>CM038672.1:254231874-259804374 GCA_021605145.1 Aegilops bicornis | reverse complement strand
AAGATCCTCCGTGGCTCCTTTGGAGCCATTCAATAACAAAGTATTTGATTAAGAAGACAAGGCCCGGCAAGAGGAGCTTGTCGGGAAGGCCACTCGGGCATGCAGAAGACAAGGCCCGGCAAGAGGAGCTTGCGGGAAGGCTCGAGCGCGACAAGCCTCCGGACGCGACAAGGATTCGGCCGCGGCAAGCAACCTCTCTCCATCTCCGCTCCAGCTCATCCAATGACGTGTCGCCTTGGGACCATTCCATGCGCGGCGTGTCAAGAGGCTGTCTTTGCCGGCAGAGAGCAGCGATAAGCGGGCGCTGACAAGCTTGCCATCGTGGCGGCGGTGGCGCTTTTGACGGTCTGTTGCCTTTGTTTGGGCGACAATCGATGGGCATTTATTGCTTTTGTCCCTTGCCGTCGAGTTAGGTATTTTGCACCGTACCTTTGTTCGAGTAGGTGTACCAACTCCTGTTTTTACATTTGTACCCTCGCCTATGTTGCCACCTGCCGGAGACCCTTGAACATATAAAAGGAGGCCCATGCACAACGTGAGGGGTTCGAGTTTCAGTTCATTCGACTCACTAGAGACCAGATACGCTCACGCCAGGTTTTGTAGCTCGCATCGCTCCCTAGCAAGAACACAATACATCAAACAAGCAGCAGTAGGAGTTTTATCTCTCCGGAGAGCTCCGAAGCTGGGTAAACTGCTCGTGTGCCTCACCTCGATCCGCTCTTCGTGCGATCTCCGCCCCCCTCCAAACCACAAAGGGGCCTGGTTCGCCGGCCCCATAGGTGTTCGTGGGTACGATCAGCCTCCCCGACATCTTTGGCAGATAATACTATGGACCAGGCGCCGCTCGGGGAAGTTTCGCCTCATCGGGAAGCAAGAAACAGAAAAGCTAAGTTGCCAAAGTTTGAGCAATTAGTTTTTAAATTTTTAAGTTATCTTCCTCGAACGATAGTACTTTGCATGGAAAAGCTGTGCGCAGAGGAACCAACTCGCAGGCTGGTCGCGCCCTTACTTTGTTTCGAGTCCGCTCAACAACTTAAGTGAGCTGCGGCTAGTCGCGACAAGGTTGCTTGTCGGAGGCGGCATCTTGCCGGTTGCCGACGTTCACTCACTTCGGCCATGGCGAAAGTGCCCGCACCGACAAGTCCCCCAAATGCGTAAGGCGAAACGCATTACAAAGGAAGGAATCAAGTAGAGGAAATAACGTTGCATTGATCGCCTAAGATAGAGTATATTACAAAATAACTTGTCGCTGATCTAACAAAGTGTTCTAAACATGATCGTGGCGACAAGGGAAAGATAAAATTGGCGGCCTAGTCTACCCGGTCGCCATCAATCAGCTAGATCTTGTTCACCTTATCCACAATGGGTGAGACAAAGACTTAGAGCTCCTCCACGTTGGCATCTGGCGGCAAGGATCACGAGGACGCCCGTTAAGGTTGAGGCCCGGATTGCGGAAGGCCACCTTTATCAACACCTTCTTGAGGGCTCCTGCACGATCTGGCGTGATTCCTCGGCCAGCTGCTTTGGGACCTCTTCCCAGTCATTGGAGACCCATCACCACGCCTTTGAAGAATAAACTGAGTTTGGCGCTGGGTTGGAGATGCTCGTCGGAGGAGTATGCAAGGTCCGCCATCCCCAGCTCCATCATTTCGTTGTGGATGTCGGCGGCGGTGTCCACAAGACCTTCATCCGATGCTCCACGCTCTCCCTCAAGGTGCTCTGGATGGAGGCGGCATTCGCTAGCAGCTCCTCCTTGGCCTTGATCGCCTCCAACAAACCCACCTCCCGCTCTCTGGCGCCGTCCAACGTCTGCGTCAGAATGGTCAGCTTCAGCTCAAGATCCGCCTTGGAATCCTTGGCGGCGTCGAGCTCCTTGCCTCTATCAGCGAGACGAGTCTGCAGCTTGCCAAGAGTGTAGGCGTCCTTCTCACGCTCATGCTTGAGCGCGGCAAGCTCTTCGCCGCTCTTCTTGAGGCTGGCCTCCAGCTGTGCCACCTTCGCCTTCAGCTCTTCCTTGGCGGCCTCGGCGGCTGCGGCAGCATCCTTCGCTTCCTGAAGCGCCCCGCCAAGTGACTCCTCGCGCGCGGCAAGGTCTTCTTCGTGGCTGTCCAGGTTGACCTTCCGCTGCGCTAGCTCGCTTTCTGCACAGAGCTTCTCGGCAGCCAGCCGCTGCTCCTCCTCACCGCGGCCTTCTCAAGGATGAAGGCCGTGCGCTCTTCAAGTTGCCCCAGCTTCGCTACGTCGAGGAGAGCTTCTTGGTTGGCGCTCCGGAGCACTTATGCGCGCTTCTCCATATCCGCTCCTGCCCTCGCGACGAGTGCTTCCCGGGACTCCAACTTGGCTTGTCGGGTGCGGTAGAGCGACAACAGCTTCTTCAGCAGCTGCTCCTCCTTAGACTTCGCGCTCTTTGCTGCTTGGCGCATCCACCAGCGTCGGCCAATGAGGCGAGTAGCTCGCCGTCGAAGGTCTCTCCCTCGACCGGCACCCTGGAGCTCGGTTCCCAAGGGAGCTTGATGAAGACACCCTCGCCGGCCTTCAGGTAGGCGCCGGGCTGGGGCTCCTCGAACTGGCCTTGCCAGCCCGGGGAAGTCGGCTGTCGGTGTAGCGCTGGCGCTCCTGCGACCTCGGGGCGTCGATCACGATCACCCGACCCTCGCCACGGTGCTGCGTCGGCAGCCTCGGCCTTCTCGCCATCAAAGGCTCGTCGGCGACGGCCTCTTCTTCCACAAAGAACGACCTCTTCTTCCACGACGGCGGCCTCGTCGGTGTTGCCGCGCGCCTCCTCCTCGCCAGCGGCCTCGACCTCCATCGGCTCTGCGTCAGACGAAGAAAGAGTAGTCAAGCAAATGTTCAAAAAAAGAAACAAAAGAAAACGAGCCCAAGGGAAATTTTCGTGTAAGGAAATTACCTGCAACGGGATCCGCAACCATGGCCTCGACCACTAGAGGGTCACTGGCGCTGTCCCTTACCGGGGTAGCCTCCCTTGCCGGAGTGGCCTCCCTTGTCGGAGGGCGCTCCCTTGCCGGAGATTCCTCCCTTGGCGGCATAGTGGCAGCAGACAGGATCTCGGGGGCGGCTTCCGAGCCCTCCCGATGAGGCTGCTCTGCTCCTACACAAGCAAACAATCAGAAATCAACGAAGAAGGGCACCCTGCACACCTAATAGTAAGGAGAAACTGCACACTTACTCAGGGGCTGTCTTTGGGGGCTGCTCACGAGGAAGGGTTGCTGGTCCGGCAAGGGGGTCTCAGACGCGTCTCCTGTTGCCGCAGGAGAATCGTCCTCAACGACGACCGTCGGGATCTTGGCCCTCTTCGATGCTCTCTGGGCCAGCCCCTGAAAAGGAAAGAGTCGAGCAAGCAAATCAGATTCAAGATGAAGCAATAAAATTGAAGAAATACAAGCACAATCTCAAGAGCTTACTCTTCGCCTTCCTCCTCGGAGCTAAGCGCGGAGAAGTCAAACTCGGCTCGCCCGGTGCGGCGAGGCGGGGAGTGGGCTCTCTTGGCCGCTTGGCGGGCGTCGGCGGTGGCTCGAGAAGATCCCGCCCGGTTGTCGCGAAGTGTGAGGCGCTCAGCGGCAACATCGCTTGCAGCGGTATGAAAGCGTCGCGGCAAGCCTTCTTGTGGGCGATCTGCCGCCCGACTTCGTCTCGACCTTGCGGAGACGCCTCTTCGGCGGAGCCGGGGGCTCCGCTGGCGGCAAGTCGCTGGGTGGTGGAGAAGAAGCGCCCTCGGTGGGTCCACTCGACCCGGCCTCGGGCTCGACAAGCTCGTCCTCGCCGACGACCTCCCCTCGCTCGGCAAGGCTTGCCGCCTTCGCAGCGTCCGCCTCCTCCATGGTATACCCGAAGGCTCCAGCGGCAGCGCTCTTGCCGCCTTCTCCGCCTGGTGGCAATCGCGCCATCTCCTCGTCGGTGGTGTCGCGGGTGAGCCTTTTTCGCTTTCGGGCGGATCGACACTTCTTCCAAGTCGTCGAAGAACTGCCGCACGACCTCGTCGGGGGCTTACGCCAGGTTGGGGCGATCCCATGGGAGTCGCTGGCAACGGCATCATGGCGCGGATGCGGTCGAGCCGAAGTTGTTGCACAAAGGGCGACCCCTCGGCAACCTAAACCACTCAGGTGGTCGGGTGCGTTCTTGAACAGCTCGAGCAGCATCGCATCCAGCTCCAAGACGGTGAAGTTCCAGTTCAGACCCGGGCGCAACCTCATAATGTCTGCCACATTTTGGAACTCCCAAGCAGGCCTCCTCCTCTCCTGCAAAGGGAGCGATGCGGCGGCGAAGGAAGTCTGCGCCAACTGCGCCTACGGTTAATCCGGCAAGCCTGAGGCGCAAAATCCGGGTCACAGCTATCTTCAACCGCATCCTCCGCGCCAAGTTACTCCAATCTCTGCCACGCACTATTGGGGTTTGGCGCCTGCAGCGATCGAAGGCTGCGGGTTCTCCTCCACGACCCAACACCAATTGGCTCTCCACTCCTCCCACTTGTTGCGGAACTCTCCTTCCAGATAGGCTTCTTTCTTGCCGATCCTGGAGACCCAGGCTATCCCTCCGGCAAGTGGCTCTCCTCTCTCGACGCGGGGCACGAAGAAATGGCGGAAGAGTGCCACATTTGGGTGGACTCCGACAAAGTTTTCGCAAAGATGCGCGAAAACTACCATGGTCAAGACGGCGTTGGGGGTGAAATCAAGGAGGCGGAGGCCAAATGTGTTCATGATGTCGCAGAAGAACTCGGAAAAGGGCGGACAAAGCCCGCAATAGAAGAAAAGAGCAAAAAAGGGGTACCCAGTTGGGGCCAAATCGGAAGCGGAGGCGGGGAGTACCTTCGCGGCGCGGATGCGCCTGGCGTCTCCGTCGACCAAAGAGATAGAAGACATCCCGCAGCTCCCTTGCGCCGAGCTGTGGGGGAAGATGGCCCGCTCCTTGCGCAGCGCCCAGCAGCTGCGCCTCGGCGGACTTGACGCCTTTCTCCTTGTCGGCTTTGAGCCATGGCGAGGAGGCGGAGGAGGCCGACGGTGAGCGTGCTTGTGGCGAAGAAGCGGGCGATGCTCTCTTCGCACCAGAGAAGAAGGGGAGCGGCGGTGGTTTTCTTGACAAGACAGCAATGGCGGAGTGGACGGCCTGCCCTGTTTCCTCCGCTTATAAAGAGGGGAGGGCGGACGTTCCGCTTTTCCTAATAAAGAAACCCCACGACCACGCCCACGATCTTCGCACGACGCCACGTCCGGTGCGTGCCGTTAGTGGGGGTCGTGGTGGGTCCGGGCGAAGTTGTGACGTGATCGAGGCCGCGTGTGACCGTGCAATCGCTTTTGGGCCTGGCCCGACAAGCGCTTCGGCACCGTGCGGCCCAGCCCGGGGCTCTGTCGGTGTACTAGAGTAGGGTACCCTAGTATCCCGTGCTCGTGCCGCAGACGATTCTGACACCAGCGGCAGGGTTTGCCTCGTCACCGCCAAGATCCTCCGTGGCTCCTTTGGAGCCATTCAAGAACAAAGTATTTGATTAAGAAGACAAGGCCCGGCAAGAGGAGCTTGTCGGGAAGGCCACTCCAGGCATGCAGAAGACAAGGCCCCGGCAAGAGGAGCTTGCCGGGAAGGCTCGGAGCGCGACAAGCCTCCGGACACGACAAGGATTCGGCCGTGGCAAGGCGCTTGCTGCAGCAAGCAACCTCTCTCCATCTCCGCTCCAGCTCATCCAGCGACGTGTCGCCTTGGGACGATTCCATGCGCGCGTGTCAAGAGGCTGTGCAGCCAGCGGAGAGCAGCGATAAGCGGCGCTGACAAGCTTGCCATCGTGGCGAGCGGTGGCGCACCTGACGGTCTCTGTTGCACTGTTTGGGCGACACTAACGGGCATTTATTGCTTTTGTCCCTTGCCGTCAGAGTTAGGTATTTTGCACTATACACTGTTCGAGTAGGTGTACCAACTCCTGTTTTTACATCTGTACCCTCGCCTATGTTGCCACCTGTCGGAGACCCCTTGAACATATAAAAGGAGGCCCATGCGCAACGTAGAGGGGGTTCGAGTTTCGGTTCATTCGACTCACTAGAGACCAGATACGCTCACGCCAGGTTTTGTAGCTCGCATCGCTCCCTAGCAAGAACACAATACATCAAACAAGCAGCAGTAGGAGTTTTATCTCTCCGGAGAGCTCCGAAGCTGGGTAAACTGCTCGTGTGCCTCGCCTCGATCCGCTCTTTGTGCGATCTCCGCCCCCTCCGAACCACAAAGGGGCCTGGTCCGCCGGCCCCATAGGTGTTCGTGGGTACGATCAACCTCCCCGACACATCCGCAACTACTAAAGATCATTATGGTAAAACCCAACCATAGCATTAACATATCAAGTCCCCTTTATCCCATATGTAACAACCCCCTTACTCGGGTTATGCTTCTATCACTCAAGCAACCCACTATAAGAGAATCATGAACATATTGCAACACCCTACAGCGCGAATCCCTCACGCTTGCGCGACACAGAGGGCACAATAGGACAACACCAAATTAAACATACAACTCGTACCAATCTAGATCATCAATCAACCCAAAGACAAAGGATATCTACTCAAAACATCATAGGATGGCAACAAATCATTGGATCATAATATGTGGCATAAAGAACCATGTTCAAGTAGGGATTACATCGGGGTGCGGGAGAGTGGACCGCGTAAAAGAGATGAAGATGGTGATGATGGTGGTAATGTTGATGAAGACGATCACCATGACGATGATTCCACTCCCAATGGCACTCCGGCACCACCGAGAGAGAGGAGGAGAGGTTCTCTCCCTTGTGCTTCCTCCTCCATGGCCTCCCCCTAGATGGGGAGAGGTTCTCCCTCTGGTCCTTGGCCTTCATTGCGATGATGTCCTCCGGGATCCTCCTCCATGGCCTCCGGTGATGATGGCCCCCTCCGGCAGGGTGCCAGAGAGGGCCTAGAATTATTTCTCATAGCTACAGAGGCTTGCAGCGGCGGAACTTCTGATCTAGGTTAATTTCTGGAGGTTTGGGTATTTATAGGAGAGGTTGGCGTCGTGAACAAGTCAGGGGGCCCCACGGGTAGTCCACGAGGCAGAGGGGCGCGCCCAAGGGGGTGGGCGCGCCCCACCCTTGTGGGGCCCACGGGAATCCCCTCCGGTAGATTTTTGTTCCAGTATTTTTTATATTTTCCATAAAATTTCTCCGTTGATTTTCAGCGCATTCCGAGAACTTTTATTTATGCACAAAAACAACACCACGGTAGTTCTACTGAAAACAGTGTCAGTCCGGGTTAGTTCTAATAAAATCATACCAAAATCGTATAAAATAATAGTAAACATGGCATGAATACTTCATAAATTATGAATACATTGGAGACGTATCAGCATCCCCAAGCTTAATTCCTGCTCGTCCTCGAGTAGGTAAATGATAAAAGAAATAATTTATGAAGTGTGAATGCTAGCAAGTGCACAAGTTTGCTCAATGATAATTTCAATCACCTTTTCTAGCATCATTATATGTCATAACAGTAGCTCATCTCATAAAAATTTTCAAGATCAAGTAACAAGCTATTCACATGTTAAAGTATAGATCATAAACTTTCTTGAAACTAACAAACTATATTCTCAGTCATCAAACAATTGCAATTCATCTTATTTTTAGGAAGGGTCTATGTCAGAGCTTTGATTTAGCAAACTCCACATACTCAACTATCATTTAATCTTTCACAATTGCTAACACTCATGTGTTATTTATGGGTTCAAAGTTTTAATCGGACACAGAGAAAGATAGGGGCTTATAGTTTCACATCCCAACCTTTTACCTCAAGGGTAATGTCAACAATAATAGTTCATGATAACTTACATCCAATTGGATATATATATATATATATATATATATATATATATATATATATATATCAGGATTTGTCCAACACAATGTGCTTGCCAAAGGATAAAGTGTAAAAAGAAAGGTGAAGATCACCATGACTCTTGTATAAGGTATAAGACAAGAATAAAAGATAGGCCCTTCGTAGAGGGAAGCAAAGGTTGTCATGTGCTTTTATAGTTGGATGCGCAAAATCTTAATGCGAAAGAATGTCACTTTATATTGCCACTTGTGATAGGGATCTTTATTATGCAGTCCGTCTGTTTTATTGCTTCCATATCACAAGATCGTATAAAGCTTATTTTCTCTACACTAATAGATCATACATATTTAGAGAGCAATTTTTATTGGATGCAACAATGAAAACTTACTTGAAGGATCTTACTCTATCCATCGGTAGATATGGTGGACTATCATGGCAAAACAGGGTTTAAGGATATTCGGAAGCACAAGTAGTATCTCTACTTGGTGCAAAGAATTTGGCTAGCATGAGGGGGAAAGGCAATCTCAGCATGTTGGATGATCCATGACAATATACTTTATTTTTTATATAAGAAAACATAACCCATTACGTTGTCTTCCTTATCCAACACCAACCTTTTAGCATGTCATATTTTAATGAGTGCTCACAATTACAAAAAATGTCCAACATAGTATATTTATATGTGAAATCTCTCTTCCTTCAATATTCTTTCATGAATTGTTCAAGTGACCAATTCTGCGTTTGCTAACTTTCAAATGAGTTTACTACCTATACTTATTCTGTGTGAAGTCATTAATTTCCATGGTATAAGCATATGAAACATATATAAATTCATACTTGTGATATTCAATTCATTCAACCATTTGCTCATAGGATTTACGTGAAGCACATGAGTAAATGACAAACTACTCCAAAAGATATAAGTGAAGAACACTGAGTAGTCAAATAATTAACTAGCCATGGGAGGATTCTTTTTCATTCAATATTTCAGATCCAATGATTTTATTCAAACAGCAAGTAAAATTGAAAATACGCTCCAAGCAAAACACATATCATGTGACGAATAAAAATATAGCTCCGAGTAAGGTATACCGATAGTTTTGAAGACGAAGGAGGGGATGCCTTCCGGGGCATCCCCAAGCTAAGGCGCTTGAGTCTTCCTTGAATATTACCTTGGGGCGCCTTGGACATCCCCAAGCTTAGGGTCTTTCCGCTCCTTATTCTCCTCATATCGATATCTCACCCAAATCTTGAAAACTTGAATCACACAAAACTTAACGGAACTTCGTGAGATAGGTTAGTATGATAAAGAGTAAACCATTAACTTTGATACTGTCAAATACAAGGCTCATAATTTTTGTCACACAATGCTTACTTTACCATATCATTTCTACAATTTATATTGAGAAATATAATCCATAGAAACTAGAAAACAAGCAAACTATGCAATGAAAACAGAATCTGTCAGAAACAGAACAGTTTGTAATGATCTGAACAACAACCATACTTCTGCTACTCCAAAAATTATGAAATAAATTGGTGAACGTGAGGAATTTGTCTCTTAATCTTGTTCAAAAATAATCAACTCAAAAGCACTCTTCTGTAAAAAAAATGGCAACTAATCTCGTGAGCGCAAAGTTTCTGTTTTTTATAGCAAGATCACATTAACTTTCACCCAAGTCTTCCCAAAGGTCTTACTTGGCATTTTATTGAAACAAAAGCTATAAAACATGGTTACCACAGTAGATTAATCATGTAAACACACAAAAAAGTAAGGGTAGATATTGGGTTGTCTCCCAACAAGCGCCTTTCTTTAGTGCCTTTTAGCTAGGCATGATGATTTCAATGATGCTCACACAAAAGAAAAGAATTGAAACATAAAGAGAGCATCATGAAGAATATGACTAGCACATTTAAATCTGACCCACTTCCTATGCCTAGGAATTTTGTGAGCACATAATTTATAGGAACAAGAATTAACTAGCATAGGAAGGCAAAACAAGTATAACTTCAAAACTTTAAGCACATAGAGAGGAAACTTGATATTATTGCAACTCCTACAAGCATATGTTCCTCCCTCATAATATTTTTCAGTAGCATCCTGAATGAATTCATCAATATAACCATCACATAAAGAATTCTTTTCATGATCCACAAGCATATAGAATTTTCTACTCTCCACATAAGCAAAATTCTTCTCATTCAGAATAGTGGGGTCACTAATTCCTAAAGTTGACACTCTTCCATACCCGCTTTAGATGATAGTATTATTCATACTCCAAAATATATAAGTGAAGTTCATGGAGCATTCTACAATTAATATAGTCTAACCAATATCGAAGCTCAAAATATATAAGTGAAGCACACGAAGCATTCTATAAAACCATACTCAAAAGAGTTAAGTGAAGCGCAAAGAGCATTCTATAAGGTCATACTCAAAAGATATAACTGAAGCACATGGATCATTCTATAAATCGATGAAGGGATATCTCATACTAGAATGTTTCTTAAAGAAAAAATAAAAACACAAGGGACACAAATCATGTGAACAAAACAAAAACCAAGGTATACCGATAATTGTTGAAGAAGAAAGATGGGATGCCAACCGGGGCATCCCCAAGCTTAGATGCTTCAGTATCCTTGGAATATTTACTTCGGGTGCCTTGGGCATCCCCAGGATTGAACTCTTGCCTCTCTTTATTCTTCTCACATCGGTAACTCCTCGTTCTTCGAACACCTCATCCACAAAAACTTAACAAAAACTTTGTGAGATCCATTAGTATAGTAAAGCAAATCACTACCTTTAGGTACTGTTGAAAACTCATTCCAATTCCATATTAGCACTTTATCTACTGTATTCCAACTTCACCATGGTTCATACCCCCTGATAATACCCATAGATTCATCACAATAAGCGATCAACACATAGAAAACAGATTCTGTCAAAAACAGGATAGTTTGTAGTAATATGGAAGTTTAGCAAACTTCTGTAACTCCACAAATTCTAGAAAAAATATGAAAATTTAAAAAATTTGTACAGAATTAATGTGAAAAAAGTTTCAGACCCATTTGACTTTCCAGTAAAAATTTAAATTCACGCACTACAGCCAAAGTTTCTGTTTTTGTACTGCACATAGTAAACAAGCAATCTAATCATCCTAAAACCAAAGCTTGGCACATTATTTTTATAATACAATGGATATATACAAGGGGATAATTATTTACAGAGAAACTTCCATGGGAACTTCTACATTGTTTCCATGAGCATGAACACAAGTGCTCAAGGTCGACCCTCACTTCTTCAATGCATAACTTTCCAATCACTTCTCTTTTTGAAAAAACTTTTTAGGCATGAAAGGCAAGCAAATTTTTTTGTATTTTCATTCTTTTAAAAAAATGTATATTTCACCCACCACTAAACATAAACAGAAAGGAAAAACAAAATCTACTTAGTGAAGAAATCAAACAAGAACACACGAGAATATCGACCCCACATTATTGCTCCCCGGCAACGGCGCCAGAAAAGAGCTTGATAATCCCCAAGTGTAGGGAATCATCGTAGCAATTCCCAAAGGTGGAAGTGATAAGTATGGAGTGTCAAACCCACAAGGAGCTAAAGGTAAGATCAATATTCTCTCAAGTCCTATCTGCCACTGATACGACTCTACGTACACCAAACATTTGCTTCCAACTAGAAATGAGAAATAAAACTACGTTGTGGGTATGAAGAGGATAACTTTGCATGAAATCAGAGAGCTAAAATATAAAAGTAGGTGATGTTATCATAAAGTTAGAATATATTACTAAATACTATAAATAGCGAGTGTGGAATAATGATGGATCGGTGTGCGAAATTGTCCTTGGAATTGTTAACAAGATCGGTAATAACTATTGCAATTTCATATGAGGGAGAGGCATAAGCTAACATACTTTCTCTTCTTGGATCATATGCACTTATGATTGGAACTCTAGCAAGCATCCACAACTACTAAAGATCATTAAGGTAAAACCCAACCATAGCATTAACATATCAAGTCCCCTTTATCCCATACGCAACAACCCCCTTACTCGGGTTTATGCTTCTGTCACTCAAGCAAGCCACTATAAGCGAATCATGAACATATTGCAACACCCTACAGCGGAATCCCTCACGCTTGCTTGGCGACCTGGAGGGCACAATAGGACAGCACCAACATAAAACATACAACTCGTACCAATCTAGATCATCAATCAACCCAAAGACAAAGTATATCTACTCAAAACATCATAGGATGGCAACACATCATTGGATCATAATATGTGGCATAAAGCACCATGTTCAAGTAGGGATAACAGCGGGGTGCGGGAGTGTGGATCCCGTAAAAGAGATGAGGATGGTGATGATGGTGGTGATGTTGATGAAGACGATCACCGCGGTGATGATTCCCCTCCCGATGGCACTCCAGCGCCACCGAGAGAGAGGAGGATAGGTTCTCCCCTTGTGCTTCCTCCTCCATGGCCTCCCCCCTAGATGGGGAGAGGTTCTCCCTCTGGTCCTTGGCCTTCTTGGCGATTGTGGCCCCTCCGGTATCCTCCTCCATGGCCTCCGGTGATGATGGCCCCCTCCGGCAGGGTGCCAGAGAGGGCCTAGATTGATTTCTTGTGGCTACAGAGGCTTGCGGCGGTGGAACTTCCGATCTAGGTTAATTTCTGGAGGTTTGGGTATTTATAGGAGAGATTGGCGTCGAGAACAAGTCAGGGGGCCCCACGGGTAGTCCACGAGGCAGTGGCGCGCCTGTGGGCGTGCATGCACCCACCCTCATGGGGCCCACGGGACTCCCTCCCAGAGATTTTTGTTCCAGTATTTTTTATATTTTCCAGAAAAATTCTCCGTTGATTTTCAGCGCATTCCGAGAACTTTTATTTCTGCACAAAAACAACACCACGATAGTTCTGCTGAAACAGCGCCAGTCCGGGTTAGTTGTAATCAAATCATACCAAAATCATATAAAAAAATAGTAAACATGGCATGAATACTTCATAAATTATCGATTCATTGGAGACGTATCAGTAAGTCACATCATAAGTGTAATGAACTTACTTGTACATGCAATTTGGCTGGTGGAAAGCTCTAAGTTTAGTTTTTGCATAAAGCTAGTTTTTCCCTATTAGAAAATATGTTATTCTACTACTACACATTTGCATAGGATGAGTTGGCAAAACCAACTACATCCGTTCCCAAGTTTCATTTAAAACCCAACTGTTTAATTGAAGGCAAGGAGATCTCCCGGCATTTCCACTACTAGATGCTCAAGATGTCCGTAATCAGGGACACGACTAATCGATTAGGTTGACACCAAGCAGAGGTTGCACACTTTTCCCCACAAGACTAGACCACCTCCATGATCGGAAGATCGAGACATAGTATTTCAAAAATGTTCCCCCTTAACCCACGGAGAGGCCGGTACACCTACATCATTCTACATCTTCTAGCCCATCCCGGAAGGGGTCACACTAACTTCTCAACTAAGCAAGAGCCCATATTGGCTTGTGGCTGCACACGTAAGCTTCCAGACATGAGAATACAATTGTTCTCTTTGAGCCTAAGCAGACGGTCCACTAGTGGTGCACCACCATGGATTTTCCATGCGTGCCCCACTGTACTTCGCCACCATTCCAACAAGTTTCCGCCCAGGTAGTTCATTAATTAACTTAGGTCCTACTAACTACATTTTCACTCATACTTCACAATGATCACTCCCCACTCCACGTCTATTTAGCGAAGCAACATAATGTAAAACGATGGCGACAATGTTTTAAGGTTCAGACCTACCTCAATGAACTACTGGGCATAGTCATACAACATTAGTTCCTACCATGCAGTCCTACCGCAAAGAACGAAGTGCATAATAAAAACATAGGTAATGAAAACATGATCAAGATGCAACTTACCTTGGTACTGCTGGTTGAATTTGAAAGACTGATAATATTCTGCTTCGCACTCCGGGCAATCTATCACAAAGAAGATAAACAAACATAAACAAACATTCCAGAGAACCAAAAATAACATGCAAAGCAAAAAGTCTCAAAAAAACCAAATGAACAGAAAACACACTTGGCTATCACGAAAATATTCTAAGTGTAAAACAACATAGGCACATGGCTCAAAAATGATGTGAACTATAGTTCATACTATGCATACTAGTAAAAATATTAATGGACAGTTTCTAGTGTGTGAAAATTATTGTGACAAAGGTCCAGGTGATAGGGTTTGGTTACGGTGACAAAGTGCAAAAAGAATCAACTTAATCGGAGCTTCGGTTTGGGAGATATGGCCATTTGAAGTTCGAATTCAAATCTGAATAAATTCAAACTTGAATCTGCCAAAAGTTTGCAAAAATGGTACCACCGGATAGATCTAAACATGACGAAGAATTTGCCGTTGGTTTAATCAAGTTTGGATCTACGGTTTAAAAGTTATGGATAATCTAAGATCAGGGACTAATCTGTGATAAAAGGGAGTAAACAGTGAAGAAAAACTATCACAAACAGATCCCTGGCGCGTGGCAGATTCCTACTGGCCGAAAGGTGTTCGCCGCGTAGCTTATACAGCAGACGGCCACAATCTAACCAAAACGGCGGCGACGGCTAACTAAAGAAAAAACGGACGCTCGGTTTAAATAAAAACCCTCGGTTAACTAACAAAAACCGACCAGTAGTTTTTAAAATAAAACCGCGGTTAACCACGTACCGGTTCGACTAAAAAAACAACAACTAAACCAATCTAATCTATGCCGTTGATCTTTGATCTAACAAACAAGAGGAGGTGCGGAGGCTTACAACGGCTGGCAACGTCGGCGACGAACAGAGGACGGCGACGCGGCGTCTGGCGGTGGCGGGCTAGCGGCTACTGCGGTCCTCGGCGTCGGGGAAGAAGATAGGGTGGTGTGGCACGTCGAGGACATCGTCGGTGTTCGTCGGCAGCGTCGGGACGGGGCGAGGCGAAGACGGCAGGGCTCGGTTCTCCGGTGACTCCAGCGTCAATGGTGCGGCGGCTCCGAAGGGACCTCGGGGCAAAAAACGTGTCAAACAGATGCACGTTATCGCGGGGATCCAATTGACAAAGGAAGGAGAGCTAGGGGTGCCACAGAAGACGAAATGGACGAAGGAGTGGCGCGGCTTCGGGGAGATGCGAACGGCGACAGCGAGCGGTAGGTGCGGCGTGGGAAGAAGCGGGACGACGAGGTTGGAAGAGGGGGTCCTGGCCTTTATATAGGCGCGGCTTGCAGTGCTACGGGGCTGCGTATAAGCCACATCCGCAAGGGAGCCAAGCGGCGGTTGCGGGGGCGCAGCGAGGATGTTTATCCCACAAGCTGCGGGAGGTTGGGGACGGGCTGACGAGCGAGGCCCGCCTAGCAGCGGCAGCGAGAGGAGGCGAGCGAGGGCGCATGCGGGGCGGTCGACCGACGCGGAGGCGTCGAGCGCTGGGGTGCTGGGGCACTGGCCTTGGGCCAAATGGCCAGCTAGGCCGGTCGGGGCGCACCTTGGCCGAACTGGTTTCGGTCCAGGCGAGTGAGTGCGTGTGTGCTTTTTTAAACTGAAGACTAGAGTGGCCCTAAGTAATTCAAACGAATTACTAAAACACCACAATAATTTCTAAAATAGATATACAATATTTAGAGCCTAATGAACATTAACTTAAGCACAGAACATTTTGAAAATATTTTCCTAATGCAATTAATGCGCTTTTTGCTGATAAAATAAATACCAATAAACTCCAAAACTTCAAATAATATCCAAAATAAAATTTCCCACTCTTTTACAAGTTTGAGGAAGTCATCTTATCCCCTCTCATTTGTTTTTCTCAAGTGGAAAAATATTATTTGAATATTTCAAAAACTCCAAAATGCAAAGAAATATGATATGCATTGAATGATTCTATTAACATCCAAATTTAAAAAAAATTGGGATGTTACAAACCTACCCCCCTTAAGATGAATCTCATCCTCGAGATTCGGGATCTTGGTACGAGTGATTCTCTTTACAGTCTCAAAAATCTTAATAGGCTTCTCCTCATAAGTCAGATCGCTCTCCAACTCAATTGCCTCCAGTGGCACGGTATCTCTCAAAGGAATATCTGCCATCTCTGCATGACACTTCTTCAGCTAGGAAACATGGAACACATCACCTATGGTAATTCGAACTGGTATGCAACCTCTCCTCTGCGTTCTAGAACTCTATATGGCCCCACAAATTGTGGTGCTAACTTTCCCTTGACTCCAAATCTCATAATACCTCCAAGTGGAGACACACGAAGATATGCTCTATCTCCCACTTCATAGGTCACTTCCTTGCGTTTAGCATCGGTATAACTCTTCTATCTGGATTGAGCTATCTTAAGTCTGTCACGAATCAACTTGACCTTCTCCTCAGAATCTTTGATCAAATCTGGTCCAAACAACTTGCGATCTCCAACTCCATCCCACATCAATGGTGTCCTGCATTTCCTGCCATACAATGCCTCGAAAGGGGCCATCTGCAAACTGGCTTGCTAGCTGTTGTTGTATGAGAACTCTGTGTAAGGTAAGTTATCATCCCAACTAGACCCATAGTCTAGCGCACAAGCTCTCAACATGTCCTCCAGAATCTGATTGACTCTCTCTGTCTGCCCATCAGTTTGTGGATGGAAGGTTGTACTGAACTCTAGCCTGGTACCCAAAGTTTCCTACAACCGATTCCAAAACTTTGAGGTAAACTGTGTTCCTCTATCTGATAAAATGCTCCTTGGAACCCCATGCAGACATACGATCCTGGTCATATATATCTTTGCCAGCTTAGCACTTGTATAGGTGGTCTTCAATGGAATGAAGTGAGCAACCTTGGTCAAACGATCCACTATCACCCAAATGGAATCATAACCTGAACGGGTCCTGGGTAACCCCGTGATAAAGTCCATACCAAGTTTATCCCATTTCCAATCAGGTATCGGCAGCGGCTGAAGTAAACCTGCTGGTTTCTGATGCTCCGCCTATACTCTCTGACATACATCACATATTGCCACATACTCAGCAATTTCTTGTTTCATACGGCCCACCAAAAACTTTCCTTCAAGTCCAAGTACATCTTGGTGTTGCCTGGGTGTATCGAGTATGGTGAGTTATGAGTCTCCTGAAGAGTCAACTTGCTGATCTCTGGATCATTGGGTACACAAATCCGTTGCTCAAACCATATGGTTCCATGTTCATCCTCACGGAATCCTTCTGCTTTCCCTTTGCTCATCATCTCCTTTATCTCAGCAATACCTTGGTCCAACTTCTGGGCTTCTCAGATTCTTCCCAACAAGGTGGACTACACCTCGAGTGCGGCAACATAACATCTTGAACTATTTCCAACTGAAGGCCTCTAAGCTCATCACATAACTCCTGAGGTAAACCTCCTGCTGTAAGGGTATTAACATAACTCTTACGGCTCAAAGCATCCGCCACAACATTGGCTTTTCCTGGATGATAATGCAGACTCATGTCATAATCCTTTATAAGTTCCAACCGTCTCCTTTTCCTGAGATTCAACTCCTTCTGCGTGAAGAAATACTTCAAACTCTTGTGATCCGTGTAAACATCACAACGACTCCCAATAAGATAGTGTCTCCATGTCTTGAGTGCATGCACTACGGCTGCCAACTCCAAATCATGTGTGGCATAGTTCAACTCTTGAGGTCGAAGCTGTCGTGAAGCATAAGCTACAACCTTTCCCTCTTCCATAAGAACACCTCCAAGTCCCTGACGTTAAGCATCACAATACACCTAAAAGTCCTTGTGTACGTAAGGCATGATTAGCACTGGGGCTGTAACCAAACGCTTCTTCAACTCTTGAAAGCTCGCTTCACACTCTTTAGTCCAAACGAACTTGGTGTCCTTCTTCAACAACGCTGTCATGGGCCTTGCAATCTTGGAGAAATTTTCAATAAATCTCCGGTAATATCCTGCAAGTCCAAGGAAACTGCGAATCTCGCCAACTGTGGTGGGTGCATTCCATTCTGTGACTGACTCTACCTTGGTAGGGTCCACTGCAATCCCTTCACCTGACACTACATGTCCAAGGAATCCGACTTCCTTGAGCCAAAACTCACACTTGCTGAACTTGGCATAAAGTTGATGTTCTCTGAGCTTCTCCAAAACCAAGCGCAGATGTTCAGCGTGTTCCTCCTCATTCTTGGAGTAAACCAATATGTCATCAACGAATACCACAATGAACTTATCCAAGAACTCCATGAACACCTGTTCATCATGCTCATAAAATAGGAAGGGGCATTAGTTAAACCAAAGGACATGACTGTATACTCATAAAGCCCATACATTGTGGTAAAAGTTGTCTTGGGTATATCCTTCTCACGGATCTTCAATTGGTGATAACCCGATCGAAGATCGATCTTGGAGAAAACACTAGCTCCTTCTAGCTGGTCAAACAAGTCATTGATCATCGGCAAGGGATACTTTATCTTGATGGTCACCTCGTTCAAAGAGCGGTAATCCACACACATCCTCAAGGTGCCATCCTTCTTCTCCACTAAGAGTACTGGGGCTCCCCAAGGTGATGAACTCGGGCGAATATACCCTTTCTCTAGCAACTCCTTAATCTATTTCTTGACTTCCTCCAAATCAATAGCGGGCATCCGATACAGCCTCTTGGAGATAGGTCCTGTACTTGGCTGCAACTCAATAAAAAACTCAATCTCCCGATCTGGCGGCATACCCGGTAACTCCTCCAGAAATACATCGGGATAATCCTTCACCACTGGTACTTCTTCCTGGACAACTCCCGTAAGAGAGTTCACCGAGTCCTCTTAGGCTTAAGCACGGATACATACTTGATCCTCTTCTTCTCTGGGGTGGTGAGAAAAATTGATCTACTAGCACAATCAATGTTTCCCTCATACTTGGACATCCAATCCATCCCTAGGATTACATCCAACCCTTGTGACTCTAGTATGATCATATTCATGGGAAAAACATGTCCCCCTATGTTCGAAGGCAACTGAAAACATCCCTGACTATCCATAGACTCAGCTCCTAGGGAACTCACTAGAATGGGTGACTTAATAGATATGGTAGGAAACTTATGTTTATCCACAAATCCCCTTGATTTGAATGAATGCGATGCACCAGTGTCAAAAAGAATGAGTGCTGGAAATGAATTAACCAAGAAGTTATCAATCACTCCATCAGGCTGCTCATAGACCTTTTCCACATCGACTTGATTCGCATGCCCCTTAGTGAATGGATTGGGCTTCTTGCCTCCATAATTCCCATTCCCATTGCCATTTCCATTTCCATTCTGCACCTCAGGACACTCGTTGGAGTAGTGACCTGTCTTCTTGCACTCGAAGCAGGTGATGTGACTTAGATCCTTCTTCATTGGTGTAGAAGAGTTGAAATGTTGCTGATTGCCATTTCCTCCATTGCCATTGCCATGCTTGTGACCATGGTGGTTGTGTCAATTTCCTCCATGCTGAATGTGGCCTCCATGGTTATGATGATTCCCTCCAAACTTGCTAGTGCCTGATCCAGAACTTCCTTAGTACGCGTTGTAGCGGGGTTTCTGTTGAACTCCAGAGTTATACTTCCCGTGACCGTACTTCCCCTTACGATTCTCCATCTGCTGGTGCTTGCCTTCGAGAATGGTAGCCTTATCAACCAGCTCCTTATAGTTCGCAAAGTTTGCCACAGTCAACTGAGCTCCCAACTCATTGTTCAATCCCTCCAGAAACTTCTCCTGCGTGGTTGCATTAGTGGGCACGTCCTCTGGGGCATAACGGGGCAACCTACTGAACTCATCAACATACTGGGATACCGTGCGTCCTCCCTGGCGCAAGCTGCAAAATTCCTTCTTCTTCAGACTCATGGCTCCAGCTGAGACATGACCAGTGTGGAACGCCTGCTAGAACTGAGTCCAAGTCACAGTCTCCATGGGATATGTGGTGGTGTAGTTCTCCCACCAAGCAGCTGGTGGGCAGAAAACCTCACATTCTCAGCATCATTGCATCCTACTGTGGCCAGCTCCCTTCCTATCTTACGGAGCCAGTCATCTATGACTATCGGCTCCGTGCTGCTGGAGAACACGGGTGGGTTCAGCCTCAGAAAACGGGTAAGACTGTGAACTGGGGGTGGCGGCGGTGGGTTGTTGTTGTTGTTGTTGTTGTTGTTGTGGTTCTGGTTCTGGTTATGAATGAGCATCTGCATAAGAGCATTTTGCTGCTGGATCAATTGGGTGAGCTCCGGCGAAAAGTTGAATCCGGGGTCACATCTTGGAGGCATCTGATGGGTTTAGAGTGGATGAGGAGTTAGAATAGAATAAGGCCTAGTCAGTAAAATCACACTACCCATATGCACATGATAGCAATAAAACTTCAAATCACTCCAATTCAATTCCAATCAAAGCGGTTCACAAGAAAGATCAAACCTAAGGTAAGCCAAGTCACAAGATTTGACAAGGTCTCACAAATGAAATAAAACTAATCGGATAACGAAATTGACTTCCTAAACTCTCATGGTGGTAAAATCTAACTCTCATCAGATGAGGACCAGTCAACCATGTTGACATCACGTGTCCTTGCATCACTGTCTGTGTCGTCATCTCCAAGCTCATCATCCCAGTCCTTGTCCTGGCTGACGTAATATCCATAAGAGTGATCCTCCTGGATGTTTTCTCCCTCATCCAGCTTCTCCTCGGCCTCCTCAAGCTCAAGCTTCAGGTCGTCGATCTTCTCCTGCAGTGCGTCCAGCTCCCCCTCGTGCTCGATGCGAGCATCCTGGAGCTCCTCCTCGAGCTCGACCTTGCGGGTCATGAGGTTCTTGATGACGATCATGTTTTCAGTCAGCTCCAACTCCATCATGCGAATGTGCTCCTCCATGTCCTGGATATGGGATGCGGTCGTCTCGTCCTCCAGGGTACGCACCACATCTCCATTTGCGTCCCGGCGTCCGTACATCACGAAGGAGGTCTTCTTAAGGTCCTCGTCATACTCCTCCCGAATGCGTCTGAGAGCAATGTGAGCAGCGATGCCCCTGTCCAAGCCCAATGTTGCAGTATTCAGATGGAAATCAATGGGCTTGGTGCGGTTTCCAAGGATGCGTCGGGGGATATGGGCATTGATCCTCCAACGCGTCTCCTCGCGCAAAGTGGCAGTGAAAGTTCCAGTGAATGTGGGAAGCCCAATCTTCAGGTGCTTCACGATCTTCACCAGCTGCCGTCCAAAGGGCATGGTCTCATCGGGCTGCTCAAACTCAACAATGGCGGATGACATCTACATTTTGAAAGAAGGAAGAAATTAGTAATGAAGCGGAGAAGGTATGAGACAAAGGATATATAGGGAAGTTGTAAAAATAAAATTTTCATCCTATGGATTTCCATTTCTATGGTCGCGTCCTACAGTCAACGTGTGCTCTGATACCATCTTGTAGCGACCCGACCCGGTAAGAGTCAAAGTCTCTGTGCTTACTGTGCTAGTCCCTGGATCGAGTTGCTAGCACACACAGTACTCGATCAAATAACATAAATAACAAACATCTCTTTATTACATCGATAGTCCAGGAGCAATACATTTATTACAAAATAGGGCATAGAGCCAATAAACAATTACGGCGGAAGCAAAGGAGTAAATGACTCCAACTCCACGAGCAAGGTTGAGTGTAGAACATCGACCTATCGCACCTTAATCCTCGTCGGATATATCTGCAACGTGATAAGTTGCAGCCATATAGGTCAGTACATTGAAGGTACTGGCAAGTCACATCATAAGTGTAATGAACTTACTTGTACATGCAATATGGCTGGTGGAAAGCTCTAAGTTTAGCTTTTGCATAAAGCTAGTTTTTCCCTATTAGAAAAGATGTTATTCTAGTACTACACATTTGCATAGGATGAGTTGGCAAACCCAACTCCATCCGTTCCCAAGTTTCATTTAAAACTGTGGGGACCCCGACTCATAAGTCGTGATCATCGAATGCACGTGTACAGTGATCCCAGAGATCAATGCTCACTGAACACACAAAAGCTGAATAATAAGAGGCTTACATCCATACATACCGTATTACACAAGTAGGACCATTATGGTCAAGTCTTGAGTATAACATTGCAGCGGAAATCTTCATCGATAACTTGGACCCATGCCATCTGCCTTAACCCTACAGGCATTCTAACTGGGAAGCATCCTAGCTTGCATGTTCGTCACCGAAGTATTCTTCATCATATCATGTTCTTTCATGCCTGGCTAATAAAATAACCAGTGGCAAGCCAATGAGTACTTTGAATGTACTCGCAAGCAACCCATGTTTTGGTTCCAGATATAACAATGCATGATATAGGTAAATTTTTTGCAGAAAGCTAGTTTTGAGTGCAATAATATGTTCAACAACTTGTAAGACATGCATCAGGAGAATTCAAGTAACCATGAGGACAGGTTACAGATATCAACATAGATAGAGTGGGCACCAACCCAACTCAATCATGTCAAGTCCTTTGACTTGACCCAAGTAGATCTTCCCACTTATCCAAACACACACACTGGTCCTTAAACATGTGGACGTAGCCCAAGAGCGGTTACCCAACTGTCCTTGACCGTGGACATGGCTATTCGAATAGTTTTACACTCTGCAGAGGTTGCACACTTTACCCACAAGATCCGGGGAACTTCCGTGTCATCCACGACCCGCGATACCTCAAGTACCAGGGGTAAGCAGCCGATCACTATATTTCCCTAGACGACACTAACAAGGAGTCCACTCGTTGTTACGTATCCTCACGATGTACATCATACGAGACTCACTCGAGATCGTAACATCCGAGAGGGGACACAACGGTGTATCCGTGCCCTCAGAAGACAGTCATGGCCGCCCTACCTGGCACGACCCCGTCTCGAGAGAGAGCACCAACTCTCCCCCGTCACTAGTAATGCGGGCTCCAAGCTAGTATCGGCCTAGGTAATCAATAATGCCCTATCCCATATAAGGGTAGAGTGGTTGCGCATGTAAGGTTGGAATAACGGTTGCAACTTAAACCAATCCGTTTTGAAAACAACACACACACTTGCCTCGGTACACCACTTCGTCATCAAGTGGCTACCCAACTCATCATCTCCTTCGGGCATAAGTGGCACCCGACAGGTTTTCAAAAGTCTTTTGAAAATACTTTGTCTCCTTCACCATGCATATTCCGTCCTTTTTGCATTACCACTACTTTAGCATCCTATCTACTCCCACCGTCATAACCCTCATAAGAAGGTAGGGTCATGCACAATGCAAGTATCAACAAGGAAGTACGGCGGCAAACCATCAAGTGGTTACTACCTCATCATGATTCCGTTGCAACAACAATATGGTGCTATATGTCATGCATAAAAAGGGTTTCATAAACATGGTCAAAGGGCTGCTTGACTGTTTTAACACGGTCTTTGAGGTCTTCAAATATCTCTGGTCCATCTCCAAGTATTCCGTCTACTTCGTCAACTATCGTTGAAAGCAACCATAATAAGCAACACAACAAGACAGAAAATAAAAGTGCTCTAAAAATGTGAGTTGGACTTTTCTAGGATACCTCTGGTCATATGAGGAATGACCAAGGTGATTTCATTGGAAGTGGATCAATGGATATTTCTAAACATTTCGATATGATGGAATCAAGGGATTTGTGGATTTGCAAGAAGTGTACAGATATATATTTTTGAAATATGAGCAAAGGCACCCATTTAACAAACCATGATTTTAGAAGCATCCAGGAGTTCGTTTCAATGGATTTGGAGTTCAAATGATTTTCCTATGAATTTGCAAAGTTGGCTATACATGAAGAAATAGACCATTATTTGAGGTGATACAGAAAGTATTAGTAAAAATGTTCAAAAGCTAAGTTTTGACCTTATAGACATCTAGGAATTTGAATCATGACATTTGGATCAATTTTGAGCTCTCTGTGATTTTCTAAAGTTCATCACAGAAATAGGAAAAATAGGATTTGATAAATGTTTGTGAAGAAAAAGTCTCTGAAAAAATGTGCATGTTGCACCAACAGGTAGATCATGATTTATAGAGTCACTAGAAATTTGAATCATCAAATTTGGAGTCCATCTGAATTCTCTAGAGATTTTACAATATTTATAAAAAGAGAAAAAGGAAGAAAAGATGTCAACCTTATAAAGCGCACTAGGCGAAGCTCCATTAAACAAGCCCTCTTGGGCTCGGCCCAGTGGCTCAAATTGTCTTGAGGAAGAGGTGACGCCGAAGGCGCACTACAGGAGAGCGCCACCCAGCGGGGCAAGCGGATCGGCTAGAAGCCGTTTCCACTTAAACGCCGGGGCCCACTGGATGGCTCGCTGACATGCGGGGCCGCCCGCAGGGTCATCTTCCTCCTCCCGCTCCCGCGACAGAGGGGAGGGGACGCCTTGGCCGCGCGAGGCCGACGCTCGCCCCTGGCGGCACAGGCCACCTCCGGCCAAGCTGCGGCCACCGGAGGGGCCACCGGAGGGCGGCGCATCGGGGAGATCATCAGGGTCGGCGGGAGATGGCCGGGGCGCGCCCGCTGCAACCTCGTGAGCCCGGCTACTCGGCGCTGATGGGCAGGGGGGCACGGTGTCCCGGCGGACTGGGCGATGGGGGAAAATGGGTCGCCGGGATTTGGCGGTTCTTCTGGAGGGGAGAGGAGGTGGGGAGGACCTCGTCCTTGTCCGAATCGGAGCAGAGGCCAGCGGCTGCATTCCGGCCATGGGGGGTCTTTGGAGGGCACGAGAGGGAGGGAGGCTGTCCAGAGGTGCACGGGAGAGAGAGGGTCCAACCGAGGCGAGAGAGCTCGGGGATGGATTATATGGAGGAGGCGCCCGGTGCTCCGTGGGCAGCGTCCACGGACGCGCTCTGTGAGCTTTGCAGAGGGGGGAGGAGAGAGGTCCAGGAGGGGCCCGACATCTTGCCGTGTCTCGGACGTCGAGGCGACCTCGGGGGACACCACCCCGCCGCCCAAGGCCGTCTTATGCCCTTGGCATGGGTGAGGTACAAGTCGGAGAGAGCAACATGGCGTGCTCGAGCACGAAGCTGCACGCCATGGCATAAAATATATGCCATGGGCGTGTCCACTTTGTCTAGGAGCACCGGGGAGTGTAAACAAAGGGGAGGTGGCCTTGGATGCCCTGGTGAACCACTAGGAGAGGAGTGGGGTTGAGAGAGAGATGGAAATGGGCTGTCCAGAGAGAGAAAGTGGGGTTTTACCCCTTCAATAATTGAGCTGAGATGCAGCCATTGTTACTGGAGGTAGAGGAGGACTTGGAGGGGCTGTGGTAATAAGTGGAGGCCATGGAGAAGAGTGCAAGAGGTCAAAGTAGTTGTTTTGGTGAAGTGGCAGAAGGTGTTTGTTGATGGTTTCGACAGGTAAATTAATTCCATTTGGAATGAGACTCCACAGGGTGAAATTGCACATAGAATTAGGGCCTTACACCCATTTTGAGCTTATTTGGGCAAAGTTCACAATGTAACTTTTGTAAACCCTAGAAATTAGCAGAAATGAACTTGTGTAGATCTAGTTGAGCAAATCACTTCTCCTTGATGCACCACTTGGTGTAGTGGCCTCATTTTGTCATGTGAACATGCTCACAAAAGTTGGGGTCAAGGAGAGAAAGTTGGTAGTACAAAGTTGTTCAAATTTGATTCTGGTCAGAGAGGGTTTTGGGGCACTTTGATCAATATAACATTTTCTCCACTTGTGCCATTTGGTCTAGATGAATTATTAGACCATTTGAGAATGTACACAAGATTTGAGAGCATTTGGACATGTTTGGCAATGTAAAGTTGCTCAAACTACAAAATGGACAGAATTGGTTTTGAGGGGATTTCATGGGGTTATACTATTCTCCATGACATGATACTTGTCAAGGTCGTCAAACATGTCATATGTGACATGCTAGCAGTTTCTTGGAATTTTTGGAGAATATTTCTTTTGTAAATATTTCAAAAGCTTGAAATATCTAGAAAGGGTTTTTGAGGGATTTGACCAATATTTTGAACATGACCATGTGTTGAAACTCTTATATATGGACAATATATGTCCACTGAGTTTCCCTAAATTTTCACAAATATTTTTAAAGCATAAAAATAATTTTAAACTATTAAAGACCATTTCTGGCCTTAAGAAAAAGCTTTTAAATAAAATAGGAAAATAACCTTTAAAATTATATTTTTGTGGTTTCTGGGTATCCTATATCTAATAGGAGTCAAATATATTTTTGGAAAGATTTTTACTGCCCTTAATTAAGTACTTGCAGTGCAAACCTCAATTTCAGGGGTTTTGAAAAACTAATTTTTGAAAATACTATTTGGCCAAATTATTTTTGCAAGAAATTATTTTTATGTCCTATACACATGGCATGATCATTGGTTCAAGAGTTTGGAGCAAGGAGATGAAGTATAGGAGTTGGAGGATTTATTTGATTTTTAGAGCACTTGCAAACAGCAGACAAAAACCAATCAAGGCAAGGTCCAAATCACTCAAAAGTTTTTGTCAAACCACATTTTATCATGATTTACCATCTTAAGTGTTGTGCCATGAAAATCAGGGTGTGACAGACCTACCCCCCTTACAAGAATCTCGCCCCCGAGATTCCCAAACTAGGCGCGGAAAGGGATACAGAAACTTGGATCTGGGGTAGCCTTCAAGTCCTCATACTGTTCCTGCTTCCGAGCGGTGCTCCTTTGATCCTTGAAGTACTTGATGGTGTGGCTTCGTGTATAATGTTCTACTTGGTCTAGGTTGCTAATGGGTAGCTCGCGGTGGGTTAGATTGGTCTAGGGGTCGATGGTTCGGTGGTCAATGCCCTCTTAGAGATCGGACAAGTTAGGAAGTTGGAAACACTTCCGGGGTTGTGATGCATGGAAAGCGTTGTGCACATCAGGTAACTCAGGTGGCAACTCCAGCTGGTAACTGTCTTCTCTTTGTCTCGTAGTGATCTCAGAGGGGGTTGTTAAATCTTGGAGCGATCTCGAAGGGGGCCGATGAATCTTGGTGTGGGTCGCCTTGTCATGGAAATGCTTGGTTCCTTAGAGAGGAGTGGCTCGCAAATACGAATGATCTTTGACGCGGGAGTTTACTTCTTGACGATGGTGGTTGGTTTAGTTCTTCCTCCTTGACATGGCGGTCTTCAGGTGTTCATTAACCAGTTGAACGATTCTTCTTCCGTCTTCGGGTAGACAAGTATGTCAGCAAAGAAAGATGACAACTAACTTGTCCAAGCACTCCATGAAGTCTATGGGGTACGTAAAGTAGGCTGGGATATGGGTGGTGGTCACGGTTGAGTGTTGGCCAGGGTCTACTTGACCTAGAGCCAAAGCCCATGGTCATGATCCGACCATGTTGTGGCTTGGTAGGGCTTAAGGGTTTGAAGGATTCTAGTGTGCGAGTGAACATTTATCATCTTATCTTTAAGCACGGTTTCTGAGATGCCAATAGTCTATCTAGTCCTTTAAACAAATCACATCATATCACCGACAAAGATCATTTGTATAGGTCAACTCCAATCATCACTCATGTGATTCATATCCTCATGACTCTCGAGAGGAGGTCTAACAAAATTATACATTTCAATTGTACCCAAACTCATATGCATGGCTATCCCTATGTAAAAATCCATGGGTAGAGCATACAAGCTTCCAAGCTGGAATAAAACACGACGATCCAAGTGCTCATCCTATTCTTCCAAGGTCCATGTTAGTGCATCTCTATCCTAAGGAAACACGTCGTAAGCCACTCCAAGATCTTGTTTCCTTCCTATGAATCAATTCCAACAACCCGTTAACTTCCATCAATCACTACATAATCCATTTATTCTACAAACCCAATGTTTATGGTGTCCCACATGATCTCCTAAAGTCCTATAATCTCCAAATACTTGAAAGGGTTATCTCTACTATAGTCAGTCCACCAATTTCCATTATAGGGGTCAAGTGACTTCCAACGTCAAGCTTATACAGATCCCTAAATCAACTCCGACAATTAATCCAATCTCCTAGTTTATTGTCCTCCAAGAAACATGCTATCATGATCGAGATCATTAGTCTAAATCCAATTTACTCCGAACCATGCAGGCTTACTCAGCATCTATACTCGACTAGGATCACCTATTTAAATCCAAATCTCTTGTCCAACGAGGAATCCTACATGTTTCCCTCAAGTTATTTACGTAATATCAAATGTCTCCTATCAATATCATCTGATCAAGTCAAATCCTTGAACTTCCAGGAGTTTTAGCTTGCGATCATAATTGTCTTATAAATCCAATTTACTCAGGGGTAATGAAAGCTATGCTACTCTATAATCATGATCCCACCAAGTTCATCTACCAATGTGAAAGCCTCATAATCCACCAATGAGTCTCAGTCAATTCCTCAAGGTCTCTAATATAAACTCATCAAGTCATTTGTCCTCCATTCCTATATCCTCAAATTGGTCTTCCCTATGGCATCGCCGATTTGGTGCTATCTTAGGATGATAATGTGCTCGTTCACTATGTCCACTAGTTCCATAATGAACCCAGTGATAAGCAAGGTTACGGAGGCTTAACAGGTTCTCTTGCATTTCTGTGGGTTAAGCACATGGTTAAGGATTCGAGCTGTTGTATCTTATGAAGTCTTGAAGGGTCTAGGAATGGGTCTCTAATCTTGAGGGGTAACCATAACTCTAAGGGGCTGCACTTGGTCGAGGAGACTGTAGCAAAAGTCTTCAGTGCTGGTTGGTTGCCAAAGTAGAATACTTTGTGTATCTTGTCTTGCTAGCCTTCAGTTGAGGAGAGAGATGAGAGGGAGAGGTAGCATAGAGGAGGGGAATGCCTAAAGGGGGTTCTATAGTGCAAGTGCAAACAAACAAGTGCCGAAAGGGCCAAACAAAAGAAACATGGTAAGGAAGGTGATATAGTTGCGTACTTATTGCCTAGGGCAAAAAGGGCGACTGATATCAAAGCACAAACAAATAAAAACAAGCAACACACAATCATGGTTCTATTTGAACCATCATATGGACTCGACTGCGCATAGGGGGGTACACAACTCATCCTACCCTAGGGGTTCTCGGACTCAGAAGTCATGCTTTGCTCCGTGTCTCGTGCAGTCTTCCGGATTTTTCCTCAGGTGTCGCTACGTCTTTTGTAGTTGTTCGATGAAACAATCTGGGTTGAGCCTGAAGAATCTTCAAGAACTTCTCTCCTGATGAGGTGATGGGGTGAAGGTGGCTCCTCGTATTGGCATTGACTTGATCTTCTCTTGTCTTCTTAATCATGACGATCACTTTTGCCTTTTAAGCCGTCGATGGTACCAGGTAGGTAATCCTTTATGCAATGACATTATCAAGGCATAATAGAGGTCCATCATGTCGGTTACGTTGATGACAACATCGACACCAAGAGCGGGGGATGAGGAGAACCGCTTTCCTGCTCACTATGGTGAGGCGGACCAAATGGCTAGGTTCTCATCCATCGGTGGTTGCCAATACAACAACGGTAGTGACAGGGTTACTCTATTAGCGATGTATATCCTAATCTTGCATATTCTATGCCCTGATCATCGTAGGCTAGGGTTGCATCATCTTGGGGCAGTGTCAAGGGTGTCACCATCTCCTGGGTCTTCAGGTCCTCATTCCTCGAGGATGTATCTTACATTGGTATCGTCTTGTTGTGATGTCGCCAATCTTACATTCAGAGATGTGGGTGAATGTCTGGCAAGGCATCTTCCTTCTAGATTATCCACGAGGATTACAAGGAATCCAGTGGTCAGGGGCATAAGGGTTCTAGCGACCAAAGGGTTTGAAGGGGAAGAGATCAATAAGGAAAGTATACCTTAGTTTTCGAAAAACTGAGAAGGGAAGAGAAGTATAGATAGTTTCGGAAACTAGCAGTAGTTTTGGAAATAGTTTTACCCTGACTAACGACCATGCTAACTAAGGCTTCCTACAGTCAGGATGGCTCTGATACCAGCTCTGTGGGGATCCCGACTCATAAGTCGTGATCACCGAATGCACGTGTCTGATGATCCCGTAGATCAATGCTCACTGAACACACAGAAGCTGAATAATAAGAGGCTTACATCCATACATACCGTATTACACAAGTAGGACCATTATGGTCAAGTCTTGAGTATAACATTGCAGCGGAAATCTTCGTGGATAACTTGGACCCATGCCATCTGCCTTAACCCTACAGGCATTCTAACTGGGAAGCGTCCTAGCTTGCATGTTCGTCACCGAAGTATTCTTCATCATATCATGTTCTTTCATGCCTGGCTAATAAAATAACCAAGGCAAGCCAATGAGTACTTTGAATGTACTACTTAAGCAACCCATGTTTTGGTTCCAGATATAACAATGCATGATATAGGTAAATTTTTGCAGAAAGCTAGTTTTGAGTGCAATAATATGTTCAACAACTTGTAAGACATGCATCAGGAGAATTCAAGTAACAATGAGGACATGTTACAGATATCAACATGGATAGAGTGGGCACCAACCCAACTCAATCATGTCAAGTCCTTTGACTTGACCCAAGTAGATCTTCCCACTTATCCAAACACACACACTGGTCCGTAAACATGTGGATGTAGCCCAAGAGCGGTTACCGAACTGTCCTTGACCGTGGACACGGCTATTCAAATAGTTTTACACTCTGCAGAGGTTGCACACTTTACCCACAAGATCCGGGGAACTTCCGTGTCATCCACGACCCGCGATACCTCAAGTACCTGTGGTAAGCACCCAATCACTACCTTTCCCTAGACGACACTAACAAGGAGTCCACTCGTTGTTCCGTATCCTCACGATGTACATCATGCGAGACTCACTCGAGATCGTCACATCCGAGAAGGGACACAACGGTGTATCCGGTGCCCTGTAAAGACAGTCATGGCCGCCCTACCTGGCACGACCCCGTCCCGAGAGAGCACCAACTCTCCCCCGTCACTAGTAATGCGGGCTCCAAGCTAGTATCGGCCTAGGTAATCAATAATGCCCTACCCCATATAAGGGTAGAGTGGTTGCGCATGTAAGGTTGGAATAACGGTTGCAACTTAAACCAATCCATTTTGAAAACAACACACACACTTGCCTCGGTACACCACTTCGTCATCAAGTGGCTACCCAACTCATCATCTCCTTCGGGCATAAGTGGCACCCGATGTGGTTTTCAAAAGTCTTTTGAAAATACTTTGTCTCCTTCACCATGCATATTCCCGTCCCTTTTTGCGTACCACTACTTTAGCATCCTATCTACTCCCACCGGCATAACCCTCATAAGAAGGTAGGGTCATGCACAATGCAAGTATCAACAAGGAAGTACGGCGGCAAACCATCAAGTGGTTACTACCTCATCATGATTCTGTTGCAACAACAATATGGTGCTATATGTCATGCATAAAAAGGGTTTCATAAACATGGTCAAAGGGCTGCTTGACTGTTTTAACACGGTCTTTGAGGTCTTCAAATATCTCTTGTCCATCTCCAAGTATTTCGTCTACTTCGTCAACTATCGTTGAAAGCAACCATAATAAGCAACACAACAAGACAGAAAATAAAAGTGCTCTAAAAATGTGAGTTGGACTTTTCTAGGATACCTCTGGTCATATGAGGAATGACCAAGGTGATTTCATTGGAAGTGGATCAATGGATATTTCTAAACATTTCGATATGATGGAATCAAGGGATTTGTGGATTTGCAAGAAGTGTACAGATATATATTTTTGAAAAATGAGCAAAGGCACTCATTTAACAAACCATGATTTTAGAAGCATCCAGGAGTTGGTTTCAATGGATTTGGAGTTCAAATGATTTTCCTATGAATTTGCAAAGTTGGCTATACATGAAGAAATAGACCATTATTTGAGGTTATACAGAAAGTATTAGTAAAAATGTTCAAAAACTAAGTTTTGAACTTATAGACATCTAGGATTTTGAATCATGACATTTGGATCAATTTTGAGCTGGGGTGCTGGGGCGCTGACCTTGGGCCAAATGGCCAGCTGGGCCGGTCGGGGCGCTCTTGGGGCGAACTTGTTTCGGTCCAGGCAGGTGAGTGCGTGTGTGTCTTTTTTTAAACAGAAGACTAAAGTGGCCCTAAGTAATTCAAATGAATTACTAAAAACACCACAATAATTTCTAAAATAGCTATACAATATTTAGAGCCTAATGAACATTAACTTAAGCATAGAATGTTTTGAAAATATTTTCCTAATGCAATTAATGCACTTTTTGCAGATAAAATAAATACCAATAAACTCAAAAACTTCAAATAATATTCAAAATAAAATTTCCCACTCTTTTATAAGTTTGAGGAAGTCATCTTATCCCCTCTCATTTGTTTTTCTCGAGTGGAAAAATATTATTTGAATATTTCAAAAACTCCAAAATGCAAAGAAATACGATATGCATTGAATGATTCTATTAGCATCCAAATTTAATAAAAATTGGGATGTTACAATGTAGTACACTCTATGGACATAGGCAGTTTTGTCATGATACCGAAGAAGTGCACTTACTAGGAAAATTCACCAAAAACACAATCATCACATTTTCTGACAGTTGCGTGCATACCTGAACTTGTCACGAAAAAAGAGGCGACAATGTTCCAGATTTCCAATGCACTAAGATAGCCTTCTCATAGCAGTACCTCTCCGAAGTTGCCACGTAACAAATAACACAGACCTACCATGCTATCACCCCGCTCCACCACTCCCACATCCTGTCACAGAGAGCAGAGGAGAAAACACAACTGCTTCGTCCCCCCAAAAACCAAATTGCATCGTCTTCTCCCCACTTCCTTTCACTAACCTCTCTGTCAAGAACAAACACGAGAGAGTAGAGGAGAGCCATGGCGGATGCAGCTCTGTACAAGCAGCACCGCAGGTACACCAGGGAGCTCCACGAGGTTGACCTCCACGACAACCACAAGCTCAATGTCATTTGCCCAAGCAAGGGTCAAGATGTGGACAAAATGATGTCCACGCTCAAGAGGAAGCTTGTCGGAATGCCCGTCAAACTAGTCGGCATTGATGTCGAGTACACGCATTACATGAACCCACAGCGGGTAGCAGTGCTCTAGCTATCTGTAGAAAAAGAATGCCTTGTCTACCACATCTCTGCAGCTAAAGACAGGTGTGAATAATTATCGATCTGTACTATTGCTTGTCAATGTTGATTTTAAATTTTCTTCATCGCAATTGCCATTATATAAACTTTGGTTCTCATTTTAAAAAAGCATGGCATAGGAATTCATTGACAGTTTTCATCTAGCTCCATGTAACTCATGTATTCAATTCTTGAATTAGATGATTTAGCGATACACGCAGTTTTATTTTATTTTACCAAATACAAATTATCTGCCTGAACAATAGAAACCTGCACCATTACTATCTAAAACATGTATGAAATTGAATTCAAGAAAACAAACATGCACAAACATGCATTGTTTATGGAATCTATTATGAGATTTACTAGTTATTTTTTACAAAGTATTAGCAGCTACTCACTTCAACAGATTCAGGTATTCATATTGCACTTCAGTTTCACAAAAAACAAAAAAACATCGGTGTCGGTGTACTAAAGTTTGGGCCCTTTAGTACCCCATACCTGTGCACAGGCAGTCGTAGCCCCACGCGCGGCGAGGTGCAAAGAGAGCGATCAAGGATAAAAATGAGGTACAAGGCTAAGAGAAGAAGCCAAGCCAGAGAACAGAGGACGAGCTGGACCCCCGGCAAGATCCCTGCCGGGGCGGCTTGTGAAACCCCGCCAAGATCCTTGCCGAGACGATTTGCAGATCACTAAAAAAGGGACCACCCTTGTGGTTGAGAGCTCTGACACCATCGACAATGTTAGGGCCAAGACCCAGGGGCACGCGCCTAAGGGCGTGCAGATCTTTGTGAAGGCCAGAAGACGAGGCTACGGCAAGATCCTTGTCGGGGACATCGGCAAGACTCCGCCACCCCGTCACCACTCCAGCACAGTGGCCGGCCCGCCAGCCTAGCAAGCACCTGCATGGTGACATGCATATTTTTGTGAAGACTCTACCACCTCTCCAGCGCAGCAGCTGGCCAGCCAACTTGGCACTGCATGCCTCGTCAAGATGCATGCGTGTTGGGACAGGGCGGGGCAGCGACGGACGGGATGGTCTCTACTCCTTTCCCCGATAAAGCAAGAGGGCACGTAAGCAGCGCATTTAATGCATTTGTCCTAAGACACCGGTGATAAACATAGGCACTGTAGCTACTTTACACCTCCAGTATGCCACTATGGCAGCCCCTTCGACATATAAAAGGAGGCCCAGGGCGTACTGGAGGAGGATTCAGACTTTTGAACCTCTCGGCCCAGCTTGCATGCATAGCAGCGAGCAGAAGCTCAGGGACAGAGAATATACACTCAAGCGGGACTAGGGTTTTACACTGCTTAGCGGCCCGAACCTGGGTAAAGATCTGTCGTGTTGACCATTAGATCCGCTCTTTGCACCACCCCTCTTCCCTACCAAACCATATAAGGGATCCATGTGATCCCGTATGTGTCGTTCACGCCGACATCTTTGGCACCCCAGGTAGGGGAAGAGAGTTCTTCAAACCCGATCTAGGGGTTAGCGCATCATTTCCTCGATCACCATGGCCCCCAAGAAGAAGGGGATCACGACGATCGGATCTTCTACAGCCGAACTACTTGTGCCAACACGGATGGGCGATGGGGTAGTCGTGGATGGTGGCGGAGGTGCGGATCACGACCATCCATGACACTCCGACAACCGAAGCCAGCCGAGCAGCGTTGTTCATGCTCGAGACGACGAACCGCACACTGCCGCGTCAAAGAATGGAGCCGTGCCGCCCACGGGTTGCGCGGGGACCTCCAAGGGCGGAGCCATACTACCTACGGGCGGCGCGGCGACCTCCAAGACACCTCCACTAGCCCCCGCACCACGATCCTCGCAGGTCGTGCGCGACGAGCAGCGCCGTGACGTTGGTGACCCCAGGTGCCGCCGCGGGAAGAGCCCTCCCCAAGATGCGCATGCCCGACATGCACGCCAAGATGGTGGTCAAGATGGCGCACGGCCGCGGAACCGTGACAGCTCTCCTTCTAACATGGTTATAAGTCCGAGCACCTCCCGTTCCTCGCGCTTGTCGTTGCCACCTACGCCAGCGGAAGCATTAGCTCGAGTGCAGCTACTCCTCGACTTTCCTCCTGCTGCAGAGAAGCAAGAAGAGTGGAGGTTTGTTATCTAGAGCCTTATTGGCCACGCCAATAAAGATCAGTACCAGGAGGCAGGCCCTTCGCAACATCGATCCACCGAGCCGGCGTGTGCCGACGGCGGAAGGGCCGGAGGCATTGCAACCACGGTGCACTCCCCTCCACCACGTGATAGAGGCAAAGGTGTCCTGATGTTTCGATGAGATAGCAATCGTTTTCTGTGGGAGTCAACTTTGACGATCCGACTGCAAACGTGCGAAGACGTCGCGCCTTAGCAATCGCTAAACTAACTTTCGAGGGGTTATTGACCACGCCAGAGCATGATCAACCTGACCACGAGGGTCTATTTCCTGCGAGCAAACGAAGAATAAGCAAGAAACTGAGATTGTAATCTGGATATTGCGAATAAAAGAGGAAAGCTTTATTAATGAAGGTGGGGTTCTGTGACGCCTTTGTCTGGTCGTTGAACACAAACGAAGTACACGAAGTTGCAGCTATGGCGAACTTTTAATCTAAACAAAACCCAAAGTCTAAACGGTGCCCTAAGGGATGTATATATGGAGGAAGAGGGGGGAATTTCGTGGCCCTTGGGGAAGGGGTCCGAAACCAACCCTATCTCTTTTTTCCCCACACATACGGACGCTAAAAACAGCCTATACTTATGTATTTCGAAATTACATGGGCCTGGCCCAATAATAAGGTGAGCAGCACCTAGAATAACCTCTGGACAAAGTTTATGAAGTGGCATCTTGTATATTTCGTCCAAGGCTTCATGCACTCATTATGGTGGCTTCAAAGTCCTGAAATCATCACTTGTAACTCCGTTCTTGTTCCCCTATGCATGCCATCAACTCCATGCTTGTTCTTGCTCCAATGTTCATCCCTCTTATCCATGCCAGGACCTTCATTTGTAAGCAAAACAAATGTATCCAATTTAGGCAGCATCATATTCTCATGAACATTAGAATCATTACCAAGAAACGTAAGTACCTGATAATTTAATTAGCGTGCGCGAGCTCTAGTAATTGGTCTTGTATATGTAGTAGTAGGGGCTGTGGGTGTAACAATGGTATTGATGTCATCATCATCCTCCCCTTCTTGAAATGAAGTCGTCCTCGACGGAAGCTCATCTTCCTCACCCAAATAAGGCTTCAAATCTGCAATGTTAAAAGTGGGACTAACCCCAAAATCTGCAGGCAGCTCAAGTTTATATGCATTATCATTTATTTTCTCTAACACCTTAAAAGGACCATCAGCACGTGGCATTACCTTTGATTCGCGCAAATTATGAAACATATCCTTACGCAAATGTAACCAAACAAGATCTCCAGGTGCAAAAACAACATGTTTTCTACCCTTATCTCCAGGAAGTTTATATTTAGCATTCATACGCTCAATGTTGTCCTTAGTTAACTCATGCATTTTTAAGATCAATTCAACACGTTGTTTAGCATCAAAATTAACCTTGTCCGAAGATGGAAGAGGCAACAAATCAATGGGTGCACGAGATAGAAAACCATACACAATTTCAAAAGGGCACATCTTAGTAGTAGAATGCAACGAACGATTATAAGGAAATTCAATATGATGCAAGCATTCTTCCCACATTTTCTTATTATTCTTCAAAACAACCCTAAGCATAGTAGACAATGTTCTATTGACTACTTCAGTTTGACCATCAGTTTGGGGGTGACAAGTAGTACTAAAAAGCAGTTTAGTCCCCAACTTAGCCCATAAACATCTCCAATAGTGGCTAAGAAATTTAGTATCATGATCTGAAACAATAGTATTTGGCACACCATGCAAGCGAATAATTTCAAGAAAGAACAGATTAGCAACATTAACAACATCATTGCTTTTATGACATGGAATAAAGTGTGCCATTTTCGAGAATCTATCCACGACAACAAATATGCTATCCCTCCCCTTCTTTGTTCGACGTAAACCTAAAACAAAGTCCATAGATATATCCTCCCAAGGAACACTAGGTACAGGCAAAGGCATATATAAACCATGAGGATTGAGTCGTTACTTAGAATATTGACATGTAGTGCATCGAGCAACAAAACGATCAACATCCCTTCTCATCTATGGCCAAAAGAAATGTGTAGCAACACGTCCTCCGTCTTCTTCACGCCAAAGTGTCCCATTAATCCTCCTCCATGCGCCTCCTGAAACAACAAAAGACGAACAGAGCTAGCAGGAATGCATAGCTTGTTAGCACGGAACACAAAGCCATCATTAATAATGAACTTGTTCCATGTTCGTCCTTCTTTACAATTCTGCATTACATCTTTAAAATCAGCATCATGCACATATTGATCTTTGATAGTCTCCAAACCAAATATTTTGAAGTCAAGTTGTGAAAGCATAGTATAGCGACGAGACAAAGCATCAGCAATAACATTTTCTTTCCTTCATTGAGACATAAGGAAAAGTCTCAATGAATTCAACCCATTTAGCATGTCTACGATTCAGTTTAGCTTGACTTTTAATATGTTTCAAAGATTCATGATCAGAATGTATAACAAATTCTTTGGGCCATAAATAATGTTGCCATGTCTCTAAAGTCCTAACAAGAGCATAATATCATAAGTAGAATAGTTCGCACTAGGCCCACTCAATTTTTCGTAAAAGTATGCAACAGGTTTGCCATCTTGTAATAACAGACCTCCTAATCCAATTCCACTAGCATCACATTCAAGCTCAAAAGTCTTATTAAAATCAGGAAGTTGGAGTAAAGGAGCATGTGTCAACTTATCTTTCACAAAACAAAAGGCTTCTTCCTATGAGGTACCCCAAACAAAAGGCACATCCTTCTTTGTAAGCTCATTGAGAGGTGCAGCAATGGTGCTAAAATCTTTCACAAAACGCCTATAGAAACCAGCGAGTCCAAGAAAACTCCTCACTTGTGTGACCTTTTTGGGCTGCGGCCAACTCTCAATAGCTTCAATCTTGGCTTTATCAACATCAAATCCTTAATGAGTAACAACATAGCCAAGAAAAGATACTCGGTCGATGCAAAAGGTGCACTTCCCAAGGTTACCAAACAAACGTGCATCACGTAGAGCAATAAAAACAACACGTAAATGTTCCAAATGTTCTTCCAAAGATTTGCTATAAATCAGTATATCATCAAAATAGACTACCGCAAATGGTCCAATGAAAGAACGTAAAACTTCGTTCAATAGTCTCATGAAAGTACTAGGTGCATTAGTTAACCCAAAAGGCATGACTAACCACTCATATAAACCAAACTTGGTTTTAAATGCTGTTTTCCATTCATATCCCAATTTCATACGAATTTGATGGTATCCAATACGGAAATCAACTTTGGAGAATATTGTAGAGCCACTCAATTCATCGAGCATATCATCTAGCCTAGGAATAGGATGACGATAACACATAGTAATATTATTAATGCCTCTACAATCAAGACACATACGCGACGTACCATCCTTTTTAGGCACTAGTATAATAGGAACAACACAAGGACTAAGAGATTCACGTATATAATCTTTGTCGAGCAGCTCCTGTACATGACGCATAATCTCCTTCGTCTCCTCTGGATTGGTATGGTATGGTGCAGTGTTGGGTAGCGATGCACCGGGAATTAAGTCAATTTGATGCTCAATCCCTCGAATAGGTGGTAATCCCGGTGGGACGTCTTGTGGGAAGACGTCAGCGAACTCCTGCAAAATGTTAGTGACTGCGAGGGGGGGGGGGCAAAGAGGAAGGCATGTCCTCGAATGAAAATAATGCCTCTTTGCACATAAAAGCATAGCAAATAGATTTGCTAAAAACTAGCTCATCAATATCAGATTTCGTGGCAAGTAAAAATGCAGTTTTCAATTTAATTTCAGAAGCAACACTAGATGGTTTATTATTAGGCTTCATTTGTTGCTCAAATTCTTTTGCCACAATCTGATTTTCACTCTTATTTTTCTCCTGTTTTGCTTTATTAGCTCTATGAATATCATCTTTCAAAATGGAATCAGGAGTCATAGGAAGCAAAGTAATATTTGTATCCTTATGAACAAGAGTATACTGATTGTTTCTACCATGGTGTACAGAATTTTTATCAAATTGCCATGGTCTACCAAGTAATAAGGAACATGCTTGCATAGGTACCACATCACAATCAACATAATCGGCATATGTAGAGATACTAAAATGCACACGAGCGATCGTGTTACCTTAACCTTGCCACTGTTGTTGAACCATTGGATGTAGTAAGGATGTGGATGTGGTCTTGTGGTGAGAGATAGCTTCTCCACCATCTCCATGCTAGCCAAGTTGCTGCAGCTCCCTCCATCTATGATGACGCGAATAGAACATTCCTTCACAACTCCCTTTGTATGGAACAAATTATGCCTCTGATTTTGCTCAGCTTGTGTAACCTGCACACTCAAAACACGTTGAGCAACTAAACATTCATACCTGCCAGATCTTCAAAGCAGCCATGTGTTGCATCTCATGATCAGAATCATCTCCACCGTGTTCTTCATGTGTAATAAGAGCCAAAGTCTCCTCATCATAGTCACTAGCGGACTCATACCCACCATCCTCAGTAGCAATCATCACACGCTGTGATTTACATTCTCTCACAAAATGTGCTCTTCCCTTACAACGACGACAAATAATATCACTTGTGTGCCCTGTTGACGCCATGGAAGAAGAAGAGCTCTCTGCAGGCCCGACAGGTGTGCTCTTGGCAGATAGTGGTGCTTGTGCCTGCTTTCTTGTATCACGGTTGGAGGTGGCACCTGAAGGAGGTGATGGTGCAGTGGAAGTAGATGATGCACGTGGTGTCCATGTTGAAGTTCGACCTACAGAAAACTTAGTTCGGGCCAATGCATGTCGATCCTGCACTTCACGTTCAGCTTTACAAGCAAGATGGAATAAACAAGTGATATTATTATAATCCTTATACTCTAGAATGGTCTGAATCTCTCTATTTAGTCCACCCATAAATCGTGCAAGCATAGCTTCATTCTCCTCAACAATACCACATCTAATCAAGCCAGTTTGTAATTCCTGATAATATTCTTCTACAGAATTTTTTCCTTGTCTTAAGCGCTGCAATTTTTTAAGTAATTCACGTTGATAATATGGTGGAACCCAACGAGTATGCATAGCAGTTTTCAAAGCAGCCCAAGTAGCTGGAACAGGATATAATCTACAATGTTCGCACCACCAAACACATGCAAAGCTAGTGAAAGCACAAACAAAGAAGCGAGGAACACGCCTCTCCTCGTGATATTGTAAACATGTAAATCGTTGTTCAGTTTCTAACTCCCAAGTAAGATATATATCGTGAACATATCTACCCTTAAATGGTGGAATATTTAATTCAATTTAGGAGATGGTCATGATCTCGCACTGAGGGGAGCCCTAACATTGCCATTATTTGCATGTGGACGACACGGTGGTTGTGGTCTTTGGTGGTTGCACGTAGTTCTGATTTTGATCAACTTCATCCTCGTAATCTCCCACATAATCATCCTCCTCCGCATCAGCAGCAGGAGCCACAGAAGTATCAACAGCAGCACCAACAGTTTGGCCAAGCGCAAGAGGGACACGGCTCGCTCGGCGGAGGGCTGTTTCGCGACGTGGAGGTAGTCGTTGTTGTTGTTGTTGTTGTAGAGGTGCGTTAGGTGCAGCCGGTGGTGGTGGTGGAAGACGCGCGAGCAATTCATTAAACTCGTTATTGAGCTTTGTTTCGAATGTCTTCTCCATGCCATCTATATTCTCCATGGCCTCTTCAAATCTGTTTAGCACATCTTGCACCTGTCCGCTCATCATTTGCTGAAATTTATCATGCAACTCCTTATTCGTCATGTTCTCCCAGTCAGTCTCATCAGCTTGTGATCCTGGCATGGTTAGCAGCAATAGAAACACACAAGAATATGGTCCTACAGACTACTAACAAGAGGTGGTTGTGGGTGTCACAAATCCGTCAAGCAAATCTCAAATTCTTACCAGTTCTTACCAAAGAAGAAAGCGGTGATCGGCAACCGTTGTAGTCAAAACTCTCAAAAGCTTGGATAGAGCGATTGCCAGGGAGAGTCAAACGTACGACGTAGATGTATGTGGAGCTGGGAAGACTAATAATATGGTAGCAAAAAGGGTCAGCAATAATCAATTCAGAGATGCAAAGTTGAATAAACGCTCAACGACAGTCTGTGCTGGTCCTAGGCTAGACCATGCTAGAGACACGAGCCTAGAACACTAACAAAATCACGGCGCTGCATGCAAATAAGGGAGGAGCACACTCTGAATTTTTTTTTCTATTTTTTCTTTTTTTCCTCTTTTTTTTTGCTCCGCAACAATTTTTTTTCGAAAAAGTCTACAAATGGTCTAAAAACTGCCTAGCCAGAATTTTCCAGACTTAGTTTTTTTTAGTTTGGAACTATTTTTCTACTGCGGGTAGCACGGAAGTTGGGGAGTCCTTCTCTGTCACGACTCGGAGTATGGCGTGATCTGGAAATCCAAAACAGAGTAACAAAATACTGGACTCGGAATAGGACTGGTGGCGGAGATGAATCTTGTGGAACTCGGATCGTGGCGGAGATGAATCTGGTGGAACCTCGGTGGTGCGGATATATATTGCGGTGGACTCGGATTGGCGTGATGGCGGCGGATATGTGGTGGCGTATATGAACTCGGATTGGCGGTGAATATGTGGTGATATATGGCAGCAGCGATGATGATGATGCGGTGGTGATATACAGCAGCAGTGATGATGATGATGCAGTGGTGATATATGTGTTGGGGAACGTAGCAGAAATTCAAAATTTTCCTATGTGTCACCAAGATCTATCTATGGAGAAACTAGCAACGAGGGAAGGAGAGTGCATCTACATACCCTTGTAGATCGCTAAGCGGAAGCGTTCAAGAGAACGGGGTTGAAGGAGTCGTACTCGTCGTGATCCAAATCACCGGAGATCCTAGTGCCGAACGGACGACACCTCCGCGTTCAACACACGTACAGCCCGGTGACGTCTCCCATGCCTTGATCCAGCAAGGAGAGAGGGAGAGGTTGGGGAAGACTCCATCCAGCAAGAGCACGACGGTGTGGTGGTGATGGAGGAGCGTGGCAATCTGCAGGCTTCGCCAAGCACCGCGGGAGAGGAGGAGGACTTGGGAGAGGGGGAGGGCTGCGCCAGGGGCAAGGGTGCAACTCCCATGCGTCTCCCCAATATATATAGGGGTGGAGGGGGATTATTTCTTGCCCTCCAAGTCCATTGGGGCATTGGCAAAGGTGGGAGGAAAGAAATCCCATCCTTTCCTTTCCCCACCGATTGTTATCCCCCCTTTTTAGGGATCTTGATCTTATCCCTTTGGGATATGATCTTATTCCTTCTAAGGGGGATCTTGGTGCGCTTGACCAGGGGTGTGGGGCCTTTCCCCCACTACCCACGTTCATGTGCGTCCCCCCATGCAGGTGGGCCCCACTCCGAAACCTTCTAGAACCTTCCCGGTACAATACCGAAAAATCCCGAACATTTTCCGGTGGCCAAAATAGGACTTCCCATATATAAATATTTACCTCCGGACCATTCCGGAACTCCTCGTGACGTCCGAGATCTCATCTGGGACTCCGAACAACATTCGGTAACCACGTATATCTATTCCCTATAACCCTAGCGTCATCGAACCTTAAGTGTGTAGACCCTACGGGTTCGGGAACCATGCGCATATGACCGAGACGCGTTCTCCGTCAATAACCAACAGCGGATCTGGATACCCATGTTGGCTCCCACATGTTCCACGATGATCTCATCGGATGAACCACGATGTCAAGGACTCAATCGATCCCGTGATACAATTCCCTTTGTCTAACGGTATTGTACTTGCCCGAGATTCGATCGTCGGTATACCGATACCTTGTTCAATCTCGTTACGGCAAGTCTCTTTACTCGTTCCGTAACACATCATCCCGTGATCAACCCCTTGGTCACATTGTGCACATTATGATGATGTCCTACCGAGTGGGCCCAGAGATACCTCTCCGCTTTACAGAGTGACAAATCCGGTCTCGATTCGTACAACCCAATGTACACTTTCGGAGATACCAGAGTGCACCTTTATGGCCACCCGATTCGCCAGGACGCTTTGGTACACCCAAAGCATTCCCTACGTATCCGGGAGTTGCACAATCTCATGGTCTAAGGAAATGATACTTGACATTAGAAAAGCTTTAGCATATGAACTACACGATCTTTGTGCTAGCCTTAGGATTGGGTCTTGTCCATCACATCACTCCTAATGATGTGATCCCGTTATCAACGACATCCAATGTCCATGGTCAGGAAACCGTAACCATCTATTGATCAACGAGCTAGTCAACTAGAGGCTTACTAGGGACATGGTGTTGTCTATGTATCCACACATGTATCTGATTTTCCTATCAATACAATTATAGCATGGATAATAAACGATTATCATGAACAAGGAAATATAATAATAACCAATTTATTATTGCCTCTAGGGCATATTTCCAACAGTCTCCCACTTGCACTAGAGTCAATAATCTAGTTCACATCACTATGTGATCAACACTCATAGGTCACATCTCCATGTGACCAACATCCAAGAGTTTACTAGTGTCACTAAACTAGTTCACATCATCATGTGATTAAGACTCAATGAGTTCGGGTTTGATCATGTTTTGCTTGTGAGAGTGGTTTTAGTCAACGGGTCTACAACATTCAGATCCGTATGTACTTCGCAAATCTCTATGTCATATTGTAAATGCTGCTTCCACGCTCCACTTGGAGCTATTCCAAATGGTTGCTCCACTATACGTATCCGGCTTGCTACTCAGTAGTCACTTTCGGATAGGTGTTAAAGCTTGCATCGACATAACCCTTTACGCCGAACTCTTTATCACCTCCATAATCGAGAAACATGTCCTTATTTACTCCAAGGACAATTTTGATCATTGTCCAATGATCCATTCCTGGATCACTCTTGTACCCCTGCTGCACTCATGGCAAGGCACACTTCCAGTGCAGTACACAACATGGCATACTACAGAGCCTATGTCTGAAGCATAGGGGACGACCTTCGTCCTTTCTCTCTGTTCTGCTGTGGTCATGTCTTGAGTCTTACTCAATACTCACACCATATAACACAGCCAAGAACTCCTTCTTTGCTGATCTATTTTGAACTCCTTCAAAATCTTGTCACGGTATGTATTCATTTGAAAGTACTATTAAGCATTTTGATCTATCCTTATAGATCTTGATGCTCAATGTTCAAGTAGCTTAATCCAGGTTTTCCATTGAAAAACACTTTTCAGATAACCCTATACGCTTTCAGAATTCTACATCATTTCCGATCAACAATATGTCAACAACATATACTCATCGAAATGCTATAGTGCTCCCACTCACTTCTTTGGAAATACAAGTTTCTCATAAAATTTGTATAAACCCAAAATCTTTGATCATCTCATCAAAGCGTATATTCCAACTCCGAGATGCTTACTCCAGTCCTTAGAAGGATTGCTGGAGCTTTGCATACTTGTTAGCGTCTTTCAGGATTGACAAAACCTTCTGCTTGTGTCGGGGCAGGTTGATCTGGCCCACGAACACCTATGGGACCGGCGGACCGAGCCCCTTTCGGTTCGGCGGGGAGCATAGGTCGCACGAAGAGCAGATCGAGGCGAAGCACACGAGAGGTTTACCCAGCTTCGGAGCTCTCCGGAGAGATAATACTCCTACTGCTGTATGTCTAGGTGTATTGCGTTCTTGCTCGGGGAGCGCCGAAAAGTGCTACAAGACACACGAGCTGCTAACGAGGCTGAGCGTGGAGGGAATCGACCGACCCCCTTCTCTACGCTACATGGGCCTCCTTTTATATGCTCAAGGGTCTCCGACAGGTGGCAACGTAGACAAGGGTACAAATGGAAAAGTAGTGGTTGGTACACCTACTTGTACAAAGGTCTGATGTACCATACCTAACCCCGACGGCAGGGACAAAGGCATTAAATGCCCGTCTCACGCCGCCTCTAACGGGCAAACAGGGACCGTCGCGCCACCGCTTGCCACGATGGCCATGTTATGTTGTCGGCTTGCCACCTCGCACCACTGGCTGCACAGCCTCTCGCCACGCGCGACTGGGAAGGTCCCAGGGCGACACGTTAGTGGATGTGCTGGAGCGTAGGTACCAAGAGGTGGTCTGCCACGGCAAGCGCCTTTGCCGCGGTTGTTGTCTTGTCGCGCACGGAAGCTTGTCGCTCATCGGGCCTTCCCGGCAAGCTCCTCTTGCCGGGGCCTTGTCTTGCATGTGCCTTGGGTGGCCTTCCCGGCAAGCTCCTCTTGCCGGGGCCTTGTCTCCTCGGCTTGAATACTTTGTTCTTGAATGGCTCCACAGGAACCACGGAGGACCTTGGCGGTCACCCGGTAAGCCTTGCCGCGGAGGGCTGCAACTGCCCGTGCACAAGTTCGGGATACTAGGGTACCCCTACTCTAGTACACCGACGGGAGCCCCCGGGCCTGGGCCACACACGGTGCCGAGCGCTGTTGGGCCAGGCCCAAAACAGGGCACGGGCACACGCGGCCGGGGTCACGCCGTAACTCACCCCGGACCCACCACGCCCTCCACGAATGGCACGCGTCGACTGCGGCGTGTGTGAGAGGTCGTGGGCGAGATCGTGGGGGTTTCTTTATTCGGAAAATCGGAACGTCCGCCCCCTCCCTCTTTATAAGCAGGGGAAACAGGGGCACGTCGCCTACCTTGCCAGTTGCTGTCCCATCGAAAAACCACCGCTGCTCCCCTTCTCTTCAAGGCTGAAAGAGAGCTCCGCTCACCCCATCGCCACTCAAAGACCCTCAACGCCGCCGACCTCCTCCACCGCCTCCGCCATGGGCCCGAAGCCGACAAGGGAAGGCCGTGAAGTCGGCCGAGGCGCAGCGGCTTGCGGCGCTGCGGAAGTAGCGGTTGCCTTCCCCTCAGCTCGCCGCGAGGGAGCCGAGGGAGAACTACTACCTCTTCGTCGACGGAGACGCTGAAGCGCATCCGCCGCATCGGTTGTACTCCCCGCCGCTGCTGCGGAACTGGCCCTGACGGGGTATCCCTTCTTCGTGCTCTTCTTCTACTGCGGGCTCTGCCTGCCTTTCTCTGAATTCTTTTGCGACATCATGAACACCTACGGGTTCCGCCTCCTTGATTTCACCCCCAACGCCGTTCTGACCATGTCGGTTTTAGCAAATCTCTGCGAAAAATTTGTCGGAGTCCACCCAAATGTAGCCCGCTTCCGCTACTTCTTTTTACCCAGCGTTGAGAGAGGAGAGCCCTTGCGGAGGAATCGCTTGGATCTCTGTGGTCGGCAAGAAGGAAGCTTATCTGGAGGGAGAGCTCCGTAGCAAATGGGAGGAGTGGAGGGCAGATTGGTGCTGGATTGTTGAGGAGAACCCGCAGCCATTTACTGCCCAGCGCCAAACCCCAATAGTGCGCGGCAATGATTGGAGCAATCTGGCCCCGGAGGACGCTAGGCTGAAGATCGCAATTACCCGAATCCTCCGCCTCAGACTTGCCGGACTCAGCGTTGGCACTATTGGCGCGGAATTTCTTCGCCACTGGATCGCCCCCTTGCAGGAGAGAAGGAGACCTGCCTGGGAATTTCAGAACGCAGCAGATATCATGAGGCTGCGCCCGGGCCTCAACTTCAACTTCACTGTCTTGGAGCTTGACGCAATGCTCTTAGAGCTGTTCAAGCCCGATCCTGATCATCCGGAGATGTTTAGGTTGCCGAGGGGCGTCGTTCCGCTGTGCAACAATTCCGCGCTTGACCGCATCCGTGCAATGATGACGTCGGCGACTCACATGGAATTGTCCCAACTTGGCAAGAGCCGCGTATGACGTCGTCGGCAGTTCTTTGACAACTGGTGGAAATTCGGTCCGCCTCAAGAGCAGAGGGGCCTCACCCATGACACTACCGACGATGAGATGCAGCGCATTGCCACCAGTGGAAGAGGCGGCAAGAGCTGCCGCTGGGCGAGTTGGATTCACTGTGGAGGAGGCAGAGGCAGCCGAGGCGGCAAGCCTTGTCGAGCGAAAGGAGTTTGCCGGTGAGGAGGAGCTTGCCGAGCCTGAAGCCGAGTCGAGCGAACCCGCCGAGGGCGCATCCTCCCCACCTCCAAGCAGCTTGCCGCGAGCGGAGCCACCAGCTCCACCAAGAAGGCGTCTTCGCAAGGCCGGAGATGTAGCGGGGCGGCAGACGGGCCAACAGCCGCAGCGCCGCGCGACGTGCGGCCGCTCCATGCGGCAAGCATCTTGTTGCCAGGAGCACCTCACACCGCTGCGGTAATCGGGCGCTGGGCCTCGCAGACCACCGGTCCCGCTCCCGCCAAGCGTCCAAGGGAACCCACTCCTCCGCCTCGTCGTACCGGAGGCGGGCCAGAATTTGATCTCTCCGCGCTCAGCTCCGACGAGGAAGAAGAAGAGTAAGATTCTTTGCTGTGCTTGTAATTCTTCGATTTGCTGCTTTGTCTTGTATCTGATTTGCTTTACTCTGAATCCATTCCTTTTCAGGACGCTGGCCCAGAGGATGTCGAAGAGAGCCAAGACCCCGGTGGTTGTCATCGAGGACGAACCCACTGCGACAGCAGGAGGCGCGTCCGAGACCACCTTGCCGGATGAGGCAACTCTTCTTCAATGCAGCCCCAGCCGTAAGTATATGGTCTACTTCTTGCTGTTCACGTGCATGGGTGCTTTTTCCTTGCCGATATCTCGATCGTTGATTCGCTGTGAGGAGCAGAGCAGCCTCCTTCGCTTCGACTACGCCGCCAAGGGTGGATTCCCGCAAGGGAGCATTCTCCGCAAGGGAGACTTCTCCAAAGAAGGGGCAGCTCTCGGCAAGGGAAGGCACCAACGATCCCTTGGCGGCGGAGACCATGACCGCAGACCCGGCACGTAATCTTCTTGCTCGAGAACTTCCCTTGTGTTTTTCTTCTTCTGATTTTCTTTTTAAATATTTGCTTGACTTTCTTCATCCATCCGCCACAGAGCCAATGGAGACCGAGGTCGCCGGCGAGGAGGACATGCGCGGCAACACTGATGAAGCCGCCGCTATGGAAGAAGGAGCCAGTGCCGACGAGCCCACCGGCGAAGAGGCCGCCAAAGCTACCGCCGCAGAAGCCGGGCGAGGGGTCCGCGATCGTGACCGACGACCCCGAGGTCGCAGGAGCGCCAGCGCCACGCCGACCGCCGATCCCTCCGCTGCCGCCGCAGCTGTCCAGTTCAAGAGGCCCACCACGCCTACTTGAAGGCCGGTGATGGCGTCTTCATCAAGCTCCCATGGGAGTCGAGCTCTAGGGCGCCGCTCGAAGGAGAAACCTTTGATGAAGAGCTGCTCGCCTCCGCTGGACTGACGCTGGTCGACGTGCCAAGCAGCAGCAGCGGCGAGCCTGAGGAGGAGCAGCTGTTGCGGAAGTTGCTGTCGCTCTACCGCGCCCGACAAGCCAAGCTAGAATCCCGGGAGGCGCTTGTCGCAAAGGCGGGAGCAGACATCGAGAAGCGCGCGGAGGAGCTCCGGGGCCGCAACCAGGAAGCTCTCCGGTCCTTGGCGGAGGAGCGGGAGCAACTCGCCGAGGAGCGCAAGGTCTTCATCCTCGAGAAGGCTGAAGCTGAGGAGGAACAGCGGCTTGCCGCTGAGAAGCTGTCTGCGCAGGAAGGTGAGTTGGCGCAGCGGAATGTTAACCTTGACAGCCACGACGAGAATCTTGCCATGCGCGAGCAAACATTTGGCGGGGCTCTCAAGGAAGCAAAGGATGCTGCCGCAGCTGCCGAGGCCGCCAAGAAGGAGCTGGAGACGAAGGTGGCGCAGTTGGAGGCCAGCCTCAAGAAGAGCGGGCGAGGAGCTTGCTGCACTCAAGCACGAGCGAGAAGGACGCCTACACTCTTGGCGAGCTGCAGGGCCGTCTCACCGAGAGGAGCAAGGAGCTCAGCGCCGCCAGGGACTCCAATGCAGATCTTGAGTTGAAGCTAACTACTTTGACTCAGGCGCTGGACGGCGCCAGGGAGCAGGAGGCGTCCTTGAAGGAGAAGATCAAGGCCGACGAGGGGCTGCTGGCGAGTGCTATTGCCGCCCAGAGTGCCTTGAGGGAGAACGTGGAGCACTGGACCGAGGATCTCGTGGATACTGCTGCAGCCATCCACAGGGAGCTGATGGAGCTGGGGATGGTGGATCTTGGATATTCCTCCGACGAGCACCTCCAACCCAGCGCCAAGCTTAGCTTGTTCTTCAAGGGCGTGGTGAAGGCCCTCCAAATGACTCCGGGAAGAAGTCCCAAAGCAGCTGGCCGAGGAGTCGCGCGCCAGATCTGCTGGAGCTCTCCAAGGTGTTGATGAAGGTGGCCTTCCGCAACCCAGGCCTCAACCTCACCAACGCCCTCAAGTCCCTGCCACGGATGCTGATGTGGAGGCGCTCAAGACCCTTGTCGCACCCATTGTGGACAGGGTGAGCGGAATCAAGAGGGTTGAGGGCGATCGCGTAGATTAGGCCGCCTGCTTTCTTTCTCTTGCCGCTGCTGGTCATGTCATGGGAACAATCCATTAGAGCTGCGGCAAGCTATCTTGTAATATAACTCTATTTTGGGTATCAATTGCTATGTTATTTCCTTTACTTGATTCCTTCCTTCGTATGTTTTCGCCCTACGCTTTTAGGGAACTTGTCGGGCGCTGGCACCGAAAGCCATGAGCGCTAAGTGCGGACGTCAACAGCCTCGTGGCCAGTGCCGCTTCCGACAAGCAACCTTGTCGCAACTAGTCGCAGCTCACTTAAGTTGTTGAGTGGACTCGAAACAAAGTAAGGGTGCAACTAGCTACGAAGTTGGTTCCTCTCACAAGACAGGTTTTCCATACAAAGTACAGTCGTTCGAGGAAGATAACTTAAAATTTTTAAAACTGACTGCTCAAACTTTGGCAACTTAGCTTTTCTGTCGTTTGCTTCCCGGTAAGGATAGGCTTCCTTGAGCGACGCTTGGTCCACACCATTATCTTCTCCTTTCCCCCCGGCAAACTTGTGTGCGAGGGAACCTTCCTTTCTTTGAGAAAGAGAAAGAAGAGAAAATAAAGATATGGAGCCTTGTGGCTCGTTATTACTTACCAGGGGTAGGTGCTGCACAAAGTGTCAGATAATGTATGCAAATAGAAGTAAAAAGCATGAAATTGACAAGATGTGCGAAGCACGCTAGCTTTACTTATGCACGGGGTCTGCGCCCGGCTTTGTACAAAGGATTACATGCAACAGCGGCAAGACTTGTAAAAATGGTGGTTGCCGGAACAGGTTCCGCCAACCGCGCCCTACGGGTAAAACTTACGAAGATGCTCAATGTTCCAGGAGTTGCTCACCGGAATGCCATCTTCGGTCTCAAGGCGGACAGCGCCAGGCCTAGTGACTGTTTCACCCGATAAGGGCCTTCCCACTTCAAGGCGTCAACTTGTTGGAATTCTTGGCGGACTGAACGCATCAAGAACAAGGTTGCCTTCCTCGAGACTTCGCATTAACTTTGCGGCTATGGTAGTGGCGCAAAGCTTGTCGGTACCGAGCAGCTCGTGACAAAGAGCTCAAGACGATCTTCCTCAAGGAGCAGCGTCATCTTGTCGCAGCTGCTCTTGCTCAAGCTCATCATAAGCGAGCACTCGAGGCGATCCATATACGAAGTTCCGTGGGGAGAACTGCCTCGCTCCATAGACTAGAGCGAAAGGTGTCTCGCCGGTGGCTCGATTTGGCATCGCCCCGATCGACCAAAGAACCACCGCAGCTCCTCAATCCAGCTTTCTTCCGCACTTGTGCAGCCTGCCGAAAGTTCTGGTCTTGAGCCCGCAGCACTTCAAAGATTTGCCCTCTCCGCTTGACCGCTGCTTCTCGGATGAGCAACAGCGAAGCGCACCTTGGCGCCAAGATCTTGGACGTCCGCATGAAGGTGCGGCTCGTGAATTGCATGCCGTTGTCGGTGATGATCCTGTTAGGGATTCCAAACGACAAAAATTGACCAAGAACTTGATCGCCGATCGTGCTGTCACCTTTCATCGCTTCCACTTCCGCCACTTTGTGAACTTGTCGATTGCAACGCATAAGTACTCAAAGCCCTCGACAGCTCGGGGAAGGGGCCGAGGATGTCGAGCCCCGCACCGAAAATGGCCAGGATAAAGGGATCGTCTGGAGAGCTTGAGCTGGCTGGTGTATCTACTTGGAATGGAACTGCACGCTTCACACTTGGTTACTTGTGCAGTTGCATCTCGGAGGGTTGTCGGCCAAAAGAAACCTTTTGCCGGCACGCTTTGCCTGCAAGTGATCTGGAGCCATTGTTGTGACCAGATATGCCTCCATGTTTCTCTGCCAACAGCTTTTGTTCGTCTTCCCGGTGAATACACTTCAATTTCACTCGGTTGAGTCTTCTTACATGCAGTGTCGTCGAAAAACTGGTACATACTTGATCGCCGGGCTACTCTCTCCGCTTCTTCTTGCTCTTCGAAGCTCTCCGTCTCAAGGAAATGGACAATCTGCTGCGCCCATGCTGGAGCTTGCGGCTCGACAACGAGGACTAAAGGCACATCTGCTGCTGCGGGAACATCAGCTTCCACGGCGAGAACTCGCGGCTCACCGAGCTTGACGCTCCCGGCAAGCTTGCCGGAGCAAAACTTGTCGGGAGCGTCTGCTTCAACGAAACAAACCACAGGGCTTGTCGGAGCAGACCGCCTCAAAGACTGTTGGTGTCGATCTTGGGGACCTTCTTGGCGGCGGCTTCGGGAAGCTCTGCCGGAAAATAGTCACCAGAGATCAACTTCCTCTTCTTGCTCTGTCCAGTCGATGGGGTTACAGACGGTTGAGTCAGCTTGAGCACAAAAATCCCTGGTTCCACAGGTAACTTAAGTGCGGCGCACTTTGACAGGCCATCAGCAATGTCGTTCTGAGCTCTTGGAATATATTCCATCTGCAGGCCGTCAAAGTGCTCTTCTAGCTTTCTCACTTCATCGACATAAGCTTCCATCAATGGACTCTGATAACTCTTGTTCACTTGGCGGATGACAAGCTGTGAGTCACCCCTGACAATGAGCTTCTTGATCCCAAGGTCTCATCACGATCCTCGAGACCGAAGCAAACCTTCATACTCTGCAGATTGTTTGTTGCTTGCTCCTTGGGAAAGTGCATCCGACTACGATTTGAGGTGCTCTCCGGTGGGTGCAACAAGTAGCACGCCCGCACCGGTGCCTTGCAGCGAGAAGGCACCATCAAAGTACATCAGCCACTCTCTGCTTGCTTCCTTGACGGGAATGCTTGTTTCTGGAATTTCTTCATCAGGCGTTGACGTCCATTCTGCTATGAACTCCGCCAATGCTCTGCTTTGGATAGTTGAAGTGCTCTCAAACTTGAGGCCAAAGCTTGACAGTTCCAGTGCCCACTCGACAATCCTGCCTGCTGTTTCGGATTTTGCAAGATCCTCTTCAGCCGGAAAGCGAGTGACAATCGTGGATCTCATGTGCCCGGAAGTAATGGCACATCTTTCTCGAGGCCATGAGGAGGCCGAAAAGCAATTTCTGCACACCAGAGTACCTTGACCTAGCCCCTGCTGTAAGGGAACTGACAAAGTAAACTGGGCGTTGCACCATCCTTTTCTGCATCTTCTCATGTGTCTGCGCAGATCCATCCTTGTCGGGACCAGAGCTTGCCGGCGAAGCCCCCTGCTTGTTGCTGGATGCACCTGCCATGGTTGCTAGGTCATCATCCGCCTCCCTCTCTGCTACTAACGCAACAATAACCACTTGATTGGTTGCCGCTATATATAGCAGCAACTTCTCTTGTGGCTTAGGTGCGACAAGTGTTGGAGTGGAGGACAGGTATCTCTTCAAGTCCTGCAGCGCAGCCTCCGCTTCGAGTCCATTGCATCGCACCTGACTTTTTCAAAATTTTGAAAAATGGCGGTGGCGCTCAACAGAACCTAGAGATAAACTCTTGAGAGCAGCTACATAACCGCAAGCCTTCAGACATCCTTGACGCGCTTTGGTGCTTCAATCTGCTCAATGGCCTTGATCTTGTCGGGATTGGCCTCGATTCCCCATCGAGACACGAAGAACCCGAGAAACTTGCGGAAGGGACTCCAAACACGCACTTCTCGGGTTGAGCTTGAGGTTGATCTTAGCAGATTTGCAAAGGTTTCGTCTAAATCTTGAATCGAGTTGCCTTGTCTTTGCTTTTGACCACTATGTCATTTATGTATGCTTCCACATTTACGTGCATTTATGCGGCTCAAAAGCGCCATGAACTACTCTTGCAAATGTTGAACCAGCATTCTTTAACCTGAAGGGCATCCGTACAAAACAGTATGTGCCACATGGGGTGATGAATGCGGTCTTCTCCTCATCCTCTTCTGCCATGAAGATCTGATGATATCCACGTAGGATGGAGCACTCCTCTGACAAGGCCTGCTGCTTCCAGTTTCTTGATTTCTTCCGCGATGAACTCTTGACGCTCCACCGCTTCGCTTCGACTTTTTGCTTGACGGGCGCGCATGAGGACAAACGGCAAGATGGTGCTCAATTACTTTCACAGGAACACCGGGATGTCAGACGGTTGCCACGCAAACACGTCGACGTTCGCCCGCAGGAAAGCAACGAGCGCGCCTTCCTATTTAGGGTCGAGAGAGGCACTGATGATGAAGGTACCACCAGTGCCTTCCTCCTTGGCGGACACCTTCTTGGTCTCTGGTGGAGCTGCCAACGTCTTCTTATACTTGCCGGTGGAGCTCGATGGTGCGTCCTCGACGGTAGCGCAGCACTCCGAAGAGGTGCGCTTGCCGGAGTGGGCATCAGAGCTCTTGCCGGACTTGGTCTTCTTCTTCCCTCCGGGAGCTTCAGCGGCAAGTGGCTTGCAATCTGTTGCAGTTGCTGCTTCCCGGTAAATCTTGTCGGCGCAGATAAGAGCATCCTTCTTGTCGCCAGGGACAGAGATGACACTTATCGGGTCCGGCATCTTCAGCATGTTGTAGGCATAGTGAGAGGCCGCCATGAATTTGGCGAGTGTTGGACGGCCAAGTATCCCATTGTAAGGTAATGGAAAGTCAGCAATGTCAAAGGTGACCCTCTCAGTCCTGAAGTTCAACTCGCTGCCAAATGTCACCAGCAACGTGATCTTTCCCTTCGGCTTGCTCCTTCCCGGATTGATTCCTTGAAAAGTGCCGGTCTCTTCGAGCTCGCCATCAGGGATCTGGAGTTTCTGGAGCATCGTGGAGGAGAGCAGGTTCAAGCCGCCCCGCCGTCAACTAGCATCTTGGTGACCTTGAGGTTGCGGATAGTTGGTGAAACCAACATCGGCAAGCACCCGACCGCAGTTACACGATCAGGGTGGTCCTCAATATCAAAGATGATAGGCGTGCTGGACCATTTCAGAGGCCTGCGTGACTCGATGGATGGTTCTGCCGGAAATTCCCGCATCCACTGCTTGAGCTGGCGGTGTGAAGTATGCAGAGAAGCACCGCCGTCAACGCACAAGACCTCTGTGGCTTTCTGGAACTCCTGCTCATCGGTCTCGTCATCATCCATGTCTTCATCATCGCTGCCGTCTTCATCCTTGTCGCGGCCACGGGGAGGTCTGTCTCCTTGCCGCTGTTTGGCCTTGCCGCGGCGTCCTCCCCGGCCGGGGCGCTTCTTGCTAGCTCCTCCAGCACCCTCCTGGGCCTTCTCCTTGCTGCGTCGTTTGTATTCAGCCTTCTGCTGCTCGACAAGCTGCTCAACCTTCTTGCAGCTCTGGAGGTCATGGCCCTTGGTGCGGTGGATCTTGCAAGATCGCTGTCGGAGCCGCCCCGCTTGTCGGCGGCCGCCACAGATCGGGCGATTGGTGCCAGGCAACCTCCTTGCCGGAGCTACCAGCCTTGGCTTTCTTTGTCGCCACCTCCGCTGCGGACTACTCAACAACTAGTACATCTCGCCTTTCTTCTTTCTGTTGCCCCGCCGCTCTTCTTTGCCGGGCGGTCTCCTCACTATCGCACCCTCCGCTTAAGTATTCTCTCCGGGAGTCTCCTCCTTCCTCAAAGCGCGACACTTGTCGGCCAGTATGAGTAGCTCACTGACGTCTCTGATCTTGCACATCGCCATCTCCTCCCGCATCCTGCGGTTTCGCACATTCTGATGGAACGCGCTGATCACCACAGCAGGGTGGACATCTGGGATGTTGTGCTGTACACGGCTGAATCTTTGAATATACTTGCGCAGGGGCTCTCCTTCTTTCTGGGTGAGCAGATGAAGATCGCTTTCTTGGCCATGGGGTTTGTGGCCGCCTGTAAAGGCGCCGACAAACTGATGACATAGATCTGCCCAAGAGGATATGGAGTTGTCCGGCAAGTGCATGAGCCAGGATCTGACATTGGGCTTGAGCACTAGCGGGAAGTAGTTGGCAAGGATCTTGTCGTCTCGCCCCCCGGCAGCCTGCACCGCGATGGTGTAGATGCTGAGGAACTCCGACGGATGCGTCTTGCCATCGTACTTCTCTGGTACGTCTGGCTTGAAGTTTTTCTTGCTGGGCCACTGGACTTGCCGCAGCTCACGAGTGAACGCAGGGCAACCTACCGCGCACGGCAAGTTGCCTGGTTCCTCTGGTGCGTGCATGTCGACAGAGGGCCCATCGCGCTTGTCGGATTGACGCCGCGCTTCTCTTCGGCGCTCGATGCGAGTTCGAGCGTCTTCTTGTTGTCGATCGTGTAGAACTTGGCGCTGATCGCGACGAGCTCGTGGATCCGATGACGCGGTGGAGGCGCTGTCGAGGTGGATCCGGCGAGTCGGCGATCTTGGCCTTCGGGGCGGAGAGTGCATGGTAGTTGCACCCCCACCGGTCTCTGCCGCCACCGGCTCGTGTTTGGCAGTCCTGCGGCAGCGGCGCACTCGATTCTGCTGCGGAGCGTCGCCGTTGGCGAATCCGATGAGACTATGAATGTTGGCCCTCCATTCATCGACCAAGTCGGCCGTTGGAGGGTAAAACAGGAGCACTTGCGCTCTCGCCAAAGCTTCTGCTTGGGTGGTGGGCAGCGGTGGCGAACGGCGAGGAGCGGATATGCTCGGACTTCTAACTATGTTAGAAGGAGCAGATCCCGTCCGGGCGACAGTTTTGCTCGCGCGCCAAAGATGTTGGCTCGCATGCTGGTCTTGAGCATCCCGAGATCCTCCAGCTCGATCTTGGTCCAACGAGCGTATGGTATTGTGAATGCCATGACGTTGTCGGTCCCGCGCCTCTGAGACGGGCGCGGTGCATGTCTGACGCCGAGGTCCGCGCAGCCTTGTCCTTGGACTTGGCAGCACCGTGAGCTCCTGCCGCCGTCCATTCTTCCGGCTGGCGTCTACCCCACCACCTGCTTGCTCGTGGTGGCGGGTTCGACGCGACGGGCTTTCCGCCACAAGCCTTCTTCTTCGGTGGCATGTTGATGAAGATGATGAAGATCTAGCTTCGCGTGGACGCCGGATCAGGTTCACACAACCTCGACGCCCTACCGGGCGCGCCAAAGATGTCGGGCAGGCTGATCTCGCCCACGAACACCTATGGGACCGGCGGACCGAGCCCCTTTGGTTCGGGCGGGAGCGGAGGTCGCCTGAAGAGCAGATCGAGGCGAAGCACACGAGAGGTTTACCCAGCCGAGCTCTCCGGAGAGATAATACTCCTACTGCTGCATGTCTAGGTGTATTATGCGTTCTTGCTCAGAGCGCCAGAGTGCTACAAAGACACACGAGCTGCTAACGAGGCTGAGCGTGGAGGGAATCGACGACCCCCTTCTCTACGCTATGCATGGGCCTCCTTTTATATGCTCAAGGGTCTCCGGCTGTGGCAACGTAGACAAGGGTACAAATGGAAAAGTAGTGGTTGGTACACCTACTTGTACAGTGTACAGTGTACCATACCTAACCCTGACGGCAGGGGACAAAGGCATTAAATGCCCGTCTATGTCGCCCTAACAGTGCAAACAGGGACCGTCAGGGGTGCCACCGCTTGCCACGATGGCCATCTTGTCAGCGCTGCTTGCCACCTCGCACCACTGGCTGCACAGCCTCTCGCCACGCGCGCCTGGGAAGGTCCCAGGGCGACATGTTAGTGGATGTGCTGGAGCGTAGGTACCGAGAGGTAGTCTGCCGCGGCAAGCGCCTTTGCCGCGGTTGTTGTCTTGTCGCGCCCGGAAGCTTGTCGCTCACCGGGCCTTCCCGGCAAGCTCCTCTTGCCGGGGCCTTGTCTTGCATATGCCTTGGGTGGCCTTCCCGGCAAGCTCCTCTTGCCGGGGCCTTGTCTCCTCGGCTTGAATACTTTGTTCTTGAATGGCTCCACAGGAACCACGGAGGACCTTGGCGGTCACCCGGTAAGCCTTGCCGCGGAGGGCTGCAACTGCCCGTGCACAAGTTCGGGATACTAGGGTACCCCTACTCTAGTACACTGACAGCTTGTATCACATACAACCTTTCCTCAAGGATATCGTCGAGGAAACAATGTTTTGACATCCTATCTGCAAGATTTCATAAATCATGCAGTAATTGCTAATATAATTCCAACAGACTCTTAGCATCGCTTTGAGTGAGAAAGCCTCACCGTAGTCAACTCCTTGAGCTTGTCGGAAAACATCTTTAACGACAAGTCGAGCTTTCTTAATGGTGATACTTACCATCATTGTCTGTCTTCCTTTTAAAATCCATCTTTACCCAACGTCCTTACGACCATCAAGTATTTCTTCCAAAGTCATGGATCCTCTCTCGGATGTTATGGCCTCGAGCCATTCGTCGGAGGCCCACCATCGCTTCTCCATAGCTCGTAGGTTCATTGGTGTCTAGCAACATGACCTCTAAGACAGGATTGCGTACCACTCTGAAGTAGTATGCGTCCTTGTCGACCTACGAGGTCCGGTAATGACTTGATCCGAAGCCTCATGATCACTATCATCAGCTTCCACTTCAATTGGTGTAGGTGCCACATGAACAACTTCCTGTGCCCTGCTACACACTGGTTGAAGTGATGGTTTAATAACCTCATTAAGTCTACACCATCCTCCCACTCAATTCTTTCGAGATAAACTTTTCCTCGAGAAAGGACCCGTTTCTAGAAAAAATTACTTTTGCTTCCGGATCTGAGATAGGAGGTGTACCCAACTGTTTTGGGTGTCCTATGAAGATGCATTTTTATCCGCTTTGGGTTCGAGCTCATCAACCTGAAACTTTTTCCCATAAGCATCACAGCCCCAAACTTTTAAGAAACGACAACTTAGGTTTCTCCAAACCATAGTTCAAACAGTGTCGTCTCAACAGAATTACGTGGTGCCCTATTAAAGTGAGTGCGGTTGTCTCTAATGCCTAACCCATGAATGATAGTGGTAATTCGATAAGAGACATCATGGTACACACCATATTCAATAGGGTGCAACTATGATGTTCGGACACACCATCACACTATGGTGTTCCAGGCGGTATTTATTGTGAAACAATTTCCACAATGTCTTAATTATGCGTGCCAAAGCTCAGAATCTCAGATACTCATCTCTATGATCATATCATAGACATTTTATCCTCTTGCCACGATGATCTTTAACTTCACTTTGAAATTACTTGAACCATTCAATAATTCAGATTTGTGTTTCATCAAGTAAATATACTCAACATCTACTCGAATCATCTGTGAAGTAAGAACATAACGATATTCAATGCATGCCTCGGCACTCATTGGACTGCACACATCAAAATGTGTTACTTCCAAAAAGTTTCTATCTTGTTCCATCTTACTGAAAACGAGTCTTTTCAGTCATCTTGCCCATGTGGTATGATTTGCATATCTCAATTGATTCAAAATCAAGTGAGTCCAAACGATCCATCTGCATGGAGTTTCTTCATGCGTATACACCAATAGAAATGGTTCGCATGTCTCAAACTTTTCAAAACGAGTGAGTCCAAAGATCCATCAACATGGAGCTTCTTCATGCGTTTTACACCAATATGACTTACATGGCAGTGCCACAAGTAAGTGGTACTATCATTACTATCTTATATCTTTTGGCATGAAAATGTGTATTACTATGATCGAGATTCAATAAACCATTCCTTCAGGTGCAAGACCATTGAAGGTATTATTCAAATAAATAGAGTAACCATTATTCTCCTTAAATGAATAATCAGATTGCGATAGACATAATCCAATCATGTCTATGCTCAACGAAAACACCAAATGACAATTATTCTGGTTTAATACTAATCTTGATGGTAGAGGGAGCGTGCGATGTTTGATCACATCAAACTTGGAAACACTTCCAACACATATCGTCAGCTCACCTTTAGCTAGTCTCCGCTTATTCCGTAGCCTTTTATTTCGAAGTTACTAACACTTAGCAACCGAACCGGTATCTAATACCTCGGTGCTACTAGGAGTACTAGTAAAGTACACAATAACTTAATGTATATCCAATATACTTCTATCGACCTTGCCAGCCTTCTCATCTACCAAGTATCTAGGGTAATTGTGCTCCTGTGGTTGTTCCCCTTATTACTGTAGCACTTTGTCTCGGGTTTGGGTTCAACCTTGGGTTTCTTCATTCGAGCGGCAGCTGATTTGCTGTTTCATGAAGTATCCCTTCTTGCCCTTGCCCTTCTTGAAACTAGTGGTTTCACCAACCATCAACAATTGATGCTCCTTCTTGATTCCTACTTTCGCTGTGTCAATCATCGCGAATATCTCAAGGATCATCATATTTATCCCTGATTTGTTATAGTTCATCACGAAGCTCTAGCAACTTGGTGGCAATGACTTTGGAGAAACATCACTATCTCTAGAAGATCAACTCCCACTCGATTCAAGTGATTGTTGCACTCAGACAATCTGAGCACAAGCTCAATGATTGAGCTTTTCTCCCTTAGTTTGCAGGCTAAGAAAATCGTCGGAGGTCTTATACCTCTTGACGTGGGCACGAGCCTGAAATCCCAATTTCAGCCCTCGAAACATCTCATATGTTCCGCGACGTTTTGAAAAACGTCTTTGGTACCTCAACTCTAATCTGTTTAACTGAACCCGATCATCACGTGGTGCTTCGAAACGACGAACTTTCGCAACGGTGCACAGTTAGGGGGAACACTTTCTTGGAATTTTAATGAGGGATCATCTTATTTACTACCGTCGTACTAAGCAAATAAAATGTATAAACATGGCAAACATCACATGCAATCAAATAGTGGCATGATATGGCCAATATCATATTGCTCCTTTTGATCTCCATCTTCGGGGCTCCACGATCATCATCGTCACCGGCATGACACCATGATCTCCATCATCATGATCTCCATCATCGTGTCTCCATGAAGTTGTCTCGCCAACTTATTACTTCTACTACTATGGCTACCAGTTAGCAATAAAGTAAAGTAATTACATGGCGTTGTTCAATGACACGCAGGTCATACAATAAATAAAGACAACTCCTATGGCTCCTGCCGGTTGTCATACTCATCGACATGCAAGTCGTGATTCCTATTACAAGAACATGATCAATCTCATACATCACATATCAATCATCACATTCTTCTTGGCCATATCACATCACATAGCATACCCTACAAAAACAAGTTAGACGCCCTCTAATTGTTGTTTGCATGTTTTACGTGGCTGCTATGGGTTTCTAGCAAGAACGTTTTCTTACCTACGCAAAACCACAATGTGATATGTCAATTGCTATTTACCCTTCATAAGGACCCTTTTCATCGAATCGGATCCGACTAAAGTGGGAGAGACTGGCACCCGCTAGCCACCTTATGCAACAAGTGCATGTCACCGGTGGAACTCCGCCTCACGTAAGTGTACGTGTAAGGTCGGTCCAGGCTGCTTCATCCCACAATGCCGCCGAATCAAGATTGGACTAGTAACGGTAAGCATATTGAACAAAATCAACGCCCACAACAACTTTGTGTTCTACTCGTGCAAAGGATCTACGCAATAGACCTAGCGCTGATACCACTGTTGGGGAACGTAGCAGAAATTCAAAATTTTCCTACGTGTCACCAAGATCTATCTATGGAGAAACTAGCAACGAGGGGAAGGAGAGTGCATCTACATACCCTTGTAGATTGCTAAGCGGAAGCGTTCAAGAGAACGTGGGGTTGAAGGAGTCGCACTCGTCGTGATCCAAATCACCGGAGATCCTAGTGCCGAACGGACGGCACCTCCGCTGCTCAACACACGCATAACCCGGTGACGCCTTCCATGCCTTGATCCAGCAAGGAGAGAGGGAGAGGTTGGGGAAGACTCCATCCAGCAGCAGCACGATGGTGTGGTGGTGATGGAGGAGCGTGGCAATCCCGCAGGCTTCGCCAAGCACCATGGGAGAGGAGGAGGACTTGGGAGAGGGGAGGGCTGCGCCCGGCAAGGGTGCAGCTCCCATGCGCCTCCCCACTATATATAGGGGTGGAGGGGATTATTTCTTGCCCTCCAAGTCCATTGGGGCGTTGGCAAAGGTGGGAGGAAAGAAATCCCATCCTTTCCTTTCCCCATCGATTGTTATCCCCCTTTTAGGGATCTTGATCTTATCCCTTGAGGATATGATCTTATTCCTTCTAAGGGGGATCTTGGTGCGCCTTGACCAGGGGTGTGGGGCCTTTCCCCACTAACCACGTTCATGTGGGTCCCCCATGCAGGTGGGCCCCACTCCGAACCTTCTAGAACCTTCCCGCATAATACCGAAAAATCCCGAACATTTTCCGGTGGCCAAAATAGGAATTCCATATATAAATATTTACCTCCGGACCATTCAAACTCCTCGTGACGTCCGAGATCTCATCTCGACTCGAACAACATTCGGTAACCACGTATATCTATTCCCTATAACCCTAGCGCCATCGAACCTTATGTGTAGACCCTACGGGTTCGGGAACCATGCGTATATGACCAATACGTTCTCCGTCAATAACCAACAAGCAGGATCTGGATACCCATGTTGGCTCCCACATGTTCCACGATGATCTCATCGGATGAACCACGATGTCAAGGACTCAATCGATCCCGTATACAATTCCCTTTGTCTAACGGTATTGTACTTGCCCGAGATTCGATCGTCGGTATACCGATACCTTGTTCAATCTCGCTATCGCAAGTCTCTTTACTCGCTCCGTAACACATCATCCCGTGATCAACCCCTTGGTCACATTGTGCACATTATGATGATGTCCTACCGAGTGGGCCCAGAGATACCTCTCCGCTATACAGAGTGACAAATCCCAGTCTCGATTCGTGCCAACCCAACAGACACTTTCGGAGATACCTGTAGTGCACCTTTATGGCCACCCAGTTACGTTGTGACGTTTGGTACACCCAAAGCATTCCTACGTATCCGGGAGTTGCACAATCTCATGGTCTAAGGAAATGATACTTGACATTAGAAAAGCTTTAGCATACGAACTACACGATCTTTGTGCTAGCCTTAGGATTGGGTCTTGTCCATCACATCATTCTCCTAATGATGTGATCCCGTTATCAACGACATCCAATGTTCATGGTCAGGAAACCGTAACCATCTATTGATCAACGAGCTAGTCAACTAGAGGCTTACTAGGGACATGGTGTTGTCCATGTATCCACACATGTATTTGAGTTTCCTATCAATACAATTATAGCATGGATAATAAACGATTATCATGAACAAGGAAATATAATAATAACCAATTTATTATTGCCTCTAGGGCATATTTCCAACAATATGGTAGCGGCGACGTGACAACCTATGAACAGAACTCGAAACTCTAAAGGACTAGACGCTAGGACCAACAACTTGACACGACGATGCAACCGCAAATTCAACAAAGCAAATACAGAAAAGATTATGCAAAGGCTCAGATTGGTTCGGATATGATGAACTAACCCTAATTTTTTTTGGCTTTTTGGTGGACTGTAGGTATGAAAAACAGACTCGATCTAAACTATGAAAAACTATAAAATCTCACCGAGCAAACTGGAAATCTGATACCACTTGATAGAGGCAAAGGTGTCCCGATGTTTCGATGAGATAGCAATCGTTTTCTGTGGGAGTCGACTTTGACGATCCGACTACTTAACGTGCGAAGACGTCGCGCCTTAGCAATCGCTAAACCAACTTCCGATGGGTTATTGACCACGCCGGAGCACGATCAACCTGACCACGAGGGTCTATTTCCTGCGAGCAAACGAAGAACAAGCAAGAAACTGAGATTGCAATCTAGATATTGCGAATAAAAGAGGAAAGCTTTATTAATGAAGGTGGGGTTCTGTGACGCCTTTGTCTGGTCGTTGAACACAAAGGAAGTACGCGAAGTTGCAGCTATGGCAATTAATCTAAACAAAACCCAAAGTCTAAACGGTGCCCTAAGGGTTGTATATATGGAGGAAGAGGGGGGGGGGGATTTTGTGGCCCTTGGGGAAGAGGTCCGAAACCAACCCTATCTCTTGTTTCCCCACACATACGGACGCTAAAAATAGCCTATACTTATGTCCTCTGAAATTACATGGGCCTGGCCCAATAATAAGGTGACGCCGCACCTAAAATAGCCTCTGGACAAAGTTTATGAAGTGGCATCTTGTATATTTCGTCCAAGGCTTCATGCACTCATTTGGTGGCTTCAAAGTCCTGAAATCATCACTTGTAACTCCGTTCTTGTTCAACTTGCGCATGCCATCAACTCCATGCTTGTTCTTGCTCCAATGTTCATCCCTCTTATCCATGCGAAGCCCTTCATTTGTAAGAAAAACAAATGTATCCAATTTAGGTAGCATCATATTCTCATGAACATTAGAATCATTACCAAGAAACGAAAGTACCTGATAATTTAATTGGCGTGCGCGAGCTCTAGTAATTGGTCCAGTATATGTAGTAGTAGGGGCTGTGGGTGTAACAATGGTATTGATGTCCTCGTCACCATGACAGCAACGGTCACCAGCTCGGTGGGTCGACGCCCGTGAGGATGGGTCCACGGCTTCGTTTGATCCGCGAGCTCGCCACGACCAACATCAAGTTCTTCGGGAGCTGGTTAGAGAAGACGCTCGAACTACCATCGAGCGGTGACGGGAAGCATGCCATTTGTCTGATAGGCGTGCAGGGCCCACTGCGTACGGGCCTGCGCCGGGGCATTCCGGTGACCTGCGTTACGAGGTAGGTTGTCCATCTTTTACCCATGAGCTGCGGCGATACCAGTGGCCCACTACCCGCACGTTCAAACCTGAGGTCCTGGAGAAGTATGACGGCAAGACCCATCCGTCCAAGTTCCTGAGCGTATACACCATTGCGATGCAAGCTGCCGGGGCTCTGGGCGGCAAGATGCTCGCCAACTACTTCCCGTTGGTGCTCAATCCCAACGTCAGGTCATGGCTGATGCACCTGCCAGTAGATTCCATCTCCTCTTGGTCGGACCCGTGCCACGAGTTTGTTGGCGCCTTTACCGCAGGCCATCAAGCTCCTGGCTAGGCAAGTGATTTGCATCTCATCCCCTAGAAGGATGGAGAATCCTTGCGCAAGTACATACAGAGATTCAGCCGTGTGTAGTACAACATCCCAGATGTTCATCCTACCGCTGTCATCAGCGCGTTCCATCAGAACGGGCGCAACCGCAAGATGCGTAAAGAGCTGGTCTTGAACAAGGTTAGGGATGTTGCCGAATTGTATGTTCTGGCCGACAGCTGTGCTCGTGCTTAAGAAGGGAGGAAGTACCCTGGCGAAGACGGTGGCACAGGAAGCGATTCCGGTGACGAAGACGTCGTCGCCCCGGCAAAGAAAGGCCGACGGTGCAATAGAAAGCGCAGGGGCGAGACCGTGCTTGCCATCGAGGAATTCGACAACCACGGAACCGCCAAGAAGGCCAAGATTGACAACACCAGCTAGGAATTTGTCGGTGTGCCACCTGCCAGGACTTGGCGGCTGCCGACAAGCCAGAGAGCTCTGACAAGCAATATTGCAAGATCCATCGCACCAAGAGCCATGACCTCCAAAACTGCCGGCAAGTTGAGCAGCTTGTGGAGAGGCAGAAAGCTGAGTATGAAAGACGCGACAAGGAGAGGGGCCAGGATGGTGCTGAGGGGTCCGGCAGGAAGCGCGATGGCTAAGGGGGGCGCCGCGGCAAGGAAAAGCAACAAGAGAGGTCTTCTCGAGGCCGCGACAAGAAAGAGGGGAATGATGACCACGAAGAGGACGACGAGTCTAGTGACCAAGAATTTCAAAAGGCCACAGAAGCCATGTGCATCGATGGTGGCGCCTCGTTGCATTCTTCTCACCGCCAGCTTAAAAAGTGGGCACGCGAGATCAACGCGACAGAGCAATTGCTTGACGCCCAGAAGACACTGAATGGTCCAACACGGCTATCATTTTCGACGCCGAGGATCACCCTGATCGCACCACCGCGGTCGGGCACTTGCTGTTGTTGGTTTCGCCAACGATTTGCAACCTCAAGGTGACGAAAATGCTAGTGGATGGTGGGGCCGATCTGAACTTGATCTCGCCATAGGTGATTAAGAGGTTGCAAATCCCCAAAGAAGATCTCGAGGAGACGGGCACGTTTCAAGGGATCAATCGATGGAGAGGTCAGCCCAAGGGTAAGATCATAGTACCAGTTACATTTGGAGGCGAGCTGAACTAGAGGACCGAGAAGATCGTTTTTTATGTAGCCAAGGTCCCGTTGCCATATAACGGGATCCTTGGGCGTCCAACACTGGACAAGTTTATGGCAGCATCACACTACGCCTACAACATGCTGAAGATGCCCAGCCCGATGAGCATCATCACTGTCGGCTCGAACAAGAAGGACGCACTCATCTGTGCTGACCAGCTCTACTGGGAGGCGGTGGTGGCGCCTGCCGCCAAGGAAGCTTCTCCTACCACTGGAGCCCCTGAGGTGAAGAAGACTGGCAAGACCTCAGTTGCCGGCAAGGCTTCTGGCCTCGGCCAAGCCTCTTGCACCCACTCCGGCAAGCTCACCTCCTCGGGGTGCTGCGTTTCCGTTGAGGACGTGCCAAAGAGGTCCACCAGCAAAAGCAAGAAATCCAAGGCTGCAACACCGGAAACCAAGAAGGTGTCCATGAAGGAGGACGGCACGGGCGGAGCTTTTACTATAAGCTCCATCCTCGACAGCAAATAGGAAAGCGCGCTCATCGCCTTGCTGCGGGCGAATGTCCATGTGTTTGCATGGCAAGCATCTGACATCCTCGGCGTTCCCAGGGAGGTGATTGAGCACCACCTTGCTATCCGTCCTCATGTGCGGCCCGTCAAGCAGAAGGTCGGGAAGCAAGCTTTGGAGTAGCAAGAGTTCATCATCGAGGAGATAAGGAAGTTGGAGGCTGCAGGCTTGGTCAGAGTAGTGCTCCACCCAACATGGTTGGCCAACCCGGTGGTGGTGTGCAAGGCAAATGGGAAATGGAGGTTGTGCATTGATTATACAAATATCAATAAAGCCTGCCCAAAGGATCCTTTCCCTTTGCCGTGCATTGACCAGATCGTGGACTCTACTACTGGGTGCGACCTATTGTCATTCCTTGACGCCTATTCCGTATACCACCAAATCTTTAAGACGAAGGAATACGAAGAGAAGACCGCCTTCATCACCCCATGTGGTACGTATTGTTTTATACGAATGCCTTTCGGGTTGAAAAGTGCTGGTTCAACATTTGCAAGAGCAGTTCAGATTGGTTTTGAGCCCCAGCTCCATAGAAATATGGAGGCTTACATGGAAGACATAGTGGTCAAAACCAACGACAGGGCAACACTTGTGCAAGATTTGGAGGAAACATTTGCAAATTTGCGCAAGATCAATCTCAAGCTCAACCCTGAGAAGTGTGTGTTCGGTGTTCCATCCGGCAAACTTCTCGGGTTCTTTGTGTCTCAGCGTGGAATAGAAGCGAACCCTAACAAGATCAAGGAAATTGAGCAGATTGAAGCACCGAGGCGAGTCAAAGATGTGCGTCGGCTTGTTGGCTGTGTTGCTGCTTTGAGGACGTTCATGTCCAAATCTGCTGAGCACACCCTCCCCTTCTTGAAGATTTTGAAGATGGCAGGGCCCATGAAATGGACCCCGGAGGTCGAGGCAGCACTGCAGGGTTTGAAGAGGCACCTCTCTGCTACACCAATACTAGTTGCGCCTAAACCACAAGAGTCGTTGTTGCTATATCTAGCGGCAACAAATCAAGTGGTCAGTGCTGCGCTAGTGGTGCAGAGGGAAGTTGGCGAAGAGGTGGCAGCGGTGGCAAGACTTTCGGAAGACGAGCCAGATCTCCCCCCGGCAGGGTCTGGTGCCGGCAAGGCAGGACCCCCAGCAGAGTTTGGCATCGGCAAGACAGGAGCCCCGACAGAGTCTGGCACCGGCGAGGAAGGATCCGCACAAGCAAACAAAGTGGTACAGAGGAAGAAGATGATGCAGCACGCAGTTTACTTTGTCAGCTCCCTCTTCCAGGGGGCTAGATCAAGATACTCTGGTGTGCAGAAGTTTCTCTTTGCCCTCCTTATGGCCTCGAGGAAGCTGCGTCATTATTTTCAAGCACATGAGATCACCGTCGTCACTCGCTTGCCGTTGCAATGGATCTTGCACAACCCAGATGCAACTGGAAGGATTGTGGAATGGGCGTTGGAACTGTCAAGCTTTGGTCTTAGGTTTGAAAGCACTTCGACAATCCAGAGCAGGGTTTTGGCGGAGTTCATTGCAAACTGGACCACAACGCCTGACGAGGTAATTCAAGGGACCACTCTCCCCGGCAAGGAAACAAGCCGCAACTCGATTATGTACTTTGATGGGGCTTTCTTGCTAGAAGGCACTGGTGTGGGCGTGCTGCTTGTCGCACCCGCCGGAGAGCACCTCAAGTATGTGGTCCAAATGCATTTTCCGCGGGAGAGATCGACGAACTACACCGTGGAGTATGAGGGGCTACTCGCCGGTCTCAGGATCGCGGCGGACCTTAGGATAAGAAAGTTGATCATCCGTGGGGATTCGCAACCGTAGTGAAGCAGGTGAACAAGGATTATCAGAGCCCGCTGATGGAAGCTTATGTAGATGAAGTGAGGAAGTTGGAAGAGCGTTTTGATGGGCTACAAGCAGAGCATGTTCCTCGAGTAGAGAATAGCATTGCTGAAGACCTATCAAAACATGCTGCCCTCAAGTTACCTGTGGAACCAGGGACCTTTGTGCTCCAATTGACTCGGCCATCCGTTGAACCGTCTGCAGGACAAAATAAGTGAAGAAAATTAGGCCCCGGTAAGTACTTTCCGGTCGAGCTCCTAGGAGCCGCCGGCAAGGACGCTGCTGGGGATGCCAAGCTTGCCAGGGGGCAATAGGCTCTGGCAGGGCCTCAAGCCCCTTCCATAGAGACAACCGCTCCCACGGCAGAAGACACACCTCTAGTCCTTGCCGATGAGCCTCAGGCTCCGGCATGGGCGCGGCACACCATTGAGTTCCTCCAAACAGGGGAACTCCCTGAGGAACAGGAAGAAGCGGAGAAGGTAGCCCGTCGGTCTGCCATGTACCAGTTTGTGGACGACGTCCTATACAGGAAAAGACCGAACGGTGTGAAATTGAAGTGCATTCCCCGGTACTGGAGCCGTTGGCAGAGATACATGGAGGCATATGTGGCTCTCACATAGGATCAAGAGCCCTTGCCGACAAGGTATTCCGGCAAGGTTTCGTTTGGCCCACTTCATTCCAGGATGCAACTGCAATAGTAACCAAGTGTGAAACGTGTCAGTTTCATTTGAAGAAACTCCAACAACCAGCTCAAGCTCTTTAGACAATACCTCTTTCCTGGCCATTTTCAATCTGGGGTCTCGACATACTGGGCCCCCTTCCCCCGTGCTGTCGGGGGCTTTGAGTACCTGTACGTTGCGATCAACAAGTTCACAAAGTGGCCAGAATGGGAAGAAGTGAGAAAGGTGACAGCACAATCAGCTGTCAAATTCTTCAAAGGACTAGTTTGTCGTTTTGGTGTGCCAAACAGAGTCATCACCGACAACGACATGCAGTTCACAAGCCGCACATTCATGTAGTACGTCCAAGACCTCGGCAGCAAGATATGTTTTGCTTTTGTTGCACATCCACGAAGCAACGCCCAAGTGGAAACTGGAAATGCCAAGTGTTGCAGGGCCTCAGGACGAGGACTTTTGACAGACTGCACAAGTGCGGAAGATGCTGGATTGACGAGTTGCCGGTGGTTCTTTGGTCAATCAGAACAATGCCAAATCGAGCCACCGGCCAGTCACCCTTCTCCCTCGTGTACGGGGCAAAAGCCGTTCTCCCCACGGAACTCACCTACGGGTCACCTCGAGTGCTCGCTTATGATGAGCTTGAGCAAGAGCAGGCGCGTAAAGATGACGCCATGCTCCTTGAGGAAGATTGTCTTCAGGCCGCTGTGTGAGCTGCGCGCGACCAGCAAGCCTTGCGCCGCTACCATAACCGCAAGGTTCATGCCCGAAGCTTTGAGGAAGGCGACCTTGTTCTTCGGCGTGTTCAGTCGGCCAAGAATTCCAACAAGTTGACACCAAAGTGGGAAGGCCCTTATCGGTTAATACTAGTCACCAGGCCCGATGCAGTCCGGCTGGAGACCGAAGATGGTATCCTAGTGAGCAGCTCTTGGAACATCAAACATCTTCGCAAATTCTACCCATGAGGCGTGCTTGCCAGCCCCCCCGGCAGACCACCTTTTGTAATAGCCTTGCCGACAAGGCATGTGACCCTTTGTACAAAGCCAGGCGCAGACCCTGAGCGACAGATGAATAAACGAAGCGCTGGCGCCCTAAGAATTAGCATGTGTGTTAGATTGAACTTCTCTCTGATAGGATTGATAGTGCTTAGCGGCAACTAACCCCTAGCATAGAGGTTGAGTGTGTCTTTTTGCCCCTTCCAGTCCTTTCTGGTTCGAAGGACACACGGACACTTCAACGGAACCCTTTGGAGGAAAGGAGACGAACTGACACCCCGACCCCGGCAAGCGAAGGCTACTGGGGCTAGCAGATCAAGATAACCCTTTTTTCCTGCTGCGTACTTCTGTATGAAACTTTGCTCAATCCCATGCCACCGTGCTCCCTACTTCCTATGCCCAACACCGCTTTTGGGCTGGGATTTGGTCGTAGTTGCGGTGGAAGGGGGATGAATGAAGGGCCTAATCCTACTTTCCCCTGACCTCCGCCAAGGGCGTGCGTGTAGCCGTGGTATGAAGTGGGAGGATGGCAAGGCCTGTTGTCGGGTGGCGTTGTTTACTCGAGAAGATGAAAAGGACTCGTTCCTTGGTGTGAGCCTCGCTCACGCACAAAAGAACCCGAAAAACACCCTTTTTTCATTAATACATTGATTAACAAGTACAATTCATATGGAATGTAACTATAAGCTAGGGGTTACAGAGTTTAAATTCGACAAGTGCCCGCGGGCTTAAAATCTAAAAAAAGATAAGATGCCCATAATTCCTTTCTTGTCCCTCTCCTCAGGAAGCGGATCAAGATGGCGGGAGGCAGAAGGATGGACTAGGCGAGGTACACGCGGCAGAAGACACCAACAGAACATCCTGGCAGCCGTCCAGAAGAAGGCTGGTGATGACGGTGTCGGGGGAGAAGCCGAAAGATGAGGCAGTGGGCTGGCAAGACGAGACGAAGGCGTCGATGCCATCATACTTCGACTTGACGGCCTGCCACCCGTCTTCTTCATCTTCTCTGGCCTTCCAGCGCCAGCCGCCAAAAGCAACAGCCCCGAGAAGTTCAAGGAGCTGGCTTGAGGAGCCGCAACCAAGAACTACCCCTAAGCAAATCGCTCTGCCGTGGAGAAGGCCAGGTGCAGATGGTGGTGTTGCCTATGTTGCCTAGCGACGGGGCGCCAAACGTCTAGTTAGACCCGTCCCTGTCGTCCTCCCCACCGGTCTCCTCCTCGTCGCTATCTCTTGAGGAGGAGGTTTCATCGTTGGTCGTGCTCTCTGCGCAGCACCCTAAACGGATTCTTGAGTGCCCAACGACCTTGACGGAGAGCAGGTCGGCCTCCACTAATTTGAAGCGGAGGACGTGCCCCTTCATCAGGCAGTGGGCCCGTGCGAAGGTCTTCCAGTCACGACGGAGAAGCATAACATGAGGGACGGGGAACTTTATGTTCGCCCACATGTCGACATTGCAACATACCTTCATGTGAGGCCTCAACCTCGACGGCTGGTCGACCTCTAGCACCCTCGTGAACAGCTCGGGAAGGCGAAGACGGCTACGCGGTGGTTCATGCAGCTGCAAGATAACCTCCAGCGCCGTGTCCCCGACATGGCCGCTTGGCAAAGCGGGAGGAGACGGCGGCGCCGCAGGTGCTCCCCTTCCGCGCCAACTTCTGCCTCGACCACCTCGATGATCGTGACCCCGTCCAGCGCCTCCGTCTTGAGCATCTGGCTCTTCCTTAACCGCCATGGCTCTCTGGCAAGAGGAAGATCTCGTCGCCTCTGCACGGGGATGACCGCGGCCATGCCCTCTTGGCATGGTGGTGGATGAAGAACAAGGAGAAGAGAGGACGCGAAAGGATGCCCCTCCTCCTTTCGGTTTTGTGGCACACCGACTCAGAGGAACCTATTTATGTTGCATTGCCAGCCCAGAGATCGAGTCTTCTGGCAATACACAACAACATGGTACAGACATAACCGCTTTATTCATACTAGCATGGCACAAAGGGTCTGATATTACATCGAGATTCGAGGCCAAGCGGCACACACGGTGCTGCTGGATAGTATGTACATTATTTAATGAACATGGCTGCGGATTGAACCACATTTACGAGGAAACCCTTCGAAAAATGGAAATAGACTGGAGCCGCATTGAGCGAAGCAACACAACCTTTAGAGGAATAATCCCCAGTCGGAAAGCGTGCTGTACAGGAAAAATCACACTGGATGTGTAGTTCGGCATGCCGGATAATTACAGGTCCGAGGAGGTCACGTTCCAAGTGGCCCCGTTCAGCAGCGGATACCACGCTCTATTAGGGCAAGAGGCATTCACAATTTTTCAAGCTATACCCCATTACGGGTACATGAAGCTCAAAATGCCCGCCCAACGGAATCATCACTCTTGCTAGTGACCCGGACATAGCACTCCGCTACCGAAAATAAGACAGCCGCACCGGCCCTTGAGGCACTATCCGAAGCCCTAGCGGCCGAGGAACTGATCGCATCAAGGCTCCACGGTGAACAGGGACGACGTGATACTCGATAAAAGATCCAAGTCCACCTCCTTTAAACCGCGAATCGAAATAGTCAAATTCCAAGTCCATCCAACGGTCCTACAAAAACGGCCTCCATCGTATGCAATTAAACCCTCATGTAGACGCCGTGACCACGAGAATTCCTACGCTAAAATTGGGACATTTTTGCTCGCACCCTTTAGACATGCCAGAATCCCACGCCGGCTGGCCGAAAGCACAGCCTAAACATCCTAAAAGGATTCAAGCTACCAAGCAGTGCTCTTCGGTGTTTCTCTGAACCTAAGTGACAAGCCATGGGAGAGGAGCTAGCCAAACTACTGGAGGCCGGATTCATCAGAGACATAAAACATCCGGACTGGCTAGCAAACCTGGTGATGGTACCAACGAACGACAAATCCTGGCGCCCATGCGTCGATTTCACGGACCTCACCAAGGCTGTCCCAAAGGATCCCTTCCCCCTCCCCCGCATCGATCAAATTATCTACGCTACAGCAGGACACGATTCATTGTGTTTCCTCGACGCATACTCGAGCTACCATCAAATTAAGATGGCAGAGCTTGACCAAGCCGCAGCGGCATTCATCACCCCATACGGCCCATTCTGCTTCAACACAATGCCCTTCGGGCTCAAAAACGCCGGCACAACATATCAGCACATGATTCAGACATGTCTAGCAAACCAGATCAGCAAAACAGTGGAGGCATACGTAGATGATGTGGTCGTCAAAACCAAGCATGTCGAAACTCTAGTAGACGACTTGAGGCTCACATTCGATAATCTTCGAACATATGACATCAAGCTTAACCCGAAAATGCTGCGTTTTCAGTACCGAAAGCTCTTGGGCTTCATTGTATCCGGTAGAGGAATTGAAGCAAACCCAGCCAAGATCCAAGCTCTGTCACAATTGGATATCCCAAAGGACCTCAAACAAATACAAAAATTGACTGGATGCATGGCAGCTCTAAGCCGCTTTATCTCCTGCTTGGGAGAAAAGGCATTACCCCTTTATCGCCTCCTCCGGCGCACCGAACACTTAGAGTGGACGGATGCCTCCACGGCCGGACTCGAAGAAATAAAAGCCATATTGGCAACAAACCCGGTCCTGGCCACGCCTAATATGGGCGAACCAATGCTATTATACATCGCAGCAACTCATCAAGCTGTAAGCGTGGTGCTCGTTGTCGAACGAGAAACGGACGGACACAAGTTCCCCCTTAAAAAACCAGTTTACTACGTGTCCACTGTCCTCACTCCATGCAAGTCACGGTATCCGCATTATCAAAAGATACCGTACGCGGTGTTTATGGCATCCCGGAAGCTGCGACACTACTTTCAAGAGTGTTCGATAACAGTAGCCTCAAGTACCTCTTAACGACATTATAAACAATCATGACGCGACGGGCGGATTGCCAAATGGGCCATTGAGCTCCTCCGTTTGACATAACCTATAAGCCACGGCGAGCTATTAAGTCGCAAGTTTTGGCCGACTTCGTCGCCGAATGGACTGAAGCCGAACTCCCTAAAGAGTACGGTACATATTCCAACTGGATCATGCACTTCGACGGCTCCAAAATGTTGGCTGGTCTGGGGTCAAGCGCTGCTCGACGTCCCCAACAGGAGATACAGTTCAATACGTACACCACATAATGTATACGGACTCCAACAACGCAACCGAATACGAGGCCCTCCTACATTGTCTCCGGATGGCAGTCTCCATGGGCATTCAATGCCTAGAGGTGCGCGGGGATACGAACCTCGCGATATCCCAAATAAATGGAGACTTTGATGCCAAGGATCCGAAAATGGCAGCTTATCGCAATGCCGCCCTAAAATGTCAGCTCGGTTCAAGGGCTCGAATTTCACCATATAGCTCGGAAAACAATCAGCAGAGGACGCCTTGGCACGCATTGGCGCAAAGCGCGATACCGCCCCCCAATATGTTCTTGGAGAGGCTGTTCAAGCCATCTCAGATATGGGAAGGGGAGTCCGAAATAACAGCCCGGACCCAACCGCCTTTGCCGACACCGCACATTCGACACAACGGGAGGCTCTGCCAACGAAGTAACACCTTCAGCCCACGTAATACTGGCAGTCATTGCCCCATGGACAGAACCATTCCTAGCCTACCTAACTAGGCAGGAACTTCTCGAGGACCAAAACAAGGCACGCAGCATAGTGCGGCGATCTAAAGCCTATAAAGTCCATGAGGGAGAGCTTTATAATAAAAGCACCACCGGAGTCCTTCAAAGGTGTCTCTCCGAAGAGGAAGGGCGGAATCTTCTGGCTGAAATTAATGCCGGACTCGGCGGACACCATGCCGCAGCCCGGGCCCTTGTAAGCAAGGCCTTCCGTACAGGATTTTATTGGCCGACGGCCCGGGCAGATGCTCAGGACTTAGTCCAACGATGCGTCGGTTGCCAGCTCTTTGCTGACCAAAGCCATATGCCACCTACCGCCCTCCAAACTATACCCATCACCTGGCCCTTTGCGGTCTGGGGGCTTGACATGGTAGGACCCCTTAAAGGGGGAACCCACAAGCAAAAATACCCATCGTCATGGTGGATAAATTCACCAAATGGATAGAGGCCAAGCCTGTTAAGACGGCCGAATCCGGACCGGTAATAGACTTCATATCAGGGGTCATACACCATTATGGCGTCCCCCACAACATCATCACTGATAACGGCACGAACTTTACGGCCGACGAGATTAAACTCTGGTGCAAAAACATGGGCATCAAGCTCGACTATGCTTCAGTCTATCACCCACAAACTCACGGTCAAGTCGAGTGAGCAAATGGTGTAATCATGAGCGGCATCAAACCCAGATTAGTGCGGTCCCTCAAGGAATCTAACACGCACTGGTTAGAGGAGCTCGACTCCGTACTCTGGGGGCTGCAGACCACGCCAAATCGCACAACCGGATTCACACCATTCTTTATGGTATACGACGTAGAGGCAGTTCTGCCCTGCGATATAATTCATGACTCACCCCGCGTGCGCATGTACGAAGAAAGAGAAGCCGAACTCGATCGACATGACAGTTTGGACGCCTTGGAGGAGGAGCGTGACGTGGAAAAAAGCTCGTTCCGCATTCTATCAACAGCAGTCTCGAAGATATCAAAGCAGAGAAGTACGGGCCAAAACTTACAATGTTGGCGAGTTAGTTCAACGCCTGCCGGACAAGAAAAAGGACAAACTCAAGCCCAAATGGGAAGGTCCCTTTATTATTGACCAAGTCCTGACTAGTGGAGCGTACCGTCTGTGAGATGCATCGGATAACCGACTCGAGCCGAACCCATGGAACGAAGCCCGACTCCGAAGATTCTACGCCTAGCGTCGGACTCTGTGTTCGTCTCCTTCCTCTGTCTATTTTTTACACATTAGCTGTCTTTTATTTCTCTCCTTCTCCCTCCCTTTCCCTCACAGCCTTAAGGGCCTGTTCGCGCCTTGTTCGCACACAACTGACGGGCTATCTGCGCTAATTATACCTGGGGGCTTCTTTAGCAGAAGCTTATTTATACGGGCTTCACGCCCAACACATGTGTCACACTTCCGCATGTACCTTTTATTCACCATTATATGCATCGATATGACTTAAGTTTTGGCCAAGCTGGGTTGCTGGCTCCTGTGCTTACCCCTCGCTCCCGATTGTTCGGCTAGGCGGTAAAGGGAGCACCTCAATGATCATATCGGCTGGTCACCGGATGTGTACCTCAGACTGGTGAAGCCGAAAAGCTAGCGTTCTTAAGGGAATATTTGGTCGGTGAACTAAAAGATGATTTCTCACTTGTTTATTTACCTGCCCCTGTGATGCTTTTTCTGCTTTTTCGCAGTCCGACATGCACTTTAGGGCATGCCTCCCGAGGAAAGGAACCCCTAATGTAACTATTCTCCCGGAAGATGTTTCTTACTAACCATGTAATATAACATAACTAGTTGGGCACTTGTCTGTTCAAGCACTAATGACCCTACGCCTGGTCTCCATGCATGCCCCGGTTCCTACATAACTGAGAGGGTATTCGGACACACTCCGGACTATCGGGTCCCGAGGTTGAAGCGAAAAGGTCCGTCATGACAAACGATCTACAATCCGGCTAGAAGGCATTTTACATGTCATCTTAAATTACATAGTCAATTTGACCGAGCATATTCCTCTTCAATACCATCCAACAGGCTGTCTAGTTGACATTCCTGTTGGGAATATTTGGCGGCCAACTCTACTTGGCCGTACACTAAGCTCACAGGGATCTCCTTCCCATCGGCCCCCACAGGTCCGACCTCGGCCATGTGGTTTGGGTCAGCCTTCGTGTACCGCGTCTTCACCATGGCCCAGGCCTCCGTGGCACCTTGACGGCAGGCGGACATCTTCCATACTCGGAAGCGCTGCCGCGCTCCCTTAAGCATCTCTGCAAGCTCTCCAAGGCCTTCGGGCATGGAGACAGATGGCCACAAGGCCTGGGCGACGCCTTTCATCACCTGCCGAACTCGTTCGTGCAGTTGTAAGAGCTCGGGAAGAAGGTCACCCGTAGAACTGGGCATTTCCTCTGTAGGACGACCTGTGAGCATACCTCTGTTAGTCGACTTCCTCGCTGAACTCTTTTTCAAAGTTCGTTCAAGCACTTACTAAAAATGCCGCGTCGAAGCCGTCGATTCTCCTTCACGGAGTCCGACAGCTGGGCACGAACATCCTTTAGTTCCTCGCCCAGCCGGGTGTTGGCATCTTGGAGATTATTCTTCTCCTGCCTCACCCTCGTAAGCATGCTCTCGCCGGCCTTTAGCCGGCGCAAGATTTGTTGCTTGTCCGGATCTACTCCGGCGCCATCTGCAAAGATATTGTCAGATTTGCACACACGCCGCACTTCACAACATACTTATCTTTCGAAGCGTATATTACCAGAGGGGGTCTCCTTGGCCTCCCCTGCCGCGGCTAGTGCGGCCTCAAGTTGGGCTTTGCACTCTTCCAGCTCCTGGGACAGTTGAGTATTCTTTTTTGTAAGATCCTCCATAACAAATGATCCTTAAATCAGTTATTCTAACTGTTTCAAGTCTCGGGGGCTACTGACATATATAACCATCAAATGTTCTCACCCGTATGTCTTTCATATACTGCTCCGTGGCTCTGGCTAGACCATTTTGAGCGGCACGGAGGTACGCATCTCCCGAATGAAGGCATCCAATGCCTCTTGGGAGAAACAAGCGTCACGAAGAACTACCCGGCGACACCTGTGATTCATGGCACTCTCCACCTCGGAATTGGCGGCGGACAGTCTGTCCGCATCCTCTGTCGGAGGAGCGTTCAACGCATGCCTCGTGTTCGCCTCTGCCTCTGGACCTGGCTTTGGAGCCTGGCTGGTGGAGGCTCGATTGGCAATCTCTCCGGATATAGTCCGGCGAGCCCTCTTTTTCCTAAAAAAAGGAGAGCACGGGCGTTAGTATGCATCGTAAGAATAACATCTTGGAATAAGGCAGCGCGCCTTACTGCTGCGACGGTGCCTCGACCCAGACTGTGTGCCTCTTTAGCCTACCCGCCCTCGCGGTCCCCTATTGGCTAGTCGCCGCAGGCTCGGCATTCCGCCTCGGGATCCTCCCCTATGAAACACCATTGGTATACGGTGATAAAAAATAAGCCCGGATGGATATTCTTCGAAGTATTAGGACTTCAGTCTCGATTACTTGTGAGGCAGGGAGCAGTCCAGGATAATCGGCTGTAATAGCCACCAAGGCATTGTCGATGCTCAGTTGGTGAAATACCCCATCGATCAGCTCCACGGATATGTCCGGATCCTCTTGGGATGCCGGATCAAGGGACCGTTCCAGATCCTCGGGTTGTGGAGGAGGACTGTTTATATCCTTTACGGCCCGGCGCAATTCCTGCATTGAAATCACAAGATAAGGTACTTAACTATGGGAATATGGAACGGATGGGCAAAAAGAAGTGACCGCTTACCCAACTTGGAGGATTGTTCATAGAAAATCCGCCCTGTGGATTGACGTGGAGAAACTCCTCCTCTTCTCCCTTGTACAATGCGTACAAGATCTTTGCCAGAGCGGCAACCGATCCCGGCCCCTTACGGCCGCAGCGGGTGGCATCATCCTCCCCGTTGAAATCCCACATGGGGTGGCCTCTATACTGAAGCGGCTGCACCCCCCGCATAATGCATGTGGCCATGACCCCGATCATGGTCAGTCCGGAATGAGCTAACAACCTTATTCGGCTCATCAGGTAACAGACGTCCTTGTAATTTTCCCTCTGAGGGCTCCGTGGAAGCCAGCTTAGGCGCTTCTTCAAAGGAGCATTATTGAAATCGGGGAGGCTGATCCGAACAGGATCCGGCAGGGGGACATCTTCTATACAAAACCATTCTGAAGGCCAGTCTTCGGATGCCTTCCTTGGGGTTCGGGATAGATATCCGGTCCCGGCGATGCGCCATAGTTCGGCTCCGCCCACTTGATATATCGACCCCTCCTGAGAACAGGGCACAAGGCAGAACAGCTTCTTCCACAGCGCGAAATGAGCCTCGATGTCCAAAAACAGCTCGCAAAGGGCTACGAAGCCCACAATATGCAATATGGATGCAGGCGTAAGGTTGTGCAACTAGAGGCCATAGAACTCTAGGAGCCCCCGGAGAAACGGATGAATTGGAAATCCGAGCCCTCTTATCAGATAAGGGACAAGGCATACCCGCTCTCCTTTGGAGGGACTAGGGACGCTCTCCGCTTGCTCTCCGCCATTATAGGTGGCAAGTCCGTCTCGAACCGGGACCATGAAGGCTGGGGGAAGGAATCCCTTGGTTTGGAGCGTCGAGAGCTCATTGCGGATGGAACATCTCTCCCAACCTCCAGGCTGAGGTCTAGGAGGGCAAGAGGAGGAGCTGCGTCGACTGGCCATAATGTAATGGATCTCTGTCGGATGCTCTCCGATGAATGCTCGCAAAGGGAAGATGGTGTGATTCGGATCTAAATCCTCGTATCTTTTATAGGCAGCTCATTTGCGCAGCTAGGGGGGTAAATGTAAAAACACCCTGGTTTTTCGCATTCGTTTGACACGTGGAAGATGGCCATTATTGGGCGTGGAAGCCAAGGAGCGCAATATTCACGAGAAGCCGGACACTATTCAACAGGTACACAGAATTTGGAGAAGAACCCGCCTTGCAATGCCAAAGACAATCAAGGCGCGGACTCATCGTCATTGAAGCCTGGTTCGGGGCTACCGAGGAGTCCTGGATTAGGGGTGTCCGGATAGCGGACTATAACCTTTGGCCGGACTCATGGACTATGAAGATACAAGATTGAAGACTTTGTCCCGTGTCCGGACGGGACTTTCCTTGGCGTGGAAGGCAAGCTTGGCGATACGGATATGTAGATCTCCTCCCATTGTAACCGACTCTGTGTAACCCTAGCCCTCTCCGGTGTCTATATAAACCGGAGGGTTTTAGTCCGTAGGACGAAGAACAATCATACCATAGGCTAGCTTCTAGGGTTTAGCCTCTCTGATCTCGTGGTAGATCTGCTCTTCTACTACTCGTATCATCAATATTAATCAAGCAGGAGTAGGGTTTTACCTCCATCGAGAGGGCCCGAACCTGGGTAAAAACATCGTGTCCCTTGTCTCCTATTACCATCCGCCTAGACGCACAGTTCGGGACCCCCTACCCGAGATCCGCCGATTTTGACACCGACAACCGGGATGAATTGAGTATTGTGCTTCATGTGCTTCCGCCAATATTTTCTTCTTCAGACTGTCTTGGTTGGGTACGCAAAGTCTTCCTCGAAACCTTAGCAAACCTTGCTGATCCATAGTGAAATCTGGTGCTTGCCCTTGGTGCAGCTTCTGAACATATATCCGTAACACCTTATCATCCGCTTGAGCTCTGCGGATTTCTTCTTCGAGAGTAGGAGCAACTTCCAATATATTGGTAAGACGGGCGTCGGTGATTACCAGATTTAGCTGCATGATTTCTTCATAGAGCTCTGGAGGCAAGGAATCCATTAGGGCATTGAGGTTGGCTGGTTTATGATCGAGGGCGCCACCACCACATTAGCTTTGCCCGGGTGATAATTTATTCCGAGGTCATAGTCCTTAACCAACTCGAGTCATCTTCGCTGTCGAAGGTTCAAGTCGGGCTGAGTGAATATATATTTGAGACTTTTATGGTCGGTGAATATCTGGCACTTCTTTCCAATCAGATAATGTCTCCAGATTTTCAAAGCGTGCACCACTGCGGCCAATTCCAAATCATGAGTAGGATAGTATCCTTCATGTTGTCGCAGTTGGCGAGATGCATAGGCCACCACTTTGCCATCTTGCATGAGTACACACCCTAGTCCTTTTCTAGAGGCGTCGCAGTAAACATCGAAACTGCAGTAGATATCTGGAAGAGTTAATACGGGTGCTGATGTCAGTCTGGTTTATAACTCATTGAAGCTCCGTTCGCAGTCTTCAGTCCATACGAACTTCTTGTCCTTCTTGAGGAGCTCAGTCATTGGCTTGGCGATCTTGGAAAATCCTTCGATAAAACAACGATAATATCCGGCCAGTCCAAGGAAACTCCGGATTTCTAAGACGGTGGTGGGTGCAGACCAATCAAGTACATCTTTTACCTTGCTTGGGTCCACCAAGATTCCTTCTGCCGACATGATATGTCTGAGGAATCCCACTTGCTGGAGCCAAAACTCACATTTACTGAATTTGGCATACAGTTGATTATCGCGAAGCCGTTGCAGAACTGCGCGAAGATGTTCCTTATGTTCGTCCTTGATTTTGGAGTAAATGAGGATGTCAGCAATGAACACCACCACAAACTTGTCCAAGAAGTCCATAAACACCTTGTTCATCATATGCATAAAGAATGCAGGAGCGTTGGTGAGGCCGAAGGACATAACGGTCTATTCGTAAAGACCGTACCAAGTGGTGAACGCGGTCTTAGGAATATCTTCCTTCTTAATCTTGAGTTGATGATATCCCGTCCTCAAATCAATATTTGAGAATACTTTTGCCCCACTGAGTTGATCAAACAGATCGTCAATCGTCGACAGTGGATACTTGTTTTTAATGGTGACATCATTCAGCTATCGGTAGTCTACACACATTCATATACTACCATCCTTTTTGTCCATGAAGATTGCTAGTGATCCCCATGGGGAAGAGCTTGACGAATGTATCCTTTTTGCAGCATCTCATCCAGTTGTTTCTTCAATTCCACCAATTCTGAGGAGGGCATCCAATAATATTTCTTATGTATCGGGGTGGTTCCAGGCACTAGGTCAATAGCGAACTCCAATTCCCGGTCTGGTGGCATGCCGGGCAATTCTTCAGGAAATATATTTGGATACTCACTCACCACTGGGATTAATTCCACCTCTTCTGTCACGGCTGCGAAAACCATATCCTCCATGGGGATGCGCTTGCAGGCATAAAAACTGGTAGTGCGACCTGCCATATTTTTCACGGTAACTTCTCTAGTCGCACAGCTGATGTAGACTTGGTATTGGCTTAACCAATTCATGCCCAGAATGACATCCAATTTGTTGGAATCGATGATTATCAACGATGTTGGAAACTTGACGCCCTTGATGTCAATCTTCAAATTTCGGCAGACGAGATTGCTTCTGAGGAGGGATCCCGGGGATTGTACCAGCATGTGTTTTCCCAAAATCGAGCAAGAAAAATTGTTTTGGGAAGAAAAACTCCGCGAGATAAAAGAGTGGGAAGCCCTAGAGTCAAATAAAATTACGGCGGGTATGTTGTTAACGAGAAACATACCAATGACGACTTCCGGGTCCTCTTGGGCTTCGTCTGTGGAGATGTGATGAACTTGCCCTTGGATTATATCGGGGGCGAAATACTGCTCCATGTAGTTGACTTGCGGCTGAAATGGAGCGATGTGCTTGGTGTTCTTGGGACACTGTCGGGCGTAGTGTCTGGTTTGACCACAACTGAAGCATGAATTGTTGCACTGGCAATCGTCGCGCACCGGGCTGGTCACTACATTCTTGACTTGTGTAGTAGTCTTGTTGACGTTCTGCTGCCAATTGGGTTTGTACTCCACCTGAGTCTGTTGCCATGTACGAGCCTTTTGCACCAGTTGCATATCCTTCTTGGGCTCGAATTTGCGCTTGTGGTCATTAGCAGCTGGCTTGTTGTCGTGCATGAGCTTGTGTTCCCTCTTGGTGATGAGGGCCTTGTTCACCAGTGTCAGGAAGTCTGGGAAATCAAACATACTGAGAGTGCACCGGAGATGTTGATGTAGGCCTCCATGGAATCGGTCGATCTTCCGCTCTTCTGTGGCCACATCGTGGAGAGGCGGGCCAGATGGTTGAATTTATTCAGATACTCGGCGACGGTCATGCTGCCTTGAGTGAGAGCGAGAAATTCGCGTTGCTTGATCTTCAAGACTCCGATGGGAATATGTTATTTGCGGAAATGATCCTTGAATTTTGTCCAAGTAATTTCCTCGTCGGCAGGCCATATTGCTTTGGCATTATCCCACCAGATAGCGGCAGCTCCTTCGAGATAATGCGTTGCGAAGGGGACCTTGTCTCCGTCGTCTATGCGAGAAATTTCCAATTTTCTTTGAATAATCCTTACCCAGTCGTCAGCGTCCAAAGGACCAGTAGCATGGCTGAAACTGGGAGGCTTGGTTCGCTGAAAATCTGATAGCTTGGAATGATGGCCATTCTGGTTTCCATTCTGCCCAACCATAACTTGTACACTTTTCAGTATTTCCAGCAGATCGTTGCTCCTTCTTTCTTCAAACATTCGCAGGATTTGCTCGGTGGAAGGCGGTTGTGGCGGTGGAGACGGAGGTGGCTGGTATGGTTCAGTGGAATGTCCTGCCTGTCTTGCGGGATGACGAACACGGACATCCTCACCAGCTTGACTGCTACTGCCTCCACGCGGCATCCTATTTTTCGTTTTCCCAATACATGGCAACCATGATGAGAAAATTGCAAAATGGGGGAAAACCAATGACAAATCCCGGAAGAAAGTAACGATAAAACCAAGTCGAAAAAGAGTCCAACATAATTATACATAGTCCCAACATGAAAATAAACATCGCAATGGGTCTACTACCCTCGTACATGAAACTACGCATCATGACAAGTGCGATTACAGCCATACATCATGATCATGACTAGCACGATACTCAAACGATCTACTGCTCGGATGGTGCTGCTGCAGGCTCGTCTCCTGAGCCGAACCGAGATCCTGAACTGATAGTAGAGACCTTCGGGGGAAGAGAGGTGCGCTGGCGCTGCCTTGAGGGCTCTCACTCAGGGGCAGGCGGGGATGGGATCTAAGCATAGGAGCGGCAGGAGTAGCAACAAGAGAAGACCATGCAGCAGGAGCACTGCGAGGGTTCACCATCAAAGGCTTAACGGTACCCTGCGAGGTCGTCGTAGGAACGGAGGTGGGACGAGCAGAAGTGTAGATGACAGCGAGAAGAGGGTTCCTTATACGAGCAGCTGCGAGAGCGGCGCGAGTGCGTGAGAGCTCCCGAGCTAACTCGTAGTTAAGGAGATAGCTAGCGGTGATGTAGCGTGGAAGGTGGCTAGTGGGACGATCACACGCCGGATTAATCAAAGGAAAGCGGATACGCCCATTCTCGTGCAGAGATGGGTAGAAGAAAAGTCTAGGGTGGGTGTGCATGCGAACCTCATTGTAGCGCAAGTCTACAAGAGCCTCAATAGTAGAAAACTGAACCGCCTGAGATGGCGTAGAAGCAAGACCACCCCTAGACGAACGAGTGTAAGCGCCGGATGGGGAACTATGGTGTAGAGTGACCTCAGCATAATACTCATACAATGCACCGACCAGATGCTCGCAATACACCCGATACTCTGGATCAGCACCCTCTAGATAGAGTCGTCGCCACACGTTCTGAAGCAGGTGCGGCGATGTGCACGGAGCTGGCTCAGGATGGTACAAGATCGGTACTGGTGCCATCTACACTCACAAACCATACTGTTAGTAATAACAACAATAAGTCATGCATGCAATGCAACAACCAATTCCTATGTCTACCGGCACTCAAACGGAACTATCTACCATTTTACTAACGCACTACCGGTCTAGCGTGTCCTACAATCAGCGCGGCTCTGATACCAAGCGGTGTGGCACCCCGGCTCAGAGAAACCGGTTTACCCTGCAATGCCAGCCCAGAGACCAAGTCTTCTGGCAATACAAAACAACATGGTACAGAAATAACAGCGTTATTGATACTAGCGTGGTACAAAGGTCTGATATTAAATCGAGATTCGAGGCCAAGCGGCACACACGGTGCTGCTGGATAGTATGTGCATTATTTAATGAACATGGCTGGGGCCTCGATCACACAAAACTACGCGGCAGCGGAAGAACGACGTAGCGGAACTCCATGGCATAGGGACACCGACGTGGACACGTCCTAGACACGAGATGCGCTCCGATGCGAATCAACTTTCCTGAAAGCTGGCATGACACGCCAGGTCAGTACATTGAATGTACTTGCAAGCTCACAACAAACATAAGCACGATGACAGACAATATCATGATAATTAATCAAGTTAAATTAATGCAAGAAATTACTACAAATGCAAAGCTATGCAAAGCAACCAAACAGCGCACCGAGTCACACGGACTCGCTTACCAGACGGTTACCTCGTAACCAAACGGTGCCCACACCGGGGTCACACCGGAAACCAATCACTCATGAACACCTCGAGTGTTCAAGGTTCACCATGAAACAATGTATCACAACAATTACTAGTTTGCAAGATTAATTATAAAAGTTGATCCATGGTGTGACTTACTCCCGAGTCTTGCCCATAACCGAGGGCGCGGCTATCGATAGATTAAATACACTCTGCAGAGGTAGCGCACTTTACTCACACTATGGAATACCTGGCCTCGTACTCCCATTCGGGTGGACCAAAGTATTCCGACGAAACCCTCCCTTTGCCATGCACTCTCCTCGGCCACTCCGACCATCTGCCTCTAAGGGCTAGGTCTTGGGTGGCCCCGTGTCTACCAAAGACACCAACGGCCACCGTCGTGGCAAAACGGTCCCAAACAAGGACAAGGTACCATAAAAACAAAACGAGCACACAAGGTTATGTATGCCTACCGGGCCAGGGTATGCATGCCCATAACCTTCCCTCGCGGGAGGCACCGGTGAGAGCCACGACAAAGGACCAAATCAAGACCTTCCCATTAGGTAAATGTGGTCGCGCTGAATTAAAAACCCGATTCAGTGGCACCATGATGTGATCAACATCATATTCAGGCTGAACTTAATCAAGTAATAACTTTCAGAAAAACTTTTTATTACTAACATGTCATCATACCGGAAATCATGCAACTACTCGTCACACAGAGCAAGCAACTCTTACGCATGGATCAAAACAAGCAACATAACTATCTTGCAATACTAAGATCAGAAACTTCTTTGGTTATAACTCATTTTTATCTACAAACAACATTTTTATTAGTTCATCATTTTGTTGAAAACTATTACTAGCAAAAATAGCTACTATAACTTTCCATAACAAAATATCTAGTGCCAAAATCTTACTCTACTTAGCCAACAATTCTATGAACTCAGCCAGAAGCTAAAACGAGCATATCAAGCATCATAAAACAACTAGCAATTAACCATATTAATTTAGCAAATTTTAAATGCAAATAAAGACTCATATTCAAGTAGAAAATCATAGATATTGAAATGACACCATCCAAATGATGTTGTGGCTTGCCTTAGTGCAGAGGAGGGTCACACTCCTCCTGGTTAGCTTCTAGGCAAGATCCTCCTTCTGAAAATATTTTAAAACCACAAAAATAAATGTCAAACACATTCTGAAAATCACCAGAAATTCTAGACAGCAAGGAAAAATCCACCTTTTGGTGTCCTGCTAGAGCTTTCTGTAACAAACACAATGCAAAAAGAATTAACTCATTTGACTTATGGTTTAGAAATGGTGGCTGGTCAAATTTCTGAAATAAATTTCAATAAATAGAAAATCCTAGGGGGGGTGACGTCGAAGGCGTAAAGTGGGAGTGCGCCTCCACTCGTACCGCTTCGGGTGCGAGTGGTGAGGCTGACACTAGGCCCCACCAGTCAGGAGAGAGGGAAGGGGATCAAGATCAGAGGGGAGGCGGTGCTTCGCCGGATCTCATGCCGGCGACGAGGGGGTTTGGGGCTAGGATAGAGGCATAGATCGGAAGCGGGGCTCGCGGCGCACCTGCCCGTACTCGTGGCTTGGTGAAAGGTGGACGGAGATGGTCGAGCTCGCAAGCTTCGGTGGCAGACGGGGTTCGCCGGAGAGGTGGAAGACAGTGGCTAGAGGCAGCTTCGAGGGTTTGGCGGGGTCCAGGCAGCTCCAGCAGACCACCAAGGCCCTGCCCAAGCAGGTGCTTGAGCTCGAGAGGCCTTGGAGAGGGGAAGCTGGCCTGCGGGGATTGCCGGAGTCCTCGGGTCGGGGCGATGGCCAAAGGCCTGCCCCACCAGGCTTATGCTCGTCTACATTTTCGTTGAGGTGGTGTGGAGTGGTGCGTGGCTAGCAAGGGAGGCGGGGTGACTTTTTATAGCCGGAGTAGAGGGGGACGTGTCGCCGAGCGCCTTCTGGACACGCGGGGAACGTCGACGAGAGGCTCCAATGCGAGGGGACATGGTGCAGCGTCAACGCCAGCGCTTGCCCACGCTCGCGGACGAGCACAGGAGGCGGTTTGAGATGGGGACAAGAACACGCGCGCACTATGCCAATTTGGCCACGACTTGACCGGGCTTGCTGCGGCGGCTCCGGCGTCGGCGAGCTCCAGGGAGGGGTCATGGGTGATGGGTCGAGGGTTGTGGCACGTTGCGGCAGTCGGAGGCGAGCGCTTGCATGCACACGCGCGAAACAGAACGCAAAGCGCCAGCCAGAGCGCGTCGAGACGCTGCCAGGCGTCGTGTCCTCGCGCGGTCACCAAGCTGGCATGGCCAAAACGACGGCCAGGAGCAGCCAAACCATGTCTATGAGCTCGACCGTGCAGTGCTACGTCTAGGAGAGGTGATGGATCATACCCTGGCCGACCAGATGCGACTCTATCAAGCTGGCAAGTTTCTGGTCAGAAACTTGGTCGCCAAGTTTGGCCACCTTCTAGAAGGCCATAAGGGTTTGATCTCCTGGGGTTTAGGGTTTCTTAGGAAGGTCTTTAAGCTCAAGAAATCTCAAGGCCAAAAGCTCAAGGAAAAATGCAGTTGTTGTACAAAGTGCATTTCTGGTCCAGAAGTGAAATGATTTTCTTCATCAAAAATATTACAAAAAGTGATGCAATATTTTTGCATGGGAAGATGTTCCATGGTCCTAAAATTATTTAGGAATTATCTCAGATATTTTTGAGCAAGAAAAATTGAGGTTGCTTTGGAGCACAAAGTTCTAAAAAGAGCTTAAGGGAGAAAAATGAATATTTTCCTTTTAGGAAAAATATTCATTTTATTATTTTGGGAATTTGTGGGAGGAATAAGTTAGATAGGTCACTTGGGTGAAAGCCAAGGATATGCCCAAGTGACAAGTCCATTTGAATTGATCCAAAAATCCAAATCAAATCAGGGCAAAAACCACGATGAAAACCAAGTCCGGAAAGAGAGAGAAGGCAAGTCCGGTAAAAAGAGAGAAGGCAAAATCCAGGCTGTCACAGGTTCCCCTTTTATAGCCAAGCAGGAAGGGCTTATGGCTGGCTCTATACCTTCTCTAAAGGGCCCTTTCGAGTCCGGCTCATTAAAGCCATTGGCAACGAGCGAGGTCGTTGACCGCCTTCCCCGCGCCAATCAAATGCCCATGGGTATCTGCAACCTACCCCGCACCATGCATGCGGTGTACGTGGCGAAAAAGGCGGGCGTAGTGGGAAGCACGTAACGTCAATTACCATCTCGTGAATAAAGGCTATTCATAGGCCGCTGCGAGCATGACAGACGAGAAGATTATAGCAGTTATTCCCTGCCACGCGTGCCCACGCACTGTTTGGGCCTGGCCCAATGACGCTTCACGCTCGTGTGTGGCCCAGGCCCGGGGGCTCCTGTTGGTGTACTAAAGTTTGGGGCCTTTAGCACCCCATACCTGTGCACGGGCAGTCGTAGCCCCACGCATGGCGAGGCGCAAAGAGGGTGATCAAGGATAAAAACGAGGTACAAGGCAAAGAGAAGCAGCCAATACAGAGAACAGAGGATGAGCTGGACCCCCGGCAAGATCCCTGCCGGGGCGGCTTGCGAAACCTTGCCGGGACGATTTGCAGATCAATAACAAAGGCACCACCCTTGTGGTTGAGAGCTCTGGCATCATCGACAACGTTAAGGCCAAGACCCAGGGGCGTGTGCGTAGTGGCGTGCAGATCTTTGTGTAGGCCAAAAGACGAGGTTTCTGCAAGATCTTTGCCGGAGATGTCCACGAGGCCCGGGCAAGATCCTTACCGGGGACATCGGCAAGACTCCCCCACCCCGTCACCACTCCAGCACAGTGACTGGCCCACCAGCCTACCAAGCACCGGCGTGGTGACATGCAGATCTTCGTGAAGACCCTGGCATCTCTCCAGCGGAGCAGCTAGCCAGCCAACTTGGCACTGCATTCCTCGTCAGCATGCATGCGTGTCGGGACAGGGCGGGGTGGCGACGGCCGGGATGGGCTCTAGTCCCGTCCCTGATTAAGCTAGAGGGCACGTAGGAAGCGCATTTAATGCATTTGTCCTAAGATGCCAGTGATAAACATAGACATTGTAGCTACTTTACACCTCATGTATGCCACTGTGGCAGCCCCTTCAACATATAAAAGGAGGCCCATGGCGTACTGGAGGAGGATTCGGACTTTTGAACCTCTCGGCCCAGGTTGCATGCATAGCAGCGAGCCGAAGCTCAAGGACAGAGAGTATACACTCAAGCAGGACTAGGGTTTTATGCTGCTTAGCAGCCCGAACCTGGGTAAAGATCCATTGTGTTGACCATTAGATCTGCTCTTTACACCACCCCTCTTCCCTGCCAAACCGTAGAAGTAATCTACGTGATCCCGTAGGTGTCGTTCACGCCGACAATCAGTGGTTCTGAAAAATAACTGGTACTGTCTCACTATATTCAGTATATACAAACATCTTGCAGGCCAATTGAACTAGACAAATTCCTCATGAATGATGAATACACCTTCACCGCATTTGCCATTGAAGGGGACAAAAAAGAGCCGAAGCTATCTGACTTGGAGATCAACTCCGTCACCTACATTGATATTCAGGTGGAATGGAGAGACCCATACAATAAAAAGAAGTTTGACTCTTTGGCTGATGTTGCCGGCAGGCTGATCGACATTCACTACCATGACATGAAGAACAAAATCAAGGGGGTTTTGGCCGCTGCCAGACAAGCTTATCAAGTATGCAACAATCGATGCATTCGCAACCTACGAGTCATGGGGAATCATCTACGATGTCATAATGGAACTAGACAGGGCAAAAAGAGAAAAAGGAGCAAAGAATAAGAAGAACAAGGTTGTAATCCCATACAACAACTAGAAACGAACCTGGCTATATTTAGTTTCATTTTACTTTAGTGGTTGTGTTGTTCCTTGTTTCATGTCTGCTTGGTTTTTCTTATGTCTGTTGCTTCATATCGAACGTTTCTTTATAAAAAGAATGTCGTTGCACTAGGTAATGATTGCTAAGTTTTTATTAGAACAAGTATCAAGACAACTTCGAAAAATCAAATGTGTGATACTAAAACATAGTACACACATACAAAACATATTCTAAAACAACATTAAACACAAAAATGAAGTACTCTGACTACAACTCATACCTAAAAAACAAAGATGAATGCAGTTCACAATGGTAAACATAAGCAGTACCCATGTGTCCACATGCAGTCCACAAGAGTAATTATAGAAAAAGACCATTAATATTAGTATTTCTACAAAATTATAATCTGCAGACCATTCTAAACAAAGGTGAATGCAATTCATCAAAGTAATATCATGTAGTTCACAAAATGTATACATGAAGTGCAGTACATGCTTGAATGAAGCACGAGAGGGGCTGCAGCCACTTTCATGCAGTGCACAACACATAGACTTGGTACACGTAGTGAAGTGCGCAACATTGGTACAAGTAGTACAAATGACATCATTTGTACTACCACGAATACATGTACTGCAAAAACAAAAAAATGCTTCAAATATGAAAAAAATTGACCACCCAGGTGCAACCAGGCCCCAGCTAGTCTGGTAATAGATCTGCGCCCATAGTAGGAGAGTCGTTCTGAGCCACAATGCATGGGGCCAAGCACACATGGGCCCACAGGTCAGAGAGGATAGAGCAGCGAGCGCCGTGTATAAGCGCCCAAATAAGTAACCAAAGGAGTTCGATACGGCTGCCTCGCCAGCGCTTATAAGCAGGTCGGCCACGCTCTCCACGGGCGAGGTAGGACTAAACGATACCTCTCACACACAGCGGCAAGAGCAAAACACACGTACATGCCGACTTGGGCCGAATGCGTCTTACACCCCAACAGACCCAACACATTCTGAAAGCCCAAAACCAAAGAAGCCCCACAACGAACAACTAGCACGCAACTCCAGTACCCTCGCACCTAAAAAATGCAGTCCGATGTGCAGTTCGGTATGGGAAGGAAGATGTGTTGTCAATTAAGCATTGCAGTTCGCTAAGACGATTGTTTTTTCTAGGCAACCGCGAACACTACCACTTGGGGGTTGCCACAACAAATTAAAATGGCGAGCGCACGTCCATGACCCACACTACTATGGCTAGCTCGCGTCAAACCGCCTCCACCACTTGGCGATTCTTTTTTCATAGTTACCATGGCACAACTACCTCTCACACGCTGGCTTGGATGACAGGGGCACGGGGTGTCACAGGGGTCGACGTGGTGTGATGGACTTTCCTACGCAGGCGGCGCCGCAGCACGCCGCTTCGCCGCCTGCTCCGGCTCGTTCCAGGTTCGGCCTCGCAGGGAGGTGGGGAGGGGGTCACGACCCCCTCCCACCCCCCTACTCGGCCTCGCGCTAATGCACGCAGTGCGCTTGGTTGACAGGCACAATGCGTATATTCTATTTTTCCAAACCCTAGGACACACGGAACCCCAGAGCCTCACCCCTAAGATAGACAGGGGGCGACGTGATGTGACGGACTCTTTTACGCATGCGGCGCTGCGGCCCAGCTCCGGCTCATTCCATGCTCGGCTCAAGACGGGGGGGGAGGGGGTCATGAACCCCCCTCCCACCCCCTGCTAGGCCTCGCGCTAACACACGAAGTGCGCTTGGTTGACATGCAGTGCGGATATTCAGTTTTTTCAAACCATAGGACGCACACAACCCCAGAGCCACACCCCTTATATAGACAGGGGGCGACATGGTGTGACGGATTGGCTTACGCATGCGGCGCCACGGCACGCTACATCACCGCCTGCTCCGGCTCGTTCCCAGCTCGGCCTCGCGGGGGGATGGGGGGTGGGGTGGGGATCACGACCCCCTCCCACCCCCTTCTCGGCGTCGCGCTAATGCATGCAGTGCGCTTGGTTGACAGGCGCAGTGCGGATATTATGTTTTTCCAAGCACTAGGATGCACGCAACCCAGAGCGACACCCATAAGATAGACAATGGCGACTTGGTGTGACGGACTCGCCCACGCATCCGGCGGCGCGACACGCCACGTCGCCGCCTGCTCCGGCTCGTTCCAGGCTCGGCTTCACAGGGGGGTGGGAAGGGGGGTCACGACCCACCGTCCCACCCCCTGCTCAGCCTCGCGCTAACGCACGCAGTGCGCTTGGTTGAAAGGTGCAATGCAGATATTCTATTTTTCCAAACCCTGGGACGCACACAACCCCAAAGCCACACCTCTAAGATAGACAGGGGGCGATGTGGTATGACGGACTAGCCTACGCATGCGGCGTCGCGCCATGCCGCGTCACCGCCTGCTCCGGCTCCTTCCAGGCTTGGCCTCGTAGGGGGGTGGGGAGGGGGTCATGACCCCCATCCCACCCTCCCGCTTGGCCTCGCGCGAACGCACGCAGTGCGCTTGGTTAATAGGCGCAGTGAGGATATTCTGTTTTTCCAAACCCTAGGAGGCACGCAACCCTAGAGCCACACCCCTAAGATAGATAGGGGCGACGTGGTGTGACGGACTAGCTTACGCATGTGGCTTCGGCATGCCGCGTGGCCGCCTACTCTGGCTCGTTCCAGGCTCGGCCTCGCAGGGGCTTGGCGCAGGGGGTCACGACCCCCTTCCAACCCCTGCTCGGCCTCTCACTAGCGCATGCAGTGCGCTTGGTTGACAGGCGCAGTGCGGGTATTCTGTTTTTCCAAACCCTAGGACGCACGCAACCCCAGAGCCACACCCCTAGGATAGACAGGGGGCGATGTGGTGTGATGGACTCACCTACGCATGTGGCACCACGGCACGCCGCGTCGCCGCCTGCTCCGGCTCGTTTTAGGCTCGTCCTCGCAAGAGGTGGGGAGGGAGGGTCACGATCCCCCTCCCAACCCCTGCTCGGCCTCGCGCTAACGCACGAAGTGCGCCTGGTTGACAGGCGCAGTACGGATATTCCGTTTTTATAAACCCTAGGACGCTGGCAACCCTAGAGCCACACCCCTAAGATAGACAGGGGGCTCTGGGGTGTGACGGACTGGACTACGCATGCGCGCCGCGGCACACCATGTCGCCGCCTGCTCCGGCTCGTTCCAGGCTCGGCCTCGCAGGGGGTGGGGAGGGGGGTCACGATCCCCCTCCCACCCCCTACTCAGCCTCGCGCTAACGCATGCAGTGCATTTGGGTAACAGGCGCAGTGCGGATATTCTGTTTTTCCAAACCCTAGGCCGCACGCAACCCCAGAGCCACACCCCTAAGATAGACAGGGGGCGACGTGGTGTGACAACCCCACGGAAGAAAGTTGTGCTGAAAAAAGAAATAGCAATGATGCAGTTCACTTATACACATGAATGCCACAAATATAAAAATGAGGGTGGTGTCCCCCCAACACCCCCCCTCCCGTGACAGCGGTTGCATCAAGTACACACAAAAAACAGATGCAGGATGCAACTCTAGAAAATGAAGTGCATTTGGTTAGAAAAAGTAGTGCAGTATCATAAGCAATGCAGTTCCGGAATACATACATGAATATAGGGGCTGCAACAAGTATAGCGAATACAGGTGCAGTACAAACCTATAGACAAATGCAGTGCTTTTGGTTAGACGAAGAAGTGCGGTATCATAAGCAATGCAGTTTCGGGAACACGTACGCTACATATATGCTGCTGCAAAAAGCAGTCGAAATACAAGAACAGAAAAAATAGTCTTTTCATACATTGTCTACCTTACAAAGCACACAGTACACAACATGAACCCTAGTTCTTGTCCATACACATGCTTTTAACCAGAAATAAAATGCCAAATGACTGTTACTGCATCTGCAACTGTGATGGGGAAGGAAGCCCGAGGGTTGCAATCAGATCTCGTAGTTCAGCCGGCATGTCTTCATAATACAACATGTTCGAATGATTGAACAATAGCTGGAAAATGTATTCCGCCTTCCAATGCTCAACAGCAGGCTGAAAAAATAGAAAAAAATGCAGACCAGTGATTCAAAAAAGGTTGTCATAAGAACAAAAAGTGGGAAATAAAAAAATAGTAACAAGAAAAGAAGAAACGGATAAGGTATTACATCGGATTTGACAATCTTGTCGACTAGACGTTGGCCGTCATGCAACTGCATCAACCTCAGAACATAGATTCCACACTCTTTTGTTCCTTGCACTAGCATGACCGGGTAAGAGGGCTTCTCTGCCAATTTAACCCAGTGAGGGTGGTTCTTAGATTTATACAACTTTTCACCATAAATTGCCTTCAGCAGTTGAGTCATCCTCCTCATCTGGCAAAAAGGCAGCAAAAAGTAAATAACACACATCGTAGATCAATAAGTATCAGACGAACCTAAAAATACTCTTCTCAACGTTTAGACAGTCCCTCTTTTAAATGCACGTGAGGTCATTTCCTTTTATCACTTTGTTACACAGATTGGGGTGTGTGTGAGAAAATGCAATTCTGTGACGCATATGTTACAGTGCACTATATTAACAAGTGTGGTACGATGTGTACTAACAATGAATGTGCAGCTAAAAAAATACAGTAGGAGAAACAAAAAAAGCTTTGCACTTGGCTAAAATAAAATGACATACGACTGCAGTGCAATCTGAGTTGTAGGTAGTCCTGCGCCACTTTGTCATGAAATCAGGATGGCCAGTGTACTTCCTAGTGTCATGGATATCAATCGTCTGGCGATGCTAGTTAATCGTGTATAAGGAAGAGTGACCATCCTTGGAGCATGGCATCATAATCTTTCACACCAAAAAATCGAAAATGAAAATGAAATTCGTTCGACACGTAGAACTAGGACCACTGTTCCAAAATAACTATAAAAAGAATTGCAACAAACAAGAAAATAAATGACGGAAAACAATGGCCTTACCAGTTTTGCATCCAACAGGTTTTTGTTACCGCTCACAAAAACCTTGAACTGCTTAACTGCATCTTCTAAAACAAATGGGGTATGCACCACTAGCAACACAGGGTGTCCTTCATCATGTTTCTTCACAAAGGTTTCCATTTGAAGAACATACTACATAGACAAAGAACAAAAAATAGGAAATAAAAAATGAATAAAACATGCATGCATGCATGGGCACGAAAAAATTAGTACAAGAGAAAAAATGACAGCACGCGTTTACCGTGATAAATAAAGGTGAAAGTAGCACATGTTCACCAGAACAAGAAACTAAATTCATTTCAGGGTCTTGCTTCTAGTACTTGATGACAAAATCCATGAGATACGAGTCCATTAAAGCTCCTTTGCCAAATGTATTAAAGATGTAGTCAACTTGGTAATTTTCGACATCACCAAAATAATTATTCACCATCAAGAACGCGTTACTACAGTAAACATACACAGATGGGATCAATAAAATAAACTTAAAAACAAAACAAACGAAAAGGATGAAGGGCACACACATAAAACTTACTCATGGTATTTGGTTACAAAATCTTGGCTGAGAACGAGATCCTTTATTGTCCTCGCCTCATCAATATATTTGAACCTCGGAGGCTTCATTTCTCTAAGGAACCTCTCAACTTAAAAGCCCTCTCACCTGCCCTCTTGTTCGAGAATACTTCAGCCTCATCCATAGGAGAGCCAGGGGAAGAACGTTGTCACAATCAGGTCCAGGTCTAGGTACAACATCTGTGTTCAAAACATCTCCAGCAGAAGTACCAGAATTCTCTGGAGAGATTTAAATGGTACAATCCTCCATAACTACCTCAGAACCCTGCGACTCAAACAATGATATATAGCCTCCATGAAGACCCCCATGAAAACCTGATAACAAGGAGAAAAAACATGGCAAAACTCAGCCCAAATACAGAAACAAAAACATTAAATGCATCTAATAATATAAAAAAACTGCAGTTCACTAAAGAAGAGAATGCAGCCCGCTTGTATAGAACAATGCAGCCCGCTTGTATAGAACAATGCAGCCCACTTGTATAGAACAATGCAGCCCACTTGTCTAGAACAAATGCAACCCACTTATATAGAACAATGCAGCTCATTTATCTAGAACAATGTAGCTTACTTGTCTACAGCAAATGCATCTCACTAGTCTAGAGCAAATGCAGCTCACTTACACAACAAAAATATACGGCCATCCATTGTAAATCATACATCTCACTAAACACACTAGTTAAAGAAAATACCTTAAGAAGCGGAAGCAAGTAGTAAACCAAAAAAGTAAGAGAAATAAAAGAAGTTCACTAAAACAAACCATTATCTGCAAAAATTAAAAGTGACAATAACTCAAGGCAACACTTTGGTGATGTGAGTCAACTATAGAGCATGGCCTTTCTGATGTAGCCAATGTACTCCACTCCAAGCTTAGCAACTCGAACACCATCCCAAGCCTGCAAGAATTGAAACATATAGAATCCACAAGCATGCCTCTAATAGAATAACAAAACTCATCAGCTTCACATAATGAAATGTAAAAGAAAAGCTGAGCAATATGGTAGACAGGGGCTACAAGGAACATACCCGTTTGGATGAAATGGGACAATAACATGTTTCAACAAAAATCCATCAAGTGCAGGAGGATTTAACGGCTCATCATAACTTGAGCTACCTTCTTTCCATGCATGCTTGATATTTTTAACCATCCTCCTAAAAATCCTGTTTGCATCATAGCTGCCAGGTTTATTGAGCGAGTCAAGAAATTTAAACCGCCTTTCCTTCAAATTCAAGGCGACTACACAATAATGACCAATGCCATCCCTCATCTACGGCGGATCAAATGTTGCAAACATGACTTGTTGGAAGTAATAATTAAATAAAAGAATTACAATAACAAGAAAAACAACACTTCGAAACCAACACACAAAAAATGCTCTTCAACACATAAAAAACATTACTCACCATATCTTGTTATCAACACGCTCCTCGGCTTTTGAAGAGAATATCAATTTCACACTCCTGCCTACACTACCACCATGCCAAATACTTGTCTGCCAAAACAAAACCAAACAAAGCAATAGTGCTCAAGAAAAATAGGTCATCACACGAAATCAGAAAAGAAAAAAAACAATTTTTTTTGCATGCTTACACAAATATGGTACGAGACAACCATCTTCGGAGATCCCTTAAACTTATCTACCAGCAAAGAAACCCCAAGATCTACAAGGGCTGCAGTGAGCATCACTCTGGGTTTACAATAGTCTGGTCAACCGCAACATCCTTGGATACCTCAGCTGCATGAGGCTCCACTCTGAATACATCAGGAACATCGTTGGGCATTAGACAAACAGGACAAGCAGCAACTCTACCATCAGGAACGACATTCTCCAGCGGCTTTTCAATGCCAACATCAGTATCTTCGTGCTGACTACGGGAAACAGTATCATGGCACTCCTGAGCTACGAAAGGTTCTGCACTGTCGATGGCAACCAATACAGAAGTGCCAACACTGCCACCAGCAGCAACAACACAAGCCCCCTGGTTCACATCAACATGAACTTCTACGTTTTCATCTCCAGGCTATAAAAAGTTTAAAAAACACACAATGACATAAATGAGCGAGGGGTTAATTAACACAACAACACACACTTCACTTATGTCGAAGAACTGCAGTCCATATATGTAAAAAGAAATGCAGTTCACTTATGTCAAACACTGCAGCCCACATATGTCAAAGAAATGCAGTCCATATATGTAAAAAGAAATGCAGTTCACTTATGTCAAACACTGTCGCCCACATATGCACAAAAGAACCGTAGTTCACTTCTGTCAAAGACTGACGCTCACACATGTAAAACTACACAGCTCACATATGTAAATGAAATGCACATGAGTGAATAGAACAGCGAACGTCAAGCTTATAACAATAACAAAATATTAGATTACAACCCACTAAGAGAAAAAGTAATTCCACTAAACCTTATCAGCTACAACATCCGGTGGGGACGATGCATTAGCCAAGTCCTCATCCTTCTCACAGCCATCATAGGAATCTTTGTGCACATCACAAGCAGCAACTCCAGTCTACGGGCATAGAACAAAGCAAAAGATGGTAACGACCAAACAAGAAAAAAACTTCAACTATGCACAAGAAGTAAACATTTTACAATTGAGACATACACAAAAAATACAATAAAATGGAAAGCACAAATGCAAGTTCAAGAAGAGAGGCACATGGCAGAACAGGCATGGCAGAAGTACTTGTACCTGACAAATTCCATCGTCCCTAATGCATGGACACCAGAAGATTCCACTCCAGCCTATGAAAAAAACAAATAGTCAGGACCAGTCCACATAATACATGAAAGAGGCTCAAAAGCACAAAAAACATAGAACGTACATTATCAGCGCCGACACCAGCATCCTGACGGTTCATTTCATCCAAAATGTGCTCCTTCTCATACGGAGCATACAAAGACCGAATATTCATCACTGCAATCTTCAGACTTTGAACCATGCCACAACCAAAATTATGAGCAGCAACAATATCTTCATCTCGTGGGCCATGGCCAGTAGGGAAGAAACTAGCAAATGTCCTCAACCTGTCACCAGAGGTTGGCCAATCTTCAGTTAACATCAAAACCTTCAGAAGAAGCTCACCAATCTACTCGTGTTTATTGCCGCAGACAAATGTCTGTTTAGGAGAGCTTCTATTATCAAACATCCGACGAGCCATGAAACCACGAGTAGGTGACGGCTCATCATCACAGGCAGGAAGCTGGCAATAGATAGGCTCATAAATCCTAGCATGAGTGCTAGGCCCCGCATCAGAGCCACTACATAGCACTGCAGCAGGACGGTTGTAGACAATATCACCTGACGCCTTCCACTGCAAAAAAAGACAAAAAAGGAACAAAACTACACATGTGAATACTAGAAAGTTCAGATTTATAATGACTGCACTTAAAAAAACTCTAATCTTAAAAACTCTGATGCACAAACCAACAGCTTCCCTAATTTGTAAGATTCCAAATAAATCTTTCCCTGGACAAGCATATCCTCGTTGTATAACTTCATCAGGTCCTTGGTCGTCAGGTATGACGCGTGCGTCGTAAACGTGTGCATAACTAACAATTTGCGAAGCTTCAAGCAATCTAGATACATAATCAAGGGGACAATGGCACAACCCTCTACACAATTCTGCTTGCTGACTTCTGTCTACCACCTCACCACAGCTGCATGCAGCTCATCAACAAAAGGCTGACAAAGGTCCATCTGCGCCATAGCCGCGTAATCCATGTTCTCAACCATGGCAACAACCCTGCCCAAACGAACTGCAGGCCGAGGGCACGAAAAGTTCTGATAAAGTATCAAGAAGAACACCTTGACAACAAGATCAACCGTCACATTGTCATCTTCCTGCACCAGCACTCTAGCTTCTGAAGCAAGTCCTTGACACCTATACTTTTGAACGGTCAAAGCCAAGCTCATCCTTGAGGGCAGTCAATGAGTCATCGTGGCCACTGGTTGCATGCATTGGTGCAGTGTGACTTCCCTTAGGTAAATAAAAAATGTGATGAACTGCATCACGATTGATTCGAAGAACCCTGCAATTCCCAAAGTCCATTATCATTGTGGCGGGGTCAATCACTCCCATCAGAGAGCACATAAGAATGTGCGAAACATTTTTATTTACTGTCAGTTCAAAGACAATACCGAATCCAGCATCCCGAACACGACTACAGTGTGCTTCTTTCAGTAAAGCAGCAACTTTGCAAACAGTGGGGAGTGACAAACGTGCGGCCTTGTTAAATCGAGTATCATCTCCCTCAGCATCATCTTCAGTTGCATAGCTCTTACCAGACTTCTTACTCTGTGTTAATGGAAATGCAATCCACATTAGAAGATTAGCCAAAAAAAGAGACAAAAAAACACAGATAGAATAACAATGAAGGAAAAAATGCAGTCCACTTCAACAAACCTTTGGAACAACATCCGTCTCCCCACCAGAGTCAGCACCAACACCTTCATCACCATCATCACGGGGACGCTTGGGTTCACTCTTAGATGAACCACAGTCCTTCCGTCTACCAGTCTGAGCATCCCTCACAAAACCAGCAAGCAGAAAGTCGTCAGCATCAGAGTTGGGACCTTCACTGACATGTGGTCCCTTTCATTGAGGATCCTTTGCACCAGCTTCAGCAGTTCTCTTTCCAAGAATCTTGTTCATGCAAGCAACACGTGGACTCCGCCGAGGAGTACCACCTTCCTCAGCAACAGAACTCAGTCTCTTCTTCTGCAAAGTAGGCTACTTGACTTTGACAAATTTGGCACCCTTGTTGGCACCATCTGCAGCTCTACTCTGCTTATCCGTCTCCGCATACTCTTTTGAGTCATTTCTAGACCCTCAACTTCTTCTTGCTTTGCTTCAATTCATATGCACGAAGCTGTTCCAAGACCATCCACTCCTATGTAACTTCCTCTGTACCATCAACAGACTTAGATTGTGTTTCAGACAAGACGGGAAGTCTCTTCTCAAAGCTCGCGCCAACGTCACCCTCTGCAAAATAATGGTCAATCAATTGAGTAAACTCCTCAAACCCAGGTGACCCAGCATGTAAAATAGACACTGCGTCAAAATGAAGTTTAACTATGGTCATTAGAAAGTGCACAAAAAGAACAAATGCAGTACACTTATACATATAAATGCAGTGCTGCAATCATATATCAATGTAACGGAGTAAACACATACATACAAAAAAACCTGAATAAAACAACAATGCAGTTCACACATACATAAAGTGGAGTTCACATATACATATAAATGCAGTCCTGCATACACTAACTTCACGGACTAGATACAGCAAGGCAACACCAACTTGTACAACATCAAGTAAGCACCATACACAAAATAATCAAAGCATAAACATCAAAAAATAGCAGATATTTATAAGAACAATCCATTTCGAAACTCACAGGACACATATCAAATTCACAGCAGAAAATAGGGATACAACCAAATTGGCAAATTAAAAATAAGAAAAATAAAACAAACACATACCGTAAGGAGGGGCCACACTTATGGGAGAAGATTTAATTGGTGAATTCAATTGATGTCCCGCATCACCACCATGATCCTAACCACCAAGACAATGAGAGCAAATTCGTGTATCATTATGACCACTGAAATCACCTACTATATTCAATAAAACCAGAGTCAAAAATTACAAAACATCACATGACAAAAAATGCAAAGCAACGCTGACAACTAACACAGCATAAACAAATCTGTAGAATGGATTAGTAAACTAGATATACATCATAGAAAATAAACAACGCCAATGTAAGTAGTCCACATACCTTGAACTCCTCCTTCTGCTCTGCTTGGCGAAGACATGGCGTTTTCCTGCAGCACAAGGACGAAGTGACAGATATCAGCAACAAAAATTGACGAATCTGATGAAACCCTAGATGAACCTTGCCCTGCTTACAAAGCACACATGAGTAGAGATTTCAAATCGAGATCAAAATCGCCTGCTATAGAAAAAATACAAAAGTAAAAAACGCAGCAGCCACTACGAGAATCACAATACTAGACAAGACAACGATCAAGACCGAGGGCACCAGAAACGTACCACAAAAAAGGGGATGAACGGCGGTGGTGGGGGGAGGGAGCGGGAACAAAACGAAAAGGGCAAAGGGAGCACAACGGGAAGGGTTGGTGGAGCGGACGGGGACGTGGAATGCAGCAATAACAACCTCTTGAGAACTACGGTTCCACGGGCGACGCCTATTGCTGCAGGGGATGGCGGTTTTGCTTGAGGGAGAGATGCTTCGGGAGCGGCTGCAAGAGAGGATAGAGGTTTCTTCTCGGTCTCTCCCTATGAGCGGAGCGCTCGAATCGCCTGGGAGGGCCACGTCCGAGGCCCGTGTGGGAAAGAGTTACGTCAAACGGGCCGGCCCAGCTAAATAAGATGGACCAGAACGAAAAAATTAGTTAATACCAGCGCAGTTCGATGTGAAGAACAATGAAGGCTGGATAGTCAAACAAATAAATAAATGCAGTTTAAAAAAGTTAAATAAGGAAAAACAACGCGCGTGTTAAGATAATGCGTCTGAAAAATAACTCTACCTCCAAATAAGTGCCACAAATAAAAAAATGGGGGGGGGGGCAACCCCCACCTCCCGTGAAAGGGGCTGCATCACGTACACGCAGAAAACAGATACAGGACGCAACTCTAGACAATGAAGTGCATTTGGTTAGACAAAGCAGTGCAGTATCATAAGCAATGCATTTACGGAATACATACATGAATACAGGGGCTGCAGCAAATACGGGAAATACATGTGCAGTACAAACCTGTAGACAAATGCAGTGTTTTTGGTTAGATGAAGAAGTGCGGTATCATAAGCAATGCAGTTTCGGGAACACGTAGGATACATATAAACATGGAAAATGCCCTTTCGCATAGAACATGGTGGTTAACAAATTGTACTGATGAAAAATAAAATAAAACCACGCTAAAAAGCCACGTTCAGGGACAACCGCCCAATCCGAACAGTTCCATCGCCACAAACCCACGATCACAGTCGCAACCCCAACCTACGATCTGCACAACCGCATCGTCAGCGAGATCGTGCAGTTTATCCGCTGCAGCCATCCCCCCTTTAAAATCAGACCCCTGCCAACGCTTTTCATCCATAATAACACAAGCATCCATTGTGCTACCACCAAATCGCTCCATCACACCAATCTCCACAGAAGACACCAAGCCCTACTGCCGGCGATGGGGTCGTCGACGAGTACTGGGACGCCGAGTCGCATGGCAACACCAAGTTGCACGTCATCCACAGCAATGGCAAGAAGCAGATGACGACCACCCTCTAGCTGTACGAGCGCCGCTGAAAGGTGCACCTTCTTTGACAACTTCCTCGGCGACCCCAGGTACACCTTTGCTGGCTTCTCCATTGGCGGCGACAAAACCAGATTAGAGCGTGTCAATCTGGAGGTCGCCAACTTCATGGACATCTAGAAGGAATGGAGGTTCCCTGAGGCGACAAAGGATTGGACTCCCTTGCAGACGTCGTCGTCATGCTCGTCGACGACTACTATAACAACATGAAGAAGAAGATCACCGACGATGAACACAAGCACTAGGCCACCCTGCCTTTGACCATGAGGCACATCGAGTAGCGGCAAAGGACGCCTACGCAGTGGACGAGATATGGAGCCGCATCACCCTCACCCAAGACGGGCTTCACCGTACAAAGCTAGAGAAGGAGGAGCCCCCGTAGAAGCACGCCAGGAGCAGCTGGGGAGGCGCTAACTGGTGAAGAAGCAGATGGTGGTGGCCAAGAGCCAACTTTGCTCGCGTCATTTTAGATTTATCGTTAAATTTGCTTTATGTTGTTTGCTTATGTATCTTTAGTTTGCTTGTGATCATTTGCTTTCGCTGAACTTAGTTTGCTTCTGTCGGTGTGGAACGACACCTATGGGATCACAAGAATCCCTACTACAGTTGCCGGGGCGCAGGGTTGCGAGAAGAGCAGGATTAGTAATCAGCACAAGGATCGTTTACCCAGGTTCGTGCCGCGAGGATGTGTAAAACCCTAGTCCTGCTTTGGTGGGTGTATTGAGTGTTCTTGTGCCCTCAAACTAGGTACGGTGGCTGAGTAGTTCCAAAGAGCCGAAGCCCTCTCCAGTATGCCATGTGCCTCCTTTTATAGTCGAAACGGGCTGCCACAGTGGCATACAGGAGGTGGAAAGGCATACAGTACTATGAGCTTATCGCTCGTATTACAGGACAAGGCGCATTTAATGTGTTGCTTAGGTGTCACCTAGCTTTATCGGGGACGGGGGCGAGGCCCGTCCCGTCCATCGCCGCTCCCCCTCACTTTGACACGCGCCTTGGCCAGTGATGCATGCGGCACCATGTAGGTAGGCAAGAAGCTGAGGTTGCGCGGCGGTAGGGTCTTCACGAAGATCTGCATGCCGCCACGCATGTGCTTGCTGATCTGGTCTGGGGGCTGCATGTTGCCACGCAGGTGCTAGCCCAGCTGGATGGGCTGGCAGCTGCATGCGAACGACGGTGGTAGCTTGGCTAGTGCGGCCCTCGTAGTGGCCCTACTAGCGTTCTTGGCAAGGGTCTTGCCGGGTGGCCCGGCAAGGGTCTTGCCGTGATGCGCAGTCGTCCCCGGCAAGGATCTCTCCGTGGGTCTTGTGGCTTTCCTCGGCAAGGCTCCTGCCGAGGGTCGCTGTCTTCTGGTCCTCATCTTGATCTCATATATCTATGGTCTTGACAAAGATCTACATGCCACCATAGAGCTGCCTCCTGAGCCCTGGCCCAATCGTAGCCGGTTGGGTTGGAACCCGTGGCTCAAGGGCGGCTCGCTCTTTTGGTGTTTGGGCATGCTACCCCGGCAAGGGTCTTGCCGGGGAAAACTGCTCCGTCCCTCTGCTTCTTTCTGTTCTTGGCCTTGGCGTTGCCTTGATCGTCTTGTGTTGGGCTTCGGCTTCCCTCCTTTGTCCTGCTACGTGTGGCCGTGGCGCGTGGCTCTGACTGCCTGTGCACAAGTAAAGGGGTACAAAGGTGCGCCCCTACTTTTGTACACCGACAGGAGCCCCCGGGCCTGGGCCACACATAAGCGCGACACGTTGATGGGCCAGGCCCAGAACGGTGTGCGGGCAGGAGGGGCGGATTTTTACCGTGGTAATTTTCCCGTCTGCTGCGCTTCCCCATGACCCGCGCTGAACGCACGACGTGGGGGAGCGGCGCGTCACATGGGCGGCATGCGTGGGGCGGTTCCTGCATGCATGCGTCACATCATGGTTAATGGGGAAAAGAGGCGGCCCGCGCCTTCCCCGTAAAAGGGAATAACTGCGGGTGCGCGGCTCATTTTAGCCCCTTGTGCCTTTTCCAATCTCAGAGCCGCCGCCCCCTTCTCCTTCCTCCCTAAGCTTCGGCTTCGTTCTTGCTCACCGCCGCTGCGTCTCCGCCGCGTTCGTTCTCGTGCTCCCCCTAGCCTCCATGGCGCCCAAATCTACCAAGGGCAAGGGTGTGCCCAAGGACGCCGGAGCGGCGGAGCCGCCGGAGAGCGCGCTGGCTATGAAGAGGATGCAACTCGCCTACTTCCCTTCGACGGTCGTCGAGTTCGAGCTCCGGGAGGCCTTCAAACCCCTGTTGGTGCTGCAAGGGCGCCACTGGTGGTGTTGAGCAGCCCGGACAGCAGCCCCCGGCGCAGCCCCCAGCGTAAGTTCACCACTCACCCCTCGTCGACATGTGTCAGGGGTATGATACTTTGGCGGTGACCTTGACGCCTATGCAGGAGGAGAGCAGCAGCAGCAGGAGCCATAGAGGGCCACTCTTAACACGTCACCCCCATCAACCACACCGCCCTGAGGGGCGTCCCCGGCAAGGGCGCCAAGCACCGAGTCCACGCACATGGAGGAGGAGGAGGAGAACTTGGGCGCTGGTGGCTTCGCCTCAGCGCCAAATCATGGCGGGGAGGGGACTTCTGCTTCCCAGCCTGGCACTGGTAAGTCTCTGGCCTTCCGTCCCTACTCTTTCTTCTCTTTTTTTTGCTTATTCTTGGTCTTGGCTTCACCTCACCCTCTTCTTGACATCCAAACCCTCTCTCGGCGGACCGGGAGGACCTGGACACCGTCATTGAGGACGTCGCCATGAGCGCCGTAGTGGAGGCCGAGAAGATTGCCGCCGAGGAAAACGACAGGGACACCACGGAGGATGCTGCCGAGGGGCCTGCAGGGGAGCCCAACAATGCCACTGCCAAGGAGGTTGGCAAGGGGCCTGCCGGAGGGACCGACAAGGCTGCTGCCGAGGAGGAGGTGGTCGATGACCAGCCTTCCTCCTCTGCTGCCTCTGGCTCCAGCAAGTACCTGAAGGTGAGCGATGACCTCTTCGTCCACCTTCCAGGCGCGTTGAGCACCAGGACCCCCGCCGAGGGAGGGTGTTCGACGACAAAGTGCTCTCCGCCGTCGGGCTCGAGGTTGTCGATGGGCCGAGCGTTGGTGGCGACGGCTCCTAGGAGGAGCGGCTGCTCCAGGCCATGGGCGCCAGCTTCCGGAAGCTCCAAGTGCTCCATCATGCCCGCCTGTACAAAGCTAAGTCCAGGATGGACGTGGCGGAGAAGGCGGCGGCGGACCTCCAGAAGCGCGTCATCGACACGCAGGACTGGTTCCGCCAGGCTCGCGAGGAGCTGAAGGTCGCCCAGGGCAAGATGGCCAAGCGTGACGTGGAGCTCACCATGAAGATGGCCGACATCGAGAAGGCCCAAGAGACGGTGGAGAACCTGGCCGCCGCCGAGGCCGCTGACCAGACGAGGTCAGCGAACTCCTGTGAGGAGGACCTCGCCTGCTGCGTGGAGAAGCTTGCCGCCACGCTCCGCGGCAAGGATGAAGAGGTGGGGAAGCTCGTCTTGTAACAGACCCGCGAGCTGGAGCAGAGGCACAAGGAGGCACTATATGCCCAGGCTTTGGTTCACGCTGACAAGGTGAAGGAGCTAGAGGTGGAGCGGGACGGGATGAAGGAGCAGGCCCTGAAGCTGTCCCAGCAGAAGGACACGCTCAACAGCGCCCTGACGGAGCCACAGGGCGCGGCCGTCAGCAGGGCCGGGGAGCTCTCCGAAGCCAACAACTCCATCAAAGACCTCAGGCTGAAGTTGGAGGGCCTCGAGAAGATGCTTTCCAAGGCCAGGGCCTGAGAGGAGACCCTGACCAAGGATCTGGAGGGCAAGAAGCTGCAGTGGAGGAACGAAGCCGCCAGCCACAAGGATTACGTGGAGGGCGAGAATCGCTAGATCAGCCGCCTCGAGGACATCGCCGACAGGATCACCACGCAGCTAGCCACAATGGGGATGCCAAATGTGAGGTACGCCCCAGAGCGCAGCGGGAACACCAACGCCAAGCTGACCCTGTTCTTCGAGGGTGTTCTCGGGGCCCTGGAGCAGTTCCACTCCAACAGGGCGGCTTCACTGGCCGACGAGAATCGGAGGCTCTGCCGGGGTGCCATGACCAAGGTCCTCACCAAGGTGGCGTACTGGAACCCCCACCCTTGACTTTGACGCCGCGCTGGATAGCTTGCCGGAGGGTACTGACCTTGCGCCGCTCAGGGAGTGTATCAAGCCCATCATCAGCCTCATCGATGGAATTCAAAGGTTGGAGGGCCAGCGTCTGGACTAGGCACCCTGTTTCTTATCGCTGCTACAGGTTCATGACCAAGACAATTTCTATCTTCAGTTAGAACCGCAGCAACAATTTGATGTAATATAACTTTGCAGTACCTTGATATTATGCATGCTATTTTTCTGTTCAACCTCTCTCTTTATGTCCACTCTACGTTTATCGGGTAGGCTTGCCAGCGCGTAAACCCAGGGCAGCGTCTTGAGGACGGATCCCCATTGGCCTACCAGGTGCGCTTGCTACCGGGTGAACCACCTTACCGCCTTTAGCGCGGCCGCCCGAACTGTCAAGATTGAGTCGAGTTAGAATCGAGAGCGTTGTCAGGTGCGGAAGGCTACCCCACCACTCTCGATGCGGCCGCTTGAGCTGTTGAGCGGACTCGAAACAGAACAAGGGCGTTGCCAATCGCGGGAGGGCCCCTTTGCGTGCAGGTTTCCCATACAATAGCACAAGGCTCTGAATGACTTAGCTTTCCTGCTTGGTTGCCGCGCTGGCATCCTTCACGCTCGCAGGCGGCGCCATTTTCTCTCGGCCATCTTCTTCTTTTAGAAACCATGGCGATGAAGGACCGCTAGGCTAACTACTAGACCAGATTCTCACAATTGCGCCCCCTACCTGGCGCGCCAAAGATGTCGGTGTGGAACGACACCTATGGGATCACAAGAATCCCTACTACGGTTGCCGGGGCGCAGGGTTTGGAGAAGAGCAGGATTAGTAATCAACACAAGGATCGTTTACCCAGGTTCGGGCCGCGAGTATGCGTAAAACCCTAGTCCTACTTTTGTGGGTGTATTGAGTGTTCTTGAGCCCTCGAACTAGCTACGGTGGCTGAGTAGTTCCAAAGAGCCGAATCCCCCTCCAGTACGCCATGGGCCTCCTTTTATAGTTGAAAGGGGCCGGCACAGTGGCATACAGGAGGTGGAAAGGCATACAGTACTATGAGCTTATCGCTCGTATTACAGGACTAGACACATTGCTTAGGTCTCCCCTAGCTTTATCGAGGACGGGGGCGAGGCCCGTCCCGTCTGTCGCCGCTCCCCCTCGCTTCAACACGCGCCCTGGCCAGTGATGTATGCGGCACCATGTAGGCAGGCAAGCAGCTGAGGTGGCGCCGCGGTAGGTCTTCACGAAGATCTGGATGCCGCCACGCATGTGCTTGCTGATCTGGTCTGGGGGCTGCATGTTGCCACTCAGGTGCCCTCCCAGCTGGTTGGGCTGGCAGCTGCATGCGAACGGTGGTGGAACCTTGGCTGGTGCGCCCTGGTGGTGGCCCTGCTGGCGTTCTTGGCAAGGGTCTTGCCGGGTGACCCGGCAAGGGTCTTGCCGCGATGCGCAGTCGTCCCCGGCAAGGATCTCGCTGGGGTTCTTATGGCTTTCCTCGGCAAGGATCCTGCCGAGGGTCGCCGTCTTCTGGTCCTCATATTGATCTCATATATCTATGGTCTTGACAAAGATCTATGTGCCACCACAGAGGTGCCCCCGAGCCCTGGCCCGATCGTAGCCGATTGGGTTGGAACCTGTGGCTCAAGGGCGGCTCACACTGTTGTTGTTTGGGCGTGCTGCCCCGGCAAGGGTCTTGCCGGGGGAAACTGCTCCATCCCTCTGCTTCTTTGTGTTCTTGGCCTTGGCGTTGCCTTGATCGTCTTGTGTTGGGCTTCGGCTTCTCTCCGGCTTCCCTCCTTTGTCCTGCTACGTGTAGCCGTGGAGCGTGGCTCTGACTGCCCGTGCACAAGTAAAGGGGTACAAAGGTGCGCCCCTACTTTTGTACACCGACAGCTTGTCATACAGAATGGCTTGGAATGATGAAGTTTGCTTATGTTATGAAGAACTTTATTTGAATTAGGATGCATGCATTGTATAAAGTATGTGATTCGAGCAGTGCACAACACGGACGAAGATGCAATGCACAAATAGGATGCATGCATTGCAAAATATGTACACCTACAGTACAACACTTTGACGAATGCAGTGCACATATACCCTACAAAGCAGTGCACACCGTACACTAGAAAAAAGAATACATACGAGCAAAAACATGAAAAGAAAATGTGACCTGTATATGTAGTGCGGAATATGTGAACAAGTAGTATAGAGACATGATAAAGGCAGTGCACAACTAATTTACTAAGTAGTGCACGCCCCTACATTTGAAAAATATGCAAGACAGAAAAATACACCTGCAGTACAACCCTCTGACGAATGCTGTGCACACATACCCAACAAAGCAGTGCACAACGTACACTAGAAAAAGAATATGTAAGAGGAACAAAACAAAAAGAAAATGCGACCAGCATGCTGTGCACAAAAATGCACCTGTATATGTAGTGCGGAATGTGTGAACATGCAGTACAGAGACATGATGAATGCAGTGCACAAATGATTTACTAAGTAGCGCACGCCCCATATTAGAAAAATATGCAAGACAAAAAAATACAAAGAAAAAAATTGACCACCCAGGTGAAAGCAGGCCCCAGCCAGTCTTGTAGTAAGTCTACGCCCACAGTAGGCGAGTCCGTTCTGAGCCACGATGCATGGGGTCGGGCACACATGGGCCCATAGGTTAGAGTGGATAGAGCAGTGAGCGCTGTGTATAAGCGCCCAAATAAGTAACAAAGGAGTTTGACACAGATGCCTCGCCAGGGCTTATAAACAGGTCATGCGCACTCTCCGTGGGCGAGGTAGGACTAAACATTAGGGTGCACACACAGTGCACCAGGAACCAACAGTGCTGACAGGTCGGCTTGGGCCGAATATGTCTTCACTTCCCAAACACAGGCCCAACACGCAAAAGAGAGGCTGCTGAAAATTAAAAAAATCCCACATACCACGAAAACGAAGGCCCAATAAAAATATAAACAATAACTAGAAAAATAAAAAAACACAATCCACGCATTCTGCGGTTCGTTTTAATACGACAATGCAGTTAGCAGGATTCAAGTAAGCAGTGTTGTTGGTTCTCAAATGCATTCGCGCACACTGAATCAGAATCAATCCACCACCTAACACCAACCACAACATTTATTACTTCCGTTGCTCAATTGCCTGCATAAAAACTTATCCATTCGTGCTCCAGACTGACACAACTCCTCCCCCATTCCACTTTTTCTTTAAATCATAGATCTATGGTTACTCACATCCCCAGCTGTTCTCTAAAATTCCACTGAACCCGCCATGGATTGTTCGTGCGGGTGTTTGGAAAGGATGGCGCTGATAGCGGACACATGCGTGTACGCAGAGGGTCTAGAGCTCACCAACACCGAGTGGCGCAGCATGCTCGGGTGCCTGATGATACCCAATAGGGGGTTTCGGCCACCATTTCTTCATCGCCTCGCACCCGCATACCTGCAGGAAAGTTGGGTATGTTTTTCCCTCACAATTTTTGACACAATCTAGGCCGCATATCCACATCTGAATGTATATTTCCATCTATTTGTTCGGTACTATCAACAAATACAAACCAAATTTGTATTGTTGTTCAGCTTTGCTAGCTATTAAGACTAGATAATTCCACCTATATTTCTTCAGTACCACACAAGCTATCGGCACTAGTTAGATTAGAACCCCAGCAAACTAACAAAAAAGAGGGTCAGTAGATCAGTGTTGCAGTTCTCTTAACATGCTAGCGAAGTACACTGTAAATGACCTTGCAGTACAAACATGTTGCAGTATAATATATATTCTACTGAAACTTGAAGCCAATTCCGTATATAAGTTTTTTCATACATTGCAACTACTTTATAAAATAGTAGTCATATATATGTACAAATTTAAGTCAACATAAATAGATCATCCTAAGTATAAAGAAAAATATTCACTGTTTACTTATAAAAATTCTTTTCCCGTCCATTCCAAAATGCAGAAACTGCCATCCACAATAAAGTTTCCTGCACCGAGTTAAGGGAAGGTTACTTTGGAGACACAACACAAGAATGGGTATGCAGAAATGCAAGCTGACTACCACATCGACTCTGAAGACAACATCAACATAACTACTGGTTAGAAATATTTTGTCTCCCAGAATGGCTTTGATGTCGGAGAAGTGGCCATGGTGTTTTTCTACAAAGAAGAAGACTCCCTGAAGTTTACAATATTTGCACTGTAGGCTGTTTAAGATGAAGTAAGCCATCAGTGGCATATTTCTAATGCTTTTCTCATACTGTATGCTTTTAAAATTATGTCCATCAGACACTTTGAACGGTGCCTATTTAAAGTAAGCAACCTCATCTGCATCATTTTATCGCCATTTTTAGACAAGTTGCTGCTGGCAGAAATGCAGCTCTCTCATACACATAGTGTGGTCCTAAATATAAAGAAATGCAGTCCACTGAACAGCAACAATTCAATGCGAATGGTCCAAACTTTGCAGTTAACTATTCAGCTAACACAAACATATAATGGACCATCTATTCTAATAGCAGAATAGAGGATTAACCATACTGCTAATGTAGTACGAAAGTGCATATTATACAGTCCTCTAAAACACAGAATGCAGTTTAAGAAAAGAAAAATCTCATAAGCTTCCATGACCACTGTAATGCAGCTACAACGAAGAACACTAATAACCAAAATGCAGTGCACTACAACGTATGCCAGAACTACAACAATAAAATTAAAGCAGTAGAAATCCAGACATGTGGGAGACTAACAGAGGTGCCAATTCACTCGCACTTCCATAACTCGCCTAAAATTGTCCTACCACTAAACTATCGAAAAATACCCCGCAAACAATTACATGGAACACATGGCCACTGGATGAACATCATCAGCTTTTCTTTAAAAATTGCATTTCAAAAAATGAAGATTATAGCCGCAATACAATGAATTCAAACCAACAGTAATAGTAATTACAAGATTCAAAAATGCATCAACGCACAAAATCCAAAAAATCAACAAGAATAGAGCAGCGGACGAAGCTCATCCGCCCACACAATCAAATTCGCACGAATTGAAAACTAACTCCTAAAAATTACACAAATTCTAGAGTAAAGGGAGTAATTAAACGAACGATATCAAGGAATTGCAAGTAACAAACAACATCTGAGCGCCAAATAGTCGCATCCGACACGAACATGAACGAACAGAGCAAAGCTCGTCCACCAAATCCCTCGATTTACCCAGATTTTAGTCGTTTTTGCTGCAAATTACAATGAAAAAAGGTCAAATGGCGTCTAGGAACAAATTAAGTAATACCGCAACACCCGATTCCACACAGAATACGCGGGCGGACAGCTAGAAAATGAAGCAGTTCTCCCGTGTAGCATTGTAGGGCTCAACGTAAAGAAGATGCAGTGCACTTGCATTGAGCGTGCAGTGTGGAAGTGTTATCAGAATAACTATTCTGCCCCCTCCCCTCTTCGACGCGTAATATATACTCCTATGTACGTACCGTAATACAGCCCAAAAATAATCCTCCTTGTTTGTCAAATTACCTTTCTCATTGTGTCATATATTAGATGGATGACGACCTTGCGGGCCCATGGAGGGAAGAGTCACATGCGAATGAGTGACAATCATCGTATGCACGTGGCCCAATTTGTTGGTGATGTTTTTAGTACCCAATATGCACAACTTCTTTGCGGAACCTGCCTCGGAAACCGAAAAGTCCCCACACAGAGCGAGATCGATTCATGACGTGTGTGTAGTATATATGTTCTGCCCCGGCCCCCTCCTCCTCTTTTTGACACGTACTATATACTTCTACCGCAACACAACCCAAAAAGAAACCTTGCGGGCCCACGGATGGAAGCATCGCCCGCAAGTGAGCGTCCTATATGACGCGTAGTATTGCCCCCGGCCACCTTCTTCAACGTGTACTATATATATATATATATATATATATATATATATATATATATATATATATATATATATATATATATATATATATATATATATATATATATACTCCTACCATACTGTCGGTGTGGATTGGCACCTATGGGATCACAAGAATCCCTACTACGGTTGCCGGGGCGTAGGGTTGCGAGAAGAGCAGGATTAGTAATCAGCACAAGGATTGTTTACCCAGTTTCGAGCCGAGAGGGTGCGTAAAACCCTAGTCCTGCTTTGGTGGATGTGTTGAGTGTTCTTGAGCCCTTGAACTATCTACGGTGGCTGAGTAGTTCCCAGGAGCCGAATCCTTCTCCAGTACACCATGGGCCTCCTTTTATAGTCGAAAGGGGCTGCCACAGTGGCACACAGGAGGTGGAAAGGTGCACAGTGCTATGAGCTTATCGCTCGTATTACAGGACGAGACGCATTTAATGCATCGCTTAGGTGTCCCCTTGCTTTATTGGGACGGGAACGAGGCCCGTCCCGGCCGTCGACGCTCCTCCTTGCTTCGACACGCGCCCTGGTCAGCGATGCATGCTGCGCCATGTAGGCAGGCAGGCCGCTGAGGTGGCATGGTGGCAAAGTCTTCACGAAGTTCTGCATGCCGCCACGCAGGCGCTTCCTCAGTTGGCCTGGGAGCTGCATGTTGGCACGCAGGTGCCTACCCAGCTGGTTGGGCTGTCAGATGCATGCGAACGGCGGTGGAGACTTGGCTAGTGCGGGCCTGGAGGTGGTCCTGCTGGCGCCCTTGGCAAGGGCCTTGCTGGGTGGCCCGGCATGGGCCTTGCCGTGGCATGCTATTGTCCCCGGAAAGGATCTTACCGGGGGTCTTGTGGCTCCCCTCGGCAAGGATCTTGCCGAGGATCGTTGTCTTTTTATCCTCATCTGGTCTTGAATATTCCTTGTCTTCAGAAAGATCTAAATGCCACCATGGAGGGGCCTCCCAAGCCCTGGCCCAACGTGGTTGATGGTGTTGGAGACCGTGGGCTCAAAAGTGGTACGCTCCACTGGTGTTGGATGAGCTGCCTCGACAAGGGCCTTGCCGGGGCCGCGGAGGCTGCCCCGGCAAGGGTCTTGCTGGGGGAACCTACTTCGTCTCTCTGCTCTTTTGTGGTCTCGGCCTTGGCGTTGCTCTGGCTGTATTGGGCTTCGGTTTTACCTCTGTTCACCTCCCCTGTTCTGCTCGGTGCGGCCGTGGGCGCGGCTCCGACTGTCCGTGCACAGGTAAAGGGGTACAAAGGTGCGCTCCTTATTTTGTACACCGACAGGAGCCCCCGGGCCGGGGTCATATAAGCGTGACACGTTGTTGGGCCAAGCCCAAAACGGTGCGCGGGCAGGAGGGGTGGTTTTTACCGCGGTAATTCTTCGTCCGTGCGCTTCCCCACGACTCTCGTTGAACGCGCGACGTGGGCGAGGGGCGCTTGATGTGGGCGGCATGCATGTGGCGGTTTCGGCATTCATGCGTCACATCGCAGTTAATGAGAAAGGAGGTGGCCCGCGCCTTCCCCGTAAAAAGGAATAACCGCGGACGTGCTGCTCACTTTACCCCCCTGTGCCTTCTCCAATCTCAGAGCCGTCGCCCCCTTCTCCTTCCTCCATAAGATTCACTCTTGTTCGTCACCGTCACGTTCCCGCCGTCGTCTGCCTCTTGCCCCTTCCCCCAGCCACCATGGCGCCCAAATCCACCGAGGGCAAGGGAGTGGCCAAGGATGCCGGAGCGACGGAGCTGCCGGAGAGTGCGCTGGCGGTGCAGCGAACACAGTTCGCCTACTTCCCCTCGATAGTTGATGTGTTCGAGCTTCAGGAAGCCTTCAAGCCCCTGTGGGGGGTGAAGACGGGGAGAGAGAAGACGGGCACCTAGCCAAGCGCGTCATCCCCGCCAACTGCGCCGAGGCTGCCCCGAATCGGTACCCTTTCTTTGTCGACTATTTCTCCTGCGGGCTTTGTCCTCCCTTTTCCGATTTCTTTAGCGACATCATGCACACGTTTCGCTTCCGCCTCTTGGATTTCACCCCTATTGCTGTGGCGTGCATGGCCCTTTTCGCGCACCTCTGCGAAGGTTTCCTCGGGGTGCACCACAACACGGTGCTTTTCCGCCACTACTTCTTCCCTCGGATCCAAACGGGGGGCGCCATCTCCGGTTGCGTCACCTGGATCCCAAGGTCCAAGGGAGCGTACCCGGATGGCGCCATGAAGGAGAGGTGGGAGGAGTGGCGGGGCCGGTGGTGCTGGATCAAAGAGAAGGACCCGCTGGCGTTCTGCGAACTTCGCCGGGCGCCGCCGGTCCGCAGAAGCGATTGGAGCGACGTAGATGCCGACGATGACAAGCTCACGATCGCCACCACCAGGATCCTTTGGCTCACCGAGGCCGAGCTCACCCTTGAGATGATCAGGGCGGACTTCATCCGCCGCCAGATCGCTCCACTGCACAACAAGGGGAGGCCGTCCTGGCTCTTCACGAACGCCGCTGACATCATGCGGCTTCGCCCCGGCCTCGACCACAACTTCACAGTGATGGGGCATGCCCACTTCTGCCAGCGGCTTTTCCAGGTTGATGTGGGCCACGACGGCGAGGTTGAGCGGACCGGCAAGGTCGCAAGGGTCGCCGCAAAGGCCGGCAAGGTTGTCAAGGGGCCCTTGTTCAAGTTGCCGGCAGGAGTGGTCCCGCTGAGCAATAACTCGCGCCGGACCGACATCATTGCCATGATGCCAGACTGCAACATGCACGGCCCTGACCCGAGCTTGGTCGAGCCGGAGGACATCCAGGTGCATCAGTTCTTCGACACCCTGCATGAGGGGTATGTCACTGACAAGCCGCGTCTCATCCAGGACACCAACCAGGCGGAGTTGGACTACATCGCTACCAGGGTGATGGAGGCACGGCTCGCCGAGGAGGCCGGCAGCGCTGGTGGCGTGGAGGACAAGGTCGCGGCGGCCGCGGAGGAGGAGGAGCTCGCCCAGTGGGCGGAGGCCACTGGGGAGGCCAGCAGTGCCGGCACCGGGGCTCCTCTTGTCGAAGACGCGGCCGACGAGTCGTCGGAGGAAGAGGCCGAGGAGGAGGAGGAGGTCGTGGCCGTCGATCCTCCAGCCACGGGGAGAGGACGGGTCCTGCGGCGGGCCACCTCCGGCGAGCCGGTCCGGCCTGGCAGGGCCGCGCAGCTGCGGCAGGCCCAGGAGATGTCCGCACGCCAGACGAGGGCCGCGGCGGCGAAGAAAGTGGCAACGACCGCGGCGACGAAGGAGGGCATCCGCTTCTTCCTCGGCAAAGCGCCTTCGGAAGCCACCTCCTTCCCCTCCCCCGGCAGACGTTGATGCGCGGGTCACCTTTGATTTTGGGTCCCTCGGTCCAAGGAGGAAGAGGAAGGCAACAGAGGAGGAGATGAACGTCAATTAAGCAACTTGCCCCTCTTCGCCATCTCTGTTTCCTCAGTCCGTGCCGCATGTCTTGACTTATTTTCATCCTTGCAGGGACGTGGAGACGCTGGCCCAGAGAGTGAAGAGGGCCAAGGCCTCGGCGGGCGTCCAGCCCCCGGCTGGTGCCTCAAGGGCGCCGCTGGTGGTGTTGAGCAGCCCGGATAGCAGCCCCAGGCGCAGCCCCCAGCGTAAGTTCACCGCTCACTCCTCGTCGACATGTGTTAGGGGTATGATACTTTGGTGCTGACCTTGCCACGTATGCAGGAGGAGAGTAGCAGCGGGAGGAGCCACAGTGGGCTACTCCTACCACGCCGCCCCCATCAACCACACCGCCCCGAGGGGCGTCCCCGGCAAGGGCGCCAAGCACCAAGCCCACACACATGGAGGAGGAGGAGAACTTGGGCGTTGGTCGCTTCGCCTCGGTGCCAGATGTTGGCGGGCAGTGGACTTCTGCTTCCCAGCCTGGCACTGGTAAGTCTCTGGCCTTTAGTTCCTGCTTTTTCTCTTCTTTTTGAATCTTTGATCTTGGCTCTACCCTACCCTCTTCTTGATATCCAGATCCTCTCTCGGCAGACCGGGAGGACCTGGAGACCGTCATCGAGGACGTGGCCAAGGACGCCGCGGCGGAGGCCGAGAAGATCGCCGTCGAGGAGGCCGCCAGGGGTGCCACGGAGGATGTCGCCAAAGGGCCTGCCGGGGATCCCGGTAAGGCTACCGCCGAGGAGGCCGGCAAGGGGCCTGCCGGGGAGCCTGGCAAGGCCACCGCCCAGGAGGAGGTGGTCGATGACCAGCCCTCCTCCTCTGCTGCCTCTGGTTGCGGTAGGTACCTGAAGTTGAGTGACGACCTCTTCGTCCACCTCCCCAGCGAGTCGAGCACCTGGGCCCAAGTCGAGGGAGATGTGTTCAACGATGAAGTGCTCGCCTCCGCCGCACTCGAGGTCGTCGATGAGCCGAGCATTGGTGGCGACGGCTCCCAGGAGGAGCGGCTACTCCAGGCCATGGGTCCCAATTTCCGGAGGCTCTAGGCGCTCCACTGTGCCTGCCTGGACAATGTGTCACGCCCAATATGCGATACTATCCTAAAGAGATTAACAACACAATGCCACCGGAAGAATTGAAATAGTGGAATGAAAAGAACGGATAAGAGAACAACAACTTCCACCACGAACGAATTTTATAGCATCCTTAGAAGGAAGGATTGAGCGGAGTTGTTGAGAAAATCAACAACAAAAGAATTGATTTGCGTGGGCTTATGTAAACATCTCAAAGCTTGAGGTGAATTTCTACCACTACCAAATGATTTAATAGCTGAGAAGAATGAAGAAATGCAAAACTCCACTTCAAAAGAACACGGAGAATTATTTGCACCTTGAGAAGCAAGAAGAAGAATACTTGAGCTCCGACAAGAATCTTGATGAACACTTGAAGAATGAATTAAATCATGATGAACCACCGTGAAGAACTCCGGTAAACAAATGGATGACGAGATTGAATTGAAGGATGAAAGAATAAGATTAGAGCCTTGCGATGATATAGATGGGGCTTCGCGACGAGACAAGCTAGAAAAACTTGGGAATCCAGAAAAGAAAAGATGAACAACTTAGAACCAAGACATTATTCATCATGAGAATCTCCGAAGGAAGGGATTAATCACTAGATGAGAGGAGAATAAGAATTATGTTATGCTTATCCTCCACCAATTAAATTGATGAGAAGCAATGGATTGCATACCACTTATTCGCGTTGCAAAGGATTAGGGGAAGATATAGCGCAAAACTTTAGAAAGTCTTCAAGAACCACCAGCAGGACTGGAAAGAACGAATGAATTGATATGATAAGAACGGAAAAGGAATCTTCAATGAACCACCGTGAAAATGAAAATGAACGAATAGAAGAGAACGAATCGCCGGAAAGAATTAGAAAACGAATGAAGATACTTGAGTAAATCAAGATGCACGAGAGCAAAGACATCGCGAACTGATTAAAGAATGCTTGAACGAAGCACCGATAAGATTTAGAGAACGAGAGCTGAAGGCTGAGAATTAATAATTCTGAGATGATGGGCTCCGAAGAATCAAACTGAAAAGACTCCTCAATTGCTCCAAATGGGTGAACAGAATTCTCACAATCGAAAACAATTATGAGAGGATGGGATAAAGCTAGAACCATGAATCTTTGGAAGAACAGGTAAGGATTTAAGAGAAATTCTTCTTCTGTCTTCAAATGTTGAGAATGACGATGAGAAACACCACCAAAAATTGTTGAGATACTCCGGGAGGATGAAAAGCGAAGAGGTTAAGCCAACAATTAAAATGATTTGAAATCGATCTTGGAAAAGCATGTGACTGATGAAATTCATACTTACGTCAAACTTCGAAAAGGATTTGAGAATAACTCCGAGAAAATTAGAAGAGTCAGGTAAGATCCTGGGAAAAGACCTGTGGGTTAGGGCCCACGGAAAAGAAACACCGTTGGAAAGGATTGTTGAATGAGAAATGGTGCACCGAAACAATTGAAAGATTTGAATGAGGTGACAACCTTGAAATACTTGAATGCAAACACGAATCTTCTGAGATGTCTTCATCACTACGGAATGATTAAATGGCGAGAGGCGAACGAGCAAAGGAAGCACTTGAGTTTATGAAAAGAATATGACCAACAACGAAAACTTGAATTGGATCCACCGGAAAAGGAAATGAGACGAACAATGGTTAACTAGGCGAGAATTCACCAGTTGAGACAATTGAGGAAAGACTGAAGAGGCTCCACACGAATGAAATTGATTCTCGAATAGAGGCTCAGACTCCTGGAATAAAAGGGTGGGAGGGCAGGAAAATAAGACAACTTGGAACGGGGAACCGACGAATAACTTGCAAGGGGGAAAACACCGGTTGGAATAAGTGAGGAAAGAATGCAAAAGCTTCACACGAGTAGGATGGCGACTCGATTATGGGCTCCGGATCCGAGAAGAAAAAGGGTGGGCGGGTGGGAAAAACATGGACAACTTTGGACAGGGAAACAACGTCGTGGAGGAAGACCTGAGGATTGATCTTGCGAAAGACAAAGAGGTTTGAGTCGACTTGATGAGAGATGCACCAGATAAAAGAGGATGGACAACGCACGAAAACTAATCACGTGAACCTAAAGAAAAATTTGAAGGGGAAGAGGAGTAGTTAAAAACACCTACGTCAATATTCCTCACCAGAGCGACAAAGGGGCAGAGGAGTAAAAAGAATTCCTACTCTCTGATATAACTAGACTCTGAAAAAAAGTTTTCTTCTGGACTCAACAATGGCCAAACTACACGATCAAATAAGGGGGCTCCTAGGGTCGGTCGAGGCTCTGATACCAACTTGTCATGCCCAATATGCGATACTATCCTAAAGAGACTCGAAGGTCCCACCAAGGATAGAACCGCATATTGACACGCTTTGGCAAGGTGGATATCATTACATCAACATTACATAATAGATGGGGATACATACATAAGGCCCAAACGCCCAAGAATACAACAACATACATGAGAACAACATCCGACTACGGATGAAACATAAAAAGAAACTCAAACAATATCCACCCTGCTAGCCCAGGCTGCCGACCTGGAACCTATCCCCTGATTGAAGAAGTAGAGGAATAACTCCAAAACAAGTAAACATCACTCTCGCATCATGAGCATCGCAATACCTGTACCTGCAACTGTTGTTGTAGTAACCTGTGAGCCACGAGGACTCAGCAATCCCATTACCATGGGTATCAGGACTAGCAAAGATTAATGGGTAAGGAAGGGTTAAAGTGGTGAGGTTGTAGCAGCGGCTAAGCAAAGTATGGTGGCTAACTTACAAAACAAGAGCGAGAAGAGGAGCTTAACAAGCGGTCGTCAACTAGTAATGATCAAGAGGTGATCCTGAACTCCTACCTACGTCAAACATAACCCAAAAACCTTGTTCTCCTCTCGAACAACCCCGAAAAGAGACAATCACGGTTGCGCACGCGGTTGGTGTATTTTAGAAGAGTTTTCTTCAAGTTTACTACAACCGGATATTAACAAATTCCCATCTGCCACATAACCGCCGGCACGGCTTTCGAAAGTTCAAACCCTGCAGGGGTGTCCCAACTTAGCCCATTATAAGCTCTCACGATCAACGAAGGATATTCCTTCTCCCGGAATGACCCGATCAGCCTCGGAATCCCGGTTACAAGACATTTCGACAATGGTAAAACAAGTCCAGCAAGACCACCCGACTGTGCCGATAAATCCCGATAGGAGCTGCACATATCTCGTTCTCAGGGCACACCGGATGAGCTAAGCGTCCAGGTACAACGTAACCCAAGTTGCCAAGGGACGGTCCCGCACGGTGCTCTAGTTCGGACCAACACTTAGAGAAGCATTGGCCCGGGGGGGGGGGGGCTAAAATAAAGATGACCCTTGGGTTAATTACTCCCAAGGGAAAGGTAATAGGTTGTAGGTAGGAAAATGGTAAAACCAATGTTGGGCCTTGCTGGAGGAGTTTTAGTCAAGGCGAACTATCAAGGGGTTCCCATAACACCCAACCGCGTTAGGGATGCAAAATCCGGGAACATAATACCGATATGACGGAAACTAGGGCGGCAAGAGTGGAACAAAACACCAGGCATAAGGCCGAAACTTCCACCCTTTACCAAGTATATAGATGCATTAATAAAATAAGAGATATTGTGATATCCCAACATAAACATAATCCAACATGGAGAAATCTTCATCTTCACCTGCAACTAGCAACGCTATAAGAGGGGCTGAGCAAAAGCGGTAACATAGCGAAACAACGGTTTGCTAGGAAGGGTGACAAAGGTTAGAGGTTCATGGCAATTTGGGAGGCTTGATAAGCAAGTGGTAGGTAACGTGGCATAGCGATAGAAGAAGCAACTAGCATAGCAATGATAGTAGTGAGATCCAAGGTGACGGTCATGTTGCCTGAAATCCCGCTAGGAAGAAGAACGAGTCCATGAAGAAGATGATCCCACGTAGTCGAACGAATCCTCACAATCGCAACGTTAACGGAACTATCGAGAAGAAGAAGCACCGGAAACAAGCAAACAACATGGTAAAAAACCATCACATAAACATGGCATGATGCACAATCAAGTATGATGCATGTCCGGTTTAATGAGTCATGGCAAGAGATGATGCATAATAAAACTACCTATCTAGGCAAGTTTAAAAGAGGTCGGAACAACAAACAACAATACCGGAAATCCTCATCTCCATATTTCAAATTTGGTACTGTTCTGCCCTATACACAATTTTAATGTTGTTAAACAGCAAAAATAAAGTTCAGCAAGTTAATCTATGCATTTTTCTACCCCATTTACATATAAAGTTTATTTAAAACGGAGCTACGGTTATTTAGATATGAATTAAACCATTTTAACATGACATATGTGCAGAAATAATACAAACATCAGGTTTAAATATTTTAACATGGATGAAAGTTGGATATTGTGAAACTAGATAAAATTCTAAGCATTTTACATGTATTGTTTGATTAATTTGGATGCATGCATATTTAGTTATTAACAAGTCAAAATGATGGTATTTCTATGAGTAAGAATGCACTGGAAAATGCTAAAATACACAGACTGGGAAAAAAATGCACGGGCCGGATTGCAGCAACCTGCAGCGGCCCAGGAGGTCTTGGCCCGAGTGAGCGCTGACTGTGCAAAATAACAGGAAAACATAGCAAAAATGGGGCCGGCTCAGACTCAAACCCCAGACCTCCCGGATGCGAGCGCGTGTGGCTAAACAGCTGGGCTAGCGTTGTGATCTCGCTAGAGAAGGAGCACGACTCCCTTTGAATGGATGACAAGGCCAAGACCTGACCTTCATGAATGCACAGGAATCTTGCCGGCGGCGAACCCGATCAAGACCGCGACTACAGAGGCTGTAGAGCACCGGCGGGCGTGCGGAAAAGGGACGTTGGATGCGCGCGGGCAAATGGAGCAACAATGGGATGTGCGTGGCGTGAGCATGAAGCTCGCGAGTTTCAGCCATGGTGGCTTCTGCTCGAAGCCAGCTTGTGTGTGCAAGACTAGGCGTGCGTGAGGATGCAGCTATGCGCATGAGCTTGCGTCGGGAGAGGCGTGCGTGTGTGCTGCGAGCGCGTGGGAGCAAGGGCGAAGACACCATGAATGAAGAAGGTACAGCGAGCATGGTGCAGGTGTGTGGGTACATGCAGAGTCGTGGTGCTCGTGTGCGTGATCGTGTGAGGTTGTGCTTGCGTGCATGCGTATGCGTAGGAGCGGGCGTAACAGAGACGACACTCGTGGCCATTCTGCAGAAGAGCACGGAGGCTGGGGGTTTGGCATGGATGGATCGCCTCCTAGAGGACGAATATGAGGCAGAAAAAAAGGGCTTGGGGGACGCGGCTGCCCACCTAGTGCCCACAGGACATGAAGTGGTGGCCGTTGAGACGAAGGAGACGGCAAGATGACGCGCGGAACTTGCCGGTCTTCGGGTCCAGGAAGAAGAGGAAGAAGATGGGTCGGGGTAGTCGATCCAGAGGCCGTAGAGGTGTGTGCGTGGATGTAGTTGAAGAAGTGGGTCTTCGGGGATCTCTCCACGGTGGCCGGAGGGTCGGAGGCGCGGCGAGGAAGCTACCCTGAGCTCTTGCTCGCTCGGGTCATGGCGGCCTTAGCGAAGGCGTGGGTGTGGAGACTTAACTAGGCGGCGCTGAGGGAAGGAGAGGGTCTGAATGGATAGATGAGAGGCCGGGGTAGGGTTTGGACATGATTTATAGGGGCTAGGGGCACTGGACGACCGTCAAATCATCGGGCATGCTGACGTGGCTCCACTGGATGGCCTGCCCGTCTGAGAGGATGAAGCTCACAATCGCTTGAGCTAAGCTGGGCTGCGGGAGGCTGGCTGGGCCGGTTCAGGAGGGACGAGGCTCAGGTGGCTACGAGTAAGTTGGGCCTTTTCCTTTTCATATATTATGCCCATTAAATAAACGGCCAACAAAAGGGAAATGCCAGGGATATTGGGTAAGAAATAGAAAGAAGTAAGGATACATATGGACTCCTGGAATTATGCACCGTTTTATAAAATTTGTTTGGGCATTTTTAGAGGTAGAAAAATAATGCAAGTTTGAATAAAATCCAAACTTGAGCCATTTTTTAACCCAACCAAAACAACTCCAAAGGATCTGAAATTTGGCAGAGAGTGTGTAGGCATGGTCTAAGATTTACAGAAAATAAGTGAACATTTACTGGAACAGGAAAAAGCCACTTGCAATAAATGTGTGAGAATTGAAAGGAAGAAGCTAGTGATGGGGTGTTGCACTTGATTATGGTTTAGACAGAAGGGCAAGATGGAACAGCAAAGAAGATGAGGAGAAGGAGTTCACAAAGATAACAAGCACACAACAAATATGCACATGACAATGATGATCATGATGCAAATGCAACAAAATGACAAAGGCAATATCACCACATGAAGCATAGAACAAAGCAAGTGAAACTACCATGGCAAACAAACAAGGATGGCACAATGCAATATAACAAAAGATGAACATGATGCCAGAAGCAAAATACGTCAATGATATTCATCATGATCATGGAAACAACATAGGGGAAAAGAAATATGCAAAACAATTATGACAATGCCACACACAATAAACACACGACAACAACTAAAATAAAGGAAGCCATCTGGAGCATCAGACTTGGGGCGTTACACAAAGCTAGGTCCAGGACGACGGTGGTGGAGAAAGCGGAGGCGGACCTCCAGAAGCGTGTCACCGAGACGCAGGACTGGTTCCGCTAGGCTCGCGACGAGCTGAAGGCCGCCCAGGGCGAGCTGGCCAAGCATGTGTGGAGCTCACCATGAAGCTGGCCGACGTCGAGAAGGCCCAAGAGATGGCGGAGAACTTGGCTGCCGCTGCCGAGGCCGCCCCGACCCAGCTCGAGGCTGCACTAAACTCCCAGGAGGAGGACCTTGCCGCACGAGAAGATTGCCGCCACACTTCGCGGCAAGGATGAAGAGGTGGGGAAGCTTGTCTTGCAGCGGACCCGTCAGCTGGAGCAGAGGCACCAAGAGGCGCTCGATGCCCAGGCCCTGGTTCACGCCAGCAAGGTGAAAGAGCTGGAGGTGGAGCTGGATGGGCTGAAGGAGCAGGCCCTGAAGTTGTCCCAGGAGAAGGACACGCTCAACAGCGCCTTGAGCCAGGCGCAGGCGCCCTCGGCAGGGCAGGAGCTCTCCGAGGCCAAGAACTCCATCAAAGACCTCAAGCTGAAGCTGGAGGGTCTCGAGAAGATGCTGTCGGAGGCCAGCGCCCGGGAAGGGACCCTGACCAAAAACTTGGAGACCGAGAAGCAGCTGCGGAAGAACGAGGCCCTCAACTTCAAGGAGCACGTGGAGGGCGAGAACCGCTGGCTCGGTCGCCTCGCCACCGTCGCCAACCAGGCTGCCGCGCAGCTGGCCACCATGGGGATGCCGGACATGAGGTACGCCCCAGAGCGGAGTGTGAGCACCAACTGCAGCCTGACCCTGTTCTTTGAGAAGGTCGTCAGTGCTTTGGAGCGGCTGCACGCCAACCGGGCGGCCTCGCTGGCCGACGAGGTCTGGAGGCTTTGCCAGGGCGCCATGACCAAGATTCTCACAAAGATGGCGTACTGGTACCTGGACCTCGACTTCGACGCCGCGCTAGAGAGCTTGCTGGAGGATACTGACCTCGCACCGCTCAGGGAGCGCATCAAGCCCATCATCAACGGTGTCGGCGGAATTCTGAGGGTGGAGGGCCAACGCCGGGATTAGGCTCCCTGTTTCTTATCGTCGCTACAGGTTCATGGCCAAGACAATTTCTATCTTTAGTTGAACCGCGGCGACAATTGATGTAATATAACTCTGCAGTACTTTTGATGTTATGCCCGTTATTTTCCTGTTTGATTTTTTTTTGACTATGTTTTCCTGTTTGATTTTCCTTTGTATGTCCACCCTACGTAACTTGGTAGGCCCGCCGGCGCGTAAACCCAGAGCGGCGTCTTCGGGACGGATCCCCATTGGCCTGCCAGGTGTGCTTGCTGCCGGACGAACCACCTTACCGCCCTTAACGCGGCTGCCCGAACTATCGAGCTTAACTCGAGTCAAAATTGAGAGCATTGACAGGTGCGGAAGGCTACCCCGCCACTCTCGACGCGACCGCTTGAGCTATTGAGCGGACTCGAAACAGAACAAGGGCGTTGCCAATCGTGGGAGGGCCCCTTTGTGTGCAGGTTTTCCATACATAGGCAGGATCTCTAAGTACGATAACCTTATATAGAAAGGGAAATATTTAAAGGTTCGGCATGACTTAGCTTTATTGTCGCTGCTCTGGCGCCCATCGCGCTCGCAGGTAGCGCTGTCCTTTTGGCTGTCTTCTTCTTGGGGGCCATCGCAATGAAGAAATGCTAGGCTAACTAGTAGACCATATTCTCACAATTGCGCCCCTACCTGGCGCGCCAAAGTTGTCGGCGTGGAACGACACCTATGGGATCACAAGAATCCCTACCACGGTTGCCGGGGCGCAGGGTTGCGAGAAGAGCAGGATTAGTAATCCGCACAAGGATCGTTTACCCAGGTTCGGGCCGCGAGGATGCGTAAAACCCTAGTCCTGCTTTGGTGGATGTATTGAGTGTTCTTGAGCTCTTGAACTAGCTACGGTGGCTGAGTAGTTCCCAGGAGCCGAATCCTTCTCCAGTACACCATGGGCCTCCTTTTATAGTCGAAAGGGGCTGCCACAGTGGCACACATGAGGTGGAAAGGCGCACAGTGCTACGAGCTTATAGCTCATATTACAGGACAAGACGCATTTAATGCATCGCTTAGGTGTCCCCTTGCTTTATTGGGGACGAGAACGAGGCCCGTCCCGTCCGTCGCCGCTCCTCCTTGCTTCGAGACGCGCCCTGGTCAGCTATGCATGCGGTGCCATGTAGGCAGGCAGGCACCTGAGGTGGCGCGGTGGCAAAGTCTTCACGAAGATCTGCATGCCGCCACGCAGGCGCTTGCTGAGTTGGCCTGGGAGCTGCATGTTGCCACGCAGGTGCCTGCCCAGCTACTTGGGCTGGCAGCTGCATGCGAACGACGGTGGAGACTTGGCTGGTGCGGGCCTAGAGGTGGCCCCGCTGGCACCCTTGGCGAGGGCCTTGCCGGGTGGCCCGGCAAGGGCCTTGCCGTGGCATGTTGTTGTCCCCGGCAAGGATCTTGCCGGGGGTTTTGTGGTCCCCTCGGCAAGGATCTTGCCGAGGATCGTTGTCTTTTAGTCCTCATCTGGTCTTGAATATTCCTTGTCTTCACAAAGATCTGCATGCCACCATGGAGGTGCCTCCTGAGCCTTGGCCCAACGTGGTTGATGGTGTTGGAGACCGTGGGCTCAAAGGTGGTGCGCTCCGCTGGTGTTGGACGAGCCGCCTCGACAAGGGCCTTGCCGGTGCCGCGGAGGCTGCCACGGCAAGGGTCTTACCGGGTGGGGGGACCTGCTTCGTCTCTCTGCTCTTTAGTGGACTCGGCCTTAGCGTTGCTCTGGCTGTCTTGGGCTTTGCTTTTACCTCGGTAAAAATCCCCTAATCTGCTCGGTGCGGCCGTGGGCGCGGCTCCGACTGTCCGTGCATAGGTAAAGGGGTACAAAGGTGCGCCCCTTCTTTTGTACACCGAGACATACATATAACAAAAACCAAAAAATGACCATCCTTTTTGGTCACATTAACCTCTCTCATCGCATGTCATAATGCTGGATGGCGACCTCGTAGGCCCACGCGAGTGAGTGTACTAGGACCATAGCGTGCATGTGGCCCAAAGATGCTCATCAAACTTTTTCTGCAGCGAACATGCGACCACAGTAGTTTAGTGTTGAAAATTGAAAAAAATAGATAACATATATTCTTTTTTTATACATTGATTGATTTCCCAGGGATTTAAATGTGCAAAATCCAATTTGATCTACATGAGACCCGTGATAGTGCACGAAAATGGATTGCAAAATCATATGTGTACGTGTCCCTGGGTGCATGTTTAGTCCCCATGCAAGAAATTTCTAACATAAAGAATCTGGATTTTAAAATCCAATAAATCCAAAACGAAGTTGAAATTCATGAAACTTATCATGGTGTCATATGGACACGAATAGACTGTGATATTTTTTTCAAATTTGAGAAAAGTTTTGATATAATCTTCTTACACATAGGAAATTATAAATAATTAACAACCATTATCACAAACGAACACTTTATTCGAACCGTGGGTGTTAGACCAACCATGTAAGTGTAGTTCTTCAATTAAGAAATAAAGCGGCAGAATTAATAATCAAAAAGGAAAATTCAATATAATACATGCCGCACACGCATTCCGTGTGCCGTACGAGGATGCGTGAGTTGACGAGACGCATGCTAGCACGCAGTCCGGGGAGGCAGAGGCATGCGCGTGTTCGCTGCGCACTCACCTTGGGGCATGCTAGTAGCTGTGTGAAATGACAAGAGGCGTGCCAACAGTCCACCGTGCAGGCTCACCAGGAGGCGAGCCAGCCCTTAGACCACCGCCCACCTCGCTCCCACTGCTCCATATTAATGGCGCGCCCGCCTCGCTCCGTGAAATGATTATATAGGAATGCCAGAAGTCCGTTGTGCAGGCTTACCGGGAAGTGAGACAGCCTTTGACCGCCGCCCGCCTCACTCACACTGGTCGGTATAATGGCGCGCCCGAGCGGCCGCACCCCCCATCCTCGCCACACACACACAATCCTCTCTCTCCGCCTGCATCCTCCACGCCGCCCTTAGCCCTCAAAGCCGGCACCCCCCATCCTCGCCACACACACAATCCTCTCTCTCCGCCCGCATCCTCGACGCCGCTCTCAGTCCTCAAAGCCGTCAGTGCATGACGATGTCGCCGAAGCGCTCCATCAGAGGGAGTGGCGACGCCGGGGCTACTAAAGCACTGGAGCATGGTGTGAATATGGAGAACGAGGTTTTCGTCGCCGCTGACGAGGTGGAGAATGAGGCTTCCAACAAGCGGGGACTGGTCAAGAACGAACCGCAAGTGACTCCAGCAGGCCTAGACTTCATGAGCAGCCTCCCCAATGATATGCTGACAGTCATCACATCCCTCCTCCCAATCAAATATGGGGCCAGGACAACCGCCCTTTCCCGGCGGTGGCGCCCCATATGGCTCTCCACCCCTCTCGACCTCCTTGACGCCCATGATCTCTGCCATGGCTATCGCAAAAGCTTGGATGCATTCTCCCAGATCCTTGGTAGTCACCATGGCCCAATCAGAGGCCTTGTCATGGGCAAGTTCCATTCCAATGGCAAGGATCAAGCCAAGCTTGACGAGTGGATCCGATCCCCCGCCCTAGATCAGTTCGAGGAGCTTAGTTTTAATGATGGGCATATGCGCTCGCTGCCAACGTCCGCGCTCCACTTCGCACCCACGCTGCGCCTCGCCAAGTTCAAGAACTGCCATCCCCCTTAATGATGCGCCCGCTCTTTTTTCTACCATGACTGAAGCACCTCGAGCTCGCCGCTGTCTGCATCCCAAAGTATGGCAAGGAGCACCTACTCCGTGGCTGTACTTTACTCGGGTTCCTTCGTCTTCAGGCAATGAATTTGTTTGGTAGCTTCCGCATCACCTCCAGGACTCTCCGAACTATTTATGTGTGTTGTTGCTGCTGCAACGGTAGATCACAAAAGGTGGACCACAATATGGTCATTGAGGACACACCTTCACTTGAGAAATTACTTGTAGTTGATCAACAAGGTCCAACAAGAATCAATGTCATTTCTGCGCTGAAATTGAAAGTGGTGGGATACTCATTTGTTAAATACTACTACTTTCAGGTACAACAGTCGCTTTCTATCTCTCCTTCTTGATATCAACATTATTTCGAGTTTTGAAGATGTATGTTCGTCTGTCATCCAGCAAAGCTTCACCCAGATTCTGGGCACAACGAAGGTCTTGGCACTAGAATCTGTCGGCCCCAACCTAGAACAAGATGTCAGTTTCCTGAGATGATTTCCGTGCCTGAAGAAGCTGTATATCAAGGTGATGTTCCTTTCATGTTAAATGTTAACCATAAGGGAGTTCAATTTTTTGCACCTTTTCCCAAGTTTACAACGACAATGTACTACGATTTCTGAAGGAATTTTGGAGGATTTCAGGAGATACACCCCCCACCCCATATTGGTTGCTTGATTCATATGTTTACAATCCATAAGCATTTCTCCTTTGGATTCATCTGTACTAGTTTTCTTAGGGAATTTTTCATCCAATCCAACCTCTTGTGAAGAAGGCTACATTTTTCTAGATTGTAATCAAATGCCCATGTTAATCATGTCAGATCGAAGATGGGACGTTGGTGCATTTTACAAATACTTCAAACCAAATAGGCATGTAGTAGTGTTCAAAACTGCATGTAGGCTATAACACGTTCTCTTCTTTTGCAGATAATAATAAGCTGGGAGCTGGATAATGTTTATAACGACAATCACATCGAATGCATGGATCTGCATCTCTCAAATATTACTTTGAACTCCTACCGAGGGACCTTATCAAAGATTACCTTCGCCAATTTCTTTCTTGCCAGAGCAAGGGTGCTGAAGGTACTGAGGTTGAACACGCATTTAATTAGGAAAGATGAATGGTTTGTTGATCAGAGCCGGTAGCTACGGAAGAATGGAAGAGGCTCCAAAAAAGCTAAACTTCATATTCGAAGAGCATATGACAGAGTAATTAGAAGTCATTGTGTCAAACCCATACGACTTATCAGCGGCTGATCCCTTTGCAAAAATGACGAGGTTTGGAAAGCGTTTTTACTCTTTTAATTTTTATTTTGGACCTATCTTATATCCATGTCCAGCTTGTCAGCATGGGCATTTGCAGCTGAATGAGCTGAATTTCATTTCTAATATCTGTTTGAACCTTGTAATCTTTGAATTTGGGCATTGTAATGCTGGAATTTGAACCTTGCAATCTTTATGGTATTCGTTATATAACATAATTGGATGTTTAATTTGGTCTTGCGATCATGTCCTCTTACCAGTATATATATGTTGTTCTTCTATACACAGAGCATGGATGTTCTCCAGACAGAGCATATCACATCGCGCACGGACCACACTGGGTAACCCGTCGGTGGTGAATTAATCAAACACAAATGATTATATACCAGCAAGCATTTTCCCACAATACACACGGCTTATTCCATCACAAACAACTCGGATGGATCAACTGTATGCCACGTATCGCACACGCAACTCTAATCTGATTCGTGCTTGATGTCTTCGACATAGCTCGCACAGTTCGTCTTATTTGCCACATATCACTATGTCGGCCTCTGCTCGTGTCCCTCGGCGCGCTCTGCTTGCCGTTAGGCGATGCAGCGTGTTGTGCATGCTGTTAGGCGCCACGGTGCACTCTGCTCGTGTCTGTCGGCGCACTCGGCTTGTTGACAGCTTTTCCTTGCGTGTTCAACTATTATATGCATATATACGATTGCTCACGTTGAGCCGACTGCGGAGAACTCTGCTCGCGTCCCTTTGCGCATGCTCTGTGAGCGGTTGGTCCTGCGCATGATCAAGTCGGGGGCCCCATATGCATGCGGTTGCGTCGCGCACGTTGCGACGCGATGCAGTTACGTGCGGCACGATGGAGTTACGCGCTGCAAATTAGAACTGCCATCCGGGTGTGCCGATATTCCAGGCCGTCTGGCTTCCCCTTTAATTCCTGCGGCAAATATAACCTTAGTCTCTTCAACCTTTCGATCACGCCCCACAACACAACAAGCACACCCAGGACGACACATAGAGAGGGGATGTCTAGCGGCGCTCCAATGGAGTTCATCTAGTATAAAGTGGAGACCCACACAAGGGAGACAGATCTCTTGGTGTGTACACCATCGACCCGGCCGTGGTGGACGACTACATCAACTCCGTTGAGCAGTTTCTTACTCGAGACAAGTACAAGGTGGTCGGCATCGACCTCCAATACACTGGCGGTCCTCCCAGCATAGATCAGAAGGTTGCCATCGCCCAGTTGTGCGTGCGCCATCATGTCCTCATCTACCCGTACTGCATGGCCACAGAGCCTTGTGACCGTTTCGCCAGGTTTGTCAACATCACTGACTACAAGTACGCTGTGGTGTAAAAGCGCTCAGTGTTACGGGCTTGGCCTGCAAGAAACTTGTCGAAATCCATGAGCACTACAGGGTCTGGGGCAGCACGAAGAAGGACTCCCTGCTTGAACTCGCCTAGGCCATCCTCGACCCATACTACGAAAAGATGAAGCAGGATGCCAACAGAACACATCCCGTATCCTGGCACGGGGCCTGAATGCAGAAACTAGATGAACCTCACCTCAGGTTCGCAGCCAAGAGCTGTCGGATTTCGGGTTCCGGTAGACCCTTAAGGTTTGAACTCTGGGGTGCACGCGGAGATCCAACCCTCCACCGTCTCGTACCTCGCCGAACCGTAGGGACCTAAACTACTAAGAAGAACCGCACAAGAGACGCAAGATTTATACTAGTTCGGGCCACCGTTGTGGTGTAATACCCTACTCTAGTTTGTGGTGTGGTGGTTTGCCTCTGGGGCTGATGAAGAATAGTACAGGGAAGAACAGCCTCGCGAGGGTCTGTTCTTGGTGGAAGCGATGAACTGCTAACTGGTGTCCCGTCGCTCTAGCTTGAGGATCGGGTCTTTATCTCTCTCTCTCTCTCTGGATTCCAAAATGCCAGCCCGGGGGGAGAGACTCTACTATGGTGGCTAGCTCTACTTATATAGACGAAGGCCCTGGGCCTCTTCCCAAATATTGAGCGGGAAGGGCGCCAACAATTGGCCATTTTGAAGGGGAACAGCGGGTACACTTATCCTGACTAAAGTTGGTCCTCGCCTGCCAAAGGCTCGTGATGACGCCTCGCTTGGGCTCCATGATGACTCCTTTCCAGCCGTTGGGGCTGGTCTTGGTCTTGTTGCACGAAGCGGATGCCTTTGCTTGATGCCCTCGCTGCGCTTGCTCCCTTTGCACCAAAGAGGAAAGGAGGGGCCAGACGCAGCTGGCGCCCAACCGGGCGCCCTTGGTCGCGTCATGGCTTGCGTCATGGGCACCTCGCGAGGTACCTGCCTTGAACTCTCCGCCTCCTCGTGAGCCAGCCTGACGAGGCCGTCTTGGGAAGGAAGCTCTGGCCGTCCGCCCATGAGGCTTGGCCCCTTGCGAGGGTCTTGAGCTTGTGTAGATGAAGATGGGCCGTCCTGGGCCTCCTTTGAGCCACGCCGCAGGCTGCAGGCAGGCAAGTCTAGGGACCCCCGTTCCCGAGCATGTGATAGCCCCGGGCCCATGGCGCGCCCGAACTTGGCCGAGCGGAGGCGAAAGGGCAAGTGCGAGCGTCATGAGCCCTAACAGCCTGCGGCCTTGGGCTGCGCGTGGCGGTTGATTGGACGTGGGCGGCACTGCTCCCCCATGACGCCTTGGTAACCGCCCGGATTCGACAAGTCCTTGCATGCATGGTTAGTCATGATTACCGATGATCATGGAGGTCGACGGTTGGCCTTCGCCGGCTATAAGTATGGAGCAGCCTTGCGCCCTTCCGATCCATCCTTTCTGTCTCTCCTTCTTCTCCATGGCTCCACCAAGGAAGTTCTCGGCCGCAGAGAAGGGAAGGGCCGCCAGTAGAATCTTCCTCTCCTCCGCCTAAGCGTGGTCGAGGTCGCCCTCGCAAGCACCCCGTGGCCTCCACGGCGGTCTCCCGCGGTCGTGGGGGAGGCTCTCAGCGTGGTGACGAGCGGCTGGCCATGGTCGGAGGGCGTGCCCCGGCCGCTCGTCCCTCGAGGCCGCGCCTCCATGCTGCTGAAGCGCTGCCGGAGTTCATGGTGAGGGCGGAGGAGCCGTCCAGCGTCCGGCTTCAGCTCCCGTGCTTCCTCCTGGGTGAGCTCCCAGATGGCGCCCTGAGTGGCCTCTGGCTCCAGGCGGATGGCTGTTGCAGCCGGGCTTCATGGGCTTCTCTGGAGGTCTCTGCTGTAGGGAACCTGTTCCTGGCCCGCGGTTGGCAGACGTTCGCGCGCGCGCTTGGTCTCCGCCGCCAGTGCTCCCTGCACTTCAAGTATGATGGCGACGCCACCCTCTAGGTGAGGGTGTTCGGGGAAGACGGCCGCCGCATGGGGTGCTGCCCTGAGGACGACGACCGCGGCCGAGGACTCAGCCCCGGTGCGGGTGGAGAGGGCAGCGCGCGGGCGGCTGGCGATGCCCGCGACTCCTCACGCTTCACCAGCTCTTCTTCGGGTGGCGATTCTTCTAGCAGCGGCCGCGGCCAGCCCCAACACCGCCGCGCCTGCTTGGGGGGGTGGCAGCGGGTCCGCTCGCCGCCACGCCCCGGTGAAGCGCGAGATGGAGTCCGACTGAGATCCGGAGGCGGCTCGGGCCTCCCAAGAGAGCCGGCACGGGGCGTGCTTCACCTGCTTTTGTCCTTTTCTTTCCTTTTCTCCTGCGTAAAAAGGGAACAATGTGTGGCCCCGTGGGGGCGTGTTTAGGGCAACGCCGTTAATTATTGTACTACTTTTGTTATCCTAATACTGTTCCCTTCTGTCGTGCGCCCATTCGCAAGTGAACCCCGGTCGTGGCCGCGAGGGCGACCGACCCTGGCCCCGTGTTCGCGTTGTGCTGCCCGTGAGGCATGGTCAGGAGGGGTGCTCCAGCTGTGGACCAGGACCGTGAAAGCGATAGGGGTAGGAACACTCGCGGGGGCTCCCGAGGCTTCCGCCTCGCGAGTCCCCGCGCAAGAGAAATCGAGGCAGGAGGGCGAAAAAGATCGAAGAACCACGGACCAAAATATGGCGATAGTTTCGATAAAAACTCCAAATGGGAATAACTAGCCAACTGCAGAAAGCAAATGAAAAAGCCGCGTCCGGCACCTAGTCTAGTCTTCGACGTGTACAGCCCCAACTCATTATTACGTGAGAGTGTCACGGGCGGCGAGCTTCACAGGCGTTCGCCTTCTTCACAGGCTCCGGGCCTTTCTTCTGGTAAGCAAGCTTCACGGGCGTTTGCCCTCTTCACAGGCTCCGGGCCTTTCCAGAACGCGACAGCTTCACAGGCGTTCGCCTTCTTCACAGGCTCTGGGCCTTTTCCCAGGAGGTGAGCTTCACAGGCATTCGCCTTCTTCACAGGCTCCGGGCCTTTTCCAAAAAGATGAACTTCACGAGCATTCGCCTTCTTCACGACCTTTGGGCCTTTTCCGAAAAGAATGAGCTTCACAGGCATTCGCCTTCTTCACATCTGCTGGGCCTTTTCCAAAAGAATGAGCTTCACAGCATTCGCCTTCTTCACGAACCTTTGGGCCTTTTAGGGTAAAACCTCCGGAGGTGCTGGATGTTCCACGCGTTACGTATAGGTACACCCTCTTGAGTCTCCAAGCGCATCGAGCCAGGCACGGAAACATGAACAACCTTGAAGGGGCCCTCCCACATGGGAGAGAGCTTATGCAGTCCCTCCCTGGAGAGGACCCGTCGGAGCACGAGGTCCCCTACCTCGAGAGTTCTGGGGCGGATGTTGCGGCAGTGGAATCACCGGAGTGCCTGCTGGTACCTCGCCGCTCGCAGCGCAGCTTCTCGACGGCGCTCCTCCCCCAGCACCAGGGCCGTCCCCCGCATGGCGTCCTGCAGTGTTTCATCGAACGCCAGGACCCGGGCGGATCGACGCTAGGGAGGACCTCTTTGGCTCCGTAGACCAGGAAGAAGGGGGTCTCCCCAGTTGGCTTGGTTGCGGTTGTGCGGATGGACCACAACCTGAGCCGGAAGCTTCGTCGTACCGGCTTACGCCGCGAGCTTCCAGTTTCTTCTTGAACGTCCAGGTCTTGAGGCCTCTCAGGACCTCTGCATTGGCCCGCTCGGCCTGCCCATTGTTGCGGGGGTGCGCCACTGAAGCGTAGCATATCTGCGTCCCAAGGTTAGCGCAGTACGTTTTAAAAAGGTGAACTGCGAACCGTTGTCGGTGATGATGCGGTTCGGCACTCCGAACCGGCTCACGATGCCCTTTATGAACTTGACTGCAGAACCAGCGGGGATGGTGCGGACGGCCTCGACTTCGCCCACTTGGTGAATTTGTCCGCAGCGGCGTAGAGGTAGTGATAGCCCCTGGCGCCCGAGGGAAAGGGCCCGAATGTCCAGCCCCAGACGCGAATGGCCAAGTGAGGGAATGGTTTGCAGGCCTCCTCTGGCTGGTGGATCTGTTTGGCATGGAATTGGCAAGCCTCGCAAGCCTTCACGAGGTCGATGGCATCATTGAGCGCGGTGGGCCAATAGAAACCGCTGCGGAACGCCTTCCCGACAAGGGTCCATGACGATGAATGGTGCCCACAATCTCCGCCATGTATATCTGCCAGCAATTCCTTCCCCTCTTCCCTGGTGATGCAGCGTAGGGATACGTCGTTTGGTCGTCTCCGGTAGAGCTCTCCATCCATGACGCTGTATGCCGTGGCTTGCCGTGCCACGCGCTCTGCCTCCTCCTCCTTCTCTGGCAAAGTCCCACGCGATAAGTAACCCTTGAGCTCCGTGATCCAGCACTCCTCTTGAGGTTCCATCGTTAGGAGCAGGCGTGCTCCTGAGGCCGGGCCACAGGCTGGGGCTCCCGAGGCTGGTGGCTGAGGGAGCTCCTCCCGAGGTTGTGCTGTGCTTGATAACGGCGGCAGGGCTGAGGGCTTGAAGAGCCGTTCCTCAAAGACACCCGGCTCCTGGGGTAACCTCCTGGAGGCTCATTTGGCGATGCCGTCGGTCTCTTGATTGGTGCCAGCGGGCACGTCTTTGCAGCTCCAACCCCAGGCTGTTTCTTCATCCTGCGGACCTCCATGAGGTAGGCTTCCATGTGTTCATCCCTTGGCTCGTACACCTTGTTGGAGAAATTGGCGAGGAGCTCTGAATCTCCCTTGATGGTAAGGCGCTTCACCCCGGGGCAGCGGCAGCCTTCTGCCAGACCGCTTATCAGCCCCTCGTATTTTGCTATATTGTTGGAGACCTTCTCGCCATGCTGGAAACAGAGCTGCACGGCATAGTAGAGCTTGTCCTGAGAGGGGGATATGAGTACTGCCCCAGCCCCAGCGCCCTGTCTGGAGAACGCTCCGTCGAAGTACATGACCCAACCTTCTGGCGCTTCGCTCCCTGGGGAGAGGGACCGATCCTCGCCGGCCCTGAGGCCGGGCGCTTCTGTCCATTCGGCCACGAAATCTGCCAGCGCGGCCCCCTTGATGACTCTGGTCGTACTGAACTCGAGCTGGAATGCTTGCAGCTCAATGTTCCACTCGGCGACCCTTCCTGCCGAGTTGGGGCTCCTGAGCACCCTCTCCAGGGGGTATGCCGAGACAACCTTGATTGGATGACCCTGGAAGTAGTGCCGTAACATCTGTGAAGCCACTAGCGATGCCGGGGAGGAGCTTACGTGGCATGGGGTACCGTGCCCTTGCATCCCGTAGCACGGTCGACAAAAGTACACCGGGTGCTCGGCAGCGTTAGGGGCGTTGGTGCTTTGGTGGCGTCCTCGGAAGCTGTGGTGCCTCCCGAGGCGTCGGCGCCTCCAAGCTGGGTGCTTGGACGGGAGGCCTCCCCGCCCTTAGTGCGCTTCTGCTGGCTGATCTTCCTCCATTGCGGTGCTGGCTTCGCTAGTTCCTTCGATTCGGTCTTGCCTTAGCTCGGGTGGCCGCCGTGGTCTTGGCTCGACGGCTCCTCCCTAACCGCCACTAGAGCAGCGCTTAGCGGAGTAGGGAGTGGCGGCAAGGTAGAGTACCAAGGGCTCCCCGGTGCAGGGCCACCATCACCGGAGGGCTGGTCGGTACCTCTTGAGGTCTTGAAAGCAGCTTGGTCGGCCTCTTGATCCACTCGAAGGGCCCTTTTTCTTCATCGGTGGAAGAAAGGCAGCGCCCGCTCCCCAATTGGGAGATGAAGCGGCCCAGCCGTTCTGGCGCCTGTGAGCTTCTGCATCTCCTTGAGGGTCTTGGTGGGCTCATGTCTTCCACTGCCTTGACCTTTTACAGGTTGGCCTCGATGCCCTGGTGGGACACGAGGAAACCCAGGAGCTTGCCTGAGGGAACTCCGAACACACACTTCTCCGGGTTGAGTCGCAGGCTCACTGTGTTGAGGCTCGCGAAGGTTTCTTCCAGGTCTTGTATCAAGGTCTTGGCCTCGCGAGACTTCACCACGATGTCGTCGACGTATGCCTCCACATTCTTCCCGAGCTGTGGGCCCAAGGTGATGTGCATGAGCCGCTGGAAGGTTGCCCCTGCGTTGCACAACCCGAATGGCATGCAGGTATAGCAGTATACTCCACACGGGGTTAGGAAGGCCGTCTTCTCCACGTCTTCCACCGCCATCTTGATTTGGTGATACCCGGAAAAGGCGTCCAAGAAGCACAACAGGTCACACTCGGCGGTGGAATCGACGATCTGGACGATGCGAGCGAGCGCAAGCAGATCCTGCGGGCATGCTTTGTTCAGGTTGGTGAAGTCGACACACATGCGCTCCTTTCCTCCCTTCTTCGGCACCACCACGGGGTTGGCCAACCAATCTGGGTATCGGACCTCGCGGATAACCCCCGGGGCTTCTAGCTTGCGGGTCTCTTGGACGATGAAAGCGTGCTTTTCGGTGGACTGCCTCCTCTCTTTCTGCTTCACTGGACGCACGTTGGGGCACACGTTGAGGTGGTGCTCGATCACGCCCCGTGGAATCCCCGCCAGCTGATCGGGCTCCCAGGCGAACACCTTCTTGTTCGCGCGCAGGAACTTGACAAGGGCTTCCTCCTGTTCGGGCTCGAGGTTGGCGCCTATGGTGAAGGTGGCGTTTGTGGACCCGTCCTCATCGACGGGTATCTGCTTGGTCTCCGCCTTGTCTTGAGTGAACAACTGCTTCTTCTTGGTCGGCGCAGCCCCCTTGGGCTTGGGGGCTTCTGCATTGGCGGGCTGTGCTGCGACCGCCGTCTTGAGGGTGAGCCTGGCGCTTCATGCGCACCTTCAAGATCCCCGCACGCAGTGAGGACGCCGCTGCTCCCAGGCATCTTCATGAGGTTGTACCCCGGGTGGGTTGCGGCCATGAATTTGGCCAATGCGGGATAGCCGAGGATAGCGTTGTAGGGGAGGCCGATGGGGGCGACGTCGAAGTCGACCAATTCCATGCGGAAGTTGTCGTAGGTGCCGAAGGTCACCGGAAGCCGGATTTGCCCCAAGGAGCTGGATGACCCTCGTCCTACGCCCGAAAAAGGCCGGCTGGGCAGCAGCCGCTCCCTCTGTATGCAGAGGAGGTTGAAGGCCTTGACTGAGAGTACGTTGAGGCCGGCGCCGCCGTCGATGAGGGTCCTGGTGACGGTGACCTGGAAGATGGTAGGTGTGCAGAGCAGGGGGAGCGCACCCGAGCCGACCGAGCTGGCGGGGTGGTCTTGAGAGTCGAAGGTCAGCCTGGCCGACGACTCCGTCCGGCTTGTGGGAGCCCCCTGCCGCATGGAGGCGGCGCCGACCTGGCGGACGAATGTCTTGACATGGCGGCTGGAAGGCGGCGCCTGCGAGCCGTCGAGGACGGCCGCGACGAGTGGGGAGCTGGCCGAGGCGGCGACCGAGGAGCCGCGCGGCCTCCCATGAGGTCGCCGAGAGCGCAGAGGGCGATGCTTGCTGCCGTCCCCGCCGGGCCGATGGCGGTGTTGACGGCAGTGACGGGAACGACGAAGCGCCCGTCGGCAGAGCTGTCCCGGCGACATGGGAGGCGAGGGTGGCTCGGCGCTTGGCGCGGGCTCGACGGGCGTCAGACATGGTTGCGGTGGTCGGGGAAGAACGAGGCGACAAAAGGCAGATTCCGGCGCACCCCTACCTGGCGCGCCAAATGTCGGATTTCGGGTTCCGGCAGACCCTTAAGGTTCGAACTCTGGGGTGCGCGCGGAGATCCAACCCTCCACCGTCTCGTACCTCGCCGAATCGCAGGGAACTAAACTACTAAGAAGAACCGCACAAGAGACGCAAGATTTATACTAGTTCGGGCCACCGTTGTGGTGTAATACCCTACTCTAGTTTGTGGTGTGGTGGATTGCCTCTGGGGCTGATGAAGAACAGTACAGGGAAGAACAGCCTCGCGAGGGCATGTTCTTGGTGGAAGTGATGAACTGCTAAGTGGTGTCCCGTCGCTCTAGCTTGAGGATCGGGTCTTTATCTCTCTCTCTGGATTCCAAAATGCCAGCCCGGGGGGAGAGACTCTACTATGGTGGCTAGCTCTACTTATATAGACGAAGGCCCTGGGCCTCTTCCCAAATATTGAGCGGGAAGGGCGCCAACAATTGGCCATTTTGAAGGGAACATCGGGTACACTTATCACGACTAAAGTTGGTCCTCGCCTGCCAAAGGCTCTGGTGATGACGCCTTTGCTTGGGCTCCACGATGACTCCTTTCCAAATTGCTGGGGCTGGTCTTGGTCTTGTTGCACCAAACGGATGCCTTTGCTTGATGCCCTCGCTGCGCTTGCTCCCTTTGCACCAAAGAGGAAAGGAGGATGTTCAGCGGCCGGGCGCTCGATCGGGCGCCCTTGGTCGTCATGGCTTGCGTCATGGGAACCTCGCGAGGTACCATGCCTTGAACTCTCCGCCTCCTCGTGAGCCAGCCTGACGAGGCCGTGCCGGAGGAAGCTCCTGGTCATCCGCCCCGCGAGGCTTGGCCCCTCGCGAGGGTCTTGAGCTTGTGTAGATGAAGATGGGCCGTCCTGGGCCTCCTTTGAGCCACGCCGCAGGCCGTAGGCAGGCAAGTCTGGGGACCCCCGTTCCCAGAACGCCGACAGTGTACACATGCTACGAGATACACTGGCGGATCATTGACATGAGGAAGTGCCTTGTTACCAAAATCGACGAGGCCGGATCGAGCCACAAGCAGAGCAGTAGCGGCAAGCGTCACAAGTAGATGATGATTTGATGATCGTTTATCCTAGTTAATTATGCATGTAATATATAGTTGACTTTGGTGTGTGGAAATGTCATGTGTGTAGTACCCACCTATGTAATTATGCATGTAATAGTTTACTTTGGTGTGTGCAAATGTCATGTGTGTAGTAGCCACCTATGTAATTGGATTTTTAATTTAGTTATGCAACCATGTCCTTATGACTGTGTATCTATATATGTTGTTGATCTGTATGCAATCCCAACTCACATCACACACATCCTATTAGCAGCAATCGTCTGTGTTATTATCGGTCTTCGCACACATTTTTTATTACAGGCCTGTTTACCGTGTATCACACACATCTTGTTATATTGAACCGTTTCTGTTATCTTGGCTCAATGCAAACAGTTCATGCGAGTGAACTGTTTGCCCTCTATCGCACACACCTTGATCTGGCTGGCCGTTTCTTTTGTTCCGCATAATCACAAATAGTTCATCTGAGTGAACTGTATGTCGTATATCACACACACCTTCATCTGGCTGCCCGTTTCTATTCTTCTGCCTCATCACAAACAGTTCATTGAACTGAACCGTATGCACTGCATCACACACACAACTAAAATATGAACCATGTTTGATGCATCTGTCATCGCAAATGTTTTGCATCTTTTTTCACGGGTTTTTACATCACTGTTTGCAATTATTGCATCACACACAGTTTCGTCGAAGGGTCTCTGATCGTAGTGTCGCATTAGCATCATCCTATAGTAGTGAAAGTCTGACAAGCTTCGAGTTGAAGGAGAATAGCCTCAAGAGAGTTTATCTTCCGTTTAAGTCACAACCCCTCCAATGAGATGTAGCCCTTTGGCAAAAGGGTGAACTGGTCTACCAAATCTATTTGTCGCCATCGAGCACCACTGGCTCAATTTACTTCAATGCAATACATTCAGCAGTTTACATTCGTGCTCTATGACGATAGTTTATCTGATCATTCATTCTCTATTGCATATCATTCGTTTTTATTTCATCTATCATTCCCATCAGTTATTATTCGATGCCCACACTATTGCACCCTCTTCATTCTGTTATGCTATCTTAGTCCTTGTCATCTTCAGTGTCGTAAACTTATACCTCACTGTGATTATTCCTCAAAGTTATGCATCACAATTCTTTGCCAGCTCTCTGTCATGACATTGTATCTGCTGGAACATCGCATTACTATCGTTATCATCAAGCCTGTTGTAGACTATGGTTGAACCATTATTGCATCATACATTGATGTTTTTGTTCCTCGATAGTATGCTCGATTGAATTCATATCTACCAAACCTTATTTCCGCTGCTGTGTTTGGGATTAGTTCAAAAGTTTCAAAAGAAATTTTGAATCTCCCATTCAACCCCCTGGTCGATATACTCTCGGTCCTAACAAGGCCAAATTGGAGGGGGTTTCCCCCTCCTTGGCCGGTGAAAGGAGGGTAACCTTCCACCCTTGTGGTGCCCCTCTCCTCTCCTCCCAGCCTTTGTATACTAGAGGTGTTGGCATTTTTTTGAATACAAATTTTGGAACCTCCTCTAGTTACTCTAGTTCTAATTCTAGTTGATCAATTAGAGGTGGACCTAGATCCTCTAATCCTCATAATTAGAAGCCCAGTGTGGTTCTAATCTCCTCCCTCTAATTCTCCAGCGACGATTAGCTTTGGACGGTGAAGCGCTGTCAGATCATGAAGACCGTGCGCTTGCAACCAAGCAAAGAGGTCGTGCTTTCGGTCTTCCGTTCGAGGGATTTTTTGAGGGCGGTTCGCGGGGTGGTCATCAATGGTTCGAGGGATTCCAAGTAGGATCTACACTAACATGTTCTTCTTCCGCTATAACTCGGTGACGGTAATGATCATGATCCCAACCCATTATGCATCTTCATATTGATCTTGGGTGTGCGTAGATGCAGAATATTTTGTTTTCTACTACAGTTTCCCAACACACCAAATATTTGGCTTGCCCAATCCAGCAGTCATGTGCGAGGTGTAGGTGTCAAATTCGTCGGCCAAAATATAGGCTGCCAGCCTGGTAGCATCCCCGTGTATTATGCTTCGGTGTTACGTGAGCCGAAAAATTAATTACCTAGCTTGTATATGTACGCTTCCTCTTATCGTATTGATCAAGCCGACTAGTACATCTATTTCACTCAGTCAAAAGCATGTACATGTTGCTTCCCTAAATATTTCTTGATTGTCCTTTTTTTCCGAATGTTTGATAATCCTGATTTATGGGCTCCTTATATAAAATTTTCATGTTAAGAACTCAGATGTTGATATGTGGGATGTTAATTGGCTATAGACCAAAGTGAGACCCAACCATTTTTCCTATAAATTGTTCGTGGTATGTCTAAAATCCAAACAACATTAGCACACCAAAATTTGGTTATGCCAAAATTTTGGCAGGGCAAGTTGGGGCACAAACCAAACAGCCCCTATACCTCTTTAATCTACCACAAGGAGCTCCTACAAAGCAAAAGAATGAAACAAAATACATCAACCGATGCTTTTAAATATTAATACTTAAAACACAGGTTGAACTACCTCTGAATCACTGAATACAACATCAATATCTTCAAGGCAAGGCTTCATGTGTTCACACCACGCATACTGTGGTAGCTTACAATCCATTCAAGACCATTCATCTTTCAATGTCTGTGCAATTGATTCTGCAAAAAATGCTCAAATCTATATGGTCGTCGTAAAAACTAATTCACACTTACAAAAAATATATGTTTTTACATGTATGAACTAGAAGCAAATGCAGCTGCTAAGCGATGATATGATCCATTCCCAGAAATCGGGGTGAAATTAGTATTACCGTGATGATAATGCTCACAAAGAATATTTGTCCAGCAGATTAATTTTGCAGCTGCTCAACAAAACGACGTAGCAAAGGAAATAGCTAAAATAAAACATTTGAACAAAACAAAAGTAATAAATACTTGTGATGGCATCAACACCTTATTTGCAGCTGGATCCTCCCCTCTACATCACCACCCGAGGAAGCCGCCGCCACCACTGCCGTTGTGGCCATCATCTCGATCTCATCACCCAAATCAACACATCTCGAGGTTGATAGAGGTAGGAAGGGGTGGGAGGATCAAGTGACTGTACTTACCTTGACGCCCTTGATCGCTACTGTTTGACTGATTTTTCTACCAAAAAAGCCCAATAATTTGTGTGAGCCCTGGTGGACATGCAAAATAAATATGAACTTATAAATGAGAAACGTATCACTTTGATTTAACAAAGTATTACTGTGTGACATGTGAGTCCCACGTAATGGTAGAAAATTGTGGAAGGAGAAAATATTCAATATTAGACTCTATTTGTAGAGTCCATCATATAGAATACAGTGGTGCAAATAGTTTGAAGTTTTAATCTTTGGTTTAAGAGAAATAATTGCCAAAACAGAAAAATACATGCATGTAAAGCTAGCCAAATTTGGAATTGGCCATGTAGATTTGTTGCTAATGTCGATTTGCTGCTAATGGATATGAGTTGCATGCAATGTGACCAAACGGGACAAGACCCACGTAACAGGGACTGTTGGGCTGAGTTTAATTGGCGTCTAAGAAAGAAAAAAAATCAAGAAACAGAAACACACATCACGCAAACTCGAGATAGACTCTGTTTCTGTTTTAAACCCAGAGGTTTTCCACCGCCTTGGTCCATAACCGGCGCTTATATAACGTGAGGCAGCCCACGCGCACATACACACGCCCAATCGAAGATGTTCTTCCTCCTCTGAAAACCTACGGGCACGCCGCCAGGAGCATGCAATACAGGTTGCTAGGCTCTCGCGGCTCTTTTCCTCATCCAACCGAAGCCAAGTGCGCTGAGGCTCTCATCGTCACCAGCTCTACACACACCACCCTTCCCTCCTCAATCTACACCATGTTAGTTTCATCAATCGCGGGCATTGTTGTTTCATCAACTTGTTAACCTCTGCACCAACCATCGGCTTTGATGGTAAGTTGTAAGATTCAATCATGAGACTAATTTTATGATGAGAAAAGAGCAAGTATGTACCGATCTATGTTCGTGCAAGCAATCAAAGAAGTGGAAAAGAAATTAATCTTGCCCCTTACGAGGGAGCTTGATCTATTCTATCTCATCGGTCATAAAGTTGTGACAAGCAAGTTCTACATCAGTGTCTTGGACGAATACTGAAGATAAAAAGGGCCTACATCAGCACCGTGGCTGGGTACTGTCGAGCAAAAGGCCTGTCCTACCGAAAGCAAGTTCACTTGGCCATGATTTCGTCCACTCTACCAAAAGTGCCGACGAGGCTAGGTCACCACTCTACCGACATGTCACGGCCAACAAGATTAGACACACCATTGCTGAGCACCGACAAGGCGATAGCAACATACATATGTCCGCATCCGACGAAGTCAGGGCATCACATGGCTGGGCACCAACGAGGCGAAAGTCATCCCCTTCATCAACACATCTTGTTGGTCACTCCAATATGGCGATAGTACTCGTGATCACGTTTCGGCGAAACAAAGCTACCCATATAATATTTAGCTGAATATCACAATACATATGTGTCGGATTTCAGGCTCCACAGACCCTTGATAGATTCAAACTCTGGGGTGCGTGCGAAGAACTCAACCTCCCTACTCTGCCTACTCGCCAATCTCGCGGCCTAGCTCGATGAATTGGAAGGAAAGGGGACAAGGCAATTTACCTAGGTTTGGGCCACCTTGCGGTGTAAAACCCTACTCCTGCTTTGTGGTGGATTGGCCTCAAGGGGCTGATGATGAACTAGTACAGTGGGGGAGCAACCTTAGGAGGAGGTGTGTTCTTGTGCTCGAGTGAGCTGGTGGGTGTGAGGACGGAATGGATCCAATCTCTCTCTACGAGGCTAGGTCCTTTTTATAGTGGCCTTGGTCATCTTCCCAAATGAAGGCGGGAAGGGATCCCGCAACGGCCAAATTAGATGGGAGACAACTAGTATATCTTATCCTGACAAAAGTAGTTTTCGCCTGCGAAGCCTCTGGTCGTGACGCCGTGGTGGGCTCGGCGATGACCTCCGTCCTGCCGTCCTGGCGGTCTTGCTCTTGTTGGATGAGAATGGAAACCTTTGGCTGATTCCTCAGGACTTCGCACCTGTGCTTGCCTCTTTAGCACCAAAGAGGAAACTATTGCACTGCATCCGCTAGCGCCCGCCTGCCCTTGGTCGTCATGGCTCACGTCATCCAAACCTCGCGAGGCGTGGCTTGCATATAAATTTCTGCTCCTCGGGAGCCAACCTGAGGAGGTCGCTCCTGCTAGAGGTCTTGGTGTCATTCGCCTCGCGAGGCTTGAGTCCTCACGAGGGTCTTGAGTTGCTGGTGCTGAAGGTGGGTCGTACCAGGTCATCGATGGAACTACGCCGTGGGCTGCATGTAGGAAAGTCTGTGTACCCCCATTCCCAGAACGCCGACAGTAGCCCCCGGGCCCAAGGCATGCTCGGACTTGGCTTCGAGGCGAAGCCAAAGGGAAATTGCGGAGCACCGCAGGCCCTAACCGCCCACGGCCTTGGTTGATGCGTGGCAATTGATGGGACGTCAGTGTCTCCGCTTCCCCATGTGGCCTTGGCAACCGTCCTTGCCTGACAAAAAAGCTGGCGCCTGCCGCTGAGCCTTTATTGCCTTTCCTTCGTCTTGCGCCAGATCTACTGAAAACTTTCCCCGTGCTCGCCACGGATGGCCACCGACAAGGCGAAGTCATCCGCCCCTGCCGCGCGATCGACTTCCTGGTTGGAGCCGGCCCTGAGCACATCCACCATTGCCGAGGAGAAGCTCCTCGCCGCCGTGCTCCCACTAACGGCGTGCGGCAGCAATGAGGGAGGAGAGACGGCGCTCCGGGTCAGCTCCGCCAAGCCGGAAGCCTTGGGTGACACCTTTTACCCCTTCTTCCTACACAGCGTCTTCACTGGGATGGTTCCCCCCTTCTCCAGTTTCTTCTACGTATCCTCAGCCATTACAGGCTCCACGCCCTCCATCTTCATCCCAACTCCATCCTCCTCCTCTCGATCCTCGCCTTCTACTATGAGGTGTTCGTGGGGGTAATGCCCTCCGTTGTCCTGTTCTGCCACTTCTTCTACCTCTGGATAAGCAGCGACCAGTGCTCTGGGTGCGCCAGCTTCATCGCGGCCCACGGTAGCACCACGATCTCAAGGGCCGGAAATAAGGTGGAGGACTTCCGGAACAAGTTGATCTTCATGGACGCCAAGTGCTCTCACGCTCGGCTGGAGCTGTTGACTGCCTTCCCGGTGAAGCTAGACCAGTGCGCTCATGAGAAGCTCACCGACCACCGGGCGGAGCGGTTGCTGGAGCAGATGACGGCCGACGTAGAGGTGGAGAGGCTGACAGGGGCCATGATCGTCAAGGAGTTTCTGACGCAGCGCCTAGCTCCGCTCCTGGCGCACTCGCGCCCCTTGTGGAGCTTCAAGGGTGCGGAAGATGACCTCCGGTTGTGCCCGGACGACTTGTCTGACAAGGAGCTGAGCAAGGCCGTGCGCACCTTGCTCGGGAAGGACTAGGGCGGCCCCAGATGCCCATCTTCCGCTGTACCGCCGCGTCGAGGGAGAGAAGGTGGCCGCTGCCATGCCCACCTTCAACGAGCGGGGGCTCATGCCCCTGAAGCATTTCCCAGCCTCTGGGCTCCTTGGTGCCGGTGTCCTCCAGCGAGGACCCCGAGGAGGAGGAGAAGGAAGATTCTGAGGGGACCTTGGAGGGGCGGGGGAGTCCTCTCCCTTGCGGCAGAGTGAGCTCCTTCGCGTCCTTTGTGATAATGACGACACCGGGGAGCACCCAATAAGGGAGTGCTCCACCGGGATCGCCACGAGGTCTCGGAGCACCCCTCTTAAGAGGCTGGGGCAGGGGACCCCAAATAAGGACAGGTTGGCGTTGCTTCCTATGGCGGCGCCTCCACCTCGTTGCCGGCCGCCACTGTCGCAGAGCCGGCCACACGGTCGTCCGCCCCTAAAGACGCGGCGAAGCCTGTGCCCAGGAAGCTTGGCGCAACCATGCTCCCGAGCAGGAAGAGGGACTATGTCTGTTGGTGTCAAAACCGGCGGATCTCGGGTAGGGGGTCCGGAACTGTGCGTCTAAGGTCGATGGTAACAGGAGACAGGGGACACAATGTTTACCCAGGTTCGGGCCCTCTCTATGGAGGTAATACCCTACTTCCTGCTTGATTGATATTGATGAATATGAGTATTACAAGAGTTGATCTACCACGAGAACGTAATGGCTAAAACCCTAGAAGTCTAGCCTGTATGACTACGATTATGATTGTTCTCCTCTACGGACCTAGCCCTCCGGTTTATATAGACACCGGAGGGATCTAGGGTTACATAAGGACGGTTACAAAAAAAGGAATCTTCCTATTAGGTCGCCAAGCTTGCCTTCCATGCCAAGGAGAGTCCCATCCGGACACAGGTAAATTCTCCGGTCTTTGTATCTTCACAGCCCGTCAGTCCGGCCCGTGTCCAACAGGCCGGACGCCCGAGGACCCCTTAGTCCAGGACTCCCTCAGTAGCCCCTGAACCAGGCTTGAATGATGAGGTGTCCGCGCGCAGATTGTATTCGACATTGCAAGGCGGGTTCCCCTTTCCGAATACTCCAGGATAGTCTTCGGACTAAACAAACGTGTCCGGATCTGCAACACAAGTACCACACACAACCGCAGAGAGTATAATATTTCACGAGTCTAATCCACCGACAACTTTTTATAATGTGTCATCACGTCTACCTGGTCATTATTTCGAACCGTTTATTGTCCTGCCGTTCCACGTTTCAAGGCGCGGTTTTTAATGGCACGTCTTGTCGAAGCAGAGATCGCGTCCCCTTATTGTGGGATTCTCATGAATACGAGCGTGGGTAACCCAACCGTCCCATTGGGACGATTCCTCGGGAATAGGCAGGTTTCCAGGGTAACGAGGAGGCGTTCGATACCCGTTGCCTTTATAATGGAGCCAAGGGCCATCTCTTTTTATGCCAAACCTTTCCTTAGCCTTTCCAACCTCGAGTTCTAGCACCCAAGGTTTGACTTCATTGCTTCAAGCTTCCCAATCATGTCCGGACCCAGCCCACAGGGCCGATGGGTGGCTTCCTCTGTTACAGAGGAGGACATTGTGAAGCTCCGGGTGGCCAGATACCTGACCGCGGAGATCCCCCACAGGCTTCCTGCTCAAGGACAGGTTATTCCGGATCCGGCGAGAGGGTCGTATTCATCTCTCACTTCCTCCGAGGGCTAGGATTTGATCTTCACCCCTTCGTTCGGGGGCTCATTTTTTATTACGGACTAGATTTTCATGATCTAGCCCCAGATTCTTTCCTCCATGTCTTGGCGTTTATAATCACGTGCGAGGCCTTCCTTCGAATTCACCCACACTTTGTATTATGGCTCAAGACCTTTAGTGCGAAGCCGAAGGTAGTCTATGGGAAATAGGCGGAGTGCGGCGGTGTTGTAGTGAGCAAGCTTACTAATACTCTCTGGCCAAAAGGCTCTTTCACCGAAACTTCCATCCAATGGCAGCGGGAGTGGTTTTACGTCATTGAACCCCGCGGTACCAAGTGGGCAGCTATACCTGCGTTCCGTTCTGGCCCTCCATTACAGCTTCCATCATGGGTTAATAAGGGGCTAGAATGGGGATCAATTGATGAAGTGCAGACTCTACAGAGCCGCATCCGAAACGTCCTTGAGAAGGACATCGTTCTTGTCAACGTGATTCAACTAATGCTAGTCCGCCGAGCCCTTCCATGCCAGCGTCGGCCTCTCCGTATGTGGGAGTTTAATCCGGAAGGACCACAGACCCTCCAGCACTTCTTCGGCACTACGCACAAAGGAATGTGGAAGTTGTTTTTCAGGAAATGAAAACAGTGGCCGGACACCACCGAGGACATCGGCCTCGACTGTAACCATCTGAATACCTCGGTAAGCGCTCGACTCCCGAACACTTTGTAGTATGCCACAATACGTTACTGAGCAAACTATCTTCTTCTAGGGCTGGATAAAGAAAGCGGAGATAATTAGGTGTTCGCCCCCCCTTCCCGAAGACTCAGCGGATCCGGTGCTAATAAGGATGCTGGCCCCGGCACCGCACCAGGTGCCCGTGAAGGAAGACAAGGTGGAGAGCAGGAAGGCCAAAGGTGGCCTCCCTTCCGAGGGTATATCAGACACTGTGTCCTGGGAGATCAAGATTCCCCCGCCCGAAGACAAAAGTGAAGGAGAAGCCAACATCCCTTTTCCCCATGGTAAGAAAAGGGCTGCCTCCGAAGATTGGGAGGAAAGGGCTCCTAAGTGGGGCAAGATGCCCCTGTCGGGTGGCTCGGGCTAGGAGGACGTCGTCGCATAGTCCCATCATGTGTACAAGCCTCTAGACAAATCGTAAGTGAACAATGGTGTTTTAAACATGTCCCGTTCCTTTCCTGTTACCAAGGTAACATCTAGAATATATGTTTTTGCAGCTCGGCACACAGTCTTCTGCACCAATCCTCTTCCTTGGGGGATCTTCTCCCGGAGATGATGGAAAGCGAGACACCTCCACCAGTCTCCTCGCCCAATAGGGCGGACGACCTTGAGGTGTCGTCCTGGAGGGTCTCTCCTGATCAAGAAGTGGTGTGAGAGGTGATGAAGACACTACCCGAAGGTGATACTTCGGTAGCCCAGGGTCTGGGAGCCAACAATAAAGGCCCCGGACTGTCCATCTTACAGCCAGAGACGACTCTAGGGACGGATAAATGGATCCCTTTGAAGGGAAGCTGTACTCCTACAACAGCTTTCGGAGATCCAGAAGCGCCGGATATATTGACGAACCTGCTGCGACAGGCGTCCGTATCGGAGGAACATCGTACCTTGATGAGTACGGTGGTTAAAAAGGTTCTGTCCGCGAAAAGCGGATTAAATGAAGCCTACAGGAGCCTACTAAGAGGCTTCGAGGTATGTACTGTAATATTTTTTATTGTGTTTTATTCACAAAGTGCATCTGTGTATAGATAGTAGCCCCTGAGAATCTGATTGGCTTCCCAAGGGAGGCGATCAGAGGATCAAAAAGATATGCCCAGGAAGTAATCGGATTAATTGGAACACAGGCTGTTACCTCCCTGGCGACTGCCCGAACTACAGAGGTTGCAGATCTGCTGCGGAAGCTTGATGTAGCGGATGATGACATTACGCTTATGAACAGGCGGCTTGATGAGGTGCAAGGTATGCCTTAGGGGTAGTCATTACATGCACGCGCTTATAATATAACAATGATGTCGGGGGTTGGGTGCGACATATGCCAACGGATGGCTTATCATGGTGGGAGCGAGTAGAACGTCGCCGGTGCCCGGAAGCGGGATGAGGCGTAGACACGAACGCCGGCATACTTTACCTAGGTTCGGGGCTCTCCTAGGAGATAACACCCCTAGTCCTGCTCTGCGGGGTCTCCGCATGATCACTAAGGCACAAGTGAGTACAATGGTGCTCCTCGAGCTGTATGCTAGAGGTAGGAGAAGGCAAGGCTAGCTCTCTCCTTCCTCTATGGGCTGGTCTCATTCTAACAGGTTGGGAACCCTTTGCATGGGTGCCCTGGGGGGTTTATATAGGCCTACCCCCCAGGGGTACAATGGTAATCCGGCCGGGCGTAGGGCCCGGCCGTCAGTCTCTTCGGCCGCCGGCTTCTCCGCCCGGCTGAGGCCCGCCGCTGGTGGGCCCCGATAATGGTTGAATCTGAGGCCGACAGGCCGGCCCCGCCGCTCACGGGTCTTGTCGGCTGCTGATCGCTGTAGCCGTGACTCTAATGACGCAGGCTTGGTCAAGGGATCGTGGCTAGAGCTCCGCCGCCTGGGGGGCGATTACTGTAGCCACTCCGCGTCTCGTCTGGTTAATGGCGCGTGGATCCCGAGGAAGGGCGGGCCGACTGCTGGGGGCCGACCTCCATCAGGTCCGACTGGTGGGGCTCTTACCGTCTTCCGTGCTCTCACTGATTGGTGGGGCCCGTCGTCCTCGGGCTGTACCGACAGGCCGCCGTGGGAGCAGGACTCCGCCTGCTTGTGGTGATGTCAGGGATGGTGTGGCAACAGTGCCGCACCGGGCAGAGATCTCCGCTGGTACGGTGCACTGTGGCCACGCCTGTCCCTGGATGGGGCGGATGGGCTACACTGTAGCCATTCCCTGTCTTGTCGTTCTTGATGAGGGCGCAGGCTTCGTTGGCGCCACAGTCCGACTGCCGGGGGTCGGCTTCTCTAGAAGCCGCCAGCCAGGAGTCGGCTTGTCTTGACGTCGCCTCCGGGACTCGCCGTCTACGGGCAGCCGGCTATTCCTCCAGCCGGCCTCCAGAAGGCGGCACTTCATCTTGGCGCCTTGAGGGGCACAGCTAGCCCCGATGTCTTGAAAGGTTTTGGGCTTCGGGTTGGCCAACCCGTGGCCCATTACTCCGACAAATGACGCTAAGAGTTGTATACTGAAATATGCATGATTGCAGATGGTGCTGCTACAGTTGAGATCCCGCGGGCTGAGCAGGCCCTGGCCAAGGAGCAGGCCCGGATTAGTAATGCGGCTGCCGAAAAGGCATCGGCCGAATTAAAGGCTGAACAGGCTGCTCGGCGCCGATATGAGGAGACAATGTCCATGATGGCGCTTGAGCTAAAGGATGTTGCTAGCCGCTGCGAACTTCTAGCGAAGGATAATAAAGCCAGAACGGCTGATCCCGACAAGGCCTTACAAGAGGCGAAAGAAGCGTGGTCTGAGTCTAGAGCGGCCTGGGACGAGATCCGGCAAGCGGGGGAGATCGCGGCTGGTAAGCCCTTTTTATTACAAACTAAGTTCGGCGATCGAATTATGCCCCGCTTAATCAAGTGTGGAGTTCTCCATACGCATTGTTGAACTTGTCGAAGAGTGTCTCAGATGCGACCCAGTTTTTCCGAGCGCAAGAAGGACGTACAACAGAAAAGCTATTTTGGGCACAGTTTAGCATGCCGAAGCGTCCGTTGTTGCTGAACAAACGGATGGCCCAATGGGCAGAGCTCCACAAGATATCCGGATCTACCATGAAGGACGTCGTGGTCTGGCTGTGGCCAACCGAGCCAATTCCGAATAGTTATTTCGATTTGGTGCAGCAACTTGTTGATGCGGTGCCGCGTATCGACGTCGTTAATCGGTCAACGTGCATTGAAGGTGCACAGATGGCCTTTGCCCGTGTCAAGACATACTGGGCGAAGATGAAGGCCACCGATGTTGCAGCGAAGAGTCCACCCAAGGGCAAGGACCATCACGCACCACAACATTATTTGGAGGATATCTTAAAGGGTGCCCGCTTGATAGAGGGTCAGTGCTCGAAAGGCATGATATTTGAGTGAAATGTTCTAAAATTGTAAAAGACAATATTATGATATAATAAAGCTATTTTTCGTTGGTTCCTCCTATGCGGCCGTTTTTGTGAAATCTGAAAGTAATCCAGTCGTCGGCTTCAGCCCCCTCATAGAAAATACAGGGGTGTTCGGAACAGCAGTTGATCAGTCTTCACCCAACGTCTTGGTCCAAGAAGAAGGTGTCAATGCGGCAAACTAGGCAATCAGACTATAGGGCGTTAACACATTCACTTAGCCATAGGATTTTTACGGTGGGTCTATGATATAGACCCTGGTATGTACGCGGTTATCCCAATATGGTGCGTTACATGTATGACCTGAAGAAAGGTCCTTCGTGTAATACAGAGGGAATCGCGAAAGATTTCGATAAGTCATCAAGTGGTTGACCAGCTCTCACCGCATCATGACAGTCAGTTTTTGGCTTTCTCTATAGAGGTGTTTGACCAGATGAACCGAAAACACAATTGCAGTAGTTCTCCCTTTACTACCCTAGCCGATAGAGCGGAACGTAAGGTAGCAAGCACAGGAGCCGGGCAACCCATTTATTGACCCAAGACATGATTCGGAGCTAATGCATATAAGACCAAACTCGCGACACCGAAGTATGCTATAAAGCTGTTCGGACTTGTTGGCAACTCATTTTTTTCCTGTACCGAGCCCATGGCAAGTTATGTCGGGGTGCACGTGTGAAACAACCAAAGGAGCAAACTTCAGTTCTTTAGAAAAAAGTGAATACTAAGTATGAATTATGTTTTATTGGAACCTGAGTGATATGCCCATCGTCATTTTACAGATAATAACGCCACAACCCCGACTATTTGACATGCCAGGGGTCCGCAGCTGAGGAAAAAGGCACTTTTCAGGCTCAAAAGTAGAGAGTGCGGTCTACAAAAAGTTGTTTTGGACCTCCTGTCGCACGTCTGCGTCGCTGTTCCTCTGTGAAGGGTCTCCTTAATAGGTGTTGCCTTTGGGTGAATGTACGAAGCAGAACTTCGATAGAGTCCGTGAGATGACCAGCCTTGTGAGCCACCTGTGGTGAAGGATAATGGAAAAACAAAGAGTAGTTAGAAAAGAAAAAAGAAGGAGTTTATGGGAGTACTTGTAGGCCTGTCCGTATTGTGCTTCCGCCGATGCCCATGGTATTTGAAGTGCATAGTTATGTATGCATGGTACAGATTTCGCAGGTATATGAGGCGGTCGGCAGAAGCCGATCTACTAGTCCCGCTCCGAAATTGGTCGGTCCTGTTGAATGGAGACCATCGACTTAATGGTCGACAAGGTATGCGTCTTAATAGGACCGCTTTGTTCTTCGGCTGAAGTAGTCCTAGTGTGATCCTCTATCCTAATGGAGCACTTCTTGTGCTCCCTTGTAGAGGTGTGTGTCACATATACCATGTTCACTATTTTTACCTCGGGGCAAAACTGCTTCTGACCCCCGGTGTTTGGTTGGTGAGTCTCTTCGTCGTCGCTATCCCCGGGCAGCCTCTTCCCCTTGTGTTCGGCATTAAGCTTGCCGGCCTGTTTGAAGACCCAACAGCTTTTGTTGGTGTGAGTAGCTGGCTTATCGGAGTTGCCATGAATCTGGCAGGGCTGATCCAATATCTTGTCTAAATTGGATGGTCCGTCTCTGTTTACCTTGAATGGCTTTTTCCGTTGACCGGATTTGGGGCCGCTGAATCCGGCGTTGACCGTTGTGTCTTGTGTTCTTTCATTATAGTTGCGACGTTTGTGTTTACTGCATCGTCGATTGCCATTGCCATCTCGTACTTCGGAAGTGCATAGGTCGCTGGCGCTGTTGCTTCTACGAGCGAACTAGCTGTCTACTCCCACGCAAAAGCAGGTCATCAGAGCGGTAAGGGCAGACATGGATTTTGGTTTTTCTTGACCGAGGTGGCAGGCGAGCCACTCGTCCCGGACGCTGTGTTTGAAGGCCGCTAGGGCTTCCGCGTCCGGCAGTCGACGATTTGGTTCTTTTTAACTAAGAACCTAGTCCAGAGCTTCCAGGCTGACTCTCCGGGCTGTTGGACGATGTGACTTAAGTCATCGGCATCTGGTGGCCGGACATATGTACCTTGGAAGTTGTCGCCGAAGGCGTCTTCCAAGTCCTCCCAGTTGCCAATAGAGTTTTCTGGTAGACTGTTTAACCAGTACCGAGCTGGTCCTTTGAGTTTTAGTGGCAGGTATTTGATGGCATGAAGATCATCTCCGCAGGCCATATGGATATGGAGAAGGAAATAACGCGGGATCAGTTGTTCCGTCATATGATTCGATATTCATGGGTTTAAACCCGTCTGGGAATTCGTGCTCCATTACTTCATCCGTGAAGCAAAGAGGATGTGCGACGCCTATATAGTGGGCCACATTGCAACGTAGCTCCGATGGAGTCCGTCTGCGGTTTTCAGCCCAGGCGTGACTAGGATTGTCGCGTCCGAGTAGATAGTCGTCACCGCGTGTCGGGGCATGTCCTCGTGATCCGTAGATCGATCTGGTATGTCCTGCTCTACTGTCCAGGTCCTTCCGAAGGTCATATGTATAGCCCCGAGTTGTTTTATCTCTGCCTTTCCGGTTAGGTGGGGCGGGCTGGTGTTCGGCTTGAGTTGCCGCTTTGTCCTGACCGCGTGGTGGTCAGTTAGCCGCATTGTGTGATGATGGTATGGGCTCCGGCACCTCATCATCGAACTGAGGTAGCAATTTGCGCTTCGGATAACTTTTGGCTGGGCGATTGAGGTCGTATTCCTTAGCAGCTAGGACCTCAGTCCATCTATCATTGAGCAGGTCTTGATCAACTTGAAGCTACTGCTGCTTCTCTTTCAGGCTCCTTGCAGTGGCTATTAGCTGGCACTGAAAGCGCTCCTACTCGAGAGGTTCCTCAGGCACGATAAAGTCCTCGTTGCCAAGGCTCACCTCGTCCTCGGAGAATGGAATATAATCACTGTCCTCCGAGTCGTCGTTTATGGCATGTTCATCAGGGCTAACTTGTCTGTTTTGCCGTTCCTCCTGTTCGGAAGTTATCTAAACGGGGTCTCCATTATCCTCGGCATTGTCCGGAGTATTGTTTTCTCCAGTGCCGGTATTGATGTCTTTTGCACAACGTGACTTAGAGCGGCGCCGCTGACGCCGGCGCGTTGGATGTACCTCAGGAGGTTTATTCTCAACTGGATCTTGTTTGTCATTGTCGTTAGTTCTTTTAGGTGTATCCACCATGTACATGTTGTAAGAAGAGGTGGCCGTCCAGAGTCCGGTAAACAGCGGGTTTTGGCCCTGCTCCTCATCGGCATCGTCATCCATACCGTTGGTGTCTTCGGAGCCGTAATCGAGCATGTCGGTTAAATTTGCGACAGTGTCTATGAAGTGGGTGATGGGTGGGAAGCGAAATTCTCCATCATCAGCCTCCAGTTCGAACCGGATAATTTTTGGCCGTGAGCCCCCTGCTAAGGATACTGCTTTTAACGAGTTTAACACGTCGCCCAAAGGCGAGTGCCGAAAAATGTCTGCGGGGCTGAATTCAATGATCGATGACTGATCGAGCTCGACGCACGTGGACGCGCATGGTTCGGAACCTGTAGTCAGAAACGAGTCTGAGGCTCTAGTGACATAGATTCCACTCGAGGCTGGGTCTGTGTGCGGCTCTGACGCCGCTGGGACTGCGGCATCCGTGGCGGGGTTCAGCTTCCCGTCTTCGGATGGAGCGATCTGCTCTGGATCTAAGGCCAGAGCAGCTACGGGTGCTATCTCCTGGTTATGGTCCAATGACAGATTTAAGTCATGTTCATTGTGGTGATGGGGAGTGGTTGCCATGGTCTCGAATCCGTCGAAGATCAAGTCTCCGCGGATATCCGCGACGTAGTTCAAGCTCCCGAATCTGACCTGACGGCCAGGGGCATAGCTATCGATCTGCTCCAGATGGCCAAGGAAGTTGGCCCCCATTGCAAAGCCGCCGAACACGAAGAGGTGCCCGGAGAGGAAGACTTCCCCTTGGGCAGCGTTGTTGTAGATGATTGAAGGAGCCATCAAACCTTTTGAGGACGACACAGTGGAACTCTCAATGAAAGCACCAATGTCGGTGTCAAAACCGATGGATCTCTGGTAGGGGGTCCCGAACTGTGCGTCTAAGGTCGATGGTAACAGGAGACAGGGGACACAACGTTTACCCAGGTTCGAGCCCTCTCTCTGGAGGTAATATCCTACTTCCTGCTTGATTGATCTTGATGAATATGAGTATTACAAGAGATCGTAATGGCTAAAACCCTAGAAGTCTAGCCTGTATAACTATGATTATGAATTTTCTCCTCTACGGACCTAACCCTCCGGTTTATATAGACTCCGGAGAGATCTAGGGTTACATAAGGTCGGTTACAAAAAAAGAAATCTTCCCATTCGGTCGCCAAGCTTGCGTTCCACGCCAAGGAGAGTCCCATCCGGACACCGTTAAAGTCTTCGGTCTATGTATCTTCACAGCCCATCAGTCCGGCCCATGTCCAATAGGCCGGACACCCAAGGACCCCTTAGTCCAGGACTCCCTCAAAGTCGCCAAGGACCAGTAAGTGTATCAACTTGCCTTTGCTCTTTTCTCTTGACGCAGTGCTCAGTTTCTTCATCTTGATGGCTAGGCTGACATTGGCAGCGGAGAGGAAGAAGGAGGACACCGGAGCCACTGAGGCCAAGCGGTCTGTCATGGCTGCGGCAACCCAGGCATAGGAGGGAGAGACCACCTCACGTCCTCCTGCGACCTAGTTGCCTTCCCGTGGCTCAGGAGTCCAGCCTCAGGAGAAGACTGCCCCTGCGACCGAGCCAACTCCGGAGGCGCTCGCCTTCAACGCACCTGCTCATGACCCAATGGCTCCGGAGCCCCTGGCCATCCTTGTTGCTGCTGCTTCGCCAGTCCTGGCGCCGGTGTCGTCTCCTCCCCCAGCTGTCACGCTGGCGGGCCGTGGTTCTTCTGCTGCGCCCAGTGCTCTGGAGGAAGCCTTCTCCACGCTGGATCGGCTCTGGGACGATCTTCGGGGCCTCGACCGACGTCGGGCGCCGAGGTGCATGGAGCTTGTCTCAGGGTGGCTCCAGGCCCAGGCCGACTTGTCCGTCAGGGTGGCCTGGCCCAGGCTGACGCAGCCGTAGAGGAGGGCCGGAAGGTGGCTGGCATAGCCGCTACCGCTCATGACGTGGCGTTGAAGGACGCAAAGGACGCCGAGGAGCGCTGCCGCGCGGCGGAGGCCGAGCTGCAAGCCCTCCGTGACGTGCAGGCCACTCGCGCCCAGAAACTTGAGAAAATCCCGGTGCTTCTTATGCCAGCGATTGGTTATACCTTTTTGTCATGAACACTGAATGTAGTTAATGTCTAAAAAATAGTATAGCTGAAAGGTTAGTTCTAGTAAAGTATATCAGTGTGCTTGATATCATCACCTATATATACAAATTCTCCAGACATGGAAAGCATCGTAGCAACACGATAACCATGTTCAGATCAAAACTCCACGTACTGATATGTAAGGTCTTGATAGAATCGAGCACCATTGACAGGGTACCCATGGACAAACTCTTCATTGAGCATAGAACATAATATTAGTACCAAAAGAGTACTCCAAGATTATATAAAGATTATGCGCACAATTGAAAAATGCAGCTTATGATTACAAAAGTGTTGATGATATAAAACTTACACACACAAATGAAAATGCAGCTTATGATTACAAAAGTGTTGATGATAACATATGATACGTCTCCAACGTCTCTACTTTTCCTAACGCTTTTCCTCTTGTTTTGGACTCTAATTTGCATGATTTGAATGAAACTAACCCCTGACTAACACTGTTGTCAGCAGAACTACTGCGGTGTTGTTCTTTGTGCAGAAATAAAAGTTATCGAAATAGAATGAAACTCTACGAGGTGTTTTTTATACAATAAAAGAGAATTTCTAGAGCCAAGAACCACCGGAGGGGGTCACCTGGGTCGGCACAACCCACCAGGGCGTCACCCCTAAGGGAGTCCCAGATTAGGGGGTCCTCGGACAGCCGGACTATATACTTTGGTCGGAGTTGGACTATGAAGGTACAAGATTGAAGACTTCGTCCCGTGTCCGGGTGGGACTCTCCTTTGCGTGGAAGGCAAGCTTGGCGATTCTTATATGTAGATCTCCTTCTCTGTAACTGACTCTGTGTAACCCTAGCCCCCTCTGGTGTCTATATAAACCGGAGGGTTTAGTCCATAGGACAACAGCAATCATAATGATAGGCTAGCTTCTAGGGTTTAGCCTCTACGATCTCATGGTAGATCAACTCTTGTAATACTCATATCATCAAGATCAATCAAGCAGGAAGTAGGGTATTACCTCCATCAAGAGGGCCTGAACCTGGGTAAACGTTGTGTCCCCTACCTCCTGTTACCATTAGCTTTAGACGCACAGTTCGGGACCCCCTACCCGAGATCCGCCGGTTTTGACACCGACATTGGTGCTTTCATTGAGAGTTCCATTGTGCCGTCATGATAAAGGCTTGATGGATCCTTCGATCATCGGCAACGATGCGATCCAGGGTGAGGTTTTTCTCCCCGGACAGATCTTTGTATTAGGCTACTTCGTACTGCGGGCCAACTCGTTTGGCCATCTGGAGCAGATCGATAGCTACGCCCCTGGCCATCAGGTCAGGTTTTGAAGCTCGAACTATACTGCCGACATCCGCGGAGACTTGATCTTCGATGAATTCGAGCCCATGTCAGGTGCACCACACAGTCACGATGAGCATGACGTAGCGCTGTCGTCGGATAGTGTTCAGGAGATCACACATGCGGCTACTCCGGCCCTCAATCCGGAGCAGATCATGCCATCTGAGGACAGGTGGATGGACCCTGCCACGGAGGCTGCACACTCAGCGGCGATAGAGCCAAATACTGACTTCACCTCCTGTGAGACTTGTGTCATCGAACCCTTGGATTCATCCCCGGCCAGAGGCTCTGAACCGCTTGTGTCCGTGCCTATCGAACCTGATTGGGCACCGATCATGGAGTTTACCTTTGCGGATATTTTCCAGCACTCGCCCTTGGGCGACGTGCTAGATTCATTAAGGTCTCTCTCCTTGTCAGGAGACCCTCAACCGAACTATGTCTGGCTCGAGTGGGAAGCGGACGACGAAGAAATTCGATCCCCACCCACCACCCACTTAATAGCCACTGTCGACGATTTAACCGTCCAAAGACATCGATGGTATGGACGACGATGCAGGAGAGGAACAGGAACGACCACCCACAGGGTGCTGGAAAGCCACTTCATCATATGATATATTCATGGTGGAGCATGTCGGTTAAGAAAACAACGACAAGGAACGGAAGGAAGCAGCGAAGGATAATCCCCTCGAGAAGCAACCAAAGCGACGATGTAGGCGCCTCTCCAAATCCCGCCTCAGCAAAAACATCGATAACAGCGCAAGAAAGAATAATACCCCTGTCAACTCCAAAGGAAACGACGACCACATGGACCCAGCGATGGAGCAGGATGAGCCATCGGACGGCGAAAATAGTACGGAGCCGCTGTCCGATGACGGCGACGCTGAGGGTAAAACTCATCAATCTATCTCCGGAGAGGAGAACAGTCCGGACGATGATGCACACATCATCCCGGAAAGGCACTTGGAACAAGAGAACCTCCATAGAAGGCTTATTGCCACCGCGAGGAGCCTGAAGAAGCAGAAGCAAAGGCTTAAGGCCTCGCAGAGTACGCTCAACAACAGATGGAACAAAGTGCTTGACACTGAAGAAAAGTACGGTGGCAGTTGCCACACAAAGAGCTATCCAAAGCGCAAGCTGCTGCCTGAATTTGACGACGAGGCTTTAAGGCCCATTCAGACGAAAAATAAAACGGCCGATCAGCCGGACCAACCACCCCGTGGCCACGACAGGGTGGCTAACGACGTCGCACACAAGTCAGCGCATGATTTATGTGAGGACCTGCACAAAAAAGCGGGTATGGCCAGGTCCATCTACGGATCTAGGAAGCGCGCTCCGGCACAGAATCATGGCTGCCCAAACGACTATACTGACTGAGAAACAGCTAGGAATCAAAACCGAACACTACAACCGTCAGAAGAATACCATGACACATCCAAATACAGGGGTGCCGGGCACCCCCTATGCTTCACCGATAAGGTGCTGGATCATGAATTTCCAGAGGGATTCAAACCCGTGAACATAGAGGCATATGACGGAACGATAGACCCTAGGGTCTAGATTGAGGACTTTATCCTTCACATCCACATGGCTCACGGAGATGATCTCCACGCCATCAAATACCTGCCCCTCAAGATGAAAGGACCAGCTCGGCACTGGTTGAAAAGCCTCCCCGAAAACTCAATTGGAAGTTGGGAAGAGCTTGAGGATGCTTTTAGGGATAATTTTCAAGGGACCTATGTCCGACCTCCGGATGCAGACGATTTAAGTCATATAATTCAACAACCCGGAGAGTCAACCCGAAAGCTTTGGAACAGATTTCTTACTAAGAAGAATCAAATCATCGACTGCCTGGATGCCGAAGCCTTAGCGGCTTTCAAACACAGTGTCCATGACGAATGGCTCGCCAGACACTCGGCCAGGAAAAACCGAGGACAATGGCAGCCCTATAAAGCCTTATGACCTGCTTTTGCGCGGGCGAAGAAAGTTGGCTGGCCCGTAGTGGCACCAGCAACCCAGGCACACCCGAAGTTAGGGATGGCAACGGGAAACCACGACACAATAAAAGCAAGCGTGGAAACGGTGAAGACAGCCCAGACAATACGGCGGTAACCCCCGGATTCAAGGGCTCTTGACCCGGTCAACGAAAATAGCCATTTAAAGGCAGCAGAGATGGACCATCCAGCCTAAACAAGATTCTAGACAGATTATGTCAGATTCATGGCACCTCCGACAAACCTGCAAATCACACCAACAGAGAATGCTGGGTCTTCAAGCAGGCCGGCAAGCTAAACGCCGAACACAAAAGGGATGGAGACACCAAGTGAAGACGAGGATGAGCCTCGCCAGCCGGACACTGGGGGACAGAAAAAATTCCCACCAGAGGTCAAAATAGTGAACATGATTTACGCAACTCACATACCGAAGAGGAGGCGCAAACATGCACTCCGAGACGTATATGTCATGGAGCCCGTCACCCCCAAGTTCAACCCTTGGTCGGCCTACCCGATCACTTTTGAGCGCAGGGATCACCCGACTAGTATCCGGCACGGAGGATCGGCTGCCTTGGTTCTAGACCCAATAATTTACGGATACCATCTCACCCAAGTCCTTATGGACGGCGGCAATAGTCCTAATCTGATATATCAGGACACTATCCGCAAAATGGGGATAGACTCGACAAGAATCAACCAAAGCAATACTACCTTTAATGGAGTAATAACAGGCCCAGAGGCCCGCTGCACGGGCTCTCTAGTACTAGAGGTTGTATTCGGTTCTCCCGACAACTTCCGAAGCAAAGAATTAACCTTCGACATCGATCCATTCTGAAGCGGCTATCACACACTACCCGGAAGAACGGCCTTCGCTCGTTTTAATGCAGTACCACATTACGCTTATCTTAAGCTTAAGATGCCCGGTCCACATGGCATCATCACAGTTAGCGGAAACACAGAGCGTTCCTTACGTGCGGAAGAATATGTGGCGGCTCTAGCAGCCGACCACAGAACGACCTCTCCAACCAGAATAAATGATCTATCGTCAAGACCGCGGACACGGTTAGACGAGTCCGACGCACCACTAGCTGTAGCAGATCAGATAAACCTAAGATTGGATCGACGGATATACCCCCATAGGTGGTGCTAGGGGCTTCCCGCATGTAAAAAGGGCTACAATTCGGCTTGACCCTATTATACAATAATAGATTGCATTTTAATGGTTCATTAAGAATAACCAATTTTCGCATGAAGACTTTCACCTGGGTTTTTCTCTTTTACAGATGATCATCGTGCTACACCCTTCGTGATACGGCTGCGGAGACACAAGCGCAGACGTGCAGCAGGGCCCCGCTCAAAGGTTTCTTTTTAGATTAAGACCCTGTGTAAATCTTTTTTACTGTCTCTTGTTGCTTCACACCCTCCGGGTACTCAACACAACTGAGAGGGATGCTGGCGTTATTGGCATTTCGTGACGTCAGACTAATGCACGTACCTCGAAATTCAGGGCTCATTATCGAGGGCGTTATTCAACCCAGTATATGTTGTAAAGTCCGAACACCTTAGGGAGTGTTCGGCGTCGCGAGTGTGGCCTTATATGCATCAACTCTGAATCATGTCTTTGGTCAATAGTTGGGTTTGACCGGCTCTCGTGTTTTGCTACCTTACGTTCCGCTCTATCGGCTAAGGTGGCACCGGGAGAACTACTGCGATTGTGCCTTGGTTCATCTGGATGAGCACCTCAGTAGAGAAAGCCGATAACTGACTGTCATGATAAAGCGCGAGACTAGTCAACCACTCGATGGCTTAGCGGAATCTTCGCAATTCCTACGCATTAATGAAGGACTGGTTTCCCGGTCATGTATGTACGTGCACCATATTCGGATGAGCGCGGAAGTACCAGGGGCTATATAGTAACCCCACCATCAAACTCCTATGGCTAAGTGAAAGTGTTAAAGCTATATAGTCCGATTGCCTTGTTCGCCGCGCTATAACCTCCTTAATGGACCAAGATGTTGGATCAAGTGTGAATCTGGCGCTTTCAACACCCCGCATTATATGCATGGGGGCTGAAGCCGACGACTGCAAACTTTCAGGTTATATACATACATAAACTGCCGCAGAGGTGGCATCATAATACTTTCAGGAAAAAGTATAAACACAACCTTTATAATCGAAATAGCATCGTTTTTACAATGGGGATGCATATCACTCGAACATGATACTCTTCGAGCACTGAGCCTCTATTAAACGAGCACCTCCAAGGACTTCTTCAAAATAGTGCTCGGCCGAGACACAGCCCTCTGACGGACCCGGGTTGCAATAGCGGTGGCCTCCATCTCTGCCCAGTATGTCTTAACGCGGGCAATAGCCATCCGCGCACCCTCTATGCACGCCGACCTCTTTACAACATCGATATGCGGCACATCACCAAGGAATCGTTGCACTGAACCAAAATAACTATTTGGCCTTGGTTCCTTCGGCCAAAGATAATTCACGACAGACCTCATGGCAAGTTCGGGCAACCTATGGAGCTCGGCCCACTCGGCCATTTGTTCATTTAACAACAGCGGCTGCGTTGGAGCACTGAACTGCGACCAGAACAACCTTTCCACTTCATGATCTTTCTGATCTTTGAAAAACTCAGTCGCATTAGCAGCACTCATTGCCAAGTCCAAGTACGCGTCTGCAGCACTCCATAATTAATCTAGAGGGGCATACTTTGGATCTCCGAACTTCATCTGCAACTAAAAGGGTATCACAGCCGTGATATCTCCGGCTTGACGAAGCTCCTCCTTCGCCGTTCTGATTTTAGAGCGGGTTTCCTTGGCTGCTTCCATGGCTTTCTTTAGGTCAGCCGCTTTCGCTTGGCTTTCCTTTTCAAGAAGCTCATATCGGCCGGCAGCATCTTTCAGCTCAACAGCCATCTTGGCTATTTTATCTTCGCTCTGGCGATGAGCAGCCTGTTCGGATTTTAACTCTTCGGCCGCCTTTAGGGCGGCCGCATCACTTCTCCTGGCTTGTTCCTTGGCTCGGGCAAGTTCCGCCCGAAGGCTCTCCACGGCGGCAGCTCCATCTGCAGTCACAACATATTATAGATACTAGCATCATGCTCCTTTTAATATTTGTTGACCACCCGAAAATACATACCCTGTGGCTCGTCAAGCCGCTTGTTCACAAGCGCGATGTCGGCATCTGCCGCGTCAAGCTGCCACCTTAGTTCGGCAAACTCAGCAGTCCGGCCAGCCACCGGACCCTCAGCCGCCTGCACATGAAAGCAGTAGCGATCATTACCTGGGACTATTATCGTCTATTTGCTGCCTCTGGACGGCAACCAGAGTCTCAGGGGCTACTATCTGTATAGAGCACACCTAGCACGTGCGGTACCGTCAAAAAAATATATACTTTGCATACCTCAAAGCCTCTTAGCAGGCTCGTAAAAGCTTCATGCAACCCAGTTTTGGCGGATAAAATCCTCTCAACCACCGTACCCATTAAAGTATGATGCGCCTCTGAGATAGCCGCTTGCTCCAGAAAACCCATCCGTGCGTCCGGTTGTGCACCGAACAGTCCCGGACTCTTTCTGTTGCTCTCCTTAGGAGCCGAATACTCCGGACTTCGGGTGGCCAAAGGGTTACCTTCTGGCCTTGGCGGATCAAGAGAAATCCTCCGTGACGACACCTCACGGTCGTCCGTCCCATGAGGCGGGGAGACAGGGGGAGGCATTTCGCTCTCCATCATCTCCGGAAGAAGATCCCCCGAAGACGAACTCTATCAAGAAGGGCTACGAGCCGGACTGCAAGATATATGTCTCGGTTATTGTCCTCAGAGATAACGCAGGATATATTTACCAAAGTACTTTTGTTCACTTACAGCTCGGTGGAGGGCTGGCCCCCTTGCGGGCGTTGTGCGTAAGGACGCCCTCCGGTGCAGGGCCCCCTGGCGAAGGTTTCTTCCCTCGTTTGGAAACCTTCGTTTCCAAGTCTTCAGAGGCGGTCCTTTTCCTTCCTTGGGGAGAGGGGATTCTAGATTCTTCTCCCCGATTATCCTCCTTCGCGGAGACGCTGATTCCCCTGGTTTGGATGTGCAGTGTGTGAAGCCTGCTTTCGGCTTCTTTATTCCTCCCTTCATCTTCCCCAGATGGCACTTGATAAGGTGCGTGCTCAAGCATCCTGGCTAGTACAGGATCCGGTGAGCCTTCGGGAAGGGGGGCCGAACACCTGATCCTCTCCGCCTTTCTTATCCAGTCCTGGCCGAGAGCGATTTTTTCAGAATGATGTTGTGAAAAATAAAAAGATAGCATGTTCGGCCGCAAAATTACTTATGTGGGTATCTGGACGGTTGCAGTTGAGACCCGCATCCTCGGTGGTGTCTGGACACTTCATTTGTGATCCGAAGAACAATCCATACATCTCTTCAAGCGTCACGCGGAAGAATTGCTGAATAGTTCGCAGTCCTTCTTCTTCTTCTCCTTCTTCTTCTTCTCCTTCATGTTGGCATGGCAGGACCCAACGAACTAGCATAACTTGCATTACCTTGACAAGACTGACATCCCTCTGGAGGAGATCTCGGATGCGACTTTGCAATGTCAGCACGTCGTTAACTGGCCCCCAGTCTAGCCCCTTATTGACCCATGACACCAGTTGCGGTGGAGGGCCCGAGCAGAAGGCGGGGCAGCCGCCCACTTTGTACCTCGGGGAGCTGTGATGTGAAACCACTCCCGTTGCCATAAGTTGGACACCTCCAGGAAGGAACCCTTTGGCCATGGAGCATCGGCGCCTTTGCTTATTATGGCACCTCTGCATTCTGTGTGTCGCCCATCGATCGTCTTCGGCTTCACATTGAAGGTCTTGAGCCAGAAGCCAAAGTGAGGGGTGATGCGGAGGAAGGCCTCACACACGACGATAAACGATGAGATGTGAAGGATGGAATCTTGAGCTAGGTCATGGAAATCGAGCCCATAATAGAACATAAGCCCTCTAACAAAGGGATCAAGACTAAAGCCTAGCCCTCGGAGGAAGTGGGAAACAAATAGGACACTCTCGTTGGGTTCGGGAGTGGGGATGACCTGCCCTTAAGCAGGCAACCTATGCGGGATTTCGGCGGTCAGATACCTGGCTTCCCTTAGCTTCTTGATGTCCTCCTCTGTGACAGAGGAGGCCATCCACTGACCTTGAAGGTTGGATCTGGACATGGTTGAAGGTCCAAAGCACTTAGCATGAGCCTTGGGTGTTGGAGCTCGAGGTGGGGGAAGGGAAGGATCGAACGTGGGAAGAAAAGTACAGGCCTTGGCCCCTTTATAAAGAGGGTGAATATCAAGCATCCTCCGCGTGGCCGTTTGGAACTTGCCAAAAATCAAGGAGTCATACTAACAAGCACAATTGGGTTACCCACACCCGTATTGATGAGAATCCCATGATAAGGGGAACACGATATCTGCTTTGACAAGACGTGCCAATAAAACCGCCTCACAACACGTAGTGGCAGGCTGGCAAAAACGGTTGTAATGAACAGACCGCGACAGAAAAGTTGTCAGCAGATTAGATTTGTGGAATATTATACTCTCTACGGTGGTATGTGGAATTTTTTTTGCAGAGCCGGGCACGATCCTTGTGTTCAAAATCTTCTATTGAGTATTCAGAGAAGGAACCCGCCTTTCAATGCCGAAGACAATATGCACGCCGGACTCGTCGTCATTGAAGCCTGGTTCAGGGGCTACTGAGGGAGTCCCGGATTAGGTGGTCCTCGGACAGCCAGACTATATACTTTGGCCGGACTGTTGGACTATGAAGGTACAAGATTGAAGACTTCGTCCCGTGTCCGGGTGGGACTCTCCTTTGTGTGGAAGGCAAGCTTGGCGATTCGGATATCTCCTTCTCTGTAACCGACTCTGTGTAACCCTAGCCCCCTCAGGTGTCTATATAAACCAGAGGGTTTAGTCCGTAGGACTCATAATTATAGGATAGCTTATAGGGTTTAGCCTCTACGATCTTGTGCTAGATCAACTCTTGTAATACTCATATCATCAAGATCAATCAAGCAGGAAGTAGGGTATTACCTCCATCGAGAGGGCCCGAACCTGGGTAAACATTGTGTCCCCCCGCCTCCTGTTACCATTAGCCTTAGACGCACAGTTCGGGATCCCCTACCGAGATCCGCCGGTTTTGACACCAACACCCCCCTCCAAGCGCGCCTAGGTGGGTTGTCCCCACCTGGTGGCCCCGCAGACCCTGAAACTGACGCTATAAAATCACATTTTTCTAGAAAAAAATTAGGCAGAAAAAATTATCACGTTCCACGAGACGGAGCCGCCGTCATCTCCTGTTATTCGTTGGGAGGCCAGATATGGAGTCTGTTTGGGGCTCCGGAGAGGGGTGACCTTCGATCTTCGTCATCACCAACCCTTCTCCATCGCCAATTCCCTGATGCTCCCCACCGGGAATGAGTAATTCCTTCATAGGCTCCCTGGTCAGTGAGGAGCTAGATGAGATTCATCATCTAATCTAGTCAGTTTTGTTAGGGCTTGATCCCTAGTATCCACACTGTTCTAAGATTGATGTTGTTATGACTTTGCCATGCTTAATGCTTGTCACTTTGGGCCCGGGTGCCATGATTTTAGATCTGAACTATTTATTTTATCAACATTATATCCATGTTCTAGATCCGATCTTGCAAGTTATATTCACCTACTACGTGGTATGATCTGGCAACCCCGGAGTGACAATAGTCTGGACCACTCCCGGTGATGATCATAGTTTGAGGAGTTCATGTATTCACCGTGTGTTAATGCTTTGCTCCGGTTCTTTATTAAAAGGAGGCCTTAATATCCCTTAGTTCCAATAGCACGCCGCTGCCACAGGAGGGTAGGACAAAAGATGTCATGCAAGTTCTTTCCATAAGCACGTATGACTATTTACAGAATATATGCCTACATTATATTTATGAACTATAGCTAGTGATGTATCGCCCTAGGTTATAACTGTCACATGATGAATATCATCCAACAAATCACCGATCCAATGCCTACAAATTTATCTTATATTGTTTCTGCTAAGTTAATACTGCTATTGTTACTGTTGCACTTGCTACAAAATCACTGCTATCACTGTTACTGTTACTATTGGTGCTACTACTATTATCAAAACTAGCATACTACTTGGCTACTGATCACTCTGCTGCATATAATTAATCTCCAGGTGTGGTTGAATTGACAACTCAGCTGCTAATACTTACAAATATTCTTTGGCTCCCCTTGTGCTGAATCTATAAATTTGGGTTGAATACTCTACCCTCGAAAACTCTTGCGATCCCCTATACTTGTGGGTTATCAAGACCATTTTTTGGCGCCGTTGCCGGGGAGCATAGCTATATTTGTTGAGTCACTTGGGATTATTATCAATTTTATCACTATGAAGATTCTGAAGGATGCTAAGACTAAGATTTTTTCCCTCTAAGACGAGGGGAGGTAAGGAAATGCCATCCAGCTCCACTTTAGATTCACCTTCTGTTATAAGTAAACTTGCAACACCACCACATGCTATTAATCCTGATATGTCGCAAGTTATTGATGATGCTACTTCTGCTATGAATGATGCTTATGATGATGCCAGTACCTTTGCTTGATGATAATGTTCCACTAGGTGAATTTCTTGATGAACAAATTGATAGAGTAAGACAGCATGATATTGTTGGAACTGATGATGAGCTTGAAACTGAAAATCTTATAACACCTACTAAGCCCTCCTAGATATGAATTGTCAAAGGTACCAGAAGGTTATGTTATGGGTGAGGAGGCAACTAGAGATATTCTGCTTGTAAGGATGGAGATGACCTAGAGAAATTATTATGCAAGTATAAAGAATAATCTCTGAATGCTAAAATGAAATATGATCCTAAGTTTGCTACTTCAAATATCTTTATTGATGATAAGGATTATGAATTCTCTGTCAACCTAAAGTTAATTACTTTGGTTGAATATGATCCTTTCCATGGTTATGAAACTGAAACTGTTGTGGCACATCTTACTAAGTTTAATGACATAGCCACCCTCTTTGCTCATGATGAGAAAATTCACTATTACTATATTCTCAAATTATTTCCATTCTCATTAAAGGGTGCTGCTAAATCTTGGTACAATACTCCTGCTCCTGGTTGTGTGTGTGGTCCCCAGGATATGATTTATTACTTCTCTGAAAAATATTTTCCTGCTCATAAGAAACAAACTGCCTTAGAGGAAATATTTAACTTTGTGCAAATTGAAGAAGAGAGTCTCCCACAAGCTTGGGGGAGGCTTCTCCAATTTCTTAATGCTCCTGATCATCCTCTTAAGAAAAATGAAATACTTGATATCTTCTATAATGGGCTAAGCGATGCTTCTAAGGATTCCTAGATAGTTGTGCTGGTTATGTTTTCAGGGAACGAACTATTGGGCAAGCTGAAGAATTCTTGAATAACATATTGAAACATTATGATGATTGGACTCTTCCTGAACCACCCTTTAAGCCCACTCTGAAGAAGAGGGGTATTTTATATCTCAGTCTTGAAGATATGCAAGAGGCAAAGACATCTATGAAGGAAAAAGGTACTAAAGCTGAGGATCTTAAAATTTTACCTCCTATTGAATAAATACATGGGCTTAATACACCACCACCACCTAAGGTGGTAGAGGTAAATTCTCTAATGAAATTCAATGATAATGATAATCCTCACAATATGCACCCTAGCCAATGCCTTTATGAGTTCGAGAATTATATTAGAAAGCAAGATCACTTCAATGCAAATGTTATGAAACAATTGAAATACAATTCTAATATGATTGCTTGCTTGAGTGACTTGTTATTGAGAATCTCAAATGATGTTAGATGTGTGGGGAAGCATGCTTCTATGGTTCATACTCAGTTAGAACAAGTTGCTAAATCTCAAAGAGGGTTGCTTGATGAAATGAATAATAATATCAATAATCATGCTATTAGAGTAATGACCAAAGGAGGTAGGATGACTCAGGAACCACTTTATCCTGATGCATGTAGTCCTTCTAAAAAGAAAAAGAAGAAGAAAAATGACAGGACCTTGCATGCCTCTAGTGAACTTGAAGTAGAAAAACCTCATGATAATGATAATGAAGTTTCTATCTCTGATGCTGAAACTCAATTTTGTAATGAGCACTCACCTTCTGATAATGAAAAATATAATGACAAGGTTCATGGAGATACTCAAACAAATAATAAAGAACCAGACAATGATGCTGAGATAGAACCAGCAGTTGATCTTGATAACCCACAATCTAAGAATAAAAAGATATGATAAAAGATATTTTGTTGCTAGAAAAGCTGGTAAAGAAAGAGAACCATGGGTTCAAGAACCTATGCCCTTTCCACCTAAATCAAATAAGAAGAAAGATGATGAAGAATTTGAACGATTTGTTGAAATGCTGAGGCCGGTCTTTTTGCGTACTTGCTTGACTGATATCTTGAAAATCCCTCCTTATGCAAAGTACATGAAAGACATCATCACCAATAAGAGAAAAATTTCGGAAGTTGAAATCTCCAATATGCTTGCTAATTATACTTTTAAAGATGGAGTACATAAATAACTTGAAGATCCGGGAATACCAACTATACATTGCTCCATCAAAACAAACTATGTGAAAACTACTTTATGTGATTTCGGAGCTGGTGTTAATGTTATGCCTTTCTCTTTATATAAAAGACTTGATTTGAATAAACTCAAACCTACTGAAATATCTTTGCAAATGGCTGACAAATCAACTGCGATACCTATCGGTATTTGTGAGGATGTGCATGTTTTTGTTGCTAATGTTACTATTTTGACTGAGTTTGTTATACTTGAGATGTGCGAGGACGAAAACATGTTGATTATCCTTGGTAGACCCTTCTTCAATACTGCAGGGGCTGTTACTGATTGTAATAAAAGCAAGGTCAATTTTCATATTAATGGTAGTGAGCATACGGTGCACTTTCCGGAGAAACAATTCCAAGTGAATGGTATTAATGTTATTGAAAAATCTACGACAATAACTATTGGAAGTTTTCTACTACCTCAACCTACTGTCAAAAAGAAATATGAAATTCTTATTGTTGGGGACATTCATATCCCCATTGAAGTAACTTAGTGATTTACGAAAGTTCTTCGGTTTCATGCTAATTGAAAGTGGTTGCGCACCCAGGTGGGTTGTGGTCCCCACATGGGCCCCCTCACTTATCTCTTCATCCCACATCACCACCTTCCTCCAGAAAAAATCACCATTGCTCTCTCTCTCTCTCTCTCATGTTGTTGCTCTCAAACCCGCGGATTTTGATTACTTTGCTCGAAGCTTCGTTTCTGAAACTGTTTCAGGGATTTGTTGCTTGGTATGTTACTCCTCCATTTGTCCAGTTAGTTTTTGCTTTAGTGGTTTATATTTTGAATAATTAGCTACTCTTGGTGCTGTTGTAGATGAGCTTGCATGTAGAATTCTTAGAGTTTTAAGTAGTTTGAATGCTTTCTATGGCCTCTATGCATCCCTATGAGTAGTTGCTACTAATATTGTGAAGTTTTGTTGACAAAAAAAATTTCACCCAAAAATTTTCAGAAAATTGTACGCGAATATTATGAACCTCTTTGGATGGAGTTCTTCGAGGAGGAGATCCTCAGGGGCATCTAGTGACAGCTCCACTCGTCGGTCTTGTGTTCAACCATGTGATAGTTCCATACGAGATGCCGCCACCAAAACATGCTTATCGCATTGCGATGATTATATGGTGAGTGTGGGCAATAAGGAGGAATTTGAGCAATATGTTCACAATGCTGATCTCGGTCCCTACATTTCAGATAAGTGCCACCAACACCACACTCTCACTGAATCATTTGTCAAAGGATTTCAATTCCATCGCCATTAGTCCAGGGTGTCATTTAAACGGTATGAAAATCCATTTACCATATCTTTAGAGATATTTGCTTACCACTACAAAATTCCATTCTGGGGTTCGCTTGACGAACCACCAAGATCTGAGTTCCAAACATTTTTGACTAGTCTTTGCTATGCTGAGAATAGGGGAGTGACGCAAGGTAGAATAAAGAGCATTCATTTTCCCGCAATTCAGTACTTTGTATTATTTAATGGAAAATGTATTGTAGGCAAACAAGATTGTAGTACACTTTGTGCCCCAGACATGAGCCTCATACGCAACGCTCTCACCGGTGACAAAAGTTATAATCTTGGAGCGATTGTTGCACGTAGGTTGCAACACAACGCTAATAGTGGTTATTTTTATGGTGGTATTTATGCCAGACGCTTAGCAAGAGAGCTGGGTGTTGAAGCCTTGCCTTATGACCCTATTTTACCCATGAAGTATTTAGATTTTGATGCTATGAAACGTCATAAGGTCCTTAGAGGTGAACCCGATAATTTGACCTATAAATTGATGTTTAATTAAGAATCCGTAGTATACACATATTTTCCTGCGCCTGCTCTCTTTGATTTTCACAGTAGGGGAAGATACTTTGTTCGAGAGAGCAAGGCCCAAGCTCATAACACAACGGTTATGGCTGCACGGCAGGATAAGGCATCTGCACCGAGAGCCTCCATGGGCCACTACCCAGACTATTATGCAGTCTACTATTGATTACCAAGTTAGGCCAAAAGCCTAAGCTTGGGGGAGTACGTATTTCCACCGACATTACATTTGTGTTCACACATTTCTTTGTCGGTGTTCACATTTCTTCATTGTACCATGCTTAATTTATTTTCTCGCTTTTTCTTGTGTGTTTGAAAACTTTGAGAAAATCCAAGAATACTTCCAGCTTCTTTTTGTTTTTCTTTCTGGAGTAGTTAGTTGTGGCACAAAAAAAAGAAAACCCAAAAAGATTTCCTCTTTCTTCTTTTGCTTGTTGGGAGCTTTCCCGTGTAAATAGTTTTTCTCGTTTTTTCTTTTTCCCTTTTTATTTGCTCCTTTTAGATAAAACCAAAAACTCCAAAAATATTGTGGTGTGTTTCTCTAAATTTATTTTCTTTTTATCGAGTCGTACCGAGGAGAAGACCACGACGAAAATGTTTAGTGGCTCTCATATGCATTATTGTTGAGCTAAGAGAGAGCCCATTTTACCTTTTCTTCTCCTGCTGAATAAAATGTTTGCAGATTCCATCTTAGTCCATGGCACTCTTGCACTATTATTATTTTCTTATCGTTCAGTGGTGCAAGTGAAAGTCAATAATGACAACATTCGATGTAATGGCCGTGGCAGAGAGAAACGGGTACGAACTCGACTTGTTCTGTTTTTGTAAATATGTTTACCTAGTATCCATGATTCAGCCCATTATGATTAAACATGTTTGCAATGACAATTAGAGATTATAGTTTCTCATTCCATGCATAAGTAGCTAGGAGTGGATAATAATTTATCTTGGATGTCAACATTGCATTAAAGTGATTATGATGTAGTATCATGATATGGTATCCTCCTCTGAATGTTCGAGTGGCTTGACTTGGCACATGGTCATGCATGTAGTTGAATCAAAACCAACATCCTCATGCTAGTGTTCATTGTGTTCATTGTGTTCATATCCTACTCATGCTAGTGTCCAATGTTACTTATGCATAATGCATGTTCATGACCGTTGTTGCTATCTAGTTGGCTGCTTCTCAACCTATTTGCTAGCCTTCGCCTATACTAAGTGGGAATTCTACTTGTAAATATAAAACCTGAAACCCAAGTTATTCCAGATGAGTCCACCATACCTACCTATATGCGGTATTACCTTGCCGTCCTAAGTAAATTTGCATGTGCCATCTCTAAAAACATCAAATAAATATCCTTTTTGTGTGCCTGGATCGTTCATGCAACGACAGGAGGTAGTCGGTATCTTCCATGCTAAGCGGACTATTCTCAGGTCGAGTGTTTATTCACTGGCCATCGCACAAGAAAAGGGGCGATAATAGGGATTCCCAGTCCCAAATGGCAAATAGAAAAGAGCTTACAAATAATCAAACAAAAACTCCTACGGAGTCATAACATTTACTTTATCGCTTGGGAACCGCTACTAATGTGTTTAGCATGGAAGATATTGATAACTGATGGTCGTGAAGTAAATAAGAAGGGTGCACCTCTTAAAATATCATTTACCTCCCTTTTAAAACTCGAGTTCTAGCACCGTTGCAAATCACTGCTTCCCTTTGCGAAGGGACTATCATCTATTTACTTTTATGTTGTGTCATCGCCCTCTGAAATAAGCGCCAGAACCTGAGATCACTGCTGTCATGTTGATGCATTGTGTGTAGCTAATGTTGGGTGCAACATGACTGGATTTTTTCTACCATGAATTAAAATGTTTAGTCGCTGCTTGAACTTTGGAGGTTCTCTGCATTAATGTTTTTGGTCTCGGAAAGGGCTAGCGAGATACCACTATTGTCATATTATATCATGGTTGTTTTGATAACGTGTTGTTGTTTGAGATATCTTATTATTGCTCGCTAGCTGATTATCTCATTGATATGAGTTAATATAATTATTAAGAGTTATTGTCGACATGGTTAGTTATAATATTGGCTGAAATCCTGGGTGTTGTTTAAGCTTATTTATGCAAACAAGAGCAAAAGAGTTCGTAAAAGTTTTTGTTTTTCACTTTCTGTTTATCAACTAAATTGCTTGAGGACAAGCAAAGGTTTAAGCTTGGGGGAGTTGATACGTCTCCTACGTATCTACTTTTCCTAATGATTTTCCTCTTGTTTTGGACTCTAATTTGCATGATTTGAATGAAACTAACCCCGGACTGACGCTGTTTTCTGAAGAACTACCATGGTGTTGTTTTTTGTGCAGAAATAAAAGTTCTCAGAATGGAACAAAACTTCACGAGGATTTTTCATACAATAAAAGAGAATTTCTAGAGCCAAGAACCACCGGAGGGGAGCACCTGGGTGGGACAACCCACCTGGGCGTGCCAGGCGCGCCCAGGTGGGTTGTCCCCACCTGGTGGCCCCGCAGACCCTGAAACCCACGCTATAAAATCACATTTTTCAGAAAAAATCAGGGAGAAAGAATTATCGCGTTCCACGAGACGGAGCCGCCGTCACTTCCTGTTCTTCATCGGGAGGCCAGATCTAGAGTCCATTTGGGGCTCCGGAGAGGGGGATCTTCGATCTTCGTCATCACCAACCCTTCTCCATCACCAATTCCATGATGCTCCCCACTGGGAGTGAGTAATTCCTTCATAGGCTCGTGTTCGGTGAGGAGCTGGATCAGATTCATCATTTAATCTAGTTAGTTTTGTTATGGCTTGATGTTGCTATGAATTTTCCATGCTTAATGCTTGTCACATTGGGCCCGGGTGCCATAATTTCATATCTGAACCGTTTATGTTATCACCATCATATCCATGTTCTAGGTCCGACCTTGCAAGTTATAGTCACCTACTATGTGTTATGATCCGGCAAACCCGAAGTGACAATAGTCGGGACCACTCCCGGTGATGATCGTACTTTGAGGAGTTATGTATTCACCGTGTGTTAACGCTTTGTTCTGGTTCTCTATTAAAAGGAGGCCTTAGTATCCCTTAGTTTCCAATAGGACCCCACTGCCACGGAGGGTAGGAAAAAAGATGTTATGCAAGTTCTTTCCATAAGCACGTATGACTATTTACGAAATACATTCCTACATTACATTTATGAACTAGAGCTAGTGCCCTATCGCCCTATGTTATAACTATCACGTGATGAGTATCATCCAACAAATCACCGATCCAATGCCTACGAATTTATCTTATATTGTTTCTGCTAAGTTACTACTGCTATTGTTACTGTTGCACTTGCTGCAAAATCACTGCTATCACTATTACCGTTACTATTGCTGCTACTACTATTATCAAAACTATCATACTACTTTGCTACTTGTCACTTTGTTACAGATAATTAATCTCCAGCTATGGTTGAATTGACAACTCAGCTGCTAATACTTACAAATATTCTTTGGCTCCCCTTGTGTCGAATCTATAAATTTGGGTTGAATACTCTACCCTCGAAAACTGTTGCGATCCCCTATACTTGTGGGTTATCAATATACAGTACCTGAATAAGTGTCGAGCCTACCACCATCTTGTAACCTTCAAACAGATCAGGAATTACACCCCAGGCCTAACAATAATCAAGGAGCAACCTTTGGAGTGAAGGGGCATCTTTGATGATGAGCTCCTCTCCTTTAAAGCAAATTCCAATGCTTACAAGGTGAGGCGACTTTATTTGGAGACAACGGATATAGATTTATTTTCCAAAAACAAGCAGCAAGTGCTCCAGGGCAGGGCAGCAGGAGTGGATGATGCTCTATAGAGAGGCCTCCAAAAGATCAACCACCACAAGCGCGAGTTTTTTTAGAAGTGGGAGTCGAAGCATTTGTACCAGATTGTCTTGTAGAAGACACCGGACCAGGGTGGTCGTGGGGAGAGAGGAGGAAAACCATGAGATGGACACTAGTGGTGAGGGCGTAGCTACAACGCTTGGTGGACAGCTATTTTCATAGTAATGGTAGAACTCAAGATGTTGGAGTTTTTCGAATTGACGGGATGTTAGCCAGGCGTTCACCGTGAAGGGTATGTGCAGCAGGCAGCATGCCGGGATGCATAGGCGTTGAACAGAGCCATGGTGGGAGCAGGTGATGGCTCCGTGGAGTTCAAAATAATGAACAAAAGATAGCCAGCGACAGTCGAGATTAAGACGTGTGGCGCGCCACAGAGTGCGCCACTGATATGCGAGGACCTATGTGTGGCAGCCATCCTTGGTGGGGAGAAAGAAGATGATCTCCCCAAGGATGGTGTCTGGGAGATCGCTGATGCGGTCCGCCTAATATTCTATGGGTTCCTCAAATCCAAGAGGGGCAAGACCGCTTCTGCAAGCGCTGCTGGGTGTAGGATCTACAGCCGGTGGCGCCGCTAGCCGGAGCATCATCTGTGTGCATAGAAATCTCGAAGGAAAAAAAGGAAGAAAAGGACATGTAGGACATTCAAAATCAATTCTCAAGATCTAGAGGAAAAAAGGGCACAAACATATATGTAGGACATTCAAAATCAATTCTCAAGATCTGGCTACAAATTATTAGCACGCACGCTAACCCTTGTCCGATTATTAGCATAAAAATTGTTTCTACAGAACAAACAATTAATCACTAACCATAGATACCATTCAAACAATCAATACACTGCACGGCTCTAATAAATCTTACTCTGATTTCATGGACTGGGTGAACATAACCAAGGGTTTCTGTTCCCAACAGGGGGGGGGGGGGCTAAACAGTTTTCCGTCAGAGTTGGAGTCGTTGTTGGAGCAGCTGTGGACCTTCGACCCTGGCTAGGGAGGCACAACGACGCGACGAAGTCAAGGTCGCGCTGCTGCCCGCGCGAGACCTCGTCGGCGGTGACAGCAACCTCTGTGCGCAGCTTCATGCGCTGCACGGGTGCTTCACTAGCCCCGGCGTCGTCACTCCCACTAATGGTGCCCTTCCCCAAAATCCTAATACACTCCAGGCTGTGGTTACAACTGTGGACAGGGTGTGCGGTCACGCATCGGGCGCACCATTAATATGGAGCAGTGGGAGCGAGGTTGGCAGCGGTCAAACGGCTGGCTCGCCTCCCGGTGAGCCTCCATAGCAGACTGCTGGCACGTCTATCGTCATTTCACATAGCTACTAGCATGCCCCACGGTGAGTGCATAGCGGACACGCGCATGCCTCGGCCTCCCGGTCTACCTTGCCTGCTAGCATGTGTCTCGTCAACTCATGCATGCTCGTACGGCACACGGGACGCATGTGCGGCAGTATTATATTGATTTTTCCTTTTTGATGATTAATTTTGCCGCTTTATTGCTTAACTGAAGCACTGCAATTATATTTTGGTGGTCTAAAGCACATGGTTCGAATAAAGAGTTCGTTTGCGATATTGGTTGATAATTATTTATAATTTTCTGTATGTAAGAAGATTATATCAAAACTTGTCTCAATTTTTTTTAAATATCACAGTCTATTGGTGTCCATATGACACCACGATAAGTTTCATGAATTTCAACCTAGTTTTGGATTTATTGGATTTTAAAATCAAGATTCTAGATGTTAGAAATTTCTTGCATGAGGACTAAACATGCACCAGGGGCACGTACACATATGATTTTGCAATCCATTTTCGTGCGCTATCACGGGTCTCATGTAGATCAAATTTGATTTTTGCACATTTAAATCCCCAGGAAATCAATCAATCTATAAATAACAGATAGATGTTATCTATTTTTTCATTTTTCAACACTGAAATCCTGTGGTCGCATGTTCGCTGCAGAAAAATTTGACATGCATATTTGGGCCACATGCACACAGTGGTCCTAGGACACTCACTCGCGTGGGCTCGTGAGGTCGCCGTACAACACTATGACATGCGATGACACAGGTTAATTTGACCAACAAGGATGGTACTTTTTTGGTGTTTGTTAGACGTACGGTAGGAGTATATATAGTACGCGTTGAAGAGGGTGGCCGGGGGCAATACTACGCGTCGTATAGGACACTCACTCGCGTGCGATTCTTCGATTCGTGGTCCCGCGAGGTTGTCCTCCATCACTTTGACCCAGCAAGGAGGTTTCCTTTTGGGTTGTGTTGCGGTAGGAGTATATAGTACGCGTCGAAGAGGGGAGGAGGGGGCCGGGGTAGCATATATATACTACACACGCATCATGAATCGATCTCGCTCCGTGTGGGGACTTTTCGGTTTCCGAGTCAGGTGCCGCGAAGAAGTTGTGCATATTGGGTATTAAAAACAACACCAACACATTGGGCCACGTGCGGATGATGGTTGTCACTCATTCTCCTACGACTCTTCCCATCATGGGCCCGCGTGGTCATCGTACATCTAATATATGACCCAACGAGAAAGGTAATCTGACGAACAGGAGGATTATTTTCGGGTTGTGTTACGGTACGTAGGATTATATATTACACATCAAAGAGGGGAGGGGGGCAACATATGTATACTACGTGTCATGAACCTCGGTTCGTGTGGGGGAATTAAAGGTTTCCGAGGCAGGTGCCACATCAAAGTTCTACATATATATTAGGTATTCAAACATCACAACCACACATCTCCATACATGTGTTTAGCCCACAAGCATGCGATGGCGGTTGTCCTCTAGCACTCACTCACGGGGTTATCAGCGAGATACTTCATCCATCTCTGTGTGCCCGCTTGGTATATCACTTTGACTGATAGCGATAGAGGTTAATTTGACTTATAACTAGGAGGGGATTAAATTTTTGTTCGACTTATACGGTTCGGTACATGCTACTATATACTTCGCGCGCATGTGTACGCACAAATCCCTCCCACCGGGTCGAAGTGGGTGGGGGCGAGCACGCGACACATCATGAACCAAATCTGTCTAGGGACTGTGCATTTTTCGACGCATGCATAAGCCACATCAAAATGTTGTGCTTTTGGTATTCAAACATATATTCATGCATCACGCATGTCCATACATATGTTTAGGGAAAATATATACATCCAGTGGTTGTCTTTGGGCACTCTCCCTCGCTTGGTTATCATCGATGACCAATATATTCATGGGCCCACGTGGACGTCTATCACGTCGACCAACAACGTGAGAGAGGTTACCAGGGCGGATTCTTCTTCTCTTGGTTCGCGTTACCGTGTAGTCGTACGTAGATCATGGTCAAATTCGAGACCTAAGTTCGAGGGCTAGCATACACATGAATCCCTATATATATAGTCTACTATGCGTCGTGAAGCCTCGCTCCATCACTAAAGGAATCAGGCACTTTGCCGTCTGCCATGGCTGACGACAAAGGCATGCCTGGCTAACAACAAAGCCCTTTGTCGTCCGCCAGCAGACGGCAACAGGTCCGGCTGAATAGGCTACGGCGAAGGGCTCTTTGTCGTCTGCTGGTAGACGGCAAATATGGAATGCTCTTTGTCGTCTGCCAACAGATGACAAAGAGCCTGGACGACACAAGTGCCAGGTTAGGTCGGTTAAGGGGTTAACGGCGTGCTTTGCCGTCCGCTAGCAAACGGCAAAGACCCCAAGGTGCTGCCATGTGTCATGTTATGTTGTCCGCTGGCGGACGGCAAAGGTGCAATGCTCTTTGCCATCTGCCAGCGGATGACAAAGTAACCAAATAGGCCAGCCAAATGCCCCAGGTTGCACAGGTAGCTGCCATGTGGTAGCTTTGCCGTCTGCTGGCTGATGGCAGAGCTCTTTGTCGTCTGCCAGCAGATGGCAAATAGCCTCTGTAGCCCATGTTTTTTCTGTTTTTTGTCATATCCTTGCATTTTCAAAAGACATAAATTATATATATAGTTTCAACCTCAAACATAGCCCATGTATCCATCATCTAGCAGTCCATCAACGCAACAAAACACATAGGGTATTAAAACGTCCAATACATACATAGTTTCACGGAGTTCATCAACATACATACATAGTTTCACGAAGTTATTCAACATACATTGTTTATCAACATAAAATCAAAACAGAAACTAAAACTAGCAGTGCATCTTCCATGAAGTGAATCAAATCTGCAAAAATGGGAGTAAGCAAGTTAGAAGAAGAAGAAGAAGAAGAAGAAGAAGACTAGAAGAAGAATAAGAAGAAGACTAGAAGAAGGAGAAGAAGGTTTTTACCCTTTTCCTTCTCATTCTTCTTCTTTTATTCTTTGTTTTTCTTCTCTTTCTTCTTCCATTCTTTCTTTTTCTCTTCTTCCTTATTTTTCTTCTTCTCATTCCTTATTTGTGTCATTTTAGAGCTTACATAGCTAATTATGGCATTTTTAGCTAACTAAGCTTATTATGTCAATTGGGAGGAAATTAAGGTAAGTATAGGTCAATTTTGTGCTAACATAAGTAATTATGCCATTTTTTAGCTAACGTTGGTAAAATGGATCATTTTGGAGCTAACCTAGCTAAAATGGATCATATTGGAGCTAACGTAGGTAAAATGGATCTTATAGGAGCTAACCTAGGTAAACTTGCTCATTTTGGAGCTAACCTAGGTAAAATGGATCATATTGGAGCAAACCTAGGTAAAATGGGTCATTTTGGAGCTAACTTAACTAATTATGCCATTTTTTAGTTAACTAAGCATATTATGCCATTTTTGACATAAGTAAGCTAAGTATAGGTCTTTATTTAGCTAACCTAGGTTACTAAGCATATTAGAGCTAATTTAGTTAAGTATAGATCATTTTGGAGCTAAGTAAGCTAATTATATCATTTTGTAGGAAGTTTGGCTATGTCTAGGTCATTATGGCAACCATTTTGGAGGAAATAAAGCTAAGTCTAGGTCTTTATGCATTTGGTAGGCAAAACACTAGAGAAATCTTATCGTCATCACGGAGGTGAAGGGCCAGTCGGGTTTACGCCAGTGTCAGACGGAGAAGGACCAGAAAGGGTCGGGGTTGCGCCAGTGCAAGACGGAGAAGGATTGGTCGATGCTTGTCGGGAGGCATGCTGCACCAAAGATCATTTGCAATGTCTCGTTAGCATGATGCAACTCAAATGTGAATACTAGTAACTAATGACCTTCAAATGAAACTCACCGTGTCCGCTATACCAATGTGAGGCATCGGCGGAGGGGTCTGACCGTTTTTCTCGCACACGGACTGCAAATTTTGATTTCACGAGTCATTCATATTAGTTAGTAATGAAACGAACATTACATGCATGATTTGGCTAATAAGAAGTAGAAAGTTACCACGAGGATGTCACCTCCCTAGCCTTGCTATGCACTTGGACTAGCTTGGTTGCCGCATCATGTCTAAATTTCATTTAAACTTGAATTGGGGACTTTTAAACCCTAGCACCAGATCAAATCAAATAGGTTCAACCTAAAATAATCTTCAGTGAGCCCAAAATGCCCTTAATAAAAGTTCATGATTTCTGGTTAAGGTGGAAACCTCTGCCAAAAGTGATGAATATATTTCTAGGACATTTTTGGATTTTTGAATTAACTCACTACCTATTTGAATTGGAGCTAATAAATGCAATAAAATAAGTTATAGCTCCAATACTTCTGGATTTATTTTTGGGCATATGGAATAACTCAGAGAGAGCCCATGAATATTTCCAAAATTTATGAAAGTGGTTTGGCCTTTCAATCAAACCAAACATATTGAAACAAATAGAAAACAGAAAGAAATTCATTAAAAAAGGACTTACCCGGCTTACCTGGACGGCCCAATAGGCAGCCCACCTGGCCGGCCGAGGCCACCAAGGGCAGAGTCGTCTTCTTCCTCCTACCAGTAGGCAGAGGGGAAGCGTGGCGCGCGTGTGTGCGCCCCCGGCCACCTCCTGCTTGCCTTCCTCGACCCGATCCGCGTCTGAGACGCCCGAGGGCCCTTCTCACTTTCCCCTCCTTCCTCTACCACGCCCCCTTCCTCTGGCCTCTCTTCCTCACGCCGCCGAGCACACCCGAGACCACCGCTCGCTGTAGCCATGGCCACGCGCTCCCCTCGCCCCTCCTCTTGGTCCACGAGCTCCGCTACGACACGAAGCTCCTCCACGCCGAAGCACACGAGCCCGGAAGCACCATTACATCACCATCGATCGTTCTTCTACGAGCACGGCCGCCGGACTCCATCGACGGATTCATCGTCGTCACGACTTCCCCAAGCCCGCCGAGCTTCCCGCCTGATGCACTGTGAGCTCCTCTCCATTTCCCCATGTCCCCTTCTTCTAGCGCGTCCTCTAGCACCGATTCCCGCCATGGCCGAAGCTCCTCATCCGCCATGGCCGTTGGACCTGCTGCTATGGAGCCTTCCTCGACCGTGTTGCTGTTCTTCGTGCTCCTGGAACACCGTAGTTGCTGCTCCGCTGCTCGCTTTGATCGCCCGCTTGCTCCAACACCGCGCCCGTGCACCACTAAACTCCGGTCGCCGCCCAACTCGCCGCCACTGCCGCTACAGCTCGCACTAGCGCCAGCCACCACAACCGCTGGATGCGCACGAGCCCCAGCTAGCCGTAGAACCCAACCGCGCCCTAAACCGTGCCTGTAGCGCGAACCCGACGCGTCTCCACCGCTCCGTTGGTCGTCGCCGGCCTAACTCCGGTGCTCTGACGTGGCCCAATTAGTTTAGGCACTAACGACCCCCTGGTCACCGACACATGGGCCCGCCCCTGTTAATTATTATTTAGGTTTAGTTTAGTGCTAATTAACCTAGATTAGTGCTTAACCTAACACTAACTAACTCTGTTAGTTATTTGTGTCACTGACCAGTGGGCCCCACTGGTCAGGTTTGACCTGGACCGTCTTTGTTGATTGCTGATGTCACAGTGGCGCTTAATCTTGATGCTTGATAATGTAATTTACAGGTTTATTCTTTTCGTGAAATTCCGAAAAAGGCTATAAACTTCAAAAAATCATAGAAATTAATCTGTAACTCCAAATACAAAGATTTATATATGAAAATTGATCAGAAAAATCCAATCTATCCATATGTACTGATTTCATGCATTTTTGAGCAACTTAACCTTGCTGTTTAGATGAAACAAGATAATGCACTTATATGAGTTCATATTTTGGGTTTCCATTTGAATCTTTGATTCAAATGAACTCAAACCACCCTGTTCAAGCTGCATTAGCCAAAACACACTCATTTTGCCATGTCGTTGCATGCATCATATTGTTGCATATTGCCATGTAATGATTGTGTTACCGGTGTGATCTTCGTGGTAGGTTCTGCCTCCGAGGATATTCACGAGTATCCAGCTGAAGGACAGTACCCCTCTACCACTCTGTCAGGAAAGCAGAACCCCCTTGTTAATTCCGATACAATCCCACTCTCTCACTCCTGCTCTCTTTTACTGCATTAGGACAACAATGATTCAACTGTTACATGCTGCGGTAGTTGGATCCCTTTCCTATGCATGACATGTCATTGCCACAGTAAATAGATGAAACCCACTAGCATGAGTAGGAGTTGTTTGAGCCCTGATGTGCCTACTCATTCATGCTTGTTTCCATGCCTGCTACTGCTTAGAGTTGAGTCAGGTCTGATTCATCGGGGAGGAATTGGAATGTGGTGAACATGTCTTGCTGCTGAGAGCTATGTGTGTGAACACGATTTGGTAAAGGTAGCGGTGAGAGGCCATGTAGGAGTACATGGTGGGTTGTCTCATTGAAACCGTCCTCAGGAACTGACTTCTATGTTTGTGATCCATGAACAGTTACTACCACACATTGGGTTCCGGTAACTCGACCCCTCTCGACTTATTAATCAAACTCGACCCCTCTCGGCTTATTAATCAACTCGATCTCTGTCCAGGAGTTGCAACTAGTTTCTTTTGTTTGTAGGTAGTGTTAGTAGTCTACCAAGTGGCACCCGGTATAGGTGGGCTTGGGACAGACTAGGCACCATGGCACGGTGTACCAAGTGTAGATACATTCGTCGAGGTGGGCTTGGGAACCCTGCACACATCGTTTGGGGCCGTGAGCGACACCCCGGCCGGATCTCCTTGCGGATGGAACCCGAATAGGCGATAAACCTAGACTAGAGACTTGTGTGGTTAGTCAGGTCTGGACACGGGACAAAGTCTTCAATCTTGTATCTTCGTAGTCCAACAGTCCTGCTAAAGGATATAGTCCGGCTGTCCGAGGACCCCTAATCCAGGACACCCTCAGTAGCCCCTAAACCAGGCTTCAATGATGATGAGTCCGGCGCACAGATTGTCTTCATCATTGGAAGGCGGGTTCTTCACCAAATTCTGAGTACCTGTTGAGTAGTGTCCAGCTTCCCATAAATGTTGCACTCCTTGGCTTCCACACCTTAATAATGGCTATCTTTGACGTGTCTAGTGAATGCAAGAAGCCAGGGCATTTTAACATTTGCCACCCTAGCCATGCGAGTAAACCATCTATTAAAGAGACGTGGATTCTTAGATCCAGATCACACCATCCTCCCACAGCGAGTATCCATCGGAGCGCGCCTGAAAAAATCCATTCCAACATGGCCAGCCATCGCAGCTCCTCCTCTCACTCCCGTAGCCCTAAGCCCGGTGATTGGAAGAAGTGTTCCATCCCTCACAGCCAATTAGTTGAGTTACAGACCCAGGGATTCCTCCCTCCAGCGTATATGGTCCCTGTTCGAGCCGGGCTCGCTACCTTCAATGGCGGGGAGCAAGCGGAGAGCTTACCTAACCCATCCAGGGGGGAGCGGTATGCCTTGTCCCTTACTTATTAAGGGGACTTGGATTTCCAATCCATCCGTTCCTCCGCGGGCTCCTGGTGCTCTACGGCCTCCAGTTGCATAACTTTACACATCGCTGGCCACGTCGCCCTTTCAAGCTGTTTTTGGGCTGCGAAGCTCATTTCGAGCTATGGCAGAGGCTATTCTGCCTCGTGCCCCGTACACAGAAGGGGTAAATATATCAAGTGGGCGGAGCCGAAATATGGCGCATCGCCGGGGCGGATACCTGTCCGGTACCCGAAGAAGACGTCCAAGACCGGCCTTGAGTGGTTTTATATGGAGGACGTCCCCCTTCCAGATCCTATTCGGATGGGCCTTCCTGAGTTCGACAACGCCCCTTTGAAGAAACGTCGCAGCTGGCGCCCTCGGAGCCCCCAGGAGGAAGATAACGGAGAAGTCCTTGACCTAATGGCCCGGATAGAGATGCTGGCCAAATCAGGATTGACAATAACCAAGGTTATGCCCATATGTATAATGCGGGGGGTGCAGCCACTTCAATATCGGGGACAACCCATGTGGCACTTCAATGGAGAAGGCGATGCCACCTGATGAGGACACAAACCTGGGGTAGGGTAATAGGCCTGACCTATACGCCCTACCTAAGGTCCTTGTCCTAAAAACAAAGAAGCTCAAGAATCAGAAGAAGGGATCCGGCGAAGGTGTCGAGTAAAGTCCACTCGACCTATCATTCACTCAAAGATCGCTCTCTATCCAGGACACTCGATCATAAAACCACTCGACATATAAGAATACCTAAAGCCGCTCTGTGCAGCAACGGTCAGGCACTTATTCGTATATTTAATATCCATTTGTAACACTTCAATACAGGCGTTACCTGTAACGCCACCTCTTTATGTACATTGAATCCTATGTAACAGAGGGGAGCTGGGGTCCTGGCACACTCTATATAAGCCACCCCCTCCTCTGGGACAAGGGTTCGCATCTTCTGTAACTCACGCGCATATAATCCAGTCGACCGCCTCCAGGCTCCGAGACGTAGGGCTGTTACTTCCTCCGAGAAGGGCCTGAACTCGTAAACCTTGTGTGTGCAACTCCTCCATAACTGAGATCTTGCCTCTACATTACCTACCCCCTATTCTACTGTCAGACTTAGAACCACGACAGTTGGCACCCACCGAGGGGCCGGTGTCTTAGCGACTTGTTGGAGAAGTTGCAATTTTTCCGATCCCCTTCATCATGGTTTCAGGCGGAGGTTTGGCTGAGGGCCGCGAGATCCGTCTCGGCACGCTCGTGTTTGTCGCCGATGACTCCGCTTGGCTTCAGGAGGCTCCGCTCGATGTCGACGCACTCCCCGTCCGCGGGGCGACGCACTTTCGCGCGTGCATCCTCTTGCGGCAGCCGTCGACCCAGTATCAGTCGGCTCCTGTAGCTTCCTCCCTCCCTGTCGCCCGCCGGCGCAAGCGTTCCGGTCGATCAAGGCTTCAGAGGTGGGTGAGGCATGCGGTGGTTCGCCAGTCGGCCACCCCTCAAGTCACAGCGATCGAGCCCGACGAAACTCTCTATGGCCTGTTCGACTGGCTCCGTAGAGACTGCATCCGAGTGCGATAGGAGTGATCCCGCGGCGGAAGTCTTGATGGTCGATGGGCCTCGCAGTCCTCCTGGCTTCCCTCACGTCAACGGTGGAGATGGCGGAGGCGATTCGTCGCGTGTCCATGAGGAGTACCTCCCCGAGCCCCTCTCTTCGGAGTAGAGGGAAGAACTTCGCCGCCGGAACATGGATGCCCTTCATACTCCTATCATCGAAGAAACTCCCGAGGACCGAGCCTCGGAGGAGGCACGCCTGGCCAACTTGGACGAGTGCACTCGACTGGAGAACCTCCAGCACGCACTCGACGAGCGTGCTCGGCAACGGGTTCTAGCATCCAGTCGACGACAACTTTTTCCGCCTCCAACCCAGGTATATCGAACTCCAATCCAGAATCTCGCAGCCGCAGCCCGAATAGCAGAGTCGATCCAGCCGTCCCAGTCAGAAGCTGGCAGAGGTTTGATGCAGATTCGGGATTTACTTCGGGCAGCAGGAGAACAGAATACAACTCTCAGTCTCCGAATAGGATCCACATCAGATCCTCATAGCAGATACAGTCCAGTCAGCCCACAGCCCAAGATCGCCCCCGAGGCGTGAGGGACGTGGTGACCAGCGAGATCAGTACAGAAACCGCGAGCAGTATGATCGTCGACTCGATCATGATGATCGTTGTCGAGTGCCCACGCCTCCCCTAAGGAGTGGGTTATATGTGCCTCGACAGCAAGATGACAGACGCCCTCACAGCGGTGGGCGAAGAATTCCAGTTGACCCCAGGGAGCCAGGCTTTGATGCGAGATCAATTCTCGTACAAGGTCTGGTCGACAGAAACAGAGCTCACAGAGAAGTCCATGACAGAGATCTACCAACTAGCAGCAGAGTGCATGTCTCAGGTCCCGAGTGCTTCAGCAGACCCATCAGGGCCGCGGTGATTCCTCCCAATTTCAGGTTGGCGACTGGAGTCAGTAAGTTCACTAGCGAGTCCAAGCCTGACTCTTGGCTTGAGGACTACAGAGTAGCTATTCAGATTGGCGGCGGCAATGATGAAGTGTCTATGAAGCACCTTCCTCTGATGTTGGAGGGCTCGGCCAAAGCATGGTTAAACCAGTTAGCACCCGGTAGTATTTACAGTTGGGAAGATCTTGCCCGAGTGTTTTGTCAGAACATTTGAAGCAACATGCAAACGGCCAGCAGGGCTGACAGAGGTGCAATCTTGTGTGCAGAAGCCCAATGAGACTTTGATGGATTATATCCAGAGATGGATCACGTTGCATCACACGATGGAAAATGTGTCTGATCACCAAGTGGTTTGTGCCTTCAAGGAAGGCGTCAAATATCGAGAGCTGAATCTGAAGTTCGGTCGGACCGGAGATATGTCTCTGAGTCGGATGATGGAGATTGCCACCAAGTATGCCAATGGTGAGGAGGAGGATCGGCTCCGGAGTGGCAAACGCATAAAACAGTCCCACGAAACCGGGGAGGAATTCGGTCGGAAGCAGAAGCGCAAAGCCGAGCCATCTGCTCTTCGAGAAGCCTTAGACGTGACTCAAGGAAAGTTAAAGGGGAAACCCAAGGGGCCATGGAACCCTAAGAAAGTAAAAGATCAAGATGGAAACGATGTCTTGGATTTACCATGCGACATCCACACGAAGAAAGATGAGGAGGGTAATCTCATTTACCCGAAGCATACTACTCGACAGTGTCGGCTCCTGATCCAGCAGTTCCGGGAGAAACAACCAAAGGAGAAGGAAAAAGAGTCGGACAAGGTTGAGGACAAAGAGGAAAGTGACGATGGCTACCCTCACGTCAACTCCAATTTGATGATTTTTGCTGATGTTGATAGCAAAAGTCGATTGAAAGTCATCAACAGAGAAGTCAACATGGTCGCTCCGGCGACGCGCAGTTATTTGAAATGGTCTCAGACTGCCGTTACATTCGACCAGTCTGATCACCCGACGCATATAGCCACCCCTGGGAGGCAAGAATTGGTGGTCGACCCAGTCGTCGAAGGCACTCGGTTGACTAGAGTTCTAATGGATGGAGGCAGTGGCCTGAATATTCTGTATGCAGAGACGCTGAAAGGAATGGGCAGTCTGATGTCCAGACTCAGCGAAAGCAACATGAGTTTCCATGGAGTCATCGCTGGCAAGAAGGCTGAATCACTCGGCCAGATCGCCCTTGATGTAGTTTTCGGTGATTACAAGAATTACCGCAAAGAAAAGTTGACATTCAAAGTTGTGGATTTCCATAGTGCTTATCATGCTATTCTGGGGAGGCCGGCTTACGCACGTATTATGGCTCGACCATGCTACATGTATCACAAATTGAAGATGCCTAGCCCTAAAGGTGTGATCACTATTACTGGCAGTCGAAAGAAGACAGAAGAGTGCTTCCAGAAAGGCTCAAAGATCGCCGATGCACAGATGGCAGTGGTGGAATTGCAGGAGTATCAGAAAAATGCAGATCCGAGTGATTTGTTACGAGCGAATAAGCCCGCCACGGCTTGCATTTCGATTGTCTGGCGAAGAAGCCGATTCATATCCACCGACGGATCCCAATGCTGCTCGAATCACATTTCAACAACACTCGACTCTAAATAGGAAAAAGCGCTCATCCGGTTCCTCCGTGAGAACTGGGACATCTTCATGGAAGCGTTCCTACATGCCCGGTGTTCCCGAGGGCTGGCTGGCTGAGCATCGTCTGCGAGTCGACCCAAAAGTGAAACCAGTCAAAGAACATCTTCGACAGTCCGTTGTGCAGAAGAGGAAAGTATTCGGAGAAGAAGTGGCTCGGCTCCTGGGAGCTGAGTTTATCCGAGAGATTTACCACTCCGAGTGGTTAGCTAATGTTCTCATGGTTCCTAAGAAGGACGACTCCCTTCACATGTGCATCGACTTCAAGCATATCAATCGGGCTTGCCCGAAGGATCACTTTCCTCTCCCTCGCATCCACCAAATCGTCGACTCAACTGCGGGGTGTGAGCGTTTGTCCTTTTTGGACGCTTATTCGGGGTATCATCAGATCCATTTGTGGACTCGACGAGATAAAACAACTTTCATTACTCCATTTGGGTGCTTCTGTTATGTCACCATGCCATTCGGCTTGAAGAACTCCGGAGCCACATTGATGATTCAGAAGTGTTTACTCACTCAAATCAGTTGGAATGTGGAAGCATACATTGATGATATTGTGGTTAAGTCACGTAAAGGTTCCGACCTACTGGCAGACCTTGCTGAAACCTTTGCCAATCTTAGAACGTATGATATGAAGCTTAATCCATCAAAGTGCACATTCGGAGTCCCAGGCGGAAAATTACTCGGTTTTCTCGTTTCAGAACGAGGGATCGATGTTAACCCAGAGAAAGTGGGAGCCATTCTCCGAATGAAACGCCCTGTGCGTGTAAATGATGTCCAGAAGCTTACTAGTTGCTTGGCTGCCCTAAGTCGATTCATTTCTCGCGTCGGTGAAAAGGCGTTGCCTCTTTACTGACTGATGAAGAAGTCAGATAAGTTCGAGTGGACCCCTGAAGCTGATGCAGCATTCGCAGAGCTAAAAGCCCTGCTTTCCACCCAGCCGGTGCTTGCTGCCCCAATCAGCAAAGAGCCTTTGCTACTTTACATTGCAGCCACTAGACAAGTTGTCAGTACTGTACTTACGGTCGAGCGAGAGGAAGAAGGAAAAGCCTATAAAGTTCAGGGCCCAGTATATTATGTTTCTGAAGTTTTGACTCCATCAAAGCAAAGATATCCGCATTATCGGAAACTGGTTTATGGGATTTAAATGACCACGAAGAAGGTTGCACATTACTTCTCTGATCATTTAATTATAGTCGTCATCTACGCTCCATTGTCAGAGATTCTGCACAACAGAGATGCAACTGGTCGAGTGGCAAAATGGGCGATTGAACTCCTTCCCTTAGATATCAAGTTTGAGGCAAAGAAAGCTATCAAGTCCCAAGCAATAGACAATTTCCTCGCCGAGTGGATTGAACAGCAACTGCTGACTCAAGTTCACTCGAACCTTTGAACCATGTTTTTGATGGTTCCAAGATGCTTTGAAGCGGTTCGGTCTTTGAGGTGGTACTGGTAACCCCCCGAGGAGACAAGCTCAGATATGTCCTCCAGATTCATTTTGACTCCTCCAACAATGAAGCAGAATATGAGGCACTCCTGTATGGATTACGTATGGCCATTTCACTCGGCGCCCGTCGCCTTATGGTCTATGGCGACTCAGATTTGGTAGTTAATCAGGTGATGAAGGAGTGGGACGTCAGGAGCCCAGCCATGACTGGTTACTGCAATGCAGTGAGGAAATTGGAAAATAAGTTTTAGGGGTTAGAGCTCCATCATATACCCCAACTGAAAAATCAAGCTGCCGACGATTTGGCAAAGATAGGTTCCAAGAGAGAAGCCATTCGCAGCAATGTGTTTTTGGAACACATTCACACACCGTCAGTTCAAGAACATCCTTTCACCGAAGAACCCCCGCAGCCTAAGAGTAGCACAGATCCGACTGAAGTCGAGGTCCCAGCCGTGGTCGACCTGATCATGGAGGTTTTGGTCATTACTCCCAACTGGACAGTGTCGTACATTGCATATATTCTTAGGAAGGAACTCCCAGAAGACGAAGAAGAGGCTCGGAAGATCGTCCGTCGATCCAAAGCCTTTACTGTGATAGGAGGGCAACTGTTCAGGGAAGGAGTGACAGGAATCAGTCATAGATGCATAACACCAGAAGAAGGTCGAATGATCCTCAACGACATCCACTCGGGGACCTGTGGTCACGATGCGTCCTCTCGGACCATCATGGCTAAAGCATACCGAGCTGGATTTTACTAGCCTCGAGCAGATGAAATGGCGAAAGATATAGTCGACAAATGTGAGGGTTGCCAGTTTTACTCCAACATGTCGCACAAACCCGCGTCAGCCCTAAAGACCATTCCACTCATCTGGCCATTTGCCGTTTGGGGGTTGGATATGGTCAGACCACTGACAACCGGTAGGAGCGGCTTCACCCACGTGCTTGTAGCAGTCGACAAGTTTACCAAGTGGATTGAAGCTAAGCCTATCAAGAATCTTGAAGTAGCACTACCGTCAGTTTCATCAGAGAATTGACATTCAGATACGGGGTTCCGCACAACATCATCACTGACAACGGGTAGAACTTCGATTCTGATGAGTTTAGAGCCTTCTGCGCTTCTCAAGACACACGAGTTGATTATGCTTCAGTCGCTCACCCCTAGTCAAATGGACAAGCAGAAAGAGCAAATGGCCTAATTCTCAAAGGACTGAAACCTCGACTGATGCGTGATCTCAAGCACGCAGCAGGCTCCTGGGTTGATGAACTTCCGTCACTTCTTTGGGGTGGAAGGACAAATCCCAATCGGTCGACTGGCCGAACTCCATTCTTCCTGGTTTATGGAGCTGAAGCCGTTCTGCCGAGTGACTTACTTCACAATGCACCACGAGTCGAGCTCTTCTCTAAAGCTGAAGTAGAATAGGCTCGGCAAGATGCAGTCGACCTTTTAGAGGAGGAAAGAGAGATGGCCCTGATCTGATCGACTATTTATCAACAAGACTTGCGTCGATTCCACGCCAGAAAGGTGAGAGGTCGAGCCTTTCAGGAGGGAGACTTGGTTCTTCGAGTGGATCAGCAGAAACCACACAAGCTCGCCCCTGCTTGGGAAGGCCCCTTCATTGTCACCAGAGTTCTCCACAATGGAGCATACCACTTTTATAATGTCGAGCATCAGAAAGATGAACCACAGGCTTGGAACGCGGAGCTGCTCCGCCCCTTTTATACTTAAGTACTCACTCAGATGAGATGTAATAAGAAATACCTTTGTGGTTTGTTTGTCTAAGACAAGAGCTTTATAATCTTTCTGAAAAATCTGTTGTTGCCTCTGCTTACGTTTAAATCCCCCAGTGGGTGACATCGCTACGAATCCGTTTCGGCTAAGTACAAAAATCCTACCGAGTGATGAGCAAGCCTCTCACTCGGGGACTTCGCTGTGAATCCGTTTCGGCTAAGTTCAAAAAATCCTACCGAGTGATGAGCAAGCCTCTCACTCGGGGGCTTAGATGCGAATCCCTTTCGCCTAAGTTTAAAAAAAAATCCTACTAAGTGATGAGCAAGCCTTTCACTCGGGGGCTTAGCTGCAGTCCAAGAACTCGCCTAAGTTTGAAAAATCCTACCGAGTGGAGAGCAACCCTCCCAGTCGGGGGCTTAGCTGCAGTCGAGTACTCACCTAAGTTTGAAAAATCCTACCGTGTGGAGAGCAACCCTCTCACTCGGGGGCTTAGCTCCAGTCCAAAACTCGCCTAAGTTTAAAAAAAATCCTACCGAGTGATGAGCAAGCCTCTCACTCGGGGGCTTAGCTGCAGTCCAAGAACTCGCCTAAGTTTGAAAAATCCTACCGAGTGGAGAGCAACCCTCCCACTCGGGGGCTTAGCTGCAGTCGTGTACTCGCCTAAGTTTGAAAAATCCTACCGAGTGGAGAGCAAGCCTCCCACTCGGGGGCTTAGCTGCAGTCCAGTACTCGCCTAAGTTTGAAAAAAATCCTACCGAGTGATGAGCAAGCCTCTCACTCGGGGGCTTAGCTGCAGTCCAAGAACTCGCCTAAGTTTGAAAAATCCTACCGAGTGGAGAGCAACCCTCCCACTCGAGGGCTTAGCTGCAGGTGGGTACTCGCCTAAGTTTGAAAAATCCTACCGAGTGGAGAGCAACCTCCCACTCGGAGGCTTAGCTTCAGTCCAGAAATCGCCTAAGTTTGAAACACATCCCTATCCGCAAGGACGACGACGTGCAGGTCGACTGCAACCTTCTCCTTCGGAGTTAGGCCACAACTACAATGTGCGCTCCATTCCTATCTGCATGGACGACGAGGTGCAGGTCGACTGCAACCTTCTCCTTCAGAGCTACGCCACAAGTACAACGTGCGCTCCGTCCCTATCCGCAAGGACGATGAGGTGCAGGTCGACTGCAACCTTCTCCTTCGGAGCTACGCCACAAGTACAACATGCGCTCCATCCCTATCTGCAAGGACGACGAGGTGCAGGTCGACTACAACCTTCTCCTTCGGAGCTACGCCACAAATACTATGTGCGCACCATCCTTATCCACAAGGACGACGAGGTGCAGGTCGTCTGTAACATTCTCCTTTGGAGCTACGCCACAAATACGACGAGGTGCAAGTCGACTGGAGTCACCAATTCAGAGCTGCATCTCAAACACAAAGATTATTCCGATTGAAGAACAAAGCCCATTCGAAGGAAAACACAAGCATATTCAGAAATAAATAAAGTTTGAATAATCCTAAAGTTCCGGACGATGGATCAAAAGTATTCAAGCATCAAGCCCGAAGAAGTTTAACAGTTACACAATCACTCGGCATTCCGAGGCAAATAAAGGTGAAGCATAATGTTTTTCGGTCATGCATCGGGAGAAGGACTGGCTGGGTGGCAGAAACTGTCAAGGTCAATGTTGTCTGCAATACGAGTGGCGGCATCAAGGAAGGTGTCCATGAAAGACTGAAAAGTGTGCCTCTGCGTGTTAGCAACCTTGAGTTCCGCCAGCTTGTTTTCATTGACGTCCTTGCAGTGCACTCGGACCAAGGACAACGCGACACCAGCGCCACAACAAGCAGATGACTTCTTCCATTCTTGCACTCGCTCGGGGATTTGATTCAGTAGCCATTAGAGACTCAAGATCCTGAGACAATTCCGCCTGAGGCCAGAGTTCAGCATCAACTCGAGTCATCGCAGCTTTCAGGCGGGCAAGATAAGCAACCGCGCTGTCCATACGAGATTCCAACCGCAACACGTTCATCGCGACATCATCCTTGACTGGACAGTTTATGGGATCAAGACCCGTCTCGACCCGTCCAGTTTCTGCTTCAAAGTCTTGGCAAAATTCTGCACAGTCGAGTGAATGGTGAGTCGACGGTATAATTAGACTTGACAGTCGACAGAAATAAGACAGATTATTCAGTACCTTCAAATTTTAAGACCAGCTTTGCAGCAAGCTGGCCCAGATAAGACTCCAGCTCGTTATTCTTGGCTTTGAGACTCCCAAGCTCGTCGGTCAGTTTCTCCTTGTCCTTCTTCAGTTGCTCGACCTCCCGATTGGCGTCAGAAACAACAGTCTTCAGATTGGAGTTTTCTTCTTCTAACTTGCCGACTTAAGCAAGATTCTTGTCAGCAAGTGATGTTTTCTCGCGCGCCTCCTTCTGTGCTGCAGCAAGATCCAGATCCTTCTTCTCCAAAGCCTGCTTCATTTTCTCTAAAGAAATAACATTCTTCAGACGGGCTTGGAGTTGGCGGTTTTCACTACATTCATCTGCTCGAGTGGAGTCACTCTGTTCAAAAAATGGAAAGGAAAAGTACCAGCAGCAGGATACATAGTTGGCGATTGGTTACCTCCCATGGCAGCTACTTCGTCACGAGCGGTCTTGAGATTCTTCTTGGCCAATTCCAGATCAAGGTTGAGGCTGATTTGCTGTTTGTTCATTGTAGAAAGTTGAGCCCCAAGATCACAAGATATCTGCAGTTAAAGCCATATCAGTTGACAGAGATAAAAAGACATCACAATGATAGCTACTCTAAGACTACCACCGAATCAAAACATCAACGGCAGTCTCCGGGACTACACCCAGTGGGTGCACTTAGCGTGCCCCCACTGATTTTGTAAAAGAAAAGTGAGTTCCTGTTCTCAGACCACAGTCGACTGCCCGCAGTCAACTACGGTCTCGGGGACTACACCCAGTGGGTGCACTCAGCTTGCCCCCACTAGTGCAAAGATTCAGCTCGAATCGACACAAAAAGACATGCATTTTCAAAACAGCCACACCCCAGTGGGCGATCAGACAAGAAATACAGCTGATCAGAAAATCAACTAACCTGGACATTGGCTTGCAGAGTAGCTCCAGCGTTGAAGGCTACCTGACTAGCCTCATGCACCACTTTCATTTGTTCCATCACCAGATTCAACTGAAGAAGAGCTTCCTTGGCAGCAGCCGGTGGATCGTCCAGAGTTTGATATACAGTAAAAAGTGATGAAGGCAGAGCAATCGAAGTAGCCGCCGGATCTGAAGCAGGGGGTTGTATCGGTGCAGCGGAAGTCTGAGCAGCTGATCCTAAGGGGCAATCAGTCGACAACGGAACAGCGAATTTGACGTTAGTTCGAGCTGGATTTGTCGATCGCTCGACCGTCGTCAAAGGCGTCACAGTCGACCGAGGAACCTGGACTTCAGGCGCCTTCCTGCCCAGTTCCTTGTCCTTCCTCCTCCTCCCTCTCAGCGGTACCTATTCTTCATCGTCCGGGAGCACAACAACGTCTCGTGGAACTGCAATAAACAGAGAAAGCCATAAGGATAACTGACAAACCATCTAGTCGACCAAATTAATTCGAGTCGGGCAGACTTACTGGCTTTGGTGGTGACGGCGTCGTCAGCTTCCTCGTCTGTTGTAGTCTTGTCAATATCCATGTCAGTCCCAGCTGAGGTCGGGCTATACAAGTTCATCATCCACTCGGTCAGAACAAGAAAACCGGTCGGAACAGGAAAATCGGTCGGAACAAGAAAATACGAGAAGAACGTTTACCCAGAGGCAACAGGGACGTCCATCTTGATTCTAGGCAAGGTCTTCCGAGCCTTCGGAAGATTAACTTTGGGCTGCTTGGTGGCCTTCTCAGTCAATTCTGGAGTCGAGGACCGGGCGCGCTTGTGAGATGGAGCACTCGACGCCACAGCTTTGCCGCGCTTGCTCACGGGATCATGGCGCAGCTTGGATCGACGTTCAGAATAAGGTGGTGAGTCGCCCACTTCCTCATCGTCCGACTCGTCGCTCTTGTCTTCATCATCATCAGTTGGAGACTCCCACTCACCGCTCTCCTCGGCACTGTCCTCGCCCTCTTGGTCTTGCTCCAGAGCTTGTTCACCATTGGGCATCGAATACGTCTCCGTGTGGATCTGGAAAACAAGGGACCGATCATAAGTCAGTCGGATCAACAATCAGTCGGAAAATACATTCAAAAATTCAATCATTATGACCAGACCTTGTTCCGCGAGTTCTTGTCATTTGAAAGGGTCGACTCTCCTAGCGCCCCTAGGGTTGTCCTTGTTCCCGGTGACCCCCATCAACCACTCGGCCACTGTTTTGGCCTCCACCTCCTCCGGATAACTCGAGCAGTGTCGCCAGCCATGGAGTACATCCACATGGAGTGGTCTCGAGATTGAAGGGGTTGGATCTGCCGACTGAGGAACACCTCAAGCAGGTCCATACCGGTGACACCTTGGTTGATTAGTTGGACTACTTTCTCGACTAGCATGCCTGTCTCCGCCTTCTCCGCAGTAGTCACTTGCAATGAAGATGGAGTTTGAACACGATCAAAAGATAAAGGGGGGAGCCCGGTCGACTGGCCTGGGGTCGCGATATCCTAGCAGTAGAACCAGGTCGACTGCCAGCCCCTGACCAACTCCGGAAGATTCATCAGGGGGAAAGAACTCCTCTTCCTCTTCTGAATGCCCAGACCCCCACACATCAGAATAACATGGGTCTTCTCATCGTTCGAGTTCGCTTTCTTCACAGTTTGGGATCGGATGGTAAATATGTGCTTGAAAAGGCCCCAGTGCGGGTCGGCACCCCAAGAAATTCTCACACATGGAGACGAATGCAGCAAGATATGTGACGGTATTGGGGGTAAAATGGTGGAGTTGGGCACCAAAGAAATTCAGGAAACCTCAAAAAAGGGATGCGGTGGAAGCGAGAAGCCACGGTCGACATGAGTGGCGAGCAGAACACACTCACCTGGTCGTGGCTGCGGCTCCATTTCTCCCCCCGGCAGACGCACAGACTTATGGACGATCAGCCCTAACTCGACCATATCATCCAAGTCCTCCTGCCGAAGCGAAGATCGGATCCAGTCTCCTTGGATCCAACCCGACGGCAGCCCCGAGCGTGATGAATACCCCCGATTCATCTTCTTGCTCTTCTCTGCACCCGTCGCCTTTTTCACACGCTCTAGCGCCGCCGTTTTGTCCTTCCCCATTGCGTCGAAACAGCGGCGTCGAGAGTGGATGGGTTGGACGAAGTGGAGATGCGAGAAGAAGAAGAAGAGAAATGGACGCGCACAGTGCAAACACCTCGGCCTCGTCGCTTTTAAAGGCTCGCTCCTGAGTGGCTGACGCATGGGCCCGAGCTATCCTGTCAAATCCCCCAGCAGTCACGCACGGGATACATGGCAAAAAAGGTGGTGCGGCAATCGAAACGTCCTATTTATCTATTCCACTTACCGCGGAGTGCTCCGCCTGGCGCGCTTCCACCAAAATTTCGAATCCCGTGAAATCAGGGATCCTTTGCAACCGATCACGCCAAAGATTTCATGTCAGAGACATCACCCGGCAGATGCCGTTGTACAAACCAGTCGGCAATTTCTGAATCAATCAAGGCGACTGAAACGAAGCTAAAGTTCTAACAACTGGCCTCCACTTAGAGGTGAAGACAAGTCAAAGCAAGAGCAAAAGCAAGGTCAACTTCATCTTTTTTTTTCACTCGAACCTCGATCCATTCAGGGGCTAATGATGAGGACACAAACCTGGGGTAGGGTAATAGGCCTGACCTATACGCCCTACCTAAGGTCCTTGTCCTAAAAACAAAGAAGCTCAAGAATCAGAAGAAGGGATCCGGCGAAGGTGTCGAGTAAATTCCGCTCGACCTATCATTCACTCGGAGATCTCTCTCTATCCAGGACACTCGACCATAAAACCACTCGACATATAAGAAGACCTAAAGCCGCTCTGCGCAGGAACGATCAGGCACTTATTCGTATATTTAATGACCATTTGTAACACTTCAATACAGGCGTTACCTGTAACGCCACCTCTTTATGTACATTGAATCCTATGTAATGGAGGGGAGCTGGGGTCCTGGCGCACTCTATATAAGCCACCCCCCTCCTCTGGGACAAGGGTTCGCATCTTGTGTAACTCACGCGCATATAATCTAGTCGACCGCCTCCGGGCTCCGAGAAGTAGGACTGTTACTTCCTCCGAGAAGGGACTGAACTCGTAAACCTTGCGTGTACAACTCCTCCATAGCTGAGATCTTGCCTCTACATTACCTACCCCCTATTCTACTGTCAGACTTAGAACCACGACACCACCCGCTGCGGTCGTAAAGGTCCGGACTCCGTCGCTGCCCTAGCGAAGATCTGTCTGATTTGTATAAAGGAGAAGAAGAGGAGTTCATCCGTATTAAGCCACGGGATGGATTCTCCATGTACAACCCCCCAAGCTGGGTGAGCTGCTACTTTCCACTCCAATCCTTTCCGCATTCTTTGTCATAAGTATTTTCCTTGCTATTTCATAGCAGGAACTACGAAAAGCTGTGAGGGAGGTCCACAGCCCGTCTCCACAACCAGAGAACCCTGACCGGGGCCTCGACCCCGGACTCGAAGAAGATCCGGACACATTTGTGGAGATCATCGACAGAACATTCTGTCAGTTGAGCTATGACGGTACCTTGGTGGCCATCATAGCCGATTATCCTGGACTGCTCCCCGCATCGCATGTAAGTAAAACCGGAGCCCTAACTTCCAAGAAGGATCCCTTTTTCTGCACTTCACCTACCGACACATATGGTGTTTTACAGGGAAGGCCCTCGGGACGCCATGCCGAACCTTCAGTGACTCGCCAACAAGGGGCACCGAAGCCGGGTAGCCTTAAAAGGAAGGCGGTCAGGACTGAGATGACGTCGCAGAGGTACGAAAGAGAACCCCGCTCCGTGGTGGTCGTCTTTTAAAATATAATAACGCCCTTGTTTCCTAGTAGGAAAAACGCTCGCCGGATTATATTCGGAGAGGTTGCCAGTCACGCCTCCACCAGTCGGGCTCCAGAGCCGGACATAGAGGCAGACGCTAACATGGGGCCAACGCCGGGTGTTCCTCCTACAGAGGATGCGGATAGGCTATCCGCTACAAATTCCTAAGTGGAGAGCGCCATGAATCACAGGCGTCGCCAGGCCATACTCCGTGACGCTTGTTTCTCCCAAGAGGCGTTCGATGCCTTCAACTCAGGAGACGCATACATCCGAGCTTCTCAAAATGGTCTTGCCAGAGCCACGGACCAGTATGTAAAAGATACACGGGGTAAGGAAATCTAATAATTATATATATCAGTAGCCCCTGAGACTTGAAACAGTTGGCACAACCGATTTAAGGATCATTGTTTGCATAGGTTCTTATGGAGAAGAATACCCAGTTGTCTCTAGAGCTGGAGGAGTGCAAAGCCCAGCTTCAGGCCACAGTTGCCGCGGTGAAGGAGTCCGAGAAGGCCCCATCTGGTAACACTTGTTTTCATTGCAAAGAATGTCATGTACCAGGTAGTATGCGGCATGCATGCAAATCTAACAATAGATTATGCAGATGGTCCCGGAGTGAATCTGGATGCGCAACATGCTCAACGACAGCTAAAGGCTGGCGAGCGTGTGCTTACGCAAGTTAGGCAGGAGAAAAACGATATCCAAGACGCCAATACCCGGCTGAGCGTTGAACTGAAAGATGTTCGGGCCCAGCTTGCTGACTCCATAAAGACGAATAAGAGGCTTCGACGCGGCCTTTTCCGAAAGTGCTTGAATGAACTTTTACTGAGTTCGGTGAAGAAACTGGCTAACATAGTTATATCTGTAGGTATGCTGACGGGTCATCCCGCGGAGGAGATGCCCGGGTCTACGGGCGATCTTCTGCCAAAGCTCTCACAACTGCACGAACAAGTGCGGCAGGTTATGCAGGGCACTGCCCAAGCCTTGTGGCCATCCGCCTCCCTGCCAGGAGACATGAGAGAGCTTGTAGAAAAGCTCAAGGGAGCACGGCGGCGCTTCCAATTATGGAAGATATCGGCCTGCCGACAAGGTGCAAGGGAGGCCTGGGCCATGGTGAAGACGCGATATGCCAAGGCTGACACGAACCACATGGCCGAGGTCAGACCTGTGGGGCCTGACGGGAAAGAGATCCCCTTCATTTTGGTTTATGACCGGGTAGAATTAGCCGCAAAGTATTCTCAACAGGACTGTAGGCTAGACAGCCTGTTGGATGGTATAGAAGAAGAATTTAGTCAGTCTAAGTGACTGTGTACTTCAAGTGACATATATTGTAAATCATTTGTCATGGCGGACCCTTTCGCTTCAACCTCCGGACCCGACAGTCCGGAGTGTATCCGAATACCCGCTCAGTTATGTAAAAACTGGGATATGCATGGAAACCAGGCGTAGGGGTCATAAGCGCGTGAGCAGACAAGTACCCAACTAGCTATGTTATATTACATGGATAGTAAGAAACATCTTCCAGGGAGAATAGTTCCGTTAAGGGTTCCTTTCCCAGGGTATGCATGCATTAATGTGCATGTCCGGACTGCGAAAAGAGACGCAGGATATAAACTTCTGGGGGCAACTAGTACAATAAATAGAAATCGTCTTTTGTTCACCGACCGAATATTCCCTTAGGAATGCTAGCTTTCGGCTTCACCCATTCTGAGGTACACATCCGGCTGACCCGGCAGTAACAATCGCAGAGGTGTTCCCCTTATGCCCTAGCCGAATTAACGGGAACGTGGGGCATAAACACAAGAGCCAGGCAACCCAGCTTGGCCAAAATTTAAGGCATATCGATGCATATAGTGGCGAAAAAAAGGGTACATATGAAAAGTAACACATGTGTGGGGCCTAGAGCCCGAAATGTAGCTATATTAAGCTTCTGTATAAGAAGCCCTCAGGAATCATGAGCGCAGCTAGCGCGTCAAGATTGTGTAGTCAAGACACATTTTAGCCTTTTAAGGCCTTGAAGAAAAAAAAGAGAAGAGAGAAAGAAACAAAAGACAGATAACGAATATATAAAAATTGATAGAGGTAAGGAGACGAACATAGAGTCCGGCACTAGGCGTAGAACCTTTGGAGTCTGGCTGCGTTCCATGGGTTTGGCTCGAGGTGATTGTCCGATGCATCCCGCAGACGGTACGCTCCACCGGTCAGAACTTGGTCAATAACGAAGGGACCTTCCCATTTGGGCTTGAGCTTGTTCTTTCTCTTCTCCGGTAGGCATAGAACGAGTTCGCCAACGTTATAAGTTTTGGCCCGTACTTCTCTGATTTGATACCTTCGAGCCTGTTGCTGATAGAATGCGGAACAGGCTTTAGCCACGTCACGCTCCTCCTCCAGGGCATCCAAATTGTCCTGCCGATCAAGCTCGGCTTCTTTCTCTTCATACATGCGCACTCGAGGTGTGTTATGAATTATGTCGCAGGGCAGTACCGCCTCTGCGCCATATACCATTAAAAACAGTGTGTATCTGGTAGTGCGATTCAGCGTGGGCCGTAGCCTCGATAGTACGGAATCGAGCTCCTCTACCCAGTGCGTATCGGATTCCTTCAAGGATCGCACTAATCTGGGTTTAATGCCGCTCATGATAATACTGTTTGCTCGTTCGACTTAACCATTAGTTTGCGGGTGATAGACAGAAGCATAATCGAGCTTGATGCCCATGTTGTTGCACCGGAGTTTTACCTCGTCGGCTGTAAAGTTCGAGCCGTTATCAGTGATGATGGTGTGGAGGATGCCATAACGGTGTACAACCCCGGATATGAAGTCTATCACTGGTCCAGATTCGGCCGTTTTAACTGGTTTGGCTTCTATCCATTTGGTGAATTTATCCACCATGACCAATAAGAATTTTTTCTTATGGCTTCCCCTTGAGGGGTCCGACCATATCAAGCCCCCAGACCGCAAAGGTCCAAGTAACGGGGATTGTTTGGAGAGTGGTAGGCGGCATATGGCTTTGGTTTGCAAAAAGCTGGCGACCGGCGCAACGTTGAACGAGGTCCTGTGCGTCTGCTCGGGCCGTCGGCCAGTAGAAACCTGTACGAAAGGCCTTGCTTACAAGGGCCCGAGCTGCGGCATGGTGGCCGACAAGTCCATCATGAATTTCTGCCAAAAGTGCCGCCCTTCCTCTTCGGAGATGCACCTTTGAAGGACTCCGGTAGCGCTTTTCTTATAAAGTTCTCCCTCGTGGACCTTGTAGGCTTTAGACCGCCGCACAATGCAGCACGCCTCATTTGGGTCCTTGGGTAGTTCCTGCCTAATTACGTGGGCGGAAGGTGTTATTTCGGTGGCAGAGCCTCCCATTATGTCAGAGTGTTCGGTATCTGTTGTTGTGGCCGGGTCCGGACTATTGTTATCGGTCTCCCCTTCCCATACCATGGATGGCTTAAACAGCCTTTCCAAGAAGATATTAGGTGGGACAGGGTCGCGCTTAGCACTGATGCGGGCGAGGATATCCACTGCCTGATTGTTTTCCCGGGCCACATGGTGGAATTCAAGCCCCTCGAACCGAGCTGACATTTCAAGGACGGCGTTGCGATAAGCTGCCATTTTTGGATGCTTGGCGTCGAAGTCTCCATTTATTTGAGATATTGCGAGGTTCGAGTCCCCGCGTACCTCCAGGCGTTGAATGCCCATGGAGACTGCCATCCGGAGACCATGTAACAGGGCCTCATATTCTGCCGCGTTGTTGGAGTCTGTGTATAGTATTTGGAGTACGTATTGGACTGTATCTCCGGTGGGGGACGTCAGGACGACGCCAGCCCCTAGACCAGCCAGCATTTTAGAGCCCGTCAAAGTGCATAATCCAGTCGGAGTACGCGCCGTACTCTTTAGGGAGTTCGGCTTCTGTCCATTCGGCAACGAAATCAACCAGTACTTGTGACTTAATGGCTCGCCGTGGTTTGTATATTATGTCGAACGGGAGGAGCTCAATAGCACATTTAGCAATCCGGCTCGTGGCCTCACGGTTGTTTATTATGTCGTTGAGTGGCACTTCAGAGGCCACCATAATTGAACACTCTTGAAAGTAGTGTCGTAGCTTCCGGGATGCCATGAAGACCGTATATGCTATCTTTTGATAATGTCGGTACCATGATTTCCATGGAGTGAGGGCAGTGGATACATAGTATACCGGCTTTTGAAGCGGGAACTGATGTCCGTCCATCTCTCGTTCGACGATGAGCACTGCGCTTACAACTTGGTGTGTTGCCGCTATATATAGCAGCATTGGTTCGCCGATGTTAGGTGCGGCGAAGATGTGGTTTGTGGCCAAAACAACTTTTATTTCTTCTAATCCAGCCGTGGCCGCATCCGTCCACTCGAAGTGTTCGGTGCGTCACAGAAGGCGATAAAGAGGCAGTGCCTTTTATCCTAATCGGGAGATGAAGCGGCTTAAGGCGGCCACGCATCCAGTTAGTTTGTGGATCTGCTTGAGGTCTGTTGGGATGGCCAACTGCGACAGAGCTCGGATTTTAGCTGGATTTGCTTCGATTCCTCTGTTGAAGACGATGAAGCCTAAGAGATTTCTGGCGGGCATGCCGAAGACGCATTTTTCCGGGTTGAGCTTAATGTCGTATGTTCGGAGATTGTCGAACGTGAGCCTCAAGTCGTCTATTAAGGATTCGACGTGTCTGGTTTTAATGACCACATCGTCTATGTATGCCTCCACTGTTTTGCCAATCTGTGTCTCCAAGCATGTCTGAATCATGCGTTGATAGGTTGCACCGGCGTTTTTGAGGCCGAAAGGCATGGTGTTAAAACAGAAGGGGCCGTATGGAGTGATAAATGCCATTGTGGCTTGATCGGACTCTGCCATCTTAATTTGATGGTATCCGAAGTATGCGTCGAGGAAACACAATGAGTCTTGTCCTGCGGTAGCATCGATAATTTGATCGATGCGAGGGAGGGGGAAGGGATCCTTTGGGCAAGCCTTATTAAGGTCCTTGATATCGACGCATAGGCACCAAGATTTGTCCTTCTTTGGTACCATCACCAAGTTGTCTAGCCAGTCCGGATGTTTTATTTCTCGAATGAATCCGGCCTCCAGTAACTTGGCTAGCTCCTCTCCCATAGCTTGTCGCTTAGGCTGAGAGAAGCGCCGAAGAGTTTGCTTGACCGGCTTGAATCCCTTTAGGATGTTAAGGCTATGCTCGGCCAGCCTGCGTGGGATTCCTGGCATGTCTAAAGGATGCCAGGCGAAAATGTCCCAATTCACGTGCAAAAACTCCCGTAGTGCGACGTCTACTGTGGGGTTTAACTATGCCCCGATGGATGCTGTATTTGTAGGGTCCGTTGGATGGACTAGGAATTTGACTATTTCATCCGCTGGTTTAAAAGAGGTGGACTTGGATCTTTTGTCAAGTATCACATCGTCCCTTTCCACTATGGAGCGCAGCGCAGTTAACTCCTCGGCCGCAAGGGCTTCGGATAACGCTTCGAGGGCCAGTGCGGCTGTTTTATTTTCGGCGTGGAGTGCTATGTCCGAATCACTAGCTAGAGTGATAATTCCATTGGGCCCGGGCATTTTGAGCTTCATGTACCCGTAATGGGGTATAGTTTGGAAGATCGTGAATGCTTCCCGCCCTAGAAGGGTCTGGTATCCGCTATTGAACAGGGCCACTTGGAATGTGATTTATTCGGACCTATAATTCTCTGGCGTGCCGAATACCACATCTAGTGTGATTTTCCCAGCACATTGTGCCTCCAGACTAGGGATGATTCCTTTGAAGGTCGTGCTGCTTTACTCAATGCGGCTTCTGTCTATTTCCATTTTTTGAAGAGTCTCCTCATAGATGAGGTTTAATCCGCTGCCGCCGTCCATGAGCACTTTGGTAAGCCGGAAGCCGTCCACAATTGGACTAACGACCAAGGCGGCTGGTGCTCGGGCTGTTTGGAATTTAGGTTCGTCACTTGCATTCAAGGTGATAGCCGTATCGCTCCATGGATTTATTACTGCAACGTGGCAGACTTCGGCGAGGCTGCGGAGTGCTCGCTTACGCGTATTACTTGAGGTGAAGGTCTCAAAGACTATTAATACTATACTGTTATTTTCCACGGGATGGTGCTCTGTGGTATTGTTGATGAGGATATCCTCGCCGCTCTTGGCCACCTGCCGGAGTACCCAACATGCTCTAAGGCCGTGTGTTGGTATGGTATTCGCTGTACTGTGAATTTTGCATGGCCCGTTGAGCCATCCCTCCAGTATGATTCCGCGCCCTGTAGATGGCTTTTGTTTCTTAGTAATTGGATCGGGTAACTTAGGAGAGTGCACCCTTTTAATTCGGACGGGGGGTTTAGTGAGAGACGTAGGATCCTAGAATTTTGTTTGGGTTTTCCAGGCTCTTTCCATCGCACAGTACTTCTGTACTGTGGCCGCCAAGTCAGTGAAGTGTGCTATGTCACGGCGACTTACGGCGTTGAGGATTCCCTTGTCCGTGCAATTTTTGCAAAACAATGAAATTGCGTCTTCCTCGCGACAGTCCTTGACCTAGCTCATTACAAGGAGGAATCTGGCCCAATAGTGATGTACTGTTTCTTGGGGATCTTGGCTAACGTGGGAAAGATCACTTATATCTGGGTGGGTGGGTAGATTTAGCTCCGAACCCTGACCCGATCTGAGACCCAGGAGCGGCGGAGTTTTAGATCTCGAAAGTCCGGGCTCCGGTTTGTTGCCCAATAGGTCCGGCCAGCTGCCTGATTCTAGGTTCAGAGGTTGGGCTATGTGCTCCCGTAGACGGGTATCCGGCTTAGAGAGCTCAGGAATCCAGACATAGCTTGTCCTCAAGATAGAGGAAGAATCGCTGCGCTGATTCTCCACCACCGCTATCTGGTGGGTGACCGGCGGAGAGTTAGTCTCCCTTTTGTCGGGTTTAAGTCCGATGTGATCGCCGTCCATAGCGACTCCCAAGGCGGCGATGCGATCCAAGAGCTCGTTCAAAGAAGAGAGCTCCATTGGATCCATTTGCTCAGTGAATTCCGAGCCGATGTGGAGACTGTTTTTTGATGACCCGAGAAGTCATTGTTTGCCAAGAAGGGCGAACGGGCGGTCATGACGAAGCCGCCTAGTCGGAGAGTTTGGCCTACAGTCAGGGCTCCCCCAGAGGTGATGTTGTCCTTGACAACGAGACAAGCCATCCAGCCTTATGATGACGGCACAGTGGAACTCTCAATGAAAGCACCAATGTCGGTGTCAAAACCAACGGATCTCGGGTAGGGGGTCCCGAACTGTGCGTCTAAGGCGGATGGTAACAGGAGGCGGGGGACACGATATTTACCCAGGTTCGGGCCCTCTCGATGGACATAATACCCTACTTCCTGCTTGATTGATCTTGATGATATGAGTATTAAAAGAGTTGATCTACCACGAGATCGTAGAGGCTAAACCCTAGAAGCTAGCCTATGGTATGATTGTTCTTGTCCTACGGACTAAACCCTCCGGTTTATATAGACATTGGTGGGGGCTAGGGTTAAACAGAGTCGGTTACAAGGGAGGAGATCTACATATCCGTATTGCCAAACTTGCCTTCCATGCCAAGGAGAGTCCCATCCAGACACAGGACGAAGTCTTCAATCTTGTATCTTCATAGTCCAACAGTCCGGCTGTCCGAGGACCCCCTAATCCAGGACTCCCTCAAACGGGGCCATATGGGCCATGGCATAGAGGTCGTACAGCGGTGGCAGTTCCTTCTTGTTGTGTTTTGCCTAAAAGAGAGGAACAACATATTAGTTATGGGCTGAAGCTAGCATGAAGAATGAAATTGCATGAATCATTAAGGGCTGAAACCACATACCCAGTGATCCCCGTACTCAAACTGGTTGGAGCTCCCTTGATGGTGTGGCACACCGCGCATTTGGGAACGCTTATCCCTAGCCTTGTTGTGTTGGGGAGAGCACCACTCATCCACCAACGCCTCCCAACAGTCCATCATATCCGCACACCATCTCGGGGGCACCTTAGTTTGGCAAAGAGAAATTTTAGCGCTAAGCCTACAAATAAAATCAAGGAAACTAAGTACAAGGCCTTAAGAATAGGTAATTGCCTTCATGTACTTCTCCTTACTCAGATACTTTTCGCGACACTTCTTCTTTGCCCTCCTAATGTTATTCAAGGCGTAGTAGTCTCGAACAGCCTGCACCCTAGCCTCGTGCTGTAAGTTTTGAAGTAGGCGCTTGCACCTCCGCCTCGTGTTCCTCAGCAACCCTGTAGAAGGTCTGCAATCGAACAAGACAACACTGATTAGTACAATCACTAGGTAATGTTGACTTTTTATTCTGTAAAGTAGAAATTACCAAAAACGCCGCCTCACAATGTCGGCCCCGTCTCACACATGACACCGTCGACCCTCTCCTCTTGCAGGGCCGGGGAAGCCACGTATAGCTCCTAGCTCATTGCTAGTTGTGGAGCCTGACCCTCACCGGGCAACGTGACCAACCCCGGGAAGTGGTGTCGGACTAGAGTACCAAGGACCTGGTTGGGCCTGCGGACACCATCGGGGTGTATCCAACCCCTGCAGTATGACAAGGCCAACACATTAGATATTAATTTGAAGAAACATGAAGGACAAAGGTTAAAACAGAGTAAATGCACTTACTTCTCCCCATTAGGCTGAACCAACCACCTCTGATCGCGGGTCGCCGGCACGGCCGGGAGCTTCGTACCACCACGCTGGTAGACCTTCTTGCCCTGCTCAACCAGCTCACCATCGCTAAAACTATCGTCAGACAATGTCTCCTCACCATCAGCATGTCCACTAGTCTCCGGAGTCACCTGGGACGAAGACTCTGGGACCGAGTCTCCTGGGACGAAGGATCGTCAGCCCGAGGCTCGTCGACCGGAGTCTGAGATGGGTCCAAGTCTGACGACTCCACCTGAGACAGAGCACTCCGGTGGTCCGGAGAATCAGCTTCGGGTGGCGGCGAGGAAGGCACAACAGCCTTCCTTCCTCTCCCGCCGCCATGTCCACCTCTAGATCCCCTCTTCGTCTTCCTACGAGCGCTCTATGAAGCTATTGGGGTGAAATATAGCCACCCCTCCCAGCACGCACCGAGGAAGGAGGTTTGGAGCGCTCTCAACCCGCGCCCACCATCTGTCAACACCTGCAATGACAAAGAGTAAACGATATTAGTACAACATAAACATAATAAAAAATTTAAGTGTGTATCATCGTCATGAACATAATAAAAAATTGAATACCTAATCCGCAAAGGGTCGGGATGGCAAATCCTCGACCCCTCGAAACCACGATCCTCGACCCCAGACCCTCGACTTCTTTTCCCCTTGATCCTCGACCCCTATACACCTCAATCCTCGACCCCTAGACCCTCGACTCCTTTTCCCCTCGATCCTCGACCCCTTGATGCCTTTTCCCCTCGACCCTCGACCCCTCGGCACCTTGATCCTCAACCCCTAGACCCTCGACTCCTTTTCCCCTTGATCGTCGACCCCTCAACCACTCGACGACCCTCTTTTCCCTCAGCGACCCTCGACTGTGTTGTGCTAAAAACCTGTGGTCGGTTTGCTTGTTTGGCATGACTCTCTAAGTGATTGTTGTCTAGCTAGCAAGGTGTAGCATGAATTAACACCGATGAGATGAGATTACTACTTAGCATGATGATGTGGTGATGATGCACTCATTTTAGTTTGACACTTTTAACGAAGCTTAGCTTTCTTGAATCATTCATTCTTGTTATTGTGTTGCTGTTGCTGCTGTTATTTTTTTCCTTATCTAGAGAAGAGAAGAAAGATGAATGCAATAATAGGTGTCATGGTTATTATTGGCTAGTTAGTGTCTACTGCTACTACAAGTGATGATGATGCTGCTGCTAGTTAAGATGGATGGCCATAATGTTGTATCTATACTAGAAGGTTTCATCATCATAGGTAAAAGAAAAGAAGAAAAGGAAAAAAAGCTAGAGGCCAACAAAACAAAACAGACATGATAGTACTAGTTTCTTCTGAGGAACAAAATTACTGCAAAGGAGAAGAAGCTAGATATTGATGAAGCCAAGTTTGTTCCAAGTCAGAAGAAATGATGCTGATTATCAACTCTTCTGATGGTGATATGCTGGAAATTACTAGCATCAATGCCGGATTCCTCGCAAGGTGGATGGGAATTTACGATTCGACATGCTTCTTCAGGGAGTTCTGTTTAAAGAGATAAAATGCCTTTCTTGTTTTACATTTTTCTGTTTTAAGGTTGCACATGCTCTTATCTACCAGCATACGATTCGGTGAAACATGGACTCGATCCCCAAGCCGTATTGTCCAAGACTTGGTGCACTCAGGTTAACGGAAGAATAAAGATGTTCCATGTAAAAAATAAATAAAAGTGCTTTTAGTTTCTATAACTTTGGAGAATGAATAATGTTACTACATTGATTCATTCGTTAATGTTTATAATCAAAGACAAGCCCATTGCCTTGCATCCTCTTTAAGTAGAGTACTATAGTTGTTAGTCTCGGGCTACATGCAAGTCAGATTTGATGAATCAGCAACACTGAACATTCTATACATACACCACCAATCTGAGTCTATCAAACCAAAAATACCAAAACAAGCAAACTAGCAGCAACACAATTGGCGATAACCATTTACAACAATGAACAGTAGAAAAAAAAGCTCACCTTGGAGGATGGTCGGAGGGAGGGTGGAGGGTCGTCTGCGGGAAGGGTGGTGGCGGCGCGGTCCGGCTCTGGCGGCGGGGCGGATGGAGGGGCCGACGCGGGAAGGGTGGCGGCGGCGCGGCGGGGTGGGTGTAGGGCCAGGGCCATCATGGACTGGCTCCGGCGATGGGGCGGAGCGGGGAGGGCTCAGCGGCCTTATTCCGGGGGGTGGGGCGGTGGGGCAACGGGGTGGTGGGGCGACGGGGCGGCGGCAGGTGGTTGGGGCGACGGGGCAGCGGCGGGTGGGGCGACGTGGTGGTCGGGCGACGGGGCAACGAGGGGTGGGCCGGCGGGGCGGTGGGGCAACGGTGGGTGGGGAGGCAGGGCAGTGGGGCGACGGGGCGGTTGCGGTGGTCGTCGGGGAGGAAAAGGGAGAGAAAGAGAGAGAGAGGGCGACGGCGGGGCCCCGGCCCGTTAGTTAAATTGAACCTTTGCCGTCCGCTACACCTTTGTCGTCCGCCTTCTTGCTATTTGTCGTCCGCTAGCAGACGGCAAAGAGGGGGCCGTTAGGGTTTACCAGCCAGTGGGCCAACCCCCTCTTTGCCATCTGCTAGCAGATGGTAAATCTTCATTGTCGTCCGTTAGCGGACGACAAAGAGGTGGCTGAAGGCAAAGCCATCTTTGCCGTCAGCCAACTCTTTGCCGTCAGTTTTTTGATAGCTGACGGCAAACCCATCCTTTGCCGTCTGCTAGCGAACGGCAAAGAAGTGGCTGATGGCAAATCTTCTAATTCCAGTAGTGCGTGTGGGGACTTTCCGTTTCCAAAAACACGCGGCCATATAAATTTTGCGCATTGGGTATATTCAAACACAACATGACACTTCATACGTATGTTGGGGCCACATGCACGCAGTGTTGTCTTGAGGCACTACCTCGCGTGGTTATCGGAGAAAAACTAGCCTATTTTGTGGGGCCGCATGTGGAACGTCAATGCATGACTTTGACCCAACAAACAAGAGAGGTTATATGACTAAGGTGGGTGATTCTTCTTGGTTAGTCTTACAATACGACTTGGTGAGATGCCCCCTCCCGCTGACTCAAAGTGTGTGTGTGTGTGTGTGGGGGGGGGGGGTGACAGTACTACTTCATACTAGGTGAACCTACGTGGGGTCGGGATTCCCGGTTAATTTGCAATGCACATGTGCCACATCAAATTTGTGATTTGGTAACACCAAAAGAACACATCTATGGGCCCGCACATGGTCCACAGTTGATCAGAAGCAAAGGGGGAGGGGTTGATGTACTCCCTTCGGTTTTGTGTTACGGTACGGTAAGATGTCAGACCTAGTTATTTGGGGGCATGCGTTCATAGCTAGGATTCCCCTCCCGGCAACATGAAGTGTGTGTGTTCGGGGGGGGGGGGGGGGCTAGCAATAATAACGTGTCCTATGTGCAACAGGTGCCACATCAAAGTTTTACATTGGTTACTTGAGCATCAAACCACCCTTTTCATACATATATTTGGTCCACATGCAAGTGTGTTCGTGTTCTGACCCTTTCCCTCATTTTTTTGCCAAACTTATAAACAACAGACGAGTCAGACGCAGAAACCGTCTGCGATCAGGTACGAAACAGACACGGTTCCCTAGGACTACCCATGTGTCGCGCCCCTTCCCCTGTCACCCATGTGATCACAGTAGATTGGGATCCACGAGGTTTCCCTCCCCCTCTAGAAAATATCTACTCCCTCGCAATCTCAAAAATATCTACCCGCGTCCGCGTAGATGGTTTTTCTATTTGATAGCAAACGATTAGTATGTCTGGACTGTGTGCGATGTCCGTTACTCCCGCTCTGCATCAATCAGTAGATCCAAATTTCTAGTAGCCCCGACACTTTACTCCCGCCTCACTCTGCTTCAATCCTTTGATCCAAATTTTCGGTAGCCCCGCCATGGCCTAGTAAAATTTTCGGTACCCGCGGCATTTCCTCAAACACCACCTTGGACCCCCCTCCACACACACCCCCCAAATCCTTTGCTCACCCCAAATCACCCGCTCACACACATACACACCACCCATCCCTCGCTCCAAACCTAGCTAGGTCGCCGCCGCCGCGCTGCCTCCATCGTCAACCTCTGTCGGTCTGCCCGTGAAGATTTCCCACCAATAAACGTACCCTCGCTGCCCTGAGTTTCTTGGATGACGCCTGTGAAACACCCCCTTTATCAGGGATCCCCATCCCCACCCCCTCCCCCACTCCAGAGCGTTGTAGCCTAAGCCCGACTACACTTCCCAGGGAGCTCGAGGAGGGAATGGCCCAAAATAGCTTTACCGCGGCCTCTTCGCCCGACGTTGGCGAGGTGGCTGCCGAGGAAGCTAAAGACAATGACTGGACCTGGATTTAGCCTTTCAATCAGCGAGCTAGAGTATTCTGGCATGTCGCGGATGCCGGCTACGACATCGAGGTTGTCGACACCGATGGCTTGAAGCGGGTTATGTCACAGGTTAAGTTGCCCACCCCCAACCCTTTGGGTTTGACCGCCGTCAATATCATCGATGGCCCTGCCGCTGATCTCCTGCGGCTCATTATGAACAATTTGACATCCTTCATCACCATGGAGCCCCTTTTGTCATTTCCGAAGGACACGTTCTGCGATGCTGGACTGGGATCCTCAGCTGGCAAGTCAGTCCTCATCGACGGCAACTGTCGGTGTCAAAACCGGCGGATCTCGGGTAGGGGGTAACGAACTGTGCGTCTAAGGCTAATGGTAATAGGAGGCGGGGGAAACAATGTTTACCCAGGTTCAGGCCCTCTCGATGGAGGTAATACCCTACTTCCTGCTTGATTAATTTTGATGATATGAGTATTACAAGAGTTGATCTACCACGAGATCGTAGAGGCTAAACCCTAGAAGCTAGCCTATGATTATGATTGTTATTGTCCTACGGACTAAACCCTCCGGTTTATACAGACATCGGAGTGGGCTAGGGTTACACAGTCGATTCTGAGAGAAGGAGATCTACATATCCGAATGGCCAAGCTAGCCTTCCACGCAAAGGAGAGTCCCACCCGGACACGGGACGAAGTCTTCAATCTTGTACCTTCATAGTCCAACAGTCCGGCCAAAGTATATAGTCCGGCTGTCCAAGGACCCCCTAATCCGGGACTCCCTCAGTAGCCCCTGAACCAGGCTTCAATGACGACGAGTCCGGCGCGCAGATTGTCTTCGGCATTGCAAGGCGGGTTCCTTCTCCGAATACTCCATAGAAGATTTTGAACACAAGGATCTTGTCCAGCTCTGCAAAACAAATTCCACATACCACCGTAGAGAGTACAATATTCCACAAATCTAATCTGCTGACAACTTTTCTGCCGCGGTCCGGTCATTATGAACCATTTTTCCCAGCCTGCCACTACGTGTTGTGAGGCGGTTTTATTGGCATGTCTTGTCGAAGCGGAGATCGTGATCCCCTTATCACGGGATTCTCATCAATACGGGTGTGGGTAACCCAATCGTGCTTGTTAATACGACTCCTCGATTTTAGGCAAGTTCCAAACGGCCACGCGGAGGACGTTTGATATTCACCCTCTTTATAAAGGGGCCAAGGCCTATCCTTTTCTTCCCACGCTCGATCCTTCCGTTCCCCCACCTCGAGCTCCAACACCCAAGGCTCAGGCTAAGCGCTTCGGACCTTCAACCATGTCCGGATCCAACCTTCAAGGTCGGTGGATGGCCTCCTCTGTCACAGAGGAGGACATCAAGAAGCTAACGGAAGCCAGGTATCTGACCGCCGAAATCCTGCATAGGCTGCCTGCTCAAGGGCAGGTCATCCCCACTCCCGAACCCAAAGATAGTGTCGTATTTGTTTCCCACTTCCTCCGAGGGCTAGGCTTTAGTCTTGATCCCTTTGTTAGAGGGCTTATGTTCTATTACGGGCTCGATTTCCACAACCTAGCTCCAAATTCCATCCTTCACATCTCGTCGTTTATCGTCGTGTGTGAGGCCTTCCTCCGCATCACCCCTCACTTCGGCTTATGTCTCAAGACCTTCAATGTGAAGCCGAAGACAATCGATGGGCAACACACAGAATGCGGAGGTGCCATAATAAGCAAAGGCCTCGATGCTATATGGCCAAAGGGTTCCTTCCCGGAGGTGTCCAACTTATAGCAACAGGAGTGATTTTACATCACAGCTCCCCGTGGTACAAAGTGGGTGGCTACCCCCGCCTTCCGCTCGGGCCCTCCACTGCAACTGGCGTCATGGGTCAACAAGGGGCTGGACTGGGGGCCAATTAACAACGTGATGACATTGCAAAGTCGCATCCGAGATCTCCTCAAGAGGGGTCCGTCTTGTCAAGGTAATGCAAGTTATGCTTGTTTGTTGGGTCCTACCATGCCAACGTCGATCTCTCCGTATGTGGGAGTTCAACCCAGAAGGACCGCGAACTATTCAGCAATTCTTCGGTGTGACGCTCGAAGAGATGTATAGATTGTTCTTCGGATCACGAATAAAGTGTCCGGACACCACCGAGGATGCGGGTCTCAACTGCAACCGTCCAGATACCCACGTAAGTAATTCTACGACCGAACATGTTGTCTTTTTATTTGTCACAACATCATTATGATAAGAAAGGCGGAGAGGATCAGGTGTTCGGCCTCCCTTCCCGAAAGCTCACAGGATCCTGTACTAGCCAGGATGCTTGAGCACGCACCTTATCAAGTGCCATCAGGGGAAGATGAAGGGAGAAATAAAGAAGTCGAAATCAGGCTTCACACACTACACATCCAAACCGGGGGAATTAGCGTCTCCGTGAAGGAGGATAATCGGGGAGAAGAATCTAGAATACCCTCTCCCCAAGGAAGGAAAAGGACCGCCTCTGAAGACTTGGAAATGGAGGTTTCCAAACGAGGGAAGAAACCTTTGCCAGGGGGCCCTACCCCGGAGGGCGTCCTTACCACACCGCGCCCGCAAGGGGGCCAGCCCTCCACCAAGCTGTAAGTGAACAAAAGTACTTTGGTAAATATATCCTGCTTTATCTCTAAGGACAATAACCGAGACATATATCTTGCAGTCCGGCTCGTAGCCCTTCTCGACAGAGTTCGTCTTCGGGGGATCTTCTTCCGGAGATGATGGAGAGCGAAACGCCTCCCCTTGCCTTCCCGCCTCATGAGGCGGACGACCACGAGGTGTCGTCCGGAGGATTTCTCCTGATCCGCCAAGGCGGTAACCCTTCGCCACCGAAGTCCGGAGTACTCGGCTCCTCAGGAGAGCAACAGAAAGAGTCCGGGACTGTCCGGTGCACAACCAGACGCACTGATGGGTCTTCTGGAGCAAGCGGCTATCAAAGGCGCATCGTACTTTAATGGGTACGGTGGTTAAGAGGATTTCATCTGCCAAAAGTGGGTTGCATGAAGCTTTTACGAGCCTGCTAAGAGGCTTTAATGTACGCAAAGTAATATATATATTTTTGACGGTACCACACACGCTAGGTGTGCTGTATACATATAGTAGCCCATGAGACTCTGGTTGCAGTCCAGAGGCGGCAAACAGAGGATCATAGTCCCAGGTAATGATCGCGCTGCTTTCATGTGCAGGCGGCTGAGGGTCCGGTGGTCGGACCATCGAGTTTGCGAATCGAGGCGGCAGCTTGATGCGGCAGATACCGACATCGCGCTTGTGAACAAGCGGCTTGACGAGGCACAGGGTATGTATTTTTGGGTGGTCAAAAAATATTAAGAGGAGCATGATGCTAGTATCTATAATATGTTGTGACTGCAGATGGAGCTGCCGCCGTGGAGATCCTTCGGGCGGAACTTGCCCGAGTCAAGGAATGAGCAAGGAGAAGTGATGCGGCCGCCCTAAAGGCGGCCGAAGAGTTAAGAGAGAAGATAAAATAGCCAAGATGGCTGTTGAGCTGAAAGATGCCACCGAACGATATGAGCTTCTTGAAAAGGAAAGCCAAGCGAAAGTGGCTGACCTGAAGAAAGCCATGGAAGCAGCCAAGGAAACCCGCTCTAAAATCAGAGCGGCGAAGGAGGAGCTCCGTCAAGCCAGAGATATCACGACTGGGAAGCCCTTTTTGTTGCGAACGAAGTACGGAGATCCGAAGTATGCCCCTCTGGATCAATTATGGAGTGCTGGAGACGCGTACTTGGACTTGGCAATGAGTGCTGCTGATGCGACTGAGTTTTTCAAAGATCATGAAGTGGAAAGGTTGTTCTGGTCGCTGTTCAGTGCTCCAACGCGTCCGCTGTTGTTAAATGAACAAATGGCCGAGTGGGCCGAGCTCCATAGGTTATCCGGACTTGCCATGAGGTCTGTCGTGGATTATATTTGGCGAAGGGACCAAGGCCAAATAGTTATTTTGGTTTAGTGCAACGATTCCTTGGTGTTGTGCCGCATATCGATGCTCTAAAGAGGTCGGTGTGCATAGAGGGTGCACGGATGGCTCTTGCCCGTGTTAAGACATACTGGGTAGAGATGGAGGCCACCGCTATTGCAACCCGGGGTCCGGCCATAGGCCAGGTCTCGGCCGAGCACTATTTTGAAGAAGTCCTAGAAGGTGCTCGTTTAATAGAGGATCAGTGATAGAAGAGTATCATGTTCGAGTGACATGTATGACCATTGTAAAAACAATGCTATTTCAATTATAAAGGCTATGTTTATACTTTTGCCTGAAAGTATTATGATGCCTCCTGTGCGGCCGTTTATGTATGTATATAACCTGAAAGTTTGCAGTCGTCGGCTTCAGCCCCCACGCATATAATGCGGGGGTGTTCAGAAAAGCGCGTATTCACACTTGATCCAACGTCTTGGTCCATTAAGGAGGTGATAGCGCGGCGAACAAGGCAATCGGACTATATAGCTTTAACACTTTCACTTATCCATAGGAGTTTGACGTTGGGGTTACTATATAGCCCCTGGTACTTCTGCGCTCATCCGAATATGGTGCGCGTACATACATGACCAGGAAACCGGTCCTTCATTAATGCAGAGGAATCGCGAAGATTCCGCTGAGTCATCGAGTGGTTGACCAGTCTCGCGCTTTATCATGACAGTCAATTTTCGGCTTTCCCTACTAAGGTGCTCATCCAGATGAACCAGGGCACAATCACAGTAGTTCTCCCGGTGCCACCTTAGCCGATAGAGCGGAACGTAAGGTACAAAACACGGAAGCCGGGCAAACCCAACTATTGACCAAAGACATAATTCGGAGCTGATGCATATATGGAAAAACTCGCGACGCCGAACACTCCCTAAGGTTTTCGGACTTTACAACATATACTGGGCTGAATAACGCCCTCGATAATGAGCCCTGAATTTCCAGGTACGTACATTAGTCTGACGTGACGAAATGCCAATAACGTGTTGAGTACCCGGAGGGTGCGAAGCAATAAGAGACAGTAAAAAAGGTTTACAGAGGGTCTTAATCTAAAAAGAAACCTTTGAGCGGGGCCCTGCTGCACGTCTGCGCCTGTGTCTCCGTTGTGCCGTATCCTGGAAGGGTGTAGCACGATGATCATCTGTAAAAGAGAAAAACCCAGGTGAAAGTCTTCGTGCGAAAAATTGGTTATTCTTAATGAACCATCAAAATGCAATCTATTATTGTATAATAGGGTCAAGACGAACTGTAGACCTTTTACATGCGGGAAGCCCCTAGTACCACCTATGGGGGTATATCCGTCGACCCAATCTCAGGTTTATCTGAGCTGCTACAGCTAGTGGTGCACCGGACTCGTCTAACCGTGTCCGCGGAGTTGATGGTCGATTATTTATTCTGGTTGGAGAGGCCGTTCAGTGGTCGGCTGCTAGAGCCGCCACATATTTTTCCGCACGTATGGAACTCTCTGTGTTTCCGCTAACTGTGATGATGACACGTGGACCGGGCATCTTAAGCTTAAGATAAGCGTAATGCGGTACTGCATTAAAACGAGCGAAGGTCGTTCTTCCGAGTAGTGCGTGATAGCCGCTTCGGAATGGAGCGATGTCGAAGGTTAATTCTTCGCTTTGGAAGTTGTCGGGAGAATCGAATACAACCACTAGTACTAGAGCCCGTGCAGCGGGCCTCTGGGCCTGGTATTACTCCTTCAAAGGTAGTATTTCTTTGTCTGGTTCTTGTCGGGTCTATCCCCATTTTGTGGAAAGTGTCCTGATATATCAGATTAAGACTACTGCCGCCGTCCATAAGGACTCGGGTGAGATGGTATCCATCAATTATTGGGTCTAGCACCAAGGCAGCCGATCCTCCATGCCGGATACTAGTCGGGTGATCCCTGCGATCAAAAGTGATCGGGCAGGCCGGCCAAGGGTTGAACTTCGGGGTGACGGGCTCCACGGTGTATACGTCTCGGAGTGCGCGTTTGCGCCTCCTCTTCGGTATGTGAGTTGTGTAAATCATGTTCATTGTTTTGACCTCTGGTGGGAATTTTTTTCTGTCCCCTAGTGTTCAGCTGGCGAGGCTCATCCTCGTCTTCACTTGGTGTCTCCCTCCCCTTGTGTTCGGTGTTTAGCTTGCCGGCCCGCTTGAAGACCCAGCATTCTCTTTTGGTGTGATTTGCAGGTTTGTCGGAGGTGCCATGAATCTGACGTAGCCTGTCTAGAATCTTGTTTAGGCTGGATGGTCCATCTCTACTGCCTTTAAATGGATTTTTCCGTTGACCGGGTCGAGAGCCCCTGAATCCGGCATTTACCGCCGTGTTGTCTGGGCTGTCTTCATTGTTTCGACGCTTGCTTTTATTGCGTCACGGTTTCCCGTTGCCATCCCTGACTTCGGATGTGCCTGGGTTGCTGGTGCTGCTACGGGCCAGCCAGCTGTCTTCGCCCGCACAAAAGCGGGTCATAAGGCTTGTTAGGGCTGCCATTGTCCTCGGTTTTTCCTGGCCGAGGTGTATGGCGAGCCATTCGTCCCGGACACTGTGTTTGAAAGCCGCTAAGGCTTCGCCATCCGGGCAGTCGACGATTTGATTCTTCTTAGTGAGAAATCTGTTCCAAAGCTTTCGGGCTGACTCTCCGAGCTGTTGAATTATATGACATAAATCGTCTGCATCCGGAGATCGGACATAGCTCCTTTGAAAATTAGCCCTAAAAGCATCCTCAAGCTCTTCCCAACTTCCAATTGAGTTTTTGGGGAGGCTTTTCAACCAGTGCCGAGCTGGTCCTTTCAACTTGAGGGGCATGTATTTGATGGCGTGGAGATCATCTCTGCGAGCCATGTGGATGTGAAGGATAATGTCCTCAATCCAGACCCCAGGGTCTATCGTTCCGTCGTATGCCTCTATGTTCACGGGTTTGAATCCCGCTGGAAATTCATGACCCAGCACCTCATCGGTGAAGCATAGGGGGTGCGCGGCACCCTTGTATTTGGATGTGTCATGGCATTCTTCTGACGGTTGTAGTGTTCGGTTTTGATTCCGAGCTGTTATTCGGTCAGTATAGTCGTTTGGGCGGCCATGATTTTGTGCCGGAGCGCGCTTCCTAGATCCGTAGATGGACCTGGCCATACCGGGTTTTTTGTGCAGGTCCTCACATAAATCATGCGCTGACTTGTGTGCGATGGTGTTAGCCGCCCTATCGCGGCCGCGGTGTGGTTGGTCCAGCTGATCGGCCGTTTTGTTTTTCGGCTGAATGGGCTCTAAAGCCTCGTCGTCGAATCCAGGCAGCAGCTTGCGCTTTGGATAGCTCTTTGTCTGGCGACTGCCACCGTACTTTTCTTCAGTGTCAAGCACTTTGTTCCATCTGCTGTTGAGCGTATTCTGCACGGCCTTAAGCCTTTGCTTCTGCTTCTTCAGGCTCCTCGCGGTGGCAATAAGCCTTCTATGGAGGTTCTCTTGTTCCAAGTGCCTTTTCGGGATGATGTGTGCATCGTCGTCCGGACTGTTCTCCTCTCTGGAGACAGGTTGATGAGTTTTACCCTCGGGTCGTCGTGATCAGACAGCGTCTCCGTACTATGTTCTCCATCCGCTGGCTCATCCTGCTCCATTGCTGGGTCCATGTGGTCGTCGTTTCCTTTGGAGTCGACCGGGGTATTATTCTTTCTTGCGCTGGTATCGTTGTTTTTGCTGAGGCGGGATTTGGAGCGGCGCCTACGTCGTCGCTTTGGTTACTTCTCAAGGGGATTATCCTTCGCGGCATCCTTCCGTTCCTCGTCATTGTTTTATTTGGGTGTATCCACCATGTATATATCATATGATGAAGTGGCTGTCCAGCGCCGTGTGGGTGGTGGTTCCTGTTCCTCTCCTGCATCGTCGTCCATACCGTCGATGTCTTCGGAGTCGAAATCAAGCATGTCGGTTAAATCATCGACAGTAACTATTAAGTGGGTGGTGGGTGGGGAACGAATTTCTTCGTCGTCCATTTCCCACTCGAGCCGGACATAGTTCGGCTGAGGGTCTCCAGACAAGGAGAGAGACCTTAATGAATCTAGCACGTCGCCCAAGGGCGAGTGCTGAAAAATATCCGCGGAGGTAAACTCCATGATTGGTGCCCAATCAGATTCGATAGGCACGGACGCAAGCGGTTTTGGAGCCTGTGGCCAGGGACGAATCCAAGGATTCGATGACACAAGTCTCATAGGAGGAGAAGTCAGTGTTCGGCTCTATCGCTGCTAAGTGTGCGACCTCCGTGGCGGGGTCCATCCACCCATCCTCGGATGGCACGATCTGCTCCAGATTGAGGGCCGGAGCAGCCGCAGGTGTGATCTCCCGAACACCGTTCGACGGCAGAGCTAAGTCGTGCTCGTCGTGACTGTGCGGCGCACCTGACCTGATGGCCAGGGGCGTAGCTAGGGATCTGCTCCAGATGGCCAAGCGAGTTGGCCCGCAGTACGAAGCCGCCGAATACGAAGATCTGTCCGACGAGAAAAACCTCACCCTGGTCACATCGTTGCCGATGATCGAAGGAGCCATCAAGCCTTTACCATGACGGCACAGTGGAACTCTCAATGAAAGCACAAACGTCGGTGTCAAAACCGGCGGATCTCGCGTAGGGGGTCCCGAACTGTGCGTCTAAGGCTAATGGTAACAGGAGGCGGGGGACACAATGTTTACCCAGGTTCGGGCCCTCTCGATGGAGGTAATACCCTACTTCCTGCTTGATTGATCTTGATGATATGAGTATTACAAGAGTTGATCTACCACGATATCGTAGAGGCTAAACCCTACTTCCCGCCTATGGTTATGATTGTTGTTGTCCTACGGACTAAACACTCTGGTTTATATAGACACCGAAGGGGGCTAGGGTTACACAAATTAGGTTACAGAGAAGGAGATCTACATATCCGAATCGCCAAGCTTGCCTTCCATGCAAAGGAGAGTCCCACCCAGACACTGGACGAAGTCTTCAATCTTGTACCTTCATAGTCCAACAGTTCGGCCAAAGTATATAGTCCGGCTGTCCGAGGACCCCCTAATCCGGGACTCCCTCAGCGACCACGAGGAGGAGCCAATCTATGAGAAGTGTGCAAACCCATGATTTGTTTTCTCGAACCCCATTTGTAGTGAAAACATGTCCAGTATTTATTGCTATATTAGGTTGTTTGCATTATGCCTTGTTTATTTCCATGGTTTATGTTTGTTCGGTTGTTTGTAGTTAGCATATGTCTAGTTTCAATTGCCATCTTTGGCTGTTCGTAGTATGCCTTGTTTATTTCAGCTATTAACAGTCTGATAATTCTATATGTGCTAGTATGATCAGTGTAGTTCAATTTCATCAATACCAAATTTAACAATAGCTCTATGAATGACTATGTTAGGTTTCGTTAAGCATGTTGTACTCCCTCCGAATCTTTTTAGTTCGCATATAAGATTTGTCTAAAGTCAGGCCTCTTAAAGTTTGACCAATTATAGAACAAAATACCAACATTCACAATATGAAATAAATATCAGTACATGTGTCATCACATAAATTTTCATATTGTATAACTTTATCATGCTAGATGTTGATATTTTTAATATAAATAAGGTCAAACTTTATGAAGTTTGACTTAAAAAAATCTTATATGCAGAGTAAAAAGGACCGGAGGGAGTATTGAACATGCCTTTACATTTGATTTAACAATGGCACTGTTTGGATACTCTAACTTAGCTAGAGGTTAGAGTTAGTTTCTAGCTCATGATAGATAAAAGGGAGAGAGAGAGATTGGTGGAATAGTTGATTGTATTGTTTGAGCCTCATGGGCATATATATAAGACTATTTGGTCATCTTGGAGTACAAGTCAAGGTAGAATAAATCCTATGCTATCCTACGTTTCCTAAATAACAATGATACACAACAATGACTAATCCTGAACTAACTCTAGCCAAAGAGGTGTTTGGATGATAGTGTTAGATTGACAATAAATGCACTAGGAGAACTAGCCCCAATCAGCACCTCTTGCGTGCGATAGTTGTTTTGGGTGGGTTTGACGCAACTAGCTCAAGCTAGCCCTCATGTTTGGATACTTTAGGGCTATTTGAGACCAAACTAATTCTAACCCATGGATCCAAATAGGGCCAATAACTAGTGTACTTAGACTTACACAACATAATTTTGAATGACTACATTTGCTTGCTTTAAATATTAGGCCTATTGCAGTTAATAACACACCTTTCCACTTCTTCTTTTTATATATTACGTATTAAATTTTTTGATCTTGCACATGTAGGTCCTGCTGTCAGACGTTTTGACCCACTATTTGACCATTTTTGCATATGTGGAAATGAATTGTCCATTAATATCAGTCAAGTCAAGGCACTCGGAAAGATTGTTACGATAAAGAAATTAGCGACAAAACATAACAAGATCTTTGTCTGCGCAATGAAGAAGACATCAATTCACTATGGGATGGTACTAACTGTTATACCTTGTCTTTTTAATTCCTTTGCGCCATTTCAAATCTGGACAAGATATTTATGCATATCCTTGTTTTCAGGCCTTTCCAAAGGAGTTCACTGATGATTACCTCTCAAACCACCTATATGGTCAGGAGGCGCGGAAGGTTTTCATACAACACCCACGGTTCAATATTGAAGTGTTCCTGAAGAGGACGAAGGATGGATAGTCCATCGTCCATAGGCACTGGCCTAAATTTGCAAACACCTTCAGCATCAATGAAGGCTCATTATCCGCATTCCGCTTCAGCAGTTTTCCACGTGAGATTCATCTATCTATGTTCCGTCTATAATGCTAATTTTGAAAGGTTTTAGATGTTGCATGTGAAACTTGGTGCTGGTGAAGTTATGTAATGGGGTAGCTAGTGTTGAAACTATATGATGTTGTACTCTGATGTATTTCAATTATGAAATCATGCTTCCTTAATATGGAAATGAAATATATTGTCTGATTAATATGAAATGTCAATAAGATTAATAAATGGTCGTCGAATGGACAATTAGCCTACTAATTGGGTTTTTCTATTGCAAACGGTTATTGAGAAAATGCCGTGGGCGATGACCTGAGGGAATGCACATAGTTTCTAGGAATAAACCGTGTTGGATCAATGAACAATCACACACGACATACTCTTGAAAACTATTTGCGTTAGTCTACCTTGCTCAAATGACTACCACATAAAAAGTGTGTGTGATGGATATCCTTTGCCTCACAATTTCTTCTATACATCGTGTGTGATGCATTCAATAACGCAAATGCTAAAAAATTTAATATCGTGTCCAATGGCAACGCTATCATAAACGATTTTGTGGGGAAAATTGTGTTTGATGGCGAACGAAAACGTTTTCCTTGGAGTGACTGTGTGGGATGTATAAACGAACGGAAATGTACTTCTTGGATTAACTGTGTGGGATGTACATACTAACGGAAACGTATTCCTTGGATTGACTATGTGGAATGTACATACGAACGGAAGCATTTAGCGGGGACTGACAATGTCTGATGTACTGACGGCCGAAGATGATTTCTCCTATATAATTGTATTTTTTAGCACTACTATACATATAACCGTATTTGATCGGTCGCCGATCGCACACGACCTCGTTTTGCCGAGCGTGTGTGCCAGGAGGGCATATCCCTGATGATTTCTGGGTCAAGTGGGAAGGAACCCCCTATCGCAGTCACTCACTAGGCGACGGTTCCAAATGCTGTCGTGGAAAGGGGTTAAAAACCATTTGTATAGCACCTCGATGTACCAGTGAAATGGCACGCCCATGATTTTACTACTTGTATGCATTAGGAAATACCCTCCTTAAAAAGGGAGTGGCGCGTTTCTTTTTGGCAAAAGAAATGGCACGCCTGGTGGGACCTGATTCTCCTCCCATCTTTGATGCGCTTTGAAGGTTGTCAAAATTCTTGGTTCTATTGCTCATCTAAAGTTAGGGCGTTGAGATGTTGCAATGGAAGTGCAATGTCCCGCTCAAAGCACATGGTTCTACATGTGCGAAATACAACAAAAAATCCAGCATGTTAGATGGATAACTTGCTCTTGTCATTTGATACTTCATCTCAGCTTACGAACATACTGTCAGAAATACCGATCAGTTGATTTTGTCGGCTGTTTGGGAACAAGGGTACCCAGACTTTCCTTCCTGCAGCCCATGGCATGGCCCCATCAACGGCCTAGTATTGCCCATCTTCAGCATCGACAAGACAAGACCCTCGCGAGGTGGACGGCACCAAGACCTCCGGAAGGAGCGGCTAAGGGAGTCCTAGATTAGGGGGTCCTCGGACAGCTGGACTATATCCTTTAGCCAGACTGTTGGACTATGAAGATACAAGATTGAAGACTTCGCCCCGTGTCCGGATGGGACTCTCCTTGGAGTGTAAGGCAATCTTGGAAATACGGATATGTAGATCTCCTCCCTTGTAACCGACTCTGTGTAACCCTAGCCCCCTCTGGTGTCTATATAATCCGGAGGGTTTAGTCCGTAGGACAACAACAATCATACCATAGGCTAGCTTCTAGGGTTTAGCCTCTACGATCTCGTGGTAGATCGACTCTTGTAATACACATATCAAGATCAATCAAGCAGGAAGTAGGGTATTACCTCCATCGAGAGGGCCCGAACCTGGGTAAACATCGTGTCCGCCGCCTCCTGCTACCATCCGCCGTAGACGCATAGTTCGGGACGCCCTACCCGAGATCTGCTGGTTTTGACACCGACATTGGTGCTTTCATTGAGAGTTCCATTGTGTCGTCATCATAAGGCTAGATGGCTCGTCTCGTTATCAAGGAAAACATCACCTATGGGGGAGCCCTGGCTGTAGGCCAAACTCTCCGACTAGGCGGCTTCGTCATGAGAGCCCGTTCGGTCGCTGCGCCGACGATGACTTCTCGGGTCATCAAAAGCAGTCTCCAGGTAGGCTCGGAATTCGCCGAGCAGATGGATCCAATGGAGCTCTCCTCTTTGAACGAGCTCTTGGATCGCATCGCCGCCTTGGGAATCGCTACGGACTATGATCGGATCGGGCTTAAACCCGACAAAAGGGAGATTAACTCTCCGCCGGGCACCCATCAGATAGCGGTGGTGGAGGAGCAACACAGCGATTCTTCCTGTATCTTGAAGACAAGCTATGTCCGGATTCCCGAGCTCTCTAAGCCGGATACCCGTCTACGGGAGGACATGGCCCAAGCTCTAAACCTAGAATCAGACAGTGGGCCAGACCTATTATGCAACAACCCGGAGCCCGAACTTTCAAGATCGGAAACTCCGCTGCTCCTGGGTCTCAGATCTGGTCAGGGTTCGGACCTAAATATACCCACCCACCCAGATATAAGTGATCTTTCCCACATTATACAAGAGCCCCAAGAGACAGTACATCACTATTGGGCCAGATTCCTCCTTGTAATGAGCAAGGTCAAGGACTGTCGTGAGGAAGACGCAATTTCATTCTTTTGCAAAAATTGCACGGACAAGGGAATCCTCAATGCCATTATTCGTTGTGACATAGCACACTTCGCTGACTTGGCGGCCATAGTACAGAAGTACTGTGCGATGGAAAGCGCCTGGAAAACCCAAACAAAATTCTGGGATCCTCCGGCTCTCACTAAACCCCCCGTCCGAACTAAAAGGGTGTACTCTCATAAGTCACCCGATCCAATTACAAAGAAACAAAAGCCCACTACAGGGCGTGGAACCGTATTGGAGGGATGGCTCAACGGGCCATGCAAAATTCACAGTACAACGGATACCATACCAACTCACAGCCTTAGAGCATGTTGGGTACTCCGGCAGGTGGCCAAGAGCGGTGAGGATATCCTCATCAACAATACCGCAGAGCACCATCCCGTGGAGAACTACAATATAGTATTGACAGTCTTCGAGACCATCGCCTCAAATAATAGGCGTAAGTGAGCACTCCACAGCCTTGCCGAAGTCTGCCACGTAGCAGCAATAAATACATGAAGCGATACGGCTATCACCTTCAATGCCAGTGCCGAACCTAAATTCCGAACAGCCCGAGCACCAGCCGCCTTGGTCCTTAGTCCAATTGTGTACGGCTTCCGGCCTACTAAAGTGCTCATGGACGGCGGCAGCGGATTAAACCTCATGTATGAGGAGACTCTTCGAAAAATGGAAATAGACAGAAGCCGCATTGAGCAAAGCAGCACGACATTCAGAGGAATCATCCCTAGTCGGGAGGCATGATGTCTTTGGCAAAATCACACTAGATGTGGTATTCGGCACGCCGGAGAATTATAGGTCCGAAGAAATCACATTCCAAGTGGCCCCGTTCAATAGCGGATACCACGCCATTCTAGGGCGAGAGGCATTCACGATCTTCCAAGCTATACCCTGAAAGTGCAACTATCCTAGGTGGTTTTGGTAATTCCTAACAACATATAGCTCATTGAGCTAACATTATTCCAATATAAATATTTCAGGAAAAGCTCAATGAATGGCATGGCATGGATGAGAAAAGTGGACCCCTCAAGATACTAAGGATAAAAGGATTGGCTCAAGCTCAAAGCTCAAGACTCTAAATTTTATATTTTAGTGATCCAAGATCACGTTGAGTCTATAGGAAAAGCCAACACTATCAAGGAGGCATGAGGTGTTGCTTAATGAGGTTCTTGGTTCAAAGTGCTTAGTGATATGCTCCAACACCCTCAACTACTTTCCCACATCCACATATGACCTAAACCAAAAGTCCAACTCGGCCCCACCGATTCTTTCTATCCGGCGCCACCAAGTTTAGATGTCATAGCCACTGCCACAAACCCTAGGCAAATCGGTCTCACCGATAGGGATCTCGGTCTCACCGAGATTTCATAACGTTTCGGTCCTACCGAGATAAGCGATTGGTCCCACCGAGATTGCAATGTGAACTCTCTGTTTCCTTTTTGCACATTTCGGTCTCACCGAAATGAGCGAATCGGTCCCATCGAGTTTACCTGACCAACTCTCTGTTTAGCTTATTAACAAAATCAGTGTCATCGAGTTTGTGTAATCGGTCTCACCGAGATTACGTTATGCCCTAACCCTAACCATATCGGTCCTACCGAGTTGCATGTCGGTCCCACCAAAAATCCTAACGGTCACTAGATTTGCTGAATCGGTCTGACCGAGTTTGTCAATTCGGTCCCACCGAGTTTGGGAAGTTGTTGTAACGGTTAGATTTTGTGTGGAGGCTATGTATACCCCTCCACCTCCTCTTCATTCCTGAAGAGAGCCATCAGAACGAACCTACACTTCCAACTTACATTTTCTGAGAGAGAACCACCTACCCTTGTGCTGAGGCCAAGATATTTCATTCCTACCATATGAATCTTGATCTCTAGCCTTCCCCATGTTGCTTTCCACTCAAATCTTCTTTCCACCAAATCCAAATCCTGTGAGAGAGAGTTGAGTGTTGGGGAGACTATCATTTGAAGCACAAGAGCAAGGAGTTCATCATCAACACACCATTTGTTACTTCTTGGAGAGTGGTGTCTCCTAGATTGGCTAGGTGTCACTTGGGAGCCTCCGACAAGATTGTGGAGTTGAACCAAGGAGTTTGTAAGGGCAAGGAGATCGCCTACTTCATGAAGATCTACATCTAGTGAGGCAAGTCCTTCGTGGGCGACGGCCATGGTGGGATAGACAAGGTTGCTTCTTCGTGGACCCTTCGTGGGTGGAGCCCTCCGTGGGCTCGCGCAAACGTTACCCTTCGTGGGTTGAAATCTCCATCAACGTGGATGTACGATAGCACCACCTATCGGAACCACGACAAAAACATCTGTGTCTCCAATTGCGTTTGAATTCTCCAAACCCTTCCCTTTACATTCTTGCAAGTTGCATGCTTTACTTTCTGCTGCTCATATACTCTTTGCATGCTTGCTTGAATTGTGTGAAGATTGCTTGACTTGTGCTAAGATAGCTAAAATCTGCCAAAGACTAAAATTGGGAAAAGGATAAGTTTTTATTTGGTTAAGTAGTCTAATCACCCCTCCTCTAGACATACTTTCGATCCTACAAGTGGTATCAGAGCTTTGGTCTCCATTTGCTTTGATTTCCGTAGCTTTTGGTGGTAATAGCCTTGGTTTCACAACCTAGGAGAGTATGGCGTCTAGCGAGGGAAATTATCACCGTAGAGGTCCTTACTTTGATGGTACTAATTTTGCTAGTTGGAAGCATAAGATGAAAATGCATATTCTTGGACATAACCTCGCCGTTTGGGCTATTGTGTGTATTGGCCTGCAAGGTGAATTCTTTGATGGGAGAGAACCGAACCGTGAAGCTACCACGAAAGAGTTGAAGATGTTGCAATACAACGCTCAAGCTTGTGATATCCTCTTCAATGGATTGTGCCCCGAAGAATTGAACAAAATCACCGTCTTGAGAATGCAAAGGATATTTGGGATACTTTGATTGATATGAATGAAGGTACCAACTCCGTCAAGGAATCCAAGTTGGATGTGCTTCAAAGTCAACTTGACAAGTTCAAAATGAAGGATGGTGAAGGTGTCGCTGAAATTTACTCTAGGCTTGCTCTTATCAGAAACGAGATTGCTGGCTTAGGAAGTGAAGAGATGACCAACAGATTCATCATCAAGAAGATCCTAAGAGCTTTGGACGGAAAATATGATACCGTGTGCACATTGATCCAAATGATGCCCAATTACAAAGATCTCAAGCCAACGGAAGTCATTGGAAGAATTGTTGCTCATGAGATGTCACTAAAGGAAAAGGAGGAACTTCACAACAAGTCAAGTGGTGCATACAAAGCCTCATATGAAGCCCCCACATCATCAAGTGAGAAACAAACCTTCAATGAAGAATTGAGCTTAATGGTGAAGAACTTCAACAAATTCTACAACAGTAGAAGCAAAGAGAGAAGCTCCAAGTCAAGGTCCTACAATGACAAAAGATCTTCTAGTCGAGAGCGTAATTTCTACAATTGTGGAAGACCCAGAAACTATTCAAATGAGTGTACGGCCCCCTACAAAAGAAAAGAAGATTCTCCTAAAAGGAGAAGTAGAAGAGAAGAATCACCACCAAGAGAGAGGAGTAGAGATGATCGTTATGAACGAAGAACATCCCGAAGAAGCAAGGTGTCGGTGTACTAGAGTAGCGGTACCCTAGTATCCCGAACTTCGCACGGGCGATTCTGACCTCATGCAGGGCTTGCCTGGTCACCGCCAAGATCCTCCGTGGTTCCTTTGGAGCCATTCAAGAACAAAGTATTTAACCAAGAAGATAAGGCCCCGGCAAGAGAAGCTTGCCGGGAAAGCCACTCAAGGCACGCAGAAGACAAGACCCCTGCAAGAGGAGCTTGCCGGGAAGGCTCGAAGCGCGACAAGCCTCCGGACGTGACAAGGATTCAGCCGCGGCAAGGCACTTGCCGCGGCAGGCAACCTCTCTTCATCTCCGCTCCAGCTCATCCATCAATGTGTCGCCATGGGACCATTCCATGCGCGCGTGTCAAGAGGCTGTGCAGCCAGCGGGGAGCAGCGATAAGCGGCGCTGACAAGCCTACCATCGTGGCAAACGGTGGCGCTCCTGACGGTCCCTGTTGCCTTTGTTTAGGGCGAGGGACGGCATTTAATGCTTTTGTCCCTTTCCGCCGAAAGTTAGGTATATTGCACTTTGTACCTTTGTTCAAGTAGGTGTACCAACTCATCGCTTTTTCCATTTGTACCCTCATCTACGTTGCCACCTGTCGGAGACCCCTTGAGCATATAAAAGGAGGCCCATGCGCAACGTAGAGGAGGTTCGGCCCATTCGACTCATACGTAACCAGAGAACACTCGCGCTAGGTCTTGTAGCTCTTCGTGCTCCCTAGCAAGAACACAATACAATCAGACAAGCAGCAGTAGGAGTGTTATCTCTCGGGAGAGCTCCGAAGCTGGGTAAAACTGCTCGTGTGCTTCGCCTCGATCCGCTCTTCGTGCGATCTCCGCCCCCCTCTGAACCACAAGGGACTCGGCCCGCCGGTCCCATAGGTGTTCGTGGGTCCGATCAGCCTCCCCGACATCTTTGGCGCGCCAGGTAGGGGGGCATCGAGGCTGTGTGAACCTGATCCGGCGTTCACACGAGCAGCATCTTCATCATCTTCAACATCTTCATCAACATGCCACCGAAGAAGAAGGCTTCGGCGGCAGCGGAGCCGTCAGCGTCGTACCCACCATCACCGGAGCACACGGGTGGTGGAGCGTACATCGGCGGAAGAACGGGCGCCGGCGAAGGAGTTCGTGACGCTGCCAAGTCCAAGGACAAGGCCGCGCAAACCTCGGCGTCCGCACATGTCTCGCGCCCATCTCCGGAGCTGCGGGACCAACAGCGTCATGGTATTCACAATACCATACGCTCGTTGGATCAAGACCAGCGTGCACGCCAGCATGCTGGCACGGGCGAGGTACGGTCGCCTGGACGGGATGCTGCTCCTTCTAACATAGTTAGAAGTCCGAGCATATCCGCTCCTCGCACCGTTCACCATTGCCAACCACTACTCCAGCGGAAGCTCTGGCAAGAGCTCGGTGCCGATTACCCTCCAACGGCCGACAAGGTCGACGAATGGAGGAGCCACCATACAGAGTCTCATCGGCTTTGCCAACGGCGACGCTCCGCGGCAACCAACTACATCATTGCCGCGGCAAGACGACAAGGCACGAGCCGGTGGCGACGAGACTTGTGGAGGTGCAACCACCATGCACTCTCCACCCCGAAGGCCAAGATCGCCGACTCGCCGGATCCACCTCGACAGCGACTCCACTGCATCATCAGATCCACGAGCTCGCCGCGATCAGCGCCAAGTTCTTCATGAACGACAACAAGAAGACGCTCGAACTCGCATCGAGCGTCGAAGAGAAGCGCGACGTCAATCCGACAAGCGCGCTGGGCCTTCTGTCGATATGCATGCGCCAGGGGAACCAGGCGACTTGCCGTACGCGGTAGGTTGCCCTGCGTTCACTCGTGAGCTGCGGCAAGTCCAATGGCCTAGCAACAAGAATTTCAAGCCAGACGTGCCAGAGAAGTATGATGGCAGGACGCATCCGTCGGAGTTCCTCAGCATCTACACCATCGCGGTGCAAGCTGCGGGGGGACGAGACGACAAGATCCTCGCCAACTACTTCCCACTGGTACTCAAGTCCAATGTCAGGTCTTGGCTCATGCACTTGCCGGACAGCTCCATATCTTCTTGGGCAGATTTATGCCATCAGTTTGTTGGCGCCTTCACGGTGACCACAAGCCTCATGGCGAAAGTGACCTTCATCTGCCGCCTGTAAGGAAGGAGAGTCCCTGCGCAAGTTCATTCAGAGATTCAGCCGTGTGCACTACAACATCCCGTATGTCCACCACCTGCCAGTGATCGCCGCGTTTCATCGAGCGTCGGAACCGCAGGATGAGGGAGGAGATGGCGATGTGCAAAGTCAAGGGCGTCGATGAGCTATATGCCTTGGGCGACAAGTGTGCACGTCTTTGAGGAAGGGAGGAGACTCGAGGAGAGAATGCGTACAGGATCTGACAGTGAGGATACCGCTCCGGCAAAGAAGAGCCGGCGGCGGGGCAATAGGAAAAAGAAAGGCAGAGAAGTGCTAGCTGTTGAGCAGTCCGGCAACGGAGGTGGCGACAAGAACGCCAAGGCTGGTGGCTCCGACAAGGAGGTTGCCGCTGGCGCCAACCACCATTCTGTGGCGGCCGCCGACAAGCGGGGCACGGCTCCGCAAGCGATCTTGCCAAGATCCACCGCACCAAGGGCCGTGACCTCCAGGCTGCAAGAAAGTCGAGCAGCTTGTTGAACAGCGAAGGCTGAGTACGGCGCGCGACAAGGAGAAGGCCCGGGAAGGTCTTTGGAGGAGCCAGCAAGAAACGCCCCGGCCGGGAGGACGCCGCTGGCAAGGCCAAGCAGCGGCAAGGAGACAGGCCTCCCAGCGCCGCGACAAGGATGAAGATGACGCGGCGATGGCGAAGATATGGAAGACGACGAGACCGATGAGCAGGAGTTTGAAGCTCAGAGGTCCTCTGCGTTGACGGAGGTGCTTCCTCGCATACTTCCCACCGCCAACTCAAGCGGTGGATGCGGGAAGTTAATGCAACCGAACCATCCGTAGAGTCACGCAAGCCTACGAAGTGGTCCAAGACGCCTATCATCTTTGATATTGTGGACCACCCTGATCGCATAACTGCGGTCGGTGCTTGCCGATGTTGGTCTCACCAACTATCCGCGACCTCAAGGTCACCAAGATGCTAGTTGACGGCGGGCCGGCTTAAACCTGATCTCCTCCGCGGTGCTCCAGAAGCTTCAGATCCCTGACAGCGAGCTCGAAGAGACTGGCACATTCCAAGGAATCAATCCGGGAAGGAGCAAGCCGAAGGGGAAGATCACGTCGCCGGTAACATTTGGCAGCGAGCTGAACTTTAGGACTGAGAGGGTCACATTCGACGTTGCTGATTTCCCATTGCCTTACAATGGGATACTTGGCCGTCCAGCACTTGCCAAGTTCATGGCAGCCTCTCACTATGCATACAACTTACTCAAGATGCCACGCCCGATAAGCATCATCTCTGTCCATGGCGACAAGAAGGATGCTCTTATCTGCGCCGACAAGATCTACCGGTATGCAGCAGCTGCAATGTAGCAAAACACTTGCCGCTGAAGCTCCCGGGGGGAAGAAGAAGACCAAGTCCGGCAAGAGCTCTGATGCCCACTCCGGCAAGCGCACCTCTTCGGAGTGCTGCGCTACCGTCGAGGACGCACCATCGAGCTCCACCGGCAAGTGCAAGAAGACGATGGCAGCTCCGCCAAAGACCAAGAAGGTGTTCGCCAGGAGGACGGCACTTTGGTGGTACCTTCACCATCGCTGCCTCTCTCGACCCTAAATAGGAAAAGGCACGCTTCGTTGCTTTCCTGCGGGCGAACGTCGGCGTGTTTGCATGGCAACCGCGTCGACATCCCGGTGTTCCCAGGAAAGTAATTGAGCACCGTCTTGCCGTTTGCCCTCATCTTGCGCGCCCGTCAAGCGTAAAATCAGGAAACAGGCGGTGGAGCGCCAAGAATTCATCGCAGAAGAGATCAAGAAATTGGAAGCAGCAGGCCTTGTCGAGGAGTGCTCCATCCTCGTGGTTGGCCAATCCTGTAGTTGTGCGCAAGGCAAAGGGGAAATGGAGACTTTGTATTGACTTCACGGATGTTAATAAAGCTTGTCCCAAAGATCCATTTCCCTTGCCGCGCATCGACTAGATTGTTGACTCCACGGCTGGATGTGATTTGCTTTCATTTCTTGATGCATACTCAGGATATCATCAGATCTTCATGGCGTAAGAAGATGAGGAGAAGACCGCATTCATTACTCCATGTGGCACATACTGTTTCATACGGATGCCTTTCCGGTTTGAAGAATGCTGGTTCAACGTTTGCAAGAGTAGTCCATGACGCTTTTGAGCCGCAAATGCACAGAAATGTAGAAGCCTACATGGATGACATAGTGGTCAAGAGCAAGGACAAAGCAACTCTGGTTCAAGATTTGGATGAGACCTTTGCAAATCTGCGCAAGATCAACCTCAAGCTCAACCCCGAGAAGTGCGTGTTCGGAGTCCCTTCCAGCAAGCTTCTCGGGTTCTTCGTGTCTCAGCGAGGAATTGAAGCCAATCCCGACAAGATCAAGGCCATTGAGCAGATAGAAGCACCAAAGCGCGTCAAGGATGTACGAAGACTTGCCGGTTGCGTGGCTGCTCTCAGCAGGTTTATCTCTAGGTCTGCTGAACGCGCATACCGCCATTTTTCAAGATTTTGAAAAAGGCAGGTCCAATGAAATGGACTCCGAAGCGGAGGCTGCTACCGCAGACTTGAAGAGATACCTGTCCTCCACTCCAACACTTGTCGCACCTAAGCCACAAGAGAAGTTGCTGCTATATATAGCGGCAACCAATCAAGTGGTTAGTGCTGCGTTAGTAGCGGAGAGGGAGGCGGATGATGAGCTAGCAACCACGATAGACACATCCAGCGACAAGCAGGGGGCTTCGCCGACAAGCTCTGGTCCCGACAAGGACGGATCTGCGCAGACGCATGAGCAGATGCAGAAAAGGATGGTGCAGCGCCCAGTTTACTTTGTCAGTTCCCTTCTGCAGGGGGCTAGATCAAGGTACTCTGGTGTGCAGAAATTGCTTTTCGGCCTTCTCATGGCCTCGAGAAAGCTGCGCCATTACTTTCAGGCACATGAGATCACAGTTGTCACTCGCTTTCCGGCGAAGAGGATACTGCAGAATCCGAGCGGCGAGGCGTGATTGTCGAGTGGGCCTTTGGGAACTGTCAAGCTTTGGCCTCAAGTTTGAAAGCACGTCAACTATCCAAAGCAGAGCATTGGCGGAGTTCATAGCGGAATGGACCCCAACACCAGATGAAGAAATTCCAGAAATGAGCATTCCCATCAAGGAAGCAAGCAAAGAGTGGCTGATGTACTTTGATGGTGCCTTCTCATTTGCAAAGGCGCCCGGTCTTGCGGCGTCTTTGCTTATCGCATCCACCGGGGAGCACCTCAAGTACGTAGTCCAAATGCACTTTCCCAAGGAGCAAGCAACAAACAATACTGCAGAGTATGAGGGTTTGCTTGTCGGTCTAAGGATCGCGGTAGACCTTGGGATCAAGAAGCTCATAGTCAGGGGTGACTCACAACTTGTCGTCCGCCAAGTGAACAAAGATTATCAGAGTCCACTGATGGAAGCCTACGTTGATGAAGTGAGAAAGCTAGAAAAACACTTTGACGGCCTACAAATGGAACATGTTCCAAGAGCTCAGAATGATGTTGCTGATGGCCTGTCAAAGTGCGCTGCACTTAAGTTGCCTGTGGAACTAGCGATTTTTGTGCTCAAGCTAACTCAACCAACCGTAACACCATCAACAGGGCAGAGCAAGAAGAGGAAGTTGATCTCTGGTGACTACTTTCCGTGAGCTTCCGAAGCCGTCGTCGCGAAAGGTCCCCAAGATCGACACCAACAGAGCCGAGGGGCAGTCTGCTCCGACAAGCCCTGTGGTTTGTTTCGTTGAAGCAGACGCTGCCGACAAGTTTTGCTCCGGCAAGCTTGCCGGGGAACGTCAAGCTCCGGCTGAACCGCAGGTTCTTGCCGTGGAAGCTGATGTTCCCGCAGCAGCAGATGTGCCTTTAGTCCTTGTTGTCGAGCCGCAAGCTCCAGCATGGGCACAGCAGATTGTCCATTTCCTTCAGACAGGAGAACTTCCCGAAGAGCAAGAAGAAGCGGAAAGAGTAGCCCGGCAGTCAAGTATGTACCAGTTTGTCGACAGCACACTGTATAGAAGAAGACTCAACGGTGTGAAATTGAAGTGTATTTGCCAGGAAGATGAACAAAAGTTGTTGGCAGAGATACATGGAGGCATACGTGGTCATCACATTGGCGCAAGAGCACTTGCCGGCAAAGCTTTGCGGCAAGGTTTCTTCTGGCCGACAGCCCTCCAGGATGCAACTGCACAAGTAACCAAGTGTGAAGCGTGCCAGTTCCATTCCAAACAGATACACCGCCAGCTCAAGCTCTCCAGACGATCCCTTTATCCTGGCCATTTTCGGTCCGGGGCTCGACATCCTCGGCCCCTTCCCCGAAGTTGTCGGGGCTTTGAGTACTTGTACGTTGCCATCGACAAGTTCACAAAGTGGCCGGAAGTGGAGGCAGTGAGGAAGGTGACAGCACAGTCAGCAGTCATGTTCTTCAGGTCGATTGTTTGCCGTTTCGGAATCCCTAACATGATCATCACCGCAACGACACACAATTTACGAGTCGCACCTTCATGCAGTACGTCCAAGATCTTGGCGCCAAGGTCTGCTTTGCTTCTGTTGCTCATCCGAGAAGCAACGGTCAAGCAGAGAGGGCAAATGTTGAAGTGTTGCGTGGGCTCAAGACCAGAACTTTCGACAGGCTGCACAAGTGCGGAAGAAACTGGATTGAGGAGCTGCCGGTGGTTCTTTGGTCGATCGGGGACGCCAAATCGAGCCACCGGCGAGACACCTTTCGCTCTAGTCTATGGAGCGTAGGCAGTTCTCCCAGGGAACTTCAGATACGGATCGCCTCGAGTGCTCGCTTATGATGAGCTTGAGCAAGAGCAGCTGCGACAAGATGAAGCGCTGCTCCTTGAGGAAGATCGCCTTCAGGCCCATTGTCTGAGCTGCTCGTTACCGGCAAGCTTTGCGTCGCTACCATAGCGGCAAAGTTAGTGCCGAAGCCTCGAGGAAGGCGACCTTGTTCTTCGCCGCGTTCAGTCCGCCAAGAATTCAAACAAGTTGACGCTTGAAGTGGGAAGGCCCCTATCGGGTGAAACGAGTCACTAGGCTGGCGCTGTCCGCCTTGAGACCGAAGATGGCATTCGGTGAGCAACTCACGGAATATTGAGCATCTTCGTAAGTTTTACTCGTAGAGGCGCGGTTCTTTGGAACCTGTTCGGCAACCACCTTTTGTACAAGTCTTGCCGCTGTTGCATGTAATCCTTTGTACAAAGCCGGGCGCAGACCCGTGCATCGATAAAGCTCATATGTTGCGCATAACTTGTCAAATTCATGCTTTCATCATTTTATTGCATGTTTTGGCTAACACTTTGTGCAGCACCCACACCGATAAGCAATATCGAGTCACTGGGCTCCATAATTTTATTTTCTCTTCTTTCTCTTTTCTCAAAGAAAGGAAGGTTCCCTTGCGCACAAGTTAACCAGGGGGGAAGGAGAAGATACTACTATGGACCAAGCGTTGCTCGAGGAAGTTTCGCCTTATCGGAAAGCAAACGAGTAAAAGCTAAGTTGCCCAAGTTTGAGTAATCAGTTCTTAAATTTTTAAGTTATCTTCCTCGAGCGATAGTACTTTGTATGGAAAACACATCTGTGAAGGAACCAACTCATGAGGCTAGTCGGCGCCCTTACTTTGTTTCGAGTCCGCTCAACAACTTAAGTGAGCTGCAGCTAGTCGCGACAAGGTTGCTTGTCGAAGGCGGCACCGCCAGGTCTTGACGTTCACTTTTCGGCGCATGACAAGAAAGGTGCCTGCACCGACAAGTTCCCTAAATGCATAGGGCAAAAACGTACAAAGGAAGGAATCAAGTAAAGGAAATAACATTGCAATCATCGCCTAAGGTAGAGTTATATTACAAAATAAGATTGTCACAGATCTAATAAATTGTTCTAAACATGATCAGCAGCGACAAGGGAAAGATAAAATTGGCGGCCTAGTCTACGCGGTCGCCATCAACCCGCTTGATCTTGTTCACCACATCCACAATGGGTGCGACAAGGGCTTTGAGCGCCTCCACGTCGGCATCTGGCGGCAAGGATCTGAGGACGCCGTTGAGGTTGAGGCCTGGATTGCGGAAGGTCACCTTCATCAACACCTTCTGGAGGGCTCCTGCACAGATCTGGCGTGATTCCTCGGCCAGCTGCTTTGGGACCTCTTCCCAGAGTCGCTGGAGGCCCGTCACCACGCCCTTGAAGAATAAGCTATGCTTGGCGCTGGGTTGGAGATGCTCGTCGGAGGAGTATTCGAGATCCACCATCCCCAGCTCCATCAGCTCGTTGTGGATGGCGGCAGCAGTATCCACAAGACCTTCGGTCCAGTGCTCCACACTCTCCCTCAAGGCACTCTGGGTGGCAACAGCATTCGCCAGCAGCTCCTCGTTGGCCTCGATCTTCTCCAACAGGCCCACCTCCCGCTCCTTGGCGCCGTCCAGCGTCTGCGTCAGAGTGGTCAGCTTCACCAAGATCTGCCTTGGAATCCTTGGCGGCGTCGAGCTCCTTGCTCCCTATCAGTGAGACGGCCTGCAGTTCGCCAAGAGTGTAGGCGTCCTTCTCGCGCTCGTGCTTGAGCGCGGCAAGCTCCTCGCCACTCTTCTGGAGACTGGCCTCCAGCTGCGCCACCTTCGTCTCCAACTCTTTCTTGGCGGCCTCGGCGGCTGCAGCAGCATCCTTCGCTTCCTTAAGAGCCCCGCCAAGTGACTCCTCACGCGCGACAAGCTCTTCTTCGTGGCTGTCCAGGTTGACCTTCCGCTGCGCCCGGCTTCGCTTTCTGCAGACGGCTTCTCGGCGGCAAGGCGCTGCTCCTCCTCAGCTGCGGCCTTCTCGAGGATGAAGGCCGTGCGCTCCTCGGCGAGTTGCTCCCGCTCCTCCTCCAAGGACCGGAGAGCTTCTTGGTTGGCGCCCGGAGCTCTTCTGTGCGCTTCTCCATGTCTGCTCCCGCCCTCGCGACAAGTGCTTCCCGGGACTCCAACTTGGCTTCTTTGGGCGCGGTAGAAGCGGCAATGACTTCTTCAGCTGCTCCTCCTCGAACTTCGCCACGCTTGCTGCTTGGCGCGTCCACCGGTGTCAGCCAATGGAGGCGAAGCAGCTCTCCGTCGAAGGTCTCTCCTTCGACCGGCGCGCCTGAGCTCGACTCCCATGGGAGCTTAATGAAGACGCCCGTCGCAAACCTTCAAGTAGGTGCGGGTGGGGCTCTTGAACTGGCCGCCCTTGGCGGCGGGGGAGTCGGCGGTCAGTGTAGCGCTTGGCGCTCCTGCAGCCCCAGGGTCGTCAGTGCGATCACCAGACCCCACGCCAGCTTCTGCGGCGACAGCCTCGGTGGCCTCCTCGCCGGCGGGCTCGTCAGCGCCGGCCTCTTCTTCCACGACGGTGGCTTCGTCAGTGTTGCCGCGCGCGTCCTCCTCGCCGGTGACCTCGGTCTCCATCGGCTCTGCGTCAGACAAAGAAAGAACGATCAAGCAAATGTTCAAAAAGAAAACGAGAAAACAAGCCCAAGGGAAATTTTTCGCAAGAGGATTACGCAATGGGATCTTGCAGCAATGGTCTCGACCACTTTGGAGGGTCATCAGTGCTGTCCCTTGCCGGAGTAGCCTCCCTTACGGAGGACGCTCCCTTGCGGAGAATCCTCCCTTGGCGGCGTAATCAGCAGATAGAATTTCAGGCGGCTTCCGAGCCCTCCTGATGAGGCTGCTCTGCTTCCTACACAAACCAACAATCGAGATATCAATGAAGAAGGAGCACCCATGCACACCTAACAGATGAGGGAAAACCGCATACTTACTCAGGGGCTGTGTTGGGGGCTGCTCGAGGAAGGGTTGCGGATCCGGCAAGGGGTCTCAGGCAGCGCCTCCTGTTGCCACGAGTGGATCGTCCTCAACGGCGACCACGGGGTCTTGGCTCTCTTCGATGCTCTCTGGGCGGCGTCACGGAAAGGAAAGAGTTGAGCGAAGCAAATCAGATTCAAGATGAAGCAACAAAATTGAAGAAATACAAGCACAATATTGAAGCTTACTCTTCTTCTTCCTCCTCGGAGCTAAACGCGGAGAAGTCGAACTCGGCTCGCCTGCAGTGCGGCGAGGCGGAGGAGGGCTCTCTTGGCCGCTTGGCGGAGGCGTCGGCGGTGGCACAGGAGGATCCCGCCCGATTGTCGCAGCAGTGTGGGGTGCTCCAGCGGCAACATCGCTTGCCATGATGAAAGCGCGTCATGTGGCCTTCTGTGGGCCCGTCTGCCGCCTCGTCTCGTCTCCGGCCTTGCGGAGACGCCTCTTTGGCGGAGCCGGGGGCTCCGTTTGTGGCAAGCCGCTGGGTGGTGGGGAAGAAGCGCCCTCGGCTGGTTCGCTCGACTCGGCCTCGGGTGCGGCAAGCTCTTCCTCGCCGTGAACTCCTTCGCTCGGCAAGGCTTGCCGCCTCGGCTGCATCTGCCTCCTCCATGGTGTACCCGAAGGCGCCCGGGTGGCAATCTTGCCGCCTCCTCCTCAACCGGTGGCGTCGCACCATCTCTTCGTCGGTGGTGTCGCGGTGAGCATCTTCTTCGCTCTTGAGGCGGATCGGCATTTCTTCCAAGCTGTCGAAGAATTTCCGCCGCGATGTCGTCGGAAGGCTCTTGCCAGGTTGGAGCGATCCCATGGGAATCGCTGGCGGCATCATGGCGCGGATGCGGTCGAGCGCAGAGTTGTTGCACAATGGGACGACCCCTCGGCAACCTAAACCACTCGGGGTGATCGGGTCGTTCTTAAACAGCTCTAGCAGCATCGCATCCAACTCCAAGACGGTGAAATTCCGATTAAGGCCGGCGCAGCCTCATGATGTCCGCTGCGTTTTGGAACTCCCAAGCAGGCCTCCTCACATCTGCAAGGGAAGCGTCTGGCGGCGAAGGAAATCTCATGCCAAGCTGCGCCTACCGTGAGTCCGGCAAGCCCGAGGCGCAAAATTGGTCACAGCTATCTTCAACCTAGCATCCTCCGCGCCAAGTTGCTCCAATCGTTGCCGCGCACTATTGGGGCTTGGCGCCTGGCGATGAAGAACTGCGGGTTCTCCTCTACGATCCAACACCAATTGGCTCTCCACTCCTCCCACTTGCTGCGGAACTCTCCTTCCAGATAGGCCTCCTTCTTGCCGACCACAGAGACCCAAGCAATCCCTCGACAGCGGCTCCCCTCTCTCAGCGGGGCATGAAGAAGTGGCGGAAGAGGGCTACGTTGGGGTGGATCCCAACAAAGTTTTCGCAAAGGTGTGCGAAAACTGCCATGGTCGAGAATGGCGTTGGGGTGAAATCAAGGAGGCGGAACCCGTAGGTATTCATAATGTCGCAGAAGAATTGAGAAAAGGCGGGCAGAGCCGCAATAGAAAAAAGGGCAAAGAAAGGATACCCAGTTGGGGCTAATTCGAGCGGTGGCGGGAGTACCTTCGTGCGGCGGATGCGCCTGGCGTCTCCATCGACCGAAGAGGTAGAAGCCCTCCCTCGGCTCCTTTGCGTCGAGCTGGGGAGAAGATGGCCCGCTCCTTTCGCGGCAGCGAGCAGCTGCGCCTCGGCCGACTTCACGCCCTTCCCTTGTCGGCTTTCGAGCCATGGCGGAGGCGGTGGAGGAGACCGGCGGCGTTGATGGCGCTGTGTCGAAAGGCGGGCGCTGCTCTCTTCGCACTAGAGAAGAAGGGGAAGCGGCGGTGGTTTTCGAGACAAAGACAGCAATGGCGAGGTGGGCGACCTGCCCTGTTTCCCCTGTTTATAAGGAGGGAGAGGGTGGGCGTTCGCTTTTCCTAATAAAGAAACCCCACGACCTGCCCACGATCTCTCACACGGCGCCACGTTCGGTGCGTGCCGTTAGTGGGGGCGTCTTTGTGTCGAGGTGAGTTCTGGCGTGATCAAGGCCACGTGTGACCGTGCCTTTGTTTTGGGCACGGCCTGGCGACTCTCGGCACCATGTGCGGCCCGAGCAGGGGCTCTGTCGGTGTACTAGAGTAGGGGTACCCTAGTATCCCGAACTTCGTGCAGGCGATTCTGACACCAGCAGCGAGCTTGCACAGTCACCGCCAAGATCCTCCGTGGTTCCTTTGGAGCCATTCAAGAACAAAGTATTTAACCAAGAAGACAAGGCCCGGCAAGAGGAGCTTGCCGGAAAATACTCAAAGGCACGCAGAAGACAAGACCCGGCAAGAGGAGCTTGCCGGGAAGGCTCAGGCCGACAAGCCTCCGGACGCGACAAGGATTCAGCCGCGGCAAGGCACTTGCCGTGGCGAGGCAACCTCTTCATCTCCGCTCCATCTCATCCATCAACGTGTCGCCATGGGACCATTCCATGCGCCAGCGTGTCAAGAGGTCAGGCAGCGGCGGGGAAGCAGCGATAAGCGGCGCTGACAAGCCTACCATCGTGGCAAGCGGTGGCGCTCTGACGGTCCCTGTTGCCTTTGTTTAGGCGACGAGGGCGGGCATTTAATGCTTTGTCCCTTGCCGTCGAGTTAGGTATATTGCCTTGTACACTGTTCAAGTAGGTGTACCAACTACTGTTTTTCCATTTGTACCCTCATCTATGTTGCCACCTGTCGGAGACCCCTTGAGCATATAAAAGGAGGCCCATGCGCAACGTAGAGGAGGTTCGGCCCGTTCGACTCATAGGTAACCAGAGAACACTCGCGCTAGGTCTTGTAGCTCTTCGTGCTCCCTAGCAAGAACACAATACAATCAGACAAGCAGCAGTAGGAGTGTTATCTCTCCGGAGAGCTCCGAAGCTGGGTAAAACTGCTCGTGTGCTTCGCCTCGATCCGCTCTTCGTGCGATCTCCGCCCCCCTCCGAACCACAAGGGACTCGGCCCGCCGGTCCCATAGGTGTTCGTGGGTCCGATCAGCCTTCCCGACACAAGGATTCGGAAAGGAAGGACAAGTCATCAAGGAGCTACACAAAACGAAGACATCAAGCTCATGTTGGTGAATGGGTATCCGGCTCCGACTCCGAAAATCACTCCGAGAGAAGCTATCACTCGACTCGAATATACTCAAGATGAAGGTGTTGCCGGTCTAGCACTTGTGTCAACCAACTCCTACAACATATTTGATTCACCAAATGAAGGAATTGGAAGATGCTTCATGGCCAAAGGCCCAAAGGTAACACACCCTGAGTGTGTTGATTTCAATAGTGATGAAGATGACTTGTTAGGTGATGATGATTTACTTGTTGACAACTCTAGTGATGAATACTATGATGAAACATCAATTAATCATGCTAATTAAGATAAAACGAATGACAATGATAAGGAGAAGATTGAGCTTCTAACTAAAGAACTAAACACTCTTAAGTTAGCTCATGAAACTATCTTAGAAGATCATCGAGAACTTTTAAGGACTCATGAGAAGTTACGCTTTGAAAAGCTCAACCTTGAGCAAGAGAATGAGTTCTTAAAGGCAATCAATGATAATCTTCGTAAGAACAGTTCTTCTTACATTGCCAAGCGTTTACTCTTATCCACTTACATGCCTCAAGTCAAGTCTAGTAGCAAGAACAAGAAGGATTCTTCCTCTAGTAGTAACAATAATCATGCTAAATCCAATGTTGTTGCTTCTAGTAATTCTCTTGATTCCACTAATGATTCTCTTAGCCAAGTTACACTTGAGCAAGAAAATAGATTATTGAAGGGAATTATAGAGAAAGGTGTTTACAAGAGCCTTGCCGAGAGTAAGCAATTTGAGGAAATTGTACGCAAGCAAGGAAGGCACTTGGAAGAATCAAGGTGTTGCTTTTGAACGAAAGTTCAATGCCAATGGAGTTGAGTGGGAAGAACATCAATACCCCAAGACGAAGTTTGTTCCCCAATAAGAGAAGTATGATCCTACTTCTTTCAAAGGGACACAAGCTCAAGATGATCTTCCACCACAAGACCACAAGAAAAAAGGCAAGGACAAGCTTCAAGAAGAAATTGATGCATTTGAAGAAGCTCCTAAGGCCTTGGTCGAGTGGGTTCCCAAGACTATATCAAGTTCTACTTCATCAAGTATGACTACAACTCCAAGGATTCCCATCAAGATGATGTGGATCCCGAAGAAGAAGAACTAGAGAGTTCTTGAGGGTGACTCCGCCAACATATTTCACTCATATCATTTTGGCAAGAACAAGTGCAATCAACTTCCACATCTTGCACTAGTTCAAGGAGTCACAAACCCTCTTGTTGGTAAGACAATGGACAAGGTAACCTAATGCTCTCATAGACATCATCTTGTGTGTGCATCACTCTATGTCTATGGATATCCTTGTTTGTTCCTTGTGGGACTAACCCGTGTAGGTATTGAAAGTGCAACTCACTCCAAAGGATTGCTCCAAATGATCTACATCAACATTGAGCATCCACATATTAAACACGTACATGAAGTCATCATCCAAGGTAATTTCATCCCTCTAAGGGGGGATCTCACATCTAGGGGGAGCTTTACTCTAAGAATTGAGCTAAAGCAACTCTAATGGTGTGAACACATCAATGCATTATGTAAAATTGGTAACCCCACTTGAGCTTAAACGATGAGTATGACCTATGATCAAATGTTCTCATTTGACTCCTAAGTCAATATACTCATATATAGATGACCTAGTCATCGCCAATTGCTTGATAGATGCTAGAATTGGTTGTGCATGCTTCGCCACATATTTCATTTACCATTTTATTGTGTGAGCATGTTGGTTGCATATTTAACTCATTCAAGGACATCCACTTGTTGTCTTGATTGATTGGTTTATTTTTCTTTTGCCAAGTGGATGGACAAGAATGCCGAAGAACCTTATCTAGCTATCTATGCTTTTCTCGTCTCAAACTCTATTCATGCTACATCACAAAATTTGATCAAGTCAGATTCGAACCACTCTGTGTGAGGAGCACTCAGAGTCCCCGATTCGTCATAGACTTAAACTTCCAAAACTTCTTTGTGCGTTTCGGTCTGACCGATCTCCATTTCGGTCATACCGAGATCACTAAGTCGATCTAGGTTTTCAATCTTGGTGCAACCGATTTGAACTCTTCGGTCACACCGAGTTGCTGAAACTGCTTGCAGTCATGCATCTCTGTGCCACCGAGTTGTTCCACTCGGTCACACCGACAGGGTCGGGCTATATATACCCACAGGCAAAACTTTGGAAATTTTCTCCGAAATCTTTCGCCCGCGCTCAGCCCGCTCTGCCTCCAGGGTCTCCGAATCGTCCTCCTCGTCCCCAGCTGCCTCCTGCCCATTGGTCTCCATACCGTCAGCGGAATCATCCCCGCCGTTGCCGCCGTAGCGAGTTCATCGCCGAACTAGGGTATGAACTCGATCACTGTGCTATCCCTATCTGATTCCTAGCACATTGTGTTCGCCATGAATCTTGCCACAATTGAAACTATCTTATCCAGTCAAAACACTCCGTCGATTACAGATGAATTGAAAATTTAGGGTTAGGTTTCCGCCGAAACCATCTCGGACCAACCGAGTTGTAGAAATCGGTACCACCAATTCGGCTAAGGCCATTGCACATGTAATTCTCGGTTTGACCGAGAATTGCAAATCGGTGTGACTGAGTTCAGGACTTTGTGAAACCCTAGCAGTCTCGGTGCCACCGAACTATGACTCGGTCTGACCGAGTTCACTAGTTTAGGTTCCAAAACCTGCTTCGGTATCACCGAGTTTACAAATCAGTAGATTCGAAATGCTTTCTGTAGAAAACTAAAACTAAGTTTTTGACTCATTCTTTTGCAAAAACCTCTATTCAGTGATGCTCATCCACTCTATCTCATCTATGTCTACTCACAGGGTCTGTTTTCAGAGTTTGCAATATGTCTGATCAAAGTGACAGCCAGAACAGGGAAGAGGAGCAGGTTCACATGAGTGAGGGCACTAGTCCCTCTAGCAGCTATGATGATGGCAGCAGGAGCACCCCAAGCAACCTACCCAAAGCTGCCACCAGGGATGTAAAGAAGAGAACTTGAGTCTGAGGATGAAGACTATGTGGCTGTTGAGGATGAGGCCACTTCCGAGAAGAAGGTGCTCAAGAAAGAATATGGCTCAGCTGCAGCAACTAAGCCAAGTCTGAAGACCAAAAGGCCAGCAGGAAGACAACCCATGTCTAAAGCCAGAGCCTCCACTCAAGCATCTTTGGAAGATGAACCCAAAGAGGCTGCTGCAAAAGGGAAAAAGAGGAAGGAAAGGGTCAAGAAGACCATGGCCAGGGTTGTTGGAAAGCCTTCCATGATGGATAAGGAGGAAGAAGAAGAGGATGCTGCACCAGCAACCAAAGCTCAGAAGCTTATGGGTGATGCCATTAGGTCAGGGGCTGCTTCATCAAAGCCCAAAGTAGCACCCAAGGCTGCCTCCGAGCCCAAGATCAAGCACCAAGAGGAGCACCAGAACATTCCGATTCTTTGAGAAGAACAAGGCCCCAAAGGTTCAAATCAAGGTCAAGAAGAAGAAGATGAGTCACATATCTTGAGAAAATTGGAGCCTAAAATTCCAGATCATAATGATGCTCATCCAGTAGCTGAGAACATGAAGATAAGGAAGGATTCATGATTGAGACTATCGAGAGAGTCTGATCCATATGCTACCAGGAGAAGGACTGTTGTAGACTACAGGTTTCACACAAAGGAACAACAGGATTTCTATGAGACAGTGCTACTGGACAAGAAGCCAATAGTGTGTGACATGAGATGGGTGAACTGGGAATACATCAAGGAGAATGAAGAACACTATCCTGGTGTGTATGACAGCTTGATTAACTTGTGGAGTGGCAGATTTTGTTGGGCAGAAGCTCACAAAGTGGAATGATGAGATAATAATGCAATTCTACTCCACAACACACTTCTATCCAGATGGCAGGATAGTATGGATATCTGAAGGTACTAGGTACCAATCATCAATTGAAGAATGGGCTAATCTGATCAATGCACCTAAGGAGGAAGAGGATGACTTGGATGTCTATGCCAAGAAGAAGATGGATCACAACACTATGGCACATATGTACAAGGAGATCCCAGATGCTGCTATTGAATCACACAAGTTTGGATCAATACATTACCTTCTGCCAGGACTGCCAACCATTAACTGGATCCTCAGGCACACTCTCTTGCCCAAGTCAGGTGATCACAACATGATCAGAGGCCATGCAATAAATCTGCTACACTTATTTGATGTGCCACAAAAGTTCAAGGTCATGAGTCTTATAGTTGAAACTATCAAGAGGATAGCTACTGACCAAAAGAGAAGTTGTGGGTATGCCCCACAGATCTAGGAGATGATTAACTCCAAGATGGGCACCGGCACATACTTGTTGGACAAGGATCACATGCCTATCTATCCATACTTTGAGGACAACCAAGTGGTTATGGATGAAGATGAACCATCTTCTGTGCAAGCACAAGCAAAGAAGGAGAAGGCAAGGACTGAGAAGGTTGCCAAGATGCCAACAATGGAAGAGGCATCTCGATTACTTCTTGAAGAGCAAACAGGATCAGCTTGGCTACTTGATTGCATCCACTCTGAGGATTGAGAAGGGGCTGGCCACCTTGACTCAAAACCAGGAGAGCCTGGAAAGGATCATGGAGTAAAAGTTCTATGACATGGATGTGAAGGTAACTGAGATCCAGTACGTTGTTGAGAAACTCCAGGATGATATGCAGGAGAGGAAGGGCAAGACAACCACTAAGGAATTTGCCAGAGTGCCTAGAGCTCAGAGGTCAGCTGCAGTGCCAGTGACACACACCAGAGCCACTTCATCTGCACCAGCTACATCTTCAGTGCCACCAGCTCCAGCACCTACTCTACGAGCTCCATCCACATCTACTCATGCCTTCGTCCTTGGAGTTCTATCTACACCACCACCTGAAGATCAAGCCTGAGAGACGATTTAGTGCTATGCATTTTCTATGAACTTTTTGGTAACTTGTTGCCAAAGGGGGAGAAAAACGTATAGATCATAGGCTTCGAGAGAGAGTGTTGCTTTTTATACTCTCTTGCTTTGGTGGTTGAACTTTATTTGCTTGATTGAGATACTTTCTGTGTGTGTGATACTTGGATGATCATGTGTTTGATCATATGATATGTTAATTCTTGTTGGATGACATTATCCTTCTATCTCTATATGATCATTCACTTTGCTTGGTAATGAGTGCATGTATTCTATTGTTATCATTTTGAGCGCTCCACCAAGATGTATGTGACATGGAAGAGTTACCCATCAGCCTAACTCCTTGTGCATTTGCAGTCCAAAGCAAATCTTAAACTATGCACAAATTTAGGGGGAGCTCTTGCTTATCACATACTTCTCAAAGCGACAATGCTTTTCACTCTTATTATCATTTGTCGAAGCTTTGACCTATATGTTGTCATCAATTACACAAAAGGGGGAGATTGAAAGTGCAACTATCCCGAGTTGGTTTTGGTAATTCCTAACAACATATAGCTCATTGAGCTAACATTATTCCAAGATAAATATTTCAGGAAAAGCTCAATGAATGGCATGGCATGGATGAGAAAAGTGGACCCCTCAAAATACTAAGGATAAAAGGATATGCTCAAGCTCAAAGCTCAAGACTCTAAATTTTATATTTTAGTGATCCAAGATCACGTTGAGTCTATAGGAAAAGCCAACACTATCAAGGAGGCATGAGGTGTTGCTTAATGAGGTTCTTGGTTCAAAGTGCTTAGTGATATGCTCCAACACCCTCAACTACTTTCCCACATCCACATATGACCTAAACCAAAAGTCCAACTCGGCCCCACCGATTCTTTCTATCCGGCGCCACCAAGTTCAGATGTCATAGCCACTGCCACAAACCCTAGGCAAATCGGTCTCACCGATAGGGATCTCGGTCTCACCGTGATGGGATTGTAATCTCTCTGTTTCCCTTCGTAACATTTCGGTCCTACCGAGATGAGTGATCGGTCCCACCGAGATTGCAATGTAAACTCTCTGTTTCCTTTTTGTAACATTTCGGTCTCACTGAAATGAGCGAATTGGTCCCACCGAGTTTACCTGACCAACTCTCTGGTTAGCTTATTACCAAAATCCGTGTCACCGAGTTTGTGTAATCGGTCTCACCAAGATTACGTTATGCCCTAACCCTAACCATATCGGTCCTACCGAGTTGCATGTCGGTCCCACCGAAAATCCTAACGGTCACTAGATTTGCTGAATCGGTTTGACCGAGTTTATCATGGTGGGATAGACAAGTTTGCTTCTTCATGGACCCTTCGTGGGTGGAGCCCTCCGTGGACTCGCGCAACCGTTACCCTTCGTGGGTTGAAGCCTCCATCAACGTGGATGTACGATAGCACCACCTATCGGAACCACGACAAAAACATCCGTGTCTCCAATTGCGTTTGAATTCTCCAAACCCTTCCCTTTACATTCTTGCAAGTTGCATGCTTTACTTTCCGCTGCTCATATACTCTTTGCATGCTTGCTTGAATTGTGTTAAGATTGCTTGACTTGTGCTAAGATAGCTAACATCTGCCAAAGACTAAAATTGGGAAAAGGATAAGTTTTTATTTGGTCAAGTAGTCTAATCACCCCCCCTCTATACATACTTTCGATCCTACATACCCCATTACGGGTACATGAAGCTCAAAATTCCCGGGCCCAATGGAATCATCACTCTACCTAGTGATCCGGACATAGCACTCAGCGCCGAAAATAAAACAGCCGCACTGGCCCTCGAGGCGTTATCCGAAGCCCTCGCGGCCGAGGAATTAACTGCGCATTGCGCTCCATGGGACGAGGGACGATGTGATACTCGACAAAAGATCCAAGTCCACCTCTTTTAAACCAGCGGATGAAATAGTTAAATTCCAAGTCCATCCAACGGACCCTACAAAAACAGCATCCATCGGGGCACAGTTAAACCCCACAGTAGACGCCGCACTACGCGAGTTCTTGCGCGAGAATTGGGACATCTTCGCCTGGCATCCTTCAGACATGACAGGAATCCCACGCAGGCTGGCCGAGCATAGCCTTAACATCCTAAAGGGATTCAAGCCGGTCAAGCAAACTCTTCGGCACTTCTCTGAGCCTAAGCGACAAGCCATGGGAGAGGAGCTAGCCAAGTTACTGGAGGCCGGATTCATTCGAGAAATAAACATCCGGACTGGCTAGCAAACCTTGTGATGGTACCAAAGAAGGACAAATCCTGGCGCCTATGCGTCAACTTCAACGACCTTAATAAGGCTTGCCCAAAGGAGCCCTTCCCCCTCCCTCGCATCGATCAAATTATCGATGCTACTGCAGGACACGACTCATTGTGTTTCCTCGACGCATACTCCAGATACCATCAAATTAAGATGGCAGAGTCTGATCAAGCCGCAACGGCATTTATCACTCCATACGACCCCTTCTGTTACCATGTCTTCCGGGCTCAAAAACGCCGGCGCAACCTATCAACGCATGACTCAGACATGCTTGCAGACACATATTGGCAAAACAGTGGAGGCATACGTAGACGATGTGGTCATTAAAACTAGACATGTCGAATCCTTAATAGACGACTTGAGGCTCACGTTCGACAATCTCCGAACATATGACATTAAGCTCAACCCGGAAAAATGCGTCTTCGGCATGCCCGCCGGAAAGCTCTTAGGCTTCATCGTCTCCAACAGAGGAATCGAAGCAAATATGGCTAAAATCCGAGCTCTGTCATAGTTGGCCATCCCAACAGACCTCAAGCAAATCCAGAAACTAACTGGATGTGTGGCTGCCTTAAGCCGCTTCATCTCCCGATTAGGAGAAAAGGCACTGCCTCTTTATTGCCTTCTGCGACGCACCGAACACTTCGAGTGGACGGATGCGGCCATGGTCGGATTAGAAGATATAAAAGCCGTTTTGTCCACAAACCCGATCTTGGCCGCACCTAACGTCGGCGAACCAATGCTACTATATATAGCGGCAACACACCAAGTTGTAAGCGCAGTGCTCATCGTCGAGCGAGAGATGGACGGACATAAGTTCCCGCTTCAGAAGCCGCTATACTATGTATCCACTGTCCTCACTCCATGAAAATCACGGTACCCACATTATCAAAAGATAGCATATGCGGTGGCCTCTGAAGTGCCACTCAACGACATAATAAACAACCGCGAGGCCACGGGCCGGATTACTAAATGGGTTATTGAGCTCCTCCCATTCGACATAATATACAAACCACGGCGAGCCATTAAGTCACAAGTACTGGCTGATTTTGTCGCCGAATTGAAATAAGTCGAACTCCCTAAAGAGTATGGAGCGTACTCCAATTGGATTATGCACTTTGACGGCTCTAAAATGCTGGCTGGTCTGGGGGTTGGCATCGTCCTGACATCCCCCACCGGAGATACAGTCCAATACGTACTACAAAAACTATACACAGACTCCAACAACGCAGCACAATATGAGGCCCTATTACATGGTCTCCGGATGGCAGTCTCCATGGGCATTCAACGCCTGGATGTGCATGGGGACTCGAACCTTGCAATATCTCAAATAAATGGATACTTTGATGCCAAGGATCCAAAAATGGCGGCTTATCGCAACGCCGTCCTCAAAATGTCAGCTCGGTTCGAGGGGCTTGAATTCCACCATGTGGCCCGGGAAAACAATCAGGCGACAGATATCCTCGCCCGCATCAGCGCTAAGCGCGACCCTGTCCCACCTAATATCTTCTTGGAAAGGCTGTTTTAGCCATCCGCGGTATGGGAAGCGGAGACCGGTAACAATAGTCCGGACCCGGCCACAACAACAGATAGCGAACACTCTGACATAATCGGAGGCTATGCCATCGAAGTAACACCTTCCGCCCATGTAATAGCGATGTCATCGCCCCGTGGACAGAACCATTCCTGGCCTACCAAACTAGGCAGGAACTACCCGAAGACCAAAACGAGGCGCGCTGCATTGTGCGGCGGTCTAAAGCCTACAAGGTCCACAAGGGAGAGCTTTATAAGAAAAGCGCTACCGGAGTCCTTCAAATGTGCATCTCCGAAGAGGAAGGGCGGCATCTTTTGGCAGAAGTTTATGCTGGACTTGGCAGCCACCACGCCGCAGCTCGGGCCCTTGTAGGCAAGGCCTTCCATACAGGTTTCTACTGGCCGACGGCCCGAGCAGACGCACAGGACCTCGTTCAACGTTGCATCGGTAGCTAGCTTTTTGCAAACCAAAGCCATATGCGGCCTACCGCTCTCCAAACAATCCACATTACTTGGCCGTTTGCGGTCTGGGGGCTTGATATGGTCGGACACCTCAAAGGGGGAAGCCATAAGAAAAAATACTTATTGGTCATGTTGGATAAATTCACCAAATGGATAGAAGCCAAACCAGTTAAAATGGCCGAATTCGGACCAGCGATAGACTTCATATCCGGGGTTGTACACCATTATGGCATCCCCCACAGCATCATCACTGATAATGGCTCAAACTTTATAGCCGATGAGGTAAAACTCTGGTGCAGCAACATGGGATCAAAGCTCGATTATGCTTCTGTCTATCACCCGCAAACTAACGGTCAAGTCGAACGAGCAAACGGTCTTATCATGAGCGGCATTAAACCCATATTAGTGCGATCCTTGAAGGAATCCGATACGCACTAGGTAGAGGAGCTCGACTCCGTACTATGGGGGCTGCGGGCAACGCCAAATCGCACTACCGGATACACACCATTTTTATGGTATACGGCGCAGAGGTGGTACTGCCCTACGACATAGTTCATGACTCACCTCGAGTGCGCATGTATGCAGAGAAAGAAGCCGAGCTTGATCGGCAGGACAGTTTGGACGCCCTGGAGGAGGAGCGTGATGTGGCAAAAGCCCGTTCCGCATTCTATCAGCAACAGGCTCGAAGGTATCAAAGAAGAGAAGTACGGGCCAAAGCTTATAACATTGGCGAACTCGTTCTACGCCTACCGGAGAAGAAAAAGAACAAGCTCAAGCCCAAATTGGAAGATCCCTTCGTTATTGACCAAGTTCTGACCGGTGGAGCGTACCGTCTGCGGGATGCATCGGACAATTGACTCGAGCCAAACCCATGGAATGCAGCCAGACTCTGAAGGTTCTACGCCTAGTGCCGGACTCTATGTTCGTCTCCTTACCTCTGTCAATTTTTATATATTCGTTATCTGTCTTTTCTTTCTTTCGCTCTTCTCCTTATTTTTTCTTCAAGGCCTTAAAAGGCTAAAATGTGTCTTGACTACACAATCTTGACGCGCTGGCTGCACTCATTATACCTGGGGGCTTCTTATACAGAAGCTTAATATTGCTACATTTCGGGCTCTAGGCCCCAAACATGTGTTACTTTTCACATGTACCTTTTTTCGCCATTATATGCATCGATATGACTTATGTTTTGGCCAAGCTGGGTTGCCTGGCTCTTGTGTTTATGCCCTACGTTCCCATTAATTTGGCTAGGGCATAAGGGGAGCACCTGCTGCGATTATTACTGCCGGGTCAGCGGATGTGTACCTCGGGACCGGGTGAAGCCGAAAGCTAGTGTTCTTAAGGGAATATTGATTCGGTGAACAAAAGACGATTTCTTTTATTGTACTACATGCCCCCGTAAGTTTATATCCTGCATCTCTTTTTCATGATCCGGACATGCACATTAATGCATGCATACCCAGGGAAAGGAACCCTTAACGGAACTATTCTCCCTAGATGATGTTTCTTTCTATCCATGTAATATAACATAGCTAGTTGGGTACTTGTCTGTTCAGGCACTTATGACCCCTACGTCTGGTTTCCATGCATATCCCAATTTTTACATAACTGAGCGGGTATTCGGATACACTCTGGACTGTCGGGTCCGGAGGTTGAAGCGAAAGGGTCCGCCGTGACAAATGATTTACCATCTGGCTAGCGACAATATATGTCACTTGAAGTACACAGTCACCTAGACTGACTAAATTCTTCTTCTATACCATCCAACAGGCTGTCTAGCCTACAGTCCTGTTGAGAATACTTTGCGGCTAATTCTACCTGGTCATAAACCAAACTGACGGGGATCTCTTTCCTGTCAGGCCCCATAGGTCCGACCTTGGCCATGTGGTTCGGGTCAGCCTTGGTATATCGCATCTTCACCATGGCCCAGGCCTCCCTTGCACCTTGTCGGCAGGCCGATATCTTCTCGGAAGCGCCGCCACGCTCCCTTGGGCTTTTCTACAAGCTCTCTCATGCCTCCTGGCAGGGAGGCGGACGGCCACAAGGCTTGGGCAATGCCCTGCATCACCTGCCGCACTTGTTCGTGCAGTTGTGAGAGCTCTGGAAGAAGATCGACCATAGACCCAGGCATCTCCTCCACGGGACGACCCGTCAGCATACCTACAGATATAACTTTGTCAGCCGGTTTCTTCGCCGAACTCTATAAAAGTTCATTCAAGCACTTAGTGAAAATGTCGCGGCGAAGCCTCTTATTCTCCTTTACGGAGTCAGCAAGCTGAGCCCGAACATCTTTCAGTTCAACGCTCAGCCGGGTATTGGTGTCTTGGAGATCGTTTTTCTCCCGCCTAACTTGCGTAAGCACGCGCTCGCCAGCCTTTAGCTGTCGTTGAGCATGTTGCACATTCGGATTCACTCCGGGACCATCTGCATAATCTATTGTGAGATTTGCATGCATGTTGCATACTACCTGGTACATGACATTCTTTGCAATGAAAACAAGTGTTACCAGATGGGGCCTTCTCGGACTCCTTCACCGTGGCAACTGCGGCCTGAAGTTGGGCTTTGCACTCCTCTAGCTCTAGAGACAACTGGATATTCTTCTCCGTAAGAACCTATGCAAACAATGATCCTTAAATCAGTTGTGCCAACTGTTTCAAGTCTCAGGGGCTACTGATATACATAATTATTAGATTTCCTTACCCGTATATCTTTTACATACTGGTCCGTAGCTCTAGCAAGACCATTTTGAGCAGCTCGGATGTACGCGTCTCCTGAGTTGAAGGCATCGAACTCCTCTTGCGAGAAACAAGCGTCACGGAGTACGGCCCGGCGACGCCTATGATCCATGGCGCTCTCCACTTCGGAATTTGTAGCGGATAGCCTATCTGCATCCTCTGTAGGAGGAACATTCGGCGTTGGCCCCATGTTAGCGTCCGCCTCTATGTCTGGCTCTGGAGCCCGAATGGTGGAGGCGTGACCGGCAACCTCTCCGGATATAGTCCGGCGAGCGTTTTTCCTACTAGGAAACATGGGCGTTATTATATTTTAAAAGACGACCACCATGGAGCGGGTTCTCTTTCATACCTCTATGACACCGTCTCAGTCCTGACCGCCTTCCTTTTAAGCCTACCCGGCTTCGGTGCCCCTTGTTAGCGAGTCACTGCGGGTTCGGCATGGTGTCCTGAGGGACTTCCCTGTAAAACACCATATGTGTGCGGTAGGTGAAGTGCAGAAAAAGGGATCCTTCTTGGAAGTTAGGGCTCCGGTTTTACTTACATACGATGCGGGGAGCAGTCCAGGATAATCGGCTATGATGGCCACCAAGGTACCGTCACATCTCAACTGATAGAACGTTCTTTCGATGAGCTCCACAAATGTGTCCGGATCTTCTTCGAGTCTGGGGTCGAGGGCCCGGTCAGGGTCCTCTGGTTGTGCAGACGGGCTGTGGACCTCCCTCACAGCTTTTCGTAGTTCCTGCTATGAAATAGCAAGGTAAATACTTATGACAAAGAATGCGGAAAGGATTGGAGTGGACAGTAGCAGCTCACCCAGCTTGGGGGGTTGTACATGGACAATCCATCCTGTGGCTTAATACGGACGAACTCCTCTTCCTCCCCTTTATACAAATCGGACAGTATCTTCGCTAGGGCAGCGACGGAGTCCGGACCCTTATGACCGCAGCGGGTGGCATCGTCTTCTCCATTGAATTGCCACATGGGTTGTCCCCGATATTGAAGTGGCTGCAACCCCCGCATTATACATATGGACATAACCTCGGTTATTGTCAATCCTGATTTGGCGAGCATCTCTATCTGGCCCATCAGGTAAAGGACTTCTCCGTTATCTTCCTCCTGTGGGCTCCGAGGGCACCAGCTGCGGTGTTTTTAAAGGGGCATTATCGAACTCAAGCAGGCCCATCCGAATAGGATCTGGAAGGGGGACGCCCTCCATATAAAACCACTCCGAAGGCCAGTCTTCGGACGTCTTCTTCGGGGTACCGGACAGGTATCCGGTCCCGGCGATGCGCCATATTTCGGCTCCGCCCACTTGATATATTGACCCCTTCTGTGTACGGGGCACGAGGCAGAATAGCCTCTGCCATAGCTCGAAATGAGCTTCGCAGCCCAGAAACAGCTCGCAAAGGGCGACGTAGCCAGTGATGTGTAATATGGAAGCGGGGGTAAAGTTATGCAACTAGAGGCCGTAGAACTCCAAGAGCCCGCGGAGGAATGGATGGATTGGAAATCCAAGTGCCCTTAATAAGTAAGGGACAAGGCATACCCGCTCCCCCCTGGATGGGTTAGGGAAGCTCTCCGCTTTCTCCCCGCCATTGTAGGTAGCAAGCCCGGCTCGAACGGGAACCATATACGCTGGAGGGAGAAATCCCTGGGTCTGTAACTCTACTAATTGGCTGTGAGGGACGGAACACTTCTTCCAATTGCCGGGCTTAGGGCTACGAGAGCGAGAGGAGGAGCTGTGATGGTCGGCCATGTTGGAATGTATTTTTTCAGGCGCGCTCCGATGGATACTCGCTGTGGGAGGATGGTGTGATCTGGATCTAAGAAGCCCCATCTCTTTAATAGACGGTTTACTCACATGGCTAGGGTGGCAAATGTAAAAATGCCCTGGCTTCTCGCATTAAATTTCGACACTTGGAAGATAGCCATTATTAGGCGCGGAAGCCAAGGAGTGCAACATTTATGGGAAGCCGGACACTACTCAATAGGTACTCAGAGTTTGGAGAAGAACCCGCCTTGCAATGCCGAAGACAACCTGCACGCCGGACTCATCGTCATTGAAGCCTTGTTCGGGGGCTACTGAGGGAGTCCTGGATTAGGGGCTCCTCGGACAGTCAGACTATATCCTTTAGCTGGACTGTTGGACTATGAAGATACAAGATTGAAGACTTCGTCCCATGTCCGGATGGGACTCTCCTTGGCATGGAAGGCAAGCTTGGCAATACGGATATGTAGATCTCCTCCCTTGTAACCGACTCTGTGTAACCCTAGCCCCCTCCGGTGTCTATATAAACCGGAGGGTTTAGTCCGTAGGACAACGACAATCATACCATAGGCTAGCTTCTAGGGATTAGCCTCTACGATCTCGTGGTAGATCGACTCTTGTAATACTCATATCATCAAGATCAATCAAGAAGGAAGTAGGGTATTACCTCCATCGAGAGGGCCCGAACCTAGGTAAACATCGTGTCCCCCGCCTCCTGTTACCATCCGCCATGGACGCACAGCTCGGGACCCCCTACCCGAGATCTGCCGGTTTTGACACCGACAGCAGCCTCCCAGGTGGCCTCCTGAGGAGCGGAGATTCCTATGAAAGCGCCTACCTCATGAGGTTTGGGTGACGCAAGCCATAAGGACCAAAGCCAGGCGAGTGCCAGCAGGCGCAGAGCAGCAGGTTTCCTCATTAGTGCTAAGGAGGCAACAGCAGGCGCGGGGTCATGAGGAATCAGCCAAAGGTTTCCCTTCTCGTGCAACGAGACCAAGACCGCCAGGACGGATGTCATCGCCGAGCCCACCATGGCATCACGAGCAGAGGCTTTGCAGGCGAAGACCACCTTTCGTCAGGATAAGATGTACTACTTTTCTGCCTTCATACTTGGCCACTGTGGGATCCCTTCCCGCCTTCGTTTTGGAGGAGGAGGACCGAGGCCACTATAAATATAGCTTAGCCACCACCGTAGGACGGGATCCTGAATCCGAACCCTCACTAGCTCACACCCACAGAAGGGAATACCTCCTGAGGTTGTTCTTCCTCTGTACTAGTTCATCCTCAGCCCTTCGCCGAGGCTAATCCACCCAAAAGCAGGAGTAGGATCTTAAACTGCAAGGTGGCTCGAACCTGGGTAAACTGTCATGTCTCTTCCCTTTTTCGTTCATCGAGCTAGGCCGTGAGAGCGACTCATTTGTTAGCTGGAGAGGTTGAGTTCTTCACACATGCCCCTGAGTTCGAACCTTTCTTGGGTATGCGGAGCCCTGAATCCGGCATTTGTCGCGCCAGGTAGGGGCGTGTCGAAGGGTTGCCTCCTTGCCAGCCACGCTCCCGCCTCGCCACTTGGTTTCCATGGCAGGCATCGCTCCACTCGCCGGGCCACCGGGCGCGTTTGGGGGCATCGTGGGACTCCGAGATTTCTCCCCTGCCTTGAGGCGAGTGCAATGGCCGGCGAAGTTCAAGTCGGAGTTGCCGCCGCGATATGATGGCGCACCATACCCCGCGGAGGTCATCCAGGTGTATGCGGAATCCAATTGGGCGGCCGGCGGCAGCGACAAGGTCATGGCAAATTGGCTCCCATATGGCTCTTACGGGTGTGCCACGCGCCTGGCTCCTCAACCTGCCGGAGTCCTCGGTGGCCTCCTGGGAAGAGCTGTGCGACCTGTTCATCGCGCGCTTCATGGCGCTGGCGCCCCATGCCATCGCGGCCATCCTCGGTGGGTCGCAAGCGCCGACCTTAGACTGCCACGTCAAGCAGTTCTTTCGCCAGGTGGGGGCAGCCCAATCCCTGCGGGGGGGGGGGCTCCGGGCTGGGCAGCGCCCAAGGCCGACCTCACCTTCGACTCCAGGGATCATCCCAAGACACGGCCGGTGCTGGCGCGCTTCCCATGCTTTGCACCCCACTATCTACACCGTAGTGGTCACCATGACCCTCATCGACGGCGGCGCCGGCCTCAACGTCCTCTCCGTGGAGGCATTCGGCCTGCTTCATGTGCCGCATGGCTGGATCCTCCCCACCAATACCTTCTCTGGGGTAGTCGACGGCTCCACCTGTCCCCTGGGGCAGATACGCCTCCCTGTCACTTTCGGTACGGGCAGCAACTACCACACCGAGCTCATCGACTTCGACGTCGCCGCCATTGGGCTCCTGTACAACGCCATTCTCGGGTACCCAGCCCTTGCCAAGTTCATGGAGGCAACTCACCCCAGCTACAACATCATGAAGATGTTGGGCAGCAGCAATGTCCTGACCATGGCAGGGGACACCAAGGACACGCTCGCGGCCCTCAGGCTCGCTTGCAATGCCACGGCGGCCAAGTGGCCAAGCGCGGGGGGTGCTCCAGAGGTCCTGGGGGCTGCGCCAACGAAGAAAAAGCAGGTGTTTTCTCAAGATCGGGCTGAGACGAAGCAGGTGCCGGTAGACGAGGATGGGAGATCATGCCCTACCTGCACCATAGGCGCCGGCCTCCCCCGACCAGGAAGAGGCGTTGGTCAGCTTCCTCCACGCAAACAAGGACGTGTGTGTGTGGGAGGCAACGGACCTGGTCGGCGTTCCGCGCAGGGTGATCGAGCACCACCTGATGGTGTGCCCCAACGCACGCCCCGTAAAGCAGAAGGCACAGCGGCAAGCCCTGGAGAAGTAGCCATTCATCATGTAGGAGACCAGCAAGCTGCAAGAAGCCGGTGTTATTCGGGAGGTGCGACATCTGGATTGGCTGGCAAACCCGGTTATCGTCCCCAAGAAGGGCGAGAATGAGCGCATGTGGGTCGATTTTACGAGCCTCAACAAAGCTTGTCCTCAAGACCTTTTCCCTCTTCCGCACATCGACTAGATCATCGACTCCACCGCCGAGTGCGATTTTCTGTGCTTCCTGGACGCCTTCTCAGGCCATCACAAAATCAAGATGGCAGTGTAGGACGTCAAGAGACGGCTTTCTGACCTCGTGTAGGGTGTACTGCTACACCAACATGTCGTTCGAGTTGCGCAATGTCGGTGCAACCTTCCATATAATGATGGACATTGCTTTGGGCCAGCGGCTCGGGAGGAACACCGAGGCATACGTCAACGACATAGTGGTAAAATCTCGGGAGGTGAGAACCCCTGTCGAAGATCTGGAAGAGACATTTGCCAGCATGCGCAAGGTGAATTTGCGGCTCAACCCAAAGAAGAGTGTGTTCAGCGTCCCGTCCAGCAAGCTGGTGGGTTTCCTCATGTCGCACAGAGGGATCGAGGCCAACCCGGAAAAGATCAAGGCGATAGAGAGGATAATCCCGCGGCAAACCCTCAAAGAGATGCAGAAGCTGGTGGGCTGCATAACATCGCTAGGGCGCTTCATCTCCATGCTGGGCGAACGCGCCCTCCCGTTCTTTAAGCTGGATAAGAAGAACGGCCCGTTTGAGTGGACTCCGGAGGCCGGAGCGGCCTTCGAAGACCTCAAGAAGTACCCCACCAGCCTTTCGGTGATGCTAGCGCCTCGCCCCTAGAACCACTGGTGCTTTACCTGGCCGCCACGCCTCATTCAGCTAGCACGACACTCGTAGCGGTCCGGGAAGAGCGTGCGGTTAAGGGTGCGTGATGTAGCACTCCGCACCTGACCGAGGTGCCACGACCTCAGGATGGCGCTCCTGAGGCCTCGGCCGACCATTGGGTGATGGAGCTCCCGAGGATGGTGCTCCTGAGGTCGTGGCTACCCCGCAAGACGACAAAGCTCCTGAGACTCCCCGCCTCATGAGGGACAAGACCACGCCAACGGCTCTTCCCTCGTTGAGCATCCCGTTTACTTCCTCAGCACGGTGTTGCACGATGCGCGGGTGCGCTACCCCATGCCACAGAAGCTCCTGCTTACACTCCTCGTTTCCTACAGGAAACTGCGTCACTACTTCTGAGGCCAACCCATCAAGGTTTTCTCATCCTACCCCTTGGAGAGGCTCCTCTAGAGCCCCAATGCCGCCTAAAGGGTCGCCGAATGGAACATTGAGCTGCAGGCGTTCCATCTGGAGTTCAACACCACTAGAGTCATCAAGGGTGCGGCCCGCGCTGACTTTGTGGCGGAATGGACTGACGCCCCTAGCAGAGAAGTGGGTGAGGACCGGTCTCTCGCGCCAGGAGACGAGGCACCAGAAGGCTTGGTCATGTACTTCTATGGTGCGTTGGCACGGCAAGGCGCGGGGGCTGAGGTCGTGCCATCTCACCTACCTAGGACAAGCTCTACTACACCGTGCAACTCTGCTTCCAGGATGGCGTGAAGGTCTCCAACAACATTGCTGAGTACGAGGGCCTGATTGCCGACCTCAAGGCAGCGGCGGCTCTGGGGGTTAGGTGTCTTACCATCAGGGGCAACTCCCACCTCCTCGTCAACTTCTCCAACAAGGCATACAAGCTGAAGGATGAGCACATGGAGGCATAACTTGAGGAGGTGTGCAAAATTGAGAAACAATTCTTAGGCTTGGAATTGCAGCACGTACCATGCGGCACGAACAGGGAGGCGGACAACATCGCCAAAAGGGCGTCCTGGCACCACCCTCAGGAGCCTGGCGTCTTCGAGGAACGACTCTTCATGCCATCAGCAGCTCCCCCTACTACAGGAACGGCGCTGTCTCGGGACGAGTTACCCCTCCCTCGGGCGCCTCGGCCTGTGGCCCGACCCCATGAGCCCGCCTACTTCTCACGCTCGAGCCTCGGATGGGATGTTGCACAGAGGAATTCAAGGCGTACTTGCTTCGAGGAACCTTGTCGAAGAAGGAGGAAGACGCAGAGCATGTGGCTCGCCAGGCCACCGCGTATTGATCCCGGATGGTGAGCTCTACGGTGGCGCCCAAACAACATTTCTCTGTGATGCATCTCCAAGGAACAAGGGTGCAAGCTACTGGCCGACACACATGGTGGGGACTGCGGGCATCACTCCTCATCCCGCACCCTCGTGGGCAAGGCGTTCCACAACGGATTCTACTGGCCCACGGCGCTCAATGATGCCACTAAATTGGTAAGATCTTGTGAGGCATGTCAGTTCCATGCCAAGCAGATCCACCAGCCCACTCAAGGCCTCCAGACCATCGTGCTCTCATGGCCATTCGCGGTCTGGGGGTTGGACATCCTGGGCCCGTTCCCTCGAGCGCCTGGGGCTACCGCTACCTCTACATCGTTGTCGACAAGTTCACCAAGTGCGCAGAGGTGGAAGCCGTCCGCACCATCCCAGCTGGCTCGGCGGTCAAGTTCATCAAGAGCCTCGCGAGGCGTTTCGGGGATCCCAACCGCATCATCACCGACATTGGCTCTTAGTTCATCAACAACCTTTTCAAAACATCTTGTGCTAACCTTGGAACGCAGATATGCTATGCTTTGGTGGCTCACCCGCGGAGCAATGGCCAAACCGAGCGCGCCAACGCGGAGGTCTTGAGGGGCCTCAAGGCGAGGAGCTTCAATAAGCAACTCAAGGCCTGCGGCAGGGGCTGGCTCGATGAGCTCAAGGTCCGTGTTGTGGTCCATTCGCACCACCGCAACCAAGCCTACGGGCGAGGCCCCGTTCTTCCTCGTCTACGGAGCCGAGGCGGTCCTCCTCATGAGGTCAAGCATCACTCCCCGCGGGTCTTGGAGTTCGACGGGGCGTGTCAGGACGCCTCGTGGGGGATGGACGTCGTGCTGGGGGAGGAACCCCGCTACCAAGCCTCGCTCCGTGCAGCGAGGTACCAGCAGGCGATGCGGCGGTACCACTGCCGTAGCGTCCGCTCAGGACCCTCGAGGTGGGTGACCTCGTCTTGAGGCGGGTGCTCTCCAGGGAGGGGCTTCACAATCTCTCGCCCATGTGGGAGGGCTCGTTCTGGATTGCCGATGTCTCCAGGCCTGGCACCGCGGGCCTGGTGACACAGGACAGGGTCCCCATCCAAAACACCTGGAACATCCAGCACCTCCGGAAGTTCTATCCGTGATGAAGATCTCCGCTCGTGACCCTCTCACGCAATAGTGAGTTGGGGTTGTACACGCCACAGAGTCTCCTGAGCGCCGCCCCTGGGCCTCACGGGGGCTCCCACCCACGTCCTAGTGGAGGCCCCATGCTCCGTGCTGGTGGGAAGACAAGAAGACTAATATAGGTGCCGGAGGCGGGTGTTCTTTTACTTGCTTTCTGTAGCTGGTTTGCAACTTATTAAATGGAATTTGAAGTTTTTCGCGTCTCCTTTTGAGAGTTGGGATTTTTCTTCTCCTTGCATTGTTCGCTCTTTCAGGTCTTGCCTCAGGGGGAGTGGCAGTTGCATGTCGCTCCTCCTCGCGCGCCCGTGCGTGGGGGCTGGGCAGTTGTGTGCGCTCAGGCCCACCCGCGAACACACCTCGCCATAGCCTCAGTACCCTAGACTTTTGGCGTCTTCGTCCTTGCACGATGCTCTCAAACGAGCTCACGGGCACAACGCCTCCGGAGTTTTCCTAATCCTACGGTTCCAGGGTGCCCCCTAAGGCTCAGTGACTTCCGAGTCTCCTTGCGGCAGGCACACTCTCGCGGCAGGGGAGTGCACCACAAGAACACCAAGCTAAGTCGCCCGGCTACAATCAACAGCAATGCGGGTATTGCAATGCAACATAAAAACAATAACATAACGGCGCAAGCACCATAGTTCATTACATGCCCCGGTAGGGCCTTCTACTTCTTTTGCAAGAGGAAGAAAGAAACAAAAGCAAGCCCCGCGACTACAGCAGCTCCCGAGGCCCGGCTCCAGCAGCGCTCGGGCTCATTCAGAGTCCTCATCCATCTTCACCGGGGCATGGCGGAGACGCGGCTCGTCACCCTCCCCAGTTCGAGCCCGGCAACGCGGCGGCTCATCGTAGTCGCTGTCGCTACTGCTCTCCCTAGAGGAGGAGCCGCCGCTGCTGGAGGCGACACAACCATCGCCAAGGGCAAGCTCATTACCAGTGATGCCGCCACCCCTCCGGCCATCGTCGTCATTGCTGTCGCTTTTTGGAAAGCACCCCGCATGCCGGTCGTCTTCCCCGAACACCCTCACATAGAGGGTCGCGACGCCGCCATATCTGAAGTCGAGGGTGCACCTCCCATGCAGGCCCCGCCCGCCGGTAAACGGCTGCCACCCGCGGTTCAGGAACATGTTACCTACGGCGGTGACCTTGACCTCCACCCACGAGGCCTTGCTGTAGCAGCCGTCGGCCTGCAACCAGAGACCGTCGGGCCCCCCGGCCGGCAGCGCCCCCGCGAAGAAGTGCGAAAGCTGGAACCAGATGCCCACAGGCCTCTCCGACCACACGATGAACTCCTGGGATGCGTGTGTTGAGTGGGAGCGCGGCCGCGGTGGCCGGGCGATCGCCACGCGCCTCCCTCTATCACTAGGGTTGTCCCATCCATGGCAACTCCCACCACGGGAGGAAGCGCCGCCGCGGCTGCCCGAGGCGACGCCATCCCTTGAAGGGGTGCACCCGCACCCACCGGAAGCCACAGCCGGTGTCGCAGCATGCTTGCGGGGGCGTTCGTGGCCTCTCTTCGGCGGTGGCGAGTCTGGCCTCTCCTTGGGGGCTTTCCCTTCTACGCACCGGAAAACCTTCTCACTGGCCTCATGGATGCTTCACAAGACAAAAAAGGAGGAGCAAGCAGCGAGCAGACAGAGATTAGCAGGGGGCTCTGCCCCTTCTCCCATTTATAGCCGGAGGGAGGCCAACCGCCGGCCTCCCATGATTCCAAGCAATGATGTTTTTTTCTACATGCAGCAAGCAGTCGCCAAGTCGAACGGTTGCCGAGGCAGCATGGGGATGTGGAGACACCCACAGCCCATCAAGCGCCACGTGTCGACTCGGTCCGCAGGCGATTGGGGGCTGCAGCGCTTCTCCCTTGCCCTTTGGTTGCGCCTCGAAACCAAGTTCGAGTGCGCCTTGGGCCCAGAGGCTACTGTCGGCGTTCTGGGAACCAGGGTACCAGACTTGCCTCCCTACGGCCCACGACGCAGCTCCATCAATGGCCTGGTATGGCACATCTTCAGCATCGACAAGATAAGACCCTTGCGAGTAGCCAAGCCTCGCGAGGCGGACGACACCAAGACCTTCGGAGGGAGTCGTGAGGAGTAGAGATTCCTATGCAAGCGCCTACCTCATGAGGTTGGGGTGATGCAAGCCTTGGCGACCAAGGCCAGGCGGCCGCCAGCGGGCGCAGAGTGGTAGGTTGACACTTTGGTGCTAGGGAGGCAAGCGCATGCGCAGGGTCCCGAGGAATCAGCCAAAGGTTTCCCTTCTCAGTAAACGAGACCAAGACCGCCAAGACGGCACGATGGATGTTAGCACGGAGCCCACCACGGCGTCACGAGCAAAGGCTTTGCAGGCGAAGACCACCTTTCATCAGGATAAGATGTACTGCTTGTCTCCCTTTAAACTGGGACACTGTGGGATCCCTTCCCGCCTTCGTTTGGAGGAGGACGGAGGACACTATAAATATAGCTTAGCCAACACCATAGGAGGGGATCTGTAATCTGAACCCTCACTAGCTCACACCCACACAATAACAGACCTCCTGAGGTTGTTCTTCCTCTGGTCTAGTTGATCCTCAGCCCTTCGTGAGGCTAATCCACCCCAAAGCAGGAGTAGGGTCTTACAACGCAAGGTGGCCCGAAGTATGGGTAAACTGCCGTGTCTCTTCCCTTTTTCGTTCATCGAGCTAGGCCGTGAGAGTGACGCATTCGTTGGCTGGAGAGGTTGAGTTCTTCGCACAAGCTCCTGAGTTCGAACATTTCTTGGGTTGGCGGAGCCCTGAATCAGACAGGTTCCCTTCCTCATGGTGAATCCTTCACTTGGTGTTACTTTGGTTGAGGCCATGCCATAATCGCAAAGGCTACTCCAGTTCAGATCGCAACCCAAAATGCCGGTTCTTGAGCATCACATTAACAAGTTTTGTGCACATCCATGTGGGAGCATCCAACCTTTCTCTCACAATGTTCTATTTTTGCTTGCTCAAGAGAGTAACCTGGGGGGAAATGCAAAGCTTTGGAGTTCACATGCACTAAAGGTGATCCGGATACGCAGGCAACCCAAATACTCACACAATATTTTGGCGCTAAATCTGCTCATACACTATGTTGCGGCTGATGATCAATATTACCTACTCTACTATTGATGCAAAACAAAGTCAATCGACACCATTTGCAGTGGCATGTGGTCATCTATTTCCAATAAACAATGGCATATGAGGTCCTTTACAATTTGATGCCAGCATTGGAACATCCACCGGTCGGCATGGACAAGCGGTTTGCCAAGCAATACCAAAGTACGACATGCTACACGCATCCATGTGATGTGCTAGCAAGTTCATACACACTGAGATTATACATGCTTTTGTGCATGCATTAATTTCTATCTTCCTCTATGCTACTTCAAAATTTCACATAAATATGAAGAATATTACCCACTCAGCAGGAGTAGTATGAAGAGTCGAGGTGTCCAATGGCAAACAACTGAAAAATGTTTGAGATTAGGCTGTTGTCTAAACTGGCGCTCAATACAATATGAAAAACTATTTATGTAAGCACACTCACTTTGGCACTAGCGACAACACTATACTTCAGCTGCTAATTATTTAGTCGGGACAGTTTATCCTTCTATACTAGTCTTATGTACCTTTCTGTTTTGGATGTTTATATGCATTAATATGCTAATTTATATTATTTTTGGGACTAACCTATTAACCTAGAGCCCAGTGTTAGTTTCTATTTTTTCATGGTTACTTTTACAGAAAAGAAATATCAAACAAAGTACAAACGGAATAAATATTTACGATGATTTTTCTTGGACCAGAAGACACCTACGTGACTTGGAGAGAGGGCCAGAAGAGTCCTGAGTAGGCCACAAGCCTCTAGGGCACGCCCTGAGGGCTTGTGGGCCCCTCAAAGGTCCTCTAACCCTAAATCCACTTCTATATATTCTCAAATATTCCCCAAACATCATAAGTATCCACCAAAATACTTTTCCGACATCGCTAGCCTCTGTTCCCGTGAGATCCCATCTTGGGGCCTTTTTCGGCACTCTGCCGGAGGGGGATTAGATCATAGAGGGCCTCTACATCAACCTAGATGCCCTTTCGATGAAGCGTGAGTAGTTTACCACACACGTATGGGTCCATAGCTAGTAGCTAGATGGCTGATTCTCTCTCTTTGATCTTCAATACAATGTTCTCCTCGATGTTCTTGGAGTTCTATCTGATGTAATACTCTTTTGCGGTGTGTTTGTTGAGATCCGATGAATTGTGGATTTATGACCATAATATCTATAAATATTATTTGTGTCTTCTCTGAACTCTCTTATGCATGATTAAGATATCTCTGTATTTCTCTTCGAACTATCGGTTTGGTTTTGCCAACTAGATTGGTTTTTCTTGCAATGGGAGAGGTGCTTAGTTTTGGGTTCAATTTTGCGGTGTCCTCACCCAGTGACATAGTAGAGTTAGCGAGGCACGTATTGTGTTGTTTCCATCAAGGATAAAAAGATAGAGTTTAAATCATATTGCTTGAGTTTATCCCTCTACATTATGTCATCCTACTTAAGGCATTACTCCGTTCTTATGAACTTAATACTCTAGATGCATGCTAGATAGCGGTCGATGTGTAGAGTAATAGTAGTAGATGCAGGTAGGAGTCGGTCTACTTGTCACAGACGTGATGATTATATTCATGATCATTGCCTTAGATATTATCATAACTTTGCGCTTTTCTATCAATTGCTCAATAGTAATTTGTTTACCCACCGTATGTTTTCCTTCAAGAGAGAAGTCTCTAATGAAACCTATGGCCCCCGGGTCTATTTTCCATCATATATTTTCAGATCTATAAACCGAAAAACCCAAAATACCTTGTTGCAATTTATTTATATTTACTTTAGTTTCCTCTTTTATTTATCTTTTATACCTATATCTATTAAATCTCACTCTTGTTCGTGACCGCGAATGGATTGACAACCCATTTCTCGTGATGTGTGCAAGTGTTTGTTAGTTTGTGCAGGTGCATATATTGGAGACTTTCTTGTGCCTCCTACTGGATTGATACCTTGGTTCTTAACTGAGGGAACTACTTATGTCTACTTTGCTGCATCACCCTTTCCTCTTCAAGGGAAAAATCAACGCAGGCTCGAGAAGTAGCAGGGAAGAACTTTTGGCACCGTTGCCGGGGAGGTCCTACATCAAGCCTACTAAGTACCCATCGTAAACTCTCATCTCTCGCACTTAGATTATTTTCCATTTGCCTCTCATTTTCATTTTGCCCACTTCTAAAACGTTTTCAAAAAAACACAAAAATATTTGCCTTTTTATATGCCCTTCTATCGTTTGTCTTTTCGTTTGCTTGTATGTTAGATTGCTTGCTTTGTCACGATGTCTCAAGAAAATGCCAAGTTGTGTCACTTTTCCAACAGTAATAATAATGATTTTAATAGTACTCTGATTGCTCCCGTCACTAGTGCGGAATCTTATGAAATTAATGCCGCTTTGTTGAATCTTGTTATGGAAGAACAATTTTCCGGTAGTCCTAATGAAGATGCCACATCCCATCTAAATTCTTTCGTTGAGTTGTGTGATATGCAAAAGAAAAAAGATGTGGTTAATGATATTGTTAAATTGAATCTATTTTTGTTCTCACTATGAGATCGTGCTAAAACTTGGTTTTCATCTTTGCCTAAAAATAGTATTGATTCATGGAATAAGTGTAAAGATGCTTTTATTTCCATGTAGTTTCCTCCCGCTAAGATCATCTCCGTTTCCTAGTAATTCCTCTAATAATTATGGTAATTCCTACAACAATTCTTATGGAAATTATAATAAAATACCCTCTTGTCTTGAGAACAATATTAAAGATTTCATTAATTCTCAAAAAGTTTTCAATGCTACGGTTGAAGAAAAATTGCTCAAGATTGATGATTTGGTTAGGAACATCGATATAATTTCTCATGAGATTGATTCTTCAAACATTATATCTATGCCACCTAAGATTGATATTAATGAATCACTAAAATCTATTCAATTTTCTATTAATGAAAGTAGAGAAAGAACTGCTAGGATGTGTGCTAAGAGAGATTGGTATGTAAAAGCATGTTCTTCTAGTTTTGGTGAAAATAATGATGAAGATGTTAAAGTGATTGGTGTGACTCTTATTGAATCTTTTTCTTCTAATATAAATGTTGGTAAATATGGGACTGGAGATGATTCAACTTTAGCTAGAAGGTGTCCAAATAATTTGGAGTTTATAGATCTTAATGAAAAATTTGATAAAAGGGGGATTGGAGAGGTCAAAACTTTAAGTAGCATGAGCCAACTCTATTGGATTTCAAGGACTTTAATTATGATAATTGTTATTTGTTAGATTGTATTTCCTTGTTGCAATCAATGCTTAATTCACCTCATGCTTATAATCAAAATAAAGCTTTTAATACACATATTGTTGATGCTATGATGAAATCGTTTGAAGAAAAACTTGAGTTCGAAGTTTCCATCCCTAGAAAGCTTTATGATGAGTGGGAACCTACTATTAAAATTAAAATTAAAGATTATTAGTTTAATGCTTTGTGTGATTTGGGTGCTAGCGTTTCCACTATTCCGAAAGCTTTATGTGATGTGCTTGGTTTCCACAAATTTGATGATTGTTCTTTGAATTACCATCTAGTGAATTCCACTATTAAGAAACCTATGGGAAGGATTAATGATGTTCTTATTGTTGCAAATAGGAATTATGTGCCCATAGTTATTATTGTGCTTGATATAGATTGCAATCCTACATGTCCTATTATTCTTGGTAGACCTTTCCTTACAATGATTGGTGCAATTATGGATAGGAAAGAAGGAAACATTAGATTTTAATTTCTGTTAAGGAAGGGCATGGAACACTTTCTAAGAAATAAAATTAAGTTGCCATATGAATCTATTATGAGGGCTACTTATGGATTTAATACCAAAGATGACAATGCCTAGATCTATGTTTTATACCTAGCTAGGGGCGTTAAACAATAGCGCTTGTTGGGAGGCAACCCAATTTTATTTTTTTATGTTTTGTTTTTGGTTATGTTTTTCAATAAATACACATTATTACCTCTGAAGTAATTGTTTTTTGTTGTTTCAATTCGTGTTTGAGCCAAGCAAGACCTTCGGGGTGGTCTATGGTGATAGTTGATTTGATCGTGCTAAAAAAACAAAAACTTTTGCGCCAAGTAACAGAATTGATCTGGGCTGCTGGAACGTGATAAATTCTTCAATTGTTTATACAAGATTGATATACAAATTCCCTAAATGTTCCTAATTTTTCAGAATTTTTCGAGTTACAGAAGTATATGAAGTTTCCAGATTACTACAGGTTGTTCTGTTTTTTGACATATTCTATTTTCTATGTGTTGTTTGCTTATTTTGATGAATCTATGGGTAGTATCGGTGGGTATGAACCATGGAGAAGTTGGAATACAGTAGTTATTACACCAATATAAATTTAGAATAAGTTCACAACAGTACGTAAAGTGGTCATTTATTTTATTATACTAACGGATCTTACGAGTTTTCTGTTGAGTTTTGCGTTGTGAAGTTTCCAAGTTTTGGGTAAAGATTTGATGGACTGTGGAATAAGGAGTGGCAAGAGCCTAAGCTTCGGGATGCCCAAGGCACCCCAAGGTAATATTCAAGGACAACCAAGCATCTAAGCTTCGGGATGCCACGGATGGCATCCCCTCTTTCGTCTTCAGGCCATTGGTAAATCTACTAGAGGCTATATTTTTATTCACCACATGATATGTGTTTTGGTTGGAGCATCTTGTATGATATGAGTCTTTAATTTTTAGTTTTTCTCAATCATCCTTGTTGTACACACCTTTTGAGAGGGACACGCTTTAATCGTGAATTTATTAGAATACTCTATGTGCTTCACTTATTTCTTTTGAGCTAGGCAGTTTGCTCTAATGCTTCACTTATACTCCCTCCGTCCCAAAATAAGTGTCTTGAGCTTAGTACAAATTTGTACTAGAGCTAGTACAAAGTTGAGACACTTATTTTGGGACAGAGGGAGTATATTATTAGAGCATGACGGTGGCTTTATTTTATAGAAATTATTGAACTCTCATGCTTCACTTGTATTATTTTGAGAGTCTTAAACAGCATGGTAACTTGCTTAGGTTATGAATTTAGTCCGAATATGATGGGCATCCAAGAGGGATATAATAAAAATTTTCATATAAAAGCATTGAATAATATGAGAAATTTGATTCTTTGCATTTGGTTTGAGATATAAAGATGGTGATATTAGTGTCATACTTGTGAGTAATTGTGGATTGCTAGAAATATTTGTGTTAAAGTTTGTGATTCCCGTAGCATGCACGTATGGTGAACCGTTATGTGTTGAAGTCAAAGCATGATTTATTCTTTGATTATCTTCCTTATGAGTGGCGGTCGGCGAAGAGCGATGGTATTTTCCTACCAATCTATCCCCCTAGGAGCAAGCGTGTAGTACTTTGTTTTGATGGCTAATAAATTTTTGCAATAAGTATGTGAGTTCTTTATGACTAATGTTGAGTCCATGGATTATACGCACTCTCACCATTCCACCATTGCTAGCCTCCCTAGTACTGCGCAACTTTCGTCAGTGTATTAAACCCACCATATACCTTCCTCAAAACAGCCACCATACCTACCTATTATGGATTTTCCATAGCCATTCCGAGATATACTGCCATGCAACTTCCACCATTCCATTTTATTATGACACATACCATCATTGTCATATTTCTCTCATATGCATGAGGCGTTCATATAGAGTCATATTTTGTTCTAGTATCGAGTTGTAATTCTTGAGTTGTAAGTAAATAAAAGTGTGGTGATCATCATTATTAGAGCATTGTCCCATGAGAGGAAAGGATGATGGAAGCTATGATTCCCTCACAAGTTGGGATGAGTCTTCAGACTTTATAAAAAATAAAATAGGCCAAAGAAGCCAACAAAAAAATAAAATAGGCCAAAGAAGCCCACAAAAAACATGAGAGAAAAGAGAGAAGGGACAATGTTACTTTCCTTTTCCACACTTGTGCTTTGAAATAGAACCATGTTCTTCATGATAGAGAGTCTCCTATTTTTTCAATTTCATATACTAGTTGGGATTTTTCATTATAGAACTTGGCTTGTATATTACAATGATGGGCTTCCACAAATTACCCTAGGTAGCCATGAGCAAGCAAGTTGGATGCACACCAACTTAGTTTCCTTTAGAGCTTTCATACACTTATAGCTCTAGTGCATCTGTTGCATGGCAATCCCTACTCACTTGCATCGATATCAATTGATGGGCATCTCCATAGCCCATTAATTTGCCTAGTTTATGTGAGACTTTCTCCTTCTTTTTCTCTTCTTCACAACAACTATATTCTATTCCACCTATAGTGATATATCCATGACTCACGCTCATGTATGGCGTGAATGTTCAAAAAGTTTGAGAACACCAGAAGTATGAATCAATTGCTTGGATTGTCATCGAGGTTGTGCATGATGAAATACTTTATGTCATGAAGATGGAGCATAACTAGCAAAAAAAAGATGAAGCATAGCCAGACTATATGATTTTGTAGGGATAACTTTCTTTGGCCATGTTATTTTGAGAAGACATGATAGCTTTATTAGTATGCTTGAAGTATTACTGCTTTTAAGTCAATATTAAACTTATTTTTTGAATCTTATGGATCTGGATATTCTTGCCACAATAAAGAAAATTGCATTGATAAATATGTTAGGTAGCATTTCACATCAAAAATTCTGTTTCTATCATTTACAAACTTGAGGACGAGCAGGAATTAAGCTTGGGGATGCTTAATATATGCGTCTCCAACGTATCTATAATTTTTGATTGTTCCGTGCTATTATATTATCCGTTTTCGAAGTTTTATATGCATTAGCATACTATTTTATATTTTTTCGGACTAACCTATTAAACTAGAGACGAGTGTGCTCCCTCTTGAGCACTGCGTTGGTTTTTCCCTTGAAGAGGAAAGGTGATGCAGCAAAGTAGCGTAAGTATTTCCCTCAGTTTTTGAGAACCAAGGTATCAATCCAGTAGGAGACTACACGCAAGTCACCTCGTACCTACACAAAAAAATAAGAACCTTGCAACCAACGCAATAAATGGGTTGTCAATCCCTTCACGGCCACTTGCAAAAGTGAGATCTAATAGAGATAATAAGATAAATATTTTTGGTATTTTTATGATATAGATTGAAAGTAAAGATTGCAAAGTAAAAATAGATTGGAAACTTATATGATGGGAAATAGACCCGGGGGGCATAGGTTTCACTAGTGGCTTCTCTCTAGATAGCACAAGTATTACCGTGGGTAAACAAATTACTGTCGAGCAATTGATAGAAAAGTGCGTAGTTATGAGAATATCTAGGCATGATCATGTATATAGGCATCACGTCCGTAACAAGTAGATCGAAACGATTCTGCATCTACTACTACTACTCCACACATCGACCGCTATCCAGCATGCATCTAGAGTATTAAGTTCATAAGAACAGAGTAACGCATTAGGCAAGATGACATGATGTAGAGGGATAAACTCAAGCAATATGATATAAACCCCACTTTTTTATCCTCGATGGCAATAATACAATACGTGTCGTTTCCCTTTCTATCACTGGGATCGAGCAATGCAAGATTGAACCCAAAGCTAAGCACTTATCCCATTGCAAGAAAGATCAATCTAGTAGGCCAAACCAAATTGATAATTCGAAGAGACTTGCAAGGATAACAAATCGTACATCAAGAATTCAGAGGAGATTCAAATATTGTTCATAGATAATCTTGATCATAAACCCACAATTCATCGGATCTCGAAAAACACACCGCAAAAAGAATTACATCGAATAGATCTCCAAGAAGATCGAGGAGAACTTTGTATTGAGATCCAAAGAGAGAGAAGAAGCCATCTAGCTAATAACTATGGACCCGAAGGTCTGTGGTAAACTACTCACACATCATCGGAGAGGCTATGGTGTTGATGTAGAAGGCCTCCGTGATCGATTCCCCCTCCGGTGGAGCGCCGGAAAAGGCCCCAAGATGGGATCTCACAGGTACAGAAGGTTGCGGCGGTAGAAATAGGGTTTGGTGGCGCTCCTGGATGTTTTCGGGGTATATGGATATATATATGAGGAAGAAGTAGGTCGGTGGAGCTGCGAGGGGCCCACGAGGGTGGGGGTGTTGGTGTCAAAACCGGCGGATCTCGGGTAGGGGGTCCTGAACTGTGCGTCTAAGGCGGATGGTAACAGGAGGTGGGGACATGATGTTTACCCAGGTTCGGGCCCTCTCGATGGAGGTAATACCCTACTTCCTGCTTGATTGATCTTGATGATATGAGTATTACAAGAGTTGATCTACCACGAGATCGTAGAGGCTAAACCCTAGAAGCTAGCCTATTGTATGATTGTCGTTGTCCTACGAACTACACCCTCCGGTTTATATAGACACTGGAGGGGGCTAGGGTTACACAGAGTCGGTTACAAGGGAGGAGATCTACATATCCTTATTGCCAAGCTTGCCTTCCACTCCAAGGAGAGTCCCATCCGGACACAGGACGAAGTCTTCAATCTTGTATCTTCATAGTCCTACAGTCCGGCTAAAGGATATAGTCCGACTGTCTGAGGACCCCCTAATCCAGGACTCCCTCAGTAGCCCCCGAACCAGGCTTAAATGACGATGAGTCCGGCGCGCAGATTGTCTTCGGCATTGCAAGGCGGGTTCTTCTCCAAACTCTGAGTACCTGTTGAGTAGTGTCCGGCTTCCCATAAATGTTGCACTCCTTGGCTTCCGCGCGTAATAATGGCTATCTTCCACGTGTTGAGCGAGTGCGAGAAACCAGGGCATTTTTACATTTGCCACACTAGCCATGTGAGTAAACCGTCTATTGAAGAGACGGGGATTCTTAGATCCAGATCACACCATCCTCCCACAGCGAGTATCCATCGGAGCGCGCCTGAAAAATTCCATTCCAACATGGCCAGCCATCGCAACTCCTCCTCTCGCTCCCGTAGCCCTAAGCCCGGCCATTGGAAGAAGTGTTCCGTCCCTCACAGCCAATTAGTAGAGTTACAAGCCCAGAGATTTCTCCCTCCAGCGTATATGGTCCCCGTTCGAGCCGGGCTCGCTACCTACAATGGCGGGGAGCAAGCGGAGAGCTCCCCCAACCCATCCAGGGGGAGCGGGTATGCCTTGTCCCTTACTTATTAAGGGGACTTTGATTTCCAATCCATCCGTTCCTCCGCGGGCTCCTAGAGTTCTATGGCCTCCAGTTGCATAACTTTACCCCCGCTTCCATATTACACATCGTTGGCTACGTCGCCCTTTTCGAGCTGTTTCTGGGTTGTGAAGCTCATTTCGAGCTATGGCAGAGGCTATTCTGCCTCGTGCCCCGTACACAGAAGGGGTCAATATATCAAGGGTGCGGAGCCGAAATATGGCGCATCACCGGGGCCGGATACCTGTCCGGTACCCCGGAGAAGACGTCCGAAGACTAGCTTTCGGAGTGGTTTTATATGGAGGACGTCCCCCTTCCAGATCCTATTCGGATGGGCCTTCCTGAGTTTGACAACGCCCCTTTTAAGAAACGTCGCAGCTAGCGCCCTCGGAGCCCCCAGGAGGAAGATAGCGGAGAAGTCCTTTACCTGATGGGCCGGATAGAGATGCTGGCCAAATCAGGATTAACAATAACCGAGGTTATGTCCATATGTATAATGCGTGGGGTGCAGCCACTTCAATATTGGGGACAACCCATGTGGCACTTCAATGGAGAAGAAGATGCCACCCGCTGCGGTCGTAAAGGTCCGGACTTCGTCGCTGCCCTAGCAAAGATACTGTCCGATTTGTATCAAGGAGAAGAAGAGCAATTCGTCCGTATTAAGCCACGGGATGGATTCTCCATGTACAACCCCCCAAGCTGGGTGAGCTGCTACTTTACACTCCAATCCTTTCCGCATTCTTTGTCATAAGTATTTACCTTGCTATTTCATAGCGGGAACTCGAAAAGTTGTGAGGGAGGTCCACAGCCCGTCTCCACAACTACATGACCCTGACCGGACCCTCGACCCCGGACTCGAAGAAGATCCGGACACATTGTGGAGCTCATCGACAGAACGTTCTGTCAGTTGAGCTGTGAAGTTACCTTGGTGGCCATCATAGCCGATTATCCTGGACTGCTCCCCGCATCGCATGTAAGTAAAACCGGAGCCCTAACTTCCAAGAATGATCCCTTTTTCTGCACTTCACCTAACACACACATATGGTGTTTTATAGGGAAGACCCTCGGGACGCCATGCCGAACCCGCAGTGACTCGCCAACAAGAGGCACCGAAGCCGGGTAGGCTTAAAAGGAAGGCGGTCAGGACTGAGACGCCGTCGCAGAGGTACGAAAGAGAACCCCGCTCCGTGGTGGTCGTCTTTTAAATTATAATAACGCCACTGTTTCCTAGTAGGAAAAAACGCTCGCCGGACTATATCCAGAGAGGTTGCCGGTCACGCCTCCACCAGTCGGGCTCCAGAGCCGGACATAGAGGCGGACGCTAACATGGGGCCAACGCCGGGTGTTCCTCCTATAGAGGATGCGGATAGGCTATCCGCTACAAATACCGAAGTGGAGAGCGCCATGAATCACAGGCATTGCCGGGCCGTACTCCGTGATGCTTGTTTCTCCCAAGAGGCGTTCGACGCCTTCAACTGAGGAGACGCGTACATCCGAGCTGCTCAAAATGGTCTTGGCAGAGCCACGGACCAGTATGTAAAAGATATACGGGTAAGGAAATCTAATAATTATGTATATCAGTAGCCCCTAAGACTTGAAACAGTTGGCACAACTGATTTAAGGATCATTGTTTGCATAGGTTCTTACGGAGAAGAATACCCAGTTGTCTCTAGAGCTGGAGGAGTGCAAAGCCCAGCTTCAGGCCGCAGTTGCCGCGGTGAAGGAGTCTGAGACGGCCCCATCTGGTAACACTTGTTTTCATTGCAAAGAATTTCATGTACCAGGTAGTATGCGGCATGCGTGCAAATCTAACAATAGATTATGCAGATGGTCCTGGAGTGAATCTGGATGAGCAACATGCTTAACGACAGCTAAAGGCTGGCGAGCGCATGCTTACACAAGTTAGGCGGGAGAAAACGATCTCCAATAGGCCAATACCCGGCTGAACGTTGAACTGAAAGATGTTCGGGCCCAGCTTGCTGACTTCGTAAAGGAGAATAATAGGCTTCGACGCGGCATTTTTAGTAAGTGCTTGAACGAACTTCTATAGAGTTCGGCGAAGAAACCGGCTGACAGAGTCATATCTATAGGTATGCTGACGGGTCGTCCCGCGGAGGAGATGCCCGGGTCTACGGGCGATCTTCGGCCAGAGCTCTCACAACTGCATGAACAAGTGCGGCAGGTGATGCAGGGGATTGACCAAGCCTTGTGGCCATCCGCCTCCCTGCCAGGAGGCATGAGAGAGCTTGTAGAAAAGCTCAAGGGAGCGCGGCGGTGCTTCCGATTATGGAAGATATCGGCCTGCTGACAAGGTGCAAGGGAGGCCCGGGCCATGGTGAAGACGCGATATGCCAAGGCTGACCCGAACCACATGGCCGAGGTCGGACATGTGCGGCCTGACGGGAAAGAGATCCCCGACAGTTTGGTTTATGACCAGCTAGAATTAGCCGCAAAGTATTCTCAACAGGACTGTAGGCTAGACAACCTGTTGGATGGTATAGAAGAAGAATTTAGTCAGTCTAAGTGACTGTGTACTTCAAGTGACATATATTGTCCCTAGCCGGATTGTAAATCATTTGTCATGGCGGACCCTTTCGCTTCAACCTCCGGACCCGACAGTCCAGAGTGTATCCGAATACCGGCTCAGTTATGTAAAAACCGGGATATGCATGGAAACCAGGCGTAGGGGTCATAAGTGCGTGAACAGACAAGTACCCAACTAGCCATGTTATATTACATGGATAGTAAGAAACATCTTCAAGGGAGAATAGTTCCGTTAAGGTTTCCTTTCCCTGGGTATGCATGCATTAATGTGCATGTCCGGACTGCGAAAAGGGACGCGGGATATAAACTTCTGGGGGCATGTAGTACAATAAATAGAAATCGTCTTTTGTTCACCGACCGAATATTCCCTTAAGAATGCTAGCTTTCGGCTTCATCCAGTCTGAGGTACACATCCGGCTGACCCGGCAGTAACAATCGCAGAGGTGTTCCCTTATGCCCTAGCTAAATTAACGGTAACATAGGACATAAACACAAGAGCCAGGCAACCCAGCTTGGCCAAAACTTAAGTCATATCGATGCATATAGTGGTGAAAAAAAGGTACATGTGAAAAGTAACACGTGTGTGGGGCCTAGAGCCTGGAACGTAGCTATATTAAGCTTACAGATAAGAAGCCCCTGTGTATCATGAGCGCAGCTAGCGCGTCAAGATTGTGTAGTCAAGACACATTTTAGTCTTTTAAGGCCTTGAAGAAAAAAAGGAGAAGAGAGAAAGAAAGAAAAGACAGATAACAAATATATAAAAATTGACAGAGGTAAGGAGACGAACATAGAGTTCGGCACTAGGCATAGAACCTTCGGAGTCTGGCTGTGTTCCATGGGTTTGGCTCGAGTCGATTGTCCGATGCATCTAGAAGACGGTACGCTCCACCGGTCAGAACTTGGTCAATAGCGAAGGGACCTTCCCATTTGGGCTTGAGCTTGTTCTTTTTCTTCTTCGGTAGGCGTAGAACGAGTTCGCCAACGTTATAAGTTTTGGCCCGTACTTCTCTGCTTTGATACCTTCGAGCACTGTTCGATAGAATGCGGAACGGGCTTTTGCCACGCCACGCTCCTCCTCCGTATGCGTCAAACTGTCCTGCCGATCAAGCTCGGCTTCTTTCTCTTCATACATGCGCACTCGAGGTGAGTCATGAATTATGTCGCAGGGCAGTACCGCCTCTGCGTCGTACACCATAAAAAACGGTGTGTATCCGATAGTGCGATATGGCGTGGTCCGCAGCCCCCATAGTACAGAGTCGAGCTCCTCTACCCAGTGCGTATTGGATTCCTTCAAGGATCGCACTAATCTGGGTTTAATGCCGCTCATGATAACACCATTTGCTCACTCGACTTGACCGTTAGTGTGCGGGTGATAGACAGAAGCATAATCGAACTTAATGGCCATGTTGCTGCACCAAATTTTTACCTCGTCAGCTGTAAAGTTTGAGCTGTTATCAGTGATGATGCTATGGGGGACGCCATAACGGTGTACAACCCAGGATATGAAGTCTATCACTGGTCCCAATTCGGCCGTTTTAACTGCTTTGGCTTCTATTCCTTTGGTGAATTTATCCACCATGACCAATAAGTATTTTTTCTTATGGCTTCCCCCTTTGAGGGGTCCGACCATATCAAGCCCCCAGACCGCAAAGTGCCAAGTAATGGGGATTGTTTGGAGAGCAGTAGGCGGCATATGGCTTTGGTTTGCAAAAAGCTGGCAACCGACGCAACGTTGAACGAGGTCCTGTGCGTCTGCTCAGGCCGTCGGCTAGTAGAAACCTGTACGGAAGGCCTTGCTTACAAGGGCCCGAGCTGCGGTGTGGTGGCCGCCAAGTCCAGCATGAATTTCTGCCAAAAGTTGCCGCCCTTCCTCTTCGGAGATGCACCTTTGAAGGACTCCGGTAGCGCTTTTCTTATAAAGTTCTCCCTCGTGGACCTTGTAGGCTTTAGACCGCCGCACAATGTAGAGCGCCTCGTTTGGGTCCTCGGGTAGTTCCTGCCTAGTTAGGTAGGCCAGGAATGGTTCTGTCCACGGGGCGATGACAACCATTATTACGCGGGCGGAAGGTGTTATTTCGGTGGCAGAGCCTCCGATTATGTCAGAGTGTTCGGTATCTATTGTTGTGGCCGGGTCCGGACTATTGTTACCAGTCTCCCCTTCCCATACCACGGATGGCTTAAATAGCCTTTCCAAGAAGATATTAGGTGGGACAGGGTCGAGCTTAGCGCCAATGTAGACGAGGATATCTGTTGCCTGATTGTTTTCCCGGGCCACATGGTGGAATTCAAGCCCCTCGAACCGAGCTGACATTTTGAGGACGGCGTTGCGATAAGCCGCCATTTTTGGATCCTTGGCATCAAAGTCTCCATTTATTTGAGATATTGCGAGGTTTAAGTCCCCACGCACCTCCAGGCGTCGAATGCCCATGGAGACTGCCATCAGAAGACCATGTAACAGGGCCTCATATTCTGCCGCGTTGTTGGAGTCTGTGTATAGTATTTTGACTACGTATTGTACTGTATCTCTGGTGGGGGACGTCAGGACGATGCCAGCCCCCAGACCAGCCAGGAGTTTAGAGCCGTCAAAGTGCATAATCCAATTGGAGTACGCGTCGTACTCTTTAGGGAGTTCGGCCCATTCATTCGGCCATTTAAATCAGCCAAGATTTTGTGACTTAATGGCTCGCCGTGGTTTGTATATTATGTCGAATGGGAGGAGCTCAATAGCCCATTTAGCAATCCGGCCCGTGGCTTCGCGGTTATTTATTATGTCGTTGTGTGGCACTTCAGAGGCCACCGTAATTGAACTCTCTTGAAAGTAGTGTCGTAGTTTCCGGGATGCCATGAAGACCGCATATGCTATCTTTTGATAATGTGGGTACCGTGATTTGCATGGAGTGAGGACAGTGGATACATAGTATACCGGCTTTTGAAGCGGGAACTTATGTCCGTCCATATCTCGTTCGATGACGAGCACTGCTCTTACAACTTGGTGTGTTGCCGCTATATATAGCAGCATTGGTTCGCCGACGTTGGGTGCAGCCAAGATTGGGTTTGTGGCCAAAATGGCTTTTATTCTTCTAATCCGGCCATGGCCGCATCCGTCCACTCGAAGTGTTCGGTGCGTCGCAGAAGGCGATAAAGAGGCAGTGCCTTTTCTCCTAATCGGGAGATGAAGCGGCTTAAGGTAGCCACGCATCCAGTTAGTTTCTTGATTTGCTTGAGGTCTGTTGGGATGGCCAACTGTGACAGATCTCGGATTTTAGCCGAATTTGCTTCGATTCCTCTGTTGGAGACGATGAAGCCTAAGAGCTTTCCGGCGGGCACGCCGAAGACGCATTTTTCCGAGTGGAGCTAACTGTCGTATGTTTGGAGATTGTCGAACATGAGCCTCAAGTCGTCTATTAAGGATTCGACGTGTCTGGTTTTAATGACCACATTGTCTACATATGCCTCCACTGTTTTGCCAATCTGTGTCTCCAAGCATGTCTGAATCATGCGTTGATAGGTAGCACCAGCGTTTTTGAGCCTAAAAGGCATGGTATTAAAACAGAAGGGACCGTATGGAGTGATAAATGCCATTGCGGCTTGACCGGACTCCGCTGTCTTAATTTGATGGTATCCGGAGTATGCGTCGAGGAAACACAATGAGTCGTGTCCTGCGGTATTGTCGATAATTTGATCGATGCGAGGGAGGGGGAAGGGATCCTTTGGGCAAGCCTTATTAAGGTTCTTGAAGTCAACGCATAGGCGCTAGGATTTGTCCTTCTTTGGTACCATCACCAGGTTTGCTAGCCAGCCCGGATGTTTTATTTCTCGAATGAATCCGGCCTCCACTAACTTGGCTAGCTCCTCTCCCATGGCTTGTCGCTTAGGCTCAGAGAAGCGCCGAAGAGTTTGCTTGACCGGCTTGAATCCCTTTAGGATGTTAAGGCTATGCTCGGCCAGCCTGCATGTGATTCCTGGCATGTCTGAAGGATGCCAGGCGAAGATGTCCCAATTTTCGCGCAAGAACTCCCGTAGTGCGGCGTCTAATGTGGGGTTTAATTGTGCCCCAATGGATGCTATTTTTGTAGGGTCCGTTGGATGGACTTGGAATTTGACTATTCCATCCGCTGGTTTAGAAGAGGTGGACTTGGATCTTTTGTCGAGTATCACATCGTCCCTGTCCACTTTGGAGCGTAGCGCAGTTAATTCCTCGGTCGCGAGGGCTTCGGATAACGCCTCGAGGGCCAATGCGGCTGTTTTATTTTCGGCGCGGAGTGCTATGTCCGGATCACTAGCTAAAGTGATGATTCCATTGGCCCCGGGCATTTTGAGCTTCATGTACCCGTAATGGGGTATAGCTTGGAAGATCATGAATGCCTCCCGCCCTAGAAGGGCGTGGTATCCGCTATTGAACGGGGCCACTTGGAATGTGATTTCTTCGGACCTATAATTCTCTGGCGTGCCGAATACCACTTCTAGTGTGATTTTGCCAGCACATCTGTAACGCCCCGGATTCGATGTGCCAGGTGTCTGCCAGTTTTTCGCCGTCGTTGCCATGTCTTTTGCTTGCGTGTCGCATTTTATCATGTCATCATGTGCATCTCATTTTGCATACGTGTTCGTTTCATGCATCCGAGCATTTTCCCCGTTGTCCGTTTTGCAATCCGGCACTCCTATGTTCCCCGGCGGCCCCCTTTTGTCTCTTGTTGTGAGTGGGTGTTAAACTTTCTCGGAATGGCCCGAGGTTTGCCAAGCGGCCTTGGTATACCACCGGTAGACGGCCTGTCAAGTTTTGTGTCATTCGGAGGTCGTTTGATACTCCAACGGTTAACCGGGTAACCGCAAAAGCCTCCTTCTCTTTGCAGCCCAACACCCCTTCCAAAGTGGCCCAAAACCCATCTAACTCCCCTCGATGCTCTCGGTCGTTCAATCACGATCGCGTGGCCGAAAACCGCTCTCAATTTGGAGTCTCCTAGCTCCCTCTACCTATATAAACACCTCCCCTTCCGAAATTCGCGGTGCAACCCTAGCCATTTTCATCCTCGCGCCGCCGGACACGTTCACCCGAGCCGGACATGTCCGCCGGCCACCTCACTCCGGCCAATCGCGGCCTACCACCTCAGCGTCACCGCCCCCGCGCCCAATCCCGCTTCGCCACGTGGCCACCCCGGCCACCCGCGCGCCGCCAGGCCAGCGCCCGGCCCCGCCCGAGCTCCACGTCCCGCCGACCGCCCTCGCCCGGCTTCCCGCCGCTCGTCGGGTCCCCGCCGCCGCCTCCTCGCCCGCGCCCGTGCCTCGGCCCGCCCGGCCTCCTCCGGCCGCCCGCTCGCGCCCGGCCTTCCTCCACTCCACCGACCTCGCCGGCTTCGCCTCCCCGCCGCCATCCGCGCGCCCGCGCCTCCTCTCGTCGCCGCCGGCTCGCCTCGAGCGAATCCGGGCAGCGTTGCGGATCCAGCAGCCCTGCGCCGCCCCGCCGTCGTCAAGCCTCACCGCCGGCCGCCCCGCTCGCCGGAGCCCCGGCAGCGGCCTCCTCATCCCCGGATCTGGGCGGGTGGATGAGATCCACCCGTCCCCGATCCAAACACGCGCCTCCCCGCCCGGATCTCCTCGTCCCGCTTCGACCCGTCCAGTTTCGGAGGTTGATTTTTCTGCCAAGTCCCGAGTTATTTTTGCATTTTCATGCCATGTTCATGTCATCATATCTCTGCATTCGTAGCTCCGTTTCGTGCGTGTAATATGTCAAATTGTTCGCCTCGTTGAGCACATCATTTCATTCGATTGCATCATGTTCATTTGAGTTCATCTTGATGCCTGAATCTTCATTGCAAGAGTGCTATATGATGTTAATCTGCTGAAACTGTTATAACTTGATGATTTGTCATTTTGGCCATGATTGATGTGTGCATCCTATGAGGTTGATGTCTACATGTGTTTTGATCTATATAATGCCATCTTTACAGTGGTGCCATCCATGTATTTTTGTGATTACTGTAGTGAGTGCATCAAGCTTGTTAAGTAGGGTACTTGCTGTTGCTGTTTTGCATGTCTGAATCTGCTATATTATGATGCTATGTTAACATGTTGCTACAAGTCATTCTATGCATAATCTGGAGATTTTAACTAAGGATGTTTTGTTCTACATGTCTTTCTCTATCCATCCATTCCCCTGTTTGCAATTATCGAGTAGTCTAGCTTGAGTCAATCGAGCTCTAATTTTGCTATAAAATGTTTCCTGGCAGATTGTTTACATGTTATTCAATTTTTCCAAGGTTGTTGTTAGTGATCCATGTACCCTATGAACTTGATCTTGCCATTCTTAGCTTCATAAATATTTCTTATTACTGTTGGTTGCCTTTGCATGACATGTATTGCTCTGTGGTGAGTGGTTCAAGCTCATCAACATGTCTACTTATTGTTGTTCCTGCCATGTATGAATCTGCCATATCACTTGCCATGTTTGCATGGGTGCCATCATATCTTGTGATCCTTTTTGGCTCATGGTCATTAAAGGACATTTGTTCTATGCAATTAGTAGATTCATTCCATGTCTTTGTTTGCCATGATAAGTTCCTGTAGCATGTTGTTTGATAGCTCTAAACATTGCAACCTGATGTTATTTCCTGATAAGTCTGAAACTGTTATTATTTGCAATCTTGCCATGTCTTTTTGAGCATGTTCTAGTGATTTCTGGAGATATCCCATTGTTCATGTTTTGCTATGCTTTACCTGTACTTCATGCCCATGCCTTTTGTTCTTACGTTGAGATGCTGTAACTTGTTGTTTAGGTGCTTGCAATATGCCTAGTTGTTGTTTGGACAGCTTGTCCTTTAAACTTGTATAGGGTGTATGTGTTGAACCGTTGCTCCGTTTTGATTGTGCTCTATATGAAACTTGCTTGGTTTTGCATGTAGCTTCATATTATCATGTTGCATCCTTTTTTTGAGGTGTTTGCTTGATGTTTGTATGTATTTTGTATCAATGACATGCTTATCTTGTTTTGCTCATATCTTCTAGGTCGTAGCTCCGAATTTAATGAACTTTATATGTAACTTGACTAGAATTCCGTGTAGATCATCGTGGTGCATCTTAACTTGCTGTATAACAACTTGAACATAAGGTTTATTCATATCTGTACCAATTTCGAAATTTGCATATGAGGACTTACCGGAATTGTTATATGTTGTTCCCGGCCTCATTTAAATTTGCCTTGATGTGTTGCCCTTGTTTGCTTCATCTCTTGCCATGAGTAGCCTCATCTAGCTTTGTCATGCATCATGCTTGGTTGAGCATCATGTCTTGTCTATGTGTGGTGTGTTTACCTATGTTGTGTGCTTCTTCTTGTTAGTTCCTGTTTCGTTGCGATCATGAGGATTCGTTCGTCTACGCTTGGTTCGGCTTCATCCGTTCGTCTTCTTCATGGACTCGTTCTTCTTCCTTGCGGGATTTCAAGCAAGATGACCGCTACCCTGGATCTCACTACTATCATTGCTATGCTAGTTGCTTCGTTCTTTCGCTATGCTGCGCTACCTATCATTTGCTCTTCAAGCCTCCCAAATTGCCATGAACCTCTAACCTTTGACACCCTTCTTAGCAAACCATTGTTTGGCTATGTTACCGCTTTGCTCAGCCCCTCTTATAGCGTTGCCAGTTGCAGGTACAGGTTGTGCGATGATCTTGACGCGAGAGCGATGTTTGCTTGTATTGGAGTTCTTCTTCTGCTTCTTCTTCGATCAGGGGATAGGTTCCAGGTCGGCAGCCTGGGCTAGCAGGGTGGATGTCGTTTGAGCTTCTGTTTATGTTTCATCTGTAGTCAGATGTTGATCTTGTATATGATGTGATGTTGTATTCGTGTGGCATTGTATGCCTTATGTATGTATCCCCATCTATCACTATCGAATCGGCACTTTGCCATCTCGCCATGGCGGATGGCAAAGGCATGGTCGGCGGATGGCAAGGCTTTGCCATTCCGCCGCCAGATGGCAAACAGTTTATGCGAAACCTGCCGGTAAAGGCTTCTTTGCCGTCTGTTGGTTGATGGCAAAGAGCACGCCTTTGCCATCAGCTGGCAGATGGCAAAGCCTCTTAACGGGGTTAGCCCCGTTAGAAGGCTAACGTCATACTTTGCCGTCTGCCAACAGATGGCAACGGCTGCATGCTTTGTCGTCTGCCAGCAGATGGCAAAGAGCCCAAATAGGCCAGCCCAAATTTTACATGTAGATGACACGTAGCCTCTTTGCCATCTGCCAGCAGATGGCAAAGTGACTATATTGCCCCCATTTAATTTTGATTTTTCTTATATCAGTTCCTTTTCACAGAAAATCAAACACAAATATATTTATATGACCAATATAGCATATTCAACACATATTACCAATAGTCATGAACACATATATATCCAACACATGTTACCAATAGTAGCAAGTTTCATCCGTACATATACATAGTTTCATCAATATTACAGTTTCATCCATAGGTAGCAAGTTTCACAACGTCAAAACAAAAACTAAATACAAGCACTCCATCAACCCAAGCTTCCGTGATCTTAAGCAAATCTGTAAAATGGGAAATAAGAAAGTTAGAAGAAGGAAGTTAGAAGAAGAAGACTAGAAGAAGAAGACTAGAAGAAGAAGATTATTATGATGCGGAAATATGCATGGATTGTCAAAACTTGCATTATCCTACTATCACTAGTACAACAAAGCTGCAGGTTGGCATAGTTCATGAACCATGTACATCATGACAAATACAATATCATCCAATGCTCGACTATGAACAAAATTGGACAATTACACCTCACAAAGGCAGAGCATAGAACCAACAAGCAAGTAGGAGGGGTATAAGAGGACTTGAGGAGCTCACTGGAGGGGGTTCTAGCCTAGGCCGAGCTTCATCACCATTGATGCGGCTAGGGGAATCGAATTTAGTCTACCATCATAGGAGCAAGAAGACCACCACCGCCAAAACTGGAATGGCCGGAGCGAATCACCATCATATGTGTACAACTACCAGTGTTGTAGTACTTGAGGAAGATGAATATAACAAAGCTCACACACATAGGTACAAAGTAATAGAATACAGACAAGTTACTAAGTGGAGTAGTAGTAGAAGGGACCTAAGCTAGCACCCATGCCAAGAGACATACTACTAGTAAATTGTTGTTATGGGTGAGAAAAGAGCACAGGTGGTGCTGCTAGAGAGGGAACTATGGGCACTCGGAATAAATTAACAGAGTATGCATGCATGGGAAAACTCAAGAGTAAAATTGGAAGTAAATTGAGCCATCTAAACAGTAAAAAAAATAGCACAAGCAAGAACAGAAGTTCAAAGAACAGCCGGAACCACTACGAACTGACTAGCAGTAAATCCTTCATGGCTAAAATATAATAACAGAGTAAAAGGATCGAGACGGCTCACGCATCACTCGCCATGAGCTACCTGGGGAAAACAATATGAGCCACAGTTAGCCAATTTTAGGATAACACTAGTAAGATGCCCGTGCGTTGCACGGAACAACAAGATGCATGTTGAGATTGACATGTGCGCGAGTAGGTCTCATGTCTAACAAGACTTATATCTTTATCTTACATCGGATGTGCAATCCTGCTCCCCAACAAAATTACATTTTTTGGTTATGTGCAAAATTTCATGAAGAAAAAATATTTGTGATGCTTTGCACAATATTAAACAAAATCGATGCTCCAAGAAGCTTTAAAAATGATCAATTTTCGTTTGTCCCGACCACCATTTATGTTATTCCTTCACGAAATGGTATGCACATCTATAACACTCAAGCAAATTTGTAGCCAAAATAAATAAGCTTTTTGACTATTATTATTATTATTCTAATTATACTATTCAACTATGTGTATGTGATCTTAGGAAGTCCGTGTCACATCTTTCTTCTTCTACTTCTAATTAGAAATGCACACGCATGACAAAAAATAAATAAGAAATGCACACCAAAATTGATTGTACAGCTAACATACTTTTCTTGGCACACATGACATTTTCGTATCAATACAAATTCAGACTCAAGTTGTAGTATGAATATAATCTGTAGCCCGAACATAATGTTTGTTTGGCTCCATGGGGCTCTGACTATTCACCTCTTCACAGACTAATTCAAAAGGTGGAAGGAACACCACAACTACTTCTGCACATACAGTTACAAGATTATAAGGCGTATATTATCTCTCTGCTATTATCAATGTCGAGATCGTGTTTGAGAAAAAAACATACAGTATCTAAATGGTTACTCCTCAAGACCATTCACCACTCATGACAGCGAAGGTGAATGGAAGATTCGAAAATCAAGTAAGGCTTTTATGGCCGAGCAAACAGAATTAAGTTATGCAGCAGATGGCGAGTATGCAGCAGACCGTTTAAAGCACAAAATAGGATGGATCGTAGCTTGCGTCATATTCTTTCTTCAAAGATAACTTCAGGACCAATATATGTCGGAGTTCCAACAATTGAATGGTTCGTAATGATGAACCAATGATGAGAATAGAAAACAACATGAGTTCAAATCATTTAGAAAATTAGTATCCATCCCAACATCTGTTTGTTACAAGACAGCAAGCATGGAAGACATGAATTTATGTGTTGTGTTGTGTGCAATATACGAAAAGTTATAGGAAGCCCGAACATCGAGGAAAAAGTTTAGAATCCAAGATTCATGTCTCGTGCATACATTAATTAGAAAATTAGACCATGAAAATGTTTCCCCACAGCCGTACACCTACAACACTTGAAAATATTATAATCAAGCATGTACGACCATTTCACACCAGATATATGTTTTAGTGCCCTTACCAATAGTCTGTGTATTAACTTGAAGTCGTGAACCCCTTCTATCATCGCCACAAAGATTTTGTTTCTTTGATCTTGAGGAGGAAAATTAATTGAATCCCCTTCTCCCTTTTCTACAACTGAAAATTAATTGAATCCCACTTTGCGAGATCCACAAACAATTCGTTTCTAAACATTTCACAAATCACATGTTTAGGGGTCCACGATTTCAATCATGAACGGATCTCGATACACAATCTGTACTCCAAAAATTGACAATTGTTTTGATCTCGTAGGAGAAACACATGACTTCTGTGGGTGAGCGTGGTTGGGATGGTCATAGTGGCTCGAGGTAGTTGACACCGGTCTGGCCGGGAACAAGCAGATCGCCCGGAAAAACTCCTCCGCATTTGCGGTGCCCATGATGACTCGTGGCGTTCGAGCACGGAAGAAAGGGACTCATGTTGGAGGTTGAGAACAAGAGCCTGCATAAAATGGAATCAACCCATTAGCCACACACGTAAAAACAAAGTACTTACTATATACTCCACTATCCTCTCTGTCTCCGATGACTGCGTAGCTGTGTCTAGAAGGAGAGGTCATGGTAAAGCACGAAGCCAAATGTAATAATGCTATAGGGAGCGGTAGTAGTTAGCAAATTCAGCAAAGCAGCAAACACACCGATGCAGCCCAAGCTCGTCTGTTCCAGATCGAGCACTCTCAACATCGCCTCCTCTTCCCAAAGACACCCTTCTTCAACCACCCACACAGCAGCAGCAGAGGATCTCGTCCTATGGCATCCTCCGGTCCCAAGCTTCTTCTCCAGCTGCCTCGCCAGCGAGGAGGCGGCTGCCTCACCTTGTGGGGCTCGGGCCCATGTTGGCGAGGGCTGCGGCCGGCAGTGGCGCAGCTCCACCATGCGACCACAGGTCACGTCTTTGGAGGAGAGCCGATGAGTCGGCAGGGGAACCCTCACCAAAAAAAAGTCGAGCAGGGCGATGTGGCGGCGCTTCTTTGTAGGAACATAGGACGTAGGCGGCGGCAATGGACTTGGCAGCGAGGCTGGGCTCTTGGTAGACTGGATCTAGAGCGAGGGAAGTCCGGGAGGCAACAGAGGAGAGCGGTGACGCGAGATCCAGGCAGGGGAAGTCCGTTGCATACGAGTGCGGCCTTGGCGGCGTGCGGGCGTGGCGGCGAAGGGCGCGCTGGAGAGGATGGAGTGGCGGCGAGATTGCATCTGGGGGCGGCGACGATGGAGTGGGATGGGATAGGGTTTGGGTGGTTGGGCTGCCCGGGGGGTGGGGGTTCTTTTTCTTTCTTTCTCTTTTTTTGGTTTAGATAAATGGGATGGATGGATGCCATGTCATCAATCCATGACACAAACATTTTAACCAATGAGAACAAAAATAACCTCACGGTTTTTTTTACCTGGAAAAAATTACCCCATCTCTTTGCCATCTGCCAGCAGATGGCAAAGAATCTTTGCCGTCTGCTGGCAGTTGGCAAAGAGGTGGGGCTGGTACGCCGTTACACTCTTGACGGCCACAGATTTGCCAACCTCTTTGCCATCTGCCGCGGATGGCAAAGATTATTTGCCATCCACTAGCGGATGGCAAAGAATTGGCTGATGGCAACCATGTTCTTTGCCGTCTGTCAGTTCTTTGCCATCTGTTTTTTATAAGTAGATGGCAAAGACGTTCTTTGCCATCAGCTGGCAGATGGCAAAGAGCTGGCTGATGGCAAATTCTCTGTTTCCAGTAGTGTATTATGTAATGTTGATGTAATGATATCCACCTTGCAAAAGCGTCTTCAAGATGCGCTTCTATCCTTGGTGGGACCTTCGAGTTCCTTTAGGATAGGGTCGCATCTTGGGCGTTACAACATCGTGCCTCCCAACTATGGATGATTCCTCTGAAGGTCGTGCTTCTTTGCTCAATGCGGCTTCAGTCTATTTCCATTTTTCGAAGAGTCTCCTCATAGATGAGGTTTAATCCGCTGCCGCCGTCCATGAGCACTTTAGTAAGCCGGAAGCCGTCCACAACTGGACTAAGGACCAAGGCGGCTGGTGCTCGGGCTGTTCGGAATTTAGGTTCGTCACTAGCATTTAAGGTGATAGTCGTATCGCTCCATGGATTTATTGCTGCTACGTGGCAGACTTCGGCAAGGCTGCGGAGATCTCGCTTACGCCTATTGTTTGAGGCAAAGGCCTCGAAGACTGTCAATATTGTATTGTTGTTCTCCACGGGATGGTGCTCTGTGGTATTGTTGATGAGGATATCCTCACCGCTCTTGGCAACCTGCCGGAGCACCCAACATGCTTTGAGGCTGTGTGTTAGTGTGGTATCCGCTGTACTGTGAATTTTGCATGGCCAGTTGAGTCATCCCTCCAATACGATTCCACGCCCTGTAGTGGGCTTTTGTTTCTTTGTAACTGGATCGGGTGACTTATGAGAGTACACCCTTTTAATTCGGACGGGGGGTTTCGTGAGAGCCAGAGGATCCTAGAATTTTGTTTGGGTTTTCCAGGCGCTTCCATCGCACAGTACTTCTGTACTATGGCCGCCAAGTCAACGAAGTGTGCTATGTCACGGCGACTTATGGCGTTGAGGATTCCCTTGTCCGTGCAATTTTTGCAAAAGAATGAAATTGCGTCTTCCTCGCGACAGTCCTTGACCTTGCTCATTACAAGGAGCAATCTGGCCCAATAGTGATGTACTGTCTCTTGGGGCTCTTGTCTAATGTGGGAAAGATCACTTATATCTGAGTGGGTAGGTAGATTTAGGTCCGAACCCTGACCCGATCTGAGACCCAGGAGCGGCGGAGTTTCCGATATTGAAAGTTTGGGCTCCGGTTTGTTGCCCAACAGGTCTGGCCCGCTGTTTGATTCTAGGTTCAGAGCTTGGGCCATGTCCTCCCGTAGACGGGTATCCGGCTTAGAGAGCTCGGGAATCCGGACATAGCTTGTCCTCAAGATAGAGGAAGAATCACTGCGTTGATCCTCCACCACCGCTATCTGATGAGTGATCGGCGGAGCGTTAACCTCCCTTTGGTCGGGTTTAAGCCCGATCCGATCATAGTCTATAGCTACTCCCAAGGAGGCCATGCGATCCAAGAGATCGTTCAAAGAAGAGAGCTCTGTTGGATCCATCTTCTCGGCGAATTCCGAGCCGACGTGGAGACTGTTTTTGGTGTCCCGAGAAGTCATCGTCGGCGCAGGGGCCGAACGGGCGGTCATGACAAAGCCGCCTAGTTGGACAGTTTGGCCTACAGCCAAGGATCCCCCAGAGGTGATGTTGTCCTTGACAATGAGACGAGCCATCCAGCCTTATGATGACGACACAGTGAAACTCTCAATGAAAGCACCAATGTCGGTGTCAAAACCGGCAGATCTCGGGTAGGGGGTCCCGAACTGTGCGTTTAAGGTGGATGGTAACAGGGGGCGGGGGACACGATGTTTACCCAGGTTCTGGCCCTCTCGATGGAGGTAATACCCTACTTCCTGCTTGATTGATCTTGAATATATGAGTATTACAAGAGTTGATCTACCACGAGATCGTAGAGGCTAAACCCTAGAAGCTAGCCTATGGTATGATTGTTGTTGTCCTACGGACTAAACGCTCCGGTTTATTTAGACACCGAGGGGGCTAGGGTTACACAGTCGGTTACGAGGAGGAGATCTACTTATCTCAGATTGCCAAGCTTGCCTTCCACGCCAAGGAGAGTCCCATCCGGACACGGGACGAAGTCTTCAATCTTGTATCTTCATAGTCCTACAGTCCGGCTAAAGGATATAGTCCGGCTGTCCGAGGACCCCCTAATCTAGTACTCCCTCAGGGGGCACCCCTCCCTGCCTCGTGGCCTCCTCGCTTCTTTCTTGGCGTCCACTCCAAGTCCTCTGGATCACGTTTGCTCCAAAAATAACTCTCCCGAAGGTTTCATTCCGTTTGGACTCCGTTTGATATTCCTTTTCTGCGAAACACTGAAATAGGGAAAAAGCCAGCAATTTGCACTGGGCCTTCGGTTAATAGGTTAGTCCCAAAAATAATATAAAAGTGCTTAGTAAAGCCCACTAAACATCCAAAACAGATAATATAATAGCATGGAACAATCAAAAATTATCGATACGTTGGGGACATATCAAGCATCCCCAAGCTTAATTCCTGCTCGTCCTCGAGTAGGTAAATGATAAAAACATAATTTTCGATGTGGAATGCTACCTAGCATATTTCTCAATGTAATTTCCTTTATTGTGGCATGAATGTTCAGATCCCTACACAAAATATTTAAATCATGCACAACCCCGATGACAAGCTACTTTAACATTTTCAAAACTTTTTCAATCTTCACGCAATACATGAGTGTGAGCCATGGACATAGCACTATATGTGGAATAGAATGGTGGTTGTGGAGACACAAAAAGGAGAAGATAGTCTCACATCAACTAGGCGTATCAACGAGCTATGGAGATGCCCATTAATAGATATCAATGTGAGTGAGTAGGGATTGCCATGCAAATGTATTCACTAGAGCTATAAGTGTATGAAAGCTCAATAGAAGAAACTAAGTGTGTGTGCATCCAACTCACTTGCTCACGAAGACCTAGGGCATTTTAAGGAAGCCCATCATTGGAATATACAAGACAAGTTCTATAATGTAAAATTCCCACTAGTATATGAAAGTGACAACATAGGAGACTCTCTATCATGAAGATCATGGTGCCACTTTGAAGCACAAGTGTGGCAAAAGGATAGTAACATTGTCCCTTCTCTCTTTTTCTCTCATTTTTTCGTTTGGGCCTTTTTCTCCTCTCTTTTTTATGGCCTCTTTTTTTCCTTTTTTTTCGTCCGGAGTCTCATCCCGACTTGTGGGGGAATCATAGTCTCCATCATACTTTTCTCACTGGGACAATGCTCTAATAATGATGATCATCACACTTTTATTTACTTACAACTCAAAAATTATAACTCAATACTTAGAACAAAATATGACTCTATGTGAATGCCTCCGACAGTGTACTGGGATATGCAATGAATCAAGAGTGACATGTATGAAAGAATTATGAATGTGGCTTTGCCACAAATACGATGTCCACTACATGATCATGCAAAGCAATATGAAAATGATGAAGTGTGTCATAATAAACGGAACGGTGGTAAGTTGCATGGCAATATATCTTGGAATGGCTATGGGAATGCCATAATAAGTAGGTATGGTGGCTGTTTTGCGGAAGGTATATGGTGGGTGTATGATACCGGCGAAAGGTGCGCGGTATTAGAGAGGCTAGCAATGGTGCAAGGGTGGGAGTGCGTATAATCCATGGACTCAACATTAGTCATAAAGAACTCACATACTTATTGCAAAAATATATTAGTTATCAAAACGAAGTACTACACGCATGCTCCTGGGGGGATAGATTGGTAGGAAAATACCATCGCTCGTCCCCGACCGCCACTCATAAGGAAGACAATTAATAAATAAATCATGCTCCGACTTCATCGCATAACGGTTCACCATACGTGCATGCTACGGGAATCAGAAACTTTAGAACAAGTATTTCTCAAATTCACAACTACTCAACTAGCATGACTCTAATATCACCATCTTCATATCTCAAAACAATCATCAAGTATCAAACTTCTCATAGTGTTCAATGCACTTTATATGATAGTTTTTATTATACCCATCTTGGATGTTCATCATATTAGGACTAATTTTATAGCCAAAGCAAACTACCATGATGTTATAAAAGACTTTAAAAATAATATAAGTGAAGCATGAGAGATCAATAATTTCTATAAAATAAAACCACCACCGTGCTCTAAAAGATATAAGTGAAGCACTAGAGCAAAATTATCTAGCTCAAAAGATATAAGTGAAGCACATAGAGTATTCTAATACATTCCGATTCATGTGTGTCTCTCCCAAAAGGTGTGTACAACAAGGATGATTGTGGTAAATTAAAAGCAAAGACTCAAATCATACAAGACGCTCCAAGCAAAACACATATCATGTGGTGAATCAAAATATAGCATCAAGTAAAGTTACCGATGGACGAAGACGAAAGAGGGGATGCCTTCCGGGGCATTCCCAAGCTTAGGCTTTTGGTTGTCCTTGAATTATACCTTGGGGTGCCTTGGTCATCCCCAACCTTAGGCTCTTGCCACTCCTTATTCCATAATCCATCAAATCTCTACCCAAAACATGAAAACTTCCCAACACAAAACTCAACAGAAAATCTCATGAGCTCCGTTAGCGAAATAAAACAAACCACCACTTTAAGGTACTGTAATGAACTCATTCTTTATTTATATTGGTGTTAAACCTAATTTATTCCAACTTCTCTATGGTTTATACCCTCTGATACTAGCCATAGATTCATCAAAATAAGCAAACAACACATGAAAAACAGAATCTATCAAAAACACAGCAGTCTGTAGTAAGCTGTATCTAAATCAAACTTCCGTAACTCAGAAAAATCTACCAAAATATAAAGTCCTAGATAATTTGTTTATTGATCTACTTCAATTGGAATCAGTATTTATCACGTTCTGGTGATTTTTAACAATTGTTTTCGTGAGCAGAAAGTTTCTGACTTTTTCAGCAAGATCACATAATTGTCATCCAAGAAGATCCTATAGGTTTTACTTGGCACAAACACAAATTAAAACATAAAACCACATCTAACCAGAGGCTAGATCAATTATTTATTACTAAACAGGAACAAAAAGCAAGAAATAAAAATAAAATTGGGTTGCCTCCCAACAAGCGCTATCGTTTAACGACCCTAGCTAGGCATTGATAATTTTAATGATGCTCACATCAAAGACAAGAATTAAAGCACAAAGAGAGCATCATAGAACAATTGATAAAAAAATCTAAGTCTAACATACTTCCTATGCATAGGCATTTTATAAGCAAACAAATTATCATAGCAAGGAAAATTAGCATATGCAAGGAAGAAGAAAGAGATGATAGCAATCTAACCATGATGAGAGGTAATTTAGTAATATGAAAATTTATACAACCATATTTTCCTCTCTCATAATAACTACATGTAGGATCATAAGAAAATTCAAAAATATAGCTATCACAAAACATATTCTTAACACGATCCACATGTATACAAAGTTGACACTCTTCCAAGATAGTGGGATTAACATTAACTAAAGTCATGACCTCTCCAAACCCACTTTCAATATTATTGCAAACATTGTTATCAATCTCATATTTTTCATGGGGCTTAAATAAATTTTCAAGATCATAAGAAGAATCACCCCAATCATGATCATTGAAACAAATAGTAGTCATAGCAAAACTAGCATCCCCAAGCTTAGGGTTTTGCATATTATTAGCACAATTGACATCAAGAGAATTTATAGTAAAATCATTGAATCATGATTTTTATCGAAGGAACTACCAAGTATATGTGCAATAGCAATGATCTCATGTTTAACATAAGGAACTATAGCAAATTCATCTTCATAAATATTGGCACATGGCCACAAGAATAGCAAGCATTATGTTCATAAGGGATATTTCAATCAAATAATCGGAATCATCATTATCTATAGGTTCATGCATATCATTATTTTCTTCCAAAGCAACAATAATTCTCTCCATAAATTCTTTGACATAGACATTATGAGCATAGTTTTCATAGAAATATTTAAGTATGTCAAAAATTTCAGATTCGTAGAGAGTAATATCATACTTTTCAATCAAAGAAGCAACTTCATAAGCACCCTTAAAAGCAACAAATTCTTCAATTTTTTCGATATCATAGTAACTATAAACACCCTTTGCATAAGAAGATAAGATTTCAATTTCATTAAACTCACATGGGTAGGGAACGTGTTTTTTAGGGTTCTTAGAGAAACAAGTAAAATCATAAATTTCACAAAGATTCTAAGCATAACACAGCAATCTGTTTATTTGATCCCATAAGAATCTCCCTTTTTCAGACAAACGGTGACACACAAAATGAGCATGCTCATCTAAAGATTTCCCATCAACTAGGCTAGTTGGGGTTTTAGCACGAGCGCATAAGGATTGAAGATGATCCAAGGAGAACACTTTAAGTGGATCCATATCAATAGATTTTTAGCAAGCAAAGATGCAAGCAAATAGAAGGCACATGGAAACACAAACAAAAAGACATACGGGAAGAAGGTGAAGAAAAGGCAAAGGTCAAGTGGGGGAGAGGAAAACGAGGGGCAAATGGCAAATAATGTAGTGCGAGGGATAAGAGTTTGTGATGGGAACTTGGTATGTCTTGACTTGACTTGGCGTAGATCTCCCCGGCAACGGCGCCAGAAATCCTTCTTGCTACCTCTTGAGCACTGCGTTGGTTTTTTCCTTGAAGAGGAAAGGGTGATGCAGCAAAGTAGCTTAAGTATTTTCCTCAGTTTTTGAGAACCAAGGTATCAATCCAGTAGGAGACTACACGCAAGTCGCCTCGTACCTACACAAACAAATAAGAACCTTGCAACCAACACGATAAAGGGGTTGTCAATCCCTTCACGGCTACTTGCAAAAGTGAGATATGATAGAGATAATAAGATAAATATTTTTGGTATTTTTATGATATAGATTGAAAGTAAAGTTTGCAAAGTAAAAATAGATTGGAAACTTATATGATGGAAAATAGACCCGGGGGCCATAGGTTTCACAAGTGGCTTCTCTCAAGATAGCATAAGTATTACGGTGGGTAAACAAATTACTGTCGAGCAATTGATAGAAAAGTGCATAGTTATGAGAATCTCTAGGCATGATCATGTATATAGGCATCACGTCCGTAACAAGTAGACCGAAACGATTCTGCATCTACTACTATTACTCCACACATCGACCGCTATCCAGCATGCATCTAGAGTATTAAGTTCATAAGAACAGAGTAACACATTAGGCAAGATGACATGATGTAGAGGGATAAACTCAAGCAATATGATATAAACCACATCTTTTTATCCTTGATGGCAACAATACAATACGTGTTGTTTCCCTTTCTGTCACTGGGATCGAGCAACGCAAGATTGAACCCAATGCTAAGCACTTCTCCCATTGCAAGAAAGATCAATCTAGTAGGCCAAACCAAACTCATAATTCAAAGAGACTTGCAAAGATAACAAATCATACATAAAGAATTCAGAGGAGATTCAAATATTGTTCATAGATAATCTTGATCATAAACCCACAATTCATCGGATCTCGACAAACACACCGCAAAAAGAATTACATCGAATAGATCTCCAAGAATATCGAGGAGAACTTTGTATTGAGATCCAAAGAGAGAGAAGAAGTCATCTAGCTAATAACTATGGACCCGTAGGTCTGTGTTAGACTACTCACACATCATCGGAGAGGCTATGGTGTTGATGTAGAAGCCCTCCATGATCAATTCCCCCTCCGGCGAAGCGCCGGAAAAGGCCCCAAGATGGGATCTCACGGGTACAGAGGGTTGCGGCGGTGGAAATAGGGTTTCGTGGTGCTCCTGGATGTTTTCGGGGTATATGTATATATATATAGGAGGAAGAAGTAGGTCGGTGGAGCTGCCAGGGGCCCACGAGGGTGGGGGGTGCGCCCAGGGGGGCTGGCGCGCCTCCCTACCTCGTGGCCTCCTTGCTTCTTTCCTGACGTCCACTCCAAGTCCTCTGGATCATGTTTGTTCCGAAAATAACTCTCCTGAAGGTTTCATTCCGTTTGGACTCCCTTTGATATTCCTTTTCTACGAAACACTGAAATAGGCAAAAAAACAACAATTTGCACTGGGCCTTTGGTTAATAGGTTAGTCCCAAAAAAGTATATAAGTGCTTAGTAAAGCCCATTAAACATCCAAAACAGATAATATAATAGGATGGAACAATAAAAAATTATAGATACGTTGGAGACGTATCAGAGTGCCAGTTTTTTATTTTCCTTATTTTTTACTTTTACAGAAAAAGAATATTAAACGGAGTCCAAACGGAATAAAATTTTACGATGAATTTTCTTGGACTAGAAGACACCTACATGACTTGGAGAGAGGGCAAGAAGAGTCCCGAAGAGGCCACAAGCCTCTAGGGCGCGCCCTAGGGGGGTGTCCTGAGGGCTTGTGGGCCCCTCGGAGGTCCTCAACCCTAAATCCACTTCTATATATTCTCAAATATTCCCCAAACATCAGAAGCGAGAACCAAAATACTTTTCCACCAGCGCAAGCCTCTGTTCCCATGAGATCCCATCTTGGGGCCTTATCTGGAACTCTACCGGAGGGGCATTCAATCACGGACGGCCACTAAATCAACCTCGCTGCCCTTATGATGAAGCGCGAGTAGTTTAGCACATACCTACGGGTCCACAGCTAGTAGCTAGATGGATTCTTCTCTCTCTTGGATCTCCAATGCAATGTTCTCCTTGGTGTTCTTGGAGTTCTATCCAATGTAATACTCTTTTGTAGTGCATTTGTTGAGATCCGATGAATTGTGGATTTAAGATCAGATTATCTAAGAATATTATTTGAGTCTTCTTAGAACTATCTTATGCATGATTAAGATATCTTTGTATTTCTCTTCAAACTATTAGTTTGATTTGGCCAAATAGATTGGTTCTTCTTGCAATGGGAGAGGTGCTTAGTTTTAGGTTCAATCTTGTGATGTCCTCACCCAGTGACATAGTAGGGGTTGCGAGGCACATATTGTCTTGTTGCCATCAAGGATGAAAAGATGGGGTTTACATCATATGGCTTGCGTTTATCCCTCTACATCATGTCATCTTACTTAAGTCGTTACTCCGTTCTTGTGAACTTAACACTCTAGATGCATGCTGGATAGCGGTCGATGTGTGGAGTAATAGTAGTAGATGTAGGCAGGAGTTGGTCTACTTGTCACGGACGTGATGCCTATATTCATGATCATTGCCTTAGATATCATCATAATGTTGCGCTTTTCTATCAATTTCTCAGCAGTAATTTGTTTACCCACCGTATGTTTCCCTTCAAGAGAGAAGCCTCTAGTGAAACCTGTGGCCCCCGGGTCTATTTTCCATCATATATTTTCAGATCTATAAACCCAAAAACCCAAAAATACCTTTCTGCAATTTATTTATATTTACTTTAGTTTGCTCTTTTATTTATCTTTTATACCTATCTCTATTACATCTCACTCTTGTGTGTGACCGTGAAGGGATTGACAACCCCTTTTTCGCCTTTTGTGCTAGTGTTTGTTAGTTTGTGCAGGTGCATATATTGGAGACTTGCTTGTGCCTCCTACTAGATTGATACCTTGGTTCTTAACTAAGGTAAATACTTATCATTACTTTGTTGCATCACCCTTTCCTCTTCAAGAAAAAATTCAATGCAAGCTAAAGAAGTAGCATTCCACATATTCTGTGCTTATTCAGTTTCTACTGTCGGACGACGCTTCCACTGAACATATCTAGCATGCATCATCCAGTGCTCCAAAATTATATGTGCACATGTGCATGTGTGCTTCCTTAATTTCGAAAGGGTTGCATGGTGGATATACTATGTGGTCTTTGGTCCAAAATTATCATTCATGAGATGACAGTGCATGGTTTTAAAAAATATCGACGCTTGTTGAGAAGAACGTACAGTGAGAAACACATTCACCATAATTCTCAATCTGCTCAAGCTCAAAAAAAAGAAGGAGCACGTCGTCTGCTTTTTTCCTCGTTCAAATCTCCAGAATGGGAAGATGTCCGACAACAAGTTCTCATTGATGTCATGAAACAGGAAAAAACTAAGAAGTCCTAGAGTTTCCATGGGATGAGTTTGCTACAGCTTCAGAAGGTCCTTGATAAAGTGTGAAGAGAAAGAAACAGAAGTGCATGAGGCCTTGTACGTATGGGCATGCATGTAACCCTCTTGTGTTGCATGTATTTGCCTAAAACATAGCATGCATGTCACGCACCTTGCACTTCTTCTGCCAATCCAAAATATCATGATGTCTCTTGGTCCATAAAAATAAATTTACTGTCATTCTCAAGCATTCAGATGTCTCTATAGCAAACTAAGATGTGGCCATGCACGTGCATTAGCCATGCAAGTACTGTAGCGCCCCGATTCCAATGGATCAAAGTCTATGTGCTTAAGTGGCATCCGTGGATCGGTATGCTGGCACACACAATACTCGAGGAATTATAAGAGATTTCAAACACACTTTCTTACATCAAGGTCCTCAAAAGATTATTTATTACATAAGTATGGCTGAAGGCCATCTAAATAAAATAACTACGGAAGATTCATAGGTAAATTAGTCCATCCAACTCCACGACAAAACTGAGTGCATAACAACGACCTATAGCACCTTAATCCTCGTCAGAAAACTCTGCAACATGAGACGTTGCAGCCGTGTAGTTCAGCACATGGAATATGCTGCCAATGTCACACCATATAATAATAATAGAAATGTCTATCACTACATGCATATTTGGCTAGTGGAGGCTCTAAGTTTTATTTTTGCATAAAGCTAATTTTTTTCCTACAACAAAGGAATTAATTTTATTTACTACCAAGTTTATGCAATTATTGAAAAAGTTCCTCCAACTCAATCCCAAAATTCCCAAGTTATTAATAACTGAATTCATTAATTAAATAAAGTGATGAGATCAACCAATAGTTCACTTCTAGATACTCAAATTTGTCCATAACTGGGGACACGGCTAATCAGGATTAGTTCATACACTCTTCATGTTGGGATCTACAGTAGGGTGCGTCGACTACAAATTAAAATTTTCCTACGCGCAGACCAACCAAGATCATTCTAGGGGAGATGAATCACAGATCGTTACCACTAGACGCACAGTGTCGTGCAGCGGAAGAAGAGTTGGGGCAGCGCATCCGCGTGGATTGTCTCCTTCTTGTCCAATCTCCCTCTAATAGCCGATTGTCTGATCCCATGTACAGGTTTGCCGGAGCAGTGCAAGTGCACCGCCTCAGATGGTAACCGCACGTGCAGGAGCAACACCGCGTGGAGGAATACTATGTCCGATCACACAGTCGGTGGCGATCGGAGGTGGCTACTTGTAACACATGCAAAGCCCTAGTGATAGCGCATAAGCGATGAACCAAATGAGTTTGCCACACCCCAACTATATAAAGGCATCCGTCACAGGCTCACACTTGGGCCTTGCATGGCTCCTAAAGCCCAAAGTCTGTTCGGCCTGGATCCGAGTCCGAGTAGGATTACATCTGACTCGTGGAGTCGGATCGGGCCTCACATGTTCCTTCCCTTAAGCGTGCAAACCCTTAGGTTCTCGTTCACTTAGTCGTGAGTCAGATCACATCCGGCTCGTCTAGTCGGTAGTGGCCTCTAGCAAAGCGTGCCAACTCCAAGTGTTCAATGAGGCTGGTTAGGCAAACCTGTACAACGTGTCACACTTTTATTCCCTTTTCCACACGATATATGTTGTCAGGCTCAAGGCGAGTCTGTCATCCTTGTGCTAGCTCGACCTCTTTCTCGTTCTAGTGATGTTGACCACAGACTGGATTATCTCATAAGCCTTATCGCATGGACATACTTATCTTGGTCGGATCACACAAGGGGCCCAGAGTATATCTCTCCTGATCGGAGGGGCAAATCCCGCTTGCTCGACAACGTCTCGCAGCATATATATACAATTTCTCCTACATGTTGGCTTCGTAGCCAGTGGCATTTGCCTTGGTGCCTTCGGACCACAATGACAATTGGGAGTGGTTCATGGGGGAGGTAGCGGGTAATGGTATTCTCCTTTGAGATCTATGACTTAGTAGAGCAAAAATCCCGCTATTTCCTCTTGAAGTGCTCGTATGCGCTCCGTTGGTAGGAGCTGATTCCGCATCTCATTGAACTTTTCAGAAGGAGATCAATATGCATATATTAGTTGTGTGATTATATATTGATAATATGATGTAAAAATTGTCAATAGTTTTCTGGCAAACGTACCCATAGATGTCTATCAGATCTGCTCCTTTCGGACGCCATCATGTGAATGTTCTCGCAAATGTAGTATGCACACACTTTAGTCCCCGGCCCCTGCATCAGGGCCTTTACGAGAATATAATTTAATCAGATAATAATTAATCAAGCGTGATAATTATAATGGTACTGAAACAAGAATTAAAGAGATGGTAGCTAGGTAGTATTACTTAATTACTTACCTTGGGTCGATACCAATACAGATTTTTTTGCCATTTGCCTGGAGTCACGTTGATGAATTTTGCCCAAGCCCTGCCCGCCGGCAAAGAAAATGAATAAAGGAGTTATTAAATAGTGGATATCAGGAAATGACGAACTAAAGAGGCCGACATATAGTTAATAATGATTGAAATTACCTGTCGACTATCCCCTTCAAGATTGAGTAGTCACTTTGTTTTTTAAGTAGTGAGTCTAGTACTTCAACTTTTCCTTCTTCAACTTTAATGAGTAACAAGATCTAGTGGTAACTCCATGCGCACACGTTTGCAGTCTTAATAAACATCTAGCTAGCTAGTAAGCAAAAACAGAGTTTGTAGTACAAGACAGTGTGACTCACAGGAAGTTGTAAGGAAGTAGTATATCTTCATTGGTATTGAGGTGCTTCAAGAACTCTAGCATTTTTTCTCTACATCTGCTTTATACCATTCCAATTTCCATGTGTCTTCATTAGTAGTATTTGGGTCAATGAACCCAATGCCCTAGCATCCAGCTTTTTTCAGTTCATACATCTTCATCTTGCATAATACAACAAAAAAGAATATAGTGAGTATAATTAGAGGTAATGATCGATCAATGAGCACTACAGCTAGCTTGAGACTTCAATTACAGAAAGAAATCACTTACAGACAATAGCAATTGACGAGAGATTTGCCGAGTGCTTCCTGATTGAATAACTAAAATAGTTCTGAATACTCAACGGAAAGAGCTAGCGCATGGAAGTAATGCTCTTCCTTGACGTTCACCATGAGGGACTCTTGATTGGAACTCTTGTTAATTTTCATGTACCAATCATGCAATTCATACATTCTCGTTGGGAGGTTCTTGAACTCCTCAAGCTCGACCAAAGGTTCACCGCGGACATATTTCGGTTTTATGTCCTCCTCTCTAAGCGTAGACATGGGCTCAATCTCGAGGAGTTGTCCAACAGTGATACCGAGCATTTCAGCATGCCTTCTATGCTCGTCGGTAATTACCAGCTGAACGACACCGGTACTCTCATGTGTTGGTACAACAAGCAGGGGGATTGATTGCGCCACCTGTTCTCCCAGCTGGGAAATGGTTTTCCCGCATTTTTTGCCAGTTGCTCGGCTCGAGCTCGAGCTCGACTCCTTTTGTAGTCGTGCTCGATGTGCCTTCCTAATTTGGCGTTGATAGTCTGAGTCAACAGGCTTGGGAGCTGGTTTTCTTGCCATATGAATCAAGTGGTCAACGACTTTCTCAGGCACTTTCTCCTTTGGTGGCGGTGGCGGTTTCGGTCCAAAATGGGCGTCCACTTGGGCCTTCACTATGGATGTGTTTTGCTCCTTAGTCATGTCATAAGGCCTCTGAGGAAGAGGAGTGAGGCTTGGACCATATTGATATCGCTTGCCTCCGCATGTACCTCCTGTACTACCTCAACTTGTACCGCTACGCACCATAGCTGCGGCGGCTCTCTTCCGCGATTGCTGAGGCGGCGGAGACGGCTGACGTGGCTGACTTGAAGTAGAAGGAGTGGCTTGACACGTTGGTGGACTTGGAGCAGCAGGAGTCTGCTGACGCGGTGGCGGACTTCGAGGAGGAGTAGGCTGACGCGGTGTCGGTGGCCTTCGAAAGATGATGCAATCCTTTCTCCATAGGGTGATACGATGTATGGCCTCTCCCAGTGTGTGATCCTCGTCACCTCCAGGAATGTCAAGCTCTAGCCCCGAATATTGGTCCACCACCTCATCAACCACGACACGAGCATAGCCGACTGGAATCGGTTTGCAATGGAAGGTTGCTTCGAGGGGGGGGGGGGATTTCTATAAGCAATGGCGTCCGCCACCTTCATGGATATGTTCTTCATTTTGAAGTGTAGCGCACCGTTAGTGTTCTCCATGATGTCATCCATAGGGTATCTATCTAGCAGTGCATCGCCGGGGGCAGAACCCACGCATCTTCTCAGCATGGATGGGACGGTGCTATCCAATGCTGGATCATCCGCTATTCGCCGCCGCCGAGACCCCTTTCCCTGCTAAGTGAGTCGAGTCCCAGCCGAGCCCTCAAGGTAGAAGCTTCCAAAGGCCGGAGCCTGAGCCCCCGGACATTGGTCCTTCTGAAGGTGACGTCACAAGGCGACGGCGAGGATGTGGACCGGGTATCGTCGAGGACAAATACTATATGCAAACGTAAATTTTTTTAAATGATTGGATTGTGATTTCTTATATATACCTAGCTAGCTAATTCATCTAACATTTTCACAAAACTATAAAAAACTAATTCATCTAACATTAATTAATATATCCAATTCATCAAACTAAAAGTATAAAAAAATAATTCATCTAACATTAATATATCTAGCTAATTTCATCTAACATTTGACATTAATCTAATTAATTAATTCATCTAAAACCTTTGACATTTGACATTTGACATTAATCTAATCTAATTAATTAATTCATCTAAAACCTTTGTTGAAAAAAATGTAAAATGTAAAAAACTAAAACTAAAAACTAAAATGTAAAAACACATCTAAGTGTGTGTGTGTGTGTGTGTGTATGTCGACTTGGGGCGGCTGCCATATGCTTATGGCGGCTGGGTTCTTACAACCGACGGGCCGAGGCCTTGGCGAGGCGATGTGGGCGGCGACGGGCGGCATCTTGGCGGCGGTGAGGCGGTGACGATGGGGACGGCGACGACGGGCCGGGGCGTCGACGCCGACGGGGGCGGTGACGACGGGGATGGAAACGACGATGACGCATGGCGGGGTGGCGACGGGCGACGGGGTGACGGCGCGGGACGGGGCGGTGGCGATGTTGAAGCAGAGAGGAGAAGTGGGAGATGAGAAACTGAATTTTTTTCAAGTGTTGTATATATAGAAGGCACCTTTAGTACCGGTTGTACCCACCAACAGGTACTAAAGGCCTATTTTGGCCAGGCGGAACGGCGGGAAGGGCACCCCTTTAGTACCGGGTGGTAGCTCCAACCGGTACTAAAGACCCCCCCCCCCTTTAGTACCGATTGGAGCCACGACCCGGTACTAAAGGGGGTGCGCTGGCGCATGTGTGGTGCGGAAGTTTAGTCCCACCTCGCCTAGCGAAGAGCCGCCGCACCTGTTTAAAATCCCTGGCGCGGGAGAGGTGTTGAACTCCTCTCTATAGCATGCTTCTGGGCCTAACTCTACCGCTCTGCCCTGTGGGCCTATTGGGCCTTGCGGGCCTGCATCCTGGCCCAACTAGAGGTTGGGTTTCTAGTCGTATGGAGGCCGCTATGGCCCAGTAGGTGCGTTTTTTTTCTTGTTTTCTTTTCTGCTTTATTCATTTTCTTTTATTTATTTCTGATTTGTTTTTTCTGTATTTAGAATTTATTTGTGAATATTTTTTCTTTAGTTTCAAAAAATTAAAACCTTCTCGTTAGTGCTAGTAGTTTTCAAATTTGAATAGTTTAAATTTGAATTATTTGAAATTTGTGTGAATCACTAGTTTGTGAATAACTTAACTTAAAAACTAGATTTTTCAGTGATTCTTTTTTGTTATGTTTAATATTAGTGTGTTTTATCATTATATTCAATTTGGTAATACTTAGGTTATTTAAAAAATGAAATGCCTTTGTAACAGATGAGTTTTCGTCCGAAACCCTTTGCTAGTTTTCGTCCATTTTGTACACGAAGTGCATCCAGTTTTTGCCGTAACCCTCTCTACTTTTTTGCACATGCTATGTGGGTGAAATTATGATACCATGCCAACTTCCAACCTTTTCGGAGTTCATTTGAAGTGTTTTTCAATTTCAGGGTCATTTAGGTGCAAAAACCAGTAAATGCATGAAAAATAGCAAATGAAGTCAGGAAGGGTTGAAAATTGATGACGCGGCTTTGAATGGTGCATACTGAACGGAAAAAATGTCTGGAGTTGTAATAAGTAAAAAAATAAAATTCCTTTGTAACAGTTGAGTTTTTGTCTGAAACCCTGATACTTCGAAAGAGATTGTCCATTTTGTACACGAAGTGCATCCATTTTTTGCCGTAACCATCTCAACTTTTTAGCACATGCTATGTGGGTGAAATGATGATACCATGCCAACTTTCAACCTTTTCAGAGTTGATTTGAAGTGTTTTTCAATTTCAGGGTCATTTAGTTGAAAAAATCAGTAAATGCATGAAAGAATTTGTTTGCACATAAAATTTGTTCGACTTCAAATGCCAAAACACATAAGTACCCTAACTATTACAAAGATTCCCTCCGGTTTGTTCGAAGCGGGACTTTCCAGATATATAAGTCCAGAAACTCACTGGAGAAGAAAGTGATGACAGTGAAGCCAATCACATCCCAGAGTGGGATCTTCAGGCGTGTCCCTTTGCGCCGTAACCATGGACAATCTTCATCATTTAACTGGATGCTCGGGTCAATATTCACTGTGAATGGAGCAATTTCATCAAACATTTCATAATCTTCTGACATGTTTGTCTTGTCATCCACTCCCACGATGTTTCTTTTCCCTGAAAGAACTATGTGGCGCTTTGGCTCCCATGATATTTTCTTTTTCTCGGCTCGGTAGACATGTCCTTCACATAGAAAACCTGCGCCACATCATTGGCTAGGACGAATGGTTCGTCTGCATACGCAATATTGTTGAGATCCACTGTTGTCATTCCGTACCACGGGTCTTCCGATACCCCGCCACGTGTCATGTTGACCCATTTGCACCGAAACAAAGGGACCTTCAAACCACGTCCATAGTCAAGTTCCCATATGTCCTCTATGTAACCGTAATATGTTTCCTTTCCCGTCTTGGTTGCTGCATCAAAGCGGACACCACTGTTTTGGTTCGTGCTCTTCTTATCTTGGGCGATCGTGTAAAATGCATTCCCATTTATCTTGTACCCTTTGAAAGTCATTATATTTGAATATGGTAACTAGGATAGCAAGTACAGGTCATCTTCAATAGTGGCGTCATGCATGGCACGTGTCTGCAACCAGCCGGGTGTTTGGAGCATAGAAAATTCTTGTCTTCGTCCATATACGAAGCCACCAAGGCGAAATTCTGTAGAACTGTGTAGTGTGCTTGAGTGAGAGAATGCACGTCCATACATATTATTTGATCCCCTCCAAGCATGCCTTTTCCATCCAGTCTGCCCTTATGCCGTGATTCTGGAACACCAATCGGCTTGAGGTCAGGAATAAAGTCAATACAAAACTCAATGACCTCCTCATTTTCATGGCCCTTGGAGATGCTTCCTTCTGGCCTAGCACGGTTATGAACATATTTCTTTAAGACTCCCATGAACCTCTCAAAGGGGAACATATTGTGTAGAAATACAGGACCCAAAATGTTAATATCTTCACATAGGTGAACTAGGACGTGTGTCATGATGTTGAAGAAGGTTGGTGGGAACACCAACTCGAAACTAACAAGACATTGCACGAAATCATTCTCTAACCTTGGTATGATTTCTGGAACGATTACCTTGTGAGAGATTGCATTGAGGAATGCACATAGCTTCACAATGGCTAATCGAACATTTTCTGGTAGAAGCCCCCTCTATGCAACTGGAAGTAGTTGCGTCATAATCATGTTGCAGTCATGAGACTTTAGGTTCTGGAACTTTTTCTCTGCCATATTTATTATTCCCTATATATTCGACGAGAAGCCAGACGGTACCTTCATACCGAGCAGAAGAAGATTCCCTTCTCTTCTTTGGTAAGAGCGTAGTTGGCATGACCCTGATGTATGCCGTATTTTCTGTGCATGTGTTGCTGGTCCTCTCGTGCCTCCGGTGTATCTTTTGTCTTCCATACACGCCCAAGAAGCCAAGCAGGGTCACACAAAGATTCTTCGTCACGTGCATCATGTCGATTGCGGAGCAGACCTCTAGGTCCTTCCAATAGGGCGGGTCCCAAAGCATAGATTTCTTCTTCCACATGGGTGCGCGTCTGTCAGCGTCATTGGGAACATGTTGTCTGCCAAGACGCTTTCCATAGACTACCTTCAAATCTTTGACCATATCATGTACATCAGCACCAGCACGGTGGCGAGGCTTCGTCCGGTGATCTGGCTCACCTTTGAAATGCTTGCCTTTCTTTCTTACGGGATGCCTGCTTGAAAGAAATTGACGATGTCCTAGGTACACATTCTTCCTACAATTATCCAAATATATACTGTCGATATCATCCAAACAGTGCATGCATGTGCGGTATCCCTTGTTTGTCTGTCCTGAATGGTTACTGAGAGCAGGCCAATCATTGATGGTCACGAACAGCAACGCCTTTAGGTCAAATTCTTCCTGTTTGTGCTCATCCCACGCACGTACACCTGTTCCATTCTACAGCTGTAAGAGTTCTTCAACTAATGGCCTTAGGTACACATCAATGTCGTTGCCGGGTTGCTTAGGGCCTTGGATGTGCACTGGCATCATAATGAACTTCTGCTTCATGCATAACCAAGGAGGAAGGTTATACATACATAGAGACACAGGCCATGTGCTATGGTTGCTGCTCTGCTCCCCAAAAGGATTAATGCCATCTACGCTTAGACCAAACCATACGTTCCTTGCATCACCTGCATACTCCTCCCTGTAGTTTCTCTCGATTTTTCTCCACCGCGACCCGTCAGCGGGTACTCTCAAATTTTCGTCTTTCTTACGGTCTTCTCTGTGCCATCGCATCGCCTTTTCATGCTCTTTGTTTTGGAAGAAACTTTTCAACCGTGGTATTATAGGAGCATACCACATCAACTTCGTAGGAATCTTTTTCCTGGGTCGCTCGCCTCGACATCACCAGGGTCATCGCGACTGAACTTATAGCGTAATGCACTTCATACCGGGCACGCGTTCAAATCCTCGTACTCACCGCGGTAGAGGATGTAGTCATTAGAGCATGCATGTATCTTCTGCACCTCTAACCCTAGAGGGCAGACAACCTTCTTTGCTTCGTACATACTCTCGAGCAATTCGTTGTCCTTTGGAAGCATATTCTTTATCATTACCAGCAGCTTTCCAAATCCCTTGTTAGTTACACCATTCTCTGCCTTCCATTGCAGCAATTCCAGTGTGGTCCCAACTTTTTCTTGTCAGCTTCGCAATTCGGGTACAACAATTTCTTGTGATCCTCTAACATGCGCTGCAACTTCTTCTTCTCCTTTTCACATGATCATTCTTACAGCCAGCACATGGACAAGGCATAAAACCATCCGACCGCTTGTTTGCCTCAACCGCAATCAGAAAAAGTATGCACGCCATTAATGAACTGGGGAGAGCATCGGTCATCGTACATCCATTGTCGGCTCATCTTCATTACACAACACCGAAAAGACCAAATTAATACAAGTTCATACATAAAGTTCATACAACACTTAAATGCAACATACAAATAACTCTCTAGCTAAAGCATTTAAATGCAACAACAAATGCGATCAAGATCACAACTAAGGTAACAATTGATCTAATAGCATAATGATACCAAGCCTCACTATCAATGGCATATTTTCTAATCTTTCTAATCTTCAAGCGCATTTTCTCCATCTTGATCTTGTGATCATCGACGACATCGGCAACATGCAACTCCAATTCCATCTTCTCCCCCTCAATTCTTTTCAATTCTTCTTTCAAATACTCATTTTCTCTTTCAACTAAATTTAACCTCTCGACAATAGGGTCGGTTGGAATTTCCGGTTCACATACCTCCTAGATAAAAATATCTATGTCAACTTGATGGGCATAATTTGTCATGAACACAAAATGCAACAAATAGTTCTAAAAGAGAATATAGCACATCCCAATCATAACACAGACGAGGGCCGACAGGGACATATATCAAACTATGGCACTATGTATAACAAACAACGTATGGTTAAGATAATTATACAAGTAAGCATATATCTAAATCACACAAACATGATTTTTTATATAAAAAAGATAAGAACAAGAGGCTCACTACAAGGTGGTGCCAGCGACAGGACGGTGCGGACGATCGACGGTGGTTAGGATAGAGACGGGAAAGCACTAAGTAAACCACACATACATATGCAAACTAACAGTTATATTAGCTCAAATTGCATATAAATCAAATAAACTACCACATATAATTCATCCCCAAATTACTAAAACCCACAAATTAATGACTATATAAAGCATTGCAAGAGCTAATCTAGCAATGAGAGATGAAAGGACAAAGTTACTTACCTTTGTGATCACTTGAATGGATGGGGGCCTTCAAATCTTGAAAAAATTTGGGCAAAATGTGTGATGAGCTCGCGGGTAGAGGGGAAGAACAGAGAGGAGAGGAGAAAGGGGAAAAACAGAGCGAGCTCGAGTGGACGAAGGGTTGATATAGGACGGCCTATAGTACCGGTTCGTGGCAAGAACCGGTACTAAAGGTGCTGGAGGGCCCCAGTCTGACAACATCCTACCACCACTCTCTTTATTACCGGTTCGTGGCACGAACCAGTGCTAAAAGTTTGGCACGAACCAGTACTAATGAGAGCGGCAAGCCTAGCCATTGGAACCGGCACTAATGGTCACATTAGTGTCGGCTCAAATACAAACCGGTACTAATGAGCTGAAAATTTGACCCTTTTTCTACTAGTGGTGTTCCCCTTACCCATGGATAGGCTGATACACCTAGTTTCCCCTACATCTGGTAGCCTACCAGGAAAAGCTTACACAAACTTACTCAACTATGTCACAGCCCATAATGGCTTGTGGCTGCACATGGAAGTTTCTAGGCATGAAATATTGTATGATCCCTTTGAGCCTGAGTGGCATTCCGTAGGGTGATCTCACGGGTCCTCCGGGATCCCCTACGGAAAGCATTGGATTCTCCAGGTGCCACAACCATTCCACTCAGAGTTGTGTTAATTTTGCCACCTTAAGGTTAACCCGAAATTATTATTTCTCTCGCACAACTTGCATGAATCACACATACCACCCCGTCTACGAGCATGGCTAAGCAATATATGACATAACTAATATTCCCGTCACTACAAGAAATATGTCAACTTGTGACCTTGACTATTGGTCACTGAAAGGTCATTGTTTTTCATTTGTGACCTTTTTGTGACCAAAAATAGAAGGTCAAAAGTCGGCAACAGAATCGAATCAATGACCTTCTCTCGTGAGAAGGTCGTAGATCGCCACGACCAAAAACAGAAGGTCGTTGAACCCATGACCTTTTGTTTTGGTCATCGGTCGTTTGCCAGTGCCACGTCGGATCCGACGTGGCAATCTGACGTGGCAAAATTGCGACCAATTGAAAAGGTCACTAACAAGATTCAGCCCGGTCCGATTAGGTGTTTTACATGGGCCGAGCCCAACAATTTAGCCCATTTAGTATATTTATTTATGTTAATTTTTGTCAACTACATGGGCCAAGCCCTACTATTCAGCCCATCAACTTCTATGCACGTTTGGCCTTTCAATAATATAGGTACTATTTTGTGCAACCCATTTTCTTGTTTACATTCAGCCTTTTTATATAGTCAAATAATAATTCAATCTTGGAGTTGGTCCAGTACACTTTTCAGCCCATTCACATATATGCGGCCCATATTCATACAAATGATTCTCCTTTTCAATAAATTTTGCAAATAATTTCATAATTCATCACTAAATATGTTTACATCACAGGCCATAAAGCCCTACAAAATAGTATCACATGTTCCTATACAAAACTATCAAATCATACGTACAACAAAACAGAATAAAAAAATTTAGTTCAACAAAAATAAATTTTCTTCCTCTTCCATCTTCCAGAACACAACACCTGTCATTGAAAGGATCCACCATTAGAAGCATATAGAATACAAGGGAAACAATCAAAATAAAGAAATGAAAGGCACACACAATGAAAATTACGACAACATCAATATTTTTTATATTACCATACAAACAGAAATGTAATATGATTGCTTAGGACATATGGCATTATCAACAAGACAAAGAAAATTTACAAGCCAGCCTGTGAAGAAGGCAAAGCATATTTTAGAGTGCGAGCTCAGATGCCACCATGCAAACTAAACGGAGGGCAAGAGAGCAGTGACGCAACTCTACTCGAAATGCTGCTAGCCGGCAACATGTATAAGTTGGTCGGAGCCAAAGAGGGACTGCCAAAGAAGCCAAGCATGCCGACGAGGATGAGGTAACCGTGATCGCCTCCTGGTTCTCCTTGATCTTGCCCTCAAAGTTCTTCCGCCTCAAAGTTGTCCCGCTTCAAATTTCCCTACACCGCATAGAAACAAACAATTCAGATGAACAACTACATAGGTCATACCTTGTTTGCTTATCTAGACCGTACACTACTACTATTTGTGAATATAGCAAATGTAAAAACAATGTAAATGGTGAACAACACTTGAGAATATATCAACAGATTAAGAGCATATTGTTTAGCATCACACGTATAGTAGCACAATGCTACATGCAACTATTAGGATAAAGTAGAGCTTCTACATTACATAGTCGATATGAAAGACCAAGCAAACTGTTCCGAAAAAAGACAAGTTACAGAGCAATCACTTAACAAGTAGTACCAACATGAGTAAATCACATAAAGAAGTGCAATCTAATATCACAGCTTGCCAAAACACCATATCAAGATTCTCATGCAGACCGAAAAAGAGCATGCGCGCAGACATATAAATATACCATGAGCATTATTTCTACAAGTAAAATGCATATAAATATTACAAACATGCCAATCGGGTACTAATCAGCCAGAGTAGTGTCATGGCTACCCGAGTTATCACCTAAACACAGCCTCGAAGAGGATGGCCAACGCTGCCTGCACTAGAGTCACCATGTTGCATGTAATTCCATTAAGACAAATACAATCAGCATCAAGATCAGAGATTCAGAGCAAGAATAGTGAAGGCGTTTAGGCTATAAACGACAAGGAGATGATGCCAACTCTAACGAAGTAGGCATAGAGTAACAAAACAACTCCATTACACTTAAGTCATTGCCACCGCATACACTAAATGGAACCGTAAGTATGTCGACTACTAGACAGCCATGAATGATGCCCGTGAGTATTGATTTGGAAACAATCAATCCTCCAATCTTGATAAATTTTGAAGTATTAATTCAAGATGACCTATACTACAAAGACAATGTAGTGCATAAGAAGGAATGAATCCATTTTCACAATCGAGGAAGAATAAGAAGGAACCAAGCATATGAAGGGGTATTCAGTTTACTCATGTTGTCACATAAAGACAAAGATCGCCGCTATAGTACAAAGGCTCCAAGAATAATATGAAATGTGGACTAATTGGAATAATCTGGTCTAATGTAGACAAATTTGGACTACCCTACTCCAACATGCTACTCTAACTATCAAAACTACACCAAATTAATTGGGAACATCACTGATCCTCACTGTCAAACTACTCCACCAAAGACAAGTACTGGCATGCTTTGTTGTAACTAGATTCACTATTTAGTCACAGGAAATACAACACAGTTCAAGAAATACTCCACCAAAAACAAATCGTACACTAAACTACTGCAAGAAACTACTACTACAACAACTACTGCAAGAGGGAAGAGATAAGAAGAGGGAACTACTGCTTGCAAGTCCTAATTTAACAGCAGTAATCATCAATTTAGTTAATCGAAGATGCTACTCTAACTACTCCATTTTGCAAGATGCTACTCAGAATTCATCAAGATCGAGTAATCGAATGTGTTGCAAGATGCTACTCTAACCAGATGCTCCAAGTTGATACTCCAAGATACTACAAGCAAGTTCATACTCCCACAAGAAGAGAATTCAGACAAGAATCTGTTCCACACACACTGTTCATTCAAGCATGCTGAACATAGGTATTTCCATGCAGGAGAGAGCATAGACTCGATCACCGGCCTTGTGCCAAATCCCCCACGCCTTCCCGTGGGGCCTTCACAACAATGACCTAAGCGTAACACACCAAAAACGACGTCACACATGCATGCTTCTAATGCTAATTCATGTAGTTGTTTGGTTATTATTTTAGATTAATATGAATAATTCAATATGTATTATCTGTTTTAAAAAAATGAAGTTAATAAGTTATGCTAGACTATTGTTTCAAAGAAATATATTAGAATGTTAAATTTAACATGCTAGAAAATTAAGTGAGAGTGCCCCACACAGAGTGTAAGTAAGACTACCATATAGTAGTTTGTCTTGTACAGAATGCTTCTAATCTAAGTAAGCATGACAAAGGTATGCAAGTAGAGCTTTGTCATGCATGCAAATATTTTATGAGGAGAACTAGATACATGTATGTGACCATTAGAATGCATAGGTGTGTAGGGGAGCTCCCCCGGCATCGCTGCTATCGTGATTGACCAATGAAACAAAAGGTTACAGGGAGCTTTTAAGTAAAATCTGTTTATGCACACAACAAATCTGAAAATGTGAGCTCGGTATGCTCTCTAGTAGTCTCCAGGTGAGCTGATCCTGCTAATCTATCTACGCAATGGTGGTTAGAGATGGGGATGCCAAGAGAAGGAACTAGCAAGCATACCACATGCAAGGCCAAGCGAGAAGACAAAGCCAAGACGGATAGCATTGACAATGATCGCTTCATAGGCATGCAACACAAGACGGATATCTGCATGTCTTTCTTCGTAAGAGGCATTGTAACTAGACTACTGGTTACTACGTAACCCAAAACTAAATCATGAAACAAATCTTACCATCCATGCAATCGTAGGTAGGATCTTTCTCGTGCAGTGTACGATGGTTGTCTCTCTTTCACCGGATTTTCTTAGCTAACCGTCTTGTCGATGAAGAACCACTTCTTCAGTGTTTTCTTGTCACCGCAGTGTGGAGGAAGTTCATCAACGTAAGAGTACCGAGAAGAAGAATTAGATGCGTCAGAATCAATCAAATCTACACCAAATCGAATCAGAAGAAGAATCGCGTGTTCACATAGGTAGTTGCAGTGCCCAGGTTCATCTTGTTGGCGTGGAACTGGCCTGCTCACGCGGCCACGTGGACGCTTGCACTCGTGCATGTAGCAGGGCGCTGCATCAGGAAGCGTGCGTACTGCAAGAAGATGTCGGTGGGGAAGCGCAGGACTTGACGGTGTAGTAGGCGATCTTGTCGAGCATCATGTTGGGCATGTGGTGCTTGGTCGATCGATCGACATGTCCGCGGTGTACGTCTCCCATGGCTGCGGCAATGAAACCAACTAATGAATCACACACAATGGCGCAACAAGTAAATAAAATTACATCGCACATCGACCGCACGCCGCTTCCCATTCGGCGACCCGCCGGGCGACGGAACCGAAACGGGAAAAGCAGAGCAGAGGAAGCAAGGGAAGAGCGTACCACGAAGCAAGACAACTTCCACTCGGTGCCTTCCTCACGCACCAGCTTCTTCGACCGCTTCGATCCCCCAAGTAGTTGCTGATTGCCACCTCCTTCTTCTAACCATCGCCTTGGCCGCCTCGCCTTGACCACCGCGAGGCCGCGAAGTGGACATCATCCGCACTAACGCGCCTTGCCGCCGGGCGAGGGAGGTCTTGGCCCCGGGACGCCGCGGTGGTGGCGAAGAGGCGGTTACGCCAAAGACCGGCGGCGGAGGAGGACTGATCCGCCATCCGGAGCTCATCTGGCCACCGAGAAATGCCTCCACGAATCACAATCCGGGACGAGTTGTCTGATGTTGACGCACGCTTTCCCTTGTTGCTGTGGTGGGTGGGTGGGGTGGGGATGGGGTTGGGGGGTTGCGCTGAAGACCTTGCCTTCGAGTGTGGTGCCCAGGCCGTCGGCGCAGATATGGCACACGCCCTCGGCCCCGTCCCTCTGCCGACGTCGCGGGTCTGGAAGCACCGCCTCGCTTGCTCGATCTGGGTCGTAGACGGTGGGGATGACAATGGATCGTGGTGGGAGGAGGGTTTGGGTTCTTGGCGGCGGCATTGTGGGTGTGAGCGAGAGACGGAGGAAGGAGCGCGAATCCCGCCAGGAGGGGATGGGTGCGGAGGTGATGGGAGAGACACTGGGAGGGGATGGATCGGGGGGGGTGGACGAGAGAGGCGACGGCGGGAGGGGGAAGGAGGGGGCGGCGACGGGCCGTCGTCGATCTGGATCGGGAGAGGGAAGAGAGGCGGCGGCGGGTGTGTCCTGGGGGAGAGAGAGGCGGCCTCGGGCTGCTAGGGTTTGGGTTGGGCTACAATGGGGTGAGAGGCGTGGGAGGCGTTGGATCTGTTGGATATGGACGGTTCAGATCAGCTACAATGGGGTGATCCGTGAGAAGAGTTCTGATTGGTTGGAAAAATCATTGATTTAAAATAGTTTTCAAGTCCTAAAAAGAGAAGGATTTTGCGAAGCAACTATCAAAAATATTTTGCAAAAGGGCACCACACAAATTTTCACAAAAGTTAGACCACATTTTATGGATGAGCACCAATTTGTATGCATTTTTTATCTTTCTAGCTATTTTTAATCATTTTTCGAGTGGCAAAAATGGGTTCTTTTGTGAAGAAGCTATCAAATATTTGTTGCAAAATTGGACTCCATCAATTTTCTAAAATAATAGTACATATTTAATATACAATTGATCAAATGGTTGGGTGTCGAAAGTTTCACCCACCTCCGTGAAAAGACAAATTTCCGATCCAAATTTGGAAGTAGGTCATGTTTGAACTGCAGCTGCCTTATAGCTTGCTCTTTAATTTTTCCAAAAATCATTTCTAGGTACATAAGTATCTATTTAATCAGAGAAACACCAAAACTTTTCCAATATTCAACCACTAGCTAGGAACGGCCATGCCCGCCGTTTTGACCGAATTTTGAAACGGGCATAAAAAATTCAAAAAAATCAAAAAATTAGAAAACCTTCGAATTGAATCATTATATGTGACCAAGTTACTAGCAAAAATAATAAACTTGTAATACGGCAATTATTTTAAAAAAGTGTTCTCAGAAACGAGCTATCAAGTGTGAAGATTCATGGCTTTCAAGCCAAATGATCAATCTTATGGCCATATTCATGACATAGTTTGTTCAAATGATCTCATATTGTGCACAAGGGTGCATCTTGGAATGGCAGACAATGTTGCCCTAAGGAAGTTTTCATTTTCTTTGGACGAAAAATTCATTTCCCATTTTTCGAGTGCCCAAAATGAGTTTTTTTGTGAAGAACCTATAATATATTTGTTGCAAAATTGTACCAAATCAATTTTATAAAATACTAGGACATATTTAATGCACAATTGACCAAATGGTTGGGTGTAAAAGGTTTTGATCCACCTCTGGTGAAAAAGACAAATTTCCGCCGATTCAGCTCGAAGCGGGTCAAATTTGAACTGTAGCTACCTCGTAGTTTGCTATTTATTTATTATAAAAATAATTTCTACGTACATAAGTATCTATTTAATCAGATAAACACCAAAAATATTCCAAGATTCAACCACTAGCTAGGAACAGTTATTCCCGCCGTTTTGACCGCATTTTGAAACGGGCATAAAAAATTCAAAAAAATCAAAAAATTGAAAAACCTTCGCATTATTTCATTACATGTGGTCAAGTTACCAGAAAAAATTATAAACTTTTAATACGGCAATTATTTTAAAAAAGTGTTCTAAAAAACGAGCTATCAAGTGTGAAGATTCATGGCTTCCAAGCCAAATGATCAATCTTATGGCCACATTCATGACATAGTTTGTTCAAATGATCTCATATTGTGCACAAGGGTGCATCTTGGAATGGCAGACAATGTTGCCTAAGGAAGTTTTTGTTTTCTTTGGACGAAAAATTCATTTTCCATTTTTCGAGTGCCCAAAATGAGTTTTTTTGTGAAGGACCTATAATATATTTGTTGCAAAATTGTACCAAATCAATTTTCTAAAATACTAGGCCATATTTAATGCACAATTTACCAAATGGTTGGGTGTAAAAAGTTTTGATCCACCTCTGGTGAAAAAGACAAATTCCATTGATTCAAATTTGGAAGCGGGTCAAATTTGAAAACTGCTGCCTCGTAGTTTGCTATTTATTTTTCCAAAAATCATTTCTAGGTATATAAGTATCTATTTAATCAGAGAAACATCAAAAAAATTCCAAGATTCAACCACTAGCTAGGAACGGTCAAGCCCGCTGTTTTGATCGCATTTTGAAACGGGCATAAAAAATTCAAAAAATTGGAAAACCTTCGCATTGTGTCATTATATGTGACCAAGTTTCCAGGAAAAATAATAAACTTGTATGTCTGGAAATTATTTTAAAAAGTGTTCTCGAAATGAGCAATCATGCGTGAAGATTCATGACTTTCAAGCCAAATGATCAATCTTATGGCCACATTCATGGCATAGTTTGTTCAAATGATCTCATATTGTGCACAAAGGTGCATCTTGGAATGGAAAACAATGTTGCCTAAGGAAGTTTTCATTTTCTTTGCACAGAAATTTCATTTTCCATTTTCCGAGTGCTTGAAATGAGTTTTTTTATGAAGGACCTACCATATATTTGTTGCAAATTTGGACCAAATAAATTTTATATAATACTAGTCCATATTTAATGCACAATTGACAAAATGGCTGGGTGTCAAAAGTTTTGATCCACCTCTGGTGAAAAAGACAAATTCCATGGATTCAAATTTGGAAGCGGGTCAAATTTGAACTGCAGCTGCCTCGTAGTTTGCTATTTATTCTTTCCAAAAATCTTTTCTAGTTACATAAGTACCCATTTAATCATAAATACATGGTTTGGTGGCGATACGTCGAGGTTTGGACGGTGGCCGAGGGCCCCAACTCTAGAGCGCGTAAACTCGCATGCCCGCCGCGTGGTCACCGCGTGACCGTGGTGTTGCCATGTGTTCTGGGCTGCCTAGGCATGTCTAGTTGGTTGGGCACTCCCCAGTAGGTGCTAGGAAGAAAATCACAACATAAGATTCTCACGAAGAGACCGATCGATGCTCAAACTTGAATAAGCAGCCAAGTGTTTGATTAGCGGTACGGGAAATGCACATGGCTAATGGGCGTGAGTTTTGGTGAGGATGATCGATTACTAAGAAGACCGTCTTCACAAATTTTCAGCTCAAAAGGAGGAGCCTAGGTGGTACTTTCTTTGCAAAGTACCACACTGGACATAAATATGAATGTTGAAGCCGGGCTCAAAATAATGAATGGATTGAGCTGACATTTGGTGGAGGATGGTTATTTGGGTAGAGAAAAGCACTGTAGAAAATGGATACCATTTGGACATGCCAAAGTGGTACTTCCTTCACAAAGTGTTTTTCCGAATGTAATAGGAAAATGAATATTTTTGAATTATTTTTGAACTACGCAAGGAAGGTTTTTTACATATTTGAATAAGATATGACCCAAAGAATTTATGAGATTTTTTTGGGAATTTTGGGAACGACAGAAATACAGGTTGCTTCACAACCTAGGGCAAAAACTGCCACATGGACATGACACATAGGCAAAACTGATGAGGTGGCGCCTAGTCATAGCAATCCACCACAATTTACAAGCTTATGACCATCTATATTGGTCATGATCAGCTAGAAATAAGGCAGCGGACCTGTGCTATCTGCTTTATGACCATTTCGTGTAAGGAAATTACGACCTTTCTGACCAAAATGGTCGTTATTGTTTAGGGTTTGGAGCCCCCCGAACAGCTTTTGACCAATTGGTCTGAAATGGTCATAGATCTATGACCAATTCTTCCAAGGTCACTAACAGAAGGTCACTAGTTGACATATTTCTTGTAGTGCGTGGTGATCAAGGGTCATAGGTTCCTACCACATGAACTACATAACAATGCCACAATTCCCAATCCTACTCATGCATATTTGTAAGGGGGAAACTAATGCATAGTAAAAACTAGGTATAGAAAAATATGATCAAGGTGTGAACTTGCCTTCCTGACGATCGTTGAACTCTAGGGATTCATGTAGCAAGCTTCGCACTCTGAATGATCTAACGAAGCAAGCATTGACACACATAAGAAATCAAGCAAAGAATCAAAAAGAAAACGAAGAAAGGACATCGGAAAACTCCAAAAACAACCAAATAAAGTTACTGTACATAGCGTAAGTTCTAACAGTAGCAAAATTATATGGTTTTGATTTTAACTGAAAATGCACATCACAAGCTTCGATTTGCAAAAAGAATCACCTAAAACGGAGTTACGACACTCAAGTTATGGCCTAACGAAGTTCGAATTCGAATTTTAAAACTCTCAAAAAAAGTAATTTGGTTCTCTGGCTAGGTGGGATTTTTATGAAACCGTAGGAAAAAGAATCAACTAATTTGGATCTATTGGTTAAAATATAGGATAAAAACAAGATTGGTGAAGAATCTAGGAAAAACGATGAAAATACTAAATTTTGGCCAACCATGGCTGAGGTACCATGTGGCGCTGCTGGATTGGCTGCGCATGTTTGATGCGGGCGGATGGCCGATGCTTAGGGATTTCGCGGGGTAACGTGGTTTACAGAAGATAAATCGACCGGTTCGGATAAATGACAATGCGGTCGGTTTAACTAAACCACAAATAAACCGACAACAAAACCGATCAAGTAAAACCTGATGCTTCCAGAAAAAAAGGGGAGAGGCACTCGTTGCTTACAGCGATGTACAGAGCTCCGGTCAGGGCAAAGGACGGCGGTGTGGTGACGGCTCCGGTGATCGATGGCGGAGGCGGCGACATCCAGCGGATTTGGGGCTCCGAGCAGGTCCGATTTCTTCGCGTTAGTGAGGCGAGGGGATGTCGGAGTCAAGCGGGGCGTCAAGATGAACTTCGGGCTCCGGCAATGTCGGGCGAGGTCGATGCGGCGGCTCTGATGGAATTTGGGCATCCAAAAGATGTGAGGGAGATGCGTGATGGCGAGGTACGCCGAAATACATAAGAGGGGGTCGCGAGGAGGCTCACCGGCATCGGAAACTCCAAGAAAAGAAGCTTCGGGTGGCGAGATCGGAACAGCAATGGCGGACGACGCAGTAGGTTTTGGCGAGGGCGTTTGAGGGGATCTAGAGAGGAGGTCTCAAGGTATATATGGCATGAGTCTTGGGGAGGGGGTTGACTCGAGATAGGGTTCCCACGAAGATCGAACACGGCGGCGGCGGCGTGCACAAGCTGGACTCCTGTTCTGTTTCGTGCAGAGAAAGAAGAAAATAAAGAGCAGGGCCTAGCGGTCAGAAAAAACGAGAGAGACAGATAGAGGGAGAGAGAGAGGGGGGGGGTTATGTGAGCGAGAGAGATCTGGCGAGCGAGGACATTGGAGGGCCATCTTGTGAGGGGTGGTAGCCTTCTTTGGCGATGGGCGGGCAGCGCCTGCCCATTGTTGGGCAGTGGCGCACCTAGCCTTGTGGGCGTAGGAGTATTCTTTTTTTATAAAAATCGTTTTATGTTGTTTTAAAGCATTAAAGCACCGAAAATACAAATGAAAATAAGCTAAAAATCCCAAAAAAATTCACATAGTTATATGGTCGTATATATTACCTTGTGTACTTTTACCCGGGCTAAAATGCAAATTTTAAAAATGAACATTTTTGCTATGCTAATAAAATTTGCATCAAAATAATTTGCAAATAAAACCCAATAAATATATTTTGGTTTCAAATTCGATTTCCAATATTTCCCTTCTATTTTTGAAGAAGTCTTTTTATCTTCTCTCTTTATTTTATTTTTGAAATAATGGAAATGAATTTTGTTGAAACCAAATCTAATCCAAATTACATATTTGAAATTTGAAATTTCAAAATGGTTTTAGGGAAATTTCCAACTATCTCTTTTTGGTCCTTGAGTTTCTCAAAGTCCCTTGGATCTGATTCAAATGAAAATTAATGGGGCAAAAATGCATAAATCATGGATGCATAAGAATGATCAATTTATAAACATCCAAATTGAAAATACTCCCTCCAATGCTCTATGCGCGTACTAAAAGAATGCACGTACCCCTCGACTGGTGCATGAACCCCCTAAAATAAGGGGGGCTATACATGGGTGCACCTTGGTTTCGTTCTCCCCCTTCGTAGCCGAGATTACCTTACCCAAGATGTTGCTGGGCATAAACGAAAATAATTCTACTTGCTAATTTTTCTCCAAGTATTTAGCATGTATTTCATAAATACTTGCAAACTAAATAGTGAAAGCCATATAATCGTACATGGGCCACACTCCTGAAATTCCATGATGTACATGGCGTCTCTGCTCTAAATTATCTTATGCAAGATCATAGTCTGTGGTTAAAAGAAATATGCAACAACAGATGTGTCTGAGAAATATGCATGTATGCTTGATCCAAAAATACATGGGGTCGTGCTTGTGTTGAAATAAGAGATTGATGTCCAATGAGAAGCCAGTCCACTCATTGTATAGTGAGTAGATTACACCAGCTTAAATCCGAGCTGTGCAATTTCTCTTTGCTTCGTACAAAATCATCATGCCCGGGTCTTGCTTGAAAATAAAAAATAGGGGCCAACTTTCCTTTGTTCCACAGGCATGCATGAGCTATAGGGTCCTTGCTAAATATTTTGCACTACACATATTGTCCAGTGCTTGTGAATATATTTGAATTGAGAAATGCACCTTCATTTCGAGTGCTCCAGATAAAGCTTGAAATAAACTGCATGAGCAATATAATGCACCCGCTCTTCTACTCCAGATCCTTTTTTCCAAAATATGCTTACATGATTGCGGAGAAATAAAGACACGAGCAGGGTATGTGTACTTCTATTGCTCATATATTCTCCAAGAGGTGACCGTCCATATTGTTGGCCGTGCTGCCGGTCAGCTACAGCTATTTTCAGTTTTGGCGAGCGTCAGCGTTCCCATGATACTCACCTCTAGATCACAACATACGAGGGTGCCGGATAAAACAACTACCACGTACTCAAGAATGTTGTTAAAATCTACTTGAGATGTCGAGTCGTACCTCATCAGTGCCCCCATACACATGCCAAAATGCATGAGGGCAAACTTCTACCTTGTTGCTCGACAAATTGGCCACTCCGGCCGGTAGGCACGCCGCCCATCAATCTGTATCTTTGTTCTAAAGAAACTTGCACAATGTGAGATGAATATTCATCTCACGTCCACTATCCCAATGTCATTCATCATTTGCTCGCCTAGATCATAATGCACCATCGATGCTTCTTAAGAAAAAAACATACGATGATAGAGCTGAGTTGACAATTCCCACTTTTCCAAGTTCATTTGCTTTTGAGAAGCTTTGGCATCACAAGCACATCAAGGATAGCTTGCCACAATGGCTGGCCCTATGAGAAGCATTCTCAACCAGTACCAGTGGGTTACTCTATATACAAAAAAAATGTTGTAAAAGCATGATTTATTGCCTCGAAATACTACTTGTTCTAAATTTGTGATCCATAAACCTTCACAATGAAGAGGTATCTTTATTCAAAGTTCAAAATGGTGGTGCACTTTAACTGCCAGGAGACTCTCCACCTATCTTCAATGAATGATTGTGATTGGTCTTGCTTACAAACAACCTACACACATTACATCAAAGGCCCATATTAAATGGCTTTAGTCAATGTTTGTGGAGGACTAACTCGGTATTATCTGAGGTGACAAGTCTACTATTGGTGTTGCATCTTCACTCACCTAGACAGGGTAAACTATATATATAGGCAAAATAGCAAAGAGGGCTACCTGTCTCAACAAAAGTTGTTTCAGTGTGCAACTTCTTGCCACCCCGATGAGGCACAAACAAGGGCCTATATAAAATGCCTGCGAGGGTTATAGTTTCCACAAAGGTGGGTGGCTATCATCCATGTTCTGACAATGGATTTGAAGCAAACATGGAAGAAAGTCCTACCAAGAGTTCAAACAATCCTCCAAAGAGGACGTATCATGAAAGCAAAGAAGGTCAAACAGTTCTCACTAGAGGAGACAAAGTCATGGCCGTTGAAGCAGTTCTCTGATGCGGCTTGAACTACATCGGTACTTCCCCAAAGAGGAAGGGATGATGCAGCACATCGACGGTAGGTATTTCCCTCAGTGATGAGACCAAGGTTATCGAACCAGTAGGAGAATCATGCAACACTACGTAAACGGTACCTGCACACAAAGAACAAATACTTGCAACCCGACGTGTTAAAGGGGTTGTCAATCCCTTTCAGGTAACGGTGCCAGAAATTGTCGAGTTAACGAGATAAAAATATGATAGATCGGATAAATAGATCACGAATAAAAGCAAAATAAAATAAAGTGCAGCAAGGTATTTTTGGGTTTTTGGAAATGTAGATCTAAAAATAAAAGTGAATAAAAATTGATCTGGAAGGCAAATATGATAAAGATACCCGGGGGTCGTAGGTTTCACTAGTGGCTTCTCTCGACAAAAATGGCATACGGTGGGTAAACAAATTACTGTTGGGCAATTGATAGAACTTCAAATAATCATGACAATATCCAGGCAATGATCATTATATAGGTATGTTCGTGATGAGCCATGGCTCATCCGCCCCACCACTGAGGAAGAGTTGGCATACATTGCCGTTAGGGCGGAGGAGGCAGCACTTGCCGAGGAGGCCGGCAGCCTCGGCACTGTGGAGGATGAGGCCGCGTGGCCGCACAAGAGAAGGAGTTTGTCGAGTGGACGGGGTCTGCCGGCGAGCCTAGCGGCGCCTGCGCTGGGGTCCCCCTTGTTGAAGAAGCGGTCGAGGAGTCGGCCAAAGAGGAGACTGATGTGGATGACTCCTCGGCCCCAGGGAAGAAACACGTCCTGCGGCAGGCTGGCTCCGGAGAGCCGGTCCGTCCCGACAGGACCGCACAACGGCAATGGGCCTAGGCGTAGCCCGTGCGCCAGACGAGGTGTAAGGCTGCAGCAGCGGAAGCTGTGGCAGCGAAGAGGGCTGCGGCTGCCACCTCCTCCTCGTCCAAGCAGCGCAGGATACCATCCCCTTCTCCTCCCCTTGCGGAAGCTGCCCCGGAGGCCGATTTCGATCTTGGGTCCTTTAGCCCGAAGAGGAAGAGGAGGCCAGAGGAGGAGGAGGACGAGTAAGCACCTTGCCCATGATCATCTCCTGATCCTCCGCCTGCGCTATCTTACCCCGACTTGATCTTATCTTCAAAGTGACATGGAGACGCTGGTCCAGAGGCTTCGACGGGTGACGAGCCCCCGGCAAGCGCTCCGCGCACACCAGCGTTGGTGGTGATCAGCCCAGACGGCAGCCCTCAGCGCAGCCCCCCTTCCAGCCCCCAGCGTGAGTCCGTTATTCACTCCCCATCGACAGGCGTTGACCTTGTTGGGTTCGCAGGAGGAGAGCGCCAACAGGAGGAACCACAAAGGGCCACCCCTGACACGCCGCCTCCATCGACCACGCCACCCAAAGGGGTGTCACCGGCAAGGGCATCTACCGCCGAGCCCACGCGCATGGAGGAAGAGGGGGCAAGCATGGGCGCTGGTGGCTCCATCCCGGCAACGAACGTTGGTGGGGAGGGAACCACTTCTCCTTAGTTCGGTATGGGTAAGTTGCCTGCCTCTCGTCCCTTGCTATCTCTGCCACGCGATGTTCTTTCTTTTCTTTGTTCTGAACTTTGGTTTTAGCCTTGCTTCATTCTCCTTTTTGGTTTCCAGACCCTCCCTCGACAGACCAGGTGGACATGCTGTCATCAAGGAGGTCGCCAAGGATGCCGAAGCTCAGGCCACCAAGATCGCTGCCAGGGAGGCCGCCAAGTCCGCCGCCGAGGAGGCCGCCAAGGAGCCTGCCGGGGAGGCCGGCAGGGCTGCTTCCGAGGAGGCCGCCGAGGGGCCTGCCGGAGAGTCCGACAAGGCTGCTGCCGAGGAGGCCGCCAAGGGGCCCGCCGGGGAGGAGGTGGCTGATGACCAACCTTCCTCCTCTACAGCCCCCGCCTCGGGCAAGTACTTGAAGGTGGGCGACAATTTGTTCGTCTGCCTCCCGGGACGGCAAGCACCAGATCACCGGTCGAAGGGGGGGTTTTCGATGATGAGGCCCTCGCCGCTATCGGGCTCCAGGTTGTCGACGAACCGAGCGCCAGCAGCTATGGTTCCCAAGAGGAACAGCTCCTCTGGGCCATGAGTGCCAATTTCCAGAAGCTTCAGGCGCTCCACCGTGCCCGCTAGGATAAGGTGAACGCCAGGACGGCGGTCGTGGACAAGGCAGAAGCAGAATTTCAGGAGCGCGTCGCTCATACGCAAGTCTGGTTCGATGAGGCCCGGCAGGAACTGAGGGCCACCCAGGATCAGCTGGACGAGCGCAAGCGAGAGCTTCTCCTGAAGCAAGCTGACATCGAGAAGGCCAAAGAGGCGGCGAAGGAACATGCCGCCAAGGACGAAGCTGGCCAGAGGCAGTGGCAAGCTCTACTGGACACCCAAGAGGAAGACCTCGTTCCTCATGAACACGCACTTGCCACCATGCTCCGCGGCAAGGACGAGGAGATCGAGAAGCTCGTCGTGCAGCGGACCCAGGAGCTGGAGCAGAAGCATAAAGATACACTTGATGCTCTGGCCCTGGACCAAGCCAGCAAGGTGGAGAAGCTGGAGCTGGAGAGGGAGGAGCTGAAGGAGGAGATCTCAAAGCTGACGAAGGACAGGGACATGAGCAACCGCACTCTGGCGGATTTGTAGGTCACCATCTCCGACAAGACCAAGCTGCTTTACGTGGCCAACTATTCCATCGATGACCTAAAGCTGGACACCTTGGAAGGGGCGCTTTCGGAGGTCAGGGCCCGTGAGGAGACCCTGAACAAGGCCCTTGAGGACAAGAGGCAGCTGCTGCAGAATGCCGCCGCTGCCCACAACGACTATGTGGACATCACGAATCTTTGGACCAGCCGCCTCGTCGATGTTGCAGAGAGGCTCACCACACAGCTAGCCGTCATGGGTATGACGGACTTCAGGTAGTCCCAGGAGGCGAACATAAGCCCCAACGCCAGGCTGACCTTGTTCTTCGAGCGCGTCCTCGACGCCCTGGAGCAGCTCCGCTCCAGTCGAGCAACTTATCTGGCCAATGAGGCTCGGAAGCTTTGTCGGGGCGCCCTTACCAAGGTGCTCACCAAGGTGGCATTCTGGAACCCCAGCGTCGACTTCACCAACGCGCTTGAGAGTTTGCCGGAGGATGCTTACCTCAAGGCACTCGAAGTGCGTATCGAGCCCATCATCAGCTGTGTTGACGGATTCAAGAGGTTGGAAGACCAGCGCCGGGACTAGCCACCCTGTTTCTCATTGCCACTGCGAGTTCATGCCCAAGACAATTTTATCTTAAATTAGAACTGCGGCAACCACTGATATAATATAACTTTGCAGTATTTTGAAATAGTGCATGCTATCTTCCTGTTTGATCTTTCTTTGTATGTACACACCCTACACTTAGTTGGATAGGTTTGCCTACACTTTGTATGTACACACCCTACTTATCCTTAGCAGCCTGCCGGGGGCGCTTGCTGCCGTGCAAGCCACCTTGCCATTCTCGCCGCAGCCGCTTGAGCTGTTGAGCAGACTCGAAATAGAACAAGGGTGTTGCCAATAGCGGAAGGGTTTCTTTGCGTACACGTTCTCCATACAAGGATCAAAATCTTTCGATGAAAATAACCCTATAAAAAGGAAAATTGCTCAACGTTTGGCGTGACTTAGCTTTTAAATGCATACGCGGATGGTTATTCTTGCGGCCGCAGCGACATCGCCGCTTTGCTGATGGCACCGGAGTGATGGGGATGACTTTGACCTCCTCCACAGCCAGCATCTGCCCTGTCTCTTGCCCGCACTGGCGCGGACAGACCGGCTCCAGACGAGCCGACCGCTGGGGCCGCCTTCTTCTACGGAGTCATCACGATGAAGGAGTCGATGCGCTGACTTCCAGACCAGATTTTCACAGCCTCACGCCCCTACCTGCGCGCCAGAGATATCGGGGAAAATGACACCTATGGGATCCCCGAGGACCCCTTCTACGGTTTGCGGGGGTGAAGAGATGTGCAAAGAACAGGCCTAGCGATCAGCGCGAGGGGATTTTTACCCAGGTTCGGGCTGCAAATGATGCGTAAAACACTAGTCCTGCTTGTTTGTGTTTATCTTGTGTTCTTCAGTTCTTGGACTAGCTACTATGTGTGCCCAGTCCAAAAAGTCCGAATCCTTCCACAATACGCCTTGGGCCTCCTTTTATATGTCAAAGGGGTCGCCATAGTGGCACACATGAGGTGGAAAGTATCTACAGTGTACAAGTTTATCGCCTGACATCGTAGGACAAATGCATTTAATGCGCTGCCTACGTGCCCTCTTGCTTTATTGGGGACAACAACAGAGATCGTCTCGTCCGTCGCTGCCTCGCCTTCCTTCGACGCGCGTCCAAGCTAACGAGGCATGCAGCGCCATGCTGGCTGGCTGGTCGCTGTGCTGGTGCGATGACATGGCCTTCACGAAGATCTGCATGCCACCACGTAGGTGCTTGACTAGTTGGCCTAGAAGCTGCATGCTGTCACGCAGGCGCTGGCCTAGTTGGCGGGCTGGTTGCCGCGTCAGAACGGTCGCGGGGCAGCGAAACTTTGGCAGGTGCGGTCCTGGCCGTGGCCCCGCAGATGCCCCCCGCAAGTTTCTTGCCCGGGTCTCGCGGCCGTCCCCGGCAAGGATCTTGCCGGGGGTCTTCGTCTTCTGGTTCTTATTTGGACTTGCAGGCCTTTGGTCTTCACAAAGATCTGCATGCCACCACGCAGGGGCCCCTGAGTCTTGGTCTCGACATTGTCGATGGTGTCAGAACTTCCTGGTGTTGGGAAAATCGTCCCGGCAAGGCTCTTGCCGGGGCTATGTAGGCCACCCCGGCAAGGGTGTTGCCGGGGGAAGTCCATCTTGCCCCTTTGCTCTTCATGCCTCTGGCTTGAGTTCTGCCTTGGCAGTCTCGTACCTTTCCTTCTTCTGCCCCGCCAAGCATGGCCGCATGTGTGGCTACGACTGCCCGTGCATAAGTAAAGGGGTACAGAAAGGCCCCTACTTTTGTACACCGACACCGTTGGAGGGAACCTGACCCTTGTGAATGAAAACAAAACAAGCCTGATGGCTGGCATCATACAGTTCTCGATCGCATCACACTTGATAGAAAACAAAATTAAGAGAGTGGCGATTTCCTGGCAAATCACCCTTTATGGTCGGTGGCTCGCACAATAGTTCTTTAATGTTCGAGCCAAACATAATAAAGTTTCATCACTTCAACTCAAGGCTCAGGATCGGTGTAACAAAATAGCTACAGTTGGCACCAACATAAATTTGGTCATAGTAGAATTTTGATATCCATTGGCTGGCACCAACAAACTTGATTGCAATGGAGATTTTCCCCCTATTTATTGTCCTCCTTGGTTGGCACTAACATGGTCGCAATGGAGGAAATAAGGATATTCCTCATCGAAATAGTTAAGATAACCATGCCATAGAAAATAAAAGGTTTGACATGGTTAATCAAGGGCATTCCGATTTTTCGCTGATATTTTCGTAAAGCCGTGGCATGAGCTTTTGCTACACTTGACATTCCAAGTCGTACCATGATAATAAGGATACAAAACATGAGTATACAACTTCAGAGCATTCACCAATCTCTTCCTAATCTCTCCCTAATAATAAAGCACGGATTGGATCTCCGGATTCACCGTCACAATACGCTTTCTTTCTGTGAATTTACGCTTTCAGTTTGAATTTCAAATATATAAGCGAGGTGGTACTAATTCAGGGAATCACGCGAGCACGTATTTGACGCAGGGAGCTCCTACTCGGCACATTCAGCATCGCTTAGCCCTTTTGGCGCTATACAAGAGCCTAACAGGCCGGCCCAGCAGCTACTTCTACAAGTAGAAGTGAAAAGGAAAATTAACCACGGAAAATATATGCTAGAGCTGGGATTTGAACCCACATGTTTTTGTTAAACTTGCTTCTCTCCGCACAACAACCACTGCGCCAAAGGCCAACGTGTGTTTTAGTATACGAAAACAACTCTATTTAATACTTCGCATATTGTACCCATATAAAAAACACGGTACCTGCATTACCTACGTGTGTTCAGCTAACCACTAGGGCCGGCCCATTTTTTTTTGAGAGAAAATATGTTTTTTTTAAGAAAAATGAAACCTCACAAATTTCGGAAAAAGTTCATTAACATGCATAAAAACATCGCCCTATTCAAGAGAAGCCCAATATTTTTAAAAATAGTTCGTCAATTTACAAAAATAGTTCACAAAAAAATTTAAAAAATTCATCAAAAATTTGAAAAAAAAGTTCACCAATTTGAAAAAAGTTCATCAACTTAAGAAAGTAGTTCACAAAAATTAAAAAATGTTCATCAAAATTTTGAAAAAAGTTCATCAATTTGCAAAATAGTTCATCCAATTTTAGAAAAGTTCATTGAATTTGAAAAGAGTTCAAAGATTTTGAAAAGGGTTCATCGAATTTGAAAAATTTCATCGATTTTGAAACACAAGAATCAATTTTTATAAGTAGTTCACAAAAATTATTAAAAGTTCATAGACTTGAAAAGAAAAGTTCATCAAATTTAGAAAAATCGTTGAATTTGAGAATGTTCACGTATTTAAGAAAAAACAAAGTCGGTGAGGGAAAGAAACCAGGAAGAAGAAGAAACGAAAACGCAAAAAAGAAAAGAAAAAGGAAAAAAGAAAAGGGAAAGGAAAAGGAAAAGAAAGCGAATAAAGCAAAGAAAGAGTTGAATATTATCGGATCGTATTGTGTGTCGTGGTGGTTATACTATCGAACATCAATCCGGCAGGTTTGTGGTTCGAGTTGCAACGACGGCTCCCTTCTTTTTGCGGAATAGAGTATGCGATAATGGGCCGCCCGATGCGAAGTCTTCTGCGCCCGTTTGCGAATACTGCGTTAACGAGCGCTGCGCAAATAGGATTTTCCTTTGGCGCATTCTGCGTCGAAAAGACGTCTGTTCGCATAGGAATCGCGCGTGGCCGACTCATTTGGATTGACCTCGCGAGAGGTCGGGTGATGTATGCATAAAAAGAAAGAGTTGAATATTATCGGATCATATTGTGTGTCGTGATGGTTATACTATCGAACATCAATCCAACAGTGCGTGGTTCGAGTCGCAACGACGGCTCCCTTCTTTCTTGCGGAATAGAGTACCTGACGGGTGATTTGCCCGATCTGAAGTCTTTGTAGGCGCCCGCTTGCGAATACGTTAACGGCGCCTGCGCCAAATAGGATTTGCTTTTGGCGCGTGCGTGTCAAAAGACGTCCGTTCGCATAGGAATCGGCGATCGGGCCCATTTGGATTGACCTCGCGGCGAGGTCGGGCGACAAATGCATAAAAAGAAAAAGCGAGCCGCCTCGATTCAAGCTGTGGACCTCCACTTTATTCACCCGACAAGCTAGCCACCGCACCAACTAAAGCTTTTGTGACATACCCGGGGTGAATACAAATGAACCGAAAACCGAAATACATACATATTTTTTCTACAGTATATATTTTCACGGCAGCCGATTTCAAAGAGTTTATTCATCCCATCATGCCTGGCGTTGTGTCGTGGAATGAAAGGGGGTCTTGAGCAATTGGGTTAGGGAAGTGTGGGTTTTTTCACCCGATGCAACGCACAGTCGTTTGTGCTAGTCTCTCCCTAATAATAAAACACGGATTGGGTCTCCGGATTCACCGTCGCGCCGCTTTTACAGAAAAGCCCCTGCTGTTGTGGGAATTGAACCCGCGCTCCTTTTTTAAGTGGCTAAGGTGAAAACGTTTCGATCTTGCAAAAAGATCCTGTAGTTTTTAGTATTCAACCCGCGCGACCCTTTATCTACAGAAAATAACGGCGTCCTCTTATCCATAGCGCCCATTCTGTCACTAGCCGCCGGCCACCGTGGCTCTCGCGGGAGGATGGAGGACGCTCGCCGGTGTGTGTGCGGCGAAGAAGGTTTCTGCCGCGCGGCGTGGTGGAGCAGGGGCGGTGGTTGTCGGGCTACATGAGGAGGCAGAGGCGCCCAAGGGGCAGCCGGAGTAGAGGACGACGGGAAGGCAAGGAGGCACGGGCGTCGTCTAGCCAAGGGGCGGCCGGAGCAGAGGACGATGGGAGGCGGTCGACCATGGATGTGGAGGTGCTCGCAAGCAGGGACGAGCAGGGGCGACGACGGAGTGGCTCGGGCACTCGCGCTCGCGCTGCTGGTGGAGGGAGAGCTTGTCCGGAGGAGGCAGGGTGAGTACGCCGTCCGCCAGCACCGGCCGCGAGCATACGCCGCTGTGACCTGTCCGCCACCGCCAGTCGTCGCCGGCCTCCACCGAAGTAAGCTTCTGAATCTCCAATCGACATCCTGCTCCCGTGTCTAATTTGGATTCAATTCGTGATAGTGCCCTTCTACAACACTAATCAATGGAGTGCTCGACCCGGATTGGACTTCGCTGCTATAAGAAGGAAGGCCCTCGGCCGGAATCTCCATCAGGTTGCGTACTTGGACCAGAAGATCCATCAAATCTCGGAGTACTTGGACCAGAAAAGCATCATGTCGCCTTCGAGTTCGCCTTCGAGCCGTCCACTATCGCCGACGGTGGCTACACTAGAGGTATGTAATGCCTCGACCACCCTCAAAACAGCCCTAGTGCTTCCCTTTGACCAACGAACTATCCGTCCAAGTTAACATGATCAGCCCCCTTCCCTTTCTTCTTGAGGTTGTTATCTGTATTGTTTGATTTTTTTCATGCACAGCGGCTGGACATGATGTTGGCAAATACAGTAGTGATCATAGGCTGAGATAATACAATAGAGATCATGTCGAGGGTGGAAATTTTGTATTTTATATAAGCATGACAGTTAAAAAATTGCTTACATCAAACATATCTCTGATGCAATAGTGAAGACAACTTACTCTGAATCTTGATGCACATTCCCTTCGTCAGGGTTGCCGGCCATGACATTTGCTTGATATGCTCCTCTGCAAATTGTAATATGTCACTACCGAATTCTATCCAGTAATGTTACTACGTACTACTGAATTGTTTCAGTTTGGGTCAAACAATTGATACACTGTTCTCATTTTTTGAATCAATAAATGTCATTGTCATATTGAAGAACAGAATGTCATATGCATCAAATGTGAAAGAATGAACACATGCACAGTTTTCTTTGGACTTTTCAATTGAAACTGAGAAACATGATTTTGTGGGTGCGTCAGGACTATAATCCGGTTACCTTATTTTGGCTTTTTGGAAGTTGTATTGCTTAACCATATCTTTGATCTTTTGGAATATTTAACTGTACTTAATTTGATGCAAATAACCAAACTGAATGGACATTATTTAGCATGCAAGCAGCGGCGCTGTGAACCAAATCTGAGGCGACACCACCGCCACCTGCAACTTGTCCTCCTTGATCTGATTCGCCACTCTGCATCCCCCAAAACCTCATAAGTTTGCAGGTACTGTCCTCTCTGGTCAACAGTCTTGCTCTCCCTCTCTGCTTCCAGGTTATCTTCTCTTATTATCTGGCAATCTCTGATGTTAATATTTATTTATTTAGTATCATTAGTTTCATTGTACTGATGGACATGGCAATATGCCAGGAGTGTGCATCTAGAACTTGTGGTGCCTGTGTTCCTCACAGTAGTTGTTTTTATGTTACTGTAGGTTGTACACCACTATATGATCGATGAATTCAGCCGATTTTCCTTTGTTTTCACTTCTGTATAATGAATGTAACTGATTTGCCTCCCTCGGATCTACCCCTCTTTCAGTTTATTTTTTCTGAAAAATTGGTTCTACTTGATATGCACTGGAGTCTTTAAATCAACTACTTTGTCTATTTTATTATGTAATTTTGCATTATGTTTCAGCTAATCAGTGATACAAGCCCCTGTTTCAGTATTTCTTTTCTGAAAAATTGTTGTTACTAGCCAAGGATTGAACCAAGAAATTTCGTGTTGCTGACTACATATACCTGAACATGGTGGCTTGAACTTGGTTAGAGTTATTCTTGGACATGATGCTGGAGTAATTCTTGAAGTTTCATATATTCTGCTCTTTAATCAGTTATCAATTAGCTTAATTGCATACATATGAATAGATATGCTAGCTGCACCTAGCAAAATAGGATTAGGAGGTGTATTCAGTGGAGTGGATTAATTGGTTTTGACGTCTCTGTAATATATCGTCTCTGTCGACTTCACAGCCATTGTCTCTGTAAACCGCCGCCATCGTCTCTGTCGACTTTGCCGCAAGACCATCTGCAATCGCCTCGCCCGACTTTGCCGGAAGACCATCAGCCATCGCCTAGACCTACTTTGGCACAACTACTTTTGAAGCATCTGATGGGTCTCATCTGTTTGCCAATTCATCAGTTTACTGTACCAAATATAGCTGTTGACAACAGTAGACTATATTTGACTGACAAGCAACACATCACGCACTCCTACATAGATGGATTCTGTTTGTACTTGACAGCAGCAGGCTAAATTCCAACCCCAACTAACAGTCTACCACAACTCCTTGCCCACTCCTAGACAGTAGTTAAATTCCTTTATCGATCAACCATAGTCTACAATTAACCAGTCTAATTTGGATGTGCAACACCAAAGACCATTTGATTGAATTGGTTGTATTTTTCTGACCCAAATCAGTTCATAGTAATTCTAGCTTGATACAATTATCAGATCCTCTTGTCCTGTCAAGCAGATGATCTTTTGTCCTGTTATACAGATAGTCTTTTGTCCTGTCAAGTAGGTGATTAATTACTGAACAAGTAGAGCATGGCATTTTCTGTGTGCAACTGCCTCGATCCACAGTGACAAGCCTTTTGAGGCTACTTCAAGTCAAGTGGCTTCAGATTTTTTTTTACTATGTATACACATGTATTATTTAGGTTAGAATAGTATCAGATTTGATTGGTGCCCTCAATTCATAACACACACTGATAGGTTACTTCTTTCTGGCTTTAACTTTTTGAAGTCTAAATAAGCATCTTAATTCCTTCATATGTCTTAGACCACATTTACTGATATGACTTACTTTCTCATTCTAGAATTTTTTTTAACATGCACATATATATTGTACTACAAAAATCCTAGCTTTGTCATCTTGTTAGCAAACTGAATATGATGTACTACCTCTGTTTCAACTGATTCCTGCGATAGTGCTTCTAACGGTTGGAGGTTCACCTTTTATTTTTGTTGTGACTACAGAAAATAGATGACAACACTGAACTGAACATTGCGGAGGATTTCGATAAACGACCTTCAAAAAAGCAAAAAAAATTGAATCAAGTGTTTTGGAGCCATCACCTATGTCACCAACTATGTCAACATCTACTCCAGTTTCGGAGTGTTTTGAATCGATTGGGCCGGAATCAGATAGATCGTGATCCATTGTCATCACCTCCATCCCCATCTAGCTCGACATTATCTTCTGTTTTTCCATTACATGATGTTAAGGAACGAGATTCACATAAAGAGATCAAACTTGATGAGACATATGATTATCTCCCACGAGATATTTGTTTGATTTATTATGTGTACTTTCATATTCAATATATTCTTAAATTATTTGATTTTTGCAGACTATACATTGACCGACCATGATCTATGTGCTCATATAGCAATAGAATCATCTTTGAGAGAACAATTGCTGGTTAAGATAGATGGAAGTTATGTCTTACAAAATCAATTGATGTGCCTGCTAGATGAAAAAGAGTGGGTAAATGATGATGTAAGTAAACACCAAAAAAAGTTTAAAAACATTTCAATAAATATGTTCGTAATTTTTAAAAACACTTAAAATCCCCAGAAAAAATCACTTCAGACTACAAAAACCATTTCGAATGTACAACAGGAATACATTCTTTTCAAAAAATGTTATTTTATAGAGTATGTTCTAATTTTCATAAAAATGTTGACTATTCTTCAAAAGGTGTTACATTTTTAATGAAATATTCAGTTTTATCAAAAAAAGGAAATTTCGACGCTCAACATTTATTAAAATAGATATAAAAAATGGTTAAAATGACATATCAAGAAGGTTCACCACTTTTATCTTCCGTTGCAACGCACGGGCTCTTTTGCTAGTAATAATAAAGCACGGATTGACTTTGTCGGGTTCACCGTCACGATACGTTTCTTCCCGTGATTTTACGCTTTCAGTTTGTTTCATATGGTTTATCCGAGGTGGTACTATTTTTCTGCACAGGCTCATGATCGTTCACTTTTATTTATGGGCCATCAGCTGGCGTGTATGCCCGTCCAGGCTAGGCAGCAGCGAACGCACGAACCAGCCCATCACACCAATGCCATCCCGTGAGAAGAAAAATAAGTTCTGTAAAACGAGATGAAAAAAATTTATCGCCGGACGCTGAACTCGAACCTTGGTCTCCTAGATGTGAGTGGGTTGGGCTAGCCATGCGAACTATTGGGCGACCTTGATAAAAAGAAAGGTTACTTTAAATAAACCATATCACGAGTAGATCGGAGCGAAACATTGAAGGGAAATTTTCGTATTGGGCCACATAGCTGCATGGTGGGCCTAATCAACATCCAAACGCTACAACTCCTAGGCCTTTTCTGGGCCACAAACAATGTGAGAAAAAAAGGCCGCGGCGGTGTCGAACTCATGACCTCCTGTTCCGGCAAAAGGCTCCAGCAACCAACCGGACGTCCAAATTTGATATTAAATAATCCCACATTGTTCCTTTAAACAGAATCCTACCAGTTTATATATGTTAGCAAGTGTCATGTAATCAGCAAGATGCATAAGGAAAGAGACCGTGAGATGAATTGAGGGTTGTCTATCGAAGGAAATAATTGATGGTGGTCTATTAAAGGAAAGAATTGACCTTTGTCTATTAAAGGTAGGAATTGAGGGCTGAATATAAACAAAATAAAGTAAGGATAGATTTCTGGATTGTGGGTATAAAAGGAAGGAATTGAGGGCTGTATATTGAAGGAAATAAATTAATGGTGGTCTATTAGAGGAAAGAATTGATCCTTGTCTCTTTAAGAAAAGAAATTTACATGTGAGGTGTATTGTGTATTAAAGGAGATCGAGGGCGAGCCGGCCGGCCGGACTCTCAACTGATGAATCATTTGGAGGTGCGGACAGTTGGATGGTGGAATGCTCTGAACAAAAAAGGATAAATGGAGCAGTGTGCGGGCACTAGCACGACAGCAAAGATAAAAATATGATGGAATGCTCTGAATGTTGTGTTCACCGAGAAAATACTAGGATTGTGTGTTTCTTAAAAATAATAGCATTGTGTTTGCTGAACGGCTGTATTTATTTTCGTACATTGCATTACACATGCTTCTAAAAAATAATTGCATTGTGTTTGCTGATCTGATGTTTGATCTCCATGCACTTGCACAAATTATGTATTTATTTACGTTGCGAAACTGATATGTCTTTTTCTCCTAGCTGATATACATATATGTATGTCACAAGTCATATGTTGTTGTTGATGGTATTGCAGTGGATTTTCTTAGCAGATATAAGGAATGGTGCTTGATTACACTAGAGCAGGTTTTCTGATTTTTTTTTGCCCGGTGCAATGCCCGGGCATTTGTAAAAAGGAGCTCTGTATGCTGGTGTTGACTCGTGGTATTTGCTCCTATTAAACCTCGACGCACACCTGCACGGTATGTGGCCGATCTGAACAAAAAAGGATAAATGGAGCAGTGTGTGGGCACTAGCACGACAGTAAAGACAAAAATATGATGGAATGCTCTGAAAGTTGTGTTCATCAAGAAAATACTAGGATTGTGTGTTTCTTAAAAATAATAGCATTGTGTTTGCTGAACGGCTGTATTTATTTTCATACATTGCGTTTTACACATGCTTCTAAAAAATAATTGCATTGTGTTTGCTGATCTGATGTTTGATCTCCATATATACACTTAAAAATAATAGCATTGTGTTTGCTGAACGGCTGTATTTATTTTCGTACATTGCATTACACATGCTTCTAAAAAATAATTGCATTGTGTTTGCTGATCTGATGTTTGATCTCCATGCACTTGCACAAATTATGTATTTATTTACGTTGCGAAACTGATATGTCTTTTTCTCCTAGCTGATATACATATATGTATGTCACAAGTCATATGTTGTTGTTGATGGTATTGCAGTGGATTTTCTTAGCAGATATAAGGAATGGTGCTTGATTACACATGGAGCAGGTTTTCTGATTTTTTTTTTGCCCGGTGCAATGCCCGGGCATTTGTAAAAAGGAGCACTGTATGCTGGTGTTGACTCGTGGTATTTGCTCCTATTAAACCTCGACGCACACCTGCACGGTATGTGGCCGATCTGAACAAAAAAGGATAAATGGAGCAGTGTGCGGGCACTAGCACGACAGTAAAGACAAAAATATGATGGAATGCTCTGAAAGTTGTGTTCATCAAGAAAATACTAGGATTGTGTGTTTCTTAAAAATAATAGCATTGTGTTTGCTGAACGGCTGTATTTATTTTCATACATTGCGTTTTACACATGCTTCTAAAAAATAATTGCATTGTGTTTGCTGATCTGATGTTTGATCTCCATATATACACTTAAAAATAATAGCATTGTGTTTGCTGAACGGCTGTATTTATTTTCGTACATTGCATTACACATGCTTCTAAAAAATAATAGCATTGTGTTTGCTGAACGGCTGTATTTATTTTCGTACATTGCATTACACATGCTTCTAAAAAATAATTGCATTGTGTTTGCTGATCTGATGTTTGATCTCCATACACTTGCACAAATTATGTATTTATTTACGTTGCGAAACTGATATGTCTTTTTCTCCTAGCTGATATACATATATGTATGTCACAAGTCATATGTTGTTGTTGATGTTATTGCAGTGGATTTTCTTAGCAGATATAAGGAATGGTGCTTGATTACACATGGAGCAGGTTTTCTGATTTTTTTTGCCCGGTGCAATGCCCGGGCATTTGTAAAAAGGAGCTCTGTATGCTGGTGTTGACTCGTGGTATTTGCTCCTATTAAACCTCGACGCACACCTGCACGGTATGTGGCCGATCTGAACAAAAAAGGATAAATGGAGCAGTGTGCGGGCACTAGCACGACAGTAAAGACAAAAATATGATGGAATGCTCTGAAAGTTGTGTTCATCGAGAAAATACTAGGATTGTGTGTTTCTTAAAAATAATAGCATTGTGTTTGCTGAACGGCTGTATTTATTTTCATACATTGCGTTTTACACATGCTTCTAAAAAATAATTGCATTGTGTTTGCTGATCTGATGTTTGATCTCCATATATACACTTGCACAAATTATGTACTTATTTACGTTGCGAAACTGACATGTCTTTTTCTCTTAGCTGATATACATATATGTATGTCACCAGTCATATGTTGTTGTTGATGTTATTGCAGTGGATTTTCTTAGCAGATATAAGGAATGGTGCTTGATTACACATGGAGCAGGTTTTCCGATCTTTTTTGGCCCGGTGCAGCGCACGTGCATTTGTAAAAAGGAGCTCTGTATGCTGGTGTTGACTCGTGGTATTTGCTCCTATTAAACCTCGACGCACACCTGCACGGTATGTGGCCGATTTGAACAGCACATACATGTATTTCATGGCTGATCGGAAACACAAAAAAACTGGTTTTCGTTCAATAATCAATCCCTATGAGCTCGCATCAAGTTAGCCTCATCACATGTCACACGTTGGATGCTCTCGACGAGTAGGCTTATCTAAGATGGTGTAAAAAAAGTTTACCTAACCGAAAAAAAGGTTTACCTGAGAAGAACCCTCAATTGCATTACAATTCTTTCTCAAGTATCAGTTTGTTCTTAGTTTTTCATTTTAATTAACTTCCAAACAATGATTTGATTTTTTTGTCTCATCATTTTTGTTGTTCCACTGTCTTGGATCGGTTTGCTGATGATCGATCCATTAACAAACATCACTAGCTAGCCACAACGCTTGCTCATAAGTGAGACCAATTAATCTAAATTTGTTCATTTGTTGGAGATATACTTTAACGCTGGAGGGAGGTCAAGCTTGAGGATAACGACTCTGATGCTTGCAGTGTATGGAGGCTGCCTTTATAAGACAAAAATGACTACTTGTGGATGCTAATATGAAATTAGGCGACGATAACATTGTTGCCCTTTTAGTCTCAGTTGCCTTTTAAAAGTCCTTATATTATTTTGGCATATAATTTGAAATAAAATTATCTCCACCACATCACCATAGCCCGATTCTTGAGTCCTGGACAACGTGTTCATTTAGTAAGAGGATGCGGCCATGTGGGAACAATAGTGTTTCACCCATTGCAACGTACAAACATATTTGCAACATGACTATTGATATTCTTAGGAAAAATTTGAAACTTTTGTCGATGGCCAACCTCATCGCCATGGAATTGATCATGTTTACCGTGATTGGGTGGAATATACATGACCACCATCGACGAACGGGAGAAGTGTTTATCGTGATTAGGTGAAATACATGACCACCATCCACGGATGGGAGAAGTGACCAGACCGATGTGTCGCTAGGTACGTGTAAGGATTTTGTTCACCCGTTGCAACGAACGGGCCTTTTGGTAGTACAATTCAAGTATGGACCGCAACAAATTGTTGTCGAATTGATCAATGGATTATTTCGCCCATGAGCCTCAGCGGGGAAATTTGTTTGACGGATTTTTGTACCCAAAAAAGCCCAATAATTTGTGAGCCCTGGTGGATCGGCATGCAAAATAAATATGAAAGTATATATGAGAAACATATCACTTGTATTTAACAAAGTATTAATGTGTGACATGTGGGTCCCACGTATTGGTAGAAAATTATGAAAGGAGAAAATATTCAATATTAGACTCTATTTGTAGAGTTCATCATATAAAATACAGTGGTGCAAATAGTTTGAAATTTTACTCTCTGGTTTATGAGTAATATTTGCCAAAAGTGAAAAATACATGCATGTAAAGCTAGCCAAATTTGGAAGGGAAACGTTTGGAATCGGCGCACCGGCCGAACGCTCGGCCGGTCACGCGCCACGCTGGCGTCGTGCACCCACTCAAGCAGCCCCTCGCGCGAAGACGCGTGTATTTAGTGAACCCAAACCTTATCTGTTCCTGCCTTATCTCTTCCCGTGCACTTCATCTCCTACCTCCAGCCGCGTCCTCCCCACGCCATGTTTCTTCTCTCCCTTCCCTGCGCTGCCGCGAAACCACCACAAGGCACACTTCAGTCACGCCGCCGTCCCCCCGCTCCATTCCATTTCCTTCTCTGGCAAGGCAGGTAGGGAGGCCCCCGGCCATGGGCGCTGCCTTTTTTTCGCAGGAGGATCTGGCGCTGCTCTGGGGGAGACAAAGGGGGGATTGCGGCGCTGCCTGCCAGGAGCTTGCCACCCATGGGCCCGGCGCCGCTAGAACCAGAGTCCAGCGATGCTGGAACGAGCAGCCATGGTTGCTACAACCAGCAGTTTCCGGAGGTGGAGATGGGAGAGGCTCCGGTGTTGCAACTGGGTTTTTGTTTTGCTGGAACCAGAGTCCCGAGATGCTGGAAACGGAGACATTTTTGCTACCATCTTTTTTTGATTTGCTAGACCAGACTAAATTTTGCTACCACCGTATTTTAATTTTGCTGGAAGCAGCCTAAATTTTTGCTACAACCGGTTTTGCAACGGCGGCCATTTTTGCGACCGGCGACGGCAACGAATGTAATTTTTGCTACAACCGTGTCAATTTTTTGCTACTACTGTTTATGTGTTTTGCTACATCCATTTTTCATAAGGCCATGGGTGCTTTTTATGACTGACATGTGCCCAGCGATGACGAGGACGGCATTTTTGTTGCAACAGCCTCGTTTTTTGCTACTACTGGCGACGTGTTTTGCTACATCCATTCACGAGGCCATGGTGCTTCAAGCACGGCGGCGAGTTCCGGTGGCGTTTTTGCTACAACCGCATTTGAATTTTGCTACACCCGTTCAAGGTTTAGCTGCAACCGCGGCTGAGTGTTGCATGTGTTGATCACCGGCGGCGACATCGCCCAGTTGCGGCCGACAGCGGAGGTGGCTAGCTGCCATCTGCGAAGTGTGCGCCGAGGTGCAGCTCTGCGGCGAGGTCAACGGCGGTGGGGCGGCCTGCGGTGCGGTCTGCGGCGAGTCGCGGGGCGATTTTCATGGAAGGATCTTGCCCCGGTAGTGGCGGCCCTCTTGATGCGGTGCGGCGAGGGGCAGGTGCGGGACGATTTTCATGAAAGGATCTTGCCGGCGGGGGGCGGCCTGCGATGCGGTGCGGCGAGGGACGGGTGCGGGACGATTTTCTTGGGGGATCTCGCACAGATCAGACGGCCCAGGCTCGCGCATCGGACGGCTGGTGCTCGACCGGCCCAACAGTTGGGCCGGCGCACCAGCGCAGATCAGCGCCTAATTTGGAATTGGTGTGCATGCATCCGGCCACGTAGATTTGCTGGTAATGTAGATTTGCTGCTAATGGATACGAGTTGCATGCAATGTGACCGAACGGGACAAGGCCCACGTAACAGGGACTGTTGGGGCTGAGTTAAATTAGCGTCTAAGAAAGCAAGAAATCAAGAAAAGGAAATACACAGCACGCAAACTTGGGATGGACTCCGTTGCCGTTTTAAACCCAGACGTTTTCCAACGCCTTTCCACGACCAGCGCCTATATAAAGTGAGGCAGCCCTCGTTTCTGGGAGGCACGCACATAGTACGCACGCGCACATACACACGTCCAGCCGAAGCTTTTCTTCCTCTGAAAACCTACGTGATGCCGCTGCCAGGAGCATGCAGTAGACATCGCTAGGCTCTCGTGGCTCTTTTCCTCGTCCAGCCGAAGCCAAAGCGCGCCGAGGCTCTCATCATCACCAGCTCTACACACACCACCCCTTCCCTCCTCAATCTACACCATGTTAGTTTCATCAATCGCGGGCGCTGTTGCTTCATCGTCTTGTTGACCTCTGCACCAACCGTCGACTTTGATGGTAAGTTGTAAGAACCAAACGTGAGAATTATTTTATGATGACAAAAGAGCAAGTATGTAACGATCTATGTTCATGCAAGCAATCAAAGAAGTGGAAAAGAAATTAATCTTGCCCCTTACGAGGGAGCTTGATCTGTTCTATCTCATCGGTTGTAAAGTTGTGGTAAGCAAGTTCTACATCAGTACTTCGGCCGAATACTGACGAGAAAAATGGCCTACATCAGCACCGTGGCCGAGTACTGATGAGCAAAAGGTCTATCCTACTAAAAGCAAGTTCTACATCACTATCTTGGCCGAATAGTAACGAGAAACGGGCCTACATTAGTACCGTGGCCGAGTACTGATGTGCAAAAGGTTTGTCCTACCGAATCAAGTTATACATTAGTGTCGTGGCCGAGTACTGACGAGCAAAAGGCATGTTCTACTCAAAGAAATTCTACATCAGTTCCATGGCGAGTAATGATGACTGTTTAATACGAAACTTCACTTTAGCCCCATGTCGTATACTTGAGCATAAAAATCCTCCATCAAAGCCAGCCTAAAACCATGGCTTTCTCATGCAAGGAAACTAGCTACAAAATTCACAAAAGCGCGGGATGTCTACTCCAACAAGGATAGTCAACCGTAGGTTCATGCAAAACATGACGAGCGTATGCGGCTAAGGCCAAGTACGAAGGAGTCAAAACTACTACACTGATTTTGCCCCTCACGAGTAGGCAACTTCAACGAAATACTATCTTGATTCCGCCTCTCGCAAGGATGCGAGGCTATAAATTATACATTGTTTTTGTCCATCAAGAGGAGGTGAGATTAATAAAGGTTACTTGAATTCCGCCCCTCACTAGGAGGTGACGTCCGTACAATTCTACATCGATTTCACTCCTACTAGGTAGCGAAATCAATTTTGTTTTATTGGCAAGCATCATCCAATGCATCTGTGATATACCACATCAGCATCTTAGCCGAGTTGTCAACGACACAAAAGCTACGCACACCATTATCTTCATCATACGTTTAGTGCCGACGAGCCCGGACGAAATCATGTCCAAGTGCTGACAAGGCTATGTCACCGACATGTCACTACCTATGGAATTGGACACACTATTGCTGGGCACCGACGAGGCAATAGCAACAAAAACATATGTCCGCGCCTGACAAAGTCAGGGCATCACATGACTGGGAACCGACGAGGCGAAAGTCATCCCCTTCATTGACACATCTTGTTGGTCACACCAACATGGCGATAATACTCATGATCGGGTTTTGGCGAAACAAAGCTACCCATATAATATTTACATGAATATCACAATCCATATGGATGAGCAATCCGATACATCAACGACCATCAACGCAGCTTAATCGGAGGTGTTCTGTGGGATCGACCTCATGGATGTAATTAATCGGTTGCTTGCAAATGCACTAGGAATCTGGGATTCAGTCAGATACTTCTTAAGCGCGATGTAGAAGGCGAAAGGATAAAGGACGCGTCTAGTGGGTGGCCGGCTGCCCAGTAGTGCGATCGAGCGGCCGGCCTAAAAAGGTAAGCCCTTATCCCCTCGCGGTACAGAAAAGGAAGGGGACAGGCGGCCACCAAACCGAGGCGATGGAGCGCCCAGTCCTGAACAGAAAAGCATGATCCCCACGTGGCCAACTGTCCCCACGCTTGCTCGCCCCCACGTCCCAGCCCCTCCCACGCCCCAGCCCCTCCCACGCTACCTTCTTGTCCTCCACGAAAGAAGGGGATCCAAGGCTCCTTCTTCCTCCTCCTGTACAACCGCCATGGCAGCCCAAAATTAGAAGAAACTGCGTCAACAAGTTGACCTGAAGGGCAGGGTGATCAGAGCCATACCAGGCAGCAACAAACAGGCAAGTAATTCCTCTCTGCCCCTCTTCAGTTCTCCCCCTTCTTGTACTGCATCTATAAAGACCCTTCTCCAGGGATCTATCAGCAAATCCATGGAGAAAGCTGCCACATCATCCCATTGTCAACATCACACCACCCCTACCCCCCATGAACGCATCTGCACACTAAACATGGTTTGAGGTCAAAACTGAACATGTTTCCTAACATGCATGCCAGGCAAGTTTCCCCTCCCCCTGTATGTGTTCAGCAAGCCAACTAAGACATATTTTCTGGCCAACTAAAACATGATTCTAGCCACCTGAACATGCATGTTGGCCAACTCGTATATGCATCCTGGCCAACTGAAACATCTATTCTAGCCAGCTGAACACATTGACTGTGCAACTGAACATGGATGCTGGCCAACTGATATATGCATCCTGGGAAACTGAAACATCTATTCTAGCCAACTGAACACACTGACTGTGCAAATGAACATGCATGCTGGCCAACTGATATATGCATCCTGGGAAATTGAACATCTTTTCTAGCCAGCTGAACACATTGTCTGTCCAACTAAATGTGCATGCTGGCCAACTGATATATGCATCCTGGCCAACTGAAAGATCTATTCAAGCCAACTGAACACATTGACTGTAAAACTAAACATGCATGCTGGCCAACTGATATATGCATCCTGGCTAACTGAAAAATCTATTCTAGCCAACTGAACACATTGACTGTAAAACTAAACATGCATGCTGGCCAACTGATATATGCATCCTCGCCAACTGAAAGATCTATTCTAGCCAAAACCAAAAATCTGCAGTACGACAGCTTAAACACAGGAACTTTTGTGAAAGCTACACAATGATCAGTAGCAACATCTAAAGCAATTTCTGGAACAGAGAAAAATAAACAAGCCTATTGAAGCCATAAACCATATTAAAGTAGTCACGCATATATACTTGTCCCACACATATATTTTGGTAGCACACCTATTGCAAAGCAAAATATGTTCAAATATAATGGAAGTAAAAACAGAAACAACGATGAAAAGCATATGTCTATAGTCTGTCATCCAATTCATCTTTCTTCTTTCACCTGGATTTTCCATCTCACAGTGTAGCATCAAATTGTGTCCAAATTATGTGCAGAAAAATCTGAATCAGCTCCTTGCCAACAGAAAACATGCGGATCATTGCAACAAATAGAGGAAAAAGTCAGAAAAACTTTGTAGTAAAAAAAGTCATGTTATTGCCAACTATTTACTGCAAAATGTGCAACTAACATAACAAGTCTGTGCAAAACAAAAAATACATCCCTGTTATAATAAAAGATTCTGCTATAGACATGTTATTTTTGGAACTAAGATTGTCATAAAATGGTGTGCAACTGCCTATTTACTAAGTTTTTAGGTTGTTTAAAACACTCTTTGATGATTAAAACTTGACATCACTTCCTTTTTTTATATGCAGTGGATGTGAGGCAGCAGCCAGAAAAAGGAAAAAAAATTCTTGATCTCAATGAGTTGCCTCCTGATCTCAATGAGCTTCCTCATGATATGGATGAGCAGCAACCCAGCATACCGCAAGGAAATTGGACAGAAAATGGGCGCTCTGTTTACTACATGCACACAAGTCGTGGGCCTACCCCTATGGGCCATGACAATGTGGCAGGGCAGTCATCAACCCGTCGTGCCCCTGTAGTGGTGTCTTTGCAGTCAGGGAGACATTCTCTTGATGACACGGGCACCGCGGCAAATGTTCCTGGTCCAACCAGGACTGAGCTCGGAGCTGGGGCTGTTGACGGTGTTGTGCAAGGAGAAGAAGGAGAAGATGAGGCTGGTTCTCAGCTAATGGAACCCTATGTTGGCATGAGGTTTGACACCCTTCAAATTGCTAAGGATCACTACAACAGCTACACCCTACGGATGGGTTTCTCTGTAAAAATGAACACCTCTAGGCGGACAACTCGCACAAATGTATTGGTAAAACAACAGTTTTGCTGCAACAAGTACAAGGCTCCTCCTGTCCTGAACCCTATACCAGATCCAAAACCCATTGACAGTGATGAGGAGATGGAAGATGTACCTCCAATATTTGCTGAAGAGAAGGCTGGTACTAGTAAGAAAAAGAAGAAGCGTAAACGCGAGACAATAAAGCAAACTCAATGCAAGGCAAAAATGTTGGTGAAGCTGATAGATGGGCGATGGCAGGTGACGCACTGTTCGTGACCACAATCATCCGCTACTGAACAAACCTTCATTTCCCAAATACTTGAGATCCCACCAAGGCATCTCTCCTGATGAAAAGGAGTTTTTGCGCATCTTGTATAACTGCAACTGGACTACATGTGTGTATCTATATCCCTTATAGAATTAAGTTTCCTTCTAGGTAGTCCAGTGTGCAACTGTTATGGTACTGGTGTGCAACTAAAATGCCTTAAGTGTGCAACTAGATTACCTTCACTGTGCAACTACATGATGTTCCCGTGCAACTACATTGCCTTCATTGTGTAACTACATAGTGTCCTGTGTACAAAATGAAAGTGTTTTTTAAAAGGTGCAGCTGGTTGTCCATTTCTTGCAACTATCTTCTGTGCCAACACATATTGTATTATTGTGCAACTAGATATGTGCATTTGTGCGAATAAAAAAAGAGATATTGTTTCTTTTTGTATTATGCAGGACATATGATGCATGTAATGGCAGAGTTCTATGGATCTGAGATGATGGTGCCATTCGGACCAAAGGCAATAACAAATATGTGTACAAGTTTCCGTAGAGATGACACAAAGGAGGGTGAGATGATGGAGACAATTGCGCACTTCAAGGATATACAAAAAAATGATCCAGACTTCTTCTATAAGGTAAAATATGACGAAGACGACAGAGTTGTCAACATATTTTGGGTGGATGGCTCAGCTCGAAAAGCTTATGCAGAGGCGTACCACGATTTGCATATCGTTTGACACCACCTACATGACCAACATGTACAATATGCTGTTCGCGCCCTTCATCGGAATAAACCGACATGGCCAATCTTTCATGCTGGGTTGCGTGTTTGTGAGGCAGGATGGCATCGAGCTTTGATTGGGTCTTCCGAGCATTCCTAGAGGCTATGGATGGCAAACCTCCTGACAACTTCATAACCGATCAGGATGGTGCAATGAGGCAGTCAATACAGAGAATCTGTCCATCCACAGTGCATCACTGTTGTCGATGGCACATCATGAAAAAAGCTCAAGAAAAAGTTGGTTGGCTGTTGTGCCGGAATCTAGGGCTCTGTGATGATTTCAACTACTGTGTTGACTTCAGCTTCACTATATACGAGTTTGAGTGGAATTGGGCTGGGTTAATGATGAAGTACGAGGCTATGACACACACACACACACACACACACACACACACTTTGAGAAGTTGTACGAATACAGGTCAACTTGGGTGCCGTGCTACTTCAAACACAGGTTCTTCCCCTTCCTGCAGTCTACACATCGTAGTGAGGGGTTCAACGCCATCCTAAAAAGATATGTGAACCCACACAACTCAATGCTGAACTTCGTCAAGCAATATGAAAAAATTCAGAACCACATCCTTGCCAAGGAAGGCTACAATGATTACAGGATAGAACACCTTGAGATTGAGCTATGGTCCAACTTCCCAATAGAGAGGCAAGCTTACGAAACCTACACTAGGGACCTTTACCGCAAGTTCAGAGAAGAGTTTGAGCTGATTGGACGTTATAATGCGTTCCAAGTTGGTGCTGACCTTTTTGAGCTCAGACCAAACCAGGAATTTGTTGCCAAATATGGTTCTCGAAACTAAATGGTGCAGGCAAGGGTGGAGGACGGTTCCTATTTGTGTGAGTTCTGCAAAATGGACAAGGACGGCATGCTTTGTTGCCACATCCTCAAGGTGTTCAGCCATCTTGGAGTTGATGTCATTCCGGAAAGGTACATGCTAAGACGGTGGGCACCTACTGCTGTCCCTAGTGCGCCAGGGACCGGGTATGAGCAACCGGATGAAATGCCTCCTCAATCAAAGTAGATAAGGGAGAGAAACATATATTCGATTTTCACTAGCCAAGTTTGCAAGTGGCTCTCATGAAGCACAAGCAATTGTATACAAGCATATGCGCGGAGCACGTACCAAGATCGACCACCTGAACAAGTCCAAGAAAAAGAAAAAATGACTGCTGCTACTAGGCCATCAAATGATGGCAACCCTCAAGGACCTCCTCCACCTCCAGACCCTACATGGCATGCCCCACCTCCTCCTCCCCCGTCTAGCCCTACAAGCAGTGCCCCGCGTGCTCCTCCCAATGGCCCTACAAGCAGTACTCAGGGGGCTCATCATCCAGGTAATTACCTGCCCCAACTCCCCATCTAACTAGGTGTGTCACTTCAGTTGCACACATCATGGTGCCCAGTTGCACAGAACATGCTACCCAGTTGCACACGCTATGTTAGTTCGAGCATCAAGATAAACAACTGACTTTTTTTCCTGTTCTGGCTATAGGTGATGGAAACCCTTGAGGACCTCCTCCACCTCCAGGCCCTACACGGCATGCTCCACCACCTCCTCCCCCACCAGTCCCAACAAGCAGTGCCCCGCGTGCTCCTCCCAATGGACCTACAGGCAGTACTCAGGGGGCTCATCACCCAGGTAATTACCTTCCCCAACTACCGATGAAACTAGGTGTGTGACTTCAGTTGCACACATCATAGAACCTAGTTGCACAGAACATGCTACCTAGTTGCGTGCGCTATGTTAGTTTGAGCATCAAGATAAAAAACTAACTTGTTTTTCCTGTTCTGCCCATGGGTGATTACAATCCAAGTACCATGACCGGTCGTGCTACTACATGTGTTTTTTAACTTAACTTGCACACAACAACCAGTTAGTTGCACGGCATGGGCTGTGAGGTTGCAGAGAACATAAGTGCTGGTTGCACAAAAAAATTACTAAACTTTTTATATGATTATTACACAGGTGATCGAACACAACCTCGTGATGGTCCTACTACCCCATTGGAGGCTGCATCCCCTGCACAAGCCTCTGATGATTTTTTGCCCAGGGATCCTCCAAGATCTACTACAAAGTGTAGGGCGAAGAGTCGATGGTACAAATCGGCGCTGGAGCTACACCCAAAGAAGAAAAACAAATACAGCCAGTTCCAATCTACATAGCACACTACTGGTGTGTGTCCACTCCGGCTGCTGTGATTCTCTTTCATCGTTTGTAACTTTAGGACAAAAAGGAAAAGAATGATGGTTTTTGAGCAATGTTGGGACCAAGTCGACACATTCAGCATCTATGCTTTCTCTTATCTAATTTATGTTCCTTGAATTAGTTCATGCACTGTGTAAAAAATGTTGCTATTTGTGCCTTTGTTGGCAACTGGTTAAATATTTAGTTGTTGAACAATTGTATGTCCAGTGCTCCTAATGTGTCAACAAAAGTGATGATATTGAGTTGCAAACAGAATTACTATTAGTGTTCAACTACTAAATCTGCTCAAAAATTGTGCAAACCAGCAACTTCCTCCATGGGGCAGAGAAAGAAAAGAGTACTGACCTAGTCCTTGCCGTATCTGAGCAACTTCCTCCATGGGGCGGAGTTGTGTGGGCTGGTGACCCAATCATATGCCAGCTTCTTCCAGATGTTGAGTACTTCCTTGGGTTCGTAGTTGGGCAGTTGGCTACCGTTCCACTCAGTGGCGTTAAGCAGTGTGAACAGCCCACACTCATTGCTATGGTGGGCAAAAAAGAAAATTTGTAACAGAAAATTAAAACCAAATAAAGATAATGCACTCTGTGCAACTGTGCAACTGCTTATGTGCCACTGTGCGACTACTGATGTTCCACTATGAAACTGCTTATGTGCCACTATGCAACTACTTATGTGCCACTGTGCAACTAACTAGATAATCCATGAGAAACTCATAAAAATGAAAAACAGATTGTAGACTAGTTCTGTGTCTTAAAAAGCTAAAGATTGCACATGTAGAAAAATTTAAAAACTATAAATTGATGGTAAGAAATTGAGAAGAATGTCATGCTTATTATCTTACTTGTCGAGCTGCTTCGGTACGTCAATGTCAATAATCAGGAAGTGCTCGATGTTGAACTTTGGTTAATGCTTCCTCCATAGCTGGCGTACTGCCCCCGTGATGATAGAGGCGGTGGTCATCAGCTCAATGTTCTCCAGCTTCCCGCTTGAATCAAGAACTTCGAAGCGTCCGACCCTCAATTTGACATTGAACACCCAATAATGCCTCCCTCCCGCTTTATCATTTATATCAGCGCACTCGAGCACTGGCAGCATGACCTGCACGCATAAACGATTCAGACACAGATACACATTATAGGTAAGAAAAAACAGTAGAGAATTGTTGAAGTTAAAACAGGTAGCCAGAAAGTATTTTCCAACTAAAAGATGTGTCATGTGCAACTGACCATGTTATGAGTGCCAACCAAGAGATGGATCATGTGGGAACAGTACTCACCAAGTCTTGCTTGTCGAGATGGTTCTTGTAATCAAACTTCTTGTTTATCTCATTCACATTGTGGATCCCTTGTTGTAAATTGACCTGTAGAAATTATAAGCATGCCTCAAACTACTTACTAGATGAAAGGACTCCCTGAATTGGTAAACAAAAGCGCTGCAGAAAAAGAAGAGGGGAAAAAGGTTTTTAAAAAACTTACAAAAAACGTAGTGGCATAACGACCTTCTTTGACCCTTCTGGTAAGTTATCCATGATATATAAGATTCTAGTCTCAATAACAATTCTTGATAGCTATTGAACCGGCTTCATGGAATCAACTAACTCCTTTAAAGAAATGTAGAAATCACCATACCTGATTATCTCAGGGCTGATTTTTTTTAAAGAAATGAAAAAAAAAGTTAGCTCGAAGGGTCACAACAACAACACAAATGTGTATGATATTAAAACAAAACAGTGTGCAACTAAAAGCCCTGTTTTGTGCAACATGCTCTGCTTTCTGTGCAACTAAGTGGGTGGTCCTATGCAACTGAAAAAGATATGTATGTAGGCTGTGGGGAGTTGGTTTACCTGGTAGCCTCATCATTTGCTCCTGGGTGATGCCTAGCCCAATACATGAGGGCAGCGTAAGGCTTGTTGACTGCCTCATTGGAGCTGAACTTCTTCTTCTTGTTGTAGTCAATGAATGGAGACCTTTGAGATGCTACGGGCCTTATTACCCTCCTCTGTCTTCGAGCAACAGGTGGTCCTGAAGAACTGCTCGTGCCAACTTCTGGTTCTGCGCATATCGGGTTGTGGCAACTGTCTGGTGATCCAACATCTGGCTCTTGAGCTATTGCCTTGCCAGCATCAGCAGCAACACATCCTTCATTCACAGCTGCTAGGTCCAACTCACCATCATCTATGACAACCACACTGGCCTGCGCTTTTTCTGCTGCTGGAGCAGGTGGTGGAGCATCACCATCTATGCCGAGGTCAAAAGATGGTGCATCGCAGAACCCGTCACCATGATAGCTGCAAGAGTTTGATCTGTGTATGGGTTCAAGGCCCAGGGCATCTCCTTGCGGTACATACACAGGTGCATCATTCGCTGACTTGGTTCTTAATAGTGTTGTAGTTGGCGGCCTTGGAGGCTTGCACCTGCTTACAATGTTGAAGACATCCTCTTGTGTTAATGAGTGCTGAAAGTCAGCTCTTGGTGATGCAGGCTTGCTTGGCTGTTGTGTGCTAGCTTATGGGGACGACACTTTGGCAGTTTGATCACCTCCTTTCATGTTTGGCATCGAAGTATCTATATGAGTTGGCACCTTCGGGCTTGAAGTTGCAGTGGTGCCTTCCTGAGCAGCAGTGCTGGTTTTGACTGTGACCATGCTGCTAACTGACACATCAGTTGGCACACTCGTATCTTCAGTTGGCATCTTTCCAGTTTGAGTTGGCAGCAACCTAGCAGAACTTGGCACCCCTGCATCAATTGCCGTGGCACGCAGTTATGTCTCGTCTCCGAACCCCACACCTTTTGTGCTCTGTTCCCCCTTTGTGCCATGTTCCCCCTTTGTGCCCTTGGCAAACTTGACAATCTTTTTCTATTTAGCTGGTTTAGGTGGGACTACTAAAAGAGGAGTCTTCCCTTTGATCTGTTGAACTCCTGTGATGGTGGTTGGCTCTCTGCTCACTACAGTTGGCATATCAGTTTGAACCACAACTTCCTTGACCACATTTATTTCAGCATTTGCACTCACCATCTTCTCCTTGGTTTGAGGCAACTGCAGATTCTTCTTCATTGAAACTGCTTTGCGCTTCTCGACCACGTGAGGTTTTGCCACGGGTGCTGCCTTGCTCTTGCCGCAGCTTACATCTGGAAGATGCTTCAAATATTCCGTGTATTTTTTTCTTTGAATGAACCCAGTCAAGACCCTTTCCTGCTTCCTCCATGTCAATTTGATTCTTTTCAGCCTCACTTGATAAGAACATGCTCTCATCAATGGCAAAGTTGATTTTCTCACACATCTCTTTGTCACTAAAATTTGGCTCGGGAAAGGTGGTTGGCAAAGTTGGATTCAAGTTGCACAGCTTGAACATATCAATGCTGTGCTGAGACTCTGCTTCGTCGTTTTTCTTTGACTCCGGCAAATCCTTGTCTTTCCAGCAAGTTTTGTCAATCAACATCTATAGTGTGCTCCTGCTGCTCAATGAATTGCTGCTACTGGCAGGGTTGGCGGAGCTGCTAGTCCTCCTGGATGTGTTGCCGCCTATACCACCAGAACCAGGGGCATTGTCATAATCATCATCATCTCTGCTGTCACTGCCTCCATTGGATCCCCCTTGATCATCACCATCAACATCCTCGTCTTCTTCCTCATCATCTTCTTCCCCCTCACTACCAACAACTGATGCACCTTTGTTTCCGTCCCCCTCTTTGGCCTCATCTTCTTCTTCCTCCTCCTCTGCCTCACTATCTTCTTCCTTGTCCTCCTCCTCTCCTTTGTCCTCTTCTTCTTTGTCCTCCTCTTCTTCCTCCTCCTCCTCCTCCTCCTCTTCTGCATCTTATTCTTTGTCATCCTCCTCTTTGTCCTCCTCCTATGATTCATCCGCATCTGTTTCCTCGTCATCGTCAACATCTAGCGCTGCTTCCATTCCCTCATCTTCTTCTGACTCCTCCTCAACAAACTCTTCTTCTTCTTGTATAGTTGAAACCCGTCTCTTTCTTTTTGGAGCACGGTGTGACGTCCTGGTTCCCATTGATGGCTGTTGTATGTAGGGATCAATATCCGGCTCCTCGTCATCGATCTTGGCAACTGGTTCAATGAAGGTGCCAACCTGTTCAGTTATAGCCTTCCACAGGTCATTAACCACTTGGCAATCTTTGCCTTTTTCTACATCAGCACAAAAAAAGATTCAGTACTGATTCAGTTAGAAAACATTTTTCAAAAGGAAAATGTATGTAACTGACCATGATGTGTTAAGCAAGCCGACTAAGACACATTTTCTGGCCAACTAAAAACATGATTCTAGCCAACTACACATGCATTGTGGCCAAAACTAAACATGCATTCTACCAAGTTGATGTCATTGGTTGCAAACGAACAAATTTACTGTCCAAAGAATATGTGCAAGTAAAAAGGCATATATGTGCAACTGAACATACACCCCAGCCAACTGAATCTTGTATTCTCGCAACTAAAAAAGCATATATGCACAACTGAACATACATCCCAGCCAAAAGAAAATGTTGGTAACTGATACATATTTCTGTACGCAAAAGACTAACCTGCAGATTGTAGGTTATTGGTAACTTGGATGCCATGAATGCTTCAGCTTGCAAAATACCACCAAACAGTGTTGTCTGCTCGGTGCCTCTATACTCCTCTTTAGGCTGATGTGAAAAAAGAAAAAAAGAAAAGAACAAGGTTATCAAAACAGATTTGTGTGTTGAACGAAACCAGACATTATAACCTGTGCAACTACAACAAGATACTGTTTAGACAATTCGATTCTACATATATGCAACTGAACAAAGACAAAAAAACTGTGCAACCCACATGGCACCTAAAAAAAGATTCTGCCAACTGATGTCACACATCTGTGCAACAAGATAAGTAGAACTGTGCAACTTAAAAAAGATGGTGTGCCAATTAAAAATGAACATGTGTGCAGATGCCAAACTTAAAGCTACAAGTTGTGCAATTACATGCATTGTTGTGCCAACTGATCACAGTTTTTGTGCAATTTCCAAAAAGTGAGCATACATGAATAGAAGATAAAAAGAAGACACTGTTGGAAAAACAAAGAGAACTCACTTGTAATTTTCCGAACACACCAGGAGAGATCTTGTCCTTCTTGATCACCTTGGCAATTAGAATACTATCCCATGCATTCTCTCATATCGCGCAGTTGCTTACTGGGATGTCATGAACGAGCGCATCAAGGTATAGTATCTGCACCAGTCCAAACAAAGGAAAAGCCAAGTTCAGTTATTATGAGGAGTGTTTCAGCAAACTATAACTGCACAAAGAAGAAGAACACATGGAAGTGGTCGTTTTCACTAACCATCAGGTGATACAAGCAGCAGCAGACGGTTTGCTTCTCCTGGTCCATGTTCCGGAAAGCTTCATTTATGTGTTCTGCTACAAAGAGGCAGATGTTTGTATTCTTGAGCATTTCATGATCTAGCACAAGTCCGTAGCACTTTGGGATGAGCTTCAGGGCCATGGTTGGTGGTAGAAAAGTGCTGAATGCAACCGCAAGCCAGGCCATAAAGAATGTGTCATCCGTTCTTCTAGCCATACTGTCGGTGTCAAAACCGGCGGATCTCGGGTAGGGGATCCCGAACTGTGCGTCTAGGCGGATGGTAACAGGAGACAAGGGACATGATGTTTTTACCCAGGTTCGGGCCCTCTTGAGGGAGGTAATACCCTACTCCTGCTTGATTAATATTGATGATATGGGTAGTACAAGAGTAGATCTCTCACGAGATCAAGGAGGCTAAACCCTAGAAGCTAGCCTATGGTATGATTGTTGTTCGTCCTAAGGACTAAAACCCTCCGGTTTATATAGACACCTGATAGGTTAGGGTTACACAGAGTCGGTTACAATGGTAGGAGATCTAAATATCCGTATCGCCAAGCTTGCCTTCCACGCCAAGGAAAGTCCCATCCGGACACGGGACGAAGTCTTCAATCTTGTATCTTCATAGTCTTGGAGTCCGCCGTGATGATAGTTCGACTATCCGGACACCCCTAGTCCAGGACTCCTCGGTAGCCCCTGAACCAGGCTTCAATGACGACGAGTCCGGCGCGCATATTGTCTTCGGCATTGCAAGGCGGGTTCCTCCTCCGAATGCTTCATAGAAGGTTTTGAACACCAGGATAGTGTCCGGCTCTGCAAAACAAGTTCCACATAACCCGTAGAGAGAATAATTTTTGCACAGATCTGCTGACGTATTCCGCGGCGTGACATCACACCCCGGCCAGGCCTTTATATGAATCGTTTTTTACCGTTCCACCTTAGCGCGTTTAGCGAGGCGGTTTCCCTGGCACGTCTTATCAAAGCATAGATCGTGCCCCCTTATTCCAAGATTCTCATCAATACGGACGTGGGTAACCCATCCGTGCCATTGATTATGGCGCTTGGGAGATAAGCGAGTTTTACCAGGTTGGTGGGGACGCATAGCTCGTCCATTCCATATAAGGGATAAGGATCCACCTTTTCACCCTCGCCTTCTTCCTCCTTTGCTCATCCATTTCCAAGACTTCGAGCTCCGGTGCCCAAGTCTGCACATCCCACCTCAACCTTCTCCAACCATGTCGAGCGGGAGGCGGTGGATGGCCTCCTCCCGTCACGGAGGGCACAAAGACAAGACTGCTGGGAGGCGGATATTTGTCCCGCGACATCGCGCCTGAGCTGCTCGGCCAGGGCAGCTCATTCCAACCCCAGGCCCCATGAGAGGGTGGTATTTCTCCCCACTTCCTCCGCGGACTAGGTTTTCCACTTCACCCATTTGTCCGAGGGCTCATGTTCTACTACGGCCTGGACTTCCACGACTGGCCCAATTTTATCCTCAACATCTCAGCGTTTATCGTCGTGTGCGAGGCCTTCCTCTGCATCCAACCCCACTTCGCCTATGGCTGAAGATCTTCAATGTCGGCCGAAGGTAGTGGGCGGCCGTCAAGCCAGTCTTGAGGCGCCATGGTCGGCAAGATGGCCAAGGTCCAATGGCTCGAGGGCGCCTTTGTGGAGACAATAAAGGGCAGCAATCGGGGTGGTTCTACATCACCGAGCCACGCGACCCGAATGGGTGGCGGCCCCAATTCAGATCTGGATTCCCCACACGGCTCTCGTCATGGAAAGAGACGGGCACGGCGTGGGGAATTCGGACGAAGCTCTCCGGACTCCAAACATGCGTCCAAAACACGGTGGACAAGAATCTCGGGCTTGTCGGCGTAATCCAGTGATGCTCATCCGCCGAATTCTCCCATGCCAACAACGGGCCTTTAATTTGTGGGAGTTCGATCCGGCACAACACCGAACCTTGAGCCGGCTCTTGACACTACGTCACGAAGATGCACGGAAGAGTGCTTTGTTCAAGGGCGCTGAAGCCCCAGCATCCGCTAACAAAGATCACGGATACAGCTCGCGGTGTCAAGCCGGCGAGGTAAGTTATTTTACCCTTTACGGGACTCTTTTTTCATAGATTGACTCTATGTGGGATCTAAAACTCCCTAATCTTTGACAGATCGGCTGAAGACGTCCGGACAGATTAACTGTCCGGCTCCTTTGCCGGAAGACCAGCGGACGCCTGATTAGCGGGGCTGCTGGCTCCGGTACCCATGTGGTGCCGTAGAAGAAGGCCAAGAAGGAGGCCACGGGAACTCAAGGAGCTCCCGACGCCAGTGTGTCGATTCTGAAGCATAATCTTCTCCGAGGGCGTGGAGGAGGAAAGGAAGCTTCTCCCCGGCGGAGGAGGAGAGGAAAAGGAAGGCCGCCTAACCGGGAGGCCGGAGGGTCCAAGAAGGAAGAACCCTTCCCGGACTTCTCCACCAACGTCGACAACGACGAGGAGGATTGGCCAACAAGGGCCAAGCCCCTGGCGAGATCATAAGTGTCCGGAAAGCCATGGATTTTTTATCATTGCATAGTGTTCTCTAATGCCGAACAATCATGCAGCCCGCCCAAGGGCGAGTTCGCCACTTCATCGAGCGGGTCCCTGAGTTCATCGGAAATGGAGAGTACTTTACTTCCGACCGCCTCCTCACCTCACGCTGCGGACGATGCCGCGGTGGGGCCCCAAGGGGGGCTTGGTCTAGAGGAGGTGGCGCAGGAGGCGCCACAAGGCAACCTCCCGGACTCCAGGCGCGTGGGGGGCGAGACCCCCAGGGGCTCTAAGCCCGACCCTTGTCCGGACTCGATGCCGGAACCTTCAGCGGTTCCGGAGTCCGGCAAGCGGTCCCTTCGTAAGAAGGGTAAGACGCCGGTGTCCTCCGTCCAACCGGAGGCACCGGATAGCTTACTGGAGGCGCTTAACAGCGCCTCCATCGAGGAGGAGCACCGCCTTGCTATGAGTGCGGTGATCCGGACACGATCCGCCAAGCGGGCCGACCAAAGCTTATCAGCCTTCTAACAGGCTTTGAGGTAAGTTTAGAATATGTAAATATATCACCGCATAGACAGTAGCCCCTGATGCTTGGTTCGGTGTTTGGAAAAAAAAGCCGGACTAAGGATCTAAAAAGATATACGCAGGAGTCTAACATAAGTATGTCAATATGGGAATGCAGGCTGGCCGACCTCTGCCCAGACCGATCGCTGGAGGTCAATGCATTGAAGCGAGCCTCGAGCGGTCCGAGAACGAGCTCGGCCAAGCCAAGAAGCAGCTCAAGGACAAGGAAGGTAAGTAGTACCTTATTAAAGAAATACCTTATAGAAAGGTTTTGGTTGCAAAAAATAACAGGAATAACATGGGTACTGCAGGGGCCACGAACGAGGTGGCGACCCTAAAGGAAGCGGTGTCCGTAGCCGAAAACAAAGCGGCTGCGGAACGCACCGAGCGAGAGAAGGGGGAGGCGCAGCTGGCCAAAATGCGGCAAGAGCTCCAAGCTCTCGGGGAAAAACACGAGAGTTTGGAGCGTGACTCGAAGACTCAAGAGTCCGAGCTCGCCTCGGCTCTTGAGAGTCCCAAAGCTGCTAAGGCCGAGGCCCAAAAAGCCCTCCAAGAAATTGAATCATTAAAGAAGATAGCGGAGGGTAAGGCATTCTTTATGCAAAGCAAGCATGTGAAAGTGAATTACCTATTACTTACCCGGATTCTGAGTTCTCCAGGAGCATTCGCAGATTTGCCCCGTAGTGTGTCCGATGTCGCCAGATTCTACCGCGCCAAGGAGGGAGCTCGACGGAAAAGGTGTTCGGTCTCGATTATCTTTGAGGCCGGACATCCGGTGCCACTGACGACCAAATTGAAAAGCGGTGAGTCGAGCTCCACAAGGTCGCCGAACAGGCCATGAAGGGCCTGATAAGCGACCGCGTGGCCATTGGAAGCCATGCACAGGAGCTACTTGGCTTAGTGTAAGCGGCTGGTGGACGCCTGTCCACGGATTGAAGTCATCAAGCGCTCCGTCTGCATTGAAGGTGTCCGTCGGGCCCTTGCCCGTGCTAAAGTGCGCTGGGGCAAGCTGGATGCGGAGAAGCTTGTGACGGACGGGCCACCGAAGGGCAAGGAGCATCGCATGCACCAAATGTACTATGAGGGCCTCTTGAAGGGTGCCCGCCGAATAGCGGATGAGTGCTCCAAAGATGTAATTTTCGAATAGGCTCGCATTTGTTATCATGTACGCTGAAAACTTGTTCATATGCGCTAAGCAACGCTTTTTAATTTAAAATATTACGTTCTGTGCGGCCGTTTATCAAATTTGAGAGATGGTAAGTTGTTGGCTTCAGCCCCCATGCCACGAGTGCTGGGGTGTTCGGGATAAACTTGAGCACTCTTGTTCCCATTCTTGGGTCCATCTAGGGAGGCGCTCAACACAACGAACAAGGCAACCGGACTTATAATGCTTGAACACTCTCACTTAGCCATAGAATTCTATAATTTTAAATTTCGGTGAAGCCCCTAGTATTCGGAAGACCGAGTTCGGAGCGCTATCCACGCCTTGGCCGGACAATTTCGGTTCCTCGCTCTAAGCGGCATAAGTCTTTAGGGACCCGAAAAAACCTCTCGAACAGCGACCGGCTCTCGCCCTAACATGACGGTCAGTTTTAGCTTTCTCCTTTGAGGTGCTCGACCCAGCTCAAGCTGGGCACAATCGCGATGGTTCTCCGATGCTACCTTAGCCGATATAACGGAACGTAAGGTACCAAAACACGGAGCCGGGCAAACCCAACTATTGACCCAAGACATGATTCGGAGCCGATTCATATAATGCCATAAGTTCGGGTGCCGCACTTGTGAAAGTGTTCGGACTTATCACACCATAATTTTGGGATACTTAAGCCCTGGTGTATTGGCCGTACCAAAGTGTACGGTTGCAACATGTCATGAAATGAACATATGTATAGATAAAGGAAGTAGTGCAATAATAAGCAAAAGCTATGTATTGTTTATTCAAAAAGGTACTGCGATGAAAGCAGAACGATACAAATAGTGCGATAAGCAAGGGATGGGACTATCTAACATGTCCCCTCCGTGGTAAGCTGCGGGATGGTATGTAAAACAGGTATAATGCTCGTAATAGAGACCACCGAACACTTGGCGTGGCTTTCGCTTCCCTGGCTGTTGCATCATGAGTTCGGCGATTCTAGTGCGGACGGGACTTCGAAAGACGGAGTCCTGAAAGTAAGAAAAAGGAAGAAAAAGGAAAAAGAAAAGGAATGACACAATCAGGAGTTCTGGTGCGGTCGAGCCGCATTCTTGGTGTGTCGTGGTCTTGCCCTCCCATATGCCCATGGTATCTCCAGGCGTAATTATGTACTAGCTTCGCAATTTAGCGAGGGTCGGGTTAGCCGGATTGCTACGCGATGCTTGAATCGTGCTGTGGTCTTGTTGTAGGTTACTCGGTAGCGCAGCTTGTGTCCGGACGCTTAGTGGCCGGACTCGAGAATTGCTGTGAGAGGCTGCTTTGTACCTCTGCCGCGAGGGCCGCCGTGTGCTCCTCCGTTCGGAGAGAGCGTTCGATGTTTCCATTGACCGCGATTACTCCTCGAGGGCCTGGCATCTTGAGCTTGAGGTATGCATAGTGCGGCACCGCATTGAACCTTGCAAATGCGGTTCGTCCAAACAGTGCATGATAGCCGTTGCGGAATGGGACGATGTCGAAGATTAACTCTTCGCTTCGGAAGTTATCCGGGGATCCGAAGACCACTTCGAGTGTAACTGAGCCCGTACAACTGGCCTCTACACCCGGTATGACGCCTTTAAAGATCGTCTTTGTGGGCTTAATCCTTGAGGGGTCTATGCCCATTTTGCACATCGTATCCTGATAAAGCGAGTTCAGCCGCTGCCGCCATCCATCGGGACTACGGTTAGGTGAAATACGTCAATAATTGGGTCAAGAACCAATGCGGCAAAACCGCCGTGATTTAATGCTAGTGGGGTGGTCCATTCGATCGAAGGTGATCGGGCAGGAAGACCATGGGTTGAACTTTGGGGCGACTGGCTCCATCGCATATACGTCCCTTAGTGCACACTTCCGCTCCCTTTTGGGTATGTGGGTTGCGTATATCATGTTCACCGTCCGCCCTCTATTGTTCGGCGCCGGGGCTCTTCCTCGTCATCGCTATGCAGCCCCTTGTCATTGAGTTCGACACTTAACTTGCCTGCTTGCTTGAACACCCAACAATCCCTGTTGGTGTGATTGGCTGGTTTTTCGGGGTGCCATGTATCCGCACAAGCGATCGAAAGTATTCGGTCCAAGTTGGACGGGCCTGAGTATTTCTTTTGAATGGCTTCTTCACGACCGGGTTTAGAGCCTCTGAATCCGGCATTGGCCGTATCTTCAGTATTATCGCCGTTAATGCGGCGCTTGTTCTTGTTGCGACGCGACCTGCCATTGCTGTCCTTGGTATCCGAACTATCAGGATGTTTGGCCAAGTTGTTGCTTCGAGCTATCCAGCTGTCCTCTCTCGCACAAAAGTGGGTCATGAGTGTTGTGAGGGCTGCCATGGATTTTGGCTTTTCCTGTCCTAGGTGCTGGGCAAGCCACTCGTCGCGGATGTTATGTTTGAAGGCTGCAAGGGCCTCTGCATCCGGACAGTCAATGATTTGATTTTTCTTTGTTAGGAACCGTGTCCGTAATTGTCCGCCGATTCTTCTCGCTGCTGAATTATGTGGCTAAGGTCATCGGCGTCTGGTGGTCGCACATATGTGCCCCGGAAGTTATCATGGAATGCGGCTTCCGTGTCCTCCCAACAACCAATTGATTCTGGCGGCAAGCTGTTGAGCCAATGCCGAGCTGGTCCTTTAAGCTTGAGTGGGAGGTATTTGATGGCATGTAGATCATCACCGCGGGCCATGTGGATATGGAGGAGATAGTACTCGATCCGCACCGCAGGATCTGTGGTACCATCGTATGATTCGATGTTTACGGGTTTGAAACCCTCGTGGATTTGATGATCCATTACTTCATCCGTGAAGCATAATGGGTGTCTTGGCGCCTACAGATTGGGCTATATCACGACGTAGCTCATATGAGCTTTGTCTACTGTGTTCAGCCCAGCCGGGTTTGCTGTATCCGGCGCGACGGTCATCATCCCGTGTCGTCGGGCGCCCACGTGATCCGTAGATTGATCTTGTATATTTTGCCTTGTCCTCCAATATATCTCGCAAGTCCGGTGCGTTTTCCCGTGCCTTGGTACTTTTTGAGCGGCGTCAGGGTGTGGCTTGAGTGGAGGGCCGGAGGCTTCTCTGTCGCGACCACGGGTGGCGGTCTACCATGTCGTCTTGTTGGTGACTTGGGTGCTTCCTCCTCCGATCGAGGCAACGGCCTCCGCTTGGGGTAGCTTTTGTAGGGGCGTTCAGTTCATACTCTTCGCTGCAAGGACTTCAGTCCATCCGCCGCCTAGCAGGTCTTGGTCAGCTCTAAGCTATTGCTGCTTTTTCTTGAGGCTGCTTGCCGTGGCTATAAGCCTGCGTTTGAAACGCTCCTGTTCGGCGGGATCCTCAGGCATGACAAATTCGTCGTCGTCGAGGCTTGCCTCATCTTCGGAGGGAGGCGCATAATTATCGTCCTCGACCTCTCTTTCTGCCGCACTGTCGTGCGGACTTGCTTCTCCCTCCTCCTGCGCTGAGTCCTGCTGGAGAGGGTTGTCTTTGGTACTGTCCGGGGTGTTATTATCTTCCGTGCCGGAATCACCGTTTTTGCTGTGGCGGGATTTAGAGCGGCGCCGCTGACGTCGGCGCTTCGGTTGCTTTTTGGAGGTGTCATCCTCCGTTGTTCCATCGCCGTTCCCATCTTTTGGGATATCCACCATGTATATGCCGTATGACGAGGTGGCCTTCCAGTGCCCTATACGTGCTGGGTCTTGGTCGTCTCCGGCATCGTCGTCCATACCGTTGATGTCTTCGGAGTCGAAGTCGAGCATGTCGGTTAAATCATCGACAGTGGCTACAAAGTGGGTGGTGGGTGGGCGTTGAATTTCTTCGTCGTCCGTATCCCAACCTTCCCGTCCGTAGTCCGGGCAGGGCTCTCCGGATAAAGAGAGAGACTTTAGTGAGTTCAGGATGTCGCCAAAGGGCGAGTGCTGAAAGATGTCCGCGGTAGTGAACTCCATGACCGGCGCCCAATCGGATTCGATTTGCAGGGGCGCGGAGGGTTCGGACTCCGGCACCCCGGAGTCGAGGTCTTCGCAAAGGACAGGGATGGAGTTCGGCTCAATCGCCGTAGAGATTGTAGCCCCTGAGGCGGTGTCCAACCACTCGTCCTCGATCGGGGAATCCGGCTCCGGATTAAGGGTCGGAGCGGATGCTGGCGCGGCCTCCAGGGCACTGTTCGGCTGCAGAGCTAGATCATGCCCATCGAGACAGTGCGGCACGCTTGGCCGCGGCTCGAATCCGTCGAAGATCAAGTCTCCGCGGATATCGGCCGTATAGTTCAAACTTCCAAATCTGACCGATGGCGAGGCGTAGCCTTCAATCTGCTCCAGATGGCTGCTTAATTGGCCCGCAGCAGCAAAGCCGCCGAATACGAAGATCTGCCCGGGAGAAAAGTCTTACCTGGACTGCATCATTGTTGATGATCGAAGGAGCCATCGGGCCCTATCGGTGACGACAGAGGAACTCTCAATGAAAGCACCAATGTCGGTGTCAAAACCGGCAGATCTCGGGTAGGGGTCCCGAACTGTGCGTCTAGGCGGATGGTAACAGGAGACAAGGGACATGATGTTTTTACCCAGGTTCGGGCCCTCTCGAGGGAGGTAATACCCTACTCCCGCTTGATTAATATTGATGATATGGGTAGTACAAGAGTAGATCTACCACGAGATCAAGGAGGCTAAACCCTAGAAGCTAGCCTATGGTATGATTGTTGTTCGTCCTACGGACCAAAACCCTCCGGTTTATATAGACACCGGATAGGTTAGGGTTACACAGAGTCGGTTACAATGGTAGGAGATCTACATATCCGTATCGCCAAGCTTGCCTTCCACGCCAAGGAAAGTCCCATCCGGACACGGGACGAAGTCTTCAATCTTGTATCTTCATAGTCTTGGAGTCCGGCCGTGATGATAGTTCGGCTATCCGGACACCCCCTAGTCCAGGACTCCCTCACATACCCTGAATCATCTTGCACCATGTAGTGATCTGGGATGAGAATCTCCATTTATGTTCAAAGCCTCGCTGAATCTCCTAGTTGCATCCTTGTCAACTACATATCTGACTTTTTGACCCCAGTTTGGGAGATCAGATACCCTGTGAACTCTGTCAGCATCGACACGGATCCTTCCCCTGCCTGGGAAAACCATTTCAGCGCTCCCTTGCTGGTAGAACTGCACCAGGAACTTAGTGAGGTCCACTGGAAGTGTGTTTGATAAGTTCTATAGGCCCTCAAACAACCTTGTAACTAGCTCAGTCTTCTGCGGTGGGGATAGAGAGCTGTTGAACTTTGCAAACCGCCCTGGTGATGCCCTTATCCTGCCCGCTTGTGATGGTTGCTCCACATCTTCCCCTGCAGCCACCTCAACTCCTTCACCGCTAGCCTGTTGACGAGAAAATAAAAACATTCAGGAAACATTAAACACAAAAGAAAAAACAGGAATGAAAAAAAACTAGCAATCATCATTTGGATCAGCATGGCAAAAACTATATAAACATAAAATGGACCATGCCAACTAATATGATTTTTTATGCAACTAATAAAGCTCATGATGACAACTGAAGACTACCAGTGTGCAAACTGCAAAAAAAACTAAGAAAATATACTAGAACTGACAACTACAAAAAGTTCTAGGGGATGTGCAATGATAAGAAATGATATTGCAACAAGATAACAACAACTAAAAAAGGGTTTGCAAGGAACTGTTCAATAGCTCATAAACACACAAAAAAACCACATACCTCAGCATCTGCTGTGGAAGATGCGACAGCTCCTCCAGCAACTGCTGCCTGCACAAAAAATTGACCAGTGATGTCAACTATAAGATGCCAACTTGTCAACTACAAGATGGCAACTATTTCCAACTAGTGTCAACTATATTTAGATCAAAATGACCAGAGATGTCAACTACAACATTTTTATTGACCAACTAAAACAAAAATAGTGGTGCCAACGGCTGCATAATTTCATCAGTGTCTAAAAAAAGCGAGAAACACTTATATTAAAGACTTTACTTACCCTAGAAGATGACTCAGCTCCCCTTCCAAGTGATGCACATCTAGTCTGCTTTACAACACAAAACTGATCAGCATCCTAAGAAAAATAAAAAAACATGAGCATGGGAAAAAACAAAAAAATATTATGTGACCCAAACAAAACCAAAATAAGGGGCTTGTGTCACCGGCATGCCACTTACCTCAACTTCCTCTCTCTGCTGAACACTCTGCGCAGGTCGTGGCTGGCAATTAGTAGGATGCTTCGAGTTCCGGCGAAGCAACTGACTTCCAGAACACTGATTAAGCAACCAAAGAAAACATAAAAAAGGACATTAGCATACATGCATAAGTTGAAAACAACTCAGAAACACAGAAAAATTGAAAAAATACATCTTCTTCATTGCCATCCGCATCTCCTCCTATTATAACCATTTTTGCCCCGCGGAGGGAAATACAACAAAAGAAAACATAGTTAGAAGATGGGCAAACAAACTAGAGAAATCATAATAGGTTGCTTTGATCTGCAGACCTCTACACATAAGCAGGACACATATTGCAAAAAACTGTAAAACATGTGGACAAAAAACTACTACAATGATGCAGCCAACTGGGCAGTCAACCTTGTGCAAACTGGACAGCATATAAGCCAACTAAGTTTAACTGTGGCAAGTAATAACTAGGCAGGAAATAGTTAACTAAAGGCAGCAAGCACATTATCATAACTTGTGCAACTGAGACAAAAAAATGCACAGCTAAATATCCAGCAAAACAATTGGGTACACTATATTGAAAAATTTGCAACCATTAGTACTAATTTGCAAAAATAAGGGTCCCTAGTTGCACACATGATGGGGGAACACATGAAAACTACCACATCCACAACAAGACTTGCAGATTGATTATACTATATTGGAAAATTGGCAAGCATCGGTACTAATTTGCACAATCAAGGGGCCCTAGTTGCACACAGCGGGAGAAAAACACATGAACCACCACATCCACCACAAGGCTGGCAGATTGGGTAGACTATATTGGAAAACTGACAAGCATTGGTGCTAAATTGCATAAACAATAGTCCCTAGTTGCACAAAGCAGGCGGGAAACAGCAAGCCAACTAAGTAGGGCAACTAGCAAAAGTGTATAACATATGAACAGCCAACTAGTAAAAGTGATGCAGCCAACTGAGCATGCAACTTGTGCAACTGAACACCGTATAGACAACCAACTAGTACAAACAGTGAGCCAACTGACCAAGACAACTGGTGCAACTGCAGAGCATATGGATAGCCAAGTACTATGTGGATGCAACCAACTGGGGAGAATTTTGTGCAACTAACCACCTAAATCGCTGTACAACAACTACAAATCAGCCAATGCATTGCACACAGCATTGCGCACATCTAATACAACTTACAGAAGGACTAAGAATCATGAACATATCTCAAACCCCTACCAAATTGAACGGAATCACTACAAGAAATATGTCAACTTGTGACCCTCACTATTGGTCTCTGAAAGGTCATAGTTTTTCATTTGCAACCTTTGTGTGACCAAAACGAGAAGGTCAAAAGCTGGCGGTCGAAAACTGACATTTTTTACCTTCTCTGTGAGAAGGTCGTAGACATTTACGACCAAAATAAGCCTACTGTTTTGTTTTGGTCACTAGCTGTCTGCCCAGGCCACGTGGGATCTGACGTGGCAAGCTGATCTGGGAAAACTACGACCAAATGAAAAGGTAGTTGACAAGAATAAGTCCGGTCCGATTAGGTGTTTTACATGGGCCGAGCCCATTAATTCAGCATTTTATTATTTTTTTTCCTTGTTAATTCTGGTCGGCTTCATGGGCCAAGCCCAACATTACAACCTTTTTCATTGTTGGGCCATTGCTTTTTTAGTCCATTGATTTTCTAGTTTCGACCATTATATATTGGAGCTCGTCCAATTAGTCAGCCAAGCCCCACATGTCATACTCTCATACACCGGTCCCACGCATCAGATATTTCAACATTTCTCAAATTATTTTGATATGTGGATCCCACTAGTCAGGTTTCCAATTTTCACACTTTTTTAATCACTATTCGAAACAAAACAGAACAAAAGTAATTTATCAAAGAGCAATAAATCTGTTACAATGTCACAATCTCGATAGTCTATTACAGTCAAACAAAATAAACAAATCTCTCGCAAGTAAGGCATCAAGGCTTTGCACTTTGTTTCATTGCTTCACACTTCAAATTTGTCCTGGCGCTCCTGGAAATGAGTGAACACAAATTCTTCCAAAGATTAGTGTCTTCTTCTTTGAGGCCAAAACCAAACAAATGGAATGGCAACACTAATATAAGCAACATGGCAGATCCACCCAGTAGTCCTAAATTTGGACACTATCATACAATACTAGAAAGGGAAAGTAAAACAATTGACTTGCATAGGGAAATGTTTGCTTTTACATATCTTATACAATAATTTGTTTATGACAGGAATGCATCAGTTTGTACAATACTAGAAAGGGAAAATAAAACAACAGACTTGCATATGGCAAATAAAACACGTTAACCTGTTGTTGTTCTACACTTCCATTACAACACTCAAGCTCATGTTAGGCACTAAAAATACTAACCTACAAGTACCAGCAAGGTATATAGGTACAAGTGTAGGTCATGCAAGGAACGTCACTGCAACACATTCACCTGAAGAAAAGTACAGTACTACTCTACTACCACGACCATCCATTCAGAGACAACATCTACAATACTAGTAAGCCCACACAGACTAACATCACAAGGTAGGAGAGAATAAAGGGAACCAAGACCTGATGATGATAGTGTCAACAATGATCTGATTGGGATAGTATCGCTGAGGTGGATAATCTGTACACATTTGTAATCAAAAGAAACAACTGCATGATTAAAAAAACTTAGTATTGTTCTCAAAGCACAAGAACATTAAGAAACCCTGAAACAAAACACTAAGCTATTAACACTAGAGGAGCAAGCATACTATCAAACTGAGGTGTCTCAATCTCAAGGGAATATTGAATTGCAAATTTTATTCTAGATTATCAAATTGTGATCATCCCTAACATGTTGTTTTTCATACAGCTAGCTGGGTTGCGCTTGATTAAAGGGCAGGTGAGCCCAGGAAAGTAGCAGTAGGACAATAATGGTACATTCACAACTTCGGTTCAGTTCAATATCACAAAATGTATCAGTATACAGGCAGGAATAGTATCCTCGAGCACAGCAAAAACAACAGCTTGACCCATATAATTCATAGATTTGAAGAAAGAAAGAAAGAAATAACAGATAGGTTCAGCTAGCTAAGTACACATGCAGATTGTATCCTCCTGCACCCACCCACGATAGTATCCTCCTGCACCCACCCACACACACATTCATTCATTCAACAACATCACCAAGTGTATGCATGCGTATGGCGCAGAGCAGAGGAGAGGATTCATGGAGGAGTACCTGCCATCCGAATGGGTAGACGAAGCAGTAGCCGGCCTTCCTGTCATGACCAGCATGAACTTACATCATCACTCAGGACTACCACTTCTCACCACCGGCCTTGCCAATCTGCAATTCGAACCCCAGACCAGATGAGGACACAGAAATCATTTACTAGCATGGCTCCTACTTGCCACAGATATTACTAAGGGAGTACTAGGAGCAGAATATGTCCATTCAAATTCAGACAAATACAGAGAAGAGATGGTCAGATGAAATTGTAACTAAGGGAGTACTAGGAGCAGAATATGTCCATTCAAATTCAGACAAAAACAGAGAAAAGATGGTCAGATGAAATTGTAGCCTTGTAGCTAACTATAGTGAGCAACAGACTGCTCTATCTAGAATGAGACAACATCATTAACTTCAACAATTCCACAAAAATGTAAGCAATACTAGTAGTAGCATGCCATTTCAAATTCAGATAGTATAAACGCAGGAACAAAATATATTTGCAACAAGCTATTTCAGGTAACATAGTTTAATTTGTTAGGGCAATAATGCAAAATAGAGCTATTTCAGGTGTCAACAAGCTATCTACAAGCAGAAACACATCATTCAATAAGTATAGACACCAACACTGACTTAAACGGATCAAGCAACAAGCAAGCAAAAAATAAAAGCAGACGGATAACTACTTTTGAAAACTTACCTTCATCGCAGCAGCAGATCATCTCTCGACACCAAGAGTGAAAGCAAGGAGAGCGTGCTCACGGATCTGGCCATCCTTGGAGGTACCAGCCTCAAAACCACCAGTGGTGGAGTCAATTATAAGCACCGCACAATCAGCCTGGGAGGTCCTAGTGATCATGTTCTTGATGAAATCACGGTGTCCAGGAGCATCAATGATGGTGCAGGAGTACTTGGTGGTCTCCTGCGCCCACCCACCCACACATTCATTCATTCAGCAGCATCACCAAGTGTATGCATGCGTATGGAGCAGAGCAGAGGAGAGGATTCACGGAGGAGTACCTGCCATCCGAATGGGTATACGAAGGAGTAGCCGGCCTTCCTGTCGATGACCGGCATGAACTTACAGCATCACTCAGGACTTCCACATCTCACCACCGGCCTTGCCAATCTGCATTTCAAACCCCAGACCAGATCAGGTCACAGAAATCATTTACTAGCATGGCTCCTACTTGCCATAGATATTACTAAGATCCACAGAATAAAAACCACATCAATAAAATGTATTCACTTCTCAGTACCAACCTCTTACCCAAAAGATTTGAATTGCAACAATACATCCAGTATTAGTACCCTGAAGCCATGATACGGGGGCAAGAACTATGATCCTAGTTTGCGACACCTAAACAGGATATATAGTCAAATAAACATAAAGGGCAGCAGAGTGAATCTAGCAAGCTAGTACTAATAACGACAGTAGTTTTGAATGCAGGGTTGATCCTAGCTAGCTAGTCCCACATACAGAAGCAGACCAAGCACAACCCAACAAAGTCAGATAAGGCTAGCTACCATCCAGACTAGTACTAGGACGAGGAGGAGGAGGACTCAGACCCAATTCACAGCTTCTTGTCGTTCTTGAAGCGGGTGCGGATGTTGCCGAGCTCCTTGTCGACGCGGAGGCGCTCCTGCTCCTTGTTGTGGCCTTCCTCGCAAGGATCTATGCGCAGGGGGTTAATTCAAAGCAGAACTCAGGATACCACGAGTAGAGATATAATACGAAGAAGTCTATCTTCTAATAGGCAGAAGGATAAGAGGAGGAAGGAAGAGCTGACCCCGACGCTCTCGAGCACGTTGACGATGTCGTAGATCCGGCGCCTCTCGACGCTGAGGCGCCTGGACGCGTCGTCCAGCCCGATGGACTCCACGCCATCCCAGTCGTACAGGGCCACGAAGCTGCCTCACTTGGAGCAGAGCAGGCCGAGCGACTTCTGCGTGCGGCTGTAGGCGTGCTGGCGCAGCCTCACGCCCCCACCGCGCTCGGCGAACAGCGGCAGCGGCAGCGGATTCGGAATCGGAAGCCGCGGGAGGGGCGCCGGCGCCATCGCCGTCGGCTCCATGGCTGTCGAAGAGGGGGGCGCGGCCATCGTCGTCGCCGCCGATCTGCGTGCGGGCAGAGTCAAGATTTGTGTCGTGTCGCATGGTGGGCAGTATCGGATCGGAGGAGGGAATTGTCATGGTGGGCGGGCGCGGGGTGGGCGCTGGCCGTTGAAAGGAATCCGGCGTGTGCTCGAACGAATTGGCACGGCGGGGAAGAGGAGTGGGATGGGAGCGGTTGGAGGCGGCGGCGGATCAAAATCGGAGAGAGAGGCTGGGGGCGGCGGCTCCACCAAATCGGAGCAAGGAAGAGCAGAGGGGCGGGGGGTGGAGGCGGGGAAGGGAGGGAGAGAAAGAATGGAGGCGGGGGGGGGGGGGGGGGTGGGGGGAAAATGTCCATGAGGACTAACCTAGGGTTTCGGCTCGGGTGGATTTGGGCCGTTGGATTCGGAAGCATCCGATGGTGGTTGATGCGTGATCCGCGTGATATGCTCATGGTCCAATCACAACGCAGTAAACCATTTGATGACCTTATGACCATATAAATTGGTCGTGATCGATTCAAGATAAAAAAATTCATTCCATTTTTCAGTGCTCAAAATGAGTGTTTTTTGTGCAAGTCCTATCAAATATTTGTTCAAATGATATCATATTTTGCACAAGTTTAAATCATGGATTTGCAAACAATATTGACAAAGGGAATTCTTATTTCCTTTGCACGAAAAATCAATTTTCCATTTTTCGAGTGCCCAAAATAAGTTTTCTTGTGAAGGACCTATAATATATTTGTTGCAAAATTGTATCAAATCAATTTTCTAAAATACTAGGACATATTTAATGCACAATTGACCAAATGGTTAGGTGTTAAATTTTTTTTATCAACCTCTGGTGAAAAAGATAAATTTTCGCCGATTCAGCTGGAAACGGGTCAAATTTAAATTGCAGCTACCTTATAGTTTGCTCTTTATTTTTTCCAAAAATAGTTTCTAGGTACATAAGTATCTATTTAATCAGAGAAACACCAAAAAAATTCCAAGATTCAACCACTAGCTATGAACGGTAAATCCCGCTGTTTTGACCGCATTTTGAAACGGGCATAAACGATTAAATAAAATCAAAAAATTGGAAAACCTTCACATTGTGTTATTATATGTGACCAAGTTATCAGAAGAAATTATAAACTTGTAATAAGGCAATTATTTTCAAAAAAGTGTTCTCAGAAACGAGCTATCAAGTGTGGAGATTCATGGCTTTCAAGCCAAATGATCAATCTTATGGCCACATTCATGGCATAGTTTGTTCAAATGATCTCATATTGTGCACAAGGGTGCATCTTGGAATTCCAAACAATGTTGCCTGAGGTAGTTTTGATTTTCTTTGCACGGAAAATTCATTTTCCATTTTTCGAGTGCCCAAAATGAGTTTTTTTGTGAAGGACCTATAATACATTTGTTGCAAAATTGTACCAAATCAATGTTCTAAAATACTAGGACATATTTAATGCACAATTAACAAAATGGTTGGGTGTCAATAGTTTTGATCCACCTCTGGTGAAAAAGACAAATTTCCGCCGATTCAGTTGGAAACGGGTCAAATTTGAACTGCAGCTGCCTTATAGTTTGCTATTTATTTTTTCCAAAAATCATTTATAGGTACATAAGTATCTATTTAATCAGAGAAACACCAAAAAAATTCCAAGATTCAACCACTAGCTAGGAACGGTCAAGCCCGCCGTTTTGACCGCATTTTGAAATGGGCATAAAAAATTCAAAAAAAATCAAAAAAACTGTAAAACCTTCACATTGTGTGATTATATGTGACCAATTTTGCAGGAAAAATAATAAACTTGTAATACGACAATTATTTTAAAAAAGTGTTCTTAGAAATGAGCTATCATGCGTGAAGATTCAGGGCTTTCAAGCCAAATGATCAATCTTATGGCCACATTCATGGTATGGTTTGTTCAAATGATCTCGTATTGTGCACAAGGGTGCATCTTGGAATTCCAAACAATGTTGCCTAAGGGAGTTTTCATTTTCTTTGCACGGAAAATTCATTTTCCATTTTCCCAGTGCCCGAAATGAGTTTTTTTTATGAAGTACCTACCATATATTTGTTGCAAAATTGGACCAAATCAGTTTTCCAAAATACTAGGCCATATTTAATGCACAATTAACAAAATGGTTGGGTGTCAAAAGTTTTGATCCACCTCTGGTGAAAAAGACAAATTCCCACCGATTCGTATGAAGGCAGTCAAATTTGAACTGCTGCTGCCTCATAGTTTGCTCTTTATTGTTTTCAAAATTCATTTCTAGGTACATAAGTATCTATTTAATCAGAGAAACATCAAAAGTTTTCCAAGATTCAACCACTAGCTAGGAACGGTCAAGCCCGCCGTTTTGACCGCATTTTGGAACGGGCATAAAAATTTCGAAAAAATCAAAAAATTGGAAAACATTCGCATTGTGTCATTATATGTGACCAAGTTTCCGTGAAAATAATAAACTTGTAATATGGCAATTATTTTAAAAAAGTGTTCTCAGAAATGAGCTATCATGCGTGAAGATTCATGGCTTTGAAGCCAAATGATCAATCTTATGGCCACATTCATGGCATAGTTTGTTCAAATTATCTCATATTGTGCACAAGGGTGCATCTTGGAATTCCAAACAATGTTGCCTGAGGGAGTTTTCATTTTCTTTGCACGGAAAATTCATTTTCCATTTTCCGAGTGCCTGAAATGAGTTTTTTTTGTGAAGGACCTACCATATATTTGTTGCAAAATTGGACCAAATCAATTTTCTAAAATACTAGGCTATATATAATGCACAATTGACAAAATGGTTGGGTGTCAAAAGTTTTGATCCACCTCTGGTGAAAAAGACAAATTCTACCGATTCAAAGCAGGAAGCGGGTCAAATTTGAACTGCAGCTGCCTCATAGTTTGATCTTTATTTTTTCCAAAAATCATTTCTAGGTACATAAGTACCTATTTAATCATAAATACATGGTTTGGTGGCGATACGTCGAGGTTTGGACGGTGGCCGAGGGCCCCAACTCTAGAGCGCGTAAACTCGCATGCCCGCCGCGTGGTCACCGCGTGACCGTGGCGTTGCCATGTGTTCTGGGAGGCCTAGGCATGTCTAGTGGGTTGGTCACTCCCCAGGTAGGTGCTAGGAAGAAAATCACAACATAATATTCTCACAAGGAGACCGATTGATGCTCAAACATGAATAAGCAGCCAAGTGTTTGATTAGCGGTACGGGAAATGCACATGGCTAATGGGCGTGAGTTTTGGCTAAGGATGATCAGTTACTAAAAGACTGTCTTCACAAATTTTCAGCTCAAAAGGAGGAGCCTAGGTGGTACTTGCTTTGCAATGTACCACACTGGACATAAATACGAATATTGAAGCTGGTCTCAAAATAACGAATGGATTGGGCTGGCATTTGGTGGAGGGTGGTTATTTGGGCATAGGAAAGCACTGTAGAAAATGGATACCATTTGGACATGCCAAAGTGGACTTCCTTCACAAAGTGTTTATCTGAAAAGAATAGGAAAATGAATATTTTTGAATTATTTTTGAACTAGGCAAGGAAGGTTTTTTACATATTTGACGAAGATATGACCCTAGTAATTTATGAGTTTTTTTTGGGAATTTTGGGAATGACAGAAATATAGGTTGCTTCACAACCTAGGGCAAAAACTGCCACATGGGACATGACACATAGGCAAAACTGATGAGGTGGCGCCTAGTCATAGCAACCCACCACAATTTACAAGGTTATGACCATTTATATTGGTCATGATCAGCTAGAAATAAGGCAGCGGACCAGTGCTATCTGCTTTATGACCATTTTGTGTAAGGAAATTACGACCTTTCTAACCAAAATGGTCGTTATAGTTTAGGGTTTGGAGCCCCCCGAACAGCTTTTGACCAATTGGTCTGAAATGGTCATAGATCTATGACCAATTCTTCAATGGTCACTGACAGAAGGTTACTAGTTGACATATTTCTTGTAGTGAATAGGAACTAAACAGCCAATCGCCCTAAAATCACGCAACGGGCGCCGTGGACATCCATCCCCTGCTACCTATCGACTACCCCGTGCCCTGGCCAACTACACCTTGGCCCTGGCCAGCCACCCCGTGCCCCGAAGAACCCCACTAGACACGTCCTTGTAGATCCCGACCATCGTTAGGTGCGTGCTACCAGAGAGGAGAAGGGAACTCAACATGACCAAAATCGAGCATAAGAGGGGGTAGTTCGCGCCGTTCCTGAACCCTAGAGAGCATTCCCCTCACATATGAGCGCATCTGCGCTCCGCGAGACAGAGAGAGGAGGAGAAGCATGGAGAAGTCAAAGGCGAGCATATCTCCGATGCCGAGGAGCAGCAGCGATTCCACCGCGTGGAGAACCACCCACAAGCCGCCGCCGACCTGAGCACTCCGCCACGACTCCCCCGTATCGCGCCTGTTCGGTGGAAAGGCTGGCGAGGACGAAGACGAAGAAGGAATGGAGAGAGAGCACCGCTGCGGGCGAGGGATTTCAGGCACAAATTTCGAAACCGCCGCCCACGACCCCCACTCCTCCCTCCTCTACTGCTTATATGTGGGCCTCCCCATGTCCGGATATGGACAAAACCGCCCACGATGCGGTGCGGGGCCAGTCTAGACCAGGTGGCACCTGGCGCACCCGGGCGCGATCGCTAGCGCGATCGTGCGGCTAGGAAGCAGTCGCCCGGTTTGGTTAGAAAGTGCGCGTGCACTTTGAAGGATTCGGGAAGGATAAATTCCCATGAAGCATGTACAATGTATTTAATACAATGATCAATAAATGCAATGTTCCGTATATGTATTTGTCCATTATTTTGTCTTTATTTCTTGTTTCTTTAAACAAGTGGCATGCGCACGATTTTACTACGTGTACGCATTAGGAATTACCCTCCTTAAAAAGGGAGCGACGCATTTCTTTTTGGCAAAACAGCTAAATGATCCTCATCCACCACGTCCACCACCACCATCGGGCACTTCTCCGCCGCGGACCTTGACTTCAGGGCTCCAGGATCAGCTGCAGACCGGTTCGACCTGGGCGACCACGGCCAGCAGCAGCGACCGTATGCGGCCTCCGAGGACGACCTCCTCCGAGCACAACTGCTCCCCCTCCTCGCCTTCAGATGCAACTTGACTAGCAGCGCCGGCGCCCTAGCCCTCTTCTGCGGTGAGGTCGACGTGAGGTGATGTCGCAGCGTGGGAGCTCCGGGCGGGAGATGGAGACGACAAGAGTGTGGGGAGAGCAACTGCGGCGGTAACCCTAGTTGTAGCAGTGGGGGAGGGGCGCTGAGCATGAGGTAGAAAGTGGCTCGTTGGCCGCTCGCACTCACGAAATTGAGTTGTTGTTTATCGCTTCATTCGGTACAGTAAAACCTAGCACAGTCAAAGTGTACAGGTGTACCACGTGAGCAAGTGCCCTTACCCGATGCTTATTGTGTTTGATTTTTGGCATGCTGACCAAGACACATAATTATAGACCATCTAGGACGAATACCCTTGACTGATGTCGTGGTGATCTCATGGCAGATGCCATAGGATGGCTAAAAGAGGGGATAGGCACAAGGGCATCGGTGGGCTCCAAAGGCGAGGTTGGCATGCGTAAGTGTGAGACACGAGCCATCCCCAGGTTCGGGGCTCTCCAGAGAGATAATACCCCTAGTCCTACCGAGTATGTTTTATATGAAGTGGATATAGGCTTGCTCCTAGAGCTGTTCCAAAGGAGGAAGACATGCCAATGCATGCGCTGCTTCTCCTCTATATGGGTGGATGTGTGTGTGTGTGTATGTGTGTGTGTGTGCTGAACTAGAGAATCGACCCTCTACATGGAGGTGCTCCGTGGTCTTATAGACTAGCCCCCCGGGGTTACAATGGTAAAGATACATGTGCGCGGGGCCCTGGCGTCAGTGCCTAGGAATGGCAGTGGGGGCCGTTGGGTCTACCGGGTCCGCTGAGTGCAGGTCTCGCCGGGTCCGTCGGATGTGGGCCCTACCGGGGCCGCTGGGCGTGGGCAGGACTAACTGCTGGGTATTGTGGCATGCCTCGCTAGACATCGTGGGAAGGCAGCACTGCCTTGATATAGAGGTGCGCCTCCGAGATGCCGCCTGCCCCGGGTGGTGGCTTGGTCGGCACGGTAGTCGCGCCCGCCGGGGCCGGCGCAAAGGGGGCGCACTCTAGCCATGATTACTTGTTGCTGTGGGTTGACTTCTCGCGGACGGCCAACGCGGGATTGGCCTCCCCACGAGCACCTTCCTCTGCACCACTTGGGCGCGAACTCGATGCTGCAGCTCGCCAGCTTTGTCATGCTCTACGAGGGCTACCTTCGTGGAGCCGGATATAGATTTATGGGTCTGTCTCTTTTTCCTAAAGCAGCAGGGGCCGTCGGCCGGTGTGATGTTTCCTGAGGGGCCGCCGTCATCTTGGGTCGGCGGCACGGGCCATTCCCCAAGATGCCCTTGGAGGATTCTGCCAAAAAGTGGCAGAATTCTTTCTTCTACGTGCGCAACCTTGGCGAGGACCACATCAACTTGCCGCCGTTCGCCGACGTGCCGCTGCATGCCAAGACAAACTGGAGCTATTTCCCTAAGAACCCACCATAGGGGGTGCTGAACTTGTGTAGACGGGTTGCCGAGATGGGGGTGCGTGAGGGGCTCACCGGGACGGACCTCATCTCCGCCTTCATCTCGCGTCAGGTGCTGCCGCTGCAGCGCCTGGTCCACCTCATCGCTGAGATGGGAGACCGGCGTGACCCGAGCCGGATGTCGGCCCGAGAGCTGAGGTTTGGGCAGGTCGCCGACGGGATGAACAACATCTCCAAGGCCGAGATGGCGAAGGGTTGACGCTTCGGCAAGGTGCCCTACAACAAGGACCGCTTGGTGCCAGCGGTGAGTCCCTGGTCTCAATTTGTTTTGCAATGAATGAGCTTCTCCACCGTCCCGACACGACGAGAGAGACGTTGTTGCTCACGGTTCAACAAATGCATGATGGGACGAGGGCGCAGGTCTTGGCAGGCAGGTGAGTTGGCTCAGCCGAGGGCGAGTCCAACGGCGAGAGCGTGGAGCCGGTCTAAACATAGCCAGCAAACACCGGAGCCAGCGCGACGCAATACGCGGGTAAGTCTCTGCATCCAGACCTCCTGTGTGACTAGCCGGACGATGACAAGGAGAACCTTGTGGTCATCGGCAGTGCAGCGCTGCCGACGGGAGGAGACGGCATGTCGACCCCCCGGGACGGCCTAAGAAGACGACCAAGGTCGGGTCATCCCGCGAGCCGGCGCCGTCGCGCTGGCTGCACGGGAAGGATTCGGTGCCGTAGAAACCCTCAACTAAGCGCGCGGTGGAGGCACCGCGGGAGCGCGGCAAGGTCGCCGCCAAGAAGGTGCGCTGGGCCCCTTCGGCCACGGCGCCAAGGTGGGCTCTCTCGACGGCAATTGGATAAGTGGCACTTGCTGGTTTCTCCTTGCCACTTGGCTGCATCTTTTTTATGTTGTCTTTGCGGCGCGCAGGACGCCCATAGAGCTGGTGCTGGTAACCAGGCGGCCGCATCCGGGTAGGATTTCGTCCTCCAGAAGACCCGGAGCAACGCCATCGACCGGGTGGACGGCTCGACCGAGGAGGACCTCGGCCTGGATCCGGAGGACACCGAGCGTCTCGCCTAGCGGGACTGAAACAAGGCCGAGGGGGAGCTGGCAGCGGCCTCGGCCCAGGCTTGGGCGAGGGCCTCTGATGTGAGGGGGAGGGCTGTCACGAACCCGGCCTAGCCAGAGAAGGCGGAGAGCGTAGCACCGACAGTCACAATCTTCAAGCCGCAGACGGATGAAGGGCGTGACCTGGACGAGCGGGTGGAGGCGGCCGTTGATGACCTGGAGGCCGAGGAGATTGCGGTGGACACCCCACCCCAGAATGACGTGGCCGAGCGGGTGAAGGCGGAAGGAGTGGGAGTGCGGAGGACGCCGCCATGGGTGGAGCACCGCAGGCAACGCCGGCTGGAGCGTCGGGATCAACACCGACCGTGGAGGAGCCAGCGGGAGGTGAGCACGCCTTGGTGATCGTGCCGAGGTAGGCCGCCGTGAACACGAAGTGAGCGCTGGGAAGCGGCCCTGCCGCCGGGTCGCAGCAGCCCCAAGCCGGGTCCGGCGAGGTCGCGTTTGGACCATGCGCCCAAGAGGACACGGCGATGGACGCGGTGCGCAAGCATCTTTGGGGGCGTGAGAGCCGTCTGCAGGCCTTCGTCCAAGGCGAGCTTGATCGGGTGCGGGATTTGGAGCGTGCCATTGTGGTAAAGTTTCTTTTTTACTTGGTTGGCGGATGGCGAGTAGGGGCACGCCAGCGCACCCACTTGGTGTAGCCCCTGAGGCCTGGGCTGGCTGCGAAGCAGCCGGGTCAGATCTTTCATGCGCTTATGTGATTTTGATAATATATGCCTCTTGCTGCATCTGGACGGTCTGCGAGTTGGCACTCACAACTGGCTTCTGGAGAAGCACCTTGCGGTCAAGGCGCAACTCGCCGCTAAGGAGGAGGCGCTCCACCTGGCTCAAGGTATGATCTGTGTTCTTTCAGTGGGGCCGTGCTAGCGCACCCAGTGGGTGTAGCCACCGAGATTCGGGCCAATTGCGAAGCTGTTGGGTCAAATCTGAAAGTATTTTTCTTTTTTTCTCCCGGCATCTGACTTGACGCTTTGCCCTGTAGCTGCCACAGCTACGTGCTGGATCTCCGAAGCTGGCCAGCTGCGTGACCAAATGGCCACCGAAAACAGCAAGCTCCTGGCCAAGGGGAGCGGCTGAAGGCGGAGGCTGCCAAGGCGGCGGAGGCCCACCAGGCAGAGCTCGTTCAGCTGAGGGGCGAGCACGAGAAGGCGGCCGCCATGAATGACGAGGAGATGAAAGTGGCCGTCGAGAAGCGCACCAAACTTGAGAGGACGCTTGAGGCCCGCGGCCACGGGTGGAACCTAGAGAGGAACGGTATGTTGTGCGAGGCGCAGCACCTGGACGAAGTCCTTCTCCGTAAGTGTTTCTTCGATAGTTTTGTCGGGTTGCCAACCGGCCAAAACTTTGCATAGCTGACCGCTCCCCTTTTTCCTTGTCAGGAGCATTCTCGGGGACGCAGGAGATGGCTTTGGACTCCATGCGCATGCACCGGTGTACCCAGGTGGATGCGGGTGCCACGATCGAGCCGCATGTTGCATGGTCCTTCTCAGAGCTCATGGTCGCCGCCGAGGCCCGCCTGAACGCCTTGGACAAGCAAGTGGTGCGGCTATCTACGGTCGGGTTAGGCATGGTGGCTGCCCTCTGGCCGGGTGTGGTGGTGCCTAGTAGCGTCACGTGGCTGGCACGCTGGCTAGAGGCTGGCCCGGCGGGGCTCCACGCGTGGGGGGTCTCCGCGGCCCGTGCTGGCACTGCGCTTCACCATGTCCTGGTACCCAGATCTAAGTATGGACCATGTGGCAGCCCAGCGAGCCGGCCTGGAGGCCCACTTGGAGGCACGGGCATGCCGGATCACCGGGCGAGCCAGCTATCTTGCCTCGTTCACTGTGCATGACGAGTTCCAACCGGAGCTGCTGGAGGACGGCTGGGAGCTTCCGCCCGACAACTTTGGCATGGTGCTTGACGACCCGGCCGGCAGCTCCGACGAGAAGGATGCCTATGCGGATGACGAGACCGCGCTGGACGACACTGGCATCTTGGCGGACCCAGAGGCCGACGCGGAGGAGCAGGCGCAAATTGACGACGGCACGACGCCCGCGGCTGGTGTGGAGGAGTCGGCGAGTGCACAACCCGACACGGCCGCTGCCTTTTTACTTTTTGAACTTTGTTAAGAGACATGCCCACCCACTGGGAGTAAGGATAAGTAATGAACTCTGGTCGTGAGCCTTTTTGTGATGTAAACACTTTCACGAGTGTTTGCACTTTTGCTTTTTGTCCTTAGGCTTTTTATTGCTTGACCCTTCTTTGGGCCTCCCTCCCGCTAGTCGAACAACCGGGTTCCAGTTCTTTGACAAGGAGTTGGGCCTTGGGAAGGAGCACACAATACTTAGGGTTTTTCAAATGTTGAGCACGAGCGAAACACCCACTGTGTTGGCTGGTGACAGGCGGTGAAGCCGACTGGCGCGTGGCCGATCGTGCGGCAACTAAGTGTAGCGGTGCCGGGTGGACCAATCCGGCTGATCCAACTTAGCAGATCTCTGCGTGCAAGTGCATTTGGCCCTTGGTTCTTGCTAGCCAAACAGCCAAAGCCGGACTGTGGCTTAGGACGAAGGGGAGGGTCTTGGAGAATTGGACACGCCGAAATGGACTAAGGGGGATGGTGGGATGTGGACGAGCCGACTAGCCCCCGAGTGAGATGAGCCGACCAGGCGGTAGGGCGTAAAAATTACAAGGGTGTGCGAGACACAGTAATTGATAGAAAAGGTAGCCCCTGAGTGTCGTTCGTGGATCCTGCTGCTTTCATTAAACTCAAAAGGTAGCGATACATATGTGCATACAACTAACTATAAAACTGGCAGAGGAGCTCTGCATTCCAGGGCTGTCTTGTCTCTTCGCCAGCCGTGTCTCTCTTGCGCTTGTTCGTCTTGCGTGTGTCGATGGGGTAGTAGGCGTTGTGGTCAGATAGGGCTTCACTGGTGACAGCATTTGGAATCGTCGCCAGGTGAGTGTGGGTGCTAGGGGGGTCCTTCCCACACAACCCAGAAAACCGTCAGGGATAGGCCCTCCTGGCACACATGCTGGGGAAAAATGAGTTCGTGTGCGATCGTGCGAGGCCTCGAAACTCAATCGTTTCCGTTCATATGTACATCCCACACGGTGAATCCCAAAAAAACATTTCCGTTCTTATGTACATCCCACAAAGTCAATCCAGGGAAAGCGTTTCCGTTCTTATGTACATCCCACACAGTCAATCCAGTGAAAACGTTTCCGTTCATATGTGCATCCCACATAGTCAATCCAAGGAAAACATTTCTGTTCGTATGCACATCCCACACAGTTTTATGTATACGCTCGTGTGTGATAGATTCAACTATCACACACGCTCTACCTTGGTTAACCGTTTGTTTTTATCAACTACATCACACACGATTTGATGAAGAGAACTGTGTGGCATTCGACTATCCACCACAAGCGCTTTTACTGCTAGAACCGTCTGCAAAGTGCCATGACCCATTTAGCAGGTTTATTAGTTTACAATTAATAATTTCAGTATTACGCAAATTCATATTTCATACCGAACAGTTGTTTGCCAATTTCATATCAGGCACATAAATATATTTTAACATCATAGTACGGTAGCTACCTGAAAATAGCACAATACAACATATAGCTAGTTCATCTTCATAAGAACAATATTAGAACAATATATTCATTTCCCTAATCGAGATCATCCAGGATCATCTTATCCAACTCTGCTTTCAGTTCAGTAAGAACCTTTTTTGCACTAGCCAACTGGGAAAGTGCCTCCTCCTTCGCCAACACCATCTTAGCAAAGTCTGGTTTAAAAAACTGAGCTCATTCTCCACCTTCCTCTTTTTATCCCGCATCTTCAAATATTCTTCAGTGTTGACAACACTTTCTCTAAGCCTACCTCTGTTCTCTTCCTCATACATGCTCCAGAGCTTTGCTAGGCACATCTTCGAAGACTGTGGCCACTCTTGATCAGCCCACTCCAAGTAAGAACACTTCCGTTCATCCTATAATATTTAAAACTATATCAATAACAATTGTAGGGGAAATGGGTTTATAGCAACATAGAAAATCACCTATACTTATTTTGAGAAACTGAAGAAACATGTTAATTATTACATATCTTCTCAAAAAGATCAATGTGCAAATGAATTAATTGCTACTGAGACAACAACCAAATTCTGAAACATTAGAAGCTATAATTAATACAACAACGCTACAAGTTCTTACTCATGTACTATAAATAACAAATTGAACATTTTATGAGGAAGTTAAATATAACTGCAACAACATAGCGACGGTGTTTGGATGACAGCAAATTGATACTAACAGGTGTGTACATGCACAAATTTAGTAACATAGAACTAATAGCACTAAGACCGTCCACTATTTATGCCAAAACCAGTTTAAAGACAACTGTTGCTACATCTCGCACCGGGGCCCTGAACTGGCGAGCCGATGCAGCGAAAAAAAATCAGGGACCCGGACTCCGGAGCACCTAATTTCTCCGATGCCCTGTTCCTTCGTGCCATAAAGATTTAGTATTTTACTGCTTGGCTGCTTGGATGTGTGTACCAAAGTTGGCTGCACAAACTGCTGAAGCGGTGCCAAATAATTTTCTAATGGCACCGCTAATGAGATAGCAACATTTTTAGATACTAGGTACAAACTTTGACACTGTCTTAGGATGCGTTTGGTGTAAGGTGTGGTATGAATGGGTTGGGACCGTGACAGTGTCTGAATCACACCAACCAAATGATTTGTAACAACGAAAGAGGGTCTAACCTTCTCTGCACATGCCCGAAACTTCCTCCCACCGTCCATAGATTCAAACACAACTAGCTTCACGCATGGAGATTGATGTGACAACAAGCAGACAGATCTTCAGCCACCCCGCTGCATTCGTTGCAACTAATGGTCCTAGGGAGCTACAAAGGAAGAAATGACTCAAATCAACCGCCGGTTTAAAATCCTACATTCCAAGTCATAGTCCGAGAGAGAGAGAGAGAAAGAGAGAGAGAGAGAGAGAGAGAGAGAGAGAGAGAGAGAGATAAGATAGGCATACCTGGGTGGTGAAGGAGTCGGAGGAGGAGGAGGAACCGCTGGAGAGGGCATTGAAGAAGACCATGACGACCCCGGCGGTAGGGTGCGAGAGTGAGGAAGCAAGCGAGGAAGCGGCTATATCTTACGAAGGAAGGAAGGATGGAGGAAACAGGGGAAACGTGACTTGTGGTCAGGGAGAAAAGGGGTGGGGGTAGATATTTCGGCGATAGGCAAAAAAATTGAAATGTGGAGGGAAACTTTGCGCGCGGTGCCGCCGGACACCATTCACTTTGAATGATTGTGTGCATCGCAAACGATTCTTCTGCTTTACGCACATGGAATGAGTTTGATAATTCAAATTTTGGTGGAAATTTCCCCAGGTACTTCATTGCATAATTTAACATCGCTTGCTAATTTGGGCACACAAAAGAGCATACAACACATAGACCACACTTACTGAATCGAGCAATTTTAGTAATAATACAGAGCCAGTTGACCTAAACATTGCTCTAACAAAAGACCAGCATTAAAAACAAAGCCTAAGTATGCATAATTTTAACAAATCCACCGCCGCGCCGGCCTATGCTTTGCTGGTGTGAGATGAGACGATGACTTGTCCTGGCGACATGTCGTCGTTGGTGGACTCCGCGTCCCCCCTGCTGAAGTCGACCACGTCCTTGTCCTTGTCCTCGTCCTCGGCTCCGCCCTCAAGGTTGTAGTACTCGTAGTAGTGGCTGCGCTATAGCTCATGTAGGTACTCCACCGCCGATTCCTCAACGGACAGACTCTTCTGTACCTCGACCTCGGCCAGCGCAACTCCTCCTCCCAGTGCTCCTCGATCTCCACTGCCTCCTACATCTCCAGCTCCCGCTCGGCGATCTCATGAGGAAGCAGCTGCTCCATGGCCACCGCCGCCTTTTCGGACAAGAGTTGCATGCTCTTCCGAGGTGGCCTGGAATATCTTGGTGTGCGCGTCCTTGATCTTGGCATGGATGGCCTCGACATAGGCCAGGGCGACATCGGCGGCACGAACGGCAGCTCGAGCGCTCTCGGCGTTAGCGGCCACCATCGCAGCAGCAGATGCAGCCGTCTCGGCTGCTACAGCTGCCCTGTCGGCTACCGTAGACATCCTCTCAGAGGATGCAGATGCGCTCAATGCGGATGCGGTGACCTCTTGGCATAGGCGGCCGTGCTCTCGGCATAGGCGACGACGCTCGAGGAGGATGCGACCATCGTACGGGCCTTCGTGAAGCGTTTCCACGGCGTCACCTTTGCAAAAGGGGGTGCAGGAATGGGGATCGGGATTCGTGGATTCGGGGGTTGCCGGCACTGGAGCAGACAAGCCGACAAAGCTTAAGGAGGAAGACTTAAATAGAGCTAGATATTTTCATCGCAAACGGTTCCTACAAAAGAACTGTGTGTGATGTTGTGGATATTTTTTATTAGCCGTGAATGATGAATTTGGACTAAAGTGGCAATGGATGGTGTTTTAAATGTATGAGAAAATTTGTAGTACTAATACAACTGTCATGTCAAATTTGGAAAAATTCAGGTGTCATTTGACCTTTCAAGATATTTAAGTGATTTTCTAGCCATTTAATGTCCGTAATTCAAATTTGAACTACATGTACATACAACAGCTAACCATAACAGTTTGAAAAGTCATATTTTGTGTATTTGTGTGCCATGGAATTTAAATTAAAAAAAATTAAAAAACAATCAGAAACACATGAAACCTTGCTTGATGTAATGTCATGCCACCAAGATGTTGTTGTAAAAAATTTGCCATGTTTGACAAAAGTTTGGACACACACCCCTCACAAACCGAAGCAACTCACTAGAAGCCTCGTGGTTCCGAGAGGGAACAATGCATGTTTGATGACGAATGGGAAATAGCTTCCCCTTACGGTGTTCAATTTTTTTTCTACATTTAACATGCACTAATACAACTATCATGTGAAAATTTGGAAAAAGTTCAGGGGTCATTTGACATTTTAAAGACATTTAAGTGATTTTCCAGCCATTTAATGATCGTAATTCAAATTTGAACTACATCTTAATGCAACAACTAACTATAACGGTTTGAAAAATCATATTTGTGTACTTGTGTGCGAGTTAATTCCACGTGCAGTAAATTAGAAGGAATTTTCAAACATATTGGTCTCACGGCATGGACACATGCATGGAGTGCCATGGCATTTAATTCCAAAAAATGAAAAAAGATCAGAAAACATGAAACCTTGCTTGATGTAATGTCATGCCACCAAGATGATGTAGTTAAAAAATTGGCCTGTTTGACGAAACTTTGGACAAACACCCCTCACAAACCGGAGCAACTCACAAGAAGGCTCGTGGTTCCACGAGGGAACAATGCATGTTTGATGACAAACGGGAGATAGCTTCCTCTTACGGCATTCAAATTTTTTTCTACGTTTAACATGCACTAATACAACTGTCATGTGAAATTTTGGAAAACTTCAGGGGTCATTTGACCTTTTAAAGACATTTAAGTGATTTTCTAGCCATTTAATGACCGTAGTTCAAATTTGAACTATATCTACATGCAATGGCTAACCATAACGGTTTGAAAAGTCATACTTGTCTATTCTGTGCGAGTTAATTCCATGTGTAGTAAATTAGAAGGAATTTTCAAATCTATTGGTCTCACGGCATGGACACATGCATGGAGTGCCATGGCATTTTAATTCCAAAAAATTAAAAAATCATCAGAAAAAATGAAACATTGCAGGATGTAATGTCATGCCACCAAGATGATGTGGTTAAAAAATTGGCCTGTTTGATGAAAGTTTGGACACACACCCCTCACCAACCGGAGCAACTCACTACTAGGCATGTGGTTCCGAGAGGGAACAATGCATGTTTGATGATGTACAGGAGATAGCTTCCTCTTACGGCATACAATTTTTTTCTATGTTTTACATGCACTAATACAACTGTCCTGTGAAAATTTCGAAAATTTCAGGCGTCATTTACCTATTAAATACATTTAGGTGATTTTCTACCCATTTAATGACCGTAATTCAAATTTCAACTACATCTACATGCAACGGCTAACCATAACAGTTTGAAAAAACATATTTGTGCACTTGTGTGTGAGTTAATTCCATGTGCAGTAAATTAGAAGGAATTTTCAAACATACTGGTCTCACGACATGGACACATGCATGGAGTGCCATGGCATTTTAATTACAAAAAATTAAAAAAATAATCAAAAAAACATGAAAGCTTGCTTGATGTAATGTCATGCCACCAAGATGATGTGGTTAAAAAATTGGCCAGTTTGACAAAAGTTTGGACACACACCCTCACAAACCGGAGCAACTCACTATAAGGATCGTGGTTCCGAAAGGGAACAATGCATTTTTAATGACGAACGGGAGATAGCTTCCTCTTATGGCGTTCAAATTTTTTCTATGTTTAACGTGCACTAATACAACTGTCATGTGAAAATTTGGAAAATTTCAGGGGCCATTTGACCTTCTAACGACATTTAAGTGATTTTCTAGCCATTTAATGACCGTAATTCCTATTTGAACTACATCTACATGCAACGGCTAACCATAGAGGTTTTAAAAATCATATTTGTGTACTTATGTGCGAGTTAATTCCACGTGTAGTAAATTAGAAGAAATTTTCCAACATATTGGTCTCACGGCATGCACACATGCATGGAGTGCCATGGCATTTTAATTCCAAAAAATTTAACAAAAGATCAGAAAAACATGAAAACTTGCTTGATGTAATGTCATGCCAGCAAGATGTTGTGGTTAAAAAATTGGCATGTTTGACGATAGTTTGGACAGACACCCCTCACAAACCGGAGCAACTCACTACAAGGCTCGTGGTTCTGAGTGGGAACAATGCATTTTTTATGATATAGGGAGATAGCTTCTTCTTACGGCCTTCAAATTTTTCCGTGTTTACCATGCACTAATAAAATTGTCATGTGAAAATTTGGAAAATCTCAGGGGTCATTTGACCTTTTAAAGACATTTATGTAATTTTCTAGCCATTTAATGACTGTAATTCAAATTTGAACTACATCTACATGCAGCGGCTAACCATAATGGTTTGAAAATCATATTTGTGTACTTGTGTGCAAGTTAATTCCATGTCCAGTAAATTAGAAGGAATTTTCAAACATATTGGTCTCATGGCATGGACACATGCATGGAGTGCTATGGCATTTTAATTCCAAAAAAATTATAAATGATCCAAAAAACATGAAACCTTGCTTGATGTAATGTCATGCCACCAAGATAATGTGGTTAAAAAATTGGCCTGTTCGACAAAAGTTTGCGCACACACCCCTCACAATCCGGAGCAACTCACTACAAGGCTCGTGGTTCCGAGAGGGAACAATGCATTTTTCATGAAGAACGGGAGATAGCTTCCTCTTACGGCCTTCAAATTTTTTGTATGTTTAACGTGCACTAATACAGCTGTCATGTGAAAATTTGGAAAACTTCGGGGGCCATTCGAACTTTTAAAGACATTTAAGTGATTTTCTAGCCATTTAATGACAGTAATTCAAATTTGAACTACATCTACATGCAACGGCTAACCATAACGGTTTGAAAAATCATATTTTGTGTACTTGTCTGCGAGTTAAAAAATCATCACACGATGTAAATATCTGGTGTTCAAAAATGAAAATGTAAAGATCTGGCAAGACAACCGGCCCCGCACGATTGACACTCTATTTGGCGCCTTGAGGTTTGGTAGGCGAGTGGCGGGGGTTATTAGTCAGACACAGTTCAGTATTGGAAACCATCAGCTATTAAGTTCACACACGGATTTCGCTGCAGGAATCGTGTGTAATTGAAACTAAAGTACTCGTAAATTCCGGCGACCGGCATGTGTACTGTTCTCGTCGATCAAGATTTCGGCCGCCAATAAATACTACCTTGCTCACATCGTCCCGCATGCATTCTCATCTACATCCTCCCCTCGCTTGCCCTCTCTCTCTCTCTCTCTCTCTCTCTCTCTCTCTCTAAAATCTCTGTCATGGCGCCGCCGGTCTGCCCACTCGCCGATGAGGAGTCGCCGCCCCCCGAGGACGCTTACTCGAAGAGCAGCGACGAGGAACCCTATGCGCCGCCGGACGAGGTTGCGACAGACCCCCCAACTTTGGATTGATTTTGGGGCTAGTACAATCTTTGTGTGTGGAAGTCGCTGCCGCCGGCTGAGAAAGCTAGGCAAGTGGCATTCAAGGAGATGACGGAGAAGGAAGGCAGGTACCAGGTGGCCTGTGAAGCTCGTGATGCCGCCTGGAAAAAGGAGGCGGTGGAGCTTTGGATGCGGGCGCGTTGTTGTGTGGAGGAGGTGTACGAAGACGGGTACTTCGCGAGGAAGGTTAAAGGCACTAGGCGCCTCATCGCTGCATGGAGGTGGGCCGATAAGCTCCAGTGTGCCACCGAGGAGAAGTTCCGATGGGTGCCCATTGAAATGGCAAGATCGTTCGTGCTCGTCCGCCAGCAATAGATGGATCAGTACGCCAAGTGATGCGAGGCAGAGTACTGCCTCCGTGCTGGGAAGACGCCACACACCAGGGAGCTACTAGCGAGGGGCTGCAAAAATACTGCCCCCAGGAGGTTAGTTTTTGTATTATTTGTTTTCAATTTTATGCATTGTACCTAGTAGTTAAGTATCATCACGTATATGTGATGATATTATATATATTCTATGATGAACTAATGAACAATTAATATATATATATATATATATATTATGAATTCCATTTTCTATCTATTTTTGTATAATTATTTGAATCTAGTTGTTATCATCCACATATACAAAATGGAAAGCTTATATACCACATTGAAACAGAACATATAAGAATGGAAAACAGAGTACACACATCGAAACAGAGCAATAAGCAGAGCAATACTATGATTGCTGTGAATGCATAGCTATCCATGTCAAAACGACTCAACAAAATAAAATGCGTCCATGAGACCATGACCAGCAGCCCTTGCTCATCAGAGTCGTTGCCTCCGCCTCAACTCGCAAGCAGCGTTCGTTCAAGCGGTCGACACGCTCGCGGTACATCTAGAGCGCGATCTCGAGCTCCAAGTTGGCTATTTCATCGGAGATCACCGGCTCGAGGATGCGACGGCCATGTTCCTCGACTGCACCTAGGTGGACACCTGGGCCAAGGAGGCGGTCAAGCGGGCCGCGGAGAAGGTGAACGTCGCGACCCATGTGAACGGCGCGGCGGGCGTCCGGTGCAAGTACGACGCGGCTGGCCTCTGGTGCAATTACGGCGCAGAGGTCCTCTGCCCACTCCTAGCGAGGAATGGGGGTACTGACAGGACGTGTACCTAGCTCTGACGCCCTATCGACAACAGGCAAGCGCCAATGGATCCGCCCTTGCTGTACGGCACGCCGCGCCTCTGACTCTACAGCGCTCCAACGGTCTCGCCCTGTGGCGAGCCGCAGCCTATCGGCGCGGACGCGCCTAGCTTGCTCTGTGGCGTGCCATCGATCATGTTGTGCAGCAAGCTGCAGCCTCTCGGCGCTGACATGCCTATCTTGATCCGCGGCGCTGAAGCGCCACGCGCCAAGGGTCTGCTCAACACTAGTGATGACGCGCATCACAGTGTTGTCAACCGCGTTGCCGGGGAGCGCCTCGGCCTCGACGGGCCGTGGCGCCTGCTCGTTTTCCTCATCGACGAGGTTGATGGTAGAGGCGGCGCTTTGGTGGGCTGGCATGCTTGGAAAAGGTGGATGTGCTACAGGCTACGCTTCTTGCCTCCGTGTGTCATGCGCCGCCTAGGTTTATGTGCAATATCGCTGGGTGGCGCGAAACCGGTGAGGAAATGGCGGGAAATGGTGGCGTGTTCATAAAATGACATCAATTAATGGAAACTTAGCATAGAAGGAACATCGAGCTAGCACAAGAAGTAGATGATGATCAGATGATCGTTTATCCTAGTTAATTATGCATGTCATAGTTTACTTTGGTGTGTGGAAATGTCATGTGTGTACTAGCCACCTATGTAATTGGATGTTTTCCGTGTATTACACACATCCTGTTTATGTGAAACGTTTCTGTTCTCTTGGCTCAAGACAAACAGTTTATCGGAATGAACTGTGTGCCCTCCATTGCACACACCTTGATCTGTCTGAAGCGTTTCTATTGCATTGCCTAATAAAAAATAGTTCGTCCGGGTGAACCGTATGCCGTATATCGCACACACCTTGATCTGGCTGACCATTTCTTTTGTGTTGTTTAATCGTAAATGGGTTCACCCGAAAGTGAATCAGATGTCGATATCACACACGCCTTCATCTGGTTGCTCGTTTCTTTTGTTCTGCCACATCATAAACAGTTAATTGAACTGAACGTATGCCCCTTATCGCACATGCCGCTAAAATTTGAACCGTGTTTGATGCATCCTTCATCGCGAACGTTTTGCATCTATTTGTTGGTTTTTTTACATCACCGTTTGCGATTAATGCATCACACACAGTTTCGTCAAAGGGTCTCTGGTCGTAGTGTCGCATTAGCAGCATCCTGCAGTAGTGCTTTGCTGGCGATGAAGGGGCCCTCCCAAGGGGAGGCCAATTTGTGCTGGCCGACTTGCTGCTGGACGAGCCGGAGTAGGAGGCCGCCCTCACAGAATGCGAGGGGCTTGATCTTCTTGCTGTGGTAGTGCCTCAGGTTTTGTTGATAGATGGCCGATCGGCTGAGGGCCAGTAGAAGCACCTCCTCGAGCAGGTCGGCACCGTCTTCGCGGGCTTCCTTGACTTTTGCTTCCGTGTACATTTTGACTCGAGGTAAGTCGAATTTGATGTCGGTCGGGATGACTGCTTTGGCTCCATAGATGAGGAAGAATGAGGGTGAACCCGTTCGACCAATTTGGCATTGTTCAGAGACTCCAGAGGACGGACGGCAGCTCATCGAGCCAGCTATCGGGCGAGTGGACGAGGGGCTCGACGAGTCGTGGCTTGATGCCAGACAAGATCAGGCTGTTGGCCCGCTCGACCTGGCCGTTGGATTGAGGATGTGCGACGGAGGCCAAGTTGAGCCGGATACCGGATACAGAGCAGTACTGCGCCAGTGCGCCCTTGGCAAAGTTGGTGCCGTTGTTCATGATGATGTTGCACAGAACGTCATAGCGCACCGCGATGTCTTTAACAAACCAGACCGCCATCGGCCCATCGAGTTTTATGATCGGCCGCACCTCAATCCACTTGGTGAACTTGTTGACCGCCACCAGCAAGTGTGTCATGCCACCTCGAGCGGTCTTGGAGGGCCCCACCATATCGAGCCCCCAGATGGAAAAGGGCCAGGTGATCGAGATTGTTTGGAGGGCTAAAACTGGCTGGTGACTACGCTTGCTGAAGCAATGGCAGCCCTCGCACTTGAGGACCAGCGACTCAGCGTCTTTGAGTGTTGTGGGCCAGTAGAATCCATGGCGGAAAGCTTTCGCCACCAGGGACGGTGAAGCGGCGTGGTGCCCGCATTCGCCCTAGTGGATGTCAAGGAGGATCTCCATGCCCCTGTCTTGCTCGACGCATCGCTAAAAAACGCATATGTCGCACTGCGCTTGACGAGCTCGTGGTTGGTGATGCTGTAGCCGGACGCCCGGCGCTGCACTTGTGAGGCTTCAGTCTCGTCCATGGGGAGGGCTCCGCTTTCCAGGAAAGCAAGGATTGTTTGGGCCCATGACGGAGCCGTCACCACAGTGAAGACAGCCACTTGGACGGGATCCGGAGCGACCGCCCTCGAGTCAGAGCTGGCAGCCCCCGAGTTGGAGACGGCGGCCGCCGGGTTTGAGATAGCAGCCCCCAGGACTGGGTTGGCAGCCCCTGGGACGGAGCTGGCAGCCCACGGGTAAGGGCCGACAGTCCCCGGGCCAGGGCCAGGATCTCCAGGGTTGGGTGGTGGAGCCGCGGGGTCGTTCGGGATGTAGATGGACTCAGCGTCCCGAGACAGCTTGATGGACGGCTTGTGCAAGTGCTTGAGGGAGACGTGTAAGGATCGAGAAGAGGGGTCTAGAGGGGGGGGGGGGGTGATTAGACCCTTAACAAGCAAAAGTAGCATTTTTTAGATTCTTCAAGTTAAGGTCGCGATTTAGCACAAGTTTAAGCATTCATAATACATTTCAAGCAAGCATGACAAGAGTACATGCAGCGAAAAGAGTAAAGCATCCTAATTTCAAGAAAGTAAAGGGATGGGATTGGAGTGTGCAAATGCAATGAAGACACGGAGATTTTTGGCATGGTTCCGATAGGTGGTGCTATCGTACATCCACATTGATGGAGACTTCAACCCACGAAGGGTAATGGTTGCGCGAGTCCACGAAGGGCTCCACCCACAAGGTCCATGAAAAAGCAACCTTGCCTATCTCACCATGCCCACCGCCCACAAAGGACTTGCCTCACTTGGGTAGATCTTCACGAAGTAGGCGATCTCCTTTCCCTTACAAACTTCTCGGTTCAACTCCACAATATGACGGAGGCTCCCAAGCGACACCTAAACAATCTAGGAGATACCACTCTCCAAAAGGCAATAGATGGTGTGTTAATGATGAACTCCTTGCTCTTGTGATTCAAAAGATAGTCTCCCCAACACTCAACTCTCCCTCATGTATTTGGATATGGTGGAAAAATGATTTGAGGGGAAAGCAACTTGTGGAAGGCTAAAAATCAAGATTCTTGTAGAAGGATTGGAATATCTTGATCTCAACACATGAGTAGGTGGTTCTCTCTCAGAAAATGTATGCTCGAAGTGTAGGAACATTCTGATAGCTCTCTCAAATATGGAGAAGGGGGTGGAGGGGTATATATACCCTCCACACAAAATCCAACCGTTACACACATTTGACCCATCTCGGTGAGACCGAATAGCTGAACTCAGTGGGACCGATTAGTTCAAAAATGTGAACGTTAGGAATCTCGGTGGGACCGACTGGAACAACTCGGTGGGACCAATTGCTAGGGCTTAGGGCAAACCTCATCTCGGTGGTGCTGATTGCATCAACTCGGTGAGACTGAAGTGAAGCAATAGGGCAACACAGAATTGGTCAAGCCATCTCAATGAGACCGATTGCAATTTCGGTGAGACCGAAATAAATGCAACTGATAACAAGCAGTTGGCAAGGCAATCTCGGTGAGACCGAGATCCTTATCGGTGTGACCGAACTGTTAGGGTTTCTGGCTGTGGCTCTATCATATGTACTCGATGGCGCCAGATAAAAAGAATCGGTGGGGCCGAGCTGGAGTTTAGGGTTTTTACATATTTGGATGGAGAAGGTGGTTGAGGGTTTAGGAGAAATATCACTAAGCATTTGAGCAAGCAAGCCATTAAGCAACACCTCATCCCCTTTTACTAGTATTGGCTTTCCTATGGACTCAATGTGATCTTGGATCACTAAACAAAGATGAAGAGTCTTGAGCTTTAGCCAATGCATGTCCTTAGCACCTTGAAGGGGTTCCACATCCTCGTGTCCTTTCCACGCCATTGTTGAACTTTTCTGAAATACACTAGATAAAAACATTAGTCCAAAAAGAGATATGTTGAAATTAATTACCAAAATCACCCAGGGAGCACTTGTGCTTTCAATTTGAAAGTGCAACTAATCCCCGGTTGGTTTTGGTAATTCATAACACCATATAGCTCATTGAACTAATATCCATTGGAGTCTGATATTTCATAAAGTTCAATGAATGGCATGGCATGGACTACTGATGTGGACCCCTCAAAATGCTAAGGACACATATTGGCAAACGCTCAAGACTCTTCATTTCATTTTTAGTGATCCAAGATCACATTGAGTCCATAGGAAAGCCAATACTATTAAAAGGGGATGAGGTGTTGCTTAATGGCTAGCTTGCTCAAATGCGTAGTGATATTGCTCCAAATCCCTCAACCACTTTCTCACTCCAAATATGTCAAAACCCTAAACTCCAACTCAGCCCCACCAATATTTCCTATCCGAGCCACCGAGTTCATATGACATAGCCACAGCCAGAAACTCTAACAGTTCGGTCACACCAATACAGATCTCGGTCTCACCGAGATGGCCTTGCCAATTCTCTGTTTCCTGATGCAATAATTTTGGTCTCACCAAAATAGCAATCGGTCTCACAAAGTTGGCTTGACATTTTCTCTGTTGCCTTATTGCTTCACTTTGGTCTCACCGAGTTGATGCAATCGATGCCACCGAGTTTATGTTTGCGCTAAGCCCTAGCACATCAATCCCACCGAGTTGTTCCAGTCGGTACCACCGAGATTCCTAACGTTCACATTTTGAACTAAATCGGTCTCACCGAGTTCATCTATTCGGTCTAACCGGGTTGGGTCAAATATGTGTAACGAATGGATTTTGTGTGGAGGCTATATATACCCCTCCACCCCCTTTTCCATATGTGAGAGAGCCATCAGAACGTGCCTACACTTCTAGCATATATTTTTGAGAGAGAACCACCTACTCATGTGTTGAGATCAAGATATACCAATCCTACCACAAGAATCTTGATTTCTAGTCTTCCACAAGTTGCTTTCCACTCAACTAATCTTTCCACCAAATTCAAATCTGTGAGAGAAAGTTGAGTGTTGGGGAGACTATGATTTGAAGCAGAAGAGCAACGAGTTCATCATCAACACAACATATATTACCTTTTGGAGAGTGGTGTCTCCTAGATTGGTTAGGTGTCGCTTGGGAGCCTCCGACAAGATTGTGGAGTTGAACCAAAAAGTTTGTAATGGCTAGGAGATTGCCTACTTCTGAAGATCTACCCGGGTGACGCAAGTCCTTCGTGGGCGATGGGAATGGTGGGATAGACAAGGTTGCTTCTTCATGGACCTTGTGGGTGGAGCCCTTTGAGGGAGTCCTGGATTAAGGGGTCCTCGGGCGTTCGGGCTATGTAACATGGGCCGGACTTATGGGCTATGAAGATACAAGATAAAAGACTTCTTCCCGTGTCCGGATGGGATTCTCCTTGGTGTGGATGGCAAGCTTGGCGTTCGGATATGTAGATTCCTTTCTCTTTAACCAACTTTGTACAACCCTAGTCCCCTCCGATGTTTATATAAACCGGAGGGTTCGGTAGCCATTACAATATCGTGGTAGATCAACTTTTGTAATCCTCATATTCATCAAGATCAATCAAGCAGGAAGTAGGGTATTACATCCATCAAGAGGGCCCGAACCTGGGTAAACATCGTGTCCCCTGTCTCTTGTTACCATCAACCTTAGATGCACAGTTCGGGACCCCCTACCCGAGATCCGCCGGTTTTGACACCGACCATTGGTGCTTTCATTGAGAGTTCCGCCGCATCATTGTCAAGAGGTTCGATGGCTCCATCAATCATCTACAACAATGCTGCTCTGGGGGAAGTTTTTCTCCCCGGCCAGCTCTTCGTGTTCGGCGGGTTCGCACTGCTGGCCAACTCGCTTGGCCATCTATAGCATATCGACAGCCACGCCCCGGGTTACCAGATTAGTTTTGGAAATCTGGACTATGTCACCGATATACGAGGAGACTTGATCTTCCAAGGATTCGTGCCCCCAACCTCCGCTCTCGCCTTGGATCCAGAGCTTATCGCCAGGTCCGAAGACAGGATTCCTGAGCTCGCCGGACTATCTGTGGCCACTATGCTCATTATGGGAGAGCAGGAGGAAGTAGTGTCCCTGGCAACCATCACGAAGCCGGACCCTTCTCCGGACACTGGCTCCGAACCCACGGAGTTAGCATCGTGTGAGTTCGGCCAAGGAGTTTCCCCCCTGCCATACTCCATGGAGCCCCTTTTCCCTGGCCAAATCTTGCCTTTAAGTGAGGCTCTGGACTTAATGCGATCTCTTGTCATTACAGAGGAGCAATATTCGAACTACACCCAACCCATACTAGGGGCTGAGAGCAGGGAACTTTATGTCCGACCCACCACCCACTTCATAGCCACTTTCGAGGACTTAACCGACATGCTCTATTACGGCTCCGAAGACATCAACGGTATGGACGGCGATGCCGGAGAAGAGCAGGCCCAAAACCCGCCATTTACCGGATGCTAGATGGCCACCTCTTCGTATGACGTGTACATGGTGGATACACCCAAAGAATATAACGGCGATGACGAAGAAGATCCAGTCGAGGATAAACCTCCTGAGATATAGCCAAAGCACCGACGTCAGCGGCGCCGCTCTAAATCACGCCGCAGAAAAGACAGCAATACCGGCACATGAGGCAACAACACTCCGAACGATGCCGAAGACACAGAAGACCCCTTCGAGCCAACTTCCGAACAGGACGATCGGGAAGATGGGCAAGTTAGCCCTGATGAACAGACCGTAAACAAAGACTCGGAGGACAGTAATTATCTGCCACTCTCCAAGGACGAAGTGAGCCTCGGCGACGAAGACTTTGTCATGCCGGAGGAACCTCTCGAGCAGGAGCGCTTTAGGCGCCGGCTAATTGCCACTGCAAGGAGCCTGAAAAAGAAGCAGCAGCAGCTTTGAGTTGATCAAGATCTGCTCAATGATAGATGGACTAATGTCCTGGTAGCCGAGGAATACGTCCTTGAGCACCCAACCAAAAGTTACCCAAAGCGCAAATTGCTACCTCAATTCGATGACGAGGCACTTGAGCCCGTACCATCAACGCTTAATGCGGCTGACCGACCACCACGTGGCCGGGACAAACCGACAACTCAAGCCGAACACCAGCCCATACTACCTCGCCGTAAAGGTAGAGATATAACAACTCAGGGATATACATACGACCTGTGGCAGGACCTGGATAGTAGACCAGGTCAGACCAGATCGATCTACGGATCACGGGGGCGTGCTCCGACACGCGACGACGACTATCTAGCCGGACGTGTCAAGCATAATCACGCCCGGGCCGAAAACCGCAGACGGACTCCACCCAAGCTACGTCATGACTTGGCCCGATATAGAGGCGCCGCACACCCCTTTGCTTCACTGATGAAGTAATGGAGCATGAATTCCCAGCAGAGTTTAAACCCGTGAACATCGAACCATATGATCGGACAACAGACCGCGCCGTATGGATTAAGGATTTTCTTCTGCATATTCATATGGCCCGCGGTGATGATCTTCATGCCATCAAATACCTCCCGCTCAAACTCAAGGGACCACCTCAGCACTAGTTGAACAGCCTGCCCAAGAACTCCATTGGTAGCTGGGAGGACTTGGAAGACGCCTTCCGCGACAACTTCCAAGGTACATATGTCCGACGTCCAGATGCTGACGACTTAAGTCACATAGTTCAACAGCCCGGGGAGTCAGCCAGGAAGCTCTGGACTAGGTTCTTAATTAAAAAGAACCAAATTATCGATTGTCCGGATGTCGAAGCCCTCGCGGCCTTTAAGCATAGCGTCCGAGATGAGTGGCTCACCCGCCATCTCGGCCAGGAAAAAACAAAATCCATGGCAGCCCTCACCGCGCTAATGACCCGCTTTTGTGCGGGAGAAGATAGCTGGTTGGCTAATAGAAGCAATAGCACCAGTGATCCGGGCTCTTCCGAAGCCCGGGATGGCAACGGCAAGCCATGACGCAATAAACACAAGCATCGAAACAATAACGAAGGAACTCAAGACACGGCGGTCAACGCTGGATTCTGCGGCTCCAAATCCGGTCAACGGAAGAAGCCATTCAAGGCAAACAGAGACGGACCATCCAGTCTAGACAAGGTACTGGACCAACCCTGCCAGATCCATGGCACCCCCGACAAACCAGCCAATCATACCAACAGAAGCTGTTGGATCTTTAAACAGGCCGGCAAGCTCAATGCCGAACACAAGGGCACTACTAGGGAAAAGCCTATACACAGAATCTTACCAGCAGCGCGCTTTAAAATCAGGCGCTGCTCGTAAGTAGCAGTAGCGCGTGCAGACAAAACTCGCTGCTGAAACAAGTTTATCAGTACCGCATACACTCAAAGATGCGCTACTGCTAAAATTCCCACGACGCCGCCGCGAGGCCATTTATAGCGGCAACGCGTTAATACAAAGAGCACTACGGGTCGTAGCAGTAGCGCATTTACACAATAACCGCTGCTGCTAAGTTAACTAGTCGCAATAACCCACAGATCCACACACTCACTCGATCTCCCCTTCAACCCCCCACGCCACCGGTCCTCCCCCGTCGCCCCTCCTCCGATCTACGCCGCCGTCACCTCATCCTCCTCGCTGGACTCGGTACCGGCCTCCTCCTCCGTCCTCCCTCCACTCGCCATGGCCCGGCCCCTCCACGCCCACCTTCCTCCTCCGCCTCCCTTCACTCGCCGCCACTGCCCTCCTCGTTCGCCTTCCTCCTCCATCATACTCTCTACTCCCTCCTCGAGTCGCCTCCTTCTCCCTCCTCCGTGCTACATTTTGATTTAGTAGGCTAGTTTATATGCAACATTTTGATTTAGTTGATATGATTCAGCTTGATTTAGTAGGCTAGTTGATTTAGAACATTTTCATTTAGTTGATTTAGTAGGCTAGTTGATTTAGTTGATTTGGTAGGCTAGTTGATTTAGTTGATTTAGAACATTGTGTCATTTAGTTGATTTAGTATGCTAGTGCATTTTGTATGCTTGTTGATTTAGTATGCACCATTTTATTGTTATTTTTTCTGTACGTAGATAGGTAGATAGGTAGATGCTTTTGTTTTTTTGTAATAAGTTATTTTTTTGGCAAAATGTAGGTGCCAATTTAGATAAATTTGCCACTTGTTTTTTTAATCAATTATTTTAGGCAATAGGTGCCATCAAAATGCTTTGCTAGGTGCTACCTTGTCATCTAATCGTTAATCCTTTGCTAATATTGCTTTAGGAAAATGGCGCCACCACCACCACCACTATGTCGAGTGTGCAAGTCAAGGTGCGCCAGCAGCCTTGCAACTGGCAAGCTGTTCGACATCTACTTCCAGCCGATTTTTCATCATGCGGCGGTAAGAAATTAGATGAAATGTAACAACTATTTTATTTTTAGTGTTGGCATTACTGCATTGTGTCATTTTGCTTTTCTTACACAGATCGTCCCATGCAATGTGAGGTTGAAATTCAACAAGCTAACAGGAGACACTGTTACATTTGAGGCTCCTGGGGGGCCGTACACTATGGAGGTCGAGAAAGGACGCAATATGTCACAGATTGGAGGAGATGGATGGGCCCGCTTCTCGCCCACATGCGCCTTATTGGTGGTGAGTTGATCAGCTTCTCCTTGAGCGTAAACACCCAAGCTGGCTGTCATTTATCTCAACATGGTGGAAGATGATGAAGATGACGAAGATGATGAAGATGACGAAGATGATGCAGATGACGAAGATGATGAAGATAATGAGGACCCACTTCATGAAGCCATCGTAGCTCAAAGAATGAGGCTGAGCGAGGATGAGGTGTGCAACATATGGGACATAATTCCGCCACGTGATGACTTTGTCAGGGTGCCATTCGTGACCCGCCTGACAAGTACCATGGTCGATCGGCATGAAATGGTATGTTATACGTACTACTATAGTAATTTGATGATATATATATATATATGCTTTATTGTTATACTTACAAATGCAAATTATCCGATGATATGCTTAGTGAATCCAATGAAATGCTTAGTGTAGAGTCCAATGATATGCTTAGTAGAATTCATGATTAACTAGTACAAATGCGTAGTACTGTGTCTTTTGATAGTGTAGAAATCTAGACTTAATAGAAATATATTTGCAAGAGTATGTGTGAGGCTATTTATTAATTGATATGTTTTTCTTATTCAGAAATTTCCAAAGAACATATCTGTGATTTGTGGTATCGAGCACGATGAAGAAGGCTCACCTGGACTACGCCTTACCGCAAGGGGCTCCGTCACCACTGTACTTTTACCGCATGGACACAGACATTTGCCCATTACACTTAAACTCGGTTGGGTGGAAGAGATTCCTCGTTGGTAAGAATCTTCGTGTTGGACAGGCCATCCTAATTACTATCAGGAACACACACCGCCCATGCTTGAGGATGATGATCATCGTCGATATCATCTAGAACTACATATGTGTGGCTATATCATCTAGAACTACATATGATAATCGGCGTCGATATCATGTAGAACTACATATGATGATCGTCGTTGATATCATCTTGAACTAAATATGATGATCGTAGTCGATGTCACCTTGTACTGCTTGAGGATGCATGTTGAGTATATATGAAATTGTAATCTAGTACTTCCTCGGTTCCAAATTACTCGTCGTGATTTTAGTTCAAATTTGAACTAAAACCACGACGGGTAATTTGGAACCGAGGGGGTACTACCTAGTACCTATAATGCTTTATGAAATTGATATCTAGTAGAACTAGTATCTGAAAATTGCAGTTTACTAAAGCCGGAATGGGGAAATGGTGGAAGATATAACAGTAGCGCAGGAGCAGGAAATCGCTACAGCTAACTAATAATAGCTGCTCGGAAATGCGCCATCGATATAGTCAATAGTAGTAGCGCTGGTACGCATATCGCTACTACTAACGGTTAGTCAGTAGCACCTTATTCAGTAGCACGGGTGCTCATACCGATAGCCTCAAAACCCGCGCTACTACTAGGGTTTTCCCTAGTAGTGGGGGAAAGGGCCGCCAGTGACAGCGATGACGAGGATACTCGCCAACCGAACACCGGGGGATGGAAGCAATCCCCCCCCTCGAAGTAAAAACAGAAAACATCATATATGTGACACACATCCCTAAAAGGGAGCGCAAGCGCGCACTGCGGGACGTCTATGCCGTAGAGCCGGTCGCCCCAAAATTTAACCCATGGACGGCCTACCCGATCACTTTTGATCGTAGGGACCACCCAACCAGTATCCGTCACGGAGGTTTGGCAGCTCTGGTCCTCAACCCAATTATCGACGGGTTCCATCTTACGAGAGGTACATCAGCTCTGGACGGCGGTAGTAGCCTCAATCTACTCTACCAAGACACTATCCGCAAGATGGGCATTGATCCTTCGAGAATCAAGCCCACCACAACTACCTTCAAGGGAGTAATACCTGGCATAGAGGCCCACTGCACAGGCTCAATTACATTGGAAGTTGTCTTTGGTTCACCGAACAACTTTCGAAGCGAAGACTTGATCTTCGATATTGTCCCATTCCGCAGTGGCTATCATGCACTTCTCGAACGGACCGCTTTTTCTCGTTTTAATGTGGTCCCACACTACGCCTATCTAAAGCTTAATATGCCCGGTCCACGAGGCGTCATCACAATAGACGGAAATATAGAACGCTTCCTCCGTACGGAGGAGCATACTGCGGCTATTGCCGCCGAAGTACAAAGAGGCCCCATTAAGACGCGTATCTCATCGGCCATTAAGCCGCCGGCCTCTACTACACAGGACCGGTCAATTTCAGAGCTGGATTAGCAGTCCGTCCTCCATCGTTCGCCTCATATACTCGTGATGTTTATATCACGCATGCATCACTATGCACTTAAAACACCTTGGTCATCGGCGGAGGCAGAATACAGACAGACTTACAATGCGGGACTCTTTTCTGAAGTTCGGCTTCGTATAAATAATCAACGGCTATTCCTGTTAAGGAATCTTTTCACCGAGGCAAAGGCAGCGTAGACGTGCGACAGGAGGTCCAAATGATTTTTTGTAGACCGCACACTTTATTTCACACCTGTAAAGTGCCTTTTTCTCAAGCCTTTGACCCCTGACATGTGAAATAACCTGGGTAGTGGTGGTGTAATCTGTAAAATTGTGTTTGACGTATAAATCAGATTCCTGTGAACATAATCCGTATTCAGTATTTGCTTATTCTAGAACTGAATTTTGCTTCTTCGGTTGTTTCACACACGCACCTTGGGTCAAATCGCCAGGGGCTCGATACGGCAACATATGCGTTGCCGAAAAGTCCGAACAGCTTTATAGCATACTTCGGCGTCACGAGTTTGGCCTTATATGCATCGGCTCCGAATCATTTCTTTGGTCAATAGTTGGGTTACCCGACTCCTGTGCTTATTACCTTACGTTTCATCCTATCGGCTGGGGTAGTAAAGGGAGAACTACTGCGATTGTGTTTCTGGTTCACCTGGTCAAACACCTAAGTAGAGAAAGCCGAGAATTGACTTTCATGATGTAGCGAGAGCTGGTCAACCACTCGATCACTTATCAGAATCTTTCGTGATTTCTTCCGTATTACACGAAGGACCGTTCTTCTGGTCACCTATGTAACGCACCGTATTCGAATAAAACGCGTACATACAAGGGGCTATATCGTAGACCCACCGTCAAACTCCTATGGCTAAGTGAAGGTGTTAAAGCCCTATAGTCCGATTGCCTAGTTCGCCGCACTGACACTTCCTTCATGGACCAAGACGTTGGGTCAAGTGTAGTCAGTTGCTATTACGAACACCCCCGCATTATATGCGAGGGGGTTGAAGCTGACGAGTGGCAAACTTTCAGATTACATAAACCGGCCGCATAGGAGGAAATACCTTTCAGGAAAAAGGCATAAATATAACACAGCCTTAATATATTATAATATTGTTATCGCGATTCCGATATATTCACTCGAATATCATATCTTTCGAGCACTGACCCTTTATCAAACGGGCGCCCTCTAGGACATCCTCAAAATAATGCTCTGGCGTGTGATGGTCCTTGCCCTCGGGTGGACTCTTCGCTGCAATATCGGTGGCCTGCATCTTTTCCCAATATGTCTTGACGCGGGCAAAGGCCATCCGTGCACCTTCAATGCACGTTGACCGCTTAACAGCGTCGATACGCAGCACTGCATCAACAAGTCGCTGCACCAAACCGAAATAACTATTCGGAACTAGCTCAGTCGGCCACAGCCGGACCACGGCGTCCTTCATGGCAGATCCGGATATCTTGTGGAGCTCGGCCCACTGGGCCATCTGTTCGTTCAACAACAGCGGACGCTTTGGCGTGCTGAACTGTGACCAGAAAAGCTTCTCCGTTGCATGTCCTTCTCGCGCTTGGAAAAACTGCGCCGCATCGGACACACTCTTCGGCAGGTCCAAGAATGCGTCTAGTGAACTCCACATTTGATTAAGCGGGGCATACTTCGGATCGCCGAATTTAGTCTGTAACAGAATGGGCTTATCGACTGCTATCTCCCCAGCTTGCCGGATCTCCTCCCGAGCCGCTCTTGACTCGAATCGTGCATCTCGCGCCTCTTGTCAAGGCTTGTCAAGATCAGCCGTCTTGGCTTTGTTATCCTTCTCGAGTGATTTGCATCGACTAGTGGCATCCTTTAGCTCTCGTGCCATGGTAGATATTCTCTCCTCGCACTGGCACCGAGCAGCCTGTTCGGCCTTTAACTCAGCAGTTGCCTTCTTGGCAGCTGCATTACTCACTCTGGCTTGCTCCTTGGCTCGGGTAAGTTTAGCCCGAAGAGTCTCAACCGCGGTAGCACTATCTATAGTTATGCATGTCTCACTATGTAATTCTCAGCTTCGTGCTCATATTATTATACATGCATAAGTCGATAGCCCCAAAACATACCTTGTGCCTCGTCGAGCTGCCTGTTAATAAGAGTGATGTCGTCATCCGCGACATCAAGTTTCTGCTTCATATCTGCAACTTCTATAGCTTGGGCAGTAGCCATGGACGTAACAACCTGTGTTCAACTTAATCAGGTTATTTCCTGGGCATATCTTTTTTGATCCTCTGATCGCCTCCCTTTGGACGCCAACCAGAGTCTCAGGGGTTACTATCTACACACAGGTGCATTTTCCATGCATAGAGCAATTGAAGATATTACATTGCATACCTCAAAACCTCTTAGCAGGCCTGTGAAAGCCTCATTCAATCCACTTCTCACGGACAGAATCCTCTCAACTACCGTACCCATTAAGGTACGATGTTCCTCTAAGACGGACGCTTTTTGCAACATGTCCATCAACGTATTCGGCGCTTCCGGATTCCTGGAAGCGGCTGCGGGAGTACGAACTCCCTTTGAAGGGATATGTTTACTCAACCCTAGAGTCGTCTTCAGCTGTAAACCGGATAATCCGGGGCCTTTATTGTTGGTCCCCGTAGGGGCTGCACACCCCGGACCCTAGACGACCGAAGTATCACCTTCGGGCGTTGTCTTCATTATCCCCTGCACCACTTATTGATCCGGAGAGATCCTCCGGGATGACACCTCGAAGTCGCCTGCCCTATTGGGTGAGGAGGCCTGTGGAGGCGTCTCGCTTTCCGTCATCTCCGAAAGCAGATCCCTCGAGAAGGAGGACTGTTGAGGAAGACTGCGGGCCGGACTGCAAACATATATTTTAGATGTTACCATTATAACGTGAAAAGAACGGGATATGTTTAGAACAACCTTGTTCACTTACGATTCGGCCAAAGGCTTGTCCTTATGGAGAAACTGCGCGGCAGCGTCATCTTCCGAACCCGAACTGCCTGACGGGGACATCTTCCCTCGCTTGGGAGCCTCCACCTCCAAATCTTTGGAGGCGGTCCTTTTCTTCCCATGGGGAGAAGGGATATCAGCTTCTCCTTCCCCTTCATCACAGAAGAGGGAGATCTAGTCTCCCCGGACATAGCGTCTGGTGTAACTTTAAAGTGGAAGCCACCTTTGACCTTTTTGCTCTCCTCCTTGTCCTCCTTCATCGGCACTTGATACGGCGCTGGAGCCAGCATCCTTGGTAACACAGGATCAGCTGAGTCTTCCGGAAGAGGGGCCGAACACTTAATTCGTTCCGCCTTCTTTATCCAACCCTGGTCGAAGATAGGTTTCTCAGTATATTGTTACGGGATAATCAACTAAGCTGTGTTCAGGAGTCGAGTAATTACCGAGGTATCCGGATGATTGCAGTCAAGGCCGATGTCCTCAGTTGTATCCGGCCACTGCTTTCGGGTCCTGAAGAATAATTTCCACATTCCTCTGTGCGTCGTGCCGAAGAAGTGTTGAAGGGTCCGTGGTCCTTCCATATTAAACTCCCACATGTGGAGGGGCTGTCGCTGGCACGGCAGGACCCGGCGGACTAGCATTACCTGGATTACGTTGATGAGGCCGGTGTCCTTTTCAAGGAGGCTCCGGATACGGCTTTGTAGCGTCTGTGCTTCATCAATTGATCCCTAGTCCAGCCCCTTATTAATCCATGATGTGAGTCGTAATGGAGGGCCAGATCAGAATGCAGGTGTAGCTGCCCACTTAGTACCACGGGGTTCAGTGATGTAAAAGCACTCCCGCTACCATAGGTTCGAAGTTTCCATGAAAGAGCTTTTTGGCCAAAGAGTATTGGTGAGCTTACTCACTATAGCACCTCCACAGTCCGCTTGTTCCCCATCGACTACCTTCGGCTTCACATTAAAGGTCTTGAGCCATAAGCCAAAGTGTGGGGGAATACGGAGAAAGGCCTCACACATGACAATGAACGCCGAGATGTGAAGAAAGGAGTCAGGAGCTAGATAATGAAAATCTAGCCCATAATAGAACATGAGGCCACGGACGAAGGGATGGAGAGCGAACCCTATCCCCCGGAGGAAGTGGGATATGAATACGACCCTCTCGCCGGATCTGGGTGTAGGAATAACGTACCCCTTGGCAGGGAGCCCGTGGAGGATCTCCGCGGTCAGGTACCTTGCCGCCCGAAGCTTCATGATCTCCTCCTCAGTGACAGAGGAGGCCAGCCACCTGCCTTAAGGGCTGGGTCTGAACATGACTGGGAGGCTTGGAGCAAATAAGTTGAAACCTGGGTGCTGGAACATGAGGTTGGAAAGGTTGAGGAAGGGACGGGCGTAGGGGAAAAAGACGGGTCTGTGCCCCTTTATAAAGGCGATGAATATCGAACGCCTCCTCATGGGCCTTAAAACTTGCTTATTCCCAAGGAATAATACCAACGGAGCGGTTGGATTACCCACGCCCGTATTGATGCAAATCCCGCAATAAGGGGACACGATCTCTGCTTCGACAGGACATGCCAATAAAACCGCATCTTGAAACATGGAGCGGGAGGCTAAAAAATGGTTCGAAATAATGACCGGGTAGGGACGTGATGTCACGCTACAAAAGTTGTCAGCATATTGGACTCGTGAAATATTATACTCTATGCGGTTGTGTGTGGTACTTGTTTTGAAGAGCCGGACATGGTTTGTGTGTTCGAACGTTGCTTTGGAGTATTCAGAGGAGGAACCCGCCTTACAATGCCAAAGACAATCTGTGCGCCGGAAACATCGTCATTGAAGCCTGGTTCAGGGGCTACTGAGGGAGTCCTGGATTAAGGGGTCCTCGGGCGCTCGGGCTATGTAACATGGGCCAGACTGACGGGCTATGAAGATACAAGACAGAAGACTTATTCCTGTGTCCAGATGGGACTCTCCTTGGCATGGATGGCAAGCTTGGCGTTCGGATATGTAGATTCCTTTCTCCGTAACCGAATTTGTACAACCCTAGTCCCCTCTGGTGTCTATATAAACTGGAGGGTTCATTCCATAGAGGCAATCACAATCATAGAGGCTAGACTTCTAGGGTTTAGCCATTACGATCTCGTGGTAGATCAACTCTTGTAATCCTCATATTCATCAAGATAAATCAAGCAGGAAGTAGGGTATTACCTCCATCAGGAGGGCCCGAACCTGGGTAAACATCATGACCCCTATCTCCTATTACCACCGACCTTAGACGCACAGTTCGGGACCCCCTACCCGAGATCCGCCGGTTTTGACACCGACACCCTCCATGGAGTCGCACAACCGTTACCATTCGTGGGCTGAAGTCTCCATCAACGTGGATGTATGGTAGCACCACCTATTGGAACCACGCCAAAAAGCATCGTGTCTCCATTGTGTTTTCACTCTCCAAACCCTTCCCTTTACCTTCATATGCAATGTTTTACTTTATGCTGCTACACTCCTAGAATTGCATGTGTAGGTTGATTGCTTGACTTGTGCTAATTGCTAAAATCTCCCACAACTAAAATTGGGAAAAGGTTAGATTTTTATTTGGTCAAGTAGTCTAATCACCCCCCTTCTAGACCTACTTTTGATCCTACAAGTGTTATAAGATCTTTGGTCTCCATTTGCCTTGATTTCCATAGCGTTGGTGATCATAGCCTTGGTTTCACAACGTAGAAGAGAATGGCGTCTAGCGAGGGAAATTACCACCGTAGAGCTCCTTACTTTGATGGTAGTAATTTTGCTAGTTGGAAGCATAAGATGAAAATGCATATTCTTGGTCATACACTACTGGAAACTGGGAATTTGCCATCAGCCAGCTCTTTGCCATCTGCCAGCTGATGGCAAAGAACCTCTTTGCCATCTGTTTTTATAAGCGGATGGCAAGAACCCATGATGGCAAAGAACATGGTTGCCATCAGCCAATTCTTTGCCATCTGCTAGTGGATGGAAAATAATCTTTGCCATCTGCCAACAGATGGCAAAGAGGTGGGTAGGGTCCAAAGGTCGAACGGCTGTCAACCCACTTCTTTGCCATCTGCCAGATGGCAAAGAATCTTCCATCTCATATGTGATGGCAAAGAAGTGGGTGGAGCCCAATGGGTAACGGCGTTATAACGGCCAAGATAGCCCCACCTCTTTGCCATCTGCCAATGGATGGCAAAGGCCCATATCTTTGCCATCAGCCAGCGGCTGGCAGATGGCAAAGAGGTCGAACTATCTCCCCCCCTCTTTTTCTAAAAAAAAATTCCCCTCCCCTCTCTCCCAGCCCGGCCCCTCCCCTCTCTCTCTCTCTTCCAGCCCGGCCCCACCCCTCTCTCTCTCCCCACCTCACCCTCCCACCGCACCCACGCACGCGCCCCAGCCGGACGACCACAAGACTGCCCGCCGCCTTCCCCGCCACCGCACGCTCCCGGCCCTCCCGCCCTCCCCGCCTCCCGGCCCCTGCCCGCCTCCCCGCCCTCCCGGCCATCACAAGGCGTGCCCCAGCCCGCCCCTCCCAGCCACCGCAGCGCTCCCGGCCCCTCCCGCCTCCCGGCCCCTCCCGGCCCCTCCCGGCCCTCCCGCCCTTCCCGCCTCCCGCCTCCCGGCCACCATGGCGTGCCCATGCCCGCCCCTCCCCGGCCACCGCGGCGTGCCCCGCGGCCCGCCCCTCCACCGAGCCAGGCCACGGCGCCGCCCCCTTCTCGCGGCCCTCCCCGCCACGGCGCCATCGAACTAGCTCACCATTCTGGTATTTTGATGGTTCTAACTAATTTCTTCTCCTTTCTGGTATTTTGTCAGATCATGCATTCTTGATTTTTCTAATTTGCAGTTGGTCTATAAGATGTTCTTGATTCTAGTACTTTGGAAACTCATGTCAAGAAATAGTATGCTTGTCATTGTCAGGAAATTTTATAGCTTCCCACGATAACAAAATAAACTAAGCTTCTAGGATAAAAGGCGTTAGGAGCTGCAATGTATTATGTTTTGAAATCATGAATATCAAGATATGCACGTTCAGGGAAATTTTAGTAAGTAAAAACAAAGCGTCAGGCAAGGTGAAACTTAGGTAATTTTTAAGAACGTGGAGGATCAAACACGTAAGGGTGGCATTTGGTATCTGCAACAACATGCAGCAAGGTAGCTTGAGATGCATAAGTAAAGAATCCTTACAATTGCCTTAAGCCCTTAACAATCCATAAAACTGCCTCAACACTTCACAGGACCAGACCACCACAACAAGATCCTATAATAAGGCTTAAATGATAAGAGCTCCTCGCTAATGATGTACTGTTAAAATAACCGAGTAGAAGTTGGGTGTTACCTGCTCAAGAAAAGCATGGTGATGTGAATGAACTCCCTAGTCGATCAGAGCACCATAAGCGGCAAATGCATTGGACCTCATTTTTGTATTCCTTGAGATCTAAAGCAGAGAAGTTACATAGTAGGTCACAGCCTTTAGGCTGGCTTTACCGTCATAATCTGAAAATTACGTAAACAAACACGCATGAGTGGAAAGGGAGATGGTCTAAAACAATCTCGTATGGAAAAAAGCTCTGCAACAAAAAGTAGTTCACAACCATTTTCTCTTGACCTTATTAGTGAACATAGATCTTATTTTTAGACTGCTGCTAAAAGTAGTTCACAACCATCAGCCCCCGCAACATGTAGAGATTTCCTTTATGATGAATCGACAAAAATTTAAATCCAATCACCACCGTAGGAAAGATAATAAAAAAGCATGAAAACAAAATGCCAAGGAAATCACCACCATTTTCTCTTGAGTCAGCTGTGTGTGCCCTAACATTGTATGGAGTAAGTTAGAGGCTGGTTTAACAATACAAATATGTCATCTGCAAGGAAAAATTGTTCGATAAACAAAAGTAAGCACATACATATTCTGTTTTTATAATATGAGCATGAACAATTTTATCAAACAGAAAATTAGAATAAACAGCCACAACACAAACTCTCCGCTTAAAATTTCACTGTATGTTTTGTTCCAGCTTGCATGAAGTCGCAGGCCTTGCTTTCTCGAGGAAGAGACCTCCTGCTGCCTCATGAAGATTGTTGTTTTCATAAACTACAGTATACATTGTCGTTGGTATAAAAACTGTAGTATCGGAATACTAAGGGTGCGTTTGAGTCGTTTGGATCAAAAAATACTGCAGTTCAACAAATCGTGGTATCTCTAAAACTGCGGTATTTTTGTTGTATATAAAAAGAGGCCTGACCTCTTTTTCTAAAACTGAGAAAGCGCTGGCTGGTTGGCCTCTCTTGTGTCTAACTTCTGGCCATCAACGGATGTGATGCATAAATCGATAGCTAGCCCATCGATATGTCCGGCTAGAGGCGTATTTACGCACATCGAAGCTGAAAACGTCGACCTTCAAAGGTATGTGTTAACTACCTTGGTCTTTGATTGATTACAAGAGATAACTCTACTACAGATCTTAGCAGCTAGGAGAACATGCTCCTGCAAGGCTGAATGCATATGGTGGCTATTAGTACAAGCTGATTCTTTGAGTGTAGCTGAATATGCATGCAGCAACGTAATACCAATGCAAACCGAAGAAAATCGAGAAAACTGCCACTTGCCAAACACCTTGGCAGTTTTACCAAAACTGAGAAAAACTATGCTTTTTAGAAACTGAAGTATTTATTGCCCATGTATTGTAATACTTAGGTTTTGGAATACCATGGTTTTGAGAAAACGTTGTTGCCAAACTAGGCCTAAGGTTTTATAAAAACATTACTTCCAAACGGAGCCTAATTTTTGAGCCAGACACTTCAAAGTATTTAATACCAAAGTTTTTCTTAAAAACCACAGTATTTAATACCAAAGTTTTTCTTAAATACCACAATTTTTTCTCTGTTTTAAAAAAAGAACCCCAGACCTCTTTTAAAAAAACTGAGCACGCTAGAAAAACAACTCCATGCACAATCCTCTATTTATTTGTCAGGAAATGTGAATGATACCGAATTGGATAACAATCAAGTACTAAATAGGCACTTCCTATTTATTTGTGAATTATGAGTTAGGTCATATATTTTCCAATTTTGTTATGAAAAACATCATATATATTTGCATTGATCGGGTGGATTTAAATGTGCAGTTGTTTCATCGCCGTGAGGGTCCTGTGTTCAACAACCTCCCCGTCGTTCGGCGAGCTCCGCCCTGCGTTCGTGGGTGAGCACAAATGACATCTCCTCCTCCCCCCTTCATTTGCTCTGCTCCGTTCTTCGTGCCAATGAAACTTGCTAGCTATAGGTGTCTTCAGTCATCAGTATGCATGACCACTGTGCGTCTCCCGTTCGAAGGGTTACATCTATAAATATGCATTCATTTGCATATTTATAACCGTAATTCTTCGAATTGTCCAACGTTATCCATGGACAGCCCAGTATGTGTAGATTGGGTTCGTTTTCCAATATGCTCGCTCCGGATCGATGCACGAAATTCGTCGCTGCCTCTCTGTTGTTCTCCGGGTACACATCCTCTCTGCTTATTGCCGAGACGTGTATCAGGAGAACAGCGGGGAGGTGCTGCCGAAATTTTGTGTCGGATCCGGAGCAGATCATGGGAAAACGAACCCAATCTACACATACCCGGGTGGGATTAGGACCTATCTTTACCTATTAGCGTCTAGGTTGCATGGACGTAATAAAATTGAGAAACTTTATTAACTGATGAATATGGTTTGCTGAGTTATGTGTGTATTAGCTAAATCATGCACGCAATGTTCCTTTCATTAGTAACTAATATGACTGACTCGTCAAAACCAAATGTGCAGTCCATGTGCGAGAAGAACGGCTGCACCCTCCGCCGATGCCGCCATTGCTCCGGCGGGCACGGTGAGTTTCATTTGAACGGTCATTAGTTACTAGTCTTCACATTTGAGTTGCATCATACTAACGATACATTGGAAATAATCTTTGGTGCAACGTAACTCCCGACAAGCATCGACTGATCCTTCTCCGTCTGCCACTGGCGCGACCGGTCCTACACCTACACCTACACGTACACCTCCGTGATGACGGTAAGTGTCCCAAGTGTTTTGCTTAATAGAGTTTTGTTGTGATGCCATGTTGTATATATCTAGACATATCGTGCATAATGTGTGTATGTTTGAAATGCATTGTATGTGTGGGATTCGACACCTAGTCGTGTGCCTTTGGTAGCCTTCCATATAGGGAAATGCCTCCTAGTGCTTCCATCGAGCCATGGTAGTTCGCTCTTGCTCCGGAACACATGGATTGACCGGCATGTGTCCTTCTTTGCTCCTCGTGTCCCCTCACGGGAAATGTCACGCGGTGTATCACCGAAGTCCTTGTAGCTTGCTACGACTTGGTTGCACTCACGATGACCGACACGTGCATTGCTTTGGGTCATGTATGCCTGTCCTATGCGTTTGTGCCACCTTGGTTCTATGACTAGTCATGTCGGCCCGGGTTCTCTGCCATATGGATACTAGTGACATAATCATATACTTAGCATTTTTTTCCTCCAAAATGACTCAATATGCTTACCTAGCTCAAAAATGACTTAATATGCTTAGCTAGCATAAAAATGACCTATACTTAGCATTTTTCCTCCAAAATGACTTAATATGCTTAGCTAGTTCTAAAATGATATAGTATGCTTAAGAAATGACATATTTTAGGTCCTAAATGACTTCATATGCTTAGGTAGCTCCAAAATGACATAATAACCTTACTTAGCTTCAAAATGACCTATTCAACCTAGGCTAGCTCTAAAATGAACTATACTTAGCATTTTTCCTCCAAAATGACTTAATATGCTTAGCTAGTTCAAAAATTACATAATAAGCTTAATTAGCTCCAAAATGACCTATTTAACCTAGGATAGCTCTAAAATGACCTATACTTAGCATTGTTTCCTTCAAAATAACTTAATATGCTTAGCTAGCATAAAAATGACCTATTTAACCTAGGATAGCTCTAAAATGACCTATACTTAGCATCTTTTCCTCAAAAAGACTTAATATGCTTAGCTAGCTCTAAAATGATATAGTATGCTTAAGAAATGACATATTTTAGGTCCTAAATGACTTCATATGTAGGTAGCTCCAAAATGACATAATAACCTTACTTAGCTTCAAAATGACCTATTCAACCTAGGCTAGCTCTAAAATGAACTATACTTAGCATTTTTTCCCCCAAAATGACTTAATATGCTTAGCTAGTTCAAAAATTACATAATAAGCTTAATTAGCTCCAAATTGACCTATTTAACCTAGGATAGCTCTAAAATGACCTATACTTAGCATTGTTTCCTTCAAAATAACTTAATATGCTTAGCTAGCTTCAAAATGACCTATTTAACCTAGGATAGCTCTAAAATGACCTATACTTAGCATCTTTTCTTCAAAAAAGACTTAATATGCTTAGCTAGCTCTAAAATGATATAGTATGCTTAAGAAATGACATATTTTAGGTCCTAAATGACTTCATATTCGTAGGTAGCTCCAAAATGACATAATAACCTTACTTAGCTTCAAAATGACCTATTCAACCTAGGCTAGCTCTAAAATGAACTATACTTAGCATTTTTTCCTCCAAAATGACTTAATATGCTTAGCTAGTTCAAAAATTACATAATAAGCTTAATTAGCTCCAAAATGACCTATTTAACCTAGGATAGCTCTAAAATGACCTATACTTAGCATCTTTTCCTCAAAAAAGACTTAATATGCTTAGCTAGCTCTAAAATGATATAGTATGCTTAAGAAATGACATATTTTAGGTCCTAAATGACTTCATATGCATAGGTAGCTCCAAAATGACATAATAACCTTACTTAGCTTCAAAATGACCTATTCAACCTAGGCTAGCTCTAAAATGAACTATACTTAGCATTTTTCCTCCAAAATGACTTAATATGCTTAGCTAGTTCAAAATTACATAATAAGCTTAATTAGCTCCAAAATGACCTATTTAACCTAGGATAATCTTCACATTTTAGTTGCATCATAATAATCTTCTTCTTCTAACTTTCTTCTTTCCCATTTTACAGATTTGCTTAAGATCATGGAAGCTTGGGTTGATGGAGTGCTTGTATTTAGTTTTTGTTTTGACCATGTGAAAATTGCTACCTATGGATGAAACTATGTATTTGTACGGATGAAACTTGCTACTATTGGTAACATGTGTTGGATACATATGTGTTCATGACTATTGGTAATATGTGTTGAATATGCTATATTGGTCATATAAATATATTTGTGTTTGATTTCTGTGAAAATGAATTGATATAAGAAAAACAAAATTAAACGGGGCAATATAGTCACTTTGCCATCTGGCCGGCAGATGGCAAAGAGCTTTGCCATCACCGGCAGATGGCAAAGAGCTGCAGCCTTGCCATCTATTTGGTCGATGGCAAAGAGCCTGCAGCCTTTGCCATCTATTTGGCAGATGGCAAAGAGCCTGCAGCCTTTGCCATCTATTTGGTCGATGGCAAAGAGCCTGCAGCCTTTGCCATCTATTTGGTCGATGGCAAGAGCTAAACCTTGCCATCTGGCCGGTGATGGCAAAGAGCCTGCAGCCTTTGCCATCGGTGGTCGATGGCAAAGAGTTCGACCTTTGCCATCTGGCCGGTGATGGCAAAGTATGCCGTTAACCTCCGACGGAGCTAACCCGTTAAGAGGCTTTGCCATCTGCTAGCGGATGGCAAAGCCTGAGCTCTTGCCATCAGCCGGCGGATGGCAAAGTTACGAGCTCTTGCCATCAGCCGCCAGATGGCAAAGAAGCCTTTACCGGCGAGGGTTTCGGACGACCTGTTTGCCATCTGCTGGCTGATGGCAAAGCCTTTGCCATCCGCCGAACATGCCTTTGCCATCTGCCATGGCAGATGGCAAAGTGCCAGATTCCAGTAGTGATAACCCCGTAGTTTGGGCTACTGTTCGCATTGGCTTGCAAGGTGCTTTCTTCGAGGATGGAAAAGAACCAGATCGTGAAGCGTCCGCGGAAGAAATGAAGATGTTGCAATACAATGCTCAAGCTTGCGATATTATCTTCAATGGATTGTGCCCCGAAGACTTCAACAAAATCAGCCGCCTTGAGAATGCAATGGAAATTTGGGATACTTTGGTTGATATGCACGAAGGTACTGAGTCCGTCAAGGAATCCAAATTGGATGTGCTTCAAAGTCAACTTCACAAGTTCAGGATGAAGGATGTGCTTCAAAGTCAAGTACAAGCTCATGAAACAACTCAAGAGGGTCATAGAGACCTCCTAAGGACTCATGAGAAGCTATGCTTCAAGAAGCTAAATTTAGAGCAAGAGCATGAGTTCCTAAAAGCTATCAATGATGATCTTCGAAAGAAGAGCTCTTCTTATCTTGCCAAACGTCTCCTCTTGTCAATTTATATGCCACAAGTAAAATCTAGCAATAAGAACAAGAAAGATTCTTCCTCTAGTAGTAACAATAACCATGTTAAATCCAATATTGTTGCTTCTAGTAGTTCTCTTGATTCCACTAATGATTCTCAACCAAGTTACACTTGAGCAAGAAAATATCTTATTGAAGGAATTATAGAGAAAGGTGTTTACAAGAGCCTTGCCGGAAGTAAGCAATTTGAGGAAATTGTACACAAGCAAGGAAGGCACCGGAAGAATCAAGGTGTTGGTTTTGAATGAAAGTTCAATACCAATGGAGTTGAGTGGGAAAAAGATCAATATCCCAAGATGAAGTTCGTTCCTCAACAAGTGAAGTATGACCCCACTTCTTTCAAGTGAACACAACCTCAAGATGATCTTCCACCAAAAGACCACAAGCTAAAAGACAAGGACAAGCTTCAAGAAGAGATTGATTCATTTGAAGAAGCTCCTAAGGCCATGGTCAAGTGGGTTCCCAAGACCACATCAAGTTCCACTTCATCAAGTATGGCTACAACTCCAAGGATTCCCATCAAGTTGATGGGGATCCCACAGAAGAACTAGAGTGTTCTTGAGGGTGACTCCGCCAACATACTTGACTCATATTCATTTTGGCAAGGATATGTGCAATAAACTTCCATATCTTGCACTAGTTCATGGAGTCACAAACCCTCTTGTTGGTAAGACAAGGAACAAGGTAACCTAATGCTTTCATGGACGTCATCATATTTGTGTTTCACTCTATTTTCTATGATATCCTTGCATGTTCCTTGTGGGACTAACCCATGTAGGTATTGAAAGAACAACAATCCAATGGATTGCTCTAAATGATCTACATCAATATTGAGCATCCACATCATCAACATCTTCATAAAGTCATCATTGACAAACCCAAGGTTAGTTCATTCCTCTTAGAGGGGATATCACATCTAGGGGGAGCTTTGCTCTAAAAATTGAGCTAAAGCAACTTTAATGGTGTGAACACAACAATGCTTTATGTAAAAGTGGTTACCCCACTTGTTCTAAAACAATGAGTATGACCTATGATCAAATATTCTCATTTGACTCCTAAGTCAATATACTCATATATAGATGACCTAGTCATCCTCAATTGCTTGATAGATGCTAGAGTGTATGTGCATGCTTCCTCACATGTTTCATTTGCTATCTTATTGTGTGAGCATGTTGGTTGCATAATTTTCTCCATTCGAGGACATCCATTTGTTGTTTTGATTGTTTGGTTTTTATTGGCCAAATGGATGGACAACAATGCCTAAGTACTCCCTCTAGCTATCTTGCTTTTCCTCTTCTCAAATTCTATTCATGCTACATCACAAAATTTGAACAAGTCTCTTTCAGACCCTCCGAGTGAGGAGCACTCGGAGCCACCAATCTGTCAAAGGCTGACTTCCAAAACCTCTTAGTGAATTTGGTCAGACCAACACATTCACACTTGGTCCCACCGAAGCCACTAAGTTGATCTGGGTTTTCACCTTGGTGCCACCGATTTGAACAATTAGGTCTCACCGAGTTGCAGCAACTGCAAGCAGTTTTGCATCTCGGTTCCACCGAATCATTCCACTCGGTGCCACCGACAGCTAATGGGTATATAGACTCCCCGGCCCGTCGTTTGTATATTTATTCAAACTCCCGATCCCGTGCCGCCCCATTGCTACCGCTATTGGTCTCCGGATCGTGGTCGTCTCCACCTGTGCGCCGTCGTCACAGGTCTCCGCCACCATCAATGGGAATCGCCTCTGCCATTGCCGCCATAGCGAGCCATCACCAAGTTAGGGTATGGTTCGGCCCCTTTGTGAAACTTCCTTACTCCGATTCTATGCACAAAGTAAATGCATGTATTCTTGCCATGATTGAAAACTTTCTATCCACACAAAAACTCCTCTAGATTAGATTTGATGCAAAATCTTAGGGTTAGGTATCCGCCGAACTCATCTCGGACCGACCGAATTGAAGTTTTCAGTCCCACCGATTGGCCCTGGCCATTGCACTAACTTCAACTTGGTTTGACAGAAACACACTGATCGGTGAGACCAAAAGCAATTTCTCAGTAAAACCCTAGCATCTCGGAGTCACCGAACTGCAACTTGGTCTGACTGAAACTGCATGTTTAGACTCTGTTAAGTGTTTTGTTGCCACCGAGATTATCAAATTGATAGCTCCGAAATGCTTTCTGTAGAAAATTAAAGTCAATATTTTGAATCATTTTTGCTAAAACTAGCTGTCTTTTGTGATGCTCATCCACTCTACCTACATCCATCTATTCACAGGGTCAGTTGTAGAAATGTCTGAGGCTAGTGATAGTCAGAACAGGTCAGAGGAGCAAGTCAATCTCAGTTAGGGAACTAGTCCCAGCAGTGGGTATGATGATGGGAGTAGAAGCACTCCTAGAAAGTTGCCAAAAGCTGCTACTAGACAAAGGAAGATGTGGAATTCTAATAGTGAAGATGAGGACTTTGTGATTGAGGAAGAAGTGACTTCCAAGAAGAAAGTGGTCAAGAAAGAATATGTTGGTGTTGCTCCCACCACCAAGCCTGGTCTGCAAAATAAACCTCCTGCCAAGAGAGTTCCCATGTCCAAAGCTAGAAAATCTACTGCTACCCATGAGACTATGGAATTCACACTTGAGCCCAGAGAGGAAGATGAAGCTGCTGGTGGGAAGAAGAAAAGGAAGGAAAGGGTCAAGAAGACCATTTCCAGAGTTACTGGAAGACCATCCATGATGAGGGATGAGGATGAAGATGAGGAGGAGGTAGAGCCTATTGCACCTCCTGCAAATTCTCAATAGTTGATGGCTGATGCCATCAAGACTGTGCTGCTCCTTCCAAGCCCAAGTCTGCTCCCAAGCCTGCTGCACCCAAGCTTTCTGTTCCAAAGAGATCCTGTCGTGGAATTGTCACGGCAGATGTCCTAGTGTGAGGACTTAGTCGTGAGGCCAACGCATCTACGTAGTAGCTTGAGAGGGGTTGGACGGATTCGAGAGACGCGAGGTTTTACCCAGGTTCGGCCCCTTGCGGTAGAGGTAAAAGCCTACATCCTGCTTCATTGATATTGATGATTATGATCAAGATTACAAGGGTGATCTATCTCGAGAGCTATGACTTGTGTGTCTAAACTTGTGAAAACTTCTCCGTCTTGGGGTGCCCTGCCCCTCCTTATATAAGTTGGAGGGGTGTCTTACATGACTAGCCCTAGTAGGATTAGGACTATTCTATTACAAGTGGAATCCTAGTCTTGCTTCCTTCGTAAGGGAATATTCCTTATTCTATTCCTCTTAAGCCGGCCTACCATAACATGAGCCGACCTTCTGGGCCTTGGGCCTTGTCGTCTGTCTGACCCGCCTGGCGGGTCATCCATGAGTCGCCAGTCTTCAGGCAGGTTACCGATGAAACGCCAATCCAAAATCAACCTTGAAAATTATTGTGCTTCTGTCGTGCTTTAACATGACACATCCGATCTCTAAACTTCAAGTAGGCTAGCCTTTGGCTTCAACCTCCTTATCCCGAAGGTGGAGTGCTTCTCCGAGGACATTTTAGCCAACTAAACTCGAGCGGCTTTAGAGAGAAACTAGGGTATCTGGCTATTGAACATACACTCGAGTCAAAAAAAGAGTGGTAGAAAAATACTTTGCAACGACTAAGAAAAAAATTAAAACGGCTCATGTAAATTTACGAGCCCCCAGTTAACTTGGGTAAAAGAAATATTTTTAACAAACAACTTTTTTGACCAACTAAGTTTTTAATAAATGACTATAATGTTTGGTCGAACCAAACAAGAACTAAAAATTGAAAAGGCTTAGCATGAAAGCGACTTAGCTGGTTAATGTGTTCCGTGTAGATGACGCGGTCCAGGCTTGTGGCTGGATGAATTCCCATCCCCCGAGCCGGTCCTGAGGTGGCCAGGAGAAGAGCTCGGCATTTTGAAGTGGTGAAATAGCTCGGCGGCTGAAGTGACGACGTAATTTGATTGACGAAGGTGGGAAGACGACGCCAACATACCAAGGTGACCGCGTGACATGGTTGAAGTAGACTACCTGCACACATAAACCATTGGAAGCAAGAAATAACAATAATAATTTGAAAACGCATCAGTAATTTATGCAAAGTGAATAAAGGAACAAGGCCTGAGGTCCGAGGTTAATTTTGCGACGCGACGCGTAGACGTTGACATAGGTCAGGATTCCATTATATAGAATAAACCGTGTCATGAAGGCACTGTCCACCGACCACTTGTTGCGTAGACGGTCTTGATATATTTAATTAAATATGGTGATGCTTGATCTCTTCGGCTTGGGTCGCCTCGTGGCGGCATAGAGTATTAATATACCTACATGCATAAAGTAATGCATGCCGTGAAAAGAGAAAATAGTTCTTTGCATAATTAATATATGCAAAATATATTTAAATAGGAAAAAAAAAGTCATGGCTTAAACGCCAAGATTGCTTTGGCGGAGCCTGTATGTCAACATCCAAAAGATGACTACATAGACATGGCCTGATGATAGCACGATGATGCCGGCCGTCATGGATGAAGTTTGCTTGACATGACAAAGTACATGCAAAACTATCCGTAATGTTCATCACTCAGACCTCTAAAAATCAAGTTGCAAGTTAGTAGTGCATTAGTGCACAACCTACACATATTCAATGAAGAGAAGCAATGGTCGGATAACAGGAACCTTAATACTTAGTTTAAAAAAAGGAAAACGAAGCAAAGAGGCTTTCCTGGATGTGTGGCTGCTAGGGACCATGTCGTGTATGGCTCTAGGATGCGTGGGGAGGCAGCAGCCCTGACAGCTGGTAGTCAGCGTTGCACGAGAACTGCATCAGATCGGTCCAGTCTGATAATTTGATGGCAACTACACGTCCGATGACAATGTGGTGATGCTGGCGCCTGGTTGTTTACTTGACATCTAGTATAGTATACGTGCAAAACCAGTTCCACCTTTAATCAATCAAACCTTGAAAAACGTGTTGCAAATTAGTACTAGTATATACTAGTACTAGTACATTAGAGTTTGTCTTGTGCATGCTCATCCAAAAGTAGCAGATGACGAATAGATAGTAGCAGATTAAAAAAAGAAAAGAGAGGAAGGGAACCTCCCTGCCGCTACCGATCTGAGCACTTGTCAGACGGCCTGCCTGCGCTGCACCACGTGGGTAGTACGGACGCACGCTCTCCACAACTGGGTTGCCGCCGTTTAGATTGCACTTGTTTGTTAATTTCTGCGTCGGCCCCTGTAGCGAGTCCACCAACAATTTTGTTCTGTAGGAGCGCGTTTCGCTAGGATTTCTACCGTACGCAAGGTAGCCCGGATCCGATGTACAACTAGACTGCGGATAGAGTTGCTGCCACTGAAATTTTATCGATCCGATCTGACTGGAAACGAATAACACAACGCGGCAGCAATGATTTTGCAGAAGAGAAAATTTACATGAAATAGATCTAACTGAAAATGTATCACCTGATCATCTCATCGATCCGTGACGATTACCCAGCAGGCTCTTAGTGAAGGCACCAAAGTCGGTTCTATATCCGGCATATCTCGTAGAAGGGGTCCTAAGCTAGGCGTCTTGGAGCAATGGTAACACAGACACAGGATTTTACCCAGGTTCGGGCTCTTTCAAAGAGATAATACCCTACGTCCTGCTTTCGATTGTATTCATATGGGGGATAGTACATAGTACATGTGTCTACCATGAGATTTTTCTAATGAATATTAGATGATCTACTGACTAGCCTGACCTCGATTAATATAATACACCAGAGGCCTAGGGTTTAGGAGAGTCCTCGGCTTGGGCGCCAAGTCTTGTGGAGTCTTCCTTGTATGCGTCATGGGATGCCCGAACTGGCCCAATAGTGAACCGCCATGGGGGTCCTCGGCCCGATCCACCTGGTCGGGAGACGACGTGGTGAGTATCCCCTAGTCCAGGACACTGTCACTTTGTAAAAATCAATATTGAACCATGCTCTTTGTTATAAGATGATATTTTGGGATGAAGAAATAAAAACCATTGCTCTTGGCCGATAGCGACTTAATGTGCATTCACTGTAATCCAGTATTTTTGTAACCCGGTGGCTTAAAGCCTTTGTAAAAATCAAGAACTGCTAACCCTGTTGAGACACCAATTTTAATCTTTGATGATGGGCTTGAACTTAATCATTTATTTAAGCCATAGCTCTGCATGTCCTGCACAAAGTTTAAACAACATATGCCATGGCGACTGGAAAATTGGCTCATACTGCCGGCTTACATCGCCATATCCAGTGAGGGTGACAACCCAACGATTTATAAGCGCATGATTCCAATTTCAAAATCCAAAGTATACTGGTGACTTAACTTCAAAAGCTAGGGCGGGTGACAACCCAAACATAATATTCAAGTCATACATGTAGACTGATATCATAATGTCGCTGTAATAATTGTGATCCAGCATGGGTATTAACCCGTAAAATATCATGACTTGAATTTCTTTAAGGCAAATCATCCTGGCGACTTAAATTATGCTCATCAGGGCGGGTTATTAACCCAAGACTCTCAAATATGAGTCATAAAAATTGAGGCTACATGGGCCTTAATTGTTTGAAACCATATGTTAATATGGAACAACGATATGAATCCAAAAATGTTCAGATAAAACAACAAATCAGAAAAACAAGGCCTTGATAGGCTGCCAAGCCTAAAACTCAAGTGCTTTCATGGGCCGCACAACCACTGAGTTAATCCTTCATTCAAACCTGTAAGCCGGCCCTCACATGACAAACCGCCGTTTTAACCTTGACAAGTTCAGGGTCTTTATTACAAGATTGACTATTAAGAGTACGACGGGTCATTCCAGGATTACCTGGGCGGAGTGACAAGGACATACAGGCAGGATAACCCGGAATTTGGTGTTTACACCTGGCATATGACCCGATCAAGCGGGTAAGCATAGCTATGCTCATTGAGCAGGAAGCCCCCAAGTGACCTATAATAAGCCCACAAGGCAGGATACCATTGTTTGAACTGTGCACTACAACAAGTTCTCTTTGGTAACCTTTAATTGGGCAGGAAGCCCCCAAGTGATTTGTAACAAGGCATGTAAGCCTGATCATGAGGGTAAGCACAGCTATGCTCATTGAGCAGAAAGCCCCCAGGTGATTAATAATAAGATAATCCCATAAGGCAGGATGCCCATGTTTGAACTACACAATGCAGCAAGTTATCTTTGGCAACCTTCAATTTTTCTTGAGAACTCGAACTTGCGAGAGGTGTATTCTTCTTGAACCGGATGCTAAGCCGGATATTCAGAGCTCAAAACTTTATGGGAGAACATATTTCCCTTGAGCCGGATTTTGAACTAGAACCTCTTTTGATCACCCGGAACTCTCTTTTGAGCCGGACCATTCTGATTGCTCGACATTTTTTAAGCCGGAAATTTTCTGATGGTCTTTAAATTTGCACCACTATGGCAGTAGCCTCCGGGACCGGCTTATCTTTCCCTCCAACATCCTGGGGTCTGCAGAAACTGGCAAGATTTGATGAGTCATGTCCGTGTAGCCTCTGAGTCTTAAGACGTCTCAAGGAGTTGGCTTGAGATTCTTCATTCTTGTCCATAGCATAAGAGGTATATCCTTGGCATTTGATAACGCGATGTAAATCCACCTTTGCAATGAAGAATTATTCTGGAATTTTCCTCGAGCGTCTCAACCAGTGAAAAATTACTGTAAGAAAAAGTCGATCGTAGCATTATAAACCGGCGCAGACGGGCGAGTCAGCCGTGGTGTTGTAAGCCAGCGCAGTTGGGTGAATCGGTCGCGGTCTTGTAAGCCGGCGCAGACGGGCAAGTCAATTGCAGATGCGGTGAGCCGACGAATGGGCGAGTCAATTGCAGGCGCGGTAAGCCGCGCGAGCGGGCAAGTCAGCCGCGTCGTGTTGATGTAGACTGGTTCGTAGGGGCGGCGCCTTGTGTACACCTGTGGAGCGGTTTGGCACGGACGAACATCACTGCAAGATGATATTGGCGCACGCTCCATATCCGTGGTATAACAACCCCGTTGTCATGAATAATTATCCGGCGTAACAATATTGCAAGACCAAGTAATTGTTTTTTAACACAAACAATATGTGCCAATAGGAATAGATTAGATGGATATCACCTAATTTGTTCCGACAACAGATGATCCGTATATAGAGCCCGTGAATAATCTACAGTAATTTCAATGATGATGTAGCCACTTTCTCCTTTTCTTGCAGAAGGGATCAACCATAGTGTTGCAACTGTCACCGACCATTATATGCCCCTGCAGAACGCCAAGACCCCAAAGAAACTTATAGCCAACACGGTCGAGGCAAGGGTGTGACAGCAGAGGCGGGACGACTCAGAGGCGACCGCATGGTGGAGACCAGCGGCACCTCAGAACGGACCCTCCGATGTTTGTACAAGTCAAAACACTTTGGCAATTCAGACGGAACTTTTTGCCGAGGCGGTTGGAACTCTTTGGCGATCCAGACAGAACTTTTCGTCGAGGTGGTAAGAACTCTTTGACGATTCAGACGGAACCTTTCGTCGAGGCGGTCGGAACTTTTTCAATGAGCCGGCCAGAACTTTTTGATGAGCTGGCGGGACCGTTTGATGAGCCGGACGAAACTTTTCGACGAGCCGTCCGGAACTTACTGATGAGCCGGCTGGAACTTTCTGATGAGCCGGGCGGAACTTTTTCGACGAGCCGGGCGGAACTTCTCGATCCCTAGGAAAGCACCCTCCAAGAAATCAATACTACCGTGCGCATGCCCCATGGTGGTTGCCAACTATCGTGGAATTGTCACGGCAGATGTCCTAATCGTGATGACTTAGTCGTGAGGCCAACACATCTACGTAGTAGCTTGACAGGGGTTGGACGGAACCGAGAGACTCGATGTTTTACCCAGGTTCAGCCCCTCACGGTGGAGGTACAAGCCTACATCCTGCTTCATTGATATTGATGATGATGATCACGATTACAAGGGTGCTCTATCTCAAGGGCTATGACTTGTCTGTCTAAACTTGTGAAAAATTCTCCCACTTGGGGTGCCCTGCCCCTCCTTATATAAGTTGGAGGGGCGGCTTACATGACTAGTCCTAGTAAGATTAGGACTATTCTATTATAAGTGGAATCCTAGTCTTGCTTCCTTTGTAAGGGAATATTCCTTATTCTTTTCCTCTTAAGCCGGCCTACCATAACATGAGCCGGCCTTCTGGACCTTGGGCCTTGTCGTCCATCTGACCCGCCTGCCGGGTCACCCATGAGTCGCCAGTCTTTAGGCGGGTTACCGATGAAACGCCAAGTCCCGGGCAGGTCATACCGCGTGGTATATCCCCAACATTAGCCCCTATTTTAATTTGGATTTATCCATGTTAAACGGATCCTGTAAAATAAACAAAAGAACAAATTTGACAGGTTGTGCTCCAAATTAAAAGTTTTTCTGAGTCGGCACTTGATCATCCTTAAGTCCTTGTCATGTCCTTATTCTAAAAAGTCCGGGTCAATAGGCCGCTTCATAGTCAATTTGCTTGTAGAAAAATATTATAAGAAAGAATCCATTTGAGTCGGCCTTCAATGCTTTGCCTTAATAAAAAATATTAGACTTAAGATGTCCTTCTGGAGCTGAAGCAACTTTTAAATACCCCGGCTTAATGATGCTAGAGCTTGTCAAATTGCTATCCTCGAAATTGCCGGGTTATGACTGATAATGCCGGGTCATGATTGTTGTTGACACCGGGTCATGTAATTGATTTTCTTGAGTTATCTAGGCCAAAACTGAGTATATGATACCTGGTTTGTTCAAAAAACTGAGAACTTTGAAGATGTTCCTCCCTGATATGTATATCACCTGTAGCCCCCAAGTCTTAAGAAGAGAACATAGTGATAGCTTAAGACTTGCTTCATAATGCTGCAACTTTGGAGAAATCCAATTTGTTCATCTAAGCCACCAGTCATAAACTGAATATTTTGCACTTCACTAGAAATATATAAGCGACAGAGAAGAACAAGGCCCCAGTGCCTAAGGTCCAAGAGAATGATGAGCCACTAGTGCTCAGAAAACTGAAGCCCAAGACTCCAGATCACAATGATGATCATCCAGTGGCTGAAAATATGAAGTTGATGAAGGATCATGGTCTGAGATTATGGAGACAGACATATCCATATGCCACAAGGAGAAGGACTGTTGTGGACTACCGCTTTCATACCATAGAACAGTACTACTTCCGTGAGACTATGTTGCTGGACAAGAAGCCCATAGTGTGTGATATGAAATTTGTTGATTGGGAATATATTGATGAGAATGAAGACTATTTTCCCCATGTTCATGAGAGCTTCAGGGTGAATGGAGTTGATGATTTTTTTGGTCAAGAGCTCAACGAGTGGAATGATGAGATGGTTATGCAGGTCTACTCCACTGCCCACTTCTATCCAGATGGAAAGATAGTGTGCATGACTGAGGACACCAGGTACCAGTCACCAATCTCTGAATGGTTGAGCTGATCAATGCTCCAAAGGAAGAAGATGATGATCTTGATGTTTATGGCAAACCCAGGAAGGATCCCAACTCCATGTCTAACATGTATAATGTAACACCCCGGTGTAATGATGCTACAGTAATCCCTGAGATCAAGCTAATTATTTTGCTATAACATTGCTTAGTCACTTTGATCAATCTTCCATTTCTAATTCTAGTTGAATTCAATTTGAATTTATGTGTGAAATTAAAAAATGCTCAGACATGAAAACTAAAATGTTCATCTTGGGGAACATATTCTTCTCGTAATATTGGTGGTGAACCAACATTTTTTTGCAAAATGTCTAAGTGGCCTAAAATAGCTAAAATAGAAAAGATTTAAAAAAAGAAAAGAAAAAGGGAAAGCAAGGAGAAAAGGAAAAGGGCCAGAGCCCCTGGCCTCCCATTGGGCCTCGGCCCACTCCAGCAGGCCGGCCCACCTACCTCCCCGGTCGCTCTCTCCTCCCGCTGTTCAACCGACCGAGGGCGCACGCCCGCGCGTCGCCGCCGAACCACCTCGCCGTCGACGAGGGGGATAAGGATCCCCTCGACGCCTCGGGCTCCCCTTCCGCTTGCTCTGCCACCCCAGTCGCCCGCTCGCTTCCCTCGTCCACTCTGCCTCTCCCTCTCCCCTCCAGATCCACCTCGGCCACGCGTCACCGAGTGCCACCATCTCCATGGCTGCGCCATAGCCGCAACCACTGGCCTCCCCGCGCCTCGCCCCCACGTCCACGAGACACGCCGGCGACCTCTACCTCGACTACGCCTCGCCATCGAGCTCGAGGAGCACCGCAGGCCACAGATCGAGCCGCCCCCTTCCACATCGGTCGCCGGAGATCTTCCTCCTCTCCGACGCGCGCTTCTGCTCCTAAGCCGTCAAGGGCTTTACGTAGCCGCGCGGTGAGCCACCACCTTCCTTGTCCCTCTCTTCGTCTGCCCTTGCGTGGTCCCTAGCCGTCTCTCCCACCATGGCCGAACGCGACGCCGCGCGAGCTCGTCGCCGGCGTCCTTCCGGTGACCTTTTGGTCACGGGCTAGTGCCCAACGTGCTCGCCTCGCTGCTTAGAGAATGCCTAACCCTTCGGTTCAAGCTGCTTCACGCCGTAGCGCTGTCTCCGTCGAGCACCCGTATGCGCCGCCTCCTCTGCTCGTCGCCGACGCCGAATCCGGCCAAGTCCGGCTGCGCTACCGCCACCACTCGACGAGTGGCACCGTCAGCGTTCAAACGCAAGATAAAACCGCGCAAAATGGTGCCCTGTAGCGAATTTCCGAGCGTCTCCGGCGAACTCGCCACCGCGGAGAGCTCGCCAAGAACTCCGGCGCACGCCCGGCGTGGCGACACAGGGCTACCCCGAGTCACTTGCCCGATGGGCCCCACGGCCCGATTGACCGGGTTGACCCAATCAACTGCTCACTGGGCAGCCCTAGCCACTAATGTGCGGGCCCTACCGCTTAATCCTCTAATTAAAATGTTTTAATAATTAAAACTAATTATTTTATCTAATTAGTCTATGACAGGTGGGGTCCAGTAGCTAAGTAACCTAGATTAGTTAGTTTAATATACTGTTAGACTAACAGAGGCTGACATGTGGGTCCCACTAGACCCACATACCAGGTTTGACCAGGTCAGCCGCCCTGCTGACTGCTGATGTCACTATGATGTCATGCTGATGCAATTTTACTTTTCTATTAATATTAATAATTCCAGAAAATGCTTTAATCTTTGAAAAATCATATAAAATAAACCATAAGTCAGATGAAAATGTTCTATATATGGAAGTTGCTCAAAAAAATCCAATGAATTCGAATACGTGGTCCGTTCATCTGTCACATGCCCCTATCATGCTGAACATGAAACTTTCCCCCTCCGGTCATCTGTTTGACACATGTCTGGAACCGGGAATACCTTCCCGGTTGAATTCCCCCTTCACCTATAATGTCTAGGACCACATTAGAACACGTCTACCTATGCATGTTGTCCTGTTTTACACTTGCTTGCTATGTATTTACTGTTTCTCCCCCCTCTTCTCCTCGGTAGACCCCGTGGCGGCTGCCGATGCCGCTTTGATCGACTACGTCACCGACGACCCCTCCTTCTTGTCTCAGGCGAGCCCCCCCTTTGATCATCCCGATATTGTCCATTCCATTCTCTCATGCTTGCATTAGATTTTGCTACTGTTATTGTTTGCTCCTATTCTGATGCATAGCCTGCTTTTGTAACCTTTTTATTATTACCTACCTGCTTATCCTAAACTGCTTAGTATAGGTTGGTTGGTGATCCATCAGCGACCCCCACCTTGTCCTTGTTGCCCCTGCTTCATCATTGAAGACCCGATCAATGGGATCGAAGACCAGGCCCCGGCACCGCAGATCACTTTCCCCTTAGTTGCTCGACACTACTGGGTTACTATCGAGTGCCGAGGGTGAGACCTCTACAACACTTCTGATGTAAACCCAGTGGTGTAGCTATTCGGTCGTGGTCATCGAGGGTGATTCTGCCTTAACCACTTCCGATACGACTCTTTCGTGCAACCCCTCAATTGTGAACCTCGGGGGTGGTTCCTCTTACGTTCACCTTGATGATTACATCGGGTGGAATCCACCGGGGGTGATTCCTCGGGTTTTCCCCTTGATGTTTGGACACACAGTTACTATGGTTACTATGACTTTACACTGAACCATGTTACTAAAGACGGGTCGACCCTGAGGGGTACCCGCGTGAGCTTAATTGCGAGTGATGTGGAGACGGGTTGACCTGGAGGGTGCCCGCGAGATAATTACGAGGCGTGGCCGGGCATTCCTAGCCCTTGCCGCAAGTCCTCGAGACGGGGCAACGGGGTCACATCTTTCGTGAGTCTCTGCTTGTTACCACGCGTTCGTAATCCACTACGATTTGGATATTTGATCCGAGGGGCCTCTGGCCTGATAGCACTAACCATCACGTGGGCATAGTATGGGTGTTCTGCGTCGTATGCATCAGGCGAAGCTTAATAGACGTCAGCGACTGAGCGGCACGCACCGGGTTGGACTGCGTAAGCACCTGCCTTGTTGAAGGAGGTAGCTAGGTCTACTCACCGGTGTAGCAACCCGACCCGAATGGATCAAGTCTCTGCGCTTTCGTGTCATCCCTGGATCGGTATGCTGACACACACAGTACTCGAAGGATTTATAACAGAGGTAAATCACATGTATAAAGTAACGTAAATACTATTACCTCAATCCAACATATAAGCGGAAGCAACAAGGTTGTGGATTCCCATCAACACCAACGGCAAAGTTGAGTATAGGAAATCGTAACCCTAACGTATCACTTACTGAAATGCGAAAAGTCTGCAACATGAAAAGTTGCAGCCAAAACGGGTCAACACATGGAATATCTTTGGCAATGTAACACATAGAGAGTAATGAAAGAATAGGCTATACTACATGCATATATGGCTGGTGGAAAGCTCTATGGTTACAGTTTTGCAAAAAGCCAATTTTTCCCTACTTCAAAGGAATAAATTTATTTAACTACCATGGTGGTTGTTAAACATTGAGAATGGTTGATGACATCCTCAATCCCAATTAAAAGTACTCATTAAACCCAAACAAATTATATTAAGTAACGTGATGAGATCAACATGATAATCCAAGAACTAGATACTCAAAATTGTCCATAACCGGGACACGGCTAATCATGATTAGTTTATACACTCTGCAGAGGTTTGCGCACTTTTCCCCACAAGACTCGATCGCCTCCGCTTGGTTCTCGCACTACATGGTGTTTGAGAAACGGATGACCGAGACATAGTCTTTCAGAAGCGCTAGCACCTTACATGTGGGTAGACCGTACCAACCTACATCCCCTACATCAGCTAGCCTACCCGTAAGAGTTCGCACAACTTAGTCAACTACTCCAGAGCCCATAATTGGCTTGTGGCTGCACACGGAAGTTTCCAGTTTGAAAAATCTCATGATCCCTTAGAGCCTGGGTGGCGGTCCGAAGAAATACAGGCAAGTCCTGATAGAAACCAGGTGCCTCAATCCACCCAGATGTGTGTTTAAGTTGCCACCTTAGATAAACCATTAATAACAATCTCACATCTGTCATGGATATTCACTCACCCAATCCACGTCTACTAGCATAGCATGGCAAATAAGCAAACGTAGAAGTAACTCCCAAGGTTTCATAAGTAAAAGCAGGTAATAGGTACTACTGAATCTACTTCCCATCCCACAATTTAATTAGATCCTAAACATGCAAGTGTTTGAGGGTTTGATCTAATGCATAAACTGGGTTGTAGAAAAGGTATGATCAAAGTGTTACTTGCCTTGGATGATCCATGAACCTAGAGATTCAAGTAACAAGCGGCGCACTCGGGTGATCTAACGCAGACAAACAACAAGCATACAATAAGCACTCATCTAATGCACGGTAAATCTCGAATAAAAGATCTAACCAGATAGTTCAACTTAAGAACCCTGGTTGCAAAAGAATCGAATCAAATAAAGCATCGAAAGTCGGAACTCGAGAGAGAACGACTCGGTTTAGCAATCTGAAACTAGGTCAAAATTTTACAGTAGCAAAACTCTATGTAAGTAGGTTAGTCGGAACGGTGGTTTCGTTCATTCTGAAACTCCAGGCGCTTGAATCACCTTATTCCGATAAACGAGAAATAAATAAAACAGATTTTAAAATCAGATCGTAAATCTAATCATAAAAATAACGGATTAAATCCTATTAAAAGAAAAACGACGAGCGGATTAAATAACGGACGTTCGTTGACAGAACTAATCCAACGAACGCGTTCATTGAAACGAACGGTCGGTGAACGTTCACTAAATAAGAAAACCGAAAAAATAAAACCAATCTAGGTTTTTTCAAAAAACCGAACATCGCAAAAATAAACCGGATCGGTCTTTTAACAAAACCGGACCGGATCGGATCGGATCGGGCGGCGGCGAGGCTACCTCCGCGGCTCTTGGTCGGCGGGGTTCGGCTCCGGCGGCGAGGGGGGTTCATGGGTCGGCGGTCGGCGAGGGGCGACGAGGGCGACGAGGGGCTCGGCGTCGAGAACGACGGGCGCGCGTCTTCAAGCGGGCGGCGGACTCGGCTTGGGAGGCGGGCAAGGTCGAGGTGAGAGAGAGGGAGGGCCAGGCGGTATTTAAGAAGGGGGGTTGGCGGCGCTTGGGGAAGAGCAACGGGCGCCTGGGTGGAGGCGGACTCCCGGCGGGCGCGGCAAGTGGCAGGAGACCGGCGGGAGGAGAGAGGGAGGCGGCGGGCCGGGTCAGCCCGCTGGTTGGCCGGGCTGGGCCTTGGCCTGTGGCGCGATATATATATATATATTTTTAATTAAAAAAAAACGAATTAAAAAAAATACCAAATGAACTCCGATTTAAATAAAAAAAATTTTCCCCGACTCCTAAAATGAGTCGAACAAAATGAACTTTAAAACGGCAAACATGCATAAATTTTTAAAATGCTCATTTTTGCCTAAGCAAAATAAATCTTCCAAAACCAAATTTTGATTTATTTATAATATCTTCATTTTTCCTAAATGTTGGGAAAGTCATATTATTCCCTCTCAAAATATTTTTATAGGAAAAACTTTATGAAGATAATTAAATAAATCCAATGATCCTATTTTCAAAATTAAGAAATCCCAAATATGAAATAATGAAACTTCCAACTCATATTTCATATGTTTTGAAGAAGTCATTTTATCTTCGCTCGTGAAAATCATTGAGTTGCATAAAGTTTCAGAATTGGAAATATTTTCCAAATGAAATTCAAATATTTTCAACACCCTTGTCATTTAAATAAATGGAAGAAGTCATGTCATCTTCTCTCCGTGGTTTTGTGATGAAGAGTATTTGAATTCCGAAGATCATAAAAGCAAAATGAAAGTTTGGGAAAGTCCTTTTATTCCCTCTCATCTAACTTTCAAAAGTTTCAAATCACTCACTTTCACCAATCAATCAAGCAATCAATCAAATCTATCTATTTGTTTATAACATTCCAAAATTTAGAATTTTGGGATGTTACAAACTACCACCCTTAAAATGAATCTCGTCCTCGAGATTCGGAGAGGCTAGCAAGAAATAGGTTAGGGCTTGGGGTCTTCTCAAAATCCATCGATCATCTCCGGGGTCTCGGGTGCTACCACCCTTAGAAACATTGTTACGGTTCCATCAAAACTCATATACTCCATCCTTATCGTTGACAGTGTTGGTCTTCTCAGATATTAAGGATAATTCCTTCTCTGGGCTCTTCCGGTAGTGGCATCACCTTTTCCTCAATTCCTTTGTCCTTTCCTCTTGGTAAGGCTATTCAAACCGGGTCTTCATAGCGCATTTGCAGCGCCAATTCTAAACAACTATCGATATCTCATGGTGGTCAACCATTTATGGTTTGTTCTGCATGAAATGGGTCTGGTTGATCCTCACCGTATAACCTACGGTTGGCAACAACTGCCGTGTACAAGGGAAAAAAATACCTATACCGTTCTAAGGTTTAAACAAGGTTTAATATAAATGCGTCTTGCAACTATAGGTAAGTCACTCGGATTTACCATCCCATATAGCGTGCGAATAATAAGAGTAAGTCGGTATGGTGATCAATCCATCCCGCACTCCAAATCATTACCTTGTACATGGTTTAGCGAATCTCGCATTCTAACACTCGGTCATCCTCACAAGCATTGCAGAATTTCTCTTGTCGACGAACCAAGTTCGGAAAATCCATTGATTCTGCAAGTCAAACAAAACATCTATCGTTCCTTAACAACTCTCAGGTTTTGCGTAAACTCCTATAGAATCGTCAGTTGATACAAGTCGTAACTTCTTCCAGGGTTTTTCCTTCAGCAAGAGTGTGCTTGCTTCTTGGCAGATCCTGGGGCCTGTGGGTTATGGCCCATCTCATCACTTGCAATCCTTGAACACATCCTCGGGGCAACTGATCGTTATCCCAGCATCCAACTTCCTGGCATACTTAATTCCATCCAATTGTACTGTCTCTTTTCCTTATATTTGCACCAAACTAAGACATGATTACTCAAACTTATCATGGAATTTCCATTGATCCATATTTCCAACATCATACCTCCTTTAATTCCAATAGTACTTCATCTCTTCATCCTCGTGGGATGTCCCACATACCGTGATAAAACTTATACTTATGAAATCCATACTCCACTTCGCGGAACCTCATTATCCTTTCCAGGGTCAAGCGTCCTTACAAGGAAATATTGGCCATCTCTACATGGCACTTCTTCAACTGGAAAACGTGAAACACATCATGAACTCTGACAGTCCTTGGTGACTCCAACTTGTTGGTAACTTCTCCCATACGCTCCAAAACTCGGTATGGTCCTACAAATCTCGGGGCTAACTTTCCCCAAATCGTTTAACTCCTCGCAGAGCTGGCACACAAAGATATGCTCTGCCTCCGATTTCATAGACTACCTCCTTGCATTTTTGAGTCTGCATAACTCTTCTGCCTGGACTGAGCTATCTTCAGTCTATCTCGAATCAACTTAACATTCTCTTCTCACTCCTTGATCACATTTGGTCCAAACAACTGACGGTCTCCAACTTCATCCCACATCAACGGTGTCTGGCTCCTTCTCCCATACAAAGTTTCAAAAGGGGCCATCTTCAAACTGACTTGGTAGCTGTTGTTGTATGAGAAACTCCGCGTAAGGTAAATTATCATCACTACTAGATTCCATAATCTAGCGCACACGCTCTCAATATGTCCTCCAAAATCTGATTGACTCTCTTGATTTATCCATCTGTCTGCGGATGAAAGGCTGTACTGAACTCTAGCCTAGTACCCAAAGTCTGGTGCAGCTGATTCCAAAACTTTGAGGTAAACTGTGTTCCTCTACGATGGTCCTCGGAACTCCATGCAGACATACGATCCTTTCTCAAATATTTATCTTGGCCAACTTCGCACTTGTATAGGTGGTTTTTCACTGGGATAAAGCGAGCCACTTTGGTCAAGCAAATCAACTACTACCCAGATAGAATCATATCCCAATCAGGTTCTGGGAAATCAGGTAATGAAATCCATGCCAAGCTTATCCTGCTTCCATTCAGGTATTAGCATAGGCTGTAGTACTCTGACTAGCTTCTGATGCTCTTCCTTTACTTTCTCTGGCATACATCACTTACGACTACATACTCCGCAATATACTTCTTCATACCAGTTCACCAGAAACACTCCTTCAAATCCAAATACATCTTGGTGTTTCCAGGGCGAATCGAGTATGGTGAGTCATGAGCCTCCTGAAGTTTTAACTTCCTGATCTTTGCATTATTGGGTACATGTACACTGTCCTCAAACCATAAGGTGTCGTGCTCATCCTTACGAAAACCTTTGGCTTTTCCTTTTCTCATCCTCTATTTTACCTCAACAATATCTTTGTCATCCTTCTAAGCTTCACGGATCTTTCTCAACAATGTAGACTGAACTTCCATTGCTGTAACAAAATCTTTGGGAACAATCTCCAACCGAAGTTCCCGGAAAATCCTCGGCTAACTCCTTTGGTAATCCTCCACTTATGAGGGTATTCATCCTTATTTTCTTTATGGTTGTGTCCTATTTCTCCACAAAGTTTGCATGCACTTTCTCCATATCATTTCCATAAGGCTTCAACTTCTAGGTCACAAACCGAGACTTTAGCAAAGTCAACTTAAATTCTTTCCAAGTGGTTACTCCTTGCAATCCATTGATGGTTTGGTACATCCTCCACCAGTAGCAGCACTTCTTTCAAAGAACGGAAGAGCATCTTTGGGCCATATCCTTTCGACTATAGGGTTGTTCTCCATATGATCCTCCATGTTCGAATCCCTTGGTCCATCTCCAATTGACTCATCGGTCCGTAAAATATAAGCTCATCTCCATTCATCCTCTATTGGGTCCATGGGTTTGGGGTGGGATAAGAGAGATCGAGAGGGATGCACACAATACAAACAATGGTTTTGAAAAGACAGATTTTATTGTGGCTGTCGGAAAACATCAAACAAATGACAGCTCACAATCGTCGCATCTAACGTAGGTATGTAACAGGGGTTTGGTCTTCTAACGGTCAATAAATCTTCAAAGTCATCAAACTCTTCCAATCTTGATCATGTCTCTGATGGCTCCTTCTGATCATGCTTGTCCTTCTCAAGTTCTTTTGCCAGATCATCTCTGTTGACGCGAAGTCTCTCGCGGCGTCCTTCAATATTTCTGGAGTTACGTTCCAACTGCCGGTTTCAACATCCTTGACATGATCCATGATCCTACTGTCCTTCAGTTACTGTCAAATCTCCGGTATCTCGATGTTTTGCTCCTTCATCTTGTCTACTTTCAGCTTACGGATCCCGAGTTCTTCACGAACCGCTTCCTTATCAAATACTGCTTCCTGCAGATCCACCTTAAACTTCTTCATGTAATACTCCAGATCCCGGTGATACACCAGCTAAGGTTAAAACTCCAACGTTTGCAGATAGATGCTCCATCAGCTTTCTACCATCCAATCCTTCCATGCATCTGCATGCTTAACTCCGTACGGTGACAATAGCATAGGCGGGCGATAACATCATGGATAGCGTGTTTCTGCTCTTGTCATTTCCATGAGCTATCTCTCCATGGTTGATATCTCCTGCCTTAGGGTTCTCTTGACAAAGCTTTGAATTCTAATGCTCCATGTTCCAGTCTTTCTCCGATATACCTTGATCTCGGTTATTGATAACTTCCATAGTCTGCCAAGTTCCATAAGCGTAACCTTCCTAGGTCATACAAATCCGGAATTTATTTGGAGCCTTCAAATCTCCTAGTCTTCGGAGTCTTCACCGTTGTAGTTTCCGTTTACGGTAAAATCATCTTCATTCCAAATGGTCTTAGTTGTCCGATGTCTTGTCTCCTTGGAGTGGTCTCATCACCAAATCTTCGTGGTCAAAGGGAAAAGGGTATGGTCTCACTAAAAGGGAATATTTGAATAAGCTCGAGAAGAGAAGAGAGGTAAAAGATTTTTTTGAAAAATAAAGTTGTAGAGAAAAATCTTTCCTATGGGCTTGTCAATTTCTAGGGTCACGTTCTACAGTCAACATGTGCTCTGATACCATCTTGTAGCGACCCGACCCGAATGGATCAAGTCTCTGTGCTTTCGTGTCATCCCTGGATCGGTATGCTGACACACACATTACTCGAAGGATTTATAACAGAGGTAAATCACATGTATAAAGTAACGTAAATACTATTACCTCAATCCAACATATAGCGGAAGCAACAAGGTTGTGGATTCCCATCAACACCAACGGCAAAGTTGAGTATAGGAAATCGTAACCCTAACGTATCACTTACTCGTCGTCTGAAAAGTCTGCAACATGAAAAGTTGCAGCCCGAAAACAGGTCAGCACATGGAATATGCTGGCAATGTAACACATAGAGAGTAATGAAAGAATAGGCTATACTACATGCATATATGGCTGGTGGAAAGCTCTATGGTTATAGTTTTTGCAAAAAGCCAATTTTTCCCTACTTCAAAGGAATAAATTTATTTAACTATCATGGTGGTTGTTAAACATTGAGAATGGTTGACAGCATCCTCAATCCCAATTAAAAGTACTCATTAAACCCAAACAAATTATATTAAGTAACGTGATGAGATCAACATGATAATCCAAGAACTAGATACTCAAAATTGTCCATAACCGGGGACACGGCTAATCATGATTAGTTTATACACTCTGCAGAGGTTTGCGCACTTTCCCCACAAGACTCGATCGCCTCCGCTTGGTTCTCGCACTACATGGTGTTTGAGAAACGGATGACCGAGACATAGTCTTTCAGAAGCGCTAGCACCTTACATGTGGGTAGACCGTACCAACCTACATCCCCTACATCAGCTAGCCTACCCGTAAGAGTTCCCACAACTTAGTCAACTACGCCAGAGCCCATAATTGGCTTGTGGCTGCACACGGAAGTTTCCAGTTTGAAAAATCTCATGATCCCTTAGAGCCTGGGTGGCGGTCCGAAGAAATACAGGCAAATCCTGATAGAAACCAGGTGCCTCAATCCACCCAGATGTGTGTTTAAGTTGCCACCTTAGATAAACCATTAATAACAATCTCACATCTGTCATGGATATTCACTCACCCAATCCACGTCTACTAGCATAGCATGGCAAATAAGCAAACGTAGAAGTAACTCCCAAGGTTTCATAAGTAAAACAGGTAATAGGTACTACCTGAATCTACTTCCCATCCCACAATTTAATTAGATCCTAAACATGCAAGTGTTTGAGGGTTTGATCTAATGCATAAAACTGGGTTGTAGAAAAGGTATGATCAAAGTGTTACTTGCCTTGCCGATGATCCATGAGACCTAGAGATTCAAGTAACAAGCGGCGCACTCCGGGTGATCTAACGCAGACAAACAACAAGCATACAATAAGCACTCATCTAATGCACGGGAAATCTCGAATAAAAGATCTAACCAGATAGTTCAACTTAAGAACCACTGGTTGCAAAAGAATCGAATCAAATAAAGCATCGAAAGTCGGAACTCGAGAGAGAACGACTCGGTTTAGCAATCTGAAACTAGGTCAAAATTTTACAGTAGCAAAACACTGTGTAAGTAGGTTAGTCGGAACGGTGGTTTCGTTACGAAACTCCAGGCGCTTGAATCACCTGATTCCGATAAACGAGCAAGAAATAAAACAGATTTTAAAATCAGATCGGAAATCGAATCAGTAAAATAACGGATTAAATCCGATTAAAAGAAAAACGACGAACGGATTAAATAACGGACGTTCGTTAACAGAACTAATCCAACGAACGCGTTCATTGAAACGAACGGGTCGGTGAACGTTCACTAAATAAGAAAACCGAAAAAATAAAACCAATCTAGGTTTTTTAAAAAAAACCGAACATCGCAAAAAAAACCGGATCGGTCTTTTAACAAAACCGGACCGGATCGGATCGGATCGGGCGGCGGCGAGGCTACCTCCGCGGCTCTTCGGGCGAGGCTCGGCGGGCTCCGGCGGCGAGGGGGGTTCGGTGGGGTCGGCGAGGGGGCGACGAGGGCGACGAGGGCTCAAGTCGGCGAGAACGACGGGCGGCGTCTTCGGCGGCGGGCGGACTCGGCTTGGGAGGCGGCGGTCGAGGTGAGAGAGAGGGGGCCAGGCGGTATTTAAGAAGGGGGTTGGCGCCTTGGGAAGGGGCAACGGGCGCCGGGTGGAGGCGGACTCCGGGCGCGGCGCGGCGGGAGACCGGCGCGGGAGGAGAGAGGAGGCGGCGGGGCTGGTCGGGCTGGTGGCCGGCTGGGCCTTCGCCAAGGGGGGAGGGGGCGGCGCGATATATATTTTTTAAATTAAAACAAAACGAATTAAAAAAAATACCAAATGAACTCCGATTTAAATAAAACAAATTTTCCCCGACTCCTAAAAATGAGTCGAACAAAATGAACTTTAAAAACGGCAAACATGCATAAATTTTTAAAATGCTCATTGTTGCCTAAGCAAAATAAATCTTCCAAAACCAAATTTTGATTTATTTATAATATCTTCATTTTTCCTAAATGTTGGGAAAGTCATATTATTCCCTCTCAAAATATTTTTATAGGAAAAACTTTATGAAGATAATTAAATAAATCCAATGATCCTATTTTCAAAATTGAGAAATCCCAAATATGAAATAATGAAACTTCCAACTCATATTTCATATGTTTTGAAGAAGTCATTTTATCTTCGCTCGTGAAAATCATTGAGTTGCATAAAGTTTCAGAATTGGAAATATTTTCCAAATGAAATTCAAATATTTTCAACACCCTTGTCATTTAAATAAATGGAAGAAGTCATGTCATCTTCTCTCCGTGGTTTTGTGATGAAGAGTATTTGAATTCCCGAAGATCATAAAAGCAAAATGAAAGTTTGGGAAAGTCCTTTTATTCCCTCTCATGTAACTTTCAAAAGTTTCGAAATCACTCACTTTCAGTCAATCAATCAAGCAATCAATCAAATCTATCTATTTGTTTATAACATTCCAAAATTTAGAATTTTGGGATGTTACAACCGGCCGCCCACGCAACGTGCAGGAGTTCCCGGGGAGATGGCCCATGACCCCTGGAGTCATAGGTTTAGTCCGGCGTGCTGACCTTTCTATTAAGTCTAGGTCGGATTGCAGCGTATTGTTTGGCCGAGGCCGGGCATGACCGAGGAAAGTGTGTCCGGCCGGAGTTAATCGAGCGTGGTGGGTAAGTTGGTGCACCCCTGCAGAGAAGAAAACATCTATCGATAGCCTGTCCTACGGTAACGGACACTTGGAGTTGTATCCCGGTCGATACAACTAGAACTAGATACTTGAGATGAGACATGGACATGAGAAGTGGATAGTATGGCTCTGGGATTGCTTTCTCGCAGGGAGTCGAGAAAGGATCTCTGGCCGAGGTTGATAACACTACTACTACTTTACTTTATGCTACTCTACTTCCTCCTGTTGCTGCAAGATGGTGGTTTCCAGAAGATGCTAGTCTTCGATAGGACTAGGTTCTCCCCTCTATTCTGGCATTTCTGCAGCCCAGTCCACATATACAGCCCATTTCATTGATACCGATGCATATGTAGTGTAGATCCTTGCTTGCGAGTACTTTGGACGAGTACCCACGGTTGCTTTGCTCTCCCTTTTCCCCCTTTCTTCTTCTTTCCGGTTGATGCAACCAGATGTCGGAGCCCAGGAGCCAGATGCCACCGTCGATGCCTACTACTACGTGGAGACCGCCGCCGACGAGGAGTAGTTAGGAGGCTCCCAGGTAGGAGGCCTTGCCTTTTCAATCGTAGATGCCTTTGTGCTAGCCTTCTTAAGGCAACTTGTCTAACTTATGTCTGTACTCAGATATTGTTGCTTCCGCTGACTCTTGTGTATTCGAGCTTATGTATTCGAGCCCTCGAGGCCCCTGGCTTGTAATATAAAGCTTGTATTATTTTATTTTGTGTCTAGAGTTGTGTTGTGATATCTTGCCGTGAGTCCTTGATCTTGATCGTACTCATTTGCGTGTATGATTAGTGAACGATTGAATCGAGGGCGTCACATATAACCCTATTCTTGATGCAGCCCTGGAGACACACAAGTAGGGGTCAATCAACTATCTGTTTGTGGATTGACCACCATGAACACCTTATTGAGGCATACTTTGTTGCCCAAGTCTAGAGATCACAGGATGATATGTGGTCATTCCATCAACTTGCTACATTTTTTTGATGTTCCCCAGAAGTTCAAAGTCATGAGCTTGATAGTTGAGATAGTCAAGAGGACAACAGCTGACTAGAAGAGATCATGTGGATATGCCCCACACATTCAGATGTTTATCAAAGGTTGGAACTGGGACATATCTAGTTGATAAAGAGGATGTACCTCTTAGGCATGATTTTGAGGACAATGAGGTTGTCATGGATGCATCACATCCTACTTCAGCAGAGGCCTAGGAGAAGATAGAGAAAGCAAAGGCTGCAAAAGCAGCAAAAGTAGCAAGTGCTCCAGATGCTTCAATAGTGAATCTCAAGATTAAGCAAGATCAGCTAACATATCTGCTAGAAGCTACCATGACGATTGACAAGAGCTTGGCCACTGATGTCTACTACACAACTTATTCATGTAGACTCGTGTTGGGCTTCCAAGCACATAGTATTGTAGTCCCACAAGTGGATGACCTAAGATTTATCAATCCATGTGAGGCATAGGATGAAGATGGTCTCTCTCAAACAACCCTGCAACCAAATAAAAAAGAGTCCCTTGTGTCCCCAACACAACAAATACAATGGTGAATTGTATAGGTGCACTAGTTCGGTGAAGAGATGATGATACAAGTGTAGCAATGATAGTAGATATTGATTTTTGTGATAGTAACAATAAAAAATAGCAAGGTAGCAAGGAACAAAAGTGAGCACAAACGGTATTGCAATTCTTGAAAATGAGGCATAGGGTCCATACTTTCGCTAGTGCAATCTCTCAACAATGCTAATATAATTGGATCATATAAACATCCCTCAACGTGCGATGAAGAATCGCTCCAAAGTCCCTATCTAACGGAGAATATGAGAAGATATTGTTGGTAGGGTACGAAACCACCTCGAAGCTATTCTTTCCGATCGATCTATCCAAGAGTTCGTAATAAAATAACACCAAGTTATCCTTTCCGATCGTTCTATCCAGAGTTTATACTAAAATAACACCAAGTTATCCTTTCCGATCGATCTATCAAGAGTTTGTACTAAGATAACACCAAATAATTTTAGATTCATAATACTCAATCTAATACAAAGAACCTCAAAGAGTGCCCCGAGATATCTACCGGAGAAACTAACACAAGAACATACATCAACCCCAATGCATAGATTACCCCAATGTCACCTCGGGAATCCGTGTGTTGAGTGCCAAAACATACATCAAGTGAATCAATATGATACCCCATTGTCACCATAGGTATTCATAGCAAGACATACATAAAGTGTTCTCAAATCTATAAAATTATTCAATCCGATAAGACCAAAATATCAAAGGAAAAACTCAATTCATAACATGATAGAGAGGGGGAAACACCATATGATCCAACTATATTAACGAAGCCCGCGATACATCAAGATCTTGACATCTCAAGAACATGAGAGGGAGAGAGGGAGAGAGAGATTAAACACATAGCTACTGGTACAAACCCTCAGCCCCCAGGGTGGACTACTCCCTCCTCATCATGGTGGCCGCCGAGATGATGAAGAGGGCCACTGGTGATGATTTCCCCCTCCGGCAGGGTGCCGAAAAGGGGTCTAGATTGTTTTTTTGTGCCTACAGATGCTTGCGGCGGCCATGGGTACTACGTCAAGACGGCAAGGTAGAGAGGCGACTAGATGGTGATCCGGCCGGCGACCTTGCGTCGGTGGCCACTCCGGCCTGGGCAGCCACCTCCCCACCCGCCTCTGGCCACTCCGGCCTTGGCGGCCATCTCCTCCTTCGCCCCTGGCCATTCCGGCCGTGACGAAAAACTCTCGGTTGTCCATGGCCCCTTTCGCTCTAAACTTCGATCGTGGCAAGGAGTTTCAAGCAGCGATGGGATCCAAGTTTGGCCATCCCGTGGTTTTCACTCCGGGTTTTCATCATCAAGAATTCATCTTGGTGGTCTCATTTGTTTGAGCCTCATTCAAGTTGGATGTACACACAATTAGTACTATCCTTCATGCCTCTTTTGGTGGTTATTCTCAAGGCTTTCGTGTGCGTCACCTCTTAGACCGCACTTTTAAGTTCTCAGTGGCAACCAATTCAGTGGGTTTTAAGATTTACAATTCTGGTAGAGTTACTGAAAAGGATTTCGATATGGTTTTCAATCTTTGGGGTCATGGAGGACCAAACTGGCGTCATGAGGAATGACAGTTTTATGCTGAGGAAGAGAAAGAGTGGATTTTAGTTGGAAAAAATGGCAAGGCTTCGGTGCCCGGCGCTGGCGATTGCTAGAGTTCCTATGCGGCGGTTGTTTCGAGAAGGTCCATTTTTGATAGGCTGTCAGAGGACAATCATGGAGCGGTTATTCAGGGTCAAAATTCTATTAATCATCAGGTTAATCAGCCCATTAATGGGTCGGTAACGACTCGTAGTGAGGCACGCCAGGGTTGGCATGATCGATGTAGTTATGTGCATGTAATTTGCCATGCATGCTGCATTTTGAAGAACTCGAAGGTCCAAAAGGCCCAATATGCGACCCTATCCAAAAGGAACTCAAAGGTCCCACCAAGGATAGACCCGCATATTGAAACGCTTTTGCAAGGTGGATATCATTACATCAACATTACGTAATAGATGGGGATACATACATAAGGCACAAATGCCACAAGAATACATCAACATCATATACAAGATCAACATCCGACTACGGATGAAACATAAATGAAGCTCAAACGACATCCACCACTGCTAGCCCAGGCCGCCGACACGGAACCTATCCCCGATTGAAGATGCGTAAGAAGAACTCCAAAACAAGTAAACATCGCTCTCGCGTCATGATCATCGCATAACCTGTACCTGCAACTGTTGGTGTAGTAATCTGTGAGTCACGAGGACTCAGCAATCCCATTACCATGGGTATCAAGACTAGCAAAGCTTAATGGGAAAGGAAGGGGTAAAGTGGTGAGGTTGCAGCAGCGGCTAAGAATATATGGTGGCTAACATACGCAAATGAGAGCGAGAAGAGAAACAAAGGAACGGTCGCCAACTAGAAATGATCAAGAAGTGATCCTGAACTCCTACTTACGTCAGACATAACCCTGAAACCGTGTTATCCTCTCGATCAACCCCGAAAAGAGACACTCACGGTTAAGCACATGGTTGGTGTATTTTAGAAGAGTTTGCTTCAAGTTTACTACAACCGGGTATTAACAAATTCCCATCTGCCACATAACCGCGGGCACGGCTCTCGAAAGTTTATACCCTGCAGGGGTGTCCCAACTTAGCCCATGATAAGCTCTCGTGATCAACGAAGGATATTCCTTCTCCCCGGGAAGACCCGATCAGTCTCGGAATCCCGGCTACAAGACATTTCGACAGCAATAAAACAAGACCAGCAAAGCCGCCTGATGCGCCGACAATCCCGGTAGGAGCTGCACATATCTCATTCTCAGGGCAACACCGGATGAGACTAGCTACGAGTAAAACCAGCCCTCAGGTTGCCTCAAGGTGGCCCCGCAGGCAGCTCGGTTCGGACCAGCACTTAGAGAAGCACTGGCCCGGGGGGGCTAAATAAAGATGACCCTTGGGTTAATTACTCCCAAGGGAAAGTAGGTGGTGGTGAGGCAAATGGTAAAACCAAGGTTGGGCCTTGCTGGAGGAGTCTTATTCAAAGCGAACTGTCAAGGGGGTCCCATAAATCACCCGACCGCGTTAGGGACGCAAAATCCAGAACATAATACCGATATGACGGAAACTAGGGCGGCAAGAGTGGAACAAAACACCGGGCATAAGGCCGAGCCTTCCACCCTTTACCAAGTATATAGATGCATTAATTAAATAAGAGATATTGTGATATCCCAACAAAATCCTGTCCACCATGGAGCAATCTTCATCTTCACCGCAACTAGCAACGCTTATAAGAGGGCTGAGCAAAGCGGTAACATAGCCAAACAACGGTTTGCTAGGAAGGGTGCAAAGGTTAGGGGCTGACATGGCAAATTGGGATGGCTTGAGCAGCAAGTGGTAGGTAATGCAGCATAGCGATAGAACGAAGCAACTAGCATAGCAATTATAGTAATGAGATCCAAGGTGACGGTCATCTTGCCTGAAATCCCGCTAGGAAGAAGAACGAGTTCATGAAGAAGATGAAGCCACGAAGACGAACCAAGCGTAGACGAACGAATCCTCACGATCGCAACTAAACGGGAACTATCGAGAAGAAGCACACAACAAAGTAAACATACCACAGATGAACAAGACCTGATGCACAACAAGCATGATGCATGACAAAGCTACATGAAGCTACTCATGGCGAGAGATGATGCAAACAAGAGCAACACGTCAAGGCAAGTTTAAATGAGGCCGGGAACAACATATAACAATTCCGGTAAGTCCTCATATGCAAATTTCGAAATTGGTCCAGATCTGAATAAACCTTATGTTAAAGTTGTTAAACAGCAAGTTAAGATGCACCTCGATGATCTACACGAAATTCTAGTCAAATTACATATAAAGTTCATTAGATTCGGAGCTACGGCCTAGAAGATATAAGCAAAACAAGATAAGCATGGCATTGATGCAAAATGCATACAAACATCAAGCAAACACCTCAAAACATGGATGCAACATGATAATATGAGACAACATGCAAAATCAAGCAAATTGCATATAGAGCACACTCCAAAACGGAGCAACGGTTCAACATACACACACTATAAAGGACAAGCTGTCCAAAACAGCAACTAGGCATATTGCAAGCATCAAAACATTAAGCTACAACATCTCAACGTGAAAACAAAAGGCATGGGCATGATGTGTAGGTAAATCATTACAAAACATGAACAATGAGCTATCTCCAGAAATCACTAGAACATACTCAAAATGAAAGGCAAGATTGCAAATAATAACAGTTCAGACTTTGCAGAAAATAACATCAGGTTGCAATGTTTAGAGCTATCAAACAACATGCTACAGGAACTTAACATGGCAAACAAAGGCATGGCATGAATCTACTAATTGCATAGAACAAATGTCCCTTACTGACCATAAGCCAAAAAGGATCAGAAAATATGATGGCACCCATGTAAACATGGCAAGTTATATGACAGATTCATACATGGCACGAACAACAATAAGTACGAACGTTGGTGAGCTTGAACCACTCACCAAAGAGCAATATATGGTATGGCAAGGCAACTCACAGTAAGAAGAAATGTTTATGAAGCTAAGAATGGCAAGAGCAAGTTTATAGGGTCCATGGATCACTAACAACAAGCATGGCAACATTGAACTTAATGTTAACAGGCTGATAGCAACATTATTTAGCAACTTTGGAGAAAGATAACAACAAGTTACAGTAGGATATAAATGCAACCATGGGCATGGATGGATAGAGCATGACATGTACAACAAAACATCCTTAGTGAACATCTCCAGATTATGCATAGAATGACTTATAAAAGCAGGTTAACATAGCATCATGATATAGCAGATTCAGACATGCAAAACAGCAACAGCAAGTACCCTACTTAACAAGCTTGATGCACTCACTACAGGAATCGCAAATATACATGGATAGAACCCCTGTAAAGATGGCATGGCATAGATAAACACACATGTGGACATCAAGCTCATAGGATGCACACATCAAACATGGAAAAAATGATAAAAGAGCAAGTTATAACAGTTTCAGCAGGTTAACATCATATAGCACTCTTGCAACGATGATTCAGGCATCAATATGAGCTCAAATGAAAATGATGCAATGGAATGAAATGATGTACTCGTCGAGGCGAACAATTCGACATATTAGACGCATGAAACAGAGCTACGGATGTGGAGATGTGATGCGATGAAGATGCAACAATTTTACCACAGATTAAGGACTTCGGCGAAATAATAGACCTCGGGATCTAGGGTTCCGGCGGCTGTGGAGTCAAAGGCGGCGATGGCGGGCTCAGTTCCGGCGATGGGACCACGGGGCGGCGCCGGAGAGGGACGGGGCGGGCGGTTCCGGCCATCTCCCGGCCAGATCCGTCCCGAGGAGGCCGTGGAGGCGACGAGACGGCGGCGGACGCGCGCGGTGGTCGCGGTGGAGGCGGTGGCGGTGGCGCACCTTGAAGATCCGGCGGCAGGGGCCAGGAGCTCCGAGCACCACGGGCGGCGCTGGTCGCCGACGGGAGGAGCTAGGCAGCGGGACCGGCGAGGAAAAGGGCGGCAGCGCGGAGGCCGGATGCCGGGCGGCGGTGGCCAAGGCGATCGAAGCAGCGCGGTGCGGGCGAAGCGGGCGGCGGGCGGCCGACGGCTCAGCGGGCTGAGCGGGCCCCGCGGGCCGTGGCGGGCGCAGTGAGAGAGAGGCGACGTGACGCTGTCGTGGTTGGCCGTGAGGCGGCTGGACATGTCCGATTGGGCGCGGACATGTCCGGTGGTACGGAGGAGGAAGAAGCTAGGGTTAGGGTAGGATTTGACCGCGAATTTCGGGGGAGGGGCTAGTTTTATAGGTAGAGGGAGCTAGGAGAGTACAAATGAGGAGCGGTTTTCGGCCACGCGATCGTGATCCAACGACCGAGAGCACGGAGGGGAGCTTGCTGGGTTTTGGGCCACTTTGGAGGGGATGTTGGGCTGAACACAAAAGAGGCTTTACGGTTACCCGGTTAACCGTTGGAGTACCAAACGACCTCCAAATGGCACGAAACTTGACAGCGGTTCTACGGTGCTATACCAAGGCAGCTTGACAAACCTCGGTCCATTCCGAGAACGTTTAACCCCGCACAAAAGAAGAGGCAAAAAGGGGGCGCTGGAGACATAGGAGTGCCGGATTGCAAAAAAGCGGACAACGGGAAAATGCTCGGATGCATGAGACGAACACGTATGCAAATGCGATGCACATGATGACATGATATGAAATGCAGATGATGACATGGCAAAGTGCAACACGCAAGCACATGACATGGCAAAGACGGCGAATAACTGGCAAACACCTGGCGCATCGAATCTGGGGCGTTACAACACTCCTCCACTAACAAGAGATCTCGTCCCGAGATTAGGACCGAGATGGAAGGGAAAAGGGATGAGGTGAAACAAGAACGCAAGAGAGAAGATGAACAAAGAATCGAGAGCACTCGATAAGAAGAGAGGAACGACGAGAATCACGAGAATCAAATGCTCACGGAATCAGATAGGCTATGAAACCACTCCGGTTAGAACGAGATAAGAAACAAATAAGGCTGAAACGATTTAGGCCGCACTCCGGCTGAAACATGTAGGAATAGAGCACGCGCTAGAGAGGATGGAATGATACTTGATGAAGACATGACACAAAACCTCCGGAAAGAATTGAAAGAGTTGAATGAAAAGAACGGAGAAGAAAATGACAACTTGTGCCACGAATGAAGTTAAAAGCAACCTTAGAATAAATGATTGAACTGAGTTGTTGATAAAATCACCAACGAAAAGAATAAGATTGTTGTGGACTTTTGGATAACATCCCAAAATTATAAGGTGATAACCGACCACAAGCGGAAAAGATTGAATATCTGAGAAGAACGAAGAAATGCAAAACTCCACTTCAAAAGAATATGGAGAATTAATTGCACTTTGATATGCAAGAAGAAAAGATATTTGAACTCCTTGAACAAGAATCTTGATGAACTCCTGAAGAATGAATTAAATCATGAAGAACCACCATGAAGAACTCCGGTGACAAAAGGATGATGCGATAAAATAAAGGATGAAAGAATAAGATTAAAGCTTGCGATGATTTAGACGGAGGTTCCGACGAAATGGCCGAGAAAATTTGAACTCCGGAAAAGAAAAAGATGAAAAGACTTGGAACTAGAATTTATTCCTCAAGAACAAACTCCGAAGAAAAAGATTAATCACTTTGATGAAATAAGAATAAGATTTATTGTATGCTTATCCTCATCCGATATAATTGATGACAACCGGATTTGGCATAATACTTATTCTCGTTGAAAAAGGATTAAGGGGAAACATCGCACAAAACTTGAGAAAGTCTTTATGAACCACCGGTAGGATTGAAAAGAACGAATGGATTAATATGCTAATGAAGGAAAAGAATCTTGAACGAACCACCGTAAGAATTCGGAAATGACTGACGAAAGAGAATGAATCACCGGGAAGAATTAGAAGAACCAATAAGCTAGAGGGGATTTAGATGCAAAAGAACAAAGAGATCATGAGCTGATTAAAGAACACTTGAATGAAGCACCGGGATAATTGGATAACGTTAACTGAAATGTGAGGACAAAGAATTCTTCTGGAACGACGACCTCCGGTGAAAAGAAATAGAAATCAACTCCTGAAATACTCCGGATGGGTAAGAAAAGAATACCTGACAAACTGAAATAATTCGAGAGGATGATATGAAGCTAGAACCACGAATCTTCGGAAGAACGGAAAGGATTTAGAGGAATAACTCTTCTTCTATCTTCAAACGCTGAGAAGGACGACGAGAAACACCACCAAAATCTTTGAGATACTCCGGGAGGATGAAAAGCGAAGAGGTTGAGCCAACAATGAAATGATTTGAAATTGATCTTGGAAAAGGCATCTGACTGATGAAATTCATTCTTACGTCACACTTGAAAAGAAATAGAGAATAGCTCCGGAATAATTAGAAGAGTCAGGTAAGATCCTAGGAAAAGACCTGTGGGTTAGGGCCCACTAAAAGAAAACACCGTTGGAAAGGGATGTTGAACAGATAGATGATGCATCGGAAGAATTGAAATATTTGACTGAGGTGACAACCTCGAATTAATTGGAACACAGACGAATCTCCTGAGATGTCTTTCAAACTCCGGAATGATAAACTGGCGAGAGGCGAACGAGCAAAGAGAACACTTGAGCCGAGGAAAAGAAAAAAACTATGATCAACACCGAAAACTTGACTTGGATCCACCGGAAAAAAAATGCGACGAACAATGATGAACCAGACGAGAATTCACCGGTTGAAACAATTTACGAAAGACTGAAGAGGTTCCGCACGAATGAAATTGATGGTCGAAAGAGATTCAAGCTCCGGGAAGAAAAAGGGTGGGAGGGCGGGAAAAACAAAGGCAACTCGGGAGGGGAAATGACAAATATCTTGAAGAAACAACAACGGTTGAGATCATTGCGGAAAGAAAGGCAAAGATTTCACACGAGTAGGATGGATACTCGATTACGGACTCCGGCTTCGAGAAGACAAAAGGGTGGGCGGGTGGGAAAAGAAAACAACTGAGGATTGAACTTGCAAAAATGGAGAGGGTCGAATCACTTTGACGAGATATGCACCAGATGCAAAGAGCTGAGGAACAATGATTGGAAAACCAACTGCGTGATCCTAAAGAAAAAATTTGAAGGGGAAGAGTAGTAGTTCAAAACACCTACGTCAAGATTCCTCACCAGAGCGACGAAGGGGATGAGGAGTAAAAGAATTCCTACTCTCCGATATAACTAGACTCCGAAAACCAGTTTCTTCTAGACTCAACAACGGCCAAAATACACGATCAATCAAGGGGGCTCCTAAGGTCGGTCGAGGCTCTGATACCAACTTGTCACGCCAAATATTCGACCCTATCCAAAAGGAACTCGAAGGTCACACCAATGATAGAACCGCATATTGAAACGCCTTTGCAAGGTGGATATCATTACATCAACATTACATAATAGATGGGGATACATACATAAGGCACAAATGCCACAAGAATACATCAACATCATATACAAGATCAACATCCGACTACGGATGAAACATAAATGAAGCTCAAACAACATCCACCACTGCTAGCCCAGGCTGCCGACACGGAACCTATCCCACGATTGAAGAAGTAGAAGAAGAACTCCAAAACAAGTAAACATCGCTCTCGCGTCATGATCATCGCATAACCTGTACCGCAACTGTTGGTGTAGTAATCTGTGAGTCACGAGGACTCAAGAATCCCATTACCATGGGTATCAAGACTAGCAAAGCTTAATGGGAAAGGAAGGGGTAAAGTGGTGAGGTTGCGGCAGCTGACTAAGCATATATGGTGGCTAACATACGCAAATGAGAGCGAGAAGAGAAACAAAGGAACGGTCGCCTACTAGTAATGATCAAGAAGTGATCCTGAACTCCTACTTACGTCAGACATAACCCTGCAACCGTGTTCTCCTCTCGATCAACCCCGAAAAGAGACACTCACGGTTACGCACACGGTTGGTGTATTTTAGAAGAGTTTGCTTCAAGTTTACTACAACCGGATATTAACAAATTCCCATCTGCCACATAACCACGGGCACGGCTCTCGAAAGTTTATACCCTGCAGGGTGTCCCAACTTAGCCCATGATAAGCTCTCGCGATCAACGAAGGATATTCCTTCTCCCGGAAGACCCGATCAGTCTCGGAATCCGGCTACAAGACATTTCGACAAAGAATAAAACAAGACCAGCAAAGCCGCCCGATGTGCCGACAATCCCGATAGGAGTTGCACATATCTCGTTCTCAGGGCAACACCGGATGAGACTAGCTACGAGTAAAACCAACCCTCAGGTTGCCTCAAGGTGGCCCCGCAGGCAGCTCGGTTCGGACCAGCACTTAGAGAAGCACTGGCCCGGGGGGGGGGGCTAAATAAAGATGACCCTTGGGTTAATTACTCCCAAGGGAAAGTAGGTGGTGGTGAGGCAAATGGTAAAACCAAGGTTGGGCCTTGCTGGAGGAGTCTTATTCAAAGAGAACTGTCAAGGGGGTCCCATAAATCACCCGACCGCGTTAGGGACGCAAAATCCAGGAACATAATACCGATATGACGGAAACTAGGGCGGCAAGAGTGGAACAAAACACCAGGCATAAGGCCGAGCCTTCCACCCTTTACCAAGTATATAGATGCATTAATTAAATAAGAGATATTGTGATATCCCAACAAAATCCTGTCCACCATGGAGCAATCTTCATCTTCACCGGCAACTAGCAACGCTATAAGAGGGGCTGAGCAAAGCGGTAACATAGCCAAACAACGGTTTGCTAGGAAGGGTGCAAAGGTTAGGGGCTGACATGGCAAATTGGGATGGCTTGAGCAGCAAGTGGTAGGTAATGCAGCATAGCGATAGAACGAAGCAACTAGCATAGCAATGATAGTAATGAGATCCAAGGTGACGGTCATCTTGCCTGAAATCCTGCTAGGAAGAAGAACGAGTTCATGAAGAAGATGAAGCCACGAAGACGAACCAAGCGTAGACGAACGAATCCTCACGATCACAACGAAACGGGAACTATGAGAAGAAGCACACAACAAAGTAAACATACCACAGATGAACAAGACCTGATGCACAACAAGCATGATGCATGACAAAGCTACATGAAGCTACTCATGGCAAGAGATGATGCAAACAAGAGCAACACGTCAAGGCAAGTTTAAATGAGGCCGGGAACAACATATAACAATTCCGGTAAGTCCTCATATGCAAATTTCGAAATTGGTCCAGATCTGAATAAACCTTATGTTAAAGTTGTTAAACAGAAAGTTAAGATGCACCATGATGATCTACACGAAATTCTAGTCAAATTACATATAAAGTTCATTAGATTCGGAGCTACGGCCTAGAAGATATGAGCAAAACAAGATAAGCATGGCATTGATGCAAAATGCATACAAACATCAAGCAAACACCTCAAAACATGGATGCAACATGATAATATGAGACAACATGCAAAATCAAGCAAGTTTCATATAGAGCACACTCCAAAACGGAGCAACGGTTCAACATACACACCCTATACAAGTTAAAGGACAAGCTGTCCAAAACAGCAACTAGGCATATTGCAAGCATTAAACATTAAGATACAACATCTCAACGTGAAAAAAAAGGCATGGGCATGATGTGTAGGTAAATCATTACAAAACATGAACACTGAGCTATATCCAGAAATCACTAGAACATGCTCAAAATGACATGGCAAGATTGCAAATAATAACAGTTCAGACTTTGCAGAAAATAACATCAGGTTGCAATGTTTAGAGCTATCAAACGACATGCTACAGGAACTTAACATGGCAAACAAAGGCATGGCATGAATCTACGAATTGCATAGAACAAATGTCCCTTACTGACCATAAGCCAAAAAGGGTCATAAAATATGATGGCACCCATGTAAACATGGCAAGTTATATGACAGATTCATACATGGCAGGAACAACAATAAGTAGGAACATTGGTGAGCTTGAACCACTCACCAAAGAGCAATACATGGCATGGCAAGGCAACTCACAGTAATAATACATGTTTATGAAGCTAAACATGGCAAGAGCAAGTTCATAGGGTCCATGGATCACTAACAACAAGAATGGCAACATTGAACTTAGTGTTAACAGGCTGACAGCAACATTATTTAGCAACTTTGGAGAAAGATAAAAATAAGTTACAGTAGGCTATAAATGCAACCATGGGAATGGATGGATGGAGCATGACTTGTATAACAAAACATCCTTAGTGAACATCTCCAGATTATGCATAGAATGACTTATAGAAGCAGGTTAACATAGCATCATGATATAGCGTATTCGTGACATGCAAAACAGCAACACCAAGTACCCTACTTAACAAGCTTGATGCACTCACTACAGGAATCACAAAAATACATGGATAGAACCCCTGTAAAGATGGCATGGCATAGATCAACACACATGTAGACATCAATGTCGGTGTACTAGAGTAGGGGTACCCTAGTATCCCGAACTTCGTGCACCAGACGATTCTGACTTCCATGGCGAGGCTTGCTGTGTCACCGCCAAGATCCTCCGTGGTTCCTTTGGAGCCATTCAAGAACAAAGTATTTAACCAAGAAGACAAGGCCCTGGCAAGAGGAGCTTGCCGGAAGGCCACTCAAGGCACGCAGAGAAGAGACCGACAAGCGGAGCTTGCCGAAGGCTTGAGCGACAAGCCTCCGGACGCCGACAAGGAGTCACCATGCAGCAACCTCTATTCATCTCCGCTCTAGCTCATCCACTAACGTGTCGCCATGGGACCATTCCATGCGCAGCGTGTCAAGAGGTCAGGCAGCCAGCGGAGAGCAGCGATAAGCGGCTACCGACAAGATTGCCCTCGTGGCGAAGCGGTGCGCACTGACGGTCTCAAGTAATCGCTTTAGGCGACACAGACGGGCATTTAATGCTTTTGTCCCTTGCCGTCAGAGTTAGGTATATTACACTGTACACTGTTTAAGTAGGTGTACCAACTACTGTTTTTCCATTTGTACCCTCATCTACGTTGCCACCTGTCGGAGCCCCTTTGCACATATAAAAGGAGGCCCATGCGCAACGTAGAAAGGGTTCGGTTCCGTTCGACTCATGGGAGACCAGAGACACTCACGCTAGGTTTTGTAGCTCTCATCGCTCCCTAGCAAGAACACAATACAATCAAACAAGCAGCAGTAGGAGTATTATCTCTCCGGAGAGCTCCGAAGCTGGGTAAACTGCTCGTGTGCTTCGCCTCGATCCGCTCTTCGTGCGATCTCCGCCCCCCTCCGAACCACAAGGGGCCTGGTCCGCCGGCCCCATAGGTGTTCGTTGGTCCGATCAGCCTCCCCGACATCTTTGGCGCGCCAGGTAGGGGGTGTCGAGGCTGTGTGAACCTGATCCGGCGTTCACACGAGCAGCGTCTTCATCATCTTCAACATCTTCCTCAACATGCCACCGAAGAAGAAGGCTTCGACGGCAGCGGAGCCGTTCGCGTCGTACCCACCATCACCGGAGCAAACGGGTGGTGGAGCAGACGCTGGCGGAAGAACGTGCGCCGGCGAGGGAGTTCGCGACGCTGCCAAGTCCAGGGACAAGGCCGCGAAAACCTCGGCGTCCGCACATGCCCCGCGCCCTTCTCCGGAGCCGCGGGACCAGCAGCGTCATGGTATTCACAATACCATACGCTCGTTGGATCAAGACCGAGCTGGAGGATCTCGAGACCCTCAAGACCAGCGTGCACGCCAACGTGCTGGCACGAGTGAGATACGGTCGCCTGGACGGGATGCTGCTCCTTCTAACATAGTTAGAAGTCCGAGCATATCCCGCCTCGCATCGCTCACCATTGCCACCCACTACTCCAGCAGAAGCTCTAGCGAGAGCTCGGTATACAGATTACCCTCCAACGGCCGATAAGGTCGACGAGTGGAGGGCTACCATCCAGAGCCTCATCGGCTTTGCCAACGGCGACGCTCGCGGCAACCAACTACATCATCGCCGGCAAGACGACAAGGCACGAGCCGGTGGCGACGAGACTTGTGGAGGTGCAACCACCATGCACTCTCCACCCTGAAGGCCAAGATCGCCGACTCATCGGATCCACCTCGACGACGACTCCACCGCGTCATCGGATCCGCGAGCTCGCCGCGATCAGCGCCAAGTTCTTCATGACCGAAAACAAGAAGACGCTCGAACTCGCATCGAGCGCCGAAGAGAAGCGCAGCGTCAATCCGACAAGCGCGCTGGGCCCTCTGTCGACATGCGCGCGACAGAGGAACCAGTCGACTTGCCGTACGCGGTAGGTTGCCCTGCGTTCACTCGTGAGCTGCGGCAAGTCCAGTGGCCCAGCAACAAGAACTTCAAGCCAGACGTGCCGGAGAAGTACGATGGCAAGACACATCCGTCGGAGTTTCTCAGCATCTACACCATCGCGGTGCAGGCTGCGGGGGGACGGGACGACAAGATCCTCGCCAACTATTTCCCACTGGTACTCAAGTCCAACGTCAGATCTTGGCTCATGCACTTGCCGGACAGCTCTATATCCTCTTGGGCAGATCTGTGCCATCAGTTTGTTGGTGCCTTTACAGGCGGCCACAAGCCTCATGGCCAAGAGAGTGACCTTCATCTGCTCGCCCAGAAGGAAGGAGAGTCCCTGCGCAAGTTCATTCAGACATTTAGCCGTGCGCACTACAACATCCCCGATGTCCACCCTGCCGCGGTGATCAACGCGTTCCATCAGAACATGCCTTGGCCGACAAGTGTGCACGTGCTGAAGAACGGAGGAGACTCCCAGAAGAGAATGCAGAAGCAGGATCTGACAGTGAGGATACCGCTCCGGCAAAGAAGAGCCGGCGGCGAGGTAACAGGAAGAAGAAAGGCAGAGAAGTGCTAGCTGTTGAGCAGTCCGGCAATGGAGGTGGCGACAAGAACGCCAAGGCTGGTGGCTCCGGCAAGGAGGTTGCCGCTGACGCCAACCACCAGTCTGTGGCAGCCGCCGACAAGCAGGACGGCTCCGCAAGCGATCGCAAGATCCATCGCACCAAGGGCCACGACCTCCGTGAGCTGCAAGAAGGTCGACGCAGCTTGTTGAACAGCGAAGGCTGAGTACGAAGCGCGACAAGGAGAAGGCCCAGGAAGGTGCTGGAGGAGCCAGCAAGAAGAGACCCGGCCGGGGAGGACGCCGCGGCAAGGCCAAGCAGCGGCAAGGAGACAGGCCTCCCCGCGGCCGCGACAAGGATGAAGATGACGACGACGACGAAGATATGGAAGACGACGACGCCGATGAGCAGGAGTTTCAGAAAGCTACGGAGGTCCTCTGCGTTGACGGAGGTGCTTTCGCATACTTCCCACCGCCAACTCAAGCAATGGATGCGGAGGTCAATGCAGCGGAACCATCCGTAGAGTCACGCAAGCCTCGAAGTGGTCCAAAGACGCCTATCATCTTTGATATTGAGGACCACCCTGATTGCATAACTACTGTCGGGTGCTTGCCGATGTTGGTCTCACCAACTATCCGCAACCTCAAGGTCACCAAGATGCTAGTTGACGGCGGGGCCGGCTTGAATCTGATCTCCTCCGCGGTGCTCCAGAAGCTTCAAATCCTCGACAATGAAGCTCGAAGAGACCGCACATTCCAAGGAATTAATCCGGGAAGGAGCAAGCGAAGGGAAGATCACGTTCTGCGGTAACATTTGGCAGCGAGCTGAACTTTAGGACTGAGAGGGTCACATTCGACGTTGCTGATTTCCCATTGCCTTACAATGGGATACTTGGCCGTCTAGCGCTCGCCAAGTTCATGGCAGCCTCTCACTACGCCTACAACTTACTCAAGATGCCAGGCCCGATAAGCATCATCTCTGTCCATGGCGACAAGAAGGTTGCTCTTATCTGTCCGACAAGATCTACCGGATGCGCAACCGCGTAGAGATTGCCAGACACTTGCCGCTGAAGCTCCCGGGGGGAAGAAGACCAAGTCCAAGTCCGGCAAGAACTCTGATGCCCACTCCGGCAAGCGCACCTCTTCGGAGTGCTGCGCTACCGTCGAGGACGCACGATCGAGCTCCACCGGCAAGTGCAAGAAGAAGATGGCAGCTCCGCCGAAGACCAAGAAGGTGTCCGCCAAGGAGGACGTCATTGGTGGTACCTTCACCATCAGTGCCTCTCTTGACCCTAAATAGGAAGGCGTGCTCGTTGCTTTCCTGCGGGCGAACGTCGACGTGTTTGCATGGCAACCGTCTGACACCCCCGGTGTTCCCAGGAAAGTAATTGAGCACCGCCGCCGCTTTGTCCTCATCGCGCGCCCGTCAAGCAAAAAGTCGTGAAAGCAGCGTTGGGCGCCAAGAGTTCATAGCGTAAGAGATCAAGAAATTGGAAGCGGCGAGGCCTTGTTAGAGGAGTGCTCCATCATACGTGGTTGGCTAATCACGTAGTTGTCGCCAAGGCAAATGGGAAATGGAGACTTTGTATTGACTTCACGGATGTTAATAAAGCTTGTCCCAAAGACCCGTTTCCCTTGCCGCGCATCGACCAGATTGTTGACTCCACGGTGGATGTGATTTGCTTTCATTTCTTGATGCATACTCGAGATATCATCAGATCTTCATGGCAGAAGAGGATGAGGAGAAGACCGCATTCATTACTCCATGTGGCACATACTGTTTCATACGGATGCCCTTCGGTTTGAAGAATGCCGGTTCAACGTTTGCAAGAGTAGTCCATGACGCTTTTGAGCCGCAAATGCACAGAAATGTAGAAGCCTACATGGATGACATAGTGGTCAAGAGCAAGGACAAAGCAACTCTGGTTCAAGATTTGGATGAGACCTTTGCAAATCTGCGCAAGATCAACCTCAAGCTCAACCCCGAGAAGTGTGTGTTTGGAGTCCCTTCCGGCAAGCTTCTCGGGTTCTTCGTGTCTCAGCGAGGAATTGAAGTCAATCCCGACAAGATCAAGGCCATTGAGCAGATTGAAGCACCGAAGCGCGTCAAGGATGTACGAAGACTTGCCGGTTGCGTGGCTGCTCTCAGCAGGTTTATCTCTAGGTCTGCTGAGCGCCTGCCATTTTTCAAGATTTTGAAAAAGCAGGTCCAATGAAATGGACTCGGCGGAGGCTGCGCAGGACTTAAAGAGATACCTGTCCTCCACTCCAACACTTGTCGCACCTAAGCCACAAGAGAAGTTGCTGCTATATATAGCGGCAACCAATCAAGTGGTTAGTGCTGCGCTAGTAGCGGAGAGGGAGGCGGATGACGAGCTAGCAACCACGGCAGACACATCCAGCGACAAGCAGGGGGCTTCGCTGACAAGCTCTGGTCCCGACAAAGACGGATCTGCGCAGACGCATGAACAAATGCAGAAAAGGATGGTGCAGCGCCCAGTTTACTTTGTAAGTTCCCTCCTGCAGGGGGCTAGGTCAAGGTACTCTAGTGTGCAGAAATTGCTTTTCGGCCTCCTCATGGCCTCGAGAAAGCTGCGCCATTACTTCCAAGCACGTGAGATAACAGTCGTCACTCGCTTTCCGCTGAAGAGGATACTGCAGAATCCAGGAGGCGAGGCAGGATTGTCGAGTGGGCACTTTGGGCTGTCAAGCTTTGGCCTCAAGTTTGAAAGCACTTCAACTATCCAAAGCGAGCATTGGCAGAATTCATAGCAGTAATGGGCGCCAACACCGGATGAAGAAATTCCGAGACGAGCATTCCCGTCAAGGAAGCAAGCAAAGAGTGGCTGATGTACTTTGATGGTGCCTTCTCGCTGCAAGGTGCCGGTGCGGCGTCGCTTTGTCGCACCCACCGGAGAGCACCTCAAGCACGTAGTCCGGATGCACTTCCCCAAGGAGCAAGCAACAAACAATACCGCAGAGTATGAAGGTTTGCTTGCCGGTCTCGAGATCGCATGATGGACCTTGGGATCAAGAAGCTTATTGTCAGGGGTGACTCACAGCTGGTCCTCCTCCAAGTAAACAAAGATTATCAGAGTCCATTGATGGAAGCCTACGTTGATGAAGTGAGGAAGCTAGAAGAACACTTTGACGACCTACAAATGGAACATTTTCCAAGAGCTCAGAATGATATTGCTGATGGCACATCAAAGTCTGCTGCACTTAAGTTGCACTGTGGAACCAGGGATTTTGTGCTCAAGCTAACTCAACCAACCGTAACACCATCAACTGGACAGAGCAAGAAGAGGAAGTTGATCTCTGGTGACTACTTTCCGGCAGAGCTTCCCGAAGCCGCCGCCAAGAAGGTCCCCAAGATCGACACCAACAGAGCTGAGGGGCAGTCTGCTCCGACAAGCCCTAGGGTTTGTTTCGTTGAAGCAGACGCTCCCGACAAGTTTTGCTCCGGCAAGCTTGCCGGGAGCATCGAGCTCGGCTGAGCCGCAGGTTCTTGCCGTGGAAGGCTGATGTTCCGCAGCAGCAGATGTGCCTTTAGTCCTTGTTGTCGAGCCGCAAGCTCCAAAGCATGGGCACGGCAGATTGTCCACTTCCTTCAGACAGAGAACTTCCGAAGAGCAAGAAGAAGCGGAAAGAGTAGCCCGGCAGTCAAGTATGTACCAGTTTGTCGACAAAGATAATGCATGTAAGAAGACTCAACGGGTGAAATTGAAGTGTATTTGCCGAAGATGGACAAAAAGCTGTTGGCGAGATACATGGAGGCATATGTGGTCACCACATTGGCGCAAGAGCGCTTGCCGCAAAGCTTTCCGGCAAGGTTTCTTCCGGCCGACAGCCCTCCGTGATGCAACTGCACAAGTAACCAAGTGTGAAGCGTGCAGTTCCATTCCAAACAGATACACCAGCCAGCTCAAGCTCTCCAGACGATCGCTTTATCACGGCCATTTTCGGTCTGGGGCTCGACATCCTCGGCCCCTTCCCGTGAGTCTGTCGGGGCTTTGAGTACTTATGCGTCGCAATCGACAAGTTCACAAAGTGGCCGGAAGTGGAAGCGATGAGGAAGGTGACAACACGATCGTGATCAAGTTCTTGGTCGATTGTTTGCCGCTTTGAATCCCTAACAGATCATCACCGACAACGGCACACAATTCTGAGTCGCACCTTCATGCAAGACGTCCAAGATCTTGGCGCCAAGGTTCTGCTTTGCTTCGCTTGCTCATCCGAGAAGCAGCGGTCAAGCGAGAGAGGGCAAATCTTTGAAGTGCTGCGGGCTCAAGACCGAGAACTTTCGACTGGGCTGCACAAGTGCGGAAGAAACTGGATTGAGGAGCTGCCGGTGGTTCTTTGGTCGATCAGGATGACGCCAAATCGAGCCACTGGCCAGACACCTTTCGCTCTGGTCTATGGAGCAGAGGCAGTTCTCCCCACGGAGCTCGTATATGGATCGCCTCGAGTGCTTGCTTATGATGAGCTTGAGCAAGAGCAGCTGCGACAAGATGACGCGCTGCTCCTTGAGGAAGATCGTCTTCAGGCCGCTGTACGAGCCGCTCGTTACCAGCAAGCTTTGCGTCGCTACCATAGCCGCAAAGTTAGTGCCAGAAGCCTCGAGGAAGGCGACCTTGTTCTTCGTTGCGTTCAGTCCGCCAAGAATTCAAACAAGTTGACGCCGAAGTGAGAAGGCCCTTATCGGGTGAAACGAGTCACTAGGCCTGGCGCTATCCGCCTTGAGACCGAAGATGGCATTCCGGTGAGCAACTCCTAGAACATTGAGAATCTTCGTAAGTTTTACCCATAGGGCGCGGTTGCCAGAACCTGTTTCGGCAACCACCTTTTGTACAAGTCTTGCCGCTGTTGCATGTAATCCTTTGTACAAAGTCGGGCGCAGATCCCGTGCATAACTAAAGCTCATGTGTTGCGCACAACTTGTCAAATTCATGCTTTCATCATTTTATTGCATGTTTTGGCTAACACTTTGTGCAGCACCCACACCGATGGCGATATCGAGTCAGCTGGGCTCAATAACTTTATTTTCTATTCTTTCTCTTTTCTCAAAGAAAGGAAGGCTCCCTCGCCGCAAGTTAACCAGGGGGAAGGAGAAGATAATACTATGGACCAAGCGTTGCTCGAGGAAGTTTCGCCTTATCAGGAAGCAAACGACAGAAAAGCTAAGTTGCCAAAGCTTGAGCAATCAGTTTTTAAATTTTTAAGTTATCTTCCTCGAACAATAGTACTTTGTATGGAAAACATGTGCGCAGAGGAACCAACTCGCAGGCTAGTCGCGCCCTTACTTTGTTTCGAGTCCGCTCAACAACTTAAGTGAGCTGCAGCTAGTCGCGACAAGGTTGCTTGTCGGAGGCGGCACCGCCGAAGCGTCAAGTTCCGCACTCGGCCTTTCATGACAAAGGTGACCGCACCGACAAGTTCCCTAAATGCGTAGGGCATAAACGTACAAAGGAAGGAATCAAGTAAAGGAAATAACATTGCATTCATCGCCTAAGATAGAGTATATTACAAAACGACTTGTCGCAGATCTAATAAATTGTTCTAAACATGATCAGCAGCGACAAGGGAAAGATAAAATTGGCGGCCTAGTCTACGTGGTCGCCATCAATCCGCTTGATCTTCTTCACCTTGTCCACAATGGGTGCGACAAGGGCTTTGAAACTCCTCCACGTTGGCATCTGGCGGCAAGGATCTCGAGGGCGCCGTTGAGGTTGAGGCCTGGATTGCGGAAGGCCACCTTCATCAACACCTTCTCGAGGGCTCCTGCACAGATCTGGCGCGACTCCTCGGCCAGCTGCTTTGGGACCTCTTCACGGAGTCGCTGGAGGCCCGTCACCACGCCCTTGAAGAATAAGCTGAACTTGGCGCTGGGTTGGAGGTGCTCGTCGGAGGAGTATGCAAGATCCGCCATCCCCAGCTCCATCAGCTCGTTGTGGATGTCGGCAGCAGTATCCACAAGACCTTCGGTCCAATGCTGCACACTCTCCCTCAAGGCGCTCTGGGTGGCAACAGCATCCGCCAGCAGCTCCTCTTTGGCCTTGATCATCTCCAACAAGCCCACCTCCCGCTCCTTGGCGCCGTCCAGCGTCTGCGTCAGAGTGGTCAACTTCAGCTGAAGATCTGCCTTGGAATCCTTGGCGATGTCGAGCTCCTTGCTCCTATCAGCGAGACGGCCCTGCAACTCGCCAAGAGTGTAGGCGTCCTTCTCGCGCTCGTGCTTGAGCGCGGCAAGCTCCTCGCCGCTCTTCTGGAGACTGGCCTCCAGCTGTGCCACCTTCGTCTTCAACTCCTCCTTGGCGGCCTCGGCGGCTGCGGCAGCATCCTTCGCTTCCTTAAGCGCCCCGCCAAGTGACTCCTCGCGCGCGACAAGCTCTTCCTCGTGGCTGTCCAGGTTGACCTTCCGTTGCGCCACCGCTTCGCTTTCTGTGGACAGCTTCTCGGCGACAAGCCGCTTCTCCTCCTCAGCTGCGGCCTTCTCGAGGATGAAGGCCGTGCGCTCTTCAGCGAGTAGCGCCCGCTCTTCCGCTACGTTCCGGAGAGCTTCTTGGTTGGCGCTCCGGAGCTCTTCTGCGCGCTTCTCCATATCTGCTCCCGCCCTCGCGACAAGTGCTTCCCGGGACTCCAACTTGGCTTGCCGGGCGCGGTAGAGCGACAACAGCTTCTTCAAGCTGCTCCTCCTCGAACTTCGCCGCTGCTGCTTGGCGCGTCCACAGCGTCGGCCAAGCGGAAGGCGAGCAGCTCTCCGCCCGAAGGTCTCTCCTTCGACCGGGCGCCTGAGCTCGACTCGGGGAGTTTGATGAAGACGCCGTCGCCCGGCCTTCAAGTAGGCGCCTGGGGCTCCTCGAACTGGCCAGCAGCGGCAAGCGGAGTCGTGATCGGTGTAGCGCTGGCGCTCCTGCAGCCCAGGGCCGTCGGTCGATCGCCGGACTCCTCGCCCGGCTCTGCGGCGGCAGCCTCGGTGGCCTCCTGTTGTGGCTCGTCGGCGCCCGGCCTCTTCTTCCACGATGGCGGCTTCGTCAGGGTTGCCGCGCGCATCCTCCTCGCCGGCGACTTCGACCTCCATCGGCTCTGCGTCAGACAAAGAAAGAACAGTCAAGCAAATGTTCAAAAAGAAAAACAGAAGAAAACGAGCCCAAGGGAAATTTTCGCGCAAGAGGATTACCTGCAATGGGATCTGCAGCCATGGTCTCGACCACCGGAGGATCACTGGTGTTGTCCCTTGCCAGAGTAGTCTCCCTTGCCGGAGAATCCTCCCTTGGCGGCGTAGTCGAAGCAGATAGAATTCCGGGGGCGGCTTCCAGGCCCTCCTGATGAGGCTGCTCTGCTCCTACACAAACCAACAGTCAGATATCAATGAAGAAGGAGCACCCATGCACGCCTAACAAGAAGGAGAAAACCGCAAACTTACCACAGGGGCTGTCTTTGGGGGCTGCTCGATGAAGGGTTGCCGAGATCCGGCAAGGGGTCTCGACAGCGCCTCCTGTTGCCATGGTGGATCGTCCTCAACGGCGACCGCCGGGTCTTGGCTCTCTTTGACGCTCTGGGCCAGCGTCACGAAAAGGAAAGAGTTGAGCAAGCAAATCAGATTCAAGATGAAGCAACAAAATTGAAGAAATACAAGCACAATATTGAAGCTTACTCTTCATCTTCCTCCTCGGAGCTGAGCGCGGAGAAGTCAAACTCCGGCTCACCTCCGGTGCGACGAGGCGGAGGTGGGCTCTCTTGGCCGCTTGGCGGGCGTCGGCGGTGGCACAGGAGGACTCAGCCCAGCTTGTCGCGGCGTGTGGTGCTCCAGCGGCAACATCGCTTGCCATGATGGGCCCAGCGTCATGTGGCGGCTAATGGTCCCATCTGCCGCCCCGTCTCGTCTCCGGCCTTGCGGAGACGCCTCTTTGGCGGAGCCGGGGGCTCCGTTTGCGGCAAGCTGCTGGGTGGTGGGGAAGAAGCGCCCTCGGCTGGTCCGCTCGACTCGGCCTCGGGCTCGGCAAGCTCTTCCTCACCGGCGAGCTCCCTTCGCTCGGCAAGGCTTGCCGCCTTTGCTGCGTCTGCCTCCTCCACGGTGTACCCGAAGACGCCAGCGGCGGCAGCTGCTGCCGCCTCCTCCAACCTTGTGGCGATGCACGCCATCTCTTCGTCGGTGGTGTCGCGGGTGAGCCTCTTCTGCTCGTCGGAGCGGATCGGCACTTCTTCCAGGCTGTCGAAGAACTGCTGCACGATGTCGTTGGAGGGCTCTTGCCAGGTTGGAACGATCCCATGGGAATCGCTGGCGGCATCATGGCGCGGATGCGGTCGAGCGCAGAGTTGTTGCACAATGGGGCGACCCCCTCGGCAACCTAAACCACTCGGGGTGATCGGGTCGTTCTTGAACAGCTCTAGCAGCATCGCATCCAGCTCCAAGACGGTGAAATTCCAATTGAGACCGGGCGCAGCCTCATGATGTCTGCCGCATTTTGGAACTCCCAAGCAGGCCTCCTCCTCTCCCCGCAACGGAGCAATGCGGGCGGCGAAGGAAGTCTGCGCCAACCGCGCCTTTACGGTTAGTCCGGCAAGCCCGAGGCGCAAAATCCGGTCACAGCTATCTTCAACCTAGCATCCTCCGGCGCCAAGTTGCTCCAATCATTGCCGCGCATTATTGGGGTTTGGCGCCTGCAGCGATCGAAGGGCTGCGGGTTCTCCTCTACGATCCAACACCAGTTGGCTCTCCACTCCTCCCACTTGCTGCGGAACTCTCCTTCCGGATAGGCCTCCTTCTTGCCGACCACAGAGACCCAAGCAATCCCTCCCAAGAAGCGGCTCCCCACTCTCAACGCTGGGCATGAAGAAGTGGCGGAAGAGGGCTACGTTGGAGTGGATCCCGACAAAGTTTTCGCAAGGTGTGCGAAAACTGCCATGGTCGAATGGCGTTGGGGTGAAATCAAGGAGGCGGAACCCGTATGTGTTCATAATGTCGCAAAAGAATTGAAAAGGCGGGCAGAGCCCGCAATAGAAGAAAAGGGCAAAGAAAGGATACCCAGTTGGGGCTAAATCCGGCCAGCGGTGGCGGGAGTACCGCCGTGCGCGGATGCGCACGCGTCTCCGTCGACCAGAAGAGGTAGAAGAGCTCCCTCAGCTCCTTTGCGTCGAGCTGAGGGGAGAAGATGGCCCGCTCCTTGCGCAAGCGAGCCGCTGCGCCTCGGCCGACTTCACGCCTTTCCCCTTGTCGGCTTTCGGAGCCATGGCAGAGGCGGTGGAGGAGGTCGACGGCGTTGAGTGTGCTGGTGGCGAAAGGGGGCGGAGCGCTGCTCTCTTCGCACTGGAGAAGAAGGGGGGAGCGGCGGTGGTTTTCAGGACAAGACAGCAATGGCGAGGTGGACGACCTGCCCCTGTTTCCCCTGTTTGTAAGGAGGGAGAGGGGGCGGACGTTCCGATTTTCCTAATAATGAACCCCCCACGACCTCGCCCACGATCTCTCACACGACGCCACGTTCGGTGCGTGCCGTTAGTGGGGGACGTGGTGGGTCCGGGGCAAGTAACGGCGTGATCACGGCCGCGCGTGACCGTGCACTGTTTTGGGCCTGGCCCAATAACGCTCGGCACCGTGTGTGGCCCAAGCCCGGGGGCTCCTGTCGGTGTACTAGAGTAGGGGTACCCTAGTATCCCGAACTCGTGCACGGACAGTTGCAGCACCCCGCGGCGAGGCTTGCCAGGTCACCGCCAAGATCCTCCGTGGTTCCTTTGGAGCCATTCAAGAACAAAGTATTTAACCAAGAAGACAAGGCCCCGGCAAGAGGAGCTTGCCGGGAAGGCCACTCAAGGCACGCAGAAGGCAAGACCCCGGCAAGCGGAGCTTGCCGGGAAGGCTTGGAGCGCGACAAGCCTCCGGACGCGACAAGGAGTCAGCCGCGGCAGGCAACCTCTATTCATCTCCGCTCTAGCTCATCCACTAACGTGTCGCCATGGGACCATTCCATGCGCGCGTGTCAAGAGGCTGTGCAGCCAGCGGAGAGCAGCGATAAGCGGCGCTGACAAGATTGCCCTCGTGGCGAGCGGTGGCGCACCTGACGGTCTCTGTTGCACTGTTTAGGCGACACAGACGGGCATTTAATGCTTTTGTCCCTTGCCGTCAGAGTTAGGTATATTACACTGTACACTGTTTAAGTAGGTGTACCAACTACTATTTTTCCATTTGTACCCTCATCTACATTGCCACCTGTCGGAGCCCCTTTGCGCATATAAAAGGAGGCCCATGCGCAACGTAGAAAGGGTTCGGTTCCGTTCGACTCATGGGAGACCAGAGACACTCACGCTAGGTTTTGTAGCTCTCATCGCTCCCTAGCAAGAACACAATACAATCAAACAAGCAGCAGTAGGAGTATTATCTCTCCGGAGAGCTCGGCTGGTAAAGCTGCTCGTGTTAACCGCCTCGATCCGCTCTTCGTGCGATCTCCGCCCCCCTCCGAACCACAAGGGGCCTGGTCCGCCGACCCCATAGGTGTTCGTGGGTCTGATCAGCCTCCCCGACAATCAAGCTCATGGGATGCACACATCAAACATGGCAAAAATGACAAAAGAGCAAGTTATAACAGTTTCAGCAGGTTAACATCATATAGCACTCTTGCAACGATGATTCAGGCATCAAGATGGGCTCAATTGAAAATGATGCAATGGAATGAAGTGATGTACTCGTCGAGGCGAACAATTTGACACATTACACGCATGAAACGTAGCTACGGATGCAGAGATGTGATGCGATGAAGATGCAACAATTTTACCACAGATTAAGGACTTAGGCGAAATAATAGACCTCGGGATCTAGGGTTCCGGCGGCTGTGGAGTCAAAGGCGGCGATGGCGGGCTCGATTCGGCGATGGGACCACGGGCGGCGCCGGAGAGGGACGGGGCGGGCGGTTCCGGCCATCTCCCGGCCAGATCCATCCCGAGGAGGCCGCGGAGGCGACGAGACGGCGGCGGACGCGCGTTGTGGTCGCGGTGGAGGCGGTGGCGCGGCGCACCTTGAAGATCCGGCGCGGGCAGGGCCAGGAGCTCGAAGCGGAGCCACGGGCGGCGCTGGTCGCCGACGGGAGGGGCTAGGCGGCGGGACCGGCGAGGAGAAGGGCGGCAGCGCGGGAGGCCGGGAGGTCGGGCGGCGGCCAGCGCTGCCTAGTGGCGCGGCGGGCGAAGCGCGGCAGCGGCGGCCGACGGGCGGGCGGAAGCGGCCTTGGGCCGCGCGGGCATGAGGAGAGAGAGGCGGCGTGGTAGCGTCGTGGTTGGTTGGCCGTGGCGCGGCTGGACATGTCCGGTGGGGCGCGGACATGTCCGGCGGCTGGAGGAGGAAGAAGCTAGGGTTAGGGTAGGATTTGACCGCGAATTTCGGGGGAGGGGCTAGTTTTATAGGTAGAGGGAGCTAGGAGAGTCCAAATGAGGAGCGGTTTTCGGCCACGCGATCGTGATCGAACGACCGAGAGCATGGAGGGGAGTTTGCTGGGTTTTGGGCCACTGTGGAGGGATGTTGGGCTGCACACAAAGAGGCTTTCACGGTTGCAGTTAACTGTTGGAGTACCAAACGACCTCCAAATGGCACGAAACTTGACAGGCGGTCTACCGGTGCTATACCAAGGCCGCTTGACAAACCTTGGTCCATTCCGAGAACGTTTAACACCCGCACAAAAGAAGAGGCAAAAAGGGGGTGCCGGGAGACATAGGAGTGCCGGATTGCAAAACGGACAACGGGGAAAATGCTCGGATGCATGAGACGAACACGTATGCAAATGCGATGCACATGATGACATGATATGAAATGCAGATGATGACATGGAAAAGTGCAACACGCAAGCACATGACATGGCAAAGACGGCGAATAACTGGCAAACACCTGGCGCATCGAATCCGGGGCGTTACAGAAGGTCTCGTCTTTCCAGGAATTAATTGTGTGTCTCTTCCCAAATTTTCAGCCTAGACCGCTACTTGGCTCTTTGCATTCCACTGACACAGCCCTCACATCCTCTGCTTCGCCTTGCTCGCCACCAAACCTTCCTCTATTGCGGCTCACCGGCGACACCAACTCAGCCATGGCCAATATTCCCTTTGATCCACAGCCTTTTGTTCTTGAAGGTTTTCAGATACAGCAGATTGCGAGGCGGAATGGCCTTACGTGTGCTGTTCTGTCGCACAAGCAGCGACGCCATGAGCAGTGGGCGATTGTCACCATCCAGCCGCTCCCTAATGAGGAACACTTCCAGAATGTTCAAGAGATCATTGAGGAGTTCTTGGAAGGGGTAGAACAAGTTGGTCATGGGGATATCCAACCTTGCCCGTTTGGTGAAGCTTTTGTTCAGTTTGTGCATGTCTGAGATAGGGACAGGCTAATTAGATAGAGTCTGCATGCTTTTAAAATTTGGTGATGTGTTTATTACTTTGTCTACACACGATCAAGGTAGGAATTGGAGGCGTGTCAATTTCAATAGGATCTGTTGGCTGCTGATCGTGGGAGTCCCCTTTCACCACTGCAACACATATGATATTGCTTTGGCTAACAACACATTTGGTCGTATCATTAACTAGGAGAAAGAGGATGCCAGGAAAGGAAAAATTCTTGTCAAAGCAAGATGCACTGAGTTGAGTGATATACCTAAGAGTATTAGGTGGTCTGAGGGAGAGGGTTTTGAGGAAGAATCCTAGACCAGCTCTATTGAAGTCATTTTGGAAGATATTCAGGGTGGTGGGCCAGCAGATGAAGACCCCTTTCCACCTCCTGTGTAGACCCTCACCCAATTCCACAAAATGCCAATGAATTCCCAGGATTTCACATTGATCCACCTGGCAACAATGGACAAAACCAAGATGCTGATTGGGATGATTGGGAGGAGCCTGGGCATTGGGCTTTTCCTCGGCAAGGGCCACAACAAGCTATGGACCAAGAACAACAAGTTGAATTGCCTTTGGAGGAGGAAGATGGAGCCCCTGGCAACAGTACTACCACCAACATTTCACTTTCAGATGGTAACAACTCTCATAGCAACATGATCCTTGTCAATCAGCCTCTACAAGAAGTGGATTAGGTTCAAGCAGAGCCCCCCTTGGGGTTAGGTCTGCATAATATTCGTACAGCCTATGAAGCTGAAGATTATGATCTGCAAGAGGAACTTCAGGTGGGAACCAGTGAGGCCCATCTCTCAGCCATCATAAAGACTGCATATGTCTCTGAAACCCATGAGGATAATTCTGATGTAGTTAGGGTGGAGGAAATGAGCTCAGCAGACCTGACCAACCATGATCAAGTTGAGGAGATGGAAAACTCCTTAATTCAGGATCAAGGAGGTAAGAAAATTACCTTGACTGCAAACAATGCATAGGTTTCTGAGGGGGAACAACCTTTGGACAATGTTTCTGCTCCTGAGATGCATGTGGACATTATAAAGACATTTTGGAAATGGAATAGGTGGCAGTTCATGCAGAATCTTCCATAAATCCTCCTACTGGCTCGCCCAAAGTGGTTGGTAAAGGTACCTATGATGGTTTTGAAATCCCATCCTCCTTTCTTAACCAGGGTATTGAGTCTTTAGTACAACACCATGCCTTATCTGTACTTGATGGAGCTCATCTCATTGCAGAGGAGGGCTTGGACTTATGGGTAAAGCACTTTGCTCCAGGAAACAACAACAGTGACCACACTTTCAAGATTGACATACCTGTAAGCTGGTTCAACTTCATTCTGCACCTTCTCTTAACACCTGACAAATTTGGATGGACATTACACCTATTAAAATCTTCCTTGTGGCAACTCCTAACATAAAACTGTGGGTCAGAAGATGTTCTTGAATTTCATATTCCAGATTGTTGTGTGGTCTCTCAAGCTCCTAATTGTCTGCAGGGGCCTGTAAATGAATAGGAGAGGGAGGTCCAAGAGGATCAGGAGACCAACAAACACACAATGCTATCTTCGAAGACACTGGCACCAGGAAAAGGAGGTGTAAAGGCCCTCTAGTTGAAACAGCGGTAAGGAGTGATAGAATCAAGTTGGATAATAATGTCTTTAAGAGAAATTCTTGTAATGACAATATCTCCTTACCTTGCAATGCATTGCCACCGATTACAAATTTTAAAGTAGTAAAAAACCTCACAAAGTCATTTTTGTAAGGTGGCTAAGGAGGAGTTGCATGAGAAGTTAACTAAGAAGCCCAAGAAGAATGCTCAGGAGGAGGTGGCTAGGGTGTCCAAGGCCACTGGAGAAGCAAACCAAGCCAGAGTTTCGAAATGAAGTACCAACTCAAGCACAAATACCTTTTGTGGTTGTTAGGATGTCAGAACATCTGGGATGCTTCATTTAATTTTCTCATGTGGAGCTTTTGTGGTGCATGTAGTAGTCTCTATGACCTTGAAGCAGATCTTTATGAGTATGGACAGTTTATGCTATTATGATGGACATGTTTGTTCTTGCTATAATGAGTGGCTGATGATGAATGTCAAGTGCTCCTATAATATTGTTGTTAATGGGATTGATAATCCTAGTACTAGGATTTTGCCTCAAGGGGTGGACCTTGAGGGGCTGGTCATAATTCCCAATAGTAGCTATGAATAACAACAGATCTTGGTGTATTCTTAATTGGAACATTAGGGGTATAAATTCACCTAACAAATGGCTTGCTCTTAAGCAAAAGATTGAAGAAAGTGGAGTTGGTATTATTTGCTTGCAAGAGACTACAGGAGAGGATTTTGACCTAACCTACATTCACAACTTCTGCCCACAAAGATTTACAAAGTTCTGCTTCCTCCCCTCAGTGGGTGCTTCTGGTGGTCTACTTATTGCATGGAATGGTTCTCTTTTCAATGGTGATTTGATGTTTCAGAACAAGTTATTATTGGCTGTGAAATCCTCATGTAATTTATCTAATCAATCTTCATTGTCACAAATATTTATGGACCTTGTAGACAAGAAGACGAACTTGAATTTATAGAGTGGTTCAGCAACATCCAAATGCCAAATGATGTAGACTAGATTGTTATGGGGGATTTTTACTTCATCAGATATCCTACTGACAGAAACAAACCTGGGGGTGATGTCAACAAAATGCTTTTATTTAATGAGGCCATTAGCAACTTGGGGCTTATTTAATTACCACTCAAAGGGAGACCATTTAGTTGGAGAAATATGCAAGAAAACCATCTTCTGGAAAAGCTTGACTGGTTCTTTACCTCAGCTTATTGGGTGATATCATACCCTAACAGTACGACTCTTCCAATGTCCATGCTAGTTTCTGACCATCTCCCCTGCATGATCAAAGTGGGAACTTCAATCCCAAAGTCAAAGGTGTTCAGATTCGAAAACTACTGGTTGCAGCATTCTGATTTCATGGATATTGTACAAAATGCTTGGAATATTCCAGTTGGACACAATGACTGTGCCAAAAGGATCAATGCTAAATTCAAAAACCTGAGGAGAGCTCTCAAAATTTGGGCAAAAAATCTTTCTTGTCTTAAGAAAATCATTCAAGAGATCAATGCTTGCATCTTTTTCTGGGATCTGATTGAGGAATGCACAAGTCTGAGTCAATATGAAGGGATTTGTAGAACATTACTCGAAGAATACCTGTTGGTGGTTTTGAACAATCAGAAGATCTATTGGAAACAAAGAGGGAAAATCAAGGGAATTAAATTTGGTGATGAAAACACAGAAAACTTCCATGTCAAGGCCTCAATCAATTACAGACATAACAAAATTGCTATGCTTCACAATGAGGATAATGTTAAAGTGACTGACCATGCAGGCAAAGCTGCAATTCTGTGGGAAGCTTCCAAAAAAAGGCTGGGACATTCTGAAGGGCACAACATGCATTTTGACCTCAACAATTTATTTGAACAATCAACACCTACCTCTTTTTTCGAAGAGCTAGAAGAGCCATTCATAGTTAAAGAAGTTAATGAGGTAGTCAAGGATCTCCCCGTAGATAAATCACCTAGTCGTGATGGATTTAACAATGAATTTATGAAAGCATGTTGGAACATTGTAGGTTCAGATGTAAGACTGATAATCATGGATTTTCATGAGGGAGCAGTTAACTTGGAAAGCATTAACACTTCTTTCATAACTTTGGTTCCAAAGAAGGATGTGCCACTATCACCAAATGATTTCAGGCCCATTTCCCTTCTTAATGGAGTTTTGAAATCATTACTAAACTTCTGGCAAATAGACTTCAAAAGGTTATTTTGCAAATGATCCATGTCAACCAATATGGTTTTATCAAAGACAGAGTGATTCAAGATTGTTTAGGTTGGGCCTATGAATAGCTGTTCCAATGTTACAAATCCAGGCAAGAAGTGGTGGTCCTAAAACTTGATTTTGGAAAGGCTTGTGACACTATTTAGCACAAAGCTATCATTGATATTTTAAGAGCTAAAGGTTTTGGAGAAAAATGGATCAGCTGGATTTGGTCTCTTTTTTATTCTGCCTCATCTGTTGTCATGCTTAATGGTGTTCCAGGGAAAAAGATTCTATTGCAAAAGAGGTGTTAGAAAGGGGACCCTCTCTACCCCTTGATTTTTGTGCTGGTAGCTGATCTTCTTCAATCTGTGTTGAACAGAGCCATGAGATTGGGCATCATAACTGTCCCTTTACAAGTCAATTAATGCCCTGATTTCCTAGTCGTGCAATATGATGATGACACCTTGGTTCTGATGCCAGCTAATGCCAGATAACTAGTTTTCCTTAGAGCTCACCTAAATACATTTGCCTCTGCTACTGGTCTGAATGTTACTTATGCAAAATCATTCCTGATACCAATTAATATTGAGGAAGAGAGAGCACAACTACTCATAAATACAATGCATTGTGCCTGTGGTCAGTTCCCCTTTACATGCTTGGGGTTTCCATTCGGTTTGCAGAAGCCTACAGTGGAGCAGTGCCTCCCCATGGTCACTAAGGTGGCTAAAAGGTTAGAAGAGCTTGCTACTTTTATGACACAAGCTGGTAAACTATTATTGGTCAAATCAGTATTGGCATCATTACCTATATTCTTCATGTGCTGCTTGGATATCCCAATCACAATTAAAAACCAGATCATCAAATACTTAAGACACTGCTTATGGAGAAGTCCAGATTTGGAAGATAAAAGACCAACTTTAGTAGCCTGGAGCACTATTTGTTGACCCAAAGATCAGGGTGGCCTGGGGGTTATGGACATTTTCTCACAAAATAAGGCTCTGCTCATGAAAAAACTGCACAAATTTTACAACAGGCATGATATTCCATGGGTAAATATGATTTGGGAATCGTATTATAGCAACGGCCAAATTCCAGGGGAGCAGCAGTAAGGATCATTTTGGTGGAAAGCAAATTTGGCACTCATTGACAAGTATAAAGCCATGGCTAGATGCAATCTTGGAGATGGAAAAAGTGCTCTCTTTTGGGAGGATCTCTGGCATTCCAATTTAATGAGTAGGAATTTCCCACATCTATTATCTTTTGTGATTAATCCTCAGGCCAGTGTCCATCAGGTTGTGAATGAGGTATACATTGAAGATCTATTTCATTTGCCACTGACTACTCAAGCACATGATGAGTTCATCATTATGGAAAACATTTGTCTAGAAATCAGGCAGTCTGATTATTTCACTATGACAGACACATGGAGTAATATCTGGGGAAATGGTGTCTTTCCATCATCCAAGGCATACTCAGTACTGACTGGACAGAAACAGGTTCCACAAAATTTTAAATGGATCTGGAAAAGCTATTGTCAACCAAAGCATAAGGTATTTTTTGGATGCTGCTCCATGACAGGGTCAACACAAGAAATCTACTTAGAAGAAAAACCTTTGCACTTGATGATTACAACTGTGTTGTGCTTAAATGTCAACAAGAAGAAACACTGCACCATTTGTTCTGGAGCTGCCCTTTCTCTCAGCAATGTTGGGATTTCATTTGTCCAACCAGAAAAAGAAACTTGTCAGTGCTGGAAGCTTATCAAGACTTGAAAGAAAAGCTTAATGTCCCCTTCTTCATGGAAATTATCATATTGGGGTCTTGGGCAATATGGGTTCCTAGAAACAACAACAAATTTGAGCATATTCAACCTTCCTTCCAAGGCTGGAAAGCAATCTTCTTCGAGGAACTCAAGTGGCTGGAGTATAGAATCAAGCAAAAATTTGCTCACCAATTCAGGGCCTGGATAGACAGTAGACTTTAGTTCTTCTTTTATTCTTTTTTCTGTTTTCTTTTTCTTTTCTCTTCTTCTTCTTTTCTTTCTTTGTTTTCTCCTCCTTAGTCCTTTTAAGTCTTCTTTCCCTCTTCCTTTTCTTTTCTTTTCTTTTCTGTTCTTGTTTGTTTGGGCTTATCTCAAGCCCTGTAAAGACCTCTAGTGTTTAGCTCTTTTTATTTAATAAAAGTTGCAGTGGGGTTTTACCCTACTGTTTATAGTCAATACAAAGGCTTGCGGTGGTGGAACTTCTGAACAAGGGTTATTTCTGGAGGTTCCTGTATTTATAGGATTTTTTGGCATCAGTTTCATGCGAAGATGGTCCTCGTGGTGAGCACAACCCACCACGCCTCGGGTTGGGCTCCAGGCGTGCCCTGGTGGGTTGTGCCCTCCTCGTGGCTCTTCTGGCCCTCCCACGAAGCTTCGGGGGTCTCTTTTCTTCCAAAAAATTCAGCTCATTTGGAGAACTTTCATTTCTGCACAAAAAACAACACCACGGTAGTTCTGCTGAAAACAGCGTCAGTCCGGGTTAGTTCCATGCAAATCATACCAAAACCATATAAAATTGTTGTAAACATCGCATGAATACTTCATAAATTATAGATACGTTTGAGATGTATTAGCATCCCCAGGCTTAATTCCTACTCGTCCTCGAGTAGGTAAATGATAAAAGAAATAATTTATGAAGTGTTAATGCTAGCAAAGTGCATAAGTTAGATCAATGATAATTTAATCACTTTTCCTAGCATCATAATAGCAACTCTTTCTTATAAAACTCATCATGATAAAGTATCAATTGAAAACGGATTTTTTGTTGTGGAACGCTACCTATCATATTCATCATATACTGTTTCTTTTGTAGCATAGACATTTGGACTTGAATGATTCAAAGCAATAGTCTATAATACTACATGAGGACATCAATACTCAAACATATCAACAAGCAGCCATGTCCTTCAAAATATCAATACTAAAGAAAGTTATCCATAGCCCATCATGCTCAATCACTGATCCATTAATGAAACACACTCAAATTTTAGCTACATCCAATGCACAAGTATGATCATAGTGCTCCCTAGTTGGTGCTTTATAAGAGAAGATGGAGACTCAAATAAAAATTGCATAAAGTAAATAGATAGGCCCTTTGTAAACGGAAGCAGAGATTTGTAGACGCGCCAGAACTCAAAGCTTAAATTGAGAGATAAAAATATTTTGGGAGGCATACTTTTCCCGTCAACGAAAACGACCGGGTAATTCCCAACACTTCCCATGCTAGAAATATCATAGGCGGTTCCCAAACATAAAATAAAGTTTATTCCCTTTTCCACCATACATTCACACTCCACGACTAGCCATATCCACGGGTGCCATCCATACCAACACTTTCCAAGGAATTTATTATTTGACAATATAAAGTAAATTTCTTTTTCATTTTGGACTGGGCATCCCTATTAGCGTCGTACTCTCTTGCAATGATAAGTGAATAAACACTCATCTTGAGAATAACACATCTAGCATGGAAAATATTAGCCACCCCCTACCGCTTCATGAGCGGTACAAGCACACAAAAAAGGAAATTCATTTTGAAAATTAGAGATGGCACATACAAATTTACTTAGAACGGCATGGAAATACCGCATATAGGTAGGTATGGTGGACTCGTATGGAAAAACTGGGTTTAAGGATTTTGGATGTACAAGTAGTATTCCCACTTAGTACAAATTGAGGCTAGCAAATAGATTGAGAAGCAACCAACCAAGAAACAAAACTTCACATAAATGAACATTAAGCATAACTAACACCATATAATGCACCACAAGTAGGATGTAATTTCATTGCATAACTATTGACTTTCGTGCTTGCATAGGGAATAACAAACCTTAACACCAATATTCTTACTAAAGCACAATTACTCACCACCATGACTCACATATTATTATCTCCATATCGCAAAACTATTGCAAGGAATCAAACTTATCATATCCAATGATCTACATGAAAGTTTTTATTATATCCTTCTTGAATATCCATCACCTTGGGACCAATTTCATATCTTGCACAAATTGTTATCACTACTGTCAACTCCAAAAATAATATAAGTGAAGCACAAGAGTAAATGACAAACGACTCCAAAAAGATATAAGTGAAGATCAAGCGAGTAGTTAAGTAAATGGGTAGCCATTTGAGGACTCTCTCATATTTAAAAACCTCCAGATCTAAGTATTTTATTAAAACAACAAGAAAAAATGACATTTCAAGAATAGCACACATCATGTGAAGAAGCAAAAACTTAGGCTCAACCGATACTAACCGATAATTCTTGATGAAGAAAGGTGGGATGCCTACCGGGGCATCCCCAAGCTTAGATGATTGAGACTTCTTGAAATGTTATCTTGGGATGCCTTGGGCATCCCCAAGCTTGAGCTTTTCTGTCTCCTTAATTCCTTTTATATCATGGTTTCCTTGAATCTTAAAAACTTCATCCACACAAAACTCAACAAGAACTCGTGAGATAAGTTAGTATAAAGCAATGCAATAACCTTATCATTCTCTACTGTAGCAAATCACTAAAATTATAATTTAACATTGCATACTAAATGCCTCTGCATATTTAATACTCCTATCCCCAAATAGAATCATTAAACAAGCAAACATATGCAAACATAACATCAATCTGCCAAAACAGGATAATCTGTAAAGGATGCAAGAACATTCATACTTCTCTAAGTAAAAAAATTCGGAAAAATTACCACATTGTAGAAATTTTGTTTTATCTTATTTTGCAAAAAAATCATCATTTTATAACATTCTGACTTTTGTCAAGAATTATCACACTAGCATGCAACCTTTTGTTTTCAAACAACAACATATAGACTTGCAAAATAAGCATGGCAAAGGCTATACTTGACATTTTTATTGAAGTAAAAGATACAAAGCATTATTCTAAATATCATAAATCAAATAAAAACAAAAGAAAATGATGCTCCAAGGAAAAATCATATCATGTAACAAATAAAAATATAGCCCCAAGTAAGGTTACCGATAATGTTGGAGACGAAAGAGGGGATACCTTCCGGGGCATCCCCAAGCTTAGGTTCTTGGGTCTTCCTTGAATATTACCTTGAGGTGCCTTGTTCATGCCCAAGAATAAGGTCTTGTCACTCCTTATTATCCTCATATCGATATCTCACCCAAAACATGAAAACTTCAATCACACAAACTTAATGGAACTTTGTGAGATGGGTTAGTACGATAAAACAAATCATTCACTTTGGTACTGTCAACGACAAGATTCATAGTTGTTCTCACACAATGCCTACTGTACCCTATCATTTATACAATTTATATTGATATATATAAGCCATAGAAACAAGAAAACAAGCAAACTATGCATCAAAAATAGAATCTCTCAAAAACAGAACAGTCTATAGTAATCTGTACTCTATCCATACTTCTGCTACTCCAAAAATTCTGAAAAATTACGACAACATAGGTAAATTTTATATAAATATCGTGTAAAAAATACATAAGCTTTCGTCACTTCTGTGATTTTTGTAAAAAAAAATACTGGATGCAAAAGTTTATGTTTTCCAACAAGATCAAATCAACTATCACCCACACTATCTCAAAGTCTTTACTTGGCATTTTATTGAAACAAAAGCTATAATACATGATTACTACAGTATCTTAATCATGTGAATACAAAAAAACAGTAGGTTAAAGTGTTGGGTTGTCTCCCAACAAGCTCTTTTCTTTAATGCCTTTTAGCTAGGCATGATGATTTCAATGATGCTCGCATAAAAGATAAGAATTGAAATGTGAATAGAGCATCATGAAGCATATGACTAGCGCATTTAAGTCTAACCCAGTTCCTATGCATAGGGATTTCTTGAGCAAACAATTTATGTGAACAAGAATCCACTAGCACAGGAAGGCAAAACAAGTGCAACTTCAAAACTTTAAACACATAGAGAGGAAACTTGATATTATTGATATATATAAGCATATCTTCCTCTCTCATAATAATTTTCAATACCATCATGAATGAATTCAAAAATATAACTATCATATAAAGCATTCTTTTCATGATCCATAAGCATAGAAATTTTACTACTCTCCACATAACCAAATTTATTCTCATGAATAGTAGTGGGAGCAAACTGAACAAAATAACTATCATGTGATTGAAAATTAAAATCATGATGACAAGTTTCATGGTTATCATTATTCAAAATATCATACATGTCATCACAATAATCATCATAGATAGCAACTTTGTTGTCATAGTCATTAATTGAAACATCTTCCAAAATAGTGGGTTCATCACTAAATAAAGTCGGACCTCTCCAGATCCACTTTCATAATTATCAAAATAAGATTCAACACCCTAAAGAATAGTGGGATCATCATTACATAAAGTTGACACTCTTCCAAACCCACTTTCATCAATATAATCATCATAAATAGGAGGCATGCTTTCATCATAATAAATTTTCTCATCAAAACTTGGGGGACTAAAAGTATCATCTTCATCAAACATAGCATCCCCAAGCTTATGGATTTGCGTATCATTAGCATCATGTATATTCAAATAATTCATACCAACAACATTGCAATCATGCTCATCACTCAAAGATTTTTTGTCAAATATTTCATAGAATTCTTCTTCTATCAATTGAGCCCAATTTTCCTTTCCATCATTTTCACGAAAGACATTATAAAGACGAATAATATGAGGCCACCTCAATTCCATTTTTATAGTTCTCTTTTATAAGACAAACTAGTGATAAAACAAGAAACTAATATATTCAATTCCAAGATCTAAAGATATACCTTCAAGCACTCACCTCCCCGGCAACGTCGCCAGAAAAGAGTTTGATGTCTACTACACATCTTATTCTTGTAGACTCGTGTTGGGCCTCCAAGCGCAGTGTTTTGTAGGACAGTAGCAATTTTCCCTCAAGTGGATGACTTAAGGTTTATCAATCCGTGGGAGAGCGTAGGATGAAGAGGGTCTCTCTCAAACAACCCTGCAACCAAATAACAAAGAGTCTCTTGCGTTCCCAACACACCCAATACAATGGTAAATTGTATAGGTGCACTAGTTCGGCGAAGAGATGGTGATACAAGTGCAATATGGATGGTAGATATAGGTTTTTGTAATATGAAAAAATAAAAACAGAAAGGTAACAAGTAATACAAGTGAGCACGAACGGTATTGAAATGTGTAGAAACAAGGCCTAGGATTCATACTTTCACTAGTGCATGTTCTCTCAACAATAATAACATAATTAGATCATATACCAATCCCTCAACATGCAACAAAGAGTCACTCCAAAGTCACTAATAGAGGAGAACAAACGAAGAGATTATTGTAGGGTACGAAACCTCCTCAATGTTATCCTTTCTGATCGATCTATTCAAGAGTCTGTAGTAAAATAACACGAAGCTATTTTTTCCATTCGATCTGTCATAGATTTCGTACTACAATAACACCTTAAGACACAAATAAACCAAAACCCTAATGTCACCTAGATACTCCAATGTCACCTCAAGTATCCGTGGGTATGATTATACGATATGCATCACACAATCTCAGATACATCTATTCAACCAACACAAACAACTTCAAAGAGTGCCCCAAAGTTTCTACCGGAGAGTCAAGATGAAAATGTGTCCAACCCCTATGCATAAGTTCACAATGTTACGGAACCCGCAAGTTGATCGCCAAAACATACATCAAGTAGATCACGTGAATATCCCAATGTCACCACAGATAAGCACATGCAATAAGTACATCAAGTGTTCTCAAATCCCTAAAGACTCAATCCGATAAGATAACTTCAAAGGGAAAACTTAATCCATTACAAGAGAGTAGAGGGGGAGAAACATCATAAGATCCAACTATAATAGCAAAGCTCGTGATACATCAAGATCATACTAAAACAACCCTGGGAGGTTTATCAATCCGTGGGAGATGTAGGATGAAGATGGTCTCTCTCAAACAACCCTGCAACCAAATAACAAAGAGTCTCTTGTGTCCCCAACACACCAAATACAATGGTAAATTGTGTAGGTGCATTATTTCGGCGAAGAGATGGTGATACAAGTGTAGAAATGATAGTAGATATTGATTTTTGTAATAGTAACAATAAAAAACAGCAAGGTGGAAAGTAACAAAAGTGAGGACAAACGGTATTGCAATGCTTGAAAATGAGGCCTAGGGTCCGTACTTTCGCTAGTGCAATATCTCAACAATGCTAATAGAATTGGATCATATAAACGTCCCTCAACGTGCGATGAAGAATCACTCCAAAGCTCCTATCTAGCAAAGAACATAAGAAGAAATTATTGGTAGGGTACGAAACCACCTCGAAGCTATTCTTTCCGATCGATCTATCCAAGATTTCGTACTAAAATAACACCAAGTTATCCTTTCGGATCGATCTATCCAGAGTTCATACTAGAACAACACCAAGTTATCCTTTGCGGTCGATCCATCAAGAGTTCGTACTAAGATAACACCAAATAATTACAGATTCATAATACTCAATCCAACACAAAGTACCTCAAAGAGTGCCCCAAGATTTCTACCGGAGAAACAAAGACAAGAACATGCATCAACCCCTATGCATAGATTACCCCAATGTCGCTGCTACCTCTTGAGCATGTGTTGGTTTTCCCTTGAAGAGGAAAGGGTGATGCAGCAAAGTAGCGTAAGTATTTCCCTCAATTTTTGATAACCAAGGTATCAATCCAGTAGGAGGATACACACAAGTCGCCTTATACCTACACAAACAAATAAGAACCTTGCAACCAACGCGATAAAGGGATTCTGAATCCCTTCACGGCCACTTGCAAACGTGAGATCTGATAGAGATAATAAGATAATATTTTTGGTATTTTTGTGATATAGATTGGAAAGTAAAGAGTGCAAAATAAAATAGATCGGAAACTTATATGATGGAAAATAGACCCGGGGGCCGTAGATTTCACTAGTGGCTTCTCTCAACATAGCATAATCTACGGTGGGTGAACAAATTAGTGTCGAGCAATTGATAGAAAAGTGCATAATTATGAGAATATCTAGGCATGATCATGTATATAGGCATCACGTCCGCGACAAGTAGACCGGAATGATTCTGCATCTACTACTATTACTCCACACATCGACCGCTATCCAGCATGCATCTAGAGTATTAAGTTCATAAGAACAGAGTAACGCATTAGGCAAGATGACATGATGTAGAGGGATAAACTCAAGCAATATGATATAAACCCCATCTTTTTATCCTCGATGGCAACAATATAATACGTGCCTTGCCGCCCCTGCTGTCACTGGGAAAGGACACCGCAATATTGAACCCAAGGCTAAAGCACTTCTCGCATTGCAAGAAAGATCAATCTAGTAGGCCAAACCAAACTGATAATTAGAAGAGACTTGCAAAGATATCAAATCATACATATAAGAATTCAGAGAAGAACCAAATATTGTTCATAGATAATCTTGTTCATAAACCCACAATTCATCGGATCTCGACAAACACGCCGCAAAAAGAATTACATCGAATAGATCGCCAAGAGAATCGTGGAGAAATTTGTATTGAGATCTAAAGATAGAGAATAAGCCATCTAGCTAATAACTATGGACCCGAAGGTCTATCGTAAACTACTCACACATCATCGGAGAGGCTATGGTGTTGATGTAGAAGCCCTCTGTGATCGGTTCGCCCTCCGACGGAGCGTCGGAAAAGGCCCCAAGATGGGATCTCACGGGTACAGAAGGTTGCGGCGGCGGAAATAGGGTTTCGTGGTGCTCTTGGATGTTTTTGGGGCGTATGAGTATATATAGGCGAAAGAAGTTGGTCAGGGGAGCCACGAGGAGCCCACAAGGGTGGGGGGCGTGCCTACCCCCCTGGGCACGCCTCCCTGCCTCGTGGTCGCCTCGTTGCTTTCTTGACGTCCACTCCAAGTCCCTGGATCACGTTTGTTCCAAAAATAACTCTCCCGAAGATTTCATTCCGTTTGGATTCCGTTTGATATTCCTTTTCTGCGAAACACTGAAATAGGCAAAAAAACAGCAATTTGCACTAGGCCTTGGGTTAGTAGGTTAGTCCCAAAAATAATATAGAAGTGTATAATAAAGCCCATTAAACATCCAAAACAGATAATATAATAGCATGGAACAATCAAAAATTATAGATACCTTGGAGACGTATCAGTCACCATGGAAATCCGCGACTTGAGTGCCAAAAAATATATCAAGTGAATCAATATGATACCCCATTGTCACCACGGGTATTCATAGCAAGACATACATAAAGTGTTATAAAATCCATAAAAGTATTCAATCCAATTAGAATAAAATCTCAAAGGGAAACTTCAATTCACAACAAGGTAGAGAGGGGAAAACACCATACGATCCAACTATATTAACAAAGCCCGCTGTCGGATGTGGGGTTCCGGCAAACCCTTAAGGTTCAAACACTGGGGTGTGCACGAAGTCTTTCCCTCCTACCGATCTATGCTCTAGCTCGCTAAGATCTCGCAGACGAACTCGACGAACTCGCAACACAGAGGGACACGAGGTTTATACTGGTTCGGGCCACCGTCGTGGTGTAATACCCTACTCCAGTGTGATGGTGGTGGATTGCCTCTTGGGCTGATGATGAACAATACAAGGGAAGAACAGCCTCCTGGGGTTGAGGTGTTCTTATGAGTAGGCTCTCGATCGGGTTGGAGCGAGCTAAGATCAGATGCCTCGACTATGGTGGCTAGCTCTACTTATATAGGCCCTGGTCCTCTTCCCAAATATCGAACCGGAAGGGAGCGAACAATGGCGGGCAAATTTGAAGGGGACAACTAGTACAAGCTATCCTGACAAAAGCGGTCTCCGCCTGCGAAAAGCTCTGGTGGTGACGCTGCCTTGGGCTCCACGATGACCTCCATCTTGCCGTCCTCCTTGTCTTGGTCTCGTTGCACCAATATAGCAACCTTTGCCTGATGCCTCAGTACTCTTCGCCTGCGCTGGCCTCCTTAGCACCAAAGAGGAAATAAGGACGCTGCGTGCGCTGGCGCCCGCCTGGCGCCCGCCTGGTGTCATTCATCATGGCTCACGTCACGAGAGCCTCGTGAGGTTTGCCCCGCCTTGATATCTCCGCTCCTCGTGAGTCTGCCTGGCTAGGCCACTCCCGAGGAGGTATTGCATCGTCCTCCTTGCGAGGCTAGGACCCTCGCGAGGGTCTTGGACGCCTTGTTGATGAAGATGGGTCGTACGGCCTACTTGCTCAGCCACACTGTGGGCCGCAGGCAGGTAAGTCTGGGGACCCCCATTCCCAGAACGCCGACACTAGCCCCTGGGCCCAAGGTGCGCTCAGGCTTGGCTTCGCGGCGAAGCCAAGGGTCAAGTTCGGAGCACCGCGGGCCCTAAAATCCTGCGGCCTCGGTTGACGCGTGGCGGTTAATTGGACGTGGGCGCCTCCGCTTCCCCACGCTGCCTTTGAATCCGCCTGGCTATGCGGCCCCTGCGGCCTACACAGTTATTCCTCCGTCCCCTGCGCCTTGCTTCCCCAATTCCCCTGCATCCTTGTGGCTCTGCTTCCCTTCTCCGATCTGACTTGCGCTCCGCCTGCTCCATTACCATGGTGCCGAAACAAGCTGAAAAGAGGAAGATACCTCTGTCTCTGCCAGTTGCGCCTCTGTCCTTTGCTCCGGCGCTCGGCCGGTCTCGGGTTCTCAACGGCGAGGCCATGGACAAGGTGCGCCCGATGCTTGCTTGCAGCTTCAATGAGTGTGGGGAGACGGTGTCTTGGCCTGTGTCTCGCACTCGCACGGCTCAGGCGGCCACCGAGGTCCCAATCGTCATCGATGCCCTCTGGGCTGGCCTGATTCCTCCCTTCTCCGCCTTCTTTAGTGCGGTGCTTGAGCATCATCAGATCCACATGCTACATCTCGACCCTCAGTCTGTGACTCTTCTTGCCGTCTTCACCTTCGTGTGCGAAGCCATGGCTGGCATAGCCCCTTCTGTTGCCCTCCTTTGCCATTTCTTCTCATTGCTTCTGACCGACCCTCAACAAAGCTCAGGACGTGTGAGCTTACATGCCATGGCTACGACGGCAGGCAAGGGGATCGACTTCGAGCTTCCTCCATCCACGAGCGAATTCCGGACACGATGGGTGTTCGTTGATGCCGGCGTGCTCAGTCCTCTGCTCCAGGCTCCGTCGAGGCCCGCTGTTCCTAACTCCGTCTGGATCCATCAGCGGCTCACGAGCCCCCGCCTTGCCAACATCTGGTTCAGGTTGAGGTTGCTGAAAGATCGTGGCGTAACTGCGCCGATGGTGGTGAAGGAATTCGTCAAACGCCGGGTCGCTCCGCTTCAGCGCCATTCTCGCCCAATGTGGACCTTGCTCAGCAGCCAGGACCACATGAGGTTTCAGGAGTCTGGGCTCCTCCTCGGGACGAGGCAAACAATGCTCAAGGTCCTGACGGGTGTCCTCTTGCCGGCCGAACTTCCTGGGAAGAACTGTTTGCTGTACCGCTGCAAGAACAAGGATGAATTTGTATAGAACATGCCTCCCTTTGATGAATGGGGGCCGCGGCCGATTGTCCTGGAGGGGCCTCGTGAGAACCCCGTCGTCGTGGTTCCCTTCCTTGTCGCTGGTGCCGAGCTCGCCCCAAACGACGATGTAGGTGGGCGAACTCCGGCGGAGGCCGGTGGCTCGGGTGCTGAGGAGCACATGTCGAGTGATGATCCTGGGGCATCGTATTCAGGAGCCTGCCACCCCCTCCTGAGGCATCGGCTGCTGAGGAGACGCAGCATGCAACTCCTGAGGCCAAGGCTTCAAGGGCCTCGGGAGGTTGTGGTGAAACAGTACCTGACTGTTCACCGCCACCGGGCACCCTTGAAGACATCCTTCCACGCTCTTCTTCGTCTCCGCCGTGCACCGGCCATCACGTCCAGTGCTTTGGTCGGCTTTGCATGGACTTCCAAGAGCTCCGCAAGAGGAAAGGGTCCCTTGGCGCCAGCAATATCTTTGGGCCGTTGAAGCGAAGGAAGTACATCGCCGTCGACGTGTAAGTGCCTTGCCGCCATGGCTTATTACACGCTGCTTTCTTCTTCTGACGCTAGTCTTTCAGGGCTCCTTCCACCGAGGCTGCTGAGTCTCCTGGGAAACGGCCTCCTTCTTCCTCAACTCTTCCTCCGGCCTCGAGCGCTCCGAGTCCGCTTGTCGCCCCCGTAGCAGGGTTGGTTGAAGGGGCACTCCTGCCTTCTTGGCGTGCCAAACCTGCGGCCTTGTCGCTCCTTCCCCCGGTTTGGTGTGGACCTTGGCAGGCGTGCCCAAGACTCCTCCACTAGTCATGGACGGTAATCTGTTGTCCTCGATCTTCGGCTCCTCTTCAAGTAGCGGGCCCCGGTCTGCTTGGGCTCCTCGCGAGGACCGGTTGACGTCAGGCCCGGCGTTAGCCCCCAGCCCCCTGTCTGGAGGGGGCGCACCACTTGGGGCCACGCCCGCAGCCCCCGAGGCGGAGGACAAGGTGGGCCGAGCGTTCGAGATCGAGCGCGGGCGGAGCATGGTTCGTCACGAGTCTTCGAGGAGGCGATGGGCGTGATGTGTCGACTTGGTGAAGAGCTCGCGAGTGTCGATTCGCGTCTTGAGGCTGAAGGTCTTCGGTTGGCGGAGGAGCGGCGCAAGCTGAAGGTGGCCATCAACCTCAGCCGCTATCAAAGTGACCTTGAGAATGTGAAGGCCGAGGTGTCTCTCAAGGTTTCCCATGAAGCCCGCTCATGAGCTTTGGACGAGGCTCGCGAGACTGACCGCCGTCGCGAGGCTGCGAAGAAGCGCGCGTGGGAGCTCCAGGCCTGGAGCGCGTCTCTTGAGCAGCAGGTGGAGGCGCGCAGGTCCGCTCTTGCGTCGCTGAGGGGGACACCCGCGGAGGAAGAGGAGATCCGGAAGCGTGAGGAGGCACTGGCCCTGGATGCCATGGAGCGCAGCCTCGAGCTCGAGCAACTGGAGACGAGGGAGCGTCAAGTTGCCCAAGCAGAAGATGCCGTCGGGGCTTGTGAGGCTAGAGTCGAGGAGGAGGTTGATCGCCGGGTGGCCGAGGTTCGCACAGATCTGGAGGGTAGGTACGACCTGAAGCTGAAGCTCACAGGCGCGGAGGATGAGGGTAGGGCCGCTGCCCTCAGGCCCAGGTTGGACGAGCCTGAGAGGCGTGCGGAAGCCATGGCCACCGCCCTGGTTACGGCGCAGGCGGACTTGGCCTCCGCCTGCACCGAGCTGCGTTCCCTCCGGAGGCGGGTTGATGACGCAGAGGCCGTCGCGAGGCAAAACACGGAGGAAGTGCTCCAGCGACGAACGCTGGAGCGCGAGCATGCCCCTATGCTTCAGGATCTCTGGAACAGGGCCAATATCGCCCTGGGCCATATTTGCGACGTGGAGGCACCGACCCCTCACTCGAATGATTATGCTAGCCACCTGACCTTCTTCACCGAGGTGGTGACGCGCCTAGAGGCTCGATCTGCCAGAGCCCGCGAGCTTCTGGAGGAAAGGGGGCGTGGCCTGCTCGAGCGCACTTTCTCCCGTGTCTTCAGCCACCTCCTGAATGCCGACCCCAACTTTGATTTCGACGCCGCCATCGCCCCCGTACCCACGGCTGTCCGGGGTGACCTAGCGCATTGGGTTGAGGACAATGTGGACGCATTGGTCAGGGCCTTCACTTCGGAGGATGACGCGGTGGTGGTCGTCGCAGACGAAGGCGACGTGGTTGACGACGGCGTCGGGGGCGTCGCCGGCGGTGGCGACGTTGCCGATGAAGACGATGATGACGAGAGCAACGCATCCGAGGGTGACGTAGCGAGCGACATTTTTGGCTGATCCCATGTTCTCCTGTCATTTCATCCTGCACACGAATCTCGGACAGGGCCCTTAGAAAACTTGTAAGAGCATTTTGGGAGGGGGAGCCCCTCATGTAAGCAAATTGCAGTTTTTACTATCCCATGCGATGTGAGTTTGTGTCCTCGTGAACTTGTGACTCCGGATGCGAGTTCTCTGCCTTGGTTTACCTTAGTCTACGCCAGCTTTGAGCTGGGCTGCAACGTGTCGAGTTCCTGAGAACCCTGCGGAGCTCGTCGCCCCGTTAGAAGGGGCCCCACTAGAGCTGAGCACCAGTTATAGTGCTTGCGCGCACTTGGCGTGCGCGCTTCACGCTGTCCCGCTCGCCAGGAACTCGTGAGGGGAAGGCGATGGAGATGAGTCCCAGTCAAAACGAGATCGAGAACGCAAGAAATTGCTCGAACAAGAAAAGGCTCCCCCCGCGTGCACCAATAAAAACTCAGCTTCTACTCAAATCCAGATCCAGAAAGCAAAGCTACAAAGAGAGAGATCCAAAGCAAAAGGCCGCGTCCGGCACCTAGTCTAGTCTTCTGGTCTTCGAGTCTTCTCACCAGTGTGGAGCTAAGTGCTGCCACTAGGCGTGGGAGGGAGCCCCAGGGCCTGAGGCCGGCACCCCCGAGACTCCGGGGCGTGTACAGCCCCAACTCATTATTACGTGAGAGTGTCACGGGCGGCAAGCTTCACAGGCACTGGGCCTTCTTCACAGGTACCGTCCTTGCTTCATATCGCCAGACGAGGGCCCTGCCTTGCGCCACCCTTGACCTCCTTTGGGACGACCGGTCACCGGGGCGACACAAAGGAGGGAAAGGGGACGCCAGCGGTGCCCCCGGTGACCACAGGTCCTCTGCCGGGGGAAGGGTTGTCGAGGCCTCCCGGGTAGAGGGCCCACCTCCGGGTGTCGCCAGGCGTCGCACGCCGCGGGGAGGGGCCTTGCTCCTGGCTTCCTCCCGGCAGCCCCCAGCGTGTCTCCCTAGTTGGAACGGATGCTACCGTGCCAGGGTCGTCGATCGATGCTGCAACCTGAGTCATCTGCAGCCCATGGTTAGCATAAGCCTGTTCCTGAGAGATTAGCGGTACCCTGTAGTTGCCGTTGCCGGCGTGACTGTCGGTGTCAAAACCGGCGGATCTCGGGTAGGGGGTCCCGAACTGTGCGTCTAGGCGGATGGTAACAGGAGACAAGGGACACGATGTTTTTACCCAGGTTCGGGCCCTCTCAATGGAGGTAATACCCTACTCCTGCTTGATTAATATTGATGATATGGGTAGTACAAGAGTAGATCTACCACGAGATCAAGGAGGCTAAACCCTAGAAGCTAGCCTATGGTATGATTGTTGTTCGTCCTACGGACTAAAACCCTCCGGTTTATATAGACACCGGATAGGTTAGGGTTACACAGAGTCGGTTACAATGGTAGGAGATCTACATATCCATATCGCCAAGCTTGCCTTCCATGCCAAGGAAAGTCCCATCCGGACACGGGACGAAGTCCTCAATCTTGTATCTTCATAGTCTTGGAGTCCGGCCGTAATGATAGTTCGGCTATCCGGACACTCCCTAGTCCAGGACTCCCTCGGTAGCCCACGAACTAGGCTTCAATGACGACGAGTCCGGGCGCATATTGTCTTCGGCATTGCAAGGCGGGTTCCTCCTCCGAATACTTCATAGAAGGTTTTGAACACCGGGATAGTGTCCGCTCGCAAAACAAGTTCCACATACCACCGTAGAGAGAATAAGTTTTGCACAGATCTGCTGACGTATTTCGCGGCGTGACATCACACCACGGCCAGGCCTTTATATGAATGGTTTTTTACTGTTCCACCTCAGCGTGTTTAGCGAGGCGGTTTCCCTGGCACGTCTTATCAAAGCATAGATCGTGCCCCCTTATTCTGGGATTCCCATCAATATGGATCTGGGTAACCCATCCGTGCCATTGATTACGGCGCTTGGGAGATAAGCGAGTTTTACCAGTTGGTGGGGGCGCATAGCTTCGTCCGTCCATATAAGGGGATAAGGATCCACCTTTTCACCTACGCCTTCTTCCACCTTTGCTCATCCACTTTCGCGCACTCGAGCTCCAGTGCCCAAGTCCGCACATCCCACCTCAACCTTCTCCAACCATGTCCGGAGCGGGAGGCAGGTGGATGGCCTCCTCCGTCACGGACGGGCACATCACAAGACTGCGGGAGGCCGGATACTTGTCCGGCGACATCGCGTGTCGGCTACCAGACGAGGGGCAGCCCGTCCCCAGTCCCAAGCCCCATGAGAGGGTGGTGTTCCTCACCCACTTCCTCCGCGGACTAGGTTTTCCACTTCACCCATTTGTCCGGGGGCTCATGTTCTACTACGGCCTGGATTTCCACGATCTGGCCCCAAACTTCATCCTCAATATCTCGACGCGTTTATCGTCAGGTGTAGCGAAACCTTCCTCTGCATCCAACCCCACTTGACTTATGGTTGAAGACCTTTAGCGTCAAGCCGAAGATAGTGGGCGGCCGACAGCGGAGTCTTGAGGCGCTATGGTGGGCAGGATGCCCAATGTCCTTGGCTCGAGGGCTCCTTCGTGGAGACAATAAAGGGGTGGCAATCGGGTGGTTCTACATCACCGAGCCGCGCGACTCAACGGGCGGCGACCCCGAATTTAGATCTGGCTCCCCACACGGCTCACATCATGGAAAGAGACGGGCCTGAAGTGGGGTGATTCGAAGAGCTGACCGACTCCAAACCTGTGTCCGAAAACCTGGTGGACAAGAAGCTCTAGCTTGTCCACGTAGTCCAGTCATGCTCATCCGCCGGATTCTCCCATGCCGAGAACGGGCCTTTAATTTGTGGGAGTTTGATCCGGCCTGACACCGAACCTTGAGCCGGCTCTTCGGCACTACGTACGAAGATGCCTGGAAGGTGCTATTCAAGGGCGCCGAAGCCCCCGCATCCGCTAACAAGGATCGCGGATACAGCTCGCAGCGTCAAGCCGGCGAGGTAAGTTATTTTACCCTTTACGGGACTCTTTTTTTATAGTTTGACTCTATGCGGGATCGAAAACTCCCTAATCTTTGACAAGATTGGCTGAAGACGTCCGGACAGATTAACTGTCCGGCTCCTTTGCCGGAAGACCCAGCGGACGCCTGGATTAGACGGGCTGCTGGCCAGTACCCATGTGGTGCGGAGAAGAAGGCCAGGAAGGAGGCCACGGGAACTCGAAGGAGCTCCGGCGCCAGTGCCGTCAGATTGTGAAATAGAATCTTCTCCGAGAGCGAGGAGGAGGAAAAAGCCGCTCCCCGGGGAGGAGAGGAAAGGAAGGCCGCTAACCCAGGGATGCGGAGGAGGGTCTAAGAAGGGAAGGACCTTTCCTCCGGACTTCTCCACCAACATCGACAACGACGAGGAGGAGTGGCCAACGAGGGCCAAGCCCCTGGCGAGATCGTAATTGTCCAGATACCCATGCCTTTTTTATTGCATAGTGTTCTCTAATGCCGAACAATCATGCAGCCCGCCCAAGGGCTAGTTCGCTTGCCGTCGGCGGGTCCACGAGTTAAATCGGAAATGAAGAGTACTTCACTTCGGGCCGCCTCATCGCCTCACGCTGCGGTCGACGCTAAGGTGGGGCCCCAAGGGGGGCCTGGTCAAGAGGAGGTGGCGCAGGAGGCGCCGCAAGGCGACCTCCCGGACTCCAGGCGCGTGGGGGGCGAGACCCCCAGGGGCTCTCAGCCCGACCCTTGTCCGGACTCCATAACGGAACCTTCAGCGGCTTCGAAGTCCGGCAAGTGGCCCCTTCGTAAGAAGGGTAAGACACCGGTGTCTTCTGTCCAACCGGAGGCACCGGATAACTTACTGGAGGCGCTTAACAGCGCCTCCATCAAGGAGGAGCACCGCACCGTTATGAGTGCGGTGATCCAGACAGTTCAGTCCGCCAAGAGCGGGCTGACCGAAGCCTGTACCAGCTTTCTAACAGGCTTTGAGGTAAGTTTAGAATATGTAAAAATATTACCACATAGACAGTAGCCCCTGATGCTTAGTTCGGTGTTCGGAAATAAAAACCGGACTAAGGATCTAAAAAGATATACGCAGGAGTCTAACATAGGTATGTCAATAGGGGAATGCAGGCTGCGGTGCTGACCTCTGCCACACTGACTACGGAGGTCAATGCATTGAAGCAGAGCCTCGAGCGGTCCGAGAACGAGCTCGACCTTGCCAAGAAGCAGCTCGAGGACAAGGAAGGTAAGTAATACCTTATTAAAGAAATACCTTATAGAAAGGTTTCGGTTGTGAAAAATAATAGGAATAACATGGGTACTGCAGGGGCCACGAACGAGGTGGCGACCCTGAAGGAAGCGGTGTGCGTGGCCGAAAGCAAAGCGGCCGGAGCGCACCAGCGAGAGAAGGGGAGGCGCAATCGGGCGGAGGTGCGGCAAGGGCTCGTGCTCTGGTAAAAAACACGAGGGTTTGGAGCGTGACTCGAAGACCAGGAGTCCGAGCTTGCCTCGGATCTTGAGAGTGCCAAAGCTGCTAAGGCCGAGGCCCAAAAGCCCTCCAAGAAATTGAATCATTAAAGAAGATAGCGGCGGGTAAGGCATTCTTTATGCAAAGCAAGCATGTGAAAGTGAATTACCTATTACTTACCCGGATTCGGAGCTCTCCAGAGCATTCGCAGATCTACCCGTAGTGTGTCCGATCTTTGCCGCATTCTACCGCGCCAAGGAGGGAGCTCAACGGAGAAGGTGTTACGGTCTCAATATGCCGAGGCGGACATCCGGTGCCCCTAAGCGACCAGGTGAAGCAGCTGGTCGAGCTCCTAAGGTCGCCGAACAGGCCATGAAGGGCCTCATAGTTGGTGTGGCCATTGGAAGCCATGCACAGGAGCTACTTTGGGCTAGTCTGTTGCTGGTGGACGCCTGTCCACGGATTGAAGTCATCAAGCGCTCCGTCTGTATTGAAGGTGTCCGTCGGGCCCTTGCCCGTGCTAAAGTGCACTGGGGCAAGCTGGATGCGGAGAAGCTTGTGACGGACGGGCCACCGAAGGGCAAGGAGCATCGCACGCCCGAAATGTACTATGAGGGCCTCTGAAGGGTGCCCGCCGAATAAGCGGATGAGTGCTCCAAAGATGGTCCTTTTGAATAGACTCGCCTTTGTTATCCTGTCTGCTGAAAACTTGTTCATATGCGCTAAGCAACGCTGGTTAATTTAAAAAATTACCTTCTGTGCGGCCGATGATCAAATTTGAGCGATGGCAAGTCGTTGGCTTCAGCCCCATTCCACAGTCTTTGGGGTGTTCGGGATAAACTTGAGCACTCTTGTTCCCATTCTTGGGTCCATCTAGGAGGCGCTCAACATAGCGAACAAGGCAACCGGACTTATAGTGCTTGAACACTCTCACTTAGCCATAGAATTCTACAATTTTAAATTTTGGCGAAGCCCCTAGTATTCGAAGACCGAGTTCGGGCGCTATCCACGCCTTGGCGGACAATTCGGTTCCTCGCTCTAAGCGGCATAAGTCTTTAGGGACCGAAAAAACCTCTCGAACAGCGACCGGCTCTCGCCCTATCATGACGGTCAGTTTTAGCTTTCTCCACTGAGGTGCTCAACCCAGCTCAACCGGGGCACAATCGCAGTGGTTCTCTCGGTGCTACCTTAGCCGATATGACGGAACGTAAGGTACCAAAACACGGGAGCCGGACAAACCCAACTATTGACCCAAGACATGATTCGGAGCCGATTCATATAATGCTATAAGTTCGGGGTGCCACACTTGTGAAAGTGTTCGGACTTATCACACCATAATTTTGGGGTACTTAAGCCCCTGGTGTATTGGCCGTACCAAAGTGTACGGGTGCAACATGTCATGAAATGAACATATATATAGATAAAGAAAGGAGTGCAATAATAGGAACAAGCTATGTATTGTTTATTCAAAAAGGTACTGCAATGAAGGCAGAACGATACAAATAGTGCGATAAGCAAGGGATGGGACTATCTAACATGTCCCCCTCCAGGGGTAAGCTGCAGGATGGTATGTAAAACAGGTATAATGCTCGTAATAGAGACCACCTGAACACTCGACGTGGCTTTCTGCTTCCCTAGCTGTTGCATCGTGGGTTCGGCGATTCTAGTGCCGGACAGGACTTGGAAAACGGAGTCCTGAAAGTAAGAAGAAGGAAGAAAAAAGAGAAAAGAGAAAGAATGACACAATGGGGAGCCCCTGGTGCGGTTGAGCTGCATGCCGGGCGTGCCGTGGTCGTGCCCTTCCCCTTATGCCCATGGTATCTCCAGAGCGTAGTTATGTCTGGCGTAATCTTGGCTTCGCAATTTCGCGAGGGCTGGGTTGGGGCGGATTACTCTGGCGTGCTTGAATCGTGCGAGCGGTCTTATTGTAGGTTACTCGGGCGCTTGACAATGTCCGGACACTTAGTGGCCGGATCGAGAATTGTTGTGAGAAGCTGCTTTGCACCTCCGCCGCGAGACGCCGTGTGCTCCTCCGTTCGGAGAGAGGCGTTGGTGTTTCCATTGACCGTGATTACTCCTCGAGGGCCTGGCATCTTGAGCTTGAGGTATGCGTAGTCGCGGAATCGCATTGAATTTGCAATGCGGTTCGTCCGAAAGCAAAGGCATGATAGCCGCCATGAACGGGACGATGTCGAAGATTAACTCTTCGCTTCGGAAGTTATCCGGGGATCCGAAGACCACTTCGAGTGTAACTTATCCTGTATAATTGGCCTCTACACCCGGTATGACGCCTTTAAAGGTCGTCTTTGTAGGTTTAATCCTTGAGGGGTCTATGCCCATTTTGCGCACTGTATCCTGATAAAGCAGATTCAGGCTGCTACCGCCGTCCATCAGTACTCTGGTGAGGTGAAATCCGTCAATAATTGGGTCAAGAACCAATGCAGCGAAACCGCCATGACGAATGCTAGTGGGGTGGTCCCTCTATCGAAGGTGATCGGGCAGGAAGACCATGGGTTGAACTTTGGGGCGACTGGCTCCATCGCATATACGTCCCTTAGTGCATGCTTCCGCTCCCTTTTGGGTATATGGGTTGCGTATATCATGTTCACCGTCCGCACTTGTGTGGGAAAATCCTTCATCCTCTATTGTTTGGTGGCGGGGCTCTTACTGCGTCATCGCTATGCAGCCCCTTGTCGTTGAGTTCGGCACTTAACTTGCTCGCTTGCTTGAACACCCAACAATCCTTGTTGGTGTGATTGGCTGGTTTTTCGGGGGTGCCATGTATCTGGCACAAGCGATCGAGTATTTGGTCCAAGTTGGACGGGCCCTGGGTATTTCTTTTAAATGGCTTCTTCCGCTGACCTGGTTTAGAGCCTCTGAATCCGGCATTGACGGCCGTATCTTCAGCATTATCACCGTTAATGCGGCGCTTGTTCTTGTTGCGACGCGACCTGCCATTGCTGTCCTTGTTATCCGAACTACCAGGGTGTTTGGCCAGGTTGTTGCTTCGAGCTAGCCAGCTGTCCTCTCCCACACAAAAGCGGGTCATGAGTGTTGTGAGGGCTGCCATGGATTTTGGCTTTTCCTGTCCTAGGTGCCGGGCAAGCCATTCGTCGCGGATGTTATGTTTTAAGGCTGCAAGGGCCTCTGCATCCGGACAGTCAACGATTTGATTTTTCTTTGTTAGGAACCGTGTCCAGAATTGTCTGGCCGATTCTTCTGGCTGCTGAATTATATGGCTGAGGCCATCGGCGTCTGGTGGTCGCACATATGTGCCCTGGAAGTTATCAAGGAATGCGGCTTCTAGGTCCTCCCAACAACCAATTGATTCTGCTGGCAAGCTGTTGAGCCAATGCCGAGCTGGTCATTTAAGCTTGAGTGGGAGGTATTTGATGGCATGTAGATCGTCACCTTGAGCCATGTGGATATGGAGGAGATAGTCCACGATCCGCACCGCAGGATCTGTGGTACCATCGTATGATTCGATGTTTACGGGTTTGAAGCCCTCGGGATTTGATGATCCATTACTTCATCATGAAGCATAGTGGGTGTCTTGGCGCCTCAGATTGGGCTATATCACGGCGTAGCTCATATGAGCTTTGTCTCTTGTGTTCGGCCCGGCGGGTTTCTTGTATCCGCACGACGGTAATCATCTCAAGTCGTTGGGCGCCCACGCGATCTGTAGATCAATCTTGTATGTTTTGCCTTATCCTCCAATATATCTCGCAAGTCCTGTGCGTTTTCCCGTGCCTTGGTACTTTTTGAGCGGCGTAGGGGTGTGGCTTGAGCGGAGGGCCGAGAGGCTTCTCATCGCTGACCCACGGGTGGCCGGTCTGCCATGTCGTCTTGTTGGTGACTTGGGTGCTTCCTCCTCTGATCGAGGCAACGGCCTGCGTTTGGGGTAGCTTTTGGAGGGGCGTTCGAGTTCATACTCTTCGGCTGCAAGGAATTCAGTCCATCTGTCAGCTAGCAGGTCTTGGTCAGCTCTAAGCTGTTGCTGCTTTTTCTTGAGGCTGCTTGCCGTCGCTATAAGCCTGCATTTGAAACGCTCCTCAGGCACGACAAATTCGTCGTCGTCGAGGCTTGCCACATCTTCGGAGGGAGGCGCATAGTTATCGTCCTCGACCTCCCTTTCTGCCGCACTATCGTGCGGACTTGCTTCTCCTCCTCTGCTGCGAGTCCTGCCGAGGGGGTTGTCTTCGGCCTTATCCGGGTTTTATTATCTCCCGTGCGTAATCACCGTTTTTTTGCTGTGGCGGGATTTAGAGCGGCGCCACGACGCCGGCACTTCGGTTGCTTCTTGGAGGGTCATCCTCCGTTGTTCCATCGTCGTTCCCATCTTTTGGGATGTCCACCATGTATATGTCGTATGACGAGGTGGCCTTCCGATTGCCCTATAGGCGCTGGGTCTTGGTCGCTCCGGCATGGTCGTCCATACCGTCGATGTCTTGAGTCGAAGTCGAGCATGTCGGTTAAATCATCGGCGTGGCTACAAAGTGGGTGGTGGGTGGGCGTTGGATTTATTCGTCGTCCGTATCCCAACCTTCCTGTCCGTAGTCTGGCCAGGGCTCTCCGGATAAAGAGAGAGACTTTAGTGAGTTCAGGATGTCGCCAAAGGGCGAGTGCTGAAAGATGTCCGCGGCAGTGAACTCCATGACCGGCGCCCAATCAGATTCGATTGGTAGGGGCGCGGAGGGTTCGCAGTCCGGAAAGGAGTCCGGCACCTTGGGGTCACGGTCTTCGCAAAGGACAAGGATTGTGTTCGGCTCAATCGCCGTAGAGATTTCGGCCTCCGAGGTGGTGTCTAACCAACCGTCCTTGATCGGCGAGATCGGCTCCGAATCAATGTTCGGAGCGGACACTAGTGCGGCCTCCAGGACACTGTTCGGCGGCAGAGTTAGATCATGCCTATCGAGGAGCGGTCGACGGCGCTTGGCTGTGGCTCGAATCCGTCGAAGATCAAGGTTCCGCGGATGTCGGCCGTATAATTCGGGCTTCCAAATCTGACCTGATGGCCAGGGGCGTAGCCTTCGATCTGCTCCAGATGGCCAAGTGAATTGGCCCGATGCAAAGCCGCCCGAATCTGAAGATCTGTCCGGGAGAAAAGTCTCACCCTGGACCGCGTCGTTGTTGATGATCGAAGGAGCCATCGGGCCTATAGGTGACGACTACGGAGGAACTCTCAATGAAAGCACCAATGTCGGTGTCAAAACCGGCGGATCTCGGGTAGGGGGTCTCGAATCTGTGCGTCTAGGCGGATGGTAACAGAGACAAGGGACACGATGTTTTTACCCGAGTTCGGGCCCTGTCGATGGAGGTAATACCCTACTCACTGCTTGATTAATATTGATGATATGGGTAGTACAAGAGTAGATCTACCACGAGATCAAGGAGGCTAAACCCTAGAAGCTAGCCTATGGTATGATTGTTGTTCGTCCTACGGACTAAAACCCTCCGGTTTATATAGACACCGGATAGGTTAGGGTTACACAGAGTCGGTTACAATGGTAGGAGATCTACATATCCGTATCTCCAAGCTTGCCTTCCACGCCAAGGAAAGTCCCATCCGGACACGGGACGAAGTCTTAAATCATGTATCTTCATAGTCTTGGAGTCCGACCGTGATGATAGTTCGGCTATCCAGACACCCCCTTGTGCAGGACTCCCTCAGTGACCGTCGTGGTTCTCCGTTGGTTCTTGGATGGCTTCGACTCCTAGGGCCCACTCTCCCCAATCTTCTCCAATGAACGAGCCAGGGTCGTCCTCTGGTGCGTACCCTTGGTCCATCATGCGGGGCACGTAGGCTTCCGGGGCCGTCAGCTCGAACACCTCGCCGTGGTGCCCCACGCTCCATGTTGCTCGGCCCATGGTGGCGTCCTGGGGATGACAGCACGGTATCCGGCTGTGACATGGAGGGTGATGCTTGCGCCCGTGCTCGTCGAGGCGACATGGGGGAGTCGGAGCCCCCTGCGCCGCTGGCAGTGCTGATGTTGATGAAGCCCCCGAGCGTAATTGATGGCGCGCTGATGTGGTGAGGTTCGCCGCGTGGCCTTGCAGTGGACTGGGGAGGAAATCGATAGCAGAAGGGTGGTGCTCCCGACGCCGCTGCATCCAGCAGCTCGGCAACACGCTCCAGCAGTGTGTCCTGGCCGCTTTCCATCACCCTGCACCGCAGAAGCTCCCTTGCCACGGTCGCTGCCCGCATGTTTGCTTGCTACTGCCGTGAGTGCGGCGTCGTTGCTGCAGCGTGGCTCGCTGCTCTTGCGGCGACCCGTACCTGTCGTGGGGTGAGGGTGGACGACGCCTAGCCGCGCTGCCCACGCCCGGCGGAGTTTGTGGCGCCCGTGCCGCCTGGAGTGCAGGGTCGAGACCATCATGGGCAGGCGGCGCTGGCCGGGCTGGCCAGGCTGCCCAGCGGTCGGAGCCAGCCCTTGAGTCGCCGGACATCGTGGCTGGGGAGCGTCGACGAGCTGGCCGGTGGAGGAGGAGCTCCGGCGCACCCCTACCTGGCGCGCCAAATGTCGGATGTGGGGTTCCGGCAAACCCTTAAGGTTCGAACACTGGGTGCATGCGAAGTCTTTCCCTCCTACCGATCTACGCTCTAGCTCGCTAAGATCTCGCAGACGAACTCGACAAACTCGCAACACAGAGGGACACGAGGTTTATACTGGTTCGGGCCACCGTTGTGGCGTAATACCCTACTCCCGTGTGGTGGTGGTGGATTGCCTCTTGGACTGATGATGAATAGTACAAGGGAAGAACAACCTCCTAGGGTTGAGGTTTTCTTGTGAGTAGGCTCTCGATCGGGTTGGATCGAGCTAAGATTAGATGCCTCTACTATGGTGGCTAGCTCTACTTATATAGGCCCGGTCCTCTTCCCAAATATAGAGCAGGAAGGGAGCCAACAATGGCGAACAAATTTGAAGGGGGGCATCTAGTACAAGCTATCCTGACAAAAGCGGTCTCCGCCTGCGAAAAGCTCTGGTGGTGACGCTGCCTTGGGCTCCACGATGACCTCCGTCTTGCCGTCCTCCTGGTCTTGGTCTCGTTGCACCAATATAGCGACCGTTGCCTGATGCCTCGACACTCTTCACCTGTGCTGGCCTCCTTATCACCAAAGAGGAAATAAGGATGCTGCGCACGCTGGCACCCGCCTGGCGCCCGCCTGGTGTCATTCGTCATGGCTCACGTCACAAGAGCCTCGTGAGGTTTGCCCCGCCTTGATATCTCCGCTCCTCCTGAGCCTCCCTGGCTAGGCCAATCCAGAGGAGGTCTTGTGTCGTCCGCCTCGCGAGGGTCTTGGATACCATGTTGATGAAGATGGATCCTACGACCTGCTGGCTTAGCCACGCTGTGGGCCGCAGGCAGGCATGTCTAGGGACCCCCGTTCCCAGAATGCTGACACCCGCGATACATCAAGATTGTGACATCTCAAGAACACGAGAGAGAAAGATAGATAGATAGATAGATAGATAGAGAGAGAGAGAGAGAGAGTAAACACATAGATACTGGTACAAAGCCTCAGCCCCGAGGGTTGACTACTCCCTCCTCATCATGGTAGCCGCCGGGGTGTTAAAGACGTCCACCGGTGATGATTTCCCCCTCCGACAGGGTGCCGGAACAGGTCTAGATTGGTTTTTCGTGGCTACAGAGGCTTGCAATGGCGGAACTTCTAATCTAGGGTCATTTCTGGAGGTTTCTATATTTATAGGATTTGTTGGCGTCGGCTTCACGTGAAGATGGTCCTTGAGGTGAGCACAACCCACCACGTCTCAGGTTGGGCTCCAGGCGCTCCCTGGTGGGTTGTGCCCTCCTCGTTGTCGGTGTCAAAACCGATGGATCTCGGGTAGAGGGTCCCGAACTGTGTGTCTAAGGCGGATGGTAACAGGAGCGGGGGACACAATGTTTACCCAGATTTAGGACCTCTCGATGGAGGTAATACCCTACTTCCTGCTTGATTGATCTTGATGATATGAGTATTACAGAGTTGATCTACCACGAGATCGTAGAGGCTAAACCCTAGAAGCTAGCCTATGATTATGATTGTTGTTCTTGTCCTACGGACTAAACCCTCCGGTTTATAGAGACACCGGAGGGGCTAGGGTTACACAGAGTCGGTTACAAGGGAGGAGATCTACATATCCAAATTGCCAAGCTTGCCTTCCACGCAAAGGAGAGTCCCATCCGGACACGGGACGAGGTCTTCAATATTGTATCTTCATAGTCCAACAGTCCGGCCAAAGTATATAGTCCGGCAGTCCGAGGACCCCCTAATCCAGTACTCCCTCACTCGTGGCTCTTATGGACCTCCCACAAAGCTTTGGGGGTCTCTTTTGTTCGACTAAAAATTGTCAAAAAGTTTCTGCTCATTTGGAGAACTTCCACTTCCTACACAAAAAACAACACCACAGTAGTTCTGCTGAAAACGGCATCAGTCCAGGTTAGTTCCATGCAAATCATACCAAAACCATACAAAATTGTTGTAAACATGGTATGAATACTTCATAAATTATAGATACGTTGGAGACGTATCAGCCACCTTGACTCAGAATCAGGAAAGCTTAGAGAGGATTGTTGAGAGAAAAATGTATGACCTTGATGTGAACGTCATAGAGATTCAGACCATAGTGGAGAAGCTGAGGGATGATGCTGAGGACAATGATGACGGACCCACTATAAACAGGTTCCAGTCAGTGTCAACGGCACAAAGGTCTGCTACTGAGCCAGTTGCAGATTTCAGGCCTGCTCATTCTACTCCTGCCACCACAGCCACAGTTGCTCCTCCAGTATCTACTCCACTAGCTCCACAGACTTCAACAGAAGCATTTGCAGATGGACTCCTCTTAACGCCGTCTACGCACACCGGAGTTACAAGCCAGAAAACCCCTTCAGGAGCCCTCGGAGATCGTGCCTAGAATGTCGTATAGCACTATACATTTTCAAGCTTTTGGTAACTTGTTGCCAATGGGGGATAAAGTGTATAGATCATAGGCTTCTAGAGAGAGTGTCTTTTGCTTTTGTTGGTTTTATATGCCTTGCTACTTTGGTTTGGTTGTTGCTACTTATGCTACATTTGTGTTATGCTCATGAGATACTTGGTGTGATCATGTGTTTGATCATATAACGCTTAATGTGTGCTTGCATGATTATATCTATGAATGTTTGTGTATGATCTGTCACTTATATCTTTGGTGATGAGTGCATGTTATTTAATTATTATCATTTTGTGCACTCAAGCAAGATGTATGTGACATGGAAGAGTGACCCATGATCCTAATCGATTGTGCATTTGCATTCAAACGTAAATTTTAAATAATGCACAAATTTAGGGGGAGCTCTAGCTTATCACATGCTTCTCAAAGCAACGATGTATTTCATTCATTTTATCATTTGTCAAAGATTTGATCTATATGTTATCATCAATTACCAAAAAGGAGGAGATTAAAAGTGCAACTAATCCCCGGGTGGTTTTGGTAATTTATACGAACATATAGCTCATTGAAGTAATATCCATTCAAGTTTGATATTTCAAAAAGTTTAATGAATGGCATGGCATGGACTAGAGATGTGGACCCCTCAAAATGCTAAGGACACATATTGGCAAAAGATCAAGACTCTTCATTTCATTTTTAGTGATCCAAGATCACATTGAGTCCATAGGAAAGCCGATACTATTAAAAGGGGATGAGGTGTTGCTTAATGGCTTGCTTGCTCAAATGCTGAGTGACATTGCTCCAAATCCCTCAACCATTTTCTCACTCCAAATATGTCAAAACCCTAAACTCCAATTCAGCCCCACCGATATTTCCTATCCGGAGCAACCAAGTTCATATGACATAGCCACACCAAGAAACACTAATAGTTTGGTCACACCGATACGGTTCTCGGTCTCACTAAGATGGCCTTGCCAATTCTCCGTTGCCTGTTGCAATTATTTCGGTCTCACAAAAATAGCAATCGGTCTCACCGAGTTGGCTTGACATTTTCTCTATTGCCTTATTGCTTCACTTCGATCTCATCGGGTTGATGCAATCGGTGCCACCGAGTTTATGTTTTCCCTAAGCCCTAGCACATCGGTCCCACCGAGTTGTTCCAGTCGGTCCCATCGAGATTCGTAATCACTACTAGGGAAAACCCTAGTAGTAGCACGGGTTTAATGCCTACTAGTAGCGCGGGGCACCGCGCTACTAGTAAAGCGCTACAGCTTTTCCTTAGCAGTAGCGCGTGTAACACACGCTACTGCTAAGACATATAGCCATAGCGTGTGTCGTTTCTAGCGCTACTGCTAATATAACTAGTAGTAGCGTGCTTCCTGTCCAGCGCTACTAGTATTCGGTTTTTTTAGTGTATTCATACGTTGTTATACAAATTTTGATACAGTACCAATTAAGAAGTTGTTATATTATTATGTCCATGATGAATTAATATATCATTGTGAGGAAGAAACATGGATTAGAATCATTTGGATGAATCAAAATTTGAACTAGGACGACAATGCTACTAATTCAACTTTTGGTCACTTTTGATCCATCCACATGAATCTAATCCGCGTTCCTTCCACCAATGATATAATAACTAATCATGATCAGAATAACAGATCATCATGATAATCATCATCATCATATTAATATAAAAACTCTTGCATCATATCATCACCAACAACACTCTAGATAATAATCATCATAGTCATTACCACTATTTAATCATCATAGTCATAGTGTAGCTATCTAATCACCACCAACACTAGCTCATAATAATCATCATAGTCATTACCACCAACACTAGCTATTTAATCATCATAGTCATAGTGTAGCACATCATCATCTTCAAACTTATTCTAGCTAGCTAATCACTCATGATGCTGTCTCTCTCTCTCTCTCAGGTAAAATAGCATAGAACAGGTGTAGAACTCCTGCTTCAACATGTTGGAGCATGCAGATGAACCTGTCTCCTAATCGTGGGTTGCGCTTCTGATTGCTGCCCCCTAGTACTTCTCTGCGATCATTAAAAATACTGCTCCAGTCTTTCACTATTAAGGATGTCTTGGCTGTAAGCTAATCATTGACATGCGACCTTTAGTCTCGATCCACGGAGGCACAACTATCATCGGGAGTCCCTGTTGAAGAACATCGTATAGTAACATACTTAGCAATGAAGTTTAGCTTAAAATTAATGTATGCAAAAAGATGCACTGAAGACTAATAGTAAAAACCTTACCATCTTTCCTAAATAGATGTGACCGAATTCAATAGAACACTAAGATTTTTAAGTCCAGGAAAATAATTTGTCTTGACAGCATCAAGATCCTGAAGCCATGAAACATAATGACTTATCTCCTCGCAATTTAGTTCAGCCCCGGGACACTGGATGGTCATGTCTACCAAGCATCGGACATGTTTGCTTGAATGGAAATAAGCTGTCAATAGAAATTAGTTGTCAACTATTTTTTAATTAACAATATCGAAGACATAAATATGGTTGAGAAACTCACAGAATGGTAGAACTGGAGGCGTCTACACATCGACCCAGATGTCTCTATTACCTTCAATATCATCTTCCGGACGAATATCAAAGGTGATAACCATATCAGGCTCAAATGCATAAGCCTTGCATAGTGCTTGCCAAGTTTTGCATTCAAAATAGGTGTGGGTGTCTGCATTGTATAATTTTGCATGGAAAGTATAACCATGCTCGGTCTTCAAGTAAACTCTCTTTACCTCCAAAGTTTTCATAGGACTGGAACCTATCTTATCCAAGAAAAAAACTCTTGCATGGCAGGGGATACGCTAGTAGAATAATAAAAAAAGTTATAAGTTGAAGCAAATGAAGCAGAAATCATGCTTAATTATGAAAAAAGACTTGTCATTGTGACTTACTGTATCCACTTTGAAGTTCTCATCTAGCTTGATGCTAAAGCACCTATCATCAACTAGGAAGATTCTATCGCATAGGCCACGCTCGTCTTCGTAGTATTCGCAAATACCGAAATCCTTTTCGTCGTCAGACATTTCCTATGTTCATAGTTGAAACATTAATTGGAAATCGATCAAAGGCAACTACCAGGAAACTCAACACACAAATCCGGGGCACTCGATATTTCCTACATATTCTAGCACAAGTCATGCTTAAATTCACGAAAAAATCTGGCATGACCTTTGCTAAAATAAGACATATCGAGCGCCTAAAATTTGTCGGAACGGAAATGAATCAACACTCCAACAAAACATAGGCCACTCGGATTTTCCAAGTGATACAAAGATGTTCATAGACATACAATGATGCATGCTTAAACTTGCAATTCCATCGGGATCAATTATCATAAGCATTCACACATGAGCTCACTGACTAAATGCCCTAGTTCTACTCTATTCAACACACCGAGGAGTGGATAAAGAGGAGGTGGACTTTTAGCTCACCGACTCGGGTGTAGAGGAAGTAGAGGTAGCTCGGATGACGATCACTCCAAGGAGACACGGCTGTACAAAGCCTGCATATTCCACCGAGTAAATTTTAATTAGATCATCAAATCTCATATAGCATTCTTTGATGATAAAGTGATAATGACATAAATACAACTAGTTCTATTAAGTCAACTAGTTCAACTAAGAACTTACTAAAAATAAACTAGTCCTATTAATTTTCTTATTAAAAATTAACTAGTTCTATAGTAAAACTTTAATTAGATCATCAAATCTCATATACCTAAATTTTCTTACTAAAAATAAAATAGTTCTATTAATTCAACTAGTTCAACTAAGCACTTACTATAAATAAAAATAATTAATTTTCTTACTAAAAACAGTAAAAAACTACATTATACAAGAACAGTACAAAAAAGTTTAGGGTTTATGAGAGATGGAGGGAGGAGGAGGAGGGGAGGAGGGGAGGAGGGAGGAGGGAGGAGGAGGAGGAGGTAGTAGAGAGGAGGAGGAGGAGGGACGAGGGGGCGGTCGGAGGAGGAGGGGGCGACCGGAGGAGGAGTGGAGGGGGGAGGAGGAGGAGGGAGGAGGGCGCGGCCGGAGGAGGAGGGAGGGGGGAGGAGGTGGCGGCTGACGAAGGAGGGAGGAGGGAGGAGGTGGCGGCCGGAGGTGGAGGGAGGGGTGCAGTAGGGAGGAGGAATTACCTTGGTGGAGGAGGAGCAGGAGCAGCGGCGGCGGCGGGCGACGCCGGTTGTCGGGGAATGGCGGCGGCAGATGACGTGGGGTGCAGGGGAGTGAGAGAGGAGAGGGAGAGTGGGGCGGCCGGTTGGGAAGGTATCATTGAACTTAGCAGTAGCGCTGGGTAGGATAACACACTAATGCTAAAATCCATAGCAGTAGCGCCTACCGCAGACGCGCTACTGCTAAGGCTAAGCATGTAAAAGAATCAAAAATACATTAAGTCATTAATGATCTTTTTGTGTATAATCAAAATTGTCAATAGAAATATTCCCCGGTTTTTAAGAACGGTGAAGATTCCTATTGCGGCCACAGATCCTACACATAGAGTTCAATGAAGACCAAGTGCTTGTGATGATTTGAGAAGTAACGTATTTAAGGTGGTAAACACCCTGTTCGCTTAGCAGTATGGGACTAAACTTAGGCGCGAGGGGGATGAGACTTTAGCAGTAGCGATTGTAGGCGCAACGCGCTACTGCTAAGTACGTTAGCAGTAGCGCCTCTATTGGATGCCCGCTACTACTATACATGGTTTGGGGGCAATGCCCTGGCAATTGTAGCAGTAGCGATCTCTTCACCTAGTGTGCTACTGCTATCTCTGTATTAGTAGCGTGCCCTTTTGTAGCGCGCTACTGCTAAGTAGAAGTAGCGTCCGTTTTTATAATGCGCTGCTGGTAAGATTCTGTGTATAATGTTTTCCTAGTAGTGAATGTTCACATTTTGAACTAAATAGGTCTCACCGAGTTCATCTATTCAGTTTGACCGAGTTGGGTCAAATGTGTGTAACGGTTGGATTTTGTGTGGAGGCTATATATACACCTCCACCCCCTTTCCATATGTGAGAGAGCCATCAGAACGTGCCTACACTTCCAGCATACATTTTCTGAGAGACAACCACCTAGTCATGTGTTGAGATCAAGATATACCAATCCTACCACTAGAATCTTGATTTCTAGCCTTCCCCAAGTAGCTTTCCACTCAAATCATCTTTCCGCCATACCCAAATCTGTCAGAGAGAGTTGAGTGTTGGGGAGACTATCATTTGAAGCACAAGAGCAAGGAGTTCATCATCAACACAACATCTATTACCTTTTGGAGAGTGGTATCTCCTATATTGGTTAGGTGTCGCTTGGGAGCCTCCGACAATATTGTGGAGTTGAACCAAGAAGTTTGTAAGGGAAAGCAGATCGCCTACTTCGTGAAGATGTATCCGAGTGAGGCAAGTCCTTCGTGGGTGATGGCCATGGTGGGATAGACAAGGTTTCTTCTTCGTGGACCCTTCGTGGGTGGAACCCTCCGTGGACTCGTGCAACCATTACCCTTCGTGGGTTGAAGTATTCATCAACGTCGATGTACGATAGCACCACCTATCGGAACCACACCAAAAATCTCCGTCTCTCCATTCCGTTTGCACTCTCCAAACCCTTCCCTTTACCTTCATATGCAATGTTTTACTTTCCACTGCTACACTCTTAGAATTGCATGTGCAGGTTGATTGCTTGACTTGTGCTAATTGCTAAAATCTGCGGACAACTAAAATTGGGAAAAGGTTAGATTTTTATTTCGTCAAGTAGTCTAATCACCCCTACCCTCTAGACCTACTTTCGATCCTACACAATCTCCCCTTTTTTTGTAATTGATGACGACATACATCAAAGCTTTAGGTAGATGATATGAAGAGTAGCAAGTAAAGCTTTGGAGGAACATGTGACATTCATAACCTCCCCCCACATGTATGCAATCATGTGAAGATAGTATATACTAGCAAGTGAATGCATAACATGACAGAGTAATCATAGAGTTACATGTACCTTGGCTATATGCATTACAACAAAAGATATGGTTGAGAAACGTACCTCCATGTTTATGAATCACTCTTGCAAACACTATGTACAACAATAAGAGATCATCATGCACATGAGTGTGATGCATATACTTACCTCGTGGTCCTGAGCTGACTTCTGAGAGAGTGGACTTGAGAAAACAGGGTTAGATAACACAAGAACACTCCTAGTAAGGAAGTATTGGGGAAGCACAAGAATACCAAGACTGGGATGACATGTGATGGGTAAGTACTACAAGGTAAGTAATTCATTTAGATATAGACATGTCCCCAAAGATTTAAAGTTGTGCAATAAGTTCAAAGGATTTTTCTCCCCTTAGGCCTAGACTCTTTATCCCCCTGAATCTGATATTGGATAATGGGAGAGAGTAGGGTGAGATAAAATCAAAGCAAAATAGAGTAAGAGCAAATAAAATGAGAGAAAAAAGAGTTTTCAACAGCAATAGCTAGGATCAAACATATTAGCATGTCTTCCCCTCATAAAGACATGTGACTTCTCTCCTCTTTGTTAATAAGCATCTGTAGAAGAGCTTAGATATGCTCATTTGATAAGCTTTGACGTGCTCCCTCTCTCCCCCTTTGACATCAATTTCCAAGAAGGGCACTTCTGGAGCATGAGCCAAGTAGGTGTGGTCCTCGAGAGTCACTACAAAGCAGCATGTAGCTTATGATGCTGATAGAGGAAAGAATCATTAGTGGAGCTGAAGAAAATAGGCAGAAAGAAATGGCAAAACATTTTCTCAGAGTTGAAATAGGTGATGCCGATACGTTTTCCGTCGGTGACTCTGAAATGACATAGTCACAGAACGTGCTTATCAGTGAGACCGAGCTAGTCCGTGTCAGTTGTACCGATGAACTATATATAGGGAAACATTGTATTCGATCGAGCCGATAGGTTTGGATAGGAGGGACTGAGTTCAGCGCAGAGTAAAGATTTTGTCAACTCGGCTAACTTGGCAAGTGAAATCTCACAAGGATTTGCAAGGAATTTTTGAAAGATTTGTGACAGAGTCATATATGAAAAACAGAAATTTCAAAGGAAATCTAGATGACGCATTTTTTGTTTAATTTTAGAGGGAGACACAGTGGCAAGAAAAACATACAAATGGAAAAATCAACTAAGCAAAAGAACACTGGAGAACTTCATCTAGAAAAGGTCGGCGACAAAGTCACCTATGTTAGAGTATATTGACTGAGGAGTCAAGTGATAGCACTTGATCATAGGTCATAATCATTGTTTAAGCTCAAAATGGGGTTACCATTTTTCGTTTAAGCATTTTTGTATTCACATCTTGTTGAGCTACTTTATCTCATGTCTTGGAGTAAAGCTTCTCTAAGATGGAATGACATACTGTAGCGACCAGACCCGAATGGATCTAGTGCTCTGTGCTCAGTGTCATCCCTGGATCGAATGTCTTGACACCACACAAGATTTCAAGGATTTATAGCAGAGTAGCAATCACACACTTATTACATCGTTGTCCACAAGGGAACTTAATACAATAATATGGCTTAAGGCCATCTAATAATAACAATGGAAGGCTTGGAAGACAAGTGAGTCCATCAACTCCATCGGCATCACCGAGTATAGAACCACGACCTAACACCTTACTGTCATGCGAAAAGTCTCGCATAGCGTGAAAAGTTGCAGCCCGAAAACGGGTCAGCACATGGAATATGCTGGCAATGTAACACATAGAGAACAATGAAGCAACAAGCCTATACTACATGCATATATGGCTGGTGGTAAGGCTCTACGGTTACATTTTTGCATAAAGCTGGTTTTTCCCTACATCAAAGGAATAATTTTATTTAACTATCATGGTGGTTGTTAAACATTGAGAATGGTTGACAGCATCCTCAATCCCAATTAAAAATACTCATTAAACCCAAACAAATTATATTAAGTAACGTGATGAGATTCACATGATATTCAAGTACTAGATACTCAAGATGTCCATAACCGGGGACACGGCTAATCATGATTAGTTTTTTTACACTCTGCAGAGGTTTGCACACTTTTCCCCACAAGACTCGATCGCCTCCGTTTGGTTCTCGCACTACAGGGTGTTTCAGAGATGGATGACCGAGACATAGTCTTTCAGAAGCGCTAGCACCTTACATGTGGGTAGACCGTACCAACCTACATCCCCTACATCAGCTAGCCTACCCGTAAGAGTTCGCACAACTTAGTCAACTACGCCAGAGCCCATAATTGGCTTGTGGCTGCACACGGAAGTTTCCAGTTTGAATAATCTTATGATCCCTTTGAGCACAGGTGGCGGTCCGAAGAAATACAGGCAAGTCCTCGATAGAAACCAGGTGCCTCAATCCACCCAGATGTGTGTTTAGGTTGCCACCTTAAATAATCCATTAATTAACAATCTCACATCTGTCATGGATATTCACTCACCCAATCCACGTCTACTAGCATAGCATGGCACAATTAAGCAAACGTAGAAGTAACTCCCAAGGTTTCATAAGTAAAACAGGTAATAGGTACTACCTCAATCTACTTCCCATCCCACAATTTAATTAGATCCTAAACATGCAAGTGTTTGGGGGTTGATCTAATGCATAAAAACTGGGTATGAGAAAAGTATGATCAAAGTGTTACTTGCCTTGCTGATGATCCGCGAGTCCTAGAGATTCGAAGTAACAAGCGGCGCACTCCGGGTGATCTAACGCAGACAAACAACAAGCATACAATAAGTACTCATCTAATGCACAGGAAATCTCGAATAAAAGATCTAACCAGATAGTTCAACTTAAGAACCACAGTTGCAAAAGAATCGAATCAAATAAAGCATCGAAAGTCGGAACTCGAGAGAACGACTTGGTTAGCAATCTGAAATTAAGTCCAAATTTTACAGTAGCAAAACTCTGTGTAAGTAGGTTAGTCGAACGGCGGTTTCATAACGAAACTCGGTAGCGCTTGAATCACCAGCTTCCGATAAACGACCAACAAATACAACAGATATGAAAAACGGAACAGAAATCCAATCTGAAAAATCATGCATCAAAACCGATATAAACGAAAACGATGAACGCATTAAATAACGGACGTTAGTTAACAGAACTAATCCAACGAACACGTTCATTGAAACGAACGGGTCGGTGAACGTTCACTAAATAAGAAAACCGAAAAAATAAAACCGTCTAGGTTTTTGAAAAACCGAACATCACAAAACCGGATCGGTCTTTTAACAAAAACCGGATCGGGCGGCGGCGAGGCTACCTCCGGGCTCGGCCAAGGGTCTGCCTCCGGGTCGGGCGACGGGCGGTGGGTGGCGGCGGGTCGACTGGTGGCGAGGGCGACGAGGTGCGGCGGGTGCTCCGGCGACGGCGGCTTTTCAAGCGGGCGGCGGCTCGGGTGGAGGGCGGCGACGGCGGGCGGGTTGAGGGAGAGGAGGGGCGGCGGGGTTAAATAGGAGGGGGTCCGTGGCTTGGGGGAGGGGCAAGCCGGGGAAGGGCGGCGGCGGCGGGCTGCCCCCGAGCGGGACTTCGGGCGGGCGGCGAAGCGGACTTCAAGGAGGGAGAGGGAGGTGGGCCGGCGGGCTGGGCCGGGCCTTGGCCGAAGCGTTTTTTTTAAACAAAACAAACGGATTAAAAAAAATATCAAACGAACTCCGATTTTAATAAAATTAATTTTCCCCGACTCCTAAAATGAGTCGAACAAAATGAACTTTAAAAACGGCAAACATGCATAAATTTTTAAAATGCTCATTTTTGCCTAAGCAAAATAAATCTTCCAAATCCATATTTGATTTATTTATAATATCTCCATTTTTCCTAAATGTTGGGAAAGCCATATTATTCCCTCTCTTAAGTTTTTTATAGGAAAAACTTTATGAAGATAATTAAATAAATCCAATGATCCTATTTTCAAAATTTGAGAAATCCCAAATATGAAAATAATGAAACTTCCAACTCTCTCCGAGGGTCCTTGAGTTGCGTGAAATTTTCTAGGATCGGAAAATGCGAGAAAAATATGATATGCATGATGACCTAATGTATAACATTCCAAATTGAAAATTTGGGATGTTACAAACCTACCCCTTAAGATGAATCTACGCCCTTGAGATTCGGGTTGGCTAGAAAATAGGTGAGGGTGGTCCTTGAGCAAAACTTCCTCTCTTTCCCGTGTGGCTTCATCCTCGCGTGTGGTGGCTCCACTGAACTTTGCAAAACTTGATAACCTTGCTGCGGGTAACTCTGCCGGCATAATCGAGAATCTTAACCGGTTTTCCTCATATGTCAAGTCATCCTTCAACTGAATTGCTTCCAGTGGCACTGTGTCTCTTAACGGTACCTCTGCTATCTCGGGTGACATTTCTTCAATCGAGAAATATGGAATACATCATGAACTCCCACAGTCCTTCCGTAATTCCAACTTATAAGCAACTTCTCCCATGCGTTGCAAAATCTTATACGGTCCAACGAAACGTGGTGCTAACTTTCCTTTAACTCCAAAACGCTTAACTCCTCAAGCGGGGATACTCGAGATATACTCTGTCTCCAACTTCATACTCAATCGCTTTGCGCTTTGAATCGGCATAGCTCTTTTATGCAGGACTGGGCTACCTTGAGCACATCTCGAATAACCTTAACTTTCTGTTGAGACTCCTTAATCAAATCTGGTCCAAACAATCGACGATCTCTAGTTTAGTCCCATAGCAACGGTGTCCTGCACCTTCTTCCATACAAAGCCTCGAAGGTGCCATCTTCAAGCTGGTTTGGTAACTGTTGTTGTAGGAAAATTCTGCATCTGACAAATTATCATCCCAGCTAGATCCATAATCTAGGGCACAAGCTCTCAAAGATGTCCTCCAAAATCTGATTGACTCTTTTTCGTCCATCCATCGGTCTGTGGGTGGAAAGCTGTACTGAATTCCAATCGGGTTCCCAATGTTTCATGCAACTGGTTCCAAAATTTCGAAGTAAACTGGGTTCCTCTATCCGATACGATGCTCCTCGGAACTCCGTGTAAGCACACAATTCTGGTCATGTATATCTTTGCCAACTTAGCACTCGCTATAGGTGGTCTTGACCGAATAAAATGAGCTACCTTTGTTAAGCGGTCGACTATAACCCAAATCGAGTCATATCCTGAGCAGGTCTTTGGCAATCCTGTGATAAAATCCATGCCTAGTTTATCCCACCTCCATTCGGTATCGGCAATGGTTGTAACAATCCTGCCGCTTCGATGTTCTGCCTTTACTTTCGACATACATCGCAAACTGCTACATACTCTGCAATATCCTTCTTCATTCGGTCCACCGTAGTATTCTTCAAATCCAAGTACATCTTGGTATTTCCAGGTGAATCGGATAGGGTGAATCATGAGCTTCTTGTAAAATCAACTTCCTGATCTCTGGGTCATTGGGCACATAAACACGGTCTTCAAACCATAGGGTATCGTGCTCATCCTCACGAAATCCTTTAGCTTTTCCTTCGCTCATTTTCTCCTTTATAGAGGCAACTTCCTTATCTGCCTTTTGGGCTTCTCTGATTTTGTCCATCAGCGTTGACTGAATCTCCAATGCTGCTACATAGCCTCTCGGAACTATTTCAAACATAGCTCTCGAAGGTCCTCGGCTAACTCATTGGGTATTCCTCCCATCATTAGGGTATTGACGTGGCTCTTACGGCTCAATGCGTCCTTTCGACATTAGCCTTCCGGGGTGATAATGCAATCTCATGTCATAATCCTTGATAAGCTCTAACCATCTCCTTTGCACGAGATTCAATTCATACGTGTGAAGATGTACTTCAAACTCTTGTGATCCGTATATACTTCACAATGATTTCCAATGAGAAAATGTCTCCACGTCTTCGTGGCATGCACAACGGCTGCTAACTCCAAATCATGAGTGGCATAATTCAACTCATGGGGCTTAAGTTGTCGTGAAGCATACGAAACAACTCTTCCTTCCTGCATAAGCACTGCTCCAAGTCCTCGGCGTGAAGCGTCATAATACACCTCATAATCCTTAGTCTGATCCGCAATATCAAAGCTGGTGAGGTAACCAATCTTTTCTTCAACTCCTGAAAACTTGCCTCACGGTCCTCAGTCCATACGAATTTATTTTCCTTCTTCAACAATTCTGTCATAGGCTTAGCAATCCTTGAGAAATTCTCAATGAACCTTCGGTAGTATCCTGCGAGTCCAAGGAAACTCCGAATCTCTCCAACTGTCGTTGGTGCTTCCCATTTGATTCTGGTCTCAACTTTTGTGGGATCAACTGCTATCCCTTCTCCGGATATAACATGTCCGAGAAATCCAACTTCCTTTAGCCAAAACTCACATTTGCAGAACTTGGCATACAACTGGTGTTCCCTCGGTTTCTCCAAAACCAATCGCAAATGTTCCTTGTGTTCCTCTTCATTCTTCGAGAAAATCAAAATGTCATCAATGAACACCACGACGAACTTATCCAAAAACTCCATAAACACTTTGTTCATCGGTTCATGAAATAGGCTGGTGCGTTAGTCGATCCAAATGACATAACGGTATACTCGTGATAGTCCATATCTCGTGGTAAATGTTGTCTTGGGTATGTCCTGCTCCCGAATCTTCAATCGATGGTACCACGATCGCAAGTCGATCTTGGAAAACACCTTGGCTCCTTGCAAGCGATCAAAGCAGATCATTTATCATAGGTAGTGGGTACTTGTTCTTGATTGTTACTTCATTCAATCCACGATAATCAACAACCATTCTTAACGATCCATCCTTCTTCTCCACTAGCAACACGGGTGATCCCCAAGGTGAAGAACTTGGCGTATAAAACCTTTATCCAAAAGCTCCTTAATCTGCTTCTTGATTTCCGCCAAATCCTGTGCTGGCATCCTATATGGTTGCTTCGATATTGGGCCTGTTCCTGGCAAAAGTTCTATAAAAAACTCAATGTCTCTATCCGTGGCATTCTGGCAACTCTTAGGAAATACATCAGGAAAATCCTTCACCATCGGTACTTCTTCCCGCACCACTCCTCGATAAGCAATTAACTTGCGCTCTTCTCGGCGATGCCGTGATACATACTTAATCCTTCTTCCTTCCGGTGTGGTGAGCAAAATTGACTTTGTGGTGCAATCTATGTTTCCTCCATACCTTGATAACCAATCCATACCTAATATCACATCCAATCCTTGGGATTCCGTAACTATTAGGTATGAGGGGAAAACATAGTGTCCAATCCTTAATGGCAGTCGATCACACCATTTACTAGCCATGTACTCTGCTCTGGGTGAGGTTACTAGCATGGGTGACCTAAGGGCTTGGGTTGGTAACTTGTACTTATCCACAAATCCCCTTGATATGTATGAATGCGATGCACCAGTATCGAAAAGAACAACTGCAGTAAATGACTTAACCAAAAACTTACCGATTACTGCATCGGGCTGATCTTCAACCTCCTCCACTTCAATGTGATTCACCTGTCCCCTATTGAAAGGGTTAGGCTTCTTTCCAAAGCTTCCATTGCCATTTCCATTCTGGCCTTCTCGATCATTGGCATAATGCCCGATCTTGCGGCACATAAAGCAAGTAATATGACTCAGGTCTACTTTGGATGGTGTTGACGGGTTGGTGCGATTCTGTCCATTACTTCCTCCATTCCCGTTCCCATTCTTGGTGATGTTATGGTTATGCGAATTACCTCCTCCATGGGTATGCTGAAACTGAATTCCTGATTTAGGGGTATAACGAGGTTTCTGCTGAGCTCCAGAGTTATACTTCCCTTGCCCATACTTCCGCTTACGGTTCTCAATTTGCTGCTGCTTTCCTTCAATCATGAGGGCTCGGTCTACTAACTCCTGGTAGTTATTGAAACTGGCTACCATCAACGGCATGCTGAACTCATCATTCAGTCCTTCTAGAAACTTCTCCTGTTTAGCTGCATCGGTAGCAACGTCATCTGGGGCATAACGTGCTAGTTTACTAAAGTCATCCACGTACTGGCCAACAGTCCTTCCTCCTTGGCGTAAGTTGCGAAACTCACGCTTCTTCATGGCCATAGCTCCTGCTGAAACATGGGCGGTCTGAAAAGCTTGCTGAAATTGATCCCATGTGACGGTGTCTACTGAGGTAAGTGGTTGTGAAATTCTCTCACCATGCTGCTGCGGGTCCTTCAAGCTGATGTCTTGCAAACTTCACTCTTTCTCCATCCGTGCATCCTGCGGTGGTCAGCTCCCTTCCTATCTTGCGGAGCCGGTCATACTGCTACAATTGGCTCGGTGCTCTTTGGAATACACCGGCGGGTTTAGTATAAGGAAAGCAGTCGGATGATCCGCAGTGGTGATGGTGGTGGGTTGTTGTTGTTGTTGTGGTTGTTGCCACAGTTACGCACCAATGTTTGAATCAGGGTATTACCTCTTTGGATCGGTTGGGTGATCTCTGGCGGAAAAGCGAATCCGGGTCGCGTCTCGGAGGCATCTGATGGGTTTAGAAAAGATGAGAATTTAGAATAGAATGAGGTCTAAGGAATCACTACCCAAATGCACATGAGCAAATACACACAAAATCACTTCATTCAATCAAACAAAGGCTTACAACGATCTAACTATCGCAAAAGTGTGTGTACTATAATGTTTACATGGAGGAATACTACTAATATGTGGGGACTTCTACTAATTTGAACCGTGGAAGACTCCATAATGTCTGCTCGACTTCGTCTTCAAAGTCGGGTTCACTTGGATCCGAATCGGTGTCGTCGATGTTGATGTAGTCGCTTGGGCAATCGACATACTGGTCTTCATTCCTGAGCGCCAACTTCTTCTTGAGTTTTTCAATCTCGTACTTAAGATCGTTATTGTGTCTTGCCAGAGCTATGATCTCGTCCATATAGTCCTTGCGAGTTGTCTTTAGTTCTTCTTCAAGTTCGATGATCCTTCCCTTTGCATTATGCAACACCAACATATCATTGAACATCTGGTTCTCCTGGCGTCGAATGTGCTGGTTTAACTCCTGGATGAATGCTGCAATGGATCTATCCTTCTTGGTGCTTGTGACGTCCCAATTGTCATCTCGGCGTCATAAATCTGGTAGATTGTGTCCTTGAGGTCTTCTTGATAAACTTCTCCAATGCGTCCCATGGTGATGTGAGCTGCCATGCTCTTTCCCGGACTCCAAGTTGGTGCAATCGAAAACACTATCTATAGGCTTGGTGATTGGGGTGAATGTCCTTCTGGAACGTGAGCGTGAATCTTCCAAATAGCTCCTCTTGAGCAAGAGTGGCGTTGAAAGTCCCGGTGAAGCTTGGTAGTCCAATGTTCGTGTACTTGGTAACTTCCTTCAAGTGAAATCCAAAAGGTGTGCCTTCATCCGGTTGGGTGTACTTGATCTTCGGTCCTTCATCCTAAAGAGAGTAGAAAAGATGAGGAGTTAGAAAATGGGAAGAGAATAGTGATCTATGGCTTTATCTTAGTGGTCGTGTCCCTACGATCGGTGTGTGCTCGATACCATTCTCAGAGCGACCAGACCGAATGGATCTAGTGCTCTGTGCTTAGTGTCATCCCTGGATCGCATGTCTTGACACCACACAGTACTTCGAAGGATTTATAGCAGAGTAGCAATCACACACTTATTACATTGTTGTCCACAAGGGAACTTAATACAATAATATGGCTTAAGGCCATCTAATAATAACAGCGGAAGGCTTGGAAGACAAGTGAGTCCATCAACTCCATCGGCATCACTGAGTATAGAACCACGACCTAACACCTTACTCGTTATGCGAAAAGTCTGCATAGCGTGAAAAGTTGCAGCCGAAAATGGGTCAAGACATGGAATATGCGGCAATGTAACACATAGAGAACAATGAAGCAACAAGCCTATACTACATGCATATATGGCTGGTGGTAAGGCTCTCTGATTTACATTTTTGCATAAAGCTGGTTTTCCCTACATCAAAGGAATAATTTTATTTAACTATCATGGTGGTTGTTAAACATTGAGAATGGTTGATGACATCCTCAATCCCAATTAAAAATACTCATTAAACCCAAACAAATTATATTAAGTAACGTGATGAGATTCACATGATATTCAAGTACTAGATACTCAAGATGTCCATAACCGGGGACACGGCTAATCATGATTAGTTTTTTTACACTCTGCAGAGGTTTGCGCACTTTTCCCCACAAGACTCGATCGCCTCCGTTTGGTTCTCGCACTACCTGGTGTTTGAGAGACGGATGACCGAGACATAGTCTTTCAGAAGCGCTAGCACCTTACATGTGGGTAGACCGTACCAACCTACATCCCCTACATCAGCTAGCCTACCCGTAAGAGTTCGCACAACTTAGTCAACTACGCCATGAGCCCATAATTGGCTTGTGGCTGCACACGGAAGTTTCCAGTTTGAATAATCTTATGATCCCTTTGAGCACAGGTGGCGGTCCGAAGAAATACAGGCAAGTCCTGATAGAAACCAGTGCCTCAATCCACCCGGATGTGTGTTTAGGTTGACACCATAAATAATCCATTAATTAACAATCTCACATCTGTCATGGATATTCACTCACCCAATCCACGTCTACTAGCATAGCATGGCACAATTAAGCAAACGTAGAAGTAACTCCCAAGGTTTCATAAGTAAAACAGGTAATAGGTACTACCTCAATCTACTTCCCATCCCACAATTTAATTAGATCCTAAACATGCAAGTGTTTGGGGTTGATCTAATGCATAAAAACTGGGTATGAGAAAAGTATGATCAAAGTGTTACTTGCCTTCTTGATGATCCATGAGTCCTAGAGATTCAAGTAACAAGCGGCGCACTCACGGGTGATCTAACGCAGACAAACAACAAGCATACAATAAGTACTCATCTAATGCACAGGGAAATCTCGAATAAAATATCTAACCAGATAGTTCAACTTAAGAACCCTGGTTGCAAAAGAATCGAATCAAATAAAGCATCAAAAGTCGGAACTCGAGAGAGAACGACTTGGTTAGCAATCTGAAATTAAGTCCAAATTTTACAGTAGCAAAACTCTGTGTAAGTAGGTTAGTCGGAACGGCGGTTTCATAACTAAACTCCGTGCGCTTGAATCACCTGATTCGATAAACGAGCAAGAAATAAAACAGATTTGAAAATCGGATCGTAAATCGAATCAAAATAATGGATTAAATCCGATTTAAAAGAAAAGCGACGAACGGATTAAATAACGGGCGTTCGTTAATAGAACTAATCCAACGAACACGTTCATTGAAACGAACGGGTCGGTGAACGTTCACTAAATAAGAAAACCGAAAAAAATAAAACCGTCTAGGTTTTTGAAAAAAAACCGAACATCGCAAAAAAAAAAAACCGGATCGGTCTTTTAACAAAAACCGGATCGGGGCGGCGGCGAGGGGCTACCTCCGGCTCGCCAAGGCTCCGACCTCCGTGCGGGTCAGGCGACAGGCGGTGGGTGGCGTGGTCGACTGGTGGCGAGGGGCGACGAGGTGCGGCGGGTGCTCGGCGACGGCGGCTCAGGGCGGCGGCGGCTCGGGTGGAGGGCGGCGACGGCGGGGCGGGTTGAGGGGAGAGGAGGGGCCGGCGGCGGGGTTAAATAGGAGGGGGGGGGGTCCGGTTGCCTTGGGGGAGGGGGCAAGCCGGGGGGGAAGGGCGGCGGCGGCGGCGTCGTCCCCGAGCGGGACTCGGGCGGCGGCGGCGAAGGGACTCACAAGGGGAGGGAGAGGAGGTGGTGGGCAGGCCGGGCTGGGCCGGGCTGGCTGGTTGGCCGGGCTGGGCCTTGGCCTGTGGGGGCGCGTTTTTTAAACAAAACAAACGGATTAAAAAATATCAAAGCGAACTCCGATTTTAATAAAATTAATTTTCCCCGACTCCTAAAATGAGTCGAACAAAATGAACTTTAAAAGCAGCAAACATGCATAAATTTTTAAAATGCTCATTTTTGCCTAAGCAAAATAAATCTTCCAAATCCAAATTTGATTTATTTATAATATCTCCATTTTTCCTAAATGTTGGGAAAGCCATATTATTCCCTCTCTTAAGTTTTTATAGGAAAAACTTTATGAAGATAATTAAATAAATCCAATGATCCTATTTTCAAAATTTGAGAAATCCCAAATATGAAAATAATGAAACTTCCAACTCTCTCCGAGGGTCCTTGAGTTGCGTGAAATTTTCTAGGATCGGAAAATGCGAGAAAAATGTGATATGCATGATGACCTAATGTATAACATTCCAAATTGAAAATTTGGGATGTTACACATACCTTGGATGTGGTGTTGATCTTGATCATGTAGTCGAACTTGTGTTGGACGAAGGTTGATGCTGTCCATCGGGAGTTGGGAGAACCACTTGTAGTTTGAGTTCATCTTCCTACATGGGTTAGTCTTGCAAGGAAGAGCACTTATGTATCCAAATTGACACACATGAAATTTGGCATATGGAAGTAGTCAAAGGATACATGGTGAGTCGATGCTTCCTTGAGATCAACATCTAAACTATAGGAACTTGGTGCTGTAGAAATTACTTGGGATTTGAGTGACTTGCAATTTCCTAGATTGAAGTTCATCCAAGTACCTACAAGGGTTAGATAACATGCAAGGGTACAAGTATAGATCCAAGACATATGATCATTATCATAAGAGAAATATCAAGGATTAGTCACAAGAGGCTCACGCCTTGCATGTATCTAAATGGAGCTTCTACTCCAAGTTTGAGGCATCAATGATATTCAATTCACCCCTCAAACGACAAAATGATTTCTCATCAAGCGGTTTGGTGAATATATCCGCCAATTGCTTATCAGTTCGAAAATGCTTAAGATTGATGTCTTCTTTAGCAACATGATCCCGAATGAAATGTTGGCAAACTTCCATGTGCTTAGTTCGAGAGTGTTGCATGAGATTGAGAGCAATCTTAATAGCACTTTCATTGTCACAAAGCAATGGAACATGTTTTACATGTATCCCATAATCCTTAAGAGTTTGGGTCCTCCAAAGTAATAGAGCACAACATGATCCTGCGGCAATGTATTCTACTTCGGCACCGGATAAGGATACCGAGTTTTGTTGCCTGGAGGACCAAGACACAAGGGATCTACCAAGAAATTGACAAGTACCCTAAGTGGACTTTCTATCAACCTTGTCAGCGTCATAGTCTGAATCGGAGTAGCCAACAAGATCAAAAGATAACCTCTTAGGATACCAAATGCCAAAGTTTAGTGTATGAATTAAGTATCTCATTATCCATTTCACGGCCTTAAGATGACACTCTTTTAGGGGCCGCTTGATATCATGCACACATGCACACACTTAGCATAATATCGGGATAGAAGGCACATAGATATAACAATGAACCAATCATAGAACGGTAAACCTTTTGGTCAACCGGGTTGCCATCCTTAGTCAAGTCAAGATGTCCACTAGTAGGCATGGGTGTTTTCATACCTTTGCTTTCTTGCATGTTGAACTTCTTGAAAATATCCTTGGTATACTTTGTTTGTGAGACAAAGGTACCTTCCTTAGTTTGCTTGATTTGCAATCCAAGAAAAAAATTGAGTTCACTCATCATAGACATCTCAAACTTCTCCGACATTAGCCTTCCAAACTTTTCACTAAAATGGGGGTTAGTAGAACCGAGTATGATATCATCCACATAAATGTGGCACACAAATAATTCTCTGTTAATCCTTTTAGTAAAAACTGTACAATCAATCTTCCCATTTTCAAAGCTTTTTTCAATAAGAAACTTGGTCAAACATTTATACCATGCTCTAGGGCTTGTTTAAGACCATAAAGAGCTTTATGAAGTTTGTAGACATGATTAGGTTTCTTGGGATTGCCAAAGCTGGGAGGTTGTTTAGCATAAACTTCCTCCTCAATTTCTCCATTTAGAAAAGCAATTTTAATGTCCATTTGGTATAAGGTGATATCATGATGATTGGCATAAGCAAGTAAGATGCATATGGACTCAAGTCTAGCGACAGGGGCATATGTCTCACCATAGTCCATACCTTCGGCTTGAGTGTAGCCTTGGGCAACGAGACAGGCCTTGTTGCGTACAACTTGTGCATCTTCATATTTCTTATTCTGAAACACCCATTTGGTTCCAATGACATCGTGATCATCGTTGGGATTTTCAACCAATGTCCACACTTGATTCCTCTCAAAGTTGGCTAGCTCTTCGTGCATAGTATTTACCCAATCCGGATCCTAAAGAGCTTCTTCTACCTTCATAGGTTCAACACTACAAATGAATGAGTAGTGTTTACAAAGGTTAGCCAAACGAGTTTTAGAGAAAGTGATTCTCCCGGTTTGAATGTCATTGAAGATTTGTTCAACGGGATGGTCTCTTGTGACTCTTGCTCTAACTTGTGAGATATTTTGTTTGGGTTGGGGTGGAACATCCTCTTCATTGTCTTCTTATTCTCCTTCATTGTTGTTGGCGTTGTCGTTCTCTTGTGGAGGTGGAGAGGGAGGTTGAGGTGGTTCATCTTGTTGCACTTCCTCATTTCCTCCCTCTTGACATGTTCCACTTGTGGATGCCTCCAAGTAAACTTGTGGTTCACCTTGATGTGAAGTTGAGGCTTCCACTTGAATAGACGAAGTACTCTCCTTCACCTCCATTGGTCGAATCTTGACAATGGACAAATCTTGGATTGCTTCCGAAGGATCTTTATCTCCTACATTAATTGGCAATTGCTCTAGCGAGCCATTAGATTCATCAAACTTCACATCTACCATCTCTTCAATCTTTCGGGTGAAATTGTTGTAGACATGGTAAGTGTGAGAGTTTGAGCCATAACCAAGTAGGAAACCTTCGTCAGATTTAGGAGCAAATTTTGAGCGACGATGCTTGTCAAGAAAGTAACACTTTGAGCCAAATACTCAGAAGTATCCAACTTGGGGTTTGTTACCGGTGAGAAGCTCATATGCCGTCTTGCCGAGAAGCTTGTGAAGATATAGTCGATTCGTACCATGACTAGCTGTCTGAACCGCTTCCGCCCAAAAGTGTCTTGGCGTCTAGTATTCATCAAACATCATACTTGCCGTCTTGATAAGTGTTCGGTTCTTCCTCTCAATAGGTCCGTTTTGTTGAGGCATGTACATAGACGAGAACTCGTATGAAACCCCTTCCTCGTCAAGAAAGGCATCCACATTGGCGTTCTTGAACGCCGTTCCATTGTCACTTTGAACCTTCTTGATCTTCACTTCAAATTGATTTTAGGCCTTCTTAGCGAAGTTCTTGAAGATCTTTTGGGCCTGCAATTTGTCATCAAGAAAGAACACCCACGTAAATCTTGAAAAGTCGTCAACAATGACCAAACTGAATGAGTTACCACCTAGACTCTTGTAGGCGTTTGGACCGAAATGATCCATATGGAGTAGCTCAAGCGGTCTTCTCGTGGTCATGATGTTCTTCATGGGATGACTTCCTCCAACTTGTTTTCCTGCTTGACAAGCACTACAAAGTCTATCCTTGTCAAATATGACATCTTTAACACCAAGGATATGATCACCTTTAATAAGCTTATCAAGATTTCGCATGCCCACATGACCTAACCTTCTATGCCATAACCAACCTTTAGAAGATTTAGCAATTAAGCAAGTACGAGATTGAGATCTCTTAGTTAAATCAACAATGTATAGATCACTTCTATGAATACTGGTAAAGACCATATTATGATTATCTCTACGGAACACTTGGCAATCTACTTTAGTAAATAGAACATTGAAACCAAAGTTGTCTAGATACGGAAAGGAGATTGTAACCAAGAGATTCAATGAGCAGATCGTTTTGGATAGAGCTATCATTCAAAATGGCCACCTTACCAAGGCCAAGTACCTTACCCTTGGAGTTATCTCCAAAAGTTACATACCTGCGTGGGCCGTTGTTCTTAGCAAGCTCACGGAACGTGTCCTTGTCTCTGGTCATATGATCAGTACATCCACTATCGAGAATTCATTCTTTCCCTACGGCCATGTAACCACGAAGGTTAGCCATAAGACCAAAATGTCTCCTCCACTCCTCAAGGTCAAAGTCACTATCTTCATCTTCATCATAATATCAATGCTCAATGTCATCATGTAGTTGAACATCACCTAGGGCAAGTGATTCATCAGATTTATGACCATGACAATGTGCATGTTTATGAATTCTAATAGTTTGTGAAATGATGCTACTAATGACTCCAACATTTCCTTTGGCACGCATAAGGTCACGAAGCTCAAATAGACATTCATCAAACTTAGGATCACTAGAGTTCATATTTTGAAAAGCAATTGACTTTTGAAGGATCTCATCCATATTTTTCAAGGAGTAATTTGGAAAGCGCTCCTCAAGATATTTCCATATAGTATAAGCACATTCAAAGGTAGGCAAGCATACAGGCAAATTTCTAGGCAGTCCTCTAATGATAATATCAATAGTTCTAAGATTGCGAGTCATGTCAAGATACTCATCGGGGGTAGGATGCAAAGGATCAATAGGAGGCACATAAGGGCTTGTAATATACTTGTTCAAATCATATTCATTGAAAATCTCAAGCATCTCATTCTTCCAAGAGCTATAGAACTCTCCGTCAAGCATAGGCACTCTACATCTAATACTCCTGATTGTAGACTCATCCATCTTCCTTCAACGGTGATTAAACCAAAGCAATGGAGACCAAAAATCTAATACCAATTGAAAGGATTGAGAAGAGGGGTCTAAGGGGGTGATTAGACCCTTAACAAGCAAAAGTAGCAGTTTTTAGATTCTTCAAGTTAAGGTTGACATTTAGCACAAGTTTAAGCATTTCAAGCAAGCATGACAAGATTATATGCAACAGAAAGAGTAAAGCGTGCTAATTGCAAGAGAGTAAAAGGATGGGATTGGAGTGTGAAACGCAAGAACACACAGAGATTTTTGGCGCGGTTCCGATAGGTGGTGTTATCATACATCCACGTTGATGGAGACTTCAACCCACGAAGGGTAAGGGTTGCACGAGTCCACGGAGTGCTCCACCCACGAAGGGTCCACGAAGAAGCAACCTTGTCTATCCCACCATGGCCATCGCCGATGAAGGACTTGCCTCACTCCGGTAGATCTTCACAAAGTAGGCAATCTCCATGCCCTTACAAACTTCTTGGTTCAACTCCACAATTTGACGGAGGCTCCCAAGCAACACCTAACCAATATAGAAGACACCACTCTCTAAAAGGTAATAGATGGTGTGTTGATGATGAACTCCTTGCTCTTGTGCTTCAAATGATAGTCTCCCCAACACTCAACTCTCTTTGGCAGATTTAGGTATGGTGGAAAGATGATTTGAGTGGAAAGCAACTTGGGGAAGGATGGAAATCAAGATTCTTGTGGTAGGATTAGAATAACTTGATCTCAACACATGAGTACGTGGTTCTCTCTCAGGAAATGTATGGTGGAAGTGTAGGCACGTTCTGATGGCTCTATCACATATGGAGAAGGGGTGGAGGGGTATATATAGCCTCCACACAAAATCCAACTGTTACACGCATTTGGCCCATCTTGGTGAGACCGAATAGCTAAACTCGGTGGGACAGATTAGTTCAAAAATAGGAATCTCGGTGGGACCGACTGGAACAACTCGGTGTGACCGATGTGCTAGGGCTTAGGCAAAACCTCATCTCAATGGCGCTGATTGCATCAACTCGGTGAGACCAAAGTGAAGCAATAGGGCAACAGAGAATTAGTCAAGCCATCTCGAGACCGATTGCAGTTTCGGTGAGACTGAAATAAATGCAACAGATAACACGGAGTTTGCAAGGCCATCTCAGTGAGACCGAGATCCTTATCGGTGTGACCAAACTATTAGGGTTTCTGGCTGTGGCTATGTCATATGAACTCGGTGGCGCCGGATAGAAAGAATCGGTGGGGCCGACTTGGAGTTTAGGGTTTTGAGATATTTGGATGGATAAGGTGGTTGAAAGTTTAGGAGCAATATCACTAAGATTTGAGCAAGCAAGCCATTAAGCAACACCTCATCCCCTTTTAATAGTATTGGCTCTCCTATGGATCAATGTGATCTTGGATCACTAAAACAAAGATGAAGAGTCTTCAGCTTTAGCCAGTGCATGTCCTTATCACCTTGAAGGGGTTCCACATCCTCTTGTCCTTTCCACGCCATTGTTGAACTTTTCTAAAATACACTAGATAAAAACATTAGTCCAACAAGAGATATGTTGGCATTAATTAGCAAAATCACCCAGGGAGCACTTGTGCTTTCTAGACGTCGGATGGGATTGCTTGTCGGGAGGAGCCTATCTTGGCTAGCGTGTCGGCGGACTCGTTGTCCGCACGGGGAACATGAAGGAACTCACAGTCGTGAAAGTTGTCGGAGAGCTGCTGGACCAGGAAGCGGTAGCTGGCCATGTTGGCGTCCCGGGCATCCCACTCGTAACAAGCTTGTTGCACCATCAGGTCCGAGGCGCCGTAACAGAGGAAGTACCGGATGCCGATCTCTTTAGCCAGCCGGAGGCCGTGCACGAGCGCTTCATACTCGACGACATTGTTGGAGGTGGTGAAGTGGATTTGTAGCGCGTACCGCAGTCGGTCGCCCTTGGGGAGGATAGCACGATGCCGACTCCCAGGCCGGATCGCATCTTGGAGCGTCGAAGTGCATGCGCCAGTGCCTCGAGTTGGGTGACGGCGGCAGGTATTGGGTCTCCATCCAGTCAACGAGGAAATCCGCCTGCACCTTGGACTTGATCGTGGTGCGGGGCTCGTAGAGGATGGTGTCGTTGGCCAGCTCGATGGCCCACTTGGCCACCCGGCCGGAGGCATCCCGGCAGCCCATGATCTCGCTGATGGGGGTCGTGCTGACCATGGTAATGGTATGCTCTTGAAAGTATTGCTTCAGCTTCTTGGCGGTGAGGTACATATCGTAGCACATCTTCTGGTAGTGAGGATAGTTCTGCTTGGAGGCGGAGAGTACCTCGCTCAGGTAGTAGACGAGGCGCTAGATATGCTAGATCTTGCCTTCCTCCAGGCGCTCGACCACCAGCACTGTACTAACCGCGCACGAGGAGGCGGCGATGTATACCAACAACACTCCTTGTCGGCCGGTGTGGCCAGGACGGGTGCGGTGGAGAGCATGTGCTTGAGATCCCGAAAAGCTTCGTCTTCCTGGTCGTTCTACTCGAACGACGACGTCTTCTTCATCAGCTGATATAGGGGCAAGACCCTCTCGTCCGACCAGCTGAGAAATAGGCTGAGAGAGGCCAAGTAGCCAGTGATGATAGAAGCAAAGGTGTCCCGTCTTTCGATAAGATGGTGGCTATCATTTTGGAGGAAGTCGACTTTTACAATCTGACTACGAACGGGCGAGGATGTCACGCCTTAGGAATCGCTAAACCAACTTCGATAGGTTATTGACCACGCTGGAGCACGATCAACCTGACCACGAAGGTCTGTTTCCCGCAGGCAAACAAAGAACAAGCAAGAAACTAAGATTGCAATCTGGATATTGCAAATATAAGAGGAAAGCTTTATTGATCAAGGTGGGGTTCTGTGACGCCTTTGTCTGGTCGTTGAACACAAACGAAGTACGCGAAGTTGCAGCTATGGCGAACTTTAATCTAAAAACACCCAAAGTCTAAACGGTGCCCTAAGGGCTATATATATGGAGGAAGAGGGGGGAAATTCGTGGCCCTTTGGGAAGGGGTCCGAAACCAACCCTATCTCTTGTTTCCCCACACATACGGACTCTAAAAACAGCCTATACTTATGTATTTCGAAACCTAAAACAAAGTCCATAGATATATCCTCCCAAGGAACACTAGGTACAGGAAAAGGCATATATAGACCATGAGGATTGAGTCGTGACATAGCTTTTTGACATGTAGTGCCATGAGCAACAAAACGCTCAACATCCCGTCTCATCTTTGGCCAAAAGAAATGTGTAGCAAGTACGTCCTCCATCTTCTTCTCGCCAAAGTGTCCCATTAATCCTCCTCCATGCGCCTCCTGCAACCACAAAGACGAACAGAGCTAGCTGGAATGCATAGCTTGTTAGCACGGAACACAAAGCCATCATTAATAACGAACTTGTTCCATGTTCTTCCTTCTTTACAATTCTCCATTACATCTTTAAAATCAGCATCATGCACATATTGATCTTTGATGGTCTCCAAACCAAATATTTTGAAGTCAAGTTGTGAAAGCATAGTATAGCGACGAGACAATATGCTGCATGCATCGCCGGGGTAGGTAACAGAGGCGCGTGGCACGGGAGAGCATCTTGAGGTGGGTTCGCTCGCCTTGAATTGGCGGAGGAGGACGGTGGTCACCCGTTGATGGAGCAGCCCCCCTCCTCGTCCCGCCTATAAATGGAGGGGCGGAGGAAGGCGGAGTTATCCATCTTTGGATTTCTCTTCTTCTTTACTTGTTCTCTGCTTCCATCGGCGATGCCGAAGAGAGGAGCTCTGGGTCAACCTGTGCTCCTGCTTGGGTCATGGTTGCCCCATCTTTGGTCTTGTGATCGGGAGTGAGTCTGGTCCTTGGCGTGGTGAATCTTTTGGTCTCTTCGAGGCTCGGCCGGGAGGCGGGGCTGGAGATCATTGGTAAACCCAGCATTGCTCCTCCCGGAAGTCTTGGGGCCGTTGTCGACAAGAGGTGCACCTTCCTGCCCACAAACGAGAGGAGTGGCGCGCCTCAAGCGATCCTTGTGGCGGAGTTGGGGTTTGACACCGGAGAAGACGCCCCCTCCTAGCCTGTCGAGACAACGGTAGCATTGCATGCTCATTGTGGGTGATCCCGCTTCTGTTTCTGCCCCCACCCACTTCCCTTGGGAGGGGCGACGAACCTTGGCCGTCACCTTGCGCAGCTCCTGGGAGTGTGTCGTCTGGGGGTCACAGCAGGTGGCCACATGACTGATCTCTTCGTTGCTCCCTCCTTCTAAGCGCTCCTTTTATTCTAGACAGGAGGAGCAGAGAAATGAAAATAGGGGTTACAGGGAACTTATCTTTTTCAATCTTAAACTTGTAGGAAATTGCCAAAAAAATTCAAATAATGTAATCTCTCGAGTCCATCTTTGTGTTCTGTAATGCTTGTACTTGTATCAGCATATGAATGAAAAAGATGAACCTTGCCGGGAACCTGTGCATGTGTATGTCCATGCAGAGGTGGAGTACCTCTTTAATAAAAATAAACGAGTTTTCCCCGGCAGGATATCCTGCCAGCACCCTCTTAGTCTGCCGCGGAACAGACAAAGGGGCCAGCCCCTCGCCAGCTCCTTTTTACCAAAGGCTACTGTGACCATCCTGACTGAAGCAACATTCGAGTCATGGATGGAGCACCTAAGTTTCAAAAGAGAGGCGAGGTTTTCTCATGCAAAGTCATAGCCTACAGAACACTAATGGACAAGAGGGAAAACTTATCTATTTGGCTTTGTCGGGGATTGCTGTGCCATGCAATCTTCTCATCCTTTGTCGAAGCCAAGTTCAGGGCAGGAACCTGCAACTCCATGTAGATGATAATGAATGTAGGATGCAATCCTATCTATATGCATATGCAAATGCTCATGAAATTCTTATGCAGTGATCTCGGTGTGCTCATGCATGAATGCAATCTTAGTTGCCCCTCCCCCTACAGCGCTTGTTTATTTTCTCTTGCACGGTGTCGGGACCCCGATCCTAAGTTACACCGATCTAGCATGTAACACATCATATCACTTTGCGGCCTCACGCACGGTATTCCCACGGGTGCCACCTTACGGCACAGGACCGTTTGCCTTTGGCTCATGTATATGATAGTGTGGCTAGCATCCATATGACAAAGAACCTGGGCCGACATGACTAGTCGTAAACCCAAAGTAGCACTAACTTACAAGGACGTGCATACATGACCCAGCAACGAACGTGTCGGTCATCAGCGAGTGAATCTAGGCTGTAGCAGCTGGGCTAACAGGACTCCGGAGAATCCGGGCTGTAGCAGGCTAACAGGACTCCGGTAGACACCGCGTGACATTTCCCGGAAGGGATAGACACATGAATGAAGAAGGGCACATGCCGGCCAGCCTAAGTGTTCCAGAGCAGTAGCAAGCTACCATGGCTAAGTGGAAGCACTAGGAGACATTTCCCGGTAAGAGAGCTACCAAGGATAAACAACTAGGTTGTCGGATTCCACACATAGCAATACACATTACACGTATGCATAACATGCAAGTATGTGATGTACAACATGGCATCGCAACATAACTCAACAACTCATATAGATAAAGGCCCAGAAGAGCCACATATCATTTATTACAAATAGGGGTCACATGACCATCATTCAGAGAATACAAGCAACGGAAGCATAACATGTCTGAGTACAGACAACCACAAATGAAAAAGGCTGGGAAGCCTGACTATCTACAAGACCCTCCCAAGGGTACAAGATCGTAGCTGAGGTAACAAGCTACTCGTCGAAGTCCAAGCGGAACTACTAGTGAGACCGAGGTCTCCTCTACAAAACATAAATAAAGTAATTGTGAGTACAAAGGTACTCAACAAGACTTACATCAGATCCTATCATACATGCATTAGTATCAAGAAGGCAATGTGGGGTTTAGTTGCAGCAAGCCAGCTTTGACTTAGTGGCTATCATGTTCTATGACTACGAGTAACTTCTTTGAGGTAGGAAAGCGCACACGAGTCCACTAATCACCACATCAATACACTACTATGGATTCATTCCCGTCTCCCTACGAGAAGGCCATCCATAGCACTCACACTTGTCTTGAGCAATTTAGAGTATCCACTTTAAGTTGTCTATGTACCATGTAAGCATCCAAGAAGTCCATAACCGAGGACACGGCTATTCGAATAGATCATGATAACCCTGCAGGGGTGTAATTCTTCACACACGCTCTCGCCACTTACCGCCAGGTACATGTCATGTATCTCGGCAACCTTCAAGCGGAAGCCTGGCGAGGGTGTCGGCCACGACCTGACTAACCACGCAAGACTCTAGTCCATGTTTATTGCCTATTCGGGTTCCATCCGCAGAGACTCCGGCCGAGGTTTCCACTACGGCCCCAAACGATGTGTGCAGGGTTCCCGAGCCCACCATCCGGGTACCACTCGGTACAACGGGCCACGGTGCCTAGTTTGTCCCAAGTCCACCCTGCCGGGTGCCACTCGGTAGAAAACTAGCACTACCTACAAACACCAGAAACTAGTTGCAACTCCTGGACAGAGATCGAGGTGATTAATAAGTCGAGAGGGGTCGAGTTACCGGAACCCAATGTGTGGTAGTATCTAGTCTTGAACAACATACACAGAACTCAGTTCTTAAGGGTGGTTCCAGTGAGACAACCCACCATGTACTCCTACATGGCCTCTCACCGCTACCTTTACCAAATCGTGTTCACACACTTAACTCTCAACATCAGACACTCCAATTCATTCCCATTGAATCAGACCTGACAAAACTCTAAGCAATAGCAGGAATGGCATGGTAGGAACACAACATGGCTCAATCAACTCCTACACATGCTAGTGGATTTCAACTATTTACTATGGCAATGATAGGTCATGCAGAGGAATGGGTTCAACTACCGCAGCATGAAGTAGCAGTTGAATCGTTGTTATCCTAATGCAATAAAAGAGAGCAAGAGCGAGAGAGTGGGATTGTATCGGAATGAACAAGGGGGTTTGCTTGCCTGGTAGATCAACAGGGGCACTGCTCCTCAGGCAGGTACTCTGGTGCACTCTCCAGAGCAGGACCTATCGAGAAGGAACAGTGTCGACAATCAATACACAAGCATATGCAACAGTATGATGCATGAACATGGCATCAAGATGTGATGTTGTTTGAGCTAATGCAACTAGCAACAAGTTCAATGGAGCTCATTTGAATCAAAGATTTAAATGCAACTCCAAACTCAAGCATTTTAAATGCCCTTTATGTGTTTTCACCTATACATCCGGTATAAGTTGGTTTGTCATGCATGAAACTGGTACAGATGGATATATTGAATTTTTCTAATTTCCATATAAAATTATTTCAATCTAAGCTACGGTTGAATTTCTATGAATTTTTGAAGTTTATAACATTTTCTTGAAGTTCCTGATTTGTTTTAATACCAGAAAAGAATAACTGCGTCAGCATTGCGTCATGCCCGCGACAGCAGGTCAACGATGCTGACCAGGTCAAACCTGACGCGTGGGGTCCACACGTCAGTGTCACAATTAACTAACAGGGTTAGTTAACACTAATGCTAACCTAACTACAAATTAGCTAGGCAGGGGAATTAGCTAAACGGTGATTAGCCCTAAGCTAATCACCTGACCCACGGGGCCCACCTGACGGGCCGGCGAGGTCAAACCGCCGGCGAGGCCGAACGCGGCGGAGGGCCACGGAAATCGCCCTCCGGCGACCATTCGGGCGGCGGAGACCACCTACGCGAAGCCCAGGCTCGCGCGCATCCAGTGGGACATGCAGGAAACCATCACATGGTTGGAGATCGCCGGAGCAAAGCTCACGGCGGCGGCCTGAACACGTCCAAGTGCGGGTGAGGTGATGCGGTGCATGGGGAAGCGAGCAGAGAGGCTCTACGGCCTCCTGGCATCACCAGGAACACGGTGACGCGTGCGGTTGCGGGCTACAGTGGCTTGAGCAACGTCGGCGACATGGAAAGCAGCGAGAAGCTACGGCCGTGCTGGGGATCGGGGCTACGGCGCGAGAACGGCGAAACGGAGAGAGGGGAATGGAACAGAAGCTCACATCAATCTCGATGGCGTCGTTAGCGAGCTCGGGGACGCATTGGAGGCGGCGGGGCAGCGAAGATGATCTCCGGTGGCCGGAGATGAAGACGACGGCGACGGTGGCTCTCCAGGGCTTCCTGCGTCGCGTGCCTCGACGGAGAGGCAGACGGAGACCTGCCGGAGCTTCTCGGCACGAGGAGAGGGTGAGGGGGAGGCGGTAGCTACGGCAGCGGCGAGCGGCGGCGACGGCAGCACTCGGGCGGGTCGAGAGAGAGGGATCCAGGGGAGGAAGGAGGACGAGAGAGAGAGAGAGAGAGGTGCGGAGCGGCGCGTGGCGTCACGCGGGGCATCCAGGCGACGAGGGGGAGGACAGGCGGGCAGGTGGCGTGGCGGCGGCCGTGCGCATGCGCCGACCACAAGCCTGGCCGACTAGCGCCAGGAGGACGGCGGCGCTGGTGGGCTGGTCCTGCTGGGCCGCATAGTGCTGGGCCAGCTGAGGCCCCAGATGGGCTGCAGGTAAGCGCCAGGTAAGTTTTTCCATTTTTGTTTCTTTTCTAGTTTTCTGACATTTGTTCTGATTTAGTAAAATACTAATCAACTTATTTTATTCTGTAAATTTTTGTAGGGACTAGTTGGACCACTCCAAAGCCCCTCGCCAAAATTCAGAAATATTGGACAATATTTTGTATATATAAAAATATTTATCCAACGCAAATAATTACTGGATTATTTCCAAATGGCCAAAATAAATATTTATGAGCTCCTAAAAATATTGTTTTGATTTTTACCTCTGACCAATATTTTCAGAGAGTAACATGAACATTTTCTTGGACCTTTTTGGAGCAATTTTTATCTGGGTCATTTCCAGAAATGATTTCTGAGGGTTTCACAAATCCCCATTTCAAATTTAAATGAAATTTAAACATGATGCACACATGACTAGCTAGCCTTGAGCATACCAGAACTAGGGATGTGACAACTTGCCCCCACTTGAAAGAATCTCATCTCGAGATTTAGGGGTCGATGGAAAGAAGGTGGGGTACTCCAGTCGAAGACGATCTCGCTCCTAGATAACATCTTTCTCGTTATGATGACACCACTGAACCTTGAGAAAATTGATGTTCTGACGTCGGGTGACACACTCTGCTTGATCAAGAATGCGAACCAGGTACTCTCAGTATGTGAGGTAATCTTGGAGATCAAGCGTTTCGCGGTCCACTCCGCGGATGGGATCCGAGAAGCAAAGCCTGAGTTGAGAGACATGGAAGACATCATGAACTTGAGAAAGATGTGGGGGTAGTTCCAACTGGTAGGCAACCTCTCCTCGTTTAGCGAGAATGCGAAAAGGACCAATGTAACGAGGAGCCAACTTGCCCTTGATACCGGAACGATGGGTACCCTTCAAAGGGGTAACCCGAAGGTAAGCTTTGTCACCAACTTCATAAGCCATTTCCTTATGGCGACGATCATACTGGCTCTTTTGACGAGACTGGGTTGTTTTCAAATTGTCACAAATGATGCGAACTTGCTCTTCTGCGTCCTGGATCATGTTCGGTCCAAAGAATTGTCTTTCTCCGGTTTCTGACCAGTTCAAAGGTGTTCGACATCTTCGCCCATAGAGAATCTCGAAAGGATCTTTCTTGAGACTGGATTGATAGCTATTGTTATAAGCAAACTCGGTGAAAGGAAGACATTTCTCCCAATCCATACCGAATGAGATAACGCAAGCTCTAAGCATGTCTTCGAGAATTTGGTTGACCCGTTCCACCTGACCACTATACTGAGGGTGGAAAGCGGTACTGAAGGACAGATGGGTTCCCATGGCAGTATGGAAACTCTCCCAGAAATGAGAAGTGAAAAGAATACCACCGTCTGAATTGATCTCTAGTGGGACACCATGAACTGACACTATTCTAGAAATATATAAGTCAGCCAGATGGCTTGCCGTGATACTCTCTCGAACAGGTAGGAAGTGCGCCACTTTGGAGAGACGATCAATGACTACGGAGATAGCATTATTCCCTTTCTTGGTCCTGGGAAAGCCGGTGATGAAGTCCATACCAACTTTATCCCATTTCCACTCAGGAACAGCTAAAGCTGAAGGGCGCCGGCAGGCCTTTGATGCTCTGCCTTGACGCGATGACAAACGTCGCAGTTAGCAATGAGCAATTTGTCTCTTTATCCTAGTCCACCAGAACCTCTGGCGTAGGTCCTATTACATCTTAGTACTACTGGGATGAATCGTGAGAGGAGATTCATGAGCATCCTTAAGAATCAGTAGCCGAAGATGCTGCTTCTTGGGGACCACTAGGCGGTTCCCTAAGAAAACAACACCTCGGTCATCTGGAGAGGAACTACCAGCAATACCCTTGGCAATGTTTCTCTTGATCAGGGTAATCCCCGTATCATGCTTCTGGGCTTCTATGATATGATCCACAAGAGTAGGCTTCGCCACCAAGGTAGATAGGAATCCGTGAGGAGCAAGGTGAAGGTTAAGCTTACTGAATTCCTAATGGAGAAGTGGTTGGCCCTGCTGCAACATAAGATTGTTGCAATAGGACTTACGACTTAGCGCATCAGCCATGACATTGCCCTTGCCTGGGGTGTAGGTAATCCCTAAGTCGTAATCTGAGATCAACTCCAACCAATGTCTTTGCCTAAGGTTCAAATCTGTTTGGGTGAAGATATACTTGAGACTCTGGTGATCAGTGCAAATCTTGCAATGTGTACCAAGAAGGTAATGTCCCCATGTCTTAATTGCATAGACTACGGCTGCAAGCTCTAGATCATGTGTAGGATAATTATCCTCATGTGGATGCAACTGTCGAGATGCATAGGCAATCACATGGCGATCCTGCATAAGAATGCAACCTAGTCCCTGTTATGAGGCATCACAATAGATAACAAAGTCCTTAGTGAAATCCGGTGGCACAAGTATGGGAGCAGAAGTCAAGCATCTTTTCAGTTCGTGAAAACTGTACTCGCACTTTGGGGACCACTCAAACTTTTTATCCTTCTTGAGAAGTTCCGTGAGAGGTTTGGCCAATTTGGAGAAGTTCTCAACGAAGCGGTGACAATAACTGGCTAGACCAAGGAAACTCCTAACTTGTTTAACCGATTCAGGTGGAGTCCAATCAAGAACGTCCTGAACTCTCTCGGGATTGACAGCAATGCCCTTACCGGAGATCACGTGGCCTAGGTAGGTCACATCTGGCAACCAATATTCACACTTGGAGAACTTGGCATAAAGGCGGTGCTCTCTGAGTTTTTCTAGTACAAGTCTAAGATGTTCGGCATGCTCTTCCTCGTTCTTCGATTAAATAAGAATATCATCGAGGTAAACCACGACGAACTTATCTAAGTACTCCATGAAGATCGAGTTCATCAAGCGGGAGAATGTAGCTGGAGCATTGGTTAGACCAAAGGACATAATGGTGTACTCGTACTGGCCATAACGAGTGATAAAAGTTGTCTTAGGAATGTCCCCATTTCTGATCTTGATTTGGTGGTAGCCTAACCTTGAATCCATCTTGGAAAAGACTCTGGATCCAGCGAGCTGGTCATACAGGTTGTTGATCCTAGGGAGCGGATACTTGTTCTTTATCGTGACCAAATTAACGGACTATAATCTACAACCATTCGGTCCGTACCATCCTTCTTCTTGACGAAGACGACGGGGCAAGCCCAAGGAGAAGAACTAGGACGGATGAAACCCTTTTGCAAGGACTCATCAAGCTGTTTCTTAAGCTCAGCTAGCTCTAAGGGTGCCATCTTGTAAGGTCTCCTAGAAATTGGAGCAGTTCCTGGGATAAGATCTATGAGAAACTCTACATCTCTGTCAGGTGGAATGCCTGGCAGTTCCTCTGGAAAGACATCCGGAAAGTCTCGGACTACTGGGACATCTTCAACGTCTGGGAGAGGGCTGGCATTAAGAGAATAGAGTTGACGCTTTGCAACTCTACTGGAGACAGTGACTATCTTGCCAGATGGGTGTGTAAGCTGAACAGACCTGGTGTAACAATCAATCTTGGCATGATGAGCTGTCATCCAGTCCATACCCAAGATGATGTTAATATCTGTAGACTTGAGGGCTACAAGTGATGCAAGGAATACAAGTCTGTCAACAAGGATTCCATTACCATGGCTTATTCTGGTCGTTTGCCATCTAGACCCTGGAGTTTGGATTTCAAGCAGAGTTGGCATATCAAAAAATGATATGTCGTGCAAACGAGCATAGCCTTCAGATATGAAGGAGTGAGATGCCCCGGTATCAAACAGAACCAAAGTTGGATGGCAATTGACAAGGAGTGTACCAAGAACAACATCCGGATCATCATGAGCGTCTTTAGCTGAGACGTGATGCACGCATCCATGTTCAGTGGGAGCTGACTTGACACTGATCATCTTGCATGATGACTTACCACAACCAATAGACTTCTCAGGTAGGGGTGGAGCATAGTTGGTTTGAGAGCAGTCACTTGCATAGTGTCCTGGCTCTCCGCATGTGAAGCAAGTACCTGAAGTAGGACGTGGACCTGCATTGGAAGGCGGTCTACCAACAGGCTTGGGTCGAGCATACTGCTGAACTGGGTGAGGCGCCACATAAGATGGCCTCGGTGAATATCCGGGTGGAAGAGCGGAGTTCGAAACCCAAATCCGGCGCTTCTGAGAACTAGAACTGGAGGAAGATCCCAAACCACGGTTGTGCTTACGAGACTCTTCGTAAGTGAGCTGAGCTGTCTCTGCGTTAATGGCCTTGTTCACAAGAGCCTGGAATGTGTTGCAATGGTGCAAGTGGAGATCACGATGCAACTTGGGGTTGAGACCCTTCCGGAACCTAGCCTGCTTCTTGGCGTCGGTGGACACTTCTTCTGTAGCATAGCGAGCGAGGTTCTCAAATCTCTACTGTAAGCATCAACAACCATCTTACTCTGGGTGAAACTACATAACTCTTCTCTCTTGCTATCGATGAGGGCTTGAGGAATGTGATGCTCGCGAAAAGCCTCATTGAAATCTCTCCAGGTAGGTATCTGGCCAGCTGGAAGCATAGCCTCATAGTTCTGCCACCAAAGACTAGCAGGACCTTCCAGGTGATATGTAGCATAGGTGACCTTGTCATCTTTAGCTACGCTCGTGGAAGGCAGCTTATGAGTGATGCTACGGAGCCAATCATCTGCATCGAGTGGCTCAATGGAATGATGGAAGGTGGGTGGGTTCAGACCAATGAAGTCGGTAATGGAAACCAACTCATTACGCCGATGTGTGGTGTTCTTCTAAATCCGTGCCAACAAGCGGTTAGTCTCACGCTTGTTCATCTCAACCTCTAACATGAACTTTCCCAATGAAGACTGATCGGGAGGATCTTCATCCCTACCAACTCCGTGGTTCAGGCTATGAGCAACAGAACTTCGGGTATCTGACGACATCATGGGAAACGAAACCAAGGACGGGATCAGCATCAACTATAGGATGGAGAATGTAGCACAAGGGAATTAGTATCTCTCGAACTCCTAGGACAATTTCGGCAGCATAACGGCAGTAAAATGCTCAAAATGAGACATCCTGCAAATGATGGGGTAGTACCATACTCAACATCATCACTCAAGGTTCTGTGATAGTACTAAACAGACTACACCGGAAGTACTTGAAAACTGGAATATGACTATGATCAACCAATCCTAAGAGACTACGGAGTAGTAACTCGTGATCCTAATAGAGGAAGAGAAAACCTAGTTCCTTAACCCCGTAGGAAAGATAGGATGACTCAGATCAGAAGGGCATGAGGTATAAGGAGTAAAAAGAACCTTACGTTCCCTTCCACAATCAATTCCCCTACGTAACTAAAGAATTTCTAGACTCATCTTTGACCAGTTTGGCTTAGTAATCCTACAGGCAGTCAGGCTCTGATACCAAGACTGTCGGGACCCCGATCCTAAGTCACACCAATCTAGAATGTAACGCATCATATCACTTTGCGACCTCACGCACGGTATTCCCACAGGTGCCACCTTACCTGGCCCAGGACCGTTTGCGCCTTTTGGCTCACGTATGTGATAGTGTCGCTAGCATCCATATGACAAAGAACCCGGGCCGACATGACTAGTCGTAAACCCAAAGTGGCACTAACTTACAGGGACAGGCATACATGATCCAGCAAAGAACGTGTCGGTCATCAGCGAGTGAATCCGGGCTGTAGCAGCTGGGCTAACAGGACTCTGGAGAATCTGGGCTATAGCAGGCTAACAGGACTCCGGTAGACACCGCATGACATTTCCCCGAAGGGACACACACAAGAACGAAGAACGACACATGTCGGCCAGCCTAAGTGTTCCGGAGCAGTAGCAAGCTACCATGGCTTAGTGGAAGAACTAGGAGACACTTCCCGGTAAGAGAGGCTACCAAGGATAAACAACTAGGTTGCCGGATCCCACACATAGCAATACACATTACATGTACGCATAACATGCAATTATGTGTTGTACAACATGGCATCACAACATAACTGAACAACTCATATAGATAAAGGCCCAAAAGAGCCACATAGCATTTACTACAAATAGTGGTCACATGACCATCATTCAGAGCATACAAGCAATGGAAGCATAACATGTCTGAGTATAGACAACTACAAATGAAAAAGGCTGGGAAACCTGACTATCTACAAGACCCTCCCATGGGTACAAGATCGTAGCTGAGGTAACAAGCTACTCGTCGAAGTCCAAGCGGAACTACTAGTGAGACCGAGGTCTCCTCTGCAAAACATAAATAAAGCAGACGTGAGTACAAAGGTAATCAGCAAGACTTACATCAGATCCTATTATACATGCATTAGTATCAAGAAGGCAATGTCGGGTTTAGTTGCAGCAAGCCAGCTTTGACTCAGTGGCTATCCTGTTCTAGGACTATGAGTAACTTCTTTGAGGTTGGAAAGCGCACACGATTCCAATAATCACCACATCAATACACTACTATGGATTCATTCCCGTCTCCCTACGAGAAGTCCATCCATAGCACTCACACTTCTCTTGAGCATTTTAGAGTATCCACTTTAAGTTGTCTATGTACCACGTAAGCATCCAAGAAGTCTATAACCGAGGACACGGCTATTCAAATAGATCATGATAACCCTGCAGGGGTGTACTTCTTCACACACGCTCTTGCCACTTATCTCCATGTACATGTCATGTATCTCTGCAACCTTCAAGCGGAAGCCTGGCGAGGGTGTCGGCCACGACCTGACTAACCATGCAAGACTCTAGTCCAGGTTTATCACCTATTCGGGTTCCATCCGCAGGGTGTCCGGCCGAGGTTTGCACTATGGCCCCAAACGATGTGTGTAGGGTTCCCAAGCCCACCATACGGGTGCCACTCGGTACACCGGGCCACATTTCCTAGTTTTTCGCAAGTCCATGCTGCCGGGTGCCACTCGGTAGAAAAATAGCACTACCTACAAACACCAGAAACTAGTTGCAACTCCTCGACAGAGATCGAGGTGATTAATAAGTCGAGAGGGGTCGAGTTACCGGAACCCAATGTGTGGTAGTAGCTAGTCATTGGACAACATACACAGAACTCACTTCTTAAGGGCGGTTCCAGTGAGACAACCCACCATGTACTCCTACATGGCCTCTCACCGCTACCTTTACCAAATCATGTTCACACACTTAACTCTCAACATCAGAACATAGCACTGCACTCCAATTCATTCCCATTGAATCAGACCTGACACAACTCTAAGAAATAGCAGGCATGGCATGGTAGGAACACAACATGGCTCAATCGACTCCTACACATGCTAGTGGGTTTCAACTATTTACTGTGGCAATGACAGGTCATGCAGAGGAATGGGTTCAACTACTGCAACATGAAGTAGCAGGTGAATCGTTGTTGTCCTAATGCAATAAAAGAGAGAAGGAGCGAGAGACTGGGATTGTATCGGAATGAACAAGGGGGTTTGCTTGCCTGGTAGATCACCAGGGGCACTGCTCCTCAGACAGGTACTCTGGAGCACCCTCCGGAGCAGGACCAATCGAGAAGGAACGGTGTCGACGATCAATACACAAGCATATGCAACAATATGATGCATGAACATGGCATGAAGATGTGATGTTGTTTGAGCTAATGCAACTAGCAACAAGTTCAATGGAGCTCACTTGAATCAAAGATTCAAATGCAACTCCAAACTTAAGCATTTTAAATGCCCTTTATGTGTTTTCACCTATACAGCAGGTATAAGTTAGTTTGTCATGCATGAAACTAGTACAGTTGGATAGATTAAATTTTTCGGATGATTTTGCATATATAAATTATTTCAATCTGAGCTACGGTTGAATTTCTATGAATTTTTGAAGTTTATAACAATTTCTGGAATTTCCTGATTTGTTTTAATACCAGAAAAGAATAACTGCGTCATGCCTGCGTCAGCAGGTCAACGGCGCTGACCAGGTCAAACCTAACGTATGGGGTCCACAGGTCAGTGTCACAATTAACTAATAGGGTTAGTTAACACTAATGCTAACCTAACTACAAATTAGTTGGGTAGGGCCCACATCTCAGTGTCAGGGGGAATTAGCTAAACGGTGATTAGCCCTAAGCTAATCACCTGACCCACGGGGCCCACCTGACGGGCCGGCGAGGTCAAACCGGTCAAACCCAGCGGCGTTTAACCACCGGCGAGGCCGAACGCGGCGGAGGGGCACAGAAATCACCCTTCAGCGACCATTCGGGCGGCGGAGACCACCTACGCGAAGCCCGGGCTCACGCGCATCCACTTGGACACGCGGAGACCATGGGGTGGTCGGAGCTCTCTGGAGCAGAGATCACGGTGGCGGCCAGAACACGGCCAAGTGCGGGTGAGGTGCTGCGGTGCACGGGGAAGCGGCGAGAGAGGTTTCTGACCTCCTGCCGTCACCGAGAACATGGTGACGCCGCGTGCGATTCTTGAGCGATGGTGGCTTGAGCGACGGTAGCGACATGGACGGCAGCGAGAAGCTACCGTCGTGGTGGGGTTCGGGGCTACGGCGCGAGAACGGCGAAACGGAGAGAGGGGGACGGAGCAGAAGCTCACAGCGATCTTGATGGCGTCGTCAGCGACCTTGGGGACGCAGTGAAGGCGGCGGGGCAGCGAAGACGATCTCCGTTGGCCGGAGATGAAGACGACGTCCATGGTGGCTCTCCAGGGCTTCCCGCGTCACGTGGCTCGACGGAGAGGTAGACGGAGACGTGGCGGAGCTTCTCAGGACGAGGAGAGGGTGAGGGGGAGGCGGTAGCTACGGCAAGGCGAGCGACGGTGACGGCAGCGCTCGGGCGGGTCAATATAGAGGGATCCAGGGGAGGAGGGAGAACGAGAGAGAGAGAGAGGTGCGGAGCGGCGGGTGGAGTCGCGTGGGGCATCCAGGCGACGAGGGGGTGGACAGGCAGGCAGGTGGTGTGGCGGCACGGCCGTGGGCGTGCGCCAGCCACACGCCTGGCCGACTGGCGCTAGGAGGACGACGGCGCTGGTGGGCTGGTCCATCTGGGCCACACAGCGCTGGGCCAGCTAAGGCGCCAGATGGGCTGCAGGTAAGCGCCAGGTAAGTTTTTCCATTTTTGTTTCTTTTCTAGTTTTCTTACATTTTTTCTGATTTAGTAAAATACAAAATCAACTTATTTTATTCTGTAAATTTTTGTAGGGAGTAGTTGGACCACTCCAAAGCCCGTCGCCAAAATTCAGAAAATATTGGACAATATTTTGTATATATAAAAATACTTATCCAACGCAAATAATTACTGGATTAATTCCAAATGGCCAAAATAAATATTTATGAGCTCCAAAAAATATTGGTTTGATTTTTACCTCTAACCAATATTTTCAGAGAGTAACATGAACATTTTCTTGGACCTTTTTGGAGCAATTTTTTCTGGGTCATTTCCAGGAATGATTTCTGAGGGTTTCACAAATCCCCATTTCAATTTTTAATGAAATTTAAACATGATGCACACATGACTAGCTAGCCTTGAGCATACGAGAGCTAGGGCTGTGACACACGGGGTCATCTCCCCAGCTTTGTACAAGGGGTTACATGCAGCTGAGGAAGGCACAGATACAAAGGGTGGCTGCTTGGGCGATGCAAAGGCCTTGCATCTTACGCTTAGTACTTATGGAGATGCTCAATATTCCATGAGTTTTGAAACTGAGTGCCATCTCCGATCTCCAGACGGACTGCACCGGGTCTGGTGACTCGTACCATCCGGTAAGGGCCTTCCCACTTTGGTGATAACTTGTTTGTACCCTTGGTGTACTGAACGCACCTGAGGACAAGGTCACCTTCTTCAAAACACCGGGCATGAACCCTGCGGCTGTGATAGCGATGCAGGGCTTGCTTGTAGCATGCAACACGCGTAGCAGCCCGGAGACGGTTCTCCTCGAGTAGTAAAGCGTCGTCACGCCGGTGCTGATCTTGCGCTACTTCATCATAGGCAAGCATTCGAGGGGACCCATAAATGAGTTCTGCGGGGATAACTGCTTCTGCCCCGTAGACCAGGGAGAAGGGAGTCTACCCGGTAGCTTGGTTAGGTGTCATTCTGAGGGACCAGAGAACTACCGGCAGCTCCTCGATCCACCGCCAGCTGTGCTCGTAGCACTTCAGTGTTCGCCATCTTAGCTTGTCCATTGCTCCCGCGGTGTGCCACAGAGGCGAATGAGATCTTGCATCCAAGGGTACGAACATATTGCATGAAGGCATGGCTCATGAATTGAGTGTCATTGTTGGTGATGATCCTTGTCGGAACTCCAAAATGACACACCAACTCTTTCAAGAACTTGATAGCCGCCTGAGCAGTCACCTTTCTCACGGCAGTCACGTCCGGCCACTTTGTTAACTTGTTGATGGCAACGAACAAGAATTCAAGGCCCCCGATTGCTTGGGGGAAGGGGCCAAGGATATGGAGCCCCCAGATCGAACAACATTAAGCAAGATAACACTATTTAGCTGGACTGCTTAAAAACATCTAAAAAAATCAAAGTATTGAAGAAATATTATAAAACATCCACATATTCACGTCATCGCCCATGTGGCTACCTATCTGCAAAGTAAATTTTTGAATCGTATTGTACAATTTTATTCATACATGCAGAGTCAGGAAGATCTAATGCATGGAAATGAAACAACAACAAAAAATGCACGGGAAGATGATAAATACCCCCAAAAAATGTTTGCACTGTGGTCTTGCTGTGAACTTCAAGTTTGTCATATGATTCGTGGATTGGGGGCCATGGAAGGATGGCAAAATGAATATGGTTGCTGCTCCCTTTGGGTGGCTTCTCTAGAACCCAAGTTTGAATTTGTGAATGCAAGCCCACCAGCAAAGGATATGGTAGCAAGGTCGATATGATATAGGAACGTCTATCACAACAACGGCTGGAGGCCGAGAGCATATTGAGTGAAATACTCAGCCATGATTTAGTTTAGGAATTAGGAAAAAAGTACTACTAAAATTATTCACATAAATCGGACAAATTTGTTCCACTCGTTGACATCTGTGCTAGCACAAATATTTCTGCCAAATACATTGATTTGATGTCAAGTACGACAGTAATGAAATGCTTGTAGCAGTGGATCAACTCTTAATCACTGAACTATTCTTGTTAATTTGTACCTATGGAGGGCCATAGGGGAAGAATCGGCAACCATAGATGGAAAACATCGGTATAAATATTTTCATGCCTAATTACAGATGAGAGTCTACAACTTTTCATCCTAGTAATTCATAGGATCAACACTGATAAAGTCCACAATTTTCACTATGTTTGATTAATGAAGAACAGAGGTATTTCTCTTTTTTCTGGTTATCCTGTTAATCGTTTTTATATATAATAGATTCTTCATTAGAGACTTTCTTCTCACTTGATGTTGTAGGAGCATCACTTGAAGCTTTGTAAGCACCACTTGACCTATTGTGGAGCTCTTCCTTATCCTTCTGTGTCATCTCATGAGCAACAATTAATTCTACCAATGACTTCCGTGGGCTTGAGATCTTTGTAATTGGGCATCATTCGGATCAAATTGCACACTGAATCATATTTCCATCCAAGGCCCTAAGGATCTTCTTGATGATGAATTTATCAGTCATCTCTTCACTTCATAAGCCGGCGGTCTCATTTGTGATGATAGCAAGCCTAGAGTACATTTCGGTGACTCCTTCACCATCCTTCATCTTGAAATTGTCAAGTTGACTTTGAAGCTCATCCAAGTAGGATTCCTTGACGGACTCGTACCTTCATGCATATCAACCAAAGTATCCCAAATTTCCTTTGCATTATCAAGGCGACTAATTTTGTTGAATTCTTCAGGGCATAATCCATTGTAGAGAATATCGCAAGCTTGAGCATTTTATTGCAATATCTTCTTCCACCGTTGTCGCTTTGCGAACCGGTTCATTACCATCCTCTAACAAATCACCTTGCAAGACGATATGCACAACAGCACAAGAAGCGGGGTTATGGCCAAGAATATGCATTTTCATCTTATGCTTCCAACTACTAAAATTTGTACCATCAAAGTAAGGACCTCTATGGTGGTAATTTCCCTCGCTAGACGCCATACTCTCCTAGGTTGTGAAACCAAGGCTATGATCACCAAAGCTATGGAAATCAAGGCTAATGGAGACCAAAGCTCTGATACCAGTTGTAGGATCAAAAGTATGTCTAGAGGGGGGATGATTAGACTAATTGACTAAATAAAAATCTATCCTTTTCCCAATTTTTGTTGTGGGTAGATTTTACCAATTAGCACAAGTCAAGCAATAAACCTACACATGCAACTCTAAGAGTACAACAGTGGAAAGTAAAACATTGCCTATGAAGGTAAAGGGAAGGGTTTGGAGAAGGAAAATGCAATGGAGACACATATATTTTTGGCGTGGTTCCAGTAGGTGGTGCTATCATACGTCCACGTTGATGGAGACTTCAACCCACGAAGGGTACGTAACGGCTGCGCGAGTCCACGGAGGGCTCCACCCACAAAGGGTCCACGAATTGCCTCACCCGTGTAGATATTAACAAAGTAGGCGATCTCTTTGCCCTTACAAACTTCTTCGTTCAAATCCACATCATGACGGAGGCTCCCGAGAGACAGCTAACCAATCTAGGAGACACCACTCTCCAAAAGGTAATAGATGGTGTGTAGATGATGAATTCCTTGCTCTTGTGCTTCAAATGATAGTCTCCCCAACACTCAACTCTCTCTCTCTCTCTATCAGATTTGGCTATGGTGGAAGAGTGATTTGAGTGGAAAGCAGCTTGGGAAAGGCTAGAAATCAAGGTTCAAATTGTAGGAATGGAATCTCTTGATCTCAACACATGTGTAGGTGGTTCTCTCTCAGAAAATAAATGCATGGTAGAAGTGTAGGCACGTTCTAATGTCTCTCTCACAAATGGAGACGGGGTAGAGGGGTATATATAGCATCCACACAAAATCCAACCGTTACACAAATTTGACTCATCTTGGTGGGACCGAATGGATAAACTCGATGGCACCGATCAGTTCAAAAATGTGAACGTTAGGAATCTCGGTGGGACCGACTGGAACAACTCCGTGGGACGAATGTGCTAGTGCTTAGGGCAAACCGCGTCTCGGTGGCGCCGATTGCATCAACTTGGTGAGACCAAAGTGAAGCAATAAGGCAACAGAGAGTTGGTCAAGCCATCTCGGTGAAACCGATTGCTATTTCTGTGAGACCGAAATAATTGCAACTGATAAAACAGAGTTGGAAAGGCCATCTCGGTGCGACCGAGATCCGTATCGGTGAACTGAACTGCTAGGGTTTCTGGTAGTGGCTATATCATATGAACTTCGTGGCTCTAGATAGAAAGAATCGGTGGGGCTGAGTTGGAGTTTAGGGTTTGGACATATTTGGATGGAGAAAGTGGTTGAGGGTTTTGGGGCAATATCAATAAGCACTTGAGCAATTAAGTCGTTAAGCAACACCTCATTCCCTTTAAATAGTATTAGCTTTCCTATGGACTCAATGTGATCTCGGATCACTAAAATAAACATGAAGAGTCTTGAGCTTTTGCCAATCTTTGTGCTTAGTATTTAGGGGTCCACATCTCCAGTCCATGCCATGCCAATCATTGAACCTCCTGAAATATTTATATTGAATGGATATTAGTTCAATGAGCTATATATTCTAATGAATTACCAAAACCACCCGGGGATTAGTTGCACTTTTTACTGCTGCCGCACTCGTAACCTAGCTGCCACCGTCGTCTGGCAGCCGTCGCCGCTCTTCTTCCTCCGTTGTCACTTCTACCTCCTTAGGCACCGCAACCGGCGTCCACCTCTTCGTCTTCGTCTAGCACCAGTTCATCACCAGTATCACCGTGATCTCACTCGACGACTTCATCTACTCCGACCACCGCAGGCGACATCGGCCTCATGCCTATTCAAGCCACAACCGCCATCGAGTCCTTCTCTGCCAGCCCCCTTGACATGGTGTACTCCTTGTGTTGGTTCCTGTCTACGCATGCCCGGTGCTGGTTACACCGATGCATGCCTTCGTCCACGACGTGTCCCTGGGCCTGGCAAGCTTGGTGCGGCTCCTCAAACATCGACTTCATCCATCTACACATGCCCGGTGCTGGCAACACCAATGCGTGGTTAAAGCCATGAAACAAGTAGCTGGAAAATCAGAATTGGAACTAGCTCAATTCCCAGAGTTACAATCCTTTGCACAATTTGCCTCTACTCTCGATAAAACAAGTTAGAATCAATTGGCCAGGGGTCGACGATTAAGGGAATTTCTTAAACAATCCTAGAAAAATGCTCCCCTAGTGGAACAACAAGTTAACTATTATTTCTACTGGGACAAGAGGATATCTTGATTCGTTATCGTACATGACATGTCCCCGGACTTGGGAAACCCGGCACGACGCCTTGTCAACACCGTCTTTGTCTCGTCTCAGCACTACTTCCACACCAATGCGCCTATGACTAACTCGGTGCATCCTTGCGCCTGTGGCTCCACGACGACCTGCTCAACACCGGCCACCCCGACTCGACATCGACCAAAGCATCCTTTGCCCGGCTAGCTCGACCACGGATACACCACCCTATGCTCTGGACACCGTTGAAAATGGCACAAAGGGATATCACATTGCTTGATCAACTCGCCGGCTTCCTCTATAGTTAACGCATCCGCGACGCGACATCATCCACACCACTCCCACCATGACTGCGGTGGGGATGTGAGCCGTCGGCTTCTACTCTCTCCAGTGTGACCATCCACAACGCTCATGTTGTTTGCAATGATACCACTATGACTGTGGGGGGATGGTAGATATATATTTGGTATTTAGAGATTGTCCGGGATTAGATAGGAATTGTTTTCATCTTATCTCTAGGAGGCATCTTGCCCTCCAAGTCTTGTACTCAATATATATACTCGCCCTCGGGGCACAATAATGCATCTAACACATTACGCCAATCCTCTCCCTCTATTCCTTCTACCAGGGAGGAAGGTAGGTAGTATGATTTTTGGTGTAATTTTACTTTTTATGATCTCGTTTCTAGATCCTGGATATTGGTCTTGAAAGTCGTAATGTCGTGGCTAATGCGGTCTTGAAAGCCGACAGATCGAGAAAAGAAATCATACGGATTGCAACCTACAGATGAAGAATCTGCTTCATTGTTTCCATTATCTATATCAGATGTTGATTGATTGAGGAAGCATTTGAAAAGAAAGGAAGGGTGATGCTTGTTAAACAAAGCTGCGTGTGGGGCCGCAACGTATAGTTGTAGTTTCTGCTGTAGTATCAGTTATTTCCGTTATTTCTATAGGAGTATGTTTGCATGCGTCTCTTACATGCTTGCATCGTCTCTTAGGGTTACTACGGTTTACTGTAATATTCATGTTTTGGCAGGTGGATTACAATCAAAGAAGACTAGTTCTCCATTCCAACGAATAAGGCATGCAAACTTTTCAAAATTCAAGTTTGACCAAAAATTAGATTAATAATTTATATTTTGGATATTTTAAAATTACAACATTGAAAACCTCTTTTCAATATATTTTCAATGATATAAGTTTTATCACATATAACCCATGTTTGATTGGTCTACTTTGTGGTTGAAGTTGAATTTTGGGATGGGTGCACGCCTTATTGATCAGTTGAGGGAGTAGTATGATTTTTGATGTAATTTCATTTTTACTGATCATTTTGTGCACTATTGTCTTTCTATTGTATTGCTTGCCATTTTCCTTGGTAATTATCACAAAAAAATCGAGAGTACGTCTAGGCGTACCATAGCTTTATAGAAGGCAGAATTTCAAGTACATGAAAACTATCACTCGTGGCAAACAACGAGCGTAGCACGAACACCACTCCCAGGAAAATCCAAATACAACCACCTATGATCAACAAAACTACAAGAAAAGGGGCATATCCTAACTAAGAACAACACTACATCTCGACCAAAGTAGGCCACCTCCATAGACCACCAACTCCCTTGGACTTTGCTCATTGATACACCATTCACCCCAAATACCGAAGAGACGTGGCAAGTGAATGGCAAGACTTGATCAGAAGCGAGGAAGACACTGTCGATGGGCGTACATAGCATCATCAAAGATCAAAATAGGACCATGACATACACCGGAGGAGAGCAATGATGAACCAAGCCATGTCCCCAAACATGATGTTTCGAACAGAGGAGCGACATCGAGGACGCGACCATTGTGCCAATCCAACTAAAAATCAAGGCTTTTGCCCAGGGATTATGCCAAGTCAAAACGAGAGCAGGATAAGGCGAGCACACCTCGGTGACGCCTCCAAGGATGGTGGCGACACCCACATGTGCCATCGCCATAGGCCCGACAAAAGCCGGGACATTTTTCATCCGATCACCTGAACTCTCCACAACCGGAAGGATTTGTGTAGCATCTTCCAAATAGCCTCACACCGCTGCCACCCCAACACCTCGCCTTCGTAGCTGCAAAGTCGAAGATCACCGATAGAAGACACTTCAGAGAGAAACATGGCCCAACAAACACCTTTGACCTGGATGAAGAACAATAGCCACCCAACACTTCGACAAGGGCAAAAACTGTCCACAATGACAATCAAGTGCTTCAAGGGACGACCTTGCAACAGCCCTAGCACATCAGGCTCATATCGGACCTGACCAGGCCCAGATCTAACCTTCCCACCACGGAAAACACCTAGGCCGACACCACCGGTAGAGCACCAGTACTCGCCACATGACCCACAGGTGGCGGGCCACTCGCTGCTCGCCAAGAACTCCCTCCTGGTCGAGCCATCTCAGCACTACCCCCATCCTTGCCAATAGCTCGCGCCACCACCACCAACACACCACGCGCCCGTCCACCACCACCACCACACAACTGCTCATCTCCGCCAGGACCGCAACTCTTCCGCGCCTCCTGTCGTGCATCGGCGAAGATCCGCATCACTACCCCGTGCAACCATGGGGACAACCCACTTTCGTGCGAAGGGAAGCTGTTTGGAGGCACCACGCTCGCCCACCACCTCTGATGGACAGGCATAGGCGCCACCGCCGGTGGTGGCCGCCAGGGAGGGACTGGAGATCGGCCGCCTCTGCCTAGGTTCGGGTGCCTCCAGAGTCGCTCGCGCGAGCGACCCAAGAGGAGGAGGGGAGATTTGTAATTATCAAATATAGAACGCCCTCTGGATGTCTTTGCTAAAACAAAATACACGAATAAATGCAATGGCTATTTTGAGTCCTCAGCAAATTATACACAATATATAAATTGATTTATGTATACTAACAACGAGTTTTTTAAACTATACTAACGGTGAACAGTGATAGATGGAACATTTCTGAATTTGGGGACAGGAACACCCCTTTATATACACTAGAAGAAAAAAACCGATATCACACTAGATTATCTTCATTTTGAAATTTCAAAATGTGTTGAAGGTCAACCTGTGGGTTTGATTCAAAAATCTTCTTCATCATTAAAATCGTCGTGGCTACACCTTTTAAACTTGATACAATGTTGTTATGTTCTAACAATTTTTTGGCACCTCCAGCATGGCAGCATAAAATGATGGTGGTGGTAGTGGAAGAGCTTTCGCACTAGGAGCTAGCGTGGAGGACGACCTGACCATCAAGGCCAGACGGTTGGAGTGGTGGAAGACGGTAGAGGATGCTGCTCTTCCGCTTGGTGAGCCGAGGAGTTGACCTCTTCATTGGCATCTGTGTTTCTCCCGACCGTCGGTGGTGTCACCTTGGGGGTGTGGGTCTTATTCTTGCCACCCGCTTCGGACATGGGTGGAGGGTCTATCGGTCCAACCTTGAACAACATCGGGTCGTCAGTGAGCTCGGTGGTTTCCTCGGCCACTTCTGTGAATGCAACAACAAAGTTTCGGGAAGAAGGTGATTAGGCTTGGACCCTTGCTAGGACAAGGGGTGTTATCTATGGACGGGGCCCAGGATGAGGCATCAGCCACGTTGGTGTCCAGTGAACACTGTGTTATGCAAAGAAGTTACAATGAAGATAAATCATAGATCGAAGTGATGACGTCTGATACATCTTCAACGTATCTATATTTTTTGATTGTTGCATGCTATTTTTTGACCAATTTGTTCATGCTATTATAGCATAAATCTTGGATGTTTATTATGCAATTATTAGCAATTACATATCATTTTTTGGACTTTCCTATTAACCTAGTGCCCAGTTCCAGTTGCTGTTTTTTGCTTGTTTTTGGCTTTTCAAAAAATCAGTACCAAACGGTGTCCAAATGCTACAAAACTTTTTGATGTTTTTTTTTCTGGACTCGAAGGGACCCTCGAAGCTTCGGGAGAGGACCTACAGAGCCACGTAGCCTTCTTGACCTAATTCCAGCTCTATAAATTCCCAAATATTCACAATACATCAGAGAGCCACTCGGAACACTTTTTATGCCTCCGCAGGCCTCTGTTCTTTCGTGATCCCATCTGGAGGCCTTCTCCAGTACTCTGCCAGAGGGGGAATCAATCACATAGGGCTTCAACATCAACCTTGCTACCCTTCCAATGATGCGTGAGTTGTTAACCACAAACCCACGGGTCCATAGCTAGTAGCTAGATGGCTTCTTCTCTCTCTTTGATCTTCAATACAATTTTCTCCTCGGTGTTCTTGGAGATTTATTCGATGTAATCCTTTTTTGCGGTGTGTTTGTTGGGATCCGATGAATTGTGGGTTTATGATCAGATTATTCATGAATATTATTTGAGTCTTTTCTGAATTCTTATATGCATGATTATTAGCTTTATATTTCTCTCCGATCTAGTTTGGTTTTGTCAACTGGACTGAATTATCTTGCGGGAGAGGTTCTTTATAATGGGTTTGATCTTGCGGTGCTCAATCCCAATGACAGAAAGGGACATGACACGTATTTGTATCATTGCTATTAACGATAAAAATATGAGGTTTATTCATATTGATTGACTTTACTTTGTCTACATCATGTCATCTTGCTTAAGGCGTTAATCCATTCTTTATGAACTTAATACTCTAGATGCATGCTGGATAGCAGTAGATGGGTGGAGTAATAGTAGTAGATGTAGGGAGGAGTCGGTCTACTTGTCTCGGATGTGATTCCTATATACATGATCATTGCCTTGAATATCGTCATAACTATATGCTTTTCTATCAATTGTCGAACAGTAATTTGTTTACCCACCATATGCTATGTTCTAGAGAGAAGCCACTAGTGAAAACTATGGCTCCCGGGTCTATATTTTATCATATATAAATCCAAAGATACCTTGATACAATTTATTTACCGTTATTTGTTTCTGTGTTTTAATCTATCTATCTATCTATCTCTCACTACGAGATTTTACTTAGAATTTTATGTAGGGTGGAAACCCTAGGGCTGATCTTTCACGAAATGGAGGGAATCCTACCAAGAACACGAGGGGAAAACACGAGGGCAAAACACTCATATGAGCGAGAACAATCACACATGTGATAGATCCATGAGCATAAAGAGTGATACAAGATCCAAACGAACAAAGGACGATATAAGAGGCGGTAGTTCTTCTCTGTGAGGAGGCCTTGACGGGTCTTCAAGTGAGGGGTCTTGAATCCAAGGATGGATCTTCTCCGAAGAAGCCGCGGTCTCATCGAGGAGTAGAACTAAATGGATGAGAAAATCTCTATCTCTAGTATGAGCTAAACCAATGCTAACCCTAGAAAGAGGGAGTACAAGGAGTATTTATAGTCTAGGAGGTCGAAGGCGTACATGGGCCTTGGACCTAGTCTCTGTGCGCAGACAAGCGTTGATCGTCCGACAGCTACCGGACGTCCAGTGGCTCGTAAGGGTATGGACGTCCGGTACTTGTCGGACGTCCGCCGTTTTTGCTCGGGTGGCTTGGTGCCAGATTTCCGGTCGGTGTCGGACATCCAGTTGGTCTCAGACTTCTGGCGTTTGCCTCAGACCCACAGGTGTCAGATTTCCGATGGGGCCCGGTCGTCTGGTGGCTGGAGGATGTTGGTCGTTTGGTCCTCGTCGGTCGTCCGGTCGCTGTAGCGATCTATTGCTTGGCCTTCTGGCTGGTGAGGCTTCCAGGGGTCGGACATCCGATGGGGGCAGGTCGTCTGGTGGCTGTCAACTTCACGCGGCTTCTTCTCTTGGTCCTTGCGCTTGGTGTCCTCGCCGTCTTGGTTGTTGAGTGTAGTTGCTCCATGGCTTCCCTCTAAGTACCTGAATACACATGGAGTTTTCCGCTTGAGGTAGTAGCCATCTCTCACATGTGGAAAGTGTTAGTTCGGAGAGGAGCGATTTCACCTTAGTTTCGATAGCCCTTGCTCAAGCTCTTGTCATAGGTCCATGTGGTGTCATAGGAGACAAAGGTAGGTCCATGGGGATGACCGTAGGATGCTCCGTATCATCTCCCCCCTTGGGAAAGATCTGACCTTGATCGAAATCCTCGTCACCATGGCAGGGAGAGAGATCTTTGACATTGAAGATATCACTCACAGAGTACTTGTCACGCGGTATGTCAATCTGGTATGCGTTGTTGTTGTAGCGCTCGAGCAGCTTGAAGGGTCCATCGGCTCGTGGTCATAGCTTAGACCCACGTTCGTTGGGGGAGCGTTCCTTCCAAAGGTGTATCCATACAAGATCTCCAATGTTGAACATGATGGGTTGCTTGTTGATGTGGAGCTTGGTTGCAAGTCATTGTACTTGGCGTTTGATGGTGTGCCTTGTATGCTCATGCATCTTCTTGAGGTAGCTCACTCATGCACTTGCGTCCATGTTGATGCGCTCTTGTAGTGGTAGGGGTAGAATGTCCAATGGGGATAATGGGTTGAAGCCGTAGACGACTCAAAGGGGGACTTGCCGGTAGTAGAGTGTCGTTCTCGATTGTAGGCGTACTCGGCGATGGGTAAACACTCTTACCACTCCTTGATGTTCTTCTTGATCAACACATTAAGGAGAGTAGATAGCGTCCGGTTCGTGACCTCAGTTTGGCTGTCAGTTTGAGGATGGTATGCCGAAGTGAACAAAAGCTTGATTCCGAGCTTGGCGCATAGCGTCTTCCAAAAGTAGCTAAGGAACTTGACATCGCGGTCCGATACGATAGTCTTGGGCACACCGTGTAGACGCAAGATTTCCATACAAAAAAGATTTGCGACATGTGAAGCGTCGTCTATCTTGTTCCATGGTTTGAAATGATCCATCTTAGAGAATCGGTCCACAACAACAAACACGGAATCTTTGCCATTCTGAGTTCTAGGCAAACCAAGCACAAAGTCCATACTAATATCTTCTCATGGGTGATACAGAATAGGAAGTATCATATATAGACCATGCGATTTAGCTTTAGACTTAGCTTTGCGACATGTAGAGCATCGGTTGGTGAAGTGTGAGATGTCGCGGAACATCTTGGGCAAAAAGTAGTTCTTGGAGAGCATAGAAAATGTCTTGTTGAATCCATAGTGGCCCATAAGTCCTCCTCCATGAGATTCTTGCAAAAGTAACAAACGAAGAGAAGACCTGAGGATACATAGTTTGTTAGCTATCATAAGATAATCATCTTTGATGCTTTCCCAAGATGTATGCGTCAAATATTTGGCATAAGGGATAGAAAAAGTAGCATCATGCGCATATAAGTCTTTTATGTGCTCAAAGCCAATGACATTCAATTCATGTTCAGCGACAAGCATGCATTTGCGGGAAACAACATCTGCCACAACATTTTCCTTACCGTTGATTTACTTGATGACATAAGGAAATGACTCTGTGAAGTCACTCCACTTGGCATGTCGCTTATTCAATTTAGTTTGACCCTTAACATATTTAAGCGTTTCATGATCCGTATGCATGACAAATTCATGAGGGCGGGGATAGTGTTCCCACTCACGCAATAGTCACACTAATGCATATACCTCTTTGTCATAGATGGGATAATTGAGTTGCGTTCCGGAAAGTTTTTCACTGAAGTAAGCAATTGGGCGCTTCTCTTGCATTAACACACTTCCTATACCATTGCCATTAGCATCGCAATGAACTTCAAAAGTTGTGTCAAAATTGGGTAAAGCAAGCAAAGGAGCATGTGTTAGAAAATTCTTCAGCTCATTAAATGCGGTATCTTGGGATGGTCCCCAAACAAATGGTGCATTCTTCTTACTCAAGGCATGTAAACGAGATGCAATAGTGCTAAAGTCATTAACAAATCTACGATAGAAACCGGCTAAGTCAAGGAAACTTCGCAGTTGTTGCAAGTTGGTTGGTTGTGGCCAAGTTTTAATAGCATCGATTTTAGCTTCATCTACATTAACACCCTTAGATGACACAACAAAACCCAAGAAAACAAACTTATCAACACCAAAAAGGCATTTGTCCATATTAGCGTAAAGGCACTCTTTTCTAAGAGTTTGCAAAACGGTTCTAAGATGGGTGACATGATCTTTGAGAGATTTTCTAAACACAAGAATATCGTCATCCATCTTAGAACGGTTCTAATAGAAGTTCGTATAGCATGTCATCAAGACAAGGAATACGATATCTATAGTGGATGGTGATAGCATTTATGGGTCTACAATCAGAACACATGCGAAAACTACCGTCTTTCTTAGGACTAGTATGATCGGTATGACACAAGGACTTAAACTTTCACGCACATGCCCATTGGCAATGAGTTGTTGTAATTGCCTTTGTATTTCCTTAGTTTCTTTAGGGTTGATGCGGTAAGGTGCTTTTTAGGAAGAGGGGCTCCGGGTATGAGGTCGTTGTGTTGTTCGATGCCTCGTAGTGGAGGTAGTACCTGATGTAGCTCATCGGGAAAAACGTCCTTGAATTTTAGCAAGATATTAGACAACACTAAAGGTAGATAGTGAGAGGTGTTAGTTGGTGTTGTGTCATCCTCACACAATAGGACATAGTGCATGACACTTGATGGGTTCTCGCACGCTTCTCTCATCTTTCTTTTGGTAGCGAATAATACTAAGTTTTTCTTGTCGCTCATCGTGGAGGCACTCAATTTGGGCTTGTGGCGCTCACTCTATTTTTGGTGGTTCACTCTCTCACTATTTTCTCCATGATGGGTGGTTGCTTGCTTGTCGGTGATCACTTGGCTTGGAGACATACGTCGTAGCACGTACTCCGTCCTGTTCATCTTGAAGCTATAGTGATTGGTTCGTACATTGTGGATGTCACCACGGTCGAATTGCCAAGGTCATCCAAGTAGGAGGTGGCAAACGGACATAGAAACCACATCACGCTGCAAAGTGTCTTGATATGCTCCAATCTTGAAGGAGACTTGAACGGTGCCGGAGTCCCTAAGCCACTGGACATTGTAGGGGCGAGGGTGCTTCATCTTAACCAACTGTTGCTTGGAACATAGCTCGTCACTTGCCAAGTTGTGGAAACTTCCTTCGTCGATGATGACCTTCATGGATATTCCATTGATGCCCACCTTGGTGTGGAAAATATGGCATCTTTGGTCTTTGTCTTGTTGATGTTGAAGGGTCAAGACCTTGGAAACAATGAGAGTGGGGCTCGAATCATTGTCTCAAAAGACTTGGTCATCTTCATCTTCATTCACTTACCGGTGCATAACCACATGCTCAAGTGCTTCCATTTCCCCTTCAATCATGGAGTCGTATGTGTCGTCATCGTTGAGGATCATGGTGCACTCATTGGTACACTTGAAGGAATTGTGGCCTTGGCTGCCGCATGTGAAGCATTTGATTGAACTTGTCTTGATAGTCTCATTTGGTGGAGTTGTAGATGATGAAGCTCTGGGCTTGAAGTTGGTTGTAGTAGGAGGACGAGTTGAGATTGTCGATGTTTTTGTGCAACTTGACTTGTCGCTGGTGCTTGTAGAAGGTTAGGTTGAGATAGAAGTCGGTGGAGTCATTGAAGCTTGGTTGTTGGAGCCATAGCTCTTCGAAGAGTATTTGGCATACTTGAAGTCATCTTGCACTTGTCGCTCCACTTTGGTAGCTTGATGCAATAGCTCGATGAGGTTGGAGTAAGGTTGGAATTCGGCGATCTTCCTGATAGGATTATTGAGTCCATTCAAGAAATGTGCCATAGTTTGCTCATCATCTTCCATGACATTAGCTCATTTCATGGTGATCTCCATTTATTTGTAGTACTCTTCAATGCTCTTTGTTCCTTGCTTGAGGATTTGTAGTTCCTTGAAGAGGTCGCGTTTATAGTATGTTGGCACAAAGTGCGCTCTCATGACATCCTTCATTTGATCCCAAGTTGTGATTGGTGGTTCACCTCTTGCTTCTCAGCGCTCAATGAATTGCTCCCACCAAATGAGGACATAGTCTTGGAACTCAAGGGATGCCATGGTCTCTTCCTCATAGTTGTGCAAACGAAAGACCTTGTCAACCTTTGTAACGCCCAATATGCAACTATACTCCACACGTGTCGAGGCACGACTTGGGGCATAAGTGCATATTTGTATTGTCGCGAGACTTGTTGTATCTTTGTGCATCTCATGTACTGAATAGATAGAATACGAGCTTTGGCATACAATCGCCACAATGTCACACAAATATCATCAAGTAATACAATAATACAAGATGAACATAGAGTCCGGCTATGGAAGAAATCAAACAAATAAAAGACAACCACCCAAGCTAAGTCCCGATCGACCCTACTAGGAACTACTACTAATTGTCCGAATAAGTAACGTAGAAACTCCCAAGAAACTCATCAAACTCCCACTGGAGCTTAGTGGCATCTCCTACATCAGATTCAACAGTACCTGCAACTGTGTTTGTAGTATTCTGTGAGCCATGGGGACTCAACAATCATATCACCCTCGGTATCAAGACTATCAAATCTTAAATAGGTATTGTCGGGGAGGTTGATCGTACCCGCGGACACCTATGGGGCCGGCGGAGCGGGCCCCTTTGTGGTTCGGAGGGGGGCGGAGGTCGCACGAAGAGCGGATCGAGGCGATGCACACGAGCGGTTTACCCAGCTTCGGAGCTCTCCGGAGAGATAAAAATCCTACTGCTGCTTGTTTGATCTATTGTGTTCTTGCTAGGGAGCAATGCGGGCTACCAAACCTAGCTTGAGTGTCTCTGGTCTTGAGTGGGTCGAATGAACCGAACCTCGGAACCTTGCCTAAAATGCGAACCGAACCTCCTCTACGTCGCACTCGGGCCTCCTTTTATATGCTCAAGGGGTCTCCGACAGGTGGCAACATAGGCGGGGGTACAAATGTAAAAACAGGGGTTGGTACACCTACTTGAACAAAGGTACGATTGCAAAATACCTAACTCGACGGCAAGGGACAAAAGCAATAAATGCACTGTCGTTGTCGCCCAAACAAAGGTAATGAGACCGTTAGGTGCGCCTCCGCTCGCCACGATGGCGAGCCTGTCAGTGCCGCTTATCGCTGCTCTCCGCTGGCTGCACAGCCGCTCGACACGCGCCCATGGAACGGTCCCATGGCGACACGTCGCTGGGTGAGCTGGAGCGGAGACGGAGAGAAGTTGCATGCCGCCTTGCCGCGGCCGAATCCTTGTCGCGCCCGGAGACTTGTCGCGCTCCGAGCCTTCCCGGCAAGCTCCTCTTGCCGGGGCCTTGTCTTCTGCGTGCCTGGAGTGGCCTTCCCGACAAGCTCCTCTTGTCGGGACCTTGTCTTCTCAATCTAATACTTTGTTCTTGAATGGCTCCAAAGGAGCCACGGAGGAGATTGGCGGTGTGAGGCAAACCTTGCAGCTGGTGTCTGCAATCGTCCGTGCACGAGTACGGGATACTAGGGTACCCCTACTCTAGTACAACCGGCTGTGAGCCTCCGGCCTGGGCCGTGCACGGTGCCGAAGCGCTTGTCGGGCCAGGCCCGTAACTGCAGACGGACACGCGCTGCCTCGCCACGCCGCAACTTCGCCCGGACCCACCACGATCCCCACTAACGACACGCACCGGACGTGGCGTCAGGCGAAGATCGTGGGCGCGGTCGTGGGGAGTTCTTTATTAATATAAGCGGAACGTCCGCCCCCCTCATCCCCTTTATAAGCGGAGGAAACAGAGGCAGGCCGACCACTCTTGCCATTGCCGTCTTGTCAAGAAACCACCGCCGCTCCCCTCGTCTTCTCCGGTGCGAAGAGAGCAGCGCCCCGCCCCCTTTCGCCACAAGCACACTCTCCGCCGTCGACCTCCTCCGCCCCCCCCCCCCTCGCCATGGCCCCGAAGGCCGATAAGGAAAGGGGCGTCAAGTCGGCCGAGGCCCAGCGGCTCGCGGCGCTGTGCAAGGAGCGAGCCGTCTTCCCCCCGCAGCTCGACGCACGGGAGCTGCGGGACGTCTACTACCTTTTCTGGTCGATGGAGACTCGTCCGCATCCGCGCACGAGGGTGCTCCCCGCCTCCGCCCGCTGATCCGCCCCAACAGGTACCCTTTCTTCGCCCTTTTCTTCTATTGCGGTCTTTGCCCACCGTATTCCGAGTTCTTTTGCGACATAATGAACACCTTTGGCCTCCGCCTCCTCGATTTCACCCCCAACGCCATCTTGACCATGGCAGTTTTCACGCATTTGTGCGAAAACTTTGTCGGAGTCCACCCGAACGTGGCACTCTTTCGCCATTTCTTTGTTCCCCGCGTCGAGAGAGGAGAGCCCTTGCCGAGGGATAGCACAGGTCTCTAGGATCGGCAAGAAAGAGGCCTACCTAGAGGGGAGTTCCGGAACAAGTGGGAGGAGTGGAGAGCCAACTGGTGCCGGGTCAGAAGAGGACCCACAGCCCTTCACCGCCGTCGCCAAACCCCAATTCTTGCTGCAAGGATTGGAGTAACTTACGCCGGAGGATGCGAGGCAAGATAGCTGTGACCCGAATTCTGCGCCTCAGGCTTGCCGGGTTAACTGTTGGCGCAGTTGGCGCAGACTTCATTCGCCGCCGCATCGCGCCCTTGCAGGAAAGGAGGAGGCCTGCTTGGGAGTTCCAGAATGCAGCGGACATCATGAGGCTGCGCCCGGGCCTGAATTGGAACTTCACCGTCATGGAGCTGGATTCAGTGTTTCTCGAGCTATTCAAGAACGACCCCGAACATCCCGAGTGGTTCAGGTTGCCGCATGGGGTCGCCTCGCCAGAAACAACTTCGGCGCTCGACCGCATCCGCCGCCATGATGCCACCGGCGACTCCCACGGATCGCCCCGACCTGCCAGAGCCCCCGACGAGGTCGTGCAGCAATTCTTCGACAACTTGCAAGAGGTGCCGATCCGCTCGACGAAAGCGTAAGAGGCTCACCCGAGACACCACCGAGCGGGAGATGGCGTGGATCGCCACCAGAGCGGGCGAGGCGGCAGCCGCTGCCGCTGGAGCCTTCGGGTTCACCGTGGAGGAGGCGGACGCGGCGAAGGCGGCAAGCTCTGCTGAGCGAGGGGAGGTCGCCGGCGAGGACGAGCTTGTCGAGCTCGAGGCCGGGACGAGCGGACCCGCCGAGGGCGCTTCTTCCCCGCCGCCAAGCGACTTGCCACCAGCGGAGCCCCCGGCTCCGCCGAGGAGGCGTCTCCGCAGGGCTGGAGACGAGCCGGGGCGACAGGTCGGCCCACAGCTGCAGCGCCGCTCGACGCGCTCTACCGCGGCAAGCGAGGTTGCCGCGGGAGCGCCCCAAACTGCAGCGACAACTGGTGCGGAATCTTCTCAGGCCGCCGCCGACGCCTCCGCCAAGCGGCCGAGAGAGCCAACTCCCCCGCCTCATCGCACCGGAGGCGGGCCGGAGTTTGATTTCTCCGCGCTCAGCTCCGAGGAGGAAGGCGAAGAGTAAGCTTCTCGAGATTGTGCTTGTATGTCTTCAATTTTTATTGCTCCATCTTGAATCTGATTTGCTTCGCTCGACTCTTTCCTTTTCGTGACGCTGGCCCAGAGCGGCGAAGAGGGCCAAGATCCCGACGGTCGTCGTTGAGGACGATTCTCCCATGGCAACGGGGACGCGTCCAGACCGCTTTTGCCGGACCCGCAACCCTTCCCCAGAAAGCAGCCCCAAAGACAGCCCCCTGCAGTAAGTGTGCAGTTTTCTTCTTGCTATTGGGCGTGTGGGGTGCCCTTCTTTGTTGATATTTGACTGTGTGCTTGTGCAGGAGCAGGCAGTCTCATCAGAGGGCTCGGAAGCCGCCTCCGAGATCCTGCCCGCTGCCACTACGCCGCCAAGGGAGGGCTCCCCGGCGAGGGAGCTCCCTCCGACAAGGGAGGCCACCCCGGCAAGGGAGGCCACTCCGGCAAAGGACGGTGCCAGCGACCCCCCAGTGGTCGAGGCCATGGCTGCGGATCCCGTTGTAGGTAACTCCCTTACACGGAATTTTCCCTTGGGCTTGCTTTCTTTTGTTTCTCTTTTCTGAATATCTGCTCGACTGCTCTTTCTTCGCCTGACGCAGACCCGATGGAGGTCGAGGCCGCCGGCGAGGAGGAAATGCGCGGCAACACCGACGAGGCCGCCGTCGAAGAAGAAGAGGTTGTCGTCGTGGAAGAAGAGGTCGTCGCCGACGGGCCTGTTGGCGAGGAGGCCACCGAGGCTGCCAACGCAGAGGCCGGCGAGGGGTCGGACGGTCGTACTGATGGCCCTGAGGCCGCAGGAGCGGCAAGCGCTACACCGACAGCCGACTTCACGCCAAGGGCGCCAGTTCGAGGAGCCCCAGCCCGTGCCTACCAAGGCCGCGGCGTCTTCATCAAGCTCCCCTGGGAGCTGAGCTCCAGGGCGCCAGTCGAGGGCGAGACCTTCGACGGCGAGCTACTCGCCTCCGCTGGGCTGACGCTGGTGGATGCGCCAGGCAGCAGCAGCGGTGAGTCTGAGGAGAAGCAACTGCTGAAGAAGTTGCTGTCGCTCTACCGCGCCCGGCAGGCCAAGTTGGAGACCTGGGAGGCTCTTGTCGCGAGGGCGGGAGCGGACATGAAGAAACGCGTCGAGGAGCTCCGGAGCGCCAACAAAGAAGCCCTCAGCGACGTGGCGGACGCGCGGGCGCAGCTCGCAGAAGAGCGCACGGCCTTCATCCTTGAGAAGGCCGCAGCTGAGGAGGAGCAGCGGCTGGCTGCCGAGAAACTCGCCGCGCAGGAAAGCGAGTTGGCGCAGCGGAAGGTCAACCTGGATAGCCACGAGGAGGACCTTGCCGCGTGTGAGGAGTCGCTTGGCGGGGCGCCGAGGAGCGGCGACGCCGCAGCCGCCGAGGCCGCCAAGGAAGAGCTGAAGGCGAAGGTGGCACAGATTGAGGCCACCCTCAAGAAGAGCAGCGAAGAGCTTGCCATGCTCAAGCGTGAGCGCCAGAAGGACGCCCACACGCTGGGCGAGCTGCAGTCCGTCTCGGCCGACAGGCCAAGGAGCTCGACGCCGCCAAGGACTCCAAGGCGGATCTGGAGCTGAAACTGACCACTCTGACGCAGACGTTGGATGGTGCCAGAGAGCGGGAGACGGGCTTGTTGGAGGCGATCAAGGACAAGGAGGAGCTGCTGGCGAATGCTGCCTCCGTCCAGAACACCTTGAGGGAGAGCGTGGAGCATTGGACCGAAGGTCTTGTGGACACCGCCGCCGACATCCACAACGAGCTGATGGAGCCGGGATGGCGGACCTTGCGTACCACCGATGAGCATCTCCAACCCAGCGTCAAGCTTAGCCTATTCTTCAAAGGCGTGGTGGCGGGCCTCCGCGACTCCGGAGGAGGTCCCGAAGCAGCTCGCCAAGTTTGTGCGGGGGCCCTCGAGAAGGTGTTGATGAAGGTGGCCTTCCGCAACCCGGGCCTCAACCTTAACGGCGTCCTCAGATCCTTGCCGGCCGAAGCCAACGTGGAGGAGCTCAAAGCCCTTGTCGCACCCATTGTGGACAAGGTGAAAAAGATCAAGAGGATCGAGGGCGACCGCGTGGACTAGGCCGCCAACCTTATCTTTCCCTTGTCGCTGCTGATCATGTTTAGAAAACTTTATTAGATCAGCGACAAGTTATTCTGTAATATACTCTATCTTAGGTGAATCGATCAATGCAATGTTATTTCCTCTACTTGATTCCTTCCTTTGTATGCGTTTACGCCTTACGCATTTCAGTGGAAACTTGCGGTGCAGGCACCCTTGCCATGAAAGCAATCGAAAAGTGAACATCGCAGCTCATCAAGGGCGGTCGCTACCGACAAGCAACCTTGTCGCGGACTAGCCGCAGCTCACTTAAGTTGTTGAGCAGACTTGAAACAAAATAAGGGCGCGACCAGTCGCGATCTGGTTCCTCTGCACACAGGTTCTCCATACAAAGTACTATCGTTCGAGGAAGATAACTTAAAAATTTAAAAATTGATTGCTCAGACTTTGGCAACTTAGCTTTTTTGTCTCTTGCTTCCCGATGAGGTGAGACTTCCTCGAGCGGTGCTCTGGTCCATAATATTATCTCCTCCTTCCCCCCTAGTTAACTTGTGCGCGAGGGAGCCTCCCTTTCTTTGCGACAAGAGAAAGAAGAGGAAATAACGTTATGGAGCCTTGTGGCTCGATTCTGCTTACCGGGTGTGGTTGCTGCACAAAGTGTTAGCCAAAACATGCAATAAATTGATGAAAGCATGAACTTGACGGGTTGTGCACAACACATGGGCTTTCTTGATGCACGGGTCTGCCCGGCTCTGTACAAAGGATTACATGCAACATCGGCAAGACTTGTACAAAAGGTGGTTGCCGGAACAGGTTCCGGCAACCGCACCTTACGGGTAAAACTTACGAAGATGCTCTATGTTCCAGGGGTTGCTCACCGGAACGCCATCTTCGGTCTCAAGGCGGACAGCGCCAAGCCTAGTGACTCGTTTCACCCGATAAGGGCCTTCCCACTTCGGCGTCAACTTGTTGGAATTCTTGGCGGACTGAACGCAGCCAAGAACAAGGCCGCCTTCCTCGAGACTTCGCATTAACCCTGCGGCCATGGTAGCGGCGCAGGCTTGTTGGTAGCGGCGGCTCGCCTGACAAAGCTGAAGACGATCCTCCTCAAGGAGCAGCGTCATCTTGTCGCAGCTGCTCTTGGTCAAACTCATCATAAGCGAGCACTCGAGGCGACCCAGATACGAAGTTACGTGGGGAGAACTGCCTGCTCCATAGACTAGAGCAAAGGGTGCACGCCGGTGGCTCGATTTGGCGTCGTCTGATCGACCAAAGAACCACCGGCAGCTCCTCAATCCAGTTTCTTCCGCACTTGTGCAGCCTGTCGAAAGTTCTGGTCTTGAGCCTGCAGCAAGACTTCAGCGTTGCCCTCTCGCTTGACTGTTGCTTCTCGGGTGAGCAATGTATAAAGCAGACCTTGGCGCCAAGGTCTTGGACGTCTTGCATGAAGGTGCGACTCTTGAATTGTGTGCCGTTGTCGGTGATGATCCTGTTAGGGATCCCGAAACGGCAAACAATCGACCTGAAGAACTTGACTGCTGACTGTGCTGTCACCTTCCTCACTGCTTCCACTTCCGGCCACTTTGTGAACTTGTCGATGGCGACATACAAGTACTCAAAGCCCCCGACAGCTCGGGGGAAGGGGCCGAGGATGTCGAGCCCCCAGACCGAAAATGGCCAGGATAAAGGGATCGTCTGGAGAGCTTGAGCTGGCTGGTGTATCTGTTTGGAATGGAACTGGCACGCTTCACACTTGGTTACTTGTGCGCCAGCATCCCGGAGGGCTGTCCGCCAGAAGAAACCTTGCCGGAAAGCTTTGCCGGCAAGTGCTCTTCTTGCCAATGTGGTGACCACATATGCCTCCATGTATCTCGCCAACAGCTTCATCCATCTTCCACAGGAATACACTTCAATTTCACGCCGTTGAGTCTTCTTACATGCAGTATCTGTCGACAAACTGGTACATACTTGACTGCCGGGCTACTCTTTCCGCTTCTTCTTGCTCTTCGGAAGTTCTTACATGCGAGTTAATGGACAATCTGCTGTGCCCATGCTGGAGCTTGCGGCTCGACAACAAGGACTAAAGGCACATCTGCTGCTGCGGGAACATCAGCTTCTACGGCAAGAACCTGCGTCCCTGCCGGAGCTTGGTGCTCCCCGACAAGCTTGCCGGAGCAAGACTTGTCGGGAGCGTTGTTTCAACGAAACAAACCCTAGGGTCTGCTGGAGCAGATCGCTCCTCAAAGACTGTTGGTGTTGATCTTGGGGACCTTTGCAACGACGGCTTCGGGAAGTGCTGTCGGAAAGTAGTCACCAGAGGCCAACTTCCTCTTCTTGCTCTGTCCGGTCGATGGTGTTACGGTTGGTTGAGTCAGCTTGAGCATAAAGGTCCCTGGTTCCACAGGTAGCTTGAGTGCGGCGCACTTTGACAGGCCGTCAGCAATATCATTCTGAGCTCTTGGAACATGTTCCATTTGCAGGCCGTGAAAGTGCTCTTCTAGCTTCCTCACTTCATCAACGTAGGCTTCCATCAACGGACTCTGGTAATCTTTGTTGACTTGGCGGACGACGAGTTGTGAGTCACCCCTGACAATAAGCTTCTTGATCCCAAGGTCCACTACGATCCTGAGACCGGCAAGCAAACCTTCATACTGCAGTATTGTTTGTCGCTTGCTCCTTGGGAAAGTGCATCCGACGACGTATGAGGTGCTCTCCGGTGGGTGCGATAAGCAAGACGCCGACACCGGGCGCCTTATGCGGCGAGAAGGCACCATCAAAGTACATCAGCCACTCTTTGCTTGCTTCTTTGTGGGAATGCTCGTCTCGAATCTCTTCATCCGCATTGGCGTCCATTCTGCTATGAATTCTGCCAAGGCTCGCTTTGGATAGTTGATGTGCTTTCAAACTTGAGACCAAAGCTTGACAGCTCCGGTGCCCACTCGACAATCCTGCACTGCCGCTTCGGATTCTCGTAGTATCCTCTTCAGGAAAGCGAGTGACAAGCTGTGATCTCATGTGCTTGGAAGTAATGGCGCAGCTTTCTCGAGGCCATGAGGAGGCCGAAAAGCAATTTACGCACACCGAATACCTTGACCTAGCCCCTTGCGGGAGGAGGCCCGACAAAGTAGACTGGCGCTGCACCATCCTTTTACGCATCTGCTCACGCGTCTTCGCGGACTCGTCCTTGTCGGGACCAGAGCTTGTCGTGAAGCCCCTCGCTTGTCGCTGGATGTGCTCGCCTTGTGATTCTTTGGCTCGTCATCCGCCTCCTCTCTGCCACTAACGCAGCACTAACCACTTGATTGGTTGCCGCTATATATAGCAGCAACTTCTCTTGTGGCCTAAGGCGCGACAAGTGTTGGAGTGGAGGACAGGTATCTCTTTAAGTCTTGCAGCGCAGCCTCCGCCGGGAGTCCATTTCTTGGACCTGCCTTTTCAAAATCTTGAAGAATGGTAGGCGCGCTCGTGAACCTAGAAATAAACTTCTTTGAGAGCAGCCACGCAACCGCAAGTCTTCGTACATCCTTGGCGCTTTGGTGCTTCAATCTGCTCAATGGCCTTGATCTTGTCGGGATTAGCTTCAATCCCCGCCGAGACCACGAAGAACACGAGAAGCTTGCCGGAGGGGACTCCAAACACGCACTTCTTGGGGTTGAGCTTGAGGTTGATCTTGCGCAGATTTGCAAAGGTCTCGTTCAAATCTTGAACCAAAGTTGCTTTGTCCTTGCTCTTGACCACTATGTCATCCATGTAGGCTTCTACATTTACGTGCATTTGCGGCTCAAAAGCGTCATGGACTACCCTTGCAAATGTTGAACCAGCATTCTTCAAACCGAAAGGCATCCGTATGAAACAGTAGGTGCCACAAGGTGTGATGAATGCGGTCTTCTCTTCATCTTCTTCAGCCATGAAGATCGATGGTATCTGAGTAGGCATCAAGAAACGAAAGCAAATCACATCCAGCCGTGGAGTCAACAATCTGGTCAATGCGCGGCAAGGGAAATGGATCTTTGGGACAATCTTTATTAACATCCGTGAAGTCAATACAAAGTCTCCATTTCCCATTTGCCTTGCGCACGACTACAGGATTGGCCAACCACGTAGGATGGAGCACTCCTCTGACAAGGCCTGCTGCTTCCAGTTTCTTGATCTTTTTCGCTATGAATTCTTGGCGCTCCACCGCTTGCTTCTGACTTTTTGCTTGACGGGCTGCGCGATGAGGACAAACGGCCAGCGGTGCTCAATCACTTTCACAGGAACACTGGGGATATCGGGACGGTTGCCATGCAAACACCTCGACATTCGCCCGCAGGAAAGCAAGCGCCGCCTTCCTATTTGGGGTCGAGAGAGGCACCGATGGTGAAGGTACCACCGGTAACGTCCTCCTTGGCGGGCACCTTCTTGGTCTTCGGTAGAGCCACCATCTTCTTGCACTTGCCGGTGGAGCTCGATGGTGCGTCCTCGACGGTAGCGCAGCACTCCGAAGAGGTGCGCTTGCCGGAGTGAGCATCAGAGCCCTTGCCGGACTTGGACTTGGTCTTCTTCCCCCCGGGAGCTTCAGCGGCAAGTGTCTGGCAATCTGTTGCGGCTGCCGCATCCCGGAAGATCTTGTCGGCACTGATAAGGGCATCCTTCTTGTCGCCATGGGACAGAGATGACGCTTATCGGGCCCGGCATCTTGAGTAGGTTGTAGGCGTAGTGAGAGGCTGGCATGAACTTGGCTAGTGCTGGACGGCCAAGTATCCCATTGTAAGGCAATGGGAAATCGGCGACGTCAAACGTAACCCTCTCGATCCACGAAGTTCAGCTCGGCGCCAAATGTGACCGGCAACGTAATCTTCCCCTTGACTTGCTCCTTCCCGGATTGATTCCTTGGAAGGTTCCGGTCTCTTCGAGCTTCGCTGTCGAGGATTTGAAGCTTGGAGCACCGCGGAGGAGATCAGATTCAAGCCGGCCCGCCGTCAACTAACATTTTTGTGACCTTGAGGTTGCGGATGGTTGGAGAGACCAACATCGGCAAGCACCCGACCGCATGATTATCTGATCGTGGTGGTCCTCAATATCAAAAATGATAGGCATGCTGGACCACTTCAGAGGCTTGCGCGACTCTACGGATGGTTCCGCTGCATTGACCTCCCGCATCCATTGCTTGAGTTGGCGGTGGGAGGTATGCAGGGAAGCACCTCCGTCAACGCAGAGAACCTCTGTGGCTTTCTGAAACTCCTGCTCATCGGCGTCGTCGTCCTCCATATCTTCCTCGTCATCATCATCTTCATCCTTGTCGCGGCCGCGGGGAGGTCGATCTCCTTGTCGCTGCTTGACTTTGCCACGGCGTCCTCCCCGGCCGGGACGTTTCTTGCTTGCTCCCCCAGCACCTTCCTGGGCCTTCTCCTTGTCTACTTCGCTGCGTACTCAGCTCTCTGCTGTTCGACGAGCTGCTCGACCTTCTTGAAGCTCTGGAGATCGTGGCCCTTGGTGCGGTGGATCTTGCGATCTTGCTTGCCGGAGCCGTCACCTTGTCGGCGGCCGCCACCGACCGGTGGTTGGCGTCGTGGCAACCTCCTTGCCGGAGCCACCAGCCTTGGCGTTCTTGTCGCCACCTCCGTTGCGGACTGCTCAACAGCTAGCACTTCTCTGGCCTTCTTCTTCCTGTTGCCTCGCCGCCGCCCTTCTTTGCCGGGCGGTGTAAATCCTTGTCGAGATCCTGCTTCGCATTCTCTCCTCGAGTCTCCTCCTTCCTCGACGCTGCGCGACACTTGTCGGCCAAGGCGTACAGCTCGCCGCGTCCTTGACTTTGCACATCGCCATCTCCTCCCTCATCCTGCGGTTCCGCACATTACGATGAAATGCGCTGATCACCGCGGCAGGGTGGACGTCTGGGATGTTGTAGTGCACACGGCTGAATCTACGAATGACCTTGCGCAGGACTCTCCTTCCTTCGGGCGAGCAAGTGAAGGTCACTCTTGGCCATGAGGTTTGTGGCCACACTGTGAAGGCGCCAACAAACTGATGGCACAGATCTGCCAGGAGGATATGGAGCTGTCCGACAAGTGCATGAGCCAAGATCGGCGTTGGGCTTGAGTACGAGCGGGAAGTAGTTGGCGAGGATCTTGTCGTCCGTCCCCCGCAGCCTGCACCGCGATGGTGTAGATGCTGAGGAACTCCGACGGATGCGTCCGGCCATCATACTTCTCCGGCACGTCTGGTTTGAAGTTTTTCTGGCTGGGCCATTGGACTTGCCGCATCTCACGAGTGACCGCAGGGCAACCTACCGCGTACGGCAAGTCGCCTGGCCCCTCCGGCGCGTGCATGTCGACAGAAGGCCCAGCGCGCTTGTCGGACTGACGTCGCGCTTCTCTTCGGCGCTCGATGCGAGTTCGAGCGTCCTCTTGTTGTCGCTCATGAAGAACTTGGCGCTGATCGCGGCGAACTCGCGGATCCGACGACGCAGTGGAGTCGCTGTCGAGGTAGATCCGGCGAGTCGGCGATCTTGGCCCTTTTGGCGGAGAGTGCACGGTGGTTGCCCCTCCGATAGTCTCGTCGCCACCGGCTCGTGCCTTGTCGTCTCGCCGCGGCAATGATGGCGTCGATTGCCGCGGAGCGTCGCCGTGCCGTTGGAGGGTAGTCGAGGAGCAGCTGGGCTCTCGCCAGAGCTTCTGCTGAAGTAGTGGGTGGCATTGGAGAACGGTGCGAGGAGCGGGACACGCTCGGACTTCTAACTCCGTTAGAAGGAGCAGCGCCCCGTCCAGGCGGCCGTATCTCACTCGTGCCAGCATGTTGGCGAGCATGCTGGTCTTGAGGGTCTCGATCCAACGAACGTATGGCGCTGTGAACGCCATGACTTTATTGGTCCCGCGTCTCTTGAGATGGGCACAGGGGATGCGCGGACGTCGAGGTATGCGGTGCCTTGTCCTTGGACTTGGCAATGTCGCGAGCACCTTCGTCGGCGCCCGTTCCTCCGCCAGCGTCTGCCCCACCACCCGTTTGCTGTGGTGAGGGTGGGTACGACGCGGACGGCTCTGCTGCCGCCGAAGCCTTCTTCTTCGGTGGCATGTTGAGGAAGATGTTGATGACGCTGCTCGCGTGAACGCCGGATCAGATTCACATGTCCTCGACGCCCCCTACCTGGCGCGCCAGAGATGTCGGGGAGGCTGATCGTACCCGCGGACACCTATGGGGCCGGCGGAGCGGGCCCCTTTGTGGTTCGGAAGGGGGCGGAGGTCGCACGAAGAGCGGATCGAGGCGATGCACACGAAGCGGTTTACCCAGCTTCGAGCTCTCCGGAGAGATAAAACTCCTCTGCTGCTTGTTTGATCTATTGTGTTCTTGCTAGGGAGCAATGCGGGCTACCAAACCTAAGCGTGAGTGTCTCTGGTCTCGAGTGGGTCGAATGAACCGAACCTCGGAACCTTGCCTAAAATCTGAACCGAACCTCCTCTACGTCGCTTTTCGGGCTTCCTTTTATATGCTCAAGGGGTCTCCGATAGGTGGCAACATAGGCGGGGTACAAATGTAAAACAGGGGTTGGTACACCTACTTGAACGATGTCTGATGCAAAATACCTAACTCTGACGGCAAGGGACAAAAGCAATAAATGCCTGTCGTTGTCGCCCATACAGTGTAACAGAGACCGTCAGGTGCGCCTCCGATCGCCACGATGGCGAGCCTGTCAGCGCCGCTTATCGCTGCTCTCCGCTAGCTGCACAGCCGCTCGACATGCGCCCCTGGAACGGTCCCATGGCGACACGTCCCTGGGTGAGCTGGAGTGGAGACGGAGAGAAGTTGCATGCCGCGGCAAGTGCCTTGCCGCGGCCGAATCCTTGTCGCACCCGGAGACTTGTCGCGCTCCAAGCCTTCCCGGCAAGCTCCTCTTGCCGGGGCCTTGTCTTCTGCGTGCCTGGAGTGGCCTTCCCGACAAGCTCCTCTTGTCGGGACCTTGTCTTCTCAATCTAATACTTTGTTCTTGAATGGCTCCAAAGGGAGCCACGGAGGAAGATTACGGTGATGAGGCAAACCTTGCATGGGTGCGAATCGTCTGCAGGTGCAGTCACGGGATACTAGGGTACCCCTACTCTACTATGCCGACAGGTATGGCATGGTTAAGTGATGAAGTTGCAACAAACACTAAGCATTTGTATGGTGGCTAACTTACGTATAAAAGAATAACATGAGAAACTACACAAAATGTCACAAACTAGTAATGATCAAGAACTGAACCTGAACTAGTTACGTTCAAACATAACCCCATCGTGTTCTCTTTCGGAACTTCGCCGAAAAGAGACGATCACGGTACACACCTAGTTGGTGCATTTGAATTGAGTTAAGTGTCAAGTTCACTACAACCGTATATTAAAAACACCCATCTGCCACATAACCATGGGCACGACATTTGAAAGTTCAAACCCTGCAGGGGTGTCCCAACTTAGCCAACGATAAGCTCACGATCCGCGGAGACAATCCTCCATCTCGGGACACTCCGATCAAGCTCGGAATCCCGGTGCACAAGACATTTCATTAATGGTAAAACAAAACCAGCAAGATGGGTTCTCGCACACTTCTCTCATCTTTCTTTTGGTAGCGAATAATACTAAGTTTTTCTTGTCGCTCATCGCGGAGGCACTCAATTTGGGCTTGTGGCGCTCACTCTATTTTTGGTGGTTCACTCTCTCACTATTTTCTCCATGATGGGTGGTTGCTTGCTTGTCGGCGATCACTCGTCTTGGAGACATCGGTCGTAGCACGTACTCTGTCCCGTTCATCTTGAAGCTATAGTGATTGGTTCGTACATTTGTATGGCACCACGGACCAATTGCCAAGGTTGTCCAAGTAGGAGGCGGCAAACGGACATAGAAACCACATCACACTCCAGAGTGTCTTGATATGCTCCAATCTTGAAGGAGACTTGAACGGTGCCGGAGTCCCTAAGCCATTGGACATTGTAGGGGCAAGGGTGCTTCATCTTGACCAATTGTAGCTTGGAACATAGCTCGTCACTTGCCAAGTTGTGGCAACTTCCTTCGTCGTTGATGACCTTCACGGACCGTCCATTGATGCCCGCCTTGGTGTGGAAAATATGGCATCTTTGGTCTTTGTCTTGTTAATGTTGAAGGGTCAAGACCTTGGAAACAACGAGAGCGGGGCTCGAATCATTGTCACAAAAGACTTGGTCATCTTCATCTTCATTAACTTGCCGGTGCATAACCACATGCTCAAGTGCTTCCATTTCCCCTTCACACATGGAGTCATATGTGCCGTCGTCGTTGAGGATCATGGTACACTCGAAGGACTTGTGGCCTTGGCTGCCGCATGTGAAGCATTTGGTGGAACTTGTCTTGATGGTCTCATCTGGTGGAGTTGTAGATGATGAAGCTCTGGGCTTGAAGTTGCTTGTAGCAGGAGGAAGACTTGAGGTTGTCGAAGTTTTCTTTTAACTTGACTTGTCGCTGGTGCTTGTAGAAGGTTTGGTTGAGATAGAAGTCGGTGGAGTCGTTGAAGATTGGTTGTTGGAGCCGTAGCTCTTCGAAGAGTACTTGGCATACTTGAAGGCATCTTGCACTTGTCGCTCTGCTTTGGTAGCTTGATGTACTAGCTTGATGAGTTTGGAGTAAGGTTTGAAGTCGGCGATCTTCTTGATAGGATAATTGAGTCCATTCAAGAAATGTGCCATAGTTTGCTCATCATCTTTCGTGACATTAGCTCGTATCATGGCGATATCCATTTCCTTGTAGTACTCTTCAATGCTCTTTGTTCCTTGCTTGAGGATTTCTAGTCGCTTGAAGAGGTCGCGGTTATAGTATGTTGGAACAAAGTGCGCTCTCATGACATCCTTCATTTGATCCCAAGTTGTGATTGGTGGTTCACCTCTTGCTTCTCGGCGCTCAATGAATTGCTCCCACCAAATGAGGACATAGTCTTGGAAGTCAAGGTAGGCCATGGCGATCTTCTTCTCTTCCTCATAGTTTTGCGAACGGAAGACCTTGTCAACCTTTGTAATGCCCAATATGCAACTATACTCCACACGTGTCGAGGCACGACTTGAGGCATAAGCGCATATTGGTATGGTTGCAAGACTGGTTGTATCTTTGCGCATCTCATGTACTGAATAGATAGAATATGAGCTTTGGCTTAAAATCGCCGCACTATCACATAAATATCATCAAGTAATACAATCATCCAAGATGAACATAGAGTCCTGCTATGGACGAAATCAAACGAATAAAAGACAACCACCCAAGCTAAGTCCCGATCGACCCTACCGGGCACTACTACTGATTTTCCGGATAAGTACCGTAGAAACGCCCAATATCCTCGTCAAACTCCCACTAGAGTTAGTGGAATCTCCTGCATCGGATTCAACGGTACCTGCAACTACGTTTGTAGTATTCTGTGAGCCATGGGGACTCAGCAATCATATCACCATCGGTATCAAGACTATCAAAGCTTAAATAGGTATGGCATGGTTAAGTGATGAAGTTGCAGCAAGCACCAAGCATTTGTATGGTGGCTAACTTACGTATACAAGAATAAGATGAGAAACTATGCAAACTGTCGCAAACTAGTAATGATCAAGAAGTGATCCTGAACTACTTATGTTCAAACATAACCGCATCGTGTTCTCTTCCTGAACTTCACCGAAAATAGATGATCACGGTACCCACGTGGTTGGTGCATTTGAATTGAGTTAAGTGTCAAGTTTAGTACAGCAGGATATAAAAAACACCCATCTGCCACATAGCCATGGGCACGACTTTTGAAACATTAAACCCTGCACGGTTGTCCCAACTTAGGCAGTTATAAGCTCACGATCCACGGACACAATCCTCCATCTCGGGACACTCCGATCAAGCTCGGAATCCCGGTGCACAAGACATTTCATCAATGGTAAAACAAAACCAGCAAGATCTCCCGATGTGCCGACACCCTAATAGTAGCCGCGCGCATCTCGTCTCAAGCCACGACGGATAAACTAAGCGTAAAGGTACCAAAATACCCCAAGTTTCTAAGGGGCGGTCCCGCACGGTGCTCTAGTTCGGATCAACACCCATGAGGGCACTGGCCAGGGTTGTTGATTAAGAATCCTCGGGTTAATTACTCCCTATGCAAATTTTAGTTGTTATTAGGCAAATGGTAAAACCAAAGTTGGACCTTGCTCGAAGAGTTTATTCAAGCAAAATTTCAAGGGGGTCCATGGACCCCCACCGTGTTAGGGACACAAAATTCAAGGAACATAACAGCGATATGACGGAAACTAAGGCGGCAAGAGAGGAACAAAACACCGAGCAAATGGCCAAGCCTTCCACCCTTTACCAAGTATATAGATGCGTTAATTAAATAAGAGATATTGTGATATCCTAACATATCCATGTCCCAACATGGAACAACCTGCACTGCACCTTCAACTACCAACGCTATAAGAGGGCATGAGCAAAAGCGGTAACATAGCCAATCAACGGATTGCTAGGAAGGTGGGTTAGATGCTTGACATGGCAATATGGGAGGCTATATAAACAAGTGGTAGGTAGCGCGACATAGTGATAGAACAAACAACTAGCAAGCAAAAATAAAAGTGATATCGGGGGTAATGATCATCTTGCCTGCAATGTTCTTAGTGGTATCGAATCCTCGCTCCTCGTGAGCGTATGCGGCAGTGTCCTCGGACACAGACTCGTCTTCCGGCTGTACCCAAAGCAAGAACACAAACATCGGAACAACATTCAATCACGGTGCAACGCGCAAGCAACAAAGGATGACCGGAAACGGATGCACGGTTTGAAAATGACAAGCAAGACCATATACAATGCAAGCTATTGAAAACAACAACATGGCAACTTGGATGCAAAATTTATATATGCTACAACATAGCAACATGAAAATGAGTGCAAAGGAATTGAAGTACATGTCAAGAACTACAAAACATGATTACTGAGCTATTGCTAAAATTCACTAGAAACATGCTTAAAACAACATGGAAAAAATGCAAATGATAACAGTTTTACATACTTGGCAGAAATTCATTGAACAAGGCAAAACAGATTCAGATAGCGATGTTTAGGACTAGTATACTATATGCTATAGGAACATATTATAGCAAAAAGAGCATGACATGCTAGTACTAAATGCACTTAACAAAACTCCCTTACTGAACTTGTTCCAATGATCTACAGATATCATGATAGCATCAATGCGAAATGAGAAGTTATACTGATAGTTTAAGACTTTGCAAAATAAGCACGACATGGCAGAAACAGATTCATTTAGGCATGTTTGCAAGCTTATGGCACTTATCACAGTGCTATATGGCACGAAATAAAATCTAGCATGAAGTAGACATGAAAATGAAGTTGTTCATGTGCAAAACAACGTCATAGCATATACGAATTTAATGAAACAAAAATGACAAAACAACAATATAATGTAAAAATGACATGTGTACAAACTTGATCAAATGCACAAATGGATGCCACCAATGGATTCATTGGATTTTTCTAACCCAAAAACATATATAATATGTTGGGGTTAGTGTAGAGAAATGATCACAATTGCATTAAGTGAAATGCTGCCAGAAATGGATATTTACAGAATTGGAAAACTGCCAGATATAGAATGACCAAAATTGGACATGTCCCAAAATGGAAAACTAGCATATTCCAGAAATGGAATTTCACTAGGATTACTAAGTGAGAATAAGATAAAAAGGAGGAGGGTTCTACGGGATTACAGGTGGGTCTTGGTTGTCATAGGCACAGGGCAAAGCACCGTGGAAAAATTAAGGAAGAAAAATAATGTAAAAAGCAACATGATGCAAGACATGTCATGAAATGGAAGATATGATGTGCATATGCGGATGAGGTGTTTCGGAAGGGGTGCATTCGATACGGAAGGAGAAACAATGAACATGGCACAATCTTGGTAACCGAAGCATGCCACTAGATAGATCGGAAGATTTGGGTTGAAATTGATATAAAGATCACCGGAAACGGATGCACGGTTTGAAAATGACAAGCAAGACCATATACAATGCAAGCTATTGAAAACAACAACATGGCAACTTGGATGCAAAGTTTATATATGCTACAACATAGCAACATGAAAATGAATGCAAAGGAATTGAAGTACATGTCAGGAACTACAAAACATGATTACTGAGCTACTACTAAAATTCACTAGAACATGTTTAAAACAGCTTGGAAAAAATGCAAATGATAACAGTTCTACGTACTTGGTAGAAATTCACTAAACAAGGAAAAACAGATTCAGATAGCACTGTTTAGGACTAGTATACTATATGCTACAGGAACATATTATAGGAAAAAGAGCATGACATGCTAGTACTAAATGCACTTAATCGAACTCCCTTACTGAACTTGTTCCAAAGATCTACATATATCATGATAGCATCAATGCAAACTGAGAAGTTATACTAACAGTTTAAGACTTAGCAAAATAAGCATGACATGGCAGAAACATATTCATCTAGGCATGTTTGCAAGCTTGTGGTACTTATCACAGTGCACTATATGGCACGAAATAAAATCTAGCATGAAGTAGACATGAAAATGAAGCTGTTCATGTGCAAAACAAGGTCATAGCATATATGAACTTAATGACACAAAAATGACAAACAACAATATAATGTAAAAATGACATGTGTGCAAACTTGATCAAATGGAGAAATAGATGCCACCAATGGATTCATTGGATATTTCTAACCCAAAAACTTATATAATATGTTGGGGTTAGTGTAGAGAAATGATCACAATTGCATTAAGTGAAATGCTGCCATAAATGGATATTTACAGAATTGGAAAACTGCCAGATATGGAATGACCAAAATTGGACAGGGCCCGAAATGGAAATCTAGCATATTCCAGAAATGGATTTTCGCTGGGATTATTAAGTGAGAATAAGATAAAAAGGAGGAGGGTTCTAGGGGATTACAGGTGGGTCTTGGTTGTCATAGGCCCAGGGCAAAGCACCGTGGAAAAATTAAGGAAGAAAAATAATGTAATAAGCAACATGATGCAAGACATGTCATGAAATGCAAGATATGATGTGCATATGCGGATGAGGTGTTTCGGAAGGGGTGCATTCGAGACGGAAGGAGAAACAATGAACATGGCACAATCTTGGTAACCCAAGCATGCCACTAGATAGATCAGAAGATTCGGGTTGGAATTGATATAAAGATCAACGGAAACGGATGCACGGTTTGAAAATGACAAGCAAGACCATATACAGTGCAAGCTATTGAAAACAACAACATGGCAACTTGGATGCAAAGTTTATATATGCTACAACATAGCAACATGGAAATGAATGCAAAGGAATTGGAGTACATGTCAGGAACTACAAAACATGATTACTTAGCTACTGCTAAAATTCACTAGAACATGTTTAAAACAACATGGAAAAAATGCAAATAATAACAGTTCTACATACTTGGCAGAAATTCACTGAACAAGGCAAAACAGATTCAGATAGCGATGTTTAGGACTACTATACTATATGCTACAGGAACATATTATAGAAAAAAAGAGCATGACATGCTAGTACTAAATGCACTTAACAAAACTCTCTTACTGAACTTATTCCAAAGATCTACAGATATCATGATAGCATCAATGCAAAATGAGAAGTTATACTGACAGTTTAAGACTGAGCAAAATAAGCACGACATGGCAGAAACAGATTCATGTAGGCATGTTTGCAAGCTTGTGGCACTTATCACAGTTTACTATATGGGACGAAATAAAATCTAGCACGAAGTAGACATGAAAATGAAGCTGTTCATGTGCAAAACAACGTCATAACATATATTAATTTAATGACACAAAAATGACAAAACTACAATATAATGTAAAAATGACATGTGTGCAAACTTGATGAAATGCAGAAATGGATGCCACCAATGGATTTTCATTGGATTTTTCTAATCCAAAAACATATACAATATGTGGGGGTTAGTGTAGAGAAATGATCACAATTGCATTAAGTGAAATGCTGCCAGAAATGGATATTACAGAATTGGAAAACTGCCAGATATGGAATGACCAAAATTAGACAGGGCCCGGAATGGAAAACTAGCATATTCTAGAAATGTTATTTCGCTGGTATTACTAAGTGAGAATAAGATAAAAAGGAGGAGTGTTCTAGGGGATTACAGGTGGGTCTTGGTTGTCATAGGCACATGGCAAAGCACCGTGGAAAAATTAAGGAAGAAAAATAATGTAAAAAGCAACATGATGCAAGACATGTCATGAAATGCAAGATATGATGTGCATATGCTGATGAGGTGTTTCAGAAGGGGTGCATTCGAGACAGAAGGAGAAACAATGAACATGGCACAATCTTGGTAACCCAAGCATGCCACTAGATATATCGGAAGATTCGGGTTGAAATTGATATAAAGATCACCGGAAACGGATGCACGGTTTGAAAATGACAAGCTAGACCATATACAATGCAAGCTATTGAAAACAACAACATGGCAACTTGGATGCAAAGTTTATATATGCTACAACATAGCTACATGGAAATGAATGCAAAGGAATTCAAGTACATGTCAGGAACTACAACACATGATTACTGAGCTACTGCTAAAATTCACTAGAACATGTTTAAAACAACATGGAAAAAATGAAAATGATAACAGTTTTACATACTTGGCAGAAATTCACTGACCAAGGCAAAACAGATTCAGATAGCGATTTTTAGGACTAGTATACTGATACGTCTCCAACGTATCTATAATTTTTGATTGCTCCATCCTATATTAACTACTGTTTTGGACAATATTGGGCTTTATTTTCCACTTCTATATTACTTTTGGGATTAACCTATTAACCGGAGGCCCAGCCCAGATTTGCTATTTTTTTTGCCTATTTCAGTATTTCGAAGAAAAGGAATATCAAATGGAGTCAAAACGGAACGAAATCAACTTTTGAAGTTATTTTTGGAAGGAAAGCTACCGGATGGACTTGGACCCCACGTCAAGGAAGGAACGAGGAAGCCACGAGGGTGGGTGGCGTGCCCACCCCCCTAGTACACGGCCCCTGCCTCGTGGAGCCCTCGTGGCTCCCTTGACGTGCTTCTTCCGCCTATATAACTCCACGTACCCTAAAACTTCCAGAACAGAGAATAGATCGGGAGTTCCACCGCCGCAAAACATCCAGAGGCACCAAAAACCAATCGGGACCCTGTTCCGGGACCCTGCCGGAGGGGGGGGGGAACCCTCACCTGTGGCCATCTTCATCATCCCGGCGCTCTCCATGATGAGGAGGGAGTAGTTCACCCTCGGGGCTGAGGGTATGTACCAGTAGCTATGTGTTTGATCTATCTCTCTCGTGTTCTTGATTTGGAACGATCTTGATGTATCGCGAGCTTTGCTATTGTAGTTGGATCTTATGTTTCTTCTCCCCCTCTACTCTCTTGTAATGAATTGAGTTTTCCCCTTGAAGTAATCTTATCGGATTGAGTCTTTAAAGATTTGAGAACACTTGATGTATGTCTTGCCGTGCGTATCTGTGGTGACAATGGGATATCACGTGATTCACTTGATGTATGTTTTGGTGATCAACTTGCGGGTTCCGCCCATGAACCTATGCGTAGGGGTTGGCACACGTTTTTGTCGTGATTCTCTGGTAGAAACTTTGGGGCACTCTTTGAGGTTCTATGTGTTGGTTTGAATAGATGAATTGAGATTGTGTGATGCATATCGTATAATCATGCCCACAGATACTTGGGGTGACATTGGAGTATCTAGGTGATATTAGGGTTTTGGTTGATTTGTGTCTTAAGGTGTTATTCTAGTACAAACTCTAGGGCTGTTTGTGACACTTATAGGAATAGCCCAACGGATTGATTGGAAAGAATAACTTTGAGGTGGTTTCGTACCCTACCATAATCTCTTCGTTTGTTCTTCGCTATTAGTGACTTTGGAGTGACTCTTTGTTGCATGTTGAGGGATAGTTATATGATCCAATTATGTTATTATTGTTGAGATAACTTGCACTAGTGAAAGTATGAACCCTAGGCCTTGTTTCCACTCATTGCAATACCGTTTACGCTCAGTTTTATCATTAGTTACCTTGCTGTTTTTATATATTCAGATTACAAAAACATTTATCTACCATCCATATTGCACTTGTATCACCATCTCTTCGCCGAACTAGTGCACCTATACAATTTACCATTGTATTGGGTGTGTTGGGGACACAAGAGACTCTTTGTTATTTGGTTGCAGGGTTGCTTAAGAGAGACCATCTTCAACCTACGCCGCCCACGGATTCATAAACCTTAGGTCATCCACTTGAGGGAAATTAGCTACTGTCCTACAAACCTCTGCACTTGGTGGCCCAACAACGTCTACAAGAAGAAGGTTGCGTAGTAGACATCAAGCTCTTTTCTAGCGCCGGTGCCGGGGAGGTGAGTGCTTGAAGGTATATCTTTAGGTCTTGCAATCGAATCTTTTAGTTTCTTGTTTTATCACTAGTTTAGTTTATAAAAGAAAACTACAAAAGAATGGAATTAATGTTGCCTCATATGCTTCATCTTTTTAATGTCTTTCGTGAAAATGATGGGAAGGAAAATTGTGCTCAATTACTAGATGAAGAATTACATAGAATGCTTGGCATAAAATATGTGAATGATGAGCATGATTGCAATGTTGTTTGTATGAAATCTTTGAATACCCATGATGCTAATGATATGCAAAGCCACAAGCTTGGGGATGCTATGTTTGATGAATATGATATTTTTAGTCCCCCAAGTTTTGATGTGAAAATTTACTATGATGAAAGCAAGCCTCCTATCTATGATGATTATTGTGATGGCACGTATTCTTTAAAGAATAATGATAACCATGAAACTTGTCATCTTGATCTTAATTTTCAATCACATGATAGTTATTTCGTTGAGTTTGCTCACACTATTATTCATGAGAAGAATTTTGCTTATGTGGAGAGTAATAAATTTTCTATGCTTTTGGGTCATGAAAGGAATGATTTATGTGATGGTTATATTGTTGAATTCATTCATGATGCTACTGAAAATTATTATGAGGGAGGAATATATGCTTGTAGGAATTGCAGTAATATCAAGTTTCCTCTCTCTATGTGTTAAAAGTTTTAAAGTTACGCTTGCTTTGCCTTCCTATGCTAGTTGATTATTGTTACCATAAGTTGTTTGCTCACAAAATCCCTATGCATAGTAAGTGGGTTAGACTTAAATGTGCTAGTCATATTCTTCATGATGCTCTCTTTATGTTTCAATTCTTATCTCTTATGTGAGCATCATTCAAATCATCATGCCTAGCTAGGGGCGTTAAACTTTAGCGCTTGTTGGGAGGCAACCCAATTTTATTTTTAGTTTCTTGCTTTTTGTTTCTGTTTAGTAATAAATAATCCATGTAGCTTCTGTTTAGATGTGGTTTTGTGTTTAATTTAGTGTTTGTGCCAAGTAGAACCTTTGGGAAGACATGGGTGAAGTCTTTATGATCATGCTGTAAAAAACAGAAACTTTAGCACTCACGAGATTAGCTAGAAATTTTTACTAGAAACTGCTATTTAGTTGATTCGTTTTGCAGATGATTACTAGACAAATTCCTCAGGTCCACCAATTTATCTTAGAATTTTTGGAGTTCCAGAAGTTTGCGTTAGTTACAGATTACTACAGACTGTTCTGTTTTTGACAGATTCTGTTTTTCGTGTGATGTTTGCATATTTTGATGAATCTATGGCTAGTAAAATAGTTTATAAACCATATAGAAGTTGGAATACAGTAGGTTTAACACCAATATAAATAAATAATGAGTTCATTACAGTACCTTGAAGTGGTGTTTTGTTTTCTTTCGTTAACGGAACTCACGAGTTTTCCGTTAAGTTTTGTGTTGTGAAGTTTTAATGTTTTGGGTAAAGATTCGATGGACTATGGAATAAGGAGTGGCAAGAGCCTAAGCTTGGGGATGCCCAAGGCACCCCAAGGTAATATTCAAGGATAACCAAGAGCCTAAGCTTGGGGATGCCCCGTATGGCATCCCGTCTTTCGTCTTCGTTCATCGGTAACTTTACTTGGAGCTATATTTTTATTCACCACATGATATGTGTTTTGCTTGGAGAGTCATTTTATTTTCTTTAGCTTTGCTTGCTGTTTTAATAAAGTACCAAGAGCTGAAATTATTAAATGGGAGAGTCTTCATATAGTTGCATAATTATTCGACTACTCATTGGTCTTCACTTATATCTTTTGGAGTAGTTAGTCATTTGCTCTAGTACTTCACTTATATCTTTTAGAGCACAATGGTGGTTTTATTTTGAAGAAATAGATGAACTCTCATGCTTCACTGATATTATTTTGAGAGTCTTAAATATCATGGTAATTCGCTTAAATAATTTTAATATGCTAGGCATACAAGATTTGTAAGAATTCTTATGAGTGTGTTGGATACTAAGAGAAGTTTGATGCTTGATGATTGTTTTGAGATATGGAGGTAATAATATCGAAGTCGTGCTAGTTGAGTAGTTGTGAATTTGAGAAATACTTGTGTTGAAGTTTGCAAGTCCCGTAGCATGCACGTATGGTAAACGTTATGTAACAAATTTGAAACATGAGGTGTTCTTTGATTGTCCTCCTTATGAGTGGCGGTCGGGGACAAGCGATGGTCTTTTCCTACCAATCTATCCCCTAGGAGCATCGCGTAGTGCTTTGGTTTTTGATGACTTGTAGATTTTTGCAATAAGTATATGAGTTTTTTATGACTAATGTTGAGTCCATGGATTATACGCACTCTCACCCTTCCATCATTGCTAGCCTCTTCGGTACCGTGCATTGCCCTTTCTCCCATTGAGAGTTGGTGCAAATTTCGCCGGTGCATCCAAACCCCCTTATATGATACGCTCTTTCACACATAAACGTGCTTATATCTTCCTCAATACAACCATCATACCTACCTATTATGGCATTTCCATAGCCATTCCGAGATATATTGCCATGCAACTTTCCACCATACCGTTCTTCATGACACATTCATCATGGTCATATTGCTTAGCATGATCATGTAGTTGAAATAGTATTTGTGGCTAAGCCACTATGCATAATGTTCATACATGTCACTCTTGATTCATTGCATATCCCGGTACACCGGCGGAGGCATTCATATGGAGTCATTCTTTGTTCTAGTATCGAGTTGTAATCATTCAGTTGTAAATAAATAGTAGTGTGATGACCATCATTTAATAGATCATTGTCCCAAAAAAAAGAGAAAGGCCAAAAAAATAGAGAAGGCCCAAAAAAATTAAAACAAAAATAAAAAGGGGCAATGCTACTATCCTTTTTTCCACACTTGTGCTTCAAAGTAGCACCATGTTCTTCATATAGCGAGTCTCATATATTGTGCTTCAAAGTAGCACCATGCTTTTCATATAGAGAGTTTCATATGTTGTCACTTTCATATACTAGTGGGAATTTTTCATTATAGAACTTGCCTTGTATATTCCAACGATGGGCCTCCTCAAATGCCCTAGGTCTTCGTGAGCAAGCAAGTTGGATGCACACCCACTTAGTTTCTTTTGTTGAGCTTTCATACATTTATAGCTCTATTGCATCCGTTGCATGGCAATCCCTACTTCTCCCATTAACATCAATCAATGGGCATCTCCATAGCTCATTGATTAGCCTCGTTGATGTGAGTCTTTCTCCTTTTTTGTCTTCTCCACATAACCCCCATCATCATAATCTATTCCACCCATAGTGCTATATCCATGGCTCACGCTCATGTATTGCGTGAAGTATGAAACAATTGCTTGGCTTGTCATCGGGGTTGTGCATGATGAGAGCATTCTTGTGTGATGAAAATGGAGCATGACTAAATTATATGATTTTGTAGGGATGAACTTTCTTTGGCCATGTTATTTTGACAAGACATAATTGCTTAGTTAGTATGCTTGAAGTATTATTATTTTTATGTCAATATGAACTTTTGTCTTGAATCTTTCGGATCTGAATATTCATATCACAATTAAGAAGAATTACAATGAAATTATGCCAAATAGCATTCCACATCAAAAAATATCTTTTTATCATATACCTACTCGAGGACGAGCAGGAATTAAGCTTGGGGATGCTTGATAGGTCTCCAACGTATCTATAATATTTGATTGCTCCATGCTATATTATCTACTGTTTTGGACAATATTGGGCTTTATTTTACACTTTTATATTACTTTTGGGACTAACCTATTAACCGGAGGCCCAGCCCAGATTTGCTGTTTTTTGCCTATTTCAGTATTTTGAAGAAAAGGAATATCAAACGGAGTCAAAACGGTATGAAATCAACTGGAGAAGTTATTTTTGGAAGAAAAGCTACCGGATGGACTTGGACCCCACATCAAGGAAGGAACGAGGAAGCCACAACGGTGGGGGGCGCGCCCACACCCCTAGGGCGCGTCCCCCTGCCTCGTGGGGCCCTCGTGGCTCCCCTAACGTGCTTCTTCCGCCTATATAACTCCACCTACCCTAAAACTTCCAGAATAGAGAATAGATCAGGAGTTCCGCCGCCGCAAAACCTCTAGAGCTACCAAAAACCAATCGGGACCCGGTTCCGGCACCCTGTCAGAGGGAGGAACCCTCACCTGTGGCCATCTTCATCATCCCGGCGCTCTCCATGACAAGGAGGGAGTAGTTCACCCTCGGGGCTGAGGGTATGTACCAGTAGCTATGTGTTTGATCTCTATCTCTCATGTTCTTTATTTGGCACGATATTGATGTATCGCGAGCTTTGCTATTATAGTTGGATCTTATGTTTAATCTCCCCCTCTACTCTCTTGTAATGAATTGAGTTTTCCCCTTGAAGTAATCTTATCGGATTGAGTCTTTAAAGATTTGAGAACACTTGATGTATGTCTTGCCGTGCGTATCTGTGGTGACAATGGGGTATCACGTGATTCGCTTGATGTATGTTTTGGTGATCAACTTGCGGGTTCCGCCCATGAACCTATGCATAGGGGTTGGCACACGTTTTTGTCGTGATTCTCTGGTAGAAACTTTGGGGCACTCTTTGAGGTTCTATGTGTTGGTTTGAATAGATGAATTGAGATTGTGTGATACATATCGTATAATCATGCCCACAGATACTTGAGGTGACATTGGAGTATCTAGGTGACATTAGGGTTTTGGTTGATTTGTGTCTTAAGGTGTTATTCTAGTACAAACTCTAGGGCTGTTTGTGACACTTATAGGAATAGCCCAACGGATTGATTGGAAAGAATAACTTTGAGGTGGTTTCGTACCCTACCATAATCTCTTCGTTTGTTCTTCGCTATTAGTGACTTTGGAGTGACTCTTTGTTGCATGTTGAGGGATAGTTATATGATCCAATTATGTTATTATTGTTGAGATAACTTGCACTAGTGAAAGTATGAACCCTAGGCCTTGTTTCCACTCATTGCAATACCGTTTACGCTCAGTTTTATCATTAGTTACCTTGCTGTTTTTATATATTCAGATTACAAAAACATTTATCTACCATCCATATTGCACTTGTATCACCATCTCTTCGAACTAGTGCACCTATACAATTTACCATTGTATTGGGTGTGTTGGGGACACAAGAGACTCTTTGTTATTTGGTTGCAGGGTTGCTTAAGAGAGACCATCTTCAACCTACGCCGCCCACGGATTCATAAACCTTAGGTCATCCACTTGAGGGAAATTAGCTACTGTCCTACAAACCTCTGCACTTGGAGGCCCAACAACGTCTACAAGAAGAAGGTTGCGTAGTAGACATCATATACTATATGCTACAGGAACATATTATAGCAAAAAAGAGCATGACATCCTAGTACTAAATGCACTTAACAAAACTCCCTTACTGAACTTGTTCCAAAGATCTACAGATATAATGATAGCATCAATGCAAAATGAGAAGTTATACTGATAGTTTAAGACATAGCAAAATAAGCACGACATGGAGGAAACAAATTCATGTAGGCATGTTTGCAAGCTTGTGGCACTTATCACATTGCACTATATGGCACGAAATAAAATCTAGCATGAAGTAGACATGAAAATGAAGCTGTTAATGTGCAAAACAACGTCATAGCATATATGAATTTAATGAAACAAAAATGACAAAACAACAATATAATGTAAAAATGACATTTTTGCAAACTTGATCAAATGTAGAAATGGATGCCACCAATGGATTCATTGGATTTTTCTAATCCAAAAACATATATAATATGTTGGGGTTAGTGTAGAGAAATGATCACAATTGCATTAAGTGAAATGCTGCCATAAATGGATATTTACAGAATTGGAAAACTGCCAGATATGGAATGACCAAAATTGGACAGGGCCCGAAATGGAAAACTAGCATATTCCAGAAATGGAATTTCGATGGGATTACTAAGTGAGAATAAGATAAAAAGGAGGAGGGTTCTAGGGGATTACAGGTGGGTCTTGGTTGTCATAGGCACATGACAAAGCACCATGGAAAATTTAAGGAAGAAAAATAATGTAAAAAGCAACATGATGCAAGACATGTCATGAAATGCAAGATATGATGTGCATATGCGGATGAGGTGTTTCGTAAGGGGTGCAATCGAGACGGAAGGAGAAACAATGAACATGGCACAATCTTGGTAACCCAAGCATGCCACTAGATAGATCGGAAGATTCGGGTTGAAATTGATATAAAGATCACTGGAAATGGATGCACGGTTTGAAAATGACACGCATAAGACCATATACAATGCAAGCTATTGAAAACAACAACATGGCAAATTGGATGCAGAGTTTATACATGCTATAACATAGGAAGATGGAAATGAATGCAAAGGATTTGAAGTACTTGTCAGGAACTACAAAACATGATTACTAAGCTACTACTAAAATTCACTAGAACATGTTTAAAATAGCATGGAAAAAATGCAAATGTTAACAGTTTTACATACTTGGCATAAATTCACTGAACAAGGCAAAAGAGATTCAGATAGCGATGTTTAGGACTAGTATACTATATACTACAGGAAAATATTATAGCAAAAAAGAGCATGACATGCTAGTACTACATGCACTTAACAAAACTTCCTTACTGAACTTGTTCCAAGGATCTCTGAGATATCATGATAAGCGTCGATTGCAAAATGAGAAATTATCTTGAAAATTTAAGACTTAGCAAAATAAGCACGACATGGCATAAACAGATTCATGTAGGCATGTTTGCAAGCGTGTGGCACTTATCGCAGTGCACTATATGGCACGAAATAAAATCTAGCATGAAGTAGACATGAAAATGAAGCTGTTCATGTGCAAAACAACGTCATAGCATATATGAATTTAATGACACAAAAATGACAAAACAACAATATAATGTAAAAATGACATGTGTGCAAACTTAATCAAATGCAGAAATGGATGCCACCAATGGATTCATCGGATTTTTCGAATGCAAAAACATATATAATATGTTTGGGTTATTGTAGAGAAATGATCACAATTGCATTAAGTGAAATGCTGCCAGAAATGGATATTTACAGAATTGGAAAACTGCCAGATATGGAATGAGTAAAATTGGACAAGTCCCGAAATGGAAAACTAGCATATTCCAGAAATGGAATTTCGCTGGGATTACTAAGTGTGAATAAGATAAAAAGGAGGAGGGTTCTAGGGGATTACAGGTGGGTCTTCGTTGTCATAGGCACATGGCAAAGCATCATGGAAAAATTAAAGAAAATTAATAATGTAAAAAGCAACATGATGCAAGACATGCCATGAAATGCAAGATATGATGTGCATATGCGGATGAGGTGTTTTGGAATGGGTGCATTCGAGATGGAAGGAGAAACAATGAACATGGCACAATCTTGGTAACCCAAGCATGCCACTAGATAGATCGGAAGATTCGGGTTGAAATTGATATAAAGATCACTGGAAATGGATGCACGGTTTGAAAATGACACGCAAGACCATATACAATGCAAGCTATTGAAAACAACAACATGGCAAATTGGATGCAGAGTTTATACATGCTATAACATAGGAAGATGGAAATGAATGCAAAGGATTTGAAGTACTTGTCAGGAACTACAAAACATGATTACTAAGCTACTACTAAAATTCACTAGAACATGTTTAAAATAGCATGGAAAAAATGCAAATGTTAACAGTTTTACATACTTGGCATAAATTCACTGAACAAGGCAAAAGAGATTCAGATAGCGATGTTTAGGACTAGTATACTATATACTACAGGAAAATATTATAGCAAAAAAGAGCATGACATGCTAGTACTACATGCACTTAACAAAACTTCCTTACTGAACTTGTTCCAAGGATCTACAGATATCATGATAGCGTCAGTGCAAAATGAGAAATTATACTGAAAATTTAAGACTTAGCAAAATAAGCACGACATGGCATAAACAGATTCATGTAGGCATGTTTGCAAGCGTGTGGCACTTATCGCAGTGCACTATATGGCACGAAATAAAATCTAGCATGAAGTAGACATGAAAATGAAGCTGTTCATGTGCAAAACAACGTCATAGCATATATGAATTTAATGACACAAAAATGACAAAACAACAATATAATGTAAAAAATGACATGTGTGCAAACTTAATCAAATGCGTAAATGGATGCCACCAATGGATTCATCGGATTTTTCGAATGCAAAAACATATATAATATGTTTGGGTTAGTGTAGAGAAATGATCACAATTGCATTAAGTGAAATGCTGCCAGAAATGGATATTTACAGAATTGGAAAACTGCCAGATATGGAATGACTAAAATTGGACAAGGCCCGAAATGGAAAACTAGCATATTCCAGAAATGGAATTTCGCTGGGATTACTAAGTGTGAATAAGATAAAAAGGAGGAGGGTTCTAGGGGATTACAGGTGGGTCTTCGTTGTCATAGGCACATGGCAAAGCATCATGGAAAAATTAAAGAAAATTAATAATGTAAAAGCAACATGATGCAAGACATGCCATGAAATGCAAGATATGATGTGCATATGCGGATGAGGTGTTTTGGAATGGGTGCATTCGAGATGGAAGGAGAAACAATGAACATGGCACAATCTTGGTAACCCAAGCATGCCACTAGATAGATCGGAAGATTTGGGTTGAAATTGATATAAAGATCACCGGAAACGGATGAACGGTTTGAAAATGACAAGCAAGACCATATACAATGCAAGCTAAAAAACAACAACATGGCAACTTGGATGCAAAGTTTATATATGCTACAACATAGCAACATGGAAATGAATGCAAAGGAATTGAAGTACATGTCAGGAACTACAAAACATGATTACTGAGCTACTGCTAAAATTCACTAGAACTTTTTTAAAACATGATGGAAAATATGCAAATGATAACAGTTTTACATACTTGGCAGAAATTCATTGAACAAGGCAAAACAGATTCAGATATCGATGTTTAGGACTAGTATATTATATGCTACAGGAACATATTATAGCAAAAAAGAGCATGACATGCTAGTACTAAATGCACTTAACAAAACTCCCTTACTGAACTTGTTCCAAAGATCTACAGATATCAAGATAGCATCAATGCAAAATGAGAAGTTATACCGATAGTTTAAGACTTAGCAAAATAAGCACGACATGGCAGAAACAGATTCATGTAGGCATGTTTGCAAGCTTGTGGAACTTGTCACAGTGCACTATATGGCACGAAATAAAATCTAGCATGAAGTAGACATGAAAATGAAGTTGTTCATGTGCAAAACAACGTCATAGCATATATGAATTTAATGACCCAAAAATGACAAAACAACAATATAATGTAAGAATGACATGTGTGCAAACTTGATCAAATGCAGAAATGGATGCCACCAATGGATTCATTGGATTTTTCGAATGCAAAAACATATATAATATGTTTGGGTTAGTGTAGAGAAATGATCACAATTGCATTAAGTGAAATGCTGACAGAAATGGATATTTACAGAATTGGAAAACTGCCAGATATGGAATGACTAAAATTGGACAAGGCCCGAAATGGAAAACTAGCATATTCCATAAATGGAATTCCGCTGGGATTACTAAGTGTGAATAAGATAAAAAGGAGGAGCGTTCTAGGGGATTACAGGTGGGTCTTGGTTGTCATAGGCACATGGCAAAGCACCATGGAAAAATTAAAGAAAAATAATAATGTAAAAAGCAACATGATGCAAGACATGTCATGAAATGCAAGATATGATGTGCATATGCGGATGAGGTGTTTTGGAATGTGTGCATTCGAGATGGAAGGAGAAATAATGAACATGCCACAATCTTGGTAACCCAAGCATGCCACTAGATAGATCGGAAGATTTGGGTTGAAATTGATATAAAGATCACCGGAAACGGATGAACGGTTTGAAAATGACAAGCAAGACCATATACAATGCAAGCTATTGAAAACAACAACATGGCAACTTGGATGCAAAGTTTATATATGCTACAACATAGCAACATGGAAATGAATGCAAAGGAATTGAAGTACATGTCAGGAACTACAAAACATGATTACTGAGCTACTGCTAAAATTCACTAGAACTTGTTTAAAACATGATGGAAAATATGCAAATGATAGCAGTTTTACATACTTGGCAGAAATTCACTGAACAAGACAACACAGGTTCAGATAGCGATGTTTAGGACTAGTATATTATATGCTACAGGAACATATTATAGCAAAAAAGAGCATGACATGCTAGTACTAAATGCACTTAACAAAACTCCCTTACTTAACATGTTCCTAAGATCTACAGATATCAAGATAGCATCAATGCAAAATGAGAAGTTATACCGACAGTTTAAGACTTAGCAAAATAAGCACGACATGGCAGAAACAGATTCATGTAGGCATGCTTGCAAGCTTGTGGCACTTATCACAGTGCATTATATGGCACGAAATAAAATCTAGCATGAAGTAGACATGAAAATGAAGCTGTTCATGTGCAAAACAACGTCATAGCATATATGAATTTAATGACACAAAAATGACAAAACAACAATATAATGTAAGAATGACATGTGTGCAAACTTGATCAAATGCAGAAATGGATGCCACCTATGGATTAATTGGATTTTCCGAATGCAAAAACATATGTAATATGTTTGGATTAGTGTAGAGAAATGATCACAATTGCATTAAGTGAAATGCTGACAGAAATGGATATTTACAGAATTGGAAAACTGCCAGATATGGAATGACTAAAATTGGACAAGGCCCGAAATGGAAAACTAGCATATTCCATAAATGGAATTCCGCTGGGATTACTAAGTGTGAATAAGATAAAAAGGAGGAGGGTTCTAGGGGATTACAGGTGGGTCTTGGTTGTCATAGGCACATGGCAAAGCACCGTGGAAAAATTAAAGAAAATTAATAATGTAAAAAGCAACATGATGCAAGACATGTCATGAAATGCAAGATATGATGTGCATATGCGGATGAGGTGTTTCGGAATGGGTGCATTCGAGACGGAAGGAGAAACAATGAACATTGCACAATCTTGGTAACCCAAGCATGCCACTAGATAGATCGGAAGATTTGGGTTGAAATTGATATAAAGATCACCTAAAACGGATGAACGGTTTGAAAATGACAAGCAAGACCATATACAATGCAAGCTATTGAAAACAACAACATGGCAACTTGGATGCAAAGTTTATATATGCTACAACATAGCAACATGGAAATGAATGCAAAGGAATTGAAGTACATGTCAGGAACTACAAAACATGATTACTGAGCTACTGCTAAAATTCACTAGAACTTGTTTAAAACATGATGGAAAATATGCAAATGATAGCAGTTTTACATACTTGGCAGAAATTCACTGAACAAGACAAAACAGGTTCAGATAGCGATGTTTAGGACTAGTATATTATATGCTACAGGAACATATTATAGCAAAAAAGAGCATGCCATGCTAGTACTAAATGCACTTAACAAAACTCCCTTACCTAACATGTTCCAAAGATCTACAGATATCAAGATAGCATCAATGCAAAATGAGAAGTTATACCGACAGTTTAAGACTTTGCAAAATAAGCACGACATGGCAGAAACAGATTCATGTAGGCATGCTTGCAAGCTTGTGGCACTTATCACAGTGCATTATATGTCACGAAATAAAATCTAGCATGAAGTAGACATGAAAATGAAGCTGTTCATGTGCAAAACAACGTCATAGCATATATGAATTTAATGACACAAAAATGACAAAACAACAATATAATGTAAGAATGACATGTGTGCAGACTTGATCAAATGCTGAAATGGATGCCACCTACGGATTAATTGGATTTTCCGAATGCAAAAACATATATAATATGTTTGGGTTAGTGTAGAGAAATGATCACAATTGCATTAAGTGAAATGCTGCCAGAAATGGATATTTACAGAATTGGAAAACTGCCAGATATGGAATGACTAAAATTGGACAAGGCCCGAAATGGAAAACTAGCATATTCCAGAAATGGAATTTCGCTGGGATTACTAAGTGTGAATAAGATAAAAAGGAGGAGGGTTCTAGGGGATTACAGGTGGGTCTTGGTTGTCATAGGCACATGGCAAAGCACCATGGAAAAATTAAAGAAAAATAATAATGTAAAAAGCAACATGATGCAAGACATGTCATGAAATGCAAGATATGATGTGCATATGCGGATGAGGTGTTTCAGAATGGGTGCATTCGAGACGGAAGGAGAAACAATGAACATTGCACAATCTTGGTAACCCAAGCATGCCACTAGATAGATCGGAAGATTTGGGTTGAAATTGATATAAAGATCACCGGAAACGGATGAACGGTTTGAAAATGACAAGCAAGACCATATACAATGCAAGCTATTGAAAACAACAACATGGCAACTTGGATGCAAAGTTTATATATGCTACAACATAGCAACATGGAAATGAATGCAAAGGAATTGAAGTACATGTCAGGAACTACAAAACATGATTACTGAGCTACTGCTAAAATTCACTAGAACTTAAAACATGATGGAAAATATGCAAATGATAACTGTTTTACATACTTGGCAGAAATTCATTGAACAAGGCAGAACAGATTCAGATAGCGATGCTTAGGACTAGTATACTATATGCTACAGGAACATATTATAGCAAAAAAGAGCATGACATGCTAGTACTAAATGCACTTAACAAAGCTCCCTTACTGAACTTGTTCCAAAGATCTACAAATATCAAGATAGCATCAATGCAAAATGAGAAGTTATACCGACAGTTTAAGACTTAGCAAAATAAGCACGACATGGCAGAAATAGATTCATGTAGGCATGTTTGCAAGCTTGTGGCACTTATCACAGTGCACTATATGGCACGAAATAAAATCTAGCATGAAGTAGACATGAAAATGAAGTTGTTCATGTGCAAAACAACATCATAGCATATATGAATTTAATGACACAAAATGACAAAACAACAATATAATGTAAAAATGACATGTGTGCAAACTTGATCAAATGCCGAAACGGATGCCACCAATGGATTCATTGGATTTTTCGAATGCAAAAACATATATAATATGTTTGGGTTAGTGCAGAGAAATGATCACAATTGCATTAAGTGAAATGCTGACAGAAATGGATATTTACAGAATTGGAAAACTGCCAGATATGGAATGACTAAAATTGGACAAGGCCCGAAATGGAAAACTAGCATATTCTAGAAATGGAATTTCGCTGGGATTACTAAGTGTGAATAAGATAAAAAGGAGGATGGTTCTAGGGGATTACAGGTGGGTCTTGGTTGTCATAGGCACATGGCAAAGCACCATGGAAAAATTAAAGAAAAAAAATAATGTAAAAAGCAACATGATGCAAGACATGTCATGAAATGCAAGATATGATGTGCATATGCGGATGAGGTGTTTCGGAATGGGTGCATTCGAGACGGAAGGAGAAACAATGAACATGGCACAATCTTGGTAACCCAAGCATGCCACTAGATAGATCGGAAGATTTGGGTTGAAATTGATATAAAGATCACCGGAAACGGATGAACGGTTTGAAAATGACAAGCAAGACCATATACAATGCAAGCTATTGAAAAGAACAACATGGCAACTTGGACGCAAAGTTTATATATGCTACAACATAGCAACATGAAAATGAATGCAAAGGAATTGAAGTACATGTCAGGAACTACAAAACATGATTACTGCGCTACTACTAAAATTCACTAGAACTTGTTTAAAACATGATGGAAAATATGCAAATGATAACAGTTTTACATACTTGGCAGAAATTCACTGAACAAGGCAGAACAGATTCAGATATCGATTTTCAGGACTAGTATACTATATGCTACAGGAACATATTATAGCAAAAAAGAGCATGACATGCTAGTACTAAATGCACTTAACAAAGCTCCCTTACTGAACTTGTTCCAAAGATCTACAAATATCAAGATAGCATCAATGCAAAATGAGAAGTTATACCGACAGTTTAAGACTTAGCAAAATAAGCACGACATGGCAGAAACAGATTCATGTAGGCATGTTTGCAAGCTTGTGGCACTTATCACAGTGCACTATATGGCACGAAATAAAATCTAGCATGAAGTAGACATGAAAAGGAAGCTGTTCATGTGCAAAACATCGTCATAGCATATATGAATTTAATGACACAAAAATGACAAAACAACAATGTAATGTAAAAATGACATGTGTGCAAACTTGATCAAATGCCGAAACGGATGCCACCAATGGATTCATTGGATTTTTCAATGCAAAACATATATAATATGTTTGGGTTAGTGCAGAGAAATGATCACAATTGCATTAAGTGAAATGTCGATGTAAATGGATATTTACAGAATTGTAAAACTGCCAGATATGGAATGACTAAAATTGGACAAGGCCCGAAATGGAAAACTAGCATATTCCAGCAATGGAATTTCGCTGGGATTACTAAGTGTGAATAAGATAAAAAGGAGGAGGGTTCTAGGGGATTACAGGTGAGTCTAGGTTGTCATAGGCACATGGCAAAGCACCGTGAAAAAATTAAAGAAATATAATAATGTAAAAAGCAACATGATGCAAGACATGTCATGAAATGCAAGATATGATGTGCATATGCGGATGAGGTGTTTCGGAATGGGTGCATTCGAGATAGAAGGACAAACAATGAACATGGCACAATCTTGGTAACCCAAGCATTCCACTAGATAGATCGGAAGATTTGGGTTGAAATTGATATAAAGATCACCGGAAACGGATGAACGGTTTGAAAATGACAAGCAAGACCATATACAATGCAAGCTATTGAAAACAACATGGCAACTTGGATGCAAATTTTATATATGCTACAATATAGCAACATGGAAATGAATGCAAAGGAATTGAATTACGTGTCAGGAACTACAAAACATGATTACTGAGCTACTGCTCAAATTCACTAGAACTTGTTTAAAACATCATGGAAAAATGCAAATGATAATAGTTTTACATACTTGGTAGAAATTCACTGAACAAGGCAAAACAAATTCAGATAGCGATGTTTAGGACTAGTATACTATGTGCTACAGGAACATATGATAGGAAAAAAGAGCATGACATGCTAGTACTAAATGCACTTAACAAAACTCCCTTACTGAACTTGTTCCAAAGATCTACAAATATCAAGATAGCATCAATGCAAAATGAGAAGTTATACTGACAGTTTAAGACTTAGCAAAATTAGCACGACATGGCAGAAACAGATTCATGTAGGCATGTTTGCAAGCTTGTGGCACTTATCACAGTGCACTATATGGCACGAAATAAAATCTAGCATGAAGTAGACATGAAAATGAAGCTGTTCATGTGCAAAACATCGTCATAGCATATATGAATTTAATGACACAAAAATGACAAAACAACAATATAATGTAAAAATGACATGTGTGCAAACTTGATCAAATGCAGAAATGGATGCCACCAATGGATTCATTGGATTTTTCGAATGCAAAAACATATATAATATGTTTGGGTTAGTGTAGAGAAATGATCACAATTGCATTAAGTGAAATGTCGCTGTAAATGGATATTTACAGAATTGGAAAACTGCCAGATATGGAATGACTAAAATTGGACAAGGCCAGAAATGGAAAACTAGCATATTCCAAAAATGGAATTTCGCTGGGATTACTAAGTGTGAATAAGATAAAAACGAGGAGGGTTCTAGGGGATTACAGGTGGGTCTTGGTTGTCATAGGCACATGGCAAAGCACCGTGGAAAAATTAAAGAAATATAATAATGTAAAAAGCAACATGATGCAAGACATGTCATGAAATGCAAGATATGATGTGCATATGCGGATGAGGTGTTTCGGAATGGGTGCATTCGAGACGGAAGGAGAAACAATGAACATGGCACAATCTTTGTAACCCAAGCATTCCACTAGATAGATCGGAAGATTTGGGTTGAAATTGATATAAAGATCACCGGAAACGGATGCACGGTTTGAAAATGACAAGCAAGACCATATAAAATGCAAGCTATTGAAAACAACAACATGGCAACTTGGATGCAAAGTTTATATATGCTACAACATAGCAACATGGAAATATGCAAAAGAATTGAAGTACATGTCAGGAACTACAAAACATGATTACTGAGCTACTGCTAAAATTCACTAGAACATGTTTAAAAAAGCATGGAAAAAATGCAAATGTTAACCGTTTTACATACTTGGCAGAAATTCATTGAACAAGGCAAAACAGATTCAGATAGCGATGTTTAGGACTAGTATACTATATGCTACAGGAACATATTATAGGTAAAAAGAGCATGAAATGCTAGTACTAAATGCACTTAGCAAAACTCCCTTACTGAACTTGTCCCAAAGATCTATAGATATCATGATAGCATCAATGCAAAATGAGAAGTTATACTGACAGTTTAAGACAACAAAATAAGCACGACATGACAGAAACAGATTCATTTAGGCATGTTTGCAAGCTTGTGGCACTTATCACAAAGGCACTATATGGCACGAAATAAAATCTAGCATGAAGTAGACATGAAAATGAAGCTGTTCATGTGCAAAACAACGTCATAGCATATATGAATTTAATGACACAAAAATGACAAAACAACAATATAATGTAAAAATGACATGTGTGCAAACTTGATCAAATGCGAAATGGATGCCACCAATGGATTCATTGGATTTTTCAATGCAAAAACATATGTAATATGTTTGGATTAGTGTAGAGAAATGATCACAATTGCATTAAGTGAAATGCTGCCAGAAATGGATATTTACAGAATTGGAAAACTGCCAGATATGGAATGACTAAAATTGGACAAGGCCCGAAATGGAAAACTAGCATATTGAAGAAATGGAATTTCGCTGGGATTACTAAGTGTGAATAAGATAAAAAGGAGGAGGGTTCTAGGGGATTACAGGTGGGTCTAGGTTTGTCATAGGCACATGGCAAAGCACCGTGGAAAAATTAAAGAAATATAATAATGTAAAAAGCAACATGATGCAAGACATGTCATGAAATGCAAGATATGATGTGCATATGCGGATGAGGTGTTTCGGAAGGGGTGCATTCGAGACGGAAGGAGAAACAATGAACATGGCACAATCTTGGTAACCCAAGAATGCCACTAGATAGATCGGAAGATTTGGGTTGAAATTGATATAAAGATCAGCGGAAACGGATGCACGTTTTGAAAATGACAAGCAAGACCATATACAATGCGAGCTATTGAAAACAACAACATGGCAACTTGGATGCAAAGTTTATATATGCTACAACATAGCAACTTGGAAATGAATGCAAAAGAATTGAAGTACATGTCAGGAACTACAAAACATGATTACTGAGCTACAGCTAAAATTCACTAGAACATGTTTAAAAAATCATGGAAAAAATTCAAATGTTAACCGTTTTACATACTTGGCAGAAATTCACTGAACAAGGCAAAACAGATTCAGATAGCGATGTTTAGGACTAGTATACTATATGCTACAGGAACATATTATAGGTAAAAAGAGCATGAAATGCTAGTACTAAATGCACTTAACAAAACTCCCTTACTGAACTTGTCCCAAAGATCTATAGATATCATGATAGCATCAATGCAAAATGAGAAGTTATATTGACAGTTTAAGACAGCAAAATAAGCACGACATGGCAGAAACAGATTCATTTAGGCATGTTTGCAAGCTTGTGGCACTTATCACAGTGCACTATATGGCACGAAATAAAATCTAGCATGAAGTAGACATGAAAATGAAGCTGTTCATGTGCAAAACAACGTCATAGCATATATGAATTTAATGACACAAAAATGACAAAACAACAATATAATGTAAAAATGACATGTGTGCAAACTTGATCAAATGCAGAAATGGATGCCACCAATGGATTCATTGGATTTTTCGAATGCAAAAACATATATAATATGTTTGGGTTAGTGTAGAGAAATGATCACAATTGCATTAAGTGAAATGCTGCCAGAAATGGATATTTACAGAATTGGAAAACTGCCAGATATGGAATGACTAAAATTGGACAAGGCCCGAAATGGAAAACTAGCATATTCCAGAAATGGAATTTCGCTGGGATTACTATGTGTGAATAAGATAAGAAGGAGGAGGGTTCTAGGGGATTACAGGTGGGTCTAGGTTTGTCATAGGCACATGGCAAAGCACCGTGGAAAAATTAAAGAAATATAATAATGTAAAAAAGCAACATGATGCAAGACATGTCATGAAATGCAAGAAATGATGTGCATATGCGGATGAGGTGTTTCGGAAGGGGTGCATTCGAGACGGAGGGAGAAACAATGAACATGGCACAATCTTGGTAACCCAAGAATGCCATTAGATAGATCGAAAGATTTGGGTTGAAATTGATATAAAGATCAGCGGAAATGGATGCACGGTTTGAAAATGACAAGCAAGACCATATACAATGCGAGCTATTGAAAACAACAACATGGCAACTTGGATGCAAAGTTTATATATGCTACAACATAGCAACATGGAAATGAATGCAAAAGAATTGAAGTACATGTCAGGAACTACAAAACATGATTACTGAGCTACTGCTAAAATTCACTAGAACATGTTTAAAAAAGCGTGGAAAAAATGCAAATGTTAACAGTTTTACATACTTGGCAGAAATTCACTGAACAAGGCAAAACAGATTCAAATAGCGATGTTTAGGACTAGTATACTATATGCTACAGGAACATATTATAGGTAAAAAGAGCATGAAATGCTAGTACTAAATGCACTTAACAAAACTCCCTTACTGAACTTGGTCCAAAGATCTATAGATATCATGATAGCATCAATGCAGAATGAAAGGTTATACTGACAGTTTAAGACTTTGCAAAATAAGCACGACATGGCAGAAACAGATATATATAGGCATGTTTGCAAGCTTGTGACACTTATCACAGTGCACTATATGGCACGAAATAAAATCTAGCATGAAGTAGACATGAAAATGAAGCTGTTCATGTGCAAAACAACGTCATAGCATACATGAATTTAATGAAACAAAAATGACAAAACTACAATATAATGTAAAAATGACATATGTGCAAACTTGATCAAATACAGAAATGGATGCCACCAATGTATTCATTGGATTTTTCTAATCCAAAAACATATATAATATGTTGGGGTTAGTGTAGAGAAATGATCACAATTGCATTAAGTGAAATGCTGCCAGAAATGGATATTTACAGAATTGGAAAACTGCCAGATATGGAATTACCAAAATTGGACAGGGCCCGGAATGGAAAACTAGCATATTCAAGAAATGGAATTTCGCTGGGATTACTAAGTGAGAATCAGATAAAAAGGAGGAGGGTTCTACGGGATTACATGTGGGTCTTGGTTGTCATAGGCACAAGGCAAAGCACCGTGGAAAAATTAAGGAAGAAAAATAATGTAAAAAGCAACATGATGCAAGACATGTCATGAAATGCAACATATGATGTGCATATGAGGACGAGGTGTTTCGGAAGGGGTGCATTTGAGACGGAAGGAGAAACAATGAAAATGGAACAATCTTGCTAACCAAAGCATGCCACTAGATAGATCGGAAGATTTGGGTTGAAATTGATAGAGAGATCACCAGAAACGGAAGCCCGGTTTGAAAATGACAAGCAAGACCACATACAATGCAAGCTATTGGAAACAACAACACAACAACTTGGATGCAAAGTTTATATATGTTACAACATAGCAACATGGAAATGAATGCAAAGGAATTGAAGTACATGTCATGAACTACAAAACATGATTACTGAGCTGCTACTAAAATTCACTACAACATGTTTAAAACAGCATGAAAAAAATGCAAATGATAACAGTTTTACATACTTGGCAGAAATTCACTGAACAAGGCAAAATAGATTCAGATAGCGATGTTTAGGACTAGTATACTATATGCTACAGGAACATATTATAGCAAAAAAGAGCATGACATGCTAGTACTAAATGCACTTAACAAAACTCCCTTACTGAACTGGTTCGAAAAGATCTACAAATATCATGATAGCATCAATGCAAAATGAGAAGTTATACTGACAGTTTAAGACTTAGCAAAATAAGCACGACATGGAAGAAACTGATTAATGTAGGCATGTTTGCAAGATTGTGGCACTTATCACGATTGCACTATATGGCACGAAATAAAATCTAGCATGAAGTAGACATGAAAATGAAGCTGTTCATGTGCAAAACAACGTCATAGCATATATGAATTTAATGACACAAAAATGACAAAACAACAATATAATGTAAAAATGACATGTGTGCAAACTTAATCAAATGCAGAAATGGATGCCACCAATGGATTCATTGGATTTTTTTAATCCAAAAACATATATAATATGTTGGGGTTAGTGTAGAGAAATGATCACAATTGCATTAAGTGAAATGCTGCCAGAAATGGATATTTACAGAACTAGAAAACAGCCAGATATGGAATGACCAAAATTGGACACGGCCCGAAATGGAGAACTACCATATTCCAGAAACGAAATTTCGCTGGGATTACTATGCGAGAATAAGATAAAAAGGAGGAGGGTTCTAGGGGATTACAGGTGGGTCTTGGTTGTCATAGGCACAGGGCAAACCGCCGTGGAAAAATTAAGGAAGAAAAATAATGTAAAAATCAACATGATGCAAGACATGTCATGAAATGCAAGATATGATGTGCATATGAGGATGAGGTGTTTGGAAGGGTGCACGAGACGGAAGGAGAAACAATGAACATGGCACAATCTTGGTAACCAAAGCATGCCACTAGATAGATCGGAAGATTTGGTTTGAAATTGATATAAAGATCACCGGAAACGGATGCACGTTTTGAAAATGACAAGCAAGACCACATACAATGCAAGCTATTGAAAACAACAACACGACATCTTGGATGCAAAGGATATATATGCTACAGCATAGCAACATGGAAATGAATGCAAAGGAATTGAAGTACTTGTGAGGAACTACAAAACATGATTCTTGAGCTCTTGCTAAAATTCACTAGAACATGTTTAAAACAACATGGAAAAAATGCAAATGATAACAGTTTTACATACTTGGCAGAAATTCACCGAACAAGGCAAAACAGATTCAGATAGCGATGTTTAGGACTAGTATACTATATGCTATAGGAACATATTATAGCAAAAAAGAGCATGACATGCTAGTACTAAATGCACTTAACAAAACTCCCTTACCGAACTTGTTCCAAAGATCTACAGATATCATGATAGCATCAATGCAAAATGAGAAGTTATACTGACAGTTTAAGACTTTGCAAAATAAGCACGACATGGCAGAAACAGATTCATGTAGGCATGTTGGCAAGCTTGTGGCACTTATCACAGTGCACTATATGGCACGAAATAAAATCTAGCATGAAGTAGACATGAAAATGAAGGTGTTCATGTGCAAAACAACGTCATAACATATATGAATTTAATGACACAAAAATGACAAAACAACAATATAATGTAAAAATGACATATGTGCAAACTTGATCAAATGCAGAAATGGATGCCACAAATGGATTCATTGGATTTTTCTAATCCAAAAACATATATAGTATGTTGGGTTTAGTGTAGAGAAATGATCACAATTGCATTAAGTGAAATGCTGCCAGAAATGGATATTTATAGAATTGGAAAACTGCCAGATATGGAATGACCAAAATTGGACAGGGCCCGAAATGGAAAACTAGCATATTCCAGTAACAAAATTTCGCTGGGATTACTAAGTGAGAATAATATAAAAAGGAGGAGGGTTCTAGGGGATTACAGGTGGGACTTGGTTGTCATACGCACAGGGCAAAGCGCCGTGGAAAAATTAAGGAAGAAAAATAATGTAAAAAGCAACATGATGCAAGACATGTCATGAAATGCAAGATATGATGTGCATATGAGGATGAGGTGTTTGGAAGGGTGCACGAGCGGCAGGAGAAACAATGAACATGGCACAATCTTGGTAACCAAAGCATGCCACTAGATAGATCGGAAGATTTGGGTTGAAATTGATATAAAGATCACCGGGAAACGGATGCACGGTTTGAAAATGACAAGCAAGACCACATACAATGAAAGCTATTGAAAACAACAACATGGCAACTTGGATGCAAAGGATATATATGCTACAGCATAGCAACATGGAAGTGAATGCAAAGGAATTGAAGTACATGTCAGGAACTACAAAATATGATTACTGAGCTACTGCTATACTTCACTAGAACATGTTCAAAACAACCTGGAAAAAAATGCAAATGATAACAGTTTTACATACTTGGCAGAAATTCACTGAACAAGGCAAAACAGATTCAGATAGCGATGTTTAGGACTAGCATACTATATGCTACAGGAACATATTATAGCAAAAAAGAGCATGACATGCTAGTACTAAATGCACTTAACAAAACTCCCTTACCGAACTTGTTCCAAAGATCTGAGACATCATGATAGCATCAATGCAAAATGAGAAGTTATACTGACAGATTAAGACTTTGCCAAATAAGCACGACATGGCAGAAACAGATTCATGTAGGCATGTTGGCAAGCTTGTGGCACTTATCACAGTGCACTATACGGCACGAAATAAAATCTAGCATGAAGTAGACATGAAAATGAAGCTGTTCATGTGCAAAACAATGTCATAGCATATATGAATTTCATTACACAAAATGAGAAAACAACAATATAATGTAAAAATGACATGTTTGCAAACTTAATCAAATGCAGAAATGGACGCCACCAATGGATTCATTGGATTTTCTAATCCAAAAACATATAGTGAAATGCTTCCAGAAATGGATATTTACGTAATTGGAAAACAGCCAGATATGGAATGACCAAAATTGACAGGCTCGAAATGGAAAACTATCATATTCCAGAAATGGAGTTTCGCTAGGATTACTAAGTGAGAATAAGATAAAATGGAGGAGGGTTCTAGGGGATTACAGGTGGGTCTTGGTTGTCACAGGCATAGGGCAAAGCACCATGGAAATTTAAGGAAGAAACATAATGTAAAAGCGACATGTCATGAAATGCAAGATATGATGTGCATATCGGATGAGGTGTTTCGGAAGAAGGATTCGAGACGGAAGGAGAAACAATGAACATGGCACAATCTTGGTAACCCAAGCTTGCCACTAGATAGATCGGAAGATCACGGGTTCAAATTGATATAAAGATCATCGTAAGCGGATGCACAGTTTGAAAATGACAAGCAATATCATATACAATGCAAGCTATTGAAAACAACAACATGGCAACTTGGACGCAAAGTTTATATATGCTACAACATAGCAACATGGAAATGAATGCAAAGGAATTGAAGTACATGTCGAACTACAAAACATGATTCTTGAGCTACTGCTAAAATTTACTAGAACATGTTCAAAACAGCATGGAAAAAATGCAAATGATAACAATTTTACATACTTGGCAGAAATTCCTTTGAACAAGGCAAAACAGATTCAGATAGCGATGTTTAGGACTAGTATACTATATGCTATAGGAACATATTATAGCAAAAAAGAGCATGACATGCTAGTACTAAATGCACTTAACAAAACTCCCTTACTGAACTTGGTCCAAAGATCTACAGATATCATGATAGCATCAATGCAAAATGAGCAGTTATACTGACAGTTTAAGCTTTAGCAAAATAAGCACGACATGGCAGAAACAGATTAGTGTAGGAATGTTTGCCGACTTGTGGCACTTATCACAAGGCACAATGTGGCACGAAATGAAATCTAGCGTGAAGTAGACATGAAAATGAAGCTGTTCATGTGCAAAACAACGTCATAGCATATATGAATTTAATGACACAAAATGACAAAACAACAATATAATGTAAAAATGACATGTGTGCAAACTTGATCAAATGCGAAATGGATGCCACCAATGGATTCATTGGATTTTTCTAATCCAAAAACATATATAATATATTTGGGTTAGTGTAGAGAAATGATCACAATTGCATTAAGTGAAATGCTGCCAGAAATGGATATTTGCAGAATTAGAAAACCGCCAGATATGGAATAAACAAAATTGGACAAGGCCCGAAATGGAAAACTAGCATATTCCAGAATTGAAATTTCGCTGGGATTACTAAGTGAGAATAAGATAAAAAGGAGGAGGGTTCTAGGAGATTACAGGAGGGTCTTGGTTGTCATAGGCACATGGCAAAGCACCGTGGAAAAATTAAGGAAGAAAATAATGTAAAAAGCAACATGATGCAAGACATGTCATGAAATGCAAGATATGATGTGCATATGCTTGGATGAGGTGTTTGAAAGGCGTGCATTCGAGACGGAAGGAGAAACAATGAACATGGCACAATCTTGGTAATCCAAGCATGCCACTAGATAGATCGGAAGATTTGGGTTGAAATTGATATGAAGATCACCGAACGGATGCACGGTTTGAAAATGACAAGCAAGACCATATACAATGCAAGCTATTGAAAACAACATGGCAACTTGGATGCAAAGTTTATATATGCTACAACATAGCAACATGGAAATGAATGCAACGGAATTGAAGTACATGTCATGAACTACAAAACATGATTACTGAGCTGCTACTAAAATTCACTACAACATGTTTAAAACAGCATGAAAAAAATGCAAATGATAACAGTTTTACATACTTGGCAGAAATTCACTGAACAAGGCAAAATAGATTCGGATAGCGATGTTTAGGACTAGTATACTATATGCTACAGGAACATATTATAGCAAAAAAGAGCATGACATGCTAGTACTAAATGCACTTAACAAAACTCCCTTACTGAACTTGTTCCAAAGATCTACAAATATCATGATAGCATCAATGCAAAATGAGAAGTTATACTGACAGTTTAAGACTTAGCAAAATAAGCACGACATGGAAGAAACTGATTAATGTAGCCATGTTTGCAAGATTGTGGCACTTATCACAGTGCACTATATGGCACGAAATAAAATCTATCATGAAGTAGACATGAAAATGAAGCTGTTCATGTGCAAAACAACGTCATAGCATATATGAATTTAATGACACAAAAATGACAAAACAAAAATATAATGTAAAAATGACATGTGTGCAAACTTAATCAAATGCAGAAATGGATGCCACCAATGGATTCATTGGATTTTTTTAATCCAAAAACATATATAATATGTTGGGTTTAGTGTAGAGAAATGATCACAATTGCATTAAGTGAAATGCTGCCAGAAATGGATATTTATAGAATTGGAAAACTGCCAGATATGGAATGACCAAAATTGGACAGGGCCCGAAATGGAAAACTAGCATATTCCAAGAACAAAATTTCATTTGGGATTACTAAGTGAGAATAATATAAAAAGGAGGAGGGTTCTAGGGGATTACAGGTGGGACTTGGTTGTCATACGACTTGCAAAGCTACCGTGGAAAAATTAAGGAAGAAAAATAATGTAAAAAGCAACATGATGCAAGACATGTCATGAAATGCAAGATATGATGTGCATATGAGGATGAGGTGTTTGGAAGGGGTGCACGAGCGGCAGGAGAAACAATGAACATGGCACAATCTTGGTAACCAAAGCATGCCACTAGATAGATCGGAAGATTTGGGTTGAAATTGATATAAAGATCACCGGGAAACGGATGCACGGTTTGAAAATGACAAGCAAGACCACATACAATGAAAGCTATTGAAAACAACAACATGGCAACTTGGATGCAAAGGATATATATGCTACAGCATAGCAACATGGAAATGAATGCAAAGGAATTGAAGTACATGTCAGGAACTACAAAATATGATTACTGAGCTACTGCTATACTTCACTAGAACATGTTCAAAACAGCATGGAAAAAAATGCAAATGATAACAGTTTTACATACTTGGCAGAAATTCACTGAACAAGGCAAAACAGATTCAGATAGCGATGTTTAGGACTAGCATACTATATGCTACAGGAACATATTATAGCAAAAAGAGCATGAAATGCTAGTACTAAATGCACTTAACAAAACTCCCTTACCGAACTTGTTCCAAAGATCTCTGAGACATCATGATAGCATCAATGCAAAATGAGAAGTTATCTTGACAGATTAAGACTTTGCCAAATAAGCACGACATGGCGTAAACAGTATTCATGTAGGCATGTTGGCAAGCTTGTGGCACTTATCACAAAGGCACTATATGGCACGAAATAAAATCTAGCATGAAGTAGACATGAAAATGAAGCTGTTCATGTGCAAAACAATGTCATAGCATATATGAATTTCATTACACAAAAATGAGAAAACAACAATATAATGTAAAAATGACATGTTTGCAAACTTAATCAAATGCAGAAATGGATGCCACCAATGGATTCATTGGATTTTTCTAATCCAAAACATATAGTGAAATGCTTCCTAAATGGATATTTACAGAATTGGAAAACAGCCAGATATGGAATGACCAAAATTGACAGGGCCGAAATGGAAAACTATCATATTCCATAAATGGAGTTTCGCTAGGATTACTAAGTGAGAATAAGATAAAATGGAGGAGGGTTCTAGGGGATTACAGGTGGGTCTTGGTTGTCACAGGCATAGGGCAAAGCACCATGGAAATTTAAGGAAGAAACATAATGTAAATAGCGACATGTCATGAAATGCAAGATATGATGTGCATATGCGGATGAGGTGTTTCGGAAGGGGCGGATTCGAGACGGAAGGAGAAACAATGAACATGGCACAATCTTGGTAACCCAAGCTTGCCACTAGATAGATCGGAAGATACGGGTTCAAATTGATATAAAGATCATCAGAAACGGATGCACAGTTTGAAAATGACAAGCAATATCATATACAATGCAAGCTATTGAAAACAACAACATGGCAACTTGGACGCAAAGTTTATATATGCTACAACATAGCAACATGGAAATGAATGCAAAGGAATTGAAGTACATGTCAGGAACTACAAAACATGATTACTGAGCTACTGCTAAAATTTACTAGAACATGTTCAAAACAGCATGGAAAAAATGCAAATGATAACAATTTTACATACTTGGCAGAAATTCACTGAACAAGGCAAAACAGATTCAGATAGCGATGTTTAGGACTAGTATACTATATGCTATAGGAACATATTATAGCAAAAAAGAGCATGACATGCTAGTACTAAATGCACTTAACAAAACTCCCTTACTTGAACTTGGTCCAAAGATCTACAGATATCATGATAGCATCAATGCAAAATGAGCAGTTATTCTGACAGATTAAGCTTAAGCAAAATAAGCACGACATGGCAGAAACAGATTCGTGTAGGAATGTTTGCCAGCTTGTGGCACTTATCACAGTGCACAATGTGGCACGAAATGAAATCTAGCGTGAAGTAGACATGAAAATGAAGCTGTTCATGTGCAAAACAACGTCATAGCATATATGAATTTAATGACACAAAAATGACAAAACAACAATATAATGTAAAATGACATGTGTGCAAACTTGATCAAATGCAGAAATGGATGCCACCAATGGATTCATTGGATTTATCTAATCCAAAAACATATATAATATATTTGGGTTAGTGTAGAGAAATGATCACAATAGCATTAAGAGAAATGCTGAAAGAAATGGATATTTGCAGAATTAGAAAACCGCCAGATATGGAATAAACAAAATTGGACAAGGCCGAAATGGAAAACTAGCATATTCCGTAATTGAAATTTCATTTGGGATTACTAAGTGAGAATAAGATAAAAAGGAGGAGGGTTCTAGGAGATTACAGGAGGGTCTTGGTTGTCATAGGCACATGGCAAAGCACCGTGGAAAAATTAAGGAAGAAAATAATGTAAAAAGCAACATGATGCAAGACATGTCATGAAATGCAAGATATGATGTGCATATGCGGATGAGGTGTTTCGAAAGGCGTGCATTCGAGACGGAAGGAGAAACAATGAACATGGCACAATCTTGGTAATCCAAGCATGCCACTAGATAGATCGGAAGATTTGGGTTGAAATTGATATGAAGATCACGGAACGGATGCACGGTTTGAAAATGACAAGCAAGACCATATACAATGCAAGCTATTGAAAACAACATGGCAACTTGGATGCAAAGTTTATATATGCTACAACATAGCAACATGGAAATGAATGCAACGGAATTGAAGTACATGTCATGAACTACAAAACATGATTCTTGAGCTGCTACTAAAATTCACTACAACATGTTTAAAACAGCATGAAAAAATGCAAATGATAACAGTTTTACATACTTGGCAGAAATTCACTGAACAAGGCAAAATAGATTCAGATAGCGATGTTTAGGACTAGTATACTATATGCTACAGGAACATATTATAGCAAAAAAGAGCATGACATGCTAGTACTAAATGCACTTAACAAAACTCCCTTACTGAACTTGTTCCAAAGATCTACAAATATCATGATAGCATCAATGCAAAATGAGAAGTTATACTGACAGTTTAAGACTTAGCAAAATAAGCACGACATGGAAGAAACTGATTAATGTAGCCATGTTTGCAAGATTGTGGCACTTATCACAAAGGCACTATATGGCACGAAATAAAATCTATCATGAAGTAGACATGAAAATGAAGCTGTTCATGTGCAAAACAACGTCATAGCATATATGAATTTAATGACACAAAAATGACAAAACAAAAATATAATGTAAAAATGACATGTGTGCAAACTTAATCAAATGCAGAAATGGATGCCACCAATGGATTCATTGGATTTTTTTAATCCAAAAACATATATAATATGTTGGGTTTAGTGTAGAGAAATGATCACAATTGCATTAAGTGAAATGCTGCCAGAAATGGATATTTATAGAATTGGAAAACTGCCAGATATGGAATGACCAAAATTGGACAGGGCCCGAAATGGAAAACTAGCATATTCCAGTAACAAAATTTCGCTGGGATTACTAAGTGAGAATAAGATAAAAAGGAGGAGGGTTCTAGGGGATTCTGAGGTGGGACTTGGTTGTCATACATACAGGCAAAAGCGCCGTGGAAAAATTAAGGAAGAAAAATAATGTAAAAAGCAACATGATGCAAGACATGTCATGAAATGCAAGATATGATGTGCATATGAGGATGAGGTGTTTGGAAGGGTGCACGAGCCGGCAGGAGAAACAATGAACATGGCACAATCTTGGTAACCAAAGCATGCCACTAGATAGATCGGAAGATTTGGGTTGAAATTGATATAAAGATCACCGGGAAACGGATGCACGGTTTGAAAATGACAAGCAAGACCACATACAATGAAAGCTATTGAAAACAACAACATGGCAACTTGGATGCAAAGGATATATATGCTACAGCATAGCAACATGGAAATGAATGCAAAGGAATTGAAGTACATGTCAGGAACTACAAAATATGATTACTGAGCTACTGCTATACTTCACTAGAACATGTTCAAAACAACATGGAAAAAAATGCAAATGATAATAGTTTTACATACTTGGCAGAAATTCACCAACAAGGCAAAACAGATTCAGATAAGCGATGTTTAGGACTAGCATACTATATGCTACAGGAACATATTATAGCAAAAAGAGCATGACATGCTAGTACTAAAAGCACATAACAAAACTACATTACCGAACTTGTTCCAAAGATCTACAGACAACATGAAATCATCAAATCAAAATGAGAAGTTATACTGACAGATTAAGACTTTGCCAAATAATCACGACATGGCGTAAAACAGATTCATGTAGGCATGTTGGCAAGCTTGTGGCACTTATCACAGTGCACTATATGGCACGAAATAAAATCTAGCATGAAGTAGACATGAAAATGAAGCTGTTCATGTGCAAAACAATGTCATAGCATATATGAATTTCATTACACAAAAATGAGAAAACAACAATATAATGTAAAATGACATGTTTGCAAACTTAATCAAATGCGTAAATGGATGCCACCAATGGATTCATTGGATTTTTCTAATCCAAAAACATATAGTGAAATGCTTCCGAAATGGATATTTACGTATTGGAAAACAGCCGGATATGGAATGACCAAAATTGACAGGGCCGAAATGGAAAACTATCATATTCCGTAAATGGAGTTTCGCTAGGATTACTAAGTGAGAATAAGATAAAATGGAGGAGGGTTCTAGGGGATTACAGGTGGGTCTTGGTTGTCACAGGCATAGGGCAAAGCACCATGGAAATTTAAGGAAGAAACATAATGTAAAAGCGACATGTCATGAAATGCAAGATATGATGTGCATATGCGGATGAGGTGTTTGGAAGGCGGATTCGAGTCGGAAGGAGAAACAATGAACATGGCACAATCTTGGTAACCCAAGCTTGCCACTAGATAGATCGGAAGATACGGGTTCAAATTGATATAAAGATCATCGTAAAGCGGATGCACAGTTTGAAAATGACAAGCAATATCATATACAATGCAAGCTATTGAAAACAACAACATGGCAACTTGGACGCAAAGTTTATATATGCTACAACATAGCAACATGGAAATGAATGCAAAGGAATTGAAGTACATGTCAGAACTACAAAACATGATTAATGAGCTCTTGCTAAAATTTACTAGAACATGTTCAAAACAGCATGGAAAAATGCAAATGATAACAATTTTACATACTTGGCAGAAATTCACTGAACAAGGCAAAAGCAGATTCAGATAGCGATGTTTAGGACTAGTATACTATATGCTATAGGAACATATTATAGCAAAAAGAGCATGACATGCTAGTACTAAATGCACTTAACAAAACTCCCTTCGAACTTGGTCCAAAGATCTACAGATATCATGATAGCATCAATGCAAAATGAGCAGTTATACTGACAGTTTAAGCTTTAGCAAAATAAGCACGACATGGCAGAAACAGATTCGTGTAGGAATGTTTGCCAGCTTGTGGCACTTATCACAGTGCACAATGTGGCACGAAATGAAATCTAGCGTGAAGTAGACATGAAAATGAAGCTGTTCATGTGCAAAACAACGTCATAGCATATATGAATTTAATGACACAAAAATGACAAAACAACAATATAATGTAAAAATGACATGTGTGCAAACTTGATCAAATGCAGAAATGGATGCCACCAATGGATTCATTGGATTTTTCTAATCCAAAAACATATATAATATATTTGGGTTAGTGTAGAGAAATGATCACAATTGCATTAAGTGAAATGCTGCCAGAAATGGATATTTGCAGAATTAGAAAACCGCCAGATATGGAATAAACAAAATTGGACAAGGCCGAAATGGAAAACTAGCATATTCCGTAATTGAAATTTATTTGGGATTACTAAGTGAGAATAAGATAAAAAGGAGGAGGGTTCTAGGAGATTACAGGAGGGTCTTGGTTGTCATAGGCACATGGCAAAGCACCGTGGAAAAATTAAGGAAGAAAATAATGTAAAAAGCAACATGATGCAAGACATGTCATGAAATGCAAGATATGATGTGCATATGCGGATGAGGTGTTTCGAAAGGCGTGCATTCGAGACGGAAGGAGAAACAATGAACATGGCACAATCTTGGTAATCCAAGCATGCCACTAGATAGATCGGAAGATTTGGGTTGAAATTGATATGAAGATCACGGAACGGATGCACGGTTTGAAAATGACAAGCAAGACCATATACAATGCAAGCTATTGAAAACAACATGGCAACTTGGATGCAAAGTTTATATATGCTACAACATAGCAACATGGAAATGAATGCAACGGAATTGAAGTACATGTCATGAACTACAAAACATGATTCTTGAGCTGCTACTAAAATTCACTACAACATGTTTAAAACAGCATGAAAAAATGCAAATGATAACAGTTTTACATACTTGGCAGAAATTCACCAACAAGGCAAAATAGATTCAGATAGCGATGTTTAGGACTAGTATACTATATGCTACAGGAACATATTATAGCAAAAAAGAGCATGACATGCTAGTACTAAATGCACTTAACAAAACTCCCTTACTGAACTTGTTCCAAAGATCTACAAATATCATGATAGCATCAATGCAAAATGAGAAGTTATACTGACAGTTTAAGACTTAGCAAAATAAGCACGACATGGAAGAAAACTGATTAATGTAGCCATGTTTGCAAGATTGTGGCACTTATCACGGTGCACTATATGGCACGAAATAAAATCTATCATGAAGTAGACATGAAAATGAAGCTGTTCATGTGCAAAACAACGTCATAGCATATATGAATTTAATGACACAAAATGACAAAACAAAAATATAATGTAAAAATGACATGTGTGCAAACTTAATCAAATGCAGAAATGGATGCCACCAATGGATTCATTGGATTTTTTTAATCCAAAAACATATATAATATGTTGGGTTTAGTGTAGAGAAATGATCACAATTGCATTAAGTGAAATGCTGCCAGAAATGGATATTTATAGAATTGGAAAACTGCGGATATGGAATGACCAAAATTGGACAGGGCCCGAAATGGAAAACTAGCATATTCCAGTAACAAAATTTCGCTGGGATTACTAAGTGAGAATAAGATAAAAAGGAGGAGGGTTCTAGGGGATTACAGGTGGGACTTGGTTGTCATACGCACAGGGCAAAGCGCCGTGGAAAAATTAAGGAAGAAAAATAATGTAAAAAGCAACATGATGCAAGACATGTCATGAAATGCAAGATATGATGTGCATATGAGGATGAGGTGTTTCGGAAGGGGTGCACGAGCCGGCAGGAGAAACAATGAACATGGCACAATCTTGGTAACCAAAGCATGCCACTAGATAGATCGGAAGATTTGGGTTGAAATTGATATAAAGATCACCGGGAAACGGATGCACGGTTTGAAAATGACAAGCAAGACCACATACAATGAAAGCTATTGAAAACAACAACATGGCAACTTGGATGCAAAGGATATATATGCTACAGCATAGCAACATGGAAATGAATGCAAAGGAATTGAAGTACATGTCAGAACTACAAAATATGATTCTTGAGCTACTGCTATACTTCACTAGAACATGTTCAAAACAACATGGAAAAAATGCAAATGATAATAGTTTTACATACTTGGCAGAAATTCTTGAACAAGGCAAAACAGATTCAGATAGCGATGTTTAGGACTAGCATACTATATGCTACAGGAACATATTATAGCAAAAAAGAGCATGACATGCTAGTACTAAATGCACTTAACAAAACTCCCTTACCGAACTTGTTCCAAAGATCTACAGACATCATGATAGCATCAATGCAAAATGAGAAGTTATACTGACAGTTTAAGACTTTGCCAAATAAGCACGACATGGCAGAAACAGATTCATGTAGGCATGTTGGCAAGCTTGTGGCACTTATCACAGTGCACTATATGGCACGAAATAAAATCTAGCATGAAGTAGACATGAAAATGAAGCTGTTCATGTGCAAAACAATGTCATAGCATATATGAATTTCATTACACAAAAATGAGAAAACAACAATATAATGTAAAAATGACATGTTTGCAAACTTAATCAAATGCAGAAATGGATGCCACCAATGGATTCATTGGATTTTTCTAATCCAAAACATATAGTGAAATGCTTCCAGAAATGGATATTTACAGAATTGGAAAACAGCCGGATATGGAATGACCAAAATTGACAGGCCGAAATGGAAAACTATCATATTCCGTAAATGGAGTTTCGCTAGGATTACTAAGTGAGAATAAGATAAAATGGAGGAGGGTTCTAGGGGATTACAGGTGGGTCTTGGTTGTCACAGGCATAGGGCAAAGCACCATGGAAATTTAAGGAAGAAACATAATGTAAAAAGCGACATGTCATGAAATGCAAGATATGATGTGCATATGCGGATGAGGTGTTTCGGAAGGGGCGGATTCGAGTCGGAAGGAGAAACAATGAACATGGCACAATCTTGGTAACCCAAGCTTGCCACTAGATAGATCGGAAGATACGGGTTCAAATTGATATAAAGATCATCAGAAACGGATGCACAGTTTGAAAATGACAAGCAATATCATATACAATGCAAGCTATTGAAAACAACAACATGGCAACTTGGACGCAAAGTTTATATATGCTACAACATAGCAACATGGAAATGAATGCAAAGGAATTGAAGTACATGTCAGAACTACAAAACATGATTCTTGAGCTACTGCTAAAATTTACTAGAACATGTTCAAAACAGCATGGAAAAATGCAAATGATAACAATTTTACATACTTGGCAGAAATTCACTGAACAAGGCAAAACAGATTCAGATAGCGATGTTTAGGACTAGTATACTATATGCTATAGGAACATATTATAGCAAAAAAGAGCATGACATGCTAGTACTAAATGCACTTAACAAAACTCCCTTACTGAACTTGGTCCAAAGATCTACAGATATCATGATAGCATCAATGCAAAATGAGCAGTTATACTGACAGTTTAAGCTTTAGCAAAATAAGCACGACATGGCAGAAACAGATTCGTGTAGGAATGTTTGCCAGCTTGTGGCACTTATCACACGATGCACAATGTGGCACGAAATGAAATCTAGCGTGAAGTAGACATGAAAATGAAGCTGTTCATGTGCAAAACAACGTCATAGCATATATGAATTTAATGACACAAAAATGACAAAACAACAATATAATGTAAAAATGACATGTGTGCAAACTTGATCAAATGCAGAAATGGATGCCACCAATGGATTCATTGGATTTTTCTAATCCAAAAACATATATAATATATTTGGGTTAGTGTAGAGAAATGATCACAATTGCATTAAGTGAAATGCTGCCAGAAATGGATATTTGCAGAATTAGAAAACCGCCAGATATGGAATAAACAAAATTGGACAAGGCCCGAAATGGAAAACTAGCATATTCCAGAATTGAAATTTCGCTGGGATTACTAAGTGAGAATAAGATAAAAAGGAGGAGGGTTCTAGGAGATTACAGGAGGGTCTTGGTTGTCATAGGCACATGGCAAAGCACCGTGGAAAAATTAAGGAAGAAAATAATGTAAAAAGCAACATGATGCAAGACATGTCATGAAATGCAAGATATGATGTGCATATGCGGATGAGGTGTTTCGAAAGGCGTGCATTCGAGACGGAAGGAGAAACAATGAACATGGCACAATCTTGGTAATCCAAGCATGCCACTAGATAGATCGGAAGATTTGGGTTGAAATTGATATGAAGATCACCGGAACGGATGCACGGTTTGAAAATGACAAGCAAGACCATATACAATGCAAGCTATTGAAAACAACATGGCAACTTGGATGCAAAGTTTATATATGCTACAACATAGCAACATGGAAATGAATGCAACGGAATTGAAGTACATGTCATGAACTACAAAACATGATTACTGAGCTGCTACTAAAATTCACTACAACATGTTTAAAACAGCATGAAAAAAATGCAAATGATAACAGTTTTACATACTTGGCAGAAATTCAACGAACAAGGCAAAATAGATTCAGATAGCGATGTTTAGGACTAGTATACTATATGCTACAGGAACATATTATAGCAAAAAGAGCATGACATGCTAGTACTAAATGCACTTAACAAAACTCCCTTACTGAACTTGTTCCAAAGATCTACAAATATCATGATAGCATCAATGCAAAATGAGAAGTTATACTGACAGTTTAAGACTTAGCAAAATAAGCACGACATGGAAGAAACTGATTAATGTAGCCATGTTTGCAAGATTGTGGCACTTATCACAGTGCACTATATGGCACGAAATAAAATCTATCATGAAGTAGACATGAAAATGAAGCTGTTCATGTGCAAAACAACGTCATAGCATATATGAATTTAATGACACAAAAATGACAAAACAAAAATATAATGTAAAAATGACATGTGTGCAAACTTAATCAAATGCAGAAATGGATGCCACCAATGGATTCATTGGATTTTTTTAATCCAAAAACATATATAATATGTTGGGTTTAGTGTAGAGAAATGATCACAATTGCATTAAGTGAAATCTTTGCGAAATGGATATTTATAGAATTGGAAAACTGCCGGATATGGAATGACCAAAATTGGACAGGGCCGAAATGGAAAACTAGCATATTCCAGTAACAAAATTTATTTGGGATTACTAAGTGAGAATAAGATAACAAGGAGGAGGGTTCTAGGGGATTACAGGTGGGACTTGGTTGTCATACGCACAGGGCAAAGCGCCGTGGAAAAATTAAGGAAGAAAAATAATGTAAAAAGCAACATGATGCAAGACATGTCATGAAATGCAAGATATGATGTGCATATGAGGATGAGGTGTTTCGGAAGGGGTGCACGAGCCGGGAGAAACAATGAACATGGCACAATCTTGGTAACCAAAGCATGCCACTAGATAGATCGGAAGATTTGGGTTGAAATTGATATAAAGATCACCGGGAAACGGATGCACGGTTTGAAAATGACAAGCAAGACCACATACAATGAAAGCTATTGAAAACAACAACATGGCAACTTGGATGCAAAGGATATATATGCTACAGCATAGCAACATGGAAATGAATGCAAAGGAATTGAAGTACATGTCAGGAACTACAAAATATGATTACTGAGCTACTGCTATACTTCACTAGAACATGTTCAAAACAACATGGAAAAAAATGCAAATGATAATAGTTTTACATACTTGGCAGAAATTCACTGAACAAGGCAAAACAGATTCAGATAGCGATGTTTAGGACTAGCATACTATATGCTACAGGAACATATTATAGCAAAAAAGAGCATGACATGCTAGTACTAAATGCACTTAACAAAACTCCCTTACCGAACTTGTTCCAAAGATCTACAGACATCATGATAGCATCAATGCAAAATGAGAAGTTATCTTGACAGTTTAAGACTTTGCCAAATAAGCACGACATGGCGTAAAACAGATTCATGTAGGCATGTTGGCAAGCTTGTGGCACTTATCACAGTGCACTATATGGCACGAAATAAAATCTAGCATGAAGTAGACATGAAAATGAAGCTGTTCATGTGCAAAACAATGTCATAGCATATATGAATTTCATTACACAAAAATGAGAAAACAACAATATAATGTAAAAATGACATGTTTGCAAACTTAATCAAATGCAGAAATGGATGCCACCAATGGATTCATTGGATTTTTCTAATCCAAAAACATATAGTGAAATGCTTCCAGAAATGGATATTTACAGAATTGGAAAACAGCCAGATATGGAATGACCAAAATTCGACAGGGCCCGAAATGGAAAACTATCATATTCCAGAAATGGAGTTTCGCTAGGATTACTAAGTGAGAATAAGATAAAATGGAGGAGGGTTCTAGGGGATTACAGGTGGGTCTTGGTTGTCACAGGCATAGGGCAAAGCACCATGGAAATTTAAGGAAGAAACATAATGTAAAAAGCGACATGTCATGAAATGCAAGATATGATGTGCATATGCGGATGAGGTGTTTCGGAAGGGGCGGATTCGAGACGGAAGGAGAAACAATGAACATGGCACAATCTTGGTAACCCAAGCTTGCCACTAGATAGATCGGAAGATACGGGTTCAAATTGATATAAAGATCATCAGAAACGGATGCACAGTTTGAAAATGACAAGCAATATCATATACAATGCAAGCTATTGAAAACAACAACATGGCAACTTGGACGCAAAGTTTATATATGCTACAACATAGCAACATGGAAATGAATGCAAAGGAATTGAAGTACATGTCAGGAACTACAAAACATGATTACTGAGCTACTGCTAAAATTTACTAGAACATGTTCAAAACAGCATGGAAAAAATGCAAATGATAACAATTTTACATACTTGGCAGAAATTCACTGAACAAGGCAAAACAGATTCAGATAGCGATGTTTAGGACTAGTATACTATATGCTATAGGAACATATTATAGCAAAAAGAGCATGACATGCTAGTACTAAATGCACTTAACAAAACTCCCTTACTGAACTTGGTCCAAAGATCTACAGATATCATGATAGCATCAATGCAAAATGAGCAGTTATACTGACAGTTTAAGCTTAAGCAAAATAAGCACGACATGGCAGAAACAGATTCGTGTAGGAATGTTTGCCAGCTTGTGGCACTTATCACAGTGCACAATGTGGCACGAAATGAAATCTAAGCGTGAAGTAGACATGAAAATGAAGCTGTTCATGTGCAAAACAACGTCATAGCATATATGAATTTAATGACACAAAAATGACAAAACAACAATATAATGTAAAAATGACATGTGTGCAAACTTGATCAAATGCAGAAATGGATGCCACCAATGGATTCATTGGATTTTCTAATCCAAAACATATATAATATATTTGGGTTAGTGTAGAGAAATGATCACAATTGCATTAAGTGAAATGCTGCAAATGGATATTTGCAGAATTAGAAAACCGCCAGATATGGAATAAACAAAATTGGACAAGGCCCGAAATGGAAAACTAGCATATTCCAGAATTGAAATTTCGCTGGGATTACTAAGTGAGAATAAGATAAAAAGGAGGAGGGTTCTAGGAGATTACAGGAGGGTCTTGGTTGTCATAGGCACATGGCAAAGCACCGTGGAAAAATTAAGGAAGAAAATAATGTAAAAAGCAACATGATGCAAGACATGTCATGAAATGCAAGATATGATGTGCATATCACGGATGAGGTGTTTGAAAGGCGTGCATTCGAGGACGGAAGGAGAAACAATGAACATGGCACAATATTGGTAATCCAAGCATGCCACTAGATAGATCGGAAGATTTGGGTTGAAATTGATATGAAGATCACGGAACGGATGCACGGTTTGAAAATGACAAGCAAGACCATATACAATGCAAGCTATTGAAAACAACATGGCAACTTGGATGCAAAGTTTATATATGCTACAACATAGCAACATGGAAATGAATGCAACGGAATTGAAGTACATGTCATGAACTACAAAACATGATTCTTGAGCTGCTACTAAAATTCACTACAACATGTTTAAAACAGCATGAAAAAATGCAAATGATAACAGTTTTAGATACTTGGCAGAAATTCACCGAACAAGGCAAAATAGATTCAGATAGCGATGTTTAGGACTAGTATACTATATGCTACAGGGAACATATTATAGCAAAAAGAGCATGACATGCTAGTACTAAATGCACTTAACAAAACTCCCTTCTTGAACTTGTTCCAAAGATCTACAAATATCATGATAGCATCAATGCAAAATGAGAAGTTATACTGACAGTTTAAGACTTAGCAAAATAAGCACGACATGGAAGAAACTGATTAATGTAGCCATGTTTGCAAGATTGTGGCACTTATCACGATTGCACTATATGGCACGAAATAAAATCTATCATGAAGTAGACATGAAAATGAAGCTGTTCATGTGCAAAACAACGTCATAGCATATATGAATTTAATGACACAAAAATGACAAAACAAAAATATAATGTAAAAATGACATGTGTGCAAACTTGATCAAATGCAGAAATGGATGCCACCAATGGATTCATTGGATTTTTTTAATCCAAAAACATATATAATATGTTGGGGTTAGTGTAGAGAAATGATCACAATTGCATTAAGTGAAATGCTGCCAGAAATGGATATTTACAGAACTAGAAAACAGCCAGATATGGAATGACCAAAATTGGACACGGCCCGAAATAGAGAACTACCATATTCCAGAAACGAAATTTCGCTGGGATTACTATGTGAGAATAAGATAAAAAGGAGGAGGGTTCTAGGGGATTATAGGTGGGTCTTGGTTGTCATAGGCACAGGGCAAACCGCCGTGGAAAAATTAAGGAAGAAAAATAATGTAAAAATCAACATGATGCAAGACATGTCATGAAATGCAAGATATGATGTGCATATGAGGATGAGGTGTTTCGGAAGGGGTGCACGAGACGGAAGGAGAAACAATGAACATGGCACAATCTTGGTAACCAAAGCATGCCACTAGATAGATCGGAAGATTTGGTTTGAAATTGATATAAAGATCACCGAAAACGGATGCACGGTTTGAAAATGACAAGCAAGACCACATATAATGCAAGCTATTGAAAACAACAACACGGCATCTTGGATGCAAAGGATATATATGCTACAGCATAGCAACATGGAAATGAATGCAAAGGAATTGAAGTACTTGTGAGGAACTACAAAACATGATTACTGAGCTACTGCTAAAATTCACTAGAACATGTTTAAAACAACATGGAAAAAATGCAAATGATAACAGTTTTACATACTTGGCAGAAATTCACTGAACAAGGCAAAACAGATTCAGATAGCGATGTTTAGGACTAGCATACTATATGCTACAGGAACATATTAGAGCAAAAAAGAGCATGACATGCTAGTACTAAATGCACTTAACAAAACTCCCTTACCGAACTTGTTCCAAAGATCTACAGATATCATGATAGCATCAATGCAAAATGAGAAGTTATACTGACAGTTTAAGACTGCAAAATAAAGCGACATGGCGAAGCAGATTCATGTAGGCATGTTGGCAAGCTTGTGGCACTTATCACGATGCACTATATGGCACGAAATAAAATCTAGCATGAAGTAGACATGAAAATGAAGTTGTTCATGTGCAAAACAACGTCATAGCATATATGAATTTAATGACACAAAAATGACAAAACAACAATATAATGTAAAAATGACATATGTGCAAACTTGATCAAATGCAGAAATGGATGCCACAAATGGATTCATTGGATTTTTCTAATCCAAAAACATATATAGTATGTTGGGGTTAGTGTAGAGAAATGATCACAATTGCATTAAGTGAAGTGGTGCCAGAAATGGATATTTATAGAATTGGAAAACTGCCAGATATGGAATGCCCAAAATTGGACAGGGCCCGAAATGGAAAACTAGCATATCCAAGAAATGGAATTTCGCTGGGATTACTAAGTGAGAATAAGATAAAAAGGAGAAGGGTTCTAGGGGATTACAGGTGGGTCTTGGTTGTCATAGGCACAGGGCAAAGCACCATGGAAAAATTAAGGAAGAAAAATAATGTAAAAAGCAACATGATGCAAGACATGTCATGAAATGCAAGATATGATGTGCATACGCGGATGAGGTGTTTCGGAAGGGGTGCTTTCGAGACGGAAGGAGAAACAATGAACATGGCACAATCTTGATAACCCAAGCATGCCACTAGATAGATCGGAAGATTCGGGTTGAAATGTATATAAAAATCACCGAAAACGGATGCACGGTTTGAAAATGACAAGCAAGACCATATACAATGCAAGCTATTGAAAACAACAACATGGCAACTTGGATGCAAAGTATATATATGCTACAGCATAGGAACATGGAAATGAATGCAAAGGAATTGAAGTACATGTCAGGAACTACAAAACATGGTTACTGAGCTGCTGCTAAAATTCACTACAACATGTTTAAGACAGCATGGAAAAAATGCAAATGATAACAGTTTTACATACTTGGCAGAAATTCACTGAACAAGGCAAAACATATTCAGATAGCGATGTTTAGGACTAGTATACTATATGCTACATGAACATATTATGGCAAAAAAGAGCATGACATGCTATTACTAAATGCACTTAACAAAACTCCCTTACTGAACTTGTTCCAAAGATCTACAGATATCATGATAGCATCAATGCAAAATGAGAAGTTATACTGACAGTTTAAGACTTAGCAAAATAAGCACGACATGGAAGAAACTGATTAATGTAGGCATGTTTGCAAGCTTGTGGCACTTATCAAGGTGCACTATATGGCACGAAATAAAATCTAGCATGAAGTAGACATGAAAATGAAGTTGTTCATGTGCAAAACAACAATATAATGTACAAATTACATGTGTGCAAACTTGATCAAATGCAGAAATGGATGCCACCAATGGATTCAATGGATTTTTCTAATCGAAAAACATATATAATTGTAACATCCCAAAATTCTAAATTTTGGAATGTTATATTAAATAAATAACTATGCTTGATTGTCTGAATTTTGGTTTGATGGATTGAGTGAAACTGAGTGAAATTTGAAACTTTTGAAAGTTGAATGAGAGGGAATGAGATGACTTTCCCAAAACTTTTCCCTTGCCTTTTGGATCCCCATGAACTCAAGTTCATTCCAATACCAAAGCCTAGAGTGAAGATGACATGACTTCTTCCATTTTGAAATGAATAGGGTTTTGGAAAAGATTTGAATTTCATTAGGGAAGATTTCAAATTCAAAGCTTTAAGCAACTCAATGATTTTCATGAGGAAGATAAAATGACTTCTTCAATCATATGAAATATGAGTTGGAAGTTAAAAAGTATCAATTTGAAAGTCATTTGAAAGTGCTTGAAACCCTCTTTCAAAATTTTGAATTTTAAATTTGAATTCAAACTTTGGCATGTGGGAAACATTTCAAAAAAACTATGCCTGATAAATACTTGATCAAAAGTATGAGAGGAGCAAACATGACACTCCAAAAATATCAGAGGAAACAATGCCAAAAGTTTTGGAATTCAAATCTGAATTTTATTTGAATTTAAAAAAATGGATTTTTATAAAGTTTGGATTTTGCCTTTGGAAAAATGTTCAAATGAAAGGGAATATTCCCCTGATCATTTTGGTATATATATACCCTATATAAAATATGTATAGATAGTGTTTTATTTTTGTTTTTGTTTTATTTAAAAAATAATAATAAAAGAAACCCCCCAGGCGCCCAGCCACCCAGGCCCAGCCAGCGCCGCCCCCTCAAGACCCTTTTGGCCCATGCCACCGCCATTAGCCAGCCGAGCCCGGCCGACCAGAGCCCGGCTCCACTCACCCCTCGCCGCTCGCCAAGGCACTCTGCGCCCCACCCGATCGCCTCGCCCTCCTCTCTCTCTCGACCCATGGGACCCACCCCTTCTTCCTCCCACGCCCCACGCCGTCGCCGCCTTGGATCGCGGATCCCGGCGATCCGGATGCCAATTCCCTCCCGATCCCTTCCTTCCCACGAGGCCCCGCCCTATAAAACCCCTCCCGCACCCGTTCCCCCCTCGCCCTCGCGGACCTCCTCTCCCTCCTTTCGTGCTCAGAGCTCGCCGCCGCCATTATTGTCGCCGCCGTCGACGCCTCAGCCCCTCCCGACCACCCCGACCCCACCGAACTCCTCACCGGCCTCCCCGACCAAGACGGCGACTCATGGAGCTCCTCGGCCTTCGAAGCTCCCGGCCTTCACTTCCGCCGCCGCCGCCGTCGCCGGACTCAGTAAGCCCAGCATCCCCTCCCGTCCGATCTTAGATCGACGGCCCTGATTAGAAGCCCAAGAAATAGGTTTTATTTATAAAACCGGCCGGTCCGATCGGTTTAGTTTTAGTTTAGGTTTTATTTTAGGCCGGTTAGTTTAGTTTAAACCTAGACCCGTTTAGACTAAGTGACGCCTAGTGCATGATATAGGCCCATTAGGCCTTTTTCTTTTTATTTTGATTTTTCTGTTTCTGAGAATAGCTTCTGTTTTCAAAAATTCATATCTTTTATTCTGTTTAATATTTTTGAGTGATTCTTTTTTGTTGGATTGCAAATTTTATGTAGTTTCTGTAGAATATATATTTAGCTATGTTAAAAATAATTAAAAATGCTTTAATTTAGTTTTAGTCAGAATAGTAAATCTGCTATAACTTGAGTTAGAAAAATTATTTTTGCATGATTCTTTTTGCCCCAACTTTATTTTGGCATTGCCAAACCATAGAAATTAACTTGGGTATTTTAGGATTAATAAATAATTAGTTTTAAGCAGAATCCTATTAATCCTAATTAATTAGCTAGCTCCTGTTTTCCTATTAAATTAATTAGTAAATTAATTTATTTTTAACTTGTGATTGGTTATTCTAGGTTAGTTTCTGTCACTCTAGTAGATGAACTTTTATTTATAATTAATAAAAGTTTTAATTTATTTTTCTTAATAGAAATTGGATTAGGCCTATTATGAGTTTTATAATAGCTTTTAAATTAATTCTTTTTGCTCCTAGTTACTTAGTGAATCCTTTTCTGTTTAGTTAACTTAAAACCATGATTAGGTTATGTTAGAAAATTTCTATGATATAAAACTATTTTGTTATTTGTTGAAGTAGGAAACTTGAGTGGCCTTTCTTTGAGTTTTTCTTTTGGATTTGGTTTGGTTGTTTTGTTGTGTTATGTTACTTTGTTATGTTGTGTTATGTGATCCTATTGCTATGTGCTTATTATAGTTATTGTTTGCCTCGGTAGAATTTCCTGAGTGCGAAGATTGCTACTCTGAAACCCTAGTTTTTTCAAGATCGTCAACCGTGCAAGTTCACTTGACCATGCTTTTCTTACCTATGTTTTATTGCATTTAGTGGCACCATTGCAACCACCCCCCAGTAGTGTTATTGAATCCTTGTAGTTGAGTAGTATGCATGAGGTAGGAACCCATCACCCTGTTACCAAGCCCGGGACGTTATTTGTTTTAATGCTACGCTATAGTAGACGGGGTTGGGTATGAGTGCTCGAGAGTGGTGTGAAGGAGAACTCTACGTCAATGACGACAACTCCATGATGGAATCTGCAAGGACTGCATCTTCAAGACCTCAAGACTTCAAGACTCGAGACAGGATTTTCAATACACACTCTTTGGGTGAAGGACGGTTGACGGCACCTGGAGAACCCAGTGGTTGGCCGGATGCATGGAGAAGCGCCATGACATCTTGCGGAAAGCTTCACCCAGACTCAAAGAGACGGAAGAATACTTCACGCCGGAAGCTTACATGCAACCGCAAGTCATTATGGGCTCTGGCTTGGTTGACCTTAGTTGTGACTCTGGCCGGGACGGTACTAGCAGATGTAGAATGACGGTAGGATTGGATGGGTACCGACAGTGGTCGAGGAACTCTTTGGAAGACCATGTTTGATCATCTTGTTCTCAAACACTCTGAAGTGCGAGTACGTAATAAGAGGGATCGAATCTTGAGGGTAAAGTGTACAAACCTCTGCATAGGGTTATAACCTAATCGATTAGCCGTGTCCCCGGGTACGGAAATTTTGAGCTTGTGGTCTTGGATATATCTCGGAAATCTCCCCACCGGATTGATTAATTAATTGTGGGCAACATAGGATGACTTTTTGGGCTATGAGACATAGGTTGGCGGAACCATTTCATCATAGAAAACTCCTTATTGCAGACATAATTCTATTACTTTGATGTAGGTAAAATAAAATCAGCTTTACGCAAACAAAACTCAGAATCTGAGCCACAAAGCCAAATTGCATATAGTATAGTTTTACCATCTGTTTATTCATGTTGTGATCTTGCGGTACATTCAATGTACTGACCTACACGGCTGCAACGTATCATGTTGCAGATATTTTCCTCGACGAGTAAGAGTTACGATCTGAGTTACGGTCTACACTCAACCTGCCGATGGCGTTGATGGGACTCCACACCCGTTTGATTGTTTCCGCTGAGTATTATGAGGTATATATCATTTTACGTTATTTATACATGTGATTGCACTTTGATATATAAATTGATGTACTGTGTGCCAAAGATACTGATCCGAGGATGGCACAAGAACACGCAGGCTTGACCGTCTGAGGTCGGGTCGCTCTGAGAGATGGTATCAGAGCACATGTTGACTGTAGGACGTGACCCTAGAAACCGGAAAAGCCCTTAGGACAGGATATTTCAAAAACTTTATTTACAAAAAGACTCTTACTTCTCATCTTTTCTGAATTTATCGAATAGACACTCTCACCTCAAAATAGTTAGGATATACCCCTTTTCCCTTTTGACCACATGAAGGATCAACTGAAGCCACTCCAAGAAAGATATCGGAGGACTGATGACCTCTTCCAAGTAAAGAGGATTTCACCATGTATTAGAAGCTACAACAGTTGAAGACTCAAGATTTGAAGTTCTGAAGAAATATTTGACCTTTAGAAGACCAAACCCTGTTACACACTTACGTTAGATGCGACGATGTGTGAGCTGTCATTTGTTTGATGTTTTCCGACAGCCACAAAGTAAAACTTGTTTCTTCAAAAACTATTGTTTGTATTGTGTGTATATCCTCCCCACCTCTCTCTCATCTCACCTTAAAACCCTTGAACCCCATAGATGATGAATGAAGTTGGACTGATATTCTCTGGATCAAGACTCAAATGAGGCGTAGCTATGGATGCGAACATGGAGAATCACTTGAGAACAATTTGGTTTCAAGGAAGTATGAGGTCCAATACGCTCTTCAAGATTTTTACGTAAAGTGCTGCAACCTGGTGGAGAATGCATCAATCCATACAAGGACTTAAAGGAGCAAGAACTTGGGAGGAATTCAAGAAGACCCTGATGAGATCACGTCTTATCCGGAAGCACAATGATACACCAAGAAATAAACCTTGTGCCTGCAAGATTTGCGGAGAAATAGGACACACCCAGAAGGTTACGCAAAAACCTAAGAGTGGTGAAGTAACGATAGATGTTTTATTGGCTTGCAGAAACCATGGATTTACTCGAAACCAGTTCGAGAACAAGAGAAATTCTGCAATGCTTGTGAGTATGCCCAAGTGTTAGAATACGTGATTCGATATTTACGTATGTGGTAATGATTCAAATGCAGGATGGATTGGCCCCCATAACGAAGACTTCTATCATGAACTATCATATGTTGATGGAAAATCAGAGAGCCTCGAAAACCTTAGAAGAGTGTCGACACGATAAGCCATAAAACCATAGAATGGTAGTACGATGGAACCCTTTACAGCCAACCGTTGCCAATCGTAGGATATACGGTGAAGTTCAACCCAGACCCGTTTTCTGCAGGAGAAACCATTAATGGTAGACCACCATGAGTGTTTCGATAGTTGTCTAGAATGGACACAGACCTATCATCTAAGAAGATCCAGCCTCGGACGAACTTCAACTTTGACGAACCGACCCAAGATTCTGAGGAAAACTCTATACTTCTGGCAGAAGAGCTTTAATGAAGGAGCTATTGTAAGATATGTGAAGAGACATACATTGTCAACACTCAAGAGGAAGTATCTGAGTTTATTGGAACCGTGACCTTGTTTTTAAGTGTGGTAGCACTTTAGACCATACCGATCAATGGATTTGCTAGAAGGCCTCCAAACCCTAACCTTTTCTTTCTAGCCTCTTCGAATCTCGAGGACGAGATTCATTTTTTAGTGTGGTAGGTTTGTAACATCCCAAAATTCTAAATTTTGGAATGTTATATTAAATAAATAACTATGCTTGATTGTCTGAATTTTGATTTGATGGATTGAGTGAAACTGAGTGAAATTTGAAACTTTTGAAAGTTGAATGAGAGGGAATGAGATGACTTTCCCAAAACTTTTCCCTTGCCTTTTGGATCCCCATGAACTCAAGTTCATTCCAATACCAAAGCCTAGAGTGAAGATGACATGACTTCTTCCATTTTGAAATGAATAGGGTTTTGGAAAAGATTTGAATTTCATTAGGGAAGATTTCAAATTCAAAGCTTTAAGCAACTCAATGATTTTCATGAGGGAAGATAAAATGACTTCTTCAATCATATGAAATATGAGTTGGAAGTTAAAAAGTATCAATTTGAAAGTCATTTGAAAGTGCTTGAAACCCTCTTTCAAAATTTTGAATTTTAAATTTGAATTCAAACTTTGGCATGTGGGAAACATTTCAAAAAAAACTATGCCTGATAAATACTTGATCAAAAGTATGAGAGGAGCAAACATGACACTCCAAAAATATCAGAGGAAACAATGGCAAAAGTTTTGGAATTCAAATCTGAATTTTATTTGAATTTAAAAAATGGATTTTTATAAAGTTTGGATTTTGCCTTTGGAAAAATGTTCAAATGAAAGGAATATTCCCTGATCATTTTGGTATTTGTATACCCTATATAAAATATGTATAGATAGTGTTTTATTTTTGTTTTTGTTTTATTTAAAAAAAATAATAAAAGAAACCCCCCGGGCGCCAGCCGAGCCACCCAGCCCAGCCAGCGCCCCTCCGCACCACTTTGGCCCATGCCAGCCCGGCCCAAGCCGGCCAGCCACCGAGCCCGGCCCAGCTCCACTCACCCTCGCCGCTGGCAAGGCACTCTGTGCCACGGCCACCCGATCGCCTCGCCTCCCTCTCTCTCTCGACCCAGGACCCACCCCTTCTTCCTCCCCGCCCCCACCTTGCCGTCGCCATGGATCGCCGGATCGAAGGATCCGGATGCCAATTCCCTCCCGATCCCTTCCTTCCCAGCAGAGGCCCCGCCCTATAAAACCCCTCCCCCGTTCCCCCCTCGCCCCCTCGCGGACCTCCTCTCCCTCCCGCTTTCGTGCTACTTGAGCCCAGGCTGCCGCCATTATTGTCGCCGTCGGCCGCCTCAGCCTCCCGACCACCCCGACCCCACAGACTCCTCACCGGCCTCCCCGCACCAAGACGGGCGACTCGCCGGAGCTCCTCGACGCTCGAAGCTCCCGACGCACTTCCGCCGCCGCCGCCGCCGTCGCCGGACTCAGTAAGCCCGGCATCCCTCCCCGTCCGATCTTAGATCGACGGCCCCGATAGAAGCCCGAAGGGTAGGTTTTATTTATAAAACCGGCCGGTCCGACCGGTTTAGTTTTAGTTTAGGTTTTTATTTTAGGCCGGTTAGTTTAGTTTAAACCTAGGCCCGTTTAGACTAAGTTACGCCTAGTGCATGTATAGGCCCATTAGGCCTTTTTCTTTTTATTTTGATTTTCTGCTTTCTGAGAATAGCTTCTGTTTTCAAAAATTCATATCTTTTATTCTGTTTAATATTTTTGAGTGATTCTTTTTTGTTGGATTACAAATTTTATGTAGTTTCTGTAGAATATATATTTAGCTATGTTAAAAATAATTAAAAATGCTTTAATTTAGTTTTAGTCAGAATAGTAAATCTGCTATAACTTGAGTTAGAAAAATTATTTTTGCATGATTCTTTTTGCCCCAACTTTATTTTGGCATTGCCAAACCATAGAAATTAACTTGGGTATTTTAGGATTAATAAATAATTAGTTTTAAGCAGAATCCTATTAATCCTAATTAATTAGCTAGCTCCTGTTTTCCTATTAAATTAATTAGTAAATTAATTTATTTTTAACTTGTGATTGGTTATTCTAGGTTAGTTTCTGTCACTCTAGTAGATGAACTTTTATTTATAATTAATAAAATTTTTAATTTATTTTCTTAATAGAAATTGGATTAGGCCTATTATGAGTTTTATAATAGCTTTTAAATTAATTCTTTTTGCTCCTAGTTACTTAGTGAATCCTTTTCTGTTTAGTTAACTTAAAACCATGATTAGGTTATGTTAGAAAATTTCTATGATATAAAACTATTTTGTTATTTGTTGAAGTAGGAAACTTGAGTGGCCTTTCTTTGAGTTTTTCTTTTGGATTTGGTTTTGGTTGTTTTGTTGTGTTATGTTACTTTGTTATGTTGTGTTATGTGATCCTATTGCTATGTGCTTATTATAGTTATTGTTTGCCTCGGTAGAATTTCCGGAGTGCGAAGATTGCTACTCTGAAACCCTAGTTTTTCGAAGATCGTCTACCAGGCAAGTTCACTTGACCATGCTTTTCTTACCTATGTTTTATTGCATTTAGTGGCACCATTGCAACCACCCCCCAGTAGTGTTATTGAATCCTTGTAGTTGAGTAGTATGCATGAGGTAAGAACCCATCACCCTGTTACCAAGCCCGGGACGTTATTTGTTTTAATGCTACGCTATAGTAGACGGGGTTTGGTATGAGTGCTCGAGAGTGGTGTGAAGAAGGAGAACTCTCGTCAATGACGACAACTCCATGATGGAATCTGCAAGGACTGCATCTTCAAGACCTCAAGACTTCAAGACTCGAGACAGGATTTTCAATACACACTCTTTGGGTGAAGGGCGGTTGTGGGCACCACAGAGAACCCAGTGGTTGGCGGGATGCATGGAGAAGCGCCATGACATCTTGCGGAAAGCTTCACCCAGACTCAAAGAGACGGAAGAATACTTCACGCCCGGAAGCTTACCTGTGCAACCGCAAGTCATTATGGGCTCTGGCTTGGTTGACCTTAGTTGTGACTCTGGCTGGGACGGTACTAGCAGATGTAGAATGACGGTAGGATTGGATGGGTACCGACGGTGGTCGAGGAACTCTTTGGAAGACCATGTTTGGTCATCTTGTTCTCAAACACTCTGAAGTGCGAGAACGTAAAGAGGGATCGAATCTTGCGGGTAAAGTGTACAAACCTCTGCAGAGGGTTATAACCTAATCGATTAGCCGTTTCCCCGGTTACGGACAATTTGAGCATCTGGAATTGGATCTATCTCGGAACTCTCAACACCGGATTGATAACTTAATTGTGGGCAACATATGATGAATTTTGGGCTATGAGACATCGGTTGGCGGAACCATGTCATGATAGAAAACTCCTTAGTGCAGACTTCATTCTATTCCTTTGATGTAGGTAAAATAAAATCAGCTTTTACGCAAACAAAACTCAGAATCTGAGCCACAAAGCCAAATTGCATATAGTATAGTTTTACCATCTGTTTATTCATGTTGTGATCTTGCCGGTACATTCAATGTCTTGACCTACACGGCTGCAACGTATCATGTTGCGAGATATTTTCCTCGACAAGTAAGAGTTACGATCTGAGTTACGGTCTACACTCAACCTGCCGATGGCGTTGATGGGACTCCACACCCGTTTGATTGTTTCACTGAGTATTATGAGGTATATATCATTTTACGTTATTTATACATGTGATTGCACTTTGATATATAAATTGATGTCTTGTGTGTGCCAGATACCGATCCGAGGATGGCACAAGAACACGTAGGCTTGACCGTCTGAGGTCGGGTCGCTCTGAGAGATGGTATCGAGCACATGTTGACTGTAGGGACGTGACCCTAGAAACCGGAAAAGCCCTTAGGACAGGATATTTCAAAACTTTATTTACAAAAAGACTCTTACTTCTCATCTTTTCTGAATTTATCGAATAGACACTCTCACCTCAAAATAGTTAGGATATACCCCTTTTCTGTTTTGACCACATGAAGGATCAACTGAAGCCACTCCAAGAAAGATATCGGAGGACTGATGACCTCTTCCAAGTAAAGAGGATTTCACCATGTATTAGAAGCTACAACAGTTGAAGACTCAAGATTTGAAGTTCTGAAGAAATATTTGACCTTTAGAAGACCAAACCTCAAGTTACACACTTACGTTAGATCTTGACGATGTGTGAGCTGTCATTTGTTTGATGTTTTCCGACAGCCACAAAGTAAAACTTGTTTCTTCAAAAACTATTGTTTGTATTGTGTGTATATCCCTCCCCACCTCTCTCTCATCTCACCTTAAAACCCTTGAACCCCATAGATGATGAATGAAGTTGGACTGATATTCTCTGGATCAAGACTCAAATGGGAGGCGAGCTATGGATGCGTAACATGGAGAATCACTTGAGGAACAATTTGGTTTCAAGGAAGTATGAGGTCCAATACGCTCTTGATTACTTCTGAGAAAGTGCTGCAACCTGGTGGAGAATGCATCAATCCATACAAGGACTTAAAGGAGCAAGAACTTGGGAGGAATTCAAGAAGACCACGATGAGATCACGTCTTATCCTAAGCACAATGATACACCAAGAAATAAACCTTGTGCCTGCAAGATTTATGAGAAATAGGACACACCCAGAAGGTTACGCAAAAACCTAAGAGTGGTGAAGTAACGATAGATGTTTTATTGGCTTGCAGAAACCATGGATTTACTCGAAACCAGTTCGAGAACAAGAGAAATTCTGCAATGCTTGTGAGTATGCCCAAGTGTTAGAATACGTGATTCGATATTTACGTATGTGGTAATGATTCAAGTGCACGGATGGATTGGCCCCATACCGAAGACTTCTATCATGAACTATCATATGTTGATGGAAAATCGAGAGCCTCGAAAACCTTAGAAGAGTGTCGACACGATAAGCCATAAAACCATAGAATGGTAGTACGATGGAACCCTTCTACAGCAACCGTTGCCAATCGTAGGATATCTGGTGAAGTTCAACCTGCAGACCCGTTTTCTGCAGGAGAAACCATTAATGGTAGACCACCATGAGTGTTTCGATAGTTGTCTAGAATGGACACAGACCTATCATCTAAGAAGATCCAGCCTCGGACGAACTTCAACTTTGACGAACCGACCCAAGATTCTGAGGAAAACTCTATACTTCTGGCAGAAGAGCTTTAATGAAGGAGCTATTGTAAGATATGTGAAGAGACATACATTGTCAACACTCCAGGAAGTATCTGAGTTTATTGGAACCGTGACCTTGTTTTTAAGTGTGGTAGCACTTTAGACCATACCGATCAATGGATTTGCTAGAAGGCCTCCAAACCCTAACCTTTTCTTTCTAGCCTCTTCGAATCTCGAGGACGAGATTCATTTTTTAGTGTGGTAGGTTTGTAACATCCCAAAATTCTAAATTTTGGAATGTTATATTAAATAAATAACTATGCTTGATTGTCTGAATTTTGGTTTGATGGATTGAGTGAAACTGAGTGAAATTTGAAACTTTTGAAAGTTGAATGAGAGGGAATGAGATGACTTTCCCAAAACTTTTCCCTTGCCTTTTGGATCCCCATGAACTCAAGTTCATTCCAATACCAAAGCCTAGAGTGAAGATGACATGACTTCTTCCATTTTGAAATGAATAGGGTTTTGGAAAAGATTTGAATTTCATTAGGGAAGATTTCAAATTCAAAGCTTTAAGCAACTCAATGATTTTCATGAGGGAAGATAAAATGACTTCTTCAATCATATGAAATATGAGTTGGAAGTTAAAAAGTATCAATTTGAAAGTCATTTGAAAGTGCTTGAAACCCTCTTTCAAAATTTTGAATTTTAAATTTGAATTCAAACTTTGGCATGTGGAAACATTTCAAAAAAACTATGCCTGATAAATACTTGATCAAAAGTATGAGAGGAGCAAACATGACACTCCAAAAATATCGGAGGAAACAATGCCAAAAGTTTTGGAATTCAAATCTGAATTTTATTTGAATTTAAAAAATGGATTTTTATAAAGTTTGGCTTTTGCCTTTGGAAAAATGTTCAAATTGAAGGGAATATTCCCCTGATCATTTTGGTATATATATACCCTATATAAAATATGTATAGATAGTGTTTTATTTTTGTTTTTGTTTTATTTAAAAAAAATAAAAGAAAACCCCCCCGGGGCGCCAGCCAGGCCACCCCAGGCCCAGCCAGCGCCGCCCCCCTCCGCACCCTTTTGGCCCATGCCAGCCCAGCGAACTGTGCCGGCCGACCGAGCAGCCCAGCTCCACTCACCCCTCGCCGCTCGGAAGGCACTCTGCGCCACCCGATCGCCTCGCCCTCCTCTCTCTCTCGACCCATGGGACCCACCCCTTCTTCCTCCTCCGCCCCACGCCACGTCATTGCCGCCATGGATCGCCGGATCCCGAAGATCCGGATGCCAATTCTCCCCGATCCTTCCTTCCCGACGAGGCCCCGCCCTATAAAACCCCTCCCGCACCCGTTCCCCCCTCGCCCCCTCGCCGGACCTCCTCTCCCTCCCGCTCGTGCTCGCCGGAGCCCGAAGCTCGCACCGCCGCCATTGTCGCCGCCGTCGACGCCTCAGCCCTCCCCGACCACCCCCGAACCCACCGAACCCCTCACCGGCCTCCCCACCCAGACGGCGACTCATGGAGCTCCTCGGCCTTCAAGCTCCCTTCCGCCGCCCTTGTGCCGCCGTCGCGGACTCAGTAAGCCCGGCATCCCCTCCCCGTCCGATCTTAGATCGACGGCCCGATTAGAAGCCCCAAGGGGTAGGTTTTATTTATAAAACCGGCCGGTCGATCGGTTTAGTTTTAGTTTAGGTTTTTATTTTAGGCCGGTTCGTTTAGTTTAAACCTAGGCCCGTTTAGACTAAGTTACGCACAGGGCACAGTATAGGCCCATTAGGCCTTTTTCTTTTTATTTTGATTTTCTGTTTTACAGAATAGCTTCTGTTTTCAAAAATTCATATCTTTTATTCTGTTTAATATTTTTGAGTGATTCTTTTTTTGTTGGATTGCAAATTTTATGTAGTTTCTGTAGAATACATATTTAGCTATGTTAAAAATATTTAAAAATGCTTTAATTTAGTTTTAGTCAGAATAGTAAATCTGCTATAACTTGAGTTAGAAAAATTATTTTTGCATGATTCTTTTGCCCCAACTTTATTTTGGCATTGCCAAACCATAGAAATTAACTTGGGTATTTTAGGATTAATAAATAATTAGTTTTAAGCAGAATCCTATTAATCCTAATTAATTAGCTAGCTCCTGTTTTCCTATTAAATTAATTAGTAAATTAATTTATTTTTAACTTGTGATTGGTTATTCTAGGTTAGTTTCTGTCACTCTAGTAGATGAACTTTTATTTATAATTAATAAAAGTTTTAATTTATTTTTCTTAATAGAAATTGGATTAGGCCTATTATGAGTTTTATAATAGCTTTTAAATTAATTCTTTTTGCTCCTAGTTACTTAGTGAATCCTTTTCTGTTTAGTTAACTTAAAACCATGATTAGGTTATGTTAGAAAATTTCTATGATATAAAACTATTTTGTTATTTGTTGAAGTAGGAAACTTGAGTGGCCTTTCTTTGAGTTTTTCTTTTGGATTTGGTTTTGGTTGTTTTGTTGTGTTATGTTACTTTGTTATGTTGTGTTATGTGATCCTATTGCTATGTGCTTATTATAGTTATTGTTTGCCTCGGTAGAATTTCCGGAGTCTGAAGATTGCTACTCTGAAACCCTAGTTTTTTCAAGATCGTCAACCAGTGCAAGTTCACTTGACCATGCTTTTCTTACCTATGTTTTATTGCATTTAGTGGCACCATTGCAACCACCCCCAGTAGTGTTATTGAATCCTTGTAGTTGAGTAGTATGCATGAGGTAGGAACCCATTACCCTGTTACCAAGCCCGGACGTTATTTGTTTTAATGCTACGCTATAGTAGACGGGTTTGGTATGAGTGCTCGAGTGGTGTGAAGAAGGAGAACTCTACGTCAATGACGACAACTCCATGATGGAATCTGCAAGGACTGCATCTTCAAGACCTCAAGACTTCAAGACTCGAGACAGGATTTTCAATACACACTCTTGGGTGAAGGACGGTTGACGGGCACCTGGAGAACCCAAAGTGGTTGGCGGGATGCATGGAGAAGCGCCATGACATCTTGCGGAAAGCTTCACCCAGACTCAAAGAGACGGAAGAATACTTCACGCCCGGAAGCTTACCTGCAACCGCAAGTCATTATGGGCTCTGGCTTGGTTGACCTTAGTTGTGACTCTGGCTGGGACGGTACTAGCGGATGTAGAATGACGGTAGGATTGGATGGAGTGCGGACGGTGGTCGAGGAACTCTTTTGAAGACCATGTTTCGGTCTTCTTGATTCTCATACACTCTGAAGTGCGAGATCGTAAAAAGAGTGATAGAATATTGCGGGTAAAGTGTACAAACCTCTGCAGAGGGTTATAACCTAATCGATTAGCCGTGTCCCGATTCTACGGACAATTTGAGCATCTGGACTTGGATCTATCTCAGAACTCTCAACACCGGATTGATAACTTAATTGTGGGCAACATATGATGAATTTTTGGGCTATGAGACATCGGTTGGCGGAACCATGTCATGATAGAAAACTCCTTAGTGCAGACTTCATTCTATTCCTTTGATGTAGGTAAAATAAAATCAGCTTTTACGCATAAACAAAACTCAGATCTGAGATCCACAAAGCCAAATTGCATATAGTATAGTTTTACCATCTGTTTATTCATGTTGTGATCTTCTTGCCTACATTCAATGTATCTTGACCTACACGGCTAACGTATCATGTTGCAGATATTTTCCTCGACGAGTAAGAGTTACGATCTGAGGTTACGGTCTACACTCAACCTGCCGATGGCGTTGATGGGACTCCACACCCGTTTGATTGTTTCATTGAGTATTATGAGGTATATATCATTTTACGTTATTTATACATGTGATTGCACTTTGATATATACATTGATGTACCTGTGTGCCAAAGATACTTGATCGAGGATGGCACAACCACGGAAGGCTTGACCGTCTGAGGTCGGGTCGCTACAATAATATGTTGGGGTTAGTGTAGAGAAATGATCACAATTGCATTAAGTGAAATGCTGCCAGAAATGGATATTTACAGAATTGGAAAACTGCCAGATATGAAATGCCCAAAATTGGACAGGGCCCGGAATGGAAAACTAGCATATCCGAAATGGAATTTACTGGGATTACTAAGTGAGAATAAGATAAAAGGAGAAGGGTTCTAGGGGATTACAGGTGGGTCTTGGTTGTCATATGCACAGGGCAAAGCACCATGGAAAAATTAAGGAAGAAAAATAATGTAAAAAGCAACATGATGCAAGACATGTCATGAAATGCAAGATATGATGCGCATATGAAGGATGAGGTGTCTCGGAAGGGTGCATTCGAGATGGAAGGAGAAACAATGAACATGGCACACTCTTGATAACCCAAGCATGCCACTAGATAGATCGGAAGATTCGGGTTGAAATGTATATAAAATCACCAAAAAGCGGATGCACGGTTTGAAAATGACAAGCAAGACCATATACAATGCAAGCTATTGAAAACAACAACATGGCAACTTGGATGCAAAGTATATATATGCTACAAGATAGGAACATGGAAATGAATGCAAAGGAATTGAAGTACATGTCAGAACTACAAAACATGGTTCTTGAGCTGCTGCTAAAATTCACTACAACATGTTTAAAACAGCATGGAAAAAATGCAAATGATAACAGTTTTACATACTTGGCAGAAATTCACTGAACAAGGCAAAACAGATTCAGATAGCGATGTTTAGGACTAGTATACTATATGCTATAGGAACATATTATAGCAAAAAAGAGCATGACATGCTAGCACTAAATGCACTTAACAAAACTCCCTTACTGAACTTGTTCCAAATATCTACAGATATCATGATAGCATCAATGCAAAATGAGAAGTTATACTGATAGTTTAAGACTTAGCAAAATAAGCACGACCGTGAAGAAACTGATTAATGTAGGCATGTTTGCAAGCTTGTGGCACTTATCACAGTGCACTATATGGCACGAAATAAAATCTAGCATGAAGTAGACATGAAAATGAAGTTGTTCATGTGCAAAACAACGTCATAGCATATATGAATTTAATGACACAAAAATGACAAAACAATAATATAATGTACAAATGACATGTGTGCAAACTTGATCAAATGCAGAAATGGATGCCACCAATGGATTCAATGGATTTTTCTAATCGAAAAACATATATAATATGTTGGGGTTAGTGTAGAGAAATGATCACAATTGCATTAAGTGAAGTGCTGCCAGAAATGGATATTTATAGAATTGGAAAACTGCCAGATATGAAATGCCCAAAATTGGACAGGGCCCGGAATGGAAAACTAGCATATCCCAGAAATGGAATTTCGCTGGGATTACTAAGTGAGAATAAGATAAAAGCGAAGGGTTCTAGGGGATTACAGGTGGGTCTTGGTTGTCATAGGCACAGGCAAAGCACCATGGAAAAATTAAGGAAGAAAAAATAATGTAAAAAGCAACATGATGCAAGACATGTCATGAAATGCAAGATATGATGTGCATACGCGGATGAGGTGTTTCGGAAGGGGTGCATTCGAGACGGAAGGAGAAACAATGAACATGGCACAATCTTGATAACCCAAGCATGCCACTACATAGATCGGAAGATTCGGGTTGAAATGTATATAAAAATCACCGGAAACGGATGCACGGTTTGAAAATGACAAGCAAGCCATATACAATGCAAGCTATTGAAAACAACAACATGGCAACTTGGATGCAAAGTATATATATGCTACTGACATAGGAACATGGAAATGAATGCAAAGGAATTGAAGTACATGTCAGGAACTACAAAACATGGTTACTGAGCTGCTGCTAAAATTCACTACAACATGTTTAAGACAGCATGGAAAAAATGCAAATGATAACAGTTTTACATACTTGGCAGAAATTCACTGAACAAGGCAAAACAGATTCAGATAGCGATGTTTAGGACTAGTATACTATATGCTACATGAACATATTATAGCAAAAAAGAGCATGACATGCTAGTACTAAATGCACTTAACAAAACTCCCTTACTGAACTTGTTCCAAAGATCTACTGAGATATCATGATAGCATCAATGCAAAATGAGAAGTTATCTTGGACAGGTTTAAGACTTAGCAAAATAAGCACGACATGGAAGAAACTGATTAATGTAGGCATGTTTGCAAGCTTGTGGCACTTATCAAAGTGCACTATATGGCACGAAATAAAATCTACCATGAAGTAGACATGAAAATGAAGTTGTTCATGTGCAAAACAACGTCATATCATATATGAATTTAATGACACAAAAATGACAAAACAACAATATAATGTACAAATTACATGTGTGCAAACTTGATCAAATGCAGAAATGGATGCCACCAATGGATTCAATGGATTTTTCTAATCGAAAAACATATATAATATGTTGGGGTTAGTGTAGAGAAATGATCACAATTGCATTAAGTGAAATCTTGCTGAAATGGATATTTACTGAAATTGGAAAAGCGCCAGATATGAAATGCCCAAAATTGGACAGGGCCCGGAATGGAAAACTAGCATATCCCAGAAATGGAATTTCGCTGGGATTACTAAGTGAGAATAAGATAAAAAGGAGAAGGGTTCTAGGGGATTACAGGTGGGTCTTGGTTGTCATATGCACAGGGCAAAGCACCATGGAAAAATTAAGGAAGAAAAATAATGTAAAAAGCAACATGATGCAAGACATGTCATGAAATGCAAGATATGATGCGCATATGCGATGAGGTGTCTCGGAAGGGGTGCATTCGAGATGGAAGGAGAAACAATGAACATGGCACAATCTTGATAACCCAAGCATGCCACTAGATAGATCGGAAGATTCGGGTTGAAATGTATATAAAAATCACCGAAAACGGATGCACGGTTTGAAAATGACAAGCAAGACCATATACAATGCAAGCTATTGAAAACAACAACATGGCAACTTGGATGCAAAGTATATATATGCTACTGACATAGGAACATGGAAATGAATGCAAAGGAATTGAAGTACATGTCAGGAACTACAAAACATGGTTACTGAGCTGCTGCTAAAATTCACTACAACATGTTTAAAACAGCATGGAAAAAATGCAAATGATAACAGTTTTACATACTTGGCAGAAATTCACTGAACAAGGCAAAACAGATTCAGATAGCGATGTTTAGGACTAGTATACTATATGCTACAGGAACATATTATAGCAAAAAGAGCATGACATGCTAGCACTAAATGCACTTAACAAAACTCCCTTCTTGAACTTGTTCCAAAGATCTACAGATATCATGATAGCATCAATGCAAAATGAGAAGTTATCTTGACAGTTTAAGACTTAGCAAAATAAGCACGACATGGAAGAAACTGATTAATGTAGGCATGTTTGCAAGCTTGTGGCACTTATCACAGTGCACTATATGGCACGAGATAAAATCTAGGATGAAGTAGACATGAAAATGAAGTTGTTCATGTGCAAAACAACGTCATAGCATATATGAATTTAATGACACAAAAATGACAAAACAATAATATAATGTACAAATGACATGTGTGCAAACTTGATCAAATGCAGAAATGGATGCCACCAATGGATTCAATGGATTTTTCTAATCGAAAAACATATATAATATGTTGGGGTTAGTGTAGAGAAATGATCACAATTGCATTAAGTGAAGTGCTGCCAGAAATGGATATTTATAGAATTGGAAAACTGCCAGATATGAAATGCCCAAAATTGGACAGGGCTGAATGGAAAACTAGCATATCCCGAAATGGAATTTCATTTGGGATTACTAAGTGAGAATAAGATAAAAAGCGAGAAGGGTTCTAGGGGATTACAGGTGGGTCTTGGTTGTCATAGGCACAGGCAAAGCACCATGGAAAAATTAAGGAAGAAAAATAATGTAAAAGCAACATGATGCAAGACATGTCATGAAATGCAAGATATGATGTGCATACGCGGATGAGGTGTTTCGGAAGGGGTGCATTCGAGACGGAAGGAGAAACAATGAACATGGCACAATCTTGATAACCCAAGCATGCCACTAGATAGATCGGAAGATTCGGGTTGAAATGTATATAAAAATCACCGGAAAGCGGATGCACGGTTTGAAAATGACAAGCAAGCCATATACAATGCAAGCTATTGAAAACAACAACATGGCAACTTGGATGCAAAGTATATATATGCTACAAAGATAGGAACATGGAAATGAATGCAAAGGAATTGAAGTACATGTCAGGAACTACAAAACATGGTTACTGAGCTGCTGCTAAAATTCACTACAACATGTTTAAGACAGCATGGAAAAAATGCAAATGATAACAGTTTTACATACTTGGTAGAAATTCACTGAACAAGGCAAAACAGATTCAGATAGCGATGTTTAGGACTAGTATACTATATGCTACATGAACATATTATAGCAAAAAGGAGCATGAAATGCTAGTACTAAATGCACTTAACAAAACTCCCTTACTGAACTTGTTCCAAAGATCTACAGATATCATGATAGCATCAATGCAAAATGAGAAGTTATACTGACAGTTTAAGACTTAGCAAAATAAGCACGACATGGAAGAAACTGATTAATGTAGGCATGTTTGCAAGCTTGTGGCACTTATCAAAGTGCACTATATGGAACGAAATAAAATCTACCATGAAGTAGACATGAAAATGAAGTTGTTCATGTGCAAAACAACGTCATATCATATATGAATTTAATGACACAAAAATGACAAAACAACAATATAATGTACAAATTACATGTGTGCAAACTTGATCAAATGCAGAAATGGATGCCACCAATGGATTCAATGGATTTTCTAATCGAAAAACATATATAATATGTTGGGGTTAGTGTAGAGAAATGATCACAATTGCATTAAGTGAAATGCTGCCGAAATGGATATTCTGAATTGGAAAACTGCCAGATATGAAATGCCCAAAATTGGACAGGCCGGAATGGAAAACTAGCATATCCCGAAATGGAATTTCTGGGATTACTAAGTGAGAATAAGATAAAAAGGAGAAGGGTTCTAGGGGATTACAGGTGGGTCTTGGTTGTCATATGCACAGGGCAAAGCACCATGGAAAAATTAAGGAAGAAAAATAATGTAAAAAGCAACATGATGCAAGACATGTCATGAAATGCAAGATATGATGCGCATATGCGGATGAGGTGTCTCGGAAGGGGTGCATTCGAGATGGAAGGAGAAACAATGAACATGGCACAATCTTGATAACCCAAGCATGCCACTAGATAGATCGGAAGATTCGGGTTGAAATGTATATAAAAATCACCGAAAACGGATGCACGGTTTGAAAATGACAAGCAAGACCATATACAATGCAAGCTATTGAAAACAACAACATGGCAACTTGGATGCAAAGTATATATATGCTACAAGATAGGAACATGGAAATGAATGCAAAGGAATTGAAGTACATGTCAGAACTACAAAACATGGTTCTTGAGCTGCTGCTAAAATTCACTACAACATGTTTAAAACAGCATGGAAAAAATGCAAATGATAACAGTTTTACATACTTGGCAGAAATTCACTGAACAAGGCAAAACAGATTCAGATAGCGATGTTTAGGACTAGTATACTATATGCTACAGGAACATATTATAGCAAAAAAGAGCATGACATGCTAGCACTAAATGCACTTAACAAAACTCCCTTACTGAACTTGTTCCAAAGATCTACGAGATATCATGATAGCATCAATGCAAAATGAGAAGTTATATTGACAGTTTAAGACTTAGCAAAATAAGCACGACATGGAAGAAACTGATTAATGTAGGCATGTTTGCAAGCTTGTGGCACTTATCACAGTGCACTATATGGCACGAAATAAAATCTAGCATGAAGTAGACATGAAAATGAAGTTGTTCATGTGCAAAACAACGTCATAGCATATATGAATTTAATGACACAAAAATGACAAAACAATAATATAATGTACAAATGACATGTGTGCAAACTTGATCAAATGCAGAAATGGATGCCACCAATGGATTCAATGGATTTTTCTAATCGAAAAACATATATAATATGTTGGGGTTAGTGTAGAGAAATGATCACAATTGCATTAAGTGAAATGCTGCCAGAAATGGATATTTATAGAATTGGAAAACTGCCAGATATGAAATGCCCAAAATTGGACAGGGCCCGGAATGGAAAACTAGCATATCCCAGAAATGGAATTTCGCTGGGATTACTAAGTGAGAATAAGATAAAAAGCAGAAGGGTTCTAGGGGATTACAGGTGGGTCTTGGTTGTCATAGGCACAGGGCAAAGCACCATGGAAAAATTAAGGAAGAAAAATAATGTAAAAAGCAACATGATGCAAGACATGTCATGAAATGCAAGATATGATGTGCATACTCGGATGATGTGTTTCGGAATGGGTGCATTCGAGACGGAAGGAGAAACAATGAACATGGCACAATCTTGATAACCCAAGCATGCCACTAGATAGATCGGAAGATTCGGGTTGAAATGTATATAAAAATCACCGGAAACGGATGCACGGTTTGAAAATGACAAGCAAGCCATATACAATGCAAGCTATTGAAAACAACAACATGGCAACTTGGATGCAAAGTATATATATGCTACAAAGATAGGAACATGGAAATGAATGCAAAGGAATTGAAGTACATGTCAGGAACTACAAAACATGGTTACTGAGCTGCTGCTAAAATTCACTACAACATGTTTAAGACAGCATGGAAAAAATGCAAATGATAACAGTTTTACATACTTGGCGAAATTCACTTTGAACAAGGCAAAACAGATTCAGAGATAGCGATGTTTAGGACTAGTATACTATATGCTACATGAACATATTATAGCATAAAAGAGCATGACATGCTAGTACTATATGCACTTAACAAAACTCCCTTACTGAACTTGTTCCAAAGATCTACAAATATCTTGATAGAATCAATGCAAAATGAGAAGTTATACTGACAGTTTAAGACTTAGCAAAATAAGCACGACATGGAAGAAACTGATTAATGTAGGCATGTTTGCAAGCTTGTGGCACTTATCAAAGTGCACTATATGGCACCTAAATAAAATCTACCATGAAGTAGACATGAAAATGAAGTTGTTCATGTGCAAAACAACGTCATATCATATATGAATTTAATGACACAAAAATGACAAAACAACAATATAATGTACAAATTACATGTGTGCAAACTTGATCAAATGCGTAAATGGATGCCACCAATGGATTCAATGGATTTTTCTAATCGAAAAACATATATAATATGTTGGGGTTAGTGTAGAGAAATGATCACAATTGCATTAAGTGAAATGCTGCTGTAAATGGATATTTCTGAAATTGGAAAACTGCCAGATATGAAATGCCCAAAATTGGACAGGGCCCGGAATGGAAAACTAGCATATCCCAGAAATGGAATTTCGCTGGGATTACTAAGTGAGAATAAGATAAAAAGGAGAAGGGTTCTAGGGGATTACAGGTGGGTCTTGGTTGTCATATGCACAGGGCAAAGCACCATGGAAAAATTAAGGAAGAAAAATAATGTAAAAAGCAACATGATGCAAGACATGTCATGAAATGCAAGATATGATGCGCATATGCGGATGAGGTGTCTCGGAAGGGGTGCATTCGAGATGGAAGGAGAAACAATGAACATGGCACAATCTTGATAACCCAAGCATGCCACTAGATAGATCGGAAGATTCGGGTTGAAATGTATATAAAAATCACCGAAAACGGATGCACGGTTTGAAAATGACAAGCAAGACCATATACAATGCAAGCTATTGAAAACAACAACATGGCAACTTGGATGCAAAGTATATATATGCTACAGCATAGGAACATGGAAATGAATGCAAAGGAATTGAAGTACATGTCAGGAACTACAAAACATGGTTACTGAGCTGCTGCTAAAATTCACTACAACATGTTTAAAACAGCATGGAAAAAATGCAAATGATAACAGTTTTACATACTTGGCAGAAATTCACTGAACAAGGCAAAACAGATTCAGATAGCGATGTTTAGGACTAGTATACTATATGCTACAGGAACATATTATAGCAAAAAGAGCATGACATGCTAGCACTAAATGCACTTAACAAAACTCCCTTACTGAACTTGTTCCAAAGATCTACAGATATCATGATAGCATCAATGCAAAATGAGAAGTTATACTGACAGTTTAAGACTTAGCAAAATAAGCACGACATGGAAGAAACTGATTAATGTAGGCATGTTTGCAAGCTTGTGGCACTTATCACAGTGCACTATATGGCACGAAATAAAATCTAGCATGAAGTAGACATGAAAATGAAGTTGTTCATGTGCAAAACAACGTCATAGCATATATGAATTTAATGACACAAAAATGTAAAAACAACAATATAATGTACAACTGACATGTGTGCAAACTTGATCAAATGTAGAAATGGATGCCACCAATGGATTCAATGGATTTTTCTAATCAAAAAACATATATAATATGTTGGGGTTAGTGTAGAGAAATGATCACAATTGCATTAAGTGAAATGCTGCCAGAAATGGATATTTACTGATTGGAAAACTGCGGATATGAAATGCCCAAAATTGGACAGGGCCCGAAATGGAAAACTAGCATATCCCAGAAATGGAATTTCGCTGGGATTACTAAGTGAGAATAAGATAAAAGGAGAAGGGTTCTAGGGGATTACAGGTGGGTCTTGGTTGTCATAGGCACAGGGCAAAGCACCATGGAAAAATTAAGGAAGAAAAATAATGTAAAAAGCAACATGATGCAAGACATGTCATGAAATGCAAGATATGATGTGCATACGCGGATGAGGTGTTTGGAAGGGTGCTTTTAGACGGAAGGAGAAACAATGAACATGGCACAATCTTGATAACCCAAGCATGCCACTAGATAGATCGGAAGATTCGGGTTGAAATGTATATAAAAATCACCGGAAAGCGGATGCACGGTTTGAAAATGACAAGCAAGACCATATACAATGCAAGCTATTGAAAACAACAACATGGCAACTTGGATGCAAAGTATATATATGCTACAACATAGGAACATGGAAATGAATGCAAAGGAATTGAAGTACATGTCAGGAACTACAAAACATGGTTACTGAGCTGCTGCTAAAATTCACTACAACATGTTTAAAACAACATGGAAAAAATGCAAATGATAACAGTTTTACATACTTGGCAGAAATTCACTGAACAAGGCAAAACAGATTCAGATAGCGATGTTTAGGACTAGTATACTATATGCTACAGGAACAAATTATAGCAAAAAAGAGCATGACATGCTAGCACTAAATGCACTTAACAAAACTCCCTTACTGAACTTGTTCCAAAGATCTACAGATATCATGATAGCATCAATGCAAAATGAGAAGTTATGCTGACAGTTTAAGACTTAGCAAAATAAGCACGACATGGAAGAAACTGATTAATGTAGGCATGTTTGCAAGCTTGTGGCACTTATCACAGTGCACTATATGGCACGAAATAAAATCTAGCATGAAGTAGACATGAAAATGAAGTTGTTCATGTGCAAAACAACATCATAGCATATATGAATTTAATGACACAAAAATGAAAAAACAACAATATAATGTACAAATGACATGTGTGCAAACTTGATCAAATGGAGAAATGGATGCCACCAATGGATTCAATGGATTTTTCTAATCAAAAAACATATATAATATGTTGGGGTTAGTGTAGAGAAATGATCACAATTGCATTAAGTGAAATGCTGCTGTAAATGGATATTTACTGAAATTGGAAAACTGCCAGATATGAAATGCCCAAAATTGGACAGGGCGAAATGGAAAACTAGCATATCCAGAAATGGAATTTACTGGGATTACTAAGTGACAATAAGATAAAAAGGAGAAGGGTTCTAGGGGATTACAGGTGGGTCTTGGTTGTCATAGGCACAGGGCAAAGCACCATGGAAAAATTAAGGAAGAAAAATAATGTAAAAAGCAACATGATGCAAGACATGTCATGAAATGCAAGATATGATGTGCATACGCGGATGAGGTGTTTCGGAAGGGGTGCTTTCGAGACGGAAGGAGAAACAATGAACATGGCACAATCTTGATAACCCAAGCATGCCACTAGATAGATCGGAAGATTCGGGTTGAAATGTATATAAAAATCACCGGAAACGGATGCACGGTTTGAAAATGACAAGCAAGACCATATACAATGCAAGCTATTGAAAACAACAACATGGCAACTTGGATGCAAAGTATATATATGCTACAGCATAGGAACATGGAAATGAATGCAAAGGAATTGAAGTACATGTCAGAACTACAAAACATGGTTACTGAGCTGCTGCTAAAATTCACTACAACATGTTTAAAACAGGATGGAAAAAATGCAAATGATAACAGTTTTACATACTTGGCAGAAATTCACTGAACAAGGCAAAACAGATTCAGATAGCGATGTTTAGGACTAGTATACTATATGCTACAGGAATTTATTATAGCAAAAAAGAGCATGACATGCTAGCACTAAATGCACTTAACAAAACTCCCTTACTGAACTTGTTCCAAAGATCTACAGATATCATGATAGCATCAATGCAAAATGAGAATTTATACTGACAGTTTAAGACTTAGCAAAATAAGCACGACATGGAAGAAACTGATTAATGTAGGCATGTTTGCAAGCTTGTGGCACTTATCACAAAGTGCACTATATGGCACGAAATAAAATCTAGCATGAAGTAGACATGAAAATGAAGTTGTTCATGTGCAAAACAACGTCATAGCATATATGAATTTAATGACACAAAAATGAAAAAACAACAATATAATGTACAAATGACATGTGTGCAAACTTGATCAAATGTAGAAATGGATGCCACCAATGGATTCAATGGATTTTTCTAATAAAAAAACATATATAATATGTTGGGGTTAGTGTAGAGAAATGATCACAATTGCATTAAGTGAAATGCTGCTTAAATGGATATTCTACAATTGGAAAACTGCCAGATATGAAATGCCCAAAATTGGACAGGGCGAAATGGAAAACTAGCATATCCCGTAAATGGAATTTCACTGGGATTACTAAGTGAGAATAAGATAAAAGGAGAAGGGTTCTAGGGGATTACAGGTGGGTCTTGGTTGTCATAGGCACAGTGGCAAAGCACCATGGAAAAATTAAGGAAGAAAAATAATGTAAAAAGCAACATGATGCAAGACATGTCATGAAATGCAAGATATGATGTGCATACGCGGATGAGGTGTTTCGGAAGGGGTGCTTTCGAGACGGAAGGAGAAACAATGAACATGGCAATATCTTGATAACCCAAGCATGCCACTAGATAGATCGGAAGATTCGGGTTGAAATGTATATAAAAATCACCGGAAACGGATGCACGGTTTGAAAATGACAAGCAAGACCATATACAATGCAAGCTATTGAAAACAACAACATGGCAACTTGGATGCAAAGTATATATATGCTACAAAGATAGGAACATGGAAATGAATGCAAAGGAATTGAAGTACATGTCAGGAACTACAAAACATGGTTACTGAGCTGCTGCTAAAATTCACTACAACATGTTTAAAACAGCATGGAAAAAATGCAAATGATAACAGTTTTACATACTTGGCAGAAATTCACTGAACAAGGCAAAACAGATTCAGATAGCGATGTTTAGGACTAGTATACTATATGCTACAGGAACAAATTATAGCAAAAAGAGCATGACATGCTAGCACTAAATGCACTTAACAAAACTCCCTTACTGAACTTGTTCCAAAGATCTACAGATATCATGATAGCATCAATGCAAAATGAGAAGTTATGCTGACAGTTTAAGACTTAGCAAAATAAGCACGACATGGAAGAAACTGATTAATGTAGGCATGTTTACAAGCTTGTGGCACTTATCACAAGGCACTATATGGCACGAAATAAAATCTAGCATGAAGTAGACATGAAAATGAAGTTGTTCATGTGCAAAACAACATCATAGCATATATGAATTTAATGACACAAAAATGAAAAAAACAACAATATAATGTACAAATGACATGTGTGCAAACTTGATCAAATGTAGAAATGGATGCCACCAATGGATTCAATGGATTTTTCTAATCAAAAACATATATAATATGTTGGGGTTAGTGTAGAGAAATGATCACAATTGCATTAAGTGAAATGTCGCCAGAAATGGATATTCTACGTAATTGGAAAACTGCCGGATATGAAATGCCCAAAATTGGACAGGGCCGAAATGGAAAACTAGCATATCCTAAATGGAATTTCACCGGGATTACTAAGTGAGAATAAGATAAAAAGGAGAAGGGTTCTAGGGATTACAGGTGGGTCTTGGTTGTCATAGGCACGAGGCAAAGCACCATGGAAAAATTAAGGAAGAAAAATAATGTAAAAAGCAACATGATGCAAGACATGTCATGGAATGCAAGATATGATGTGCATACGCGGATGAGGTGTTTCGGAAGGGGTGCTTTCGAGACGGAAGGAGAAACAATGAACATGGCACAATCTTGATAACCCAAGCATGCCACTAGATAGATCGGAAGATTCGGGTTGAAATGTATATAAAAATCACCGGAAACGGATGCACGGTTTGAAAATGACAAACAAGACCATATACAATGCAAGCTATTGAAAACAACAACATGGCAACTTGGATGCAAAGTATATATATGCTACAGCATAGGAACATGGAAATGAATGCAAAGGAATTGAAGTACATGTCAGGAACAACAAAACATGGTTACTGAGCTGCTGCTAAAATTCACTACAACATATTTAAAACAGCATGAAAAAATGCAAATGATAACAGTTTTACATACTTGGCAGAAATTCACTGAACAAGGCAAAACAGATTCAGATAGCGATGTTTAGGACTAGTATACTATATGCTACAGGAACATATTATAGCAAAAAAGAGCATGACATGCTAGCACTAAATGCACTTAACAAAACTCCCTTACTGAACTTGTTCCAAAGATCTATAGATATCATGATAGCATCAATGCAAAATGAGAATTTATACTGACAGTTTAAGACTTAGCAAAATAAGCACGACATGGAAGAAACTGATTAATGTAGGCATGTTTGCAAGCTTGTGGCACTTATCACAGTGCACTATATGGCACGAAATAAAATCTAGCATGAAGTAGACATGAAAATGAAGTTGTTCATGTGCAAAACAACGTCATAGCATATATGAATTTAATGACACAAAAATGAAAAAACAACAATATAATGTACAAATGACATGTGTGCAAACTTGATCAAATGTAGAAATGGATGCCACCAATGGATTCAATGGATTTTTCTAATAAAAAAACATATATAATATGTTGGGGTTAGTGTAGAGAAATGATCACAATTGCATTAAGTGAAATGCTGCCAGAAATGGATATTCTGAAATTGGAAAACTGCCAGATATGAAATGCCCAAAATTGGACAGGGCCCGAAATGGAAAACTAGCATATCCCAGAAATGGAATTTCGCTGGGATTACTAAGTGAGAATAAGATAAAAAGGAGAAGGGTTCTAGGGGATTACAGGTGGGTCTTGGTTGTCATAGGCACAGGGCAAAGCACCATGGAAAAATTAAGGAAGAAAAATAATGTAAAAAGCAACATGATGCAAGACATGTCATGGAATGCAAGATATGATGTGCATACGCGGATGAGGTGTTTCGGAAGGGGTGCTTTCGAGACGGAAGGAGAAACAATGAACATGGCACAATCTTGATAACCCAAGCATGCCACTAGATAGATCGGAAGATTCGGGTTGAAATGTATATAAAAATCACCGGAAAGCGGATGCACGGTTTGAAAATGACAAACAAGACCATATACAATGCAAGCTATTGAAAACAACAACATGGCAACTTGGATGCAAAGTATATATATGCTACAAAGATAGGAACATGGAAATGAATGCAAAGGAATTGAAGTACATGTCAGAACTACAAAACATGGTTCTTGAGCTGCTGCTAAAATTCACTACAACATGTTTAAAACAGCATGGAAAAAATGCAAATGATAACAGTTTTACATACTTGGCAGAAATTCACTGAACAAGGCAAAACAGATTCAGATAGCGATGTTTAGGACTAGTATACTATATGCTACAGGAACATATTATAGCAAAAAAGAGCATGACATGCTAGCACTAAATGCACTTAACAAAACTCCCTTACTGAACTTGTTCCAAAGATCTACAGATATCATGATAGCATCAATGCAAAATGAGAAGTTATACTGACAGTTTAAGACTTAGCAAAATAAGCACGACATGGAAGAAACTGATTAATGTAGGCATGTTTGCAAGCTTGTGGCACTTATCACAGTGCACTATATGGCACGAAATAAAATCTAGCATGAAGTAGACATGAAAATGAAGTTGTTCATGTGCAAAACAACATCATAGCATATATGAATTTAATGACACAAAAATGAAAAAACAACAATATAATGTACAAATGACATGTGTGCAAACTTGATCAAATGTAGAAATGGATGCCACCAATGGATTCAATGGATTTTTCTAATCAAAAAACATATATAATATGTTGGGGTTAGTGTAGAGAAATGATCACAATTGCATTAAGTGAAATGCTGCCAGAAATGGATATTTACGTAATTGGAAAACTGCCGGATATGAAATGCCCAAAATTGGACAGGGCAGAAATGGAAAACTAGCATATCCCGAAATGGAATTTCATTTGGGATTACTAAGTGAGAATAAGATAAAAAGGAGAAGGGTTCTAGGGGATTACAGGTGGGTCTTGGTTGTCATAGGCACAGGCAAAGCACCATGGAAAAATTAAGGAAGAAAAATAATGTAAAAAGCAACATGATGCAAGACATGTCATGAAATGCAAGATATGATGTGCATACGCGGATGAGGTGTTTCGGAAGGGGTGCTTTCGAGACGGAAGGAGAAACAATGAACATGGCACAATCTTGATAACCCAAGCATGCCACTAGATAGATCGGAAGATTCGGGTTGAAATGTATATAAAAATCACCGGAAACGGATGCATGGTTTGAAAATGACAAGCAAGACCATATACAATGCAAGCTATTGAAAACAACAACATGGCAACTTGGATGCAAAGTATATATATGCTACAGCATAGGAACATGGAAATGAATGCAAAGGAATTGAAGTACATGTCAGAACTACAAAACATAGTTACCGAGCTGCTGCTAAAGTTCACTACAACATGTTTAAAACAGCATGGAAAAATGCAAATGATAACAGTTTTACATACTTGGCGTAAATTCACTGAACAAGGCAAAACAGATTCAGATAGCGATGTTTAGGACTAGTATACTATATGCTACAGGAACATATTATAGCAAAAAAGAGCATGACATGCTAGCACTAAATGCACTTAACAAAACTCCCTTACTGAACTTGTTCCAAAGATCTCTGAGATATCATGATAGCATCAATGCAAAATGAGAATTTATACTGACAGTTTAAGACTTAGCAAAATAAGCACGACATGGAAGAAACTGATTAATGTAGGCATGTTTGCAAGCTTGTGGCACTTATCACAGTGCACTATATGGCATGAAATAAAATCTAGCATGAAGTAGACATGAAAATGAAGTTGTTCATGTGCAAAACAACGTCATAGCATATATGAATTTAATGACACAAAAATGAAAAAACAACAATATAATGTACAAATGACATGTGTGCAAACTTGATCAAATGTAGAAATGGATGCCACCAATGGATTCAATGGATTTTTCTAATCGAAAAACATATATAATATGTTGGGGTTAGTGTAGAGAAATGATCACAATTGCATTAAGTGAAATGTCGCCAGAAATGGATATTTCTGAAATTGGAAAACTGCCAGATATGAAATGCCCAAAATTGGACAGGGCCCGAAATGGAAAACTAGCATATCCCAGAAATGGAATTTCGCTGGGATTACTAAGTGAGAATAAGATAAAAAGGAGAAGGGTTCTAGGGGATTACAGGTGGGTCTTGGTTGTCATAGGCACAGGGCAAAGCACCATGGAAAAATTAAGGAAGAAAAATAATGTAAAAAGCAACATGATGCAAGACATGTCATGAAATGCAAGATATGATGTGCATACGCGGATGAGGTGTTTCGGAAGGGGTGCATTCGAGACGGAAGGAGAAACAATGAACATGGCACAATCTTGATAACCCAAGCATGCCACTAGATAGATCGGAAGATTCGGGTTGATATGTATATAAAAATCACCGGAAACGGATGCACGGTTTGAAAATGACAAGCAAGACCATATACAATGCAAGCTATTGAAAACAACAACATGGCAACTTGGATGCAAAGTATATATATGCTACAGCATAGGAACATGGAAATGAATGCAAAGGAATTGAAGTACATGTCAGAACTACAAAACATGGTTCTTGAGCTGCTGCTAAAATTCACTACAACATGTTTAAAACAGCATTGAAAAAATGCAAATGATAACAGTTTTACATACTTGGCAGAAATTCACTGAACAAGGCAAAACAGATTCAGATAGCGATGTTTAGGACTAGTATACTATACGCTACAGGAACATATTATAGCAAAAAAGAGCATGAAATGCTAGTACTAAATGCACTTAACAAAACTCCCTTACTGAACTTGTTCCAAAGATCTACAGATATCATGATAGCATCAATGCAAAATGAGAAGTTATACTGACAGTTTAAGACCGCAAAATAAGCACGACATGGAAGAAACTGATTAATGTAGGCATGTTTGCAAGCTTGTGGCACTTATCACAGTGCACTATATGGCACGAAATAAATCTAGCATGAAGTAGACATGAAAATGAAGTTGTTCATGTGCAAAACAACGTCATAGCATATATGAATTTAATGACACAAAAATGACAAAACAACAATATAATGTACAAATGACATGTGTGCAAACTTGATCAAATGCAGAAATGGATGCCACCAATGGATTCAATGGATTTTTCTAATCCAAAAACATATATAATATGTTGGGGTTAGTGTAGAGAAATGATCACAATTGCATTAAGTGAAATGCTGCCAGAAATGGATATTTACGGAATTAGAAAACTGCCAGATATGAAATGCCCAAAATTGGACAGGCCCCGAAATGGAAAACTAGCATATCCCAGAAATGGAATTTCGCTTGGATTACTAAGTGAGAATAAGATAAAAAGGAGAAGGGTTCTAGGGGATTACAGGTGGGTCTTGGTTGTCATAGGCACATGGCAAAGCACCATGGAAAAATTAAGGAAGAAAAATAATGTAAAAAGCAACATGATGCAAGACATGTCATGAAATGCGAGATATGATGCGCATATGCGGATGAGGTGTTTCGGAAGGGGTGCATTCGAGACGGAAGGAGAAACAATGAACATGGCACAATATTGATAACCCAAGCATGCCACTATATAGATCAGAAGATTCGGGTTGGAATGTATATAAAAATCACCGGAAACGAATGCACGGTTTGAAAATGACAAGCAAGACCATATACAATGCAAGCTATTGAAAACAACAACATGGCAACTTGGATGCAAAGTATATATATGCTACAGCATAGGAACATGGAAATGAATGCAAAGGAATTGAAGTACATGTCAGAACTACAAAACATGGTTCTTGAGCTGCTGCTAAAATTCACTACAACATGTTTAAGACAGCATGGAAAAAATGCAAATGATAACAGTTTTACATACTTGGCAGAAATTCATGAACAAGGCAAAACAGATTCAGATAGCGATGTTTAGGACTAGTATACTATATGCTACATGAACATATTATAGCAAAAAATAGCATGACATGCTAGTACTAAATGCACTTAACAAAACTCCCTTACTGAACTTGTTCCAAAGATTTACAGATATCATGATAGCATCAATGCAAAATGAGAAGTTATACTGACAGTTTAAGACTTAGCAAAATAAGCACGACATGGAAGAAACTGATTAATGTAGGCATGTTTGCAAGCTTGTGGCACTTATCCAAGTGCACTACATGGCACGAAATAAAATCTAGCATGAAGTAGACATGAAAATGAAGTTGTTCATGTGCAAAACAACGTCATAGCATATATGAATTTAATGACACAAAAATGACAAAACAACAATATAATGTACAAATGACATGTGTGCAAACTTGATCAAATGCGTAAATGGATGCCACCAATGGATTCAATGGATTTTTCTAATCCAAAAGCATATATAATATGTTGGGGTTAGTGTAGAGAAATGATCACAATTGCATTAAGTGAAATGCTGCCAGAAATGGATATTTACAGAATTGGAAAACTGCCAGATATGAAATGCCCAAAATTGGACAGGGCCCGGAATGGAAAACTAGCATATCCCATAAATGGAATTTCATTTGGGATTACTAAGTGAGAATAAGATAAAAAGGAGAAGGGTTCTAGGGGATTACAGGTGGGTCTTGGTTGTCATATGCACAGGGCAAAGCACCATGGAAAAATTAAGGAAGAAAAATAATGTAAAAAGCAACATGATGCAAGACATGTAATGAAATGCAAGATATGATGCGCATATGCGGATGAGGTGTCTCGGAAGGGGTGCATTCGAGATGGAAGGAGAAACAATGAACATGGCACAATCTTGATAACCCAAGCATGCCACTAGATAGATCGGAAGATTCGGGTTGAAATATATATAAAAATCACCGAAAACGGATGCACGGTTTGAAAATGACAAACAAGACCATATACAATGCAAGCTATTGAAAACAACAACATGGCAACTTGGATGCAAAGTATATATATGCTACAGCATAGGAACATGGAAATGAATGCAAAGGAATTGAAGTACATGTCAGGAACTACAAAACATGGTTATTGAGCTGCTGCTAAAATTCACTACAACATGTTTAAAACAGCATGGAAAAAAATGCAAATGATAACGGTTTTACATACTTGGCGTAAATTCACGAACAAGGCAAAACAGATTCAGATAGCGATGTTTAGGACTAGTATACTATATGCTACAGGAACATATTATAGCAAAAAGAGCATGACATGCTAGCACTAAATGCACTTAACAAAACTCCCTTCTTGAACTTGTTCCAAATATCTACAGATATCATGATAGCATCAATGCAAAATGAGAAGTTATACTGACAGTTTAAGACTTAGCAAAATAAGCACGACATGGAAGAAACTGATTAATGTAGGCATGTTTGCAAGCTTGTGGCACTTATCACGATTGCACTATATGGCACGAAATAAAATCTAGCATGAAGTAGACATGAAAATGAAGTTGTTCATGTGCAAAACAACGTCATAGCATATATGAATTTAATGACACAAAAATGACAAAACAACAATATAATGTACAAATGACATGTGTGCAAACTTGATCAAATGCAGAAATGGATGCCACCAATGGATTCAATGGATTTTTCTAATCGAAAAACATATATAATATGTTGGGGTTAGTGTAGAGAAATGATCACAATTGCATTAAGTGAAATGCTGCCAGAAATGGATATTTACAGAATTGGAAAACTGCCAGATATGAAATGCCCAAAATTGGACAGGGCCCGGAATGGAAAACTAGCATATCCCAGAAATGGAATTTCGCTGGGATTACTAAGTGAGAATAAGATAAAAAGGAGAAGGGTTCTAGGGGATTACAGGTGGGTCTTGGTTGTCATATGCACAGGGCAAAGCACCATGGAAAAATTAAGGAAGAAAAATAATGTAAAAAGCAACATGATGCAAGACATGTCATGAAACGCGAGATATGATGCGCATATGCGAATGAGGTGTCTCTGAAGGGGTGCATTCGAGACGGAAGGAGAAACAATGAACATGGCACAATCTTGATAACCCAAGCATGCCACTAGATAGATCGGAAGATTCGGGTTGAAATGTATATAAAATCACCTAAACGGATGCACGGTTTGAAAATGACAAGCAAGACCATATACAATGCAAGCTATTAAAAAGAACAACATGGCAACTTGGATGCAAAGTATATATAAGCTACAGCATAGGAACATGGAAATGAATGCAAAGGAATTGAAGTACATGTCAGGAACTACAAAACATGGTTCTTGAGCTCATTAAAATTCACTACAACATGTTTCAAACAAGCATGGAATAAATGCAAATGATAACAGTTTTACATAATTGGCGAAATTCACCTGAACAAGGCAAAACAGATTCAGATAGCGATGTTTAGGACTAGTATACTATATGCTACAGGAACATATTATAGCAAAAAGAGCATGACATGCTAGCACTAAATGCACTTAACAAAACTCCCTTCTTGAACTTGTTCCAAAGATCTACAGATATCATGATAGCATCAATGCAAAATGAGAAGTTATCTTGACAGTTTAAGACTTAGCAAAATAAGCACGACATGGAAGAAACTGATTAATGTAGGCATGTTTGCAAGCTTGTGGCACTTATCACAGTGCACTATATGGCACGAAATGAAATCTAGCATGAAGTAGACATGAAAATGAAGTTGTTCATGTGCAAAACAACGTCATAGAATATATGAATTTAATGACACAATGTAACATCCCAAATTTTCAATTTGGAATGTTATACATTAGGTCATCATGCATATCATATTTTCTCGCATTTTTCCGATCCTAGAAAATTTCACGCAACTCAAGGACCCTCGGAGAGAGTTGGAAGTTTCATTATTTCCATATTGGGATTTCTCAAATTTTGGGAATAGGATCATTGGATTTATTTAATTATCTTCATAAAGTTTTTCCTATAAAAATCTCAAGAGAGGGAATAATATGACTTTCCCAATATTTAGGAAAAATGAAGATATTTTAAATAAATCAAATTTGGGTTTTGAAGATTTATTTTGCTTAGGCAAAATGAGCATTTTAAAAATTTTATGCATGTTGCAGTTTTAAAAGTTCATTTTGTTCGACTCATTTTAGGAGTCGGGAAAATTTGTTTTATTTAATTTGGAGTTCATTTGGTATTTTTTAATTCGTTTTGGTTTAAATTTTAATTTAAAAAAATATTCGCCCTGGATCGAGGCCCAGCCCAGCCAGCCAGCCCAGGCCCAGCGCCCCCCCACTTCCTCTCCTCCCTCGCGCGCGCCCTTGGGACCCGTTGCCCCTCCCCAAGCAACCGAGCCCCCTCCCTCCTATTTAACCCCCCCCCCTCTCTCCTCACCCCGCCGCCCTCACCAGAGCCGACCGGCCCGCCCGTCCATGACGCCCGCCGTCGCCCCTCGTCAGCCGAGCACGCCGCCGCCGTCGCCCGGAGCACGCCGCCGTCGCCCCGGAGCCCCTCCCGACCCCACCGCCACCCGCCGTTTGGTTATTATGCTATGCGATGCTAGTAGACGTGGATTGGGTGAGTGAATATCCATGACAGATGTGAGATTGTTAATTAATGGTTTATCTAAGGTGGCAACCTAAACACACATCTGGGTGGATTGAGGCACTTGGTTTCTATCAGGACTTGCCTGTATTTCTTCGGACTGCCACCCAGGCTCTAAGGGATCATAAGATTATTCAAACTAGAGACTTCCGTGTGCAGCCACAAGCCAATTATGGGCTCTGGCATAGTTGACTAAGTTGTGCGAACTCTTACGGGTAGGCTAGCTGATGTAGGGGATGTAGGTTGGTACGGTCTACCCACATGTAAGGTGCTAGCGCTTCAAAGACTATGTCTCGGTCATCCGCTTTCTCAAACACCATGTAGTGCGAGAACCAAGCGGAGGCGATCGAGTCTTGTGGGGAAAAGTCATGAAACCTCTGCAGAGTGTATAAACTAATCATGATTAGCCGTGTCCCGGTTATGGACAAATCTTGAGTATCTAGTACTTGAATATCGTGTGAATCTCAACATGTTACTTCTAATAATAAATTATTGGGTTTTAATGAGTACTTTTTAATTGGGATTGAGGATCTTGTCAACCATTCTCAATGTTTAACAACCACCATGATAGTTAAATAAAATTATTCCTTTGATGTAGGGAAAAATCAGCTTTATGCAAAAATGTAAATCAGAGAGCCTTACCACCAGCCAAATATGCATGTAGTATAGGCTTATTGCTTCATTGTTCTCTATGTGTTACATTGCGGCATATTCCATGTGTCGACCGTTTGGGCTGCAACTTTTCATGTTGCGAGACTTTTTCATTTACGAGTAAGGTGTTAGGTTGTGGTTCTATACTCGGTGATGCCGTTGGAGTTGATGGACTCACCTGCTTTCCAAGCCTTCACTGTTATTATTAGATGGCCTTAAGCCATATTATTGTATTAAGTTCCCTTGTGGACAACGATGTAATAAGTGTGTGATTGCTACTCGCTATAAATCCTTCGGCATCTTGTGTTGTGTCGACATTCTTGATCCAGGATGACATCGAGCACAGAGCGCTAGATCCATTCGGTCTGCAGTCATGACGAAGAATGGTATCGAGCACCACGACTATAGGACACGACCACTAAGATAAAGCCATAGATCACTATTCTCTTCCCATTTTCTAACTCCTCATCTTTTCTACTCTCTTTAGGATGACGGACGCGAAGATCAAGTACACCCAACCGGATGAAGGCACACCTTTTGGATTTCACTTGAAGGAAGTTACCAAGTACCTAAACATTGGATTACCAAGCTTCACCGGGACTTTCAACGCCACTCTGCCTGAAGAGGAGCGCCGAAGATTCACGCTCACGTTCCAGAAGGACATTCGCCCCAATCACCAAGCCAATAGATAGTGTTTTCAAGGCACCAACTTGGAGTCCGGAAAGAGCATGGCAGCTCACATCACCATGGGACGCATTGGAGAAGTTTATCAAGAAGACCTCAAGGACACAATCTACCAGATTTGCGGACGCCGAGACGACAAATGGGAAGTCGTCAACACTAAGAAGGATAGATCCATTGCAGCATTCATCCAGGAGTTAAACCAGCACATTCGACGTCAGGAGAACCAGATGTGCAATGATATGTTAGAGTTGCAGAATGCAAAGGGAAGGATCATCGAACTTGAAGAAGAACTAAAGACAACTCGCAAGGACTATATGGACGAGATCGTAGCTCTAGCAAGACACAATAACGATCTTAAGTACGAGATTGAAGAACTGAAGAAGAAGTTGGCGCCAGGAATGAAGACCAAGATGTCGATTGCCCAAGCGACTACATCAACATCGACGACACCGATTCGGATCCAAGTGAACCCGACTTTGAAGACGAAGCTGGAACAGACATTATGGAGTCTTCCACCGGTTCAAATTAGTAGAAGTCCCCCACATATTAGTAGTATTCCCTCCATGTAAACATTATAGTACACGCACTTTTGCGATAGTTAGATCGTTGTAAGCCTTTGTTTGATTGAATGAAGTGATTTTGTGTGTATTTGCTCATGTGCATTTGGGTAGTGATTCCCCTTAGACCTCATTCTATTCTAAATTCTCATCCTTTCTAAACCCATCAGATGCCTCCGAGACGCGACCCCGGATTCGTTTTCCCTCCAGAGATCACCCAACTGATCCGGTGAGAATACCTGATTCAAACATTGGTGCAACTGTGGCAACAACAACAACAACAACAACAACCCACCGCCACCACCACTGCGGATCATCGACTCGTTTCCTTAGACTAAATCCGCGGTGTATTCCAAAGAGCACCGAGCCAATTGTAGCAGATGGTGGCTCCGCAAGATAGGAAGGGAGCGACCACTGCAGGATGCACGGATGGAGAAAGAGTGAAGTTTGCGACACATCGACTTGAAGGACCCGCAAAGACATGGTGGGAGAATTTCACAGCCACTTACCACCTGAGACACCGCCACTGGATCGGTTTCAGCAAGCTTCGCCTTGCCCATGTTTCCGCAGGAGCTATGGCCATGAAGAAGCGTGAGTTTCGCAACTTACGCCAAGGAGGAAGGACTGTTGGCGATGCGTGGATGACTTTAGTAAACTAGCACGTTATGCTCCCGGATGACGTTGCTACGGATGCAACTAAGCGGGAGAAGTTTCTAGAAGGACTGAATGATGAGTTCAAAGATGCCGTTGATGGTAGCCAGCTTCAATAACTACCAGGAGTTAGTAGACCGAGCCCTCATGATTGAAGGAAAGCAGCAGACAAATTGAGAACCGTGGCGGAAGTATGGACACGGGAAGTATAACTCGAGCTCAGCGAAACCTCGTTATACCCCTAAGTCAGAATTCAGTTTCAACATACCCATGGAGGAGGTAATTAGCATAACCATAACAGCACCAAGAATGGGAGCGGAATGGAGGAAGCAGACGGATGTAATCGCACCAAAACGTCAACACCATCCAAAGTAGACCTAAGTCATATTACTTGTTTTAAGTGCCGCAAGACTGGGCATTATGCCAATGACTGTCCAGAAGGCCAGAATGGAAATGGCAATGGAAGCTCTGGAAAGAAACCCAACCCTTTCAATAGAGGACAGTGAACCACCTTGAAGTGGAGGAGGTTGAAGATCACTGATGCGATGTCGGTAAGTTTTTGGTTAAGTCATTTACTGCAGTTGTTCTTTTCGATATTGGTGCATCGCATTCATACATATCAAGGGGATTTGTGGATAAGTACAAGTTACCAACCCAAGCCCTTAGGTCACCCATGCTAGTAACCTCACCCGGAGGCGAGTACATGGCTAGTAAATGGTGTGATCGATTGCCATTAAGGATCGGACACTATGTTTTCCCCTCGAACCTAATAGTTCTGGAATCCCAAGGATTGGATGTGATATTAGGTATGGATTTGTTATCAAAGTATGGAGGAAACATTGATTGCTCCACTAGATCAATTTTGCTCACCACACCAGAAGGAAGAAGGATTAAGTATGTATCACGGCACGAGCCGAGAAGAGCACAAGTAAATTGCTTATCAGGAGTGGTACAGGAAGAAGTACCAGTGGTGAAGGATTTTCTGATGTATTTCCGGAAGAGTTGCTGTGAATGCCACCGGATAGAGACATTGAGTTTTGATCGAGCTGTTGCGAGGAACAGGCCCTATATCGAAGCGGCCGTATAGGATGCCAAAGACAGGATTTGGCGGAAATCAAGAAGCGTATTAAGGAACTATTGGATAAAGGTTTTATACGCCCAAGCTCTTCACCTTGGGGATCACCCGTTTTGCTAGTGGAGAAGAAGGATGGATCGTTAAGAATGGTTGTTGATTATCGTGGATTGAATGAAGTAACAATCAAGAACAAGTACCCACTACCTATGATAAATGATCTGTTTGATCGCTTGCAAGGAGCCAAGGTGTTTTCCAAGATCGACTTGCGATCAGGGTACCATCAGTTGAAGATTCGGGAGCAGGACATACCCAAGACAGCATTTACCACGAGATATGGACTATACGAGTATACCGTTATGTCTTTTGGACTGACTACCGCACCAGCCTATTTCATGAACCTGATGAACAAAGTGTTTATGGAGTTTTTGGATAAGTTCATCGTGGTGTTCATTGATGACATTTTGATTTTCTCGAAGAATGAAGAGGAACACAAGGAACATTTGCGATTGGTTTTGGAGAAGCTGAGGAACACCAGCCAGTATGCCAAGTTCAGCAAATGTGAGTTTTGGTTAAGGAAGTTGGATTTCTCGGACATGTTATATCCGGAGAAGGGATAGCAGTTGACCCACAAAAGTTGAGACCGTAACCAAATGGGAAGCACCAACGGCGATTGGAGAGATTCAGAGTTTCCTTGGACTCGCAGGATACTACCGAAGGTTCATTGAGAATTTCTCAAGGATTGCCAATCCTATGACAGAATTGTTGAAGAAAGAAAACAAATTCATATGGACTGAGGACGGTGAGGCAAGTCTTCAGGAGTTGAAGAAAAGATTGGTTACCTCACCAGTATTGATATTGCCAGATCAGACTAAGGATTATGAGGTGTATTGCGACGCTTCACGTCGAGGACTTGGAGCAGTGCTTATGCAGGAAGGAAGAGTTGTTTCGTATGCTTCACGACAACTTAAGCCCCATGAGTTAAATTATGCCACTCATGATTTGGAGCTAGCAGCCGTTGTGCATGCTTTGAAGACATGGAGACATTTTCTCATTGGAAATCATTGTGAAGTATATACGGATCACAAGAGTTTGAAGTACATCATCACACGTATGAATTGAATCTCTCGAGACAAAGGAGATGGTTAGAGCTTATCAAGGATTATGACATGAGATTGCATTATCACCCGGTAAGGCTAATGTCGTAGCAGACGCATTGAGCCGTAAGAGCCACGTCAATACTCTAATGATGGGAGGAATACCCAATGAGTTAGCCGAGGACCTTCGAGAGCTATGTTTGGAAATAGTTCCGAGAGGCTATGTAGCAGCATTGGAGATTCGGTCAACGCTGATGGACAAAATCGAGAAGCCCAAAAGGCGGATAAGGAAGTTGCCTCTATAAAGGAGAAAATGAGCAAAGGAAAAGCTAAAGGATTTCGTGAGGATGAGCACGATACCCTATGGTTTGAAGACCGTGTTTATGTGCCCAATGACCGGAGATCGGGAAGTTGATTTTACAAGAAGCCCATGATTCACCCTATTCGATTCACCCAGGAAATACCAAGATGTATTTGGATTTGAAGAATACTTTACGGTGGACCGGAATGAAGAAGGATATTATGGAGTATGTAGCGATTTGCGATGTATGTCGAAAGTAAAGGCGAGCATCGAAGCCAACAGGATTGTTACAACCATTGCCGATACCGAATGGAAGTGGGATAAACTAGGCATGGATTTTATCACAGGATTGCCAAAGACTCGTTCAGGATATGACTCGATTTGAGTTATAGTCGACCGTTTGACCAAGGTAGCTCATTTTATTCCGATCAAGACTACCTATAGCGATTGCTAAGTTGGCAAAGATATACATGACCAGAATTGTGTGCTTACACGGAGTTCGAGGAGCATCGTATCGACGATAGAGGAACCCGGTTTACCTCGAAATTTTGGAACCCGGTTACACGAAACATTGGGAACCCGATTGGAATTGATGCTTTCCACCCACGTAATCGATGGACGGTGAGAGAGTCAATCAGATTCTGGAGGACATGCCGAGAGCTTGTGCCCTAGATTATGGATCTAGCTGGGATGAAAATTTGCCGTATGCAGAATTTTCCTACAACAACAGCTACCAAACCAGCTTGAAGATGGCACCTTTCGAGGCTTTGTATGGAAGAAGGTGCAGGACACCATTGTTATGGGACTAAACCGGAGATCGTCCGCTTGTTTGGACCAGATTTGATTAAGGAGTCTGAGCAGAAAGTTAAGTTGATTCGAGACAGGCTCAAGGTAGCCAGTCCAGACAAAAAGCTATGCCGATTCAAAGCGCAAAGCGATTGAGCATAAAGTTGGAGACGAGTATATCTCGTAGTATCCCCGCTTTGAGGAGTTAAGCGTTTTGGAGTTAAAGGAAAGTTAGCACCCCGTTTCGTTGGACCGTATAAGATTTTGCAACGCATGGGAGAAGTTGCTTATAAGTTGGAATTGCCAGAAGGACTGTCAGGAGTTCATGATGTATTCCATGTTTCTCAATTGAAGAAATGTCACCCCGAGATAGCAGAGGTACCGTTAAGAGATACTGTACCATTGGAAGCAATTCAGTTGAAGGATGACTTGACATATGAGGAAAGACCGATTAAGATTCTCGATTATGCCAGCAGAGTTACCCATGACAAGGTTATCAAGTTTTGCAAAGTTCATTGGAGCCACCACACCGAGGATGAAGCCACACGGGAAAGAGAGGAAGTTTTGCTCAAGGACCACCTCACCTATTTTCTAGCCAACCCGAATCTCGAGGGCGAGATTCATCTTAAAGAGGTAGGTTTGTAACATCCCAAATTTTCAATTTGGAATGTTATACATTAGGTCATCATGCATATCATATTTTCTCGCATTTTTCCGATCCTAGAAAATTTCCACGCAACTCAAGGACCCTCGGAGAGAGTTGGAAGTTTCATTATTTCCATATTGGGATTTCTCAAATTTTGGAAATAGGATCATTGGATTTATTTAATTATCTTGATAAAGTTTTTCCTATAAAAATCTCAAGAGAGGGAATAATATGACTTTCCCAATATTTAGGAAAAATGAAGATATTTTAAATAAATCAAATTCGGGTTTTGAAGATTTATTTTGCTTAGGCAAAATGAGCATTTTAAAAATTTTATGCATGTTGCAGTTTTTAAAGTTCATTTTGTTCGACTCATTTTTAGGAGTCGGGAAAATTTGTTTTATTTAATTTGGAGTTCATTTGGTATTTTTTTAATTCGTTTGGTTTAAATTTTAATTTTAAAAAATATATTCGCTTCTGGATTCCAGGCCCAGCCTGACCCAGCCAGCCAGCCCGGCGCCCCTGCCCACCTCCCTCTCCTCCTCGCCACTGAAGGCGGACTCACCGACGGCAGCCGCCACGCCTTGAGTCCGGCTCACGCCCGGACCCGTTGCCCCCTCCCAAGCAACCGGAGCCCCTCCCTCCTATTTAACCCGGCGCCCCCCCTCTCTCCTCACCCCGCCGCCCTCACCCGAGCCCGACCGAGCCGGGCCGCCGCCCGCCGTGCCGCCCTCGTCGCCGAAGCACGCCATTGCCGCCGGAGCACGCCATTGCCGTCCCAGGCCCCTCCCCGACCCCACCGCCACTCACGACCCGCCGAGCTCCCGGTGACCGCCGGAGGTAGCCACCGCCAGCGCCGATCCGATCCGGTTTCTCTAGAAAACTTCGGTCCGTTTTTTGCAAAGTTCGGTTTTAAACCTAGATTGGTTTTATTTTTTTCGGTTTTCTTAATTAACGAGCGTTCACCGACCCGTTCGTTTCAATGAACGTGTTCGTTGGATTAGTTACATTATGACGCCCGTTATTTAGTTCGTTAAATGCGTTTTCTTTTAAATCGGATTTAATCCGATATTTTTGGTCGATTTGATCCGATTTTCAAAACTGTTTTATTTCTTGCTCGTTTATCGGAATCGTGTGATTCAAGCGCCTGAGTTTCAATGTGAAACCGCCGTTCCGACTAACCTACTTTCACAGAGTTTTGCTACTGTGAAATTTTGACTTAATTTCAGATTTGTTAAACCGAGTCGTTGTCTCTCGAGTTCCGAGTTTTGATGCTTTATTTGATTCGATTCTTTTGCAACCAGGGTTCTTAAGTTGAACTATCTGGTTAGATCTTTTCGAGATTTCCCTGTGCATTAGATTAGTACTTATTGTATGCTTGTTGTTTGTCTGCGTTAGATCACCGAGTGCGCCGCTTGTTATTTGAATCTCTAGGACTCATGGATCATCGACAAGGCAAGTAACACTTTGATCATACTTTTCTACTACCCAGTTTTATGCATTAGATCAAACCCTCAAACACTTGCATGATAAGGATCTAATCAAATTGTTGTATGGGAAGAAGATTGAGGTAGTACCTATTAACTGTTTTACTTATGAAACCTTGGGAGTTACTTCTACGTTTGCTTATTATGCTATGCTATGCTAGTAGACGTGGATTGGGTGAGTGAATATCCATGACAGATGTGAGATTGTTAATTAATGGTTTATCTAAGGTGGCAACCTAAACACACATCTGGGTGGATTGAGGCACCTGGTTTCTATCGAGGACTTGCCTGTATTTCTTCGGACCGCCACCTGTGCTCTAAGGGATCATAAGATTATTCAAACTAGAGACTTCCGTGTGCAGCCACAAGCCAATTATGGGCTCTGGCGTAGTTGACTAAGTTGTGCGAACTCTACGGGTAGGCTAGCTGATGTAGGGGATGTAGGTTGGTACGGTCTACCCACATGTAAGGTGCTAAGCGCTCGAAAGACTATGTCTCGGTCATCCGCTTCTCAAACACCATGTAGTCACGAGAACCAAGCGGAGGCGATCGAGTCTTGTGGGGAAAAGTCATAAACCTCTGCAGAGTGTATAAACTAATCATGATTAGCCGTGTCCCCGGTTATGGACAAATCTTGAGTATCTAGTACTTGAATATCGTGTGAATCTCAACATGTTACTTCTAATAATAAATTATTGGGTTTTTAATGAGTACTTTTTAATTGGGATTGAGGATGCTGTCAACCATTCTCAATGTTTAACAACCACCATGATAGTTAAATAAAATTATTCCTTTGATGTAGGGAAAAATCAGCTTTATGCAAAAATGTAATCAGAGAGCCTTACCACCAGCCAAATATGCATGTAGTATAGGCTTATTGCTTCATTGTTCTCTATGTGTTACATTGCCGCATATTCCATGTCTTGACCTGTTTAGCTGCAACTTTTCATGTTGCAGACTTTTAGAACGACGCAGTAAGGTGTTAGGTTCTGGTTCTATACTCGGTGATGCCGTTGGAGTTGATGGACTCACTCGTTTTCCAAGCCTTCCATTGTTATTATTAGATGGCCTTAAGCCATATTATTGTATTAAGTTCCCTTGTGGACAACGATGTAATAAGTGTGTGATTGCTACTCTGCTATAAATCCTTCGAAGTACTGTGTTGTGTCAGCATTACTGATCCAGGGATGACACTGAGCACAGAGCGCTAGATCCATTCGGGTCTGGTCGCGACACACAATAATGACAAAACAACAATATAATGTACAAATGACATGTGTGCAAACTTGATCAAATGCAGAAATGGATGCCACCAATGGATTCAATGGATTTTTCTAATCGAAAAACATATATAATATGTTGGGGTTAGTGTAGAGAAATGATCACAATTGCATTAAGTGAAATGCTGCCAGAAATGGATATTTACAGAATTGGAAAACTGCCAGATATGAAATGCCCAAAATTGGACCGGGCCCGAAATGGAAAACTAGCATATCCCAGAAAGGGAATTTCGCAGGGATTACTAAGTGAGAATAAGATAAAAGGAGAAGGGTTCTAGGGGATTACAGGTGGGTCTTGGTTGTCATAGGCACAGGGCAAAGCTCCATGGAAAAATTAAGGAAGAAAAATAATGTAAAAAGCAACATGATGCAAGACATGTCATGAAATGCAAGATATGATGTGCATACGCGAATGAGGTGTTTCGGAAGGGGTGCATTCGAGACGGAAGGAGAAACAATGAACAGGGCACAATCTTGATAACCCAAGCATGCCACTAGATAGATCGGAAGATTCGGGTTGAAATGTATATAAAAATCACCGGAAACGGATGCACGGTTTGAAAATGACAAGCAAGACCATATACAATGCAAGCTATTGAAAACAACAACATGGCAACTTGGATGCAAAGTATATATAAGCTACAAGATAGGAACATGGAAATGAATACAAAGGAATTGAAGTACATGTCAGAACTACAAAACATGGTTCTTGAGCTGCTGCTAAAATTCACTACAACATGTTTAAAACAGCATGGAAAAAATGCAAATGATAACAGTTTTACATACTTGGCAGAAATTCACCGAACAAGGCAAAAAGCAGATTCAGATAGCGATGTTTAGGACTAGTATACTATACGCTACAGGAACATATTATACCAAAAAAGAGCATGAAATGCTAGTACTAAATGCACTTAACAAAACTCCCTTACTGAACTTGTTCCAAAGATCTACAGATATCATGATAGCATCAATGCAAAATAAGAAGTTATACTAACAGTTTAAGACTTAGCAAAATAAGCACGACATGGAAGAAACTGATTAATGTAGGCATGTTTGCAAGCTTGTGGCACTTATCACAGTGCACTATATGGCACGAAATGAAATCTAGCATGAAGTAGACATGAAAATGAAGTTGTTCATGTGCAAAACAACGTCATAGAATATATGAATTTAATGACACAATAATGACAAAACAACAATATAATGTACAAATGACATGTGTGAAAACTTGATCAAATGCGTAAATGGATGCCACCAATGGATTCAATGGATTTTCTAATCGAAAACATATATAATATGTTGGGGTGAGTGTAGAGAAATGATCACAATCGCATTAAGTGAAATGCTTGCGAAATGGATATTTACTGAATTGGAAAGCTGCCAGATATGAAATGCCCAAAATTGGACAGGGCAAAATGGAAAACTAGCATATCCCGTAAATGGAATTTATTTGGGATTACTAACCACAATAAGATAAAATGGAGAAGGGTTCTAGGGGATTACAGCTGGGTCTTGGTTGTCATAGGCACAGGGCAAAGCACCATGGAAAAATTAAGGAAGAAAAATAATGTAAAAAGCAACATGATGCAAGACATGTCATGAAATGCGAGATATGATGTGCATATGCGGATGAGGTGTTTCGGAAGGCGGGGTGCATTCGAGACGGAAGGAGAAACAATGAACAGGGCACAATCTTGATCACCCAAGCATGCCACTAGATAGATCGGAAGATTCGGGTTGAAATGTATATAAAAATCACCGGAAACGAATGCACGGTTTGAAAATGACAAGCAAGACCATATACAATGCAAGCTATTGAAAACAACAACATGGCAACTTGGATGCAAAGTATATATATGCTACACCATAGGAACATGGAAATGAATGCGAAGGAATTGAAGTACATGTCAGGAACTACAAAACATGGTTACTGAGCTGCTGCTAAAATTCAGTATAACATGTTTAAAACAGCATGGAAAAAATGCAAATGATAACAATTTTACATACTTGGCAGAAATTCACTGAACAAGGCAAAACAGATTCAGATAGCGATGTTTAGGACTAGTATACTATACGCTACAGGAACATATTATAGCAAAAAGGAGCATGAAATGCTAGTACTAAATGCACTTAACAAAACTCCCTTCTTGAACTTGTTCCAAAGATCTACAGATATCATGATAGCATCAATGCAAAATGAGAAGTTATCTTGACAGTTTAAGACTTAGCAAAATAAGCACGACATGGAAGAAAGCTGATTAATGTAGGCATGTTTGCAAGCTTGTGGCACTTATCACAGTGCACTATATGGCACGAAATGAAATCTAGCATGAAGTAGACATGAAAATGAAGTTGTTCATGTGCAAAACAACGTCATAGAATATATGAATTTAATGACACAATAATGACAAAACAACAATATAATGTACAAATGACATGTGTGCAAACTTGATCAAATGCAGAAATGGATGCCACCAATGGATTCAATGGATTTTTCTAATCCAAAAACATATATAATATGTTTGGGTTAGTGTATAGAAATGATCACAATTGCATTAAGTGAAATGCTGCCAGAAATGGATATTTATAGAATTGGAAAACTGCTAGATATGAAATACCCAAAATTGGACAGGGCCCGAAATGGAAAACTAGCATATCCCAGAAATGGAATTTCGCTGGGATTACTAAGTGACAATAAGATAAAATGGAGAAGGGTTCTAGGGGATTACAATTTGGGTCTTGGTTGTCATAGGCACAGGCAAAGCACCATGGAAAAATTAAGGAAGAAAAATAATGTAAAAAGCAACATGATGCAAGACATGTCATGAAATGCGAGATATGATGTGCATATGCGGATGAGGTGTTTCGGAAGGCGGGGTGCATTCGAGACGGAAGGAGAAACAATGAACATGGCACAATCTTGATCACCCAAGCATGCCACTAGATAGATCGGAAGATTCGGGTTGAAATGTATATAAAAATCACCGGAAACGGATGCACGGTTTGAAAATGACAAGCAAGACCATATACAATGCAAGCTATTGAAAACAACAACATGGCAACTTGGATGCAAAGTATATATATGCTACAGCGTAGGAACATGGAAATGAATGCAAAGGAATTGAAGTACATGTCAGAACAACAAAACATGGTTCTTGAGCTCTTGCTAAAATTCAGTATAACATGTTTAAAACAGCATGGAAAAATGCAAATGATAACAATTTTACATACTTGGCAGAAATTCCGAACAAGGCAAAACAGATTCGAGATAGCGATGTTTAGGACTAGTATACTATACGCTGAGGAACATATTATAGCAAAAAAGAGCATGAAATGCTAGTACTAAATGCACTTAACAAAACTCCCTTCTTGAACTTGTTCCAAAGATCTACAGAGATCATGAGCGCATCAATGCAAAATGAGCAGGTATACTGACAGTTTAAGTCTTAGCAAACTAAGCACGACATGGAAGATACTGATTAATGTAGGCCTGTTTGCAAGCTTGTGGCACTTATCACGATTGCACTATATGGCACGAAATGAAATCTAGCATGAAGTAGACATGAAAATGAAGTTGTTCATGTGCAAAACAACGTCATAGAATATATGAATTTAATGACACAATAATGACAAAACAACAATATAATGTACAAATGACATGTGTGCAAACTTGATCAAATGCAGAAATGGATGCCACCAATGGATTCAATGGATTTTTCTAATCCAAAAACATATATAATATGTTGGGGTTAGTGTAGAGAAATGATCACAATTGCATTAAGTGAAATGCTGCCAGAAATGGATATTCTGAGAATTGGAAAAGCTGCCGGATATGAAATGCCCAAAATTGGATAGGGCCGAAATGGAAAACTAGCATATCCCGAAATGGAATTTCATTTGGGATTACTAAGTGAGAATAAGATAAAAAGGAGAAGGGTTCTAGGGGATTACAGTGGGTCTTGGTTGTCATAGGCACAGGCAAAGCACCATGGAAAAATTAAGGAAGAAAAATAATGTAAAAGCAACATGATGCAAGAAATGTCATGAAATGCGAGATATGATGTGCATATGCGGATGAGGTGTTTCGGAAGGCGGGGTGCATTCGAGACGGAAGGAGAAACAATGAACAGGGCACAATCTTGATAACCCAAGCATGCCACTAGATAGATCGGAAGATTCGGGTTGAAATGTATATAAAAATCACCGAAAGCGGATGCACGGTTTGAAAATGACAAGCAAGACCATATACAAAGGCAAGCTATTGAAAACAACAACATGGCAACTTGGATGCAAAGTATATATATGCTACATCATAGTAACATGGAAATGAATGCAAAGGAATTGAAGTACATGTCAGAACTACAAAACATGGTTCTTGAGCTGCTGCTAAAATTAAGCCACAACATGTTTAAAACAGCATGGAAAAAATGCAAATGATAACAATTTTACATACTTGGAAGAAATTCCTTTGAACAAGGCAAAACAGATTCAGAGATAGCGATGTTTAGGACTAGTATACTATATGCTACAGGAACATATTATAGCAAAAAGAGCATGAAATGCTAGTACTAAATGCACTTAACAAAACTCCCTTCTTGAACTTGTTCCAAAGATCTACTGAGATATCATGATAGCATCAATGCAAAATGAGAAGTTATCTTGTGACAGTTGAAGACTTAGCAAAATAAGCACGACATGGAAGAAAGCGATTAATGTAGGCATGTTTGCAAGCTTGTGGCACTTATCACGATTGCACTATATGGCACGAAATAAAATCTAGCATGAAGTAGACATGAAAATGAAGTTGTTCATGTGCAAAACAACGTCATAGAATATATGAATTTAATGACACAATAATGACAAAACAACAATATAATGTACAAATGACATCTGTGCAAACTTGATCAAATGCAGAAATGGATGCCACCAATGGATTCAATGGATTTTTCTAATCCAAAAACATATATAATATGTTGGGGTTAGTGTAGAGAAATGATCACAATTGCATTAAGTGAAATGCTGCCGTAAATGGATATTTATAGAATTGGAAAAGCACTAGATATGAAATGCCCAAAATTGGACAGGGCCCGAAATGGAAAACTAGCATATCCCAGAAATGGAATTTCGCTGGGATTACTAACTGACAATAAGATAAAATGGAGAAGGGTTCTAGGGGATTACAGCTGGGTCTTGGTTGTCATAGGCACAGGGCAAAGCACCATGGAAAAATTAAGGAACAAAAATAATGTAAAAAGCAACATGATGCAAGACATGTCATGAAATGCGAGATATGATGTGCATATGCGGATGAGGTGTTTCGGAAGGGGTGCATTCGAGACGGAAGGAGAAACAATGAACAGGGCACAATCTTGATCACCCAAGCATGCCACTAGATAGATCGGAAGATTCGGGTTGAAATGTATATAAAAATCACCGGAAACGGATGCACGGTTTGAAAATGACAAGCAAGACCATATACAATGCAAGTTATTGAAAACAACAACATGGCAACTTGGATGCAAAGTATATATATGCTACAGCATAGGAACATGGAAATGAATGCAAAGGAATTGAAGTACATGTCAGGAACTACAAAACATGGTTACTGAGCTGCTGCTAAAATTCACTACAACATGTTTAAAACAGCATGGAAAAAATGCAAATGATAACAGTTTTACATACTTGGCTGAAATTCAATGAACAAGGCAAAACAGATTCAGATAGCGATGTTTAGGACTAGTTACTATATGCTACAGGAACATATTATAGCAAAAAATAGCATGACATGCTAGTACTAAATGCACTTAACAAAACTCCCTTACTGAACTTGTTCCAAAGATCTACAGATATCATGATAGCATCAATGCAAAATGAGAAGTTATACTGACAGTTTAAGACTTAGCAAAATAAGCACGGCATGGAAGAAACTGATTAATGTAGGCATGTTTGCAAGCTTGTGGAACTTATCACAGTGCACTATATGGCACGAAATAAAATCTAGCATGAAGTAGACATGAAAATGAAGTTGTTCATGTGCAAAACAACGTCATAGAATATATGAATTTAATGACACAATAATGACAAAACAACAATATAATGTACAAATGACATGTGTGCAAACTTGATCAAATGCAGAAATGGATGCCACCAATGGATTCAATGGATTTTTCTAATCCAAAAACATATATAATATGTTGGGGTCAGTGTAGAGAAATGATCACAATTGCATTAAGTGAAATCTTTGCCAGAAATGGATATTCTACAATTGGAAAGCTGCCAGATATGAAATGCCCAAAATTGGACAGGGCCCGAAATGGAAAACTAGCATATCCCAGAAATGGAATTTCGCTGAGATTACTAAGTGAGAATAAGATAAAAAGGAGAAGGGTTCTAGGGGATTACAGGTGGGTTTTGGTTGTCATAGGCACAGGGCAAAGCACCATGGGAAAATTAAGGAAGAAAAATAATGTAAAAAGCAACATGGTGCAAGACATGTCATGAAATGTGAGATATGATGTGCATATGCGGATGAGGTGTTTCGGAAGGGGTGCATTCGAGACGGAAGGAGAAACAATGAACATGGCACAATCTTGATAACCCAAGCATGTCACTAGATAGATCGGAAGATTCGGGTTGAAATGTGTATAAAAATCAGCGGAAACGGATGCACGGTTTGAAAATGACAAGCAAGACCATAGACAATGCAAGCTATTGAAAACAACAACATGGCAACTTGGATGCAAAGTATATATATGCTACAACATAGGAACATGGAAATGAATGCAAAGGAATTGAAGTACATGTCAACTACAAAACATGGTTCTTGAGCTGCTGCTAAAATTCACTACAACATGTTTAAAACAGCATGGAAAAAATGCAAATGATAACAGTTTTACATACTTGGCGAAATTCATCGAACAAGGCAAAACAGATTCAGATAAGCGATGTTTAGGACTAGTATACTATATGCTACAGGAACATATTATAGCAAAAAAGAGCATGACATGCTAGCACTAAATGCACTTAACAAAACTCACTTACTGAACTTGTTCCAAAGATCTACAGATATCATGATAGCATCAATGCAAAATGAGAAGTTATACTGACAGTTTAAGACTTAGCAAAATAAGCACGGCATGGAAGAAACTGATTAATGTAGGCATGTTTGCAAGCTTGTGGAACTTATCACAGTGCACTATATGGCACGAAATAAAATCTAGCATGAAGTAGACATGAAAATGAAGGTGTTCATGTGCAAAACAACGTCATAGAATATATGAATTTAATGACACAAAAATGACAAAACAACAATATAATGTACAAATGACATGTGTGCAAACTTGATCAAATGCAGAAATGGATGCCACCAATGGATTCAATGGATTTTTCTAATCCAAAAACATATATAATATGTTGGGGTTAGTGTAGAGAAATGATCACAATAGCATTAAGTGAAATGTCATGAAATGGATATTTACGTAATTAGAAAGTCGCCAGATATGAAATGCCCAAAATTGGATAGGGCCGAAATGGAATACTAGCATATCCCGTAAATGGAATTTATTTGGGATTACTAAGTGAGAATAAGATAAAAAGGAGAAGGGTTCTAGGGGATTACAGGTGGGTCTTGGTTGTCATAGGCACAGGGCAAAGCACCATGGAAAAATTAAGGAAGAAAATTAATGTAAAAAGCAACATGATGCAAGACATGTCATGAAATGCGAGATATGATGTGCATATGCGGATGAGGTGTTTCGGAAGGCGGGGTGCATTCGAGACGGAAGGAGAAACAGTGAACATGGCACAATCTTGATAACCCAAGCATGCCACTAGATAGATCGGAAGATTCGGGTTGAAATGTGTATAAAAATCAGCGGAAACGGATGCACGGTTTGAAAATGACAAGCAAGACCATATACAATGCAAGCTATTGAAAACAACAACATGGCAACTTGGATGCAAAGTATATATATGCTACAACATAGGAACACGGAAATGAATGCAAAGGAATTGAAGTACATGTAAAGGAACTACAAAACATGGTTCTTGAGCTGCTGCTAAAATTCACTACAACATGTTTAATACAGCATGGAAAAATGCAAATGATAACAGTTTTACATACTTGGCAGAAATTCTTGAACAAGGCAAAACAGATTCAGATAAGCGATGTTTAGGACTAGTATACTATATGCTACAGGAACATATTATAGCAAAAAGAGCATGACATGCTAGCACTAAATGCACTTAACAAAACTCCCTTCTTGAACTTGTTCCAAAGATCTACAGATATCATGATAGCATCAATGCAAAATGAGAAGTTATCTTTGACAGTTTAAGACTTAGCAAAATAAGCACGACATGGAAGAAACTGATTAATGTAGGCATGTTTGCAAGCTTGTGGCACTTATCACAAAGTGCACTATATGGCACGAAATAAAATCTAGCATGAAGTAGACATGAAAATGAAGTTGTTCATGTGCAAAACAACGTCATAGAATATATGAATTTAATGACACAATAATGACAAAACAACAATATAATGTACAAATGACATGTGTGCAAACTTGATCAAATGCGTAAATGGATGCCACCAATGGATTCAATGGATTTTTCTAATCGAAAAACATATATAATATGTTGGGGTCGATGTAGAGAAATGATCACAATAGCATTAAGTGAAATGCTGCGAAATGGATATTCTGAGAATTAGAAAGCTGCGGATATGAAATGCCCAAAATTGGATAGGGCCGAAATGGAAAACTAGCATATCCCAGAAATGGAATTTATTTGGGATTACTAAGTGAGAATAAGATAAAAGGAGAAGGGTTCTAGGGGATTACAGGTGGGTCTTGGTTGTCATAGGCACAGGCAAAGCACCATGGAAAAATTAAGGAAGAAAATTAATGTAAAAAGCAACATGATGCAAGACATGTCATGAAATGCGAGATATGATGTGCATATGCGGATGAGGTGTTTCGGAAGGCGGGGTGCATTCGAGACGGAAGGAGAAACAGTGAACATGGCACAATCTTGATAACCCAAGCATGCCACTAGATAGATCGGAAGATTCGGGTTGAAATGTATATAAAAATCACCGGAAACGGATGCACGGTTTGAAAATGACAAGCAAGACCATATACAATGCAAGTTATTGAAAACAACAACATGGCAACTTGGATGCAAAGTATATATATGCTACAACATAGGAACATGGAAATGAATGCAAAGGAATTGAAGTACATGTCAGGAACTACAAAACATGGTTACTGAGCTGCTGCTAAAATGCACTACAACATGTTTAAAACAGCATGGAAAAAATGCAAATGATAACAGTTTTACATACTTGGCAGAAATTCAATGAACAAGGCAAAACAGATTCAGATAGCGATGCTTAGGACTAGTTACTATATGCTACAGGAACGTATTATAGCAAAAAAGAGCATGACATGCTAGTACTAAATGCACTTAACAAAACTCCCTTCTTGAACTTGTTCCAAAGATCTACTGAGATATCATGATAGCATCAATGCAAAATGAGAAGTTATCTTGACAGTTGAAGACTTAGCAAAATAAGCACGGCATGGAAGAAACTGATTAATGTAGGCATGTTTGCAAGCTTGTGGCACTTATCACAAAGGCACTATATGGCACGAAATAAAATCTAGCATGAATTAGACATGAAAATGAAGTTGTTCATGTGCAAAACAACGTCATAGAATATATGAATTTAATGACACAATAATGACAAAACAACAATATAATGTACAAATGACATGTGTGCAAACTTGATCAAATGCAGAAATGGATGCCACCAATGGATTCAATGGATTTTTCTAATCCAAAAACATATATAATATGTTGGGGTTAGTGTAGAGAAATGATCACAATTGCATTAAGTGAAATGCTGCCAGAAATGGATATTTACAGAATTGGAAAGCTGCCCGATATGAAATGCCCAAAATTGGACAGGGCCCGAAATGGAAAACTAGCATATCCCAGAAATGGAATTTCGCTGGGATTACTAAGTGACAATAAGATAAAAAGGAGAAGGGTTCTAGGGGATTACAGGTGGGTCTTGGTTGTCATAGGCACAGGGGAAAGCACCATGGAAAAATTAAGGAAGAAAAATAATGTAAAAAGCAACATGATGCAAGACATGTCATGAAATGCGAGATATGATGTGCATATGCGGATGAGGTGTTTCGGAAGGGGTGCATTCGAGACGGAAGGAGAAACAATGAACATGGCACAATCTTGATAACCCAAGCATGCCACTAGATAGATCGAAAGATTCGGGTTGAAATGTATATAAAAATCACCGGAAACGGATGCACGGTTTGAAAATGACAAGCAAGACCATATACAATGCAAGCTATTGAAAACAACAACATGGCAACTTGATGCAAAGTATATATATGCTACAAAGATAGGAACATGGAAATGAATGCAAAGGAATTGAAGTACATGTCAGAACTACAAAACATGGTTCTTGAGCTGCTGCTAAAATTCACTACAACATGTTTAAAACAGCATGGAAAAATGCAAATGATAACAGTTTTACATACTTGGCGAAATTCAATGAACAAGGCAAAACAGATTCAGATAGCGATGTTTAGGACTAGTATACTATATGCTACATGAACATATTATAGCAAAAAGAGCATGACATGCTAGTACTAAATGCACTTAACAAAACTCCCTTACTGAACTTGTTCCAAAGATCTACAGATATCATGATAGCATCAATGCAAAATGAGAAGTTATACTGACAGTTTAAGACTTAGCAAACTAAGCACGACATGGAAGAAACTGATTAATGTAGGCATGTTTGCAAGCTTGTGGAACTTATCATAGTGCACTATATGGCACGAAATAAAATCTAGCATGAAGTAGACATGAAAATGAAGGTGTTCATGTGCAAAACAACGTCATAGAATATATGAATTTAATGACACAAAAATGACAAAACAACAATATAATGTACAAATGACATGTGTGCAAACTTGATCAAATGCAGAAATGGATGCCACCAATGGATTCAATGGATTTTTCTAATCGAAAAACATATATAATATGTTGGGGTCAGTGTAGAGAAATGATCACAATAGCATTAAGTGAAATGCTGCCAGAAATGGATATTTACAGAATTAGAAAGCTGCCAGATATGAAATGCCCAAAATTGGATAGGGCCCGAAATGGAAAACTAGCATATCCCAGAAATGGAATTTCGCTGGGATTACTAAGTGAGAATAAGATAAAAAGGAGAAGGGTTCTAGGGGATTACAGGTGGGTCTTGGTTGTCATAGGCACAGGGCAAAGCACCATGGAAAAATTAAGGAAGAAAATTAATGTAAAAAGCAACATGATGCAAGACATGTCATGAAATGCGAGATATGATGTGCATATGATGAGGTGTTTCAAGGCGGGGTGCATTCGAGACGGAAGGAGAAACAGTGAACATGGCACAATCTTGATAACCCAAGCATGCCACTAGATAGATCGGAAGATTCGGGTTGAAATGTATATAAAAATCACCGGAAACGGATGCACGGTTTGAAAATGACAAGCAAGACCATATACAATGCAAGTTATTGAAAACAACAACATGGCAACTTGGATGCAAAGTATATATATGCTACAGCATAGGAACATGGAAATGAATGCAAAGGAATTGAAGTACATGTCAGAACTACAAAACATGGTTCTTGAGCTGCTGCTAAAATTCACTACAACATGTTTAAAACAGCATGGAAAAAATGCAAATGATAACAGTTTTACATACTTGGCAGAAATTCAATGAACAAGGCAAAACAGATTCAGATAGCGATGTTTAGGACTAGTTACTATATGCTACAGGAACATATTATAGCAAAAAATAGCATGACATGCTAGTACTAAATGCACTTAACAAAACTCCCTTCTTGAACTTGTTCCAAAGATCTACAGATATCATGATAGCATCAATGCAAAATGAGAAGTTATCTTGACAGCTTAAGACTTAGCAAACTAAGCACGACATGGAAGAAACCGATTAATGTAGGCATGTTTGCAAGCTTGTGGAACTTATCATAGTGCACTATATGGCACGAAATAAAATCTAGCATGAAGTAGACATGAAAATGAAGGTGTTCATGTGCAAAACAACGTCATAGAATATATGAATTTAATGACACAAAAATGACAAAACAACAATATAATGTACAAATGACATGTGTGCAAACTTGATCAAATGCAGAAATGGATGCCACCAATGGATTCAATGGATTTTTCTAATCAAAAAACATATATAATATGTTGGGGTTAGTGTAGAGAAATGATCAAAATTGCATTAAGTGAAATGCTGCCAGAAATGGATATTTACAGAATTGGAAAGCTGCCAGATATGAAATGCCCAAAATTGGACAGGGCCCGAAATGGAAAACTAGCATATCCCAGAAATGGAATTTCGCTGAGATTACTAAGTGAGAATAAGATAAAAAGGAGAAGGGTTCTAGGGGATTACAGGTGGGTTTTGGTTGTCATAGGCACAGGCAAAGCACCATGGGAAAATTAAGGAAGAAAAATAATGTAAAAAGCAACATGATGCAAGACATGTCATGAAATGTGAGATATGATGTGCATATGCGGATGAGGTGTTTCGGAAGGGGTGCATTCGAGACGGAAGGAGAAACAATGAACATGGCACAATCTTGATAACCCAAGCATGTCACTAGATAGATCGGAAGATTCGGGTTGAAATGTGTATAAAAATCAACGGAAACGGATGCACGGTTTGAAAATGACAAGCAAGACCATAGACAATGCAAGCTATTGAAAACAACAACATGGCAACTTGGATGCAAAGTATATATATGCTACAACATAGGAACATGGAAATGAATGCAAAGGAATTGAAGTACATGTCAGGAACTACAAAACATGGTTCTTGAGCTGCTGCTAAAATTCACTACAACATGTTCAAAACAAAGCATGGAAAAAATGCAAATGATAACAGTTTTACATACTTGGCGTAAATTCAACGAACAAGGCAAAACAGATTCAGATAGCGATGTTTAGGACTAGTATACTATATGCTACAGGAACATATTATAGCAAAAAGAGCATGACATGCTAGCACTAAATGCACTTAACAAAACTCCCTTCTTGAACTTGTTCCAAAGATCTCTGAGATATCATGATAGCATCAATGCAAAATGAGAAGTTATCTTTGACAGTTTAAGACTTAGCAAAATAAGCACGACATGGAAGAAACTGATTAATGTAGGCATGTTTGCAAGCTTGTGGCACTTATCACAAAGGCACTATATGGCACGAAATAAAATCTAGCATGAAGTAGACATGAAAATGAAGTTGTTCATGTGCAAAACAACGTCATAGAATATATGAATTTAATGACACAATAATGACAAAACAACAATATAATGTACAAATGACATGTGTGCAAACTTGATCAAATGCGTAAATGGATGCCACCAATGGATTCAATGGATTTTTCTAATCGAAAAACATATATAATATGTTAAGATTCGGTGTAGAGAAATGATCACAATAGCATTAAGTGAAATGCTGCCGAAATGGATATTTACAGAATTAGAAAGCTGCCAGATATGAAATGCCCAAAATTGGATAGGGCCCGAAATGGAAAACTAGCATATCCCAGAAATGGAATTTCGCTGGGATTACTAAGTGAGAATAAGATAAAAAGGAGAAGGGTTCTAGGGGATTACAGGTGGGTCTTGGTTGTCATAGGCACAGGCAAAGCACCATGGAAAAATTAAGGAAGAAAATTAATGTAAAAAGCAACATGATGCAAGACATGTCATGAAATGCGAGATATGATGTGCATATGCGGATGAGGTGTTTGAAGGCGGGGTGCATTCGAGACGGAAGGAGAAAGCAGTGAACATGGCACAATCTTGATAACCCAAGCATGCCACTAGATAGATCGGAAGATTCGGGTTGAAATGTATATAAAAATCACCGGAAGCGGATGCACGGTTTGAAAATGACAAGCAAGACCATATACAATGCAAGTTATTGAAAACAACAACATGGCAACTTGGATGCAAAGTATATATATGCTACAACATAGGAACATGGAAATGAATGCAAAGGAATTGAAGTACATGTCAGAACTACAAAACATAGTTCTTGAAAATGCTGCTAAAATGCACTACAACATGTTTAAAACAGCATGGAAAAATGCAAATGATAACAGTTTACATACTTGGCAGAAATTCAATGAACAAGGCAAAACAGATTCAGATAGCGATGCTTAGGACTAGTTACTATATGCTACAGGAACGTATTATAGCAAAAAAGAGCATGACATGCTAGTACTAAATGCACTTAACAAAACTCCCTTACTGAACTTGTTCCAAAGATCTACAGATATCATGATAGCATCAATGCAAAATGAGAAGTTATACTGACAGTTGAAGACTTAGCAAAATAAGCACGGCATGGAAGAAACTGATTAATGTAGGCATGTTTGCAAGCTTGTGGCACTTATCACAGTGCACTATATGGCACGAAATAAAATCTAGCATGAATTAGACATGAAAATGAAGTTGTTCATGTGCAAAACAACGTCATAGAATATATGAATTTAATGACACAATAATGACAAAACAACAATATAATGTACAAATGACATGTGTGCAAACTTGATCAAATGCGAAATGGATGCCACCAATGGATTCAATGGATTTTTCTAATCCAAAAACATATATAATATGTTGGGGTTAGTGTAGAGAAATGATCACAATTGCATTAAGTGAAATGCTTGAAATGGATATTTACGTAATTGGAAAACTGCCGGATATGAAATGCCCAAAATTGGATAGGGCCCAAATGGAAAACTAGCATATCCGAAATGGAATTTATTTGGGATTACTAAGTGACAATAAGATAAACAGGAGAAGGGTTCTAGGGGATTACAGGTGGGTCTTGGTTGTCATAGGCACAGGGGAAAGCACCATGGAAAAATTAAGGAAGAAAAATAATGTAAAAAGCAACATGATGCAAGACATGTCATGAAATGCGAGATATGATGTGCATATCACGGATGAGGTGTTTGGAAGGGGTGCATTCGAGACGGAAGGAGAAACAATGAACATGGCACAATCTTGATAACCCAAGCATGCCACTAGATAGATCGAAAGATTCGGGTTGAAATGTATATAAAATCACGGAAAGCGGATGCACGGTTTGAAAATGACAAGCAAGACCATATACAATGCAAGCTATTGAAAACAACAACATGGCAACTTGGATGCAAAGTATATATATGCTACAGCATAGGAACATGGAAATGAATGCAAAGGAATTGAAGTACTTGTCAGGAACTACAAAACATGGTTACTGAGCTGCTGCTAAAATTCACTACAACATGTTTAAAACAGCATGGAAAAAATGCAAATGATAACAGTTTTACATACTTGGCAGAAATTCACTGAACAAGGCAAAACAGATTCAGATAGCGATGTTTAGGACTAGTATACTATATGCTACATGAACATATTATAGCAAAAAAGAGCATGACATGCTAGTACTAAATGCACTTAACAAAACTCCCTTACTGAACTTGTTCCAAAGATCTACTGAGATATCATGATAGCATCAATGCAAAATGAGAAGTTATGCTGACAGTTTAAGACTTAGCAAAATAAGCACGACATGGAAGAAACTGATTAATGTAGGCATGTTTGCAAGCTTGTGGCACTTATCACAGTGCACTATATGGCACGAAATAAAATCTAGCATGAAGTAGACATGAAAATGAAGTTGTTCATGTGCAAAACAACGTCATAGAATATATGAATTTAATGACACAATAATGACAAAACAACAATATAATGTACAAATGACATGTGTGCAAACTTGATCAAATGCAGAAATGGATGCCACCAATGGATTCAATGGATTTTTCTAATCCAAAAACATATATAATATGTTGGGGTTAGTGTAGAGAAATGATCACAATTGCATTAAGTGAAATGCTGCCAGAAATGGATATTTACAGAATTGGAAAACTGCCAGATATGAAATGCCCAAAATTGGATAGGGCCCGAAATGGAAAACTAGCATATCCCAGAAATGGAATTTCGCTGGGATTACTAAGTGACAATAAGCTAAAAAGGAGAAGGGTTCTAGGGGATTACAGGTGGGTCTTGGTTGTCATAGGCACAGGGCAAAGCACCATGGAAAAATTAAGGAAGAAAAATAATGTAAAAAGCAACATGATGCAAGACATGTCATGAAATGCGAGATATGATGTGCATATGCGGATGAGGTGTTTCGAAGGCGGGGTGCATTCGAGACGGAAGGAGAAAGCAGTGAACATGGCACAATCTTGATAACCCAAGCATGCCACTAGATAGATCGGAAGATTCGGGTTGAAATGTATATAAAAATCACCGGAAACGGATGCACGGTTTGAAAATGACAAGCAAGACCATATACAATGCAAGCTATTGAAAACAACAACATGGCAACTTAAATGCAAAGTATATATATGCTACATCATAGGAACATGGAAATGAATGCAAAGGAATTGAAGTACATGTCAGGAACTACAAAACATGGTTACTGAGCTGCTGCTAAAATTCACTACAACATGTTTAAAACAACATGGAAAAAATGCAAATGATAACGGTTTTACATACTTGGCAGAAATTCACTGAACAAGGCAAAACAGATTCAGATAGCGATGTTTAGGACTAGTATACTATATGCTACAGGAACATATTATAGCAAAAAAGAGCATGACATGCTAGTACTAAATGCACTTAACAAAACTCCCTTACTGAACTTGTTCCAAAGATCTACAGATATCATGATAGCATCAATGCAAAATGAGAACTTATACTGACAGTTTAAGACTTAGCAAAATAAGCACGACATGGAAGAAACTGATTAATGTAGGCATGTTTGCAAGCTTGTGGCACTTATCACGATTGCACTATATGGCACGAAATAAAATCTAGCATGAAGTAGACATGAAAATGAAGTTGTTCATGTGCAAAACAACGTCATAGAATATATGAATTTAATGACACAATAATGACAAAACAACAATATAATGTACAAATGACATGTGTGCAAACTTGATCAAATGCAGAAATGGATGCCACCAATGGATTCAATGGATTTTTCTAATCCAAAAACATATATAATATGTTGGGGTTAGTGTAGAGATATGATCACAATTGCATTAAGTGAAATGCTGCTAGAAATGGATATTTACAGAATTGGAAAACTGCCAGATATGAAATGCCCAAAATTGGATAGGGCCCGAAATGGAAAACTAGCAATATCCCAGAAATGGAATTTCGCTGGGATTACTAAGTGAGAATAAGATAAAAAGGAGAAGGGTTCTAGGGGATTACAGGTGGGTCTTGGTTGTCATAGGCACAGGGCAAAGCACCATGGAAAAATTAAGGAAGAAAAATAATGTAAAAAGCAACATGATGCAAGACATGTCATGAAATGCGAGATATGATGTGCATATGCGGATGAGGTGTTTCGGAAGGCGGGGTGCATTCGAGACGGAAGGAGAAACAATGAACATGGCACAATCTTGATAACCCAAGCATGCCACTAGATAGATCGGAAGATTCGGGTTGACATGTATATAAAAATCACCGGAAACGGATGCACGGTTTGAAAATGACAAGCAAGACCATATACAATGCAAGCTATTGAAAACAACATCATGGCAACTTGGATGCAAAGTATATATATGCTACAGCATAGGAACATGGAAATGAATGCAAAGGAATTGAAGTACATGTCAGGAACTACAAAACATGGTTCTTGAAAGCTGCGCTAAAATTCACTACAACATGTTTAAAACAGCATGGAAAAAATGCAAATGATAACAGTTTTAAATACTTGGCAGAAATTCACTGAACAAGGCAAAACAGATTCAGATAGCGATGTTTAGGACTAGTATACTATATGCTACAGGAACATATTATAGCAAAAAGAGCATGACATGCTAGTACTAAATGCACTTAACAAAACTCCCTTACTGAACTTGTTCCAATGATCTACAGATATCATGATAGCATCAATGCAAAATGAGAAGTTATCTTGTGACAGTTTAAGACTTAGCAAAATAAGCACGACATGGAAGAAACTGTTTAATGTAGGCATGTTTGCAAGCTTGTGGCACTTATCACAAAGTGCACTATATGGCACGAAATAAAATCTAGCATGAAGTAGACATGAAAATGAAGTTGTTCATGTGCAAAACAACGTCATAGAATATATGAATTTAATGACACAATAATGACAAAACAACAATATAATGTACAAATGACATGTGTGCAAACTTGATCAAATGCAGAAATGGATGCCACCAATGGATTCAATGGATTTTTCTAATCCAAATATATATATAATATGTTGGGGTTAGTGTAGAGATATGATCACAATTGCATTAAGTGAAATGCTGCCAGAAATGGATATTTACAGAATTGGAAAACTGCCAGATATGAAATGCCCAAAATTGGACAGGGCCCGAAATGGAAAACTAGCAATATCCCAGAAATGGAATTTCGCTGGGATTACTAAGTGAGAATAAGATAAAAAGGAGAAGGGTTCTAGGGGATTATAGGTGGGTCTTGGTTGTCATAGGCACAGGGCAAAGCACCATGGAAAAATTAAGGAAGAAAAATAATGTAAAAAGCAACATGATGCAAGACATGTCATGAAATGCGAGATATGATGTGCATATGCGGATGAGGTGTTTCGGAAGGCGGGGTGCATTCGAGACGGAAGGAGAAACAATGAACATGGCACAATCTTGATAACCCAAGCATGCCACTAGATAGATCGGAAGATTCGGGTTGACATGTATATAAAAATCACCGGAAACGGATGCACGGTTTGAAAATGACAAGCAAGACCATATACAATGCAAGCTATTGAAAACAACAACATGGCAACTTGGATGCAAAGTATATATATGCTACAAAGATAGGAACATGGAAATGAATGCAAAGGAATTGAAGTACATGTCGAACTACAAAACATGGTTCTTGAAATGTGCTAAAATTCACTACAACATGTTTAAAACAGCATGGAAAAAATGCAAATGATAACAGTTTTACATACTTGGCGAAATTCATGAACAAGGCAAAACAGATTCGAGATAGCGATATTTAGGACTAGTATACTATATGCTACAGGAACATATTATAGCAAAAAGAGCATGACATGCTAGTACTAAATGCACTTAACAAAACTCCCTTACTGAACTTGTTCCAAAGATCTACAGATATCATGATAGCATCAATGCAAAATGAGAAGTTATACCGACAGGTTAAGAGTTAGCAAAATAAGCACGACATGGAAGAAACTGATTAATGTAGGCATGTTTGCAAGCTTGTGGCACTTATAACAGTGCACTATATGGCACGAAATAAAATCTAGCATGAAGTAGACATGAAAATGAAGTTGTTCATGTGCAAAACAACGTCATAACATATATGAATTTAATGACACAAAAATGACAAAACAACAATATAATGTACAAATGACATGTGTGCAAACTTGATCAAATGCAGAAATGGATGCCACCAATGGATTCAATGGATTTTTCTAATCAAAAAACATATATAATATGTTGGGGTTAGTGTAGAGAAATGATCAAAATTGCATTAAGTGAAATGTCGCCGTAAATGGATATTTACAGAATTGGAAAGCTGCCAGATATGAAATGCCCAAAATTGGACAGGGCCCGAAATGGAAAACTAGCATATCCCAGAAATGGAATTTCGCTGGGATTACTAAGTGAGAATAAGATAAAATGGAGAAGGGTTCTTGGGGATTACAGGTGGGTCTTGGTAGTCATAGGCACAGGGCAAAGCGCCATGGAAAAATTAAGGAAGAAAAATAATGTAAAAAGCAACATGATGCAAGACATGTCATGAAATGCGAGATATGATGTGCATATGCGGATGAGGTGTTTCGGAAGGCGGGGTGCATTCGAGACGGAAGGAGAAACAGTGAACATTGCAAAATCTTGATAACCCAAGCATGCCACTAGATAGATCGGAATATTCGGGTTGAAATGTATATAAAAATCACCGGAAACGGATGCACGGTTTGAAAATGACAAGCAAGACCATATACAATGCAAGCTATTGAAAACAACATGGCAACTTGGATGCAAAGTATATATATGCTACATCATAGGAACATGGAAATGAATGCAAAGGAATTGAAGTACATGTCAGGAACTACAAAACATGGTTACTGAGCTGCTGCTAAAATTCACTACAACATGTTTAAAACAGCATGGAAAAAATGCAAATGATAACGGTTTTACATACTTGGCAGAAATTCACTGAACAAGGCAAAACAGATTCAGATAGCGATGTTTAGGACTAGTATACTATATGCTACAGGAACATATTATAGCAAAACAGAGCATGACATGCTAGTACTAAATGCACTTAACAAAACTCCCTTACTGAACTTGTTCCAAAGATCTACAAATATCATGATAGCATCAATGCAAAATGAGAAGTTATACTGACAGTTTAAGACTTAGCAAAATAAGCACGACATGGAAGAAACTGATTAATGTAGGCATGTTTACAAGCTTGTGGCACTTATCACAGTGCACTATATGGCACGAAATAAAATCTAGCATGAAGTATACATGAAAATGAAGTTGTTCATGTGCAAAACAACGTCATAGAATATATGAATTTAATGACACAATAATGACAAAACAACAATATAATGTACAAATGACATGTGTGCAAACTTGATCAAATGCGTAAATGGATGCCACCAATGGATTCAATGGATTTTTCTAATCAAAAAACATATATAATATGTTGGGGTTAGTGTAGAGAAATGATCAAAATTGCATTAAGTGAAATGCTGCCAGAAATGGATATTTACAGAATTGGAAAGCTGCCAGATATGAAATGCCCAAAATTGGACAGGGCCCGAAATGGAAAACTAGCATATCCCAGAAATGGAATTTCGCTGGGATTACTAAGTGAGAACAAGATAAAATGGAGAAGGGTTCTTGGGGATTACAGGTGGGTCTTGGTAGTCATAGGCACAGGGCAAAGCGCCATGGAAAAATTAAGGAAGAAAAATAATGTAAAAAGCAACATGATGCAAGACATGTCATGAAATGCGAGATATGATGTGCATATGCGGATGAGGTGTTTGGAAGGCGGGGTGCATTCGAGGCGGAAGGAGAAAGCAGTGAACATGGCACAATCTTGATAACCCAAGCATGCCACTAGATAGATCGGAAGATTCGGGTTGAAATGTATATAAAAATCACCGGAAACGGATGCACGGTTTGAAAATGACAAGCAAGACCATATACAATGCAAGCTATTGAAAACAACAACATGGCAACTTGGATGCAAAGTATATATATGCTACATCATAGGAACATGGAAATGAATGCAAAGGAATTGAAGTACATGTCAGGAACTACAAAACATGGTTACTGAGCTGCTGCTAAAATTCACTACAACATGTTTAAAACAGCATGGAAAAAATGCAAATGATAACGGTTTTACATACTTGGCAGAAATTCACTGAACAAGGCAAAACAGATTCAGATAGCGGTGTTTAGGACTAGTATACTATATGCTACAGGAACATATTATAGCAAAAAAGAGCATGACATGCTAGTACTAAATGCACTTAACAAAACTCCCTTACTGAACTTGTTCCAAAGATCTCTGAGATATCATGATAGCATCAATGCAAAATGAGAAGTTATCTTGACAGTTTAAGACTTAGCAAAATAAGCACGACATGGAAGAAACTGATTAATGTAGGCATGTTTGCAAGCTTGTGGCACTTATCACGATTGCACTATATGGCACGAAATAAAATCTAGCATGAAGTAGACATGAAAATGAAGTTGTTCATGTGCAAAACAACGTCATAGAATATATGAATTTAATGACACAATAATGACAAAACAACAATATAATGTACAAATGACATGTGTGCCAACTTGATCAAATGCAGAAATGGATGCCACCAATGGATTCAATGGATTTTTCTAATCCAAAAACATATATAATATGTTGGGGTTAGTGTAGAGATATGATCACAATTGCATTAAGTGAAATGCTGCCAGAAATGGATATTTACAGAATTGGAAAACTGCCAGATATGAAATGCCCAAAATTGGAAAGGGCCCGAAATGGAAAACTAGCATATCCCAGAAATGGAATTTCACTGGGATTACTAAGTGAGAATAAGATAAAAAGGAGAAGGGTTCTAGGGGATTACTGTGTGGGTCTTGGTTGTCATAGGCACAGGGCAAAGCACCATGGAAAAATTAAGGAAGAAAAATAATGTAAAAAGCAACATGATGCAAGACATGTCATGAAATGCGAGATATGATGTGCATATGCGGATGAGGTGTTTCGGAAGGCGGGGTGCATTCGAGATGGAAGGAGAAACAATGAACATGGCACAATCTTGATAACCCAAGCATGCCACTAGATAGATCGGAAGATTCGGGTTGACATGTATATAAAAATCACCGGAAACGGATGCACGGTTTGAAAATGACAAGCAAGACCATATACAATGCAAGCTATAGAAAACAACAACATGGCAACTTGGATGCAAAGTATATATATGCTACAGCATTGGAACATGGAAATGAATGCAAAGGAATTGAAGTACATGTCAGGAACTACAAAACATGGTTACTGAGCTGCTGCTAAAATTCACTACAACATGCTTAAAACAGCATGGAAAAAATGCAAATGATAACAGTTTTACATACTTGGCAGAAATTCACTGAACAAGGCAAAACAAATTCAGATAGCGATGTTTAGGACTAGTATACTATATGCTACAGGAACATATTATAGCAAAAAAGAGCATGACATGCTAGTACTAAATGCACTTAACAAAACTCCCTTACTGAACTTGTTCCAAAGATCTACAGATATCATGATAGCATCAATGCAAAATGAGAAGTTATACTGACAGGTTAAGACTTAACAAAATAAGCACGACATGGAAGAAACTGATTAATGTAGGCATGTTTGCAAGCTTGTGGCACTTATCACAGTGCACTATATGGCACGAAATAAAATCTAGCATGAAGTAGACATGAAAATGAATTTGTTCATGTGCAAAACAACGTCATAGAATATATGAATTTAATGACACAATAATGACAAAACAACAATATAATGTACAAATGACATGTGTGCAAACTTGATCAAATGCAAAAATGGATGCCACCAATGGATTCAATGGATTTTTCTAATCGAAAAACATATATAATATGTTGGGGTTAGTGTAGAGAAATGATCACAATTGCATTAAGTGAAATGCTGCCGTAAATGGATATTTACAATTGGAAAGCTGCCAGATATGAAATGCCCAAAATTGGACAGGGGCGAAATGGAAAACTAGCATATCCCAGAAATGGAATTTCGCTGGGATTACTAAGTGAGAATAAGATAAAAAGGAGAAGGGTTCTTGGGGATTACAGGTGGGTCTTGGTTGTCATAGGCACAGGGCAAAGCGCCATGGAAAAATTAAGGAAGAAAAATAATGTAAAAAGCAACATGATCCAAGAAATGTCATGAAATGCGAGATATGATGTGCATATGCGGATGAGGTGTTTCGGAAGGCGGGGTGCATTCGAGACGGAAGGAGAAACAGTGAACATGGCACAATCTTGATAACCCAAGCATGCCACTAGATAGATCGGAAGATTCGGGTTGAAATGTATATAAAAATCACCGGAAAGCGGATGCACGGTTTGAAAATGACAAGCAAGACCATATACAATGCAAGCTATTGAAAACAACAACATGGCAACTTGGATGCAAAGTATATATATGCTACAGCATAGGAACATGGAAATGAATGCAAAGGAATTGAAGTACATGTCAGAACTACAAAACATGGTTACTGGGCTGCTGCTAAAATTCACTACAACATGTTTAAAACAGCATGGAAAAAATGCAAATGATAACGGTTTTACATACTTGGCAGAAATTCACTGAACAAGGCAAAACAGATTCAGATAGCAATGTTTAGGACTAGTATACTATATGCTACAGGAACATATTATAGCAAAAAAAGAGCATGACATGCTAGTACTAAATGCACTTAACAAAACTCCCTTACTGAACTTGTTCCAAAGATTTACAGATATCATGATAGCATCAATGCAAAATGAGAAGTTATACTGACAGTTTAAGACTTAGCAAAATAAGCACGACATGGAAGAAACTGATTAATGTAGGCATGTTTGCAAGCTTGTGGCACTTATCACAGTGCACTATATGGCACGAAATAAAATCTAGCATGAAGTAGACATGAAAATGAAGTTGTTCATGTGCAAAACAACGTCATAGCATATATGAATTTAATGACACAAAAATGACAAAACAACAATATAATGTACAAATGACATGTGTGAAAACTTGATCAAATGCAGAAATGGATGCCACCAATGGATTCAATGGATTTTTCTAATCCAAAAACATATATAATATGTTGGGGTTAGTGTAGAGAAATTATCACAATTGCATTAAGTGAAATGCTGCCAGAAATGGATATTTACAGAATTGGAAAACTGCCAGATATGAAATGCCCAAAATTGGACAGGGCCTGTCGGGGATATACCCTGTGGAATGACCCGGCCGGAGTCGTAAACCGGCCGGGACATGATAAACCGGCGGATGTTAAACCGGCGGACAGTCAAGACAGATGGCTCAGACAGACGGTAAACTGGCTGGTGGTAAACCGGCAGACAATGTTAAACCGGCGGAACAATGTTAAACCGGCAGACAATGTTAAACCGGCAGACAATGTTAAACCGCGAGACAATGTTAAACCGCAAACAGTGATAAGCTGGGTTGTCGAGGTTATGAAGCCCAAGACGTTATGAAGCCCAAGATGTTAAGAAGCCCATGGCGATAAGTTAGAATAGTTTAAGTTAAAGTCGGAGTTGGACTCTACATGTAACCCGCCTCTTCGGCATATATAAGGAGAGGTAGGGCTCCCCAAAGAGGGACAAGCTACAGCAAGAAGAAACAATCTTAGGGCTAGACACAAAGAGGAGAGCCGGTTTACGGTGACTCCCTCATGATGATAATGAGACCTAGCCTCAAACAGCATGTAGGGTTTTTACCGGATGATGTTTCCCGGGGCCCGAAGCTGTCTAAATTCTGGTCTTGTGTTGCGTCTCTCGATCCCGCTCAACCCCTCTCAAGCTACCACATAGATGCGTTGGCCTCGCGACTAAGTCCTGACACTAAGGACATCTGACGTGACAAATCCACGACAGTTGGCGCCCACCATGGGGCGCGTGCATGGTGGTGTTGAGTTTTTGGAGGGCTCTCTCAGGGATTGACGAGTTTGTCATGCTCCGGATGAAGAAGAACTGGCACGGAATAATGATGCAGTATAATCCATCTCGGAAGATCTTGGGCAGAACCGCATCCGGGTTAGTAAAATTTGTTGCTCAGCTTTGGATCTAGCAGGACAATATTTGAGTTCTTGATAAGTCACCGTCGTTCGTCTGAACAAGTAGTCAAGTCACAAGTCATCGGGAATATAATTTTCGCTGCTGCTTGTTTCGCCGACGCGTAAAATCCGGATTCATAACTCGCCGAAACCAACATGGTTAAAGGCTCCGTTGCGTACGGGTCACCAAGTCAGATGGGAATCCGGAGAAATTTTTGCGGCCACGTTTTGGGAATCAAGCAATCTGGGGTCCAGATGTTACGCAAGATTGAAAGGACGCCGTGAGCTGGCATCACGTGTTGCTGCTCTGTTATAGCCTACTGCTGTTCTGCCGCGACGCCGGTTTGCTCTGCACTGGCTTTTCAACCCTTGACGCCCAAACCGACGCGGCCCTCTGCGCCGCGCCTCTACTCAGGTGACCCGGCTCCTGAGCCCCGTGAGCCGGCACTGCTCATCTCTCTGCCAATGAACCGGCGCCGAGCCTGTACCACAAACCGTCTAACGTCTCCTGCAAATCACCGACGCCCGCTATTTGTTTCTGCTACAAACCGCCGTGAGCGGTCGCGGGTTCCTCGAGTCGCCAGCCGCTTGAAAGCCACCGGCCGCCTCTGCCTCCACAGCTGTAGGCCAACCCGGCAACCTCTCCTCGCCGGTTCAACCTTATGCTACTTAACCGGCCTGCGTTTCCTCTTCTGCCATGAGAGATCTTCGCCGCTGCCGTCTTTCTACTGCGGGCCCACCGGCGCGTCAAGTCACCAGAGCCGCAGCTTCCCCTCCCCTCGCGCGGGCGCTGGTTGCGCCCCCTCCCGCGGCGCTTACTCCGTTCTCCGCCAGGCCGCGCCCGAGTCTCTCCTCCTCGCGCCCCTCGTGGCGCGCCCGCCGGCTCGGCCTCGCCCTCCTCTGTGCCCTCTACAGACGCGCGCCTCTCCAACTACTTGTTGCCCGGGACGCATTTTGTCGACCTGCCGGGTTGAACCGGCCCTGTAGTCGCGAGCCGTCGCCGTCCTCAGTCTGCGCCAAGAGTCGGCCCAGTTCCTCCCGCGCGCGCATGCTGCCATGGATAAACCGCCAAGCCGCCAGACTGCGCCACCATGAGCGCCCTTGCTCCCGTCGCTGAACCGCCGCGATGTTGTTGAGAGCCGCCGCCGATTCAACCATAGTACACATCATATCTGCTGCAAGACTTCGACCATGATCCGGACCTACAACACTCGATCTTCACGTATTCCACCAAGTTTTCAACAACCTTTGGTCGAGTGGCGGTGTTAAAGCCTGAAGATGGCCGGTGTTATCGTGTTCGGTTTGCTACCGTTCTCGATGTCTAGCCGGTCTCTGTGAAAGCGTCGGGCCGCGAAAAGAAAAGCAGCGCTGCCAAGAATGACAACCCGGCCGGTCGTTTCTGTTGTAAGATTACAAGAGCTCGAGCTTGTTACGGATGGTGTAATCAGCCAAACATTGGAGACCTTTGTACAAAGGGTCATTATGGAAGAGATCTTGAATTAAAAGATCGATGAAGCAAAAATGGGACGACTGCTACCAATGCCGAAAATTGTTACGTCTGACAAAGGGACCTGCTACGTCCATCCGAGTCGAGAAGAGATAAAGTGCTACTAGCGGATCATCACAGCAATTTTCAAAAAAAATGCTGCTTAGTTCAAAAGCGGACTACAAACGCTATGTGTATAGTACTATCTCGATCGCTTCTTACGTCGAGGATCGAAACCATCATCAACCATGGGGCTGAGTATCGGTGCTATTTACCCTATTTATTTTTAAGTATATCTTAATTCATCCAAGCAAAACTACTTTTCCCTGCTATATTTTATAGACAGGAGGATATTCATTATAATGTGGCATTATACCGCGGAGATGGAGGCGCGCCAACATCATTCGGTACCAGTGGTTGTCGTTACTCAACAGATTCCCTTTTGATTTATAACGCCGTGGCCGTCTCTCACGACCGCGCTGGTTTACAACGCCGTGGCCGTCTGCCGTGGCGGACTCACCCGTGATTGATTTCTGCTTCACCAGGGTGATCATCAACTCCGCGGTGGATAACTACTGGCCTGGCGTATTAGGTGAAATCCATCTAGAATATGTTTATATTATATATTGCTTTCTTTAAAAGAGCAATTACTCCGACTTGCAAAGTTATTTAATGCAGGATCCTAAAGCACCCTATTGGTGCAAATTTAAAGGCCGTCAGAAAATTTCCGGCTGAAAATGAAGATTCCGGTTTAAAATCCGGTTCAAGGGAAAGAGGTCTCCCACAAAGCTTTGAAGCTCTCAATATCCGGTTTAATGTCCGGTTCAAGAAGGATTTATCTCTTGCAAAAATTTAAAGGGTGCCAAAGAGGACCTGCTGCCATGATGCGCGGTTCAAACATGGGTATCATGCCTTATTGGCTTATCATATTATTGATCGCTTGGGGGTTTGGTCATGTCTGAACCATAGTCACACCTCTTGATCGGCGCAATGCCACAGTATCACTTGGGGGCTTGGTCGTGTCCGAACCAATGCAACACCTTTTGATAGGCGAAAGCCACCAGATCACTTGGGGACATGGTCAAGTCTGAACGATCACCCCTCTTGATCGACCTAAGGCCATAGAGTCACTTGGGGCTTGGTCGAACCCGAACCATTGCCACGCCACTTGATTGGCATAATGCCACGGTTTCAGTTGGGGACCGGCTGACTTGAACCATAGCTACACCTTATTGGGAGCTTGGTCGTGTCCGACCATGGTAACACCATCCGATCGGCTCAAGAAAGCCTCTTTTTGCAAATGGTTTTATCTTTGCACATTAGCTTCGCTTTTTCTTTTGATAAAATATTTTTTATGTTGTGTTTTCACCCAACATTATTAAATCCGTCCAACTGCCGCCATGTATTGACGGAACACGATTAAATCATAATCCGGAGACTATCAGCCCGGTTTGGTTTCACTATAAGTCGCCAAAGATATATTTGGATTGCGCCATTGGAATCATGCGCTCATAAATCATTGGACTATATTATTCAAATCTTCAAATAGCCAACATGGCTGGATTTTATTATGGTTATCAGTAACCAGTACTATGATTAAGGTTTTTAAAGTCGCTTTAGCGCAATGGCTATTATATTATCAATGGATATGATTTATTTTATAATTGAAGGAATAGTCCCGAGTTCTTTTGCAAGCTTACGACCCGACACTTGGGGCTACATTATTCAAGTTGAGATTACATCAAATATGCAAGTCTCATGTTGCTGCAAGCATGCACCATGACACTTGGGGGCTAATGCAAAGTCATTGTTTGCTCACCTTATTGAAGACCCGACTCATCATATTATAATGAGCCGGCCCTTGGGGGCTACCAATTGCTCCTGTCAACTATTCAAGGTACAAAGCTTTTTATCCATTATATTGAAGGGTCCACCGCTCAGTTGGCAAAGCACAAAGCTCTCAACCTTGTGAACGTGGGTTCAAGCCCCATGATGGGAGTTACATAATATAATGTTATTCTCAATGAAGTATATATAAAGTCCCTGTTCATTATGTGCATAATGACCCGGCCCTTGGGGGCTACACTGGTTGAAGTTTCTATGAGCATCAGGAAATTACAAGTCCCAGGTTGCTGCAAGCATGGCAACCCGGCACTTGGGGGCTACATATGTGGAATACTCAATTCTGACTAGTGATTGAGATGAACAACCTGGATTTCTTCAAGCTTGTGACATTCATATTGAAGCAAATCTTAAGCTGTTACTCGTTACCTTCTTAAGAGTTGAGGGCTACAAGTGATAGGCATATAAGAGGTATATTTTCAAAAGCTGATGTTAACAAACAGTTATGATCCGGTGCCATCAATATTTGTAAACCGCAAAGTTCTACAACCGGTCAAGATCGGATGAGTATTTCAAAGACCAATATTTTTGTTAAGCAGGAGCTGAGTCAAGAAAGTTATTCTTCACAATATTTCTGTGACAAACCAATGTCGACAAATTGATTATGAAGCTGGCCTATTAAACCGGATTTTCTAGAAGAAGGAAGTGACAAGGACTTAAGGATGATCGAGGATCAGTTTAACATGGATAAATCCAAATTAAAGCGGGGGCTAATGTCGAGGATATACCTGTGGAATGACCCGCCGAGTCGTAAACCGGCCGGGACATGATAAACCGCGGATGTTAAACCGGCGACAGTCAAGACAGATGGCTCGAACAGACGGTAAACCGGCCGGTGGTAAACCAGCGAACAATGTTAAACCGCGAGACAATGTTAAACCGGCAGACAATGTTAAACCGCGGACAATGTTAAACCGCAAACAACAGTGATAACTGGGTAGTCGGGGGTTATGAAGCCCAAGACGTTATGAAGCCCAAGATGTTAAGAAGCCCATGGCGATAAGTTAGAATAGTTTAAGTTAAAGTCCGAGTTGGACTCTACATGTAACCCGCCTTCAAAGATATATAAGGAGAGGTAGGGCTCCCCAAAGAGGGACAAGCTACAAGAAGAAGAAACAATCTTAGGGCTAGACACAAAGAGGAGAGCCGGTTCTGGCGACTCCCTCGTGATGATAATGAGACCTAGCCTCAAGCGACATGTAGGGTGTTTACGGATGATGTTTCCCGAGGCCCAAGTCATCTAAATTCTGGTCTTGTGTTGCGTCTCTCGATCCCGCTCAACCCCTCTCAAGCTACCACATAGATGCATTGGCCTCGCGACTAAGTCCTGACACTAAGGACATCTGACGTGACAAATCCACGACAGGGCCCGAAATGGAAAACTAGCATATCCCAGAAATGGAATTTCGCTGGGATTACTAAGTGAGAATAAGATAAAAAGGAGAAGGGTTCTAGGGGATTACAGGTGGGTCTTGGTTTTCATAGGCTCCGGGCAAAGCACCATGGAAAAATTAAGGAAGAAAAATAATGTAAAAAGCAACATGATGCAAGACATGTCATGAAATGCGAGATATGATGTGCATATGCCGATGAGGTGTTTCGGAAGGGGTGCATTCGAGACGGAAGGAGAAACAATGAACATGGCACAATCTTGATAACCCAAGCATGCCACTAGATAGATCGGAAGATTCGGGTTGAAATGTATATAAAAATCACCGGAAAGCGGATGCACGGTTTGAAAATGACAAGCAAGACCATATACAATGCAAGCTATTGAAAACAACAACATGGCAACTTGGATGCAAAGTATATATATGCTACAAAGATAGGAACATGGAAATGAATGCAAAGGAATTGAAGTACATGTCAGGAACTACAAAACATGGTTCTTGAGCTGCTGCTAAAATTCACTACAACATGTTTAAAACAAAGCATGGAAAAAATGCAAATGATAACGGTTTTACATACTTGGCGTAAATTCACTTTGAACAAGGCAAAACAGATTCAGATAGCGATGTTTAGGACTAGTATACTATATGCTACAGGAACATATTATAGCAAAACAGAGCATGACATGCTAGTACTAAATGCACTTAACAAAACTCTCTTACTGAACTTGTTCCAAAGATCTACAGATATCATGATAGCATCAATGCAAAATGAGAAGTTATCTTGACGATTTAAGACTTGGCAAAATAAGCACGACATGGAAGAAACTGATTAATGTAGGCATGTTTGCAAGCTTGTGGCACTTATCACAGTGCACTATATGGCACGAAATAAAATCTAGCATGAAGTAGACATGAAAATGAATTTGTTCATGTGCAAAACAACATCATAGCATATATGAATTTAATGACACAAAAATGACAAAACAACAATATAATGTACAAATGACATGTGTGCAAACTTGATCAAATACAGAAATGGATGCCACCAATGGATTCAATGGATTTTTCTAATCCAAAAACATATATAATATGTTGGGGTTAGTGTAGAGAAATGATCACAATTGCATTAAGTGAAATGCTTTGCCGAAATGGATATTCTGAATTGGAAAACTGCCGGATATGAAATGCCCAAAATTGGACAGGGGCCGAAATGGAAAACTAGCATATCCGAAATGGAATTTATTTGGGATTACTAAGTGAGAATAAGATAAAAAGGAGAAGGGTTCTAGGGGATTACAGGTGGGTCTTGGTTGTCATAGGCACAGGGCAAAGCACCATGGAAAAATTAAGGAAGAAAAATAATGTAAAAAGCAACATGATGCAAGACATGTCATGAAATGCGAGCTATGATGTGCATATGCGGATGAGGTGTTTCGGAAGGGGTGCATTCGAGACGGAAGGAGAAACAATGAACATGGCACAATCTTGATAACCCAAGCATGCCACTAGATAGATCGGAAGATTCGGGTTGAAATGTATATAAAAATCACCGGAAACGGATGCACGGTTTGAAAATGACAAGCAAGACCATATACAATGCAAGCTATTGAAAACAACAACATGGCAACTTGGATGCAAAGTATATATATATGCTACAGCATAGTAACATGGAAATGAATGCAAAGGAATTGAAGTACATGTCAGGAACTACAAAACATGGTTACTGAGCTGCTGCTAAAATTCGCTACAACATGTTTAAAATAGCATGGAAAAAATGCAAATGATAACAGTTTTACATACTTGGCAGAAATTCACTGAACAAGGCAAAACAGATTCAGATAGCGATGTTTAGGACTAGTATACTATATGCTACAGGAACATATTATAGCAAAAAAGAGCATGACATGCTAGTACTAAATGCACTTAACAAAACTCCCTTACTGAACTTGTTCCAAAGATCTACAGATATCATGATAGCATCAATGCAAAATGAGAAGTTATACTGACAGTTTAAGACTTAGCAAAATAAGCACGACATGGAAGAAACTGATTAATGTAGGCATGTTTGCAAGCTTGTGGCACTTATCACGATTGCACTATATGGCACGAAATAAAATCTAGCATGAAGTAGACATGAAAATGAAGTTGTTCATGTGCAAAACAACGTCATAGCATATATGAATTTAATGACACAAAAATGACAAAACAACAATATAATGTACAAATGACATGTGTGCAAACTTGATCAAATGCAGAAATGGATGCCACCAATGGATTCAATGGATTTTTCTAATCCAAAAACATATATAATATGTTGGGGTTAGTGTAGAGAAATGATCACAATTGCATTAAGTGAAATGCTGCCAGAAATGGATATTTACAGAATTGGAAAACTGCCAGATATGAAATGCCCAAAATTGGACAGGGCCCGAAATGGAAAACTAGCATATCCCAGAAATGGAATTTCGCTGGGATTACTAAGTGAGAATAAGATAAAAGGAGAAGGGTTCTAGGGGATTACAGGTGGGTCTTGGTTGTCATAGGCACAGGCAAAGCACCACGGAAAAATTAAGGAAGAAAAATAATGTAAAAGCAACACGATGCAAGACATGTCATGAAATGCGAGATATGATGTGCATATGCGGATGAGGTGTTTGGAAGGGGTGCATTCGAGACGGAAGGAGAAACAATGAACATGGCACAATCTTGATAACCCAAGCATGCCACTAGATAGATCGGAAGATTCGGGTTGAAATGTATATATAAATCACCGGAAACGGATGCACGGTTTGAAAATGACAAGCAAGACCATATACAATGCAAGCTATTGAAAACAACAACATGGCAACTTGGATGCAAAGTATATATATGCTACAAAGATAGGAACATGGAAATGAATGCAAAGGAATTGAAGTACATGTCAGGAAGTACAAAACATGGTTACTGAGCTGCTGGTAAAATTCACTACAACATGTTTAAAACAGCATGGAAAAAATGCAAATGATAACAGTTTTACATACTTGGCAGAAATTCACTGAACAAGGCAAAACAAATTCAGATAGCGATGTTTAGGACTAGTATACTATATGCTACAGGAACATATTATAGCAAAAAAGAGCATGACATGCTAGTACTAAATGCACTTAACAAAACTCCCTTACTGAACTTGTTCCAAAGATCTACATATATCATGATAGCATCAATGCAAAATGAGAAGTTATACTGACAGTTTAAGACTTAGCAAAATAAGCACGACATGGAAGAAACTGATTAATGTAGGCATGTTTGCAAGCTTGTGGCACTTATCACAGTGCACTATATGGCACGAAATTAAATCTAGCATGAAGTATACATGAAAATGAAGTTGTTCATGTGCAAAACAACGTCATAGCATATATGAATTTAATGACACAAAAATGACAAAACAACAATATAATGTACAAATGACATGTGTGCAAACTTGATCAAATGCAGAAATGGATGCCACCAGTGGATTCAATGGATTTTTCTAATCCAAAAACATATATAATATGTTGGGGTTAGTGTAGAGAAATGATCACAATTGCATTAAGGAAAATGCTGCCAGAAATGTATATTCTGAAATTGGAAAACTGCCGGATATGAAATGCCCAAAATTGGACAGGGTCGAAATGGAAAACTAGCATATCCAAGAAATGGAATTTCGCTGGGATTACTAAGTGAGAATAAGATAAAAAGGAGAAGGGTTCTAGGGGATTACATGTGGGTCTTGGTTGTCATAGGCACAGGGCAAAGCACCACGGAAAAATTAAGGAAGAAAAATAATGTAAAAAAGCAACATGATGCAAGACATGTCATGAAATGCGAGATATGATGTGCATATGCGGATGAGGTGTTTCAGAAGGGGTGCATTCGAGACGGAAGGAGAAACAATGAACCTGGCACAATCTTGATAACCCAAGCAGGCCACTAGATAGATCGGAAGATTCGGGTTGAAATGTATATCAAAATCACCGGAAACGGATGCACGGTCTGATAATGACAAGCAAGACCATATACAATGCAAGCTATTGAAAACAACAACATGGCAACTTGGATGCAAAGTATATATATGCTACAGCATAGGAACATGGAAATGAATGCAAAGGAATTGAAGTACATGTCAGGAACTACAAAACATGGTTCTTGAGCTGCTGCTAAAATTCACTACAACATGTTTAAAACAGCATGGAAAAATGCAAATGATAACGGTTTTACATACTTGGCGAAATTCACTGAACAAGGCAAAACAGATTCAGATAGCGATGTTTGTGACTAGTATACTATATGCTACAGGAACATATTATAGCAAAAAAGAGCATGACATGCTAGTACTAAATGCACTTAACAAAACTCCCTTACTGAAGTTGTTCCAAAGATCTACAGATATCGTGATAGCATCAATGCAAAATGAGAAGTTATACTGACAGTTTAAGACTTAGCAAAATAAGCACGACATGGAAGAAACTGATTAATGTAGGCATGTTTGCAAGCTTGTGGCACTTATCACAGAGCACTATATGGCACGAAATAAAATCTAGCATGAAGTAGACATGAAAATGAATTTGTTCATGTGCAAAACAACGTCATAGCATATATGAATTTAATGACACAAAAATGACAAAACAACAATATAATGTACAAATGACATGTGTGCAAACTTGATCAAATACAGAAATGGATGCCACCAATGGATTCAATGGATTTTCTAATCCAAAAACATATATAATATGTTGGGGTTAGTGTAGAGAAATGATCACAATTGCATTAAGTGAAATGCTGCGAAATGGATATTCTAGAATTGGAAAACTGCCAGATATGAAATGCCCAAAATTGGACAGGGCCCGAAATGGAAAACTAGCATATCCCAGAAATGGAATTTCGCTGGGATTACTAAGTGAGAATAAGATAAAAAGGAGAAGGGTTCTAGGGGATTACAGGTGGGTCTTGGTTGTCATAGGCACAGGGCAAAGCACCATGGAAAAATTAAGGAAGAAAAATAATGTAAAAAGCAACATGATGCAAGACATGTCATGAAATGCGAGCTATGATGTGCATATGCGGATGAGGTGTTTCGGAAGGGGTGCATTCGAGACGGAAGGAGAAACAATGAACATGGCACAATCTTGATAACCCAAGCATGCCACTAGATAGATCGGAAGATTCGGGTTGAAATGTATATAAAAATCACCGGAAACGGATGCACGGTTTGAAAATGACAAGCAAGACTAGATACAATGCAAGCTATTGAAAACAACAACATGGCAACTTGGATGCAAAGTATATATATGCTACAACATAGTAACATGGAAATGAATGCAAAGGAATTGAAGTACATGTCAGGAACTACAAAACATGGTTCTTGAGCTGCTAAAATTCACTACAACATGTTTAAAACAGCATCGAAAAAATGCAAATGATAACAGTTTTGCATACTTGGCAGAAATTCACGGAACAAGGCAAAACAGATTCAGATAGCGATGTTTAGGACTAGTATACAATATGCTACAGGAACATATTATAGCAAAAAAGAGCATGACATGCTAGTACTAAATGCATTTAACAAAACTCCCTTACTGAACTTGTTCCAAAGATCTACAGATATCATGATAGCATCAATGCAAAATGAGAACTTATACTGACAGTTTAAGACTTAGCAAAATAAGCACGACATGGAAGAAACTGATTAATGTAGGCATGTTTGCAAGCTTGTGGCACTTATCACAAAGGCACTATATGGCACGAAATAAAATCTAGCATGAAGTAGACATGAAAATGAAGTTGTTCATGTGCAAAACAACGTCATAGCATATATGAATTTAATGACACAAAAATGACAAAACAACAATATAATGTACAAATGACATGTGTGCAAACTTGATCAAATGCGAAATGGATGCCACCAATGCATTCAATGGATTTTTCTAATGCAAAACATATATAATATGTTGCGGTTAGTGTAGAGAAATGATCACAATTGCATTAAGTGAAATGCTGCCGTAAATGGATATTTCTGAATTGGAAAACTGCCAGATATGAAATGCCCAAAATTGGACAGGGCCCGAAATGGAAAAGTAGCATATCCCAGAAATGGAATTTCGCTGGGATTACTAAGTGAGAATAAGATAAAAAGGAGAAGGGTTCTAGGGGATTACAGGTGGGTCTTGGTTGTCATAGGCATGAAGGGCAAAGCACCACGGAAAAATTAAGGAAGAAAAATAATGTAAAAAGCAACATGATGCAAGACATGTCATGAAATGCGAGATATGATGTGCATATGCGGATGAGGTGTTTCGGAAGGGGTGCATTCGAGACGGAAGGAGAAACAATGAACATGGCACAATCTTGATAACCCAAGCATGCCACTAGATAGATCGGAAGATTCGGGTTGAAATGTATATAAAAATCACCGGAAACGGATGCACGGTTTTAAAATGACAAGCAAGACCATATACAATGCAAGCTATTGAAAACAACAACATGGTAACTTGGATGCAAAGTATATATATGCTACAGCATAGGAACATGGAAATGAATGCAAAGGAATTGAAGTACATGTCAGGAACTACAAAACATGGTTACTGAGCTGCTGCTAAAATTCACTACAACATGTTTAAAACAGCATGGAAAAAATGCAAATGATAACGGTTTTACATACTTGGCAGAAATTCACTGAACAAGGCAAAACAGATTCAGATAGCGATGTTTGTGACTAGTATACTATATGCTACAGGAACATATTGTAGCAAAAAAGAGCATGACATGCTAGTACTAAATGCACTTAACAAAACTCCCTTACTGAACTTGTTCCAAAGATCTACAGATATCATGATAGCATCAATGCAAAATGAGAAGTTATACTGACAGTTTAAGACTTAGCAAAATAAGCACGACATGGAAGAAACTATTTAATGTAGGCATGTTTGCAAGCTTGTGGCCCTTATCACAATGCACTATATGGCACGAAATAAAATCTAGCATGAAGTAGACATGAAAATGAAGTTGTTGATGTGCAAAACAACGTCATAGCATATATGAATTTAATGACGGAAAAATGACAAAACAACAATATAATGTACAAATGACATGTGTGCAAACTTTATCAAATGCAGAAATGGATGCCACCAGTGGATTCAATGGATTTTTCTAATCCAAAAACATATATAATATGTTGTTGTTAGTGTAGAGAAATGATCACAATTGCATTAAGTGAAATCTTGCCGTAAATGGATATTCTGAAATTGGAAAAGCGCGGATATGAAATGCCCAAAATTGGCCAGGGCCCGAAATGGAAAACTAGCATATCCAAGAAATGGAATTTCGCTGGGATTACTAAGTGAGGATAAGATAAAAAGGAGAAGGGTTCTAGGGGATTACATGTGGGTCTTGGTTGTCATAGGCACAGGGCAAAGCACCATGGAAAAATTAACGAAGAAAAATAATGTAAAAAAGCAACATGATGCAAGACATGTCATGAAATGCGAGATAGATGTGCATATGCGGATGAGGTGTTTCGGAAGGGGTGCATTCGAGACGGAAGGAGAAACAATGAACATGGCACAATCTTGATAACCCAAGCATGCCACTAGATAGATCGGAAGATTCGGGTTGAAATGTATATAAAAATCACCGGAAACGGATGCACGGTTTGAAAATGACAAGCAAGACCATATACAATGCAAGCTATTGAAAACAACAACATGGCAACTTGGATGCAAAGTATATATATGCTACAACATAGGAACATGGAAATGAATGCAAAGGAATTGAAGTACATGTCAGGAACAACAAAACATGGTTACTGAGCTGCTGCTAAAATTCACTACAACATATTTAAAACAGCATGAAAAATGCAAATGATAACAGTTTTACATACTTGGCGGTAAATTCTTTGAACAAGGCAAAACAGATTCAGATAGCGATGTTTGTGACTAGTATACTATATGCTACAGGAACATATTATAGCAAAAAAGAGCATGACATGCTAGTACTAAATGCACTTAACAAAACTCCCTTACTGAACTTTTTCCAAAGATCTACAGATATCATGATAGCATCAATGCAAAATGAGAAGTTATACTGACAGTTTAAGACTTCGCAAAATAAGCACGACATGGAAGAAACTGATTAATGTAGGCATGTTTGCAAGCTTGTGGCACTTTTCACGATTGCACTATATGGCACGAAATAAAATCTAGCATGAAGTAGACATGAAAATGAAGTTGTTCATGTGCAAAACAACGTCATAGCATATATGAATTTAATGACACAAAAATGACAAAACAACAATATAATGTACAAATGACATGTGTGCAAACTTTATCAAATGCAGAAATGGATGCCACCAATGGATTCAATGGATTTTTCTAATCCAAAAACATATATAATATGTTGGGGTTAGTGTAGAGAAATGATCACAATTGCATTAAGTGAAATGCTGCCAGAAATGGATATTTACAGAATTGGAAAACTGCCAGATATGAAATGCCCAAAATTGGACAGGGCCCGAAATGGAAAACTAGCATATCCCAGAAATGGAATTTATTTGGGATTACTAAGTGAGAATAAGATAAAAGGGAGAAGGGTTCTAGGGATTAAAGGTGGGTCTTGGTTGTCATAGGCACAGGCAAAGCACCTTGGAAAAATTAAGGAAGAAAAATAATGTAAAAAGCAACATGATGCAAGACATGTCATGAAATGCAAGATATGATGTGCATATGCGGATGAGGTGTTTCGGAAGGGGTGCATTCGAGACGGAAGGAGAAACAATGAACATGGCACAATCTTGATAACCCAAGCATGCCACTAGATAGATCGGAAGATTCGGGTTGAAATGTATATAAAAATCACGGAAAGCGGATGCACGGTTTGAAAATGACAAGCAAGACCATATACAATGCAAGCTATTGAAAACAACAACATGGCAACTTGGATGCAAAGTATATATATGCTACAACATAGGAACATGGAAATGAATGCAAAGGAATTGAAGTACATGTCAGGAACTACAAAACATGGTTACTGAGCTGCTGCTAAAATTCACTACAACATGTTTAAAACAACATGGAAAAAATTCAAATGATAACAGTTTTACATACTTGGCAGAAATTCACTGAACAAGGCAAAACAGATTCAGATAGCGATGTTTAGGAGTAGTATACTATATGCTACAGGAACATATTATAGCAAAAAAGAGCATGACATGCTAGTACTAAATGCACTTAACAAAACTCCCTTACTGAACTTGTTCCAAAGATCTACTGAGATATCATGATAGCATCAATGCAAAATGAGAAGTTATCTTGACAGTTTAAGACTTAGCAAAATAAGCACGACATGGAAGAAACTGATTAATGTAGGCATGTTTGCAAGCTTGTGGCACTTATCACAGTGCACTATATGGCAGGAAATAAAATATAACATGAAGTAGACATGAAAATGAAGTTGTTCATGTGCAAAACAACGTCATAGCATATATGAATTTAATGACACAAAAATGACAAAACAACAATATAATGTACAAATGACATGTGTGCAAACTTGATCAAATGCAAAAATGGAATCCACCAATGGATTCAATGGATTTTTCTAATCCAAAAACATATATAATATGTTGGGGTTAGTGTAGAGAAATGATCACAATTGTATTAAGTGAAATGCTGCCAGAAATGGATATTTACATAATTGGAAAACTTCCAGATATGAAATGCCCAAAATTGGACAGGGCCCGAAATGGAAAACTAGCATATCCCAGAAATGGAATTTCGCTGGGATTACTAAGTGAGAATAAGATAAAAAGGAGAAGGGTTCTAGGGGATTAAAGGTGGGTCTTGGTTGTCATAGGCACAGGGCAAAGCACCATGGAAAAATTAAGGAAGAAAAATAATGTAAAAAGCAACAAGATGCAAGACATGTCATGAAATGCAAGATATGATGTGCATATGCGGATGAGGTGTTTCAGAAGGGGTGCATTCGAGACGGAAGGAGAAACAATGAACGTGGCACAATCTTGATAACCCAAGCATGCCACTAGATAGATCGGAATATTCGTGTTGAAATGTATATAAAAATCACCGGAAACGGATGCACGGTTTGAAAATGACAAGCAAGACCATATACAATGCAAGCTATTGAAAACAACAACATGGCAACTTGGATGCAAAGTATATATATGCTACTGACATAGGAACATGGAAATGAATGCAAAGGAATTGAAGTACATGTCAGGAACTACAAAACATGGTTACTGAGCTGCTGCTAAAATTCACTACAACATGTTTAAAACAGCATGGAAAAAATGCAAATGATAACAGTTTTACATACTTGGCAGAAATTCACTGAACAAGTCAAAACAGATTCAGATAGCGATGTTTAGGAGTAGTATACTATATGCTAGAGGAACATATTATAGCAAAAAAGAGCATGACATGCTAGTACTAAATGCACTTAACAAAACTCCCTTACTGAACTTGTTCCAAAGATCTACAGATATCATGATAGCATCAATGCAAAATGAGAAGTTATACTGACAGTTTAAGACTTAGCAAAATAAGCACGACATGGAAGAAACTGATTAATGTAGGCATGTTTGCAAGCTTGTGGCACTTATCACAGTGCACTATATGGCACGAAATAAAATATAGCATGAAGTAGACATGAAAATGAAGTTGTTCATGTGCAAAACAACGTCATAGAATATATGAATTTAATGACACAAAAATGACAAAACAACAATATAATATACAAATGACATGTGTGCAAACTTGATCAAATGCAGAAATGGATGCCACCAATGGATTCAATGGATTTTTCTAACCCAAAAACATATATAATATGTTGGGGTTAGTGTAGAGAAATGATCACAATTGCATTAAGTGAAATGCTGCCAGAAATGGATATTTACAGAATTGGAAAACTGCCAGATATGAAATGCCCAAAATTGGACAGGGCCCGAAATGGAAAACTAGCATATCCCAGAAATGGAATTTCGCTGGGATTACTAAGTGAGAATAAGATAAAAAGGAGAAGGGTTCTAGGGGATTACAGGTGGGTCTTGGTGGTCATAGGCACAGGGCAAAGCACCATGGAAAAATTAAGGAAGAAAATAATGTAAAAAGCAACATGATGCAAGACATGTCATGAAATGCAAGATATGATGTGCATATGTGGATGACGTGTTTCGGAAGGGGTGCATTCGAGACGGAAGGAGAAACAATGAACATGGCACAATCTTGATAACCCAAGCATGCCACTAGATAGATCGGAAGATTCGGGTTGAAACGTATATAAAAATCACCGGAAACGGATGCACGGTTTGAAAATGACAAGCAAGACCATATACAATGCAAGCTATTGAAAACAACAACATGGCAACTTGGATGCAAAGTATATATATGCTAGAGCATAGGAACATGGAAATGAATGCAAAGGAATTGAAGTACATGTCACGAACTAAAAAACATGGTTACTGAGCTGCTGCTAAAATTCACTACAACATGTTTAAAACAGCATGGAAAAAATGCAAATGATAACATTTTTACATACTTGGTAGAAATTCACTAAAGAAGGCAAAACAGATTCAGATAGCGATGTTTAGGACTAGTATACTATATGCTACAGGAACATATTATAGCAAAAAAGAGCATGACATGCTAGTACTAAATGCAGAAATGGATGCCACCAATGGATTCATTGGATTTTTATAATCCCAAAACATATATAATATGTTGGGGTTAGTGTAGAGAAATGATCACAATTTGCATTAAGTGAAATGCTGCCAGAAATGGATATTTACATAATTGGAAAACTGCCAGATATGGAATGACCAAAATTTGACAGGGCCCGAAATGGAAAACTAGCATATTCTAGAAATGGAATTTCGTTGGGATTACTAAGTGAGAATAAGATAAAAAGGAGGAGGGTTCTAGGGGATTACAGGTGGGTCTTGGTTGTCATAGGCACAGGGCAAAGCGCCATGGAAAAATTAAGGAAGAAAATTAATGTAAAAAGCAACATGATGCAAGACATGTCATGAAATGCAAGATATGATGTGCATATGCGGATGATGTTGTGGAATTGTCACGGCAGATGTCCTCTTGCAAGGACTTAGTCGTGGAGCCATCGCAACTAGGAAGCTTAAAGGGGTTAATCGGGACAAAGGACACGAGAGGTTTATACTAGTTCGGCCCCTTGCGGTGAAGGAAGGCCTACGTCTAGTTGTGTTGGGATTATTGAGGTTTCGATGACCAGGGAGCGAAATACGCTATGCCTGGCTCTCGATCAGCTGTTTCTCGCCCTAAGCCGCCGCCGGGACGTCCCCTTATATACATGGGTTGACGCCCTGCGGCCCTCAGAGTCCCGGCCGGCTCATAGACAATGTCCGCCTCGATGACTAGTCAATTATTCCTTATGATACAAGTCATGCCATTATGGCGGTTTACTACTACGGGCTTAAATCACCTGTGGGCCTTTAGCCCTTTTATTGAACTGCCATATTCAGCTCTTGGGCTTGTAGAATAGTCTTCTTACTGTAACCCGGCCCCTCCTGGGCGGTTTACAAATAGTTATATCCCCGACATTAGGCCCCAGATTGATTTGAAACGGTTCATGTCAATCTTTAAAACCTTATGGAACTGGCCTTCAGTCTGCTGTTTTGCGCGGAAACTTTAACCCGCCATGACATCATCATCTCGATCCGGGTTAAATTACCGTGACGCCATCTTTAATAAAATTCATTTTTACTCCGTCATATCTTCCAACGGATCTTTGCCTTTACTGACCATCCTGAGAATCGAGGCGTCGGGGCCGCTGGATAATGATGTTTTGGTCTCCTCGTTTCTCGCGCCGTATCGGTCTGCTCTTCCCTTATAAATAGGACAAACTAGGTCTTCCATTCTTCCCTCTTGAAGTCATCTTCTTCCTCTTGCCTCCTCTCGAGCTCCGCCGCCGCCGCCGTCGAACTTCTTGTCTTCACCGTCCCAGGCCACTGCATCAACCTGAATCGGATCAAAAAACAACGGCGAACTTCCGCAGCCCATCCAGATCCGTAAGTTCCCTTCCCTTCCTTGCTTAGATCCGCATTAGAGCTTCCTCGAGTTCATCGGATTTCATCACCATTAGAGACAAACCCTTGTTAGTTTTCCTTTTAGACGCCTCTTCTGATATGAGAATAATATAAAATGGTCGCGGTAACTGTTTTCGCACTTGTTTTGGATAGAAAACAGATCCCTTTTTCTGCATAAGGGCCTCATTCGATCCTATGAACACATCTGCGGCAACTTTAGGTCTAGAAAATTTTCTTTTTAGAGCCATCGTTTGATCCAAAATAATAGCTGCCCTCTGTGAAACCTGTTTGTTCCACACTTAGCCAAAAAACTGCATCTGTCGCATATATTTAACTGCTCATTGACACCTTTAGCGGCTTAATATTTATCACAGAATCATCCATATATCATTAGGCCCCTCCTTAAGCCGCCATCATGAATAGTTTTAAATATTTTCCTCCGGGTTAAATTTAAGCCGGATCCTCTTATTTTTGTCATAGGCCTCAATTTTTGTCATGGCACCTAAAGCAGCCAAGGCTCATGTGACCTGTAAATGGGTCCCATCCACGGTCACGAGGAGTAAACTGTTTGAATTTGTGAAGTCTAGCCATCTGCCTAAGAAGGAGGTCATGTCTTATCATGCCCCTGACCCGTCTGAAGAAAGGCCTCAACCCAAAGAAGGGGAAGTAGTAGTTTTTATGGATCACATGAGCCGGGGATTTGCCCCTCCTGGCTCAAAATTCTTCAGAGAGGTTTTGAACTTCTTTGACCTTAGGCCTCAAGATACTAGACCTAATTCCGTGTCAAATATCTGCCATTTCCAAGTCTTCTGCGAGGTGTACCTGGGAGAGGAGCCAAATCTGCTTTTGTTCAGAGAGCTTTTCTACTTGAACCGGCAGAATGAACGTGCCAACGGTCCTAGTTTTGAACTTGGCGGTATCTCAATTCAGCGGTGAAGAGACTTCCTTTTCCCTTATGCTGAGCTACCGAGTCATCCGAAAGATTGGAATCAAACGTGGTTCTATTGCCAGGACACTTCCCCGGCTAATGAAAGCCCTCTGCCAGGCTTCCGCGCTCTGCGCCTTGAGTCCAACCATCCGCTGCAGACAAGCTAACTGCTATTGAGCGTCTGCCTCTTAATCCCATCATCAAAAGGATCAAAGCTCTTTTGGGAAATGGCCTGAATGGCATTGATCTGGTCCGAGTTTGGGTCGCTTGGCGAATACTTCCGTTAAGCCGCCGTCCTGGCTTAATGTGTACATATTCAGGCGAAAAGGATGATCCAATGCGTCATAGCCCTGACGACTTAACATATGATGTGGTGGAAGCTACAACCCAGTCACTGCTGAAGGAGGGCACAGTGACTAGCAACGCCTTCGGCTTACTTCCCTTCTGTAAAAAGAACCCGGCCCCTGTAGTAAGTCATCAATCTTAATAAATACTCCTAGCCTTGTTACACCTTACTTGTACTCATAATTTCTTATCTTTTTTCACAGGCCGATGACAATTTTTGGAAGGTCCAGTATGACCATGAGGCTGCTAAACAAGCCAGGACAGCCAAGAAGACTGAAAGGAAAGCTGCCAAAACGGGAACTTCAAAGAAGAAGAGACCCAGCGGTTCCGATTTACTCAAATTAGATGACTCTTCTTCGGATGATGAAGAGGTAAACCCTGATTCTCTTAACTCCTTTGTCATTACTTTATTGACATTTCATCCTTTCAGGAGGATACGGGGCACAGCCAAGCGGTTGGCGAAGAGGTAACTGTAATTTCCTCCGACTCAGAGCCTTTGCCCAAGCAAAAAATCCAAAGGTGACCGGGAAAGTAAGATTTTCACATCGTCTCGCTTATCAAGATCCTCAATTTCTTTTGAAGCAACAACAGTTTGAAAGCCGGAGGCAGACCCGGACTAGCAAGGATGCAGAACTCTCCTCTGGCTTACCTGACGTAACTAGGAAGCGTCGGACTGAGGTTATCTCCGATTTGCGCTCTATTTATCCTTTGGCGGGTTTAATTCGCCAACCTCTCAATTCATCTGACTCCAATTATCAGGATACCTCTCCTTCCTCCGGCGACTCCATGCAATCAAACATGCCGGCTTTCAAAACTGCTCCCGGGTACTGTAAACTTAGTTACTTTAGACTTTTATCTTACTCATGCTTTAGTATTCATCATTCTACCTTTGTTGACAGTATGCAAGTGAAACCCAGCAAGAGGGCAAAGAAGAATAAGCCATCTCAAGAACCGATTATAGCTGAACCGGCGCCTGATATGTCTGCTCCAGCCAGTTCCACCCATCACGGTCGAACCGGACCGACATTCGATTGCCAACCTCGACCCGCCGAAGATACTCTCAATAACTCTGATAACCCGGAAGCTCCAAGCCCGGTAAAAACAACTGACCCGGAAGTTGAAGTGTTGAAAAGCCAGTTTATTAAACCGGGGCGGCCTACTGTCCTTGCCAAATGTACTGCCAAAGAAGAACTTGTCGAACGCTGAAAGGCCAAGCAGGACATTACTGATTATACTCACCTAAGCATTGGTGATATAGTCTCGGGCTATCTGAATCAAGTGCATAATAGCCGTGACCTGGAAATTGACATGGTGAAACAAATACAGCACAAATCTGAGGTATAACATATACTGTTTTCCTGAATCTTACCTACTGTACCATCCCCCAAGTCTACTGCTTATGAATAAATATGTTGTAGACTTAGAAATGTGCTTACTGTTGATATCTCCGGTTTAAAGAGAATATATTTAACCCGGTTATAGTATTATAGTCTTGAAATTGCGATACACATTAGCCCCCAAGTGTCAAGTATCTTTACTTGTAAAGTGCTTGAGACTTAATATGCGTAACCCGGCATAGTAGATTAAAAATCCTTCAGCATGCATTAGCCCCCAAGTGCCAAGTATCTTTACTTGTAAAGTGTTTGGGACTTAACATATCTTACCATGATTCTTACCGTAACTCGGTATCAACGCAGGTCACCATAAGTCAATTTGAGTTGGAGATTGCTGACCTGAAGAGCCGTCTGACAACTCAAGAGCTTGAAACTCAAAAATCCAACTCCAAATTTGAATTCAGCATCTCTGAACAAGAGAAGTTGAAGAAAAATTTTGAGTCAGAAAAGAAAATCTGGGCTGATGAGAAGGCTTTACTGGTGACCCGGGCTGAGACGGCAGAAGCTTCACTTGCCGAAGCAACCACCAAGCTGTCCAACTTAAAGCGTCATATATCTCAAATGGTCTCAACCATCTTCGGTAAGCTACTGTTCATAACTACAAATATTGCAATCCTTCCCTTGATTATGGCTTTTATCGTTAACTCCGGCTCACCTTTATGTTTGTGAACACACAGGCCCCAGAAGCACCAATCTCAAGCAGAACATGCTGGTCAAACTTAAGGCGGTTTACACTCTAGTGGAGCAGCTGTACACCGGGTCACAACGTGCTTTATCTGTTGTGGCCTTATCAAATACCACTCCTCACCATCTGCAAGATGTGCTGAAGTGTCTCGCTGTGCTACCTCAGCGGATCCAGGATTTAAGGCGGGCATCTTGAAGAGCCGGAGTCGTAGCCGCCTTGAGCCGGGCAAAAGCATGGATTCCAGAAATAGACCCGGCCGACCTTGCTCTTGGATACCCGAGTTTGAAGGAGGATGGTACCAGATTTGGATATCATGATTTCACCGCCCGCGTCAAAGTCATACGTCCCATGGCTACCCTTATTGGGAACGATACTGACCTCTCTAAATACATTCCGGGCTATGACAGCGAGAACCAGAGAATTCCAATCACTCCATATGATCAAGTCAGCCTGATCCCTCCAACTCGTAAGCATACTTTTGCCCCTGAAGTGGACCTAGCCGGTTTAATAGATGATGGAGCTGAGTTTGAAGCCTTGAGTGGCATTGACTGGGCCTCATCAACCTTCCAGGACAAAGCAACCAACGGAGAGGCGGAGAAGGATAACCCGGAACCATCAAGCCCACGAAAGGCGTGAACCGGCAGGAGTTATGAACTAGCAAAAACGATGCTTCATCATTCAGATTCGGGGAGTCTTGTAATAGGGTCGAAAAACCTCTTAATTTGTCATGCCTTCGCGCATGTTTGTGGCACTTAATACTTTCGTAAGCCGCCATCGTTATATGCTTCCAGCTTATGTTGATCTTTCCTTGATGTCAAAATTCTTCTTGCTTCATCCTGTGTATAAAACAAAATAGAATTCCTTTGGCGACTTATCGCATCCGGGGTCACATAAAATATTGATAACCCGGAGTATGAACCAGAACATCATATAAAGGCCGGTTTAGGATTATGATCACAATAGCATACCTGCGATCTTTATTTAGTGTATACTCGCCGGCTTATATAACCCAAGCCTGAGAGTTCATTTAACTCCTGGCAGTTGGCACACATAACGCTTTCCTGGCCCTTAATAACATTTATACTTACAGAGTATAATGAATAGTAAACCTAACTTCAAAGGCCTCTGATTCGAATACGATCAGTGAACCGTTCCAAAGGGATTAAGCTAAGATTCGGATACGATCATATAGCCCCAGTGGCTTTGGCGATGCCGATCAAGTGGGTATCGGCAGATATGTTCTCTTTGGTTCGAATCGACCTATGTTTGAACAGAAGCCCCAAGTGACCATGAGAGTTGTTTAATGACGCTGATTTGAATATGACCCACGTCAGACCCAAAGGGGTTAAGCTATGATTCAAATATGATCAAGAAGCCCCCAAGTGGGTTTGGAAGTATGCCGATCAATTGGGTATCGACAGCTATGTTCTTTTTGGTTCGGATACAGCCTATGTTTGAACAGGAAGCCCCCAAGTGACTATGGCTAGATTCAGATATGATCATAAGCCGGACCAAAGGGAAAGCCGGATTCAGATATGATCCGCTCCCTGTTGGTTGTTTCCACCACCTGGTAAAGAAAATATATAAACCTTTGAGGGTGAAAAGAAAAGAGGTCTTGCTTTATATATACATTGTCTAAAAAGAGAAAATAGATATATATCTTAAGAGCCGGTGGCTCAAGTATAGTAAGGCCGAAGATGAGCTATGTTCCACGGCCGGCGGGTCTCTTCCTCCGACTTACGTGAGTCTTTATGCTCTCGAACATCGATAAGGTAGTATGACCCGTTGTTTAGATTTTTACTAACCACGAAGGGTCCTTCCCAAGGAGGGGATAGCTTGTGCATATCAGACTGATCCTGAATGAGCCGGAGCACTAAGTTGCCTTCCTGAAAGGCTCTGCTTCTAACCCGGCGGCTGTGATAGCGGCGCAGGTCTTGCTGGTATATCGCCGAGCGGGCTATTGCCAAGTCTCGCTCCTCATCTACCAAGTCAAGTGCATCCTGACGAGCCTTTTCATTATCGGCCTCAACGTAAGCCGCCACTCGGGGCGAGTCGTGCCGGATGTCACTTGGCAGAACTGCCTCTGCTCCGTACACCATGAAGAAACGTGTATACCATGTAGATATGTTAGGCGTTGTGTTGATACTCTATAGCACAGAGGGTAGCTCCTCCACCCAACAACCCGAAGTTCGCTGTAAGGGGACCAAGAGCCAGAGTTTGATACCCTTCAGGATCTCTTGATTAGCTCTCTCTGCTTGACCGTTAGATTGAGGATGAGCAACAGCCGAAACATCAAGCCGGATATGTTCTCGTTGACAGAACTCTTCCATGGCACCCTTGGAGAGATTAGTACCATTATCGGTTATGATGCTTTGTGTGGAAAGCAAAAACAAAAATCACCTTTTTCATGAACTGAACCGTCGTGGCTGCATCACACTTACTGACCGGCTCTGCCTCAACCCACTTGGTGAATTTATCCACTGCCACCAAAAGGTGTGTCTTCTTATCCTTAGACCTTTTGAAAGGTCCAACCACGTCAAGCCCCCAAACTGCGAACGGCCAAGTAATTGGAATCATCCTCAAGTCTTGAGCCGGCACATGAGCTCGTCGTGAGAATTTTTGACATCCGTCACATCTGCTGACCAGATCCTCCGCATCAGCATGAGCCGTCAGCCAATAGAAACCATGACGGAAAGCCTTGGCCACCAGAGATTTTGAGCCGGCATGATGACCACAATCTCCTTCATGGATCTCACGAAGTATCTCCTGACCCTCCGCAGGCGACACACAATGTTGAAACGCCCCAGTAAAGCTAGGGTGATGCAATTCTCCATGAACAATTGTCATAGATTTGGACCGCATGATAATTTGTCTCACCAAGCTCTCATCCTCAGGAAACTCTCGTCGGGTCATATAGGCCAAATATGGGACTGTCCAATCTGGGATAGCGTGGAGAGCTGCCACCAGCTGTGCCTCCGGGTCTGGCACTACTAGTTCTTCCTCTGTACGCACTTTGACAGAAGGGTTATGTAAAACATCAAGAAAGGTATTAGGCGGCACCGGCTTACACTGAGACCCCAGCCGGCTTAAAGCATCAGCCGCCTCATTCTTCCTCAGATCAATGTGCTCCACTTGATAACATTTGAAGTGTCCAGCCACCGCATCAACTTCACGATGATAAGCCGCCATCAGGGGATCCTTGGAATCCCACGTGCCTGACACCTGTTGAGCGACGAGGTCGGAGTCGCCTAAGCACCTTACCCGGCTCAAATTCATCTCCTTAGCCATCCGGAGACCATGGAGTAAAGCCTCGTACTCAGCCGCATTGTTAGTACAAGGAAACATAAGCCGGAGCACATAACAAAATTTGTCACCTCGGGGGGAAGTTAAAATGACTCTAGCCCTCGAGCCTTCCAACTGCCTGGACCCATCAAAGTGAATAGTCCAATATGTGCTATCTGGCTTCTCCTCAGGTGCCTGTAATTCTGTCCAATCATTGATAAAGTCCACCAAGGCTTGAGACTTAATAGTCAGACGTGGCATGTACTTCAAATCATGAGGCCAAAGCTCAATGGCCCACTTGGCGACTTCGCCCAGTGGCTTCCCTGCTCGGATGATGTCTCCCAAGGGGGCGTAACTTACCACGCTTATAGGATGACCTTGGAAATCTTTGCTTGACTTCCGGCTTGCCATAAACAACCCATAAACAAGTTTCTGCCAATGTGGATACCTTTGTTTGGACTCAATGAGCACCTCACTGATGTAGTAAACCGTCCGTTGAACCAGATGCTCCTTGCCAGCCTCCTTGCGCTCCACCACAATGGCCACACTGACGGCTCGGGCGTTAGCAGCCACATATAACAGCAATGGCTCTCTATCGATGGGAGCCGCGAGGACCGGCGGCTCAGACAACTGTCTCTTTAAATCCTCAAAAGCAGCGTCCGCAGCGTCACTCCAGACGAAAGCATCCATTTTCTTCATCATCTGATATAACGGCAGGGCCTTCTCGCCTAACCGCTTATGAACCGCTTAGAGCGGCAACCACGACTCCATGATCGTTGAACATCGTTGATGCACGCCGGTTTGGCCAAGGAGGTGATCACCTTGATCTTCTCGGGTTAGCTTCAATGCCTCTGTTTGAGACCAGAAACCCGAAGCTTGCCTGCAGTACACCAAACACACACTTATGCGGGTTAAGCATCATCTTATAAACCCGGAGATTATCAAAGGTTTCCTTTAAATCAGATATCAAGGTTTCCTTCTCCCTGGATTTCACCATGATGTCATCCACATAAGCATGAACATTGCGCCCAATTTGACTGTGGAGACAATTGTACACATCTCTGATAAGTCGCCTGGGCACTCTTGAGCCCAAATGGCATAGATACATAGCAGAAGGCTCCAAACGGAGTGATGAAAGCCGTCTTCTCCTGGTCCTTCACTGCCATTTTGATCTGATGATAGCCAGAATAAGCATCCAAAAAACTCAAACGCTCACAACCCATCGTAGCATCAATGATTTGATCAATATGGGGGAGGGCAAAGGGATCAGCCGGACAAGCCTTATTTAAGTCCGTATAATCCACACACATCCGCCAAGTGTTCTTCTTCTTGAGTACCAGCACCGGGTTAGCCAGCCACTCCGGGTGAAAAACTTCCACAATGAACCCAGCCGCTAAGAGCCGAGTGACCTCTTCCCCAATAGCTTTCCGTTTTTCCTCATTGAACCGTCGAAGAAATTGCCTGACCGGCTTATACTTTGGATCAATATTAAGAGTGTGCTCAGCGAGTTCCCTCGGAACACCCGGCATGTCAGAAGGTTTCCATGCAAAGATGTCCTGGTTCTCACGGATGAACTGGATGAGCGCGCTTTCCTATTTAGGATCCAAGTTGGCACTAATGCTGAACTGCTTGGAAGAGTCGCCTGGAGTAAAGTCAATGAGCTTTGTTTCAGCGGCCGATTTAAACTTCAATGTCGGGTCATGCTCTATAGTCGGCTTCTTTAAATAAGTCATATCTGCCGGGTCAACATTATTCTGATAAAACTTCAGCTCCTCAGTTGCACAAACAGACTCAGCATAAGCCGCATCGCCTTCCTCACATTCCAAGGCTACCTTTCAACTCCCATGTACAGTTATGGTGCCCTTGTGACCTGGCATCTTGAGCTGCAGATAAACATAACACAGTCGCGCCATGAACTTGGCATAAGCCGGACGTCCAAACAGAGCATGATACGGGCACCTGATTTTGACTACCTCAAACGTTAATTTTTCAGCTCTGAAATCATACTCATCTCCAAAGGCCACTTCCAGCTCAATCTTGCCAACTGGGTACGCCGACTTACCAGGCACCACTCCATGAAAGACAGTGTTGGACGTCCTCAAGTCCTTATCAGTCAACCCCATAGGGCGAAAGGTCTCATAATAGAGAGTATTGATGCTGCTTCCTCCGTCCATGAATACCTTAGTGAATTTGTATCCACCAACCTGAGGTGCTACCACCAAGGCCAACTGACCCGGATTATCAACCCGGAGGGGGTGATCTTCCCTGCTCCATATAATGGGCTTCTTTGACCACCTCAAATAACGCGGAACCGCCGGCTCAACAGAATTCACGACCCTCTTATGAACCTTCTGGTCACGTTTGCATAAATTAGTGGTAAACACATGGTACTGCCCACCATTCAGCTGCTTGGGGTGGCTTTGATAACCTGACTGTTGCTGCTGCTGTCCCCCTTGACCAGACTGCTGTTGATTGTAGCCACCTTGACTTCCCTAAAAGCCGGAACTTGAACCGTTGCCCCGGCCATGAGAGCCGTCGGCCCCTGAACCGCCGCCCGATCCATGAGTGCCATCAAACATGTTGGAATTCTTGAAAGCCTTCATGATCGCGCAATCTTTCCATAAGTGGCTGGCGGGTCGTTCCCGAGTACCGTGTCTCGGACAAGGCTCATTGAGAAGCTGCTCAAGAGATAGACCTGACCCGCCAGATCGAGGGGGCGGTCTTCCCTTACGTCGCTGATTGTTACCCTGTGTATTGGAATTGGCCACAAACTCCGGGTTACCCTCCGCCTTATGCTTGTTGCCTGCTTGATTTCCCGGGTTATGTTGCTGACCCTTTCCATAGCCGTTCTTCTATCCCTTCCCTGTCTTTTCATCATCAGACGCGGGATACTTGGTACTATCAGAATCGGCATACTTGACTAAAGCTGCCATCAGCGTACCCATCTCGTTGCAATCACGCTTAAGGCGCCCCAGTTTCTGCCTCAGCGGCTCAAAACGGCAATTCTTCTCCAACATGAGGAATGCAGAGCCGGCATCCATCTTATCAGACAAGTATATTATTTCCTTGACTCGGTGCACCCAATGAGTTGTGGATTCACCCTCCTCCTGCTTACAATGGGCAAGTCCACAATTGACATAGATTGCTTGCAAGTGTCCTTGAAGTTCTGAATAAACCGGGCCTTTAGCTCTGTCCATGAACTAATAGAATTGGGTGGCAAACCCTTTAACCAAGACCGGACTGTTCCGTCTAACATCATGGTGAAGTACTTAGCCATTGCTGCATCGCTGACCTCCAGTAACTCCATGGCCATCTCGTAACTTTCTATCCACGCTCCGGGCTGTAAGTCGGCTGTGTAATTCGGCACCTTTCGAGGTCCCTTGAAATCCTTGGGTAGACATACATCCCGCAGAGCCGGCACCAAACAAGGAACACCGCCGGTTCTGGTAGCCACTCCCGCTCCAACAGAAGTCGTCGGATACTCTGGGAGGTCTTGATATGCCGCCTGCTGAGCCGCTAGCTGAGCCGCCCGCTCGTCCTCCTGACGTATTCGGTCTTGCACCGGGTTATAGCCACCCGGCTGGTTACGACGCTGGGCGTTGCTTGACAAAGCTTCTGACTCCATGTGCCTGCTGTAACTCGGACTCCGGTTTTGACGAGGCGGTGCTAGCCAAGGCGGAGGAGTTGAATGAATCATGTTTCGGCTGTAAGAATAGGTCTCTTGTTGCGCCAGGGCCGTCTGAATAAGATCTCTGACCCTCCGGGTCTCCATCGCTGTCGGATCATCACCATCCACTGGGAGAGCCGCCAAACGTGCCGATGCTGCTATCAAGTTCTCCATGGGGTTGGAGAAGTGACCCAGTGGTATTGGTACATAACGGGGCGGGGTCATACTCCCATGCGGAGGTGCCATCTCTGAGCCGAGCCCCCGCCGGGCCGGTGTGAACTGATTTGCTCGGGCGGGTTGCTAGGGCTGGCACCGTGTCGCGAAAAGGTTCTCGAGGGTCATAAACCGGAGGCAACCGGGATTGGGTTTTCGATGTCTCCTCCTCATCACCTCATTGGATGCGCCAGCTCATATTAAGCTAGAAAGCCTCTCGACCGAGTTGTTGCGCCGCGTCCAAAGCCGCCCGCTCAGAAGCTAACCCGGTGTCCTCGGCTACCAAGGCCTCCTTGGCCGGGCTATCTCCTCATGCACCTTCGCCACCTCCGCGTTATGCTCATCTTGATTTGCAGGAATAACCGTGGCGGTTAACAGGGCCGTTAGCTTATCCATAAGATCCATCAGCACCTAAGCCGGCGGGCGCACGGGGCCTCCTGCCCTTGCCGCTCCTGACCCGGACGTTATGGCTGTTGCAGCCGTCGAGTTTTGACCAGGTTGAGTACCATCCATGAAGACCCCCGCCCAGTTTGGCGGCTCATTGAAATCCGGAGTGCTAGAGCCGTCAGAACAGCCCCCTAGCATATCCTCTTGGACTTGATATAAAGAATCTGTTGAACCGGCGGACGAATCATCATCCGAGGGGAAGGCCGTCTCACCACCATCTTTAGATCCTTCAGGAATTTCTTCTCTGTGGATGCAGCCCACGAAGGCACGCTTCATGACAGGTTGAGCTCGGGCGGGTCTTGCACGATGAGCCGTCTCGACGAGGTCGGTGCAGTTGTCCGGCTCAGGGCCCGGCTCACCGATCCGGCCGATGAAGACGTGTATTCCGCCAAAGGGGACCCGGTACCCGTACTCAATTGAGTAGGCGTCGGGGCCCCAGCCTTCGTTGTCGATGTAGATCTTGCCGCGACGACTCTTGGTCATCCGGCCCACTACGTATCCCTTGAGCCCTTCGAAGCTGCCCTTCAAGAACTCAAATCCACTGTGCGCTGGCCCCACGGTGGGCGCCAACTGTCATGGAATTGTCACGGCAGATGTCCTCTTGCAAGGACTTAGTCGTGGAGCCATCACAACTAGGAAGCTTAAAGGCGTTAATCGGGACAAAGGACACGAGAGGTTTATACTAGTTCGGCCCCTTACGGTGAAGGAAGGCCTACGTCTAGTTGTGTTGGGATTATTGAGGTTTCGATGACCAGGGAGCGAAATACTCTATGCCTAGCTCTCGATCAGCTGTTTCTCGCCCTAAGCCGCATCCGGGTCGTCCCCTTATATACACGGGTTGACGCCCTGCGGCCCTCAGAATCCCGGCCGGCTCATAGACAATGTCCGGCTCGATGACTAGTCAATTATTCCTTATGATACAAGTCATGCCATTATGGCGGTTTACTAGTACGGGCCTTAAGTAGCATGTGGGCCTTTAGCCCTTTTATTGAACCGCCATCTTCAGCTCTTGGGCTTGTAGAATAGTCTTCTTACTACAACCCGGCCCCTCCTGGGCGGTTTACAAATAGTTATATCACCGATAGATGAGGTGTTTCGCAAGGGGTGCATTCGAGACGGAAGGAGAAACAATGAACATGGTATAATCTTGGTAACCCAAGCATGCCACTAGATAGATCGGAAGATTCGGGTTGAAATTCATATAAAGATCACCGAAAACGGATGCACGGTTTGAAAATGACAAGCAAGACCGTATACAATGCATGCTATTGAAAACAACAACATGGCAACTTGGATGCAAAGTTTATATATGCTATAACATAACAACATGGAAATGAATGCAAAGGAATTGAAGTACATGTCAGGAACTACAAAACATGATTACTGAGCTACTGCTAAAATTCACTAGAACATGTTTAAAACAGCGTGGAAAATGCAAATGATAACAGCTTTACATACTTGGCAGAAATTCACTGAACAAGGCAAAACAGATTCAGATAGCGATGTTTAGGACTAGTATACTATATGCTACAGGAACATATTATTGCAAAAAAGAGCATGACATGCTAGTACCAAATGCACTTAACAGAACTCCCTTACTGAACTTGTTCCAAACATCTACAGATATCATGATAGCACCGATGCAAAATGAGAAGTTATACTGACAGTTTAAGACTTAGCAAAATAAGCACGACATGGCAGAAACAGATTCATGTAGGCATGTTTGCAAGCTTGTGCCACTTATCACAGTGCACTATATGGCACGAAATAAAATCTAGCATGAAGTAGACATGAAAATGAATCTGTTCATGTGCAAAACAACGTCATAGCATATATGAATTCAATGACACAAAAATGACAAAACAACAGTATAATGTAAAAATGACATGTGTGCAAACTTGATCAAATGCATAAATGGATGCCACCAATGGATTCAGTGGATTTTTCTAATCCAAAAACATATATAATATGTTGGGGTTCATGTAGAGAAATGATCACAATTGCATTAAGTGAAATGCTGCCAGAAATGGATATTTACAGAATTGGAAAACTGCCAGATATGGAATGACCAAAATTTTACAGGGCCCGAAATGGAAAACTAGCATATTCCAGAAATGGAATTTCGCTGGGATTACTAAGTGAGAATAAGATAAAAAGGAGGACGGTTCTAGGGGATTACAGATGGGTCTTGGTTGTCATAGGCACAGGGCAAAGCGCCGTGGAAAAATTAAGGAAGAAAAATAATGTAAAAAGCAACATGATGCAAGACATGTCATGAAATGCAAGATATGATGTGCATATGCGGATGAGGTGTTTCGGAAGGGTCGCATTCTAGACAGAAGGAGAAACAATGAACATGGCACAATCTTGGTAAGCCAAGAATGCCACTAGATAGATCGGAATATTCGGGTTGAAATTGATATAAAGATCACCGGAAACGGATGCACGGTTTGAAAATGACAAGCAAGACCATATACAATGCAAGCTATTGAAAACAACAACATGGCAACTTGGATGCAAAGTTTATATATGCTACAACATAGAAACATGGAAACGAATGCAAAGGAATTGAAGTACATGTCAGGAACTACAAAACATGATTACTGAGCTACTAAAAAAATTCATTAGAAGATGTTTAAAACAGCATGGTAAAAATGCAAACGATAACAGTTTTACATACTTGGCAGAAATTCACTGAACAAGGCAAAATAGATTCAGATGGTGATGTTTATGACTAGTATACTATATTCTGCAGGAACATATTATAGCAAAAAAGAGCATGACATGCTATTAATAATTGCACTTAAAAAAACTCCCTTACTGAACTTGTTCCAAAGATCTACAGATATCATGATAGCATCAATGCAAAATGAGAAGTTATACTGATAGTTTAAGACAACAAAATAAGCACGACATGGCAGAAACAGATTCTTGTAGGCATGTTTGCAAGCTTGTGGCACTTATCACAGTGCACTATATGGCACGAAATAAAATCTAGCATGAAGTGGACATGAAAATGAAGCTGTTCATGTGCAAAACAACGTCATAGCATATATCAATTTAATGACACAAAAATGACCAAACAACAATAATGTAAAAATAACATGTTGCAAAATTGACCAAATGCATAAATGGATGCCACCAATGGATTCATTGGATTTTTCTAATCCAAAAACATATATAATATGTTGGGGTTAGTGTAGAGATATGATCACAATTGCATTAAGTGAAATGCTGCGAGAAATGGATATTTACAGAATTGGAAAACTGCCAGATATGGATGACCAAAATTGGACAGAGCCCGAAATGGAAAACTAGCATATTCCAGAAATGGAATTTCGCTGGGATTACTAAGTGAGAATAAGATAAAAAGGAGGAGGGTTCCAGGGGATTACAGGTGGGTCTTGGTTGTCATAGGCACAGGGCGCCGTGGAAAAATTAAGGAAGAAAAATAATGGAAAAAGCAACATGATGCAAGACATGTCATGAAATGCAAGATATGATAATGTGCATATGCGGATGAGGTGTTTCGGAAGGGGCGCAATCGAGACGGAAGGAGAAACAATGAATATGGCACAATCTTGTTAACCAAAGCATGCCACTAGATAGATCGGAAGATTTGGGCTGAAATTGATATAAAGATCGCCGGAAACGGATGCACGGTTTGAAAATGACAAGCAAGACCGTATACAATGCAAGCTATTGAAAACAACAACATGGCAACTTGGATGCAAAGTTTATATATGCTACATCATAGCAACATGGAAATGAATGCAAAGGAATTGAAGTACATGTCAGGAACTACAAAACATGATTACTGAGCTACTGCTAAAATTCACTAGAACATGTTTGAAACAGCATGGAAAAAATGGAAATGATAACAGTTTTACATACTTGGCGAAATTCCTTTGAACAAGGCAAAACAGATTCAGATAGCGATGTTTAGGACTAGTATACTATATGCTACAGGAACATATTATAGCAAAACAGAGCATTACATGCTAGTACTAAATGCACTTAACAAAACTTCCTTCTTGAACTTGTTCCAAAGATCTACAGATATCATGATAGCATCAATGCAAAATGAGAAGTTATCTTGACAGTTTAAGACTTAGCAAAATAAGCACGACATGGCGTAAAACAGATTCATGTAGGCATGTTTGCAAGCTTGTGGCACTTATCACAAAGTGCACTATATGGCACCGAAATAAAATATAGCATGAAGTGGACATGAAAATGAAGTTGTTCATGTGCAAAACAACATCATAGCATATATGAATTTAATGACACAAAATGACAAAACAACAATATAATGTAAAAATGACATGTGTGCAAACTTGATCAAATGCAGAAATGGATGCCACCAATGGATTCATTGGATTTTTATAATCCAAAAAGATATATAATATGTTGGGGTTAGTGTAGAGAAATGATCACAATTGCATTAAGTGAAATGCTGCCAGAAATGGATATTTACAGAATTGGAAAACTGCCAGATATGGAATGACCAAAATTGGACAGGGCCCGAAATGGAAAACTAGCATATTCCAGAAATGGAATTTCGCTGGGATTACTAAGTGAGAATAAGATAAAAAGTAGGAGGGTTCTAGGGGATTACAGATGGGTCTTGGTTGTCATAGGCACAAGGCAAAGCGCCATGGAAAAATTAAGGAAGAAAAATAATGTAAAAAGCAACATGATGCTAGACATGTCATGAAATGCAAGATATGATGTGCATATGCGGATGAGGTGTTTCGGAAGGGGCGCATTCTAGATAGAAGGAGAAACAATGAACATGGCACAATCTTGGTAAGCCAAGAATGCCACTAGATAGATCGGAATATTCGGGTTGAAATTGATATAAAGATCACCGGAAACGGATGCACGGTTTGAAAATGACAAGCAAGACCATATACAATGCAAGCTATTGAAAACAACAACATGGCAACTTGGATGCAAAGTTTATATATGCTACAACATAGAAACATGGAAACGAATGCAAGGGAATTGAAGTACATGTCAGGAACTACAAAACATGATTACTGAGCTACTGCTAAAATTCACTAGAAGATGTTTAAAACAGCATGGTAAAAATGCAAACGATAACAGTTTTACATACTTGGCAGAAATTCACTGAACAAGGCAAAATAGATTCAGATGGTGATGTTTATGACTAGTATACTATATGCTACAGGAACATATTATAGCAAAAAAGAGCATGACATGCTATTAATAATTGCACTTAAAAAAACTCCCTTACTGAACTTGTTCCAAAGATCTACAGATATCATGATAGCATCAATGCAAAATGAGAAGTTATACTGATAGTTTAAGACAAGAAATAAGCACGACATGGCAGAAACAGATTCTTGTAGGCATGTTTGCAAGCTTGTGGCACTTATCACATTGCACTATATGGCACGAAATAAAATCTAGCATGAAGTGGACATGAAAATGAAGCTGTTCATGTGCAAAACAACGTCATAGCATATATCAATTTAATGACACAAAAATGACAAAACAACAATAATGTAAAAATAACATGTGTGCAAACTTGATCAAATGCATAAATGGATGCCACCAATGGATTCATTGGATTTTCTAATCCAAAAACATATATAATATGTTGGGGTTATCAGAGAGAAATGATCACAATTGCATTAAGTGAAATGTCATGTAGAAATGGATATTTACAGAATTGGAAAATTGCCAGATATGGATGACCAAAATTGGACAGAGCCCGGAATGGAAAACTAGCATATTCCAGAAATGGAATTTCGCTGGGATTACTAAGTGAGAATAAGATAAAAAGGAGGAGGGTTCTAGGGGATTACAGGTGGGTCTTGGTTGTCATAGGCACAGGCAAAGCGCCGTGGAAAAATTAAGGAAGAAAAATAATGGAAAAAGCAACATGATGCAAGACATGTCATTAAATGCAAGATATGATAATGTGCATATGCGGATGAGGTGTTTCGGAAGGGGCGCATTCGAGACGGAAGGAGAAACAATGAACATGGCACAATCTTGTTAACCAAAGCATGCCACTAGATAGATCGGAAGATTTGGGCTGAAACTGATATAAAGATCGCCGGAAACGGATGCATGTTTTGAAAACGACAAGCAAGACCGTATACAATGCAAAATATTGAAAACAACAACATGGCAACTTGGATGCAAAGTTTATATATGCTACATCATAGCAATATGTTAATGAATGCAAAGGAATTGAAGTACATGTCAGGAACTACAAAACATGATTACTGAGCTACTGCTAAAATTCACTAGAACATGTTTGAAACAGCATGGAAAAAATGGAAATGATAACAGTTTTACATACTTGGCAGAAATTCACTGAACAAGGCAAAACAGATTCAGATAGCGATGTTTAGGACTAGTATACTATATGCTACAGGAACATATTATAGCAAAACAGAGCATTACATGCTAGTACTAAATGCACTTAACAAAACTTCCTTACTGAACTTGTTCCAAAGATCTACAGATATCATGATAGCATCAATGCAAAATGAGAAGTTATACTGACAGTTTAAGACTTAGCAAAATAAGCACGACATGGCAGAAACAGATTCATGTAGGCATGTTTGCAAGCTTGTGGCACTTATCACAGTGCACTATATGGCACGAAATAAAATATAGCATGAAGTGGACATGAAAATGAAGTTGTTCATGTGCAAAACAACATCATAGCATATATGAATTTAATGACACAAAATGACAACACAACAATATAATGTAAAAATGACATGTGTGCAAACTTGATCAAATGCAGAAATGGATGCCACCAATGGATTCATTGGATTTTTCTAATCCAAAAAGATATATAATATGTTGGGGTTAGTGTAGAGAAATGATCACAATTGCATTAAGTGAAATGCTGCCGAAATGGATATTTACGTAATTGGAAAACTGCCAGATATGGAATGACCAAAATTTTACAGGTCCGAAATGGAAAACTAACATATTCCGTAAATGGAATTTCACTGGGATTACTAAGTGAGAATAAGATAAAAGGAGGAGGGTTCTAGGGGATTACATGATGGGTCTTGGTTGTCATAGGCACAGGCAAAGCGCCATGGAAAAATTAAGGAAGAAAAATAATGTAAAAAGCAACATGATGCTAGACATGTCATGAAATGCAAGATATGATGTGCATATGCGGATGAGGTGTTTTGGAAGGCGCATTCTAGATGTAGGAGAAAAATGAACATGGCACAATCTTGGTAAGCCAAAATGCCACTAGATAGATCGGAATATTCGGGTTGAAATTGATATAAAGATCACGGAAACGGATGCACGGTTTGAAAATGACAAGCAAGACCATATACAATGCAAGCTATTGAAAACAACAACATGGCAACTTGGATGCAAAGTTTATATATGCTACAACATAGAAACATGGAAACGAATGCAAGGGAATTGAAGTAAATGTCAGGAACTACAAAACATGATTCTTGAAGCTACTTGCTAAAATTCACTAGAAGATGTTTAAAACAAGATGGTAAAAATGCAAACGATAACAGTTTTACATACTTGGCGTAAATTCACCGAACAAGGCAAAATAGATTCAGATGGTGATGTTTATGACTAGTATACTATATGCTACAGGAACATATTATAGCAAAAAGAGCATGACATGCTATTAATAATTGCACTTAAAAAACTCCCTTCGAACTTGTTCCAAAGATCTACAGATATCATGATAGCATCAATGCAAAATGAGAAGTTATACTGATAGTTTAAGACAGTAAAATAAGCACGACATGGCAGAAACAGATTCTTGTAGGCATGTTTGCAAGCTTGTGGCACTTATCACATTGCACTATATGGCACGAAATAAAATCTAGCATGAAGTGGACATGAAAATGAAGTTGTTCATGTGCAAAACAACGTCATAGCATATATCAATTTAATGACACAAAAATGACAAAACAACAATAATGTAAAAATAACATGTGTGCAAACTTGATCAAATGCATAAATGGATGCCACCAATGGATTCATTGGATTTTTCTAATCCAAAAACATATATAATATGTTGGGGTTACTGTAGAGAAATGATCACAATTGCATTAAGTGAAATGCTGCGATAAATGGATATTTACAGAATTGGAAAACTGCCAGATATGGATGACCAAAATTGGACAGAGCCCGAAATGGAAAACTAGCATATTCCAGAAATGGAATTTCGCTGGGATTACTAAGTGAGAATAAGATAAAAAGGAGGAGGGTTCTAGGGGATTACAGGTGGGTCTTGGTTGTCATAGGCACAGGGCAAAGCGCCGTGGAAAAATTAAGGAAGAAAAATAATGGAAAAAGCAACATGATGCAAGACATGTCATGAAATGCAAGATATGATAATGTGCATATGCGGATGAGGTGTTTCGGAAGGGGTGCATTCGAGACGGAAGGAGAAACAATGAACATGGCACAATCTTGATAACCCAAGCATGCCACTAGATAGATCGGAAGATTCGGGTTGAAATGTATATAAAAATCAGCGGAAACGGATGCACGGTTTTAAAATGACAAGCAGGACCAGATACAATGCAAGCTATTGAAAACAACAACATGGCAACTTGGATGCAAAGTATATATATGCTACAACATAGTAACATGGAAATGAATGCAAAGGAATTGAAGTACATGTCAGGAACTACAAAACATGGTTACTGAGCTGCTGCTAAAATTCACTACAACATGTTTAAAACAGCATCGAAAAAATGCAAATAATAACAGTTTTACATACTTGGCAGAAATTCACGGATCAAGGCAAAACAGATTCAGATAGCGATGTTTAGGACTAGTATACTATATGCTACAGGAACATATTATAGCAAAAAAGAGCATGACATGCTAGTACTAAATGCACTTAACAAAACTCCCTTACTGAACTTGTTCCAAAGATCTACAGATATCATGATAGCATCAATGCAAAATGAGAAGTTATACCGACAGTTTAAGAATTAGCAAAATAAGCACGACATGGCAGAAACAGATTCATGTAGGCATGTTTGCAAGCTTGTGGCACTTATCACAAAGGCACTATATGGCACGAAATAAAATCTAGCATTAAGTAGACATGAAAATGAAGTTGTTCATGTGCAAAACAACATCATAGCATATATGAATTTAATGACACAAAATGACAAAACAACAATATAATGTAAAAATGACATGTGTGCAAACTTGATCAAATGCAGAAATGGATGCCACCAATGGATTCATTGGATTTTTATAATCCAAAAAGATATATAATATGTTGGGGTTAGTGTAGAGAAATGATCACAATTGCATTAAGTGAAATGCTGTAAATGGATATTTACAGCATTGGAAAACTGCCAGATATGGAATGACCAAAATTGGACAGGTCTTAAATGGAAAACTAGCATATTCCGTAAATGGAATTTCATTTGGGATTACTAAGTGAGAATAAGATAAAAAGTAGGAGGGTTCTAGGGGATTACAGATGGGTCTTGGTTGTCATAGGCACAAGGCAAAGCGCCATGGAAAAATTAAGGAAGAAAAATAATGTAAAAAGCAACATGATGCTAGACATGTCATGAAATGCAAGATATGATGTGCATATGCGGATGAGGTGTTTCGGAAGGGGCGCATTCTAGACAGAAGGAGAAAAAATGAACATGGCACAATCTTGGTAAGCCAAAAATGCCACTAGATAGATCGGAATATTCGGGTTGAAATTGATATAAAGATCACCGGAAACGGATGCACGGTTTGAAAATGACAAGCAAGACCATATACAATGCAAGCTATTGAAAACAACAACATGGCAACTTGGATGCAAAGTTTATATATGCTACAACATAGAAACATGGAAACGAATGCAAGGGAATAGAAGTACATGTCAGGAACTACAAAACATGATTACTGAGCTACTGCTAAAATTCACTAGAAGATGTTTAAAACAGCATGGTAAAAATGCAAACGATAACAGTTTTACATACTTGGCGAAATTCAACGAACAAGGCAAAATAGATTCAGATGGTGATGTTTATGACTAGTATACTATATGCTACAGGAACATATTATAGCAAAAAGAGCATGACATGCTATTAATAATTGCACTTAAAAAACTCCTCATCGAACTTGTTCCAAAGATCTACAGATATCATGATAGCATCAATGCAAAATGAGAAGTTATACTGATAGTTTAAGACAGCAAAATAAGCACGACATGGCAGAAACAGATTCTTGTAGGCATGTTTGCAAGCTTGTGGCACTTATCACATTGCACTATATGGCACGTAAATAAAATCTAGCATGAAGTGGACATGAAAATGAAGCTGTTCATGTGCAAAACAACGTCATAGCATATATCAATTTAATGACACAAAAATGACAAAACAACAATAATGTAAAAATAACATGTGTGCAAACTTGATCAAATGCATAAATGGATGCCACCAATGGATTCATTGGATTTTTCTAATCCAAAAACATATATAATATGTTGGGGTTACTGTAGAGAAATGATCACAATTGCATTAAGTGAAATGCTGCGAGAAATGGATATTTACAGAATTGGAAAATTGCCAGATATGGATGACCAAAATTGGACAGAGCCCGAAATGGAAAACTAGCATATTCCAGAAATGGAATTTCATTTGGGATTACTAAGTGAGAATAAGATAAAAGGAGGAGGGTTCTAGGGGATTACAGGTGGGTCTTGGTTGTCATAGGCACAGGGCAAAGCGCCGTGGAAAAATTAAGGAAGAAAAATAATGGAAAAAGCAACATGATGCAAGACATGTCATGAAATGCAAGATATGATAATGTGCATATGCGGATGAGGTGTTTCGGAAGGGGCGCATTCGAGACGGAAGGAGAAACAATGAACATGGCACAATCTTGTTAACCAAAGCATGCCACTAGATAGATCGGAAGATTTGGGCTGAAACTGATATAAAGATCGCCGGAAACGGATGCACGTTTTGAAAATGACAAGCAAGACCGTATACAATGCAAAATATTGAAAACAACAACATGGCAACTTGGATGCAAAGTTTATATATGCTACATCATAGCAATATGTTAATGAATGCAAAGGAATTGAAGTACATGTCAGAACTACAAAACATGATTCTTGAGCTACTGCTAAAATTCACTAGAACATGTTTGAAACAGCATGGAAAAAATGGAAATGATAACAGTTTTACATACTTGGCAGAAATTCACTGAACAAGGCAAAATAGATTCAGATAGCGATGTTTAGGACTAGTATACTATATGCTACAGGAACATATTATAGCAAAACAGAGCATTACATGCTAGTACTAAATGCACTTAACAAAACTTCCTTCTTGAACTTGTTCCAAAGATCTACAGATATCATGATAGCATCAATGCAAAATGAGAAGTTATCTTGACAGCTTAAGACTTAGCAAAATAAGCACGACATGGCGTAAACAGATTCATGTAGGCATGTTTGCAAGCTTGTGGCACTTATCACAAAGGCACTATATGGCACCTAAATAAAATATAGCATGAAGTGGACATGAAAATGAAGTTGTTCATGTGCAAAACAACATCATAGCATATATGAATTTAATGACACAAAATGACAACACAACAATATAATGTAAAAATGACATGTGTGCAAACTTGATCAAATGCAGAAATGGATGCCACCAATGGATTCATTGGATTTTTCTAATCCAAAAAGATATATAATATGTTGGGGTTAGTGTAGAGAAATGATCACAATTGCATTAAGTGAAATGCTGCCAGAAATGGATATTTACAGAATTGGAAAACTGCCAGATATGGAATGACCAAAATTTTACAGGGCCCGAAATGGAAAACTAACATATTCCAGAAATGGAATTTCGCTGGGATTACTAAGTGAGAATAAGATAAAAAGGAGGAGGGTTCTAGGGGATTACAGATGGGTCTTGGTTGTCATAGGCACAGGGCAAAGCGCCATGGAAAAATTAAGGAAGAAAAATAATGTAAAAAGCAACATGATGCTAGACATGTCATGAAATGCAAGATATGATGTGCATATGCGGATGAGGTGTTTCGGAAGGGGCGCATTCTAGATGTATGAGAAAAATGAACATGGCACAATCTTGGTAAGCCAAAATGCCACTAGATAGATCGGAATATTCGGGTTGAAATTGATATAAAGATCACCTAAACGGATGCACGGTTTGAAAATGACAAGCAAGACCATATACAATGCAAGCTATTGAAAACAACAACATGGCAACTTGGATGCAAAGTTTATATATGCTACAACATAGAAACATGGAAACGAATGCAAGGGAATTGAAGTAAATGTCAGGAACTACAAAACATGATTACTGAGCTACTGCTAAAATTCACTAGAAGATGTTTAAAACAGCATGGTAAAAATGCAAACGATAACAGTTTTACATACTTGGCAGAAATTCACCTAACAAGGCAAAATAGATTCAGATGGTGATGTTTATGACTAGTATACTATATGCTACAGAACATATTATAGCAAAAAAGAGCATGACATGCTATTAATAATTGCACTTAAAAAAACTCCCTTACTGAACTTGTTCCAAAGATCTACAGATATCATGATAGCATCAATGCAAAATGAGAAGTTATACTGATAGTTTAAGACAGTAAAATAAGCACGACATGGCAGAAACAGATTCTTGTAGGCATGTTTGCAAGCTTGTGGCACTTATCACATTGCACTATATGGCACGAAATAAAATCTAGCATGAAGTGGACATGAAAATGAAGCTGTTCATGTGCAAAACAACGCCATAGCATATATCAATTTAATGACACAAAAATGACAAAACAACAATAATGTAAAAATAACATGTGTGCAAACTTGATCAAATGCATAAATGGATGCCACCAATGGATTCATTGGATTTTTCTAATCCAAAAACATATATAATATGTTGGGGTTAGTGTAGAGAAATGATCACAATTGCATTAAGTGAAATGCTGCGATAAATGGATATTTACAGAATTGGAAAACTGCCAGATATGGATGACCAAAATTGGACAGAGCCCGAAATGGAAAACTAGCATATTCCAGAAATGGAATTTCGCTGGGATTACTAAGTGAGAATAAGATAAAAAGGAGGACGGTTCTAGGGGATTACAGATGGGTCTTGGTTGTCATAGGCACAGGGCAAAGCGCCGTGGAAAAATTAAGGAAGAAAAATAATGGAAAAAGCAACATGATGCAAGACATGTCATGAAATGCAAGATATGATAATGTGCATATGCGGATGAGGTGTTTCGGAAGGGGTGCATTCGAGACGGAAGGAGAAACAATGAACATGGCACAATCTTGATAACCCAAGCATGCCACTAGATAGATCGGAAGATTCGGGTTGAAATGTATATAAAAATCAGCGGAAACGGATGCACGGTTTTAAAATGACAAGCAGGACCAGATACAATGCAAGCTATTGAAAACAACAACATGGCAACTTGATGCAAAGTATATATATGCTACAACATAGTAACATGGAAATGAATGCAAAGGAATTGAAGTACATGTCAGAACTACAAAACATGGTTCTTGAGCTGCTGCTAAAATTCACTACAACATGTTTAAAACAAGATCGAAAAATGCAAATAATAACAGTTTTACATACTTGGCAGAAATTCACGGATCAAGGCAAAACAGATTCAGATAGCGATGTTTAGGACTAGTATACTATATGCTACAGGAACATATTATAGCAAAAAAGAGCATGACATGCTAGTACTAAATGCACTTAACAAAACTCCCTTACTGAACTTGTTCCAAAGATCTACAGATATCATGATAGCATCAATGCAAAATGAGAAGTTATACTGACAGTTTAAGAATTAGCAAAATAAGCACGACATGGCGTAAAACAGATTCATGTAGGCATGTTTGCAAGCTTGTGGCACTTATCACAAAGGCACTATATGGCACTAAATAAAATCTAGCATGAAGTAGACATGAAAATGAAGTTGTTCATGTGCAAAACAACGTCATAGCATATATGAATTTAATGACACAAAATGAAAAACAACAATATAATGTAAAAATGACATGTGTGCAAACTTGATCAAATGCAGAAATGGATGCCACCAATGGATTCATTGGATTTTTCTTATCCAAAAACATATATATTATGTTGGGGTTAGTGTAGAGAAATGATCACAATTGCATTAAGTGAAATGCTACCAGAAATGGATATTTACAGAATTGGAAAATTGCCAGATATGGAATGACCAAAATTTTACAGGGCCCGAAATGGAAAACTAGCATATTCCAGAAATGGAATTTCGCTGGAATTACTAAGTGAGAATAATATAAAAAGGAGGAGGGTTCTAGGGGATTACAGATGGGTCTTTGTTGTCATAGGCACAGGGCAAAGCGCCATGGAAAAATTAAGGATGAAAAATAATGTATAAAGCAACATGATGCAAGACATGTCATGAAATGCAAGATATGATGTGCATATGCGGCTGAGGTGTTTCGGAAGGGGTGCATTTGAGTTGGAACGAGAAACAATGAACATGGCACAATCTTGGTAACCAAAGCATGCCACTAGAAAGATCGGAAGATTTGGGTTGAAATTGATATAAAGATCACCGGAAACAGATGCACGGTTTGAAAATGATAAGCAAGACCATATACAATGCAAGCTATAGAAAACAACAACATGGCAACTTGGATGCAAAGTTTATATATGCAAAAGCATAGCAACATGGAAATGAATGCAAAGGAATTGAAGTACATGTCAGGAACTACAAAACATGATTACTGAGCTACTACTAAAATTCACTAGAACATGTTTAAAACAACATGGAAAAAATGCAAATGATAACAGTTTTACATACTTGGCAGAAATTCACTGAACAAGGCAAAACAGATTCAGATAGCGATGTTTAGGACTAGTATACTATATGCTATAGGCACATATTATAGCAAAAAAGAGCATGGCATGCTAGTACTAAATGCACTTGACAAAACTCCCTTACTGAACTTGTTCCAAAGATCTACAGATATCATGATAGCATCAATGCAAAATGAGAAGTTATACTGATAGTTTAAGACAGCAGAATAAGCACGACATGGCAGAAACAGATTCTTGTAGGCATGTTTGCAAGCGTGTGGCACTTATCACAGTGCACTATATGGTACGAAATAAAATCTAGCATGAACTGGACATGAAAATGAAGTTGTTCATGTGCAAAACAACGTCATAGCATATATGAATTTAATGACACAAAAATGACAAAACTACAATATAATGTATAAATTACATGTGTCCAAACTTGACCAAATGCATAAATGTATGCCACCAATGGATTCATTGGATTTTTCTAATCCAAAAACATATATAATATGTTGGGGTTAGTGTAGAGAAATGATCACAATTGCATTAAGTGAAATGCTGCCAGAAATGGATATTTACAGAATTGGAAAACTACCAGATATGGAATGGTCAAAATTGGACAGAGCCCGAAATGGAAAACTAGCATATTCCAGAAATGGAATTTCTCTGGGATTACTAAGTGAGAATAAGATAAAAAGGAGGAGGGTTCTAGGGGATTACAGGTGGGTCTTGGTTGTCATAGGCACAGGGCAAAGCGCCGTGGAAAAATTAAGGAAGAAAAATAATGGAAAAAGCAACAAGATGCAAGACATGTCATGAAATGCAAGATATGATGTGCATATGCGGATGAGGTGTTTCGGAAGGGGCGCATTCGAGACGGAAGGAGAAACAATGAATATGGCACAATCTTGGTAACCAAAGCATGCCACTAGATAGATCGGAAGATTTGGGTTGAAATTGATATAAAGATCACCGGAAACGGATGCACGGTTTGAAAATGACAAGCAAGACCATATAGAATGCAAGCTATTGAAATCAACAACATGGCAACTTGGATGCAAAGTTTATATATGCTAAAGCATAGCAACATGGAAATGAATGCAAAGAAATTCAAGTACATGTCAGGAACTACAAAACATGATTACTGAGCTACTGCTAAAATTCACTAGAACATGTTTAAAACAGCATGGAAAAAATGCAAATGATAACAGTTTTACATACTTGGCAGAAATTCACTGAACAAGGCAAAACAGATTAGATAGCGATGTTTAGGACTAGTATACTATATGCTACAAGAACATATTATAGCAAAAAAGAGCATGACATGCTAGTACTAAATGCACTTAACAAAACTTCCTTACTGAATTTGTTCCAAACATCTACAGATATCATGATAGCATCAATGCAAAATGAGAAGTTATACTGATAGTTTAAGACTTAGCAAAATAAGCACGACATGGCAGAAACAGATTCATGTAGGCATGTTTGCAAGCTTGTGGCACTTATGACAGTGCACTATATGGCACGAAATAAAATCTAGCATGAAGTAGACATGAAAATGAAGATGTTCATGTGCAAAAAAACGTCATAACATATATGAATTTCATGACACAAAAATGACAAAACAACAATATAATGTAAAAATTACATGTGTGCAAACTTGATCAAATGCAGAAATGGATGCCACCAATGGATTCATTGGATTTTTCTTATCCAAAAATATATATAATATGTTTGGGTTAGTGTAGGGAAATGATCACAATTGCATTAAGTGAAATTCTGCCAAAAATGGATATTTATAGAATTGGAAACCTGCCAGATATGGAATGACCAAAATTGGACAGGGCCCGAAATGGAAAACTAGCATATTCCAGAAATGGAATTTCGCTGGGATTACTAAGTCATAATATGATAAAAAGGAGGAGGGTTCTAGGGGATTACAAGTGGATCTTGGTTGTCATAGGCACAGGGCAATGCGCCGTGGAAAAATTAAGGAAGAAAATAATGTAAAAAAGCAACATGATTGAAGACATGTCATGAAATGCAAGATATGATGTGCATATGCGGATGAGGTGTTTCGGAAGGGGTGGATTCAAGACGGAAGGAGAAACAATGAACATGGCGCAATCTTGGTAACCAAAGCATGCCACTAGATAGATCGGAAGATTTGGGTTGAAATTGATATAAAGATCACCGGAAACGGATGCACGGTTTGAAAATGACAAGCAAGACCATATAGAATGCAAGCTATTGAAATCAACAACATGGCAACTTGGATGCAAAGTTTATATATGCTAAAGCATAGCAACATGGAAATGAATGCAAAGAAATTCAAGTACATGTCAGGAACTACAAAACATGATTACTGAGCTACTGCTAAAATTCACTAGAACATGTTTAAAACAGCATGGAAAAAATGCAAATGATAACAGTTTTACATACTTGGCGTAAATTCACCGAACAAGGCAAAACAGATTAGATAGCGATGTTTAGGACTAGTATACTATATGCTACAAGAACATATTATAGCAAAAAAGAGCATGACATGCTAGTACTAAATGCACTTAACAAAACTTCCTTACTGAATTTGTTCCAAACATCTACAGATATCATGATAGCATCAATGCAAAATGAGAAGTTATACTGATAGTTTAAGACTTAGCAAAATAAGCACGACATGGCAGAAACAGATTCATGTAGGCATGTTTGCAAGCTTGTGGCACTTATGACAAGGCACTATATGGCACGAAATAAAATCTAGCATGAAGTAGACATGAAAATGAAGATGTTCATGTGCAAAAAACGTCATAACATATATGAATTTCATGACACAAAAATGACAAAACAACAATATAATGTAAAAATTACATGTGTGCAAACTTGATCAAATGCAGAAATGGATGCCACCAATGGATTCATTGGATTTTTCTTATCCAAAAATATATATAATATGTTTGGGTTAGTGTAGGGAAATGATCACAATTGCATTAAGTGAAATTCTGCCAAAAATGGATATTTATAGAATTGGAAACCTGCCAGATATGGAATGACCAAAATTGGACAGGGCCCGAAATGGAAAACTAGCATATTCCAGAAATGGAATTTCGCTGGGATTACTAAGTCATAATATGATAAAAAGGAGGAGGGTTCTAGGGGATTACAAGTGGATCTTGGTTGTCATAGGCACAGGGCAATGCGCCGTGGAAAAATTAAGGAAGAAAATAATGTAAAAAAGCAACATGATTGAAGACATGTCATGAAATGCAAGATATGATGTGCATATGCGGATGAGGTGTTTCGGAAGGGGTGGATTCAAGACGGAAGGAGAAACAATGAACATGGCGCAATCTTGGTAACCAAAGCATGCCACTAGATAGATCGGAAGATTTGGGTTGAAATTGATATAAAGATCACCGGAAACGGATGCACGGTTTGAAAATGACAAGCAAGACCATATAGAATGCAAGCTATTGAAATCAACAACATGGCAACTTGGATGCAAAGTTTATATATGCTAAAGCATAGCAACATGGAAATGAATGCAAAGGAATTGAAGTACATGTCAGGAACTACAAAACATGATTACTGAGCTACTGCTAAAATTCACTAGAACATGTTTAAAACAGCATGGAAAAAATGCAAATGATAACAGTTTTATATACTTGGCAGAAATTCACTGAACAAGGCAAAACAGATTAGATAGCGATGTTTAGGACTAGTATACTATATGCTACAAGAACATATTATAGCAAAAAAGAGCATGCCACGCTAGTACTAAATGCACTTAACAAAACTCCCTTACTGAACTTGTTCCAAAGATCTGTAGATATCATGATAGCATCAATGCAAAATGAGAAGTTATACTGACAGTTTAAGACTTTGCAAAATAAGCACGACATGGCAGAAACAGATTCATGTAGGCATGTTTGCAAGCTTGTGGCACTTATCACAGTGCACTATATGGCACGAAATATAATCTAGCATGAAGTACACATGAAAATGAAGTTGTTCATGTGCAAAACATCGTCATATCATATATGAATTTAATGACACTAAAATGACAAAACAACAATATAATGTAAAAATGACATGTGTGCAAACTTGATCAAATGCAGAAATGGATGACACCAATGGATTCATTGGATTTTTCTTATCCAAAAACATATATAGTATGTTGGGGTTAGTGTAGAGAAATGATCACAATTGCATTAAGTGAAATGCTGCTAGAAATGGATATTTACAGAATTGGAAAACTTCCAGATATGGAATGACCAAAATTGGATAGGGCCCAAAATGGAAAACTTGCATATTCCAGAAATGGAATTTTGCTGGGATTACTAAGTGAGAATAAGATAAAAAGGAGGAGGGTTCTAGGGGATTACAGGTGGGTCTTGGTTGTCATAGGCACAGGGCAAAACGCCGTGGAAAAATTAAGGAAGAAAAATAATGTAAAAAAGCAACATGATGCAAGACATGTCATGAAATGCAAGATATGATGTGCATATGCGGATGAGGTGTTTCGGAAGGGGTGCATTCGAGACGGATGGAGAAACAATGAACATGGCACAATCTTGGTAACCAAAGCATGCCACTAGATAGATCGGAAGATTTGGGTTGAAATTGATATTGGCATTCGAGACGGAGGGCATTTTGCGCCTCAAGGGCTTGTCGTTGTTGTTGTTGTTGACAGAGAGCATCAGTGTCTTGCTCATCTTGATATTGGCATTGTCACTCTTGCATTTGCTCTCGTTAGCGTTGGTGTTCTTGCTCTTCCACTTGTTGGCGTTGGCGTTGCCTTTCTTGTGCTTGCTCAAGGCTAGCTTGACTTTGACGACGCCGATGTTCTTGCTCGTCGAGTTGCTCTTGTGGATCATTGTCATGTAGAGGATTGCGTTTTGCTTGAAGGTCTTGGCGGGCGGCTCGAAGAAGAGTGTTCGATGTCGGTGTACTTGAGCCAGAGATGGTGTAGGAGGAATGTCGACTCGAGTGGCTCCATCTTGAATATGAAGAAGTGGTAGAAGAGAGGTTGACCAACAAGGCACGAATCTCGTCCATTCGTGCATTGCTTTCTTGTTTTTGTTCGTCGAGCTTGTTGTCGAAGTAATCTCTTGTACGTTTCTCGGAGTGTCCCAAGTCAGAGGCGAAGTAGTCGATTCGGTCGCTCAATGCTTGTTATTCTTGATGTGAAGCTCTCTGTCCGCCGAAGAGGTGGTTCTTGGTGACGTAGGAGTTCGGGTCCTCGTCTTGCTTGATGAAGAGTGGGTTGGTAGAAGTAGTTGGCTTATCCATCATTCCAAGTAAATGTGTGAGTAGGAGAGAGAAGAACTATACCAAATGTACCTTGACCGATGTTGAGAATGGATCAAAGATCACTCAATGATGTAACAAGGAAATAGCACAGTTGGCGTATCTCATCAATCTCTCACACATACACAAATAAAACCTTTGGTGGATCTTGGTGAGGATGGTGGAACAAAATTTGATGCCAATGTTAGTAAGATTCAATAATCTTACAAAATATTCGCAAATTTGTAAATGCAACAAGTAGAACAATAGCAAGATATGTTACACGGAAACACACACATCGATAGATAGATGGAGTTGCGCAACCAAGGAATGAGCCAAAATTTGGAATCCACAGAAAATGGTCTTGTTGCACAACACTAGAGAGATGCTAGCACGATTGCACAATAGGTGGATGCGAGACTTGTGCACAACCTACTAAGAAAAATGCAACGACTTCTATCCCAAGTATGCTATATGTATGGTGTTCTGATGATATGATCCAAGATGATCAAGTATGACAATCTTAATGTATTATGATGCTATTATTCTTGCTTAAAATCTCTTTGCTTATCTTTTGCTCTTGCTTAAAAGCTTGTTTGGATTTTTCTCTTCTGAGCTCTTTCTTTGGCCTCTTATGCAAAACTTCATGAACCAAGATAGCAATTGTGTATGCGGTGACAACCTTGTGACACACGAGATCAAACCAAGATATGTACACCAATGTGATGTGATATATGCAATGACCACTAATGTTCACAAGTAACATTGCCGGTAATACTCAATGGCTAGTCTCGATAGGAAAGGTACGCAAAATGGCTATGGGTTTATCAATGCGATGGCAAGGATTACACAAAGGTGTTGTTGAAGTTACCGTCCTTCCTGACGGTCGAGAGTATCAAAACTGTGAAGTGGTCATTGTCGATGACGAGTCCGGGGCGAAGATGAGCGGTGGTTATGTCTAAGCCGAACCGTCCCTATCTAGCCGAAACACGATAGGAAACAGGAACCATAACTCAAATTCTCAAAACAAAATGTGTCAAAATTGTCGTAGTTGGCGGAGGGTAAGCGATGGTGGTTGCGGAAAGCGGTGGTGATTTACGGAGTTTCTATGTTTGGGTATCGGATAGGTGGATCGGAAGGTGTAGTGTTGTGGGAGTGTGTATGCAGAAGTGGAAATGGATCGCGGGACTGAACAAAGTTTAGGTTCGTCAGGGTTCATCAGACGTCCGGTCTGGGTCGGACGACCATTGGCTGTCGGATGTCCGGTATCTGTCGAACGTCCGCTGCCTAGGCGATTTCGGGCACGGGTTGAACTCTAGGGTTCGTGGTAGAGGGGGAAAATGTGATCAAAATTGGACGAATTTGTGGATGGAAAAGGGGGAAATGATGGGGAAAAGCAAGATCTACCTGCTACACACGAAATCCACGGATCAAATCCAACAAAACTTCATCAAAACCAAAAAATCACGAAAAACATTTGGGGCTATTTTTGGTGGGGAATTTTCAAAATTGGGACAAAATCAACAAAGTTAGGCTAGAAAACAAGGGGTAGGGGCTCCAAATATATGATCAACCTAGGCTCATGATACCAAGATGATATAGGGTGGAAACCCTAGGGCCGATTTTTCACGAAATGGAGGGAATCCTACGAAGAACACAAGGAACACGACGGAAAAACACTCATCAATGAGAACAATCACACATGTGCTAGATCCCTGAGCATAAAGTGTGATACAAGATCCAAATGCAACAAAGGATGATACAAGAGGCGGTAGTTCTTCTCTGTGAGGAGGTCTTCCCATGAGGGCTCTTGAATCCAAGGATGGATCTTCTGTGAAGAGGCCTGGTCTCTGAGGAGTAGAACCAAATAGATGAGCAAAGCTCTATCTCTAGTATGAGCTAAACCAATGCTAGCCCTAGAAAGAGGGAGTAGGAGGAATATTTATAGTCTAGGGGGCGAAGGGGTACATGGGCCTCGGCCCTAGTCTCTGTGCGCACACAGGCGTCTCTCGTCCGACGACTACCGGACGTCCGGTGGCTCGTAAGGGTCCGGTCATCTGGTACCTGTCAGACGTCCGGCGTTTTGGCTTGGGGGGCTTGGCGTCGGATTTCAGGTCGGCTTCAGAAATTCGAGGCGTCGGTCATCTGGTTCGTCTTGGACTTCTGGCATATTGGCTCAAACCCGCAGGAGTCGAATATCTGGTGGGGTCCGGTCGTCCGGTGGCTGGAGGATGTCGGTCGTCCGGTCGTTGTAACGCTCTCTGGCTGAGCCTTCTGGCTGGTGAGGCCTCCAGGGGTCGGATGTCCGACGAGGGCCGGTTGTCTGGTGGTTGTCAACTTTAGGCAGCTTCTTCTCTTGGTCCTTGCGCTCGGTGTCCTCGCCGTCCTGGTTGTTGAGTGTAGTTGCTCCATGGCTTCCCTCTAAGTAACTGATGTGGGCGTTCTGGGAACCGGGGTACCCACACATGACTGCCTGCTGCCCATGGCGTGGCTCCATCGACGACCTAGTATGGCCCATCTTAAGCACCAACCACACAAGACCCTCGCGAGCGGCCAAGCCTCGAGAGGCGAATGGCGCCAAGACCTCCAGAAGGAGCTGCCTCCTTAGGATGGCTCCTGAGGAGCGGAGACTCCTATGAAAGCCCTCACCTCATGAGGATCGGATGACGCAAGCCATGACGACCAAGGCCTCGCGGGCGCCAGTGGGCGCAGTACAGCAGGTTTCCTCTTTGGTGCAAAAGAGACAAGCGCAGGCGCGGAGTCCCGAGGGATCAACCAAAGGTTTCCATTTCCATGCTACAAGACCAAGATCACCAGGACGGTAGGACAGAGGTCATCGCCGAGCGCACCACGGTGTCATGGCCATCAGCTTCGCATGCGAAGACCAATTTTTGTCTCCCTTCGAATTTGGCCGTTGTGGCCTCCCTACCCGCCTTCATTTTGGGAAGAGGAACAAAGACACTATAAATATATACTAGCCACCACCATAGAGAAGGATCCGGATCCAGACGATGCACACCCTCACCAGATCACACAAACACAAGAACACACCTCCTGAGGCTGTTCTGCCTTTGTACTAGTTCATCCTCAGCCCACCTCGAGGCAAATCCACCACAAAGAACGACTAGGGTATTACACCGCAAGGTGGCCTAAACCTGGGTAAACTGCCTTGTCCCGCTCCTCTACAGTTCATCAAGCTAGACCATGAGATCGTCAAGTTGGAAGGCTGGGGAGGTTGAGTTCTTTGCACGCACCCTAGAGTTCGAATCTTTCTTGGGTCTGCGGAGCCTCGAATCTGACATTTGGCGTGCCAGCTAGAGGTTCGTCGGAGCCTCTCTTCCTTTCGGTTTGCTGAACAGGGCATCCTGGCGGCTCATGAGGCCAGGCGCTAGGAGATCCTATTGGAGGTGGCGCCGAATCCTCACGAGCCCCCGAGCCTCTAGAGCCTCACAAGGTTCAGGACCCGGACGACTCTTGAGGAGCAACTTCTGCAGCTCGCATCTTCAGCTACTCCAACATCTCTTTAGCACCGGTGCCAGGTGAGGCTTTTTGGTTTGTTCAGTTGGGGGCGCTCCTCGGGCTGCATTATCCCCTAGCCGTGTGGGTCCGTCCCTGCGGCATGTATCGTTATTTGCATCTATCAGAACTGGCCTTACCCTTTCGTGAGTTTCTTTATGATTATCACCTACCTGTCCGGTGCTTCATCGCCATTCGCGGCCTCCGTGCATTGTCGACCCGCCGTTTACTCGTCCCGCCAACGGGGCTGCTGGCACGGCGCCCATGCTCGGGTCTGTCCCTGCAGCGCTGATAGATCTGAGAGATTGAGCTCCGACTCGTGGCCTACCCTACGCACGTCACCTCAACAGGTCCTCAGTGCCTTCATTTTATTGCAGAAAGATCTACGATAGGACAGCAAGCACAGCTGTGTGTTATGATCTCCTTCACCGATTAACTCGCAGGAACCTCCGGAGCCAGACTACGAGCTGCTACCTCTTTAGCATGTGTTGGTTTTCCCTTGAAGAGGAAAGGGTGATGCAGCAAAGTAGCATAAGTATCTCCTTCAGTTTTTGAGAACCAAGGTATCAATCCAGTAGGAGATTACACGCAAGTCACCTAGTACTTGCACAAACAATCAATAACCTTGCAACCAACCCGGTAAAGGGGCTGTCAATCCCTTCACAGTCACCCGCAAAAGTGAGATCTAATAAAGATAGTAAGATAAATATTTTTGGTATTTTTGTTGTATAGGTTGGAAAGTAAATATTGCAAAATAGTAAAACGAGATGTGATGTAAATAAAAGAGATGCAATATAATAAGAAAGAGACCCGGGGGCCATAGATTTCACTAGTTGCTTCTCTCAAGATAGCATATATTATAATGGCTGAACAAATTACTGTCGAGCAATTGATAGAAGAGCGCATAGTTATGAGAATATCTAGGCAATGATCATGAATATAGGCATCACGTCCGTGTCAAGTAGACCAAAACGACTCTTCATCTACTACTATTACTCCACACATCGACCGCTATCTAGCATGCATCTAGAGTATTAAGTTCATAAGAACAGAGTAACATATTAAGCAAGATGACATGATGTAGAGGCTTAAACTCAAGCAATATGATATAAACCCCATATTTTTATCCTCGATGGCAACAATACAATACGTGCCTTGCTTCCCCTACTGTCACTGGGAAAGGACACCGCAAGATTGAACCCAAAGCTAAGCACTTCTCCCATTGCAAGAAAGGTCAATCCAGTAGGCCAAACTAAACCGATAATTCGAAGAGTCTTGCAAAGATATCAAATCATGCATATAAGAATTCAGAGAAGAACCAAATATTATTCATAGATAAACTTGATCATAAATCCACAATTCATTGGATCTAGGCAAACACACCGCAAAAGAATGTCACATCGAATAGATCTCCAAGAACTTCGAGGAGAACTTTGTATTGAGAACCAAAGAGAGAGAAGAAGCCATATAGCTAATAACTATGGACCTGAAGGTCTATGGTAAACTACTCACACATCATCGGAGAGGCTATGGTGTTGATGTAGAAGCCCTCCGTGATCGATTCCCCCTCCGGCAGATAACCGGAAAAGGCCCCAAGATGGGATCTCACGGGTACAGAAGGTTGCGGTGGTGGAAAAGTGGTTTCGTGGCTCCCCTTGATGTTTCTAGGGTATAACGGTATATATATAGGCGAAATAAGTATATCGGTAGAGCTTTGTGGGGCCCATGAGGTTGGGGGAGCGCCCTCTTGCCCCGTGGCCGCCTCGCGGAGTTCCAGACTTCAACTCCTAGTCTTCTGGATTGCGTTTGTTCCTAGAAAGATCCTCGTGAAGGTTTCATTCCGTTTGGTATTCCTTTTCTGCAAAACACTAAAATAGAAAAAAACAGAAACTCGCACTGGGCCTTCGGTTAATAGGTTAGTCGCAAAAATAATATAAAAGAGCATATTAAAGCCCATTTAACATCCAAAACAGGTAATATAATAGCATGGAACAATCAAAAATTATAGATAAGTTGGAGACGTATCAAGCATCCCCAACCTTAATTCCTGCACGTCCTCGAGTAGGTAAATGATAAAAACAGAATTTTTGATGTGGATTGCTACCTAACATAATTTTCAATGTAATTTTCTTTATTGTGGCATGAATGTTCAGATCCGAAAGATTCAAGACAAAAGTTTAATATTGACATAAAAATAATAATACTTCAAGCATACTAACAAAGCAATTATGTCTTCTCAAAATAACATAGCCAAAGAAAGCTCTCCCTACAAAATCACATAGTTTGTCCATGCTCCATCTTCGTCGCACAAAATGCTCAAATCATGCAGAACTCCGATGACAAGCCAAGCAATTGTTTCATACTTTAGTGTTCTCAAACTTTTTCAACTTTCACGCAATACATGAGCGCGAGCCATGGACATAGCACTATAGGTGGAATAGAATGGTGGTTGTGGAGAAAAAAAAGAGGAAGATGGTCTCACATCAACTAGGTGTATTAACGGGCGATGGAGATGACCACCAATAGATATAAATGTATGAAAGCTCAACAAAAGAAACTAAGTGGGTGTGCATCCAACTTTCTTGCTCACGAAGACTTAGGGCATTTGAGGAAGTCCATTGTTGGAATATACAAGAAAAGTTCTAAACGAAAATTCCCACTAGTATATGAAAGTGACAAAATAAGAGACTCTCTATCATGAAGATCATGGTGCAACTTTGAAGCAGAAGTGTGGAAAAAGGATAGTAACATTGCCCCTTCTCTCTTTTTCTCTCATTTTTTTGGGCCTTCTCCTTTTTTATTTGGCCTTTCTCTTTTTTTGGGCCTTCTCTTTTTTTATTTGGCCTTTCTCTTTTTTTTTCCTCACACGGGACAATGCTCTAAAAATGATGATCATCACACTTCTATTTATTTACAACTCAAGGATTACAACTCGATACTAGACCAAAATATAACTCTAATATGAGTGCCTCCGGCGGTGTACCAGGATGGGCAATGAATCAAGAGTGACATGTATGAAAAATTATGAATGGTGGCCTTGCCACAAATACAAAGTCAACTACATGATCATGCAAGGCAATTTGACAATGATGAAGCGTGTCATAATAAACGGAACAGTGGAAAGTTGCATGGAAATATATCTCAGAATGGCTATGGAAATGCCATAATAGGTAGGTATGGTGGCTGTTTTGAGGAAGGTATATGGTGGGTTTATGGTACCGGCGAAAGTTGCGCGGTACTAGAGAACCTAGCAATGGTGGAAGGACGAGAGTGCGTATAATCCATGGACTCAACACTAGTCATAAAGAACTCACATACTTATTGCAAAAATCTACAAGTCATCAAAACCAAGCACTACGCCCATGCTCCTAGGGGGATAGATTGGTAGTAAAAGACCATCGCTTGTCCCCGACCGCCACTCATAAGGAGGACAATCAAAGAAACACCTCACGCTTCAAATTTGTTACACAACGGTTACCATACGTGCATGCTACGGGACTTGCAAACGTCAAGACAAGTATTTCTCAAATTCACAATTACTCAACTACCAAGACTCTAGTATCACCATCTTCATATCTCAAAACAATCATCAAGTATCAAACTTCTCATAGTATTCAATGCACTCTATATGCAAGTTTTTATTATACCCATCTTGAATGCCATCATATTAGGACTAATTTTATAACCAAAGCAAATTACCATGTTGTTCTAAAGGACTCCCAAATTAATATAAGTGAAGCATGAGAGATCAATAATTTATATAAAATAAAACCACCACCATGCTCTAAAAAGATATAAGTGAAGCACTAGAGCAAAATATCTAGCTCAAAAGATATAAGTGAAGCACATAGAGTATTCTAATAAATTCTGATTCATGTGTGTCTCTCTCAAAAGGTGTGTACAGCAAGGATGATTTTGGTAAACTAAAAAGCAAAGCCTCAAATCATACTAGACACTCCAAGCAAAACACATATCATGTGGTGAATAAAAATATAGGCTCAAGTAAAGTTACCGATAGACGAAGACGAAAGAGGGGATGCCTTCCGGAGCATCCCCAAGGTTAGGCTTTTGGTTGTCCTTGAATTTTACCTTGGGGTGCCTTGGGCATCCCCAAGCTTAGGCTCTTGCCACTCCTTATTCCAAAATCAATCAAATCTTTACTCAAAAACTTGAAAACTTCACAACACAAAACTTAATCAGAAAATCTCATGAGCTCCGCTATTATAAGAAAACAAACCACCACTTTAAGGTACTGTAATGAACTTATTATTTATTTATATTGGTGTGAAAACTACTTTATTCCAACTTCTCTATTGTTCATACCTTCCGATACTAATCATAGATTCATCAAATTAAGCAAACAACACACGAAAAACAGAATCTGTCAAAACAGAATGTACCAGAAAGCAATCAGACGAACAAATAATTCTGGAACTCCAACAAATTCTGAAATAAATTGGTGGACGTGAGGAATTTGTCTATTAATCATCTGCAAAAAGAATCAACCTAAAAGCACTCTACAGTAAAAATGGCATCTAATCTCGTGAGCGCAAAAGTTTCTGTTTTTTACAGCAACATTGCAAAGACTTCACCCATGTCTTCCCAAAGGTTCTACTTGGCACAAACACTAACTAACATAAAACCATATCTAAACAGAGGATAGATGAATTATTTATTACTAAACTGGAACAAATAAGTAAAGAACACAAATAAAATTGGGTTGCCTCCCAACAAGCGCTATGGTTTAACGCCCTTAGCTAGGCAAAAAGCAAGAATAGATCTAGGTATTATCATCTTTGGTATGCAATCCATATGTGGCTCTCATAATAGATTCATAAGGTAATTTAATCTTATTTCTAGGAAAGTGTTCCATGCCTTTCCTTAATGGAAATTGGAATCTAATATTTCCTTCTTTCATGTCAATAATTGCACCAATCGTTCTAAGGAAAGGTCTACCAAGAGTAATAGGGCATGTAGGATTGCAATCTACATCAAGAACAATGAAATCTATGGGCAGATAATTCCTATTTGCAACAATAAGAACATCATTAATCCTTCCCATAGGTTTCTTAATGGTGGAATCCTCAAGATGCAAATTTAAAGAACAATCATCAAATTCACGGAAACCTAGCACATCACACAAAGTTTTGGGATCGTGGAAACACTAGCAACCAAATCACATAAACCATAGCATTCATGATCTTTAATCTTAATTCTAATATTAGGTTCCCACTCATCATAAAGTTATCTAGGGATAGAAACTTCTAGGTCAATCTTTTCTTCATAAGATAGCATTAAAGCAGCAACGATATGTTTAGTGAAAGCTTTATTTTGATTATAAGCATGAGGAGAATTTAACACGGATTGCAACAAGGAAATTAAATCTATCAAAGAGCAATTATCATAATTAAATTCCTTGAAATCCAAAATAGTGGATTCAATGCTATGTAAAGTTTTGTCCTCTTCAATCCCACTTTTATTAATTTTAGCATCAAGATCTGAAAACTCCGAATCATTGGGACGCCTTTTAACTAAAGTTGACTCATATCCAGTCCCATCTTTATCAAGATTCATATTGGAAAAGAAATATTTAATAGGAGTTACATCAATCACTTTTAGATCTTCATTATTATTATGATGAAAACTAGAAGAACACGCTTCCGCAAGGCAATCCTTTTTAGCACGCATCCTAGCGGTTCTTTCATTGCACTCATCAATGGAAATTTTCATGGCTTTGAGAGACTCATTGATGTCATGCTTAGGTGGAATAGATCTATGTTTCACAGAATCAACATCAAGAGAAATTCTATCCACGTTCCTAGCCATCTCATCAATCTTAAGCATTTTTTCTTCAAGCAAAGCATTGAAATTCTTTTACGAAATCATAAATTCTTTAACACTAGTCTCAAAATCAGAGGGTATCTTATTAAAATTTCCATAAGAGTTGTTGTCGGAATTACCATAATTATTAGAGGAATTATTAGGAAACGGCCTAGAATTAAAGTTTCCTCTATACGCGTTGTTACCAAAATTGTTCCTACCAACAAAATTCACATCCATAGATTCATTATTATTCTCAATCAAAGTGGACAAAGGCATATCATTAGGATCAGAAGAAACACTCTTATTAGCAAACAATTTCGTAAGTTCATCCATCTTTCCACTCAAGACACTAATCTCTTCAATTGCATGAACTTTTTTGCTAGTGGATCTTTCGGTGTGCCATTGAGAATAATTAACCATAATATTATCTAGTAGTTTAGTAGCTTCTCCTAAAGTGATTTCCATAAAAGTGCCTCCCGCGGCCGAATCTAAAAGGTTTCTAGAAGCAAAATTCAATCCGGCATAAATTTTTTGTATAATCATCCATAAATTCAAACCATGTGTGGGGCAATTACGTATCACTAATTTCATCCTCTCCCAAGTTTGTGCAACATGCTCATGATAAAATTTCTTAAAATTCATAATATCATTTCTAAGAGAGATGATCTTAGCGGGAGTAAAATACTTAGTGATAAAAGCATCTTTGCACTTATTCCATGAATCAATACTATTTTTAGGCAAAGAAGAGAACCAAGTTTTAGCACGATCTCTAAGCGAAAACGGAAATAGCTTCAATTTAACAATGTCATTATCCACATCTTTCTTATTTTGCATATCACACAAATAAACAAAGTTGTTTAGATGGGTAGCGGCATCTTCACTAGGAAGGCCAGAAAATTGATCTTTCATGACAAGATTCAACAAAACAGCATTAATTCCACAAGATTCAGCATCGATAATAGGGGCAATCGGAGTGCTAATAAAATCATTGTTTTTTATATTGGAAAAGTCACATAATTTTGTGTTATCTTGAGCCATCGTGACAAACAATCAATCCAACACACAAGCACACAAGAGGCAAGCGGAAAGAGATGAACGGAAAAGAGGCGCAGAAAAGGCAAAGGGTTTTCGAAAATCATTTTAGAAGTGCGGGAGAGGAAAACGAGAGGCGAATGGGAAATAATGTAATGCGAGGGAGAAGAGTTTATGATGGGTACTTGGTATGTCTTGACTTGAGCGTAGATCTCCCCGGCAACGGTGCCAGAAATCCTTCTTGCTACCTCTTGAGCATGCGTTGGTTTTCCCTTGAAGAAGAAAGGGTGATGCGGCAAAGTAGCGTAAGTATTTCCCTCAGTTTTTGAGAACCAAGGTATCAATCCAGTAGGAGATTACACGCACGTCACCTAGTACTTGCACAAACAATCAAGAACCTTGCAACCAACGCGATAAAGGGGTTGTCAATCCCTTCACGGTCACTCGCAAAAGTGAGATCTAATAAAGATAGTAAGGTAAATATTTTTGGTATTTTTGTTTTATAGATTGGAAAGTAAAGATTGCAAGATAATAAAACAAGATGCGATGTAAATCAAAGAGATGCAATATAATAAGAAAGAGACCCGGGGCCATAGGTTTCACTAGTGGCTTCTTTCAAGATAGCTTATATTATGGTGGGTGAACAAATTACTGTCGAGCAATTGATAGAAGAGTGCATAGTTATGACAATATCCATGCAATGATCATGAATATAGGCATCACATCCGTGTCAAGTAGACTGAAACGATTCTGCATCTACTACTATTACTCCACACATCGACCGCTATCCAGCATGCATCTAGAGTATTAAGTTCATAAGAACAGAGTAACACATTAAGCAAGATGACATGATGTAGAGGGATAAACTCAAGCAATATGATATAAAACCCATCTTTTTATCCTTGATGGCAACAATACAATACGTGCCTTGTTGCCCCTCATCACATCGAAAGGACACCGCAATATTGAACCCATAGCTAAGCACTTCTCCCATTGCAAGAAAGATCAATCTAGTAGGCCAAACTAAACTGATAATACGAAGAGACTTGCAAAGATATCAAATCATGCATATAAGAATTCAGAGAAGAACCAAATATTATTCATAGATAAACTTGATCATAAATCCTCAATTCATCGGATCTCGGCAAACACACCGCAAAAGACTATTACATCGAATAGATATCCAAGAACATCGAGGAGAACTTTGTATTGAGAACCAAAGAGAGAGAAGAAGCCATCTAGCTAATAACTATGGACCCGAAGGTCTATGGTAAACTACTCACACATCATCGGAGAGGCTATGGTGTTGATGTAGAACACACATCATCGATTCCCCCTCCGGCAGATCGTCGGAAAAGGCCCGAAGATGGGATCTCACTGGTACAGAAGGTTGCAGTGGTGGAAAAGTAGTTTCGTGGCTCCCCTTGATGTTTTTAGGGTATAACAGTATATATAGGCAAAAGAAGTACGTCGGTGGAGCTCCGTGGGGCCCATGAGGGTGGGGGCACGCCTACCCCCTGGGTGCACCCTCCTGCCTCATGGCCGCCTCACGGAGTTCGAGACTTCAAGTCCAAGTCTTCTGGATTGCGTTTGTTCCAAGAAAGATCCTCGCGAAGGTTTCATTCCGTTTGGTTTCCATTTGGTATTCCTTTTTTGGACAACACTGAAATAGGCAAAAAATAGAAACTGGCACTAGGCCTTCGGTTAATAGGTTAGTCCCAAAAATAATATAAAAGAGCATATTAAATCCCATTAAATATCTGAAACAGGTAATATAATAGCATGGAACAATCAAAAAAATTATAGATTCGTTGGAGACGTATCATTCGCTTGCATGTTAAAGGGGGGCTCCTACTGGCTCTCAAGCCCTTACCCCTGGCCTTGACCACGACATCGCGACCTCGCATACGAGCGGCGGCCGAGCCTCACTCGAGGGCCGGGACCCGAGGATGTAGAACATCTAGATGAGACAGAAAAAGGGGGATCGACACATGCCCTGCCTAGAAGTGCCACCCCCAGGACACGGTCAGGCCTGGCGCAAGGGAATCACCGCGGGTTCGCCAAGATAAGTCACCTCATACATATCGGCATGGACGTCACAAGCCAGTATTTCAACTCTCACGATCTCGCTTCGGCAATGCCGCTACCCTTTTCGGCCTGCAGGGAGATGCTTGCACGCTAAAGGGGACCTCCTGAACATCGCACCTCAGGGGCTCTTACCGGACCTCGGGCCGCTCACCTCCTGGCCTTGACCATGGCATCATGACCTGGCATACCAGCGACGGCTGAAGCCTACCTGGGGACTGGGTCCTGTCAGCATAGAGCACTAAGCTATCGCGAGAACAAAAAGGAGCACGTGCCAAAGCGAGATACGCAGTCACAACACCAAACTGGGAATAATAACATTTAGACAAAAGCATTATAGTTTCTTAAATGCCCCCACGGGCCCTGTCACGATTCCGTGCAGGGAAAACAAAAGAAGAGGACCTGGAAGAACTCCGGCCGAGGGCGTCATCAACGACGCCGAGCGGACGCCACCGCTGCACTCCGGGCGCGGCGAGAGCTCGGGGCTCGTAGCTGTCATCGTCGCTGGACTCCGGAGAATTGCTGGATTTCAGGGACTCGCTGCTGCTACTGGAGGAGCTGCCGGCAAGGCCAAGAGCAAGTTCAGCGCCCGTGGCTGCGCCGCGTGGGCCGCCTCTTCTAGAGAAGCACTCCAGGCGTTGGCCATCTTTGCTGAAGGCCTTGAAGAAAAGTGTGGAGGCTCCTCGTATTCGAAGTGGATGGAGAGGGCCCCTTCCAGACAGCAGGCGCGGGCGATCTCACCCCGTCGTCGAGTCATGAAGACGTCGCCCAGGGGACGACCTCGACATCCGCTTCAGTAGCTTGGCTGCAGCACCCGGCGTGGTGCAGCCATAGCTCGGCGGGCCCCCATGGCGGTATCCCCTCGACAAAGAACCTCGGGAGCCAGATCCACGTGTGTGGCGGCATTGCCGCCCACACCACGAACTCACGCGATGTGCCTTCGGTGTGAGTTCGCAAGCCAGCTGGCCGTGTAGCCACGGCCTGCCCTCCGCGACATCGACCCGCGCGGCGCTAGGCATTGCCCCACGTGTAGGGCTCTGCGCGCAGGTGTACAGAGGGATCAGGAAGCCAGGCGGCGGCTGCTCGTGCCAAGGCCGCGTCACCTCCGCCCCCCAGCCGGCGTCGCGGGAGCGGCCAAGCCTTTCTTCGGCAGAAGTTGCCCGAGCTCCTCCCGAGGAGCTTTTCCTTTCTCCGCCGCGGAAAACCTCCTTATCGGTGCCATGAACCCTTCGGCAAGACGACGAGACAAGGAAGAAGGAAGAAGAGTGGGTAGCGATAAGATGGAGATGAGCGGGGGGTCTCGCCCCTCTCCCCATTTATAGCTAGAGGGAGGCCAACCGCCGGCCTCCACGATCCCCAGTAATGATGACCTTTTTGCACGCAAACTCTTGTCAAATCGAGCAGTTGCCGAGGCGACGTGGGGAAGTAGAGACACCCACGTCCCATCAAGCATCATGCATTGACCGGGGCTGCAAGAATTTGGGACCCGCGGCGCTTTGCCCATGTCCTTTGGCATCGCCTGGAAGCCAAGTCCAAGCGCGCCTTGGGCCCGGGGGCTACTGCGGCGTTCTGGGAACCGGGGTACCCAGACTTGCCTGCCTACGGCCCATGGCGTGGATCCATCGACGGCCTAATACGACCCATCTTCAGCACCAACAACACAAGACCCTCGTGAGGGGCCAAACCTCGCAAGGCGGACGACGCAAAGACTTCCAAAAGGAGCTGCCTCCTTAGGCTGGCTCCTGAAGAGAGGAGATTCCTATGCGAGCCCTCACCTCATGAGGATCGGATGATGCAAGTCATGACGACCAAGGCCAGGCGAGCAGCAACGGGCGCAGTACAGCAGGTCTGCCCTTTGGTGCAAAGGAGACAAGCGCAGGCGCGGAGTCCCGAGGGATCAACCAATGGTTTCCATTTCCATGCTACAAGACGAAAACCACCGAGACAACAGGATGGGGGTCATCGCTGAGCCCACCACGGCGTCACGGCCAGCAGCTTTGCAGGTGAAGACCACCTTTCGTCAGGATAAGATGTACTAGTTGTCTTCCTTTGAATTTGGCCGTTGTTGGATCCCTTCCCGCCTTCATTTTGGGAAGAGGACCAAGGGCACTATAAATATAGCCTAGGCACCACCATAGAGAAGGATCCGGATCTAGATGATCCACACCCTCACCAGCTCACACTAACACAAGAACACACCTCCTGAGGTTGTTCTTCCTTTGTACTTGTTCATCCTCAGCCCACCTCGAGGCAAATCGACCATAAAGCAAGAGTAGGTTATTACATCGCAAGGTGGCACGAACCTGGGTAAACTACCTTGTCCTGCTCCTCTTCAGTTCATCGAGATAGGTCGTGAGATCGTCGAGTTGGCAAGTTGGGGAGGTTGTGCTCTTCGTACACACCTCAGAATTGGAATCTATCTTGGGTCTGCGGAGCCCTAAATCCGACACCTGATCACGCATAGAGTTTTTTCTTGAGGTAGTAGCCATGTCTCACATGTGGGAAGTGTTAGTTTGGAGAGGAGCAAGTTCACCTTAGTTTCAATAGCCCTTGCTCGAGCTCTTGTCATAGGTCCATGTGGTGTCGTAGGAGATGAAGGTAGGTCCATGGGGATGACCATTGACGCTCCGCATCACAATTAACCGCCAAATGATTGACAACCCCTTGTTTGCGTTGGGTGCAAGTATTTGCTTTTGTGTGTGTAGGGGCTGCTAACGAGATTTTGTGTGGTTCTCCTACTGGATTGATAACCTTGGTTATTAACTGAGGGAAATACTTATCTCTACTGTAATGCTTCATCCTCTCCTCTTCAAGGAAATCCCAACGCGGCTCACAAGTAGCAGGAAGAATTTATATCGTCGTTGCCGGGTAGAGATCACCAAAACCTATCAAGTATGTGAACACAAACTATCATATATTGTATTCACTTTATTTGTCATTTGCCTCTCATTTTCATCTACCCTGCTTCTAAACCAGTTTAGAAAAACACAAAATATTTTTCGTTCACCTTTTTCCTTGTTTGCTCGTTTGCTCGCTTGAAGTTGCCATCTTGTTGGAATTTGAGAAAATTGTTCTTTAAAGTGCTAGTGAAGATAGCATTAGTGAAACTCTTAAAGAAAAACTTGAATCTTGCTTTCTTGATCATGATCCTCCAAAAACTAAAGCTCCCACCAATTTTAAAACTAAAATCTATCATGTGGGTAGTGTTAATATTATTGGGAAGAATATTATCCATGCATTCTTTGATGCACGAGAGTCATGCCCATAATTAGAGGATAAATTCTTGATAAAACGAATTTCTATGTTGATGTTATTTCTATGGTTGTGGTTAAGTTAGAGAGAATTTTTTTGCATGTTCACCCGGCACTACAAAAGATATTTTACAAACTTCTCAACATTCATGAGCCCTAAATTAAAAAGGATTACTACTATTATCCTTATGTGTATCGGCGTTCTGGGATCGGGGGTACCCAGATCTGCCTGCCTGTGGCCCATGGCGTGGCTCCTTAGATGGCCTGGTACGGCCCAGCTGCAAGACCCCTAGGACAAGAACCTCGTGAGCCCCCCCCCCCGGCCTCGTAAGGTGGGCGACGCCAAGACCTACAGAGGAGCAGCTCTCCGAGTCTGCCTCCCATGGAGCAGAGATTTCTATGCAGGCACCCAACCACACGAGGCCGCGATGACGTCGGCCATGACGACCAAGGCCAGGCGGGCACCAGCGGGCGCAAAGGAGGCAGTTTCCTCTTTGGTCCTAAGGAGACAAGGACGAGCGCGGGTTCGCAAGGAATACCCCAAAGGTTTCTGTTATGGTGCAATAAGACCAAGACCACGAGCTCGGTAGGATGGATGTCATCGCCGAGCCCACTACTGCGTCACGGCCAGAAGCTTTGCAGGCGAAGACCACCTTTCGTCAGGATAAGATGTACTACTTGTCCCCTTTCAAATTGGCTGTTGTGGAATCCTTTCCCGCCTAAGTTTCGAGGGAAGAGGACCAAGGCCACTATAATATAGGTTAGCCTCCACCATAGAGGAGGATCGGATCCATCCCACCCTCACTTCTTAAGCCCTCGTGAGGCTGCTCATCCACTGTACTAGTTCATCTTTAACCTTCACGTGAGGCCAATCCACCATAAAGCATGAGTAGGGTTTTACACTGGAAGGTAGCCCGAACCTGGGTAAACTGCCATGTTCATATTCTTCCCCGCTCGCGAGTACTCGTCAAGCTTGGGCCGTGAGGTGGTGAGCTTGAGATTAGGATAGGAGCGGATCTTTGCACACACCCTAGAGTTCAAACCTTCTTGGGTCTGCGGAGCCCTGAATCCGACATTTGGTGGAACTGGCTCTCCCTTTTTATGAATTTCTTAAGTATTTCAAGCCCCATGTCTGGTGCTTCGCCACCATGAATGTCGCTGCGCCCTCAGAAACCCGCCCGCGACCGCGTCACGATTAAGGACTGGCACGACATCTGTGCTCGGGTCCGTCCTTGCAGCGTCGCTAAACTGTCAGGACCCCGACTCAATGCCACACCGATCTAGCATGTACCACCTCATATCAATTTGCGGCCTCACGCACGGTATTCGCACGGGTGTCGCCTTACCAGGCCCGGGACCGTTTGCGCCTTTTGGCACACATACATGACAGTGTTGCTAGCATCCATATGACAAGGAGCCCGGGCTGACATGGCTAGTCGTGAACCCAAAGTGGCACTAACTTACAGGGACAGGCATACATGACCCAAAGAACTAACGTGTCGGTCATCAGCGAGTGAATCCGGGCTGTAGCAACTGGCTAGCAGACTCCGATAAACCGGGCTGTAGCAGGCTAACAGGACTCCTAGAGACACCACATGACATTTCCCCAAAGGGATGTATACAGAACGAAGAAGGACACAAGCCGCCAGCCTAAGTGTTCCGGAGCAAGAGTGTTACCAAGGCTCAGTGGAAGCACTAGGAGACATTTCCCGTAAGATAGGCTACCAAGGATAAACAACTAGATAGTCAGATCCCACACATACCAAGCATTTCAATAACATACACACAATATGCTCGATATGTGCAAATACAACATGGCATCACAACATGACTCTACAACTCAAGTATTTTATTCAATAGGCTCCGAGGATCCAAGTATTACAAACATGGGTCTCACGACCCAACATTCAGAGCATTCAAGTCAAAGCACATGCGGAAGCTTAACATGTCTAAGTACAGACATCTACAAATGGAAAAGGCTGAGAAGCCTGACTATCTACCAGATCCTGCCGAGGGCACAAGATCATAGCTGAGGTAACAAGCTAAACGGCGAAGTCCACGTGGAACTACTAGCGAGACTGAAGTCTCTCTGCAAAACATAAATAGGCAAATGTGAGTACAAATTTACCCATCAAGACTTACATCAGAACTCTCTACATATGCATCAGTATCAACAAAGGGGGGTGGTGGAGTTTGACTGCAGCAAGCCAGCTTTGACTAGGTGGCTATCCTAAACTATGACTGCAAGTAACTCTTTTGGGGTGGCGCACACGAATCCACATACTCACCATATCAATACACCACTATGGATCCGCTCCCGTCTCCCTACGAGAATGCCATCCATAGCACTGACTCTTATCTTGCGCATTTTAGAGTATCCACTTTCAATTGTCTATGAACTATACAGGCAACCCAGAAGTCCTTTACCGCGGACACGACTATTAGAATAGATAATGTTAACCCTGCAGGGGTGTACTTCTTCACACACGCTCTCACCACTTATCGCCGTTTACACGACATGTACTCGGCAACCTTCAAGCGGAAGCCCAGCGAGGGTGTCGGCCACGACCTGACTAACTACACAAGTCTCTCCTCCAGGTTTATCGCCTATTCGAGTTCCTTCCGCAAGGAGATCCGGCCGGGGTATCGCTCACGGCCCCAAACAATGTGTGTAGGGTTACCTAGTCTGTCCCACGGTACACCGTGCCACGGTGCCCAGTCTGTCCCAAGACCACCTGTACCGGGTGCCACTTGGTAGACTACTAACACTACCTACAAACACGAGAAACTAGTTGCAACTCCTAGACAGAGATCAAGTTGATTAATAAGTCGAGAGGGACACTTAAGCATTCCAATGCGTGGTAGTAACTGTTCATGGATCACAAACACGTAACTTCGGTTCCCGGGACGGCTTCAATGAGACAACCCACCATGTACTCCTACATGGCCTCTCACCGCTACCTTTACCAAATCGTGTTCACACACTTAGCTCTCAACAAGATGGGACATGTTCACCACATTCCAATTCATCCCCGATGAATCGGACTGACACAACTCTAAGCAATAGTAGGCATGAAAAACAAGCATGAATGAGTAGGCACATTAGGGCTCAAACAACTCCTACTCATGCTAGTGGGTTTCATCTATTTACTGTGGCAATGACAGGTCATGCAGAGGAAGGGGTTCAACTACCGCAGCATGTAACAGTTGAATCGTTGTTGTCCTAATGCAGTAAAAAAGAGCAGGAGTGAGAGAGTGGGATTGTATCGGAATGAACAAGGGGGTTTTGGCACTTCTAAAGATGATATAGCTCTTCATAAGTGTCATCGAGCATATCGTCGGAAGACATCTATCGAGAAGGAACAACCACCGGCAACTGAGAAAGAACACAATCAATGCAATGCACAATATGATGCATGATCATGACATGGCAATATGCTGTGGTTTGAGCTAATGCAACTAGCAACAAGTTAAATGAAGTTGGTTTGAATCCAAGATTCAAATTCAAACTCCACACGTGGTTATTTAAATGCCATTGATATGATTTATCCTAAACAGTAGCTATAACTTGTTCTAACATGCATGAAAATAGCACAAATGGGTAGAGTGGATTTTTCTGATCATTTTTCATATATAAATTATTTCATTTGGAGTTACGGTTGATTTTCTATGATTTTTAGAAGTTTTGGCTATTTTCTGGAATTTTCAGATATTTCAAAAATAGAAATAATCCAGAAAAGGGGTTTATTGCGTCAGCACTACGTCATGATGATGTCAGCAGGTCAACGGGGGCGGTCCATGGCAAACCTGACCAGTGGGTCCTGCGTGTCAGTGTCATAACTAACTTAACGGAGTTAGTTAGTGTTAGGTTAAGCACTATTCTAGGTTAATTAGTGCTAAATTAACCAAACTAATAATTAACAAGAGCGGCCGACACGTCAGTGGGTCAGGGGGAAGTCAAACCCCGGTCAAGCGGGGTCAAACCAGCCGGACTTGGTCCACGGCTCGTCGCCGGTGAAGCCCGAGACGGCGGAGGGGCTCGGAATTTGCCCACGGTCAACCAAATCGACCGCGGTTTGGTCCTACGCATAGCTGGGGCTCGCGCGCATCTAGTAGGCCAAGCGGGAGGGGCTGGGGTGGTCTGAGTTGACAGCGGCGAGCACGAATGCGGCGGCCGAAGCTCGGGCGAGGTTGGGAATGGTGTTGTGGGGCCCGGCGGGGCGAGAGGCTGGGTGCTACAGCCTCCTGGTGATGTGCTGAGCACGGTGACGCGCTCGGTTGTGAGCTTGCGCGGCTGTGGCCGCAGCGGCGATGAGGTACGATGCCAGCGAGCTTCAGTGTCCGTGCAACTACGGCCTAGAGGAGGCGGCGAGCAACGGGGTTCTGGGGAGGAGGAAGAGAAGCTCACCGCGAGCACGATGGGAAGGTCAGTGGGCGCGGGGGAGGTCCGGAGCGAGCAGGGCGACTGTGGTGATCTCGGCGACCCGAGGAGGAAGAAGAGGTCAGGGCCGGCGCTTCGGGGCGTTTGGCTTCGCGTGAGTCGAAGGAGAGGCATAGGCGATGGTGGCGGAGCTTCTGGGCATGTAGGGGAGGCGAAGGGGGAGGCGGTGGCCGCGGTGGTGGCGAACGGCGGCGACGAACCCGTTCGGGTGGGTGAGAGAGAGAGGTCCAGGGGAGAGGGTGAGGACGGGGGGAGAGTGAGAGGAGTCCGGGGGCGAGGGGGAGTGCGTGGCACTCAGGGCTGGCTCCAGAAGCGGCGAAAGCATGAGGTGGCTCGGGCGCGTGCCGGCGCGCGGTGGCCACACGCCCTCGTGCCCACTGGCACGAGGTTGAGGATGACTGGCGCATGGGTCTGGTGAGCTGGCTTCTCTCCTGGGCCAGGTAAGTAACAGGTCCTCCCTCCTTCTCTGTTTTCTATTTTAATTACTGTTTTCAATTTATTTCAATCTGTTTTGATTTTGTTCAAGCACTAAACCATTTTTGTTTCTTCCAATAATTTTTTGCATGGACTGAAAGGAATATTCTAGAGCCCCTCACAAAATATCAGAATTATTGAAGCATTAAAAATATATATAACATATATTTGCTCCAACTCAAATACAATATGTGTTATTTCAAAAATCCAAAATGTCATGGAAAAATGTGCATCATCTCTGGTTACTGTTTCTAGCATTATCCAAAAATGATGAACATTTTAGAAAGCCATTTTGGGTTCACTAAAAATATTTTAGTTGAACCTATTGAATTCCTTTGATGCTAGGGTTTGAAACAATCCCCATTTCAAATTTAAGAGCAATTTAAACATGATGCAACACAAGACTAGCTAACCCAGAGCAGGCCAGAACTAGGGATGTGACAACTCACCGCCACTAAACAAGAATCTCGTCCTGAGATTCAAGCGCAGGGTAAGATGATGGGGGAACGCAACTAACACAATCTTCACGATCCAAGTTGCACTTCAAATGAACGTTGATTCAATCACCATCTTTCTCTCGTCGTCTTGCTCTGAGAGCTCCAGCCAACATGACAATGAGAGGATAGGGAAAACTCTAAAAGAATCGATCATCTCGGAGATCAAGCAACTCAGGATCAACTCACGGGGTGAGACATAGCAACATCTCTCGAGCTGAGACACGAAGCACACATCTAGAGGGATGGAGACGAGGGTTCACTAGGTAGACAACAATTCCACACTTAAGAAGGTGGTGAACGGTTGTCAACGTAACGAGGAGTTGAGTTGCCATGATACCATAACGGGGCACCGTAGGGAAGGTGACTCGTAGAAATATCCCCTTAAGTGGCAAAAAGAATTACCTTTCATTCAGAGATCATTGAAACTCTTTATACCAGCCTAAGGCAATTCTCGAGCGACCATTTGGAGGGGTTCGGTACAATGGCATACCCGGACTATGGATAATGTGGATTACCTTGTTGAAAACAATACAAGGGATGATTTTAGTAACTGGGGAGAAGCTCAACAGTAGAGAGTGAGTCTACTGTTTGAAAAGTTATAGCGTAACCGAGGAAACTGAGAGCAATCCCAGTTAGTGCCGATGATAACACCTAGCGCTTGTGCATGCTCTCAAGAACTTGAGCATTTCAATATTAATCAAGGTTTTACCAACATCCGTGTCAAGTATCCTGGCAACACATCTTACTACCATGATGAATAGTGATGGACAAGTGGATGTAAAGGAAGACAACACTTTCTCAGATTTCACCTTAGCGAAGCCAACGAAACGAAATCTGGATGATCAACCCAAAGACATTTAGCACTCCGCTTCTAATGTTCTCCTTGATGTTCTAGCTACCACGATCATGCTTAAAAGCATCGACGTGGCCATCAAGTAAAGGTCGGAACAACTTCTAGAATAAGTCATGTGAGATCCTCATGGGAAGTGACCAAACGGCTTAATCAAGATACTACGATAATAGTGCTTCCAGCTAGGTGCGTCCACTTCACCGAACCTATATGATAGTTCTTGGAAGAAGTTCCAACCATCATATCTGCACGAGATTCAGATCTGGTTGGTAACAGGATAATTCAGACTCATTAAGTCTAGAAAGAAAATGAAAGTTTGCAACACAAATCGACGAGATGGCGTTGCGAGATTCTCGGGAAATGAACTACGATAGCAAGCTCCAAAATATGAGCTGGTTCTGCTACAAACATGTGAACATGTTGTCTCAGACAAGCATGACCACATAGTAGTCTTACAACAAAACACTACCGAGCTCAGGTGGGAAACCATCATCGAGGATAACAAAATCTTGTACAAATACGTCTGGTACCTTCAGGATTAACACATAGAACTTATTATCTTTGAACAAATCAACCAGTTGCTTGGTGTGCTAGGGAATACGTATGGAGTGGAGGTAATTAATCTACCAAGCCATAGGATACTTCGCACGTATGCATGACTGATTTGGGACGATTCCAGGGGAAACAAAACAAACCTTTCTCAAATTCATGGCGGCAACTTACACTTAATGCACATGAACTTGGAGAAAGTCACTTCTTTCACCGAAACATAAACCTCATGAGAGGAGCACGAAGGTAATGCTTACAAAGTTTCCAACACTAGCTCAATATTCAACATGAATCATGGAGGAGACAAGATGCTGCTGATGGGCTCAACAACAACTCATCGGAATTTCCATATCATTGGAATTCCACCATTATGTGAACAAGGTGATAGCATTGGTCAGACCCAAAAGATATAATGGTGTATGCTCGAGGAAAATCCACGGGTAAGACAACATTACGAACATCGTTGGTTCTGATTTGATTTGAGGATATCCCACACTCAAATCAAAATTTTGACAAGACAATAGGTCCAACAACTGATCACGAGGATCAATCGATGAAGATATCATCTTTCTTCAACACACATACAAGATATCCCTTAAGATGAACTAAATCGGACAAGCTTCCATCTTCCAACTCTCCAAGTTGTTGTTTAGCTTGTCCAAACAGCTCAGGGGTATGCAGCACAGGTTCTTGGAGAAGGGGTGGTTTACAAGAAACCAACTTGATCACGAGCTCAACATAACAGTCAGGTGACGACCTGGTGATACTTCCGAGAAGATATTCGAAAAATCACGAACCACTGATATGTTACTAAGCTCGAGAACAATCTTGCTTTTCAGGGCAAGACGATATGATCAAAGAGCGAGGGATTGGCACAATCCTAACTCATTGATCGAAGAGTGCGCTAGGAAAGTGGACTAGGTAGCACGATCAATCTTAGAATGTAATTCAGACCAACACGCTAAGAATGAGATTATTGTCCTTTTAACTACCAAGAAACGGAGTTGCTAGGAGTATAGATTTCACACATCACGGTTCACTTGTCTGCACTCTGGTTGCGACAACACGGAACCGAGGAATGAATAATGATGGAGAGAAGTATCACTACATCAAGAATCCATAAGAGAAGGTGTAATCCTCATGACATTCCTGACATAAAGTGGGTAATACTTCAGGGTAGGACAGAACAAAAGCCGGGTTGGCATTTGATCTGCGGAACACAACTGCTTTGACCCAATCCTAAATATGGATAAGGTACCGAAGTTTGTTTCTCCTAGTCATTCTGGAATAGAATGGCTTGACGGACCACAAGAGTAATAGGCATCGACAAACAAATGCACGCATACTCTTGACTATCAATTGATAGACGAGGGTCAGAAGACAACTAAAATGGGACAACTCAAAAGAACATCTGATTTCTGAGTTGTGGATGCATGGATTAGCATGTTGAACCAAGTTCAACAGGTTTCTTCCGGATAACCCATGCAGAAAGGTAGAGCTGGCAGAGTCACAATATAGAATGGAGAACTCATCAAGAGCACTCTGGTTGCGATCTTTTGGTTCAAAGAACTTCCGCCATACGCAGTTCATGGTATTTGGAAGAAAGAAATACCACGGACCTCGAAGACTAATACAAAGGTTACTAATATCCTAAAGGAACTAGCAAACACTACCAACATGAAGTAAGTGGAGTGAATCTCTGGTTCAAAAATCCATGATTAGAATACCTACTAATAAGTGGCATCACGGGATGCTTTCGAGAATGATGGCCAGAATCATCACACTTGGAACACAAAACACGGCTAGATTACTAGGTGATCCCCTAAGACACCTAGGGTCATAATAATAATTCCAACATATATGTCGAGGCAATAGAAAACCTCAACTGAACAATTAGTGTGATTAACCTGGCCTAAAGGAACATCGAACCCAGAGGGAAAGGATTTTGCAAATACATTAGATTGTTTAGAAACCTGGGACGACTCGGACAACATAACGGCTGTAAATGCTCCAAAGGATTTAAGACATCCTACAAAATGGTGGCATAACCACTCATAATCAAAATATCGAAGTTCCGAGACAAACTATGAACATATGGAAGTAGTAGAGACTGAACTGAGACTTAAATCCATCAATCCTATAAGTCCACGGATTAGTAACACGTGATCCTAATAGAAAGAAGAGAAAGCCTAGTTCCTTAACCCCGTAGAGAAGATAGGATGACTCAGATCAGAAGGACATAAGGTATAGGAGTAAAAAGAGCCTTACGTTCCATCCCACAATCAATTCCCTTATATAACTAAAGAATTTCTAGACTCAACTTCGACCAGTTTGGCTTGGTAATCCTACAGGCAGTCCAGCTCTGATACCAAAGCTGTCAGGACCCCGACTCAATGCCACACCGATCTAGCATGTAACACCTCATATCACTTTGCGGCCTCACGCACGGTATTCCCACGGGTGTTGCCTACCAGGCCCAGGACCATTTGCGCCTTTTGGCACACGTATATGATAGTGTCGCTAGCATCCATATGACAAGGAGCACGGGCTGACATGGCTAGTCGTGAACCCAAAGTGGCACTAACTTATAGGGACGGGCAAACATGACCCAGCAACGAACGTGTCGGTCATCAGCGAGTGAATCCGGGTTGTAGCAACTGGGCTAGCAGGACTACGATAAACTGGGATGTAGCAGGCTAACAGGACTCAGAGACACCAAGGTGACATTTCCCGAAGGGATGTACACGAGAACGAAGAAGAACACAAGCCGGCCAGCCTAAGTGTTCCGGAGCAAGAGCAAGCTACCAAGGCTCAAAGGGAAGCACTAGGAGACATTTCCGTAAGATAGGCTACCAAGGATAAACAACTAGATAGTCGATCCACACATACCAAGCATTTCAATAACATACACACAATATGCTCGATATGTGCAAATACAACATGGCATCACAACATGACTCTACAACTCAAGTATTTTATTCAATAGGCCCGAGGAGCCAAGTATTATAAACATGGGTCTCACGACCCAACATTCGTGAGCATTCAAGTCAAAGCACATGCGGAAGCTTAACATGTCCGAGTACGTACATCTACAAATGGAAAAGACCGAGAAGCCCGACTATCTACCAGATCTCGCCGAGGCACAAGATTGTAGCCGAGGTAACAAGCTAAACGTCAAGTCCACGTGGAACTACTAGAGAGATCAAGTCTCTCTGCAAAACATAAAATAGGCGTACGTGAGTACAAATGTACCCAGCAAGACTTACATCGTAACTATCTACATATGCATCAAGATCAACAAAGGGGGTGGTGGAGTTTGACCGCAGCAAGCCAGCTTTGACTTCGGTGGCTATCCTGAACTATGACCGCGCAAGTAACTCTTTTGAGGTGGCGCTACGAGTCCACATATTCACCGTATCAATACACCACTATGGATCCGCTCCCGTCTCCCTACGAGAACGCCATCCATAGCACTCACGCTTATCTTGCGCATTTTAGAGTATCCACTTTCAATTGTCTATGAACTATACAGGCAACCCAGAAGTCCTTTACCGCGGACACAGCTATTCGAATAGGTAATGTTAACCCTACAGGGGTGTACTTCTTCACACACGCTCTCACCACTTATCGCCACGTTTACACGACATGTACTCGGCAACCTTCAAGCGGAAGCCCAGTGAGGGTGTCGGCCACGACCTGACTAACCACACAAGTCTCTAGTCCAGGTTTATCGCCTATTCGGGTTCCATCCGCAAGGAGATCCGGCCGGGGTGTCGCTCACGGCCCCAAACGATGTGTGCAGAGTTCCCAAGCCCACCTCGACGGATGGATCTACGCTTGGTACACCATGCCATGGTGCCTAGTCTGTCCCAAGCCCACCTGTACTGGGTGCCACTTGGTAGACTACTAACACTACCTACAAACACCAGAAACTAGTTGCAACTCCTGGACAGAGATCAAGTTGATTAATAAGTCGAGAGGGGCACTTAAGCATTCCAATGCGTGGTAGTAACTGTTCATGGATCACAAACACAGAACTCAGTTCCTGAGGACGGCTGCAATCAGACAACCCACCATGTATTCCTACATGGCCTCTCACCGCTACCTTTACCAAATCGTGTTCACACACTTAGCTCTCAACAGTAGGACATGTTCACCACATTCCAATTCATCCCCGATGAATCAGACCTGACACAACTCTAAGCAATAGCAGGCATGACAAACAAGCATGAATGAGTAGGCACATTAGGGCTCAAACAACTCCTACTCATGCTAGTGGGTTTCATCTATTTACTGTGGCAATGACAGGTCATGCAGAGGAAGGGGTTCAACTACCGCAGCATGTAACAGTTGAATCGTTGTTGTCGTAATGCAGGAAAAAAGAGCAGGAGCAAGAGAGTGGGATTGTATCGGAATGAACAAGGGGGTTTTGCTTGCCTGGCACTTCTGAAGATGATATAGCTCTTCATCGGTGTCATCGAACTTATCGTCGGAACACGTCTATCAAGAAGGAACAACCACCGGCAACTGAGAAAGAACACAATCAATGCAATTCACAATATGATGCATGATCATGACATGGCAATATGCTGTGGTTTGAGCTAATGCAACTAGCAACAAGTTAAATGAAGTTGGTTTGAATCCAAGATTCAAATTCAAACTCCACATGTGGTTATTTAAATGCCATTGATATGATTTGTTCTAAACAGTAGCTATAAGTTGTTCTAACATGCATGAAAACAGCACAGATGGGTAGATTGGATTTTTCTTATCATTTTTCATGTATAAATTATTTCATTTGGAGTTACGGTTGATTTTCTATGATTTTTAGAAGTTTTGGCTATTTTCTGGAATTTTCAGATATTTCTAAAATAGAAATAATCCAGAAAAGGGGTTTATTGCGTCAGCACTGCGTCATGATGATGTCAGCAGGTCAACGGGGGCGGTCCAGGTCAAACCTGACCTGTGGGTCCCGCGTGTCAGTGTCATAACTAACTTAACAGAGTTAGTTAGTGTTAGGTTAAGCACTATTCTAGGTTAATTAGCGCTAAATTAACCTAACTAATAATTAACAAGAGCGGCCCACACGTCAGTGGGTCAGGGGGGAAGTCAAACCCCGGTCAAGCAGGGTCAAACACGCCGGACTTGGTCCATGGCTCGTCGCCGGTGAAGCCCGAGACGGTGGAGGGGCTCGGAATTTTCCCACGGTCGACCAAATCTACCGCGGTTTGGTCCCTCTGGCAGAATGGGCTCATGTATCCTGGTAGGCCAAGCGGGAGGGGCTAGGGTGGTCTGAGTCGACGGCGGCGAGCACGAATGCGGCGGCTGGAGCTCGGGCAAGGTTGGGAATGGTGCTGTGGGGCCCGGCGGGGCGAACGGCTGGGTGCTGCGGCCTCCTGGTGATGTGCTGAGCACGGTGACACGCTCGGTTGTGAGCTTGCACGGATGTGGCCGCGGTGGTGATGAGGTACGGCGCCGGCGAGCTTTGGCGTCCGGGCAACTACGGCCTAGAGGAGGCGGCGAGCAACGGGGTTCGGGGGAGGAGGAAGAGAAGCTCACCCCGAGGACGATGGGAAGGTCAGTGGGCGCGGGGGAGGTCCGTAGCGAGCAGGCCGACGGTGGCGATCTCGGTGACCCGAGGAGGAAGAAGAGGTCAGGGCGGCGCTTCGGGGCGTTTGGCCGTGAGTCGGACGGAGAGGCGTGGCGATGGTGGCGGAGCCTGGGCATGTAGGAGAGGCGAGGGAGGCGGTGGCATGGTGCCGGGCGAATCGGCGGGCGATGAACCTGCCTCGGGTGGGTGAGAGAGAGAGGGCGGGGAGAGGGTGAGGACGGGGGGAGAGTGAGAGGAGTCCGGGGGCGAGGGGAGTGCGTGGCACTCAGGGCTGGCTCCAGAAGCGGTGAAAGCAGGAGGTGGCTCGGGCGCGTGCCGGCGCGCGGTGGCCAGACGCCCTTGTGCCCAACGGCACGAGGTTGAGGATGACTGGCGCATGGGCCTGGTGGGCTGGCTTCTCTCCTGGGCCAGGTAAGTAACATGTACTCCCTCCTTCTCTATTTTCTATTTTAATTACTATATTCTATTTATTTCAATCTGTTTTGATTTAGTTCAAGCACTAAACCATTTTTGTTTCTTCCAATATTTTTTTGCAGGGACTGAAAGGAATATTTTAGAGCCCCTCACAAAATATCAGAATTATTGAAGCATTAAAAATATATATAACATATATTTGCTCCAACTCAAATACAATATGTGTTATTTCAAAAATCCAAAATGTCATGGAAAAATGTGCATCATCTCTGGTTCTTTGTTTCCAAAGATTATCCGTAAATGATGAACATTTTTTAAAGCCATTTTGGGTTCACTAAAAATATTTTAGTTGAACCTATTGAATTCCATTGATGTTAGGGTTTGAAACAATCCCCATTTCAAATTTAAGAGCAATTTAAACATGATGCAACACAAGACTAGCTAACCCAGAGCAGGCCAGAACTAGGGATGTGACATAAACCCAAGCGACCGAGCTCTATCCCGCGGCCAGCTCCCGTGTGCGTCACCTCCCGGGGTCCTTGGTGCCTTGTTCTCGCATGAGCTAATTGTGAGTGAACAAGTAAGGGCATGCGGCCCGGTTCATACAACCGTAGTTCGGCGCTTCACCATCACGGGAGCCACGTGTCGGGTGTCTTTCTGTGGGATTGTTGCATGAGAAGACTGGGCACGGCGTTTTTCTTATGTACGTCCCAGCAGCGTCGGTAAACCCAATGAATGAGCTCTATCTGGCAGGCCGGCGCCGTTCATGTCACCTCCTGGGGTCCTTGGTGTTCGGTCTTCTCATTCGATAGCCTCCAGAGGTTCATTCGACGCAGGTCGCCCCCACCACACAGGTCTCATAAGCGCACTCCGCGCAAGAAGATTCGGGCGCAACCCGCATTGAGGTATGATACATCTCCAACGTAACTATAATTTTTGATTGCTTCATGCTATATTATATTCTGTTTTGGATGATTAATCTGCTTTCTTATACACTTTTATATTATTTTTGGGACTAACCTATTAACTGGAGGCCCAGCCCAAATTGCTGTTTTTTTTTTGCCTATTTCAGTGTTTCGCAGAAAAAGAATATCAAACGGAGTCCAAACGGAATGAAACCTTCGGGAACGTGATTTTTAGTACTAACGTGATCCAGAAGACTTGGAGTCTACGTCAAGAAATCAACCAGGAGAGCACGAGGCAGGGGGCGCTCCTACCCCCCCTTGGCGCGCCCTCCACCCTCATGGGGCCCACGTTGCTCCACCGACGTACTTCTTCCTCCTATATATACCTACGTACCCCCAAACCAATAGAGGCATCCACGAAAACCTAACTCCACCGCCGCAACCTTATGTACGAGTGAGATCACATCTTGGGGCCTTTTCCGGCGTCCTGCCGGAGGGGGCATTGATCACGGAGGGCTTGTACATCAACACCATAGCCTCTCCGATGACGTGTGAGTAGTTTACCTCAGACCTTCGGGTCCATAGTTATTAGCTAGATGGCTTCTTCTCTCTCTTTGGATGTCAATACAAAGTTCTCCACGATTCTCGTGGAGATCTATTTGATGTAATCTTCTTTTGCGGTGTGTTTGTTGAGACCGATGAATTGTGGGTTTATGATCAAGTTTATCTATGAACAATATTTGAATCTTCTCTGAATTCTTTTATGTATGATTGGTTATCTTTGCAAGTCTCTTCGAATTATCAGTTTGGTTCGGCCTACTAGACTCATCTTTCTTGCAATGGGAGAAGTGCTTAGCTTTGGGTTCAATCTTGCGCTGTCCTCTCCCAGTGACAGCAGGGGCAGCAAGGCACGTATTGTATTGTGGCCATCGAGCATAACAAGATGGGGTTTATATCATATTGCATGAGTTTATCCCTCTACATCATGTCATCTTACTTAAAGCATTAGTCTGTTCTTTTGAACTTAATACTCTAGATGCATGCTGGATAGCGGTCGATGTGTGGAGTAATAGTAGTAGATACAGGCAGGGGTCGGTCTACTTGTCACGAACGTGATGCCTATATGCATGATCATACCTAGATATTCTCATAACTATGCTCAATTCTATCAATTTCTCAACAGTAATTTGTTCACCCACCATAATACTTATGCTCTTGAGAGAAGCCACTAGTGAAACCTATGGCCCCGGGTCTATTTTCCATCATATTAATCTTCCAACACTTAGCTATTTTTATTGCCTTTTATTTTACTTTGCATCTTTATTATAAAAATATCAAAAATATTATCTTATCATATCTATCAGATCTCACTTTCGTAAGTGACCATGAAGGGTTGACAACCCCTTTATTGCGTTGGTTGCAAGGTTTTTATTTGTTTGTGTAGGTGCGAGGGACTTGAGCGTGGCCTCCTACTGGAGTGATACCTTGGTTCTCAAAAACTGAGGGAAATACTTACGCTACTTTACTGCATCACCCTTTCCTCTTCAAGGGAAAACCAACGCAGTGCTCAAGAGGTAGCAAGAAGGATTTACAAGCGCTGTTGCCGGGAGTCTCATAAAAGTCAACATACCAAGTACCCATCACAAACTCTTATCTCCCGCATTACATTATTTTCCATTTGCCTCTCGTTTTCCTCTCCCCCACTTCATCCTTGTCGTTTTATTCGCCCTCTCTTTCCGTTCGCCTCCTTCGCTTGCTCCTTGTATTTTCTACCATTATGTCTGAAATTGGGGAAATTATTGTCGATATGGACAATAATAATAACATGCAAAATTCAGATGCTCTTGTTGAAAAACCCCCTATCTTACATACAAAAAAATTCTGAATCGATAGCGGTAATATCATTGGAAAAGGGGTTATTCAAGATTTCTTTACTTGTGGCGGTGCTTTGCCTTCTATGGGTAGTTCTATTCTCCATAGAACTAGTAGTCTTTCGGACGCTATCGCCATGCTTGTGGTTGAACTTGGAAGACAATTTATGCACATGCATCCTTGCATACAAAGGATTTTCTTAGAATTTTCTAATATTGAGCATTCTTCTGTTAAGCGTGCCACTACTATTTTCTTGGCTCATGAATTTAGATTTATAATAAAAGAGGCCAAAGAAATCTTTGCGCACTATAGGGTGGACACTAGCCGTCCTCCCATAGAGGCAATCCTCTTTGATCAAGAGGAAATAATGCGTTTTCAATCTCTAGACTATGTTGCTTTTAATGAAAACCTTAGAAAAAGGGTTCCAACCAATATTCTAGTTGATAGAATTTCTGAACTTAATAATGATTTTGCTATCCGAAATAATGAGCTAGGATATTCTCTCGAGTATAGGCACACAAAGTTCTGTCATAAGAATGCTTATAATGATGAATTGGTTGTGCAACACGAAGGGCCGAAGGAGGAACCTATACCTCCCAAAATTGATCTTGGGGACTCTTGTCCCATTAAATTTAGCCCTTTTGATTACTTTTGCTTGCCTCAAAGAAAATTTTCTGCTGAACATAGAGAAGATGAAATGAGTTTTCGTGATCTAACCTATTATTATGGTAATACCTAGATCTATCCTTGCTTTTATGCCTAGCTAGGGGCGTTAAACGATAGCGCTTGTTGGGAGGCAACCCATTTATTTTTAGTTTTTTTTTTTGCTTTTTGCTTCTGTTTAGGAATAAATCTTTGATCTAGCCTCTGGTTATATTTGTTTTTATATTTTAATTAGTGTTTGTGCCAAGTTAAACCTATAGGATCTTCTTGGATGATAGTTATTTGATCTTGCTGAAAATTCCAGAAACTTTCTGTTCACGAAAACAATTGTTAAAAATCACCAGAAAGAGATAAATTACTGATTCCAATTGCTGGTGATCAATAAACAAATTTTCTAGGTTTTCCTATTTTGGTAGATTTTTTAGAGTTCTAGAAGTTCGCGTTAGTTACAGATTACTACAGACTGTTCTGTTTTTGACAGATTCTGTTTTTCGTGTGTTGTTTGCTTATTTTGATGAATCTATGGCTAGTCAAATAGTTTATAAATCATAGAGGAGTTGGAATACAGTAGGTTTAACACCAATATAAATAAAGAATGAATTCATTACAGTACCTTCAAGTGGTGTTTTGTTTTCTTTCGCTAACAGGAGCTCACGAGATTTTCTGTTAAGTTTTGTGTTGTGAAGTTTTCGAGTTTTGGGTAAAAGATTAGATGGATTCTGGAACAAGGAGTGGCAACAGCCTAAGATAGGTGATGCCCATGGCACCCCAATATAATCTAAGGACACCAAAAATCCAAAGCTTGGGGATGCCCAGGAAGGCATCCCCTCTTTCGTCTACTTCCATCGGTAACTTTACTTGGAGCTATATTTTTATTCACCACATGATATGTGTTTTGCTTGGAGCGTCTTGTATGATTTGATTCTTTGCTTTTTAGTTTCCCACAATCATCTTTTCTGTACACATCTTTTGATAGAGACACACATGATTCGGAATTTATTAGAATACTCTATGCGTTTCGCTTATATCTTTTGAGCTATATAGTTTTTGCTCTAGTGCTTCACTTATATCTTTTAGAGCACGGCGGTGGTTTTGTTTTATAGAAAATATTATTCTCTCATGCTTCACTTATATTATTTTTAGATTCTTAAACAGCATGGTAATTTGCTTAAATAGGAAAATTAATCCTAATATGCTAAGTATTCAAGACTAGTAAAAACTTTCTTATGAGTGTGTTGAATACTAAGAGAAGTTTGATGCTTGATGATTGTTTTGAGATATGGAGGTAGTGATATTAAAGTTGTGCTAGTTGAGTAGTTGTGAAATTGAGAAATACTTGTGTTGAAGTTTGCAGGTCCCGTAGGATGCACGTATGGTAAACGTTATGTAACAAATTTGAAACATGAGATGTTCTTTGATTGTCTTCCTTATGAGTGTGTTGGGGAACGTTGCAGAAAATAAAATTTTTCCTACGGTTTCACCAAGATCCATCTATGAGTTCATCTAAGCAACGAGTAATCGGAGAGAGATGCATCTACATACCACTTGTAGATCGTGTGCGGAAGCGTTCAAGAGAACGGGGATGATGGAGTCTGTCGGGGAGGCTGATCGGACCCACGAACACCTATGGGACCGGCGGGCCGAGTCCCTTTTGGTTCGGAGGGGGGCGGAGATCGCACGAAGAGCGGATCGAGGGGGGCGGAGATCACATGAGCAGTTCGTAGGGGGGCGGAGATCACACGAGCAGTTTACCCAGCTTCGGAGCTCTCCGGAGAGATAATACTCCTACTGCTGCTTGTCTGATTGTATTGTGTTCTTGCTAGGGAGCACGGAGAGCTACAAAACCTAGCGCGAGTGTTCTCTGGTTACGTATGAGTCGAACGGACCGAACCCCCTCTACGTTGCGCATGGGCCTCCTTTTATATGCTCAAGGGGTCTCCGACAGGTGGCAACGTAGATGAGGGTACAAATGGAAAAACAGTAGTTGGTACACCTACTTGAACAAAGGTACAGTGCAATATACCTAACTCGACGGCAAGGGACAAAGCATTAAATGCCCGTCCTGTCGCCTAAACAAAGGCAACAGGACCGTCAGGAGCGCCACCGTTTGCCACGATGGTAGGCTTGTCAGCGCCGCTTATCGCTGCTCCCCGCTGGCTGCACAACCTCTTGACACGCGCGCATGGAATGGTCCCATGGCGACACATTGATGGATGAGCTGGAGCGGAGATGAAGAGAGGTTGCCTGCCGTGGCAAGTGCCTTGCCGCGGCTGAATCCTTGTCGCGTCCGGAGGCTTGTCACGCTCCGAGCCTTCCCGGCAAGCTCCTCTTGCCGGGGTCTTGTCTTCTGGGTGCCTTGAGTGGCTTTCCCGGCAAGCTCCTCTTGCCGGGGCCTTGTCTTCTTGGTTAAATACTTTGTTCTTGAACGGCTCCAAAGGAACCACAGAGGATCTTGGCGATGACCAGGCAAGCCCTGCCGCGGGGTGCGGCAACTGCCCGTGCACGAGTTCGGGATACTAGGGTACCCCTACTCTAGTACACCGACAGAGTCGTACTTGCCGTGATTCAAATCACCGATGACCAAGTGCCGAACGGACAGCACGTCCGCGTTCAACACACGTACGGAGCAGATGACGTCTCCTCGTTCTTGATCCAGCAAGGGGGAAGGAGAGGTTGAGGAAGAAGGCTCCAGCAGCAGCACGACGGCGTGGTGATGGTGGAGAGGCAAGATCTCGGCTGAGGCTTCGCCAAGCACTTAACGGAGGAGGAGAGGTGTGGGGGTGGGGCGGGGCTGCGCATTGTATGTGTGTTCAACCCCTCCCCACACCCATATATTTATTGGGGATGGGGAAGGGGGGCGGGGCGGCCACTCTAGATGAGATCTAGAGGGGGGCGGCGGCAAGGAGGGGCTTGCCCCCAAGCAGGGGCGCCCACTAGAGTTTCCCCCCAACCCTAGGCGCATGGGCCCAAAGGGGGGGCGCGCCCAGCCCTCCAGGGGCTGGTTCCCTGCCCCTTGTGGCCCATGAAGCCCTCCGAGAGAGGTGGCCCCTCCCGGTGGACCGCCGGAACCCCTCCGGTGGCCCTTGTACAATACCAATATGCCCCCGAAACTTTCCGGTGACCGTATGACAGCTTCCCATATATAAATCTTCACCTCCGGACCATTCCGGAGCTCCTCGTGACGTCCAGGATCTCATCCGGGACTCTGAACAACATTCGGTAATCACATACAAGTCTTCCTAATAACCCTAGCGTCACCGAACCTTAAGTGTGTAGACCCTACGGGTTTGGGAGATATGCAGACATGACCGAGACGGCTCTCCGGTCAATAACAAACAGCGTTATCTGGATACCCATGTTGGCTCCCACATACTCCTCGATGATCTCATCGGATGAACCACGATGTCGAGGATTCAAGCAACCCCGTATACTATTCCCTTTGTCAGATGGTATGTTACTTCCCGAGATTCGATCGTCGGTATCCCAATACCTCGTTCAATCTCGTTACCGGCAAGTCACTTTACTCGTACCGTAATGCATGATCCCGTGACCAGACACTTGGTCACTTTGAGCTCATTATGATGATGCACTACCGAGTGGGCCTTGTGATACCTTTCCGTAACACGGAGTGACAAATCCGAGTCTCGATCCGTGTCAACTCAACAGACACTTTCAGAGATACCTGTAGCGCACCTTTATAGTCACCCAGTTACGTTGTGACGTTTGGTACACCCAAAGCACTCGTGATCAGATCCGGGAGTTACACGATCTCATGGTCTAAGGAAGAGATACTTGACATTGGAAAAGCTCTAGCAAAACGAACTACACGATCTTGTGCTATGCTTAGGATTGGGTCTTGTCCATCACATCATTCTCCTATTGATGTGATCCCGTTATCAATGACATCCAATGTCCATAGTCAGGAAACCATGACTATCTATTGATCAAAGAGCTAGTCAACTAGAGGCTCACTAGGGACATATTGTGGTCTATGTATTCACACGTGTATTACGATTTCCGGATAATACAATTATAGCATGAATAAAAGACAATTATCACGAACAAGGAAATATAATAATAATCCTTTTATTATTGCCTCTAGGGCATATTTCCAACAGTCTCCCACTTGCACTAGAGTCAATAATCTAGTTACATTGTGATGAACCGAACACCCATAGAGTTACGGTGTTGATCATGTTTTGCTTTCATGGAAGAGGTTTAGTCAACGGATCTGCAACATTCAGATCCGTATGCACTTTGCAAATTTCTATGTCTCCATCTTGAACATTTTCACGAATGGAGTTGAAGTGACGCTTGATGTGCTGGTCTTCTTGTGAAACCTGGGCTCCTTGGCAAGTGCAATAGCTCCAGTGTTGTCACAGAAGAGTTTGATTGGCCCCGATGCATTGGGTATGACTCCTAGGTCGGTGATGAACTCCTTCACCCAAATTGCTTCATGCGCTGCCTCAGAGGCCGCCATGTACTCTGCTTCACACATAGATCCCGCCACGACGCTCTGCTTGCAAAACCGCACTACCATCGCTCCACCATTCAACATATACACGTATCCGGTTTGTGACTTAGAGTCATCCAGATCTGTGTAGAAGCTAGCGTCGACGTAACCCTTTACGACGAGCTCTTCGTCACCTCCATAAACGAGAAACATGTCCTTAGTCCTTTTCAGGTACTTCAGGATATTCTTGACCGTTGTCCAGTGTTCCTTGCCGGGATTACTTTGGTACCTTCCTACCAAACTTACGGCAAGGTTTACATCGAGTCTGGTACACAGCATGGCATACATAATAGAACCTATGGCTGATGCATAGGGGATGACACTCATCTCTTCTATATCTTCTGCCGTGGTCGGACATTGAGCCGAGCTCAATTTCACACCTTGTAATACAGGCAAGTACCCTTTCTTGGATTGATCCATTTTGAACTTCTTCAATATCTTATCAAGGTATGTGCTTTGTGAAAGACCTATGAGGTGTCTCGATCTATCTCTATAGATCTTGATGCCTAATATATAAGCAGCTTCTCCAAGGTCCTTCATTGAAAAACTTTTATTCAAGTAGGCCTTAATGCTGTCCAAGAGTTCTATATCATTTCCCATCAAAAGTATGTCATCTACATATAATATGAGAAATGCTACTGAGCTCCCACTCACTTTCTTGTAAACGCAGGCTTCTCCATAAGTCTCATAAACCCAAACGCTTTGATCATCTCATCAAAGCGAATGTTCCAACTCCGAGATGCTTGCACCAGCCCATAAATGGATCGCTGGAGCTTGCACACCTTGTTAGCGTTCTTAGGGTCGAGAAAACCTTCCGGCTGCATCATATACAGTTCTTCCTTAAGATAGCCGTTAAGGAATGTCGTTTTGACGTCCATTTGCCATATCTCATAATCATAGTATGCGGCAATTGCTAACATGATTCAGACGGACTTCAGCTTCGCTACGGGAGAGAAAGTTTCATCGTAGTCAATCCCTTGAACTTGCCGATAACCTTTAGCGACAAGTCGAGCTTTATAGATGGTAACATTACCATCCGCGTTAAATCTTCTTCTTAAAGATCCATTTGTTTTCTATCGCTCACGATCATCGGTAAGTCTGTCCAAAGTCAATACTTTGTTTCCATACATGGATCCTATCTCGGATTGCATGGCTTCAAGCCATTTGTTGGAATCTGGGCCCGCCATCGCTTCTTCATAGTTCAAGGTTCACCGTTGTCCAACAACATGATTTCCGTGACAGGGTTGCCATACCACTATGGTGTGGAACGTGTCCTTGTGGACCCTCTGAAGTTCAAGAGCAACTTGATCCAAGTACCTTGATCATCATCATTAATTTCCTCTACAATCGGTGTAGGCACCACAGAAACATTTTCCTAAGCTGCACTACTTTCCGGTTCAAGAGGTAGTACTTCATCGAGTTCTACTTTCCTCCCACTTACTCCTTTCGAGAGAAACTCTTTTTCAAGAAAGGATCCGTTCTTGGCAACAAAGATCTTGCCTTCGGATCTAAGGTAGAAGGTATACCCAATGGTTTCCTTAGGGTATCCTATGAAGACGCATTTTTCCGACTTGGGTTCGAGCTTTTCAGGTTGAAGTTTCTTGACATAAGCATCGCATCCCCAAACTTTTAGAAACGACAGCTTAGGTTTCTTCCCAAACCATAATTCATACGGTGTCATCTCCACGGATTTAGACGGTGCCCTATTTAAAGTGAATGTAGCTGTCTCTAGAGCGTAGCCCCAAAATGAAAGCGGTAAATCGGTAAGAGACATCATAGATCGCACCATATCCAATAGAGTGCGATTACGACGTTCGGACACACCGTTACGCTGAGGTGTTCCAGGCGGCGTGAGTTGTGAAACGATTCCACATTTCCTTAAGTGTGTACCAATTTCGTGACTTAAATATTCTCCTCCATGATCCGATCGTGAGAACTTTATTTTTCGGTCACGTTGATTCTCTACCTCATTCTGAAATTCCTTGAACTTTTCAAAGGTCTCAGACTTGTGTTTCATCAAGTAGACATACCCATATCTACTCAAGTCATTAGTGAGAGTGAGAACATAACGATATCCTCCGTGAGCCTCAACGCTCATTGGACCGCACACATAGGTATGTATGATTTCCAATAAGTTGGTTGCTCGCTCCATTGTTCCGGAGAATGGAGTCTTGGTCATTTTGCCCATGAGGCATGGTTCGCTTGTGTCAAATGATTCATAATCGAGAGACTCTAAAAGTCCATCAGAATGGAGCTTCTTCATGCGCTTGACACCAATGTGACCAAGGTGGCAGTGCCACAAGTATGTGGGACTATCGTTATCAACTTTACATCTTTTGGTATTCACACTATCAATATGTGTAATATTACGTTCGAGATTCATTAAGAATAAACCATTGACCATCGGAGCATGACCATAAAACATATCTCTCATATAAATAGAACAACCATTATGCTCGGATTTAAATGAGTAGCCATCTCACATTAAACGAGATCCGGATACAATGTTCATGCTCAAACTTGGCACTAAATAACAATTATTGAGGTTTAAAACTAATCCCCTAGGTAAATGTAGAGGTAGCGTGCCGACGGCGATCACATCGACCTTGGAACCATTCCCGACGCCAAGATCGTCACCTCGTCCATCGCCAGCCTCCGTTTATTCCGCAGCTCTGCTGTGAGTTACAAATATGAGCAACGGCACCGGTATCAAATACCCAGGAGTTACTATGAGTACTGGTAAGGTACACATCAATTATATGTATATCAAATATACCTTTAGTGTTGCCGGCCTTCTTGTCCGCTAAGTATTTGGGCAGTTCCACTTCCAGTGGCCCTTCCCTTTGCAATAAAAGCACTCTGTCTCAGGCTTGGGTCCATTCTTTGACTTCTTCCCGGCAACTGGCTTGCCGGGCGCGACAACATCTTTGCCGTCCTTCTTGAAGTTCTTCTTACCCTTGCCCTTCTTGAACTTAGTGGTTTTATTTACCATCAACACTTAATGTTCTTTCTTGATTTCAACCTCACGACTTCAAAGATTGAGAATACTTCAGGAATGGTCTTTACCATCCCCGCATATTGTAGTTCAACACAAAGCTCTTGTAGCTTGGTGGGAGCGATCAAGGATTCTGTCAATGACCGCCTCGTCCGGGAGGTTAATGTCCAATGGGACAGCGGTTGTGCAACCTGCACATTTTGAGTATGTGCTCACCGATGTAACTGTTTTCCTCCATCTTACAACTATAGAACTTGTTGGAGACTTCATATCTCTCGACCGGGCATGAGCTTGGAAAACCATTTTCAGCTCCTCGAACATCCCATATGCTCCGTGTTGCTCAAAACGCTTTTGGAGCCCCGGTTCTAAGCTGTAAAGCATGCCGCATTGAACGACGGAGTAATCATCAGCACGAGACTACCAAGCATTCATAATATCTTGGTTCTCTGGGATGGGTGCTTCACCTAGCGGTGCTTCTAGGACATATTGTTTCTTGGCTGCTATGAGGATGATCCTCAGGTTCCGGACCCAGTCCGAATAGTTGCTGCCATCATCTTTCAGCTTGGTTTTCTCTAGGAACGCGTTGAAGTTCATGGTGACATGAGCGTTGGCCATTTGATCTACAAGACATTTTGCAAAGATTTTATACTAATGTTCATGAATAATTAAGTTCATCTAATCAAATTATTTAATGAACTCCCACTCAGATTTGACATCCCTCTAGTCATCTAAGTGTTACATGATCTGAGTCGACAAGGCCGTGTCCGATCATCACGTGAGACGGACTAGTCATTGTCGGTGAACATCTCCATGTTGATCATATCTTCCATACGACTCATGTTCGAACTTTCGGTCTCTTGTGTTCCGAGGCCATGTCTGTACATGCTAGGCTCGTCAAGTTAACCCTAAGTGTTTTGCATGTGTAAAATTGTCTTACACCCGTTGTATGTGAACGTAAGGATCTATCACACCCGATCATCACGTGGTGCTTCGAAACGACGAACTTTAGCAACGGTGCACAGTTAGGGGAAACACTTTCTTGAAATTATTATAAGGGATCATCTTATTTACTACCGCCGTTCTAAGTAAACAAGATGCATAAAACATAATAAACATCACATGCAATTATATAAAGTAGTGACATGATATGGCCAATATCATATAGCTCCTTTGATCTTCATCTTCGGGGCTCCATGATCATCTTGTCACCGACATGACACCATGATCTCCATCATCGTGTCTCCATGAAGTTGCTCGCCAACTATTACTTCTACTACTATGGCTAACACGTTTAGCAATAAAGTAAAGTAATTTACATGGCGTTGAACCAATGACACGCAGGTCATACAATAATTAAGACAACTCCTATGGCTCCTGCCAGTTGTCATACTCATCGACATGCAAGTCGTGATTCCTATTAGAAGAACATGATCTCATACATCACAATATATCATTCATCATTCATCACAACTTCTGGCCATATCACATCACATGAAAATTGCTGCAAAAACAAGTTAGACGTCCTCTAATTGTTGTTGCATCTTTTACGTGGCTGCAATTGGGTTCTAGCAAGAACGTTTTCTTACCTACGAGTAACCATAACGTGATTTGTCAACTTATATTTACCCTTCATAAGGACCCTTTTCGTCAAATCCGCTCCAACTAAACTGGGAGAGACAGACACCCGCTAGCCACCTTATGCAACTGGTGCATGTCAGTCGGTGGAACCTGTCTCACGTAAGCGTACGTGTAAGGTCGGTCCGGGCCGCTTCATCCCACAATACCGCTGAAGCAAAATAAGACTAGTAGCGGCAAGAAAGTTGACAACATCTACGCCCACAACAAATTCTGTTCTACTCGTGCAAAAGGAGAACTACGCATAGACCTAGCTCATGATGCCACTGTTGGGGAACGTTGCAGAAAATAAAAAATTTCCTACGGTTTCACCAAGATCCATCTATGAGTTCATCTAAGAAACGAGTAATAGGAGAGAGATGCATCTACATACCACTTGTAGATCGTGTGCGGAAGCATTCAAGAGAACGGGGATGATGGAGTCGTACTCGCCGTGATTCAAATCACCGATGACCAAGTGCGAATCGGACAGCACCTCCGCGTTCAACACACGTACGGAGCGGATGACGTCTCCTCCTTCTTGATCCAGCAAGGGGGACGGAGAGTTTGAGGAAGAAGGCTCCAGCAGCAGCACGACGGCGTGGTGATGGTGGAGAGGCAAGATCTCACAGGCTTCACCAAGCACTTAACGGAGGAGGAGAGGTGTTGGGGAGGGGAGGGGCTGCGCCTTGGATGTGTGTTGCAGCCCTCCCCTCGCCCCTCTATTTATAGGGGAAGGGGCAAGGGGGTCGGGCCCCTCTAGATGAGATCTAGAGGGGGGCGGCTGCCAAGGGAGGGGCTTGCCCCCAAGCAAGGCGCCCCCACTCGGGTTCCCCCCCACCCCTCGGCGCAGGGGCCCAACGGGGGGGGGGGGCGCCCAGCCCTCCAGGGGCTGGTTCCCTGCCCCTTACGGCCCATGAAGCCCTCCGAGAGAGGTGGCCCCTCCCGGTGGACCCCCGGAACCCCTCCGGTGGCCCCAGTACAATACCGATATTATCCCGAAACTTTCCGGTGACCGTATGACAGCTTCCCATATATAAATCTTCACCTCCGAACCATTCCGGAGCTCCTCGTGACGTCCGGGATCTCATTCGGGACTCCGAACAACATTCGGTAATCACATACAAGTCTTCCTAATAACCCTAGCGTCACCGAACCTTAAGTGTGTAGACCCTACGGGTTTGGGAGATATCTGAACATGACCGAGACGGCTCTCGGTCAATAACAAACAGCGTTATCTGGATACCCATGTTGGCTCCCACATACTCCTCGATGATCTCATCGGATGAACCACGATGTCGAGATTCAACCAACCCGTATACTATTCCCTTTGTCGACGGTATGTTACTTGCCCGAGATTCGATCGTCGGTATCCCAATACCTCGTTCAATCTCGTTACCGGCAAGTCACTTTACTCGCATCAGTAATGCATGATCCGGTGACCGGACACTTGGTCACTTTGAGCTCATTATGATGATGCACTACCGAGTGGGCCCAAGTGATACCTCTCCGTAACACGGAGTGACAAATCCCGCCTCGATCCGTGTCAACCCAATGCAGACACTTTCGGAGATACCTGTAGTGCACCTTTATAGTCACCCGATTACGTTGTGACGCTTTGGTACACCCAAAGCACTCCCTACGGTATCCGGGAGTTACACGATCTCATGGTCTAAGGAAGAGATACTTGACATTGGAAAAGCTCTAGCAAAACGAACTACACGATCTTGTGCTATGCTTAGGATTGGGTCTTGTCCATCGCATCATTCTCCTAATGATGTGATCCCGTTATCAATGACATCCAATGTCCATAGTCAGGAAACCATGACTATCTATTGATCAACGAGCTAGTCAACTAGAGGCTCACTAGGGACATATTGTGGTCTATGTATTCACACGTGTATTACGATTTCTGGATAATACAATTATAGCATGAATAAAAGACAATTATCACGAACAAGAAAATATAATAATAATCCTTTTATTATTGCCTCTAGGGCATATTTCCAACAGAGTGGCGGTCGGGGATGAGCGATGGTCTTTTCCTACCAATCTATCCCCCTAGGAGCATGCGCGTAGTGCTTGGTTTTTGATGACTTGTAGATTTTTTGCAATAAGTATGTGATTTCTTTATGACTAATGTTGAGTCCATGGATTATACGCACTCTTACCCTTCCATCATTGCTAGCCTCTTCGATACCGTGCATTGCCCTTTCTCGCATTGAGAGTTGGTGCAAACTTCGTCGGTGCATCCAAACCCCATGATATGATACACTCTGTCACAAATAAACCTCCTTATATCTTCCTCAAAACAGCGACCATACCTACCTATTATGGCATTTCCATAGCCATTCCGAGATATATTGCCATCCAACTTTCCACGTTCCGTTTATCATGACACGTTCATCATTGTCATATTGCTTTGCATGATCATGTAGTTGACATCGTATTTGTGGCAAAGCCACCATTCATAATTTTTCATACATGTCACTCTTGATTCATTGCCTATCCCGGTATACCGCCGGAGGCATTCATATAGAGTCATACCTTGTTCTAGTATCGAGTTGTAATCATTGAGTTGTAAATAAATAGAATTGTGATGATCATCATTCATAGAGCATTGTCCCAATAAAAAAAATAGAAAGGCCAAATAAAAAAAGGGAGGCCCAAAAAAGAGAAAATAAAAAGGGACAATGCTACTATCCTTTTTTCCACACTTGTGCTTCAAAGTAGCACCATGATTTTCATGATAGAGAGTCTCTTGTTTTGTCACTTTCATATACTAGCGGGAATTTTTCATTATAGAACTTGGCTTGTATATTCCAACAATGGGCTTCCTCAAATGCCCTAGGTCTTCGTGAGCAAGCAAGTTGGATGCACACCTACTTAGTTTCTTTTGTTGAGCTTTTATGCATTTATAGCTCTAGTGCATCCATTGCATGGCAATCCCTACTCCTTGCATTAACATCAATGGATGGGCATCTCCATAGCCTGTTGATTAGGCGCGTTGATGTGAGACTTTCTCCTTTTTTGTATTCTCCACATAACCCCCATCATTATATTCTATTCTGCCATAGTGCTATATCCACGGCTCACGCTCATGTATTGCGTGAAGGTTGAAAAAGTTTGAGATTACTAAAGTATGAAACAATTGCTTGGCTTGTCATCGGGTTGTGCATGATGAGAGCATTCTTGTGTGACGAAAATGGAGCATGACTAAACTATATGATTTTGTAGGGATGAACTTTCTTTGGCCATGTTATTTTGAGAAGACATAATTGCTTACTTAGTATGCTTGAACTGTTATTGCTTTTACGTCAACATTAAACTTTTATCTTGAATCTTTTGGATCTGAATATTCATACCACAATTAAGAGGGTTACATTAGAAAATTATGCCAATTAGCATTTCGCATAAAAATTTCTGTTTTTATAATTTACCTACTCGAGGACGAGCAGGAATTAAGCTTGGGGATGCTTGATACGTCTCCATCGTATCTATAATTTTTTATTGCTTCATGCTATATTATATTCTGTTTTGGATGATTAATGGGCTTTGTTATACACTTTCATAATATTTTTGGGACTAACCTATTAACCAGAGGCCCAGCCCAAATTGTTGTTTTTTTGCCTATTTCAGTGTTTCGGAGAAAAATAAAATCAAACGGAGTCCAAACGGAATTAAACCTTTGGGAATGTGATTTTCGGAACAAACGTGATCCAGAGGACTTGGAGTCTACATCAAGAAATCAACCAGGAGAGCACGAGGCAGGGGGCGCGCCTACCCCCCCCCCCCTTGGCGCGCCCTCCACCCTTGTGGGGCCCATGTTGCTCCACCGATGTACTTGTTCCTCCTATATATACCTACATACCCCCGAACCAACAGAGGCATCCACAAAAACCTAATTCCACCGCCGCAACCTTCTGTACCCGTGAGATCCCATCTTGGGGCCTTTTCCGGCGTCCTGTCGGAGGGGCCATTGATCACGGAGGGCTTCTACATCAACACCATAGCCACTCCGATGATGTGTGAGTAGTTTACCTCAGACCTTCGGGTCCATAGTTATTAGCTAGATGGCTTCTTCTCTCTCTTTGGATCTCAATACAAAGTTCTCCACGATTCTCGTGGAGATCTATTCGATGTAATATTCTTTTGCGGTGTGTTTGTTGAGACCGATGAATTGTGGGTTTATGATCAAGTTTATCTATGAACAATATTTGAATCTTCTCTGAATTCTCTTATGATTGGTTATCTTTGCAAGTTTCTTCGAATTGTCAGTCTGGTTTGGCCTACTAGATTGATCTTTCTTGCAATGGGAGAAGTGCTTAGCTTTGGGTTTAATCTTGCGGTGTCCTTTCCAAGTGACAGTAGGGGCAGCAAGGCACGTATTGTATTGTTGCCATCGAGGATAACAAGATGGGGTTTATATCATATTGCATGAGTTTATCCCTCTACATCATGTCATCTTACTTAAAGCATTACTCTGTTCTTTTGAACTTAATACTCTAGATGCATGCTGGATAGCGGTCGATGTGTGGAGCAATAGTAATAGATGCAGGCAGGAGTAGGTATACTTGTCACGGACGTGATGCCTATATACATGATCATACCTAGATATTCTCATAACTATGCTCAATTCTATCAATTGCTCAACAGTAATTTGTTCACCCACCGTAATACTTATGCTCTTGAGAGAAGCCACTAGTGAAACCTATGGTCCCAGGTCTATTTTCCATCATATTAATCTTCCAACACTTAGCTAGTTTTATTGCCTTTTATTTTACTTTGCATCTTTATTATAAAAATACCAAAAATATTATCTTATCATATCTATCAGATCTCACTTTCGTAAGTGACCGTGAAGGGATTGACAACCCCTTTATTGTGTTGGTTGCGAGGTTTTTATTTGTTTGTGTAGGTGCGAGGGACTGGAGCGTGGCCTCCTACTGGATTTTACCTTGGTTCTCAAAAACTGAGGGAAACACTAACGCTACTTTACTGCATCACCCTTTCCTCTTCAAGGGAATACCAATGCATTGCTCAAGAGGTAGCAAGGTAGGGCCTCGTGACTCCCGCGCTGGCTCACAAGTGCCCAGATACACCTCCTCCAGTTCTGCCATGCTAGACACGCGTACAAACGGGGCTGTACACGCCCCAGAGTCTCCCGCCACGGGAACACCCACCCACGCCCAAGTGGAAGCTCCATGATCTGTGATGGCGGATGACACGGTCGCACAGCGGCTATGCCCACGCCCAAGTGGAAGCCCCATGCTCCGCGCTAGTGGACAAACAATTGAGGGCACCCTAGGGGCTGCACCAACCTCAGGATGGCCTTTTGGCCCTTCGCACGGCCCTGTCATGCCGCATTCCCCAGAGATGCACACGCAAGGGGGCTGGACACGGGGGCTATGCTCAGGCCCGGCCTAGCACACGCCACCTCACCAGGTCCCTTGTACCTGGTCTTCCCGCGCACCTCCAAGGTAAAAGCTGGTGACGGAACGTATGAGAGCTCCGGACTAACCTCGCCACTGCCCATGTTTCCTTCATGAGGGTTGCATGCACGTCAATGGGGACCCCTGAGCATCACGACGCACGGGCCTCACAAGTCACGTAGCCCCTTACTCCTTGGTTTGTCCTGGCGATCCGGACGCCCCAACGGCGGTCGAGGTATGCGCCGGGATGGGCCCTGCCAATGCAGAGCACAAAGGCAAACAAGAAGGAAACTAAGCACGAAAAGGAAAATCACGGAGTTCAAACAAGTTATTACAAGAACTAAAATGTTCTGCAAATTCAAGAAAAGTCTTACGCCTCCATGAGGCATGGTAAATGTCGCAGGATAAAATCTAGTAGGAAGGGCCACCGTCTCCTTGGACATCATCGCCGCCTGCCCCAGCCAACGGGAGCTCGTCGGCAACATCGCTGCCGCCATCGTCACCACCACTTGCCTCCACCGCAGGGGGCTCGGTATAATCAATGCAGGTGAACTTTGTCAGCGTTCTAGGAACCAGGGTACCCAGACTTGCCTGCCTATAGCCCACGGCGTGGCTCCATCGACGGCCTGGTACGACCCATCTTCAACACCTACAATACACGACCTCGCGAGGCGGATGATGCCAAGACCTCCGGAGGGAGCGGCCTTCTTAGGCTGGCTCCCGTGGAGTGGAGATTCCTATGCTGGCGCCCACCTCATGAGGTTGAGGTGACACCAGCCTTGACGACTAAGGCCAGGCGGGCGCAGAGCAGCGGGTTTCCTCTTTGGTGCTAAGAAGGGAAGCGCAGGCGCGGGGTCTCGAGGAATCAGCCAAAGGTTTCCATTTCCGTGCAACAAGAGCAGGACTGCCAGGATGGCAGGACGGATGTCATCGCCGAGCCCACCATGGCGTCACGACGAGAAGCTTTGCAAGCAAAGACCACCTTTCGTCAGAATAGGATGAACTTCTTGTCCCCCTTCAAAATTGGCCACTTTGGGATCCCTTCATGCCTTCGTTTGGAGGAAGAGGATCGAGGCCACTATAAATATAGCTTAGCCACCACCTTAGGAGGGGACCCGGGTCCGGAGAGAGACTTCACTAGCTCACACCCACACTAGAACAGACCTCTTGAAGTTGTTCTTCCCTAGTACTAGTTCATCCTCAGCCACTCGCAAGGCTAATCCACCTCAAAGCAGGAGTAGGGTATTACACCGCAAGGTGGCCCAAACCTGGATAAAATGTCGTGTCCCTTTCCTCTCTTGTTCATCGAACTAGGTCGTGGGGATGACGAACTGGTTGGCTGGAGAGGTTGAGTTTTTCACACACGCCCTAGAGTTCGAACTTTCTTGGGTCTGTGGAGCCCTGAACTGACATTTGGCGCGCCAGGTAGGGGTGTGTCAGAGGTTTTCCTCTTCCTCAGCTGTGCCTCGCCCTTGCTACTCGGTTCCCATGGCAGGCGTCGCCCCTCCCACCGGTCCGCCGGGCGCATTCGGAGGCATCACGGACCTCCGACCTTTCTCCCCTGCCTTTCGACGGGTGCAGTGGCAACCGAAGTTTAGGCCGGAGTTGCCACCACGGTACGACGGTGCGGCAGACCCTGCTGAGTGATACACCACAAGTATAGGGAATCGCAATAGTTTTCGTGGGTAGAGTATTCAACCCAAATTTATGATCCGACACAAGGAGAGCCAAAGAATATTCTCAAGTATTAGCACCTGAGTTGTCTATTCAACCACACCTGGAATACTTAATATCTGCAGCAAAGTATTTACTAGCAAAGTAGTATGGAAGTTAAAGGTAACAGTGACAAAAGTAATAGTAGCAGTTTTGTAGTAATCGTAACAGTGGCAACGGAAAAGTAATGGAGCAAAGATCAATATGAAACAAGCTCATAGGCAATGGATCAATAATGGATAATTATGTTGGATAGCATTCATCATGCAACAATTATAACATAGGGGTGACACAGAACTAGCTCCAATTCATCAATATAATGTAGGCATGTATTCCGAATATAGTCATATGTGCTTATGGAAAAGAACATGCATGACATCTTTTGTCCTACCCTGCCGTGGCAGCGGATTGGAAACTAAGGGATATTAAGGCCTCCGTTTAATAGATTACCGGACCAATGCATTAGCACTTAGTGAATACATGAACTCCTCGAACTACGGTCATCATCGGGAAGTGTCCCGACTATTGTCACTACAGGGTTGCCAGATCATAACACGTAGTAGGTGTCTATTGACTTGCAAGGTAGGATCAAGAACACACATATATTCATGAAAACATAATAGGTTCAGATCTAAAATCATGGCACTCGGCCCTAGTGACAAGCATTAAGCATAGCAAAGTCATAGCAGAACATAGTGGATACTAGGGATCAAACCTGTCGTGGAATTGTCACGGCAGTTGTCCTCATGAAAGGACTTAGTCGCGGGGCCATCGTACGGGTTAACTTAGAGGGGTTAAAGCGGACGCAAAGACACGAGAGTTTATACTAGTTCGGCCCCCTTCGATGAAGGTAAAAGCCTACGTCTAGTTGTGATGGGATTGATGTGATTTGACGACTAGGGAGCAATAGCTTCGCCTAAGCCTCGAATTGTTGTTGTTCGTCCCTAAACGCCACGGCCTTCCCCTTATATACACGGGTTGACGTCCGGCCGGTCTACAGAGTTCCGAGGCCGGCTCATACAAGTTTCCGGCTCGGTCTCTTCTTTCTCTTATCTTACAACACAAGTTACATGGTATGGCGGTTTTACCATTATGGGCCCTAATTAGCCTGGCCTCCGGGCCTCTAAACTCTACAAAGAATCGCCATCTTACGAGTCTTCGTGGGCCCCAATTATGGCGAAGGTAAACCGCCCCTTGAGGCGGTTTATATTCGATGAGTTACATCCCCAACATTAGGCCCCAGATTGACTTGAACCTGTTCATGTTAATCTTCAACATCTTAGCAAACTCTGAATATCTTCCTTCATATTTCATAAACCGCCATCTGCTTAAACCGTTGTGACGTCATCCTCCGACCACAGCAACAGAGCATCTTGACGTCATCTTTATTAAAGAAGCCCAAACAGTAAGATTCCCTTCATTTAATATTATCCCGGAAATCGAGGCGACCGCCATTGCTCGCCGCTTTTAACTCCTCCATTCTCGCGCCTGTTAATTACTCCGTCCCATTATAAATAGACCAGAAGGCCCTTTCTATTCTTCCTCCTTCTGCGCTTCTTCTTCCTCGCGACGCTCCAGCTCTGAAGCTCCGCCGTCGCCTCCGACCTCCGAACGCCGCGTCGGTAAGGCCACTGCATCAACTGGTTGTACCAGAGACTCTCGGCGCTCCTCCGCTGTTCTGCATCGGTAAGGCTCCTCCTCATGCCCTAGATCCGCATCTTGAGGCTCCTGTTCATATCGTCGTTCATAGGTGTTCATCCCTAGTCTCTTCATACCTGCTTTTCCATGGCTTTTTAACCCAACCGTAGCATATATCCTGTAGTAATCGCTCCGCCTTCAATTTAGCACTTTGCACATCTTTTCTTTTGTTCAGATCCTCTTGTTAGAACGCATACGAACTTCCCTGCCCTTTATAAGGCTTGCATGGGTCGCAGAAATTTTTCCTTCATCAATCTTGGTAGATCCAAATTAATTCCATTCATATGTGAAACCTGTTTACATCCACACTTAGCGGATTTTCCAGTTCATCTCTTCCTCCTAAGGGCGGTTTAATTTTTGATAGCTAATCCGCCATACTCCATTAGTCCTCGATTAAACCGAAATTGGAACTGACTGCCAAATTTCCGGTTTAGCATTGTATAATATGTCTGAACTGTTAACGGTGAACCGTTTTACTTTTCCTTTTCGCAGTTTTCTTCCGGAATGGCCAAACAATTCTCAGCTTGCAATTGGGTCCGGTCCAAGATCGATGAGACGCAACTCAATGGATATGTCACCACCGGGCGCTTTAGTCTCCAAAATGTCCTCCATTGGCGTGTTCCGGATGCCGAATGCCCTCCCGAACCTCAAGAAGGAGAAGTAATTGTATTTATGCAGCACTTAGACCGATTCAGCCGCCCGGATCAAAATTCTTCCGGATGTCCTCGCAAGTTTCCAACTCCATCCACAAGATATTGGTCCGAACTCGTGTCCAATATATGCAATTTCCAAGTTTTTCGTGAAGTCTATCTTCAAGAAGAACCATCTGTGGAGCTGTTCCGGGATTTCTTTCATTTGAACCGCCCGTGCGGAGTTTTCGGATGGTCCTAACACGGAACCGGGTGGCGTTTCAATCCGTAAAAGGAAGGAAGTAGACTTTCCTCACGCAAAACACCATAGCCATCCGAAAGATTGGAACCAAACCTGGTTCTATTGCCGGAATACCGCTCCTGACAGCGAGAACCCCTTGCCGGGCTACCGCCCTCACCGGCTTAGCAACCATCACCCATTGCCTTTACGCTTGACCGCCGTAGAACGGAAGAATTTTGCGCCTCAAATTATCAAACTCCGGGCTCTAATGGCCAATGGCTTAACTGGTATTGACCTTGTTCGATGTTGGGTTTCTTGGGGCATCTTGCCATTAAGCCGCTGCCCCGGATTGATGCACGAATACACAGGTAGCGCTAAAGACCCTCAAAGACGTCACGAACTACCAATAACTGAGCTTGAAGTCACTGAGACAGTGAAGAAGATGCTCGATGAGCCGATCTCCGTTTGCAGCCAAACCGGGTTGGCCCCATTCTGTGTTTCCAACAAACCGCCTGCGGTAAGGCTCCGCTCATCGCTCTTCGGATATTAATGCCTTATTGATATATATTAATCCTTGTTACTTCTCAGGCTAACAGCTCCTTCTGGAGACGAACCAAACCGGCCCGGGTTCCTCGTATAAAGTCCAAGACCACCAAGAAAGCTGGTAAGAGGAAACCGCCGAGTCTTCTGATCCGCCGGAAGAAGAAGATTCAGAAGCTGAGGTAAAGCTTGATTTACTTTGTCCCTTTTTATCCTTCATCCTATTGACAGTTTCAATTCCTGTGATGATCTTTGAAGCCGATCATGCCGATCCTGTTGAGGTAATCCTTCTTTCTTCCGAATCTGATCTTGTGCGGTTAAAAGAATTCGCCGCCTGATCCGGAAAGTGAAAAAATCTCACCCCGTGCTCATTTGAATCTGAACTTTCTTTGAAGACACAAAGAGGTGAAGAGCGCCCGTCTGACCCGCACAGCCGTCAACAAATTACATCGTCCGGTTTACTGACACCCCAACCCGGAAGCGTCGTCGAGGTGATTTGTTCTCCTGAAAAGCGTTATCCTTTGAAAGGTTTCTTCCGATGTCCTCTCAATCCGTCTGATCCGAATTATCAGGCCTCTTCCAACTCATCTAGCGGTTCATCAACCACTCAACTGCCTCCTCTTAAAGTTGCTGTGGGGTAAGCATAATGCTCTTTTTTGTTTTCTTCGCATTTGTCGGTTCATCATACTCTAACTCTGAATATTGCAGCACCAAGGCTCGCTTAAGTAAGAAGGCGAAAACCCTTGACCCTAGTATGGATGTTGATCCGGAGAAGACTCCAGAGCACCATGGCGAAAAGCCTGAAGTTGCTAAAAAGAGTTCTGCCGGGTTGAACCAAGACGACAATGCTAATCCGCCGGAGGTTGAACCGGATGCCCAAGTGGAAACCTCACATCCTGCTCCACCGAGTCCTGCATCGTAGCAGTAGCGCTTCTTTAAACGCCGAGCACAGGTATGAAAACACCAAGCCCAAGGAAGAATGCCAATCTGCCAGCCCGGCCAAAGATGATGATGTCGTAGTGACGGGCACCGCCTATACCGCCCTGGCAATCCGGCCGCTTTATCAAAACACAGCGCCAAGGAAGAGTCTCTCGCCATGAGTAAAGAGAAGGGAAAACTGATCTGTCGACCTTATGATAACTTCTCCGCTCAAGAACTTCACTCTGCTTTCTCGAATCGACTCTACACAAGTCGTGACTTGAAGCCGGTCCGGTGAATCGTATGAAGGAACACTATGAGGTAAGGAGTTATGCCTCTCTTGTACTTTTGTTGTGTAGTAGCCACCAAGGGCCGGTTCAATTGAGCATAGTTAAGCCGGGACTTAATATAAAACTCATACGTCACAAACTTCAGAGTTGTAGCCCCCAAGGGCCGGTTCAACTTAGCATAGTTAAACCGGGATTTTAACATGTATGACCATAGCAAGATGAGATCAATTAGCCATTAGCCCCCAAGTGCCAAGTTGAATACCTGTAATAAGCTTGGGACTTCATAATGAAACAACTAATGTGCTCCATTTATTATCAGGGTGATATATACCAGCAAACCGTACAACTCAAGGACCTTCGTGCCAATCAAGACTCAACAAGCGTAAGCCACCAAAGCCAAGGATGAATTGAAAACTGCCTTGACCACTATGGAGCAGCTCAAGGAGTGGTATAAAATCCGAGCGAGCCAACTGGGACACCGAGAAGGCTGGTTTGCTAAAGCGGGCGGAAGATGTCAAGCGGCTCTTAAACCGTGATGTAAGAGCTCACCGGACTAAAGCGCCAAATTAATGCCATGACCTCTGCGATCTTTGGTAAGAGATTTTTCACCGATTACTATTCCGCTTTTGATATTTCCGCCAGTTTAACCTAAGTTGTCTTAAACCGCACAGGAAGCGTATTGCTCATCCGGCTCGATATGCGGAAGAAGCTCAAGGCTGCATACACGTTGATTGAGCAGCTGTATACCGGCACCCAGCGAGTCATATGCGCTACGTCATATGATAACACAGCTCCGTCCTTGATCAAAGATGCTGAAGAAGCTCAAGGCTGCTTCGGATTGCTTTGATAACCGGACTGCTGCTGCTGCTGATTGTAACCACCTTGGTTGTTCTGATTGTTCTGATTGTTCTGATTGTTCTGCCCGCCCGGATTACCATTGAACCCTGGACCGGAATTTCCTCCACCGTAACCGGGCCGACCTGAACCGCCCGGGCCCTTGATCATACCGAAAGCATTAGAACTTTTGAACTCCGCATAATGTAACAATCCTTCCAGAGGTGGTTTGCTGGCGCCTCCTTCGTCCCATGCTTCGGACAGGGTTGGTTCAGCAGATAATTCAATCGGTCCGGATTGTGATTAGGCGCACCACCTCGGTTCGGATGTTTACCCTTGCGTCGTTGACCCTTGTCCTGCACATTGGTGTTGGCTACAAAGCCCATGTTACCATTCGCCTTACGCTTGTTTCCTGCGTTACCCGCCGGTGATGTCGCTGGCTTCGGAGTTGTTGTTCTGTTTTCCTTCCTCGCTCCATCCTCCTCCTCGGACTCGGGATCCTTGGTACTATCGTAATCAGCGTACTTCACTAAAACACCCATGAGAGTGCCCATGTCATTGCAAAACGCTTCATGCGACTCCAGCTTCAATTTTAAAGGTTCGAACCGGCGGTTGCTCTCTAGGGTTAAGATTGCGTAATCGGTGTTGATCCGGTCTCAAGAATGTAGAACTTCAAACACGGCGCACTCCAATGGGTTGTGGATTCCCTCAGCCGACACAAGCCGCCAAGTCCACTACGTACATGGGCTGCTTACAGGTGTCTTTTGAAATTCTGAATGAACCGGGTCCGCAATCGGGTCCATGAACTGATGGAATTGGGTGGCAAGTTTTTCAGCTGGCACGGGCCGTGCCTTCAAGCATCATGGTAAAATACTTTGCACATGCAGCTTCATCCACATCCAGATCTCCATGGCCATCTCATAGCTTTCTATCCTCGCCTCTGAGCCAGATCGGCGGTATAATTGGGCACCTTGCGTGGCCCCTTGAAGTCTTTTGGGCAAGCGTACATTGCGTAAAGCGGGACGAGGCAAGGCACCCCCAAAGAGCCGAGATGTAACCACAGGCTCAAGATGGTCGGTCGAACCGTGCGAGCTGATGATCCTCATGTCTGTCTTTGCTAACTCGGCCTCCCAACGTGCCCTGGCCCGGTCCACCACCTCTTGGCGTTTTGAAGCCACCCGGGTTGTTGCCGCGAGGTGCCTCAAGGCTGCGCATTAGTTGACACGGCCGGTTCATCTGTGTGCCGGCTATAACTCCGGCTTGGGCGAGGGGTGGAGTGGATCCGATCACGGCTGTATGAGTACGCTTCCTGTTGGGCCAGGGCCGTCCTCAGGAGCTCTTTGACCCTGCGTGTTTCCACCGCCTGTGGTGAATTGCCTTCGATTGGAATCGCCTCCAACCGCGCCACAGACGCAACAAGGTTATCCATCGGGTTGGAGTAGTGACCTGGAGGTGTTAGCACAGCCTGAGGAGCGCCGGCATGATGGCGAGGCAGATCTATCACACGGGGCTGAATCGGCGCCGCCTGGCCCCAGTGCTTCCGCCCGGCTCACCACCGGGCGGCGGATTACCGTCCCTCGCTCCTGGGTGTTGAAGAGGTCTCTTCCTCGAAAACCGAGGGCAAACGGGATCTGTACTTTCTTTTCATGACTTCATGCGACGCTGCTCGATCCAAAGATGAGCCTATAAGCTGCGCATCCAAAGCGCCCGCTCCGCCATCATCCTGGCGTCTGTGGCTGCCAGATCCGCTTTAGCTTTGAGTGATCTGCTCCTTCACCTTTGCAATCTCCGCATTATGCAGGTCTTGATCTGCGGTTAGCCTCTCGCCATGAGCACAGCCAATGCATCAAATAGTTCTGATAAAACTTGAGTCGGCGGGCGCACAGGGCCTCCTGCCCCGGCTGCCATCGCCGCTGTTGAACCGGCGACCATTGGCGCGGCGGTCGAAGAGTGAAGCGTCGCTTGTGTACCGACCATGAATATTCCAACCCGGTTGGGCAGATCAAAGGTCCGGAATACTCTCATCGTCGGAACAGCCCCGATCCGCCATCGAGTAGACAACGGTTTCGCCACGGATGCTGATCCGCCCTCATAGTCTCCTCCGTGGATGACTCCCACGAAAGCACGCCTGACAACCGGTTTAGCCAGGGCAGGATTCTTCTTCGCCTGCTGAGCCGTCTCGACGAGGTCGGTCCAGATGTCCGGCCGAGGCCCTGGCTCACCGATCTTGCCGATGAACACGTGTATGCCACCAAAGGGGACCCGGTACCCGTACTCAATCGAGCCGGCCTCGGGGCCCCAAATGCATCGTCGATGTAGAGCTTGCCGCGACGACTCTTGGTCATCCGCCCACAAGATAGCCTTCGAGTCCTTGAACTTGCCCTCTAAGATCATCAAACCATCGTGCGATAGCCCCACGGTGGGCGCCAACTGTCGTGGAATTGTCACGGCAGTTGTCCTCATGAAAGGACTTAGTCGTGGGGCCATCGTACGGGTTAACTTAGAGGGTTTAAAGCGGACGCAAAGACACGAGAGTTTATACTAGTTCGGCCCCTTCGATGAAGGTAAAAGCCTACGTCTAGTTGTGATGGGATTGATGTGATTTCACGACTAGGGAGCAATAGCTTCGCCTAAGCCTCGAATTGTTGTTGTTCCGTCCCTAAACCGCCACGGGTCGCCCCTTATATACACGGGTTGACGTCCGGCCGGTCTCATGAGTTCCGAGGCCGGCTCATACAAGTGTCCGCCTCGGTCTCTTCTTTCTCTTATCTTACAACACAAGTTACATGGTATGGCGGTTTTACCATTATGGGCCCTAATTCGCCTGGCCTCCGGGCCTCTAAACTCTACAGCAATCGCCATCTTCTGAGTCTTCGTGGGCCCCAATTATGGCCGAGGGTAAACCGGCCCCTTCAGGGCGGTTTATATTCAGTAGTTACATCCCCAACAGAACCCTAACAAAACTAACTCGTTTACATGGTAAGTCTCATCCAACCCATCACCGTCGAGCAAGCCTACGATGGGATTACTCAAGCACGGTGGTGAGCATCATGAAATTGCTGATGGAGGATGGTTGATGATGAAGATGGCAACGGATTCCCCTCTCCGGAGCCCGGAATGGACTGCCCTCCTGAGGAAGAACAAGGCTTGGCGGCGGCTCCGTATTGTAAAACGCGATGAATCCTTCTCTCCGATTTTTTCTCCCCGGACATGAATAAATGGAGTTGGAGTTGACGTTGGTGGAGGTCCAGGGGGCCCACAAGGACGGAGGGCGCGCCCCCACCCTTGTGGCCAGGCCATGGGCCCCCTTCACTTGATTATTTCGCCAATTTTTTAACTAATTCTGAAAATCTTCTCCGTGAAGTTTCATGGCATTCCAAGAACTTTTATTTCTGCACAAAAATAAAAACATGGCAATTCTGCTGAAAACAACGTTAGTCCGGGTTAGTTCCATTCAAATCTTGCAAGTTAGAGTCCAAAACAAGGGCAAAAGAGTTTGGAAAAGTAGATACGATGGAGACGTATCAACTCCCCCAAGCTTAACCCATTGCTTGTCCTCAAGCAATTCAGTTGACAAACTGAAAGTGATAAAGAAAAACTTTTACAAACTCTGTTTGATCTTATTGTTGCAAATATGTAAAGCCAACATTCAAGTGTTCAACAAAGATTATGAACTAACCATATTCACAATAACATTTAGGTCTCACATTTACTCTTATCAGTGGCATAATCAACTGGCAAGCAATAATAATAAATCTCGGATGACAACACTTTTTCAAAACAATCATGATATGATATAACAAGATGGTATCTCGCTAGCTCTTTCTGAGACCGGCAAACATAAATGCTGAGCACCCCTAAAGATCAAGGACTGACTAGACATTGTAATTCACGGTAAAAGAGATCTAGTCACAGTCATACTCAATATAAATTAATAACAATGCATTCAAATGACAGTGGTGCTCTCTAACCGGTGGTTTTTATAAGAGGATGATGACTCAACAATAAAAGTAAATAGATAGGCCCTTCGCAGAGGGAAGCATGGATTTGCAGAGGTGCCAGAGCTCGAGTTTTGAAATAGAGATAAATAATATTTTGATCGGTATGCTTTCATTGTCAACGTAACAACCAAGATATCTTGTTCCCAAACAGAATGGTAAAGTTTATACTCCCCACCACCAACAAGCACACTCCAGGGCTGTCCGAAACAACGGGTACCGTCCAACTAACAACAGTCCTGGGGGAGTTTTGTTTACAATTATTTTGATTTGATTTGAGCATGGGACTGGGCATCCCGGTTACCAGCCATTTTCTCGTGAATGATGAGCGGAGTCCACTCATCATGAGAATAAACCACCTAGCATGGAAGATATTGACAACCCTAGTTGGTACATGAGCGATTTGAGCATACAAAACAAATTATCATTTGAAGGTTTAGAGTTTGGCACCTGCAAATTTACTTGGAACGGCAAGTAAATACCGCATATAGGAAGGTATGGTGGACTCATATGGAATAACTTTGGGTTTATGGAAGTGGATGCACCAGCAGTATTCCCGCTTAGTACAGGTGATGGCTAGAAAAATATTGGGGAGCGACCAACTAGAGAGCGACAACAATCGTAAACATGCATTGAGATTAACCAACATTGAGTACAAGCATGAGTAGGATATAAATCACCATGAACATAAATATCGTGGAGGCTATGTTGATTTTGTTTCAACTACATGCGTGAACATGTGCCAAGTCAAGCTACTCGAATCATTCAAAGGAGGATACCATCCTATCATACTACATCATAACCATTTTAATTTCCATGTTGGAACGCAAGGTAAACCATTGTAAACTCCTAGCTAATTAAGCATGGCATGAGTATCTATAATCTCTAATAGTCATTGCAAACATGTTTCATTCATAATAGGCTGAATCAGGAATGCTGAACTAATCATATTTACAAAAACAAGATATGTCGAGTTCATACCAGCTTTTCCTCATCTCAAGAATTTCATCATATATCGTCATTATTGCCTTTCACTTGCATGACAGAACGATGTGGATAATAATAATAGTGCGTGTGCATTGGACTAAGCTGGAATCTGCAAACATTCATTCAAAGGACAAGACAAGGTAATATGGGCTCTTTGTTAGATCAACAATAATGCAAATGAGAGCCACTGAACGTTTTCATCGTGGTCTTCTCCTCTCGACCCCCAAAGAAAAGAAAAGAATTTCAAATAAACACACTGAAATATTTTTGGAGTTTTTATTTTTCTGAAGAAGATAAAAAATGAGAAAAACTCTTTACACGGGAAAGCTCCCAACAAGCAAAAGAAGAACGAGAAATCTTTTTGGGTTTTCTTTTAATACTACAACTAAGCATGCAAAGAAATTAAACTAACTAAAACTAATTTTTTTACTTTTTATTAAGGTTTGTCAAACACACACGAAGAAAGCGGGAAAAAGAAATAGAAGTAACATGGATAATATAATGCAATAGTATGAACATCGACAACTGAAATGAGTGTGTGAACATGAATGTAATGTCAGTGAGAAATACGTACTCCCCCAAGCTTAGGCTTTTGGCCTAAGTTGGTCTACGGCAATGGCTGGCCTGTCGGATATCCAAAGTTGTAGTCAAGATTGTACTGAGATAAAGCAGCTACTGCCTGAAGGGCTGCAACATGGAGGTGAGCAGCCTCCGCTGTTCTCTCATACTCGTTTAGCTCCTCTCTAGTTATGAAATTTCTCCTATTAACCTGGAAGTTAGAGAAGGCAGGAGCAGGAAGATTAACATGGACGGCGCGTCGTCTGTTAAAAATTAATCAGTACTAGAGGATCTGTTCGTTCCTTTTAAGAAACTGGTAGCGTACCATAGCCTCATAATCTAGAAACACAGGTGGAAACTCAATATCATACCGTCTGTCGGTGTACTAAGAGTAGGGGTCCCCTAGTATCCCGAACTTGTGCACGGGCAGTTGCAGCCCTCCGCGGCAAGGCTTACCGGGTGACCGCCAAGATCCTCCGTGGTTCCTTTGGAGCCATTCAAGAACAAAGTATTCAAGCCAAGGAGACAAGGCCCCGGCAAGAGGAGCTTGCCGGGAGGCCACCCAAGGCACATACAAGACAAGGCCCGGCAAGAGGAGCTTGCCGGGAAGGCCCAGCGGCGACAAGCTTCCGGCGGCGACAAGACAACAACGCGACAAAGGCGCTTGCAGCGCAGACCACCTCTCTGTACCTACGCTCCGGCACATCCACTAACGTGTCGCCTGGACCTTTCCAAAGCGCCAAGGTGGCGAGAGGTCAGGCAGCCAGCGGTGCGAGGTGGCAAGCGGCACTGGCAAGTTTGCCATCGTGGCGAACGGTGGCGCCCCTGACGGTCCCTGTTTGCACTGTTAGGGCGACTAGACGGGCATTTAATGCCTTTGTCCCCTGCCGTCAGGGTTAGGTATGGTACACTGTACACTGTACAAGTAGGTGTACCAACCACTACTTTTCCATTTGTACCCCCGTCTACGTTGCCACCTGTCGGAGCCCCTTGAGCATATAAAAGGAGGCCCATGCGCAACGTAGAAGGGGTTGGTTGGTCGGTCAGTTCTCTCCATGCTCAGTCTCGTTAGCAGCTCGTGTGTACTGTAGCACTCAGCGCTCCCGAGCAAGAACGCAATACACTCAGACATGCAGCAGTAGGAGTGTTATCTCTTCGGAGAGCTCCGAAGTTGGGTAAACCTCTCGCGTGCTTCGCCTCGACCTGCTCTTCGTGCGACCTCCGCTCCCCGCCGAACCGAAAGGGGCTCGGTCCGCCGGTCCCATAGGTGTTCGTGGGCGGATCAGCCTGCCCCGACATCTTTGGCGCGCCCGGTAGAAGCGTCGAGGTTGTGTGAACCTGATCCGACGTCCACGCGAGCTAGATCTTCATCATCTTCATCAACATGCCACCGAAGAAGAAGTCTTCGGCGGCAGAAGCCCCGTACGCGTCGAGCCCACCGCCACCGGAGCAAACAGGTGGTGGGGTAGACGCCGGCGGAAGAATGGACGGCGCCGGGGGAGCTCACGGTGCTGCCAAGTCCAAGGACAAGGCTGCACAGACGTCGGCGTCCGTACATGCACCGCGCCCGTCTCAGGAGGCGCGAGACCGACAGCGTCATGGCATTCACAATGCCATATGTTCGTTGGACCAAGATCGAGCTGGAGGATCCCGGGATGTTCAAGACCAGCATGCACGCCAACATGTCGGCGCTGAAGCGAGGCACGGTCGCCGGACGGGATATCGCTCCTTCTAACATAGTTAGAAGTCCGAGCATATCCGCTCCTCGCGCCGTTCGCCATCGCCACCCACCACTCCAGCGAAGCTTTGGCGAGAGCTCAACTGCTCTGGATTACCCTCCAACGGCCGACAAGGTCGACGAATGGAGGCCACCATTCGAAGTCTCATCGGCTTCGCTTAACGGCGACGCTCCGCTGACAACCGAGTGCATCGCTGCCGCGCAAGATCGCCAAACACGAGCCGGTGGCGGCGAGACCGCTGGGGTGCAACCACCATGCACTCTCCGCCCGAAGGCCAAGATCGCCGACTCGCCGGATCCACCTCGACAGCGACTCCACCGCGTCGCCGGATCCACGAGCTCGTCGCGATCAGCGCAAAGTTCTACACGATCGACAAGCAAGAAGACGCTCGAACTCGTGATCGAGCGCCAAGAGAAGCGCGACGTCAATCCGACAGCGCCACCGGGCCTCTGTCGACATGCACGCGCCAGAGGAACCAGGCGACTTTGTCAGACGCTGTAGGTTGCCCCGCATTCACTCGTGAGCTACGGCAAGTCCAAAGGGCCCAAAGAAGAAAAACTTCAAGCCGACGTGCGAGAGAAGCACGACGGCAAGACGCATCCGTCGGAGTTCCTCAAAGATCTACACCATCGCGGTGCAGGCTGCGGGGGCAAGACGACAAGATCCTTGCCAACTACTTCCGGCTGGTGCTCAAGCCCAATGTCGATCCTGGCTCATGCACTTGCGGACAACTCCATATCTTCTTGGGCAGATCTATGCCATTAGTTTGTCGGCGCCTTCTGATGACCACAAGCCCCATGGCCAAGAAATCGACCTTCATCTGCTCGCCCGGAAGGAAGGAGAGCCCTAAGAAGTATATTCAAAGATTTAGCCGTGTACAAGACAACATCCCAGATGTCCACCCCGCTGATGTCAGTAGCGTTCCATCGAAACGTCTTGAAACCGCAGGATGCGGGAGGAGATGGCGATGTGCAAGATCAGAGACGTCAGTGAGCTATACGCCCTGGCCGACAAGTGTGCGCGTGCTGAGGAAGGGAGGAGACTCCCCGGAGAGAATACTAAAGCAGGAGGATCTGATAGTGAAGAGACCGCCCCGGCAAAGAAGAGCCGGCGGCGGGGCAACAGGAAAAAGAAAGGCAGAGATGTGCTAGTTGTTGAGCAGTCCGGCAACGGAGGTGGCGACAAGAAAGCCAAGGCTGGTAGCTCCGGCAAGGAGATTGCCGCCGCACCACCTGCCGATCTGTGGTGGCCGCCGACAAGCGGGGCGGCTCCGACAAGCGATCTTGCAAGATCCACCGCACCAAGGGCCATGACCTCCAGAGCTGCAAGAAGGTCGAACATCTTGTCGAGCAGCAGAAGGCTGAATATGAAAGACGCGACAAGGAGAAAGCCCAGGAAGGTGCTGGAGGAGTTAGCAAGAAACGTCCCGGCCGGGGAGGACGCCGCGGCAAGGCCAAGCAGCGGCAAGGAGACAGACCTCCCCGCCGATAAGGATGAAGACGACGACGATGATGAAGACATGGATGATGACGAGGCCGATGAGCAGGAGTTCCAGAAAGCCACAGCGGTCATGTGCGTTGACGGCGGTGCTTCTCTGCATACCTCCCACCGCCAGCTCAAGCAGTGGATGCGGGAGGTCAATGCAGCAGAACCATCCATCGAGTCACGCAAGCCTCTGAAATGGTCCAGCACGCCTATCATCTTTGACATTGAGGACCACCCTGATCACGTAACTGCGGTCGGGTGCTTGCCGATGTTGGTCTCACCAACTATCCGCAACCTCAAGGTCACTAAGATGTTAGTTGACGGCGGGGCGGCTTGAATCTGATCTCCTCGCGGTGCTCCGTAAACTCCAGATCCACGATGGCGAGCTCGAAGAGACCGCACTTTTCAAGGAATCAATCCGGGAAGGAGCAAGCCGATGGGAAAGATCATGTTGCGGTGACATTTGGCGTGAAGTTGAACTTCAGGACAGAGGGTCACCTTTGATGTTCTTGACTTTCCATTGCCTTACAATGGAATACTTGGCCGCCCAAAGACTCGCCAAATTCATGGCGGCCTCTCACTATGCCTACAACATCTTTGAAGATGCCAGCCCGATAAGTGTCATCTCTGTCCCTAGCGACAAGAAGGATGCTCTTATCTGCGCCGACAAGATCTACCGAAGCAGCAGCTGCAACAGATTGCAAGCCACTTGTCACCGAAGCTCCGGGCGAAGAAGAAGATCAAGTCCGGCAAGAGCTCTGATGCCCACTCCGGCAAGCGCACCTCTTCGGAGTGCTGCGCTGCCGTCGAGGACGCACCATCGAGCTCCACCGGCAAGTATAAGAAGACGATGGCAGCTCCACCAGAGACCAAGAAGGTGTCCGCCAAGGAGGACGGCACTGGTGGTACCTTCACCATCAGTGCCTCCCTCGACCCTAAATAGGAAGGCGCGCTTGTTGCTTTCCTGCGGGCGAACGTCGACGTGTTTGCATGGCAACCGTCGACATCCCGGTGTTCCTGTGAAAGTAATTGAGCACCATCTTGCCGCTTGTCCTCATGCGCGGCCGTCAAGCGTAAAGTCGGGAAGCGCGGTGGAGCGTCAAGAGTTCATCGCAGAAGAAATCAAGAAACCGGAAGCGGCGGGCCTTGTGAGAGGAGTGCTCCATCCTACGTGGTTGGCCAATCCTGTTGTATGCATAAAGGCTAACGGGAATTGGAGCCTTTGTATCGACTTTACAGATGTCAATAAAGCTTTTCCCAAAGACCCATTTCCCTTGCCGCGCATCGACCAGACTGTTGGCTCCACGGCCGGATGTGATTTGCTTTCATTTCTGGATGCATACTCGGGATATCATCAGATCTTCATGGCAGAAGAGGATGAGGAGAAGACCGCATTCATCACCCCATGTGGCACATACAGTTTTGTACGGATGCCCTTCGGGTTAAAGAATGCTGGTTCAACATTTGCAAGAGTAGTTCATGACGCTTTTGAGCCGCAAATGCACAGAAATGTGGAAGCATACATGGATGACATAGTGGTCAAAAGCAGGGACTAGGCGACCCTGGTTCAAGATTTAGACGAAACCTTTGCAAATCTGCGCAAGATCAACCTCAAGCTCAACCCCGAAGTGCGTGTTTGGAGTCCCTTCCGCAAGCTTCTCGGTTCTTCGTGTCTCATCGGGGAATTGAAGCCAATCCCGAGAAGATCAAGGCCATTGAGTGGATTCAAGCACCAAAGCACGTCAAGGATGTACGAAGGCTTGCCGGTTGCGTAGATGCTCTCAGCAGGTTTATCTCTAGATCTGCTGAGCGCGCCCTGCCATTCTTCAAAATTTTGAAGAAGGCAGGTCCGATGCAATGGACTCCGGAAGCGGAGGCTGCGCTGCAGACTTGAAGAGATACATCCTCCACTCCAACACTTGTCGCACCTAGGCCACAAGAGAAGTTGTTGCTATATATAGCGGCAACCAATCAAGTGGTTAGTGATGCGTTAGTAGCGGAGAGGGAGGCGGACGATGAGCTAGCAACCATGGCAGATGCATCCAGCGACAAGCAGGGGGCTTCGCCGGCAAGCTCTGGTCCCGACAAGGATGGATCTGCGCAGACACATGAGAAGATGCAGAAAAGGATGGCGCAGCGCCCAGTTTACTTTGTCAGTTCCCTTCTGCAGGGGGCTAGGTCAAGGTACTCTGGTGTGCAAAAATTGCTTTTCGGCCTCCTCATGGCCTCGAGAAAGCTGCGCCATTACTTTCAGGCACATGAGATCACAGCTTGTCACTCGTTTTCCATCAAGAGGATCTTGCAAAATCCAGAGGCAACAGGCAGGATTGTCGAGTGGGCACTGAACTGCCAAGCTTTGGCCTCAAGTTTGAGAGCACTTCAACTATTCAAAGCGAGCATTGGCAGAGTTCATAGCAGAATGGAAGCCAACACCGGATGAAGAAATTCCGTAAACGAGCATCCCTGGCAAGGAAGCAAACAAAGAGTGGCTGATGTACTTTGATGGTGCCTTCTCATTTGGAAGGCGCGGTCTTGGCGTGCTACTTGTCGCACCCACCGGAGAGCACCTCAAGTACGTGGTCCGGATGCACTTTCCCAAGGAGCAAGCAACAAACAATATCAGAGTATGAAGGTTTGCTTGCCGGTCTCGAGATCGCAGATGAACCTTGGGATCAAGAAGCTCATTGTCAGGGGTGACTCATAGCTTGTCATCCGCCAAGTGAACAAGAATTATCAGAGTCCATTGATGGAAGCTTATGTTGATGAAGTGAGGAAGCTGGAAGAACACTTTGACGGCCTACAAATGGAATATATTCCAAGGGCTCAGAACGACATTGCTGATGGCTTTGTCAAAGTGCGCCGCACTTAAGTTACCTGTGGAACCAGGGATTTTTGTGCTCAAGCTGACTCAACTGTCTGTAACACCATCAACTGGACAGAGCAAGAAGAGGAAGTTGATCTCTGGTGACTACTTTCCGGAAGAGCTTCCCGAAGCCGCCGCCAAGAAGGTCCCCAAGATCGACAACAACGATCTTGAGGAGCTGCTCCGACAAGCCCTGTGGTTTGTTTCGTTGAAGCAGACGCTCCCGACAAGTTTTGCTCCGGCAAGCTTGCCGGGGAACGTCAAGCTCCGGCTGAGCCGCAGGCTCTCACCGTGGAAGCTGATGTTCCCGCAGCAGCAGATGTGCCTTAAGTCCTGGTTGTCGAGACGCAAGCTCCAGCATGGGCGCAGCAGATTGTCCATTTCCTTCAGACAGGAGAACTTCCCGAAGAGCAAGAAGAAGCGGAAAGAGTAGCCCGGCAGTCAAGTATGTACCAGTTTGTCGACAAAGACACTGCATGTAAGAAGACTCAACGGTGTGAAATTGAAGTGTATTCACCGGGAAGATGGACAACGGCTGTTGGCGAAGATACATGGAGGCATATGTGGTCACCACATTGGCGCTAGAGCACTTGCTTCAAAGCGTTAAAGAAGGTTTCTTTGGCCGACAGCCCTCCGTGATGCAATCGCACAAGTAACCAAGTGTGAAGCGTGCGATTCCATTCCAAATAGATACACCAGCCAGCTCAAGCTCTCCGCACGATCTCTTTATCCCGCCATTTTCGGTCTGGGGCTCGACATCCTCGGCCCTTTTCCCGAGTTGTCGGGGCTTTGAGTACTTGTATGCGTTGCAATCGACAAGTTCACAAAGTGGCGGAAGTGGAAGCGATGAGGAAGGTGAGAGCACGGTCGGTAGTCAAGTTCTTCAGTTGATTGTTTGCCGCTTGAATCCCTTACAGGATCATCACCGACAACGCACGCATTCACAAGCCGCACCTTCATGCAAGACGTCCAAGATCTTGGCGCCAAGGTCTCGCTTCGCTTCGCTGCTCATCCGAGAAGCAACGGTCAAGCGGAGAGGGCAAATCTTGAAGCATCGCGGGCTCAAGACCGTAACTTTCGACTGTGCTGCGAAGTCTGAAGAAACTGGATTGAGGAGCTGCCGGTGGTTCTTTGGTCGATCAGACGACGCCAAATCGAGCCACCGCCGCACACCTTTCGCTCTAGTCTATGGAGCAGAGGCAGTTCTCCCCACGGAACTCGTGATACGGATCGCCTCGAGTGCTCGCTTATGATGAGCTTGAGCAAGAGCAGCTGCGACAAGATGACGCGCTGCTCCTTGAGGAAGATCGCCTTCAGTTCTTTGTCACGAGCTGCTCGGTACCAGCAAGCTTTGTGCCGCTACCATAGCCGCAAAGTCAATGGCAGAAGTCTCGAGGAAGGCGACCTTGTTCTTCGGCGCGTTCAGTCCGCCAAGAATTCCAACAAGTTGACGCTGAAGTGGGAAGGCCCTTATCGGGTGAAACGAGTCACTAGGCACAGCGATGTCCGCCTTTGAGACCGAAGATGGCATTCCGGTGAGCAACTCCTGGAACATTGAGCATCTTCGTAAGTTTTACCCGTAGGGCGCGGTTGCCGGAACCTGTTCCGGCAACCACCTTTTGTACAAGTCTTACCGCTGTTGCATGTGATCCTTTGTATAAAGCCGGGCGCAGACCCCGTGCATAAGTAAAGCTAGCGTGCTTCACACACCTTGTCAATTTCATACTTTTTACTCCTATTTTGCATGCGTTATCTGACACTTTGTGCAGCACCTACCCCTGGTAAGTAATAACGAGCCACAAGGCTCCATATCTTTATTTTCTCTTCTTTCTCTTTCTCAAAGAAAGGAAGGTTCCCTCGCACACAAGTTTGCCGGGGGGAAGGGAGAAGATAATGGTGTGGACCAAGCGTCGCTCAAGGAAGTCTAGCCTTACCGGGAATCTAACGACAGAAAAGCTAAGTTGCCAAAGTTTGAGCAATCAGTTTTAAAAATTTGAAGTTATCTTCCTTGAACGACCGAACTTTGTATGGAAAACATGTGCGCAGAGGAACCAACTCGTAGCTAGTTGCGCCCTTACTTTGTTTCGAGTCCACTCAACAACTTAAGTGAGCTGCGACTAGTAGTGACAAGGTTGCTTGTCGGAGCGGCACCGCCTTGAAGGCTGCTGGTCCTGCACTCGGCCATGGCTCGGTAGCCAGCACGACAAGTTCCCTAAAAGCGTAGGGCAAAACATACAAAGGAAGAAATCAAGTAAAGGAAATAACATAGCAATTGATATCCAAAATAGAGTTATATTACAAGATAGCTTGCCGCGGCTCTAATGGATTGTTCCTATGACATGACCAGCGGCGGCAAGAGAAAGAGAAAAGCAGGCGGCCTAATCTACGCGATCGCCCTCAACCCTCTTGATTCCGCTCACCCCTGTCCACAATGGGTGCGACAAGGGTCTTGAGCGCCTCCACATCGGCATCCGGCGGCAGGGACTTGAGGGCGTTGGTGAGGTTTAGGCCTGGGTTGCGGAAGGCCACCTTCATCAACACCTTTTGGAGAGCTCCAGCATATCCGGGCGCGACTCCTCGGCCAGCTGCTTTGGGACTTCTTCCCGGAGTCGCTGGAGGGCCTTCACCACGCCCTTAAAGAACAAGCTAAGCTTGGCGTTGGGTTGGAGGTGCTCGTCGGAGGAGTATCCAAGATCCACCATCCCCAGCTCCATCAGCTCCCTGTGGATGGCTGCAGCAGTATCCACGAGACCCTCGGTCCAGTGCTCCACGTTCTCCTCAAGGCACTCGGGCGGCAACAAGATTCGCCAAAGCAGCTCCTCGTCGGCCTTGATCTTCTCCTTCAAGGCCACCTCCTGCTCCCTCGGCGCTGCCCATACCGAAGTCAAAGCAGTTAGCTTCAACTCAAGATCTGCATTGGAGTCCACTGGCGGCGCTGAAGCTCCTTGCTCCTCTCGGCGAGACGGCCCTGCAGCTCGCCAAGAGTGTAGGCGTCCTTCTCGCGCTCGTGCTTGAGTGCAGCAAGCTCCTCGCCGCTCTTCTTGAGGCTGGCCTCCAACTGCGCCACCTTCGTCTCCAGCTCCTTGGCGGCCTCGGCAGCCGTGGCAGCATCCTTTGCTTCCTTGAGAGCCCCGCCAAATGTTTGCTCGCGCATGGCAAGATCCTCCTTGTGGCTGTCAAGGTTAACCTTCCGCTGCGCCAACTCACCTTCCTGTGCAGACAGCTTCTCAGCGGCAAGCCGCTGTTCCTCCTCAGCTTCAGTCTTCTCGAGGATGAAGGCCTTGCGCTCCTCGGTGAGTTGCTCCCGCTCCTCCGCCAAGGACCGGAGAGCTTCCTGGTTGCGGCCCCGGAGCTCCTCAAGGCTTCTCAATGTCTGCTCCCGCCTTGACCAAGCGCTTCCCGGATTCCAGCTTGGCTTGCCGGCGCGGTAGAGCGACAAAGAACTTCTGCAGCAGCTGCTCCTCCTCGGGCTACGCTGCTGCCGCTTAGCGCGTCGACTAAGCGTCGGCCAATGAGGCGAGCAGCTCTTCATCGAAGGTTTCTCCTTCGCCGGGCGCCTGAGCTCGACTCCCATGGGAGCTTGATGAAGACGCCATCGCCGGCCTTCAAATAGGCGCCGGTGGGGCTCTTCAGAGCCCGACTGCAAGAAGCAGGCAGAGGATCGGCGGTCGGCGTGGCGCCTGGCGCCTCGCCTCGTGGTCGCTGATCGCCGGACCTCGCCCGGCTTCATGGCGGCAGCCGGCTGCCTCTTCGCCGGCAGCTCGTAGCCGGCTTCTTCTTCCACGGCGGCGGCTTCATCAGTGTTGCCGCGCACGTCCTCCTCACCGGCGACCTCGGTCTCCATTGGCTCTGTGGCGGACGGATGAAGAAGGTTAGGCAAATATTCAAAGACAAAATCAGGAGAAGAAAGACACAAGGGAAGTTCTCAGGCAAGAAGGTTATCAGCAAGGAAAAAGCACCCATGCACGCCGAACAGCAAGAAGTAGACCATATACTTATGCTGGGGGCTGTGCTGGGGGCTGCTTTGAAGGAGAGTTGCCTCATCCGGCAAGGTGGTCTCGAACGCGCCTCCTGCTATCGTAGTGGGTTCGTCCTCGATGACAACCACCGGGGTCTTGGCTCTCTTCGACATTCTCTGGGCCAGCGTCCTGAAAAGGAATGGGTTCAGAGTAAAGCAAATCAGATACAAGACAAGGCAACAAATCGAAGAATTACGAGTACGGCAGGGAATCTTACTCTTCTTCTTCCTCGTCGGAGCTGAGCGAGGAGAGGTCAAATTCTGGCCCGCCTCCGGTACGACGAGGCGGAAGAGTGGGCTCCCTTGGATGCTTGGCGGGAGCGGGACCGGTGGCATGCGAGGGCCCCGCTCCAGTTGCCGCAGCGGCGTGAGGTGCTCCCACGGCAACAAAGTGCTTGCCAGAGTGAGGCTGCGCCAAGGCCATGTTGGCCCGTCTGCTCGCCGCTGCTGCGCTTCCAAATTTTGCGAAGACGCCTTCTTGGTGGAGCTGGTGGCTCCGCCATGCAAGCTGCTTGGAGGCGGGGAGGATGCACCCTCGGCGGGTTCGCTCGACTCGGCTTCAGGCTCGGCAAGCTCCTCCTCGCCGGCAAACTCCTTTCGCTCGACAAGACTTGCCGCCTCGGCTGCCTCCGCCTCCTCCACAGTGAAGCCAAACTCGCCCGCGGCAGCGGCTGCTGCCGCCTCTTCCAGCTGAGTGGCGTCGCGCATCTCATCGTCGATAGTGTCGCGGTGAGGCCCCTCGCTTTCGTTAGGCGGACCGGCATTTCCACCAGATTGTCAAAGAACTGCCGCACGACGTCATCTGCCGGCTCTTGCCAAGTTGGGACAATTCCATGAGAGTCGCACGACGGCATGATTGCACGGATGCGGTCAAGCGCGGAATTGTTGCACAACGGAACGACACCCCTCGGCAACCTAAACATCTCTGGATGATCGGGATCGGGCTTGAACAGCTCTAAGAGCATCGCGTCAAGCTCCAAGACAAGTGAAGTTGAAGTTGAGGCCGGGCGCAGCCTCATGATATCTGCTGCGTTCTAAAAATTCCCTGCAGGTCTCCTTCTCTCCTCGCAAAGGCGATGCGGCGAAGAAAGTCCGCGCCAACAAAGTGCCTACGGTGAGTCCGGCAAGTCTGAGGCGGAGGATTCGGTGATCGCGATCTTCACTTAGCGTCCTCCGGGCCAGATTGCTCCAATCATTGCCGCGCACTCATCGGGTTTGTATTTGGGCGGTAAGGGCTGCGGGTTCTCCTCAACAATCCAGCACCAATCCGCCCTCCACTCCTCCCATTTGCTACGGAGCTCTCCCTCCAGATAAGCTTCCTTCTTGCCGACCCTGGAGATCCAAGCAATTCCTCCGGCAAGGGGCTCTCCTCTCTCAACGCGGAGTAAAAAGAAAGTGACGGAAAAGAGCTACATTTGGGTGGACTCCGACAAAGTTTTCGCAGAGATGTGCGAAAACTGCCATGGTCAGAACGGCGTTGGGGGTGAAATCAAGGAGACGGAACCCGTAGGTGTTCATGATGTCGCAAAAGAACTCAGAAAAAGGCGAGCAGAGCCCGCAGTAGAAGAAGAGCACGAAGAAGGGATACCTGTCAGCCAGTTCCTGCAGCAGCGGGGAGTACCTTCGTGCGCTGGATGCGCCTGCGTCTCCGTCGACCGTAAGAGGTAGTAGTTCTCCTCGGCTCCTCGCGGCGAGCTGAGGGGGGAAGATGGCCCGCTCCTTCCGCAGCGCCGCAAGCCGCTGCGCCTCGGCCGACTTCACGGCCTTCCCCTTGTCGGCTTTCGGGCCCATGGCGGAGGCGGTGGAGGGGATCGACGGTGTTGAGGGTGCTGGTGGCGATGGGGGGCGGAGCGCTGCTCTCTTTTCAGGCTTGAAGAGAAGGGGGGAGCAGCGGTGGTTTTTCGATGGGACAGCAACTGGCAAGGTAGGCGACGTGCCCCTGTTTCCCCTGCTTATAAAGAGGGAGGGGGCGGAAGTTCCGATTTTCCAAATAAAGAAACCCCCACGATCTCGCCCACGATCTCTCACACGACGCCGCAGTCGATGCGTGCTGCCTGTGGGGGCGTGGTGGGTCCGGGTGAGTTATGGTGTGACCTGGGCCGTGTGCCGTGCCACCTTTGGGCCTGGCCCAACAGCGCTCGGCACTGCAGTGTGGCCCAGGCCCGGGGGCTCCTGTCGGTGTACTAAGAGTAGGGGTCCCCTAGTATCCCGAACTTGTGCACGGGCAGTTGCAGCCCTCCGCGGCAAGGCTTACCGGGTGACCGCCAAGATCCTCCGTGGTTCCTTTGGAGCGATTCAAGAACAAAGTATTCAAGCCAAGGAGACAAGGCCCCGGCAAGAGGAGCTTGCCGGGAAGGCCACCCAAGGCACATACAAGACAAGGCCCCGGCAAGAGGAGCTTGCGGGAAGGCCCGGCGAGCGACAAGCTTCCGGCGACAAGACAACAACCACGGCAAAGGCGCTTGTCATGCGGCATCACCTCTTCAGTACCACGCTCCAAAGACATCCACTACCGTGTCGCCTGGGACCTTTCGGTAGCAGCGTGGTGAGAGGCTGTGCAAGCCAGCCAGTCTTGAGGTGGCAAGCGACACTGGCAAGTTTGCCATCGTGGCGAACGGTGGCGCCCCTGACGGTCCCTGTTTGCACTGTTAGGGCGACTAGACGGGCATTTAATGCCTTTGTCCCCTGCCGTCAGGGTTAGGTATGGTACACTATATACTGTACAAGTAGGTGTACCTACCACTACTTTTCCATTTGTACCCCCGTCTACGTTGCCACCTGTCGGAGCCCCTTGAGCATATAAAAGGAGGCCCATGCGCAACGTAGAAAGGGTTGGTTGGTCGGTCAGTTCTCTCCACGCTCAGTCTCGTTAGCAGCTCGTGTGTACTGTAGCACTTAGCGCTCCCGAGCAAGAACGCAATACACTCAGACATGCAGCAGTAGGAGTGTTATCACTCCGGAGAGCTCCGAAGCTGGGTAAACCTCTCGCGTGCTTCGCCTCGACCTGCTCTTCGTGCGACCTCCGCTCCCCGCCGAACCAAAAGGGGCTCGGTCCGCCGGTCCCATAGGTGTTCGTGGGCCCGATTAGCCTGCCCCGACACCGTCTTATGGGTATGCCAAAATAATTAGCTAAACGAGTTGCATAAATCCCACCAAATAAATCTCCATCTTTAGCATTAAGACGTAACCTCCTTGCAATAATAGCCCCCAAGTTATATCGCTTATCACCTAACACCGCACATTTGAGGACACTAAGATCTGGAACGTAGAGGTGGCTATGATCATATTTACCATTAATGCATCTTCCTGTAAAGAGATCAAAAAAATGTATAGCAAGAAAGTGAATGCTCCCTATGGTGGCTTGTGTGATATTTCTAGTTTCCCCCACGGTGACGCTAGCAAGGAAATCACTATATCAGATTTCTGAGGTTCACTAGAATACCCCATTGTGGAATTTTGCATGCATCACAAAAATTTCTAGGTCCATGGTATATGATTCATCATAAAGATCAAACAGGACCGTATGAGTATTATGCTTAGATGAAAACTCAAACCTCCGCATGAAGGAATCGATGATATAATAATATTTTAAGCATTTGTCTGACAAGAAGTCTTCTAGGCCGGCATTTTTTATGTATGTATAGAACTCATCCTTGAAGCCTGCATGAACCATAAATTCGTATGACCACCATTCACAAGGCTGCACTTGAATTTCTCTTGGTGGTTCAAGATCCGGTTCGTGTATCATGATCCTTGGTGCTTGCTTCCTCGAAGAACCACCTTGCTACATTCTGCTTGATATTTTCCTTCCACTAAAAATTTTCTGAACTTTTTAGTGACTCAAAATAAAAGTGAACCAAGCTCAACAAGATTGATAGCAACTACTCCTACAAGTGCCTAGAGGCTATATCATGCATCGAAACTACTTTGGACCTTATAAATTTGACACGCAAGCTCAAGAACAAGGTCACCACAATAGCAAACATTTGCAATAAATAAAGAAGTAGAACAAAAACTAATTGGACCACTGGAGGAGTCACATACCGAAGAACAATCCCTCAAAGCAGTTTTGTGAATGGTGCTTTGAGCAAGGAGATCGAAAATGGCAGCAAGATGAGCAAGAACACGAGTTTGAGCTTTGGAATGATTTTTTCAGGAGGAAGAAGGAGTGGATGGGTGCTGGAATAAGTGGAGGGGGGCCACGTGGGTCCCACAAGGACAGGGGGCACGCCCAGGGGGGTAGGGCGCACCCTCCACCCTTGTGGCTAGCTGATGAGGCCCCCTGGTGTGTGTTTAGTGCCAGAAATTCACAAATATTCCATAAAAAATATACTAATTTTTCAGGGCATACGGAGAACTTTTATTTTCGGGATATTTTTTATTGCATGAATAATTTAGGAAACAGACAGAAAATACTATTTTCGCTTTATTTATCCTAAATAATAGAAGTAAAAAGTGGGTATAGAAAGTTGTGCTTTCTAAATTCATCAATCCCATGCTCATCAAAAGGAATCCATTAAAAAGGTAGATCAAGTATTATTAACAAACTTCTTCCGAATGCCATGAAACCAGAGAATTTTTTAATAACACTAGGTTACCTCAACGGGGATATGAATCTCCCCAACAATAAGAATATCATATTTCTTTTTGACAGTAGAAAGAGGGAATTCAAAACCTCCAGTAGTTGAAATCTTTCCAATAGAATTGATACTATGAACTTGAGGTTGTTTCTTCGGAAAGTGTATCGTATGCTCATTACCATTAACATGAAAAGTGACATTGGCCTTGTTGCAATCATTAACAGCCCCTTTAGTATTCAAAAAGGGTCTACCAAGGATAATCGACATATTGCCGTCCTCGGGAATATCTAGAATAAAAAAATCTGTTAAGATAGTAACGTTTGCAACCATGATGACCCACAAGTATAGGGGATCAACTGTAGCTCTTTTCAATAAATAAGAGTGTCGAACTCAATGAGGAGCAGAAGGAAATGACAAGTGGTTTCCAGCAAGGTAATGTCTGCAAGTGCTGAAATTGTAATGAGCAAGTGACGATAGTAGTAAAAAAAGTGCAACAAGGTAGCCCAGTCCTTTTTGAGGCAAAGGACATGCAAAAATGGTCTCTTATGATAAGCAAAGCATTCTTGAGGGTACACAGGAATTTCATCTAGTCACTTAGATCATGTTGGTTCAATTTGTGTTCGCTACTTTGATAATTTGATATGTGGGTGGACCGGTGCTTAGGTGTTGTTCTTACTTGAACAAACCTCCTACTTATGATTAACCCTCCCGCAAGCATCTACAACTACGAGAAAAGTATTAAGAATAAATTCTAACCATAGCATTAAATTTTTGGATCCAATCGGTTGCTTACGGAATAGCGCATAAACTGGTTAAGCTTCTGTCACTCTCGCAACCCATCATCTAAGTGCTACTCCACAATGCATTCCCTTAGGCCCAAATATGGTGAAGTGTCATGTAGTCAACGTTCACATGACACCACTAAGGGAATCACAACACACATACTATCAAAATATCGAACACATATCAAGTTCACATGATTACTTGCAACATGATTTCTCCATGACCTCAAGAACACAAGTAACTACACACAAATGATAAACATGCTCATGATTAGAGTAGTATTAAATAGCATAATGGATCTGAACATATAATCTTCCACCAAATAAACCATATAGTAATCAACTACAAGATGTAATCAACACTACTAGTCACCCACAAGCACCAACCGATAGTTCCGGTAACAAGATTGAACAGAAGAGATGAACTAGGGTTTGACATCAGATGGTGTTGTTGAAGATGTTGATGGAGATTGCCCTCCCCAAGATGGGAGAGTTGTTGGTGATGATGATGACGATGATTTCCCCCTCCGGGAGGAAGTTCCCCCGGGTGAATCGCTCCACCGCAGGAAAAAAGTGCTCCTGCCCAAGTTCTGCGTCGAGACGGCGGCGCTCCGTCCCGAAAGTCTTCTTCTTATTTTTTCTAGGTCAAAATGACTTGTATACAAGAAGATGGGCACCGGAGGTGGGCCGAGGAGGGCACAACCCACAAGGGCGTGCCTGGGCTCCCTGGCGCGCCCAGGTGGGTTGTTCCCACCTGGTGGGCCCCCTCTAGTTGTTATTTGCTCCAATAATTCTTATATATTCCATAAAAAATCCCTGTCAAGTTTCAGCTTGTTTGGAGTTGTGCAGAATAGGTGGCCCTCTGGTAGCTTTTCGAGTCCAGATTTCCGGTGCGAATTCTCCCTCTTGGTGTGTACCTTGCAAATTATGAGAGAAAAGGCATTAGAATTACTCCAAAAAACATTAATATGGATAAAAACATTATAAATAACAGTAATAAAACATGATGAAAAATGGACGTATCAACTCCCCCAAGCTTAGACCTCGCTTGTCCTCAAGCGAAAACCGAAATCGAAAAACATGTCCACATGCTTTGAGAGAGGGGTGTCGATAAAAACAAAATACGGACATAGAAGCATCATGTTGATTATTATAACAACAACAAAATTAAACTTAGGAATTTTATCATAGAAATTTCATCATATACTTCTCATGAATAAGTAATAGTTCATCACATAATCGAAGTATAAAGCAAAAACTCTATTAGAAACCAACAAACTATGTTCTCAGTCAACATTGCAACTACAGTTCATCATCTTTTCAGGGAGGGTCACCTGTCGGAGCCTTTAGGCAAGTCCACATACTCAACCATCATATAGTCTTCTATCATTGCTAACACTCACCTCGTACTCATGAGCAAACATTTCAAACAGACACATAGAAAGATAGGGGCTTAAAGTTTTTCCTCCCAACGTACTCACCTCAAGGGTGATGTCAACAATAATAACACATGATGCTTGCCAAATCAGAAAAATAAAATGTATTGGAAAGAAAACTTTGAATCTTTGCATAAAAGTGAATACATAAAAGTAAAGGATAGGCCCTTCACGGAGGGAAGCAGAGGTTGCCATGCGCTTATTTGTTTGTATGCTCAATCCCTTAGTGCAAGAGAGCGTCACGTTGTATTGCCCCTTAAGATGACAACCTTTTATTATGCAGTCTGTCGCTTGATTACCCACAAGTATAGGGGATCTATCGTAGTCCTTTCAATAAGTAAGAGTGTCGAACCCAACGAGGAGCAGAAGGAAATGATAAGCGGTTTTCAAAGAAGGTATTCTCTTGCAGAAATCTTGAAATAAGTGGTAACAGATAGTTTTGTGACAAGATAAATTGTAACGAGCAACAAGTAACAAAAGTAAATAAGGTGCAGCAAGGTGGCCCAATCCTTTTTGTAGCAAAGGACAAGCCTGGACAAACTCTTATAATAGGAAAAGCGCTCCCGAGAACACATGGGATTATCGTCAAGCTAGTTTTCATCACGTTCATATGATTCGCATTCGGTACTTTGATAATTTGATATGTGGGTGGACCGGTGCTTGGGTGCTGTTCTTACTTGAACAAGCATCCCACTTATGATTAACCTATATTGAAGCATCCGCAACTACAACAAAAGTATTAATGTAAACCTAACCATAGCATGAAACATATGGATCGAAATCAGCCCCTTACGAAGCAACACATAAACTAGGGTTTAAGCTTCATCACTCCGCAACCCATCATCTACTTATTACTTCCCAATGCCTTCCTCTAGGGCCAAATAATGGTGAAGTGTTATGTAGTCGACGTTCACATAACACCACTAGAGGTTAGACAACATATATCTCATCAAAATATCGAACGAATACCAAATTCACATGACTACTAATAGCAAGACTTCTCCCTTGTCCTCAAGAACAAACGTAACTACTCACAAAGCATATTCATATTCATGATCAGAGGGGTAATAATGTGCATTAAGGATCTGAACATATGATCTTCCACCAAGTAAACCTACTAGCATCAACTACAAGGAGTAATCAACACTACTAGAAACCTACTAGCACCAATCCCGGCCTTGGAGACAAGAATTGGATACAAGAGATGAACTAGGGTTTGGAGATGAGATGGTGCTGGTGAAGATGTTGATGGAGATTGCCCTCTCCCGATGAGAGGAGCGTTGGTCATGATGATGGCGATGATTTCCCCCTCCCGGAGGGAAGTGTCCCCGGCAGAACAGCTCTGCCAGAGCCCTAGATTGGTTCCGCCAATGTTCCGCCTCATGGCGGCAGAGTTTCGTCCCGAAAGGTTGCTTCTGGTTTTTTTCTCATCGAAAGACTTCATATAGGATAAGATGGGCATCGGAGAGCCACCAGGGGGCCCACGAGGTAGGGGGCGCGCCCAGGGGGGTAGGGCGGGTGTGGGCCCCCTGGCCTTCATCTTTGGCGATGATTTTTCTTTATTTATTTTAAGACATTCCGTGGAGTTTCAGGACTTTTGGAGTTGCACAGAATAGGTCTCCAATATTTGCTCCTATTCCAGCCCAGAATTCCAGCTGCCGGCATTCTCCCTCTTCATGTGAACCTTGTAAAATAAGAGAGAATAGCCATAAGTATTGTGACATAACGTGAAATTACAGCCCATAATGCGATAAATATCGATATAAAAGAATGATGCAAAATGGACGTATCAACTCCCCCAAGCTTAGACCTCGCTTGTCCTCAAGCGAAAAGCCGATAACAATAAATATGCCCTCATGTTTAGAGGTAGAGGCGTCGATAAAAATAAAATACGGACATGAAGGCATCATGATTATTCTCATGACAGCAACATATATAGATTTGTCATATGATTACTTATGTTCAAGTGATGATCTTTTCACAAAGCCAAAATATGAATCAGAAACCTTATTGAGCATCAACAAATTATAACCTCAGTCATTGAAGAAATTGCAATTTATCATAACATCGGAAAGAGTCTATGTCAGAGCTTAAAAGCAAGTCCACATACTCAACTATTACTTAGTCCTTCATAATTTCTAGCACTCACGCAATACTTGTGGTTACGGAGTTTTAATCGGACACAGAGAAAGATAGGGGCTTATAGTTTTGCCCCACAACCTTTTACCTCGGGGGTAATGTCAACTATAATAATTCACGCTCCCCTACATACAATTAGATATATATATATATATATATATATATATATATATATATATATATATATATATATATATATCATGTTCTTTCCAACATGCTGAGCTTGCCAAAGGATAAAATAAAAAGGGAAAGGTGAAGATCACCGTGACTCTTGCATAAGGTAGAGGATGATAATAAAAGATAAGCCCTTCATGAGAGGGAAGCAGAGGTTGTCATGCGCGTTACGGTTGATGCACAAAATCTTAATGCAAAAGAACGTCATTTTATATTGCCCCTTGTATGTGAATCTTTATTATGCAGTCCGTCGCTTTTATTACTTCCACAACAAGTTCGTACAAAGCTTATTTCTCTGCACTAATAAGTCATGCATATTTAGAGAGCAATTTTTATTGCTTGCACCGATGACAACTTACTTGAAGGATCTTACTCAATCCATAGGTAGATATGGTGGACTCTCATGGCTAAACTGGTTTAAGGGTATTTGGAAGCACAAGTAGTATCTCTACTTGGTGCTGAGAATTTGGCTAGCATGAGGGGAAAGGCAAGCTCAACATGTTAGAGGATCCATGACAACATACTTTATCTCAGATATAAGAAAACATAACTCATTATGTTGTCTTCCTTGTCCAACATCAACTCTTTAGCATGTCATATTTTAATGAGTGCTCCCAATCATAAAAGATGTCAATGATAATATATCTATATGTGAACCTTCTCTCTCCTTATTACTTCATATTAATTGCAACGATGACCAAAGCTATATTTGCCAACTCCCAACAACTTTTAATCATCATACTCTTTCTATGTGAAGTCATTACTCTCGATAAGATCAATATGAACTCTTTGTTTCTTTTTATTCTTTTCTGTTATTCACCCAGGATCATGGCAAAATAATCAAGCCCTTGACTCAACACCAATCTTTATTATATATAACTCGCGGACTCGATTACATAGAGGGATCATAAAGAAAAACTCAAAACTAGATCATGCCATGACTTTATTCTACTAAATCAAGATACTACTAATAGGATCGAACTAAGAAAACGGTAAAGATAGGAGTTGTGATGGAGATACGATACCGGGGCACCTCCCCCAAGCTTGGCAGTTGCCAAGGGGAGTGCCCATACCCATGTGATTATATCTCCTTCTTTGTTGTTGGCGGCGGAGGTGTTGCTGATGATGTAAGCTTGTCGTCCACCTTCCATGGCATAGGCTCGCCATCATAGAAGGATGATCGAGTCTCCGGAATCCTCAAATCTGCAGCCAAACTCATCCTTTTGAATCTATATTCATGCTCACAGTTTTTGTTTTGCAGATCATAGATTTGGGCTTGGAGGTGCTCGATCTTCTCATGTAGCTTGAAGATGGCTTCCTCGGTCTTCTTGGCATCCGGCTCGTACTTGTTGGTGAACTCCGCGAGCATCTTGTGGGTAGCGTTGATTCCACGCTCCACCATCCCCTGGCACTTGAAAACTTGTTGCTCCATTGCTTCGAGCCTCGTCTCCACGCTTCCGGTTCCCTTTGGTCCCTCAACATCGCGGATGTGCAGCAACCCATCACGCATCTCAATGGTTTGAGGGTGTCGCAGCACCTCCGCGAGGTAAGGGTTGATTACCTTCTCGAAGAACTTGTCCTTGGAAGCACTTGGGGTCGTCATTATGATCTAGGCCTGTCAGAAAAACAGCTCGAAACAAGAACAGGGGAGAATTGCGTGATACGAGAGTCAAAACCTTAAGGAGTATATATAATAAATTTTTACCGACCAAAATACATATCGTGCAAGAAAACGGAGTCCGGAGGGCACACGAGGTGCTCACAAGGTAGGGGGGCGCGCCCAGGGGGGTAGGGCGCGCCCTCCACCCTCATGAAGGCCTCGTGTCCTTCCCGGACTGCCACTTATTTTTCTATTTTTCTAAATATTCCAAAACAGAGAAATATTGCCTTAAAAACTGTTTTGGAGTCGGTTTACTTACCGTACCACATACCAACTCCTTTTCGGAGTCCGAAACGTTCTGGAAAGTGTCCCTTATGTATTCCTCCGGGGTTATGGTTTTGATAATATTGGTTTCAACATTTATAGGATTACCTGAGATATAGTGTTTGATTCTTTGACCGTTTACCACCTTCGGATTTGTGCCTTCGAAGTTGTTGATTTTTATGGCACCTAACGATAGACCTCCTCGATAACGTAGGGACCTTCCCATTTGGAGAGAAGTTTTCCTGCAAAAAATCTTAAACAAGAGTTGTATAGCAATACATAATCACCTACATTAAACTCACGCTTTTGTATCCTTTTGTCATGCCATCTTTTAACTTTTTCTTTAAACAACTTGGCATTTTCATAGGCTTGGGTTCTCCATTCATCAAGTGAGCTAATATCAAATAACCTCTTCTCACCCAAGCAAGTTTGAAATCATAGTTAAGCTCTTTAATAGCCCAATATGCCTTATGTTCTAGTTCGAGAGGTAAGTGACATGCTTTTCCATAAACCATTTTATATGGAGACATACCCATAGGATTCTTATATGCAGTTCTATAGGCCCATAACGCATCATCAAGTTTCTTGGACCAATTCTTTCTAGACCTATTGACAGTCTTTTGCAAAATTAATTTGAGCTCTCTATTACTCAATTCTACTTGACCACTAGATCAAGGGTGATATGGAGATGCAATTCTATGATTAACATCATATTTAGCAAGCATTTTACGTAAAGCACCATGAATAAAGTGTGAACCACCATCAGTCATTAAATATCTAGGGACTCCAAACCTCGGAAAAATAACTTCCTTAAGCATTTTAATAGAAGTGTTATGATCAGCACTACTAGTTGGAATAGCTTCTACCCACTTAGTAACGTAATCAACAAAGAACTAAAATATGTGTATACCCATTAGAGGCAGGAAAAGGTCCCATATAATCAAAGCCCCAAACATCAAATGGTTCAATAACAAGTGAATAATTCATAGGCATTTCTTGACGTCTACTAATATTACCAATTCTTTGACATTCATCACAAGAGAAAACAAACTTACGGGCATCTTTGAAGAGAGTGGGCCAATAAAAACCGGATTGCAATACCTTATGTGCAGTTCTATCTCCAGCGTGGTGTCCTCCATAAGCTTCGGAGTGACACTTGCGTAGGATCTGTTCCTGTTCATGCTCAGGCACACAACATCTAATAACACCATCTACTCCTTCTTTATAAATATGTGGGTCATCCCAAAAGTAATGCCGTAAATCATAAAAGAACTTTTTCTTTTGTTTGTATGTGAAGCTAGGTGGTATAAATTTAGCAACAATATAATTAGCATAATCAGCATACCATGGAGTGCAACGAGAAGTGCTTATGACATTTAATTGTTCATCAGGAAAGCTATCATCAATAGGTAGTGGGTCATCAAGAACATTCTCTAACCTAGACAAGTTGTCGACAACGGGGTTCTCAGCTCCTTTTCTATCAACAATATGCAAATCAAATTCTTGCAGCAAGATAACCCATCTAATAAGTCTAGGTTTAGCATCTTTCTTTTCCATAAGATATTTAATAGCAGCATGATCAGTGTGAATAGTTACTTTAGAATCAACAATATAAGGTCTGAATTTATCACAAGCAAATACAACTGCTAAAAGTTCCTTTTCGGTAGTAGCATAATTTCTTTGAGCATTGTATAGAGTCTTACTAGCATAATGGATAACATTTAACTTCTTATCAACTCTTTGCCCTAGAACAGCACCTACAGCATAATCACTAGCATCACACATAATTTCAAAGAGTAAATTCCAATCAGGTGGATGAACAACAGGTGTAGAGACTAATGCTTTCTTAAGTATTTCAAATGCTTCTACACAATCATCATCAAAGACAAATGGTACATCTTTTTGTAATAAATTAGTCAGAGGCCGAGAATTTTTTGAGAAGTCCTTAATGAACCTCCTATAAAATTCGGCATGACCAAGGAAACTTCTTATACCTTTGATGTCCTTGGGACATGGCATTTTTCAATAGCATCAACCTTGGCTTTATCAACTTCAATACCTCTTTCAGAAACTTTGTGCCCCAAGACAATACCTTCATTAACCATAAAGTGGCACTTTTCCCAATTCAAGACAAGATTAGTTTCTTCACATCTGTGCAAAACTCGATCAAGATTGCTCAAGCAATCGTCCAAAGAGGAACCATAGACTAAAAAGTCGTCCATGAAAACCTCACAAATCTTTTCACAAAAGTCAGAGAATATAGCCATCATGCATCTTTGAAAGGTAGCAGGTGCATTACATAAATCAAAAGGCATACGTCTATAAGCAAAATTACCAAAAGGGCATGTAAAAGTAGTCTTTGATTGATCTTTAGCCGACACATGTATTTGAGAGAAACCAGAATAACCATCTAGAAAGCAATAATGTGTATGTTTGCATAATCTTTCTAGCATTTGATCAATAAAAGGTAAGGGGTAATGATCTTTCTTAGTGGCTTTATCTAATTTGCGGAAATCAATTACCATCCTATAACCTGTGATAATTCTTTGTGGAATCAATTCATCTTTATCATTAGGGACAACAGTAATACCTCCCTTCTTAGGGACACAATGGACAGGACTTACCCACTGACTATCAGCAACGGGATAAATTATACCTGCCTCCAGGAGTTTGAGTATTTATTTTCTCACAACTTCTTTCATTTTAGGATTCAAACGTCTTTGAGGATCACGAACTGGTTTGGCATCCGCTTCCAAATTTATTTTATGTTGACATAGAGTGGGACTAATGCCCTTAAGATCATCGAGAGTATATCCAATAGTTGCACGGTGCTTCTTCAGAGTTTTCAATAATCTTTCTTCTTCATGCTCTGAAAGGTTAGCACTAATAATAACAGGATATATTTTCTTTTCATCAAGTTAAGCATATTTAAGATTATCAGGCAACGGTTTAAGCTCAAACACGGGATCACCCCTTGGGTGGAGGAGGATCCCCTAAGATTTCAACAGGCAAATTGTGTTGCAGAATAGGTTCCTGTTTAAAGAATACTTCATCTATTTCCCTTCTTTCATTCATGAACATATCATTTTCATGGTCTAGCAAATAGTGTTCCAAAGGATCACTATGAGGCACAACAATAGAAGTAAGACCAATAATTTCATCCTTACTAGGCAATTCTTCCTCACGATGTTTTTACTAAATTTAGAGAAATTAAACTTATGAACCATATCATCCAAGCCAATAGTAACAACATTCTTTTCGCAGTCTATCTTAGCATTAACAGTATTCAAGAAGGGTCTACCAAATATAATGGGACAAAAGCTATGTTGTGGAGAACCAAGAACAAGAAAATCAGCGGGATATTTGGTTGTCCCACACAAGACTTCAACATCTCTAACAATTCCCATTGCAGATATAGTATCTCTATTGGCAAGTTTAATTGTAACATCAATATATTCTAACTCAGCAGGTGCGATATCATGCATAATTTCTTTGTATAAGTCAATGGGTATAACGCTAGCACTAGCACCCATATCACATAAGCCATGATAACAGTGATCTCCTATTTTAACAGAAATAACAGGCACGCCTACCACAGGTCTATGTTTATCTCTATAACAGGGTTTAGCAATTCTAGCAGTTTCACCAGAGAATTGAATGACATGCCCATCAATATTACCAGACAAATCTTTAATTATAGCAATATTAGGTTCTACTTTGACTTGCTCAATAGGTGTATAAGTTCTAGTATTGCTTTTACGAACAACAGTTGAAGCTTTAGCATGATCCTTTACTCTAACAGGGAAAGGTGGTTTCTCAACATAAGAGGTAGGAACAATAGGATCATTATAAGTGATAGTCTTTTCTTCAACTTTAATAGGTGCAGCTACTTTTTACTTCTATGGGAGGATGATATTTAAACCACTTCTCCTTGGGGAGATCAACATAAGTAGCAAAAGATTCACAGAAAGAAGCTACTATCTCGGAGTCAAGTCCATATTTAGTGCTAAACTTACGGAAAATATCGGTATCCATAAAAGATTTAACACAATCAAACTTAGGTGTCATACCTGACTCCTTACCTTCGTCGAGGTCCCAATCTTCAGAGTTGCGTTTCATTCTATCCAATAAATTCCATCTAAATTCAATAGGCTTCATCATAAAAGAGCCAAAGACAAGAAGTATCGAGCATGGTGCGATTGTTATCGAAGCCGAGCATAAAAACTTTGCATAATCACTTCTTTTGCGAGCTCATGATTGGGGCATGAATATAACATTGATTTAAGCCTCCCCAAGCTTGAGCGATGGTTTCTCCTTCATGAGGCCAAAATTATATATAAAATTGCGATCACGATGAACAAGATGCATAGGGTAATACTTTTGATGAAATTCAAATTTCTATCTTTTATAGTTCCATGATCTCGTATCACATAGCCTATACCATGTCAATGCGTCTTCCTTCAAAGATAAAGGAAGAGCCTTCTTCTTAACAACATCATCGGGTACACCTGCAAGCTTAAATAATCCACAAATTTCATCCACATATATTAAGTGCTCATCGGGGTGCTTTGTTCCATCTCTGTAAAAGGATTAGCTAGCAGTTTTTCCATCATACCGAAGGAAATTCAAAAGGAGTTTCATTTTCAATAGGTTCAGTAGGTTGAGTAGGTTGAGGAGCAACTCTTTGCTCTCTTGGACGGGGTGATGATACCCGAACAAGCCCCTCGCACAATTACTTTCCATAGTAACAAGTGACAGAAAATTTCAGCACACTAAATAAATTTTTCCTTACCAAATTCCACCTACCAAAGGCGCTTCACTCCCGGCAACGGCGCCGGAAAAAGAGTCTTGATGACCCACAAGTATAGGGGATCTATCGTAGTCCTTTCGATAAGTAAGAGTGTCGAACCCAACGAGGAGAAGAAGGAAATGATAAGCGGTTTTCAGCAAGGTATTCTCTGCAAGTATTGAAATAAGTGGTAACAGATAGTTTTGTGACAAGATAAATTGTAACGAGCAACAAGTAACAAAAGTAAATAAGGTGCAGCAAGGTGGCCCAATCCTTTTTTAGCAAAGGACAAGCCTGGACAAACTCTTATAATAGGAAAAGCGCTCCCGAGGACACATGGGATTATCGTCAAGCTAGTTTTCATCATGTTCATATGATTCGCGTTTGGTACTTTGATAATTTGATATGTGGGTGGACCGGTGCTTGGGTGCTGTTCTTACTTGAACAAGCATCCCACTTATGATTAACCTCTACTGCAAGCATCCACAACTACAACAAAAGTATTAAGGTAAACCTAACCATAGCATGAAACATATGGATCCAAATCAGCCCCTTACGAAGCAACGCATAAACTAGGGTTTAAGCTTCTGTCACTCTAGCAACCCATAATCTACTTGTTACTTCCCAATGCCTTCCTCTAAGCCCAAATAATGGTGAAGTGTTATGTAGTCTACGTTCACATAACACCACTAGAGGTTAGACAACATACATCTCATCAAAATATCGAACGAATACCAAATTCACATGACTACTAATAGCAAGACTTCTCACTTGTCCTCAGGAACAAACGTAACTACTCACAAACCATATTCATGTTCATGATCAGAGGGGTAATAATGTGCATAAAGGATCTGAACATATGATCTTCCACCAAGTAAACCTACTAGCATCAACTACAAGGAGTAATCAACACTACTAGCAACCTACTAGCACCAATCCCGGCCTTGGAGACAAGAATTGGATACAAGAGATGAACTAGGGTTTGGATATGAGATGGTGCTGGTGAAGATGTTGATGGAGATTGCCTCTCCCGATGAGAGGAGCGTTGGGGATGATGATGGCGATGATTTGCCCCTCCCGGAGGGAAGTGTCCCCGGCAGAACAGCTCTGCCGGAGCCCTAGATTGGTTCCTCCAAGGTTCCGCCTCGTGGTGGCGGAGTTTCGTCCCGAAAGGTTGCTTCTGGTTTTTTTCTCATCGACAGACTTCATATAGGAGAAGATGGGCATCGGAGAGCCATCAGGGGGCCCACGAGGTAGGGGGCGCGCCCAGGCGGGTAGGGCGCGCCCCCACCCTCGTGAGCAGGGTGTGGGCCCCCTGGCCTTCATCTTTGGTGATGATTTTTCTTTATTTATTTTAAGACATTCCGTGGAGTTTCAGGACTTTTGGAGTTGCACAGAATAGGTCTCCAATATTTGCTCCTTTTCCAGCCCAGAATTCTAGCTGCCGGCATTCTCCCTCTTCATGTGAACCTTGTAAAATAAGAGAGAATAGCCATAAGTATTGTGACATAACGTGAAATAACAGCCAATAATGCGATAAATATCAATATAAAAGAATGATGCAAAATGGACGTATCATCGCTTTTATTCTTTGTCATCCAAGTTCGTACAACGCTCAATTTTCTCATACACTAAATGATCTCACACATCTAGAAGCAATTTTTATTGCCTTTTTGCACCAATGAGAACTTACTTGAGGGATCTTGCTCAATTCCTAGGTAGGTATGGTGGACTCTTGAAAATAAGATTTGGGTTTTAGGGTTTTTGAATGCACAAGTAGTATCTCTACTTAGTGCGGAATTTTTGGCAAGCAAAGATAGGGGCAAGCACCACATGTTGAAGGATCTATGACAATATGACTTCTATGTGAATAGAGACAAACATAAACCATTAAGTTGTCTTCCTTGTCGAACGTCAACAATTTTGGCATGAAAAAATTCCATTTTACTACCTTGAATAAAGTGGGTGGTTCAGTTTACCCCCTGATCTATTTTCCGCTTCTTTTACCTCCCCAAACAAACCCAAACCGGACAAAACACCCCCCTGGCTGGTTTTTCTTCACCCGCTGCTGATGTGGCACTAGTCAATGGCGGTTTTGACCTGGGTGGGGCCCTTGTCAGGTCTCTCTCTCTCTATCTCTCTCTCTTTCTCTCTCTCACCAACCGAAGGGACAGGCAGAGCGCCTGAAGCGAGTGGAGGCTGTAGGCGTCGCCGGCGTTGGAGGTGAGCATGACAAGATGGACCTCCGGCTTCAAGATTGGAGCGGCCTCGCCGGCGAAGTCGGACGGGTGCTTGGACGAGTCGAGGGCGCGACCGGTGAAGACGAAGTGCACAGAGGAGGACTCGAACGGCAGGCGGCGGTCGTCGCCGGCGACGGCGAGCGGCGGGAAGCTCCTCCTCGCGACGGGGACAGCCCCGGCCAGACCACGCTCCTACAGCATGACCGCCTACTAGGCCCCGCCAAGGCAGACAGTGCGGGAGGACGACCCAAAGAGGTCGTCGGTGAGGTGCCGCCCGAGCACCTCGGCATGTAACTCCACCGCCTCGCGCCAGTCGTGGTTGCACCACACCTCCGACGACCGCGTGGCTGCCAGGCCGGGCGTGGGTCCTCCTCCCGACGACCGCGGCCGCCCAAATGGCAAGGTAGGCCTCCCACCCGCCACCCACGGTCACAAATTCCCCGTACAGCAGGCGGAGCGCGAGCGCGGTGACGTCGAGGAGCGCGCGTGTTAGGACCCAGAGAGAGACCTGACAAGGGGTCCCCACCCAGGTAAAAACCACCGTTGACTAGTGCCACATCAGTAGCGGGTGGCGAAAAAACCGGCCGGGGGGTGTTTTGTCCGGTTTGGGTTTGTTTGGGGGGTAAAGAAGCGGACAAATAGATCAGGGGGTAAAGTGAACCACCCACTTTATTCAGGGTAGTAAAATGGACTTTTTCCTTTTGGCATATAATATTTTAATGAGGGCTCACAATCACAAAATATTTCTAGGATAGTATATTTATATGTGAATCTTCTCTTCCCTTATTAATTCTTTCATGAGTTGCATCATTGACTAATGCTATGTTTGTCAATCTCTAATAAAATTTTCTACTTATACTTTTCCTTATGTGGTGCTATCACCTACCATAAGATTAGTATATAATCTTATTTATTTATTTCTGTCTTTTTATTTATTTCCTTTCTCTTTTTCTTTCTTTCTTATTTATTTTCTTTAATTTGCAACATGAAAGTAAAGAAAGCAAAAACTCAAACTAAACTTTATTATATAACTTGCACACGATTACAAGGATAGATCACTAAGCAAACTATCAAATAAGAAATGATCGAACTAACTTTTATTCATCTAAGGCAAAAAGGTCGAACTAAAATAAAAATAAGTAAAAGCAAAAGCATAGTGGGATGATATGATACCGGGGCACCTCCCCCAAGCTTGGCAGAAGCCAAGGGGAGTGCCCATACCCGATACTCAGTTCTCTTTTGGTGGTGAGGAAGATGATGGTGGTGATGACAATTGTGCCTTCAGCTTTTTCATACTGTAGTTGAGGAGAGCAATTTCCTCTTTTAAATCATCGACCTCCAACTCCAGCTTGAATATCTTGTCACATAAAACTCCTTTGCTTTTCTGCCGAAAACGAGAAGGAATAGATTGTTTATTAGACCGGTTAGCTCTCTTAGGGAGACTAGACTTCTTGAACTACACATGCATATCCCCAGGTTGAGGTAGAGGAAGATCCTCCTCCTCCGAACATGAATCATCGATCCTCATCAAATGAGCATCCTCATCATCATCCGTAGTTCGACCATAAGGAGATAGATCCCCATTGGTCTTTGGGTCAGCAATGAGATGTGAGACATAGCTCTCTCCGTCGGAGTCTTGGGACGACATATTTTTCAAAACTGTGCAGAAAACAACAAGAAAAGAGAACATATGATTTTCTCCGCGATATGGTGATCAACAGGTTCAGGAAGTATGTATTGATTTTTTTATCTTGGAGGACAAGTATACGGAAGAAAAACGGAGTACGGAAGGTGTCCCTGGTGGGCACAACCCACCTGGGCATGCCTGCCCACCAAGGGATGCTTCCTGGAAGTTTCTTTATTCCCAAACTTCTTAAATATTCCAAAACTGATAAAAATATTTCTGCAGATTTTTTGGAGTATGTTTACTTACCGTATCACGTACCTCCTTATTTTCACGATTCTGGAGTGTTCTGGAAGGACTCTTTTATGTGTTCTTCCGGTGTCAAAGTTTGGGTAATATTACTTTCAACATTAATGGATGTACCTGAGATATAATACTTTATTCGTTGCCCATTGACAACCTTCAGATTAGTACCTTCGGTATTATTTATTTTGATGGCTCCAGACCATTAAACCTCCTCGATGACATATGGGCCTTCCCATTTTGAGAGGAGTTTTCCTGCAAAAAATCTAAAACGAGATTTGTACAAAAGGACATATTCTCCTACTTTAACTCACGCTTTGGAATTCTTTTGTCATGCCATCTTTTAACTTTTTCTTTGAATAATTTTGCATTTTCATAAGCTTGGGTTCTACATTCATCTAGAGAGCTTATATCGAATAACCTCTTTTCACCGGCAAGTTTGAAATCATAGTTGAGTTCTTTAACTGCCCAAAATGCTTTATGTTCTAACTCAAGAGGCAGATGACAAGCTTTTCCATAAACCATTTTATAAGGAGACATACCCATAGGATTTTTATATGCTGCTCTATAAGCCCAAAGTGCATCATCTAATTTCTTGGACCAATTCTTCCTGGACCTATTGACAGTCTTTTGCAAAGTTAATTTTATTTCTCTTTTGCTAAGTTCAACTTGACCACTAGACTAAGGATGATAGGGTGATGCAATTCTATGGTTAACATCATAGTTGGCAAGCATCTTATGGACAGCACCATGAATAAACTGTGAACTACCATCAGTCATTAAATATCTAGGGACTCCAATCCTTGGGAAAATAACTTCCTTAAGCATTTTAATAGAGGTGTTGTGATCAGCACTACTGGCTGGAATAGCTTCTGCCCATTTAGTAACATAATCAACAGCAACCAAAATATGTGTATACCCATTAGATGAAGGAAAAGGTCCCATGTAATCAAATCCCCAAACATCAAATGGTTCAACAACAAGTGAATAATTCATAGGCATTTCTTGACGCTTATCGATATTACCTATTCTTTGACATTCATCACAAGATGAGACAAACTTACGGACATCCTTGAAGGGAGTAGGCCAATAAAATCCAGACTGCAATACCTTGTGAGCAGTTCTATCTCCAGCATGATGCCCTCCATAAGCTTCAGAGTGACACTTCCATAGGATTTGTCCATGTTCATGCTCAAGTTCTCAATGTCTGATAATACCATCTACTCCTTCTTTATAAAGATGTGGGTCATCCCAAAATTAATGTCTTAAATCATAGAAGAATTTTTTCTTTTGTTGGTATGTAAAGCTAGGTGGTCATTATTTAGCAACAATGTAATTAGCATAATCAGCATATCAAGGAGTACTATGAGAAACATTTATTGCAACTAACTGCTCATCAGGAAAACTATCATCAATAGGTAGTGGGTCATCAAGCACATTTTCAAGCCTAGATAAATTTTCAGCTACTGGGTTCTCAGCTCCTTTTCTATCAATGATATGTAAATCATATTCTTGTAACAAGAGAACCCAACGAATAAGTCTAGGTTTAGGATCTTTCTTTTCCATAAGATATTTAATAGCACCATGGTCTGTGTGAACAGTTACTTTGGAATCAACAATATAAGGTCGAAATTTATCACAAGCAAACACTACTGCTAAGAATTCTTTTTCAGTAGTAGCATAATTTCTTTGAGCACTGTCTAGCGTTTTACTAGCATAATGAATAACATTCAATTTTCTATCAACTATTTGTCCTAGAACAGCATCAATAGCATAATCACTAGCATCACACATAATTTCAAAAGGCAAGTTCTAGTCAGGTGGTTGAACAATAGGTGCGGAAATTAAAGCTTTCTTGAGTGTTTCAAAGGCTTCTAAACAATCATCATAAAAAACAAAGGAAATATCCTTTTGTATGAGACTAGTGAGAGGCCTAGAAATTTTAGAAAAGTCTTTGATAAATCTCCTATTGAAACCAACATGACCTACGAAACTATGAATACCTTTTATATCTTTAGGACATGGCATTTTATCAGTTGCATCAACCTTAGCTTGGTCCACTTCAATACCTCTTTCAGAAATTTTATGACCCAAGACAATGCCTTCATTAACCATAAAGTGGCACTTCTACCAATTCAACACATGATTTGTTTGTTCACATCTCTGCAAAACTCGATCAAGATTGCTTAAACAATCATCAAAAGACTTCCCATAACCATAAAAGTCATCCATGAAAACCTCAACAATCTTTTCACAAAAGTAAGAGAATATAGCAGTCATACATCTTTGAAAGGTAGCAGGTGCATTGCATAGACCAAAGGCATACATCTATAAGCATAGGTTCCAAAAGGAAAGTAAAAGTGGTCTTTTCTTGATCAGGTTGAGAAACAGGTATTTGTGAAAAACCATAATATCCATCAAGGAAGCAAAAGTGTGTGTGCTTAGATAATCTTTCAAGCATTTGATCAATAAAGGGCAAAGGGTAATGATCTTTTCTAGTCTCTTTATTTAATTTTCTAAAATCAATTATCATTCTATAGCCTGTAATAATTCTTTGTGGAATAAGCTCATTCTTATCATTAGGAACAATAGTAATACCTCCTTTCTTAGGAACACAATGAACATGACTTAACCATCTACTATCAGCTATGGGATAGATCATACCTGCTTCCAGAAGTTTGAATATTTCCGTTCTTACCACCTCTCTCATCTTCGGATTTAACCGACGTTGGTGAACAACAACGGGTTTAGCATCAGGTTCCATATTAATTTTGTGCTGACATAGAGTGGGACTAATGCCCTTTAAATCATCAAGATTATATCCAATAGTAGCTCGGTGCTTCCTTAGAACTTTCAATAATCTTTCTTCTTCATGTTTTAAAAGGTTTGCACTAATAATAATAGGATATATCTTCTTTTTATCAAGATAAGCATATTTCAAAGTGTCTGGCAATTGTTTTAATTCAAACACAGGATCACCTTTAGGTGGAGGTGGACCTCCTATAGTTTCAATAGGAAAATTGTGTTTAAGCGGATGACGTTGTTCAAAGAAAATTTTATCTATTTCATTTCTTTCATGCGTATGAAAGTCATTTTCATGGTCTAGCAAATATTGTTCTAAAGGATCAGTAGGTGGTACAGCAATAGAAGCAAGACCAATTAATTCATCCTTACTAGGCAATTCTTTTTCGTGAAGATTTCTACTAAACTTGGAAAAATTTAAACTCATGAGACTCATCACCAAAACTAACACCAACAATTTGTTTCTTACAATCTATCTTAGCATTAACTATGTTCAAGAAAGGTCTACCAAAAATAATGGGACAGAAGTCATCTTGTGGGGAGCCAAGAACAAGGAAATCAGTAGGGTATTTTATTTTCCCACAGAAGATCTCAACATATCTAACAATCTCAAATAGTGATATGGTGTCTCTATTAGCAAGTTTAATAGTATAATCTATTTCTTCTAACTCTGCAGGTGCTATGTCTTTCATAATTTCTTGATAAAGGGTGTAAGGAATAGCACTCACACTAGCACCCATGTTACATGAACCATGATAACAGTGATCTCCTATTTTGACTGAGATGACATGCGTGCCAACAACAGGTCTATGTTTATCCCTTTTATCAAGTTTAGCAATTCTAGCAGCCTCTTCACAGAAGTAAATAACATGCCCATCTATATCTTCTTCTAAGATATCTTTAACAATAGCAATGCTAGGTTCTACTTTAATTTTTTCATCACGTTTAGGTGTTTTAATATAGCTTTTGTTAACCATAGTTGAAACTTCAGCATGTTCCTTTATCCTAATAGGGAATGGTGGTTTCTCAATATAAGCAGAAGGAACAACTGGATCAACATTATAAAGTATAGTTTCTTCTTTAACTTTTACCGGTTCTCTAATTTCTTCTTTAATAGGTGGCTGATATTTAAACCACTTCTCTTTAGGGAGTTCAACATGAGTAGCAAATGATTCACAAAAGGAGGCTACTATCTCAGAGTCAAGTCCATATTTAGTGCTAAACTTTTGAAAAGCATCGGTATCCTTAAAAGATTTAACACAATCATATTTAAGTTTAATACCTGACTCTTTACCTTCACCGAGTTCCCAATCTTTAGAGTTGCGTTTAATTCTTTCTAAAATATCCCACCGGAATTCAATAGTCTTCTTCATAAAAGAACCAGCACAAGAAGTATCAAGCATGGTTTGATCATTACGAGAAAGCCAAGCATAAAATTCTGGATAATAATTTCTCTTGAGAGCTTATGATTGGGGCATGAATATAACATTGACATAAGCCTCCCGCAGGCTAGAGCGATACTTTCTCCTTCACGAGGCCAAAAATTATATATAATTCCGATCACGATGAACTAGATATACTTTCTCCCGCAGGCTTGAGAGTTTAATTTTGGTGGAACTCCAATTTCAAATTATTACAATTCCATGATCCTATATCATCACATAGCCTATATCATGCCAATGCTTTTCCCTTTAAAGATAAAGGGAAAACCTTTTTCATAACTTCATCTCCGGGTAAACCTGTAAGCTTAAACAATCCACAAATTTTTTCCACATATATCAAGTGCATATCAGGATGTTCAGTTCCAACTCCTGCATAAGGATTAGCTAGCAGTTGTTCTATCATACCCGAAGGGATTTCATATTGAATATTTTCAGTAGGTGCAGTAGGTTGAGGGGTAGCTAATTGTGTTTCCGGATGAGGTGAAGATACCCCGAACAAACCCCTCAAAGGATTGTTCTCCATAGTAACAAGTGACTATAAATTTCAGCACACTATATAAATGTTTCTTTACCAAATTCCACTTACCAAAGGCGCTTCACTCCCGACAGCGGCGCCTTTAAAATAGCCTTGATGACCCATAAGTATAGGGGACCAATTGTAGATCTTTTTGATAAGTAAGAGTGTCGAACCCAATGAGGAGTAGAAGGAAATGACAAGTGGTTTTCAGCAAGGTAATGTCTGCAAGTGCTGAAATTGTAAGTAGTGTAGTAGTTTGATAGCAAGATAATAGCGCATAAACTGGGGTTTAAGCTTCTGTCACTCTCGCAACCCATCATCTAATTGCTACTCCACAATGCATTCCCTTAGGCCCAAATATGGTGAAGTGTCATGTAGTCGACGTTCACATGACACCACTAAGGGAATCACAACATACATACTAACAAAATATCGAACACATATCGAGTTCACATGATTACTTGCAGCATGATTTCTCCCGTGACCTCAAGAACAAAAGGAACTACTCACAAATGATAAACAAGCTCATGATGAGAGGAGTATTAAATAGCATAATGGATCTGAACATATAATCTTCCACCAAATAAACCATATAGTAATCAACTACAAGATGTAATCAACACTACTAGTCACCCACAAGCACCAATCTATACTTCCAGCAACAAGATTGAACACAAGAGATGAACTAGGGTTTGAGATCAGATGGTGCTGTTGAAGATGTTGATGGAGATTGTCCTCCCCAAGATGTGAGAGTTGTTGGTGATGATGACGACGATGATTTCCCCCTCAGGAGGAAGTTCCCAAACGGAATCGGCTCCACCGGAGGGCAAAAGTGCTCCTGCCCAAGTTCCGCCTCGAGGCAGTGGCGCTCCGTCGAAGTCTTCTGCTTATTTTTTCTAGGTCAAAATGACTTATATACCAGAAGATGGGCACCGGAGGTGGGCCGAGGAGGGCACAACCCACCAGGGCGCGCCTAGGCTCCCTAGTGTGCCCAGGTGGGGTTGTGCCCACCTGGTGGGCCCCCTCTAGTAGTTATTTGCTCCAATAATTCTTATATATTCAATAAAAAATCCCCATCAAGTTCCAGCTTGTTTGGAGTTGTGGAGAATAGGTGGCCTGACGTAGCTTTTCCAGGTCCAAATTTCCAGCTGCCGGAATTCTCCCTCTTGGTGTGTACCTTGCAAATTATGAGAGAAAAGGCATTATAATTACTCCAAAAAGCATTATTATGGATTAAAACATTATAAATAATAACAATAAAACATGATGCAAAATGGACGTATCAAACCACAACAGGCACATTCTCACAAATACCGATGGGTATAGCAGTTGATTTGCCAGCCATTTGCAAAAGAAATTTCAGTAGGTGTTAACTTATTCAATTCAAGTATACTATACAAAGAGAAAGGCATAACACTAACACCGGCTCCAAGATCACATAAATCAGTTTTAACATAGTTTCTTTTAATGGAGCATGGTATAGTTGGTACCCCTAGATCTCCAAGTTTCTTTGGTATTCCACCCTTAAAAGTTTAATTAGCAAGCATGGTCGAAATTTCAGCTTATGGTATGTTTCTTTTATTAGTAACAATATCTTTCATATACTTAGGATAAGGAGGCATTTTAAGCATATCAGTCAGACACATACGCAAAAAGATAGGTCTAATCATTTCAGCAAAGCGTTCAAAATCATCATCATCCTTTTTCTTGGATGGCTTAGGAGGAGAGGGCATGGGGTTCTAAACCCATGGTTCTCTTTATTTACCATGTTTCCTAGCAATGAAGTCTCTCTTATCATAACGTTGATTCTTTGATTGTGGGTTATCAAGATCAACAGCAAGTACAATATCTACTTCGTTATCATTACTAGGTTGAGAATCAACATGAACGACATTATTAACATTATCACCAGGTTCATGTTCATCACCAGATTGTGTCTCAGCATCAGAAATAGAAATATCATTGGGATTCTCAGGTGTGTCTATAACAGGTTCACTAGAAGCATGCAAAGTCCTATCAGTTTTCTTTTTCTTTTTATTAGAAGGACTATGTGCATCATTATTAACTCTCTAAGAATCATGCTCAACTCTCTTAGGATGGCCCTTAGGATAGAAAGGTTCCTGGGTCATTTTACCACCTCTAGTCATAACCCTAACAACATTATCAGTATTCTTATTATTCAACTCATTAAGCAAATCATCCAGTGCCTTAAGTACTTGTTCTACTTGAGTTGTAACCATGGAAGCATGTTTACAAATACACTTAAGATCATGAGCAGTTCTACTCATATAATCACCCAAGTGGTTAAGCATGTAGGCATTACGTTTCAATTGTCTACTAACATAAGCACTGAAGTTCTCTTGTTTAATAATAAAATTATCAAACTCATCCAAGCATTGACTAGCAAACTAATTATGAGGAATGTCACCTTCGTCAAATCTATGGATAGAGTTTACCTCTACTACATGTGCCGGGGTATGTCGGGGAAAATGAAACCTATGGGATCACGAAGAATCCCTTCTATGGTTGACAGGGCGCGGGGCTGTGGAAAGAGTGGGATTAGGAGATCAACGCGGGGGAGTTTATCCAGGTTCGGGCCGCAAGTGATGCGTAATACCCTACTCCTGCTGGTGTATGTTTATCTGGTGTTCTTGGATTGCTACAGAACGTGCAGGGTCCAAAAAGTTTGAATCCTCTCTCAGTACGCCATGGGCCTCCTTTTATAGTCAAAGGGTCTGCCAAAGTGGCACACGTGAGGGGGAAAGTTGTACAGTAGTCGAGTTTATCGCTGGCACCGTAGGACAAAACACATTTAATGCGCCGCCAACGTGCCCTTCTTGCTTTATCGGGGATGGCAAGGAAGCTCGTCCCACCTATCGCCGCCACGCCTTGCTTCGACACACGTCCAGGCTGACGAGGCGTGTAGTGCCACGCTAGCTGGCTGACTGCTGAGTTGGTGTGGTGGTAGAGTCTTCACGAAGATCTGCATGCCACCACGCAGGTGCTTGCTGAGTTGACCTGGGAGCTGCATGCCGCCACGCAGGTGCCTGCCTAGTTGGTGGGCTGGCAGCTGTGTGGGAACGGAGGTGGAGCATTTGTGTGGGCATGGCTGCGGCCCCGCAGATGTCCCCGGCAAGGGCCTTGTCGGGGTCTCGCGGGCGTCCCCGGCAAGGGTCTTGCCTGGGGTCTTATGAGCGTCCCCGGAAAGGGTGCTTGGGGTTTCCGTCTTGTGATCCTCATCTAGTCTTGTATGTTCTTGTTCTTCACAAAGATCTGCATGCCACCATGCAGGTGCCTCCCGAGCCTTGGTTCCAATGTTTTTGATGGTGTCGGAACTCTTAGGCTCAAGGGTGGTGGCTTTGCTGGTGTTGGGCAAGTTGCCCCGGCAAGGTTCTTGTCAGTGCTACGTAGGCCGCCCCGGCAAGGCCCTTGCTGGGGGGGGGGGGGGAAGCCCACCTTGCCCCTTTGCTCTTAGTGCCTCTTTCTTGGTGTTGCTCTGGTAGTCTTGTGTTTCCTCTTTTGTTCCACCGAGCGCGGCCGCAGGCGTGTGGCTGCGACTGCCCATGCACAAGTGAAGGAGTACAAAAAGGGCCCCTACTTTTATACACCGACAGGAGCCCCCGGGCCTGGGCCACATATAAGCGGGGAGCGTTATTGGGCCAGGCCGAGAACGGTGCATGGGCGCGCACGCGGCGGAGTTTTACCGCAGTAACTCCCTCGCCAGTTGTGCTTCCCCACAACCCGTGTTGAATGCGTGACGTGGGAGTCATGCGTGGGGCGGTGCACGATTACTGCACGTCGTGGTTAATGGTAAAGAGGCGGCCCGCGCCTTCCCCGTAAAAAGAGGAAGACGCAGGGGCGCGGCTCATTTACTAAGTGGACTTGAATCGTGGCCTTCGAGGAGCCCGCGGCCCACAATCACGGGGTGGAAAACAGTCGCTTCACTTGTCTTCTTGATCTCGGCCAGCTCGCCACGTGTCCTCCATGCCTCAAGGATGGTGGGTGGTGGACGCGGAGGGCACGGGCCTTAATGGCAAGGCGGGAAACCGGGTCGTCGCTGATTGGAGCAGCGGGTTGTTCCGATTCCCTACGTCCCTGGTGGCCGGATTGGTTAAATGGGCAACCGAGCCCCGGCCCCGCCCCTTTATAAGAAAGGAAGGGGGATGGCACCCTTCAATCCTTCAACATCCATCTCCTTCCACCTCGACTCCTTCCTTCCCTTTGCCATGGAGAGAGGGCGCATCAGCACTTCGGTGGCAGCGACGAGGGTCTTTGCTCGACAGCGTGCCCGTGCTTCCCAAGAGCTCGTGGCAGCGGAGCTAGCTGCGAGGGGAAGAGGGAGGGGGCAAGGCCGAGGCCTCCATGGCGCTCGAGGGAGAGGAGGACGGGGCAGCGCATCGGCCTCGCCTCCGCCAGCGGCTCCTCCCCCACTAATGGGCCATGTCGGAGATCAGCTCCGCGAACTCTTCATCAGGTTGCACAAGCTAGTGCTCGGTCGTCTTCGTCTCCCCACTCCGTTCGCTCGGGAGATGGAGCTTGACCCGCCACAGGCTTTGAGGTTGCATATGAGGGGCTGCGGGAATGGAAGCATGTGGGTCAACGTCGACTTCCTTGCCCCCCATGTCATGTATGTCCGTCGTGGATGGAAAACCTTCGCTCGTGCCCATAGCCTGTCGAAGGGGCTCGTTCTCCACTTCAAATTGATGGAGAACGGCCTGCTCACATCAAGGTCTTCGGGCACATGGGAACTCGCCTTAGGTGTTGCGTGGAGAGCTCCTCCGACGATGAAACCTCCTCCTCGAGCGAGAGTGGCGAGGAGGACAGCGACAGCGATGACGAGGGCGTCAAGCGGGAGGACGCCGACTCCACTGACAATGCCGCCCTCCTCCCTCGTCCTCGTGCCCTGCCGAGGGTCTCCCTCATCAAGCTCTCCATCGGTGCATTCCCTGCTGCCTCCTTTTTGTCTTCACTTGTCGCACGTGGGAGGAAAGGGGCAAGAACGGAGATCACAGGGCACCCACCATTCTTTTAAATTGTAGGCACTTGCCAGATCTTAATTTCTAGATAATGTAATCTCTCGAGCCCATGCTTGTGTCCTGTAACCTATGTTCTTGCATCAGCATGTTAATGAAAAAGTCTAGCTCTGTCGGGGACCCGTGCATGCGTACGTTTGTGCAGAGGCGAAATGCCTCCTTAATGTAGATAAACGAGTCCTCTCGACAAGCTGCCTTGCTGGCACCCTCTGCGCCTGCCGGAGAATCATATCTACCAGTTTACGGACAAAGGGTCCAGCCCCCCGTCCACCTCCTTTTAGCAAGGGCTACTACGACCACTCCGAACAAAGCAGCATTCGGGCCTGAAAATGGGAGCACCTGAGTTTTTAAAAGGAGGGTGGTGAGGTTTTCTAATGCAAAAGTCACAGGTTACGAACACGAATGGGCAAGAGGTAAACTTTATCTATTTGGTTTGCTAGGGATCGTCGTGCTGGGCGGTCTCCTTGACTTCTTGCCGGAGCGGGGTCCTTGGGGGGATCACGTGCCCTTGTTGTGGCTGGAAAGAAGAGAGGGAAAGAGCATGAAACCTTGGTGGTCCACTAACATTTATTGGAATCAAAAAGCAGTATAGTACCCTGGTCAAGCATGCATATACGTATACACATAAACATGGAAATCGACAGGAAATTATACATACTAAAGGATCCCTTTCCCAAACTGCACACATGGTCTGCGCCTGGCTCTGTACATAGGGTTACATGCCTTGCCGGCAAAGCTAGTACAAAATGGGGGTTGTCAGGGCTCCCGGCAACCGCGCCTTAGGGGTAAAACTTGCGAAGATGTTTGATATTCCAGGAATTGCTCACCGGAATGCCATCTTGATCTCCAGCGGATCACGCCGGGCACAGTGACTCGTACTACCTGATAAGGGCCTTCCCACTTTGGCGTCAACTTGTTTGAATTCTTGGCGGATTGGATCCGCCGAAGAACAAGGTCGCCTTCCTCAAGACTTTGGGTGTGAACCTTGCGGCTATGGTAGCGGCGCAAGGCTTGGTGGTAGCGAGCGGCTCGCACAGCAGCCCGAAGACGATCTTCCTCAAGGAGCATCGCATCATCTTGGTGCAACTGCTCTTGCTCAAGCTCATCATAAGCGAGCACTCGAGGTGACCCGTATATGATTTCCGTGGGGAGAACTGCTTCTTCCCCGTATACCAGGGCAAAGGGTGTCTGGCCAGTGGCTTGATTTGGTGTCATCCTGATTGTCCAAAGAACTGTTGGCAATTCATCAATCCAGTGCCTTCCGCACTTGTGCAACTTGTTAAAAGTTCTAGTCTTCAGGCCTCGCAGCACTTCTGCATTCACCCTCTCAGCCTGGCTGTTACTTCTGGGATGAGCAACAGAAGCAAAGCAGAACATGCTGCCGAGGTCTTGAATGTACAGCATGAAGGTGCGGCTCGTGAACTGTGTGTTGTTGTCCGTGATGACTCTGTTTGGCACACCAAAACGGCAGACTAGTCCCTTGAAGAACTTGACGGCTGACTGTGCTGTCACCTTCCTCACTGGTTCCACTTCCGGCCACTTTGTGAACTTGTCGATCGCGATGTACAAGTACTCAAAACCCCCGACAGCTTGGGGAAAGGGGCCAAGTATGTCGAGCCCCCAGACCGAAAATGGCCAGGAGAGAGGGATTGTCTGAAGAGCTTGAGCTGGTTGATGAACCTTCTTTGAATGGAACTGGTACACTTCACACTTGGTTACTAGGGCAGTTGCATCCTGGAGGGCAGTGGGCCAGAAGAAGCCTTGCCAGAACGCTTTGCCGGCAAGGGCTCTCGACCCTATGTGAGAGCCACACATGCCTCCATGTATCTCTGCCAACAGCCTCAGTCCGTCTTCCCGAGGAATGCACCTCAACTTCACGCCGTTCGGTCTCCTTCTGTATAGGGCATCATCCAAAAACTGGTACATGCTGGACCAATGGGCTACTTTCTCTGCTTCTTCTTGTTCCTCAGGGAGCTCCCCTATTTGGAGGAAACGGACGGTGCGCTGTGCCCATGCCAGAGCCTGAGGCTCGACGGCAAGGACTGAAGGCATATCTACGGCCGTAAGGGTAGCTGCCTCTACGGTCAGAGCTTGAGGCTCTTCCAGGGGTTGCTGCTCTCCAGCAAGCTTGGGGCACCCGACAACGTCTTTGCTGGTGGCTCCTGGGAGCTCAGCGGGAAAGTACTTGCTAGGGTCTGCCTTCCTTCGCTTGTTCTACCCTGCTGATAGCTCGACGGACGGCTGAGTTAATTGAAGCACAAAGGTGCTTGGTTCCACAGGCAACTTCAGGGCAGCACGCTTTGACAGGTCATCAGCAATGCCGTTCACCGCCCGGGGAACATGCTCTGCTTGCAGTCCATCGAAACGCTCTTCAAACTTCCTCACCTCATCCACGTAGGCCTCCATCAATGGGATTTGGTAATCTTCGTTGACTTGCTTAACAACGAGCTGTGAATCACCTCTGATGATGAGTTTTAGATTCTAAGGTCTGTCGCGATCCTGAGACCGGCAAGCAATCCCTCATACTCCGTCGTGTTGCTCGTTGATTTTATCCGGGGAAAGTGCATCTGGACTACGAACATGAGGTGGTCTCCGGTGGGCGTGATGAGTAGCACACCGGCACCAGCACCTTGCGGTGAGAAAGCACCATCAAAGTACATAACCCACTCGCGGCAAGTCTCCTTGCCGGGAAGGGTGGTTTCTTGAACACTACTAGGAAAACCCTTATTAGTAGCGCTAGTTATTTGGCTATTAGTAGCGCGGGTGGGCGCGCTACTGCTACGGTGCTACAGCTATTTTTTAGCAGTAGCACTTGTTTGAACCAGCCATCGCTATACGTATCTAGCAATAGCGCGCCTCTGCCCATCGCTACTACTAATGCTAGTAGCGTGGCCCAACAAAAAACGCTACTGGTAAGCAGCGCTACTACTACTCCAATACCCCACGCTGCTGCTAGTATTTTCTTTTTTTTATGTTGATGTATTCGTATTTTTACTTGTTTTATACAGTTACAACATATACATATACTGGAACTATATGAAAAAGGAATGTGTCATCATCATCATCGAAGTGGTAGAACATAGTCTCATCATATCAACATAGTCTCAACACAAATGATGCCGATCTCATCATCATCTCGAAATAGCGATACACATGACATGTAACTTACATTGTCACCGTAGACACATGTTTCATCATCTACCTAAACTAAGACATACACGATAAGAGCAATCACGATGATGAAAAGCGGTATCATGTAGTAGTTTTTGTAGCGGCGCTGGTTCTGAATCCCCTGTTTTGCTATGAATCTCAAGTAACTAGCTTAGGCTTCCACTCTTCTATCAAACCCTTTCTGGCTTCCACCGGAGAAGCCAGAGACTTGGGCGTGACACTCTGGCCACTCATCATACACACCCGGAACATGCCCTACATACACGCCATACCACTTCCTTGCCATCGTTGATCTATATACCTATCAGAGATGCACATATATATACCATGAAGCGAATTCAACAAAACAGTTATGAAATAGAAGCAACATATATAGTAAACATAGTTAACAAATTTTATCGTACCAAAAGTAATTAACTAGAGCGCGGCACCATACATCTAATAGTTTCGTCGTACTGAGAGATTCGAAGTTTCGTCGTACAGAAAGTAACAAGTAACTAAACAGACACATTGTTTTTAAGCAGTGCACTCTTCCCATCTGTCCATATCCGGGAGGACAGACCCAAGCTTAGTGAAAGGCGTCATGTCCTGACGCTGTAGGGCAATGCGGGTTCGGACGTCAGCTCGCGATATTGGGCCAGCGTAGAACATCCCATTCTCTTCGAGGACATCTTTGATGATGATGGACGCAATTTCCTGTCGGATCCGATAGAAATCATTTCGAAGTCGATTATCCGGCACGGCTCCAAAGGCTTCGGCCCATCTCTGGATATGGGTATCGGATGAAGATTTCATGCAAAGTGATTGCACATCCCTTCTGTACTCCATCATTAGATGGATGACGTAGAATCCATCATTCTCACTTCTTGCCAGTTCTTTGGATGCAATGAAGTCGATCTTGTGGGTGAAACAAAGCCCGGCCTTATTTGTTTTTTGTGTTGGATGTAGCCACCCGCATGCCGAAGCCCATCATAGCTCTGTCGTAACATACTTTATGTGTGTGTAATCTTTCTTCTGTATGTTCTTCGATGGGTCCAAATATAGAGCGCTGGAGTAACGGGTAAAGAACAATGAGAACGGCCACGACACCCCCCCGCCAAAATACACGATCAAGTTTAGCCTCCATGCGTGCAAATTAACTATTGAAATGCACAAAAGGATGTATGTGTTATAGTGCTATCCGCGGATGACTTACCTGGGATAATAAGGTAGGAGAATCGTTTCTTTGTCATTATTGCTGACCAAGAATTCTTCGGTACTGACTCGCATATTGACGGTTGGCATCGTTGACTGACAAGAAGCCCTCGTGCATGTACTATGGGTCCGCGACCGCAAGACCGGAGACTTGCTCTCTCCTGACGATGTAGTTCATGTGCAGCGCGCTCTGGTAGACGAACGTAAAATAGAGTGTCCTCATTTGAAACATCTGGAAGATGTAATCAAACCTCAGGAAGAAGATGTCCGCGGGGCATGTGTGGACATACATCTTGCAACTGCTCGGCACATGAACCGTATAAAGTGGGTATCCTGGATCATCCGAGGCAAGGAGGCTTCTCTCTGTCGAAAGCACGTGGTCATGGAGTCTCCTGAGATCCCTTTCTATGGCAGCTAGTGCATTCGCCGGTACCATTGGCTCTCCCGTGACATGGATTAATGGCGCATGTTTCATCGGTACATGGTCAACCTTGGTCGAAGGTTGCTGGCTGCTAGAACCAACATTGCCAGCTTTATTGGATTTCCTTGTCGCCGGTCTCTTACTCTGCTTCTTCTTGGTGGGCTGAGGTGCTGGTGGGTCTATCAGACCCTCCCTGAGCACCACCCCTAGTGTTGTCGGGCTCAGCGTTGGACGACTCTGCCTAAGTAGTTGAGCTTGGGTGGAGCCGGCATCTGGAGGCGTGTCCTGCGAGGATTGCATGAACAAAGACTTATTGCACTCCGGAGGACCTTCCGGCTCTGGTACATGCATCTCATATTCATATGGTTGACTCGTTATTACTTTGTTGTCAAAGACAGTATTGAAATACTGGTTAGTGTCATCGTCGGCATCCTCCATGTCATGATCCCTATCCTCTTCCATGGGGCAGATGGCATCATCTGCCGGCGGAACGGTTGGCCCTCCTTCCTCATGTCTCTCGATCTCAGCAAGCAGCACAGACGATGGTTGTACTTGTGTAGGTGGTGTTGTGGTCATACCTTCATGAGGTCCCGTTGGTGTGCTCCCGGCCACCTCGACACAAAGAAGATTTTTCGGCCATAGGATCGGCCAATTTTTGCATTGGCCAAGCTGCGTGGGGGTCTCGTCATCCTCTCCATCGGTTTATATCGGATGAGGGAGACCCTCGTAGCCCGCTTCACACTCACCATGGAGACCCTTAAGGCATTATCAGGCATCTGCCGGCGGTGAAACAATCGATCATTAGGCTTCACTATAGTACCCTTCCCCACATCCACTAACCCACCCTTCATGTTGTAAACGAGGGTGCACTGAGTGGAGTCGGCCTACAAAGACATATACGTGCGGCGTCAGAGATCCAAAAAGAAGGACAACTCAAGATTAATTAATTAGTTGAGTTGATGAAGGTGCGATGACGCGTATTTACCGTGAGGGCGTGGAGCTCAGCCAATGTCGACGGCCCGACATTCAAGGCAGAGACGGAGCTAGGGCTGCTGTGAGAGCTGGGCGCAGGAGCAAGTGCTGGAGGAGGTGCAGGTGTGCCGGTTGCCATACTAGGTACGGGTATGGGTGCGATGTTCATTGAGTTGCTCCCAGTGAAGCTGGTCATGGGAAATTCACTTGGTGGCGCATTTGGATTTTGTTGCACCCATGTGACCACTGTTGGAATCAAGGTTGTAAAGGCATCCACGAAATCAGATCTACAGGCAGCGATTATCTCAGCTTTTGCTTTCTCCATCGCCCGCGCCAACTTCTCATCGATAGTCACTTGACTGAACTTCTTTCTCTGTCTTTTGGCCTCGGGGTCCTCGCTATAATAGTACTTCCAAGTGGCCCCATCCCCGGCACCATGCACACGTCAATATTGCGGCCGCTGGCCGGGCGCGTGTCCCATCATTATGTTCATGGCCCGGTTGAAAGGAGTGTCCCACTTGTACTTCACCAACGACTGAGTCGACTGAGTCGACGAGTCGCTCTCGGCTGCAAGCTTGTGTTGCTCTCTCTGCAAAATGGACCGTGAATCATCTACAAATGCGACTAGAATGTAGTAGACTTCATTGATCAGAACCTAATATGTAAGGTGGTAAAAAGGATAATTACCAGTAATCTCATGAATTTCCTAGTTGGCCCGTCGGTGAAAAAATCTTTTTCTTGGGGTCCCACGAGAATCGGGCCCTGATGAAGTCGTGCTCCTGCGGGTCGGTGAACTCAGCCAATGGGTCTGGGATCCCCTGACGTTCACGTTCTGCGTCCTCCTTAACCCACACGGGCCTCTTTCCTGTGTAACCACGACTTCCAAGGCGGTGGTTCCCCATGTTCTTTGCATGCAGCTGCTTGCCTCTCTCCGACCTGGCCTTGGCAGCTTCTTCATTGCAACTCTCCTTGAACCTTTCAAAGTCCTCTATCGTAATTTTCGGATTGTCTGCAACAATCTCGGCGTAGGTTTCATGGTCTACTTGAATCGCCCTTTTCACCCTAGTTTTCCAAGCGCTCAATGCGTTGATGAACTTCCCTAGGGCTTTGTTGTTGATTTTTTTCATGTCCTGATCATCCCATGGGTCGACATCGTCATTCCGACCGGGGAACTGGAATCTTGCGTGCAACCTAGTTAGAAGCAGCTTCTTCAACTGATCATTCTTCCGTATTTTTGTGGTGTTGATGTTAGCGGTATCCCGTAGGATGCATGCTAGTTGGTTGCCGTAACACGCTGCCACTTCTCGCGGCTCTATTGGCTCGAACTCGCCAGGGTGCACCGCCGTGACCACCAGTCTTCCTGTGCCGAGCTCATTTCACCGCTGTGTCCTCTTTTCCTTCTTTCCCTCACTGGCTTGGCAGGTCCCACCTTCCGTGCTATAGTTAGGAACATCATCAGCGCTAGTGTCAGTGCCGGTGTCGTTGGTGGCATCAGTGTCGGCACCAGCGCCACCACCATCGTCATCCGTCGGACACCCAGCTTCCTGTCTCTCCTGATCCGCCAAAAAGTCTAGGTAGGCGTGTGCTCGACCTAATTGGGAGTGAGAACCTCCAGCCTCATCGATGTCGGTCATGTTTCCTAGGGTTCAATGTCGTAGTCGTTTAATTATCGAGCTTCATATAATAAAGTGAATAAGGACAAAAAAAGTGACAACCTTTCTTTTGCCAGAACTGTCGTTCATTCCCGTCGTGACAAATCTCAAGCACTCGATATGTCCAACTTTCTAGCACAAGTCATGCAGAAATTCACGGAAAATTTCGGCATGACCTTTGCTAGAAAGTGCACATATAGAGCGCCTGAAATTTGCCGGAATGGAAATGAATCAACATTTCCGCAAAACATAGGTCACTTAGGTCAATATTTTGCCAAATCATCAATATAAGCTGCAAAATTGATCTCACTACATAGAAGATCTCAATAGCAGCCAAATCATCACACACACTGAATTAACTGAATCATGCATGATTCAGTTAACTGAATTAATTGTCAATAGCAGCAGCACACATGCATCAATAGCAGCAGCACACATGCATCAATATTAACACTTACTGAATTTCAAAAATTAACTAAGCAGCAGCACACAAAATATTTGACTGAAGAGTGTGGTCTAACTGGATTTCTAAAACAGCAGCAGCACACATGCATCAATATTAACAATAACTATCACTGGGCTAATACTAACAATAACAGCAATTAACTAACTAGCACTAACAGCAAATTAAGCTAACTAACACTAACTAACACTAATACCAATTAAATTAAGGCACCTGTCTAGTGCTAGCTGGCGTTGCTGGGCGTCGCCGGTTGCTTCACGGAGGGAGGCGCTGAAGGGGTCAGGGTCGGTGGCCGGCGTCGGGGTCGCCGGGGTCGCCGATCTGCAGAGAGCGGAAGGGGGTCAGAGAGAGAGAGAGAGAGAGAGAGAGAGTCGGGCTGAGTGGTGGAGAGGAAGGAAGAGGGTGGGGGCATACCGGAGCGGGTGGGGCGGGGTCAGGCGCTGCCGGGCGGCGTGGTCGGGCGGGCCGAGGCGGCGACCGGGCGGAAGGCGGTAGCTGGCGTCGGCGGGCTGGCATGGGTGCGGCGGCATCGGGGTGGAGTCAAGAAGGTAATGTAGTCTTCATTCTTCTTTTGACATATGTTTCGTCGTCATCAGCATCATCTTCCCTCATCGGATCACCGTACTGGTCATAGTCTTCCTCGTTGGCGACTCCATCCATTCCGACGATGCTGCTTTTGCTTCTCCTCACGACAACACGGTTGGGATTGATCGGATAAGTTATGAAGAAACATTGTGTCACGTGTCTAGCGTGTACCCATGGCTCATTTTTGGCGATGGCGTTGACGGTACCGCTATCATGAGAGTCGGGTATACACATGGTAGTGAAATGTCGGTTTTCTTTGTGTACATTTTTAGCCCATCTGACACGAACGTCATCGCGTTATGCAATCCAGAGTAGTTAAGCTCCCATATCTCTTCGACCCTTCCTTAATATCTTTCAATTACATTCCCGGTCATGGCTTCCATCGTCACCCCTGAGTTTTGGTCATCACTGTTTTTATCATTCTCCTCCGTGTAGAACGTGTATCCGTTGATATCATATGCTTGATAAGTCGCGAGGTTGGTCGAGGGGCCATGTCCTAAGGTGTATATGAGTGTTCCGTTCGGACAACCCTCGTCCGGGGGATTAGCCAGAACTCGCTCTTTGAACCAACGCAAGAAAGAGGAGTTGTGCTCTCTAATAACTTCAGTCACGAAAGAAAGTGGAGTTGTGCTCTCTAATAACTTCAGCGTCCGTCCTGTGCACCCCCGGTCATGGTACTTCTTTGTGATGGTCTCTTTGTGCAGTGTCACAAAATCTTCTAGCACATCTAGGTGTTGTAACACTACTAATTTTGCCCTGTCAAGGTCGTTTTGTTGGCCCGAGCATAACACATTCACATCCCTATGACCGTTGGTGTGACCTTCACCTTCGAGCCTTCCACAGTGCTTGTTGACGGGCAAACCAACAACAGGGTCTTCGGTGAGATAACTCTAACAGAAAGAGATGCACTCTTTGGTCAGATATCCCTGGGCTATGCTTCCATCTGGACGGGACATGTTACGAACGAATCCTTTGATTACCCCATTCATCCTCTCGAACGGCATCATGCTATGCAGAATGTCGGCCCTAGGTCGATGATGTCGCCCATGATGTGGACACATAGATGCACCATGACATCAAAGAACGCCAAGGAAGTACATCTCTAGCTCATTCAAGATGACAACGATCTCTTCCTCGTAGCCTATGGAGTTGCTTCTGCACGATCGACTTTCGAGAGATAGCATCAAAAAAGTGGCATAGGTCATAAGCGTCTCACGCACATGTGTGTCCATAATCCCTCTATGTGCAACCGGGAGTAACTGCGTCATCATCACATGATAGTCGTGAGACTTCATCCCACTGAACATTTTTTTTAGTGTCCAGATATCTGCTTATCTTCCCACAGTATCCGGAACTAACTTTGATTCCGGCAAGGCACTTGAACAATTAATCGACCACCTTCGGATCTAAGGTGAAGCAAGAGGGGGGGAAATATTGTTCTTCCTTCTTGTTTACTTTTTTGCCCCTATCTTCCGTCTCCGTCTCCGTCTCGGTCTCCTCTGACGACCTTTTACCGGGCATTTGAAGATCTTTCCTGATTTTCAAAAATTCCAAGTCTTTTCTTGCCTTCGGCCCATCCTTGGTCCTCTCCGGCATGTTCATCAATGTTCCAAGCAAACTCTCAAGGATATTTTTTGTGATATGCATTTGATCAAGGCTATGAGGCATGTCGACTATGGGCCAGTATTCCAAGTCCCAGAAAACAGATCTCGTCTTCCATATCTTCAACAGGGGCTCCGGCGCCTTTTTCTTCGTCTTTCCCGGCGAGGGGCACTCTTCCCAGTTCTTCAATAACTCATATATTTCTGCACCTCTACGCTTACGTGGAGGACCTCGATGCTCAGCCTTACCATTGAATAGATCTCCACGCTTTCTCCATGGGTCATCCTTCTCGAGCCATCTTCGACGCCCCATGTACACGATTTTTGAAGACCCGCCATCTTTCGGTAGCTGCAGAGAAGTTGTATCATCCATGCACCTCGTGCATCCACAATATCCGTGGCACACCTGGCCGGAGAGATAGCCGTAACCGATATAGTCCTGCACTGTCGTGATCAGCGCGACTCTCATATAGAAATACTCTCCTTTGCTTGCATCCCATGTCTTGGCCGGCGTTGTCCATAAGGTCTGTAACTCCTCTTTCAGTAACCCGAGATACAGATTTATATCATTTCTCGGTTGTCTCGGCCCTTGAATAAGCATAGCCATGTGTATGTATTTTTCCTTCATGCACAACCAGGGGGGAGGTTGTACATCCATACAAACACGGGCCATGTGCTATGATTGGTGGTTCGTTGCCAAATGGATTCATGCCATCACTACTAGCGCCAAGCACGATGTTCCTTGGATCATTTGCGAAAAATTCAAATTCTGCATTTAATGCTCTCCACTGGCTAGCATCTGTGAGGTGTCTCAGCTTCGGTTCATCTCCGTCATCTGGCTTCACCCTCTCCGCGTGCCAGCGCATAAGCTTTGCTTCCTTAGGATCTATGAAATACCGCTGTAGAGCGGAGTGATCGAAAAGTACCATACAACTTTCTGTGGAGCTTCCTTTCCGGCCTCTTTATATCGTGAAGCATTGCACTTTGGATAGATGGTTTTTTCCGCGTGCTCGTTCCGATATATGATGCAATCATTGATGCATGCGTGATATCTAATATGTAGCAGATTAAGAGGACACACGATTTTCTTTGCCTCCTCGACACTAGTAGGACACAGGCTTCCCACGGGAAGAACCTTCTTTAGGTACTTCAGAAGCTCATCTAGGCTTGTATCTGTCCATTTGTTTTTTGCCTTCATCTTTAGAAGTTCTAGTGTGAAACTCAAGCGGGTCACGTCGGGATTATTGCAACCATCATACAAAGGAGTCATCGAGTCTACCTCCGATTCGCCAGTTTGGCCTCCTCTCTAGAAGCAGCTCTGTCGCTAGTCGTCTTCTTCTTGAAGCGGAGTCTCGAACATGCGGGTCCCGCATGGCTGAACTTAGTAGCAACGAATACGGTGGCGTGTCCGCGTCTTCTCCGCCTTGAACTTCCTCTTCGCCATCGACATTTCCGAGGCCGTCTTCCTCTTCGGGCACATAATCGGTCATCTCTTTGTCTCGTGGCCCCATGTCGTTATTTCCTGCCTCGTCGACGTCCGCATCATCATCATCATCTTCTTCTTCTTCACATATCCACCGAGTATGGCCATGCATGAAACCATGCATGAGCAGGTGCGCCTTGAATTTACTACCCTCAAAGGGGTCGAGCCTGACTATTCCTTTGCATTTTCGACACGGACATGAAACATCCCTCAGTCTTTTTTTTTCATACATGTCATCCACAGCGGATTGCCAGTATCTTTCCACCATCCTTCCATTGACCTTCATGATCACCTGCGGGCGGACCAAATATTATAACCACGTATATATGCATGCATGGATCAAATTCATACAAAAATTCGGCATGGCCTTCCCTAAACATAGGACATATTGAGTTTGCATGTTCAAATCCATGAAACGGAATTGAATCGACATTTGACAAAACATAGGCAACTAATGTCACCCACATTATTTCATCAAATACACAATGTAGGCAACTCAAATTATACCACACACAATTCGGTATATATATTCTCATATCGCCCACATATATATATAGTTTCGGTCCTATCCACACAAACACCTTTTTTTGCTCACCTAGGTGTCGAGAGGGATATCGAGCACCTTTCTTCTTAATTACCTAGTAGCTCTAGATATATAGATCTAACTAGCTAGCTAGCTAGGGAGAGAGAGAGAGAGAGCTAGCTAGCTAGGGAGATAGTGGGAGAGGAGAGGGAGAGAAGAGGGAAGGCATTAATGGAAGTGGGAGGAGGGAAAAGAAGAGGGGGAGGGAGGGCATTAATGGAGGGGGTGGTGGTGGAGGGCACAAAGAAAAGGGGAATGGTGGAGGGTAAATAATAGGGGGAGGGAGGGGGCTCTAATGGAGGGGTGGTGGAGGGCAAAGAAGAGGGGGAGGGAGGGGGGCTCTAGTGGAGGGGTGATGGAGGGGGAGCAGTGGAAGGAACAAGCGAGGTGCGCGGACAGGGGGCGAAAGGAAGGGGGAAGCAGAGAGGGGAGGAAGAAGGGGAAAGGTGGTAGGTGGTGGCGGGCATAGCGATGGCAGCTGGTCACCCATCTGCGCTCTTGCTATGGCAGCTTGCAAAATATCTACAGCTAGGGTTGCACTACTTATAGCGTTGGCAGAAACACACGCTCTTGGTAAAATGTTATACATAGATAAATTAGCGATGGCGCTTTGTAAAACAGTAGCTTATAGATACTATACTAGCAGATGCGCTGGTTCGAGGACAGTATTGCTGCTATTTATGACCAGGGGGTGTGGTGTGTTACACTTAGTAGTAGCATGGGCCCAGGTAACAAGCGCTGCTGCTAAGTTATACCAATAGCGCTGTTTGTACCCAGCGCTACTACTATATACTAGTAGCGTTGGGTTGCAAACAAATGCTACTGGTAAACTTCTATCTATAGGCATTTTCCTAGTAGTGGAACCTCTTCGTTAGGCGTCGCGGTCCATTCCGCTATGAATTCTGCCAAGGCTCGGCTCTTGATCATTCAGTTACTTTCAAAATTGAGGCCGAAGCTCGACAACTCCAATGCCCACTCCACAATCCTCCCTGTCGCATCTGGGTTGTGCAAAATCCGTTGCAAAGGGAGGCATATTACGATGGTGATCTCATGCGCCTGGAAATAGTGGCGCAGCTTTCTCGAGGCCATGAGGAGGCCGAAAAGCAGTTTCTGCATACCAAAATATCTCGATCTAGCCCCCTGCAAGAGGGAACTGACGAAATAAACTGGGTGCTGCACCACCTTCTTCTTCTGTTCCACTTCGCCCATCTACGCAGACTTTGTCTCCCCGGGACCGGGCCTTGCCGGGGACGACTCTGGCCCAGCATCCGATGGCTTCGTTGTTACTGTTGCTTCTTCTTCAAGTTCCCTCTGCGCCACCAGTGCAGCACTGCCCACTTGATTTGTTGCTGCTAAGTATAGCAGCAACGGCTCTTGTGGTTTAGGCGCGACTAGTATTGGCGTGGAGGAGAGGTACCTCCTCAAATCTTGCAGTGTTGCCTCTGCCTCCGGAGTCCACTTTACTAGAACCGCCTTTTTCAAAATTTGAAAAAGGGAAGGGCGCGCTCGGCAAATTTGGAGATGAACCTACTCAGGGCAGTAACGCAGCCGGCGAGCTTACGGACGTCTTTGACCCGTTTTGGCGCCTCAATATGCTCGATTGCCTTGATCTTGTTGGGATTCGCTTCGATTCCGCGTTGAGACACAAAGAACCCAAGAAGTTTGCTGGAGGGGACGCCGAACACGCACTTCTCTGGGTTGAGCTTGAGTTGATCTTGCGCAGATTTGCGAATGTTTCTACTAAATCTTTCGCGAGCGTGGCCCTGGCCTTGGTTTTTTGCACCATGTCATCCATGTAAGCTTCCATATTTCTATGTAGCTGGGGCTCAAAACCAATCTGGAGCACTCGGGCAAACGTTGAACCGGCGCTGTTCAACCCGAAAGGCATCCGTACAAAACAGTACGTACCACACGGGGTGATGAACATGGTTTTTTCTTCGTCTTCCTTCATCATGAAGATCTGGTGGTATCCTGAATAAGCGTCGAGGAATGACAGTAGGTCACACCCGGTAATGGAGTCCACGATCTGATCGATTCGTGGCAGAGGGAAAGGATCCTTTGGACAGGCTTTATTGATGTCTGTGTAGTCAACATATAGCCTCCATTTCCCATTTGCCTTACGCACCACTACCGGATTGGCCAGCCACATAGGGTGGAGCACTCCTCTAACTAGGCCTGCCGCCTCCAACTTCCTGATCTCCTCGACGATGAACTCTTGTCGCTCCAAAATCTTGCTTCCTGACCTTCTGCTTGACAGGCCGCGCATGACGACAGACAGCAAGATGGTGCTCAATCACCTCCCTGGGAACGCCGGGGATGTCGGATGCTTGCCATGCAGGAAGGCGATGAGCGCGCTTTCCTATTTGCTGTCGAGGGTGGGGCTTATGGTGAAATCCCCACTCGTGGGGTCCTCCTTGACGGACACCTTCTTGGTTTCTGGTGGTGCAGCCTTGGACTTCTTGCTCTTGCCGTTGGAGCTCTCTGGCACATCCTCAACAGAAGCGTAGCACTCCGAAGTGGCGCGCTTGCCGGAGTGGTTGCAAGAGGTCTTGCCGGAAGAAATCTCGCCGGAAGGGGTCTTGCCGGCCTTCTTCCTTCCCGGGGCTTCAGCGGCAGGAGCAAGTTCCTTGGCGGCAGCTGCTGCAACTGCCTCTCGTTAGAGTTGGTCGGCGCAGATGAGTGCGTCTTTCTTGTCGGAGGGGACGGTGATGATGCTCAGCGGCCCTGGCATATTCAACGTGTTGTAGGTGTAGTGTGACGCCGCCATGAACTTGGCCAGCGCTGGGCGGCCAAGGATCCCGTTGTACGGCAAGGTGATCTCGGCTTCATCAAAAACGATCTTCTCTGTCCTATAGTTCAGCTCGCCCCCAAATGTAACGGGCAGCGTGATTTTACCTTTCGGCTGACTTCTTCCCGGGTTGACCCCTTGAAACGTGCCCGTCTCCTCGAGATCTCCATCAGGAATCCGTAGCTTCTTGATCACAGCGGACGAGATCAAATTCAGACCGGCCCAGCCGTCAACCAGCACTTTTGTCACCTTGAGGTTGCGTATTGTTGGTGAAACCAACAACGGCAAACACCCGACCGCAGTTGTTCGATTAGGGTGATCCTCGGTGTCAAAAATGATGGGCGTGCGGGACCACTTTAGTGGCTTCTGGGCATCGAACGACGGCTCTGCCGCAGTGACCTCACGCGCCCACTGCTTCAGTTGGCGGAGAGAGGTGTGCAGCGAGGCGCCACCGTCGATGCACATGTCCTCTGTAGCTTTCTGGAATTCGTGATCGCCGGACTCGTCGTCCTCGTCGTGATCATCATCTTCCTCCTTCTTATCGCGGCCCCGAGCGGGGCTCTCTTGTTGATTATCATTGCCGCGGCGACCTCCTTGGCCGCCACGCTTCTTGTCGGACCCCTCAGCACCATCCTGACCCTTCTCCTTGTCCCGCCTTTCATATTCAGCTTTTTGCTTTTCTGCAAGCAGCTCAACCTATTTGGCAATTCTGGAGGTCATGGCCCTTGGTGTCGTGGATCTTGCAGTACTGCTTGTCGGAGCCTCCTAGCTTGTCGGCAGCTGCCAAGGCCCGGCAGGCGGAGAACCCGGCAACCTCCTTGCCGGGATCGTTAGCCTTGGCCTTCTTGGTGGCGCCGGGGTCACCGGATCCCTCAACGGCAGGCACAGTCTTGCCCTTACGCTTCCTGTTGCGATGTCGGCACTTCTTCATCGGGGCAGCGGCGTCTTCATCCGTGGAGTCGGTTTCCGCACTAGCGTCCTCGCCGGGGTACTTCCTTCCTTCCTCAACCCGAGCACACCTATCATCTAGAACATAGAGTTCGGCCACATCCTTGACCTTGTTCATCGCTAGCTCTTCAAGCATCTTGCGGTTGCGTACGTTCTGATGGAACGCACTGATGACAGCGGCGGGATGAACATCTGGGATGATGTACTGCACACGGCTGAATCTTTGTATGTACTTCTGCAGGGACTCGCCATCCTTCTGGGGGATACATGCAAGTCACTTGCCTGGCCAGGAGCTTGGTGGCCTCCGGTAAAGGCGCGAACAAACTCGTGGCACAGATCCGACCAGGAAGAGATGGAATCCACTGGCAGGTGCATCAACCACGACATGACGTTGGGCTTAAGCGCCAACGGAAAGTAGTTGGCGAGCACCTTGTTGTCGCAAGCCCCGCGGCTTGCATTGCGATGGTGTAGATGCTGAGGAACTCCGAGGGGTGAGTCTTGCCGTTGTACTTTTTTCCCAACATCAGGCTTGAACGTGCGGTGGGAGGGCCACTGGAACTGTCGCAGCTCTCGGGTAAAGGCCAGACAACCCACCTCGTAAGGCAGGTCACCAGAGCCCCCCTGACGCTGGGTGGTCCATAGCAGGCCCCGCACGCCGATCCGACTGATGGCGCGCCTCCCTTCGTTGCTCGATGGTAGTTCGAGCATCTTCCTGAGCTTTCTCTCAAAGAACCTGACGTTGGTCGCAGCGGGTTTGCGGGTCGGACGACACTGTGGAAACGTTGTCACAGGCATCGACCCGTCGAGCCGTTGGCTGCTGTCACGGCCGTGGAGGAGTAGAGTGCACCGTAGTCGCAGCGTCTCCGGTCCTCCCCCCGCCGGCATGCACCGGCTCGACAAAACGCCGGCATGAGGGTCCCGTTGGGAGTGGCTCGTCTTTGTTGGCGAAGCTGACGAGGCTTCGTATGGTGGCCCTCCACTCGTCGAGCTTCTCCGCCGCAGGGGGAAGTCGAGGAGCAGTTGCACGCGCGCCAGCGCCTCTGCTGGCGTGGGCCGCGGCGAAAGCTGCATGGACCGTGAGGCACTCCGACTTCTAACCAAGATAGAAGGGGCTCTATCGCAGTCTCGCGGTCGCAGCCGCTTCCGCCGGCGTCCAGGTGCGCACGCCGGCCTGGTGCGCCCTGAGAGTGGCGCACATGGGTCTTCCCGAGGCGGTGCCCGGGAGCTCCCGTGTCGCGGTGTTGCTCATCGTGCACGGCCTAGGAAGTCATGGCGCAGTGCCCGGTGGAAACCTTTGTAGAAGGTTGCCGCGCCGCCCGTGGGCATACGCCCGCCCGGACCCGATGGCGCGGCTCGTCATCTCGGACCCGAACGACGCTGGTCGCCTGGCTTCGATCTCTAGAGTGTCATGGATGCTTGTGGGCCACGTCTCCGGCACCATACGTGGCCACCTGGTTGCCTGCCCGCGCTGGTGCGGACGGGCCGGCTCCGTTCGACCCGATCGCTGTGATCCCCTTTTTCTTGGGGGCCATGGTGATGATGAAGTTGATGCACTAACCTCCAAACCAGATTTTCACATCTTGCGCCCCCTACGTGGCGCGCCAAAGATGCCGGGGGAAACGACACCTATGGGATCACGAAGAATCCCTTCTACGGTTGACAGGGCACGGGGTTGTAGAAAGAGCGGGATTAGGAGATCAATGCGGGGGAGTTTATCCAGGTTCAGGCCGCAAGTGATGCGTAATACCCTACTCCTGTTGGTGTATGTTTATCTGTGTTCTTGGACTTTCTACAAAACATGCAGGGTCCAAAAAGTTTGAATCCTCTCCCAGTACGCCACGGGCCTCCTTTTATAGTCAAAGGGGCTGCCACAGTGGCACACAGGAGGTGGAAAGTTGTACAGTAGTCGAGTTTATCCCTGGCACCATAGGTCAAAACACATTTAATGTGTTGTCGACGTGCCCTTCTCACTTTATCAGGGACGGCAAGGAAGCTAGTCCCACCTGTCGCCGCCTCGCCTTGCTTCACACGCGTCCAGGCTGACGAGGCGTGTAGTGCCACGCTGGCTGGTTGGCTGCTGAGTTGGTGTGGTTGTAGAGTCTTCACGAAGATCTGCATGCCACCATGCAGGTGCTTGTTGAGTTGACCTAGGAGCTGCATGCCACCATGCAGGTGCTTGTTGAGTTGACCTAGGATCTGCATGCCACCACGCAGGTGCCTGCCTAGTTGGCGGGCTGGCAGCTATGTGGGAACGGCGGTGGAGCCTTGGTGTGGGCCTGGCTGTGGCCCCGCAGATGTCCCCGGCAAGGTTCTTGCCGGGGCTCCGGCAAGGGCCTTGTCGGGGTCTCGCGGGCGTCCCCGGCAAGGGTCTTTCCAGGGGTCTTGTGAGCTTCCTCGGCAAGGGTCTTGCCGGGGGTTTCCGTTTTCTGATCCTCATCTAGTCTTGTATGTTCTTGGTCTTCACAAAGATCTGCATGCCACCATGCAGGCGCCTCCTGAGCCTTGGTTCCAATGTTGTCGATGGTGTCAGAACTCTTAGGCTTAAGGGTGGCGGCTCTGCTGGTGTTGGGCAAGTCGCCCCAACAAGATTCTTGCCGGGGCTACGTAGGCCGCCCCGGCAAGGCCCTTGCCGGGGGGAAGCCCACCTTGCCCCTTTGCTCTTCGTGCCTCTGCCTTGGCGTTGCTCTGGCAGTCTTGTGTCTTTGCTTCCTCTTCTGTTCCACCAAGCAAGGCCGCAGGCGTGTGGCTGCGACCGCCCGCGCACAAGGGAAGGGGTACAAAAAGGACCCCTACTTTTGTACACCGACAGGGTATCAAGACCATGTATTTCTTCAATAGGCGGTAAGTTCTTAACATCTTCAGCTTTAGTACCTTTTTATTTCATAGATTTCTTTGCCTCTTGCATATCTTCAGGACTAAGAAATAGAATACCCCTTTTCTTCAGAGTTGGCTTAGGAGTTGGTTCAGGAAGTGTCCAATCATTATCATTACTCAATATATTATTCAATAGCAATTCAGCTTGCTCAACAGTTCTTTCCCTGAAAACACAACCAACACAACTATCTAGGTGCTCTCTCGAAGCATGGGTTAGTCCATTATAAAAGATATCAAGTATTTCATTTTTCTTGAGAGGATGATCAGGCAAAGCATTAAGTAATTGGAGAAGCCTCCCCCAAGCTTGTGGCAGACTCTCTTCTTCAATTTGCACAAAATTAAATGTTTCCTGTGGGGCAGCTTGTTTCTTATGAGCAGGGAAATATTTTTGAGAGAAGTAGTAAATCATATCCTAGGGACTACGGACACAACCAGGAGCAAGAGAATTAAACCATAACTTAGCATCACTCTTTAAAGAGAAAGGAAACAATTTAAGAATATAGTAAAAGCGTACTTTTCCTCATGAGCGAATAGGGTGGCTATATCATTCAATTTAGTAAGATGTGCCACAACAGTTTCAGATTCATAACCATAGAAAGGATCAGATTCAACCAAAGTAATTAACTCAAGATCGACATAGAATTCATAATCCTTATCAGTAACAAACATAGGTGAAGTAGCAAAAGCAGGATCACATATCATTCTAGCATTCAAGGATTTTTTTTTCTTTCAACTTAGCTAACTGTTTTTTAAGATCCTCTCTGTCATTGCAAGCAAGAAAGTCTTTAACAGTTTACTCATCCATAATATAACCCTCAGGTTCAACAGGCAATTCATATCTAGGGGGAAGAATCATAATCTTCAGTTTCAATAATATCATCAGTTTCAGTAATTTCATTCTCTCTAGCCCTAGCAAGTTGTTCATCAAGAAATTCACCAAGTGGCACAGTATCATCAAGCACAGAAGTAGTATCATCATAAGCATCATGCATAGTAGAAGTGGCATCATCAATAGCATGAAACATATTGGAATCAATAGCAGGTGTAGGTGTCGCAAGTTTACTCAAAACAGAAGGATATTCAAGTGCGGAGCTAGATGGCAGTTCCTCACCTCCCCTCGTAGTTGAGGGAAAAATCTTGGTTCTTTGATCTTTCAAATTCCTCATAGTGATCAACAGATATAAATCCCAAGTGACTAAGAGAATAGAGATATGGTCCCCGGCAACGGCGGAAGAAAAAGGTCTTGATAACCCACAAGTATAGGGTATCGCACAGTTTTTGAGGGTAGAGTATTCAACCCAAATTTATTGATTCGACAGAAGGGGAGCCAAAGAATATTCTCAAGTGTTAGCAGCTGAGTTGTCAATTCAAGCACACCTGAAAGACTTAATATCTGCTGCAATGTATTTAGTAGTAAAGTAGTATGGAAGTAACTGTAACTGTGACAAAAGTAACAGTAGCAGTTTTGTAGTAATCATAACAGTGGCAACGGAAAAGTAACGGAGGAAAGATCAATATGAAACAAGCTCGTAGGAAATGGATCAATGATGGATAATTATGTTAGATAGCATTCATCATGCAATAGTTATGACATAGGGTGAGGGAGTCCTGGACTAGGGGGTGTCCGGATGGCTGAACTATCATCTTTGGCCGGACTCCAAGACTATGAAGATACAAGATTGAAGACTTCGTCCTGTGTCTGGATGGGACTTTCCTTGGCGTGGAAGGCAAGCTTGGCGATGCGGATTTGTAGATCTCCTACCATTGTAACCGACTCTGTGTAACCCTAACCCTATCCGGTGTCTATATAAACCGGAGGGTTTTAGTCCAGAGGATCGAAGAACAATCATACCATAGGCTAGCTTCTAGGGTTTAGCCTCCTTGATCTCGTGGTAGATCTACTCTTGTACTACCCATATCATCAATATTAATCAAGCAGGAGTAGGGTATTACCTCCATCGAGAGGGCATGAACCTGGGTAAAACATCGTGTCCCTTGTCTCCTGTTACCATCCGCCTAGACGCACAGATTCAGACCCCCTACCCGAGATCCGCCGGTTTGACACCGACATTGGTGCTTTCATTGAGAGTTCCTCCGTGTCGCCACCGATAGGTCCGATGGCTCCTTCAATCATCAACAACGACGCAGTCCAGGTGAGACTTTTCTCCCGGACAGATCTTCGTGATTCGGGCGGCTTTGCATCGCGGGCCAATTCACTTGGCCATCCGGAGCAGATCGAAAGCTTCGCCCCGCCATCGTGTCAGGTTTGGAAGTTTGAACCACACGGCCAACATCCTCGGAGACTTGATCTTCGACGGATTCGAGCCACAGCCAATCGCCAGACCGTCTCGATGGGCACGATCTAGCTCGCTACCAACAGTGTCCCGAGGCCACACCTGCGTCCGCTCCGACCCTTAGCTCGAGTTGACTCTGATCGAGGACGAGTGGTTGGACACCGCCTCGGGGGCTACGATCTCAACGGCGATTGAGCCGAACTCCATCCCTGTCCTTTGCGAAGACCGTGATTCCAAGGCGCTAGACTCCTCTCCGGACTCCGAACCCTCCGCGCCCCTGCCAATCGAATCCGATTGGGCGCCGGTCATAGAATTCACTGTCGCGGAGATCTTTCAGCACTCGCCCTTTGGAGACATCTTGAATTCACTAAAGTCTCTCTCTTTATCAGGAGAGCCCTGGCCGGACTACGGTGAGGAAGGTTGGGATGCGGACGACGAAGAAATTCAACGCCCACCCACCACCCACTTTGTAGCCACTGTCGATGATTTAGCCGACATGCCCGACTTCGACTCCGAAGACATCGATGGTATGGACGACGATGCCGGAGAAGACCAAGACCCAGCGCCTACAGGGCACTGGAAGGCCACCTCGTCATATGACATATACATGGTGGACATCCCAAAAGATGGGAACGGCGATGGAACAGCGGAGGATGACCCCTCCAAGAAACAGCCCAAGCACCGACATCAGCGGCGCCGTTCTAAATCCCGCCACAGTAAAAACGGTGAATCCGGCACGGGAGATAATAACACCCCGGACAGTGCCGAAGACAACCCCCTCCAGCAGGATTCAGCACAGGAGGAGGGAGAAGCAAGTCTGCACGACGGCGGCGTAAAGAGAGTTAGAGGACGATAATTATGTGCCTCCCGAAGATGAGGCAAGCCTCGACGACGACGAATTTGTCGTGCCTGAGGATCCCGCCGAACAGGAGCGTTTCAAACGCAGGCTTATGACCACGGCAAGCAGCCTCAAGAAAAAGCAGCAACAACTTAGAGCTGACCAAGACCTGCTAGCTGACAGATGACTGAAGTCCTTGCAGCCGAAGAGTATGAACTCGAACGGCCCTCCAAAAATACCCCAAACGCAGGCTGCTACCCCACTTAGAGGAAGCAGCACCCAAACCTACATCACCAGCGCATGAAGCGGCCGACCGACCACCCCGTGGTCGCGACAGAGAGGCCTCTAGACCCTCCATTCAAGCCGCACTCCGGCGTCGCTCGAAAAGTACCAAGGCACGGGGAAACGCGCCAGACCTGCAAGACGTATTGGAGGACAAGGCAAGACATACAAGATCGATCTACGGATCGCGTGGGCGCCCCACGATACGTGATGATAACCGTCACGCCGGATACAGTAACTCCGGCCGGGCCGAACACAGTAGACAAAGCTCATATGAGCTACGTCGTGATATAGCCCAATACAGAGGCGCCGCACACCCACTATGCTTCATAGATGAAGTAATGGATCATCAAATCCCCGAGGGCTTCAAACCCGTAAACATCGAATCATACGATGGTACCACAGATCCTGCGGTCTGGATCGAGGACTATCTCCTCCATATCCACATGGCCCGCGATGATGATCTACATGCCATCAAATACCTCCCACTCAAGCTTAAAGGACCAGCTCGGCATTGGCTCAACAGCTTGCCGCCAGAATCAATTGGTTGTTGGGAGGACACGGAAGCCGCGTTCCTTGATAACTTCCAGGGCACATATGTGCGACCACCAGACGCCGATGACCTTAGCCATATAATTCAGCAGCCAGAAGAATCGGCCAGACAATTCTAGACACGGCTCCTAACCAAGATAAATCAAATCGTTGACTGTCCGGATGTAGAGGCCCTTGCAGCCTTCAAACATAACATCCGCGACGAGTGGCTAGCCCGGCACCTAGGACAGGAAAAGCCGAAATCCATGGCAGCCCTCACCACACTCATGACCCGCTTTTGCATGGGAGAGGACAGCTGGCTAGCTCGAAGCAACGACTTGACCAAAAACCCTGGTAGTTCGGATACCAAGGACAGCAATGGCAGGTCGCGTCGCAACAAGAACAAGCGCCGCATTAACGGCGACAATGACGAAGATACGGCAGTCAATGCCGGATTCAGAGGCTCTAAACCCGGTCAGCGGAAGAAGCCATTCAAAAGAAATACCCATGGCCCGTCCAACTTGGACCGAATACTCGATCGCTTGTGCCAGATACATGGCACCCCCGAAAAACCAGCCAATCAGACCAACAAGGATTGTTGGGTGTTCAAGCAAGCACGCAAGTTAAGTGCCGAACTCAATGACAATGGGCTGCATAGCGATGACGAGGAAGAGCCCCGGCCGCCGAACAATAGAGGACAGAAGGGCTTTCCCACACAAGTGCGGACGGTGAACATGATATACGCAACCCACATACCCAAAAGGGAGCGGAAGGTGCACTAAGGGACGTATATGCGATGGAGCCAGTCGCCCCAAAGTTCAACCCATGGTCTTCCTGCCCGATCACCTTCGATCGAAGGGACCACCCCACTAGCATTCGTCATGGCGGTTTTGCCGCATTGGTTCTTGACCCAATTATTGACGGATTTCACCTCACCAGAGTCCTGATGGAGGGCAGTAGCAGCCTGAACCTACTTATCAGGATACAGTGGCAAAATGGGCATAGACCCCTCAAGGATTAAACCTACAAAGACGACCTTTAAAGGCGTCATACCGGGTGTAGAGGCCAATTGTACTGGCTCAGTTACACTCGAAGTGGTCTTCGGATCCCCGGATAACTTCCGAATCGAAGAGTTAATCTTCAACATAGTCCCGTTCCGCAGCGGCTATCCCGCATTGCTTGGACGAACCGCATTTGCAAAGTTCAATGCGGTGCCGCACTACGCATACCTCAAGCTCAAGATGCCAGACCCTCGAGGAGTAATCACGGTCAATGGAAACACCGAACGCTCTCTCCAAACGCAGGAGCACACGGCGGCCCTCGTGGCGGAGGTGCAAAGCAGCCTCTCACAGCAATTCTCGAGTCCGGCCACTAAGCGTCCGGACACTTTGTCAAAGCGCGCCGAGTAACCTACAACAAGACCGCTGGCACGATCCAAGCATCGCGTAGCAATCCGCCCCAACCCCAGCCCTCGCGAAACCGCTGAAGCCAAGATTACGCTGCATATAACTACGCTCTGGAGATACCATGGGCATAAGGGGAGGGGCACGACCACGGCACGCCCAGAATGCGGCTCAACCGCACCAGGGGCTCCCGATTGCGTCATTCTTTTTTTTCTTACTTTCAGGACTTCGTTTTCCAGAAGTCATGTCCGGCAATAGAATCGCCGAACTCACGATGCAACAGCCAGGGAAGCAGAAAGCTACGTCGAGTGTTCAGGTGGTCTCTAGTACGAGCATTATACCTGTTTTACATACCATCCCGCAGCTTACCCCTGGAGGGGGACAGGTTAAATAGTCCCATCCCTTGCTTATCGCACTATTTGTATCGTTCTGCTTCCATTGCAGTACCTTTTTGAATAAACGATGCATAGCTTTCGTCTATTATTGCACTCCTTTCTCTATATATATATGTGCTCATTTCATGACATGTTGCACCCGTACACTTTGGTACGGCCAATACACCAGGGGCTTAAGTACCCCAAAAGTATGGTGTGATAAGTCCGAACACTTTCACAAGTGCGGCACCCCGAACTTATAGCATTATATGCATCGGCTCTGAATCATGTCTTGGGTCAATAGTTGGGTTTTCCCGGCTCCTATGTTTTGGTACCTTACGTTCCGTTATATCGGCTAAGGTAGCACTAGGAGAACCACTGTGATTGTGCCCTGGTTGAGCTGGGTTGAGCACCTCATCGGAGAAAGCTAAAACTGACCGTCATGACAGGGCGAGAGCCGGTCGCTGTTCGAGAGGTTTTTTCGGGTCCCTAAAGACTTATTCCGCTTAGAGCGAGGAACCGACATTGTCCGGCCAAGGCATGGATAGCGCCCCGAACTCGGCCTTCCGAATACTAGGGGCTTCGCCGAAATTTAAAATTATACAATTCTACGGCTAAGTGAGAGTGTTCAAGCATTATAAGTCCGGTTGCCTTGTTCGTGGCGTTGAGTGCCTCCCTCGATGGACCCAAGAATGGGAACAAGAGCGCTCAAGTTTATCCCGAACACCCCAGCACTCATGGCATGGGGGCTGAAGCCAACGACTTGCCATCTCTCAAATTTGATAAACGGCCGCACATAAGGTAATATTTTAAATTAACAAGCGTTGCTTAGCGCATATGAACAAGTTTTCAGCGTACAGGATAACAAATGCAAGCCTATTCAAAAATTACATCTTTGGAGCACTCATCCGCTATACGGCGGGCACCCTTCAGGAGTCCCTCATAGTACATTTCAAGGCGTGCGATGCTCCTTGCCCTTCGGTGGTCTGGCCCGTCTGTCACAAGCTTCTCCGCATCCAGCTTGCCCCAGTGCACTTTAGCACAGGCAAGGGCCCGACGGGCACCTTCAATGCAGACGGAGCGCTTGATGACTTCAATCCGTGGACAGGCGTCCACCAGCCGCCGCACTAGCCCAAAGTAGCTCCCAGGCATGGCTTCCAATGGCCATAGCTGAACTATGAGGCCCCTCATGGCCTGTTCGGCGACCTTATGAGCTCGACCAGCTGCTTCAGCTGGTCACTTAGGGGCACCGGACGGTCGGCCTCAGCATACTGAGACCAGAACACCTTCTCTGTCGAGCTCCCCTCCTTGACGCGGTAGAATGCGGCAGCATCGGATACACTACGAGGCAGATCTGCGAATGCTCCTGGAGAGCTCCGAATCCGGGTAAGTAATAGGTAATTCACTTTTACATTCTTGCTCTGCATAAAGAATGCCTTACCCGCCGCGATCTTCTTTATTGCCTCAATCTCCTGGAGGTCTTTTTGGGCCTCGGTCTTAGCAGCTTTGGCACTCTCAAGAGCCGAGGCACGCTCGAACTCTCGGTTCGAGTCACACTCCAAACCCTCGTGTTTTTCCACGAGAGCACAGAGCTCTTGTCGCACCTCCGCCAGCTTCGCCTCCCCTTCTCTCGTTCGGTGCGCTCCGCAGCCCGCTTTGTTTTCGGCATGGACACCGCCTCCTTCAGGGTCGCCACCTCGCTCGTGGCCCCTGCAGTACCCATGTTATTCCTGTTATCTTTTGCAACCAAATCCTTTCTATAAGGTATTTCTTTCATAAGGTCTTACTTACCTTCCTTGTCCTCGAGCTTCTTTTTGGCAAGGGCGAGCTCGTTCTCGGACCGCTCGAGGCTCTGCTTCAATGCATTGACCTCCACAGTCAGTGCGGCAGAGGTCAGCAGCGCAGCCTGCATTCCCATATCGACATACTTATGTTAGACTCCTCACAGATATCTTTTAGATCCTTAGTCCGGCTTTTCTTTCCGAACACCGAACTAAGCATCAGGGGCTACTGTCTATGCGGTAATATTTTTACATATTCTAAACTTAACTCAAAGCCTGTTAGAAGGCTAGTATAGGCTTCGGTCAGCCCGCTCTTGGCGGACTGAACTTTCTGGACCACCACACTCATAACAGTGCGGTGCTCCTCCTCGATGGAGGCGCTGTTAAGCGCCTCCAGTAAGCTATCCGGTGCCTCCGGTTGGACGGAGGACACCGGCGTCTTACCCTTCCTACGAAGGGGCCGCTTGCCGGACTTCGGAACCGCTGAAGGTTCCGGTATGGAGTCCAGACGAGGGTCGGGCTTAGAGCCCCTGGGGGTCTCGCACCCCACGCGCCTGGAGTCCGGGAGGTCGCCTTGCGCCGCCTCCTGCGCCACCTCCTCTTGACCAAGCCCCACTTGTGGCCCCACCTCGGCGTCCTCCGCAGCGTGAGGTGAGGAGGCGGCCGGAAGTGAAGTACTCTCCATTTCCGACGAACTCAGGGACCCGCTCGACGAAGCGGCGAGCTCGCCCTTGGGCAGGCTGCATGATTGTTCGGCATTAGAGAACACTACGTAATGAAAAAAAAACCATGGGTATCCGGACACTTACGACCTTGCCAGGGGCTTAGCCCTTGTTGGCCACTCCTCCTCATCGTTGTCGGCGTTGGTAGAGAAGTCCGGAGGAAGGGTCCTTCCCTTCTTGGACCCTCCGGCCTCCCCAGTTGGGGCGGCCTTCCTTTTCCTCTCTTCTTCCCGGGAGAGGCTTTTTCCTCCTCCTCGTTCTCCGGAGAGGATTCTGCTTCAGAATCTGACAGCACTTGGCGTCGGGAGCTCCTTCGAGTTCCCGTGGCCTCCTTCTTGGCCTTCTTCTCCGTCACCACGTGAGGTGCCGGAGCCAGCAGTCCCATCAATCGGGCGTCCGCTGGGTCTTCTGGCAGAGGAGCCGGACAGTTAATCTGTCCGGACGTCTTCAGCCAGTCCTGTCAAAGGTTAGGGAGTTTTAGATCCCACATAGAGTCAATCTATGCAAAAAGAGTCACGTAAGGGGTAAAATAACTTACCTCGCTGGCTTGATGCTGCGAGCTGAATCCGCGATCTTCGGTAGCGGATGCGGGGGCTTCGGCGCCCTTGAACAGCACCTTCCAGGCATCTTCGTACGTAGTGTCGAAGAGCCGGCTCAAGGTCTGGTGTTGTGCCGGATCAAACTCCCACAAATTGAAGGCCCGTTGCTGGCACGGGAGAATCCGGTAGATGAGCATAACTTGGACTACGTTGACTAGCTTGAGCTTCTTGTCCACCAGGTTTCAGACACAGGTTTGGAGTCCGGTCAGCTCTTCCGAATCACCACACGTCAGGCCCGTCTCTTTCCATGATGTGAGCCGTGTGGGGGAGCCAGATCTGGATTCGGGGGCCGCCGCCCATTTGGATTCGCGCGGCTCGGTGATGTAGAACCACCTCGATTGCCACCCCTTTACTGTCTCCACAAAGGAGCCCTCGAGCCATAGAACATTGGGCATCCTGCCCGCCATGGCGCCTCCGCACTCCGCCTGTCGGCCGCCCACTATCTTCGGCTTGACGCTAAAGGTCTTCAACCATAAACCGAAGTGGGGTTGGATGCAGAGGAAAGCCTCGCATTACCTGACGATAAACGTCGTGATATTGAGGATGAAGTTTGGGGCCAGATCATGGAAATCCAGGACGTAGTAGAACATGAGCCCCCGGACAAATGGGTGAAGTGGAAAACCTAGTCCGCGGATGAAGTGGGTGAGGAACACCACCCTCTCATGGGGTCTGGGAGTGGGGGCGAGCTTCCCTTTGTTGGGGAGCCGACACGCAATGTCGCCGGACAAGTATTCGGCCTCCCACAGCTTTGTGATGTGCCCCTCCATGACGGAGGAGGCCATCCACCTACCTCCTGCTCCGGACATAGTTGGAGAAGGTTGAGGTGGGATGTGCGGACTTGGGCGCTGGAGCTCGAGTGCGCCGAAATGGATGAGCACAAGAGGAAGAAGGCGTAGGTGAAAAGGTGGATCCTTATCCCCTTATATGGACGGACGAAGCTATGCGTCCCCCACCAGCCTGGTAAAACTCGCTTATCTCCCAAGCGCCGTAATCAATGGCGTGGATGGGTTACCCACATCCGTATTGATGGGAATCCCGGAATAAGGGGGCACGATCTATGCTTTGATAAGACGTGCCAAGGAAACCACCTCGCTAAACGCGCTGAGGCAGGACAGTAAAAAATGATTCGTATAAAGGCCTGGCCGTGGTGTGATGTCACGCCGCGGAATACGTCAGTAGATCTGTGCAAAAATTATTCTCTCTACGGTGATATGTGGAACTTGTTTTGCAGAGCCGGACACTATCCTTGTGTTCAAAACCTTCTATGAAGTATTCGGAGGAAGAACCCGCCTTGCAATGCCAAAGACAATATGCGCGCCGGACTCGTCGTCATTGAAGCCTGGTTCAGGGGCTACTGAGGGAGTCCTGGACTAGGGGGTCTCCGGATGGCCGAACTATCATCTTTGGCCGGACTCCAAGACTATGAAGATACAAGATTGAAGACTTCGTCCCGTGTCTGGATGGGACTTTCCTTGGCGTGGAAGGCAAGCTTGGCGATGCGGATATGTAGATCTCCTACCATTGTAACCGACTCTTTGTAACCCTAACCCTATCCGGTGTCTATATAAACCGGAGGGTTTTAGTCCGTAGGACGAAGAACAATCATACCATAGGCTAGCTTCTAGGGTTTAGCCTCCTTGATCTCGTGGTAGATCTACTCTTGTACTACCCATATCATCAATATTAATCAAGCAGGAGTAGGGTATTACCTCCATCGAGAGGGCCCGAACCTGGGAAAAACATCGTGTCCCTTGTCTCCTGTTACCATCCGCCTAGACGCACAGTTCGGGACCCCCTACCCGAGATCCGCCGGTTTTGACACCAACATAGGGTGACACAGAACTAGCTCTAATTCATCAATATAATGTACGCATGTATTCCGAATACAATCATAGATGCTTATGAAAAAGAACTTGCATGACATCTTTTGTCCTACCCTCCCGTGGCAGCGGGGTCCTATTGGAAACTAAGGGATATTAAGGCCTCCTTTTAATAGAGTACCGGACCAAAGCATTAGCACTTAGTGAATACATGAACTCCTCAAACTACGGTCATCACCCGGAAGTGTCCCGACTATTGTCACTCCGGGGTTGCCGGATCATAACATGTAGTAGGTGACTGTTGACTTGCAAGATAGGATCAAGAACACACATATATTCATGAAAACATAAAAGGTTCATATCTGAAATCATGGCACTCGGGCCCTAGTGACAAGCATTAAGCATAGCAAAGTCATAGCAACATCAATCTAAGAACATAGTGGATACCAGGGATCAAACCCTAACAAAACTAACTCGATTACATGGTAAATCTCATCCAACCCATCACCGTCCAGCAAGCCTACGATGGAATTACTCACGCACGGCAGTGAGCATCATGAAATTGGTGATGGAGGATGGTTGGTGAGGACGATGGCGATGGATTCCCCTCTCCGGAGCCCTGAATGGACTGCCCTCCTGAGGAAGAACAGGGCTTGGCGGCGGCTCTGTATCATAAAACGCGATGAATACTTCTCTCCGATTTTTTTCTCCCCGAATGTGAATATATGAAGTTGGAGTTGAGGTCGGTGGAGGTCCAGGGGGCCCACAAAGACGGAGGGCGCGCCCAAGGGGGTGGGCGGGCCCCCACCCTTGTGGCCAGGGTGTGGGGCCCCTTCACTTGATTATTTCTCCAAAAAAAATTATTAATTCCAAAAATCATCTCCGTGAAGTTTCAGGTCATTCCAAGGACTTTTATTTTTGCACAAAAATTAACACCATGGCAATTCTGCTAAAAACAGCGTTAGTCCGGGTTAGTTCCATTCAAATCATGCAAGTTAGAGTCCAAAACAAGGGCAAAAGAGTTTGGAAAAGTAGATGCGATGGAGACGTATCACTGAGTTCCTCCGGGTTTGCACGGAGGCCGTCTGGGCAGTGGGTGGCGACGACAAGGCCATGACAAGCTGGCTCCCTATGGGTCGCACAAGCGTGCCTCGCTACTGGTTGCTGAACCTGCCGAAGTCTTCGGTAGCCTCCTGGGAGGAGTTGTGCAATTTATTTGTCGCGCGCTTTGCAGCTCCGGCTCCCCATGCCGTCGCGGCTATCCTCGGCGGGTCCTAGGCGCCCGCTTCGGGCCGCCACACCAAGCAGCTCTTTTGGCAGATGGGGGCCGCCCTGTCGCGGCGGGGAGCTCCTCCTAGTTGGGCGGCGCCTGAGGCCGACCTCGTCTTCGACTCCAGGGACCATCCCAAGACCATGGTCGGCGCCGGCGCACTCCCCATGCTCTGCACCCCCACCATCTGCAACATTGCAGTCACCAGGACCCTCATCGATGGTGGCGCCGGTATCAACGTCCTCTCTGTGGAAGCCTTCAGTCTACTCCCTGTGCCTTACGACCGGCTCCTCCCCACCAAGCCTTTCTCGGGGGTGGCCGACGGCTCCACCCTTCCACTGGGGTAGATCCGCCTACCCGTCACCTTTTGTACATGCGACAACTACCGCACCGAGCTCATTGACTTCAACGTCACTGGCATCAGCCTCCCGTATAATGCCATTCTCAGGTATCCGGCCCTCACCAAGTTCATGGCGGCGATTCACCCCGGCTACAACGTCATCAAGATGTCGGGAAGCATCGCCGTCCTCACCGTGGTGGGGGACAGCAAGGACATTCTCATGGCCCTCAATCTTGCTTTCAAGGCCGTGGCGGCCGCGCAGCCGGACGCAGGGGCGCTCCGGAGATCCTGGAGGTCGTGCCGGTGAAGAAGATGCAGTTGTTCTCCCAAGACCAGGCCAAGACAAAGCTGGTACCAGTCGACGATGATGGGGGATCAGGTCCCACCTTCACCACAGGCGCCGGCCTCCCCCCGGACCAGGAAGAGGCGCTAGTTAGCTTCCTCCGTGCAAACAAGGACGTGTTTGCGTCGGAGGCAACAGACTTGGTTGGAGTCACGCGAGGAGTGATCGAGCATCACCTGTTGGTGTGCCCCGGCGCGCGCCCGATGAAGCAGAAGGCACGACGATAAGCCCCAGAGAAGTAGACGTTCATCGTCCAGGAGGTCCACAAACTGCAAGACCCCAGCGTCATCCGAGAGGTGCGGCATCTGGATTGGCTGGCGAACCCAGTTATCGTCCCCAAGAAGGGCAGGAAGGAGCGCATGAGCGTCGACTTCATGAGCCTCAACAAAGCTTGTCCTCAGGACCCCTTCCCTCTTCTGCGCATTGACGAGATCGTCGACTCCACTGCCGAGTGCGACTTGCTTTGCTTCCTGGACGCCTTCTCAGGCTATCACCAAATCAAGATAGCGGTGTGGGATGTCGAGAATATGGCTTTCCTGACCCTGTGTGTGGTGTACTTGTGGCACCTCGGCTCAGAGCAACCGGTTTACCTTGCATTGCCAGCCGAGAGATCAAGTCTTCTGGAAACACACAACAACTTGGTATAGAAAACAACCGCTTTATTGATACTAGCAGAACATATGTCTAATATTACATCAAGTAGCGAGGCCAAGCGGCACACACGGTGCGCTGAACAGTATGTACATTATTCAATGAACATGAAGGGGCCTCGATCACGATAACTACGCGGCAGTGGAACGACGATGAAGTGGAACTCCATAGCACATGGACACGGATGTGGACACGATCTAGACGCGGGAAGCTCTCTGATCCGAAATCTGGCATGACACGCCAGGTCAGTACATTGAATGTACTTGCAAGCTCACAACAAGCATAAGCATAATGGCAAACAATATCATGACAATTAATCAGTTTAATGCAATGCAACATGATACTACGGATGCGGTGAAATCAACATGTGTACTGAGTCACTCGGACTCTCTTACCGGCCGGGTTACCTTGTAACCAAACAGTGATCATACTTGGATCACAAACAAAACCAACACTTTGGTTCTTGCCATGATCATATTCATGATCCCACAACATTCATCACATAAACAGTGCCAACAATGAAACCTTAGTGTGCAAGTTTATTTATTAATGTTGATCCATGGTGTGACTTAGTCACGAGCTATGTCCGTAACCGAGGACGCGGCTATCGATAGATTAAATACACTCTGAGGAGGTAGCGCACTTTACCCTCACCACGGAATCCATGGCCTCGGCATCCCATTCGGGTGGACCAACGGCATTCCGACAAAACCCTCCCATTGCCATGACAGTCTCTCAGCCACTCCGACCAAATCCCCATTGGGCTAAGCCATGGGTGGACCCGTGCCTACCATAGGCATCATCAACCACCGTCGTGGCAAAAACGGTCCCAAACGGGGACAAGGTACCATAGCAACAAACGGGCACACAAGGTTATGTCTGCTTACCGGGCCAGGGTACCGCACGCTCATAACATTCCCTCGTTGGAGGTACCGACCAGAGGCACGACAATGGACCGAATCAAGACCTCCCCATAAAGGGAAATGTGGTCGCACTGGGAAAAACCCGATTCAGTGGCACCATAACTCGATCAACGTTATGTTCAAGTTGGATTAACATCAGGTTAATCTTGTAAATAAAATAACTCGAGTCATCATAGGCCATGATTATGCAACTACTAAACATGCAAAACATATCCCTCAAAGCAACAGATCAACATCATCAAAATGTCTTGCTTGCACTATTCATCAACTAAACTTACTGGTTCAACCATACTGGTTATTAGCATTCATCATTTTAATTATGTCAAAATTAATAATATTATTTTATCACAAAAATAAACTATCATTATTCATGCAAGCATAAACACTTCAATGAAAGTTTCTTTTACTGACTTAAACTAGCTCAAGCATTCAACCAGTACCACACTAAAGTAATTCAATCATGGCAACATAACTAGCACTAAGCAATATTTATTTCAATAATTTAAATGCATGCAAATAACTCATATTCAAGTTGGAAAAATCACAGATATTGAAGTGACATCATTCAAATGTTGGTGTGGCTTGCCTTAGTGCAGAGGAGGTTCACACTCCTCATGGTGATCTTCAAGACAAGCTTCTCCCTCTGAAAATATTTAAAAATAGCAAAATAGAATATCAAGAACCACTCTGAAAATCACCAGAAATACTAGACAACAAGAAAAAATCTCAACTTTGGTGTGCTGCTAGAGCTTTCCAAAACCAACACAATGCAAAAAAGAATCAACTCATTTGGACTAGTAGTTTAGGAGTTATGGCTGGTCAAAGTAGTGATCAAATTTTGAATTAAATTTTGAATAAACAGAAAACCAGGGGGTGACATCGAAGACATATTCTCAGAATACGCCACCACTCGTACAGCTTCGGGCGTGAGTGCAGAGGATGACAGCAGGCCCCACTGGTCAGGAGAGAGGGGGAGAGAGAGAGAGAGAAACAGAGCGCGGCGGGGCTTCGCTGGAGCTCACGCCAGCGAGGAGGGCTCCTTGGCCCAATCCAAAGGGATAGAATGATAGAGGGGGTCGAGGCACGGCTGCCTGTACCCGTGGCTCGACGAGAAGTGGCCAGTGTCGGTGTCAAAACCTGTGGATCTCGGGTAGGGGGTCCCGAACTGTGCGTCTAGGATCGATGGTTACAGGAGACAGGGGACACGATGTTTACCCAGGTTCGGGCCCTCTCTATGGAGGTAATACCCTACTTCCTGCTTGATTGATCTTGATGAATATGAGTGTTACAAGAGTTGATCTACCACGAGATCGTAATGGCTAAACCCTATAAGTCTAGCCTGTATGACTATGGTAATGAGTATATCCTTTCCGGACAACACCCTCCGGTTTATATAGACACCGGGGGGATCTAGGGTTACATAGAATAGGTTACATAGGAAGGAATCTTCACAGTCGGTATCCAAGCTTGCCTTCCACGCCAAGAAGAGTCCAATCTGGACACGGGTACAATCTTCGGCCTTCATGTCTTCACAACCCATCAGCCCGAGGACCCCTTAGTCCAGGACTCCCTTAGTAGCCCCTGAACCTGGCTTCAATGACGAGGAGTCCGACGCGCAGATTTTCTTCGGCATTGCAAGGCGGCTTCCCTTCTTTCCAAACTCCATGATAGTCTTCGGACGCAATGATAGTATCCGGACATGTCACACGCACCATATGCAACCACAGAGAAAATATAGTTTTTACACGAATCCAATCAGCTGACAAATGTTTTGTAGGATGACATCACGTCCGACCGGTCATAATTCTGAACCGTTTCTGTGTCTGCCGCTCCACGTCCCGAGACGCGGTTGCCATTTGCACGTCTTGTCAAAGCAGAGATCGTGTCCCCTTATCGTGGGATTTTCATCAATGCGGGTATGGGTAACCCAACCATGCCGTTTATACAGCCCTTGGGAACAGGCGAATTCTAAGGCGAGCGGGGAGGCGTTCAATATTTACTGCCTTTATAAAGGGATAAGGATTCCCTCTTCCTCTCCCATGCCTTCTCTCCATATCTGCCCTCCCAATCTCGAGCTCCAGCGCCCAAGTTCTTATCTCCTTTCCACTCGAGCTAGGACTCAACCATGTCCGGATCCGGAGGTCAGGGCAAGTGGATGGTCTCCTCCGTCAAGGAGGAGGACATTACTGAGCTTCGGGCGGCCGGATACTCGGCAAAGGGAATCGCCCATCGTCTGTCGGCCGAGGGACAAGTCGTCCCCACGGCGGAGCCCAACGAGAGGGTGGTATTCCTCCCTCATTTCTTCGGCGGACTAGGGTTCCCACTCCACCCTTTCGTCCGCGGGCTGATGTATTATTACGGGATAGATTTCCACGATCTGTCCGCGAACTCCTTCCTCAACATCTCGGCGTTTATCACCATGTGTGAGGCCTTCCTCCGCATCCAACCCCACTTCGGGCTATGGCTCAAAGTCTTCAATGTGAAGCCGAAGGTGGTGGATGGCCAGCACACGAAGTGCGGGGGAGCCATGGTGAGTAAGCTGTCAAACGTCTCATGGCCGAAAGGTACTTTCATGGAGACAGTAAAGCAGTGGCAGAAACAATGGTTCTACATCACAGAACCCCGCGGCACCACCTGGCCCGCAGCTGCCGAATTCTGCTCCGGTGCTCCCATGCGACTCACCTCCTAGGTCGAGAAGAGTCCGAACTGGTGCTCGCCCGATGAGCTGATAGCGCTGCAAACGCGCGTTCAAAGAATGATAGCCAAGAATGTCAAGCTTTTCGATGTAATCCAGGTGATGCTAGTTCGTCGGATCCTCCCGTGCCAGCGTATAGGTCGCCCTATGTGGGAGTTTAATCCGAAGAAGCACCAAACTTTGGAGAGGCTCTTCGAAACCACTCACGAAGGTGCCTGCAAGTTGCTCTTTAAGGGCAAAAAGAAACCGCCGGCCACAGATTCAGATCGTGGGCACGATTGCAAACACCTCGCCAGCGAGGTATGTTATTTTTGACGTATCCCCTACTTAATTGTTTTGAGGATGATGTCTGAGTTTATTATTGCTTTTTCAGGATTGGATGGAGAGGACGAAGCGGATCCAGTGTCCGGCTCCGCTTCCTGAAGAGCCGGTCATCCCGCGCCTGGCGAAGACGCTGGTGCCAGCGCCATATAAGGCGCCGGAGAAGATGTGGGGACCCCGACTCATAAGTCGTGATCACTGAATGCACGTGTACAGTGATCCCAGAGATCAATGCTCACTGAACACACAGAAGCTGAATAACAAGAGTCTTACACCCATACATACCGTCTTACATAAATTATGACCATTATTGTCAAGTCTTGAGTATAACATTGCAGCGGAAATCTTCGTCAATAACTTGGACCCATGCCATCTGCCTTAACCCTATAGGCATTTTGACTGGGAAAGCGTCCTAGCTCGCACGATCGTCACCAAAGAACTGTTCAATATGTCTTGTCTTTCATACCTGGCCAATAAAATAACCAGTGGCAAGCCAATGAGTACTTTGAATGTACTCGCAAGCAACCCAAGAGTGATAACAGAGTAATTATGCAAGGCTCTACTGCTAATTTGGCATTTTTGCGGAAAGCTAGTTTTTCTCATGCAAGTATGATCATCATTTGTCAAGGACATGAATGTGTCTGCAACAAGTATCAGGAGGTTACAGACATCAACATAGAGAAGGAGTTATGAACAACTCATGCTCAAGCTCAACGTGACTTCCTCATGAATCACGTCAACATATTTACCAAACTGTGTTGTTTCTCAGAAACATATGGACATAGTCTAAGCAGCACCACCCAACTACCCTTGATCGTGGACACGGATATTCGAATAGTTTTACACTCTGCAGAAGTTGCACACTTTACCAACAAGATCCGGGGAACTTTCGTGTCATCCACGACCTGCGGTACCTCAAGTACCCGGGGTAAGCACCCGATCACTACCTTTCCCTAGACGACACTAACATGGAGTCCACTCGATTGGTAGTAACCCCCGTGCCCAACATTTCACATCTTAAAAATTGTGGAGCCTTGCTCCCATATTTATCACATACCACTGGCACGGGGTACCAACGGTGTGTCCGGTGCCCTGTGAAAACAGTCATGGCTGCACTAGCTGGCACGACCCCGTCCCGAGAGAGCGCACCACATACTCTCCCGTCACTAGTAATGCGGGCTCCAAGCTAGTATCGGCCTAGGTAATCAATAATGCCCTTTTCCATATAAGGGTAGAGTGGTTGCGCATGTAAGGTTGGGACAATCGACAAATCTTAAATCTAATTCGTCTCTATAAACAACACTTTTATCAAGCCCCGGTACACTACTTCTCTACCAAGTAGTGACCTAGTTCATCATCATCTCCCAGGGGCATCAGTGGCACCCACTGGGTTGTTTGCAAGTATGTCAAACCACACTTGTTCCTTACCATGCATAACCCTGACCCACTTTGCGTAGCCATATACTATAGCATATTTCTACAGCCCATCATCACAACTCTAACAAGGATAGAGTCGTGAACAATGCAAGTATCAACGGGGTATGCAACGGAGGAAAACCCAGCAAGGTTGCCATTCAAGATATCATGCATTCAACAATCACGGAAGGAAATGCTATTATGATAAAAAGGGTTCATCATGGTCAAAGGGCTGCTTGCCTGGTTCATCAGAGTCTTGAAATCTTCTGGTCCTTCTCCAAGTACTCCGTCTACTTCGTCAACTAACGTCGGAAACAATCACAATAAGCAACACAACAAGGCAGAAAAGTGCTCTAAAAATACTAATTTGACTTTTCTAGGACATCTCTGGTTATATGAAAAATAACCAGACTGGTTTCATTGGAATTGGGTCAGTGGATATTTCTAAACATTTTGATATGATGGCATCAAGGGGTTTATGGATTTGCAAGAAGTGTACAGAAATATATTTTTGAAAAATGAGCAAAGGCACCCATTTAACAAAGAATGATTTTTGAAGCACATAGGAGCTGGTTTCACTGGATTTGGAGTTCAAATGATTTCTCTATGAATTTGCAAAGTTGGCTATACATGAAGAAAGAGACCATTATTTGAGGTGGTACAGAAAGTATTAGTAAAAATGTTCAAAAACTAAGTTTTGAATTTATAAACATCTAGGAATTTGAATCATGGAATTTGGGTCAAAAATGGGCTCTCTGTGATTTTCTAAAGTTCATTACAAAAATGAAAAATGGGATTTTATTAAATTTGTGTGAAGGAAAATTTTCTGGAAAAATGTGCATGTTGCACCAACAGGTAGAGCATGATTTATGGAGTCACTATAAATTTGAATCATCAAATTTGGAGGTAATATGAATATTTGGGAGATTTTACAAGTTTCTGGAAAAAGAAAAAGACAAAGGAAGGGGGGCGTTATACCTATGCTGTGCACTGGGTGCAGCATAGCGCCGCAGCGTACTGGGCCGGCCCAGCTGCACGGCCACGCGCGTGCTGGGGGCCACGCCGATGGCGCCTTCACAGGAGTGCGCCTCCCTGTGGCAAAAACGGCATACGGCTTATGCCGCCTCCACTTAAGCGGGCGAGGCATGGCCCCCCCGTCAGTGGCCCCTGCCCACTGGCCGGCTGATAGGCGGGGCCCAGCTGCAGGTTTGTCCGCTACCTCCAGCGCGGGCGTGACGGGAGACGGAGCAAGTGCTCGACGGCGGCTGTTGGTGCTACCGGCCACCATTTTCGGAGGTCCGGCCACCGGCGTGCTTTCGGCAAGAAAGAGAGATTTAACTCGAGACCCCCACCACGGGTGCCTGCGTCACCGGATGGGAGCAGGTTCGCCCATGGCAGACGGTGGCGTCCAAAGTGAGAGAGGTTCTGGGTTGCAGGCGCTAGAGGAAGAGGTAAAGGGCGGAGGAGCCTCGCCGGCGTGCGGTGGCTCCATTGGTGTCCAAAGAAGGGGAGGGGAGGCTTCGGTTTGCGGGAATTTGGGCGGAGACCGACGGCGGCACTCCGGCCATGGAGGGAGCAGGAGGGCACGAGAGGAGGTGCAAGTTCGTCCAGGGGGTACACGGGAGAGAGAGAGAGCAAAGGAGCTCCAGAGGGAGGTCAGGGCGGCCTTATATGGCGAGGCCACGCCTCACCGTGGACGCGGCCTACAGGCACCTGCGGAAATGGCCATGGTGGCGACGGGAGGAGGCTCGGGGTTGTCCGCAGCGCTCGTGGGGGTGGAGTAGGTCTCTGGGAGAGAGAGGAGGAGCGGGGCAAGGCTCTGGTGCTCGCGCGTGCGAGGCCATGCATTGGCCGAGCCGGGCGGCTCTGGGCACGCGCCGCAGGAGGTGAGAGAGAGGGAGAGACGAGGAGGCCTGCACGGTGGCGTGTTGCGGACATCAAGGCACCTCGACTGGAGCGAGGGGGCGCGAGGGGGGGCTCGAGGTGGTCGGGGGACGCGGAGTCAACGGTCGGGAGCACGCTGACGTGCTCCAGAGCGCGCAAATGTCCGACATCCGCGGCTTTTCCACACGCACTCACGCGTCCACTTGCTTCTAGTGGATGCAGGAAGAATAAACAAGGGGGGAGGAGGCCTTGGATGCTCTGGGACCTGGCAGGAGTGAGAGAGAGGTGAGAAAAGGGGAGAAATGCAGCTGTCCAGAGAGGGAAAAAGAGCTTTTCACCCCCATAATCATGGCTCCTCGGGCAGGGAAAGATGCAGGGGTTAGAGGAGGACCAGATGATGCTGTGGGAGAAAACTTAGCTCATGGAGATTAGTGGAAATGGCCAAAACATGCATTTTAAATTTCTGCCAGAAGGTGTTTGATGTAGGTTTGGGCAAGCAAATGGACTTCCCTTATCATGAGGTTTGACAGGGTCAAATGGCCTGAGAAAATAAGAGGTTCCACCAAGATTGAGTTCATTTGGGAAAAGTTGCCAATACAACTTCTGTAAACACTAGAAATCAACAGAAATGGACTTTCCAAGATTTAGTCATGCAAATCAATTCTCCTTGATGCACCACTTGGTGTAGTGTCATAATTTAAGGTTCTGAACATGTCCACAAAAGTTGGGGTCAAAATGAGAAAGTTGCCAATATAGAATTGTTCAAATTTGGTTCTGGACAGGAAGGGTTTTGGGGCTCTTTGATCAAGTTAACTTGTTCTCCAACTTGTGCCACTTGGTCTAGATGCATTATTACACCATTTGAGCATGTTCACCAAGTGTCAGAGCATCTGGACATATTTGACAGTGCAAAGTTGTTCAAACTTGAAAAAGGACAGAAGTGGTTTTGAGAGGGTTTCATGGGGTTATGCTATTCTCCATGACATAAGACTTGGCGAGATCATCAAACATGTCATATGTGACATGCTAGAATTTTCTTGAAATTTTTGGGGAATATTTCCTTTGTAAATATTTCAAAAGCTTGAAATATCCAGAAAGGGTTTTTGAGGGATTTGACCAATATTTTGAACATGACCATGTGTTGAAAATCTTATATATGGACAATATATGTCCACTGAGTTTCCCTAGGTTTTTCCCAAATATTTTTAAAGCATTAAAATAATTTTAACCTATTAAAGACCATTTCTAGACTTAAGAAAAAGCCTTTAAATAAAATAGGAAAATAACTTTTAAAATTATTTTTTTGTGGTTTCTGGGTGTCCTATATCTAATAGGAGTCAAATATATTTTTGGAAAGATTTTTACTGTCCTTAATTAAGTACGTGCAGTGAATCTCAATTCAGGGGTTTTTGGAAAACTAATATTTGAAAATACTATTTGGCCAAATTATTTTTGTAAGAAATTTTTTTTATGTCCTATACACATGGCATGATCATTTGGAAAGGTTTTTGGAACAAGGGGAAGGAGTATAAGACTTGGAGGATTTATTTGATTTTTAGAGCACTTGCAAACAGCAGTCAAACATTCAATCAAAGGAAGGACAAAACACTCAAAAGTTTTTGTCAAACCACATTTTATCATGATTTATTAGCTTAAGTGTTGTGGCATGAAAATCAGGGTGTGGCAGAAGAAGGCCAAGAAGAAGGCCAAGGGGGCAAAAAGTGGCCCCGTCGCAAGGGCACTTCGGACGTGACGCCCGAAGACGAGGAAGCCCATTCCTCCGTCCCTGAGGACGACAAGGAAGAGGAGGAGGAGGAGGAAAAGAACCCTCCCCCTAAGGAGAAGAAGAGGGGGGCCTCCACGAATCTGGAGGCGGGAACGCCCAAGAAGGGGAAGGGCGCCCATGCGCTCAACACCGCATGGGACGTTGACAGCAGTCCGGAGCGACGCCTCCGGACTAAGCCTCAAGCCACATCGTAAGTACTATGACTCTCGTACATAAGTGTACCCAGCCTCTATTTTTCATTGTTTTAACGTGATTAATTGTGCCATTGCAGTCCAGCCTGTGGCTGCATCCAGCGATCCTCATCTGGGGGTTCGTTGGATCCGGCAGAAATGGCCAGTATGTCGCCGCCGCCTGCTTATTCCCCTGAGGCCAAGGACAACACCGAAGTGTTGTCCCGGAGGACCGCTCCGAGCCGGGGAGGGGCCTGTGGACGCTGTCCAGGAGGCGCAGCAAGGCGAGACCTCCGCTGCCGGACACATTGGGGAGCAGATCCCCATGGAGACTGGCGAAGAGGGACGTATTCAGTTCGGCCCTCAGCCAAATACGATCCCGGGGACTGATACGGCCCTGGAATCCGGCATGGGCCTTCCTTCGAAGGAGGGGGTGCGCGAATTCCACCGATGGCCCCTGTCCAACCGGGGGCACCAGAGAACCTAATGGAGGCACTACGAGGCGCCTCCATTGTGGACGAGCACCGTATCCTTATGGGTATGGTGATCGAGAAGGTTCAGTCCGTCAAGAGCGGACTAAACGAGGCCTGCAACAACCTGTTGACAGGTTTCGAGGTAAGTCACGAGAAAGAGAACACCCTGCGGCCGACAAGAGCCCTCGCGACACTATCCGTGTTCCAAAAGAAAGGCCGGACAGAGGATCAACCCTTTGTAGGAGACTAATTTGATATTTATGAATAAGCAGGCGTCGCTGTTGGCCGCGACCTCGCATGCTGCCGAAGTATCTGAACTGAAGCAGAGGCTGGAGCGGACCGAGAACGAGCTCGGCGAAGTGAAGATTTAGCTCCACGAGATGCAAGGTGAGTAACGACTTGCTGTGTATTCGAGAAGAGTAAGTGGTGAGTATTGACAGGAGTGTCATAATATGTGTAGGGGCGGCGACCGAGGTCGAGGCCCTGAAAAATGCCTTGACCGAAGCCGAAGGGAAGGCTATCCAGTAGCAAGCCGCCCGTAAGAAGCTCAAGGCCCGGGTCGGCGAGATCCAGCAGGAGCTCCAAGACGCGGTGAAGAAGTGTGAGGCTTTGGAGCGTGAAGCGTTTGTTCAAGAGATCGAACTTGCCAAAGCTCGCCAGAGTGCGGAGGCCACATAGAATGAAGCCCGGGGCGCTCTCCAGGAGATCCAGGAGGCCAAGAAGATCGCAGCGGGTAAGTCTTTTAACATGCAAAGCAAGTATGCGGAGAAGAAATACCTTTTACTAACCCGGGTTCGAAGATGCCCAGGGGCCTTTGCAGATCTGCCACGCAGCGTGTCCGATGCTGCGGAGTTCTTCCGAGCCAGAGAAGGGAATTCCACGGTGAAGTTGTTCTGGTCGCAGTATGTTGTGCCAGAACATCCGGTGCCCTTTGTCGATCAGCTGAAATACTTGGTCGAGCTGCACAGGGTGGCCGAACTGGCCATGAAGGATTTAGTAATCCGGCTTTGGCCAGCCGAAGCTATATCTAGCAGTTATTTTGGCCTCGTGAAGCGGGTGAGGGAGGCTTGTCCGTGGCTAGACATCATCAAGCGATCAGTCTGCATCGAAGGTGCCCACATGGCCTTCGCTCATTGCAAGATGTGGTGGGCGAAGATGGACGCCGTCGAGGTGGCCAAGGGGCCGCCGGAGGGCAAGGAGCACCGCACACCCGAGCGATATTATGCGGATGTCCTGGAGGGGTCTCGACTTGCAGCAGCGCAGTGCGGGCAGGATATTATTTTCGAATGAGGACATTCATTTTTTGTCTTTGCCTTGTATGATGAAAACAAATATGGTTTGTAATATAATGTTTGTTATGTTTTGATTGTTTCCTCCTGTGCGGTCGTGTTGTATGGAATCTGAGGGTTGACCAGTCGTCGGCTTCTGCCCTCATGTAGGTAGTACGAAGGTGTTCGGGATGGAATCTAAACAATCTTGATGCAATTATATGGTCCTTGAAGGAGTTGTTTAGCGCAACGAACCAGGCAATCAGACTATGCGGCTTAAAGGCCCTCACTTAGGCATAGGAGTTTTATAATAAAACATAGGCGCAGCCCCTGGTATACGAACCAGAGTGCTGTCAGCGTCTGATCAGGAAGTACCAATCCTCCACGAAATGTGAAAAATAATCTCCAACGATTTGTGACCTCCGTACATCTGACCGGCTCTCGCCGCATCATGATAGTCAGTTTTAGGCTTTCTCTGCTGAGGTGCTCATCCGGTTTAGACCAGGGCACAATCGCAGTAGTTCTCCCTTTACTACCCTAGCCGATGTAGCAGAACATAGGGTAGCAAGCACAGGAGCCGAGCAACCCAACTATTGACCAAAGACATGGTTCGGAGCCAATGCATATAATTCTAAATTTGGGGTGCCGAACTTATCTGTGAGAAGTGTTCGGACTTTGTTGCCGCATTATGGGGCGATAGGGAGCCCCTGGCGAATATGAAACGTACCAAAGTGCACGGGTGCGAGGATGTAAGTAATTAATAGCAACGAGAAATAGAAAAGGAGCAGAGGTAGTATCTGGGGCCCCTTGACTTGGGCCGTAAACTGCTTCCATTATGGTTGGGTTAATGCATCAAAGTGTATTTATACAAATAATGCGATAAGCAACCGGCTATTTATCATGCCAGAACCAGAGGAGAGCTGCATTTGGGTACTGAAAGACAGGTAGAGTAGTCATTGGATTGTCCTCTAGGAGTTCCCCTGTATGCCTACGCTCTGCGCCAATCTGGTGTACTTGTCCTTTGACAGGACCGGTAGTCAGGCCATCAGAGGTGGCCTATATAAAAGATACATGAAAAAGAGGGAAAAAGAAAAGAAAACAATAGTAGAGATACCAGTGACTCCGGGACCGGTGTATCCGAACTACAAGCTAGTTGTGCCTCCGTCGATGCCCATGGGATCTTGAGTGTGTAATTATGTATGCGTGGTGCGGATGCGACCACCTCATCAGGACCGAGACGGAGGCCGAATTGCTAGTCGATCTCTTGACGAGACGAACCGTCCTATTTCAGTGTGGTCCTGACTCTCTTAGTGATGTCCAAGGGCTCGGCAGCCGGATTGCGGCTTTGCTTGAGAAGGCTACTCTGTACCTCTGCTGCTAGGGCGGTTGTGTGGTCCTCTGTTTGGAGGGAGTGTTCAATATTTCCATTGGCTGTTATGACTCCGCGTGGACTCGGCATCTTGAGCTTGAGATAAGCATAGTGTGGCATTGCGTTGAATCTAGCAAACGCAGTTCGTCCAAGCAGTGCGTGGTAGCCGCTGCGGAAGGGGACGATATCGAAGATTAAATCTTGCTTCGGAAGTTGTCCGGAGAATCGAAGACCACTTCTAGCGTGATTGAGCCCATACAACGGGCCTCTACACCTGGTATGACTCCTTTAAAGGTAGTCTTTATGGGCTTGATTCGTGAGGGATTAATGCCCATTTCGCGCACAGTATCCTGATAGAGCAGGTTGAGGCTGCTACCGCCGTCCATTAGGACTCGTGTTAGGTGAAATTCGTCGATGATTGGGTCGAGGACTAGTGCGGGCAAACCGCCATGGCGGATACTAGTTGGATGATCTCGATGATCGAAGGAGATCGGTAATGACGACCACGAATTGAATTTTGGGGCGACTGGCTCTACCGCGTAGACGTCCCTGAGTGCTAGCTTGCACTCCCTTTTGGGGATGTGTGTAGCGTATATCATGTTCACCGCTTTCACTTCAGGGGGAAATTTCTTCTGCCCCCAGTGTTCGGCTGCTGGGGCTCTTCGTCTTTGTCCTCGCTTTGTGATCCCTTTTCCTCGTTCTCGGCATTTAACTTGCCAGCCTGTTTAAAAACCCAACAATCTCTGTTGGTATGATTGGCTTGTTTGTCTGGGGTGCCATGTATCTGGCACGGACGGTCGAGTATGCGGTCCAAGCTAGATGGTCCCTCATTGTTCCTTTTGTGGGGCTTTTTCCGCTGGCCGGACTTGGAGCCGCTGAATCTGGCGTTAACTGTAGTGTCATCGGTATTATCGCCATTGCTTTGGCGTTTGTATCTACTGCGCCGGAGCTTGCCGGTGCTGTTCTTGGCCTCGGAGGGGCCTGCCTTGTTGACTGTGTTTTTGCTACGAGCCAACCAGCTATCCTCTCCCACGCAAAAGCGGGTCATAAGCACCGGGGCTGCCATGGATTTTGGCTTTTCTAGGCCGAGGTGGCCGGCAAGCCATTCATCGCGGATGCTGTGTTTGAAGGTAGAGCTTCGGCAGCCGGACAGTGAACGATCTGGTTCTTTTTGGTTAGGAACCTAGTCCAGAATTTTCTGGCTGATTCTCTAGGTTGTTGATCTATATGACTTAAGTCATCGGCGTCTGGTGGCCGGACATAAGTACCTTGGAAGTTGTCAAGAAAAGCTTCTTCCAAGTCCTCCCAACTGCCGATGGAATTTTCTGGCAGGCTATTTAACCAGTGTCTAGCTGGCCCTTTTAGTTTTAGTGGGAGGTATTTGATGGCGTGGAGGTAATCTTCTCGGGCCATATGAATGTGTAGAATAAAATCCTCGATCCATACTGCAGGATCGGTTGTTCCGTCGCATGGTTCGATATTGACGGGATTGAACCCCTCGGAGAATTCGTGATCGAGTACTTCATCTGTGAAGCAGAGGGGGTGTGCGGCGCCTCTATATCGGGCCGCGTCACGGCGCACATCCGACGAAGTCCGTCTGCGATTATCGGCCCGGGCGTGACGAGGTTTGTCACGTCCGAATAGGTAGCCGTCATCCCGAGTCGGGAAGCGTCCTCGCGATCCATAGACTGATCGAGTGTGTCCTGCTCTACTGTCCAGGTCCTATCGAAGGTCGTATGTATAGTCCCGAGCTGTTCTGTCTCTGTTTTTACGAGGCGGTGGGGCGGGCTGTTGTTCGGCCTGAGTTGCCATTTTATCCCGACCGCGAGGTGGTCGGCCCGACACACTATCCCGACCATGTGGTGGTCGTTCTGCATTGCGTGAGGGAGGTATGGGATCTAGTGCCTCCTCATCGAACTAAGGTAGCAGTCTGCGCTTCGGGTAACTCTTCGCTGGGCGCTTGAGGCCGTATTCTTCGGCTACCAGGACATCGGTCCATCTGTCAATGAATAGGTCTTGATCGGCATGGAGCTGCTGGTGCTTTTTCTTCAGGCTTCTAGTAGTAGCTATCAGCTGGCGCTTGAAGCGCTCCTGCTCGAGGGGTGCCTCAGGCACAATGAAATCCTCGTTGCCGAGGCTCTCCTCATCCTCGGAGACTGGACGATAACTATCGTCATCCGGGTCATTGGGCATGGCCTGTTTATCAGGGTTAACTTGCCCGTTGTCTTGTTCCTCTTGTTCGGATGCTACTCCAACAGGGTCTTCATTGTTTTCGGCGTCGCCCAGAGTACTTTTTTCTCCGGCGCCAGTGTTGCCATCTTTTGAAAGACGAGGCTTAGAACGGCATTTAGGGCGCGGGCGCTTGGACTGTGTCTCAGAAGGTTTGTTCGCAACTGGATCTTCTTTGTCATCATCGCTAGCTTTTTTAGGCGTGTCAACCATGTACACATCGTACGAAGAGGTGGTCGTCAAACGTCTAGTGAATGGCGGGTCTTGGCCTTGCTCCTTGTCGGCATCATCGTCCATACCGTCGATGTCTTCGGAGCCATAATCAAGCACGTCGGTTAAGTCATCGACAGTGTCTATGAAGTGGGTGGCGGGTGGGAAGCAAAATTCCCCATCGTCAGCCTCTAGCTCGAACCGGACATAGTTCGGGTGTGAGTCCTTTGCCAAGGACAAATTCTTTAAAGAGTTTAGCACGTCACCCAAAGGTGAGTGCTGGAAGATGTCTGCGGCGCTGAATTCGAAAATCGATAACCAATCTAGCTCGGTGTCCGCAGGCATACATGGTCGGGAACTTATAGCCGAAGACGAGTCCAGAGTTCCGTTGATGCAAATATTGCGGGGTGTCGAGTCTGTTTGCGACTCTAACGCCGCGGACTCTATGGCCTCGGATGGCACGATCTGCTCTGGTTCTAAGGTCGTTGCAGCAACAGGAACCATCTCCTGGATGTGATCCGATGACAGATTTAGGTCTTGTTCATCGAAGCGAGGGGGAGCGATCGTCGCGGTCTCGAATTCGTTGAAGATCAGGTCTACGCAGACGTCCGTGACGTAGTTCAAGCTTCCGAATCTGACATGATGGCCAGGGGCGTAGCTATCGATCTGCTCCAAATGGCCAAGCGAGTTGGCCCGCAGCACGAAGCCACCGAACACGAAGATCTGTCCGGGGAGGAAGGTTTCTCCTTGGATGGTGTCACTATCGACGATTGAAGGGCCGTCGGACCTTTCGTCGACGGCACAGCGAAACTCTCAATGAAAGCACCAGTGTCGGTGTGAAAACCGGCGGATCTCGGGTAGGGGTCCCGAACTGTGCGTCTAGGATCGATGGTTACAGGAGACAGGGGACACGATGTTTACCCAGGTTCGGGCCCTCTCTATGGAGGTAATACCCTACTTCCTGCTTGATTGATCTTGATGAATATGAGTGTTACAAGAGTTGATCTACCACGAGATCGTAATGGCTAAACCCTAGAAGTCTAGCATGTATGACTATGGTAATGAGTATATCCTTTCCGCACTACACCCTCCGGTTTATATAGACACCGGGAGGATCTAGGGTTACATAGAGTCGGTTATATAGGAAGGAATTTTCATAGTCGTTCGCCAAGGAGAGTCCAATCCGGACACGAGTACAATCTTCGGCCTTCATGTCTTCACAGCCCATCAGTCCGGACGCCCGAGGACCCCTTAGTCCAGGACTCCCTCAGCCGGAGCAGCTTGCAACTAGGCTCGCGAGCGGCGGCTGCGGTCGGGTCTCGCCGGAGAGGAAGAATATGATGGATTGGGGCAGTCCTAGGGGCTGCAGTGCATCCAAACATCACCAGTGAACCCTCAGGGAGTCGCCTGAGTGGTTGCTTGAGCTTGAGAGGCACCAGAGCAAGGTGGAGGGCTCCGGTGGATCACCGGCGAGCTTGGGTCGGGGACGGCAGCCAGAGGCCTGCCCGGCCGGGCTACGGCTATCCTACTATGTTGTGGAGGTTGGGTGGTTGGTTTGGGATGCTCAGAACGGAGGGAGGTGCTCAGATTTATAGCCGGAGGGGAAGGGGGTACGTGGCTCTGCCGGAGCTCTCTAGAAGCCGGCAAGCAACGACGAATGGCGTCAGTGAGGGCTGGAGGGGCTCAGTGATCATGCGGGAGTTTTGCAAAGGTGCGGACGAGCACAGGAGGCGGTGGAGGAAGAAGACAGGGGCCCGGGGCGCACTGTGGCTTTTGGCCGCGACGTGCCCGTGCTCGCTGCGGCGTCGGCGAGCGCCAGGGAGCGGTCAAGGGTGAAGAGACGAAGGTGGTGGCGCAGTGCGGCAGTCGTCGGCGAGCTCTAGATCGATCACGCGATGCACAAACGCTCGGGCGCTACGCAGAGTGCGTCGGGCGCGCTGACAGAGCCATGTCCACATGCAGTCACCGCGCTGGCATGGTCAAAACGATGCCCACTCGTTGCCAAACCATGTCTGGGGTGTTGTCCGTGCAGTGTTAGGTCTAGGAAGGGTGATGGCACACTACTAGGCTGACCGGATGAGACTTGAGCTTGTTGGCAAGTTTCTGGTCAGAAACTTGGTTGCCAAGTTCGGAGGCCTTCTCGAAGGTGATTAGGGCTAAACATCTAGAGTTAAGGTTTATCTAGGAAGGTAACCAAGCTCAAGAAAATTCGGCCTCAAAAGATCAAGGAAAAATGCACTTGTTGTAGAAACTGGATTTTGAGGCCAGAATAGAAATGATTTTCTGTAGCAAAAATATGCCAAATAAGTATGCAATATTTTTGCTCAGGGAGGTGGGCCAAGGCTCAAGGAATATTTGGGAATTTTCTCAGATTTTTGGAAGCAAGAAAAATGAGGGTTGCTTTGGAGCACAAGTTTCTTAATTGATTTTCAGAAAGGATTTTGAATATTTTTCTTTAATGAAAAATATTCCTTGGGCTATTTTGGGAATTTTTCAGAGAAATAAAGTTGAATGAGAGATGGAGGGGTCACTTGGGTGAAAATAAAGGACAAGCCCAAGTGTTCAAGTCCATTTGAATTGATTCACAAACCAAATTTCAAAGCAAGGGAAAATGAAGTCTGAAAAAAGAGAGAAGGCAAAATCCAGGCTGTTACAAACCTCCCCACTTAGGATGAATCTCGTCCTCGAGATTCGGTTGCTTGGAAAACAACTCTGGGTAGGCTTCCTTAAAAATTCCTCTCTTTCCCAGGTTTCTTCTTCTTCGGTGTGGTTCTCCCACTGAACCTTATAAAGCTTTATCACTTTGCTGCGAGTGACCCTTTCTGTCTCGTCCAAGATTGTGATCGGTCTCTCCTCATAGGTTAAATCCTTAGCCAGTTCTATCTCTACCATGTGAGTCCTCTTTTCCGATGGCAAGATACACCTCCTTAACTGTGAGACATGGAACACATTGTGCACTTCTGACAATTCCGGTGGCAATTCCAACTGATAAGCAATTGTTCCAACTCTGGACATGATGGGGAATGGACCAATGTATCTGGGTGCTGGTTTTCCCCCGGTCTGAAATGTCTTGAGTCCTTTCATGTGTGTGACTCGGAGATACACGTGTCTCCGGGCTCAAAACTGATCTGACAGTGCTTTGCATCGTAATAACTCTTCTGCCGTGACTTGGCCAACTGCAGTCTATCTCGGATCTCTTTTGACTTGTTTTTCAGCCTACATCATTAAATCCGTTCCGAAAATGCGGCTGTCTCCGGTTTGAGACCAGTTTAGCGAAGTGCGGCACTTACGGTCATACAAAGCCTCAGGAGGTGACATCTTCAAGCTGGTCTGAAAACTGTGGTTGTAGGAGAACTCGGCATACGACAGACAATCTTTCCACTTGGATCCTTGGGCTAAAGCACATGCTCGGAGCATATCTTCGAGTATATGATTTACTCGCTCAGTCTGCCTGTCCGTCTGAAGATGATAGGTTGTGCTGTATTTTAGGGCAGTCCCCAATGCTTTATGAAGATGTCACCAAAATGCTGAGGTGAAGAGAGATCCTCGGCATGTAGTAATTATTTTTGGCACTCCATGCAAACTAACAATCCTGGACACATACAGTTGTGCAAGCTGATCGGCTCTATAGGTGGTCCGGATGGTGATGAAGTGAGCCACCTTTGTTAGCGTGTCCACTATGACCCATACTGCATCATTGCCTCGGTGAGTCCTTGGTAGGCCGGTGATAAAATCCATGCAGACATCGTCCCATTTCCATTGTGAGACGGGTTGTGGTTGAAGGAGTCCGGCGGGCTTTTGGTGTTCCGCCTTTACTTTGTTGCATATATCACAGAAGGCGACAAAATAAGGAATATCTTTCTTCATTCCATCCCACCAAAATATCTGACGAAGGTATTCGTACATTTTGGTACCTCCTGGATGAATTGAATATGGAGATTCGTGTGCTTCTGACAAGATCTTCTTTCTCAGGTCTGCTTGCGCGGGTACGCAAATCCTTCCTTGAAACCTTAGCGTGCCTTGCTGATCCTTAGAGAAGTTCTGAGTCTTTCCTTCTTGCGATGTTGGGCATGGAATTGCAACAATTCGTCATCTTCCTGGGCTCTATGAAGCTCATCCTCAAGGGTAGGAGCAACTTCCAAAATATTGGCAAGACTGGCATCAACTATCACCAAATTGAGCTGAGCGATCTCTTCTTGGAGTTCCGGAGGCATGGAATCCATTACAACAGTCAGACTGGCAGGCTTGCGGCTGAGGGCATCGGCAACCACGTTGGCTTTACCCGGATGATAATTTATCCCGAGGTCATAATCCTTGACCAACTCAAGCCATCTTCGCTATCGAAGGTTCAGGTCTGGATGAGTGAATATGTACTTGAGACTCTTGTGGTCGGTGAAAATTTGGCACCTTTTCCAATGAGATAGTGTCTCCAAATTTTCAAATCATGCACAACAGCGGCCAACTCCAAATCATGCGTGGGATAGTTTCCTTCGTGCTGCCTTAACTGTCGAGATGTGTAGGCCACAACCTTGCAGTCTTGCATGAGTACACATCCAAGGCCTTTTCGGGATGCGTCGCAATATATATCAAAGTTGTGGTAGATGTCTGGCAGACTCAATACTGGTGTTGTTGTCAGCCTGGCCTTTAGCTCAATGAATCTCCTTTCACAATCCTCAATCCATTCAAACTTCTTATCCTTTTTTAGGAGCTCTATCATTGGCTCGGCAATCTTGGAGAATCCTTCGATAAAGCGGCGGTAGTATCCAGCTAATCCAAGGAAACTCCGGATTTCTGACATTGTCGTCGGTGCAGTCCAATCAAGCACATCTTTCACCTTTCTTGGGTCCATGGCTATCCCTTCTGCAGAAAGAACATGCCCCAAAAATCCAACTTGCTTGAGCCAGAACTCGCATTTGCTGAACTTCGCATATAGCTGATGGTCACGGAGCCTTTGAAAAACTGCTCTGAGGTGTTTCTTGTGTTCTTCTTCACTCTTTGAGTAAATGAGGATGTCATCGATGAAGACCACCGCAAACTCATCCAATAAACCATAAATACCTTATTCATCATATGCATGAAAAAGGCAGGGGAATTGGTGAGACCAAAAGACATGACTATATATATTCATAAAGACCGTATCGAGTAGTGATGCGGTCTTGGGAATATCTTACTTCTTGATTTTTAGCTGGTGATATCCGGTCCTCAGATCAACCTTGGAGAATAATTTTGCCCCACTGAGTTGATCAAACAAATCATCAATCCTTGGCAGCGGATATTTGTTCTTGATGGTGACATCATTCAGCTGACGGTAATCTACACACATCTGAAGACTGCCGTCCTTCTTATCCACAAATATCACGGGTGATCCCCATGGTGAAGAGCCCGGACGGATGTATCCTTTCTGAAGCTTCTCATCAAGTTGTTTCTTTAATTCCACTAATTCAGACGAGGGCATCCGATAATACTTCTTGTATAAAGGTGTGGTTCCAGGCACCAGTTCAATTGCAAACTCTAGCTCCCTGTCTGGCGGCATGCCTGGTAATTCCACTGGATACACATCTAGAAACTCACTAACCACGGGAATTAATTCCAATTCTTCAGCCACGACAGTGAAAACCATTTCTTTCTTGGGTATGCTTCTCCTGGCATAAAACTTCGTGGTTCAACCTTCCTGACTGGTCAAGGTGACTTCTCTGGTCGCACAGTTGATGCACACTTGATATTGGGTTAACCAATTCATTCCCAAAATAATATCCAATTTGGCAGACTCGATGACGATCAAGGATGTTGGGAAGCTGACTCCTTTGATATCAATTTCCAAATTTCGGCAGACCGGATTGCTTATGAGAAAAGATCATGGGGATTGTACCAGCATATTCTTTCCCAAAATCGAGCAAGGAAATTTGTTTTGGACAGCAAAACTCCGCGAAATAAAAGAGTGGGAAGCCCCAGAGTCAAATAAAATTATTGCAGGTATGTTGCTAGCAGGAAACATACCAATGACGACCTTCGGGTCTTCTTGGGCTTCATCGGTGGAGAGGTGGTGAATTTTCCCTTGGATGGTCCTTGAGGCTGAATAGGGCTCCAGATGATTAACTTGTGGCCTGAATGGGGTGGTTGGCTTGCTGTTCTTGGGGCACTCTCTGGCATAATGTCCGGTCTGACCACAATTAAAGCAGGAATTGTTGCTCTGGCATTCTTCGCACACCGGGCTGGTCACGACATTCTTGACTTGGGTAGTGGTCTTGTTAACATTATGCTACCAATTAGGTTTGTACTCACTCTGAGTCTACCGCCAGGTACGAGACTTCTGTACTGGCTGTCCATCCTTCTTAGGCTCGAATTTGCGCTTGTGGTCATTATTAGCAGGCCGTTTGTCTAGCACGATCTTGTGTTCCCTTTCTGCGATGAGAGCTTTGTTGACTAAGGTTCAGAAATCCGGGAAATCAAACATGCTGAGAGTACATCTGAGGTGTTGATTTAGTCCTCCAAGAAATATGTCGATCTTCCATTATTCTGTGGCCACATCATAAAGAGAATAGCGGGCCAGATGGTTGAACTTGTGTAGATATTCACTTACTGATAGGCTTCCTTGGGTGAGGGCGAGAAATTCGCACTTCTTGACATTCATAATCCCGGCTGGGATATGATACTTGCGGAAATGATCCTTGAATTTAGTCCAAGTAATTTCTTCGTCCGCTAGCCACATAGCCTTAGCATTATCCCACCATATAGCGGTAGCTCCTTCAAGATAATGTGTAGCGAACAGAACCTTGTCGGCTTCTTCAGTGCGAGCAATCTCAAGCTTTTTCTCAATAGTCCTTAGCCAATCATCTGCTTCCAACGGATCGATAACTTGACTAAAACTGGGAGGCTTGGTCCTCTGAAAAACTGACAACCTGGAGTGGTGACCATTCTGATTTCCATTCTGCCCAACCATAGCTTGCACACTTTTCAGCAGTTCGATCAGATCATTGTTCCTTCTTTCTTCAAACATACGCCTGATTTGCTCAGTGGAGGGCAGATGTGGCGGTGGAGGCGATGGTGGCTGATAAGGCTCGGGGGAATGTCCTGCCTGTCTTGAGGAGCGACGAACAGGAACATCCTCACAAGCCTGGCTGCTGCTGCCTCCCTGCGTCATCCTATTATTTGTTTTCCCAATATAAAGCAACTGAGATGAGAAATATCCTAAATGGGAATAAAAGCCAGTGAAAACCCAAGAAGAAAACAGCGAAAAGAAATCAGGGTGAATAAAAAGGTTCCAATATGATTATACATAGACTCATACATGAAAGGTAACATCATGACTAGTCCGACTACCCACATACATGAAACTAAGCATCATGACACGTACGGCTACATCTGTACATCAACCTCATGACGATTGCGATACTCTAATGATCTAGTGCTCAGCTGTCACTGCGGCGGGCTCCTCTCCTGAGTCAGACTCAGATCCTGAGCTGATAGTGGATACCTCCGGGTTAAAAGTGACACGGCGGCGCTGCCTCGAGGACTCTCCCTTGGGGGCAGGTGCGGGACAAGATCTAAGCATAGGGGTTGCAGGAGTAGCGACAAGGGAAGCCCATGCAGCGGGGGCACTGCGAGGGGTCACTGCCAAAGGGTTGGTGATACCCTGAGTGGTCACCGAAGTAACCGGAGTAACCGAGACTGGGGGAACAAACGGAGTGAAACCAATAGTAGGTGGAGGGTTCCTATTACGAGTAGCGGCAAGTGTGATCCGGGCTCGGGTCAGCTCTCGGTCTAACTCATAGATCAAAATATAACTGGCAGTGATATAGTGAGAAAGGTGGCTAGAAGGACGATCGCACGCTGGATCAATAAAAGGGAAGTGGATACACCCGTTCTCGTGCAGAGACGGGTAGAAAAAGAAACCTGGGTGGGTCTGCATGCGAATCTCGTTGTAGCGCCAGTCGATAAGAGCCTCGAGTGCAGCAAATTGAATAGCCTAAGACGGCATGAAGCGAAACCACCCTTAGAAGAACGAGTTTAAGCGCCGGAAGGTGAGCTGTGGTGTAGAGTGACCTCCGCGTAGTACTCGTACAGTGACCCGGCCAGATGCTCATGATACACCTGATACACTGGATCAGTGCCCTCTGGGTAGAGTCATCACCACACGTTTTGAAGCAGGTGCAGCGATGTGTACGGGGCTGGCTCAGACTGGTACATGATCGGAACTTGAGCCATCTACACTCACAATCATTAAGCGGTCAGTAATAACAACAAATAAAATGCATGCAATGCAACAGCCAATTTCAATTACTACCGGCACTCAGACTAAGCTAACTACCGTTTAGCTAGCGCATCAACGGTCTAGCGTGTCCTACAATCAGCGTGGCTCTGATACCAAGCATTGTGACACCCTGGCTCAGAGCAATCGGTTTATCTTGCATTGCCAGCCCAGAGATCAAGTCTTCTGGCAACACACAACAACTTGGTACAGAAAACAACCGCTTTATTGATACTAGCGGAACACAGGTCTGATATTACATCAAGTAGCGAGGCCAAGCAGCACACACGGTGCAGCTGAACAGTATGTACATTATTTATTGAACATGAAGGGGCCTCGATAACGAGAACTACACGGCAGCGGAACGACGACGAAGTGGAACTCCATAGCACAGGGACACCGATGTGGACACGATAGACGCGGGAAGCTCTCCGATCTGAAATGACTTGCCTGAAATCTAGCATGACATGCCAGGTCAGTACATTGAATGTACTTGCAAGCTCACAACAAGCATAACCATAATAGCAAACAATATCATGAGAATTAATCAGTTTAATGCAATGCAACATGATACTACGGATGCGGTGAAATCAACATGTGTACTGAGTCACTCTGACTCTCTTATAGGACGGGTTACCTCGTAACCAAACGGTGATCATACCTGGATCAAAAACAAAACCAACACTTTGGTTCTCGCCACGATCTTATTCATGATCCCACAAAATTCATCACATAACCAGTTCCAACAATGAAACCTTAGTGTGCAAATTATTTATTAATGTTGATCCATGGTGTGATTTACTCAGGAGCTATGTCCGTAATCGAGGACGCGTCTATCGATAGTGTCGGTGTACTAGAGTAGGGGTACCCTAGTATCCCGAACTTGTGCACGGGCAGTTGCAGCCCTCCGCGGCAAGGCTTACCGGGTGACCGCCAAGGTCCTCCGCGGTTCCTTTGGAGCCATTCAAGAACAAAGTATTCGAGTCAGGGAGGCAAGGCCCCGGCAAGAGGAGCTTGCCGGGAAGGCCACCCAAGACTCATAGGAGACAAGGCCCCAAGAAGAGGAGCTTGCCGGAAGGCCATCCTGTGCACCTACAAGACAAGACCCCGCAGAGGAGCTTGCCGAAGGCCCGTGAGCGACAAGCTTCCGGGCGCAACAAGATAACAACCACGGCAAAGGCGCTTGCCGCGCGCATCACCTCTTCCAGTACCACGCCCAACGCATCCACTAACGTGTCGCCTGGGCCTTTCCAAGCGCTGCATGGCGAGAGGTCAGGCAGCGGTGCGAGGTGGCAAGCGGCGCCGACAAGTTTGCCATCGTGGCGGACAATGGCGCCTCGACGGTCCTCGTTTGCACCGTTAGGGCGACAAGATGGGCATTTAATGCCTTTGTCCTCGCCGCCGTGGTTAGGTATATTACAACCATTCGCATACAAGTAGGTGTACCAACCACTGTTTTTCCATTTGTACCCCCATCTACGTTGCCACCGCCGGAGCCCCTTTGTGCATATAAAAGGGGCCCATGCGCAACATAGAGGGGGTTCAACACTCACGCTTAGGTCTCGGTAGCAGCTGGAGTATCTTGTAGCTCTCAGCGCTCCCTAGCAAGAACACAATACAAATCATACATGCAGTGATGGGACTGTTATCTCTCCGGAGAGCTCCGAAGCTGGGTAAACCTCTCGCGTGCTTCGCCTCGATCTGCTCTTCGTGCGACCTCCGCTCCCCGCCGAACCGAAAGGGGCTCGGTCCGCCGGCCCCATAGGTGCTCGTGGGCCAGATCAGCCTGCCCCGACATCCCTGGCGCGCCAAAGATGTCGGGGCAGGCTGATCTGGCCCACGAACACCTATCGGGCCGCCGAACCGAAAGGGGCTCGGTCCGCCGGCCCCATAGGTGTTCGTGGGCCAGATCAGCCTGCCCCGACAGATAGATTAAATACACTCTGCGGAGGTAGCGCACTTTACCCACACCACGGAATCCATGGCCTCCTCATCCCATTCGGGTGGACCAAGGGCATTCCGGCGAAACCCTCCCATTGCCAGGACACTCTCTCGAACACTCCGACCAACTCCCCATTGGGCTAAGTCATGGGTGACCCCGTGCCTACCAAAGGCATCATCGGCCACCGTCGTGGCACTACCGATCCCACACGGGGACAAGGTACCATAACAACAAACGGGCACACAAGGTTATGTTTGCTTACTGGGCCAGGGTACCGCACGCCCATAACCTTCCCTTGTTAGAGGTACCGACCAGAGGCATGGCAATGGACTGAATCAAGACCTCCCCATAAAGGTTAATGTAGTCGCACTGGGAAAAACCCAATTTAGTGGCACCATGACTTGATCAAGGTTATGTTCAAGTTGGATTAACATCAGGTTAATCTTGTAAATAAAATAACTCGAGTCATCATAGGCCATGATCATGCAACTAGTAAACATGCAAAACATATCCCCCAAAGCAACAGATTACATCATCAAAATGTCTTACATGCACTATTCATCAACTAAACTTACTGGTTCAACTATACTGGTTATTAGCATTCATCATTTTAATTATCTCAAAAATAATAGTATCATTTTATCACAAAAAGAAACTATCATTATTCATGCAAGCATAAACACTTCAATGAAAGTATCTTCTACTGCCTTAAACTAGCTCAAGCATTCAACCAGTACCACACTAAAGTAATTCAATCATGGCAACATAACTAGCACTAAGCAATATTTATTTAAATAATTTAAATGCATGCAAATAACTCATATTCAAGTTGGAAAAAATCAGAGATATTGAAGTGACACCATTCAAATGTTGGTGTGGCTTGCCTTAGTGCAGAGGAGGTTCACACTCCTCCTGGTGATCTTCAAGACAAGCTTCTCCCTCTAAAAGTATTTAAAAACAGCAAAATAGAATATCAAGAACCACTCTAAAAATCACCAGAAATTCTAGAAAGAAAGGAAAAAATCTCAACTTTGGTGTGCTGCTAGAGCTTTTCAAAAATGCAAAAAGAATCAACTCATTTGGACTTGTAGTTTAGGAGTTATGGCTGGTCAAAGTACTGGTCAAATTTTGATTTAAATTTTGAATAAATAGAAAACCAGGGGGTGACGTCGAAGACGTATTTTCACAATATGCCTCCACTCGTACAGCTTCGGGCGCGAGTGGAGAGGCTGACAGCGGGCCCCACTGGTCAGGAGAGAGGGGGAGAGAGAGAAACAGAGAGCGGCGGGGCTTTGCCAGAGCTCATGCCGGCGAGGAGGGCTCCTTGGCCCGATCCAAAGGGATAGAATGATAGAGGGGTCGAGGCACGCCTGCCTGTACATGTGGCTCGACGAGAGGTGGCCGGAGCAGCTCGCAACTAAGCTTGCGAGCGGCGGCTGCGGTCGGGTCTCGTCGGAGAGAAAGAAAAGGGCGGATTGGGGCGGTCCTAGGGGCTGCAGCGCGTCCAGACAGCACCAGTGAACTCTCAGGGAGTCGCCTGAGTGGTTGCTTCAGCTTGAGAGGCACCGGAGCAAGGTGGAGGGCTGCGGTGGATCGCCGGCAAGCTCGGGTCGGGGACGGCGGCCAGAGGCCTGTTCGGCCGGGCTACGACTATCCAACTGCGTTGTGGAGGCTGAGTGGTTGGTTTGGGATGCTCAGAACGGAGGGAGGTGCTCGGATTTATAGCTGGAGGGGAAGGGGTACGTGGCTCCGCCGGAGCTCTCTGGAAGCCGGCGAGCAACGACGAATGGCGTCAGCGAGGGCTGGAAGGGCTCACTGATCATGTGGGAGCTGTGCAAAAGGGCGGACGAGCATAGGAGGCGGTGGAGAAAGAAGACAGGGGCACGGCGCGTACAATGGCTTTTGGCCGCGACGTGCCCGTGCTTGCTGCGGCGTCTCCGACATCGGCGAGCGCCAGGGAGCGGTCAAGGGTGAAGAGACAAAGGTGGTGGTGCGGTGCAGCAGTCATCGGCGAGCTCTGGATCGATCACACAATGCACAAATGCTCGGGCGCTACGCAGAGCGTGTCGAGTGCACTGACAGAGCTGTGTCCATACGCGGTCACCGTGTTGGCATGGTCGAAACGACGCCCACTCGTTGCCAAACCATGTCTGGGGTGTTGTTCGTGCAGTGTTAGGTCTAGGAAGGGTGATGGGACACTACCAGGCCGATCGGATGAGACTTGAGCTTGTTGGCAAGTTTCTGGTCAGAAACTTGGTCGCCAACTTCGGAGGCCTTCTAGAAGGTGATTAGGGCTAAACTTCTGGAGTTAAGGTTTATCTAGGAAGGTAACCAAGCTCAAGAAAATTCAGCCTCAAAAGACCAAGGAAAAATGCACTTGCTTTAGAAATTGGATTTTGAGGCCAGAACAGAAATGCTTTTCTGTAGCAAAAATATCCCAAATATTTTTGCTCAGGGATGTGGGCCAAGGTTCAAAGAATATTTGGGAATTTTCTCAAATTTTTGGAAGCAAGAAAAATGAGGGTTGCTTTGGAGCACAAGTTTTTGAATTGATTTTCAGAAAGGATTTTGAATATATTCCTTGGGCTATTTTGGGATTTTTCAGAGAAAGAAAGTTGAATGAGAGATGGAGGGGTAACTTGGGTGAAAATCAAGGACAAGCATGTCAGCGTCACAGGAACGGGGTCCCTGACTTGCCTGTCAAGAGCCCACAAAGATGGTTTCCACTAGCGCCCTCAGACGGCCCATCTTCACCAGCAAACACTCAAGGCCCTCGCGAGGGGCCAAGCCTCGCGAAGCAGACGACACAAGACCTCCTCGGGAGCTGCCTCACTAGGCTGGCTCGCGAGGGGAGGAGAGATCAAGGCAAGGTTCCTGTGATGCAAGCCATGACGACTGGAGCAAGGCGGGCGCGAGCGCGCAGTGTCCTCGTCTCCTCTTTGGTGCTAAAGGGGCAAGCGCAGGCAAGGAGTCCCGAGGCATCAGGCAAAAGTTTCCATATTGGTGCAACGAGACCAAGACCAGCAGGACAGCAAGATGGAGGTCACCGTGGAGCCCAAGAAGGCGTCACCACCAGAGCCTTTGGCAGGCGAAGACCACCTTTAGTCAGGATAGCCTGTACTAGTTGTCCCCCTTCAAATTGGCCGTTGTGGCATCCCTTCCCGCTCAATATTTGGGGAGAGGACCAGGGCCTCTATAAATAGGACTAGCCACCACCATATGAGGGGGAGGAGGGATCCGCAACTAAAACTAGAGTGGGGACTCATCTCGGACTAGATCCATCCCATCCTCACACTCACCAAGCACAAGAACACCTCTCCTCAGGAGCATGTTCTTCCCCTGTACAGTTCATCATTAGCCCAAGAGGCAATCAACCATACCACACTGGAGTAGGGTATTACACCACAATGGTGGCCCGAACCAGTATATATCTTGTGTCTCTTGTGTTGCGGGTTCGTCGGGCTAGGCTGTGAGATCGCGGCGCGACTGAGGGCATGATTAGGTAGGGGAGAGATCTTCATGCGCACCCCAGTGTTCAAACTTCAAGGGTTTTGCCAGAACCCGAAATCCGACATTTGGCGCGCCAGGTAGGGGTCCGCCGAAGCTTTCCTTCCGCTGATCTGTGTCCCATTGCTTCATCGCATCCATGGCAGACGCTCGCCGAGCCCGCGCTGAGCGTTGGGCCGCCTCGCCGCCCGCGTCGCTCAAACAGCTCCTGTCGGCGGGCCTCCCCGTCATTCTCTGTCACCCGCCGCCAATGCCGCCATCGGCCTGGTGGGGAACGAGCAGCAAGCATACTCGCTGCACCCCTCGGTGCGGCGGGACGTCCGCACCGCCACTCCGTCGCTGACCCCGGCCGGCTAATCGTCTCACGCTCGCCGCGCTCCCACGGACGCGCAGGCCGTGCTGCTCATGGCACGCGAGCTCCTGTGTTACCGCCCCGTCGACGACCTCTACGAGGACTGGTTGGACCGCATCGCCGAGCTCGTCAGCGCCGCAGGGGGCTCCCATGTGCCATCCCTCTCGCTGCCTCGTCCTCCGCCAGCTGCGGGCGACGTGGCTCACGGAGCGCCTCCACCACCTCTGCACCAAGGCGGCGTCCTGGCACCAAGGCGCGCGGCCCCCCGGCGTGACCCACTGTGTCGGGCTTCCGCGCGAGAAGAAGGAAGCTGCCAAGAAGTTCCACCGCCGCAAGAGAACGCTCCCCCTCTCCCAACGCCACTGCAACAAGACGTGTGCCGCCTACAGCGGCGGTGCACGAACATCAAGGGCGGGCTCCACATCAGCAAAGGGCCCCGATGGACACAGCAGGCTGCCGCGCCTTCACTCCTGAGCTGCGTAGCGTCGCCTGGCCAGGCAAGTTCAAGCCATACCTGCCTCCTCGCTACAACGGCACCCCCGACCCCGTGGAGTTCCTGCAGCTCTACGAGCTGAGCATTGAGGCGGCCAACGGCGACAAAAAAGTCATGGCGAACTGGTTCCCGATGGCTCTCAAGGATGGTGCTCGCTCGTGGCTCCTAAACCTGCCTCCAGGCTCTATCTCCTCCTGGAACGAGATGCGCGACCGCTTCGTCGCCAACTTCCAGGGCACTCGCGACCGCTCTCCGGCCGCGTTTGACCTCGCCGTATCAAGCAGGAGCCAGGAGAGACCCTGCAAAAGTACATCCAGCGCTTCAACAACGTTCGCCTCAAGATCCCCAAGGTGACGGACGAGGCCATCATCTCCGCATTTTCTAATGGCGTCCGCGACGTCAAGATGAAGGAGGAGCTCGCCATTCATGAGGAGATGTGCACAGCCCTGTAGCTGTTCAACCAGGCAACCAAGTGCGTAAGAGCTGAGGAGGGGCGCCTTTCCCTCCTCGAGCTCCTGGCTGCTGACCCCGAGGAGAACAAGGCCAAGGCCAAGAACGTAAGCGCAAGGGACTGGCCATGCTCACGGCGGAGCCAGACACGAAGTGCGGCCAGGACCTTCCTGAGTCGTCCAAGAGCAGCCACCCATTATGCACCTTCCACAACATACACAGCCACAACACTAACGACTTTCAAGAGCTCAAGGCCATTCGAGATGGACGCCTCGGTCGGTGCCCCGAGCGCAACGACCGGGGCTACGGCCGAGGAGGAGGACGTGGCAGAGGATGCTGGGACGACCGTGGCCCCCGCCAGGAGTTGCGCGACCGGCCTCATGAAGACCGCTGGAAGGACCAGCCTCGCGAGGGTGCCTTGAGGGATCAGCCTTGTGAGGACCACCCTCAGGGCAATGCTGGACTTCCTCCGCTGCCGCCACCGCCAAGAAGGAATGACGACCACCATCAGGACAAGGGGGCTGGGGGCTTCCAAGAGCCGCGTGCCATCGCCTGCATCTTGGGCGCAGCTCAAGCCCCAGCATCTCAGCGCATCTTCAAGCAGTTTGCTCGCGAGGTGAATGCAGTCCTCCCCAGGCTCGAGGTCACACGCCCACTTAGGTGGTCCAAGTGCGCCATCACCTTCAGCTCAGCAGACCAACTCTAGTGTGCGGCCAGCGTTGGCGCCCTCCTGATGCTCTGCTCACCCGTCATCAGCAACGTAGAAGTCACCAAGACCCTCATCGATGGTGGCGCGGGGCTTAACGTCCTGTCCGTCGAGACGTTCGACAGCCTCCAAGTGCCATACGGTCAGCTTCAGCCTACCAAGCCCTTCTCAGGAGTAACCGGCGGCTCCACCACCCCGATAGGGCAGGTCCGCCTCCCTGTCACCTTCGGACAGCGCGACAACTACCACACCGAGCTCATCGACTTCGATGTCGCCCACATCCATCTGCCGTACAACGCCATTCTCGAGTATCCGGCCCTAGCCAAGTTCATGGCAGTGGCCCACCACGGCTACAGTGTCCTCAAGATGCCAGGAAGCGGCGGGATCATCACCGTCCCCTGCGAAGAAAGAGATTCGGAGTGCTCCCTCGAGCGCGCCTTCCAAGATGCATACATGGAAGACCCCGACAATATTGCAGCGCAGTACCCTCCTGGGGTCGTCCCCAAGAAGAAGAAGCAGCTACTCCGCACAGGGCCTCAGGGGAACGGTGCCTCAAGTGGTGACGCGTCAGGATCGGCGCCCGCGTCTGGGGTGCCTCCCTCCCTCGCATAGGAAGGCGCGCCCGGCACCCTCCTCGGGCAGGGCTCGGGGGCTCTCTTCTGGAGGGCCTCAACCTAGTCAACATCACGAGGGAGGCACTCGGGTACCACATGGAGGCATGCTTTGCGGCACGTTTCCCTCAAGAGGACACCGGACGAGGAGCGCCCGGCGCTCAGGAGTTCATTGCCAAGACCACTCGGGAACTGCAGGATGCAAGGGCCATGCGCGGCGATCGCCGCTCACCTGGCGCGGCTTCCCATCTAGGCGAGGATGGCGGGTTGCGCATCTGCATCGACATCCCAGGGCTCAACAGGGCCGCATCTCAGGAGCTTTTCTGGCCTTCGTGTGTGGGACGTTGCGAGGGCCCACCTCACAGTTATGTTCGCATGCCATTCGGCCTGCTGAGCATGGCATCCGCCTTCTAGCGCAACCTGCAGAGCATCCTGGAGGCTCAGGAAGCCAGGCATCACGCAGTCCTGGCGGAGATGGAGATGGTCCTCAATGAACCACCCGGACCCCCAGAGCCTTCCAAGGCTCAGGGCCCCGGTGGCTCGTGAGGAGCAACCCCTTCGCCGCGCATCTTCAGCTACCCCAACATCCCTTCGACAACGGTACTAGGTGACATTTTCCAAGTTTATTTAGCTGGGAGCGCCCCTCGGGCCACATCATTCCTAAGCCGCATGGGCCTATCCCTGCGGCATGTATCCTTTTATGCCTTTGCCTTACTCTGTTGGGGGGGCGCCCCTCGGGCTGCATCATCCCCAAGCCGCTCGGGTCCAGCCCAGTGGCATGCATCGTTCCTGCATTTATCTGAGCTAATTCGCTTTCCATGCATAATCTATCTATGGTTATCACCTGCTTGATTGCCACCTACCACGGGAGCTACACACTCTGGCACGGCGCCTGTGCTCGGGTTCGTCCCTGCAGCGTCGACAAATCTAAGTAGTCGACCTCTGGCTCGCGGCACGCCCCGCGCACGTCGCCTCACCAGGCCCTCAGTGCCTTCATATTCTTGCAGAGCGACCTGCAGCAGACCGGCAATCACCGCGGCAATCTGTGTTTCTCCTCGTGCTGACCTGTAGGAACCTCCCGAGAACGACAGCGGGCGGTACCACGGGCTCCTTCTTCTCCCATGCGATTCGCTTGCACGTTAAAAAGGGGGCTCCTGAGCATCGCGACTCAAGAGCTCCTACTGGCTCTCCAGCCCTCACCCCCTGGCCTTGATCATGGCATCGCGACCTGACATACCAGTGGAGGCTGAGCTCGCTCGAGGGCCAGGACCTGAGGACGCAGAGCACACGGGAGAATGTGGACAAGAGGGGGAAGCTCGCATGGGCCTAGCCTAGCTACCCTACAGCGGCAGACGCACAAGTCTGGCGCGACACAAGGAGCCAGCTCAGGAATGCCAAGGAGCCTCGATTGACCCAGCGCTACAGCATAGGATCCTCACCTGTGGTAGCCTTGTTGCGGCAACTTCGCCACCCTTTCCTGCCTCTTGATGGTTGCTTGAGCGCTAAAGGTGACCTCTTGAGCATGGCGCCTCAGGAGCTCTTACTGGACCTCAGGCCGCTCACCTCCTGGCCGTGACCACGGCATCACGACCTAGCATACCAGTGACGGCTGCAGCCTGCTTGGGGACTGGGGCCTGTCGGCGTAGAGCACCAAGCTGTCGCGAGGTTGGAAAGGGGAGACCGAGCCGAAACAGGACATGCGCTCGCAAATTTTCATAATGAGGATAATATGAACAAAAGACATTACGGATCCTTTACACACCACAAGGGGTCTGTTTCAATTCTTCGCAGGGAACAAAAGAGGGGAGTTCCTAGGAGCCCTATCTACACACGCCAGGGAAGTCGGCGCCATCATCAACAATGGGCCGCGGGAGGCCGGCGCCAACCCCATCCAGATCAGCGATGGTGGCGGCCGGGCGTTGTGGCCTTGCTCCGGGCCCGGCGAGAGCTCGGGGGCACGTAGCTGTCTTCGCTCGTCTCCGGAGTCTCGTAGGGCTCGGGAGAGTCGCTAGACTCCCAAGCGACGCCGCTGCTGCTGCTGGATGAGCCGCTCGCGAGGCAGGCGGCAGGCCCGGCTCCTGCCGCGGCGTGCTACCTCTTGAGCATTGCGTTGGTTTTCCCTTGAAGAGGAAAGGGTGATACAGCAAAGTAGCGTAAGTATTTCCCTCAGTTTTTGAGAATCAAGGTATCAATCTAGTAGGAGGCTACGCGTGAGTCCCTCGCACCTACACTAAACAAATAAATCCTCGCAACCAACGCGATAAGGGGTTGTCAATCCCTACACGGTCACTTACGAGAGTGAGATCTGATAGATATGATAGGATAATTTTTTGGTATTTTTATGATAAAGATGCAAAGTAAAAAAAAAGAAAAGTAAAAAGGCAACGGAAATAACTAAGTGTTGGAATATTAATATGATGAAGATAGACCCGGGGGCCATAGGTTTCACTAGTGGCTTCTCTCAAGAACATAAGTATTTTACGGTGGGTGGACAAATTACTGTTGAGCAATTGACAGAATTTAGCATAGTTATGATAATATCTAGGTATGATCATGTATATAGGCATCACGTCCGAGACAAGTAGACCGACTCCTGCCTTCATCTACTACTATTACTCCACACATCGACCACTGCATCTAGAGTATTAAGTTCATAAGAACAAAGTAACGCCTTAAGCAAGATGACATGATGTAGAGGGATAAATTCATGCAATATGATAAAAAACCCATCTTGTTATCCTCGATGGCAACAATAAAATACGTGCCTTGCTGCCCCTACTGTCACTGGGAAAGGACACCGCAAGATTGAACCCAAAGCTAAGCAATTCTCCCATTGCAAGAAAGATCAATCTAGTAGGCCAAACCAAACTGATAATTCGAAGAGACTTGCAAAGATAACCAATCATACATAAAAGAATTCAGAAGATTCAAATATTGTTCATAGATAAACTTGATCATAAACCCACAATTCATCGGTCTCAACAAACACACCGCAAAACAAGATTACATCGAATAGATCTCCACGAGAGAGGGGGAGAACATTGTATTGAGATCCAAAAAGAGAAAAGAAGCCATCTAGCTACTAACTATGGACCCGAAGGTCTGAGGTAAACTACTCACACTTCATCGAAGAGGTTGTGGTGTTGATGTAGAAGCCCTCCATGATCGATGCCCCCTCCGGCGGAGCTCCGGAACAAGCCCCAAGATGGGATCTCGTGGGTATTAGAAGGTTGCGGCGGTGGAATTAGGTTTTTGGCTCCGTATCTGATCGTTTGGGGCTACGTAGGTATATATAGGAGGAAGGAGTACGTCGGCGGAGCAACATGGGGCCCACGAGGGTGGAGGGCGCGCCTGGGGGGTAGGTGCGCCCCCTACCTCGTGGCTTCCTTTATGTAGGGTCCAAGTCTCCTGAATCATGTTCGTTCCAAAAATCACGTTCCCGAAGGTTTCATTCCGTTTGGACTCCGTTTGATATTCTTTTTCTGCAAAACTCTGAAATAGGCAAAAAATAACAATTCTGGGCTGGGCCTCCGGTTAATAGGTTAGTCCCAAAAATACTATAAAAGTGAATAATAAAGCCCAATAATGTCCAAAACAGAAGATAATATAGCATGGAGCAATCAAAAATTATAGATACGTTGGAGACGTATCAAACATCCCCAAGCTTAATTCCTGCTCGTCCTCGAGTAGATAAATGATAACAACAGAATTTTTGATGCGGAATGCTACTAGGCATAATTTTTTTTGACACCTTACTAGGCATAATTTCAATGTAATTCTTCTCAATTGTGGTATGAATATTCAGATCCGAAAGATTCAAGACAAAAGTTTAATATTACATAGAAATAATAATACTTCAAGCATACTAACTAAGCAATTATGTCTTCTCAAAATAACATGGCCAAAGAAAGTTCATCCCTACAAAATCATATAGTTTAGTCATGCTCCATTTTCGTCACACAAGAATGCTCTCATCATGCACAACCCCGATGACAAGCCAAGCAATTGTTTCATACTTAAGTAATCTCAAACTTTATAAACCTTCACGCAATACATGAGCGTGAGCCATGGATATAGCACTATGGGTGGAATAGAGTATAATGATGGGGGTTATGTGGAGAAGACAAAAAAGGAGAAAGTCTCACATCAATGAGGCTAATCAATGAGCTATGGAGATGCCCATCGATTGATGTTAATGCAAGGAGTAGGGATTGTCATGCAATGGATGCACTACAGCTATAAATGTATGAAAGCTCAACAAAAGAAACTAAGTGGGTGTGCATCCAACTTGCTTGCTCACGAATACCTAGGGCACTTGAGGAGGCCCATTGTTGGAATATACAAGCCAAGTTCTATAATGAAAAATTCCCACTAGTATATGAAAGTGACAAAACAAGAGACTCTCTATCATGAAGATTATGGTACTACTTTGAAGCACAAGTGTGGAAAAAAGGATAATAGCACTGCCCCTTTTTATTTCTCTTTTTTTGGGCCTTCCTTTTTTTATTTGGCCTTTCTCTTTTTCTTTTTCTTTTTTTGGGACAATGCTCTATTAAATGATGATCATCGCACTTCTATTTATTTACAACTCAATGATTACAACTCGATACTAGAACAAAGTATGACTCTATAAGAATGCCTCTGGCGGTGTACCGGGATATGCAATGAACCAAAAGTAACATGTATGAAAGAATTATGAACGGTGGCTTTGCCAAAAATACTACGTCAACTACATGATCTTGCTAGAATATGACAATGATGAACGTTTCATGATAAATGGAATGGTGGAAAGTTGCATGGCAATATATCTCGGAATGGCTATGGAAATGCCATAATAGGTAGGTATGGTGGCTGTTTTGAGGAAGATATAAGGAGGTTTATGTGTGAAAGAGCGTATCATATCACGGGGTTTGGATGCACCGGCGAAGTTTGCACCAACTCTCAATGTGAGAAAGATCAATGCACGGTACCGAAGAGGCTAGCAATGACGGAAAGGTGAGAGTACGTATAATCCATGGACTCAACATTAGTCATAAAGAACTCACATACTTATTGCAAAAATCTACAAGTCCTCAAAAACCAAGCATTACGCGCATGCTCCTAGGGGATAGATTGGTAGGAAAAGACCATCGCCGTCCCCGACCGCCACTCATAAGGAGGACAATCAAAAAACACCTCATGTTTCAAATTTGTTACATAACGTTTACCATACGTGCATGCTACGGGACTTGCAAGCTTCAACACAAGTATTTCTCAAATTCACAACTACTCAACTAGCACAACTTTAATATCACTACCTCCATATCTAAAAACAATCATCAAGCATCAAACTTCTCTTAGTATTCAAAACACTCATAAGAAAGTTTTTACAAATCTTGAATACCTAGCATATTAGGATTATTTAAGCAAATTACCATGCTATTTAAGACTCTCAAAATAATCTAAGTGAAGCATGAGAGATCAATAGTTTCTATAAAACAAATCCACCACCGTGCTCTAAAAGATATAAGTGAAGTACTAGAGCAAAACTATATAACTCAAAAGATATAAGTGAAGCACATAGAGTATTCTAATAATTTCCTAATCATCTGTGTCTCTCTCAAAAAGTGTGTTCAGCAAGGATGATTGTGGTAAACTAAAAAGCAAAGACTCAAATCATACAAGACGCTCCAAGCAAAACACATATCATGTGGTGAATAAAAATATAGCTCCAAGTAAAGTTACCGATGGAAGTAGACGAAAGAGGGGATGCCTTCCGGGGCATCCCCAAGCTTTGGCTTTTAGGTGTCCTTAGATTATCTTGGGTGTGCCATGGGAATCCCCAAGCTTAGGCTCTTGCCACTCCTTGTTCCATAATCCATCAAATCTTTCACCCAAAACTTGAAAACTTCACAACACAAAACTCAACAGAAAATCTCGTGAGCTCCGTTAGCGAAAGAAAACAAAAGAGCACTTCAGGGTACTGTAATGAACTCATTCTTTATTTATATTGGTGTTAAACCTACTGTATTCCAACTTATCTATGGTTTATAAACTATTTTACTAATCATAGATTTATCAAAATAAGCAAACAACACATGAAAAATAGAATATGTCAAAAACAGAACAGTCTGTAGTAATCTATAACTAACGCAAACTTCTGGAACTCCAAAAAATCAGAAAAAATAGGACGACCTAGAGAATTTGTTTGTTAATCAGAAGAAATTGGAATCAATATTTTATCACGTTCTGGTGATTTTTAACAATTATTTTCATGAACAGAAAGTTTCTGGAAATTTCTGCAAGATCAAATAACTATCATCCAAGAAGATCCTATAGGTTTAACTTGGCCCAAACACTAATTAAAACATAAAGACACATCTAACCATAGGCTAGATAAAATATTTATTCCTAAACAGAAGCAAAAAGCATAAAACTAAAAAATAAAATTGGGTTGCCTCCCAACAAGCGCTATCGTTTTACGCCCCTAGCTAGGCATAAAATCAAGGATAGATCTAGGTATTGCCATCTTTGGTAGGTAATTCTTCAATGAGGCATCTACCATCCTTAGGAATTTCCTTCTTTTTATTGATTCTCAAACTTTTAGGTACAAGATCAAAAAATTCATTTGTAACAAATGGTTCCTTAATGATAGCAAAAAGATTGGGATGAATACTTATAGATTTGAGATCGCAGTTTCCTTACTAGAGGATTCACCCTTATTTTTAGGAACATACATAAGCTTGGCAATTTTAGTAGGAGGACTTGGAGTATTCTTTACGGAAGAAAAGGTGGTTCCTAAGTTGGTAATGATATCCTCAAGTTTATTGATTCTAGTGGAATCCTGATTTATTTTCTCATTAACTATGGGTTCCTTCTCTTTAATATTTTTCAAAGTGACTCCTACTTTAGATCCATATTGAGTGATTCGGTTGTGGATCTTTTTATCCAAATTTTCAATTAACTCTAGAGTAGCAACCTTATTTTCAGTAATTTCAAGTCTTTGCATTACATGCTCCAAAGTTAACATAGTTCCATTAACCAAAAGAGGTGGTGAGCCAAACAAATCTATCATAGCATTATAAGAATCAAAAGTATGGCTACCCAAAAAGTTCCCTCCGGTAATGGTATCAAGGATATATCTGTACCAAGGATTAGCTCCTACATAAAAATTGCAAAGAAGAACGGAAGTAGATTGCTTCCTGGTAGATCTATTTTGAGCATTGCAAATTCTATACCAAACGTCTTTTAAATTTTCTCCCTCCCTTTGCTTAAAATTTAGAACTTCGTTCTCGGGAGACAACGGAGAAGATAGAGGACAAGCCATAACGACAAGCAAACAAAAAAGAGGCAAACGAAAAAGAGAAGGCGAATAAAACGGCAAGGGTGAAGTGGGGGAGAGGAAAACGAGAGGCAAATGGCGAATAATGTAATGCGGGATGTAAGGGTTTGTGATGGGTACTTGGTATGTTGACTTTTGCGTAGACCTCCCCGACAACGGCACCAGAAATCCTTCTTGCTACCTCTTGAGCACTGCGTTGGTTTTCCCTTGAAGAGGAAACGGTGATGCAGCAAAGTAGCGTAAGTATTTCCCTCAGTTTTTGAGAACCAAGGTATCAATCTAGTAGGAGGCTACGCGTGAGTCCCTCGCACCTACACAAAACAAATAAATCCTCGCAACCAACGCGATAAGGGGTTGTCAATCCCTACACGGTCACTTACGAGAGTGAGATCTGATAGATATGATAGGATAATATTTTGGTATTTTTATGATAAAGATGCAAAGTAAAAAAAGCAAAGTAAAAAGGCAACGGAAATAACTAAGTGTTGGAATATTAATATGATGAAGATAGACCCGGGGGCCATAGGTTTCACTAGTGGCTTCTCTCAAGAACATAAGTATTTTACGGTGGGTGAACAAATTACTGTTGAGCAATTGACAGAATTTAGCATAGTTATGAGAATATCTAGGTATGATCATGTATATAGGCATCACGTCCGAGACAAGTAGACCGACTCCTGCCTTCATCTACTACTATTACTCCACACATCGACCGCTACATCTAGAGTATTAAGTTCATAAGAACAGAGTAACGCCTTAAGCAAGATGACATGATGTAGAGGGATAAATTCATGCAATATTATAAAAACCCCATCTTGTTATCCTCGATGGCAACAATACAATACGTCCCTTGCTGCCCCTACTGTCACTATGAAAGGACACCGCAAGATTGAACCCAAAGCTAAGCACTTCTCCCATTGCAAGAAAGATCAATCTAGTAGGCCAAACCAAACTGATAATTCGAAGAGACTTGCAAAGATAACCAATCATACATAAAAGAATTCAGAAGATTCAAATATTGTTCATAGATAAACTTGATCATAAACCCACAATTCATCGGTCTCAACAAACACACCGCATAAAACAAGATTACATCGAATAGATCTCCACGAGAGAGGGGAGAACATTGTATTGAGATCCAAAAGAGAGAAGAAGCCATCTAGCTACTAACTATGGACCCAAAGGTCTCGAGGTAAACTACTCACACTTCATCGGAGAGGCTATGGTGTTGATGTAGAAGCCCTCCGTGATCGATGCCCTCCCATGAGCTCAAACAGGCCCCAAGATGGGATCTCGTGGGTACAGAAGGTTGCGGCGGTGGAATTAGGTTTTTGGCTCCTGTTCTGATCGTTTGGGGGTACGTAGGTATATATAGGAGGAAGGAGTACGTCGGTGGAGCAATGTGGGGCCCACGAGGGTGGAGGGCGCGCCTGGGGGGGTAGGCGCGCCCCCTACCTCGTGGCTTCCTCGAAGCTTCCTTTACGTAGGGTCCATGTCTCCTGGATCATGTTCGTTCCAAAAATCGCGTTCCCGAAGGTTTCATTCCGTTTGGACTCCGTTTGATATTATCTTTCTGCGGAACTCTGAAATAGGCAAAGAACAGCAATTCTGGGCTGGGCCTCAGGTTAATAGGTTAGTCCCAAAAATAATATAAAAGTGAATAATAAAGCCCAATAATGTCCAAAACAGAAGATAATATAGCATGGAGCAATCAAAAATTATAGATACATTGGAGACGTATCACGGCGCCGTCGAGGCGACCCTCTCCGGAGCAGCACTCCAAGCGACGGCCTTCCGCGTCGAATACTTTGAAGAACATCGTGGAGGCACTGTCGTACTCGAAGTGGATCGCGAGGGCGCCCTTCATACAGCAAACTCGGGCGATCTCACCCCAGCCACGGGTCATGAAGATCTTGCCTGAGGAAACAACTTCAACCTCCGCTCCAGTCGCCGGGGCGTCGTAGTCGGCGTGGTGCAACCAAAGCTCGAGGGGCCCCCTCGGCGGCATCTCAGTGGAGAAGAATGACGGGAAGCGGATCCAGGTGCACGGAGGCATCGCCGCCCACATCATGAGTTCGCGCGAGGAGTCCGTAGCGTGGGCTCCTGGGGCGACCGCGTGTGTCACCACGGCGCGGCGACCATGGATGCGGCGTGGGCAGTGCGCTCGCCGCCTCTTCCTCCAGACCCCTCGGCTTGGGCATACAGAGGCAGCGGGTACCCGGGAGGAGGCCGCTCTTACCAAGGCCTCGCGACCATTCGCGGCGGTGACTCGGCCTCTTCTTCTGCGGAAGTGGCCCGGGCTCGTCGCGGGGGGTTTTTCCCTTCTCTGCGGCCAAGAACCTTCGAATAGGCGCCATGGGAGTTGCTACTAGCAATGGAGCAAGGAAGGAGAAGCGAGCGGAGCAGGAAGAGATGAGCAATGGGGGCTCCGCCCCCCTCCTCATTTATAGCAGGAGAAGGCCAACCAGCGATCCCCACGATCACAGGTAATGATGATATTTCTCTGCATGCAGCAAGGACTCGTCAAGTTGGGCAGTTGCCAAGGCAGCATGGGGAAGTGGAGATGCCCACGTCCAATCAATCGTCATGCGTCGACCAAGGCCGCAGGCTGTTGGGGCCTGCGGCGCTCCACACTTTCCCTTTGGCTTCGCCTCGAAGCCAAGTTCGAGCGCGCCTTGGGCCCGGGGGCTACTGTCGGTGTCCTGGGAACGGGGGTCCCCAGACTTGCCTGCTTGCGGCCCACGGCTGGCTCCACTAGCGGCCCTCTACGGCCCATCTTCACCAGCAAACACTCAAGACCATCGCGAGGGGCCAAGCCTCGCAAGGCGGATGACACAAGACCTCCTCGGGAGCTGCCTCACCAGGCTAGCTCGCGAGGGGCGGAGAGATCAAGGCAAGGGACACCTCGCGAGGTTCCTGTGATGCAAGACATGACGACTGGAGCCAGGCGGGCACCAGCGCACGCAGTGTCCTCGTTTCCTCATTGGTGCTAAAGGGATAAGCGCGGGCAAGGAGTCCCGGGGCATCAGGCAAAGGTTTCCATATCGATGCAATGAGACCAAGACCAGCAGGACGGCAAGACGGAGGTCACCGTGGAGCCCAAGACGGCGTCACCACCAGAGCCTTTGGCAGGCGAAGACCACCTTTAGTCAGGATAGCCTATACTAGTTGTCCCCCTTCAAATTGGCCGTTGTGGCATCCCTTCCCGCTCAATATTTGGGGAGAGGACCAGGGCCTCCATAAATAGGACTAGCCACCACCATAGGAGGGGGAGGAGGGATCCGCAACTAAAACTAGAGTGGAGACTCATCTCGGACTAGATCCATCCCATCCTCACACTCACCAAGCACAAGAACACCTCTCCTCAGGAGGCTGTTCTTCCCATGTACTGTTCATCATCAGCCCAAGAGGCAATCCACCACACCACACTAGAGTAGGGTATTACACCACAATGGTGGCCTGAACCAGTATAAATCTTGTGTCTCTTGTGTTGCGGGTTTGTCGGGCTAGGCTTTGAGATCGCGGCACGACTGAGGGCATGATTAGGTAGGGGAGAGATCTTCATGCGCACCCCATTGATCGAACCTCAAGGGTTTTGCCGAAACCCTAAATCTGACAAAGCCCGAGTGTTCGAGTCCATTTGAATTGATTCACAAACCAAATTTCAAAGCAAGGGCAAATGAAGTCCGGAAAAAGAGAGAAGGCAAAATCCAGGCTGTCACAATACTGCTACACCTGCATGCTGTTCGGGGTGAGAAATGCCGGTGCAACCTTCCAGTGATTGATGCACATCACCCTGGGCCGGCAGCTAAGGAGGAATGCCGAGGCATACGTCGACAACATAGTGGTCAAATCACGGGAGGCGAGAATTCTTGTCGGATATTTGGAAGAAATGTTCACCAACTTGCGCAAGGTAAACTTGTGGCTCAATACAGAGAAGTGTGTGTTTGGAGTCCCGTCCGGCAATCTACTGGGCTTCCTGGTGTCGTACAGAGGGATCGAGGCTAACCCAGAGAAGGTCAAGGAGATAGAAAAGATGAGCACGCCGCAGACCCTCAAGGAGATGCAGAAGCTCGCAGGCTGCAGAACTTCGCTGGGGCGCATCATCTCCAAGCTAGGTGAGGGAGTCCTCCTAGAGTAAGTGGTCCTCGGGCGTTCGGGCTATGTAACACGGGCCGGACTGATGGGCTATGAAGATACAAGACAGGAGACTTCTTCCCGTGTCCAGATGGGACTCTCCTTTGCGTGGATGACAAGCTTGGTGTTCGGATATGTAGATTCCTTTCTCTGTAACCGACTTTGTACAACCCTAGTCCCCTCCGGTGTCTATATAAACCGGAGGGTTTAGTCCATAGAGGCAATCACAATCATACAGGCTAGACATCTAGGGTTTAGCCATTACGATCTCGTAGTAGATCAACTCTTGTAATCGTCATATTCATCAAGATCAATCAAGCAGGAAGTAGGGTATTACCTCCATCAAGAGGGCCCGAACCTGGGTAAACATTGTGTCCCCTGTCTCCTGTTACCATCGACCTTAGACACATAGTTCGGGACCCCCTACCCGAGATCCGCCGGTTTTCACACCGACATTGGTGCTTTCATTGAGAGTTCCACTGCAACATCATCAAGAGGTTCGATGGCTCCATCAATCATCTACAACAATGCTGCACTGGGGAAAGTTCTGCTCCCCGGCCAGATCTTTGTGTTCGGCGGCTTCGAACTGCGGGCCAACTCACTTGGCCATCTAGAGCAGATCGACAGCTACGCCCCAGGTCACCAGATTAGTTTTGTAAATCTGGACTATGTCGCTGATATCCGAGGAGACTTGATCTTCCAAGGATTCGCGCCCCCAACCTCCACTCTGGCCTTAGATCTGGAGTGTATCGCCAGGTCCGAAGACGGGCTTCCTGAGCTCGCCGCACTATCTGCGGCCACTAGGCCCATTACGGGAGAACCAGAGGAAGTAGTGTCCCTGGCAACCATCACGAAGCCGGACCCTTCTCAGGACACTAGCTCCGAACCCACGGAGTCAGCATCGTGTGTGTTTGGCCAAGGAGTTTCCCCCCTGCCGTACTCCACGGACTCCCTTTTCCCTGGCCAAACCTAGCCTTTAAGCGAGGCTTTGGACTTAATGTGATCTCTTGTAATTACAGAGGAGCAATATTCAAACTACGCCCAGCCCGGGCTAGGGTATGAGAGCAGGGAACTTTACATCCCACCCACCACCCACTTTGTAGCCACTATCGATGTCGGTGTTCTGGGAACGGGGGTCCCCAGACTTGCCTGCCTGCGGCCCACGGTGTGGCTCCACTCGCGGCCCAGTATGGCCCGTCTTCACCAACCAATGCTGAAGACCCTCGCGAGGGGCCAAGCCTCGCGAGGCGGACGACACAAGGCCTCCTCGAGGGCAGCCTCACCGGGATTGGCTCACGAGGGGCGGAGAGATCAAGGCAAGGCGAACCTCGTGAGGTTCCTACGATGTCAGCCATGACGACCAAGGCCAGGTGGACACCAGCGCACACAGTGTCCTCGCTTCCTCTTTGGTGCTAAGGAGGCAAGCGCAGGCAAGGAGTACCAAGGCATCAAGCAAAGGTTTCCATATCGGTGCAACGAGACCAACACCAGCAGGACGGCATAGCGGAGGTCACCGTGGAGCCCAAGACGGTGTCACCACCAGAGCCTTTCGCGGGCGAAGACCACCTTTAGTAAGGATAGCTTGTACTAGTTGTCCCCCTTCAAATTGGCCGTTGTTGGCTCCAATCCCGCTCGATATTTGGGGAGAGGCCCAGGGCCTCTATAAATAGGACTAGCCACCACAGTAGGAGGCAACTCGAGCTAGATCGAGACCAGCTGATCTCGAACCGATTCGGATCATCCACACACCCACCAAGCACAAGAACACCTCTCCTCTTGAGGCTGTTCTTCCCCTTGTACTGTTCATCCTCAGCCCAAGAGGCAATCCACCACACCACACTGGAGTAGGGTATTACACCACAATGGTGGCCCGAACCAGTATAAATATTGTGTCCCTTGTGTTGCGAGTTCGTCGAGCTAGGCTTTGAGATCGCAGCGAGGTTGAGGGCGTGAATCGGTAGGGGGAAATCTTTGCACGCACCCCAGTGTTTGAACCTCGAGGGTTTTGCCAAAACCCAAAATCCGACATTTGGTGCGCCAGGTAGGGGTGCGCTGGAGCTTCCCTTCCGTTGATCTGCGTCCCATCGCCTCGCTGTCTCCACGGCGGACGCTCGCCGAGCTCGCGCTGAGCGCCGGGCCGCCCGCGTTGCTCAGACGACTCCTGTCGGCGGGCCACGCCGTTGTTCTCCGTTGCTTGCCGCCAATGCCGTCATCGTCCAGGCGGGAAACAAGCAGCAAGCATCCTCGCTGCACCCCTTGGTGTGGCGGGGCAGCCCGCCACCACATCGACCCCGGCCGGTCGTGCCGTCCCGCTAAATCACGCTCCCACGGACGCGGAGGCCGCGCTGTGCATGTTACGCGAACTCCTGCGTCACCGCCCCATTGACGACCTCTATGAGGACTGGCTGGACCGCATCACCGAGCTCGTCAGCTCTGCAGGGGGCTCCCCTGCGCCGTCCCTCTCACTGCCTCGCCCTCCGCCAGCTGCGGGCGACGTGGCCCATGGAGCGCCACCACCACCACCTCCGCACCAACACGGCATCCTGGCACCAAGGCGTGCGGCCCCCCGACACAACCCACCGCGTCGGGCGCCCATGCGCGAAGAAGGAAGCTGCAAAGAAGTTCCTCGTCCGCAAGAAAACGCTCCCGCGCTCCCAGCACCACTACGACAAGATCGTGCGCCGCCTGCTGTGGTGGTGCGCGGACATCAAGAGCAGGCCCCGCACCAGCCAAGGGTCCCGGTGGCCACCGCGGGCTACCGCTCCTTCACTCCTGAGCTGCGTAGCGTTGCATGGCCGGGAAAGTTCAAGCCAGACCTGCCTCCACGCTACGATGGCACCCCCGACCCCATGGAGTTCCTGCAGCTCTATGAACTGAGCATCGAGGCGGCCAACGGTGATGAAAAATTCATGGCGAACTGGATCCCCATGGCTCTTAAGGATGGTGCCCGTTCATGGCTCCTGAACCTGCCTCCCGGCTCCATCTCCTCCTGGAACGAGATGCGTGACCGCTTCGTCGCCAACTTCCAGGGCACTCGCGACTGCCCTCTGGCCGTGGGTGACCTTCGGCGCATCAAGCAGCAGCCAAGGGAGACCCTCCAGAAGTACATCCAGTGCTTCAACAACGTTCGCCTCAAGATCCCCAAGGTGATGGACGAGGCCATCATCTCCACGTTTTCTGATGGTGTCTGCGTTGTCCAGATGAAGGGGGAGCTCGCCATCCACGAGGAGTTGTGCACGTCCCTGGAGTTGTTCAACCTGGTGACCAAGTGCGCAAGGGCTGAGGAAGGGTGCCTTTCCCTTCTAGACCTCCCAGCTGCCGACATGGAGGAGAAGAAAGCCAAGGCCAAGGACGTGAAGTGCAAGGGAGTGGTTGTACTCGCAGCGGAGCCGGACACGAAGCGCGGCCAGGACCAGCCCGAGTCATCCAAGAGCAGCCGGCCGTTCTGCGCCTTCCACAACGTTCACAGCCACAACACCAACGACTGTCAAGAGCTCAGGGCCATTCAAGATGGACACCTCGGTCGACGCCCCGAGCGCAACGACCAGGGCTACGGCCGAGGAGGACATGGCGGAGGACGCTGGGACAACCGTGGCCCCCGCCAGGAGTGGCGCGACCGACCTCGAGAGGACCGCTGGCAAGACCAACCTCGCGAAGGTGCATGGAGGGACCAGCCTCGCGAGGATCGCGCTCAGAGCAACGCTGGCCTTCCCCCGCTGCCACCACCAGCAAGAAGGAACGACGATCACTATCGGGACGAGGGGCCTGGGGGATTCCAGGAGCCGCGAGCTATCGCCTGCATCTTGGGTGGAGCTCAAGCCTCGGCCTCTCAATGCATCATCAGGCAGTTTGCTCACGAGGTGAACGCAGTCCTCCCCAGGCTCAAGGCCACGCGCCCACATAGGTGATCCAAGTGCGCCATCACCTTTAGTTCTGAAGATCAGCTCAAGTGCGCGGCCACCGTTGGCGCCCTCCCAATGCTTTGCTCACCCGTCATCAGCAACGTACAAGTCACCAAGACACTCATCGACGGCGGCGCAGGGCTCAACGTCCTATCCGTCGAGACATTCGACAACCTTCAAGTGCCCTACGATCAGCTTCAGTCTACCAAGCCCTTCTCAGGAGTGATCGACGGTTCCACACGCCGATAGGGCAGGTCCGCCTCCCTGTCACCTTCGGACAGCACGACAACTACCGCACCGAGCTCATCGACTTCGACGTCGCCCACATCCGTCTGCCATACAACGCCATCCTCGGGTATCCGGCCCTAGCCAAGTTCATGGCAGTGAAGCACCACAGCTACAACGTCCTCAAGATGCTAGGAAGCGGCGGGATCATCACAGTCCCCTGTGAAGAGAAAGATGCGGTGTGCTCCCTCGAGCGTGCCTTCCAAGCAGCGTCAATTAAAGACCCCGACAGCAATGCAGCACAGTACCCTCCTTAGGTCGTCCCCAAGAAGAAGAAGCAGCTACTCCGCATAGGGCCTCAGGAGAACGGCACCACAACTGGAGCCACGTCAGGATCAGTGCCCGCGCCCGGGGCGCCTCCCTCCCTCGCATAGGAAGGTGCGCCCGCCACCCTCCTCTGGCAGGGCTCGGGGGCTCTCTTCTGGAGGGCCTTTGACCTTGCCAACATCACGAGGGAGGCGCTCGGGCACCACATGGAGGCGTGCTTCGCAGCATGTTTCCCTCAGGAGGACACCGGGCGAGGAGCGCCCAACGCTCAGGAGTTCATCGCCAAGACCACTCAGGAACTTCAGGATGCAAGGGCCATGCGCGGCGATCGCCGCTCACCTGGCGCAACTCCCCATCCAGGCGAGGATGCCGGGCTCCGCATCTGCATCGACGTCCCAGGGCTCAACAGAGCCGCATCTCAGGAGCTCTTCTAGCCTTCGTGCATGGGACATTGTGAGGGTCCACCTCACAGCTATGTTTGCATGCCATTCGGCCTGCCGAGCGTGGCGTCCGCCTTCCAGCACAACCTGTGGAGCATCCTGGCGGCTCGGGAGGCCAGGCACCACGTGGTCCTGGCGGAGATGGAGACGGTCCTCAAGGAACCGCCTGGACCCCTAGAGCCTCCCGAGGCTCTGGACCACGGCGGCTCGTGAGGAGCAACCCCTTCGTCACGCGTCTTCAGCTGCCTCAACACCCCTTCGACAACAGAACCAGGTGAAATTTTCCAAGTTTATTTAGCTGGGAGCGCCCCTTGGGTTGCATCATTCCCAGGTCGCGTGGGTCCGTCCCAGCGGCATGTATCGTTTTTATGTCTTCAGCTTACCTTGTTAGGGGCGCCCCTCGGGCTGCATCATCCCCAAGCAGCTCGGGTCCGACCCAGTGGCGTGTATCGTTCGTGCATTTACCTAAGCTAGTTTGCTTCTCATGCTTAACCTATCTGTGATCAGCACCTGCTTGATTGTCACCTACTACAGGAGCCGTTCACGCTGGCACGACGCTTGTGCTTGGGTCCGTCCCTACAACGTTGATAAATCCGAGCGGTCGAGCTCTGGCCCGCGGCACTGCCCGCGCGCATCACCTCACCAGGCCCTCGGTGCCTTCATTCTGTTGCAGAGCGACCAGTGGCCGGCCGGCAACCATAATGGCAATCTATGCCCCTCCTCGCGCTGACTTGCAGGAACCTCCCGAGGACAACAGCGGGCGGTACCGCGGGCTCCTTCTTCTCCCATGCGATTCGCTTGCGCGTTAAAAGGGGGCTCCTGAGCATCACGACTCGGGAGTTCCTACTGGCTCTCCAGCCCTCACCCCTGGCCTTGACCATGGCATGCAACCTGGCATACCAACGGCGGCTGAGCTCGCTCGAGGGTCGGGACGTGAGGACGTAGAGCACGAAGGAGAGCGTGGGGAAGAAAGGGAAGCACGCATGGGCCTAACCTAGCTGCGCCACGACCGCTGATGCACGAGTCTGGCGCAACGCCAGGAAACGACTCCAGACTACCGAGATAAGTTTCGCGCTTGAATCAACCGATCGCCACTACACGGGATCCTCACTCGCTACAGCACTGTTGCAGCAGTGTTGCCTCCCTTTCTTACCTTCCGATGGTCGCTTGCGCGCTAAAGGGGACCTCCTGAGCATCGCGCCTTAGGAGCTCTTACTAGACCTCGGGCCGCTCACCTCCTGGCCTTGACCACGGCATCGCGACCTGGCATACTAGCGACGGCTGCAGCCTGCCTGGGGACCGGGACCTGTCAGCGTAGAGCACCAAGCTGCCGCGAGGTTGGAAAGGGGAAACCAAGTCGGAATAGGACGCGGACACACACGATTTCATGATAAGGATAATATCAACAAAAGACATTGCGGACCCTTTACACGCCCCGCGGGGCACTTCTCGATTCCTCGCAGGGAGCAAAAGAAAAGAACTTCAAGGAGCCCTATCTACACGCACTCCCGTGGCCGACACCATCATCAACAGTGGGCCACGGGAAGCCGGCGCCAACCCCATCCAGATCAGCGGCGGCGGCGGCCGGACGCTGCAGCCTTACTCCGGGCGCGGCGAGAGCTCGGGGGCACGTAGCTGTCGTTGCTCGTCTCTGGAGTCACGTAGAGCTCGGGAGAATCGCTGGACCCCCAAGCGTCACTGATGCTACCAGAGGAGCCACTGGCGGGGCGGACAGCAGGCCCTGCTCCTGCTGTGATGCCGTCCTGACGCCCCCCTCCAGGGCAGCACTCAAAGCGGAAGCCTTCCGCGTCGAAGACCTTGAAGAACATCATGGAGGCGCCGTCATATTCGAAGTGGATCGCGAGGGCGCCTTCCGCACGGCAAACCCAGGCGACCTCACCCTAGCCTCGGGTCATGAAGATCTTGCCCGAGGAGACGGCTTCAACTTCTGCTCCGGTCGCTGGTGTGTCGCAATCGCCGTGCTGCAGCCATAGCTCGAGGGGTCCCCTCGGCAACATCTTGGCGGAGAAGAATGAAGGGAAATGGACCCAGGTACGCGGAGGCATCGCCTCCCATAGCACAAGTTCTCGTGAGGCGTCCGCGGTGTGGACTCCAGGGGCGATGGCACGCGCCATCGCGGCGCGGCGGCCTCGGTTGCGGCGCGGGCGGCACCGCTTGCTGCCTCTTCCTCCCGAACCCTCAGCTTGGGCGTACAAAGGTAGTGGATACCTGGGAGGTGGCCGCTCGTACCATGGCCTTGTCACCTCCTGCCTCACGACTATGTTGTGGCAGTGGACCGGCCTCTTCCTCGGCGGAAGTGGCCCGGGCTCATCGCGGGGAGTTTTTCCCTTCTCCGTGGCTGAGAACCTTCGAATCGGCTCCATGGTGTCGCTACCAGCAATGGAGCTAGGGAGAAGAAGCGAGCAAGAAGAGATGGGCGACAGGGGTCTTGCCCCCTTCCCATTTGTAGCAGGAGGAGGCCAACCGTCGACCTCCACGATCACAGGTAATGATAACCCTCTCTGCATGCAGCAGGGACTCATCAAGTCGGGCAGTTGCTGAGGCAGCATGGGGAAGCAGAGATGCCCACGTCCAATCAATCACCATGCGTCAACCAAGTCCGAAGGCTGTTGGGGCCCGTGGTACTCCGCACTTGCCCATTGGCTTCGCCTCGAAGCCAAGTCCGAGCGCGCCTTTGGCCCGGGGGCTACTGTCGGTGTTCTGGGAACGGGGGTCCCCAAACTTGCCTGCCTGTGGCCCACGGGGTGGCTCCACTTGCGGCCCAGTATGGCCCGTCTTCACCAACCAACGCTCAAGACCCTCGCGAGGGGCCAAGCCTCGCGAGGGGGACGACACAAGGACTCCTCGAGGGCAGCCTCACCGGGACTGGCTCACGAGGGGCGGAGAGATCAAGGCAAGGCGAACCTCGTGAGGTTCCTACGATGTCAGCCATGACGACTGAGGGAGTCCTGGACTAGGGGGTGTCCGGATAGCCGAACTATCATCATGGCCGGACTCCAAGACTATGAAGATACAAGATTGAAGACTTCGTCCCGTGTCCGGATGGGACTTTCCTTGGCGTGGAAGGCAAGCTTGGCGTCACGGATATGTAGATCTCCTACCATTTTAACCGACTCTGTGTAACCCTAACCTATCCGGTGTCTATATAAACCGGAGGGTTTTAGTCCGTAGGGATCTAACAACAATCATACCATAGGCTAGCTTCTAGGGTTTAGCCTCCTTGATCTCGTGGTAGATCTACTCTTGTACTACCCATATCATCAATATTAATCAAGCAGGAGTAGGGTATTACCTCCATCGAGAGGGCCCGAACCTGGGTAAAAACATCGTGTCCCATGTCTCCTGTTACCATCCGCCTAGACGCACAGTTCGGGACCCCCTACCCGAGATCCGCCGGTTTTGACACCGACATTGGTGCTTTCATTGAGACTTCCTCCGTAGCCAAATCACGGATAGGCCCGATGGCTCCTTCGATCATCAACAACGACGCGGTCCAGGTGAGAGTTCTCTCCGGACAGATCCTCGTATTCGGCGGCTTTGCATCATGCCAATTCGCTTGGCCATCTGGAGCAGATCGAAAGCTACGTCCCTGGCCATCAGGTCAGATTTGGAAGTTTGAACTATACGGTCGATATCCGCGGAGACTTGATCTTCTACGGATTTGAGCCGCAGCCAAGCGTGCCGCACTTTCTCGATGGGCATGATCTAGCTCTGCAGCCGAACAGTGCCCTGGAGGCCGCACCCGCTTTCGCTCCGACCCTTAATCCGGAGCCGGATTCCCTAATCGAGGACGAGTGGTTGGACACCGCCTCGGGGGCTACCATCTCTACGGCGATTGAGCCGAACTCCATCCCTGTCCTTTACGAAGACCTCGACTCCAGGGTGCCGGACTCCGAACCCTCCATACCGCCAATCGAATCCGATTGGGCGCTGGTCATGGAGTTCATCGCCATGACATCTTTCAAAGACTCGCCCTTTGGCGACATCCTGAATTCACTAAAGTCTCTCTCTTTATCCGGAGAGCCTGGCCGGACTACGGACAGAAGGTTGGGATGCGGACAACGAAGAAATTCAACGCCCACCCACCACCCACTTTGTAGCCACCGCCGATGATTTAACCGACATGCTAGACTTCGACTCAAGACATCGACGGTATGGACGACGATGCCGGAGATTTACCAAGACCCAGCGCCTACAAGGCAATGGAAGGCCACCTCGTCATACGACATATACATGGTGGATATCCCAAAAGATGGGAACGGCGATGGAACAACGGAGGATGACCCTCCAAAAGCAATCAAGCGCCGGCGGCAAGATCGCTCTAAATCCCGCCACAAAGAAAACAGTGATTCCGTTATGGGAGATAATAACACCGGACAAGATCGAAGACAACCCCCTCCAGCAGGACTCAGCGCAGGAGGAGGGAGAAGCAAGTCCGCACGACAGTGCGGTAGAAAGAGAGGTCGAGGACGATAATTACGCGCCTCCCTCCGAGGATGAGGCAAGCCTCGACGACGACGAATTGGTCGTGCCTGAGGATCCCGCCGAACAGGAGCGTTTCAAGCGCAGGCTTATGGCCACGGCAAACAGCCTCAAGAAAAAGCAGCAACAGCTTAGAGCTGACCAAGACTCGCTAGGCAGCAGATGGATGAAGTCCTTGCAGCGAAGAGTATGAACTCGAACGCCTCCAAAAGCTACCCCAAAAGCAGGCCGTTGCCTCGATCGAGGAGGAAGCACCCAAGTCACCAGCCGACGACATGGCAGATCGGCCACCCCTGCGGTCATGACAGAGAAGCCTCTCGGCCCTCCGCTCAAGCCACACCCCGACGTCGCTCAAAAAGTACCAAGGCACGGAAAACGCTACCGGACTTGCGTAGATATATTGGAGGATAAGGCAAAACATACAAGATCAATCTCTACGGATCGGCGTGGGCGCCCAACAACGCGGGATGATTACCGTCGCCGGATACAAAGAAACCCGGTCGGGCCGAACCACGATGAGACAAAGCTCATATTAGCTACGCCGTGATATAGCCCAATACAGAGGCGCCGACACCCACTATGCTTCATGATGAAGTAATGGATCATCAAATCCCCGAGGGCTTCAAACCCGTAAACATCGAATCATACGATGGTACCACAGATCCCATGATGCGGATCGAGGACTATCTCCTCCATATCCACATGGACCGCGGTGATGATCTACATGCCATCAAATACCTCCCACTCAAGCTTAAAGGACCAGCTCGGCATTGGCTCAACTTGCCGCCAGAATCAATTGGTTGTTGGGAGGACCCGAAGCCGCATTCCTTGATAACTTCCAGGGCACATATGTGCGACCACCAGACGCCGATGACCTTAGCCACATAATCCAGCACCCAGAAGAATCGGCCAGACAATTCTGGACATGGTTCCTAACAAAGAAAAATCTAATCGTTGACTGTCTGGATGCAGAGGCCCTTGCAGCCTTCAAACATAACAACCGCGACGAGTGGCTTGCCCGGCACCTAGGACAGGAAAAGCCAAAATCCATGGCAGCCCTCACAACACTCATGACCCGCTTTTGTGCGGGAGAGGACAGTAGCTAGCTCGAAGCAACAACTTGGCCAAACATCCCGATAGTTCGGATACCAAGGACAGCAATGGTAGGTCGCGTCATAACAAGAACAAGCGCCCGCATTAACGGCGATAACATCAAGATACGGCCCACAATGCCGGATTCAGAGGCTCTAAACCCGATCACGGAAGAAGCCATTCAAAAGAAATACCTGTGGTCCGTCCAACTTGGACCGAATACTCGATCGCTTGTGCGGATACATGGCACCCCGAAAACTAGCCAATCACACCAACAGGGACTGTTGGGTGTTCAAGCAAGGTGCAACTTAAGTGCGAACTCAATGACAAGGGGCTGCATAGCGATGACGAGGAAGAGCCCGGCCGCCCGAACAATAGAGGATGTAAGGGTTTTCCACGCAAGTGCGGACGGTGAACATGATATACACAACCCATATACCCAAAAGGGAGCGAAGCATGCACTAAGGGACGATATGCGATGGAGCCAGCCGCCAAGTTCAATCCATGGTCTTCCTGCCCGATAACTTTCGATCGAAGGACCACCCCACTAGCATCCGTCCACGGCGGTTTCGCGCATTGGTTCTTGACCCAATTATCGACGGATTTCACCAAACCGTAGTCTCGATGGATGGCGGCAGAAATTTAACCTGCTTTATCGTGATATAGTGCGCCAAAATGGGCATAGACCCTCAAGGATTAAACCTACAATGACGACCTTTAAAGGCGTCATACCGGTGTAGAGGCCAGTTATGCGGGCTCGGTTACACTCAAGTGGTCTTCGATCCTGGATAACTTCCGGGTTAAGAGTTAATCTTTGACATCGTCCCATTCCGCATGATGGCTATCATGCACTGCCGGACGAACCGCATTTGCAAAGTTCAATGCGGTGCCGCACTCACGCATACCTCAACCTCAAGATGCCAGCCCTCGAGGAGTAATCACCGTCAATGGAAACATCAACACTCTCTCCGAACGGAGGAGCACACGGCGCCCTCGCGGCGGAGGTACAAAGCAGCCTCTCACAACAACTCTCGAGTCCGCCATTAAGCCGCCCGATCGCTGCCGCCACCGAGTAACCTACAACAAGACCACCGGCACGATTCAAGCATCGCCAGCGTAATCCGCCCCAACCCCAGCCCTCGCGAAATTGCGGTTAGTGTTACGCGTACATAATTACGCTATGGAAATACCATGGGCATATGGGGAGGGGCAAGACCACGGCACGCCAAGAATGCGGCTGGACCGCACCAAGGGCTCCCGATTGTGTCATTCTTTTCCTTTTTTCCTTTTTCTTCCTTTTCCTTACTTTTAGGACTCCGTCTTTCAGAAGTCATGTCCGGCACTAGAATCGCCGAACTCACGATGCAACAGCCAGGGAAGCGGTAAGCCACGTCGAAGTGTTCAGGTGGTCTCTATTACGAGCATTATATCTGTTTTACATACCATCACGTAGCTTACCCCTGGAGGGGGACATGTTAGATAGTCCCATCCCTTGCTTATCGCACTATTTGTATCGTTCTGCTTTCATTGCAGTACCTTTTTGAATAAACAATACATAGCTTTTGCTTATTATTGCTCTACTCCCTTTATCTATACATATGTTCATTTCACGACATGTTGCAACCGTGCACTTTGGTACGGCCAATACACCAGGGGCTTAAGTATCCCAAAATTATGGTGTGATAAGTCCGAACACTTACACAAGCGCGGCACCCCGAACTTATAGCATTATATGAATCGGCTCCGAATCATGTCTTGGGTCAATAGTTGGGTTTGTCCGCTCCGTGTTTTTGTACCTTACGCCCGTTATATCGGCTAAGGTAGCACCGGAGAACCACTGCGATTGTGCCCCAGCTTGAGCTGGGTCGACCACCTCAAAGGAGAAAGCTAAAACTGACTGGCCATGATAGGGCGAGAGCCGGTCGCTGTTCGAGAGGTTTTTTCGGGTCCCTAAAGACTTATGCCGCTTAGTGCGAGGAACCGTAATTGTCCGGCCAAGGCATGGATAGCACCTCGAACTCGGTCTTCCGAATACTAGGGGCTTCGCAAAAATTTAAAATTATAGAATTCTATGGCTAAGTGAGTGTTCAAGCATTATAAGTCCGGTTGCCTTGTTCGTTGTGTTGAGCGCCTCCCTAGATGGACCCAAGAATGGGAACAAGATTGCTCAAGTTTATCCCGAACACCCCAGCACTCGTGGCATGGGGGCTGAAGCCAACGACTTGCCATCTCTCAAATTTGATAAACGGCCGCATGTAAGGTAATATTTTAAATTAACAAGCGTTGCTTAGCGCATATGAACAAGTTTTCAGACGTCATGTGATAACAAATGCGAGCCTATTCAAAATTACATCTTTGGAGCACTCATCCGCTATTCGGCGGGCACCCTTCAGAGGCCCTCATAGTACATTTCAGCGTATGCGATGTTCATGGCCCTTCGCGGTCTGGCCCATCACAAGCTTCTCCACATCCAGCTTGCCCCAGTGCACCTTAGCACGGGAAAGGGCCCGACGGACACCTTCAATGCAGACGGAGCGCTTGATGACTTCAATCCGTGGACAGGCATCCACCAGCCGTTGCACCAAGTCGAAGTAGCTCCGGGCATGGCCTCCAATGGCCACAGCGCTTATAAGGCCCTTCATGGCCTGTTCGGCGACCTTGTGGAGCTCGACCAGCTGCTTCACTGGTCGCTCAGGGCACCAGATGTTCGGCCTCAACATACCGAGACCGTAACACCTTTTCCGTCGAGCTCCCTCCTTGGCGCGGTAGAATGCGCAAAGATCGTATACACCTCTACGGGCAAATCTGCGAATGCTCCTGGAGAGTTCCGAATCTGGGTATGTAATAGGTAATTCACTTTCACATGCTTGCTTTGCATAAAGAATGCCTTACCCGCCGCTATCTTCTTTAACGACTCAATTTCTTGGAGGGATTTTTGGGCCTCGGCCTTAGCAGCTTTGGCACTCTCAAGAGCCGAGGCGAGCTCGGACTCTCGAGTCTTCGAGTCACGCTCCAAACTCTCGTGTTTTTCCACGAGATCTTGGAGCTCTTTCCGTACCTTTGCCAGCTGCGCCTCCCCTTTCTCTCGCTCGGTGCGTTCAGCCCGCTTTGTTTTCGACCCACGGACACCGCTTCCTTGGTCGCCACCTCATTCGTGGCCCTACAGCACCCATGTTATTCCTGTTATCTTTTGCAACTGAAACCTTTCTATATGGTATTTCTTTAATAAGGTACTACGACCTTCCTTGTCCTCTAGCTGCTTCTTGGCTTGGCCGAGCTCGTTCTCGGACCGCCGAGGCTCTGCTTAACGCATCGACCTCCGCAATAAGGTCGGGCAGAGGTCAAGCCAGTAGCATGCATTCCCATATTGACATACTTATGTTAGACTCTGTGTATATCTTTTTAGATCCTTAGTCCGCTTTTCTTTCCGAACACCGAACTAAGCATCAAGGGCTACCGTCTATGCGGTAATATTTTTACATATTCTAAACTTACCTCAAAGCCTGTTAGAAGGCAGTGCAGGCTTGATCGGCCCGCTCTTCTTGATCGAATCGTTCGATCACCGCACTCATAATAAAGGCGGTGCTCCTCCTGATGGAGGCGCCTGCTGAGCGCCTCAAGAAGCTATCCGTGCCTCCGGTTGGGACGGAGGACACCGGCGTCTTACCTTCTTATGAAGGACCACTTGCCGGACTCCGGAACCGCTGAAGGTTCCGGCATGGAGTCCGGACAAGGGCCGGGCTTAGAGCCCCTGGGGGTCTTGCCCCCCACGCGCCTGGAGTCCGGGAGGTTGCCTTGTGGCACCTCCTGCGCCACCTCCTCTGGACCAAGCCCCCCTAGGGGCCCCACCGCGGCGTCGTCCGCAGCGTGACGCGAGGAGGCGGTCGGAAGCGAAGTACTCTCCATTTCCGACGAGCCCAGGGACTCGCTCGATGAATCGGCGAACTCTCCCTTGGGCGGGCTGCACGATTGTTCGACATTAGAGAACACTCTGCAATAATAAAAAGCCATGGGTATCCGGACACTTACGATCTCGCCAGGGGCTTGGCCCTTGTAGGCCAACCCTCCTCGTCGTCGTCGACGTTGGTGGAGAAGTCCGGAGGAAGGGTTCTCCCCTTCTTGGACCCTCCGGCCTCCCCAGTTGGGGCGGCCTTCCTTTTCCTCTCCTCCCCGGCTGGGGCTGAAGCTTCTTCTTCCTCCTCCTCGTCTTTAGGAGAAGATTCTGCTTCAGAATCTGACAGACAGCGTCGGGAGCTCCTTCGAGTTCCGTGGCCTCCTTCTTAGCCTTCTTCTCGGCACCACATGGGGTGCCGGAGCCAACAGCCCCAAATCAATCGGGCGTCCACTGGGTCTTCGGCAAAGGAGCCGGACGATTAATCTGTCTGATGTCTTCAGCCAGTCCTGTCAAAGAATAGGGAGTTTTAGATCCCATAGAGTCAATCTATGAAAAAGAGTCCCGTAAAGGTAAAATAACTTACCTCGCCGGCTTGACGCCGCGAGCTGTATCCGTGATCTTTGTTAGCGGATGCGGGGCTTTCGCCCTTGAACAGCACCTTCCGGGAATCTTCGTGACGTAGTATCGAAGAGCCGCTCAAGGTTCGTGCTGTGCCGGATCGAACTCCCACAAATTGAAGGCCCGTTGTTGGCATGGGAGAATCCGGCGGATGAGCATCACCTGGATTACGTCGACAAGCCTGAGATTCTTGTCCACCAGGTTCCGGACACATGTTTGGAGTCCGGATAGCTCGTCTGAATCCCCCCACTTCAGGCCCGCCTCTTTCCATGACGAGAGCCGTGTGGGGAATCCAGATCTGAATTCGGGGGCCGCCACCCATTCAGGGTCGCGTGGCTCGGTGATGTAGAACCACCCCGATTGCCACCCCTTTATTGTCTCCACAAAGCAGCCCTCGAGCCATAGGACTTTGGCCATCTTGTCGACCATGGCGCCTCCGCACTCTGCTTGACGGCCGCCCACAACCTACGGCCTGACATTAAAGGTCTTCAGCCATAGGCCGAAGTGGGGCTGGATGCAGAGGAAGGCCTCGCACACGACGATAAACACCGAGATGTTGAGGACGAAATTCGGGGCCAGGTCGTGGAAGTCCAGGCCAGGTAGAACATGAGCCCCCGGACAAATGGGTGAAGTGGAAAACCTAGTCCGCGGAGGAAGTGGGGGAGAAACACCACCCTCTCATGGGGCCCAGGGGTCGGAATGAGTTGCCCCGCGTCAGGCAGCTGTCTGGTGATATCGCCGGACAAGTATCCGCCTCCTAGCTCTTGTGATGTGCCCTCCGTGACGGAGGAGGCCATCCATCTGCCTCCCGCCTCTCGACATGGTTGGAGAAGGTTGAGGAGGAATGTGCGGACTTGGGTGCTAGAGCTCGAAAAGTCTTGGAAATGGATGAGCAAAGGAGGAAGAAGGCGTAGGTGAAAAGGTGGATCCTTATCCCCTTATATGGACGGACGAAGCTATGTGTCCCCCACCAGCCTGGTAAAACTCGCTTATCTCCCAAGCGCCGTAATCAATGGCGCGGATGGTTTACCCACGTCCGTATTGATGAGAATCCCGGAATAAGGGGGCACGATCTATGCTTTGATAAGACGTGCCAAGGAAACCGCCTCGCTCAACGCAGCTTAAGGTGGAACGGTAAAAACGATTCATAAAAAGGCCTGGCCGTGGTGTGATGTCACGCCGCGGAATACGTCAGCAGATCTGTGCAAAAGTTATTCTCTCTACGGTGGTATGTGGAACTTGTTTTGCAGAGCCGGACACTATCCTGGTGTTCAAAACCTTCTATAAAGTATTCGGAGGAGGAACCCGCCTTGCAATGCCGAAGACAATATCTTGGCGGACTAAATGCGTCATTGAAGCCTGGTTCAGGGGCTAATGAGGGAGTCTGGACTAGGGGTGTCCGGATAGCGAACTATCATCACGGCCGGACTCCAAGACTATGAAGATACAAGATTGAAGACTTCGTCCCGTGTCCGGATGGGACTTTCCTTGGCGTGGAAGGCAAGCTTGGCGATACGGATATGTAGATCTCCTACCATTGTAACCGGCTCTGTGTAACCCTAACATATCCGGTGTCTATATAAACCGGAGGGTTTTAGTCCGTAGGACGAACAACAATCATACCATAGGCTAGCTTCTAGGGTTTAGCCTCCTTGATCTCGTGGTAGATCTACTCTTGTACTACCCATATCATCAATATTAATCAAGAAGGAGTAGGGTATTACCTCCATCGAGAGGGCCCGAACCTGGGTAAAAACATCGTGTCCCTTGTCTCCTGTTACCATCCGCCTAGACGCACAGTTAGGGACCCCCTACCCGAGATCCGCCGGTTTTAACACCGACAACGACCAAGGCCAGGCATGTGCCAGCCTGCACAGTGTCCTGGATCCCTCTTTGGTGCTAAGGAGGCAAGCGCAGGCGAGGAGTACCGAGGCATCAAGCAAAGGTTTCCATATCGGTGCAACGAGACCAAGACCAGCAGGACGGCAGAGCGGATGTCAACGTGGAGCCTAATACGGCGTCACCACCAGAGCCTTTGGCAGGCGAAGACCACCTTTAGTCAGAATAGCTTGTACTAGCTCTCCCCCTTCAAATTGGCCGTTGTTGGCTCCCTTCCCGCTCGATATTTGGGGAGAGGACCAGGGCCTCTATAAATAGGACTAGCCACCACAGTAGGAGGCAACTTGAGCTAGATCGAGACCAACTGATCTTGAACCGATTCAGATCATCCACACACCCACCAACCACAAGAACACCTCTCCTCTGGAGGTTGTTCTTCCCCTTGTACTGTTCATCCTCAGCCCGAGAGGCAATCCACCACACCACACTGGAGTAGGGTATTACACCACAACGGTGGCCCGAACCAGTATAAATCTTGTGTCCCTTGTGTTGCGAGTTCTTCGAGCTAGGCTTTGAGATCGCGGGGAGGTTGAGGGCCTGATTCGGTAGGGGGAAATCTTCGCGCGCACCCAAGTGTTCGAACCTCAAGGGTTTTGCCGGAACCCAAAATCCGACAGTCGAGGACTTAACGGACATGCTCGATTATGGCTCCAAAGACATCAACGATATGGACGACGATGCCGGAGAAGAGCAGACTCAAAACCCACCGTTTACCGGACGTTGGATGGCCACCTCTTCGTATGACGTGTACATGGTAGATACACCCAAAGAAAATAACGGTGATGACAAAGAAGATCCATTCGAGCATAAACCTCCTGAGATACAGCCAAAGCGCCGACGTCAGCAGCGCCGCTCTAAATCACGCCGCGGAAAAAACATCAATACCGGCACAGGACGCAACAACACTCCGAATGATGTCGAAGACAGAGAAGACCCCGTCGAGCCAACTTCCGAACAGGATGATCGGGAAGATGGGAAAGTTAGCCCTGATGAACAGATCGTAAACGAAGACTCGAAGGACAGTAATTATCTCCCACTCTCCGAGGACGAGGTGAGCCTCGGTGACGAAGACTTTAGCGTGCTTGGGGAACCTCTCAAGCAGGAGCGCTTTAGGAGCCGGCTAATTGCCACTGCAAGGAGCCTGAAAAAGAAGCAGCAGCAGCTTCAAGCTGATCAATAACTGCTCAACGATAGATGGACTAATGTTCTGGCAGCCGAGGAATACAGCCTTGAGCACCCAACCAAAAGTTACCTGAAGCGCAAATTGCTACCTCAATTCGATGACGAGGCACTTGAGCCCGTACCATCAGCGCGTAATGCGGCTGACCGACCACCACGTGGCCAGGACAAACCGGCAACTCAAGCCGAACACCAACACGTACTACCTCACTATAAAGGTAGAGATATAATAGCTCGGGGATATACATACGACCTGCGACAGGACCTGGACAGTAGAGCAGGTGAGACCATATCGATCTACGGATCGCGGGGGCGTGCCCCGACACACGACGACGGCTATCTAGCCGGACATGACAAGAATAATCACACCCGGGTCGTAAACCGCAGACGGGCTCCATCCGATCTATGTCGCGACTTGGCCCGATATAGAGGCTCCGCACACCCCCTTTGCTTCACTAATGAAGTAATGGAGCACGAATTCCCAGCAGGGTTTAAACCCGTGAACATCGAATCATATGATGGGACGAGAGACCCCGTGGTATGGATTGAGGATTTTCTTCTCCATATTCATATGGCCCGCGGTGATGATCTTCATGCCATCAAATACCTCCCGCTAAAACTCAAGGGACCAGCTCGGCACTGGTTGAACAGCCTGCCCGAAAACTCCATTGATAGCTGGGAGGACTTGGAAGATGCCTTCCGCGACAACTTCCAAGGTATATATGTCCGACCTCCAGATGCCGATGACTTAAGTCACATAGTTCAACAGCCCGGAGAGTCAGACAGGAAGCTCTGGACTAGGTTCTTAATTAAAAAGAACCATATTGTCGATTGTACGGACGCTGAAGCCCTCGCGGCCTTTAAGCATAGCGTTCGAGATGAGTGGCTCGCCCGCCATCTCGGCCAGAAAAACCGAAATCCATGGCAGCCCTCACCGCGCTAATGACCCACTTTTGTGCGGGAGAAGATAGCTGGTTGGCTCGTAGAAGCAATAACACCAGTGATCCGGGCACTTCCAAAGCCCGGGATGGCAACGGCAAGCCACGATGCAATAAACACAAGCGTCGAAACAATAATGAAGGAACGCAAGACATGGCGGTCAACGCCGGATTCAGCGGCTCCAAATCCGGTCAACGGAAGTAGCCATTCAAGGCAAACAAAGACGGAGCATCCAGTCTAGACAAGATACTGGACCGACCCTGCCAGATCCATGGCACCCCCGACAAACCAGCCAATCATACCAACAAAAGTTGTTGGGTCTTTAAACAGGCCAGCAAGCTGATGTAGGGTAGAACCCTAGCGGCCCGATCTTTCACGAAAGGAGCGGATCCCAACAAGGAACACGAAGAACACGAGGGGGAAACGAGGTGAAACACAAGAGAATCACGCAAACCAACAAGATTCGATTACACATGCGCTAGTTCCAAGAACACATAGAGATCACACGGTCCAAATCCAACAAAGGACGATACAAGAGGTAACCGATTCTTCTCCGAGAGGAGGTCTTGATGGGGGCCACCCAAGAGGGGGTCTTGAATCCGCTTGGAAGGATCTTCTCCGAGGAGGCGCAATCTTCGAGGAGAAGGTAACCAAGTGGATGAGCAAAGCTCTCACACAAATATGAGCTATCTCTTTGCTAACCCTAACTAGCAGGAGGGGGAGGTCTATTTATAGTCTTAGTGCAAATGGGGGGCGAAGTGAAGGGGTACATGGGCCTCAGCCTGCAACTGGACACGGCCAGGGTCCGGTCGTCCATGAGATGCCGGTCGTCCGAAGGCCCGCGGGGGTCCGGACGTCCGTAGTTGTCCGGTCGTTCGATCGCTGGTCGCCCGGTCTTCCTCGGATTCCGTAGATTAGGTTCTGTCGTCGCGATGTCGGCCGTCCGTAGGTGTCCGTTCGTCCGGAGCCTGGAAGGTGTCGGACGTCCGGGCTGGGCCGGTCGTCTGGAGCCTGTAGCTTCTGTGACAGCTCTTCTTCTCGTCCTTCGCACTTGGTGTCCTCGCCGTCTTTTCCATGGTCTTCCTCTTTGTTCCTGGTCATGCATAGCACATATATTTGAGGTAGTAGCCATGTCTCACATATGGAAGGTGATTGTTCGAAGAGGAGCGAGTTCACCTTGTGTCCAATGGTGTATACTCGAGGTCTCATCTTATGTATCCTTGGGGCTTGGAGAGTAGTCTGAGTGTACATGAGGATGAACGTGGGATGCTCCGCATCATCTCCTCCCCCTTGGAAAAGATCCGACCTCGGATCGTGATCCTCATCACCATGGAAACGGTTGTCGTGGACGGACTTGTAGTTGGACGGAGTGGAAGACGTTGCGCAATCCATGTACTCCAAGGTGTTGCCGGAGTGGTATACATGCAAGAAACGCAAACACAAACAACACTCGGGAATACAATGGTTAGCGCACACAAAGTGTCCATAAAAGAAGTATGAGTCCGTGAGGCAAGATTGTTCATGACAAAGAGCATGAAGCTTATAAAGATGATATAGAATGATATGCAAAGCATTCATGGAGTAATTAGCATGGTGCACAAAGCAACAAATTCTACCATTGTGCAAAATGATGTCATAATGGGACGGTTTATCAAAAGCATGAACATGGTAATTGGTGCTCAATGTGGCTATGTGATCATGCAATTGATGGTGGGCAATAAGATCATGATGTAAGAATATGCCATCAAGGAAGATCACAACAAATTTGCTAAGGCGATGCACAAGCTCATATATCATGGACGACATGGAAATAGATGCAACAAGACAAGCATAATGTGAGTCAATCCATGCATAGGGTGTAAACTTGTTATGGGAGTTGTTGTACCATGGCTCAATGTCGTGGTAGAAATGGTGGTCCATTGGTGAATCCACTAAGTCCGAGCATTCCTCAACTTGAAGGTCCACAGGGTCCATCTCCAATGCCGGTCCTCCATCCAATAGATGTATCATGTAGATAACAAGAAGGAAACAACAATGAAAGAATGACCCGTCCAATATGCATATATGAGGATGGCTCAAGGGGAAGGAGGTCACCTTTAGGAGTTTCTCAAGGATGATGGAGTTGCACATCTTGTATGCCTGCACATAACCAATATGTCTCGTGATGGTACCTCCTTTTGAATCCTTCAAAATGAAAGAACATGACAAACACTCGGAAAAACAAATGAGGTTAGTGTAAATGCAAAACCTATCATTCGAGTGGTAAGATACCCAACGAGTGTATGCATCATGCTCATCATAAGAAAGGACAAGGGAACATTTCATAGTATGGAGGCATATGATGCAAGAACAACCAAATACAATAGGCTCAATCAACCAAGCATGCATCACAAGTGAAGTGTCCAAGTCTCCAAGATCATTAAGCATAGAGGCAACTATTGGAGGCAAGCGACAATAAACAAGATATATCATGTGAGAGGCATGAACATATATGTCATCAACCCAAGAAAGCGAGTAAGAATGGAACATGGGTGATGCGACAAAGCAAGCAATCATAGAGATCAAGTCAAGCAAGCTAGTAGTGCGAAGATGCAACATACTAGAAGGAATCATGGCAAGCATGTCATGGGTGCAAATAGTGTGCATGAATAATTCACATAACATAGCACAAGCATGAAAGCAAGATATGAGGAAAGTATCATCAATGTATTGGCAAGAAGTCCTATGTAAATAGCAATGGAACATCATGACTTTCCCAACACAAGAATCAACAATAGCATGAGGCACAAAGAAAGCATGGTAATAGCAACAAGTATCTCCACCAAGCATGCAAATACACATAGGAGTAGCATAATGGTGAATCATGGGTAGATGCAAGCAAGGGTCACAATTGCATGGCAAAGGCATAGAAGCAAGCATAACATGCAAAGTGAACACGATAGAATGGGCATAAGGTAACAAATGGTAAATATCCCAAAGCCTTGTGAGAGCCAAGTAAAAGAGATGTGTGTAGTTCTTGCGCGAAGGAAATGGTGGTAAGGATAGTCCACGTGATCCCAAATCATCGTCGTTGCCCTCAAGAGCTCGTTTCGTCAACTCATGGGATCGTGAGGTTGACGGTTGTTCATGAGTACCTACACAAAACAAAAGCAAAGGGAAAATTGTGTGTGCGTGGTAGATGTACACATCATCCATCATGATGCATATGTGCTTGTGTTGGTTAGCACCAAATATCCAATGCTCAAATAAATGAAATGCGTGATATAGAAACATGTCATCCATCATGATAGGTTTGTTGTTATGTATAGCATAATGGAGACTCAATTTGTGTAATGCATCACTAGTGATATCTAGAGCATTGTTATGAATGGTATGCATATGGTGCAAGCAATTATGGGAAGCATGCAAAGTATGGAATGCATCAAGATCTCCTAATATGTATGAGGAAACTATGGGGGTCTCCTTATGAGCATTAGTAGAAAAATCACATGGAGAATATTGACAACATCCAGAACAAAGCATATTTAGAACAATGTGATCATGGCATGGCACAGTAGATGAGTTGCGTAAATCATGTAAAGGAAGCATGGCAATATCATCACAAGAAAAACAAAAGCCAATGACCATCATCTCGTCATTGATGCCATAAGTGCAAATGGGATTTATTTTAATGGGGCATGCATAGTTACTATGTTGATATTGAAATGATGCAATATGGGAGACCTCACTCATAGCATATGACAAGTTCAATGGATTGTCAAACATGAAGTGACCAATAGAATTTTCACAAGATATCCTATGGAGCATAGCATCACAACTAAGCAACTCAACATGCTCATCATCATATTCATCATAAATTGGTAAGTCATGACATGAGGAAGTCGCACTAGCATGAAGCATGGTAATAGGTGTGTCAACATCATGCAAGCAATCATTGGTAAGATAGTACGCTAGTGGGACAAGAGAAGCACCATCACCTATGTTACCTTTGGAGCGTCGCTCATGTGTTGTAGGTGCAGTGTCCAAGACCAAGTCGTAGTCAACTTCATCTTGATGGAACCATGTGGGGGGTGCATCATCGTCCACCATGGCCATCTTTGTCTCCATTGGAGGTATGGACTCGTCGAGGATAGGCATGTCGTCATGTAGGAGACCTAGCACCAAAGAAGAAAACACACTTAGAGTAGAGGCTAAGTCGTTAGAAATCATAGTGGCCTCACATGCCGTGTTAACTACCTCACGCACTAAGTGTTGTGGCTCACTCACTCCCGGTATGATGCTCTCACTCATATGGTTGGTGGAGTCACTCAAATTTCTCTCAACCTCGCATAGGATGTGTGGCATGCTCTCAAGTGTGGGGCTAGTGGTGGTCACACTATCCTCTCATAGGTAATGCACTCACTGTCATATAGGGTGGAGTCACTCATCTCACTCATGGGTTGGTGGCTCTCCTCACATGGCAATTGGGTCATCTCATGATATGTGGGTGTCGGAGAGATGTTGGTGCAAATGTCTCCATGCTCAACTCCTATCGCTGCCTTGGTTGAAGGGATATTCCCATGCTCAACCTTCTTGTCACCGTCTTGTTGTTGGAGGCCCATATGATGTGGCACCTCGTAGCTCGTCTCCATGACCAAAGGGAATTTCCCATGCTCGGCCATCTTCCTTGAGGGGTTTCCGAAGATGGAAGTGTCGCCCTCGCTTGTAGATGGTCGCCTTGTTGTTGAAGATGTCGATGTAGGCAAACTCACGAGAAGTAGGCGAAGATGCCGTACGTCCAAAGGCGAAGATGCCTTGAGAACACTTGGCGAAGATGCCATAGTGGTTGGTGTAGTAGCTGTAGCATTCTCGTGGTGGTGCTTGTCTCGCGGTCTTCTCTTGTGCTCATGAAGCTTGGACTTGGCATGAAGTAGAGCTTGTTGGGACTTGTGCATTTGCGCTTGTTGAGCATCTTCATGATGATGGTGTCGTTGTCGCGCTTGAGCTCGTAGTAGATGTCGTTCGTCATCGTCGTGCACATGTTGCTTGGAGGTGTCTTGCCCTTCATGACGATGTTGGCGATGGTCGCCATGGAGATGTGGATGTGGACGACTTGCGCTTGCATCTTGTTTGCGCTCCGAAGATGATCGACTTGCTCGCCGCTGCCTTGATGATGATGAAGGGGAAGAAGACTTGTAGTCATCCACCATGTCTCGTAGTTGATCCTTTAGCTCGCCCAACTTGGTGTCAATGTAGTCCCTTTTCCTTGCTTCAGAGTGTCGTATGTCGATGGTGAGGTTGTCGAGGCGCTCTCGCAAGGTAGATTGTGTGCCTTGCATTTGTCGTTGTAGATCAAAGATGGACGCTTTGGTGATGTAGTTGTTCACGCCGTCGTTGTTGTCGAAGACCGGAGATGAAATGCCTTGCCTATCCATCACAAAACTCGAGCAAATATGAGTGGGAGAAAGAGAAGAACTTATACCAAATGTACCTTGACCGATGTTGAAAATGGATCAATGATCACTCAATGTGTAACAAGGAAATAGCACAATTGGTACCAATTCTTGTCGGTTTCTCACACCTACACAAGTAAGGCTTATGGTGGAGCTCGGTGAGGATAGTGGCACAAAAATTTGATGCAAATTGTTAGCAAGAGTCAATAATGTTGAAAAAGATTCACAAAATCGCAAGTGTAACAAATAGACCAATAGCAAAGAATGGCACACGGAAACGCACACATGGATAGATAAATGGGGTCGTGCAACCAAGGAATGAGCACAAAATGTGGAATCCTCAGAAAGCGCTCGTGTTGCACAACTCAAGAGAGACGCTAGCACGATTGCTCTATAGGCGGATACGACACTTGTGCACAACCTATGATATGCAAAATGAATAAACTTTATATCCCAAATATGCTATATATGTATGGTTCCCGGTGTTTCTCAAGATGATCCAAGATGATCGGATATGACAATATTATATGTAATGTGGTATGATGCTATGGCACTTGCTTACAAGCTTCTTTGCTCTTTCTATTTTTGCTTAAAAGCTTATTCTTTTTTTTGTGGCCACTTTTGCACAATGCACAAACCAAGATAGCAAATGTGTATATGCGGGAAAAATTGACACAATCGATGATATGATACCAAGATGATATGGTATGTATGCAATGTATGGTGTAGATCACTAATGTGCAAAAGTAACGTTGCCGGCAATACTCAAATGGCTAGTCTCGATAGGCAAGTGACGCAAAATGGGCTAGGGGTTATCAATGCAATTGCAAGGGGAATATACAATGGTGTCGTCGAGGTTACCGTCCTTTGCGATGATGAGTGGCGGTCTAGATACCAAGATGATGGAGACTCGTCCCTAAGTAGCCGAAACACCTTAGGAAATGGAAAAACCGCGAACTCAAAATCTCAAATGACAAATGTCAAATGGTGGTAGTGGAATGCGGTGGTGGTTGCGGATGCTCAATGGGATTGCGTAAATGCAATGATGGGTTATGGTGTATGCAATGCGGAAGTGGAGGGTAAGATGGTGGACTATACACGGTGTCGGAGTTGGAAGCACGGTCCCTAAGTAGCCGAAACACCTTAGGAGACACAACTCACAACACAAACAAAATTGGGTTAAGTTGGGGGTGGTGGAAGTGTATGGTGGGCAAGCCTATGCGGAAGTTATGATGGTGGTTGATGAAGAAGCAACCGTCCCTAAGTAGCCGAAACACCTTAGGAGACGCGAATCACTACTCAAGCAACCACTAATGTGATATGGAACAAAATTGGTTAGGTTGCGGAAGTCGGTGGTGGAGTAGCGGAGGATGTGGTGGAAGCCCTAGGCAAAGATGCCAAAGTTCCAAAACATTTATGGAGTCAAATGGTTTTGGTGGTATTTTTGTTGGAAGGGGGATGTCAAGAGATTTTCAACGAGCTAAAGAACGTGAAAATAGGAGTCCGGATGAATTAGTTATGGACAAAACAAAAATCAGCCGAAATGGGAAACTACAGGTATCAGACGTCCGAAAAAGGTCGGATGTCCGGGGGCCGGACGTCCGGGCGGGCTCGGAAATCCGTAATTTCCATTCTGTTGGCAGGTTCCGGTCATCCGGAAAGTTGCGGATGTCTGGGGGTCGGGGGTCAACGCCGGATTTGAGCTCCAGGACGCGATTTTGGGCGGAATTTTGGGATTTTGGGGTCAAAATTGAGGAGATTTCGTGGATGGAAAGTGGGGAAACTTGGGGAAATGCTAGATCCACTCGAAACCAAGAAAATCCATGGATCAAAATCAACAAAACATCATCACACCAACAAATCACAAAAAAAATTGGGGCTATTTTTTGGTGGGGATTTGCGAATTTGGGACAAAATCAACAAAACTAGGCTAGAAACACAATGGGGAGGCTCCAAAATCGTGATCAACGTGGCTCATGTTACCAAGATGATGTAGGGTAGAACCCTAGCGGCCCAATCTTTCACGAAAGGAGCGGATCCCAACAAGGAACATGAAGAACACGAGGGGAAAACGAGGGGAAACACAAGAGAATCACTCAAACCAACAAGATTCGATTACACATGCGCTAGTTCCAAGAACACATAGAGATCACACGGTCCAAATCCAACAAAGAACGATACAAGAGGTAACCGATTCTTCTCCGAGAGGAGGTCTTGATGGGGGCCACCCAAGAGGGGGTCTTGAATCCGCTTGGAAGGATCTTCTCCAAGGAGGCGCAATATCCAAGGAGAAGGTAACCAAGTGGATGAGCAAAGCTCTCACACAAATATGAGCTATATCTTTGCTAACCCTAACTAGGAGGAGGGGGAGGTCTATCTATAGTCTTAGTGCAAATGGGGGGCAAAGTGAAGAAGTACATGGGCCTCAGCCGCCAACTGGACACAGCCAGGGTCCGGTCGTCCGTGAGGCGCTGGTCGTCCGAAGGCCCGCGGGGGTCCGGACATCCGTAGTTGTCCGGTCATCCGGTCTTCCTCGGATTTCCGTAGATTAGGTTCTGTCATCGCGACGTCGGTCGTCCGTAGGTGTTCGGTCGTCTGGAGCCTGGAAGGTGTCGGGCGTCCGGGCTGGGCCGGTCGTCTGGAGCCTGTAGCTTCCGTGACAGCTCTTCTTCTCGTCCTTCGCACTTGGTGTCCTCGCCGTCTTGTCCATGGTCTTCCTTTTTGTTCCTGGTCATGCATAGCACATATATTTGAGGTAGTAGCCATGTCTCACATATGGAAGGTGATGGTTCAAAGAGGAGCGAGTTCACCTTGTGTCCAATGGTGTATAGTCGAGGTCTCATCTTATGTATCCTTGGGGCTTGGAGAGTAGTCAGAGTGCACACGGGGATGAATGTGGGATGCTCCGCATCACAAGCTCAATGTCGAACACAAGGGGAAGGGGCCGCCCAGTGACAACGATGACGAGTAGACTCGCCAACCGAACACCGGGGATGTAAGCAATTTCAAGTAAAAAACAAGAAACATGATATATGTGACACACATCCCTAAAAGGGAGCGCAAGCACGCACTGCGGGACATCTATGCCATAGAGCCAGTCGCCCCAAAATTTAACCCATGGGCGGCCTACCCGATCACTTTTGATCGCAGGGACCACCCTACCAGTATCCGTCACGGAGGTTCAGCAGCTCTGGTCCTCGACCCAATTATCGACGGGTTCCATCTTACGAGAGTCCTTCTGGACGGCGGCAGTAGCCTCAATCTACTCTACCAAGACACTATCCGCAAGATGGGCATTGATCCTTCGAGAATCAAGCCCACCACAACTACCTTCAAGGGATTAATACCTGGCGTAGAGGCCCACTTCACAAGCTCAATTACATTGGAAGTTGTCTTCGGTTCGATGAACAACTTTCGAAGCAAAGACTTGATCTTCGATATTGTCCCATTCCGCAATGGCTATCATGCACTGCTCGGACGGACCGCTTTTGCTCGTTTTAATGCGGTCCCACACTACGCCTATCTAAAGCTTAAGATGCCCGGTCCACGAGGCATCATCACGATAGACGGGAATACGGAACGCTCCCTCTGTACAGAGGAGCATACTGCGGCTATTGCCGCTGAAGTACAAAGCGGCCCCATTAAGCCGTGTATCTCATCGACCATTAAGCCGTCGGCCTCTACTACACAGGACCAGTCAATTTCAGAGCTGGATTAGCAGTCCGGCCTCCGTCGTTCACCTCATACACTCGTGAAGTTTGTATCACACATCCATCATTATGCACTTAAAATACCTTGGTCATCGGCGAAGGCACAATACGGACAGACTTACAATGCGGCTCGCTCTCCTATAGCCTTCTTCTTTTTTTCTAACTATTTTTTATCTTCTACTACAGGTGAATCAAAACCTGTTCATCCTACAGGCATACAGGGGCTCTTTTCTGAGTTCGACTTCGTATAAATAATCAACGGCTATTCATGTTAAGGAATCTTTTCGCCGAGGCAAAGGTAGCGCAGACGTGCGATAGGAGGTCCAAATGATTTTTTATAGACCGCACACTTTATTTCACACCTATAAAGTGCCTTTTTCCCCAGCCTTCGACCCCTGGCATGTCAAATAGCCTAGGTAGTGGTGGTGTAATCTGTAAAATTGCGTTTGACGTATAAATCAGATTCCTGTGAACATAATCCGTACTCAGTATTTGCTTTTTCCAGAACTGAATTTTGCTTCTTCGGTTGTTTCACACACGCACCTTGGCTCAAATTGCCAGGGGCTCGATACGGCAACATATGTGTTGCCGAAAAGTCCGAACAGCTTTATAGCATACCTCGGCGTCACGAGTTTGGCCTTATATGCATCAGCTCCGAACCATGTCTTCGGTCAATAGTTGGGTTGCCCGGCTCCTGTGCTAACTACCTTACGTTCCGTCCTATCGGCTAGGGTAGTAAAGGGAGAACTACTGCGATTGTGTTTCCGGTTCACCTGGTCAAATACCTCAGTAGAGAAAGCCGAAAACTGACTGTCATGATGAGGCGAGAACTGGTCAACCACTCGATGACTTATCAGAATCTTTCACGATTTCTTCCGTATTACACGAAGGACCGTTCTTCTGGTCACCTATGTAACGCATCGTATTCGGATAAACGCGTACATACAAGGGGCTATATCGTAGACCCACTGTCAAACCCCTATGGCTAAGTGAAGGTGTTAAAGCCCTATAGTCCGATTGCCTAGTTCGCCGCACTGACACCTCCTTCATGGACCAAGACGTTGGGTCAAGTGTAGTCAGTTGCTATTCCGAACACCCCCGCATTATATGTGAGGGGGCTGAAGCCGACGACTGGCAAACTTTCAGATTAGGTAAACCAGCCGCACAGGAGGAAATACCTTTCAGGAAAAAGGCATAAATATAATATACCTTAATATATTATAATATTATTATCGCGATTCCGATACATTCACTCGAATATCATATACTTCGAGCACTGACCCTCTATCAAATGGGCGCCCTCTAGGACATCCTCAAAATAATGCTCCGGCGTGTGATGGTCCTTGCCGCCTGGTAGACTCTTCGCTGCAATATCGGTGGCCTGCATATTTGCCCAGTACGTCTTGACGCGTGCAAAGGTCATCCGTGCACCTTCAATGCATGTTGACCGCTTAACGGCGTCGATACGCCGCACCGCATCAACAAGTCATTGCACCAAACCGAAATCACTATTCGGAATTGGCTCAGTCGGCCATAGCCGGACCACGACGTCCTTCATGGAAGATCCGGATATCTTGTGGAGCTCGGTCCACTGGGCCATCTGTTCGTTCAGCAACAGCGGACACTTTGGCGTGCTTTGTGACCAGAAAAGCTTCTCCGTTGCATGTCCTTCTTGCGCTTGGAAAAACTGCGCCGCATCGGAGACACTCTTCGGCAGGTCCAAGAATGCGTCTGGAAAACTCCACATTTGATTAAGCGGGGCATACTTTGGATCGCCGAATTTAGTCTGTATTAGAAAGGGCTTACCGGCCGCTATATCCCCAGCTTGCCGGATCTCCTCCCGAGCCGCTCTTGACTCGGATCGTGCCTCTCGCGCCTCTTGTAAGGCCTTGTCGAAATCAGTCGTCTTGGCTTTGTTATCCTTCTCGAGTGATTCACATCGGCCAGTGGCATCCTTTAGCTCTCGTGCCATGGTAGATATTCTCTCCTTGCACTGGCGCCGAGCAGCCTGTTCGGCCTTGAACTCAGTAGCTGCCTTCTTGGCAGCCGCATTACTCACTCTGGCTTGCTCCTTGGCCCGGGCAAGTTCAGCCCAAAGGGTCTCAACCGCGACAGCACTATCAACAGTTATGCATGTATCCGTATATAATTATCAGCTTCGTGCTCATATTATTATACATGCATAAGCCGACAGCCCCAAAACATACCTTGTGCCTCGTCGAGCCGCATGTTAATAAGAGTGATGTCGTCATCTGCCACATCAAGTTTCTGCTTCAGATTTGCAACTTCTATAGCTTGGGCAGTAGCCATGGACGTAACAACCTGTGTTCAAATTAATCAGGTTATTTCCTGGGCATATCTTTTTTTATCCTCTGATCACCTCCCTTTGGACGCCAAACAGAGTCTCAGGGGCTACTATCTATACACAGGTGCATTTTGCATGCAGAGAGCAATTGAAGATATTGCATTGCATACCTCAAAACCTCTTAGCAGGCCTGTGAAAGCCTCATTCAATCCACTTCTCGCGGACAGAATCCTCTCAACTACCGTACCCATTAAGGTACGATGTTCCTCTAAGACGGACGCATTTCACAACATGTCCATCAATGTATCCGGCGCTTCCGGATTCCTGGAAGCGGTTGCAGGAGTACGGACTCCCTTCGAAGGGATATCTTTACTCGACCCTAGAGTCGTCTTCGACTATAAACCGGATAGTCCCGGGCCTTTATTGTTGGTCCCCGTAGGGGCTGCACACCCCGGACCCTGGACGACCGAAGTATCACCTTTAGGCGTTGTCTTCATTGTCCCCCGCACCACTTGTTGATCGGGAGCGATCCTCCGGGACGCCTCCTCGAAGTCATCCGCCCTATTGGGCCAGGCCTGTGGAGGCGTCTCGCTTTCCATCATCTCCAGAAGCAGATCCCTCGAGGAGGAGGAGTGTTGAGGAAGACTACGGGCCGGACTGCAAACATATATTTTAGATGTTACCCTTATAACCTGAAAAGAAAGGGATATGTTTAGAACACCCTTGTTCACTTACGATTCGGCCAAAGGCTTGTCCTTACGGAGGAACTGCGCGACAACGTCGTCTTCCGAACCCGAGCCTCCTGACGGGGACATCTTCCCTCGCTTGGGAGCCTCCACCTCCAAATCTTCAGAGGCGGTCCTTTTCTTCCCATGGGGAGAAGAGATATCAGCTTCTCCTTCCCCTTCGTTTTCAGAAGAGGGAGTTCCAGTCTCCCCGGACATAGCGTCCGGTGTACCTTTAGAGTGGAGGCCACCGTTGGCCTTTTTGCTCTCCTCCTTGTCCTCCTTCGCTGGCACTTGATACAGCGTCGGAGCCAACATCCTTGTTAACACAGGATCAGCTGAGTCTTCGGGAAAAGGGGCCGAACACCTAATTCGTTCCGCCTTCTTTAAACAGCCCGGGTCGAAGATAGGTTTCTCAATATATTATTAGGGGATAATCAACTAAGCTGTGTTCAAGAGTCAAGTGCTTACTGAGGTATCCGAATGATTGCAGTCGAGGCCGATGTCCTCGGTTGTATCCGGCCACTGCTTTTGGGTCCCGAAGAATAATTTCCACATTCCTCTGTGTGTCATGCCGAAGAAGTGCTGAAGGGCCCGTGGTCCTTCCGGATTAAACTCCCACATGCGGAGGACCCGGCGGACTTGCATTACCAGGATTACGTTTTGAGGCCAGTGTCCTTTTCAAGGAGGCTCCGGATATGGCTTTGTAGCGTTTGCACTTTGTAAATTGATCCCCAGTCCAGCCCCTTATTAATCCATGATGCGAGTCGTAATGGAGGGCCAGATCGGAACGCATGTGTAGCCGCCAACTTGGTACCACGAGGTCCAGTGATGTAAAACCACTCCCGCTGGCATAGGTTGGAAGTTTCCGTGAAAGAGCCTTTCAGCCAATTTGTGAGCTTACTCACCATAGCACCTACACACTCCGCTTGTTCCCCGTCGACTACCTTCAGCTTCACATTAAAGGTCTTGAGCCATAAGCTGAAGTGTGGGGGAATACGAAGAAAGATATCGCACATGACAATGAACGCCGAGATGTGAAGAAAGGAGTCCAGAGCTAGATCATGAAAAACTAGCCCATAATAGAACATGAGGCCATGGACGAAGGGATGGAGAGCGAACCCTAGCCCTCGGAGGAAGTGGGAGATGAATATGACCCTCTCGCCGGATCTGGGTGTAGGAATAACCTGCCCCTTGGAAGGAAGCCTGTGGAGGATCTCCGCGGTCAGGTACCTTGCTGCCCGGAGCTTCGCAATATCCTCCTCTGTGACAGAGGAGGCCACCCACCGGCCTTGAGGGCTGGGTCCGGACATGACTGGGAGGCTTGGAGCAATTAAGTTGAAACCTGGGTGCTGGAACTCGAGGTTGGAAAGGTTGAGGAAGGGGCAGGCGTAGGGGAAAAAGACGGGTCTGTGCCCCTTTATAAAGGCGATGAATATCGAACGCCTCCTCATGGGCCTTAAAACTTGCCTATTCCCAAGGAATCATACCAACGGAGCGGTTGGATTACCCATGCTTGTATTGATGAAAATCCCGCAATAAGGGGACACGATCTCTACTTCGACAAGACGTGCCAAATCTTGAAACGTGGAGCGGGAGGCTAAAAAAGGTTCAAAATAATGATCGGGCAGGGACGTGATGTCACGCTACAAAAGTTGTCGGTAGATTGGACTCCTGAAATTTTATACTCTTTGTGGTTGTGTGTGGTACTTGTTTTGCAGAGCCGGACACGTTTTCTATGTTCGAAGGTTGCTTTGGAGTATTCGAAGGAGGAACCCGCCTTGCAATGCCGAAGACAATCTGCACGCCGGACATATCGTCATTGAAGCCTGATTTAGGGGCTACTGAGGGAGTCCTGGATTAAGGGGTCCTCGGGCGTTGGGGCTACGTAACATGGGCCGGACTGATGGGCTATGAAGATACAAGACTTCTTTCCGTGTCCGGATGGGACTCTCCTTTGTGTGGATGGCAAGCTTGGCGTTTGGATATGTAGATTCCTTTCTCTGTAACCGACTTTGTAAAACCATAGTCCCCTCCGGTGTCTATATAAACCGGAGGGTTTAGTCCAGAGGCAATCACAATCATACAAGCTAGACATCTAGGGTTTAGCCATTACGATCTTGTGGTAGATCAACTCTTGTAATCTCATATTAATCAAGATCAGTCAAGCAGGAAGTAGGGTATTACCTCCATCAAGAGGGCCAGAACCTGGGTAAACATTGTGTCCCCTATATCCTGTTATCATCGACCTTGGACGCATAGTTCGGGACCCCCTGCCCGAGATCCGCCGGCTTTCACACCGACACTAGGCGAGCGTGCCCTCCCGTTCTTCAAGCTGATGAAGAAGAAGGGCCTGTTGAAATGGACTCCAGAGGCTGAGGTGGCCTTTCAAGACCTCAAAAGGTACCTCACTAGACCGCCGTTGATGGTAGCGCCTCGTCCTCTTGAGCCCATGGTGCTTTACCTGGCCGCCACGCCCCACTCGGAAGCGCGACACTCGTTGTGGTCCGGGAAGAGCGCGCGGTTGCGGGTGTGCGGTGTAGCACCCCGCGCTCGACCGCAACACTGCAGCCTCCGGACGGCACTCCTGAGGCCTCGGCTGCCCCATAGGACATCTCAGGAGGGGCCTTCGAGGAGGCTACTCCCGAGGATCCCTCGTCTCAGGAGGGGCAGGATGCTGTCGACGCCCCTCCCTCATTGAGCATCATGTGTACTTCGTCAGCACGGTGTAGCATGATGCGCATGCACACTACCCCATGCCACAGAAGGTGCTTCGGAGCCCTAGTGCCACAGGAAGGGTCGCTGAGTGGAACGTCAAGCTGCAGGCGTTCCAGGTTGAGTTCAGCACCGACCAAGTCATCAAGGACGTGGCCCTCGCCGACTTTGTGGAAGAATGGACTGACGCCCCTGGCCGAGGGGTGATCGAGGACCGTTCCCTCACGCTCAGAGATGAGGCTCCACATGGTTGGGTCATGTACTTCGACGGCGCATTCGCACGCCAAGGCGCAGGGGCTGGAGCTGTGCTCATCTCACCTACCCAGGACAAGCTCTACTATGATGTGCAACTCTGCTTTCAGCATGGCGAGAAGGTCTCCAATAACATTGCTGAGTATGAGGGCCTGATCGCCGGCCTCTAGGCTGTGGCGGCTCTGGGTGTCAGGCGCCTCACTATCAGGGGCGATTCCCAGCTACTCGTCAACTTCTCCAACAAAGCGTACAAGCCAATGGACGAGCACATAGAGGCATACCTTGAAGAGCTACACAAAATTGAGAAACGATTCTTAGGCTTGGAATTACAGCACGTACGCTTGTCACAAGCAACGAGGCTAACGACATCTCCAAGAGGGCGTCCCAGCGCCACCCCCAGGAGCCTGGCATTTTCGAGGAACGGCTCTTCAAGCCGTCAGCGGCTCCCCCCCCCCACTGCAGGACCAGCGCTACTTCGAGAGGAGCCGCCCATGGCACCCTCCTCGGGCACCCCAGCTTGCGGCCCGACCTCAGTGGTCCACTTGCTTCTTGCGCTCGAACCTCGGGAGGGTGCTGGACCGAGGAGCTCAAGGTGTACCTGCTCCGACCCACCTTGCCAGAGAAGGAGGAAGATGCAAAATGTGTGGCTTGCTAAGCCACCGCATACTGCATCCAGGACGATGAGCTCTACTGATGGCGCCCAAATGACGTCTCTCTGCGGTGCATCCAAGGAGCAGGGATGCGAGTTGCTGGCCGACATCCACGGTGGGGATTCTGGGCATCACTCCTCGTTGCGCACCCTCGTGGGCAAGGCATTCCGCAACTGATTCTACTGCCCATGACGCTCAACGATGCCACTGAGCTGGTGAGATCTTGCGAGGCATGTCAGTTCCATGCCAAGCAGATCCATCAGCCCGCTCAGGGTGTCGAGACCATCCCACTCCCGTGGCCGTTCGCGGTCTGGGGGCTGGATATCCTGGGCCCGTTCCCTCGAGTGTCCGGGGGCTACCGCTACCTCTACGTCACCATAGACAAGTTCACCAAGTGGGCGGACGTGGAGGCCGCGCGCACCATCCCAGCTAGCTCGGCCATCAAGTTCATCAAGGGCCACATGAGTCGTTTCGAGGTCCCCAACCGTATCATCACCGACAATAGCTCTCGACTCACAAGCAACCTTTCCAAAACATATTGTGCTAACCTTGGAACGCAAATATTCTACGCTTCGGTGGCACACCCACAGAGCAACGGCCAGGCCGAGCGCGCCAACAAGGAGGTCCTGAGGGGCCACAAGGTAAGGAGCTTTAAGAAGAACCTCGAGGCCTGCGGCAGGGGCTGGCTCGATGAGCTCCAGTCCATGTTGTGGTCCATCCACACCACCGCGACCAAGCCCACGGGCTAGACCCCGTTCTTCCTCGTCTATGGAGCTGAGTCGATCCTCCCTCATGAGGTCAAGCATCGCTCCCCGCGGGTCTTGGCGTTTGACGAGGCACGCCAGGACGCCTCATGGGGGATGGACCTCATGCTGGGGGAGGAGCGCCGCCTCCAAGCCTCGCTCTGTGCAGCGAGGTACCAGGAGGCGCTGCGGCGGTATCACTACCGTAGCATTCGCTCTAGGACCCTCGATGTGGGTGACCTCGTCCTAAGGTGGATGCTCTCCAAGGAGGGGCTTCACAAGATCTCGCCTATGTGGGAGGGCCCATTCAGGATTGCCCGTGTCTCCAAGCCTGGGGCCGCGCGCCTCGAGACACAGGACGGGGTCCCCATCTAGAATGCTTGGAACATCCAGCATCTCCGGAAGTTCTATCCGTGATCAAGGCCTTCGCTCATGACACTCTAATGTAATAATGAGTTGGGGTTGTACACGCCCCGGAGCCTCCTGAGTGCCGCCCCTGGGCCTCACGGGGGCTCCCACCCACATCCTAGTGGAGGCCCCATGCTCCGCGCTGGTGGGAAGACAAGAAGACTAGTGTAGGTGTCGGACACGGCTTTTCTTTTGCTTGCTTTCTGTAGGTGGTTTGCACCTTCTTGAATAAAATTTGAAGTTTTCGCATCTCCTTTTTTGAGAGGGTTGGGAAATTGTTTCTCCTTGCATCGTTCGCTCTTCCATGTCTTGCCTTAGGGGGAATGGCAGTGGTCCGCTGCTCTTCCTCATGCGTCTTGCGCGTGGCGGCTGGGCATGGTGTGTGCGCTCGGGCCCGCCCGCGGACACACCCCACCAAAGACTTAGTGCCCTGGCCTTTCGCGTCTTTATCCTCACGCGACACTCTCAAATGAGCTCACGGGCACACATGCCCTATGGTGTTCGTGCCTCCGGGCATCGCGACATAACGTGCCAACAGGGGGCCAGCCCATGCTCGGGAGTTCGCGTGAGGCATGACACCTCCGGAAGTTTCCTAATCCTGCAGCCATAGGGTGCCTCCTGAGGCTCGGCGACTTCTGAATCTTCAAGAATGAGGAGCGTGCGGGAATCCGAGTCCTGGAGAGGCATGCTCTCACGGCAAGGGAGTCTACCACAAGCATATTAAGCTAAGTCAGCCCAATCACAATAAGCAGCAACATGGATATCATGATGCAATATGAAAATGATAACATAATGGCACAAGCGCCATGGTTCATTACACGCCCCGACAAGGCCTTCTACTTTTTTCAATGCAGGATAAAGAAAGAAACAAAAGCAAGTCGCGCGACTACAGCGGCTCCTGAGGCCCGGCTCTAGCAGCGCCCGAGCTCAGTTGGAGTCTTCCTCCTTCTTCATAGGGGCACGCCGGTGAGGCAGCTCGTCGCCCTCCCCGGTCCAAGCCCGACGGTGTGGCGGCTTGTCGTAGTCGCCGTCGCTCGTGCTCTACCAAGAAGAGGAGCCGCCGCTGCTGGAGGCAGCGCAACCGTCGCCAAGGGCAGGCTCACCACCAGCGTTGAAGCCGCCTCCCCGGCCGTCATCGTCGTCCTCGTCCTCGCGGTCTCTCTCCAGGTAGCACCCCAGGCGCCGACCATCTTCCTCGAAGACCCTGACATAGAGGGTCGCGACACCGTCATAACTAAAGTGGAGGGCGCACCTCCCATGCAGGCCGCGTGCGCGGGTGAATGGCTGCCACCCGCGGTTCAGGAACACGTTGCCGGCGCCGGTGACCTAGACCTCCACCCATGAGGCCCTGCTGCAGAAGTCGTCGGCCTGCAGCCAGAGGCCGCCGGGCCCCCTGGCCGGCAGCACGCCAACGAAGAAGCGCGGAAGCTGGAACCAGATGTGTGCAGGCCTCTCCGATCACAGCACGAACTCCGGGAGCGTGTCGGCCGAATGGGAGCATGGACGCGGCGGCCGAAGGGCTGCCACGTGCCTCCCACCGTTGTCGGGGCCGCCCCGGCCGCGGCAAGTTCCATCGCAGGAAGACGCACCTCCACGACTCCCAGAGGCGGCGCCAGTCTTCGAAGGGGCGTGTCCACCCCCTCGAGGAGCCATCGCTGGCGTCGCGACGTGCTTGCAGGGGCGCCCGCGGCCTCACTTCGGCGGCGGCGAGCCTAGCCCTTCCTTCGGGGCCTTTCCCTTCTCCGCGGCGGAAAACCTGCTCACTGGCACCATGGACGCTCTGGCAAGACGATGGGACGAAGGGGAAGAAGGAGGAGAAAGCCGCGAGAAGATGAAGATGACTAGGGGCTCCGACCCCTCTCACATTTATAGCCAAGCGAGGCCAATCGCCGGCCTCTCGCGATTCCAAGCAATGATGGTTTTTCTACATGCATTGCCGAGGCAATGTGGGGAAGTGGAGACGCCCATGTCCCATCAAGTGCCACGCGTCGGCTCGGTCCGCAGGCGATTGGGATCCGCGGCGCTTCACCATTGCCCTCTGGTTTCGCCTCGAAGCCAAGTTTGAGCGCGCCTTGGGCCCGGGGGCTACTGTCGGCGTTCTGGGAACCAGGGTACCCAGACTTGCCTGCCTGCGGCCCATGGCGTGGCTCCATCGACGGCGTGGTACGACCCATCTTCAACACCGGGAAGACAAGACCCTCGCGAGGGGCCAAGCCTCGCGAGGCGGATGGTGCCAAGACCTCCGGAGGGAGCGGCCTCCCCAGGCTGGCTCCCAAGGAGCGGAGATTCCTATGCAGGCGCCCACCACATGAGGTTTAGGTGACGCCAGCCATGAGGACCAAGGCCACGCAAGCACCAGCGGGCGCTGAGCAGCAGGTTTCATCTTTGGTGCTAAGGAGGCAAGCGCAGGCGTGGGGTCCCGAAGAATCAACCAAAGGTTTCCATTCCTGAGCAACAAGACCAGGACGGCCAGGACGGCAGGGCGGATGTCATCGCCGAGCCCACCATGGCGTCACGACCAGAAGCTTTGCAGGCGAAGACCACTTTTCATCAGGATAGGATGTACTTCTTGTCCCCCTTCAAAATTGGCAATTGTAGGATCCCTTCCCGCCTTCGTTTGGAGGAAGAGGACCGAGGCCACTATAAATATAGCTTAGCCACCACCGTAGGAGGGGACACGGATTCGGAGAGAGACTTCACTAGCTCACACCCACACTAGAACACACCTCCTGAGGTTGTTCCTCCCTTGTACTAGTTCATCCTCAGCCCATCGCGAGGCAAATCCACCACAAAGCAGGGTTAGGGTATTACACCGCAGCATGGCCCGAACCTCGGTAAACTGTTGTGTCCCTCTCTTGTTCATTGAGCTAGGCCATGCGGGTTACAAACTGGTTGGCTGGAGAGGTTGAGTTCTTCGCACTCGCCCCAGAGTTCGAACGTTTCTTGGGTCTGCGGAGCCCTGAATCCGACAAACTTCTTAATCAGAGCGTCCATGTGGCCCTTCACGGCCATCGCAGCAGCGGGATTCGAGAACGACCGAGTGGATCACCGTGTCGAAGTCGAACCCTGGGTCCTGAAGGTAGAGCTGGCTAAAGACGCGTGTCGTGGCTGCGAAGAAGAGCGAGTGGCACTCCTCCTCCGGGATGGAGTCCAGGTCAGTGGCAGCACCCTCAAGCGCTTCCACGAGCTTGGAGGAGAGCCCCGCAAAGCTGTCCTCAGGGGCCGCCAGTGGTTCCTGGAATCCTCCCCTGCAGATGGAGTGTAGCACCTGGCGAGACCTGAACTCGAGGGAGGGAAAGGCGTCGCATTCCGCGACCGCCTTCTTCTCAGCAGCGACGAGGGCCTTCTCCCTGGCGTCCAGCTGGGCTGTCACCTCGGAGACATGTTGAGCATGGGACATTTGGGCCTTAACCACCTCCTCCTTCAGGTTGGCCCGATGCTCGCGCTCCGAGCCTTGATCAGCAGACACCTTCGACAGCGTGGAGTCGCGATTGGCGAGCTTCGCCTCACGGGCCTTGAGGACCTCCTCCCGTTGGTGGAGCCGATGTGCATGTGCGGCCTGCTCCTCCTGAAGGGCCTTCAGGCTGGCCGCCGCCTAGCCACGGAGCTTCTTGGCAGACGTTGCCTCGGTCAGCGCCTCGTCGTGAGCCGCCATAGCATCGGCGGCCTCCTTCCTGCTCTCCGCGGTGGCAGCCTCCACCCAGCCCCAGGCCGTCCTGGTGGCTGTATCGGCTCGAAGAAACCCTAAGACAAGCCCTAGGCACTCCCTCATGAGGTACGTCTTGTTGTCCTTGAGGTCAGCCCGCATTCGACCGAGCGCCCTGTAGGCCTCGTCCAAGGCCCCGAGCCTACTCAGGGGGCCACATTTCACAAGCACGAGGGTCTGGCGAGGAGGCTGCACTGGCGCATTGACCGACAGTGTGGCCAAGGAAGCGGGGCGTGGCTGGCTTGGTGCACCAGAGGCTCCAGGCTCCCCTCGGGCACGACAAGGGCGGACGACTCCATAGCCTGCTGACCCGCGGGGGCTGGCTCCTCCTGAAGCTGCATGACTATGTCCTCAGGGGTCACCCTATACGCAAGCACCGGAGTTGTCGTGGCTACGACAAGGGGTGTCAGCCCCCGAGCTCCACCGTCCTCAGTGGACGGCCCCACAGGCGGCATCGGAGCGGCGCCAGGAGTAGGTGGTGCGCCTATGTGCTTGGGCACAGTGCCTAGGTGCCCAGGAACTGCGTGAGGCTGGCGCGGTGCGCTCCTGTGCCCGCTACGGCCGCAACCGGAGGCTGACGGCACCCTTAGGAAAGGGGGCTCCTTCGGCTCGGCGGTCGCCTTCTTCTTCTTCATCACGTCGATACTCCTGGTCATCAAAGGAGGGTGCCGTGAGCACAATTGCAACTCGTGCTTGACCAAAGGCAAGGTAGGTTACTTACTATTCAGGAGCGATCCATTTCCTCTTCTTCTCCTTCTTGGCGAAGGTCAGGGCGCCCCAGCTTTTCCTGGGCGCGGCCTTGGTCGCGCCCAAGGGGCGAGCGGGGAGTTCCGTGGTTGGACCCGGCGCAGCACTGCTCCTTGGAGAGGTGAGGAGGCCGCCCTGAGGGGCCTCGACTAGTTCAGCCACATCCACCCCAGTAGCGGCCGCCCTGTCCTTCGGCTGCGGCCTGGACAAGGACAGGACCGATGTCTTGACCACCTCGCCGGGCTGTGGGGAGCCCTCCGGAGGGGGCGCAACCGCGCTCTTCCTCGGGGTCACCTGGCCAGGTGATCGCGAGGACTGGGAGTGGACCCTAACCTCCGGAGAACCCCAGAGGAGTGCAGTGAGTCCGCGGCTGGGAGCTTGTCGCTGTTGTCATCTTCAAGGCGGCGGAGGAGCTCGCTCTGCGACGGGGGTGGGGGACACTTCCTCAAGGTCATCGTCCTCGGTCTTCTCCGATTCCTCTTCACCGTCGTTGTCGCCAGAGGACACCGGCACGGGGGAGATGGGATGCTCAAGTGACATGAGCCCCAACTCGTTGAAGGCGGGCATGTCGGCGACCAGCTCCTCCATGTCATTGCGGTGGTACAATGGGGTGTAGGCCTCGAGGACGTCCCCCGGGTCGCCATTAAGCAAGACGGGCATGGCCTTGTCCAGCTCCTTGCCCATCAGGCTCGCGGGGCGCAGCCTGATGTTGTCCTCGTGCCCCTGAACTCCCACATGGGTCGCGTCTGCGATTGGAGAGGCGCCAGGCACTGCGTCACGAACTCCTTCACGGGCTTTCCCCCCGTCAGCCGTTTGACCTCCTTGTCGAAAGTTATTCTCCTCAAGACAGGCTCCGCTCGGAGGTCGGTGAGCTTTGCATGGACACATCTCTCGAGCCGCTCGAGCAGCTTTGTCGGTAGCTCTAGCCGCGGGATGAGACCCTTGGTGTCTAGGAAGACCCAGCGGTGCCGGAAGCCCTCCACCTTCTTCCCGTCCTTCAAGAGGACATTCCCCTTGTGGACCGCAATGAAGGAGACGTAGGCCGAGCGCTGCGTCCGTTCGTGTAGCCGCAAGCTGAAGAAATGGCGGAGGAGCGGCACAGAGGGTGTCACGCCCACAAAGGCCTCACAGTAGAAGGCAAAGATGGATAGGAGGAGGATAAAGTTGGGTTAAAGATGCAGGGCCTGGATCCTGTATTGGTCAAGGACGGCGTTGAAGAACTCAGAGAGAGTCAGGACGAGCCTTACTGCTGGCGGGATCTAGACTGGCCCCACAGATCAATACTACTATTTTCTGTGCACTTTGTCCTAACTCGTGCGCACCCGATAGCAACTTCCCGGTCGGTCACCCATCCTGAAACTACACCAAGGTGAGCACGCTTAACTTTGGAGTTCTTTCTGAATGGGCTTCTGCAAAAGAAGGAATTCCTTATTGACATGAGTAGTCTATCATCCCTAATAAGCCAGGCTATCACATACACCCCCACTCAGAGGAACCAACGTCCTCGTCGGGCCACAGGGTTGTTCCCTCTTGGCACATACGTTTGTGCTTCCAGTCCAGCACATGTGCCATCCCATCTGCCACGACGGGTCCCAAACGTCATGTACAACATGACCGCGCACCTGTCAGCAAACATCCGTGTAACCGCGAGGGTCGGCTCTGATACCAACTTATAACTCCCCGGACACACCCCCCAGTGGTCGTTATTCCTCGCAGGATCTAGACTGACCCATAGATCAGACTAGTCTTTTCTGCACACTTTGTCCTCACTCGTGCGCACCAGGGAGCAACTTCCCGGTCGGTCACCAATCCTGAAACTACTCCAAGCTGAGCATGCTTAACTTTGGAGTTCTGTCCGAATGGGCTTGCGGAAAATAAGGAATTCCTTATTGATATGAGTAGTATATCATCCGTAATAAGCCAGACTATTACACGCTCCGCAATGCCAGCCCAGATCAAGCTCTCCACCCACCCGTTGTCTTCGCCCACCATCAGCGGCAGCATGGGGCTGAGATGCCCCACCTCGGCGATGGAGGACGCATCGAGCGCGGGAAAGGGAGAGGAGGACGTCGCGGCCCGAGCCGCGGGCTTTGACTTCCCGGGCGCCATTCGCATAGTCTCCGGCATCGAGGAAGGAGAAGGAAGGTGGCGGAGTTGCGATTGGATCTGGAGAAGCTTTCGGTTGGAGAAGGGGATCAGGAGCAAGGTTGGGTCAGGTAGTGACGGCTCTGCGGTGGGCGCCAGCCTTTTGTCAGCCTGGGCAGTTGCCGAGGCGACGTGGGGAAGCAGAGGCGTCCACGTCCCGGCGTGGGCCACGCGTTAGCCTTGGCCCGTAGACGGTTGGAGCCCGCGGCGCTTCGCCCTTGCCCTTTGGCTTCGCCTCGAAGCCAGCTCAAGCGCGCCTTCGGCCCGACGGCTACTGTCCGCATTCTGGGATCAGGGGTACCCAGATCTGCCTGACTGCGGCCCATGGCGTGGCTCCTTCAACGGCCCGGTACGGCCCAGCTGCAAGACCCCCAAGGACAAGACCCTCATGAGGTCACCCCGGCCTCGCGAGGCGGGTGACGCCAAGACCTCTAGAGGAGCAGCTCTCCGAGTTTGCCTCCCGAGGAGCGGAGATTTCTATGCAGGCACCCAGCCTCACGAGGCCGCGATGACGTGAGCCATGACGACCAAGGCCATGCAGGCGCCTGCGGGCGCAGAGGAGGCAGTTTCCTCTTTGGTGACAAGGAGACAAGGACGAGCGCGGGTTCCCAAGGAATCCCCCAAAGGTTTCCATTCAGGTGCAACAAGAGCAAGACCGCGAGCTCGGCAGGATGGATGTCATCACCGAGCCAACTCATGCGTCATGGCTAGAACCTTTGCACGCAAAGACCACCTTTCGTCAGGATAAGATGTACTACTTGTCCCCTTTCAAATTGGCCATTTTGGGATCCCCTTTCAAACTGGCCACTATAAATATAGGTTCACTACTGCAGGATGCTGCTAACACGACACTACGATCAGTGACCCTTTGACAAAATAGTGTGTGATGCATTAATACCAAACGGGGATGTAAAAAACTCGTCAAAAAGGTGCAAAACATTTGCGATGGTGGAGTCATCAAACCCAGTTCATATTTTAGTTGCGTGTGCGATGCAGGGCACACTGTTAATCCATTCAAACTGTTTGCGATAAGGCGGAACAATAGAAACGGGCAGCCATATCATCGTGTGTACGATGTACGGCATAAAGTTCGCTTCGATGATCTGTTTGCTATTAGGGAGTGCATCAGAAACGGTTAGCTAGATCAAGGTGTGTGTGATATATGGCATACGTTTCACTCGGACGGCCTATTTTTGATTAGGGAACACAACAGAAACAGTTCAACTTAACAAGATGTGTGTGATACGTGGCAAATAGCCGAGTGGATGAACTGTTTGCGATGAGAAAGTACAACATAGGCGGTTAATACAGTTGGTTCGTGTGTGATTCTGTGTGTACCAAAAACTTAGAAAAATGCAAACTACTTGCTTGTGGTGGCTAGGAGTATCACCCACGATGCGTCTGCAAGTACTCGTGTGCGATGATTACTAAGTCACACATATGTTTCCTTATGTTAACACTTGTGTGATAAATAACACGTGGCACCGGATACGGTATTTTTGTTGTGTGTGTGCTCCAGCGAATGCTTCTCGCTCTCCACATGGGTGAATTGTAAAATCCACGCCTCTTCCCTCATCGGTTTCCCGCCACAAAGCTAATGGCTTGCTGCATATAACCCAGACAGCAACGCACCGTCGCGACACTCTGCGCAGATCTAGTCCTCACCCAACTACCATTAGTTATTCCAAGCATGCCAAGCAACGACCAAAGCTTCGACGTCGACGCCTACCTGTGCTATATCTTCAGCGAGGAGTGAAGGAAATATGCCCTAGAGGCAATAATAAAGTTATTATTTATTTCCTAATATCATGATAAATGTTTATTATTCATGCTAGAATTCTATTAACCGGAAACATAATACATGTGTGAATACATAGACAAACAGAGTGTCACTAGTATGCCTCTACTTGACTAGCTCGTTAATTAAAGATGGTTATGTTTCCTAACCATACACATGAGTTGTCATTTGATTAACAGGATCACATCATTAGGATAATGATGTGATTGACTTGACCCATTCCGTTAGCTTAGCACTCGATCGTTTAGTATGTTGCTATTGCTTTCTTCATGACTTATACATGTTCCTATGACTATGATATTATGCAACTCCCGTTTACCGGATGAACACTTTGTGTGCTACCAAACGTCACAACGTAACTGGGTGATTATAAAGGTGCTCTACAGGTGTCTCCGAAGGTACTTGTTGGGTTGGCGTATTTCGAGATTAGGATTTGTTGCTCCGATTGTCGTAGAGGTATATCTGGGCCCTCTCGGTAATGCACATCACTTAAGCCTTGCAAGCATTGCAACTATGAGTTAGTTGCGGGATGATGTATTACGGAACGAGTAAAGAGACTTGCCGGTAACGAGATTGAACTAGGTATTGAGATACCGACGATCGAATCTTGGGCAAGTAACATACCGATGACAAAGGAAACAACGTATGTTGTTATGCGGTCTGACTGATAAAGATCTTCGTAGAATATGTGGGAGCCAAATGAGCATCCAGGTTCCACTATTGGTTATTGACCGGAGACGTGTCTCGGTCATGTCTACATAGTTCTCGAACCCATAGGGCCCGCACGCTTAACGTTTCGATGACAGTTATATTATGAGTTTATATGTTTGATGTACCGAAGGTTGTTCGGAGTCCCGAATGTGATCACGGACATAACGAGGACTCCCGAAATGGCCGAGACATGAAGATTGATATATTGGAAGCCTATGTTTGGATATCGGAAGTGTTCCGGGTGAAATCGGGATTTTACCGGAGTACCGGGAGGTTACCGGAACCCCCCGGGGCCTTAATGGGCCTTAGTGGGCCTTGGTGGAAGAGAGGAGAGGCGGCCAGGGCAAGGTCCGCGCGCCCCACCCCCCTAGTCCGAATAGGACAAGGAGAGGGGGCGGCGCCTGGTTTTATGCGTAGATGTCATATGCACGAGTAGAACACAAAGTGAGTTGTGGGCGGTATAAGTCATACTGCTTACTAGCATGTCATACTTTGGTTCGGCGGTGTTGTTGGATGAAGTGGCCCAGACCGACATTACGCATACGCTTACGCGAGACTGGTTCTACGGACGTGCTTTGCACACAGGTGGCTGGCAGGTGTCAGTTTCTCCAACTTTAGTTGAACCGAGTGTGGCTACACCCGGTCCTTGCGAAGGTTAAAATAGCACCAACTTGACAAACTATCGTTGTGGTTTTGATGCGTAGGTAAGAACGGTTCTTGCTAAGCCCATAGCAGCCACGTAAAACTTGCAACAACAAAGTAGAGGACGTCTAACTTGTTTTTGCAGGGCATGTTGTGATGTGATATGGTCAAGGCGTGATGCTATATTTTATGGTATGAGATGATCATGTTTTGTAACCGAAGTTATCGAATCGCGTGAGCCGTATGGTTGTCACTTTATTGTATCCAATGCAATCTCACAGAAATGCTTTACTTTATCACTAAGCGGTAGCGATAGTCGTAGAACCATAAGATTGGCGAGACGACAGCGATGCTACGGTGGAGATCAAGGTGTCGCGCCGGTGACGGTGGTGATCATGGAGGTGCTTCGGAGATGGAGATCACAAGCAAAAGATGATGATGGCCATATCATATCACTTAGATTGATTGCATGTGATGTTTATCTTTTATGCATCTTATCTTGCTTTGATTGACGGTAGCATTATAAGATGATCTCTCACTAAATTTCAAGATAAAAAGTGTTCTCCCTGAGTATGCACCGTTGCCAAAGTTCGTCGTGCCCTGCACACCACGTGATGATCGGGTGTGATAAGCTCTATGTCCATCTACAACGGTGCAAGCCAGTTTTGCACACGCCAATACTCGAGTTAAACTTGACGAGCCTAGCATATGCAGATATGGCCTCTAACACTGAGACCGAAAGGTCGAGCGTGAATCGTATAGTAGATATGATCAACATAGTGATGTTCACCATTGAAAGCTACTCCATTTCACGTGATGATCGGTTATGGTTTAGTTTATTTGGATCACGTGATCACTTAGAGGATTAGAGAGATGTCTTTCTAAGTGGGAGTTCTTAAGTAATATGATTAATTGAACTTTAAAATTATCATGAACTTAGTCCTGGTAGTATTAGCATATCTATGTTGTAGATCAATAGCTCGCGATGTTGCTCCATGTTTTAATTTTGGTATGTTCCTAGAGAAAAACTGAGTTGAAAGATGTTAGTAGCAATGATGCGGATTGGATCCGTGATCTGAGGATTATCCTCATTGCTGCACACAAGAATTATGTCCTTGAGGCACCGCTAGGTGACAGACCTATTGCAGGAGCAGATGCAGATGTTATGAACGTTTGGCTAGCTCAATATGATGACTACTTGATAGTTTAGTGCACCATGCTTAAACGGCTTAGAATCAGGACTTCAAAGACGTTTTGAACGTCATGGACCATATGAGATGTTCCAGGAGTTGAAGTTAATATTTCTAGCAAATACCCGAGTTGAGAGATATGAAGTCTTCAACAAATTCTATAGCTAAAAGATGGAGGAGAATAGCTCAAGTAGTGAGCATCTGCTCAGACTGTCAGTGTACTACAATCGCTCGAATAAAGTGGGAGTTAATCTTCCAGATAAAATAGTGATTGACAGAATTCTCTAGTCACCATGACCAAGTTAGTAGAACTTCGTGATGAACTATAATATGCAAGTGATGACGAAAACAATTCCCAAGCTCCTCGCGATGTTAAAATCGGCGAAGGTAGCTCAAGAAAAACATCAAGTGTTGATGGTTGACAAGACCACTAGTTTCAAGAGAAAGGGCAAAGGGAAGAAGGGGAACTTCAAGAAGAACGGCAAGCAAGTTGCTGCTCAAGTGAAGAAGCCCAAGTCTAGACCTAAGCGTGAGACTAAGTACTTCTACTGCAAAGGGACTGGTCACTGAAAGCGGAACTGCCCCGAGTATTTGGTGGATGAGAAGGATGGCAAAGTGAACAAAGCTATATTTGATATACATGTTATTGATGTGTACTTTACTAGTGTTTATAGCAACCCCTCGGTATTTGATACTGGTTCAGTTGCTAAGAGTAGTAACTCGAAACGGGAGTTGCAGAATGAACAGAGACTAGTTAAGGGTGAAGTGACGATGTGTATTGGAAGTGGTTCCAAGATTGATATGATCATCATCGCACACTCCCTATACTTTCGGGATTAGTGTTGAACCTAAAATAAATGTTATTTACTATTTGCATTGAGCATGAATATGATTGGATCATGTTTATTGCAATACGGTTATTCATGTAAGTAAGAGAATAATTGTTGTTCTGTTTACATGAATAAAACCTTCTATGGTCATACACCCAATGAAAATGGTTTGTTGGATCTCGATCGTGGTAACGCATTTTCATAATATTGAAGCCAAAAGATGCAAAGTTAATAATGATAGTGCAACTTATTTGTGGCACTGCCGTTTAGGTCATATTGGTGTAAAGAGCATGAAGAAACTCCATGCTGATGGACTTTTGGAATCACTTGATTATGAATCACTTGGTGCTTGCGAACCATGCCTCATGGTTAAGATGACTAAGACTCCGTTCTCCGAAACAATGGAGCGAGCAACTGACTTATTGGAAATAATACATACTGATGTATGCGGTCCGATGAGTGTTAAGGCTCACGGCAAGTATCGTTATTTTCTGACCTTCACAGATGATTTGAGCAGATATGGGTATATCTACTTGATGAAACACAAGTCTGAAACATTTGAAAAGTTCAAAGAATTTCAGAGTAAAGTGGAGAATCATCGTAACAAGAAAATAAAAGTTTCTACGATATGATCGCAGAGGTAAAATATTTGAGTTACGAGTTTGGCCTTCAGTTAAAACAATGTGAAATAGTTTCACTACTCACGCCACCTGGAACACCACAGTGTAATGGTGTGTCCGAACGTCATAACCGTACTTTATTATATATGGTGCGATCTATGATGTCTCTTACCGATCTACCACTATCGTTTTGGGGTTATGAATTAGAGACAGCTGCATTCACGTTAAATAGGGCACCATCTAAATCCATTGAGTCGACACGGTATGAACTATGGTTTGGCAAGAAACCTAAGCTGTCGTTTATTAAAGTTTGAGGTTGCAATGCTTATGTGAAAAAATTTCAACCTGATAAGCTCAAACCCAAATCGGAGAAGTGCGTCTTCATAGGATACCCAAAAGAAAATGTTGGGTACACCTTCTATCATAGATCCGAAGGCAAGATATTCGTTGCTGAGAATGGATCCTTTCTAGAGAGGAGTTTCTCTCGAAAGAAGTGAGTGGGAGGAAAGTAGAACTTGATGAGGTAACTGTACCTGCTCCCTTATTGGAAATTAGTTCATCACAGAAATCTGTTCCTGTGACTACTACACCAATTAGTGAGGAAGCTAATGATGATCATGTAACTTCAGATCAAGTTACTACCGAACCTCGTAGGTAAACGAGAGTGAGATCCGCACCAGAGTGGTACGGTAATCCTGTTCTGGAGGTCATGTTACTTGACCATGACAAACCTACGAACTATGAGGAAGGGATGATGAGCCCAGATTCCGCGAAATGGCTTGAGGCCATGAAATCTGAGATGAGATCCATGTATGAGAACAAAGTATGGACTTTGATTGACTTGACCAATGATTGGCGAGCCATTGAGATTAAATAGATCTTCAAGAGGAAGATGGATGCTGATAGTAGTGTTACTATCTACAAAGCTTGAATTGTCGCAAAAGGTTTTCGATAAGTTCAAGGTGTTGACTACGATGAGAGTTTCTCACTCGTATCTATGCTTAAGTCTGTCCAAATCATGTTAGCAATTGCCGCATTTTATGAAATCTGGCAAATGGATAAACAAAACTGCATTCCTTAATGGATTTATTAAAGAAGAGTTGTATATAATGCAACCAGAAGGTTTTGCCAATCCTAAAGGTGCTAACAAAATATGCAAGCTCCAGCGATCCATCTATGGACTGGTGCAAGCATCTCGAAGTTGGAATAAATGCTTTGATAAGTTGATCAAAGGATATTGTTTTATACAGACTTGCGGTGAAGCCTGTATTTACAAGAAAGTGAGTGGGAGCACTACAGCATTTCTGATAAGTATATGTGAATGACATATTGTTGATCGGAAATAATGTAGAATTATTCTGCAAAGCATAAAGGAGTGTTTGAAAGGAGTTTTCCAAAAAAAAGACCTCGGTGAAGTTGCTTACATATCGAGCATCAAGATCTTTAGAGATAGATCAAGACGCTTGATAAGTTTTTTCAATGAGTACATACCTTGACAAGATTTTGAAGTAGTTCAAAATGGAACAGTCAAAGAAAGAGTTCTTCCCTGTGTTACAAGGTGTGAAATTGAGTAAGACTCAAAGCCCGACCACAGCAGAAGATAGAAAGAGAATAAAAGTCATTCCCTATGCCTTGGCCATAGGTTCTATAAAGTATGCCATGCTGTGTACCAGATCTATTGTATATCCCACACTGATTTTGGCAAGGGAGTACAATAGTGATCTAGGAGTAGATCACTGGACATCGGTCAAAATTATCCTTAGTGGAATAAGGATATGTTTCTCAATTATGGAGGTGACAAAAAGATTCATCGTAAAGGGTTACGTCGATGCAAATTTTGACACTGGTCCATATGACTCTAAAGTCTCAATCTGGATACATATTGAAAGAGGGAGCAATTAGCTAGATAGCTTCGTGCAGAGCATTGTTGACATAGAAATTTGCAAAATACATACGGATCTGAATGTGGCAGACCCGTTGACTAAACTTCTCTCACAATCAAAACATGATCACACCTTAGTACTCATTGGGTGTTAATCACATAGCGATGTGAACTGGATTATTGACTCTAGTAAACCCTTTGGGTGTTGGTCACATGACGATGTGAACTATGGGTGTTAATCACATGGTGATGTGAACTATTGGTATTAAATCACATGGTGATGTGAACTAGATTATTGACCCTAGTGCAAGTGGGAGACTGAAGGAAATATGCCCTAGAGGCAATAATAAAGTTATTATTTATTTCCTTATATCATGATAAATATTTATTATTCATGCTAGAATTGTATTAACCGAAAACATAATACATGTGTGAATACATAGACAAACAGAGTGTCACTAGTATGCCTCTACTTGACTAGCTCGTTAATTAAAGATGGTTATGTTTCCTAACCATAGAGATGAATTGTCATTAGATTAACAGGATCCAATCATTAGGAGAATGATGTGATTGACTTGACCCATTCCGTTAGCTTAGCACTCGATTGTTTAGTATGTTGCTACTGCTTTCTTCATGACTTATACATGTTCCTATGACTATGAGATTATGCAACTCCCGTTTACCGGTGGAACACTTTGTGTGCTACCAAACGTCACAACGTAACTGGGTGATTATAAAGGTGCTCTCTGGTGCCTCCGAAGGTACTTGTTGGGTTGGCGATTTCGAGATTAGGATTTGTCACTCCGATTGTCGGAGAGGTATCTCTGGGCCCTCTCGGTAATGCACATCACTTAAGCCTTGCAAGCATTGCAACTAATGAGTTAGTTGCAGGATGATGTATTACGGAACGAGTAAAGAGACTTGCCGGTAACGAGATTGAACTAGGTATTGAGATACCGACAATCGGATCTCGGGCAAGTAACATACCATGACAAAGGAAACAACGTATGTTGTTATGCGGTCTGACCGATAAAGATCTTCGTAGAATATGTGGGAGCCAATATGAGCATCCAGGTTCCGCTATTGGTTATTGACCGGAGACGTGTCTCGGTCATGTCTACATAGTTCTCGAACCCGTAGGGTCCACACGCTTAACGCTTTTGATGATGCTTATATTATGAGTTTATATGGTTTGATGTACCAAGGTTGTTCGAATCCGGATGTGATCACGGACATAACGAGGAGTCTCGAAATGGTCGAGACATGAAGATTGATATATTGTAAGCCTATGTTTGGATATCGGAAGTGTTCCGGGTGAAATCGGGATTTTACCGGAGTACCGGGAGGTTACCGGAACCCCCCGGAGCCTTAATGGGCCTTATAGGGCCTTGGTGGAAGAGAGGAGAGGCGGCCAGGGCAAGGTCCGTGCGCCCCTCCCCCTAGTCCGAATAGGACAAGGAGAGGGGGGCGGCGCCCCCCCTTTCCTTCCTCTCCTCCACCTCTTTCCCCCCTCTCTCCTAGTCCAACATGGAAAAGAGGGGGAGTCCTACTCCCGGTAGGAGTAGGACTCCTCCTGGCGCGCCCCCTCTCTAGGCCGGCCGCACCCCCTTGCTCCTTTATATATGGGGGCAGGGGGGACCCTAGAGGCACAACAATTGATTGTTTGATCTTTTAGCCGTGTGCGGTGCCCCCCTCCACCATAGTCCACCTCGATAATACTGAAGCGGTGCTTAGGCGAAGCCCTGCATCGGTAGAACATCATCATCGTCACCACGCCGTCGTGCTGATGAAACTCTCCTCAACACTCGGCCAGATCGGAGTTCGAGGGACGCCATCGAGCTGAACGTGTGCTGAACTCGTGAGGTGCCGTATGCTCGTACTTCATCGGTCGGATCGTGAAGACGTACGACTACATCAACCGTGTTGTGCTAACGCTTCCTCTTTCGGTCTACGAGGGTACATGGACACACTCTCCCCTCTCGTTGCTATGCATCACCATGATCTTGTGTGCGTAGGAAATTTTTTGAAATTACTATGTTCCCCAACAAGGAGAACGAGCCGGAGCAGGTCGGGGAGCAAGAGCTTCATCAGCCAGTGCAGGCACCATGGCCCATCGGTAGCGATATCGGCTTGACAGTCCTTGGGCGCACAATCGACACATTGTAGACGAGGTGTGATGAGCAGTTTGCCATCCACCGTGCAAATTATCCAGAGCTGCTCAGCGGCATGATCGACGACCCACCCGAAGAGCCGCCGTCACCTGTGCTCATCGAGAGCCTGATGCCCCGCAAGGAATGGGCAGAGGACCTCTGCCCATTCACACAAGTGATAGGAAGCTTGTGGCTTCATCATTGCCGGCGGCGACCGTGTCAACCTCGATCCCGATGATGTGGTGGCCAGGCTCGAGCGCATCCCCGACGAAGTAGAACATCGCCAACGTGATATCTTGAGGATGCAGGTGATGGACGGAATTTGCTACCAGGCCAGAGACATGGAAATGGAGCAGTTCCACGGAGATGTCATGCGCGTGATTGCACACTGTCAAGATCTTCTGGAAGAGACCAAGCAGCCCCAAGAGCCTCCTAGCGCCAGCAGCTCCATAGACGGAGGCGGGTCAGGACACTTGAAGTGAACGGCCGCAAGGGTGCCATGCTGATCATGGAGTCCAAGAAGACCATCGTCGGAAGGCCGCCAACTCAGCCTTTTAGCCTGTATTTTATTATAATTGTATGCATATGTAGGTCGTGAGTGTTCTGGGCCTTGCAGCATGTGGCATTTTAAATTATCCTGAATATGTAAGACAATTATTAAGAATTATTAACCGTTGCCATTGTAAATTAGCCTCAACGGCGATCAGAGCGCGCGCACGGATGCCAGGGTGGAGCGCATTGCGGCTGCCTCAATGGCGAGCAAAACACGCGGACGGACGTGAGCAGAGCGCACCACGACGAGCAACCACGTGGTCAACCTTCTGCCATCAATAAATTCTGACCTTGTTTCTCGTCACATTGCAGATTACAATGCAATAAGTAATTGCAGATCCATTCACACCTATCAAAATAATATGTGTTCACACTTAGCACAGGGCTATAAAAACTACCCACTAGAAAATTACTTCACAGTTCCTCTCCTCATCACCCACAAAACTGGTCTTTCCCGTCAAGTCGTTCTGCCATGACCGGTAGGAGGAGTTTTGGGTGGACATATAACCAGGCAACAAACACCAAGTCTGCGAAGCACTAGAGAGCTCCCACCATGAAGCCGCAGCCACAACAGATATGTCCTGGCACACCGCAGAGCCCTCGAACGAGCTCTCACGGGCACGCGAGGGCTCTCACAAGCGCACTCGCGGCGTCGGCCATCACGACGAGCTGGCATTCCTAGAGTCCTCGGCCGGCGATGAAGACATTCTCGCTGGGGTCATTAAGCAGCAGGAGCTGGTCGATGGCTTGATGAAGCTGCTCACGATCAGCGATGCCTCAGTTGACAAGGCGAACAGCCTCGTTGAGCAACTCATGGGTGACAAGCGAAGCTCCTCAAGGCGCTCACCGAGAAGGAGGAGGAGGCCGCCGGCTGGATTATGCTGCATGAGTAGAGCAGTGCCTCGGGGTTGACGCTGACAGCGGTCGTCGAGGAACTGATGGGTGACTTGAGGAAGGTCCGGATCGAGCGCGAGCAGGAGGTGGAGGAATCCGTGGCTACTTTCAGGCAAAGTCGTGAGGAATCGAAGAAGGAGCTGGAGGATGTCGTCACCCGGCGATCCATCGACGAGTAGAGATAGTAGCGATCTAGATCGTTGTCTATGATTTCCTTCTTCTCTTGCCCCCGTGTCATTCGGGCTTTGCCACATGTGGCATTTTAAATTATCCGGAATACGTAAGACAATTATTATCTGCGCCATTGTAAATTTTTCGTCGTATTATCCGTTGCCATTTTATTTGTGGTCGTATTATCCATTTCCCTATGTGGCAATTTAAATTAGGCTAGAATACAAGTTGAAAACACGAACAAAGCAAATGCTGCCATGGGATCACAAGCAAACACCCTCCGTCCAGGTGCTTTAATTAACCCATTAATGGAGAAGTTGTGAATGAGGCGGGTGGCGGCTGGTGCATGGAGGTCAAAGAGCTCGCTTCCTGGTGAGCATGGGCGGCCTTGCTGCTCGCACGTGTCCCGTCGAGCCTGCAAGGTGGACAGGATGCACCCGTCCCGTCGAGCCTGCGCAGCGGACTGCTCGCACGTGTCCCATCGAGCCTGCACGGTAGACTTCTCATGCTCGTCCCGTCTAATCAAACAGCTACACGCACGCCACTAAGTATTGTTAAATTTTGACATGGTTCATATAATACAACCATTTACGACATTAACATGACAGCTATTTGTTTCAAAAAGGACTTTGTTGGCAATTAATGTGTGGGCCTTGTCTCAAACTGGACAATTTTTTTTACCATGACATATATGTGCCATGTCATGAAACCATGCCAAGTTTCATGTTTTTGGGTGAGTTTTTGATTTAATAGGATTTAAAAATTGAGATTCTCAATGTTTCAGGACAACGAGAAGTTTGTAATTCATTGTCATTCCTTAAATCAGACCTAAATATGCACCCAATGACACATGTACGATTTCCCACCCATTTTGCTTCATTGGAGCATGTGATTGTAGTTGAAATTTGAATCATGCACTACATTAAATGCCTAGAAAATTTAATTAATATATACAATGGCCAAACAAACCTTGAACAGTTTCAAATTTTAGCACGACACTCTTGTTATTCTATGTTGCATGTAGAAAAAAGGCGAGAAGAGGCGACGATTATCGTTTCGACCGCAAGAGGGGCATGTTTCCCTACCAGAACCACGAGGGTTGTGACAGGCTCCGGTTTGTAAGAGGCTTGTAATATAGCTTCGCCCAAATTGGACAATTATATGTACCATGTAGTGACACCGTGCCAAGTTTCATGATTTCCTGGTGAGTTTTGGATTTACAAAGATTTAAAAACCGAGATTCGCAATGTTTGTGGCCAAGCCAGGACGGCGAGACGGTTGAAGTCATTCCCATTCGTTCCATGGGACCTAAACATGCACCCCAAGGAAACATGTATGTTTTTTCTAGATTTTTTGGTGCACTGGAGCATGTATTTGTAGTTCGGATTTGAATTATGGACATTAAATGCCTAGAAAACTCAATTAATGAATAAAAAAGGTCAAATGAACCTTGAATAATTTCAAAGTTCAGTGTGAATCTCCCGTTGTTCCGTGTTGCATGTAGAAGAAAATACGAGGCTAGAAGAGGGAGCGATTATCGTTTGGCCCACAAGGGGACACGTTTCCCTATCGAAACCACGAGGGTTCTTGCGACAGGCTCCGGTTTCTAAGAGGTTTGTAATAAAGCTTAGCCCAAATTGGCAATGTTTTTACCATGACATATATGTGCCATGACGTGACACCATGCCACCTTTGATGACTTTCAGGTGAGTTTTGGATTTATGGGTATTTAAAACCGAGATTCAAAATGTTTGAGGACGAGCCAGGATGCCGGTACGGTTGTAATTTGTTCCCATTCCTGGCATGGGACCTAAACATGCACCCAAGGACACATGTATAATATTTCTAGCCATTTTGGTGAACTGGAGCATGTATTTGTAGTTCATATTTGAATTATGAACATTAAATGCCTAGGAAACTCAATTAGTGTATAAAAAGGCCAAACGAACCGTGAATAAGTTTAAATTTCAGCACGAATATCCTATCGTTCCATGTTGCTCGTAGAAGAAAATACAAGGCGAAAAGAGGCAGTGATTACGTTTCGCCCACAAGGGGAACACGTTTCCCTATCAGAACCATGAGGCTTATTTGAGATAAGCTCCGGTTTGTAAGAGGTTTGTAATAAAGCTTGGCCCAAATTGGACAATGTTTTTATCACGACATATATGTGCCATGACGTGACACCATGCCACCTTTGATGACTTTCTAGTGAGTTTAGGATTTACGGGGATTTAAAAACCGAGATTCCAAATGTTTGAGGACGAGCCGGGACACGGGTACGGTTGTAATTCATTCCCATTCCTAGCATGGGACCTAAACATGCACCCAAAGACACATGTATAAATTTTCTAGCCATTTTGGTGAACTGGAGCATGTATTTGAAGTTCAGATTTGAATTATGGACATTAAATGCCAAGGAAACCCAATTAGTGTATAAAAAGGCCAAACGAACCCTGAATAAGTTTAAATTTCAGCACGGAGATCCCGTCGTTCCATGTTGCCCGCAGAAGAAAATACAAGGCGAAAAGAGGCAAGTATTAAGTTTCGCCCACACGGGGGACACGTTTCCCTATCGGAACCACGAGGCTTCTTTGAGAGAAGCTCCAGTTTGTAAGAGGCTTGTAATAAAACTTGCGCCAAAATGGACGAAAAAATTCCTTGACATATATGTGCTAGGTCGTGACACCATGCCAGGTTTCACGATTTTCGGGTGAGTTTTTGGATTTACAAGGATTTAAAAACCGAGATTCTTCTGACGAAATGTTTTCAAATAGCACACGGTTCACTCACGGAAGCCGTGTGCCTACCAAACCGTGGCTGATGCCCCCTCCCCCCCTATTGCGCACGTGATATGAGTCGTGCGTTCTGATTGGCCAGAACCCAAACCCCGTGGATCGTACGTGTGCACCATTGGATGCACCCAGATCGAACGGCAACCCTCAGCCCTTTCGACAACACATGCAGTACATGGGTAAGCATTGTGCGCTTGCGTCATGCTAGCTCACGCTTCCTTCTCTACTGCGTTTCCTAAACAAGCTACCATTTCTCGCCACTCCTCTCATCGGTTTCCCACCTCTTCTCCCATCATTTTCCCACTACTAGTGTCAATGCTCATTGAAGGCTAGCGGCGACACACTAGCCATGTAAATATCCCAAACAGTTTCTAAAAGCACAAATGTATGTGATAGGAGGGAGTAGGTCCCATAGGGTGACCAGCGTGAAACACCTTAATGGCAAGGAGGCAATTCCTATGAGCAAGAGGCAGCTTCCCAGCCGCTAGCCTAGTCGAATAGAACGCAGAAGTTGAGTGTGCTCGGGCTTGAGTAGTCCAAGGATGGGTGACCCAATGGGAAGTTGCATATCTCAAGCTTCATTTAAATTCCATGACACGGTCATTATAAAGATATAATATATCTCTATAGTGACCTATCATGGCAATTATATAAACCTTGGGATCCTTGTTTTGCTAATTTATAGACTATGTTTTTATGGGTTATTTTTTGCTCTAAAAAATTAGAGAATGATTGACTTGACCTGTCATGGCGATTATATAAACCTACTATGTTTTTATGGGTTATTTTTTGCTCTAAAAAATTAAAGAATGATTGACTTGGCCTGTCATGGCGATTATATAAACCTTTTTCAGGTCGCATGCAGGGTATAGGGGGCGAGGTGTTCTTAGCGAGCATGTCTCCCTTGTGCGGCTAATAGACGCGACACATATCTGTGGGCTCCCCGAGGTATATATATATATACTATCCTTTACCGACAATTAGGGGGGCCACAAAATATATCCCTTTGACCCAACAATGAGAAGGGTTTGACCATGATGGTTTCTTATTGATACTAGTAAGGTACACGTGCATTGCACACATGAGATTTGGTAGCCAAATTATGAATAAATTCCACACTATAGCATGTAAGCTTTGAGTCATATATGCATGATGTAGAAGTTCGTTTAATTCTTATAGTTCATCTCATCTAAAATCAATTAGTTTTATAAAAAAAATCAATTTTAAGATTCATGGAATTGTGCATTGTAAAGCCTAAAGTAAAAACAAAAAGTGACAATTCATTTAGAAAAAAAGTTTGGCAATTAAGATATGGAAGATTCTAGAACAAAGGAGAAGTGCTTGTGTTTTGAGGTTTGTGCATTATGCTTAAGTTCGACCATGGAGTCTTTTAGATTGTACATGTGGCAGAATCTGGTGGAATGTAGATGATAACCCACGGCCAGTAGTGCTCGGATTTTCCATCTCTATACCATCGGATTGGCTTCATCGAGCGACCAACTTTCAAAGTTATTCGCACACTAGGGGTATAGATGTGTCCTATGCTAGACAAAACAAATTTTGAGTGCATGCGTGGGACGACCCCCCCCCCCCCCCACCGTCGCCTCGAAGTTGGGAAACCGACATCGTACGTATTGAACCAGGCTTGGAGTTGGGTACGGTGTTCTATTTTTAATGTAGTTGGTGGCCCATCGAAGTTGTGCATTTGGGATTTAAACACATTACACACCACCGTACATGTCGTGGAATTGTCACGGCAGATGTCCTAGCATGAGGACTTAGTCGTGAGGCCAACGCATCTATGTGGTAGCTTGAGAGGGCTTGAGCGGAATCGAGAGACGCAACACAAGACAAGGATTTAGACAGCTTCGGGCCCCGGGAAACATCATCCGGTAATAGCCCTACATGTTGTTTGTGGCTAGATCTCATTATGCTCGCATAAGCCGGCTCCCCGTTTGTGTCTAGCCCTAGATATTGTTTCTTGCTTGTCCCTCTTTGGGGAGCCTTGCCCCTCCTTATATATGTTGAAGGGGCGGGTTACATGACTAGTCCTAGTAGGATTAGGATTACTCTATTACAAGTGGAATCCTAGTCTTGCTTCCTTTGTAGAAGAATATTCCTTATGCCTTTCCTCTTAAGCCGGCCTACCATAACGTAAGCCGGCCTTCTCGGCCTTGAGCCTCCTGGACCCCCGGATCTTGTCGCTCCTCTGATCCGCTTGCCAGGTCACCCATAAGTCACCAGGCTCGGGCAGGTCACTTAGTGAGTTGTCCAGTCAGGGCGGGTCATTAGTGAGTCGCCAAGTCCTGCCGGGTTATACATCCGGCCAGGTCATACCGCGGGGTATATCCCCGACATTAGCCCCCAAGTTTAATTTGGATTTATCCATGCTAAACTGATCTACAACATAAACACAAGAACAAATTGACAGGTTGTACTCCGGGTTAAATATTCTAGTAAGCCGGCACTTGATCATCCTTAAGTCCTTGTCATCTCCTCCTTCTGGAAAGTCCGGGTCAATAGACCAACTTCATAATCAATTTGCTTGTAGAAGAAATATTGTAAATAAAGAATCCATTTGAGTCGGCCTTCAATGCTCTGACTTGACAAAAATATTGGTCTTGAAATATTCAACAGATATTCAGCCGGCTTGAAAATGTAGAACTTGCCGAGCTATGATTTGCAAAATCGCCGTGTTATAAAAACTGATGGTTCCGGGTCACGACTGTTTATAGACGCCGGGTCATGATTGTTGCCAACGCCGGGTCATAATTATTGATGAATCCGGGTCAATCAGGTTTGCTCAAAACTAAGAATTTGAAAATACTTCTCCTTATATCTGTGTTACCTGTAGCCCCCAAGTCTTGAGCAGAGCAAAATGATGACTTAATACTTACTTCAATATAAATATTACCACTTTGGAGAAATCCATATTGTTCATCTCAATCACTAGTCAGAACTGAGTATTCCTCATATGTAGCCCCCAAGTGTCGGGTTGTCATGCTTGCAAAGAACTCGACTTGTAATTGTCTTATGCTCATAAAAACTTCAACCAATGTAGCCCCCAAGGGTTGGGTCATTATGCAATAATGAGCAGGTACTTCGTAAATATAATCATGTATACCTGAGTAGCGACGTGTAGCCTCCAACGGCCGGCTCAGTAAGATAATACTAAACTTGGACTTTTCATTGAAAATAATATCATATGATGTAACCCCTATCCTGGGGCTTGAACCCACGTCCACAAGGTTAAGAGCTTTGTGCTTTACCAACTGAGCAGTGGATCCTTCAATATAATGGAATAAGGCTTGTGTACCTTGAATTTTAACACGAGCAATTGGTAGTCCCCAAGGGCCGGCTCATTATGATGTGATGAGTCGGGTCTTCAATAAGGCTAGTAAAAATGACTTTGCATTAGCCCCCAAGTGTCATGGTGCATGCTTGCAGCGACATGAGATTTGCATATTTGATGTAATCTCAATTTGAATAATGTAGCCCCCAAGTGCCGGGTCGTCAGCCTGTGGTGACTCGGGACTATTCCTTACATTGTAGAATAAATCATATCCATTGATAAAATAATATCCATTGCGCTAAAGCGATTTTGAAAACCTTAATCATAATAGTGGCTATTGATAACCATAATTAAAATCCAGCCATGTTGGCTATTAAAGATTTGAATAATATAATCCGGTTTGGAAAACCGGTTCCTGTGATATTGAATCGTACTGCCAGTTTAGGATACATGCAAGAAGGGTGATAACTCAATCTTTAGAAGCCAAAACTTCCAAATGTTTATGATTGTCATATATGGCGACTTATCATCCAAAGTCAAGCCGGGTTAATCGAAACCACATATATGCTTCAAATATGAACAAAAAGGTCTCAAGACAAAACCAAAGATTGTTTTCAAAAAACTTAAGCCAAAAAGAGAAAAAATGACGCTTTTGATTCGAATACGATCAGTAAACCGGACCAAAAGGGGTTAAGTTAGGATTCGAATACGATCATGAAGCCCCCTAGTGGTTTTGTCGTTGCGCCGATCAAGAGGGTACCGACAGCTATGTTCTCTTTGGTTCAAATACGACCTATGTTTGAACAGGAAGCCCCCAAATGACCTTGAGTTTTTTAATGACTCTGATTCGAATACGATCAAAGTCGGACCCAAAAGTGGTTAAGCTATGATTCAAATATGATCAAGAAGCCCCCTAGTGGGTTTGGCATTGCGCCGATCAAGAGGGTACCGACATCTATGTTCTCTTTGGTTCGAATACGACCTATGTTTGAACAGGAAGCCCCCAAATGACCTTGAGACTTTTTGAACGGCTCTGATTCGAATACGATCAAAGTCGGACCCAAAAGGGGTTAAGCTAGATTCAAATACAATCAGACCCCAATGGTCTTTTGAAGCAGGGTACCTATGTTTGAGTTGTGCCTTGCAACAGACTCTCTTTGGTCCCTTTAATTTTTCCTGAGAACTCGAGCTTTGCGAGAGATAAATTCTTCTTGAACCAGAATTTTAACCCGGATATTTGAGAGCTTCAGAGCTTTGTAGGAGACAGATTTCCCTTGAACCGGATTGTAAACCGGATATTTGAGAGCTTCAGTAAGACTGACGTCCCTTAAGCCGGATTTTAAACCGGATATTTGAGAGCTTCAACGCTTTATGGGAGAGAGATGTCTCTTGAACCGGAATCCTTTCTGATGACCCGGAAACTTCTTCATTGAGCCGGGATTTTGTAATTGTCATATACTTTTTAAGCCAGAAATTTTCTGGCGGCCTTTAAATTTTCATCAATATAGCAGTAGCCTCTGGGACCGGGTTATCTTCCCTCCATCGTCATGGGGTTCTTAAATTTGCTGAAACTGGCAAGATTTATTGAGTCATGTCATCGTAGCCCCTGAGTCTTAAGACGACTCGAGGAGTTGTCTTGAGATTCTCCGTATTTGACCATAGCAGAAGGTGTATATCATTGGTGTTGATAGCGCGATGTGAACCCACAGAAGGTTGAGGTGACTGCGGCGGGTTGTAAATGATCTGTATGAGCCGTGTCAGCAACTCGGCCAATAGTTCCTTCCAACTGGCTGTTTGAAATTAACCAAATTGTAGTGGCGGCGGCTTGTGCGCCTGCCCATTGGGCCATCCAGTGCAGGCGGCAGCTGATAGTATATGATAATTTGCTCCAGAGTTGTTTGGAAGAAAACCGGGCTAGCCAAGCAGTGACTTGCTCATACTCAATAAACAGCTCACACATACAGGTGTGGCCCGATATGTTGATATAGACCAGGCCGCGAGAGACAGACAATAAAGACGACCGTAGCATCAGAGGCGGTACAAACAGATGAGTCGGTCACGGTGTTGTAAGCCGGCGGACGGGTAAGTTTAGTCGCGTCGTATTGATGTAGACAGGGCCGCAGAGGCCGTGGCTTGCATATATATTCGTTGATCATTATGGCGGGTCAGATGCTAGTGCATGACATGACCATCGCTCTTGCAGTGAACAATTGTCCTGCATCAAAAAATATCGCAACTCGAAGTAATTGCTCTTTTTAAAAGAAAACAATATACTCCCTCCGTCCCAAAATAAGTGTCTTAACCTTAGTACAATTTTGTACTAAACTTAGTACAAAGTTGAGACACTTATTTTGGGACGGAGGGACTATAATATAAAAAAATGATTGATGGATTTCACATGATACATCAGGCCAGTAGTTATCCTCCTCGTTGTAAGCCGGTGTGGACGTGTGAACCGGCCACGAAAGCGGACGGGCGAGTCGTCCGTAGCGTTGTAAGCCGGTGCGGACGAGCAAGTTGTCATCTGCGTTATAAGCCGGTGCGGACGCATGAATCAACCGCAAGGGCGGACGGGCGAGTCGTCCGTGGCATTGTAAGGCGGCGCGGACGGGTGAGTCGGCCGGCGTGTTGATGCAATCTGGACCGCGACACACATATCCGTGAAGCTGTGCGGCATAGCCGAATGTGCATCCGTGGCATGATGGCAGAAACAATTGTCCTGCGTAAAAATGTTACAAGGCAGAATAATTGCTTTTTGACAGAAAACAATAAGTGTTTAATAAGATAAATTTAGATAGATATCACCTGATGTTTGTGAATGACAGATGATATGTACGCCGCGTCAGAGGCGGCTCAATATAATCTCGGCGGTTCAGGCAGACCGATGACTCCCGGCAGCTCAATACAGCAGAGGCAGCTTAACGTGGCCCCGACGGTTTAACGCGGCGGCGACGGCGACGTTGGGATGAAGCCTTTCCAGAATTTTTTTTGTACTAACACCTTTTTGTTCGAGGGGCAGCCAACTTGTCGTACCACCAACAATGATTAGTCGCAGACCCTTCTTAAATAAAATAGCACAAGTGTGGCTCACGGCAACAGCTGTGGACTCAGCAGGGACCGGGTCTTCGTGCAACCATGGCAGCAATTTTAGGCAGCCCGACGGTGTGTGACAACGATGGTCGAGCAAGGAGAGGTCAACAGAGACGCAGTAAGGCATAGCAGTAGCAACGCTCGCAGGCGGCGGGTCATATTTCTGGCGCGGCGACTTGAAGCAGGCCGACCGCAGCGGTGATTTGGAACACCGGCGGGGGCGGCTCCGAGGCCGCGACGGTTGTAGCAGAAGCATACTGGTGAGACGGTGGCTCAGTAAAAGCTCCGGCCGGACAAGGCGGCTCAACACGGGACAGCCCGGAGGGTGACCGGGCGGCTCACGGTGCTGGGCGACTCTCCCCTGAAGCTCACCGCGCTGCAGCGGTTCATAGCACAGAGACCGATAACCATGGTAGACACGGAACGGCAGCAGAGGAAAGCGAAACGTGATCGAGCAGGCAGCATAGGAAAGCGAAATATTGACTCCTCCTCCGGGTCGTGGCCCCTCTCCTTTTTTTAACACGGCTGAGCAAGCCGGCTTAGATCGGTTTCCTCTGTATGACTACTTTTTGCAGGTGGTAATATGCCTTGGCAGACGCATCAGTTGATGGTAAAAACAAAAAACTAATGCCTTCCCACGTCACAGTGGATATTGGAGTAGTAGTAGTTGATGACTTGATTTTGTTCTTCACGCACAAAGCAGCAGCAGCAGATTGATGTTTGCCTCGGGACTTGATTCCCTCATGGGCGGCAGCCACTATGGACGCTACGTACAGAACCGCGGTTGCAACACGGCAGAACAGCAAGGACAGCTGCAGCTTTTAGGGATTTCCACTAGGTATCGCGGTGGAACAGCAAGGACGAGTGTGGCTGCGGCAACTTGGTGGAATTTGTTTTCCGGCGGATCGCTTGAACTCCAGTTGGCCTCGAAGCAGTAACATGGCAGATAAATCTCCTCGTGCAGAAGATGTCATCTCGGACTCGACAGATTGAGACGACGCGACGGCGACGCATGCAGCCTTAATTTTTTATTTAACCTTTATACCTCATGGATCATAAAACTGGTCCGACGAACTTGAAACTAATACGGATCTTTTCAAACCGGCTCTTCTTCCATCTAACCAGCGCGAACTTCTCGATCCCTGGGAGAGATCCCTTCAAGAACTCAACACCACCGTGCGCCAGTCCCACGATGGGCGCCAACTGTCGTGGAATTGTCACGGCAGATGTCCTAGCATGAGGACTTAGTCGTGAGGCCAACGCATCTATGTGGTAGCTTGAGAGGGGTCGAGCGGAATCGAGAGACGCAACACAAGACAAGGATTTAGGCAGCTTCGGGCCCCGGGAAACATCATCCGGTAATAGCCCTACATGTTGTTTGTGGCTAGATCTCATTATGCTCATGAGAGAGTCGCCGCATAAGCCGGCTCCCCGTTTGTGTCTAGCCCTAGAGGTTGTTTCTTGCTTGTCCCTCTTTGGGGAGCCCTGCCCCTCCTTATATATGTTGAAGGGGCGGGTTACATGACTAGTCCTAGTAGGATTAGGATTACTCTATTACAAGTGGAATCCTAGTCTTGCTTCCTTTGTAGAAGAATATTCCTTATGCCTTTCCTCTTAAGCCGGCCTACCATAACGTAAGTCGGCCTTCTCGGCCTTGAGCCTCCTGGGCCCCCGGGTCTTGTCGCTCCTCTGATCCGCTTTCCAGGTCACCCATAAGTCGCGAGGCTCGGGCAGGTCACTTAGTGAGTCGTCCAGTCAGGGCGGGTCATTAGTGAGTCGCCAAATCCGGCCGGGTTATACATCCGGCCGGGTCATACCGCGGGGTATATCCCTGACAGTACCCATACATATTTTCAGGCCGCATGCAGTGTATACGGGGTCTTCTGATCGACCACATCTCCCTTGTGCAGTTTTTTGTGACGACACGCATATTTGTGGGCTCCCCGAGTGTATATACATCATCCCTTTGACCGATGGGTATGTGTTGGCCATGAATGGATTCCTCCTAGTTCGTGTTAGGGCCGGTCACCATCACATGTCGCTCAACCAAAGCTCGAGCTCATGCGTTGTCAGGATTCCCTCCCACATGCTCGGATTGCTGGGTTCGACCTACATCATAACCTGCGTATCTCTTCCTTAACTACCTTGCCTTCATGGTTGTTGTCTGTATCGAGAGGTAGGCACCACATCTAAATTGTACATTATTCTATATTGAAAACACACATCACCCCTTCCCAACGTACATCATTTTGGGCCGCATGCAAGAGGTGTTGGTTTTGTGGTCCCTCTCGTGTGATTTTTATGATGGTTCAATCTATTGGCCCAAGCGGTTTATCGACAACAACTGTCATATAACCAAACGAAACATTCATTGGTTCGTCTTATGGTAGGTCATGGCGACATGCATGTATGACCAAAGTGTCGATCATTGCGTGCATCCGCCCCGCTGACACGAAGTGGGAGGTAGTGGGCCAAGCATCCTAGCAAGCTACGACATTATGTCATCATGGATATATCCAAGGGTGCTTTCGGCTTTGCGAGGCAGGTGCCACCAAAGTTATGCATTTTGTATTTAAAATTTTAAAAATCCCCAATATTCCTACATATATTTAGCCACTTCCAGGTGGTTCTTGACTTCTGGACCCTCTAATCGATCTTTGATGACGCACCCAACCGTGAACCCGCGCGGTCGAAGTTCTGCATTGGAATTTTGAACATCACAGACCACCCTTTTCACTCATATAAATTTGGGCCACATGCCGGTGTGGCTGTCTTCTGACCCTCTCTAACGTTTTTTTGCTGCAAAGACTCTAATGACGCTCAACGGACACGGGTATAATATCTTAACCGTGTGCGATACAAGTGCGCTGTGAATCACCATGCCTTTGCAAGCGCGAGCAAAGGTGGAGGTACTGGCTCTTCTTCTTCTTCTTCTTCTTCTTCTTCTTCTTCTTCTTCTTCTTCTTCTTCTTCTTCTTCTTCTTCTTCTTCTTCTTCTTCTTCTTCTTCTTCTTCTTCTTCTTCTTCTTCTTCTTCTTCTTCTTCTTCTTCTTCTTCTTCTTCTTCTTCTTCTTCTTCTTCTTCTTCTTCTTCTTCTTCTTCTTCTTCTTCTTCTTCTTCTTCTTCTTCTTCTTCTTCTTCTTCTTCTTCTTCTTCTTCTTCTTCTTCTTCTTCTTCTTCTTCTTCTTCTTCTTCTTCTTCTTCTTCTTCTTCTTCTTCTTCTTCTTACTATTTAACTAAAACCTAACACTAAAACAGAACAAACAACATAACTCCTCCTCCGCTTCTTCTTCTTATTATTTTTCTTCTTCCTTCTTTTACTTTTTCCTCTTTTATTCTTATCTTCTGCTGTTTTTCTTCTTCTCCTCCTCCTCCTCCTCCTCCTCTTCTGCTTCTTCTTCTTCTTCCCCCTTCTACTTATTCTACTTTTCTTCTTCTTTTTTCATCTTTTTTACTTCCTTTAATTATGACTATTTAACTAAAACCTAACACTAATCTAATATAATCTAATCTAGCTAACTATATAACCTAAACTAATTAAACCTAAACCTAAACTAATTTAATCTAAACTATTTAAAATAAATAACCTAAACTAATTAAACCTAAACTAACTAAACTGAAAAGACTTAAACTAAACAACCTGAACTAAACAGAAAAGCAAAACAGAAAAAACGGAAAAGAATATAGGCCAGGGGGTGGCAGGAGCTCACCGTGGGGGCGGCGATGGGTCGGGAGGGGGCTTCGACGGGGCGGCGGTGAGGCGGGGTGACGATGGGGCGGCGATGGGCGGCGCTTATTGAGGGGCAATCGACCCGCGGCTGCGTCAGGGAGGCTCAGGAGGGGGTGGGGAGGTAGGGAGTGGGCGGCCACGGGGCGGGGAGGGGGCGGTGATGGGGCGGGGAGGGGGTTGCGACGGCACGGGGTGGCACAAGGGAGGAAGAAAGAGGAGAGGATACAGAGAGAGGGCGATGGTGGGGCGCGGCCGTTAAGTCAGTTTTGAAGCTTTGTCGTCCGCTAGCGGACGGCAAAGAGGGGCCCCGTTAGGGGTTGAATGCCAGTGGGCCAAACCCCTTCGTTGTTGTCCGCTAGCTGATGACAAAGCTTCTTTGTCGTCCGCTAGCGGACGACAAAGAGTTGGCTCATGGCAAATCCAGCCTTTGTCGTCCGCTGCCTCTTTGTCGTCCGCTTTCTGCTGGCTTATAGCAAAGCCTACCTTCGCCGTCCGCTATCGGACAACAAATCTGCTGATTCTAGTAGTGTCCACCCCAACCCCTCTGGTTCAACCGCTCGATCTCTTTGATGGCCCTGCTGCTGATCTCCTCCACCAAGCGGTCAAGGATTTGTGATCTTTATACACCATTGAGCCCATTTTGTCATTTCTGAAGGACACGTTCTACGGCGGCGACTTGGGATCCTCAATTGCCAAGTCAGATCTCATCGACCACGACCGCGGCCACAAGGAGGGCACCCACGAAGGTTCTTCCAAGGTGAAACAGCCCATCTGTGACATCAGAGAGCGCACCATGGGTCTGTGCTCTTCCAACTGGAAGGATACCGTCCATGAAATGTGAGGCAACATCCTATCAGCAAATCTTACCTTTTCTAGCTTGCCAACCCGTACCCTTTATTGCTTCTGTACTTGGTGCTTCTGTACTTCTTTAGTATAATGCCCATATTTTGCCCTCCTCCATGCATAATGAGCGCACGACTCTAGGCCAACCCCTTGTGATGGCTGCCCGTCCATCCTTCACTGTCTTCATTACGACTTCTCGATCCTCATTGTAGTCTGGCTGAAATACTTTAACCTTCATTGCATGTCCACCAATCATATACCTTGCAAGGTAATCTTGAGTGAACTGCTTCGGGAACCACTGTGAACGAAAAAGATTCAGACATTGTTGTCTAACAACTCATTATCGGCAGTAAAAAGAGAAGGCTACAGAGTTTGTACTTACCATCCTACGGCTCACTGTTGTGTTGGATAGAGAATAAACAAATAATTTGCTTGCCACAATTCGTATCTTTTTGTTAATAATCCTTATTAGTTTCCTCACTTGATGCTTGTTCATGAATATCTCATTGCCCCATACGCAAAAAGGGTCGATGCATGGATCCTTGCCAAGGGCATATGTACCTACAAGCAACAAGTAAATATTAGTAGCTAACAAGTGTCCATGCCTGGATCTATATGCACTACATTATGGAATGACAGGGGGAATACAAGCCGAGGGATGAATCTAACCTCGGCGGAAAATGGTGGTCACTCCTGTTGTTGTCCTGCATAAGTAGTGGAAAGGCATGGTAAGTACAACAAACTTAACATCAAACAAATATAGCAAAGGTAAACAACATCATCTCCAAATGATAGCTTGAATGTGTTGGTTTCAGCATGCTATTAAAGCAGATATAAAATAGAAGGCAATGTTACAGACAAAGAAGCTTAATGTACCATCAAATATTGCAATTCAAACTGGTATTGTTGAAAATGAATAGAACGTAGGTAATGCTTAAACATCACACTGGGATAAATGTGTAAAACTAAAATAAAGGGCATGTGTTAACTACACCGTGCATAATCGAACCAAATATAGCCGTTCAAACTGGTATTGATGCAGTCGAGCGGCACAGTTCCGACTTGCACATAATGACCAACACATTGTGAAGGACTGAAATAAACAAGGCATAAATGATCAGTATAATAACCAAATATAGCAATTGAAAGTCTCACTGGAACCAACCTAATAAGCAAATACAGATAAACATGGCATATGCTTGAAAATTGGACAAACACTCACTTCAACCAACCTGACAAGCAGATACAGATAAACAAGGCATCTGCTTGAAAACTGGACAAATGCTAAAAAAGCAACATAACAACCAAATACAGATAAACTGCAACCAAACTAAGAACCAAATACATATAAAGAAGGCATCTGCTCGATAACTGGAAAAATGCTCACTGCAACCAACCTAACAACCAAATACAGATAAAAAAGGAATCTACTCACTATAAACAACCAAATATAGCCATGCGTGAAACTGAAGTGGACAATTCATACTTAAACATAACATAGCCCTATTGAATAATACATTTTTGCATAATTGAAATAATTAAACACAACACAGTTAAAGCACCGCACGACAACTGCTACAGCAATAAAGATAACTGGAAAAATGCTCACTGCAACGAACCTAACAACCAAATACAGATAAAAAAGGAATCTACTCACTATAAACAACCAAATATAGCCATGCGTGAAACTGAAGTGGACAATTCATACTTAAACAAAATATGGGCATTCCGCTTCACCTTCTCCAGCAACCAAAATATATTTAGCCTCTCTCCTTATAGTCTTCAGTACAATTGTGGTTCATCATTCTTTACTTGGTGCTTCTGTACTTCTTTAGTATATGTACCTGTGCATCGAATTATGCATTCGTGGTTGAACCTATATTTGTAATAAACATGGTTGGATATGAAATAAGTGATTGCCTACTTTCAAATTCAAAATATGTGATTTTTAAATTAGGGATTAATTAGGGATTACACTGCACACGGTTTGTGAAAGCGAAATGTCTGCGATAGACGTGGAGATCAGACACGTTTCTAGGATCCACTACGTGTGCGATCAATCTCCACTGCACACACGACATCCTCTTGAAAACTATTTGTGTTAGGCCACCTTGCGCAAATGTTTACCACATAAAAACTATGTGTGATGGACAGCCTTTGCCACACAGTTTCTTCTATGCACCGTGTGTGATGCATTCAATAATGCAAATGATAAAATTGTTAATATCGTGTGCAATGGCAACACTATCACAAACGATTTAACGGGGAAAATTGTGTGTGATGTAACTGCGAACGGAAACGTTTTCCTTGGAGCCACTGTGTGGAATGTACATACGAATGGAAATGTTTAGTGGGGACAGAATGTGTGGGATGTACTAGCGACCGGAAACAATTTCGCATGTATAATTGTATTTTTTTAGCTCTACTATACATATAACCGTATTTGAGCGCTCACCGGTCGCGCACGACCTCATTTTGCCGAGCGTGTGTGCCAGGAGGGCATATCCCCGACGTTTTCTGGGTCGTGTGGGAAGGACCCCCTATCGCCCACACTCACTTGGCGACGGTTCCAAACACCATCGCGGAAAAGGGTTAAAAACCGTTTGTATAGCACCGGCGCGTACCTATGGTTAGCCTCCACCATAGAGGGGGATCAGATCCATTCCACCCTCACTTCATGAGCCCTCGCGAGGCTGCTCATCCACTGTACTAGTTCATCTTCAGCCTCCTCGTGAGGCCAATCCACCACAAAGCAGGAGTAGGGTTTTACACCGCAAGGTGGCCCGAACCTGGGTAAACTGTTGTGTTCATCTTCTTCCCCGCCTGTGCGTACTTGTCGAGCCTAGGCCGTGAGGGGGTGAGTTCGCGCATGCCCCAGAATTCGAACCTTCTTGGGTCTGCGCAGCCCTGAATCCGATAATCTGAGAAGCTGGAGAAATCTTTGCTTACTATAGGATACATTTTGAGCATCCTCCAACTGAAGAAAATCTCCATGATAAAGACACTATACGTAGTTCGGAATCTAAAGATTATATTGCATATAGTGGAAATCTTAGGAGCAGAGTTCCTTATGCCGAAGTTATTAAAACTTTGTACCACCATACTTTTGATAAATTGGAGTGGATTACTAAGGGGATTGATGAAGGATTTAGTAATGAGTGGTTCTAGGAGATGGCTAGGGAACCTATTGATGATGAAATACATGTCTTATATGAAGATGTTTATGGTGATGATTCAGAATTTGAAGTAATGAATGTTAAAATTATCAAACAAAGTCCTTTCAATAGTTTAAGCTCTCCCGCTAGGAAAGAAGAGTATGAGAAGATATATTTACTAAGAAAAGTTTTGGAAGATTTTATTAAAAAGGACTTGGGAATTAAAGATGACAACACTTGAAACTATGCATTACACCTAGCTAGGGGCGTAAAACAAGCGCTTGTTGGGAGGCAACCCAATAGCTATCTTTATTTTTCTTGCTTATTTTCTGTTTTTGGTGTGCACACAATTATGCTACTATTATGATTGTGTTTTTGTGTTTCAATTAGTGTTTGTGCCAAGTAAAGCCTTTGGGGTGATTTGGTTTATAATTGATTTGATTCTATGAAAAAACAGAAACTTTTACACCCGGTAGAAGAATTGTATAAATACACTAGAATGTGATAAAATTCTGCATTTTTTACACAAGATTTATATATAAATTTCCCATGTTGTCCTATTTATCAGAATTTTTGGAGTTACAGAAGTATTGCGCTTAGCCAGATCATTACAGACCGTTCTGTTTTGACAATTTCTGTTTGTGTTGCATTGTTTGCTTGTTTTAATGAATCTATGGATTATATCGGGGGGTATAACTCATGGTGAAGTTAGAGTAGAGTAGGTATTATGAAATAATAAAATATGAATGGGTTTACAACAGTACCTCAAGTTTATGATTTTCTTGTTATGCTAACGGATCTCACGAGTTTTCTGTTGAGTTTTGTGTGCTGAAGTTTTCAAGTTTTGAGTGAGATCGCGATGGATGAAGGAATTGAGTGTGGCAAGAGCCTAAGCTTGGGGATGTCGAAGGCACCCCAATGTAATATTCAAGGAGACCCAAGCGTCTAAGCTTGGGGATGCTCCGGATGGCATCCCCTCTTTTGTCTACCAACCACGGTAAATTACTTGGAGCTATATTTTTATTCATCACATGGTATGAGTTTTGCTTGGAGTGTTGTGTATTATATGAGTCTTTGATTTTTTTGCTTTTCAGTTTGCCATAATCATCTTTGCTGAACACACCCTTTGAGAGAGACACACACTCATTCGTGATTTGTTAGAATACTCTTTATGCTTCACCTATATCTTTTGAGCTAGGCAGTTGCTTTAGTGCTTCACTTATATCTTTTAGAGCACGATGGTGGTTATATTTTAAAGAAATAGCTGCACTTTAATGATTCACTTATATCATTTTGAGTGTTTGATAGTAGTAATGGAAATATGCACGGGTTATGAAATTGGTCCTAATATGATAGGTATTCAAGAGGGATATAATAAAAACTTTCATGTAGATCGCTCAACATGATAAGTTTGATTCCTTGCAATAGTTTTGCGATATAAGATGGTAATATGTGGGTGGTACTAGTGAATGATTGTGGTTTACTAGAAATATTGGTGTTAAGGTTTGTGATTCCCGAAGCATGCACGTGTAGTCTCTCTTTATGCTAAGAAGTTGGAGCATGATTTATTATTGAGTGTCTTCCTTTGCGTGAAGGTTGGGGGCGCGCGATGGTTAACTCACACCAACCTCCCCCTAGGGGCATGCATAGTAGTGCTTTGCTTCAAGGGCTAATAAATTTTCGCAACAAGTATGTGAGTTCTTTATGACTAATGTGAGTCTATGGATTATACGCACTCTCACCTTTTCTCCATTTGCTAGCCTCTTCGGTACCGTGCATTGCCCTTTCTCACCTCGACATGTCGTGCAAACTTCGCTGGTGCATCCAAACCTCGTGATATGATACGCTCTATCACACATAAGCCTCCTTATATCTTCCTCAAAACAGCCACCGTATCAATTCTTGATTCATGCCGGAATATGGAGCTTCTCAGGGCATTTGGAATTCTGGTCGTCCGATCCGATCTGCCACGCTAATGTGTCCTGATCTATGCCTTTCGTTCGTGCGTGACTTTTTTTGTTTGGTAAAAACTTTCCTCACTTGTGGATTTTAGTTGTGTGACACTAATTCATGGGGTTGGGTCAACTGTGGGCCACGCTTATCAGCAGCAACGGCTAGAAGGGTTCCTGGTGGACTTCTTACGTGGTAGAAAAGGTGTGCCACCGCCTGTAATTTTGGCCGCCCACCTGGGGCATTGATGGAATTTTGGATGTATAAAGGATACTTGATCGTCCAGATTCGTTTCTCTGATCCAATCAGACAAGATGCTAGGTTTTGGGCTTGCCTCCTCTTCACTTCCTTCTCTCCCTCGCACGTCTCTCACGTCGCCGCTGCCACTCCTCTGATAATTGATGTCGCTTTCTCCGGCCACAGCGGCTACCGCTCCTATGTTCCTCCCTCCTTCCCACGAGATCGCCACCGCCCTCACATTGTGCTTGAGTTATGGAGGGGCAGCTGGAGTGGACGACAAGGAGATCCACGGCCAGCCGCCGATGACCTTTCATCCTCCTATCGGTGCCGCCTTCGGTGCCCCTTCTCCTCCCTGTCCGAGCTCGCCCTGGAGACGCGCTTCCTCGATCCGCCGTCAGCAGCCGCAGAGCACCTCCTCTGCCGTTGAAGGCACCACACAGTGGCGGGACGACCGTGTCAAGAGAGAGGCAAGACATGGTGGTCCTGGCCAGCGGCGCGCTACCGGCGCTGCTGCAAGATGGGTTGTGCACAAGAGGGAGCGACGGGGCAAGGTGGTAATGGCTTTCTCTAGCCACCGTCAGCAGCTGCAGCAGTAGCTCCCCCTCTGCCATTGATGGTTCCACACAGGGGGACGAGCTTTTAGGTGTTGCCGTCATATGCCACCATCTACAGTCACAGCTCCATCGGTAATCATCCATCCCTTCTCCACCTAGTCCATCCCCTATGATATATTTGTGCAATTCATTCACTGATTTGTACTCATTTGCTACGGAATGTGCTTGATATTGCCCAGATCTAGAACTATTGTTATGTGTAGTTGATGTTGGGTCATGATAACTTTTTGTTGATGCTTTAGGATGAATTTAGCATATATTAGTTGCTCTAGAATGAGTTATAGGATAGATTAATCATTGTCTTTGGACTGATGAATTCGTTTGTTCTTGGCAGAATGTGATGGGGAAGCCCACCTCCCCTTGCTGCTTGCGGGGCACGAAGCTGGAGCGATGACACTGGTGGACATGCTGCTCCTCCGTGTTTACTTGGCTGTTCCTGGAGAATATATGCTAGGTTGATAGCGGATCTGCTCATGTTTTCTGACTGTAGAGCAGATGTGCAAATCTAGACTCTAGGCATGTCATTGGTCCCTGCAAATGAGGTTTTTTTTGTTGCCTTCCTTACTTTGTTGGTACCTTGCTTTTTCCACTGCCAAGGAGGAGACAAGTTTGTCCTCAAGCTTTGTCCTTGCTCTCTACAAGAAGATGTTTGTTCTTTTGTTGATATAAGAGGGCTACGGCGCAACACGTAAACAAGGGAAAAGCACACTCTAAAAAAATGCCCTTTTTTGCGAAAAATCACTATAATGGCGAGTGTCTCAAAACTCTTCCCAAGTCAAACTAACAGGATAGGCATGAAATTTTTTTGACAATTTTTCGGAAATCAGGGTAGCGACGATGAAAAAGTGCGACAAAATATCACTATGATGGCGAGTGTCTCAAAAGACTCGGAAAAGCCTAAAAACAGGACAGGGAAAAATATTTTTGGCTGCCAAAATTTTGGCCTAAAAACTGCCTGGGGGCTCCAGACTTTTTTTTTCGAAACCTACTCAGGCAAGGAAACACGAATCGGAAAATAGATGGATCTCGAAAACAAAACTAATATGAGAAGAATTCGAATTGGTGGTGGATATATGATGGTAAGATATGGCAGCGGTGGTGGTATATGGATACGGATTGGTGGTGTTATATGGATACGGATTGGTGATGGTATATGGATATGGATCGGTGGCGGATAAGCGGCGGTGGTAGATGGCAGGAGCGATGACGATGGTGGGGCGGCGGCGTGACAACTTGTGAACAGAACTCGAAACTCTAAGGGAAACTAGACGCTAAGACCAGCAACTTGACACGATGATGCAACCGCAAATTCAACAAAGCAAAATACTGAAAAGACTATGCAAAGGCTCAGACTGGTTCGGATATGATGAACTAACCCTAAATTTTTTCTTGGCTTTTTCGTGGACTATAGGTATGAAGAACAGACTCGATCTAAACTATGAAAAACTATAAAATCTCACCGAGCAACCTGGAAATCTGATACCACTTGATAGAGGCAAAGGTGTCCCGTCATTCGATGAGATGATGGATATCGCTTTGGTGGAAGTCAACTTTGGCGATCCGACTAGGAACGTGCGAGGACGTCGCGCCTTAGCAATCGCTAAACCAACTCCGAGAGGTTATTGACCACGCCGGAGCATGATCAACCTGACCACGAAGGTCTATTTCCTGCAAGCAAACGAAGAACAAGCAAGAAACTAAGATTGCAATCTGGATATTGCGAATATAAGACGAAAGCTTTATTGATCAAGGTGGGGTTCTGTGACGTCTTGGTCTGGTCGTTGAATACAAACGAAGTACGCGAAGTTGCAGCTATGGCAAACTTTTAATCTAAAAAAACCCAAAGTCTAAACGACGCCCTAAGGGCTGTATATATGGACGAAGAGGGGGGAATTTCGTGGCCCTTGAGGGAGGGGTCCGAAACCAACCCTAACTCTAGTTTCCCCACACATACAGACTCTAATAACAGCCTATAATCAAGTATTTCAAAATTACATGGGCATGGCCCAATAATAAGGTGACGTAGCACCTATAATAGCCTCTGGACGAAATTTGTGAAGTGGCAACTTGTATATTTCGTCCAAGACTTCATGCACTCATTACGGTGGCTTCAAAGTCCTGAAATCATCACTTGAAACTCCGTTCTTGTTTCCCATGTGCATGCCATCATCTCCATGCTTGTTCTTGCTCCAATGTTCATCCTTCTCCAAGCTAGGCCCTTCATTTGTAAGCAAAACAAATGTATCCAATTTAGCCAGCATCATATTCTTGATGAACCACAAGTATAGGGGATCTATCATAGTCCTTTCGATAAGTAAGAGTGTCGAACCCAACGAGGAGCAGAAGGAAATGATAAGCGGTTTTCAAAGAAGGTATTCCCCTGCAAGTATCAAACAAGTGGTAACAGATAGTTTTGTGATAAGGTAAATTGTAACGAGCAACAAGTAACAAGAGTAAATAAAGTGCAGCAAGGTGGCCCAATCCTTTTTGTAGCAAAGGACAAGCCTGGACAAACTCTTATATAAGGAAAAGCGCTCCCGAGGACACATGGGAATATCGTCAAGCTAGTTTTCATCACGTTCCTATGGTTCGCGTTTGGTACTTTGATAATTTGATATGTGGGTGGACCGGTGCTTGGGTGTTGTTCTTACTTGAACAAACATCCCACTTATGATTGACCTCTATTGCAAGCATCCGCAACTACAACAAAAGTATTAAGGTAAACCTAACCATAGCATGAAACATATGGATCCAAATCAGCCCTTACGGCAACGCATAAACTAGGGTTGAAGCTTCTGTCACTCTAGCAACCCATCATCTACTTATTACTTCCCAATGCCTTCCTCTAGGCCCAAATAATGGTGAAGTGTTATGTAGTTGGCGTTCACATAACACCACTAGAGGCTAGACAACATACATCTCATCAAAATATCGAACAAATACCAAATTCACATGACTACTAATAGCAAGACTTCTCCCTTGTCCTCGTGAACAAACGTAACTACTCACAAAGCATATTCATGTTCATAATCGGAGGGGTAATAATATGCATAAAGGATCTGAACATATGATCTTCCACCAAATAAACCAACTAGCATCAACTACAAGGAGTAATCAACACTAATAGCAACCTACTAGCACCAATCCCGGACTTGGAGACAAGAATTGGATACAAGAGATGAACTAGGGTTTGGAGATGAGATGGTGGTTGTGAAGATGTTGATGGAGATTGCCCTCTCCCGATGAGAGGAGCATTGGTGATGATGATGACGATGATTTCCCCCTCCCGGAGGGAAGTGTCCCCGGCAGAACAGCTCTGCCGGAGCCCTAGATTGGTTCCGCCAAGGTTCCGCCTCGTGGCGGCGGAGTTTCGTCCCGAAAGGTTCCTTGTTATTTTTTTTCTCATCGAAAGACTTCATATAGGAGAAGATGGGCATCGGAGAGCCACCATGGGGCCCACGAGGTAGGGGCGCGCCCCAGGGGGGCGCCCCTCACCCTCGTGAGCAGGGTGTGGGCCCCCTGGCCTTCATCTTTGGCGATGATTTTTATTTATTTATTTTAAGATATTCCATGGAGTTTCAGGACTTTTGGAGTTGCGCGGAATAGGTCTCCAATATTTGCTCCTTTTCCATTGTAATTCCGGTACATTCTCCCTCTTCATGTAAACCTTGTAAAATAAGGGAGAATAGCCATAAGTATTGTGACATAACGTGAAATAACAGCCCATAATGCGAAAATATCGATATAAAAGCATGATGCAAAATGGACGTATCAACTCCCCCAAGCTTAGACCTCGCTTGTCCTCAAGCTAAAAGCCGATAACAATAAATATGTCCTCATGTTTAGAGGTAGAGGCATCGATAAAAATAAAATACGGACATGAAGGCATCATGATTGTTCTCATAACAGCAACATATATAGATTTTGTCATATGATTACTTATGTTCAAGTGATGATCTTTTCACAATGCAAAAGTATGAATCAGAAACTTTATTGGGCACCAACAAATTATAACCTCAGTCACTGAAGCAATTGCAATTTATCATAACATCGGAAAGAGTCTATGTCAGAGCTTAAAAGCAAGTCCACATACTCAACTATCATTTAGCCCTTCATAATTGCTAACACTCACGCAATACTTGTGGTTACGAAGTTTTAATCGGACACAGAGAAAGATAGGGGCTTATAGTTTTGCCCCACAACCTTTTACCTCAAGGGTAATGTCAACAATAATAATTCATGCTCCCCTACATCCAATTAGATATATATATCATGTTCTTTCCAACATGCTGGTCTTGCCAAAGGATAAAATGAAAAAGGAAAGGTGATGACCACCGTGACTCTTGCATAAGGTAAAGGATAATAATAAAAGATAGGCCCTTCGCAGAGGGAAGCAGAGGTTGCCATGCGCTTTTATGGTTGGATGCACAAAATCTCAATGCGAAAGAACATCACTTTATATTGCCCCTTGTGATATGAACCTTTATTATGCAGACCGTCGCTTTTATTACTTCCATATCACAAGATCGTATAAAGCTTATTTCCCCACACCAATCGATCATACATATTTAGAGCAATTTTTATTGCTTTGCACCGATGACAACTTACTTGAAGGATCTTACTCAATCCATGGGTAGATATGGTGGACTCTCATGGCAAAACTGGTTTAAGGGTATTTGGAAGCACAAGTAGTATCTCTACTTGGTGCCGAGAATTTGGCTAGCATGAGGGGGAAAGGCAAGCTCAACATGTTAGAGGATCCATGACAACATACTTTATCTCCGATATAAGAAAACATAACTCATCACGTTGTCTTCCTTGTCCAACATCAACTCTTTAGCATGTTGTATTTTAATGAGTGCTCCCAATCATAAAAGATGTCAATGATAATATATCTATATGTGAAACCTCTCTTTCCTTATTACTTCCTATTAATTGCAATGATGACCAAAGCTATATTTGCCAACTCCCAACAACTTTTAATCATCATACTCTTTCTATGTGAAGTCATTACTCTCAATAAGATCAATATGAACTCTTTGTTTCTTTTTATTCTTTATCTTCTTTCTATTCTTTTGTTCACCAAGATCATGGCAAAATAATCAAGCCCTTGACTCAACACTAAGCTTTATTATATATATAGCTCACAGACTCGATTACATAGAGAGATCATAAAGCAAAACTCAAAACTAGATCATGCCATAACTTTATTCTACTAAATCAAGATACTACTAAAAGGATCGAACTAAGAAAAACGGTAAAGATAGGAGGTGTGATGGTGATACGATACCGGGGCACCTCCCCCAAGCTTGGCAGTTGCCAAGGGGAGTGCCCATACCCATGTGATTATGTCTCCTTCTTTGTTGGCGAAGAAGGTGGAGGTGTTGTTGATGATGCAGGCTTGTCGTCCATCTTCCATGGCATAGGCTCACCATCATAGAAGGATGATCGAGTCTCCGGAATCCTCAAATCTGTAGCCAAACTCATCCTTTTGAATCTATATTCATACTCACAGTTTTGATTTTACAGGTCATAGATTTGGGCTTGGAGGTGCTCGATCTTCTCATGTAGCTTGAAGATGGCCTCCTCGGTGTTCTTGGCTTCCGTCTCGTAGTTGTTGGTGAACTCCGCGAGCATCGTGTGGGTAGCGTTGATTCCACGCTCCACCATCCCCTGGCACTTGAAAACTTGTTGCTCCGTTGCTTCGAGCCTCGACTCCACGCTTCCGGTTCCCTTGGGTCCCTCAAAGATCGCGGATGTGCAGCAACCCATCTCTCATCTCAATGGTTTTAGGGTGTCGCAGCACCTCCGCGAGGTAAGGGTTGATCACCTTCTCGAAGAACTTGTCCTTGGAAGCACTTGGGGACATCATGATGATCTAGACCTGTCAGAAAAACAGCTCGAAACAAGAACATGAGAGATTTGCATGATACGAGAGTCAAAACCTTCGGGATATTATATAATGAATTTTTACCGACCAAAATACGTATCGTGCAAGAAAACGGAGTCCGGAGGGCACACGGGGTGCTCACGAGGTAGGGGGCGCGCCCACCACCCTCGTGGGGCCCTCGTGTCCTTCCCGGACTGCTACTTATTTTTCTATTTTTCTAAATTTTCCAAAACGGAGAAATATTGCCTTAAAAATTGTTTTGGAGTCGGTTTACTTACCGTACCACATACCTATGCCTTTTCGGAGTTTGAAACGGTCTGGAAAGTGTCCCTTATGTATTCCTCCGGGGTTACGGTTTCAATAATATTGGTTTCAACATTTATGGGATTACCTGAAATATAATGTTTGATCCTTTGACCGTTTACCACCTTCGAAGTTGTTGATTTTTATGGCACCGGAACGATAGACCTCCTCGATAACGTAGGGACCTTCCCATTTAGAGAGAATTTTTCCTGCAAAAAATCTCAAACGAGAGTTGTATAGCAATACATAATCACCTACATTAAACTCATGCTTTTGTATCCTTTTGTCATGCCATCTTTTAACTTTTTCTTTAAACAACTTGGCATTTTCATAAGCTTGGGTTCTCCATTCATCAAGTGAGCTAATATCAAATAACCTCTTCTCACCCCAAGTTTGAAATCATAGTTAAGCTCTTTAATAGCCCAATATGCCTTACGTTCTAGTTCGAGAGGTAAGTGACATGCTTTTCCATAAACCATTTTATACGGAGACATACCCATAGGATTCTTATATGCAGTTCTATAGGCCCATAATACATCATCAAGTTTCTTGGACCAATTCTTTCTAGACCTATTAATGCCTTTTGCAAAATTAATTTGAGCTCTCTATTACTCAATTCTACTTGAACACTAGACTGTGGGTGATAAGGGGATGCAATTCTATGATTAACATCATATTTAGCAAGCATTTTACGGAAAGCGCCATGAATAAAATGTGAACCACCATCAGTCATTAAATATCTAGGGACTCCAAACCTCGGAAAAATAACTTCCTTAAGCATTTTAATAGAAGTGTTATGATCAGCACTACTAGTTGGAATAGCTTCTACCCACTTAGTAACATAACCAACTGCAACTAAAATATGTGTATATCCATTAGAGGTAGGAAAAGGTCCCATATAATCAAAAGCCCCAAACATCAAATGGTTCAATAACAAGTGAATGGTTCATAGGCATTTCTTGACGTCTACTAATATTACCAATTCTTTGACATTCATCACAAGATAAAACAAACTTACGGCCATCCCTGAAGAGAGTGGGCCAATAAAAACCGGATTGCAATACCTTATGTGCAGTTCTATCTCCAGCGTGGTGTCCTCCATAAGCTTCGGAGTGACACTTGCGTAGGATATGTTCCTGTTCATGCTCAGGTACACAACGCCTAATAACACCATCTACTCCTTTATAAAGATGTGGGTCATCCCAAAAGTAATGTCGCAAATCATAGAAAAACTTTTTCTTTTGTTGGTATGTGAAGCTAGGTGGTATAAATTTAGCAACAATATAATTAGCATAATCAGCATACCATGGAGTTCTCTGAGAAGTGCTTATGACATTTAATTGTTCATCGTGAAAGCTATCATCAATAGGTAGTGGGTCATCAAGAACATTCTCTAACCTAGATAAATTATCCGCAACGGGTTCTCAGCTCCTTTTCTATCAACAATATGCAAATCAAATTCTTGCAGAAGAGAACCCATCTAATAAGTCTAGGTTTTGCATCTTTCTTTTCCATAAGATATTTAATAGCAGCATGATCAGTGTGAATAGTTACTTTAGAATAAACAATATAAGGTCTGAATTTATCACAAGCAAATACAACTGCTAGAAGTTCCTTTTCGGTAGTAGCATAATTTCTTTGAGCATTGTCTAGAGTCTTACTAGCATAATGGATAACATTTAATTTCTTATCAACTCTTTGACCTAGAACAGCACCTCTGACATAATCACTAGCATCACACATAATTTCAAAGGGTAAATTCCAATCGGTGGCTGAACAACAAAAAGGTAGACTAATGCTTTCTTAAGTATTTCAAATGCTTCTACACAATCATCATCAAAGACAAATGGTACATCTTTTCGTAATAAATTAGTCAGAGGCCGAGAAATTTTTGAGAAGTCCTTAATGAACCTCCTATAAAATCCGGCTTGACCAAGGAAACTTCTTATACCTTTGATGTCCTTAGGACATGGCATCTTTTCAATAGCATCAACCTTGGCTTTATCAACTTCAATACCTCTTTCAGAAACTTTGTGCCCCAAGACAATACCTTCATTAACCATAAAGTGGCACTTTTCCCAATTCAAGACAATATTAGTTTCTTCACATCTTTGCAAAACTCGATCAAGATTTCTCAAGAAATCATCAAAAGAGGAACCATAGACGGAAAAATCGTCCATGAAAACCTCACAAATTTTTTCACAAAAATCAGAGAATATAGCCATCATGCATCTTTGAAAGGTAGCAGGTGCATTACATAAACCAAAAGGCATACGTCTATAAGCAAAAGTACCAAAAGGGCATGTAAAAGTAGTCCTTGATTGATCTTTAGCCGATACAGGTATTTGAGAGAAACCAGAATAACAATCTAGAAAGCAATAATGTGTATGCTTGCATAATCTTTCTAGCATTTGATCAATAAAAGGTAAGGGGTAATGATCTTTCTTAGTAGCTTTATTTAATTTGCGGAAATCAATTATCATCCTATAACCTATGATAATTCTTTGCGGGATCAATTCATCTTTATCATTAGGGACAACAGTAATACCTCCCTTCTTAGGGACACAATGGACAGGACTTACCCACCCGACTATCAAAGAACGGATAAATTATACCTGCCTCCAGAAGCTTGAGTATTTCTTTTCTTACCACTTCTTTCATTTTAGGATTCAAACGTCGTTGAGGATCACGAACAAGTTTGGCATCTGCTTCCAAATTTATTTTATGCTGACATAGAGTGGGACTAATGCCCTTAAGATCATCAAGAGTATATCCAATAGCGGCACGGTGCTTCTTCGTAGTTTTCAATAATCTTTCTTCTTCATGCTCTGAAAGGTTAGCACTAATAATAACAGGATATATCTTTTTCATCAAGATAAGCATATTTAAGATTATCGAGCAACGGTTTAAGCTCAAACACGGGATCACCCTTGGGTGGAGGGGGATCCTAGGATTTCAACAGCAAATTGTGTTGCGTAATAGGTTCCTTTTAAAAATACTTCATCTATTTTCCTTCTTTTATTCATGAACATATCATTTTCATGGTCTAGCAAATAGTGTTCTAAAGGATCACTAGGAGAATGCGACAATAGAAGCAAGACCAATAATTTCATCCTTACTAGGCAATTCTTCCTCACGATGTTGTTTACTAAATTTAGAGAAATTAAACTCATGAACCATATCATCCAAGCCAATAGTAACAACATTCTTTTTGCAGTCTATCTTAGCATTAACAGTGTTCAAGAAGGGTCTACCAAATATAATGGGACAAAAGATATCTTGTGGAGAACTAAGAACAAGAAAATCAGCAGGATATTTAGTTTTCCCACACAAGACTTCAACATCTCTAACAATTCCCATTGCAGATATAGTATCTCTATTGGCAAGTTTAATTGTAACATGAATATCTTCTAACTCAGCAGGTGCAATTTCATGCTTAATTTCTTTATATAAATCATAAGGTATAACAGTAGCACTAGCACCCATATCACATAAGCCATGATAACAATGATCTCCTACTTTAACAGAAATAACAGGCACACCTACCACAGGTCTATGTTTATCTTTAGCACAAGGTTTAGCAATTCTAGCAGATTAACCGAAAATTGAATAACATGCCCATCAATATTATCAGACAAGAGATCTTTAACAATAGCAATATTAGGTTCTATTTTAACTTGCTCAAGAGGTGTATAAGTTCTAATATTGCTTTTACGAACAACAGTTGAAGTTTTAGCATGATCCTTTACTCTAACGGGGAAAGGTGGTTTCTCAACATAAAAAGTGGGAACAATAGGATCATTATAAGTCACAGTCTTTTCTTCAACTTTAATAGGTGCAGCTACTTTTACTTCTATGGGAGGATGATATTAAACCACTTCTCCTTGGGGAGATCAACATAAGTAGCAAAAGATTCACAGAAATACGCTACTATCTCAGAGTCAAGTCCATATTTAGTGCTAAACTTATGGAAAATGTCGGTATCTATAAAAGATTTAACACAATCAAACTTAGATGTCATACATGACTCCTTACCTTCGTCGAGGTCCCAATCTTCAGAGTTGCGTTTAATTCTATCCAATAAATTCCATTTAAATTCAATAGTCTTCATCATAAAAGAGCCAAAGACAAGAAGTATCGAGCATGGTGCGATTGTTTTCGTAAAGTCGAGCATAAAAATTCTCAAGAATTGTAACTCTTGAGAGCTCATGATTGGGGCATGAATATAACATTGATTTAAGCCTCCCCAAGCTTGAGCGATGCTTTCTCCTTCACGAGGCCAAAATTATATATATAATTGCGATCACGATGAACAAGATGCATAGGGTAATACTTTTGATGAAATTCCAATTTCAATCTTTTATAGTTCCATGATCTCGTATCATCACATAGCCTATACCATGTCAATGCGTCTCCGTTCAAAGATAAAGGGAAGACCTTCTTCTTAACAACATCATCGGGTATACCGCAAGCTTAAATAGTCCACAAACTTCATCCACATAGAGTAGATGTTCATCAGGATGCTTTGTTCCATCTCCTGTAAAAGTATTAGCTAGCAGTTTTTCCATCATACCCGAAGGAATTTCAAAAGGAGTTTCATTTTCAATAGGTTCAGTAGGTTGAGGAGCAACTATTTGCTCTACTGGCAGGGTGAAGATACCCCGAACAAGCCCCTCAGAGAATTACTTTCCATAGTAACAAGTGACAAGAATTTCAGCATACTATATAAATTTTTCCTTACCAAATTACACCTACCAAAGGCGCTACACTCACCGGCAACGGCGCCAGAAAAGAGTCTTGATGAACCACAAGTATAGGGGATCTATCATAGTCCTTTCGATAAGTAAGAGTGTCGAACCCAACGAGGAGCAGAAGGAAATGATAAGCGGTTTTCAGCAAGGTATTCCCTGCAAGTACTGAAACAAGTGGTAACAGATAGTTTTGTGATAAGGTAAATTGTAACGAGCAACAAGTAACAAGAGTAAATAAAGTGCAGCAAGGTGGCCCAATCCTTTTTGTAGCAAAGGACAAGCCTGGACAAACTCTTATATAAGGAAAAGCGCTCCCGAGGACACATGGGAATATCATCAAGCTAGTTTTCATCACGTTCCTATGATTCGCGTTCGTACTTTGATAATTTGATATGTGGGTGGACGGTGCTTGGGTGTTGTTCTTACTTGAACAAACATCCCACTTATGATTAACCTCTATTGCAAGCATCCGCAACTACAACAAAAGTATTAAGGTAAACCTAACCATAGCATGAAACATATGGATCCAAACCAGCCCCTTAAGAAGCAACGCATAAACTAGGGTTTAAGCTTCATCACTCTAGCAACCCATCATCTACTTATTACTTCCCAATGCCTTCCTCTAGGCCCAAATAATGGTGAAGTGTTATGTAGTCGATGTTCACATAACACCACTAGAGGCTAGACAACATACATCTCATCAAAATATCGAATCGAATACCAAATTCACATGACTAATAATAGCAAGACTTCTCCCTTGTCCTCGAACAAACGTAACTACTCACAAAGCATATTCATGTTCATAATCAGAGGGGTAATAATATGCATAAAGGATCTGAACATATGATCTTCCACCAAATAAACCAACTAGCATCAACTACAAGGAGTAATCAACACTACTAGCAACCTACTAGCGCCAATCCCGAACTTGGAGACAAGAATTGGATACAAGAGATGAACTAGGGTTTGGAGATGAGATGGTGCTGGTGAAGATGTTGATGGAGATTTCCCTCTCCCGATGAGAGGTGATGATGATGACGATGATTTCCCCCTCCCGGAGGGAAGTGTCCCCGGCAGAACAGCTCTGCCGGAGCCCTAGATTGGTTCCGCCAAGGTCCACCTCGTGGCGGCGGAGTTTAAATCGAAAGGTTCCTTGTTATTTTTTCTCATCGAAGACTTCATATAGGAGAAGATGGGCATCGGAGAGCCACCGGGGGGCCACGAGGTGAGGCGCGCCCGAGCGCGCCCCCACCTCGTGAGCAGTGTGGGCCCCCGGCCTTCATCTTCATTACGATTTTTCTTTATTTATTTTAAGATATTCTGTGGAGTTTGGGACTTTTGGAGTTCTTGTGAACAGGTCTCCAATATTTGCTCCTTTTCCAGCCCGAATTCCATTTAGGCATTCTCCCTCTTCATGTAAACCTTGTAAAATAAGGGAGAATAGCCATAAGTATTGTGACATAACGTGAAATAACAGCCCATAATGCGATAAATATCGATATAAAAGCATGATGCAAAATGGACGTATCAATTCTCATGAACATTAGAATCATTACCAAGAAACGAAAGTACCTGGTACTTTAACTGGCGTGCACGAGCTCCAGTAATTGGTCCAGTATGTAGAGTAGCAGGGGTTGTGGGTGTAACAACGGTATTGATGTCCTCATCATACATGGAGCTATATTTTTATTCATCACATGATATGAGTTTTGCTTGGAGCATCGTGTATTATATGAGTCTTTGCTTTGTTTGATTTTTAGTTTGCCACAATTATCTTTGCTTCACCCATCTTTTGAGAGGGACACGCATTTATTCGTGCTTTGTTAGAATACTCTATGTGCTTCACTTATATCTTCTGAGCTAGGTAGTGAAGGAAATATGCCCTGGAGGCAATAATAAAGTTGTTATCTTATATTTTCTTATTCATGATAAAGGTTTATTATTCATGCTAGAATTGTATTGATCGGAAACTTAAATACATGTGTGAATACATAAACAAATACTGCGTCCCTAGTAAGCCTCTACTAGACTAGCTCGTTGATCAAAGATGGTTAAGGTTTCCTAACCATAGACATGTGTTGTCATTTGATAACGGGATCACATCATTAGGAGAATGATGTTATGGACAAGACCCATCTGTTAGCTTAGCATAATGATCGTTCAGTTTATTGTTATTGATTTCTTCATGTCAAATACATATTCCTTCAACTATGAGATTATGTAACTCCCGGATACCAGAGGAATACCTTGTGTGCTATCAAATGTCACAACGTAAGTGGGTTATCATAAAGATGCTCTACAGGTATCTCCGAAAGTGTTTGTTGAGTTGGCATAGATCGAGATTAGGATTTGTCACTCCGAGTATCGGAGAGGTATCTCTGGGCCCTCTCGGTTATACACATCATAAGAAGCCTTGCAAGAAAAGTGACTAATGAGTTAGTTGCAGGGTGATGTATTACGAAACGAGTAAAGAGACTTTCTGGTAACGATATTGAACTAGGTATGTAGATACCGACGATCGAATCGCGGGCTAGTAACATACCAACGGACAAAGGGAATTACGTATGTTGTCATAACGGTTCGACCGATAAATATCTTCATAGAATATGTAGGAGCCAATATGGGCATCCAGGTTCCGCTATTGGTTATTGACCGGAGAGGTGTCTCGGTCATGTCCACATAGTTCTCGAACCCGTAGGGTCCGCATGTTTAACGTTCGATGACAATATAGTATTATATGAGTTATGTGATTTGGTGACCGAATGTTGTTCGGAGTCCCGGATGAGATCACGGACATGACGAGGAGTCTCAAAATGGTTGAGATGTAAAGATTGATATATAGGACAATGGTATTTGGACACCGGAAGTGTTTCGGGGGGTACCGGGTACTTATCGGGTCACCGGAAGGGGTTATGGACACCCTCGGCAAAAGATATGGGCCTTATGGGCCAAGAGAGGAAACACACCAGCCACAAGGGGCTGGTGCGCCCCCCATATGGGCCGGCCTAAGGAGGGGAAGGAAAGGGGAGAAGAGAAAGGAAAATGTCGATTAGGATTGCCACTTCCTTCCCTCTCCCCCCTCTTTCCTTCTCCCTCGGTTAAATATGGCAGGGGGCGCCACTTGGGGAGGACCCCAAGTAGCATTCGGCCTACTTGGGGTGCCTCCTGGCAGCCTCCCCTCTCCCTCCCACCTATGTATGTGGGGGCGCCCTAACACACACAAAACAATTGCCTAGCTGTGTGCGGCGCCCCCTCCACCGTTTACACCCCCGGTCATATTTTCATAGTGCTTAGGCGTAGCTTGCGGAGATCACTTCACCATCACCGTCACCATGTCATTGTGCTGACGGAACTCATCTACTACCTAGACGTCTTGCTGGATCAACAAGGCGAGGGACGTCATCAAACTGAACGTGTGCAGAACGCGGAGGTGACGTGCGTTCGGTGCTTGATCGGTTGAAGCACGAAGAAGTTCGACTACATCAACCGCGTTGTGAAACGCTTCTGGTTACGGTCTACGAGGGTACGTAGACACCCTCTCCCCCTCGTTGTTATGCATCTACATGGATAGATCGTTGTGTGTGCATAGAAAATTTTTTGTTTTCCATGCAACGATTCCCAACAGGCAGTTGCTCTAGTGCTTCATTTATATCTTTTAGAGCACCGTGGTGGTTATATTTTAAAGAAATAGTTGCACTCTCATGCTTCACTTATATCATTTTCGAGAGTATAATAAATAGCAATGGCAATATGCATAGGTTATGAAATTGGTCCTAATATGATAGGTATTCAAGAGGAATATAATAAAAACTTTCATGTAGATCACTGAATATGATAAGTTTGATTCCTTGCAATAGTTTTGAGATATAGAGATGGTGATATGTGGGTTTTACTAATGAGTAATTGTGGTTTAGTAAGAATATTGGTGTTAAGGTTTGTGATTCCCGAAGCATGCACATATAGTCTCCCTTATGCTAAGAAGTTGGAGCACGATTTATTATTGAGTGTCTTCCTTTGCGTGAAGGTCGAGGGCACGCGATGGTTAACTCCTACCAACCTCCCCCTAGGGGCATGCGTAGTAGTACTTTTCTTCGAGGGCTAATAGACTTTCGCAATAAGTATGTGAGTTCTTTATTAATAATGTGAGTCCATGGATTATACTCACCCTCACCTTTCCGGAATTTGCTAGCCTCTTCGGTACCATGCATTGTCCTTTCTCACCTCGAGATGTGGTGCAAACTTCACCGGTGCATCCAAACCCCGTGATATGATATGCTCAATCACACATAAGCCTCCTTATATCTTCCTCAAAACATACACCATACCTACCTATCATGGAATTTTCATCGCCATTCCAAGATATGTTGCCATGCAACTTCCACCTTCCGTTATAATGATACACATCATCATTGTCATATTGCTTTGCATGATCATATACCTGACATAGTATTTGTGGCTCAGCCACCGTTCATCATTTTTTATACATGTAATGCTAGATCATTGCACATCATGGTACAATGCCAGAGGCATTAATATAGAGTCGTATTTTGTTCTAGTATCGATTTGTAATTTTGAGTTGTAAGTAAATAGAAGTGTGATGATCGTCATTATTCATTATTCGAGCACTGTCCCAGTGAGGAAATAAAAAAATAAAAAAAGGCCAAAAGGAGCCCACCAAAAAATGGGAGAAAAAGAGAGAAGGGGTGATGTTACTATCTTTTTCCACACTTTTACTTCAAAGTAGCACCATGTTTTCATATAGAGAATCTCCTGTGTAGTCACTTTCATATACTAGTGAGAATTTTTCATTATAGAACTTCGCTTGTATATTTCGATGATGGTCTTCCTCAAATGTCCGAGGTCTTCTAGAGCAAGCAAGTTGGATGCACAGCCACTTAGTCTTCATTTTGAGCTTTCATACACTAGTGCATGTGTTGCATGGCAATCCCTACTTCTTGCATTGACATCAGTTGATGGGCATCTCCATAGCCCGTTGATTAGCCTTGTCGATGTGAGATTTTCTCCCTTTTTTGTCTTCTCCAAATTAATCTCTACCACCGCATTCTATTCCACCCATAGTGCTATATCCATGGCTTGTGCTCGTGTATTGCGTGGGGGTTGAAAAAGCTGAAGCACGTTAAAAAATATGAACCAATTGCTTGGCTGACACCGGGGTAGTGCATGATTTATACTTTGTGTTAAGAAGATGGAGCAGGACAAGGCTATATGATTTTGTAGGGATAGCGTTCTTCAGCATTTATATTTTGAAAGGCATGATTTTTTGTTGGTATGCCTGAGTATTAATGTATTTATGTCAAATTATAGACTATTGCTTTGAATCATTTGGATCTAAATATTTATACCATAAAATAAAGATTACATGATAGACATGTTAGGTAGCATTCCACATCAAAAAGTCTTTTTTTATCATTTACCTACTCGAGAGTAGGAATTAAGCTTGGGGATGTCTGATACGTCTCTAACATATCTATATTTTTTATTGTTCCATGCTATTATAGTATCAATCTTGGATGTTTTATATGCAATTATATATCATTTTTTGGGACTAACCTATTAACCTAGTGCCCAGTGCCATTTGAAGCTTTTTGCTTGTTTTTGGCTTTTTAGATAATCAATATCAAACAGAGTCCAAACGGAGAAAAAACTTTGGATTAATTTTTTTGGACCAGAAGGGACATTAGAAGGTTCGGGAGAAGACAAGATGAGCCACGAGGGAGCGACAGGCTCGCTAGGCGCGCCCCCGGGCTTGTGGGTCCCTCGTGGCACCTCTTGACCTAATTCCACCTCTGTAAATTCCCAAATATTCCCAATACATCAGAGAGCCACCTGAAATACTTTTTACGCCGCTGCAAGTTTCTGTTCTTCTGCGATCCCCTCTGGAGGCCTTTTCCGGCACCCTGCCGGAGGGGGAATCGATCACGGAGGTCTTCTACATCATTATTGCTGCCCTTCCGATGATGCGTGAGTAGTTTACCACAGGCCTACGGGTTCATAGCTAGTAGCTAGATGGCTTCTTTTCTCTCTTTGATCTTCAATACAATGTTCTCCTCGATGTTCTTGGAGTTCTATTCGATGTAATCTTCTTTTGCGGTGTGTTTGTTGGGATCTGATGAATTGTGGGTTTATGATCAGATTATTCATGAATATTAATTGTGTCTTCTCTAAATTATTTTATGCATCATTATTATAGTACTGTATTTCTCTCTGATCTATCCGTTTAGTTTTCCCAACTAGATTGATTTTTCTTGCAACGGGAGAGGTGCTTTGTGATGGGTTGAATCTTGCAGTGCTCAATCCCAGTGACAGAAAGGGACATGACATGTATTTGTATTGTTGTCATTAAGGATAAAAAGATGGGGTCTATTCATATTGATTGGGTTTACTTTGTCTACATCATGTCATCTTGCTTAAGGCCTTCCTCATGCGACAATATTTGGCCATTTTGTTGCAGTTGAGCGCTGTCGTGCACGGAGAAATCTTGGTGGCAATGGAGTGCGTAAACACTAGAGCTTGGGCGCGAAGATGAGTGTGAAGAAGACGAGAGTGTAAAGCTCTCTCGCATATCGCCTCATCCCTTTTATAGGGAGAGGGAAAATTGAATGTTGACAGCATGGTGTTGCCATGCGGCAACAAATCTCTTCGGTTTCCCATGTTTGGGCGTTAATGGCGTGCAGGGGTCGAGGGGTTGTTGTTAATCCTTGTGCGGGGAATGACGTGCACTCCCCTCTTGATGGGACATGGAATGAGTGGGCCCATGGCCCACTTCCGCATGTCACATTGACTGTTAGGTTGAGGATGACACGTGGCCATGTGGGCCCCTGGATAAGACCAGTCTAGCTTGCCATGACCAAACCGGGTAACCTTCATGGCGTGGCATGAGAGTTCTTCCCGTCAACTGGCTAGTTACGAGGGAAAAAATCCAATGTGTGGGCCGGTAAAATTCCTTCAACGCTTTCAAGACCGAGGTGGTCTACGTCACCTCGGAGTGCAGCTTGGCTGATGGAGCTCGGTTGCATGAAGACAGTGTCCGGGAGATGTTTTATTGAACCTATTTCAAGACCGGGTGACTGAAGACGACGTGCAGCTCGGATGACTCGAGGTGCAGCCGGCTTGAAGACCGGTTTAGGGGCTACTGATGGTGTTCCGACTAAGTGGCCTCTCACCATATCAACTCCCGGCACAGTGGGCGGTGAGGACCCTTTGTCGGGTTTCATCCTAGCTACTTTGGGTGGGCCATGGCAAATAACAGGAAGACTCCAGAAGGCTTGGCATGTAAGACAAGAAGCTGGAATCATGGATGACTCTACCTCCCTATACGTTGCCAACTAGGATCCATATACCCTAGGCCCCTGATGTCCTACATAAACCGGGTACCGGACTCGTAGATAGGAACATTGACAATCCCATGGTACTTTGTATTTTGTCAATAAATCAAAGAGCAGTACATATGGTATTATCTCCTCCTTGAGAGTCCGAACCTGGGTAAATAAACCTTGTCCTTGTTACAATCGTGCCAAGTCACCTAGCTAGGATAACCTACTAAGGGATCTGCCGGATTTAGCTCCGATAAGGGGGGATATATGTGGAGCATAGGGTCATTACAGTAGCTTTCTCCATCACCAATGAACATGTGCATCACATGTACCAAGGTGAATTTCTTTCCTTTATGTATGTGTTCTTGGTTCTCCCATGGATGGTATACTACTTGACCTTCATTTCCTTTGCACCTGTGTTTGAGTCGAATGACGAACATGCAATGGAAGAGGTCATGCACAAGCGAGCGCTTATACCATCTGTGAGGGAAGCATGGAAGCGGATAAGGAACCTTGAAGGCGAAGGCGGGTTTCAGGAAGCATCGACGGGCGTTTGAGCGAAGACCAACAAGGGAAGTGCTCTCTGGACACCCCATGGCCAAGACCCCCACTGTGTCGAGCTCTTTTGGTACCCCGTGCCCACAGGGTCCATAACCTCATTCCTGCAAAGGATGGGACATGTCCCTTGCATCCTTCACTAACCCTCTCTTACCCACACCTATATACTTTATACCTCCTCTATTTTCTAGGATTAGCAAAGCATAAACTCATTGCTCATCATAGCTCCTCTTAGTAGGATCAAGGCCTCATAATTGGAGAAGAATCACTTTGGAATATCAAGACCTCAATATCTTTAGAATGGAGAAGACTATCTCTCCAGACCCCATCTCTTCTACGGATTTGGGAAGAACTGCCCCTTTGTCTTTCTTTATTCCTTTTGTTGTTCTTGTTTCTAAGATGCTCATCTTGTATTGGCTTGAGATTTGAGGAGTACTTGGTGTGGATCTTGCCTAATAGTGTTATTCTCTTTGTGTTTCTCTTGGATTTGTGCCTTGTTCTTATGTTTCTTCTCAAATTCATCTCCAATTCGTGTATAAACGGTCCACCCATAGGGTTTGCCCCATATCAAAAAGGGTTACAAAAGGAAAATTTCCAAAAGCGTCCTTCTGCTCCTGGGTGCAAATGCGCAAATGCACCCTCGCCGCAGAATAAAATGCAGGAAAAAGAAGTTCAAAAAAAATCTGATTGTTCTTTAACAATCATTATTGAAGTTTCACCTACATGCAAAGTTCCATGATGGAATGGCATTCATGTAAATTTGGGGATAAAACCATATCTATGCTCCAAAATGCTTTGAAAGTAGCATTTTTAAAGCATTGATTTTATTTTTTAGTTTTTGTGTATAGAATAGTTTTTCATTACGAAAGTCTGCACGCAGCTAAAACATCAACAACATTTGTCGTAGTAATTCCGAATTCTTTGGATTTGTTAACCTTTTATCGCTCATCCCGGAGCAAAACTCCACGCCCAAAAATTTCATGCTACTCGGTCTTTCTAAAAACACAAGATAGTATTTTGAGTTTTAACCAATAATTACCATGCTAATACTTGTTATACATGGCACTGATTCACAAACATAAATATCTATTGACATTATAGTCGCTATATATTACTTTTTCAGAGCATGCAAATTGCGTGCCATAATTTTATACTTCCTCTGTTCCTAAATATTTGTCTTTCTAGCCATCTCAAATGGACTACAACATACGGATATATGTAGACATGTTTTAAAGTGTAGATTCACTCATTTTGCTCCGTATGTAGTCACTTGTTAAAATCTCTAGAAAGACAATTATTTAGGAACGGAGGGAGTAGAAGGCAAGGATAAAGTAGAAGTTAGACCGCAAGCTCCCACCATAGACTGATGAGAAGCAAACAGCACACCGAATTGTACGCATACAATACAACTCGCAAAAGGGCCTGCCACAAAGTCCCCCTCTCACCAACGCCGGCCACCTCCAAAGAGCAACATCTCCAAATAACTCTCCTTGTATCAACCACCCTTGATTGCCTAAAAGAGGTGGCAGGACTCGAACATCCAGAGAAAACCATCGTTAATAAAGTACAAACTAATTTGCCAAATACTTATGCTACAATACAGATAGCATTCCCTGCCACGGCGAGGGTGTGGTTCGTAGATTCTCAAGGGTTCGAAGAGAATTACAGAGGAAATTACAGAGGGAGGAAAGTTTGGAGAAGAAGAAGCTTGGGGATAAGATCTCGATTCGTTCTATCTCTTTCTCCACACATACACACGCAACGTCTATTTATCTGAGTATGGTGGGCCGGTCCCTCGGCCCACGGACTGAGGCCCAAGTTACCAGTCGTTGCACTCCCCCCTCCTTAAGCAACAGCTTGACCTCAAGCTGTAGGAAGTTCTGTCGATTACCTTTGGACCACTCCCGAGTTGCCATGGGCGGTGGTAGTCCCGACCATGCGATCTGCATCGCTATGCGTGTGCGCCCTCCGGCCAAGCACTCCACCGTGACGCCCTTGAGAACTTGCGGGCTTGGACGATGTTGTCGATTCTTTGCAGCGTCTTGCAGTTCTTCAGTTGCGCCACCATCACCAGGTGGTGCGGCCGGCTTGAGCAAGAAAACGTGCACCACCGGGTGTATCTTGCTTGTGGCTGGTAACTGAAGACGATAAGCGACATCTCCAATTCGCTCCAAGACCTGAAATGGACCAAAGTATTTGAAACCCAGTTTGTGGTTAGTGCGACGAGCCACCGACTGCTGCATATATGGTTGAAGTTTCAGAGATGCCCAATCGCCGGTTGAAACACCCGCCAGAGCGATGCTTGTCTTCCCGAAGTTTTCATCTTGTTTGTTGAGCATGTTGAAGTTGATCACGTATAAGTGCAGTCATTGCATTTCTCTCTGACAACCAACTGGTAAGATCTGTAGGTGTGTCTGATTGGAGATTTCCAACGCCCAGATGCCTTGGTTCATAACCGTAGAGAACCTTGAAGGGTGTATGTCCATGGGAAGAATGAATATTTGTATTGTACAAGTATTCATCCTGTTAGATCCACTGTGCCCACTTCTTGGGTGCCGAATGCACCATGCACCTTAAAAATGTCTCCAAACACTGATTTAACTTCTCTGTTTGGCCATCTGCTTTGTGGTGGTTTGCAGTGCTCATGTTCATCTTGGTGTCAGTAAGTTTGCACAACTCCTGCCACACATTGCTAGTGAACAATGGATCTCTGTCAGTTATGAGAACTTTAGGCAATCCATGTAACTTATACACATTGTCCAAATATTCTTGTGCAACAGAGAGTGCAGTAAAGGGATGACAGAGTGGTATGAAATGACCATATTTGCTGAATTTGTCGATGACAACCAAGATTGTGTCATAGTTTTTGCTTTTGGGAAGACCGCTGATGAAATCCATACTAACCATATTCCAAGCTTCTTTAGGTATGGGAAGAGGACTAAGCAAACCTGGTTTCTTTATGTGCTCTGACTTAGCTTGTTGACATATAGAACATGACTTGACAAACTGTTCCACTGATTGTTTGAGAGCAGGCCAGGAGAATAATGCTTTCACTCGCTGATATGTGCCTTGCACCCCAGAATGTCCACCAATGCCACTAGAGTGCAGTGAGAGCAGAATTGCTTGTTGTGCTTCTTTGTTTTCTCCCAACCAAACTCTCCCCTTGTGCCTGATAATTCCTTGCTGCAGGGAAAAACCCTTGTTATTACTGCCGGTCACACTTAATTCAGTGAGCAATTCTTTTGCTTGAGGGTCTGTCAAGTAACCTTCAGCTACTACTTCCAACCACTGAGGTGTGCAGTAAGACAAGGAGTATATTGCAGTTTGTGTTTCCACTCTGGAGAGAGCATCGGCAGCACCATTTTCCAACCCTTTTTTGTACACCACACTGTATTTTAGGCCCATAAGCTTTAACAGTGCTTTCTGTTGAATGTGATTGGAAATTTTTTGGTCCTGAAAGTGTATCAGACTGCGATGATCTGTGCTTATAGTAAAGTGATCATGTTGCAGATAGGATTTCCATTTCTCCACTGCTAACAAAATTGCCAAACACTCCTTCTCATAAGTGGACATGCCCTGTGCTTTGGGTCCTAGGGCTTTACTAAGGTATGCAACAGGATGTCCTTGCTGCATCAAGACTGCTCCAATCCCCACATTACTAGCATATGTCTCTATTGTGAATGGTTTATTGAAGTCTGGCAATGCTAATACTGGAGGAGTGACCAATGCAGTCTGCGATTCTTTGAAAAAGTCGCTTGATTAGTGGGTGTCCACACAAACACAGTATTTTTCTTGTGTAAGTCTGTCAAGCTTCTACTAATGATGCCATAGTTCTTGATGAACTTTCTGTAATATCCTGTGAGCCCTAGAAATCCTCTCACTTGTTTGACAAGAGTAGAACAGGCCAGATCTGTCTTTGCTTGCACTTTAGCGGGATCTCTGTGCCTCCATCCTTGCTAATAACATGGCCCAAGTATTCTAACCTGCTGAGCAAAAGAACACTTGCTCATCTTTACATAGAGCTGGTTAGCCGCTAATGTGCTCGAATACTTCCTTAAGATGCTTGAGGTGTTCCTTGAATGTAACCTTTGAACACTAGTATGTCATCCATAAAAGCAGAGCACACTTTTCCGAGTAAAGGAACTAACACAAGATTCATCCCAAATTCTGAAAAGTAGCAGGTCCTTCATCACTCCAAAAGGAATAACTTTAAATTCATATAACCCATTGTGCACTTTAAAAGCGGTTTTATGCTCCTCTCCTTCCACCAATCGAATTTGATGGTATCCTGCTCTCAAATCCAACTTGGTGAACCACATAGCGCCACTAACTCATCCAATAGCTCATCCACGAGGCATGGGGTACTTATGTTTCACAAGAATTGCATTCAAGTGACGATAATCAACACGAAACGCCAGTACCATCCTTTTTCCGACTAGTAAAACAGAGAAGCAAATGCACCGAACTTAATTGAATAATACCCTGTTGTAGCATCGTAGCTATTTGTTTCTCTATTTCATTCTTTTGGATTGGGTTATATCTGTAGGGTTTGACATTGACAGGCACAGCCCCAGGCAACAAGGGAATTTTGTGATCAAAACTTCTGTGTGGAGATAGAGATGTAGGTTCTGAGAACAATTCCTTGTGTTCAGCAAGCAGTTTCTGCACTTCTTCAGGCACAATTTCTGACTGAGGTATAGTGCCAGATATGTGATAGAGCTGAATAATGTGATCCACAACATCAGTTTGCAGTAAACCTTTTAGTTCGTGTGCTGACATTTGTTTGCAATCAGTTGCAGTTTCCAGAATTCCTGTCAGTGTTACTTCTGTGTTCCTGTAACTGAATTTCATGATTTTCTTGCGCCAGTCCACCCACATGGGACTCATGGTCTCCAACCAATTCATTCCCAGAATTATGTCATAGTTATCCAGTGGTAATGCTTTCAGAGATGTAGTAAAGCTAGTACCCTGACACCACCATTGAAGTCCCAAAACTTGTTTAGAGCAGGTTAATAAGCCCCCGCCGGCTACCCTAACTGAAGCTGGATTAAGTTGTTCGATAGGACACTGCAGTTTCTCCACTAACTTCTCACTGATGAAGTTGTTTGAGCTACCAGAGTCAATCAAAATAAGCAGGTGAGTTTTCCCTATCATACCCTGCAACTTGATACTCTCTTTGCAAGAAGTTCCACTGACTGCTTGTAGAGATAACTTCATTACTGTTTCTTCTGTCTCAGACGCAGTATCACTGTCTGCTCTTACTTGTGCCTCATCCAATTGCTCTGGAAGTTGTAGTGTTGATAATAACTCCTCCATAACATGTATTTGAATTGATGTGGGACACTTGTGACCTGGTCCAAATTTTTCCCCACATTTGAAGCACTCCCCTTTGGCCCTTCTCTGAGCCCTAAGATTATCAAATTTCTCATAGAATTTCCCTTTATCTGTTATTTTCTGATCTCCAGGAGCTGAACCCGGTAATCCTTGATGCACATACTGCTTGTTCCTCTGCTTGTAGTCTAGTTTGACTACTGGTCGACTAGTATCTTCAGCTAGCAATGCCTCTTGTGTTTGTGCACAAGCAAATGCCACATCCACCGTAACTGGGTGCTGCAATTTAACTGCTACCCGTATCTCTTGTTTCAGTCCTTCCATAAACCGATTCACAAAAAATGTCTCATCATATGCATGATTGTACATAAGTATCTTATGCATATACTCCTCAAAACAGTGAGCATAATCATCCACTGACCCTTCCTGTCTCAAGGCAAAGAACACATCCATTAACCTGGAATACTTGTTTCTATTGAACTTGGTGAACACTGCAACACACAGCTGAGGCCAGGAGTCAATTGTGTGCATAGCTTCATATGTCTGCAACCAGAGAGCCGCATTGCCTTGAAAGTGCATCGTAGCAAAATCAACCCACAAATTGCTTGGACAGAGTACATCCTGAAGTATTTCTCACATTGCTGCTTCCACCACTTGGGGTTGTCACCATCAAATTTTGGAAAATCAAACCGAGGAATGCGAGGACTGAATCTCGAATGGGAACAGTGTGCTGCTGAATTTGGCGACACTCCGTGCTCATCAATTTCATCCGAAAATTCCTCATAAGCTTGAAAATGGCTGCTAGAATGCTCACCCTGTCCTTGGACCGATCGAATGTTGCGTTGTACCCGCATCTCAACACCTGCCGGATTTCCCTCATGACGCGGCACTTCCACTCTCAACCCCCCTGCACGCTGTTGTGGTTGCGGCAGAGTAGATGGTGTGGTCTGCGCCTGTTCCAGGGACGAGACGCGCTTGAGGACACCAGTGAGGGAGCGCTTCATCTCATCCACCGCAAAGATCCGGCCGTTGTTGGCGATGAGAAGCCGACCCATCGTTGCCTCCGTACGGTCAAGCGACGCGGTGGTGGTCTGTGCGAGCGCATCAAATGCCTTCGCCGAGGACGACGCATAGCCGTCGACGGCGGTGCGCAGCTCCTCGATCCCCTTGGCGTTGTGCGCCCCTGCCTCTGAAACGGCCTTGCTCTGCGCAATGGTCGCCTGGATCAGCTGCTGCATCTCCGCGAGTGTCATCTCTGCTGCCGCCATGCATGCGGAGAGCGTCGGCTTGTCGGATTTCTTCGCCGTGGTTACCGCCGGTTGTCCCAACCCAACTCAGGTACACCGGAGTGTTTTGCGCGTAATTCCCAGAGGAATCGCACCTTTTGTCAGGAATTAGGGGTCAATCGGCAGATCGAATCACCGAAAAAAAATTCACGGATCTGACGAGGCTCTGATACCAAATGCTACAATACAGATAGCATTCCCTGCCATGGCGAGGGTGTGGTTCGTAGATTCTCAAGGGTTCGAAGAGAATCATAGAGGAAATTACAGAGGGAGGAAAGCTTGGAGAAGAAGAAGCTTGGGGATAAGATCTCGATTCGTTCTATCTCTTTCTCCACACATACACACACAACGTCTATTTATCTGAGTACGGTGAGCCGGTCCCACGGCCCACGGACTGAGGCCCAAGTTACCAGTCGTTGCAACTTATAACCAAACAAAATACACCTTATATTTCCCGACATATTTCAGTGATAAATTACAGGGATTTCTTTTAAGAATCAGAGTACAAACTCAGTCGATCACATACCCATAAATTCACTTGTATGAACATAAACGTACACATTCTATCCGTATGAGCATATACGGAAGACTAAGTCCACGGATCTTAAGATTGACAAAGACAAAGACGCAACAAGCACCTTGCTATTAACAAGAACATCATCTCACATTCAAAGAATATTCTGCTTTTACGAGACACAAGCATCAGACCAATTTGATTCTTTCTTTTGCCTCAGGTCCACCGAGGCACATTCCGCTGCGACGACAAACTGAAAGGAAATTGACAGAAGGCCATTACCTTGTTCATCAATTAAGACTTTAATACATCCTGTCAGATGACACTTACGGAGATATATGTACAAATGAGGATATCAGGTAAGAGCTACAACTCGAGCATATACACTTGCAACAACGAAACCTCCGTCACCTACAGTTTTTCCATGGAATAGAGACCAGTACAATTTAGAACCAATGGGAGTACAGCACGCAAGATGCAGTGCTGCAAGCAAGGCTCTGGAAGAATATCCTCTCGGTTTGAACCAATTCAGCAGCATAACCAGAAATGGGCTAATATATTGGAATAATTTACCTCACTAAGTACTCCAAAAGTTTATGTTATCTCGTTTTCTTCTTTTAGCTGCAAGGAAGAATCTGATGTATGTAGTGCTGCTCTGGGCAACACTCGTTGGCTACTGGATGCTGCCTTCTGCCCTCTATGTAGTAAGCTAATGGAAGAGGATGCATTGGCACTGGCAGCAGCAGCCACGCTGCTCCTAGCTGCTGGTACATCATGGCTATGCTTGCCTTCATATGTAGTTATCACCGCCGTTGGGTCTTGCGAACATCTTTCGATATGCTTCTTTACATCGCATCCCTGGTACGTACATTTGTAGTAACTCCTACACAGTGCACAACTAGAGTCAATATGTCATGAATAACTTCAGAAAGAGAACAACAAAAAAGGGGGGATTACTAAACAGTGCAAACTGCTAGCTAGATATCATTTTGACAGCAGCAAACTTGCCCAAAAGAACCATAGCAAAAAAATATTCAAATGTTTTGTATATCGCCAAACAAGCAAAGTCAAACAGACTATGCCATAAAAATAATTCAACCGAATAAAAGGAACAGGCAGGTAGCATAGGCAAGGGATTATTCATTCAATCTCTGACTAATTTCCTCGAAAAAGAAATTCTCTGACTAATCAGCAGCATGGTCGATTTGATTATTTTCTGTGCTTAAAACTAAATCTTGTGGTTGTCAGTATGTCTAGAAGTCTAGGGCAGCCCAGTGCATGTAGCTCCCGCTGGCGCAGGGCCGGGGAAGGGTCCGACCACTTTGGGTCTATAGTACGCAGCCTTTCCGTACATTTTTGTAAGAGGCTGTTTCCGAAATACCTGATATCAGGTAAAAGCCTCTTACAGAAATTAGTACGCAGCCTTTCTCTACATATCTATAAGAGGCTGTTTCAGACGACACTTACGCAGCCTTGTGGTTGTCAGTATGTCTAGAAGTCTATCTGTTTGAAATTTTGAGCTACGACTTAAATCTGTCGCAACTCCGTGCAGAAGCAAAATTGTCCACCCAATCAATAGTATTATCAAGTAGTCATGGTTAATCAGAGCTTCATACATGTATGTTTGATAATTCTGACAACAGTATGAGTTCCACTATCTCCAGTAAGTTCATCATTGCCCTCCTAGCTATCACTTGAGAAGGACATTTGCTCACCTCCCAGCCCCTCTGCCATAGACAACCAGAATGCATGCAGGGACATTTGCTCACCTCCCAACCCCTCTGCCCTTGACAACCAGAATGCAACAAGGGGTGTGTAGGTGAGAAAGATCCAAATGTCCAGGATGAAAGCTTATCAATTTTAATTGAAAGCTAGAATCCACTTTTTCAAACACCATTCTGAAAATTAAGATTCAAGTCCTCCAATGCCAGTAAGAAGTTCCAAAAGATCTTATTCCAGTGGAAGGTTTACATATATTCTGTGTCTACAACTAACAAACAGTAGTCTTCTTCATAGTTAGTAATAAATTACATAGAGATGCAGGAAAATGTGGCATTATCTAGAGTTGGTCCCAATATGGTCCAATGTGCGGGGAGTCAGAGCAGAACGGATAAAGATAGAGGGCAACAGAAGGATTACCTTGGATGAGGATTCCCTTTTACCACTTTCTGCCCGTACTTGCGCCACCGGTAGCCATCATCCAAAAGATCAATTTCACTGGTTGTTTGCACGATGATTCTTTGAGCTGGCGCCGGCACATGCCTGTCCAGTGAAACTAGCATTTATAGATTGAAGCTTCAAAAAATACTACTAACAAAATATTATTCACTACATGAACCACCTTTTGTTTGCATTCACAATACCGGCATCTCCATTGTCATCACCTGCTTCATCATTGTCCTCCTCTCTATCACTTGAGCCAGACGATTGATCACCTCCGTCTCTCCTCTTAGAAATTGAAGGCCCTGTGATGCCATCATTTGATACCTCAACTTTTCCAGAATGATCTTGAGAGCCTGGTTCTGATCGAGTCAAAGTGTCTCTGTTCTCAGGGAAATCATCTTCATTTAGTAAATTGCCACCATCTTTGGACCTCCTTTTTGGTGGACGCTGGTGGTTATGTTGGCCTCTATAAATAATTTGAGTAATCTGTCCATATGCTGAGTGCTCCACTTTCTTCTTAACTGGACAGCTCGCCTGGGTGCATTTATAGTAGCTCCTTGGATACTCTCCACCCTTAACTGCCTTCTGGCCATACTTTCGCCAATTGTACCCATCATCAGCAGGTTTATCCACGGTGAGGGCCGAAGTTTGGAATCCTTGTGAAACCTCATTTGACTTAAGGTTATCATTAACTGTATGCAGTGGCAGAGTTGCTGTCTCCTTCATTGATGTCACATTTGCAGAAGAGTTGATGAACTGTGATGTCAAAGCTGATGTTGTTGCCGATGAGAAAGGGAGTGAGTAATCTGCTTGACTGCCTACAGTATACTGAGAATGGACTGCTTGTGCTGTTACTTGGGCTAACGCTTGCTGATGGGACATTTCAAAATTCCCCTGTAGAAATAAATGTATTAACATCTCTATTTTTTCAAAAAGAAAAGTGGGAAGAACCCCCGGCCTCGTCATCAATTGATGCACACAGCTATATGTATTATCTATAAGTTCAGACATGAACAGATCTTTGTCTGCCAATATAATACGTATCTAATAAGTAGCACCAGAAACAAACACAGTGAATGATGTTCAAGAAAACTCGAGACAAAAACACAAAAACTAGCATCATTGCCATTACTTCACGTTATTTAAAATATAATAATACAGCATTTGGTCAGAATTACTTGCCATTTTAGCTTCATGAACACACAAGGAGTAAGTTAACACTTAGTTTTTGACATAGTTCTTGCTATTTCTGTACACCATCAGTCTAAAACCACTACAAATAAGCAATTAGTACGGGTATGGAAGGATCTACTACTGACAACCCCAATTACTGAAAAGTAGATAAAAGTGTCTCTGCTTTATTGAGATGGGTCGGCCCCTTTATATAGTATACAATGCTTGACCAACAAGCCGGTAAATCTATTCAAACTATAATACGATCTCTAAACTTACTGGACCCTTTCCTAACAAAGTTTATTGATCAACTAGGACTCTAATTAAGGCCTCAGACTCCATGTTTGATGGCTGGCCCACATAACATCTCTCCCTTCCTTGAAAAACAGCTTGTCCGCAAGCTGTAGATTGTCAATTGCCTCCTAGGGGGCCTTGGGTGCTACCAGTCATCAGACTCGATGAAGAAGAGCCACACGCAATGGTGACCCTGAACATATATCTCGCCGCAGTTGACGCAAAGGCCCCGACGACAACGTTCTTCCAACTCAGCTGGAGTCAGGTGCCGAATTTGCCGTGGCGGGGTTCGCTCTGGAGTGGTTGATGGCAAAACAGGTGCTAGTGGTGCTGGCGGGGAAGGTATTGTAGCTGCGCTGACAGCAGGAGGATTGGACGGGCACAAGGGCCTAGTCCCAGAAAGCTGGTGTGGTAATGTTGGAGGAAAATGCCGCTGCTCATAGGCCTTGGGGAAGGAGATGGCGGTGTGATGCGGAGCATCCTACAATCATCCCCATGTACACTCGAGCCTATGCCATTGGACCTAAGGTGAACTCGCTCATTTCCGAATCTTCCCTTCCGCATGTAAGACATGGATGCTACTTCAAGCGCGGACCTTGTTCATACTCAGGAGACCACGGAGAACCCAAGGACCAAGGCCAAGCGTGCAAGGAAGCAAAGGAAGGAGAAGGAAGAAGAGCCAGCTGCTACAGGCCCCGGACATCCGGCCCCAGCCCGGACATCCGGCCCCCTTCCTATCCAGAGAGCTCCGGAAGCGACCCCGACAGCCCGAACATCCGGCACCTCCCGAAGTCCCGGACATCCGGCCCCTTCGCCCGGACATCCGGCCCTGGCTATCCAGAGAGCACCGAGACCAGCCCCGCCAGCCTGGACATCCGGCCCGCAAGCCCGGACATCCGGCTCATCCCGAAGGCCCGGACATCCGGCTCCGCCTGTCTGCGCACAGTGAAGGGCCGAGGCCCATGTACCCCTTCGCCCACCTAGACTATATATACTCCTCCTCCCTCTTTCTAGGGTTAGCATTGGATGTGAAATAGAGCTTTGCTCATCCATTACAGATCTATTCCACGAGAGAGACCGCGGCCCCTCTACGGAAAAGATCCCCTTGGATTCAAGACCCCCTCTTGGGTGGCCCCATCAAGACCTCCTCACGGAGAAGAACCGGTTACCTTTGTATCGTCCCTTGTTGATTGTGGATCTTGTATCTCCTCTCGTGTTCCGAGGATCTAGCACATGTGTGACCGTATCTCGTTGGTTTGAGTGTTTCTCTTGTGTTTCCCTTTGTGATTTCCCCTTGTGTTCTTCGTGGGATCCGCTCCTTTCGTGAAAGATCGGCCGTATAGGGTTCCACCCTACATCACGGTGTGGAGGTCAGATGGTCGTTGAAGCTCGACGTCAATGCAAAGATCACCGGGCAGCCTTGCGGTGTACAGAAACCGTTGTTGGGATGGTGTTAATAGCTCATTGTTGCGGCGCACGAGCGCTACAAACCTGCTGGTGTAGTCTGCTACCGAGGAAGTGAACGGCAGACATGCCAACTCACCGAAGGGATTTGCGCAAAGTGACAGCCCAAACTGAACGTGGCAAGCCTCCTTGCTCCCATGTCAGCATGCCAGAATCACGCTCGAGCTGTAAGTACCAAAATTGAGCATCATTGGTGAGATGGTAGGCTGCAGTCTAAACCTTGTCGGCCTCATCCATGCGCTGTCCATGAAAAAACTGCTCACACATATTAAGCCAACCAACATGATCGACCAAACCATCCTATATTGGGAAGTCAAGCTTGTGGAAGCAGGGCACGCCGGAACCCAACCTAAGCCAAGGTGATGGGAGAGGTGGATCCATAGATGGGTTGTGGAGGGGACCACAACCATAACAACATATGAAATCGGTTGGCAGGTGGAGTCATGAAGGCGGCGGCTATTGAATTCATGCTCCAGCCAACTCATCCAAAAGTCCGAACTGATGAAGAGAGGCGGGCAATATATTTGAACACTCCCCCTCACGTCTAGGCTATGTTAGTCCTTAGACGTGGGATCGATGTAGGCCGCAGAATCTTCTTTTTTAGTACTGTGTTGGCAAGGTCTTGAACTTGAGACCTCTTGGCTCTGATACATACTGAATTCATGCTCCAGCCAACTCATCCAAAAGTCCGAACTGATGAAGAGGCAGGCAATATATTTCTACAGCGGCAATCTGCTGTTGTTGCTGCTGGTAAATCTGCTGATGGCAGGGCTGCTGCTGGTTGGTGGGCAGCAAAATTGGGTAGGGATTTGTGTTAAAGTATTCCTTTTGTCTGTATTTCATGTAATAGGAAACTAGCACAATATCCCACCGAATATTGTTGTATGATTCGGTTGAGGATTTGCTTTTATTCACCTTGATTACCAAGGCATGTAATCCTATATATTGTGTATACAAGGGCCGCCCCAAGTGTGGCATGAATCACACAATCCTACTTTGTTTCTTGGTATCAGACTACCTACGATCCTCCCTGATCGCCCCGCTTGCTCCCTGCCCCTCACAGCGCTATCCAGCCATGTCCACCACCCCCAACACCAGCTCCTCCCTCGCCTCCTCAACCCTCCCCGTCTCCATGAACTCCACCAACGGCGCCCTGATCACCGCCATCATGCCCGCTGCTGCATCCCCCGCCGTCAACGTCGCGAGTGTCCGCACCCATGTCCCTGTGACACTGGACCTCCATGCCTCCAACTTCACCAAGTGGAGGATGCTCATCCGTGTGCTTCTAGGCAAGTACGATCTGCTCTCCCACGTCAACACCGCCACTGCCGAGGCGGACTGCACCGCGGACTGGTTTCGCGAGGACTATATTGTCCGCTCGTGGCTCTATGGGTCCATCTCGGACGAGATACTCGACATAATCATGGCGGAGGACGAAGACAGCGCAAGAAGCTTGGACGCTCATCACCAACCTTTTTCTTGATAATCAGATGACCCGCGCCGTTTATCTTGAGGCAGAGTTCCGCGGCCTCGTCCAGGGCGAGCTCTCCATCACCGCCTACTGCCACCGTCTGAAGGCACTCTCCGACGCCCTCAGTGACGTTGGCACCCCCATCCCCGACCAGAAGCTTGTCCTCAATTGCCTTCGTGGCCTCAATCCGTGTTTCTCGGACATCACGACAATTGGCACCATGCAGAACCCCCTTCCCTCGTTCAGCCAGACGAGGTCACCGCTGACCCTCCGCGAGACCCAGCTCGCGAATTCCGTCGCAATAGGACACTAGACGGCACTCTATGGTGGTGCGCCTCCCCACGGCGCCATTGGCTCCACCTCCTCTGGTCACCTCGGCGCACCTGACCGCGGCGACGTCGCTCGACAGGCAACGACGGCCCTCGGTACGGCAACACCGGCCCTCAGTACGGCAACACCTCCGGGGGCGGCTCCTCCGGCAGACACCGCAACAGTGGCAACTGGTAGAAGGGCTTTGGCGGCAGGAACGACGGCGACAGCCGCTCCAACTCCCACGACAGGAACTTCCAGCGCAGGGCGCCCTCGTCCGTTGGTCCCTGAGTCTGCTTCAATCCCTATACGGGGCAGGCCCAGCAGCTTCAGGCGCCCCCAACAGCGAGGCCCAACGCCGTTGCTGGCCTCCTCGGGCCGCGACCCCAGTCCTTTCGCCGGCACAGGCCTTTACCTCCCTCGCCCCACTGCACGGCCAGGCTTTCGGCACCAACGCGCCACCCACTCCTGGCTACGGCGGCACTACGGCGTGGGACTGCTCCGCCCTCCTGCTGCACTAAACAACGCCTCGACTCCATCAACAGTGGGTGAATGGGTAATGGACTCCAGAGCCATAGCGCACATGGCCTCCGACCCCGATATGATTCAACATCTCATGCACTCTCCCTCCTTTGTTGTCACCAAGGGTAATGGCTCCACCTTGCCCATATCCCACACTGGACACACCTCTATACCCGCTTCAACTCGTTCTCTTTTCCTTCGTAATGTTCTACTCGTTCCTCATATCGTCAAGAATTTACTTTCCGTTCGTCGCTTCACCATTGATAATCTTTGTTCTATTGAGTTTGACCCCCTCGGTTTTTCTGTGAAGGATCTTCACACCAAGGCCGTGATTCTTCGCTGCAATAGTCTCGGCGACCTCTACGTCTTCCCATCACCGGTCATCCACCACCACGCCCATGGACTCCTCGCCACCACCTCCACCGAGCTTTGGCACCGTCGCTTAGGTCATCCGGGACGCGACGCCATGTCCCAACTTCATAAGAACTCCTTTATTTCATGTAATAAGGCAGCCTCGCATATTTGTCATGCTTGTCAACTTGGCAAACACGTGTGCTTGCCCTTCGCTAGGTCTACCTCAATAAGCGTCAGACCATTTAAGTTGATCCATTGTGATCTTTGGGCTTCTCCAACTTTGAGTAATTCCGATTTCAAGTACTATCTTGTTATTGTTGACGATATTTCTCATTTTATGTGGACATTTCTTCTCCGGAAAAAGTCCGACACCGCGGCTATTCTTCTTAACTTTGTTGCCTACATTCGCACACAATTTTTACGTCCTCTTGTAGCCATGCAAGCCGACAACGGGATCGTGTTTATCAACTCCACGATCACCTTCTTCTCTACTCATGGTATTCACCTCCATTTTTCGTGCCCCTACACGTCCGCCCAAACGGCAAGGCCGAACGTGCCATCCGCACGATCAACGACGTCACTCGCACTCTCCTCTTCCAGTCCTCCATGCCGCCTCCCTCTTTGGCGTAGGCTCTCGCCACTGCAACATACCTTGTCAATATACGCCCCTCACAATCCATTGGTTTTTCAATTCCCTATGTTCGTCTCTACGACACAAAACCAAATTATGCCGCTCTTCGTGTCTTTGGTTGCCTCTGCTATCCCAACCAATCCGCTACGGCCAAGCATGGCTACCACAGTTACACCCACAACCCCTGCTACTATACCTATTAGACCAATTACTAGAGCTCGCGCACGCCAGTTAAATTGCCAGGTACTTCCGTTTCTTGGTAATGTTTCTAATGTTCATGAGAATGTGATGCTGCCTAACTTGGGTACATTTGTGTTGATTACAGTTGAAGGGCCTAGCATGGACAAGAAGGATGAACATTGCAGCATGATCAAGCATGGAGATGAAGGCACGCACGAAGGGAACAAGAACGGAGTTTCCAGTGAAGATTTCCGCACTTTGAAGCCACCATGATGACATACAAGAAGATGGACGAAATATACAAGATGCCCGTTCATAAAATTCGTCCATAGCTTATTATAGGTGTTGCGCCACCTTATTTTTGGGCCAGGCCCATGTAATTTCGAAATACCTCTTATTAGGCTGTTTTTAGAGTCTGTATTGTAGGGGGGGGACGACTCAGGAGGTGTTTTAGTCCCACCTTGCCAAGGGTGGACGAAATTCCCTCTCTTTTCCCCTATAAATACAGCCCTTAAGGCACCATTTAGACTTGGGTTTTGTTTAGATTAAAGTTCGCCATAGTTTCAACTTCGCGTACTTCATTTGTGTTCAACGACCAGACCAAGACGTCACAGAACCCCACCTTGATCAATAAAGCTTTCATCTTATATTCGCAATATCCAGATTGCAATCTTAGTTTCTTGCTTGCTCTTCGTTTGCTTGCAGGAAATAGACCTTCATGGTCAAGTTGATCGTGCTCCGGCGCTGTCAATAACCTCTCGAAGTTGGTTTAGCGATTGCTAAGGCGCGATGTCCTCGCACGTTCGTAGTCAGAAAGTCTTCTGCTCCAAAACGATAATCACCTTCTCATCAGAAGACGGGACACCTTTGCCTCTATCAGTTCCAGTAGTAAATGGGTTAGTTGGATTCACAAGATCACTCGTGGGGGTCGATGGGTGTGAAGCTTAATAACCTAGAGAGCAATTTCTTTACTACAGGGAAAGGACTAAGGCAAGGAGACCCCCTGTCCCCCCTACTCTTCAATCTAGTAGGATATGTGCTAACTAAAATGCTCTCTAAAGCCTCTGATGCTGATCTAATCAAAAGGCTCTGCTATGATGTCTGGCCAGGAGGTGTGATTAGCCTTCAATAAGCAAATGATACAATCATGTTTGTTGATAGTGACTTGCAGATGGCCACCAATTTGAAATGGGTCCTTACTTGTTTTGAGCAGGTGTCAGGGATGAGGATCAACTTTAATAAAAGGGAAATGATCCCTCTAAACCTTGACCCTGAGGAATCACCAGCTTGGGTGACATTCTAGGGTGCCCTGTTGGGAAATTTCCCATTAAATATCTAGGTGTTCCTCGGCATGTAGAAAAACTGTCTAGGGATGAGGATCAACTTTAATAAAAGTGAAATGATCCCTCTAAACCTTGACCCTGAGGAATCACCAGCTTGGGTGACATTCTAGGGTGCCCTGTTGGGAAATTTCCCATTAAATATCTAGGTGTTCCTCGGCATGTAGAAAAACTGTCTAGGGAGGATCTTCAACCCTTGCTAGACAAGATCCTTAAGAGAATAGCAGGATGGAGAGGGAAGCTCCTATCCTACAAAGGGAGACTAACCCTCATTAAAACCTGTTTAGCTAGCATACCTATCTACCTTTTATCCTTCTTTAAATTCCCCAAATGGGCTATTGACATGATCAATTCCCAAATGGCAAACTGCCTCTGGAATGACTATGAAGGACATAGGAAAATCCACCTAGCCAATTGGCAAATGGTATGCATGAAACAGGAGTTTGGGGGATTAGGGATTCCCAACCTCTTGGGTTAAAAGATACATGGCACGCGAGGGGAAAATCTGGAAAAACTTCGTTGATTCGAAATATCTCAAAACTGCCCCTAATATTTTCTGTGGGAAAACCTTAGGAACCTCCCAATTCTCGAAAGGTGTTATGTGGGCAGCCAAAGCTGTTAAAATGGGGTCTAGATGGGTAGTTGGAGATGGGGCTAAGATTAGATTCAAGGAAGACTCCTGGTTTGGCACATCCCCCTTACGATCCAATTCTGGGACCTGTACTGCATCTGCAGAGAGCAATGCAACACCATCCAGCAGGTCTGGAATGGCGATATACTTAAGCTAACCTTTAGAAGGGTCTTCGATGATCAAATGATGCTCAAGTGGTTTGAACTGGAAGAGATAGCCAAAAGTATGGTCTTTACAGAAGAGTGTGACTCTTGTTTGGCAATATGAAGCCTCTGGGCAATACTCCTCTAGCTCACTCTACACGATTATTAATTTCAGAGGAGTTACCCCGATCTTTCTACCAGCGGTGTGGAAAATCACCATACCTCCGAGGGTGCACGTTTTCTTTGGTTGCTATTCTACAACAAATTGATGACTAGAGATAACTTGCTGAAAAGGAACTGAAGAAACCTGAAGACTGTGTCTTCTGTTCGTGCAAGGAATCCATTTATCATCTGTTTTTTGAATGCGTAGTAGCTCAAGAGATCTGGGGCACGGTTAGCTGCCTGCTAGGCAGGACCATAGGGAGTAATCTAGAATCCATTGCATCCATGAGGGTTGCAGTTAAACAACTAGATCGTGTTAACACCATTTGCTCTGCTGTGCTATGGGCTATTTGGAAAATTAGAAATAACATGATCTTTAACGGTGTGTCATGGATCTCTGTCAAGCAGATCTGGTGGCTGGTCTTAAAGCTAGTCAAGAAATGAAGGTGATTTACAAGGAGCACATGATGGCTCGGCTGGAGAACTTCGAAAGCCAGCTGCAACATTTGATCAGGAGTCCACTGCTGCTCACGTGGGGGTGAACTGGACAAAACCCGGCCTCGACACCAAGCACCCAGGCGCTCTGCTCAGGAAGGGGGTCTCCGACCCAACCCCCAGTCCAGTCTCCACGCTTGACTTCGGCACCATGGCATCTCCCGTATGCATATAGCCTGGTGGTCTCCAATCGTGGTGCGCGTGCTGGCTTTTCATTTGCGGGCTATGTAATATAGATGATATTCTTCATTTTACAGCACGTGTGTTGTTTCCCTCTTTTCCTTTGCTTTGGGTGTGTTGAACTGCCCTTCGGGCCGCTGTGGTACTTGGTTTGGCTTCTTTAATATAAAGGGAGGGCGGGGAGCTCCTCCCTTTTGTCTTAAAAAAATACAAGGGCCAACCCAAGTGTGGCGTGAATTACACAATCCTAATTTGTTTCTATTTGCGGTGGGATTTGAGCTGTAAGGTGTTGGCATGTGAAGGTCTCCAATTGCTTCATGATGATCTTCATATGCTCCACAACCTTGATCTAGATTTCTTTGGCTCATACCAAATTAGAAGGATCTACTACTGACATAACCCTAATATTACTGAAAAGTTGAGGGGTCGGCCTTTTTATATACTACACAGGACTTGACGAACAAGCCCGTAAATCTATTCAAACACTGACACGGTCTCTAAACTGACTGCACTCTTTCCTAACAAAGTTGCTTACTCAACTAGGACTCTAATTAGTCATAAGATTACACGTTTGATGGACTGCCACAACAGGCTATTTGGAGAATATGTTGCATTAAAAAACAGTAAGTACTTGAAAACCTAAACAAAAAAAGTCATACATTCAATCACTTCTACAACATCGACAAGGAATATAATTACAAAGTCAAGTATGGTATTCTAGGCACAAAGATAAATTTGTTGGTTTGGCGTGTATGGATTCATCCCACCACTATATTGCGTTTTAGACGGTTTGAGGAAACCGGGTTTGAACACCCAAAGATACAGAAAATGCAGAACAAAAGTGATGAGTGTAGGGCATAAAGAACCTGATGTGGAGCATCCCATGAGCATCACCATGAACCCATCATCAACCCCACAAGCACCTATTGGATCGATGACAACAGCTCATGCATGCGCCATTCAAACCGAGGTGACATCTCTCCTACTTGAGTTCCCTATGAATTTGGATGAGACATGGGTTCTAGCTCAAGCCGAAATGCTATGTTCGCACACTTACGTACGAAGACATAGACCCAAGAGAAGCAAGGAAGGATGTCCAACTCCCAAGCAAGGAGCAGAGGCTCAAAGAAGAGAAAGAAGCAAATCAGTGCAAATTTTGCACTACCAGATAGTCCGGTTGACTGACTGGACATTCGGGTGAGCCGCGATGGCCCCTCGGCCTCATCCCTCTGGAGCGACCAGACGGTCAACCAGACTATCTGGTCCGACCGACCACTGTCCTGTCCGAACAACGAGACTATTCGGTCGACGCTGCCACCCGCGATCAGACACGCCGACTTCCACCACCAGATTGTCTGGTCTCATGAAACAAGACTGTCTAGTCTAGCGCTGAGACCTCTGAAGAGTTGCGCCACCAGATTGTGCGGTCCTACCCAACCAGACTGTCCGGTAGTTCTCTCTGCGCCTGGACTATAAATACATGTACTCCTCTTATATCTAGGATTAGTAAAGTAGAAACTAAATCTTGAGAACTTTGCTCAATCTACCCTCTCCCTTGGAGATTAAGACCTCTTACGGGAGAAGAATCCATTGGATTACAAGATTTTTTACGGGAGAAAAATCCTTCGGATTACAAGACCTCCATATCCTTAGGATGAACTATCTCCCATCTCCCCTAGAGATTTGGAAGAGCTAGCCTAGTTATCTTTTCCTTTGTTGTTGTTTGGATCTTGCAGTGTATCGTACTTTGACATGTGTTTTGAGTAAAACTTTGTAGTGAGTGTCCTTGTGAGTGTTATCTTGAATGTTCCTCCGTTGCTCTTCGTGTTCAATGCATTCGACATCCAATTCATGAAGATCGTGCCACCCATGCGGTTTGCCACAATATGAACCTATATCCACTCAAGTAATGCACAAGGACAAAGGGATCATTTTCCTAGGATTATTCAGTAATATACATGTGCCATATGTTTGCGCCATTTTCCAAACATTTTGATGGTCCATAGCATCAAAAGAGTTTCTCATCTTTTTCTAGAATGTGCAGGGCATTGTGTTTCTTTCATTGAGTATTTTTCAAAGGAGTATCGATCCCCGATTTTTGTCACGCATTGTAATGCACTCATACACCAAATTTCCATAACTGCTAAGCAGCACCAGTTGTCCATGGACTAAGGCAATCACCCTGCTGTTTACTTGTGTTCGCAAGAACCCAGAGTCAAATTATTAGTGAATAGATCACATCCAATGCTACAAAAAAATATTGTTGAAGTGCCGGCAAAGAAATTGTTTGACTTGGCCTCTTAAGGGGTTAAGACTTAAGAACCCACTTCAGTGGCTGCATAACCCTGTCAATAAGTGCAAACCTGCAAACTACTACCTCCGTCCTGGTTTATTGGTCCCCTTAGTATTTTGTGCCAAACTTTGACCATAGATTTAACTAAGGACATAATAATGCATGTCACTAAAAATTATATTGTTGGATTCATATTTGAACGTAGTTTTCAAGGATACTATTTTTGGTTACATGCATTAACATTTTGTTAGTTAAATCTAAGGTCAAAATTTAACACCAAATACGAAGGGGACTAATAAACCAGGATGGAGGTAGTACTAAAGAATATTCCAAACGATTTCCTTCTTTGCTAGTGTAAATATCTCCAAGCCTGTATTTCTCACCATGTTGTATCGCAAATCAACTTTTTGCATGCAAGAAATAAGTTCTTAAGAATGGGTATGTACTTTTGTTGTACTTTCTAGTATAACTGAATGGATGATCTTCTTAAAGGTTCCATAGGCACCCATTTCCACGTAAATATAAAACCGGAAGCTGGTTGCTCGCTTACCGTCTACTGATTTACAAAATATTAAGTCAATGATGGCAACCCTAATATAATCAATTCTGTGACAATCAATAACATTTTCATAATTTATACTGAACTCATTTTGCAGCATCCATGTCTTCCGGTGACTGTTTAATGGAGAAAGAACTACAATGATATAACGTGATTGTGATATACTCCCTCCGTTCCAAATTACTCGCCGTGGTTTTAGTTCAAATTTGAATTTGAACTAAAACCATGACAAGTAATTTGGAAGGAAGGGAGTAGTATGAATACATGGCAGTGACAAAGCATAGACACATTGGCCCACTTTTACCAGCCCGGTCTAGACAATAAGAAAGGATAGCTACATCAAAGTGTATGAAGCTCAGTTTTTTGGAAATGCAGCTGATCCAGATTATCAATTGTGAGTACTAACTAGGGACTCCACTAGACTTCATAACAAATTGAAAAATTAAAATATTTATCTGGTACCTTGACCAGCAGGTCATCTTGACTAAAGATACTTGAAAAACAAATTGGCGGGATGCACCAAGTGTTGCTTCCGTGGCAATGAAGAGTCGATTCAGCATCTATTTCTTCATTGCCCACTTGGCACTTGCTAAGTTACTATGGCAATCGGTCCATATAGCCTTTTTCTTTGCTTTTTGAGCAGCCGTATTTCTTCATTGCCCACTTGGCACTTGCTAAGTTACTATGTCAACCACTTTTTCTTTGCTTTTTGTGCAGCCATATGTGACATTTTATGTAACTTGATCTTGTTTGACCTCCGATAACAATAATTAATTAAAAGATTGTGTGCATCACTCAATGCAGAGGTCAAGGGAGTCACCCACTTTTCAAAGAAAAAATTAGACTTCATAACACATTTTCCACAACACAATTGCTAAGGGTCTAGAGCAATCCATCACATCCTGCATGAGTGCACAAAACACTGTGAGTACAGCACTCTTACCCCTCCGCGATGGTTCTACGCCCCAATCTCGTCACTACTACCCAGTCCAGGCACTATCATTGTACTACTACTAATCTAAAAAATACGCAGTACGAGTTGAAAGTAGCAGGATAGTATCTGCAACTTTAACAAACTAGCACTCTTAACGCACGAGCTGGAAACCTAAGCAACGGCAAGCACTGGTGCAGGAGCAAGTAGTTAGGCTGGAGGAGTTACCGTAGGGGGGAAGAGCGAAGGGGGGCCGACGAGAGCGGTGGGGCTGAGCCCCGGTGGTACGGCGAACGGTGAGGGAGGGGAAGGGGGTGCGGCTGGGGAGCCCATGGCGCCGACAAGGAGCTGGGTGAAGGAGCCGTGGAAGGCCGAGGAGGACATGTCCGGGAAGAGCGCGGCGGCGAGGGTGAACGGGCCGGGGCTGGTCTCGGCAAAGGACGCGGCGGTGGCGCCAGAGCCGAAGAAGGATTCGACGGCGGAGCGCGGGGGTAGCGAGAGCGCGGGGCGCGGAGGAGTGCAGCGCGCGCCCTCGCCGCCGCCGGCAGAGGCCTCGTGTGCCGCCATGAGAAAGGAGAGATGGTGGGCGGAGCACTTGCGGAGGGGTCTTTTTGCGGGGTTTGTGGGGAACCAAAGATACGGCGAGTCCACTGCTTTAGCGGAGACACCTCTTTTCATTTTTCAGAAAATAAACAACCTTGTATAATTCCTAGATTTATTTCATGATTTCCGGCGATGCGCTTTCAGTGGAAGGAGACATTTCCGTCGACAACGAGGCGTCTACGGTAACTTAGTAAATTCAAGATGACATGCCGTCTGAGTCTCTCGGAGGTGCTCATAGGGATAGGGGTAGGATGTGCATGTGTGCGTTCATAAAGATGAGTGTATGCGCGCATGTATGAGCGCTTGCGTTTGTACTGATTCAAAAAAAAGGAACAACCTCTTGATCGTCTCTCTTTTTTCTTTTCTTTTTTGCAGTACAACCTCTTTTTTTTGACCGGACAACCTTTTTCGAGAATACGCTTCAGAGCATATCATTACATTGATAGAGGAAATCAAATGCAGGGTAGTGCCCAACCACATACACAGATTGACATGGTCAGGGCACCCAATGAGCAGAAGAAAAAGGGGGTGCTCATCCCAAAAAATGTATGTCAGGTTATAGGAATAACTACTCTTAATCCTTTGACTCCGTTTTAGCCCAAGAGCAAGCCTCCTCCTTAATCGCGTTGATAAGGGTGAAGGATGACGGCGTGATCTTTTCGGAGATGATGGGTTTGTGGTGTCGCCAAATAGACCATGCAGCGAGCGCGGCAATGAAGGCTACACCACGGCGTAGGGGTGTCGCGGTAGCATCAATGGTCGAAGTCCACCCGTCGAAGAAGCCCAAGGATCCGTCGGCATGGTAACTTGAGGGCAGCGCCATGAGAGGATTTCCTGCCAAACCACTCTAGCGAAGACGCAGCCAGTGTCTCTTGTTCCTGCGAACAAAGAACGCAGGTTGGCTCATGGGGTAGGCCTCAGCGGGCCAACACCGATTTAGGGATGCCAACCAAAGGAAGAACTAGACCGAGAGGGGAGCCCAAGTCTTCCGAATCAGCCGCCAATGCTCGGAAGCAGAAGAGCCCAAGAATAGCGCTTGGTAGCACGATGTCACCGAGTAGATCCTGTTCTCCATCCAACGCCAACGGATCACACTAGGTCATGGGGTGAGAAATACATGCTGCAGGCGGCGCCATAAGTCGACATACTCGATGGTGGCCGCCGATCCTAGTGCTTCCTGGATGTCGAGAATCCAAGTGCAGTCCTAAAGAGCCTGCACGAGCGAGAGCGTACGCCTACACCGGCATGGCACCATGGTAATCAGGGTTGAAGCAAGGTTAGAGATGGAGTTCCCATCAAGGGTCGATCTAGGAACGCTAGGAGGTGCCATTGCCAACAACCCATGTGGTGGATGCCCTGAAGAATTGCAGCACCTCGAGGTCAGAGGGAGGTTGTGTTGAAATATGCCCTAGAGGCAATAATAAAGTTGTTTTTATCATATTGCTTTGTTCTTGATAAGTGTTTATTCTCCATGCTATAATTGTATTAATCAGAAACTCAAATACATTTGTGGATACATAAACAAATATTGTGTCCGTAGTAAGCCCCTGCTAGACTAGCTCGTTGATTAAATATGGTTAAGGTTTCCTAACCATGGACATGAGCTGTCATTAATAACAAGGTCATATCATTAGGAGAATGATGTGATGGACAGACCCAATCATAAGCTTAGTATTTGATCGTCTCACTTAACTTGCTACAACTTTCTTAATGTCAAGTACTCCCTCCATCTCAGTTTACAAGGCTTGCACGTGTATTTAGGTTGTCAATTTAACTTATATAAAATAAATTGTTTAACATAAAAATTATATCATTAGAAAATAGAACACTACAAGAAATATGTCAACTTACGACCATCACTATTGGTCACTGAAAGGTCATTGTTTTTCATTTGCGACCTTTTTGTGACAAAAAACAAATGGTCAAAAGCTGACGGTCGTAAACTGAAATTCACGACCTTATTTGTGATATGTAAAAGGTCGTTGGTTCTTGGAACAATTTTTTGGTCACAAGCAGCCTCCCCAGGCCACGTAGGATCCAGCGTGGCAAGCTGACGTGGATAAGAATCAACCCGGTCTAATTCGGTGTTTATATGGGTCGAGCCCATTAATTCAGCCCATTTATTTTTTTCCTGCTAATTTTGGTGAACTACACGGGCCAAGCCCTACAATTCGGCCTTTTTATTTTTGGGCTGTAGCCTTTGTTTCTTTTTTTAATGCACCCCAATTGTCAAATTCTGGTAAGTGGGTCCCAAATGTGACGTTCTAGTTTGTGGGACCCTGTGATACGTCTCCAACGTATCTATAATTTATGAAGTATCCATGCCATGTTTACAATAGTTTTATATGATTTTGGTATGATTTGATTAGAACTCACGAGATGATCTTTGTTTTCGTGAGAACTACCGTGGTGGTGTTTTTGTGCAGAAATAAAAGTTCTCGGAATGCCATGAAAATCAATGGAGAATTTTTCTGGAAAATATAAAAAATACTGGAACGAAGAGTTACCGGAAGGGAGTCCCGTGGGCCCCCATGAGGGTGGAGGGCGCGCCCCTGTGCCTCGTGGACTTCCCGTGGGGCCCCTGACTTGTTCTCGACGCCAACCTCTCCTATAAATACCCAAACCTCCAGAAAATAACCTAGATCAGAAGTTCCACTGCCGCAAGCCTCTGTAGCCACGAGAAATCAATCTAGGCCCTCTCTAGCACCCTGCCGGAGGGGGGCATCATCACCGGAGGCCATGGAGGAGGATCCCGGAGGGGCCACCATCGCCATGAAGGCCAAGATCCAGAGGGAGAACCTCTCCCCATCCAGGGGGGAGGCCATGTAGGAGGAAGCACAAGGGAGAAAACCTCTCCTCCTCTCTCTCGGTGGCGCCAGAGTGCCATCGGGAGGGGAACCATCGCTGCGGTGATCGTCTTCATCAACATCACCATCCGCATCTGTTTTACGCGGCCCGCACCCCGCTGTAATCCCTACTTGAACATGGTGCTTTATGCCATATATTATGATCCAATGATGTGTTGCCATCCTGTGACGTTTTGAGTAGATATCCTTTGTCTTTGGGTTGATTAATGATCTAGATTGGTATGAGTTGTATGTTTTATTTTGGTGTTGTCCTATTGTGCCCTCCGTGTCGCGCAAGCGTGAGGGATTCCCGTCGTAGGGTGTTGCAATACGTTCATGATTCGCTTATAGCGGGTTGCTTGAGTGACAGAAGCATAAACCCGGGTAAGGGGGTTGTTGCGTATGGGATAAAGGGGACTTGATATGTTAATGCTATGGTTGGGTTTTACCTTAATGATCTTTAGTAGTTGCGGATGCTTATGCCTCTCCCTCATATGAAATTGCAATGACGACCACCGGTCTTGTTAATGATTGCCTAGGATAATTCCGCACACCGGCCCATCATTATTCCACACTCGCTATTTATAATATTTAGTAATATATTCTAACTTTATGATAACAGCACCTACTTTTATATTTTAGCTCTCTGATACCATGCAAAGTTATCCTCTTCATACCCACAACGTAGTTTTATTTCTCGTTTCTAGTTGGAAGCAAACGTTAGTGTACGTGAGAGTCGTGTCGATGGCGTATAGGACTTGAGAGAATATTGATCTTACCTTTAGCTCCTTGTGGGTTCGAGAATCCATACTTATCACTTCCACCTTTGGGAATTGCTATGATGATTCCCTGCACTTGGGGATTATCACCCTGCTGTCAAGGTCATGCTCTTCAATTTCAATATGCCAATACAGAAAACAGACGGAATACTTCAAATAACAGCAAGCAGTCTGCTACATCATATAACATACATACAAATATGATCAGCATCAAGTTTACAATTAGATAACAAGCTCTAAAGTGCACACTATATCACATGAGTATCACATGAGTCTATCACATTGATAGAGGCGAAGGTGTCCCGATGTTTCGATGAGATAGTAATCATTTTCTGTGGGAGTCGACTTTGACGATCCGACTATGAACGTGCGAAGACGTCGCACCTTAGTAATCGCTAAACCAACTTCCGAGGGGTTATTGACCACGCCGAAGCACGATCAACCTGACCACGAGGTTCTATTTCCTGCGAGCAAACGAAGAACAAGCAAGAAACCGAGATTGCAATCTGGATGTTGCGAATAAAAGAGGAAAGCTTTATTAATGAAGGTGGGGTTCTGTGACGCCTTTGTCTGGTCGTTGAACACAAACGAAGTACGCGAAGTTGCAGCTATGGCGAACTTTTAATCTAAACAAAACCCAAAGTCTAAACGATGCCCTAAGGGTTGTATATATGGAGGAGAGAGGGGGGAATTTCGTGGCCCTTGGAGGAGGGTCCGAAACCAACCCTAACTCTTGTTTCCCCACACATACGGACTCTAAAAACTGCCTATAATCAAGTATTTCGAAATTACATGGGCCAGGCCCAAAAATAAGGTGATGCAGCACCTAGAATAGCCTCTGGATGAAATTTATGAAGTGGCATCTTGTATAATTTGTCCAAGGCTTCATGCACTCATTATGGTGGCTTCAAAGTCCTGAAATCATCACTTGTAACTCCGTTCTTGTCCCACTTGCGCATGCCATCATCTCCGTGCTTGAACTTGCTCCAAGGTTCATCTTTCTTGTCCAAGCTAGGCCCTTCATTTGTAAGCAAAACAAATGTATCCAATTTAGGCAGCATCATATTCTCATGAACATTAGAATCGTTACCAAGAAATTAAAGTACCTGATAATTCAATTAGCGTGCACGAGCTCTAGTAATTGGTCCAGTATGTATAGCAGCCGGGGATGTGGGTGTAACAATGGTATTGATATCCTCATCATCCTCCCCTTCTTGAAATGAAGTCGTCCTCGACGAAAGATCATCTTCCTCTCCCAAATAAGGCTTCAAATATGCAATGTTAAAAGTGGGACTAACCCCAAAATCTGCAGGCAGCTCAAGTTTATATGCATTATCATTTATTTTCTCTAACACCTTAAAAGGACTAGCAGCACGTGGCATTAGCGTTGATTTGCGCAAATTAGGACATCTATCCTTACACAAATGTAACCAAACAAGATCTCCGTGTGCAAACACAACATGTTTTCTACCCTTATCTCACTCTGAGGAATCGTGGAATTTGCCATCGACTTGTTCTTTGCCGCTAGCAGGCGACAAAGAAAGGTCTTTAATAAATGCCTTTTAAAAAGCAGACGGCAAAAAACTGGCTGATGGCAAATATATTGTTTGCCATCTGCTATTTCTTTGCCGTCGGCCAGCGGACGGCAAAGAGCCCAACTGGGCCCCACTGGACCCTGCGGCTGGTTAATCCAGACGGGTTGGCTGAATGAGGCCGCCAAATCTTTGCCGTCTGCCTTCTGAAGCTTTGCCGTCTGCTAGCGGGCAACAGCGGTCCAAAAGCGGGCAAGCAAAGAAATACTCACGGCAAAGAGAAAGCACAGCTCGTGGATCAATCACCTGGATCGATGAGTTGGCAAGATCTCAGACACACGTTCTGTCAGACACATACCCCACACACCCATGATGCACCCGCCCCCACGGCAACACCCGCGCGCCCCACGCCCCCCACTGCCTGCCGTATCCATCGGTCTCACCCACCCACCACTTCTCTCTCATCTCTCTTCATGCTCCCGATCTCACCCACCCCACCACGTCTCTCTCATCTCTCTCTGCTCCCGATCTCACCTACCCGCCACTACCGGCCACCGCCCGGCCTCGTCCTCACCGCCACCACATCGCCTTGCCGCTGCCACTTCCTTCCTTTTGACTCAGTCGCCACCACTTCCTCGTCGCCCGTGAGGCTGGCGCCGCCACCACTCACTAGCCCCCGCCTCGATGGCCGCCATCTCGCCGGTCGGCCCGGCCTCGCTGGCCGCCATCCGCCCATAAGCCCAGCCGGCCCCTCGCTTTCGTCCCTCGGCGACCTCCGTGCCCGTCGCCGTCGCCCCTAGTGGAATCCGTGCCCGTCGCCCCGATGGCGGCGGCAACGGCGGTGAGCTCCCGATGGCCGCCGACCACCAGCCCACTGAAGGCGCGTCCCGCCGCCCATCCAGCGCATAATCCGAGCCGCCACGGGCGCCCTCGCCCGGCGGCGTGTGGTCATGGCGGTGGGTCCGGCCGGTCGCGTCTAGTCTTGGCGGCACCATAGCCTTCATGGTCGTCAACGACGACTCGCCACGCTAGCCTCTAGCTTGTCGTCGGCGCCCGGAAAAACAGGACCGCCATCGATCCGGGCGCCGAGGCCGGGCGGTTGCGAGATGAGGAAGCGAGCTCACGTTCGCCAGGCACTTGTTCTTTCGGGTCACCACTCTGTTCATGTAAATGGAGTAATTTTGTGTAGATGGAGCAGATGCAAATCTATTCTATGTAAATAGACTAATTTGGTATTGTGAAATTTGTTCATTTGTCGTCGATTGTTGGAACAAAGCTTAGATGGATACTATGGTGCACTTGGGCTGTTGGTTCACTATATTTTAAACAAAATCCTTTGATGTCTCTGATTTTAATAAACGTGTAGATGGACATTTTTTGCCGTCTGTTATTAATCGGCAGACGGCAAAACATTAGTTTGGCGGACGGCAAAGCCTCCGTTACCTCCGTTAGCACCTAACGTGGCTAACACCTACTATTTGCCGTCCACCTTCTTTGTCGTCCGCCATTGACGGCAAAGGCCTCTTTGCCATCCGCTGCAAAAAGCAGACGGCAAAGAAGGTGTTTGCCGACCCTGTCTTTGCCGTCGTTGTTTGCCGTCTGCCATCCGTGTCTTTGCCGTCCGCCATGGCAGATGGCAAAGAAGTCGATTCATGTAGTGTCTCCAGCAAGTTTGTATTTAGCATTCATACGCTCAATGTTTTCCTTAGTTAACTCATGCATTTTAAAAATCAATTCAGCACATTCTTTAGCATCAAAATTAACCTTCTCCGAAGATGGAAGAGGCAACAAAATAGGTGCACGAGGTAGGAAACCATACACAATTTCAAAAGGGCACATCTTAGTAGTAGAATGCAATGAACGATTATAAGCAAATTCAATATGAGGCAAGCATTCTTCCCACATTTTCTTATTATTTTTCAAAACAGCCCTAAGCATAGTAGACAATGTTCTATTGACTACTTCAGTTTGTCCACCAGTTTGGGGGTGACAAGTAGTATTAAAAAGCAGTTTAGTCCCCAACTTAGCCCATAAACATCTCCAAAAGTGGCTAAAAAATTTAGTATCACGATCTGAAACAATAGTATTTGGCACACCATGCAAACGAATAATTTCAAGAAAGAACAAATCAGCAACATTAACAGCATCATCGCTTTTATGACATGGTATAAAGTATGCCATTTTCGAGAACCTATCCACGACAACAAATATGCTATCCCTCCCCTTCTTTGTTCGAGGTAAACCTAAAACAAAGTCCATAGATATATCCTCCCAAGGAACACTAGGTACAGGCAAAGGCATATATAAACCATGAGGATTTAGTCGTGACTTAGCTTTTTTACATGTAGTGCAGCGAGCAACAAAACGCTCAACATCACGTCTCATCTTTGGCCAAAAGAAATGTGTAGCAAGTATATTGTGAGGTTCTCTCTACTAATTCACTCAATTCGCCATGGATTCAATTACAAGCTCAGAGGAGGACGGGGAATTACAGCCAGAGGAGGAAGAAGATAAGCTAGCCTATCGGCCGAAGCCGCCGTCAGGTCCAAGCCAAGTTGCTCATGGAGGCCTTCCCCTGTATATGTAGTGCGTCTCCTTCGTGGGCTGGGTAGTGCCTGAGGCCCAGCGAGGCCCAGGTCGCTGACAATCCCTCCCCCATAAGATTCGACTTGCCCTCAAGTCGATGTTGTAAAGTGCCATCGGGATTCCATGGAACTCGCAAAACATATAGAACCCAGTCTTCAGCCTGGTCCACAAACTGACATTGTGTCGAACCTCCCGGATCCCATGTCACATGAAGAGTGGTAATACCAAGCCTAGGGCAGACATCATGTGTGCTTGCAAGATTTTCATGTCGCCAGACTGAAACAAAGCAATCACCTGGGTCCCATTGCAGCTGTAGCATTTGGATGATGCACTGATACAGCTTCTCCTCGGAATTGAACACGGCATCACAATCAGCTGCAGGAACATGTAAGAACCCATTGGCCGTGGCAACACCGAGCGATCTGATAACAACATAATTAGCTAGCAAGGCTGCTTGAAATTCAGCATACTCCAGTGCAAACAATATCCCAGCCGACAGGGATAGATCATTAATGAGCAGCAAACAATCTTTGCCTTTTCTCAATTTTGTTCCATAATCATATATGCTTCGCCTCGAGATGTTGCCATTGCAAATAATAGAACATGCATAGCAGAGTGACCAAGCAATTTTCCACTGAACGCGTGCTGAATCTGATAATGCATCACTAAAAGAGTAAGCAATCTTCCATTGCCGCAGCTCAAACCCATATAGCATAAGAGCAGTATCAGGCCAGTAGATGGGCACAACAAAACTGACAAGGAATTCCTCAGATAATGTAGTGTAGTTCAACAATTCTTGCAGTCGTTGGATGCGCCAAGATAATAATCTAATTAAGTGTCTTGGAATTCCAAGCTTCTCAAAGTAGTTAGCACCGAAAGACAAGTTGTTGCGCGAAGGATCAAGTCCAGAAGGAATTAACTCTTTGGGAACCCAAGTGAAGTAGATAGGTTCAGTAATGTTACCATTAACAGTAGTGGCACTGACTGAAAAATGAACTGGCCATGAAATTTTCCAATGGATTCCAAGAGGTTCATCAAGCATTGGCAGTAGTGGCACTGGCTGCAACCTTGGTGATGCGATCAAACATTCAGGAATATTGCTTACAACTGCCGAAGTAATGTGAAGGACCATAAATAATTTGCTCAACTCCAGATCACCCAATAAGCACAACCTCCAAGAGGGCCAAGGAAACTTCCCATCCTGTAGAAACATAGAACTAGACCAAGAAACATTGCACTCGTGAACAATAGTTGCATGCTGACCATGGTCCCATGGTGATGCCAAGCATCTAATAGACTGAAATTGATGCAGTGTGGTAACCTTGCTCGACAGTGGTGAATCGCTACTAGCAATATCAGTGATGATGTACAGTTGTGTGCTATTGTCATGCAGGCAACCATCAGGATTCTGGATTGCAGACAACTCGCTGAAACAACACTTCATCTGAGATTCATGCCACACTTCCTTCTGCTTCGAGACTGCTGGTGCTGTCTTGTGACTAAAGGAGCGAGTAGCAAGCCTCATCTCAATTATTTGCTGAGTAGAATCTGACTCAACTGGATCAGAAAATGGTACTATATTGGCAACACAATATGCAAGAACCAAGCACCGTGTACTGAATACAACAACTGCCAAACCACCAGCTGAATCGAATAAGAAGCTGACAGCAGTCCTCCTTGATCCAACACAAGAGAATTCCCAAACGAATGACCATGCAATCTGTAGCCTATTATGGACCGAAAGTTGCTGGTGACAAATGGCACGGATACCTTGATCTCAAATAGTTGCATCCGAATCAACTGCGTGCTGTCCTGGATCCCATGATAATGTTAATAGCCCATAACCTGGAACACACTGAAACAGGAACCTGATTGTGAGCAAGGATACTGAGTTCATCTCCTTCCTGGCTGCCAACAATTCCTCACGGCTCTTCTTCAATTCAGTTTTGAACTCGGCGAGCCACACGTCCTACTGCAACTGGTGATGTGAGCTGACTAAATACTTGGGACAAGCCACACTGGTCTCGCCGTTCAGGCCTTCTGTCAAACACTTGATAGGCGACAATGCTTGGGTGGTTGTGACCTTTGTGAGGATTGGAGACGAACTGGTTATATCCATCAGAGCCATGGAATTGACCTCTATGCTCACCTCACACGTAGCAGGAATAGCACTGGTCGAGGATGCCGACGGCGCTGCTGTAGAAGTGGGTGTGGTCCTTGTTTCACTGTTTTTTTCTCCAGGGCACTCGGTCGAGCACATGGTGGGCGGGATCGATGCCGTCGCTGCGCCGACGGAGGCCGCGACCCAATTGGCCGTGGACGAGGTGCTGCGCAAATGTGTCGCGGTTGCCGCAGTGATGACAGCCGAAGGATTTGATGTTGGTGTCGTGGAGCCGCCGACGAGGTGGTCGATGTCGCGCTTGAGGTTGAGGTCAATGCTTGCAGCAGGTGCCATCGGGGCGGTTGCGGTCACAACCAGGACTAGGGGCGAAGTAGAGTCCAGCGCCGCCATGATGGGGGCGCACGTAGATGTTGCCGTGTGCGCCGATGGAGCGGAGACCGTGGCTGGCGTGGAGATGTCCGCGACAGTTGCACCGTTGCCGCGCGGGACAAGCAGAAAAGCGGCCGACCTCATTGTTGATGAAGCCAACGCCACTGCTGTAGGGGCACTCCTACGGCAGCCGTCGCCGCGCACCTTCCAGCGGAGGTCGTCGATAGTTTGGTCCAGCTTGGTGTGGAGGTCGGCGAACGCCGTCTCCACAGACTTCTCTCGCCTCGCCTTGTAGGCGGCGAAGTTTCGGTCCAGATCACGAGCGAGCTGGGCCTTTAGAACCTCATACGTTGCCAAACCCTCCGGTGAGAGGGTCGCCAGGAGCTCCGCGCGCCGCCGTGAGTCCATGGAATGGATTGGGAAAATTTTGGGTGGATTTTTGGAGCAGAATCGAACGGCTCTGATGCCAATTGTGAGGTTCTCTCTACTAATTCACTCAATTCGCCATGGATTCGATTACAAGCTTAGAGGAGGAAGGGGAATTACAGCCAGAGGAGGAAGAAGATAAGCTAGCCTATCGACCAAAGCCGCCGTCCGGTCCAAGCCAAGTTGCTCGTGGAGGCCTTCCCCTGTATATGTAGTGCGTCTCCTTCCTGGGCTGGGTAGTGCCTGAGGCCCAGCGAGGCCCAGGTCGCTGACATATATCCTCCGTCTTCTTCATGCCAAAGTGTCACATTAATCCTCCTCCATGCGCCTCCTGCAAGAACAAAAGACGAACGGAGCTAGCTGGAATGCATAGCTTGTTAACACGAAACACAAATTCATCATTAATGACGAACTTGTTCCATGTTCTTCCTTCTTTACAATTCTGCATTACATCTTTAAAATCAGCATCATGCACATATTGATCTTTGATGGTCTCCAAACCAAATATTTTGAAGTCAAGTTGTGAAAGCATAGTATAGCGACGAGACAATTCATCAGCAATAACATTTTCTTTACCCTTCTTGTGTTTAATGACATAAGGAAAAGTCTCAATGAATTCAACCCATTTAGCATGTCTACAATTCAGTTTAGCTTGACTTTCAATATGTTTTAAAGATTTATGATCAGAATGTATAACAAATTCTTTGGGCCATAAATAATGTTGCCATGTTTCTAAAGTCCGTACAAGAGCATATAATTCTTTATCATAAGTAGAATAATTCAGACTAGGCCCACTCAATTTTTCAGAAAAGTATGCAACAAGTTTGCCATCTTGTAATAACACACCTCCTAATCCAATTCCACTAGCATCACATTCAAGCTCAAAAGTCTTATTAAAATCAGGAAGTTTGAGTAAAGGAGCATGTGTTAACTTATCTTTCAATACCGTGAAGGCTTCTTCCTGTGCGGTACCCCAAACAAAAGGCACATCCTTCTTTGTAAGCTCATTGAGAGGTGCAGCGATGGTGCTGAAATATCTCACAAAACGCCTATAGAATCCAGCGAGGCCAAGAAAACTCCTCACTTGTGTGACCGTTTTGGGCTGCGGCCAACTCTCAATAGCTTCAATCTTGGCTTTATCAACTTCAATTCCTGTGGAGTAACAACATAGCCAAGAAAAGATACTCGATCGGTGCGAAGGTGCACTTCCCAAGGTTACCAAACAAAGCGTGCATCACGTAGAGCAATAAAAACAACACGTAAATGTTCCAAATGTTCCTCCAAAGATCTGCTATAAATCAAGATATCATCAAAATAGACTACCACAAATCGTCCAATGAAAGCACGTAAAACTTCATTCATTAGTCTCATGAAAGTACTAGGTGCATTAGTTAACCCAAAAGGCATGACTAACCACTCATATAAACCAAACTTAGTTTTAAATGTTGTTTTCCATTCATCTCCCAATTTCATACGAATTTGATGGTATCCACTACGCAAATCAACTTTGGAGAAAATTGTAGAGCCACTCAATTAATCAAGCATATCATCTAGCCTAGGAATAGGATGACAATAACGAATAGTAATATTATTAATGCCTCTACAATCAACACACATACGCGACATACCATCCTTTTTAGGCACTAGTATAATAGGAACAACACAAGGACTAAGAGATTCGCGTATGTAACCTTTGTCGAGCAGCTCATACTTGATGCATAATCTCTTTCGTCTCCTCTGGATTGGTGCGGTATGGTGCACGGTTGGGTAGCGATGCATCGAATTAAGTCAATTTGATGCTCAATCCCTCGAATAGGTGGTAATCCGGTGGCACGTCTTACGGGAAGGCGTCGGCCGAACTCTGCAAAATGTTAGTGACAGTAGGGGGCAAAGAGGAAGACACGTCCTCGAATGAAAATAATGCCTCTTTGGACACAAAAGCATAGCAAACAGATTTGCTAAAATCTAGCTCATCAATATCATATTTTGTGGCAAGTAAACATGCACTTTTCAATTTAATTTCAGAAGCAACACTAGATGGTTTATTATTAGGTTTCATTTCTTGCTCAAATTCTTTTGCCACAATCTGATTTTCACTCATATTTTTCTCCTGTTTTGCTTTATTAGCTGTATCAATATCATCTTTCAAAATGGATTCAGGAGTCATAGGAAGCAAAGTAATATGGCTATCCTTATGAACAAGAGTATACTGATTATTTCTATCATGGTGTACATAATTTTTATCAAATTGCCATGGTCTACCAAGTAATAAGGAGCATGCTTGCATGGGTACCACATCACAATCAACATAATCAACATATTTAGAGATCTTTGAAATGCACACGAGCGATGACGTGTTACCTTAACCTTGCATTTGTTGTTGAACCATTGGATGTAGTAAGGATGTGGATGTGGTCTTGTGGTGAGAGATAGCTTATCCACCATCTCCATGCTAGCCAAGTTGTTGCAGCTCCCTCCATCTATGATGACGCGAACAGAACGTTCCTTCACAACTCCCTTTGTATGGAACAAACTATGCCTCTGATTTTGCTCAGCTTGTGTGACCTGCACACTCAAAACACGTTGAGCAACTAAATATTCATACATGTCAGCATCTTCAGGAGCCATGTATTGCGTCTCATGATCAGAATCATCTTCACCGTGTTCTTCACGTGTAATAAGAGCCAAAGTCTCCTCGTCATAGTCACTAGCGGACTCATACCCACCATCCTCAGTAGCAATCATCACACGTTGAGATTTGCATTCTCTCGCCAAATGTCCTCTTCCCTTACAACAACGACAAATAATATCACTTGTGTGCCCTGTTGATGCCATGGAAGAAGAAGAACTCTGTCTTGAGGCTCGATAGGTGTGCTCTTGGCGAGATAATGGTGGTTGTGCTCGCTTCCTTGTATCACTACCGGAGGTAACGGTGATGGAGGTGTCGGTGCAGTAGAATATGTGGAAGTAGAGGATGCACGCGGTGTCCATGATGAAGGTCGACCTGCAGAAAAGTTAGTCCGCCCCCATGCCTATCGATCCTGCACTTCACGTTCAGCTTTACAAGCAAGATGGAATAAACGAGTGATATTATTATAATCCTTATACTCTAGAATGGTCTGAATCTCTCTATTCAATCCACCCATAAAACGTGCAAGCATAGCTTCATTCTCCTCAACGATACCACATCTAATCATGCCAGTTTGTAATTCCTGATAATATTCTTCTACATAATTTTTTCCTTGTCTTAAGCGCTGCAATTTTTGAAGTAATTCACGTTGATAATATGGTGGAACCCAACGAGTACGCATAGCAGTTTTCAAAGCAGCCCAAGTAGCTGGAATAGGATATAATCTACAATGTTCGCACCACCAAACACATGCAAAACTAGTGAAAGCACAAACAAAGCAGCAGGAACATGTCTCTCCATGATATTGTAAACATGTAAAACGTTGTTCAGTTTCTAACTCCCAAGTAAGATATATATCAGGAACATATCTACCCTCAAATGGTGGAATATTCAATTTCAGTTTAGGAAGATGGTCATGATCTCGTACCTCATGTGATGGTGCATCCCTACGGTTGCGATGATATGCATGAGGACGACCTGGTGGTAGTGGTGCTGGTGGTTGCACGTAGTTCTGATTTTCATCAACCTCATCCTCGTAATGGTCCTCCACCTCTACAGTAGCAGGAGGAGCTACAGAAGCATCAACAGCGGCACCAGAATTTTGCCCAGGGTTAATGGGAACGTGCTATGCTCGTCCCACTTGATTTGGAAGGCGACGTTGTTGTTGTTGTAGAGGTGCGATAGGTGCAGCCGGTGGTGGAAGACGCGCAAACAGTTCATTAAATCTGTTATCGAGCTTTGTTTCGAATGTCTTCTCAAGGCCAGTGATCTTCTCCATGGCCTCTTCAAAATTGTTCAACACATCTTGCACCTGTTCAGTCATCATTTGTTGAAACTTATCATGAAGCTCCTTGTTCGTTAAGTTCTCCCAGTCAATCTCGTCGGCTTGTGATCTGGCATGGTTAGCAAGCAATAGAAACACACAAGAATATGATCCTACAGACTACTAACAAGTGGTGGTGGTGGTGGATGTCACAAATCCGTCAAGCAAATCTCAAATTCTTACCAGTTCTTACCCAGCAGCAGGCGGTGATCGGCAACTGATGTAGTCAAAACTCTCAAAACTTGGATAAAGCGATTACCACGGAGAGTCAAACGCACGACGTAGATGTATGTGGAGCTGGGAAGGCTTATAATATGGTAGCAAAAAGGGTCAGCAATAATCAATTCAGAGATGCAAAGTTGAATAAACGCTCAACGACGGTACTATGCTGGTCCTAGGCTAGACCGTGCTAGAGATGCGAGCCTAGAACACTAACAAAATCACGGCGCTGCACGTAAACAAGGGAAAATCACACTCTGGAATTATTTTTTTCTCTTTGTTTTTTTTTGCGCTCCTCTTTTTTTGCGAAAAATCACTATAATGGCAAGTGTCTCGAAACTCTTCCCAGGTCAAACTGACAGGATGGGCATAAATTTTTTTTTGACATTTTTTACGGAAATCAGGGCAGCGACGACAAAAAAGTGCGACAAAAAAATCACTATGATGGCATGTGGCTCAAAAGACTCAGAAAAGCCTAAAAATAGGATAGGGAAAAAATATTTTTGCCTGCGAAAATTTTGGCCTAAAAACTGCCCGGGGGTCTCCAGACTTCTTTTTTTCCGAAACCTACTCAGGCAAGGAAACACGAATCGGAAATTAGACGGATCTCGAAAACAAACCTAATATGAAAGTAACTCGGATTGGTGGTGGATATATGGTGGTAGGATATGGCAGCGGTGGTGGTATATGGAGACGGATTGGTGGTGGTATATGGACACGGATTGGTGATGGTATATGGAGATGGATCGGTGGCGGATAAGCGGTGGTGGTAGATGGCAGGGGCGATGATGATGGTGCGGCGGCGGCGTGACAACTTATGACCAGAACTCGAAACTCTAAAAGACTAGACTCTAAGACCAGCAACTAGACACGACGATGCAACCGCAAATTCAACAAAGCAAAATACTGAAAAGACTATGCAAAGGCTCAGACTGGTTCGGATATGATGAACTAACCCTAATTTTTTTGGCTTTTTCATGGACTGTAGGTATGAAGAACAGACTCGATCTAAACTACAAAAAACTGTAAAATCTCACCGAGCAACCTAAAAATCTGATACCACTTGATAGAGGCGAAGGTGTCCCGATGTTTCGATGAGATAGCAATCGTTTTCTGTGGGAGTCGACTTTGACGATCCGACTACGAATGTGCGAAGACGTCGCGCCTTAGCAATCGCTAAACCAACTTCCGAGGGGTTATTGACCACGCCGGAGCACGATCAACCTGACCACGAGGGTCTATTTCCTGCGAGCAAACGAAGAACAAGCAAGAAACTGAGATTGCAATATGGATGTTGTGAATAAAAGAGGAAAGCTTTATTAATGAAGGTGTGCTTCCGTGACGCCTTTGTCTGGTCTTTGAACACAAACGAAGTACGGGAAGTTGCAGCTATGGCAAACTTTTAATCTAAACTAAACCCAAAGTCTAAACGATGCCCTAAGGGCTGTATATATGGAGGAGAGAGGGGGAATTTCGTGGCCCTTGGAGGAGGGGTCCGAAACCAACCCTAACTCTTGTTTCCCACACATACAGACTCTAAAAACTGCCTATAATCAAGTATTTCGAAATTACATGGGCCAGGCCCAAAAATAAGGTGACACAACACCTAGAATAGCCTCTGGACGAAATTTATGAAGTGGCATCTTGTATAATTCGTCCAAGGCTTTATGCACTTATTATGGTGGCTTCAAAGTCCTGAAATCATCACTTGTAACTCCGTTCTTGTCCCCCTTGCGCATGCCATCATCTCCATGCTTGAACTTGCTCCAAGGTTCATCTTTCTTGTCCAAGCTAGGCCCTTCATTCGTAAGCAAACCAAATGTATCAAATTTAGGCAACATCATATTCTCATGAACATTAGAATCGTTACCAAGAAACGAAAGTACCCGATAATTCAATTGACGTGCGCGAGCTCTAGTAGTTGGTCCAGTATGTATAGCAGCCGGGGTTGTGGGTGTAACAATGGTATTGATGTCCTCATCACACATGAGCCCTACATGTTCTGCTACATCATATAACACACATACAAATAGGATCAGCCTAAAGGGCTCCAATGAGCTAGAACTCTGCTTCCTCCGACTTCTTTGTCCCGATGCTCGCGAAGAAACATGAAAGTCCAGCATCTGCACATTATAGAACAAAATGTTTAGGCACAAAATAAAAGTAAATCTAACAGCATATTTAACAGTAAATAATAAAATAATGAAGGCCAGTCCATGTGCATAAATACCAGCAGAACATGCAAAAAGAGGTGTTGCTAGGAACTGAGAAATGTACCAATGGTATGGTAGTGTTGTTGTATTAGGGCCATCCCAGCTTGTCCCTACCCAAACGACATGATGATCTGCTGATCCATGTACTGCTCTAGCGTCACTTCCGCTACCACTACTGGAAGAAGCTCAGCTCATCGATCATCTGCACACCAACAAACCAAGAAGATAGCCTATTTAGCCTACTTAAATAAACCCATCCATCAAAATCTTCTTACTGAACATCAACATCAAATCAACAACACTGAATTGACATGCATAAAAGGATATAGCTAATATAGGGAAGGTATATGGGTATCAAAACAAACAAGAAAGGAACAACAATCTATTTTAAGTACTTCAGGTTTGAGCCATTTTCGATACTAAAATCAATACATAACAGCCAACATTATGTGTGTACAAATAGTCAATAACTACTACAACCAGTCAACATTATGTGTGTACAACCAACCAACATTATGTGTGAACAACCAGTCAGTGCTACACATGCGCCCATGTGAATGTGATGTGATCTGCCGAAACAACTACAACTAGTCAATGCTGGCAGCAGAGAACAAGATCCATGGACAACAATGAGGTATGTGTGTACTGTGAAAATAATTATGTAACAATGGAGCAAGACAGTGTACAATCTGTCATCATCAAGCTCAAGGAATCATTCTAGCTAGTATCAAATCGACATCAACAACATGAGAGAAGAAGCTCCCTAGTATGGAACAGAACAAGATCAAGAGCATATCACAAAATTATGAGCTGAAATCAAACACAAGCGACTCCGAATTACTCATTTAGATTGTACATGACAATGAGATGCTGACACGAGATGACAGACAGTACTAGTAGAATGCAACAGGACGTTGCTTGCACACCGCTATTGTGCCAGAGGTCTTCCAGGCATATGTTTTTCACCTGATCACCACCTCCCTGCATGCCACACAGACACACACACACACACTGCAAGTTAGATTACATAAACAAATTGTGTTTCTAATGCATGCATACCACTAACAGAGACTGTGGTGTTCTAGGATGATGCAGAGTCCATCTAACTAATCAATATCATATAAGTTAACTTGGCACCTGTAAGATTTTTAAACACGTACTGTGGCTTCACACTTACTTGGGAGTAACCCATGAGGTCTGAAAGATTCAGAGTTAACAATCAACTCTGATTCGAATTCAGAATTTAGATTAGAAAATTTACATCATGATTTCTGTTTTCATGCATGCATGATTCGTTCATTTTTTTGAAGTACAAGCGAAGATCCAACATGTCTTAAGCAAGAGGAAGCACGGAGCTCCATGTACGAATTGATTGAAGCACAAGATGTAGCTACTTTATTTGACTTGTTATTTTGTTTAGTTTGCCTCACTCAACTGAGATGATGAATCTGGCAGGCATGCGACAGCAACTCGTCAGCCACCATGTTACAATCTCTATTATAATACTAGAAGGTTTACTTAACTTGCAAAATTCAAAAAAGATACAAGTAGGAGCTTCCCTGAATAAAACTTATGCCAGCGTCAGGCCGTACATGTCACTGAATCTTCAGGGCATCATAAACTAACAGGGCCATCAGAATCATGTATAGTACAACAAAGCCATTGCCACCATGTTTTGTGTTTTTAATGCATGCATACCACTAACAGAGACCGTGGTGTTCTAGGATGATGCAAAGTCTATCTAACTAATCAATATCATATATGATGCAGAGTCCTCCGGATGATGCGACACCTTTCACACAGAGGAGGTTAACCGTGGTGTTCCATCTCTCACCTGGAAGGGTGGTCCTCCTTGCTCCTAGCGGCGGGGCTAGCTGTCATGGATCGTGGGACTTGGCGCTCGCTGGAGGTCAACGATGGGCAGCGCATGTCCCGTCGCCTGAAGCAGAGGACGATCGGGCGTCGTGGCTTAAATGGCGGGGCGACAGAGGCGCGGGGGTGGTCGGCGGCACCGGATCATGGTGGAGATGAAGCGGGGTGGAGACGTGGATGAACTGCAGCAGCGGCAATCCCCGCCCCGCCGCGTCGGCGCACGCGCTGAAAAAGAGAGGATCAATGAAACTGAGAAACTTGTCCGAGTAGAACTAGATAGAACAACATTGATTGTCTATCTAGGATAAATATATATCAAAATGATTTGAGCTGCATTTTAAGAACTGAGAAAGCTAAGAGGTAAGAAAGCACAACCATGTAAACTACAGTTTGAGAGCTAAAGAAAAAACATGTGGCTATACTGAAGAAAAAGAAAGGTGCTCAACTACAACACCAACTGTTGTACTACGTGAGCTACAATTTTCAAATCAAAGAACAAAAGGTTGTAGAGTGATCCGACTACTCATCACAGAAATCTCATATTATAGTGAAAAATGGCAACTCTTGTTTGGATAGGAAAGTTCTAAGCAATTCAGTTCATACAACCACCCCTAAAAAAATCATGTGTTTTTTGAAAATTCTAGTGCAAAGAAACATGACCGAGTGCGCCACACCAACATAAGCAACTTACTACAGTACCAACTAATCTGCCATTTTGCCCCTAAAAAAGAAACAATCTGCCACTTTGGCCCCTATTTTTGTAGAATTTTAGTTATAGAAACTACAACTTTAATTGCTAAAACATGTCGCTAGTACATTGAAAACTGGTTTATACACAGGCAGTAACCGTGGTGAATGTACACTTGGAGCTAGACCAGGATGTAAAAGGTTCTTACCAAGAATCATGATCAAGAACCAAGCCATGCCTCTCCTGTCTATTCGCAGCTAGTTGGGTAGCCTCGGCAGTTCAGAATCTTCTTGGGAGCACAATGTAGTCGTCTCGTTCATCCACCACCCTAAACATTCAAGTAAATGGAAGTGAGAGCTGGGAGCTAACTTAAGACAGACTGTAGAGAATCAAATTAACAACTAGTTTTTTAATGCCTAGGGGTACACACAACACATATATACAGTTAGAAAAATTGAGCGGCCGGGGAGGGGGATTAAGTGGAGATGCTACGTCCTCTTCATAGGAGGCAATTCATAGGCAACACTCAAGGTTTTTCTTGGTGGAAATTATCTCGATCTAATTGTGCAAATGAATTCAAAAAATCAAATGGATTGCAAATGAATTGATTCTAGGATGCAAATGAAAACATCTAAAGACGGACACACAGAGCATCTCTAAAGACAGACACACAGAGCATGGCAAGGACCAGATGCTACACAGAGCTACCACCTAGGCAGATGTGATCGAGCGGGGGGCAAAAAGAGAGAGGGAGGTGGATGACTGGCGACCTGAAGGCGCGCCAGGCAGCGGAGCCGGGGCCGGGAGGTCTCCGCAACAACGACCACGACGCTCTGTGTGAGGAGGGAGGGAAGCCACATCATGTCACGTAAGGGAATGGAAGAGAAAGGAAGAGCAAATCGGGAGAATATCTTACCTCGACGAGCAGCAAAAGGAGGCGGACAACCGAGCGGAAGCAGACGACGCCATGGAGATGGAGCACCAGGTCCAACCCATGGGGGCGCGGATCTAGAAGCCGACCCCATGGAGGAGACAAAACTCTAGATCCATGCCCATGGCAGACCCGTCAGCCACAGCCGCCACCGCTGCCATGGGGATGGAGCTCCAGGGCCAAGCCCTTGCGGATCTGGGAGCCGCCGCCGCCTGACCTGCTCACGCACATGATCTCCCTCTTCTCTTACGATGAGGTGAGGGGAGGTGAGGGGAGGTGAGGGAGGGGGAGCGCTGGTGGCGAGGTCATAGGGAGGTCGGAGGGAGACGCGGCAGCCCGGATCTGGCGTCGGAGGTGGCGGCGGCAAGGGAAGAGTGCAGCGCTAGGGTTAGCGTGAGAGAGAGGAGGGCTTGCTGCCGTGGGTGGGGTTCACGCGAGAGAGTAGGGTTGGGTGGGGTTCGCGAGAGAGAGGGGGGTTTGCTACCGTCAGATGGGATGGATCGATGGACGGATGGATGGACTGATGTTTGCCAGGTCATCGATCCAAGCCACTAGTGATTCCACCAATCAGAATTAAGCATAGGTAGTTTTGTTTTTTTCTTTTGTTTCTCTTATAATTTTCACCCTCTAATTTAGGGTAAACATTTAACATATGAACCACTTATAGTTTGCTAAAATGAAACAATAGTATGCACATGTGTGTATATTGGGATGACAAACAATGTTGATGTGGGGGGTTTTCACTTTCATTGCACAAAAGAGCCATTTTCCATTTTTTGAGTGCCCCAAAAAAGTTTTTTTGTGAAGAATCTACCATATATTTGTTGCAAAATTGGACCAAATCATTTTTCTAAAATATTAGGCCATATTTAATGCATAATTGACCAAATGGTTGGGTGTCAGAAGCTTTGATCCACCTCTGGTGAAAAAGACAAATTTCCGCCGATTTTGTTGGAAGCGGGTCAAATTTGAACTGTAGCTGCCTCATAGTTTGCTCTTTATTTTTTACAAAAATCATTTCTAGGTACATAAGTATCTATTTAATCATAGAAACATCAAAAAATTTCCAAGATTCAACCCCTAGCTAGGAACGGTCAAGCCTGCCATTTTGACCGCATTTTGAAACGGGCATAAGAAATTTAAAAAAAATCAAAAAATTGGAAAACCTTCGCATTGTGTCATTATATGTGACCAAGTTGCCAGAAAAAATAATAACCTTGTAATATGATAATTATTTTAAAAAAGTGTTCTTAGAAATGAGCTTTCATGTGTGAAGATTCATGGCTTTCAAGCCAAATGATCAATCTTATGGCCACATTCATGGCATAGTTTGTTCAAATGATCTAATACTGTGCACAAGGGTGCATCTTGGAATTCCAAACAATGTTGCCTAAGGGAGTTTTCATTTTCTTTGCACGGAAATTTCATTTTCCATTTTTTGAGTGCCCGAAATGAGTTTTTTTTGTGAAGGACCTACCATATATTTGTTGAAAAATTGGACCAAATAATTTTCTAAAATATTAGGCCATATTTAATGCATAATTGACCAAATGGTTGGGTGTCATAAGCTTTGACCCACCTCTGGTGAAAAAGACAAATTTCTGCCGATTTAGTAGGAAGCGGGTCAAATTTGAACTGCAGCTGCCTCATAGTTTGCTCTTTATTTTTTCAAAAAATCATTTATAGGTACATAACTATCTATTTAATCAGATAAACATCAAAAGTTTTCCAAGATTCAACCCCTAGCTAGGAACGGTCAAGCTCGCCGTTTTGACCGCATTTTGAAACGGGCATAAGAAACTAAAAAAAATCGAAAAATTGGAAAACCTTCGCATTGTGTCATTATATGTGACCAAGTTTCAAGAAAAAAATAATAACCTTGTAATACGGTAATTATTTTAAAAAAGTGTTCTTAGAAATGAGCTATCATGTGTGAAAGATTCATGGCTTTCAAGCCAAATGATCAATCTTATGGCCACATTCATGGCATAGTTTGTTCAAATGATCTCATATTGTGCACAAGGGTGCATCTTGGAATTACAAACAATGTTGCCTCAGGGAGTTTTCATTTTCTTTGCACGGAAATTTCATTTTCCATTTTTTGAGTGCCCGAAATGAGTATTATTTGTGAAGGACCTACCATATATTTGTTGCAAAATTGGACCAAATCATTTTTATAAAATATTAGGCCATATTTAATGCACAATTGACCAAATGGTTGGGTGTCAGAAGCTTTGACCCACCTCTGGTGGAAAAGACAAATTTCGCCCATTCCGCTGGAAGCGGGTCAAATTTGAATTGCAACTGCCTCATAGTTTGCTCTTTATTTTTTTCCAAAAATCATTTCTAGGTACATAAGTATCTATTTAATCAGAGAAACATCAAAAGTTTTCCAAGATTCAACCCTAGCTAAGAAAGGTCAAGCCCGCTGTTTTGACCGCATTTTGAAACGGGCATAAAAAATTCAAAAACAATCAAAAAATTGGAAAACCTTCGCATTGTGTCATTATATGTGACCAAGTTGCCAGAAAAAATAATAAACTTGTAATACAGTAATTATTTTAAAAAAGTGTTATCAGAAATGAGCTATCATGCGTGAAGATTCATGGCTTTCAAGCCAAATGATGCTTATGGCCATATTCATGGCATAGTTTGTTCAAATGATCTCATATTGTGAACAAGGGTGCACCTTGGAATTCCAAACAATGTTGCCTAAGGGAGTTTTCATTTTCTTTGCACGAAAATTTCATTTTCCATTTTTTGAGTGCCCGAAATGAGTTTTTTTGTGAAGGACCTATCATATATTTGTTGTAAAATTGGACCAAATCAATTTTTTTTTAAATACTAGGCCATATTTAATGCAAAATTGACCGAATGGTTGGGTGTCAAAAACCTTGATCCACCTCTGGTGAAAAAGGCAAATTTCTGTCGATTTAGTAGGAAGCGGGTCAAATTGGAACTGCAACTGCCTCATAGTTTGCTCTTTATTTTTTCCAAAAATCATTTATAGGTACACAAGTATCTATTTAATCAGAGAAACATCAAAAGTTTTCCAAGATTCAACCACTAGCTAGGAACGGTCAAGCCCGCCGTTTTGACCGCATTTTGAAATGGGCATAAAAAATTCATGGCATAGTTTGTTCAAATGATCTCATATAGTGCATAAGTGTGCATATTGCAATGACGAACAATGTTTCGTAAGGGAGTTATTATTTTCTTTAGACAAAAAAATCAATTTTCCATTTTTTAGTGCCCAAAATGAGTTTTTTTGGGAAGAACCTACCATATATTTGTTGCAAAATTGTACCAAATCAAATTTCTAAAATACTAGGTCATATTTAATGTACAATTGACCAAATGGTTGGGTGTAACAAGTTTTTGATCCACCTTTCGTGAAAAAGACAAATTTTCGAATATTCATTTTCCATTTTTTGAGTTCCCAAAATGAGTTTTTTGTGAAGAACCTAACAAATATTTTTTGTAAAAAACTTCTCCATTTTCAAAAATATTAGACCACATTTTATGAACAAATTTGTGTACACTAGAAACATTTTTTATAGATATTAAAGCGGTTTTAGTTACATCATCAACATTTTTAATAAATATTTTGATGTCTAATATTTTGAACACATGTCTACATTTTTTAAGACACATTGTACATATTGTCTATATATGTTTAACTTTTTTCAGATACATGATTAACATATTTTCATATATATTCCCAACAAAAAACATCTTTTCATACATACGTTTTGATGTCTATATTTGTTTTTTACACATTGTACATTTTTGTATACATATAAAACATTGTTGATATTAGTTAGAAAAATTTAAATACATGAAAAACTTGTTATTTTCCCATTTTTGTTGGGCTGAATATATGTTTTTTGTGAGTAATATGAGGGCATCCACATTTCTTCCTGGATGGGCCGGGGCCTACAAGGCACACAATTTTTTTAAAGAGAAGGTGGCCTCATTCCACCGAGGCCCAAGCCCATCTTGAGCGACACCCTAAGTACCAATGCATCCACGTTCACAACCTCATGACCATTTATATTGGTCGTAATCAGGTAGAAATAAGGTCGTTGACCACTCTTGTCTGCTTTATGACCATTTGGTGTAAGGCAATTTCAGGGTTTGAGCCCTTCCAAGCGAAATGGCCGTGGATTTACGACCAATTCAGCCGGGGTCACTGAGAGAAGGTCACAAGTTGACATATTTCTTGTAGTGGAATATCTAAAGTTTCTAATGATATATTTTTTGTAATGCATGCCTCTTATTAAGTTGGTCAAATTAATGACCCAGGTGTCGTAGGAGTGAGTCTGACAGTAATAGTGTAGGGTACGTAGGAGGAGGCAAGGTCCTAGCTACAGCGAGGTTGTACACACAAGTTTACGAGTTCAGGCCCCTCTCGGAGGAGGTAACAGCCCTACGTCTTGGTGCCTCGGAGGCTTTGTCGACTAGATATGTGTTGAAGTTATAGGGGGTGCGAACCCTTCTGCCAGAGGAGGGGGTGGCTTATATAGAGTGCGCCAAGTCCCTCCAGCCCTCGGTTACATAGGGTTCAATGTGAGTTAAGACAGGGTGTTACTGGTAACGCCAGCTATTAATGATCTTTATGACTACGGAGTGAACGCCTGACCGTTGCCATCCTGGGTGGCTTTAAATCTTTTGTACTCCGAGTGATTCTTCATATGGTCGAGTGACGCTATCATGGTCGAGTGGAATTGGGTATCCGAGTGGAATATTTCATTGAGTGGATTGCACTTCAGGGTGATTTCAGTCGGTGCCTTCTGTTGGACTTTGAATGCCTTTGACTCTAGGGCAGTGTCCTTGGGTAGGATGTCTAGGTCAGGCCTAAGATCCTACCCTAGGTACATGTCATCGTCATTAGCCCCCGAATGGATTGAGTTCCGAGTGAAGAAGTGTTGAAGTTGGTTTTGACTCGATTCAATGCTTCAGAGGCATTTCATCAAGGTTTTGAAAGCGCACTGGTACTTTAACCTTGCATCAGTCGCCTCAATCGATTCTGGCCTCTGAAATCGCCAAGTGAACTATGTGGCAAATCTTCGAGTAAATTGGAGTATGTCATCTTTGATGCGATTGAATGCTCTGTGGTCTCCGGATCTCACGGGATTCAAAATTTTGGAGAAGCGAGCGGGTCGGGGCACGAAACAGTAAACGGAAGGAGTAGATAGGGACTCCTCGATCTTTGTGCCACCTTTTTCGCCATGTATCGAGGCAGCGCCTGTTACGGGATGTGATAAGGTTGCTCAGGCCCACGGGTCAGCCACTTGGATGCGGCCCAATAAAAAGCGCCGAGGCCGATGCGAGGCACTGTGCATTCCATTTGTTCCCCTTTCTCTCCACTTCTCCGCCTCGTCGCTTCTTTCTCTCCACGCCCTCGGCCGTCCCTCTCGAGCTCCGCCGCCATGGTGAATGAGAAGACTGTGAAGGAAATATGCCCTAGAGGCAATAATAAAATTGTTATTTATATTTCCTTATATAATGATAAATGTTTATTATTCATGCTAGAATTGTATTAACCGGAAACTTAGTACATGTGTGAATACATAGACAAACAGAGTGTCACTAGTTGACTAGCTAGTTCAATCAAAGATGCTTAAGTTTCCTAGCCATAAACATGAGTTGTCATTTGATTAACGGGATCACATCATTAGAGAATGATGTGATTGACTTGACCCATTCCGTTAGCTTAGCACTTGATCATTTAGTATGTTGCTATTGCTTTCTTCATGACTTATACATGTTCCTGTGACTATGAGATTATGCAACCCTCGAATACCGAAGGAACACTTTGTGTGCTACCAATCGTCACAACGTAACTGGGTGATTATAAAGGTGCTCTACAGGTGTCTCCGATGGTGCTTGTTGAGTTGGCATAGATCGAGATTAGGATTTGTCACTCCGATTGTCGGAGATGTATCTCTGGGCCCTCTCAGTAATGCACATCACTATAAGCCTTGCAAGCAATGTGAATAATGAGTTAGTTACAGGATGATGCATTACGGAACAAGTAAAGAGACTTGCCGGTAACGAGATTGAACTAGGTATTGAGATACCGACGATCGAATCTCGGGCATGTAACATACCGATGACAAAAGGAACAACGTATGTGTTATGCGGTTTGACCGATAAAGATCTTCATAGAATATGTGGGAGCCAATATGAACATCCAGGTTCCGCTATTGGTTATTGACCTGAGACGTGTCTCGGTCATGTCTACATAGTTCTCGAACCCGTAGGGTCCGCACGCTTAACGCTCGGTGACGATCGGTATTATGAGTTTATGTATTTTGATGTACCGAAGGTACTTCAGAGTCCCGGATATGATCACGGACATGAGGAGAAGTCTCGAAATGGTCGAGACATAAAGATCGATATATTGGATGGCTATATTTGGACATCGGAATGGTTCCGGGTGAGTTCGGGCATTTACCGGAGTACCGGGAGGCCCCGGGAAGTATATGGGCCTTATTGGGCCATAGTGGGAGAGAGTAGAAGGGAGCCTAGGAGGGGGCGCCCCCCAAGCCCAATCCGAATTGGGTGGGGGGCCGGCACCCCCTTTCCTTCCTCCTTCCTCCCCCTTGCTTCCTCTCCTAGTCCAACTTGGGAAGGGGGGGGGGGGGGTGAATCCTACTCCCGGTGGGAGTAGGACTCCTCCAGGGCGCACCATAGAGGGCCGGCCCTCCCCCTCCTCCACTCCTTTATATACGGGGAGGGGGCACCCCATAGACAGACAAGTTGATCATTGTCTTAGCCGTGTGCGGTGCCCCCCTCCACCATAATCCACCTCGGTCATATCGTCATAGTGCTTAGGCGAAGCCCTGCGCCGGTAGCTTCATCATCACCGTCATCACGCCGTCATGCTGACGAAGCTCTCCCTCGACACTCAGCTGGATCGAGAGTTTGTGCGACGTCACCGAGGTGAACGTGTGCAGATCGCGGAGGTGCTGTACTTTCGGTACTAGGATCGGTCGGATCGTGAGGACGTACGACTACATCAACCGCGTTGTCATAACGCTTCCGCTTTCGGTCTACGAGGGTACGTAGACAACACTCTCCCCTCTCGTTGCTATGCATCACCTAGATGTATCTTGCGTGTGCGTAGGAATTTTTTTGAAATTACTGCGTTCCCCAACAGTGGCATCCGAGCCAGGTCTATGCGTAGATGTTATATGCACGAGTAGAACACAAAGAGTTGTGTGCGATAATAGTCATACTGCTTACCATCATGTCATACTTTGATTCGGCGGTATTGTTGGATGAAGCGGCCCGGACCGACATTACGCGTATGCTTACGCGAGACTGGTTCTACCGACGTGCTTCGCACACAGGTGGCTGTCAGGTGTCACTTTCTCCAACTTTAGTTGAATTGAGTGTGGCTACGCCCGGTCCTTGTTGAAGGTTAAAATAGCACACTTGACGAAAATTCATTGTGGTTCTGATGCGTAGGTAAGAACGGTTCTTGCTCAGCCCGTAGCAGCCACGTAAAACTTGCAACAACAAAGTAGAGGACGCCCAACTTGTTTCTGCAGGGCATGTTGTGATGTGATATGGTCAAGACATGATGCTAAATTTTATTGTATGAGATGATCATGTTTTGTAACAGAGTTATCGACAACTGGCAGGAGCCATATGGTTGTCGCTTTATTGTATGAAATGCAACCGCCATGTAATTGCTTTACTTTATCACTAAGCGGTAGTGATAGTCGCAGAGGCAATAGTTGGCGAGACAACAACGATGCTTCGACGGAGATCAAGGTGTCAAGCCGGTGATGATGGTGATCATGATGGTGATTTGGAGATGGAGATCAAATGCACAAGATGATGATGGCCATATCATATCACTTATATTGATTGCATGTGATGTTTATCCTTTATGCATCTTATTTTGCTTAGTTCGGCGGTAGCATTATAAGATGATCTCTCACTAAATTTCAAGGTACAAGTGTTCTCCCTGAGTATGCACCGTTGCGAAAGTTCGTCATGCCGAGACACCATGTGATGATTGGGTGTGATAAGCTCTATTTCAAGCAAATGCCCGGATTGAGAGATATGAAGTCTCCAATAAGTTCTACAGCTGCAAAATGGATGATAATAGTCCTGTCAGTGAATATATACTCAAAATGTCTGGGTATAACAATCACTTGATTCAACTGGGAGTTAATCTTCCTGATGATAGTGTCATTGACAGAATTCTTCAATCACTGCCACCAAGCTACAAGAGCTTCGTGATGAACTATAATATGCAAGGGATGGATAAGACAATTCCGAGCTCTTCGCAATGCTAAAGGCTGCGGAGGTAGAAATCAAGAAAGAGCATCAAGTGTTAATGGTCAACAAGACCACCAGTTTCAAGAAAAAGGGTAAAGGGAAGAAGGGGAACTTCAAGAAGAACGACAAGCAAGTTGTTGCTCAAGTAAAGAAGCCCAAGTTTGGACCTAAGCCTGAGACTGAGTGCTTCTACTACAAAGGGACTGGTCACTGGAAGTGGAACTGCCCCAAGTATTTGGCGGATAAGAAGGATGGCAAGGTGAACAAAGGTATATGTGATATACATGTTATTGATGTGTACCTTACTAATGCTCGCAGTAGTGCCTGGGTATTTGATACTGGTTCTATTGCTAATATTTGCAACTCGAAGCAGGGACTACGGATTAAGCGAAGATTGGCTAAGGACGAGGTGACGATGCGCGTGGGAAATGGTTCTAAAGTCGATGTGATCGTCGTCGGCATGCTACCTCTACATCTACCTTCGGGATTAGTTTTAGACCTGAATAATTGTTATTTGGTGCTAGCGTTAAGCATGAACATTATATCTGGATCTTGTTTGATGCGAGACGATTATTCATTTAAATCAGAGAATAATGGTTGTTCTATCTATATGAGTAATATATTTTATGGTCATGCACCCTTGAGGAGTGGTCTATATTTGTTGGAATCTCAATAGTAGTGACACACATATTCATAATATTGAAGCCAAAAGATGCAGAGTTGATAATGATAGTGCAACTTATTTGTGGCACTGCCGTTTGGGTCATATTGGTGTAAAGCGCATGAAGAAACTCCATTTTGATGGACTTTTGGAATCACTTGATTATGAATCGCTTGGTACTTGCGAACCATGCCTCTTGGGCAAGATGACTAAAAAGCCGTTCTCCGGAACAATGGAGCGAGCAACAGATTTGTTGGAAATCATACTTACTGATGTATGTGGTCCGATGAATATTGAGGCTCGCGGCGGGTATCTTTATTTTCTCACCTTCACAGATGATTTGAGCAGATATGGGTATATCTACTTAATGAAACATAAGTCTAAAACATTTGAAAAGTTCAAAGAATTTCAGAGTGAAGTGGAAAATCATCGTAACAAGAAAATAAAGTTTCTACGATCTGATCGTGGAGGAGAATATTTGAGTTACGAGTTTGGTCTTCATTTGAAACAATGCAGAATAGTTTCGCAACTCACGCCACCCGGAACACCACAACGTAATGGTGTGTCCGAAAGTCGTAATCATACTTTACTAGATATGGTGCGATCTATGATGTCTCTTAGTGATTTACCGCTATCATTTTAGGGTTATGCTTTAGAGACGGCTGCATTCACGTTAAATAGGGAACCATCTAAATCCGTTGAGACGACGCCTTATGAACTTTGGTTTGGCAAGAAACCCAAGTTGTCGTTTCTTAAGGTTTGGGGCTGCGATGCTTATGTGAAAAAGCTTCAACCTGATAAGCTCGAACCCAAATCGGAGAAATGTATCTTCATAGGATACCCAAAGGAGACTGTTGGGTACACCTTCTATCACAGATCTGAAGGCAATACATTCGTTGCTAAGAATGGATCCTTTCTAGAGAAGGAGTTTCTCTCAAAAGAAGTGAGTGGGAGGAAAGTAGAACTTGATGAGGTAACTGTACCTACTCCCTTATTGGAAAGTAGTTCATCACAGAAATCTATTCCTGTGACTCCTACACCAATTAGTGAGGAAGCTAATGATGATGATCATGTAACTTCAGATCAAGTTACTACCGAACCTCGTAGGTCAACCAGAGTACGATCCGCACCAGAGTGGTGCGGTAATCCAGTTCTGGAGGTCATGTTACTTGACCATGACAAACCTATGAACTATGAGGAAGCGATCATGAGCCCAGATTCCGCGAAATGGCTTGAGGCCATGAAATCTGAGATGGGATCCATGTATGAGAACAAAGTGTGGACTTTGGTTGACTTGCCCGATGATTGGCAAGCCATCGAGAATAAATGGATCTTCAAGAAGAAGACCGGCGGCGGTAATGTTACTGTCTACAAAGCTCGACTTGTTGCGAAAGGTTTTCGACAAGTTCAAGGAGTTGACTACGATGATACATTCACACTCGTAGCGATGCTTAAGTCCGTCCGAATCATGTTAGCAATTACTGCATTTTATGATTATGAAATTTGGCAAATGGATGTAAAGACTGCATTCCTGAATGGATTTCTGGAAGAAGAGTTGTATATGATGCAACCTGAAGATTTTATCGATCCAAAGGATGCTAACAAAGTGTGCAAGCTCCAGCGATCCATTTATGTACTGGTGCAAGCATCTCGGAGTTGGAATAAACGTTTTGATAGTGTGATCAAAGCATATGGTTTTATACAGACTTTTGGAGAAGCCTGTATTTACAAGAAAGTGAGTGGGAGATCTGTAGCATTTCTAATATTATATGTGGATGACATATTGTTGATTGGAAATGATATAGAATTTCTGGATAGCATAAAGGATAGTTGAATAAGAGTTTTTCAATGAAAGACCTTGGTGAAGTCATTATATATTGGGCATCAAGATCTACAGAGATAGATCAAGATGCTTAATTGGACTTCCACAAAGCACATACCTTGATAAAGTTTTGAAGAAGTTCAAAATGGATCAAGCTAAGAAAGGGTTCTTGCATGTGTTACAAGGTGTGAAGTTGAGTCAGACTCAATGCCCGACCACTGCAGAAGATAGAGAGAAAATGAAAGTCATTCCTTATGCTTTAGCCATAGGTTCTATCATGTATGCAATGATGTGTACCAAACCTGATGTGTGCCTTGCTATTAGTTTAGCAGGGAAGTACCAAAGTAATCCAGGAGTGGATCACTGGACAACGGTCAAGAACATCCTGAAATACTTGTAAAGGACTAAGGATATGTTTCTCGTTTATGGAGGTGACAAAGAGCTCGTCGTAAATGGTTACGTTGATGCAAGCTTTGACACTGATCCGGATGACTCTAAGTCACAAACCGGATACGTATTTATATTGAACGGTGGAGCTGTCAGTTGGTGCAGTTCTAAGCAAAGCGGAGTACATAGCTGCTTCGGAAGCAGCAAATGAAGGTGTCTGGATGAAGGAGTTCATATCTGATCTAGGTGTCATACCTAGTGCATCGGGTCCAATGAAAATCTTTTGTGACAATACTGGTGCAATTGCCTTGGCAAAGGAATCCAGATTTCACAAGAGAACCAAGCACATCAAGAGATGCTTCAATTCCATCCGCGATCAAGTCAAGGAGGGAGACATAGAGATTTGCAAGATACATACGGATCTGAATATTGCAGACCCGTTAACTAAGCCTCTTTCACGAGCAAAACATGATCAACACCAAGACTCCATGGGTGTTAGAATCATTACTGTGTAATCTAGATTGTTGACTCTAGTGCAAGTGGAGTCTGAAGGAAATATGCCCTAGAGGCAATAATAAAGATTTTATTTATATTTCCTTATATCATGATAAATGTCTATTATTCATGCTAGAATTGTATTAACCGGAAACTTAGTACATGTGTGAATTATTAGATAAGTAGAGTGTCACTAGTTGACTAGCTCGTTGAATCAAAGATGGTTAAGTTTCCTAGCCATAGACATGAGTTATCATTTGATTAACGGGATCACATCATTAGAGAATGATGTGATTGACTTGACCCATTTCGTTAGCTTAGCACTTGATGGTTTAGTATGTTGCTATTGCTTTCTTCATGACTTATACATGTTCCTATGACTATGAGATTATGCAACCACCGAATACCGGAGGAACACTTTGTGTGCTACCAAACATCACAACGTGAATCGGGTGATTATAAAGGTGCTCTCTGTGTGTCTCCGATGGTGTTTGTTGAGTTGGCATAGGTCGAGATTAGGATTTGTCACTCCGATTGTCGGAGAGGTATCTCTGGGCCCTCTCAGTAATGCACATCACTATAAGCCTTGCAAGCAATGTGAATAATGAGTTAGTTACAGGATGATGCATTATGGAACAAGTAAAGAGACTTGCCAGTAACGAGATTGAACTAGGTATTGAGATACGACGATCGAATCTCTGGCAAGTAACATACCGATGACAAAAGGAACAACGTATGTGTTATGCGGTTTGACCGATAAAGATCTTCGTAGAATATGTGGGAGCCAATATGAACATCCAGGTTCCGCTATTGGTTATTGACTGGAGACGTGTCTCAGTCATGTCTACATAGTTCTCGAACCCATAGGGTCCGCACGCTTAACGTTCGGTGACGATTGGTATTATGAGTTTATGTGTTTTGATGTACCGAAGGTAGTTCGGAGTCCCGGATATGATCATGAACATGAGGAGGAGTCTCGAAATGGTCGAGACATAAAGATCGATATATTGGATGGCTATATTTTGACATTGGAATGGTTCCGGGTGAGTTTGGGCATTTACCGGAGTACCGGGAGGTTATCGGAATCCCCCGGGAAGTATATGGGCCTTATTGGGCCATAGTGGGAGAGAGGAGAAGGGAGCCTAGGAGGGGGCGCCCCCCAAGCCCAATCCGGATTGGGTGGGGGGCCAGCACCCCCTTTCCTTCCTCCTTCCTCCCCCTTCCTTCCTCTCCTAGACCAACTAGGTGTTGGAAATATGCCCTAGAGGCAATAATAAAGGATTATTATTATATTTCCTCGTTCATGATAATTGTCTTTTATTCATGCTATAATTGTATTATCCGGAAATCGTAATACACGTGTGAATACATAGACTACAATATGTCCCTAGTGAGCCTCTAGTTGACTAGCTCGTTGATCAATAGATAGTCATGGTTTCACGACTATGGACATTGTATGTCATTGATAACGGGATCACATCATTAGGAGAATGATGTGATGGACCAGACCCAATCCTAAGCATAGCACAAGATCGTGTAGTTCGTTTTGCTAGAGCTTTTCCAATGTCAAGTATCTCTTCCTTAGACCATGAGATCGTGTAACTCCCGGATACCGTAGGAGTGATTTGGGTGTACCAAACGTCCACAACGTAATCGGGTGACTATAAAGGTGCACTATAGGTATCTCCGAAAGTGTCTGCATTGGGTTGACACGGATCGAGATCGGATTTGTCACTCCGTGTTACGGAGAGGTATCACCGGGCCCACTCGGTAGTGCATCATCATAATGAGCTCAAAGTGACCAAGTGTCCGTCACGGATCATGCATTACGATGCGAGTAAAGTGACTTGCCGTAACGAGATTGAACGAGGTATTGGGATACCGACGATCGAATCTCGAGCAAGTAAAATACCGTCGACAAAGGGAATAGTATACGGGTTGCTTGAATCCTCGACATCGTGGTTCATCCGATGAAATCATCGAGGAGTATGTAGGAGCCAACATGGGTATCCAGATCCCGCTGTTGGTTATTGACCGAGAGCCGTCTCGATCATGTTCGCATGTCTCCCGAACCCGTAGGGTCTACACTTAAGGTTCGGTGACGCTAGGGTTATTAGGAAGACTTGTATGTGATTACCGAATGTTGTTCGGAGTCCCGGATGAGATCCTGGACGTCACGAGGAGTTCCGGAATGGTCCGGAGGTAAAGATTTATATATGGGAAGTTGTCAAACGGACACCGAAAAGTTCCGGGGTCATATCGGTATTGTACCGGGGCCACCGGAGAGGTTCCGAGGGTCCACCGGGAGGGGCCACCCCTCTCGGAGGGCCTCATGGGCCACAAGGGGCAGGGAACCAGCCTGGAGGCTGGGCGCGCCCCTTGGGCCCATGCGCCTAGGGTTGGGGAACCCTAGTGGGGGCGCCTTTGCTTGGGGGGCAAGCCCCCTCCTGCCACCGCCCCCTCTAGATCTCATCTAGAGGGGCCGCCCCTGCCCCTTCCCTATAAATAGAGGGGTGAGGGAGGGCTGCAACACACTTCAAGGCGCAACCCTCCCTCCCCAACACCTCTCCTCCTCCGCGTGTGCTTGGCGAAGCCACAGCCGAGATCTTGCCTCTCCACCATCATCACGCCGTCGTCTTTGCTGGAGCCTTCTTCCTCAACCTCTCCTTCCCTCTTGCTGGATCAAGAAGGAGGAGATGTCGTCCGTTCCGTACGTGTGTTGAACACGGAGGTGCTGTCCGTTAGGCACTTGGTCATCGGTGATCTGAATCACAGCAAGTACGACTCCATCATCACCGTTCCCTTGAACGCTTCCGCACGCGATCTACAAGTGGTATGTAGATGCAATCTCTCTCACATGACTCGTTGCTTAGATGAACTCATAGATGGATCTTGGTGAAACCGTAGGAAAAATTTAATATTCCGCAACGCTCCCCAACAAAGGGCATCATGAGCTAGGTCTATGCGTAGTTCTCTATTGCACGAGTAGAACACAATTTTGTTGTGGGCGTAGATCTTGTCAACTTGCTTGCCGCTACTAGTATTTTCTTGCTTCAGCGGTATTGTGGGATGAAGCGGCGGACCGACCTTACACGTGCGGCTTAAGTGAGACAGGTTCCACCGACTGACATGCACTAGTTGCATAAGGTGGCTAGCGGGTGTCTGTCTCTCCTACTTTAGTTGGAGCAGATTAGATGAAAAGGGTCCTTATGAAGGGTAAATAGAAGTTGAAAAAAAAAATCATGTTGTGGTTATTCGTAGGTAAGAAAACGTTCTTGCTAGAACCCAATTGTAGCCACGTAAAAGATGCAACAACAATTAGAGGACGTCTAACTTGTTTTTGCAGCAATTGTCATGTGATGTGATATGGCGGAAGTTGTGATGAATGATGAATGATATATTGTGATGTATGAGATCATGTTCTTGTAATAGGAATCACGACTTGCATGTCGATGAGTATAACAAACGGCAGGAGCCATAGGAGTTGTCTTAATTATTGTATGACCTGCGCGTCATTGATTCAATGCCATGTAAATTACTTTACTTTATTGCTAAACGTGTTAGCCATAGTAGTAGAAGTAATAGTTGGCAAGCAACTTCATGGAGACACGATGATGGAGATCATGATGATGGAGATCATGGTGTCATGCGGTGACAAGATGATCATGGAGCCCAAGATGAAGATCAAAGGAGCTATATGATATTGGCCATATCATGTCACTACTTTATATAATTGCATGTGATGTTTATTATGTTTATGCATATTGTTTACTTAGAACGACGGTAGTAAATAAGATGATCCCTTAGAATAATTTCAAGAAAGTGTGCCCCTAACTGCGTACCGTTGCTAAAGTTTGTCGTTTGAAGCACCACGTGATGATCGGGTGTGATAGATCCTTACGCTCACATACAACGGGTGTAAGACAATTTTACACATGCATAAACACTTAGGGTTAACTTGACGAGCCTAGCATGTACGGACATGGCCTCGTAACACAAGAGACCGAAGGTCGAACATGAGTCGTATGGAAGATACGATCAACATGGAGATGTTCACCGACGATGACTAGTCCGTCTCACGTGATGATCGGACACGGCCTAGTCGACTCGGATCATGTAACACTTAGATGACTAGAGGGATGTCAAATCTGAGTGGGAGTTCATTAAATAATTTGATTAGATGAACTTAATTATCATGAACTTAGTCTAAAGTCTTTGCAAAATATGTCATGTAGATCAAATGGCCAACGCTCATGTCAACATGAACTTCAACGCGTTCCTAGAGAAAACCAAGCTGAGAGATGATGGCAGCAACTATTCTGGACTGGGTCCTAACCCGAGGATCATCCTCATAGCAGCCAAGAAACAATATGTCCTAGAAGCACCGCTTAGGTGATGCACCCATCCTGCAGAACCAAGACATTATGAATGCTTGGCGCCTCGTCTTGATGATTACTCCCTCGTTTAGTGCGGCATGCTTTACGACTTAGAACCGGGCTCCAAAAGCGTTTTGAGCAACACGGAGCATATGAGATGTTCGAGGAGCTGAAAATGGTTTTCCAAGCTCATGCCCGGTCGAGAGATATGAAGTCTCCGACAAGTTCTATAGTTGTAAGATGGAGGAAAACAGTTACAAGGAGCACATACTCAAAATGTCCTGGTTGCACAACCGCCGTCTCCGGTGGACATTAACCTCCCGGACGAGGCGGTCATTGACAGAATCCTTGATCGCTCACCAAGCTACAAGAGCTTTGTGATGAACTACAATATGCAGGGGATGGTGAAGACCATTCCTGAAGTATTCTCAATGTCAAGTCGTGAGAGGTTGAAATCAAGAAAGAACATCAAGTGTTGATGGTCAATAAAACCACTAAGTTCAAAAAGGGTAAGGGTAATAAGAACTTCAAGAAGGACGGCAAAGATGTTGCTGCGCCCGGTAAGCAAGTTGCCGGGAAGAAGTCAAAGAATGGACCCTAGCCTGAGACAGAGTGCTTTTATTGCAAAGGGAAGGGCCACTGGAAGCGGAACTGCCCCAAATACTTAGCGGACAAGAAGGCCGGCAACACTAAAGGTATATTTGATATACATGTGATTGATGTGTACCTTACCGGACTCATAGTAACTCCCCGGTATTTGATACCGTGCCGTTGCTCATATTTGTAACTCACAGCAGGAGCTGCAGAATAAACGGAGATGGCGAAGGGCGAGGTGACGATCTTGGCGTCGGGAATGGTTCCAAGGTTGATGTGATCGCCGTCGGCACGCTACCTCTACATTTACCTACGGGATTAGTTTTGAACCTCAATAATTGTTATTTAGTGCCAAGTTTGAGCATGAACATTGTATCGAGGATCTCGTTTAATGCGAGATGGCTACTCATTTAAATCCGAGAATAATGGTTGTTCTATTTATATGAGAGATATGTTTTATGGTCATGCTCCGATGGTCAATGGTTTATTCTTAATGAATCTCGAGCGTAATATTACACATATTCATAGTGTGAATACCAAAAGATGTAAAGTTGATAACGATAGTCCCACATATTTGTGGCACTGCCGCCTTGGTTGGGGGGCGCCCCCCCCCCCCATTTGCTTGGGGGGCAAGAACCCCTCCCTGGCCGCCGCCCCCCCTCTAGATCTCATCTAGAGGGGCCGGCCCCCCTTGCCCCTTCCCCTATAAATAGAGGGGTGAGGGGAGGGCTGCAACACACTTCTAAGGCGCAGCCCCTCCCCTCCCCAACACCTCTCCTCCTCCGCGTGTGCTTGGCGAAGCCCTATTGGAGTACTGCCTCTCCACCATCATCACGCCGTCGTCTCTTCTTTGGAGCCTTCTTCCTCAACCTCTCCTTCCCCCTTGCTGGATCAAGAAGGAGGAGACGTCGTCCGTTATGTACGTGTGTTGAACATGGAGGTGCTGTCCGTTCGGCACTTGGTCATCAGTGATCTGAATCACGACAAGTACGACTCCATCATCACCGTTCCCTTGAACGCTTCCGCACGCGATCTACAAGTGGTATGTAGATGCAATCTCTCTCCCATGACTCGTTGCTTAGATGAACTCATAGATGGATCTTAGTGAAACCGTAGGAAAATTTTTAATTTTCTGCAACGTTCCCCAACACTAGGGAGGGGGAGGGGGGAATCCTACTCCCGATGGGAGTAGGACTCCTCCAGGGCGCGCCATAGAGGGCCGGCCCTCCCCCCTCCTCCACTCCTTTATATACAGGGGAGGGGAACCCCATAGACAGACAAGTTGATCATTGTCGGTGACCCCCTCCACCATAATCCACCTCGGTCATATCGTCGTAGTGCTTAGGCGAAGCCCTGCACCGGTAGCTTCATCATCACCGTCCATGCCGTCGTGCTGACGAAGCTCTCCCTCGACACTCAGCTGGATCGAGAGTTCGTGGGACGTCACCGAGCTGAACGTGTGTAGATTGCGGAGGTGCCGTACTTTAAGTACTAGGATCGGTCGGTTCGTGAAGACATACGACTACATCAACCGCGTTGTCATAACGCTTCCGCTTTCGGTCTATGGGGGTATGTAGACAACACTCTCCCCTCTCGTTGCTATGCATCACCTAGATGGATCTTGCATGTGCATAGGATTTTTTTTAAATTACTGTGTTCCCCAACAGACTGTGGCTCTGGAGTGCGCGAAGAAGGCGACAACGAAGGGCAAGGAGACGGCTTGCGGGTTGTCGTCGCGGTCCGGTCTGCCGCCTGGTTGGATCCAGGGGATTGGATCCACTCCACTGTTGTGAAGGAGGACTTGGATAATCTCTCCCACGACAACTTGATTGCTCATGGATCTTGCAGGCTGCCGGGGGGGGGGGGATCCGAGCCCCTGCCGTGCGAGGGTGAGTGCGTCCTCCTCACCACCCATATCGATCGAGGTTTCTCCCTACCCCCGCATCCGTTCTTCCGGGTTTTTTTGAATTTCTTTGGTGCTCAGATCCATCACTTTCCTCCCAACACAATCTAGTACCTCGCTGCATTTGTTTCCATGTGCGAGAACTTCCTTGGGTGCCAGCCGCACTGGGGCTTGTTCAAACACATTTTCACATGTGATCCCAGTCGGTAAAGAAAGCCAACCCAGACGACGAAAAGACGCACTTGATCCAGATGTGTGGGGGTTTAGGAATCCAGATGAGGGGTAGAAGTACTTTTCCTCCCATGACTTTTCCCGAGTCAGTTAAGGGATGGCAGTCGACTTGGTTGTACTGCAAAGATATTCTGACTCCCGGTCAGTCAACTGGTCTTCCTCCTTTCTCTCTAGAGAGACTTCGCACCCCTCGTTCACTAACTGTAGCGAATGAGGAGAAGGGGGAGGTGCAAATGTTAGTCGACGTAGTCGTTTCATTAGTCCAGGGCGGAGTGACTGGCATGGATCTTCTAGAGGTGTTCCTCAGTCGATGCATCCAGCCTCTCCAAGCTCGTGACCACCCAATGTGGATGTACTCGGGCCCTGAAGACACCGCTCGGATCTACCCTGAGGAGGTTGACAAAGAGACGGTGGCCCAGTGGCTCCGGAGCATTACTGGCAACAAAGACAACCCTCGGGGGGCTAGAAGAATTTTGTCGTTCGACGCCAACAATGCTCCATAAGAGGTCATGCTCCATTTGCTGAGTGTTTTTTTGATCTACAATTATTCTTGAATCCGACTAATACTTGTAACTTGTGTCTTGTAGATATTCACCAAGATGTACTCAATGCCGAACGGAGAGCAACATCAAGAAGGAGTTGAGAGCGATGGCGAGAGCGCTGATTATCAGTATGTAGATGACAGTGAAGATGAAAAAGAAGACTCTGGTAGCAGCGAGGAGGTCGATTCACCGCCCCGTTCCGAACGATGTTCCAAACAGTCGCAATACCCTGCAGGGGGACGTGGCAAAGCTGCTGCGTCGAGTGCAAAGATCCCCAAACGCACTCAGACATCAACTACCGAGCCGACAGAGAAGGCCGCAAAGCAGGCTAAAGTTGCTCCACCCAAGCCCCGGAAGGCCCTGCCCAGAATCAAGGTGGCTGTGCCTGTTGCTTCAACGTAAGTGTCCCTTTCCTTTGTTCTTTTGTTTTATCGTGGACTCCTTTGTTTATTTGACTGAGTGAAATTTGGAACTTTCAGTGCTGCTACCTCTGTAACATCCATGGATATCAACGAGGAGCGTGGTGATGTGGAGACCGCGGATGCGGCCACCTCTCGGGCAGGTATGATACCATAGCCACGTTCATGTTTTGTCAATTGACTTTCTGGTCGATTGAAATCTTACTGTCGAGTGTTTGCAGTGCCAATGAATGTTATCCAGCTTCCAGATGATGATGACGAGGATGTACCACAAAGAAGTACAGGAAGAAGAGCCAAGGCTTTGAGCAAGAGGGTTCCTACCAGCAGAATGTATCGCTCAGCATCCGAGCCTGTAGCTCACCAACTTGAAGATCCAAAGACTCTGATCTCTTTTTGTCAACTCGTGTCGACTGACCAACCTTCAACGTCGACTGTTCAGGCTTCTGGTCCGATTGGACCACCTCAAGCTCCAACCCCACTGGCCACGTCATCTGTTCCATCATCTCTTCCATTTGTTATGCATCACGCCCCGGAGGACCAAGTAGGAGCTGTTAAGGAAGCCATGATGCAGGCAGGTCTGATGATGGACCGACTGAAAGTGGTGTATGACACCAGCAAGGCCACCTATGATGCCAGCTCTGCCCTCCAAGACAATGTCCGAGTAAGTGGGATTGTAAGTTGATTTCCGATTGGTTTTTCCAGCTTGACCTTTGCTCTGTTAGGATATGCTTTTTGAGAACTGCTGCTTTATTATTCATAAGATGTCCATGGATGAGTGTTTTGGAACCTTTAATGTGCATCTATCATGAGTCTGCACCTTGCATCCGCTCACCCACTGGGTGTTTTAACTTTTGCTTTGTAGTTCTTCCACTTGAGTCGACCGGATCGTGTCAAGTGGGATCTTGTTCCAGTGGGGGCACGCTGAGTGCACCCACTGGATGTAGTCCCCGAGACCACCGTCGAGTGTTTGATTCGGTGGGGGTCTTTGGCGATATGTCTATTTGTAGGACTTCCACTTGGTGCAGACAGGTCGTGCCGAGTGGGAACTGATCTAGTGGGGGCATGCTAAGTGCACCCACTGGGTGTAGTCCCCGAGACCGCCGTCGATTGCGAGCAGTCAGCGGTGGTCTGAGAATGAATGATGATATGTGTATTTTTTTGCCTCTTCCACTTGGGCTGGGTAGATCATGCCAAGTGGGAAATCGAACCAGTGGGGGCACGCTAAGTGCACCCACTGGGTGTAGTCCCCGAGACTACTGTTGAATGTTTGATTCGGCAGCAGTCTTAGAACTCTTTTGTCATAGCAATTTGATCTTGCACTTTTTCACTCAGAAGTAATCAACTGTCGATTGATCTGTCTTGTTGTTGATTGTAGAAATCTTGTGAACTTGGGACTCAATATGCTGCCTTGGAACGGGAGAGAAACCAACTCAAGCTTGACCTGGATCTGGCCAAGGAGAACCTGAAGAAAGCCCAAGATGAAGTAGCTGTCATGGGAGGTAACCACTCGCTGACTATTTGCCTCGTCATTTTTTCATTTCCATTCTTTGAACCGAGTGATTCCATTCGAGCAGATGTGCGTAGTGAAAACTGTCAAATCCAAGCTCGTCTAAGGAATGTTATTTCTTTAAAAAAATGAAGCAGGATTTGGAGCAGAAGGACCTTGATCTCACGGGGGCATAGAAGACAGCGCGTGAGAAGACTGAACTTGCTGACAGGAAGCCGGCTTCAGTCGGAAAGTTGGAAGAGAAGAACAGCAAGCTGAAAACTGCTGTTGACAAGGCGAAGAAAGAAGCTGTGCAACTGAAGGAGGATAAGGTGGCTTTGGCTGACAAAGTGGATGTTCTCACTCGGAAGAGAGACGAATTGGAAACTTATTTGGGTGGTCTTGCCAAGAAGATGTTCCTCATGCTTGAAGGTACTTTCCCTTATCCGACTGTTTGCAAAAAAACTTCTTCACCACGTTGCTGCCAATTCATTACCTTTCTGTGCGTGCAGAGTTTCTGTCAAAATTTTGAGGAGGAAACTGGGCGGATCGAGAAAGGACTGGACCCCATCAACTCTCCCATCAAGGATGAAGCTGCCATGAGCATGCTGCGACTGGAATCTCGCCTCACCAGCGTCTTGGACGTTGCCCGACTGAAAGTTGCATTGTCACAGATAGACAAGGAGTTGTGGCCAGAGGATATGCTTATGAATGATCTCGAGTCACTAATGACTTGACTCAACATCATCCCAGACCGAGTGCAGGCGTGGAAGAAGTCAGCTGCTCACTACGGTGCTGATGTGGCTTTATCACTCGTCCGTGCTCATTGCAAGGATGCCAAGGAAGAGAAGCTGAAGGCTCTTCAGGTGGCTACCACCAAGAAGCTTCAATTTCAATCTTTCATAGAGACCATCATCGATGCAGTCACTCGCATCGTAGACGGCATCGACTTGGATACTTTCGTCAAGCCAGCTAGCCCTCCTCCTGTCGAGTGACAGACTTGATATCTTGACTTTATTTGCCTCGGAATGCTGAGTGATTTTGTAATAGTTAAACTCTTTCAGGCCTGGCGCCCAAGTACTTCTGCTGGTAGTTCTAAACCTTGCTGGATTTATCTGAACTTGGTTGTTTATTTGAATGCAGTTGCTTTATCTCCATCGTTCTTGGATTTTTTGACTTAGGCGAATCCGGGATCGCAGCTAAGTCTTCAAGTGAGGAGATTGTTCTTCACTCAGAATAGACTTTGTACTTGTGGCGCAGCTCAGAGTGCATCCAGACCTTGTACTTGTGCCGCAGCTCAGAGTGCATCCACATTGTACTTGTGGTGCAGCTCAGGGTGTACCTCGTTGAATTACCGAATTGCTCCTCCCGAGTGAGAGGGTTGCTCTTCACTCGAAGTGTGTTTTAGAACTTAGGCGAGTACGGGATTGCAGCTAAGTCCCCGAGTGAGAGGGTTGCTCTTCACTTGGAGTATATTTGAAACTTAGGCGAGTACGGGGTCGCAGCTAAGCCCCCGAGTGAGAGGGTTTCTCTTCACTCAAAGTGTATTTGAAACTTAGGCGAGTACGGGGTCGCAGCTAAGCCTCCGAGTGAGAGGGTTGCTCTTCACTCAGAGTGTATTTGAAAGTTAGGCGAATATGGGGCTGTAACTAAGCCCCCGAGTGAGAGGGTTGCTCTTCACTCAGAGTGTTTTGGAAACTTAGGCGAGTATGGGGTCGTAGCTAAGCTCCCGAGTGAGAGGGTTGGTCTTCACTCGGAGTATGTTTTGAAACTTAGGCGAGTACGGGGTCGCAGCTAAGCCCCCGAGTGAGAGGGTTGCTCTTCACTCGGAGTGTGTTTGAAACTTAGGCGAGTACACGTCCGCAACTAAGCCCCTGAGTGAGAGGGTAGCTCTTCACTCGGAGTGTATTTGACACTTAGGTTTGTATACGGTCGCAGCTAAGCTCGCGAGTGAGAGGGTTGCTCTTCACTCGGAGTGTTTTTGAAACTTAGTCGAGTACAGGGTCGCAGCTAAGCCCCAGAGTGAGAGGGTTGCTCTTCACTCGGAGTGTTTTTGAAACATAGGCGAATCTGGTTCACAGCTAATTCCCCGAGTGAGAGGGTTGCTCTTCACTCAGAGTGTATTTGAAACTTAGGCGAGGACAGGGTCGCAGCTAAGCCCCTGAGTGAGAGGTTGCTCTTCACTCGGAGTGTTGTTGAAACTTAGGCGAATCTGGTTCAGCTAAGCCCCCGAGTGAGAGGGTTGCTCTTCACTCGGAGTGTGTTTGAAACTTAAGCGAATATGGTTCGCAGCTAAACCCCCAAGTGAGAGGGTTTCTCTTCACTCGGAGTGTATTTGAAACTTAGGCGAGTACATGGTCACAACTAAGCGCCCGAGTGAGAGGGTTGCTCTTCACTCGGAGTGTTTTTGAAAATTAGGCGAATCTGGTTTGCAGCTAAGCCCCCAAGTGAGAGGGTTCCTCTTCACTTGGGGTGTTTTTTAAACTTAGGCGAATCTGGTTCGCAGCTAAGCCCCCGAGTGAGAGGATTGCTCTTCACTCGGAGTGTTTTTGAAACTTAGGCGAATCGGGTTAGCGGCTAAGCCACCCACTGGGGGATTTGGACACACACTTATGCGAAAACAATCGTTAGGAGACTACAGAAATCATGTCTTTGATAAACAATCTGAAAAGTACTTCTTATTACATCTCGGCAATCTGAGTGTTTAGGTATAAAAGCGGCGGAGCAGATCCGCGTTCCAAGAGCGCGATTTGTCTTGCTTCTTGGCTACATTGTAAAGATGATACGCACCGTTGTGGAGCACCTTGGTGATGATGAAGGGTCCTTCCCAGGCAGGGGCAAGCTTATGAGGCCTCTGCTGATGCACTCTGAGAAGAAGGTCTCCTTCCTAAAAATGCTTGACCTTTGACATTTCGGGCGTGGAATCAACGAAGGTCTTGCTAATAAATGGTCGACCGGATCAAAGCCATCTCCCGTTCTTCCTCCAGAAGATCGACGACATCTTGTCATGCTTGCTCTGCCTCGGCCTTTGAGAAAAGTTCCACTCGAGGGGCATTGTGCAGCAAATCATTCGGAAGCACAACTTCAACCTCGTACACCATGAAGAAAGGGGTTCGACCAGTCGACCGGTTGGGAGTTATCCTTAATGCCCACAGAACAGATGGCAACTCGGTCACCCAAGCGCCAGCTGCATGCTTGAGGTCGTGCATCAATCGGGGTTTCAACCCTTGGAGGATCAAACCATTTGCTCTTTCAGCTTTCCCATTCGACTGCGGGTGTGCAACCGATGTGTAGTCGACCCGAGTGCCTTGGGAAGCACAGTATGCTCTGAACTCATCAGAATCAAAGTTTGAGCCGTTGCCCGTGATGATGCTGTGCGGAACTCTATACCGGAGCACCAATTCTTTGATGAAGCTAATGGATGTGCTTGAGTCTAGGTTCTTGATAGGTTTTGCTTCGATCCACTTAGTGAACTTGTCGACTGCTACGAGCAAGTGAGTGAAACCACTTCTGCCGGTTCTTAAGGTCCCAACCATGTCCAGTCCCCACAAAACAAATGGCCAGATGAGTGGGATAGTCTTCAAAGCTGATGCAGGTTCGCGGGACATGTTCGAGTAAAACTGGCAGCCTTCACATGTGTTGATGATATCCTTCGCCATCTCATTTGCCCGTGGCCAGTAGAATCCTGCTCGGTATGCTTTAGCCACGGTGGTCCGAGAGGACGCATGGTGACCATAGGTCCCCGAGTGAATCTCGTTCAAGATCAGTCATTTTTTCCTTTCCATTCTTTGAACCGAGTGATTCCACTCGAGCAGATGTGAGTAGTGAAAACCGTCAACTCTAAGCTCGTCTGAGGAATGTTATTTCCTTAGACCAAATGAAGAAGGCTTTGGAACAGATGGACCTTGATCTCGCGGGGCGCAGAAGATGATGCGTGAGAAGACTGAACTTGCTGACAGGAAGCTGGCTTCAGTCAGAAAGTTGGAAGAAATAACGCCAAGCTAAAAACTGTTGTTGACGAGGCGAAGAAAGAAGCTGTGCAACTGAAGGAGGAGAAGGTGGCTTTGGCTGACAAAGTGGATGTTCCCACTCAGAAGAGAGACGAACTGGAAACTTATCTAGGTGGTCTTGCCAAGAAGATGTTCTCATTCTTGAAGGTACTTTCCCTTATCTGACTGATTGCAAAAAAAAATTCTTCACCATGTTGCTGACAATTCATTACCTTTCTGTGCGTGCAGAGTTCTTTCAAAATTTTAAGGAGGAAACTTGGCAGATAGAGCAAGGACTGGACCCCATCAACTCTCCCATCAAGGATGAAGCTGCCATGAGCATGCTGCAACTGGAATTTCGCCTCACCAGCGTCTTGGACGTTGCCCGACTGAAAGTTGCATTGTCACAGATAGACAAGGAGTTGTGGCCGGAGGATGTGCTTATGAATGATCTCGAGTCACTAATGACTTGACTCAACAGCATCCCAGACCGAGTGCAGGCGTGGAAGAAGTCAGCTGCTCGCTGCGGTGCTGATGTGGCTTTATCACTCATTCGTGTTCGTTGCAAGGACGCCAAGGAAGAGAAGTTGAAGGCTCTTCAGGTGGCTAACACCAAGAAGCTTCAGTTTCAAACTTTCATGGAGACCTTCATCGATGCAGCCACTCGCATTGTAGACGGCATCGACTTGGATACTTTCGTCGAGCCAGCCAGCCCTCCTCCTGCCGAGTGAAAGACTTGATAGCTTGACTTTATTTGCCTCGGAATGCCGAGTGATTTTGTAATTGTTAAACTCTTTCGGGCCTGACGCTCGAGTACTTCTGCTGGTAGTTCGAACCTTGCTGGATTTATCCAAACTTGGTTGTTTTATTTGAATGTAGTTGCTTTATCTCCATTGTTCTCGGATTTTTTGACTTAGGCGAATCTGGGATCGCAACTAAGTCTTCAAGTGAGGAGATTGTTCTTCACTCGGAATAGACTTTGTACTTGTGGCGCAGCTCAGAGTGCATCCAGACCTTGTACTTGTGCCGTAGCTCAGAGTGCATCCAGACATTGTACTTGTGGTGCAGCTCGGGATGCACCTCGTTGAATTAGCGAATTGCTCCTCCCGAGTGAGAGGGTTGCTCTTCACTCGAAGTGTGTTTTGAAACTTAGGCGGGTACATGATCATAGCTAAGTCCCCGAGTGAGAGGGTTGCTCTTCACTCGGAGTATATTTGAAACTTAAGCGAGTACGGGGTCGCAGCTAAGCCCCTGAGTGAGAGGGTTGCTCTTCACTCGGAGTGTATTTGAAACTTAGGCGAGTACATGGTCGCAGCTAAGCCCCCGAAGAGAGGGTTGCTCTTCACTCAGAGTGTATTTGAAACTTAGGCGAATACGGGATCGCGGCTAAGCCCCCGAGTGAGAGGGTTGCTCTTCACTCGGAATGTTTTGGAAACTTAGGCGAGTACAGGGTCGCAGCTAAGCTCCCGAGTGAGAGGGTTGCTCTTCACTCGGAGTATGTTTTGAAACTTAGGCGAGTACGGGGTCGCAACTAAGCCCCCGAGTGAGAGGGTTGCTCTTCACTAAGAGTGTTTTTGAAACTTAGGCGAGTACAGGGTCGCACCTAAGCCCCTGAGTGAGAGGGTTGCTCTTCACTTGGAGTGTATTTGAAACTTAGGCGAGTACAGGGTCGCAGCTAAGCCCCCGAGTGAGAGGGTTTCTCTTCACTCGGAGTGTTTTTGAAACTTAGGCGAGTACAGGTTCGCAGCTAAGCCCCCGAGTGAGAGGGTTGCTCTTCACTCGGAGTGTTTTTGAAACTTAGGCAAATCTGATTCGCAGCTAAGCCCCCGAGTGAGAGGGTTACTCTTCACTCCGAGTGTATTTGAAACTTTGGTGAGTACATGCTCGCAGCTAAGCCCCTGAGTGAGAGGGTTACTCTTCACTTGGAGTGTTTTTGAAACTTAGGCGAATCTGGTTCGCAGCTAAGCCCCCGAGTGAGAGGGTTGCTCTTCACTCGGAGTGTTTTTGAAACTTAGACGAATCTGGTTCGCAGCTAAGCCCCCGAGTGAGAGGGTTGCTCTTCACTCGGAGTGTGTATTTGAAACTTAGGCGAGTACTGGGTCGCAGCTAAGCCCCCGAGTGAGAGGGTTGCTCTTCACTCGGAGTGTTTTTGAAACTAAGGCGAATCTTGTTCGCAGCTAAGCCCCCGAGTGAGAGGGTTCACTACTGCAGGATGCTGCTAACGCGACACTACGATCAGAGACCCTTTGACAAAACTGTGTGCAATGCAATAATCGCAAACGGTGGTGTAAAAAAACAGTCAAAAAAGGTGCGAAACGTATGAGATAACGGATGCATCAAACACGGTTCAGATTTCAGTTGCATGTGCGATTCAGGGCATATGGTTCAGTTCAATTAACCGTTTTCGATGAGGAGGAACAAAAGAAATAGGCAGCCAGATGAAGGTGTGTGCGATGTACAGCATACTGTTCGCTCGAATGAACTGTTTGTGATTAGACAACACAAAAGAAACGGTCAGCCCGATCAGGGTGTGTGCGATGTACACCATACAATTCACTCGGATGAACTATTTATGATTAGGCAACACAAAAGAAACGGTCAGCCAGATCAAGGTGTGTGCGATGTACAACATGCGGTTCACCCGGATGAACTATTTGCGTTGAGATAAGAGAACAGAAACGGTTCAATATAACAAATACCATAAATATTGCAAGGTTCAAATTCAAAGATTACAACGCCCAAATTCAAACATAGCAAGCTGCGTCATTTCTGAAAAGGAACAACCGCTGACAAGTCATGTATGGGTTTGACGCAATAACTTCCAATTGCTTTGCCATATGCTCTTCCAATACGAAGTTTGGCATTTTTGGAGGCACTTCCATTCCGCAGTATCTACCGGCTCTGATAATCATACCATTGATCTTCCTAATTAAATGCGTGTTCAACCTCAGTACCCTCAACACCTTTGCTCTGGCAAGAAAGAACATGGCGAGTGTAATCTCTGGAGGGGTCCCTCGGTAGGAGTGCAAAGTAATATTTGAGAGATGCAGATCCAGGCATTCGGTGTGATTGTGGTTATAAACATCTTCCACCGAGCCTAATATGCACTGCAAAAGAAGAGAACATGTTAGTGCCTACATGCAGTTTTAAACACTGCTACATGCCCATTTGGTTTGCAGGATTTGTAAAATGCACCAACGTGCCATCTTCGATCTGACATGATTAACATGGGCATTTGATTACAATCTAGAAACATGTAGCCTTCTTCACAAGAGGTTGGATTGGATGGAAAATTCCCTAAGAAAACTAGTACAGATGAATCCAAAGGAGAAATGCTTATGGACGATTGTAACCATATGAATGAAGCAACCAATATGGGGTGGGGGTGTATGTCCTAAAATCCTCCAAAATTCCTTCGGAAATCATAGTACATTGTCATTGTAAACTTGGGAAAAGGTGCAAAAAATTGAACTCCCTTATGGTTAACATTTAACAGAAAGGAACATCACCTTGATATACAGACTTCTTGAGTAATCGAAAGCATCTCGAACAACTGAAAACTTGGTCCATGTTGGGGACGACAGATTCTAGTGCCAAGACCTTCATTGTGCCCAGAGTCTGGGTGAAGCTTTGCTGGATGATAGACGAACATACATCTTCAAAACTAGAAATAACGTTGATATCAAGAAGGAGAGGTATATAAGGCGACTGTTGTACCTGAAAGTTGTAGTATTTGACAGACTAGTAGCCCACCACTTTCAATTTTGGCGCAGAAATGACATTGATTCTTGTTGGACCTTGTTGATCAACTACAAGTAATCTCTAAAGTGAAGGTGTGTCCTGGATGACCATATTGCGGTCCACCTTTTGTGATCTCTTGTTGCAGCACCAGCAACACACATAAATAGTGCGGAGAGTCCTGGAGGTGATGTGCAAGGTACTCGACCAATTCATCGCCTGAAAACGTAGGAACTCGAGTGCAGTACAGCCGTGGAGCAGGCGCTCCATGTCATCCTTTGGGATGCGGACGGTGACGAGCTCGAGGTGCTCGGTCGAGGTAGAAAAAGAGCAGGCGCGTCATTAAGGGGGGGATGGAAGTTCATGAACTTGGCGAGGCGCAGCGTGGGCGCGAAGCGGAGCACGGACGTTGGTAGCAAGCTCATATGCCCATCATTATAACTTAGCTTCTCGAGATGATCTATGGCGCGGGATCGGAACCACTCGTCAAGCTTGGCTCGCTCCTTGCCATTGGAACGGAACTTGCCCGTGATAAGGCCTTTGATTGGGCCATGGTGACTGCCGAGGATCTCAGAAAACGCATCCAAGCTTTGGCGATAGCCATGACAGAGCTTGTGGGCGTGGTGGAGGTCGATAGGGTTGAAAAGCCATAGGGTGCGCCACCGCCAGGAAACGGCGGCTGTCCTCGCCCAATTTTGGATTGGGAGGAGGGATATGATGACTATCAACATATCATCGGGGAGGGAATTGATGAAGTCTAGGCCTGCTGGAGTCGCCTGCGGTTCTTTCTCGACCCGCCTCCGCTTGTTGGCAGCCTCGTTCTCCACCTCGTCGGTGGGGACAGAAACCTCTATCTCCATATTCACGCCATGCTCCGGTGCTTCAACAGGCCCGGCGTCGCCACTCCCTCCGATGGGGCGCTTCGGTGGCATCCTCGTACACTGACAGCTTTGAGGACTCAGAGCGGCGTCGAGGATGCGGGCGGAGAGAGAGAGAGGAATTGTGTGTGTGGCGAGGATGGGGGGGGGTGCAGCCGCTCGGTGGCACCATTAATATAGACCAGTGGGAGCGAGGCGGGCGGCGGTCCAAGGCTGTCTCGCTTCTCAGTGAGAACGACTGCTTAATCTCTAGTATGAATGAAATCTATACTTAATTACTGAATTTTAGTTGCAAAAAATAGATAGTGATATTGACTCTTAGCTGCATATTTTGACAAATCGCAGTGTCTCTTGGCTTAAGCGCCAAGTCCGCTTTAATTTGCATACCGTAATCTGAACCATTTATGCGTTGAAGAGAGGCACAGATCCTGTGTTTAATTTATGTACGCTTCCGGTGAGCTGCACAAGACCGGACTGCACTCGCACGCCTCCCGTTCAGTCAAGCAGCTGTCCACATGGCACCTCCTGTAGCCATTAAAACCAAGACACGTGGCATCACGTGAATGGTTAACCTAATGCACATGGTTTGAATTATACAAACGTTTGAGATATCAAAGTGGCAGCTATTTTTTTTCCAAATGCCTTTGTTGGCTGTCATTATTCGAGTGCGCCTTCTCTCAAAATGGACACGAAAAATACCACATCATGTCGGGTGCCCTTCCATGGTAGCATGCCGGGTTTCATGAATTTCAGACGAGTTTTAGATTTACTAGAATTTAAAAACAAAGTATCTCAATGTTTTGCCGGCAATCAACGGTGCCCTGGTGTTTGAAATTCATTCCCATTTCGAAGGACACATATTTGGTTTTTCAACCAATTTATATGCACTGGATCATGCACATGTAGTTAAAATTTGAATTATGCACATAAATGCATTGAAAACTCAGTTAATGCATAAAAATGTCCAAACGAACCCCGAAAGTAAAAAAAATTCACACAACAGTCCTGTTGTTCTATGTAGACACGAGAATAAAATTTGAAAGCAATAAGAGGCAATGGATATCATTTCGTCCCCAAAGGTGGGACGTTCCCTACCGAAAACCATCATGCTTGTTGTGAGAAGCTCCGATTTGTGAGAAGCATATACCCAAACCTGCCGCAAATGGGACAAAATTTGTACCACGACATGTTGATGCCGCTACATGATAGCATGCCAAGTTTCATGAATTTCAGACGAGTTTTGGATTTACTAGAATTTAAAAACCAAGCATCTCAATGTTTTGCCGGCAATCAACGGCGCCCTGGTGTTTGAAATTCATTCCCATTTCTTGCATGGGACCTAAGCATGCACCCAAGGATACATATTTGATTTTTCAACCAATTTATATGCACTGGAGCATGCACATGTAGTTCAAATTTGAATTGTGCACATAAATGCATTGAAAACTCAATTAATGCATAAAAATGTCCAAACGAACCCCGAAAAACCACAAAAATTCACACAACACTCCTGTTGTTCTATGTTGACACGAGAAAAAAATTTGAAAGCAATAAGAGGCAATGGATATCGTTTCGTCCCCAAAGGTGGGACGTTCCCTACCGAAAACCATCATGCTTGTTGTGAGAAGCTCCGGTTTGTGAGAAGCATATACCCAAACCTGCCCCAAATGGGATAAAATTTGTACAATGGCATGTTGATGCCACTACATGATAGCATGCCAAGTTTCATGAATTTCAGACGAGTTTTGGATTTACTAGAATTTAAAAACCAAGCATCTCAATGTTTTGCCGACAATCAACAGTGCCATGGTGTTTGAAATTCATTCTCATTTCTTGCATGGGACCTAAGCATGCACCCAAGGACACTGATTTGATTTTTCAACCAATTTATATGCACTGGAGCATGCACATGTAGTTCAAATTTGAATTATGCACATAAATGCATTGAAAACTCAGTTAATGCATAAAATGTCCAAACGAACCCCGAAAAATCACAAAAATTCACACAACACTCCTGTTGTTCTATGTTGACACGAGAAAAAAATTGAAAGCAATAAGAGGCATTGGATATCGTTTCGTCCCCAAAGGTGGGATGTTCCCTACCGAATACCATCATGCTTGTTGTGAGAAGCTCCGGTTTGTGAGAAGCATATACCCAAACCTGCCCCAAATGGGACAAAATTTGTACCATGGCATGTTGATGCCGCTACATGATAGAATGCCAAGTTTCATGAATTTTAGACGAGTTTTGGATTTAATAGAATTTAAAAAACATGCATCTCAATGTTTTGCCGGCAATCAACGGTGTCATGGTGTTTGAAATTCATTCCCATTTCTTGCATGGGACCTAAGCATGCACCCAAGGACAAATATTTGATTTTTCAACGAATTTATATGCACTGGCATGCGCATGTAGTTCAAATTTTAATTATGCACATAAATGCATTGAAAACTCAGTTAATGCATAAAAATGTCCAAACGAACCCCAAAAATCACAAAAAATCACACAACACTCCTGTTGTTCTATGTTGACATGAGAAAAAAATTTGAAAGCAATAAGAGGTAATGGATATCGTTTCGTCCCCAAAGGTGGGACGTTCCCTACCGAAAACCATCATGCTTGTTGTGAGAAGCTCCGGTTTGTGAGAAGCATCTACCCAAACCTGCCCCAAATGGGACAAAATTTGTACCATGACATGTTGATGCCTCTCCATAATAGCATGCCAAGTTTCATGAATTTCAGACGAGTTTTGGATTTAGTAGAATTCAAAAACCAGGCATCTCAATGTTTTGTCGGCAATCAACGGTGCCATGGTGTTTGAAATTCATTCCCATTTCTTGCATGGGACCTAAGCATGCACCCAAGGACAAAGATTTGATTTTTCAACGAATTTATATGCACTGGAGCATGTGCATGTAGTTCAAATTTGAATTATGCACATAAATGCATTGAAAACTCACTTAATGCATAAAATGTCCAAACGAACCCTGAATAATTCCAATTCTTTTATGATCACTGCAGATAAAAGGTCTAGCAATTCAAACACCGTCCATGGCCGCTGTGACCCCATTATGTAATTCAAATCAAGACGAAAAATCAAGTAGATCCCACACAGTTTTTTTTAACCAACTGTGTGAGATGCAACACAAAATATCTTTGGACCGTGTCTGAATAAGGGACCGTGTCTGATGACACTTTGCGCGTCAGTTTTTTGGCTGAAGCGATTCCAAATTTTTGGCTTCCGCGGAAATATCTACCTCCCCTCCCCTCCCCCTTACCAAAAGCCACATTTCCCCTGTTTCCGCCTTCCTTTCCAAGTTGAAACCTTCACTCCTTGCTTGCAGCTCCGCCATCTCCTCGCCGACAACCCTCCTTCACGCTGCTCGGCCTCGCCTATCCAGGCAGGTAATCCACACCCGACCACCATTCGCCTCCTCCTTCCACATCCCACATGTCCCGACCGCCGGTGCGAGCGCGACACCTTCCACCCAAATCACTGACCCCTCCACCAAATAAGCGCCCGCCTAGCCATGGTGCACGCAGTATAGCCAGGACCTCAAGGAGCATTTGGCAGCCGAGAAGCAAATCGCGGCCGCACACGCGGATGAGGTCGCGATGGCTACCATTCGTGCTGACCCCCAGATCTTGGAGGAGCACCTCGCCGCCGAGGCTGCCATTGATGCCTCGCGCGCCGATGCCGCGACACGGCTGGCTGCTTTAAATGACAGTTCATGGTGTTTTCTTGAGGCCACCGTCGGTGCCTTCGACGAAGACTATGAGATGTTTTCTCAGCGTGCACGTGCTTACCTCGTCTCGAGAGCCAGCAGGTTGGTGCCCGGAGTGGCTCAGTCAACTCACCACTGCAACGAGGGAACCCACGATGCGGAGGCCTCTATCGGATTACAGGTTCCGGCAAAACCCTTGAGGTTCGAACTCTGGGGTGCGCACGATGATCTGTCTCTCCCTCACCACTATCTCAAAGCTTAGCTCGCCGAACCCGAAGAACAAGGGACACAAGAGTTTATACTGGTTTGGGCCGCCGATGTGGTGTAATACCCTACTCCAGTGTGGTGTGGTGGATTGCCTCGTAGGCTGGGATGAACAAGTACAAGGGAAGAACTACCTCCTGAGGAGAGGTGTTCTTGAGCTCGGTGAGCTTGTGTGTGTGTGGATGGAATGGATCTAACCCAGGATCAGTTTTCCCCTTCCTATGGTGGTGGCTAGTCCTATTTATAGAGGCCCGGGTCCTCTTCCCAAATATTAGGCAGGAAGGGATTCCACAATGGCCAATTTGGAGGGGGGCAGCTAGTACAAGCTATCCTGACAAAAGGTGGTCTTCGCCTGCCAAAGGCTCTGGTGGTGATGCCATTGTGGGCTCCGCGATGACCTCTGTCCTCCCGTCCTGCTGGTCTTCGTCTCGTTGCACCGATATAGAAACCTTTGCCTGATGCCTCGGGACTCCTCGCTTGCACCTGGTCCTTTAGCACCAAAGAGGAAACCAGTACTCTGCGTCCACTGGCGCCCGCCTGGCCTTGGTTGTCACGGCTCACATCATGGGAACCTCCTGAGGTGTCCCTCGCCTTGATCTCTCTGCTCCTCGCGAGCCAGCCTAGTGAGGCTGCCCCTGAGGGGGTCTTGTATCACCCGCTTTGTGAGGCTTGGCCCCTCGCGAGGGTCTTGAGTGTTTGCTGGTGAAGATGGGCCGTACCAGGCCACTAGTGGAGCCACGCCGTGGGTCACAGGTAGGCTAGTCTGGGGACCCCAGTTCCCAGAACGCCGACAGTAGCCCCCGTGCCCAAGGCGCGCTCGGACTTGGCTTCGAGGTGATGCCAAGGGGCAAGTGCGGAGCGCCGCGGGCCCAAACCACCTACGGCCTTGATTGACGCGTGGCGACCGACGGTACGTGGGCGTCTCTGCTTCCCCATGCTGCCTCGGCAACTGCCCGACTTGACGAGTCCCCGGTGCATGCGGAAAAGCCATCATTTCCTATGATCATGGGGGGCGCCGGTTGGCCTCCTCCTGCTATAAATGGGGAGGGGGGCGAAGCCCCCGTCGCCCATCTCTTCTTCCGTTCCGCTTGCTTCTTCTTCCTTGCTCCTTGATTCACTACTAGCAGCGACACCCATGGCACCAACGAAGAGGTTCTCGGTCGCGGAGAAGGGGAAGGCTCGCCAAGAGGGGCCCAGCTCTCCTCCGCCCAAGAGGGGGCGCGGCGCCCTCGTAAGCACGCTATGACCCCCGCTGTGGCTCCTCGTGGTCGAGGATGGATCTCTTTGGGTTCCGGTGCCGCTCCGGTCGGCTGAGGCGGCGTTTCTCCTCTTGGTGGAAGCCGCCTGAAGCGTGGCGGTTCCGCCAGCTAGGGGGGGGGGGGCGCCATGGTCGCTCGGCCTCCCTGGCCATGCTTCCACTCGGCAGAGGTGCTGCCGGAGTTTGTTGTGTGGTCGGAGAACCCGACCGGCACCTGGCTCCAGCTTCCGCGATCCTTTGCTAGAGAGCTAGCGACTTCGGGTCCCCGAGGCCTCTGGCTGCAGGCGGACGGCTGCTGCAACAAGGCCTCATGGGTTGCGGTGGCGATCTCCGTGGCGGGCAACATAGCCCTAGCCCGCGGCTGGCAGACGTTTGCCCGCGCGCGGCCTGGGCAGGCGGTGCACTCTCCACTTCAAGTACGATGGCGCCGCGACCCTCTTGGTGAGGGTGTTCGGGGAAGATAGTCGCCGTGCTGGGTGCTGCCCTGAAGATAGCAACAATGATGAAGCGCTCGGCCTTGGCGACGGCCGCGACGAGGACAAGGGCGAGCTCGCCCCTGGTGATCGCCGCGGCTTGTCCAGCAGCAGCGGTTCCTCCTCCGACGAAAGCTCCAGCAGCGGCGGCTACGACCAACCGCCCCGTTGCCAGGCTCGCTTCAAGGATGGTGGTGGGTCGTCCCGTCATCGCGCCCCAGTGAAGCGCGAGGAGGGCTCTGGCTGAGCTTGGGGAAGCGTTGGGAGCTTGTTTTCGGGAGTAGTCGCGGGCGTAGGGGCCGCTTTTGCCTGTTTTTCCTTTCTTTTCTCCCTGCATCACAAGAAACAAGTATGGGGCCCCGCGGGGGCGTATGACGAACCGTAATGCTTTTACTGCCTTTTGCTATGCTTATCACTTCTGAGTTATGTTGTGGCATCAGTGCTTTACGTATGCATGTAAGGATAACTTAGCTCGATGCGTCTAAAGCAGTTTGCACCTCGTGAGGCACGTATCTCCCGGCACCCGATTAGACCTCCCTACTACGGACTTGGGAGGTGTCGAGATACTGCAAAAATTTCTTAAGAAAACCTTATTCTACCTTGCTCAGGGCCCCAGGCGTGGCCGGTCATGGCCTAGCGCACCACGTCGCAGTACCTGTGGGGCACGGACTTAAAAGGGGGTGCACCGGTCGCGATCTCGAATGAGGGTGCCTCGTGAAGACCAAGGGAAGAGCTTATGCGCGCACTTGTCCAGCCCCCTCGTGAGGCATGCGAGGGAGAGTGTCGGGCAAAACAGATAACCGAGGGAAGACACACAGAGAAAAGGGAATCGAACCAAGCCAGCGAGAAACACCAGAATTCAAATTTTCCGCTAAAGAGAGGCAAGCCAACTACGGAAAGCAAATTAACAGCCGCGTCTGGCACCTAGTCTAGTCTTCTCACCAGCGCAGAGCTAAGTGCTACCACTAGGACGTGGGAGGGAGCCCCCCGAGGCCCGAGGGCAGCACTCCGGAGACTCCGGGGCATGTACAGCTCCACTCATTATTACGTGAGAGTGTCACGAGAGGAGACCTTCACAGGCACTGGGCCTTGCTTCATGGGTAGAACTTTCGGAGGTGCTGGATGTTCCAGGCGTTCTGGATGGGGATCCCGTCCTGCGTCTCCAGCGCGACGCACCAGGCCTGGAGACGCGGGCGATCCTAAACGGGCCCTCCCACATGGGCAAGAGCTTGTGCAGCCCTTCCCGGGAGAGCACCCGCCTCAGGAAGAGATCTCCCACCTCGAGCGTCCTGGAGCGGATGCTGCGACCGTGGTACCGTCGCAACGCCTGCTGGTATCTTGCCGCTCGGAGCGAGGCTTCACGGTGGCGTTCCTCCCCCATCACAAGGTCCATCCCCCGCATGGCGTCCTGCTGCGTTTCATCGAACGCCAGGACCCGCGCGGAGTGATGCCTGACCTCGTGAGGGAGAACCGCTTCTGCTCCATAGACGAGGAAGAACGGGGTCTCGCCTGTTGGCTTAGTGGCGGTGGTGCGGATGGACCACAACACGGACTAGAGCTTGTCGTGCCAGCCCCTGCCACATGCCTCGAGCTTCTTCTTGAAGGTCCTGGTCTTGAGGCCCCTCAGGACCTCCGCGTTGGCGCATTCGGCTTGGCCATTGCTCCTGGGGTGTGCCACTGAAGCGTAGCAGATCTGCGTTCCAAGGTTAGCACAATATGTCTTGAAGAGGTTGCTAGTGAACTGCGAGCCATTGTCGGTGATGATGCGGTTAGGGACCCCGAACCGGCTCATGAGGCCCTTGATGAACTTAACTGCTGACCCGGCTGGGATGGTGCGGACGGCTTCCACCTTCGCCCATTTGGTGAACTTGTCGATGGTGACGTAGAGGTAGCGGTAGCCCCCAGGCGCTCGAGGGAACGGGCCTAGGATATCCAGCCCCCAGACCGTGAACGGCCATGAGAGCGGGATAGTCTGGAGGCCCTGAGCTGGCTGGTGGATCTGCTTGGCGTGGAATTGGCAGACCTCGCAGGATTTCACCAGCTCGGCTGCGTTGTTGGGTGCCGTGGGCCACTAGAACCCGCCGTGGAACGCCTTGCCAACCAGGGTGCGCAGTGATGAGTGGTGCTTTTTATTCCCCGCAATCTCCGCCGTGTATGTCAGCTAGCAACTCGTTCCCCTGCTCCCTAGAGATGCATCACAAAGAAACATCATTTGCCGCCTTCTGTATAGCTCACCATCCCGATGCAAGATGCCATAGCTCGCCGCCACGCGCCCGCCGTCCTCCTCTTTCTCCGGCAGCGTCCCTCACGTCAGGTATGCATTGAACTCCTCGGTCCAGCACCCCTCCCAAGGCTCGAGTGCCAGGAGCAGGCGTGCTCCTGTGGTCGGGCCACAGGTGGGGGCTCCCGAGGCTGGTGGTTGGGGAAGCTCTTCCTGAGGTGACGCCAGCTCCACAGATGGGGGTGCTGCCGATGGCTTGAAAAGCCGCTCTTCGAAGACGTTGGGATCCTGGGGCAGGCGCTTGGATGCCCTTCTGGTGATGTCGTCGCCTTCCTTGTTCGTGCCGCAAGGCACGTGTTGTAGCTCCAGGCCCAAGAACTGCTTCTCCATCTTGTGCACCTCCGCGAGGTATGCCTCCATGTGCTCGTCCTTTGGCTCGTACACCTTGTTGGAGAAGTTGACGAGGAGCTGCAAATCGCCCTTGATGGTGAGGCGTTTTACCCCCAAGGCCACGACGGCCTTGAGGCTGGCAATCAACCCCTCGTACTCTGCAATGTTGTTGGAGATCTTCTCACCCCGCTAGAAGCAGAGCTGCACGGCGTAGTAGAGCTTGTCTTGGGTGGGCGAGATGAGCACGTCTCCAGCCCCCGTGCCTTGGCGTGCGAAGGCGCCGTCGAAGTACATGATCCAACCATCTGGTGCTTGACTTCCTGGCGAGAGAGATAGGCTCTCGCCAACTTCAGGTTCCCGGACGTCGGTCCATTCGGCCACGAAGTCAGCTAGGGCGCCCCCCTTGATGACCCTGGTTGTGCTGAACTCGAGCTGAAATGCCTGAAGTTTGATGTTCCACTAGGCGACCCTTCCCGCGGCATTAGGATTCCGGAGCACCCTCTCTAGTGGGTAAGCTGAGACGACTTTGATCGGGTGGCCTTGGAAGTAATGGTGCAGCTTGCGTGAGGCCACCAGGAGCGCGAGCATGAGCTTCTGTGGCATGGGGTACCGTGCCCTCGCATACTGTAGTACCGTGTTGACGAAGTACACTAGGTGCTCGACAAGGGCGGGAGCATCGACGGAGCCTGCGTCTACCAGACGTTGGGGCGTCTGCTGAGGTGATGGGCCCTCATGAGCCTGGCCATCCATTGGGGCCTCTGCAGGCCCGAGAGCGCCGTCTTGCTGGGCCTGATCTTTCGTTGGCGTTATTGCGGCCTTTGCGGCATCCTCTTGGTACCGTATCGCCCCGACTGGTGGTGCGGCACGGCGCGGCGGACTCTTGGCCTGGCGCTCCTCCCGAACTGCCACTAGCGCCATGCTGGCAGAGTAGGGAGTGGCGGCAAGGTAAAGCACCAGGGGCTTGAGGGGACGAGGCGCCACCATCACCGAAGGGCTAGTCAGGTATCTCTTGAGGTCTTGGAACGCCAGGTCAGCCTCCGGGGTCCACTCGAATGGGCCCTTTTTCTTCATTAGTTTGAAGAATGGCAGGGCGCGCTCCCCCAGCTTGGAGATGAAGCGTCCAAGCGAGGTCACGCAGCCTGCAAGCTTTTGCATTTCCTTGAGAGTTTGTGGTGGGATCATGTCTTCTATCGCCTTGACCTTCTCCGGGTTAGCCTCGATCCCCCTGTGGGATACGAGGAAGCCCACCAGCTTGCCGGAGGGAACACCAAACACACACTTCTCTGGGTTAAGCCGCACGTCCACCTGGCGTAGGCTTGCGAAGGTCTCCTCCAGGTCCTGAATCAGAGTTCTTGCCTCCCAAGATTTTACCATGATGTCGTTGACGTAGGCTTCAGCGTTTCTCCCAAGCTGCTGACCCAGGGTGATGTGCATCAGCCGTTGGAAGGTCGCCCCTATGTTGCGCAGCCCGAACGGCATGCAAGTGTAGCAGTACACCCCACACAGGGTTAGGAAAGCCGTCTTCTCCACATCCTCCACCACCATCTTGATCAGGTGGTAGCCCGAGAATGCGTCCAGGAAACACAACAGGTCGCACTCGGCGGTGGAGTCGACAATCTGGTCGATGCGCAGAAGCGGGAACGGGTCTTGGGGACATGCCTTGTTGAGGTTGGCGAAGTCGACACACATGTGCTCCTTCCCGCCTTTCTTCGGCACAACGACGGGGTTCACCAACCACTCCGGGTACTAGACCTCGCGAATGACACCTGCTGCCTCCAGCTTGCGGGTTTCCTGGACAATGAAGGACCGCTTCTCCGTGGACTGTTGCCGCGCCTTCTGCTTCACAGGGCGCACATTGGGGCACACCCTTAAGTGATGCTCGATCACCCCCTCAGGACCCCTACCAGCTGCTTGGGTTCCCAGGCGAATACCTCCTTGTTCGCACGCAAGAACTTCACCAATGCCTCCTCCTGATCCAGGTCGAGGTTGGCGCCTATGGTGACGGTAGTTCCTGAGGGTCCACCTTCCTCGACCGGTACTTGCTTCATTTCGGCCCGATCTTGAGTAAACAACTACTTCTTCTTAGCCGGCGTAGCCTCCTTAGCTCCCGGGGTGGCCTCATCGGCCGGGCGTGCTGCCGCGGCGGCCTTGAAGGCAAGCTGGAGTGCCGTCAGAGCCTCCTTGGTGTCCCCCGCCACGGTCAGGACGCCATTTCTCCCAGGCATCTTCATAAGGTTGTAGGCTAGATGGGTCACCGCCATAAACTGAACCAGGGCCGGGTACCTGCTACCTCTTGAGCACTGCGTTGGTTTTCCCTTGAAGAGGAAAGGGTGATGCAGTAAAGTAGCGTAAGTATTTCCCTCAGTTTTTGAGAACCAAGGTATCAATCCAGTAGGAGGCTACGCGCAAGTCCCTCGCACCTACACAAAACAAATAAATCCTCGCAACCAACGCGATAAGGGGTTGTCAACCCCTACACGGTCACTTAAGAGAGTGAGATCTGATAGATATCATAGGATAATATTTTTGGTATTTTTATGATAAAAATGCAAAGTAAAAAGGCAACGGAAATAACTAAGTTTTGGAAGATTAATATGATGAAGATAGACCCAGGGGCCATAGGTTTCACTAGTGGCTTCTCTCAAGAGCATAAGTATTTTACGGTGGGTGAACAAATTACTGTTGAGGAATTGACAGAATTGAGCATAGTTATGAGAATATCTAGGTATAATCATGTATATAGGCATCACGTCCGAGACAAGTAGACCGACTCACTTTGCATCTACTACTATTACTCCACACATCGACCGCTATCCAAAGATGCATCTAGAGTATTAAGTTCATAAGAACAGAGTAACGCCTTAACCAAGATGACATGATGTAGAGGATAAATTCATGCAATATGATAAAAAACCCATCTTGTTATCCTCGAGGGCAACAATACAATACGCGTGCCTTGCGCCCCTCATCACTAGGAAAGGACACCGCAAGATTGAACCCAAAGCTAAGCACTTCTCCCGTTACAAGAAAGATCAATCTAGTAGGCCAAACCAAACTAATAATTCGAAGAGACTTGCAAAGATAACCAATCATACATAAAAGAATTCAGAAGATTCAAATATTGTTCATAGATAAACTTGATCATAAACCCACAATTCATCGATCTCAACAAACACACCGCAAAAAGAAGATTACATCGAATAAATCTCCACGAGAGAGGGGGAGAACATTGTATTGAGATCCAAAAAGAGATAAGAAGCCATCTAGCTACTAACTATGGACCCGAAGGTCTGAGGTAAACTACTCACACTTCATTGGAGGGGCTATGGTGTTGATGTAGAAGCCCTCCATGAACGATGCCCCCTCCGGCGGAGCTCCGGAACAGGCCCCAAGACGGGATCTCGTGGGCACAGAAGGTTGCGGCGGTGGAATTAGGTTTCTTGCTCCGTATCTGATCGTTTGGGGGTACGTAGGTATATATAGGAGGAAGGAGTACGTCGAGCAATGTGGGGCCCACAAGGGTGGAGGGTGCACCTGGGGGGGGGGGGGGGTAGGCACGCCCCCTACCTCGTGGCTTCCTCGAAGCTTCCTTGACTTAGGGTCCAAGTCTCCTGGATCATGTTCGTTCAAAAAATCACGTTCCCGAAGGTTTCATTCCGTTTGATATTTTTTTTCTGCAAAACTGTGAAATAGGCAAAAAACAACAATTCTGGGCTGGGCCTCCGGTTAATAGGTTAGTCCCAAAAATAATATAAAAGTTAATAATAAAGCCCAATAATGTCCAAATAGAAGATAATATAGCATGGAGCAATCAAAAATTATAGATACGTTGGAGACGTATCAAGCATCCCCAAGCTTAATTCCTGCTCGTCCTCGAGTAGGTAAATGATAAAAACAGAATTTTCGATGCGGAATGCTACTAGACATAATTTCAATGTAACTCTTCTTAATTGTGGTATGAATATTCAGATCCGAAAGATTCAAGACAAAAGTTTAATATTGACATAGAAATAATAATAGTTCAAGCATACTAACTAAGCAATTATGTCTTCTCAAAATAACATGGCCAAAGAAAGTTCATCCCTACAAAATTATATAGTTTAGTCATGCTCCATTTTCGTCACACAAGAATGCTCTCATCATGCACAACCCCGATAACAAGCCAAGCAATTGTTTCATACTTAAGTAATCTCAAACTTTATAAACCTTCACGCAATACATGAGCGTGAGCCATGGATATAGCACTATGGGTGGAATAGAGTATAATGATGGGGGTTATGTGGAGAAGACAAAAAAGGAGAAAGTCTCACATCAACGAGGCTAATCAATGAGCTATGGAGATGCCCATCGATTGATGTTAATGCAAGGAGTAGGGATTGCCATGCAACGGATGCACTAGAGCTATAAATGTATGAAAGCTGAACAAAAGAAACTAAGTGGGTGTGCATCCAACTTGCTTGTTCACGAAGACCTAGGGCACTTGAGGAGGCCCATTGTTGGAATATACAAGCCAAGTTCTATAATTAAAAATTCCCACTAGTATATAAAGTGACAAAACAAGAGACTCTCTGTCATGAAGATTATGGTGCTACTTTGAAGCACAAGTGTGGAAAAAAGGATAGTAGCATTGTCCCTTTTTATTTCTCTTTTTATTTCTTTTTTGGGCCTTTTTTTATTTGGCCTTTATCTTTTTTATTGGGACAATGCTCTATTAAATGATGATCATCACACTTCTATTTATTTACAACTTAATGATTACAACTCGATACTAGAACAAAGTGTGACTCTATATGAATGTTTCCGCCGGTGTACCAGGATATGCAATGAACCAAGAGTGACATGTATGAAAGAATTATGAACGGTGGCTTTGCCACAAATACTATGTCAACTACATGATCATGCTAAGCAATATGACAATGATGAACGTGTCATGATAAACGGAATGGTGGAAAGTTGCATGGCAATATATCTCGGAATGGCTATGGAAATGCCATAATAGGTAGGTATGGTGGCTGTTTTGAGGAAGATATAAGAAGGTTTATGTGTGAAAGAGCGTATCATATCACGGGTTTGGATCCACCGAAGTTTGCACCAACTCTCAATGTGAGAAAGGGCAATGCACGGCAATCAAGAGGCTAGCAATGATGGAAAGGTGAGAGTGCGATAATCCATGGACTCAACATTAGTCCTAAAGAACTCACATACTTATTGCAAAAATATACAAGTCATCAAAAACCAAGCACTACGCCAAGATGCTCCTAGGGGGATAGATTGGTAGGAAAAGACCATCGCTCATTCCCCGACCGCCACTCATAAGGAGGACAATCAAAGAACACCTCATGTTTCAAATTTGTTACATAAAGTTTACCATACGTGCATGCTACGGGACTTGCAAGCTTCAACACAAGTATTTCTCAAATTCACAACTACTCAACTATCACAACTTTAATATCACTACCTCCATATCTCAAAACAATCATCAAGCATCAAACTTCTCTTAGTAAAACACTCATAAGAAAGTTTTTACTAATCTTGAATACCTAGCATATTAGGATTATTTAAGAAAATTACTATGCTATTTAAGACTCTCAAAATAATCTAAGTGAAGCATGAGATATCAATAGTTTCTATAAAACAAATCCACCATCGTGCTCTAAAAGATATAAGTGAAGTACTAGAGCAAAACTATTTAACTCAAAAGATATAAGTGAAGCACATAGAGTATTTGAATAATTTCTGAATCATGTGTGTCTCTCTCAAAAGGTGTGTACAGCAAGGATGATCGTGGTAAACTACAAAGCAAAGCCTCAAATCATACAAGACGCTCCAAGCAAAACAAATATCATGTGGTGAATAAAAATATAGCTCCAAGTAAAGTTACCGATGGAACTAGACGACAGAGGGGATGCCTTCCGGGGCATCCCCAAGCTTTGGCTTTTAGGTGTCCTTAGATTATCTTGGGGTGCCATGGGAATCCCCAAGCTTAGGCTCTTGCCACTCCTTGTTCCATAATCCATCAAATCTTTCACCCAAAACTTGAAAACTTCACAACACAAAACTTAACAGAAAATCTCGTGAGCTCCGTTAGCGAAAGAAAACAAAAGACCACTTCAAGTTACTGTAATGAACTCATTCTTTATTTATATTGGTGTTAAACCTACTGTATTCCAAATTTTCTATGGTTTATAAACTATTTTACTAGCCATAGATTCATCAAAATAAGCAAACAACACACGAAAAACAGAATCTCTCAAAAACAGAACAGTCTGTAGTAATCTGTAACTAACGCAAACTTCTGAAACTCCAAAACATCAGCCAAAATAGGACGACCTAGACAATTTATTTATTGATCAGCAGCAATTGTAATCAATATTTTATCACGTTCTGGTGATTTTTAACAATTATTTTCGTGAACAGAAAGTTTCTGGAAATTACAGCTAGATCAAATAACTATCATCCAAGAAGATCCTATAGGTTTAACTTGGCACAAACACTAATAAAAACATAAAAACACATCTAACCAGAGGCTAGATCAAATATTTATTCCTAAACAGAAGCAAAAAGTAAAAAACTAAAGATAAAATTGGGTTGCCTCCCAATAAGCGCTATCGTTTGACACACCTAGCTAGGCATAAAAGCAAGTATAGATCTAGGTATTGCCAGTGCCATCTTTGGTAGGCAATCCATAAGTGGCTCTCATTATAGACTCATATGGTAACTTTATTTTCTTCCTAGGGAAGTGTTCCATGACTTTCTTTAATGGAAATTGGAATCTAACATTCCCTTCCTTCATATCAATAATTGCACCAATCGTTCTAAGGAAAGGTCTACCAAGAATAATAGGACATGAAGGATTGCAATCTATGTCAAGAAAGATAAAATCTACGGGCACATAGTCCCTATTTGCAAAAATAAGAACATCATTAATTCTTCCCATAGGTTTCTGAATAGTGGAATCTGCAAGGTGCAAGTTTAAAGAGCAATCATCGAAATCACGGAAACCTAGCAAATTGCACAAAGTTTTGGGAATAGTGGAAACACTAGCACCCAAATCACATAAAGCATAAAACTCATGATCTTTAATCTTAATTTTAATAGTAGGTTCTCACTCATCATAAAGTTTTCTAGGGATAGAAACTTCCAACTCAAGTTTTTCTTCATAAGATTGCATCAAAGATCAACGGTATGTTTGGTAAAAGCTTTATTTTGACTATAAGCATGAGGAGAATTTAGCACGGATTGCAACAAGGAAATACAATCTATCAAAGAGAAACTATCATAATTAAATTCCTTGAAATCCAAAATAGTGGGTTTCTTAATATCTAGGGTTTTGATTTCTTCAATCCCACTTTTATCAATTTTAGCATCAAGATCTAAAAACTCCGAATTTTTGGAACGCACCCTAGGTAAAGGTGGATCATATTCAGTCCCATCATTATCAAGATTCATATTGCAAAACAAAGATTTAATAGGGGACACATCAATAACTTTTAGATCTGCATCTTTAGTTTCATAGAAATTTGAAGAACACGCTTTCATAAAGCAATCTTTCTTAGCACGCATCCTAGCGGTTCTTTCTTTGCACTCATCAATGGAAATTCTCATGGCTTTGAGAGAATCATTGATATGATGCTTAGGAGGAATAGACCTAAGTTTTAAAGAATCAATATCAAGAGAAGTTCTATCAACGTTCCTAGCCAATTCATCAACTTTAAGCAATTTCTCTTCAAGCAAAGCAATGAAATTCTTTTGCGAATTCATAAATTCCTTAACACTAGTCTCAAATTCAGAGGGAATCTTATTAAAATTTCCGTAAGAATTGTTGTTGGAATTACCATAATTATTAGAGGAATTACTAGGATAAGGCCTAGGATTAAAGTTTCCTCTATACGCGTTGTTACCAAAATTATTCCTACCAACAAAATTCACATCCATAGATTCATTATTATTCTCAATCAAAGTAGACAAAGGCATATCATTAGGATCAGAAGAAACACTCTAAGTAGCAAATAATTTCATAAGTTCATCCATCTTTCCACTCAAAACATTAATTTCTTCTATCGCATGCACTTTTTATTAGTAGATCTTTCAGTGTGCCATTGAGAATAATTAACCATAATATTATCTAGGAGTTTAGTAGCTTCTCCTAAAGTGATTTCCATAAAAGTGCCTCCTACGGCCAAATCTAAAAGATTTCTAGAAGCAAAATTCAATCCGGCATAAAATTTTGTATAATCATCCAGAAATTCAAACCATGAGTAGGGCAATTACATATCATTAATTTCATCCTCTCCCAAGCTTGTGCAACATGTTCATGATCAAGTTGCTTAAAATTCATAATATCGTTTCTAAGATGTATGATCTTAGCGGGAGGAAAATACTTAGAGATAAAAGCATCTTTGCACTTATTCCAAGAATCAATACTATTTTTAGGCAAAGACGAAAACCAAGCTTTAGCACGATCTCTAAGCAAAAAAGGAAATAGCTTCAACTTAACAACATCATTATCAACATCTTTCTTCTTTTGCATATCACACAAATCAACGAAGCTATTTAGATGAGTAGCGACATCTTCACTAGGAAGGCCAGCGAATTGATCTTTCATGACAAGATTCAACAAAGCAGCATTGATTTCACAAGATTCGATGTCGGTAAGAGGAGCAATCGGAGTGCTTAGGAAATCATTATTGTTGGTATTGGTAAAGTCACATAATTTGGTATTATCTTGAGCCGTCGTGACAAACAAGAAATCCAACACATGAGCAAACAAAAAGCAAGCGAAAAAGAGGCAAACAAAAAAGAGAGGGCGAATAAAATGGCAAGGGTGAAGTGGGGGTGAGGAAAACGAGAGGCAAATGGCGAATAATGTAATGCGGGAGATAAGGGTTTGTGATGGGTACTTGGTATGTTGACTTTTGCGTAGACCTCCCGACAACGGTGCTGTAAATCCTTCTTGCTACCTCTTGAGGACTACGTTGGTTTTCCCTTGAAGTGGAAAGGGTGATGCAGCATTGTAGCGTAAGTATTTCCCTCGCTTTTGAGAACCAAGGTATCAATCCAGTAGGAGGCTACGCGCAAGTCCCTCGCACCTACACAAAACAAATATATCCTCGCAACCAACGCGATAAGGGATTGTCAATCCCTACACGGTCACTTACGAGAGTGAGATCTGATAGATATCACAGGATAATATTTTTGGTATTTTTATGATAAAAATGCAAAGTAAGATAAAAGCAAAGTAAAAGGCAACGGAAATAACTAAGTGTTGGAAGATTAATATGATGAAGATAGACCCGGGGGCCATAGGTTTCACTAGTGGCTTCTCTCAAGAGCATAAGTATTTTACGGTGGGTGAACAAATTACTCGTTGAGCAATTGATGTAATTGAGCATAGTTATGAGAATATCTAGGTATGATCATGTATATAGGCATCACGTCCGAGACAAGTAGACCGACTCCTGCCTGCATCTACTACTATTACTCCACACATCGACCGCTATCCAGCATGCATCTAGAGTATTAAGTTCATAAGAACAGAGTAACGCCTTAAGCAAGATGAAATGATGTAGAGGGATAAATTCATGCAATATGATAAAAACCCCATCTTGTTATCCTCGATGGCAACAATACAATACGTGCCTTGCTGCCCCTCATCCTTTGGGAAAGGACACCGCAAGATTGAACCCAAAGCTAAGCACTTCTCCCATTGCAAGAAAGATCAATCTAGTAGGCCAAACCAAACTGATAATTCGAAGAGACTTGCAAAAATAACCAATCATACATAAATGAATTTAGAAGATTCAAATATTGTTCATAGATAAACTTGATCATAAACCCACAATTCATCGGTCTCAACAAACACACCGCAAAAAGAAGATTACATCGAATAGATCTGCACGAGAGAGGGGGAGAACATTGTATTGAGATCCAAAAAGAGAGAAGAAGCCATCTAGCTAGTAACTATGGACCCGAAGGTCTGAGGTAAACTACTCACACTTCATCGGAGGGGCTATGGTGTTGATATAGAAGCCCTCCGTGATCGATGCCCCCTCCATGAAGCTCGAAACAGGCCCCAAGATGGGATCTCGTGGGCACAGAAGGTTGCGGCGGTGGAATTAGGTTTTTGGCTCTGTACGTGATCGTTTGGGGGTACGTAGGTATATATAGGAGGAAGGAGTATGTCGGTGGAGCAACGTGGGCCCAACGAGGGTGGAGGGCGCACCTAGGGGGGGGGGGGGTAGGCGCGCCCCCTACCTCGTGGCTTCCTCAGAGCTTCCTTGACTTAGGGTCCAAGTCTCCTGGATCATGTCCGTTCCAAAAATCACGTTCCCGAAGGTTTCATTCCGTTTGGACTCCGTTTGATATTCTTTTTCTGCGAAACTCCTAAGTAGGCAAAAAAACATCAATTCTGGGCTGGGCCTCCGGTTAATAGGTTAGTCCCAAAAATAATATAAAAGTTAATAATAAAGCCCAATAATGTCCAAAACAGAAGATAATATAGCATGGAGCAATCAAAAATTATAGATACGTTGGAGACGTATCAGTACCCGAGGATAGCGTTGTATGGGAGGCTGATGCGGGCGATGTCGAAGTCGATTAGCTCGGTGCGGTAGTTGTCGCGAGTGTCGAAGGTCACAGGAAGGCGGGTCTGCCCTAGGGGGCTGGTGGAGGCGCTACCGACTCTGGAGAAGGGATTGGTGGGACGGAGCCGTTCATGCGGCACGTGAAGCAAGCTGAAAACTTCCACGGAGAGCGCATTAAGGCCAGCCCCACCGTCGATGAGGGTCTTGGTGACGACTACATTGCAAATGGTGGGCGTGCAAAGCATTTGGAGCACGCCTGAGCTGGCAGTGGTGACGGGGTGATCCCTTGATTCGAAGGTGAGGTCGGCCTTGGGCGCCGCCCATCCTGGAGGATCTCCTTGCTGCACGGATGCGGCGCCGATCCGGCGGAAGAACTGCTTGGTGTGACGGTCCGAGGGTGGTGCTTGCAAGGCGCCGACGAGGGCTGCGATGGCGATAGGTGCCGGTGCCACAAAGCGTGCGACAAAAAGGCCACGCAGCTCCTCCCAAGAGGCCACAGAGGATCCTGGGAGGGTGAGCAGCCAGGCGCGCGGTGCGCCATCGAGGGCCATGGGAAACCAGTTCGCCATGACCTTGTCGTCGCCTCTAGCTTCCAGGACGGCCTCCTCGTATGCTAGCAGGAAGGTCGACGGATCCGCCGCGCCGTCGTAGCGCGACGACATCTTCGGCTTGAACTTGGGTGTCCGCTGCACCCGCCGCAAGGCGGGGGTAAAAGCTCGGAGCCCCTGGCGCCGTTGGGGGCGTGCGTTGACCCTGTCGGAGGAGCAATGCCGGACATGGGGACAGGACGGGGAGGTGGTACCGGCGGAGAGGTGAACTTTGGCGCACCCCTACCTGGCGCGCCAAATGTCGGATTACGGGTTCCGGCAAAACCCTTGAGGTTCGAACTTTGGGGTGCGCACGAAGATCTCTCTCTCCCTAGCTCACGCTCTCACCACAATCTCAAAGCTTAGCTCGCCTAACCCGAAGAACAAGGGACACAAGAGTTTATACTGGTTCGGTCCACCGATGTGGTGTAATACCCTACTCCAGTGTGGTGTGGGGGATTGCCTCGTAGGCTGGGATGAATAAGTACAAGGGAAGAACTACCTCCCGAGGAGAGGTGTTCTTGAGCTTGGTGAGCTTGTGTGTGTGTGTGGATGGAATGAATCTGATCCAGGATCAGTTCTCCCCTTCCTATGGTGGTGGCTAGTCCTATTTACAGAGGCCCGAGTCCTCTTCCTAAATATTAGGCGGGAAGGGATCCCACAACGGCCAATTTGGAGGGGTACAGCTAGTACAAGCTATCCTGACAAAAGGTGGTCTTCGCCTGCCAAAGGCTCTGGTGGTGATGCCATCGTGGGCTACGCGATGACCTCCGTCCTGCCGTCCTGCTGGTCTTGGTCTCATTGCACCGATATGGAAACCTTTGCCTGATGCCTCCGGACTCCATGCCTGCACCTGCTCCTTTAGCACCAAAGAGGAAACCAAGATTTCTGCGCCGGGCGCCCGGCCTGCCTTGGTCGTCATGGCTCATGCCATGGGAACCTCTGAGGTGCCCCTCGCCTTGATCTCTCCGGCCTCGCGAGCCAGCCTAGTGAGGCTGCCCCGAGGGGTCTTAGGTCGCTTGCCTCATGAGGCTTGGTCCCTCGCGAGGGTCTTGAGTGTTTGCTGGTGAAGATGGGCCATACCAGGCCACTAGTGGAGCCACGCCGTGGGCCGCAGGCAGGCAAGTTTAGGGACCCCCATTCCCATAACGCCGATAGCCTCGCCCTCTTCCATGTCCAAGGAGCGAATCATCATCGATATCTCCGACAATGAGGAGTAGCTTGTCTTATTAGCTCACTATAAGGACCCATATTCAGTTTGCTAGCTACTGCCTTTCCTTAACAAATTCTAGTGAATTGTGCTATCTACTTTCACCATGCAATCTTCTGCTATAGTGTATATGTTCTATATGTCATGCAATGTGGTGTTCAATTAACTGATTGGTTCAATTCTGCAAATGTGATGTCCAATTCTTCAGGGTGCAATATTTCCAAGTTGTTAAGCATGGTTGGTTTGGTTAATCGTCTGATCTTCTATTAGGAGTATGCTATATTGTTCAATTGGTGTTTAGTTAACTACTTGGTTCATTTGTTGTGGCTTGGTTCACTTGTTGTGGTGTTTAGTTAACTGCTTGGTTCAATTTCGCAATGCGATGTTCAATTGTTGTGGCTGCATTACATTATTGTATACCATGTGAGGAATAAACCGAATTTGGCTGTACTAAATACATGAGAAACAAATACAATTGCTATATTTCCAAGTTGTTAAGCATGCTTGGTTTGGTTAATCGTCTGATCTTCTATTAGGAGTATGTTATATTGTGCAATGTGGTGCTTTCGATTAACGTTTGGTTCATTTGTTGTGGTGTTTAGTTAATCGCTTGGTTCAATTATGCAATGCGATGTTCAATTGTCAGGATCGCATTCTCGTTATTGTATACCATTTGAGGAATAAATCGAATTTGGCTGTACTAAATACATGAGAAACAAATACAATTGCTATATTTCCAAGTTGTTAAGCATGCTTGGTTTGGTTAACTGTCCGATCTTCTATTAGGAGTATGTTATATTGTGCAATGTGGTGCTCAGTTAACATTTGGTTCATTTGTTGTGGTGTTTAGTTAACTGCTCGGTTCAATTCTGCAATGGGATGTTCAATTGCTGTGGCTGCATTCTGTTATTGTATACCTGTGAGGAATAAATTGAATTGGGCTGCACTTAATAGATGAGAAACATATACAAGTGCTATATTTCCTAGTTCTTAATTATGCATGGCTTGGATAAATCGGTTTTCCATGTGGCTTGAATTAATCTGATGAATCTGCAATGTGCTTATTTATCATCAACATATTTTACAGATAGCATGCGAACCCTTACTTAACCTGATGACTAACTACCTTATATGTGTTGCAGGGAAACAATGGGAAGCACTGAGGTTTACAAGATGTAATAACTATTATAGCTTGCCTTTTTTAATTCCTTTGCCCCATTTCCAATATAGAGAAGATATTTATGCACATCCTTGTTTCCAGGCTTCAATGATGATTACCTCTCAAACCACCTCTATGGTCAGGAGGTGAGGAAAGTTTTCATACAACACCCACTGAAAGTGCAACTATCACTAGGTGGTTTTGGTAATTCATAACAACATATAGCTCATTGAGCTAATGCTATTCCAAGATGAACATTTCAGGAAAGCTCAATGAATGGCATGGCATGGATGATGAAAGTGGAGCCCTCAAAATGCTAATGACAAAGGATTGGCTCAAGATCAAAAGCTCAAGACTCTTCATTTTATATTTTAGTGATTCAAGATCACATTGAGTCTATAGGAAAAGCCAATACTATCAAGGAGGGATGAGGTGTTGCTTAATGAGCCTCTTGCTTCATGTGCTTAGTGATATGCTCCAAAACCCTCAGCTACTTTCTCACATCCACATATGACCTAAACTTAAACCCAAAATCGGTCTCACCGATTCTTCCTATCCGGCGTCACCGATTCCATATGTCATAGCCACTGCCACAAACCCTAGGCAAATCGGTTCTACAGATAGGGATCTATGGCTGAGGACATCCTGTGGCTGAGGACATGAAGATCAGAAGAGACAATGGGTTGAGGCTATGGAGGATGACCGATCCATATGCCTCAAGGAGAAGGACAGCTGTGGACTACAGGTTCCACACCAAGGAACAACAGGACTTTTATGAGACTATCCTGCTGGATAAGAAGCCCATAGTGTGTGATATGAGGTGGGTCGACTGGACCTACATGAAAGAAAATGTAGAGCACTATCCTGGAGTGCAAGACAGTTTTGTTGCTGTTGGAATTGCAGACTTTGTTGGGCAAAAACTCACCAACTGGAACGATGAACTTATCATGCAGTTCTACTCCACAGCACACTTTTATCCAGATGGCAGGATAGTGTGGATGTCTGAAGGTACAAGGTACCAGTCAACTGTTGAGGAGTGGGCAAAGCTGATAAATGCCCCAAAGGAGAATGAAGATGACCTTGATGTATATGCCAAGAAGAATATGGACCACAATTCCATGGCACACATGTACAAGGAGATCCCACCCACAGCCATTGAGACACATAAGTTTGGATCAGTCCACTTCCTTCTGTCAGGGCTGCCAACTATCAACTGCATCTTAAGGCACACTCTACTGCCAAAGTCTGGTGACCACAACATGATTAGAGGGCATGCAATCAACATGTTGCATTTGTTTGATGTGTCACAGAAATTTAAAGTCATGAGCCTTATGGTTGAAACCATTAAGAGGACTGCAGCTGACCAGAAAAGAAGTTGTGGATATGCCCCTCAGATCTAGGAGTTGATTAACTCAAAGATGGGCACATGCAAATATATATTGGATAAAGAACATTTTCCAATTTATCCAGACTTTGAGGACAATGAGGTTGTCATGAATGAGAATGATCCATCGTCAGTTCAAGCACAAGAGAAGAAGGAGAAGGCAAGGAAGGAGAAGGCTGCCAGGATGCCAACTCAAGAGGAGGCATCTGAGTATTTCTTGAAGAACAAGTAGGAGTAGCTCGGATACTTAATAGCATCAACATTGAGGATTGAGAAGGGATTGGCCACCCTCACTCAAAATCAGGAGAGCTTGGAAAGAATCATAGAACAAAAGTTCTATGACTTAGATGTGAAAGTAACTGAGATTCAGTCTGCTGTGGAGCAACTACAAGATGACATGCAGGAGAGGAAGGGCAAAACAACAACTGATGCATTTGCCAGCGTGCCTAGAGCCCAGAGGTCATCTGCCGTGGCAGTTCCTGACACAAGAGCCACTTCATCTGCACCAGCTACAGCCTCAGTGCCACCAGCTCCAGCACCTACATCAGCTCCAGCTCCATCTACTTCAACTGAAGCCTTTGTCCTCGGCGTTATCCGAACTCCACCACCTGAAGATCAAGCCTGAGAGTCGATCTAGCACTATGCATTTTCTATGAACTTTTTGGTAACTTGTTGCCGAAGGGGGAGAAAAATGTATAGATCATAGGCTTCGAGAGAGAGAGTGTTGCTTTTGTTCTCTCTTGATTTGGTGGTTTTCAAACTTGTTTGCTTTTGTTTGCTTGATATACTATGTTTGTGAGACATTGATGATCATGTGTTTGATCATAAGCTACACTTATGCATGTTTGATGATATTATCTTATCTATCCTATGTGATCATTCACTGTGCTTGGTGATGAGTGCATGTATTCATTCTTTATCATTTTGAGCGCTCCACCAAGATGTATGTGACATGGATGAGTAACCCATGAGCCTAATTCCTTTTGCATTTGCAGTCCAAAGCAAATCGTAAACTATGCACAAATTTAGGGGGAGCTCTTGCTTATCACATACTTCTCAAAGCGACGATGTTTTTCAATCTTATTATCATTTGTCGAAGCTTTGATCTATATGTTGTCATCAATTACCAAAAAGGGGGAGATTGAAAGTGCAACTATCCCTAGGTGGTTTTCGTAATTCATAACAACATATAGCTCATTGAGCTAATGCTATTCCAAGATGAACATTTCAGGAAAGTTCAATGAATGGCATGGCATGGATGATGAAAGTGGATCCCTCAAAATGCTAATGACAAAGGATTGGCTCAAGATCAAAAGCTCAAGACTCTTCATTTTATATTTTAGTGATTCAAGATCACATTGAGTCTATAGGAAAAGCCAATACTACCAAGGAGGGATGAGGTGTTGCTTAATGAGCCTCTTGCTTCATGTGCTTAGTGATATGCTCCAAAACCCTCAGCTACTTTCTCACATCCACATATGACCTAAACTTAAAGCCAAAATCGATCTCACCGATTCTTCCTATCCAACGTCACCGATTCCATATGTCATAGCCACTGCCACAAACCCTAGGCAAATCGGTTCTACCGATAGGGATCTCGGTCTCACCGAGATGGGATTGTAATCTCTCTGTTTCCTTTTCGTAACTTTTCGGTCTCACCGAAGAGCGGATCGGTCCGACCGAGATTGCAATGTAAACTCTCTGCTTTCCCTTTTGTAACATTTCGGTCTTACCGAAAAGAGCAAATCGGTCCCACCGAAGTTTACACGACAAACTCTCCGTTAGCTAATTACCAAAATCGGTCTCACCGAGTTTGTGTAATCGGTCTCACCGAGACTATGTTATGCCCTAACCCTAACCATATCGGTCCTACCGAGATGCAAGTCAGTCCAACCGAAAATCCTAACGGTCACTAGGTTTACTCAAATCGGTCTGACCGAGTTTGTTGATTCGGTCCCACCGAGATTGGTAAATTGTGTGTAACGGTTAGATTTTGTGTGGAGGCTATATATACCCCTCCACCTCCTCTTCATTCGTGGAGAGAGCCATCAGAACAAACCTACACTTCCAACTTACCATTTCTGAGAGAGAACCACCTACTCATGTGTTGAGACCAAGATATTCCATTCCTACCATATGAATCTTGATGTCACACCCTGCATTTTGTAACATTTCCTTTGCATTAATAAAGCATAAAATTTGGCCCAACAAAAACTTTTGCATTATTTGGCTTTTATTTTGGAGTTGGTTTTTCTCTCTGAGATTTTCAAATGCTCTTTAAAGTCAACTACTCCACCTTCTGTACTTCATCTCTTTGCCCCAAACTTCTGCCCAATGATCATGCCATGTGTATGGAGCAATATCGTATTTTCTTACAAAAATAATTTGGCCAAAAAGTATTTTCAAAAATTAGTTTTTCAAAAACCCTAGAATTGAGATTTGCACTGCAAGTACTTGATTTGAGATCTGAAAAATCTTTCAAAAGGTATATTTGAAACCTATTAGATATAGGATGCCCATAAACCACAAAAATATAATTTTAAAAGTTATTTTACTATTTTATTTAAAAAGCTTTTTCTTAAGGCCAGAAATGGTCTTTAATAGGGAAAAATTATTTTATTGTTTTAAAAATATTTGACAAAAATCAGGGAAACTCAGTGGGAATATATTTCCCACATATAAGAGTTTCAACACATGGTCATGTTCAAAATATTGGACAAAACCTCCCAAAACCATTTTTGCCCATTTCAAGGATTTGAAATATTTCTACATGAAATATTTTCATAAAAATCCAAGGAAAATCCAGCAAGTCACAAATGCATATTGTGATTACCTTGCAAAGCCTCATGTCAATTAAAGTCATTTTGGTTCACCAAAATGCCCCAAAACCCTCTCTGACCAGAATCAAACTTGAACAACTTTGTACTACCAACTTTCTCTCCTTGATCCCAGCTTTTGTGAGCATGTTCACATGACCAAATGAGGCCACTACACCAAGTGGTGTATCAAGGAGAAGTGATTTGCTCAACTAGATCTACACAAGTCCATTTCAGCTAATTTCTAGGGTTTACAAAAGTTGCATTGGCAACTTTGCCCAAATAAGCTCCAACTTGGTGGAAGGCCCTAATTGTATGTGTCATTTCACCTGTGGAGTCTCATGGCGATTGGAAATCATCTGCTGGTCCAAACCATTATCAAACACCTTCTGCCACATTACAAAAATCACCATTTTGACCACTAATACTATTCTCCTTGAACTCAACTCTTTACCACAACTCCCCCTAATCATCTCCTACCTCCAGTAACTCTCCCATGGCCATTGCTCAATGATTAAGGGGTGAAACACCCCCATTTACCTCCCTGGACAGCAACTTCTCTCTCCTTTCTCACCTCCCTCCTCACTCCAGTGGCCACCCAGGGCATCCGATGCCCCTTCCCCATTCTTTACTTCCCCTTAGAGCTACCAGACACCTTTGTCCTTGACCACCTGCATAGAAAATGGCCATGCCGGCCATTTGGGTGCTCTGGAGCGCGCTATAGTGTGCTCCCGCACTGTAGCCGCCCCCTTACAACCGCCTCCGGCCACCTCGGGCCTCCCAGGCGTGCCCAGGCATGCGCCTCGGCGTCTCATAACACGCCACAAGTGGTCCCCTCCTCCTTCTCCCTCCTCTCGCCCCGGCCCTTGCAGCCTCGGCCGCCTGGCGCACCAGGTGGCGCTCACACGCGCGACGCCTCTGGCCCCTCCTGCTCCCTGTCTTCCTTCCCCTGGTCGTAGACCACCTCCACAAATGCCCCATACACGCTCATTTGAGCCTCCGTGACCCGTATCAACCGCAGCAGGCTCGCCGGCGCACGGGTCCTCGGTGGACCGCCGTTCACCTATTTAAGGGCCTCCCCGAGCCCTACTCTCCTCACCACTCGCTCTCTCACTCCCCTAAATCACCCCCTACACCAGTCACCTCTCCAGACGAGCCCGAGCTCGAGATCGAGCTCGAGCTCCGCCACTGGTCGCCGTCGATCTCCGGGTACAGGCCCTCTCCGCCGCTCCTCTTCCTCGATCTGGAACCGCCGCGGCTCACTGACCATTCCCCCTCTCTCCCCCGCCTCTTTTGCGGCCGGAAACGGCCGGAGCCACCGCCGCCCGAAGCTCCTCCGCCGTCGAACCAGGTAACTCCGGTGACCTCCACCACCTCCACCCGAACGGCGACACGACGCTGAGTCCATCCGTGCCTTCACCCTACCTCGCGTGCCCGTGATCGCCGCCGTGAGCTCGCCGCCTCTCGACCTGGGGTTGTGACGGCAGCCGTGGGGCCCGTCCGTCACCTCACGCCCCGACGTGTGGGTCCCACCCGCCGTTTAAACACACACACACACGCCACAAGATACCGGTTCGCCTGGCCGGTCAAGGCGATTTTGCACTTACGCCTTCGACGTGGCAGCCTCGCCGGGTTGAGGTCCTTCTGGCTCTTGCCCGAGGCCTTTCGCCTAGAAGCACAGTGCCCCTTCCCCTTTTTATTTTCTGTCACTTTTCCAAAAATTCCACAGGATAAAATATTTGTCCAAATAAATTAATTCCAACTCCTAAATTTCTAAAATATCGCAACCTATTTAATGGTGCAACTTTCATTCAAATTCAACAACCTTTTCTTCACTGTAAATATTTAAATGTGATTTTAAGCATTTAAATATACCTTTGTAAATCCATTTCTCCTATTCTGCTACTCCAAATCCAAAACTAGGAATTTTCCCCTTCTTAGTTTTCAACCTAGTATTTAACAAAAATGTGTTGACATTTTTCTGAGCACTTTGGTTTTTCTGTTTTATTATTGCCTTATTTTCTCGTTATTCTTTTGCGACGATAGATTGTGTTGCTGACGAAGGAGTTGGACCAGAAGGCTTTGAAGACCCAGAAGACGTTGTTGTGCCATGCAAGAAGCCCTTTGACCATGTCTATGAAACCTTTTTATGCATGCCATATAGCACTTTTATTGCTTGCATCGGAGACATGATATTGTGGTGACCACATGGGGCGGCTTGCCACCGTTACTTCCTCGTTGATACTTGCATTGTGCGTAACCCTACCTTCTTATGAGGGTTATGCCGGTGGGAGTAGATAGGATGCTAAAGTAGTGCTACGCAAAAAGGGACGGGTATATGCATGGTGAAGGAGACAAAGTATTTTCAAAGGACTTTTCGAAAACCCCATCGGGTGCCACTGATGCCCGAGGGAGATGATGAGATGGGTAACCACTTGATGACGAAGTGGTGTACCGAGGCAAGTGTGTGTGGTTTTCGAAAATGGATTAGATTTAAGATTTGTCGACTGTCCCAACTTTACATGCGCAACCACTCTACCCTTGTATGGGAAAGGGCATTATTGATTACCTAGGCCGATACTAGCTTGGAGCCCAGACATTAGTGATGGGGAGAGTTGGTTCTCTCTCTTGGGGACGAGGTCGTGCCGGTAGGGTGGCCATGACTGTTTTTACAGGCACCGGATACACTGCTGTGTCCCTCTCGGATGTTACGATCTCGAGTGAGTCTCAGATGATGTACATCGTGAGGATACGGAACAACGAGTGGACTCCTTGTTTGTGTCGTCTAGGGAAAGATAGTGATCGGGTGCTTACCCAGGTACTTGAGGTATCGCGGGTCGTGGATGATACGAAAGTTCCCCGGATCTTGTGGGTAAAGTGTGCAACCTATGCAGAGTGTAAAACTATTCGAATAGCCGTGTCCACGGTCAAGGACAGTTGGGCGGTGCTGCTTATACTACGTCCAGAGCATTGCAAACTAGTGTGTGTGTGTGTGTGTTGATAAAACTACTTGGGTCAAGTCAAAGGACTTGACATGATTGAGTTGGGTTGGTGCCCACTATTTATGTTGATATCTGTAACCTGTCCTCATGGTTACTTGAATTCTCCTGATGCATGTCTTACAAGTTGTTGAACATATTATTGCACTCAAAACTAGATTTCTGCAAAAATTTACATATATCATGCATTGTTATATCCGAACCAAAACATGGGTTGCTTGCGAGTACATTCAAAGTACTCATTGGCTTGCCAACGGTTATTTAATTGGCTGTGCATGGAAGAACCGGAGTTCAAGAAGAGTTCTTTGGAGACGAACATGCGAACTAGGGACGCTTCCAGTCGAGAATGCCTGTAGGGTTAAGGCGTATGGCATGGGTTCTACTTATCGACGAAGATTTCCGCCGCTTGTGTTTCATTTGATGTTCATCCCTTAAGGCTTTATCAATGTAAGACTTGACCATAATGGTCATAATTTGTGTAAGACGGTATGTATGGATGTAAGACTCTTGTTATTCAGCTTCATGTGTTCAAGTGAGCATTGATCTCCGGGATCATCAGACACGCAGCATTCGGTGATCACGACTTATGAGTCGGGGTCCCCACAGAGCTGGTATCAGAGCCATCCTGACTGTAGGAAGCCTTAATTAGCATGGTCGTTAGTTAGTTTGAGACCATCTAAACTCCTCTTCTTTTCTAAGCTTACCCCACCTAAGATATATCTCCCTTATTGACCTCTTCCATTCAACCTTTGTAGATGGCTGTCGTAACCGAAGACTTCCTGACCACTGGATTTCCCGTGCTTCTCGAGGATAGCCTCAAGAAGTGCCAGTTTCACCGAGCCCCCATTTTCACCTACCATGAGCACTGGATCAATGACACCGAGACGGAGTATCATGTGGAAGTGATCGTGAAGGCTAATGACTCTCCAACAAGCTGGTTCTTTGAGGGACCCCAGATGGCAACACTGGTCCTTGCCGTCGAGACGGCAACCCTCAAGGCACTCACCTGCCTCCGAGACCTTCTTCCAGAGATGGCAGACGAGTTGGCAAACCGCTTCTTGCCTTATCGGAAGGAAGGTGAGGATGAGAGCAAAGGCACCAGATCCACCATTAGAAGAAGGACTTCCACTCCGATTCCGGACCTACTTCAGCCTTTGTGCCGATAGTTTGGCACAACACTTGGCCTCGGAATCAATGGAGCTCGAAAGGAACTTCATGAGACCAAGGCACTTCTTCTCCAAGCACAAGGGAAGACGGATAGGATCAAGAAGGAAGGTGCTCCTCTGGACAGCCCGCAATCGCATACCGAGGTGGAAGACCCCAAAGGATGGAGGACCCCACAAAGCAACACCGCATGAGCGCAAAGGAATACCGCAAGCTCTTCGCACCAATCGACAAAGCAACACCGTGTTGAGCTCCTCCACTCCCCACCCCTTCAAGTAAAGAGGAAAGCCAGGTGTCAATGATGAGGAGGAAGACCCAGAAGAGCCAGACTACACGACCGAGCATTCCACCACTTAGGCATCATTCGCAACCCGGATATGCCCATTAGTAACCCCTACGGTAGGATAGGTCGTGTACCCCTATGCGAAGTCTAGTCCTTGTAATGGTTCATATGAAACCATGTAGTGTTGTGTTTGCTTTTGGTGTGTTTGATGGACGTCGTGCTTTCCTTCGGGAACTTGTGTTTACTACATCACCCATTTGGACTTTAATGAATGTGTTTGGCCTTTTTGGCCCTTGCATGAAAACAATTAGTGTCATACCAACCCCCTTACTAGGCGTCCCATCTATATTGCTTTCCCCATCTTTCCCAATTATGAGACTTTGACCGCTCCAACAGGATGCCTGTTGTAACACGTACTGGTACCTCTACCCAAAGAAGAAGAAGCCGGAGCAGGAGCCAGTCAGGACCAAACCCAAGGACAAGCCCCACCACCGCCACCACCTCCAAGCATGGACATGGCTCAGCTTCTCCAAGCCTTCCGAGAGGAACGCCAAGCCAACACTGCAGCCCTCTAGATGATTGCTCAAGCTGTCAATCGACAGCCGACGGGAAACGGCAATGGACGTTCCACGTTGGTGGAGTTCAAGAAGCATGCACCACCCACCTTCATCGAGACCGGCTACTGAACCCCCGGATGCGGCATCGGGTCCACACTATTGAGGACCTGCTGGAACTAGTCGGATGTACTGAGGACCGTGAGAAGGTGGCGTATGCTGCTCACTGTCTCGGGGGCACTGCTAGAGCTTGGTGGGATGGATTTAAGGCCATGCATGCCGAGCAAAACATCACTTGGAATGACTTCAAGGCAGAATTCCGCAAGGCCCACATTCCTTCCGGAATCATGGCCATCAAGAAGCGTGAGTTCCGAGCCCTGAAGCAAGATAGTAGCACTGTCAAGGAGTACATGCAGAAGTTCAGTGTTCTCTCAAGGTATGCCCCTGAAGATGTCAGCACTGATGCTGCCAAAAGGGAGCGCTTCATGGAAGGCCTAACCAGACTCTGCTGTACTCGCTTGTTGTGTGTGACTGCCCGACCTTTCCTGATCTGGTGAACAAGGCACTCATGCTTGAGGACAAGCGACATGCTTTGGATGATACCCGTAAGCGCAAGATGATCGGCAAGGGTAGCTCCAAGAACTGTAAGCCTCGCCTGCGGCAGCCAGCCCCGATCAAGCCAACCTATCGGCAGCCAAGAGCTCCTGCACCCGCACCAACTATCCACCTCGGTATGCCAACCCCTGCACCAGCTTACAACAACCCCAATAACAATGCGGCAAGAAGAGCAAAGAACCCCAACCAGGTCACTTGCTTTGGATGTGGTCAGCCAGGACACTACTCCAAGAATTGCCCCAACAAGAAGCCCGACGCCCTGCGCCCCAATGCTCAGAACCCAGAACAAGGCCGTGGAATGCCACCAAGGAAGCAAGCTCGCAACTCGCCCAACAGCGGCAAGGGTCGTGTGAATCATGTCACTGCAGAAGACGCCCAGGAAGACCCGAACGTCATGTTGGGTACGTTCCTTGTCAACTCAGCACCTGCAACTGTCTTATTTGATTCTGGAGCCACGCATTCATTTGTCACCCAAAAGTTTGCATTAAAAAGTGGCATGACCCCTACACCCCTGAATAACCCTGTGGTAGTACAAACCCCCGGAGCAGAGATGAGAGCCAAGATAGGATGTAAAGGAGTCGGTATTGTCATTAATGGGGTAGACTTCCTAGGAGACCTTATCATCTTAAGTTCACAAGGCCTGGATGTGATCTTAGGAATGAATTGGCTCATCAAGCACCAATGCTTGTTAGATTGCGCCAACCGGACTGTCACTGTGACCAATGACCAAGGAGTCGAAGTTAAATTTTCCTCCAACCCCTCCTCTGCTCAAGCCAACCAAGTCAACTGTGTGACTGAAGTTGGATTGGAGCAAGTGCCGGTAGTATGCGAATACCCCGATGTCTTTCCCGATGAGCTACCGGGAATGCCTCCTGACCGAGACATTGAGTTCATCATCGAGCTCATATCCGGAGCAGGACACATCTATAAGAAGCCGTATAGAATGGGATCGGAAGAGTTAGCAGAATTGAAGAAGCAACTGGAAGAGCAGTTAAGGAAGGGATTTATCCGTCCTAGTGCCTCCCCTTGGGGATCACCTGCTCGCTTGTGGCAAAGAAGGACGGTACCATCCGCTTATGCATTGACTACCGCTCCCTCAATGAGGTTACAATCAAGAACAAGTATCCACTTCCCAAGATTGAAGATCTGTTTGATCAACTCAATGGGGCCAAGGTGTTCTCCAAGATCAACCTTAGATCTGGGTATTATCAGCTGAAAATCAGACCCCAAGATATTCCGAAGACGGCATTTGTAACCAGATATGGCCTGTATGAGTGCACGGTCATGTCCTTTGGATTGACCAATGCCCCAGCTTACTTCATGTATCTGATGAATAAGGTCTTCATGGAATATTTGGACAAGTTTGTTGTTGTCTTCATTGATGACATTCTTGTCTTCTCGAAGACGGAAGAAGAGCACGAGCAACACTTGAGGATTGTCCTAGACAAGCTTCGAGAGCACCAACTGTATGCCAAGTTCAGCAAGTGCGAGTTTTGGCTATGTGAAGTTGGATTCTTGGGTCATGTATTGAATGCCGAAGGGTTGTCGGTGGATCCCACCAAGATTCAAGCCGTGACTGAGTGGCAAACACCGAGCAATGTGAAGGAGGTCAGAAGCTTCCTCGGACTCGCGGGATATTACCGCAAGTTTGTTGAAGGATTCTCAAGCATTGCCCGACCTATGACCCAGCTCTTGAAAAAGGACAAGAAGTTTGAGTGGACGCCGAAGTGTGAAGAGAGCTTCCAGGAGCTGAAGAAGAGACTGACCACCACCCCAGTTCTGGCCACACCAGATATACACAAGGAGTTTGTGATATATTGTGATGCGTCAAGAACCGGATTGGGAGGTGTTCTGATGCAAGAAGGCAGAGTCATAGCTTACCTTTCAAGACAACTCCGGCCTCATGAAGAGAACTATGCTACTCATGACCTCGAGTTGGCAGCTGTAGTTCATGCCCTGAAAACATGGCGACATTACCTCCTAGGGAAGCGGTGTGAGCTATACATGGATCACAAAAGTCTGAAGTATATTTTCACTCAAAAGAAATTGAACATGAGGCAAAGAAGATGGCTAGAGTTGATCAAGGATTATGACCTTAGTGTTCAATACCACCCTGGAAAGGCTAATGTGGTAGCAGATGCATTAAGCAGAAAGGCTTGTTCCTTGAATGCTATGCTTAAGAGCAGGCTACCCGCATTGTATGAGGAACTTGAAAGCTTCGGGTTGGAACTGGTTGCACCGGGATTCTTGGCCAACCTCGAAGTTAGGCCTACCTTGATAGATGATATTAAGGAAGCTCAGAGGGGACACGAAAGTATTGAAGGCATCAAGAGGAGGATCAAGGCAGGCAAGGCCCCAGGATTGTTAGAGGATGAGCAAGGAATTGTGTGGTTTGGGAATCGCATTTGCGTACCCAACAGGATTGAGCTCAAGAATTTGATCTTGCAAGAATCTCATGACACCCCGTATTCCATCCACCCCGGAGGAACCAAGATGTATCAAGACCGAAGGAAAGATTTTTGGTGGCACGGGATGAAAAGGGAGATTGCCACCTATGTTGCAAAATGTGATGTATGCCAAAGAGTCAAGGCTGAATATCGGTGACCTCTTTGGATTGCTCCAACCACTCAAGGTTCCCGAGTGGAAATGGGATAAAGTCGGAATGGATTTCATCACTGGACTACCTAGTTCAAACAAGGGACATGACTCCATCTGGGTCATAGTCGATCATTTGACTAAAGTAGCCCATTTCATTCCTGTTAAGACTACCTATGATGGCAACCAGCTAGCAACTCTATACATCAACAAAATCGTAAGCCTTCATGGTGTTCCCAAAGAGATTGTGTCAGATCGAGGAACCCAGTTTACCTCGAGGTTCTGGAAGAAGTTCCAAGAGGCCATGGGAACCAAGTTGTCTTTCAGCACTGCTTTCCACCCACAGACGGGAGGTCAGACAGAACGAGTAAATCAGATACTTGAAGACATGCTCCGGGCCTGTTTCCTAACATATGGAGCTAGGTGGGAAAATTGCCTCCCTTTTGCCGAGTTCTCCTACAACAACAGTTATCAGTCCAGCCTCCAGATGGCACCATTTGAGGTGCTATACGGACGGAAATGCTGCACGCCCCTCAATTGGTCAGAGACCGGAGAAGGACTAGTCTTCTGGCCCGATATCCTCCGTGAAGCAGAAGAGCAAGTCCAGCTTGTCAGAGAGCGTTTGAAGACCGCCAAGTCAAGGCAGAAGAGCTATCTTGACATTAAATCGCCGACAAGTAGACTTCCAAGTCGGAGACCATGTGTACCGCGAGTAACTCCTCTTAAGGGAACCAAGCGTTTCCACGTTAAGGGAAAACTCGCACCAAGATTTATCGGCCCCTTTGAGATCACCGCACGACGAGGTGAAGTGGCTTACCAGTTGGAACTACCACCTGAACTATCCGATGTGCACAACGTTTTCCAAGTGTCACAACTCCGGAAGTGTCTCCAAGTTCTAGACAAGCCTGATCTTTACAAGGACGTCAATCATCAAGCCATTGACCTTCAGCCTGATTTGACCTACCGTGAGAGGCCCATCTGCATTTTGGATGAGGCTGAGCGACGCACTCGAAGCCGCACCATCAAGTACTTCAAGGTCCAGTGGAGCAACCACACTGAAGCAGAAGCAACCTGGGAACGTGAAGACTACCTTAGATCCGAGTTTCCGTATCTCTTTAAAGCCTATTTTAGGAATCTCGGGGACGAGATTCTTGTAAGGGGGGTAGGTCTGTCACACCCTGCATTTTGTAACATTTCCTTTGCATTAATAAAGCATAAAATTTGGCCCAACAAAAACTTTTGCATTATTTGGCTTTTATTTTGGAGTTGGTTTTTCTCTGAGATTTTCAAATGCTCTTTAAAGTCAACTACTCCACCTTCTCAGATTTCATCTCTTTGCCCCAAACTTCTGCCCAATGATCTTGCCATGTGTATGGAGCAATATAGTATTTTCTTACAAAAATAATTTGGCCAAAAAGAATTTTCAAAATTTAGTTTTTCAAAAACCCTTGTTGAGATTTGCACTGCAAGTACTTGATTTGAGGTCTGAAAAATCTTTCAAAAGGTATATTTGAAACCTATTAGATATAGGATGCCCATAAACCACAAAAATATTATTTTAAAAGTTATTTTACTATTTTATTTAAAAAGCTTTTTCTTAAGGCCAGAAATGGACTTTAATAGGGAAAAATTATTTTATTGTTTTAAAAATATTTGACAAAAATCAGCGATACTCAGTGGGCATATATTTACCACATATAAGAGTTTCAACACATGGTCATGTTCAAAAAAATATTGGACAAAACCTCCCAAAACCATTTCTGCCCATTTCAAGGATTTGAAATATTTATACAAGAAATATTTTCATAAAAATCCAAGGAAAATCCAGCAAGTCACAAATGCATATTGTGATCACCTTGCAAAGCCTCATGTCAATTAAAGTCATTTTGGTTCACCAAAATGCCCCAAAACCCTCTCTGACCAGAATCAAACTTGAACAACTTTGTACTACCAACTTTCTCTCCTTGACCCCAGCTTTTGTGAGCATGTTCACATGACGAAATGAGGCCACTACACCAAGTGGTGCATCAAGGAGAAGTGATTTGCTCAACTAGATCTACACAAGTCCATTTCAGCTAATTTCTAGGGTTTACAAAAGTTGCATTGGCAACTTTGCCCAAATAAGCTCCAACTTGGTGGAAGGCCCTAATTGTATGTGTCATTTCACCCTGTGGAGTCTCATGGCGCTTGAAATCATCTGCTGGTCCAAACCATTATCAAACACCTTCGCCACATTACAAAAATCACCATTTTGACCACTAATACTACTCTCCTTGAACTCAACTCTTTACCACAGCTCCCCTAATCATCTCCTACCTCCAAGAACTCTCCCCGGCCATTGCTCAATGATTAAGGGTGAAACACCCCATTTACCTTCCTGGACAACAACTTCTCTCTCCTTTCTCACCTCCCTCCTCACTCCAGTGGCCACCCAGGGCATCCAATGCCCCTTCCCCATTCTTTACTTCCCCTTAGAGCTACCAGACACCTTTGGTCGTAACCACCTACATAGAAAATGGCCATGCCGGCCATTTGGCGCTGAGCGCTTCTGGCGCCCCGCATCAGAAGCCGCCTCTTCCAACCACCTCCGGCCACCTCGGGCCTCCCCAGCGCGCCCGACGATGCGCCTCGACATCCGCAACACGCCACAGCGTGGTCCCCTCCCCTTCTCCCTCCTCTCGCCCCAGCTCGCACGCGCACCGGCCGCCCGAGCGCACCAGTGAGCGCGCTCACACGCGCGGCGCCTCTGGCCCCTCCTGCTCCCTCTATTCCTTCCCCTGGTCGTAGACCACCTCCACAAACGCCCCCGACAGGCTCATTTGAGCCCCCGTGACCCGTAGCAACCGCAGTAGGCTCGCCGGTGCACGGGTCCTCGGTGGACCGCCATTCACCTATTTAAGGGCCTCCTCGAGCCCTACTCTCCTCACCACTCGCTCTCTCACTCCCCTAAATCACCCCCTACACCAGTCACCTCTCTCCAGACGAGCCCGAGCTCGAGATCGAGCTCGAGCTCCGCCGCCTCGGGTCGCTGTCGATCTCCGGGTACAGGCCCTCTCCATCGCTCCTCTTCCTCGATCTGGAACCGCCGCGGCTCACTGACCATTCCCCCTCTCTTCCCCGCCACTTTTGCAGCCAGAAACGGCCGGAGCCACCGCCTCCCGAAGCTCCTCCGCCATGCCTCCTCGTCGCCGACGAACCAGGCAACTCCGATGACGTCCACCACCTCCACCCAAACGGCTACATGACGCTGAGTCCATCCGTGCCTTCGCCCGACCTCGGCGTGCCCGTTATCGTCGCCGGTGAGCTCGCCGCCCTCTCTGACCCAGGGTTGACGACGACGGCCGTGGGGCCCGTCTGTCAGCCTCACGTCTTGACGTGTGGGTCCCACCCGTCAGGTTTAAACACACACGCGCGCGCGCATACCGGTTCGCCCGTCGGCTGAAGGCGTATTTTGCACTTACGCCTTCGACGTGGCAGCCTCGCGCGGGCTGAGGTCCTTCTGGGCCTGCTGCACTGAGGCCTTTCGCCCGTACATAGTGCCCCTTCCCTTTTTCTTTTCTCACACTTTTCCAAAAATTCCACAGGATAAAATATTTGTCCAAATAAATTAATTCCAACTCCTAAATTTCTAAAATATTGCAACCTATTTAATGGTGCAACTTTCATTCAAATCCAACAACCTTTTCTTCACTTGTAAATATTTAAATGTGATTTTAAGCATTTAAATATACCTTTGTAAATCCATTTCTCCTATTCTGCTACTCCAAATCCAAAACTAGGAATTTTCCCCTTCTTAGTTTTCAACCTAGTATTTAACAAAAATGTGTTGACATTTTTCTGAGCACTTTGGTTTTTTTGTTTTATTATTTCCTTATTTTCTCGTTATTCTTTTGCGACGATAGATTACGTTGCTGATGAAGGAGTTGGACCAGAAGGCTTTGAAGACCTAGAAGACTTTGTTGAGCCAGGCAAGCAACCCTTTGACCATGTCTATGAAACCTTTTTATGCATGCCATATAGCACTTTTATTGCTTGCATCGGAGACATGATATTGTGGTGACCACATGGGGCGGCTTGCCACCGTTACTTCCTCATTGATACTTGCATTGTGCGTAACCCTACCTTCTTATGAGGGTTATGCCGGTGGGAGTAGATAGGATGCTAAAGTAGTGCTACACAAAAAGGGACGGGTATATGCATGGTGAAGGAGACAAAGTATTTTCGAAGGACTTTTCGAAAACCCCATCGGGTGCCACTGATGCCCGAGGGAGATGATGAGATGGGTAACCACTTGATGACGAAGTGGTGTACCGAGGCATGTGTGTGTGGTTTTCGAAAACGGATTAGATTTAAGATTTGTCGACTGTCCCAACCTTACATGAGCAACCACTCTACCCTTGTATGGGAAAGGGCATTATTGATTACCTAGGGGGGAGAGTTGGTTCTCTCTCTCGGGACGGGGTCGTGCCAGGTAGGGCGGCCATGACTGTTTTTACAGGGCACCAGATACACTGTTGTGTCCCCTCTCGGATGTTACGATCTCGAGTGAGTCTCGTATGATGTACATCGTGAGGATACAGAACAACAAGTGGACTCCTTGTTAGTGTCGTCTAGGGAAAGATAGTGATCGGGTGCTTACCCGGGTACTTGAGGTATCACGGGTCGTGGATGACACGAAAGTTCCCCGGATCTTGTGGGTAAAGTGTGCAACCTCTGCAGAGTGTAAAACTATTCGAATCGCCGTGTCCACGGTCAAGGACAGTTGGGCGGTGCTGCTTAAACTACGTCCAGAGCTTTGCAAACCAGTGTGTGTGTGTGTTGATAAAACTACTTGGGTCAAGTCAAAGGACTTGACATGATTGAGTTGGGTTGGTGCCCACTCTATTTATGTTGATATCTATAACCTGTCCTCATGGTAACTTGAATTCTCCTGATGCATGTCTTACAAGTTGTTGAACATATTATTGCACTCAAAACTAGCTTTCTGCAAAAATTTACCTATATCATGCATTGTTATATCTGGAACCAAAAAATGGGTTGCTTGCGAGTACATTCAAAGTACTCATTGGCTTGCCATGGTTATTTAATTGGCGAGCATGGAAGAACCGGAGTTCGAAGAAGAGTTCTTCGGAGACGAACATGCGAGCTAGGACGTTTCCCAGTCAGAATGCCTGTAGGGTTAAGGCAGATGGCATGAGTTCTACTTATCGACGAAGATTTCCGCTGCTTGTGTTTCATTTGATGTTCAGCCCTTAAGGCTTTATCAATGTAAGACTTGACCATAATGGTCATAATTTGTGTAAGACGGTATGTATGGATGTAAGACTCTTGTTATTCAGCTTCTGTGTGTTCAGTGAGCATTGATCTCTGGGATCACTGTACACGTGCATTCGGTGATCACGACTTATGAGTCGGGGTCCCCACACTTGATCTCTAGCCTTCCCCAAGTTGCTTTCCACTCAAATCTTCTTTCCACCAGATTCAAATCCTATGAGAGAGAGTTGAGCGTTGGGGAGACTATCATTTGAAGCACAAGAGCAAGGAGTTCATTATCAACACACCATTTGTTACTTCTTGGAGAGTGGTGTCTCCTAGATTGGCCTGGTGTCACTTGGGAGCCTCCGACAAGATTGTGGAGTTGAACCAAGGAGCTTGTAAGGGCAAGGAGATCGCCTACTTCATGAAGATCTACCGCTAGTGAGGCAAGTCCTTCGTGGGCGACGGCCATGGTGGGATAGACAAGGTTGCTACTTCGTGGACCCTTCGTGGGTGGAGCCCTCCGTGGACTCGTGCAACCGTTACCCTTCGTGGGTTGAAGTCTCCATCAATGTGGAGGTACGATAGCACCACCTATCGGAACCATGTCAAAAACATCTGTGTCTCCAATTGCGTTTGAATCCTCCAAACCCTTCCATTTACTTTCTTGCAAGTTGCATTCTTTAATTTCCGCTGCTCATACACTCTTTGCATGCTTGCTTGAATTGTGTGAAGATTGCTTGACTTGTTCTAAAATAGCTAAAATCTGCCAAACTCTAAAACTGGGAAAAGGCTAAGTTTTTAATTGGTCAAGTAGTCTAATCACCCCCCCTCTAGACATACTTCAAGGTACTACAAGTGGTATCAGAGCCTTGGTCTCCATTTGCTTTGATTTCCATAGCTTTTGGTGGTCATAGCCTTGGTTTCGCAACCTAAGAGAGTATGGAGTCTAGCGAGGGAAATTATCACCGTAGAGGTCCTTACTTTGATGGTACTAATTTTGCTAGTTGGAAGCATAAGATGAAGATGCATATTCTCGGACATAACCCCGCCGTTTGGGTAATTATTTGTATTGGCTTGCAAGGTGAATTCTTTGATGGGAGAGAGCCGAACCGTGAAGCTAATGTGGAAGAATTGAAGATGTTGCAATACAACGCTCAAGCTTGTGATATCATCTTCAACGGATTGTGCCCCGAAGAATTCAACAAAATCAGCCGTCTGGAGAATGCAAAGGAAATTTGGGATACTTTGATTGATATGCATGAAGGTACCGAATCCGTCAAGGAATCCAAGTTGGATGTGCTCCAAAGTCAGCTTGACAAATTCAAAATGAAGGATGGTGAAGGTGTCGCTGAAATGTACTCTAGGCTTGCACTTATCACAGATGAGATTGCCGGCTTAGGGAGTGAAGAGATGACTGACATATTCATCATCAAGAAGATCCTAAGAGCATTGGATGGAAAGTATGATACCGTATGCACATTGATTCAAATGATGCAAAACTACAAAGATCTCAAGCCAACGAAAGTCATTGGAAGAATTGTTGCTCATGAGATGTCACTTAAGGATAAGGAGGAACTTCACAACAAGTCAAGTGGTGCTTACAAAGTCTCAAGTGAAGCCCCCACATCATCAAGTGAGAAACACACCTTCAATGAAGAATTGAGCTTAATGGTGAAGAACTTCATCAAATTCTACAAGAGTAGAAGCAAATAAAGAAGCTCGAAGTCAAGGTTTTACAATGACAAAAGATCTTCTAGTCGAGAGCGAAATTGCTACAATTGTGGGAGACCCGGACACTATTCCAATGAGTGTACGACACCCTACAAAAGAAGAGAAGACTCTCCAAAAAGAAGAAGTAGAAGAGAAGAATCACCACCAAGAGAGAGGAGGAGTAGAGATGATCGTTATGAACGAAGATCCTCACGGAGAAGCAAGGATTCAGAAAGGAAGGACAAGTCATCTAAGAGCTACACAAAACGAAGACATCAAGCTCATGTTGGTGAATGGGTATCTGACTCCGACCATCACTCCGAGAGAAGCTATCACTCCGACTCCGAATATACTCAAGATGAAGGTGTTGCCGGTCTAGAACTTGTGTCAACCAACTCCTACGACATATTTGAATCACCAAATGAAGGAATTGGTAGATGCTTCATGGCCAGAGGTCCTAAGGTAACACACCCCGAGTATGTTGATTTTGATGTTGATGAAGATGACTTGCTAGGTGATGATGATTTACTTGTTGACAACTCTAGTGATGAATACTATGATGAAACGTCAATTAATCATGCTAATAAAGTTGAAATGAATGACATTGATAAGGAGAAAGTTGAGCGTCTAACTAAAGAACTAAACACTCTTAAGTTAGCTCATGAAACTATCTTTGAAGATCATCGAGAACTTTTGAGGGCTCATGAGAAGTTACGCTTTGAAAAGCTCAATCTTGAGCAAGAGCATGAGTTCTTAAAAGCAATCAATGATGATCTTCGTAAGAAAAGTTCTTCTTACATTGCCAAGCGTTTACTCTTATCCACTTACATGCCTCAAGTCAAGTCTAGTAACAAGATCAAGAAAGATTCTTTCTCTAGTAGTAACAATAATAATGTCAAATCCAATATTGTTGCTTCTAGTAGTTCTCTTTATTCCACTAATGATTCTCTTAGCCAAGTTACACTTGAGCAAGAAAATAGCTTATTGAAGGGAATTATAGAGAAAGGTGCATACAAGAGCCTTGCCGGTTGTAAGCAATTTGAGGAAATTGTACGCAAGCAAGGAAGGCACCGGAAGAATCAAGGTGTTGGTTTTGAACGAAAGTTCAATGCCAATGGAGTTGAGTGGGAAGAAGATCAATACCCCAAGACGAAGTTTGTTCCTCAACAATAGAAGTATGATCCTACTTCCTTCAAGGGAACACAAGCACAAGATGATCTTCCACCACAAGACCACAAGAACAAAGGCAAAGACAAGCTTCAAGAAGAGATTGATGCATTTGAAGAAGCACCTAAGGTCTCGGTCAAGTGGATTCCCAAGACTACGTCAAGTTCTACCTCATCAAGTACAACTACAACTCCAAGGATTCCCATCAAGATGATATGGATCCAGAAGAAGAACTAGAGAGTTATTGAGGGTGACTCCGCCAACATATTTCACTCATATCATTACGGCAAGGACAAGTGCAATCAACTTCCATATCTTGCACTAGTTCAAGGAGTCACAAACCCTCATGTTGGTAAGGCAAGGGACAAGGTAACTGTCGGTGTCAAAACCGGCGGATCTCGGGTAGGGGGTCCCGAACTGCAAGGCCTAGGGCGGATGGTAACAGGAGACAAGGGACACGATGTTTTTCCCAGGTTCGGGCCCTCATGATGGAGGTAAAACCCTACGACCTGCTTGATTAATATTGATGATGTGTGTTACAAGAGTGGATCTACCACGAGATCAAAGAGGCTAAACCCTAGAAGCTAGCCTATGGTATGATTGTTGTTTGTCCTACGGACTAAAACCCTCTGGTTTATATAGACACCGGATAGGGTTAGGGTTACACGTAGTCGCCATTACAATGGTAGGAGATCTACATATCCAGATCGCCAAGCTTGCCTTCCACGCCAAGGAAAGTCCCATCCGGACACGGACGGAGTCTTCAATCTTGTATCTTCATAGTCTTGGAGTCCGCCGATGATGATAGTTCGCTATCCGGACACCCCTAGTCTGGAACTCCTCAAAGAGCCCTCGAACCAGGCTTCAATGACGGATGAGTCCGGGCGCATGTTGTCTTCGGCATTGCAAGGCGGGTTCTTCCTCCGAATAATTTATAGAAGATTGTGAACACCAGGATAGTGTCCGGCTCTGCAAAAATAAATTCCACATACCACCGTAGAGAGAATAATATTACACAAGATCAATCTGTGACGTATTCTGTGGCGTGACGTCGCACCACTACCAAGCCTTTACTCAAATTGTTTTATTGTTCCACCTCGGTAGCGTTTAGCGAAGCGGTTTCCTTGGCACGTCTTGTCGGCAGATCGTGTTCCCCTTATTCTGGGATTCCCATCAATACGGACGTGGGTAACCCAACCGCGCCATTGATTGTGACGCTTGGGGATAAGCGAGTTTTACCAGCCAAGGGGACACATGTTTTGTCCGCCCATATAAGGATAAAGATCCAACCCTTTTACCTGCGCCTTCTTCCTCCTTGGCTTATCCATCTCCGCGAACTCGAGCTCCAGCGCCCAAGTCCGCACTTCTCACCTCAACCTTCTCCAATTATGTCCAGAGCGGGAGGCAAGTGGATGGACACCTCCGTCGCGGAGGGGCAGATCCAGAAGCTGCGCGACGCCGGATATTTGTCCAGCAACATCGCGCATCGGCTCCCCGACGAGGAGAGCTCGTCCCCAACCCGTGCCCCATGAGAGGGTAGTATTTCTTCCCCATTTCCTCCGCTGGACTGGGCTTCCCGCTTCATCCCTTTGTCCGGGGCTCATGTTCTACTACGTCCTAGATTTCCATGATCCGGCCCCAATTTTATCCTCAACATCTCGGCGTTTATCGTCAGGTGCGAGGCATTCCTTCGCATCCAGCCCCACTTCGGCTTGTGGCTCAAGACCTTGATGTCAAGCGAAGGTTGTGAAGGGCAGCCAAGCGGAGTGCGGAGGCGCCATGGTGGGCAGGATGTCCCACGCTACGTGGCTGGAGGGCACTTTCGTGGAAACCATCAAGGGGTGGCAATCGGGGTGGTTCTCCATCACCGAGCCGCAGCGTGACTCGATTGGGCAGCGGCCCCGAATTCAGATCCGCATCCCTACACAGCTCACCTCCCGGAAAGAGAGTGGCCGGACTTGGGGGATTCGGAAGAGCCGACCGGACTCCAAGCCCGTATCCAGTGGTGGACAAGAAGCTCAAGCTTGTCAACGTAGTCCAGTCATGCTCATCCGCCATGATTCTTCCGTGCGGCCGACGGGCTTCAACATGTGGGAGTTTGATCCGCGCAGCACCGCACTCGAAGCGGGCTCTTCGACACTACGTCATTTAAGATGTCTGGAAGGTGCGTTCAAGGGCGCTGAAGCTCCCGCATCCGCCATCAAGATCGCGGATTCCACTCATCGCAGGCCCAAACGAGGTAAGTGATTTCACCACTTGTTTTCCATAGTTTGACTCTATGCAGGATCTAAACTCCCTTTAACTTTGATCGACTGGTGGCAAAGGCCGAACAGACACCTGTCCGGCCCCATCGCCAGAGGACCAGCGGACGCCCGCTTATCGGGCTCTTGGCTCGGCACCCCATGTGGTGCCGGAGAAGAAGGCCAAGAAGACGGCCACGGGACTCGGAAGAGTTCCGTTTTCAGGTGCTATCGGATGATGAATCGAGGGCCGACTCCTCCCACCAAGGTGAGGAGGAGAAGAAGAAAGCCTCTCCCCAACGGGGGAGGGAAAAGGAAGGCCTCCCAACAAGGGAGGCCAAGGGTCCAAGAAGGAAAAACTCTTCCCCGGATCGCTCCGCCAACGCCAATGACGACGATCGGCCTCCAAGGGCCAAGCCCCTGGCGAGATCGTAAGTATCCGGACTCCCGAATAACTTCAAGGTTTTTATTTTCGCCACATACTGTCTTTCTAATGCCGCATACAACCCTGCAGTCCGCCCAAGGATGATCTTCCCGTTTTTTCGAGCGGGTCCTTGGGTGCGTCGGATATGGATTCCCTTCCGACCGCCTCCACCCCCCGTGCCGCGGACGACGCCGAGGTGGGATCCCAGAAAAGGACCCACCAGAGGGGTAGGCCCGGAGGTGTCACAGACACCCTCCCGGGACTGCACCGGACTCAGCCCCGGAGGCCACAGTGGCTCCGGAGTCCGCGGGCGACCCTTCGTAAGAAGGGCAAGACCATGACGCCGGCTGCCTCCGGCCCAACCGGAGGTGCCGGATAATTCTTGCCGGAGGCGCTCAACGGTGCCTCCATCAAAGAGGAACACCGCCTTTATTATGAGTGCGGTGATTCGAAGGTTCAGCTCGCCAAGAGCGGGCTGACTGAAGCCTGCAGCAGCCTTCTAACGAGCTTTGAGGTAAGAATTTCAATATATGTAAAAATGGTACCGCATAGACAAGAGCCCCCGATGCTCGGTTCGGTGTTCGAACGAAAAGCCGGACCGAGGATCTTTAGAAAGATAGACGCACGAGTCATAAAAATATGTCAATATGGGATTGCAGGTCTTTCTTTGACCTCCGCCGACCGATCAAGGAGGTCAATAATTTGAAGAAAAACCTCGAGCGGTCCGAGAACAAGCTCGGTCATGCCAAGAAGCAGCTCGAGGAAAAGGAAGGTGAGTAATACCTTATGAAAATTGTACCTTACAGAAAAGGATTTGGTTGCAAGAAAAATGACAAGGATAACGTGGGTATTGTAGGGGCCACTAACGAGGTGGCGACCACGAAGGAGGCGGTGGCCGCGCCGAACGCATGCGGCCATGAGCGCACCGAGCGAGAGAAGCGAGGAGGCTCGGGTGGCGGAGGTACAAAGAAGAGCTCCGTGATCTCGTGAAAAACATGAGAGCTTGGAGCGTGACTCAAGACTCGAGAGTCCGAGCTTACAAAGGCTCTTGAGAGTGCCAAAGCCGCTAAGGCCGAAGCCTACAAGGCCCTCCAGAGATTGAGGCGGTGAAGAAAATAGCAGCGGTAAGGCATTTTTCATGCAAAGTAAGCACGTGAGAGTTAATTACCTGCTCTTACCCAAATTCGAGCTCTCCAGAGCGTTCGCAGATCTTCCTTGCAGGTCCGTGTCCGATGCCAAGATTCTACCGGGCCGAGGAGGGAGCTCGACGGAGAAGGTCTTCTCGGTCTCGATGTCGAGGCCGGACATCCGGTGCCCCTTAGCGACCAGCTGAAGCAGCTGGTCGAGCTCCACAAGGCAGCCGAACAGGCCATGAAGGGCCTCATAGTTCGGCTGTGGCCTAAGGAGGCCATGCCTGGGAGCTACTTCGGCCTGGTGCGGCGGCTGATGGATGCGTGCCCGTGGGTTGAAGTTATCAAGCATTCCGCTTGTGTTGAGGGTGCCCGTCGGGCCCTTGCCCGCGCAAAGGTGCACTGGGCAAGATGGATGCCTGACTCGTGACGGACCCGCCACCAGAGGGCAAGGAGCATCGCACGCCCGAGATGTATTATAAGAGTGTGCTGAAGGGCGCCCGCACTATTGCGGGTGAGTGCTCCAAAGATGTAATATTTGAGTAGACTCGCATTTTGTTATCCTATGCGCTGAAAACTTAGTTCATATGCGCTAAGCAACGCTTGTTAATTTAAAATATTACCTTCTGTGCGGCTGTTTATCAAATTTGAGAAATGGCAAGTCGTCGGCCAAATTTCATGCCACGAAAGTCTTTGGGGTGTTCGGATAAACTTGAGTGCTCTTGTTCCCATTTTTGGGTCCATCTAGGAGGCGCTCAACACAACGTAACAAGGCAACCGGACTTATAATGCTTGAACACTCTCACTTAGCCATAGAATTCTATAATTTTAAATTTCGTGAAGCCCCTAGTCTTCGAAGGCCGAATTTGTGGCGCTATCCACGCCTTGGCCGGACAGTATCCGGCTCCTCGCTCTAAGCGGCATAAGTCTTTAAGGACTCGCAAAAAACCTCTCGAACAGCGATCGACTCTCACCTCATCATGACGGTCAGTTTTAGCTTTCTCCACTGAGGCGTTAACCCAGCCGAACTGGGGCGGAATCGCAGTGGTTCTCCCGGTGCTACCTTAGCCGATATAACGGAACGTAAGGTACCAAAACATGGGAGCCGCAAACCCAACTATTGACCCAAGACATGATTCAGAGCTGATGCATATAGTGCTATAAGTTCGGGGTGCCGCACTTGTGAAAGTGTTCGGACTTATTATACCATAATGCGGGAAACATAAGCCCCTGGTGTATATTAGCCGTACCAAAGTGTACGGATGCAACATGCCGTGAATGAACATATGTATGAAAAGAAATGCAATTATAAGAAAAAAGGTGCTGCATTGTTTTATTCAATAAGTGCTGCTACCAATGCAAAACGATACAAATAGTGCGATAAGCAAGGTATGGGACTGTTAAGCATGTCCCCCTCCAGGGGTAGGCTGCAGATTGGTGTATAAAAATGCTCGTAATGGATACCACCTATATATTCGTTGTAGCCTTTATCCTTCCCTGGCTATTGCATCGTGAGTTCGGCAGGTCTGCTGCCGGACAGGGCTTCTGACAAACGGAGTCCTGTGGGTAAAAAATAAAAGGTAAAAAGAAAAGAAAAAAGAACGACACACTTGAGAGCCCATGGTGTGGTTGAGCCGCAATCTGGGTTTATCATGGTCGTGCCCCTCTCCCCATGCCCATGGTATCTTCAGAGCATAATGGTGTACGCGAAGGACCTGCTTTGATGTTTCGCAGGAGCTGGGGTTGGGGCCGCATCTGGCGCTGCGTGCTTTCGGAACGTGCCAGCGGTCTTGTTGTAAGTTACTCCGGCGCGCTTAGCTGTGTCCGGCCGCTTAACGCCGGACTCGAGAATTGCCTTAAGAGGCTGCATTGCACTTGTCGCGAGAGCCATCAGATGTTCCTCCGCAAGCGGAGAGAACGCTCGTTGTTTCGCTGACCGTGATGACTCCTCGAGGGCCCGCATCTTGAGCTTGAGGTATGCGTGGTCGGCACCGCTGTTGAACTTTGCAAACGCTGCACGTCCGAGCAAGACATGATAGCCGCTATGAACGGGACTATGTCAAGATTAACTCCTCGCCGGAAGTTATCCGGGATCCGAAGACCACTTCCAGGTGTAATTGAGCCTGCATAATTGGCTTCTACACCTGGTATGACGCCTTTAAAGGTCGTTTTGGTAGGTTTAATCCTTGAGGGTCTATGCCCATTTTGCCCATCGTATCCTGGTAAAGCAGGTTCAGTCTTTGCCGCCGTCCATCGTGACTGGTTAGGTGAAATCCATCGACGATTGGGTCTAAGACCAGTGCGGCGAATCCACCGTGGCGGATGTTGGTGGGGTGGTCCCTTCGGTCAAAAGTGATCGGGCAGGAGGACCATGGATTGAACTTCGGGGCAACTGGCTCCATCACGTAGACATCCTCGAGTGCACGCTTCCGCTCCCTTTTGGGTATGTGCGCTATGATATCATGTTCACCGTCCGCACTTGGGGGAAACCCTTCATCCTCTATTGTTCGGCGGTTGGGTATCGTCCTCGCCATCGCTATGCAGCCCCTTGTCATTGTTTTCGCAATTAACTTGCCTACCTGTTGAATACCCAACAGTCCCTGTTGGTGTGGTTAGCTGGCTTTTCAGGGTGCCGTATCCGCACAAGCGGTCGAGTATTCGGTCCAAATTGGACGGACCCGGAGTAGTTCTTTTGAACGCCTTTTTCTGCTGACCGGGTTTAGAGCCTCTGAATCCGGCATTGACTGTCGTATTCTCAATATTGTCGCCGTTAATGCAGCGTTTGTTTTTGTTACGATGCAGCCTGCCATTTCGGTTCTTGAAGTCCGGACTGCCAGAATTTTTGCTGAGGTTGTTGCTGCGTGCTAGCCAGCTGTCCTCACCCGCGCAGAAGCGGGTCATGAGTGATGTGAGGGCTGCCATGGATTTTGACTTTTCCTGTCCTAGGTGCCGGGCAAGCCACTCGTCACGGATGTTATGCTTGAAGGCCGCGAGGGCCTCCGCATCCGGACAATCGACGATTTGGTTTTTCTTGGTTTAGAACCGTGTCCAGAATTGTCTGGCCGATTTGTCTGGCTGCTGAATTATGTGGCTTAGGTCATCAGCGTCTGGAGGTCGCACATAGTGCCCTGGAAGTTATCGAGGAATGCGGCTTCCAGGTCCTCCCAGCTCCCAATTGACTCTGCTGGCAAGCTATTGAGCCAATGCCGAGCTGGTCCTTTAAGCTTGAGGGGGAGGTATTTGATGGCGTGAAGATCGTCACCGCGGGCCATGTGGATGTGAAGGAGATAGTCTTGATCCAAACCGCTGGGTCTGTTGTGCCATCATAGGATTCAATATTGACGGGTTTAAACCGTTCGGGATTTGATGATCCATTACTTCGCCTCAGGAAGCATAGTGGGTGTCTTGGCGCCTCTGTCTTTGGGCGATATCACGGCGGAGCTCAAAAGAGCTTTGTCTGTTTTCTTGGTCGGCCGGACTTACTATGTCCGCGCGACGGTTGTCGCCACGCACTGCATGCCCACGCCGATCCATAGATCGATCTTGAGGGTCTTGCCTTGTCCTCCAATATATCTTGCAGGTCCGGAGCGTTCCCCTGTGGTCGTGTGCTTTTTGAGCGATGCCGGGGTACGGTTCTAGTGAAGGGCCTAGAGGCCTCTCTGTCGCGACCGCAGGGTGGTCGGTCAGCCGTATTGTCTCCTGGTGATGCGGGTTCGTAAGCCTCCTCCTCTAATCGGGGGAGCAGCTTGCGTTTAGGGTAGCTTTGAGGGGCGTTGAGCTCATGCTCTTGACGCGAGGACTTCATCCATCCGCCGGCTAGCAGATCCCGATCAGCTCTAAGCTGTTCGCTTTTCTTGAGGCTGTTCGCCGTGGCCATAAGCCTGCGCCTAAAATGCTCTTGTTCGATGGGATTCTCGAGGCACGCACGAATTCATCGTCGTCGAGGCTTGCTTGCCTCCCGGAGGGAGGCATATAATCCTCTACCTCTTCTTCCGCTCTCTCGTGAGGGCTGGTGTCTCCATCTTCCGCTATTTGAATCTTGCTGAGTGGATTGTCTTCGCAGACCGTCCGATGTATTGTTATCTCCAAAGGCCGGAATCTTCATTCTTGCCGTGGCGGGATTTAGAGCGGCGCCCGTTACGCCGGCGCTTGGGCTGCTTCTTGGAGGGTCATCCTCCATTGTTCCATCGCCGTTCCCATCTTTTGGGATGTCCACCATATATATGTCGTATGACGAGGTGGCCTTCCAAAGGCCCTGTAGGCGCTGGGTCTTGTTCGTCTCCGGCATCATCGTCCATACCGTCGATGTCTTCGGAGTTGTAGTCTAGCATGTCAGTCAGATCATTGACAGCGGCTACCAAGTGGGTGGTGGGTGGGCTTTGAATTTCTTCGTCGTCCGCATCCCAACCGTCCTAACCACAGTCCGGCCAGGGCTCTCCTGATAACGAGAGGTACTTTAGCGAACTCAAGATGTCGCAAAAGGTGAGTGCTGAAAGATGTCCGCGGCCGTGAACTCCATAACGGGCGTCCAATCGGATTCGATTGGCAAGGGTGCGGAGGGTTCGGAGTCCGGAGAGGAGTCCGGCACCCTGAAGTCGAGGTCTTCGCAAAGGACAGGGATAGAGTTCGGCTCGATCGCTGTAGAGATTAAAGCCCCCGAGGCGGCATCCAACCACTCGTCCTCGATCGGGGAATCCGGCTCCGGATTAAGGGTCGGAGCGGATTCTGGTGCGGCCTCCAGGGCACTGTTTGGCTGCAGAGCTAGATCATGGCCATCGAGACAGTGCGGCGCGCTTGGCTGCGGCCCGAATCCATCGAAGATCAAGTCTCCGTGGATATCGGCCGTATAGTTTAAACTTCCAAATCTGACCTGACAGCCAGGGGCGTAGCTTTCGATCTACTCCAGATGACCAAGCGAATTGGCCCGCAGTGCAAAGCCGCCGAACACGAAGATCTGTCTGGGGAGAAAAGTCTCACCCTGGACCGCGTCATTGTTGATGATCAAAGGAGCCATCGGGCCTATCGGTGACGGCATACGTAGGAACTCTCAATGAAAGCACCAATGTCGGTGTCAAAACCGCGGATCTCGTAGGGGGTCCCGAATCGCGTCTAGGCGGATGGTAACAGGAGACAAGGGACACGATGTTTTACCCAGGTTCGGCCCTCTTGATGGAGGTAAAACCCTACGCCCCGCTTGATTAATATTGATGATGTGTGTTACAAGAGTGGATCTACCACGAGATCAAAGAGGCTAAACCCTAGAAGCTAGCCTATGGTATGATTGTTGTTTGTCCTACGGACTAAAACCCTCTGGTTTATATAGACACCGGATAGGGTTAGGGTTACACAGAGTCGGTTACAATGGTAGGAGATCTACATATACCCAACGCCAAGCTTGCCTTCCACGCCAAGGAAAGTCCCATCCGGACACGGGACGAAGTCTTCAATCTTGTATCTTCATAGTCTTGGAGTCCGACAGATGATGATAGTTCGGCTATCCGGACACCCCCTAGTCCGGAACTCCCTCAGTAACCTAATGATTTCATGGACATCATTTTGTGTGTGCATCATTCTATGTGTATGTATATACTTGTTTGTTCCTTGTGGGACTAACCCATATAGGTATTGAAAGTGCAACTCACTCCAAAGGATTGCTCCAAAAAGATCTACATCAACTTTGAGCATCCACATCTTCAACACCTACATGAAGTCATCATCGACAAAACCCAAGGTTAGTTCATCCCTCTAAGGGGGATCTCACCTATAGGGGGAGCTTAACTCTAAGAATTGAGTCAAAGAAACTAATGATGTGAACACATAAATGCTTTATGTAAAAGTGGTAACCCTACTTGAGCTTAAACGATGAGTATGACCTATGATCAAATGTCTATCATTTGATTCCTAAGTCAATATACTCATATATAGATGACCTAGTCATCGCCAATTGTTTGATAGATGCTAGCATTGGTTGTGCATGCTTTGCCACATATTTCATTTGCCATCTTACTGTGTGAGCATGTTGGTTGCATACTTTACTCATTCGAGGACATCCACTTGTTGTTTTGATTGATTGGCTTCTTTTTCTTTGGCCAAGTGGATGGACAAGAATGCCTAAGAACCTACTCTAGCTATCTATGCTTTTCTCGTCTCAAACTCTATTCATGCTACATCACAAAATTTGATCAAGTCAGATTCGAACCACTTTGTGTGAGGAGCACTCGGAGTCCCCGACTCATCATAGACTTAAACTTCCAAAACTTCTTTGTGATTCTCGGTCTGACCGATTCCTCCATTTCGGTCTTACCGAGATCACTTAGTCGATCTAGGTTTTCAATCTCGGTGCAACCGATTTGAACTCTTCGGTCACACCGAGTTGCAATAACTGCATACGCTTTGCATCTCGGTGCCACCAAGTTGTTCCACTCGGTCACACCGATAGGGTCGGGCTATATATAGTCACGGGCAAAAATTTGGAAATTTCTCCAAACCACTTCGCCCGCGCAATAGCTCGCTCTACCTCCGTGGTCTCCGGATTGTCTCCTCATAGCCAGCCACCTCCTGTCGCTGGTATCCGCCGCCGTCAACGGAATTCAGCCCCGCCATTGCCGCCATAGCGAGTCTCCGCCGAACTAGGGTATGGACTCGATCACAGTGCTTTCCTCGTCCTATTCTCAGCACATTGTGTTCTTATTGATTCTTTCCACGATTGAAACACTCCTATCCAGTTAATGCAATCCTTAGAATAGTTTTGATTCGAAAATTTAGGGTTAGGTTTCCGCCGAAACCATCTCGGACCCACCGAGTTGATAAACTCGGTCCCACCGATTTGGCTTATGCCATTGCACTAGTGAGACTCGGTCTGACCGAGAATTGCTAATCGGTGAGACCGGTTTTTGGACTTTATGAAACCCTAGCAGTCTCGGTGCCACCGAACTGTGACTCGGTCCAACCCAGTTCATCAGTTTAGGTTCCAAAACTGCTTCGGTATCACCGAGTTTGAAAATCAGTTGATCCGAAATGCTTTCTGTGGAAAACTAAAACTGAATTTTTGAGCCATTCTTTTGCAAAAATCTCTCCATTTTGTGATGCTCATCCACTCTACCTCATCTAGAACTCTTCACAGGGTCAGCAAGATGTTTGCGGCATGTCGCACTGTGAGTGACAAATACAACAGTCGTGAGGAACAGTGAACATGAGTGAGGGCACTAGTCCCTCCAGCTCTTCAGATGAAGGCAGCAGGAGCACCCCAAGCAATTTGCCTAAAGCTGCCACCGAGCAAAGGAAGAAGAAAACCTCAGATTCTCAAGATGAGGATTATAGGGCGAAGAGGATGAAGCAACCTCCAAGAAGGTTGTGCTCAAAAGGAGTATGGCTCAAAGACATAGCACAAAGCCTAGACTCAATAAGAAGGTTCCTGCCAAGAGGACACCTATGCCAAAGGTCGAGCATCAACTCAAATTCTGAAAAGCCTGATCCTGCAGAGCCACCGCCAACAAGGGAAGAAACGGAAAGAGAGGGTCAAGAAGACCACAACAGAGTTATTGGGAAGCCTTCCATGATGGAAGAGGAAGAAGAGATTGCTGCACCGGCACCAAAGGAACCCAAGCTTATGGGTGATGCTATAAGATCGTGGGCTGCCACATCTAAGCCCAAGGAAGCACCCAAAGCTGCCCCCAAGGCCAAGCTCAGCACCAAAGAGGAATACCGTGAGTATTCCAAAGAATGATAAGAACAAGGCCCTAGTGCCTGAGGTTGCTGATGAAGAAGATGAAGAAGGACAAGTTTTGAGGAAGCTCAAGCCCAAGATACCAGACCACAATGATGCCCATCCTGTGGCTGAGGACATGAAGATCAGAAGAGACAATGGGTTGAGGCTATGGAGGATGACCGATCCATATGCCTCAAGGAGAAGGACAGCTGTGGACTACAGGTTCCACACCAAGGAACGACAGGACTTTTATGAGACTATCCTGCTAGATAAGAAGCCCATAGTGTGTGATATGAGGTGGGTCGACTGGACCTACATGAAAGAAAATGTAGAGCACTATCCCGGAGTGCAAGACAATTTTGTTGCTGTTGGAATTGCAGACTTTGTTGGGTAAAAAGCTCACCAACTGGAACGATGAACTTATCATGCAGTTCTACTCCACAACACACTTTTATCCAGATGGCAGGATAGTGTGGATGTCTGAAGGTACAAGGTACCAGTCAACTGTTGAGGAGTGGGCAAAGCTGATAAATGCCCCAAAGGAGAATGAAGACGACCTTGATGTATATGCCAAGAAGAAAATGGACCACAATTCCATGGCACACATGTACAAGGAGATCCCAGACACAACCATTGAGACACATAAGTTTGGATCAGTCCACTTCCTTCCGCTGTGGCTGCCAACTATCAAGCGCATCTTAAGGCTCACTCTACTGCCAAAGTCTGGTGACCACAATATGATTAGAGGGCATGCAATCAACATGTTGCATTTGTTTGATGTGTCACAGAAATTCAAAGTCATGAGCCTTATGGTTGAAACCATTAAGAGGACCTGCAATGACCGTAAAAGAAGTTGTGGATATGCCCCTCGGATCCGTGGAGTTGATTAACTCAAAGATGGGCACATGCAAATATCTATTGGATAAAGAACATTTTCCAATTTATCCAGACTTTGAGGACAATGAGGTTGTCATGAATGAGAATGATCCATCGTCAGTTCAAGCACAAGAGAAGAAGGAGAAGGCAAGGAAGGAGAAGGCTGCCAGGAAGCCAACTCAAGAGGAGGCATCTGAGTATTTCTTGAAGAACAAGCAGGAGCAGCTGGATACTTAATAGCATCAACGCTGAGGATTGAGAAGGGATTGGCCACCCTCACTCAAAATCAGGAGAGCTTGGAAAGAATCATAGAACAAAAGTTCTATGACTTAGATGTGAAAGTAACTGAGATTCAGTCTGCTGTGGAGCAACTACAAGATGACATGCAGGAGAGGAATGGCAAAACAACAACTGATGCATTTGCCAGCGTGCCTAGAGCCCAGAGGTCATCTGCTGTGCCAGTTCCTGACACAAGAGCCACTTCATCTGCACCAGCTACAACCTCAGTGCCACCAGCTCTAGCTCCATCTACTTCAACTGAAGCCTTCGTCCTCGGCGTTATCCGAACTCCACCACCTGAAGATCAAGCCTGAGAGTCGATCTAGCACTATGCATTTTCTATGAACTTTTTGGTAACTTGTTGCCAAAGGGGGAGAAAAATGTATAGAAGATAGGCTTCGAGAGAGAGAGAGAGAGAGAGAGAGTTGCTTTTGTTCTCTCTTGATTTGGTGGTTTTCAAACTTGTTTGCTTTTGTTTGCTTGATATACTATGTTTGTGAGACATTGATGATCATGTGTTTGATCATAAGCTACACTTATGCATGTTTGATGATATTATCTTATCTATCCTATGTGATCATTCACCGTGCTTGGTGATGAGTGCCTGTATTCATTCTTTATCATTTTGAGCACTCCACCAAGATGTATGTGACATGGAAGAGTAACCCATGAGCCTAATTCCTTGTGCATTTGCAGTCCAAAGCAAATCGTAAACTATGCACAAATTTATGGGGAGCTCTTGCTTATCACATACTTCTCAAAGCAACGATGTTTTTCAATCTTATTATCATTTGTCGAAGCTTTGATCTATATGTTGTCATCAATTACCAAAAAGGGGGAGATTGAAAGTGCAACTATCCCTAGGTGGTTTTGGTAATTCATAACAACATATAGCTCATTGAGCTAATGCTATTCCAAGATGAACATTTCAGAAAGCTCAATGAATGGCATGGCATGGATGATGAAAGTGGATCCTCAAATGCTAATGACAAAGGATTGGCTCAAGATCAAAAGCTCAAGACTCTTCATTTTATATTTTAGTGATTCAAGATCACATTGAGTCTATAGGAAAAGCCAATACTATCAAGGAGGGATGAGGTGTTGCTTAATGAGCCTCTTGCTTCATGTGCTTAGTGATATGCTCCAAAACCCTCAGCTACTTTCTCACATCCACATATGACCTAAACTTAAAGCCAAAATCGATCTCACCGATTCTTCCTATCCGGCTTCACCGATTCCATATGTCATAGCCACTGCCACAAACCCTAGGCAAATCGGTTCTACCGATAGGGATCTCGGTCTCACCGAGATGGGATTGTAATCTCTGCTTTCCTTTTCAGAACTTTTCGGTCTCACCGAAAGAGCGGATCGGTCCCACCGAGATTGCAATGTAAACTCTCTGTTTCCCTTTTGTAACATTTTGGTCTCACCGAAAAGAGCAAATTGGTCCCACCGAAGTTTACTCCGACCAACTCTCTGGTTAGCTAATTACCAAAATCGGTCTCACCGAGTTTGTGTAATCGGTCTCACCGAGACTACGTTATGCCCTAACCCTAACCATATCGGTCCTACCGAGATGCAAGTCAGTCCCACCGAAAACCCTAACAGTCACTAGGTTTACCAAAATCGGTCTCGAATCAATTTGTTGATTCGGTCCCACCGAGATTGGTAAATTGTGTGTAACGGTTAGATTTTGTGTGGAGGCTATATATACCCCTCCACCTCCTCTTCATTCGGAGAGAGAGCCATCAGAACAAACCTACACTTCCAACTTACCATTTCTGAGAGAGAACCACCTACTCATGTGTTGAGACCAAGATATTCCATTCCTACCATATGAATCTTGATCTCTAGCCTTCCCCAAGTTGCTTTCCACTCAAATCTTCTTTCCACCAGATTCAAATCCTATGAGAGAGAGTTGAGTGTTGGGGAGACTATCATTTGAAGCACAAGAGCAAGGAGTTCGTCATCAACACACCATTTGTTACTTCTTGGAGAGTGGTGTCTCCTAGATTGGCTAGGTGTCACTTGGGAGCCTCCGACAAGATTGTGGAGTTGAACCAAGGAGTTTGTAAGGGCAAGGAGATCGCCTAATTCGTGAAGATCTACCGCTAGTGAGGCAAGTCCTTCGTGGGCGATTTACCATGGTGGGATAGACAAGGTTGCTACTGTGGACCCTTCGTGGGTGGAGCCCTCCGTGGACTCACAAGAACTGCTACTCCTTCGTGGGTTGAAGTCTCCATCAACGTGGAGGTACGATAGCACCACCTATCGGAACCACGCCAAAAACATCCGTGTCTCCAATTGCGTTTCAATCCTCCAAACCCTTCCCTTTACTTTCTTGCAAGTTGCATGCTTTAATTTCCGCTGCTCATACACTTTTTGCATGCTTGCTTGAATTGTGTGAAGATTGCTTGACTTGTTCTAAAATAGCTAAAATCTGCCAAACTCTAAAACTGGGAAAAGGCTAAGTTTTTAATTGGTCAAGTAGTCTAATCACCCCCTCTAGACATACTTCAAGGTCCTACACCCACGGTTCAATATTGAAGTGTTCCTGAAGAGGTCGAAGGATGGACGGTCAATCATCCACAAGCACAGGCCTAAAGTTGCAAAGACCTTCAACATGAATGAAGGCTCAATATTCGCCTTCCGCATCAGCAGCTTTCCATATGAGATGCATCTCTCTATGTACCGTCTATGATGCTAATTTCGAAAGGTTCTAGATCTTGCATGTGAAACTTGCTCGTGGTGCAGTTGCGCAAATGTTTTCCTTATAGTGACTGTGTGGGATGTATATACGAACAGAAACGTTTCGTGGTGAATGACTGTGTGGGATGTACTTACGACCGGAAATGATTTCTCCTGTATAATTGTATTTTTTTGAGCACTATTGTACGTATTTCTGTATTTGAGTGCTCGCTGGTCGCACACGACCTCATTTTGCCGAGCGTGTGTGCCAGGAGGACATATCCCCAACGGTTTATGGGTCATGTGGGAAGGACCCCCCTATCGCCCACACTCACTTGGCGATGGTTCCGAATGTCGTCGCGGAAAGGGGTTAAAAACCTCTTCACTCGGGGTGTTTTTGAAACTTAGGCGAATCTGGTTCGTAGCTAAGCCCCCGAGTGAGAGGATTGCTCTTCACTCAGAATGTTTTTGAAACTTAGGCGAATCTGGTTCGCGGCTAAGCCACCCACCGGGGGATTTGGACACACATTTATGTGAATACAATCATTAGGAGACTACAGAAATCATGTCTTTGATAAACAATCTGAAAAGTACTTCTTATTACATCTCGACAATCTGAGTGCTTAGGTATAAAAGCGGCGGAGCAGGTCGCATTCCAAGAGCGCAATTTGTCTTGCTTCTTGGCTACATTGTAAAGATGATACGCCCAGTTGTGGAGCACCTTGGTGATGATGAAGGGTCCTTCCCAGGCAGGGGCAAGCTTATGAGGCCTCTGCTGATGCACTTGGAGCACAAGGTCTCTTTCCTGAAATGCTCGACCTTTGACGTTTCAGGCGTGGAATCGACGAAGGTCTTGCTGATAAATTGTCGACCAGACCAAAGCCATCTCTCGTTCTTCCTCCAGAAGATCGACGACATCTTGTCGTGCTTGCTCTGCCTCGGCCTCCGAGAAAACTTCCACTCGAGGAGCATTGTGTCGCAAATCACTCGGAAGCACAGCTTCAGCCCCGTACACCATGAAGAAAGGGGTTCGACCAGTCGACTGGTTGGGAGTTTTCCTTAATCCCCACAGAACAGATGGCAACTAGGTCACCCAAGCCCCAGCTGCATGCTTGAGGTCGCGCATCAATCGGGGTTTCAACCCTTGGTGGATCAAACCATTTGCTCTTTCACCTTGCCCATTCGACTGCGGGTGCGCAATGGATGTGTAGTCGACCCGAGTGCCTTAGGAAGCACAGTATGATCTGAACTCATTAGAATCAAAGTTTGAGCCGTTTTCCATGATGATGTTGTGCAGAACTATGTACCGGAACATCAATTCTTTGATGAAGCTAATGGATGTGCTTGAGTCTAGGTTCTTGATAGGTTTTGCTTCAATCCACTTAGTGAACTTGTCGACTGCTATGAGCAAATGAGTGAAACCACTTCTGCCAGTTCTCAAGGGCCCAACCATGTCCAATCCCCACACAGCAAATGGCCAGACGAGTGGGATGGTCTTCAAAGCTGATGCAGGTTTGTGGGACATGTTTGAGTAAAACTGACAGCCTTCACATGTGTCGATGATATCCTTCGCCATCTTATTTGCCCATGGCCAGTAGAATCTTGCTCGGTATGCTTTAGCCACGATGGTCCGAGAGGATGCATGGTGACCGCAGGTCCCCGAGTGAATCTCGTTCAAGATCAGTCAACCTTCTTCTGGAGAGATACATCGCTGAGCCACACCAGTTACACTTTCTCTAAAAAGCTGTCCACCTATAACTATAAAGGCTTTTGATCTGCGGATGAACTGACGCGCTTCAACTTCATCTTCTGGAAGCTCCTGCCTAAGAAAATATGCAATGTACTGTCTAGTCGGGGGTGATTACAAAAACTTCCATGATTAGGTCGACAACCGCTGGTACTTCAACTTCAGTCAGATTGGTTGAACTTATCGGTTGTGGGGGCTCCTCTATAAAGGGATCTTCTTGTACTGACAGGGTGTGGAGATGCTCCAAGAACACATTACTGGGAATAGGCTTCTGAGTGGAACCTATTTTTGCCAGATCATTAGTTGCTTGATTCTTGAGTCGAGGTATGTGGTGGAGCTCCAAATCCTCAAACTTCTTCTCTAAATTTTTCACTGCGTTGCAGTATCCAGTCATGGCAGGGCTCCTGATATTCCACTCCTTCGTCACCTGATTGACCACCAATTCTGAGTCCCTGTAAACTATCAGGCAACAGACGCCGAGTGAGATGGCCATACACAACCCATACAAAAGTGCTTCGTCTTTAGCTTCATTGTTGGAGGAATCAAAGTGAATCTGGAGGATGTAACTAAGCTTGTTGCCTCTTGGGGATATTATAACCACTCCAGCACCAGAACCATTCAACATCTTAGAATCGTCAAATAACATGGTCCAGTGTTTCAAGTGAACTTGGGTCGGTTGCTGTTGCTTAATCCACTCGGCCAAGAAATCTGCAATTGCTTGAGACTTAATCACCTTTTTTGCTTCGAACTTGATATCCAGAGGGAGAAGTTCAATCGCCCACTTAGCCACTCGACCAGTTGCATCTCGATTGTTTAGAATTTATGATAATGGAGCGTCGCTGACGACTGAAACTGAGTGGTCTGCGAAGTAATGTGCGAGTTTCTTCGTGTTCAAATAAATTCCATAGACAAGCTTCTAGTAATGCGGATACCTTTGCTTGGATGGAGTCAGGACTTTAGAAATGTAATACACTGGGCATTGAAATTTGTAAGCTCTGCCTTCGTCCTCTCGTTCGATTGTGAGCACTGTACTAACGACCTGTCCAGTGGCTGTAATGTATAACAATAGAGGCTCTTTGCTGACTGGAGCAGCAAGCACCGGCTGGGTGGAAAGCAGGGCTTTGAGTTCCACAAATGCTGCTTCAACTTCAGGAGTCCACTTGAACATATCAGATTTTTTCATCAGATGGTAAAGAGGCAAGGCCTTTTCACCGAGACGAGAAATGAACCGACTTAACGCAGCCAAAAAACTTGTGAGCTTCTGAACGTCATGCACACGCACAGGGCGTTTCATTCGGAGAATAGCTCCAACCTATTCCGAGTTTGCGTCGATCACTCGTTCGGAAACGAGAAAACCAAGTAACTTCCCTCCTAGAACTCCGAATGTGCATTTTGACGGATTGAGCTTGATGTCATATCTTCTTAGGTTGGGGAAGGTCTCAGTGAGGTCAGTCAATAGGTCGGAACCTTTGCGTGACTTGACCACGATATCATCCATGTATGCTTCCACGTTCTGACTGATGTGAGTGAGCAGACACTTCTAAATCATGCGCATGAACGTGGCATCAGCATTCTTAAGGCCAAAAGGCATGGTGACATAGCAAAAGCACCCGAATGGGGTGATGAAAACCGTTTTTGTTTCATCGTGTCCATACAGACGGATCTTATGATACCCAGAATATGCATCCAGAAAAGACAAATTCTTGCACCCCATATAGTTGAGTCGACAATCTGATCAATGCGGGGGAGAGGAAAATGATCTTTCAGGTAGGCCCAATTGATATGTTTAAAATCTATGCACATACGAAGTGAATCATCTTTCTTAGGGACCATGACGACGCTGGCGAGCTACTCAGAGTGGTATATCTCACGGATGAACTCAGCTGCCAGGAGCTGAGCCACTTCCTCGCCAATCGCCTTTCTTTTTTCCACAACGGACCATCAGAGATGCTCTTTCACTGGTTTTGCTTTTGGGTCGACACGCAAACGATGCTCAGCCAGCCCCCTCGGTACACCTGGCATGTCTGATTGTTTCCATGCAAAGATGTCCCAGTTCTCACAGAGGAACTGGATGAGCGCGACTTCCTATTTGCTGCCGAGTGTTGCTGAGATGTGGGTCGGAGCAGCAGTGGGGTCTTCCGGTCGGATATGAATAGGCTTTGTCTCATCGGCTGACTAAAATGCGGACTCTGAGGCAGGCTTCTTGGCTCGCAACAAATCAAACGATCTGCATTTTTCTTGTATTCCTCCATCTCTATTGCTGCCATATGCTCATCAGGAATTTTTGAGCCTTTCAAGGCACCGCCTCGCCTTCTGCCTATTTCTCGTGACTGTGATCACACATCTGGGTCCAGGCATCTTCAACTTGAGATACACGTAACATGGTCGGGCCATGAAACGAGCATATGCGGGCCTGCCCAGAATAGCATGATAAGCACTGTGGAAATCCACCACCTCAAATGTCAACTTTTCCTTGCGCTAATTCTTGGAATTATCGAAAACCACATCAAGAGAAATTTGTCCGTGTGACTTTGCCTTTTTTTCGGGGATGACACCGTGGAACTGCATGTTACTCTCACTAAGTTTGGACATCGGAATGCCCATCCCTTGGAGGGTCTCAGCATACAAAATGTTCAATCCACTGCCGCCATCCATAAGGACTTTAGTCAGTCGGGTGCCCCCAACGACTGGGTCGACCATCAAGGCGTGCCGTCCAGGAGTAGCAACATGCACTGGGTGACCCAACTGGTCGAATGTAATGGGAGTCTTCGACCACTTGAAGTACGTCGTAGTTGCTGGAGCAACCATATTCACTTCCCTGTTAATGACCTCCAATCGACTGTTGCTCTCTACATCAGCAAAAATCACCAAGGTAGCATTGACCTTAAGGTAACGATCACGTTCCTCTTTCTCCTCCTCCTTATCAGATTCTTTCTCACTGGGCTGACCCTCTCGGAACTGCTGAATTAGGAGTCGGCACTGTCGAATGGTATGCTTGGGTTGAATCAAGTTACCCTCTTCGTCTTTCTTTGTGTGAATGTAACATGGAAAATCCAGAATGTCCTGGCCTGATTGATCTTTCACCTTCTTGGGTGTCCACTGCCACTTGGGTTTTCCTTTAAATTTCTCTTGTGCATTCAGGACCGCAGCTTCAGCAGGACCTATGGGATCGGCCTTACGTTTTTGCTTCCGACCGGAATTTCCACCTCGGGTGTCCTGGTCGACTGGTTTTCCCTTACCACTGCAGAGTCGATCTTCCTCTTCGCCGTTAGCATACCGCGTGCTTCACCCACCATTGGAGTCGCGAATGGCCGGGCCGCTTGCGACGGCGGATGGCGGGGAGCGGTGATGCAACGGGATCCGACCGATACTGGGTCAACGGCTGCCGCAGAAGGACGCCGAAGGCACTCGCATGGAAGTGCGCTACCCCACGGACGGGGAGTGCCTCAACCTCGAGCGGAACTTCTTGAAGCCAGGCGGAACGACGATGAAGACGAGCGCGCCGAGATGGATCTCGTGGCACAAAGCCAAACCACCGTTGGAAACCATGTTAACGAAGAAGGAAATTCACAACCTCACAGGAAGTCGCTCAGACGCCTGTCCCACGGTGTGCGCCAACTGTCGTAGGAGTGACTCTGGCAGTAATAGTGTAGGGTGCGTAGGAGGAGGCAAGGTCCTAGCTACGGCTAGGTTGTACACACAAGTGTATGAGTTCAGGCCCCTCTCGGAGGAGGTAACAGCCCTACGTCTCAGTGCCTCAGAGGCTTTGTCGACTAGATATGTGTTGAAGTTACAGGGGGTGCGAACCCTTCTGCCAGAGGAGGGAGGTGTCTTATATAGAGTGCATGAAGTCCCTCCAGCCCTCGGTTACACAGGGTTCAATGTGAGTTAAGACAGGGGTGTTACTGGTAACGCTAGCTATTAATGATCTTTATGACTAAGGAGTGAACGCGTGACCGTTGCCATCCTAGGGTGGCTTTAGATCTTCTGTACTCCGAGTGATTCTTCATATGGTCGAGTGACGCTATCATGGTCGAGTGGAATTGGGGTATCCAAGTGGAATATTCCGTCGAGTGGATTGCACTTGAGGGGGATTTCAATCGGTGCCTTCTGTTGGACTTTGAATGCCTTTGACTCTATGAAAGTGTCCTTGGGTAGGGTTTCTAGGTCAGGCCTAAGACCCTACCCTAGGTACATGTCATCGTCACTAGGTACATGTGCAAGACTTGTAAACTGAGATAGAGGGAGTATATGTTCCTTAGACCATGAACTCATGCCACTCCCTAGTACTGGAATAATGCTTTGTGGGCATCAACCGTCACTTCGCAACTAGGTGATCATAAAAGGTGTTCTCCAGGTAAGTCAAAAGCTACTAGTTGGGTTGCATCGATCAAGACTGGGATTTGTCACTCCATGTGACGGAGAGATATCTCTAGGTCCTCTCGATAATACAACATCCTGAGTAGCTTGCAATCATGTGACTATGTGTTTGGTCACGGGGGTATTTTATTACGGAACAAGTAAAGATAACTTGCCGATGATGAGACTGAACTAGGTATGGTGATTCCGACGATCGAATCTCAGGCAAGTAACATATCGCCAGACAAAGGGAATTGTATACTGGATTATCTAAATCCTTGACATCATGGTTCAATTGATGAAATATCTTCATGGAATATGGTGGAACCATTATGGGTATCCATGGTCCCACTATTGGTTATTGATCGAAGAGGAGTCTTGGTTATGTCTCCATATTCTCGAACAGGGGTTAAACACTTAACGTTCGACGCTGTTAAGGTTTGATGAAGATAATAAGATGGTGTTATCGAATTTGGATTTGGAGTCTCAGATTGGATCCCGGACATCACTAGGATCTTTGGAATTGTAAGGAGACAAGAAAACATAAATGGAATATATTTTCCGGGTTACCAGAAAAGTTCGGGATATTTTAGTAATGTACGGGGAAGGTTCTAAAAGGTTTTGGAGTGGGACCCACCTGCATGGAGGGGCCTACTTGAACGTGGGTGGTGGGACAAGGTGCCACACCTCTGGTTCATATGCACCAAAATCCCCCTAAAAGGAATTGGATCAAATCCCTAAGGGATAATATCAAGATCCCTAAAAAGGAGGGATCGTGATCGGTGTGCAAGGAAGGAGGGGATTTCCTCCCCCCTTTGGTGTGCAACCCCTAGAGGCTTAGAGGAGGGGCCAAGCTCCTCCCCACACCTATTAATAGAGGAGGGAGGGGCTGGCCGCAACACCTGACATCTTGGTTGTTGGCCGCCTTCCTCTCTTTCCATATGTCCCTAATCTGTGCATTTCTTAGCGAAGCTCTGCCGGATTTCAACCATACTCCCGCCACCACGCCGTCGTGCTGCTGAGATCAACCTCATCCACCTCTCCCCCTTGCTTGCTGGATCAAGAAGGAGGATGCAACATCAAGCTGCACATGTATGCAATTCGGAGGCATCGTTCGTGCGGTGCTACATCAGATTGGTCTGATGAAAGTATGACTACATCACCCATGATCTCTAGATCGTTAAACATGTGTGTTGTACAAGGGTATGTAGACCTTTTCCCACTCACTTCTAGCATATAATAGATTGGATCTTCAGTTTATTCGTTCCCTCATAGGAATTTTTTATTTTCCTTGCAACAAATCCCTTCAGTGGTATCAGATCCCCGTCTATGCAGAGATTCTATGCACGAGTATAACACAGTTTTGTTGTAGGCATTGATGTTCATGTTGCTACCCTCCTTTGTTTTTTGAATTTGATGGGATAGTGGGATGAAGCGGCTCGCACCAGCTTTACTTGTCCACGCACAAGAGACCGGTTCCGCACTTGACATGTAACTTGTATTTAATAAGCGGTTGGCGGGTGTTTGTCTCTCCCACTATAGTTAAAATCTGATTTAACAACGATGGTCCTGAAAAAGGTCAAAGGCAACTTGTATATCACCATTGTGGCTTTTGCGTAGGTAAGAACGGTTCTTATATGTTGCCCTTAGAAGGCATGTAAAAATTTGCAAGAACAAAGTAGAGGACGACTAACTTGTTTTTGCAGGCCATGTGATGTGGTATGGCCAAGATATGATGTGATGTATGAGATGATCATGTTTTGTAATCTTTCACAACTTGCATGTCGATGAGTACGGAAACCGGCATTAGCCATTTGGTTGTCTTAATATTATCATATGACATGTGTGTCATGTTTAAGCGTCATGTAATTGCTTTACTTTATCGCTATGGGTTAGCAATAGTTGTAGAAGTAATAGTTGGTGGAGATAACTATATGGCGACACCAAGGACCTAGGTGCCATGCTGGAGGTGATGGAGATAATGCTGGTGCTTTGGAGATGATGATCAAAGACACAAGAAGAAAAGGCCATATCATGTCACATTTGCATGTGATGTTTGTCCTTTTATGCATCTTATTTTGCTTAGATCGCGATGGTAACATTATAAGATGATCCCTCAAACTCAATATCAAGATAAAAGTGTTCTCGCTTAGTATGCACCATTATGAAAGATCATCGTTTTGAAGCACGTCGTGATGATTGGGTGTGATAAACTCTACGTTCACATACAATGGGTGTAAGCCAGTTTTACAAATGCAAAAATAATTTGGTTAACTTGACAAGCTTAGCATGTACAAACATGGTCTCGAAAGACATCGAACCTAAAGGTTAAACATGAGTCATATGGATGATATGATCAACATGTTGGTGTTCACCGTTGAAACTACTCCATCTCACATGATGATCAGACTTGGGTTAGTGAATTTGGATCATGTATCACTAAACAACTTGAGGGATGTTGATTTAAGTGGGACTTCATTAGTAATTTCATTAAATTGAACTAATTATCATGAAAAGAGTCTAAATGTCTTTGCAAATATGTTGTAGATCAATGACTCATGATGTAGCTCCGCTCAATTTCAATGCGTTCATAGAGAAAGAAAATTTAAAAGATGATGGAATCGACTTTACAGACAAGCTATATAATCTGAGGATCGTCTTCACTACTGCACAGAAGGCTTATGTGCTTGATGCACTGCTCGGTGCGCCACCCCTTCCCGGGACGCATGCGGATATTGTGAATGCCTTGCAGACACGTGTTAATAACCACTCAATAGTTATGTGCGCCATTCTATATGGTTTGGAATCAAGGCTCCAAAACGTGTTTAGCACCACGAGGCATATGAGTTGAATGAGGAACGGAAAATGGTATTTCAAACTCACGCCCGTGTGGAGAGGTATGACGCCTTGGACAGATTCTTTAACTGTAAGATGGAAGAGAACAACTCAGACGCTTCACATGCATACTCAAGATGTATGGGTATGCTGATCGCCTAAATCAGCTGGGAATTAAAATTCCTGATGAATTAGCGATTGAAAGGGTTCTCCAGTCACTACCACCAAGCTACAAGGGTTTTGTGATGAACTATAACATGCAAGGGATGAAGAAGTCACTCCCTGAGCTTTTCGTTATGCTTAAAACTACAGAAGGAAATCAAGAAAGAATATAAAGTGTTGATGGTCAAAAAGACCACCAGTTTCAAGAAGGCTAAGGGAAAGAAGGGGAACTTCAAGAAGAGTGGTAAGCAAGTTGATACTACCATGAAGAAGCCAAAAGTTGGACCTAAACATGACGCTGAGTGTTTTTATTGCGGGAATGTCCAGTGGAAGCGTAACTGCCCCAAGTAAGGCTAGCAATGTTAACAAAGGTATGTTTGATGGCGAAGTATCCAGTGAAAATAGGAATCCAGTGAAAATCTGAAAACTATCATCATGGCTGTTGGATTGTCAGCAGATGGTACAGATTAGAGGCGGGACTAATAACCAGTCATTTAATTATTTTGCACGTAACCCCTTCTTCTCCTACGACCCCTACCCTTCTCGCTCTGTTCCAGCGGCGGTGCGGCGCAACACCCTCCCCCTGCGATGATGACTCGGTGCTGTAACAGGGGCGCTCTCTCCTCAGACGATGACTCGTGTCGCGGTGCTTCGCACCCGACGGCGGCTTGGCCGCTGCCTCCAAGCACCTGCGACTCGGCCGCTATGCTAGCCCCCACGCGACCCAGCCACGGCGGCCGTGGAGCTTCCATCACGAACGAAGAATTAGCGACCGCGATGCTGCACCCGCATAGGATGGCGTCCGTGGTGCTTCCCTCACGCGACAGCGACACTGCGGCTAGGCTGTTGCCAAACGCCATGAAGTCTCGGCCCGCGATGTTGACCTCCATGCGATGGCGACTCACCGGCTATGGTGCTGCCTCCTTGAATCGTCTACCGCCTCCATGCTACGGAGATCTAGTGGCCGCGGTGCTGGACCGACAGGAGGGCATGCACGTCCAGAACTTTGATGTGCAGATTCCTGATGTGCAGATTTTCTGTATTAGAGTGTATCTGAATACTGTGATTTTGCTCCAAAACTTTACGAGACAGCAAGAAGCTTTGTATGCCATGTTTCTTGCTTTTGGTCTCCACTGCAAGCTAGTGTTGGAGCTGTGATTAGAAATCACCAAGCTGCATTGTTCATGCCATGTGCCTACCTGTAAGGATGCTGCAAGTTCCAAACGTGCCCAAGTTTGGTAATTCTTCCAAGACTCTGTTGAGATTATCTTAGTCTTGTAGACTCGTGTTGTCTTTTGGGTTAAGAGAGATTGTAAAGAAGTGGTGCATGAATTAACTGCCTTATGCAAGACTTTGTTGGTCATTGGTTCAATGAAGCTCCCAGACGGAGTTGCTGAAATAGTTGTAAACGATTGTGCTTTTGTGACTGGTCAATATTTTTTACAAACAATCTTTGATGTAATCTTTCAACATATTATGCTATGAAATAAGTTCAATGTAATCAAGCAAGTCTCTTAGCGAATTTTTGATGTTTTGCAACATGCTAGAACTAGAATTTTTAGCATACAAACTCCACCTTCCTCAATCTGTTCCAACGTTGGTGAGGAAACTGTACTGTATATTGCTTTTTGTAGAAGATAAAAGCTCAAGAATTCAAATTCATTATTGAGCAAATCAGGTATATAATTTTGAGCCTTGCTCATTAATTTGAACCGTATAATAATAAATTATGTGTTGCTCACATTGTTGAGCAAATTGTAGTGTAGATTCGTAAGCATTGTTGATCATATCATATTGCAGTTTTATACATTACTCTTCGTAGAAGAAAAGAGCTCATACTTTCATAACCAAAATACACTCATTTTTATTTTCATTCAGAATGTATCAGAACACCACATTCAGCTATATATTCAGGCTTTTCTTGAGGCAGCTAAGCTGCTAGTCATGGCCACCGCTCGCACATCTCTTTGAATGGTGCAGTCCAGGACATGGCTGGCTGGCTACGGCGTGGAGCACGCAGGCTCTGATGTCGCCGGCGTGGGCCTCATTGTCTGTGCACCACCGCTCCACCTCGACATAGTCGTCATTGCCTGTGAGGCTCTCTAGGTCGACGCTGCAGGCTCCCTCGCTTGCCTAATGGCGGCATCCCTGGACTCGGCTCCTCGGGGGTCCTCCCCACTGAGGGGGCTCCAGCGCAGTGCGCGACGTCGTGGCCGCTTCAGGTTGTGTCCGTGGCGGCGAGGGTTCCCTCGAGAGAAGAACTGGCGCAACAGAGAATGAATCCCCAAGTAATTTGACTAATTTATCTAGCAAGTAGGGGGTTATGTATAAAATTACATTTAAGGGTCTGGTGGTGTTCCCACCTCAAATATGTGCCGTTCCTCGTTGATCCAATGGTCCATGATGCGAATTTCCAGATTTTCACTGAAATCTCATTTTCACCAGATACTTCGCGATGTTTGCTATACATGTTATTGATGTGTACCTTACTAGTGCTCGTAGTAGCGCCTGGGTATTTGTAACTCAAAATAGGAGATACATAATCAATGGAGACTAGCAAAGGGCGGGGTGACGATGTGCGTTGGGAATGGCTCCAAGGTTGATGCGATCGCCGTTGGCACGCTCCCTCTAAGTCTACCTTCGGGGTTAGTTTTAAACCTAAATAATTGTTATTTGGTACTTGTGTTAAGCATGAACATTATAACCGGATCTTGTTTATTGCGAGATGGTTATTCATTTAAATACGAGAATAATGGTTGTTCTATTTATATGAGTAACATCTTTTATGGTCATGCACCCAATGTGAATGCTTTATTCTTGTTAAATCTTGATAGTAGTGATACACATGTTCATAATTTTAATGCCAAAAGATGCAAGGTGAATAATGATAGTACCACATACTTGTGGCACTACCGCTTAGGTCATATTGGTGTAAAGCGTATGAAGAAACTCCATACTGATGGACTTCTGGAATCACTTGATTTTGAATCATTTGAAACATGTGAAACATGCCTCATGGGCAAGATGACTAGACCCCACTTTCCTAAGATAATGGAGCGGGCAAGTGACTTGTTGGAAATAATACATATTGATATATGTGATCCAATGAGTGTTGAAGGACACGGTGGATATCGTTACTTCTTGACCTTCATAGATGATTTAAGTACATATGAGTATATTTACTTAATGAAACACAAGTCTAAAGCATTTGAAAATTCAAAGAGTTTCAGGGTGAAGTAGAAAATAATCGTAATAAGAAGATAAAATTTCAATGATCTAATCATGGAGGTGAATATCTGAGTTACGAGTTTGGTATGCATTTAAGACAATGTGGAATTGTTTCACAACTCACGCCATCTGGAACACCACAACGTAATGGTGCCTCCGAACATCGTAATTTATTAGATATGGTGCGTTCTATTATGTCTCTTACCAATTTGTCACTATCATTTTGGGGTTATGCATTAGAGACAACACCATTCACTTTAAACATGGCACCATCTAAATCCCTTGAAATGACAATGCATGAATTATTATTTGGCAAGAAACCTAAGCTATATTTATTAAAGTTTGGGGAGGCGATGCTTATGTCAAAAGGGTACAACCTGATAAGCTCCAACCCAGCAGAAAAATGTGTCTTCATAGGATACCCAAATAGTAAATTGGGTATACCTTCTATCACAGATCCAAGGGCAAGATCTTTGTTGCCAAGAATGGATCCTTTCTAGAGAAGGAGTTTCCCTCGGAAGAAGTGAGTGGGAGGAAGGTAGAGTTTTATGAGGTTACCGAACCTTCTCTTGAATTCGAGAGTAGAGCGGAAAGATGTTCATGTGGCGCCTACACCAGCTAGAGAGGAAGCTAATGATGATGATCATGAAGCTTCAAACGAGGCTGCTACTAATTTTGTAGGTCAACCATGACACGTATTGCTCCTGAATGGTACGTCGATCCTATCATGGACACCCACTACTTCAGGATGCTGCTAACGCGACACTACGATCAGAGACCCTTTGATGAAACTGTGTGCGATGCATTAATCACAAACGGGGATGTAAAAAACCCATCAAAAAAGGTGCAAAATGTTTACGATGGAGGAGCCATCAAACACGGTTCAGATTTTAGTTGCATGTGCTATTCAGGGCACACGGTTAACCCGCTCGAACTGTTTGTGATGAGGCAGAACAACAGAAACGACGGCTGTATCAATGTGTGTGCGATATACGGCATACAGTTCGCTCTGATGAACTGTTTGCTATTAGGGAGTGCAACAGAAACGGTTAGCCAGATCAAGGTGTGTGTGATATAGGGCACACGGTTCACTCGGACGAACTGTTTTCGATTAGCGAACACAACAGAAACGGTTCAACTTAACAAGATGTGTGTGATAATGGCAAACAACCGATTCGGATGAACTGTTTGCGATGAGAAATTACAACACAGACGGTTGTGTGCGATTCTTTGTGTACATTTTTTTGAAAATGCAAACTAGTTGCTTGCGGTGGCTAGGAGTATCGCACATGATGCGTCTACGAGTACTCGTGTGCGATGATTAGTAAGTTACACATACGTTTCCTTATGTTAACGCTTGTGTGATAAATAACACGTGGCACCGGATATAGTATTCAGGTTGTGTGTGTGCTCCACTTAGTCTTCCCGCGCTCCAGCGAATGCTTCCCGTGCTCCACATGGGTGAACTGTAAAATCCACGCCTCTTCCCTCATTGGTTTCCTGCCACTAGCTAATGGCTTGCTGCATATAACCCGGGCGGTAACACACCGCCGCAACACTCTGCGCAGATCTAGTCCTCACCCATCTACCATTAGTTATTCCAAGCATGCCAGGCAACGACCAAAGCTTCAACGTTGATGCCTACGTGCATTACATCTTTGACGAGGAGAACAAGCTGGAGCAGGTCTGGGAGCAAGAGCTTCATCAGCTAGTGAAGGCACCATGGCCCATCGGCAGCGATATCGGCGTGACAGTCCTTGGGAGCACAATCGACATATTGTAGAGGAGGTGTGATGAGCAGTTTGCCATCCATCGTGCAAAAGAACTAGAGCTGCTCGGCGGCATGATCGATGACCCACCCGAAGAGCCGCTGTCACCAGTTCTCATCGAGAGCCTGATGCCCCGCAAGGAATGGGCAGAGGACCTCTGCGATTCAGTCAAGACACAGGCAGCCTGCAGCTTCATCATTGCCCGCGGCGACCGTGTCAACCTCGATCCTGATGATGTGGTGGCCAGGTGTCGGTGTCAAAACCGGCGGATCTCGGGTAGGGGGTCCCGAACTGTGCGTCTAGGATCGATGGTAACAGGAAACGGGGGACACGATGTTTACCCAGGTTCGGGCCCTCTCTATGTAGGTAATACCCTACTTCCTTCTTGATTGATCTTGATGAATATGAGTATTACAAGAGTTGATCTACCTCGAGATCGTAATGGCTAAACCCTAGAAGTCTAGCCTGTATGACTATGGTAATGAATATATCTCATCCGGACTACGCCCTCCGGTTTATATAGACACCAGAGGGATCTAGGGTTACATAGAGTTGGTTACATGGGAAAGAATCTTCATAGATGAACGCCAGGCTTGCCTTCCACGCCAAGGAGAGTCCAATCCGGACACAGGTACAGTCTTCGGCCTTCATGTCTTCATAGCCCATCAGTCTGGCCCATGGATAACAGGCCGGACGCCCGAGGACCCCTTAGTCCAGGACTCCCTCAGTAGCCCCTGAACCTGGCTTCAATGACGAGGTGTTCGGCGCGCAGCTTGTCTTCGGCATTGCAAGGCGGGTTCCCTTCTTTCCGAACTCCAAGATAGTCTTCAGACGCAGTGATAATATCTGGACCTGTCACACACACACACCATACACAACCACAGAGACAATATAATTTTGCACGAGTTCAATCCGCTGACAAATTTCGGTTGCATGACATCACGTCCGACCGGTCATAATTCCGGACCGTTTTGTGCCCGACGCTCCACGTCCCGAGACGTGGTTGCCATTGGCACGTTTTGTCAAAGCAGAGATCGTGCGCCCTTATAGTGGGATCCTCATCAATGCGGGGCATGGGTAATCCAACCGCGCCGTTCATACAACCCTTGGGAATAGGCGAATTCCAAGGTGAGTGGGGAGGCGTTTGATATTTACTGCCTTTATAAACGGATAAGGATTCCGTCTCCCTCTCCCACGCCCTCTCTCTATCTCCGTCCTTCCAATCTCGAGCTCCAGCGCCCAAGTTCTTATCTCATTTCCACTCGAGCTAGCACTCAACCATGTCTGGATCCGGAGGTCAGGGCAAGTGGATGGTCTCCACCGTCAAGGAGGAGGACATTACTGATCTTCGGGCGGCCTGATACTTGGCGAAGCAAATCGCCCACCACCTGCCGGCTGAGGTACAAGTCGTCCCCACGCCGGAGCCCAACGAGAGGGTGGTATTCCACCCTCATTTCTTTCGCAAACTAGGGTTCCCACTCCACCCTTTTGTCCGCAGGCTGATGTATTATTACGGGATAGATTTCCATGATCTGTCCCCGAACTCCTTCCTCAATATCTCAGCGTTTATCTCGTGTGTGAGGCCTTCCTCCGCATCCAACCCCACTTAGGGCTATGGCTCAATGTCTTCAATGTGAAGCCGAAGGTGGTGGATGGCCAGCATGCGGAGTGCGGGGGAGCCATGGTGAGTAAGCTGTCAAACGTCTCCTGGCCGAAGGGCACTTTCATGGAGACAGTAAAGGAGTGGCAGAAACAGTGGTTCCACATCACAGAACCCCGTGGCACCACCTGGCCTCAGCTGCCGAATCCCGCTCCGGTGCTCCCATGCGACTCACCTCCTGGGCCGAGAAGAGTCCGAACTGGTGTTCACCCGATGAGCTGATAGCGCTGCAGACGCGCGTTCAGAGTATGATAGCCAAGAACGTCAAGCTTATCGATGTAATCCAGCCGTGCCAGCGTAGAAGTCGCCCTCTATGGGAGTTTAATCGAAGAAGCACCAAACCCTGGAGAGGCTCTTCGGAACTACTCACAAAGGTGCCTGGAAGTTGCTCTTTAAGGGCAACGAGAAACCGCCGGCCACGGATTCAGACCGTGGTCACGATTGTAAACACCCCTCTAGCAAGGTATGTTATTTTTGGCGCATCCCGTACTTGTTTGTTTCGAGGATGATGTCTGAATTTTTATCATTGCTTTTTCAGGACTGGATGGAGAGGGCGAGGCGGATCCAATGTCCGGCTCCGCTGCCTGAAGAGTCGGTCCTCCCGCGCCTGGCGAAGATGCTTGTGCCGATGCCATATAAGGCACTGGAAAAGATGGCCAAGAAGAAGGCCAAGGGGGCCAAAAGTGGCCCCCGTCGCAAGGGCACTTCGGACGTGACGTCCGAAGACGAGGAAAACCGTTCCTCCATCCATGAGGACAACGACGAGGAAGAGGAGGAGGAGGAGTAGAACCCTCCCCCTAAGGAGAAGAAGAGGGGGGCCTCCACGAATCTGGAGTCGGGAACACCCAAGAAGGGGAAGGGCGCCCCTGCGGTCAACACCGCGTGGGACGTTGACAGTAGTCCGGAACGACGCCTCCGCTCTAAGTCTTGGGCCACATAGTAAGTGCTATGACTCCCGTACATAAGTGTACCCGGCCTCTCCTTTTTCATAGTTTTGACGTGGTTAATTGTGCCATTGCAGTCCGGCCCATGGCAGCATCCAGCGATCCTCATCTGGGGGTTCGTTGGATCCGGCGGAAATGGCCAGTATGTCGCCGCCGCCCGCTTACTCCCCTGAGGCCAAGGACGACACCGAAGTGTTGCCCCGGAGGACTGCTCCGAGCCAGGGAGGGGCCCAGGATGCTGTCCCGAAGGTGCCGCAAGGTGAGACCTCCGCTGCCGGACACATGGGGGAGCAGATCCCCATGGATACTGGAGAAAAGGGACGTATTCAATTCGGCCCTTAGCCGAATACGGTCCCGGGGACCGATATGGCCCCGGAATCCAGCGCGCGCCTTCCTTCGAAGGAGGGGGGTGTGCCAATTTCACCGATGGACCCTGTCCAACCAGGGGCACCGGATAACCTGATGGAGGCACTACGAGGCGCCTCCATTGTGGATGAGCACCGTATCCTTATGGGTACGGTCATCGAGAATGTTCAGTCCGCCAAGAGTGGACTGAACGAAGCTCGCAAAGAACTCGCTGATGTGTTTCGAGGTAAGTGACGTAGAAAGAGAAAAACCCCATGTAGACAGTAGCCCCTGAGACACTGTCCGGTGTTCGGCGAGAAGAACCGGACAGAGGATCAATATTTTGTTATAGGAGACTAAATTAATGTGTATGAATAAGCAGGCATCGCTGTTAGCTACGACCTCACATGCTGCCGAAGTCTCTGAACTGAAGTAGAGGCTGGAGCGGACCGAGAACGAGCTCGGCGAGGTGAAGCTTCGGCTCCAGGAGAAGCAAGGTGAATGACAACTTGTTGTGTGTTCGGGAATAATAAGTGGTGTATATTGACCATAGTGTCGTCATACGTGTAGGAGCCGCGACCGAGGTCGAGGCCCTAAAAAGGCCCTGGGTGAAGTTGAGGGGAAGGTTGTCCAGCAGCAAGCCGCCCGTAAAAAGCTCAAGGCCCGGATCAAGGAGGTCCAGCAGGAGCTCTAGGACACGGTGAAGACGTGCGAAGCCTTGGAGCACGAGGCGTCGGTTCGAGAGACCGAACTTACCAAGGTTTGCCAGGGTGAGAAGGCCGCGCAGAATGAGGCTCAGGACGCTCTCCAGGAGATCCAGGAGGCCAAGAAGATCGCAGCGGGTAAGACGTTTAACATGCAAAGCAAGTATGCAGAGAGGAAGTACCTTTTACTAACCCGGATTCGGAGTTGCCCAGGGGCGTTCTGCCACGCAGCATGTCCGATGCTGCGGAGTTCTTTCAGGCCAGAGAGGGGAGCTCCACGGAGAAGCTCTTCTGGTCGCAGTACGCTGTGCTGGAGCATCCGGTGCCCTTCACCGACCAGCTGAAACAGCTGGTGGAGCTACATAGGGTGGACGAACTAGCCATGAAGGATTTGATAATCCGGCTGTGGCCAGCCGAGGCTATGCCCGACAGCTACTTCGGACTCGTGAAGCGGCTGGTGGAAGCCTGTCCGCGGCTAGACATCGTCAAGCGATCGTTCAGCATCGAAGGTGCCCGCATGGCCTTCGCTCGTTGCAAGATGTGGTAGGCGAAGATGAATGCCGTCGATGTGGCCGGAGGGCCACCAGAGAGAAAGGAGCACCGCACACCCGAGCGATATTTTGTGGATGTCCTAGAAGGCTCTCGACTTGTAGCAGCACAGTGCGGACAAGACATTATTTTTGAATGAATACATTCTTGTTGTCTTTGCTTTGTATGATTGAAACAAAGTCGGTTTGTAATATAATGTTTGTTATGTTTTGATTGTTTCCTCCTGTGCGGCCGCGGTGTATGGAATTTGAGGGTTGGCCAGTCGTCGGCTTCTGCTCTCATGTACGTAGTACGGAGGTGTTCGGGATTTGATCCAATTATATGGTCCTTGAAGGAGTTGTTTAGCGCAACGAACCAGGCAATCAGACAATGCGGCTTAAATGCCCTCACTTAGCCATAGGAGTTTTATAATAAAACATGGGCGCAGCCCCTGGTGTGCGGACCAGAGTGCTGTCAGCGTCTGATCGGGAAGTACCGATCCTTCGCATAATGCGGAAAAAATCTCCAGCGATTTGTAACCCTCGAACAGCTGACCGGCTCTCGCCGCATCATGATAGTCAGTTTTCGGCTTTCTCTACCGAGGTGCTCATCCGGTTTAGACCAGGGTACAATCGTAGTAGTTCTCTCTTTACTACCCTAGCCGATGTAGCGGGACGTAGGGTAGCAAGCACAGGAGCCGGGCGACCCAACTATTGACCAAAGACATGATTCGGAGCCAATGCATATAATGCTAAATTCGAGGTGCCGAACTTTTCTATAAGAAAGTGTTCGGACTTTGTTGCCGTGTTATGGGGCGATGAGGAGCCCCTGGCGAATATGGAATGTACCAGAAATGTACGGATGCTAGAAAATAAGTAATTAAAGGAAAACAGAAGGAGAACAGAGATAGTATCTGGGGCCTTTGAACTTGGACCATGAACTGTTTCCATTATAGTTGGATTAATGCATCAAAGCACATTGATACAAAATAGTGCAATGAGCAACCGGCTATTTGACATGCCACAACCAAAGGAGAGCTGCAGTTGGGTACTGAAAGAAAAAGGTAGAGTTATCGCTGGATTGTCCTCTAGGGCTTCCCTGGTGTACCTGTGCTCTGTGCCCATCTGGTGTACTTATCCTTTGACAGGACCAGTAATCAGGCCATCGAAGGGGGCCTGTATAAAAGAAACCTGAAAAAAGGGAAAAGGAAATAATGAAGTTATATGTGAGCCTGGGATCGGTCTAGCCGAACTGTGGATCACGAGCTAGATGTGCCTCCGTCGATGCCCATGGAATCTTGAGTGCATAATTATGTACATGTGGTACGAATGCCACTACCTCATTGGGACTGGGACGGAGGCTGAATTGCTAATCAAGCTCTTGACGAGCCGAGCTGCCCTGTTGTAGTGCGGTCCGGACCCTCTTGGTGGTGTCCAGGGGCTCGACAGCTGGATTATGGTTCTGCTTGAGGAGGCCGCTCTGCACCTCTCCTGCTAGGGCGGCTGTGTGCTCCTCCGTTCGGAGAGAGTGTTTAGTGTTGCCATTGACTGTTATGACACCGTTTGGACCGGGCATCTTGAGCTTGAGATAATAATAGTGTGGCACTACGTTGAATCTAGCAAACGCGGTTCGTCTGAGCAGTGCGTGGTAGGCGCTGCGGAAAGGGACGATGTCAAAGATTAATTCTTCACTTCGGAAGTTATCCGGAGAACCAAAGACCACCTCCAGCGTGATTGAGCCCATACAACGGGCCTCTACGGCTGGTATGACTCCTTTAAAGGTAGTCTGTGTGGGTTTGATTCGTGAGGGATTAATGCCCATCTTCGCACTGTATCCTGATAGAGCAGGTTGAGGCTGCTACCACCGTCCATTAGGACTCGTGTTAGGTGAAATCCGTCGATGATTGGGTCGAGGACCAGTGCGGCTGAACCGCCATGGCGGATACTAGTTGGGTGATCTCGACGATCGAAAGTGATCGGGAATGACGACCACGGATTGAATTTTGGGGCGACTGGCTCCACCTCATAGATGTCCCTAAGTGCTCGTTTGCGCTCCCTTTTGGGGATGTGTGTAGCGTATATCATGTTCACCGTTTTGGCTTGAGGGGGAAATTTCTTCTGCACCCAATGTTCGGCTGCCGGGGCTCTTCGTCCTCGTCCTCACTTGGTGTAGCACCCCAAAATTCTGACATTGATTTATTAATTAAAATTTTGCCAGAAAATTAAATTTTATTTTCTGGTTTTATCTTTTAATTTCAGAGCACTCTATCCCTTTGAATTTTTGAGTTTTTGCTTCTAGGTGGAAGCCTTTCAGAAATATTGTTGGACTTGTATATCTTCCCAAGACCATTTTTTTATCAGTGGGATTGTTTCTACAAATTATTTTTTCCTGAGCTTTATTTCTTTAAAAAATGATTTTTCATAAGTTTTAGAGTTCCATTTGCACTACAACCCTTTCAAATACTTCATTAAAATTCCCACCAAAATTTGGGGATGTCATGTGATGTCCCCACATCACTTTTATGCAAAAATCTCTTTTAGTCATTTGGAGATTTTGAGCCCTACCCCAAGTTTTCAAATCTTGTCCAGTTTGTGATTTGCACTACAACCTATTTAAGTATTTCTTTAAAATTCCCACCAAAATTAGGGGATGTTAGTAGTAGTGTATAATTCAACTTTATGCAAAAACCCATTGGTGTCCTTTGAAAAATTTGAGCAAATCATCCTCTTTTGCTCTCTGGTCCAGATTGGTTTTTTCTACTGCAACCATATTTTATCTTGCCCTATTACCCATGATTTGTCTCCTGCTTATAGACCACTCTACCAAACCCTTAAGTCTAGGAGATTGGACACATTGGAGTATTTTTAGTCCATGCAATAATGCCCTTCATTTTCTGTCCAAAACTGAAAATTTGCAAAGCTTGCACTAACAAGTTTCTGGTTTTGCCCAAATAGCGTTTCCATCATCACTTGCACCTAAAGAGACTCTGATCTGGAGATTTTGGCCACTAGAAAGGATGCCCAGATGCCCATGGCATTCTTTCGAGCACCTTGTGTGCATGGCCAGATTTGATATAGTTTTTAGTTTGCATTATGAACTTGATCCCCTGACCAAACAACCATGTCCATTAAGCTCCTAGCTACCTCTAACTTTGCCCTGTTAATTCCCAAATTTCATCCAGGCCCCCTAGCATGCTTTAGCATTTTGCCGAGCACATGGCGTCCGTGCTCTGGGCGCGGCCAGAGCACGCGTTTTGCACGTGTGTGCGCCCAAGACGCCGCGTCTCGCCGCCGCCCTCCCCGCGCCCGTTCTGATCGTTTACCCCTCGCCGCCAACGCGCCCGACCCCTCCCTCATTGCAGAGTCGCCCTGGCCACTCCTGGCACCCCACAGCGCCACCACCGCAAGCCGCCATTGCCGTCCCGCCAGCCTCTGCCATGGACGGCGCCGCCCGAGCCACTCCAGCGCGCCAGCTGCCCTTTGGAACAGCTCGAGCTCATCCACGAGTCCGTCCGCTAACGCCCGTCGCCGCCACATCGCCCTGCCAGCAACAGAACGGCGGTTCGCCGACGTTCTTATCCACGGCCGCGGGAACCGACCTCTATGAGCTATAAATAGCCCTCCCGATCACGCCTAAGCTCGTCAGCTGCCTTATTCAAGTGGTAGGAAGCCCCGTTCTTCCCAGTTTGGCCAGAGGCCATCATCTCTCCCATCTCCGGCGAGTTCGGCCGCCGCCGCGCTCCGGTAAAATCCGGCAAAGGCCGAGGCCCCTAGCCTCTCCCATGCTCCCATCCTTTTCTCCTTGACCTTGCGGAGCCACCCCACCTCTCAAACCCGATCGGGAGCCACCGTTGCTCGAGACCCCGATCCACCAGGAGCCACCGTCCGCCGCGGAGCTCGCCGCCGGCGACCCCCTTTGTCCCCACGACCCTCTCGTCCACTTGGAGGACCGCCCTGGACTGGCAGATCCATCCCTGACCTCGGAATCCCGTGGGGAGCCGCCGTTCGTCGGCGGCAATCGCCGGAGCTCCGCCTCTGCTCGGCCAGAGGAGAAAGAAGGCGTGGGCGATCGGTCAACCTGACCAAGTGGGCGAAGGACCCATCGTTAGTGACTCCAAATGACGACCAGCTGGCTTTAGTGGAAGCGTAAAACCCAGAGTACGTTTCCTCCTGTTCAAAAACGTATTACTCCCCGAACCGTTTTCTTTTTCTGATTTTCAATAAAACAGATTTTGACTGGCTATAACTTTTTAAATATAAGTCCAATTGATTTGATTCTTTTTCTATTGTTTCTCAAATTTTGTCTGGTTTATTTTCATATTTATTTGAGAATTTTCCAAACAAACTTTATACTGTTTTGGAACTATGTGTTAATTCAAATTTTCGTAAAATAGGATTTTGAAGTGGAAGGCAACTTTCAAAAAGAGCACCCCACTTACATACTCTTGAAGGCAAGCATTCTGAACCCCGACATAATATTTGTTATGTGTCATTCGATGCATATACGACACCACCTTGACGTGAAATATTCGATATTTTATGTGGTGCTATGATCATATTCATGAGTGCATAATAATGATTCCTTGCTGTAGGAATTTGATATGCTTCTGATAGTAATCACCCTCGTATGCCTTTCATGCCTATCGGAAGGAATCCGGGAAAGTCTCTGTCTTGGGTAGACACGAGCTTGTCTCTAGTTCTTCGTCGAGACGGTTATGTCCGGTAAGGAATGGTGAGGTATGAAGAGTGGTGATTCTGTCTGATTGGTGTGAAATATATTTCTTATGCTTATCATGCAGGAAATGCTTTAACCTCCTGAGTCGAACGTAGATCGAGTCTTGTTCCAGTAACCCCCATACTTGTTTTGTACTACCACTTGTCCCTGCCATAGGTAGGGTACGGTTTAGTAAGTTGTCAACCCCTTCCTAGCACACACCGTCTGAGAGGCCATGGTGGAAGATACGGCTGCATCCGGTAGACATGCCACCTGGTCCGAGAACATGGATGTTTACGGTTGGAGCCGAGGGGTAGCTCCCCTAGTTTCTTGGCGTTATAAATTTTGTGATCCCATGCTAGTCGAGGTTGTAGCCTCCCCACTTAGAGTTTCGCTTAACGGATGTCGTGGGTGATACCAGACACCGGTAAGTTAGGCTGGTGTGTGCGGTCAGGTGTGTTTTCAATTAAAAGACCGTAGACGGAATTAGTCCCGATGGACTAAAGGAATCAGTTATTCGTGGGCAAAGAGTACACCCTCTGCAGAGATTATATCTATTCGAATAGCCGTGTCCATGGTTAAGGACTACAGTCTGGGTTGGATCAAGTGTCGGTCTTAGTGTCGGTCTTCAGAGGATTTTTTTTGCTAAACCAGAACATGGATCATGACTTGTGACTCATGATGATTATGATTACTATTATTTTGGACTAACCATTTACATTATTTGAATTATTGAGTATCCATGGGACGGTTCTACCTCCTGGATATTCACTATGATTATTCCCTTATAAGCCCTTTATGTGGTGTCGCTCAGACGCCCGACTGTGGCATGCTTGTTATTTAAATTATTTATAATCCCTTTTTGTGGTGTCGCACAGATGCCCGACTGTGGCATGCTTGTTATTTCCTTTATTTATAAGCCCTTTATGTGGCGTCGCTCAGACACCCGACTGAGGCATGCTTTATATTATTATCCTTTTGAGGCGTCGCTTCAGACACCCGATCGGGGCATTCTATTTCTACTCCCTTATTGCATATTCATGTTCTATATGAATAACCTTCTTGCGTGCATCATGGATTTTTATTTCGTGATCGACGTTGTGATCATGAAATATTTCAGAGCATGATTATCATTTGTTATATTATACCTGTGTTCATAATGTTTGCGAGTACATTCAAAGTACTCATTGGCTTGTCCCTGGCTATTGTCGCCAGATTTTCTTGCATGGAGAGGAGCTTTGCGATGACTGCCCCGGAACCTACGCAATGATGATAGCAGCCTCACGAAGATAGGAGTTATCCAGGTCAGCCGTTCCTGTGGGAAATGGAGTCCCATAGACACTGATGAACCACAAACCGCTTCCTCCATCAACCGCTAGAAACCATTCGTTGTACTCATGGGCCAGAATGGTCTTGTACTACACATTTTGTATTTTCTTGGAGTTTCTATATCAAGTTGGTGCCTCATCAGCTAACAGAAATCCTGGGGCTGGTGAGCACAATGGCCATTTTCTGGGAAATTAATATCCTGGAAATCCGGTCCTGACAACCTTGGTATCAGAGCCAGACTGACCATTGGCTAATCCTATCTTAGCCAGGTCGATAAACCTAGGTTAACTAACTCACCAGACCTTAACCTAACCCCAGCCAAGCTTCTCGTGTAAGATAGCCACATAGTGACCCTGACACCTTTTGGCAGTCGGTGCCCAACCTATCAGCCTAGCCTGTCGATCACGCGCAGTGACCGACACCTAAATTGTCTCATTCACAAGCATGCGAAGGAAGACTCCGTCCCCTTTTTCTATAAAAAGGGCACGCTAGCCTCAACCCAGCACAACACAGCCTCTACCCCAAACCGAGCTATAATGCCTGGACCCATTGTTCATAATGAGACCACAGCAACCAACCTTGGAGGTTTTGTGACCGTGCTAGCAAACCTCACCCGCCGTGCCTTTGCATTAGAAGAGCCCCCAGAATATGTTGTGTACCAAGGGCCCATGAGTGGTGAGAGCCGTCAATTCTGGGCCACTATGCACGTCTATGGTAGGGGTATATCGCCAGAACGCCCCTACAGGTTCACCAGAAGGACAACTTCTTTTGAGCCACAAGCCATCCAACTAGCTGCTCGAGAGGCTATAGTTCAACTTCGGCACTTGTCGCCCATAGTTAACTGTCGCTTGTTCTACTACTACCCCAGCCGTGACGGGTATGGTAGGCCACCCCAGGTTGCCAACGGAGATCACGAGATGGATCCTGCATTGTTGCATCTGGTGCGCTATGTAAGTGCACTAGAGGAAATGTTTGATCAAATAACCCTTGATCTGATCTCAGCTCATGGAGAACTGGTTCACCGAGCCCCGGCAAGAGGAGAAGATGAGCCTGGCGCCGACAACACAGTCGTGCTATTCGAACAACCGATCGAATCCTTGAGGTCTGCCCCAGCCATCGATCAAAATGCTTTGGTGTCCCCAGAAGTGCTTCGTCGCCTTTTGGGAACACGCCCCAACGGGATTGTGGCCAACAACCCCCGCAATGGTCATCATCGCTTCCCCGACCCTGCAGCCCCTCAAATCCATCCAGCTAACCCTGACGGTGAAACCCGTGGAGAAGCCTCGACATCCACAAGGCATGCCCGCTTAGATATTAACGAGGTAGACTAAGTCACTCGAGTAGTACCGAGTCTTAGTATGTCCACGCCCTGTAATTGTGTGATCTTGTCTCGCCATAATTAAATGCGGTCTTCTTGTGTGCCCCTATTTTAAATAATAACCATGCATAAGTATGTTGGCGTATGGTTGCATTTTAATTCTGGGCGTAGCTACCAAAAACCACCCCGACGGCGCCCACAGTAATACATCACTTGTGTGAGATATGTGTATCTGTGGCATTGACCTCGACCCCATAGAGCAGATTCGACAAACTAGTTGCCCCACACCGTAATCAATAACCCAGCCACAATTCTATATAAAAGGCCACCTCGTGACCTTACCAAGTATCCCGCACCTTGTGCACAACCCTCACAGCCATTCCTTGCCATGCCGAGCCCTAGTATTTATCTGAGAACTCCAGATGCAACCCCGGGTGGCTTTGTTAAAATATTGTGGGAATTTACCTGCAGTACCATGAGTTCTACCCATCCACCCCAGTACGGGTTGCTCAAATCGAGGATCACCCCATCCACCTCAAAATATTGGGCAGTGGTGCACATCCCTCCCGCAAACCCAAACCAAGACCCAACGGAAGTCTCCTTTGTGGGGAAATCTATGCCGACTCCGCAGATGGCCATAGAAGCTGCTGCGTACGAAGCGCTTGCTCGCCTTCGATTCGTGGTACCCTATGCCAGCGAACGAGGGTATTATTACTTCCCAAGTCGTGCACCACCCGAAGAAGTAGCATCTTTTCCCGGTGGACGAATTGAGAGAGACCCAGTACTGGCCAACCTTGCCGAGTATGTTATCGCTCAAGAGCGTTTGACCCAGCGGGTAATGCGTTATCTCCAGAGCCTCGCTTATTTAAATCCTCAGATCGCTATTGGCAGACCACTGAGGCCCGACCAGGAGAGACGCATTCATCGACTAGTCAATCCGCTTCCTCCGATAGAAGAGGAGTGTGCCCCAGTACCAGAGACGTTTTCTCAGGACCCTGTCTATTTACCGTTCTCATTGTAGACGTCACTGCTATGTTTATTGCCCCAACATTTATTTGTGTGTTGTAGCTTATGCATTGTGTCCTAAATTTGTGCGATTAATTAAATATTTGGTTTCGATTAATGAGAGTGGTTTTTACTGTTGTTAATTTTGATTAACTAATTTCACTCTCGGTAAATTCTGAGGTGAGATTTTTCCTGAGTTGCTGCAGCATATGTCTCTTCATGACATAGATTTTTATTCACGCAGCACCACGACACAGACTCACAGCCCCAACCACTCGACCCCATGCACTAATAGAAAATCCTCATGCACGTGTTGCACCTAACGATCACCCCCCTAGCACACCACCGTCTCTGAAGGAGAGAGTTGTGGGTAATCATTCGGGTGCAAGTTGCCTCCGACACCGGGGACAAAGAAGCTAGCACCCGACACCGCACTTAATCCTCATGATCACCGCCACCACGGAGATCTAACACTCGAGCAGCAGCATCACGACGATCATCGAGGATCATCACGCACAAGAGCACAGAGAACCCCAGCAATGCCGCCAACCCTCCGCACACCAGGATCATGTACCAGTCTGGCATCAACTCCGCCATTAGAGCCTCGTCTTGAGCTCCTGCAAACAGAAATGGAGGAGAAGGAAGGAGAAGGAGAAGCGAGGCCAGGTGTGAGGAAGAAGAAAGGAGCACCTCGGTCATTTTATAGCCCGAGATCGATTGTCACGGTGGGCGAAGTCCACCAAGCGCCGCTTGTCGCTCGATCACCGGTGTTAGGAGGCGAATTCAGCAGCGATGACAACAGCATTGGCCTTGAGGTTAGTGCATCGCTGCACCGCAGCTAACACGTCGCCAGCACTACCGCAGTACGGCCTAGATGCTCTACGCGCTAGGCGTCGCCGGTGGAGAAAGCGCGGGAGAGCGCGCTAGAGAGAGGAAGAAGAGAGAGCCAGAGGTAGAAGAGGAGACTGGCAGTGGGCCCTGGGTCCGTCTATCAGCTAGAGAGAGCACTGTGCTCTCGGGTACGACCAGTGTATTTTTGAAATTTAGAAATTTATTCTAAATTCACTATAACCAAAAGTAGAAATTTCTCGTTTTCCCCCAACAGTAGATTTTCCACGCAGCACCAGTATTCCAGACTGTAGTTTGACGCCACTTAATTGCCCACTCACTGTAGCCACATTTTATTGCATGAGTAGGATGGTCATTTTTTTACTTTGAGATAGTAGGAGTAATTCTTTTCAAAGCAGCCCTTAGCAAATCTCGAGGACGAGATTTTTCTTAAGGGGGGTAGTGTTGTAACACAACAAAATTCTGATCTTGATTTATTTATTAAAATTTGCCAGAAAATTAAAATTTTATTTTCTAGTTTTATCTTTTAATTTCAGATCACTCGGTCCCTCTGAATTTTTGAGTTTTTCCTTCTAGGTGGAAGCCTTTCAGAAATATTGTTGGACTTGTATATCTTCCCAAGACCATTTTTTTATCAGTGGGTTTGTTTCTACAAATTATTTTTTCCTGAGCTTTATTTCTTTAAAAATGATTTTTCATAAGTTTTAGGGTTCCATTTGCACTACAACCCTTTCAAATACTTCATTAAAATTCCCACCAAAATTTGCGGATGTCATGTGATGTCCCCACATCACTTTTATGCAAAAATCTGTTTTAGTCATTTGGAGATTTTGAGCCCTACCCCAAGTTTTCAAATCTGGTCCAGTTTGTGATTTGCACTACAACCTATTTAAGTATTTCTTTAAAATTCCCACCAAAATTAGGGGATGTTATTAGTAGTGTATAATTCAACTTTATGCAAAAACCCATTGGTGTCCTTTGAAAAATTTGAGCAAATCATCCTCTTTTGCTCTCTGGTCCAGTTTAGTTTTTTCTACTGCAACCATATTTTATCTTGCCCTATTACCGATGATTTTTCTCCTGCTTATAGACCACTCTACCAAACCCTTAAGTCCAGGAGATTGGACACATTGGAGTACTTTTAGTCCATGCAATAATGCCCTTCATTTTCTCGTCTGTAATCGAAAATTTGCAAAGCTTGCACTAACAAGTTTCTGGTTTTGCCCAAATAGCCTTGCCATCATCACTTGCACCTAAATAGACTCTGATCTGGAGATTTTGGCCACCAGAAAGGATGCCCAGATGCCCATGGCATTCTGTCGAGCACCTAGTGTGCATGGCCAGATTTGACATAGTTTTTAGTTTGCATTATGAGCTTGATCCCCTGACCCAACAACCATGTCCATTAAGCTCCTAGGTACCTCTAACCTGGCCCTGTTAATTCCCAGCCTCATCCAGGCCCCCTAGCATGCTTTAGGATTTTGCCGAGAACATGGCGTGCATGCTCTGGGCGCGGCCAGAGCGCGCGTTTTGCACATGTGTGTGCCCGGGACGCCGCGTCTCGCCGCCGCCCTCCCCGCGCCCGTTCTGATCGATTACCCCTTGCCGCCAATGCGCCCGACCCCTCCCTCGTTGAAGAGTCGCCTTGGCCCCTCCACAGCACCCACGGTGCCACCACATAAGCCGCCATCGCCGTCTCCGCCAGCCTCTCGCCATGGGCGGTGCCGCCCGAAAGCCACTCCGGTAGCGCCACCCTGCCCTGCAGAACAGCTCGAGCTCATCCACGAGCCCGTCCGCTAGCGCCCGTCGCCGCTACGTCGCCCTGCCAGCAACAGAATGGCGGTTCGCCAACGTTCTTATCCACGGCCACGGGAACCGACCACTCCGAGCTATAAATAGCCCTCCCGATCACGCCTAAGCTCGTCAGCAGCCTTATTAAAGTGGTAGGAAGCCCCCTTCTTCCCAGTTTGTCCAGAGGCCATCATCTCTCCCATCTCCGGTGAGTTAGGCCGCCGCCGCGCTCCGGTAAAATCCGGCCAAGGCCGAGGCCCCTAGCCTCTCCCATGCTCCCATCCTTTTCTCCTTGACCTTTGTCGGATTTCGGGTTCCGGCAGACCCTTGAGGTTCGAACATCAGGGTGCGCGCGGAGATCCAACCTTCCACCGTCTCGCACCTCGCCGAATCGCTGGGACCTAAACTACTAAACGGAACAGCACAAGAGACACAAGATTTATACTGGTTCAGGCCACCATTGTGGTGTAATACCCTACTCCAGTGTGTGGTGTGGTGGATTGCCTCTTGGGCTAATGAGGAACAATACAAGGAAGAACAGCCTCGCGAGGGTCTGTTCTTGGCGGGTGCGATGAACTGCTAAGTGGTGTTCAGTCGCTCTAGCTACTGGTTTCTTGATGAGGATTCCGGTTCTCTCCCTTCTCTCCCTCTTCCAGCTGCCTCTTGCTCTGGGTGTGGCTACTCCTGTTTATAGGCGAAGGCCATGGGCCTCTTCCCAAATATTGAGCGGGAAGGGCGCCAACAATTGGCCATTTTGAAGGGGAACAACGGGTACACTTATCTCGACTAAAGTTGGTCCTCGCTTTGCCAAAGGCTCTGGCGATGACGCTTGCACAGGCTCCATGATGACTCCCTTCCAGCCGTTGGGTTGGTCTTGGTCTTGTTGCACCGAAGCGGATGCCTTTGCTTGATGCTCTACGCCGCGCTTGCTCCCTTTGCACCAAAGAGGAAAGGAGGACGCTGCACGGCCGGGCGCCTGATCGCGCCCTTGGTCGTCATGGCTATGCGTCATGGGCACCTCGCGAGGTACCCTGCTTGAACTCTCCGCCTCCTCATGAGCCAGCCCGACGAGGCCGTGCTCGAGGAAGCTCCTTGTCGTCCGCCCATGAGAGGCTTGGCCCCTCGCGAGGTCTTGAGCTTCGCGTAGATGAAGATGGGCCGTCTTTGGGCCTTCTCCGAGAACCACGCCGCAGGCCGCAGGCGAGCAAGTCTGGGGACCCCCATTCCCGTAGCGCCGACAAGAGCCCCGGGCCCTGGTACGCCCGAACTTGGCCGAGCAGAGAGGCGAAAGGGCAAGTCACGAACGTCGCGAGCCCTAACAGCTGCGACCTTAGGCGCCAGCGTGGCGGTTGATTGGAGCAGTCGCGCATCGCTTCCCCAAGATGCCTCGGTAACCACCCGGATTCGACAAGTCCCTGCATGCAGAGTTGGTCATGATTACCGGTGCTCGTGGAGGCCGACGGTTGGCCTTCGCCGGCTATAAGTACGGAACGGCGCGCGCCCTTCTAGTCTATCCTTCTGCTTATCCTCCTCCTCGTTTCGTCTGGTTGCCATGGCTCCGATCCGCCGGTTCTCCACGGAAGAGAAGGGAAAGGCTCCTCAATAGGATCCTGACCTGCTTCCCCCAAAGAAGCGGCTTGCTCTCCGTGTCGAGGCGTGAGGCGCCCGGGAGGCGCCCATGCCACAGTGCGGCGGCCGCCACCGTGGTTCCCTCTTCCCTTGTAAGCGCAAATTGGTGGCTCTGAAGGAGGCGACACCGGGCGCCACGAGCGCGCCAGCCGGGCCCGGGCGGGTCATGAAGGTGTGCGTCTTCCCCCCTGGAGTCCACGCCGAGGGGTCCTGCCGGGAGTTTGTGCTTCATGTCGCCACGCCTCCTAAATCTTGGATTCGTCTTCCTTCTTTCTTCGCCTCCGTCCGTCCAGGGGGAACCCTCGACTCTGGCTGCAGCACACGGCTGCAGCACCCTCGTGACCGGGGCAGAGGTCGCAGTAGTTGCCCGGCCGAGGCCTTCATGACTCGAGGTCGGGCGAGGTCGCCTGGTCTGCCAGGACGAGGGCGCCTCACGATCCACACAGAGTACGATGGTGCTTCGGTGGTGTCCTTCAAGGTCTTCAACGCGGAGGGTCGTCGGCTGGAGTGCTGCCCGGGAGAGGTGGTCGAGGTCTCTGCCCGGTGAGACAGAGGCCGACCGACCACTCCTTGGCAGCTCCTCGGCGGCAGAAAGGCGCCGGAGGATCCAGCGACTCCGCCGAGCACTTCACGACGCTGGAGACGAGCGACGACAGCCTGAGCCCCGAGCCAGCGCCGCTCCCCGGGAGGTATGGCGGGCTCGTCGGCCGTCGCCGCCCCGATCTGGATGGGGTTGGCGCCCGTGCGGATGGGCCCTTTGTTGATGACGGCGTCTGCCGCGGTGGTCCCTGTAGGTAGGACTCCTTAGGATTCACATCTTTTGTTCCTGCGAGGAGCCAAGAATGTACCCCGCGGGGGCTTGTAAGATGCTTGTAGCTTCGTTTGTTAGTATGATCCTTATTGTGAAGCAGCACGAGATGCTTATTCCGTCTTAGCTTAGTTTCTTCCTTTCGGACCTCGTGAGGGCTTGATGCTCTGCGACGGGTCCCGGTCCCAAAGGCGGCTTCAGCCCGTCGCCGGTATGCTGTGTCGCGATGCCGTGGTCAAGGCCGAGGTGAGCGGCCCAAGGTCCGGTAAGAGCCCCTGATTCGCGATGCTCAGGGGGTCCCCCTTGGCGCTCAAGCAGCCATCATTCGGTGAGAAAGGAGAGCGGCGTTGCTAACACGGGGTTGCATTGAGTGTGGGGATGGTGTTGCGGTAACTAGTGTGTCCGGGGGGGTGACTTATCTCGAGGGTCAGGACAATGCTTCCCGTGCGGCGCGCTAGGTCCGTGCCTTGGCCGGCGAGAGATTGCGTGGCGAGGTCGTTTGCGCTCCTTGGAGGGACCTGCAGGTTCATCACAAAGGAACAAGAGCTCGCCCGTGGCGATCGTTAGTTCTGCCATTAGTTGCTTGGGAGGCGCGAGAGGCCTCGCGAGGTGTGTTGGGGCATCCGTGAGCGGCCACAGGGCTCATGGGGCCCTACCTCAAGGCGGGTTGCGCTGGCTCTGGGCCTTATCTTCGAGTGTGTTCCTGCAAATTTGGCGGATGCCGGTGTTTCTCGTCTTTGGGTCCCGGCTCTCGGGCTGGTCTCACTCGTCACCGGGCAAGCCAAGTCGCGATGCCATGGACAAGACTAGAGGGTGAGGGCCGGAGAGCCGGTAGGAGCCCTGAGTCGCGATGCTCAGGCACCCCCCTTTAACGCGCAAGCTGGGTTAGATGCAGGAACTCTACGTCCTCGGGTCCCGGCTCTCGGGCTGGTCTGAGCCGTCGCTGGCAATCCAGGTCACGATGCCATGGACAAGACCAGAGGGTGAGGGCCGGAGAGCCGGTAGGAGCCCTGAGTCGCGATGCTCAGGCACCCCCCTTTAACGCGCCAGGAGGGGGCGAGGCTGAAACTCTACGGCCTCGGGTCCCGGCTCTCGGGCTGGTCTCAGCCGTCACTGGCAAGCCAGGTCGCGATGCCATGGACAAGACCAGAGGATGAGGGCCGGAGAGCCAGTAGGAGCCCTGAGTCGTGATGCTCAGGCACCCCCCCTTTAACGTGCAAGATTCCGTCACCCAAGAAAAGGCACCAAATAACAAGCATGGTGGAGAGAGAGCATAATCCTAAGGAAAACGTAAGAAGGATACAAACCGCTGGGACAGGCCCGAGCGGCTTGGGGATGATGCAGCCCGAGGGGCGCCCCCAACAGGATAGGCTAATGACATGAAATAAAAGGGATACATGCCGTAGGGACGGACCCATGCGGCCTGGGAATAATGCAGCCCTGAAGGCGCTCCCAGCCGGAAATAAAACTTAAAGATGTCACCTGTTGATGTTGGGGACAAAGGGGTGTTGGTGTAGCAGACTCGGTGGGCTGCGGGAGCCGATCCTCACGAGCCCCCAGGCCCGGGGGCCTCGGGAGGGTCCGGAGGCGCCGGGCGGCTCAGGCCATCTCCATCTCCGCCAGGCTGCAGGCGTGCTGACCTCTCGAGCCTCGGGATGGCCCTCATGAGATCTTTGGTCTTGGCAGCCCGTGTTTGGCAGGCCGTGAGGCATGCGCACGTAGCTGTGGGGCGGGCCCTTGCAACGTCTCACTCGCGAGGGCCAGAGGCGCTCTTGAGATGCGGCTCGGTTGAGCCCTGGTATGTCGGTGCAGACGCGCAGCCCACCATCCTCGCTTGGATGGGGGCCACAGCTGAGTAGGCGGCAGCGCCCCTCATGACCCTTGACTCCTGTAGCTCTGAACGGCCTTCTTTGGCGAACTCCCCGAGGGTTTGGCCCTCCTTGCCTTGCTCCTGCTTGCGGGAAACGTGCTTCGAAGCACGTCCCCACGTGGTGCCCAAGCGCCTCCCTCGTGACCTTGGTGAGGTCGGCGGCCCTCCAGGGGAGAGCCCCCGAGCCCGGCCTAAGGAGGGCGCCGGGCGTGCTTTCCTATGCGATGGAAGGAGGCTCCCCCTGGCCTGGTGCGGGCCCTGAGGGGCCTGCCTCTTGAGGAGCCGGGCCGGCCGATGTCTTCTTCTTCTTGGGTGCGGCCTCGGGAGGCCTCCTGCCTTGTGGTGCAGGTCTTCTAGCGATGCGGCTGAAAGGCTCGCTCCGGGAGCACACTGCGTCTCTCTCTTCACAGGGCACCGTGATGACCCGCCGCTTCTGGCATCTTGAGGACGTTAAGCCGTGGTGGGCCATGAATTTGGCCAGCGCCGGGTACCCGAGGATGGCGTTATCTGGCCGTGAATGTGGGCGACGTCGAAGTCGATGAGCTTCGGTCGCGGTAGTTGTCGCGAGCCCGAAGGTGACAGAAGGCGGACCTGCCCGATCGGGACCGTGGAGCCGTCGGTGACTCGGAGAAAGGCTTGGTTGGCTGAAGGCCGATCGTAAGGCACTTGAAGATTGTTGAATGTTTCCACGGACAAGACGTTGAGTCCTGCCCCGCCGTCGATGAGGGTCTTGGTGACCAGCACGTTGCTGATGATTGGGGAACAAAGCATCGGGAGAACTCCGGCTGTGGCCGCGCACTTGAGCTGATCCGCTGAGCTGAACATGATGGCGCACGCCGACCACCTGAGAGGGCGCGTGGCCTCGAGCTTGGGGAGGACTGCATTCACTTCGCGGGTGAACTGCTTGAAGATGCGCTGAGAGGCTGGGGCTTGAGCTCCGCCCAGGATGCAGGCGATCACACGCGGTTCCTGGAAGCCCCCAGCCCCTTGTCCTGATGACGGTCCTCATTTCTCCTTGGCGGCGGCGGCAGTGGAGGGAGGCCTGCGTTCCCCTGCGGGCGATCCTCGCGAGGCTGATCCCTCCAGCCTCCCTCGCGAGGAGGGTCTTGCCAACGGTCCTCGCGAGGTTGGTCGCGCCACCCTTGGCGCGGGCCGCGTCTTCCTACGCATTCCTTCCTCCTCCTCGGCCTTAGCCCGGTCATCTGCGCTGGGTGTCTGCCGACCCTTCCAAGCGCCTGGCCGGAGCTCTTGGCATTCATTGGTGTTGTGGGTGTGGAGGTCGTGGTACACGCAGCATCGACCTGCCCTTGGAGGACTCGGGCTGATCTCTGCCTCGCTTGGTGTCTGGTTCGGTCGCGAGTACGGCAGCCCCCTTGCACTTCACGTCCTTGGCCTTGGACTTCTTTTCTTCGGGATCCGCGGCAGGCAGCTCGAGGAGGGAGAGGCGCCCCTCCTCAGCCCTGGCGCACTTGGTCGCCAAGTTGAATAGCTCCAAGGAGGTGCACAGATCTTCATGCATCGCCAACTCCTCCTTCATCTTGACGTTGCGCACGCCGTCGGAGAAGGCAGAGATGATGGCCTCCTCCGTTACCCTGGGGATCTTGAGGCGTGCATTGTTGAAGCGCTGGATGTACTTTTGCAGGGTTTCCCTGGCTGCTTGATTCGGCGCATGTCGCTCACGGCGGTGGCGGTCGCGAAGTACCACGGAAGTTGGCGATGAAGCGGAGTGCGCATCTTGGCCTGTGAAGAGATCGTGCACAGTGCCGATTCAGGAGCCAGGTGCGGGCTTCGTCCTTGAGCGCCATGGGAAACCAGTTCACCATGACCTTTTCATCCCCGTTGGCAGCCTCGATGCCCAGCTCGTAGAGCTGAGGGAACTCCGTAGGGTCAGTTGCGCCGTCGTAGCGAGGAGGCAGGTCTGGCTTGAACTTGGCGGGCCGCACGACGCTGCGCCTTCGGAGGTGAAGCGCGGCAGCCCGCCGTGGCAGCGGGGGCCTCGGACGATAGAGAGCTTGGTCTTGCGGGCCTCCCTGCGCCCGGCTTTAGGGGCAGCGCAGGTCTGGCGTCTTGGGAGCGAGGCGCTCGGGCAGCTTCTTGTGGGCGAGGAACTTCTTGGCAGCTCTGCTCTTGCAGCGCCGGCGCCTGGCGGGCGGGTTCCACCAGGGGCCGCGCCTTGGGGCGTGGCGCCTTCTTGAGGAGGAGGCGGCTGAGGCGCCCAGCTTCATCGCCATGGGCGGGTGCGGTGCAGCGAGACGGACGGTGCGGGGGCGCTCCTGCAGCCAGACGAAGCTCGGGCGGCTCGGTCGAGCCATTCTTCGTAGACGTCGTCGACGGGGAGGTAGCGCAGGAGCTCGTTTGCCGCGATGAGTGCAGCTCGGGCCTCCATGGCCGCGCGGGGCGCGCGTGACGAAGAACCAGCGGGAGTGAGCGATGGCGTGGCGGTGCGGCCGTCCCGCCTCATGAACGGGTGCTGGGACGATGCTTGCTGCTTGTTCCCCGCCGGGCCGGTGGCGGCAGGCGATGGGGAACGACGAGGGCGCCCGCCGACGGGAGCTGTCTGGGCGACATGGGAGGCGAGGGCGGCTTTCGGCGCTTCAGCCAGCCAGGCCCGGGCGTCGAACATGGTTGCGGTGGTCGGGGAAGAACGAGGCGACGAAAGGCGATTCCGGCGCACCTACCTGGCGCCCAAATGTCGGATTTGGTTTCGCAGACCCTTGAGGTTCAACATCGAGTGCGCACGGAGATCCAACCTTCCACCGCCTCGCACCTCGCCAATCGCTGGGACCTAAACTACTAAACTAACGGAGCAGCACAAGAGACACGAGATTTATCTTTGGTTCGAGCCACCATTGTGGTGTAATACCCTACTCCGGTGTGTGGTGTGGTGGATTGCCTCTTGGGCTGATGAGGAACAATACAAGGAAGAACAGCCTCGCGAGGGTCATTCTTGGCGGGTGCGATGAACTGCTAAGTGGTGTTCAGTCGCTCTAGCTACTGGTTTCTTGATGAGGATTCCGGTTCTCTCCCTTCTCTCCCTCTTCCAACTGCCTCTTGCTCTGGGTGTGGCTACTCCTGTTTATAGGCGAAGGCCATGGGCCTCTTCCCAAATATTGAGCGGGAAGGGCGCCAACAATTGGCCATTTTGAAGGGGAACAGCGGGTACACTTATCCTGACTAAAGTTGGTCCTCGCCTGCCAAAGGCTCTGGCGATGGCCTTTGCACAGGCTCCACGATGACTCTCTTCCACCGTTGGGCTGGTCTTTGGTCTTGTTGCACCGAAGCGGATGCCTTTGCTTGATGCTCTCGCTGCGCTTGCTCCCTTTGCACCAAAGAGGAAGGAGGACTGCTTGTGGGCTGGCGCCCGACTGGCGCCCTTGGTCGTCATGGCTTGCATCATGGGCACCTCGCGAGGTACCCTACTTGAACTCTCCGCCTCCTCATGAGCCAGCCTGACGAGGCCGTGCCTGAGGAAGCTCCTTGTCGTCCGCCCCGCGAGGCTTGGCCCCTCGCGAGGGTCTTGAGCTTGCGTAGATGAAGATGGGCCGTGCTGGGCCTCCTCCGAGCCACGCCGCAGGCCGCAGGCAGGCAAGTCTGGGGACCCCAGTTCCCAGAACGCCGACAACCTTGCGGAGCCACCCCACCTCTCAAACCCGATTGGGAGCCACCGTAGCTCGAGACCCCGATCCACCAGGAGCCACCGTCCGCCGTGGAGCTCGCCGCCGGCGACCCCCTTTGTCCCCACGACCCTCTCGACCACTGGGAGGACCGCCCTGGACTGGTGGATCCATCCCTGCCCTCAGAGTCCCGTGGGGAGCCGCCGTTCATCGGCGGCAATCGCCGGAGCTCCGCCTCTGCTCGTCCAGAGGAGAAAGAAGGCGCGGGCGACTGGTCAAACCTGACCAGTGGGCCCAAAGGACCCACTGTCAGTGACCCAACGACGACCCGCGCTTTAGTGGAAGTGTAAAACCCAGAGTACGTTTCCTCCTGTTCGAAAACGTATTACTCCCCGAACCGTTTTCTTTTTCTGATTTTTATTAAAAACAAATTTTGACTGGCTATAACTTTTTAAATATAAGTCCAATTGATTTGATTCTTTTTCTGTTGTTTCCTAAATTTTGTCTAGTTTATTTCCATATTTATTTGAGAATTTCCCAAACAACCTTTTTGTACTGTTTTGGAACTATGTGTTAATTCAAATTTTCGTAAAATAGGATTTTGAAGAGGAAGGCAACTTTCAAAAAGAGCACCCCACTTACATACTCTTGAAGGCAAGCATTCTGAACACCGGCATAATATTTGTTGTGTGTCGTTTGATGCATATACGACACCACCTTGACGCGAAGTATTCGGTATTTTATGTGGTGTTATGATCATATTCATGAGTGCATAATAATGATTCCTTGCTGTAGGAATTTGATATACTTCTGATAGTAATCACCCTCATATGCCTTTCATGCCTATCGGAAGGAATCCGGGAAAGTCTCTGTCTTGGATAGACACGAGCTTGTCTCTAGTTCTTCATCGAGACGGTTATGTCCGGTAAGGCATGCTGAGGCATGATGAGTGGTGATTCTGTCTGATTGTTGTGAAATATATTTCTTATGCTTATCATGCAGGAAATGCTTTAACCTCCTGAGTCGAACGTAGATTGAGTCTTGTTCCAGTAACCCCCATACTTGTTTCGTACTACCACTTGTCCCTGCCATAGGTAGGGTACGGTTCAGTAAGTTGTCAACCCCTTCCTAGCACACACCATACAGAGAGGCCATGGTGGAAGATACCGGCTGCATCCGGTAGACATGCCACCTGGTCCAGGGGCATGGGTGTTTCCGGTTGGAGCCGAGGGGTAGCTCCCCTAGTTTGCGCGCGTTATAAATTTTGTGATCCCATGCTAGTCGAGGTTGTAGCCTCCCCACTTAGAGTTTCGCTTAACAGGTGTCGTGGGTGATTCGAGACAACGGTAAGTTAGGCTGGTGTGTGCGGTCAGGTGTGTTTTCAATTAAAAGACCATAGACGGAATTAGTCCCGATGGACTAAAGGAATCCGTTATTCATGGGCAAAGAGTACACCCTCTGCAGAGATTATATCTATTCGAATAGCCGTGTCCATGGTGAAGGACTACAGTCTGGGATGGATCAAGTGTCGGTCTTAGTGTCAGTCTTCGGAGGAATTTTTTTTGCTAAACCAGAACATGGATCATGACTTGTGACTCATGATGATTATGATTACTATTATTTTGGACTAACCATTTACATTATTTGAATTATTGAGTATCCCCGGGACGGTTCTACCTCCTGGATATTCACTGTGATTATTCCCTTATAAGCCCTTTATGTGGTGTCGCTCAGACGCCCGACTGTGGCATGCTTGTTATTTAAATTATTATAAGCCCTTTTTGTGGTGTCGCACAGACGCCCGACTGTGGCATGCTTGTTATTTCTTTTATTTATAAGCCCTTTATGTGGCATCGCTCAGACACCCGACTGAAGCATGCTCTATATTATTATCCTTTTGAGGCGTCGCTTCAGACACCCGATCGGGGCATTCTATTTCTACTCCCTTATTGCATATTCATGTTGTATATGAATAACCTGCTTGCGTGCATCATGGATTTTTATTTCGTGACTGACGTTGTGATCATGAAATATTTCAGAGCATGATTATCATTTGTTATATTATACCTGTGTTCATAATGTTTGCGAGTACAGTCAAAGTACTCATTGGCTTGTCCCTGGCTATTGTCTTGGCCAGATTTTCTTGCATGGAGAGGAGCGTCGCGATGACAGCCCCGGAACCTACGCAATGATGATAGCAGCCTCGTGAAGATAGGAGTTATCCAGGTCAGCCGTTCCTGTGGGAAATGGAGTCCCATAGACACTGATAAACCACAAACCGCTTCCGCCATCAACCGCTAGAAACCATTTGTTGTACTCATGGGCCAGAATGGTATTGTACTACACATTTTGTATTTTCTTGGAGTTTCTGTATCAAGTTGGTGCCTCATCGGCTAACAGAAATCCTGGGGCTGTTGAGCACAAGGGCCATTTTCTGGGAAATTAATATCCTGGAAATCCGGTCCTGACACTTGGTGATCCCTTTTCTTTGTTCTCGGCATTTAACTTGCCAGCCTGTTTGAAAACCCAATAATCTCTGTTGGTATGATTGGCTTGTTTGTCTGGGGTGCCATGTATCTGGCACGGACGATCGAGTATGCGGTCCAAGCTGGATGGTCCCTCATTGTTCCTTTTGTAGGGCTTCTTTCGTTGGCCGGACTTGGAGCCGCTGAATCTGGCATGAACTGTCGTGTCATCGGTGTTATCGCCATTACTTCGGCGTTTGTGTTTATTGCGCCGGAGCTTGCCGGTGCTGTTTTTGGCCTCAGAGGGGCCTGCCTCGTTGGCTGTGTTTGTACTACGAGCCAGCCAGCTATTCTCATCCGCGCAAAAGCGGGTCATGAGTGCCGTGAGGGCTGCCATAGACTTCGGATTTTCTTGGTTGAGGTGGCGGGCAAGCCATTCATCATGAATGCTGTGTTTGAAGGCCTCTAGGGCTTCGGCATCCGGACGGTCAACGGTCTGGTTCTTTTTGGTTAGGAACCTAGTCCAGAATTTTCTGGCTGATTCTCCAGGTTGTTGAACTATATGACTTAAGTCATCGACATCTGGTGGCCGGACATAAGTGCCTTGGAATTTGTCGAGAAAAGCTTCTTCCAAGTCCTCCCAGCTGCCGATGGAATTTTCAGGCAGGCTATTTAGCCAGTTTCTAGCTGGCCCTTTTAATTTTAGTGGGAGGTATTTGATGGCGTGGAGGTCATCTCCTAGAGCCATATGGGTGTGGAGAATAAAATCTTTGATCCACACTGCGGGATCAGTTGTTCCGTCGTATGATTCAATATTGACGGGCTTGAACCCTTCGGGGAATTCGTGATCCAGTACTTCGTCTGTGAAGCAGAGGGGGTGTGCGGCGCCTCCATATCGGGCCGCGTCATGGCGCACCTCCGATGATGTCCGTCTGCGTTTATCGGCCTGGGCGTGACTAGGTTTGTCACGTTCGAATAGGTAGCCATCATCCCGAGTCGGGAAGCGTCCTCGTGATCCGTAGATTGATCGGGTGTGTCCTGCTCTACTGTCTGCCGAAGGTCGTATGTATGGTCCCGAGTTGTTCTGTCTCTATTTTTACGAGGCGGTGGGGCAGGCTGTTGTTCGGTCTGAGTTGCCGCTTTATCCCGACCGCGGGGTGGTCGGTCCGCCACACTATCCCGGCCACGTGGTGGTTGCTCCGCATTGCGCGAGAGAGGTACGGGATCTGGTGCCTCCTCATCAAACTGAGGGAGCAGTCTGCGCTTCGGGTAACTCTTGGCTGGGCACTTGAGGCCGTATTCTTCGGCTGCCAGGACATCGGTCCCTCTGTCAATGAGTAGGTCTTGATCAGCTTGGAGCTGCTGCTGCTTTTTCTTCAGGCTTCTTGCAGTAGCTATTAGCTGGCGCTTGAAGTGCTCCTGCTCGAGGGGTGCCTCAGGCACGATGAAATCCTCGCTGCCGAGGCTCTCCTCATCCTCAAAGACTGGACGATAACTATCGTCATCCAGGTCATTGGGCATGGCCTGTTTATCAGAGTTAACTTGCCCGTTGTCTTGTTCCTCCTGTTCGGATGCAGCTCCAACAGGGTCTTCATTGTTTTCGGCGTCGCCCGGAGTACTATTTTCTCCGGTGCCGGTGTTGCCATCTTTTGAGCGACGAGGCTTAGAACTGCGTTTAGGGCGCCGGTGCTAGGACTGTGTCTCAGAAGGTTTATTCGCAACTGGATCTTCTTTGTCATTGTTGCTAGTTTTTTTAGGTGTGTTAACCATGTACACATCGTATGAAGAGGTGGCCATCCAACGTCCAGTGAATGGCGGGTCTTGGCCTTGCTCCTTGTCGGCATCATTGTCCATACCGTCGATGTCTTTGGAGCCATAATCAAGCACGTCGGTTAGGTCATCGACAGTGGCTATAAAGTGGGTGGCGGGTGGGAAGCAAAATTCCCCATCATCAGCCTCTAGCTCGAACCGAACATAGTTCGGCTGTGAGTCCTTCTCCAAGGACAAATTCTTTAAACAGTTTATCACATCACCCAAAGGTGAGTGCTGGAATATGTCTGCGGCGCTGAATTCAAAAATCGATAACCGATCCAGCTCGGTGTCCGCAGGCGTACATGGTCCGGAACTTATAGCCGGAGATGAGTCCGGAGTTCCGTTGACGCAAATATTGCAGGATGTCGAGTCTGTGTGCGGCTCCAACACCACGACATCTGTGGCCTCGGATGCCACAATCTGCTCCGGTTCTAAGGCCGTTGCAACAACAGGAACCATCTCCTGGATGTGATCCAATGATAGATTTAAGTCATGTTCATCGGAGCGAGGGGGAGCGATCGTCGCGGTCTTGAATCCGTCGAAGATCAAGTCTCCACGGACGTTCACGACGTAGTTCAAGCTTCCGAATCTGACCTGATGGCTAGGGTGTAGCTGTCGATCTGCTCCAGATGGCCAAGCGAGTTGGCCCGTAGTACGAAGTCGCCGAACATGAAGATTTGTCTGGGGAGGAAGGTCTCTCCTTGGACAGTGTCACTATCGATGATTGAAGGGGCCATCAGACCTTTCGTCGACGACACAGTGGAACTCTCAAAGAAAGCACCAATGTCAGTGTCAAAACCGGCGGATCTCGGGTAGGGGGTCCCGAACTGTGCGTCTAGGATCGATGGTAACAGGAAACGGGGGACACGATGTTTTCCCAGGTTCGGGCCCTCTCTATGGAGGTCATACCCTACTTCCTACTTGATTGATCTTGATAAATATGAGTATTACAAGAGTTGATCTACCACGAGATCGTAATGGCTAAACCCTAGAAGTCTAGCCTGTATGACTATGGTAATGAATATATCTCATCCAGACTACGCCCTCCGGTTTATATAGACACCAGAGGGATCTATTGTTACATAGAGTCGGTTACATGGGAAAGAATCTTCATAGATGATCGCCAGGCTTGCCTTCCACGCCAAGGAGAGTCCAATCCGGACACAGGTACAGTCTTCAGCCTTCATGTCTTCACAGCCCATCAGTCCGACCCATGGATAATAGGCCGGACGTCCGAGGACCCCTTAGTCCAGGACTCCCTCACCATGCTCGAGCACATCCTTGGCGGAGTTGACGTCCCCGGCGAAGTAGAACATTGCCAACGTGATATCTTCAAGATGCAGGTGATGGACAGAATTTTCTACCAGGCCAGAGACATGGAAATGGAGCGGTTTCGCGGAGTTGTCATGCACGAGATTGCATGCTGTTAAGCTCTTCTGGAAAAGGCTGTAGCGACCCGACCTCATACGGTCAAGTCTTTGTGCTTCAGTGTCATCCCTGGATCGGTAATCTTTGACACACGAAGACTCAAGAATTTATAACAGAGTAGCAATCACACACTTATTACATCGGTAGTCTCCAAAGAGAACTCATTAGAATAAATGTGTCTTAAGGCCATCTAAATAAGATAACAACGGAAGGCCTGGAAGATAAAGTGAGTCCATCAACTCCAACGGCATAGCTGAGTGCACGACAACGGCCTAGCGGACCTTAATCTTCGTCTGAAATGTCTGCAACATGATACGTTGCAGCCCGAAACGGGTCAGCACATGGAATATGCTGGCATAATAACACAATAGAGCAATGAACAGAATAATGCTATCACTACATGCATATATGGCTGGTGGAGGCTCTATGGTTAAGATATTTTTGCGAAAAGCCAAATTTTTCCCCTACAACAAAGGAATATATTTTATTTAACTATCATGGTAGTTGAACAACATTGAGAAGGTTCCTCCAACTCAATCCCAAATTAACGTAATCACTATCCCAATCAAATTAGTTTAAATAAAGTGTTGAGATCAATAGGATAATTCAAGAACTAGATACTCAAGATGTCCATAACGGGGACACGGCTAATCATGATTAGTTTGTACACTCTGCAGAGGTTTGCGCACTTTTCCCCACAAGACTCGTTCTCCTCCGTTGGATTTCTCGCACTACATGGTGTTTGAGAAACGGATGACCGAGACACAGTCTTTCAGAAGCATTAACTCTTTACTCTGGGTGGACAGTTACACCTACTTTCCCTCTACATCTGCTAGCCCACCACCGAAAGTGGTCATACAACATACTCAACTATGCTAGAGCCCATAATAGCTTGTGGCTGCACACGAAAGTTTCTAGCATGAATAATCTTATGATCCCTTTGAGCCTGGGTGGCGGACCGTAGGATGATCACACGGGTACTCCGGGATATCCTAGGACAACACTGGATTCTCCAGGTGCCAACGAGCAATCCACCCAGATGTGTATTAAAGTTGCCACCTTAAGTTGAACCATTAATTAATAACTCACATCTGTCATGGATACACTCAAACCCAATCCACGTCTACGAGCATAGCATGGCAATATAAGCATAATGTAGAAGTAACTCCCAAGGGCTTGATAATAAATAGGTAATAGGTTCTACATCATCATCTACTTCCCAGACCCACATGTTAAGTGATCCTACTCATGCAATGTGTGAGGGTTGAAACTAATGCATAAAAAAACTGGGTAATAAAGGGATATGATCAATGTGTTACTTGACTTGCCGACGATCCGCAAAACCTAGTGACTCGTAGTAGCACGCTTCGCACTCCGGGAATTCTATTGCAAACAAACAATAGCATACATAAGAAATCAAGCAAAGATGCACGGGTAAAACTCAAATAAGAAGATCTAACCAGAAAGTTCAACTAAAGAACTCCGTTTTGCAAAAAGAATCAAATCAAATGGAGCAACGAAACTCAAACTACGAAAGAAACAAGATCCGTTTACTAATCTGGACTAAAGTCAAATTTTACAGTACCAAAATCTTGTTCAAGTTGGTTAAACAGAAAGAGAACTTCGACACGAAGATCTAGGCGCTTGTTTCACTTGATTTGGATAAACGAGCGAAAAGTTATACTAGAACAAAGATCAGGGCAGAAATCGTGATTGAAAATAATCACAAAAAACCCTGGAAAAAGAAACGAGACGAACGGGCTAACGAACGAACGTTCGCTGCCTGCGGTTAACTGACGAACATCGTTTGTTGAAACGAACGTACGAACGAACGTTAGCTATATAACTAAACCACGAAAAATCGAACGAGCCGATAAAAAATGAATCTAGGTATTCTAAAAAAACCGAACGGTTAACCAAGAAAAAACGACGAACGGCGGCGGCGGTGTCGGCTACCTCCGGCGAGGCTCCGGCGGGGCGGTGCGGCATCGGGAGGCTCGGCGGCGGCTAGGGGCGACGGCGGCGCGGGACGGGAGGCGGCGGCATGACAGCGGCGACCTGCGGGCGGCGGTGGCGGCGTCTGGTTGCGGGGTGGTGGGTGGCGGGGGGAAGGGGTACTTATTGGGAGGGGGTCGGGGGCGAGGCCGACTTGGGGAAGGGGCGGCGCGGCGGCATGGCGCAGGCGGACTCCGGCGAGTCCGTCTCGCGCACGGGAGGGGAGGCGGCGGCGCTAGGCGGGCCGGCCTGCTCGGCTGGGCTCCGACCCAGTCGGGCGGAAAACCCTTTTTTTTAACAGATTTCGACGGAAAAATCCTAAAAAATAAAATAAAAATCTAAAAAATACCAAAACAAACTTTCACCGTCTAAATAAAATATTTAGAACGAGATGAACATTTTCTTGGCCCTAAAATGCAATTTTGAAAAATGCATATGTTTTTCTAATTCAAATAAAATTGCAATAAAAATCCAAATAAAATGTTTATTTTGATTTTAATATTTTTCCTCCAATATTTCATTTATTTTGGAGAAGTCATATTATCTCCTCTCATAAATTTTTAATATGAAATATTTTTGGAGAGAAAAAATAATTAAAACCAAAGTGATCCTTGTTTCGATATTTGAGAAAATTCAAATATGAAAACAGTGAAATCCCCAACTCTCTCCGTGGGTCCTTGAGTTGCTTAGAATTTTGAGGATCGCAAAATGAAATGCAATAAAATATGATATGCATGAATGACCTATGTATAACATTCCAAATTGAAAATCTGGGATGTTACAAACCTACCCCCCTTAAGATGAATCTCGCCCTCGAGATTCGGATTGGCTAGAAAATAGGTGTGGGTGGTCCTTGCGTAGATCATCCTCTCGTTCCCAGGTGGCTTCATCCTCGGTATGGTGGCTCCACTAAACTTTGCACAACTTTATAACCTTGCTATGCGTGAGTCGACTGGCAAACTCGAGAATTTTGACAGGTTTCTCCTCATAGGTCATATCACTATCCAACTGAATTGCTTCCAGGGGCACTGTATCTCTCAGAGGAATATCGGCCATCTCATCTTGACACTTCTTCAATTGAGAAACGTGAAACACATCATGAACTCCTGATAGTCCTTCGGGTAACTCCAACTTGTAGGCCACTTCTCCCATACGTTCAAAAACTCGGTATGGTCCTATAAATCTCGGGGCTAACTTTCCCTTAACTCCAAAACGTTTAACTCCTCGCAGAGGTGACACACGAAGATATGCTTTGTCTCCGACTTCATAGACTACCTCCTTGCGTTTCGTGTCTGCATAACTCTTCTGTCTGGACTGAGCTACCTTCAGTCTATCTCGAATCAGCTTAACCTTCTCTTAGGACTCCTTAATCAAATCCGGTCCAAACAACTGACGGTCTCCAACTTTAGCCAACATTAATGGTGTTCGTCATCTTCTTCCATATAGGGCTTCGAACGGTGCCATCTTCAAACTGGCCTGGTAGCTATTGTTGTATGACAACTCTGCGTATGGCAAATTATCATCCCAACTAGATCTATAGTCTAGCACACAAGCTCTCAACATGTCCTCCAGAATCTGATTGACTCTCTCAGTCTGTCCATCTATCTGTGGATGAAAGGCTGTACTGAACTCTAGTCTGGTTCCCAAAGTCTGGTGCAGCTGGTGCCAAAACTTTGAAGTAAATTGTGTTCCTCTATCTGATACGATGGTCCTCGGAACTCCATGCAGACATACGATCCTGGTCATGTATATCTTGGCCAACTTTGCACTTGTATAGTTGGTTTTCACTGGGATAAAGTGAACCACTTTGGTCAAGCGATCCACTACTACCCAGATAGAGTCATATCCCAATCGGATCCTGGGTAATCCGGTGATAAAATCCATGCCAAGCTTGACCCACTACCATTCGGGTATCGGCATAGGCTGCAGTAATCCTGCCGGCTTCTGATGTTCTGACTTCACTCTCTGACATATATCACATATGGCTACATACTCGGCAATATCCTTCTTCATACCAGCCCACCAGAAACGCTCCTTCAAATCCAAATACATCTTAGTGTTTCTGGGGTGTATCGAGTATGGCGAGTCATGAGCTTCCTGAAGTATCAACTTCCTGATCTCTGCATTATTGGGCACATAAACTCGGTCCTCAAACCACAAGGTGTCCTGCTTCACCCTGTGCAAAACCGAACCGAAAACCACAAACCGAACCAAAAAAACCAAACCGAACCAAAATTTCAGTTTTTTCAGGTTCTGGTTATGGTTTCAGTTTGCAAAATAGCAAACCATATTCAATTTGGTTTTTCGGTTAATAACCGAAAACCATATGGTTAAACCGAAAAAACTGAAAAAAACATAACTTCTCTCGTACTGAGAGTACAGAGAAGAAACTCCTACACAGTGCGCAGTGCACTTGTGGGATTGAGGACAATGAACAGACACCTGCTAGCCTTATACTACTCACCTTCCTTTATTTCTTGCATGAATTGCCTGCTCGCCATCGCCTCTCGCCGTTGTCGTGTTGTACTTCTACTTAGATGGGCCGATGGATCAACAAGTATTGGGTTGTGATGCTAGAAATTGTGTGCGTGTGTGTTTGTGAGAGCCTACACAGTACACTACACTACACATGGACAAACGTGTGCTACTTTATGTTGGTTAAATATAAAAATAAAATAAAAGAGTAGTTTCACCGTGGAGTACGCTTTGGTATTTGACTTTGAGGCTCTCGGTACAGGACATCGAGGCCATGTATTGTCATGTGTGTGTCATGTATTGAACAAATTTCATGTTGTCGTATACAAAATTTGTTTCTTCATGTGCCCAAACTTTGTGTCGCTCCAAAATCCGCGTCAACTTTGGTTAATTTGGTTATTACCGAAACCAAACCGAAAGTAAACGGTTATTACCGAAACCGAACCGTATATATGTATAAAACCGTATAAACCGAAGTATAAGAACCGTATAAACCAAAAACCATATAAACCGAACCGAATCAAACCTAAAAACCCGAACGCACACCCTGAGTCCTGCTCATCTTCATGAAAACCTTTGGCTTTTTCTTTGCTCATTCTCTCCTTTATCTCGGCAATTTCCTTGTCATCCTTCTGAGCTTCACGAATCTTTCCCAACAATGTAGATTGAACTTCCATCGCTGCAACAAAACCTCTAGGAACAATCTCCAAACGAAGCTCCTTGAGATCTTCTGCTAATTCCTTTGGCAATCCTCCTGTTAGGAGAGTATTAACATAACTCTTCCGGCTCAAAGCGTCTGCTACGACATTGGCCTTTCCAGGATGATAGTGCAGCTTCATGTCATAATCCTATATAAGCTCCAACCATCTCCTCTGCCTGAGGTTCAGCTCCTTCTGTGTGAAAATGTACTTCAAACTCTTATGATCCATGTACACATCACAACAGTTTCCAATAAGGAAGTGTCTCCAGGTCTTGAGTGCATGCACTATAGCTGCTAACTCCAAATCATGGGTGGCATAATTTAACTCATGCGGTCGAAGTTGAAGTGAGGCATATGAAACAACTCTTCCGTCCTGCATAAGTACTCCTCCAAGTCCTAAGCGAGAAGCGTCACAATACACTTGGAAATCCTTGCGTATATCCGTGAGAATCAAGACCTTTGGTCAGAGTCAAACGTTTCTTCAACTCCTGAAAACTGGCCTCACATTCTTCTGTCAATTTGAACTTAGTGTCCTTCTTTAACAACTCCGTCATGGGCTTCGCAATTTTAGAGAAATTCTCGATAAATCTCCGATCGTATCCTGCGAGTCCAAGAAAACTGCGGATCTCTCCAACTGAGGTGGGTGCCAACCACTTAGTGACTGACTGAACCTTGGTAGGATCCAGTGCTATACCTTCTCCTGATATAACATGTCCAAGGAATCCAACTTCCTTCAACCAAAACTCACATTTGCTGAACTTGGCATACAACTGATGTTCCCTGAGCTTCTCGAGAACTAAACGCAAATGCTCCTTGTGTTCTTCTTCGTTCTTCGAGTATACCAAGATATCATCAATGAACACCAGAAGAAACTTATTCCAAAAACTCCATGAATACCTTGTTCATCATGCTCATAAAATAGGTAGGGGTGTTAGTCAATCCAAATGACATAACCGTATACTCATATAGTCCGTACCTTGTGGTGAAAGCTGTTTTAGGTATATCCTTTTCTTGAATCTTCAGCTGGTGATATCCTGATCGCAGATCGATCTTCGAAAACACTTTAGCTCCTTGCAGTTGGTCAAACAAATCATTGATCATCGGCAGTGGGGACTTGTTCTTGATCGTCACTTCATTCAACGCACGGTAATCAACAACCATTCTTAACGATCCATCCTTCTTCTCACTAAGAGCACTGGGGCTCCCCATGGTGATGAACTTCGTCGAATGTAACCTTTCTCCAATAACTCCTTAATCTGCTTCTTGATCTCTTCCAGATCATTCGCGGGCATCCGGTATGGTCTCTTCGATATAGGCACGGTGCCTGGCAACAGCTCTATCAAAAACTCAATGTCTGGATCTGGCGACATGCCTGGTAGTTCCTCTAGAAACACATCCGGGTAATCCTTCACAACAGGCACTTCCTCCTGAACAACTCCTGAGAGGGAATTTACTTGGGTTCTCCTTGGCGCATGCCTGGATACATACTTGATCCTTTTTCCCTCCGGGGTGGTAAGCAGAATTGACTTACTGGCGCAATCGATGTTTCCTCCGTACATCGACAGCCAATCCATTCCTAGTATCACATACAAACCTTGCGACTCCAGAATTATCAAGTCGGAGGGGAAAACATGAGTACCTATGGTTAATGGCATCTGAAAACATCCACTGCTTGCCATATACTCAGCTCCGGGTGAGGTTACTAGCATAGGTGTCCTAAGAACTTTAGTGGGCAACTTATACTTATCCACAAATCCCCTTGATATGTATGAATGCGATGCACCCGTATCAAAAAGAACGATTGCAGTAAATGACTTAACCAAAAACTTACTGATAACTGCATCTGGCTACTCTTCGACCTCCTCCATGTTCACGTGGTTCACTTGTCCCCTGTTGAAAGGGTTGGGCTTTTTCCCAGAGCTTCCATTGCCATTACCATTCTTCACTTCAGAGTACTCAGTGGCGTAGTGTCCAGTCTCCCCGCACTTGAAACAAGTAATGTGACTTAGGTCCTTCTTGGTGGGTGTGGCTGGATTGGAGCGGTTCTGATTGCTGCTTGCTCCATTCCCATTCCCATTCTTGGGGCCATTGTGATTATGAGAACTTCCTCCATTGTGAGTGTGGCCCCCATGGTTATGGGTAAATCCTCCCGAGTTTGGGGTAAAGCGAGGCTTCTGCTGAGCTCCTGAATTGTACTTTCCTTGTCCATACTTCCTCTTGCGGCTCTCAATCTGCTGCTGCTTCCCTTCAATCATTATAGCTTTATCTACCAACTCCTGGTAGTTGTTAAATGTTGCCACCATTAACTGCATGCTCATCTCATCATTCAGCCCTTCCATAAAATTCTCCTGCTTCGCAACATCTGTGGCCACATCATCAGGGGCATAGCGAGATAACTTGCTAAACTCATCCACATACCGCCCCACTGTACGGTTCCCCTGGCGTAAGTTGCGAAACTCATGCTTCTTCATGCTCATAGCTCCAGTTGAGACATGGGCTGTGCGGAATGCTTGCTGAAACTACTCCCAAGTGACATTGGCTATAGGAAAGGTGGCTGTGTAATTCTCCCACTATGAGGTTGCTGGTCCATCCAATTGATGTGCGGCAAAACGCACCTTCTCAGAATCTGTGCAACCTGCGGTGGTCAACTCCCTTCCAATCTCACAGCGTCAAATCGCAACTATTGGCTCGATGCTACTGGAAAACACCGGCGGTTGCAACCTCAGAAAATGGGCTAAGTTGTCAACTGGGGGTGGAGACAGTGGGTTGTTGTTGCCTTGGTTCTGAACTAACAACTGCATCAAGGCATTCTGCTGCTGGATCGACTGAGTGAGCTTCGGTGGGAAGACAAATCCGGTATCACGTCTCGGAGGCATCTAATGGGTTTAGAGGGAAGAGATTAGAATAGAATGAAGTCTAGTGAGAAAGCACTACCCATATGCACATGAGACAAACACATTCATATCATAAAACTCAATCAATCAAGCAAGGGCATACAATCGATCTATCATTACAGTGCTCGGACTATACTATATACATGGGGAAATACTACTGATCATATGGTGGTCTACTAAAAATTTTGATCGGTGGAAGACTCCATGATATCTGCTCCAACTTTGTCTTCATAGTCATCATCACTACTGTCGGGGTCGGAGTCGGTGTCGTCGATGATGATGTAGTCTTCAGAATGAATGTCATCAGGATGATCGTCATCTCCTCCTGGCGCGGGATCTCTCATGAATACTCCAATCTTCTTTATCAGGTCATCACTCTTCTCCAATAGTATTGCGATTTCCTCCTCGTATCTGTCGCGGGTAGACTTGAGTTCCTCTTCTAGCTCCATGTTCCTGGTCATCACCTTCTTTAAATCTATCATGCTAGTGCACATATGGTTTCCTGGCGTCGAATGTGCTGGTTTAACTCCTGGATGAAAGCTGCAATGGACCTGTCCTTCCTGGTGCTCATCATCTCCCATTGCTCGTCTCAGCGCACACATATCTGGTAGATAGTGTCCTTCAGCTCCTGTTTGTAGACTTCTCCAATACGTCCCATAGCAATGTGGGCTGCCATGATCTTGCCTAGACTCCAAGTTGGTGCATCAAAGGAAAACTCTATGGGCTCAGTGACTGGCGTGAATGTCCTTCCTAGAACTTGAACTCGAATCATCCAGCACTCCTCTTCTGGTAAAGTGGCGGTGTAGGTCCCGGTGAAGCTTGGTATTCCGATGTTCAGGTACCTAGTGACTTCCTTCAAGTGTCGTCCAAAGGGTGTGTCTTCATCCGGTTGTGCAAACTTGTTCCTTGAGTCCGCCATCCTATAGAGTAGAAAATTGAGAGGAGTCAGAAATGAGTAGCGAAGAGTGACCTATGGCTCATCTTAGTGGTCGTGTCCTACATTCAGCGTGCTCTGATACCATCTTGTAGCGACCCGGCCTCAAACGGTCAAGTCTCTGTGCTTCAGTGTCATCCCTAGATCGGTAATGCTGACACACACAGTACTCGAAGGATTTATAACAGAGTAGTAATCACACACTTATTACATCGGTAGTCTCCAAAGAGAACTCATTACAATAAATATGGCTTAAGGCCATCTAAATAAGATAACAACGGAAGGCTTGGAAGATAAAGTGAGTCCATCAACTCCAAAATCATAGCTGAGTGCATGACAACGGCCTAGCGAACCTTACTCTTCGTCTGAAAAGTCTGCAACATGATATGTTGCAACCCGAAAACGGGTCAGCACATGGAATATGCTGGCATAATAATACAGTAGAACAATGAACAGAATAATGCTATCACTACATGCATATATGGCTGGTGGAGGCTCTATGGTTAAGATGTTTTTGCGAAAAGCCAATTTTTCCCCTACAACAAAGGAATATATTTTATTTAACTATCATGGTAGTTGAACAACATTGAGAAGGTTCCTCCAACTCACTCCCAAATTATAGTAATCACTATCCCAATCAAATTATTTTAAATAAAGTGTTGGGATCAACAGGATACAGATACTCAAGATGTCCATAACCGGGGACACGGCTAATCATAATTAGTTTGTACACTCTGCAGAGGTTTGCACACTTTTCCCCACAAGACTCGATCTCCTCCGTTGGATTTCTCGCACTACATGGTGTTTGAGAAATGGATGACCGAGACACAGTCTTTCAGAAGCATTAACTCTTTACTCTGGGTGGACAGCTAAACCTACTTTCCATCTACATCTGCTAGCCCACCACTGAAAGAGGTCATACAACATACTCAACTATGCTAGAGCCCATAATAGGTTGTGGCTGCACACGGAAGTTTCTAGCATGAATAATCTTATGATCCCTTTGAGCCTGGGTGGCGGACCGTAGGATGATCACACGGGTACTCCGGGATATCCTAGGACAACACTGGATTCTCCAGGTGCCCACGAGCAATCCACCCAGATGTGTATTAAAGTTGCCTCCTTAAGTTGAACCTTTAATTAACAACTCACATCTGTCATGGATATACTCAAACCCAATCCACGTCTATGAGCATAGCATGGCAATATAAGCATAACGTAGAAGTAACTCCCAAGGGTTTGATAATAAACAGGTAATAGGTTCTACCTCATCATCTACTTCCCAGACCCACATGTTAAGAGATCCTACTCATGCAATGTGTGAGGGTTGAAACTAATGCATAAAAAATGGGTAATAAAGGGATATGATCAATGTGTTACTTGCCTTGCTGACAATCCACAAAACCTAGTGACTCGTAGTAGCACGCTTCGCACTCTGGGAATTCTATCGCAAACAAACAATAGCATACATAAGCAATCAAGCAAAGATGCACGGGTAAAACTCAAATAAGAATACCTAACCAGAAAGTTCAACTAAAGAACTCCGGTTTGCAAAAAGAATCAAATCAAACGGAGCAACGAAACTCAAACTACGAAAGAAACAAGATCCGTTTACTAATCTGGACTAAAGTCAAATTTTACAGTACCAAAATCTTGTTCAAGTTGGTTAAACAGAAAGAGAACTTCGAGACGAAGATCTAGGCGCTTGTTTCACTTGATTTGGATAAACAAGCGAAAAGTTATACTAGAATGAAGACCAGGGCAGAAATCGCGATTGACAATAATCACGGAAAAACCCTGGAAAAAGAAACGGGATGAACGTTCGCTGCCTGCGGTTAATTGACGAACAACGCTCGTTGAAACGAACGTACGAACGAACGTCCACTATATAACTAAACCGCGAAAAACCGAACGAGCCGATAAAAGAACGAATCTAGGCTTTCTAAAAAAACCGAACGGTTAACCAAGAAAAACGACGAACGGCGGTGGCGGCGTCGGCTACCTCCGGCGAGGCTCCGGCAGGGCGGTGCGGCGTCGGGAGGCGGCGTCGGGCGATGGCGGCGTGTAGACGGAGGCGGCAATGCGCAGCCGCGGCGGCGGCATCTGGTGGCGGTGTGGTGGGTGGCGGAGAGGGGCGGCGGCGGCGGGGTACTTATAGGGGGTTGGGGGCGAGGCCGACTTGGGGAAGAGGCGGTGCGGCAGTGTGGCGCAGGCAGACACCGGCGGGTCCGTCTCACGCACGGGCGGGGAGGCGGCGGCGCTAGGCGGGCCGGCCTGCTCGGCTGGGCTCCGGCCTAGTCGGGCGGAAAACCCTTTTTAAAAAAAATAGATTTCGCCGGAAAAACCCTAAAAAATAAAATAAAATCTAAAAATACCAAAACAAATTTTCACCGTCTAAATAAAATATTTAGAACGAGATGAACATTTTCTTGGCCCGAAAATGCAATTTTGAAAAATGCATATTTTTCTAATTCAAATAAAATTGCAATAAAAATCCAAATAAAATGTTTATTTTGATTTTAATATTTTTCCTCCAATATTTCATTTATTTTGGAGAAGTCATATTATCTCCTCTCATATATTTTTAATATGAAATATTTTTAGAGAGAAAAATTAATTAAAACCAAAGTGATCCTTGGTTCGATATTTGAGAAAATTGAAATATGAACACGGTGAAATCCCCAACTCTCTCCGTGGGTCCTTGAGTTGCTTAGAATTTCGAGGATCGGAAACTGAAATGCAATGAAATATGATATGCATGAATGACCTATGTATAACATTCCAAATTGAAAATTTGGGATGTTACAGAGGCCCAGCAGCCCCAAGAGCCTCCTAGTGCCAGCAACTCCCTAGGCAGAGGCGGGTCGGGACAGTTGGAGTAAACGGCCGCAAGTGTGCTATGCTGATCATGGAGTCCGAGAAGACCATCGTTGGAAGGCCGCCAGCTCAGCCTTTTAGCTTATATTTTATTATAATTGTATGCATATGTAGGTCGTGAGTGTTCTGGGCCTTGCCGCATGTGGCATTTTAAATTATCATGAATATGTAAGACAATTATTAAGAATTATTAACCGTTGCGATTGTAAATTTGCCTCAACGGCGAGCAGAGCACGCGCAGGGACGCCAGAGCGGAGCGCACCGCGGCCGCCTCAATGGCGAGCAAAATCACGTGGTCAACCTTCTGCCATCAATAAATTTTGACCTTGTTTATCGTCACACTACAGATTACAATGCCATAAGTAACTGCAAATCTGTTCACACCTATCAAACTACTATGTGTTCACACTTAACACCGGGCTATAAAAACTACCCACTCGAAAATTACTTCACAGTTCCTCTCCTCATCACCCACAAAACTTGTCTTTCCTGTCAAGTCATTCCGCCATGACTGGTAGGAGGACTTTAGGGTGGACATATAACTAGGCAGCAAAGAACAAGGACGCGGAAGCACATAGAGGTCCCGCCGTGAAGCCGCATCCGCAGCAGAGATGTCCCGACGCTCCGCGGAGCCCTCGAACGAGCTCTCACGGGAACACGAGGGCTCTCACAAACGCATTTGTGGTGTCGGCCATCGCGACGAGACGACGTTCTTGAAGTCCTTCACCGGCAACGACGACATTCTCACTGGCGTCACTACGCAGCAGGAGCTGGTCGACGGCTTGATGAAGCTGCTCAAGATCAGCGATGCCTTGGTTGACAAGGCGACTGGCCTCATCGAGCAACTCATGGGTGACAACGCGAAGCTCCTCAAGGCGCTCGCCGAGAAGGAGGAGGAGGGCGCCAGCTGGAAGATGCTGCATGAGCAGAGCAGTGCCTCGGGGATGACGCGTTGGCGGGTCGTCGAGGCGATGGGTGACTTGAGGAAGCTCTGGATCAAGCGCGAGCAGGAGATGGAGGAATCTGTGGCTGCTTTCAAGCAAAGTCGTGAGCAATTGAAGAAGGAGTTGGAGGATGTCGTCGCCCGGCGATCCATCGACGAGTAGAGACAATAGCGACCCAGATCATTGTCTGTAATTTCCTCCTTCTCTTGCCCCCGTGTCTTTTGGGGTTTGCCGCATGTGGCATTTTAAATCATCCAGAATATGTAAGACAATTATTATCTACGCCATTGTAAATTTGTCGTCGTATTATCCGTTGCCATTTTATTTGTGGTCCTATTATCCGTTGCCCTATGTGGCAATTTAAATAGGGCGGAATACGAGTTGAAACACGAACAAAGCAAATGCTGCCATGGGATCACAAGCAAACACCCTCCGTCCAGGTGCTTTAATTGACCCATTAATGGAGAAGTTGTGAGCGAGGCGGGCGGCGGCTGGTGCATGGAGGTCAAAGAGCTCACTTCCCGGTGAGCATGGGCGACCTTGCTGCTCGCACGTGTCCCGTTGAGCCTGCGAGGTGGACAGGATGCATGCATCCCGTCGAGCCTGCGCGGCGGACTAATCACACGCGTCCCTCGAGCCTGCACAGCTGACTTCTCGCGCTCGTCCCGTCTAATCAAACAGCTGCATGCACGCCACCTAGTATGGTTAAATTTCGACACGGTTAATATAATACAACCGTTTGCAATATTAATGTCTCAGCTTTTTGTTTCAAAAAGGACTTCGTTGGCTACTAATGTGTGCGCCTCTTCTCAAACTAGACGATTTTTTTACCACGATATATATGTGCCATGTTATGAAACCATGCCAAGTTTCATGTTTTTGGGTGAGTTTTTGATTTACTAGGATTTAAAAACCAAGATTCTCAATGTTTTAGGATGACGACAAGTTTGAAATTCATTCTCGTTCCTTAAATGAGACCTAAACATGCACCCAATGACACATGTACGATTTCCCACCCATTTTGCTTCACTAGAGCATGTGCTTGTAGTTCAAATTTGAATTATGGACTACATTAAATGCATAGAAAACTTAGTAATTAGTAATATATACAATGGCCAAACGAACCCTGAACAGTTCCAAATTTCAGCCCGACACTCCTGTTATTCTATGTTGCCTGTAGAAAACAAAGTTCAAGGCAAGAAGAGGCAACGATTATCGTTTCACCCAAAAGAGGGGATGTTTCCCTACCGGAACCACGAGGGTTGCGACAGGCTCCGGTTTGTAAGAGTTTGTAATATAGCTTCGCCCAAATTGGACAATTATATGTACCATGTAGTGACACCATTCCAAGTTTCATGATTTCCTGGTGAGTTTTGGATTTACAGAGATTTAAAAACAGAGATTCACAATGTTTGTGGCCAAGCCAGGACGACGAGAGGGTTGAATTCGTTCCCATTCGTTCCATGGGACCTAAACATGCACCCCAAGGAAACATGTAAGTTTTTTCTAGCCATTTTGGTGCACTGGAGCATGTGTTTGTAGTTTGGATTTGAATTATCGACATTAAATGCCTAGAAAACTCAATTAATGAATAAAAAAGGGTCAAACGAACCCTGAATAATTTCAAAGTTTAGCACGAATCTCCCGTTGTTCCGTGTTGCGTGTAGAAGAAAATACGAGGCTAGAAGAGGGAGCGATTATCGTTGGCCCACAAGGGGACACGTTTCCCTATCAAAACCACGAGGGTTCTTGCGACAGGCTATGGTTTGTAAGTGGTTTGTAATAAAGCTTAGCCCAAATTGGCAATGTTTTTTACCACGACATATCTGTGCCATGACGTGACACCATGCCACCTTTGATGACTTTCTGGTGAGTATTGGATTTATAGGGATTTGGAAACCGAGATTCGAAATGTTTGAGGACGAGCCATGACACCGATACGGTTGTAATTCGTTCCCATTCCTGGCATGGGACCTAAACATGCATCCAAGGACATATGTATAATTTTTCTAGCCATTTTGGTGAACTGGAGCATGTATTTGTAGTTCAGATTTGAATTATGGACATTAAATGCCTAGGAAACTCAATTAGTGTATAAAAAGGCCAAACGAACCCTGAATAAGTTTAAATTTCAGCACGGATATCATGTCGTTCCATGTTGCCTGTGGAAGAAAATACAAGGCGAAAAGAGGCAGTGATTACGTTTCGCCCACAAGGGGAACACGTTTCCCTATCGGAACCATGAGGCTTCTTTGAGAGAAGCTCCGGTTTGTAAGAGGTTTGTAATAAAGCTTGGCCCAAATTGGACAATGTTTTTACCACGACATATATGTGCCATGACGTGACACCATGCCACCTTTGATGACTTTTTGGTGAGTTTAGGATTTACGGGGATTTAAAAACCGAGATTCCAAATGTTTGAGGACGAGCTAGGACGCGGGTACAGTTGTAATTCGTTCCCGTTCCTGGCATGGGACCTAAACATGCACCCAAGGACACATGTATAAATTTTCTAGCCATTTTGGTGAACTGGAGCATGTATTTGAAGTTCAGATTTGAATTATGGACATTAAATGCCTAGGAAATTCAATTATTGCAACGGGAGAAAAAATTAGCGTGAAAATGGTGTCTAAAACAAATAGTCAATGTGCTCAAATATTTATTTTAGCCACATACAAATAGAAATTTTTTACAAATACATTGAAGATCAGTAAATTGAGATTAGCCCGCTTTAAAGCCAACGCTGGTGACATGGATGCCCTTTTTCCATCACCACTTTGAGTGCTCAGCTTTCAGGAAAACATATGAACCTGACAAAATATTCATATCAAGTTATATACAGATTTTGTTAGATTCATAACTAATCGCCTGAAAGCCACTAAGGGGATTAACATATTTTCCGCGAAAGAGGCTAAATAACAGATCCAAACAAACAGGCACATGGATAATATGATAGTTATGCTCCTTACATTGAGCGGAACATGCATGCTGTTTTCAGAGAGTGGATGATATGTATCATGAGGATGTATAACTTTTGCCACCACATCAAATACTTCCAAGCTCAAGGGAATTTGCAAGTTGAGGAAGTATTTATGCAAAACTACATACCTTTTCTCATACTCCAGTTATACAATAGCTGTTATGATGCATTTCTCTGTCTGTGCTTCATGTCAAGGTGCCACTAACCATTGTCAAGGACTGGACCCTCAATCTACAAAAAAGCAATGGAGTAAGTGTTCTAATGTTACATTACAACATGTAGCCATGTTTACAGGCGTCTGACTGGAGATGCATTTGAACTATTTATCCAAAAGTCTGTGAAATTCAGAAGGATGCTACATTCTGCAAAGAAATAAAAAAACATATCAAACATGCGTCCACATCGAAGTTCTAGCGCATATGCATTATCCCATCATGAAAATATCAATTGGCTCATCGCGTTGGCAGATGCATATGACTTACATCGGGGGCCAAACATGAAATACAAAAATGATAAGCAATTTTGTGGAATAAAGCTTTCAAAGTAAGTATTATGAAATAAATCTATCATTGCCGCATTTACAACAATGTCAGGGAATAAAAAACTGCATGATGAGGACATTACCCTCCTAATACCAAACTTGAACAGAAATGGTACTTACATAAGCTACAGAATTAGAACCAATCGAGCTAGCATACTTCATAATTCTTGTTTGAATTACATTAAGATTTCCAAGAAAAAATCAATTGGAAAGATATATTCGATGTATAAACTGCATCGTATAGAGAAGGTTGAGGAAAATATATATAGTATGTTATACATTTCACAGGAATTGTGTTTGAAATTTCAGAAAATTATTTCTTTGCACCGGTGCCACTGCAGTAATTATAGCAAATTACCCTCCTAATACCAATTTAATTCGCCTTGATACACTAACCAAATCATGTAAATTTCCAATAAAGTGCAGAGTAACTGAATCGCATAGTCACTGTTAATCTTAGTACTCCCTCCGATCTAAATTAGTTGTCGCTCAAAGGTATGTATCTAGCACTAAATTAGGTCTAGATACATCCATTCCAGTGGCAACTAATATGGATCGGAGGGAATATTAAAAGACCATTAAGGCATCCAGCTTAGTAGTTAGCATTTTAGATTGTACTATCATGAGGCCAAATGTTACTAACTGCTTTTGATTTTAATAATAGGTATAACTACATGCTTCAGTGATTTCCATCGACAACTTAAGGAAAGAATCAAAATTACAAAAATCAAAACCGAAGAACTTCACATTAACAGTTTTGATGCTACCCCGCAAATTATTTGTTATATTCTATCACAACATTTTGTTTGCTCATTATCAAATAAAAAACCCCGACCAAATGCTACACAACTACAAAAATAATATTAGAATTGTGATCATACAATGCAATAAGCAATACCTGATAGAACTGCCAAAATTGATATCCTGGTTCTAAAATTTACAGCAGTCCTTTCCTTGTAGCTACTAAAATAAACTATGACTATTTAATCAATTTCCTGGAGAGCTTTCCTTTTATTTTTTCAGCATTTAATGCTGGCGCTGTAAAGAAAATCTGCAAAAAAAAGGCAACTTAGAATCTAAATTTTATCGATTGTCCTCACCATGTTCAAGAAACGCAAACTCTAAGCATTCATATTGTAAATACATGAGGCAATAGAACATAAACCAAAAGATGGGTGGAACAAAAGGGAGTTCAGTATATAGTATGAACTACAATCCCCAAATAACAAGATCGACAACAATGTTCCTTTCTGCCCGAGCAATAACTTTTACCTTTCAGCATGACATGATTAATACGGGAAAAAATGTTGGTTTGTAGCATAAAAATTATCGAAATGGCTTGGTATATAAACTATCAATAAGATATTTCAGAAAGAATTGTTGCAAAATAAATAGAGAAATGTTACTACATACTCATGTTTCCTCGGGCATAATTTTCTTTATCTCTTGATGCATGCATCATCGCGCGCGCGCACACACACACTAGAAATGATCTCATCAAAAGATGCCATTGTATCTGCCAACAATAATTGCTATCTATGTCAGATATGAATGAGGGGTGTAATTCCCAATTTGTGGGAATTACATACTATTGCAGTTTTTTCATTTGAGGTGCTTTTCAATTAATTTGGATAGTTTCTTTGCATAAAGCTCTCCATCTTCACTTTATAATTATTAGATATGTTGAAGTGTACTTTGTTAGGTCAATACAATAGGCTAATTACCATAAGAGAAATGATTCTGCACAATAGTTGGACAACTAAGATAATCAAATTTTGTATCTTCCATATGTACATATTACCATTTGTTTGTTACTTCCATAACTGAAGATATGATGACTTGGAAGAAGTAGAGAGCACGAAAGCAGGTAGAATGACATGGAGGCAGAGCCATATGTGTAGCAGCGCACCGCCAACCAAGAATTGCAAGGAATGCTAAAATATGAACCAGCAACTGTTCAGATTGTTGTTGCCGCTCCTGCCTCGCCGCTGCCCTCCTCGCTCTGGCGCTCCGCTCGCTCACTCTCGCCGTGGCTCACTCAAGGAAGAAGAAGAAAGGTGGATAGGCATAGGAGTTTTTCCCAGCACACGAACACTGCTGCAGCCGCACGAACGGCTTCAGGTTCCCTCGAGCACGAACTCGAGTCCAGGTACACCACGTTACAAAGCATACACGGGGGGTTTTATACCCAGGTCGCGCCGGGCACGAACCCATGACCTTGCCCACGTCGAGCACCTGGTCCACGCCGCTCCGCCCGCGCCCGTCCGACATGCACGCACATGCCTGGATGCGGCGAGTCCGCAGCTAACCAACTTGACGTGCACCCCCAGCTCGCCTACGGCTGGCCCGAAACTTATGCACACGGTGCACACCCGCACGGACATGCCCGTGCTGCACCATACGCACACACACACGCACGACCACGGACCCGACGCGCCCTGGCTCGCGCCCGACGCGTCCTGCGGTGGCTTATGCCCAACACTCACCCCCCTAAGCCACGAACTCAGAGGAGACCGACGTCCTCGACGCCGCCATCCACCAGCAGCGCGTGCTCCGCCGCACCGTCGACGTCATTGTCGTTGTAGCCGCCACTGCCCTGACGTCGCTGCCACGCCTGCCACCGTGTCGCCGTGCCCTTCGCGCACACACCCCACGTCCCCGTGCTCCCGGCCCGCGCTCCCGCCACGCACGTACGCGATCTGCACAACCAGGTCCAGCGCCTCGACGCGGTCCATTCCCGCGCTCCCGACGCGCCCGCTATGTCTGGCGCGCGCCCATACACGCTCCCGATGCGGTGAGCCCGTCGCCGCGGCTTGTTCTGCCACGCTCCGCACGCCTCCAGCTCGCGCCATGATCGCTCTCCGACGCGATCAACGCGGCCGATCCGGCGTGTCCCGGAGCTTGGCCTTCTCTCCACCGAGCCACGCCGCGCCACCACGTAGGTCCGCCTCGGCCGCCGCGCTCCCCGCATGCACGGATCACCGCGCTCCGCCGCCGCACGGGATGAGCGCCATCGCCGGCGAGCTCCTCCGAACCCGATGCTCTGATACCAAATGTTGTTGCCGCTCATGCCTCGCCGCTGCACTCCTCGCTCTGGCGCTCCGCTCGCTCACTCTCGCCGTGGCTCACTCAAGGAAGAAGAAGAAAGGTGGATAGACACAGGAGTTTTTCCCAGCGCACGAACGCTGCTGCAGCCGCACGAACGGCTTCAGGTTCCCTCGAGCACGAACTCGAGTCCAGGCACACCACGTTACAAAGCATACACGGGGGGTTTTATACCCAGGTCGTGCCGGGCACGAACCCACGACCTTGCCCACGTCGAGCACATGGTCCACGCCGCTCCGCCCGCGCCCGTCCGACATGCACGCACACGCCTGGACGCGGCGAGTCCGCAGCTAACCAACTCGACGCTGCACTTCAGCTTCGCCAACGGCTGGTCTGAACTTACGCACGCGGTGCACACCCGCACGGACATGCCCGTGCTGCACCTATACGCACACACACACGCACGACCACGGACCCGGTGCGCTCTGGCTCGCGCCCGACGCGCCCTGCGGTGGCTTATGCCCAACAAAGATTACATGAGAGAACTGAAAATAGTGATGTACTCAGGTTTAGACAATAAGGATAAGGAAGGTAGAAGGCATATTGTGCCCGATTCATGATATATGTCCCTGAGCAACAATCTTGTAGCACTGATCCTTCTCTCTCTCTCTCTCTCTTTAGCATCACTGAAATCCTCCTGAACCTTTAGAAATTCAGACCTGTGTAACAACCATGCCAGTTATATGACAACTCAAGGGAAGACCTTATATTTCTCATTGTAGTCCTGCAAATACAGACCTGCAGTTGCGTCTATGAAGAAGATTAAAACGAAAATATGCCCCCGCACACAGCAAGCAAGTAGCAGTACGTACAGTTCACGTGCCCACACAGAGGGGTGCATGTGGCTGGGTTTGGCATCCCGCTCGTCCAGCCTAGACCTGGCACATGCCATGCGGCAACGCAGGCAGCTCAGAATCAGAGCAGCATGGCCGCTCCACAAGGGCATGGAGGAGAGCTCCCACGATGGCCGTGGAGGAGGCGTGCTAGCGTGGAGGAGGGCTCTGGGCGTGACAAGCATGACGACCCCCCAGTTGTTGCCCGACGGCGGCGACAGGGAGCCATTCCAGGCGGCGGAAGATGACAGCTGTTGCGTTGCAGCTCGTGTGAATCCGGCCATACCTCGCTGTCGATGGGGAGGATCGGATCAACGGGAGGCCGTGCTGGTGGGAGTGTGCAAAAAACCACCACATTAAAACATAGGTTTGCAGAAACTCTTCTATGAATTTGTGCCAGGAAACACTCATTCTCGGCTTAATCTTTTGCAGAAAACACTAGTTGATGGCTTTGGTTCATTTGATGACGATTATGACAGATGGAGCCCACCATTTGCTGATGTGGCTAACGGGCTTTTTGCCAAAACGTCCTCCCCTCCCTGAAAATTTTTCCCCTATAAAATTGACCCTCTCCCAGCGGCGTCGCCTCCCTCCGGCGCGCCTCACCTCCCAGCGCCACTGCCTCCTTCCTGGCACGCCCTGCCCTCCCTCCCGGTGCCGCCTCCCTCCGGCGCACCTCACCTCCCAGCGCCGCCGCCTCCTTCACGGCGCGCCCCGCCCTCCCTCCTGGCGCCGCCTCCCTCTCCGGCGTGAACCCGGTGCGCAGCTCGGTCACGCCCCACCTCCCTCCGGTCGCCCGCACCCGCCTCCAGCCGCCGCCTCCCTCCCGGCCGCGCCCCGTCCTCCCAGCGTCGCCGCCTCCTCCCGCCTCCTAAGCGCCATCCTCTCTCCGGCCGCCCGCCTCCAGGCGCCCGCCTCCTCCCAACACGCCCCGTCCTCCCGGACCGCCCGCCTCCGTCCCGCCTCCCAGCGCCGCCGCCTACCTCCTGACGCGCCCCGTCCTCCTAGCGCCGTCGCCTCCCTCCCGCCACCCAGGCCCCCTCCTCCCGACGCCCCCATCCTCCCAGTAGCGCCCCTCCCTCCCAGTAGCGACCAGCCTTGAAGGCGCCACGCAACTCTGACCGGCCTCAATGAACAATCGCGCCAGCGACACCTGCAGTCCGGGCACCAGCGGCGGTGCGCATGACCGAGCCCCCGCCCTAGTCGCCGGCGACCCAAGCCAGCAGCGCCGCCGCGCATGAACCAGCCACCGCCGCCTCCTCTGGAGCTGATTGCGTTTTGGACTTTTACATGAAGGGTGACTATGCAAAAATACCAGGACCCCACATGTCATAATCGAGGTTAAAATGCATAAAACGGCCGATCATTATTTTTTGCAAAAGATTAGGACCAAAATCAGTGTTTTCTGGCACAAATTCGTAGAAGAGTCTTTTCTGCAACCCTACGCTTCAATGTGGTGGTTTTTTGCAATTCACTCTGCTGGTGGTGGTAACTTGGGGCTGCGGCGATACATGGAGGTGTCGCTAGGTGATGCCCAACCGCTGTCGTGCTCGTGCTCCCGAGCTGCCATCGTTGCCTGACTGTGCTCCGATACATCACCGGCGCCGCTGCCTGGCTACTCTCTCCCAACCTCCCCTCTCTCTTTCTCAATCTCGATCTCCGGCGTAATTGTAACATCCCAAAATTCTAAATTTTGGAATGTTATATAAAATAGATAGTTTTACTTGGTTGTATGGTTGCTTGAGTGAAATTAAGTGAAATTCGTATCTGTTTGAAAGTTAAATGAGAGGGAATAAAAGGACTTTCTCAAACTTTCATTTTGCATTTTGATCTCCGTGAATTCAAATACTTTTCAAATACAAAACCCTAGAGAGAAGATGAAATGACTTCTTCCATTTATTTAAAAGAAAAGGGTTTTGAAAAGATTTGAATTTTTTTGGAAATATTTTTCAATTCAAAAACTTTAAGCAACTCAATGATTTTCATGAGAGAAGATAAAATGACTTCTTCAAAACATATGAAATATGAGTTGGAAGTTTAAAAGGATCTAATTTAAAGTCCTTCTGGAAATTATTTTCAATTTGGAGTATTTGGGTTTTATTCAAATTAATTTTTTGCAAAAATAAAATATGTGGAAAATAGGGTAACATGATTCCCTACAGTAGAAAATTGGAGAGAAATAAATTTGAAATCATTTTGGTGTTTTTAAAATGATTTTTATGAGGTTTTATTGCAGTAGTAGCACTCTTTGCTTTATATGAATTTTTGTGTATTTTATTTGACGCTAGAAAAATGTTCATGTTGTAGAAAATCTTTTTCTGAAAATTTTGATGTATAATATGCCTATATAAAAATTATACTTTATTTTTCTTTATTCGGTTTTCCTTCTGTTTCTATTTAACAAAAATAACAAAAATTGTACATGTGGCCTATCACTAACTGCCGCCCAGGTGCACATCATAGTACCAGCGGACACCCCATCTTTTTTTTCTTTTCCTATATGGGCCAGGCCCAGCCAGCCTTTTCATTTTCTTTTCTTAGGCCGAATTCTGTTAAAAGAAAGAAACTGCAGCTGCGCGGCCGGCCGAACCGCCTTACGCGTTTAAGCCCATGCGACGCCTTCTCTGTTTCGTTTTCTTTTCATCTATGTACGTGTATGTTTAGTCCCACCTTGCCTAGCATTTAACCCCTAAACCTTTTTTCCACCTATAAATATAGATCCATAGAGCCTCCAAAAATCATCTAATTTGGGTTAAATCAATATTTTGGTTTGACTAGATTCCTTAAAGAAAAACATTTTCTCCTCTCCGGCGCGACTTTTGGGAAATGTCTGCTCTCTCCGAAGTCATCTTTTCTCTGAAGGTATCTTTCTTTGTTTTTTCTTTTTATACTTCCGTAGTTTATTATTTCTAAATATGATAGAATAATTAGATTATCAATTAGTCTATGTATTTATACATTAGACCTTAGCCGTAGATATTTTTCTTCCGTAAAACGGCTTGGCCCTGATTTTTCAAATAGCCATAACTTTTTACTCGTTTATCCAAATTAGATGAAACCAGCGCCTTTAGCTTGGTCTTGTTTTCACCTATCCAGTGAACCTGTCACATCAATATTTTGAAATTTCGAATTTTGTTCAGATTCATATTCAAACTTCTTTTGAACATAACTTGAGTTTCGTAACTCCTATTTAGTTGATTCTGTTTGCAAATCGAAGCTCTTGACCTAAACTTTCTGATAAGGCCAAATCCACATAATTTTGTTACTGTTAGAAATTGTTTTATGTTGCAAGAGTTATTTTCTTGGTTTTGATGTTTTCCGAACTGTCTTCTTCGTTCTTCCCGATATTTTGAGTGATTGCTTATGTGTGGTTACTATTGCTTGCTTATAATAGATTGACCGGAGTGTGAAGACTAGAAATTATCAAGAGTTTTGAGTGTGAATCATCTTCATAAACAATACATGCAAGTTCACACTTTGATCATATCCCTTTCATACCCGCATTAGTTTCACCCTCAAACATTGCATGAGTAGGATTGATAACATGTGGGTATTGGGAAGTAGTTGATGAGGTAGGAACCTATTGCCCTGCATTCAAACCTTGGGAGTTACTATTACGTTATGCTTATATTTCCATGCTATGCTCGTAGACGTGGATTGGGGTTGAGAGTATTCCATGACAGATGTGAGATTGTTTGCTTAATGTTTCAACTTAAGGTGGCTACTTTAATACACATCTGGGTGGAATGGTAGGGGCACCCTGCAGCACCCAGTGGTTTGCGCGGGCACCTGGAGAACCCAGTGCTTGCCCAAGGGATCCCGGAGGACCTGTGTGATCACCCTATGGAATGCCACCCAGGCTCAAAGGGATCATAAGATTATTCATGCTAGAAACTTCCGTGTGCAGCCACAAGCTATTATGGGCTCTAGCATAGTTGAGTAGGTTGCATGAGCTCTTGAAGAGGTGGATCAGCAGGTAGAGGGATGTAGGTTGGTATGGTCTACCACCCAGGCTCAAATGGACCATAAGATTATTGGTGCTAGAAACTTCCGTGTGCAGCCACAAGCTATTATGGGCTCTAGCATAGTTGAGTAGGTTGCATGAGCTCTTGAAGAGGTGGATCAGCAGGTAGAGGGATGTAGGTTGGTATGGTCTACCCGGAGTAAAGAGTTAATTTTTCTGAAAGACTGTGTCTCGGTCATCCGTTTCTCAAACACCATGTAATGCGAGAAATCCAACGGAGGCGATCGAGTCTTGTGGGGAAAGTGCGCAAACCTCTGCAGAGTGTACAAACTAATCATGGTTAGCCGTGTCCCCGGTTATGGACATCTTGAGTATCTGGTTCTTGGATTATCATGTTGATCTCAACACTTTATTTAATTAATTTGATTGGGTTAATGATTATTATTTTGGGATTGAGATGGAGGAACCTTCTCAATATTTATCAACCAACTTTGTAGTTAAATAAAATATATTCCTTTGTAGTAGAGAAAAAATGGCTTTTCGCAAAAACATTATAACCGTAGAGCTTTTCCACCAGCCATATATGCGTGTAGTGATAGCTATGATTCATCATTATCCTATGGTGTGAATTTGCCAGTACATTCAATGTACTGACCCTTTGTGGCTGCAACATCTCATGTTGCAGGAATCTTATGACGAGTAAGTGATACGTTAGGGTTACAATTTCTACACTCAACTTTCCCGTTGGTGTTGATGGGAATCCACAGCTTTGTTGTTACTTCCACTATTTGGATTGAGGTAATAGTATTTACGCTACTTTTTACATGTGATTTACCTCTATTATAAATCGTCGAGTACTGTGTGTGTCAGCATACCGATCCAGGGATGACACTTAAGCACAGAGACTTGACCGTCTGAGGTCGGGTCACTACAGTCATGTTTAGGTCCAAGCCAAACCAAAGTCTATCCCATCGTTCCCCTTTTATTTGACGGGAGTATCGATCTATCTCCTTTTACCCTACTCAAAAGTTTTACTCCCTCCATTTACTTATACAAGGCCACTATGGAATATACATTTTGCATTTATACAAGGCCACTAATGGTAATCGAGGCAAAATTAATGGTATTTTTTTACTAGTAACTTGTTTAATACTTGCATGCATGCAGTCATAATGACAGTCAGCTACTTCCTCCACTCAGTTTCCTTGCATGCATGCGGCATATTAATGATCGCAGTAAACGAAAAGAAAAGCTAACTTGCAAAGCATGCATTAAATTTTATATTGGTACCTGTAATCTTCGTTTATGGCCTTGTATATAAAAATGGAGGGAGTATTAGTATTGAAAATTTGGAATTGGTAAGCAATGCGAGGGGAGAAACCTGCCTTTTTTTGAGTTATTACGTGGAGAGACCTGCGTTTTTTCTTGAGAAACCGGGGAGAGACATGCCTATGTGGAGGAGACCCAATACATGCCGAATACAGTGTCTGCCGGCAGAGACCCAACGAACAAACTAATCGATATTATATGCCTTTGTCTATAAAAAACGAATAGTACCCCTAACGAATAGTACTAATAAACATATGGAGAACTATGAAAGCCTCCGTCCTTTAATATTAGGTATAAAAAAAGGCCAAACGAACCCTGAATAAGTTTAAATTTCAGAACAGATATCTTGTTGTTCCATGTTGCCAGTAGAAGAAAATACAAGGCGAAAAGAGGCAGTGATTATGTTTCGCCCACAAGGGGGACATGTTTCCCTATCGGAACCACGAGGCTTCTTTGAGAGAAGCTCTTGTAAGAGGCTTGTAATAAAACTTGTGCCAAAATGGACGGAAAAAAATCCTCGGCATATATGTGCCATGTCGTGACACCATGCCAGATTTCACGATTTTCGGGCGAGTTTTGGATTTACGGGGATTTAAAACCGAGATTCTTCTCATGAAATGTTCTAAAATAGCACACAGTTCACTCATGAAAGCCGTGTGCCTACCAAACTGTTGCCGATGCCCCCCCCCCCCGTGCTGCGCGCATGATCCGAGTCGTGCATTCTGATTGGCCATAACCCAAACCCCACGGATCATACGTGTGCACCGATGGATGCTCCCAGATCGGATGGCAACCCTGAGCACTTTTGACAGCACATGCCGTACATGGGTAAGGACTGTGCGCATGTGTCATGCTAGCTCATGCTTCCTTCTCTACTAGGTTTTCTAAATAGGCTACCGTTTCTTGCCAGTCCTCTCATTGGTTTCCCGCCTCTTCTCCCATCGTTTTCCCGCTACCAGTGTCAGTGCTCATTGAAGGCTAGCGACGACACACCGGCCATGTAAATATCCCACACAGTTTCTAAAAGAACAAATGTGTGTGATCGGAGGGAGTAGGTCCCATAGGGTGACCAGCGTGAAACACCTTAATGGCAAGGAGGCAATTCTTATCAGCAAGGGGCGGCTTCCCATCCGCTAGCCTAGTCGAATAGAATGCAGAAGTTAAGCGTGCTCGGGCCAGAGTAGTCCAAGGATGGGTGACCCGATGGGAAGTTGCATATCTCAAGCTTCATTTAAATGCCATGACACGGTCATTATAGAGATATATTATATCTCTATAGTGACCTATCATGGCAATTATATAAATCTTGGGATCCTTGTTTTGCTAATTTGTAGACTATGTTTTTATGGGTTATTTTTTGCTCTAAAAAATTAAAGAATGATTGACTTGACCTGTCACGGTGATTATATAAATCTACTATGTTTTTATGGGTTATCTTTTGCTCTAAAAAATTAAAGAATGATTGACTTGACCTGTCATGGTGATTATATAAACCTTTTTCAGGTTGCATGCAGGGTATAGGGGGCAGGGTGTTCTTCTCGAGCATGTCTCCCTTGTGCGGCTTATAGACGCGGCACATTTCCGTGGGCTCCCCGAGGTATATATACTATCCTTTATCGACAATTAGGGGCCCCACACAATCTATCCCTTTGACCCAACAACAAGAAGGGTTTGACCATGATGGTTTCCTATTGATACTAGTAAGGTACATGTGCATTGCACGCATGAGATTTGGTAACCAAATTATGAATAAATACCACACTATAGCATGTAAGCTTTGAGTCATATATGCATGATCACTACTGCATGATGCTGCTAACTCGACACTACGATCAGAGACCCTTCGAGAAATTGTGTGCGATGCCATAATTGCAAACGGTGGTGTATGAAAATCGTCAGAAATGTATAAAATGTTTGCGATGACGGATGCATCAAACACAGATTTTAGTTGCGTGTGCGATGCAGGGCATACGGTTCAGTTCAATTAACTGTTTGCGATGAGGAGGAACAAAAGAAACGGGCAGCCAAATGAAGGCGTGTGTGATACACATCATACAGTTCACTTGGATGAAATGTTTATGATTAGGCAACACAAAAGAAACGGGCAGCCAGATGAAGGTGTGTGCGATATACAACATATGGTTCACTCGGATGAACTGTTTGTGATTAGGCAACACAAAAGAAACGGTCAGCCAGATCAAGGTGTGTGCGATATACGCATGCGGTTCACTCGGCCCTTATCATCAGTGTGTGACCTCTGTGGCAACCGTTCGCTCCCCAGGCGCCTCTTCGTGTACCGTGGCAACCGTCCACCGCCTCTTCACCTTTCCCTCTCGATCTGGAACTACTGTCGCACGCTCTTCCTCCCTCCATTTGCCTTCACCCTTCCTTCTGCCATTGTTCAATCATCTTCTCCATGGAGGGAACAGGACGGAAACGACCCCAATTTCTTTCCCCCATCTGAAAGATGACATGGTGGAGGAACTCATTGATCGGTGCGACGTTATCACCTCGGCTAGCATGGCAGGTTCGTTCAAGACCATTCTCTACTCAACTAATAACATCATTACAAGGAACCCAAGGGTCCAAGAGCGGTTTGATCTCCCCTATCTTCTTCGCCGTGACCTTGCTGACTGGCGCGGGGACGAGGGAAGCCCCGCCCTATGCAAGTTGATGCCGCTTGATAATGATACGTATGATGTTAAGATGCCATCGCTTGAGGGCAAGTCTTGGGCAGGCACAAATGGAGATTGGGTTGTTTATATTGGGTACAACTGCGAGTGGGAACTTGTGAATGTGTACACTCGTCACCAGGTTCTGATGAAGACATGTACCTAGGGTAGGGTCAGAGGCCTGACCTAGATACCCTCCCCAAGGACATCACTTTATCACCAGAAGCATTCGAAGAAGAATCATCTTTCAATCGACCATGAAGTGTTCCACTCGACAGACTTGAAGTCACTCGACCATGAAGACTATCACTCGACCACCAGAAGATCTAAAGCCACTCCGCATTGCAACGGTCGGTCATTATGTAGCTTTAATGGTGATTATATCACTTTATTCTTAGCGTTACCAGTAACACCCTATCTTAATGTACTTTAAACCCTGTGTAACTGTGGGCCGGAGGGGTCTGGCAAACTCTATATAAGCCACCCCCTCCTCAGTGACAAGGGTTCGCACCCCCTGTAACTCGCACGCATATAATCCAGTCGACCGCCTCTGGGCTCCGAGGCGTAGGGCTGTTACTTCCTCCGAGAAGGGCATGAACTCGTAAAACTCGCGTGTACAACTCCTCCATAGCTAGGATCTTGCCTCTACATCCCTACCCCCCATTCTACTGTCAGACTTAGAACCACGACAGTTGGCACCCACCATGGGGCAGGTGTCTTAGCGACTTGTTGGAGAAGTTGCGATTTTTCTGATCCCCATCAACATGGTTTCAGGTGGAGGTTTGGCAGAGGGCCGCGAGACCTGTCTCGGCACGCTCGTGGTCGTCACCGACGACTCCCCTTGGGTCCAAGAAGCTCCACTCAACGTCGAGGTGCTCCCCGTCCGTGGAGCAACGCACTTTCGCGCGTGCGTCCGTGGCGTCCTCCTTCGGCAGCCGTCGACTCAGTATCGGTTGGTTCCTGTGGCGTCCTCCCTCCCTGTTGCCGACCGGCGCAAGCGTTCCGGTTGATTGAGGCTTCAGCGGTTGGTGAGGCACGCAGTGGCTCGCCAGTCGGCCACCCCCAAGTCACGGCAATCGAGCCCGACGAAACTCTCTACGGCCTGTTCGACTGGCTCCGCAGAGACTGCATCCATGTGCGACAGTAGTGACCCCACGGCGGAAGTCCTGGTGGTCAATGGACCCCACAGTCCTCCTGGCTTCCCTCGCATCGACGGTGGCGATGGCGGAGGCGATCCGTCGCGTGTCCATGAGGAGTACCTCCCCGAGCTCCTCTCTTCGCAGCAGAGGGAAGAACTTCGCCGCCGGAACATGGATGCACTTCACACTCCTATCGTTGGAGAAACCCTCGAGGCTCAAGCCTTGGAGGAGGTGCGCCTGACCAACTTGGCTGAGCGCACTCGACTGGAGAACCTCCAGCACGCACTCGACGAGCGTGCTCGGCAGCGGATTCCCGAGTCCAGTCGACGACAACTCTTTTCGCCTCCAACTCAGGTATATCGAACTCCGATTCAGAATCTAACAGCTATAGCCCGAATAGCAGAGTCAATTCAGCCTTCCCAGTCAAAAGCTGGCAGAGGTTTGATGCAGATCAGAGCTTTAATCCGGGCAGCAGGAGAACAAAATACAGCTGTGTCACAGTCGCGGAAATAGGATCCATAGTAGCTCCGTTGTTGCAGATACAGTCCAGTCGGCTCACAGCCCAAGACCGCCCCCGAGGCGTGATGGACATGGAGACCGGCGAGATCAATACAGAAACCGTGAGCAGTATGATCACCGACTCGATCGCGATGATCATCGTCGAGTGCCCACACCTCCCCCAAGGAGTGGGTCATACGTGCCTTGGGAGCATGATGACAGACGCCCTCATAGTGGTGGGCGAATGATTCCAGTCGACCCCAGAGAACCGGGCTTTGATGCGAGATCTATTCTCGTTCAGGGTCTGGTCGACAGAAACAGAGCTCACAGAGAAGGCCATGATAGAGATTTTCCGACCAGCAGCAGAGTGCATGTCTCAGGTCCAGAGTGCTTCAGCAGAGCCATCAGGGCCGCAGTGATTCCTCCCAACTTCAGGTTGGCGACTGGAGTCAGTAAGTTCACTGGTGAGTCCAAGCCTGACACTTGGCTTGAGGACTACCGAGTGGCTGTGCAGATTGGTGGAGGCAATGATGAGGTGGCCATGAAGCACCTGCCTCTGATGTTGGAGGGCTCGGCCAGAGCATGGTTAAATCAGTTAGCACCTGACAGTATTTATAGTTGGGAATAACTTGCCTGATATTTTGTCAGAACATTCGAAGGAACATGCAAATGGCCAGCAGGGTTAACAGAGCTGCAATCTTGTGTGCAGAAGCCAAATGAAACTTTGAGGAATTATATCTAGAGATGGATCACGTTGCACCACACGGTGGAGAATGTGTCTGACCACCAAGCAGTTTGTGCCTTCAAGGAAGATGTCAAATATCGAGAGTTGAATCTGAAGTTCGGTCGGACTGGAGATATGTCTCTGAGTCGAATGATGGAGATTGCCACCAAGTATGCCAATGGTGAAGAAGAGGATTGGCTCCGGAGTGGCAAACACAAAACAATTGCCCATGAAACCGGAGGAGGGAACTCTAGTCGGAAGCAGAAGCGCAAAGCCGAGCCAGCTGCTCCTGGAGAAGCCTTAGCCGTGACTCAAGGAAAGTTCAAGGGGAAGCCCAAGGGGCCATGGAACACTAAGAAAGTAAAATATCAAGACGGAAATGATGTGTTGGATTTGCTATGCCACATTCACACAAAGAAAGATGAAGAGGGTAATCTCATTTACCCGAAACATACGACTCAACAGTGTCGGCTCCTAATCCAGCAGTTCCGAGAGAAAGAGCCCAAAGAAAAGGAAAAAGAGTCGGACTAAGTTGAGGACAAAGAGGAAAGCGATGATGGTTACCCCCACGTCAATTCCACTCTGATGATTTTTGCTGATGTTGAGAGCAAAAGTCGATTGAAAGTCATCAACAGAGAAGTGAACATGGTCGCTCAGGCGATGCCCAGTTATTTGAAATGGTCTCAGACTGCTATTACATTCGACCAGTCTGATCACCCGACACACATAGCCACCCCTGGGAGGCAAGCGTTGGTGGTCGACCTAGTCGTCGAAGGCACTCGATTGACTAAGGTTCTGATGGATGGTGGCAGTGGCCTGAATATACTTTATGCAGAGACGTTGAAAGGAATGTGCATTTCGATGTCTAGACTAAGTGAAATCAATATGAGTTTCCATGGAGTTATTCCTGGCAAAAAGGCTGAGTAAGTTTTCGGTGATTCCAAGAATTACCGCAAAGGAAAGTTGACATTTTAAGTTGTGGATTTCCAGAGTGCTTATCACGCTATTCTGGGCAGGCCAGCTTATGCACGTTTTATGGCTCGACCATGTTACATGTACCTCAAATTGAAGATGCCTGGTCCTAAAGGAGTGATCACTATCACTGGCAATCGAAAGAAGGCAGAAGAGTGCTTCCAGAAGGGCTCAAAGATCGCCGATGCACAAATGGCAGTAGTGGAATTGCAGGAGTATCAAAAAAATGCATATCCGAGTGATTTGTTGCGAGCTAAGAAGCCTGCCACAGATTCATAATTTCAGTCGTCTGGTGAAACGAAGCCGATTCATATTCACCCGACCGATCCCAATGCTTCTCCGACTCACATTTCAACAACACTTGACTCCAAATAGGAAGAAGCGCTCATCCAGTTCCTCCGTGCGAACTGGGACATCTTTGCATGGAAACCTTCTGACATGCCGGGTGTTCCCAGGGGGCTGGCTGAGCATCGTTTGCGAGTCGATCCAAAAGTGAAACCAGTCAAAGAACATCTTCGATGGTCCGCCGTGCAGAAGAGAAAGGCAATCAGTGAAGAAGTGCCTCGGCTTCTAGCGGCTGAGTTTATCCGAGAGATTTACCACTCCGAGTGGCTAGCTAATGTTGTCATGGTCCCTAAGAAGGACGATTCACTTCGCATGTGCATTGACTTCAAGCATATCAATCGGGCCTACCCGAAAGATCACTTTCCTCTCCCCCGCATCGACCAAATAGTCGACTCGACTGTGGGGTGTGAGCATTTGTCCTTTTTGGACGCTTATTCCGGTTATCATCAGATCCGTCTGTATGGACCCGACGAGATAAAAACAACTTTCATCACCCCATTTGGGTTATTCTGTTATGTCACTATGCCATTCGGCTTGAAGAACGCTGGAGCCGCATTCATGTGGATGATTCAGAAGTGTTTACTCACTCAAATCGGTCGGAATGTGGAAGCGTACATGGATGACATTGTGGTCAAGTCATGTAAAGGTTCCGACCTACTGGCTGACCTTGCTGAAACCTTTGCCAACCTCACAAGGTATGATATCAAGCTTAATCCATCAAAGTGCACATTCGGAGTTCCGGGCGGAAAATTACTCGGTTTTCTCGTTTCCGAATGAGGGATTGACGCTAACCCAGAGAAAGTAGGTGCCATACTCCGGAAGAAACGCACTGTGTGTGTGCATGATGTCCAGAAGCTTACTGGTTGTTTGGCCACTCTAAATCGATTCATTTCTCAACTCGGTGAAAAGGCACTGCCTCTCTACCAACCGATGAAGAAGTCAGATAAGTTCGAGTGGACTCCTGAAGCTGATGCAGCATTTGCAGAGCTAAAAGTCCTGCTTTCCACCCAGCCGGTGCTTGCTGCCCCAATCAGCAAAGAGCCTTTACTGCTTTACATTGCAGCCACTGGACAAGTCGTCAGTACAGTACTTACGGTCGAGCGGGAAGAAGGAAAAGCCTATAAAGTTCAGCGCCCAGTATATTATGTTTCTGAAGTTTTGACTCCATCAAAACAAAGATATCCATATTATGAGAAGCTTGTTTATGGGATTTATATGACCACGAAGAAGGTTGCACATTACTTCTCTGATCACTCCATTACGATTAAATCGACGCTCCATTGTCGAGATTACGAACAACGAGAGATGCACTTGGTCGAGTGGCAAAGTGGGCGATTGAACTCCTTCCCTTGGATATCAAGTTTGAGGCAAAGAAAGCCATCAAGTCCCAAGCAATAGCAGATTTCCTCGCCGAGTGGATCGAACAGCAACTGCCGACTCAAATTCACTCGAAACACTGGACCATGTTCTTTGATTGTTCCAAGATGCTGAATGGTTCCGGTGCTGGGGTGGTACTAGTACCCCCGCGACGAGACAAGCTCAAATATGTCCTCCAGATTCACTTTGATTCCTCAAATAACGAAGCAGAATATGAAGCACTCTTGTATGGTTTACGTATGGCCATCTCACTCGGTGTCCGTCGCCTCATGGTCTATGACGACTCAGATTTGGTAGTTAATCAAGTGATGAAGGAGTGGGACGTCAGAAGCCCAGCCATGACTGGTTACTATAATGCGGTGACGAAATTGGAAAAGAAGTTTGAGGGGTGGGAGCTCCATCATATACCCCGACTGAAAAATCAAGCAGCCGATGATTTGGCAAAGATAGGTTCCAAGAGAGAAGCCATTCCCAGCAATGTGTTTTTGGAACACATTCACGCACTGTCGATTCAAGAAGATCCTTTCACGTAAGAGCCCCGCAGCTGAGAGTGCCACAGATCCGATCAAGTCGAAGTCCCAAAAGTGGTCGACCTGATCATGGAAGTTTTGGTCATCACTCCTGACTGGACAGTGCCATACATTGCGTATATCCTTAGGAAGGAATTCCCAGAGGATGAAGAAGAGGCTCGATAGGTCGTCCGTCGATCCAAAGCCTTTATTGTGATAAGAGGACAACTGTTCAGAGGAAGTGTAACCGGAGTCAGTCAGAAATGCATAACACCAGAAGAAGGTCGAGTGATCCTCAACGACATCCACTCAGGGACCTGTGGTCACCATGCGTCCTCTCGGACCATTGTGGCTAAAGCATACCGAGCTAGGTTTTACTAGCATCGAGCAAATGAAATGGCGAAAGATATAGTCAACAAATGTGAAGGTTGCCAGTTTTACTCCAATATGTCTCACAAGCCTGCTTCAGCCCTGAAGACCATTCCACTCGTCTGGCCCTTTGCTGTTTGGGGATTGGACATGGTTGGACCACTGAGAACTGGTAGGAGCGGCTTCACTCATGTGCTTGTATCAGTCGACAAGTTTACCAAATGGATTGAAGCCAAGCCTATTAAGAATCTTGAGGCCAGTACTGTCGTCAGCTTCATCAGAGAATTGACATTCAGGTATGGGGTTCCGCACAGCATCATCACTGACAATGGATCGAACTTTGATTCTGATGAGTTCAGAACCTTCTGCGCCTCCCAAGGCACACGAGTCGACTATGCTTCAGTCGCCCATCCCCAGTCGAATGGACAAGCAGAAAGAGCAAACGGCCTGATTCTCAAAGGACTGAAACCCGACTCATGCGAGATCTCAAGCACGCAGCAGGCGCCTGGGTTGATGAACTTCCATCAGTCCTTTGGGGATTGAGGACAACTCCCAATCGGTCGACTGGCCGAACTCCATTCTTCTTGGTTTATGGAGCTGAAGCTGTTCTACCGAGTGACTTGCTTCACAATGCACCTCGATTCGAGCTTTTCTCTGAAGATGAAGCAGAACAGGCCCGGCAGGACGCAGTCGCTCACCACTCGGTAGGATTTTTTAAACTTAGGCGAGTACTGGACTGCAACTAAGCCCTCGAGTGAGAGGCTTGCTCACCACTCGGTAGGATTTTACAAACTTAGGCGAGTACTGGACTGCAGCTAAGCCCCTGAGTGGGAGGCTTGCTCACCACTCGGTAGAATTTTTTAAACTTAGGCGAAACGGATTCGCGGCTAGGCCCCCGGGTGAGAGGCTTGCTCACCATTCGGTAGGATTTTTTAAACTTAGGCGAAATGGATTCGCGACTAAGTCACCCACTGGGGGATTTCAGATACAAACAAAAGCAACAACAATCGTTTAAGAAGACTGTAAAGCTCTTGTCTTTGATAAACATATTACAAAGGTATTTCTTATTACATCTCATCTGAATGAGTACTTAAGTATAAAAGGGGCAGAGAAGCTCCGCATTCCAAGCCCGTGGCTCGTCTTTCTTATGCTCGATATTGTAAAGATGATATGATCCGTTGTGGAGAACTCTAGTGACGATGAAGGGACCTTCCCAAGCAGGGGCGAGCTTGTGTTGTTTCTGCTGATCCACTCGAAGAACCAAGTCTCCCTCTTGAAAGGCTCGACCCCTCACGTTTCTAGCGTGGAATCGACACAAGTCTTTCTGATAAATGGTCGACCGGATTAAGGCCATTTCCCTTTCTTCCTCTAGGATATCCTCTCACTCGGGGGGCTTAGCTGCAGTCCAGTACTCGCCTAAGTTTAAAAAATCCTACTGAGTGGTGAGCAAGCCTCTCATTCGGGGGCTTAGCTGCAGTCCAGTACTCACCTAAGTTTAAAAAAAATCCTACCGAGTGGTGAGCAATCCTATCACTCGGGGGCTTAGCTGCAGTCCAGTACTCGCCTAAGTTTAAAAAAATCCTACCGAGTGGTGAGCAATCCTCCCACTCGGGGGCGTAGCTGCAGTCCAGTGCTAGCCTAAGTTTTAAAATCCTACCGAGTGGTGAGCAATCCTCCCACTCGGGGCTTAGCTGCAGTCCAAGACTACCTAAGTTTAAAAAATCCCTCTTGAGTGGTGAGCAATAATCCCACTCGGAGGCTTAGCTCGATCCGATTACTCGCCTAAGTTTAAAAATCCCTACCGAGTGGTGAGCAATCCTCCCACTCGGGGCTTAGCTACTGATCCAAGATCGCCTAAGTTTAAAAAAATCCCTACCGAGTGGTGAGCAATCCTCCCACTCGGCGGCTTAGCTGCAGTCGAAGACTACGCCTAAGTGTGAAAAATCCTACCGAGTGGTGAGCAATCCTCCCACTCAGGGGCTTAGCTGCAGTCCAGTACTCGCCTAAGTGTGAAAAATCCTACCGAGTGGCGAGCAACCCTTCCACTCGGAGGCTTAGCTGCAGTCTTGTATTCACCTAAGTTTGAAACACACCCCTATCCGCAAGGACGACGAGGTGCAGGTCGACTGTAACCTTCTCCTTCGGAGCTGCGCCACAAATACAACGTGCGCTCCATCCCTATCTTCAAGGACGACGAAGTGCAGGTCGACTGCAACCTTCTCCTTTGGAGCTGCGCCACAAATACAACGTGCGCTCCATCCCTATCCGCAAGGACGACGAGGTACATGTCGACTGCAACCTTCTCCTTCGGAGCTACGCCACAAATACAACGTGCGCTCCATCCCTATCCGCAAGGACGACGAGGTGCAGGTCGACTGTAACCTTCTCCTTCGGAGCTGGGCCACAAGTACCACGTGCGCTCTATCCTTATCCACAAGGACATGGAGGCGCAGGTCGATTGAAGTCTCCACTTCAGGGCTGCATCTCAAACACAAAGGTCATTCCAAATGAAGAACAAATTCCAAAAGCAGTTGCAAGCATATCCTGAGATAAATCAAGTTCAGATGAACCCTAAAGGTTCAAGACCATGGATCAAAGTACTCGGACATTCAGCCCGAAGGAGTTTAGCGATTACAAAAATCACTCGACATCCCGAGGCAAATTTAAGGTGGAACATAAAAGTTTGTTCACTCCGCTGGAGGAGGGCTGGCAGGCTCGACGAATTCGTCCAGGTCAATGTCGTCGGCAATCCGAGTGGGGCAGCAATGAAAGTCTCCATAAAGGATTGGAAGTCATGCTTCTTGGTGTTGGCAACCTTGATCGCTGCCAGCTTCTCTTCTCGAGCTTCCTTGCAATGGACGCGAACCAAAGACAGAGCCACATCAAGACCGCACCAAAGTGTAAGACTTCTTCCACTCCGCACTTTCGACCGGGATCTCATTAAGTCGAGTCATCGGAGACTCGAGGTCATTCGAGGCGTTGCCCTTGGCTAGAGTCTTTGTGTCGATCCGTGACATTGCGACCTTCAGTTGAGCAAGGTAGTCAACAACACCGTCGATGCGTGATTCCAGTCGGAGCACATTCATGGCAGCTTTATCTTTCATGGGAGAGTTGATGGGGTCCAAGCTTGGTTCAATTCGCCCAGTCTCCTCCTCGAAGTCCCGGCAAAACTCTGCATGCACAATCCGAGGGTGAGTCAATAATTGTATGCCGAATCGACCAGGAAAAACCAATCGGAACAAAGAATATACCTTCAAGCTTGACGAACAACTTCTTAGCAAGGCTCCTCAGATAACTCTCCAGATCATTCCTCCTGCGGGCAATGCCTTCCATCTTCTCGTTCAGATTGACCTTGCCCTTCTTCAAGCGAGTTACTTCCTTATTGTCTTCGTCCAGAGCAGATTTTATCTTGGCGTTTTCTTCTTCCAATTTGTCGACTGAAGACAGCTTCTGTTCAGCCAGAGCAGTTTTCTCATCAGCCTTTTACAACGCGGCAGCTAGATCTTGATCCTTTTTTGCCAGTGTCGGTGTTCTGGGAACGGGGGTACCCAGACTTTCCTGCCTCCGGCCAGCGGCGTGGCTCAAGTGGTGGCCCAGCACGACCCATCTTCATCAACACGAGCTCAAGACCCTCGCGAGGGGCCAAGCCTCGCGGGGCGGACGACAGGAAGCTTCCTCAGGCACGGCCTCGTCGAAATTGGCTCATGGCGGAGGTGGAGAGATCAAGGTGGGGTACCTCACGAGGTGCCCATGATGCAAGCCATGACGACCAAGGGTGCCAGGCGGGCGCCAGCCACGCAGTGTCCTCATTTCCTCTTTGGTGCAAAGGGGGCAAGCGCAGGGGAGAGTATCAAGCAAAGCATCCGTTTCGGTGCAAGAAGACCAAGACCGTCGCAACGGCGGGAAGGAAGTCATCGTGGAGCCCAAGCCGGCGTCACCACCAGAGCCTTTGATAGGCGAGGACCAACTTTAGTCAAGATAAGTGTACTAGATGTTCCCCTTCAAAATGGCCAATTGTTGGCGCCCTTCCCGCTCAATATTTGGGAAGAAGCCCAGGGCCTTTGCCTATAAATAGGACTAGCCACCCACAGGGTAGAGGCATCTTGAATCAGCAGAGAGAGAGAGAGCGACTAAACTCCCCCTATCAATTCATCGCACCGGCCAAGAACAGACCCTCGCGAGGCTGTTCTTCCTTGCATTGCTCATCATCAGCCCAAGAGGCAATCCACGACACCACATACTGGAGTAGGGTGTTACACCACAATGGTGGCCCAAACCAGTATAAACCCTGTGTCTCTCGTGTTTTTCCTTTCATAGTTTAGATCCTAGCGAGGCGAGGAGGTGCAGGTAGGTAGTGGGCGAGATCTCCGCGCGCACTCCAGTGTTCGAACCTAGAGGGTCTGCCGGAACCCGAAATCCGACATTTGGCGCGCCAGGTAGGGGTGCACCGGAGTTTTCCCTTCCGCCGACCCGCTCTCCGCCGACACCGTGACTCGCCATGTGATGAATAGCGCGCCGCCCACTCCGGTCGCCCGGCCTTGTGCTGAGGGGCGAGGGCTCGAGCCTTGGCCCGGCCTTGCGGCCGAATGCGGCGGCCGGACAAGTTCAAGCCGGAGACGCCGCCCGGCGCCTAACGGCACAACTGATCCGCTGGCCTTCCTGGCACGGCATGGAGGCCATCCTCGGCAGAGGCGGACGACAGGTCATGGCTAATCGGCTTCCCATGGCCCTCACCGACGCCCATCATGTGGTTGCTCCACTTGCCGGCAAGCTTCGTAGCCTCTTGGGAAGAGTTATAACCTCTTCCTCGCCAAAGACGCTACGCTGGCACTCCCCGGTCGTCAGCGGGTTTCTCTGGGCGGCTCGCCGGCACCACCTTCAGGCCGCCAGGTCAAGCCATTCGTCCGCCAGGTCGGCGCTGCCTCCACGCGGCAGGGGGCTCCCCCAGGTCGGTCGGCGCCCAAGGCCGATCTGGCCTTCAGCTCAGAGGACCACCCCTCCAACTCAACCTGCTCGGGCGCGCTCCCAATGCTGTGCACCCCCACCATCTGCCAGGTGGCCGTCACCAGGACTCTCATCGACGGCGGCGCGGGCCTCAGCGTGCTCTCGGTTGAAGCCTTCAGCCTCCTCCACATACCGCCGGAGCGGCTTCGGCCCAGCCGGCCCTTCTTGGGCGTCGGGGGCGGGTCATCCAGCTCCCTGGGGCAGATCCGTCTCCCGGTAACCTTCGGCACCTACGACAACTTCCGCACGGAGCTAATCGACTTTGACATCGCCCCCATCGGCCTCCCATACAACGCCATCCTCGGCTACCCAGCACTGGCCCGATTCATGGCCGCGACTCACCCGGCGTACAACCTCATGAAGATGCCCGGGAGCAACGGCGTCCTCACCGTGTCCGGAGACACTGGGGATGCGTTGCAAGTGCTCAAGCTCTCCTTCAAGACGGCGGCGTCGGCGCAGCCTGCCGACTCATACGCCCCTGAGCCCAAGGGGGCTGCACCGGCCAAGAAGAAGCAGCTGTTCACCCAAGACAAGGTAGAAACCAAGCAGATACTGGTCGACGAGGACGGATCCACTAACGCCACCTTCACCATAGGCGCCAACCTCGAGCCCGAGCAGGAGGAGGCCCTGGTCAAGTTCTTGCGTGCAAACAAGAAGGTATTCGCATGGGAGCCTTATCAGCTGGCGGGGATCCCTAGAGGCGTAATAGAGCACCACCTCAACGTGTGCCCCAATGTCCGCCCCGTGAAGTAGAAGGCAAGGCAGCAGTCCACTGAAAAGCAGGCTTTCATCGTCCAAGAGACCCGCAAGTTAGAAGCTGCAGGGGTCATTCGCGAGGTTCGATACCCGGATTGGTTGGCCAACCCAGTCGTCGTGCCAAAGAAAGGGGGGAAGGAACGCATCCGTGTCGACTTCACCAACCTCAACAAAGCCTGCCTGCAAGATCCGTTTCCGCTCCCTCGCATCGATCAGATCGTCGATTCCACCGTCGAATGCGACCTGTTATGTTTCTTGGATGCCTTCTCTGGGTATCACCAGATCAAGATGGTGGTAGAAGATGTGGAAAAAACGGCTTTCCTGACCCCGTGTGGGGTGTACTGCTACACATGCATGCCGCCGTTAGGCTGCGCCAACGCAGCATGGTGACCTTTCGGCCGGATGATGCACATCACCTTGGGCCTGCAGCTCGAGGAATGTTGAGGCTTACGTCGATGACATTGTGGTGAAGTCTCGTGAGGCCAAAACCCTGATACAAGACTTGGAGGAAACCTTCGCGAGCCTCAACGCAGTGAACCTGCGGCCCAACCCGGAGAAGTGTGTGTTTGGGGTCCCCTCGGGCAAGCTCTTGGGCTTCCTCGTGTCCCACCGAGGCATCGAAGCTAACCCGGAAAAGGTCAAGGCGGTCGAGGACATGAGCCCGCCGAAGACCCTCAGAGAAATGCAGAAGCTCACTGGGCGCGTGACAGCACTAGGACGCTTCATCTCCAAGTTGGGGGAGCGACGCTGCCTTTCTTCCAAATTGATGAAGAAAAAGGGACCCTTTGAATGGATCAAGAGGCCGACAAAGGCGTTCAAGATCTCAAGAGGTACTCTAACCATCCCTCCGGTAATGGTGGCCTCGCCCTCAGAACCCCTCGGTGTTTCACTTGCAGCCACTCCCTACTCCGCCAACAAGAGCCCTGGTGGCGGTTAGGGAGGTGCATCAGACCAAAGCCGCGGCAGCTGCCCGGGTCAAGGCGAAGCAGGATCAAGGAAGACCCACAGAGACCACTACCACAGCCGAGAAGGATCAGCCGCCGCAGGGGAACACACTCGGGGCAGAAGAGACCCCTCCCCCTGGCGACCAGCCGCTAGAGGCTCCACTGTCTCAGAAGGCGCCATGGTCTCCGGAGGGTGCCATCGACACCAGCAGTCCCGACCTTGTTGAACACCCTGTGTACTTCGTCAGCACAGTGTTGCGGGACACGAGGGCGCGGTACCCCATGCCTCAGAAACTCCTCTTCGCTCTATTGGTGGCCTTGCGCAAGCTGCGGCATTATTTTCAGGGCCACTCCATCAAGGTTGTCTCAACAGCATCTTTTGGAAAGGGTGCTCAGGAGCCCTAACTCAGCTGGAAGAGTCGCTGAGTGGAACATTGAACTGGAAGCGTTTCAGCTCGAATTCAGCACAACCAGAGTCATCAAGGGGGCCGCATTGGCGGATTTCATGGCAGAATGGATGGATGCGCCGGGCCTCAAGGCTGATAAGGATCGATCCCTCTCCCCGGGAAGCGAGGCGCCGGGCGGTTGGTCATGTACTTCGACGGGGCGTTCTCCAGGCACGGCGCAGGGGCTGGTGTGGTGCTTATATCTCCTACTCAAGACAAGCCCTACTATGCCGTGCAGCTCTGTTTCCAGTACGGAGAAAATGTCTCCAACAACATAGCAGAATATGAAGGCCTAATAGCAGGCCTGAAGGCCGCAGATGCCCTAGGAGTGAAGCGCCTTACCATCAAGGGTGATTCACAGCTCCTCGTCAGCTTCTCCAACAAGGTATATGAGCCGAGGGATGAGCACATGGAAGCCTACCTCGCGGAGGTCCGCAGGATGGAGAAGCAGTTCCGGGGGCTGGAGTTGTAGCATGTGCCCCGTGGCACCAATCAGGAGGCCGACGACATCGCCAAACGAGCATCCAGGCGGCTACCTCAGGAGCCTGGCGTCTTCGAGGAGCTCTTCAAGCCCTCGGCCACGCCATCACCGCTGCGGTGGAGCCTCGAGGAGCTCCCCACCACCAGCCTCGGAGCCGGTATGTGGCCCGGCCTCGGGAGCGCTACCGCTCTTGACGCTGGAGCCTCGTGGAGGTGCTGGATCACAGAGCTCTGGAGCTACTTGACGCAAGGGACCTTGCCGGAGAAGGAGGAGGAAGCGGAGCGTGTGGCGCGGCAAGCCACAGCATACTGCATCAGGGATGGAGAGCTCTACCGGAAGCGACCAAATGATGTGTCCCTACGCTGCATCTCCAGGGAGCAAGGGAAGGAACTGCTGGCAGATATACACGATGGATACTATGGGCATCATTCATCATCGCGGACCCTCGTTGGCAAGGCGTTCTGCAGTGGGTTCTATTGGCCCACTGCGCTCAATGATGCCGTCGAACTGGTGAAGGCTTGCGAGGCCTGCCAATTCCATGCCAAGCAGATCCATCAGCCAGCGGGAGGTCTACAAACTATACCCCTCTCATGGCCATTCGCAATGCCTGGTTGATATCCTGGCCCGCTTCCTCGGCGCCAGGGGCTATCGCTACCTCTACATCGCAGTGGACAAGTTCACCAAGTGGGCTGAAGTGGAAGCCGTCTGCACCATCCCCGCAGGTTCTGCGGTCAAGTTCATCAAGGGCATCGTAAGCCGGTTCGGGGTGCCGAACCGCATCATCACCGACAACGGTTCGCAGTTCACCAGTAACCTCTTCAAAACATACTGTGCTAACCTTGGAACGCAGATATGCTACGCTTCAGTGGCGCACCCACGGAGCAACGGCCAGGCCATTCAAGAAGAAGCTGGAGGTCTGCGGCAGAGGTTGGTACGACGAGCTTCAGTCCGTGTCGTGGTCCATCCGCACGACCGCGACCAAGCCAACTGGAGAGACCCCGTTCTTCCTGGTCTATGGAGCTGAAGCAGTCCTCCCTCACGAGGTCAGACGTTGTTCCGCACGGGTCCTGGCGTTCGATGAGGCGAGGCGGCAGGCGCCATGCGGGGACGGACCTCGTCTTTGGGGAGGAGCGTCGTCGGGAAGCCGCGCCCGAGCGGCAAGATACCAACAAGCGCCGCGGGCGATACCATCGCCGCAACATCCGCCCCAGACCTCGGTAGGGGACCTCGTGCTCAGCGGGTTCTCTCAAGGAGGGACTGCATAAGCTCTCTCCCATGTGGGAGGGCCCATTCAAGGTTGTTCATGTTTCGAGGCCCGGCTCCGCGCTTGAGACTCGTGGAGGGTGCCCTGTCGAGCGCGTGGAACATCCGGCACTTCGGAGGTTTTACCCATAAAAAGGCCTGGAGCCTGTGAAGAAGGCGAACGCCTGTGAAGTGTTGCGTTTTGGAAAAGGCCCAGAGCCTGTGAAGAAGGCGAACTCCTGTGAAGCGCTGCATTTTGGAAAAGGCCCAGAGCCTGTGAAGAAGGCAAACGCCTGTGAAGCGCTCCGTTTTGGAAAAGGCCCAGAGCCTGTGAAGAAGGCAAGCGCCTGTGAAGTTCATCTTTCTGAGAAAGGCCCGGAGCCTGCGAAGAAGGCAAGCGCCTGTGAAGTTCATCTTTCTGAGAAAGGGCCGGAGCCTGTGAAGAAGGCCAATGCCTGTGAAGCTGGCCTCCCGTGACACTCTCACGTAATAATGAGTTGGGGCTGTACACGCCCCGGAGTCTCAGGAGCGCTGGCCTCAGGCCCTGGGCTCCTCCCACGCCCAGTGGCAGGCACTTAGCTCCTTATTTGGTGAGAAGACGTCGAAGACTAGATTAGGTGCCGGACGCGGCTTTTCTCATTTGCTTTCTGCAGTTGGCTTGTTCATTCCCATTTGAAGTTTTATTGAAGTTGTTGCCCTCTTTGGCTTGTGACTCCTTGCCTTTTCGCTTTCCTGCCTCAATTTCTCTCGCGCAAGTCTCGCGAGGGAGCAGCGCGGGCACCCTCGCGAGCGTTTTGTGCCCTTATCGTTTGAGGCTTCCCTACCCGGGTCCACTACAGGAGCACCCCTCCAGTCCGTGCCCCACGGGCACCGCGACACGAACACAAAACCTGGGTCGGTCGCCTCCACAGCTGAGGCCGGGAGCTACCTCTCTAGACTAACCTTCGCAGGACATGAAGCGTTCGATGAGGCCTCGTCCTCGGGAAGCAAAGGCCACGACAGCCCCCCCCCTCGAGCTAAGTAATTTCTACGTGCAGGAGTGTGACACAAAGGCATAATACCGAAATACCGGAAACAGTACGATAATTAACAGCAATAGTCCAAGCACGCCCCCGCGGGGCCCTACACTACTGTCTCTTTGCGCAGGAAAAGGAAAAAGAACAAAACACGCATGATTCGCCTGAGACCAACTCGCGGGGGAGACTCGAACTGCCTCCGGAGCTCAGGCGGACTCCCTCTCGTGCTTCACCGAGGCGCGACGGTGGGCAGACCCGCTACCTCCCTCCAGGCGGACGCGGTGGCGCGGAGGCTGGTCGTGGCCACCGCTGGAGGAGCCGCTGCCCGAAGAAGAGTCGTCGAAGCTCGATGAACCCCGAGTGCCGCCGACCGCGCGCGCGCTGTCGTCTTCATCGTCGCTGGGGCTGGGCCTACGGCCGCGGTCGTCGTTCTCAGGGCAGCACCCAGCACGGTGACCGTCTTCCCCGAACACCCTCATGTAGAGGGTGGCATTGCCGTCGAACTTGAAGTGCAGGGTGCACCGCCGGCTCAGACCACTCGCGCGGGCAAACGTTTGCCAGCCGCAGGTCAGGGCCACGCTCCCGGCTGCAGAGACCTCCAGCGAAGCCCAGGAGGCCCGGCTGCAGGAACCATCCGCCTGAAGCTAGAGGCCGCCCGGGGCACCGGCCGGAAGCTCACCTAGGAGGAAGCTGGAGCCGGGTGCTGATCGGCTCCGCCGACCACACAACGAACTCCGGCAGCACCTCTGCCAAATGGAAGTGCGGCCTAGGGGGTCGCGCAACCGTAGCACGCCCCCCGGCAACGGCCTGCCTCCCGTAACTGCGCGGGAGATCACCTCCACAGCCGCGAGGAGCCACTATGGGAGCCACAGGGTGCTTGCGAGGACGGCCTCGACCGCGCTTGGGCGGGGGAGAGTCAAGCTCCACCTGGCGGGCCTTTCCCTTCTCCGCGGCCGAGAACTTCTTCAGTGGAGCCATGATGAAGAAGGAGAAGCAAGAGGGGATGGACTGGAAGGGCAGGCGCATCCCGTACTTATAGCCGGGGAAGGCCAACCGCCGGCCTCCACGATCGCAGGTAATCATGACCCGCTTTGCATGCAGGGACTTGTCAATTCGTGCAGTTGCCGAGGCGTCGTGGGGGAGCGGAGCCGCCCACGTCCAATCAACCGCCACGCGGAGCCCGAGGCCGCAGGCTGTCAGGGCCCGCGGCGCTTCGCACTTGCCCCTTCGCCTCTCTGCTCAGCCAAGTCCAGGCGCGCCTTGGGCCCGGGGCTCTTGTCGGCGCTCGTAACGGGTACCCAGACTTGCTCTGCGGCCAGCCGGCGTGGCTCAAGGGTGGCCCAAAGACGGCCCATCTTCATCAAGACGAGCTCAAGACCCTCGCGAGGGCCAAGCCTCAAGGCGGACGACAGGAAGCTTCCTCGTGCACGGCCTCGTCAGCTGGCTCGCGAGGAGGCGAGAGATCAAGGCGGGGTACCTCACGAGGTGCCAATGACGCAAGCCATGACGACCAAAGGGCGCCAAAGTGGCGCCAGCCAGCCAAGATGTCCTCATTTCCTCTTTGGTGCAAAGGGGGCAAGCGCAGGGAGAGTATCAAGAAAAGGCATCCGCTTCGTGCAACAAGACCAAGACTGCCGCAACGGCGGAAGGAAGTCATCGTGGAGCCCAAGCCGCGTCACCACCAGAGCCTTTGACAAAGTGAGGACCAACTTTAGTCAGGATAAGTGTACCAAATGTTCCCTTCAAAATGGCCAATTGTTGGCGCCCTTCCCGCTCAATATTTGGGAAGAGGCCCAGGGCCTTTGCCTATAAATAGGACTAGCCACCCAAAGGGTAGAGGCATCTTGAATCAGCAGAGAGAGAGAGAGAGAGAGAGAGAGAGAGCGACTGAACTCCCCCTAGCAGTTCATCGCACCAGCCAAGAACAAACCCTCGCGAGGCTGTTCTTCCTTGTATTGCTCATCATCAGCCCAAGAGGCAATCCACCACACCACACACTGCAGTAGGGTGTTACACCACAATGGTGGCCCGAACCAGTATAAACCCTGTGTCTCTCGTGTTGTTCCTTTCATAGTTTAGATCCTAGCGAGGCGACGAGGTGCAGGTAGGTAGAGGGTGAGATCTCCGCGTGCACCCCAGTGTTCGAACCTAGAGGGTATACCGGAACCCGAAATCCGACAGCCAGAGACTGGTTCAGTTTCTCTGAAAGAAATAATGCTTGATTCAGAAAAAGCAGAATGCAATCCAGACCAAAGACAAACTAGTCGACGAGTCTTTCTTACCAGTGGCGTCATCCTTGCCTTTCTGCAGTTCTGTCTTGGCCAACTCCAGATCGAGGTTGAGTTGAATCTGCTGTTTCTCTAGGTCAGCAAAGCGAGCTCCAAGATCACAAGATTTCTGCAACCGAAGTACAGGTCAGTCGGCTGATGAAAGGATTGGTTATTTCGGAGAGGTAAAAGGATAAATCCAACAAATTTTAAGACTACTGCCTAATCAAACATCCAACAGTAGTCTCGGGGACTACACCCAGTGGGTGCACTTAGCGTGCCCCCACTGGTTTAGTTTACACTCGACAAGGCCTTTCCAGCGCGAGTGCAAAAATAAAGAGAGAAAGAGAAAGCAACAAACAGAGTCTTTAGACCATAGTCGACTGCCAGCAGTCGACCACGGTCTCGGGGACTACACCCAGTGGGTGCACTCAGCGTGCCCCCACTGGTTCAAAATTCCACTCGACATGGCCGACCAGACCGAGTGAAGAAATTCAAAATTCAAGACTACAATCGACTGCCTGCAGTCCATCATAGTCTCGGGGACTACACCTAGTGGGTGCACTCAGTGTGCCCCCACTAGTCCAAAAATTCAATCGACGACGACATCGAATTCAGCTCAAAGTACGAATTGGCTCAAGAGACAAATCGAAACACCCAGTGGGTGTACAGATGCAAAGATCCTTGGAAAGAGAGTTTTCAGGCACCATATCCTAAACAGAACAAGTCAAGAGAGTCAGTCGACAATCTGCTAACTTGAACGTTGCTCTGGAGAGCGGAGCTAACATCATAAGCAGCCTAGCTGACATCCCACACCATCTTCATCTTCTCCATCATAATGCCTGTATGGCGTATAACTTCTTTGGCAGCACCCACTTCGTCTTCTGGGACGTGATGTGTAGCAAAAACTTAAGGTGGATTGGCAGGAGCATGTGCAGCTGACGCGGAAGGTCGAACACTCGATAGCGGTATGGCGAAGGAGACAGAAGTCCGATTGGCATCGCCGGCGTCCTGAACTACCGGTTCCGCCACCGGCGTCGACTGAGGCGTCTTGCCAGCGGACGTTTTCCTGTTTCTTCTTTCCAAGGGCCTCTGTGGCTCATCCTCGTCATCGTCGGGGAGGTCAATGACGTTGGGAGCTGCAAAAAGATCAGTCGCCAAAATTTCATCGCCCGATTGGATATATTATAGTTCAATCGACAAAGGAAAGACAGAATAACAAAGATTGTACCCAGATTGGAGGTGACCGCGTCTTCCATTTCCTCATCCTCGTTTTTATAAGCTGACGTCCCAGAGGTAGCGGCACTGCCAGTTTCAAGATTGATTCGATCAAACCAAAGGAAAGATAAACAACACAGAACGTCGAGTAAAAGCGAAAGAAAAACACTCACACAGAAGCAACATGAACGTCAATCTTGATTTTCAGCAGTGCCTTCCGAGTCTTCTGCACTACAACCTTGGATTGCATCGGAGCCTTCTCAGTTGGTGCCGGAGAGGACGTCCGAGGACAATTCGACGACTGCCCAGTCTAAATGATCGCCTTGTCACAGGCGCTCGCCGGATCTTGGCCAAGCTTGGATCGCCTTTCCCTCCGAGGAGGCGAGTCGACCTCTTCTTCGTCACTTGCGTCGTCGCTCTCCTCGCCTCCCTCTCCATCAGAATGCCACTCCCACTTTCACCTCCACTTGCCTCCCCCTCCGTATCCTGCTCCTGCTCTCCGTTGGGCATCGAGTACATTTCGGCAAGGGCCTGGAAGAAAACAAGCAGAACAAAGTCAGTCGACGAAGCATGAACAGGTGCACAATTAAATCAAGATTACAGTCGGTAGTTTAGAATTGGACCTTGTCTGGTTCGTAAGATTGGTCGAGCGGAGGAATTCTCCTGGCTCCCCTAGGGTTATCTTTGTTTCCAGTGATACTCATCAGCCACCCCTCCAACGTGGTCTCGCCGACCTCCTCTCGATGGGTCCGAGTGGTGTCATCGCGTCTGAATACATCCACATCGGATGGTCACGAGCTTGAAGCGGTTGGATGCATCGCCGGAGGAAGACCTCCAACAAATCCATACCAGTCACCCCATCACGAACAAGTTGAACTACTCGATCGACCAGCACCTTGACTTGTGCCATCTCCTCCAGGATCACCTTCAAAGGGGAGGGCTTCCCCACTCGGGCCATGGAAAAAGGGGGAAGTCCAATGGACTGCCCTGGAGTCGGCTGGTCTTTGTAGTAGAACCAGGTCGACTGCCACCCACGGACCGAATCGGGAAGAATCATGGCTGGAAAGGAAATTTTGCCCCTCATCTGAATCCCAATACCCCCACACATCTGGATCACTTGCATCTTCTCGTCACTCGGATTTGCCTTTTTGACCGACTGGGAGCAACATGTGAAAATGTGCTTGAAAAGGCCCCAGTGGTGTCGGCAACCCAAGAAATTTTTGCACAAAGACATGAAGGCAGCAAGGTACACTATGGTGTTTGGAGTAAAGTGGTGGAGTTGCGCCCCAAAGAAATTCAAGAAGCCTCGAAAGAAAGGGTGGGGAGGTAAGGAAAACCCGTGGTCGATGTGAGTGGCGAGGAGAACGCACTCACCCTCACGTGGTTGCGGCTCGGTCTCGTTCCCCGGGAGCCGCGCCAATTCGTGGGGAATTAGTACTCCCTCGACCAGTTTGTCGATGTCGTCCTGACGGATCGCCGAGCGGGTCCAGTCGCCCAGGATCCAGCCCAGCGGCAGGCCGGACCTTGAGGAAGATCCGCCCTGGCTGGACTTCTTCCCCTTCGCCTTTGCCGTCGCCTTCTTCGCGCGCTCTAGAGCCACCGTCTTCTCTTTCCCCATCGCTGCAGACGGAGCTCGAACGGAACAGCGGCACTGGGGCGAGAGCAGGCGTAGCGGAGAAATTTGAGAAGGAGGGGGAAGAATGAGGGCGCACTGTTCAAAAACCCCGGTCCGACGCCTTATATGAGGTTACTTCCGAGTGACTGACTTGTAGGCCCGGGCGATCTTATCAAATCCCGCAACAGTCGCGCGCGCGATACGTGGCAAAAAAGGCGGTGCGGAAATCGAGGCGGCCCTGCCTTATCCAGCCCGACATCGTGGCCTCCTCCGCCTCAAGGCCGGAAATTCGAATCCCGCGAGATCCGCGGACAACAGAACAACTTGTCAGACGGAAGATCTCCTCCACATCAGCACTCGGAGCTCTTCCAGTAAAATTTCACTTGACAAAACAAGAATGGATCAAGGCGAATGAAAAAGAAGTTGACGTTACCACCTCGGTTCATTGATCCAGGACGAGACACACCCGAAGTGCAAAAAACGAGTCAGAAGTATTTTTCAACTCCTTCCCCACTCAAACCCCGATCCATTTGGGGGCTAATGATGAAGACATGTACCTAGGGTAGGGTCACAGGCCTGACCTAGATACCCTCCCCAAGGACATCACTTTATCACAAGAAGCATTCGAAGAAGAATCATCTTTCAATCGACCATGAAGTGTTCCACTCGACAGACTTGAAGTCACTCGACCATGAAGACTATCACTCGACCACCAGAAGATCTAAAGCCACTCCGCCTTGCAATGGTCGGTCATTATGTAGCTTTAATGGTCATTATGTCACTTTATTCTTAGCGTTACCAGTAACGCCCTATCTTAATGTACTTTAAACCTGCACAGATTGAGGGCCGGAGGGTGCAGCGAACTCTATATAAGCCACCACCCTCCTCAGTGACAAGGGTTCGCACCCCCTGTAACTCGCATGCATATAATCCAGTCAACCGCCTCCGGGCTCCGAGACGTAGGGCTATTACTTCCTCCGAGAAGGGCGTGAACTCGTAAAACTCGCATGTACAACTCCTCATTAGCTAGGATCTTGCCTCTACATCCCTACCCCCCATTCTACTGTCAGACTTAGAACCATGACAGGTTCCACTTCCAAAAATCTCAGACGATTGCCCAGAGGTTGAGTACACCGGTATTCTATGTGAGTTCAAATACGATCATGGTGACTGTCGTCTATGAAGGATAGCAATTTGTCGAGTTCCCAACCGCTCTTGGTTACACAAACTATGAAGTTGTTGCTATCTTCGACAAGCTTGTTGCCTTCCTTACTTCCACGCCTCGATGGATTATGCTCAAAAATCAATTTTTGTACACGGATGAGTACTGTTATGCAATTCAATACGAGGGTCTTGTGTTTGCTGCCACCACTCGTGGCACTGTTTTTGCATGGAATCTTCATGCTTTCGGTACGCTTGTCTTCCACTGTAATTATAATTGTTTCATCCACATGCATGCGGGTTAGCTAGTTTCCCTTTACTAATTAATTAACCTTCTTGTGTTTCCAAGGTCCTGTGAACATTCCACCACCTATACTTGAAATTTTTTATAACCAAGGGGGAGATGACGATGCTGATGATCAAGAGCATGAGGACGAGTAGGACCCATATACTCAGTGGCGCCTGGTAACTTATTCCGATGGATCACCTCTTCTTGTCTGTATACAGGGCACTACTGATGTTACTAAGGAAGCAGGTGTTGTCTCGCATGGTCACACTCTCCGGACCTATTCCAACATCCATTGTAGGGTATTCGGGATGGATACTAGTGTACTAGCGCTAACACCTTCTCCCTGGTTCATTATTGAAAGTCTTGGAGAAAACTCGCTCTTCCTTGGACAAAACTATCCAATGATGGTGGAAGGCGATCCAGCTGCTGTTGACACAACGTTACTACCATTTATGAGAAGCAACTGTATCTATACCTCGGACATTGCTATGCTTCCCTACCATCCCAATATGGGTCCTGACATAGGACGCTTCAGCCTGGATGATCAGTCCTGCATTGGTCTTGAGATTGACAGTAGCTGGCCCTTTCCAGAGAATCACTTCTGGTTCAAAGCAAGCGTTTCCAATGCTGATGAGTGGTTGAGCTAAAGTTCATTTCATTGCTTTGTTATTTGTTGTGTGAGAAAAACTTTACTAGAATGTTTTGTTGGAAATGATCTATAATCCAACGTGTATCCTCGTTGTCATTGTGGGCTGATGACATGTTGTATGTAATCAATGGTACATTTGCATATGCGTTCATCAACTCACGTCTGCTAGTGGTGTCCATATGAACAATGCTAGTGATTTTAGTTGCAAAAATTAGATAGTGGTAGTGATTTTTAGCTGCATATTTTGACAAATCACAGTGTTACAAGGTTGACAAATGGCAATGTTACTAGATAAACAAATGTCAATCTTTCCAGTTTGACAAATGGCAACATACCCAAAATGACAGATATGCAAATCTTACCCAATTGTTTGTACGTGGTTGCACACGGGTCATGCAAAACAACCATTTGCATAGAGGGGATGCAGAAATCCTGCTCGGCACATTTTCCCTTGGCTTCCTGGGGAAGCTGTCGGTTTGCATCCGGGTGTTCTAACTAAAATGTTTGCGGTGAGTGTTTTATATTTAATACCATTGACATTTTTTCAAAAGAAAATAGTTTGATAAGTCTGTACATTAAGAGAGAAAAACGCAAGTTCGTTCAAACCATATCTTTCATTCAATCACACTGCGAATTTATATTCATATGATCGAGAATTCGAGATACAATATTAAACCCCAAAAAACACTATTTCCAGCGGCGGCGGAGGCGGCGTGCCGCGCCGTCGTTGTCGTCCTTCGGGACACTGCTGCTGAAGTCTTCAGGGCAGCACAAAATGTTCTTCACTTGTAAATCAAGCATCATGTCGTCGCACGATCGATGGGCGGGGCGCGGGAGGACGACAACTGGCGCTGCTGAGAGGTAGCAGTCAACGGCAGCGTCCCATGCCGCTGAGGGGCGCGCGCGAATGGGCACAGGCACGGGCGCGGCAGGTGCAGCCAAACGCACGAGGGCCGGTGAAATAGTGGGTGGAGGGGCGCTCACAGGCACGGGCACGGGCGCTGGAATGTACACGAGCTCGCGCGGATCCGCGGAGACCTCGCTGACGCCCGTGGCTTCCAACTCTGCGATAGTGCTCAGCGACCAGCCCGCCAATGCTACGGGGATGGTCGCTGGCACGGGCGCGGGGATGGGAGCTGGGACAGGAGCGGGGGCAGCAACCGCCGCGGCCAGCTCATTCTGGGCCATGTCCATGAGGCCCCGTTCCTTCTTATTTTCTATCTCCTCTGGCTCGGAGTCGTCTTCACCAAACTTGAAGACTAGTGGCAGATGATCGTTCTACGCCATGGCATTGGTGGAGGTCTGCGGGAGGGAGGGGAATGGGAGGCGAACAGTAAGGCCGCCCGTATTAAACAGTGTGTCGGTGTACTAGAGTAGGGGTACCCTAGTATCCCGTACTCGTGCACGGACAGTTGCAGCACCCCGCGGCAAGGCTTGCCTCGTCACCGCCAAGATCCTCCGTGGCTTCCTTGGAGCCATTCAAGAACAAAGCATTAGATTGAGAAGACAAGGCCCCGACAAGAGGAGCGTGTCGGAAGGCCACCTGTGCACGCAGAAGACAAGGCCCGGCAAGAGGAGCTTGGCTGGGAAGGCTCGGGCGCGACAAGCATCCGGGCGCGACAGGATTCGGCCGCTGCAAGGAACTTGCCGCGGCATGCAACTTCTCTCCGCCTCCGCCCAGCTCACCCAACACGTGTTGCCATGGGACCGCTCCATGGGCGCGTGTCGAGAGGTCAGGTAGCCAGCGGAGAGCAGCGATAAGCGGCGCCGACAAGCTCGCCATCGTGGGCGAAGCGGAGGCGCACCTGACGGCCTCTGTTTCACTGTTTGGTCGACAACGACGGGTATTTATTGATTTTGTCCCTTTCCGCCGAAAGTTAGGTATTTGGCATCGCATAATCGCTCAAGTAGGTGTACCAACTCCTGTTTTACATTTGTACCCCGCCTATGTTGCCACTGTCGGAGACCCTTGAGCATATAAAAGGAGGCCCGAGTGCAACGTAGAAAGGGTTGGCAAGGTTCGTTCCGCAGGTTCGGCTGGTTTGGTTCATTCGACTGGCCATAGACTAGATACACTCACGCTAGGTTTTGTAGCTCGCATTGCTCCCTAGCAAGAACACAATAGATCAAACAAGCAGCAGTAGGAGTCTTATCTCTCCGGAGAGCTCCGGTTGGGTAAAACTGCTCGTGTGCATCGCCTCGATCCGCTCTTCGTGCGATCTCCGCCCCCTCCGAACCACAAGGCTCCGGTCCGCCGCCCCATAGGTGTCCGTGGGTACGATCAGCCTCCCCGACATCTTTGGCGCGCCCGGGTAGGGCGTCGAGGCCGTGTGAATCTGATCCGGCGTTCACACGAGCAGCGTCATCAACATCTTCCTCAACATGCCACCGAAGAAGAAGGCTTCGCCGCGCAGCAGAGCCGTCTGCGTCGTACCCACCCTCACCACAGCAAACGGGTGGTGGGGAGACGCCGGGCGGAGGAACGGGCGCCGACGAAGGTGCTCGCGACGTTGCCAAGTTCAAGGACAAGGCACCGCAAACCTCGGCGTCACAAGATCCCCAGCGCCCATCTCAGAGACGCGGGACCAACAACATCATGGCGTTCACAACGCCATACGCTCGCTGGATCGAGACCCTCAAGACCAGCATGCGCGCCAACATGCCGCACGAGTGAGATACGGTCGCCGGACGGTGGCGCCGCTCCTTCTAACGTGGTTAGAAGTCCGAGCGTGTCCCGCTCCTTGCACCGCTTCTCCAATGCCACCCACTACTCCAGCAGAAGCTCTGGCGAGAGCTCACCGCTCGACTACCCTCCAACGGGCCGACAAGGTCGACGAGTGGAGGGCCACTATCCGTAGCCTCATCGGCTTTGCCAACGGCGCGACGCCCGCGGCAACCAACGCCATCGTTGCCGTGGCGAGACGACAAGACACGAGCCGGTGGCGACGAGACTGTCGGAGGTGCAACCACCGTGCACTCTCCGCCAAGAAGGCCAAGATCGCCGACTCACCAGATCCACCTCGACAGGGACTCCACTGCGTCGTCGGATCCGCGAACTCGTCGCGATCAGCGCCAAGTTCTTCATGAGCGACAACAAGAGGACACTCGAACTCGCATCGAGCGCCGAAGAGAAGCACGACGTCAGTCCGACAAGCGCGCTGGGCCTTCTGTTGACATGCGCGCGCAAGAGGAACCAGCGACTTCATCAGACGCTGTAGGTTGCCCCGCGTTCACTCGTGAGCTGCGGCAAGTCCAAAGGGCCCAGCCAGAAATCTTCAAACCCGACGTGCCGGAGAAGTATGATGGCCGGACGCATCCGTCGGAGTTCCTCAGCATCTACACCATCGCGATGCAGGCTGCGGGGGGACGAGACGACAAGATCCTCGCCAACTACTTCCCGCTCGTCCTCAAGCCCAACGTCGGATCTTGGCTCATGCACTTGCCGGACAGCTCCATATCCTCTTGGGCAGATCTGTGCCATCAGTTTGTTACGCCTTCACGGTGGCCACAAATCTCATGGCCAAGAAAGTGACCTTCACTTGCTCGCCTGTAGGAAGGAGAGTCCCTGCGCAAGTTCATTCAGAGATTCAGCCGTGTGCACTACAACATCCCAGACGCCCACCCTGCCGCGGTGATCAGCGCATTTCATCAGAACGTGCGGAACCGCAGGATGAGGGAGGAGATGGCGATGTGCAAAGTCAAGGACGTCAGTGAGCTGTACGCCTTGGCCGACAAGTGTGCGCGCGCTGAGGAAGGGAGGAGACTCCCAGGAGAGAATGCAGAAGCAGGATCTGACAGTGATGACACCACCCCGGCAAAGAAGGGCCGGCGGCGAGGAAACAGGAAGAAGAAAGCCAGAGAAGTGCTAGCTGTTGAGCAGTCCGGCGATGGAGGTGGCGACAAGAATGCCAAGGCTGGTGGCTCCGGCAAGGAGGAGGTTGCACGACGCCAACCACTGGGCCGGTGGCGGCCGCCGACAAGGTGACAGCTCCGCAAGCAGTATTGCAAGATCCACCGCACCAAGGGCCACGATCTCCAGATTCAGAAGAAAGTCGAGCAGCTCGTCGAATGCCAGAGAGCTGAGTACGAGCGGGCGCGACAAGGAGAAGGCCCAGAAGGTGCCGGGGAGCAAGCAAGAAACGTCCCGGCCGGGAGGACGCCAAGGCAAAGCCAAGCAGCGGCAAGGAGATCGACCTCCCAGCGCCGACAAGGATGAAGATGAGGACGACGACGAAGATATGGAAGACGATGACGCCGACGGCAGGAGTTTCGTAAAGCCACAGAGGTTCTTCTGCGTTGACGGAGGTGCTTCCATGCATACCTCCCACCGCCAACTCAAGCAATGGATGCGGAGGTCAATGCAAGCGGAACCATCCGTAGAGTCACGCAAGCCTCTCAAGTAGTCCAAGACGCCTATCATTTTTGATATTGAGGACCACCCTGATCGCATAATCGCGGTCGGGTGCTTGCCGATGTTGGTCTTTCCAACCATCCGCAACCTCAAGGTCACAAAATGTTAGTTGATCAAGGCCGGCTTGAATCTGATCTCCTCCGCGGTGCTCCGTAAGCTTCAAATCCTCGACAATGAAGCTCGAAGAGACCGGAACCTTCCAAGGAATCAATCCGGGAAGGAGCAAGCGAAGGGGAAGATTATGTTGCCGGTCACATTTGGCGCCGAGCTGAACTTCGTGATCGAGAAGGTTACATTCGACGTTGCCGATTTCCCATTGCCTTACAATGGGATACTTGGTCCGGCCCAAATACTCGCCAAGTTCATGGCAGCCTCTCACTACACATACAACCTACTCAAGATGCCAGGCCTGATAAGCGTCATCTCTGTCCATGGCGACAAGAAGGACGCCCTTATCTGTGCCGACAAGATCTTCCGGGATGCAGCAGCCGCGACAGACTGCCAAGCACTTGCCGCTGAAGCTCCCGGGGGGAAGAAGACCAAGTCCAAGTCCGGCAAGGGCTCTGATGCTCACTCCGGCAAGCGCACCTCTTCGGAGTGCTGCGCTACCGTCGAGGACGCGCCATCGAGCTCCACCGGCAGGTGCAAGAAGATGGTGGCTCCGCCGAAGACCAAGAAGGTGCCGCCAAGGAGGACGGCCCGGTGGTACCTTCACCATCGCTGCCTCTCTCGACCCTAAATAGGAAGGCGCGCTCGTCGCTTTCCTGCGAGCGAATGTCGGCGTGTTCGCATGGCAACCGTCTGATATCCCCGTGTTCCCGTGAAAGTGATTGAGCACCGCCGCCGTTTGTCCTCATGCGTGGCCCGTCAAGCAAAAAGTCGAAGCAAGCGGTGGGCGCCAAGAATTCATAGTCAAGAAATCAAGAAACTGGAAGCAGCAGGCCTTGTCAGAGGAGTGCTCCATCCTACGTGGTTGGCCAATCCTGTAGTCGTGCGCAAAGCAAATGGGAAATGGAGACTTTGTATTGACTTCACGGATGTTAATAAAGCTTGTCCCAAAGAACCATTTCCCTTGCCGCATTGACCAGATTGTTGACTCCACGGCTGGATGTGATTTGCTTTTCGTTCTTGATGCATACTCAGATACCATCAAATCTTCATGGCTGAAGAAGATGAAGAGAAGACCGCATTCATCACACCATGTGGCACATACTGCTTCATACGGATGCCTTTCGGTTTGAAGAATGCCGGTTCAACATTTGCAAGGGTAGTCCATGACGCTTTTGAGCCGCAGATGCACGTAAATGTAGAAGCCTACATGGATGACATAGTGGTCAAGAGCAAGGACAAAGCAACTCTGGTTCAAGATTTGGACGAGACCTTTGCGAATCTGCAAGATCAACCTCAAGCTCAACCCCGAGAAGTGCGTGTTTGGAGTCCCTTCCGCAAGCTTCTCGGTTCTTCGTGTCTCAGCGAGGGATTGAAGCTAATCCCGACAAGATCATGGCCATTGAGCAGATTGAAGCACCAAAGCGCGTCAAGGATGTACGAAGACTTGCCGGTTGCGTGGATGCTCTCAGCAGGTTTATTTCTAGGTCTGCTGAGCGCGCCCTGCCATTTTTCAAGAGATACCTGTCCTCCACTCCAACACTTGTCGCACCTAGGCCACAAGAGAAGTTGCTGCTATATATAGCGGCAACCAATCAAGTGGTTAGTGCTGCGTTAGTGGCGGAGAGGGAGGCGGATGACGAGCCAAAGAACCGCGGCAAGCACATTCAGCGACAAGCGGGGCTTCACGACAAGCTCGGTCCCGACAAGGACGAAGTCCGCGAAGACGCATGAGCAGACATGTAAAGGATGGTGTAGCGCCCAGTCTACTTTGTCGGGCCCTCCCGCAGGGGCTAGGTCAAGGTACTACGGTGTGCAAAATTGCTTTTCGGCCTCCTCATGGCCTCGAGAAAGCTCGCCATTACTTCCAAGCACACGAAATCACAGCTTGTCACTCGCTTTCAACAAGAGGATACTGCAGAATCCGTGGCGACAGGCAGGATTGTCGAGTGGGCACTGGAGCTGTCAAGCTTTGGTCTTAAGTTTGAAAGCACATCAACTATCCAAAGCAGAGCATTGGCAGAATTCATAGCAGAATGGACGCCAACACCAGATGAAGAGATTCCGGAGACGAGCATTCCCGTCAAAGAAGCAAGCAAAGAGTGGCTGATGTACTTTGATGGTGCCTTCTAGCTGCAAGGCGCCGGTGCCGGCGTGCTGCTTATCGCACCCACCAGAGAGCACCTCAAGTACGCCGTCGGATGCACTTTCCCAAGGAGCAAGCGACAAACAATACCGCAGAGTATGAAGGTTTTCTTGCCGGTCTCGTGGATCGCAGTGGACCTTGGGATCAAGAAGCTTATTGTCGTGGGTGACTCGCAACTTGTCTTCCGGCTGCAAGTGAACAAAGATTACCGTAGTCCGTTGATGGAAGCCTCACGTTGATGAAGTGAGGAAGCTAGAAGAGCACTTTGACGGCCTGCAAATGGAACATGTTCCAAGAGCTCAGAATGATATTGCTGATGGCCTGTCAAAATGTGCCGCACTTAAGTTGCCTGTGGAACCAGGGATTTTCGTGCTCAAGCTGACTCAACCAACCGTAACACCATCAACTGGACAAGGCAAAAAGAGGAAGTTGGCCTCCGGTGACTACTTTTCCATGAGCTTCCTGCCGTCGTTGCAAAGGTCCCCAAGATCAACACCAATAGTGCTGAGGAGCAGTCTGCTCCGACAGACCCCAGGGTTTGTTTCGTTGAAGCAGACGCTCCCGACAAGTCTTGCCCCGGCAAGCTTGTCGGGGAGCATCAAGCTCCGGCAGGGCCGCAGTTTCTTGCCGTGGAAGCTAATGTTCCCGCAGCAGCAGATGTGCCTTTAGTCCTTGTTGTCGAGTCGCAAGCTCCAGCATGGGCGCAACAGATTGTCCATTTCCTTCAGACAGGAGAACTTCCCGAAGAGCAAGAAGAAGCGGAAGGAGTAGCCCGGCAGTCAAGTATGTACCAGTTTGTCGACAAAGATACTGCATGTAAGAAGACTCAACGGTGTGAAATTGAAGTGTATTCCTGTGGAAGATGGATGTAAGCTGTTGGCAGAGGTACATGGAGGCATATGTGGTCACCACATTGGCGCAAGAGCACTTGCCGCAAAGCTTTCCCAAGAAGATTTCTTCTGGCCGACAGCCCTCCAGGATGCAACTGCACAAGTAACCAAGTGTGAAGCGTGCTAGTTCCATTCCAAACAGATACACCAGCCAGCTCAAGCTCTCCAGACGATCCCTTTATCCTGGCCATTTTCGGTCTGGGGGCTCGACATCCTCGGCCCTTTCCCGAAGTTGTCGGGGCTTTGAGTACTTGTAACGTCAGCCATCGACAAGTTCACAAAGTGGCCGGAAGTGGAAGCAGTGAGGAAGGTGACGGCACAGTCAGCAGTCAAGTTCTTCAGGTCAATTGTTTGCCGTTTCGGAATCCCCAACCGGATCATCACCAACAACGGCACACAATTCACGAGTGGCACCTTCATGCAGTACGTCCAAGACCTTGGCACCAAGGTCTGCTTTGCTTCTGTTGCTCACCCGAGAAGCAACGGTCAAGAGAGGGCAATGCTGAAGTGCTGCGGGCTCAAGACCAGAACTTTCGGCTGCTGCACAAGTGCGGAAGAAACTGGATCGAGGAGCTGCCGGTGGTTCTTTGGTCGATCAGACGATGCCAAATCGAGCCACCGCCGCATAACCCTTTGCTCTAGTCTATGGAGCAGCAGGCGGTTCTCCCATGGAACTCAGATACGGATCGCCTCGAGTACTCTCTTATGATGAGCTTGAGCAAGAGAAGCTGCGACAAGATGACGCTACGCTCCTCGAGGAGGATCGTCTTCAGCCATTGTCAGCGAGCCGCCACACAAAGAAGCTGCGTCGCTACCATAGCCGCAGGGTTAGTGCCGAAGTCTCGAGGAAGGCGACCTTGTTCTTCGCGCTCAGTCCGCCAAGAATTCAAACAAGTTGACGCTTAAAGTGGGAAGGCCCTTATCGGGTGAAACAAGTCACTAGGCCTGGCGCTGTCCGCCTTGAGACCGAAGATGGCATTCCGGTGAGCAACCCCTGGAACATTGAGCATCTTCGTAAGTTTTACCCATAGGGCGCGGTTGTCGGAACCCATTCCGGCAACCACCTTTTGTACAAGTCTTGCCGCAGTTGCATGTAATCCTTTGTACAAAGCCGGGCGCAGACCCCGTGCATCAAGAAAAGCTCATGTGTTGCGCATAACTTGCCAAGTTCATGCTTTCATCAATTTATTGCATGCTTTGGCTAACACTTTGTGCAGCAACCACACCCGTAAGCAGAATCGAGCCGCTTAGGCTCCATAACGTTATTTCCTCTTCTTTTTCTTTTCTCAAAGAAAGGAGAGCTCCCTCGCGCACAAGTTTACCGGGGGGAGGAGGAGATAATACTATGGACCGTGCACCGCCGAGGAAGTTTCACCTCATCGAAGCAAGAGATGTAAAAGTTAAGTTGCCAAAGTTTGAGCAATCAATTTTTAATTTTTAAGTTATCTTCCTCGAACGATAGTACTTTTGTATGGAGAACCCGTACAGAGGAACCAACTCGCCGGGCTGGTCGCGCCCTTACTTTGTTTCGAGTCCGCTCAACAACTTAAGTGAGCTGCGGTTAGTCGCGACAAGGTTGCTTGTCGGAGGCGGCACTGCCAGAGGCTCGACGTTCAAGACTCGGCCTTCATGACAAAAAGTGCCCGCACCGACAAGTCCCCTAAATGCATAAGGCAGAAACGTACAAAGGAAGAAATCAAGTAGAGGAAATAACGTTGCATTGATCGATTCACCTAAGATAGAGTATATTACAGAATAACTTGTCGCTGATCTAACAAAGTTTTCTCTATATGATCAGCAGCGACAAGAGAAAGATAAGGTTGGCGGCCTAGTCCACGCGGTCGCCCTCGATCCGCTTGATCTTGTTCACCTTGTCCACAATGGGTGCGACAAGGGCTTTGAGCTCCTCCACGTTGGCGTCTGACGGCAAGGATCTGAGGACGCCGTTAAGGTTGAGGCCCGGGTTGCGGAAGGCCACCTTCATCAACACCTTCTCGAGGGCCCCTGCACAGACCTGGCGTGATTCCTCGGCCAGCTGCTTCGGGACCTCCTCCCGGAGTCGCCGGAGGCCCGTCGCCACGCCTTTGAAGAATAAGCTGAGCTTGGCGCTGGGTTGGAGATGCTCGTCGGAGGAGTACGCAAGGTCCGCCATCCCAGCTCCATCGGCTCGTTGTGGATGTCGGCGGCGGTGTCCACGAGACCTTCGGTCCAAGGCTCCACGCTTCTCCCTCAAGGTGTTCTCGGACGGAGACATCATTCGCCAGCAGCCTCCTCCTTGGCCTTGATCGCCTCCAACAAGCCCACCTCCCGCTCTCTGGCGCCATCCAACGTCTGCGCCGAGTGGTCAGCTTCAGCTCAAGATCCGCCTTGGAATCCTTGGCGGCGTCGAGCTCCTTGGCCTGTCGGCCGAGACGGCTCTGCAGCTCGCCCAGCGTGTAGGCGTCCTTCTCGCGCTCACGCTTGAGCACGGCAAGCTCTTCGCCGCTCTTCTTGAGAGTGGCCTCCAGCTGTGCCACCTTCGCCTTCAGCTCCTCCTTGGCGGCCTCGGCGGCTGCGGCAGCATCCTTCGCCTCCTGAAGCGCCCCGCCAAGCGACTCCTCGCGCGCGGCAAGGTCCTCTTCGTGGCTGTCCAGGCTGACCTTCACTGCGCCACCGCTTTCTGCGGCGAAGCTTCTCGAGCCAGCCGCTGCTCCTCATCAGCTGCGGCCTTCTCGAGGATGAAGGCCGTGCGCTCTTCTGCGAGTTGCCCCCACGCTTCGGCCACGTCGCGGAGGGCTTCCTTGTTGGCGCTCCAGAGCTCCTCGGCGCGCTTCTCCATGTCCGCTCCCGCCCTCGCGACAAGGGCTTCCCGGGTCTCCAACTTGGCCTGCCGGGCGCGGTAGAGCGACAACAGCTTCTTCAGCAGCTGCTCCTCCTCAGACTCGCCGCCGCTGCTGCTTGGTGCGTCCACCAGCGTCAGGCCAATGGAGGCGAGTAGCTCGCCGTCGAAGGTCTCGCCCTCGACCGACGCCTCGAGCTCGGTTCCTGAGCTTGATGAAGACGCCTTCGCCGCCTTCGTAGGCACCGGCTGGGGCTCCTCGAGCTGACGCCTTGCAGCGCGGGAGTCGGCTGTCGGTGTAGCGCTTGCGCTCCTGCGCCTCGGGGCGTCGATCTGATCGCCCGACCTCGCCCGGCCTCGCGTCGGCAGCCTCGGTGGCCTCCTCGCCAACAGGCTCGTCGGCGGCCTCTTCCTCCACGACGACGACCTCTTCTTCTTCGACGGCGGCCTCATCGGTGTCGCCGCTGCTTCATCCTCGCCGCGGCCTCGACCTCCATCGGGTCTGCGTCGAGACGAAGAAAGAGCAACAAGCGAAATTCAAAAAAAAGAGAAACAAAAGAAAACAAGCCCAAGGGAAAATTCCATGTAAGGGAGTTACCTGCAACGGGATCCGCAGCCATGGCCTCGACCACTGGAGGGTCACTGGCGCCTTCCCTTGCCGGAGTGGCCTCCCTTGCCGGGGTGGCCTCCCTTGCCGGGGTGGCCTCCCTTGTCGGAGGGAGCTCCCTTGCCGGGGAGTCCTCCCTTGGCGGCGTAGTGGCAGCGGGCAGGATCTCGGAGGCGGCTTCTGAGCCCTCCTGATGAGGCTGCTCTGCTCCTACACAAGCACACGGCCAGATATCAACAATGAAGGAGCCCCCCTGCACACCTAATAGTAAGAAGAAAACTGCACACTTACTCTGGGGGCTGTGCTGGGGGCTGCTCAAGGAGGAGGTTGCCGGGTCCGGCAAGGCGGTCTCGGACGCGTCCCCCGTCGCCACGGGAGAATCGTCCTCAACAACGACCGTCGGGATCTTGGCCCTCTTCGCCGCTCTCTGGGCCAGCGTCCTGAAAAGGAAAGAGTCCAGAACGAAGCAAATCAGATTCAAGATGAAGCAATGAAAATTGAAGAAATACAAGCACAATCTCGAGAAGCTTACTCTTCGCCTTCCTCCTCGGAGCTGAGCGCGGAGAAGTCAAACTCCGGCCCGCCTCCGGTGCGATGAGGCGGGGGAGTGGGCTCTCTTGGCCGCTTAGCGGAGGTGTCGGGCGGCTCGAGAAGATTCCGCCCAGCTTGTCGCTGCAGTTTGGGGCGCTCCGCTGCAACCTCGCTTGCCGCGGTGGAGCGCTGCCGAGCGGCGCGCTGCCGCTGTGGGCTGGTCTGTCGCCCGGCTCGTCTCCAACTTCTGCGGAGACGCCTCCTCGGCGGAGCCGGGCTCAGCGGCAAGTCGCTTGGCGGTGGGGAAGAAGCGCCTCGGCGGGTCCACTCGTCTCGGCCTCGGGCCCGACAGGCTCATCCTCGCCGGCGACCTCCCCTCGCTCGGCAGAGCTTGCCGCCTTCGCCGCGTCCGCCTCCTCCACGGTGAACCCGAAGGCTCCAGCAGCAGCGGCTGCTGCCGCCTCCTCCACCCTGGTGGCGATCCTCGCCATCTCCTGGTCGGTGATGTCGCGGGTGAGCCTCTTCTGCTCGTCGGCGCGGATCGGCACTTCTTCTAAGTCATCAAAGAATTGCTGCACGATCTCGTCGGGGGGCTCCTGCCATGTTGGGGCGATTCCGTGGGAGTCGCACAATGGCATCATGGCGCGGATGCGGTCGAGCGCCGAGTTGTTGCACAGTGGGACGACCCCTCGCGGCAACCTGAACCACTCTGGATGTTCGGGGTCGTTCTTGAACAGCTCGAGCAGCACTGAGTCCAGCTCCATGACAGTGAAGTTCCAATTCAGACCGGCGCAGCCCCATGATATCTGCCGCCAGACTGAACTCCCAAGCAGGCCTCCTCCTTTCTGCAAGGGAAGCGTCTGGCGGCGAATGAAGTCTGCGCCAACTGCTCCCATCACAACCCGGCAAGCCCGAGGCGCAGAATTCGGTCACAGCTATCTTCAGCTTCGCATCCTCCGCGCCAAGTTACTCCAATCCTTGCCAAGACTATTGGGGTTTGGCGACGGCGGTGAAGGGCTGTGGGTTCTCCTCACGACCCAGCACCAGTTGGCTCTCCACTCCTCCCACTTGTTCCGAACTCCCCTCTAGGTAGGCCTCTTTCTTGCCGATCCTAGAGACCTGTGCTATCCCTCCCAAGCAAGTGGCTCTCCTCTCTCGACGCTGGGAACAAAGAAATGGCGGAAGAGTGCCACGTTCGGGTGGATTCTCGACAAAGTTTTCGCACAAATGTGCGAAAACGCCATGGTCAAGATGGCGTTGGGGGTGAAATCAAGGAGGCGGAGGCTAAAGGTGTTCATTATGTCGCAAAGAACTTCGGAAAATGGCGGCAAAGACCGCAATAGAAGAAAAGGGCGAAGAAAGGGTACCCTGTTAGCCAAATCAGCGGCGGAGGCGGGAGCACCTCGCGTCGTGGATGCGCACGCAGTCTCCGTCGACCGTAAAAGATAGAAGACGCCCCGCAGCTCCCGTCGCCGAGCTGCGGGGGAAGATGGCTCGCCTTTGCGCAACGCCATGAGCCGCTGCGCCGCCAACTTGACGCCCTTCTCCTTATCGGCCTTCGGAGCCATGGCGAGGGGGGCGGAGGAGGTCGACGGCGGTGAGTGTGCTTGCGGTGAAAGGGAGGCGGGGCGCTGTTCTCTTCGCACCGGAGAAGAAGAGGGGAGCGGCGGTGGTTTCTTGACAAGACAGCAATGGCAGGGGTGGTCGGCCTGCCTCTGTTTCCTCCGCTTATAAAGGGGAGGAGGGGGCGGACGCCCGCTTATATTAATAAAGAACCCCAAGACCGCGCCCACGATCTTCGCAGACGACGCCACGTCCGGTGCGTGCCGTTAGTGGGGATCGTGGTGGGTCCGAGGTGAGTTGCGACGTGGTCGAGGCCGCCGTGTCCGTGCACGCTTCGGGCCTGGCCCGACAAGCGCCGACACCGTGTAATGCCCAGTTCGGGGCTCTGCCGGTGTACTAGAGTAGGGGTACCCTAGTATCCCGTACTCGTGCACGGACAGTTGCAGCACCCCGCGGCAAGGCTTGCCTCGTCACCGCCAAGATCCTCCGTGGCTTCCTTGGAGCCATTCAAGAACAAAGCATTAGATTGAGAAGACAAGGCCCCGACAAGAGGAGCTTGTCGGGAAGGCCACTCCAGGCACGCAGAAGACAAGGCCCAGGCAAGAGGAGCTTGCCGGGAAGGCTCGGGGCGCGACAAGCATCCGGGCGCGACAAGGATTCAGCCGCGGCAAGGAACTTGCCGCGACATGCAACTTCTCTCCGTCTCCGCTCCAGCTCACCCAGCGACATGTCGCCATGGGACCGTTCCATGGGTGCGTGTCGAGAGGTTGTGCAGCCAGCGGAGAGCAGCGATAAGCGGCGCTGACAAGCTCGCCATCGTGGCGAGCGGAGGCGCACCTGACGGCCTCTCATATAATCGCTTTGGGCGACAACGACGGGCATTTATTGCTTTTGTTCCTTTCCATCGAGTTAGGTATTTGGCATCGTACATCGCTCAAGTAGGTGTACCAACTCCTGTTTTTACATTTGTACCCCCGCCTATGTTGCCACCTGTCGGAGACCCCTTGAGCATATAAAAGGAGGCCCGAGTGCAACGTAGAAAGGGTTGGCAAGGTTCGTTCCGCAGGTTCGGCTGGTTCGGTTTATTCGACTGGCCATAGACTAGATACACTCACGCTAGGTTTTGTAGCTCGCATTGCTCCCTAGCAAGAACACAATAGATCAAACAAGCAGCAGTAGGAGTCTTATCTCTCCGGAGAGCTCCGAAGCTGGGTAAAACTGCTCGTGTGCATCGCCTCGATCCGCTCTTCGTGCGATCTCCGCCCCCCTCCGAACCACAAGGGGCCCGGTCCGCCGGCCCCATAGGTGTCCGTGGGTACGATCAGCCTCCCCGACACAGCGGCTCGGGCGCCATTAATGGAGGGGAAGGCGGGCGACCATGGAAGTCAAAGGGCTCGCTTCCTAGTGAGCCTGCGCAGCGTACAGCTCGCACGCTTCCTAGTGAGCCTGCGCATTGGAGGACAGCTTGCGCGCCTCTCGGTTAGCCTGTGCACCAGGCTGCGCTTGCAAGCCTCCCGTTCAGTCAAGGTCAAGCAACTGTCAGCACGGCACCTCCTACAACCATTAAAACCAAGACACGTGGCATCACATGAATGGTTAATAGAACGCACACGGTTTGAATTCTACAAATGTTTGTGATATTAAAGTGGCAGCTATTTTTTTCAAAATGCATTTGTTGGCTGTCATTATTCAAGTGCGCCTTCTCTCAGAATGGACATGAAAAATGCCACAGCATGTCGGGTGCCGTTGCTACCTCTTGAGCATGCGTTGGTTTTCCCTTGAATAGGAAAGGGTGATGCAGCAAAGTAGCGTAAGTATTTCCCTCAGTTTTTGAGAACCAAGGTATCAATCAAGTAGGAGACTACACGCAAGTCCCTCATACCTGCACAGACAAATAAGAACCTTGCAAACAACGTGATAAAGGGGTTGTCAATCCCTTCACGGCCACTTGTAAAAGTGAGATCTGATAAAGATAATAAGATAAATATTTTTGGTATTTTTGTTGTATAGATTGAAAAGTAAAGATTGCAAAATAAATGGCGACAGAAATAGCTAGTTGACTGGAAAATAATATGATGTAAAGTAGACCCGGGGGCCATAGGTTTCACTAGTGGCTTCTCTCAAGATAGCATGAATTACGGTGGGTGAACAAATTACTGCCGAGCAATTGATAGAATAGTGCATAGTTATGATGATATCTAAGGAAATGATAATGAATATAGGCATCACGTCCGTGTCAAGTAGACCGAAAGGATTCTACATCTACTACTATTACTCCACACATCAACCGCTATCCAGCATGCATCTAGAGTATTAAGTTCATAAGAACGGAGTAACACATTAGGCAAGATGACATGATGTAGAGGGATAAACTCAAGCAATATGATATAAGCCCCCTCTTTTTATCCTCGATGGCAACAATACAATACGTGCCTTGCTGCCCCTGCTATCACTGGGAAAGGACACCCAAGATTGAACCCAAAGCTAAGCACTTCTCCCATTGCAAGAAAGATCAATCTAGTAGGCCAAACTAAACCGATAATTCGAAGAGACTTGCAAAGATATCAAATTATGCATATAAGAATTCAGAGAAGAATCAAATTATATTCATACATAATCAAGTTTATAAACCCACAATTCATCGGATCTTGGCAAACACACCGCAAAAAGAGTTACATCGAATAGATCTCCAAGAGAATCGAGGAGAACTTTGTATTGAGATCCAAAGAGAGAGAAGAAGCCATCTAGCTAATAACTATGGACCCGAAGGTCTGTGGTAAACTACTCATGCATCATCGGAGGGGCCATGGTGTTGATGTAGAAGCCCTCTGTGATTGATTCCTCCCGTGCAGAAAGCACCTAAAAGGCCCCAAGATGGGATCTCACGGGTACAGAAGGTTGCGGCGGTGGAAATAGGGTTTCGTGGTGCTCCTAGATGCTTTCAGGGTATATGAGTATATATAGGAGAAATAAGTAGGTCGGTGGTGCCATGAGGGGCCCACGAGGGTGGGGGGCACGCCTACCCCCTAGGCGCGCCCTCCTACCTCGTGGCCGCCTCGTTGCTTCCTTGACGTCCACTCCAAGTCTCCTGGACTGCGTTTGTTCCAAAATCGATCCTCGCGAAGGTTTCATTCCGTTTGGATTCCGTTTGATATTCCTTTTCTGCGAAACACTGAAATAGGCCAAAAAAATAGCAATTTTCACTAGGCTTTCGGTTAATAGGTTAGTCCCAAAAATAATATAAAAGTGCATAATAAAGTCCATGAAACATCCAAAACAGATAATATAATAGCGTGGAATAATAAAAAATTATAGATACATTGGAGACGTATCAAGCATCCCCAAGCATAATTCCTGCTCGCCCTCGAGTAGGTAAATGATAAAAACAGAAGTTTTGATGTGGAATGCTACCTAACATTATTTTCAATGTAATTCTATTTACTGTGGCATGAATGTTCAGATCCAAAAGATTCAAGATAAAAGTTCAATATTGACATAAAAATAGGAATACTTCAAGCATACTAGCCAAACAATTATGTCTTATCAAAATAACATAGCCAAAGAAAGCTCATCCCTACAAAATCATATAGTTTGGCCATGCTTCATTTTCGTCACACAAAATGCTCCCATTTTGCATAACCGTGGGGTTATGCAGAGCAATTGGTTCATACTTTCTAACGCGCTTCAACCTTTTCAACCCTTACGCAATACATGAGCCCAAGCCATGGATATAGCACTATAGGTGGAATAGCATATGATGAAAGGGGTTATGAGAGAAGACAAAAAAGGGAGAAAGTCTCACATTGACGCGGCTAATCAACGGGCTATGGAGATGCCCATCAATTGATGTCAATGCGAGGAGTAGGGATTGCCATGCAACAAATGCACTAGAGCTATAAGTGTATGAAAGCTCAACCTGAAAACTAAGTGGGTGTGCATCCAACTTGCTTGCTCATGAAGACCTCGGGCATTTGAGGAAGCCCATCATTGGAATATACAAGCCAAGTTCTATAATGAAATATTCCCACTAGTATATGAAAGTGAGAAAATAAGAAACTCTCTATCATGAAGATCATGGTGCTATTTTGAAGCACAAGTGTGGAAAAAGGATAGTAACATTGTCCCTTCTCTCTTTTTCTCTCATATTTTTTGTTTGGGCTTCTTTGGCCTCTTTTTTTATTTCCTCACATGGGACAATGCTCTAATAATGATGATCATCACACTTTTATTTACTCATAACTCAATGTTACAACTCGATACTAGAACAAAAATATGACTCTATGTGAATGCCTCCGGTGGTGTACAAGGATATGCGATGAATCAAGAGTGACATGTATGAAGGAATTATGAAAGTGGCTTTGCCACAAATACGATGTCAACTACATGATCATGCAAAGCAATACGACAATGATGGAGAGTGTCATAATAAACGAAACGGTGGAAAGTTGCATGGCAATATATCTCGGAATGGCTATGGAAATGCCGTAATAGATAGGTATGGTGGCTGTTTTGAGGAAGATATAAGGAGGCTTATGTGTGACAGAGCGTATCGTTTCATGGGGTTTGGATGCACCGGCAAAGTTTGCACCAACTCTCAAGGTGAGAAAGGGCAATGCACGGTACCGTAGATGCTAGCAAATTGCGAAAAGGTAAGAGTGTGTATGATCCATGGACTCACATTAGTCATAAAGAACTCATATACTTATTGCCAAAGTTTATTAGCCCTCGAAGCAAAGTACTACTACGCATGCCCCTAGAGGGATAGATTGGTAGGAAAAGACCATCGCTCGTCCTCGATCGCCACTCATAAGGAAAGCACTCAAAGAACACCCCATGCTTCAAATTTGTCACACAACGTTTACCATACGTGCATGCTACGGGACTTGCCAACTTTAACACAAGTATTTCTCAATTTCACAATTACCCAACTAACATGACTCTAACATTACCACCTTTGAATCTCAAAACCATTATCAAGTATCAAATTTATCATAGTATTTAAAGCACTCTATATGAAAGTTTTTATCATACCCATCTTGAATGCCTATCATATTAGGACTAATTTTATAGCCAAAGCAAATTACCATGCTATTCTAAAAGACTCTCCAAATAAAATAAGTGAAGCATGAAAGATCAATAATTTCTATAAAATATAACCACCACCGTGCTCTGAAAAATATAACTGAAGCACTAGAGCAAAATTATGTAGCTCAAAAGATATAAGTGAAGCACATAGAGTATTCTAATAAATTCCGATTCATGTGTGTCTCTATCAAAAGGTGTGTACAGAAAGGATGGTTGTGGTAAACTAAAAAGCAAAGACTAAAATAATACAAGACGCTCCAAGCAAAACACATATCATGTGGTGAATAAAAATATAGCCTCAAGTAAAGTTACCGATAGACGAAGACGAAAGAGGGGATGCCTTCCGGGGCATACCCAAGCTTATGCTTTTGGTTGTCCTTGAATTTTACCTTGGGGTGCCTTGGGCATCCCCAAGCTTATGCTCTTGCCACTCGTTGTTCCATAATCCATCAAATCTTTACCCAAAAACTTGAAAACTTCACAACACAAAACTCAACAGAACATCTCATGAGCTTCGTTAGTATAAGAAAACAAACCACCACCTTAAGGTACTGTAATGAACTCATTCTTTATTTATATTGGTGTTAAACCTACTATATTCCAACTTCTCTATGGTTCATACCCCCCTATACTAGCCATAGATTCATCAAAATAAGCAAGCAACACACGAAAAACAGAATCTGTCAAAAACAGAACAGTTTGTAGAAATCTGATTTGTTCGAATACTTCTGGGACTCCAAAAATTCTGAAAAACTAGGACAGCCTGGATAATTTGTGTATTGATCTACTGCAAAAATAATTGGCAATTTATCACATACTGGTGAATTTTAACAATTATTTTCGTGAGCGCAAAGTTTCTTTCTTTTTCAGCAAGATCAAACAACTATCACCCAAGAAGATCCTGTTGGTTCTACTTGGCACAAACAATATTAAAAACAAAACCACATCTAAACAGAGGCTAGATGAATTATTTATTACTAAACAGGAACAAAAAGCATGGAACAAAAATAAAATTGGGTTGCCTCCCAACAAGTGCTATCGTTTAACGCCCCTAGCTAGGCATTGAGATTTCGATGATGCTCACATGAAAGACAAGAATTGAAGCGCAAAGAGAGCATCATGAAACACGTGACAAACACATCTATGTATAACATACTTCCTATGCATAGACATTTTATAGGAAAACAAATTAGCAAGACAAGCAAGATCTAGCATATGCAAGGAAGAAGAAAGAAACAATAGCAATCTCGACATAACGAGAGGAAATTTAGCGACATGAAAATTTCTAGAACCATATTTTCCTCTCTCATAATAATTACATGTAGGATCATAAGCAAATTCAACAATATAGCTATCACAAAACATATTCTTAACACAATCCACATGTATGCAAAGTTGACACTCTTCCAAAATAGTGGGATTAACATTAACTAAAGTCATGACCTCTCCAAACCCACTTTCATCAAAAACTTCATAAGATTGAACATTCTCCAAATATGTGGGATCTAAAGTTGAAACTCTTTCAAACCCACTTTCAATATTATTTCAAACATTATTATCAATCTCATATTCATCATGAGGCTTAAATACATTTTCAAGATCGTAAGAAGAATCACCCCAATCTTGATCATTGCAACAAATAGTAGTCATAGCAAAACTAGCATCCCTAAGCTTGAGGTTTTGCAGATCATTAAGACAATTGACATTAAGATTATTTATAATAACATCATTGAAATCATGCTTTTCATCGAAGGAATTATCATGTATGGGTGTAATAGCAACGATCTCATGTTTAACATAAGGAACTATATCAAATTAATCTTCATAAATATTGGCATCATGGCCACAAGAATAGCAAGCATCATGTTCATCAAGGGATATTTCAATCAAATCATCGGAATCATAATTATCTATAGATTCATGCATATCATTATTTCCTCCAGAAGCATCAGTCATTCTTTCAATAAATTCTTTGACATAGACATTATGAGCGTAATTTTCATAGCAATATTTAAGTATGTCAAAATTTTCAGTTTCGTAGAGAGTAATATCATACTTTTCAATCAAAGAAGCAACTTCATAAGCACCCTTAAAAGCAACAAATTCTTCAATTTGTTCGATATCATAGTAATTATAAACACCCTTTGCATAAGAAGATAAGATTTCATTATCATTAAACTCACATAGGTAGGGGAGGTGTTTTTAGGGTTCTTAGAGCAACAAGTAAAATCATAAATTTCACAAAGATTTCAAGCATAAAACAACAATCTGTTTATTTGATCCCATAAGAATCTCCCTTTTTCAGACAAACGGTGACGCACAAAATGATCATGCTCATCTAAAGATTTCCCATCAACTAGGCTAGTTGGGGTTTCAGCACGAGCGCATAAGGATCGAAGATGATCCAAGTAGAACACTTTAAGTGGATCCATATCAATAGATTTTTAGCAAGCAAAGATCCAAGCAAATAGAAGGCACATGGAAACACAAACAAAGATACATACACGAAGAAGGCGAAGAAAAGGCAAAGGTTTTTGAAAATCGTTTTACAAGTGGGGGAGAGGAAAACGAGAGGCGGATGGCAAATTATGTAATGCGAGGGAGAAGAGTTTGTGATGGGTACTTGGTATGTCATGACTTGGCGTAGATCTCACCGAAAACGGAACCATAAATCCTTCTTGCTACCTCTTGAGCATGCGTTGGGTTTCCCTTGAAGAGGAAAGGGTGATGCAGCAAAGTAGCGTAAGTATTTCCCTCAGTTTTTGAGAACCAAGGTATCAACCCAGTAGGAGACTACACACAAGTCCCTCGTACCTGCACAAACAAATAAGAACCTTGCAACCAACGCGATAAAGGGGTTGTCAATCCCTTCAGGGCCACTTGCAAAAGTGAGATCTGATAAAGATAATAAGATAAATAGTTTTGGTATTTTTGTTGTATAGATTGAAAAGTAAAGATTGCAAAATAAACGGCGACAAAAATAGCTAGTTGACGGGAAAATAATATGATGTGAAGTAGACCCGAGGCCATAGGTTTCACTAGTGGCTTCTCTCAAGATAGCATGAATTACGGTGGGTGAACAAATTACTGCCGAGCAATTGATAGAATAGTGCATAGTTATGGTGATATATCTAAGGAATGATCATGAATATAGGCATCACGTCCATGTCAAGTAGACCGAAACGATTCTGCATCTACTACTATTACTCCACACATCGACCGCTATCTAGCATGCATCTAGAGTATTAAGTTCATAAGAACGGAGTAACGCATTAGGCAATATGACAGGATGTAGTGGGATAAAATCAAGCAATATGATATAAACCCCATCTTTTTATCCTTGATGGCAACAATACAATACGTGCCTTGCTACCCCTGTCGTCACTGGGAAAGGACACTGCAAGATTGAACCCAAAGCTAAGCACTTCTCCCATTGCAAGAAATATCAATCTAGTAGGCAAAACTAAATCGATAATTCGAAGAGACTTGCAAAGATCAAATCATGCATATAAGAATTCAAAGAAGAATCAAATAATATTCATAGATAATCAAGTTCATAAACCCACAATTCATCGGATCTCGGCAAACACACCGCAAAAAGAGTTACATCGAATAGATCGAAAGATAGAGAAGAAGCCATCTAGCTAATAACTATGGACCCGAAGGTCTATGGTAAACTACTCATGCATCATCGGAGAGGCCATGGTGTTGATGTAGAAGCCCTCCATGATTGATTCCCCCTCCGGCAGAGTGCTTAAAAGGCCCTGTGGATGGGATCTCATGGGTACGTAAGGTTGCGGCGGTGGAAATAGGGTTTCGTGCTGCTCTGGATGTTTTCGTGGTATATGAGTATATATAGGCGAAAGAAGTAGGTCGGTGGAGCCACGAGGGGCCCATGAGGGTGGGGGCGCGTCTACCCCTAGGCGCTCCTCCTACCTCGTGGCCGCCTGCTTCCTTGACGCCCACTCCAAGTCTCCTAGATTGCGTTTGTTCCAAAACGATCCTCGAAGGTTTCATCCCGATTGGAGTCCGTTGGATATTCCATTTATGCGGAACACTGAAATAGGCCAAAAAAATAGCAATTTGCACTGGGCTTTCGGTTAATAGGTTAGTCCCAAAAATAATATAAAAGTGCATAATAAAGCCCATTAAACATCCAAAACAGATAATATAATAGCATGGAACAATAAAAAATTATAGATATGTTGGAGATGTATCAGCCATTCCATGATAGCATGCCAAGTTTCATGAATTTGAGACGAGTTTCTGATTTACTAGAATTTAAAAACCAGGCATCTCAATGTTTTGCCGGCAATCAATGGTGCCCTGGTGTTTGAAATTCTTTCCCATTTCTTGCATGGTACCTAAGCATGCACCCAAGGACACATATTTGATTTTTCAACCAATTCATATGCACTAGAGCATGTGCATGTAGTTCAAATTTGAATTATGCACATAAATGCATTGAAAACTCAGTTAATGCACAAAAATGTCCGAACGAACCCCAAAAAATCCCAAAAATTGACACAACACTCCTGTTGTTCTATGTTGACACGGGAAAAAAATTTTGAAAGCAATAAGAGGCAATGGATATCATTTCGTCCCCAAAGGTGGGACATTCCCTACGGAAACCATCATGCTTGTGGTGAGAAGATTATACCCGAACCTGCCCCAAATGGGACAAATTTTTTACCACGGCATGTTGATGCCGCTCCATGATAGCATGCCAAGTTTCATGAATTTCAGATGAGTTTTGGATTTACTAGAATTTAAAAACCAGGCATCTCAACGCGTTTTGCCGGCAATCAACAAGGTTCTCGGTGTTTGAATTTCGTTCCCATCTCTTGCATGGGACCTAGAAATTCACCCAAGGACACACATGTGATCTTTCAACCAACTTTAGTGCATTGGAGCATGTGCTTGTAGTTCAAATTTGAATTATGCACATAAAATGCCTAGAAGACCCAGTTAATGTATAAAAAACTCCAAACGAACCTCGAAAAATTCCAAGATTAAACACAACACTCCTGCTGTTCTATGTTGACACTAGAAAATTATTGAAAGCAATAAGAGGCAACGGATATCGTCCCCTCCCCAAAGGTGGTACATTCCCTATCGAAACCATCATGCTTTGTTGTGAGAAGCTCTGGTTTGTGAGAAGCTTATACCCAAACCTGCGCCAAATGGGAATTTTTTTTCACCACGACATGTTGATGCTGCTCCATGATAGCATGCCAAGTTCATGAATTTCAGACGAATTTTGGATTTACTAGAATTTAAAAACCAGGCATTTCAACGTTTTGCCGGCAATCAACAGTGCCATGGTGTTTGAATTCATTCCCATCTCTTGCATGGGACCTAGAAATTCACCCAAGGACACACATGTGATTTTTCAACCAACTTTGGTGCATTGGAGCATGTGCATGTAGTTCAAATTTGAATTATGCACATAAAATGCCTAGAAAACCCAGTTAATGTATAAAAAAGGCCAAACGAACCCCAAAAAATTCATTCTCATTTCTTGCATGGGACCTAAGCATGCACTAAAGGACACAGATTTGATTTTTCAACCAATTTGTATGCACCAGAGCATGTGCATGTAGTTTAATTTTGAATTGTGCACGTGAAATGGCTAGAAAACCAGTTTAATGTATAAAATGTCCAATCGAACCTTGAATAATTCCAATTCTTTTACGACACACATATAGTTGCATGTTTAGTGCAGATAAAAGGTCTAGCAATTCAAACCACATCCATTGCCGCAGTGACCCCATTTTGTAATTCAAATCAAGTAGATCCCACACAGTTTATTATCACCAACCGTGTGAGATGTAGTACAAAATAACTTTTTTCGTGGGATGTAGTACAAAATATCTTAGAGCACCGTCGGTGTATAGTATGCCTATGGCTTACGCGAGAAGGTGCGGCGGCTACAGTCCACAGCCGGCGTGTCAAGCACACTAGCTCACTCCCCAAAAACTCCCGCCTCTGCATCCCTCGCAATCTTGAAAATATCTACCGCCTGGAAGGTTTAAATGTTTGATAGCACACGATTAGTATGTTTGGACCATGTGCGATGTATGTTGCTCCCGCTCTGCTTCAGTCCCTTGATTCAAATTTTCAGTAGCCCCGGCATTTTACTCCCGCCTCTGCATCCCTCGCAATCTCAAAAATATCTGCTCGCCCTTGATCCAAATTTTCAAGACTTCGCCTTGTTACTCCCGCCTAGTAAAATTTCCAGTTGCCGCAGTATTTCCTCAAACACAACCTTGCCCCCCTCCACACGCACCCCAAAACCTCCGCTCACACAGTCACACACAACCCTCGAAACCATTGGTAGGTCGCCGCCATCGCCGGCGCCTCCATCCTCAACCTTTGCCTGTGTGCCGGGGAGCTCGAGGAGCCAATGGCCAAAAAGAGGTTTATCGCGGCCTTTTCACCCGACGCTGGCGAGGTGGCCGCCGAGGTGTCCCTGTCGTCCTCCGCGGGCCCGACCCACCATCGTCGGTCCCCCGATTCACCCGCCGCCGCGCCCCTACCCCGGTTCGAGGACTTCCCCGTCCTCCCTTGGACCCGACAGCCGATGAAGTCCTACCTCGGGGTCCGGCAGCGGCAGTGGGGGACGTGGGTCACCGAGATTACAGATCGAGAGACCCACACCGCCGGTGGCTCAGTAGCTTCCGCACGGTCGAGCTCGCGGACATGGAGTACGACCGCTGGCAGGTCCGCTACCACAGCGCGATGGCTAGGCTCAATTTCCCCTTCGGCACACGTCCGGTCCACCTTGTTTCGCCGGAGCCAGGGGTGGTGAGCTCGGCTATGGTGTGGGAGGACCATGAGGCGTGGGAGTGCCTCGAGGCCGAGGCCACCGATGAGGCCTACATTAAGAGCTCCGCCGGCAGCACCCGGAGCTCGTGGAGGCGGAGCGGGAGATCTTTGCCGGTGTGGAGGGCGGCGAGGTTATCACGCTCTCCTCCAATGACGAGGTCGAAGGCGGCAAGGACGGTGGTGCGGAGGGCGGCGAGGTTATCGCGCTCTCCTCTGATAACGAGGTCGAAGGCAGCGGCGACAGCTGCGCGGAGGGCGTCGAGGTGGGCCCCAAGGATGAGGAGATCGACGTCAACGAGTGGAGGAGTCCTTCCGCAACGACCCCGACGACGGTACTGGCCCGGACACGGCTCGTGGCACACCATACATGACGAGGTAGGATTGGCTTGACCTCTACTTCGACCAAAAGTAGTTTAGCTTAGTTTAAATTTATGTTTTATTTTCGGTTATGCAAAACTATCGATAGTTAAGCTATAGTGAACCTTCGCTAATGATGCCACGTCCCCTCGGTTACTGTTGATAAACTCGCGTCAGTATGAAATCCAGTTCAAAATTTAAAATAAAAACAAACAACAAAAGTTTTCAAACAATAAAACAAAAATGTTCGGGTTGTGGCAAATATTCCATACTAAATATTGGTGAAGGAACCACACTTCTGTAAAGTATTTAAGTGCACTATATTAATTAAAATAGTAGCAAAAACGATTATTTAAATACCTTTTGTAGTTAATAAAATTTCAAACTAAGCTATTTGGGGACTAGACTTTTGTGACTATGGACTTAAGTTGAGATACTAATTTAGATGCTAAGTGTATATTTTACTAAAACTAAAATAAAATGTAACTAAAATAAAACAGGAATGAATAAATAAAAACAGAAATGAAATGAAACAAAAAAAAGGAAAGGAGAGAGAGCCCCCCCCCCCCACTTGGCCAGGCCTAGCTGGCCGCCTAACCGGCTGGCCCAGCCGGCCCAACCGCATCTCTTCGTAATCCCCTGGACCCCGAAACCCTAGCCCACGTTCCCCACTCACTCCGCCCTCACTCGCTCGCTGTTCCCCCCGATCTAGATCGAGATCGGGGCAAAGACCTAAAGCCGCCCGACATCGCCCTTGCACGTCAACGCCGGCGCCCGGAGCTCCCCCGCCGGACTGCTTCCTCCTCCCCACCGGTCTGCCTCCTCTCCGCTGTCGTCCCCGTCGACCACCCTGACCCCCGCTGCCCCCGTCCCTACGAATCACGGTGAGGCCCCAGGCCTCTTCCTTCTCTGTCTCCGCGAACACCGCGCGCCCGCGCCGTCTCTTGCCCGTGCACGTGCTCACGTAGCCGAAGCGCCTGCAAGGCCACATCCATCAAGGCCTCCTTGCGCTTAGCGCCGCCTCGCTTCCGCCTCGATGTCGTGGCGCCACCCGGTCCCAAGGCCACCTGTGGCCGCACTGACGACCTCCCCGCCTCCTTGCCGTGGCCGAGCCGCTGCCATGACGCTGCTTGCCGTCCGCGCTACCGCCTCCGCCCCAATGCTGTTATGGCCCCCTCCTCTGTCATGATTCGCCGGCCGGCGTCCTCCGCCGCCCCACCGCCCCACTCGCCACTCCGGCCTCCCACCCGCGTCCCGCTCCGGCCGGCGCCCCATAGCCCCGTGCCTCTGCGCTCCTCGTCCGCCCTCTCCTCCTCCCGTGGCCGTGCCATTGCGCCCGCCCACGCGCCATTGGCCGCACCGGCCCCCCTCGCCTCCGCCGCCATGGACCCGGCCGTCAAGGCAGCGTTGCCGCCGTCGGTGCCCCGGCAGCCTCGTCCCGCCCTACGGGCGAGTGCTCGCTCGGGTTCGCCCGTTGGACCAAACCCGCTAAGGCCCCTGGGGCCTATGACAGATGGGCCCCATGTCCAGAATGTTTATATGTATATAAAGAATTAAAATAAAAATAATAATAATAATAATAAAATATTAATTAATTAATTAACTTAATTAATCATAATTAGATTAATCTAATCACTAATTAACCTAATTAACTGTTAGATAATTAATCAGTCAATGACATGTGGGACCCTCATGTCAGTTTGACCCAGTCAACGCCCTGTTGACTGCTGATGTCATGACGACGTCAGCTTACACTATTCTGGATAATGTTAGAATTAAATAGACAAGTAAATTCTAAAAATGATTAAACCTTTTAAAAATTAATATAAAATAAACCGTAGCTCGGATGGAAAAACTTTGTACATGAAAGTTGCTCAGAACAACGAGACGAATCCGGATACGCAGCCCGTTCGTCCGCCACGCATCCCTAGCATAGGCAACACGCAACTTTCCCCCTCCGTTCCATTTGTCCGAAAACACGAAACATCGGGGATACTTTACCAGATGTTTCCCCCCCTTCGTCGGTATCACCTCCTACTGCGTTAGGTCGCCCTAGCACCGCATATTGACATGTTATGCTTTGTGATGCTTTGATTGCTTTGTTATTTACTATGTTCCCCCTCCGTTACTTCTTTCCGGTACACCCCGAGACAGCTGTCGGTACCCCTGTGATAGACTACGGTGTTGACGACCCCTCCTTCTCGGCTGAGCTTCCATGCAAGCCCCCCCTTGATCACCAGATATCGCCTATTCTACTCTCTACTGCTTGCATTAGAGTAGTGTAGCATGTTACTGTTTTCCATTAATCCTATCCTGATGCATAGCCTGTCTTTGCTACTACTATTGTTACCTTTACCTGCAATCCTACATGCTTAGTATAGGATATTAGTATTCCATCAGTGGCCCTACACTCTTGTTCGTCTGCCATGCTATACTATCGGGCCGTGATCACTCGGGAGGTGATCATGGGTATATACTATATACTTTATATACATGACACATGTGGTGACTAAATTCGAGTTAGCTCGTTGAGTACCCGCAAGTGATTCTGATGAGGGGGCTGAAAGGACAGGTGGCTCCATCCCGATAGAGGTGGGACTGGGTTCCTGACGGCCCCCGATTGCTACTTTGTGGCGGAGCGACAGGGCAGGTTGAGACCACCTAGGAGAGAGGTGGGCCTGGACCTGGTCGGCATTCCTGAATACTTAACACGCTTAACGAGATCTTGGTATTTGATCTGAGTCTGGCACTGGCCTATACGCACTAACCAACTACGCGGGAACAGTTATGGGCACTCGACGTAGTGGTATCAGCCATAGGCTTCGTGATGTCAACGACTGAGCGGCGCGCGCCGGATTGGACTGGAACGTCTGCTAGGCTAGGTCTGCCTTCGCCGCCCTTTGCAACGCGTGTGTGCAATGGGCGATGGGCCTGCACCCTGCGCCATAGGATTTAGACCGGTGCCGACCTCTGTTGTGCTTAGGTGGGGCTGCGGCGTGTTGATCTTCCGCGACGGGCATGACCCGGAAAAGTGTGTCCGCCAAATGGGATCAAGCGTGTTGGGTTATGTGGTGCACCTCAGGAAGTTTATCCATTCGAATAGCCATGATCTTCGGTAATAGGACGACTTGGAGTTGTACCTTGACCTTATGACAACTAGAACTGGATACTTAATAAAACACACCCTTCCAAGTGCCAGATATAACCCGGTGATCACTCTCTAACAGGGCAACGAGGAGGGGATCGCCGGGTAGGATTATGCTATGCGATGCTACTTGGAGGACTTCAGTCTACTCTCTTCTACATGCTGTAGGACGGAGGCTGCTAGAAGCGTAGTCTTCGATAAGACTAGCTATCCCCCCTTATTCTGGCATTCTGCAGTTCAGTCCATCAATATTGCCTCTTTACACATGTACCCATGCATATGTAGTGTAGCTCCTTGCTTGCGAGTACTTTGGATGAGTACTCACTGAAAGTGTGTTATATCGACTAGAGGGGGGGGTGAATAGGCGATTTTTATGAATTCTTCACTGAGGAATTTGCTGGTGAGGAAATTCCTAAGCGAAGAACTACTTGGCAATGAATAAGTACTCGTAAGTAAGCATAACAGAATCGCGGCATGGTCATCATGATGAAATGAAGACAATCATAGAGTACGTAAAGCGTAAACATAGGATAACACAAGATGAAGACAAACAGATCAAGAAATTGAACTGAGGAAATTGAGAAAGTCTTCACCAAAGTCTTCAAACACAGATATGAACAAACACTCAACACAAAGAATGAGGAAATGAAAGAGTTGAGGAAATAGAACCAGTAAGGTTGGTGAAGACAATGATTTGGTAGACCAGTTCGAACTGCTGTCTCAGTTGTACGTCTGGTTGGAGCGGCTGAGTATTTAAACTCGAGGACACACAGTCCTGGACACCCAGTGGCTAAGCACGCAGCTCAGGACACCAAGTCCTCACCGTATGGTCCTTGAACTAAGGTCACGCAGACCTCGTCCAATTACTCGTGGTAAGTCTTCAGGCGACTTCCAAACCTTCACAGACTCGGTCACTCGGCGATCCACAATTCCTCTTGGATGCTCTAGACCATGACGCCTAACCGTCTAGAAGAAGCACTGTCTTCAAAGGTAACAAGCGTTGGATCCACGCAGGGTCAATCTCTTAAGTGATGCTCAATCACTTTGGGTTTGTAGGGGTTTGGTTTTGGGTTTTTCCTCACTCGATGATTTTCGCTCAAAGTCCTCGGAGGATGGGTTGCTCTCAAATGACAAGTGTCAAGTTCTCTCGGAGCAGCCAACCAGCTAGTGGTTGTAGGGGCGGCTATTTATAGCCTAGGGAGAAGCCCGACATGATAAGACATAAATGCCCTTCAATGATATGACCGTTATGTGGATAAGATATTTTGGGACAGTGGCGACAAAGACAAAGAATGGTCGGAAATTTGACTCTCAAATTCCTCGTGGCTATCATGTTCCTCATCGTAGGCAATCCAAGCCGGCGAATTCCTAACTCCTCGGGCCGTAACAAATTCCTCAATGACTGTAAGAACTTCGTCTCATCACATCAAGAAAATGACCGAATCAGTATGAGATTTCCAAAGGCTTCACTCGAAGGGATTGGTAGGTGTAGGATTTTCAGTTGAGCATCCAATGGAAAATTTTCCTTAGTATTTCCTCGACCCCCTTTAACAGTACGGTGTTTCCTATCACTCAAGAAAGAGAAAATGAAACTACGAAAACAAATGTCTTCACGCTTCATGTTCCTCAAATGAATACCAAGTCTTCAAGGTCACACCAATTTCTTCACTTTCAACGTCTTCAGAAAGTCTTCAGAATATCAAAGTCTTCAAATCGAAGAACTTCATATTTAGGGCCGAATTTCTCTCAGAAATATCAAACTCCTCGTAGACTTATAGACCTGTGTACACTCATAAACACATTAGTCCCTTAACCTATAAGTCTTCAATACACCAAAATCACTAAGGGGCACTAGATGCACATACAATCTCCCCTTTTGGTGATTGATGACAATATAGGTTAAGTTTTCAACGGGGATAAACATATGAAGTGTAAATACTGATATTGAGGAATTTTATTGCAAGATATAGAAGAACTCCCCCTGAAGATGTGCATAGTGAGGAATTTGCTTTTGAGGCATTGCACATTTGAAGAGTTGAATCATGGAGATCTCCCCCTATATCTTGTAATTCATACACGCATTTGACATATAATATGAAGAATTTGAAATGCATGATGAAATATGGTGACTGATGTAATTTAGCATGCGTGTATCAACATATAACGAAGAATAAGCATGTAGAGGAACACATCAAAAGTATCAGAGCACCATAGGGTTTAAGATTACAACTCGATCCAATAAAAGTTTCAGAAGAACGAAAGTTGTAACTTAGCAAAAAACGCCCATATAATAGACCCGCTTGAAGGCTAACTCAAATTTCTCCCCCTTTGTCATCGAATGACCAAAAGGATCGAATCTGAGGACTAACGCCCCTGAAGAATATCAAGTTGATGGAGGAGCGCACGCGTTGTCGGGGTCGGTTGTCGTAGTAGGGCCTGCCGCAGTGTCGTCCAAGTCTTCATTTCCATCAGTGTCGCGCGATGAAGAATTGGAGCTAGCCACCAAGGAAGGAACCTTGACCTTCTTGAATTTCTTCGGTGGAGGTGCAGACCAGTCAAATTCTTCCTTGAGACCCATGTTCTTTAAATCTTCTGCGCTGTAGAGATGAGATAGAACAGCCTAGGTACGGTTGAAGGTTTCATGGAGGTAGTATTGGTTTTTCTTCACAGCATTGTGTGGTGAGGTCATGTTGTGAAGAATTGAACCAAACTGACGCTTGACCCATTTATGATTGTGATCAACCTTCTGATGAAGACTGAGGAGTAACTCACGATCAGTAATCACCCTGGGTGTTGTGGCTTGAGGATTTTACTTGGCAGAGGTGTTGGCGGCAGAGTCATGTGTGGCAGAGTCATCATTGGTGGAGTAGGATGCAGCCTTGCGAAATTGACCATCCAATGGACGAATGCCTTCATCTATCATGCAGCTTGCCTTGCCTTTGTCATCAACTAAGGAAAATGTCCGCTTGAGGACTTCAATTGGAGGCAAGTAGCTGCAGTGGTTCGTAGTATCAGCCTTTGTAATCGAAAGTGAAGACCTTGACCTGATGAACCTCATAATCCATGGTGCATAAGGCTTCAGCTCAAAAGGTGATATAGCAATATTCGCCAGAGTCCTCATGAAGAAATCATGGAAGTTGACGGGAACGCCATGAATGATATTGAAAAGCATATTCTTCATGATGCCAACGACTTCTTCGTCAGAAATTGCATGTAGTGATTTGTAAGCTCAGGTTCGCTGTAGATGCAACGAGCACCATCAAGGGGAGGACTGAGTGGGAGGGCACGAAGCAATTCAGTTGCTGGTGCCTTGTAGTGAGTATTTTCTGTCATCGATCCACCAGTACCCATGAGTTCACATCTTCAGAATCTCCGGTGATGTGTAGCGTCGCATAGAATTGAAGAATGAGTTCTTCATTCCAATCACAAATGTCAGTGCAGAAATTCAGCAATCCAGCATCGTGAAGAACACTGAGGACTGGCTCGAAGCCTGGCAGAGATTCCATGTCCACGTGAGGAATATGTGCATGATCGAAGACTTTGTCTTTGTTGAATAGCACAGAGGAATAGAAGTTGGCTTGACTAGCAGTCCAGAAACGCCTCTTCCTTATGCGAGCAGAGTCATATGGGTTGTAGTCGAAGAAGAATACATGTTTCGCCGAAGAAATCTTCAGCCTTGAACTTTTGCTTCGTTGAGAATGGATTCTTTGGCTTTGGCGAAGGAGTGTCAAGAATTGCATCACTACCTCGTGAATCGCAATCTCGTGTTCTTCAGCCGAGGATTTTCTGGTTCCTCTTCATATGCAGTCTGCATGTTCAAAGGATTAGCAGCAGCAGGTTCTTCAGCACTAGAGGCTGGAATTTCTTCATGCATGGACGAGGTGGGATGAGTTTCTTCAGAGCCCATTTTGGCGAGGAAATGACAGGAGTAGAAGGGATCGCATCCACTTCAATTTCTTCATCAATCTGCTCTGACGAAGCAGCAGAATGATTTTCTTCATCAGATCCGCTAGGGATCTCATATTCTTCACCAAAAGGAACAAGGTCCTTTGATGGTATGGAGGAAATCGGAACAACATCAATCGGATTTTCAAAAGAGCTTGTCATAGGCTTCATCTTCTTTAGAGCTGAAGATTCTGAAGTAGTTGATGCTTTCCTTTTCTTCACTGCAGCTCGCTCTGCAGCCTTGGTCTTCTTCACATCTGTTGCAGATGGAAGGATAGGAGTTGGTGTTGGCGCGGGAGGAGCTGAGGAATCTGTTTGAATTTCCTCAAAGAATCGATGCAGCTTGCCCTGACTTCTTCGCTTTCTTCATGCGCACCACTAGTGGATGCCCCGGCAATTTCTTCCCGGAATGGAGTCATCAGCCCTGGACTAGCATTGTCTTCAGCAGGCTGAAAATCATCAGCGGTGCTGGCATGTTCTTCAGTAGGCCGAGCAGAGGCTCCAGCCTGAGGAACTTCTTGTTGCGTTGGAGCTGCAACATTTGTGAACTTCTTGGTCAGGTTTACAAATCTGACTTTGGCTCCTTGCCAATCAGCATAGTAGGCATCAAAGTCATCACGAGGGCTTTGATTTCGCATCGATTTTGAGAAGATCACCAGGTGTCATTCTGACAACATTTTTCCTCAGGAACTTCTCTTTCCTGAACAGAGCCTTCTTGATCTGCCTTGCCTTCTCAAATTTCCATTTCTCTTCAGAAATGAAATGGGTCAGCATGTGACTTTGGCCAAGAGTCAAATGAAAATCAGGCATAGGTGTCTCTGGATCCTTGTGCCAGAGATCAATGTACTCGAGGATCGCCCTTGGATCGAAAAGCAGTGGCACAGGTGTGCCTTTGGCTCTAGCGGCCCTTTCTTGTCGGTCTCTAATGATTTCTGCAAGTTCATCATCATCAGCTTCATCATCAGATGACACTTGGAAGGCAACCTGTTTCTTCTTTGGACTTGGCCGAGGACCTCAACCAGTCGTTGCCTTTTTCTTCAGCAGAGTGGGGCCTGATGAAGAATTTGGTGCAGCTGAGGAACTTGCTGAGACACCAGAGGCAATAGAGATGCCTGCAGTCCTTTGGCACATGGCCAGATGCACAGGTGCTGAGGACTTTGGAGGAGCTCCTGAGGACTTTGGAGGAGGAGCTGAGGATTTGGGAGGAGCAAGAGCAGCATGAGGAACTGGCCGTGAGGGCATTGAAGATTCTGGCCGTGAGGGCATTGCTGAGGATTTTGGCCGTGAGGGCACTGTTGGTGAAGCACTTGGCTTGTGCGCTGGCTTCTTTGCCATTGATTTTCTGGGCTTGATAGGGGCCTCAGTGGCAGCAGCAGTAGCAGAGTCTTCATTGAATTTCCTCACTGCTTCTTTGGCTTGTCTCGCCAACTTGGCTTGGCGCTTGGCCCATTCTTCAGGAAAATCCTCACCACGCTTGATGTCGGTGGGTCAGCTTCTTGGCCAGGTGCCAATGGAGCTCTTGGGCATGGAGGATTAAGAGAGAATTTCTTCATATACTTTGGAGTAACATACCTGTACTCCCTCCATTCTCTTGCCCATCTCCTTTCAATCCTTTGTATGCGCACCTTGCGCTGATTTTTGTTCTCCTTTCCGAACTTGGCCTCATCAGGTGTGCAATAGTCAGCATATATGTCCTCAGGTATTTCAAAAGTAGTCATGACCTCAGGCCTCTTTCCTCCTTTCTGTGGCTTCTTACCGTCAGCCATATTCTTCAGATGAGTAATTTGAACAATCGAATTCTCTGAAGAAGTGTGCAACTTTTCTTCGAGGAACGCTGCAAATGAGTTAAGTTGATGAGAACCTAGTGATTCAGCAGCGGACATGAGTACCTGTGAACAGAGTATAGTTGCGAGGAATTTGGAGAGGTCATATGCGTTCTCAGAAGGTTTAAAAAAAACAAGTTTGAGGAATTTGACTAGATGAGCCTTGAAGAATTTCACTAAGCGATCTTTGTCTTAGGTTCCAGAGTTGTATAGATCGAGGATCCACACAATTGAGGAATCTTGAAGAAAAATCATTGCTTAGAGAAACGAATCAAGAGCATATTACGATTGAGGTGTTCATATGTGTGAAGATTTGAAGAATAAACACCTTTGAAGATTTTCGTGAAGGTTTGAGAATCAAAGCGAGTAATAAACGTAACTTTTAATTACCCGAATCAAGAACACGATTTAACCGAGAAGTGTAGATTAGAAGTTCGCTGCTCAGATCTCCCACGCCCTAACTTGGCGGAGGAAGACAGCTACGGCGGTGGCGGAGTGAAGATTTCATGCGGTCGGGCGCGAGTACGACATCGACGAGGTCGAGGCAAGGAAGCTCTTGCTCACCGGGCGACGATGGAGAAGCGGCGGCGCTTAGGGTTTGAGAAGCTTCGAGAGAGAGAGAGAGAGAGCGTCGGCAGAGTAAAGGAAGTGAGGAAGGGGAGAGGGGTATATATAGCCACGGTGAAAAACTGTTCGCTCAAGATTTTGGACGAACGTGCCCCTGACCCTTCTCATTCGCTTGACATGTGTCACCCACCTACTGAAAAGTGGAGATCGTGTTAGATCGTGGGTGAATAGATAAGTCTATTGTGGGATACGGAACAGTTTGAGCGGCAAAGCCGAAAATTTGGATAAGATAAGTTAAAAGTTCTGTTTGCAATTTCTTCAGCTGAGAAGGACACAGTGAAGATTTTGAACGAGTTTCAAATAGAACGCACATGAAGAATTTTTGAATAGATTGGGTTGAGTATAGCATATAGGGGGAAGGGTCCGATCACATTCACTTAGCAAAAAAAGTAACTTGAAGAAATAGCCATAAGTGAATGTTGTAGAGGACATAAACCCATATATGTATATAGTCAATGAAGAAAGACAACGGAAACAGTGAATATTTTGCAAAGTTGAAGAATTTGAAAAACTGAAGTATTTCAAAACTGAGGAAAAACTCAAATTGAAGATTTTCAACTTTGGTGGTGGCGTGTCCCAATCAGATAGGAATGATGATTTCAGACACCGCATACAATTGTCGTGAGGGTTACGAGAATCAAATTCTTCATTAATTTCTTCACACTTAGAGTGTTGTTCTTCATTGATTGAAGAAAAACGTTTCTTCATGTGTTGCACATCTAAGTCATCAATTTTGCATAAGTGTTAGGATGAGTGTCCTTTTCAAAGAACATTCAAGATTCTAAGATATTTAGCTCACACCGCAACTTGCTAAATCTCTTCTCATCCAAGGGCTTTGTGAAGATATCGGCTAGCTGTTCTTCAGTCTTCACATGCTCAATAGAAATGTCGCACTTCAACACATGATCACGAAGAAAATGATGACGAATCTGAATGTGCTTTGTCTTCAAGTGCTGAACTGGGTTGTGAGCAATCTTGATGGCACTCTCATTGTCACAGTAGAGAGGCACATTCTTCACGTTGATGTCGTAGTCCTTGAGAGTTTCCTTCATCCACAACAATTGAGCACAGCAAGAACCAGCAGCAATGTACTCAACCTGCGATGGATAAAGTGATACGCAGTTCTGTTTCTTCGAGGACCAACAGACCAAAGATCGTCCGAGGAAATGACAAGTACCAGATGTTGGCTTGCGGTCCACACGATCACCAACATAGTCATAGTCAGAATATCCAATGAGATCAAAAGTAGAGCCCTTGGGGTACCATAATCCTAGTGTTGGTGTGTGAGCTAGATATCGAAGAATATGCTTCACACCTTATGGTGTGATTCCTTCGATGTAGCTTGAAATCGGGCACACATGCAAACACTAAGCATTATATCTGTCCTAGATGCACATAAGTACAATAAAGAACCAATCATGGAGCGGTATACCTTGTGATCAAGTCAATACCATTTTCATCAAGGCATAGATGGCCATTTGTGGGCATAGGAATTTTGACGCCTTTGCAATCTTGCATGCCGAATTTCCTCGTAACATCCTTGAGGTATTTCTCCAGAGATATGAATATGCCATTGTGTTGTTGACGAATTTGAAGACCTAAGAAGAATTTCAAATCTCCCATCATAGACATTTGATATTCTTCACTCATCATATAGGCAAATTCATCACTATAATGTTGGTCAAGATGACCAAAGATAATATCATCAACGTATATTTGGCACACAAACAGTTCACCATCATAAGATTTAGTAAATAGAGTGGGGTCGAGTGAACCGGGTGTGAAGCCATTCTTCACGAAGAATTCCTTCAAAGTATCATACCACGCCCGAGGGGCCTGCTTGAGGCCATACAGGGCCTTGTTGAGTCTGAAGACTTTGTTGGGATTCTTTGGATCTTCAAAACCCGGGGTTGAGCAACATATACTTCTTCCTCAAGCTTACCATTGAGGAATGCACTTTTCACATCCATTTGATATAAAGTGATATTATGATGGTTAGCATAAGCAAGTAATATGCGAATAGCCTCAAGTCTAGCAACAGTGCAAAAGTTTCATCGAAATCAATTCCTTCAACTCGTGTGTAGCCTTGAGCTACAAGTCGTGCTTATTCCTCACCACAAGGCCATTTTCATCTTGCTTGTTGCGGTAGATCCACTTTGTGCCAATGATATTATGCTTGCGAGGATCTGGACATTTGACCAGTTCCTAGACGTTGTTGAGCTCGAATCGATGTAATTCTTCTTGCATGGCCTGAATCCACTCAGCTCAGAAATTCTTCATCTACCTTCGTGGGCTCTGTGGTAGAGACAAAAGCATAGTGCCCACAAAAGTTAGATAAATGTGAAGCTTTTGAGCGTGTGAGGGGACCTGGTGCTTCAATGTCATCGATGATCTTGTCAACTTGCACTTCTTTTGCAACGCGAGGATGGGCTGGTTGTCGCCGAGGAATTTGATCAAGATTTTCTTCAAGCACCATTTTCTTCAGCATTATCTTTAGGTGCATCAGCTCGACGTTCTTCACGTTCTGGAATGAATTCTTCAGCAGATTCTTCAGTAGGAATTACATCCTCAGTTGCCTTGAACTTGATAGATTCCTCAGGTGCTGGTTCATATTGGGTTTCTTGTCAGTGAGGAGTTCATAGGCAGTCCTCTTAAAGAATTTGTGAAGATATACTCTGTTGATGATGTGGCACGCGGTATCAATTGCATCAATCCAAAAACGACGAGGCGTTTTGTATTCATCAAGCATAGTGCGAGCCATGTCAACAAGAGTTCTGTTCTTGCGCTCCACGACGCCATTCTGCTGAGGAGTATAGGGGCGAGATAACTCATGAGTAATACCAAGTTCATCAAGATAGTCATCAAGACCGAATTCTTGAACTCAGTTCCATTGTTACTCCCGATGTGCTTGATCTTCACACCAAAGTTGGTTGAAGCCCTCGAGGAAAATCGCTTGAAGACTTCCGCACTTCATGTTTGTAAGTAACAATGTGTACCCATGTGTAACGAGAGTAATCATCAACAATAACAAAGCCATATAGAGATGCATCATTAGTGACTGCTGAGTAATGATTAGGACCAAAGAGGTCCATGTGAAGCAATTCGAATGGACGAGTAGTGGTCATGATAGTCTTCATTTGGATGCTTGGCCTTGGTCATTTTTCCAAATTTTCACAGTGCTCCACACAAGTGATCCTTGAGGAATTTGACATTCTCAATGCCAATGACATGCTTCTTCTTCGCAAGCATGTGCAAATTCCTCATGCCTGCGTGACCAAGTCGTCGATGCCATAGCCAGCCTTCTGAAGCTTTTGCAAGTAGACACACGGCTGGTTGTGGTCCTGTCGAGAAATCAACAATATACAAGTCTCCTCTCCTAAAGCCTTCGAAGACTGACTTTTGCCTTTGTCAGCAAAGATGATATGCTTCAGATGTGATGGTGATAGGGGAGCATCCATCAATAGGTTCTTGTCACCAGTCATGTGATTTGTACATCCACTATCAAGGACCCACTCATTGGCTTTGGATTGATCATCCTGTAGATGAATTAGTGCAACTTACGATATCATATACTTCATCAGTGAAGAATACGATATCAATTTCATCAGATGAATTTCATCAAGCAGTAAAAACATATATAGCAGTATGAGGACGTGTGAAATGAAAGTTCATTTCTTCATGATTAGCCTGCGTCCTTTCAGGCAATTTTGTCGTGCCCCCAAATTAAATTGGAGACGTTAAAGCTCGCTCCAAGACCTGACCCTACGCAAAAGATTAGTTCTTTTTCTTCACCACCCACATTTGAAGGGGTGGCAAAGAGTTCATCACTCTGCGAGCTCCATATGAGAATGGTGGCATAGAAGCCAATCCATTTCGTTTCACATAAGAGGGGTTAGGGTAAGCATATGAATAAGCAGAGAAATTCTTTGAGGACTTATGAACATAATGGTTTGAAGAATAATGCACATATTCATAGCCCTTAGCTCTACCCTACGAAACAGAGTTGTTAGCACGATGATAATCATATGAGGACTTTGATCATTTTGAGGAATTTGATCCACGTGAGGACTTTGGTCCGTATGAGGACTTGGATCCATATGAAGAGTTTGATCTGGGGTCCCTATTCTTCACAGGTGGTGTCATGAGGACATTCACCTGAAGACTTTCAAGACACTTCTTGGGAACCCAGATTTTCTTCATAGGAGAACCGTTCCTGCAGTTAGTGCCAACATATCTAGCAAATACTTCACCATTCTGATTTTTGAACAGTTTATAGTTGGAGTCAAATGACTCATCTGAAGAATGAGGAGATTCACATGTAAAGCCGTGATAAGTTAGATGGATCAATCGGAGGTCCCTTTGCGACAACCCATGAGGTTTTGGGCTACCGCTCGGGCTTCCAATATGTACCATCGACATTGAGTTTCCTCTCAAAGGCAATACCCTCTTTCCTAGGGTTCTCGCCGAGGATCTGCTTTTAAGCACATCGCAAAGAGTCTCGATGCCCTTTGAGGCTTTTTGTACATGCCTGTCATGTACAATTCCTTCAGCCTGCATCGTCAAGGATACTAGCAATGTCCTCGGATGAGGAATTAGTGATAGCAGAGGCAGGTGAAGAATTTGTAACAATTGAAGCATTTGAACATTCAGTGAAGAATTAGCGTATTCACGCTCAATGCACTTTAAGCATGGAGGAACAAATTCTTCACGAGAAGCGCTGATTTGTTGAGCAAGTAATGAATCGCTCCTTCTCAAGATCTTCATAGCTCACTCTTAGCTTCTCAAGATCTTGCTTTCTTTGAAGAAATTCATAAGAAAGCTTCTCATGATCGAGATAAGAGAGTGTTATGATGACCTTGAAGGTTGTCAAACCTAGATCAAGTCTCTGAAGATTTTCGATCGAGGGCTTTAGTGCGATCCATTTCTTCACCCAACATATCATCACTTTTATCTAGCATGTTTTGAACCTTTTCAAAAGCCCTTTGTTGATTTACAGCAATCTTAGCAAGTTTAGAGTAGCTGGGCTTGAGATCTTCATCAGATTCATTTTCACTAGATTCAGAGGAGGTATATTTGAGTACCTTGGCACCCTTTGCCATGAAGCAATAGGTGGGAGCGTAGTCATCACTATCTTCATCAGCTTTGTTGGTGAGGTCAGTTTCTTCAGAGTTGAAGATGGACTTGCAGATTTAATGCAGTAGCGAGAGCCAGACTCGCCACACCGGACTCGGACTCCTCTAATGCCTCCTCTTCCTCATGTTCCTCAGATTCAGCTTCAGAGTCCATTTCCTTGCCAATGAATGCCCGAGCCTTCTTGGAGCTGCTCTTCTTGTGAGATGAAGACTTTGAGGATTTTGATGATGAAGATTTTGACGGTTTATTCTTCTACTTAGCGTCATTAGAACTGTAATCCTTGTATTTCTTCTTCTTTAATTTCTTTTCCCACTGAGGACAATCTTGAATGTAGTGACCAGGTTTCTTGCATTTGTGGCAAAGCCTTCTCTTATAGTCACTAGATGAGGAATCACTGCTCCTTGAGGATTTTCCAAAGCGACCACGTCTTGAGAACTTCTGGAATTTCTTCACGAGCGTAGCTAGCTCTCGCTCAATTCTTCAGATCACCAAGGCTACTACCAGAGTCTTCATATTCATATTCGCAGACACGACCTTGGCCTTGAGCACGTGATTTTCCATAGCTAGAACCATAGAGATCTCTTTTTTTCAAAGAAGTCTGGAACTCATGAGTATTTAGCCTCTCGAGGATATCTGCGGGATCAAGTGACTTGTAGTCAAGACGTTCTTGTATCATCGGTGCGGAGTATCAAATGAGGAATCAAGCGATCTCAACAATTTCTTCACCACCTCATGGTCGGTGATGTCAAGGCACCAAGCGCTTGAAGCTCATTTGAGAGGTCATGAGGCGATCGAAGGTTTGTTAAACATTTTCATTGTCGAGTCTTTTGAAGCGCTTGAAGAGATTGCGAAGAACATCAACTCGAGAGTCACGCTTGAGTTGAGACTCCTTCATTTACTTTGGACAAATTTCGTCCCAGATGAGCTTAGTAGTTTCCAAAGCACTCACTCTTCCATACTGTCCTTTGCTCAGATGGCCACATATGATATTCTTCGCTTGAGAATCGATTTGCTTGAATCTCTTCACATCGGTAGCGTTCAGTGAGGGTGAGAAAGAGGGAACACCATTTTCCACAACATACCAGTGATCGTTGTCCATTGCCCCAAGATGCATTCGCATCTTGTTCTTCCAGTAGGGGTAGCCCGTACCATCAAAGGTAGGACACCCAGCCGAGACCTTGATCATACCTGCGGTCGACATAACTAAAACTCCACGTGGTTAAACCAAAATCACACAGAACAAGGGAGTACCTTGCTCTGATACCAATTGAAAGTGCGTTATATCGACTAGAGGGGGGTGAATAGGCGATTTTTATGAATTCTTCAACGAGGAATTTGCTGGTGAGGAAATTCCTAAGCGAAGAACTACTTGTAGCGGAATAAGTACTCAGAAGTAAGCATAACAGAATGCGGGCATGGTCATCATGATGAAATGAAGACAATCATAGAGTACAGAAAGCGTAAACACATGATAACACAAGATGAAGACAAATAGACTGAAGAAATTGAACTGATGAAATTGAGAAAGTCTTCAGTCAAAGTCTTCAAACACAGATATGAACAAACACTCAACACAAGAATGAGGAAATGAAGAGTTGAGGAAATAGAACCAGTAAGGTTGGTGAAGACAATGATTTGGTAGCCAACTGTTGTCTCAGTTGTACGTCTGGTTGGAGCGAGTGAGTATTTAAACTCGAGGACACACTGTCCCGGACACCCAGTCGCTGAGCACGCAGCTCAGGACACCAAGTCCTCACCGTATTCTCCTTGAACTAAGGTCACACAGACCTCGTCCAATAACTCGTGGTAAGTCTTCAGGCGACTTCCAAACCTTCACAGACTCGGTCACTCGGCGATCCACAATTCCTCTTGGATGCTCTAGACCATGACGCCTAACCGTCTGGAAGAAGCACAGTCTTCAAAGGTAACAAGCGTCGGATCCACGCAGGATCAATCTCTTGATGATGCTCAATCACTTTGGGTTTGTAGGGTTTGGTTTTGGGTTTTCCTCACTCGATGATTTTCGCTCAAAGTCCTCGGAGGATGGGTTGCTCTCAAATGACAAGTGTCAAGTTCTCTCGGAGTAGCCAACCAGCTAGTAGTTGTAGGGGGCGGCTATTTATAGCCTAGGGAGCAGCCCGACATGATAAGACATAAATGCCCTTCAATGATATGAACGTTATGTGGATAAGATATTTTGGGACAGCTGGCGCACAACACAGCAACGGTCGGAAATTTGACTCTCAAATTCCTCAGGGCTATCATGTTCCTCATCGTAGGCAATCCAGACCGGCGAATTCCTAACTCCTCGGTCGAACAAATTCTCAACACCGTAAGAACTTCGTCTCACATCTTGAAGAAAATGACCGACTTGTATGAGATTTCCAAAGGCTTCACTCAAGGGATTGGTAGGTGTAGGATTTTGAGTTGAGCATCACATGGAAATTTTTCCTTAGTATTTCCTCGACCCCTTTAACAAGACGGTGTTTCCTATGACTCAAGAAAGATAAAACGAAACTACGAACACAAAACTCTTCAAGCATCATGTTCCTCACATGAATACCAAGTCTTCAAGGTCACACCTATTTCTTCACTTTCAAAGTCTTCGTAAAGTCTTCGTAATATCAAAGTCTTCACCAAAGAACTTCATTTTTAGGGTCGACTTTCTCTGTAAATATCAAACTCCTCATAGACTTATAGACCTGTGTACACTCATAAACACATTAGTCCCTTAACCTATAAGTCTTCAATACACCAAAATCACTAAGGGGCACTAGATGCATTTACACTCACGGTTGCTTTTCTCCCCCTTTTCCCCCTTCCCTTCTACCTGGTTGTCGCAACCAGATGTCGAAGCCCAGGAGCCAGACGCCCCCGTCGACGACGACTCCTACTACACCGGAGGTGCCTACTACTATGTGTAGTCCACTGACGACGACCAGGAGTAGTTAGGAGGATCCCAGGCAGGAGGCCTGCGCCTCTTTCGATCTGTATCCCAGTTTATGCTAGCCTTCTTAAGGCAAACTTGTTTAACCTATGTCTGTACTCAGATATTGTTGCTTCACGACTCTTCTATGATCGAGCACTTGTATTCGAGCCCTCGAGGCCCCTGGCTTGTATTATGATGCTTGTATGACTTGTTTTATTTTTAGAGTTGTGTTGTGATATCTTCCCGTGAGTCCCTAATCTTGATCGTACATGTTTGCGTGTATGATTAGTGTACGATTGAATCAGGGGCGTCACACCTAGAGATGTCTGTATGACTTGTTTATTTCAGTTCTTTACAATGTGATGCTCTATATGTGCAACTATTTGCCGTGTAGTTCAATTTCATCAATAACAGTTTCAACAATACCACTATGAATTACGATATTTGGTTGCTGTTAAGGATATTGCAGTTAACATGCCTTCTCGTTTTTCAATTGTTGTTTAGCAACATGCATTGTACTGAATGACCAAATATGCAATCCCAGGCTACATAGCAACAAGGAAGAGTGTTACCTTAATGTTCTGATGATGTCTAGATATACATGTAATAAAATCTTATATAATTGGATGGATGGAGTGTTGTACTACATCATTTTTCAATTGTTGTTTAGCTTCTAATATTAACTTGGTGCTTTTAGGTACATATATCATTGCCAAAGATCCACACTTCGACCCTTTCTGCGTATGGGGTAATGAGATATTCATGAACCAGCATCAAGTGAGGAAACTGATAAAGATTGTTATTAAAATGGGTCAAAAGATGTCAATCAAACTATTTTTTTACACTTTATGTAAGACAACAGTGAACTGCAGGATGGTAAGTAAGAACCCAGTAGCCTTCTTTTTACTGCCCGTAATGAGTTGTGCTAGATGACACTATCTGAATCTTGTTTCTTTTGAAGTGGATCCTGAAGCAGTTTACTTAAGATTACCTCTCAAACTACATGATTGGCGGTCGTCCATCACAAGGGGTTGGACTAGAGTCCTGCATGCCTTCTGTATCCAGGAGAGCACAATAGGGCCATTCTGCCGCTTCACCTTGTTCAACAACTGGAATGTCTGTCGCCTCTTTCTTTACCATCTGTAATAGTACAAGTATAGAACCCTGGTACATCATTCCTTATTTGGTGCTTATGTAGTTCTTAAACATATGTACATGTGAATCGAATAATGCATTGGATGTTTGAACCTGATGGATATGAATAAAGCTATAGCCTACTTTCAAGTTTAAATTAGGTACAATTTTAAATAGCAGCAATTAAATTAGGGCGAAATTACGTTGTGTAGGTCATTATGGCATACACGGTTGGTAAAACACGAACGTTTGCAATATACACCATAATTCGAGACGGTTCACAGAGAGGAAACGTGTGCAAGCATGCACACAGTTGCCATTTGCAAAGCGTGTGTGATGTCAGACACTATCACATACGGTGAGGGAAAACTAAATGTGTGTGATTGTCTACCCATCGTACACGGTTTATAATCATGAACTGTTTCTAATATGCCAGGCATCGTAAAACTCCAGTGCCTAGAATCTGCCTGGAAAACTCCCGTCCTTGGAATCTACCTGGTTTTAGGTAGAACCACAAAACTCCGACTGCGATGGCAATGCGAGCACAAAGAGGTAGCAATTATGAAGCGTTTGGGATATTTGAGATATCGAAAACGGTTATATAGGGACCACTGTATGCATCAAGGCTCCCTATCCCCGACGGTTTCTGGGTCGTGTGGGAAGGACCCCCCAATCGCCCACACTCACTTGGCGATGGTTCCAAATGCCGTCGCGGGAAGGGTTTAAAAACCGTTTGTTTAGGACCGACGCATACCGGTGGATGTAGATGTTCGTCTAATTCTTATAGTTCATCTCATCCAAAATTCATTCGTTTTATAAAAAAAATCTATTTTAAGATTCATGGAATTTTGCATTGTAAAGCATAAAGTAAAAACAAAAAGTGACAATTCATTTAGAAAAAAATGTTTGGGAATTAAGATATGGAAGATTCTATAGAACAAAGGAGAAGTGCTTGTGTTTTGATGTTTGTGCATTATGCTTAAGTTCAACCATGGAGTCTTCTAGATTGTACATGTGGTAGAATCTGGTGGAATGTAGATGATATCCAATGGCCAGTAGTGCTCGGATTTGCCATCTCTGTACCGTCGGATTGGCTTCATCCAACGACCAACTTTCAAAGTTATTCGCACACTATATAGGGGTATAAATATTGATGTGTGCCATGCTAGACCAAATAAAGTTTGAGTGCATGTGTGGGACGACCCCCCTCCCTGGCCACCGCCGCCTCGAAGTTGGGAAAATGACATCATACGTATTGAACCAGGCTTGGAGTCGGGTACGGTGTTTGGTTTGTAATGTAGTTGGTAGCCCATCGAAGTTGTGCATTTGAGATTTAAACACATCACACACCACCATACCCATACATATTTTCAGGCCGCATGCAGTGTATACAGGGTCTTCTGATCGACCACATCTCCCTTGTGCAGTTTTTTGTGACGACACACATATCTGTGGGCTCCCCAAGTGTATATATATCATCCCTTGGACCGATAATGAGGGGTATGTGTTTGCCATGAATGGATTCCTCCTAGTTCATGTTAGATCCGGTCACCATCACATGTCGCTCAACCAAAACTCGAGCTCATGCGTTGTCAGGATTCCCTCCCACATGCTCAGATTGCTGGGTTCGACCTACATCCTACCCTGCGTATCTCGTCCTTAACTACCTTGCCTTCATGGTTGTTGTCTGTATCGAGAGGTAGGCACCACATCTAAATTGTACTTTATTCTATATTGAAAACACACATCACCCCTTCCCAACGTACATCATTTTGGGCCGCATGCAAGAGGTGCTGGTTTTGTGGTCCCTCTCCTGCGATTTTTATGATGGTTCAATCTATTGGCCCAAGCGGTTTATCGACAACAACAATTGTCGTTTGACCAAACGATAGATTCATTGGTCCATCTTATGGTAGGTCATGGCAACATACATGTATGACCAAAGTATCGATCATTACGTGCATCCGCCCCGCTGACACGAAGTTGGAGGTGGTGGGCCAAGCATCCTAGTTAGGTACGACATTATGTCATTATATATATATATATAGGGAAAATCCATCCTACCACCTGGGGGTAGTTACCCCACTTGTCTCATATACTACCATGTGGTAGTATATATACTACTTTATTATTATAAATATGTTCATATACTATATATAAGATACTCCAGAGTGACTTGCATGAAATAATTGCAAGTTGGCCCATGGTTTTTATTATATTTGTGAAATACGTATATATTTGTACATAAAGAAGAGCATACTCAAAATAGTATATATACTACCTAAACATTCTTATATACTACATACTACGCACACGTACTCTCAGATTTGATAGATACTACATACAACATATAAAATCGAAGTGGTGGTAACTGCCACTGGTGGTAGGACAACACTATTCTAATCCTGGGATTAGAATAACTATTTGGATCACAGCAAGCCCTATATAGGGAGCCGCGTATATGCTCCCGAACTCGCCGAAACGGTAGCTAAAAGGAAAAATAAATAGAAAGGCACCCCCGCCCTAGATCCCATCGACGCCAACCTCCTGCCCTGCCCCAGATCCACTCACCCCGTGCCGCCGTGTGATTTCCTCGGCTCCCGCACTGCCGTGCGACCTTCCCGGACCCCCGCCGCCACATCACCCACCACCGCCCCTTTTCCCACGCAGGGAGGTCGGGGAGGTCGTCATCTCCCACGGCCATGGAGTGCTCCTCTGCTGACAAGGCCGCCGTCTCTCTTCCCTGCTCGAGGCTGCCGTCGACCATGGCCGTGCTCGAGGTCTCCTGCTCCGCGAGCATCTCCTGCTCGAGCTCACCTAGGGTTGACGCGCGATGCCACCCAGCCATCACATACGCCGCTACCCAAACAACCTCATGTGCCGCCGCCGCCCGACCTCCCCAGTGCGCCGCCGTCGCCGCGTGAGACTCATGGCAACCACCCGCCCAACTGTCGACCCTCTGTCTCCTCTAACTCCGGTGGAAAACCCCGCGCCGCCCCTTTGCCTCTCGCTGGATGGAGCTGGCGGAGCTGTCCTCCATGACGACATCCCATTTTGCATGCTTCGTCACACCTCATTTGCCGCGTCCAGGATGTCCTGAACCTCCTGCTTCTTGCTGCTGGTGCATCTCCTCCTGATACTGCTAGCTGCTACTGCACAACTCACTGGCGCCGCTTCTTGTTAGCTAAAAAAGATTGGTGTGTGCTACGCGTACTGAATTTTGGGGTGTTTCAGTGGACAGTCCAATTTCAGCAGAAATTCAGTCCAAGGAGTTTTGTAGAAGACAAAATATGAGCCATTTTTAGTTCAAGGGAGATGTTTAGCACATATGATTCTTTAGTTTCGGCTGTTCGATTCTGCCCTTTCAGTGGCTCTGCACCAGAACGTGGCACTTGCAAAAAAAATATGTGAAAGTTATATCTTATAGGGAAGTTCAGGAACAAGAAGAAACGGCGGGTTCAACTTCTTTTGAGGGAGGAGCACACACCGAATGATGCCATGATGTAGACTGAAAAAAAGTAGAAACAAGGAGATGGTGTTGAAGTTAAGAGAAGCGACGGATAAAAGTTTTGGTTCCTCATCCCCAGCGGCACCCTGCATCCTCCATGTGTTAGAGTAATACTTCATTTTCTCATTCGTGGCAAAACAGTATTTTGCTTCTACGAGTCATGTTCTTTCCTTGTCAAACTCTACTTTTGTTCTGAATAAAAGGTTTGGTCAAGTATATGTTCGTGTTCTTTCCTTGGCGTCATTTCAGAAATTCAGAGACAAAAAAAAACATATGAAATCCAGAGAAAAGGCATATGGAGTTGTTGTGCAGTGTGTTTACCTGCTGCTACACTACTATGTCCCCAGCCATGGCACCTTCTGTTCGTGTTATCACCACAAAACTGAGTACAAAAGACTCAAGCTGCTAGTCGACATCCACCTCCTCAAAGCACCTTTCTGCTTTCTTGAGAAACCTGCATGAACCCTATGCTATCGCACCGTGTTACTGAAACTGATGTGCACCGTGTTACTGCAGCCTCTTGGTCATATTCGTTTATTTCATTTCGTAGCTTCAATTTGTAACTTGTTAAGTTTATTGTGCGGAGGCTCCACAAAGATGCATAAAAAAGTGTGCTATGGACCTTGTAACTCCTTCCCCTTATCTGTTCATGCATGTACTTCACGTGATTTGATGGAAGGAAGTTAGCGTAAACCCGAGTTCACTTACACCTAAGGGAGTAAAGTAATCTGGAAGTTCAAAGATAATTGTTTAGAGAGTTCAACCATTGGATGTTGGGAAGAATGCATCTTACTGATGAACAAATGCATTAAGAAAAAATATCATCCATAAAAAAAGAAGTTCGCGAGCCCATTTTTGGTAGGTTCACAGTGTTCAATTCGGAAAATGTACACAAAAGAGTGTAGAAAAAAGGTGGGCACCATAAAATGCTACTAAACAAAAATTAATAATTCGATTCGCGGGTTGGTGTTCAGTAATAAATGTAAAAACAAAAAAAAGACTAGTCTACAGGTTGCATGGGCGCATGACCTGCTCTCTGTGAATCTGAAAATTATTTTTTATGGTGGAAAATTACTTTGATTTCCATTTTTATGTAGAGAATCAGTGAGCGAATAAAGACCGCAAAAACTGAATAAAACAAGAAGTTCAAATTTAAAAAACAAAGAAGGTCAAAATTTATAAAAAAACGATTTCCCCGTTTCTAAAAAACCCTAGAGGTTCTAATTTAATAACAGGGAAGTACAAAGTTCAATACAAACCAAAGAAGGTCGTATTAAAAAAATTGAGTGCTTCAAAAAGTTTGCAAAAAGGGATTTCCACCGTTTCTAAAAAAACCTTCGAAGTTCAAATTTAAATAACAGAGAAGTTTAATATTTATTACAAAACCAAGATGGTCAAACTAAATAACTATAGCAGTTCAAAAAGTTCATCAAAGGGGGGGGGGGGTTTACCCTTACAAAATAAAAAAAATCTAGAAGTTCTAATTTGAATAATGAGCCGATTCAATATTTATTTAAAAACTATGATTTTTTTCCTTAATAAATGAAACAAAACCAAGAAGCCCAAATTGCAAAAAGAGAGGAGTTCAATATTTCTAAAAAAACCGAGATTCTCCTTGTTACCGAAGAAATAAAATAAAGAAGTTCAAAGTAAAAAGTCGGAATTAGTACGATGTATACGGAAAGGCCTAAAATTCTATTTCATTCTAGGAAAAACAAAAGTATGAAGTTCAATTTTTAAAGAATAAAACTAATAAGTTCTATTCGAAATAATGAACAAGTTTGATGTTTCTAAAAAAACTCTAATTTTCATATTTTTTAAAAACACGAAGAAGTTCAAATAAAAAAGGTAGAGCAGTTCGAGGTTTATAAAAAAACTTAGATTTTTTTTCATTACTAAAGCGAAACAGAGAGAAGCTCAAATTCATAATTGCGAGAAGTCTGCATAGTGTGTGTTTTCATATGAGAAAATAGAATAAAAAGTTAAAGTATAAAAATTTAGTTGCAAGAAGTATAGGTGCTCCGCACAAGAAAGTTCAAAACTTTTTGTGAGAGACGTAATCGGCACGGTATATCATTTATGCAACTCCGATGAACGGGTGAGAAATTACGAACAAAAATACGTGGTAGAAGTTCAAAGTGCAAAAACAGCGGGAAGTTCGATGATTATAGAAAACTCAGATTTTCCTCGTCATTACAGAATGGAAACAAGAAGTTCAAAATTAAATAACAAGAAGTTAAACTTTAAAAAATAGAGCGCTTCAAAATTCACAAAAGAGATTAAGAAATAAAACCAGGAAGTCCATATTAAAAAGATGGAGAAGTTCAATGATTATAAAAAAGTCAGAATTTCCTCATTATTAAAGAATGGAAACAACAAGTTCAAAAATTAAATAACAAGAAGTTCAAATTTTAAAAATAGAGCGCTTCAAAATTCATAAAAAAGGATTAAGAAATTCATATTAAAATTCATAAAAAAATTCTGATATTTTCACGGAACCGATCAAAGTTCAGATTGATAACTGCCAGAAGTTCACGTACTACATGGTGTGCATTTTGTATTAAAAAAAGAATGAAAAAAGCAAAGGCTTAAAGTTTTGTTGCTACAAGTTCAAGTGTTCAGCCCGAGAAAATTCAAAAATTCGTTTGAGAGAGGTTGAACAAAAAAAACGTGACAGAAGTTCAAGGTGAAAAGTGCGGGAAGTTCAACTACCACATGGAATGCATTTCATATAAGAATATAAGAATATAAAACAAAAGGCTTAAAAGGATTGTTGCAAGAAGTTCAAGTGCTCAGTATGGGGAAGTTCAAATATTCTTGCGAGAGAGGTTCACCTTGTATTTCCATGTTCGAAAACACAAAAAAGAAATTATTTTTCTGCATTTTAAAATAATCCTCCCAATCTACAAAGAAGTTCAATTACTATTTGGGAGCAATTTGATTTTAAAAGAAACAAAAAATTTAAATTAGAAAAATGGAAAAAGGTCATGTACTACATGGTGTGTGTTTGATATGAGAAAAATGAATTAAAAGGCAAGGTCCTAATTTTTTTGTTATAAGTTCAAGTCCTCGTTTGGGGAAAGTTAAAAAAGTTATTGTGAGAGAGGATTGTACAAAAGGAATATCATACGTGTAACATGATAAAATGGATGAGAAAATTACAAACAAAAATACGTCACAAAAGTTCAACGTGAAAACAGCAGGAAGTTCAACTACTACGCTGAATGAATTTTAGATGAAAAACTTTTAAAATCATTGCGAGTATGAAAAAATGATCAACACGGGAAAGTTGCGTATTTACCGGAACTTTCCATCGGTATATCACCTGCTCAATTCCCGTGAATGGATGGAGAGCTACTAGCAGCGGATGGAGATCTACGAGCAAAAAAAACACGTGAAAAACAGAGTGAAGTTCAGGTAGACATGCCGAGAAGTTCAAGTTCTTCACGCGGTGCATTTTCGAAGAATTCGCTTCGCGATAAAGGAGGAACGCATGATCTGGCTGTTTTTAAAATTACTTAAAAACGGTTGCTAGAAGTTTTTTGTTGCTAGAAGTTCAAGTGCTCTACCTGAGAAAGTTCAAAAATTCTCGTGAGAGAGGTTGAACAAAAATACGTGACAGAAGTTCAATGTGAAAACAGCGGGAAGTTCAACTACTTCGTTTCAAAAGAGAATAAAAGAATACAAAACGAAAAGCCTAAAATGTTTGTTACAAGAAGTTCACGTGTTCCACCCTGCACGGTTCAAAAATTATATTTATGACACGCCCATCGTTCATTTATATGTTGTTTTAAAAAAGCAAAAAACAACATTGTTTTGCCATTTAAAAAACTTCTCTCAAACGACAACGAATTTGTAATACATGTCTACATGAAAAAATTGCTGCGATTCATAAGCTTTCCACCTGGTATATTATCTGCCACATTTCGATGAACGGTTTAAAATTTTCATGTATACCATTTAAAACATGTTTTGATATATTCAAAAAATTCTTACCTGTGGAAAGAAGTTCATAGTGAAAACAACGAGAAGTTCAAGTACTGCAAGGAATGCATTTCAGGTGAGAATAAAAGTATAGAAAAATAAAAGTTTAAAAGGTTTGTTGAAAGAAGCTCAAGTGCTCTTTCGGGGGAAGTTCAATTTTTTTTTGCGAGAGAGGTTCACCTTGTATTTCCATGTTTGACTTTTTTCCATATAAAAATTGAATACAATTCTTTACTCAAAATATAAAAAGGTGAAGTTCAAATTGAATAACAGAGAAGTTCGGAGTTTATTAAAACATAGGATTTACCTGTTCAAAAAATAAAAAACACAACACCATTTTTTGCACTTTTAAAAACAACTCATAAACGAAAAAAATGGTTGCTAGAAGTTCAAGTGCTCGGGGAGGAAAAGTTGAAAAATTCTTCTGAGAGAGGTTCACCGTGTAGTTAGACGTCAAAAATACATAAAAAATATGTTATTTTCTGTGTTTTAAAATAATTCTCTCAAACCAGAGAGAAGTTCAAAGTGATAACAACCGGAAGTTCACGTACTACATGGTGTGTATTTCATATAAGAAAAAAATACAAAAAAAGTGAAACAGGGTGAAGTTCAAACAGAGATGCCCCAGAAGTTCAACTACTTCACGTAGTGCAAAAAACACCACATAAAAAATCAGCACATCAAAAACAGAGTGAAGTTCGAACAGACACGTCCTAGAAGTTCAACTACTTCACGCAGTGCAAAAAACAACATGTTTAAAACAATGTGAAGTTCGAACAGACATGCACGAGACGTTCAACTACTTCACGCAGTGTATTTCCATTCGCGATGAAGGCATAAATCATGATCTCGTCATTTTCTAATTTACTTCAAAACAGTAGGAAATCATTTGTGTAAGTTCAAGTCCTCGGTCGAAGAAAGTTAAAAAATTTATTGTGAGAGGGGTTTGTACAAAAGAAATATCATTTGTGTGACATTGACGGATGTATGAGAAAATTACAAACGAAAATACGTCACGGAAGTTCAACGTGAAAACAGCTGGAAGTTCAACTACTACACTGAATGAATTTCAGATGAAAAACTTTTAAAACCACTGCGAGTATAAAAAAATGATCAACACGGGAAAGTTGCGTGTCTACAGAAGCTTTCCATCAATATATCACTTGCTCAATTCCGGTGAGTGTTCCGGTGAGTGGATGGAGAGCTACGGGAAAAAAAACACGTGAAAAAAAAGAGTGAAGTTCAAGGTTTCATACCGAGAAGTTCAAGTACTTCACGCGATGCATTTTTGACGAATCTGTTTCGCGATAAAGGCAGGACGAATGATCTCGCCGTTTTTGAAATTACTTGAAAAAGATTGGGAATCAGAGAAAACTGTCAACATGAAAAAGTTTCGCATTTTCCGTAGCTTTTCAACGGTATATTATTTGCGCCATTCTGATAAAGCTTGAACAAAATACGGCGAAAATACGTTTTTCGCCATTTCAAAACTGACTTAAAACCGTAAAGAAGTGGGAGAAATAATACATACCAAAAAGTTTCACATTTGTTCAAGCTTTCCAATGCCATATCATTTGCTGCATTCGCACGCACGGTTAAAAAATTACCTATAAAATACGAACTCGATAGGACTTGTACCATTTTCTCAATTACTCTCAAACCGTTCAAAATTATAAAAAACTTTCAAAATGAAATAGTAGCGCATTTTCATAAGCTTTCCAATGCCGTATCATATGCCTCAATTGGATTAGTCGTTTAGAAATGACGTTGAAAATACAAACTCGGCTGTTCGGTTTGCGAAATTTTACGTTTTTTCAAATTACTCTTTAACCATAGAGAATTAGAGAAACTTTCAACATGTGGAAGTAGCGGTTTTGCAGCAGCTTTCCAACGCCATATTATATGCCTCATTCCGATAAACGGTTTAGAAATGCGATCGAAAATACGATTCACGTTTTTTGTGTGAAGAAAAAACGGTTTTCAAAACTGCTCTTAAACCGCTTACATTTTGCCAAAAATTTAAGTTGGGTCATGATACTGGTGTCCATAGCTTTCCAAGGGTATATCGCAAGCCCCATTTGGGCAATGTTGGCGGAAGTTCAATCTAGTTCACAGGGAAGTTCAACGTACTACTAGCGGGGCAGGTCAGGTTATGATCAGAATATTATTCTCATCCCGTGATCAGAATAGTGTTTATGTATATACACTGCCACCCCGGACGGCGGCAACAGTCTTAACCTGCTTTATCAGGACACTGTTCGTAAAATGGGGATTGATCCGTCAAGAATCAAGCATGCTAAAACCACCTTTAAAGGAGTTATACCCGGCATAGAGGCCTGCTGCATCGGGTCAATAACGCTAGAAGTAGTCTTCGGCTCACCAGACAATTTCTGAAGCAAAGACTTGATCTTCGACATCGTCCCTTCCGCAATGGCTATCATGCACTGCTCGGGCGAACCACTTTCGCCCGTTTCAATGCAGTCCCGCACTATGCTTATCTAAAGCTCAAGATGCCCGGACCACGCGGCGTCATAACAGTCAATGGAAACATGGAGTGCTCCCTTCGTACTGAGGAGCATACCGCGACCCTCGCAGCCGAGGTACAGGGTGGCCTTATCAAGCCAAATATTGCATCAACCATCAAACCCCCGGACACTGTCAAACAAGTCCGGTCTACCCTGCAGAATGACAGTTCGGTTCATCCAAAACTTGATTAGCAATTCAGCCTCCATCAAAACCCCCACCTAATCTTGGCATACATACCACACATACATAACTACGCACTAAAAATACCATGGGCAGGGATGGAGGCACATTAAGGAAAGGTCCACAATATGGCTCGACCCTATTCGGACCTCGATATTCTCCCTTTTTTCTCTTTTCTCTCTTTTTTATTTTTCAGGTTCTTTAAGACCCAACTCACTTTTCGGTGGTACAAAGGGCCCTTTCCCAGACCCCTTCTGTATACTCTACCATTGATCCTCACAAAGGATCCTACACCAAAGGTGAAAAGCGGCGCAGAAGTGCGGTAGGGTGTCCAAAGGATCTTCAAGACTGCCTTTTTAGGACCTGTCTACAGCTTTCCCTTGTTCTCAAATTCTTGGCATGTAAAATAGCCTTGATGACTGTGGCATTCTCTGTAAGAACACGTCTGACTTATCAATCAGACTATAGCGGAAACAGTGTTGCCCAACCTTATTCGGTATTGGCTTATTTCATAATCTGTATTCCATCTTCGCGACAGATTGACATATACACCTCGGCATAAATTGCCAGGGGCTCTATTCGGCCACATATATTTTTCAAAAACAAAAGTCCAAACACCTTTATAGTATACTTCAGCGTCCTGAATACCGCATTATATGCATCGTCTCTGAATCATGTCATTGGTCAATAGTTGGGTTGCCCGGCTCCTGTGGTTACCACCTTACATTCCGCTCGTTTGGCTAAGGTAGTAAAGGGAGAACTACTGCGATTGTGTTTCTGGTTCATCTGGTAAAACACCTCAGTAGAGAAAGACGAAAACTGACTCTCATGATATAGCGAGAGCTGGTCAGCGGTTCGGTGACTTACTAAATATTTTATGATTTTTGTTCCGTATTATATGAAGGAATGGCATCCACCCGGTCACGCGCCTAAAGCATCCAAGTCCGGATAGCCGCACGCGCACCAAGGGCTAGCTCATAGTCCCAGTGTCAAACTCCTATGGCTAAGTGAGAGTGATAAAGCTGCATAGTCTGATTGCCTAGTTTGCTGCACGGTCACCTCCTTTACGGACCAAGACGTTGGGTCAAATGTGGTCATGTGCTATTCCGAACACCCCCATAGTATCTACTTGGGGGCTGAAGCCGACGACTTACAAACTTTCAAAAATAAAAATGGCCGCACAGGAGGAAAATATTCTAGATAAAAGCACAAGTATATTAGAAAGGCCTTGGCAGCTCGGATACACACATTCAAACATAATGTCCTTCAAGCATTGACACTCTATTAAACGGGCACCCTCCAGGACGTCCTCGAAGTAACGCTGAGGCTTGTGGTAGTCCTTGCCTTCGGGCAGACCCTCGATTGCCATGACAGCGGCCTTCATCTTCACCCAATGCATCTTGACACGGGCAAAGGCCATCTGCGCACCCTCTATGCACATCGAGCGCTTCACAGCCTCAACTCGGGGCAAGGCGTCACCGAGCCGCTTGACCAGGCCGAAGTAGCTGCTTGGAATGGGTCCAACTGGCCATAGCCAGACTATGATGTCCTTCATGGCCAAACCGGACATCCTATGCAGCTCCGCTAGTTGCATCATCTGGTAGTTTAGCAGTGCTAGCCGCTCCGACGCCAGGTAGTGCGACCAGAAGAGCTTCTCCATCGTGTTCCCTTCTTGGGTCCGGAAATATCGTGCAGCGTCAGCCGCACTCCCTAGAAGATCCACAAAGGTCTCTAGATCACTCCATAGTAGATTTAGCAAAGCATATCTCCAACCGCCAAATATACCCTGTAAAAGAAAAGGCTTACCAGCCGCTATCAGTTCGGCTTGCTTGATCTCCTCGCGAGTTGCCCGGGACTCGGTCCGCGCCTCCTTGTCCTCCGTTAGAGCCTTGGTGAGATCGGCCGCTTGGCCTTATTATTCTCCTCCAAGGTCTCGCACTTGCTGGCGGCGTCCTTGAGCTCCTGTTCCACTTCGGTCACCCGCTCCTCATACTTGCGGCGGGTAACCTGCTCGGCCTTTAAATCTGCAGCCGATTTGTCAGCGGCCGCCTGGCTCACCCGTGCCTGCTCCTTGGCTTGGGCGAGGGCGCTCTTCAGGGCCTCGACCTCTCCCGCACTACCTGCAGATATTATCAAGACAACACAGGAGATTAGACTCCACATTGGCATATTACTTCAGGTGTGTACACACTTTTCCAAAACATACCTTGCGCCTCATCAAACCGCTTGTTGATGCAGACAAGATCCTCATCGGCCAGCTCCAGCTTCCGCTTGAGCTCGGATACTTCGGCGGCCTGGGCGGCCGCCGCTAACAGTGAAGCCTGCTTATCAAAATAGACAAGTATGTTATCTCCGGCGAATATTTGATCCTTTGTGCGGCCTTTTGTCAAAAACTGAACAGAGTCTCAGGGGCTACTATCTATACACATGCATATTTTTTGCACATACAAAGCGGCTAAGAATATTACATCGCATACCTCAAAGCCTGTTAATAGGCTGGTGAAGGCTTCGTTCGGCCCGCTTTTGGTGGACGGAACCTTCCCAACCACCGTACCCATCAGGGTACGGTGCTCCTCCACGATGGAAGCACGTCGAAGTGCTTCCATCAAAGTGTCTGGTGCCCCCGGATTGATGGAGGCCACCGGTGGAGTAGGCACTCCCCCATCCTTCAAAGGGGGTTGCTTGCCCAATTCCGGAGCTGTGTGGATCTCCGGAGTGGTATTCGGCTGGGGGCCGGACTGGTCCGGGCCCCTGTCGTCAGTCTCCATGGGGGTTGTGCCCCCCATGTTCTCGGTAGCCGAGGCATTACCCTCTGGCGCCGTCTCGGCGGCCTTCCGCGCCTCTCCCTGGCCTGGAGATGTCCTTTGGGATAACACCTCGGTGTCATCCGTGGCTTGTGGCGGAGAGGCTCGTGGAGACGTCTTGCTCTCCACCATCTCCGGCGCCAGAGATTTCCCTAAAGACGATGATTGTTGGGGGAGATCACGGGCCGGACTGAAATACATAATGATATGTTATCCTATGATTTGTAAAAGACCGGATACGTGTATAGTGTTTTTGAATGCTTACGATTCGGCCAGGGGCTTTGCCCTGGGGCGCTACTAGGGGATGACTTCAACATCCGAGTCTGAGCCATCCGAGAGGGATATCTTCCCCCTTTTGGACGCCTCCGCATCTAGGTCTGCGGAGGCCTCCCTTTTCTTCTTCCTCCCCTTGAGGGGAGAATTGCTCTCTTCCTCATCCTCCTCTTCGTCTTCGTCTCCCTCGTGGTAGGAGAGAGCTTCGGTATCTCCGGACACAGTGTCCGAAGTAACTTTACGGCAGAGGCAACCTTTGGCCTCCTTGCCCTTCTTCTTGGCCTTCTTTTCGGCTCCTGGTACGGCGCCGGGACCAACATTCTCGTTGGCACAGGATCAACTGGGTTTTCGGGCAGCGGAGACGGACACTTGATCCACTCCACCTTCTTCGTCCAGCCCTGATCAAAGGATGGAATTCTCAGCATACCCCTATGAGTTGCGAACTAAGTTGTGTTCGGAGACCAAAATACTTACCGGGGTCGCTGGGTGAGCGTAGTCGAGGCCGATGTCATCGATCGTTTCCGGCCACCACTTCTGGGCCTTGAAAAGCAGCTTCTAGATCTCTTCGTGCGTCGTGCCGAAGAATCATTGCAGGGTCCGTGACCCTTCCGGATTGAACTCCCACATGTGGAGAGGCCGGCGCCGGCAGGGAAGGGTCCGACGGAATAACATCACCTAGATCACGTCAGTGAGGCTGGTGTTCTTTTCTATTATGTTTTTTATGCGCTTTTGCAGCATCAACACCACATCGGTCGAGCCCGAGTCCATACCCTTGTTGGTCCATGACGCGAGCCGCATCGGGGATCCGGATCGAAACTCAGGAGAGGCCGCCCAGTTGGCACCGCAGGGTTCGGTGATGTAGAACCACTCCTGCTGCCATATCTTGACAGTTTCCACGAAGGCCCCTTTGGGCTAGGTGACGCTGGGGAGCTTGCTCACCATGGCGCCTCCGCAGTCTGCGTGCTGCCCGTCAACCACCTTCGGCTTCATGTTGAAGACTTTGAGCCATAAGCCGAAGTGGGGGGATGCGGATGAGCGCCTCACACACGATGATAAACGCCGAGATGTGGAGGAAGGAGTTTGGGGCTAGATCATGGAAATCTAGCTCGTAGTAGAACATGAGGCCGCGGACAAAAGGGTGGAGTGCAAATCCTAGTCCGCGAAGGATGTGGGGGATGAATACCACCCTTTCACCGGGCTCCGGGGTGGGGATGACCTATTTCTTGGCAGGGATCCTGTGCGCAACATCTGCACTCAGGTACCCTGCCTCCCGGAGCTCCTTGATGTCCTTCTCCATCACAGAGGAGGTGACCCACTTGCCTTGAGAGCCGGATCCAGACATGGCTGGAGTGTTTGGTGGCGATGGAAAAGATTGAAACTTGGGCACTGGAGCTCGAGGATGGAAGGGCTGAGGAAGAAGAAGGTGTGGAGTAAAAAGATGGGTCCTTATCCTCTTATATAGGTAGTGAATATCAAGCGCCCCTCACAAGCATTAAAACTCGCCTACTCCTGAGGGGTCGTGCGAACGGCACAGTTGGATTACCCAAACCCGTATTGATGGGAATCCCGCATTAAGGGGACACGATCTCTGCTTTAACAAGACGTGTCAATGGAGGCCGCGCCTTAAAACGCAAAGCGGGAGGCCATAAAAACGGTTCGAAATAATAAAGGCCAGACGTAATGTTTCACTGAAAAAGCTGTCAGTGGACATTGTGCCCTTGTGATCGAAGGTTGTAACTATTATGCAGAGCCGGATAGAGTTGTCTCGTTCGGAAGACTACTTTGTATTCGGAGGAGGAACCCTCCTTGCAATGCCGAAGACAATCTACACGCCGGACACATTGTCATTGAAGCCTGGTTCAGGGGCTACTGAGGGAGTCCGGGATTATGGGGTCCCCAGGCATCCGGGCTATGCGACATGGGCCGGGCTAATGGGCCGTGAAGATACAAGATAGAAGGCCCTCCCCCGTGTCTGGATGGGAGTCTCCTTTGCGTGGATGGCAAGCTTGGCGTTTGAATGTGTAGTTTCCTTTCTCTGTAAACCGACTCTGTACAACCCTAGGCCCCTCCGGTGTCTATATAAACCGGAGGGTTTAGTCCGTAGAGGACATCACAAATCACATAGTCTAGACATCTAGGGTTTAGCCATTACGACCTCGAGGTAGATCAACTCTTGTAACCCCTATACACATCAAAGTCAATCAAGCAGGAAGTAGGGTATTACCTCCATCAAGAGGGCCCGAACCTGGGTACACCTCGTGTCCCCTTTGTCTCCTATTTCCTTTGATCCTCAGACACAGTTCGGGACCCCCTACCTGAGATGGGCCGGTTTTGACACCGACAGGTGGCAAGCAAATTATTTGTTTATGCTCTATCCAACACAACAGTGAGCTGTAGGATGGTAACTACAAACTCTGCAGCCTTCTCTTTTTACTGCCCATAATGAGTTGTTAGACAACAATGTCTGAATGTTTTTCGTTCGTAGTGGTTCCCAAAGCAGTTCACTCAAGATTACCTCACAAAGTACATGATTGGTGGACCGCAATGAAGGTTAAAGTATTTCATCCAGACTAAATGAGCATTGAGAAGTCGTAATGAAGACAATGAACAATGGACGGGCAGCCATCACAAGGGGTTGGCCTAGAGTCGTGCGCGCATTACGCATGGAGGAGGGCACAATATGGGCATTCCGCTTCATCTTCTCCAAAGAACCGTAATGTATTTCGCCTCTCTTTACAAATCTTTAGTACAACTGTGGTTCATCATTCTTTACTTGGTGCTTCTGTAGTTCTTCAGTATATGTACCTGTGCATCGAATTATGCATTGGTGGTTGAACCTATATTTGTAATAAACATGGTTGGATATGAAATAAGTGATTGCCTACTTTCAAATTCAAAACATGTGATTTTTAAATTAGGGATTAATTAGGGATTACAGTGCACACGGTTTGCAAAAGCGAAACGTCTGCGATAGACGTGGAGATCAGAAACGTTTCTAGGATCCACTAAGTGTGTGATCAATCTCCACTGCACACATGACATCCTCTTGAAAACTGTTTGTGTTAGGCCACCTTGCGCAAACGTTTACCACATAAAAAGTGTGTGTGATGTACAACCTTTGCCACACATTTTCTTCTACGCACCGTGTGTGATGCATTCAATAACGCAAACGAAAAAATTGTTAATATCGTGTGCAATGGCGACACTATCACAAACGATTTAACAGGGAAAATTGTGTGTGATGTACCTGTGAACGGAAAAGTTTTCCTTGGAGCGACTGTGTGGGATGTACATACGAACGAAAACATTTAGCGGGGACTGACTGTGTGGGATGTACTTGCGACCGGAAACAATTTCGCCTGTATAATTGTATTTTTTAGCTCTACTATAACGATTTCGCATTCGAAAGCGCTTACGGTCGCATTACGACCTCATTTTGCCAAGCGTGTGTGCCAGGAGGGCATATCCCCGATGGTTTTTAGGTCGTGTGGGAAGGACCCCCTATAGCCGTCACTCACTTGGCGACGGTTCCGAACGGCATCGCGGAAAGGGGTTAAAAACCGTTTGTATAGCACCGACGCGTACCGGTGATCGTGTTGTTAGATAATGATGAACCTACGCACTATGAGGAAGCGATGATGAGCCCGAACTCCAAAATATAGCTAGAGGCCACGAAATCCAAAATAGGATTCATGTACGAAAACCAAGTATGGACTTCGGTGCACTTACCCGATGACTGAAAGGCCATTGGGAACAAATAGATCTTTAAGAAGAAAACATACCCTTATGGTAATGTCACCATCTATAAAGCTTGACTTGTCACAAAAAGTTTTCAGCAAGTTCAAGGGTTTGACTACAATGATACTTTCTCACCCATACCGATGCTAAATTTTGTTAGTATTATGTTAGCAATTGCTGCATTTTTCGACTATGAAACCTGGCAGATGGATGTCAAAACTGTGTTCCTTAATGGTTACACTAAGGAAGAGTTGTATATGATGCAACCTGAAGGTTTTGTCAACCCTAAGGATGCTAATAAGGTATGCAAACTTCAGCGATCCATTTATGGACTTAGGCAAGCATCCCGGAGTTGGAATCTTTGCTTTGATGAGGTGATCAAAGGGTTTGGATTTGTTCAAAATTATGGACAAGCTTGTATTTACAACAAAGTGAGTGGGAGCTCTGTAGCATTTCTAATACTATATGTGGACGACATATTATTGACTAGAAATGATGTAGAACTTCTTGAAAGCATAAAGGGTTATTTGAGTAAGAGTTTTTCGATGAAAGACCTCAATGAAGCAGCTTACATATTGGGCATCAAGATCTATAGAGATATGTCAAGATGCCTGATACGACTTTCACAAATTACATACCTTGACAAATTTTTAAGAAGTTCAAAATGGACCAGTCAAAGAAGGGGTTCTTGCCCATGTTGCAAGGTAAGAAGTGGCATAATACTCAATTTCCAGCTACGGCAGAAGAAAGAGAAAATATGAGTGCCGTCCCCTATGCCTCAGCCATAGGCTTTATCATGTATGCCATACTAGACCTGATGTGTACCTTGCCATTAGTTTGACTGGTTGGTACCAAAGTGATCCAAGAGTCGAACACTAGACAACGACCAAAAATGTTCTGAAGCACCTAAAGAGGACCAAGGAAATGTTTCTCATTTCTGGAGGTGATGAAGAGCTAGGCGTAAAGGGTTATATCGATGCTAGTTTTGACAGTAATCCGGAGTAGCTCCAAGTAGAGCATTGTAAACATAAAGGTTTACAAAGTTCATAGAGATCTGAATGTTGCAGGCCAGTTGACTAAACCTCTTCCACGAGCAAAACATGATCAACACTAGAACTCCATGGGTGTTAGATTTTTAAAAACGTAAACTAGATTAGTGACTCTAGTACAAGTGGTTGACTGTTGGAAATATGCCCTAGAGGCAATAATAAAGTTGTTATTAACATTTTTTCTTGTTCTTGATAAGTGTTTATTATCCATGGTATGATTGAAGTAACCGGAAACTCAAATACATGTGTGGATACATAAACAAATATTGTGTCCCTAGTAAGCCTATACTAGACTAGCTCATTGATTAAATATGGTTAAGGTTTCCTACCCATGGACATGAGTTGTCATTAATAACAAGGTCATATCATTAGGAGAATGATGTGATGGACAAAACCAATCATAAGCTTAGCATTTGATCGTGTCACTAAGTTTAAATTTCTACAACTTTCTTAATGTCAAGTAGCTGTTCCGTAGACCATGAGATCGTGCCACTCCTTAGTACCGGAAGAATGCTTTGTGGGCACCAACCATCACTTCGTAATTGGGTGATCATAAAGGCGCTCTATAGGTATCTCGGATGGTACTAGTTGGGTTGCATGGATCAAGACTGGGATTTGTCACTTCATGTGATGGAGAGATATCCCTGGGCCCTCTAGATAATCAACATCCTAAGTAGCTTGCAAGCAAGTGACTGATGTGTTTGGTCAGATGGGTATTTGACGGAACACTAAAAGATGGGTTATGTTCGATACTTTGTGCATACACACCCACTCGGCTATGATCCTATTCAGAAATACCCTAAAATGTAAATTATGGCACCATGGTAAAAAGAGGAACTCGAAGAAATTAAAATGCATGTATTAAGCAAAGGAGAAACTGTAATGCCCCGAGACTGATGCGCCAGATGTCTTCCAGTTATTCGCCATCGTTGCCATGTCATTCGGTTGCGTGTTGCACTTTGCCATGTCATCAGCTGCATGTTTTTCAAAACTTGCATCCATCCGGGTCTCCCAGTTCTCTCCGTTGTCCGTTCTGAGCCCAGACACACTCGCACGCGCCTACGGCACCTCTGAAATATTATTTTATAAGTGGGATAAAAAACATTCTCGGAATGGGTTGAAAATTGGTGTGCGGTCTTGTTATGTTGTAGGTAGACCGCCTGCCAAATTTCGTCACATTCGGAGTCCGTTTGATAGCCCAATCATTAAACATATAACGGCAGTATAACCGGTCTACTCGTGGGATGTTTTCGGTCTCCGGAAACAGTTGCCGGGCTGCATTCCTCCTCTCTCCTCTCAGCCCAACCCTCCTACACAGCCCAGCTAGCCAATCTAAGCCCCCGCCGACTGGACCGTTGGACCACGATCGGAGGGCTCCGAAACCCCCTCAAAACCCCAACCCTAGCCCCTCTTGCTATGTATGGACACCCCCTCTCCATTTTTGGCATCCCCTACCTCTTCTCCTACATCCCAGCCACCTCCACCTCGAAATTAGCGCATCCACCCTAGATTTCCGCACCAGCCACAGCAGCCCCGCCACTTGGCACCGCTTGAGGCGTCACCTCGGCCAACCGGGAGCCGCCACATTGCCTACCCCGCCTCCCGCAGCCAACTGTCGGCCTCCACGTCGCCCTCAACCTCCTCCCGGCCCGGCGCCAAAGCCCATCGCTGCCCGCCCGGGCCGAACTGGCCCCGGCGCCTGCCGCCCCTCTACACCAGCGCCCGGCGCCTCGCGTCGCCCTTTCTGCCGCCTCGCCACTCGCTTCTCCTCCGCCGCGCCTCGCCATCCCGAGCCTCGCTGACTCACTGCTCCGCCCGCGCCCGCCGCCGCCTCAGCGTTACGCCCGCGCCTCACGCCGGTGTCTGCCGCTCCACCCCCGAGTCGCCCAGTGCCGCCCGACCTACTCCTCGCTGAGTTTGGCCGCTCCGCCCGTCGCCGACCACCGCCCGGCCAGGTCCCATCTTCCCGCTGCCGCCCGCCCAGATCCGACGAGATCCGGGCCGGATCGGACCACCTCTGCCGCCAGCCGACCTCTAGCTCCCTCCTGGACGGCCTCATACCGCCATCGCCGGGTCCCCCAAACCAAACACCTATCCAGACCCCTCCCTCCCGTTTTTCCGCGACGTAGTTTTTCCACCAAGTCCCTGAGAATTAACATCACATATGCATCTTCAACTGGCTTTAACTTTGTGCATAACGATCCTATGGAAATGTGTGATATATGGAAATGTTGTGCTCTCTGTGATGTACATGTTGGATGCATTTGCATGGGTGATAGGGTTCATCTTGACATGTTTATCCTTGTTGCAGAAGTGCATGTTGCTGTTAACTACTGAAACTGCTATAACATATCATTTTGTCTTTTTTGATAGCATTTTGTGTGATTTTCTTCTGAGCAATATGCCTACATGGTTTAGGAGCATAATCATGCCATATTTCCAGTGAGCTAATCCATTTATCATGATATGCACTGTGGTGACTAGCACAGGCTTGCAAAGTGGGCTACTAAATGTTTCCTATTTTCAAGTCTTAAACTGTTATATTGTGATGCCATGTTTGCTTGATGCTACCAACAAATATATTCATATTTTGGAGATGTCCAGTAATCATGTTTTGATAAACATGTTATGCTCTATCCATCCATTTGCTTACTTGCAATTATAACTTGATCTAGATTGTTCCTTTGGTGCCCTCAATTTTCTTAGAATTATAACTGTCAGCATGCCCAATTTTCACAAAGTCTGTTATATCATCTTGCCATGTTCACTTGAAGCTATCATCAAATATGTTACTCCAATGATCATGCTCAGTAGTGATGTTTTGTTAAGGGTGTTTGGTACATTTTTGCCATGCTCTCTGATTCCATGAATAGTTCCTGTAGCATATACTTTTGCTTTCTCAAAGTATGAATCATGAATCTGTTTTCAGCCTTGCTTTCCAAGAATTTGTTATGACTTGCCTAATTGTCTTGATGAATGCCATTGATCTAGAGGTTATATGGAGATGCTTAGTAATCATGTTTTGCCACGTATAACCTGTACTTTAATGCCATGCTTTTGGTTGGTATGATTTTGCCATGTAGCATCATTGTTTCATGCCTCCAACATGTCAACATGTTATTTCTGCTCACATGTATGCCCAGTTTTTCACTGTCATAACATTGTTATAAAGTGGTTTGTTGCATTGATCATAATGGTTTAATCTTGATGCCTATGAACTTGGCAATGATACCAACTTGTCAGCGTTTCAATATGCGGCTCTATCCTTTGTGGGACCTTCGAGTTCCTCTCGGATAGGATCACATATTGGACGTGACAGAAACAACCACAGAAGATCCCCGAGGAGGGCCATGACGTCAACACCATGATGCATCCGGGAGCTGCCTCCCCGAGCTAACATGACACACATTGGCCAGAGGAGACGGCGTTGCGGTGCACTCCACCGACCAGGCATTAAATGCCTGGCCAGAATAGCCCATCGCAGGGCTATGTCTAGGGCCATCATCGCGACGACCCGAGGGGCACGAGACAAGGCAGAATGCCGACGTGGAGTAAAGAAGCAGAAGGGCGGTGCGTCGCGCCGCGTTGGGGAAGACACTCAAGTGCCTGGCACAACATAGTGACAGGTTATCTACTGACCGCTCGGCAGAAGCAAGTGGACTAGTTGGACCGAATACCTCTTTGTACATTACTTTGTATTTATTAAGCAAACCAAGTGTTGTGCCCCCCGGATCTGTATAAGGGGAGTGCCATGGTTGAATGCAGGATAAGCAACACTACACACGCCTACCACTCCACTTCCACACTCAGGGATTATTAGAAGAGAGAAGGAAGAGATAGAGATAGGAGTTATCGGGCAATCTAGTTAGTACCCAACCACCACTTTTCTCACTCCGGCAACCTCTTTTTGTAAACCCAAGCACTTGTACTCACAAGTTTATATGGAATACCAACAAGACGTAGGGTTTTACGCAAAGATGGCGGCCTGAACCTGTATAAACCCTCCCGTGTTCACACTTTCCTTGCCTGCCTTTTAGTGTTGATTGACTTGGTGTTTTAGCCCCTGACCGAACTAACAAATACGGGGTATCAATACAAAAAAAGACACATCCGTGACATTACCAACCGAATGATTTTTTTCCTGTCATGTTTATGACACTTCTATGACGATAATTGTGACAAAAACATGTATCATCATAGATGTGGCAGGCTCCTAATTCTATGACAAAAAATCATGACAGAAATTGGGCTTTTCATCCTGGGCGAGCCGGAGACGCACCTGCATGACATTATTTGGGCTGTCCATGAAGAAAAAAATGGTGGTAGAAGCGAGGGCGAGGAAAATATCGGGGAGTTCCCAGTTACGGTGGGTGGCCGGTGTCGGTGTCAAAATCGGCGGATCTTGGGTAGGGGGTCCCGAACTGTGCGTCTAGGCGGATGGTAACAGGAGACAAGGGACACGATGTTTTTACCCAGGTTCAGGCCCTCTCGATGGAGGTAAAACCCTACTCCTGCTTGACTAATATTGATGATATGGGTAGTACAATAGTAGATCTACCACGAGATCAGAGAGTCTAAACCCTAGAAGCTAGCCTATGGTATAATTGTTGTTCGTCCTACGGACAAAACCCCTCCGGTTTATATAGACACCGGAGAGGGTTAGGGTTACACAAAGTCGGTTACAATGGAAGGAGATCTACATATCCGTATCGCCAAGCTTGCCTTCCACACCAAGGAAAGTCCCATCCGGACACTGGACGAAGTCTTCAATCTTGTATCTTCATAGTCCAGGAGTCTGGTCACAGGTCATAGTCCGGCCATCCGGACACCCCCTAATCCAGGACTCCCTCAGTAGCCCCAGAACCAGGCTTCAATGACAACGAGTCCGGCCAGCAGTTTGCCTTCGGCATTGCAAGGCGGGTTCCTCCTCCGAATACTTCATAGAAGATTTTGAAAACAAGGATAGTGTCCGGCTCTGCAAAATAATTTCCACATACCACCATAGAGAGAATAATATTTACACACACATCTAATCTGTTGACGTATTTTGCAGCGTGTCATCACACCACGGCCAAGCCTTTATTCGAATCGTTTTTACTGTCCCACCTCAGCGCGTTTAGCGAGGCGGTTTCCTTGGCACGTCTTGTTGAAGTAGAGATCGTGTCCCCTTATTCCGGGATTCTCATCAATACGGACGTGGGTAACCCAACCGTGCCATTAATTTACGGCGCTTGGGAGATAAGAGAGTTTTACCAGGCTGGTGGGGGCACATAGTTTCGTCCGCCCTTATAAGGGATAAGGATCCACCTTTTCCATCTACGCCTTCTTCCTCCTTTGCTTATCCATTTTTGCGCACTCGAGCTCCAGCGCCTAAGTCCGCACATCCCACCTCAACCTTCTCCAGCCATGTCCGGAGCGAGAGGCAAGTGGATGGTCTCCTCCGTCACGGAGGGACACATCAAAAAGCTGAGGAAGGCCGGATACTTGTCTAATGACATCGCGCACCAGCTTCCCGACAAGGGGCAGCTCATCCCCACCCCCAGGCCCCATGAGAGGGTGGTGTTTCTCACCCACTTCCTCCGCGGACTAGGTTTCCCACTTCACCCATTTGTCCGGGGACTCATGTTCTACTACGGCCTGGATTTCCACGATTTGGCCCCGAACTTCATCCTCAATATCTCGTCGTTTATCGTCGTGTGTGAGGCCTTCCTCTGCATCCATCCCCACTTCGGTTTATAGTTGAAGACCTTTAGTGTCAAGCCAAAGGTAGTGGGCGGCCAACAAGCGGAGTGCGGAGGCGCCATGGTGGGCAAGATGCCCCACATTACATGGCTCGAGGGCTCCTTCGTGGAGACCATAAAGGGGTGGCAATCGGGGTGGCTTTACATCACCGAGCCGCGTGACCCTGAATGGGCAGCGGCCCCGAATTTCGATCCGCTTCCCTACACAGCTCACCTCACGGAAAGAGACGGGCTTGTCATGGGGTAATCTTGAGGAGCTGTCCGAACTCCAAACCTACGTCCAAAACCTGGTGAGCAAGAAGCTCAAACTCGTCAATGTAGTCCAGGTCATGCTCATCCGCCGGATCCTCCCGTGCCAACAACGAGCTTTCAGCTTGTGGGAGTTTGATCTGGTACATCACCAAACCCTGAGCAGGCTCTTCGACACTATGCACGAAGATGCCTGGAAGGTGCTATTCAAGGGCGCCGAGGCTCCCGCATCCGCTACCGAAGATCGCGGATTCAGCGCGCAGCATCAAGCCAACGCAGTAAGCTATTTTTCCCTTTACGGGACACTATTTTCATAGTTTGACTCTATGCGGGATCTAAACTCCCTTACCTTTGACAGGACTGGCAGAGGACGTCCGGGCAGATTGGCTGTCCGGCTCCCTTGCCAGAAGACCCAGCGGACGCCCGCTTGACGGGCTGCTGGTTCCGACACCTTACGCGGTGCCGGAGAAGAAGGTTAAGAAGAAGGCCACGGGAACTCAAGGAGTTCCGGTGCTGTGGTGTCGGAATCATCGTCCGATGACTCTGAGGCGGACTCCTCCCGTGAAGACGAGGAGGAGGAAAGAGAGGCCTCTCCCCCAGCGGTGGGAGAGAAGAAAAGGAAGGCCGCCCCAACTGGGGAGGCCGGAGGGTCCAAGAAGGGAAGGACCCTCCCTCCGGACTACTCCACCAACGCCGACAACGATGAAGAAGAGTGGCCACCCAGGGCCAAGCCCCTAGCGAAATCGTAAGTATCCGGGTACCAGAATAACTCATGGCGTTTCTTTTATTGCACAGTACCTTCTGACCCCGAATATAATCATGCAGTCCGCCCAAGGCCGGGCTCGACGATTCGTCGAGCGGTTCCCTGGGTTCGTCGAATGTGAACAACACTTCACTTCCAACCGCCTCCTCTCCTCGCGCTGCGGATGATGCCGAGGTGGCGTCCCAAAAGGGGCCAGGCCAGGAGGAGGTGGTCCTGGAGGCGCTGCAAGTTAACCTCCCAGATCCTAGGTGCCAAGGGGATAAAACCCCAAAGGGCTCCAAGTCCGGCCCTAGGCCGGACACCGCACCGGAACCTTCAACGGTTCCGGCATCTGGCAGGCGGCCCCCTACTAAGAAGGGCAAGCCTACGACGCCGGTGACCTCCGTCCAACCGAGGCACGGATAATCACTGGAGGTGCTTAACGGCGCCTCCATCGACGAGGAGCATCGCACTATTATGAGTGCGGTGATCCGAAGGTTCGATCCGCCAAGAGCGGTGATCAAGCTGTGCCGACCTTCTAACGAGCTTTGAGGTATGTATTTAAGATATGTAAAAATATTACCGCATAGGCGGTAGCCTCGATGCTCGGTTTGGTGTTCGGAAAGAAAAGCCGAACCGAGGATCAAAAGATATACGCAGGAGTCTAACATAAGTATGTCAATATGGGAATGCAGAGCTGTCTTTGTGACCTCTGCCGCCTTGACTCACGTGAGGTTAATGCATTGAAGCAGAGCCTCGAGCGGTCCGAGGACGAGCTCGGTCTTGCCAAGAAGCAACTCAAGGACAAGGAAGGTAAGTAATACCTTATGTAAGTGTATAAAAAAATGTGGTTGCAAAAAATGACAGGATCAACATGGGTATGCAGGGGCCACAACTGAGGTGGCAACCCTGAAGGAAGGGCTGTCCAAGGCCGAAAATAATGCGGCCATGGGGCACACCGAGCGAGAGAAGCAGGAGGCGCGGGTGGCGGCGGTGCAGCAAGAGCTCCAGGCTCTCGTGGAAAAACACGAGAGTTTGGAGCACGACTCAAAGACTCGAGACTCCGAGCTCGCCTCGACGCTTGAGAGCGCCAAATCTGCCATAGCCGAAGCCCAAAAAGCCCTCCAGGAAATTGAGGCGATGAAGAAGATAGCGGCGGGTAAGGCATTATTTATGCAAAGCAAGCACGCGAAAGTGAATTACTTGTTACTTACCCGAGTCCGGAGCTCTCTAGGAGCATTCGCAAAACTTCCCCGGAGTGTGGCCGACGCAGCCGCATTCTATCGAGCCGAAGAGGGGAGCTCGACGGAGAAGGTGTTCTGGTCTCAATATGCTGAGGCCGGACACCCGGTGCCCTTGAGCGACCAGCTGAAGCAGCTGGTCGAGCTCCATAAGGTGGCCGAACAGGCCATGAAGGGCCTGATCCGGCTGTGGCTCGGGAAGCCATGCACAGGAGCTACTTGGGCTGGTAAGGCGGTGGTGGATGCCTGTCCAAGGCTTGAAGTCATCAAGCGCTCCGTAAGCATCGAAGGTGCCCGTAGGGCCCTTGCCCATGCTAAAGTGCACTGGGGCAAGATGGACGCTGAGAAGCTTGTGACGGACGGACCACCGTCGGGCAAGGAGCACCACAAGCCCGAAATGTATTATGAGGGCGTCCTGAAGGGTGCCCGCCGTATTGCGGATGAGTGCTCCAAAGATGTAATTTTTGAGTGAACTCGCATTTGTAATCCTGTACGCTGAAAACTTGTTCATATCGCTAAACGCTTTTGAATTTAAAATATTACCTTCATGCGGCCGTTTATTAAATTTGAGAGATGGCGAGTCGTCGACTTGCCCCCATGTCATGAGTCTTTGGGGTGTTCGGGATAAACATGAGCGCTCTTTTTCCCATTATTGGGTCCTTCGAGGGAGGCGCTCAACACAACGAACAAGGCAATCAGACTATAACGCTTGAACACTCTCACTTAGCCATAGAATTCTATAATTTTAAATTTCATGAAGCCCTGGTATTCGGAAGACCGAATTCGGGGCGCTATCCACGCCTAGGCCGGACAAAGCCGAATCCTCGCTCTAAGCGGCATAAGTCTTTAGGGACTCGAATACCCCTCGAACAGCGACCATCTCTCGCCCTATCATGACACACAGTTTTAGCTTTCTCCACTGAGGTGCTTAGCCCGGCTCAACCGAGGCACAATCGCAGTGGTTCTCCCAGTGCTACCTTAGCCGATATAATGGAACGTAAGGCACCAAAACATGGGAGCCGGGCAAACCCAACTATTGACCCAAGACATGATTCGGAGCCGATGCATATAATGCTATAAGTTCCGGGTGCCGCACTCATGAGAGTGTTCGGACTTCTCACACCATATTCTGGGGTACGTAAGCCCCTGGTGTATTGGCCGTACCAAAGTGTACGGTTGCATAATGTCATAACTGAACATATTTTTTATAAAAAAAGGTAATGCAATAATAGACAAAAGCTATGCATTGTTTATTCGAAAAGTCTGCGGTAAAAACAAAATGATACAAATAGTGCGATGAGCAAGAGGTGGGACTATTTAACATGTCCCCCCTCCAGGGGCGAGCTGCGGGATGATATGTGAAACAAGTATACTGCTCGTGATAGAGACCACTTGGACACTTGATGTAGCTTTCTGCCTCCCTGGCTGTTGCATCGTGTGTTCGGCGATTATGCTGCTGGACAGGCCTTCCGAAAAGTGGAGTCCTGAAAGTAAGAAAAGAAGAATGACAAAATCGGGAGGCCCTTGTGCGGTTGAGCCGCATTTTGGGCGTGCCATGGTCGTGCCCCTCCCCCTATGCCCACGGTATTTCCAGAGCGTAGTTATGTAAGCGTAGTACTGGTTTCGCAATTTAGCGAGGGCTGGGGTTGGGGCCGCATTGCTACACGTGCTCGGAACGTGCCAGGCGGTCTTGTTGTAGGTTACTCCGGGCGCGCTTGACGGTGTCCGGACGTTTAATGGCCGGACTGGAGAATTGCCTTGACAGGCTGCTTTGTACTTCCGCCGTGAGAGCCGCCGTATGCTCCTTCGTCCGGAGAGAGCGTTCGGTGTTTCCATTGATCGTAATGACTCCTCGAGGGCCTGGCATCTTGAGCTTGAGGTATGCGTAGTGCGGCACCGCATTGAACTTTGCAAATGCAATTCGTCCGAGCAGTGCGTGATAGCCACTGTGGAACGGGACTATGTCGAAGATTAACTCCTCGCTTCGGAAATTATCCGGGGATCCGAAGACCACCTCAAGTGTAACTGAGCCTGTACAGTTGGCCTCTACACCTGGAATGACGCCTTTAAAGGTCGTCTTTGTGGGTTTAATCCTTGAGTGATCTATGCCCATTTTTTGCACTGTGTCCTGATTGGGTCTAAAACCAATGCGGCGAATCCGCCATGGCGGATGCTAGTGGGGTGGTCCCTTCAATCAAAAGTGATCGGGCAGGAGGACCATGGGTTGAACTTTGGGGAGACTGGCTCCAACGCATATACGTCCGCTCCCTTTTGGGTAAGTGGGTTGCGTATATCATGTTCACCGTCCGCACTTGTGGGGGGAAACCCTTCTGTCCCCTATTGCTTGGTGGCCGGGGCTCCTCCTCGTCATCACTATGCAGCCCCTTATCATTGTTTTCGGTGTTTAACTTGCTCGTCATGAACACCCAACAATCCCTGTTGGTGTGGTTGGCTGGTTTTTCGGGGGTGCCGTGTATCTGGCACGAGCGATCGAGTATTCGGTCCAAATTGGACGGGCCCGGAGTATTTCTTTTGAATGGCTTTTTCCGCTGACTGGGTTTAGAGCCTCTGAATCCGGCATTAACTGCCGTATCCTCAGCATTGTCGCCGTTAATGCGGCGCTTTTGCTTGTTGCAACGCGACCTGCCAATGTTGTCCTTGGTATCCGAATTACCAGGGATCTTGGTCATGTTATTACTACGAGCTAGCCAGCTGTCTTCTCCCACGCAAAAGCGGGTCATGAGTGTCGTGAGGGCTGCCATGGATTTCGGCTTTTCCTGTCCTAGGTGCCGGGCAAGCCACTCGTCGCGGATGTTATGCTTGAAGGCTGCAAGGGCCTCTACATCCGGACAGTCGACTATTTGATTTTTCTTCGTTAGGAACCGGGTCCAGAATTGTCTGGTCGATTCCTCTGGCTGCTGAATTATGTGGCTTAGGTCATCGGTGTCTGGTGGTCGCACATAGGTGCCCTGGAAGGTGTCGAGGAATGCGGCTTACAGGTCCTCCCAACAACCAATTGATTCTGCTAGCAAGCTGTTAAGCCAATGCCGAGTTGGTCCTTTAAGCTTGAGTGGGAGGTATTTGATGGCGTGTAGATCATCACAGCGGGCCATGTGGATATGAAGGAGATAGTCCTCGATCCATACCGCAGGGTCTGTTGTGCCATCGTATGAGTCGATGTTTACGGGTTTGAAACCCTCGGGGATTTGATGATCCATTACTTCATTTGTGAAGCATAGTGGGTGTGCGGCGCCTCTGTATTGGGCTATATCATGACGTAGCTCGAATGAGCTTTGTCTGCTGTGTCCGGCCCTGCCGGATTTACCATATCCGGCATGACAGTTTTCGTCACGTGTCGTGGGGCGCCCACGCGATCCATAGATCAATCTTGTTTGCCTTGCCCTGTCCTCCAATATATCTCGCAGGTCTGGCGCATTTCCCCGTGCCTTGGTATTCTTTGAGCGACGCCGGGGTTTGGCTTGAGTGGAGGGCCGAGAGGCCTCTCTGTCGTGACCACGAGGTGGTCAGTCGGCCGTATCATGCGCTGGTGATGTAGGTCTAGGTGCTTCTTCCTCTAATCGAGGTACCAGCCTGCGTTTTGGGTAGCTCTTGGAGGGGCGTTCGAGTTCGTACTCTTCGGCCACAAGGACATCAGTCCATCTGTCGGCTAGCAAGTCTTGGTCAGCTCTAAGTTGTTGCTGTGTTTTCTTGAGGCTGCTCACCGTGGCCATAAGCCTGCATTTGAAACGCTCTTGTTCGACGGGATCCTCAGGCATGACAAATTCGTCGTCGTCGAGGCTTGCCTCGTCTTCGGAGGGGGCATGTAATTATCGTCCTCTACCTCTCTGTATGCCGCTCTCTCATGAGGGCTGGCTTCTCCATCCTCCTATGCTGAATCCTGCTGGAGGGGGTTGTCTTCGGCACTGTCCGGGGTGTTATTGTCTCCGGTGCCGGAATCGCCGTTTTTGCTGTGCCAAGATTTAGAGCGGCGCCGCTGACGCCGGCGCTTAGGCTGTTTCTTGGAGGGGTCATCCTACGTTGTTCCATCGCCGTTCCCTTCTTTTGGGGTGTCCACCATGTATCTGTCATATGACGAGGTGGCCTTCCAGTGCCCTGTAGGAGCTGGTTCGTGTTCGTCTACTGCATCGTCGTCCATACCGTCGATGTCTTCGGAGTCGAAGTCGAGCATGTCGGTTAAATCATCGACAGTGGCTATGAAGTGGGTGGTGGGTGGGGTTTGAATTTCTTCGTCGTCCGCATCCCAACCTTGCTGACCATAGTCCGGCCAGGGCTCTCCTGATAAAGAGAGAGAATTTAGTGAATTCAGAATGTCGCCAAAGGGCGAGTGCTGAAAGATGTCCGCGGCAATGAACTCCATGATCGGCGTCCAATCGGATTCGGTTGGCAGGGGCGCGGAAGGTTCGGAGTCCGGAGAGGAGTCCGACACCTTGGAGTCACGAGCTTTTCAAAGGATAGGTATGGTGTTCGGCTCGATCGCCGTAGAAATTGCAGCCCCCGAGGCGGTGTCCAGCTACCCGTCCTCGAATGGCGCAGTCGGCTCTGAGCTAAGGGTCAGAGCGGACACTAGTGCGGCCTCCAGGACACTATTCGGCGGCAGGACTAGATCATGCCCATCGTAACAGTGCGGCGCGCTTGGCTGTGGCTCGAACCCGTCAAAGATCAAGTCTCCGCGGACGTCGGCCGTGTAGTTCAAACTTCCAAATCTGACCTGATGGCTAGGGGCGTAGCTTTCAATCTGCTCCAGATGGCCAAGCGAATTGGCCCGCAGTGCAAAGCCGCCGAATACGAAGATCTGTCCGGGGAGAAAAGTCTCACCCTGGACCACATCGTTGTTGATGATCGAAGGAGCCATCGGGCCTAAAGGTGACGACACAGAGGAACTCTCAATGAAAGCACCAATGTCGGTGTCAAAACCGGCGGATCTCGGGTAGGGGGTCCCGAACTGTGCGTCTAGGCAGATGGTAACACGAGACAAGGGACACGATGTTTTTACCCAGGTTCGGGCCTCTTGATGGAGGTAAAACCCTACTCCTGGTTGACTAATATTGATGATATGGGTAGTACAACAGTAGATCTACCACGAGATCAGAGAGGCTAAACCCTAGAAGCTAGCCTATGGTATGATTGTTGTTCGTCCTACGGACTAAAACCCTCCGGTTTATATAGACACCGGAGAGGGTTAGGGTTATACAGAGTCGGTTACAATGGAAGGAGATCTACATATCCGTATCGCCAAGCTTGCCTTCCACGCCAAGGAAAGTCCCATCCGGACACGGGACGAAGTCTTCAATCTTGTATCTTCATAGTCCTGGAGTCCGGCCACAGGTCATAGTCCGGCCATCGGGACACCCCCTAATCCAGGACTCCCTCAGTCGGGGTCGAGCGATGCACTGTGGTTTGCACGTTTCTCTCATACGCACGTGTGTGCGAGGCGTTGTCTAACTGAACCCAAGCGAGGCGTTCGCTTACTAAAACCCGAACGATTGCACTAGCTACGTTACTGAACCCGAGCGATCGATTCCTTGGTTGTTAACTGTACCCGAGCGAGTCCTTCATTGCTGACTGAACCCGAGCGATTCCTTTGCTGCTACTGCTAACTGAACCCATTCGATTGATGGCTAGCTGCTGCTTACTGAAGCCGGTCGAACCCCCGTGCAAGATGTAGCCAACTGGTGTTGGGTTGCCTCTCGATGAATAGTGACCGTTGGTACCGTGCACGCAGTACGTAGAACAAATCGAGACACGGCGAGTCGAGCCGGTTGGTTGGCTGTGAATGAACTCTCCCGGTGGGGGTTGGATGAACAGGACCCCGTGGTAGTAGGCTGTTTCCGCTGGTTGAATAGGACCTCGAGGAGGCAACCACACCCCAGCCGGTTGGGGGTGGATGAACAGGACCCTGTGGAGGCTGGATGAACAGTAGCCGATGGAGGCTGGATGAACAATAACAGGTGGACGTTGGAGGAAGTTGATGGTGGATGAACAGTAGTTTGTGGAGGCTGGAGCGAGGCCATAGATGGTGGATGAACAGTAGCCCGTGGAGCCCAGTTTTGTGGTACACCACACCCCTCCCGATGAACAGGACCCCGTTTCGACCGTAGGTGCTCGAACAAAAGTCCGTTTCCTCCGTTTTGTGGTACACCAGACTCCTTTCGATGGACAGGACCCCGTTTTGACCGTACGCGGTCAAACAAATGGTTGTTTCCTCCATTTTGTGGAATGCTAGGTCCTGTTTCGGTTGTTCCACCAAGCCGGTTGGCTCTCGATGAACAGGACGCGTTCCGACCTAGTCGCTTCACTCCCGATGAATAGGACGTGTTCCGACCTAGTTGCTTCACTCCCGATGAACAGGATGTGTTCCGACCCAGCCCCTTGGCTCCCAGTGAACAAGACGATGTTTCCTCCGTTCTGACCCAGCCGGTTGGCTGCCGATGAATAGGAGGCCGTGATAAGTCTTCGTTGTATTTACTTTTCCAAAACACTTTTGCTCTTGTTTTGGACTCTAATTTGCATGATTTGGATGAAAGTAACCCAGACTGACACTGTTTTCAACAGAACTACCATGGTGTTGTTTTTGTGTAGAAATAAAAGTTCTCGAAATTGGACAAAACTTTTTGGAGAATTATTTTTGGAATAAAAGAAAAATACTGGAGCAAATACCCACTTGAGGGGAGGCCCCTGTCGGTGTCAAAACCGACAGATCTCGGGTAGGGGGTCCTGAACTGTGGATCTTGGATCGATGGGGAACAAGGGACACGGGACACGATATTTAGTTAGGTTTGGGACCTCCCTAATATATAATACCCTACGTCCTGCATTATTATATTGCTTGTGTATATGGGGATTACAGAGTTGATCTACCACGAGATCGGATGAGCTAAAACACTAACTAGTAGGATGGCGATTTTTCTCCTAGCCTCTACTAACTAAACCCTCTGGTTTATATAGACACCAGGGGTACTAGGGTTTACAGATAGTCGGTAACATCAAGGAAACGCCGGATCTTCCATCTTGACTTAGGGTACACACCAAGGCACAAAAGGTCTTCGGTCCGGATACATCGCAGCCCAACAGTCCGGCCCATGTGAGATAGGCCGACATCCCGAGGACCCCCTAGTCAAGGACTCCCTCAGTATCCCTCGAACTAGCCTTCAACGTTGGCTTCCTGTAACTCCCATGCAGACTCCGACTTGCAGGCCAGTTCCCTTTCTTCCGAGTATTCGGAACAATCTTTCTCCAGTTAAGCCTTCAAATGGTGCTTGATCTAATTCGACCATACGTTGAGCCGTATCCGGATTCCGAACTATCGATTTTACTTATCCTCGAAGGCCAATCATTCAAGTGTGAATAGTATTTTCAACTGTGAACTTCCGGCGAAGGGTCACGTCCGGTCATAAGCATGAAGACTCGATGCGTAGCTCGAGGTAGCCCCTTCAATGGCACGTCCCGTCGGGGTGGAGATCGTGTCCCACTTTTTAAGGGATTTGACTAATGATTCACAGTATCCCACTCACGCTTAGCGCAACGACTATATCAGGAAGAGGCGAGGTTGGTGGCGCATTTACAGGACTCTTGGTATTGCGACTGCTTATAAAAGAGACCAGTCATAGTTATCCCCGCACGCCTTCTTCTTCACCCCGCCATAGCCTTTCCCAGTCTACAAAGCTCGAGTGCTCCAATCCAACTTCTCACGAAGTCGAGTTTGGCAATGTAACGCCCCAAGACCAATGCGCCAGATGCCTTCCAGTTATCGCCGTTGTTGCCATGTCATCCGCTTGGGTGTTGCACTTTGTCATGTCATATTGTGCATTCATCTGCATGTTTTTCAAAACTTGCATCCATTCGTAGTTGCCCACCTCCCAGTTCTCTCCGTTGTCCGTTCTGAGCCCAAACACACTCGCACGTGCCCGCGGCACATCCGAAATATTATTTTATAAGTGACACAAAAATGTTCTCGGAATGGGATGAAAGTTGGAGTGCGGTGTTGTTATGTTTTAGGTAGTCCGCTTGCCAAATTTCATCACATTTGGAGTCCGTTTGATATCCCAACCATCATCCGTAAAGGCATTGTTGCTGGTTTATTCGTCGGACATTTTCGGTCTCCAAAAACATGTGCTGGGCTGCCCATCTCCCTCTCTTCTCAACCCACTAGCGCACCTGCACAGCCCATCATCACCCACCTAAACTCCCCCTCTCACCGGAGCGTCGGATCGAGGTCGGAGGGTGCAAAACCCCCCTAAACCCTCCTAATCCCTAGCCTACCCCTATATATACACCCTCCTATGCCATTGTGGGCATCCCTAGCCCCTCCACCTACCTCTAGCCTTCCCCCTCGGGTCATCCGCCGCCACCTCGAAATCTGCGCCACCCCACTCCACCGTTGCCACTTGTCACCGGCCTAGAGGCCAGTGCCGCCACCCGCCGTCGTTCTCCACCAATCCGCACAGGCCACCTGTCCCCGCACCGCCCCATCCGCTGTGGCCTGCCAGGCCTAGGGTAGGCCCGCCTCGGGCACGATCTGGGCCGAGCCCCGGCCCGACCGCCGCCCTCGCCCGCTCCCGAGCGTGCTCGATCCACCCTGCTCGATCCTGAGCTGGATCGGGAGCGCCTCCGCCTCGACACCGCCGACCGGCCACCAGAACCGCTGCTCCGCCGCCCAGCCGCGCCTCCAGGCCAGTTTCGTGATACGTCTCCGTCGTATCTACTTTTCCAAACACTTTTGCCCTTGTTTTGGACTCTAACTTGCATGATTTGAATGGTACTAACCCGAACTGACGCTGTTTTCAGCAGAAATGCCATTGTGTTATTTTTGTGCAGAAATAGAAAGTTCTCAGAATGACCTAAAAATCAATGGAGATTATTTTTGGAATATATAAACATATTGGCGAAAGAATCGAGGCCAGGGGGCCCACACCCTGTCCACGAGGGTGGGGGCGCGACTACCCCTTGGGCGCGCCCCCTACCTCGTGGGCCCCCTGGTGCTCCACCGACCTCAACTTCAACTCTATATATTCATGTTCGGGGAGAAAAAATCAGAGAGAAGGATTCATCACGATTTACGATACGGAGCCGCCCCAAGCCCAAATCTCTCTCGGGAGGGCTGATCTAGAGTCCGTTCGGGGCTCCGGAGAGGGGAATCCGTCGCCATCGTCATCATCAACCATCCTCCATCACCAATTTCATGATGCTCACCGCCGTGCGTGAGTAATTTCATTGTAGGCTTGCTGGACGGTGATGGGTTGGATGAGATTTATCATGTAATCGAGTTAGTTTTGTTAGGGTTTGATCCCTAGTATCCACTATGTTGTGAGATTTATGTTGCTATGACTTTGCTATGCTTAATGCTTGTCACTATGGCCCGAGTGCCATGATTTCAGATCTGAACCAATTATGTTTCCATGAATATATGTGAGTTCTTGATCCTATCTTGCAAGTCTATAGTCACCTATTATGTGTTATGATCCATTAACCCCGCAGTGACAATAATCGGGACCATTACCGGTGATGACCGTAGTTTGAGGAGTTCATGTATTCACTAAGTGTGAATGGTTTGGTCCGGTACTCTATTAAAAGGAGGCCTTAATATCCCTTAGTTTCCATTAGGACCCCGCTGCCATGGGAGGGTAGGACAAAAGATGTGATGCAAGTTCTTTTCCATAAGCACGTATGACTATATTCGAAATACATGCCTACATTACATTGATGAATTGGAGCTAGTTCTGTGTCACCCTATGTTATAACTATTGCATGAGGAATCACATCCGGCATAATTCTCCATCACCGATCCAATGCCTACGAGCTTTTCACATATTGTTCTGCGCTTAGTTACTTTACCATTGCCACTGTAACAATTACTACAAAACTCCTACTGTTACTTTTGCCACCGTTATCGTTACTTCCATACTACTTTGCTACTAAGTACTTTGCTGCAGATACTAAGTTATCCAGGTGTGGTTGAATTGACAACTCAACTGCTAATACTTGAGAATATTCTTTGGCTCCCCTTGTGTCGAATCAATAAATTTGAGTTGAATACTCTACCCTCTAAAACTGTTGCGATCCCCTATACTTGTGGGTTATCAAGACTATTTACTGGCACCATTGCTTGGGAGCATAGCTCTATTCTTTGAGTCACTTGGGATTTATATCTGCTGGTCACTATGAGGAACTTGAAAAACGAAAGAACTAAGATTTTTCCCTCAACTACGAGGGGAGGTAAGGAACTGCCATCTAGCTCTGCACTTGATTCACCTTCTATTTTGAGTAAGCTTGCGACACCTAAACCTGCTTCTCCTATTAATTCTAATACGTCGCATGTTATTGATGATGTCACTTCTGCTATGCACGATACTTATGATGAAACTACTTCTATGCTTGATACTACTGTGCCACTAGGTGAATTTCTTGATGAACAACTTGCTAGGGCTAGAGAGAATGAAACTATTTAAACTGATAATATTGATGAAAGTGATGATGAAGATTCTCCCCCTAGATATGAATTGCCTGTTGTGCCTGAGGGTTATGTTATGGATGAAGAAACTGCTAGAGACTTTCTTGCTTGCAATGATAGGAGTGATCTTAAGAAATTTTTAGCTAAGCTGAAAGAACAATCTCTGAATGCTAGTATTAAATATGACCCTGCTTTTGCTACTTCACCTATCTTTGGATTATGATTTCTCTGTTGATACTGAGATAATTACTTTTGTTGAATCTGATCCTTTTTACGGCTATGAATCTGAAACTGTTATGGCACATCTTACTAAATTAAATGATATAGCCACCCTGTTCACTAATGATGAGAAAACTCATTACTACTTTATCCTTAAATTATTTCCGTTCTCATTAAAGGGTGATGCTAAGATATGGTTTAGTTCTCTTGATCCTGGTTGTGTGCGTAGTCCCCAGGATATGATTTATTACTTCTCTGCTAATTGTTTCCTCGCTCCTAAGAAACAAGCTGCTTTAAGGGAAATATATAATTTTGTGCAAATTGAAGAAGAGAGTCTCCCACAAGCTTGGGGGAGGCTTCTCCAATTACTTAATGCTTTGCCTGATCATCCTCTCAAGAAAAATGAAATACTTGATATCTTTTATAATGGACTAACCGATGCTTGCAGAGACCACCTCGGTAGTTGTGCTGGTTGTGTTTTCAGGGAAAGAACTGTTGATCAAGCTGAATTGCTATTGAATAATATGTTGACTAGTGAAAATAATTGGACACTTCCTAAACCAACTCCTAAGCCAACTCCGAAGAGAAGAGGTATTCTATTTCTCAGTCCTTAAGGTATGCAAGAGGCAAAGAAATTTATGAAAGAAAAGGTTATTAAAGCTGAAGATGTTGAGAATTTACCTCCTATTGAAGAAATACATGGTCTTAATTTGCCGCCTGTTGAAGAAATACATGGTCTTGATAACCCGACACAAGTAGTAAAGGTAAATTCTCTCTATAGATATGATAAAGCTGAAATCCCGCTGTCGGTGGGAAAGGACACCTATGGGATCACTGGAATCCCTTCTATGGTTGGCGGGCGCGGGTTGTGAGAAGAGCAGGTCTAACAGGAAGCACACGGATTGTTTACCCAGGTTCAGGCCGCGAGGATGCGTAATACCCTAGTCCAGCTTTGGTGGATGTATTGAGTGTTCTTGTGTTCTTGAGCTAGCTACGGGGTGTAACTTGCCCAAAAGAGCCGAATCCTTCTCCTGGTCGCCTCAGACCTCCTTTTATAGGCAAAAGGTGCTGCCACAGTGTTACACAGGAGGTGGAAAGGTCTACAGTGCGCGAGCTTATCGCCCGGTGTTACGGGACAAAGCGCATTAAAAGCGCTACTTAGGTGTCCATTAGCTTTATTGGGGACGGGAACGAGGCACGTCCCGTCCGTCGCTGCTCCGCCTCGCTTCAACACGCGCCCAGGCCAGCGATGCGTGAGGTGCCATGTACGCAGGCAGGCAGCTGAGGTGGCGCGGTGGCAGGGCCTTCACGAAGATTTGCATGTCACCACATAGGTGCTTGCTGAGTGGGTGTAGAGGCCGCCCGTCACCACGCAGGTGCCTGCCCAGCTGGTTGAGCTAGCAGCTGCTTGGGAACGACGGTGGAGTCTTGGCTGGTGCGGGCCTGGCTGTGGCCCTGCTGACGCCCTCGGCAAGGGTCTTGCCGTGGCGCTACGGTCATTCCTGGCAAGGCTCTTGCCGGGGATCTTGTGGGTTTCCTCGGCTAGAATCCCGCCGAGGATCATCGTCTTCTGGTCCTCATCGGATCTCATGTATCTATGATCTTGCCAAAGATCTGCAGGCCACCACAGAGGTGCCTCCCGAGCTGTGGGTCCAATGTAGTTGTTGGTGACGTTTGGAACCCTTGGGCTCAAGGGTGGCTCGCTCTGCTAGTGTTGGGCAAGAAGCCCCGGCAAGGCTCTTGCCGGGGCCGCGGAGGCTGCCCTCGCATGGGTCTTGCCGGGGGAGTCCAACTCACCCCTTGCTCTTTTATGCTCCTGGTCTTGGCGTTGCTTTGACCGTCTTGTGCTCCAGCTTCTTTCCGGCTTCCCTCCTCTGCCCTGCTAAGTGTGGCCGCGGCGCGCGGCTCTGACTGCCCATGCACAAGTAAAGGCGTCAAAAGGAGAGCCCCTACTTTTGTACACTGACAGGAGCTCCCGGGTCTGGGCCACACATAAGCATGACGCGTTGTTGGGCCAGGCCCAGAACGGTGCGCGGGCAGGTGGGGCGGATTTTACCGCAGTAACTGTTTGTCCGCCGCGCTTCCCCACGACCCGCGTTGAACGCGCGACGTGGAGGGTCGTGCGTGACGTGGGGGTCATGCGTGGGGCGGTTCCCACTTGCATGCATCACATCGCAGTTAATGGGAAAAGAGGCGCCCCGCACCTTCCTCGTAAAAAGGAATAACCGCGGGCACGCTGCTCATTTACCCTCCGTGCTTTCCTCGATCTCGGAACCACCGTCTCCTTCTTCCTCCTTCTCAAGCTCTCGCCTTCGCTCACCGCCACTGTGTCTTCGCTGTCTTATGTCCCTTGCTTCTCGCAGCCGCCATGGCACCCAAGACCAGCAGAGGCAAGGGAGTGGCCAAGGACGCCAGGGAGAGGGAGCCGCGGGAAAGCGGGTTGGCGGTGCGGCGGACGGAGCATGCCTACTTCCCGTCGACGGTAGACGCGGTCGAACTCCGGGACTACTTCAAGCACATGTGGGGGTGCAAGATGGGAAGCGAGATGACGGGGCATCCGGCCATGCGCGTCATCCCCTCCACCTTCGCCGAAGCCGCCCCGAATCGATACCCGTTCATCGTTGACTACTTTTCTTGTGGCCTCTACCCCCCTTCTCCGATTTCTTCAGTGACATCAGGCACACCTACGGCTTCCACCTTCTGGATTTTACTCCAAATGCCGTGGCATGCATGGATCTTTTGCGCACCTCTGCGAGGGTTTCTCCGGGGTGCATCTCAACACGGCGTTCTTTCGCCACTATTTCTTCCCTCGCATCCAAAAGGGAGGCGCCATTTCCAGTTGCGTCGCCTGGATCCCAAGGACCCAGGAGAAGGAGACATATCTGGACGGCGCCCAGAAGGAGAGGTGGGAAGAGAGGCAAGGCCGTTGGTGCTGGATTGAGGAGAAGGACCCACCAGCATTCTGTGAGGTTCGCCAGGCGTCGCCGTTCCGTAGAAATGACTGGAGCGATGTGTATGTCGACGACAAGAAGCTCACGGTCGCCACCACCAGGATTCTCCATCTCATCGAGGCCGGGCTCACCCTCGAGATGATCGGGGCGGATTTCATCCGCCACTGAATCGCTCCGCTACACAATAAGGGGAGGCCATCCTGGCTCTTCACGAACGCCGCCGACATCATGAGGCTCCGACCCGGCTTGGACCACAACTTCACGGTGATGGGGCACGCCCACTTCTGCCAGCGGCTCTTCCAGCTTGACGTGAACCGCGACGGCGAGGTCGAGCGGTCCGGCAAGGCCGCGAAGGCCGCGGCGAAGGCCGGCAAGGTCGCCAAGGGGCCCTTGTTCAAGTTGCTGGCGGAAGTGGTCCCACTGAGTAACAACTCATGCCGAAACGAGATCATTGCCATGATGCCGGAGTTCAACGCGCACGGCCTCGTCCCAACTTGGGCCGAGTCGCTGGAGGATCAAGTGCAGGAGTTCTTTGACTCCCTGGTGGAGAAGTACGTCCGCAATGAGCCGCGGCTCGTCCAGGACACCACCCAGGCGGAGCTGGACTACATCGCCGGCAGGGCAGTGGAGCCAGAGCTCGCCAAGGAGGCCAGCAGCACCGGCGGCATGGAGGATAAGGCCGCGGCGGCCGCGGAGGAGAATGAGCTTGCCCAGTGGGTGGAGTCTGCTGGTAGGCCAGGAGCGCCGACACCGAGCTCCCCTCATCGAGGATGTGGTCGACGAGTCGTCGTCGGAGGAGGCCGAGGCTGTCGACCCTCCGGCCACGGGGAGAGGGCGAGTCCTGCGGAGGGCCACCTCTGGCGAGCCGGTTCGGCCCGACAGGGTCGTGCAGCCTCGGCAAGCTCAGGAGGCTTCTGCGCGCCAAACGAAGGCCACGGCTGCAAAGAAATCAGTGAAGGCCGCAGCGGCGAAGGAGAAAGCATCTGCCTCTTCTTCACCCAAGCGCGTCCATACTCCATCTGCTTCCCCTCCTCCCGTAGATGACGACGCGGAGGTTGTCTTTGATTTCGGGTCCCTCAGCCCAAGGAGGAAGAGGAAGGCGGCAGAAGAGGAGGTGGAGGATGAGTAAGCATCTTGCTCCTTTTTGTCATCTCCGTCCCCTCAATCCGTGCCGCTTGTCTTTATCTGTTCTTCTCCTTTGCAGGGATGCGGAGACACTAGCCTAGAGGGTGAAGAGGGCCAGGGCATCGGTGAGCGGCCAGCCCCTAGGAGGTACTTCCGGTACACCGCTGGTGGTGTTGACCAGCCCGGACAGCAGCCCCCGGCAAAGCCCCCAGCGTAAGTTCATCACTCACCCCTCGCCGACGTGTCTTGGGGGCACGATCTCTTGGTGCTGACCTTGTCGTGGTTGCAGGAGGAGGACAGCAGCAGGAGGAGCCACAGAGGGCTACCCTCAACACGCTGCCCCCATCGACCACGCCGCCCCGAGGGGCGTCCCCGGCGAGGGCGCCAAGCACCGAGCCCACGGAGGAGGAGGAGGAGAACCCCGGTGCTGGTGGCTTCGCCTGAGCACCAAATGTTGGCGGGGAGGGGACCTCTGCTTCCCAACCCGGCACTGGTAAGTCACTCGCCTTCCATCCCTGTTCTTTTTCTATTCTTTCTGAATCTTGGTCTTGGCCTCGCCTCATCCCCTTCTCGCTATCCAGACCCCCCTCGGCGGACCCAGAGGACATAGACACCGTCATTGAGGACGTCGTCAAGGCCGCCGAGGCGGAGGCCGAGAAGATCGCCGCCGAGGAGGCCGCCAAGGGCGATGCCGAGGGCGCCGCCAAGGGGCCTGCCGGGGAGCCCGGTAAGGCTATTGCCGAGGAGGTCGGGCCTGCCGGGGAGGCCGGCAAGTCCGCTGCCGAGGAGGAGGTGGTCGATGACCAGCCTTCCTCCTCTGCTGCCTCTGGCTCGGGCAGGTATCTGAAGGTAGCTGACGACCTTTACGTCCACCTTCCAGGGGCGTCGAGCTCCAGGGCGCCCGTCGAGGGAGAGGTGTTTGATGAGGAGGTGCTTGCCGCCGCTGGGCTCGAGGTTGTTGATGATCCGAGCATCGGTGGTGATGGTTCTCAAGAGGAGCGGCTTCTCCAGGCCATGGGTGCCAATTTCCGGAAGCTCCAGGCGCTCCACCGCGCCCGCCTGGACAAGGCCATGTCCAGGATGGCAACAGTGGACTAGGCGGAGGCAGAACTCAAGGTGCGCGTCGCCGAGGCACAAACTTGGTTCCGCCAGGCTTGCGAGGAGCTGAAGGCCGCGCAGGGCGAGCTGGCCAAGCGCGAGGTGGAGCTCACCATGAAGCGGGCCGACATCAAGAAGGCCCAGGAGACGGCGGAGAACTTGGCCGCTGCTGCCGAGACCGCTCGAACCCAGCACCAGGCTGCGCCGAACTCCCAGGAGGAGGACCTTGCCGCGCGTGAGGAGTCTTGGCTCTGCTCTAGCTCCTGGGTCCGCAGCTGCTTGGGAACGGCGGTGGAGTCTTGGCTGGTGCGCGCCTGGCTGTGGCCTGCTGACGCCCTCGGCAAGGGTCTTGGCGGGGGGGCCGGCAAGGGTCTTGCCGTGGTGCTGCGGTCGTTCCAAGCAAGGCTCTTGCCGGGGGTCTTGTGGGTTTCCTCGGCTAGAATCCCGCCGAGGATCATCGTCTTCTGGTCCTCATCTGATCTCATGTATCTATGATCTTGACAAAGATCTGCAGGCCACCACAGAGGTGCCTCCCGAGCCCTGGGTCCAATGTAGTTGTTGGTGACGTTTGGAACCCTTGGGCTCAAGGGTGGCTCACTCTGCTGGTGTTGGGCAAGTTGCCCCGGCAAGGCTCTTGCCGGGGCCGTGGAGGCCGCCCCGGAAAGGGTCTTGCCAGGGGAGTCCACCTCGCCCCCTTGACCTTTTATGCTCCTGGTCTTGGCGTTGCTTTGACCGTGTTGTGCTCCGGCTTCTTTCCGGCTTCCATCCTCTACCCTGCTAAGTGTGGCTGCGGCGTGCGGCTCTGACTGCCCGTGCACAAGTAAAGGGGTCAAAAGGAGAGCCACTACTTCTGTACACTGACACCCGCCTACTAAGTTTGCTAGCCAATGCTTGGATGAGTTCGATAATTTTATGGTTAAGCAAGAAGATTTCAATGCTTATGTTGGTAGACAATTGAAACGAAATGCTTATATGATTGAACACTTGGGTGATTATATGTCTAGAGTTAATGGTGAACTTAAAATCATTAGTAAACATGCTTCTATGGTTACCACTCAAGTAGAACAAGTTCTTAAAGCTCAGAATGATTTGCTCATTGAGTTAAATTATAAGAAAAATGACTTTGTTGTTAGAGTTGCAACTAGAGGAGGTAAAATGACTCAGGAACCTTTGTATCTTGAGGGCCACCCTAAGAGAATTGAGCAAGATTCTCAGAGAACTAATGTTGATGCACCTAGTCCTTCTAAGAAGAAGAAAAATAAAAATGATAGGACTTTGCATGCTTCTAGTGAACCTGTTGTTGACACACCTGAGAATCCCAATGATATTTCTATTTCGATGTCAAACACAATCTGGTAATGAACATGAACCTAGTGATAATATTAATGATGATGTTCATGTTGATGCTCAACCTAGTAATGACAATGATGTAGAGATTGAACCTGTTGTTGATCTTGATAACCCACAATCAAAGAATGAACGTTATGATAAGAGAGACTTTGTTGCTAGGAAGCACGGTAAAGAAAGAAAACCATGGGTTCAAAAACCCATGCATTTTCCTCCTAAACTATCCAAGAAAAAGGATGATGAGGATTTTGAGCGCTTTGCTGAAATGATTAGACCTATCTTCTTGCGTATGCGTTTTACTGATATTCTTAAAATGAATCCTTATGATAGGTATATGAAGGATATTGTTACAAATAAGAGAAAAATACCGGAAGCTGAAATTTCCACCATGCTTGCTAATTATACTTGTAAGGGTGGAATACCTAAGAAACCAGGAGATCCAGGGGTACCAACTATACCATGCTCCATTAAAAGAAACTATGTTAGAACTGCTTTTAGGGATGGCAATGGGGCCCCATACCCGCCAAACCCATGTGGATTTCATCTATTAGGGGGTGGGGATGGGCGGAAAACATCCCGATGGGGGATATTTACCAAACTAATTTATTCCCCGTAGGGTACAACGGGGATGGGGACGATATCCTATTGCCCAGACCCAATACCCATCGGGAACCTGGTTAGTAACTACGACACTGCGGTCAACCTTAAAATATTGACAAAAAAACTTGCGAAAACAAAAAAAGCTCTGAGAAAACCTTAAACCTATCACACGTCCTCATCTCAGCTGCCACCATGACCAAGAAGTCAGTACGAACTAGATATGCATTAGCAGGAGAAGGACAATACCATTTATGTATGTTGATTATAGGGTGTCATTTTATGTATATGAGTATTTGTTTATGTGGATGGGGACCCTAATGGTGCCCCATTGCCCAGTGGGGCATGGGTATGGGGAAATTTCATCCCCAGTCATGTAAACGGGGATGGGGATGGGATGATAGCGAATAGATGGGGATGGGGATGTTGTAGGTATCCCCATAGGGGATTGTCCCCATTGCCATCCCTAACTGCTTTATGTGATCTTGGAGCCGGTGTTAGTATTATGCCTCTCTCTCTTTATATCGTAGACTTGATTTGAATAAGTTGACACCTACTAAAATATCTTTGCAAATGGCCGATAAATCAACAGCTATACCTGTCGGCATTTGTGAGGATGTACCTGTTGTGGTTGCAAACATTACTATTTTAACGGACTTTGTTATTCTTGATATTCCCGAGGATGATAGTATGTTGATTATCCTTGGTAGACCCTTTTTGAATACTGCAGGGGCTGTTATTGATTGCAACAAAGGCAATGTCACTTTTCATGTTAATGGTAATGATCATATAAAGACACTTTCCGAGGAAACAACATCAAGTCCACAGTATCAATTCTATTGGAAAAATTCCATCGATTATTATTGGACATTTTGAATTTCCTCTTCCTACTATCAAGAAGAAATATGATATTCTTATTGTTGGGGATGTGCATATCTCCGTTGAGGTAACCTAGTGCTATTCGAAAACTCTCCGGTTTCATGCGACTCGGAGTGAGTTTGTTAACAAGACTTGATCAACCTTGTTAGTGGATTCCTTTTGAAGAGCATGAGATGGATGAAGTTAGAAAGCACAACCTTCTGTACCCTCCTTTTACTTTCTGTTATTTAGATCAAATAAAGCAAAAATAGTATATTCTGCCTGTTTTCTGAATTATGAGTGCAATAAACAATACCCCTAAAATATAAGTTCTCTGAATGCCCTGAAATTGAAATGTGATTTTTTCAAGAATATTTGAGAATATTTGGCACTGAGAACACATCGGGGGAGCAAGCACCTGGCCACGAAGGTCCAGGGCGCGCCCACCCCCTGGGCGCGCCCCCCTGCCTCGTGGGCCCATGGTGGCTCCCCTCCACTTATTCCAGCCACCACACTCCTTCCTCCCAAAAAAATCACCAACCAGCTCAAGCACAAGTTCTAGCTCATTTTGTTGCGATTTTCGATCTCCTTGCTCAAAGCTCCACTCACAAAACTACTTTGGGGGATTGTTCTTCGAGGAAGAAATATGTTTAGGAAATTGTACCAAGTTGGTTCTTCAATGAAGCAAGGACCCAGGCCCGCAATGCGTGAGCCGGAGCCACAACCTGATCCTCCACGTTAGTCTATTTACCAGTGGGATCCGGAGGAGATCGCCAATCAGTGGTACACCGAGGCTCCTTCTCAGTACGACCCCAACTATAACTTTGGATATCCGCCAGGCCATCCATGGGCATGAACCAACTTAGGCCAAAAGCCTAAGCTTGGGGGAGTACGCATTTCTCACCGACATTACATTCATGTTTACACACTCATGCTAGTTGTTGGTGCTCATACTTTTTCACTGTAATATCCATGCTAGTTTATTTTCTTTTGTTTTTTTCGCTTTCTTCTTGTGTGTTTGAATAACCTTAAGAAAAACGAAAAAAATAGTTGTAGCTTTTAGCTAGTTTACTTTCCTTGCCTGTAGTAGTAAATAAAAGAAAACCCAAAAAGATTTCATGTTCTTCTTTTGCTTGTTGGGAGCTTTCCCGTGTAAATAGTTTTATTTCTTTTCTTTTCTTTGGGGGTCGAGAGGAGAATACCATAATGAAAATGTTGAGTGGCTCTTATATGCATTATTGTTGATTAACCAAAGAGCCCATATTACCTTGTCTTCTCCTTTGTATAAGATGCTTGCAGATTCCAGCTTAGTCCAATGCACGTGCTCTATTATTATTATTCACTACATTCTGTCGTGCAAGTGGAAGGCAATAATGACGATATATGATGTAATGATTGAGATCAGAGAACCTGGTATGATCAACCTCTTTTGTTTTTGTGAATATGATTAGTTCATCGTTCTTGATTCAGCCTATTATGAATAAACATGTTTGCAATGACAATTAGAGATTATAGTTGCCCATGCCATGCTTAATTCTCTAGGAGTTTATAATGGTTTACCTTGCGTGCCAACATGCTATTAAAATGGTTGTGATGTGGTATGATAGGGTGGTATCCTCCTTTGAATGATTCATGTGACTTGACTTGGCACATGTTCACACATGTAGTTGAAACAAAATCAACATAGCCTTCATGATATTTATGTTCATGGTGGATTATATCCTACTCATGCTTGCACTCAATGTTCATTAATTTTAATGCATGTTCATGACTGTTGTCGCTCTCTAGTTGGTCGCTTCCCAGTCTTTTTCTAGCCTTCACTTGTACTAAGAGGGAATACTGCTTGTGCATCTGCTTCCATAAACCCCAAAGTTATTCCATATGAGTCCACCATACCGTCCTATATGCGGTATCTACCTGCCGTTCCAAGTAAATTTGTATGTGCCAAACTCTAAACCTTCAAATGAAATTCTGTTTTACATGCTCGAATAGCTCATGTATCAACTAGGGATGTCTGTATCTTCCATGCTAGGCGGGTTATTCTCAAGAGGAGTGGACTCCGCTCCTCACTCACGAGAAAATGGCTGGTCACCGGGATGCCAAGTCCCATGCTCTAAGCAAATCAAATCAAAATAATCGCAAACAAAACTCCCCGGGACTCTTGTTACTTGGAGGCACTCATTGTTTCGAGCAAGCCATGGATTGATTCTTGTTGGTGGAGGGGGGGGGTATAAACTTTACCATTCTGTTTGGGAACCGCCTATAATGTGTGTAGCATGGAAGATATCGAGATCTCTCAGTTGTTATGTTGACAATGAAAGTATGCGGCCCAAAATATTATTCATGTCTATTTCAAAATCGAGCTCTGGCACCTCTACAAATCCCTGCTTCCCTCCGCGAAGGGCCTATCTATTTACTTTTATGTTGAGTCATCACCCTCTCATTAAAAAGCACTAGTGGGAGAGTACCGCTGTCATTTTCATCCATTACTATTAATTTAAATTGGGTATCACTATGACTGGATCTCTTTTACCATGAATTACAATGTTTAGTCAGTCCTTGATCTTCAAGGGTGCTCTGCATTTAAGTTTTCCGGTCTCAGAAAGGGCTAGCGAGATACCATCTTGTTATTTCATATTATGATTGTCTTGAAAAAGTGTTGTCATCCGAGATTTATTATTATTGCTCACTAGTTGATTATGCCATTGAGATGAGTAAACATGAGACCTAAATGTTATTGTGAATATGGTTAGTTCATAATCTTTGCTAAAAACTTGAATGCTGGCTTTACATATTTACAACAACAAGAGCAAACAGAGTTTGTAAAAGTTTTTCTTTATCATTTTTAGTTTATCAACTGAATTGCTTGAGGACAAGCAAAGGTTTATGCTTGGGGGAGTTGATAGGTCTCCGTCGTATCTACTTTTCCAAACACTTTTGCCCTATTTTGGACTCTAACTTGCATGATTTGAATGGAACTAACCCGGACTAACGCTGTTTTCAGCAGAATTGCCACGGTGTTATTTTTGTGCAGAAATAGAAGTTCTCGCAATGGCCTAAAAATCAACGGAGATTATTTTTGGAATATATAAAAAATGCTGGCGAAAGAATGAAGGCCAGGGGGGCCACACCTTGTCCACGAGGGTGGGGGCGCGCCTACCCCCTTGGGTGCACCCCCTGCCTCGTGGGCCCCCTGGTGCTCCACTGACCTCAACTTCAACTCTATATATTCGTGTTTGGGGAGAAAAAAATCATAGAGAAGGATTCATCGCGTTTTACGATACGGAGCCGCCACCAAGCCCTAATTTCTCTTGGGAGGGCTGATCTCGAGTCCGTTCGGGGCTCCGGAGAGGGGAACCCGTCGCCATCATCATCATCAACCATCCTCCATCACCAATTTCATGATGCTCACCGTCGTGCATGAGTAATTTCATCGTAGGCTTGCTGGACGGTGATGGGTTGGATGACATTTATCATGTAATCGACTTAGTTTTGTTAGGGTCTGATCCCTAGTATACACTATGTTCTGAGATTGATGTAGCTATGACTTTGCTATGCTTAATGCTTGTCACTAGGGCCCAAGTGCCATGATTTCAGATCTGAACCTATTATGTTTCCATGAATATATGTAAGTTCATGATCCTATCTTGCAAGTCTATAGTCACCTATTATGTGTTATGATCTATTAACCCCGAAGTGACAATAACCGGGACCACTACCGGTGATGACCGTAGTTTGAGGAGTTCATGTATTCACTAAGTGTGAATGGTTTGGTCCGGTACTCTATTAAAAGGAGCCTTAATATCCCTTAGTTTCCATTGGGACCCCGCTGCCACGGGAGGGTAGGACAAAAGATGTCATGCAAGTTCTTTTCCATAACCACGTATGACTATATTCGGAATACATGCCTACATTACATTGATGAATTGGAGCTAGTTCTGTGTCACCCTATGTTATAACTATTGCATGAGGAATCGCATCCGGCATAATTCTCCATCACCGATCCAATGCCTACGAGCTTATGGCATATTGTTCTCCGCTTAGTTACTTTACCGTTGCCACCGTTACAGTTACTACAAAACTGCTACTGTTACTTTTGCCACCGTAACCGTTACTTCCATACTACTTTGCTACTAAATACTTTGCTGCAGATACTAAGTTATCCAGGTGTGGTTGAATTGACAACTCAACTGCTAATACTTGAGAATATTCTTTGGCTCCCCTTGTGTCGAATCAATAAATTTGGGTTGAATACTCTACCCTCGAAAACTGTTGCGATCCCCTATACTTGTGGGTTATCATTCCGCACAGCCCTCTCTCCTTTCTGCTCCCCCGGCTACTCTTCCTCGCCCTCTCACCCTCCCTCTCTCGTAGGACAAGCCTCCGCCGCCGGAGTTGCCCGAGCCATCGCCGCCGAGCTCGTCGCCGGACTCCTCGCCCTCAAGCGTCGCTGGATCCGGGGACCCCACGCCTGGATCCACCCATCCCCACTGGAGTCAGCCGTGCCCGTCGCCAGAACCTCTCGCGTCGCCCTTCCGGAGTTCGGGCACCGCCGCCATCGACCTCATCCGGAGCGCCTCTGCCCCGCATTGACCTTGTCGCGTGGGCCCTGCGTCGACCCCGCGTCCCCACTACATCGGAACGGCCTCGTCCAGTCCCGATCCCGACCACCAAACCAAACACGCGCCTTCCCCCTGGATACGTCCATCCCGCACGACCTCGTCCCATTTTCGCGAGGGTAAATTCCACTAAGTCCCTGAGTTTTCATGTTATGTGTGCATGTTGTGATGCTTGTAACTTTGTCCATGTGGCTCCGTTTTGCGTGTCAAATGTTCAACTCTGGATGGTCTTCATGATGGTTCCATTTGCATTCATGTTACTGTTCATTTTGATGCCTGAATCTTCGCTGCAGAAGTGCTAAATGGTATAACCTGCTGAAGATTGCTGTAACTTGCCTATTTGTCTTTTTCGTATCATTTTGTTTGATTTTCTTTTGAGCATCGTGCCAACATGTATTAGGAGCATAATCATTCTATCTTTGTTGTGGTGCAATCCATTTATTTTGATATGACCTATGGTGACTAGCACAAGCTTGCAAAGTGAGCTACTTGCTGTTTCTGATTTCAGACACTTGTTTTCTGCCAAGTCTGAATCTGCTACATTATGTTGCCATGTTAACTTGATGCTACTAGTGAATATGTGCATATTTGGGAGATGTTCGGTAAGCATTTTTTGAAGGACGTGTTATGATATATCCATCCATGCCCTTGTTTGAATTTATGGCCTACTTTAGCTTGTCATTACCATGCTCTAAAATTGCTAAATAAAATTTTTGTCAGCCTGTTAACAATAAGTTCATTTTTTCCATGTGAATAGCTAGAGTTCTATGCATCCTATGACCATGTTCTTGCTATGAGTAGTTGCACAAATATGTCTTCTTGCTGTTGGCTATATTTGCATGCCATGATATGCTTTGTGTTGAGTTGCCCAAGCTCTCAAACATGCCTTCTTAATGCTGTTTCTGCTATTTCCAGTAAATTTCACTAAGGGCCTGTTCGGAGTCCCTCCGCTCCATACGACGCCGCTCCAGGAGTAGTCGGATCTACTGTTTAAAACAGCGGAGCGAGGAAATTGGTACTCCGTGGATTCTGTGACCTCCGGAGCGGGTGGGTTTTCGAACAACCCCTAAGTCTGAGAAACTGTTATAATTTGCAATCTTGCCATGATGTTTTCAGCCTTACTCTGTTTTCACCAAGTCCGGGAATCTGTAATAACTTGCAATCTTGTCTTGATGAATGCCATTGATCTAGAGGATATATGGAGATGCTTAGTTATCATGTTTTGCCATGCTTAACCTGTACTCTAATGTCATGCTTTTGTTTGCTATGTGCTTGTGATGTAGCATCATTGTTTCATGCCTCCAACAAGTCAACATGTTATTCCTGCTCACATGCACGCCCTGTTTTTCGCTGTCATAATCTGTGTTATAAAGTTGCTTTTTGCATTGAACTCATTGGATTAATCCTGATGCCTATGAACCTGAACCTTGATGCTAGTTGAAGTATGTAATATGTACTTTGATTGAATGTCATGTTTGTGCCTATCTTGTTCTTGTAGCATGTTGTTCTGATGTGTGCCATGTGCCTAGTTTCTGTTTAGGACAGATTGTGTTTCTAACTTGTTTCGTGTGTATGTGTTGAACCCTGGCTCCGTTTGGAGCATGCTCTATATGAAACTTGCTTGTAGTTTCATCATGCCATGTTGCATCCATGTTTTGGAGTGTTTGTGATTGTGTTTTGCTTGTATTTGCATCAATGCCATGTCTAACTTGTTTTGCTCATATCTTCTAGGCCGTAGCTCCGAATTAAATGAACTTCATAATTAACTTGTTGTTTAACAACTTTAACATTGTGTTTTAATCAGATCAGTACCAATTTTGAAATTTCCATATGGGGAGTTTCCGGAATTGTTATGTGTTGTTTCCGGCCTCATTTAAACTTGCTTTGATGTGGGGTTCTTGTATGCATCATCTCTTGCCATGAGTAGCGTCATATTCCTTGTCATGCATCTTATTTGGTGGAGCATCTAGTCATGTTTTTGTGTTGTGTGTTTACCATGTTGTTTGCTTCTTTCCCGTTGTGCTTCTTCTCGATAGTTACTGTTTCGTTGCGATTGTGAGGATTCTTTCGACTACGCTTGGTTCGTCTATGTCCATTCGTCTTCTTCATGGACTCGTTCTTCTTCCTTGCGGGATTTTAGGCAAGATGACCTTCACCTTGGATCCCACTACTATCTTTGCCATGCTAGTTGTCTTGATGCTATCACTATGTTGCGCTACCCACCAACTGTTTATCAAGCCTCCCAACTTGCCATGATAGCCTCTAACATTTTCCACCATCCTAGCAAACCATTGTTTGGTTATGTTACCGCTTTACTCAGCCCCTCTTATAGCATTGCTAGTTGCAGTTTGTTCCATGTTGGGACATGGATATCATGGGATATCACAATATCAATTATTTAATTAATGCATCTATATACTTGGTAAAGGGTGGAAGCCTCGACCTTTTGCCTGGTGTTTTGTTCCACTCTTGCTGCCCTAGTTTCCGTCATACCAGTGTTATGTTCCTTGATTTTGCGTCCCTAACACGATGAGGGTTTATGGGCCCCTCTTAATAGTTCGCTTTGAATAAAACTCTTTCAGCAAGGCCCAACATTGGTTTTACCATTTGCCTAATAACAACTAAAATTTGCATAGGGAATTTTCGGGCCCCGAGGACTTAATCAACCCTCGGGCCAGTGCTCCTCATGAGTGGTTGTCCAAACTAGAGAAGCTTGCGGCGCCACCCCTTGGAAACTTGGGGTTTTTGGTCGCTATAACCGTAGCTCATCCATCGTGGCCTGAGACGAGATACGCGCGGCTACTATCAGGGTGTCGGCATGCTGGGAGGTCTTGCTGGATTTGTTTTACCATTGTGAAATATCTTGTGCCCCGGGATCCCGAGTTTGATCAGATGTCGATGATGGAGCATTGTCTCCGCGGATCGTTAGCTTGTCATGGGATAAGTTGGGACACCCCTGCAGGGTTTAAACTTTCGAGAGCCGTGCCCGCGGTTACGTGGTAGATGGGAATTTGTTAATATCTGGTTGTAGTGGACTTGAACTAAACTAAACTAAAATACACCAACCGCGTGCGTAACCGTGACTGTCTCTTTTCGAGTGAGTCAAGAAGAGAACACGGTGGGGTTATATTTGAACGCAAGTAGTTCAGGATCACTTATTGATCATTACTTGTTTGCGACCGTTTGCATATTTTCTCATCTTACTCTTGTAGTCGTAAGTTAGCGACCATACAATGCTTAGTGCTGCTGCAACCTCACCACTTATCCTTTCCATACCCATTAAGCTTTGCTAGTCTTGATACCCATGGTAATGGGATTGCTGAGTCCTCGTGGCTTGCAGTTTACTACAACAGTTGCAGGTACATGTAATGCAATGATCATGATGTGAGAGCGATGTTTACTTGTTTTGGCGCCCTTCTTCTTCTCCTTCGATCAGGGGATCGGTTCCTGGTCGGCACCTTGGGCTAGCAGGGTGGATGTTGTTTGAGTTTATGTTTGTTTTTTGTCTATAGTTGGATGTTGTTCTTATGTATGATGTTTGATGTATTCTTGTGGCATTTGTATGCCCTTTGTATGTATCCCCAACTATTATTTAATGGTACAATGTAATGATATCCACCTTGCAAAAGTGTTTCAATATGCGGCTCTATCCTTGGTGGAATCTTCGAGTTCCTCTGTGATAGAATCACATATTGGGCATGACAGGCAATGGATGGATCTGGAGCTAAGGGCAAGCGGGAGGCCTCTTGTTTCACCAACAATGACATCGAGCACCTGAAGCGAGCGGGCTTCCTCTCGCCCAACATTGCTCATCGGGCCCCTGAGGAGGGCCCGGTCATGCCGACGCCGCGCGCCGGCAAACGGGTGGTGTTCACTCCCCACTCTATCCGTGGACCGGGTTTCCCACTCCACCCGTTTGTTCGAGGGTTGATGTTCTACTATGGGTTCAACTTCCACGACCTGGCTCCGAACTCTTTTCGCCACATCTCGGTCTTCATCATCATCTGTGAGGCCTTTCTTCGGGTCGAGCCGCACTCTGGCCTATGGCTGAAGGTTTTTAATGTGAAGCCGAAGATCGTGATGGCCAGCATGCGGATTGCGGATGCGCCATGGTGAGCATGCTTACCCAACTCGGCTAGCCGGAGGCTGTGTTTCTGGACACGGTTAAGATCTGAGAGAAAGAGTGGTTCTACATCATAAAGCCCCGTGAGGCGACCTGGGCAGCTGCTCCGGGATTCTGATCTGGACCCCCCGCGAGGTTAAACTCATGGATCAAAAAGGGCCTTGACTGGGAGCCTGCCGCCAAGGTAAAGACACTGCAAAAACGTGTTTCCAATATGATAGAGGCGGGGGGCACACTGACCAACGTGGTCCAGATCATGCTCCACCGTAGTCTCCTGCCTTGCCAATTTCGGGCCGCCCCAATGTTGTCCTAGAAGCCCGAAGACCCCTGCACCGTGCAGTACTTCCACGACACCACCCACGAGAAGCTCTGGAGGGCGTTGTTCAAGCCGCAGAAGACTTGGCCGGATGAGAAGAAGGACATCGGCCTTGACGCCGATAACCCTGCTACTTCTTGAGCTTGCGTTGGTTTTTCCCTTGAAGTGGAAAGGGTGATGCAGCAAATTAGAGTAAGTATTTCCCTTAGTTTTGAGAACCAAGGTATCAATCCAGTAGGAGACAACGAACAAGTCACCGAATACCTACACAAACAATCAAACAACTTGCACCCAACGCGGTAAGGGGTTGTCAATCCTTTCATGGCTACTCGCAAAAGTGAGATCTAATAGACATATATAAATGGTAAAGAAAATATTTTTGGTATTTTTGGTTTATAGATCGGAAAGTAAAAGATTGCAAAAGAAGTAAATTGGAAACTAAATTTGTAGATCGGAAACTTATATGATGGAAAATAGACCCAGAGGCCATAGGTTTCACTAGAGGCTTCTCTCAAGATAGAAAATATTACGGTGGGTAAACAAATTACTGCCGAGCGAATGATAGAAAAGCGCAAAGTTATGACGATATCTAAGGCAATGATCATGAATATAGGCGTCACATCCGTGTCAGGTCGACCGACTCCTACCTGCATCTACTACTATTACTCCACACATCGACCGACTCCTGCCTGCATCTAGAGTATAAATTTCATGAAGAACAGAGTAACGCATTAAGTAAGATGACATGATTTAGAGGAATAAACTCAAGCAATATGATGCAAACTCCATCTTTTCATGCTCGATGGCAACAACACAATACATGCCTTGCTGCCCCTACTGTCACTGAGAAAGGACACCGCAAGATTGAAGCCAAAGCTAAGCACTTCTCCCATTACAAAAAAAAACTAACCTAGTTGGCCAAACCAAATCAATAGTTTGAAGAGACTTGCAAAGATATCAAATCACGCATATAAGAATTCAGAAGATATTCAAATAATATTCATAGATAAGGTAATCATAAATCCACAATTCATCGTATCTCGGCAAACACACCGCAAAAAAGTATTACATCGAATAGATCTCCAAGAACATCGAGGAGAACATGGTATTAAGAATCAAAGAGAGAGAACAAGCCATCTAGCTACTAGCTATGGACCCGTAGGTCTGTGGTAAACTACTCATGCTTCATCGGAAGGGCAATGGTGTTGATGTAGAAGCCCTCCATGATCGAATCCCCCTCTGGCAGGACGCCAGAAAAGGCCCCTAGATGAGATTTGAAGGCTACAGAAGGTTGCGGTAGTGTAAAAGTGTTTTCGTGGATGCCTCTGGTGGCTTGGGCATATAAGAGTATATATAGGCGAAAGAATTAGGTCAGGAAGTGCACGAGGGGCCCCTCCGTCCTTGTGGATGCCTCGTGGCTCCTCCAACTTCATCTCCAAGTCTCCTGGTTTCCTTCTGGTCCAAGAAAGATCGCCGCGAAAGTTTTATTCCGTTTGGACTCCGTTTGGTATTCCTTTTCTGCGAAATTCTAAAACAAGAAAAATACAGAAACTGGCACTGGGCTCTAGGTTAATAGGTTAGTCCCAAAAATAATATAAAATAACATATTAATGCATATAAAACATCCAAAACAGATAATATAATAGCATGGAACAATAAAAAATTGTAGATATGTTGGAGACGTATCAAGCATCCCCATTCTTAATTCCTGCTCGTGCTCGAGTAGGTAAATGTTAAATAGAATTTTGATGTGGAATGCTACCTAACATGTTTATCCATGTAATTTCTTATTGTGGCACGAATGTTCAGATACGTATGATTCAAAACAAAAGTTTAATATTGACATAAAAACAATAATATTTCAAGCATACTAACAAGATAATATGTCTTCTCAAAATAACATGGCCAAAGAAAGCTTATCCCTACAAAATCATATAGTCTGGCTATGCTCCATCTTCATCACACAAGATATTCAAATCATGCACAACTCTGATGACAAGCCAAGCAATTGTTTCATAATTTTGACGTTCTCAAACTTTTTCAATTTTCACGCAATACATGAGTGTGAGCCATGGACATAACACTATAGGTGGAATAGAGGGTGGTTGTGGAGAAGACAAAACGAGGGAGATAGTCTCACATCAACTAGGTGTATTAACGGGCTATGGAGATTCCCATCAATAGATATCAATGTGAGTGTGTAGGTATTGCCATGCAACGAATGCACTAGAGCTATTTGTTTATGAAAGCTCAAAAATAAAACTAAGTGGGTGTGCATCCAACATGCTTGCTCACGAAGACCTAGGGCAATTTGAGGAAGGCCATCGTTGGAATATACAAGCCAACTTCTACAATGAAAATTCCCACTAGTATATGAAAGTGACAACATAGAAGACTCTCTATCATGAAGATCATGGTGCTACTTTGAAGCCCAAGTATGGAAAAAGATAGTAACATTGCCCCTTCTCTCTTTTTCTCTCATTTTTTTTCTTTTTCTTTCTCTTTCTTTTTTTATTTCTCCTTTTTTTTCTTTTCTTTCTCTCTTTTTTTATTTTTTCTTTTCTTCTATTTCCTCACATGGGACAATGCTCTAAAAAAGGAAGATCATCATACTTCTATTTACTTACAACTCATAAAATTACAACTCAATACTTAGAACAAAGTATGACTCTATATGAATGCCTCCGGTAGTGTACTGGGATGTGCAATGAATCAAGAGTGAAATGTATGAAAGAATTATGAATGGTGGCTTGGCCACAAATACGATGTCAACTACATGATCATGCAAAGCAATAGGACAATGATGATGCGTGTCATAATTAACAGAACGGTGGAAAGTTGCATGGCAATATATCTCAGAATGGCTATGGAAATGCCATAATAGGTAGCTATGGTGGCTGTTTTGAGGAAGGTATATGGTGGGTTTATGACACCGAAAAAGTTGCGCGGTACTAGAGAGGCTAGCAATTGTGGAAGGGTGAGAGTGCGTATAATCCATGGACACAACATTAGTCATAAAGAACTCACATACTTGTTGCAAAAATCTAATAGTCATCAAAACAAAGTACTACGTGCATGCTCCTAGGGGTATAGATTGGTAGGAAAACACCATCGCTCATCCCCGACCGCCACTCATAAGGAATACAATCAAAAAATATCTCATGCTCCAACTTCGTTACATAACGGTTGACCATACATGCATGCTATGGGACTCACAAACCTTAACACAAGTATTTATCAAATTCACAACTACTCACTAGCATGACTCTAATATCACCATCTTCATATCTCAAAACAATCATAAGGAATCAAACTTCTCATAGTATCCAATGCACTATATATGGAAGTTTTTATTATATCCCTCTTGGACGCCTATCAAATTAGGACTAAATTTATAACCAAAGCAAATTACCAAGCTGTTTTAAAAACTCTAAAAATAATATAAGTGAAGCATGACAGTTCATCAATTTCTACAAAATAAAGCCACCGTCGTGCTCTAAAAAGATATAAGTGAAGCACTAGAGCAAAATTCCCTAGCTCAAAAGATATAAGTGAAGCACATAGAGTATTCTAATAAATTAAGATTGATGCGTGTCTCTATAGAAAGGTGTGTACATCAAGGATGATAGTGACAAAAAAAAGCAAAGACTCAAATCATACAAGAAGCTCCAAGCAAAACACATATCATGTGGTGAATAAAAATATAGCCTCAAGTAAAGTTACCGATAGATGACGACGAAAGAGGGGATGCCTTCCGAGGCATCCCCGAGATTAGCCTCTTGGTTATCCTTGAGTATTACCTTGGGGTGCCTTGAGAATGCCCAAGCTTAGGCTCTTTCCACTCCTTATTCCATAGTCCATTAAATCCTTACCCAAAACTTGAAAACTTCACAAAGACGTAAACCCAATGTAAAATCTCATAAGCTCCAAGTATAAGAAAATAAATCACCACTTTTGGTACTGTTGTGAACTCATTCTTTATTTATATTTATGTAATATCTATTGGATTCCAACTTCTCCATGGTTTATACCCCCCGATACTAGTCATAGATTCACCAAAATAAGCAAACAACACATAGAAAACAAAATCTGTCAAAAAATGTAATACCAGAACTCCAAAAATTCTGAAAAATTAGGACGACCTAAGTAATTTGTTTATTAATCTTCTACATAGAGAATCAATATTTTATCATGCTTATGTGATTTTAAACAATTATGGGACTGAGCACAAAAGTTTCTGTTTTGCAGCAAGATCAAATCAACTATCACCATAAGCTATCCCAAAGGTCTTACTTGGCATACACACTAATTAAAACATAAAAACACATCTAACAACAGTCTAGTTGAATTATTTATTGCAAAACAGAACCTAAAAGGCGAAAATAAAAAATAAAATTGGGTTGCCTGCCAACAAGCGCTATTGTTTAACGCCCTTAGCTAGGCATTGATAATTTTAATGATGCTCACATGAAAGAGAAGAATTGAAGCACAAAGAGAGAATCATAAAACACGTGACAAACACATCTAAGTCTAACATACTTCCTATGCGTAGGCATTTTATAAATGAAAAAAATTATCAAGCCAAGCAAAAACTAGCATATGCAAGGAAGACAAAAAAGACGATAGCAATCTCAACATGAAGAGAGGTAATTTAGTAACATGAAAATTTCTACAACCACATTTTTCTCTCTCATAATAATTACATGTAGGATCATAAGAAAATTCAACAATATAGCTATCACATAACATATTCTCAACATGATCCACATGCATGCGAAGTTGACACTCTTCCAAAATAGCAGGATTAACATTAACTAAAGTCATGACCTCTCCAAACCCACTTTTATAAAAAAAATCATAAGATTGAAGATTCTCCAAATATGTGGGATCTAAAGTTGACACTCTTCCAAACCCACTTTGAATATTATTGCAAACATCATTATCAATCTCATATTCGTCACGGGGCTTAAATAAATTTTCATGATCATAAGAAGAATCACCCCAATCATCATCATTGCAACAAGTAGTGGAGATATATAGCAAAACTAGCATCCCCAAGCTTAGGGTTTTTGCATATTATTAGCACAATTGACATCAATAGAATTTATAGTAAAACCATTATAATCTTGCCTTTTATTCAAGGAGCTATCATGAATCACTTCTTAAGTTTCTTCATCACAATTTTTAGATTCATGAATTTCAAGCAAAACTTCATAAAGATAATCTAGTGCACAAAACTCACTAGCAATTGATTCATCATAATGGGATCTCTTAAAAAGATTAGCAAGAGGATGAGGATCCATAAACTTTGTTTATGATTTTCAATAAACACACAATTATACCAAGCAAACGAGCAAACTAACCAAGTAAGACATAAGGGCAAACGAGAAGACGAACGAAAGAAGGGCGACGAAAAGGGAAAATCTTTTTGAAATTTGTTTTAGAAGTGGGGGAGAGGAAAACAAGAGGCAAATGGCGAATCATCTAATGCAAGAGATGAGAGTTTATGATGGGTACTTGGTATGGCTTGACTTGTCGTAGATCTCCCCGGCAACGGCACTAGAAATTGGCAGTTGACGGGAAGCAAATCTTGACTTGGTGTATATCTCCCCGTCAACGGCGCCAGAAATTCTTCCTGCTACTTCTTGAGATTGCGTTGGTTTTTCCCTTAAAGAGGAAAGGGTGATGCAGCAAAGTAGAGTAAGTATTTTCCTTAGTTTTGAGAACCAAGGTATCAATCCAGTAGGAGACTACGAACAAGTCACCGAATACCTGCACAAACAATCGAACAACTTGCACCCAACGTGGTAAGGTGTTGTCAATCACTTCGTGGTTACTCACAAAAGTGAGATCTAATAGAGATAGATAAACAGTAAAGTAAATATTTTTGGTATTTTTGGTTTATTGATCAGAAAGTAAACTATTGCAAAGGAAGTAAATCGGAAACTAAAATTGTAGATTAGAAACTTATATGATGAAAAATAGACCCCGGGCCCTAGGTTTCACTAGAGGCTCCTTTCAAGATAGAAAATATTACGATGGGTAAACAAATTACTGTCGAGCAATTGATAGAAAAGTGCAAAGTTATGACGATATCTAAGGGAATGATCATGAATATAGGCATCACGTCTGTGTCAAGTAGACCGACTCCTACCTGCATCTACTACTATTACTCCACACATCGTCCAACTCTTGTCTACATCTAGAGTATTAAGTTCATGAAGAACAGGGTAACACATTAAGCAAGACGACATGATGTAGAGGAATAAACTCAAGCAATATGATGTAAACCCCATCTTTTTATTCTTGATGGCAACAATACAATACGTGCCTTGATCCCCCTACTTTCACTAGGAAAGGACACCGCAAGATTGAACCCAACGCCAAGCACTTCTCCCATTGCAAGAAAACCCAATCTAGTTGGCCAAACTAAATCGATAGTTTGAAGAGACTTGCAAAGATATCAAATCATGAATATAAGAATTCGGAGGAGATTCAAATAATATTCATAGATAAGTTGATCATAAATCCACAATTCATCGGATCTCGGCAAACACAGTGCAAAAAACTATTACATCGAATAGATCTCCAAGAACATCGAGGAGAACATGGTATTGAGAATCAAAGAGAGAGAAGAAGCCATCTAGCTATACTAGCTATGGACCCGTAGGTCTGTGGTAAACTACTCACGCTTCATCGGAAGGGCACTGGTGTCGATATAGAAGCCCTCCGTGATCGAATCCCCCTCCGACAAGACGCCAGAAAAGGCCCCTAGATGGGATCTCACGGGTACAGAATGTTGCGGCGGTGGAAACGTGTTTTCGTGGATGCCAATGGTGGTTTGGGCATATAAGAGTTTATATAGGTTAAAGAATCAGGCCAGGAAGTGCACGAGGGGCCCACAAGGGCGGGGGCGCGCCCCACCTCCCCTGGGCGCACCCGCCGTCCTTGTGTCTTCCTCGTGGCTCCTCCGAATTCATCTCCAAGTCTCCTGGTTTCCTTCTGGTCCAAGAAAGATCATCGCGAAAGTTTTACCCTGTTTGGACTCCGTTTGGTATTCCTTTTCTATGAAACTCTAAAACAAGGAAAATAAAAATAAAAACTGGCACTGGCTCTAGGTTAATAGGTTAGTCCCAAAAATAATATAAAATAGCATATTAATGCATATAAAACATCCAAAACAGATAATATAATAGCGTGGAACAATAAAAAATTATAGATACGTTGGAGACGTATCAGACCCCCCTAAGGAGGTAATGTAATACTATTCTCTTTATGTTTGAATATTTGTGTTCCCACTATGATCCTCAAGTCCTTCTTCTCATTTCCCCAGGGCTGGCTTAAGAAGGTAGTGCAGATGGATAGTCTGGCCCCACTGCCCGAAGACCCCATGTCAACTCTGCTGGAAGAGATGCTGATAGTGGCGCCTTACAAGGCGTCAGAGAATAAGGAGGAGGAGGAGAAGAAGGAACCTCTGAGGGAGGCCAGGGAGGGCCTCCGCCCACGAGTCCATCTGGACACTAAGTTCGGGGACACCGACGCCAACTCCGCACAAGAGGGGGAGTGGGAAGAAGGAGAAGAGGAGGAGAGCGACTCCTCCTGCACCAGGAAGAGAGCGGCATCCACCAAAGATGAAGGGGATCACCCTTCCCTAGCACTGAAGAAGAGGAGCAGGGGAAAGCTGGTCATGCTCGTTGATAGTCCGGACTCTGATGAGGAGTTAGCAGCCTCCGAGAAGGTCCCGGAGAGGGTTCCCAGAGTCGAGCCCCGCGCTGAAAGGTGAGAATCCAAAGATTGTACGGGTGTTGGTATTACAAAACCATTATTAAAAACATGTGTGTTCTCGCATTGCAGCCCTCCGCGCGACCTCCCCAATGACCAGATGTCGGAGGGCATTTCTCCACCAACTGATCTGGCAGAGAGCAGAGGCGCATCAGACGCCGCACCCCCTTCGATCATTGGAGAGACCCGGGAGGTGCTGTCCCAAAGGACCCCACCCGTGCCAAACACAGGGGTAGATGGCGATATCGACATGGCCGAAGCTAATGCTTTGGCCGCCGAAGACCAGGAGAAGGAGCTCGGGTAAGCCGAGCCCTCTCAGAAGACGGTTCCGGGGCCTTCACAGCCCTCTGAAGTGTTACAACAAGATCCGACCGGCGGGAGCTGGGCCCCGCCGCCAAAGGCCGATCACCGGGGCTGGGTCAGGCACGATGGTCGGACATGATGGAGGAGGCTATGAACAGCTCCTCCATAGTCACGGAACACCGCACCCTGATGCGTGCGGTTTTGCAAATCGTTCGGTCCATTAACAGCGACTGAAAGACACTTTTGGTGGCCTCTCTATGGGCTTTTAGGTAAAGAAAGTAATGCTTTTTCGTAAAGAGTAGTTTTTGTGAGTAAGATTTGAGCAATCCTTATATGTAGCAGCTCCCGAGAGTCTGGTAGGTTGCGAAGAAACCTGGCAGATGATCGAAATCATGAGGACACTGGACGAAGTGTCATCTTGTTTTTTGTCGGAAGCGGGGCTCCATGGACCAAAAAATGATTCAAACTCTAGGGTGTGTGCGAAGGATCTTTCCTAGCTATAGCTCTCTACTCATTGCCTCATGGCTTGGCCTCATCGGGTTCGAGCGAGCGGGAAGAAGATGTGGACACGGCGGTTTACCCAGGTTCGGGCCACCTTGCGGTCTAAAATACTACTCCTGCTTTATGGAGGATTGCCTCACGAGGAGGATGAATATGAACTAGTACAAGCAAGAGCTGCCTCGGGAGAGCTCAATTGACAAAGGGTTGGATCCTTTGGGTTTTGATCCGACCCCCCTCTCCTATGGAGACTAGCCTATATTTATAGTGGCCTTGGTCCTCTTCCCTCATAGCTTAGGCGGGAAGGGATACCACATCGGCCAACTTGAAAGGGGATAGGAGTACACCCTATCCTGACTAAAGGTGGTCTTCACATGCAAAGCTTCTAGCCATGAAGCGGAGGTGGGCTCGGTGATGACCTCTGTCCTGCTGAGCCAGCGGTCTTGGTCTTGTTGCACTGGAACGGAAACCTTTGGGGGATTCCGTGGGAACCCGCGTACGTCCTTGCCTCCTTAGCACTGAAGAGGAAACTCTCCTAGACTGCGCCTGTTGGTGCTCTGCTTGCCTTGGTCATCATGGCTCATGTCATCATGCGCCTCGCAAGGTTGGGCACCTTCCGAGAGATGTCCACTCCTCTGGAGGCAGCCTCGGGGGCTGCTCCTCGGGAAACCATGTCGTCGTTCTCCTCGCGAGGAAGGGGCCCTCGCGAGGGTCTTGCTCGTGAAGCCTTGGAGTTGGGCCACGCCGGGTCATCGATGGAGCCACACGCTTGGCCATAGGCACACGGGTCTGGGTACCGCCGGTCCCAAAACGCCAATAGTAGCCCCCGGGCCCATGGTGCACTCGGCCTGGCTTCGAGGCAAAGGGCAACAAAGGGAGGGTGAAGCCATGCGGGCCCTAACAGCCTGCGGGCCAGGCTTGACGCGTGGTGCATGACGGGACGCGGACGCCCCCACTTCCCACGTCGCCTCGGCAACTTCCTAGGCTGACAAAAACCTGGCGCGTACCACGGGGTCATCATTGCTCCACCACGCGCCCGTCTTCCGCCCTTTCCTTCTCAAGCAAGCTCACACCTCACCTGCCAAATTTCGCGGCACCTCGGGCTCACTTCATCGCCATGGCCCGCACAGAAGAAGAAAAGCGGAGCCACGATGACGGCAGACTGCCAAGCGGGGCCGGAGCCCGCCCTGGGCCGGTCTATCATGCTCAATCATGAAGGGCTGGACAAGGTCCTACCTGTGATCACAACAGACTCCAATGAGTGGATGGCGACGAAGGTATGGCCTGCCTCTCGGGCATCTACCGATTTGGAGGACACCACCATCGCCCTTCACCTTCTTGCCCTCTTCTCTGGCTTGCTGCCGCCGTTTGGATTTCTTCAATGCCATGCTTTCGCACTATCAGGTGCAGTGCTGCATTTTGATCCGGAATCCATCATGCTCCTTTCCGCTTTCATGTTCTTGTGCGAAGCCTTCGTGGGCATCGCCCCCTCGGTGGCGCTGCTGCACACTTCTTCTCTGTGTGACTGGTCACCGACGAGCGGTGCTCCGGGTGCGTGGGGCTCTGTGCAGTGAGAATGACAATGGGCGAGGGCATCAACATGGAGATCCACCTAGACACGGATGGCTTCCGGAGACAATGGGTGTACATCAACCCAGCCCAGTACAGCCCCCTGCTCCAGACTCCGTCGTCCCCGGTGAAGGCGAGCTCTGGGTGGAAGCATGAGAGGCTCGCCGACCCGAGGCTCTCGCGAGTCACGACGTGGATGTCCGAACTAAGGGTGGCGGGTGTAACAATGGCGATGGTGGTGAGGGAGTTCATCCGACGGCGGGTCGCTCCCCTCCAGCGCCATTCTCGCCCAATGTGGTCCTTTACTAGCCGCGAGGACACAATGAGGCTTCAGGTGGCTTCTCTGCCCCCAAACATACTGAACGGGGTCCTCCTCCTCTTCACTGGTGCAGAAGCAAATGCGCTACCTTGGGATGGGCTCCCCCTGTACGGCTACACGAGCAGGAGAGACTTCGCCAGGGGAATGCCATGCTTCGATGAATGGGGGTTGCACCCCGAGGGCCACGAGGGGCATCGAGACAACCCCTACCTGGCAACTCCAAGCCCCGAGGGCTTCGAGGCCGAGGAACCCCTAGTGATCGTGGAGGGGCGCGCCAATCTCCCGCCGCGCGGCGGCCCATCTTCACGCCCCCGAATACTGGCGGCGTCGCCCCGCCCGGGGGTGCGGCCCCTGCTCCAAGCGTGGGGAGCCATACGCCGAGCTCTGGTGTACCGACCCCCGATCCTCGTGCCCCCCGGAGGCGGGGGCGGCTTGAGGACGGCGTCGGCTTGCCTCCGCAGCCCCTGAGGAGGAGAAAGTGGATCACTGTCGATGAGTAAGTGCCTTGCTCTCCTTGATTTTCACGTGACAAGTCCCCCTAAGCTCTTTTTCCTCAGGTCCCCTCCAGACGAGGGTGCTCCCGGCGCCAGCTCTTGTAGGCACAGGGCTTGCGGCAGCAACGCGTCACATGGGCCACGGTGCCGAGCCAGCGCGTGCCGGTGAAATCACGCCCCACCTGAGGCGTGTCCTAGCGGGCCTCGGCTCCGCGCCCCTGGCGCTCTTCATCGGACGCAACATCAAGCTCGCGAGGACAGTGAAGAGGCTCCCCTTGCCAATTCTCACTGGTGGCTGGGTCTTTCGTGAGTTAGCAGCCCTTGCGGACAGGGCTCGAGCTTGCACAGGGTCGCGCCTTAGGCGGGACAGTCGGACAGGGAGGCGGCCGGCCCAGGATCATGTCCCGCCTCCGACACGTATCGGAGCATGGAGCGAAGCCTTGGCCGGGTGCTGGAGCTCGCGCGCAACTGTGGCGTCGTCTGGCATGGCCTGTCGCGAGGGGTGCGCTGAACCGGCTCAGAGCAGAGCTTCAGAACATTGATCTTCATCTTGAGGCCGAGAATCTGCACCTCGTACAGGAGTGGCGTCGGCTCGAGGTCGCCATCAACCTTAGCCGCCTGCAGCGCAAGGCTACTCACTCAAAGGAAGAGGAGTCCTCCGTAGCGGCGATAGAAGCCCGCGACCGCGCCTTCGAGGAAGCCGAGGCCGTAGAGGGAGCTTCTGGCTTCGAACGCCGCCCTCTAGCGGCAAGCTCAAGCGCATGAAGCCATCTTGAGTGCCTCAATGGAAGGGCCATCGGCGCGCGAAACTGTCACACCCTGATTTTCATGCCACAACACTTAAGCTAATAAATCATGATAAAGTGTGGTTTGACAAAAACTTTTGCATTATTTGACTTTTATTTGGAGTTGGTTTTCTCTATGTGTTTTTCAAGTGCTCTTTAAAGTCAACACAACTCCACCTTCTATACTTCATCTCCTTTCCCCAAACTTCTGCCCAATGATCATGCCATGTGTATAGTGCAATATAGTATTTTCTTACAAAAATAATTTGGCCAAATAGTATTTTCAAAAATTAGTTTTCCAAAAACCCCTTAATTGAGGTTTGCACTACAAGTACTTGATTTGTGGTATGAAAAATATTTCAAAGAGTATATTTGAAACCTATTAGATATAGGACTCCCATAAACCACAAAAATATTATTTTAAAAGTTATTTTCCTATTTTATTTAAATGCTTTTTCTTCAGGCCAGAAATGGTCTTTAATAGGTTAAAATTATTTTAAAGCTTCAATAATATTTGAGAAAAACCAGGGAAACTCAGTGGACATATAGTTTCCACATATAAGAGTTTCAACACATGGTCATGTTCAAAATATTGGACAAAACCCTCCACAACCATTTCTGTCCATTTCAAGTATTTGAAATATTTCTACAAGAAATATTTTCAAATAAATCCAGGAAAATTCTAGCAAGTCTCATATGCATAATAGGATGACCTTGCAGAGTTTCAGCTCAATTCAAACTGTTTTGGTTCAGAAAAGTGCCCCAAAACCATCTCTCTCCAGATTCTTATTTGAACAACTTTACATTGCCAACTTATTCCAAATGCCCCCAAACATTGTGGTCATTCTCAAAAGCCCAAATTATGACACTACACCAAGTGGTGCATCACGGGGAATGGTTTTGCATGACTAGATCTTGGTAAATGCATTTCTGTTGATTTCTAGGGTTTACAAAAGTTGCATTGCCAACTTTGCCCAAATGAGCTCAAAATTGGTGGAAGGCCCTAACTATATGTGTCATTTCACCCTGTAGAGGCTCATGCCAAATGGACTCCATTTCCTTGCCCTAACCAGCAACAAAACACCTTCTGCAAAATTTCCAAAACCACCTTTTTGACCACTTCCACTAATCTCCATAACCCTATCTTTTTACCACAGCTGCCCCAGGTCACCTCCTACCTCCAGTAACTCTCCCCTGGCCATTGCTCAATGATTGAGGGGTAAAATACCCCCATTTACCTCCCTGGACATCCCCTCTCTCCCTCTTCTTCTACCTCTCTCTTCTCCTACTGGCCACCTAGAGCATCCAAGGCCATCTACCACTTCTTTACTCCCCCCTAGAGGTACCAGACACTTTTGGCCGCGCCCACATTGCATAGAAAAATGGCCATGCCGGCCATTGGGGCTCTCTAGAGCGTTCTACAGTGCGCTCCCGCACTGTAGCCGCCCTCTGCCAGACGACCCCGGCCACCTCGGGCCTTCCCAGCGCGCCAGACGATGCATCTCGACGTCCACGGCACGCTACACTGTCGGCCCCCTCCTCTCTCTCCCTCGTCGGCTCTCCTCGCATGAGGACAGAGCGCCGCCCGAGCGCGCCAGTCGCTGCCCACGATGGGGACCCACTCTGCCACGTTCCTGCTCCCTCTCTTCTCCCCCTGTGCGTAGTCGACCCCCACGAACGCCCTAGACTCGGCGCAGCACCCTCCCGAGGCCCGTAGCAACGAGCACGAGCTCACCGGCGCACGAGCCCACGATGGACCGCTGCTCGCATATATAAGGAATCCCCGAGCCCTCCTCTTGCCACCACTTGTCCTCCACCACTCCAAATAGCCCACCTGAGCCTCCCGTTCATCCCCAGAGCTGCCCGAGCTCGAGATCGAGCTCGAGCTCCGCCGCTTCGGGTCGCCGTCGATCTCGTGGTACATGCCTCCTTTGCCCTCTCTCTCTCTCTCTCTCGATCGATTTGGAACCGCCTCACCTCTCTTACCATTTCCCCTCTCTCTCCCCTCTCTATTGCTACCGGAATCGACCGGGGCAAGCACCTCCCGAAGCCCTTCTGCCGGCTTCCTCATCACCGACGAACCCCTACACTCCGACGACCGCCTCACCTCCACCTGAATGGCGACTCCGCCCTGAGCACGACGGTGCCCTTGGATCGCCACGCCGTCGACCACAGCGACGCCGGTGAGCTCGCCTCCCTCTCTGGCCCGAGGTTGAAGACGACAGCCGTGGGGCCCGTCGGTCAGCCTCACATTCTGACGGGTGGGCCCCACCCGTCGGGTTTAAACACACACGCGCGCACGTATCGGTTCGGCCGCCGGCTGAAGGCGTATTTTGTATTTATGCCTTCGACGTGGCAGCCTCGCGCGGGCTGGATCCTCTCTGGGCCTGCTGCACCGTGGTCCTTCTGGCCCAGTTGCGCAGTGCTGCTTCTCCTTTTATTTTTCCATAAATTTGCAAAAATTCCTCAGGATTAAATATTAATCCAAATGCAATAATTCCAGTTCCTAAATTCTTGTAAAAATCCTACCTATTTAGTGGTATAACTTTCACATATGACCAAACAACTTTTATGTCCTGTTCATATTCAAATTCAAATTTGAATATATTTAAACCTCTCTAAAAATCCATTCCTCATATTATACCACTCCAGATACAAAACTAGGAATTTTATCCTCTTAGTTTCCACTCTAGTATTTATTAAAAACAGGTTGACATTTTTCTGAGCACTTTGGTTTTTCTGTTTTGCTATTGCCTTATTTTCCCATCATTTCTTTTGCGACGAATAGATCCTGTATTTGATGCAGTAGTTGGATAAGAAGAAGGAGAAGTACTTGAAGACTTTGAAGACAAAGGCAAGCATCCCTTTGACCATGTCTACGAAACCCTTTTTATGCATGTCATATGGCACTTTTATTGCTTGCATCGAAGTCATGATAACATGGTGACCACTTGAGGTGGTTTGCCTCCGTTGCTTTTCTCGTTGAGACTTGATGCATGACCATACCTTTCTATGAGGGTTATGCCGGTGGGAGTAGATAGGATGCTAAAGTAGTTGCTACGCAAAAGGGGATGGGTATATGCATGGTGATGGAAGCAAGATTGTTTTCAAAACTTTTGAAAACCCCATCAAAAAGCCACTTATGCCCGAGGGAGATAATGAGTTGGGTAACCACTTGATGATGAAGTGGCGTACCGAGGCAAGTGTGTGTGTTGTTTTCAAAACGGATTCGTTTAAGTTGCGACCGTTATTCCAATCTTAGATGTGCAACTACTCTACCCTTATATGGGAAAGGGCATTATTGATTACCTAGGCCGATACTAGCATGGTGCCTGCATTACTAGTGACGGGAGAGTTGTTGCTCTCTCGGGATGGGGTCGTGCCTGGTAGGGCGGCCAAGAACATTTTTATGGGGCACCGGACACACCATTGGTACCCCGTGCCAGTGGTAAGTGATGAATATGGGGGCGAGGCTCCATAGTTTTAAGTTGTGAAATGTTGGGCACGGGGGTTACTACCAATCTAGTGGACTCTATGTTAGTGTCGTCTAGGGAAAGATAGTGATCGGGTGCTTACCCTGGGTACTTGAGGTACCGCGGGTCGTGGATGACATGGAAGTTCCCCGGATCTTGTTTGTAAAGTGTGCAACATCTGCAGAGTATAAAACTATTCGAATAGCCGTGTCCACGGTCAAGAATAGTTGGGTAACCGCTCTTGGTCTATGTCCATATGTTTCTGACAAGCAACACGATTTTGTAAATATGTTGATGTGATTCGTGAGGAAGTCACAATGAGCTTGAGCACGAGTTGTTCACAACTCCTTTTCAATGTTAATGTCTGTAACCTCCTGATACTTGTTGTAGACGCACTCATGTCCTTGATAAATGTTGATCATACTTGCATGAGAAAAACTAGCTTTCCGCAAAAATGCCAAATTAATAGTAGTGCCTTGCATAATTATTTTGTTATCACCGTTGGGTTGCTTGCGAGTACATTCAAAGTACTCATTGGCTTGCCACTGGTTATTTTATTGGACAGGCATGAAAGAACAAATATGATGAAGAATACTTCGGTGTAGAACATGCGAGCTAGGACGCTTCCCAGTCAGAATGCCTGTAGGGTTAAGGCAGATGGCATGGGTTCTACTTTTCGACGAAGATTTCCGCTGCTTAAGTTTATTTGGTATTCATCCCTGGTGTCTTTATCTATGTAAGACTTGACCATAATGGTCATAATTTGTGTAACACCGTATGTATGGATGTAAGACTCTTGTTATTCAGCTTCTGTGTGTTCAGTGAGCATTGATCTCTGGGATCACTGTACACGTGCATTCGGTGATCACGACTTATGAGTCGGGGTCCCCACAGAGCTGGTATCAGAGCCATCCTGACTATAGGAAGCCTTAGTTAGCATGGTCGTTATTTAGGTTAAAACTATTTTCAAAACTATTACTAACCTTGAAAAACTATCTACACTTCTCTTCGCTTCTGAGTTTTTCAAAAACTAAGATATATTTTCCTTATTGATCTCTTCCCCTTCAAAACTTTTGCAAATGGTCGCTAGTACCTTTAAGCCCCTGACCACTGGATTCCCTGTAATCCTCGTGGGTAACCGAGAAGAAGACGTCTTGCCAGACATTCACCCACACCTTCTGAACACAAGCTTGGCGACACCACGACAAGATGGTTAATGCCTTCTCAATGATTGAGGAAACCAAGACTCGGAAGATGGTGACACCATTGAATATGCCCCAGGATGATGAAATCTTGTCGTATGACGACCAGGCTGTAAGATATGCAGGATCATGATATACATCGCTAATAGAGCAATCCTGTCCTTACCGTTGTCGTATCGGCAACTAACTGTGGATGAGAACCTCGCCATTTGGTCCGCCTCGCTATAGTGAGCAGGAAAACGGTTCTCCTCATCCCCCGCTCTTGGTGTCGATGTTGTCATCAACGTAACTGACATGTTGGACCTCTACTATGCCTTGTTAATGACATTGCATAAAGGATTACCTACTTGGTACCATCGACGCCTTACAAGACAAAAAGGTATCGTCATGATTAAGAAGACGACAAAAGGCCGAGTCAATGCCTGCTACGAGGAGCCACCTTCACCCCATCACTTCAACAGGCAAGAAGTTGTTGAAGAATCTTCAGGCTCAACCTGGATTGTTTCATCGAACAACTACAAGAGACGTAGCAACACCTGAGGAAAACCTAGAAGACTGCACGAGGCACGGAGCAAAGCACGACTACTGAATCCGAGAACCCCTAGGGTAGGATGAGTCGTGTACCCCCTATGCACAGTCGAGTCCGTATGATGGTTCAAATAGAACCATGATTGTGTGTTGCTTGTTTTTATTTGTTTGTGTTTTGATATAAGTCGCACTTTTTGCCTAGACAACAAGTACACGACTATATCACCTGCCTTATTTTGTTGTTTGTGTTTGGCCCTTTCGGCACTTGTTTGTTTGCACTTGCACTATAGAACCCCCTTTAGGCATTCCCCTCCTCTATGATACATCTCCCTCTCTCCACAACTAAAGGCCGGCAAGACAAGAAATACCAAGGATTCCACCTCGGAAACCAACCAGTACTCAATAATTTTGCTACCGCCTCCTCATCCATGTACAACCACGTATGTTCAAATCTCAAGACTAGAAACCTATCCCTAGACGCTACAAGACTTCGCGAGATGCCCCAACTCGAATCCTTGACCATGAGCTTAACCTACGGAATTGCAAGAGAACCAGTTAAACATCCGTAACCTTGCTCAGCATTGGGTTCATTATGGAACTAGTGGACATAGTGAACGAGCACATTATCATCCTAATATAGCACAAGAACTGACGATGCCATGGGGAAGACCGATTTGAGGATATAGCAATAGAGGACAAATGACTTGATGAGTTTATATCAGTGACGTTGAGGAATTATCCGAGATTCTTTGGAGGATTATGAGGCTTTCATGTTGGTAGATTAACTTGGTGGGATCGTGTTAATAAAGTGGCATAACTTTCTTTTCCCCTGAGTAAATTGGATTTAGTAGGACAATTAAGATCGCAAGCTAAATTCTTGGAAGTATGAGGATTTGACTTAGCCAGGGGTTAGGAGATAGTTGACACTACGATAATGACTTTGGGGAAGCAGGTAGGAATTCTCATTGGACATGAGGTTTGGATTTAAGTAGGTGATCCTAGTTGAGTATAGATAATGAGTATGTCTACGTGGTTTGGAGACAAATTGGATTTAGATTGATGATCTCAATAATGATACCATGTTTCTCGGTGGACAATAAATTAGGAGATTGGATTAATTGTCGGAGCTGATATAAGCTTGACCTTGGAGTTTACTTGACCATGATAATGGAAATTGGTGGACTTACTATAGTAAAGACATCCCTTTCAAGTATTTGGGGATTATAGGGACTTTAGGAGATCATGTAGAACACCATAGACATTGGATTTGCAGAATTAATGGATTATGTAGTGAATAATGGAAGTTAACGGGTTGTTGGAGTTGATTCATTGGAAGGAAACAAGATTTTGGAGTCGCATACGACGTGTTTCCTTAGAATAGAGATGCACTAAGATGGACCTTGGAAGAATAGGATGAGTAGTTAGATTGCCCTGTTTCACTCCAGCTTGGAAGCTTGTATGCTCCACCCATGGATTTTTAGGGGTAGCCATACATATGAGTTTGGGGATCGTAGACATATAGGATTTTATTAGACCTCCCCTCGGGAGTCACGAGCATCTGGATAACATGAGTGGTGATTGGAGTTGACCAATATGAGATGATGCTTTCGGTGGTATAAGGTTATTTGTTTGAAGGACTAGGTAGAACTATTGGCATCTCAGAAACCGTGCTTAAAAATAAGATGATAAATGTTCACTCGCACACTAGAATCCTTGAAACCCTTAAGCCCTACCAAGCCACAACATGGTCGGATCATGACCATGGGCTTTGGCTCTAGGTCAAGTAGACCCTGGCCAACACTCAACTGTGACCACCGCCAATCCCCCAGCCTACTTTATGTACCCCGTCAACAAAGTCTACATGGAGTACTTAGACAAGATAGTTTTCATCATTATTTGGCGACCTAATTGTCTACTCGAAGACGGAAGAAGAGCCGTACAACCGGTCAAGGAACATTTGAAGACCGCCATGCCAAGGAGAAAGAACTATACCAACTACCATCATCAAGGAGTGAACTTTCTCATCGAAGACCAGGTGTATCTGCAAGCCACTTCTCTAAAAGGAACCAAGCATTTTCATGTCAAGAGAAACTCACACCAAGATTTATCGGCCTTCCCCAAGATTACTGCAAGACGAAGAATAGGCGGCTACCAGCTAGAGTTACCACTGGAGTTACCCACTGTGCACGACATTTTTTTCCACACAACACCACTCTGAAATGCTTCTAACTCCCTAACTAGCCCGGTCTCTACAAGGACATCGATCACCGAGCCATCGGCCTCCAGCCCAATATGACTTACGCGAGAGACCCCAATAGCAATCTGGATCAAGCAGGATGTCATACACGAAGCCACGCCATCGAGTCCTTCAAGGTTCAATAGAGCACCACTCGGAAGCACAAGCAATATGAGGACGTGAAGACTACCCCCGGATCCAGTTTTCGTATTCCTTTCCACGGCTAGTTTGGGAATCTCGGGACGAGATTCTTGTAAGGGGGGTAGGTCTGTCACACCCTGATTTTCATGCCACAACACTTAAGCTAATAAATCATGATAAAGTGTGGTTTGACAAAAACTTTTGCATTATTTGACTTTTATTTGGAGTTGGTCTTCTCTCTGTGTTTTTCAAGTGCTCTTCAAAGTCAACACAACTCCACCTTCGATACTTCATCTCCTTGCCCCAAACTTCTGCCCAATGATCATGCCATGTGTATAGTGCAATATAGTATTTTCTTACAAAAATAATTTGGCGAAATAGTATTTTCAAAATTAGTTTTCCAAAAACCCCTAAATTGTGGTTTGCACTACAAGTACTTGATTGGGGTATGAAAAATATTTCAAAGAGTATATTTGGAACCTATTAGATATAGGACTCCCATAAACCACAAAAATATTATTTTAAAAGTTATTTTCCTATTTTATTTAAATACTTTTTCTTAAGGCCAGAAATGGTCTTTAATAGGTTAAAATTATTTTAAGGCTTCAAAAATATTTGATAAAAATCAGGATAACTCAATGGACATATAATTTCCAAATATAAGAGTTTCAACACATGGTCATGTTCAAAATATTGGACAAAACCCTCCACAACCATTTCTGTCCATTTCAAGTATTTGAAATATTTCTACAAGAAATATTTTCAAATAAATCCAGGAAAATTCTAGCAGGTCACATATGCATAATAGGATGACCTTGCAGAGTTTCAGCTCAATCCAAATTGTTTTGGTTCAGAAAAGTGCCCCAAAACCATCTCTGTCCAGATTCATATTTAAACAACTTTACATTGCCAACTTATTCCAAATGCCCCCAAACTTTATGGTCATGCTCAAAAGCCAAAATTATGACACTACACCAAGTGGTGCATCAAGGGGAATGGTTTTGCACGACTAGATCTTGGTAAATGCATTTCTGTTGATTTCTAGGGTTTACAAAAGTTGCATTGCCAACTTTGCCCAAATGAGCTCAAAATTGGTGGAAGGCCCTAACTATCTGTGCCATTTCACCCTGTGGAGTCTCATGCCAAATGGACTCCATTTCCTTGCCCTAACCAACAACAAACACCTTCTGCAAAATTTCTAAAACCACCTTTTTGACCACTTCCACTAATCTCCATGACCATATCTTCTTACCACAGCTGCCCCGAGGTCACCTCTTACCTCCAGTAACTCTCCCCTGGCGATTGCTCAATCATTGAGGGGTAAAATATCCCCATTTACCTCCCTGGACAGCCCCTCCCTCCCTCTTCTTCTACCTCTTTCTTCTCGTACTGGCCACCCAGGGCATCCAAGGCCTTCTCCCACTTCTTTACTCCCCCCTAGAGCTACCAGACACTTTTGGCCGCGCCCACATTGCATAGAAAATTGCCATGCCGGCCATTGGGCCGCTCTGGAGCGCCCTACAGTGCGCTCCCACACTGTAGCCGCCCTCTGCCCGACGACCCAGGCCACCTCGGGCCTTCCCAGCACGCCAGACGATGCATCTCGACGTCCACGACACACTACACTGTCGGCCCCCTCCTCTCTCTCCCTCTCCGGCTCTCCTCGCATGCGGACAGAGCGTCACCCGAGCGCGCCAGTCGCTGCCCGCGATGGGGACCCGCTCTGCCGCGTTCCCCGCTCCCTCTCTTCTCCCCCTGGGCCAGTCGACCCCCACGAACGCCCTAGACTCGATGCAGCACCCTCCCGAGGCCCGTAGCGATGAGCACGAGCTCGCCGGTGCACGAGCCCATGGTGGACCGTAGCTCGCCTATATAAGGAATCCCCGAGTCCTCCTCTCGCCACCACTCGTCCTCTACCACTCCAAATAGCCCCCTGAGCCTCTCGTTCATCCCCAGAGCCGCCCTAGCTCGAGATCGAGCTCGAGCTCCGCCGCTTCGGGTTGTCGTCGATGTCGTGGTACATGCCTCCTTTGAACTCTCTTCTCTCGGTTTGGAACCACCTCACCTCTCCTACCATTTCCCCTCTGTCTCCCCTCTCTATTGTAGCCAGAATCGACTGGGGCAAGCACTTCCCAAAGCCCTTCCACCGGCTTCCTCATTGCTGGCGAACCCCTACACTCCGGCGACCGCCTCCACCTCCACCTGAACGGTGACTCCGCCCTGAGCACGATGGTGCCCTTGGATAGCCTCGTCGTCGACCACAGCGACGCCGGTGAGCTCGCCTCCCTCTCTGGCCCGAGGTTGAATACGACGGCCATGGGGCCCGTCGGTCAGGTTCACATTCTGACAGGTGGGCCCCACCCGTCAGGTTTAAACACACAAGCGCGTGCGCACCGGTTCGCCTGCCGGCTGAAGGCGTATTTTGTATTTACGCCTTCGACGTGGCAGCCTCGCACGGGCTGGATCCTCTCTGGGCCTGCTGCAATGTGGTCGTTCTGGCCCAGTTACACAGTGTTGCTTCTCCTTATTCTTTTTCCATAAATTTGCAAAAATTCCTTAGGATTAAATATTAATCCAAATGCAATAATTCCAGTTCCTAAATTCTTGTAAAAATCCTACGTATTTAGTGGAATAACTTTCACACATGTCCAAACAACTTTTATGTACTGTTCATATTCAAATTCAAATTTGAATATATTTAAACCTCTCTAATAATCCATTCCTCATATTATACCACTCCAAATCCATAACTAGGAATTTTATCCTTCTTAGTTTCCACCCTAGTATTTATTAAAAATAGGTTGACATTTTTCTGAGCACTTTGGTTTTTTTGTTTTGCTATTGCCTTATTTTCTCGTCATTTCTTTTGTGATGAAGAGATCCCGTATTTGATGAAGTAGTTGGATAAGAAGAAGGAGAAGGACTTGAAGACTTTGAAGACCAAGGAAAGCAACTCTTTGACCATGTCTAAGAAACCCTTTTTATGCATGTCATATGGCACTTTTATTGCTTGCATCGAAGTCATGATAAAATGGTAACCACTTGAGGTGGTTTGCCTCCGTTGCTTTTCTCGTTGACACTTGCATGATGCATGACCCTACCTTTCTATGAGGGTTATGCCGGTGGGAGTAGATAGGATGCTAAAGTAGTTTCTACGCAAAAGGGGATGTGTATATGCATGGTGATGGAAGCAAGATTGTTTTCAAAAACTTTTCGAAAACCCCATCGGGTGCCACTTATGCCCGAGGGAGATAATGAGTTGGGTAACCCCTTGATGACGAAGTGGTGTACCGAGGCAAGTATGTGTGTTGTTTTCAAAACCGATTGGTTTAAGTTGCGACCGTTATTCCGACCTTACATGCGCAACCAGTCTACCCTTATATGGGGAAGGGCATTCTTGATTACCTAGGCCGATACTAGCATGGTGCCCGCATTACTAGTGACGGGAGAGTTGTTGCTCTCTCAGGACGGGGTCATGCCAGGTGGGGCGGCCAAGAACATTTTTATGGGGCACCGGACACACCGTTGGTACCCCGTGCCAGTGGTAAGTGATGAATATGGGAGCGAGGCTCCACAGTTTTAAGTTGTGAAATGTTTGGCACGGGGGTTACTACCAATCGAGTGGACTCTATGTTAGTGTCGTCTAGGGAAAGATAGTGATCGGGTGCTTACCCCGGGTACTTGAGGTACCGCCAGTCGTGGATTACACAGAAGTTCCCCGGATCTTGTGGGTAAAGTGTGCAACCTCTGCAGGGTGTAAAACTATTCGAATAGCCGTGTCCACGGTCAATGACAGTTGGGTAACCGCTCTTGGGCTACGTCCATATGTTTCTGACAAACAACAGGGTTTGGTAAATATGTTGATGTGATTCGTGAGAAAGTCACGATGAGCTTGAGCACGAGTTGTTCACAACTCCTTTTCAATGTTATTGTCTGTAACCTCCTGATACTTGTTGCAGACGCATTCATGTCCTTGATAAATGTTGATCATTCTTGCATGAGAAAAACTAGCTTTCCGCAAAAATGCCAAATTAGCAGTAGTGCCTTACATAATTATTCTGTTATCACCCTTGGGTTTCTTGCGAGTACATTCAAAGTACTCATTGGCTTGCCACTGGTTATTTTATTGGCCAGGCATGAAAGAACAGGATATGATGAAGAATACTTCGGTGATGAACATGCGAGCTAGGACGCTTCCCAGTCAGAATGCATGGGTTCTACTTTTCGACGAAGATTTCCGCTGCTTAAGTTTATTTGGTATTCAGCCCTGGTGGCTTTATCTATGTAAGACTTGACCATAATGGTCATATTTTGTGTAAGACGGTATGTATGGATGTAAGATTCTTGTTATTCAGCTTCTGTGTGTTCAGTGAGCATTGATCTCTGGGATCACTGTACACATGCATTCGGGGATCACGACTTATGAGTCGGGGTCCCCACAGAAACGGGGCTCCGCAGTCTCGAAGACACGCTGGCGCTGGAGGCGTCCGAGCAAAGCCTGGAGCATGAGCGGCTGGAGGTGACAGGGCGCCATGTAATGGCCGTCGAGGCTTCTCTGGCCTCCCGGGAGGCGAAGGTCCAGACGGATATTGACGAGGGGGTCGTGGCAGCCCAACAGACCCTCATCAAGGACCATCGATAGAAACTGAAGCTTCAGGAGTCCCGTTTCTGTGCACGCCGCGAATAACTAAAGGGCGAGATTGACGACCTCAAGGGGAAGCTGGTTGAGGCGTAGAGGCGCAAAGGCTACGCTGGATGCCCAGGCCACGGTCGAAGCCGAGCTGGCATTCCTTTGTCAGCAACTGGGCGATGTCACCTCCCTCACGGAGCGGCATCATATGAGGCTAGCCGAGCTCGGGGCCTGCAGCACATGTGCTCCGAGATGTTCCGCAACCTCGAGCAATGGGCTCATCGTGCCCAAAATTACGTCAGCAGGGAGAGTGTCTCCAGCCCGCTCGTGCCTGATGACATGGGTTACCTTGCCTTCTTCACCAGGATCATGGAGCGGCTCGAAGGAGGCACAGAAAGGGTGAGGAGGCTCGTGCAAGAGGAGAGCCGCGACCTCCTTGCACGGGCGTCGACGCGTGTCTTCAACCACCTCCTTTGTTCCGACCCCGATTTCGACTTCGAGGCCGTGATAGCCCCCGTGCCGTGGGAGATTCGGGATGCCCTGGGGGAGTGGGTGGAGGACCATGTGGACGATCTAATCGCGCAGTTCGGCCTTGACGGCCATGAAGACCAGCATGAGGACGGAGGGCACGGAACTGATTATAGCGATGATGACGATGCATATCTTTTGTATGTCTTTCTTCTGTTTACCTGTCAACATTTTGAGGATGGCCCCTCGAAGGTGTAAGGGGTATTGATAAACATTCCTTAATGATGTATTGAATCGTATTCGCTCCCTCCTAGGCCGCCTTTCCCTGTGCTTATTCTATGCCTGTAGCCCCCAAGTGAGGGTTGATCGTCGCTGGTATGCCGGGTCGTGCTGCCCGAGCAAGGCAAGGAGATGAGCCCTTCCGAGGCGAGAGTCTGAGGGAAACATGTGCCTACTGGCTCGCCTGTGAGCGTTGCACGACGATTTAGGCTCTAGAGTCCTGGTGAGGTGGTGTGCGCTGGGGCAGACCTGCGGCCGTCACGCCCTGAGTTTCTAACGCCACTGGGCTGGCTCAAGCGCCAACACCATGCCCAGCACCCGCTCACGAGACGCTCGGGGGGGGGGGGCAACATGCAGTTGTTGCTGCTTTTTTGGGAAAAGATTCAAAAAGGGAAACACCCTAGGAAAACAAACCCCCACCCTTCTCTGAGCAAATACAAAACCTTCAAACTTCATTCAAGTAAATCACAAAAATGGTTTAGAAAGAAATAGGGGAAATATTGCCGCGTCCGGCACCTATACTAGTCTTCCCACGAGCGCGGATCATGGGGCCTCCACTTAGGCGTGGGCATAATCACGATCCGACCGTTTCGCCAGCGTGGAGCATGGGGGTTCCACTTGGGCGTGGGCGGGAGCTCCCGCGAGGCAGTGGACGGTGCACCGGGAGACTCCGAGGTGTGTACAGCCCCCCTCATTCTTACGTGAGAGTTTCACGGGTAGAACCTGCGGAGGTGCTGGTTGTTCTAGGCGTTTGATACGTCTCCAATATATCTATAATTTTTGATTGTTCCATGCTATTATATATTCTGTTCTGGATGTTTAATGGGCTTTATTATACACTTTTATATTATTTTTGGGACTAACCTACTAACCCAAGGCCCAGTGCAAATTGTTGTTTTTTTGCCTATTGCAGTGTTTCGCAGAAAAGGAATATCAAACGGAGTCCAAACGGAATGAAACCATCGGGAGCATGATTTTTGGAACAAACATGATCCAAAGGACTTGGAGTGGACGTCAAGAAATCAACGAGGAGGCCACGAGGCAGGGAGCCGCGCCTGCCCCCCTGGGCATGCCTCCCACCCTCGTGGGCCCCTCGTGGCTCCACCGACCTACTTCTTCCTCCTATATATACCTACGTATCCAAAACCATCCAGGAGCACCATGAAATAATATTTCCACCGCCGTAACCTTCTGTACCCGTGAGATCCCATCTTGGGGCCTTTTTCGGCGCTCCGCCGGAGGGGGCATCGATCACGGAGGGCTTCTACATCAAAATCATAGCCTCTCCGATGATGTGTGAGTAGTTTACCACAGACCCTCGGGTCCATAGTTATTAGCTAGATGGCTTCTTCTCTCTCTTTGGATCTCAATACAAAGTTCTCCTCGATCTTCTTGGAGATCTATTCGATGTAACTCTTTTTGATGTGTGTTTGTCGAGATCCGATGAATTGTGGGTTTATGATCAAGATTATCTATGAACAATATTTGAATCTTCTCTGAATTCTTTTATGTATGATTGGTTATCTTTGCAAGTCTCTTCGAATTACTAGTTTGGTTTGGCCTACTAGATTGATCTTTCTTGCAATGGGATAAGTGCTTAGCTTCGGGTTCAATCATGCGGTGCTCGATCCCAGTGATAGTAGGGGAAACGACAGGTATTGTATTATTGCCATCGAGGATAAAAAGATGGGGTTTATATCATATGGCTTGAGTTTATCCCTCTACATCATGTCATCTTGCCTAATGTGTTATTATGTTCTTATGAACTTAATACTCTAGATGCATGCTGGATAGCGGTCGATGTGTGGAGTAATAATAGTAGATGCAGGCAGGAGTCGGTCTACTTGTTGCGGACGTGATGCCTATATACATGATCATCCCTAGATATTCCCATAATTATGCACTTTTCTATCAATTGCTCGACAGTAATTTGTTCACCCACCGTAATACTTGTGCTATCTTGAGAGAAGCCACTAGTGAAACCTATGGCCCCCAGGTATATCTTCCATCATATTAATCTCCCCTCGACTAGCTATTTCTGTCACTGTTTATTTTGCAATCTTTACTTTCAATCTTTATCATAAAAATACCAAAAATATGATCTTATGATCTCTATCAGGTCTCACTATTGCAAGTGGCCGTGAAGGGATTGACAACCCCTTTATCGCGTTGGTTGCAAGGTTCTTATTTGTTTGTGTAGGTACGAGGGACTTGCGTGTGGCCTCCTACTGGATTGATACCTTGGTTCTCAAAAACTGAGCGAAGTACTTACGCTACTTTTCTGCATCACCCTTTCCTCTTCAAGGTCAAAACCAATGCATGCTCAAGAGGTAATAAGAAGGATTTCTGGCACCGTTGCCGGGGAGGCTTACACCAAGTCAGGTCAAGATTTGATCTCACGACAACGAGCCATTTCTGGCACCGTTGCCAGAGAGTCTATGCGCAAGTCAAGACATACCAATTACCCATCACAAACTCTTATCCCTCGCATTATATTATTTGCCATTTGCCTCTCCTTTTCCTCTCCCCCACTTCACCCTTGCCGTTTTATTCGCCCTTTTTTTCTGTTCGCCTCTTTTTCGCTTGCTTACTGTGTGTTTATTTTCTGTACTGCCGTCATGTCTGAAACTGGGGAGGTTATCGTTGATAAAGATAATAGTATGGAAAACTTTGATGTGTTTTGATGATCCTATTGAAGATCCTACTATTTTAGACAGTAAGAAGTTTCAGATTGGTAGCGGTAATATTATTGGGAAATAAGTTCTTCAAGATTTCTTTACTTGTGTCGGTACCTTACCCTCTATGGGTGGGTCTATTCTTCCTAGAACTAGTAGTCTTGCGTATGCTATAACCTTGCTCGTAGTTGAACTTGAAATACCATTTATTCATTTGCATCCTTGCATACAAAGGATTTTTCTAGAGTTTTCCAATATCAAGCACTCTTCTGTTAAGCGAGCGGCTACTATCTTTTTGGCACATGAGTTCAGATTTATAATGAAAGAGGCCAATGAATTTTTGCACATTATAGGGTGGACGCTGGTCATCCTCCCATAGAGGCTATCCTTTTTAATCAAGAAGATTTAATGCGCTTACGATCCATAGATCATGTTGCTTACAATGAAAACCCTGGAAAAAAGGTTCCTACCGATGTTCTAGTTGATAGAATTTCTGAACTTAATGATGACTTTGCTATTCAGAACAACGAGTTAGGTTTTTCTCTTGAACAAAGGCTATTGACTTATTGCCAAAAGAATGCTTATAATGATGAATTGCTTGTGCAATATAAGGGGCCAAAGGAGGAAGCCATACCTCCCGAGCTTGACCTTGGGGACTTTTGTCCTATTAAGTTTAGCCCTTTTGATTACTTTTTCTTGCCACAAATAAAACTTTCTGCTGAACGTAGGGAATATGAGATGCGTTTTTGTGATTTACCCTACTATCATTATGGCAATACCTAGATCTATCCTTGCCTTTATGCCTAGCTAGGGGCGTTAAACGATATCGCTTGTTGGGAGGCAACCCAATTTTATTTTTGTTTCTTGCTTTTTGGTTCTATTTAGGAATAAATAATCCATATAGCTTCTGTTTAGATGTGTTTTGTGTTTCATTTAGTGTTTGTGCCAAGTAGAACCTTTGGGAAGACTTGGGTGAAGTCTTTTTGATCTTGCTGTAAAAAACAGAAACTTTAGCGCTCAGAAGATTAGTTACAACTTTTTACTGGAGAGTGCTATATAGTTGATTCTTTTTGCAGATGATTAATAGATAAATTCCTCACGTCCTGCAATTTATTTTAGAATTTTTGGAGTTCCATAAGTTTGCATTAGGTACAGATTACTACAGACTGTTCTGTTTTTGACAGATTCTATTTTTCGTGTGTTGTTTGCTTATTTTGATGAATCTATGGCTAGTAATGGAGTTTATGAACCATATAGAAGTTGGAATACGGTAGGTTTAACACCAATAAAAATAAGTAATGAGTTAACTACAGTACCTTGAAGTGGTGTTTTGTTTTCTTTCGCTAACGGAGCTCACGAGATTTTCTGTTAAGTTTTGTGTTGTGAAGTTTTCAAGTTTTGGGTAAAGATTTGATGGATTATGGAACAAGGAGTGTGTCAGGACCCCGATTCCAAGTCACATCGATCTAGCCGGTAACACCTCATATATTTTTGCGGCCTCACGCACGGTATTCCCACGGGTGTCGCCTTACCATGGCCCGGGACCGTTTGCGCCTTTTGGCTCACGTATATGATAGTGTCGCTAGCATCCATGGGACAGAGAACCCGGGCCGACATGGCTAGTCGTGAACCCAAAGCGGCACTAACCCATGGGGACAGGCATACATGGATCACGTCGAGCATGTCAGTCATCAACGTGTGAATCCGGGCTGTAGCACTGGCTAATAAAGATTCGGGAACCCGGGCTGTAGCAGGCTAGGCAGACTCGGATGTCACCGTGTGACATTTCCCGAAGGACAGAACCACAGAACGAAGTGAAACACATGCCGGCCAGTCAAGTGTCCAGAGCAGTAGTGCCGGGCTAGCAGGACTCGTGAACCGGGTCAGAAGCGGACTACTATCGCTCAGAAGCACTAGACTACATTTCCCCATATGAGAGGCTGCCAAGGACAAACAACTAGGTTGTCGGATCCCACACATACCGAGCATTTCAAACATACACACAATATGCTCAATATGTGTAAATACAACATGGCATCACAACATAACTCTATGACTCAAATATTTATTCATTAGGCTCCGAGGAGCGAGATATTACAAACATGGGTCTCATGACCCAACACTCAGAGCATACAAGTCAGAGCACAAGCGTAAGCTTAACATGTCTGAGTACAGACATCTATAAATGAAAAAGGCTGAGAAGCCTGACTATCTACCAGATCCTGCCGAGGCACAAGATCGTAGCTGAGGTAACAAGCTAAACGTCGGAGTCCACGCGGAACTACTAGCGAGACTGACGTCTCTCTGCAAAACATAAAATAAGCAAACGTGAGACAAATGTACTCAGCAAGACTTACATCAGAACTAACTACATATGCATCCTTATCAACAAAGGGGGTGGTGGAGTTTGACTGCAGCAAGCCAGCTTTGACTCGGTGGCTATCCCGAACTACGATCGCAAGTAACTCTTTTGAGGTGGCGCTACGAGTCCACATATTCACCATATCAATACACCACTATGGATCCGCTCCCGTCTCCCTACGAGAACGCCATCCATAGCACTCACACTTATCTTGCGCATTTTAGAGTATCCATTTACTTGTCTATGAACTGATATAGGAAACCCAGAAGTCCTTTTCCGCGGACACGGCTATTCGAATAGATCTTTTATAACCCTGCAGGGGTGTACTTCTTCACACACGCTCTCACCACTTACCGCCGTTTACACGACATGTACTCGACAACCTTCAAGCGGAAGCCCAACGTGGGTGTCGGCCACGGCCTACCTAAACACTCAAGTCCCTAGTCCAGGTTTATCGCCTATTCTGGTTCCATCTGCAGGGAGTCCGACCGAGGTTTCCACTAACGGCCCCGAACGATGTGTGCAGGGTTCCCGAGATACCAAACGGGCATTCGGTACACCGTGCCATGGTGTATCTACCGCATCATATCCCACCCCTAGGGTCAGCGCTATGCACGGCCTTCAACACATATCCTACAAATACCAGAAACTAGTTGCAACTCCTTGACAGAGAACAAGGGTGGTTAAGAAGCCGAGAGGGTCCATTGGTTTCGGGCCCAATGCGTGGTAGTAACTATTTCATGGATCACAAACACAGAACTCAGTTCACGAGGGCCGGTTTCAATGAGACAACCCACCATGTACTCCTACATGGCCTCTCACCGCTACCTTTACCAAATCGTGTTCACACACTTAGCTCTCAACAGTAGGACATGTTTACACACCTCCGATTCATCCCGATGAATCAGATCTGACTCAACTCTATGCAGTAGCAGGCAAGACAAACAAGCATGATGAGTATGCACAACAGGGCTCAAACAACTCCTACTCATGCTAGTGGGTTTCATCTATTTACTGTGGAATGACAGGTCATGTAGAGGATAAAGGGGTTCAGCTACCGCACCAAGGAACGGATGAATCATTGTTGTCCTAATGCAGTAAAAGAGAGCAGGAGCGAGAGACTGGGATTGTATCAGAATGAACAAGGGGGTTTTGCTTGCCTGGCACTCCTGAAGATATTATAGCTCTTCATCGGTGTCATCCAACTCATCGTCGGAACCACGTCTATCGAGAGGGGACAAACACCGGCAACTGAGAAAGAACACAATCAATGCAATGCACATTCACATGAATGACATGTCATGTTAAGGTACTGAATTCACCTAATGCAATATCTAGCCAAGTTAATTGAAGTGGAACTCGAACAAGAACAAATTCCAACTCCAAATGTTATTTCATAAATTGCCCTAATCATCATTTGTCCTATTCAGTGAGGTTAACTTGTTCAAACATGCATGATCATGGCATAAACAGATTCTTCATATTTTTCTGATCATTTTTCATATATAACTTATTTCCATTGGAGTTATAGATTATTTTCGATGGATTTTAGAAGTTCTAACCATTTTCTGGAATTTCCAAATCATTTAGAATTAGAAATAATCCAGGAAAATGATTACTGCGTCAGCCTGACATCAGTGTGACATCAGCAGGTCAACAGGTCGGGTCCAGGTCAAACCTGGCGCGTGGGTCCCAGCGATGTCGCTGTCATTAGTTTAACTAACTAAATTAACATTAGATTAACTCCTAATCTAAGGTTGACTAGGGGCGGGGCCCACATGATCAAATGGGTCAAACCCGCCGGCGACATGACGCCGGCGGGTCGAGGCAGAGGTGGGTGTGGAAGGGGGATGCCAGCTCGTCTCCGTCTCCGTCACCATCTCCCCCGCCAACTCCTCCTGCTTCACCGAGAGGCCACGCCGGGGACTCGGCGCTCGAGTTTATCCTGCAGCTTCATGGGCCGCTACACCGCCGCCTTCGTCTTCCCCGGGCATTTGCGAGGGTGCTGGAGATTGACCAGCCACCGCGGCTGAGGCTTCACATGAAGGGGTGTTGCCATGACGACATGTGGGTGAACACAGGGTTCCTCGCCCCTCAAGTGATGCTTCTTCGCCGGGGCTGGAAAACCTTTGCACGCGCCCAATACTTGATGGATGGGCATGTCCTCTGCTTCAAGCTAGCGGAGAGCGATTTGCTCTCCATCAAGGTCTTAGGGCGCTCGGGACACAGGCTAGGGTGCTGTGCGGAGAGCTCGACCAATGGCGAAAGCTCCTCTTCGGGCGAGAGTGACGAGGAGGACAGCGACATCGACGGCGAGGGTAGCGGGCGAGAGGATGGCGGGTCCGACTAGGCGTTGGGCACACCGTTCTTGGGTGATGCCGGCAGCACCATCATCTGCATCGCCAGCTCCTTGAACTTCTCAGGGTCGTCGTGATGCGGCCACGACTAATGTCAGTGTTCTCAATGTTTATAAAATTTTTCCACATGTCAATGAATTAGAGCGCACAGATTTATACATACCAAAATACAATAGTTTTGGTGAGAACTACCAGGAGAAGGTTGCTGCCCTAGTTGAAGCCATGTGCATGCATTCTAGTTGGTTGCATGGTACGGATCAAGCAAAGAAAGGTCGGCTTCATGCATGCATGCCAGTTTGCCAGGGAAACACAATTACTAGGAAGGCAATACACACGGGACTCCTACAAGTATGAACCATTAAGTGATAAAGCTAATTCTTTTTCTAAGATCCCAAGAGCACCAGCACGGATGCTTCGTCAAGAAATATGGGAACAAACACATATATATTAATCAGAAGGAAATCAATTGTTGCATCGGTTGGTACAAATAGAGATCGGAATTACTACTACTTCTGTTGGAGTCGACACCAGAAAAGATCACGAGCTTCAGGAAGTTACTCACATGGATTTTTACATGTTTAAACTAAGAAAAGAGTCTACAGATTAGGAAATATGTGTATGTGTGTCTTTTGGAAACCTTTTAGGTGTGCGTGTGTTTCCAGTTGGCTACTTCTATAAAGCCTAGGTGTGCATTGTTGTAAACAGGTCAAGTTATATTTTGGAGTCTACACAACATGTGTATCGATTATTAAGCGGCCCTCTTTGGGTATCGTTGTTATTTATTTTGTGTGAATTTTCCGCATGGAAGTTGCACCTGGCTCGAGGTTCCTCGTTGTTGACGGGTACCACCTGATATGGACCGAACCTCGTGGTGAGATCCGATCTATTGTTGCGGCCCGATCTTTCACGACACTCCACCACTAGCAGTAGCAACCTCTCGCCCGCGCACGTGATGTACATGAAGTAGAGGGTTTGAACCTTGCGGCCCAGCATGATAAAACCAATCTTGATGAAGTTACTCACGTGCAAAACAATTTCCACGAAGAGAAATCGCAACACAGAGGTTTTTTAAAGATCCCTCCAAAACTTGATACGGGTGTCTACCCTAAAAGAACATCGTGTCTATTTCATATAAAAATAACCTGACCTGTTTACAACGATGCACACCCAGGCTTTATAGAAGTAGCCAACTTGAAACACACGCACACCTAAAAGGTTCCCAAAAGACACACGTACACATATTTCCTAATCTGTAGACTCTTTCTTTAGTTTAAACTAACTCCAGGATCAACAAGCTTGGTGGGCCCCATCCAATCTCCTTTAAACATGTAAAAATCCACGTGAGTAACTTCCTGATGCTCGTGATCTTTTTTTGTGGTCGACCCCAACAGAAGTAGTAGTAATTTCGATCTCTATTTTTACTAACCGATGCAATCATTGATTTCCTTCTGATTTATATATATATATATATATATATATATATATATGTGTGTGTGTGTGTGTGTGTGTGTGTGTGTGTGTGTGTGTGTGTGTGTATGTGTGTGTGTGTGTGTGTTTGTTTCCCATATTTCTTGACGAAGCATCTGTGCTGGTGCTCTCGGGATCTCAGAAAAAGAATTAGCTTTATCACTTAATGATTCATACTTGTAGGAGTCCCGTGTATATTGCCTTCCTAGTAATTTGTTTCCCTGGCAAACTGGCATGCATGCATGAAGCCGACCTTTCTTTGCTTGATCCGTACCATGCAACCAACTAGAATGCATGCACATGGCTTCAACTAGGGCTGCAACCTTCTCCTAGTAGTTCTCCCCAAAACTATTGTATTTTGGTACGTATAAATCTCTCCGCTAATTCATTGACCTGTGGATTTTTTTTAAACATTGAGAACACTGACATTAGTCGTGGCCGCATCATCCTCTCCTCCTTGAAGTGAAACCGTCCTCGGTTTTGAGTCAATCTCTTCAATAATATCTTCATGTGCAGATTGAACGATGACCGTCAATATTTTAGCACCTTCGGCCTTCTTGTCTTCTTTTTCTTTTTGCTCTTTTATCTTCTCAAGATGTTCTTCCCTCCAAGCAATAAAACGACCTAGACCCATGGGCACAAGGTCATACTTCTTACACTTCTTGACTTTATATATGTGCGTTTGACAATCATACACGACATCATGCTCTTTGTACCATGGCTTGCCTAACAATAAGTGACATGAAACCATCGGTGCCGGAATCACGTCACACAAAACCATGCAAAAATACTTTCCTAGCAAAAATGGTACCTTTGATTGATGTGTGACACTGAGCTCTCCATGACCCCAACGAAACAAGTATGGTTTTGCTCGTGGTGTTATTGGTAGATCTAGCTTCTCCACCATCTTGATGTTTGCGGCCTTGATCAAACTCATGTGGTCAATTGTCATGGCGCATGATCTCTCCTGTACCACGACACGAGTATGAAAAAGCCCATCCCATCGACCTTCCTCCTCCAACTAAAATCCATCGCTTAACTTACTGAACAACGATGCGCTCGCCATCTTCTCCATAGTGTCGTAAACAACCTGATGCTCTGAATACCACCTGATAAAGACCGAACCTCGTGGTGAGATCCGATCTGTTGTTGCGGCCCGATCTTTCATGACACTCCACCACCAGCAGTACCAACCTCTCGCCCGCGCACGCGATGGACACGAAGTAGAGGGTTTGAACCTTGCGGCCGAGCACGAGAAAACCAATCTCGACGAAGGTACTCACGCGTAAAACAATTTCCACGAAGAGAAATCGCAACACATAGGTTTTCTAAAGATTCCTCCAAAACATGATACGGATGTCTACCCTAAAAAACACATTGTGTCTATTTCATATAGAAATAACCTAACCTGTTTACAATGACGCACACCTAGGCTTTATAGAAGTAGCCAACTTGAAACACACGCACACTTAAAAGGTTTCCAAAAGACACACGTACACATATTTCCTAATCTGTAGACTCTTTTCTTAGTTTAAACTGACTCTAGGATAGGCAAGCTTGGTGGGCCCCATCCAATCTTCTTTAAACATGTAAAATTCCATGTGAGTAACTTCCTGATGCTCGTGATCTTTTCTGGTGGTCGACCCCAACAGAAGTAGTGGTAATTCCGATCTCTATTTTTACCAACTGATGCAATCATTGATTTCCTTCTGATTAATATATATATATATATATATATATATATATATATATATATATATATATATGTGTGTGTGTGTGTGTGTGTGTGTGTTTGTTCCCCATATTTCTTGATGAAGCATCTGTTGCTGGTGCTCTCGGGATCTCAGAAAAAGAATTAGCATTATCACTTAATGATTCATACTTGTAGGAGTCCCGTGTATATTGCCTTCCTAGTAATTAGTTTCCCTGGCAAACTGGCATGCATGCATGAAGCCAACCTTTCTTTGCTTGATCCGTACCATGCAACCAACTAGAATGCATGCACATGGCTTCAACTAGGGCTGCAACCTTCTCCTGGTAGTTCTGCCCAAAACTATTGTATTTTGGTACGTATAAATCTCTGCGCTCTAATTCATTGACCTGTGAAAAAAAATTTATAAACATTGAGAAGACTGACATTAGTCGTGGCCGCATCACGTCACCTTGGGCGGCTGGCGTTGGAGGGACGGGGAAGACGAAGAAGGTGGGTGGCATGCCGCCAAGTCGGAGTACGATGGCCTCGACACCTTCATCGCGTATTGTCGGGCCGCCGCCTCGTCTTTCGGCTCTTCCTCCGGCACCGTAATCACCGGCCTCCTTCCGGACGATCGTCGATATGTTCTCTTGGCGTCTTATGTTGCTCGTACCTCACCTAGGCACTCCTTTTGCCCTTTCGCAATCTTGTTCCGTTTCCTGAGGAGAGGGACAAGAAAGGGATTACGGGCACCTTATCGCTTTTTAGTTTGTAAGCCTATGGGCCTTAGTAGAATTTAGACCTTGTAATCCCCTCGCTCAGGCATACATTCCGCTCAAATTGTACTTGTCGACAACGTATGAATGAAAACAAGGGTGTTTGCCGGGTTTCTTTTGTGCGTGGGCAGGGGCCACACCAAGGAACGAGTCCTCATTATCTTAAGATAAACATAGTAACCCAGCAACAGTCCTTGTCGTCCTCCTGCTCCATAGCTCGATTACACTCACGCCCATGGCGGAGGTAGGGGCAAAGCAGGATTGGGCCCTTCGCCCGTTTCCTTCCCACCGCGGTACAACCAAGTCCCGGCCCAAAGTAAGTTTTTTTGGACACCGGAAAAAGGGAGCATGATGGTATAAGAGTGGGCGAAGCCTTGTATGTGAAAGTTTCACACGGAAGTACGGAGTGGGGAATGAAAAACTTATCTGATGTTGCAGCCCCCGGCAGTCTTGGCCTGCCGCAGTCGGACCTTTGGATCCGCAGCCCCCGGTAACTTTAGCTTGTCGGGGTCGGGGCACTGGTCTATTCTCTTTCCTCCAAACAGTTTAGCAAAAATGTCCATGCACCCTGCGAACCTAAAAAGGACGGGAAGGAACAGAAAGATGCACAATCGACCTCTATGCTAGGGGTTAGTCGCCGCTAAGCACTATCAACCCTAACCGAGGAAGAGACTCAACCTAGCATGCATGCTAAAACTTAGGGCACCAGCACTTCATTTATTTGTGGTCAGGGTCTGCGCCTGGCTTTGTACATAGGGTTGCATGCCTTGCCGGAAAGGCTTGTACAAAAGGTGGTCTGCCGAGGGGGGGGGGCGGCAACCGCGCCTTATGGGTAAAACTTGCGAAGATGTTCGATGTTCCAGCAGTTGCTTACTAGAATAGCATCTTCGGTCTCCAGGCGGATTGCACCGGGCCTGGTGACTCGTATTACCCGATAAGGGCCTTCCCACTTCGGTGTCAACTTGTTGGAATTCTTGGCCGATTGAACGCGCCGAAGAACAAGGTCGCCTTCCTCAAAGCTTCGGGCATGAACCTTGTGGCGATGGTAGCGGCGCAAGGCTTGCTGGTAGTGCGCTACTCTCACAACCGCCCGCAGACGATCTTCCTCGAGGAGCACTGTGTCATGTTGCCGCAGTTTCTCTTGCTCAAACTCATCATAAGCGAGCACTCGGGGTGACCCGTACGTGAGTTCCATGGGGAGAACTGCTTCTGCCCCGTAAACGAGGGAGAAAGGTGTCTGGCCGGTGGCTCGAGGTGTCGTTCTGATTGACCAAAGAACCGCCGGCAATTCATCAATCCAACGCCGTCCGCACTTTTGTAGCCTATCAAAAGTTCTTGTCCGAAGGCCTCGCAATACTTCAGCATTCGCCCTCTCAGCCTGGCCGTTGCTTCGTGGGTGTGCAACAGAAGCAAAACCGACCTTGCTGCCGAGATCCTGGATGTACTGCATGAAGACGCGGCTCGTGAACTGCGTGCCGTTGTCGGTGATGATTCTATTTGGCACACCAAAACGGCAGACTAGCACTTTGAATAATATGACGGCTGACTTTGCTGTCACCTTTCTCACTTCCTCCACCTCCGACCACTTTGTGGACTTGTCGATTACAATGTACAAGTACTCAAAGCCCCTGACAGCTCAGGGAAAGGGGCCCAGTATGTCGAGCCCCCAGACCGAGAATGGCCAGGAAAGAGGGATTGTTTGGAGAGCTTGAGCTGGTTGATGAAGCTTCTTTGAATGGAACTGGCACGCTTCACACTTGGTTACTAGTGTCGTTGCATCCTGGAAGGTTGTGGGCCAGAAGAAACCTTGCCGGAATGCATTGTGGACAAGGGCCCTCGACCCTATGTGGAGCCACATATTCCTCCGTGTATCTCTGCCAACACCTCCAGTCCTTCCTCCCGGGAATGCACTTCAATTTCATACCGTTCGGTCTTTTTCTGTATAGAACGTCGTCGACGAACTGATACATGGCAGACCGATGGGCTACTTTCTCTGCTTCTTCCTGCTCCTCAGGGAGTTCCCCTGTTTGGAGGAACCGGACGGTATGTTGTGCCCATGTCGGAGCCTGGGGCTCGACGGCAAGGACCAAAGGCATTTCCTCTGCCATGGGAGAGGCTGTCTCTACGGCCAGGGCTTGACGCCCTGCCGGAGTCTGTTGCCCCATGGCAGGCTCAGTGTCCACGGTGACATCCTTGCCGGCGGCTCCTGGGAGCTCGGCGGGAAAGTACTTGCCGAGGCCTGATTTCCTCCACTTGTGCTGCTCCGTCGATGGTTCAACGGATGGTTGAGTTAACCGAAGCACAAAAGTACACGGTTCCACAGGCAATTTGAAGGCAGTGTGTTTCAACAAGTAGTCGGTGATGCCCTTCTCTACTCGGGGAACATGCTCCGCTTGTATACCGTCAAAATGCTCTTCCAGCTTCCTCACTTCATCTACGTAGGCCTCCATCAACGGGCTTTGATAATCTTTGTTAACTTGCTTGACGACAACCTGTGAATCACCCCTGACGATGAGCTACTTGATTCCGAGGTCCGCCGCGATCCTGAGACCGGCAAGCAACCCCTCGTATTCAGCAGTGTTGTTCATCGACATCTCTCTGGGAAGTGCATCTGGACTACATACTTGAGGTGCTCTCCGGTGGGTGCAATGACCAGCACACCAGCACTGGCGCCTTGCAGCGAGATAGCCCCGTCAAAGTACATAATCCAGTTGCGACCTGTTTCCTTGGCGGGAAGAGTGGTCTCCTGGATCTCCTCGTTGGGCGTTGAGGTCCATTCTGCAATGAACTCTGCCAAGACTCTACTCTGGATTGTCGAAGTACTTTCAAACTTCGAAGCAAAGCTCCACAGTTCCAAGGCCCATTCCACGATCCTCCCGGTTGCGTCTGGGTTATGCAATATCTGTTGCAACGGGGAGCGGGTGACGATGGTGATTTCGTGTGCTTGGAAGTAATGATGCAGCTTCCTTGAGGCCATAAGGGGGCCGAAGAGCATTTTCTGCACACCGGAGTACCTTAACCTAGCCCCCTGCAAGAGGGAGCTGACAAAGTAAACCGGGTACTGCATCATCTTCTTCTTCTGCACTATTTCATTTAGTTGCGTCGCTTCTGCTTCGCCAGCACCAGACTCTGCCCGGGGCCTTGCCTTACCGGCACCAGGCCCTGCTGGGGGGAGCTCTGGTTTGCCATCCACCAGCCCTGCCATTGCCACTGCCTCTTCATCGACCTCCCTCTGTACCACTAGCGTGGCACTGACCACTTGGTTCGTTGCCGCTAGATACAGCAGCAACGATTCTTATGTCTTAGGCGCAAAAAGTATTGGCGTAGAGGAGAGGTACTTCTTCAAATCCTGCAGGGTTGCCTCGGCCTCTGGGGTCCATTCCATTGGGCCCGCCTTCTTCAAGATTTTGAAGAAGGGAAGGGCACGCTCGACAGACTTGGAGATGAACCTGCTCATGGCGGCAACGCATCCAGTGAGCCGAAGCACATCCTTGATCCGCTTAGGCGCCTCAATTTGCTCAATGGCCTTGATCTTATCTGGATTCACCTCGATCCCACGCTATGACACAAAGAAGCCGAGAAGTTTGTCGGACGAAACGCCGAAGACACACTTCTCAGGGTTCAGCTTGAGGTTGATCTTGCGCAAATTTGCAAACGTCTCTTCTAAATCTTGTATGAGTGTTGCCCTGTCCTTTGTTTTGACCACTATGTCATCCATACAAGCTTCCATATTTCTGTGCAGCTGAGTTCAAAACCAATTTGGACTGCTCTTGCAAAATGTTGAGACAGCACTCTTCAACCCGAAAGGCTTTCGTAAAAAAAAATACGTACCACATGGGGTGATGAATGCTGTCTTCTCTTCATCTTATTTCGTCATGAAGATCTGGTGGTATCTCGAGTAACCGTCGAGGAATGATAACAAGTCACACCCGGCCGTGGAGTCAACAACCTGGTCGATGCGCGGTAATGGTAAAGGGTCCTTTGGACGAGCCTTATTGATGTCTGTGTAATCAATACACAGTCTCCACTTCCCATTTGCCTTGTGCACCACCACCGGATTGGCCAGCCACGTCGGATGGAGTACCCCTCTTACCAAGCATGCCGCTTCCAACTTCTTGATTTCCTCTGTGATGAACTCTTGCTGTTCCAGAGCTTGCTTCCCGACCTTCTGCTTGACGGGTCGCGCATGAGGACAGACAGCAAGATGGTGCTCAATCACCTCCCTGGGAACACCGGGGATGTCGGATGCTTGCCACGCAAACACATCGACATTCACCCACAGGAAAGTGACGAGCGTGCCTTCCTGTTTGATGTCGAGGGTGGAGTTTATAGTAAAAGCCCCTCCCATGCCATCCTCCTTGACGGACAGCTTCTTGGTCTCTTGTGGTGCAGCTCTAGATTTCTTGCTCTTGCCGGTGGAGCTCTCTGGCACGTCCTCGACGGGAGCACTACACTCCGAAGAGGTGCGCTAGCCGGAGTGGGTGCGAGAGGTCTTGTCGGTCTTCTTCTCTCCCGGGGCTTCGGCGGCAGGAGCAATTGCCTTGGCAGCAGTCGCCGCAACTGCCTCCCGGTAGAGTCGGTCAGTGCAGATCTGCGCATCCTTCTTTTCAGAGGGGATGGTGATGATGGTCGTCGGCCCAGGCATCTTCAGCATGTTGTAGGCGTAATGTGATGCCGCCATGAACTTGGCTAGTGCTGGGAGGCCGAGGATCCCATTGTAGGGCAAGGGGATCTCACCTACATCGAAAACAATCCTCTCTGTCCTATAGTTTAACTCGCCTCCAAACATCACGGGCAGTGTCACCTTACCCTTTGGCTGACTCTTTCCCGGGTTGACCCCTTGAAACGTGCCCGTCTCTTTGAGGTCTCCATCAGGAATCTGCAGCCTTTTGATCACAACAGGCGAGATCAAGTTCAGACCGGCCCCGCTGTCAACTAGCATTTTTGTCACCTTGAGGTTGCGTATTGTTGGCGAAACCAACAACGGCAAACACCCGACCGCAGTTGTGCGATCAAGGTGGTCCTCGGTGTCAAAAATGATTGACGTGCTGGACCACTTCAGTGGGTTTTGAGCATCGAATGCTGGTTCCGCTGCCGTGATCTCACGCTCCCACTGCTTGAGCTGGCAGTGAGAGGTGTGCAGCGATGCACCACCGTCGACGCACATGGCCTCTGTAGCTTTTTGGAACTCATGCTCGTCGGACCCGTCGTCCTCGTCATGATCATCGTCTTCTTGCTTCTTGTCGCGGCCCCGAGCAGGCCTCTCTTGCTGGTTATCCTTGCTGTGGCGACCTCCTTGGTCGCCATGCTTCGTACCGGATCCCTCGGCACCATCCTGACCCTTCTCCTTGCCCTGCCTCTCATACTCAGCTTTTTGCTTCTCAGCAAGCAGCTCAACTTGCCGGTAGTTCTGGAGGTCGTGGCCCTTGGTGCGGTGGATCTTGCAGTATTGCTTGTCGGGGCCGCCTGGATTGTCAGCAGCAGCCAAGGCCCGGCAAGCGGCGCACCCAGCAATTTCCTTGCCGGGGTCGTCTGCCTTGGCCTTCTTGGCGGCGCCGGTGTCCTCAGATCCCCAGATGGCAAGCACGGTCTTGCCCTTGTGCTTCCTGTTGCGGCTCCGGCCCTTCTTAGATGGGGCGGCTGTGTCTTCGTCTGTGGAGTCGGTTTCCGCGCTGACGTCCTCGTCGGGGTACTTCCTCCCCTCTTCAGCTCGAGCGCACCTATCGGCCAGAACATAAAGTTCGGCCACATCTTTGACCTTGTTCATCACCAGCTCTTCACGCATCTTGCGGTTGCACACATACTGATGGAATGCGCTGATCACGGCGACAGAATGAACATCTGGGATGTTGTACTGCACCCGGCTGAACCTCTGTATGTACTTGCGCAGTGTTTCACCTTCCTTCTGGGGGATGATATGCAAATTGCTTACCTGGCCATGAGCTTGGTAGCCTCCGGTGAAGGCGCCAACGAACTCATGACACAAATCCGACCAAGAAGAAATGGAATCTGCCAGCAAGTGCATCAACCATGACATGACATTGGGTTTAAGTGCCAACGGGAAGTAATTGACAAGCACCTTGTCGTCGCGAGCTCCAGCAGCTTGCATCGCGATGGTGTAAATGCTGAGGAACTTCGACATGTGGGTCTTGCCATTGTACTTCTCGCCAACATCGGGCTTGAACGTGCGGTGGGAGGGCCACTTGAACTGCCACAGCTCACGGGTGAAGGCTGGGCAACCCACCTCGTAAGGTAGGCCACCGGAGCCCCTCGGAGCTGGGTGATTCGTAGCGGGTCGCGCTCTCCTATATGACTGATGGCGCGCTTCGTGCCGTCGCTCGATGGTAGTTCGAGCATCTTCATGGGCTCGCTCCCGAAGAACTTGGCGCTGATCGCGGTGGGTCCATGGATCGGACGACACTATGGAGATGTTATCACAAGCGTCATCACGTCGGACCGGCACCTGCGGTAGCTGACTTGGGGGACGAGAGTGCACCATGGCCGCAGCACCTCCGGTCCTTCCACTACTGGCATGGGGTGGCTCGACGGAGCGCCGGCCTAAGGGCCCCGCTGGTCGTGGCTCATCTTTGTTGGCAACGCCGACGAGGCTCCGGATGGTGGCTCTCCACTCGTGCAGCTTTTTCGTAGTAGGAGGAAAGTCGAGGAGCAACTGCGCGCGCGCCAAAGCTTCTACTGGCAAGGGTGGCGGCGAAAGTTGCGTTGACCGTGACGCGCTCCGACTTCTAACCATGTTAGAAGGAGCTCTATCACGGCCTTGCGGCTGTGCGCCATTTTCGCCAGCGCCTCGGCGTGCATGCTGGCCTTCTACGTCCCGTGAATGAGGCGCAGGACTCCTCCCATGGCGGCGCCCTGGGTCACCAGCATGGTGACGCTGCTCGTCGCGCACAACCTGGGAAGAGCGCATCATGGGCGCCGGCGTAGGCATCTTGGAAGTCGCCGCGCCCCCCATGGGTGCCATGACGCCGCCTTGGAGGGCCCCGCGCCGCCTGCGGGGGGGTGGGGGGCGGCCCCATCTTTGGACTTGGCGGCGTGCGGCCCGTCGTCTCGCGCACAAACGACACCGCTCGCCAGGCTTTGACTGCCAAAGCGACGTGGGTGTTCACGGGCCACGCCTTGACTTCCGTCTATGACCGACCCACCACTCGCTCACACTGGTACGGGCCGTTCGGCTCCTGATGAACGGATTGCCATGATCGTCTTCTTCCTGGAAGCCATGTCGATGAAGGACTGCCAAACTAACTGCTAGACCGGATTTTAACAACTGCGCGCCCCTACCTGGTGCACCAAAGATGTCGGTGGAAACGACACCTATGAAATCACCGGGATCCCTTCTACGGTTGGCGGGCGCGGGTTGTGCAAAGAGCGGGTCTGGTAGTCAGTACAAGGATCGTTTACCCAGGTTCGGGCCGCGAGGATGCGTAATACTCTAGTCCTCCTTTGGTATATATTTGAGTCTTTTTGAGCTTTCGAACTAGCTGTGTTGCGTGCGTAGTCCAAAAGATCCGAATGCTTATCCAGTATGCCTCGGGCCTCCTTTTATAGTCAAAAGGGGTTGCCACAATGGCACACGGGAGGTGGAAACGTATAAAGTGTACAAGCTTATCGCCTGTCATTATGGGACAAGGAGCATTAAATGTGCTCCTTAGGTGTCCCGTTGCTTTATTGGGGGCGGCAACGAGGCCCGTCCCATCCGTCGCCGCTCCGCCTTGCTCTGACACGCGTCCAGGCCAATGAGGCATGCAACGCCACGTAGGCTGGAAGGCTACTGAGATGGCGTGGTGGTAGGGTCTTCAGGAAGATCTGCCTGCCACCACGCAGGTGCTTGCTGAGTTGGCACGAGGCCGCGACGCTGTTACGCAGTGCCTCGCCCAACCGGGTTGGGCCGGGCAGCTGTATGGGAATGGCGGTGGAGTCTTGGCAGACGTGGCTCTGGCTGTGGACCTACAGGTGTCCTCGGCAAGGGTCTTGACGGGGCATCGCGGTCGTCCCTGGCAAGGATCTTGCTGGGGGTCTCGTGGATTCCCTCAAAAAGGATCTTGTCGAGGATCATCGTCTTCTGGTCCTCATCTGATCTTGTGTGCTTATTATCTTCAAAAATATCTGCATGCCACCATGGAGGTGCCTCCTGAGCCTTGGTTCCAAAGTGGTTCCTGGTGTTGGAATCCTTGGGCTCAAGGGTGGCGTGCTCTGTTGGCGTTGGGAAAGTTGCCCCAGCAAGGCTCTTGCCGGGGCTGCGGAGGCCGCCCCGGCAAGGGTCTTGCCGAGGGAGTCCACCTCGCCCTCTTGCTCTTTGTGTCTCTGGCCTTGGCGTTGCTCTGCCCGTCTTGTGCTCCTGGCTGGAGCGCTGCTCTGGTATTCTTGTGCTTCTGCTCTCCTAAGTGTGGCCGCAGGTGCGGCTCTGACTGCCCGTGCACAAGTAGAGGGGTAAAAAGGAGAGCCCCTACTTTTGTACCCCGACAAAGAGACCGGTTGGATGAAAAGTCTGTACTACTTTCTCCCCCTTTCCTTCCTGTTTGTACCAAGTTCGATGTACGTACTAAATTCCCCCACCCCCACTTTATTTCTTATTTTAACCAAGAACAAGATTCGACTCCATGAAGTAGCTTTACCTCCAACAATAGAAGAAAAAATATGTGTCATTGGACCATCCGATCTAGAGGTGCTGAGAGGTAGAAAATGATGCACATGTAGCAAGTTAGCGAGCTGGGGAAGTAGATCTAGGGCGGTTTCGAAGGAAGATATACCTGAAGGTCGTCAAGATGTGGATAGGTGGGCGGCGGGAGGACGGATCCGCCCACACAAGGGCAACGACGAAGGGATCGGAGGACCTCCCGCGCCAGCGATCGGCAAGAGATAACGGTGCGGCCGGTAGTGGGTCTCCTCTTTCGCTGTCGACGACGACCTAAAAGTTGCCCCTCCTCCCCTTCACCGGTGGAGGGGGATACGAGCCGGATCTGTAACCAGCGGTGAGGATAGAAAGATGGTGTTTTTTGAAGGGAGAAAGACAGTGTTACCACCGCTATCTTGTTTAGATCTGGAGAGGATGAGAATGTGTGAATAGAGCAATCCTACCAAGAAAGCGCGGAGGCTCCGGCCTATATATAGTTAGTGGGGTAGTTTTCCTTTTTCACTCCATCAAAAAAATCATTTAAAACGGTGTACGTGCCAGGTCTCCTTTTTTTTGAGTTGTTGATTGTTTTTTGAGATAGCTACCCACTTATTCCAAGTGGTGTTACGGTGTGCCAGGTCGCACTTTGTATCGTTCAAGTCTTGTACAAGACCCTCCATTAAATGAACAACCACCCCTCGTAAAATTTGTGAACAAGCGCACGGCTAAAATTATTGGAAACGTGGGCTGCCCCAATATCCATTATTATTTATATTTTCTATGTGGGAGTATCCTCAAAACAAAATGTGAGAGTACAATATTTAATGGGCCCCTTTGTAATTGGTGCTAAATTTTGACCAAAGATTCAACTTACAAAATGTTGGTGCATGTTAACAAAAATTATATTGTTTGATTCGTATTTGAACATAGTTTTGAATGATGTAATTTTTTTGACATGCATGAACATTTGGTTAGTTAAATTTATAGTCTAAATTTGGCAAGGTGCATTAAATAAACACATGCAAGTACCAAAAGGAGAGTCACGGCATGCATGCATGCATTTTAATTAACGCATCGGTAAGTGCAAATTATTGAAATATATCGAGTGCAGTGCTTTGATGTGCCGCGTCAAGTCGTACAAGACCGAGAAGTTTGATTACTACAACGCCCTCTCCCTCGCTGGATCGAGCTCCGGTGTTTAATCGCACTCGCTTTGGCTGCATGATGTGGGCCTCCCACCTGCCAGGCCCACCTGTCATACACGCAAAGGCAGGAGCATTAAGTCAATGAAGTTGCGTCCCTCCCTCGCCCATGAGCGTGGTGGCTTGTAGGACTAGGAGAAGCTTTTGCTACACGCTCTCCCTCCTGCACGCGATGGACATGCAGCGGTTCAGTTGGTGTCAGATGGCCAGAAGCATACTGTAGTACTCCTCCACTGCAGTAGTACTCCATCATTGTTCGACTTCCCGAAGAGGCGAAGAGCCAAGCGCAGCCCGGACGCTCGTGTGGCAGTTTCATGTGTAGAGTAGTCTACGATAGCGTGTATCATGCCTGTAAGCTTAGAGCAAGTATAATAAGCCTAGTCAGCTGGCTATAACACATGCCAGGTAATTGAAATACTAGCTGGAAGGGTGAGAAAGAAGGAGAGAGAGCCCTGTGGGCGCTTGATCAGTCACCGGGCGCTAGCACAGGTTTCTAGAATAAGAGCTTGCATGTAGCGTGTGAACAAGTGCAGCCACCTTTCCTCCCAATCATATATGTTTCTTTGTGTGTCTTCACATGCGTATATTAAATACTATAGCAAACCTAATAGATGGCTTATTATATGAGTGTACTTTTACAACGGCTATATGTTACATGGCACTAGTATATAGCCAGCAGCAGGCTTTGTTATTAACCATGCTCTTAAAATCGTTGGGGTCGGCTCCATGCTTTTTTATTTAAATAATCTTCTGGCCCTACCTGTCATCCTGGTGATTGTAGTTTGCATGCTCATCTGGTCAAGAGAGGAATATATATTTTAATTTGTGGTGGGGTAAATGTTAGAGGTTGCAGCAATATATTGTACACTGCGGGTCTTTCAGCAAAGTTTAGAGGCAACCATGTGGGGCCAGTGCTATGATGTGTCGCGTCAACTAGTACAATGAGGAGAAGCTTGATTTTACTACTACACGCCTTCTCCCTCGCCTATGCGTGCGGTTGCTCACAGACAAGGACAGGCTTTTGCTTAGGCTGGTCGTAATGGAATACTAGTATCATGCATATGATACTACACATCCGTAGTGCATAGTATCATATGGTAGTATCATCGATGACTTCATTTATTAGCATGCATGACACATAGTAGCACAACATTTAATATGATACGGTATCATGATACGATACGCAACCCTCTCTTTCTTCATTTACTTCTATGCCACCTCATCAAATTTGCCTAGTTGGCATGCATGATACTCCCTCTGTTCCTAAATATTTGTCTTTTTAGATATTTCAAATGGACTGCCACATACAGATATATATATATATATATACATACATATTTTAGAGTGTAGATTCACTTATTTTGCTCCGTATGTAGTCACTTGTTGAAATCTCTAGGAAGACACATATTTAGGAATGGAGGGAGTACTACCTATGATACTCCCATTACAACTAGCCTTATAGGGTACTACAGCAAGCTATCCCTCCTTCATGCGGTGGACGGACATGCAGAAGTGGATTCAATACTGTAGAAGTAGTAGTAACATCAGTGTTCGTTTTCTCGAAGAGGCGAAGAGCCAAGCGCAACCCAAACGTGGCAGTTCTGAACGCTCGCCACAGTGTGTTTGGTTGCATTCTCATCTCAGCATAGTTGTTCCCTCTTCGTGCATGCTCATCCCAGCACCCCTCTTCATGCATGCTCTTCTCATGCATGCTCCTGGTGTATTTGTGTTAAGCTAGGGCTTGGAGCACGCATATAGCCAGGCTCTTGCATGAGACAAAATTGCTATTTCAGCCCACTATTGTAGTACTACTTGCTAGTATAGCCCTGTAAGGAGTATTTTCCTTTCTAGAGATTTCAAAAAGTGACTAGACTAAGCCCTAAATGAGTAGTACTAGAGCAAAATGAGTGAATCTACACCTTAAATAAATGCGTAATTCTCTCGTTTTCCTCTCCACCTTGGTCGCGGTGCACAATATTGAGTAATCCTATATGACTAGCCGCTCTATCTACATGCGAGACCTCAAAGCATCTGGGACCACATGCCATCAACCAAATCATAGCGAGGTGCTATAGTCGAGACTCACCGGTCACCCCGGTTTGGCCGTCATGACCCGCAATATCACAAAACCCACACCTTTACGAGCAGTGATAAAGTGGCCTCGAAGTTGGACTGGACGAACCAACCATCATTTCACTGGAACGCTCGTTGAAGCCCTTTCTCCCCTTTCTTGAACAAAACCTCACTCTAGGCAACTCACTTTGGCCATTTTTCTTGTGTACCGACAAAGGAAAGGTGGGCGAATCAGTGATGCTACTATATTTTCATTCCAAGAATCTTCTTTTTGCGAAGCACCGACCGATTCTCACAGCCTATTATTTTTCCGTTTCATTGTGATTGCTTTTTGTTTGTCAGATCATTGATGGATCCTGGAGCACTAGGCAAAGTGTTGCCGGTGGACAACCCACTAGAGACAGCGCTCTCCAGGAAGCGAGCACCGACCAACGAGTTGACCATGTTGGTGGGGCAACCCATGGAGATGAAGAACTCCAAGAAACATGCACTGGCCAAAGAGTTGACGACCTTGGCGGACGAACTCCTCAAAGAAAGTTAGAAGAACAGCAAGGGCCCCACTGTGCCTACCCCAGAAACTCTAATGGCCACCTATGCAAGGCTCAAGGCCAAGTTTGAGGAGATAGTTGTTGTTGAGAAGCGGTACTCCCCTGGCAAGGTGATGGCCCCCATCGAGGACGAGGAGATGGCCCCCGGAGGGATGGGATCCCCCGTTGAGCTGCACAAGGTAAAAAATAATGGTTTACCATAGTTGTGGTTTTTGATTATTTGCAATGTGCCTGCTATTATGTTAGGGTTGTGCAGGTGCCGGTGGACGTCCTTGATGATTCCGATGTCGCGGCCCGTCCTGTGGATAACGCCCCAGAGATTGTTTTCGATGTCGCGGTCCATCCTGTTGACATCACCTCGGAGATCGATTCCGATGCCGCTGTCCATCCTGTGGACATCGCCCAAGAGATCGATTCCGATGTCGCGGTGGAAATCGCCCGAGAGATCGATTCTCATGCCACTGTCCGTGCTGTGGTCATTGCCTGAGAGATCGATGACAAGAAATAGTTTTTGGCGCTAATCATTCAGGGTAGTTTGCATTGTGTTTAATTACCAGAACGATGCGTGTTATCAAACCATCTTAGGGCTAGTGCACTGTCTTGTGTGAGTGGTACATCCTACTTTTGTTTGATAGTGAATCGTGCAAACCCTCTCCATGTTGTGGAAATAGATGTATCCTCACCAGCTTTTGATGTAATATATTGACATGCTTAGATGTAAGTTTGAACTGTTTATCATATCAGCAGGGCTTGTTTGATTATTCTTGGTGTTAGTAGGCTAGCTATTGTGCGAGCTATAGTACTTGCAAAACACTCACCGAAGAGAAACGTTGGGGCTGATGAGCTCATGGTATGCTTATACTGATCCGTCGTTGATCGACCAATAGCCCAAGGTCCTAAAATTATAGGCTTAGCGATCGATAAGACAATAGTCGACACGGATACATTCAGGCCTCATTTGATTCATAGGGTAGGAAAATCGTAGCAAAAGTACAGAGATGTACAACACAAAATCATAGCAAAGACAGAGGCGCATTCTCCGCTCCAAAATACATGATCAGAAGCGACCGGACCTCAAACAATTCGATCTCGTGCATCGTTGTCATCCTGGATCAAGAATGTCGACACGCACAGTACTTGAAGGATTTATAACAGAGTAGCAATCACACACTTATTACATCGAATGTCTCGAAAGAGAACTTATTACAATAAATATGGCTTAAGGCCATCTAATAACGATAACAGCGGAAGGCTTGGAAGATAAGCGAGTCCATCAACTCCAACGGCATCACTGAGTATAGACCCACGACCTAAGGCACCTTACTCGTCATGCGAAAAAGTCTCGCAACATGAACGTTGAAGTTCGAAACGGGTCAAGACATGGAATATGCCGCAATGTAACACATAGAGAGCAACATGAAAGAGTAATGCTATAATACATGCATATATGGCTGGTGGAAAGCTCTATGGTTACAGTTTTGCGTAAAGCCAATTTTTCCCTACTGCAAAGGAATAAGCTTTTATTTAACTATCATGGTGGTTGTTAAACATTGAGACTGGTTGACGATTCTCAATCCCAATTAAGCATCATCATTAAAACCCAACAATATTAATTAAAGTAACATGATGAGATTCACATGATATCCAAGTACTAGATACTCAAGATGTCCATAACCGGGGACACGGCTAACCATGATTAGTTTGATACACTCTGCAGAGGTTTGCACACTTTTCCCCACAAGACTCGATCTCCTCTGTTGGGATTCTCGCACTACATGGTGTTTGAGAAACGGATGACCGAGACATAGTCTTTCAGAAGCTCTAGCACCTTACGAATGGGTAGACAGTTACACCTACATCCCTCTACATCTGCTAGTCTACCACTGTAAGAGTTCGAACGACTTAATCAACTATGCTAGAGCCCATAGTAGCTTGTGGCTGCACACGGAAGTTTCTAGCATGAATAATCTCAGGATCCCTTTGAGCCTGGGTGGCGGTCCAAAAGAAACAGCCAATCCTGGAATACCCAGGTATCTCAATCCACCCAGATGTGTATTAAAGTTGCCACCTTAAATAAACCATTAATTAACAATCTCACATCTGTCATGGATACACTCACCCAATCCACGTCTACTAGCATAGCATGGCATAATAACCAAATGTAGAAGTAACTCCCAAGGGTTTGATAATAAAACAGGTAATAGGTACTACCTCATCTACTTTCCCAAAGCCCACAATTTAATTAGATCCTAATCATGCAATTGTTTGAGGATTGATCTAATGCATAAAAACTGGGTATGAAAAGGGATATGATCAAAGTGTTACTTGCCTTGCTGATGATCCGTGAAACCTAGAGATTCAAAGTAGGAAGCGGCGCACTCCGGATACTCTATCGCAAACAAACAAGCATACAATAAGTACTCATCTAATGCACAGTTAAAACTCAAATAAAAGATCTAACCAGAAAGTTCAACTTAAGAAATCCGGTTTGCAAAAAGAATCAAATCGAACGAAGCAACGAAAGTCCAACGGCGAAAGAAACAAGCTTCGTTTACTAATCTGGACCTAAGTCAAATTTTACAGAGGCAAAAACTTGTTTGAGTTGATTATTTGGAAAGAGGGTTTCGAGACGAAACTCTAGGCGCTTGAATTGCCTGATTCTGATAAACGAGCGAAAAGTTATACTAGAACGAAAATCGGATCAGAAATCACGATCAGAAAAATCACGGAACAAATCCAAGAAAAAGAAAAATGACGAACAGATTAACGAACGAATGTTCGTTATCTAGATCTAAACGATGAACGCGTTCGTTAAAACGAACAAACGAGCGAACGCTCGCTAATTAACCTAAACCGGAAAAAACCGATCTAATAAAAAATCGGGTCAAAACCGGCGGCGGAGGTCAACCTCGGTCATGCGGCGGCGGCTGGGCGACAGCGGCGGCGGCGGCGGCTGGCGGCGGTGTTTGGCGACGGGTGGGCGGTTAGGGTTAGGGCCCGAGCGGGCGGTGGGCTGGGGCAGCGGCGCGGCTTGGGCTGGGGGTGGGGTCGGCCCGGGCGCGCTATATAAAGCCCCCGGCCAGGCGGAGTCCTGGCCGGTTACGGCCCAATAGTCGGTTCGTTTTTTTAAATAATTACGCACAGAAAAACTAACGAAAGAAATACTAAACGGACTCCAAAAATCCCGAAATAAATTTTCCCCGGCTTCTAAAATCAAGCTGGACAAGATGAACATTTATTTGGGGCCTAAATGCAAGTTTGAAAAAGGCGCATTTTTCCTAAATTCAAATAAAATAGCGATAAACTCCAAATAAAAATCTTATTTGATTTTTTGTTAAATCTTCAATATTTCTTTATTTTGGGAAAGTCATTTTATTCCCTCTCTTATATTTTGATAATAGAAATAATTGAAGATAAAATAAATAAAATCAAATGATCCTATTTTCAAATTTTGAGAAAACTCAAATATGAAAATAACGAAATCTCCAACTCTCTCCGTGGGTCCTTGAGTTGCGTGAAATTTCTAGGATCGAGCCAAAATGCAATAAAATATGGTATGCAAATGATGACCTATGTATAACATTCCAAATTGAAAATTTGGGATGTTACAATGACTCAACTTTGTACTACTAACTTTGAAACGGAGGGAGTACAAATCCTAGGTGGGCTAGTTTGGCCTAGTGAGTTTTAGTGATATGACGTGGTACAGTGTCGTCCGGTCTTCGCGTGTGGTAGCAGTACTGTGGGTACAGTAAGTTTTCTTGAAGAAGCGGAACTCAACGAAGTCATGATGGTTCCTTCGTCCGACCAACATATAGTGGGAAAGGTTGGGCCTGCGGTACGACCGGGGTGGACCAGGATAATTTTTTGCATGGCAGGTGAACCAGGATGGTCGACGTCCCACATGTCCGTGAATGTAAGTATTCTTTCCGATATAGTGGACGAGCAACGACTATTCATTGTTTATTTTTTATGAAAGCTATTGTCTCCACTGTTACGACGGAGGAGAGTGAAACACAGCAGCCCAGTGAACTTGGCATGTGCACCACTCCCTCCTTCCTCATGTAATACTACCATAGTGTTGACTATAAAGTTGGCTATAAGGTTACAACTTTTTCTCACTTTCTCTCTATCTATTTCCTCTCAAATGTTTTTTACCTTTCTTTTTTAGACACAATTGTTTTTTATGCCTCTTTTATTTAGAATTAGTTTTTTATACCTAGGAGCACGTGTAGAGACGGGCTCCTGCAGATCCCACTCCTTGACTTTGTCAATGCCTCTCTCCTCTCCACATAAGCGGGCTTATAGCCCAAAATTTTACTGGTACTACTTGCTATGAATGTGGGCAGCTGGCATCTGAGGGGGGAGCGCGTGCGGGGAGGAGGTGGTGGTGGGGGGCGTTCTGGTGGGCCAGGGCGGTCAGAAACGGGCTTGGTAGCGGTCCAGACTCCCGCATGGCCCACCTCACATTATCACCATATATTTCTTGGAGTCTGTGCGCGGTGAGCCGGCAATCTCTTCTCCCTCCCCATCTCTCTCGTCTCAGCTGACACCCGCCGAGCGATTAGATTTTGGCTATCGACGGTTTATTCAGTTGTAGTCCCACATGCTAGTGAAAATGCAAGACAACACATGTACCCTCTGGTGAGCGGCGTGCGAGCCAGACTGACGGGGGTGCGATGCGAACGCGAGCGTGCGAGTCGTAAGTGTGCCACCTTTTCCTTTTGAACTTGCAAGGCATAACATTTTCGTGCGATCGGTCGATCGATATCTAGAACAAAATGACGAGAGCGGTGCTTTCGCGCGCGTTAGGCGGGCTAGTTTGAGTGATATGAAGTTCCACAGAGCCGTCCACTTGCTCGATTTTTTATGTAAGCAAGAGTCACGTGGGCACGGCGGATCTGATTTTGATCGAGGGATAACTGTTCCCTGCGAATTAATGGAGCACTGTTAGCAATTATAGCATGATAGTTAGGGCATCTCCAGCGCTGGCCCACAAATTTACACCGGCATCTGTCCGAGGACACTGATGGATGCCATCCAATGCTGCCCGCATACCATTCGACAACTATATGAACTAACCAGACAAAATTCATGCAAACAAAGCAAATTCCAAATTAACCGGATGAAATTCATTACATTTCGAAAACTTTTCGTATAAACTGGACGAAATTCATTACATATTTCGCACAAACTATACTAAAACCTACTGTAAAACTAATCTAAACGATCGCCGGTGCTCGACCACCATGTCCGGCCATGAACCCGAGAAAGCCGACCATTGCCTTTGCCTCCTCCTCATCCGCCTCGATAACCTCCTCCTCCGGAGCACAAGGTTCTGAAGATTTCCGCCTCCACGTCGCCGTCAAGCGGCTAATCGGCCACTAATGTTTATCCCACCAAGCTTGGCGTCAACTGAGTGGAGGAGCGGTGGCCTTCCTGGGACCAGAGCGGCAGCGACCTACCATGTACTACTCTTCCTCGCTGCCGGATGCGCCCGTGCACGCGCGTCGGCTTCGTGGTCGTGGCGGCGGAGGTCAGCCGGGGGGGGGGGCGGCGATCTCCTTCATCTGCTCCTGCGACAGTATGTCCAAGATTGCTTTGGAGCGTGCCTGGAGCGGAGCCGCCGATGTCCTTCGTCTGCTCATGCGACAGTACGTCCATGAGAGCTATGGAGCGCAAGGTGGCCATGGTTGGAGTGGTGCCGACAGAAGGAAGGGACCGGAGGAGAATGATTGTGGGTCTTTGGCTATGGCTGGGAGCTGGGGCTCAAGTTAATATAGCAGGCAAACGGCAATGAGCCACGGCAGATGGATGGACGGCTGGCCCCGGAGTAGGTTCGTCGGCAGCCGCGTGTCTGAAAATGCTAGTGATCGACTAGGGGGGGGTGAATAGGCGATTCTTATGGAAGTCTTGAAAACATGAGATTTTTTAAGGCAAACAATAGAAATGAACCTATTGATATGCAGCGGAAGGTAGACTACACTAAGCAAGACATAGTCAAGTATGCAATGAAGTGAAAGCACGTAGACTAATAGCAGCTAGGTAGTAAAGATCAGGATGGAAGATAGTATGAAGCCAAACAATGATAGTAGTCACGCAGTGAAGTCAAACAGGTAGTGCAAGCAGACAATGACTTCTCGAAGACAAACTATAAGTAAGGAGAAGGAGAGGATAGAACCAGTCACTTGTTGAGGACACATGATTTGTTGGACCAGTTCCAGTTGCTGTGACAACTGTACGTCTGGTTAGGGAGGCTAAGATTCAACTCAGAAGACCGCGTCTTCACCTTATTCCCCTTGAGCTAAGGATACCCGCCCTTGCCCAATCACTCTGGTAAGTCTTCAAGGTAGACTTCCAAACCTTCACAGACTTCATTCACCGGCGATCCACAATGACTCTTGGATGCTCAGAACGCGACGCCTAAACGGCTGGAGGATTCACAGTCCTCAAGTATAACAAGTCTTCAGGTCACGCGGACAGAAAGGCTTCAGTGATGCCTAACACTCTTTGGCTCTGGGTGTTTGGGCTTTGTCCTCACAAGGATTTCTCTCTCTCAAAAGCTTCGGAGATGGGTTGCTCTCAAACGACAAAAGCCGTGCACTAACTCTGAGCAGCCACCAATTTATGGTGTAGGGGGTGGGCAATTTATAGCCACTAGGCAACCCGACCTGATTTGTCCGGAATGACCCTGGGTCATTAAGGAACTGACACGTGTTCCAATAGTCAGATTTGAAACACACGCGGCAGCTTGACTTGGGCTGCAAGTAAAGCTGACTCATCCGGCTCTAGGTAAGATTTGCTATCATTGTCTTCGCTCGCACATAGGATTTTGGTTGAGCATCACTTCAGTCACTCTAACTTTCTTCACTGGGACCCCACTTAACAGTACGGTGGTTCCTATGACTCAACAAAGAAGAAACGAAAACAACGAAACAACTAAGTCTTCACGCTCCTTAGTCTTCACGCAATGTCTTCTCTTGTCATAGTCTTCAATGTGAATATCTTCACATACCACCATTATCTTCAATGTCTTCATACATTTTTAGGGGTCATCTCCGGTAGGTAAACCGAATCAATGAGGGACTACTACCTATGTTATCCTACAATTCTCACAAACACATTAGTCCCTCAACCAGGTTTGTCGTCAATACTCCAAAACCAACTAGGGGTGGCACTAGATGCACTTACAATCTCCCCCTTTTTGGTGATTGATGACAAACTGGTTGAAGTTTTAAACGGGGATAAAAGTATGTGAAATTGTAAAGGATTTTAGGTATTGTCTTCATAAGTAGCAAAAGGCTCCCCCTGAAGATGTGCGTACAAGTAATCTGCTTTTGGAATGCAAATGCACATGGCAGGTTGTACTTGTGGAGATCATCTTCAACTTATGAAGACAATTCATCATGCATGATTTGATATAACAAAGATAATGACATGCATAATGAAAAATGGACGTCTGCAATATGACTTCGTGCGGGATTTATCGTCGCACATGCGGAATTTATCATCGCATCACAGAATAGCAAACAAGTAGCAGACGACCATCAAGTTTAAGTGTTACAACTCAAAGAACCAAATGTATCAAAAGCGAGAGTTGTAAATACTAGGAAAAATATAAAGCAACCTCCCATATGGACCTGCTTGAAGACTATCAACTCATATGCTTCTCCCCCTTTTGTCAGTAAGGACCAAAAAGTTTTGAAGACATAGAGCCTCTACTCGTTCCCAAAAGGAGTAGGAGAAGCTGCAGGGTCGGCATCGGGGTTTGGCGGTGCAGAAGAACTTGGTGCAGTGTCGATACGTGCTGAAGTTGGAGGTGGTGAGGTAGCGTCGTCTTGATAATCTATGACTCTGGCATTCACCGTTGCTGCTGAGGAGGAATAATCAGAGTCTTCAAGAGAAGGAGTTCGACGCAAGATAGCATTCCTTGGAGGAGTGGAGTCAAACTTGAATCTTTCAGTGAAGCCATCGTCTTGAAGATCTGCTTCAGCACTCAGCAATGTCAAACTCTTCCATGACCTCCGACAGGTTTCATGTGTAACAAAGGCATTCTTGGTGGCAAGATTGCGAATGCGATTGACGTCCACCAAGAGGCTTTGCATCTTCCACTTCAGCCAGTAGTGATGCTTATCCCGTTTCTGATGCAGGGCAACGAGATGCTCTTGGTCATTGAGAACACGAGATCGCTTCCGAGGCCTTTGAGAAATAGTGCTTTCAATGGCTTCAGTTTGAGCACGGTGAGGTAAGCGTGTATTGCCAGCCAAAGGATAAACACGAGTGACAGCCTGGACTCCTTCAATGGGCTATGTGAAGCTTTGGTGATCAGCATTGTGAAGACAAACAGGCTCCTTGGCGGTGCTCGGGGTATATGGCTTCAATCGACATATCAACCTCTCGCGTAAAGATCGATGGTTACAGCAGAGGGCTGATAGTTCACACCGAATGAAGCTTGATGAGGCGATAACCCATGGAGCGTAGAACTTCAAATTCAAAGAGATCGAGTCGATGCAGCCAACTGCCTGATAAAGAAGTCTTGAGCATTGAAGCTGATGTCGTTGAATATATAAAAGACCAAAGTCTTCATTGCTCCTTCAAGTTTCGCTGCTGAAGAATGTCCTTTGACAGGCCATAGAGTTCGCCTGATGATATGAGGCTTCATCATGCTCAGCTTCATGGTGTACTGGCTTCATCATGCTCAGCATTTGGCTCATGTTGGGCTCTTTCTTCTGAAAGATACTCTCCAATGCATTGCGGTGAAGCTGACAACCAGGTTCATAAAGTTCACCTGGAGTGGGCAGACCAGTGAGCTCAATAATGTCAAGAGCTTTAGCTTCATGGTGTACGTTGCTTGTCATCCACTCAAGGACCCATGTCTTCGGATCCCTGTTGTAGCCGCGAATGTGGAGGGTGGCATAGAATTGCAGTAGAAGCTCTTCATTCCAATGCTCCTTATCAGTCACAAAATTTAGCAATCCAGCATCACGGAAGTAGTCAAGGGCTTATTCAAGGCATGGCAATCCAGCAATGGCTTCACAGTCAAGACGCATATGAGGGAACATGCGCCCTTGATCATAGAGAACACATGAGTAGTAGCTGCGCTGCTGATAGCTCCAGAATCGATTAGATGAAATCCTTGGCTTGGAATAGGGGTTCTTGGCACTATCAAAGAAAGTGTTGTGCGCAATGAAGACATATGCATTGAAGGACCTTGGTGAAGTGGCAGTACCTGGAAACCTGGGTAGTCTTGGCTTTGGCTTCTGGACCTGAGGCCTGTGCTCAACATGATAATCAAATTGCGGACTAGCAACAGGAGGAGGAACAAGAATGGGCCATCTGACAGTGACCATCTGGCCATAATTGTATGCTTGCTCGATAGTCTGTGGCCTTGGAGGCGGTACTGGAGCAGTGGCATTGGCATTAACTTCAGGCTGCAGATTTGCTTCATGTGCATATTGGCTTCAGGTGCAATCACTTCAGGCACCACATTAACTGCAGGCGTCACATTGGCTTCAGCCATGACAATGTCATTGACTTCCGTGTTGCTGTTGGTGGCCGCCTTAGTCTTGTTAACCTCCAGTTGAGTAGCTGGAGGGTCGGACACGTTCTCCTCGAGAACAACTTCAGGGTTGGTTGGGGGTGTAGCAACACGATCTTCTTGAACTCTTTGTTCTTCTTGGTCATCGGCTGATGCAGCCGGAATATCTTCAGCCGCGTTGGCTTCAGACTCGGAGTTGTTCATAGTTGGAGAGGCTTCAGGAAATACATGGCGTGATACTGATTGCCGCTCTTCTCCTTCTGGAACACTCGACAAAGTGACTTGAGGCCTTGACCCCTTATGAAGCCTGCGGAAAGCTGGCGACGCTTGTGGAGATGGAGTAGGTTGGGCCTCAAAGTCATCATCTTCAAGCACCGGAGCGGTGACTTGAGTTGGGGGAGTAGTTGGTGTTTATGTCGGATTTCGGGTTCTGGCAGACCCTTGAGGTTCGAACACTGGGGTGCGCGCGGAGATCCAACCCTCCGCCGTCTCGCACCTCGCCGAATCGCTGGGACCTAAACTACTAAACAGAACGGCGCAAGAGACACGAGATTTATACTGGTTCAGGCCACCATTGTGGTGTAATACCCTACTCCAGTGTGTGGTGTGGTGGATTGCCTCTTGGGCTGATGAGGAACAATACAAGGAAGAACAGCCTCGTGAGGGTCTGTTCTTGGCGGGTGCTTGAATGAGCTGCGGGGTTGATGCTCGATCTCTCTAGCTCTTGGTTTCTTTATGAGGATTCGGATCTCTCCTTCTCTCCCTCTTTCGGATGCCTCTTGCTCTGGGTGTGGCTACTCCTATTTATAGGCGAAGGCCTGGGCCTCTTCCCAAATATTGAGCGGGAAGGGCGCCAACAATTAGCCATTTTGAAGGGGAACAATGGGTACACTTATCCTGACTAAAGTTGGTCCTCGCCGCCAAAGGCTCGTGATGACGCCGCTTGGGCTCCACAATGACTCCTTCCAGCCGTTGGGCTGGTCTTGGTCTTGTTGCAATCAAACGGATGCCTTTGCTTGATGATCTTGCTCGCGCTTGCTCCCTTTGCACCAAAGAGGAAAGGAGGACGCCGGCTGGCTGGCGCTCGATCGGGCGCCCTTGGTCGTCATGGCTTGCGTTATGGGCACCTCGCGAGGTACCCTGCCTTGAACTCTCCGCCTCCTCATGAGCCAGCCTGACGAGGCCGTGCCTGAGGAAGCTCCTTGTCGTCCGCCCCGCGAGGCTTGGCCCCTCGCGAGGGTCTTTAGCTTGCGTTGATGAAGATGGGTCGTGATGGGCCTCCTTCGAGCCACGCCGCAGGCCGCAGGCAAGCAAGTATGGGGACCCCCGTTCCCAGAACGCCGACAGTAGCCCCCGGGCCCACGGCGCGCCCGAACTTGGCCGAGCAGAGAGGCGAAAGGGCAAGTGCGAAGCGTCGCGGGCCCTAACAGCCTGCAGCCTTGGGTGACGCGTGGCGGTTGATTGGACGCGTGTGCACTGCTTCCCCACGATGCCTCGGTAACCACCCGGAAGGTCCCTGCATGCATAGTTGGTCATGATTACCGGTGATCGTGGAGGCCGACGGTTGGCCTTCGCCGACTATAAGTACGGAACGGCGCGCACCCTTCCAGTCTATCCTTTCTTGTCTCTCCTTCTTCTCCATGGCTCCACCAAGGAAGTTCTCGGCCATGAGAAGGGAAGGGCCGTCAGTCGAGTCTTCCTCTCCTCCGCCTAAGCGTGGTCGAGGTCGCCCTCGCAGCATCCCGTGGCCTCCACGGAGGTCCCCGCGGTCGTGGGGGAGGCTCTCAAGATGGCGACGAGCGGCCGGGCCATGGTCGGAGGGCGTGCCCGCCGCTGGCCCCCGAGGCCACGCCTCCATCTTCTTTGGCCAGCTGCCGGAGTTCATGGTGAGGCGGAGGAGCCGTCCGGCGTCCGGCTTCAGCTCCCGCGCTTCCTCTGGGTGAGCTCCCGGATGGCGCCTGGGTGGCCTCGGCTCCGTGCGGATATCTGCTGCAGCAAGGCTTCATGGGCTTCTCTGGAGGTCTCGCCATAGGAACCTGTTTCACGACCAGCTGGCGGGCGTTACGCTCACGCGCGTGCTCTTGCCGCTGGTGCTGCCTGCACTTCAAGTACGACGGCGACGCCACCCTCTACGTGAGGGTGTTCGGGGAAGACGGTCGCCGCATGGGGTGCTGCCCCAAAGACGACGATCGCGGCCGAGGACTCAGCCCCGGCGTAGATGGAGAGGGCAGCGCGCGGGCGGCTGGCGTTGCCCGTGACTCCTCACGCTTCACCAGCTGTTCTTCGGGTGGTGATTCTTCCAGCAGCGGCCGCGGCCAGCCCCAACGTCGTTGCGCCTGCTTGGGGGGTGGCAGCGGGTCCGCTTGCCGCCGCGCCCCGGTGAAGCGCGAGAGGGAGTCCGCCTGAGCTCCGGAGGCGGCTCGAGCCTTCCAAGAGAGCCGGCACGGGGCGTGCTTCACCTGCTTTTGTCCTTTTCCTTTCTTTTCTCCTGCGCAAAAAAGGCAACAATGTGTGGCCCCGTGGGGGCGCGTTTAGGTTAACGCCGTTAATTATTGTACTGCTTTCGTTATCCTGATACTGTTCCTTTCTGTTGTACGCCCATTCGCAAGTGAACTCCAGCCGTGGCCGCGGGGGCGACCGATCCAGGCCCCATGTTCGCGTTGTGCTGCCCGTGAGGCATGGTCGAGGGGTGCTCCAAATTGTGGACCAGGGCCGTGAAAACTTGAGCGATAGGGGCAGGAACGCTCGCGGGGGCTCCCGAGGCTTCTGCCTCACGAGTCCCCACGTAAGAGAAATCGAGGCAGGAGAGCGACAAAGATCGAAGAACCATGGACCAAAAAAAAGGGCGATAGTTTCGATAAAAACTCCAAATGGGAATAACTAGTCAACTGCAGAAAGCAAATGAAAAAGCCGCGTCCGGCACCTAGTCTAGTCTTCGACGTCTTCTCACCAGCGCGGAGCTAAGTGCTGCCAGTGGGCGTGGGAGGGAGCCCTGTGGCCCGAGGCCGCACTCCTGAGACTCCGGGCGTGTACAGCCCCAACTCATTATTACGTGAGAGTGTCATGGGCGGCGAGCTTCACAGCGTTGGCCTTCTTCACGAGCTCCGGCGTTTCTTCCGGGAAGCAAGCTTCACAGGCGTTGGACCTCTTGACGGCTACGGCCCTTTCCAGAGCTGACAGCCTTCACAGGCGTTCACCTTCTTCATGTGCTCTGGGCCTTTCTCAAAAAGATGAGCTTCACAGCATTCGCCTTCTTCACGTGCACCTTGGGCCTTTTCCAAAAAGAATGAGCTTCACAGGCATTCGCCTTCTTCATAGGCACTGGGCCTTTTCCAAAAAGAATGAGCTTCACGGGCATTCGCCTTCTTCACAGGCACTGGGACTTTTCCAAAAAGAATGAGCTTCACAGGCATTCGCATTCTTCATAGGCACTGGGCCTTTTCCAAAAAGAACGAGCTTCACAGGCATTCGCCTTCTTCACAGGCACTGGGCCTTTTTAGGGGTAAAACCTCCAGAGGTGCTGGATGTTCCACGCGTTCTGTATAGGTACTCCCTTTTGAGTCTTCAAGCGCACGGATCCGGGCCTGGAAACATGAACAACCTTGAACGGGCCCTCCCACATGGGAGAGAGCTTATGCAGTCCCTCCCTGGAGAGGACCCGTCGGAGCACGAGGTCCCCTACCTCGAGAGTTCTGCGGCGGATGTTGCGGCAAAGGTATCGCCGAGTGCTCGCTGGTACCTTGCCGCTCGCAGCGCAGCTTCTCGACGGCGCTCCTCCCCTAGCACAAGGGCCGTCCCCCGCATGGCGTCCTGCAGCGTTTCATCGAACGCCAGGACCCGCGCGGATCGACGCTTGACCTCATGAGGGAGGACCGCTTCGGCTCCGTAGACCAGGAAGAAGGGGGTCTCTCCAGTTGGCTTGGTTGCGGTTGTGCGGATGGACCATAACACGGACGGAAGCTCGTCGTACCAGCCTCTGCCACATGCCTCCAGTTTCTTCTTGAACGTCCTGGTCTTGAGGCCTCTCAGGACCTCTGCGTTGGCCCGCTCGGCCTGTCCATTGCTGCGGGGGTGCGCCACCGAAGCGTAGCATATCTGCGTCCCAAGGTTAGCGCAGTACGTTTTAAAAAGGTTACTGGTGATGATAGAGGCAAAGGTGTCCTGATGTTTTGATGAGATGGTGGCTATCGTTTCTGTGGGAGTCGACCTTGACGATCCGACTACGTACGTGCGAGACGTCGCGCCTTAGCAATCGCTAAACCAACTTCCGAGGGTTATTGACCACGCCGGAGCACGATCAACCTGGCCACGAGGGCCTGTTTCCTGCGAGCAAACAAAGAACAAGCAAGAAACTAAGCTTGTAATCTGGATATTGCGAATATAAGAGGAAAGCTTTGTTAATGAAGGTGGGGTTACGAGACGCCTTGGTCCAGTCGTTGAACACAAACGGCGAACGCCAAGTTGCAGCTATGGCGAACTTTTGATCTAAACAAAACCCAAAGTCTAAACGGTGCCCTAAGGGCTGTATATATGGAGGAAGAGGGGAATTTCGTGGCCCTTGGTGTAGGGGTCCGAAATCAACCCTATCTCTTGTTTCCCCACACATACGGACTCTAAATATAGCCTATACTTGTGTATTTCGAAATTACAAGGGCCTTGCCCAATAATAAGGTGACGCAGCACCTAGAATAGCCTCGGGACGAAATTTATGAAGTAGCATATTGTATATTTCTTACAAGGCTTCATGAACCGTTTATGGTGGCTTCAAAGTCCTGAAATCATCACTTGTAACTCCGTTCTTGTTAGCCTTGCGCATGGCATCATCTCCATGCTTGTTCTTGCTCCAATGTCCATCCTTCTCCAAGCTAGGCCCTTCATTTGTAAGCAAAACAAATGTATCCAATTTAGGCAGCATCATATTCTCATGAACATTAGAATCATTACCAAGAAACGAAAGTACCTGATAATTTAATTGGCGTGCGCGAGCTCTAGTAATTGGTCCAGTATGTATAGCAGCAGGGGCTGTGGGTGTAACAATGGTATTGATGTCCTCATCAGGTGAACTTCGAACCGTTGTCGGTGATGATGCGGTTCGGCACTCTGAACCGGCTCACGATGCCCTTGATGAACTTGACCGCAGAACCAGCGGGGATGGTGCGGACGGCCTCGACTTCGGCCCACTTGGTGAATTTGTCCACGGCGACGTAGAGGTAGCAATAGCCCCCTGGCGCCCGAGGAAAAGGGCCCAGGATGTCCAGCCCCCAGACCGCGAATGGCCAAGTGAGGGGAATGGTTTGCGGACCTCCTGCTGGCTGGTGGATCTGCTTGCCATGGAATTGGCAAGCCTCGCAAGCCTTCACGAGTTCAACAGCGTCATTGAGCGCCGTGGGCCAATAGAAACCACTGTGGAACGCCTTGCCGGCGAGGGCCCGTGACGACGAATGGTGCCCACAATCCCCACCATGTATATATGCCAGCAGTTCCTTCCCCTGTTCCCTGGTGATGCAGCGCAGGGATACGCCGTTCAGTCGTTTCCGGTAGAGCTCTCCATCCATGATGCTGTATGCCGTGGCTTGCCGCGCCACACGCTCTGCCTCCTCCTCCTTCTCCGGCAAAGTTCCATGCGTTAAGTAACTCTTGAGCTCCGTGATCCAGCACCCCTCTTGAGGTTCCATCGTCAGGAGCAAAGTGCTCTCGAGGCCGGGCCACGAGTTGGGGCTCCCGAGGCAGGTGGCTGAGGGAGCTCCACCCGAGGCTGCGCTGTGCTTGATAACGGCGGCAGGGCTGAGGGCTTGAAGAGCCGTTCCTCAAAGACGCCCGACTCCTGGGGTAACCTCCTGGAGGCTCGTTTGGCGATGTCGTCGGCCTTTTGATTGGTGCCGTGGGGCACGTGCTGCAGCTCCAACCCCCAGAACTGTTTCTCCATCCTGCGGACTTCCGCAAGGTAGGCCTCCATGTGTTCATCCCTTGGCTCGTACACCTTGTTGGAGAAATTGACGAGGAGCTGTGAATCGCCCTTGATGGTAAGGCGCTTCACCCCTGTGGCAGCGGCAGCCTTCGGACCCGCTATCAGCCCCTCAGATTCTGCTATATTGTTGGAGACCTTCTCGCCTCTTTGAAACAGAGCTGCACGGCATAGTAGAGCTTGTCCTGGCGGGAGATATGAGCACCGCCCACCCCACCGCCTGTCGAGAACGCCCATCAAGTACATGACCAAACCTTCGCGCTTCGCTTCCTGGGGAGAGGGATCGATCCTCGCCGGCCCTGAGGCCCGGTGCTTCTGTCCATTCGGCCACGAAATCTGCCAGCGCGGCCCCCTTGATGACTCTGGTTGTGCTGAACTCGAGCTGGAATGCTTGCAGCTCAATGTTCCACTCGGCGACCCTTCCGCCGAGTTGGGGCTCTGAGCACCCTCTCCGTGGGGTATGCCGAGATAACCTTGATTGGATGACCACGGAAGTAGTGCCGCAGCTTGCGCGAAGCCACCAACAGCGAGGAGGAGCTTCGCAGCATGGGGTACCGCCTCGCATCCCGTAACACCGTCAGGCCGACGAAGTACACCGGGTGCTCGGCGAGGCTAGGGGCGTCGGTGCGGTGGCGTCTTCGAAGCCGTGGTGCCTCCCGAGGTAACGGGCGCCTCAGAGGCTGGGTGCTTGGATGGAGGGCCTCTCCGCCCTTTGGTGTGCTCACTGCGACGGCCGATCTTCTTCATTGTGGTGTCAAGCTTCATGAAGTTCCTTTTGATTCGGCCTTGCCTTAGCTCGGGTGGCCGCCGTGGTCTTGGCTCGACGCTCCTCCCTAATCGCCACCACCAGGCTGCGCTAGCGGAGTAGGGAGTGGCGGCGAGGTAGAGTACCAAGGGCTCCTGAGGGCGCGGGCCCACCATCACTGGAGGGCTGGTCAGGTACCTCTTGAGGTCTTGAAACGCTTTGTCGGACTCTTCAGTCCATTCGAAGGGCCTCTTTTTCTTCATCAGCTGGAAGAAAGGCAGCGCCCGCTCCCCCAATTGGGAGATGAAACGGCCCAGCCAAGCCGTTCTGCCCGTGAGCTTCTGCATTTCCACGAGAGTCTTTGGTGGGCTCATGTCCTCAATCGCCTTGACCTTTTTCCGGGTTGGCCTCGATGCCTCGGTGGGACACGAGGAAACCCGTGAGCTTGCCCGAGGGAACTCCAAACACACACTTCTCCGGGTTGAGCCGCAGGCTCACTGCGTTGAGGCTCATGAAGGTTTTTTCCAGGTCTTGTATCAAGGTCTTGGCCTCATGAGACTTCACCACGATGTCGTCGACGTAAGCCTCCACATTCTTCCCAGCTGTGGGCCCAAGGTGATGTGCATGAGCCCGGAAGGTTGCCCTCGCGTTGCGTAGCCCGAATGGCATGCATGTATAGCAAGTACACTTTCGACACGGGGTTAAGAAGGCCGTCTTTTCCACGTCTTCCACCGCCATCTTGATCTGGTGATACCCGGAAAAGGCGTCCAAGAAGCATAACAGGTCACACTCGGTGGTGGAATCGACGATCTGGTCGATGCGAGGGAGCGGGAACGAATCCTGCGGGCATGCTTTGTTGAGGTTGGTGAAGTCGACACACATGCGCTCCTTTCCTCCCTTCTTTGGCACCACCACGGGGTTGGCCAGCCAATCTGGGTATCGGACCTCGCGAATAACCCCTGCGGCTTCTAGCTTGCGGGTCTCTTGGACGATGAAGGCCTGCTTTTCGGTGGACTGCCTTCTCGCCTTCTGCTTCACAGGACCCACGTTGGGGCACACGTTGAGGCGGTGCTCAATTACGCCCCGTGGGATTCCCACCAGCTGATCGGGCTCCCAGGCGAACACCTTCTTGTTCGCGACGCCAGAACTTGACCGTGGCTTCCTCCCTGCTCGGGCTCGAGGTTGGCGCCTATGGTGAAGGTGGCGTTTGTGGACCCGCCTCGCCGATGTATCTGCTTGGTCTCCGCCTTGTCTTGAGTGAACAACTGCTTCTTCTTTGTCGGCGCAGCCCCCTTGGGCTTGAGGGCTTCCGCATCGGCGGGCTGCGCCGCGGCCGCCGTCTTGAGGGCGAGCCCGAGCGCTCGCAGCGCACCTTCGGTATCCCCGGGCACGGTGAGGACGCCGCTGCTCCCGGGCATCTTCATGAGGTTGTACCCCGGGTGGGTTGCGGCCATGAATTTGGCCAATGCTGGATAACCAAGGATGGCATTGTAGGGGAGGCCGATGGGGGCGATGTCGAAGTCGACCAGTTCCATGCGGAAGTTGTCGTAGGTGCCGAAGGTCACTAGAAGCCGGATTTGCCCCAAGGAGCTGGATGACCCTCCTCCTATGCCCGAAAAAGGCCGGGCTGGCCGCAGCCGCCTCGGATATGCAGAGGAGGTTGAAGGCCTCGGCCGAGAGTACGTTGAGGCGGTGCCGCTGTCGATGAGGGTCTGGTGACGGCAACTGGCATATGGTGGGTGTGCGAGCATGGGGAGCGCACCGAGCCGGCGAGTTGGTGGGGTGGTCCCGAGAGTCGAAGGTCAGCTCGGCCGGCGGCTCCGTCCGACCCGGAGCCTCGGCCACAGGAGGCGGCGCCGACCCGGCATTTAATGCCTTGACATGGCGGGCTGGAAGGCGGCGCCGCGAGCCGCCAGAGGCCCGCGACGACCGGAGGAACCGGCGCGACGGGCGGGTGACGAGGAAGCTGCGCGGCTCCTCCCACGGGTCGCCGAGAGTGCAGGGCGATGCTTGCTGCCCGTTCCCGTCGGGCGGTGGCGGTGTTGGCTAGCGGGCGTGAGGAACGACGAGGGCGCCCAATGTCGGAAGCCGTCCGGGCGACATGGGAGGCGAGTGGCTCGGCGCTGGCCTTGAGCCCGGCAAGCGTCGAACATGGTTGCGGTGGTCGGGGAAAGAACGAGGTGACGGAAGGCAGATTCAGCGCCTCCTACAGCGCGCCAAATGTCGGATTTCGGGTTCCGGCAGACCCTTGAGGTTCGAACAACTTTGGGGTGCGGAGATCCAACCCTCCACCGTCTCGCACCTCGCCGAATCGCTGGGACCTAAACTACTAAACAGAACGGCACAAGAGACACGAGATTTATACTGGTTCAGGCCACCATTGTGGTGTAATACCCTACTCCAGTGTGTGGTGTGGTGGATTGCCTCTTGGGCTGATGAGGAACAATACAAGGAAGAACAGCCTCGTGAGGGTCTGTTCTTGGCGGGTGCGATGAGCTGCGGGGTTGATGCTCAGTCTCTCTAGCTACTGGTTTCTTTATGAGGATTCCGGATCTCTCCCTTCTCTCCCTCTTTCAGATGCCTCTTGCTCTGGGTGTGGCTACTCCTATTTATAGGCGAAGGCCCTGGGCCTCTTCCCAAATATTGAGCGGGAAGGGCGCCAACAATTGGCCATTTTGAAGGGGAACAGCGGGTACACTTATCCTGACTAAAGTTGGTCTTCGCCTGCCAAAGGCTCTAGTGATGACGCCTTTGCTTGGGCTCCACATCGACTCCCTTCCGGCCGTTGGGCTGGTCTTGGTCTTGTTGCACCGAAACGGATGCCTTTGCTTGATGCTCTCGCTGCGCTTGCTCCCTTTGCACCAAAGAGGAAAGGGAGGATTGCTGGTCGGGCGCCTCGACCGCGCCCTTGGTCGTCATGGCTTGCGTCATGGGCACCTCGCGAGGTACCACGCCTTCAACTCTCTCGCCTACTCATGAGCCACCGACGAGGCCGTGCCTGAGGAAGCTCCTTGTCGTCCGCCCCGCGAGGCTTGGCCCATCACGAGGGTCTTGAGCTTGCGTTGATGAAGATGGGTCGTGTTGGGCCTCCTTCGAGCCACGCCGCAGGCTGCAGGTAGGCAAGTCTGGGGACCCCCGTTCCCAGAACGCCGACAGTTTCTTCTTCATGGGGTGAGTTTTGTGGGTGATCAGCCCTTGAGTCATCCTGAGCAATTGGCGTCAAAGGATGACCAATGCTGATGAGTTCGCCGTTCGTAAGAACAGGCGATGATACCACAATGTGCTCGATCTGAGGAAGGACTTCATCATCTTCTACATTGTCGTGTTGACCAATGTCTTCAGCTGCGGTGGGGTCAACAGCTGGAATGTCTTCAGCTTCAGGAGCCTCTGGGAAGCAAGATCATGAACTATCAAACGACGTTCTTGTTGTGCAGATGCAGGACGAGCAACAAAAATTGGCTCGACGACAAGGGGCTATGTGGGAGCAGCCCGATCTTTCTTCTTGGTCTTGCGCTTCTTGGTGGGTGGAGCATCGTCAGTGGTGTTCTTGGTCTTGCGCTTTCTGGCTTTGGCTTCAGCTGCCCTTGTCTTCTGAAGCTCTGAAGCCACTGTGGGGACCTTAGGATTCACGCCTGTCATACTAGTCGGGAAGACAATGCGAGGTTCTTCCCGCCTGGATGGTTCATCTTGGTCCACGGTAGGCTTCTTCTGCTTGGCAGCCATCTTAGGGTTGATGCCAGGATGCCCAAGTGCCTTGCGCTTCTTAGCTTCATTGTAAGCTTGAACACACTTTGCAGCCAGAAGCTTCATTCGCTCTCGAGAACCTTTGGCTTCTTCAAGTTTCTTGTGAAATGCTTCATTGAGCTCATGCAGCATGACCTTGAAGTTCTGGATGTCTGTTACGCTGAGCTTGGCCATGTGCTTCTTCAACTGAGCCTTTTCATAGTCGATCTTGTGCTTCAGCTCAACAATTTTCTGAGCAAGAGCCAGCTCAGGAGCAATGGTGCCATGAAAGGAGACGCTTAGGCCGACAGGAAGTTGCAGATCATCAAAGCTGAGATTGGGGGTATCAAACCACTCATCAATGAAATGGTTTAACACTTCCACGTCAGATAGAGGCAAATCATTGAAGATTTCTGCCTCTTGCTTGCTCTTTATCAACAGTTCAAGAGCGTCATCAGCAAGATCGTCGTCACTCGACAGATCAATGGCGTCGTCCTCATTCCTCAGAACAGCAGAAGGGGTCAGAGCTGAACCAGTGGTATGCATGGGCTTCTTTTTCTTCTTCTCAGACTTGGAGATGTGTGAGAGATCTTCTGACTGCACACTTGGTGCAGGAGGAGCAATGGCCAGAGGCTTCGCTCGCGAAGCTTTTGGTGCAAGGGATGGCTTCGAAGCCTTGGGATTCTTCAGCTTTTTAGGCTTCGGTGGTGCAGGCGCTTCGTCAGAATCAGCGTCGTCTGCAGGTTGATCCACGACAGTCCCTTGAACCATGATATGAGTGATGAGACCTTCTAGATTGTAGAAGGGCCCAATAAGATTGGGTTCAGCTTCACGTGTGCCATCGGCACGAGGAGCAGAGGGACCAGGATTGAAGTCTAATCCCCGCGACTTCTTGTTCTCTTTGGCCGAGTTCTTGGCAAACTGAAAGTTGCGCTTAAACAGATTGTCGTCACGACACCATAGCAATGAAGATGGGTCGGCATCAGCAGGCTGCGGTCCACGGACCATGCAAGGGTAGAAGCCTTGATCAATGGCTTCAGCTCTGGACCTTGGTGGAAGATTTTTGTACAAGATGTCTCCCGAGGGTCGCTTGATGGCATTCTTCTCAGCATATTCCTGGGTCACGAACCTATACTTTTACCATTGTTCTGCCCAATATCTTCGAATCCACTGGATTCGTGTTTTGCGCTGATTGTAGTCTTCCTCTGGATCTATCTTGTACAGCTCATAGAGATCTGGAGGCATATCCTTCGATGTATTCCCACGGCGTTGTCTGCCACCCTTCCTTGCTGACTTATCTGTTGCCATGAAGTTCAGACTGAATGGCTTCAACACTGTCAAAGGCTTTCGTCTGCTGGTCAGATAGGAACTGGCTTCGGGAGAGTTGATATGATGTTGTAGGAATTCTGCAAATGAATACAGACTATGAGAACCAAGGGATTCTCCCACGGACATGTACATGTGACAGCATTAGAGATGCGAGGGAAGGGGAAGAGGTCATATGCATTCTCAGAAGATTTGAAGATAAATCAGTTTAGAAGACATTGACCTCATAGCGCGAAGACATTCACTTATATGTTGAGAGTTGGTTCCAAATTTGTACGAATTCAAGAATAAGTACAAGTGAGGAATCTAACCACGTGTGAAGCATAAGTGAATATACTTGGCATCATATGGGATGCAGAACATGATAGATCCAAATTTGTGGAGGCAGAAACTACTTTTGGTAGAAAGGATGAATCTTTAGGATAAAAAAGACGGTAAAAAGAGAGTTTAATTTACCACACGATGAACTGCTAGACGGAGTAGAAGATGAGGCCGAGCAGTTCGACCTTCCGTGCCCTAACTTAGCGACGGAGGACACCTATGGCGGCGGCGGAGAAGACGATGTCCGCGGCCGGCGTGAAGACGACGTCGGTGAGGTTGCGGTAGCTAAGCGCTTCGTCGCCGGCGTCGTCGTGAGCTAGCGGTGGCGCTAAGGTTTGTTGAGGTGGAGAGGTGGAAGAAGTGTTTTGACCGCGATGGGATGTGAATTTATAGGGAGAGGGACGACACAACGCAATTATGCAGGTGCCCCTAGCGGTTCACATCTGAGGGACACGTGGCGAACATGCAACACATTGGGAGTTGTCCCATGTTCCCACACACGCCTGGACTGTCGGGTGGTCGTTCCGGCTTCTCCGGGTTTCAGGCAATAAGAATTGAGCATTTAAAACAGATTTAATGTTTGTCTCTGTATCTTCTGCTGACAAGGACGCAGAGAAGACATTCGACAGTTCCAACAGAATGCATATGATTTGGATAGATAGAGTTTGAGGTAGAAAGCATAGAGAGGTTAGGGTCCGATCACATTCACTTAGTTCAAAAGATTGAAACGAGAAGACACAGCTATAAGTGAATGTTGTAGAGGATAGAACACTAATATATGTATATATCAGAATAAGACCAAATCAACATTGTGAAGATAAACATGAAGTCATGTTGATATTGAAGACAAACCAAATGCGAAGACATAGCAAATGTAACGCCAGGAGAAACACTTCAAACAAAGATTTGGTGGTGGCGTTACCCACCATATAGGAAGTATTAGACCCAGACACGGCGCACAATTATCGCGGCGCTCCGAAGTCAAATTCCGTGTTAATGTATTCACACTTAGAGTGTAAATCTTCATTGATTGAAGATATACTTTACTTCGTGTGTTGCACATCTAAGTCATCAACATGCATAAGTGTTAGGATGTGTGCCTGATCACAGGACATTCGAGGATTCCAAGATATTTAGCTCACACCACAACTTGCAAAACCTTTTCTCATCCAAGGGCTTTGTGAAGATATCTGCCAATTGCTCTTCAGTGTTGATGTGAATGATTTCAATATTTTCCTTCATAACATGATCTCTGAGAAAGTGATGACGAATTTCAATGTGCTTTGTCTTTGAGTGCTGAACTGGGTTGCTGGCAATCTTGATGGCGCTTTCGTTGTCGTAGTAGAGTGGTACTTGTTTCAGATGGATGCCATAGTCCTTGAGTGTTTGCTTCATCCATAGAAGTTGAGCGCAGCAAGATCCAGCAACAATGTATTCAGATTCAGCAGTGGAGAGTGATACAGTTACGCTTCTTTGAAGACCAACAGACAAGTGATCGTCCCAGAAAGTGACATGTGCCTGATGTAGAATTGCGATCCACCTTGTCACCAGCATAGTCAGCATCCAAAAATCTAACTAGTTCAAACTCTGAGCCCTTTGGATACCATAATCCTAATGTTGGGGTGTAAGCTAAATATCGAAGAATTCACTTCACAGCTAAGTGATGTGATTGCTTTGGTGCCGCTTGGAATCGAGCACACATGCAAACACTAAGCATAATATCTGGCCTAGATGCACATAAATAAAGTAAAGAACCAATCATGGAGCGGTATACCTTTTGATCGAACTCTTTACCATTGGCGTCAGGACCCAGATGACTCTTGGTTGGCATTTGCGTCGTGTAACCTTTGCAGTCTTGCATTCCAAACTTCTTCAGGCAATCTTTGAGATATTTCTCTTGAGATACAAAGATGTCATTGCTTTGTTGACGGATTTGAAGACCAAGGAAGAACTTCAGCTCACCTATCATTGACATTCGATATTGCTCTTGCATCATGTGTCCAAATTCATCACTGTATTTCTGGTTGGTGCAGCGCGAAGATAATGTCATCCACGTATATTTGGCACACAAACAGTTCACCATCATATGTCTTCGTGAAGAGTGTGGGATCCAGGGAACCAGGTTTGAAGCCTTTGCTCTTCAGGAAGTCTTTGAGTGTATCATACCAAGCGTGAGGGGCTTGTTTGAGGCCATACAGTGCCTTGTTTAGCTTGTACACTGATACGTCTCCAACGTATCTATAATTTTTGATTGCTCCATGCTACTTTATCTACTGTTTTGGACTATATTGGGCTCTATTTTCCACTTTTATATTATTTTTGGGACTAACCTATTAACCGGAGGCCCAGCCCAGAATTGATGTTTTTTGCCTATTTTAGTGTTTCGAGGAAACAGAATATCAAACGGAGTCCAAACGGAATGAAACCTTCGGAAACGTGATTTTCTCACCGAACGTGATCCAGGGGACTTGGACCCTACTCCAAGGAACGAAAGAGGCGGTCACAAGGGTGGGGGCGTGCCCCCCCTAGGGCGCGCCCCCTGCCTCGTGAGCCTCCTGTCGCTCCACCGACGTACTCCTTCCTACTATATATACCTACATACCCCCAAATAATCAGAACAGGAGTCAAAAACCTAATTCCACCGCCGCAACTTCCTGTATCCACGAGATCCCATCATGGGGCCTGTTCCGGAGCTCCGCCGGAGGGGGCATCCACCACGGAGGGCTTCTACATCAACACCGTAGCCCCTCCGATGAAGTGTGAGTAGTTTACTTCAAACCTTCGGGTCCATAGCTAGTAGCTAGATGGCTTCTTCTCTCTTTTGGATCTCAATACAATGTTCTCCCCCTCTCTCGTGGAGATCTATTCGATGTAATCTTCTTTTTGCGGTGTGTTTGTTGAGACCAATGAATTGTGGGTTTATGATCCAGATTATCTATGAATAATATTTGAATCTTTTCTGAATTCTTTTATGTATGATTGAGTTATCTTTGCAAGTCTCTTCGAATTATCCGTTTGGTTTGGCCAACTAGATTGGTAGTTCTTGCAATGGGAGAAGTGTTTAGCTTTGGGTTCAATCTTGCGGTGTCCTTACCCAAAGGATGTAAAGGGTTGCAAGGCACGTATTGTATTGTTGCCATCGAGGATAACAAGATGGGGTATTTATCATATTGCATGAATTTATTCCTCTACATCATGTCATCTTGCTTAAGGCGTTACTTTGTTTTTAACTTAATACTTTATATGCATGCTAGATAGCGGTCGATGAGTGGAGTAATAGTAGTAGATGCAGAATCGTTTCGGTCTACTTGCCTTGGACGTGATGCCTATATACATGATTATACCTAGATATACTCATAACTAAGCTCAATTCTGTCAATTGCTCAACAGTAATTTGTTCACCCACCGTAGAATACTTATGCTCTTGAGAGAAGCCACTAGTGAAACCTATGGCCCCCGGGTCTATTCTCATCATATCAATCTCCATCACTTTAATACTTGCTTTGTTTTTGCTTTCCCTTTTACTTATCACTTTGCATCTATATACCAAAAATATTATTTATCATCTCTATCAAATCTCACTCTCGTAAGTGACCGTGAAGGGATTGACAACCCCTAATCGCGTTGGTTGTGAGGGGCTATCGTTTTGTGCAGGTACGAGGGACTTGTGCATGGCATCCTACTGGATTGATACCTTGGTTCTCAAAAACTGAGGGAAATACTTACGCTACTTTGCTGCACCATCCTCTCCTCTTTGGGGAAATCCAACGCAGTGCTCAAGAGGTAGCAAGAAGAATTTCCGGCACCGTTGCCGGGGAGGCTCACGCAAGAGCAAGTCAAGCACCATACCAAGTACCCATCACAATCCCTATCTCCCGCATTACATTATTTGCCATTTGCCTCTCGTTTTCCTCTTCCCCACTTCACCCTTGCCGTTTTATTCGCCCTCTCTTTCCCAATCTCCTCCTCTTTTTCCCGTTTGCCCTTTTCCTCGTCCGCTTGTTTGCTCGTGTGTTAGTTTGATTGCTTGTCGTTATGTCTGAAATTGGGGAAATTATTGCCGATATGGGCGATAATAATCTCACAGAAAATTCTGAAGCTCCTGCTGAAGAATTTCCTACCTATCATACAAAAAGATTTTGAATCGGTAGTGGTAATATTATTGGAAAATGAGTTATTCAAGATTTCTTTACTTGTGCCGGTGCTTTACCCTCTATGGGTGGTTCTATTCTCCATAGAACTAGTAGCCTTGCGGACGCTATTGCCATGCTTATCGTTGAACTTGAAAGGCAATTTATGCATATGCACCCTTCTATACAAAAAAATTTCCTAGAATTTTCTAATATTGAACACTCCTCTATTAAGCGTGTCGCTACTATCTTTTTGGCTCATGAATTCAGATTTATAATAAAAGAAGCCAAAGAAATCTTTGCGCATTATAGAGTGGACGCTGGCCATCCTCCCATAGAGTCTATCCTCTTTGATCAAGAAGAAATAATGCGTTTTCAATCTATCAATTATGTTGCTTTCAATGAAAATCTTAGAAAAAAGTGCCTACCAATATTTTAATTGATATAATCTCTGAACTTAATGATGATTTGGCTATTCTAAATAATGAGCTTGGATGCTCTCTTGAGTATAGGCTCACCAAGTTCGGTCAAAAGAATGCTTATAATGATGAATTGGTTGTGCAATACGAAGGGTCGAAAGAGGAACCTATACCTCCTAAAATTGATCTTGGGGACTTTTGTCCTATTAAATTTAGCCCTTTTGATTACTTTTGATTGCCTGAAATAAAACTTGCTGCCGAACGTAGAGAATATGAAATGAGTTTCACCGATCTATCTTATTACTATGGCACTACCTAGATCTATCCTTGCTTTTATGCCTAGCTAGGGGCGTTAAACGATGGCACTTGTTGGGAGGCAACCCAATTTTATTTTTAGTTTTTTGTTTTTGCTTCTGTTTAGGAATAAATAATCGATCTAGCCTCTGTTTAGATGTGGTTTTATGTTTTAATTAGTGTTTGTGCCAAGCTATACCTATTGGATCTTCTTGGATGATAGTTATTTGATCTTGCTGTAATTTCCAGAAACTTTGCGCTCAGTGCCCGAATTATTAAAAATCACCAGAACGTGATAAAATACTGATTCCAATTGCTGCTGATCAATAAACAAATTTTCTAGGTCTTCTAATTTTGGTAGATGTTTTGAAGTTCCATAAGTTTGCGTTAGTTACAGATTACTACAGACTGTTCTGTTTTAGACAGATTCTGTTTATCGCGTGTTGTTGGCTTATTTTGATGAATCTATGGCTAGTAAAATAGTTTATAATCCATTGAGAAGTTGGAATACAGTAGGTTTAACACCAATATAAATAAAGAATGAGTTCATTACAGTACCTTAAAGTAGTCTTTTGTTTTCTTTCTCTAACGGAGCTCACGAGATTTCTATTGAGTTTTGTGTTGTGAAGTTTTCAAGTTTTGGGTAAATTCTTATGATGGATTATGGAGCAAGGAGTGGCAAGAGTTTAAGCTTGGGGATGCCCATGGCACCACCAAGATAATACAAGGGCACCAAAAAGTCAAAGCTTGGGGATGCCCCGAAAGGCATCCCCTCTTTCGTCTACTTCCATCGGTAATTTACTTGGAGCTATATTTTTATTCACCAACATGATATGTGTTTTGCTTGGAGAGTCTTGTATTATTTGTGTCTTTGATTTTTAGTTTACCACAATCATCCTTGCTGTACACACCTTTTGAGAGAGCCATACATGAATTGGAATTTGCTAGAATACTCTATGTGCTTCACTTATATCTTTTGAGCTTGATAGTTTTGCTCATAGTGCTTCACTTATATCTTTTGAGCGTGATAATTTTTGCTCTAGTGCTTCACTTAGATCTTTTAGAGCACGGTGGTGGATTTGTTTTAAAGAAACTATTGATCTCTCATGCTTCACTTAGATTATTTTGAGAGTCGTTAATAGCATGGTAATTTGCTTAATGTTAATATACTTGGTATTCAAGATATGTGAAACTTTCTTTTGAGTGCGTTGAATACTAAGAAAAGTTTGATGCTTGATAATTGTTTTGACATATGGAGGTGATAATATCAAAGTCGTGCTAGTTGAGTAGTTGTGAATTTTAGAAATGCTTGTGTTGAAGTTTGCAAGTCCCGTAGCATGCACGTATGGTTAAAGTTATGTAACAAATTTGAAACATGAAGTGTACCTGGCTTGTGCATCCTTATGAGCGGCGGTCGGGGACGAGCGATGGTCTTTTCCTACCAATCTATCCCCCTAGGAGCATGCGCGTAGTACTTGATTTTGATGACTTCTAAATTTTTGCAATAAGTATATGAGTTATTTTGACTAATGTTGAGTCCATGGATTATACGCACTTTTACCTTTTCGCCTTTGCTAGCCTCTTGATGCAGTGCATTGCCCTTTCTCACCTTGAGAGTTGGTGCAAACTTCACGGTGCATCCAAACCCCGTGATATGATACGCTCTATCACACATAAACCTCCTTATATCTTCCTCAAAACAGCCACCATACCTACCTATTATGGCATTTCCATAGCCATTCCGAGATATATTGCCATGCAACTTTCCACCGTTCCGTTCATCATCATCATGACATAATTTACTTTTGTCATATTGCCATTACATGATCATGTAGTTGACATCGTATTTGTGGCAAAGCCACCATGCATTATTTTTCATACATGTCACTCTTGATTCATTGCACCATCCCGCACATCACGGAGGCATTCATATAGAGTCATATCTTGTTCTAGTATCGAGTTGTAATCCTTATGTTGTAATCAATAGAAGTGTGGTGATCATCATTATTAGAGCATTGCCCAATAATAAAAGGCCAAAAATAAAAAAAAATAAAAGGCCCAAAAAAAGAAAATAAAAAGGGCAATGTTACTATCTCTTTTTCCACACTTGTTCTTCAAAGTAGCACCTTGTTCTTCATGTAGTGAGTCTCATATTTTGTGCTTCAAAGTAGCACCATGTTTTTCATATAGTGAGTCTCATAAGTTGTCTTTTTATACTAGTGGGAATTTTTCATTATAGAACTTGGCTTGTATATTCCTACGATGGGCTTCCTCAAATGCCCTAGGTCTTCATGAGCAAGCAAGTTGGATGCACACCCACTAGTTTTATTTTGTTGAGCGTTCATAGCTCTAGTGCATCCGTTGCATGGCAATCCCTACTCCTCATGTTGACATCAATTGATGGGCATATCCATAGCCCATTGATTATCCTCGTCAATGTGAGACTTTCTCCTTTTTGTCTTCTCCACACAATCCCCATCATCATATTCTATTCCACCCATAGTGCTATATCCATGGCTCACGCTCATGTATTACGTGAAGGTTGAAAAAGTTTGAGATTATTTAAGTATGAAACAATTGCTTGGCTTGTCATCGGGGTTATAGAAGTTGGGAACATCTTTGTGTGACGAAAATGAAGCATAGCCTAACTATATGATTTTGTAGGGATAAACTTTCTTTTGCCATACTATTTTGAGAAGACATGATTACTTTGATTAGTATGCTTGAAGTATTATTATTTTTTATGTCAATATGAACTTTTGTCTTGAATCTTTCGGATCTGAATATTCATACCACAATTAAAAAGATTTACATTGAAATTATGCCAAAGTATCACTCCGCATCAAAAATTCTCTTTTTATCATTTACCTACTCGAGGACGAGCAGGAATTAAGCTTGGGGATGCCTGATACGTCTCCAACGTATCTATATTTTTGATTGCTCCAAGCTACTTTATCTACTGTTTTGGACTCTATTGGGCTTTATTTTCCACTTTTATATTATTTTTGGGACTAACCTATTAACCGGAGGCCCAGCCCAGAATTGCGTTTTTTTGCCTATTTCAGTGTTTGGAGGAAACAAAATATCAAACGGAGTCCAAACGGAATGAAACCTTCAGAAACGTGATTTTCTCACCGAACGTGATCCAGGGGACTTGGACCCTACTCCAAGGAACGAAAGAGGCGGTCACGAGGGTGGGGGGCGCGCCCCCTGCCTCGTGGGCCCCCTGTCGCTCCATCGACGTACTCCTTCCTCCGAGATATACCCTACGCATTCCAAACGATCAGAACAGGAGCCAAAAACCTAATTCCACCGCCGCAACTTCCTATATCCACGAGATCCCATCTTGGGGCCTGTTCCGGAGCTCCGCCGGAGGGGGCATCCACCACGGAGGGCTTCTACATCAACACCATAGCCCCTCCGATGAAGTGTGAGTAGTTTACTCCGATGAGGATGGGTCCATAGCTAGTAGCTAGATGGCTTCTTCTCTCTTTTTGGATCTCAATACAATGTTCTCCCCCTCTCTCGTGGAGATTTATTCGATGTAATCTTCTTTTTGCGGTGTGTTTGTTGAGACAGATGAATTGTGGGTTTATTATCCAGATTATCTATGAATAATATTTGAATCTTTTCTGAATTCTTTTATGTATGATTGAGTTATCTTTGCAAGTCTCTTTGAATTATTCATTTGGTTTGGCCAACTAGATTGGTAGTTCTTGCAATGGGCGAAGTGTTTAGCTTTGGGTTCAATCTTGCGGTGTCCTTACCCAGTGACAGAAAGGGTTGCAAGGCACGTATTGTATTGTTGCCATCGAGCATAACAAGATGGGGTATTTATCATATTGCATGAATTTATTCCTCTACATCATGTCATCTTGCTTAAGGTGTTACTCTATTTTTAACTTAATACTCTAGATGCGTGCTGGATAGCGGTCGATGAGTGGAGTAATAGTAGTAGATGCAGAATCGTTTCGGTCTACTTGTCTTGGACGTGATGACTATATACATGATCATACTTAGATATACTCATAATTATGCTCAATTCTGTCAATTGCTCAAAAGTAATTTGTTCACCCACCGTAGAATACTTATGCTCTTGAGAGAAGCCACTAGTGAAACCTATGGCCCCCGGGTCTATTCTCATCATATCAATCTCCATCACTTTAATACTTGCTTTGTTTTTACTTTGCCTTTTACTTTTCACATTGCATCTATATACCAAAAATACCAAAAATATTATTTATCATATCTATCAGATCTCACTCTCATAAGTGACCGTGAAGGGATTGACAACCCCTAATCGCGTTGGTTGCGAGGAGCTATCGTTTTGTGCAGGTAAGAGGGACTTGTGCGTGGCCTCCTACTGGATTGATACCTTGGTTCTCAAAAACTGAGGGAAATACTTACGCTACTTTGCTGCATCATCCTCTCCTCTTCGGGGGAATCCAACGCAGTGCTCAAGAGGTAGCATACACCATATCAGGATGTTTTGGATCTTCAAAGCCAGAAGGTTGTGCAACATACACTTCTTCAATCTTTCCATTGAGAAATGGACTCTTCACATCCATTTGATACACATGATGTTGTGATGATTTGCATAGGCTAGTAATATGCGAATAGCTTCAAGCCTAGCCACGGGATCAAACGTTTCATCGAAGTCAATCCCCTCAACTTGAGTGTATCCTTGGCGAGCCTTGTTTCTGACAACTTGACCATGCTCATCTTGCTTGTTGCGATATATCCATTTTGTGCCTATTATGTTGTGCTTGCGAGGGTCAGGATGCTTGACAAGTTCCCAGACATTTTTCAGCTTGAACTGCTGAAGCTCTTCTTGCATAGCTTGAATCCATTCAGGTTCCATGAAGGCTTCAGCAACTTTCTTGGGTTCAGATATTGAGACAAATGCAAAGTTCCCACAGAAATTTGCAAGTTGTGTTGCTCTTGAACGAGTGAGTGGACCAAGCGCATTGATGCTATCAATTATCTTCTCAATCTTTACTTCATTTGCAACACGAGGATGAACCGGGCAAAGATTTTGCTCTTGCTGATCATTGTCATCGTTAGGAGGGTTGTCTTCGGGCTGAGCATTGTCTTCAGGTTGATTAGGTGCTGAAATGATAAGTTCCTCTTCAGGCTGTGCTTCAGACGGTATGATTTCTCCTTTTCCCATTAGCTTGATGGATTCACTAGGTGGACCTTCATCTAGCACATTTGGCAGGTGCTCTCTTTGTGAGCCGTTAGTCTCATCGAACCGCACATCCATAGTTTCAACCACTTTATGGTGAAATAGGTTGAAGACTCTATAGGAGTGCGAATCCTTTCCGTAACCAAGCATAAAACCTTCATGTGCTTTTGGTGCAAATTTTGAAGTGTGATGTGGATCCTTGATCCAGCACCTAGCACCAAATACTCAAGTAATCGACATTTGGCTTCTTACCAGTGAGGAGTTCATAGGATGTTTTCTTCAGAAGCTTGTGAAGATAAACACGGTTGATGACATGGCATGCAATATCAATAGCTTCAGGCCAGAACTTCCATGGAGTCTTGTATTCATCAAGCATTGTCCGTGCCATCTCAATGATCATTCTGTACTTGCGCTTCACGATGCCATTCTGCTGAGATGCGTACGGAGCTGAGAACTCATGAGTGATGCCCAATTTGTCCAGGTAAAGATCGAGGCCGGTGTTCTTGAACTCTGTGCCGTTGTCACTTCTGATATGCTTGATCTCGATGCCATAATTGTTCATGGCACGGTTGGCGAAATGTATGAAGACATCCTGCACTTCAGTCTTGTAGAGAATTATATGCACCCATGTATATCTGGAATAATCATCAACAATGATGAAGCCATAGAGACAAGCAGTAGTAGTGAGAGTAGAGTAGTGAGTAGGCCCAATAAGTCCATGTGTAGCAGCTCGAATGGGTTGAGATGTCGTCATGATTGTCTTTGAGGGATGCTTGGCCCTAGTCATCTTTCCAGCTTCGCAGGCACTGGACAAGTGATCCTTCTTGAACTTGACGCCCTCGATGCCTATGACATGCTTCTTCTTTGCGAGAGTGTGTAAGTTCCTCATGCCAGCATGCCCTAGCCTCCGATGCCAGAGCCAGCACTCTGACGCTTTTGCTAGAAGACATACTGCAAGCTGTGGTCCTGCTAAGAAATCTACCATATACAGATCACCTTTTCGGTACCCTTCAAAGACTAGAAACTTGTCAGATTCCATTAGTACAAGGCAATGATATTTTCCAAATATGACAATCATGTTCAAGCCACAAAGCATTGAGACAGACATTAAATTGAAACCAAGGGATTCAACAAGCATCACTTTATCCATGTGTTGATCCTTTGAGATTGCAACTCTACCTAGACCCAATAACTTGCTTTTACCAGTGTCAGCAAATGTGATGTGACTCTTGTCAGATGGACGTAAGGTTGAGTCCATGAGAAGACTTCGATCACCAGTCATATGATTAGTGCATCCGCTGTCCATAATCCATTTTGAAGCATGAGGTGTCATACCCTATAGTAGAGTTAGGGGGATAGGATTCATCAAGAGTATTGTGAAGCATAAACATTTGATGCACAAGAGGATTATCAAAGCTCAGATCAAGATTAGGACTGATAGGATGATTGGCAAGCGATTCAGGTACAAAATACAAAGTAAGACCATTTGGGAATTTGATCTTGCGCCCTACAAGATGTTTTAGGTCCCCAGCATTAGCATCAGACGCCTTTGATTTCCGGCTGGAGACCTTTCCCTGCAAAACAAAGTTAATTCTTCTTAACGACCCACATCTTTAGGGGTGTCTTAGAAGCAATAAGTCTAAGTGCAGCAGCTGAGAACTTCGGCTTTGAAGCTCTAGCAAATAGCCTTGCAGGAGGTGAATAATACTCATATGAATAAGCAGAAAAGTTCTTAGTTTTATGAACATAGCGGTTTGAAGAAACACACTCATATTCATAAGTCTGAGTATGATTTTCCTGCAAAACATTGGCGTTAGGGTGACTCAGGTGAGTCCTCTGTCTGTGTGAAGCCTTTGGACCATATGAAGCCTTTGGTCTGGGATTTGTTTTCTTCCCAGGCGGTGTCATGATGACATTCATAGGAAGATTCTCAAGACAACTTTTGGGAACCCAGATCTTCTTCATACCCGGCAAACACTTCACCATTCTGATTCTTAAACAGTTTATAGTTTGCATCAAAGGATTCATCAATGATAATAGGGTTAGCAGAAGTGAAGCCAGATAAGGTGGATGGATCCACTGAAGGTCCCTTTGCAAAGAACCCATGTGGTTTTGGGATACCGCTCAAAGCTTCCAAAGAGGAGCCATCAACATTCATTTTCCTCTCGAACCCAACACCCTCTTTCCTAGGGTTTCGGTTCGTAATCTTCTTTTGAGGACATCGCCATGCTGTCCGATGCCCTTTGAAACTTTTGTACATCCCTGTTTCAAGCAATGTCTTCAACTTAACATTTTCATCGGCAATAGTAGTGGTATCCTCAGCAGAGGGGTTAGTCACCACATCAACAGTTGAAGATATTGCAACAGTGGCAGCAGTAGAACATTCAAGCGAGTAGCGTTATCACGCTCAAGGCATTTTAGACATGGTGGTTCAAAACCTTCCTGAGCGGGACTGATCTGTTGAGTGTGAAGTGACTAATTCTCTTTTTGAAGATCTTCATGAGCCGCTCTCAATTTCTCAAGCTCTTGCTTCCTTTCAAGATAATCATAGGAAAGCTTTTCATGAGTGGTTGAGAGCGTTTCATGACGACTTTCAAGTTCCTGGTACTTCACATGAAGATTTTTTATGTCTTGAATTAAGGACTGAGAACGGGTCATTTCCGCGTCCAACATGTCATCGCTTTTGTCTAACAGTTTTTGAGTATGTTCCATAGCTTTCTGTTGTTCAATTGCAATTTTAGCAAGTGTTTTGTAGCTGGGTTTGGATTCACAATCAGAGTCATCTTCACTTGATGTTTTAAAGTAAGCATCGCGTGATTTTACCTTGGCACCACGTGCCATGAAGCAAGAGGGTGGGAGCAGTCGTCCTTGTCATTAGCATCGGCGTTGGTGGCCAGGCCATTGTCTTCAGTGTTGAAGATGGACTTGGCAACGTAGGCTGTAGCTAGAGCCAGACTTGCAACGCCAGGGTCGGACTCCTCCTCAGACTCCACCTCCGCCTCGTCAGAAGCAAACTCCTCCTATGAATCCATCTCCTTGCCAACAAAAGCACGGGCCTTGCCAGATGAGCTCTTCTTATGAGATAAAGACTTGGATGAGGACTTGGAAGAAGATTTTGAGGATTTCTTCCTCTTCTTTTCATCATAATCATATTCCTTGCTCTTCTTCTTCTTGTTCTCATTGCCCACTGTGGAGACTCAGAGATGTAGTGTCCAGGTTTCTTGCACTTGTGACATGTTCTCTTCTTGTAGTCATGAGTGGAAGCTTCATCATTTCTTGAGCTGGACCGTGAAGACTTTCTGAAGCCCTTCTTCTTAGTGAACTTCTGGAACTTCTTCACAAGCATAGAAAGTTCCTTTCCAATGTCTTCAGGATCATCAGAACTGTAGTCAGATTCTTCTCCAGATGAGGAAACAACTTTTGCCTTCAAAGCACGAGTTCGACCATAGTTGGGACCATAGATATCTATTTTCTCAGATAGCTGGAACTCATGTGTGTTGAGCCTCTCAAGTATGTCAGACGGATCGAGTGTCTTGAAGTCAGGGCGTTCTTGTATCATCAGGGCAAGGGTGTCGAACGAGCTGTCAAGTGATCTCAGTAGTGCCTTGACGATTTCATGCTTGGTGATCTCAGTGGCACCGAGAGCACGAAGCTTATTTGTGATGTTAGTGAGGCGATCAAACGTGAGCTGGACATTCTCATTGTCGTTTCTCTTGAAGCGGTTGAAGAGGTTGCGAAGAACACTGATCCTTTGATCTCTCTGGGTTGAGACGCCTTCGTTGACCTTGGAGAGCCAGTCCCAGACTAGCTTCGACGTTTCCAGAGCACTCACACGACCATACTATCCTTTGGTCAGATGACCACAGATGATGTTCTTGGTAGTAGAATCTAGTTGAATGAACTTCTTGACATCATCAGGGGTGACACCTTCACCAGTCTTGGGAACGCCATTCTTGACGACATACCAGAGGTCGACATCAATGGCTTCAAGATGCATGCGCATCTTATTCTTCCAGTAGGGATATTCAGTTCCATCGAAGACGGGGCAAGCAATGGAGACTTTGATTATCCCTGCAGTCGACATAGCTAAAACTCCAGGTGGTTAAACCAAATCACACAAAACCTTGCTCTGATACCAATTGAAAGTGCTAGTTATCGACTAGAGGGGGGTGAATAGGCGATTTTTATGAAAGTCTTCAAAACATGAGAGTTTTGAAGACAAACAATAGAAATGAACCTATTGATATGCAATGAAGGTAGACTACACTAAGCAAGCCATAGTCAAGTATGCAATTAAGTGAAAGCACGTAGACTAATAGCAGCTAGGTAGTAAAGATCAGGATGGAAGATAGTATGAAGCCAAACAATGATAGTAGTCACACAGTAAAGTCAAACAGGTAGTGCAAGCATGCAATGACTTCTCGAAAACAAATTGTAAGTAAGGAGAGGGAGAGGATAGAACCAGTCACTTGTTAAGGACACATGATTTGTTGGACCAGTTCCAGTTGTTGTGACAACTGTACGTCTGGTTAGGGAGGCTGAGATTCAACTCAGAAGAACGCGTCTTCACCTTATTCCCCTTGAGCTAAGGACACCCAGTCCTCGCATAATCACTCTGGTGAGTCTTCAAGGTAGACTTCTAAACCTTCACAGAAAAGGAAACAACGAAACAACTAAGTCTTCGCGCTCCTTAATCTTCACGTAATGTCTTCTCTTGTCATAGTCTTCAATGTGAATATCTTCACATACCACCATTGTTTCAATGTCTTCATACATTTTTAGGGGTCATCTCCGGTAGGTAAACTAAATCAGTGAGGGACTACTACCTATGTTATCCCGCAATTCTCACAAACACATTAGTCCCCCAACCAGGTTTGTCGTCAATACTCCAAAACCAACTAGGGGTGGCACTAGATGCACTTACAGTGTCATTAATGTGGGTGGCGGACGGAAGGATGGCTGTGGTGTCGTTAATGCGGAACAGTCGCTTGCACCGGGATGCCGCATGGGTGGCGCTCTCTCGGCAGTCACGCTGTTGTAATGCCGGCGCCAGTGAGAGGTCGCGTCGGGCGTGAATGTAGATGCTGCTTCAGTGACTTAACCGCAGGTGCGTTGGGTCACTGACATGTGGGCCCAACGGGCATATGGCCCACATGTCAGTGACACACCAACTGCACCTGCAGTTAAGTCCGGTGAATGCGGCATTGACGTTCTGGAGAGACGGTGACCATTTCAGGTGGGAAGCGCGCGCTAGCGATGGAAGGGGTTTCGGTAGGCCAGGGCGGTCAGACGCTGGCGTGGTGGTAAAATGTGAACTCATGGATGACGAGCCTTTGAAGCGTATGCGGCATGTATTGACAACCAGGCGTCCATGCAAACACTCTTGTCGCCAGCTAGGCTTCGACGACCACCATTAGACACCACATAACCATGCATAACATACGAATAATGGACGAATCGATCAGACACACACTCGTGTGCAGTGGCACTATGATCGGTCGCTCACGATAGTACATACTCCGTACCATAGTACCCTCTTTAGCTAGGCTATTTTATAGATTGTCGTTGTCATGGACAATATACATGAGCAAGGCGCCGAGTCACGAGTATGACCGTTGGTGTTCAGCCAGGTGAATAAATGCTCGGTGTTCGCGGAGCCCTCCAGCAAACGTCTAAATAATAATGTCAGGCACCGCCGGGGCGCGTAGGTGACAGGCTTGCCGTTTGCGTTGCGCCATGAGCAGGATTTTGATTGGGAGGGCGACGTGCATGCATTAGCATGGTTTGACAGCGTGAGCATGAGTGTCTGCACGCGTACATGCTACTTGCCTCTATGGACGGTGTGCACTAATGTGTGCATCATGTATAATATAAAAAATCCGTTTGTGCATTTAACGCAAAGTATTTCATTTTTATTTGGCTGACGAGTGTGCGTTGCAGCGATGAGTCTGTGGTTTGATTCCTCACATACGCATAATTTTGGTTTTTATTTCTTTCTCCACTGACAGCTAGGCCTGCATAGATAGATAGATAAAGAAAACAAGCTGATGAGGCGCATGCAGACTGTTTGACTGGTCAACTAGACAAATACGGAGCTATACGCTGAGCCAGTGACCGTATAATCACCATATCTCATATACAATGATCAAAGTGAGCTATGAAGACAAGTGCGATGACCGCCAATGCATTTTACTTGGTAATAAATGACCAGGATTGAAGGGGAATCCAAATTTCCTTCATCTTCTGTCCTTGAGCTCTTCAAACTAATGCACTATACGGTTGTCCGGCCACTCCACCCCAGAGATGTCACCAAGCGTCGTCCATGCCACTGCGCCGCACACTAACCGGCAAGGAAGCGATGGCATCCCGCCGCGCCGAGTTTCTCGCCGCCCACGACCGCACACAAAATGGTAGGGAAGCGATGGCATTCCGCCGTGCCGAGTTCATTGCCACTCGCAACCTCACACCTATGTGGGCGGAATTTGAAGCTGCCATGACCGAATGGGCGGTAGAGCAAGAGGCGGCCAAAGCCGCACAGAGGAAGCGGAAAAGTCAGAAAGCACTCAAGAAAAGAGAGGCCCGCCACCGCAAGAAAGAAGAGGACGCACGCGCTGCTGTAGAGAGGTCGGCGGAGATCCAAGCACGGTGGGGTGTCACCGAGAAAGCTGGGAAGGAGAACGATGGCGTCTGGCCTGCATGTGAGAAGTAGTAGTACTAGTAGTTAGTGTGTGTGTCCGTGTCGCACGTATATTTGTTTAATTAATTACAAGCATGTACCAGTAGTAGTTACTACTGTAGTTTTTAGAGCAAATTACCAGTACATTAGCCTAGACTCGATGGAAAAATTCCTATCCTCTACATCAAATGACATCTCTTTCTCTATAGGAATTGAGATGCATGTCATCTCACTTCCTATGATTTTCATATTCCTATAAAATTCCTATCCTATGAACCAAAGGAGGCCTCTGCTGGAGTAACTACTGTAGCTAGCAGTACTGTTGGTACAGTAGTTTTCTTCAAGAAGCGGAATTCAATGAAGTCATGATGGTTCCTTCATCCGAGCAACTTCACAGTGGGAAAGGTTGGGCTTGTGATTTGATGGCTCATTAGTAATTACTGCGGCGTGACGACCGGGGTGACTCTCCCTTGGGGTTCTGCGGGCATGGCATGTGGACCAGGATGGTCGATGTCATACATGTCGGTGAACGGAAGTATTCTTTCCGATATCGAGGAGCAAGGAAACTGCATGGTATAGTATCACTACTGATTTATATCTATTTTTAATTTTTGATGAATGCTAGCGTTTCAACTCCTACGACAAAGGAGTGCCAAACACGGCACGTGCTGGATGTCCCACATGTCATCGAAAGGAGTGGGACATGAACAACATGGTAGAGCATCTCCACATATTCCACTTCTGGATCGGAGACCACAAGTAGTAGTACTAGCGGTATGAACAATACAAAGTGCGACTCGGAGAGAAAGACATGTCTAGTTGGAACGTCTCGGGGCATACACGTAAAAAAATATAAAACCTAATATGTGCCTCCAATTAATATAATAGTAGTAGAGTACTTAGGCGCGTACTCCATAACATCACTGGGCATTGCACGTACAACATTTAGTGGTAGTAAGAGATAAATGCCTATATGCCATGCATGTTCATACTATTTGTGCCTTTCTACTTCACTTACTGTGCTACATTACTCAGGTTTGTACGTACACTCCTAGGTACATGTCCGTCTCGTGGTTCTAGTCCCACATGTTCATCATAGATGGAATGATCCATTACTCAGGTTCGTTCCGGGGCCATGCTGACCCCGGCGGCGGGAAGCGCGTGCCGGCAAGGGAGTGGGTTGGGTCGGCCAGGGCAGTCAGACGCGGGAGTATTTGTTTTGAAACATTTTAGGTGTAGTGCGCACTCAGTTTTCTAAGAAAATGTGGTAAAAAAGCATTACTCCACAGCCCGCTTCCCTTCTCCTTCCTCTTCCACCGCCCACGCACGTCCGCGGGAAGCGACCGGTCAACCCTTATATAGGAGTGCTAGCACAAAAAGATGCATGCACGACCACTAAAATTTCCAGATTAAAGCGCCGCTCCGGCGGGAGTATGGCGTATGTCGTTACCTTCGACCGGGCCATGGCTATGGGGCTACGGCGACTAGAGAAGAGGCGGCGGGAGGGGAATGAATGCAGCTACTATTTGGGTTCGTCGTCCAGCTTAAATAAATGCGAACCATCGCGTGTACCTGCGGGTGCACAAATTATAACATTCGTGTCTGCTTAAGTGGGCGTCACGTAACTGGTGTGTGTTAGTGATTCTGAGAGATAGAGTGCGTGTGTGTGAATCTACTCTTCGGACATGTACTCAACCTTTTGCATCGGGATATAAGTATAATGGTATTACAATTTAGCTAGTGATTTACGTGGCCATGTTAACGTGGTTGTGTAAAAAAGTTCACTTCCTGCTCGTGATTTGTGTTATATAATTACTAGCAAGATGCTCGTGCATTGCACGGAACATCAATATGCATTTTTTTACAAAACACCTGTTGTGATTGACCCATGCAGGAGTAATCCCATGTGCAAAAACTAATGATATCTCCAGAATTTTATCGGAAAACTGGTATCTCGACAATTTCATCGAAAGAATGGAAGATGAGAGATAAGGTGAGGACGAGTGGAGCGTGGTGGTGAATGGTGGTCGGGCTGGGCGGAGGCATGGAGATGGACGGTGCCGGCACATGGCAGCGGCCACCATGCTAGATTGTTCCAGAGACTTCCTTTTTTAATTGCTCAGCAATGAGGTTGTGGGAGATAAGGATGAACGAGGCAAGGCCTTTTCTGTAAGAGCATAATTGGTTTGGTGCCAAAAATAGGCATGCCAATGTTTGGCATTGTGCTAAATATTCGCTACTACTTGGTTGGTTACCGAGTTGTCTTGCCTATCTCACATAAAGTTGCCAATATTTGGCAAGTCTTGGTATTTCCAATATTTGGCAATTCCAACATTTGGCTAGCCAAATATTGGTAGCAAACCAATCATGCCCTAAATCTGGAGAGAGGTGCGGGTATATTTTGTAAAATAATCATAGTTTTCTTTCTATCCGTCAGATATAGATCGGACGGTCTATATTACAAGATGGCAGGCACACCATCATCAGCAACTCGGTTTTTATAAGAGTAGAGATGATAAGTTTGCTAACTACTAAAGTAAAGTGGAATTTGTCCATGTTATACAAGTAAATTAAGTGATTGCTTATCATACGGGTAAGGTTGGACGAAGGGTGGTAGGAAAAAATGCTCCGCCTAGAGCATGTGTGTGTGAGATGGAGTCTTAGTGTGTGTGTGTGGGGGGGGGGGGGGTGGGTGGGTGTGTGCGTGTGTGACGCGGGGTCCTCAGTTGTGGATGCAATTTAAGTGTGCGTCGCTTCATCATAGAGAGGTGATGTGTATGTCAGAGGCCACCAACATTGGGGTGCGAGAGAGAAAAAGCGCGTAGAGAGGAAAGAGAACGCTTGTGTGCGTGAGAGGAGTCGACATAGAGAGAATGTGTTTGTTCGAGAGACACCGAGGAACACTACTATATATCGATGGTGCATGTAGGCGGGAATTAAATGAAGGGATGGTCTTATTGGTTTCAGGGATATAGGGGAAGAGTGAGAGAGGGGGGTAGCTAGAAGCAGATTGTTAAGTGTGTGTGTGTGTGTTTTACCCTTCCAGACGGCAGTTATGTGCACACAAGAATAGAACGATTCAATGTGGCGTTAGGGTTGAGGGTACTTAACTACGTATGGAGAAATAGGAGACCTTGAACGTGCATGTGCGAGAGGCATACATGTATACGTGGGATGTGGGTGTGTGCGCGCGAGCATGATCGAGATAAAAGAAAGAAGACATAAGTCATAAGATCAACGACATGGGAGAGACAGATTGGTATGACAATATGCACGCATGTGAGAGTTCAGGGAAGAAAGCTCGATAATTGAGCATGTGTTTTGTCTTTAAGAGACAGTGGCGTGGGCTGGAGCATGCATCTATGGCGAGCAGAGGGAGCGAGACACAACGATTGTGCAAAAGAGATCAACCTATAAATGCATGTATGGAGAGACCTATATAGTGTGGGTGATAGGAAGCAAGAGTGCGTGCGAGAAAGAAATGCTGACAGAGAAACTACAAATAGATACATAGATAGAGATGCTAGCTAGAGGGACATCGGCTAGTTTGAGTGTTGGAGATGACCGCCAGGTGGTTCAGAGGGTGAAGTTATGTGTGTGAGAGAGAAAGATAAAAAGAGGGCACTTGACTGCATGTAGAGAGAAACATATATAGTGTGCGTAATAGGAAGCAAGAGTGAGGATTAGAAAGAAGGTTGATGGAGAAACAGATAAATAGAAAGGTAAATAGAGTGTGTGCGTTATAGGAAGCAAGAGCTAGTGTGTGTTAGAGATAGGTGTCGAGTGGATCACAAAGCTGATTTATGTGTGTGGATGTGAGAGAGATAGAGAGATGGTGCATGTGAGTCACATACAAACAAATATCAGAGAGAAATGAGATCCCGAGAGACGGAGTTTTGTGTCTGCGAGAGAGAAAGATATTTTACAGTGAGAGTGATAGCTAGAGAGATATATGAGGGAACGCAAGATATCTCTAGGGAGAGAGAGTGTGTGTGAGCGACATACAAGAGAACGGTGGAGAGATACGAGACCCTGGGAGACAAAGTTTGTGTTTGTGTGTGAGAAAGAGATATTTAAGAGGAATAGTCATAGCTTCTCATGCCTAAGGAGCGAAAGACATCTCTATTTGATAGGGGGTGTGCGAGTGGCACACAGGTGAATAGTAGAGAGAATAAGACCCCGGGACACGAAGTTTGTGTTTGTGTGAGAGAAAGAGATTTCACATGAAGAATCATAGTTAAAGACACATAGAAGTGAGCGAGATATCCTTAGAGAGAGATAGAGTGATGAAGGTCGAGGGAGAGGTACCGTCAGTGTGTTGCGAAGATAAAAGATCATTGTCTACATACATGTAGCTCGAGAGATACCCGAGAGACGATGAACGCGTATAGTTCTAGAGAGATACTCCTATATAAGCATGAATGATAGCTACATGAGACGAATATCTGGATTAAAGGAGATTCACATATTTAAACTGGAGGTCACGACATCGATAATATCATAATGCGAATTGGTGTATCAAACATGCATATTCATTTGAATTTGGGGACACGTGTAATGTTATATAGTTTACCAATATTAGTGATCCATAGATTCTTTAGTTAGAGATAATGCATGATTTATATGCAATTAATGTCTAAACAATATTACACTATATGTTGCGTGTGTGAAACACATTATACATGTTTGAGAAGTAAAAAGACCCGCATGAAACACGCATTAATTGGAGACAGTTAGCGAGGAATGCATACATTGGATTTCAACATATAGTGGTTTCAAATATTTGGAAATCCAAATTAAGATGTATACAACCTTATGAATCTGAGATCATGCCATTTGTAAACAATATTTATGTATAAAGGGTGTTCTCGTTTTGAAAGTATATATAAAAAATGATGTATATAGAATTTTATTCCAATCGAAAATGGATCCTGCCCGAACAAAAATATAATAGAAACTGGATTCGAATTGAGTTGGCACGGTAAATGTGCATCTCTTGCTCTACATAAATTTGAACGAAGCGGGGAAAGTCACAGTAACCGCCCGGAACCAAAATCTGCGAGATGGAAATTACTGCCTATCCCTGACATGCAAAGCCTATCGGCTCGATTTCTATAGGTCTCGATAGGGGTATGTTTGTAATTTCACTCAAACGTGACATAACCGCCTCTCACCCGGATTCATACACCGTGGGCGCCAAAACACAATGTCTCCTCAGCCGAAATCGACTCCCTCCCCGATTCATACACGGTGGGCGCCAAAAACAAACTCTCGTCGGCACATATTCGGTGTATGGGAGATTACCGTCCTATCCCCAACCGACTAATATTGCTGTGATGTAGGAAATTTTAAACGGGAACTAAGTTTGTAAATTTCCTTGCATTTGAGACAAGTGCGCCCTGAAGACATGGTTCCCCCTTCCTCTCTCCCTCTATTTCCCCATTCATACTCTGTGGGCGCCAAAACACCCTCTCCACCCCAGCCTCCTCCATCCACCACCCCATGGTGTGCCATCCTCCTCCACCATGCCGGAGCTGAAACCCCGATGGCTTCGTCCATTACAAGATATCGACCTCTCTCATCGACGGCTTCGGCCCAGGATCCTTGCATCCCGTCCTCTCGCTTCATCCCCGCCGTCGTCCACCTTGCCGGCACCGCTCCTACGACCGTCTCGTCCATCGCGCCCTGCCGCCACCGTCTACCCTCCTAGATCTGCTTCCATGCTGCCGACAGCCATCACTACCACAGCACCGTCAAATTCTCAGCAGATGCATACACGGCGCCGCACTAGAGGCGGTACTCTTTCGTATCTGCTCAACTTATTTATCGCAGCAAGAAATTAGATCGCCACTTCTTTACTCTAATTTCTTGTCCATCACATACTTGTTAGTTGAAAGCAAACATTGGTTGCGAAGTTGCCTTTGTCCAATTTGCACCTTCAGATCCGCCATGGCACGCTCAACACTATACTCGCAATGCTTATGGTTTTCCCCTTTTATATTCCACACAAGTTAAATGATAGTAGACTAAATTTCAAAATTGGGTCAGTCGATTTTTGAGAGCTCGCCGAAGTTCGAATGTGCAAAGGAAGGGGCTCGGGTGGGGATGGTGGTTGTGGGGGCGGTGGTGGGGGCTCGCCGAACGAAGAAAACTCGACGCGGGTGGGGGCGCGGGTGGAGGGTGGGGGTGGCGGAGGAACACAGGCGATGGGGGCAGTTCAGGGGAGGGCGGGAGGGTCGGGGCCGGTGGTTCGTCCGGCGGCTCGTGCGGTGTTCTATATGGGAAGAATCAGACACAAGGAAGAAGAAGGGTTAGGAGACGTAGGATCTTCATCCAACCGCCTGAAATGGTCGACTTACCCAAATGACAAAAGTCACGCGACTTGCATACAGACATGCGGAATATGCTTTGTCTTTTGTTCTTCTTTAGTAAGCACAGTATGTTCCTTGTCAGGAAGGGGAGTAGGGACATCTGTAGTCAACACCTCTATTAGCCCGGTTCCACTAAATGATTTCGCACTTCAATTTGGTCTGCCATAATACCCCGGAAATGGTGGGAGCCGCGCGGTCTTTGATAGACCAAAACTGATAGTAACAGCTGTGCGCCTTTAGATGAATAGAGCTGTCCTGCAGGTGATCGATAGGCTGCATATTAGTAGCGGCAAAACCCTATGTTTTCCAGCCAATTCCGCTTTCCCGATTTATTTATAGTGGTTATGGTCTACCCTATTATCTACACTACAATCTTCCTACTGGCTCTGCTCTCTCGTTATCATGGTTTGGCAATAAACTTTCTATACGGTATATTATGAACCTATTGTCTGCCAAATATCCTTACATCTGGGGCCCCCAACAGGGAGCTTATTTTTTTGTGTAGTTGTGCTAGATTATATTAATCTACTCACCATAGTACAACACACATGGGCTCTCTCATCAGAATCCAGTGATAGCACACAAGGGTTTACAAGGAGCCTCTATTATATTACAATATCCTCTGCATTACAAAGATAGTCTCACTACTATTTGTGTTTTCATGCTTTACATATATTGTACGTAATCACAATGAATATAAGAACTAGCACATCAGAAGAATATTGTGGAACAGTTCAATGGGTAACAAACTTGGCATCAAGGGATTGAGGTCCATTGTGGATGCAATGAATCCCACATGCTCCCGACCTATAGATTCGTATTCAGAATATGATCCTAATGACTATTCTGAGCTCAAGGAGTCCAAGGCAGATGGCCTATCCTGTTCACCCAATAAGGTGCCTGTTCGAATTTGGCAAGGTTTTATTGGTTGCACATATCTTGCATAAGATGTCTTGCATTTCTTTTGCTTCATTGCACCACCATCTACTTAGTTTACACATGATATATGTGAAGATGCCATGCCCATCCATTATTAACACCTAGTCCATTTGTCGTCATACCATGTTTTTCCATTCAAATGTTGTTCTTGTGTTTCAGACATCCAAAAGGAAGAGGGTGATTGCAGAACCTGAAGGAGTACAAGCAAAGTCCTTGAAAAAGGTGGTTCTACCAGAGAAATCACATAGCACCCGACGTATATTGGCAATAGAACCAGCGCCGCAAAACCTAGGATACCGCAACTATGCTGGTCGCTGCTTTGCTCTTGTGAGTACCTATTGTCCTTACATTCATACCTGGTAGATTATGTGACATATTTGCGCATTATAGCCTGCTTATCCACTGTTAGCTCCAAATTATCAGATCTATATTAATGCTTAAATTAATGTAGAATAAACCCAATGCCAAAGAAGAAATTTAGTTCTGCATTGTTCTTGTAAGTATCTGTTGTCCTTCATCACGGTACCTATATTTGTCAGCTATTTCTTCCTGTACACTTTGCATCTTATTTTCCCTTGTCCTCCATTTTTCTACACATCAGATCTACATTTACTCTTGCCAAAATATTGAATAAAACCAATGTTACTGAAGAAGTTCAGCTCCACATTGGTCTTGTCGCCTTATACCTTTGTATGGTGTATTTACATTTGTACTCTGCATCTTAAGTTAAATAATTGCCATTTGTTCCCATATTTTCACATCTATATTTACTCTTAACAAAATGTAGAATAAAGGCAATACTCTTGAAGAAGAGTGTGCGGTAAACTTCTTGAATTGCCCCCCATCAATATGGACAAGGCCTTTATAGAGCATGTCTTTACTACTAATGTAAGCTTGTCCTCCTCGAGCCTTCAAACTTTGTTGTTTATATTTGGGTAGCTATGAGTGCAAATGCTGTTTATTTTTGTAAATGCGCATCAAATTGCTTGTTCAAAGTTTATAAAATAGAAGTACATAAACATAAGTTTGTCCTTCTCAATTTCAGTCTTTAGTTGTACAATCTAGTTCCTTATTCATACCATGTAAATTAAACTAAACATAGCAAGTTATCTTCTTTAGCACTATGTGTATGCTTGTGCTCTTGATCTGTAATCCATTGGTGATGTGAGACTACCAACAACAACAAAATGTCATATCCTGCTATGTCTCAACTATGAACAATGCCATATTATATTAAAATAGCAAAATAGCTCAAAGAATCATTAAATGTCATATCATTCTCATACCGTTTCAGAGCTCATTTGTAGTGCTTTTCAATTTCAGGGTCGTTTAGCTCAAAGAATCATTAAATGCATGAAAAATAGCAAATGAAGTCAGAAAAAGGTTGAAAATTGATGATGTGGATGAATGGTGCATATTAAACGAACAAATAGTCTAGAGTTAAAATAAGCTTAAAGATATGAAACCCCTTTGTAATACATGAGTTTTCGTCTGAAACCCTGGTACTTCGAAAGTGATTGTCTAGTTTGTACACGAAGTGCATCCAGTTTTTGCCGTAACCCTCTCAATTTCTTAGCACAAGTTATGTGGGTGAAATTACCATACCACGCCAGGTTTCAGCCTTTTCGGAGTTCACTTGTAGTGCTCTTGAATTTCAGGGTCATTTAGCTCAAAATTTCATTACATGCATGAAAATTATCAAATGAAGTGAGAAAAGGTTTGAAAATTGATGATGTGGATTTGAATGCTGCATATTGAATGCACAAAAATCTGGAGTTAAAATAAGTTCAAAAATGAAATCCCTTTGTTATAGATGAGTTTTTGTCCAAAACTCTGATACTTTGAAAGAGATTGTCCAGTTTGTACACAAAGTGCATCAAGTTTTTCCGGTAACCCTGTCAACTTTTTAGCACATGCTATGTGCCTGAAATTATGATACCATGCCAAGTTTCAACCTTTTCAGAGTTCATTTGTAGTGCTTTTCAATTTCAGGGTCATTTAGCTCAAAAAAGCATTAAATGCATGAAAAATGGCAAATGAAGTCAGAAAAGGGTTGAAAATTGATGATGTGGCTTTGGATGGTGCATATTGAACGCACAAAAAGTCTAGAGTTAAAATAAGTTAAAAAATGAAATCCCTATGTAATAGATAAGTTTTCGTCTGAAACCGTGATACTTTGAAGGAGATTGTCTAGTTTGTACATGAAGTGCATACATCTTTTTTCGTAACCCTCTCAACTGTTTAACACATGCTATGTGGGTGAAGTTATGATACCATGCCAAGTTTCAAACTTTTCAGAGCTCATTTGTAGCGCTTTTCAATTTCAGGGTCGTTTAGATCAAAGAATCATTAAAAGCATAAAAAATAGCAAATGTAGTCATAAAAGGGTTGAAAATTGATGATGTGGCTTTGAAAGGTGCATATTGAACGCACAAATAGTCTGGAGTTAAAATAAGCTAAAAACGAAATCCCTTGGTAATACATGAGTTTTCGTCCGAAACCCTGCTACTTCGAAAGAGATTGTCTTGTTTGTACACAAAGTGCATCCAATTTTTGCCGTAACCCTCTCAACTTCTTAGCACATGCTATGTGGATGAAATTATCGTACCACGCCAAGTTTCAGCCTTTTCAGAGTTCATTTGTAATGCTTTTCAATTTCAGGGTCATTTAGCTCAAAAATCATTAAATGCATGAAATATCAAATGAAGTCAGAAAAGGGTTGACAATTGATTATGTGGCATTGAATGGTGCATATTTAAAAAATGATATCCGTTTGTAATACATGAGCTTTCATCTAAAACCCTGATACTTAGAAAGAGATTGTCCAGTTTGTACACGAAGTGCATCCAGTTTTTATCGTAACCCTGTCAACTTCTTAGCACATGCTATGTGGGTGAAATTATGATACCATGCCAAGTTTCAACCTTTTCAGAGCTCATTTGTAGTGCTTTTCAATTTCATGGTCATTTAGATAAAATAATCATTAAATGCATGAAAAATAGCAAATGAAGTCAGAAAAGGGTTGAAAATTGATGATGTGGCTTTGAATGGTGCATATTGAATGCATAAAACGTCTGGAGTTAAAATAAGTTAAAAATGAATTATGTCGGATGTGGTGTTCCGGCAAACCCTTAAGGTTCGAACACTGGGGTGTGCGCGAAGTCTTTCCCTCCTACCGATCTACTCCCTAGCTCGCTAAGATCTCGCGGACGAACTCGACGAACTCGCAACAAAGAGAGACACGAGATTTATACTGGTTCGGGCCACCGTTGTGGTGTAATACTCTACTCCAGTGTGGTGGTGGTGGATTGCTTCTAGGGCTGATGATGAATAGTACAAGGGAAGAACAGCCTCCTGAGGTCGAGGTGTTCTTGTGCTTGGTGTCTTAGCGGGTGAGAGCTGGGTGAACTGCTCGATCCGTTCAACCTGCCTCTACTGTGGTGGCTAGTTCTACTTATATAGGCCCTGGTCCTCTTCCCAATATTGAGCGGGAAGGGAGCCAACAACGACGGGCAAATTTGGAGGGGGACAGCTAGTACGAGCTATCCTGACAAAAGAGGTCTTCGCCTGTGCAAAGCCCTTGTGGTGACACCGCCTTGGGCTCCACGATGACCTCCGTCTTGCCGTCCTCCTGGTCTTGGTCTCGTTGCACCAATATAGCAACCTTTGCCTGACGCCTCGGTAATCCTCGCCTGCGCTGGCCTCCTTAGCACCAAAGAGGAAACAAGGACGCTGCGCGCGCTGGCGCCTGCTTGGCGCCCGCCTGGTGTCGATCATCATGGTTCACGTCACGAGAGCCTCATGAGGGTTTGCCCCGCCTTGATATCTCCGCTCCTCGTGAGCCTTCCTGGCTAGGCCACTCCAGAGGAGGTCTTTTGTCGTCCGCCTCACGAGGCTTGGCCCCTCACGAGGGTCTTGGATGCTTTGTTGACGAATGATGGGTCGTACAGCCTGCTGGCTTAACCACGCCATGGGCTGCAGGCAGGCAGGTCTAGGGACCCCCGTTCCCAGAACACCGACAGTAGCCCCCGAGCCCAAGGTGCGTCGGGCTTGGCTTCACGGTGAAGCCAAGGGTCAAGTTCGGAGCATCGCGGGCCCCAAAAGCATGCAGCCTCGGTTGACGCGTGGCGGTTGATTAGACGTGGGCGTCTTTGCTTCCCCACGCTACCTCGACAACTGTACGACTTGACAAGTCCCTGCGACATGCAAGGAAAACCATCATTACCTGCGATCATGGGAGGCGCCGGCTGACCTTCTCTTGCTATACATGGGGAGGGGGCGGAGCCCCCGTCGCCCATCTCTTCCTCGCTAGCTTGCTTCTTCCTCCTTGCTCTACTGCTTGCGGTGCCACCAATGGCGCCACGAAGGAAGTTCTCCGCCACCAAGAAGGGAAAGGCCCCTCGCAAGGGACCCGACTCCCCGGCGCCCAAGCGCGGGCGCGGCCGTCCGCGCAAGCATGCTGCGTCCCCCGTTGTGGCCCACCGCCGAGGCGCCGCCGCGGCATGCGGAGGGGGTCGTCCTAGCCATGGTGATCCATTTGACGAGGGGAGGCGAGCTATGGTGGCGCGACCTCCCCGTCCGAGCTTCCATTCAGCGGAGGTGTTGCCGGAGTTCGTCGTCTGGTCGGAGAACCCGGACGGCAACTGGCTCCAGCTTCCGCGCTTCTTCGTCGACGAACTGCCGCCCCCTGGTCCAGGCGGACTTTGGTTGCAGGCGGATGGTTTCTGCAGCAAGGCCTCTTGGGTCGCGGTCGAGAGTTCCGCCGCGGGCAACATAGCTCTGTCCCACGGCTGGCAGAAGTTCGCCCGCGTGCTCGGCCTGGGCAGGCGGTGCACCCTCCACTTCAGGTACGATGGTGGATCGACCCTCTACGTGAGGGTGTTTGGGAAATATGGTCGCCGCGCCGGGTGCTTCCCCGAGACGAACAATGGTGAGGAGGTGCTCGGCCTTGGTGACGGTTGCGACGAGGATGAGGGCGAGCCTGCCCTCGGCGGCGACCGTGTCTCTTCCAGCTACGGCGGCTCTTCCTCCGGCGACAGCTCCAGCAGTGGTGGCTACGACCAGCCGCTGCGCCGCCGCGCCCGCTTCGAAGGAGGCAGCGGGTCATCTCGTCGCCGCACCTCTGTGAAGCGCGAGGGAGGGTCTGGCTAGGCTTGGGGCTCCGCTAAGGGCCTGCCTCCGCGGATTGCTGCAACACCGCTTTGTTTAGCTTTCTTTTCCCGCATAAAAAATGAAACCAGTATGGGCCCAGAGGGGCGTGTATCGAACTGTGGTTCCTTAGTTATTGCACTGTGCGTGTTATTCCCATGCCGTGTTGTTATTTTGCGCAAAGATAACTTAACCTGGTGCGTTCAGGACGCCCTCTTCCTCACGAGGCGTTTGTTTCCTCGCGTCCATCTTAACCTGGTGGTCCGTGTTTGCTCAGAAACTGCAAAAATTAATTAGGGGGTGCGCTAGAGGATTTGACATCCACCCAAGCCTCGACTTGGCGCTTTGTATCGCGGTACCCGAGGGCATGGATTAGGAGAGATGCGCCAGCTTTCAGGCTCGAACAAGGGTGACTCGCGAGAAGGCAGAGAGGAGAAAAATGCTCGCGAGGGCACCTGCCTAGCCCCCTCGTGAGGTATGCGAGAGAGAGATCACGAGCAAACCAGAGCCGGAAAATGCGGTAAGAGGCTAGGGGATCAAATCAGCAAGGAACACCAAGAGCAAACTTCTATTAAGGAAAAGCAAGCCAACTACAGAAAGCAAATGAAAAGCCGCGTCCGGCACCTAATTTAGTCTTCAAGTCTTCTCACCAACGTGGAGCTAAGTGCTGCCACTAGGCATGGGCGGGAGCCCCAGGGCCTGAGGCCGGCGCTCCTGAGACTCCGGGGCGTGTACAGCCCCAACTCATTATTACGTGAGAGTGTCACCGGCGGCGATTCTTCACAGGCTCCGGGCCTTTCTTCACAGGCTCTGGGCCTTGCTTCATGGGTAGAACTTCCGGAGGTGCTGGATGTTCCAGGCGTTTTGGATAGGTGTCCCTTCTTGTGTCTCCAGGCGCATGGCGCCATGCCTGGAGATGTGGACGACCCTGAATGGGCCCTCCCACATGGGTGAAAGCTTATGCAACCCTTCCCTGGAGAGGACCCGCCTCAGGACCAGGTCACTCGTCTCGAGCGTCCTGGAGCGAATGTTGCGGCAGTGGTGTCGCCGCAGCACTTGCTAGTACCTTGCCGCCCTTAACGCATCTTCGCGACGACGTTCCTCCCCCAGCACGAGGTCCATCCCCCGTGTGGCATCCTGCCGCGTTTCGTCGAACGCCAGGACCCGTGCGGAGTGATGCTTGACCTCGTGAGGGAGGACTGCTTCAGCTCCGTAGACGAGGAAGAATGGAGTCTCACCTGTTGGCTTGGTGGCCATGGTGCGGATGGACCATAGCATGGACTGGAGCTCATCGTGCATGCCCCTGCCGCAGGCCTCCAGCTTCTTCTTGAAGGTCCTGGTCTTGAGGCCCCTCAGGACCTCCGCGTTGGCGCGTTCGGCCTGGGCATTGCTCCTGCGGTGTGCTACAGAAGCGTAGCAGATTTGCGTTCCAAGGTTAGCACAGTAGGTTTTGAAAAGGTTACTAGCAAACTGCGAGCTGTTATCTGTGATGATGCGGTTGGGGACCCCGAAGTGGCTCACGAGGCCCTTGATGAACTTGACAGCAGAGCCGGCTGGGATGGTACGGACAGCTTCCACTTACGCCCACTTGGTGAACTTGTCGATGGCGACGTAGAGATAGCGGTAGCCCCCTGGCGCCCAAGGAAACGGGCCTAGGATGTCCAGCCCCCAGACCACGAACGGACTTGTGAGCGGGATGGTTTGGAGGCCCTGAGTAGGCTGATGGATTTGCTTGGCGTGGAATTGGCAAGCTTCACAGGACTTCACCAGCTCGGCCACGTCGTTGAGTGTCAGAGGCCGCGAATCCATCGCGAACACCTTGCCGACAAGGGTTCGTGATGACGAGTGGTGTCCGCGGTCCCCGCCGTGTATGTCAATCAGTAGCTCCCTTCCTTGATCGCTGGAGATGCAGCGCAGCGTGACATCGTTCGTCCATTTCCTATATAACTCGCCGTCTTGGATACAGTATGTTGTGGCTTGCCGGGCCACGCGCTCCGCGTCCTCTTCCTTCTCCGGCAGCGTCCCGTGCGTCAGGTACTCCTTGAATTCCTTGGTCCAGCATTCCTCCTGGGGCTCGAGCGCCAAGAGCAGCCGAGCTCCTGAGGTCGGGCCACAGGCCGGGGCTCCCGTGGCCGGAGGCTGTGGGAGCTCCTCCCGAGGCTGAGTCGTGCTTCAAAGAGGTGGCGTAGCTGATGGCTTGAAGAGCCGCTCCTCAAAGACACCAGGCTCTTGCGGTTGCAGTTTGGATGCTCTCCTGGCGATGTCGTCGGCTTCTTTGTTAGTGCCCCGGGGCACATGCTACAGCTCAAGACCAGAGAACTGTTTTTCCATCTTGCGCACCTCCGCGAGGTAGGCCTCCATATGCTCGTCCTTCAGCTCGTACACCTTGTTGGAGAAGTTGATGAGGATTTGTGAGTCGCCTCTGACGGTAAGGCGCTTCACCCCTAGAGCTGCCACAGCCTTCAGGCCAGCTATGAGGCCTTCGTATTCGGTGGTATTGCTGGAGACCTTCTCGCCGTGCTGAAAGCAGAGTTGCACTGCGTACTAGAGCTTGTCCTGGGTGGGCAAGATGAGCACTTCTCCAGTCCCCACGCCCCGGTGTGCGAAAGCTCCATCGAAATACATGACCCAGCCGTCCGGAGCCTCGCTCCCTAGGGAGGTGGACCGGTCTTCTCCTTCCTCAAGTGTCGGGGCATCCGTCCATTCTGCCACAAAGTCAGCGAGCGCAACCCCCTTGATGACCCTGGTAGTGCTGAACTCCAACTGGAATGCTTGCAACTCGATATTCCACTTGGCGATCCTTCCAGCTGAATTAGGGCTCTTGAGCACCCTCTCCAATGGGTAGGCTGAGACGACCTTGATCGGGTGCCCCTGGAAGTAGTGTCGCAGCTTGCGTGAGGCCACCAAGAGTGCGAGCAGGAGCTTCTGAGGCATGGGGTAGCGTGCCTTCGCATCTCGTAGTATGGTGCTGACGAAGTACACCGAGTGTTCGGTGAGGGATGGAGCACTGCCGGGGCTCGGGTCCTGCGGAGATTGGGGCATCTCCAGAGGTGGAGGGGTTCCTGAGACTTGACTGTCCTCAGGAGCTTCTACGACGTTGTCCTGCGAGCTCGGTCTTCCCCCACTGATGCCTTTGCCGTGCCTTCGTGCGCCACTTCAGCTCCGGCTTGGTGCAGCGTGCCCTTGGCTTGGCGCTCTTCCCTAACCACCACCAGCGCCGCGCTGGAGGAGTATGGGGTGGCGGCAAGGTAGAGTACCAGAGGCTCGAGAGGCCGTGGTGCCACCATCACCGGGGGGCTAGTAAGGTATTTCTTGAGTCTTAGAAGGCCTGATCGGCCTCCGTGGTCCACTCGAACATGCCCTTCTTCTTCATGAGCTTGAAGAAGGGCAAGGCGCGCTCTCCCAGCTTGGAGATGAAACGCGCTAATGCTGTCACCCGCCCTGCTAGCTTTTGCATCTCTTTGAGGGTCTGTGGCGGTCTCATGTCCTCGGTGGCCTTGATCTTCTCCGGGTTCGCCTTGATCCCTCTATGGGACACGAGGAATCCTAGCAGCTTGCCGAAGGGGACATAGAACATGCACTTCTCCAGGTTAAGCCTCAAGTTCACCTGGCGCAGGCTCTCGAAGGTTTCCTCCAAGTCTTGAATCAATGTCCTCGCCTCGTGAGACTTTACCACTATGTCATCGACGTAGGCCTCTGTGTTCCTCCCAAGCTGTCGCCCCAGGGTGATGTACATCAACCGCTGGAAGCTGGCGCCCGCATTGCGTAGCCCGAAGGGCATGCAGGTGTAGCAGTACACCCCACATGGTGTTAGGAAAGCTATCTTCTCCACATCTTCCACCGCCATCTTGATCTGATGATGCCCCGAGAACACATCTAGGAAGCACAGCAAGTCGCACTCGGCAGTGCAGTCGACAATCTGGTCGATGCGCGGGAGCGGGAACGGATCTTGGGGGCAGGCTTTGTTAAGGTTGGTGAAGTCGACGCACATCCGCTCTTTCCCGCCTTTCTTTGGCACTACGACGGGGTTTGCCAGCCATTCGGGATATCGAACTTCCCGGATGGCGCCTGCCGCCTCCAGATTGCGTGTCTCTTGGACGATGAAGGCCTGCTTCTTAGTGGACTGCCGTCTGGCTCCCTGCTTCACGGGGCGTATGTTGGGGCATACCCTTAGATGATGCTGGATCACCTCTCTCGGGACCCCTACCGGCTGATTGGGCTCCCACGCGAATATCTCCTTGTTCGCGCGCAAGAATCTCACCAAGGCTTCTTCTTTATCCCGGGTCAAGGCCGGCTCCTATGGTGAAGGTGGCTCCTAAAGACCCGTCCTCGTCGACCGGCACCTGCTTGGTTTCTGCCTTGTCTTGGGAGAACATCTGCTTCTTCTTGGTAGGCGCGGCCTCCTTGGCCTCGGGGGTACCGGCGTCGGCGGGCTGTGCTCCTGCCGCGGTCTTGAAGGCGAGCCTGAGCGCCATCACAGCCTCCTTAGTGTCCCCCTTGATGGTGAGGATGCCCTTGCTTCCTGGCATCTTCATGAGGTTGTAGGCCGGATGAGTCGCCGCCATGAACTGAGCGAGAGCTGGGTACCCGAGGATGGCGTTGTATGGGAGACCGATGCGGGCGATGTCGAAGTCTACCAGCTCAGTGCGGTAGTTGTCGCGTGTGCCGAAGGTGGCAGGGAGGCGGATCTGCCCCAGAGAGTGGGCATTTCCGCCACCCACTCCCGAAAAGGGCTTGCTGAGGTTGAGGCGCTCGAGCGGTACGTGAAGAAGGCTGAAGGTTTCTACGGAGAGCAAGTTGAGGCCGGTACCGCCGTTGATGAGGGTCTTGGTGACGGCCATGTTGCAGATGGTGGGCGTGCAGAGCATTGGGAGCATGCCGGAGCCGGCAGTGGAGTCGGGGTGGTCTTCTGAGCCGAAGGTGAGGTCGGCGTCTGGCACAACCCAACCTAGCGGAGCCCCCGGGCGTTTGGAGGCGGCCCCGATCTGGCGGAGGAACGGTTTGACGTGGCGATCTGAAGGCGGTGCTTGAGAGCCGCCCAGCAGGGCCGCGACCGCATAGTGCGCTGGCTCCACGTAGCAAGCAGTGAAGAGGTCACGGAGTTCCCCCCAGGAGGCCACCATGGATCCTGGGAGGTTGAGCAGCCAGGCGCGTGGCTCGCCAGCGAGGGCCATGGGGAACCAGTTGGCCATGATTTTGTCGCTGCCTCCGGCTTCGAGGACAGCCTCCTCGTACGCCAGCAGGAACGGCGTCGGGTCTACCGCGCCGTCGTAACGTGGCAGCATCTCTGTCTTAAACTTGGTCGGCCACTGCACTCGCCGTAGGGCGGGGGCCAGGGATTGGTACCCAGATGCCCCGCTGTCGACGTCGGCCGCAGAGGTGGATGGCGGGGCACCCGCCAAGGGAGCGAAGTGCGGCGGCGCGAGGCGCAGGTTGGTGGAGAGGAGCTGCGGCGCACCCCTACCTGGCGCGCCAAATGTCGAATGTGGGGTTCCGGCAAACCCTTAAGGTTCGAACACTGGGGTGCGTGCGAAGTCTTTCCCTCCTACCGATCTACGCCCTAGCTCGCTAAGATCTCGCGGCCGAACTCGATGAACTCGCAACATAGAGAGACACGAGATTTATACTGGTTCGGGCCACCGTTGTGGTGTAATACCCTACTCCAGTGTGGTGGTGGTGGATTGCCTCTAGGGCTGATGATGAACAGTACAAGGGAAGAACGGCCTCCTGAGGTCAAGGTGTTCTTGTGCTTGGTGTCTTAGCGGGTGAGAGTTGGGTGAACTGCTCGATCCGTTCAACCTGCCTCTACTGTGGTGGCTAGTTCTACTTATATAGGCCCTGGTCCTCTTCCCAAATATTGAGCGGGAAGGGAGCCAACAACGGTGGGCAAATTTGAAGGGGGACAACTAGTATAACCTATCCTGACAAAAGCGGTCTTCGCCTGCGCAAAGCTCTGGTGGTGATGCCGACTTGGGCTCCACGATGACCTTCGTCTTCCCGTCCTCCTGGTCTTGGTCTGGTTGCGCCAATATAGCAACCTTTGCCTGACGCCTCGGTACTCCTCGCCTGCGCTGGCCTCCTTAGCACCAAAGAGGAAACAAGGATCGTATTCGGCTGGCGCTACTGGCCTGCGCGCTGGTGTCGATCGTCATGGTTCACGTCACGAGAGCCTCGTGAGGTTTTGCCCTGCCTTGATATCTCCGCTTCTCATGAGCCTGCCTGGCTAGGCCACTCCAGAGGAGGTCTTGTGTCGTCCGCCTCGCGAGGCTTGGCCCCTCGCGAGGGTCTTGGATGCTTTGTTGACGAATGATGGGCCGTACGGCCTACTAGCTTAGCCACGCCATGAGCTGCAGGCAGGCGGGTCTGGGGACCCCCGTTCCCAGAATGCTGACAAATTCCATTTGTAATATATGAGTTTTCGTCTGAAACCCTGATACTTTGAAAGAGATTGTCCAGTTTGTACATGAAGTGCATCTAGTTTTTGTCGTAACCATCTCAACTTCTTAGCACATGCTATGTGGGGGAAATTATGGTACTATGCCAAATTTCAACCTATCGGGGAAATGACAACTATGGAATCACGTGGATCCCTTCCACGGTTTGGCAGGGAATAGGAAAGCGCAAAGAGCAGATCTAATGATCGACACGAAGGATTTTTACCCAGGTTCGGCCGCTGAGAAGCGTAGAACCCCAGTCCTGCTTGTAGTGTATAGAGTGTTCTTGAGCTTTGGCTAGGTGCTACGCATGCAAACTTGGCCGGAAAGTCAAAAATTCCCCTCCCGTATCGCCTTGGGCCTCCTTTTATACCAAGGGGCTACCAAAGTGGCGTACGGACATACATGAGGTGTAAAGTCGCAAAAGTGTATATGCTTATCCCTGACGTCTTAGGACAAATGCATTAAATGCGTTGTTTACGTGCCCCTCTAACTTTATCGGGGACGGAAACAAAGGCCATCCCGCCCATTGCCGCCTCACCCCGTCTTGACATGCTCCTAGGATGATGAGGCATGCAATGCCAAGTTGACTGGCTAGCCGCTACGCTGGAGCGGTCGTATGATCTTCACGAAGATCTGCATGCCGCCACACAGGTGCTTGCCAGGCTAGCAGGCTAGTCACTGCGCTGGAGCAGTAGTGGGGTGGCGGAAGCTTGCCGCATGCGAGCCTTGCCGTGGTGTCGCAAACGCCCCCGACAAGAATCTTGTCGGGGCCTCACAAATGTCCCCAGCAAGAATCTTGCTAGGAACTTCGCCTCCTGGTCTTCACAAAGATTTGCATGCCACCACGCAGACGCCCCTGGCCCTTGGTCTTGACATTGTCGATGGTGTCAGAGCTCTCAACCTCAAGGGTGGTGGTCTTGCTGGGGCTTCACAAACCATCCCAGCAAGGATCTTGCCGGGGGCTCAGCTTGTCGTCTGTTCTTTATTTATTGGCTTGAACACCGTCTTGGTAGTCCCGTACGTGCTTCTGGTTGTCCCTCTCAGGCTTTTTTGTGGGTACGGCTGCAACTGCCCGTGCACAAGTAAGGGGCACAAAAGGGCCCAAACTTTAGTAAACCGACAGGAGCCCCCAGGCCTAGGCCACACACGGGTGCGAGGCGTTGTTGGGCCCAAACAGTGCCTGTCCACGCGTGGCAGGGATTAACCTCTATAATTATCTTGTCTGCTGCGCTTCCCCATGATCCGCATTGAGTGCGTGACGTGAGTTACGTGCGTGGAACGGCCGCAACAACGGAATGTCCACGCAAGTGCTTTCACATCAAACAGTAAAGAGGCAGCCTCACGCCTTCCCCATAAAAAGAGGAATCCGCAGAGGCACCGCTCATTTACCTCTCGCCCATTCCAATCTAGGAACCGCTGTCGTATCCTTCCTCGAGCCCAGGCCAGAGCTTCCTCATCCGTTCGCCGCCCCCATGCTTCCGCTGCCCTCGGCCTCCCACTCTCAACTGGCTGCTATGGCGCCCAAAGCAAGCAAGGAGAAGGAAGCGCCCAAGGCAGGCAAGGGTGAAGATGTGCTGGAGAGTGAATTGGTGAAGATGCAGAAGAGCAACATCGTCTTCAACCCGACGCTCGACGCTTGCGCGCTGCAGGATTGGTACCTGTGCATGTGGGGAAGAGCGACGAAGGGGCACACTGCCACCCGCGTCGTCCCTGCTTCCCGCGTCATGCCCGCTTAAGATAAATTCCTCTTCTTTGTTGATTATCTCTACTGCAAGCTCTGCCCTCCATTTTCCTATTTCTTTGTCGACATCATGTACACATTTGACTTCCACCTTCTTGATTTTACGCCGAATGTTGTGGCATGTACGCCTGTCTTCGCCCAACTCTATGAAAACTTCGCCGGAGTGGTCCCCAACATAGCCCTCTTCCTACACTTCTTCATTCCTCGCATCCAGCCAGGAGAAGCCCTCTCCGGCTGTGTCGCCTGGATTCCAAGGGCATGGAACAAGGAGACGTACCCAGATGGAGTCTACAAGGAGAAGTAGGATGAATGGTGGGGCAAGTGATGTTGGATCGTGGAGGAAGATCCGCAGCCGTTCTGTATGCCCCAGCAAACAAAGCTGGTTCGCGGCAACAGTTCGAGCAAACTCGACCCTCGACACGCGGAGCAAGCGCCTCAGGGCTACCGGTCTCACAATGGAGATGATTGGTGCCGATTTCCTCCGCCGCAGCGCCCCTCTACAGAACAAGGGGAGATCAGCCTTGGAGTACCAGAACATGGTGGGTATCATGAGGTTGCGCCCTGGCCTGAACAACAACTTGACGGTGATGCAACACGCATCCCTCTTCCACAAGATGTTCAGGGCCATCGGCAAGTTCAAGTTGCCGGCAAGCATCATTCCACTATGCAACAATACTGCCTTGAACTCGACCATCTCCATGATGTCGGCGTTCATCGCTCATGGCCTTGACCAGACCTGGGCCGAGCCATCCGCGGAGCAAGTGAAGGAGTTCTTCGACAATGAGTTGTCAGGACCGGATTTTCGGGATATTAATTTCCAGAAAATGGCCCTTGTGCTCACCAGCCCTAGGATTACTGTTAGCTGATGAGGCACCAACTTGATACAGAAACTCCAAGAAAAAGAACAAAATATGTAGTACAAGACCATTCTGGCCAATGAGTACAACAAATGGTTTCTAGTGGTTGATGGCGGAAGCGGTTTGTGGATCATCAACGTTTATGGGACTCCATTTCCCACAGGAACAGCTGACCAGGTTAAGTCCTATCTCCGCGAGGCTGCTATCACCGTTGCTTAAGTTCCGGGGCTGTCATCGCAACGCTCCTCTCCATTCAAGAAATCTGGCCAAGACAATAGCCAGGGACAAGCCAGTGAGTACTTTGAATGTACTCGCAAACATTATGAACACGGGTATAAAATAGCAAATGATAATCATGCTCTGAAATATTCTGTGATCATAACGTCAGTCACGCAATAAAAATCCTAGATGCATGCACGCAGGTTATTTATATGCAACATGAATATGCAATAATGGAGTAGAAATAAAATGCACCGATCGGGTGTCTGAAGCGACGCCTCGAAAGGATCATGATATGAAGCATGCCTCAGTCGGGCGTCTAAGCGACACCACATAAAGGGCTTATAAGGTAAATAAATAAGAAACATGCCATGGTCGGGCTTCTGTGCGACACCACATAAAGGGCTTATAAAGTAAATAAATAACAAGCATGCAACAGTCGGGCGTCTCAGCAACACCACATAAAGGGCTTACAAAGTAAATAAATAACAAGCATGCCACGATCGAGGCCTCAAATGACACCACATAAAGGGCTTATAAGAAAAATAATCATAGTGAGTATCCAGGAGGTAGAACCGTCCAGGGATACTCAATACTTCAAATAATATAAAGGGGTTAGTCCATAATAATAATAATCATAATCATCATAAGTCACACGTCATGATCCATGTTTTGGTTTAGTAGTCTCTCCTCCGAAGACCGACACTTGACCCATCCCAGACTGTAGTCCTTAACCATGGACACGGCTATTCGAATAGACATAATCTCTGCAGAGGGTGTACTCTTTACCCACGAGTAACATTTTCCTTTAGTCCATCGGGACTAATTCCGTCTACGGTCTTTTAGTTGAAAACACACCTGACTTGCACACACCAGCTTAACTTACCGGTGTCTGGAATCACCCACGACACCTGTCAAGCAAAACTGTAAGTGGGGACGCTACAACCTCGCGTAGCATGGGATCAAATTTATATCGCACACTCTAAGAGGTGCCCCCCTCTCGGTCCCAACCGGAAACAATCATGCCCCCGGACCAGGTGGCATGCCTACCGACTGCAGTCGGTATCTTCCACCATGACCTCTCTGTATGGTGTGTGCTAGGAAGGGGGTGACAACTTACTGAACCGTACCCTACCTGCTGCAGGAACAAGTGGCAATACGAAACAAGTATGGGGGTTACTGGAACAAGACTCGATCTACGGTCGACTCAGGAGGTTTAAAAATTCCCTGCATGATATGTGTAACCAATATATATTTCAACCAACAAAATCACCACTCATTATACCTCACTATGCCATACCGGACATAACCATCCCGACGGAGACCGGAGACAAGCTCACGCCTACCCAAGGCAGAGGTTTTCCCGGGTTTCTTTCCGGCATGCATGCAAGGCATACGAGGACCATTACCATCACAAGCATATCCATTTCCAACAGCAAGGAAATCTCCAATATGCATTCATGCAAATGATCAGGTCACCATGTAAAATAATCGTGTCAACCAACACACAAAAATATTATGCCAGGGTTCAGAATGCTTGCCTTCAAGAGTATGCATGTGGGGTGTGCCTTTTGAAAGTTGACTTCTTCTTCAAAAACCTATTTTTGAAATTATTCAAATTAAAACATAGTTTCAAAACAATGTAAAATAGTTGTCTGAATTTTTTTCAAATAAACCTTAAAATAACTAGACTAAATTTGAGAGAGGTAGGAAAAAGAATCAACTCATTTGGAGTTTTATTTAAAAAGATATAACCAGTCAAATTTCTGGTTTTAAATAAACAGAAAAAGGAAAAGAAAACGTTTCGAATAGATACACGTCAAACACGTACTTTGAATTTACGTCTTCACTTATCCAGCGTGGACCGGCCCGTGGTCACTGACAGTGGGTCCAGGGGGCCCACTGGTCAAGTTTGACCGGTCTCCCCCGCCTTCCCTCTCCTTTGGCCGAACGGAGGCGGAGCTCCGGCGATCTTCACCGGCGAACGACGGCTCCTCGAGGGCATCCGAGGGCAGGGATGGATCCGCTAGGCCGGGGCAGTCCTCCCGGTGGTTGTTGGGTCGGCGAGGGTGAAGGGAGTCGCCGGCGGCGAGCTCCGCAGCGGAGGTAGCTTCGGGAGGGATTAGGGGCTCGGGCTATGGTGGTTCCCGACCGGGTTTGAGGTGTTGGGCGGCTCCGCTGGGTCATGGGGAGTCGAACGGTGGCGCTAGATGGACGGGAGGGGCTCGGGTTGCGAATCGAATGGACCGGCGGGCGGCGGCGGTCAGATCGCCGGAGATGGGGAAGAAGACCTTCCCTGGTCGATTGACTGCTACGGGGGTGCTAGGTGGGGTGGCTTGAGGTCTCCTGAGGTTCGAACGTGCTCGGGGGTTCCTTTTTATAGCGCGGTTAGGCCGGTCCCGAGGCGGCCGGAGATAAGAACGATGGCGAACTGCCATTTTGTGCTGCAGGGCGACGTGGCGGCGACGCGAGCTAGAGGACGAGCTTGCGGATATGATTGCGCTGTCCCAGAGGGCAGCTGACATGCTTGGGTGGCTCGGGCGGCGCCGTCCGGGGCAGAAGCCCACTGTGGCCGGCCGCTAGCCGCCGTGGCTGACCTGACGGCGGCGCTATGCGGCCCTGTGGACGAGCCGGGCGGTTCTCGTGAGTGGATGAGGTCGGGAGGTGGCTCGCAGCGCAGCAAAGGCCGTGGGCACGGGTGAGCGAACGTGGCGGCTCGGGTGCACGCGACGCAAAACGCTGCGCCTGGCTGCGCCCGAGCACGAACGCCAACTGCTCGCAAAATGCCGTGGCAAGCTAGGAGACTTGGGTGGAGCCGGGATTAGCAGGTCCAGGCTAGAGGCATCAGGGAGCTTTGTGGACAAGGTTGCTGGGTCAGTGGATCAAGCTTAGAATGCAAACTCAAAATCATGTCAAAACTGACCGTGCACCCATGGTGTTTGACAAAATGCTAGAGGCATCTAGGCAGTTCTTGGAGTGGCCAAAATCTCCAGATCAGTGCCTCATTAGGTGTAGGTGATGGTGGCAAGGTCATTTAAGAACCCAGAAACTTGCTAGTGCAAGTTTTGCAAATCTTCAGTTTTGGACAGAAAGAAAAAGGTATGATGGCATGCACTTTAAATCCTCCAATGGGTCCACTCTCCTGGACTTAAGGGTTTTGCAGGGTGGTCTATAAGCAGGAAAAAGAATCATGGGTAAAGGAGCAAGTTAAAATATGGTTGCAGTACAAATCATCAAGTTGGACCAGAATGGAAATGAGGTTGATTCACTCAAATTTTTCAACTGACATAACTGGGTTTTTGCATAAAGATGAATAATATACTCCTACTGACATCCCATAATTTTGGTGGAAGTTTTAAAGAAGTATTTAAATAGGTTGTAGTGCAAAAGTGCAACTGGACCAGATTTAAAAACTTGTGGTAAAACTCAAAATCTCCAAATGACTAAGGAATATTTTTGGATAAAAGTGATTTAGGGACATCATATGTCATCCCCAAATTTTGGTGGGATTTTTAAATAAATTTATCAAAGGGTTGCAGTGCAAATGGAACCCTAAAACTTATGAAAAACCATTTTAGAGAAATAAAGCTCAGGGAAAAAATAATTATATAAATAATCCCACTGATAAAAGAATTGTTTTATTTGAGAGGGTAAATAAGTCCAATAATGATTGAAAAGTTTTCCCTTGGGGGTAAAAACTCCTTAATAATAAAGAAAAGAATGGTTCTGAAATCAAAAGGAAATCCAGAAAATAAAAGTTTAAGTTTCCTGGCAAAATTTTAATAAACAAAACATGGTTAAATTCTTGGGGTGTCACATGTGTCGGAGGGGGCTGTTCAGGAAGAGACAAATTTCATCCGCCCCAGCACCGACGAAGAGGTGGCGTACATCGCCAGCAGGGCGGAAGAGGCGGCCGTTGCCAAGGAGGCCGGCAGCGTTGGCTTCATGGAGGATGAAGCTAATGCAGGGGAGGACTTTGTCGGGCGGTGGGAGCCTGCCGGAGAGCACACTGGCGTAGTTGTCGGTGGCTCATCCGCCGAAGAGACAGCTAAAGAGAAGCCGCATGAGGAGCCCCCAGCTCTAGGAAAGAAAAAGCATGTTCTTCGGTGAACCATCTTCAGTGAGCCAGTCCATCAGCTTCCTCGCACCAAGAGGTCCCCGTCAAGGGGGCGGACGGCAAGGTCAGACAATGCAAGAAGAGGTCCAGCCACAACCTGTGCGCCAGACGATGCGCACGACCACGACAGCAAAGGAAGTAGCAGTCGCCGCCTCCGCCACGACCATGCGGCCCATGTCCCCTTCTCCATCCCTTCACACCGACGTCATGGCGGAGGGCGCCTTTGACCTCGCCGCTTTTAGCCCGTAGGGAGAAGAGAGCCCAGAAGAGGAAGAGTAAGTGCCTTACCGCCTCCTCTATTCCTTGAATTCTCGACCTTACTTATCTTTATTTGTTCTTGCTCTGGCTTGTCCCCACAGAGACACAAAAACATTGACGTAGAGGATGGCTTAGAAGGCCAAGGCATCAATGGGCGACGAGCCCCCGGCAAGCACTGTAGGTGCACCGGAGACCATCCTCATCAGTCCGGAGTCCAGCCCACGATGCAGCCCCCAAACCAGCCCCCAGCACGAGTCCACTACTCATTTCCCGCTGGCGAGTGTTGGGACATACATCTCCACTTCTAACCTTGCCGAGTTTGCAAGAGATGAACAGCAACAGGAGGAGCCACTAAAGGCCACCCCCCACATGCCGCCTCCGTCAACCACACCGCCCAGAGAGGAATCCCTGGCAAGGGCTTCCACAGACGAGGCCCGCCGCGTAGAGGAGGAGCCGGCAAGCACAGGCGCCAACAGTTCTACACCAGCAACAAACGTTGTCGGGCATGGAGCCACCTCCCAACAGCATGCCACAGGTAAGGCGCCTGCCTCCCGACACTTGTCATTTTCTCAGTATGGCCTTTTCCTCTTTTCTTTCTACTTTGAACTTTGACCTTGGTTTCATCTTGTTTCTCCTCCTTGGCTCTCAGATCTCCCCTTGGCGGAGCAGATGGATGGCAATGTCATCATCACAGAGACCGCCAAGGATGCTACCGCTAGAGTCACTGCTGACGAGGCCGCCAAGGACGTGCATGAAGAGGCCGCCAAGGGGTTTGCCGGCGAGGCCGACAAGGAGACCGGCGACCGAACTGGCGGCATTCCTGCCGCAGGAGCGCTTGGCGCTGCATCGTCCCGGAGACCCCAGTTGCCGGGGAGACGGTGGTCGAGGACCAACAGTCAAGATCCGAAGCCACCCCTCAAGCAGATATCTGAAGGTTGGTGACAACCTATTCGTCAGCATCCCAGAGATGGCAAGCATCGGAGTGCCAACCGAGGGGGAGGCTTTCAACGAAGAGGTCATCGTTGTTGTCGGGCATGATACGTCTCCAACGTATCTATAATTTTTTATTGTTCCATGCTATTATATTATCTGTTTTGGATGTTTAATGGGCTTTATTATACAATTTTATATTATTTTTGGGACTAACCTACTAACCAAAGGCTTAGTGCAAATTGCTGTTTTTTGCCTATTTCAGTGTTTCGCAGAAAAGGAATATCAAACAGAGTCCAAACGGAATGAGACCTTCGGGAGAGTTATTTTTGGAACAAACGCAATCCAGGAGACTTGGAGTGGACGTCAAGAAAGAAATGAGGAGGTCACGAGGCAGGAGGGCGCGCCCGGGGGGTAGGTGCGCCCCCACCCTCATGGGCCCCTCGTGGCTCCTGTGACCAACTTCTTTCGCCTATACATACTCATATACCCCGAAAACATCCGAGAGCACCACGAAACCCTATTTCCACCGCCGCAACCTTCTGTACCCGTGAGATCCCATCTTGAGGCCTTTTTCGGTGCTCCGCCGGAGGGGGAATCAATCATGGAGGGCTTCTACATCAAAACCATAGCCTCTCCGATGATGTGTGAGTAGTTTACCACAGACCTTCGGGTCCATAGTTACTAGCTAGATGGCTTCTTCTCTCTCTTTGGATCTAAATACAAAGTTCTACTTGATCTTCTTGGAGATCTATTCGATGCAATTCTTTTTGCGGTGTGTTTGTCGAGATCCGATGAATTGTGGGTTTGTGATCAAGATTATCTATGAACAATATTTGATTCTTCTCTGAATTCTTATATGTATGATTTGTTATCTTTGCAAGTCTCTTTGAATAATCAGTTTGGTTTGGCCTACTAGATTGATCTTTCTTGCAATGGGTGAAGTGCTTATCTTTGGGTTCAATCTTGCGGTGTCCTTTCCTAGTGACAGCAGGGGCAGCAAGGCATGTATTGTATTGTTGCCATCGAGGATAAAAAGATGGGGTTTATATCATATTGCTTGTGTTTATCCCTTTACATCATGTCATCTTGCCTAATGCGTTACTCTGTTCTTATGAACTTAATACTCTAGATGCATGCTGGATAGCGGTCGATGTGTGGAGTAATAGTAGTAGATGCAGAATCGTTTCGGTCGACTTGTCACGGACGTGATGCCTATATACATGATCATGCCTAGATATTCTCATAACTACGCACTTTTCTATAATTGCTCGACGGTAATTTGTTCACCCACTGTAATACTTATGTTATCTTGAGAGAAGCCACTAGTGAAACCTATGGCCCACGGTTCTATTTTCCATCATATAAGTTTCCAATCTATTTTTACTTTGCAATCTTTACTTTCAATCTATATCATAACAATACCAAAAATATTTATCTTGTTATCTCTATCAGATCTCACTTTTGCAAGTGGTCGTGAAGGGATACACAACCCCTTTCTCGCGTTGATTGCAAGTATGTTATTTGTTTGTGTAGGTACAAGGCGACTTGGGTGTAGTCTCCTACTGGATTGATACCTTGGTTTCTCAAAAACTGAGGGAAAGACTTATGCTACTTTGATGCATCACCCTTTGGAAGAGATTGTCCAGTTTGTACAGGAAGTGCATCCAGTTTTTGTCTTAACCCCCTCAATTGTTTAGCACATGCTATGTGGGTGAAATTATGATACCATGCCAAGTTTCAACCATTTCAGAATTCAATTGCAGTGCTTTTCAATATGGGGGTCATTTAGCTCAAAAAATTCACTAAACGCGTGAAAAAAGCAAATCAAGTGAGAAAAGGGTTGAAAATTGATGATGTGGCTTTGAATGGTGCATATTGAACGCACAAAAAGTCTGGAGTTAAAATAAGTAAAAAAATGAAATCCCTTTGTAATAGATGAGTTTTCGTCCGAAATTGTGATACTTGGAAAAAGATTGTCCAGTTTGTACACGAAGTGCATCCAGTTTTTGCCGTAACACTCTCAACTTCTTAGCACATGCTATGTGGGTGAAATTATGATACCATGCAAAGTTTCAATTTTTTTAGAGGTCATTTGTAGTTTTTTTCTATTTTAGAGTCATTTAGCTCAAAAATTATTAAATGCATGACAAATAGAAAATGAAGTCAGAAAAGGGTTGAACTTTGATGGTGTGGCTTTGAATGGTGCATATTGAACGCAGAAAAAGTCTGGAGTTAAAATAAGTTAAGAAATGAAATCCGTTTGTAATACATGAGTTTTCGTCCGAAACCCTTATAGTTTGAAAAAGATTGTAAAGTTTGTACACGAAGTGCATCGAGTGTTTATCATAACCCTCTCAACTTCTTAGTACATGCTATGTGCGTGAAATTATGATACCAAGCCAAGTTTCAGCCTTTTCAGAGCTCATTTGAAGTGCTTTTCAGTTTCAGGGTCATTTAGCTAAAATCATAAAATGCATGAAAAATAGCAAATGAAGTCAGAAAGGGGTTCAAAATTGATGATGTGGCTTTGAATTGTGCATATTGAACGCACCAAAGGTATGAAGTTAAAATAAGTTAAAAATGAAATCCCTTTGTAATAGATAAGTTTTCGTCTGAAACCCTGATACTTTGAAATAGACTGTACAGGAAGCGCATCCAGTTTTTATCATAACCCTCTCAACTGTTTAGGACATGCTATGTGGGTGAAATTATGATACCATGCCAAGTTTCAACCTTTTCAGAGTTCATTTGTAGTGCTTTTCAATATCGGGGTCATTTAGCTCAAAAAATCATTAAATGAATTAAAAATAGCAAATGAAGTCGCGAAAGGGTGGAAAATTGATGATGTTGCTTCGAATGCTGCATATTGAATGCACAAAAATTCTGGAGTTAAAATAAGTTAAAAATGAAATCCCTTTGTAATAGATGAGTTTTCGTCCGAAACCCTGATACTTTGAAATAGATTGTCCAGTATGAACACAAAGTGCATCCAGTTTTTGCCGTAACCCTCTCAACTGTTTACCATGCCAAATTCATCCTTTTCAGAGTTCATTTGTAGTGCTTTTCAATATCGGGGTCATTTAGCTAAAAAATCATTAAATGCATGAAAAATAGAAAATGAAGTCAGAAAAGGGTTGAAAATTGATGATGTGGCTTTGAATGGTGCATATTGAAGTCACAAAAATTCTGGAGTTAAAATAAGTTAAAAAATGAAATCCATTTGTAATAATTGAGTTTTTCTCTGAAACCCTGATACTTTGAAAGAGATTGTCCAATTTGTACACAAACTGCATCCAGTTTTTGCCGTAATCCTCTGATCTTCTTAGCACATGCTATGTGGGTGATATTATGATGCAATGCCAAGTTTCAGCCTTTTCAGAGTTCGTTTGTAGTGCTTTTCAATTTCAGGGTCATTTAGCTCAAAAAATCATTAAATGGATGAAAAATATCAAATGAAGTCAGAAAAGGGTTGAAAATTGATGATGTGGCTTTTAATGGTGCATATTGAACGGAAAAAAAGTCTAGAGTTAAAATAAGTAAAAAATGAAATATATTTGTAATAGATGAGTTTTCGTCCGAAACCGTGATACTTTGAAAGAGATTGTCCAGTTTGTCCATGAAGTGCATCTAGTTTTTGCCGTAAGCCTCTCAACTTCTAAGCACATGTTATGTGGGTGAAATTATGATACCATGCGAAGTTTCAACCTTTTCAGAGCTCATTTGTAGTGCTATTCAATTTCAGGGTCATTTAGCTCAAAAAATCATTAAATGCATGACAAATAGCAAATGAAGTCAGAAAAGTGTTGAAAAATTATGATGTGGCTTTGAATGGTGCATATTGAACGCACAAAAGGTATGGAGTTAAAATAAGTTAAAAATGAAAGCACTTTGTAATAGATGAGTTTCCGTCTGAAACCCTGATACTTTGAAAGAGATTGTCCAGTTTGTCTACGAAGTGCATCCAGTGTTTGTCATAACCCTCTCAACTGTTTAGCACGTGCTATGTGGGTGAAATTATGATACCATGTCAAGTTTCAACCTTTTTAGAGTTCATTTGTAGTGCTTTTCAATATCGGGGACATTTAGCTCAAAAAAATTCATTAAATGCATGAAAAATAGCAAACGAAGTCAAAAAAGGGTTGAAAATTGAAGATGTGGCCTTGAACGGTGTATATTCACTACACAAAAGGTATGGAGTTAAAATAAGATAAAAAATGAAATCCCTTTTGTAATAGCTGAGTTTTCGTATGAAACCCTGATACTTTGAAAGAGATTGTCTGGTTTGTACACGAAGTGCGTCCAGTTTTTGCCGTCACCATCTCAATTTCTTAGCACATGCTATCTGGGTGAAATTATGATAACAAGCCAAGTTTCAACCTTTTTAGAGCTCATTTGTAGTGCTTTTCTATTTCAGGGTCATTTAGCTCAAAAAATCAATAAATGCATGACAAATAGCAAATGAAGTCAGAAAAGGGTTGAAAATTGATAATGTGGCTTTGAATGTTGCATATTGAACGCACAAAAATTCTGGAGTACAAACTGGATAAAAAATGAAATCCCTTTGTAATAGATGAGTTTTCGTCCGAAACCGTGAGACTTCGAAAGAGATTATCCAGTTTGTACTGAAGTGCATCCAGTGTTTGTCGTAACCCTCTCAACTGTTTAGCACATGCTATGTGGGTGAAATTATGCTACCATGCGAAGTTTCAACCTTTTTAGATCTCATTTTTAGTGCTTTTCTATTTCATGGTCATTTAGCTCAAAAAATTAATTAAATGCATGAAAAATAGCAAATGAAGTTAGAAAATGGTTGAAAATTGATGATGTGGCTTTGAATGGTGCATATTGAACGCACACAAAGTCAGGAGTTAAAATAAGTAAAAAGATGGAATCCTTTTGTAGTAGATGAGTTTTTGTCCGAAATCGTGATAATTTGAAAGAGATTGTCCAGTTTGTACACGAAGTGCATCTAGTTTTTGCCGTAACCCTCTCTACTTATCAGCACATGCTATGTGGGTGAAATTATGATACCATGCCAAGTTTCAACTTTTTACAGCTCTTTTGAAGTGCCACTACTAGGAAATAGCTTATAGGTAGACGCTTACTAGTAGCGCGTTATATTACCCCACGCTACTCCTAATTACCAGTAGCGCCTACCAAAAAACACACCCTATTAGTATATATCTCTAGAAGACAAAACATAGTAGTAGCATAGGTTGTAAACCAGCACTACTACTAAGTGAATAGCTAAAGCGCAGGTGAGAGACCCACGCTACTACTGAGCGTGTCCACCGCCGCACCATCCACCCCATCCACTCCCACCCCACCAAACTCTCTCTCGCAAAACCTAAAAAAACTCTCTCTCACCAATCTCACCGCACACCCCTCGGTCGAGCTACTCTCCCCCACGATTTCCTCGTCGCCGCTGCCCAAGCCGGCACGCTCGTCGCCGCTGCAACCGCCCTCCCCAGCACGCTCGTCGTCGTCGCCGTCGTATCAGGATCTACCTCCTCATCGGTTTCCTCTCCCCCATGGTCGACCCCGAGCTCGACCCCTCCGCCTCCCACGACGGGCACGCCCTCCCCAACCGCGGATCTTGTGAGTTCAAGGACTTCATCAGGAGGCTCCCGGAGTTCAAGTTCTGGTATGCATGCTCCTGCCGTCCCCATATCTGCCCCTCCCTCTCCCTCGCCATCTACCCAAATATTCTTTTTTTAGATCAGAGTAGAAACTTTCTACTCAGAGAGCGCATTACATTCAGATATCATCAGAGGTCGTAATGTATGTGGGACATCTGAGATCATCTCTTGGTCGCCTGTGCTCCTGGTCAGCGCAGCCAAACCGTGTGCCAAGACATTGCTCTGCCTCTTCACACATCAAACGCTGCAGACAGCAAAAGCTGTCATTGCCTTCTTAATGTCCATAATTAGGTCATAGCATGGGGATCGAGTTGGGGCTTGAGCGGACAATTCTGTTGTGATATTTTTGTTATCCATCTCAAGAGACACCTCTCCATTAAAATACTTGGCCATTGTCTGAAGGCCGATGAGGGCAGCTCTTCCATGCTACGAGACAGAGGTAGCTTTTTGCATATTGACGCCAACACTCGCCCTCTGTAATCTCGTGCGACCACACCTGCTGCACTGTTCCCAGTCTCAGCTAAAAAGGCAGTGCTAGTGTTTATTTTGACCACTGCTCGATCTGGAGGACTCCGGTTCTCCACTGGGGCCTCTACAATTTGCAAACAGTTCCCATCACTAGTTCTTTCATTCTTGTTTCTGTCGGACAAATAACCAGCTTCTGTAGCACACCTGAATTCCCAAGTGAATTGATGTTGGTAATTATGCAGTCAATGATATACTAAAATAGCATAATATCTAGTGGAGTTTGCAGTTAAGCACGACATAGGACAAAAAATTCATATATGTACAACCAAAAAATACCAATTAGACAGGATAACACACTACCAGAATATTTTTCCTATGGTCAAACCTGATAAGCTTGATAGAAAAATATATCTTTGCTCAATGGCTTGGTACAGAAGGGACGAACTGGAATGGGATTAATTTTCATAGGGCTAGTATAGGCCGACTAGTCAATTCATGTGCCGTTGTAGACATGTTATAGGATGTTCTGCTATTCTTGCTTTTGTCAGTACTATGAATTTCTCCAGTCGATACTCTAAAGTCATGTGAAAAATGGACAGATTTGAAGCAAACTTTTGAATTCATAGCACAACCCTTTATTTATTTTTGCAGAACTAGAACTGTAAACTCAACATGCATATTGAAATGCTACAGCATGCTCAACCAAATGTGTTAGTTATTGAGTCATTGGCTGACTTTATACAAAAACCTGTTGCAAGTGCATGGAAAATGTGGCATAGAGAGGGCCCGAAGCTGGGTAAACATTGTGTCCCCCGTCTCCTATTACCATCGACCATAGACGCACAATTCAGGACCCCCTACCAGAGATCTGCCGGTTTTAACACCGACACAAAGCAACCGTGAGTAGTCATCCAAAGTATTCGCAACCATCAGATCTATACTAAGCATGCATTGGTACCAAAGGACGGGATGTATCTGAAGACTGAACTGCAGAATGCCTGAATAGAGGGGAAGGCCTAGCCTATCGAAGACTACCATCTTCAAGCAGCTCCAAGCATCTTGGAGCATGTAGAAGAGTAAAGATAGCAGTTTATAATTAACAAGCATGTTGTAACATCAACGCCCAGAGATCCTTCCTCGACTCCATGCGAGAAAACAATCCCGGAGCCACATATCCATCACATGTCTCAAGTAACCAGTTCTAGTTGTAATAGATCAGGATACAAGTCTGAACGTCCATTACCATGGACACGGTATTCGAATATATTTCTTCCCTGCAGGGGTGCACCATGTTACCAAACACGCTTGATTACTCTGGTCGGATACCCTTTTCTGGGTCAATGCCCGGCCTTGGAAAATCAACATGTCGTAGCCCTACCTAGGCTCAGCAGAGAGGTCCCTGCCGGTCTACTTCCTAAGCACTCAGGGGTCTGGGCCCATCGCCTGCACTCCGGTGTCATCAGGCGACGAAAGGTGGACGAGCACCACCTCATACCGATGGCACCGCCCGATAGGCCCACAATGCTGAACTGGACATCTGACACTTCGGCTGATACTGTGATGTCAAGGCCCATATCTATTCTCGCGTGGTGGTTAGTGCATAAAGGCCAGAGGCCAACTCAGAACAAATATCCAAACCTGTTAGTGCGTTGGGGCTCATGAAATGAGCGAGACTCACGATAGTGTGACCCGTCGCCCCATCTCATCGACTTATGACATGGGCCCGTAATGCCCTAGTGCCATGGAGAAAACTTCATGGTGCTCCACGGGCCCGCCTGATTTCACAACAACTCACGGGTACCCTCGTACGACCGACTTCAACAATGGTCTCAAGTAAAGTCCGGGTAACCGTGTGTCCAAACATCAAGGGGAAAACCCGAGGAGTCACCCCCTGTGAATTCCACTATATGTAATCATCAAGGTGAACGTAAGAGGAACCACCCTCGAGGTTCACACTTGAGGGGTTGCACGACAGAGCCGTATCAGTAGTGGTGAAGGAGGAACCACATTGACCATGACCAAATAGCTACACTACAAAGTTTTCATCAGGAGTGCGTTGTGAGGTCTCACCCTCGGCACTCGATAGTAGCCCTGCAGAGTCGAGCAACAAAAGGGGCGTGATATGATGTGAGGTGTCAGGTTCTGGTCGTCGATAACGTTGATTGAGTCGTCGATGATGAAGCTAGGGCAACAAGGACAATGTGGCGGTCACAGATGGATCACTAACCAACCTACACTAAGCAGTTTAGGATAAGCAGGTAAGGTACAATGAGCAGGTTACAAAAGCAGGCTATGCATCATAATAGGAGCAATCAATTATAGAAGCAAAATCTAATGCAAGCATGAGATAATGGAATGGGCGATATGGGGATGATCAAAAGGGGGGCTTGCCTGGTTGCTCAGGCGAGAAGGAGGGGTTGTCGTCGTCGTAGTCGATCACATGGGCATCAGCGACGGTCTCGGGGTCTATCGAAGAAGAAGAGGGGGAGGAAAGAATAAATATAAGGCAAACAAGTGTAACACAGATGCAATACATGAATAAAAGCAGCACTAGAGGTGTTCTACCGCAGTGCTCTATGATACCTGCAAAAGGGGAAAACATCCGGGAATGTTTTCCTGAAGTTTAGCATATTCTATTGCATTTAAACTAAGGGGAAAGTTATATGTTCGCTATGCTAGGGGCAGGTGACAGATGAACAGAGAGCGTATTCCGATTCTTCTCATCGTTTTGAGCAACTTTCATGTATAACACCTTTTCATCCGAGCTACGGATTAATTTCTTTAGATTTTTCAAAGATTTAACATTATTCTTGAATCTAATTTTAATTCGAAATAAAAGCTAACATGCTAGATGCACTCAAAGACAAAGGTACACAAAAGTGCACCCAAAGGATCGACAGTGGGGCTGGGGGTCCTAGTTGACCAGTCAACGTTTGATTGGCCAACTGGGGGTGTGGCCCCCCTGTCATTCACACACCAGCTAATTAGGCTAACTAGTAATTAGTTTAGTGAAACATAATTAATTAATTAATTACATTTTATTATTTATTTTTAAAATCTTTTTTTAACTAGGGACGTGGGGGCCTGCTGGTAGTGGCACTAGGCCAACGGGGCGGGTGTGGGCGCTGGCGCCCGCACGCGAGGCCACCGGAGGCGAGGCCAGAGGGCGCTGCCGGGGCCTCGTCTTTGGCCGGAGTGGCGTCGGAGCGGACAGCGGGGCGAGCTGCGAGCGGCGGTGGCCAGTGGCCGCGGGCGAGGTCAGGGAAGGCGGGGCACAACGCTGTGGATGGTTGCCACGGCCCTCTCCCCGTGGACAGGAGGTGGGAGGAGGGTGGTTGGGCCTGACCTTGTTGGCTAAAGGGGTCAAGAGGCCCAATCGGTATAGGTCTTCCCTTATGTTTTCTTCTCTGTTTCTTTTATTTCTATTTTAATTTGCAAATTGTTAGACCACCCATTCACATTTGTAAAATATGAGACTTGGCTCAATAAATTACATGCAATACTTAGAACTGTCATAAAAAAGGTTTGATGGCAAGATGATTTCATTTGGATTTGTATTAATTATAAATGGGATAAATATTGCTATTTTGGTACTGTTTTATTCACAAAAGAGCATTGAAATACTTTTTCAAAAGTGTTGGGTCACCGCTATAATTAGTTATGGAATATTTGCCACACTTTGAACATTTTATTTTGCATGTTTCAGAAATTTGAATTTTGGGCTTTAATTTGAATTTGAGTTTGAACTAAGATTTGGATCAAGCAAGGATTAGCAACAGAAATGTAATGACATGGCACCATTAGCGGGGAATTACTGTAGCTTAAATATCCATGAGTCACAATTTAGCTCAAAAAAATCATTAAATGCATGAAAAATAGCAAATGAAGTCAGAAAAGGGTTGAAAACTGATGATATGGCTTTGAATTGTGCATATTGAACGCACAAAAGGTATGGAGTTAAAATAAGTTAAAAAATTAAATCTCTTTGTAATAGATGAGTTTTCGTCTGAAACAATGATACTTTGAAAGAAATTGTCCAGTTTGTACCGGAAGTGCATCCATTTTTTGTCGTAACCCTCTCAACTATTTAGCACATGCTATGTGGGTGAAATTATGATACCATGCCAAGTTTCAACCTTTTCAGAGTTCATTTGTAGTGCTTTTCAATATTGGGGTCATTCAACTCAAAAAAAATCAATAAATGCATTAAAAATAGCAAATGAAGTCAGAAAAGGGTTGAAAATTGATGATGTGGCTTTGAATGCTGCATACTTAACGCACAAAAATTCTGGAGTTAAAATAAGTTAAAAAATGACATCCCTTTGTAATAGATGAGTTTTCGTCTGAAACCCTCATACTTCGAAATAGATTGTCCAGTTTGTACACGAAGTGCATCTAGTTTTTGCCGTAACCCTATCAACTTCTTAGCACATGCTATGTGGGTGGAATTATGATACCATGCCAAGTTTCAACCTTTTCAGAGATCATTTGTAGTGCTTTTCAATTTCAGGGTCATTTATCTCAAAAAATCATTAAATGCATTAAATATATTAAATGAAGTCAGAAAAGGGTTGAACATTTATGATGTGGCTTTGAATGGTGCATATTAAACGAACAAAAAGTCTAGAGTTTAAATGAGTTGAAAAATGAAATCCCTTTGTAATAAATGAGTTTTCTTCTGAAACCTTGATACTTTGAAGAAGATTGTCCAGTTTGTACACGAAGTGTATCGAGTTTTTGCCGTAACCCTCTCAACTTCTAAGCACATGCTATGTGGGTGAAATTATGGTACCATGCAAAGTTTCAACCTTTTCATAGCTCATTTGTAGTGCTTTTCAATTTCAGGGTCATTTAGTTTAAAAAATCATTAAATGCATGACAAATAACAAATGAAGTCCGAAAAGGGTTGAAAATTTATGATGTGGCTTTGAATGGTGCATATTGAACGCACAAAAGGTATGGAGTTAAAATTAGTTAAAAAATGAAAACCCTTTGTAAGAGATGACTTTTCGTCCGAAACGCTGATACTTTGAAAGAGGTTGTCCAGTTTGTACGTGAAGTGCATCCAGTGTTTTCATAACCCTCTCAACTGTTTAGCAGATGTTATGCGGGTGAACTTATGATACCATGTCAAGTTTTCAACTTTTTTCCAGCTCATTTGTAGTGTTTTTCAATATCGGGGTCATTTAGCTCAAAAGATTGAATAAATGCATAAATATAACAAATGAAGTCAGAAAAGGGATGAAAATTGATGATGTGGCTTTGAACGGTGCATATTGAACGCATAAAAGATATTTAGTTAAATAAGTTAAAAAATAGAATCCCTTTGTAATAGATGAGTTTTCGTCCGAAAACCCTCATACTTTGAAATTGATTGTCCAGTTTGTACACGAAGTGCATCCAGTTTTAGCCGTAACCCTATCAACTTCTTAGCACATGCTATGTGGGTGTAATTATAATACCATGCCAAGTTTCAACCTTTTCAGAGTTCCTTTGTAGTGCTTTTCAATTTCAGGGTCACTTAGCTAAAAAAATCATTTATTGCATAAAAAATATCAAATAAAGTCAGAAAAGGGTTGAAAAGTGAAGATTTGGCTTTGAATGGTGCATATTGAACGCACAAAAAGTCTGGAGTTAAAATAAATTAAAAAATGAAATCCCTTTGTAATTAATGAGTTTTCGTCCGAAACCGTGATACTTTGAAAGAGATTGTCCAGTTTGTACATGAAATGCGCCCAGTTTTTGTCATAACCCTCTCAACTGTTTAGCACATGCTATGTGGGTGAAATTATGATACCATGTTAAGTTTCAAAGTTTTCAGAGTTCATTTCTAGTGTTTTTCAATATCAGGGTCATTTAGCTCAAAAAATCACTAAATGCATGAAAAAGTAGCAAATGAGTTCAGAAAAGGGTTGAAAATTGATGATGTGGCTTTGAACGGTGCATACTGAACGCATAAAAGGTATGGAATTAAAATAAGTTAAGAATAAAATCACTTTATAATAGATGAGTTTTCGTCTGAAACACTAATACTTTGAAAGAGATTGTCTAGTTTGTACTTGAATTGCGTCCAGTTTTTGTCGTAACCCTCTCAACTTATTAGCACATGCTATGTGGCTGAAATTATGATACCATGCCAAGTTTCAACCATTTTAGAGCTCATTTGTAGTGCTTTTCTTTTTCAGGACTATTTAGCTCAAAAATCATTAAATGCATGACAAATAGCAAATGAAGTCAGAAAAGGGTTGAAAATTGATAATGTGGCTTTCAGTGGTGCATATTGGATGCACAAAAAGTCTGGAGTTAAAATAACTTAAGAAATGAAATCCCATTATAATACATGAGTTTTCATCCGAAACCCTTAGACTTTGAAAGAGATTGTCAAGTTTGTACACGAAATGCATCTTGTTTTTGCCGTAAACCTCTCAACTGTTTAGCAGATGCTATGTGGGTGAAATTATGATACCATGCCAAGTTTCAACCTATTCAGAGCTCATTTGTAGTGCTTTTATTTTTCAGGGTTATTTAGCTCAAAAAATCATTAAATGCATGACAAATAGAAAATGAAGTCAGAAAAGGGTTGAAAATTGAAATGTGGCTTTGAATGCTACACATTGAATGCACAAGAAGTCTGGAGTTAAAATAACTTAAAAAATGAAATCCCTTTATAATACATGAGTTTTCGTCCGAAACCCTTATACTTTAAAAGCGATTGTCAAGTTTGTACACGAAGTGCATCCAATTTTGGCCGTAACCCTCTCAACTATTTAGAAGATGCTATTTGGGTGATATTATGATACCATGCCAAGTTTCAACCTTTTCAGATTTCATTTGTAGTGCTTTTCAATTTCAGGGCCATTTTGCTTAAAAAATAATTAAATGCATGAAAAATAGCTAATGATGTCAGAAAAGGGTTGAAAATTGATGATGTGGTTTTGAATGGCGCATATTGAATGAACAAAAGGTATGGAGTTAAAATAAGTTAAAAATGAAACCCTTTTGTAATAGATGAGTTCACGTCCGAAACCCTTATACTTTGAACGAGATTGTCCAGTTTGTACACGAAGTGTGTCCAGGTTTTGCCGTAACCTTCTCAACTTCTTAGCACATGCTATTTGGTGAAATTATGATACCATGTCAAGTTTCAAGCTTTTTAGATTTCATTTGTAGTGCTTTTCCATATAAGGGTCATTAGCTCAAAAAAATCATTAAATGCATGAAAAATAGCAAATGAAGTCAGGAAAGGGTTGAAAATTGATGATGTGGCTTTGAACGGTGCATACTGAACGCACAAAAGGAATGGAGTTAAAATAAGTTAAAAATGAAATCCCTTTGTAATAGATGAGTTTTCGTTCGAAACCCTAATACTTTGAAAGAGATTGTCCTATTTGTACACGAATTTCGTCCATATTTTGCCGTAACCCTCTCAACTTCTTAGCACATGCTATGTGGGTGAAACTATGATACCATGCCAAGTTTCAACCTTTTTAGAGCTAATTTGTGGTGCTTTTCTTTTTCAGAGTTATTTAGTTCAAAAAATTATTAAATGCATGACAAATAGCAAATGAAGTCAGAAAAGGGTTGAAAATTGATAATGTGGCTTTGAATGGTGCATATCAAACACACGAAAAGTCATGAGTTAAAATAACTTTCAAAATGAAATCCCTTTGTAATACATTAGTTTTCGTCCGAAACCCTTATACTTTAAAAGAGATTGTCAAGTTTGTACACAAAGTGCATCCAGTTTTTGCCGTAACCCTCTCAACTGTTTAGCACATGCTATGTGGGTGAAATTATGATACTATTCCTAGTTTCAACCTTTTCAGATTTCATTTGTAGTGCTTTTCAATTTCAGGGTTATTTTGCTCAAAAAATCATTAAATGCATGAATAATAGCAAACGATGTTAGAAAAGGGTTGAAAATTGATGATGTGGTTTTGAATGGTGCATATTGAACGCACAAAAGGTATGGAGTTAAAATAAGTTAAAAAATGAAATCCCTTTATAATAGATGAGTTTTGGCTAAAACCCTTATACTTTGAAAAAGATTGTCCAGGTTGTATACAAAGTGCGTCCAGTTTTCACCGTAACCCTCTCAACTTCTTAGCACATGCTATTTGGGTGAAATTATGATACCATACCAAGTTTCAACCTTTGCAGAGTTCATTTGTAGTGCTTTTCAATTTAAGGGTCATTTAGCTCAAAAAATCACTAAATGCATGAAAAATAGCAAATGAAGTCAGAAAAGGGTTGAAAATTGATAATGTGGCTTTGAACGGTGCATATTGAACGGAAAACGTATGGAGTTAAAATAAGTTAAAAATGAAATCCCTTTATAATAGACGAGTTTTCGTCTAAAACACTAATACTTTGAAATAGATTGTCCAGTTTGTACATGAATTGCGTCCAGTTTTTGTCGTAACCCTCTCAACTTCTTAGCACATGCTATGTGGGTGAAATTATGATACCATGCCAAGTTTCAACCTTTTTAGAGCTCATTTGTAGTGCTTTTCGTTTTCAAGATTATTTATTCAAAAAATCGTTAAATGCATGACAAATAGAAAATGAAGTCAGAAAAGGGTTGAAAATCGATAATGTGGCTCCGAATGGTGCATATTGAATTCACAAGAATTCTGGAGATAAAATAACTTAAAAAATGAAATCTCTATGTAGTACATGAGTTTTCGTCCGAAACCCTTAGACTTTGAAAGAGATTGTCAAGTTTTTAGACGAAGTGCATCCAGTTTTTGTCGTGACCCTCTCAACTGTTTAGCATATGCTAAGTGGGTGAAATTATGATACCATGCCAAGTTTCAACCTTTTCAAAGTTCATTTGTAGTGCTTTTCAATATCGGGGTCATTTAGCTCAAAAAAATCATTAAATGCATGAAAAATAGCAAATGAAATCAGAAAAAGGTCGAAAATTGATGATGTGGCTTTGAATGCTGCATACTTAACGCACAAAAATTCTGGAGTTAAAATAAGTTAAAAAATGAAATCCCTTTGTAATAGATGAGTTTTCGTCTGAAACCCTCATACTTTGAAATAGATTGTCCAGTTTGTACACGAAGTGCATCCAGTTTTTGCCATAACCGTCTCAACTTCTTGGCACATGCTATGTGGGTGGAATTATGATACCATGCCAAGTTTCAACCTTTTCAGAGTTCATTTGTAGTGCTTTTCAATTTCAGGGTCACTTAGCTAAACAAATCATTTATTGCATGAAAAATATCAAATAAAGTCAGAAAAGGGTTGAAAATTGATGATGTGGCTTTGAATAGTGCATATTGAACGCACAAAAAGTCTGGAGTTAAAATAAGTTAAAAAATGAAATCCAATTTTAATTGATGAGTTTTCGTCCGAAACCCTAATACTTTGAAATAGATTGTCCAGTCTGTACACGAAGTGCATCCAGTTTTTGCTGTAACTCTCTCAACTGTTTGGCACATGCTATGTGGGTGAAATTATGATAACATGCCAAGTTTCATCCTTTTCAGAGTTTATTTGTAGTGCTTTTCAATATCGGGGTCATTTAGCTCAAAAAAATCATTAAATGCATGAAAAATAGCAAATGAAGTCAAAAAAGGGATGAAAATTAATGATGTGGCTTTGAATAGTGCATATTCAACGCAAAAATATTCTGAAGTTAAAATAAGTTAAAAAATGAAATTCCTTTGTAATAGATGAGTTTTCGTCTGAAACTCTGATAATTTGAAAGAGATTGTCCAATTTGTACACGAAGTGCATCCGGTGTTTTTCGTAACCCTCTCAATTTCTTAGCACATGCTATGTGGGTGAAATTATGATACCATGCCAAGTTTCAACCTTTTCAGAGTTCATTTGTAGTGCTTTTCAATTTCAGGGTCATTTATATCAAAAAATCATTAAATGCATGAAAAATAGCAAATGAAGTCAAAAAAGGGGTGAAAATTGATGATGTGGCTTTGAATGGTGTGTACTGAACGCACAAAATTTTTCGAGTTAAAATAAGTTAAAAAATGAAATCCTATTGTAATAGATGAGTTTTCGTCCGAAACCCTAATACTTTGAAATAGATGGTCCAATTTGTACACGAAGTGCATCCGGTTTTTGTTGTTACCCTCTCAATTTCTTAGCACATGCTATGTGGGTCAAATTATGATACCATGCCAAGTTTCAACCTTTTCAGAGTTTATTTGTAGTGCTTTTCAATTTCAGGGTCATTTATCTAAAAAAATGATTAAATGCATGAAAAATATCAAGTCAGAAAAGGGTTGAAAATTCATGATGTGGCTTCGAATGGTGCATATTGAACGCACAAAAAGTCTAGATTCAAAATAAGTTAAAAAATGAAATCTCTTTGTAATAAATGAGTTTTCCTCCAAAACCTTGATACTTTGAAAAAGATTGTTCAGTTTGTACACGAAGTGTATCCAGTTTTTGCCGTAACCCTCTCAACTTCTAAGCACATGCTATGTGGGTGAAATTATGATACCATGCAAAGTTTCAACCTTTTCATAGCTCATTTGTAGTGCTTTTCAATTTCAGGGTCATTTAGCTTAAAAATCATTAAATGCATGACAAATAGCAAATGAAGTCAGAAAAGGGTTGAAAATTTATGATGTGGCTTTGAATGGTGCATATTGAACGCACAAAAGGTATGGAGTTAAAATTAGTTAAAAATGAAAACACTTTGTAAGAGATGAGTTTTTGTCCGAAACCCTGATACTTTGAAATAGATTGTCCAGTTTGTACATGAAGTGCATCCAATGCTTGTCGTAACCCTCTCAACTGTTTAGCACATGCTATGTGGGTGAAATTATGACACCATGTCAAGTTTCAACCTTTTTAGAGCCCATTCGTAGTGCTTTTCAATATCAGGGTCATTAGCTCGAAAAATTCAATAAATGCATGAAAAATAACAAATGAAGTCAGAAAAGGGTTGAAAATTGATGATGTGGCTTTGAACGGTGCATATTAAATGCACAAAAGGTTTGGAGTTAAATAAGTTAAAAATGGAATCCCTTTATAATATGTGAGATTTCGTCTGAAACCCTCATACTTTGAAATTGATTGTCCAGTTTGTACACGAAGTGCATCCAGTTTTAGCCGTAACCCTATCATCTTCTTAGCACATGCTATATGGCTGTAATTATAATACCATGCCAAGCTTCAACCTTTTCAGAGTTCATTTGTAGTGTTTTTCAATTTCAGGGTCACTTAGCTAAAAAAATTATTTATTGCATGAAAAATATCAAATAAAGTCAGAAAAGTGTTGAAAATTGATGATGTGGCTTTGAATTGTGCATATTGAACGCACAAAAAGTCTAGAGATAAATAAGTTAAAAAAATCTAATCCCTTTGTAATTGATGAGTTTTCGTCCGAAACCGTGATACTTTGAAAGAGATTGTCCAGTTTGTACAGGAAGTGCGTCCAGTTTATGTCATAACCCTCTCAACTATTTAGCACATGCTATGTGGGTGAAATTATGATACCATGTTAAGTTTCAAGCTTTTCAGAGTTCATTTCTAGTGCTTTTCAATATCAGGGTCATTTAGCTCAAAAAAATCATTAAATGCATGAAAAATAGAAAATAAAGTCAGAAAAGGGTTTAAAATTGATGATGTGGCTTTGAACGGTGCATATTGAACGCACAAAAGGAATGGAGTTAAAATAAGTTAAAAAATGAAATCCCTTTGTAATAGATGAGTTTTCGTTCGAAACCCTAATACTTTGAAAGAGATTGTCCTGTTTGTACACGAATTTCATCCATATTTTGCCGTAACCCTCTCAACTTCTTAGCACATGCTATGTGGGTGAAACTATGATAACATGCCAAGTGTCAACCTTTTTAGAGCTAATTTGTAGTGCTTTTCTTTTTCAGGGTTATTTAGTTCAAAAATTATTAAATGCATGATAAATAGCAAATGAAGTCAGAAAAGGGTTGAAAATTGATAATGTGGCTTTGAATGGTGCATATCGAACACACAAAAGTCCGAGTTAAAATAACTTAAAAAATGAAATCCCTTTGTAATACATTAGTTTTCGTCCGAAACCCTTATACTTTGAAAGAGATTGTCAAGTTTGTACACGAAGTGCATCCAAGTTTTGCCGTAACCCTCTCAACTGTTTAGCACATGCTATGTGGGTGAAATTATGATACGATGCCAAGTTTCAATCTTTTCAGATTTCATTTGTAGTGCTTTTCAATTTCAGGGTTATTTTGCTCAAAAAATCATTAAATGCATGAATAATAGAAGTTATGTCAGAAAAGGGTTCAAAATTGACGATGTGGTTTTGAATGGTGTATATTGAACACACAAAAGGAATGGAGTTAAAATAATTTAAAAAAAATGAAATCCCTTTATAATAGATGAGTTTTGGCTGAAACCCTTATACTTTGAAAGAGATTGTCCAGTTTGTACACAAAGTGCGTCCAGTTTTCGCAGTAACCCTCTCAACTTCTTAGCACATGTTATTTGGGTGAAGTTATGTTACCATGCCAAGTTTCAACCTTTTCAGAGTTCATTTGTAGTGCTTTTCAATTTTAGGGTCATTTAACTCAAAAAAATCACTAAATGCATAAAAAATAGCAAATGAAGTCAGAAAAGGGTTGAAAATTGATGATGTGGCTTTGAATGGTGCATATTGAATGCATGTATGGAGTTAAAATAAGATAAAAAATAAAATCCCTTTATCATAGATGAGTTTTCGTCCGAAAATGTGATACTTCGAAAGAGATTGTCCAGTTTGTACAGGAAGTGCGTCCAGTTTTTGTCGTAACCCTCTCAACTGTTTAGCACATGCTATGTGGGTGAAATTATGATACCTTGTTAAGTTGCAAGCTTTTCAGAGTTCATTTCTAGTGCTTTTCAACATCAGGGTCATTTAGTTGAAAAAATCATTAAATGTATGAAAAATAGCAAATGAGGTTAGAAAAGGGTTGGAAATTGATGATGTGGCTTTGAACGGTGCATATTGAACGCACAAAAGGTATGGAGTTAAAATAAGTTAAAAATGAAATTCCTTTGTAATAGACGAGTTTTCGTCTAAAACACTAATACTTTGAAAGAGATTGTCCAGTTTGTACATTAATTGCGTCCAGTTTTTGTCGTAACCCGCTCAACTTCTTAGCACATGCTATGTGGGTGAAATTATGATACCATGCCAAGTTTCAACCTTTTTAGAGCTCATTTGTAGTGCTGTTCGTTTTCAAGATTATTTATTCAAGAAATCGTTAAATGCATGACAAATAGCAAATGAAGTCAGAAAAGGGTTGAAAATCGATAATGTGGCTCCGAATGGTGCATATTGAATTCACAAGAATTCTGGAGATAAAATAACTTAAAAAATGAAATCTCTTTGTAATACATGAGTTTTTGTCCGAAACCCTTAGACTTTGAAAGAGATTGTCAAGTTTGTACACGAAGTGCATCCAGTTTTTGTCGTGACCCTCTCAACTGTTTAGCAGATGCTAAGTGGGTGAAATTATGATACCATGCCAAGTTTCAACCTTTTCAAAGTTCATTTGTAGTGCTTTTAAATATCGGGGTCATTTAGCTCAAAAAAATCATTAAATGCATGAAAAATAGCAAATGAAGTCAGAAAGGGTCGAAAATTGATGATGTGGCTTTGAATGCTGCATACTTAACGCACAAAAATTCTGGAGTTAAAATAAGTTAAAAAATGAAATCCTTTGTAATAGATGAGTTTTCGTTTGAAACCCTCATACTTTGAAATAGATTGTCCAGTTTGTACACGAAGTGCATCCAGTTTTTGCCATAACCCTCTCAACTTCTTAGCACATGCTATGTGGCTGGAATTATGATACCATGCCAAGTTTCAACCTTTTCAGAGTTCATTTGTAGTGCTTTTCAATTTTAGGGTCACTTAGCTAAACAAATCATTTATTGCATGAAAAATATCAAATAAAGTCAGAAAAGGGTTGAAAATTGATGATGTGGCTTTGAATAGTGTATATTGAATGCACAAAAAGTATGGAGTTAAAATAAGTTAAAAAATGAAAACCCTTTGTAATTGATGAGTTTTCTTCCGAAACTCTGATACTTTGAAATAGATTGTCCAGTTTGTACACGAAGTGCATCCAGTTTTTGCGGTAACTCTCTCAACTATTTGGCACATGCTATGTGGGTGAAATTATGATAACATGCCAAGTTTCATCCTTTTCAGAGTTTATTTGTAGTGCTTTTCAATATCGGGGTTATTTAGCTCAAAAAAATCATTAAATGCATGAAAAATAGCAAATGAAGTCAAAAAAGGGATGAAAATTAATGATGTGGCTTTGAATAGTGCATATTGAACGCACAACAATTCTGAAGTTAAAATAAGTTAAAAAAAATGAAATTCCGTTGTAATAGATGAGTTTTTAAATGCGAAACTACGATACTTTGAAAGAGATTGTCCAATTTGTACACGAAGTGCATCCGGTTTTTGTCGTAACCCTCTCAATTTCTTAGCACATGCTATGTGGGTGAAATTATGATACCATACCAAGTTTCAACCTTTTCAGAGTTCATTTGTAGTGCCTTTCAATTTCAGGGTCATTTATCTCAAAAAATCATTAAATGCATGAAAAATAGCAAATGAAGTCAAAAAGGGGTGAAAATTGATAATGTGTCTTTGAATGGTGCGTATTGAACGCACAAAATTTTTGGAGTTAAAATAAGTTAAAAAATGAAATCCTATTGTAATAGATGAGGTTTCGTCCGAAACCCTTATACTTTGAAAGAGATGGTCCAATTTGTACACGAAGTGCATCCGGTTTTTGTAGTTACCCTCTCAATTTCTTAGCACATGCTATGTGGGTGAAATTATGATACCATGCCAAGTTTCAACCTTTTCAGAGTTCATTTGTAATGCTTTTCATTTTCAGGGTCATTTATCTAAAAAAATGAATAAATGCATGAAAAATATCAAGTCAGAAAAGGGTTAAAAATTCATGATGTGGCTTTGAATGGTGCATATTGAACGCACAAAAAGTCTAGATTCAAAATAAGTTAAAAAATGAAATCTCTTTGTAATAAATGAGTTTTCCTCCGAAACCTTGATACTTTGAAAAAGATTGTTCAGTTTGTACACGAAGTGTATCCAGCTTTTTCAGTAACCCTCTCAACTTCTAAGCACATGCTATGTGGGTGAAATTATGATACCATGCAAAGTTTCAACCTTTTCATAGCTCATTTGTAGTGCTTTTAATTTCAGGGTCATTTAGCTTAAAAATCATTAAATGCATGACAAGTAGCAAATGAAGTCAGAAAAGGGTCGAAAATTTATGATGTGGCTTTGAATGGTGCATATTGAACGGACAAAAAGCATGGAGTTAAAATTAGTTAAAAATGAAAACCCTTTGTAAGAGATGAGTTTTTGTCCGAAACCCTGATACTTTGAAATAGATTGTCCAGTTTGTACAGGAAGTGCATCTGGTGCTTGTCATAACCCTCTCAACTGTTTAGCATATGCTATGTTGGTGAAATTATGATACCATGTCAAGTTTCAACCTTTTTAGAGCCCATTCGTAGTGCTTTTCAATATCAGGGTCATTAGCTCGAAAAATTCAATAAATGCATGAAAAATAACAAATGAAGTTTAAAAGGCTTGAAAATTGATGATGTGGCTTTGAACGATGCATATTGAATACACAAAAGGTATGGAGTTAAATAAGTTAAAAATGGAATCCTTTGTAATAGATGAGTTTTCGTCCGAAACCCTCATACTTTGAAATAGATTGTCTAGTTTGTACACGAGGCATCCAGTTTTTGCCATAACCCTCTCAACTTCTTAGCACATGCTATGTGGGTGGAATTATGATACCATGCCAAGCTTCAACCTTTTCGTAGTTTATTTGTAAGGATTTTCAATTTCAGGGTCACTTAGCTAAAAAAAATATTTATTGCATGAAAAATATCAAATAAAGTCAGAAAAGAGTTGAAAATTGATGATGTGGCTTTGAATAGTGTATATTGAACGCACAAAAAGTCTGGAGTTAAAATAAGTTAAAAAAATGAAATCCCTTTGTAATTGATGAGTTTTCGTCCGAAACCCTGATACTTTGAAATAGATTGTCCAGTTTGTACACGAAGTGCATCCAGTTTTTGCCGTAACTCTCTCAACTGTTTGGCACATGCTATGTGGGTGAAATTATGATAACATGCCAAGTTTCATCCTTTTCAGAGTTTATTTGTAGTGCTTTTCAATATCGGGGTTATTTAGCTCAAAAAATCGTTAAATGCATGAAAAATAGCAACTGAAGTCAAAAAAGGGATGAAAATTAATGATGTGGCTTTGAATAGTGCATATTGAACGCACAAAAATTCTGAAGTTAAAATAAGTTAAAAAAATGAAATTCCTTTGTAATAGATGAGTTTTCGTCGGAAACTCTGATACTTTGAAAGAGATTGTCCAATTTGTACACGAAGTGCATCCGGTTTTTGTCGTAACCCTCTCAATTTCTTAGCACATGCTATGTGCGTGAAATTATGATACCATGCCAAGTTTCAACCTTTTCAGAGTTCATTTGTAGTGTTTTTCAATTTCAGGGTCATTTATCTCAAAAAATCATTAAATGCATGAAAAATAGCAAATGAAGTCAAAAAAGGGATGAAAATTGATGATGTGTCTTTGAATGGTGCGTATTGAACGCACAAATTTTTTGGAGTTAAAATAAGTTAAAAAATGAAATCCTATTGTAATAGATGAGTTTTCGTCCGAAACCCTGATACTTTGAAAGAGATGGTCCAATTTGTACACGGCGCATCCGGTTTTGTCGTTACCCTCTCAATTTCTTAGCACATGCTATGTGGGTGAAATTATGATACCATGCCAAGTTTCAACCTTTTCGTAGTTCATTTGTAATGCTTTTCATTTTCGTGGTCATTTATCTAAAAATGATTAAATGCATGAAAAATATCAAGTCGTAAAAGGGTTGAAAATCATGATCCGCTTTGAATGGTCCATATTGAACGCACAAAAAGTCTAGATTCAAAATAAGTTAAAAAATGAAATCTCTTTGTAATAAATGAGTTTTCCTCCAAAACCTTGATACTTTGAAAAAGATTGTTCAGTTTGTACACGAAGTGTATCCAGTTTTTGCCGTAACCCTCTCAACTTCTAAGCACATGCTATGTGGGTGAAATTATGATACCATGCAAAGTTTCAACCTTTTCATAGCTCATTTGTAGTGCTTTTTAATTTCAGGGTCATTTAGCTTAAAAAATCATTAAATGCATGACAAGTAGCAAATGAAGTCAGAAAAGGGTCGAAAATTTATGATGTGGCTTTGAATGGTGCATATTGAACGGACAAAAAGCATGGAGTTAAAATTAGTTAAAAATGAAAAACCCTTTGTAAGAGATGAGTTTTTGTCCGAAACCCTGATACTTTGAAATAGATTGTCCAGTTTGTACAGGAAGTGCATCTGGTGCTTGTCATAACCCTCTCAACTGTTTAGCATATGCTATGTTGGTGAAATTATGATACCATGTCAAGTTTCAACCTTTTTAGAGCCCATTCGTAGTGCTTTTCAATATCAGGGTCATTAGCTCGAAAAATTCAATAAATGCATGAAAAATAACAAATGAAGTCAGAAAAGGCTTGAAAATTGATGATGTGGCTTTGAACGATGCATATTGAATACACAAAAGGTATGGAGTTAAATAAGTTAAAAAATGGAATCCCTTTGTAATAGATGAGTTTTCGTCCGAAACCCTCATACTTTGAAATAGATTGTCTAGTTTGTACACGAGGCATCCAGTTTTTGCCATAACCCTCTCAACTTCTTAGCACATGCTATGTGGGTGGAATTATGATACCATGCCAAGCTTCAACCTTTTCAGAGTTTATTTGTAAGGATTTTCAATTTCAGGGTCACTTAGCTAAAAAAAATATTTATTGCATGAAAAATATCAAATAAAGTCAGAAAAGAGTTGAAAATTGATGATGTGGCTTTGAATAGTGTATATTGAACGCACAAAAAGTCTGGAGTTAAAATAAGTTAAAAAAATGAAATCCCTTTGTAATTGATGAGTTTTCGTCCGAAACCCTGATACTTTGAAATAGATTGTCCAGTTTGTACACGAAGTGCATCCAGTTTTTGCCGTAACTCTCTCAACTGTTTGGCACATGCTATGTGGGTGAAATTATGATAACATGCCAAGTTTCATCCTTTTCAGAGTTTATTTGTAGTGCTTTTCAATATCGGGGTTATTTAGCTCAAAAAATCGTTAAATGCATGAAAAATAGCAACTGAAGTCAAAAAAGGGATGAAAATTAATGATGTGGCTTTGAATAGTGCATATTGAACGCACAAAAATTCTGAAGTTAAAATAAGTTAAAAAAATGAAATTCCTTTGTAATAGATGAGTTTTCGTCGGAAACTCTGATACTTTGAAAGAGATTGTCCAATTTGTACACGAAGTGCATCCGGTTTTTGTCGTAACCCTCTCAATTTCTTAGCACATGCTATGTGCGTGAAATTATGATACCATGCCAAGTTTCAACCTTTTCAGAGTTCATTTGTAGTGTTTTTCAATTTCAGGGTCATTTATCTCAAAAAATCATTAAATGCATGAAAAATAGCAAATGAAGTCAAAAAAGGGATGAAAATTGATGATGTGTCTTTGAATGGTGCGTATTGAACGCACAAATTTTTTGGAGTTAAAATAAGTTAAAAAATGAAATCCTATTGTAATAGATGAGTTTTCGTCCGAAACCCTGATACTTTGAAAGAGATGGTCCAATTTGTACACGAAGTGCATCCGGTTTTTGTCGTTACCCTCTCAATTTCTTAGCACATGCTATGTGGGTGAAATTATGATACCATGCCAAGTTTCAACCTTTTCAGAGTTCATTTGTAATGCTTTTCATTTTCAGGGTCATTTATCTAAAAAAATGATTAAATGCATGAAAAATATCAAGTCAGAAAAGGGTTGAAAATCATGATCTGGCTTTGAATGGTCCATATTGAACGCACAAAAAGTCTAGATTCAAAATAAGTTAAAAAATGAAATCTCTTTGTAATAAATGAGTTTTCCTCCGAAACCTTGATACTTTGAAAAAGATTGTTCAGTTTGTACACGAAGTGTATGCAGTTTTTGCCGTAACCCTCTCAACTTCTAAGCACATGCTATGTGGGTGAAATTATGATACCATGCAAACTTTCAACCTTTTCATAGCTCATTTGTAGTGCTTTTCAATTTCAGGGTCATTTAGCTTAAAAAATCAGTAAATGCATGAAAAATAGCAAATGAAGTCAGAAAAGCGTTGAAAATTCATGATGTGGCTTTGAATGGTGCATATTGAACGCACAAAAGGTATGGAGTTAAAATTAGTTAAAAATGAAAACCCTTTGTAAGAGATGAGTTTTTGTCCGAAACCCTGATACTTTGAAATAGATTGTCCAGTTTGTACATGAAGTGCATCCAGTGCTTGTCGTAACCCTCTCAACTATTTAGCATATGCTATGTGGGTGAAATTATGATACCATGTCAAGTTTCAACCTTTTTAGAGCCCATTCGTAGTGCTTTTCAATATCAGGGTCATTAGCTCGAAAAATTCAATAAATGCATGAAAAATAACAAATGAAGTCAGAAAAGGGTTGAAAATTGATGATGTGGCTTTGAACGGCGCATATTGAATGCACAAAAGGTATGGAGTTAAATAAGTTAAAAAATGGAATCCCTTTATAATAGATGAGATTTCGTCCGAAACCCTCATACTTTGAAATTGATTGTCCAGTTTGTACACGAAGTGCATCCAGTTTTAGCCGTAACCCTATGATCTTCTTAGCACATGCTATGTGGCTGTAATTATAATACCATGTTAGCTTCAACCTTTTCGTAGTTTATTTGTAGTGTTTTTCAATTTCAGGGTCACTTAGCTAAAAAAAATTATTTATTGCATGAAAAATATCAAATAAAGTCAGAAAAGGGTTGAAAATTGATGATGTGGCTTTGAATGGTGCATATTGAACGCACAAAAAGTCTGGAGTTAATATAAGTTAAAAAAAATCTAATCCCTTTGTAATTGATGAGTTTTCGTCCGAAACCGTGATACTTTGAAAGAGATTGTCCAGTTTGTACAGGAAGTGCGTCCAGTTTATGTCATAACCCTCTCAACTATTTAGCACATGCTATGCGGGTGAAATTATGATACCATGTCAAGTTTCAACCTTTTTAGAGCCCATTCGTAGTGCTTTTCGATATCAGGGTCATTAGCTCGAAAAATTCAATAAATGCATGAAAAATAACAAATGAAGTCAGAAAAGGGTTGAAAATTGATGATGTGGCTTTGAACGGTGCATATTGAAGGCACAAAAGGTATGGAGTGAAATAAGTTAAAAAATGGAATCCCTTTATAATAGATAAGATTTCGTCCGAAACCCTCATACTTTGAAATTGATTGTCCAGTTTGTACACGAAGTGCATCTAGTTTTAGCCGTAACCCTATCATCTTCTTAGCACATGCTATGTGGCTGTAATTATAATACCATGCCATGCTTCAACCTTTTCAGAGTTCATTTGTAGTGTTTTTCAATTTCAGGGTCACTTAGCTAAAAAAATTATTTATTGCATGAAAAATATCAAATAAAGTAAGAAAAGGGTTGAAAATTGATGATGTGGCTTTGAATGGTGCATATTGAACGCACAAAAAGTCTGGAGTTAAAGTAAGTTAAAAAATCTAATCCCTTTGTAATTGATGAGTTTTCGTCCAAAACCGTGATACTTTGAAAGAGATTGTCCAGTTGTATGTGAAGTGCGTCCAACAGTTTATGTCATAACCCTCTCAACTATTTAGCACATGCTATGTGGGTGAAATTATGATACCATGTTAAGTTTCAAGCTTTTCGGAGTTCATTTCTAGTGCTTTTCAATATCAGGGTCATTTAGCTCAAAAAAATCATTAAATGCATGAAAAATAGCAAATAAAGTCAGAAAAGGGTTGAAAATTGATGATGTGGCTTTGAATGGTGCATATTGAACGCACAAAAAGTCTGGAGTTAAAATAAGTTAAAAAAATCTAATCCCTTTGTAATTGATGAGTTTTCGTCCAAAACCGTGATACTTTGAAAGAGATTGTCCAGTTTGTACAGGAAGTGCGTCCAACAGTTTATGTCATAACCCTCTCAACTATTTAGCACATGCTATGTGGGTGAAATTATGATACCATGTTAAGTTTCAAGATTTTCAGAGTTCATTTCTAGTGCTTTTCAATATCAGGGTCATTTAGCTCAAAAAAATCATTAAATGCATGAAAAATAGCAAATAAAGTTAGAAAAGGGTTTAAAATTGATGATGTGGCTTTGAACGGTGCATATTGAACGCACAAAAGGAATGGAGTTAAAATAAGTTAAAAAATGAAATCCCTTTGTAATATATGAGTTTACGTTCGAAACCCTAATACATTGAAAGAGATTGTCCTGTTTGTACGAATTTCATCCATATTTTGCCGTAACCCTCTCAACTTCTTAGCACATGCTATGTGGGTGAAACTATGATACCATGCCAAGTTTCAACCTTTTTAGAGCTAATTTGTAGTGCTTTTCTTTTTCAGGGTTATTTAGTTCAAAAATGATTAAATGCATGATAAATAGCAAATGAAGTCAGAAAAGGGTTGAAAATTGATAATGTGGTTTTGAATGGTGCATATCGAACACACAAAAAGTCTGGAGTTAAAATAACTTCAAAAATGAAATCCCTTTGTAATACATTAGTTTTCGTCTGAAACCCTTATACTTTGAAAGAGATTGTCAAGTTTGTACACGAAGTGCATCCATTTTTTGCCGTAACCCTCTCAACTGTTTAGCACATGCTATGTGGGTGAAATTATGATACTATGCCAAGTTTCAATCTTTTCAGATTTCATTTGTAGTGCTTTTCAATTTTAGGGTTATTTTGCTCAAAAAATCATTAAATGCATGAATAATAGCAAATGATGTTAGAAAAGGGTTCAAAATTGACGATGTGGTTTTGAATGGTGTATATTGAACGCACAAAAGGAATGGAGTTAAAATAAGTTTAAAAAATGAAATCTCTTTTATAATAGATGAGTTTTGGCTGAAACCCTTATACTTTGAAAGAGATTGTCCAGTTTGTACACAAAGTGCGTCCAGTTTTCGCCGTAACCCTCTCAACTTCTTAGCACATGTTATGGGTGAAGTTATGATACCATGCCAAGTTTCAACCTTTTCAGAGTTCATTTGTAGTGCTTTTCAATTTCGTGGTCATTTAACTCAAAAAAAATCACTAAATGCATGAAAAATAGCAAATGAAGTCAGAAAAGTGTTGAAAATTGATGATGTGGCTTTGAATGGTGCATATTGAATGCATAAAAGGTATGGAGTTAAAATAAGATAAAAAATAAAATCCCTTTATCATAGATGAGATTTCGTCCGAAAATGTGATACTTTGAAAGAGATTGTCCAGTTTGTACAGGAAGTGCGTCCAGTTTTTGTCGTAACCCTCTCAACTGTTTAGCACATGCTATGTGGGTGTAATTATGATACTATGCCAAGTTTCAATCTTTTCAGGTTTCATTTGTAGTGCTTTTCAATTTCAGGGTTATTTTGCTAAAAAAATCATTAAATGCATGAATAATAGCAAATGATGTCAGAAAAGGGTTCAAAATTGACGATGTGGTTTTGAATGGTGTATATTGAACGCACAAAAGGAATGTAGTTAAAATAAGTTAAAAAAAATGAAATCCCTTTATGATAGATGAGTTTTGGCTGAAACCCTTAATACTTTGAAAGAGATTGTCCAGTTTGTACACAAAGTGCGTCCAGTTTTCGCCGTAACCCTCTCAACTTCTTAGCACATGTTATGGGTGAAGTTATGATACCATGCCAAGTTTCAACCTTTTCAGAGTTCATTTGTAGTGCTTTTCAATTTCAGGGTCATTTAACTAAAAAAAATCACTAAATGCATGAAAAATAGCAAATGAAGTCAGAAAAGTGTTGAAAATTGATGATGTGGCTTTGAATGGTGCATATTGAATGCATAAAAGGTATGGAGTTAAAATAAGATAAAAAATAAAATCCCTTTATCATAGATGAGATTTCGTCCGAAAATGTGATACTTTGAAAGAGATTGTCCAGTTTATGCTGTGAAGTGCGTCCCAGCTTTTGTCGTAACCCTCTCAACTGCTTAGCACATGCTATGTGGGTGTAATTATGATACCTTGTTAAGTTGCAAGCTTTTCAGAGTTCATTTCTAGTGCTTTTCAATATCGTGGTCATTTAGTTCAAAAAATCATTAAATGTATGAAAAATAGCCAATGAGGTTAGAAAAGGGTTGGAGATTGATGATGTGGCTTTGAACGGTGCATATTGAACGCACAAAAGGTATGGAGTTAAAATAAGTTAAAAATGAAATCCCTTTGTAATAGACGAGTTTTCATCTAAAACAGTAATACTTTGAAAGAGATTGTCCAGTTTGTACATGAATTGCGTCCAGTTTTTGTCGTAACCCGCTCAACTTCTTAGCACATGCTATGTGGGTGAAATTATGATACCATGCCAAGTTTCAACCTTTATATAGCTCATTTGTACTGCTGTTCGTTTTCAAGATTATTTATTCGAAAAATCGTTAAATGCATGACAAATAGCAAATGAAGTCAGAAAAGGGTTGAAAATCGATAATGTGGCTCCGAATGGTGCATATTAAATTCACAAGAATTCTGGAGATAAAATAACTTAGAAAATGAAAACTCTTTGTAATACATGAGTTTTCGTCCGAAACCCTTAGACTTTGAAAGAGATTGTCAAGTTTGTACACGAAGTGCATCCAGTTTTTGTCGTGACCCTGTCAACTATTTAGCGGATGCTAAGTGGGTGAAATTATGATACCATGCCAAGTTTCAACCTTTTCAAATTTCATTTGTAGTGCTTTTTAAATATCGTGGTCATTTAGTTCAAAAAAATCATTAAATGCATGAAAAATAGCAAATGAAGTAAGAAAATGGTCGAAAATTGATGATGTGGCTTTGAATGCTGCATACTTAACGCACAAAAATTCTGGAGTTAAAATAAGTTAAAAAATGAAATCCCTTTGTAATAGATGAGTTTTCGTCTAAAACCCTCATACTTTGAAATAGATTGTCCAGTTTGTACACGAAGTGCATCCAGTTTTTGCCGTAACTCTCTCAACTATTTGGCACATGCTATGTGGGTGAAATTATGATAACATGCCAAGTTTCATCCTTTTCAGAGTTTATTTGTAGTGCTTTTCAATATCGGGGTCATTTAGCGCAAAAAAATCATTAAATGCATGAAAAATAGCAAATGAAGTCAAAAAAGGGATGAAAATTAATGATGTGGCTTTGAATAGTGCATATTGAACGCACAAAAATTCTGAAGTTAAAATAAGTTAAAAAAATGAAATTCCTTTGTAATAGATGAGTTTTCGTCCGAAACTCTGATACTTTGAAAGAGATTGTCCAATTTGTACACGAAGTGCATCCGGTTTTTGTCGTAACCCTCTCAATTTCTTAGCACATGCTATGTGGGTGAAATTATGATACCATCCCAAGTTTCAACCTTTTCAGAGTTCATTTGTAGTGCTTTTCAATTTCAGGGTCATTTATCTCAAAAAATCATTAAATGCATGAAAAATAGCAAATGAAGTCAAAAAAGAGATGAAAATTGATGATGTGGCTTTGAATGGTGCGTATTGAACGCACAAATTTTTTTGGAGTTAAAATAAGTTAAAAGATGAAATCCTATTGTAATAGATGAGTTTTAAATCAAACCCTTATACTTTGAAAGGGATGGTCCAATTTGTACACGAAGTGCATCCAGTTTTTGTCGTTACCCTCTCAATTTTTTAGCACATGCTATGTGGGTGAAATTATGATACCATGCCAAGTTTCAACCTTTTCAGAGTTCATTTGTAGTGCTTTTCAATTTCAGGGTCATTTATCTAAAAAATGATTAAATGCATGAAAAATATCAAGTCAGAAAAGGGTTGAAAATTCATGATGTGGCTTTGAATGGTGCATATTGAACGCACAAAAAGTCTAGATTCAAAATAAGTTAAAAAATGAAATCTCTTTATAATAAATGAGTTTTCCTCCGAAACCTTGATAATTTGAAAAGATTGTTCAGTTTGTACACGAAGTGTATCCAGTTTTTGCCGTAACCCTCTCAACTTCTAAGCACATGCTATGTGGGTGAAATTATGATACCATGCAAAGTATCAACCTTTTCATAGCTCATTTGTAGTGCTTTTCAATTTACGGGTCATTTAGCTTAAAAAATCATTAAATGCATGACAAATAGCAAATGAAGTCAGAAAAGGATTGAAAATTTATGATGTGGCTTTGAATGGTGCATATTGAACGCACAAAAGGTATGGAGTTAAAATTAGTTAATAATGAAAACCCTTTGTAAGAGATGAGTTTTTATCCGAAACCCTGATACTTTGAAATAGATTGTCCAGTTTGTACATGAAGTGCATCCAGTGCTTGTCGTAACCCTCTCAACTGTTTAGCACATGCTATGTGGGTGAAATTATGATACCATGTCAAGTTTCAACCTTTTTAGAGCCCATTCGTAGTGCTTTTCAATATCAGGGTCATTAGCTCGAAAATTTCAATAAATGCATGAAAAATAACAAATGAAGTCAGAAAAGGGTTGAAAATTGATGTTGTGGCTTTGAACGGTGCATATTGAATGCACAAAAGGTATGGAGTTAAATAAGTTAAAAAATGGAATCCCTTTATAATAGATGAGATTTCGTCTGAAACCCTCATACATTGAAATTGATTGTCCAGTTTGTACACGAAGTGCATCCAGTTTTAGCCGTAACCCTATCATCTTCTTAGCACATGCTATGTGGCTGTAATTATAATACCATGCCAAGCTTCAACCTTTTCAGAGTTCATTTGTAGTGTTTTCCAATTTCAGGGTCACTTAGCTAAAAAAATTATTTATTGCATGAAAATATCAAATAAAGTCAGAAAAGGGTTGAAAATTGATGATGTGGCTTTGAATTGTGCATATTGAACGCACAAAAAGTCTAGAGTTAAAATAAGTTAAAAAATCTAATCCCTTTGTAATTGATGAGTTTTCGTCCGAACCGTGATACTGTGAAAGAGATTGTCCAGTTTGTACAGGAAGTGCGTCCAGTTTATGTCATAACCCTCTCAACTATTTAGCACATGCTATGTGGGTGAAATTATGATACCATGTCAAGTTTCAACCTTTTTAGAGCCCATTCGTAGTGCTTTTCAATATCGTGGTCATTTAGCTCAAAAAATCATTAAATGCATGAAAAATAGCAAATAAAGTCGGAAAAGGGTTTAAAATTGATGATGTGGCTTTGAACGGTGCATATTGAACGCACAAAAGGAATGGAGTTAAAATAAGTTAAAAATGAAATCCCTTTGTAATATATGAGTTTACGTCAAACCCTAATACATTGAAAGAGATTGTCCTGTTTGTACACGAATTTCATCCATATTTTGCCGTAACCCTCTCAACTTCTTAGCACATGCTATGTGGGTGAAACTATGATACCATGCCAAGTTTCAACCTTTTTAGAGCTAATTTGTAGTGCTTTTCTTTTTCAGGGTTATTTAGTTCAATAATTATTAAATGCATGATAAATAGCAAATGAAGTCAGAAAAGGGTTGAAAATTGATAATATGGCTTTGAATGGTGCATATCGAACACACAAAAAGTCTGGAGTTAAAATAACTTAAAAAATGAAATCCCTTTGTAATACATTAGTTTTCGTCCGAAACCCTTATACTTTGAAAGAGATTGTCAAGTTTGTACACGAAGTGCATCCAATTTTTGCCAGAACTGCCTCAACTGCTTAGCACATGCTATGTGGGTGAAATTATGATACTATGCCAAGTTTCAATCTTTTCGTGTTTCATTTGTAGTGCTTTTCAATTTCATGGTTATTTTGCTAAAAAAATCATTAAATGCATGAATAATAGCAAATGATGTCAGAAAAGGGTTCAAAATTGACGATGTGGTTTTGAATGGTGTATATTGAACGCACAAAAGGAATGTAGTTAAAATAAGTTAAAAAAAATGAAATCCCTTTATAATAGATGAGTTTTGGCTGAAATCCTTAATACTTTGAAAGAGATTGTCCAGTATGTACACAAAGTGCGTCCAGTTTTCGACGTAAACCTATAAACTTCTTAGCACATGTTATGGGTGAAGTTATGATACCATGCCAAGTTTCAACCTTTTCGTAGTTCATTTGTAGTGCTTTTCAATTTCAGGGTCATTTAACTCAAAAAATCACTAAATGCATGAAAAATAGCAAATGAAGTCGTAAAAGTGTTGAAAATTGGTGATGTGGCTTTGAATGGTGCATATTGAATGCATAAAAGGTATGGAGTTAAAATAAGATAAAAATAAAATCCCTTTATCATAGATGAGATTTCGTCCGAAAATGTGATACTTTGAAAGAGATTGTCCAGTTTGTACAGGAAGTGCGTCCAGTTTTTGTCGTAACCCTCTCAACTGTTTAGCACATGCTATGTGGGTGTAATTATGATACCTTGTTAAGTTGCAAGCTTTTCAGAGTTCATTTCTAGTGCTTTTCAATATCAGGGTCATTTAGTTCAAAAAATCATTAAATGTATGAAAAATAGCCAATGAGGTTAGAAAAGGGTTGGAGATTGATGATGTGGCTTTGAACGGTGCATATTGAACGCACAAAAGGTATGGAGTTAAAATAAGTTAAAATGAAATCCCTTTGTAATAGACGAGTTTTCGTCTAAAACAGTAATACTTTGAAAGAGATTGTCCAGTTTGTACATGAATTGCGTCCAGTGTGTGTCGTAACCCGCTCAACTTCTTAGAACATGCTCTGGGGGTGAAATTATGATACCATGCCAAGTTTCAACCTTTATATAGCTCATTTGTCTTTGCTGTTCGTTTTCAAGATTATTTATTCGAAAAATCGTTAAATGCATGACAAATAGCAAATGAAGTCAGAAAAGGGTTGAAAATCGATAATGTGGCTCCGAATGGTGCATATTAAATTCACAAGAATTCTGGAGATAAAATAACTTAGAAAATGAAAACTCTTTGTAATACATGAGTTTTCGTCCGAAACCCTTAGACTTTGAAAGAGATTGTCAAGTTTGTACACGAAGTGCATCCAGTTTTTGTCGTGACCCTGTCAACTATTTAGCGGATGCTAAGTGGGTGAAATTATGATACCATGCCAAGTTTCAACCTTTTCAAATTTCATTTGTAGTGCTTTTAAATATCAGGGTCATTTAGTTCAAAAAAATCATTAAATGCATGAAAAATAGCAAATGAAGTAAGAAAATGGTCGAAAATTGATGATGTGGCTTTGAATGCTGCATACTTAACGCACAAAAATTCTGGAGTTAAAATAAGTTAAAAAATGAAATCCCTTTGTAATAGATGAGTTTTCGTCTAAAACCCTCATACTTTGAAATAGATTGTCCAGTTTGTACACTAAGTGCATCCAGTTTTTGCCGTAACTCTCTCAACTATTTGGCACATGCTATGTGGGTGAAATTATGATAACATGCCAAGTTTCATCCTTTTCAGAGTTTATTTGTAGTGCTTTTCAATATCGGGGTCATTTAGCGCAAAAAAATCATTAAATGCATGAAAAATAGCAAATGAAGTCAAAAAAGGGATGAAAATTAATGATGTGGCTTTGAATAGTGCATATTGAACGCACAAAAATTCTGAAGTTAAAATAAGTTAAAAAAATGAAATTCCTTTGTAATAGATGAGTTTTCGTCCGAAACTCTGATACTTTGAAAGAGATTGTCCAATTTGTACCACGAAGTGCATCCGGTTTTGTCGTAACCCTCTCAATTTCTTAGCACATGCTATGTGGGTGAAATTATGATACCATCCCAAGTTTCAACCTTTTCAGAGTTCATTTGTAGTGCTTTTCAATTTCAGGGTCATTTATCTCAAAAAATCATTAAATGCATGAAAAATAGCAAATGAAGTCAAAAAAGAGATGAAAATTGATGATGTGGCTTTGAATGGTGCGTATTGAACGCACAAATTTTTTTGGAGTTAAAATAAGTTAAAAGATGAAATCCTATTGTAATAGATGAGTTTTCGTCCGAAACCCTTATACTTTGAAAGGGATGGTCCAATTTGTACACGAAGTGCATCCAGTTTTTGTCGTTACCCTCTCAATTTTTTAGCACATGCTATGTGGGTGAAATTATGATACCATGCCAAGTTTCAACCTTTTCAGAGTTCATTTGTAGTGCTTTTCAATTTCAGGGTCATTTATCTAAAAAAATGATTAAATGCATGAAAAATATCAAGTCAGAAAAGGGTTGAAAATTCATGATGTGGCTTTGAATGGTGCATATTGAACGCACAAAAAGTCTAGATTCAAAATAAGTTAAAAAATGAAATCTCTTTATAATAAATGAGTTTTCCTCCAAACCTTGATAATTTGAAAAGATTGTTCGGTTTGTACACGAAGTGTATCCAGTTTTGCCGTAACCCTCTCAACTTCTAAGCACATGCTATGTGGGTGAAATTATGATACCATGCAAAGTATCAACCTTTTCATAGCTCATTTGTAGTGCTTTTCAATTTCTGGTCATTTAGCTTAAAAAATCATTAAATGCATGACAAATAGCAAATGAAGTCAGAAAAGGATTGAAAATTTATGATGTGGCTTTGAATGGTGCATATTGAACGCACAAAAGGTATGGAGTTAAAATTAGTTAATAATGAAAACCCTTTGTAAGAGATGAGTTTTTATCCGAAACCCTGATACTTTGAAATAGATTGTCCAGTTTGTACATGAAGTGCATCCAGTGCTTGTCGTAACCCTCTCAACTGTTTAGCACATGCTATGTGGGTGAAATTATGATACCATGTCAAGTTTCAACCTTTTAGAGCCCATTCGTAGTGCTTTTCAATATCAGGGTCATTAGCTCGAAAATTTCAATAAATGCATGAAAAATAACAAATGAAGTCAGAAAAGGGTTGAAAATTGATGTTGTGGCTTTGAACGGTGCATATTGAATGCACAAAAGGTATGGAGTTAAATAAGTTAAAAAATGGAATCCCTTTATAATAGATGAGATTTCGTCTGAAACCCTCATACATTGAAATTGATTGTCCAGTTTGTACACGAAGTGCATCCAGTTTTAGCCGTAACCCTATCATCTTCTTAGCACATGCTATGTGGCTGTAATTATAATACCATGCCAAGCTTCAACCTTTTCAGAGTTCATTTGTAGTGTTTTCCAATTTCAGGGTCACTTAGCTAAAAAAATTATTTATTGCATGAAAATATCAAATAAAGTCAAAAAAGGGTTGAAAATTGATGATGTGGCTTTGAATTGTGCATATTGAACGCACAAAAAGTCTAGAGTTAAAATAAGTTAAAAAATTCTAATCCCTTTGTAATTGATGAGTTTTCGTCCGAACCGTGATACTGTGAAAGAGATTGTCCAGTTTATGCAGAAGTGCGTCCAGTTTATGTCATAACCCTCTCAACTATTTAGCACATGCTATGTGGGTGAAATTATGATACCATGTCAAGTTTCAACCTTTTTAGAGCCCATTCGTAGTGCTTTTCAATATCAGGGTCATTTAGCTCAAAAAAATCATTAAATGCATGAAAAATAGCAAATAAAGTCAGAAAAGGGTTTAAAATTGATGATGTGGCTTTGAACGGTGCATATTGAACGCACAAAAGGAATGGAGTTAAAATAAGTTAAAAAATGAAATCCCTTTGTAATATATGAGTTTACGTTCGAAACCCTAATACATTGAAAGAGATTGTCCTGTTTGTACACGAATTTCATCCATATTTTGCCGTAACCCTCTCAACTTCTTAGCACATGCTATGTGGGTGAAACTATGATACCATGCCAAGTTTCAACCTTTTTAGAGCTAATTTGTAGTGCTTTTCTTTTTCGTGGTTATTTAGTTCAAAATGATTAAATGCATGATAAATAGCAAATGAAGTCGAGAAAAGGGTTGAAAATTGATAATGTGGTTTTGAATGGTGCATATCAGACACACAAAAAGTCTGGAGTTAAAATAACTTCAAAAATGAAATCCCTTTGTAATACATTAGTTTTAAATAAAACCCTTATACTTTGAAAGAGATTGTCAAGTTTGTACACGGTGCATCCATTTTTTCAGTAACCCTCTCAACTGTTTAGCACATGCTATGTGGGTGAAATTATGATACTATGCCAAGTTTCAATCTTTTCAGATTTCATTTGTAGTGCTTTTCAATTTCAGGGTTATTTTGCTCAAAAAATCATTAAATGCATGAATAATAGCAAATGATGTTAGAAAAGGGTTCAAAATTGACGATGTGGTTTTGAATGGTGTATATTGAACGCACAAAAGGAATGGAGTTAAAATAAGTTTAAAAAATGAAATCTCTTTTATAATAGATGAGTTTTGGCTGAAACCCTTATACTTTGAAAGAGATTGTCCAGTTTGTACACAAAGTGCGTCCAGTTTTCGCCAGTAACCCTCTCAACTTCTTAGCACATGTTATGGGTGAAGTTATGATACCATGCCAAGTTTCAACCTTTTCAGAGTTCATTTGTAGTGCTTTTCATTTTCAGGGTCATTTAACTAAAAAAAATCACTAAATGCATGAAAAATAGCAAATAAAGTCAGAAAAGTGTTGAAAATTGATGATGTGGCTTTGAATGGTGCATATTGAATGCATAAAAGGTATGGAGTTAAAATAAGATAAAAAATAAAATCCCTTTATCATAGATGAGATTTCGTCCGAAAATGTGATACTTTGAAAGAGATTGTCCAGTTTGTACAGGAAGTGCGTCCAGTTTTTGTCGTAACCCTCTCAACTGTTTAGCACATGCTATGTGGGTGTAATTATGATACTATGCCAAGTTTCAATCTTTTCAGGTTTCATTTGTAGTGCTTTTCAATTTCAGGGTTATTTTGCTCAAAAAATCATTAAATGCATGAATAATAGCAAATGATGTCAGAAAAGGGTTCAAAATTGACGATGTGGTTTTGAATGGTGTATATTGAACGCACAAAAGGAATGTAGTTAAAATAAGTTAAAAAAAATGAAATCCCTTTATAATAGATGAGTTTTGGCTGAAACCCTTAATACTTTGAAAGAGATTGTCCAGTTTGTACACAAAGTGCGTCCAGTTTTCGCCGTAACCCTCTCAACTTCTTAGCACATGTTATTTGGGTGAAGTTATGATACCATGCCAAGTTTCAACCTTTTCGTAGTTCATTTGTAGTGCTTTTCAATTTCAGGTCATTTAACTAAAAAAAATCACTAAATGCATGAAAAATAGCAAATGAAGTCAGAAAAGTGTTGAAAATTGATGATGTGGCTTTGAATGGTGCATATTGAATGCATAAAAGGTATGGAGTTAAAATAAGATAAAAAATAAAATCCCTTTATCATAGATGAGTTTTCGTCCGAAAATGTGATACTTTGAAAGAGATTGTCCAGTTTGTACAGGAAGTGCGTCCAGTTTTTGTCGTAACCCTCTCAACTGTTTAGCACATGCTATGTGGGTGAAATTATGATACCTTGTTAAGTTGCAAGCTTTTCAGAGTTCATTTCTAGTGCTTTTCAATATCAGGGTCATTTAGTTCAAAAAATCATTAAATGTATGAAAAATAGCAAATGAGGTTAGAAAAGGGTTGGAAATTGATGATGTGGCTTTGAACGGTGCATATTGAACGCACAAAAGGTATGGAGTTAAAATAAGTTAAAAATGAAATCCCTTTGTAATAGACGAGTTTTCGTCTAAAACAGTAATACTTTGAAAGAGATTGTCCAGTTTGTACATGAATTGCGTCCAGTTTTTGTTGTAACCCGCTCAACTTCTTAGCACATGCTATGTGGGTGAAATTATACCATGCCAAGTTTCAACCTTTTTAGAGCTCATTTGTAGTGTTGTTCGTTTTCAAGATTATTTATTCAAAAACTCATTAAATGCATGACAAATAGCAAATGAAGTCAGAAAAGGGTTGAAAATCGATAATGTGGCTTCGAATGGTGCATATTGAATTCACAAAAAGTCTGGAGTTAAAATAACTTAAAAAATGAAATCCCTTTGTAATACATGAGTTTTCGTCCGAAACCCTTAGACTTTGAAAGAGATTGTCAAGTTTGTACACGAAGTGCATCCAGTTTTTGTCGTGACCCTCTCAACTATTTAGCGGATGCTAAGTGGGTGAAATTATGATACCATGCCAAGTTTCAACCTTTTCAAAGTTCATTTGTAGTGCTTTTAAATATCGGGGTCATTTAGCTCAAAAAATCATTAAATGCATGAAAAATAGCAAATGAAGTCAGAAAAGGGTTGAAAATTGATGATGTGGCGGAATGCTGCATACTTAACGCACAAAAATTCTGGAGTTAAAATAAGTTAAAAAATGAAATCCCTTTGTAATAGATGAGTTTTCGTCTGAAACCCTCATACTTTGAAATAGATTGTCCAGTTTGTACACGAAGTGCATCCAGTTTTTGTCGTAACCCTCTCAACATCTTAGCACATGCTATGTGGGTGGAATTATGATACCATGCCAAGTTTCAACCTTTTCAGAGTTCATTTGTAGTGCCTTTTAATTTCAGGGTCACTTAGCTAAACAAATATATTATTGCATGAAAAATATCAAATAAAGTCAGAAAAGGGTTGAAAATTGATGATGTGGCTTTGAATAGTGCATATTGAACGCACAAAAAGTCTCGAGTTAAAATAAGTTAAAAAACGAAATCCTTTTGTCATTGATGAGTTTTCGTCCGAAACCTGATAATTTGAAATAGATTGTCCAGTTTGTACACGAAGTGCATCTAGTTTTTGCCGTAACCCTCTCTAATGTTTGGCACATGCTATGTGGGTGAAATTATGATAACATGCCAAGTTTCATCCTTTTCAGAGTTTATTTGTAGTGCTTTTCAATATCGGGGTCATTTAGCTCAAAAAATCATTAAATGCATGAAAAATAGCAAATGAAGTCAAAAAGGGATGAAAATTAATGATGTGGCTTTGAATGGTGCATATTGAACGCACAAAAATTCTGAAGTTAAAATAAGTTAAAAAATGAAATTCCTTTGTAATAGATGAGTTTTCGTCCGAAACCCTGATACTTTGAAAGAGATTGTCCTATTTGTACACGAAGTGCATCCAGTTTTTGCCGTAATCCTCTTAATTTCTTAGCACATGCTATGTGGGTGAAATTATGATACCATGCCAAGTTTCAACCTTTTCAGTGTTCATTTGTAGTGCTTTTCAATTTCCGGGTCATTTATCTCAAAAAATCATTAAATGCATGAAAAATAGCAAATGAAGTCAAAAAACGGATGAAAATTGATGATGTGGCTTTGAATGGTGCATATTGAACGCACAAAATTTTTGGAGTTAAAATAAGTTAAAAAATGAAATCCCATTGTAGTAGATGAGTTTTCGTCCGAAACCCTGAGACTTTGAAAGAGATGGTCCAATTTGTACACGAAGTGCATCCAGTTTTTGTCGTAACCCTCTCAATTTCTTAGCACATGCTATGTGGGTGAAATTATGAGACCATGCCAAGTTTCAACTTTTCAGAGTTCATTTGTAGTGCTTCTCAATTTCAGGGTCATTTATCTCAAAAAATTATTAAATGCATTAAATATCAAGTCAGAAAAGGGTTGAAAATTCATGATGTGGCTTTGAATGGTGCATATTGAACGCACAAAAAGTCTAGAGTTACAATAAGTTAAAAAATGAAATCCCTTTGTAATAAATGAGTTTTCGTCCGAAACCTTGATACTTTAAAAAGATTGTCTGGTTTGTACACGAAGTGTATCCAGTTTTTGCCGTAACCCTCTCAACTTCTAAGCACATGCTATGTGGGTGATATTATGATACCATGCAAAGTTTCAAACCTTTTCATAGCTCATTTGTAGTGCTTTTCAATTTCAGGGTCATTTAGCTAAAAAAATCATTAAATGCATGACAAATAGCAAATGAAGTCAGAAAAGGGTTGAAAATTTATGATGTGGCTTTGAATGGTGCATATTGAATGCACAAAAGGTATGGAGTTGAAATTAGTTAAAAATGAAAACCCTTTGTAAGCGATGAGTTTTTGTCCGAAACCCTCATACTTTGAAATAGATTGTCCAGTTTGTAAATGATGTGCATACAGTGCTTGTCGTAACCCTCTCAACTGTTTAGCACATGCTATGTGGGTGAAATTATGATACCATGTCAAGTTTCAACCTTTTTCGAGCCCATTTGTAGTGCTTTTCAATATCAGGGTCATTAGCTAAAAAAATTCAATAAATGCATGAAAAATAACAAATGAAGTCAGAAAAGGGTTGAAAATTGATCATGTGGCTTTGAACGGTGCATATTGAACGGTGTCTAAAACACTAATACTTTGAAAGAAATTGTCCAGTTTGTACATGAATTGCGTCTAGTTTTTTGTCGTAACCCGCTCAACATCTTAGCACATGCGATGTGGGTGAAATTATGATACCGTGCCAAGTTTCAACCTTTTTAGAGCTCATTTGTAGTGTTGTTCATTTTCAAGATTATTTATTCAAAAAATCGTTAAATGCATGACAAATAGCAAATGAAGTCAGAAAAGGGTTGAAAATCGATAATGTGGCTTCGAATGGTGCATATTGAATTCGCAAAAAGTCTGGAGTTAAAATAAGTTAAAAATGAAATCCCTTTGTAATACATGAGTTTTCGTCCGAAACCCTTAGACTTTGAAAGAGATTGTCAAGTTTGTACACGAAGTGCATCAAGTTTTTGTCGTGACCCTCTCAACTGTTTAGCAGATGCTAAGTGGGTGAAATTATGATACCATGCCAAGTTTCAACCTTTTCAAAGTTCATTTGTAGTGCTTTTAAATATCGGGGTCATTTAGCTCAAAAAAGTCATTAAATGCATGAAAAATAGCAAATGAAGTCAGAAAAGGGTTGAAAATTGATGATGTGGCTTTGAATGTTGCATACTTAACGCACAAAAATTTTGGAGTTAAAATAAGTTAAAAAATGAAATCTCTTTGTAATAGATGAGTTTTCGTCTGAAACCCTCATACTTTGAAATAGATTGTCCAGTTTGTACACGAAGTGCATCCAGTTTTTGTCGTAACCCTCTCAACTTCTTAGCACATGCTATGTGGGTGGAATTATGATACCATGCCAAGTTTCAACCTTTTTAGAGTTCATTTGTAGTGCTTTTCAATTTCAGGGTCACTTAGCTAAACAAATCATTTATTGCATGAAAAATATCAAATAAAGTCAGAAAAGGGTTGAAAATTGATGACGTGGCTTTGAATAGTGCATATTGAACACACAAAAAGTATGGAGTTAAAATAAGTTAAAAAAAGAAATCCCTTTGTAATTGATGAGTTTTCGTCCGAAACCCTGATACTTTGAAATAGATTGTCCAGTTTGTACACTAAGTGCATCCAGTTTTTGCCGTAACTCTCTCAACTATTTGGCACATGCTATGTGGGTGAAATTATGATAACATGCCAAGTTTCATCCTTTTCGTAGTTTATTTGTAGTGCTTTTCAATATCGGGTCATTTAGCTTAAAAAATCATTAAATGCATGAAAAATAGCAAATGAAGTCAAAAAAGGGATGAAAATTAATGATGTGTCTTTGAATGGTGCATATTGAACGCACAAAAATTCTGAAGTTAAAATAAGTTAAAAAATGAAATTCCTTAGTAATAGATGAGTTTTCGTCCGAAACCCTGATACTTTAAAGGAAATTGTCCAATTTGTACACGAAGTGCATCCAGTTTTTGCTGTAACCCTGTCAATTTCTTAGCACATACTATGTGGGTGAAATTATGATACCATGCCAAGTTTCAACCGTTTTAGTGTTCATTTGTAGTGCTTTTCAATTTCAGGGTCATTTATCTCAAAAAAATCATTAAATGCATGAAAAATAGCAAATGAAGTCCAAAAAGGGATGAAAATTGATGATTGGGCTTTGAATGGTGCATATTGAACACACAAAATTTTTGGAGTTAATATAAGTTAAAAAATGAAATCCCATTGTAATAGATGAGTTTTCGTCCGAAACCCTGATACTTTGAAAGAGATGGTCCAATTTGTACACGAAGTGCATCCAATTTTTGTTGTAACCGTCTCAATTTCTTAGCACATGCTGTGTGGGTGAAATTATGAGACCATGCCAAGTTTCAACCTTTTCAGAGTTCATTTGTAGTGCTTTTCAATTTCAGGGTCATTTATCTCAAAAAATCATTAAATGCATTAAATATCAAGTCAGAAAAGGGTTGAAAATTCATGATGTGGCTTTGAATGGTGCATATTGAATGCCCAAAAAGTCTAGAGTTAAAATAAGTTAAAAAATGAAATCCCTTTGTAATAAATGAATTTTCGTCCGAAACCTTTATACTTTGAAAAAGATTGTCCAGTTTGTACACGAAGTGTATCCAGTTTTTGTCGTAACCCTCTCGGCTTCTAAGCACATGCTATGTGGGTGAAACTATGATACCATCCAAAGTTTCAACCTTTTCATAGCTCATTTGTAGTCCTTTTCAATTTCAGGGTCATTTAGCTTAAAAAATCATTAAATGCATGACAAATAGCAAATGAAGTCAGAAAAGGGTTGAAAATTTATGATGTGGATTTGAATGGTGCATATTGAACGCACAAAAGGTATGGAGTTAAAAATAGTTAAAAATGAAAATCCTTTGTAAGCGATGAGTATTTGTCTGAAACCCCGATACTTTGAAATAGATTGTCCAGTTTGTACATGAAGTGCATACAATGCTTGTCGTAACCCTCTCAACTGTTTAGCACATGCTATGTGGGTGAAATTATGATACCATGTCAAGTTTCAACCTTTTTCGAGCCCATTTGTAGAGCTTGTCGTAATCATTAAATGCATGACAAATAGCAAATGAAGTCAGAAAAGGGTTGAAAATTGATGATGTGGCTTTGAACGGTGCATATTGAACGCACAAAAGGTATGGAGTTAAAATAAGTTAAAAATGAAATCCCTTCGTAATAGTCGAGTTTTCGTCTAAAACACTAATACTTTGAAAGAGATTGTCCAGTTTGTACATGAATTGCGTCCAGTTTTTGTCGTAACCCTCTCAACTTCTTAGCACATGCTATGTGGGTGAAATCATGATACCATGCCAAGTTTCAACCTTTTTAGAGCTCATTTGTAGTGCTTTTCGTTTTCAAGATTATTTATTCAAAAAATCGTTAAATGCATGAAAAATAGCAAATGAAGTCAGAAAAGGGTCGAAAATTGATAATGTGGCTTCGAATGGTGCATATTGAATGCAAAAAAGTCTGGAGTTAAAATAACTTAAAAAATGAAATCCCTTTCTAATACATGAGTTTTCGTCCGAAACCCTTAGACTTTGAAAGAGATTGTCAAGTTTGTACACGAAGTGCATCCAGTTTTTTGCCGTAACCCTCTCAACACTTTAGGAGATGCTAAGTGAGTGAAATTATGATACCATGCCATGTTTCAACCTTTTCAATGTTCATTGGTAATGCTTTTCAATTTCAGGGTCATTTAGCTCAAAAAATCATTAAATACATGAAAAATAGCAAATGAAGTAAGAAAAGGGTTGAAAATTGATGATATGGCTCTGAATGGTGCATATTCAACGCACAAAAGGTATGGAGTTAAAATAAGTTAAAAAATGAAATCGCTTTCTAATAGATGAGTTTTCGTCCGAAACCCTTATACTTTGAAAGAGATTGTCCAGTTTGTACGCGAAGTGCGTCCAGTTTTTGCCGCAACCCTCCCAACTTCTTAGCACATGCTATGTGGGTGAAATTATGATACTATGCCCAGTTTCAACCTTTTTAGAGCTCATTTTTATTGCTTTTCTATTTCATGGTCATTTAGCTAGAAAAATCATTAAATGCTTGAAAAATAGCAAATGAAGTCAGAAAAGGGTTGAAAATTGATAATGTGGCTTTGAATGGTGCATATTGAATGCACAAAAAGTCTGGAGCTAAAATAACTTAAAAAATGAAATCCCTTTGTAATACATGAGTTTTCGTCCGAAACCCTTATACTTTGAAAGAGATTGTCAAGTTTGTACACGAAGTGCATCCAGTTTTTGCCGTTACCCTCTCAACTGTTTAGCATATGCTATGTGGGTGAAATTATGATACCATGCCAAGTTTCAACCATTTCAGAGTTAATTTGTAGTGCTTTTCAATTTCAGGGTCGTCTAGCTCAAAAAATCATTAAATGCATGAAAAATTGCAAATGAAGTCAGAAAACGGTTGAAAATCGATGATGTTGCTTTGAATGGTGCATATTGAACGCACAAAAGGTATGGAGTTAAAATAAGTTAAAAAATGAATTCGCTTTGTAATAGATGAGTTTTCATCCAAAACCCTTATAATTTGAAAGAGATTGTCCAGTTTGTACACGAAGTGCGTCCAGTTTTTGCCGTACCCCCCCAACTTCTTAGCACATGCTATGTGGGTGAAATTATGATACCAGGCCAAGTTTCAACATTTTCAGAGTTCATTTGTAGTGCTTTTTAATTTCAGGGTCATTTAGCTCAAAAAATCATTAAATGCATGAAAAATAGCAAATGAAGTCAGAAAAGGGTTGAAAATTGATGATGTGGCTTTGAATGGTGCATATTGAACGCACAAAAGGTATGGAGTTAAAATACATTAAAAAATGAAATCCCTTTGTATTACATGAGTTTTCGTCCGAAACCGTGATACTTTGAAAGAGATTGTCCAGTTTGTACAGGAAGTGAATCCAGCTTTTGTCGTAACCCTCTGAACTGTTTAGCACATGCTATGTGGGTGAAAATATGATACCATGTCATGTTTCAACCTTTTCAGTGTTCATTTGTAGTGCTTTGCAATATCGGGATCATTTAGCTCAACAAAAATATTAAATGCATGAAAAATAGCAAATGAAGTCAGAAAAGGGTTGAAAATTGATGATGTGGCTTTGAATGGTCGATGACCCACAAGCATAGGGAATCAATTGTAGCTCTTTTCGATAAGTAAGAGTGTCGAACTCAACGAGGAGCAGAAGGAAATGAAAAGTGGTTTTCAGCAAGGTAATGTCTGCAAGTGCTGAAATTGTAAGTAGCTGAGTAGTTTGATAGCAAGAAAATTTATAACGAGCATGTAACGACAGTAGTAGAAAAAGTGCACCAAGGTAGCCCGGTCCTTTTCAGGCAAAGGACAGGCCAAAATGGTCTCTTATGATGAGCAAAGCGTTCTTGAGGGTACACGGGAATTTCATCTAGTCACTTTCATCATGTTGGTTTGATTTGTGTTCCTACTTTGATAATTTGATATGTGGGTGTGTCGGGAAATATCCTTATTTCCTCCATTGCGACCATGTTAGTGCCAACCAAGGAGGATAATAAATAGGGGGAAAATCTCCATTGCAATCAAGTTTGTTGGTGCCAGCCAATGGATATCAAAATTCTACTGTGACCAAATTTATGTTTGTGCCATCAATAGCTATTTTGTTACACCGATCCTGAGCCTTGAGTTGAAGTGATGAAACTTTATTATGTTTGGCGCGAACATTATACAACTATTATGCCAGCCACCGACCATAAAGGGTGATTTGCCAGGAAGTCGCCACTCTCTTAATTTTGTTTTCTATCAAGTGTGATGCGATCGAGAACTGTACGATGCCGACCATCAGGCTTGTTTTGTTTGCATTCACAAGGGTCAGGTGCCCTCCAACGGTGTCCGCGTACAAAAGTAGGGACCTTTATGTACCCCTTTACTTGTGCACAGGCAGTCGTAGCCACACCTGCGGCCATGCTTGGCGCGGCAGAGGAAGGAAAGGTACGAGGCTGCCAAGGCAGCACTCAAGCCAGAGGCATGAAGAGCAAAGGGACAAGATGGATTTCTCCCGACAACAACCTTGCCGGAGCGACCTACATAGCCCTGGCAAGAGCCTTGCCGGGGCAATTTTCCCAATACCAGCAAGGCCGCCACCCTTGAGCCTGAGAGTTATGATACCATCGACAACGTCAAGACCAAGACTCGGGGGCGCCTGCGTGGTGGCATGCAGATCTTCGTGAAGACCAAAGGCCTGCAAGTCTACATAAAAAACCAGAAGATGAAGACCCCCGGCAAGATCCTTGCCGGGGACAGTAGAAGACCCCCGGCAAGACCCTTGCCGGGGACGGCCACGAGACCCCGGCAAGACCCCTACCGGGGCATCTGCGGGGCCGGGGCTAGGTCCGCACCCACCAACGTTTCCCTGCACCGCGACCGTTCCGACGCAGCAACCAGCCCGCCAACTAGGCAAGCACCTGTGTGGCAGCTTGCAGCTTCTAGGCCAACTAGTCAAGCACCTACGTCGTGGCATGCAGATCTTTGTGAAGACCCTCACACCGACCAAAGACAACAACCAGCAGCCCGATGGCGCTGCATGCCTCGTCGGCTTGGACGAAGGCCGGAAGTGGAGAGGCGGCGACGGACGAGACGAGCTCTGTTTGCCGCCCCCGATAAAGCAAGAGGGCACGTCCGCAATGCAATAAATGTGTTTGTCCTATGATGCGATGCGATAAACTTGTACAATGTAGATACTTTCCACCTCCCGTGTGCCACTGTGGAGACCCCTTTGACATATAAAAGGAGGCCCAAGGCGTACTGTGGAAGGATTCAGACCTTTTGGACTGGGCATGCACCGCAGCTAGTTCAAGAGCTTAAGAACACTAAATATACACAGACAAGCAGGACTAGGGATTTATGCATCGTTTTGAGGGCCGAACCTGGGTAAAAATCCCCTCGCGCTGATCTTTTAGACCTGCTCTTTGCGCAGCTCCACGCCCCACCAACCATAGAAGGGATTCACCGGGATCCAATAGGTGTCGTTTCCCCCAACATCTTTGGCGCGCCATGTAGGGGGCGCTGAGGCTGTGAAAATTTGGTCTAGAATCTAGCGCATCGACTTCATCATCGCCATGGCCCCCAAGAAGAAGGGGATCACAGCGATCGGGTCGTCTGGAGCCGGACCGCCCGTACCAGTGCAGACGGGCGACGAGGTAGCCGCAGATGGTGGCGGAGGCATGCCCCTCGAGCATCCACGACACTCTGGCAATCGGAGCCAGGCGAGCGGCCTTGTTCGTGCCCGAGACGATGAGCCACACGCCGCTGGGTCCAGGGGCGGGGCCGTGCTCCCCACGGGCGGTGCGACGACCTCCAGGACGGCCCAGCCGGTGCCCGCGCCGCGGTCTTCCCAGGCGCTGCCGTGAGAAGAACCCTTTGCATCACTCCTGAGATGCATTGGGCCAACATGCGCGCCCGGACGCCGGCGGAAACGGCGCGCGACCATGAGACTGTGATAGAGCTCCTTCTAATGTGGTTAGGAGGCGGAGCGCGTCGTGGTCCACGCAGCTTTCACCGCCACCCACGTAAGCAGAAGCATTGGCACACGTGCAACTGCTCCTCGACTTCCCTCCTGATGCGGAGAAGCTCGACGAGTGGAGAGCCACCATTCGGAGCATCATCAGCTTCGCTAACAAAGATGAACCCCGACCAGCGGGACCTCGTGTCGGCGATCTGTTGAGCCGGTTAACGCTGGTGGTGGAAGGACCGGAGGCGCTGTGACCGCGGTGCACTCTCCTCCCCCACGCCAGCTACATCAGCCGCCGGTTCATCGGGCCGACGCCCGCGACAACGTTTCCACCGCGTCGTCTGACCCGCGAGCCCGCTGCGACTAACGTCAAGTTATTCGGGAGCGGGCTCAGGATGATGCTCGGACCACAATCAAGCGGTGGCGGGAAGCGCGCCATCTGTCAGATAGGTGTGCGGGTCCCACTATGTACCACCCAGCGCCAGGGAGGGGGGTGTCCGGTGACCTACCTTACGAGGTGGGTTGTCCAACCTTTACCCATGAGCTGCGGCAATTCAGGTCGCCCACCCACTGCATGTTCAGGCCTAAGGTCAGAGAAAAGTACAACGACAAGAATCACCCATTGGAGTTCCTCAGCATATACACTATCGTGATGCAAGCTGCCGGGGCTCGCGACGACAAAGTGCTTGCAAACTAGTTCCCATTGGCACTTAAGCCCAACGTCATGTCATGGTTGATGCACCTTCTAGTGGATTGCATTTCTTCTTGGTCGGATCTGTGCCACGAGTTTGTTGGCGCCTTCACCGGAGGCCACCAAGCTCCTGGCGAGGCAAGTGATTTGCATGCCATTCCCCAGAAGGACGGCGAAACCTTGTGCAAGTACATACAAAGGTTCAACCGTGTGCACTACAACATCCCAGATGTTCATCCTGCCACCGTCATCAGTGCATTCCATCAGAATGTGCGCAACCGCAAGATGCGCGAGGAGCTGGTGATGAACAAGGTTAAGGATGTAGCCGAGCTTTATGTTCTGGCCGATTGATGCGCTTGGGCTGAAGAGGGGAGGAAGTACCCTGGCGAAGATGCCAGCGTGGAAACCGACTCCACAGACGAAGACGCTGTCACCCCGGCAAAGAAGGGCCAACGCCGCAATTGGAAGCATAAGGGCAAGACCGTGCTTGCCATCAAGGGATCCGGCGACCCCGGCGCCGCCAAGAAGGCCAAGGTTGATGACCCCGGCAAGGAAGTTCCTGGGTGCGCCGCCTGCTGGGCCTTGGCGGCTGCTGACAAGTCGGGAGGCTCTGACAAGTAGTACTGCAAGATCCATCGCACCAAGGGCCATGACCTCCAGAATTGCCGGCAGGTTGAGCTGCTTGCTGAGAAGCAGAAAGCTGAGTATGAGAGGCGTGATAAGGAGAAGGGCCAGGATGGTGCTGAGGCGTCCGGCAGGAAGTGCGGAGGTCGAGGAGGTCACTGTGACAAAGAAAATCAACAAGAGAGGCCCACTCGGGGCCATGACAAGAAGGAGGGAGATGGTGATCATGATGAGGACAACGAGTCCGGCGAGCACGAGTTCCAGAAAGCTACGAAGGCCATGTGCGTCGATGGTGTCACCTCGTTGCACACCTCTCACCGGCAACTGAAGCAGTGAGCACGTGAAGTCACTGCGGCAGAGCCATTGTTCGATGCCCAGAGGCCACTGAGGTGGTCCAGCACGCCTATCATTTTTGACACCGAGGATCACCCTGATCGCACAGCTGCGGTCGGGTGTTTACCGTTGTTGGTTTCACCAACAATATGCAACCTCAAGGTGACAAAAGTGCTAGTTGACAGTGGGGCCGTTCTGAACTTGATCTTGCCCGCCGTGATCGAGAGGCTGCAAATCCCTGATGGAGATCTCAAGGAGACAGGCACGTTTCAAGGGGTCAACCCGGGGAGGAGTCAACCGAAGGGTAAGATCACGTTGCCCGTTACATTTGGTGCGAGCTGAACTATAGGACGGAGAAGATTGTTTTTGATGTTGCCAAGATCCCTTGCCCTATAATGGGATCCTCGGTCGCCCAGCGCTGGCCAAGTTTATGGCGGCATCACGTTACGCCTACAACACGTTGAAGATGTCCGGGCCGATGAGCATCATCACCGTCCCCTCCGACAAGAAAGACGCGCTCATCTGCGCCGACCAACTATACCGGGAGGCAGTTGCAGCAGCTGCCGCCAAGGCACTTGTTCCTGCCGCTAAGGCCTGGGGAGGGAATAAAACCGGCAAGGCCTCTCCCCTGACGGCAAGGCCCCTTCCGGCAAGACTTCTAACCCCGTCAAGGACTCTTGCACCTCCTCCGGCAAACGCGCCTCTTCAGAGCGCCGTGTTCCCATTCAGGACTTGCCAGAGAGCTCCGCCAGCGAGAGCAAGAGGTCCAAGGCGGCCCCACCAGAAACCAAGAAGGTCCCCATCAGGGAGGATGGCACGGGTGGAGCTTTTTATTATAAGATCCACCTTCGACAGCAAATAGGAAAGCGCGCTCGTCGCCTTCCTGCGGGTGAATGTCGATGTGTTTGCATGGCAAGCATCCGACATCCCCGGCGTTCCCAGAGAGGTGATTGAGCACCACCTTGCTGTCTGTCCCCATGCGTGGCCCATCAAGCAGAAGGTCAGGAAGCAAGATTTGGAGCGACAAGAGTTCATCATCGAGGATATCAGGAAGTTGGAGGCGGCAGGATTGGTCAGAGGAGTACTCCACCCCACGTGGTTGGCCAATCCAGTGGCGGTGCGTAAGGCAAATTGGAAATGGAGTCTGTGTATTGACTATATAGATATCAACAAAGCCTGTCCGAAGGATCCTTTCCCTCTGCCATGCATTGACCAGATAGTGGATTCCACTCCCGGGTGTGACCTGCTGTCGTTCCTCGACGCCTACTCAGGATACCACCAGATCTTCATGATGAAGGAAGACGAAGAAAAGACTACGTTCATCACCCCATGTGGTACGTACTGTTTTGTGCGGATGCCTTTCAGGTTGAAGAGCGCCAGTTCGACATTTTCCCGAGCAGTCCAAATTGGTTTTGAGCCCCAGCTGCATAGAAATATGGAAGCTTATATGCATGATATAGTAGTCAAAACATAGGACAAGGCCACACTCGTGCAGGATCTGGAGGAAACATTTGCAAAACTGCGCAAGATCAACCTCAAGGTCAACCCAGAGAAGTGTGTGTTCGGTGTCCCATCTGGCAAACTTCTTGAGTTCTTTGTGTCTCAACGCGGAATCGAAGCAAATCCTGACAAGATCAAAGCGATTGAGCAGATTGAGGTGCCAAGATGAGTCAAAGACGTCCGTAGGCTCGCCGGCTGCGTTGCTGCTCTAAGTAGGTTCATCTCCAAATCTGCTGAGCGCGCCCTCCCCTTTTTCAAAGTTTTGAAAAAGGCGGGTCCAATGAAATGGACTCTGGAGGCAGAGGCAGCTGCAAGATCTGAAGAGGTACCTCTCCTCCACGCCGTTGCTTCTATATTTACCAGCAATGAATAAAGTGGTCAGTGCTGCACTCATGGCACAGAGTGAATTTGAGGAAGAAGCAGCGATTGTGGCGGAGCCGTCGGATGATAGGCCAGAGCATTCCCCGGCAGGGCCTGATGCCGGCAAGGCGGAACCCCCGGCAAAGCCCGGTCCCGGCAAGGTAGAGTCTGCTCAAGTGGGCGAAGTAGAACAGAAGAAGAAGGTGGTGCAGCACCCGGTTTATTTTTTCAGTTCCCTCTTGCAGGGGGCTAGATCGAGATATTCTGGTATGCAGAAGCTACTTTTCGGCCTCCTCATGGTCTCGAGAAAGCTACGTAACTATTTCCAAGCACACAAGATCACTGTCGTCACCCGCCTTCCTTTGCAACGAATCTTGCACAACCGCGATGCAACGGGGAGGATTGTGGAGTGGGCGTTGGAACTGTCAAGCTTTTCCCTCAAGTTTGAAAGTACTTCAACAATCAAGAGCCGAGCCTTGGCAGAATTCATAGCAGAATGGACCTCAACGCCCGACGAAGAAATTCAAAAAACTACATCCCAGCAAGGAGACGAGCCGTGATTGGATTATGTACTTTGATGGAGCTTTCTCGCTGCAAGGTGCTGGTGCCGGCGTGCTACTCATCGCACCCATTGGAGAGCGCCTCAAGTACGTAGTCCAGATGCACTTTCCCCAGGAAAAATCAATGAACAACACTGTGGAGTACAAGGGATTGCTTGCTGCTCTCAGGATCGTGGCAGACCTCGGAATCTGGAAGCTCATCATCAGGGGTGATTCGCATCTTGTCGTCAAGCAAGTTAACAAGGACTACCAGAGCCTGTTGATGGAGGCCTATGTGGATGAAGTGAGGAAGTTGGAGGAGCGTTTTGACGGTCTACAAGCAGAGCGTGTTCCCCGAGTAGAGAATAGCATTGCCGATGACTTGTCAAAATGCGCTGCCCTCAAGTTGCCTGTGGAACCAGGTACCTTTGTGCTTCATTTAACCCAGCCATTCGTTGAGCCCTCAGTGGGACAGAACAAGCAAAGGAAGGCGAGCCCCAGCAAGTACTTTCCTGTTGAGCTCCCAGGAGCTGCCGGCAAGGAAGTTACCGGGTACCCCAAGCTTGTCGGGGAGCAGCAACCTCCGGTAGGGCCCCAAGCCCTGACCGTAGAGGCAGCCGCCCCTACGGCCGAAGATGAGCCTTTGGTCCTTGCTGTCGAGCCCCAGGCTCAGGCATGGGTGTAGCGCACCGTCCGTTTCCCCCAAACAGGGGAACTCCCCGAGGAACAGGAAGAGGCAGAGAAAGTAGCCCGTCGGTCAAGCATGTACTAGTTTGTGGATGATGCCCTATACAGAAGGAAACCGAATGGCGTGAAATTAAAGTGCATTCCTTAGCAGGACGGACTGGTGCTGTTGGCAGAGATACATGGAGGCATGTGTGGCTCCCACATAGGGTCAATATCCCTTGCCGACATAGCATTCCGGCAAGGTTTCTTCTGGTCCACCGCTCTCCAGGATGCAACTGCACTAGTAACCAAGTGTGAAGCATGCCAGTTCCATTCAAAGAAGCTTCATCAACCAGCTCATTCTCTTAAGACAATCCCTCTTTCCTGGCCATTTTTGGTCTGGGGGCTCGATATACTGGGCCCTTTTCCCCGTGTTGTCGGGGGCTTTGAGTACTTGTACGTCGCAATCGTCAAGTTCACAAAGTGCCCGGAAGAGGAACCGGTGAGAAAGGTGACAACCCAATCAGCCGTCAAGTTCTTCAAGGGACTAGTTTGTCATTTCGGTGTGCCAAATAGGGTCATCACCGACAAAGGCACGCAGTTCATGAGCCACACCTTCATGCAATACATCCAAGACCTCGGCAGCAAGGTTTGTTTTGCTTCTGTTGCTCATCCCAGAAGAAACGGACAGGCTGAGAGGGCGAATACAGAAGTGTTGCGAGGCCTCAAGACCAGAACTTTTGACAGGCTACACAAGTGCGCAAGGCGCTGGATTGATGAGTTGCCAATGGTTCTTTGGTCGATCAGAACGACACCAAATCGAGCCACTGGCTAGACACCCTTTGCCCTGGTACACGGGGCAGAAGCAGTTCTTCTCACGGAACTCATATACGGGTCACCTCGAGTGCTCGGTTATGATGAGCTTGAGCAAGAGCAGTTGCGCCAAGATGATGCGACGCTCCTTGAGGAAGATCATCTTTAGGCTGTTGTGCGAGCCGCTCGCTACCAGCAAGCCTTGCGCCGCTACCGTAGCGGCAATGTTCACGCCCGAAGCCTTGTAGAAGGCGACCTTGTTCTTCAGTGGATCCAACCCGCCAAGAGTTCAAACAAGTTGACGCCAGAGTGGGAAGGCCCTTATCGGGTAATACGAGTCACCAGACCCGGTGCAGTCCGCCTGGAGACCGAAGATGGGATTCCGGTGAGTAATTCCTGGAATATCAAACATCTTCGCAAGTTTTAACCCTAAGGCGTGTTTGCCAGGAGCCCCGGCAACCCCCCTTTTGTACTGGCCTTGCCGACAAGGCATTTAACCCTATGTACAAAGCCGGACGCAGACCCTGTGCACAGCCAGGGAAAGAAAACCCTCAGTATGTACAATTTCCCATAGATTTCCATGTTTATGTGTATACGTATATGCATGCTTGTCCAGGATATTGTATTGCTTTTTGATTCCAACAAATGTTAATGGACCGCCAAGGTTCCATGCTCCTGCCCTCTCTTCTTTCCAGCCGCGACAAGGACGCTCGATCCCGTCAAGGACCCGGCTCCGGCAGGAAGTTGAGAAGACTGCCCGGCACGGCGATCCCCGGAAAACCAAACAGACAAAGTTTACCTCTTGCCCATTCATGTTCGTAATTGTGACTTGTGCATTAGAAAACCTCGCTACTCTCCTTTAAACTCGGGTGCTCCCATCCCTAGCCCCAACGCTGCTTCGGTCGGAATGGTCATTGTAGCCCTTGCTAGAAGAAGATTGACGAGGGGCTGGACCCTTTGTCTGCAGCCCGGCAGATGCAATTCTCTAGTAGGCACACAGGGCACCGGTAGGACAGGACTTGTTTATTTGTATTAATGTGGCATTTCTCCTCTGCATGGACGTATACATGCACGGGTTCCAGGCAAGGCTGGTCTTTTTCATTGACATGCTGATACAAGTACGAATGTTACGAGACACAAGCATGGGCTTGAAAGATTACATTGTTTAGAAATTAAGATTTGGAAAGGGCCTACAAGCTAAAATAAAGATAAGTGCCTCGCCATCTCCGTTCTTGCCCCTTACCTCCCAGGTGCGGCAGGTGAAGGCAAAGAAGGGGCAACGGGGAACGCACCGATGGAGAGCATGGCGAGGATGACCCTTGGCAAGGCGCGTGGCCGAGGGAGGAGGGCGATGCAGATGACCGTGCTGCCGCCGAAGGTCAGTAGGAGTCGGAATCGACGTCCTTCCGCCCGCTACCCTCTTCGTCGCAGTCACTATCCTCCTCGTCACTGTCGCCCGAGGAGGAAGTTTCATTGTCGGTGGAGCTCTCCGTGCAGCACCCTAAGCGGGTTCCCAAGTGCCCGAAAACCTCGACGAAGAGCAGGTTGTTCTCCATTAATTTGAACTGGAGAATGTGCCCCTCCGACAGGCTATGGGAGCGGGCAAAGGTCTTCCACCCACGACGGAGATATATGACGTGAGGGGCGGGGAAGTCGACGTCGACCCGCATGCCGCAATTCCCGCAACCCCTCATGTGCAGCCTCAAGGCCTGTGGCAGGTCGAGTTCCATTCCCTGAGGAAACGGGGTGGGGAGGCGGAGGTGACCGCACACTGGCTTGTATAGCCTGATGAAGAACTCGTGTGGCTGGTCTCCGACATGGCCCTCCATTAGAGGAAGGTCCACTGGCGGAAGTGCGGCCGGTGCGCCGCCCCGTCCTCATCTCCTCCGAGCGCCACGACGGCATCGGACTTGCCCCCTCCCTCTTCCTCTCATAGCGGGATCCGTTGCCATGAGCTCTGGTGGAGGGGGGACACGCTGTCGAGGAGAAGCCCTCGTCGCCGCCATTGGAGCGTCAACGCGCCCTCTCACCATGGAGAATGGAAGAAAGGGATCAAGCAGGAAGGAGAAGAATGCAGAAGGACACTGTCCCTCTCACCTTTTTATAGAAGGGCAGGGCTAGGGCTCGCCCCCCAACCTAAGGGCGGCCGCCCCACTCGACCAATCCGGCCACCAAAGGCGTAGGGAATCAGGACCGACCCGCTGCTCCAATTAGCAATGATCGGCTTCCCGCCTGGGCATTAATGCCTATGCGCTCCGTATCCGCCACCTACCCTCCCTGAGGCATGGGGGACACATGGCGGGCGTGCCGGGATTAAGAAGACAAGTGGACGACTGTTTCCCTCCCCGTGATCATGGGGCGCGGGCGCCATGATGGCCACGACCCGAGTCCAGTTTGTAAATGAGTTGCGCTCCTGCGGCTTCCTCTTTTTTATGGGGAAGACGCGGGCCGCCTCTTTAGTATTCACTGCGAGGTGACATTACAAAAAAAAAGACACTTCTGTGATGATACATGTTTGTCACAGGAGGTCACGTTTTCTGTCATGCATGTACATCAATGACAATATTATGACTGAATCAAGATAGTCATACATGTGCTGTCGTAGAAGTGTTCCATGACATTACCAAAATTATCATCATGGAAGTGTCCACTTCCATGACAATAAATCACGCGTCATAGAAGTGCTTTCGTCAAGGGTGACCGACACGTGGCTCCACCGTAACACCGTTAAGCTATCGGGTCTGATTTTGGATCCGATAACCCGTTAACAGCCAGGACCAATGAGGATTTTCCACATATAAAATGTTCATTGGCCGAAGGAAACACATGTTGGCTCACCGTTGGGACAGATGTCATCCATTCATTGGACAGGAGGCGCCTATTATAGGTTAAAAAGGCCCATATAGGTTAAAAAGGCCGGCCTAGTCAAAGGCCCACAGTACTTACTCATGTACTAGTGGGCCAGCCCAATAACGGCCTGTTTAATAAGGCCCATTTACGGCCCGAAGCCAGATCTGGCCCGTTAATTGTTCGCCGAATATTTGGGCCCAATTACGGTCCAGTGACTTTCAGCCTATTAGAGGCCCGATGTAGACATGGGCTCATTTCAGCCCGGTGTGTCTTTCGGCCTGGGAATGGCCCGTGCTGCCCATGGGCCATATATGGTCCGACATGACATCCGACCCACTAACGGCCCGTGATAAAGGTGGCAACAGTTCAGCCCAGCGTGACTTCGGGCTTGTTAAAGGCCTGTCGTATAATTCGGCCTATTGACGCCTGTACTAAGCTTTCGGCCTCTTAAAGGCCCACTATATTAGTGGGCCAACTAAGGCCCAAAATATGTTTCGGCCTGGCAACGGCCCGTCATATAACTGGGCCAAAAAAGGCCCGGTCTACCTTTCAACCTGCTGAAGGCCCGTCGAGGACTAGTGAAAATTGAGGCCCAACATGAATTCGGGTCTGCTAAAGGCCCATGGTTTCTTCTGGGCCGTAACAGGCCACCAGAATATTCAGCCTGTTAATGGCCCAACACTACATGGGCCAAACTAAGCGCTCGGCCCACAAAAGGCCCAACTAAAATTTGGGCCTAATATAGGCCGGAGTAAGTCGTGGGCCTGTCGCAAAGTGCGAAGGCCCCATGGCCATTCGGGCCCAAGAAAGATCCATGCCGGCCCAATTGTGGCCCGCTAAAAACCAGGCCCGTTAGAGGCCAATGTTTCGGCCCGGTCGACTACATCAGATTTTTTTTCAGATAGTGAATGATGGCAGTAACTAGTAGGAATTAAGAACAAACCTACTCTATACAATAAAGAAATTATGGCATAGTAACTTAGAATAAACCTACACTATACAATAAAGGATTTAGGGTATATTATATCCACTGGGCATCGAAGTTCACCACCAGTGACCATAAAGCGCAACAAAGAAGTAGATTACAAAAACTAGGGACCATTGCAGCGTAACAAAATAATACTTAACCGAGACCACTTCCAAGACAGTTGAAGCAAGGTTAGCCTTGCGCGGGAACTGCTGCGCAAGTTGCTGAGCAAGGCTATGAGACCGGCCTAGCATGCCGGTCATAGCTTCCAGGTGTAGCTTTTTAGCGATGACGTTCTCATTGGTGTTCTCCTCAATCTTACTTAGAGATAGGACTTCAAGTCGAAGTTGAGTTGCAGAATGCGTTTCTGCTAGAACTTGGGACTAAAGAAGTCGAACTGATTCAGAAGTCGAACTTGGGCCTGCTAGTCTCAAGTAACTTGAACACTGCATCAAGACAAGACTTTGGGGTTGTCTCGCTATCTTCAAGATGCTTTGCCTTCTTTTTTGCAATATATGTTGGGTTTGTGTCATAGCCTTCAACAGACTTGTGCATGCCATCAGGCATATCACCCTGAAACAAGCAGAGAGATGACAGGTTTTTCACATGTATAAACAAAGATGCTAATTATGCTGTCAATTCCATCCAATTTCAAATTAGAAAATAAAGAGTAAGCTCAAAATATCAATAGCATAATTTGGCATTGTTCATAATGCGGGGAGCTTCACCACACTACTGGATTACCATGTCAACATAACAAGCATAGATGAAGGGCAAAGACAATCGTTGTATCTATTATGGTTAATGTGCATGGCATGTTGTTCATATCATCAGCCACAACAGTAAGATAAAACAGGAGATGACAAGGTGCAAACATGGGCTGCTTCACCAAACATTGGATTATAGATCCACAAAAACAAGCATACATGTAGGGAGTATTGACTAATGTGCATTTTATGAATAAGGAATTTGGTTTTACAAGTAAAACTTGGAACTTACGGTTGTTGTGAACATACATTTTGATAGAAACAACAAATTAAACAGAAGTAAACGGTAGGGAGTATGAGCAAATTAAACAAAAGTTGAGGATAAAGGCTTTTGAAGGACTGACTTACATTAACAGTTAACACCAACTTTATAATGCCCTTCTCCATGTCACGGGAAGGATAACTCAAGAATTTTGGCATAGAATCTTTTTCATAAGCATAGCCTATACTCTACATTTTGTAGAGAGTATTTATAGATATGATAATACTGGAAGGGATAGAGGATAATGAAGATAAGATGCAGATTAATGCTACATAATAATCTACCAATCCCCTCGATGTACAAGTGTTACAGGACAAAATGTACTGACAAGAGCAACGGGCTATACTTCTGCACTCACATTGTCTGTGTATTCAACTTTTTGGTAAGATTAAATATAGATCTGATATTTTTTAGTAAATGGTGGGCGAGAGAGATAAAATGCAGAATGCTACACAATGAACCAATCCCTCTTCCCATAATACAAGAGTGTTTTGAACACTGATGTACTGCACAAAACGTTCTTATATTATGGGACGGAGGGAGTAGTTGTTAATGTAAGTACAGTGATAGACGATGTTCAGTCCTTACAAGAGGACTGCAGAGCTAAACCTCTTCAAAAGCATTTTGTTGATTCTAAATTTATGTAGGAGTCAACACGGATCTTATAATGTCCACCAAATGGACGATAATGAGGCTAACATGTGCAATGATGCTACATAATCAAACAACTATGTAAGTAAGTATGGTCATACAGGGCAAGAGGTACTCACAAGAGCAATGCAGTGTGTAGTATAGTTGCGAGATTTTGTGTTCCCTTGAGAATGAATGTTCTTCTGCTAATAGTTTTTGTACAAGTGAGATGTTAAGGCAAATGCAGAATTGTAGTTCAAATTATGATGTTATATCATAGACAGTACCTTACGCTGCAGACGTGACCAATGTGTAACAAGATTATACCAGTCACTGTCTGATAAATGTAGCACTGGAGACTTTACAGAAATTTCGTTTAGAGGCTTGCCATCGAAGTGCGCTTGCCTCAGGTAGGAACGATACTTCATCAACGAGTGCTGGAAAAGCGCAACCAACCCTTGCTTGTCTTGACAATCCAGTTTGGCCCTCGCCTATTTAAAATAATGAAATCTTGTGTCTTCTGTCAGTAGAAACATATGCAGTAATTACCATGAATAACATTAGTACATTACTTACGCTTAAGTTGTGGAGGAAGACTGGAAATTGTTCTGTGTCTATGGTATAATCTTTCCATGAAGGAAAGATGCGCACAAAGTTCCTGACAACAATATAAGCTTCATCTTCTAAACTGGGAAGAAATGGAACAACGGTCTTATTTGTTGCAATTTGGGCTCTCTCTGGTTCGAAGAGGGATTTGGCAGCTGGATTTTGTGTACTCTTTGTTGGAATGGGGGTTTTGTGTCGTAGAGCTGGTGCTATGTCAACTAGCAACATCATACTGATTGCTGCAGTTGGGGTCTGCTGAGTTGGGCATCAGAAATGACCAGTGTAGTAGGGCCAGAGTCTGCTAGAGTTGGGGTGTTTTGTGGGTCAGGTGATATTGCAACTACACCTAATGGGCTATTTGATTTATCAGGTGTCACTACTTTTTCCAAATACTTTCCTCGTGCTCCTCCGCGATCAGCAATCGCCCTCTTCCTTTTGAACGTCTGATACACAAGAACATCATTTGAATGGACAAATATGGTATGATGACACATATAATATGTACTAAAAATGGATAGGCAGGGCGTATTCACATACACGATGTGTAAACTAAGCTAATGGAAGTGCAACAAAGTAGAAGCAATGCAAAGCATCAGTTGCAAGAAATGTGTGACCAAAATAACCTTGGAAAGTTAGAGCAAGCACCTTGATGGTGAATAAGGTAGGGCATCTGCCTCTGACTCCTCCACTAGGGAGCTACATTGACTTAGGTCCCCCTCTAGCTCAAAATCACTGTTAGGATCATATTATGAGCATGAATATGTAGGTGGAGAGCATTTGCATTGCATTACATCCAGACTTGATTTCAGTCCCTTAATGCCAAGTTTGACATCCATGGCATTGTTCTGTTTTGTTCTTTTCATGCGCGCAAGCTCATAATTATTATGATGCTGTTTAGAATCTCAGATTCATGTAAACATAAAAATTAGTCAAATTATCTATGGAATGCATTGCGGATTCAACTCGAAGAGTGTTTCCCTATAAACCCCTGCATATGCAAAGTTCACCCCCAACCGTGCTGACCAGACCACACACATAAATACAAACCTCTTATGTCTCTATAACAGGCAGACACGCATTTCAAAACTGAAGTAGGAACATTAGAATCATATCAAATTCGTATTTGAACAAATAAACTAAGGAATTATTAGTGGCATAATGTTTAGCTTCAAGGGCAGAGTGCTAGTAGTGCGAAACAAAGCAAGTAGGCAGATTGTATTCCATGTAAAAGATCATAGTCTATGTAAAAGCTGGAAATGACACTTTCTTTCTATACAATGCAGTGCTCGTTGCCCACACATGATGGAAGAGATCACACTGAGAAATACTATTCACTCATGTCTAGGTTCCAGTATTTTGAAACAGGGTGGTCCAACCTAAAAGAATATTGAGAACAAATATGACAAGGCAAGCATAGATGTAGTGAATCAATCATTTACTTGTGAGCTTACTAGGACAGTATGCGTAATTGTAATCGCAGACAAGAGACCGTCCAAAATCTGAATCAAGAAGTTTTTCTAGCACTTATTGTTTGCAACTAATCGACATGAATAATTGGATATCATATAGAATGAGTAAGAAAGACAAGTAAAATTGTCAACAAACCTGGCCAGCAGTAGTAATCTGGGTCAATGTCACTACGACCAACAATGCAAAATGACTAGTGCCTATTCCTAGGGCTGGAATTTTGAAACCCCATGAACTTTACAAGTACTAGATATTACTGAAATACATCTGAACCATTAACTGTAGGTAGCACTCAGCACACAACAAACCCTAATGACAATTCTACCTAATGAGTAATGAATCAATTAGAAAATGGGTGACGAGGAGTGGCTGCTGAGTGTTGAGGACGTATCTCAGGATAAATCGGGTTGGCTTAGTGGGTGCTGCATGCCTGAGCCCTGAACGGATTGGGAAGATAGGCACGGCGGCGCGCCTGTGCAGCGGTGAGGCTGTTGGGCGAGCGGCTCCTGACATCCTGTTAGTCCGCCGTCTCCTCCTAGAGTCATGCCATCTGGGGACGGCAATTCACCGGCAAGGCACGCGGCTGGGGGCGAGTAGAGATCGGAAGCGCGCAGCAGAACTAAGGGGAATTGGGGCCTGGGGCGACCCAATATGCCTAGGTGGGCCGCGGCCCACCGTGGGCACCCTGTAGAGATACAGACCCGAGCACGAACATGCATTTTCGAAATTAATTAGGAATATTTAGCTGAATAATTAAACGACTCTGTTTTAATAATATCAGATTCGTATTTGAACAACTAAGCTTGTTTAGCTTGATGGGTGGAGCAGTGCTATTATGACACGAAGCACGTATGCTGATCGTGTAGTGATCATAAAAGGGGGAAACCCTAAGCATTTTTTGAGCAAAAGAGGGTTTCCCCTCCGATTTCTATTAAAGAAACCACCATGGAACCAACATGATCAATTAAACCCTAAGAATGATCAATTAAACCCTATTATGACTGTGCCATGGCAGATTTAAAGCTACAAACCGGGGAAATGCTATTTAGCATCCATTGTTTGCTTCGAACTAAGAACTAAATTCTAAGAGCTGAAAAGAAAGTACAGTAACCAAGTTACGATCTATTATCCGTTGAGATCAAAAAGTTGTGCAGATATGAAGTACCACCTCTCTTGCGGTGCCGTGTAGGCATCGGGGGTGCAATGACTTTCAGTGGCGTTGAAGCAGATCCGCGACGGTAGACGGGTGCATCAGGTGATAAGTCCCGTTGCGGTGGAAGAAAAGGTCGTGTGAGCGGCCCCAGCAAAGAGGACGACGGTGCCGATGAAGTGAGAGGACCCGATGCAAGGCTCTTGGTCCGTCGCCGTGGATGAGAAACGCCCATCTCTAGCAGTGGACGACGCTGTCTTGGTAGGCGCTCTGCAATGGTGGAGGACGATGGCGATGGATGGGGTGGAGGACGGCGGCGATGGATGGGGTGGAGGACGGCGGAGATGGGTGGGGTGGCGGACTGAGGAGGCTGTCGTGGGGATGGTGTTCTAGCGCGGATGGTGTATGAATGGGAAAATGGAGGGAGAGGTACAGGGAACCATGTTTTTGGGACACGCCTATTTGAAATATGGGAAATTTACAAACTTAGCCCTCTTTTAAAATTTGGACGTCTCGTCGGTTGGGGATAGGAAGGTAGTCTCGTATCTCGCAAATATTTGCCTGCAGTGATTTCAGGTGATGAGAGGGTGTTTTGGCTCCCATGGTTGGTGCCCACGGTGTATGAATGGGGCTGACAGGTAGGCAGTTGTGTCACGTCTGAGTGAAGTTACAAACTTGCCCCTATGAAATTATTTGCCTACATCGATTTCGGCCGAGTCGAGTTTGTTTTGCCGCCCACCGTGTATGAATGGGAAAATGGAGGGAGAAACAGAGGTCTTTCAGACGAGCTTGAATCAAATCTGTTTTGCCGCCCATGTTTGGCGCCCACCGTGTCGGAATGGGCTCAGAGGCGGTCGTGTCACGTCTAATTGAAGTTACTAACCTACCCCTATTGAGAGCAGTGGAAATTGGGCCGATGGATTGTCCGTGTAAGGGGTAGACAGTAATTTCCATCTCCCAAACACTTGGCTTCGACCAGCCGATGTGGGAGTGGACATTTTCCCGCTTCTTTTGAATTTTGGGACAATAAGCATCCACATTTACCCTAGCAACTAAATTTGAATCCATTTTGTATTCCTATACGAATCTTTATAAATAATTCTATGTATTTTTATATATCTTCAAAAGCACGACAAAGATGTATTCCACTGTCATATATGAATATGATTTACAAATGCGGATACTCGAATTCAGAAGCTAGAATCCAGTTTAAGGTGAATTTGAATATTTGGAATACTTTATGTCCAACTCAAATGTCACATGCAGCATAATGTGTACTCCCATTTAGATATGTACACAAGCAATGTATCAAGATTCAAATACCGAGTCAATCAACCAATAATGTACAAAACTAACAGACATATAAACACTTATAGAGTATATGGATCAATAATATTAACTAACATCCATAAGCCAGGCCGCTTTACTTTTTTTGCTAGAAGAGCATCCTTTTTTTAGCGAAGCCAGTACAGCATCCTGGCCCTTTTCGATGTGTGCCACTTATGGTCCATCTATACTACTATTATTGCTGAATGCACATTTAGCCCGATTGGCATATTTGTAGGTCTGGCACAGCAATCAAAATGAAATGTCTCTGAGTCTTATCAATTAATACAGACTTGTGCTCAAATAAAATTACAAACCAAAAAACAAAAAACAATTATTACATGATCTCTAAAACAAATGGTTTGATCGATTACATGAACAAACAACACAAAGGTTATTCAATGATGGAAATAACATTTCACCTTTTATTTACCAAGTGGTATTTTAATTTCCTTTTTTCCTTCAGGACCTTTACAATGCGGTCAGTCTCAGCTTGCTTCATTTTGAAATCCACCAAATATTTAATGGTTGTCTTGAGTACTGCTTGTGATTGTGCGGTTTGCTTCCTCAACATGTCAACTTCATCTCTAAGTGAAGAAGAAGAATCTCTTTCTACCTCTAGTTTAGCCTCTAGAGCATCAGTAGTTGGAAATTCGTGATGCACGATTGGGCCAGTGCCACTGCTTTGGGATGATACAACGTCCATGGGGACCTCGCTCTTTGATCTTGGGCTAACCTGTTTTGCCATTAAAGTTCTGCTTGTATTCTGAAAAGTTGAAGTTAGAAAAACATCTCAACTTGGAGTTATAACAGCAAACGAGTTAAACAAACAAGGAAATAAAGAGTTTCAATTGGATGCTGAAAAGTAGTTATTAACATCATTGTAACCGGTTGTTACAGCAGCAAAGTAGTTAAGCAAAAAAGTTTTGCAAAAGGTACTTGTTGTGGCATTGGAGTTTCTCTTGGATCCTGAAAAGTTGAGTAGCCAGTAACGTGATTAGAGCAACCGTTGCAACAAAGAAAGCGATTAAACAAACAAGTTTTGCAAATGGACCTGTTGTGGCATTGGAGTTTCTCTTGGATCCTGAAAAACTGAGTAGTCAGTAACTTGATTAGAGCAACAAGTTACAGTAGCAAACCTGTTACACAAATATATTTTTGAAAATATACCTGCTGTGCAATTAGACTTCCAATTGGATCCTGAAAACTTGAAGTTGGTAAGATGATTACAGCAACAAGTTACAGCAGCAAACAAGGTAAACAAGGAAGTTTATGACACGAAGCACGTATGCTGATCGTGTAGTGATCATAAAAGGGGGAAACCCTAAGCATTTTTTTGAGCAAAAGAGGGTTTCCCCTCCGATTTCTATTAAAGAAACCACCATGGAACCAACATGATCAATTAAACCCTAAGAATGATCAATTAAACCCTATTATGACTGTGCCATGGCAGATTTAAAGCTACAAACCGGGGAAATGCTATTTAGCATCCATTGTTTGCTTCGAACTAAGAACTAAATTCTAAGAGCTGAAAAGAAAGTACAGTAACCAAGTTACGATCTATTATCTGGTTGAGATCAAAAAGTTGTGCAGATATGAAGTACCACCTCTCTTGCGGTGCCGTGTAGGCATCGGGGGTGCAATGACTTTCAGTGGCGTTGAAGCAGATCTGCGACGGTAGACGGGTGCATCGGGTGATAAGTCTCGTTGCGGTGGAAGAAAAGGTCGTGTGAGCGGCCCCAGCAAAGAGGACGACGGTGCCGATGAAGTGAGAGGACCCGATGCAAGGCTCTTGGTCCGTCGCCGTGGATGAGAAACGCCCATCTCTAGCAGTGGACGACGCTGTCTTGGTAGGCGCTCTGCAATGGTGGAGGACGATGGCGATGGATGGGGTGGAGGACGGCGGCGATGGATGGGGTGGAGGACGGCGGAGATGGGTGGGGTGGCGGACTGAGGAGGCTGTTGTGGGGAAGGTGTTCTAGCGCGGATGGTGTATGAATGGGAAAATGGAGGGAGAGGTACAGGGAACCATGTTTTTGGGACACGCCTATTTGAAATATGGGAAATTTACAAACTTAGCCCTCTTTTAAAATTTGGACGTCTCGTCGGTTGGGGATAGGAAGGTAGTCTCGTATCTCGCAAATATTTGCCCAGAGTGATTTCAGGTGATGAGAGGGTGTTTTGGCTCCCATGGTTGGCGCCCACGGTGTATGAATGGGGCTGACAGGTAGGCAGTTGTGTCACGTCTGAGTGAAGTTACAAACTTGCCCCTATGAAATTATTTGCCTACATCGATTTCGGCCAAGTTGAGTTTGTTTTGCCGCCCACCGTGTATGAATGGGAAAATGGAGGGAGAATGAGAGGTCTTTCAGACGAGCTTGAATCAAATCTGTTTTGCCGCCCATGTTTGGCGCCCACCGTGTCGGAATGGGCTCAGAGGCGGTCGTGTCACGTCTAATTGAAGTTACTAACCTACCCCTATTGAGAGCGGTGGAAATTGGGCGATGGATTGTCCGTGTAAGGGGTAGACAGTAATTTCCATCTCCCAAACACTTGGCTTCGACCAGCCGATGTGGGAGTGGACATTTTCCCGCTTCTTTTGAATTTTGGGACAATAAGCATCCACATTTACCCTAGCAACTAAATTTGAATCCATTTTGTATTCCTATACGAATCTTTATAAATAATTCTATGTATTTTTATATATCTTCAAAAGCACGACAAAGATGTATTCCACATCATATATGAATATGATTTACAAATGCGGATACTCGAATTCAGAAGCTAGAATCCAGTTTAAGGTGAATTTGAATATTTGGAATACTTTATGTCCAACTCAAATGTCACATGCAGCATAATGTGTACTCCCATTTAGATATGTACACAAGCGATGTATCAAGATTCAAATACCGAGTCAATCAACCAATAATGTACAAAACTAACAGACATATAAACACTTATAGAGTATATGGATCAATAATATTAACTAACATCCATAAGCCAGGCCGCTTTACTTTTTTGCTAGAAGAGCATCCTTTTTTTAAGCGAAGCCGATCTGACATCTGGCCCTTTTCGATGTGTGCCACTTATGGTCCATCTATACTACTATTATTGCTGAATGCACATTTAGCCCGATTGGCATATTTGTAGGTTTGGCACAGCAATCAAAATGAAATGTCTATGAGTCTTATCAATTAATACAGACTTGTGCTCAAATAAAATTACAAACCAAAAAACAAAAAAACAATTATCACATGATCTCTAAAACAAATGGTTTGATCGATTACATGAACAAACAACACAAATGTTATTCAATGATGGAAATAACATTTCACCTTTTATTTACCAAGTGGTATTTTAATTTCCTTTTTTCCTTCAGGACCTTTACAATGCGGTCAGTCTCAGCTTGCTTCATTTTGAAATCCACCAAATATTTAATGGTTGTCTTGAGTACTGCTTGTGATTGTGCGGTTTGCTTCCTCAACATGTCAACTTCATCTCTAAGTGAAGAAGAAGAATCTCTTTCTACCTCTAGTTTAGCCTCTAGAGCATCAGTAGTTGGAAATTGTGATGCACGATTGGGCGGTCTCCTTTGCTTTGGGATGATACAACGTCCATGGGGACCTCGCTCTTTGATCTTGGGCTAACCTGTTTTGCCATTAAAGTTCTGCTTGTATTCTGAAAAGTTGAAGTTAGAAAAACATCTCAACTTGGAGTTATAACAGCAAACGAGTTAAACAAACAAGGAAATAAAGAGTTTCAATTGGATGCCGAAAAGTAGTTATTAACATCATTGTAACCGGTTGTTACAGCAGCAAAGTAGTTAAGCAAAAAAGTTTTGCAAAAGGTACTTGTTGTGGCATTGGAGTTTCTCTTGGATCCTGAAAAGTTGAGTAGCCAGTAACGTGATTAGAGCAACCGGTTGCAACAGCAAAGCAGTTAAACAAACAAGTTTTGCAAATGGACCTGTTGTGGCATTGGAGTTTCTCTTGGATCCTGAAAAACTGAGTAGTCAGTAACTTGATTAGAGCAACAAGTTACAGTAGCAAACCTGTTACACAAATATATTTTTGAAAATGTACCTGCTATGCAATTAGACTTCCAATTGGATCCTGAAAACTTGAAGTTGGTAAGATAATTACAGCAACAAGTTACAACAGCAAACAAGGTAAACAAGGAAGTTTATGAAAACATACCTTTTGTGCCAATGGAGTTTTAGTTGGATCCTGCAAACTTGAATGTTAGCAATCAATAAATAAAGTTTTGCAAGAGCCATAAGAAAGTAACATCAAACTAGTAAAACTAACCAATTTTAGCAACGTATTTAATTACACATGAACTAGTAAAACTAACAAGTTCTTGGCAACGTATTAAAGTAAGCAAAATGATTCCAACATATATATAAGTTAAAAAGATGGTGTCCCTCATATAAACCTGATAGTTGTCTATCTATGAACATGCAAACATTACTAGTGCTATAAGTCATAACAACAAACCATTTAAACAAACAGGGTATCAGAAGGTAAATTACACGTGAATTCTGCTGCAACCTAGAAGTACATATGACCAGCTATCTACGTGCTTAAGTAGCTATTTAAGTTCAGGCAAACATGTAATTGTTAACAGTAAGTATGAAACACATAGATAGGCGCAGTCTATAATAGGATTAACAAGCTATGGTATTATGTAGTCAGTAGCAAACTAAATTAAGCCAAGCAACGTAATTGAACAATTTTGCAATAAGTGGCTAACTAAAATTCCGAGAAGCAGGTAACTGAACTTACGCTAGCTCTTTGTACAGGCACACTGCAACTTCTTTTTCGCTTACAAGGTTCTACAAAGGAGTCCATGGCATCAATTGCTTAGACACGCAGTCCCAATTCTTCTTTCTTTCCACTATGCATTGGTAAGTCGAATGGTTAATCTGGTAAGATGGTGCGTCCTTGATATGTTATATGAGGACGTGTAGTCAGACTAGTTGTAGTCACACGCATCACACTGGATTTTACTGTATATTTCATGCGATTACATTTGGCATATCAAGATCTAAGCAATCTTCAATGGGATGAAAAGACTGGCATCCTTCACATTATTGGTGAACTCAGTTCATTGAAACAAGCAATTCAACCATTCTGTGGGTAAATCAAAAGCGCCACTGGAATATTTTTCACTACCCCAATCATACACGCAAAAAGGGGCGACGCCACCGTAGGGGCTGGTATGGGCGGCCGCCTCGGGTGGCTGGAAAGTGTGATCCTAGTTTGAGTTGTCTAGGTTGGCCCAGGCTAGATATGTTTGTCCCAACGCATGAGCAGGCAATGTAAAAATGAAGAAAAATGTTTCAATTTGGATGGGCCAATAATGTAAGTGCAAGGAAGGCCCAATAGCAGGCTCGCGGCCCAAACGAGCGCCTCCCATATCGATCGATAGCAGGAAAAATCCCACTTTGTTCCCTCCAGCCTCTAGTCTGGTTTGCTCCTAACCTAGCCGCCGCTGGACAGGCCAACACAGCACTTCCTCGCACCCTCGTTGGAGGGCGGTTACCGGGCTTCAAGCGAATGGAAGGACAAGAAGATGAAGATCCAGCCCTAGGTGTAGCCTGCGTGGGAGGCAGTGGCGGCAGCACGGGCATGTCATCGAGCTTGCGCAAACAGACAGTCGCAGCTTGCAAGAGCAGCATGCACAACGAGCAGGTACATCACATCCCTGATTGTATCTAATTCAACTGTTCATTTTCTAGCCAATAGTTAAACCTGACGGTGGTGTGAAACTGCTTTTATGTAGGGAATCTATGAGAAAATGAAATCATTTTTTTCTTATTTTATAACTTCCCCAATCAATACTGAACTGACTGAATCTTATGTATCTAATCAAGTTTCCGGTGCAAACATACAAGCTCATGTTGTTCTTGAGCCTAAAGCGTCTAACGAACAAATTGCTAATGAAGTATTTGATGCAAACATTTTACATGATCCTAGTGATGAACATATAATGTCTAATGAGGTATCCAATTCAAGCATTTTGCAAGCTCCCATTGAAGGATTTAGTGTCTAATGATGATATGCTATGTTGAGAGAGACATAGAGGTTTGCAGGCAAGCAAATTATAGTACATTTTCATGGCTTCAGGAAAAGTCGAGGCCATCTACCAGAAAGTCCCCGTATCATGACAACGTAGCATAAATACTTTTCTAATCTGTTGTTTGAAAAACTATTGGCATACTTGTGCAGGATAGATATATTGATATGCATTTTGCGCACTGGTTATAGGTGCAATTACACTTCGATATTTTCAGCCAGAGAACGAATAATTCAAGCAGGTACAAACCATTTTAGTTGTCCTTGTACACCATGTTGCATTTTGTGTTTTATGGTGCTTGCATCATTTAGTGTTTTATAATATGAACTACATTGGATCATTAGCTGGTTTTCAAAGTGCATGTAGCTTCACATTTCTCAAGTTATGTTGATTTCCGGAGTGCAAGTGCCTTCGTATTTTTGAAGTAAATGTTCGCCCTTGGTAACTTGAATTCGTGGATCCGCCACTGCACACAAATCATACACGCAGGCCAGTACGACTTAAATGAAATGCAGGGACTTACGCTAGCTCGTTGTACAGGCTCACTGCAGCTCTGCTTGCGCTTGGGATGTTCCACGTACAAGTCCATGTTACCACTTGCTTGGATGTGTAGGCCTTGTGCTCATTGCATCCCCCTTTGCATTTTTGACACGGCGAGTGGTTAATCAAATAAGAGGAATCGACCTTGCTGTTGTACCGGAGGACATATACTTACAAGGTTATACGGGTGTGTAGGATGTGTACCAGATCCCGTAGCGCATTCATGCTTCGCTAAAAAATAGTTTTGCTTGTTTTAGATGATATCTCCAGAAGAAACAAGAGTTAAAGTCAGAGTTGCATAGGCGTGTAAGCTAAGAGAGCAGTGAAAGGATATCCAAACATCGTCGAAACAGTGCACAAGGGAGTGATTTGTAGATAGCTAGTTCGGGCCGGCATTTGGGCATGCTCGCCTAGCTAGCGTGCGTGTCACTTCAGAGCCGTTGAGGGTGATGTGCTGGCATTGGCTGGTCGCGCACGGATGCAGATCTTGAGTGGTAGCGGAGCGCTACGATGCGGTGGACGAGACCATTGGTGAAGCCCCAATGGCCTGGGGGGGGGGGCAGAGGTGCGACGATATGCTCGGTGAAGTAGCCCCGGTGAGCTGGGAGACGGCGTCGGTGAAGCGCACCTGATGTAGTGGAAGTAGGTGTCCGTGAGGCACGTAGGTTGCGGCGGACGATGTTGTCAGTGGACCACCCGATGCGGTGGATGAGGGTGTAGATGAGGAAGCTCCGGTGCGGTGGTGAAGCGCGACCGTCGTCTTCGTCATCGTCGTCCAGCACAGAGGTGGGGAAAGAGACGAGACGAGGGGCGATTCGAACTTTGCTTGGGTTGGCCGCGAATTAGGGATTTCGGCAATCTGGGTGCGTAAGGGGACGGTGGAGAAGGGAGATTTTGCAGGGCTGGAATTGGGGCCGCCAGATATTTCAATCTGAAACATGGAAGCGCGAACTTATTATGTCATCATTCTTTTTTTTGGGGGGGGGAGGGGGTGGGTGGCTGGGTGCTAAGCGTCCGTACGACACACGCAACCACCACGACACGACCCTGGTCTGCCTGGTGTGCCTACATTGGAGAATGCAAATGAATCTTCTTTCATTTGCGAACGAATCTGTATGTATTACCATGCCTGTGTTTTCCTCGCAAATAATTATTCTTTCGAAATGAGATACTATAAATTAATTAATGAGGAGTTATTTGAAAAAAAAATCGAAACGGTATCCACGCTAACGTGGATTAGAGTGTGTGTCACATAATTTGCTATTTGCATTAGAGTGTGTGTCACATAGCAATCTCCAATTCTAACGTGGATTTCGCATTTCATGGTATCCACACTACTTTTTAAATACAAATTCATATGTATATGATGAACACCATGGTAGTGAGAAAACTTTGGATGGATTCAAACATATGACCTACAAAATAGCACAACAATCGAGTCAATCTCAACTTTTCCAAACCTAGTATGGCACGAATTTGAAATAATTACCGATATGCATGGTCCTCAGTTCAAATCTTACAATGTACACGAAATTGAAACATCGATATTAAGTCTCGTACTATCTACATTCAGATGTTGTTTTTAGCTCCCCCCCCTCGGCACACACGCTACATACTTCCTGTATTGGTCAAAATTCCTCTCCTAACCACCTTAGGAGGCTATCGGTTTCTAACACACGTTCATTCTTTCTCTCCATGTTTCGATCTCTAACTCTCTCAAATACACAACCCCCTTTTTTCCACTCTGTTACCAAATGTATTTACCTCACACACCCGCCATTGCACCCCATGCCGAGCTCTCTCCCTCTCTCTCTCTCTCTCTCTCCCTCCCACCCTGTTTTGCTAGATACATGCATTGCCTATCTAGCCCCCCAACCTCTCGTGCGCATGCACGCACGATGTCTATCTAGGTCACTACCTCGAGACCGTCTCACTCTTTCTTCCGCACGACAGGCCACACTCGCTCAATCTCGCTCTCTTTATCTAAGTCTCGATTAACCTCGTTTTCTTTCACACACAAATGATATATCTCCCTATTCGGGCCTCGATCGACACACTCTATACTCTCTCACGCAGATTGTCTATCTAGGTCAGTCCATCCAAGCCGCCCCCACTCTTTCGACCTCAAGGCGGGCTACGCTCTCTCTCTCCCTCTCTCTCTCTCTCTCTTTGTATATCTCGATTGACCTCGCTCTTTCTCGGACACAAACGATATATCTCCATGTTTGAGCCCAAATCGACATATTCATATTGTATACTCTCCCATGCACATTGTCTATCTAGGTGACTCTCTCCAACCCGTCTCACTCTTTCGATCGCACGACGACCCACACTCGCTTAATCTCTCTCCCTTTATATATGTAATCGATCGACCTTGCTTCCTCCAATGCACAAAATATATCTACATGTCTGTGGCTGGATCATCTCTCCAGATCTATCTTACAACCCTCACCCTTCCCAAAAGCTCAATCCGACAATATCTCTCCAGAGCATATATATCTTTTCCATGAATGTCGGACCACACTCACTTTGTATCTCTATCTATATGTCTCTCGATTGACCTCGCTTTCTCACGCCGTATGTTCCACGCATTGAAGCTACCTCTCGATCCCTCATAAGCAGAGCTATTTACATTGCGAGGGGGACTCCAACCTTGGATTAATTTGTGTAGGCATTTATTCCGGTGGGTTTAGATTATATTTTCATAGCATTCGGCCCACAACTACTCCGAACACCGTTGCAACGCCCGCACATCCCCCAATTGATTGCCCTCTAGCTTGGTCATCGCTCTCTCGCACGTCCTTTCTCGCCTTGAACATCACACCATGGTACTATTGCGAAACACTCTGTTGTTCTCTTTAATTATTACAAATAAGCTACAAAACTACACACCGATAGTCCACCTGGAATGGAACAAATTTCGACCCACAAATTAAAGTGCTACAAACTACACACCAAGGGGCCCACCTGTCATGCAACAAATTTGGACCCATATACAAATTAAAAAATAAAGGACGAGGATCGAACATGCACATCAATAGGCAAATTACGTAGAACAACAATGTTTATTGTACCCCGCTTTGTTCATATAATGTTTTTATATTACCACAACCTATGTAATGGATAACATGTAATATTATTTTTAGTACATTAGTGGGACCGGCTCTTTAGCACGAGTACTATTCGCCTTCACTTACTGGTGGTTTCCATGTGTGCTCTCTCTCTCCTCCTCTTCTGCGTTTAGACGCACGGGAAAACACAAAGAACTTGCGGGCGATGTTGCCGTTGACCATATCTGGACGCGTTCACAAGTTACAGCACCAGTTTCACGTAATAGTAGTACTAGTCAATGTGTACGTGCAAGGCACGTTAATTTGGAAGTATATAAAGTGCATGCGGATATTAAGTAGGATATTATTTGCGTGGTATTATGTGATTAGCACTATTTTTGGCATGAAATTAACTGCACACTAAACGTGTTGAGCGCTCGACATTGAAGCAGTCTAGGTCGTTGGATGACAAGGAATACACGTGGCTTGATGACGTTTTATATTTAATTTGATACGGCTCTAGCAGAATATTCAATCGATCAAACCATAGATTTCATTCAGTCTGACTCCGACTTTACATTCATACGATGATCAATCTAAAATAAACAGAAATGTTAAACGTTCGGATTTTAAGCATGGCAATCCAAACGTCTTTCATGAAAAATTTAGATTACGCGGCGACGGTGGGGTCATCTTGCGGTGCAGCTCCTCTGCCGTGCAATGTGTGTCGTCGGGCCGTTGACCGACGGCGACGACGGCATCTTGCGTCATTGTTGGCGTACTCCTGGACGTTGGCCCTAGCTTCAAGGATGGCCACAATGTTCAGGACTTCGGTGTCCAGTAGCGAGTCAACTGGCGGGAGGAGGCGACTGGCGTTGGTGCAAGGAAGCGGTCGACGGCGGCTATCAGGACCCCGATCCAATGCCACACCGATCTAGCATGTAACACCTCATATCACTTTGCGTCCTCACGCACGATATTCCCACGAGTGTCGCCTTACCAGGCCCAGGACCGTTTGCGCCTTTTGGTTCACGTATATGATAGTGTCGCTAGCATCCATATGACAAAGAACCCGGGCTGACATGACTAGTCGTGAACCCAAAGTGGCGCTAACGTACAGGGACAGGCATACATGACCCAACAACGAACATGTCGGTCAACAACGAGTGAATCCGGGCTGTAGCAACTGGGCTAGCAGGACTCCAGTAAACCGGGCTGTAGCAGGCTAACAGGACTCCGGCAGACACCGCGTGACATTTCCCCGAAGGGCCAGACACAGGAACGAAGAAGGACACATGCCGGCCAACCTAAGTGTTCCGGAGCTGTAGCAAGCTACCATGGCTCAGTGGACGCACTAGGAGACATTTCCCGGTAAGATAGGCTACCAAGGATAAACAACTAGATAGTCAGATCCCACACATACCAAGCATTTAAATAACATACACACAATATGCTCGATATGTGTAAATACAACATGGCATCACAACAAGACTCTACAACTCAAGTATTTTATTCAATAGGCATTGAGGAGCGAGATATTACATACATGGGTCGCACGACCCAACACTCAGAGCAGACAAGTCAAGCACAAGGGGAAGCTTAACATGTCTGAGTACAGACATCTACAAATGAAAAAGGTTGAGAAGCCTGACTATCTACCAGATCTTGCCGAGGGCACGAGATCGTAGCTGAGGTAACAAGCTAAACGTCGAAGTCCACGTGGAACTACTAGTGAGACTGAAGTCTCTCTGCAAAAACATAAAATAGGCAAACATGAGTACAAATGTACCCAGCAAGACTTACATCAGAACTATCTACATATGCATCATTATCAACAAAGGGGGTGGTGGAGTTTAACTGCAGCAAGCCAGCTTTGACTCAGTGGCTGTCCTGAACTACTACTGCAAGTAACTCTTTTGAGGTGGCGCAGCTCAAAAGAGTACCCAGCAAGACTTACATCAGAACTATCTACATATGCATCATTATCAACAAAGGGGGTGGTGGAGTTTAACTGCAGCAAGCCAGCTTTGACTCAGTGGCTGTCCTGAACTACTACTGCAAGTAACTCTTTTGAGGTGGCGCACACGAGTCCACATATTCACCTTATCAATACACCACTATGGATCCGCTCCCGTCTCCCTACGAGAGCGCCATCCATAGCACTCACGCTTATCTTGCGTATTTTAGAGTATCCACTTTCACTTGTCTATGAACTGTATATGCAACCCAGAAGTCCTTTACATGGACACGGCTATTCGAATAGATGATGTTAACCTGCGGGGTGTACTTCTTCACACACGCTCTCGCCACTTACCACCATGTACACGTCTTGTATCTCGGCAACCTTCAAGCGGAAGCCTGGCGAGGGAGTCGGCCACGACCTGACTAACCACGCAAGTCTCTCGTCCAGGTTTATTCCCTATTCGGGTTCCATCCGCAAGGAGATCCGGCTGGGGTGTCGCTCACGGCCCCGAACGATGTTTGTAGGGTTCCCAAGTCCACCATCCGGGTGCCACTTGGTACACCGGGCCATCAGGTTTAGTCTGTCCCAAGCCCACACATGCAGGGTGCCACTTGGTAGACTACTAACACTACCTACAAACACCGTAAACTAGTTGCAACTCCACGGACATAGATCATGTTGATTAATAAGTCGAGAGGGGTCGAGTTACGGAACCCAATGTGTGGTAGTAACTGTTCATGGATCACAAACACAGAACTCAGTTCCTGAGGGCGGTTTCAATGAGACAACCCACCATGTACTCCTACATGGCCTCTCATCGCTACCTTTACCAAATCGTGTTCACACACTTAGCTCTCAAAAGTAGGACATGTTCACCACATTCCAATTCATCCCTGATGAATTAGACCTAACACAACTCTATGAAATAGCAGGCATGACAAACAAGCATGAATGAGTAGGCACATCAGGGCTCAAACAACTCCTACTCATGCTAGTGGGTTTCATCTATTTACTGTGGCAATGACAGGTCATGCAGAGGATAAAGGGGTTCAAGTACCGCAGCAAGTAACAAATGAATCGTTATCGTCCTAGTGCAGTAAAAGAGAGCAGGAGCGAGAGAGTGGGATTGTATCGGAATGTACAAGGGGGTTTTGCTTGCCTGGCACTTCTGAAGATAATATAGCTCTTCATCGGTGTCATCGAACTCATCGTCGGTACGTCGTCTACTGAGAGGGGACAAACACCGGCAACAGAGAAGGAACACAATCAATGCAATGCAACAATATGATGCATGAGTGTGACATGACAATATGCTTTGGTTTGAGCTAATGCAACTAGCAACCAGATTAAATGAAGTTGGTTTGAATCCAAGACTCAAATTCAAACTCCATATGTGGATATTTAAATGCCATTAATATGATTTGTGCTAAACAGCCGCTATAAGTTGTTTAACATGCATTAAAATGGTACATATGGATAGGTTGGATTTTTCTGATCATTTTTCATACATAATGTATTTCATTTGGAGTTACAGTTGAATTTCTATGATTTTTAGAAGTTTATACTATTTTCTGGAATTTCCTGAATTAAAATTAATCCAGAAAATGAGTTATGGCGTCAGCATTACGTCACTATGACGTCGGCGGAGTCAATCGGTCGTCCAGGTCAAACGACCGATGGGTCCCACATTCGATCTCACGCACATGTGGGGCCGATCGAGAACCGCGTCGGTGGGCTCAACGGCAGCGTGGGGCCACTATGATTAAATAAAACTTAAACAGAAATTAGCAGGGTCTAATTAGCTATGTGGGTCCGGTTTGTCAGCGGCATAGGTGTCTGCTAACCACGTGATTAACCTAATCTAATGACGACACGTCAGCGTTACCGGAACAACGCCGGCGGCGACTAGGACGCGGCGGAGATCTTCGGGTTTCTTGCTCCGACGACCAAACGAGCGGCGGAGAGGCTCTACGCGTAGCTGGCGCTCTTCCGCATCCAACTGGACCAGAGTCAGCGGCTGGGGTGGCCGGTAGCGACGGCGAGGAGCGCGGCCGCGGTGGCCGGAGCTCGGGCGTGAGCGCGGGCAGTGTTGCGGTGTGCGAGCTAGCGAGCTGAGGCGCTAGCGGGAGCCTACGCGATGCGATGAGTGGGTTGGACACGTCGGGTAGACCATTTGGTCGCCGGAGTCACGTCGGCGGCGAGCGCAGGCGGAGGCGGTTCGGGCGTAGGCGGTCCGGTGGCTACGGAGGCCTACAGGGAAGAAGAGAGGGATGGGCGGGGTCAAAGGCTCACGGCGAGTCGGACAAGGAGGTCGGCAAGCTCGGAGACGGTCCGGAGCAGTCGGGGCGACAAGGGGGATCTCCGGCGACCCGAGGAGGAAGAAGGGGTCGGGGACGGCGCTTCGGGGGTCTTCCAGTCGCGTGGCTCGGTGAGGGGTTGGTGTCGAGGCGTAGGAGCTCGGGAGCAGCTCGGGGCATCGTCGGGACGGCGGTGGTCGCGGCAACGACGAACGTCGGCGATGGGCGTGTTCGGTGGCGTCGTAGGGAGAGAGCATAGGAGGGAGAGAGGTCCAGGGAGAGAGGAGAGGGGTGTAGGGGGTGCTGGGCGTCTCCGTGGCGCGTCTGGAGGAGTCGGGGTGGAGGAAGCAGGCAGGGAGCTCGCCATGGCGATCGCGCGCGCGGCGACACGCCTCTGCCTACTGGCAGAGGTTGAAGACAGCCGCTTCACCTGATGGGCTGGGCCGCCAGCTGGAGTTGGGCCAGGACAGTGTTGGGCTACAGGTAGGCTAGGTGAGTTTCTGCTCTTTTTTTTGTTCTGTTTTCTATTTTTGCAATTTGTTTTGATTTGATTTTATACGAAATCATTTTTATAAATTCTAAAATTATAATGTGGCCTGGTAAAATATATTCAAGGCCACTCACAATTTTTAGAATTATTGGAGTTATATTTAACATATATCAAATATAAATCCAAAGCAAATAATTATTGGATTAACTCAAATGCCCAAAATAAATATTTCTGAGACTCCAAAAATATTGGTTTGAATTTTATCTCTTGCCAATATTTTCAGAGAACATGAGGAACATTTTCTTGGACTCATTTGATGAGATTTGAATGTTGATTAATTTTTTAACTAATTTTTGAGGGTTTCAACTAACCTCAATTCAAGTTTCAGAAATTTAAACATGATGCATGGCTACTTATGCAGAGTCACGCAAGGGCTAAGCAAGGGCTGTGACAACTCACCCCCACTAAACAAGAATCTCGTCCCGAGATTCAAAACGTGAGGTAAGAAGACATAAGGGACTCGAAACTAGCATGATCTTCATGATCCAACTTGCACATCATAGGAATGACGATTCCTTGCATCATCTTGCTCTTGACAACTCTGCTGTCGAGATCTTCATCAAACACGAGTTCAGAGACAACTCTACAATGACGGATCATCTTAATGATCACAAGATCATCTCGCAGAATGAGACGTAGGAACATCTCTTGAGCTGGGAGGCAAAAGATGCATCAGGAGGGACGGAAGAAACAATTTGACGAGGGTTTCAAAGTAGCGAGGAAACAAATACTATGATCCCATAACGGGGCACCTTGGGAGAGGTGACTCAGAGAAATATTCCTTAAGTGGTAAAAAGAGTTACTTTTGATTCAGAGATCATTGAAACTCTTTATACCAGCCTAAGGCAAATCATAATGGATCATTTGAGGGAGCTCGGAAGAATGGAATACTCAAACTAGGATGGATGATGTGGATTACCTTGTTAAAAACAACACAAGGAATGATTTTGCTTGCGCGTGCTCTCAAGAACTTGAGCATTTCCATATTCATCAAGGTTTTACCAACATCCGTGACAAGGACCACAGCAACACAACATACTACCATGATGGATATTGGTGGGGATGCAGATGCAAAGGATGATAACACCTTCTCGATTTAACCTTAGTGAGGCAAAGGAAACAAAATCTGGATGATCGTCCGAGAGACATTTAGCACTCCGCTTCTAATGTTCTCCTTGATGTGCTAGCTACCACAGTCATGCTTAAAAAGCATCAACATGGCCATCAAGTAAAGGTCGGACTTCGGGAGCACAAAATCCATAAGGAACAACTTCTAGATTAAGTCAGGCGAAATCCTCATGGGAAGTGACCAAACGGCTTAAATAAGATACTACAATAATAGTGCTTCCAGCTAGGTGCGTCCACTTCACTGGAACCTATATCATAGTTCTTGGGAGAAGTTCCAACCATCATATCTGCCTGAGATTCAGATCTGGTTGGTAACAGGGTAATTCAGACAACGTGTCTGGAAAAGAAAGTTTGCAACACAAACCGACGAGATGACGTTGCGAGATTCTCGGGGAGTGAACTACGATAGCAAGCTCCAAAACATGAGCTGGTTCTGCTACAACATGTGAACGTGTTGTCCGAGACAAGCATGAACACATAGTAGTCTTATAATAAAAGCGCTACCGAGTTCAGAAGGGGAACCATCATCGAGGATATCGAAGTCCTTGCATAAGTCTTGCTCTTAAGAAGGAACTTCTTCTCCTTGAACAAATCAATCAGTGGCTTGGTGTGCTAGGAAACACATATGGAATGGAGGCGGCTAACCTATCAAACCATAGAGTACTTCGCATATAGGCGTGACTAACTTGGGACGATTCCAGAGGAAGTAAAAAAATCTTTCTCGGATCCACGGCGACAACTTACATCAAGTGCACGTGAATTAAATAAAGTCACTTCTTTCATCCAAACATATCCTTCATGAGATAGTATGAAGAAAATGCTTTCAAAAGTTTCCAACACTAGCTTAATGTTCAACAAAATCATGGAGGAGATAAAAATGTTGCTGATGGACTCAACAACAATTCATCCAGGTTTCCATGAAGATGGAATTCCATAATTATGAGATCAAGTGATAGCATTGGTCAGAACCAAAAGACATAACGGTGTATGCTCGAGGAAAATCCATGAGTAAGACAACATTACGAACATCGTTGGTTCTGATTTGATTAGAGGATAGCCCACCCTCAAATCAAAGTTTTGGCAAGACAATAGGTCCAACAACTGGTCACGAGGATCAATCGATGAAGATATCATCTTTCTTCAACACACATACAAGATATCCCTTAAGATGAACTAAATCGGACAAGCTTCTATCTTCCAACTCTCCAAGTTGTTGTTTAGCTTGACCAACCAGCTCAGGGGTATGCAACACTGATTCTTGGAGAATGGCTGGTCTACAAGAAACCAACTTGATCACGAATTGAACATAGCGATCAGGCAACAACCTGGTGATACTTCCGTGAAGATATCCGGAAAATCACGATCCACCGATATGTTACTAAGCTCGGGAGCAATCTTGCTTTTCAGGGAAAGACGATGTGATCACAATAGTGAGGGATTGGCACAATCCTAACTCATTGATCAAAGAGTGCACCAGAATTAAGAGGTAGCACAATCTATCTTAGAATGATGACTCAATAACCAACGCGCTAGAATGAGAATATTGTCTATTTACTACCAAGCAACGAGTTGCTCAGAGTATTGATTTCACACATCACAATTCACTTGTCGGCATTCCAGTTACAACAACACGAGCACCGAGGAATGAATGACGATGGTGAGAAATATCACTGCATCAATAATTCATAAAATATGGTGCAATTCCTATGATATTCTTGACATAAAATAGGGTAATACTCCAAGGTAGAACAGAACAAAAGCTATGTTGGCATTTTGATCTACAGAATACAACTGCTTTCACCCAAACCTGGATGTGGAAGAGGTACCGGAGTTTGTTTCCCCTAGTCATTCCGAATAGAATGGCTTGACGGACCACAAGAGTAATAGGCATCGATGAAGAAATGCACGCATACTCTTGACTATCAATTGATAGACGAGGGTCAGAAGACAACTAAAATGGGACAACTCAAAAGAACATATGATTTCTGAGTTGTGGATGCATGGATTAGCATGTCGAACCAAGTTCAACAGGTTTCTTCTGGATAACCCATGCAGAAAGGTAGAGCTGGCAGAGTCACAATATAGAATGGAGAACTCATCAAGAGCACTCTGGTTGTGATCTTTCGATTAAACGAGGAACTTCTGCCATAAGTAGTTCATGGTATTTAGAAGAAGGAAATACCACGGACCTCGAGGACTATCGCAAAGGTTACTAACATCCTAAAGGAACTAGCAACACTATCAACATGAAGTAAGTAGGATGAATCTTGGGCTCAAAACCCAGGAGTAGAATACATACTACTAAGTGGCATCACGGGATGTTTTCGAGAATGGTGGCCAGAATCATCACACCGGGAACACAAAACATGGCTAGTTTACTAGGTAATCTCCTAAGACACCTAGGGTCGTAATAATAACTCCAACATATATGTCGAGGCAATAGAATACCTCAACTCAGCAATTAGTGTGGTTAAACTGGCCCAAAGAAACATCGGGAACGGAAAGAAGGGATTTGAAAATGCATCAGACTAGTTTAGAAACCTAGGATGAATCGGACATCATAACGGTTGTAAATGCTCAAAAAGATTTGAGGAATCCTACAAAATAGTGGCATAACCACTCGATCATCATAATATCAAGAATCTGAGGCCAGCTATGAATACACGGAAGTAGTAGCAACTAAACTTAGGCTTGAATTCATCAATCCTATAAGTCTACGGATTAGTAACACGTCATCCCGATGGATAGATGAGAAGGCCTAGTTCTTAATCCCCATAGAAGAGAAGAGGTTGACTCAGAACATAAGGACATAAGGTAAAGGAGTAAAAAGAGCCTTACGTTCCCTTCCACAATCAATTCCCTTATATAACTAAATCATTTCTAGACTCAACTTCGACCAGTTTGGCTTGGTAATCCTACAGGCAGTCAAGCTCTGATACCAAAGCTGTCAGGACCCCGATCCAATGCTACACCGATCTAGCATATAACACCTCATATCACTTTGCGGCCTCACGCACGGTATTCCCAAGGTGTCGCCTTACTGTGCCCGGGACCGTTTGCGCCTTTTGGCTCACGTATATGATAGTGTCGCTAGCATCCATATGACAAAGAACCTGGGCTGACATGACTAGTCGTGAACCCAAAGTGGCGCTAACGTACAGGGACAGGCATACATGGCCCAACAACGAACGTGTCGGTCAACAACGAGTGAATCTGGGCTGTAGCAATTGGGCTAGAAGGACTCCGATAAAACGGGCTGTAGCAGGCTAACAGGACTCCGGCAGACACCGCGTGACATTTCCCCGAAGGGCCAGACACAGGAACGAAGAAGGACACATGCCGGCCAGCCTAAGTGTTAGGAGGCGGTAGCAAGCTACCATGGCTCAGTGGAAGCACTAGGAGACATTTCCCGGTAAGAGAGGCTAGCAAGGATAAACAACTAGATAGTCAGATCCCACACATGCCAAGCATTTCAATAACATAGACACAATATGCTCGATATGTGTAAATACAACATGGCATCACAACAAGACTCTACAACTCAAGTATTTTATTCAATAGGCTCCGAGGAGCGATATATTACATACATGGGTCTCACGACCCAACATTCAGAGCAAACAAGTCAAGCACAAGGGGAAGCTTAACATGTCTGAGTACAGACATCTACAAATGAAAAAGGATGAGAAGCCTGACTATCTACCAGATCCTGCCGAGGGCACGAGATCGTAGCTGAGGTAACAAGCTAAACGTCGAAGTCCACGTGGAACTACTAGTGAGACTGAAGTCCCCCTGCAAAATCATAAAATAGGCAAACGTGAGTACAAATGTACCCACCAAGACTTACATCAGAACTATCTACATATGCATCATTATCAACAAAGGGGGTGGTGGAGTTTAACTGCAACAAGCCAGCTTTGACTCAGTGGGTATCTTGAACTACGACTTCAAGTAACTCTTCTGAGGTGGCGCACACGAGTCCACATATTCACCATATCAATACACCACTATGGATCCGCTCCCGTCTCCCTACGAGAGCGCCATCCATAGCACTCATGCTTATCTTGCGTATTTTAGAGTATCCACTTTCACTTGTCTATGAACTGTACAGGCAACCCAGAAGTCCTTTACGGCGGACACGGCTATTCGAATAGATGATGTTAACCCTGCAGGGGTGTACTTATTCACACACGCTCTCGCCACTTACCACCATGTACACGTCATGTATCTCGGCAACCTTCAAGAGGAAGCCTGGCGAGGGAGTTGACCACGACTTGACTAACCACACAAGTCTCTCGTCTAGGTTTATTGCCTATTCGGGTTCCATCCGCAAGGAGATCCGGCTGGGGTGTCGCTCACGGCCCCAAACGATGTCTGTAGGGTTCCCAAGTCCACCATCCGGGTGCCACTTGGTACACCGGGCCACTGTGCCTAGTCTGTCCCAAGCCCACCTATACCGGGTGCCACTTGGTAGACTACTAACACTACCTACAAACACCAGAAACTAGTTGCAACTCCCAGACATAGATCAGGTTCATTAATAAGTCGAGAGGGGTCGAGTTACGGAACCCAATGTGTGGTAGTAACTGTTCATGGATCACAAACACAGAACTCAGTTCCTGAGGGCGGTTTCAATGAGACAACCCACCATGTACTCCTACATGGCCTCTCATCGCTACCTTTACCAAATCGTGTTCACACACTTAGCTCTCAACAGTAGGACATGTTCACCACATTCCAATTCATCCACGATGAATCGGACTGACACAACTCTAAGCAATAGCAGGCATGACAAACATGCATGAATGAGTAGGCACATCAGGGCTCAAACAACTCCTACTCATGCTAGTGGGTTTCATCTATTTACTGTGGCAATGACAGGTCAAGCAGAGGATAAAGGGGTTCAACTACCGCAGGAAGTAACAAATGAATCGTTGTTGTCCTAATGCAGTAAAAGAGAGCAGGAGCGAGAGAGTGGGATTGTATTAGAATGAACAAGGGGGTTTTGCTTGCCTGGCACTTCTGAAGATAGTATAGCTCTTCATCGGTGTCATCAAACTCATCGTCGGTACGTCGTCTACTGAGAGGGGACAAACACCGGCAACAGAGAAAGAACACAATCAATGCAATGCAACAATATGATGCATGAGTGTGACATGGCAATATGCTTTGGTTTGAGCTAATGCAACTAGCAACCAGATTAAATGAAGTTGGTTTGAATCCAAGATTCAAATTCAAACTCCATATGTGGATATTTAAATGCCATTAATATGATTTATGCTAAACAGCAGCTATAAGTTGTTCTAACATGCATGAAAATGGTACATATGGATAGATTGGATTTTTCTGATAATTTTTCATATATAATTTATTTCATTTGGAGTTACGGTTGAATTTCTAACATTTTGAGAAGTTTATACTATTTTCTGGAATTTCCTGAATTAAAATTAATTCAGAAAATGAGTTATGGCTCAGCACTACGTCACTGTGACGTCAGCAGGTCAACTGACCAGTGGGTCCCACAGGTCAGTCTCACAGTGATGGCTAGGCTCACAGACATGTGGGATTGGTCAAGGGCCACGTTAGCGAGGTCAACGCTGACGCGTGGGGCCACTGTGATTAAATAAAACTTAAATAGAAATTAGCAAGGTCTAATTAGCTATGTGGGATCGGTTCGTCAGCGGCACGGGTGTTTGCTAACCACGTGATTAACCTAATCTAATGACGACACGTCAGCGTCACCGGAACTACGCCGGCGGCGACCGTGACGCCAGCGGAGATCTTCGGTTTCTTGCTCATGACCAAACGAAGCGGCGGAGAGGCTCTACGCCAGGCTGGGTTCTCTTCCGCATCCAACGGGACCGGAGTCGGGCTGGGGTGGCCAGTGGCGGCGATGGCGCCGCCACGGTGGCCGGAGCTTCGGGCGTGAGCGTGGCGATCTTTGCGGTGTCTTGAGCTAGCGAAATGAGGCACTAGCGGGGCCTCTACGCGATCACGGTGAGTGGGTTGGACGCGTCAGGCGGACCATTTGGTCGCCAAGTCGCGTCGGCGGTGAGCGCTTGGCAAGGGGTTCGGGCGTAAGCGGTCCGGTGGCTCTGAGGCCTCACGGGGAAGAAGAGAGGATGTCTTGGTCGAGGCTCACGGCGAGTCGGACAAGGAGGTCGGCGAGCTCGGAGACGGTCCGGAGAGGTCGGGGCGACAAGGGGGATCTCCGGCGACCCGAGGAGGAAGAAGGGGTCGGGAACGGCGCTTCGAGGGTCTTCCAGTAGCGTGGCTTGGTGAGGGTGTTCGTGACGAGGCGCAGGAGCTCGGGAGCAGCTCGGGGCATCGTCAGGACGGCGGTGGTCGCGGCAACGGCGAACGGCGGCGATGGGCGTGTTCTGTGGCGTCGTAGGGAGAGAGCAGAGGAGGGAGAGAGGTCCAGGGAGAGAGGAGAGGGTGCAGGGGGTGCTGGGCGTCTCCGTGGCGTGTTGGAGGAGTCGGGGTGGAGGTAGCAGGCAGGGAGCTGGCCACGGTGATCGCGCGCGCGGCGACATGCCTCTGCCTACTGACAGAGGTTGAAGAAAGCCGCTTCACCTGAAGGGCTGGGCCGCTAGCTGGAGTTGGGCCAGGAGAGTGTTGGGCTACAGGTAGGCCAGGTGAGTTTCTGCTCTTTTTTTTGTTCTATTTCTATTTTTGCAATTTGTTTTGATTTTATTTTATACCAAATCATTTTTATAAATGCTAAAATCATAATGTGGTCTGGTAAAATATATTCAAGGCCACTCACAATTTTTAGAATTATTGGAGTTATATTTAACATATATCAAATATAAATCCAATGCAAATAATTATTGGATTAACTCAAATGCCCAAAATAAATATTTCTGAGACTCCAAAAATATTGGTTTGAATTTTATCTCTTGCCAATATTTTCAGAGAACAAGAGGAACATTTTCTTGGACTCATTTGATGATATTTGAATGTTGATTAATTTTTGAACTAATTTTTGAGGGTTTCAACTAACCTCAATTGATGCTTCAGAAATTTAAACATGATGCATGGCTACTTATGCAGAGTCAGGCAAGGGCTAAGCTAGGCCTATGACAGCGGCCATCCATGCCGCTAAGGGGAGCATTGGCTCCCGCGCGGGGACATGCGCTCGCAACGGCGCATCGGAGACATTCGTGTGCACGAGCACCGGCACGGGCGCGCATGTTAGTGCAAGCGCAGGCGCATGTGCTGGCAGGTGCACGGGCGCGTGAAAGTCGGCGGGGGCCTCGTGGAACCCCGTGGCCTCAAGCTCGGCGGCAATGTGTGGCTCCCAGCCCATCAATGCCACAGGGATGGGTGCTGGCGCAGTCGAGGCGACGGGAGCCGGAACGGGAGCGTGGACAGGCGCAGCGTCTTCCCACAAGGCCGGTTCAAGCTCGTCCAAAAACACCTTATGTTCTTGAGACTCCGGCTAGGTGTCTTCCTTAGGAAACTGGAAGACTAAGGGCAGACCATCGTGATGCGGCATGGCGTACGGTAAGGTCAGGCTGGTTGGAGGTAGACGACAGGAGAATCAGATAGGAAGAGAGAAGATTGTAGTGATACCGGGAAGTGCGGGGTTGATTTTAAACTGGGGCACCGGCGACATTAAAAGTGGGAGCAGTTGGGACGAAGGTGGGCGGCGGAGCCTGGTCAAAGGGCTTGCCTCCCGGTGAGCCTGAGCAGCGGTATGCTCGCACGCGTCCTGTCAGCTGGCGCAGCGGTCTGCTCGCACGCCTCCCATCGACGGACACGCTTGCTCGGATGGCACCTGCCGATGAGAAGCGGGACTCGTGGCGGCATGTAAACGCCCATGGTTTCAATAGTGAAAACGTTCGCCTTAACGTGACATGTCTTTGTTCCTAAATATCTTGGCTCTTCATTTGTGCAACTTCACATAAGCAGCCTGTCTCAAATTGAAGAAAAAATTACGTAGGAATATTTGCGCCATATCACATGACCATGCTCAGTTTCATGAATTTTTTGTCACTTTTGGATTTTCTAAAATTTAAAATCCAGGATTCGAAACAATATAATAACCTGCATCATGCAATAAATTTTCAAGTGATACATCTTTCCTGTTGTATTTCCTAAGAAAGGATTTTGTCAAACATTTTTCTTAGTTAGACTTCAGACAAGTTATATATGCAGAGTAAAAGGATAACCCCTCCGTACCAGTGCATTGCCTGATATATTAAGTCAAGTACTAGGAACGAACAAACGAGCTCAATTCTGTGCTCATCCTGGTGTAGTACTCCTATTAGTACTAGGCAATGGAGTTGACGGTGACCTTGGGTAGCGGCGACCAAGGGAATTGAACCGTGCTCCGCACGGTAGGTAATGTTTTCTAGATACTAAAGCATCCCTCCATTGTTCATCAGTAGTCACTATGGACCGGGGCCATGAGGGGAATTTCCTAGGGGTGGAATTCTATCTGCCAGATATTTCGACTCGAAACGCGGAGGCTCCACTGGTTGGGGTTGGCTAATGTGCGTACCACGCACACCACTAGAAGGACACAAGCCTGGGTTTTTCTGAGGATCAACAAGAGCCAAGGTCTGGCTGGTACACCGTTGGGTCCTACCATTCGAGTATACGAAAGGAATCTTTTAAATTGCCGAACGAATCTATGTGTATTACAATGCCCGTATTTTCCTTGCAAATAGAAATCTCAACGTGGTAATTGATTTATGACGAGTTCTTGAATTAGAGTGAGTTTGTGATATAGTGATCTCAGCATGGATTTCACATTTCATGGTATCCCTAGTAAGTTTTTCATTGCAAATTAAAATTTAAAAGATGAACGGTATGGTGGTGAGAAAACTTTGTATGTATCAAGCATATGACCACACACACACACACACACACACACACACACACATAGACGAACACAACAACTATCCAATAAGTATAGTGCATCTATTTTTCCAAACCATGCATGTATGGCACGAATTCAAAAATACTCCTTCTATTCCTAAATATTAGTCTTTTAGAGACTTCAACAAGTGACTACATACAGAGCAAAATGAGTGAATCTGCACTCTTAAATATGTCTATATACATCTGTATGTGGCAGTCCATTTGAAATCTCTAAAAAGACTAATATTTAGGAACGAAGGGAGTAAAATGTAAGACATGCATGGTCCTCAATTCAATATTTAAAATGAACAGGAAACTGAAACGTGAATATTAAGTCTAGTGCTACAGTACATGCAAATGTTGTGTTTTGGCGAAGCTATGTAAATTGTCGGGGGTTAACCCCTCGACCTTAGATAAAAATGAGAAGCTGTGTTAAGGATTGTTTAGATTATATTTGTCCCCACCCTCCCAAACACCGATTGGTTCTGCAACCCCTCCTCCCCGGGAGAGTATCATGTGCCCCCACACCTTAGATGATATATACTGATACGAGTTCCTTGGAGCTTGTAGATCTGAGTTATAGCAGCTCACATGATGTCTTAATATTTTTACAGGAAACCTTGATGAGTTTGAGAATTGCACACAATTTGTACAAAAACTACTCAGATGCCCTTGGATTCCATATCAACGACCTCGAAGCTCGTATCACTGTAGCATCTAAGATGAAGGAGGACATCATATTCTCCTGTATGTAAGAATATCATGTGCTACCACACCTTAGATGCTTTGGTGATACAAGCTCTTCAGAGCCATTGGATTTGTAACCCAACAACTCCTTGGTGGTTCGAATGTTTTTTTTGCAGAAATGCCCCCAAAGAGTTCGGCCACTGCTTACAAGCACAAAGACTACTCAGATGCCATTGGATCTCACACCAAACGACCTCGAAGCTCGTATCACCGTAGCGTCCAAGCTGCGAGAGCACCTGATGTTTTCCCGCATGGAAGAATATGAGGTGCCCCCGCATCGTAGATTCTATGGTGATACGAGTTCACAGAGATCTAACATCTCACAGTAGGAGGTTTGAATGTTTTTGCAATATACGCCTAAGAGAGTTTGGGAATTGCGCAGAAAGTACAAGTACTACGCATGTGGCATCTGGTCACAGATCATACGACCTAGATGGTCGGATCACCGTATCGGCTTATTAAGCTATGGGGAGCACCAAATATGAGCAACGGGGAGCCGTTGGATCCAAGATACAGTGGCACACACGAGGCCTAAATGTTTTATTTGCAAAAAAAACCTTGGAGAGTTTGGAAATTGCACATTATTACAAAGACTACTCCCAAGCCATTGGATCTCAGTTCCAATGATGTAAAAACTCGTATCACCATAGCATCTAAGCTGCGGGGTGGATGTAATATTCTATGCCGCTGTCATTTTTGTTTGTGAACTTGAACAATACGTGTAACTTGTGCTGTTACTTGTCTAACCGCGCAAAATGTTTGTTCAAAAAAACCATCCTACACTGAAATATCGGAACAACACACGGGGGTCCCACTTGTCATTGATCAAATTTGGACCTAAAACTAACAAATCTGAAGGACGAGATTCAAACTGGCAACCTAGACTAAAAAGCGTAAGTCGATAGACTGAAACACCAACGGTTGTTTGCTTTGTCCCAAAACTTGATTTTATACAGTATTACATTGAGTAGAGTAGAGGGAGTGGCTCGTCAACACGTGCATGACCATTGACTCACTTACTAGTGGGTCCCAGGTCTGCGATCTCTCTCTCCTCTCCATCGTCTAACCTTTAGACGCACGGGCACACATGCAGAGCGGTGCTAGCTTGCCGTCGTGTTATTATAACTAAAAAAGCTTGTAAAATAGAAGAATCGCCTAGAACAAGAGACGTTGTGGCTGGTCGAGACGGAGCTAACCAAACCTATCCTCCGTGCCACATTAGCATGATGACGCTGTATGGCTAGTGGGGTGTTTTCTACCGACTGGCTATGTCCCGAGGTCGAACCATAGGTAGTACGTATGAAACAGTATAATTTTACACGCACATTTTCCCCCATGCTGAGATGTGGCACACCCTACCGCACGGTTTTGGGGTCCCCCCGGGTGGTGCACGCATATATTCTTCCTTGCCGAGACGTGGGACGCCCTACTGCATGTTTTCTGGGTCCTCCTCGGTCGTAGTGCCGAAGCAACTAAATGAGTCGTCAAATCACAAAAGACCACCTTTCCCGCTGAGTACATCAGTGAAGCATGGTGGCTAGCTAGTTGGGCTAGTGCGACCGATAGCTAGGCCGCCGCCACATTTGTTTTTTCACCCCTTTTTTTATCTCCTTGCCTGTAGGTAAATTGAAATATCCACCGTGGCGTTGCTCCGGTCTTTGGGTGCGGCAGGCGCGACAGGATTTTTAATTTTTTGGTTGACGGGAGCAGGCGTGGCAGCATTTTTGTTTTTTGATTGACGCGAGCAGGCGCGGCAGCAATTAGTCACGATGACTCCGCCTGTAAAACCCACTGCTCGCGGATGTGGAAAGTCGTCGACTAGTGTTTTCCCATGGTGAAAACCAAAAGATTCACCCCGCTCCTCGGCTGGGTCCCGCCGCCTTTCAGTAGATTGCATTGCCTTTCAGCCGTTTCGCCCCCTTTGCTTCCTCTCTCCATTGGTTCTACCTGGTGCCATGGCGGCGCAGCAGATCAGGGAGTCTGGGGTGAGGCGCCTGAGATAGGATCTCCATCCAAGGATGTAGAGCTAAGGGTCAAGGACATGGAGCTCTGTGAGCTCAAGGAGGAGAGGACTGCCATGCTCCTCCGTTATGTGCGAGAGCTCATGGAGCTTCAAAAGCAGCAGGCGTCCACCACAAAGATGCTCGAGGCATTGGCGGCATTGCTGCAGAAAGTGGGAGATATGATAGGCCGTTAGGGGAGCCGGCTAGAGCGCGAGCGGGACGATCGTGACGAGGTCCAAGATCGCCTCAGCCACTTGGTGGATCAAGTTGCCACGCACGTGTTTCGGCTGCGCGATGCCTACCGTCGTGCCAGAGCGACCATGCCGGCCGTCGGGCTAAACCCGTTCGACCAGCCCGTCGACTTCAACTAGCTGCGGCTTCCTGACCTGGTCTCCTTCTTCACCTATATCTCCGAGGAGCTGAGCCGTCTCCTTGTGATGGTGGGGGCGGAGCTGGATAAGGAGGAGTTGCGGGCTGCCATCACCGTTGCCGGGCGAATCCTCTCAGGGCCCCGTCACCGGAATCCATTCGTGCCATTGGACGCCGTCTTTGACGAGCTGGCTCTCGTCGACCGGGAGCGGGCTCTGCGGGCGGTTGCACCCTGCATCACTAAGGTCGTGCGCCTCTAGAAGCAGAGGGACTTCAGTGGTGTTTAGGCGTCCTCTGCATGGGCATGTCCATGTCTGAGTGCAATATGACTGTTGGACCAAACTCAGACGGTGCAGATCGGTCACTGTAGCACAAAGCGTGTGGGTGTGTTTGGTTGCATTCTCATCTCAATATAGTTGTTCCCTCTTCGTGTATTTGTGTTAACCTACTATTGTGGACTCATGCACCATTCATGCTCTCTGCCAAACACCCAAAAGTGCGTCGACAAGGGAACTTTTGCTCCCATCCCGTGCAACATTCATACACCCTACCTAACACCGATTTGTGCTTCATATGGTTCATGTTTCGTGGAGTACTGTAGCACCGTACTCTCCGTGCGCTGTAGACCTAGGGGTGTTTGTTTCCAAGGACTTTTTGGTGTAGGGATTAGAAAAAGTCCCTCCTAGAGACTTTTTAACCAAACATGAGGGACTACTAGGGATTAAAAGTATCTTTTTGGGACTAAATGAAGAAGACTCCAAGGAGAGTCTTTTTTGGGACTTTTTGGGACTTTTCCAAGAATGCCCCTCCCTGCACCCAATGCCCCGCCGCCCCATGGTGTTGTTTCGTTGTTATTTTTCTGTATACTAAGGGTAACATGGTCTTTTACATGTCATTTAATAACCTCCGGGGAGGGACTGGGGACTTTTTTAGTCCCTGGAAACAAACAGGGAGGGACTTTTTAGGGACTAGAGACTTTTTAGTTGGGACTAGAAAAGGTCCTATAGGACTTATAAACCAAACAGGGCCCTAGTTCTGTTAACATTGATCTCACCGTTCATTCTCGATCGGACAGTCCAAAAAGCGGTACTATGTTACATTACTGTTCATATAGTTGACATACGCACAACATCATTTGTTGTCGTCATATCTTACTATGGTCGCAAGATGATTATGTAGTACTGACGTATGAACCACTGCACATGCCTAGTTGTAGGAGCACTATGTATGTTCAAGTGGCCGCCGTTTCTCGCACTCCTCCGTTATAAGAGTGGAAACACTTGTTGTGATCATTTTTCTTCAGAAAAATAGTGGACACGCTCTACCGTGCGGATCCTCCTCGACGGACGTCGGGAACCTTGCTACTCACTTTTGCCGACGTGTGGGACAGACTACATCGGGGTCTAGCAGCCATGCACTAAATTTCTCTGTAGTAGAGTGCCCAACTGCACGGTAGACTACCCCTATTGAAGCGCCGCAGTAATGCCCAATGAGCCGTCAAATCACAAAACCCACTCCTTTCCAGCAGTAAGTTGGACGGACGAAGCAACCATCATTTCACTGTTCTCTCTTAGCTTCCTCTCTTGAAGAAAACCCCCACTCACTTCTCCCTCATCTTGTTCCTCATTTCTTCAAGAAAACCCCGACCTGCTTCTGCCCTTGTTCTTCTCTCCCAAAGAAAGAAAGGTGAGCGCATCAATGTTGTTGATTCTGGCCAAGGCCGGTCTTGCAACCCCGAGACTGATCCTGTAACCCCATCTCTGTTCTTCTTTTGGGTTTGTGATTATGGTTTTTTTCTTTTATTTCTATTTGACAGTTTCTTGTTGGACGCTGGAGCACCGGCCAAAGTGATGTCTATGGCTCTGGCCAAAACCGTCGAGGCTCATGGTACGAAGAAGCGCAAGCACCCCACCGAGACTACCGCAGACAAGCTCAAAGCCATCACCCTGTCCAAGCCCCCATCTCCGGGATCCCTCATTAAGCAAGTCTAGGTAATATCTCTTCTTGACGATCTTTTCCTCGATCTTGATCGTGTTTTTCATCTAGCACGCAGTACTAGTACTAGTAGTACAACTTTCTTGGTGATCTTGCATGTGATTTTTGTGTGCCAAATGACGGTTCTAAATTCCTCTTTTGACCAAAATATGCGAGAGGTTGACACTTATTTCTTATAGATTACTTTCAACTACTTTATGAACATCAATGCTACCTTTGAAGAGGGTCTATTTGCCGAAGTAACTTGTGTTATGGATATTGCAAGTAATCCCTCTACTCTCATGCCTTTGAAGACATGTTCTAGTGTCTTCGTTCACTCATTTCTATGCGTACATGCAGTCATATATGGAGTAAAATGTCGAAAATCATCTTGTATTTCTAAACGGAGGTAGTAATAAAATATCTGGTTTCTGTTTGAATTACAAACAGGTCCGCTTCTCAAAGTCATGTCGTGTGAACTGGAAGACCTGAGGATGAGTTCTACTGCTAAACTATCCAATTGTTGTGTCCTTATCGCCACGTGTCCTGAACTAGTGTTTTCCTGTAGCATTGTTGTCAGCCGTTTTCTCGAGGCTGTACTTGACCACAACAATTTCTTTGCTGTGCCTTCGATTACGATGGGTGTGGTTCTTGCAAAGCTTCTCGACAAATCTGATGTGGCATGTCTTCATCGTCATGTTTATGAGTGGAAAGACCACTCTGTTAGGTTCTCCAAGGTTGACGAGATGGTGATGGTGCCGGTAGAGATCTCTCACGAAGTCCATGGCCTAGTCAGTTATGCGGGGTTCATCCCGTAGGTCGGTGGCAAGAAATAGTCTTTAGAGTTTAATTAGTGCAACTTTGCTTGTCTGTAGTAAGTACTATTGTTCAGTACTTGATTTGTGTGTGTGAACCCTGTATTGTTTAGTACTACCGCTTTTGGTGTGTGGTGAGTCTTGAGAACAGTCTATGTTAATGTCTGTCCACTCAGTTCAGTCTGTATATTTTGGAGTATCCAGATCATCTTTTTTGTGAGGGCAGTTTATCAATTATGGTTACACTCCAATATTTGTATGCATTGCAGGGTTTATCGCACCCACTAGGATTTCCAGTCCCATGGATGTTCGGTCCATACGATTTGTCACGACCTTTGGACTGTCCTGCTTGTGGGAGTAGGCGGGGGCCCTGCATGCCATGCGTAGTTGGACGATCAATCTTTCATTTAGTACTTAACATAGTGATTTCCTGGTAAGGATTCACTCGTGTCACATCAAGTAAATCTTATTGATTTACTATCTAAAGCTTATTGATTTAGTGTCATGTTTTCTTTCTTTTGCTGCAATTTTACGATGCAGGTTTTGCAATGTGACATTCATCACAGAATAAAACATTTGGTTTGCTCTACGATGGATATTTTTGCAGGTTTCACTTTATATGTCGTGTCAGTAATGAAGGCACTGTCCATCACTTATATTACTGGAAAAAATTGGACCAGTCTGTTATCTGGGTACAAGCTGAATCCCTATGATGGATTGCAGTTTGGTTTAACCATCACACTACAATTAGTCCTTCTCGCGTTTAAAAGAAATGAATAAAAATATGGATCACGGCCACGGAGCCTACTCAAGTTAGAAAGCTGATCATAGAAGACCAGACACGATCGCCACTGTCTCGCACATTGGTACCAGTTTTAGCAACGGATCGAGCACCGGCAGTTGCTCTAGCACTGACAGGGACAGCAGCTCAGTCTGATCCAGCTGAGGATTGGGCACTGACCGCGTTAGCGGATCAGGCTGATCTACCGGAGGATCAGGCATCGACAACCGCACCTGCTCCGGCACCGGCACTAGCTCTACAAGGATCACCATCTCCGGCAGTAGCAACAGCACTACCAGTCGCACCGAGACAGGCACCAGCAACGGCTTCGGCACCTGCACCAACACTTGCACTTGCATCTGCTTCCGCCCGTAGTAACAGAATCCAACAATTGCACCGCAATGATCGGGCTGCAGTTCGCACTTCATATACCAAAGTCCTTACAAAAACCGACATGTCCACCTTCTTGGTAAGCATTGGCCCAAGTTCTTCGTTCTTTTTTCTTTTCATGTTGTTTCACATGATTCACTGTGTTGATCTAACTGTTTGTGTATGTTTTGTTGTTTGCAAATAGAGAATTCCTAGAGCAACAAGGGAGTCGTTCAACAATCCGGGCGACTATGGCCAAGTTTCTCTTACCATGCACAGCCTTGGTGTGAATGAACCTGCTCAATATACCGTAAGTACAAAGGATGGTCGCATGATGATTGATGCTATAGGATAGTCAAGGTTTAAATCTAAACCATATCTTGCGGTAGGGGATGATGTGAAAACCGAACTTTCACGGCAAGGAGAGCTTGTCCAAATCAACTTTGAAATTCTTCAATAGCAGCACGCAACTGCCGAACTGATCTATCCTCCGAGAGATTTTGATGTAATAATCTGGCATGGTGAAACAAGTGTCTATTGTGTATAAGTAGTACGACAATATTATTTATCACATGGTATATCATTGATAGAACTGCAACTCTGATTGCTGGTTAGGAACTTTCATTCGTTTTCATTCTAACAGCTGTCCTGCTTTACTCAATTTTGTCTATTCGCCTTGCGACCGCATCTAAAACCTACGTCGTACCGATCGCTTGCAATATGAAAAGCACAGAGGTAGAACACATGGGCCCCGAAACACCTATGGCCCAAAGTCCAGAACCGTGAGCCTGTCTGAGTATTATTTCTCAGCTGAACCCCCATAATGCTCGTGCGTTGCATGTAACATCAAGATGCATTTGTATGAGTATTTTATCTTGTGAGAGAAAAGTATGAACGAGGGAAGGCCTTATTTTCAAGTGTGGCGAGGTGTGTGGGTACCTTTTTGCAAAATTGCCATAGTTTCCTTCCTATCCGTCAGATATAAATCGGACGACCTATATTACAGGATGGCAGGCACACCATCATCACCAACTCGTCTATAATGTGTTAAAAAAACTATGTTTTTTATAATTATATATGTTATATATATTCCCCTTGATTTTTCTTATTTATAAAGTTGTGATATAAAAGATTTTTTATATTTCTTTACAGAGGGAGTATCTCTCTGTCAAAAATATATTTATGTGTAACTAGTTACTCCTGTCTTTCTACTTCCTTTCGCTGATATGTGGAGCATCTGGCAACGGGGTCCACGTGCCATGTGCACCAAATTAGAGTGCCCAACTGCACGGTAGACAAACCCCGTTCGAAGCGCTGCAGTAATGGCCAATGAGCCGTCAAATCACAAATACCTCGACCTTTCCAGCTTTAGCAGCAAGCTGGACGGACGAAGCGGCAATATTTCACTGGGCCTAAATCCCCTTCTCCCTCATCTGCTTGTTCAGATAAAAACCCCGCTTGGTGATTGCATAGGGTTTTCTCATGGAGAACCTGGTACGAATTCTTCTTCCATCCCCGATAAATCCAAGTCCCTTGGTCGCGGGTAATCCTAGGATGGCAACCACCGCCGTTGAAGCATTTTTCTTCCTACTAAATCTAGTGTGTTTCATTTGCAGTGCCCAAAGTGTGAGGACCCTACAGGTTTCTGCGCCCTCGGTGAGAAGCCACACTTGTTCCTTCTCATCCTAACACAGGATTTTGAAACACACACAGTATGTTCTTAGAATCCTCTTTTCTATCCGAGAGGGTGGGGTTTTTTGAACATGTTGTCGACTAATTTGAAAATTTGGATTGCTATATTTGGATAAAAGGGACTAGTACCATGGTCAACACTGACGTGAAGGAGGAAGTTATTTCTAGATTTGGATAGGGAATACATTGTATTCTCATATAATTTTTCCTGCAGTGCATTCCTTACTCTGCCAGAACACATGTACTCAAGATGCTCGGCCTTGCCATAACTGAATACACCAATTTAATGGCCGCAGTGAAGACAAGCCATGGATATAAGTTCCGAGTTGGGTTCATAAACCAGGAAGATAGCTGCCTTTTTTATGGCCGAACTTGGATAAACTTTCTGAACTGTTATAGACTGAAAGTTGGCGCACAAATGTTGATGGAAATAGCAGAACCTGGTCTCATCTTCACTGCGATCTTCCACCCAACCTCGTTCCAATTGTTCATCCATGTTAGTTTTGTATCTGGTTCTTGCTTGTTGCCTCGATTACTTCTTAATCCACCTATTCTGTCTAACTAATCACAATTTAACTTTAGAAGTAGCAACGAATCACTCACGAAGATGCTACTTCTAACTAATATTTTCTTATAATTGGTGGCACATGTAGATTTTTTCAGAGTTAAGCAGGCTACTCGTTTGTTATTCTGTAAGAACTCGGCTGTTACTGATGGCACTAAAGTCGACTGGGACGACATCCACAAGTTCCTACACTTTATTGATCGTCTTGAGGTCCTTGTGGGGCGTTTCAATGGTGGAAGGTCATGTGGGATATGTGTGCCACTGCTGCACTCGTTGAACAGGTCCAACTGTGTCGAGAAACTTATGGTACGAGATGTTTTCTGTTATATATGTTGTTCATAAACTCTTGCTTATACCCAGTTTTACAAAGCCAAGTTCTATTGTTCCTATACAGATGCCTGACCATGGTCAGGTCAGACTTGCGCTTGGTCACAACATGATGTTTATGTCGACCTACTCCATTCCCCTTGGAGTTCAAAAGACACTTATTCATGTGTGGTCTCAAATAATGAAGGCTCGTCCATCTTGGAGAATAGGACAGAAGATTATGTTCCTTCTTTTCCATGGCTCTAAAGCGAATACACTGTTTATTGACCACATTGCGAGATGAAGCTGCGTTCAGAAGGTTGCGGATGCGCGGGCTGGCGCCTGCGCCTTGTCCTGGGGCTTGGCGGCCTCACCCTTGGTTAACTGTAGGAAAAGTAGCACCATTCGAGGCATGTTTTGTACGGTTCAACCTGTATAAGTACTCATACTGCTTTCAGCTATGGTTGTTAGGTGCCCCTGCTGGTTTAAGTGAAGGTTGTTAATGTGACGCCCCCGATTTAATCGTACACTAATCATGCACACAAATGTGTACGATCAAGATCAGGGACTCACGGGAAGATATCACAACACAACTCTAAAACATAAATAAGTCATACAAGCATCATAATACAAGTCATGGGCCTCAAGGGCTCGAATACAAGTGCTCGATCATAGGCGAGTCAGCCGGAAGCAACAATATCTGAGTACGGACATAAGTTAAACAAGTTTGCCTTAAGAAGGCTAGCACAAACTAGGATACAGATCGAAAGAGGCGCAGGCCTCCTGCTAGGATCCTCCTAACTACTCTTGAGTCGTGTCGGTGAGCTGCACGTAGTAGTAGGCACCTCCGATGTAGTAATGTCGTCATCGGTGGCGTCGCTCTGGGCTCCATCGTGCAGTTGCAGCAATCGGGTAAAGAAAGGGGAAAAAGGGGAACAAGGCAACCATGAGTACTCATCCAAAGTACTACTTCGCAAGCAAGGAGCTACACTACATATGCATGGATATATGTGTAAAGGGCCATATCGATTAATTTGAGCTGAGAATGCCGTAATAAGAGGGGATATCTAGTCTTATCAAGATCGCGCTTCAGTCACCTTCGTCTTGCAACAGGTAGAAGAGGGTAGGTTGAAGTCCTCCAAGTAGCATCACATAGCAATAATCCTACCAGCGATCCCCTCCTCGTATCCACGAGAGAGAGCGACCACCGTTGTATCCGCACTTGGAAGGGTGTGTTTTATTAAGTATCCGGTTCTAGTTGTCATAAGGTCAAGGTACAACTCCAAGTCGTCACTGTTACCAAGATCACGGCTATTCAATAGATTAACTTCACTGCAGGGTGCACCACATAACCCAACACGCTTTAACCCATTTGCCCGGACACACATTTCTGGCTCATGCCCGGCCGCGGAAGATCAACACGTCGCATCCCCACCTAGGCTCAACAGAGAGGTCAAGACGCCGGTCTAAACCTAAGCGCCAGCAGTGCAGGCCCATCGCCTGGGCACACCTGCACGCTATGCGTGGGCGGCCGGAAGACCTAGCCTAGTGGCATTCGATCCAATCCGGCGAGCGCCAGCCACCACGACGTCACGCAGTGCTTGGCCGATACCACGACGCCGAAAGTGCCCATATCTCTCCCACGTGGTTGGTTAGTGCGTATAGGCCCGTAGCGGACTCGAGATCAAATACCAAGATCTCGTTAAGCGTGTTAAGTATCCGCGAACGCCCGAGCAGGCCAGGCCCACCTCTCTCCTAGGCGGTCTCAACTCGCCTGCCGCCTCCGCCACAAAGATCCACTCGCGGGTGCTCCACCACCGACCCGACTTTAGTCTCCACATGTATCATGTATAAGTATATAGTATATACCCGTGATCACCTCCCGAGTGATCACGGCCCGATAGTATAGCAATGAGACGGACAAGAATGTAGGGCCACAGATGAAAATACTAGCATCCTATACTAAGCATGTAGGATTGCGGTAAAGGTAACAACAAAGAATAGCAAGGACAGGCTATGCATCAGGATAGGTATAACAGAAAGCAGTAACATGCTACACTACTCTAATGCAAGCAGTATAGAGTAGAATAGGCGATATCTGGTGATCAAGGGGGGGGCTTGCCTGGTTGCTCTGGCAAGAGAGAGGGGTCGTCAACTCCGTAGTCGAACTGGGCAGCAGCAGCGTCGGTCTCGTAGTCTACCGGAGAGAAGAGGGGAAGAAACAATGAATACCATGTAAACAGATGCATATCGATGCATGACAAGGCAAGTAACGATGCTAGGCGTGCCCTAACGTGGTATGAGGTGATACCGGTTAAGGGGGGAAACATCCGGGAAAATATCCCCGGTGTTTCGTGTTTTCGGCGGAAGGAGCCGGAGGGAAAGTTGCGAGTTCGATAGGTTAGGGGTGTGTGGCGGACGAACGGACTGCGTATCCGGATTCGTCTCGTCGTTCTGAGCAACTTTCATGTACAAAGTATTTTCATCCGAGATACGGTTTATTTTATATTAATTTTAGAAGTTTTATACCTTTTCTATAATTCTGGAATTAATATTAATTCGAGAATTAAATAGCTAAATGCTAAGTGCACACAAAAAGTGTACACAGCATAATGTGAGGTTGACAATGGGGTCGTGGGCTGAGTCAGCATGTAAAATGTTGACCAGTTGACTGGTCATCTGGGTCAAGAGGGGGCCCACCTGTCATTGACTGGGGAAATCCCAGTCAGCATTTGGATCGGGTCAATGGGACGATGGGACCCCATTGTAGGTCACGATTCTATTCACCGGCGTTTTGCTAACGTTTTAATTAATCTAATTAAGTAGTGCGGCCTACTGTGATTCTCACATTAGGCTAATTAGAAGTTAATTAGCTCATTAAGTTAATTAACTATTTGATTAATTAGTTTATTAATTTATTGTTTTATCTATTATTTTCTTTTCTTTACGTTCTTTTCCAGGGGGCCCTGTGGTCAGAGGCACATGCCAGGGGCGAGGCACGTGCTCGCACATGAGCACCGTAGGAGCTGGCATCGCTTGGGCAATGGCGCCGGTGAGGGGAGGTGGTGGTGCGGCAGGGCGTGCCGGAACGTGTCCACGGCGGTCGGGCGAGGAGGTCGGGCGAGGGCCGCAGTGAGGCGGGCACACGGCGAAGCGCGGTGGGCGCAACAAAGAGCAGCTGGCCGTGCATGGCGGTGGCTGTTCGTGCGGTGTAGGGGTACGGCGAGCGACGCGGTGAACGCGGGGAAAGAGGGGGGAAACGGGGGCGGCTCACAGCGTTGCTGAGAAGGGGGTCGGTGTGGCTTGTGGACGTCGTTGTGGAGGAGGACGGGGACGCGAGATCCTGCGACGACGGAGGAGCTCCGACAAAGGGCGCTCGGCGATGTGGCTCCAAGCGACGACGAACCAGGGCGGTGGCCGATCCTGGCGAAGACGGTGAGGGGCTCGTGGCGCTGCCTCGTCTTGGCACCGATGGTGGTCGGGGCACGATCTTGGCGGGCGCACCGGCCGGGCGGGGCCTGCAGCGGGCGGCGTCGTTGGGGGGCGAGTGCCTAGCAATGAAGCTCCGGGAGGCGAAGGCGCGGCGCTGAGGTGGTTGCCCGATCCAGAAGGGGATCGGGGAGTGGGGAGAGAGCGAGAGGAGTGGGGAATCGGGGAGCGTGGCGGCGCGCTGGAGAAACGAGAGGGAGTGGGGAGGGATCGTCTTGGGAGGAGTGGGGGTCGGTTAGGGTTCGAGGGGTGGGAGGGCCATATAGGGCCAGGCGATGGGCGGCCATTTGGGCAGCTGCTCGGCCATTCGGCCTAGTGGAGGGGGAGCCTTTTCATACTTTGTTTTGTTTTAATTCTATTTAGTCTCTTCTTTTTATTTATCTTCTCCTTTACTGTTTTATTTTTAGTCCCATCTTATCTAAGTTTTAAAAAGAAACATAAAAGTTGTACCAAAATCAGTATTACTAATTATACCCCTGATGCTAGAGTTTAAACCACTAGATAAAATATTTTAACATTTTATAATTTACAAAAGGCATTTATTAAATTGGTTAAGCTGTTGTTTCATTTCTATTTGAGGATTTAAACATTTTTTTAAAAGTGTGGTTTCAACACCATAATTACCTATGCATTATTTGGCTCACTCTGAACATTTTAGTTTTAATATTTGAAAACTTTTATTGTTTGCTTAATTTTGAATTTGAATTCGAACCAGTTTCGAACTAATGCGAGATTAGTAACAATGATAAAGGTGACGTGGCATCATTAGCAGAGGTTCACTGTACCTTAAATACCCGGGCGTCACAATTCTCCTCCACTACAAGAAATCTCGTCCCGAGATTTAAGAGGGGAACTAGGGGGTAAGGTCTGGATATGGAATTCTAACGAATCTTCTCGTTCTTGGTTGCTCTTCTCGAAGTGGTCGATCCATTTCGTTGATGTATTCATTTCTCTGCTTCAGGTCATCATGATGAAGTCAGCGTCCTTTCTTCCGGAACTCCATCGTACTTACGAAAGAATAAAGGGTGGGCATCTGGGGAGAAACGGACCTTTGCAAGGTTAACTATCTGGCCGATAAGATCGGGGAAGGTGGCGGAAAGTAACTCTCGAATTGAAACTTAACGAGTTATCGAGAGCAAAGTAAGAAAGTACCATGAGAAGTTCCAAGCGGGTAGGCAATCGTTCGATGCCTGTTACAAGGCGTGAAAGGGGTTCAGAGCAACGGGAATAAGCATTTCGTCCGATACCAGAATAAATCACTAGGAAGGTGGCTCATGATCTTTCATACGAAGCCAAGCGTGAGGATTAAGTTTAGGAACAAGGGTGTACAGGAGAGTCAGGTTTTGATCCTGTGGAACTGTGGGTTATGGGCCCACCATGTGGTTTAAAAGTAAGAAGGGTGATGACGTCTTGCACGATCATGTAAGTAAGGCATGTCAGAGGATAGCCCGTCGATTATGTCGGCAACAACATCGGTACCAAGGCGAGGGGACGAAGAGAACCAATTCACCTTTCGTTGAACGAGGCGGACCAATAGGCAAGGTTCTCGTCCATCGGTGGCTACCGGAATGTCATCAACAATAGTAACAGGGTTACACCAGACAAGATGGTACACCGAGGTGTTTACATAAGCAGGGAATTATTACCGCTTATATGGATCACAAGAAGGTTTAAACAAAACAATGGAAAGGAAAATGTGTTTAAACACATAATTCAGGGGTATACCCTTCCCAAGTACAAGCAGAACATGGCATACAGGGTAGGAGAGCAAGTACCCAACCACTATATCTGACTGAGATTCAGATCCGATTGGTGTCATGATACCTCAGACTCAGGATGTCCGAGAAGAAAAGCTGCGACACATATCGACGAAATGACATTGCAAGATTCTCGGGAAATGAACTATGGGAGCGGGTTCCTGAAACAATAGTTCATCATTAAACCAAGGAGAGGATGAGGAGGTGGCTGATGGGCTCAGCGACAATTCATCGAGAATTCCAAATGGATGGATTTCCACAATAATGTGAGCAAGAAGATGACACTTGTCAAATCAAATGATATAATGTTGTATGCTCGAGGAAAACATACACCATTAATCATTAGTTGAAAGGTGTGCCCGAAATATGACCTTAGGCAGCAAGATCACTGTTAGAGTGACGATTCAATAACCAACAGTCTAAGAACGAATCGCCGATCGTTAACTTCAAAGAAATAGGGTTGCTAGAAGTACAGAATCCAAGTAGCATCATTCCCTTGTTGGAATCCGGTTAGAATCAACACGAGGAACAAGAAGGAATGGTGATGGTGAGAAGTATCACTTGTATCAAGAATTCTCAAGAGGTGGTGAAATTACCACGACATTTTTCACATAAAAGATGGTAATATTCCAAGCTAAAGAAGAACAAACGTTGGATAGCAAGGAACTCAAGGTATAACACAAAACACGAACAAGTTTTGTGTTGAGCGGAAAAACAATAAAGTGGTCAATGATAACACAAATCATCGAGGGCAAGGATGGTATTACTCAACATGAATTCAACCGATATCCTGGAAGTGCTCGAGAATCGCGATGATGATCACGACACATTTGTCGAGAGATTTCATGAAGATGTAATCGATCGGCGATAACATCAAGTCAAAGTAATTATGAAGCAAAAGGTTATTGGAACCGTAAATGCGACACAAACTCAAAATCAAGCTTGTTGTCCAAAGCGAAATGATATGATGAGGAAGGTCGGCGTAAGCTTAGCTCATCGTCAAAAATTATGCTCTGGGAAGAAGGACAAGGTAGCACAGTTAAAATCGACACGACAAGGATATAGCCAAACATGCTAGGAATGACGTGATTGAGTTCAAACTCGTAAGTAATGAAGGTTACCAAGAGTTGTTTAATCGCGATGCAGACTCGAGTCAGTTATCGATGTATTTGAGTGTTAAATAACACAGAGCCCGTGAAAAATTGGAATCAATGAGAAGGTAGCACTTGATGAAGAACCCATAAGAAGTTATGCAGTTCGTGATAATCTTGAGATACCAGGGGTAATACTCGACGATAAATCAAAGTAGAGGTTGGGTAGGGTATTACTCTGCGGAAGGCAAGTGCTTAAACTTGCACGAGAAATGGTATTTAAAGGAGAACATGGTGGAAACCACGATCATAAATGATCGAACCACGGATACAAGATGAACTTATAACAAGGGGTAACTATTTTCTGAGCGGCTTCCATGATAAGTTATACATCGTGTCCATGGGCATGAACGCAAGGTTCAAGGTCGACTCCACTTCTTCAATGTATAACCTTCCATTCACTTCTCGCTTTGATAAAAGCATTAGTGTTGAAAGTTTTACCGTGAAATACCGGAAGAGTATGACTCGTGAAAACTTCGAGTTCACACATATTAGGGAAGGCATAGGTTCAACCCATCAGGGTATCGTGGAAATATATACCACAAGCTTCAATAGTAAATACCACCAGCTCGAAAGCTGAGCATGGTTGAGAAAGCAGAGGATACAATTTACCAAAGGCATTATGTAGCTGAGCATGGTTATTGAATATGAAGGACGTTGTCAGATAAAATCCAACAAAGGATCTGGTGGTCCACAAGGGATCTGACGTGAGCATCGGTACTCAACTAGAGGAAGAAGAATGCAAGGAGATCAGATTATAGAAACAACTGGCTAACTCAATTGTCAAATGCAAAGGAATTCTGATTTCCAAGTCAGGGGATCAGAAGCAATGCGCTGCTGAGGGATGGATAAGTTGAATAGCCTTAGGGCACAATCAACGACAATTGGATTGGTCGAGAACCAATTCCGATTAAAAGAATGGCAGCTCGGTAGGAAAGGTAATTTATAAGGATCAATAATGATTTCGTGTATTCTAAAACATATTGAGTCAACAGAATCATAATGATAATGACAAGTAATGTCAATAAGACTACGAGACTTATGTGATTAACCATTATGCAATCAAGCAAGAATTTCAAGAGCCAAAGGCTCCGGAGGATTTTCGGAAGATCGAATAGTTTTTTGAAGACTTTTGTGAAACACATGAACAACCGGGGATGAGCGGATACTCGACAAGTGCGAGGATTTATTTGAAGGGGTATTCATGTGGCAAAGAACTGCTAGGCAGTAGGCACAAAGTATTCTCAGAACAATAGAGAAAACTTCGGGGTATCTTGTAATAACAAGATCAATGGGGGATGATCGTATGAATGGCAAGTGTAAGTTGTTATCCATAAGGATTTATCGGTGGTCGGGAATAGCAAAAGTGATGGGCACAAAGTCTCGAGAGAATATCAAAGAGTATCTCCGAAATCTTCTGGTGCAGTCTGTGATCATCTAGACTGAAGGGCCTCTCCGGGAGAAAGTATTTTTGAGAACCTAAAGTTAGATTTTAGTAAAAATCGTTTAACCCGAATAGAAGAGAGATCAGAGTCCCAGAGTATAGACAAGGAGTAAAAGATCCTTATACCACCCAATGGCGACGTGTGCCCGTAAGACACACATCCATGTTAGTAAAAGTTTTGCAATGTCTAGACTCGACTTCGGCCAAGGAGTTAGGAAGGGGGATTCCTACAGCAAATGGCTCGATACCAACTTGTGACGCCCCGATTTAATCGTACACTAATCATGCACGCACATGTATGCGATCAAGATCGAGGACTCACGGAAGATATCACAACACAACTCTAAAACATAAATAAGTCATACAAGCATCATAATACAATCCAGGGTCCTCGAGGGCTCGAATACAAGTGCTTTCGATCATAGGCAGTCGTGGAAGCAACAATATCTGAGTACGAGACATAAGTTAAACAAGTTTGCCTTAAGAAGGCTAGCACAAAGCGGGATACAGATCGAAGAGGCGCGGGCCTCCTGCACAGGATCCTCCTAACTACTACTTGGTGGTCGTCGGCGGGCTGCTGCGTAGTAGTAGGCACCTCCGGTGTAGTAGTCGCCATCGACGGTGGCGTCTGCTCTGGGCTCCATCGTCTGCTGCAGCAATCGGGTAAAGAAAGGGGAAAAGGGGAACAAGGCAACCGTGAGTACTCATCCAAAGTACTCCCAAGCAAGGAGCTACACTACATATGCATGGATATATGTGTAAAGGGCCATATCGATTGGACTGAACTGCAGAATGCCGTAATAAGAGGGGATATCTAGTCTTATCGAAGACTATGCTTCAGTCACCTTCGTCTTGCAACAGGTAGAAGAGGGTAGGTTGAAGTCCTCCAAGTAGCATCACATAGCAATAATCCTACCAGCGATCCCTCCTCGTATCCACGAGAGAGTGACCACCGGTTGTATCCGCACTTGGAAGGGTGTGTTTTATTAAGTATCCGGTTCTAGTTGTCATAAGGTCAAGGTACAACTCCAAGTCGTCCTGTTGCATCAAGATCACGGCTATTCGAATAGATTAACTTCCCTGCAGGGTGCACCACATAACCCAACACGCTTGATCCCATTTGGCGGACACACTTTCACAGGTCATGCCCGGCGCGGAAGATCAACACGTCAGCAGCCCACCTAGGCCCAACAGAGGTCAAGACGCCAGTCTAAACCTAAACGCTACAGGGTCTGGGCCCATCGCCTGAGCACACCTCAAGACGCTATGCGTGGCCCGGCGAGACCTAGCCTAGTGGCGTTCGATCCAATCCGGTGGCGCCGCCATTGCGTGACGTCGAAGTGCTTGGTGATACCACGACGCCGAGTGCCCATATCTCTCCCACGTAGTTGGCTAGTGCGTATAGGCCCGTGGCGGACTCAGATCAAATACCAAGATCTCGTTAAGCGTGTTAAGTATCCATGAACGCTGAATAGGGCCAGGCCCACCTCTCTCCTAGGCGGTCTCAACCTGCCCTGTCGCTCCGCCACAAAGATCCACTCGCGGGTGCTCCACCAGCCGACCCGACTTTAGTCCCCACATGTATCATGTATAAGTATATAGTATATACCCGTGATCACCTCCCGAGTGATCACGGCCCGATAGTATAGCACAGCAGACGGACAAGAATGTAGGGCCACAGATGAAAATACTAGCATCCTATACTAAGCATGTAGGATTGCAGGTAAAGGTAACAACCGTAGTAGCAAGGGAGGCTATGCATCGGGATAGGTATAACGGAAAGCGATAACATGCTACACTACTCTAATGCAAGCAGTATAGATTAGAATAGGCGATATCTGGTGAGCAGGGGGCTTGCCTGGTTTCTCCTGGCAAGAGAGAGGGTCGTCAACTCCGTAGTCGAACCGGCAGCAGCGGCGTCGGTCTCGTAGTCTACCGGAGAGAAGAGGGGGAAGAAACAATGAATACCATGTAAACAGATGCATATCGATGCATGACATGACAAGTAACGATGCTAGGCGTGCCCTAACGTGGTATGAGGTGATACCGGTTAAGAAACATCCGGGAAAATATCCCGGTGTTTCGTGTTTTGAGCGGAAGGAGCCGGGAGGAAAGTTGCGAGTTCAATAGGTTAGGGGTGTGTGGAGGACGAACGGACTGCGTATCCGGATTCGTCTCGTCGTTCTGAGCAACTTTCATGTACAAAGTATTTTCACCCGAGATACGGTTTATTTTATATTAATTTTAGAAGTTTTATACCTTTTCTATTATTCTGGAATTAGTATTAATTCGAGAATTAAATAGCTAAATGCTAAGTGCACACAAAAAGTGTACACAGCATAATGTGAGGTTGACAGTGGGGTCGTGGGCTGAGTCAGCATGTAAAATGTTGACCGGATTGGTCATCTGAGTCAACAGGGGCCCACTGTCATTGGCTGAGGCAATCCCAACAAGATTTGATCAATGGGACCAGTGGGACCCCATTGTAGGTCACAGTTCTATTCACCAGCGTTTTGCTAATGTTTTAATTAATCTAATTAAGTAGTGGGGCCTACTGTGATTCTCACATTAGGCTAATTAGAAGTTAATTAGCTAATTAAGTTAATTAACTATTTGATTAATTAGTTAATTAATTTATTGTTTTATCTATTATTTTCTTTTCTTTATGTTCTTTTCCAGGGGGCCCTGTGGTCAGAGGCACATGCCAGGGGCGAGGCACGTGCTCGCACATGAGCACCGTAGAGCTGAGGCGTCGCCCAGCCGCCCGGTGAGGAGGTGGTGGTGCGGCGGGCGTGCTTACGTGGCTCTGGCGGTCGAGGCGAGGAGGTGAGGCGAGGCGCGGTGGCGAACACCAGCGGCCGGTGGGGTGCAAGCAGCGGCTGGCCGTGCGTGGTGGTGGCTGTTCGTGCGGTGTAGTGCAATGACGGCGTCACGGTGAACGCGGGAAAGAGAAGCAGGCGGCTCACAGCGTTCTTTGAGAAGAAGCGGCGTGGCTTGTGGACGTCGTTGTGGAGGAGGACGGGGACGCGAGATCCCGCGACGACGGAGGAGCTCCCGCAAAGGGCGCTCGGCGATGTGGCTCCAAGCGACGGCGAACCAGGCGGTGGCGATCTGGCGAAGACGGTGAGGGCTCGTGGCGCGACCCTCGTCTTGGCGCTAGTGGTGGTCGGGCACGATGCGGTAGGCGCACCCGGCCAGCGGGGCCTGCGGCGAGCGGCGTCGTTGGGGCAGCGAGTGCCTAACAGCGGCTCCGGGAGGCAAAGGCGAAGGCGCTGAGGTGGTTGCCCGATCCGAAGGGGATCGGGGAGTGGGGAAGAGCGAAGGGAGTGGGGAATCGGGGAGGCGTGGCGGCTGGAGAAAGCGAGAGGAGTGGGGAGGGATCGTCTGCGGAGGAGGTGGGGGTCGGTTAGGGTTCCAGGGGGTGCAGAGGGCCATATAGGGCCACAGGGGCGACTGGGTGGCCAGCCGGGCCGGCTGCGGCTGGGCCATTCGGCCCAGTGGAGGGGGGAGCCTTTTCATACTTTGTTTTGTTTTAATTCTATTTAGTCTTTTCTTTTTATTTATCTTCTCCTTTACTGTTTTATTTTTAGTCCCATCTTATCTAAGTTTTAAAAAGAAACATAAAAGTTGTACCAAAATCAGTATTACTAATTATACCCCTGATGCTAGAGTTTAAACCACTAGATAAAATATTTTAACATTTTATAATTTACAAAAGGCATTTATTAAATTGGTTAAGCTGTTGTTTCATTTCCATTTGAGGATTTAAACATTTTTTTAAAAGTGTGGTTTCAACACCATAATTACCTATGCAATATTTGGCTCACTCTGAACATTTTAGTTTTAATATTTGAAAACTTTTATTGTTTGCTTAATTTTGAATTTGAATTCGAACCAGTTTCGAACTAACGCGAGATTAGTAACAATGATAAAGGTGACGTGGCATCATTAGCAGAGGTTCACTGTAGCTTAAATACCCGGGCGTCACAGTTAAGTACTCCTGCCGCTTTTACAGTGTGTGGTGTTTCTTCAGTCCTGTCTTCCTCTAGCCGCCAAAACCAAACTAGCGCCGGCGGAGCCGCTTGCTTCCGCCTCCCGTGGCTGGCTGCGCCTCAGTGCACTCATCGCCGCCCAACCGTCTACTAAATCGTTGACGCCGATGTCCGAGGCCTTGTCGTCGTCCTCCACGTGCTTTGGTGCGCTCGCAGCAGCGCCGCCCTCTTGCATTGTCAACATGGTCAACAAACAATAGGAATTGGCAGACTGTACATGGAGAGGATGATAGTAGGGGCACACCATGTCCATGTCCGGACGCAAGGAAGTTCCTCATTTTTTGTTATATATACTCCATTGTGAGTGTATGGAAAAAGAAAATGCTTCCTCCTAGTGGTTTCCTGACATCTGGGACCCACGACATTGTCAGCGTATATAGTCAATAGACAAGAGAACAGCACCACAAGATTGGCTAACACCAGGGACGTAGCTGCTCGAGCAACATTTTTTTTGTTATCGTTGAGACGGAGCAGGGTTTCAACTGGGCTGTGGCCCATCTAGCCCAGGCTTATATTTTATGTTCACCATATGACCAGCCTAGCTACTTTTTCTTTGTGAAAATGAGCCTAGTTTATTTTATCTGAAGAATACCCAATCCAGACCTACTTATTTTTCTACGCCCTGATGGCCAGCAACTCTTCCAAGATGCCTGCAAATCTTGAAAGTAATATGAAATGGGTTGTAATTATAAAAACAGATGACAAATTGGCAATTACTTTATAATTTCTGAATTTTTTCACATTTTCAGAATCCTATTTCACTGGGCTTTAACCTAATTTAAATATATCTTCAAAGTACTTTAAATCTGGCTCGACATTTCGGTATTAAAAATAGTTTGGAACCCACATAAATATGCAAAATTTTGTTTAAACTTTTAACCCTGGCCCTGGCCAACAAAAAAATGGACTGCAATAAATTGCATAAGAAGTTGCAATGAGCTATATATAAATTATTTAAAAAATAGGGAATGGTCTGACTTGTGGGCCTATTAAGTTGATGCGTATGCAAGATTTTTTACTTAATATATATGTCAACAAATGATTCTAGCAGACGTAACCGTTGGTTGTCAATCCAACGGCCGTCGTGTTTCTTCAATCTCTGATCTTCTTGCTCCGGCCGCCAAATCCAGCGCCGGCGGGACCGCCTGCTCCTGCCTCCCGTGGCCGGCTATGCTCCCGCGCAGGCCTCACACCCCCTACCACTCCCACCACTGGCCAGGCCATCCCCCTACTCACCCACATCCCTCCACTGTTGTGGCTTTGCCGCCTACGGGTCATTCCGTTCCTGGGTCTCACCGTGGTCCATCGTGCTGGTGTTCTCGGTGCGGCGTGGTCAATGTTGTCAACAAACGACAACATCGGAAGAGGGATGTACATGGAGAGCCTGATAGTTGGGACCCACATCGTCCATGGCCGCATGCAAGCAAGTACCTCCTTATTAAGCCAAAAAGAATGAATACTCCCGCTGACAGCTCAGACCCACCAGCTATATCTTCGCACGCAAGGAAGTGCCTCCTTATTACGCACAAAAAATGAATACTCCCCCTACTAGCTGGGACCCACCATAGTGGGAGCCTGACTTGTGGGCCTAGTAAGTTGAGGCGGACGGAGGGCTTTTTCAACTTAGTCAACAAACGATTCTATCACCAGTGACCGTTGGATTGTTAACATCCAACGGTCGTCCTGCTTCTTCAACCTCTGGTTTTCTTTCTCCAGCCGTCCAAACCACCACGTGCTCTTGACTCTCGTGGCCGGCTGTGCTGCAGCGTAGGCCTCACCGCCCCCTACTACTCCTGCCGCTAGCCAGGCCATCCCTCTACTCACCCACACACCCTGTTATTCTGCGGCGATGGTAGGCTCACACCACAGCCGAACTAGTGAACCCTCATACTCCTGTCCGCGTGGGCTTCCACTGCCGCGTCTTCCCCGGCTCCATGTCGTCCCCTTCCTAGGCCTCGCCATCGTCCACCGCCTTGGTGCTCTCAGCGCAGCATGGTCAATGTGGTCAATGACCGACTTCCATCGGAAGAGTATTGTACGTGGAGAGGCTGACAGCTGGGTCCACGGCCGCAGCAAGGAAGTGCCTCCTTATTACGCAGAAAATAATGATTCCACCACCTGACAGCAGGGACCCACCGGATGGGTCACCGTATTTTGCAAAAAAAATGTTTCCCCTCTGACTGTTGGGACCCACCAGCTTCATCTTCGCACGCAAGGAAGTGCCTGACAGTCGGGACCCACCTGGTCGAAGCGTACGTAGTGTTGTAATTCTGGTCGCGAACGTGTACGTACATACGATCGGTCTGTCTGCAGGCTATAGCGATGAACCGTGGCCGTGTAAGGAAGGCCACATGTCGTAGAAGAGGCGTGCACATGTTGTAGTAGAGGCGCGCACGTAGCATGTACACGTACGTACAGCGGCCAGGGTGCAAGAAAATAATACAGCCACATACGTACATACGGGCGGGGTCTCGAACGCCTACTCGCGCATACGTATGGTCAGGGCTCATGTACATGGCTGGATCGGAACGGAGAACATGCGTCGTCGTCGTGTTCATGGGGAGGCAACGTAATGCGTTGTCTTCGTCGAGAGGCAACGGAACATGTGTTGTTCATCGGGAACCAACCGGCTTGGACGGAACAGCCGATGGAAACGAGGCCTGGCGTACCGTAGAACGGAGGAAACGACCTTGTGTTCGACCGGCCACGGTAGAAACAGGATCATGTTCATCGGGAGGGGTCTGGCGTACCGCAAAATGGAGGAAACGGACCTCCTACGGTCGAAATGGGGTCCTGTTGATCGGGAGGTGTGTGGCGTACCGCAAAACGGAGGAAACAGACTTGTGTTGGAGTGCTACGGTCGAAACGGGGGTCCTGTTCATCTGGGGGGAGTGCATACCGCAAAACGGAGGAAACGGACTTGTGTGGGAGCGCTATGGTCGGGGGTCCTGTTCATCGGGATGTGTGTGGTGTACCGCAAAACGGGACTCCACGGGATACTGTTCATCTCCATTGCCGACCTCCTCCAGCCTCCACGGGCTACTGTTCATCCACCGTCGACCTCCTCCAGCCTCCACCTGTGATTGTTCATCCACGGGCTCCTGTTCATCCAGCCTCCACCTCGCGCTCCTCCACCGGCTACTTTTCAACCAGCCCTCTCCACGGGGTCCTGTTCAACCACTCCTCCACCGGCTACTGTTCATCCAGCCTTCCACCAGCTACTGTTTAGCCAGCCCTCCACGGGGTCCTATTCATCCAGCCCTCCACGTGGTCCTGTTCATCCACCCCTCCACCCCCTCGATCGATCAAGGTACTATTCATCCCGCGGCAATGGCTTCTACTACCACGAGGTCCTGCTCATCCAACCCCCACCGGGAACTGTTCACCCAACCCCCCCATCCCCCCCCCCCAACAACGCTCACTGTTCATCCAGAGGCAGCATCGATCGGCTTTAGTTAGCAGCCGTAGCAAAGGAATCACTCGGGTTCAATTAATAGTAAGGCACCGATCAATCACTCGGGTTCAGTAACGCGTAGCCTGTAGTGCAATCGCTCGGGTTCAGTTAGAGCCCAACACCACGCTCGGGTTCAGTTAGAGTGCAACACCTCGCACACACGCGCGTACGTACAAGAGAAACGTGCCTCGCTCGGCCCCCGACCACCCACCATAACCAGGAACTCCCTCGATATTTTCCTCGCCCTCGCTTCTACCACGGTTTTTTCCGTCATGGACGACCCAAAGAATGTCATGCAGCTGCGTCTCCAGCCTGCCCAGGACTAAAAGCCCATTTTCTGTCATGATTTTTGTCATAGAAGTAGGACCCCACCACATCTATGATGATACCTGGTTTTGTCACTATTATCGTCATAGAAGTGTCATAAGCATGACCGAAAAAAAATTCGTTTGGCCCAAAATGTCACGGATGTCTTTTTCTTTGTAGTGTGACGCAAGCGTGCTACGACCATTCCGCACACGACCCCCACGTCACAGACTCAATGCAGGCCGTGGGGAAGCGGAACTGGCGACTCAATAGGATAAAACTCTCCCACGCGTGCCCGCGCACCGTTCTAGGCCTGGCCCAACAACGCTTCGCGCTTATGTATGGCCCAGGCATGGGGGCTCTTGTCGGTGTACAATAGTAGGGGCTTTTCTGTACCCCTTTACTTGTGCACGGACAGTCGTAGCCACACCTGCGACCATGCTTGGCGCGGTAGAGGAAGGAAAGGTACGAGGCTGCCAAGGCAACACTCAAGCCAGAGGCATGAAGAGCAAAGGGACAAGATAGATTCCCCCTGGCAACACCCTTGCTGGAGAGACCAACATAGCCCCGGCAAGAGCCTTGCCGGGGAAACTTGCCCAATACCAGCAAGGCCGCCGCCCTTGAGCCTGAGAGTTTTGATACAATCGACAATGTCAAGACCAAGACTCAGGGGCGCCTGTGTGGTGCCTTGCAGATCTTTGTGAAGACCAAAGGCCTACAAGTCTAGATAAAAAACCAGAAGACAAAGACCCCCGGCAAGATCCTTGCCGGGGACAGAAGATGACCCACGGCAAGACCCTTGCCGGGGACGGCCACGAGACCCCGGCAAGACCCCTTCCTGGGGCATCTACGGGGCCGTGGCTAGTCCTGCACCCATGTAACACCCCGGATGTAGCTTTCCATAATTGTAACTCCAACTCTTGCCATTTCCGGCTATGTGCTATGTTTTTCCTCCGTGGTTGGGCTTTTGTCTTTTGTTTTGCATTTTGTTCATGTCATGCATTCCATCTCATTGCATCATGCGCATTGCATCTGCATGTTTTCATAAAGCTTGCATCCGTTCGTAGTTGCCGCGTTCCCCCCTTGCCTTCGTTGTTCCTTTCGAGAGAAACCGTTCATTTGTTGTCCGACCGTTTGAGCCTCTCTGCACAGCCACCGACCACCTCCGCAACCTAGTCAGAAAACTTCTCCCGGACCCGACCCGGGCTGTCATGACCAATGGGTCCGGATCATCTCCAAACGTCCATAAAACATCTCCGTTTTCTTATTTGAACTCCCTAGCCTATATATTTCTCGACCTTTCGATTACGATCGGAGGGACGAAATAGCCCCTACCCAAAAATCCAGCCTATATAAACTGACTCAACCATAAATTTGAGGAGAGCTGTCCCATCCTCCTAGCCGCCGCCGCCACTCCTCCTGTCTCGTCTTCCTCGGGATCCTCCCAGATCCCCTTCTCACCCAACCAGCGCCTCCCCTGGTCTCCTCCTCGTTTCCCCCATCGACCCAATCCCCTGGCACCGCCGCCATCTTCCCCTTGTTTTCAGCGCCACCAAATCAACACTACAGCCTCCGCAGCTCCTCCCGATCCAAACCATCCACCACCTCTCGCGTCTCCCCAAGCTCGACCCCTCGCGCTGCTCGCCGGAGCAACCAACGACGACCCTCACCTCCAGGACCTCCTCCTCGCCACCTCGTCGTCCTTCTGCCCCGCCAGTGTTCTTCCCGAGGACGCCAGCCGCCCTCCTCAACCACCTTGCGTCGCCGTCGGCTGCAAGCAGCACCACCAGCAGATGAGCCCCCATCGGGCCCTCTCGTTCCTCTGTTTTCCTCCTCTCGGTATCTCGTCTCTCTCTCGTTCTCTCTCTGTACCAGGATGCAACGTCGCCCATGGCCTTGTCTCCGGCCAGAACGAGCTTCCCCGTGTTCCTCCACCTCGCCTCCTCGGGCGCACGCGCCTACCACCGGCCGGCCACGGCCAGGTCGCCTCGCCTCCTCTCGCTCTCACTCCAGTCCTCTCTCTGTCCCTCCCACTTGTCTGAATTTTCCCTGCCATGGCCCTGCAGTTCCTCCCCGCCTGGAGCTCCCTTGCGCCGCCGGATCCGAGACCCCCTCGCCCGGACCTGCCCGTTCCCGGCGCCTCGCGTCGCCGTCAGCCACCCGTCGCCGGAGTTCCTTGTCAGCTCTCGCGCCGACCTGCAAGTCCGACGCCGCTGCGGCTCCCCACTTCAACCCATTGCTACACCTTCGCTCGGTCAGCTGGCGCGTTGACCTCAGCCTTGAGCCCAGTAGCGCCTCAGCCGCATCCACCGACCTAGGTCGAGCCCAGCAAGGTGAGCAGCCCAGGCGCCCAGTGCACTATTCATATTCGGCCCGTATAGTTCTTTTTGGTTCTGCGATTTTAGCATTTATCCAGAGTTGGCAGATTTGCAGAAAACCCCTTCATCATCATGCATATATTAACTCAACAACCGTGCATCATATGTAGATAATTTATACATGTAAAATGCTTAGAATTTTGTGTAGATTAATAATTTGCTACTTTCATCCATTTTTTAAAATGTTTAAAATGATGTTTGTTTAAATTTGCTCAAATGCCATGTTAAAATGAATTATTCATAACTAAATAACCGTAGCTTGGTTTTAAATAAACTTTATATGTAAATGGGGTGTAAAAATGCATATATTAACTTGGTGTAGTTTATTTTCCTGTTTAACAACAATAAAATTTGATTTAGGGCAGAACAGTACCGAATCTAAAATATGCACTTGGGGATCTTACGGAATTGTTGTTCGTTGTTCCGGCCTCATTTAAACTTGCCTAGACAGGTAGTTTTCATATGCTTCACCCCTTGCCATGTTTAATAACATTTAATATTCTTGGGTACAAAACCGAGAGAGAACTAAATAATTGATGTGGTGTTTTGTAAATATGCAACTAGTGGCATATTGAGCTCCACTTAACTTGTAGTATTGTTTGTTGCACTTTGCCATGCCATGCCTCTTTAAACCGGACATGCATCATACTTGTCTGTGCATCATGCCATGTTTATGCTTGTGCATTTACCATGTTGTTTGTTTCTTTCCAGTGATGCTTCTTAGTTCCGGTAATGTTGCGATTGTGAGGATTCGTTCGACTACTTCCGTTCGTCTTCTTCATGGACTCATTCTTCTTCCTAGCGGGATTTCAGGCAAGATGACCGTCACCTTGGATCTCATTACTATCATTGCTATGCTAGTTGCTTCGTTCTTTCGCTATGCCGCGTTACCTACCACTTGCTTATCAAGCCTCCCAAATTGCATGATAGCCCCTAACCGTTGTCACCCTTCCTAGCAAACCGTTGTTTGGCTATGTTACTGCTTTTGCTCAGCCCCTCTTATAGCGTTGCTAGTTGCAGGTGAAGATGAAGATTGCTGCATGTTGGATTATGTTTACGTCGGAATATCACAATATCTCTTATATTATTAATGCATCTATATACTTGGTAAAGGGTGGAAGGCTCGGCCTTATGCCTAGTGTTTTGTTCCACTCTTGCCGCCCTAGTTTCCGTCATATCGGTATTATGTTCCCGGATTTTGTGTCCCTAACGGTTGGGTGATTTATGGGACCCCTTGACGATTCGCTTTGAATAAAACTCTTCCAGAAGGCCCAACATTGGTTTTACTATTTGCCTCACCTATGCCCTTTTTTTCCTTGGGTTTAGGAGCCCGAGGGTCATCTTTATTTTAGCCCCCGGGATAGTTCTCCTCTGAGTCTGGTCCAAACCGGCGATGTCCGGCGCCCTGGCAACCAGAGTCTATGCCAACCCGTCGTCTTGCTCATCCGGTGTGCCCCGAGAACGAGATATGTGCAGCACCTATCGGGATTTGTCGGCACATTCGGGCGGCTTTGCTGGTCTTGTTTTACCATTGTTGAAATTTCTTGTAAACGGGATTCCGAGACGGATCGGGTCTTCCCGGGAGAAGGAATATCATTCGTTGATCGCGAGAGCTTATCATGGGCTAAGTTGGGACACCCCTGCAGGGTTTGAACTTTCGAAAGCCGTGCAGCGGTTATGTGGCGAGATGGGAATTTGTTAATATCCGGTTGTAGTAAACTTGAAGTAAACTCTTCTAAAATACACCAACCGTGTAATGCGTAACCGTGAGTGTCTCTTTTCGGGGTTGATCGAGAGGAGAACACGGTTTCTGGGTTATGTCTAACGTAAGTAGGAGTTCAGGATCACTTCTTGATCATTACTAGTTGACGACCGCTTGCTTTGCTTCTCTTCTCGCTCTTATTTGCATAAGTTAGCCACCATACATTGCTTAGTCGCTGCTGCAACCTCACCACTTTACCCCTTCCTTTCCCATTAATCTTTGCTAGTCTTGATACCAATGGTAATGGGATTGCTGAGTCCTCGTGGCTCACAGATTACTACAACAACAGTTGCAGGTACAGGTTATGCGATGATCATGACACGAGAGCGATGTTTGCTTGTTGTGGAGTTCTCCTTCTGCTTCTTCTCCGATTAGGGGATAGGTTCCAGGTCGGCAGCCTGGGCTAGCAGGGTGGATATTGTTTGAGTTTCTATTTATGTTTCATCCGTAGTCAGATGTTGATCTTATGTATGTTGTATTCATGTGACATTGTATGTCTTGGATGTATCCCCACTATTATGAAATGTTGATGTAATGATATCCACCTTGAAAAAGCGTATCAATATGCGGTTCTATCCTTGGTGGGACCTTCGAGTCTCTTTAGGATAGTATCGCATATTGTGCGTGACAAGTTGGTATCAGAGCCTCGACCGACCATAGGAGCCCCCTTGATTGTTGGCCGTTGTTTTGTCTAGAAGAAAACTATTTTGAGTCTTAGGATTATATATATCGGAGAGTAGGATACTTTTTACTCCTCAGTCCCTTCGTCACTCTGGTGAGGCCTCCTGACGTAGATGTTTTGTCTTTCCTCTCCTCAAATTTCACGAAATTTTTTTAGGATCACGCGGGTATCTTGGGATCGTTCCGATTGTCTTGTGACGAGAACATTGTTCTTGGTGCCTCCTAACATTTAGGGTTTGTGGCAGTGTCCCGGGGAGTTGAGCTCCGAGGTGTTGTCGTCACAATTTTCTCGTTGCAGTTCTGGAATACCTGAGTTTTGCCGACATCGAAAATCTCTTTTATGTAGTTGTTGGTGAGATAACCTCAACGGCACCCAGTACTGGGGAGTTCGGGAGTATTGCCATAACTCGTATAACGGATGCTTTTCGAAGGTTGAGGTACACGATTTCCGGAGTTTTCTTGGTTATGTGTTGAAGGATGGATACAGCTGGATCTAGGTATTGTTAGTTTGGGTGATATATTTTGTGTCCCTGTATCCCCAACACCGGATTGCATAACCGAGAAAGTTTCGGAGTTTATAGGTGGGAATTCAAGTAGCTCCTAGAATATCTTTCCGACAGATGCATCATATGGGATTGGGTAAATCTCTATCATATGTATTTGTTTCGGCTTATTCTGCAAGCCAAATCCTTTGTTTTGTTTTATTTGTGGTATTCAAGTTGCTTCGAAGTCAAATGTTGAATCCATACCTTTCCTAAACGGTGTTCTCATATTGCTATGTGAATACTAATACTTCTTGATCATCGAGGTCGTCATGCTAATTCTTTTCACAACCGGCGTGCTTCTCTTCAAGTGGATCCGATCATCTCAACATTTGCGAGATCAACTCTAAGTTTTCTCAACGGTATCCGCTTCATCCGTCCCCAAGTTGCCTTTGTTTTCCCGCCCTCCCACCCTGTTTCTTCAAGGAATCAGATTTCTTAATCATGTATCCTTTTATTTGTGGGAAGTCTCTTCATTGTTTTCTTTCAATGTTCTTATCCGGTGATTTCCCATGAAGATGCTCAACAGTTTCAAGTTCATCATTCTTCATTCTCGTATTCTTTTCCGGTGGACTTAACTCAAGCTTTCAGTGTTGATCATATTCCTTTCCTTGTTGCAAATGCTTTCTCTTGCCGATGCACCTCTTAATAATTCACTTCTGGCTATTCATTTGTTCTGGAGTGTTGAAGATATCTCAGAAGGCTCGTGTTTTCATTCCAGATCCGTTCAAGTTATTTTGAGGTTGTTATCTCATTCAAGCCATTTAATTCTACCGGTGCAATCTTTATTTCAAGCAATCCTTCAACGATGTTTCTTTCGAGTGGGCCCTAATCCACATGTCTTTTCCCAGGATCTTACCTGACTCTTCTAATTTTCCTGGAACTATTCTCAAATTCTTTTCAAAGTTTGACGTAAGAATGAATTTTCATCGATCCACATGCCTTCTCCAAGGTCGCTTTCAAACTTTTTTCATCTTTGGCTCAACCTTTCCTCTTTTAATCCTTCCGGAGTTTCTCAACAATTTGGTGGTGTTTCTCCTCGTCATTCTCAGCATGTGAAGACCGAAGAAGAGTTCCTACTAAATCCTTACCCGTTCTTCCAAAGATGCGTAGTTCAAGTTTGATGCCATCCTCTCATAATTGTTTTCGATTGTGGGAATTCTTTTCACCCATCCGGAGCATTTCATGAGTTGTTCCCATTTCTTTCCTCCGTAGGCCATCATGTCATAATTCCTCATTCTCAGCTTTCAACTCTCGTTCTCCAAATCTTACCGGTGCATCATTCAAGTATTCTCTAATCAGCTCGTGATCTATTCATTCATTTGTATCTAAATTCCCTCAAGTATCAACGCCGTTTTCTAATTCCTCCCGGTGATTCGTTCTCTTTTCTTCATTCATTTTCAATTCTTACGGTGGTTCGTTCAAGAGTTCTCTTCCTTCGTTATCATATAGATTCATTCGTTCTTTCCAATCCTATCGGTGGTTCATTGAAGACCTTCCCAAGTTTGCGCCTTATCTATCTTAATCCTTTCTACGAGAATAAGTAGTATGCCAAATCCATTGCTTGTCATCAATTTAATTGAAGGATACACATAACATAATTCTTATTCTTGTTTCATCCAAGTGATTAACTCCTCTTTCGGAGTTCCAAGTTTTCCGCATTATCTCGTCACGAAGCTCCATCTAAATCATCGCAAGGCTTCAACTTGTGTTCTCAACTTCTCTTTCGTTTTATCATCTTTTTATTACTGGAGTTCTTGATAGAGGCTCTACATGATGGTTCGTCAAGGATTCTTTTCATTCTTCAATTGTTCTTTAAGATTTCTCTCGAAGTTATGATCCGTCAAGCCATACTTCAAAATAAACATGGTGCTCAACACATGTTTTGTTTTGAGGAGTTCAAGCATTCTTCATCTTGCATTCTAAAGTGCAATTCTTTCTACCTTATCTTTTGAGATGGTGTTATGTCATCCTTGGCAATTTCTCCTCGTGCTTCATGATTCACATGTTGTCGAGAATGAGGTATTTAAATCCATCAATCTCTTCATTGGAGTTATCTTGGGTTATTTTTCACCTAAAGCTTTCCCTAAGGATTGTTGCTATTTATGGTGCTTATAAATGACCCAAGTTCTTCATTTGTCCTCCGGTGAAATAAGTTTCTCGTCTCCTTGTTGATATCAATCCAATCATTTGTTTCCGTTGGTGGCGAGCTCACCTCATAATTTTGAGGTCTTTTCCATAAGCCCACTACAAGCTTATCCTTTCATTGTTGGTTTTCCAACAACTCCGTTCTAACCTTCTTGGAAGGGTGCTTCCAAGATCATTTGTGGCAGAAGTTGGCATTTTCTTCTCCATTCTATTATTCCAATGATCTATCTTCTATTCTTCTTCCGGAGGCATGGTGATGTTGCTCTTTTCACGCATCACCTCGTTTTGTAAAGATCATGTTCCTTTTCTTGCTTATCCATTTAACCGGAGTGTCGTGTCCTCTTTTCAAGTTCTTCCCATTTTGTCAAGTCTTGCATCTCTTTTCAACCGGAGTCTTTGTCCTAATTTGTTCTTCCTTATTCCTTGTTTATCTCGTTTCAACCAGAGTGGTTTCGATTCCTTCTTGTCCATTGTACTCGTCATTCATAGCTTTGCAACCTCCAAGGTTCAAAAGGTGTTCCTTGTTTCTATTTTCTGCCGCAGTGCTCTCAATTGTGTTCAACTCTGTTACGCTTTCTTTCAACTTTTTAACCTCTCAAGGTTCTTTGGTTTCGCTCGTTCGTCGAAGAAGCAACTTAGTTTAACCTCTTAACTTCCTCTTCCTTTTCCCTCCGGTGCCATCCTATATCTCGGGACGAGATCCTCTTTTAGTGGTGGAGTGTTGTAACACCCCGGATGTAGCTTTCCATAATTGTAACTCCAACTCTTGCCATTTCCGGCTATGTGCTATGTTTTTCCTCCGTGGTTGGATTTTTGTCTTTTGTTTTGCATTTTGTTCATGTCATGCATTTCATCTCATTGCATCATGCGCATTGCATCTGCATGTTTTCATAAAGCTTGCATCCGTTAAGTAGTTGCGCGTTCCCCTTGCCTTCGTTGTCCCTTTCGAGAGCAACCGTTCATTTGTTGTCCGACCGTTTGAGCCTCTCTGCACAGCCACCGACCACCTCCGCAACCTAGTCAGAAAACTTCTCCCGGACCCGGCCCGGGCTGTCATGACCAATGGGCCCGGATCATCTCCAAACGTCTATAAAACATCTCCGTTTTCTTATTTGAACTCCCTAGCCTATATATTTCTCGACCTTTCGATTACGATCGAAGGGACGAAATAGCCCCTACCCAAAAATCCAGCCTATATAAACTGACTCAACCATAAATTTGAGGAGAGCTGTCCCATCCTCCTAGCCGCCGCCACTCCTCCTGTCTCGTCTTCCTCGGGATCCTCCCAGATCCCCTTCTCACCCAACCAGCACCTCCCCTGGTCTCCTCCTCGTTTCCCCCATCGACCCAATCCCCTAGCACCGCCGCCATCTTCCCCTTATTTTCAGCGCCACCAAATCAACACTACAGCCGCCGCAGCTCCTCCCGATCCAAACCATCCACCACCTCTCGTGCCTCCCCGAGCTCGACCCCTCGCGCCGCTCGCTGGAGCAACCAGCGACGACCCTCACCTCCAGGACCTCCTCCTCGCCACCTCGTCATCCTTCCTCCCCGCCGGTGTTCTTCCCGAGGACGCCAGCCGCCCTCCTCAACCACCTTGCGTCGCCGTCGGCCGCAAGCAGCACCACCAGCAGATGAGCCCCCGTCGCACCCTCTCGTTCCTCTGTTTTCCTCCTCTTGGTATCTCATCTCTCTCTCTCGTTCTGTCTCTGTACCAGGATGCAGCGTTGCCCATGGCCTTGTCTCCGGCCAGAACGAGCCTCCCCGTGCTCCTCCACCTCGCCTCCTCGGGCGCCCGCGCCTACCGCCGGCCGGCCACGGCCAGGTCGCCTCGCCTCCTCTCGCTCTCACTCCGGCCCTCTCTCTATCCCTGCCACTTGTCTGAATTTTCCCTGCCATGGCCCTGCAGTTCCTCCCTGCCTCGGAGCTCCCTTGCGCCGCCGGATCCGAGACCCCCTCGCCCGGACCTGCCCGTTCCCGGCGCTCGCGTCGCTGTCAGCCACCCGTCGCCGAAGTTCCTTGTTGGCTCTTGCACCGACCTGCAAGTCCCACGCCGTCGCGGCTCCCCTGCTTCAACTGCTACACCGCCCGCTCGGTCAGGCTGCCGTTGCCCTCGGCCGGAGCCCAGTAGCGCCTCGGCCCGCATCCACCGACCTGGGTCGAGCCCAGCTAGGTGAGCAGCCCAGGTGCCCAGTGCACTATTCAGATTCGGCCCGTATAGTTTTTTTTTTGGTTCTGTGATTTTAGCATTTATCCAGAGTTGGCAGATTTGCAGAAAACCCCTTCATCATCAAGCATATATTAACTCCACAACCGTGCATCATATATAGATAATTTATACATGTAAAATGATTAGAATTTTGTGTAGATTAATAATTTGCTACTTTCATCCATTTTTTAAAATGTTTAAAATGATGTTTGTTTAAATTTGCTCAAATGCCATGTTAAAATGATTTATTCATAATTAATTAACCGTAGCTCGGTTTTAAATAAACTTTATATGTAAATGGGGTGTAAAAATGCATAGATTAACTTGGTGCAGTTTATTTTCCTGTTTAACAACAATACAATTTGGTTTAGGGCAGAACAGTACCGAATCTAAAATATGCACTTGGGGATTTTCCGGAATTGTTGTTCGTTGTTCCGGCCTCATTTAAGCTTGCCTAGGTAGGTAGTTTTCATATGCTTCACCCCTTGTCATGTTAATAACATTTAATATTGTTGGGTACAAAACCGAGAGAGAACTAAATAATTTATGTGGTGTTTTGTCAATATGCAACTCGTGGCATATTGAGCTCCACTTAACTTGTAGTATTTTTTGTTGCACTTTGCCATGCCATGCCTCTTTAAACCGGACATGCATCATACTTGTCTGTGCATCATGCCATGTTTATGCTTGTGCATTTACCATGTTGTTTGTTTCTTTCCGGTGTTGCTTCTTAGTTCCGGTAATGTTGCGATTGTGAGGATTCGTTCGACTACTTCCATTCGTATTCTTCATGGACTCGTTCTTCTTCCTAGCAGGATTTCAGGAAAGATGACCGTCACCTTGGATCTCATTACTATCATTGCTATGCTAGTTGCTTCGTTCTTTCGCTATGCCGCGTTACCTACCACTTGCTTATCAAGCCTCCCAAATTGCATGATAGCCCCTTACCTTTGTCACCCTTCCTAGCAAACCGTTGTTTGGCTATGTTACCGCTTTTGCTCAGCCCCTCTTATAGCGTTGCTAGTTGTAGGTGAAGATGAAGATTGCTCCATGTTGGATTATGTTTATGTTGGGATATCAAAATATCTCTTATATTATTAATGCATCTATATACTTGGTAAAGGGTGGAAGGCTCGGCCTTATGCACAGTGTTTTGTTCCACTCTTGCCGCCCTAGTTTCCGTCATATCGGTATTATGTTCCCGGATTTTGCGTCCCTAACGCGGTTGGGTGATTTATGGGACCCCCTTGACGGTTCGCTTTGAATAAAACTCTTCCAGCAAGGCCCAACATTGGTTTTACCATTTGCCTCACCTATGCCCTTTTTTTCCCTTGGGTTTTTGTAGCCCGAGGGTCATCTTTATTTTAGCCCCACCGGGCCAGTTCTCCTCTGAGTGCTGGTCCAAACCGAGCGATGCCCGGCACCCCCTGGGCAACCAGGGTCTATGCCAACCCATCGTCTTGCTCATCCGGTGTGCCCCGGGAACGAGATATGTGCAGCTCCTATCGGGATTTGTCGGCACATTCGGGCGGCTTTGCTGGTCTTGTTTTACCATTGTCGAAATGTCTTGTAAACGGGATTCCGATACTGATCAGGTCTTCCCGGGAGAAGGAATATCCTTCGTTGATCGCGAGAGCTTATCGTGGGCTAAGTTGGGACACCCCTGCACGGTTTGAACTTTCGAAAGCCGTGCCCGCGGTTATGTGGCAGATGGGAATTTGTTAATATCCGGTTGTAGTAAACTTGAAGTAAACTCTTCTAAAATACACCAACCGTGTGCGTAACCGTGAGTGTCTCTTTTCGGGGTTGATCGATAGGAGAACACGGTTTCTGGTTTGTGTCTAACGTAAGTAGGAGTTTAGGATCACTTCTTGATCATTACTAGTTGACAACCGCTTGCTTTGCTTCTCTTCTCGCTCTTATTTGCGTAAGTTAGCCACCATACATTGCTTAGTCGCTGCTGCAACCTCACCACTTTACCCCTTCCTTTCCCATTAAGCTTTGCTAGTCTTGATACCCATGGTAATGGGATTGCTGAGTCCTCGTGGCTCATAGATTACTACAACAACAGTTGCAGGTACAGGTTATGCGATGATCATGACGCGAGAGCGATGTTTGCTTTTTTTGGAGTTCTCCTTCTGCTTCTTCTTCGATCAGGGGATAGGTTCCAGGTCGGCAGCCAGGGCTAGCATGGTGGATATTGTTTGAGTTTCTGTTTATGTTTCATCCATAGTCGGATGTTGATCTTATGTATGTTGTATTGTTGTATTCATGTGACATTGTATGTCTTGGATGTATCCCCACTATTATGAAATGTTAATGTAATGATATCCACCTTGCAAAAGCGTATCAATATGCGGTTCTATCCTTGGTGGTACCTTCGAGTCTCTTTAGGATAGTATCACATATTGGGCATGACAACCCACCAACATTTCACTGCCCCGCGGCCGTTCTGATGTGGCAACCAGCCCACCAACTAGGCGAGCGCCTGCGTGGAAGCATGCAGCTTCTAGGCCAACTAGTCAAGCACCTACGTGGTGGCATGCAATTCTTCGTGAAGACCTTGTCACCACACCAGCTCAGCAACCAGCCAGCTAGCATGGCGCTGCATGCGTCGTGAAGACCAACTAGACGAGCTCTGTTGCCGCCCCTGATAAAGCGATAGAGTACGTCGGCAGCGCATTAAATGCGTTTGTCCTACGGTACAAGGCGATAAACTTGTACACTGTAGATACTTTCCACCTCCTGTGTGCCACTGTGGTGATCCCTTTGACATATAAAAGGAGGCTGATGTCTACTACACAACCTTCTTCTTGTAGATGTTGTTGGGCCTCCCAAGTGCAGAGGTTTGTAGGACAGTAGCAAATTTCCCTCAAGTGGATGACCTAAGGTTTATCAATCCGTGGGAGGCGTAGGATGAAGATGGTCTCTCTCAAGCAACCCTGCAACCAAATAAAAAAGAGTCTCTTGTGTCCCAAACACACCGAATACAATGGTAAATTGTATAGGTGCACTAGTTCGGCGAAGAGATGGTGATACAAGTGCAATATGGATGGTAGATATATGTTTTTTTAATCTGAAAATATAAAAACAGCAAGGTAGCAAGTGATAAAAATGAGCGTAAACGGTATTGCAATGCTAGGAAATAAGGCCTAAGGTTCATACATTCACTAGTGCAAGTTCTCTCAACAATATAACATAATTGGATCATATAACTATCCCTCAACATGCAACAAAGAGTCACTCCAAAGTCACTAATAGCGGAGAATGAACGAAGAGATTATTGTAGGGTACGAAACCACCTCAAAGTTATCCTTTCTGATCAATCTATTCAAGAGTCCGTAGAAAAATAACACGAAGCTATTCTTTCCGTTCGATCTATCCTAGAGTTCATACTAGAATAACACCTCAAGATGCAAATCAACCAAAACCCTAATGTCACCTAGATACTCCAACGTCACCTCAAGTATCTGTGGGTATGATTATAGGATATGCATCACACAATCTCAGATTTATCTATTCAGCCAACACAAAGAACTTCAAAGAGTGCCCCAAAGTTTCTACATGAGAGTCAAGACGAAAACGTGTGCCAAACCCTATGCATAAGTTCACAAGGTCACTGAACCCGCAAGTTGATCACCGAAACATACATCAAGTAGATCACGTGAATATCCCATTCTCACCACAAATAAGCACAGGCAAGACATACATCAATTGTTCTCAAATCCTTAAAGACTCAATCCGATAAGATTACTTCAAAGGGAAAACTCAATTCATCACCAGGAGATAGAGGGGGAGAAACATCATAAGATCCAACTATAATAGCAAAGCTCGCGATACATCAACAACGTGCCAAATCAAGAACACAAGAGAGAGAGAGAGATCAAACACATAGCTACTGGTACATACCCTCAGCCCCGAGGGTGAACTACTCCCTCCTCGTCATGGAGATCGCCGGGAGGATGAAGATGGCCACCGGTGACGGATCCACCCTCCGGCAGGGTGCCAGAACAGGGTCCCGATTGGTTTTTGGTGGCTACAGAGGCTTGCCGCGGCGGAACTCCCGATCTAGGTTATGTTCTGGAAGTTTGGGTATATATAACAGGTGTTGGCGTCGGGAACAAGTCAGGGGGTCTCCGAGGCGGCCACGAGGTAGGGGGGCGCGCCCAGGGGGGTAGGGCGCGCCCCGACCCTCGTGGGTGCCTTGGGACTCTTCTGGTCCATCTCCGATATTTCGTAGGCTTCTTATGGTCCAAAATTAATCTCCGTGAAATTTCAGGTCAATCGGACTCTGTTTGGTTTTCCTTTTTTGCGCTACTCAAAAACAAGGAAAAAACAGAAACTGGCACTGGGCTCTGGGTTAATAGGTTAGTCCCAAAAATAATATAAAAATGTATATTAAATCCCATTAAACATCCAAAACAGATAATATAATAGCATGGAACAATAAAAAAATTATAGATACGTTGGGGACGTATCAGAGGCCCGAGGCGTACTGTGGAAGGATTCAGACTTTTTGGACTGGACATGCACCGCAGCTAGTTCAAGAGCTCAAGAACACTAAACATACACAGACAAGCAGGACTAGGGTTTTACGCATCATTTGCGACCCGAACCTGGGTAAAAATTCCCTCCCGCTGATCTTTTAGACCTGCTCTTTGCGTAGCTCCACGCCCCGCCTACCATAGAGGGGATTCCCTGGGATCCCATAGGTGTCGTTTCCCCCGACAGGTTGGACCGTTGCTTAGGTGATGTTCTTACTTGAAGAAACCTCCTACTTATGATTAACCCTCCCGCAAGCATCCGCAACTACAAGAAAAGTATTAAGAATAAATTCTAACCATAGCATTAAACTTTTGGATCCAATCGGTCCCTTACGGAATAGAGCATAAACTGGGGTTTAAGCTTTTGTCACTCTCATAACCCATCATCTAATTGCTACTACACAATGCATTCCCTTAGGCCCAAATATGGTGAAGTGTCATGTAGTCGACCTTCACATGACACCACTAAGGGAATCACAACATACATAATATCAAAATATCGAACACATATCAAATTCACATGATTACTTGCAACATGATTTCTCTCGTGTCCTCAAGAACAAAAGTAACTACTCACAAATGATAAACATGCTCATTATCAGAGGAGTATTAAATAGCATATTGGATCTGAAAAAATAATCTTCCACCAAATAAACCATATATTAATCAACTACAAGATGTAATCAACACTACTAGTCACCCACAAGCACCAATCTATAGTTCCGGTAACAAGATTGAACACAAGAGATGAACTAGGGTTTGAGATGAGATGGTGCTGTTGAAGATGTTGATGGAGATTGCCCTCCCCAAGATGGGAGAGTTGTTGGTGATCATGATGATGATGATTTCCTCCTCCGGGAGGGAAGTTTCCCCAACAGAATCACTCCGCCAGAGGGCAAAAGTGCTCCTGCCCAAGTTCCCCCTCGATGTGGCGGCGCTCCGTCCCGAAAGTCCTCCCCTTATTTTTTTCTAGGTAAAAATCACCTATATACCAGAGGATGGGCACCGGAGGTGGCCTGGGTGAGCACAACCCACCAGGGCGCGCCTGGGCTCCCTGGCACACCTAGGTGGGTTGTGCCCACCTGATGGGCTCCTCTGGTAGTTATTTTCTCCAATAATTCTCATATATTCCATAAAAATCCTCGCGAAGTTTCAGCTCATTTGGAGTTGTGCATAATAGGTAGCCTAACGTAGCTTTTTCAGGTCTAGATTTCCAGCTACCGGAATTCTCCCTCTTTGTGTATAACTTGCAAATTATGAGAGAAAAAGCATTAGAATTACTCCAAAAAGCATTATTATGGATAAAAACATTATAAATAATAGTAAGAAAACATGAGCAAAATGGACTTATCAACCCCCAAGCTTAGACCACGCTTGTCCTCAAGCGAAAACCAAAATCGAAAAACATGTCCACATGCTTTGAGAGAGAGGTGTCGATAAAAACAAAATACGGACATAGAAGCATCATGTTGATTATTGTAACAACAACAAAATTAAACATAAGACTTTTATCAAAGGAATTTTATCATATACTTCTCATGAATAAGTAACAATTCATCACACAATCGAAGTATAAAGCAAAAACTCTATTAAAAACCGACAAACTATGCTCTTAGTCAACTTTGCAACTACAATTCATCATCTTTTCTGGAAGGGTCAAGTATCGGAGCCTTTAGGCAAGTCCACATACTCAACCATCATATAGTCTTCTATGGTTGCTAACACTCACCGCATACACATGAGCAAAACGTTTCAACCGGACACATACTCAAAAACTATAAACCCCTCTAGGTTTATTGTTTCACCTCCCAACGTACTCACCTCAAGGGTGATGTCAACACTAATAACTCATGCTATCTATATTACTCTGGACATATGTGCCTAGATCTTTCCTCACCACATGATGCTTGGCAAAGGAGAAAAACAAAAAGGACTGGAAGGAAAACTTTGACTCTTTGCAGAAAAGTAAATACATAAAAGCAAAATATAGGCCCTTCGCAGAGGGAAGCAGATGTTTCCATGCACTTATTTGTTTATATGCTCAACCCCTTAGTGCAAAAGAACGTCACGTTACATTGCCCCTTGTGATAGCGACCTCTATTATGCAGTCTGTCACTTATATTCTTCACCATCACAAGTTCGTGCAATGCTCATTTTTTTCTTACATTAAATGATCTCACACATTTAGAAGCAATGTTATTGCCTTTTTGCACCGATGACAACTTACTTGAAGGATCTTGCTCAATCCCTAGGTAGGTATGGTGGACACTTGAAAAAAAGATTTGGCTTTAAGGGTTTTTGGATGCACAAGTAGTATCTCTACTTAGTGCGGAATTTTTGGCTAGCAACGATAGGGGGCAAACACCACATGTTGACGTATCTATGACAATATGACTTCTATGTGAATATAAGCAAAGATAAACCATTCAGTTGTCTTCTTTGTCCAACATCAACAATTTTGGCATGTAATATTTTGATGAGGGCTCACAACCACAAAAGATTTCTAGGATAGTATATTTCTATGTGAATCTTCTCTTCCCTTATTAATTATTTCATGAGTTGCATCATTGACTAATCCTATGTTTGTCAATCTCTAATTAAATTTTCTACTTATACTTTTCCTTATGTGGTGTCATCACCTACCATAGGATTAGTATATGATCTTTTCATTATTTCTTTCCTTTTATTTCTTTCCTTTCTCTTTTTCTTTCTTATTTCTTTTCTTTAATTTGCAACATGAAAGTAAAGAAAGCAAAAACTCAAACTAAACTTTATTACATAACTTGCACACGATTACAAGGATAGATCACTAGGCAAACTCTCAAGGAAGAAATGATCAAACTAAACTTTTATTCATCTAAAGAAAAAGATCGAACTAAAATAAGTAAAAGCAAAAAGATAGTGGGATGATACAATACCGGGGCACCTCCCCCAAGCTTGGCGGAAGCCAAGGGGAGTGCCCATACCCGATATTCAATTCTCCTTTGGTGGTGAAGAAGGTGGTGGTGATGAAGTAGAGGTCTTGTCCTCGGATTTCCATGGCAGTGGTCCACCATCATAAAAGGAGGACTGAGTTTCACGGGTCCTGCAACTAGCAGCCAAACTCATACCTTTAAACCTCGCCTCATATTCAAAGACTTGGTTTTGGAGGACGTAGATCTGGCTTTGGAGGAAGTTGATTTGCTCATTGAGGGTGAAGACGATGTCCGTCAAGGGCTTGCCATCCACCTTGAGATCACGGGAGAGGTCCGTGATCATTAGGTGGCGTTGAGTCCACGCTCCACCATCCCCTTGCACCGAAAGACGTCTTGCTCCATAGCTTCAAGCCTAGCCTCCACGGTTCCCGTCCCCTGGGACATGGCACATCGCGGAGGTGAAGCACCCCCTCATGCATCTGGATGACCTGAGGGTGCTGCACCACTTCCCGAAGGTATGGGTTGATGACGTTCTTGAAGAACTTGTCCTTGGAGGAGCTTGAAGCAGCCATGGTAGATGGGATCTGACAGAAAATAGCAAGGAAAAGAAAATAGAGGATTTCTCTGTGATACAGTGACAAACAGGTTCGGGAAGTATATATAGATTTTTTTAAATCTTGGGGGACAAGTAAGTCATAGAAAAACAGAGTCTGGAAGGTGTCCCAGGTGGGCACAACCCACCTGGGTGCGCCAGGGCCTGGTGCGCCCTGGTGTCTTGTGCCCACCAGGGTACGCTTCCTGGAAGTTTCTTTATTTCCTAAAAATTTTATTATTCCAAAACTAATAAAAAATATTTTTGCAGATTATTCAGAGTCCATTTACTTACCGTATCTCCTTATTTTTATGCTTCTGGAGTGTTCCGGAAGGACTCTTTTATGTGTTCTTCCGGTGTCAAAGTTTGGATAATATTACTATCAACATTAATGGGCATACATGAGATATAATGTTTTATTCGTTGCCCATTGGCAACCTTCGGGTTAGTACCTTTGGAATTATTTATTTTGATGGCTCCAGACCGATAAACCTCCTCGATAACATAGGGGCCTTCCCATTTTGAGTGGAGTTTTCCTGCAAAGAAACTGAAATGAGAGTTGTACAAAAGAACTATTCTCCAACTTTAAACTCATGCTTTTGGATTCTTTTGTCATGCCATCTTTTAACCTTTTCGTTGAATAATTTTGCATCTTCATAAGCTTGGGTTCTCCATTCGTCTAGTGATCTAATCAAATAACCTCTTTTCACCAGCAAGCTTGAAATCATAATTGAGCTCTTTGATGGCCCAATATGCTTTATGTTCAAACTCAAGAGGTAAATGACAAGTTTTCCCATAAACCATTTTATAAGGAGACATACCCATAGGATTTTTATATGCTGTTCTACAAGCCCGAAGTGCATCATCTAATTTCTTAGACCAACTCTTCCCGGATCTATTGACAGTCTTTTGCAAAATTAATTTTATTTCTCTATTGCTAAGTTCAACATGACCACTAGACTGAGGATGACAAGGTGATGCAATTCTATGGTTAACATCATACTTGGCAAGCATTTTACGGAAAGCACCTTGAATAAAGTGTGAGCCACCATCAGTCATTAAATATCTAGGGACTCCAAACCTTTGGGAAATAACTTCCTTAAGAATTTTAGTAGAGGTGTTGTGATCAACACTACTGGTTGGAATAGCATCTACCCATTTAGTTACATAATCAGCAGCAACCAAAATATGTGTATACCCATTAGAGGAAGGAAAAGGTCCCATGTAATCAAATCCCCAAACATCAAATGGTTCAACAACAAGTGAATAATGCATAGGCATTTCTTGACGCTTACCGATATTACCTATTCTTTGATATTCCTCACAAGATAAGACGAACTTACGGACATCCTTGAGGAGAGTAGGCCAATAAAATCCAGATTGCAATACCTTGTTAGCAGTTTTATCTCCAGCATGATGCCCTCCATAAGCCTCGGAGTGTCATTTCCGTAGGATTTGTCCCTGTTCATGCTCAGGTACACAACATCTAAAAATACCATCCACTCCTTCTTTATAAAGATCTGGGTCATCCCAAAAGTAGTGTCTTAAATCATAGAATAATTTTTTCTTTGTTGTTATGTAAAGCTATGTGGTATATATTTAGCAACAATCTAATTAGCATAGTCAGCATACCAAGGAGTACTGTGAGCAACATTTATTGCAGCTAACTGCTCATCAGAAAAACTATCATCAATAGGTAGTGGGTCGTCAAGCACATTTTCAAGCCTAGATAAATTATCAGCTACTGGGTTCTCAACTCCTTTTCTATCAATGATATGTAAATCAAATTATTTTAACAAGAGAACTCATCGAATAAGTCTTGGTTTATCATCTTTCTTTTGCATAAGATATTTAATAGCAGCATGGTCTGTGTGAACAGTTACTTTCGAATCAACAATATAAGGTCTAAATTTATCACAAGCAAACACAACTGCTATGAATTCTTTTTCAGTAGTAGCATAATTTCTTTGAGCACTGTCTAGAGTTTTACTAGCATAATGGATTACATGAAGTTTCTTATCAACTCTTTGTCCTAGAACAACACCAACAACATAATCACTAACATCACACATAATTCCAAAAGGCAAGTTCCAATCAGGTGGTTGAACAATAGGTGCAGAAATTAAGGCTTTCTTGAGTGTTTCAAAGGCTTCTAAACAATCATCATCTAAAACAAAAGGAATATCCTTTTGTAAAAGACTAGTGAGAGGCCTAGAAATTTTAGAGAAGTCTTTGATAAATCTCCTATAGAAACCAGCATGACCTAAGAAACTACGAATACCTTTTATATATTTAGGACATCTCGTTTTCTCAATTGCATCAACCTTAGCTCGGTCCACTTCAATACCTCTTTTAGAAATTTTATGACCCAAGACAATGCCTTCATTAACCATAAAGTGGCACTTGCCCCGATTCAAGACAAGATTTGTTTGTTCACATCTCTGCAAAACTCGATCAAGATTGCTTAAACAATCATCAAAAGACATCCCATAAACAGAAAAGTCATCCATGAAAACCTCAACAATCTTTTCACAGAAGTCAGAGAATATAGCAGTGATACATCTTTGACAAGTAGCAGGTGCATTACATAAACCAAAAGGCATACGTCTATAAGCATAAGTTCCAAAGGGACAAGTAATATTGGTCTTTTCTTGATCAGGTTGAGAAAGAGGCATTTGTGAAAAACCGGAATATCCATCAAGGAAGCAAAAATGTGTGTTCTTAGATAATCTTTCAAGCATTTGATCAATAAAAGGCAGAGGGTAATGATATTTTCAAGTTGCTTTGTTTAATTTTCTAAAATCAGTTACCATTCTATAGCCTGTAACAATTCTTTGTGGAGTAAGTTCATTCTTATCATTAGGAACAACAATTATACCTCCTTTCTTAGGGACACAATGAACAAGACTTACCCATCTACTATCATCTATAGGATAGATTATACCTGCTTCCAGAAGTTTTAATATTTCCATTCTTACCACTTCTTTCATCTTCGGATTTAACCGACATTGGTGATCAACAACGGGTTTAGCATCATGTTCCATATTAATTTGGTGCTCACATAGAGTGGGACTAATGCCCTTTAAATCATCAAGAGTATGTCCAATAGCAGCTCAGTGCTTCTTTAGAACTTTCAATAATCCTTCTTCTTCATGTTCTGAAAGGTTAGCACTAATAACAACAAGATCTATCTTATTTTCATCAAGATAAGCATATTTCAAAGTGTTTGGCAATTGTTTTAATTCAAACACAGGATCACCTTTAGTTGGAGGAGGACCTCCTAGAGCTTCAATTGGAAAATTGTGTTTAAGCAGAGGACGTTGTTCAAAGAAAATCTTATCTATTTCATTTCTTTCATACATATGTAAATCGTTTTCATGGTCTAGCAAATTTTGTTCTAAAGGATCAATAGGTGGTACAGCAATAGAAGACCAATTAATTCATCCTTACTGGGCAATTCTTTTTCATGAAGCTTTGTACTAAACTTGGGAAAATTAAATTCATGAGGCTCATCACCAAAACTAACACCGATAGTTTGCTTCTCACAATCTATTCTAGCATCAACAGTGTTCAAGAAAGGTCTACCAAAGATAATGGGACAAAAGTCATCTTGTGGGGAACCAAGAACAAGAAAATCAGTAGTGTATTTTATTTTCCCACACAAGACTTCAACATCTCTAACAATCCCAATTGGTGATATAGTGTCTCTATTAGCAAGTCCAAAAGTAACATTTATGTCTTCTATCTCTACAGGTGCTATGTCATTCATAATTTCTTGATTTAAGGTGTAAGGGATAGCACTCACATGTGCACCTATGTCACATAAACCATGATAACAGTGATCTCATATTTTAACTGAGGTGACGGGAATGCCAACAACAGTCTATGTTTATCTTTTTATCAGGTTTGGCAATTCTAGCAGCTTCTTCACAAAAGTAAATAACATGCCCATCTATATGCTCTTCTAAGATATCTTTAACCATAGCAATACTAGGTTCTACTTTAATTTGTTCATCAGGTTTAGGTGTTCTAATATAGCTTTTGTTGACCAGAGTTGAAACTTTAGCATGTTCCTTTATCCTAACAGGGAAAGGTGGTTTCTCTATATAACCGAAGGAACAACTTGATCAACATTATAAAGTATAGTTTCTTCTTTAACTGGTACAAGTTGTTTGGTTTCTTCTTTAATAGGTGGGTGATATTTAAACCACTTCTCTTTAGGGAGATCAACATGAGTAGCAAATGATTCACAAAAGGAGGCTAATATCTCAGAGTCAAGTCCATATTTAGTGCTAAACTTCTGAAAAGCATCGGTATCCATAAAAGATTTAACACAATCATATTTAAGCTTAATACCTGACTCTTTACCTTCGTCGACTTCCCAGTCTTCAGAGTTGCATTTAGTTATTTCTAAAGTATCCCACCAGAACTCAATAGTCTTCTTCATAAAAGAACCAGCACAAGAAGTATCAAGCATGGTTTGATCATTACGAGAAAGCCGAGCATAAAAGTTCTGGATAATAATTTCTCTTGAGCACTCATGATTGGGGCATGAATATAACATTGACTTAAGCCTCCCCCAAGCTAGAGCGATACTTTCTCCTTCACGAGGACAAAAATTATATATATAATTCCGATCACGATGAACTAGATGCATAGGATAAAAAATTTGGTGGAACTCCAATTTTAAACGATTCCAATTCCAAGATCCGATATCATCGCATAGCCTATACCATGCCAATGCTTTTCCCTTCAAAGATAAAGGGAAAAACTTTTTCATAACTTCATCCCTGGGTAAACCCGCAAGGTTCAACAATCCACAAATTTGTTCTACATATATCAAGTGCATATCAGGATGTTCGGTTCCATCTCCTGCATAAGGATTAGCTAGCAGTTGTTCTATCATACCGGAAGGAATTTTATATTAAATATTTTCAGTAGGTGCAGTAGGTTGAGGGGTAGCTAATTGTGGTTCTGGTCAAGGTTAAGATACCCCGAACAAACCCCTCAAAGGATTGTTTTCCATAGTAACAAGTGACAATAAATTTCAGCACACTATATAAATGTTTCCTTACCAGTTTCCACTTACCGAAGGCGCTTCACTCCCCGGCAATGATGCCAGAAAATAGCCTTGATGACCCACAAGTATAGGGGATCAATTGTAGCTCTTTTCGATAAGTAAGAGTGTCAAACCCAACGAGGAGCAGAAGGATATGACAAATGGTTTTCAGCAAGGTAATGTCTGCAAGTGCTGAAATTGTAAGTAGCGGAGTAGTTTGATAGCAAGATAATTTATAGCGAGCAAGTAATGATGGTAGTAACAAAAGTGCAGAAAGGTAGCCAAATCCTTTTGAGGCAAGGGACATGCCAAAACAGTCTCTTATGATAAGAAAAGCGTTCTTGAGGGTAAATGGGAATTTCATCTAGTCACTTTCATCATGTTGGTTCAATTTGTGCTCGCTACTTTGATAATTTGATATGTGGGTGGACCGGTGTTTAGGTGATGTTCATACTTGAATAAACCTCCTACTTACGATTAACCCTCCGCAAGCATCTGCAACTATGAGAAAAGTATTAAGAATAAATTCTAACCATAGCATTAATCTTTTGGATCCAATCGGTCCCTTACGTAATATCGCATAAACTAGGGTTTAAGCTTCTGTCACTCTTGCAACCCATCATCTAATTGCTACTCCACAATGCATTCCCTTAGGACCAAATATGCTGAAGTGTCATGTAGTCGACGTTCACATGACTCCACTAAGGGAATCACAACAGTCAGGAGTCGTGAGTCTGGTTTGGTGGATGCTTTTGTCGATGGAGCAGCTCAGGTGAGGTGGACGATGTCGCGGCAGGAGCAGGACAGACCACACAAAGTTTTCTTCGACACCTACCTGTAACTAAAGTAATTCTGTAAATGCTCATTTGGCTTGCATGATTCTAAAAACGCAGGGATAGGAAAAACACCGTAATATGATAGGAATGCACATGGGAAACAGAGCATTTGTAAACACATGATTTCTGTCAACTTGGGTGTTTGGTTCGCAGGAATTGGAAGAGCAGAGCAATGCAAAGAAACATGGCCAATATAAAGTGAAACCATATGAAAGCGTGTACAGTTAGAATGTTATTTTGCCACTAATGCACTTGGCCTAGTTTTCATGCATAGGGTTTTGAAAAGTAGATCCAGGTGGATGTTTGCTCCATTCCTTTCAACAAAATGCATGAATAATTTAATAGTAGAGTGCCATAGGAAAATTTCCTATGGCTATGTTTTTCTGTTGAACCAAAATAGCCCTAATGGATCGACATGAATGTAGAGTAATAAGTGATGGGATTAGTATACAACCTCTTTGCCGTAGCCATGTCGACCTCATCATCATTTATTTGGTCGCTGAAGAAGTTGAGGCAGAGGTGGTTGTCGGAGGTGTGGAGGAAGATCTGAGGAATCTGTAGACGGCGTCCAGGGCACTGCTCTGTTGTGATAGATAGTTCCGTCGTTGGAGCAGCTTCGGCGAGCCGTAAGACGTCGAGGGTGAAGCAGCACAAGACATACAGCGTTAATCTCAAGTGGGATTCTAATAGCATCTCCAATAGATGATGTAAAATACATTACCAAAAATTGATAGATGTAAAATTTACATCACCAAAAACCAGCTGACTACAATAGATGAGGTAAAAATTGTTGACTCTGAACTTCAGTGTCGAAAATGAAATTTAGTGTGGAACCTGAATGTTACTGTCGAAATTGAACACAATGGTAGCAGAGAGGCACTTCACATGTAGTTTAGGGAGGGCCTGCAGTTCATATTCAACCTACAACCCCCTGAGCCTCCAGCCACCATTGGCCGAACCGCCGGCCCCCGCCGCCGCGTCGCCGCCCCGAAACCACTCCCCATCGCCGGTCCGCAGCCGCCTCGTCCAGCCCTCTAGCCCCACTGCGCCGAGCTTTTTCTTGGGCGATCCCCACGCCACCGCCCCACCACCCCCCACCGCAGGTGACCACCGCCCCCACCCTGAAACCTAAGATAGATTGTGGGGTACCTCTCCGGCGAGCCCCCCTCCCAGCTGCAGGTGGTTCTTCCTTAACTCCGGCGAGCCCCCGTCCCCACGCCCTGAAAGTCGACTAACCCAAAAGTTGATTCAGACGACTGAAGTATAGCTCAATCAGAGCAGAGCAGTAGCATGAGCAAGGGGGATAGTAGCAGCAGCAGCACGAGTGAGTGAGCGAGAGCCGGAGCACCAGCAGCAGCGCGAGCGAGTGAGCGAGAGCCGGAGCAGCAGCAGCAGCAGTGTGAGGGAGTAAGCGAGAGCCGGAGCAGCAGTAGTAGATCCGGCTGGTATAGACACCGCCGCCGAAGGGGCCTCGCACTGGGGGAGAGCCCCCGTGCAGATGTCGCCCGTGGTGCCGGCTTCGAGGTAGCCACGCCATGGGGGTGCGGGATGTAGCATCATCGGTGTCGGGAGGTCGAGTTAAGGAGAAGGTGCGATGCGATGAGTGTACAACCTCTTTGGTGGTGCTGAGTAGGCCTCGACTTCGTCCTAGGAGTCGGTGAGGATGTTGCGGTTCCGGTGGAGCAGGTTAAGGCGGCGCTGTGGGGATGGAGCAGCCGGATAGACGAGGCGATCATTGGAGCACCTCCTTGGTGGTGAAGGACGGGGCGGCTGAACCGGCGGGACGAGGAGATGGACAACGGATCCTCATCCGGGGAGGTGGATGAGGGAAGTCGAGCTGTGCCGGTGGACGACGTCGTCGGGGAAGAGGCTCTAGCAGGGCAGCGGTGAGGTGGCGAACGGAGGAGGGTGGGGTTTCACGGCTGGAGCGGAGAGGTTATGGTGGGCTGGGATTTTGAATGGCGAAAAAGAGGCGATGGGTGGGGGGGGACCATAACTTAGGGACGCGCTTGTCCAAAATGTAGGGTTTGTTACAAAAGTACCCCCACCGATTTGAACTAGCAACCCATTAAGCTTAGGGTTAGAAGGGGGATTCCGCGTGTCGGGATTTGGCAGCTTGAGGGAGTTTTCGCGCGCATTGTAATTTCGGGATAGCAAAGCCTGCATTGTGAAGGTGCGAGTTTGGGAGCATGATATCTGAATTTTCGGGATATAACAAGGCGTGGGTTGAATTTTAGGGACAAGCCTAACGTGTAATATTGTACTTGTACGTACCAAATCAGTTCGCACTTCCGTCAACGAAAAAAAACGAAAAAAATAAAAATATTCACACCACACAAAGAGAGAGTCTTGTCCTGTTTTACTATACAAATGTTATTCAAGTCTATGAATCCATGTTATATCCAATTAATTTTTTCGCTGGCTGTATAATGCATGTAACCTACTCATACCAACATTTTAGTGCATTCCAAATGTCTATACTACCGCTACAATTCAATCTAAATTTGAATTTGTTTTTATATTTGAATAAGAATCTACAATCATGATTGTTGCCAACTTCAACCATTATTCGTGTATTACCTTTGCAACACACCACATGATTACTATAGAGATAGATATGAACTATGTGTACTATATGAACTCGAATTCAATTTTTTGAATACACTTAATGTTGATTCCAAATAATAGTACATCTGATGTACTAACTAGATATTCATAATCTAAACCATGTTCCATACGTACACCATGTTTATCACACAAAGTATATTGCCCCGCCCCCTACATTATGACAAGTATTTAGCCCTGAATTGAAAAAGCTACACATTATCCCAAATTATAATTAATGTTCTACATTATGATATCTTTTTCAAGTATCCGTATCCACTTTTTTTGTAATGAATTATGATCTTTGTTCATCTTTTACTCCTTCCCGGGCCTCTTCTCTTTGTAGCTAGCTAGCGCTAACTTTCTATTGTGCATGCACACGCCCGCTCCCCTCTCACCCTCCCTAGGTGTCCCGTCCATCGCGCACATTCGTTATTTCTCTTTAGGTCCTTCACCCATGGTGTGTGTAGGCCCCCCGACTCCTTCCTTTCGGCACACATTGGTCGATATACCTCTCTAGCCAAGTGTGACTACCACAAACACACACTTCCCCTCTTCTCTTCTCATCGTCCATGCCCACCTATGTCCAATACGGTTCCACGGAGGTCCACATTCCCGCCCCTATTTTCATCGATAGCATACTTGCACACTCCTCCCCTCTCGACATAGTAGGCCTCTGCCACCACATCCTAGCCGCACCCCTCTCCCCCTGTCCGTCTCTTTGGACCTAATTTTCTTCTAACACATGCATGCATGTATACATACCAATCTCCCTACATATAGCTAGGTCGACTATAATTCTTTTTCCCCACGCACCGGTAGACTTCCCTCACTAGTTATGTCTCTCCATTTCTCGGACACAGGACGGTTGATCTTCCTATGTAGTTACATATGCTTACCACAACCATATCGCCCCCCTCCCCTCATCATCCATGCATACCTCCCGACCCGTCTCTCACACACACGTTCATAGACATGAAGACATCCCCGGCCCTCTCTTGTTGATATTGCACTCTTACACTGTTTGCCTAGCAGGCATCTCCCACCATTTGTGAGAAGCAACTCCACCACCAACCCTCCAAAACTCTACCTTTGTCTTTCTCCCAACCTTATTCCTCTACTACACATATGCATGGTTGTCGATCGATCTCCCTCAATACATAGCTAGGTCTCTCTCCTTCTCCACACATATACTAGTCGATCTACCTCTCTTTAGTTAGGTCTCTGCCCCCTCCCCCCCCCCCCACACACACCGATATTCGAACATTGTAGGTAGGTATCCATGCCACCGAGCAAAATTGCACCTCTGCCCTCTCAAATTCCAGTAGGCCAGCCGCCCTGTATCTTTGTCGTGGGCAAACACAAATTCGATGGCACTCTTTATCAATCGCGCAGCCACACACTTCATCCTTGTTTTTGATTCTACCGATATATCACACCGATGATCACTCCACTCTCTTCTCATGGATCGCTCCCTCTATATGATATATCCATGACTCTGTTTCACACACATTGCATATGTTATGGTTTTTGTTTGAGATATCATCGACACATTGCCTCTGTTTGGCACAAACCATCTCTCTCACACCCACCCACGTATGTACCTGCACCTAAATAAGAGGTCCATACAGGACGCACATACTCACATCTCGTTCCCGGCCACACCCGCACGGGTACACGGGGGAGTTAATTTCTGTACGAAAATGCGGCCCACGTGATAATTTGACGCGTGTAGCGGTTGTTTACTCAAAGGAGGGTCGTGTACCATGCATAGAAGGAACAAAGTTCAACTTGACGCATTAGTATTAAATAAAGTTATATTCCTCAATGGCACGTACAGAATATGAAACGATTGTCGTCAGGAAAAAAGAAAAATCCGCTCCACTATGTACAATGGAGCCTGTCTGCCGGGGTTTTTCTCTCGTCACACCATCTCACACAAGGCGGTGGTGGACTCTCTCTCTCACCGTTGGTTAGTGATCCGGCCGCATCCCGTCCGCCGGCGGAAAAGGAAGATGTGCATCGTTTCTCTGTTCGACAGCGTTGAGGCAACACGTCCCAATCTGTGGTACCCGCCGTTCTCTCTGGCCAAGCTCCGGCGCGGTAGGGCCTTCGCCACTTGCTCTCTGCCGCAGTGTGGTAAGATCCTGGCCGCCGGTGCCCTCCTAGTTACATCTCGGCGACCCTCAGGTATAGCTTCCTCCGCCTTGCCCCACTACCCATGTTCCCACGTTGCTGCATGTGGAAGATCCTGCATGTGGATCTTCTTTAGTTGATTGCTTAAAACGTATCTCGGCCAGCGTACTTTCCATCTTCCAATCTCGTCCTCAAATCATTTTTGATAAACCACCATGCTGCTATCTTTCCCATATTACATGGAATATGCTTCTTTTTTGTCGGCGTATGTGTCTTCAACTCATGTTATTGCGCAGTAATTGTTTCCTTTCTACCTCTTTCTGCAAACAGGACTATCCATTTCACCTCGTTGCTATTGCAACCTTTTGGTGAACTGCACAAATCACTTTTTTCTTATGAGTGTTTTGTGTAGTTCCGCCAAAATGTCACATGGGCAACGTTTTTACATTTCTATGGGACTACAGAAAGGGAGATTGGTTTTGCTATTCTCCTCAGCCAACTCCGTGCCTAATCTTCTCCAACAAGTAGTTAGTCCTAAAGAGAGATTGCAGAGGTGATCGGCTTCTATTTGTGTGTTATGTTTAATCATCTAGTTCCACTATTATTATAATCACACTGACTACATAACTTTGCAAACAGGGATGGTCAGCTCGATTTTAGTGGAGCTGCACAAAATGATCAGATTGTGATGTCCTCCATACACCTCTTTTTTGGCTACAGAGTTGGGTGAAACTAGCTTCCAACCAATGAACATTGTGCCCAGGAAATGGAGCCGTGTCTACGAACAGCATCGTTCAATTATATATATTTTTCTTTATTTGTACACCTTCTCACTACTTTGTCTTTAGTTGTGATGTGAATATTGGCGCTGATCCGCGAACCATTGAGATGCATTAGCAGCCATGGTAGTTTCATTTGTATTTGATGGAATGTTGTAACGAGATAATCTTGAGGCAAGAGGACACATGAATCCTAAGTTGAAACCTTTCTTTTCTGGCGGGAACCAAAGTTCAAACCTTCATAGCATCACAGTACAATTTCATTAAAATTATGCGTACATATAAACAAATCCTGTAGGATTGATAGAAATGCCAGAAACAATTCAACTTCGTTTCACCGCCATGCAGCAATATTGAGTGCACAACTGCAGGGAAAGATTCACCCCGGTTGTTGCGCTGCAGTAGTAATGACTAGTGAGCAGTCAAATCACAGAGCCCCACCTTCGCCACAGCAAGTTACTCGGATGAAGCAACCATTATTACTATGTTCATTGAATCCGCTGGTACTCCTTCCCAGAGTAATAAGTTGCTCGGGCGAAGCAAACCCACAGTACTCCCTCCGTCCGGGTGTATATGTCATCTTAGGTTGTGCATCGCGACCAAGACGGAGGGGAAAACGAGGGAACTTAATGTTATTTTGCCAGTTAATAGCATTGCGTGTAATGAATTAACCACTGCATGTCATGTTGGGTAGCCTCAAGTCATTGAAAGCATGCATGTCCCACATCTCTTATTAGTTGATATGGCACGAAACAAGAAACGAGGAAGGAGTTAATGTACCGTGCCTAAGTGTTTTGGGATTATTTGGTTTTTGTAATGTGACTTACACACCTAGACGGCGGAAGTAACTACTAACTCCTTTTTTTATTCTAGAAACAACCACACGCGCATATTGCACGGTAGCAGAACTACTAGTACTGGTGAGCGTTTGCTAGTATCATGTACTCCGTGTGTCCATGTATGTAGGGCTTAATGCGTTTTTCGAGACTAACTTTTGCCCTATTTGGATCCATGGGTTAGAGTTAGTTTGAGCTAGCTGGGGCTCAAATAGCCCTAAAGTATCCAAACATGAGGGTTAAATTGGAGCAAGTTGCACCAAACCCACTAAAAAAACTATCCCACCCAAGAGTCACTAACATGTGATGAGTTAACCGACCTCAATAGACGGCAAAAATGCCATCCCGCTGCACTTTGAGAGAGACGAGAAGCGATACGGGCTGGTGGATTACTAGAGCTAGGTGTCGCACAGAGGCCAAGAAATATATACCACTATATAGTGTTGTATGAGTTTCTAATGGGTCCAGAGCATCGATCTTGGTCGTTAATATCCTCAATCTAATGGTTGAAAGTACTAGGATTCACATGAACAGTACCCATCAGATGCTTCCAATGTATTCTAGAACCATCACGTTTTAAAAAGTGCATGCCGCTCATGCCATGCTGCGGTTAGCAAGGACGTGCCAAGTGGATTGAGATGGGTCTAGAAGGAGAACGAGAGAGAAGAAATCTAAATTAAACAATTAATGAATCTGATCCCGCTAGTTATTTTCCTTTGTTTTTTACAATTCTGTCACCAATCAATAGGAATTACACTATTCTAATATTTTTGTTTTACAACAATAATATTCCTCAATGTATTCATACATAGAGCGTATTATTTTGCATTTCATTTTTGCAGCATAGCCTAATGCTTTTCTCTTTTACCAAAAACACTTATGTTGACATGCATCGCACGTGCGTACATACTAGTATGGTGATAGCGTGGGTTGGCCGTGTATGATGTAACTACACTTGGCTGCCGTGTTTCAGACTATTCTGGTCTACTGTGGTGAAGATTGGATAGATTTTATGTCGCCGAATATAAAAATATTAAAGAGTCCAGACGTTCCACCGCGAGGTTTCTTACTCATTCTCGGTCGTCGGAAAGCATTCTTCTAAGTTTTGCCGACATGTGGGACAACCAACATCCAGGTCCACGTGTCATGCAAGAGAGTGGAGTTAAGTATAGTAGGATAGACTCACCAACGGTCACGAACGTAGGTGGAGTACGTGCATGAATCACCCGAAAAAAAGGAATACGAGCATGAAGAGAAGAGGTGCGGGCACCGACGCAGCATGCAGGTACTCTTTGCCTCTTTCCCTAATACTCACGCGCGGGTACACGGTGAGCTCATTTCTGTACATAATTTGGCAAGTGTAGTAGTTGTTCATGGGAACCACGCGTGGACGAATCAAAGTTCGGTCATGACGCGGAGGCACATTTTTTTATAAATTAAGTTATTCTATTCGATGGCACGTACGCAACATTATTTTCTCAGTGGAACATGAATCTTGCACGCACTGAATGACGGAGGACGGGATGGTAGCCATGGACATGGTCAGCCCTTTTTGGAGACTAATACAGTACTTTTGATGCGTCCCGTCAACTTGCAAACGAGGAGAAGCTTTGCTTATTAGTACGACCTCTCCCTCGCTCAGAGCAAGTACAATAAGGTGACTGATTACTTCCATGCTGGTTTTGACTACTTTAGTTTAGAAATGAACCATGTGTTTTATTTGGTAACACAAAATTAGTAACTAAATGGTGATTGGACACCATGTACTACCACGTATGTATGTGCAGCAAGCAAGATTTATTCATGTTCCTTCTTGACGTGAGCTTTGCTGATTGCTCATCCTTTTGCCAACACACGAGACATCTAGCATCAAGTTGCACGTGTCATGCAAGAAAATGGAGATAAGCAGTGCATAAGTGAGTCGTGCACTTCGATGGCACATACGTACTACACAATATTTTTTCTCCTCGATGGCACGTGAATAATGCATGTACTCAATGACGGAGCACGGGATGGTAGCCATGGATATGGTCGAACCTTTTTGAAGAGAGTACTAAATAACTTTGATGTGTCCCGTTAACTCGCAGAACGACGAGAAGCTTGCTTGCTACGCCTTCTCCCTTGCCTATGCGTGCGCGGTGGCTCACAGCATGAGGAGAAACTTTTGCTTACAAGCGGTGGAGATGCAGCAGTTCATTCGGTGTCAGATTGCCAGAAGTACTACTGTAGTACCATCATTATTGTTCAACTTCCGTAAGAGGCGAAGTGCCAAGCGCAAGGTCACCCACTAGGCTATTCATAGTGGGCAGTAATTTAGACTAGTAACATATGCATGTTACTATCATCTTATTTGGTAGTAACATAAAATGTAGTGTCATGCAAGCCTTCATTTATTATGTTGTACACTCATTTTGCATTGGGGTGTGTTATGTTATGGTAACATATTGTTATGTTACTACAAACATCTCTCTCCTCATTAACTCCATGCCACTTAAGCATATATGTCTTGGGATGCGTTATGTTACTACTCCCTCCTTTCCGGTTTACTACTCCCTACTTATGTTACTCCCACTTTGGCTAGCGTAAGGTTAGTAGGTGACGCCGGGGCTCTAAGGCCGAAGTCGTCGCCGCCTTGCCTTCGTCTCCATTTGGTCATAGAGCAACGGCGACAAAGAGGTGTTGCAAGAGATGGCATAGTAGGGTGCTGTTTTGGACAAGCTTGGCTGTAGCACGATGAACCGGACAGTGAAGGCCATGATGGTGGGTGCCTGCCTTCTCGTGCGATCAGCTGCTGCTGCGGCGAGCGGAGAGGTCTCCTCGCTTGCTGGCTACCGCTGCTGTTTGTGGTGGTCGTGGTGGTACTGCATGATGGGTCAAGCAGAGCATAGCATGCGACCGGCTATGTGTGGGTGCGGCCGTCCGGCATGCATACGCAGCCTCCTTCCACCTAGCCGCAGATGGCGCATGAGAAGGCAGGAACGGGTATCGATGTGTTGTGTGGGGACGTGGTGTGCGCCGTGTGTGCATGCATGAGGGGACAATTGCATTTTTACACCTAGTTGGTTCCTACCAACGGATTTTTCCCTTAGTTTCGAGCTTGCTCAGTTTTGCCTTACTTTTTCCGTCGAGGTCCCTCGAATGCCCTTCGACCGTTTGACCAAAAGTTTGAAAATTCATAACTAATTCATATGAACTTAGAAAAATGCAAATAAGATATCAAAATGTTCAGATAAACATTACCTTTATGTGCATATCATTTGCATTCAGGACAAAAGCACCGTTTAAACTACCTGATGTAATTAATGTTATTACCATTATTAAAAATAAAAATGTATAATTTTTTTTCGTGAATAAAAATTACGTGCAAATGTAGGTGATGTTTTTTGAATATCCTGATATCTTATTTTCATTTTTTTGAGTTCGTATCAACTTGTTATGAAGTTTACAAATAATGGTCAAAGTCGTTAGAACATTCTTAACAAGATGATACAAACTCAGAAAAATGCAAATAAGATATCTAGATGTTCAGGAAACATCACCTACATTTGCATGTAATTTTTATTCATGAAAAAAATATTGTTTATACCTTTTTATTTTTAATAATGTTAATAACATTAATTACCTTAGATAGTTTAAAGGGTGCTTTTGTCTTGAATGGAAATGATATGCACATAAAGGTAATGTTTATCTGAACATTTTGATATCTTATTTGCTTTTTCTGAGTTCATATGAATTATTTATGAATTTTCAAAGTTTTGGTCAAACGGTCAAAGGGCATTCGAGGGACCACGACGGAAAAAGTAAGGGCAAAACTGAGCAAGCTCGAAAAGTAAGGGCAAAACCCGTGGGTAGGAACCAACTAGGGATAAAAATGCAATTTAAAAAGAAAAGATATGTACATTAGCATTCAAGTGTATTGATTGAAATAGTTAGCCTACTACGTGATCAGCAAGCCGGAGATTCCGGATTCTGTGCGCATAGTCCATGTTTTTTACATGATTATTTATTTCATCAGTTGACAGGTGGGACCCATGAGACAGGTAGGACGTAGTAATGACAATGCAATAGTAGGTTCCACGTATACAAATTTGACCAGTCAACTAGACAAAATACGGAGCTCTACGGCGAGCCAGTAACCGTATAATTACTGTAACTAGTATTCAATGATTGTATTAAGGTATTCTGAAGTCCAATGACCGTATCGTGCTTCAACCTCAACTTCAGTGAACATCAGTGTATTTATCTCTATGAAAATTATGAGGGGGTGTCTCCAATAGTGTTCCTCGGCTCGCACCTAGCATCACGGTGCTCGAACCTGGAGTCATTCATCTGTTACATGTGGCATCTCAGATCTGGACACAAGGTGACCTACACCGTCAAGGTCCACGGTCAACGGGGACAGGGCGGACGCGACCTCTCACTGCTTCTGCCATTTGAAGCGGCACGCCGGTCCTGGGCGCCGCCCGTAGCACTCCCAGATGTACCCGCCTCCTCGCCGCATTCAAAAACCTACATTTAAATCTGCGTGGAATGCAAGAAACCAACTCCGGCCACACACGTCCGTTCAGGAGCAGGACGCCGGCGAAGCTCCTCCTTCAACCATTTTCTCCACTCTTTCGGTGGCATCCGACGAGCAAGAAGAGCAATTCTTCGGCATAAAAGCCGTCTGGGTGGCCCGCCGAGCCGGGCAGTTATGAGCGAGGCATCTCACTTCTCCACCTACCTCGCCTAGCCCGTCGGAGGCAGTTGCCGCACTAAGCCAGCGCATGGTTCCATAGCTGGCCTCTCCAATACAGCTTGAGAAAAAGTGCCGACTTTCTCCATGCCAGCTTGTCGGGGAGCACGGCAGCACGTTGACTGTCCAGCCTTGTGTTGTCTTCCGAATATTGTTGGGAGGATGGCGGAGTAGAATCTGCAGAGACCCTTTGTTTGAGTTTCCCCGAAGGAGCACCATCATCCACTGCCGGACTAATTTCCTTCAGTTGTATAGATTTTGCATTGTGAAGTCAAACCGATAAGAAAAAGGAATAAAACTCGCTCTTCAGAACTCATTTATGCATGATACTGACGAACACTACTCGGATGGAAGGAAAACACATGATACGAGATGGAATATGTATGAAAAACAGGACGACATGACATATTCACACCTATGATGTGGTAACTAAGTAGAAGGAATTTCAGCAAATCAGAAGCATTGCAAGCTAGACACCATATGAAAGGTGCAAGCAATATCAATCTGCCAAGTTCAAATTGTCTGGCGTTTCAGCAAATTAGAAGCAGTACATGCTAGAAATCATATGCAAGACACAACCAATATCACAGTGGTGACTTAAAGGTGCCTTATCATAAGTGACTGATGCAGGATATGCAAGAATAGTAGTCTGTTGTAAGAACATGGTGTGATCAGATATAGTATGTTCTAGAAACAGGAACACGTGTCATATTCACATGCATTATGTGTAAAGTAAGCAGATACAATATAACAAAGTTAGAAGCAATACAAGCTAGACATCATACGCAACATGCAACCACATATAATAGTGCCAAGTTATAGCAAGCACCTGTGATGGTGGAGTAGGCGAGATGTGCTCATCATCTACACATCTACGTTGACTTTCTACCCATGCGTTGTCTTATGAATCTTGTTGGGAGGATGGCGGAGTAGAATCTATAGAGACCCTCCGTTTCAGTTGCTCGGAAGGACCACCATCATCCAATGCCTTACCAATTTCCTTCCGCCTTATTGTTTTTGCATTGTGAGGTCAAACCGACAAGAAAAAGGAATAAAATTCGCTCTTCAGAACTCATTCATGCATGATACTGACGAACACTACTCTGATGAAAGGCAAAGTCATGATACGAGGATGGAATATGTATGATAAACTGGACGGCTTGACATATTCTCACCTATGATGTGGTAACTAAGCAGAAGGCAATTCAACAAATTAGAAGCACTGCAAGCTAGACATCATATGAAAGGTGCAATCAATATGACTCTACCAAGTTAAAACTGTCTCGTCATAGGTGGCATTCATCAAACTAGAAGCACTACATGCTAGAAATCATATTCAAGATGCAAACCAATATCACACTGCAAACTTAAAGGTGTCCCATCATAAGTGACTGATGCAGGATACACAAGAAGAGTAGTTTCATGTAAGAACATGGTGTGATAGACAGATATAGTGTGTACCAGAAATAGGAAAGCATGTCATATTCACATGTATCACGTGTAAGCAATGCAGATGCAGTTTACACTAATTAGGAGCAATACAAGGTAGACACCATATGCAACATGCAACCAAATATCACACTGCCAAGTTAGACCAAGCACCTTGGATGGTGGAGTAGGGGAGCGGAGACTTGGACCTTGTAATGCACTATCAGTACAAGGAGAATCGGTACAGATGCTCCATTTACGTTGCTGCAGAGGACCACCATCATTGCCTTCCTTACTCTTTTCCTTCCATTTTCTTGATTTTGCCTTGTCAAGTCAAACCCACAAGAAAAAGGAATAAAATTTTCTCTTCTGAACTCATTGATGCATGATACTGACGAGCACTACTTTCATGTATGGCAGCCGCATGATAGGAGGATGGAATATGTATGAAAAACAGGACGGCGTGACATAATGACATGTATGATGTATAAAGTGTAAACTAAGCACAAGGTGCTTGAACTTGCTAGAATCAATGTAAGCTAGAAACCATATGAAAGATGAAACCAATATCACTCTACCAAATTAAAAGGGTGCCCTAACAAATGTATTTGACAAAATTAGAAGTACATGGCAACATGCTAGAAATAATATGCAATATGCAACGAATAAAGGTGACTCATCGTAAGTGAATTATGCAGGATACAGAAGAGAGGTAGTTTCATGTAAGAACATGGTTAAGACATAGATGTAGTGTGTGCCAAAAATAGGAAGGCATGTCATATTCACAGGTATAATGTGTAAACTAAGCAGATGCAATTTACCCTAATGAGAAGCATTACATGCAAGACACCATATGCAACATGCAACCACATATCACACTGCAAAGTTAGAGCAAGCACATGCGATGGTGGTGTAGGGAAAGTGCGGTCTTCAAGTACAGAACTACGTTAAATATCTTCATTTAGGCTTGCTGTTTCTTGAGAATCATGTGGAGAGGATGAAAATGCACTCTTTATAAGAGTAGCACGTCTCATACTAACCCACGGGCGTGACTGTCTCATCATAAGCGATAGATGCAGGATACACAAGAACGGTAGTTTGATGTAAGAACATGGTCTGGTAGGCAGATGTAGTATGTACCAAAAACAAGAAGCCATGTCATATTAACATGTATAATGTGTATGCTAAGGAGAGGCAATTTAACAAATTAGGAGCAATACAAGCTAGGCACCATATGCAACATGCAACCAGATATCACATTGCCATGTTAGAGCAAGCACCTGGGGTTGTGGAGTAGGGGCGATGAGATTTGGAACTTGCACTTCAATAGGAGTAGCAGGAGAATCTATAGAGATCATCTATTTCGGTTTCTCTAGAGGACCACCATCATTACGTGCCTTCGTCCTTTTAGATTTTGCCTTGTCAAGTGAACACACAAGAAAAAGGAATGAAATTCGCACTTCCAAATTCGTTGATGCATGATATTGACGAACACAACTTTATGGATGGCAACCACATTGTAGGAGGATGGAATATGCATGAAAAATGCTAAGCAGAAGGCATTTCAACAAATTGGAAGCAATGCAATCTAGACACCATATGAAAGATCAAACCAAAATCACTCTACGAAGTTAGATGTGTCTCGTTACAAGTGGCACCTCGACAAATTGGAGGCAATACATGTTTCAAATGATATGCAAGATGCAACCAATATTACAATGTAAACTTGAAGGTGTCTCGTCAGAAGTGATTGATGAGGGATACACAATAAAAGTAACATGGTTAATAGAAAGACGTAGTATGTACCAAAAACAGGAAGGCATGTCATATTCACAAGTATAATGTGTTAACTAAGAAGATGCAATTTACCCTAATTAGAAGCATTACAAGGTAGACACCATATGAAATATGAAACCACATATCGCACTGCCAAGTAAGAGCAAGCACCTGCGATGGTGGTGTGGGGGAATTGCGGTCATCAACTAGGGAGCTACGTTGACTATCTTCATTTAGCCTTGCTATTTCTTGAGAATCATGTGGGGAGGATGACACTGCATCTTTAAACGAGTAGCGCGTCACACAGTAACCCACTTGAGTGACTGTCTCATCATAAGTGATTGATGAGGGATACAAAAGAGCATTAGTTTGATGTACAAACATGGTGAATAGACATATGTAGTATGTATCAAAAACAGGAAGGCATGTCATTATCAAAGGTATAATGTGTAAAGTGAGCAGATTCAATTTAACCAAATTGGAAGCAACACAAGCTAGACACCATATGCAACATGCAACCACACTTGATAGCGCGAAGTTAAAGGAAGCACCTGGGATGGTTGTGGGTGGCAATTGAGATCATCAACTCCAAAGCTATGTTTCATGTCTCCATCTGCTGACACTGCACCATTTAGAGCACTGAAACGCTTAGTGCTTATCTTCGAATTACACTGGAGCGACTTCTGTCTTTGATTTTTTGTATTCATCAACACTGCGTCAGAGTCTGAAATACCCATGAATAAAAAACTATAGTGTGAGTATGGGTGAAGTGTGTGCACAAGTAGTACAGTGTAAAGGTAGCAGATAGTAGGTCGGTTAGAAATAAATGACGGGAGACATATGATAGCTCTACAACATGCATGGCACACGAAATTACTAGATTCTAGAATTTTGAAATATGAGCACAGGGATGGCTGGAAAATGCAGATGCTCCTATAGCACACCACAAGGTGTGGTCCTATGAAACTAACAATCGACTAAAACCAAATAGGCCAGTGCATTTTTTCTGCACCGTCCGATGTACAAAGAATGGGTAGATCATGTTCATCTACCTCCAGCCAGTCAGTGTTACGATCTTCCTTGAAACACCAGCGACCACTGGCCCAGTCCCCTGCCTCTGCCCTCCCCTCGACCTCACCGCACCGCCGTTCTTGGCACCGCCCCCGGCCATCCCTTCAAGCCCCGCCGACCTCCAGATCGGGCGCAAGCACCTCCTGCGCCCCACACCCCTATGATAAACACAGATTCGCCGCTTCCCCGGCGAACACGCGCCGCGCGTCTAAGTGGGTGCTGCTCCTTTTAATTACAATTCGACTAACCTGAATTGAAATCCGGGAAGGATACTAACCTCTAGCAAAGATGCAATAGTAAATGCGAGGAAACCTTGTGCATTTAGTATCACGAAGAAGATGCAGTAAGAAGCGCTCAACTAGTTTCTTTCGTGGGATGAATACGGTGTGAGCAGAGACGTTAGATTTGCAGGAGTAAGGGAAGAGGAGTATCTCTTTCTGCTGGCAGTGTTGTGTCCTCCTTCTGTTTTTTCCAACAATCTTCTTGTGGTTCGCTGGAAACGAGAAGTTGTGGAGGACGGTGGAGCCTTGGACGACCCCATGGCCAAGTTGTTCAGTGTGGTGCGGTGGCCGTCTGTCAGCGGCGGGGAACCAGACCCGAGGCGGCGAACAACGGCATAGCAGGAACAGCTCCGGTGCGGTGGACGGTTGCGATAGTGGAGCGGCAGGGGTGAGGTGCAGGATGGCGTGGTCGAAGTGGTTCTGGTATGGTGCACGTCGGCGTCAGTGTCGGCGTCGTGCAGGCAGCTTTGCCTCGGCTTCAGCTGCTAAGTCCTTAAGGGTGTTGCGGTTGCGGTTGCGTTGGATGACGATGTCGGGGTACCGGCTCCGGCGTGATTGAGGAGAGTGGCGGTGGATTGGCCACGATGGGGTGGAGGACGGAGGAGGCTAGGGTTTCGCGGCTGGTGGAGAGGGCGTTTTGGCGCCCATGGAGAATGAATGGGGAAACGGAGGGAGGGGGAACTAAGGGGAAACAATGTTTCGGTTTGGGACGCGCTTGTTTGAAATTTGGGGAAAGTTACAAACTTTTCCCCCATCTAAAATTTCAGACATATTGCGGGTTGGGGATAGGGTAGTAATCTCAGGTGTCCCAAATAGTGGGCGGGATAGATTTCGGCCGAGCGCATGGGTGTTTAGGTGCCCATGGCATATGAATGCTTCCCGGAGGCGGTTGGGACTGGCGTCTTGGTGAAGTTACAAACCTACCCCGGTTTAGACCTTTGGACATCGGGCCGATAGGCTACAGGGGCCAGAGTCAGGACAGTAATTTCCTACCACCAAACATTAGTCTCGCGTGGTTTCGTGTGACCAGAGGCTAATTTGGCGCTTCGTTCAATATTTGGGAGCAGAAGTATTAACGTTTTCGGTTCTCTTGAATTGAACTTTCAGGATTTGTCAAACTTCACAAATCTTTACTCTTGAAAATCCTAAAACTACGATTATTTTGGAATGGAGGGGGTACATTTGAATATACATTGTACACGATTATATATTAAAAAATATGCAACTTACCTCAGTTAATGCATGGTCCCAGATATAATCTCCTTGGTTGCAAAAAATAGTTAGACATGCGTATGAATATATAGTATGTTCAAACGAACAACAAAGATTGGAGCCCCCTTTTAGATCTGATTTACAAGTGCCATTATCTCGGGTTCAAATAGATGAATGCACTTCCTATGAATTCTAATATTCGAAACCCCCTTTATTTTGAATTCAACATGTATTCTGTTTCGTAGCTAGCAATTTGGAATGTATCCGCGTAAGTGAAAAATGTATAAAGTGCTTCACACTAAAAACATGGGGTGCACTAATTAATGTTGATATGTGAATTGCAAAAGCAATGCATTGCCTGTACTTCAAACCTCTCTCGCTCTATGGATCGATAATATGATATAAACACACGCACATGCTAGAATTCAATAGAGTATGGGTGTCTGATAGACCAATTTTCGTTCATACGCAAATTGCACAATTCATGATCTCATCCAAAAATAATAATGCCATTTATATATTAATTTAATTCGTAGAACCTCCTTTTACACGTAGATGCACTATGCCTCAGCCTGTTCTGACAAACGCGCTATATATCTCTCTATCTAACGCATAAGTGCACACACTTTATATACATCGGCATTTCTCTCTCACACATGCTCACAATCTCTCCCGGGGTGTCGGCGTGTCTCACGCACACACTCTCTCTATATATCTCTCTCTCTTTCTGACTACTATGTACGCCTCTTTTCACTAATCTCAGTTGGAAAACATTATTTCTCTCACATGCATATACACACACGCACGGTCTCTACTAGCCCTCTATACGCACATATATGTGACTACATGTCTCCCGCACGCAGATTATCTTTAGGCCTCTCTCTTAGTAGTTGCCAGATATGATTCCATCAAATCATTCAGTAGGATATCCCTGACTGCTAGGCTGGATGGTAATACGAGGTAGAGTTTTACCCAAGTCCGAACCCTTGCAGCTGAGGAAAAATCCTACTCCTGGTAGTGTATATTAGTGATAGGGGTGTCTACAAAGTACACATGAATACAAGGCATTGTGCGTGTGTGTATACTATCGACGAACTAGCCCCCAGGCTTCTATACTCGGGGCCTAGGGTTACAAATCATATATAGTCGGCTTACCACCAGTGGGGATAGAGTCCTCCACGACTCTGGTAGCTTCGTGTTGTACGCCGAGTCCTCCACATGGGTCTTCGTACAATGTGTCTCGGTCCAACCTATGTGGCACAGGATGGAACCGACCCATGAGTCCTCGTGTTGACCCACCACAACTAGAAATGATGTGCCCACCCCAACTAGAAATGATGTGCCCACCACACCACACATGCAGTCGGCCACTAAGAAAATAAGCATATACAATAGTACAATGTTATACATGAAAGTTAATTGCATGGTGCACCCAAAAATATTTGTTCTGCATAGTGAATGTTTATATTTTCTCCTGAAATATTAGTCATGGGAAAGATAACGAAGGGCATATCTCTCCTTGTCTCCACCGGACACCCCCTCTTTCTACACCACTTTCACGTACGCACACAAACTATCTCTCGGCCCTCTAAAAGTATGTGTGGCGGTAGGGTTTGTAGGAGTACTACGGTGTGTGGGTCCATGTCGTAGTAGACGGGAGAGGGAATGAGTTCGAGTCGACGCCTTAATATGTGTGGGCCACTTGGTTTTACAGGAACGAGGCAGCATTTTGGGTTCGGGGACCAGTAGAGATATACGTACAAAAAATTGTGGACGTAGGTTCGACCGAAAGGCTATGATGCATGGGCCCTGCATTTCGATATACCCGCGGCCGCGTGAAATTTGCTACTCTACTCAAAACTATTAAGGTACACATGCATTGAACGGATGATATTTGGAAACCAAATTATGAATAAATACACACTATAGCATGTAAAGCTTTGAGTCATATATGCATGATGTAGATGTTCACTTAGTTCTTATAGTTCATCCCATTCAAAATCAATTAGTTTTATAAAAAGGTTAAGATTCATGGGATTGTGCATTGTAAAGCATAAAGTAAAAAACAAATAATGGCAATTCAATTAGAAAAAAAATTGTGCAATTATGATATGGAAGATTCTAGAACAAAGGAGAAGTGCTTGTGTTTCGAGGTTTGTGCATTATGCTTAAGTTCAACCATGGAGTCTTCTAGATTGTACATGTGGAAGAATCTGGTGGAATGTTGATGATATCCAATGTCCAGTAGTACTTGGATTTGCCATCTCTGCACTGTCGGATTAGTTTCATCCAACGACCATCTTTCAAAGTTATTCGCACACTATATAGGGGTATAGATAATGCATAAAAGTTCCTCCAAAAACATCTATAACTAATGGGAAGTGAATGTATGCTTAAAATGAAAGAAATGTAATACTCCCTCCATCTAGGTGTATAAGTCATCTTAGGTTTTTTTGCTAGTTAATAGCATTCCATGCAATGAATTAACCACTACATGTCATGTTTGAAAGTCTCAAGCCATTGAAAGCATGCACGGCCCACATCTCTTATTGGTTGATATGTCACGAAACAATAAATGGGGAGGGAGTTAATGTACCGTGCCTAAGTGTTTTGGGATTATTTGGTTTTCAGAAGATGACTTACACACCTAGACGGAGGGAGTACAAAGAGAAAAAATGAATTGCAGTTAAAAGAATGACATTTCTAACAATAATGTGAATGTGAACTACATATGTGTGCATGTGACCAGCACATACATTGTCGATACAAACTTTAATGCACGAAATAACTTATAAGTAACATGCACAAATTGATGATGTGGTGCTTGCACGCATAGAGTACAAAAACAATGTGATTTATGACTTGCATGCATGACGTGTTCTTGTGCCATAGTTGCATGTCTAGGAAAAAAGCTACTAGTGGGTTGTACTAGCTGTTTAGGAATAGAAGATGTATACATGGAAGTTGTAGGGAAAGAGATGACATGTATCTAAATTCCTATGAGTAGGGATTGGAAAAGAGATGTCATTGGGCACATCATAACACTACAAAAAAATACACTTCCGTGATGATACGTGTTTGTCACAGTAGGTCGTGTTTTTTGTCATGCATGTACATCCATGACGATTTTATGACAGAATCAAGATAGTCATACTTGTGTTGTCGTAGATGTGTTCCATGACATTACCAAAATTATCATCACGGAAGTGTCCACTTCCATGGCGATAAATCACGCGTCATAGAAGTGCTTTCGTCAAGGGTGACCGACACGCGACATCCACCGTAACGGGACGCCGTTAAGCTATTGAGTCCGGTTTTGGATCCGATAACCCGCTAACAGCCACGACCAATGCCTATTTTCCACGTGTAAAATTCTCATTGGCCGACGGAACCACACGTCAGCTCCACGTTGGCACAGGTGTCACTCATCCAACGGTCGAGATGGGCCTATGATATGTTGACACGTGGACGGGCCCAAAAGTGGCACATAAAGTTTAAATGGGCCGGCCCAACTAAAGGCCCACAAGATTTAGCGGACCATAATGGGCCGGCCCATTTAAAGGCCCACAAGATTTTGTAGACCATAATGGGCCGGCCCAGCTAAAGGCCCACAAGATTTAGCAGACCACAATGGGCCAGCCCAGCTAAAGGCCTAAAATTCTCAGTTAAGGCCCGTACGGCTAGTGTCAAATCGGCCCGTCAACAGCATGTCCTAAACTTGTCATCATCGCCGCCCATGGTCACTTCTGCCCCGTTAACAGTCCGCTAAGTATATGGGCCGAATTACGGCCCGGTGTATTTCCGCCCTATTAAAGGTCCTGCTTCATTTGGGCCCATTTACAGGCCATTTAAACTTTCGGCCCATAAACGACTGTGAAGGATTTGAGTCATATTCGGCCATGTCGGACATTCGGCCTGTTAGAGGCCCACTATAGATTTGGGCCACTTTCAGCCTGTTTTGATTTTCGGCCTGTTAACGTCGAACGAAATCCATGGGCCATATGTGGCCCAACGTCACATCGGGCCATTAACGGCCCATATAAAAATGACGATAATCTAGCCCGACTGAACTTCCGGCCTGTTAAAGGCCTGTGTATTAGGTCGGCGCATTTATGACCCGTCCAAAATTCGGCCTTTGAAAGATCCGCATCGTAAATGGGCCACCATTTCGGCCTGCAAAGATCAGTGGGTTATTTGGCACAATCAGGGCCCAATCTCACTTTCGGTCTATTAAAGGCCCATGTTTTTTATGGGCTCGAGATATTTACACCTGTAAACGGCCTATTGTTACTAAGGGCCCAAATTATTGTTAGGCCTGTTAAAGGCCCACTATGGGCACATGCCTACCAGAAAAATATGAAAGCGTATGCTGATTTAGGCCCAGATATTTTTAGTGGGCTACATGCAAATTTCGGCCCATAATTGTTTTTAGCCCAATTGGAATGGGCCTGACGAATATTGGTTCGTTGGGCTCCTATGAAGCTTTCGGCCGAATACATTACCAAGATAAATGTCACGACCGGTTTTCCAATAAAATACTTATTGAGAAACCGATCTTTAAGTCCAAGTATAAGGAAAAATCCTCCTTACTGGTAGACAAAATCTTGATACAGAAAGCTAGTAGCATTAAAACATATTACAGGGTCGAGCTGTGGGTGCTCAACATATTATTACAAGCACGCCAATAATTATACATAATGGCGGATATGACACAATGGTGTGGGGTGGCATACTACTGACTCGAGAATAAAGTGGTAGTGGAATAACACAGTGGAGTGGGTAATACGGCTCCTAAACTGGCAGCTCATCGAGCGTCGAGGTGAGGCTCGATGAATTTATTTGGGTAGCGGAAGCGGATATAATACAATGACCAATCCATGGTCGCATGAGACTGACTGGGACTCCTCTAGGCGTCGGACTCGCTATCGAACTCTTCATCCATGAGATCGCCTTCATCAACATCTAGCCAAATCAACAAGCCAGGTGAGTACTTTGAAAGTACTCGCAAGACAGTTCGGACATAAGATATAACAAATGCATGCATGAATGCATCATGAGCAAATAACAATGCACATTCAAATAATAAATATTTGCACAACATGATAAGTAAAAAGGAAGTCGGGCAGTAGTCCTCCCGAAATCTCAACAAATTAAATGAAAACCGATCGGGTGTCTGGAGCAACTCCTCGAAGGGTAAACGAATAAATAAACATGCCGCAGTCGGGCGTCTAAGCGACACCACATAAAGGGCTTATATTGAAAATAAAATACATACATGCCACAGTCGGACGTCTGAGCGACATCGCAGAAAGGGCTTATGTCAAAAGTAAAATAACAAGCGTGCGACATTCGGACGTCGGGGCGACATCGCAGAAAGGGCTTATATCAAAAGTAACATAACAAGCGTGCCACAGTCGGACGTCTGAGTGACATCGCAGAAAGGGCTTATATCAAAAGTAAACAACAAGTGTGCCACAGTCAGACGTCTGAGCGATATCGCAGAAAGGGCTTATATTCAAAAGTAAATAACAATTGTGCCACAGTCGGACGTCTGAGCGACATCGCAGAAAGGGCTTATATTCCATCATTCATGTCTGATAAATTCACAAGGATATAATACTCATAAGAAATATTCAGCAAACAATAATATACGGGTTAGTCCATCCACATGAATAAACATTTAACCAGACTTATCACTCATGTGGTTTACCGGAGTTTTTCCACTGAGACTGATGCTGGCAAGATAAGTTGAACATAGAAATCAGACATAGATGAGATTGTTTCAAAGGATTTTGACTCTGCAGAGTTTTTACTAATTATCCACAGCTAACGGATTTCCGTAGTCGCGAGGACTAGTTCCGTTTACGGTATTTCGGTAGAAACACACCTAACCATTACACACCCATCCCATCTCACGATGCCAGGAATCACCCTTGACAACGTTCAAGAAAAACTTTGAGACGGGGAGATCACAACCTCGAATAGCATGGGATCAAATTTATATATCGCTCTAAGGGGTGCCCCCTCTCGGTCCCAACCGAAACACCCATGCCCCCTTACCGGATGACGGGCTTTAATCCAGGGCCATGGAACCCTCATCCCGGCCTCTCTATTTGGTGTGTACCAGGAAAGCGGTTTGCAACTTACTAAGCCATATCCCTTGCGGGAAACATATGGTAGCACAGGTAGGGAAAACGGACGGAAGCTGCACTGATTCATGTTGACACTGGAGTCAAATTGTCTGGCATAAGACTAGCATGCTACAACACTGCCATCTTACCCACCCTCATGCCATCACATGGCCATGCCAACTCACATCCAACAACTTATGGATATTCACTTGCCTCAACTTTGCATGCAATATGACATTCATCGAGATGCTCATAAACATGCCATGAACTACTTAATGCAAACACGTCAAAGACACTCATCATATCAAAAGTTCAAACATGCTTGCCTGGTTCGGAGTAGTCGGAGTCTAGCTTGGCGAAGTTCGCGGTTCCGTCACCTCCTCCGGTATCTATGGTATAAGAAAATACGTACTTATCGTAAATACCGTGAGTGCACAGAAAAGTGATCTAAATATTTTTCAAATAAATCTGATAAAAAAACTGGACAAAATTTTAAAGAGGACAGAAAAAGAATCAATCAAAAATCATTTCTTGTTTAAAAGTTATAAGAGTTTTAATCCAGGGAACTCTCTGTAATGAAACAGAAACTTCTCAGGTGGCTGAACAGAAAAGACTAGAAAAACGCTTCAGATTGAAAGCGTATTTGCCCGAATACGTTTTCAGAAAACGGTTCGTTTGAAAAGAAAAGAGAGGCTGACAGGCGGGTCCCACCCGTCAGGTTTGAAATTCAAACGGGGAAGAACAGAGCCCGCCGGCGCCCCAGAGCTGCGGCGGTCACCGGCGGCGATCCACGGCGAGGCAGGGGGATCGGGCGATACCTGCGTGTTCATCGTGTCCTTCCGCATCGGTGGGTGGTGGTGGTGGTCGTCGGCGAGCACTACGTCGACGGTGGCCCTTGCTCCGGCGGACGACGGCTCGGGTGGAGTTGGATCTCGCCGGGGAGGGCTGCAAAGTTCAAATCGAAGCTTGGGTCAGCTCACTGGGTGCTCGAGGAGGTAACTGACGAGGTTTGGGCGTCGGGGATGGCCTCACTGGAGTGATTTGAGATGGTGGCCCAGGCGGACCGGGGCGGCCGAAGTTGGGGGAGGAGACCTCCTCGAGGTCCTCCGAGTGGCTTGGCGGGGTGTTGGCGAGGTGCAGTGGTGGTGCGTGCTCGAGCGAAGCTCGGGTCCCTTTATAGGCGATCCGAGGCGGTGGCCGTGAACGGGATCACCGCGATGGTTACGGCGCGCAGTGCTTGGTCGAGGAGTTCAGGAGTTGGGCGCCAACGTGGAGCTCACCGGTTCCATTTAGGTGCTAACCAGATTTGGATTAGGCTCCCCGGTGGCTGCGGCGACGGAACGGGCGCGGGCCTGCTGGCGGCAGAGGGCGCCGCCTATGCTTGCCGGGCCACGGCGACGGGTATCGCGGGGTGCGCCTGCATGGCGAGGCCACACAGAGGGCTAGGGGCGCGGCGGCGCAGAACGGCGAGCGAGCCGGCGCCGCTCCGCTGGTCAGCCACGGTGGCTCCCCGCCACAGAGATCTCGCCGGCGATGCTCGCCGCCACCGACGCCTGCGTCCGTCCGAGAGGGCGTGCAGTGCTCAGGTCAAGGAGAAGGGGCCGTGCGCAACGCGCCAGGGCGCACGGGTGGTCGATGATAACACTCTGACGAAGAAACGACACTGCACTCTCTGAAACTCTGAACTTTCTGAAAGTGCACAGGAACAATGCCTGCCAGATTTTGGCATGTGGGGAATTTTCCTTGAGCTGATTTTTTGTGGGGTGGCCTCTCATTGCATCCGGGGGCTGCCTGAATTTTGGTAGAATTTTTGGGGAAGAGGAAATATGAATTTCACCAAATTTGACAAATTTGGTCCAAACTTGCAAAGAATGAAACTTGAAAATTTTGAAAAGAGGAAGAGTGGATTTTTATGGATCTAGGTTGGGGGTGCCAAAGACTATCCAGAGGAGTTGGCTTCGGTCAAAACTCAAAGGGAATTAGGTACTTGCTTTGTAAATCACCTAGGCTTAAAATAAATGACAGAATTGTTTTGGGAAATAAAATAAATGAAATAAAATCCAAAAATGGGTTGGACTTGTTGGAACAGAAAGTTTAGATTGCTCCAATGAGGGAGGAGGGGTTTTGGGAGGTTTTTACCATATGAGGCATGGTAAAACCATGGGTGGTTTCAAAAAGAAAGAAGCCCCAAAACTCATAGGGTTTCTTTTTTAAAACAAAATAATTATCAAAATAATATATTTGAGGAGGGAACAATCAGAAGGAAGGTTCTCATTAACCAAACACCAGGGTTGAAGAAGATACAAAAATAAAATCCTTGCCAAGGAAAAAAGTTTTGAGAGAGAAGTTTTCGGAAGAATTTAAATGACCCTCTTCAAAACCAACAAAGTTTTTGATGAAAACCAAATAAAAAATTTTGAGTGTCACAACACCTACCCCCTTAGGATCTCGTCCCCGACATTTCAGCCGATCCTCACATAAGTGGGGGTGCTCTGTCCGAAGTTGCTTCACTTTCGGTGTGATTGCTCCACTGAACTCTGAAAAACTTGATGGTTTTTTGTCGGGTCCTCCTTTCAGACTCCTCCAAGATTTTTATTGGATGCTCCCTATAGGTGAGGTCTGGCTGCACGTCAATGTTTCTATGGGATACCTGTTTCTCTGGATTGCTTACGCACTTCCTCAACTGTGAGACGTGGAACACGTAGTGGACATCTGATAAATCTTCGGGCAAGTCTAGCTGGTAGGCTACCGTGCCTCTCCGTGCCACTATACATAATGGTCCGATGAATCTTGGTGCTAGCTTTCCCTTAACCTTGAATCATTGCAGGCCCCTCATAGGAGATACTCAGAGGTACACAAACTCACCGGTTCAAAACTGACTCGATGGTTTTGATCGTAATAACTCTTCTCCGTCGACTTTGGGCTGTCTTGAGTCGATCCCTAATCACCTTAACTTTATCTTCAGCCTCCTTGAGCATGTCTGGGCCAAGATATGGCTGTCTGGTTTCGACCAATTTAGTGGGGTACGCATCTTCGCCGTCTGTAGATTCAAATGGTGCCATATGCAGGCTGGCTTGGTAACTGTTGTTGTATGCGAACTCTGCGTATGGCAAGCTTTTCTTCCCAACTGGTTCCATAGGTGAGGACACATGCTCTTAGCATGTCTTCTATAATTTGGTTTACGCGTTCAGTTTGCCCATCAGTCTGGGGGTGGTATGCGGTACTAAACGCCTGTTGAGTTCCCAGAGCTTGTTGTAAGTGATCCCAAAATCGGGAGACGAATTGAGTGCCTTTGTCTGATATTATCATCTTTGGGACTCCATGTAAGCAGACGATACAGGAAAGATAAAGCCTGGCAAGCTTCTGAGTGGTGTGGGTTGACTTTACGGGGATGAAGTGTGCTACCTTAGTCAGTCTATCAGTGATGACCCATATGGCATTATTCCCGTGTCGTGACCGAGGTAGTCCAATAATAAAATCCATTCCAATTTCGTCCCATTTCCACTCGGGTATCTTATTTGGCTATAAAGGTCCGGCTGGTTTCTGGTGCTCGGCCTTGATGTGTTGACAAGAGTCACAACATGCGATGAACGTGGCTATGTCCCTTTTCATACCGTGCCACCAAAAATTTTCCTGAATATCCTTGTACATTTTTGTTCCTCCAGGATGGATTGAATATGGGGCGGTGTGGCCTTCAACTAAGATTTGCTGTTTAAGGTCCTCGATATTTGGTACGCAAAGTCTATCTCCGTACCACAATATTCCTTGCTCATCGATAACGAACTCTGAGGCCTTGCCCAAACTCACTTTCCGTTTAATGCCTTCAATGCTGGGGTGCCCATGCTGAGCCTCTTTAATCTTTTCTATCAGGGTAGGCTGCATTTCTAAATTCGATACGCTGCCTTCGATAACCACCAGCAAGTTGAGTTTAGCAAACTCTGCCAAATTCAGGCCTCGTGTTTGGTAGGTTGTCGTTGTTCGGCTAGGGTTCCGACTTAGAGCATCTGCCACTACATTTGCTTTTCCTGGATGGTAGTGGATTCCAACATCATAATCCTTCACTAATTCCAACCAGTGTCGTTGCCATAAATTGAGTTCCGGTTGTGTGAAAATATACTTGAGGCTTTTATGGTCCGTGTATATTTCACAACGATTTCCAAGTAAAAAGTGTCTCCATTCCTTGAGTGCATGGATGACTGCTGCCAATTCTAGGTCATGAGTAGGATAATTTTCTTCATGCTTGCGAAGTTGTCTGGAGACATATGCGACCACCTTGCCTTCTTGCATCAACACGCATCCGAGGCCCTTTCGGATGCGTCACAATATACCTCAAAATTCTTGTGTATGTCCGCACAATTAATACCGGTGTTGTCGTTAATTTCTTTTTTAGCTCTTGGAAACTTTTCTCGCAAGCTTCTGTCCATTCAAACTTCTTGTCTTTCTTGAGTAACTGCGTCATTGGCTTTGCTATGGTGGAGAATCCTTCAATAAATCTTCGGTAGTATCCTGCCATTCCCAAGAAACTCCGTACGTCTATTACGCTGGCTGGTGGTTTCTAGCCAAGTACGTCCTTGACTTTTTCCGGGTCTATGGCAATACCTTCTTGGGTCAGTACGTGGCCTAGAAAACCTACCTGTCTTAACCAAAACTCACACTTGCTGAAGTTGGCGTACAATTGATGTTTCCTTAGTTCTCCTAGTACGATTCGGAGATGTTCAGCGTGGTCTTCTGGTGTCTTGGAGTATATCAGAATATCGTCGATGAATACTACAACAAACTTGTCCATAAACTTCATAAATACTTTGTTCATGAGGTGAACAAAATATGCCGGGGCGTTTGTTAGTCCAAACGGCATTACTGTGAACTCATACAGTCCGTATCTGGAGGTGAAGGCTGTCTTGGAAATATCCTCTGTTCGTAGTTTTAATTGATGGTATCCCGACCTTAAGTCAATTTTTGAGAAGACCTTGGCCTGAGCGAGCTGATCAAATAAATCATTTATCCTTGGCATTGGGTATTTATTTTTTATTGTGACCATGTTAAGTGCTCGATAGTCTATACACAATCTTAGTGTACCATCCTTTTTCTTGGCAAATAAAATTGGTGAACCCCAAGGTGAGGAGCTGGCTCAAATATATCCTTTGTCCAGTAATTCTTTTATTTGCTTCTTCAATTCTACCAATTCGGATGGTGCCATTCTGTATGGTTTCTTGTAAATGGGAGCGGTTCCGGGTGCTAGCTCAATGCTGAATTCTATCTCTCGGTCTGGTGGCATTCCTGGTAGCTCTTCGGGAATACGTCTGGAAATTCACACACTCATCGAACTTTGCTTAATTCAGAAATGTCCACCTTGTTCAATCTCGGTTGCCGGGACATTTTCCTCTCTTTGGCTGAAACTCTTATTGTCTTCCCGTGGTGGTGGGTGAGAATTACGGTCCGGTTGAAACAGTCAATTAAACATTTGTTGGTGGTTAACCAATCCATCCCTAGGATGACATCCAGTCCTTTATTTTCTAATACAATAAGGTTGGCGTGAAACTTCAATCCTTCAAATTCAATAACAACACCTTGGCAGTAACTCTGAGTCATTTGCTTAATCCCAGGGGACTTGATGATCATGGATTTTTCTAGGGGAAGCATCGAAAAATTATTTTGCAAAGCAAAACTCTTCGAAATGAATGAGTGAGAAGCTCCAGAATCAAACAAAACCATGGCAGGTATTGTGTTGACAGGGAACGTACCAAGTACGATATCTGGGGCATTCTGTGCTTCCTGTTTGGTCACGTGGTTCAGATGACCCTTCCTGTGGTTGTTATTGGGGTTGAAATTGTTCCGCTTGGGCGCTGAATTATTGCCACCGTTGTTCGGTTTTGGGGTCGAGTTCCTTGGCTTGGGGCACTGTTTGGCATAGTGCCCTTCTTCCCCACACACGTAGCAAGTAACGCCTGGGCGATATGTGAACTCCTTGTCCCTCGCATGAAAATTCTTGATTGGGCGTGAGACGTTTGTCGTGGGTTTGTGTGTCCTACCTTTCTGAAAATCCGTCTTGCTTCGGTCATTGCGAGTAAGAGTAGTCTGGTCCCTTTTTCGCTTGCGAAAATCCTCCAAGCTGTGTCTCTCATTTTCCAAGGTAATGGCCTTATCCACCAGCATCTTGAAATCTGGAAAGGTGTGCACAACCAGCTGGCATTTAAGTGCGGGTGTCAGCCCTTCCAAGAATTTTTCCATCTTCTTGCTCTCAGTCATACGCTCTTCGTTGGCGTAGCGAGACAACAGAGTAAACTGGCTGTTGTATTCTGACACCATCATGGTCCTTTGTTTGAGGTCATCAAATTCTCTCTTCTTGATCTTCATAACACTTTTAGGAATGTGCGCCCCACGAAAACCTTCTTTGAATTCCTCCCATGTTATTTCATTTTCGTTGGGGTGCATGTGTAGGAAATTTTCCCACCATGATGTAGCTGCTCCAGTGAGATAGTGCGATGCATATAGTACTTTCTCACGGTCTGAACACTGTGCAATAATTAATTTTCTTTCCATGTCTCGAAGCCAGTCGTCGGCCTCAAGAGGTTTGTCAAGATGAGAAAGTGTTGGGGTCGCGTCTTCGTAGCTCGCATAACTTGGATTGCTCACGATATCGCCCACGGTGATTTCCCATATTGATGACTTGGTTCATCATTTCCCGATGTTGTTGCCGACTCTGTTCGTAAAGGCGGCATACTTGGGTAAATGTTGTTTCACCGCCTGTTGACTTGACTGCCCCTGTGTGAAATTGTTGTTTGGTGGTGTGCCATAATTTTCCTCTGGCTGATTTGGCATGGAGCGCGTCCAAGGACGAGACATTTTTCACTCTGGGGATATATATGTAAGACTCATAAGGAAATAAATCGAGTCGCAAAAGTGAATAAATTCATAAAGACGGGAAATTTTAAATGCTCCAAGATTTTTTTAAGAGAATAAACGTTTGCGCACGGAGAAGGATTGCTCATTACATATCTTACACGCAAGCAGTAATTATACAATACATCACTCAGGATATGCATACATGTACCTGACATGTTATTTAGGCTAGTGCACTTCTCCCAGTTCCTACATGATGCGCAAAACAAGCTACTTCTCACAACCTATGTACATATAAACATATCGCATAAGTCGGTACATCGCATGGCGGCTAAGCGCATCGGAGAGATGGTAAGGATTTCCCTTGGCCTGCCGAGGGTGAGGCGCAGTGAGGCTGGGGACTCAACCTCCTCCTCGCTAATAGGCTCCAGACGTGAAGTGCTGCGCTGAGTTGATGGAGCTGGTGCCATAGGCGGAGCGACACGAATAGGAGTATGCGCAATAGGTGGTGCAGAACGAACTGGAGTGGGCGCAATGACTTGGTTGAACTCCTCAGTGGTAGGCAGGCGACGAGCAGTGGCGAGAATGGTAGGAGAATAAGATGCCAAGGACGAGACGAAAGTCAGCGGTGGTGCGGTGTGCAGGAGCTCCCTCCTGTTGGCGGCACAGCCATGGACTGAGTCCATGCGGGCAGCCACAAGGTCGTCCACCAGGCTATCGAAGGCTGCCTCCAGGGCTCGGAGGTACTCGACAAGCATCTCAATAGCCTCATCTCGCTCTCCTGCAGGGCAAGCGAATGAGTAGTGACAGTGTATGGCACGTGGCATGGAAGGTAGCGGTAGCGACGAAGTCTTCATTGAAGGAAGAGCATCCCGGAGACGAGCTATCGCCTCACGGGCAGCCATCTGCATAGCATGCCTCTCCGTAGGCATGGCTCTCCCCAAGAACCGGAAGCGGCGTAACTCAACATGCCCTCCCTTGAATTGTACCGCGGCCTGGTGCATGGTCAGACTGTCGCTGATCTTGTGCGGGTAGAGTGTGAAGACTGGCGACCGATGGCCCCATCGCGACCTGGACGATGAAGGAGAGGAGCTTGACGAACCCCTCAGTCACGTTGGCGAACACCTGTGACTCACAGTCGTTGCCAGCCATCTACAAAAGTAGGCAAAAAATTTGGATGGTCAGATCATAAATTTATGCTGACTGTCAGAAAATGACTACATTTTGCAAAAATATGAACAAACTCTATTATGCTAATAACCGATTAGCGGTCGCACCTAGTGGCTTCCTACAGTCAGCCTGGCTCTGGTACCAAGCTTGTCACGACCGGTTTTCCAATAAAATACTTATTGAGAAACCGATCTTTAAGTCCCAGTATAAGGAAAAATCCTCCTTACTGGTAGACAAAATCTTGATACAGAAAGCTAGTAGCATTAAAACATATTACAGGTTCGACCTGAGGGTGCTCAACATATTATTACAAGCACGCCAATAATTATACATAATGGCGGATATGACACAATAGTGTGGGGTGGCATACTACTGACTCGAGAATAAAGTGGTAGTGGAATAACACAATGGAGTGGGTAATACGGCTCCTAAACTGGTAGCTCATCGAGAGTCGTGGTGAGGCTCGATGAATTTATTTGGGTAGCGGAAGCGGATATAATACAATGACCAATCCAGGGTCGCACGAGACTGACTAGGACTCCTCTAGGCGTCGGACTTGCTATCGAACTCTTCATCCATGAGATCGCCTTCATCAACATCTGGCCAAATCAACAAACCAGGTGAGTACTTTGAAAGTACTCGCAAGACAGTTCGGACATAAGATATAACAAATGCATGCATGAATGGGTCATGAGCAAATAACAATGCACATTCAAATAATAAATATTTGCACAACATTATAAGTAAAAAGGAAGTCGGGCGGTAGTCCTCCCGAAATCCCAACAAAATAAATGAAAACCGATCGGGTGTCTGGAGCGACGCCTCGAAGGGTAAACGAATAAATAAACATGCCGCAGTCGGGCATCTAAGTGACACCACATAAAGGGCTTATATTGAAAATAAAAGACATACATGCCACAGTCGGATGTCTGAGCGACATCGCAGAAAGGGCTTATGTCGAAAGTAAAATAACAAGCGTTTCACAGTCGGACGTCGGGGCGACATCGCAGAAAGGGCTTATATCGAAAGTAAAATAACAAGCGTTTCACAGTCGGACGTCGGGGCGACATCGCAGAAAGGGCTTATATCGAAAGTAAAATAACAAGCGTGCCACAGTCGGACGTCTAAGCGACATCGCGGAAAGGGCTTATATCAAAAGTAAACAACAAGTGTGCCACAGTCGGACGTCTGAGCGACATCGCAGAAAGGGCTTATATTCAAAAGTAAATAAGAATTGTGCCACAGTCGGACGTCTGAGCGATATCGCAGAAAGGGCTTATATTCCATCATTCATGTCTGATAAATTCATAAGGATATAATACTCATAAGAAATATTCAGCACACAATAATAAACGGGTTAGTCCATCCACATGAATAAACATTTAACCGGACTTATCACTCATGTGGTTTACTGGAGTTTTTCCACTGAGACTGATGCTGACAAGATAAGTTGAACATAGAACTCAGACATAGATGAGATTGTCTCAAAGGATTTTGACTCTGCAGAGTTTGTACTAATTATCCACAGCCAACGGATTTCCGTAGTCGCGAGGACTAGTTCCGTTTATGGTATTTCGGTAGAAACACACCTAACCAGTACACACCCATCCCACCACACGATGCCAGAAATCACCCTTGACAATGTTCAAGAAAAACTTTGAGACGGGGAGATCACAACCTCGAATAGCATGGGATCAAATTTATATACGCGCGCTCTAAGGGGTGCCCCCCTCTCGGTCCCAACCGGAAACACCCATGCCCCCTGACCGGATGACGGGCTTTAATCCAGGGCCATGGAACCCTCATCCTGGCGTCTCTATTTGGTGTGTACCAGGAAAGCGGTTTGCAACTTACTAAGCCATATCCCTTGCGGGAAACATATGGTAGCACAGGTAGGGAAAACAGACGGAAACTAGACTGATTCATGTTGACACTGGAGTCAAATAGTCTGGCATAAAACGGACGGAAACTGGACTGATTCGTGTTCAGCGTGTCCTTCCGCGTCGGTGGGTGGTGGTGGTCGTCGTCGGCGAGCACTACGTCGACGGCGGCCCTTGCTCCGGCGGACGGCGGCTCGGGTGGAGTTGGATCTCGCCGGGGAGGGCTGCGAAGTTCAAATCGAAGCTTGGGTCAGCTCACTAGGTGCTCGAGGAGGTAACTGACAAGGTTTGGGCGTCGGGGATGGCCTCACTAGAGTGATATGAGCTGGTAGCCGAGGCGGATTGGGGCGGCCGGAGTTGGGGGAGGAGACCTCCTCGAGGTCCTCCGAGTGGCTTGGCGGGGTGTTGGCGAGGTGCAGTGGTGGTGCGTGCTCGAGAGCGAGCTCGGGGTCCCTTTATAGGCGATCCGAGGCGGTGGCCGTGGAACGGGATCACCGCGATGGTTACGGGCGCAAAGGTTGCTTGGTCGGGGAGTTCAGGAGTTGGGCGCCAACGTGGAGGCTCACCGTTCCATTTAGGTGCTAACCAGGTATGGATTAGGCTCCTGGGTGGCTGCGACGGAACGGGCGACGCGGCCCGCTGGCGGCAGAGGGCGCTACCTGTGCTTGCCGGGCCACGGCGACGGTGTTGCTGGGTGCGCTGGCATGCATGAAGCCACGCGAGGGCTAGGGGCGCATGGCGCAGAACGGCGTAGCGAGCCGGGCGCCCGTTCGCTATTGCCACGGGTGGCCTCGCCATCAGATGCTGCCGGCGTTGGCGATGCTCGCCACCACCGACGCTTGCGTCCGTCCTAGAGGGCGTGCGGTGCTCAGGTCAAGGAGAAGGGGTCGTGCGCAACGCGCCAGGGTGCACGGGTGGTCGATGATAACACTCTGACGAAGAAACGATACTGCACTCTCTGAAACTCCGAACTTTCTAAAAGTGCACAGGAACAATGCCGGCCAGGTGTTCGACGAAATGATTTTGGCATGTGGGGAATTTTCCTTGAGCTGATTTTTGGTGGGGTGGCCTCTCATTGCATCTGGGGGCTGCCTGAATTTTGGTAGAATTTTTGGGGAAGAGGAAATATGAATTTCACCAAATTTGACAAATCTGGTCCAAACTTGCAGATGATGAAACTTGAAAAATTTGAAAAGAGGAAGAGTGGATCTTGATGGATCTAGGTTGGGGGTGCCAAAGACTATCCAGAGGAGTTGGCTTGGGTCAAAACTCAAAGGGAATTAGGTACTTGCTTTGTAAACCACCTAGGCTTAAAATAAATGACATAATTGTTTTGGGAAATAAAATAAATGAAATAAAATCCAAAAATGGGTTGGACTTGTTGGAACAGAAAGTTTAGATTGCTCCAAAGAGGGAGGAGGGGTTTTGGGAGGTTTTTTCCATATGAGGCATGGTAAAACCATGGGTGGTTTCAAAAAGAAAGAAGCCCCAAAACTCATAGGGTTTCTTTTTTAAAAGAAAATAATTATCAAAAAAAATATTTGAGGAGGGAACAATCCGAAGGAAGGTTCTCATTAACCAAACACCAGGGTTGAAGAAGATACAAAAATAAAATCCTTGCCAAGGAAAAAAGTTTTGAGAGAGAAGTTTTTGGAAGAATTTAAATGACCCTCTTCAAAACCAACAAAGTTTTTGATGAAAACCAAATAAATTTTTTTGAGTGTCACAATAAACCTATACTATACAAAAATAGCATCATAATTACTGCAGCCTTTGGCATCATGATAAATGCTGTATCACAATAAAATAAATTCCAACCATACAACAAAAGGCCTGTTGGCATAAAGTTTACAGTCCTTGCAGATAAAAGCACCATCAGATGTATAGAAGCACAAATCATTTGACCTGAGTGCTAATGTTTCAGGCTGTAGAATCTGATGGAGCAGCACGATCTTCACCTTTTTCCGCCATTGCTCTTGAACAACGAAGCGAATGTCTGATAGTCTGGTTTCAAAACCATTCATATCTTGACGACATTTGTCAACCACTATTCTTGTTTCCAAAACGACGTCCATTAGGGATTGGACTTGTGTCTGGAGCATAGATATATCACTCTGCCTAGCAGGAAGAGTTTGTTCAGTAGGTGATTTGGACGAGGTTACCTTGACAACAAACCCAGAATTACACAGGAAGGTGCTTTTTGCATTGTTAGTGGAGAGATACTGACGCACTGCAGCAAGAGGTGACATTGTGCCTGTGGTAGCCTCATCACCTTCAGGTGGTTGTGGTTGTTCAATCATTTGTTCCATAGCTTCCTGAAAGTTTGAACTTGTAGATTAGTGTACCAGATAAGTTACAAATGAGACAAAACAAACAAAGTAGGTTACACATTTATACATAACTTATTTTGGTGAACTACTGTAATACATTAGTATGTATTGTAGTGCCAACTACATAATAAAATTACTTTCGGAACATATGTCAATGTAGCATGCCTACTGTATTATCTATTTCCTCACATTCGTTGACATATAAGGATAAAGAGACATGGTTTAAAGTAGGATGAACATAGTATGACATCATTCATATCATGGGCAAACAGATATAAAACAAATAGGCTATTTTATCATTTTGTGCGCACATGAACATAACAACTAGATTACAAATCAAGACCAAGAGAATATCTTTCATCCCTTTTAAACCATGTAAGGTGAAATGATACGCTCAGACAACTATGTATAAAAGTGAACAGAGTAACTGACATTGGTTGCAAACCAAGTAGTTAAATGGACACATCACAGTACCAATCAGTTCAAAGGCAGGAGGAGTAAGGACTTACAACAGCAGCTTGAACTGGTGTGCTCATGCCCTTCATCTTGCTGGTGTGGCAATCCTTGAAGATTTGCACTGCATTCGGTTCAGATTCTTTTTGGTCCGCATGGGCTTTCCTCTGTATTTGGAACAAGTCAACATAGATAGGATAATATGACACAGAATAAAGAAGGAAGTACTAGCTATTTACAAGAGCCTCGCAGTGTGCAATATAGCTACGAGTTCCTATTGTCTATTGGAATTTCACTTTAGAACGGTTGGTCATGTTCTTCAAACAGTTAGCCTAGAAGAAGATACACTTGTAAGGCGCATACATAAATACAAGTTCAATATGTGGTCTGATCAAATACATACAGCCTACCTGCTACTTTGGATCAGACCAGTGCTTAATGAGGGCTGTCCAATCTTCATTTGTAATATATTCCACTGGAGATGTTTGGGAGATCATTATTAGCCTTGCCTTCAATGTGAGATTTTCTAAGGTGGTACGGATACTATCGCAGAGCAGACTGAAAAACATGAGTGCATGCTTGTTTAGTTGCATCATCTTTCGGATCCAACTTGAACCTCATCTATTAAAAAAAGAATGTGAGTCTTATTAGAAGGAAGCTAGAAAGTATGGGACAGAGCAAGACAATATTACTAATTGCGATGAATAACATTACTTACGGATAAATGGGCAAGGAAGGTGTTAAACTGGGTATTGTCTTTCTCATTCCTGTACTGGATCCACGTTGGGAGGATACGTGCATGACACCTAACGGCTGCCTCTGATACTAACTTGGCTGACTCTGTAGCATCACGTGGCCTTTTTAAACCTGCCTCAAAATGGATATACATTCTTCCTCCTTTAGATTTTGTTAATCTATCAAGCATTATCCCTCATGTCTGTTTCCGCTTGCGCCGTGGTGCTAGTTCAACAACGAATATGGAAAGTGTTAGTGTACATCAAACTGTGAGAGTACATATAAAGGAGCATGCAACTACAACTTGACTCGGTCAGGTACCATCTTGGTGTTGATGCTCATGAGGTTCATCTGATCTTGCCAAGTCGTTGTGTCAGCAGTGCTTCGGAAGTAGTGTTAGGTGTGAAGGTAGCTTGGGAACTGGCAAGTTCCGGAGCAAATGAACGAGTAACTCATTGAGATGCTGGTACAGTTGAAGAGGATGCTGCAGCTACTGGAGCAGGTGATACTGTGTTTGTAGATTTAGACGGTCGACTAGGACCTTCTACTGCACTTTAAGTACCAGCAGAATCTCGACGGCAGATCCTTTTGCGTTTCACCCGACGAGTAACACCACTCCCTACTATATTATTTTCCTTGCTCTTTTTTGACTTGGCCATGTCAAGCTGTACCCAAAACACAAAATAATAAAATTGTTGTTCAGAACTCATTGATGCATACAAACAAGCAATACTTTGATGTAAGACAACCGTATGAGGATGGAATATATAAGAAAAACAGGATGGCATGACATATTCACAGCTATGATGTGTAAACTACGCAGAAGGATTTTCAAGAAAATAGAAGAAATGCAAGCTAGAAACAATATGAAAGATGAAACCAATATCACTCTGCCAAGTTAAAAGTGTCTTGTCATAAGTGGCAATTCGAAAAATTAGAAGCAGTACAACGTAAAAATCAATGCAAGATGCAACCACTATCAAACTGCCATGTTAAAAGCGTCCAATCATGAGTGACTGATGCGGGATACACAACAACAGTACTTTGATGTAAGAACATGGTATGATAGATAGATGCAGTGTATTCTAGACACAGAAAGTCATGTCATATGCACATGTATAACATATAAACTCAGCAGGTGCAATTTAGTCAAAATGGAAGAAATACAAGCTAGACAACATATGCAACATGAAACCAATTATCACACTGTCAACTTAGAGCAAGCACCTGCAATGGTGGAGTACGGGAGATGAACTCATCATGTAGACTTGGGACTTCAACTTCGTTAGCAATAGCAGTGGAAAATCTAAAGAGTCCCTGTTTGCGTCGGTGCGGACGACTGCTACGTCTCGAGCTCGCGTTGGATTTCCCCAAAGAGGAGATGATGATGCAGCACAGTAGCGTAAGTATTTCCCTCAGTTTTTGAGAACCAAGGTATCAATCCAGTAGGAGACCACGCGCAAGTCCCTCGTACCTGCACAAAACGATAGCTACTCGCAACCAACGCTGAGGGGTTGTCAATCCCTTCACGGTCACTTACGAGAGTGAGATCTGATAGAGATAATATTTTTGGTATTTTTGGTATAAAGATGCAAAGTAAAAAGTAAAAGCAAAGCAAGTAAATAAAGTTATGGAGATTGATATGATGATAATAGACCCGGGGGCCATAGGTTTCACTAGTGGCTTCTCTCAAGAGCATAAGTATTCTACGGTGGGTGAACAAATTACTGTTGAGCAATTGACAGAATTGAGCATAGTTATGAGGTTATCCAGGCAATGATCATGTATATAGGCATCACGTCCATGACAAGTAGACCGAAACGATTCTGCATCTACTACTATTACTCCACTCATCGACCGCTATCCAGCATGCATCTAGACTATTAAGTTAAAAACAGATTAACGCCTTAAGCAAGATGACATGATGTAGAGGAATAAATTCATGCAATATGATAAATACCCATCTTGTTATCCTCGATGGCAACAATACAATACATGCCTTGCAACCCCTTGTGTCACTAGGTAAGGACACCGCAAGATTGAACCCAAAGCTAAGCACTTCTCCCATTGCAAGAACTACCAATCTAGTTGGCCAAACCAAACGGATAATTCGAAGAGACTTTCAAAGATAACTTAATCATACATAAAAGAATTCAGAGAAGAATCAAATATTTTCCATAGATAAGTTGGATCATAAACCCACAATTCATCGGTCTCAACAAACACACCGCAAAAAGAAGATTACATCGAATAGATCTCCACGAGAGAGGGGGACAACATTGTATTGAGATCCAAAAAGAGGGAAGAAGCCATCTAGCTACTAGCTATGGACCCGAAGGTCTGAAGTAAACTACTCACACTTCATCGGAGAGGCTGTGGTGTTGATGTAGAAGCCCTCCGTGATGGATGCCCCCTCCGGCGGAGCTCCGGAACAGGCGCCAAGATGGAATCTCGTGGATATAGGAAGTTACGGCGGTGGAATTAGGTTTTTGGCTCCGTCCCCGATCTGTTGGGGGTGCGTAGGTATATATAGGAGGAAGGAGTATGTCGGTGGAGCGTCAGGGGGCCCACGAGGCAGGGGGGCGCTCCCAGGGGGGAGAGGCGCGGCCCCCCACCCTCGTGACCGCCTCTGGCACTCCTTGGAGTAGGGTCCAAGTCTCCTGGATCACGTTCGGTGAGAAAATCACGTTCTCGAAGGTTTCATTCCGTTTGGACTGTTTGATATTTCATTTCTTCAAACACTGAAATAGGCAAAAAAAAAACAGCAATTCAGGCTGGGCCTCCGTTAATAGGTTAGTCCCAAAAATAATATAAAAGTGGAAAATAAAGCCCATTATAGTCCAAAACAATAGATAAAGTAGCATGGAGCAATCAAAAATTATAGATACGTTGGAGACGTATCAGGCATCCCCAAGCTTAATTCCTGCTCGTCCTCGAGTAGGTAAATGATAAAAAGAGAATTTTTGATATGGAGTGATACTTTGGCATAATTTCAATGTAAATCTTCTTAATCATGGTATGAATATTCAGATCCGAAAGATTCAAGAGAAAAGTTCATATTGACATAAAAATAATAATACTTCAAGCATACTAACTAAGCAATTATGTCCTCAAAATAACATGAGCAAAGAAAGTTATCCCTAGAAAATCATATGGTCTGGCTATGCTCCATCTTCCCCACACAATTTATTTAAATCATTCACAACCCCGATGACAAGCTAAGCAATTGTTTCCTACTTTAACATTTTCAAAACTTTTTCAATCTTCACGCAATACATGAGCGTGAGCCATGGATATAACACTATATGTGGAATAGAATGGTGGTTGTGGAGAAGACAAAAAAAAGGGAAGATAGTCTCACATCAACTAGGCATATCGACGGGCTATGGAGATGCCCATCAATAGATATCAATGTGAGTGAGTAGGGATTGCCATGCAACGGATGCACTAGAGCTATAAGTATATGAAAGCTCAAAAGAAACTAGTGGGTGTGCATCCAACTCGCTTGCTCACGAAGACCTAGGGCATTTTGAGGAGGCCCATCATTGTAATATACAAGCCAAGTTCTAGAATGAAAAATTCCCACTAGTATATGAAAGTGACAAAATGAGAGACTCTCTATCATGAAGATCATGGTGCTACTTTGAAGCACAAGTGTGGTAGAAGGATAGTAACATTGTCCCTTCTCTCTTTTTCTCTAATTTTTTTTATTTGGGCCTTTTCTTTTTTTATGGCCTCTTTTTTTTATTTAATTTTCGTCCGGAGTCTCATCCCGACTTGTGGGGGAATCATAGTCTCCATCATCCTTTCCTCACTTGGGACAATGCTCTAATAATGATGATCATCACACTTTTATTTTTCTTACAACTCAACAATTACAACTCGATACTTAGAACAAAATATGACTCTATATGAATGACTCCGGTGTGCGGAATATGCAATGAAACATGAGTGACATGTATGAAAGAATTATGAACGGTGGCTTTGCCACAAATACGATGTCCACTACATGATCATGCTAGCAATATGACAATGATGGAGCGTGCCATAATAGGTAGGTATGGTGCTGTTTTGAGGAAGGTTTATGGTGGGTATATGATACCGGCGAAAAGTGCGCGGTATTAGAAAGGCTAGCAATGGTGGAAGGATGGGAAAAAGTGCGTATAATCCATGGACTCAACATTAGTCATAAAGAACTCATATACTTATTGCAAAAATCTAGAAGTTATCAAAGCAAAATATTACGCGCATGCTCCTAGGGGGATAGATTGCTAGGAAAAGACCATCGCTAGTCCCCGACCGCCACTCATAAGGAAGACAATCAATAAATAAATCATGCTCCGAGTTCATCACATAACGGTTCACCATAATGCATGCTACGGGAATCACAAACTTCAACACAAGTATTCTTTAAATTCATAACTACTCAACTAGCATGACTCTAATATTATCACCTCCATATCTCAAAAAAATTATCAAGCATCAAACTTATCTTAGTATTCAACGCACTCAAAGGAAAGTTTCACATATCTTGAATACCAAGTATATTAACATTAAGCAAATTATCATGCTATTAACGGCTCTCAAAATAATCTAAGTGAAGCATGAGACATCAAGTTTTTCTTTAAAACAAATCCACCACCATGCTCTAAAAGATCTAAGTGAAGCACTAGAGCAAAAAATTTCACGCTCAAAAAGATATAAGTGAAGCACTATGAGCAAAACTATCAAGCTCAAAAGATATAAGTGAAGCACATAGAGTATTGTATCAAATTTCAATTCATGTATGGCTCTCTCAAAAGGTGTGTACAGCAAGGATGATCGTGGTAAACTAACAAGCAAAGACTCAAATAATACAAGACGCTCCAAGCAAAACACATACCATGTTGGTGAATAAAAATATAGCTCCAAGTAAATTACCGATGGAAGTAGATTTAAAGAGGGATGCCTTCCGGCATCCCCAAGCTTTGACTTTTGGTGTCCTTGGATTATCTTGGGGTGCCATGGGCATCCCCAAGCTTAGGCTCTTGCCACTCCTTGTTCCATAATCCATCAAAAGAATTCACCCAAAACTTGAAAACTTCACAACACAAAACTCAATAGAAATCTCGTGAGTCTGCTAGAGAAAGAAAACAAAAGACTACTTTAAGGTACTGTAATGAACTCATTCTTTATTTATATTGGTGTTAAATCTACTGTATTCCAACTTCTCTATGGTTCATAAACTATTTTACTAGCCATAGATTCATCAAAATAAGCAAACAGCACACGCAAAACAGAATCTGTCAAAAACAGAACAGTCTGTAGTAATCTGTAACTAACGCAAACTTCTGGAACCCAAAAAATTCTACCAAACTCAGACGACCTGGAAATTTTTTTTATTGATCAGCAGCAATTGGAATCAGTATTTTATCACGTTCTGGTGATTTTTAACAATTCGGGCACTAAGCACAAAGATTCTGGAAATTACAGCAAGATCAAATAACTATCATCTAAGAAGATCCAATAGGTCCAACTTGGCACAAACACTAATTAAAAGATAAAACCACATCTAAAAAGAGGCTAGATGGATTATTTATTACTAAGCAGCAAGGAAAAATATTGGGTGTCTCCCAACAAGCGCTTTTCTTTAAAGCCTTTTTAGTTAGGCATTGAGATTTCAATGATGCTCACATAAAAGACAAGAATTGAAGCACAAATAGAGCATCATATAGAATGTGACAAACACATCTAAGTCTAACATACTTCCTATGCATAGGCATCTTATAGGAAAAAAAATTTGCAAGGCAAGAAAAAACTAGCATATGCGAGGAAGAAGAAAGTGACGATAGCAATCTCAACATAACGAGAGGTAATTTAGTTACATGAAAATTTCTATAACCATATTTTCCTTTCTCATAATAATTACATGTAGGATCATAAGAAAATTCAACAATATAGCTATCACATAACATATTCTCAACATGATCCACATGCATGCGAAGTTGACACTCTTCCAAAATAGTGGGATTATCATTAACTAAAGTCATGATTTCTCCAAGCCCACTTTTATCAAAAATTTCATAAGATTGAATGTTATCCAAATATGTGGGATCTAAAGTTGACACTCTTCCAAACCCACTTTCAATATTATTCCAAACACTATTATCAATCCCATATTCATTACGGGGCTTAAATAAATTTTCAAGATCAAAAGAAGAATCACCCCAATCATGATCATTGCAACAAGTAGTAGACATAGCAAAACTAGTGTCCCCAAGCTTAGGGTTTTGCATCTTATTAGCACAATTGACATCAAAAGAATTTATAATTAAATCATTGCAATCATGCTTTTTATTCAAAGATCTATCGTGTGTCACTTCACGGATTTCAGGCAAAACCTTATAAAGATAATCTAGTGCATCCAAATCACTAGGAATTGGTTCATCATAATTGGATCTCTTAAAAAGATTGGCAAGCGGATCAGGATCCATAGATATTGGCTGCTTTGTTTAGGAACAAATAAGCATCTAATCCAACCAAACGAGAAACGAAAGGGCAAGCAAAAGAGAGGAGGAGATTGGGAAAGAGAGTACGAAAAAAACGGCAAGGGTGAAGTGGGGGAGAGGAAAACGAGAGGCAAATGGCAAATAATGTAATGCGAGAGATAGGGATTGTGATGGGTACTTGGTATGTTGACTTTTTGCGTACGCCTCCACGGCAACGACGCCATAAATTCTTCTTGCTACGTCTCGAGCTTGCATTGGATTTCCCCGAAGAGGAGAGAATGATGCAGCACAGTAGCGTAAGTATTTCCCTCAGTTTTTGAGAACCAAGGTATCAATCCAGTAGGAGACCACAAGACGATAGCTACTCGCAACCAACGGTTAGGGGTTGTCAATCCCTTCACGGTCACTTACGAGAGTGAGATCCGATAGAGATAATATTTTTGGTATTTTTGGTACAAAGATGCAAAGTAAAAAGTAAAAGCGAAGCAAGTAAATAAAGTGATGGAGATTGATATGATGAGAATAGACCCGGGGGCCATAGGTTTCACTAGTGGCTTCTCTCAAGAGCATAAGTATTCTACTTGGGTGAACAAATTACTGTTGAGCAATTGATGTAATTGAGCATAGTTATGAGGTTATCCAGCAATGATCATGTATATAGGCATCACGTCCGTGACAAGTAGACCGAAACGATTCTCGCATCTACTACTATTACTCCACTCATCGACCGCTGTCCAAAGATGCATCTAGAGTATTAAGTTAAAAACAGAGTAACGCCTTAAGCAAGATGACATGACGTAGAGGAATAAATTCATGCAATATGATAAATACCCATCTTGTTATCCTCGATGGCAACAATAAAATACGTGCCTTGCAACCCCTTCTGTCACTAGGTAAGGACACCGCAAGATTGAACCCAAAGCTAAGCATTCTCCCATTGCAAGAACTACCAATCTAGTTGGCCAAACCAAACGGATAATTCGAAGAGACTTGCAAAGATAACTTAATCATACATAAAAACAATTCAGAGAAGAATCAAATATTTTCCATAGGTAAGTTGGATCATAAACCCACAATTCATCGGTCTCAACAAACACACCGCAAAAAGAAGATTACATCGAATAGATCTCCACGAGAGAGGGGGAGAACATTGTATTGAGATCCAAAAAGAGAGAAGAAGCTAACTAGCTACTAGCTGTGGACCCGAAGGTCTGAAGTAAACTACTCACACTTCATCGGAGAGGCTATGGTGTTGATGTACAAGCACTCCGTGATGGATGCGCCCTCCGCCGGAGCTCCAGAACAAGCCCCAAGATGGGATCTCATGGATACAGGAAGTTACGATGGTGGAATTAGGTTTTTGGCTCCGTCCCCGATCTGTTGGGGGTACGTAGGTATATATAGGAGGAAGGAGTACGTCGGTGGAGCGTCAGGGGGCCTGACGAGGCGGGGCGCACCTGTGGGAGGCGCGCCCCACTCGTGACCGCCTTTGGCACTCCTGGGAGTAGGGTACTAGTCTCCTGGATCACGTTCGGTGAGAAAATCACGTTCCCGAAGGTTTCATTCCGTTTGGACTCCGTTTGATATTCCGTTTCTTTGAAACACTGAAATAGGCAAAAAAACAGCAATTCTGGGCTGGGCCTCCGGTTAATAGGTTAGTCCCAAAAATAATATAAAAATGGAAAATAAAGCCCATTATAGTCCAAAACAATAGATAATGTAGCATGGAGCAATAAAAAATTATAGATACGTTGGAGACATATCAAGGACCACCAACATCCCTAACTTAGTCTTTTCCTTCCTATTTTCTGATATTGCCTTATGAAGTCAAAACCAGAAGAAGATGAATAAAATTAGCTCTGCATAACATGTTGATGCATGATAGAGACGAACACTACTTTGATGTAAGGCAAGCGTAGGATAGGAGGATGGAATATATACAAAAAAAGATAGTGTTTCATCTTCACACGTACAATAGGAGGATGGAATATGTATGAAAAAACAGTAAGCGGAAGGCATTTCAACAAAATTAGAAGAAATGAAAGCTAGGCACCATATGAACATGCAACCAATATCACTCTATCAGGTAAAAAGTGTCTCGTCGTAAGTGCCATTTCAAGAAATTAGAAGTAGTACAAGCTAGAAGATAATGCAAGATGCAACCTTCATCACAGTCCCAAGTTAAATGTGTCTTATGGGTAAGTGATTGTTGCAGATATAAGTTGTAAGCTACGCAGATGGAATTCAGCATAATCAGAAGCAATACAAACTAGACTTCATATGGAAAACGCAACCACATATAAGAGTTCTAAGTTAGAGCAAGCACCTATGATGGTGGAGTAGGGGAGATGTGCTCATCATGTACACTATGTTCTATAAACAGGAACACGTGTCATATTCACAGGCATTATATGTAAAGTAAGAAGATGCAATTCAACAAAGTTAGAAGCAATACAAGCTAGACATCATACGCAACATGCAACCACATGTAATAGTGCCAAGTTAGAGCAAGCACCTGTGATGGTGGAGTAGGGGAGATGTGCTCATCATCTACACATCTACGCTGGACTGGCCCAAATTTTGTGTTGTCTTGCGAATCTTGTTGGGAGGATGGCAAAGTAGAATATGTAGAGACCCCCTATTTGAGTTGCTCCGAAGGACCACCATCATCCACTGCCGGACTAATTTCCTTCAGCTGTAATGATTTTTCATAGTGAAGTCAAACCGATAAGAAAAAAGGAATAAATTCACTCTTCGAAACTCAATCATGCATGATACTGACGAACACTACTCGGATGAAAGGCAAACACATGATGCCAGGATGGAATATGTAAGAAAAATAGGATGGCGTGACATATTCACACCTATGATGTGGTAACTAAGCAGAATGCATTTCAAAAAATTAGAAGCACTGCAATCTAGACACCATATGAAAGATGCAACCAATATCACTCTGCCAAGTTCAAACTGTATGGCGTTTCAACAAATTAGAAGCAGTAGATGCTAGAAATCATATGCAAGACACAAATAATATCAAAGTGGCGACTTAAAGGTGCATTATCATTAGAGACTGATGCGGGATATGCAAGAACAGTAGTCTGATGTAAGAACATCATGTGATCAGATATAGTATATTCTAGAAACAGGAACATACGTCATATTCACAGGCATTATGTGTAAAGTAAGCAGGTGCAGTTCAACAAATTTAGAAGCAATAAAAGCTAGAAATCATGCTCAACATGCAACCACATATAATAGTGCCAAGTTAGAGCAAGCACCTGTGATGGTGGAGTAGGGGAGATGTGCTCATCATCTACACAGCTACATTGACTGTCTAGCGTTGCGTTCTCTTGCGAATCTTGTTGGGAGGATGGCGGAGTAGAATCTGTAGAGAACCTCCGTTTCAGTTGCTCAGAAGGACCACCATCATCCAATGCCTTGCCAATTTCCTTCAGCTTTATTGATTTTGCATTGTGAGGTCAAACCGACAAGAAAAAGGAATATAATTCGCTCTTCAGCACTCATTCATGCATGATACTGATGAACACTACTCTGATGAAAGGCAAACTCATGATACGAGGATGGAATATGTACGCAAAAATGGACGGCTTGACATATTCACCCCTATGATGCGGTAACTAAGCAGAAGGCACTTCAACAAATTAGAAGCACTGCAAACTAGGCTCCATACGAAAGGTGCAATCAATATCACTCTGCCAAGTTAAAACTGTCTCGTGATAGGTGGCGCTCATCAAACTAGAAGTAATACATGCTAGAAATCATATTCAAGATGCAAACCAATATCACACTGCCAACTTAAAGGTGTCCCATCATAAGTGATTGATGCAAGATACACAAGAAGAGTAGTTTCATGTAAGAACATGGTGTGATAGACAGATGTAGTATGTACCAAAAACAGAAAAACATGTCATATTCACACGTATCTTGTGTAAGCTAAGCAGATGCAGTTTACACTAATTGGGAGCAATACAAACTAGACACCATATGCAACATGCAACCAGATATCACACTGCCAAGTTAGAGCAAGCACCTTGGATGGTGGAGTAGGGGAGCGGAGACTTGGACCTTGTAATGCACTATCAGTACAAGGAGAATCGGTACAGATGCTATGTTTACGATGCTGTAGAGGACCACCATCATCGCCTTCCTTACTCTTTTTCCTTCCTCTTTCTTGATTTTGCCTTCTCATGTCAAACCCACAAGAAAAAGGAATAAAATTTGCTCTTCAGAACTCATTGATGCATGATACTGACGAACACTACTTTCATGTAAGGCATCTGCATGATAGGAGGATGGAATATGTATGAAAAACAGGACGGCGTGACATATTGACATGTATGATGTATAAAGTGTAAACTAAGCACAAGGTGCTTGAACTTGTTAGAATCAATGTAAGCTAGAAACCATATGAAAGATGAAACCAATATCACTCCTTGGAAATGAAAAGTGTGCGCTTAATAAATGTATTTGACCAAATTAGAAGCAATACATGGCAACAAAGTTAGAAATAATATGCAATATGCAACGAATAAAGGTGACTCATCGTAAGTGATTGATGCATGATACAGAAGAGAGGTAGTTTCATGTAGAACAAGGTTAACACATAGATGTAGTGTGTACCAAAAATAGGAAGGCATGTCATATTCACAGGTATAATGTGTAAACTAAGAAGATGCAATTTACCCTAATTAGAAGCATTACAAGCTAGACACCGTATGCAACATGCAACCACATATCACACTGCAAAGTTAGAGCAAGCACCTGTGATGGTGGTGTAGGGGAAATGCGGTCTTCAAGTACAGAGCTACGTTCAATATCTTTATTTAGGCTTGCTGTTTCTTGAGAATCATGTGGAGATGATGAAATTGCATTCTTCATAAGAGTAGCGCGTCTCATATGAACCCACGGGCGTGACTGTCTCATCATAAGCGATAGATGCAGGATACACAAGAACAGTAGTTTGATGTAAGAACATGGTGTGACAGGTGGATGTACTATGTACCAAAAACAGGAAGGCGTGTCATATTCACATGTATAATGTGTAAGATAAGGAGATGCATTTAACAAATTAGGAGCAATACAAGCTAGGCACCATATGCAACATGCAACCAGATATCACACTGCCATGATAGAGCAAGCACCTTGGGTTGTGGAGTAGGGGAGATGAGATTTGGAACTAGCACTGCAGTACGAGTGGCAGGAGAATCTGCAGAGATCATCTATTTCGGTTGCTCTAGAGGACCACCATCATTTCGTGCCTTCGTCCTTTTAGATTTTGCCTTGTCAAGTAAACACACAAGAAAAAGGAATGAAATTCGCACTTCCAAATTCGTTGATGCATGATACTGACGAACACAACTTTTATGTATGGCAACCACATTGTAGGAGGATGGAATATGTATGAAAAACGCTAAGCAGAAGGCATTTCAACAAATTGGAAGCAATGCAATCTAGACACCATATGAAAGATCAAACCAAAATCACTCTACGAAGTTAGATGTGTCTCGTTACAAGTGGCACTTCTACAAATTGGAGGCAATAAATGTTTGAAATGATATGCAAGATGCAACCAATATTACATTGTCAACTTGAAGGTGTCTCGTTAGAAGTGATTGATGAGGGATACACAATAAAAGTAGTTTGATGTAAGAACATGGTTAATAGAAAGACGTAATATGTACCAGAAACAGGAAGGCATGTCATATTCACAGGTATAATGTGTTAACTAAGTAGATGCAATTTACCCTAATTAGAAGCATTACAAGGTAGACACCATATGCAACATGCAACCACATATCACACTGCCAAGTAAGAGCAAGCACTCGCGATGGTGGTGTGGGGGAATTGCGGTCATCAACTAGAGAGCTATGTTGACTATCTTCATTTAGCCTTGCTGTTTCTTGAGAATCATGTTGGGAGGATGACACTGCACTCTTTAAACGAGTAGGGCGTCTCACAGTAACCCATTGGGGTGACTGTCTCATCATAAGTGATTGACGAGGGATACAAAAGAGCATTAGTTTGATGTACGAACATGGTTAATAGACATATGTAGTATGTATCAAAAATAGGAAGGCATGTCATTATGAAAGGAAAGGAATAATGTGTAAAGTAAGCAGATGCAATTTAACCAAATTGGAAGCAATATAAGCTAGATACCATATGCAACATGCAACCACATTTGATAGCGCGAAGTTAAAGCAAGCACATGGGATGGTTGTGTGTGGCAATTGAGATCATCAACTGCAGAGCTACGCCATCGTCTCGAACTACTAACATCGCACCCTTTAGAGCGTGAAACACTTAGTGCTTATCTTTGAATTACACCGAGCGACTTACATCTTTTCTTTTTGCATTCATCAACACTGCGTAGTCCAAACACCCATGCATAAGAAAACAATAGTGTGAGTATGGGTGAAGTGTGTGCACAATTAGTACAGTGTAAAGGTAGCAGATAGCAGGTCGGTGAGAAATAAATGACGGGAGACATATGATAGCTCTACAACATGCATGGCACACTAAATTACTACATGATTCTATGAAAATAAGAGTCGACTGAAAAAAATAGGTCAGTCCATTTTTTTTGCACCGTCCGATGTACAAAGAACGGGCAGATTGCCTTCATCTACCTCCAGCCAGTCAGTGTTGACGATCTTCCTCGAAATGCCAGCGACCACCGACCAAGTCCCCTGCCTGCACCCTCCCCTCGACCTCACCGCACAACCGTGGTTGGCACTTCCCCCCCCCCCCCCGGCCATCCATTCAAGCCCCGTCAACCTCCAGATCCGGCGCAAGCAGCTCCTGCGCCCCACACCCCTATGATAGACACCGATGTGCCGCTTCCCCAGCGAACAGGCGGACTAGGTGCTCCGCGGGCCTAAGCGGGTGCTGCTTCTTTTAATTCCGTTTCGAATGACCCTGAATTGAAATCCAGGCGGTCTAGCAAAGGTTGAATAGTAAAGGGAGGAAACCATGTGCATTTAGTATCACGAAGAAGATGTAGTAAGAAGCTCTCAGCTAGTTTCTTTCGTGGGATGAATACGGTGTGAGCAGAGCACGAATAAGGGAAGAGGAGTACCTCTTTCTGCTGGCAGTGATGTGTCCTCCTTCTGTTTTTCCAATGATCTTCTTGTGGTTTGCTGGAAACGAGAAGTTGTGGAGGACGGTGGAGCCTTGGACGAACCCATGGCCAAGTTGTTGAGAGTGGTGCGGTAGCCGTCTGTCAGCAGCGGGGAACCAGATCCGAGGCGGCGAACGGCGGCTTAGCAGGAACAGCTCCGGTGCGGTGGATGGTTGCGACAGTGGAGCGGCAGTAGTGAGGCGCCGGACGGCGTGGTCGGAGTGGATCTGGTACGGCGCACGTTGGTGTCAGCATCGTGGAGGCAGTTCTGCCTCGGCTTCAGCTGCTAAGTCCTTGAGGGCGTTGCGGTTGCGGTTGCATTGGACGACGACGCTGTGGTACCGGCCCAACAGGATGGAGGAGGGCAGCGCTGGATTGGGCGCTATGGGGTGGAGGACGGAGGAGGCTAGGATTTCGCGGCTGGTGGAGAGGGCGTTTTGGCGCCCACGGAGTATGAATGGGGAAACGGAGGGAGGCGGGGAACTAATGGGGAACAATGTTTCGGTTTGGGATGCGCTTGTTTGAAATTTGGGGAAAGTTACAAACTTTTCCCCCATCTAAAATTTCAGACATATTGCGGGTTGGGGGTAGGACAGTAATCTCAGGTGTCCCAAATGTGGGCGGGATAGATTTCGGCCGAGTGCATGGGTGTTTAGGCGCCCACGGCATATGAATGCTTCTCGGAGGCGGTTGAGACTGGCGTCTTGGTGAAGTTACAAACCTACCCTAGTTTAGACCTTTGGACATCGAGCCAATAGGCTACACGAGCCAGAGTCAGCACAGTAATTTCCTACCACCAAACATTAGTCTCGCGCGGTTTCGTGTGACCAGAGGCCTATTTGGCGCTTCGTTCAATATTTGGGAGCAGAAGCATTAACGTTTTCGGTTCTCTTGAATTGAACATTCAGGATTTGTCGAACTTCACAAATCTTTACTCTTGAAAATCCTAAAGTTACGATTATTTTGGAATGGAGGGGGTACATTTGAATATACATTGTACACGACTATGTATTAAAAAATATGCAACTTACCTCAGTTCATGCATGGTTCCAGATATAATCTCCTTGGTTGCAAAAAAAAGTTAGACATGCGTATGAATATATATATAGCATGTTCAAACATACAACAAAGATTGATGCCCCCTTTTACATCTGATTTACAAATGCCATTATCTCGGGTTCAAATAGATGAATGCACTTCCTATGAATTGAAATCTTTGAAACCCCCTTTATGTTGAATTCGTCATGTATTCTATTTCATAGATAGCAATTTGGAATGTATCCATGCAAGTGACAAATGTATAAAGTGCTTCACGCTAACAACATGGAGTGCACTAATTAATGTTTATATATGAATTGCAAAAGCATTCATTGCCTATATTTCAAACTGCTCTCACTCTATGGATCGATAATATGAAATAAACACATGCACATGCTAGAATTCAATTGAGTATGGGTGTCTGGTAGACCGATTTTCGTCCATACACAATTTTGCAAAATTCATGATCTCATCCAAAAATAGTATTGCCATTTATATTTTAATTTAATGCGTAGAACCACCTTTTACACGTAGATGCACTATGCCTCAGCCCGTTCTCACAAACCGCTATATCTCTCTCTCTCTCTCTAAGCATAAGTGCACACACTTTATATGCATCGGCATTTCTCTTTCACACATGCTCACAATCTCCCTCGGGGTGTCTGGGTGTCTCACGCACATGCTCTCTCTGTATCTCTCTTTCTCTTTCTGACTACTATGTACCACTCTTTTCACTAATTTCAGTTGGAAAACACTATTTCTATCACATGCATATATACACACGCACGGTCTCTACTAGCCCTCTATACGCACATATATGTGCCTACGTGTCTCCCGCACACACATTATCTTTAGGCCTCTTTAGCACACATTGCCCCCACCCCCCCAGACACACCTCTCTCTTAGTAGTTGGCAGATATGATTCCATCATATCATTCAGTAGGATATCCCTGACTGTTAGGCTGGATGGTAATACGAGGCAAAGTTTTACCCTAGTTCGGACCCTTGCAGTTGAGGAAAAAGCCTACTCCTGGTACTGTATATTAGTGATAGGGGTGTGTACAAAGTACACGTGAATACCAGGCATTGTGCATGTGTGTATACTATCGATGAACTACCCCCAAGCTTCTATAACATACCGGGGGCCAAGGGTTAAAGATCATATATAGTCGGCTTATCAGCAGTGGGGATAGAGTCCTCCGCGACTCTGGTAGCTAGCTTCGTGTTGTACGCCGAGTCCTCCACATGGGTCTTCGTATAACGCGTCTCAGTCCAACCTATGTGGCGCAGGATGGAATCGACCCATGAGTCCTCATGTTGACCCACCACAACTAGAAATGATGTGCCCACCACACCACACACGCAATCGGTCACTAAGAAAATAAGCATATACAATAGTACAATGATATACATGAAAGTTAATTGTATGGTGCATCCAAACACTACAAAAAAATACACTTCCGTGATGATACGTGTTTGTCACAGTAGGTCGCGTTTTTTGTCATGCATGTACATCCATGACAAATTTATGACAGAATCAAGATAGTCATACCTGTGCTGTCGTAGAAGTGTTCCATGACATTACCAAAATTATCATCACGGAAGTGTTCACTTCCATGACGATAAGTCGCGCGTCACAGAAGTGCTTTTGTCAAGGGTGATCGACATGTGGCATCCACCATAACGGAACGCCATTAAGCTATCGGGTCGGGTTTTGGATCCGATAACCCGTTAACAGCCCCGACCAATGGGGATTTTCCACGTGTAAAATCATCATTGGCTGGAGGAAACACGTGTCGGCTCACCGCTGGGACAAATGTCATCCACTCATTGGACGTATACGCCTATGATACGTCGACACGTGGCACCGCCCAACAGAGGCCCATTCTCGTGAAAAGGCCGCCCATTTGACTTGGTCAAAAGGTGGCGGGCGACCCATGTAAAGCCCGTTAACGTACTGCTCGCATATAGCCCATTTACAACCCGCTAACCCAAGGCCCGTTCGCCCTATCCGAATTAGGCCCGATGGCGCTATCCGCCCACCCAATATGATTCCGCATCGTTTTCACCGCCCATGTATGGCCCATGACGTCTTTCGGCCCATAGGAAGCCCTATGTAACTCTTGGCCTATTAACGACCCGTGGTGAAACTGGCCCGTAATGAACAGTGTATTACTTTACACCAATTAACGGCCCGTGGTGAAACTGGCCCATAATGAACAGTGTATTAATTTACACTCATTAACGGCCTGTGGTGAAACTGGCCCGTAATGAACAGTGTATCACTTTATACCCATTAAGGGCCCGTTATTACATTGGGCGTTTCTAGCCCATGTTATCTTTCGGCCTTCTCGAGCCCATTTATTCTTGGGCTCATTTCCATCATTCGCTTACTTACGGCCGTTCATCGCATTTTTCGCTTATGGGCCAAATTCAGCCCATGGTTACAGTCGGCCTGTTTGTGGTCCGTTAACACGTTGGGCCGTTTTCATAGCGTCATGAAATACGGCCTATTAACGATGGCCCGTTACGGTCGGCCCATGAACGGACAATTCCAACTCTAGCCCATTTACGGCCATAATGCGGCATGTTATTGGCCCATGTTATGCCAATCGATCATGCTGCCCGTATAAGGCCCATTGATGATACAGCCCATAGAAGGCCCATTGTTTCTGCGGCCCGTAGAAGGCCCATTGTTTCTACGGACCGTGGAAGGCCCATTGTTTACATGGCCCATAGAAGGCCCATTGTTTCTACGATCCGTAGGTGCAGTGTCACTACAGTAAATATTAGCCCATGGTTATTGTGGCCTAGTTTTAAAAAATAGGTTGTTGCAGCCACTAGCAAACCGCAGAAAAAGAACTGCACCGACTACAAGCAAACAAATAAACAAGACAACAAGGAAATAAATAAGCAAGCAACTTGCACTAGGCTATCACGGCTATTACACATATTACATCCATCGGGCATCAAAGTTCGCCACCAAAGGTGCAAATATAGGGAACACAAGACATATAAACGCCAAGAAGAAAACAAGTCCAACCGAAACCACTTCAGAAGAGCTCAAGAAACAATATCCTGGGTACCCATAATGCTGGCAAGATGCTTAGCAAGCTTATTAACTTTCTCTTGTTTGGCGCTTAAGTCCTCCAGCGCTTGCTGTTGCACCAGAAAGTATGCATCTGAATTCTGCAGGGACTTCCTCAGTCCTTGACTTCACGTCGCGCATAACATCTCGACCGATGTCTTTCAACTTGAAGTTGAGACTCAAGAAGCCGAACTGATTCAGAAAGCGAGTTCAAGAGCTGGTGCGATGGTGGTAGCCGATGCTTTCGAACACTACATCAAGACAGGACTTTGGGGTTGTCTCGATTGTCCTCAATATAGTTTTTATCAGCTTGGAGACCAACAGGGATGTCTCACTATCTTGAACCTTATCTGCATTACTTCCTTTACCATTGCATAACAGGGTACTCTTCTCCAATATTTTATTCGCATTCTAAAAGGGAAACAAACAAACACATCTCAGGTTTACAATGTAGTATATGAAACTCATTTTGGTAAACCAGTTCACTAGTAAGGTGGACAGGATAACAAAGATGAAACAAACATATATCTATGTAGTATGGTCACTGTATGGTCTATATCATTCTAGTTTATGTTGCCAAATCAAGATAGATACAGTTCGAATCATATCTATTGAAGACAAAGCAACATAGAAAAAATATAAGTGTGGGAAACTACACAACAATAACAACACTTGTAATGTGCATGGTATGAGAACATAACTGTTTATTCAATTGAAACTGAAATCAACATAGAGCAAGTTACAACAGCAAACAGCCAAACATGTTGAAGAAACAGGTTTAAAACATACCTGTTGCGCCATTGGAGTTTCAATTGCATCCTTCAAATTTGAAATTGGTTGGTATCAGTAAATACAGTGATGCAAGAGCAAAGTAGTATGAACCATAGCTACGGAACCTGACCTGAGAACAATTCTTCTTCTGCTTTAAGCGTTGACTTCGGGTTCGGAGTGGTGGTCCTCGTGATTTGGGCACTGCAGTTGCCTTACTAACTGCTCGTGTTTGGGTGCTCTTCGGTGGAGATGGTGTTGTGTCAACGGGAACTGGGTGTCTATCTGCTGGGGTTGGGGTTAGAAGGGGTGTAGCTGGTTCTCTGTCCAACTGGGTAGGGGTACAATCTGCATGAGTGTGGGTTATGTGTGGTGGGGCTGATTCTTGGGCAAGTACAACCGTGGTTCTATCTGCATCGACAGGTAACACGATCTTTTCTAAAGACCGTGTTATTACTCCCACAGATACTGCCATCACTCCCTCCAATTGAAATGGTTGATAAACAAGAAAAGCAATTGAATGTATAGACATTGTAAGATAGACAGGTGCAATGGATAGTAGGGAAGAAAATAGGGCATGAAATAATTCACATTTATGTTGTCTAAGCAAACAGAATAGCAGGACATAATTTCACATATATGATGGCTAATTAAACAGGATAGCATGACACAATTTCACATGTATGATGGCTAACTAAACAGGATAGAATGGCATACTTCAAAATATTATGACTATGTAAACATGATGACATGATATAACTATACGATGTGTCTATTAAAGTGGTTCGCATGCCATAAATCACAAACATGCCGTTGATGGAAACATGATGGCATGATATAATTCATGGATAGAATGACATAATTTAAAATATGATGTCTATGTAAACAGGATGAGATGATATAACTATATTATGTCTTTAGAAAATGGGTTGGCATGCCATGATTCAGATACATGTTGTCTATGTAAACATCATGGCATGACATAATTCAAATATATGATTTATATACTAAGGAAGTGAGCAGAGGGCAATTGCATATATGATGTGTCAACTAAGGAGATGGCATTCAATATTGTGTATATGATGTAAAAAATAAGCATTGCAATACAACATATGCATTATATGAGTAATATAACCACCAAGTTTGAGCATACACCTCGGGGGATAATAGGACTGGTCATCCGCCTCTGAATCCTCCTCTCAAGAGCTATCTCAGAATCAAAGAAGATATCTGCTTGACAGGTAGCATTGTTCTGCTCAAGACCTTGTTTTCACTCCAGATTTCTCCATCACCAATTCAAATGGCTGATGCACAGGAAGAGCAGTTGAATATACAAACATTGTCGACAAAAGCAATGAGAAATACAAAAAAAGGACGGCATGATAAAATTCACATATATGACGCTTGCCTAAACAGCATGGCATTGCATAATTCACATACATAATGCCTTGCAACAAGATAACATTGCATAATTCACATATATAATGTCTTGCAACAAGATGGCATTGCATAATTCACATATATGGTAATTAGACACTAAACAAGTGGCATTCACACAAAGCATGTCTAAACTAAGCAAATGACATAGGAATGCAAGATACCATACACACGATATGAGTAACATAACCACGCCAAGTTAGGGCATGCACCTCGTGGGGGAAATATGACTGGTCATCTGTCTCTGAATCCTCCTCCGAGGAGCTATCGGTAACCAAAGAAGACATGCGCTTCGTCGAGAAAGCATTGTCTCCGCTCAAGACCTTGTTTCCACTCCAGATTTTTCCATGACCGTGCCGAATGGCCGATGCACAGGAAGAGTAATTGAATGTACTAAAATTGTTGACAAATTTAACACATAATAAAAAATGACGGCATGATATAATTCACATATAAGATGACTGGCTAACCAGGGTGGCATTGCAAAATTCACATATATGATGCCTGGCTAGACAAGATGGCATTGCATGATTCACATATACGATAAAGAAACAAAACAGATGGCATTGACACAAAGCATGTCTAAACTAAGCAGATGACATCTTTAATGTATACAGTAAGCAATGCAAGGCACCATATGCATGATATTACCAACATCAGCATGCCAAGTTAGAGCGAAGACCTCATGGGGGTAAATAGGAGTGGTCTTCTCCTTCTGAACCCCCCTCAGAACAGTTATCTTCCTCTTGATTACGATCCGAAATGGGTGGAGGGGGGCTGCCTTTGCGCCCACCATGGAACGACGTCTGCATGAAATTTTATTGTCACGCAAGGCTCGTCTCTTTTGCTCTACATGATCAGTTCCATTGTCTACAATAACTGGCATGCATAGGAATAAAACATAGTGAGATTATGTAAGGAGTGCATGCACAAATCCAGAGTGATGGTAGCAAACTGTGGATAGACCCAAAACCAATGATAGCAGGCAGATAATAGCTTTAGTTAAAAAATACAATTAATGGCTCCTTTAATGTTTGTTTGCACCCAACATGAAACTCATAGTAGACACCGGAGATTAACCAGATAGTAGACAGATAGTATTGATTGCTGCCCCAATATGTACCCCACAACCATTTAAAAACTCAAGTTTCAGCATTAGTTTGGACCTGACTCGGAGTCTAATAGGTGAGCACGACGATAATGTAGCATGTCATCATATTAAGCGACGCATAACGTAAGCAGACACGAAAGAGTGCGACCTCTCTTGCGGACACGTGTAGTCCTCAAGGTCATCTGATCAGTTGATGATGGTAATGCAGTTGTCGTGGCTGGCGGCGGCTGGGAAGAAGATCTGAGGCGGCGAAAGACAGTATAGAGAGCGGATCCCTGCTGTGGTGAACCCTTCCGTCGTTGGTGCAGCTGAGATGGGGTGGAACATAGTGCCGCAGGAGCAGGACAAACCACACAAGGTTTTCTTTGACACATATCTGTAACAGAAGTAATTGAGTAAGGGCTTTTTTGAATTTGAGGATTCTTACATTGCAGGGATAGGAAATAGACAGGAATAGGATAGGAACGCACGTGCAAAACAGAGAATTTAAAAACACAGGATTTCTGCCAATCTGGTTGTTTGATTCACAACAATTAGAAGATCACAGGATGCAAAAAAGCATGGTGAGATTAAGTCAAACCACAAGAAAATGTACAGTTATAATGCTATTATGCTACTATCTCTTAGTCTTGTGCTTGATGAATAGGAATATGAAAAGGAGGAGAAGTGGAAATTAGAATTCCTACGGTTTTTCTTTCAAGGAGACACTAAAGGAACAAATCCTGCAGTTTTCCTTTGCTCCATTCCTTTGCACCAAATTCATGAAAAGTAGTACCATAGGAAACTTTCAAATTCCTATGTTTTTCATTCACTTTTCCTTTCAAGCACTGGCGATTCTAGTAGGCAGGCTTGAGCAAGGAAAATCCTACACTACAAAAATGTTTTTGTGCTACTTATATTACTTTGGACCCACGCCACTGCCATACTAGCTCAACTCCCAGGCCCATCGACGAATGCACAGCTCAAACGCGCAGAGATAAATAATGATGGCGTTCAAGAGAGTCCATCACGGATAGCTAAGTTGCACAGTACCTCACTGCTTGTCATATAGTAGGATAAAATAATCGTATTTCCCGTTACTACGAGTGCTCAGTGGACAATATATATAACATGTAGAGTAAAAAAGATATGCAACAAGTGTACAACCTCTTTGGCGAAGCCATGTCGATCTCAACGTGATTGGGTTGGCCGGCGAGGATGCTCCGGCTGACTTTGCTGTCGGAGGAGGGGAACAAGATCTTAGGCGTCTGGAGATGGAGCCCGAGGTACTGCTCCGCTGTGATGGAGGGTTTCGTCGTTGGAGCAGCTCCGGTGAGTTGTACGACGCCGAGGCTGAAGCAGGACAAGAGAGACAACGAACAACGTAACCTGAGTGGAATTCTAATAGCATCTCCAATACATGACGTAAAATACATAACCACAAAGTGCTAGATGTAAAATACATCAGCCGCTCATCTCTGAACTTAACTGTCGAAACTGAACATAACTGTCGAAACTGAACATAACTGTCCAAACTGAATTTTGCTGTCGAAACTGAATGCACTAGCAAGGTGAGGCTACACGTCAGTCGACTGACTTTTTCATCTCTGGTAAGTCGATTTTGCAGCTGTCGGATTTCGGGTTCCGGCAGACCCTCTAGGTTCGAACTCTGGGGTACACGCGGAGATCACACCTCCAAACTACCTACACCTCGTCGCCTCGCAAGGATCTAAACTACACAAAGAGCAACACAAGGGACACAAGGTTTATACTAGTTCGGGCCACCATTGCGGTGTAATACCCTACTCCAGTGTGTGGTGTGGTGGATTGCCTCAGGGGCTGATGATGAACAGTACAAGGAAGAACAGCCTCGCGAGGGTCTGTTCTTGGCCGGTGCGATGAACTGCTAGGGGGAGTTCAGTCGCTTCTCTCTCTCTCTAAGATGCCTCTACCCTGTGGGTGGCTAGTCCTATTTATAGGCAGAGGCCCTGGGCCTCTTCCCAAATATTGAGCGGGAAGGGCGCCAACAATTGGCCATTTTGAAGGGGAACATCTAGTACACTTATCCTGACTAAAGTCGGTCCTCACCTGCCAAAGACTCTGACGGTGACGCCGTCTTGGGCTCCACGATGACCTCCTTCCTGCCGTACTGCTAGTCTTGGTCTTGTTGCACCGAAATGGTTGCCTTTGCTTGATACTCTTGGCATGCGCTTGCCTCCCTTGCACCAAATGGGAAATGAGGACACTGCGCGGGCTGGCGCCTGCTTGGTGCCCTCTGTCGTCATGGCTTGCGTCATGGGCACCTCGTGATGTACCCCCCTTGAGCTCTCCGCCTCCTCGCGAGCCAGCCTGACGAGGTCGTGCCCGAGGAAGCTTCTTGTCGTCCGCCTCGCGAGGCTTGGCCCCTCGCGAGGGTCTTGAGCTTGTGTTGATGAAGATGGGCCGTACTGGGCCACCCCTTGAGCCACGCCGCAGGCCGCAGGCAGGCAAGTCTGGGTACCCTCGTTCCTAGAACGCCGACAGTAGCCCCCGGGCCCAAGGCGCGCCGGGACTTGGCTTAGCAAAGAAGCGAAGGGGAAAGTGCGAAGCACCGCAGGCCCTAACAGCCTGCGGCCTTGGGCGCCGCGTGGCGGTTGATTGGACATGGGCGTCCCCACTTCCCCACGACGCCTCGGCAACTGCACGAATTGACAAGTCCCTGCATGCAAAGCGGGTCATGATTACCTGTGATCGTGGAGGTCGATGGTTGGCCTTCTCCGGCTATAAGTACGGAACGGCGCGTGCCCTTCCAGTCCATCTCTTCTTGCTTCTCCTTCTTCTCCATCCTTGCCCTTGCTCCACATTGCGGCAATGGCTCCGATCTGCCGGTTTTCCGCAGAAGAGAAAGGAAAGGCCCCCGAGAGGGTCCCGATCCGCTCCCACCGAAGAAATGGCTAGCCCTCTACCGCCGAGATGAGGGCGCCCGGTAGGAGGTGTCGAGGCCTTGGTACGAGCGGCCACCGCCAGGTTTCCCCTGCCCTTGTACGCCCGCATTGAGGGCCCTGAAGGAGTTGACACCGAGCGCCATGGACGACGCCGCCGTCGGCGCCGGCGGGTCACGGCGGTGCGCGTTGTTCCTCCAGGAGTCCATGCCGAGGGCTCCTCCCAAGAGTTTTTGTGCTCCACGCCGCCATGCCTCCTCAGTCTTGGATTCGCCTTCCTCCCTCCTTCACCTTTGTGATTCCGCAGACGCGATCTCTGGAGCTCTGGTTGCAGCACGCCGGCTGCAGCACCCTTGCGATCGGAGCGGAGGTTGCGGTCGTCGCTCCAGGCAAGGTCTTCATGACTCGAGGCTGGGGCGAGGTCGCCCGGGTGTGCAGGACGAGGGGCGCCCTCGTGATCCACCTGGAGTACGACGGAGCTTCCGTGATGTTCTTCAAGGTCTTCGACGTGGAAGGACGCCGGCTGGAGTGCTGCCCTGAGAGAGGTGGGCGGGGCCCTGCCGCGGCGAGGACTAGGCTCGCCGACCGCTCCCCCAGCAGCTCCTCAGGCGGCGGAGGTGTCGGAGGATCCAGCGACTCCGCCGAGCTCTTCGCGACTCCGGAGACGAGCGACGACAGCTACGAGCCCCCGAGCTTGCGTCGTTCTCGGAGCAGGGCGTGCTCGTCAGGCCGCCGCCGCCACTGATCTGGATGGGGTTGGCGCCGGTGCCTGACGGCCCACTGTTGATGATGGCGTCTTTTGCAGAGGCGCGTATAGTTAGCGTTCTTTAGGATCTGCTCTCTTTGTTCCCTGCGAGGAAACGAAAAACGCGCCCCGTGGGGGCTTGTAAGTTGCCTGCGGTTCCGTTTGTTAATATGATCATTGTTGTGAAGCGGTGCGAGATGTTCATCCCATCTTAGCTTAGTTCCTCCTCTCGAACCTCGCGAGGGCTTGACGCTCTGCACCGACAGGTCCCGGTCCCAAGGCAGGCTTCAGCCATCGCTGGTAATGCCAGGTCGCGATGTTGTGGTCAAGGCCAGGAGGTGAGCGGCCCGGGGTCCAGTAAGAGCCCGTGAGTCGCGATGCTCAGGAGGTTCCCTTTAGCGCTCAAGCAGCCATCGTTCGTTGAGAAAGGAGCGCGACGTTGCTAACACGGGATTGCTTTAGGTGCGAGGTCGGTGCTGCGATAGCTATTATTTCCGGGGGATGACTTATCTCGGGAGTCAGGAACCGCTTCTAGGTGCGGCGTTAGGTTCGCGCATCGGCAGGCGAGGAGTTGCCTGGCGAGGTCCCCGCATGCCTCTTCCCTCTCGCCTTTACTCGATTTTCTGCTCTATGTCCTCGGGTCCTGGCCCTCGAGCGAGCTCAGCCGTCGCTGGTATGCCAGATCGCGATGCCGTGGACAAGGCCAAAGGGTGAGGGCTGGAGAGCCAGTAGGAGCCCATGAGTCGCGATGCTCAGGTACCCCCCTTTAACGTGCAAGCGGTTCGCGGAGACGAGAGTGAAGGAGACGCCGTGAAGGCCTCGCCTGACGCTGCTCCTTGAAGAGATACTGCAGGCTCATCACAAGAAGAGCAAGAGTTTGCCATGACAATCGACAGTCAGCCGTTGGTTACTCTGGAGAGGTGATGAGGCACTGAAGGCTTGACGAGGTGGCACCATGCGGGGCTGCCGCGACCAGAGCTCAGCCATTCAGATTTGTCGGTGTTGCAGGGACGGACCCATGCGCAAGCGTCGTGCCGTTAGGGAGCAGCTCCATCAGTTGGTGTCAATCGAGCGGGCGACTAGGTCAAAACACGTTAATCACGAAGGAGCAAGTCCATTTAGATAGGTGCAGAGAAGGCGGACATCACTGGGACGGGCCCAAGCGACTTGGGGATGACGCAGCCCGAGGGGCGCCCCCAATAAAGTAAGCTAGAAACATGAATCAAAAGGGATACATGCCTCATGGACGGACCCTCGCGGCCTGGGAATGATGCAGCCCTGGGGGGGCGCTCCCAACTGAAAATGAAACTAGAAGGATGTCACCTGATAATGCTGAAGATGAAGGGATGCTGAAGTAGCGGACGTCGTGCGCTGCGGAAGCCGATCTTCACGAGCCCCCAGGCCCAGGAGCCTCGGGAGGCTCCGGAGGCGCTGGTGGCTCCTCGCGGACCATTTCATCTCCGCCATGACTGCGGAACGCCTGGCCACTTGAGCCTCCAGGATGCTCCTCATGGGGCGCTGGCGCGTGGCAGCCGCGTTCGGCAAGCCGTAAGGCATGCAAACATAGTTGTGGGGTGGACCTTCACAGCGCCCCGCGCGTGAGGGCCAGAGGCGCTCCTGAGAGGCGGCTCAGTTGAGCCTTGGTATGTTGATGCAGACGCGCAGCCCACCATCCTCGCCTGGATGGGGAGCTACGGCGGGTAAGCGGCGGCCGCCACTCATGACTCTTGACTCCTGCAGCTCCTGAATGGCCTTGCTGACGAACTCCTGAGGGTTCGGCCCTCCTTGCCTTGCTCCTTCCTGAGGGAAACATGCTTTGAAACACGCCTCCAAGTGGTGCCCGAGCGCCTCCCTCGTGATCTTAGCAAAGTCGGTGTCCCTCCAGGAGAGAGCCCCCGAGCCTTGCTCGAGGAGGGTGCCGGGCGCGCCTTCCTATGCGACAGGAGGAGGTGCCCCCTGAACAAGGCCTCCCGCTCCTGTGATCTGGGTCTTCAATTGATGCGGCTTGGAAAGCACGCTCCAGAGAACACACTGCGTCTCTTTCTTCACAAGGCACCGTGATGACTCCACCGCTTCCTGGCATCTTGAGGACATTGTAGCCGTGATGAGTCACGGCCTTGAATTTGGCCAGAGCTGGGTGCCCGAGGATGGCATTGTATGGCAGGCGAATGTGGGCGACGTCGAAGTCAAAGAGCTCGGTGCGGTAGTTGTCGCGCGTCCCGAAGGTGATAGGGAGGTGGACCTGCCCAATCGGAACTGTGGAGCCATCAGTGACTCCGGAGAAAGGCTTGGTTGGCTGAAGCTGATTGTATGGTACTTGGAGATTGTTGAATGTCTCGACGGATAGGACACTGAGCCCTGCTCCGCCATCGATGAGGGTCCTGGTGACTTGCACGTTGCTGATGATTGGGGAACAAAACATCGGGAGGACTCCGGCTGTGGCTGCGCACTTGAGCTGATCCGCTGAGCTGAACGTGATGGCGCACGCTGACCACCTAAGAGGGCGCGTGGCTTCGAGCTTGGGGAGGACTGCATTCACTTCGCGGGTGAACTGCTTGAAGATGCGCTGAGAGGCTGGGGTTTGAGCTCTGCGCAGGATGCAAGCGATTGCGCCCGGCTCCTGGAAGCCCCCAGCCCCCTCGTCCTGATGATGGTCTTCATTTCTCCTTGGCTGCGGTGGCAGAGGAGGGAGGCCTGCGTTGCCTTGTGGGCGATCCTCGCGAGGCTGATCCCTCCAGCCTCCCTCGCGAGGTGGGTCCCTCCAACCTCCGTCGCGAGGCTGATCCTGCCAGCGGTCCTCGTGAGGTCGGTCACGCCACCCTTGGCGAGGGCCACGGCCTTCCCAACGTCCTGTGCTTCTTCCTCCTCCTCAGCCATACCCTCGATCACTGCGGTCGGGGCGTCGACCGATTCGCCCTTCTCGCACGGCCCTGAGCTCTTGGCATTCGTTGGTGTTGTGGGTGTGGAGGTCGTGGTACACGCAGTACCGGCTACCCTTGGAAGACTCGGGCTGATCCCTGCCTCGCTTGGTATCTGGTTCTGCCGCGAGCACGGCAGCCCCCTTGCGCTTCACGTCCTTGACCTTGGGCTTCTTCTCTTACGGTCGGCCGACAGCTCGAGGAGGAGAGGCGTCCTTCCTCAGCCCTGGCGCGCACTTGGTCGCCAAGTTGAACAGCTCGAGGATGTGCACAGGTCTTCATGCATCGCCCGGCTCCTCCTTCATCTTGACGTCACGCACACCGTCGGAGAAGGCTGAGATGATGGCCTCTCGGTCACCTTGGGAATCTTGAGGCGTGCGTTGTTGAAGCACTGGATGTACTTCTGCAGGGTCTCTCCTGGCTGCTGCTTGATGTGGCGCATGTCGCTCCGGCAGTGGCCGGTCGCGAAAGTGCCTTGAAGATGGCGATGAAGCGGGTGCGCAACTCGCCCCTGTGGAGGAGATCGTGCGAGGAGCCAGGTTCAGGAGCCAGTGCGGGCACCGTCCTTGAGCGCCATGGGAAACCAGTTCGCCATGACCTTCTCGTCCCCGTTGGCGGCTTCGATGCCCAGCTCGTAGAGCTGGAGGAACTTCGCAGGGTCGGCCGTGCCGTCGTAGCGAGGAGGCAGGTCTGGCTTGAACATGCAGGGCCATGCAACGCTGCGTAGCTCGGTGGTGAAGGCGCAGCAGCATGCAGTGGCCACGGGAGGCCTTCGGTGACGGAGGGCTTAATCTTGCGGGTCCCCGTGCGATGCCGCTGGGAGCAGCGCAGGGTCTTGGCACGCTGGAATAGGAGCGCGGTCGTGACGTGCCGGTGCAGGGAGCACTCGGGCAGCTTCTTGGGGGCGAGGGACCTCTTGGCAGCTCTGCTCTCAATGCGCTGGTGCCAGACGGAGTGGGTTCCGTCCAGGGGCCACGCGCCTTGGGGCCAAGGCGCCTTCTTGAGGGGAGGCGGTGGCGCCCCAGCTTCATCGCCGCGCAAGGCGGGCGCGGTGAAGTGAGAAGGACGGCGTGGGGAGCCCCATGTGCGGACGAGCTTCGGCGACGCGGTCGAGCCACTCGTAAACATCGCCGACGGGCGGTAGCGCAGAGCTCGCTTTGCGCGATGAGCGCGGCTCGAGCCTCCATGGGCGCACGGAGCGCGCGGGACGAAGAACCAGCTGGGGCGAGCGATGGAGTAGCGGTGCGGCCGTCTCGCCTCACGGATGGATGCTGAGACGACGCCTGCTGCTCGTTGCCCGCCGGGCCGGTGGCGGCATTGACGGCAGGCGACGGGGAACGGCGGGGGCGGCCGCCGACGGGGGCAATCTGGGCGACGCGAGTAGCAAGAGCGGCCCGGCGCTCGGCGCGGGCCCGACGAGCGTCTGACATGGACGCGAGGGGCGGCGAAGAGCAGGGCGGCGGAAGGCGGATTCCGGTGAACCCCTACCTGGTGCGCAAAATGTCGGATTTCAGGTTCTGGCAGACCCTCTAGGTTCGAATGCTGGGCTGCACGCGGAGATCACACCTCCAACCTACCTACACCTCGTCGCCTCGCAAGGATCTAAACTACACAAAGAGCAACACAAGGGACACAAGGTTTATACTGGTTCGGGCCACCATTGCGGTGTAATACCCTACTCCAAAGGTGTGGTGTGGTGGATTGCCTCGGCTGATGATGAATAAGATAAGGAAGAACAGCCTCGCGAGGGTCTGTTCTTGGCCGGTGCGATTAACTGCTAGGGGGAATTCAGTCGCTTGTCTCTCTCTCTCTCTAAGATGCCTCTACCCTGTGGGTGGCTAGTCCTATTTATAGGCAGAGGCCCTGGGCCTCTTCCCAAATATTGAGCGGGAAGGGCGCCAACAATTGGCCATTTTGAAGGGGAACATCTAGTACACTTATCCTGAGTAAAGTCGGTCCTCGCCTGCCAAAGACTCTGACGGTGACCCGGGCTTGGGCTCCACGATGACCTCCTTCATGCCGTTCTGCTGGTCTTGGTCTTGTTGCACCGAAATGGTTGCCTTTGCTTGACACTCTTGGCCTGCGCTTTCCTCCCTTGCACCAAAGGGGAAATGAGGACACTGCGCGGGCTGGCGCCCGCCTGGCGCCCTCGGTCGTCATGGCTTGCGTCATGGGCACCTCGTGAGGTACCCCGCCTTGATCTCTCCGCCTCCTCGCGAGCCAGCCTAACGAGGTCGTGCCCGAGGAAGCTTCTTGTCGTCCGCCCCGCGAGGCTTGGCCCTTCGCGAGGGTCTTGAGCTTGTGTTGATGAAGATGGGCCGTACTGGGCCACCCCTTGAGCCACGCCGCAGGCCGCAGGCAGGCAAGTCTGGGTACCCCCGTTCCCAGAACGCCGACAGCAGCCGTTGGATACGAAATCAAGGGCCTGCGGTTCATCTTCAACCTTCACCCCCTTGAGCCGCCAGCCACCACCGGCCAAACAGCAGCCCCCGCCACCGCGGCGGGCGGTCGCCTCGCCCGCCTCGAAAACACTCCCACCGCCGTTCTGCCGCCCTGCCATCCTCTAGCCCCCTCCGCAGGTGAGCTTTTCTTCGGCGATCCCCACGCCACCGCCCGCCAACGCCCGGCACCGCCCGCGACCACCGCCCCCATCATGAACCCTAAGATAGATAGTGTGGTACCTCTCCCATGAGCCCCGCCTCAGTGGCTGGTTCTTCCTTCACCCGGTGAGCCCACCTTGAAATCGATCGACCCAAAAGTTGATTCGGTCGGTGAAGTGTAGCCAAATCGGAGCAGCATCTCAAGCAAGAGCAAGAGCGAGAGCAGCAGCGTGAGCAAGAGCAATAGCAAGAGCAGACCAGGCAGGGGACCGAGAGGAAGAGCAGAGCAGCAGCGCGAGCGAGAGCTAAAGTAGCAGCAGCTCCTACTGATGTGGACGTCGTCGCCGAGGGAGCGACACCGTGGAGGAAGTGGCCGGCGACGCTGCCGTGGATGGAGCCGCGCCGTGTCGGCTCGGGGCCGAGCGCTGGCAGCACCGTGAGATCGAATCAAGAAGAAAATGCGGCGATTACTGTACAACCTCTTTGGTGGCGCCGATTAGGCCGCAGCTTCATCCGAGGAAACGGTGATGATGATGCTCTTCCGGTGGTGCAGGTGAAGACGGCGGTGTGGGAATGGAGGTGGCATGAAAGACGAGGGGAACGTCGGGGCAGCTCCTTGGATATGGAGGACGGGGTGGCTGAACCGGCGGGACGATGAGATCGACGACGGATCCTCATCTGGTACGATGGATGAGGGACGTCGAGGTGTTGCTGTGGACGACGTCGTCGGGGAAGAAGCTCCGGCTGGGTGGCGGACGGAGCAGGATGTGGGGTTTCGTCGCGGGTTTTCGCGGCCATGGTGTACGAATGGATTGGCCGATGGGATGGTAGTGGGGAACCATGGCTTAGAGACGCGCTTGTCCGAAATGTGGGGTAAGTTACGAAAGTACCCCCCCCCCCACCGATTTGAGGCGGTTCTTTCGGTTCGGGGGTACCACGGGCATTTCACGTGTCAGAATTCCACAGGAGGTGGGAGTTTTCGCGCGCGTTGTAATTTTGGAATAGCAAGGCGCGGGTTGAGATGGAGGGAGTTGTCGGAGCACAACGAGACAAAGATATATCTTAAATATTTCGGGGTAACAAAGCGCGGGTTGAAGAGGCGGGAGTTTACAACACGATAGAAGCGAGACGCCGCTTCAATTTTCGGCATAACAAGGCGCGGCTTGAAATTTCGAAAGAACAAGCTTAACGTGTACCTAAAAAAAGACAATTTGCACCTCAACACGCACAACACACACACAAACACCATTTAGACTAGAGTAAGGTTCACGTGCATTGCACGCATGAGATTTGGCAACCAAATTATGAATGAATACCACATTATAGCATACAAATTTTGAGTCATATATGCATGATGTAGATGTTCGTTTAATTCTTATAGTTCATTTCATTCAAAATCATCTAGTTTTTATAAGAAAGCTAATCTATTTTAAGATTCATGGAATTCTGCGTTGTAAGACATAAAGTAAAAACAAATAATGGCAAATCATGTAGAAAAACATTTGGGAAATTATGATACGGAAGATTCTAGAACAAATAAGAAGTGCTTGTGTTTTGATGTTTGTGCATTATGCTTAAGTTCAACAATGGAGTCTTCTAGATTATACATGTGGCGAAATCTGGTGTAATCTAGATCATATCCAACGGCCAATAGTGCTCAAATTTGCCATCTTTGGACCTTCGGATTCGCCTCATCCAACGACCATCTTTCAAAGTTAAAGTTACCCGCTCACAATAAAAAAAAATATATAATATAATATATATAGGGGTATAGATATAGATATGTGATGCGAAAGCCGCCCATCCTCTTCAATTACATGCACGGATGCGACATGGGCAAATGATGTCTGCCATCCGTATCTCAAATTCAAATCAGTCTGACCTTGTTCAATGTGTATACATTACAACATGCTCGTTTCCAAAGCACACCGCGCAGATCTCCGTTATATTCATGCATGCATGGGTTTCAAACATCAAGATCTCTTATTCAAATATTTGAATTCAACTTTACATTGATTATGACCTCACTTATTCTTTTACACCCACACAGTAGTCTTCTCTTTATAATTGTACCACTAACTTTCTCTCGTGCATGCATGCACACACACTACCAGTCGGCATTATCTATCGCACGCATGCAATCTTTTTCTTCAGGTCAGTCTCCCATGAAGGCACACACCCACACACATCCCCCTCTCCCTCATACCGGGCATTCTTTATCTCTCAAGCGTGCATGCACAACGATCGTTGTTCCTCTATGTATGTGTGTATATAGCTAGGTATTTCATAGTTTTCCACACAAACAGATGAATCGATATATCCAGTGAGGTCTCACCCTCTTTCCCACGTCCACATCGATCAATCTATACCTCTCCCACGTCCACATCGATCAATCTGTACCTCTCTATATATGATTAACATAAATAGCTAATACACCCACATTAATTATATATCCAACGTCCCCCTCTCATCATCCATGCCTTCCGCTTCATCTCTCAGATGTGTGCACAATGGCGAAGACAGGGGCAGTAAGGGTGGCCTGCCCCCCCCCCCCTAACATCACTATATATCGAGGATAATATGAATGTGATCATTAGACAATTGCTGCTAAAAAGTTTTAACTTCATGAATTGACCCTCCTCGTAAAGGATTAGTAATGCTTGGCCCCCTCTCTCTAAATATCGATCTCGCACGTGTTCGCCCCCTCTCTCTAAATATCGATCTCGCACTTGTGCATTCCTTCATAGTCTCCCTCCACTCGGCCCCTCGCACCATCTTCTAGCCCCCCACCGGATGTTGCCACATGTACAATCTAGCAGACTCCATGGTTGAACTTAAGCATAACGCACAAACCTCAAAACAACAGTGGTTCTCTTTTGTTCTAGAATCTTCCGTATCATAACTACCCAAACTTTTTTTCTAGTTGAATTGCCATTATTTGTTGTTACTTTATGCTTTTCAACGCACAATTCCATTAATCATAAAATAGATGAAGGGCTTCTTTGATTCAAAGGATTCTCAAAGGAATTTTGGAGGATTCTAATCATTAGGAATTTTTCCTATCTTGGTTGTTTGATTCGTAGGATTGTAAACCATAGGAATTTTTCCATATGATTCATTTGCACTAGATTTCATAGGAAACATACCATCCACTCAAACCTCTTTGAAAGAATTTTGTGTTTTTTCTATGCACAATCAAACACTCGTACAATCCTGTAGGATTCAATACGACATTCCACTATAATCCCATGTTTTACCTATTCACGCGTTCTTAGCTTTTTCATAAAAACTAATTTGATTTTGAATGAGATGAACTATAAGAATTAAACGAAGGGCTACATCACGCATATATGACTAAGAGCTTACATGCTATAGTGTGGTATTTATTCATAATTTGGTTGCAAAATCCGATGTGTGCAATGCACGTGTAAATTACTAGTACTTCGAGTATGCGCAAAACACGTAAATTAGAATACCAATGGCACGCTACACAGTGTCTCTCTTACATTTCATGAAGACACGTGGCACATGTGGAGGCGTTGTCGCGACCTCCTTGCATGGATTGATCACAGTGACGTGCTGCTGGTTCCAGAAGAATTTACTCGTCCTCCCTGAGCCATATTGGCGGTACATGCACGAAGCGAAGATGTGCACGCACGCCACACACACACTCATTCCCTCACACGCACACGCGGCTACACGGGCGGACGCAATTTTGTACCAAGATCCACCCCATGTGATAATTTGACGCGTGTAAAGTCGTTCACTTCATTGATGGTCAATTAATACAAAGCATGCAAATTGAATGGACGTGAGGGCGGAAGAAAGACATTATTACTCCATCATGGCGCATGCGATGTAGTTAAATCGTGGGTTGCTAGTAGTACTTCCTTTTGTCTCCTTCGTATTTTGTGCCAATTTTTGACAGTAACATAATATTTACGCATTTGAGCAATGTAGTCTACTTGAAATTTATGTTCCACTAAACTCATCGGGAGCCGTTTCGGGCCTCGGAACCAAAACCATCAATTAATCTTTACCTTGTTCTCATCACATTCGAAAGCCTGCTCACACCTACTAGTACTACGTACCAAACCTGAACGTGTTCCCACTATGCAGGTATTAGTACTACTAGTGCTAGTACTTATGTTATAAAAAGGGGAACTACCTAACCGAAAATTACTCTACCTTTCCTCCTCATAAGTGCTTCTTCTTTGTCCGTCGTTGCCATGGCTGGTGTGCAGAGCTCTAGGTCGAGAACTACTCGTAACAAGGGAGCGGCAACCAAGGCTGCGGAAAAAAATAGAGGGCTCATCGCCACGCAGAGACCTCGAAAGATCTCTCACGAGCAGGCGATGGCTCCCAGGAGCTCCCTAGCCGTGGAGGCGAACATGCCGAGTCGGTGGAGCAGGAGTCGTTATCCCTCGACGGCATGCCCGATCAGCTCAATAAGCACCTCAAGAAGCAGAAGGAGTTCATCCAAGGCTTGACGGAGATGCTGAAGGAGAGCCTCGACGACATGCCCGCTGAGCTCAGTCAGCAGGGGGAGTTGACCACCGGCTTGGTGATGCTGCTGAAGAAGAGCATTGCCTCGGAGAAGAAGGCGACCGGCGAAATCCTGCGACTTCAGGAGGACAAGGCGAAGCTCTGCCACGAGATCGACATGTTGAAGGAGAAGAACGCCCGGTGGAAGAAGCTGCATGAGAATAGTAGTTCCTCGATGAAGATGCTGCAGGCCCTCGTCATGGAACAGAAGGAGGAGTTGGCGAAGCTCCACATCGAGCACCCGGCTGCTGTCAAGGTACGTAATGCGGCCGTGGAACAGATGATGAAGGTTCGCGTCGAGAAATCCCGCGTCATGGACAAAATGAAGAAGATGGCGGAGGAGACGCGCAAGGAGATGGAGGTCGTGGAGGCGATGAAGAAGCAGTTACGACTCCGCGGCGAATTAAATCATTTGGGGTGATAATCTTCCTTCTTCTTTTGATGTTGTGTTTCATCTTTTGCTTCGGGTGTTTCGCCGCACGTGTCATGTTCTCTGCGAGGCATGAATAGAACAATGGTTTTTGTTTTTTGAGGGAATGAGTAGAACAATTCTAACAATGAGATGACTAGCAAATTAGATCATTTTTTATCGCCATATGGCACTGGGCTGCCGTGTTTCGTGCTCCTCCGTCGCAGTACTACTCCAGTGGAAAACTTGAGTATACCGCACGGTTCTTTGCTCCTCCTCGATTAGGTCGTCGGCGCATTTATACGAGCAGTCAAATCACAAGGCCCTACCTTCCAGCAGTAATGAGCCGTCAAATCACAAAGGCCCTCGCCTCTCGTGAAACCAACCAAGCTAGACTGCCCCGGCCTCTAGCCTTTTAAAAAATGTATACTTTTGTATAGCGACCCACTCATCATGTGAGTCTTCGAACATGCGTCTGAATCGAGAAAGGCATCCTTTCACCGTCGCGGAAGAACGGGTGTAGATGGTGTCGAACTCATCACCGGTGATGGTTCTAACCTTGTACTCACCGCCGATCGAGGAGTTTGGGATGCCATGGATTTGGGAGGAGGGTTAGGATTAGTGGAACTACCGTAATGTGAATGGACGGGACGACTAGGAGCGAACCGTCGTAGTATTAAAGGACGTGCGGGGACGAGTAGGAGCGAACTGCCAGCGTGCGAACGGCAGGGTAGTGGCTTTCCATTCTCCCATGATACGGGCTTCCGAGAGCCCATGGATCGGAGATCGAACGGTTGCATGGCGTGATTCTAGACCAATGGGTGAATATCCTATCCTGGAGGGTTATTCTGCAAATTTTCAGCAACTTAGCATGCGACCGTTTGATCTCAGATCCAAGGGCTGCCAGCAGCCCGTATCATGGTCGCGCCTACCACGACCGTTGCGTCGCTCGCGCGGTCGCGCCCTTGGAGATTTAACATGGTCATACATAGTCATCACTTAGTCACTCATACTACAACAAGGTTGGCTATAAGGTTGGCTATAAATGTATTTTTTTACTCCTCTCTATCTCTTTCTTCGTACTCCCTTCGTCTCATAATATAAGAACGTTTTTGACACTAGTGTAGTGCCAAAAACGTTCTTATATTATGGGACACAGGGAGTACTAGTATTTATTGCATTTGCCAAGGAGTGACCTCTTCCAATGAAATGGTGTTGCTAAGTTTGCTTCATTTAATTAGTTATAGACTCAAAATTGTCTTTTCACCTAGGTACACGTGCTTAGCACCGTTTCTTCCTTGGGTCACCAAACTAGTCTCTCTCTTCTTGATTAACTTGCCACATCAGACTTTATGCCTATGTGGCAAGCTTAAGAACCTGTAGGAGCAAGTAAGTACAATAGTGCGCTTTGCCGCTTTACATGGCATTTTTGCATATGTGGAGGAAAGAGAGGCAAGGAAAAAGTGGAGAAGTGGGGTCTCATGCAAGAGCCAGCCTCTACTACTACATGGTGGAGCATTGGGAGAGGCATCTATATGGAGGTGGTCAGGAATCGGGAGACTCACGCCCGTCGTAATAAAATGATAATGGCAAGTCAAATCACGGGGCCCCACCTGTCCAGCAGTAACTCGCTGTCAAATCACACAACCCTACATTTGCAACAGCCTACTCCCTCGTCTTCTCGCGTCTCTGTCGAACCGACTAGGCGGAACTGTCCCGCCGCCTACCGGGCAGGAAAAGCCCCGCCCTCGACTTTTAAATAGTATACAGTATACTATTTTTGTATCCATGGATTGCGCCCGCGCCATGGAGCAAAGCGTCTAGAAAACAGCGGTACACATGTAGGGAGTATACAGCACGCACGTCGCGTTCGCGTCGCTTCCCAGACGGTCGGTCGGTCTGGCACGCTGCTCTCCGAATGGAAAGCGCGTCATATTGCGTTCGCACACACATGTGGGACGGCAATTGAGAACCGACCATAGGCACACTCCCCGGCCCCACAAGTCGTGTGACTTAATAGAAGAGGGAGACGAGCGATAGTACTAGAGAAGTGTTGTACTACATTGGTGCCTGGACAATCCTTGCAAGACACGGAAGATCAGTTTGTCCATGCATGTGACTAGACTCCAGCAGACACGCCTGGATTGGCTATCGTCTACATATCATGCATGCTTTGTTGTACATGGTTGTAGTTGTGGTGAGAAATCTAATAAAAGGTTTCTTGTCATCTCGCAAAATTATGTGTCATGTGCTCCGGATCACTGCGAGGGTTAAAAAGCGACAACTGAGTTGGGCTAGTCATTGGGGGCACATGCACGAACAGTGACTACTCGGCTGCCATCTAGGTCAAGCCAGCTATGTTAATTAGGACATCTATCGACGGACCCCTTTTCTAAGAGTTTATCTTTAATTTGAGCCTTGTTCATCGTCTAGTTTGTCCGTCGGGATTCATGTTGTCTCCTTTGGGCAGTGAGGTTATGATTTCTTGTCATGTGGCATTTTTTCGTGTTATATGTTATAATCCGGCGCTTCAGATCAAAATGACGACAACTGCGCCTCCGGCCACGTGCATGAAGACTTCTCGACAGTCATTGACGAGGTCAAGCCGGCTCTGGTAGACAAAAGAAAACTAAGTACTACTCCACTATATAGGCAGGAGCCTCCGTGCTTGCTTGCTAGTGTTGCTCTCTTCACACCGTATCGGCCTCTCCAGATCTAAACACGACAGCGGTGGCCACACTCTCTCTCTCACTCTGCTCACCGCTGATCACAGATCCAGCCGGATCCTCTCCGCCGAGGAAGGTGAGAAGGTGCAACGTTCACGCGGTCGTCCTCGGCGACGGCTCTTACCCACTGCTGGGTGCGTCCCGATCAGCCTGCCTTGCCGTTCTCTCCCAAGCACCGCTGGCGAGGCAGGGCCTCCGACCTCTTCTTCCTCGCTGTCGTAGTGTGGGCAGATCCGGCCTCCCGCCGCCCACCTAGCGACATCCCGGCGAGCATCAGGTATAAATTCCTTCGAAACCGGCCTTGCTCTACTTCACGAGCTCCCCGACGCGTCGCTGCATTTGTAACTTTTACTATTTCTCGTGCCCCCTCGTAGATAGGATCAATCGGCTGTTCGAAAACCACCTAATTTTTTACGTTTAAGAGGTAAAACTAGTTCATGCACTCGAATCTAGTACTACTTGGTTCAAACAAGGAAGAAAGGGGTTAAGGGGGTGGGGGTGGGGGAGGATTTGTTACCTGAATCTAGGACTTGGTCGAAAGAGGAAATAATCGGGGCGAAAAGTAGCAGAGACTGTCTATCCAACTGGTCTCTAGGTCTAATAGGGTAATAAAGGGAAACGCAGTAGAAACTCAATATAAACCCGATCTATTGGTTGAAAAAGGAAATAAAGTGGGGACTGGGGGACAAGTCAACAGAGTAAGTCCAGCACTAGATTTGCTAGCCTCACACACTATAAGGTGGCTATACCGAACAAAAATGGGACCAACCCAGATATCCTGTTCTGATGTTTGTTGCCCAAGCCACTCTTATGTAATGCCACTGGTAAAATGTAGTAGTCGCACTGTTAAAAGTAAGGACACGTTAAACCAATGTTGTTTTCAATGTAATGCCTCGATAATATGAATCAATGGCACTTCTTTACATGTCCCGCTAAAATTTCCCATTAAGATAAGTTGGTTCTTTTCGTTAGAAATGCAACTGTCCTGGTCCGCCTACACCCCGTGCCCAAAGTAATGTCGTATTTAACGGTTGTCATAGTTAATCCTAATGCCCACACTAATATCTAGCAATGCCACCGCTTTAGAAATTGCTACTGTCCTTGTAGGATTGCCATTCAGATAAGGAACATGCTTCTTTTCATTTGATGCATGTTTCATCACTTGTTACTTGTTAGTCACCCTCCTTTCCACCTTTTTTGTGCAAACAGAGATATACATTTCATGCTCGATCTTAGTTGAACTGCACAAATGATATCCAAATTATAGTTGAGCATTCCAGGAGCTTCACAACCAACCTTGATGTTGCTCAATTTTATTGCAACTAATGAAGAAGAAGCTCTGTGGGTTTAGTTGTCTGATGGAATTGGATCCGGGCCGAGCCCTTTTCTTAAAAATTTTGAAGAAGAAGCTGCTATCTCATGGGACATTGCTTCATTTTAGGTGAACTGCACCAAAAGGTCCCATGAATTGAATCATCCATGTTGGTGACTGAAAGAGCCAGCTTCACCATCCCAGTCTAAGCACCCCCGGCCTCCATCCTTGCGGCCTTGCGGTACACCTCGTTTGCCACACCTGCTCGACCCTAGTGTCACCGATAAAATGAAGTAATAATACAGCTTAAAATAGAGCGAGTGTCATCTCTATCATTTCATTTCCAATGTAGATAAAGAAAGTGCTTCTCTTTGTTAAAGTATGTTTCATCAACTAGTCCCATTGTTAATGTTTAAGCGTTTCTGCAAACTGGGGTGCTTAATTTTAGTTGATATGTACAAAAATAGAGATTTGAATGTCTCAAGGCACCTCCTTGTACTACTGTTGTACAGTGATGTTCATCATTCGTAGAAGGTGTATCTGGGAGACTTGGGACGATGTCCAGTATGAGGCGTACCGTATGAGGCGTCGCAGGGCCCATCTCGCCCTCGCAGCATGGCATACTTTGATATATCGCAATATTTTCTTCTATTTATTTTGTGTGTTTCATCAAAGAGTGCCACTATAATGTAATCACGCTTTTTCATTATCTGTGCAAACAGGGTTATTCAGCTGCATTTTGGTGGAACTGCACAAATGTACGTAGGGAACCGGCATATATGCAGAAAAGTAGGTGTGCCAAGTAAAATTACCGACACCAACCATGCTGCATGCACGCATTGGCATCCACCACAACCAGTGGGATGTGTGGCTCTCTGTGGACGGATCTTTCTCGGCAGCAAATCCTCTAACCAAATACTAGTAGCTTATATTGGCAGTTTTCTAGGGAGTACACTTTTCTGAAAGAAGCACCAATCTATTTTTCTTTATTTGTACACTGTGTCACAACTTTGACCCAAAGGTCCAGAGCTATTTTAGGGTGATTGGCGTAGTACTCGGAGACCGATTGTAAGCATGATTTTCATTAGTCTGTCACACTGATTGTAAGCATGAGCAGGTGGAAGATTAGGTTAGTGCGAAGCTTACCTTAAACCCTACCGCCGCCGTTGAAACGAGGCGAGCATCGAGGGAACCGTGGAGAACGTCGGGGAAGCAACGTCGCGCCATCCGGCCTCCTCTTGCGGTGGGAGAACGAATACTCCTAAGGCACCGGCTGGCTCTGCACCCTCACGAACGGCACACCATACTCAATCAATTCGTTATCCTCTGGGTGCTCGACCTTCGACATGTACGCCCACCACCTCTGCCTGACTGTCGCCTCGGGCGAATCTGTGTGCTCCATCGCCCATAGGAGATACTCGATGAACTCGGAGGATCAAGGCGTGACTGCCGCCGAGGAGTACATGTACATCGCCGCCCTCATCGCCGTTGTCTCGCTCTTTCGCATACATTGCCACATGGCCCGCACCGTCCTTGAAATCTCCCACTCATTGTCAAACCAACTAAGGATCTCCTTCAACTTGGCTAACTTTGCCTGGTCGCCGCCGGCGATCTGCCTGATTCGCTGTTGCATCCTCTCCATAGATGTCGTTCTGAGTGGTCCGATGCTAGCTTTGGAAGATGGGAGGAGAGACGGTTGTCTTGCAATAGAGAAGAGGGACAGGAGAGGAGGTGGTTTTGGAATGGAGATGATGGAGAGGAGAGGAGGTGGTTTTGCAATTTAGAGAAGATCAGAATAGGGAGAGGCGAGACGGTGGTTTTGGAATGGATATGATGGAGAGGAGAGGAGGTGGTTTTGGAATGGAGATGATGGAGAGGAGAGGAGGTGGTTTTGCAATGGAGAAGATCAGAAGAGGGAGAGGCGAGACAGTGGTTTTGGAATGGAGATGATGGAGAGGAGAGGAGGTGGTTTTGCAATGGAGAAGATCAAGAGGGAGAGGCGAGACGGTGGTTTTGGAATGGAGATGATGGAGAGGAGAGGAGGTGGTATTGCAATGGAGAAGAGGGAGAGGAGGCGTCTTGACAGCGATTTAGGATTGGGTGAGAGGGTCAAGGTATTTGTGGATCGGATCAAAATCAAAATCAATTTACCCTTCAATAAAGAAAGCGACCCCACATTAACTAGTCTCGCTGTTATTCTGGGTCATAATTGACCATGATTTTCGCACATAAAATATATGTTATACATTGCAAAAATAATATAATTTCAAAGTACATTCAGATACGAACCAAACGATACAATTTTTGGTGACATGCATTCACATTTTGCTTGTCACATGCAGTACGTGGTCAAACTTTGACCCAAAATACGCAAAACAACAAAAAAATACTTCCAAGACCAGCACCGCTCTTCCGCTCCTCCTTTTCCAATCTAAATCCACCGCCACTCCTCTCCTGTTCCAATCTAAATCCAGCGCCGCTCCTCTCCTCTTCCATTTCAAAACCACCGCCCCTGCTCTCCTGTTCCAGTCCAAAACCAGCGTCGCTCCTCTCCCGTTCTAATCCAAAACCAGCGCCGCTCCTCTCCTCTTCCATTCAAAAACCACCGCCGGCGACTGAAGGTGCTGTGGAGAAGTAGATCGATGGAGGAGTACAAACGATACATGAGGATCGCAGACGGCGACCCTGTGAAGCTAGCTAGGACGTTGGAGATACAGTCTTGGTTTGACAACAAGGACCAACTAGCGGCGACGACGACATCCATGGCCAAATATCTGCAACAGAGCGAAAAGGCAGCGATACTCCCGGAGGGTGTCGCGCCGGAGTACATAGAGCTGCTCCTCTGGGCCATGGAGCAAACAGATTCACCGAATCCGATCGTGAGGGAGCGGTGGTGGGAGTATCGATCCCATATGGAGCATCCACCAGAGATTGAAGGATCGAGCATCTGAGGTGCCGTTTGTGAGGGTGTCCTGCCAGAGCGAGCCGGTGGAGTCTTCGTCGACCGAACCCAACTGCAAGAGGAGAATAGCAGTTGGCCCAATGACACTTCCCCGCCATCTTCTCCCTCGCCGTTCACATCGTCTCACGGGGCGGCTGTCTGCCGCCGAGGAATAGGAGGGGACTGCCCCCCAGCCCAATAGCCGGGCAGATTGTGAATTGTCAGGAGGAGCTTAGGGTTGTCAGTATTTGCAGGTTGTGAATTGTGTTTTGTGTTGTGTATTTTGAGAGTACTTTCAAATATGAATGTCTTTTGAATATCAGATTTGCAAGATTGAGCATATGAAGAATTTTATGAATTCTAGAGATCTATTTTTAGCACTTAAAAAATGTAGTTTCATAGGAGTATAAAAGTGCAGACGAGAAGAAACTGCAAGTTTCAGTTTCAGATAAGAAACTGCAAGTTCATTTTCAGATAAGAAACTACAACTTTCAGAGGCAGAGCATTTATATTAACACGGCCTTTTCAAACAGGGTTAACATCATGTTGGAAGTTTTATTCGTGGTCGAAAATGGAACTACCAGCCAGTTAACATCATGCTGATCAACATTCATGCATAGCACATCTTCATATGATGCAGTCAAAATGCCCACACAATGTTGAGTGTGCGAAACACGAAGAAAAGCGAGGGACGGAGTTTTGGCAAGTGTTGGACGTGGTTTTGGGCTGCCCTGCCTAGGCTTTCATTTTTAACATGTGCAGCCCACGACCTCGGATGGGAGGGCCTGTTTGTATTTTCTTAGGGCCGTCATGTATCGACCGGCCTATGGACCTCCCATCCGAGGTTTTATTTTTGGCAGCCCAATTTATGTATTTTTTGGAAGAAAACGCAGCGGTCTGTTCTATTTTTCTATATAAGAATAGGAATGCCAGGTAGACTTATCTTTCCCTTTTAACTATATTATATATATTTATATTATTTTATATGTTATTATATATTATTTTTATTGTCATCATTTATTTAACAGATACTTACATATGTAAGAAAACAATATCCCACATCTTATTAACTTATAAAAATAATTTCTTAACAAATAAAATCCTGGATTGTTTTGGCACGAAAATCCTAGTGATTGTGTACAAAAGCTTGGTAAGGTTTAAGGACGAATGTAATAACATAACTTATTATTTAAATATATTTATAACAAAATGCTCAGCCCTTTTTTATTTTTTGATAACATTGCTGGCCCAACCCAACATTATAATTAGAATCAGCCCAGCAAAATCGTGTATCTAGATAAGGTGCAAATGGCCTGTAATTTTTTAGGAAATAAAATAAATGGGCAGCATGAAAGCTACATTAATTGTTCACCCAGCCCAGCTAATGGCTGTAATTCAAAAAAGATCAAATTGATCAAATTCTACCGCCAAAAAAAAGACTGTAAATTCTGAAAAATGGGTTGAATACGTGCCACATTTTTGGAGGCTGAAATGTGGGCTAATAGGTCGAAGCCAACGCAAGTCGTTGTAAATTTAGTCAACAAATGATTACGACATGTTAGCCGTTGGATTTACATCCAACGACCGCATCCATCTTCAATCTCTCGTCTTCTTCCTCCAGCCGCGGGACCCCTCCCGCCTCCTGCTGCTAGCACCTCTGCTTAGCACGCTTCGCTATGAAGCGCTACTCCACCGCTGGCGTGCCATCCCTCCACCCCTCCACCCCTCCTTGTCTTCTCCTCCGACTGCCGATCCACACCGCCCGAGAACCTATTAACCCTCGTACACCTCTCCGTCTGCGACTCTACTCCCGCGTCTTCCCATCTCCGGCTCATTGTTGTCCGGGGCCTCGCTGTCGTCCACCACCTTGGATGCGCCCGGCGCGGCGTGGTCAACATGGTCAACGAACGACACCATCGGAAGTAGGCTGTGCGTGGAGAGGCTGACAGCTGGGTCCACGGCCGCACACAAGGAAATGCCTCCTTAGTACGCGCAAAATAATGATTCCTGCACCTGACATCTGGGACCCACCGGAAGGGCCTCTGTATTTCACGAAAAAAACGTGCCCCCCGCTTACTTGTCGGACCCACCAGCTATCTTCGCACGCAAGGAAGTGCCTCCTTATTACGCACAAAAAAATTAATACTCCCCACCCGGTGGAACCCGATATCGGAGGCTGACTTATGGGCCTACCAAGTTGACGAGGGACGGAGGGCTTTGTCAACTTAGTCAATATGAACGATTCTAGCTCCTGTTACCGTACGATGTTCATCCAACGGTTGTAGTGCTTCTTCAACCTGTGGTCTTCTTGCTCCAGCCGCCCAAACCACCGCCGGTCGTGCCGCGTGCTCCTGCCTCCCGTGGCCGGCTGTGATGCCGCGGAGGCCTCACCGCCCCCTACTACTCCCACCACTGGCCAGGCCATCCCTCTACTCACCCACACCCCTGTTAATCTCTGGCGACAAAGAGCCTCACACCGCAGCCGAACCGGTGAACCCTCGTACTCCTCTTGGCGTGGGCATCCATCGCCTGCGTCTTCCCGGCTCCGAAGTCGTCCTCTTCCTAGGCCTCGCCGTCGTCCACCGCCGTGGTGCTCTCGGCGCAGCGTGGTCAACGTGGTCAGGAACGACTTCCATCGGACGTGGATCAGACGTGGAGAGGCGACAGTGGGTCCACGGCCGCAAGAAGGAAGTGCCTCGTTATTACGCTGAAAATAATGATTCCTCCACCGACAATGGGACCCACCGGACGGGCCAGCGATTTCGTGAAAAAAGTTTCGACCGCCGGGACCCACCAGCTACATCTACGCACGCAAGGAAGTGCGTCCGCAAAAACGATTCGCTTCGATCGCTGGGACCCACCAGCTAGATCTTCGCCGCAAGGAAGTGCGTCCGGGCAAAAGAACTATTCGCCCCGACCGCTGGGACCCACCAGCTACATCTTCGCACGCAAAGGAAGTGCGTCCGGCAAAAAATGATTCGCCCCTCGATTTTGGGACCCACCAGCTACATTTTCGCACGCAAGGAACTGCCTGACAGTCGGGATCCACCTGGTCGAAGCGTATGTAGCGTTGTCATTCTGGTGGCGAACGTGTACGTACATACTGGTCGATGTAGAGGCGCGCACGTTTCGTAGATGTAGAGGCGCACACGTAGCATGTACACATACGTACAACGGCGAGGGTGCAAGAAAGAAAATACGGCCATGTACGTACATACGGGCAGGGTCTCTAACGCCTATCGCGCATACGTACATGGCTGGGTCGGAATGGAGAAACAGCGTCGTCGTCGTGTTCATGGGGAGCCAACCGGCTGGGTCGGAACGGAATGTGTGGTCGCGTTCATTGGGAGGGCTTGGACGGAACAGGCGATGGAAACGAGGCCTGGCGTACTGCACAACGGAGGAAACGGCCTTGTGTTCGACCGGCCACGTTCGAAACGGGGTCCTGTTGATCGGGAGGGGCCTGGCGTACCGCAAAACGGAGGAAACGGACCTCCTACGGTCGAAACGGGGGTCCTGTTGATTGGGAGGGGTGTGGCGTACCGCAAAACGGACGAAACGGACTTGTGTTGGAGTGCTACGATCGAAACGGGGGGGGGGGGAGGGGTGTGGCGTCGACCTCCTCCACAGCCTCCACGGGCTACCGTCGACCACCTCCAGCCTCCGCGGGCTCCTGTTCATCCAGCCTCCAACGCGCGCTACACCACCGGCCATCGCTCAACCACCCTCCACGGGTACCCCTCCACCGCTTCTCTGTTCATCCAGCCCTCCACACCACGGGGTCCTGTTCAACCACCCCTCCACGGCCACCCCTCCACCTCTACTGTTCATCCAGCCCTCCACACCACGGGTTCCTGTTCATCCAGAGGCAACGCCACCGCTCACTGTTCATCCAACCCCCCCTGCAATGCTCACTAGCAGCAGTAGCGAAGGAATCGCTCCATCTGGTTCAGTTAACAGCCATCGATCGATCGCTCGGGTTCAGCAACGCGTAGCTTGCAGTGCAATCGCTCGGGTTCAGTTAGAGCCCAACGCCTCGCCCGGCTTCAGTTAGAGCCAATGCCTCACACACACGCGCGTACGTACGAGAGAAAGCGCATCGCTCCTCCCCCGACCTCCCACCGTAACCGGCAACTCCCCGAAATTTTCCTCCCCCTCGCTTCTACCACAGTTTTTTCCGTCATGGACGGCCCAAAGAATGTCATGCAGCTGCGTCTCCGGCCCGCCCAGGACGAAAAGCCCATTTTCTGTCATGATTTTTTGTCATAGAAGTAGGAGCCCACCACATCTATGATGATACCGGGTTTTGTCACAATTATCGTCATAGAAGTGTCATATGTATGACAGAAAAATTCGTTCGGCCCAAAATGTCATGGATGTGTCTTTTTTGTAGTGAAAAATATTTGTTCTGCATTGTGAATGTTTATATATTCTCCTAAAATATTAGTCACGGGAAAGACAAACGAAGGGCATATCTCTCCTTGTCTCCACCGGACACCCCCTCTTTCTACACCACTTTCACGTACGGACACAAACTATCTCTCAGCCCTCCAAAAGTATGCATGCCCACGACACATTCACGCGTGACGGTCACTGTATTTCAAGATAAAGCACTATACGGTCACTGGACCTCAGAATATGCTCATTACGGTCACCGTATACATTCTCATGGTGATCATATGGTATCTAGCTCACGATACGTCTCTGTATTTTTTTGATGACACTGACGGACTTTGCATTTGATGCGTGCTCCGTATTTTTTTGACGACACTTACGGTCATTGTATTTAAAGCGAAAGTATATGGTCACTGGAATTCAGAATAAGCTCATCACGGTCACCACATACATTTTGTCGTGCTAACCAACATGTGGTTGGATGGTTAGGAGGACAGTGGTTTGTCGAGCCCACCAGGGTTAAAGTCACGGTTCTCGCATTTATCCTGGGTTAATTTCAGTATTTTCCGGCGATGCGCGTTCAGTGGAGGAGACATTCCACTCGACTACGAGGCACGTACGGTGACTTCGTAAAATCTCAAGATCATATGTTGGCTCACTCTCTCGAAGGTGCTCATAGGGGTAGGGTCTGTGTGTGTGCGCTTATAGCGGTGAGTGCTTTCGTGTATATAAGAACCCTTGCGTCTGTACCGTGTTAAAAAATACATGTCATGATTATACGGTCACTGGCTCACCCGTACAACTCTGTATTTGGTTGATGACACAATTAATTGACCAGCCAAACGTTCCACATGGCGCAACTAGTGTTGCACCATCGGGGCGCGTAACCGTGGGGCCCACCTGTCAGCCCGTATATGAAAGAAAGAAATGGTAGTTTGAGTCTGTACTGTGTTAATAAAATACATTTTAGGGTGATCATACGGTCATTGGCTCACCATGCAGCTCCGTAATTTGTTGATGACATGATCAATTGACCAGGCAAACGGTCCACATTCAGCAGCGCACATTACCATAGGGCCCAGCCGTCAGCGCGTATATGAAGGACATAAATGGTAATAAATTAGTGGTCGGAGGGCACTCGAAGTCGTGAGACATCTGGTTGGCGATCGCCCGGTGGTGAAGCGCGTTGATCGGCGGTGGGGTGGGGATCGCCAAGAAAAAGCTCGACGCGGCGGGGGGCTAGAGGATGGCGGTCGCGGCATCGGGCGACGGGGAGTGGTTTCGGGGGTCGGCGGGGCGGCGTGGCGGCGCGGGCCGGCGGTTCAGCCGGTGGTGGCTGGCGGCTCAGGGGGGTGGAGTTTGATGATAAACTGCAGGCCCTTGATTTCGTATCCAACGGCTGGAAAATCTAATGACCAGAGATGAAAAAGTCAGTCGACTGACGTGTAGCCTCACCCCGCATGTACACATGCACGCACGCAAGACACGCACGCATGCAGGCGTGCAACACTGACAATGTACACATAACAAACACACGCACGCTTGCAGGCGTGCAACACTGACACGTACACATGCACTCATGAACACACGCACGTACGCACACATGCATGCAACACTGAAACATACTCTTGAACGCAAGCAACACTCGCACGCCTGCATGCACACAGCACACGACGCAAGACACACGCTCTACCTATACGTGCATGCACCCTTTGTTAAGGACATGGATTGTTACAGGTATTAATCAATCTTATCTCTGATAAGCAGAAAATTGATGTTTGTAGCGGTCTTTATGAATCACATATCGGACGGGCTATCAACATAGTAGGATTATCTACATGAAAAAGATGACGTCACACTCAATGAACAATCATCGGTTTATGAAATGCCCGCTTCTGACCACCCTGGCCCACCAAAGGTTCCTCTGTTGTGCGCGGCCTGCGTTGGGTCACTGACATGCAGGCCATGTACCCAAAGAGCCCACACGTTAATGGAAGAACAGCGTGGTGTCCTACGCCAGAGTCAAGGGAGCCACTCGTTGCACGCCTGGCTGATTACGCCTCCTTGCCTCATTCAAACGCCTCCATGAAACCCGCCCGTGTGGAAGCCGAGAAACCTACTTTGGACACACGTCCATTTATGACTAGGCCGACATTAAAAGGAACGCCGGCCGAGCTCCTCCCGTCCGCTGTCTATTTAATCTCCTATTTAAACGAGACCAAACGCCCACCAAGAATCGCACACCTCCGCCACTCCCCTATCTCCTCCTTCACCATTTTTTCCAGTCTTACAATGGCTTACGAAGAGTAGTTATTCCGCATCCAAGCCGGCTGGGTGGCCCGCCGAGCCGCCGGATACGAGCTATGCAGCTCGCTGATACACCTCCCTCTCCTCGCTTGACGGAGCTAGTTGCCGCCCCAAGCCGACGCGCGGTTCAGCAACTCGCCGCTCGGGCCAGCTCTCGAGGCCGGCGCGAACATCGTTGCTGCCGTCCACGCCGCCGCCTCGTACCGCATCTCCCATTTCTGTGGCCGAGACTCCCATGCCGGCGACCACGCCATGCAAGAAGCGACAGAAGCCGGGTGTGCGGAGAGTGACGAGTCGGTGGCCAGCGCCTCTGCGTCCACCACCATCATCGAGGAGAAGTAGAACACGGGAGGCCGCCGCCGCTTGGGTCACATGAAGGCCACCGTTGAGGCGACGCCGGCATACACAGCAGGTGTCTTGCCGGATCCTTTTGTTGCGAGGACCTTCGTCGACCCCGCATGGGCTCCATGGAAGCGGGGAAGCGCCCTTCCACCATCCTCTTCGGCATAGCCAATGATATCAGTTGCACAGTGGGATGCGAGCCGTCGTTTGCGGTGATCGTGCTGCCGGACTTGAGGAACACAAATCGATCGGTGGGCGACCATTTAGGCCAGGTATTATATACATGTGTTGTCCAGAACTAGCACCGCGTAGTTCATTTGAATGTAATGAAATCCGCCATGTTTGTATGAAAATCTGGTATCTTATATGATTTCCGTCGTTGTTTATATGAAATATCGTCGTCTTTGCGTGAATTTTGTCCGGTTGGTTGAGTTGCTGTCATAATATATGTGGCTACGGTTGGATGGCGTAATTTGCGGGTCGCCAGTCGGTCTGCGGGCGGCTCGGGCGGTGTGGTGGGACAAAAAGAACACAACTCATGCAAGCTCGTCTCCAACGTGCGTGCTGGAGGATGCATAAGCACCCAAGCCATTCCTCGTTCATCGGTGGCAAATCGACCAACGGACAAAAGGGTTGCCAATATTTTGGCTACCCCGGGCAAGATCCAAACAGCCCCTCCCAATAGATTCAAATCCCTCGTTCGCAGTGGAATTTTGCCATGTGTTATTTTCATGGACTAGCAAGATGCCCGTGCATTTCACCGAACATCAAGATGCATTTTTTTACAAAAACACCTGTTGTGATTGACCCATGCAGGAGTAATCCCATTTTGTAAAAACTAATGATACCTCGAGAATTTTATCGGATAAATGGTATCTCGAGAATTTTAGCGCACTCCATTTTTGTATACAAGGCCACCAAACCCATATGACAGGTACCAAGGCAAAAATTAATGTCTTCTAAGTCAATGTTGCAAGCCACCTTGTTTCCTTGTTTTATGTGTAAATTAATGTGTATTCTTCTCTTTCATGCACATCAAGCCAATGCTCACACACCCGCATGCATGCAAGGGATAATTAATGTCCTCCTTTGCTAGTACTACGAGGCAAACACCATTAATATTGCATCGATTAGTGTTAGTGGCCCTGTATATCTGCAAATTGTAATTTTGATAGTGGCTTGTATATAAAAATGGAGGGAGAAAGATGAGAGATAAGGTGAGGAGGAGTGAGGCGTGGTGGTGACTGGTGGTCGGACTGGGCCGAGGCATGGGGATGGACGGCACATTATGTCTAGGTTTGTATCTCTCTCACACACACCCATGTAGGTGCGGGACATGCACGAAGAGAAGAGGTGCACGCACTGCACACGTACTCCCGTCTCTTTCCCAACCACATCCGCGTGGATACACGGTGGAGCTCATTTCTGTATGAAAAGGCAGCCCACGTGGTAATTTGACACGTGTAGTGGTTGTCCACTTGGTGGAGGGAGGATCGTCTACCACTGGTGAACAAACAAATTGCGACTTGACGCATTATGTTAAAAAAGAGGCAAACCATGTGGGTCCTACCTTACAGGCAAGGCTCTATACACTAGAGTACTTTTGATGTGTCCCGTCAACTCGCAGAAGAAGGAGAAGCTTGCTTAGTACGCCGTCTCCCCCGCCCACGGGCGCGGTGGCTCGCAGGATGAGGTGAATCTTGCTTACTAGTGGTAGTACTGTACGCTTTACGCCCGCTCCCTCGCCCACGCGCACGATGGCTCGCAGGACAAGGAGAAAATTTTACTACTCCCTCCGTTTACTCCTCGTCCCTACTACCTTGGTTAGAGAGATTATCATATTTTTGGAATATATATGTCCTTTAGTACTCCCTCCATTTACTTATACAAGGCCACTATAAGAAAAATACATTTTGCATATATACAAGGCCACAAATAGTAATCAAGACAAAAGTTACTACTCCCTCCTTTCCAGTTTATGGCTCAATTTCCAAATCTCTCCAACCAAGGTAGACGGTGAGTGGTCGAATTAATTTCGTACTCGTAGTTTGCACAAGTAATTACTACGCTCATTTTTCTCAAGAAGTTATGTTCACCGAGGCATTAATTAGAATGAATGCATGAATGACCACTAAATTTCCATGAACTTCTACATGCATTGGTGAGATTTCTCTTGACACTGCTTGCATCGGGTGATCTAACGCACCTCGAAATCCAACATGTGATGGTACTACTAGTAGTAGAATTGAGACTTATAAAACGGAAAAATGAATGTTTTTTAGATGAGCCCTATAAACCCTAGTGGGTACCTACTTTGTAAAATCAGATTTTCCCAAAACTAAGTTGCTAAGCTTGTTTTCCTTCCTGCCTCCTTTCTAGGGGTGGATTAACGAGCAGCTTGCCTCTTTAAGCTCGTACTCGCTAAGCTCGTGCTCGTTAAGGCTCGGCTCATAAAGCTTGTTAAGATTAACGAGCAGAAAACCCTGCTCGGCTCGGCTCGTTTGACGCTCGTTAAGCTCGTGAGCGCTCGCGAGCGCTCGTTAATAGATTATAATGTGTTATGATATACATGATAAATGTGTAGGTGTGGTTTCCAAGATGAAATATGGTGACTACAAAAAGAAATGCAGTAGTTTGTTGCCTCATATGTCGATTAGATTAAATAGATGGGTTGAGGTGCTACAAAAAGTTTATCATGTAAGATAAAATATGTGTTGTGTTGTTACTAATGTGCTTAACGAGCTACTCATGAAACTCGTTAGCTCGCTCGTTAAGCTCGTTAAGGTTAACAGGCCAAAATCAATGATTAGCTCGGTTCATTAAGAAGCGAGCTACAAACTTAACAAGCCGAACTATAGAGCGCTCATTAAGGTCACGAGCTACGAGCTTTTGGTCCAGCCCTACTCCATTCCTCGGACAGACTATGCTAAACTCCCTGCATGCCGCGAGGGAAAAGACCCGCCCTCACCTTTTTTTAGTCCGGGTTTGTATCGATGGATCGCGCGAAGCAGCAAAAACCCAAGCCGTGTCTTGTACTCCTCCGTCGACGCTCGCTTTCATGAATTATGTACTTCCTGTCGCCGACATGTGGGACATATAGCAACCGGGTCGACGTGTCAAGCACCCAATAACAGTGCAGAACAGTAGGGGGGACGCACCCCAGTCGTACCGCCCTAGTAGTAGTAATGAGCAATGAGACGTCAAATCACAATGTCGCACCTTCCCAGACGAACGAAGCAACCATTATTTCACACTTCGGTTCGCCATCATCTCAAACCACGTAGTATTGCTTCTGCCTCAAGAGGTACACGTGCCTTGGTACATCGTGACACGTGGGACCGCATGACAGGCCATGCTCCCCCGTCGATCGCTCGGTAAAATCACCTCATTTTTACTATACTTCCTCCGTATCGGTTTACATGGCATGCACGTTGTTCTAGGTTGAGAATTTAACTCGCTATATATGTGATGAACATTATATGTTTAGAAACTACATCCGCTTAAGAATCCAATGATATACTTTTTGTGACATAGTAACTCATATTTAGTTAGTCAAATGGATGACCTAGAACTACGTGCACGCCCTATAAACCGAGACGCCTAAAAAAACGAGATGGAGAGGGTAGTTCAGTACGTATCTTTTTAGATCAATATAGTTGGGATTCACCAAGGAGCAAAACCAAGTGGTAGGCTGCTCCTGTCGTGTTGGCGTAGCAACTCAAGCGAGGTCGATCCGCTGCGAAATGGCGACACACTTAACAGGACCCCTTTGGCCGACATGTGGCTCATGCACCGTCTTGTTCCATGTGCCATGCACCAAATTACAGTTCGGAGCAGCGGTTGGAATTGGAGGCACCCCGGTCGTAGCGCCACAGTAGTAGCAAATGAGCGATGAGGGGTCAAATCACAAAGCCCCACCTTTCCCGCATTAAGTCGACCAGACGAAGCAACCATCATTTCACTCTAGGGCGCAGGAGCATAAAGAAAAGAGAAACCCAATGATGCGTGCGGCAGCTACCTAGGGCACTCTAGGGTAGGGGTCTCCACTACAGATCCTTTTTTTAAAGCGCCTCCACTACAAATCGGCTTCTCCCTTGTCCCCTTGAAGAAAACCGATGATGCGTGCGGCGGTAGGGTTTGTAGGAGTACTACTACGGCGTGCAAGGCCACGTCGTAGTAAACGGGAGAGGGATTGAGTTCGAGTCGATGCCTTAAATATGTGTGGGCCGCTTGGTTTTAGGGGAACGAGGCAACATTTTGGGTTCCGGGACCAGTGGAGATATAATATGTACAAAAAATTGTGGACGTAGGTTCGACCGAAAGGAAATGATGCATGGGCCCTGCATTTTGATATACCCGGGGCCGCGTGAAATTTGCTACTCTACTCAAAACTAATAAGGTACACATGCATTGAACGCATGAGATTTCGAAACCAAATTATGAATAAATACACACTATAGCATGTAAAGCTTTGAGTTATATATGCATGATGTAGATGTTCGTTTAGTTCTTATAGTTTATCTCATTCAAAATCAATTAGTTTTATAAAAATGTTAAGTTCATGGGGTTGTGCATTGTAAAGCATAAAGTAAAAAACAAATAATGGCAATTCATTTAGAAAAAAATCAATTATGATACGGAAGATTCTAGAACAAAGGAGAAGTGCTTGTGTTTTGAGGTTTGTGCATTATGCCTAAGTTCAACCATGGAGTCTTCTAAATTGTACATATGGCAGATCTGGTGGAATGTTGATGACATCCAACGGCCAGTAGTGCTCGGATTTGCCATCTCTGCACTGTCGGATTAGCTTCATCCAGCAACCATCTTTCAAAGCTATTTGCACACAATATAGTTATTGTGCCATAGTTGCATGTCTTGGAAAAAGGCTACTAGTGGGTTGTACTAGCTATTTAGGAATAGAAAATGTATACATGGAAGTTGTAGGGAAAGAGATGACATGGAGTATCTCAATTCCTATGAGTAGGGATTGGAAAAGAGATGTTATTTGGTTCACATCATAGAACTTTTCTATTGAATCTAGAGATGACATGTATCTCAATTCCTATGAGGAGGGATTAGAAAAGAGATGTAATTTGGTTCATATCATAGGAACTTTTCTATTGAATATACGCTAATGTTTATTTTCCTTTGAAATTATGGGAGTATAGGAATCCATTCATATGAACCAAGTGGCTCTAAAGCTATGGAAATGATATCATGCTTATTTCCTTTGAAATGTGGAGTATATGAATCTATTCCTATGAACCAATTGGCTCTAAAGGAAAAAATCCTATAAAAATCATATCATATAGAGTTCCTATGATATTTCTCCACACCAAAGGATGGTTGAAATTGCTGCAGGTGATACGATGGTCTTTCTTTGTAGACTCCTCCCCATCTTTATAGTTACCTCTAGAAGATGAATGAAATGATATATATATATATATATATATATATATATATATATATATATATATATATATATGGTATTCTACATGTGCAATTTGGTACACTAAAACTCGGTAAAAGTTTGCGAGGTTCGAATTTTCAATAAAGCTATATGCACTGCATTTTCAACGGAGGGAGCATACGAAAGTTGCTAACACTCACGTGGAAGATTTGAGTGTAGGAGGAGTGGTTGTTCTGTTAAATGACATGGCAAAACTGACACTGTCGGATGCCGATCTAACGGTTCTTATGGCGTTTGTCAGGAAAAGGCTTGTGGCAAACATTTGTCAGATAATGATTTACGGACACATGCATTGCATTGATACATGCCCCCCCTCTCTCTCACGCACACGCACCCTCACGAGGCATGACTCTCCTGAGTCCTCTCGGACATACCGTCTATCTGCAGGTAGATGTCACACACATATGTGCTCTTCACACCCTACCCTCAGAACTTCTAAAAAACAAAAGATGTCGCGCACATTTTATTTTAGCTCACACGTCACACACTTATACTTTTACTCTTGTGGCGAACGTTCTTTGGGCATAGTATATTGTACTCTCACAAAGAGAAGCGGTGCACGCACGCACTAGTTCTCTCACACCTACTCGCGGGTACACGTAGGAGCGCATTTTTCGAAGCTGGTACAACAAAATCACTCAACTATATATATAAGCAGGAGCCTTAGCTCTTGCTTTACTAGGGTTCCACTCGTTCACTCTCTCAGGATCTCCAGATCTAAGCAAAACATAGGTGGACACATTATCTCTCAGCTCCTGGCTGGTCACAAATCTGGCCGGACAACCTCGACAGGGGCAGGGGTGTAGGTGCATCATTCACGCTGTCGTCGGCGGCGAGGGAGGAGACCAACAGCTGCCCGCGCGTCCCGATCGGCGGCCGTGCCGTTCTCTCCAAGAGAGCGCCGGCTCGGGAGGGCCTCCGACCCCTTCTTCCTCACTGTAGTATTGTGGCCAAGATGCCGCCTCCCGACGCCATCTTTGCCACATGTCTGTAACGCCCTGGATTCGATGCGCCAGGTGTCTCCCAATTATTCGTCGTCGTTGCCATGTCATTTGCTTGCGTGTCACACTTTGCCATGTGTTGGTGTACTAAAGTAGGGGTACCTTAGTACCCCGAACTTGTGCATGGGCAGTCGCAGCGTCCCCGTGGCAAGCCTCGCTGGGCGTCCGCCAAGACCCTCCGCAGCCATTCAGAAGACAAGACCCCGGCAAGAGGAGCTTGCCGGGAAGGCCTCTCTAGGCACAGACAAGGCCCCGACAAGAAGAGCTTGTTGGGAAGGCCGCCTGTGCACGCAGAAGACAAGGCCCGGCAAGAGGAGCTTGCCGAAGGCTCGAGCGACAAGTCTCCAGCGCGACAAAGGATTCGGCCGCGGCAAGGCGCTTGCCGCGGCATGCAACCTCTCTCCGTCTCCCGCTCCAGCTCACCCAGCGACGTGTCGCCATGGGACCGTTCCATGGGCGGCGTGTCGGCGGTGCAGCCAGCGGAGAGCAGCGATAAGCGGCGCCGACAAGGCTCGCCATCGTGGCGGCGGAGGCGCGCTGACGGTCCTGTTAATTGTTTAGCGACAATGACGGGCATTTATTACTTTTGTCCCTTGCCGTCGAGTTAGGTATTTTGCACTCGTACCTTTGTTCAAGTAGGTGTACCAAGTCCTATTTTTACATTTGTACCCTCGTCTATGTTGCCACCTGTCGGAGACCCCTTGAGCATATAAAAGGAGGCCCGAGTGCAACGTAGAGAGGGGTTCGCGGGAGGAAAAGGTTCGGTTCCGCGGGTTCCGCAGGTTGGGCTGGTTTGATTCATTCGACTGGCCGTAGACTAGACACACTCACGCTAGGTTTTGTAGCTCGTATTGCTCCCTAGCAAGAACACAATAGATCAAACAAGCAGTAGTAGGAGTTTTATCTCTCCGGAGAGCTCCGAAGTTGGGTAAACTGCTCGTGTGCATCGCCTCGATCCGCTCTTCATGCGATCTCCGCCCCTCTCCGAACCACAAGGGGCCTGCTCTGCCGGCCCCATAGGTGTTCGTGGGTACGATCAGCCTCCCCGACATCTCTGGCGCGCCAGGTAGGGGGCGTCGAGGCCGTGTGAATCTGATCCGGCGATCACACGAGCAGCGTCATCCACCTCTTCCTCAACATGCCACCGAAGAAGAAGGCTTCGGCAGCAGAAAGCCGTCCGCTGTACCCGCCCTCACCGCAGCAAGCGGGTGGTGAGGCGGAACCTTTGGCGGAGGAACGGGCGCCGGCGAAGGTGTTCGCGACGTTGCCAAGTTCAAGGACAAGGCACCACAAACCTCGGCGTCACAAGCATCCCCGCGCCCATCTCGGAGAGGCGGGACCAACAACGTCATGGCGTTCACAACGCCATACGTTCGCTGGATCGAGACCCTCAAAACCAGCATGCGCGCCAACATGCTTGCACGAGTGAGATCTGATCGCCGGACGGGCGCTGCTCCTCCTAACGTAGTTAGAAGTCCGGCGTGTCCGCTCCTCGCACCGTTCTCCAATGCCGCCTACTACTCCAGCAGAAGCTCTGGCGAGAGCTCGGCTGCTCCTTGACTACCCTCCAATGGCCGACAAGGTCGACGAGTGGAGGGCCACTATCCAGAGCCTCATCGGCTTTGCCAACGGCGACGCTCCGCGGCAACCAACGCCATCGTTGCCGCGGCATGACGACAAGGCACGAGCCGGTGGCGACGACACTGTCGGAGGTGCAACCACCGTGCACTCTCCGCCAAGAGGGCCAAGATCGCCGACTCACCGGATCCACCTTGACAGCGACTCCACTGCGTCGTCGGATCCGCGAGCTCGCCGCGACCAGCGCCAAGTACTTCATGAGCGACAACAAGAGGATGCTCGAACTCGCATCCAGCGCCGAAGAGAAGAGGAAGTTGGCCTCTGGTAACTACTTTCCGACAGAGCTTCCCGAAGCCGTCGTTGCAAAGGTCACCAAGATCAACACCAACAGTCTTTGAGGCGATGCGCTCCGGCAGCACCCGAGGTTTGTTTCGTTGAAGCGGGCGCTCCCGACTAGTCTTGCTCCGGTAAGCTTGTCGGGGAGCATCTAGCTCCGACAGGGCCGCAGGCTCTTGCCGTGGAAGCTGATGTTCCCGCAGCAACAGATGTGCCTTTAGTCCTCGTTGTCGAGCCACAAGCTCCAGCATGGGCGCAGCAGATTGTCCATCTCCTCCAGACAGGAGAACTTCCCGAAGAACAAGAAGAAGCGGAAAGAGTAGCCCGACAGTCAAGTATGTACCAGTTTGTCGACGATACTGTCATGTAAGAAGACTCAACGGTGTGAAATTGAAGTGTATTCCTGTGGAAGATGGACAGAAGGCTGTTGGCGAAGATACATGGAGGCATATGTGGTCACCACATTGGCGCGAAGAGCCCTTGCCGGCAAAGCTTTCCGGCAAGGTTTCTTCTGGCCGACAGCCCTCCGGGATGCAAATCGCACAAGTAACCAAGTGTGAAGCATGCGGTTCCATTCCAAACAGATACACCAGCCAGCTCAAGCTCTCCAGACGATCCCTTTATCCTGGCCATTTTCGGTCTGGGGGCTCGACATCCTCGGCCCCTTCCCCTGAGCTGTCGGGGGCTTTGAGTACTTGTACGTTGCCATCGACAAGTTCACAAAGTGGCCGGAAGTGGAAGCAGTGAGGAAGGTGACGGCACGATCGGCGATCAAGTTCTTCAGGTCGATTGTTTGCCGTTTCGGAAACGCTAACAGGATCATCACCGACAACGGCACACAATTTACGAGTCACACCTTCATGCAGTACGTCCAAGACCTTGGCGCCAAGGTCTGCTTTGCTTCTGTTGCTCACCCGAGAAGAAACGGTCAATCAGATAGCGCAAATGCTGTAGTTCTGCGCGGGCTAAAGACCAGAACTTTCGACAGTCTTCACAATTGCGGAAGAAACTGGATCGAGGAGCTGCGGTGGTTCTTTGGTCGATCAGACGACGCCAAATCGAGCCATCGCCGTGCACCCTTTGCTCTAGTCTATGGAGCAGAGGCGGTTCTCCCCACGGAACTTCGTATAACGGATCGCCTCGAGTACTCGCTTATGATGAGCTTGAGCAATAGCAGCTGCGACAAGATGACGCTGCTCCTCGAGGAGGATCGTCTTCAGCCATTTGTCGCGAGCCGCCGCTACCAGCAAGCCTGCGTCGCTACCATAGCCCTTGAGGTTAGTGCCGAAGTCTCGAGGAAGGCGACCTTGTTCTTGGTAGCGTTCATTCCGCCAAGAATTCAAACAAGTTGACGCCTTGAAGTGGGAAGGCCCTTATCGGGTGAAACGAGTCACTAGGCCTGGCGCTGTCCGCTTTGAGACCGAAGATGGCATTCGGTGAGCAACTCCTCGAACATTGAGCATCTTCGTAAGTTTTACCCATAGGGCGCGGTTGTCGGAATCCGTTCCAAGCAACCACCTTTTGTACAAGTCTTGCCCATTTGTTGCATGTAATCCTTCAGACAAAGCCGGGCGCAGACCCGTGCATCAAGAAAGCTCATGTGTTGCGCACAACTTGTCAAGTTCATGCTTTCATCATTTTATTGCATGTTTTGGCTAACACTTTGTGCAGCAACCATACCCAGTAAGCAGAATCGAGCCACTGGGCTCCATAATGTTATTTCCTCTTCTTTTTCTTTTCTCAAAGAAAGGGAAGCCCCCTCGCGCACAAGTTAACCAGGGGGGGAGGAGATAATACTATGGACCAGGCACCGCCGAGGAAGTTTCGCCTCATCGGGAAGCAAGAGACAGAAAAGCTAAGTTGCCAAAGTTTGAGCAATCAATTTTTAAATTTTAAGTTATCTTCCTCGAACGATAGTACTTTGTATGGAGAACCCATGCGCGAAGGAACCAAATCGTGACTGGTCGCGCCCTTACTTTGTTTCGAGTCCGCTCAACAACTTAAGTGAGTTGCGGCTAGTCCGCGACAAGGTTGCTTGTCGGTAGCGACCCCGCCAAAGTTGCTTTGAAGTTCCGCACTCGCGGCAAAGGGTGCCTGCACCGCAAGTTTCCACTGAAAGCGTGGGGTAATAACATACAAAGCCAGAGTCGAGTAAAGGAAGTAACGAGAAAATGTTGCCCAGTAATAAAGTTATATTACAAAATAACTTATTGCGGCCTTGGCTAAATCGTTCTCGAACTGGAAATAACAGCGAAGAGGAGAAGAAGGCGGCGCGGCACCCAAGCCCGGCAAGCCGAGAGCTGCCGGGGCTGCGGCAAGCCGAGTTGTCGGGGGCTGCGGCAAGCCACGATTCTTAGAACTGCGGCAAGCCGAGTTGCCGAGGCTGAGATATCAGATAAGCCCTTCGTCCCTTTTCAAGCATCCTTTTTCGTTAAATACATTCTACTCGGATACAATCCGTGGGGAATGAAAAACATGAAAGGAAGATTACAAGTATTAAATGCGGATAAGGCCCAAGGCTTACAAATTAAAAAGATAAGATGCCCGTAATCCTTTTTCTGTCCCTCTTCGTGAGGTAGGTCAAGGAGACGAGAAGGGCAAAAGAAACGCCTAGGCGAGCTACAGTGCCGAAGGCACCAAGGGAACATCCCGGGAGCTCCTCGAGGTCTTGACGGAGATGGCAGCGCCGAAAGCGGGGCTCGAAGACGGGGCGGCAGGACGTCAGCACGCTGTCGAGGGCACTACGCCCTTGTACTCCGACTTAACGGCCTTGTCGCCATCCCTCTTCCCCTTCCGCAGCCTCCCCACGCCTGGCCGTCCCTCAGTATGGACCGGCCAGGAGGGGAACCGCCGGCGAAGCGGAGACAGCGCCGCCCGTCCGCCTCTTCCCCGGCGCCTCGACCTCGTCCCACGACCTCGCCTCCCTCTTCCCCTTGTGGCGGTTCTGCCACCCCGGGCGTGGGGTTGGGAGGAGCGCTGCCTAGCGGCGACCCTCGCCACACCGATGAAGGACCAAGGTTCCTTTTCTCCATGACGAATGAGAGAAAGGGGAGCAGTAAACTGAGGAAAGGAGGAGATGGGAGAGTGCGGGCTCGCACTCCCGTTCCGCTCTTTTTAAGGAAGCAAGGTGGGGGCTCGACCGCCTCGCTCGACAAATCAGGGCATAGGAAGAGCAGGGAATCGGGGCCAACCTGCTGCCTCTGCTCGTAACGGCCCAGTTTTCCACTTCCACCGCCCGCGACCCCAAGAGCATGGGAACCACGTGGCGGGGATGCAGAACTGAGGCGACGGGTGAAGCGACCCCGCACGCCGCCCGCTTCCCCCACGACGCCGCAATTGACGCGTGCCGTTACGGGGGAACGCGGCGGATACGGAGTGGGTTTGGTTTGGACCCAGGCCGCGCGTGCCCGTGCCCTGTTTTGGGCACAGCCCAACAGCGCTTCGGCACCGTGTATGGCCCAGACCGGGGCTCTGTCGGTGTACTAAAGTAGGGGTACCTTAGTACCCCGAACTTGTCTGCACGGGCAGTCGCGGCCCCCGTGGCAAGCCTCGGGAAGGCCCGCCAAGACCCTCCGCAGCCATTCAAGACAAGACCTCGGCAAGAGGAGCTTGCGGAAGGCCTCTCTAGGCACAGACAAGGCCCCGACAAGAAGAGCTTGTCGGGAAGGCCGCTCCAGGCACGCAGAAGACAAGGCCCCGGCAAGAGGAGCTTGCCGGGAAGGCTCGGAGCGCGACAAGTCTCCGAGCGCGACAAGGATTCGGCCGCGGCAAGGCACTTGCCGCGGCATGCAACCTCTCTCCGTCTCCCCGCTCCAGCTCACCCAGCGACGTGTCGCCATGCCATGGGCGCGTGTCGAGTGGCTGTGCAGCCAGCGGAGAGTAGCGATAAGCGGCGCTGACAGGCTCGCCATCGTGGCGAGCGGAGGCGCGCCTGACGGTCCCTGTTACACTGTTTGGGCGACAATGACGGGCATTTATTACTTTTGTCCCTTGCCGTCAGAGTTAGGTATTTTGCACTGCATAATCGCTCAAGTAGGTGTACCAACTCCTGTTTTTACATTTGTACCCTCGTCTATGTTGCCACCTGTCGGAGACCCCTTGAGCATATAAAAGGAGGCCCGAGTGCAACGTAGAGAGGGGTTCGCGGGAGGAAAAGGTTCGGTTCCGCGGGTTCCGCAGGTTGGGCTGGTTCGATTCATTCGACTGGCCGTAGACTAGACACACTCACGCTAGGTTTTGTAGCTCGCATTGCTCCCTAGCAAGAACACAATAGATCAAACAAGCAGCGATGGAGTTTTATCTCTCCGGAGAGCTCCGAAGCTGGGTAAACTGCTCGTGTGCCTCGCCTCGATCCGCTCTTCGTGCGATCTCCGCCCCCCTCCGAACCACAAGGGGCCTGCTCCGCCGGCCCCATAGGTGTCCGTGGGTACGATCAGCCTCCCCGACACCATGTCATCATGTGCATCTCATTTTACATACGTGTTCGTCTCATGCATTCGAGCATTTTCCCCGTTGTCCATTTTGCAATCCGACACTCCTATGTCATCCGGCATCCCCATCTTGTCCCGTTTCGTGAGCGGGTTTTAAACTTTCTCGGATTGGACCGAGATTTGCCAAGCGACCTTGGTATACCACCGGTAGACCGCCTGTCAAGTTTTGGGCCATTTGGTGGTCGTTTGAGACTCCAACGGTTAACCAGGTAATCATAAAAGCCTCTCCTTATTTGGAGTCTCCTAGCTCTTCCATGCTCTCGGTCGTTCGATCACGATCGTGTGGGCGAAAACCGCTCCTTATTCGGAGTCTCCTAGCTCCCTCTATCTATATAAATGCCCTCCCCTTCCATTTTTGCGGATGAAACCCTAGCTTCCTCCTCACGCCAATGGACAGATCCTCCGCCGCCGGACATGTCCGCCGCCGCCCCCTCACCCAATCACCGCCCGCCACCTGTCGTCGCCGCCTCCCACCACCGCCTCCCACCACCGCGGGCCCGCCAGGCCCAGATCCGGCCCGCCCGGGCCCGGTCGCTCCGCCGCTTGCCCCAGACGCCTAAGCGCCCGGCCGCCACATCAAGACGTCGAGCTCCGGCCACCGGAGCCTCGCGGAGCTCAACCCCGCTGCCCGCCCACGATCCTCGCCGCCGCCCTTGAGCGCCGCCGCCCGCCATGATCGGGAAGGATCCGGCGCCTCCGCTGCCGTGTCGCCTCCCGTCTGGCGCTTTGCCGGCGCCGCGACCCCACCGCCCTCCAGCCTCCGCCGCCGCCCAGCGCGCCCGAGCTCCTCGGCCTCGCCGCCCGCGCCTCGCGCCCGTCACCGACCGTCGCCCGCGGCGCCCGCCGCCTCCCCGTGCCTCCCCGCGCCGCCCCACACCGGGATCCGGCCGGATCCGACGAGATCCGGCCCGGATCCGCCCGTCTCCGGCCATCTCCTTCCTCCCCGGCGAGAGTCCGGCGCGTTGACTTTTTCCCCCCGCGAGGTTGATTTTGCTCCACGTCCCGAAAATCTTGCATTATGTTAGCATGTTCATCATGTCATATCTCTTTGTGTGCTGCTCCGTTTTATGCATATAATATATCGAAATGTTCATCAGGAGATGCTCTTCATTTTGTTCCATTTTAACATGTTCATTTGTGTTCATCTTGATGCCCTGATCATCGTTGCAAGAGTGCTATATAATGTTGTCTGCTGTAGTTTAACAGAACATGCTCTTTTGTCATTTTTGCATCTTTTTGTATGATTTTCTTTTAAGCATGAAGTCTCCATGTGTTATGAGCTGTGATGCAATCCACTCCTCATGATATGCCATGTGTTGATTTTACAAGCTTGCAAAGTAGCCTCCGTGATGTTGCTGTTTTCAGGGACTTAGGATTTTACTGTGGTTTCCCTGCTGTTATTTTCATGCCATGTATTCATGTTACTACAGTGAGATCCATGTCTCTTTTGAGTATATTGAGTAAGGATGTTTTAGACATATGGTTGTCCTCTATCCGTCCATGCTCCTGTTTGCATTTATAGAGTGCTCTAGCATGTCTTAATGTTGCTCTACTTTTGCTATAAAATGTTCCTGGCAGACTGTTTACATGTTAATCAATTTTGCCATGGTTCTTGCTAGTGATACTAGCATGCTATGAACTTGCTATTGCCATTTTTAGCTTCATGAACATGTCTTCTTGCTGATGCTATGCTTATCTTGTCATGCAATGATTTGTGATGAGTGATACGAGCTCGCAAAGTTGCCTTCATAATTCTGTTTATGCCATGCTCTGTTTTTCTGCCAAGTCTGAATCTGTTTATGAAATTACTATGTTTACATGGGTGCCATCATATCTTCTGTGCCTTTTTGGCTCATAATCAGTAAGGGAGTTTTGTTCTATGCAATGATTACATTCATGCCACGCCTTTGTTTTTTATGATATGTTCTTTAGCATGTTGTTTGATAGCTCTAAACTTGGTAGTCTGATGTTATTTCTACCATGTCCAGTGATTTCCTCCAAGTCTGTGAACCTGTTATTATTTACAATCTTGCCATGTCGTTTTGAGCATGTTCTATTAGTTTCTGGAGATAGCTCAGTGTTCATTTTTTGTCATGCTTTACCTGTACATCATGTCCATGTCTTTCGTTTTCTTGTTGAGATCCTGCAGCATGTTGTTTTGATGCTTGCAATATGCCTAGTTGCTGTTTTTGACATCATGCCCTTTAAACTTGTTCCATGTGTATGTTTTGAACCGTTGCTCCGTTTTGAGTGTGCTCTATATGAAACTTGCTTAGTTTTGTATGTTGTTTCATGTTAGCTTGTTGCATCCATGTTTTGAGGTGTGTGCTTGATGTTTGAATGCATTTTGCATCAATGCCATGTTTATCTTGTTTTGCTCATATTTTCTAGGACGTAGCTCCGAATCTAATGAACTTTAGATGTAACTTGACTTGAATTTCGTGTAGATCATCGTGGTGCATCTTAACTTGCTTTTTAACAACTTGAACATAAGGTTTATTCAGATCTGGACCAATTTCGAAATTTGCATATGAGGACTTACCGGAATGGTTATATGTTGTTTCCGGCCTCATTTAAACTTGCTTTGATGTGTTGCTCTTGTATGCATTATCTCTTGCCATGAGTAGCTTCATGTAGCATTGTCATGCATCATACTTGGTTGAGCATCATGCCTTGTTCATGTATAGTGTGTTTATCATGTTGTGTGCTTCTTCTCGATAGTTCCCGTTTCGTTGCGTTCGTGAGGATCCGTTCGTCTACGCTTGGTTCATCTTCATGGCTTCATCTTCTTCATGGACTCGTTCTTCTTCCTAGTGAGATTTCAGGCAATATGACCATCACCTTGGATCTCATTACTATCATTGCTATGTTAGTTGCTTCGTTCTACCGCTATGCTGCGTTACCTACCACTTGCTATTCAGTCCTTCGAAATTGCCATGAACCTCTAACCTTTGTCACCCTTCCTAGCAAACCGTTGTTTGGCTATTTTACCGCTTTTGCTCAGCCCCTCTTATAGCGTTGCTAGTTGCAGGTGAAGATGTAGATTGCTCCATGTCGGATCATGATTATGTTGGGATATCACAATATATCTTATATTATTAATGCATCTATATACTTGGTAAAGGGTGGAAGGCTCGGCCTTATGCCTGGTGTTTTGTTCCACTCTTGCCGCCCTATTTTCCGTCATATCGGTAATATGTTACTGGATTTTGCGTACCTAACGCGGTTGGGTGATCTATGGGACCCCCTTGACAGTTCGCTTTGAATAAAAGTCCTCCAGCAAGGCCCAACCTTGGTTTTACAATTGCATCACCTAGCCTTTTTCCCTTGGGAGTCGCGCATCCCGAGGGTCATCTTATTTTACCCCCTGGGCCAGTGCTTGTCTAAGTTTGGTCCAAACTAGAGCACCGTGCGGGACCATCCCTTGGCAACTTGGGTTACGTCGGTACCTGTACGCTTCGCTTATCCGGTGTGTCCTGAGAACGAGATACATGCGACTCCTATCGGGATTATCCACACATCGGGCGGCTTTGTTGGTCTGGTTTTACCATTGTCGAAATGTCTTGTAAACCGGGATTCCGAGACTGATCGGGTCTTCCCGGGAGAAGGAATAGCCTTTGTTGACCGTGAGAGCTTATAATGGGCTAAGTTGGGACACCCCTGCAGGGTTTGAACTTTCGAGAGTCGTGCCCGCGGTTATGTGGCAGATGGGAATTTGTTAATGTCCGGTTGTAGTAAACTTGAAGTAAACTCTTCTAAAACACACCAACCGTGTGCGTAACCGTGAGTGTATATTTTCGGGGTTGATCGAGAGGAGAACACGGTTTGTGGGTTATGTCTGACGTAAGTAGGAGTTCAGGATCACTTCTTGATCATTACTAGTTGAGGACCACTTGCTTTGCTTCTCTCCTCACTCTTATTTGCGTAAGTTAGCCACCATACATGCTTAGTCGTTGGTGCAACCTCACCACTTTACCTCTTCCTTACCCATTAAGCTTTGCTAGTCTTGATACCCATGGTAATGGGATTGCTGAGTCCTCGTGGCTCACAGATTACTACACCAATAGTTGCAGGTACATGTTATGCGATGATCATGACGCGAGAGCGATGTTTACTTGTTTTGGAGTTCTTCTTCTTCTTCGTCGATCTTGGGTTAGGTTCCTGGTCGGCAGCCTGGGCTAGCAGGGTGGATGTCGTTTGAGTTTCTGTTTATGTTTCATCCGTAGTCGAATGTTGATCTTGTATATGATGTATTGTTGTATTCATGTGACATTGTATGTCTTGGTTGTATCCCCACTATTATGTAATGTTGATGTAATGATATCCACTTTGCAAAAGCGTCTTCAAGATGCGCTTCTATCCTTGGTGGGACCTTCGAGTTCCTTTATGATAGGGTCGCATCTTGGGCGTGACAATTTGGTATCAGAGCCTCGACCGACCTTAGGAGCCCCCTTGATTGACCGTATAGTTTGGCCGATGTCTAGTCTAGTAGAAAACTTTTTCGGAGTCTAGTTATATCAGAGAGTAGGATTTCTTTTACACCTCAGCCCCTTCGTCGCTCTGGTAAGGAATCTTGACATAGGTGTTTTGAACTACTCCTCTTCTTGTTCAAATTTTTCTTCAGGATCACGCGGTTAGTTTTTTGTGCGTTGTCCATCCTCTTTTCAGCCGGTGCTATTCTCGTCGAATTTATTCGAAACCTCTGTGTCTTTCACGAGATCAGTCTTCAGTTCTTTCTCTTCCGACATTGTTTCCCTGTCTGAAGTTGTCCTTGTTTTTTCTCACCCACCCTCCCTTCTTCTTATCGGAACCGGAGTTCGTAATCGAGTATCCATCCTACTCATGCGAAGCATTTGCATTCTCTCCTCAATCATTTCAACCGGTGCATTCTCATCAAGTTGTTCGTCTGTTCCTCATTCCAAGTTGCCTTTGTTTTTTCCCGCCCTCCCACCCTTTTTATTTCCGAAGTCTGAGCCTCTATTCAAGTATCAATTTCATTGGTGCGGAGTATCTTCAGTCTTTCCTCAATTCTCTCAACCGGTGAATTCTCGCCTAGTTAATCATTGTTCGTCTCATTTCCTTTTCCGGTGGATATAATGCAAGTTTTCGGTGTTGATCATTCTTTCCCGCAGCTCAAATGTTTCCCCTTGCTCGTTCACCTCCCGCCATTTATTATCCCGGAGTGATGAAGATATCTCAGAAGATTCGTGTGTATCCATTTAATTCGAGGTTGTCACCTCATTCAAATCTTTTAATCGTTCCAGTGCATCATTTCTCATTCGACAATCCTTTCCTACGGAGTTTCTTTTCAGTGGGCCCTAACCCATAGGTCTTTTCCCAGGATCTTACCTGACTCTTCTAATAGCCCGGAGGTATTTTAAAATTATTTTCGAAGTTTGACATAAGTATGAATTTCATTAGTCAGATGCCTTCTCCAAGATAGCTTCCAAATTCTTTTATGTTCGGTTCAATCTTTCCTCTTTTATTCTTTCGGAGTGTTTCAACAAATTTCTTCAAGGTGTTTCTCGTCGTCATTCTCAACATTTGAAGACCGCAGAAGAATTTCTCTTAAATCTTGTTTGTTCTCCGGGAGATTCGTGGTGCTAGCTCGCTGTTACCCTACCAAATTGTTTCCAGTCGTGCAATTCTTCTCATCCATCCGGAGTATTTCAAGAGTTTCTTTCCCTGTCGATCATCCGGAGGTCATCTTTTCGGAATATTTCTTCGTTCAAAGTTTTCAGCTTCGTTCTCTCAATTATTCTATATCCATGCCCTATCCGTTCGTCTCAATATTCTTCCGGTGCTTCGTTCAAGTATTCTTCCATCAGTTCGCGATCTCTTCGTTCTCTTGTCCCTAAATTCCCTCAAGTGTCTTCGTGTTTTTCTAATTCTTCCCAGTGTTTCATTCTTTTTCGTCATTCGATTTTCAGTTCTTACGGTGGTTCGTTCAAGATTTATTTTCCGTTCTTTTCACATATATTCATTCGTTCCTTCCAATCCTACCGGTCGTTCATGAAGACCCTCCCATACTTCGCGCTATATCTCCCCTTAATATTTTTCCAATGTGAATAAGTTGTATGCAATCCATTGCTTCGCATCAATTTAATTGGTGGAGGATAAGCATAACGTAATTCTTATTCTTCTTTCATCTAGTTGATTAATTCCTTCCTTCGGAGATTGTTCATGATGAATAATCTCTTGGCTCTAAGTTGTTCATCTCTTCCCTCCCGGAGTTCCAAGCTTCTCGCTTGTCTCGACGCGAATCTCCATCTAAATCATCGCAAGACTTTTATCTTATTCTTTCATCCTTCAATTTTATCTCGTCATCCTTCTGTTACCGGAGTTCTTCATGGTGGTTCCGAAGGATTTAACTCATTCTTCAAGTGTTCATCAAGATTCTTGTTCAAGGAGTTCTAGTAATTTTTTCTTCTTGCATCTCGAAGTGCAATTAATTCTCCGTATTCTTTTGAAGTTGATTTTTGAATTTCTTCGTTCTCCTCAGCTATTCAATCTTTTCCGATTGTGGTCGGTTATCACCTCATTATTTTTGAGATGTTATCCATAAGTCCACAACAAGCTTATTCTTTTCGTTGTTGATTTTTCACAACAACTCCGTTAAATCCTTTCTTATAAGGTTGCTTTCTATTTCATTCGTGGTAGAAGATGTCGTATTCTTCTCCGTTCTTTTCTTTCAACTCTTTCAAGTCTTCTGGAGGTTTTGTGTTGTTCCTCAAGTCAAGTGTCGTTCCATCTTCTCAAGTTCTTGTTCTATTCTTTGCTTGTTCTACAAGAGTGGTTTCAGAGTCTATCTTGTTCATTGAAGTTTTGATTCTCCTCTCAGTCGCCATTCCTCTATTCTTCCCGAGTGCTCTCGACTCTTTTCTTCTTCTCTTGCATTCTTGTTTCACCTCATCCCTTTTCCCTTCCGTCTCGGTCCTAAGATCTCGAGACGAGATCTCTTTTTAGTAGAGGAGAGTTGTAACGCCCCGGATTTGATGCGCCAGGTGTCTCCCAGTTATTCGCCATCGTTGCTATGTCATTTGCTTGCGTGTCGCACTTTGCCATGTCATCATGTGCATCTCATTTTGCATACGTGTTCGTCTCATGCATCCGGGCATTTCCCCCGTTGTCCGTTTTGCAATCCGACACTCCTATGTCATCCGGCATCCCCATCTTGTCCCTTTTCGTGAGCGGGTGTTAAACTTTCTCGGAATGGACCGAGATTTGCCAAGAGACCTTGGTATACCACCGGTAGACCGCCTGTCAAGTTTTGGGCCATTTGGAGGTCGTTTGATACTCCAACGGTTAATCGGGTAATCGTAAAAGCCTCTTTTGTGTGCGGCCCAACACCCCTCCAAAGTGGCCCAATAATCCATCTAAACCCCTTCCATGCTCTCGGTCGTTCGATCACGATCGTGTGGGTGAAAACCGCTCCTTATTTGGAGTCTCCTAGCTCCCTCTACCTATATAAATGCCCTTCCCTTCCATTTTCGCGAATGAAACCCTAGTCCCCTTCCTCCTCACGCCAACGGACAGATCCTCCGCCGCCGGACATGTCCGCCGCCGCCCCCTCGCCCAATCACCGCCCGCCACCTGTCGCCGCCGCCTCCCACCACCTTGGGCCCGAAGCCCAGATCCGGCCCGCCGGGCCCGGTCGCTCCGCCGCCCGCCCGCGGCGCCTAAGCGCCGACCGCCACCACGTCGAGATCCGCCACCGAGCCTCGCTTGATCCCGACCCGCCGCCCGCCGCCACGATCCTCGCCATCGCCGCCCTTGGAGCGCCGCCGCCGCCCGGAACGGGAGGATCCCGAGCTCCTCCGCCGCCCGTCTGCACCTCCCGTCTGGCGCTGCGGCTGCCGTGACCCGCCACCCTCCAGCCTGCGCCGCGGCTCCAGTAGCGCCGAGCTCCCTCGCCTCGCCATCCGCGCCTCCGCGCCCGTCGCCGACCGTCTTCGCCGCGGCGCCCGCCGCCGCCTCCCCGTGCCGCCCCACGCCGGGATCCGGCCGGATCCTGCGAGATCCGGCCCGGATCCGCCCGTCTCCGGCCATCTCCTTCCTCCCCGGCGAGAGTCCGGCGCATTGACTTTTTCCCCCCGCGAGGTTGATTTTCCTCCAAGTCCCGAAAATCTTGCATTATGTTAGCATGTTCATCATGTCATATATTATATCGGAATGTTCATCAAGAGATTCTATTCATTTTGTTCCATTGTGACATGTTCATTTGAGTTCATCTTGATGCCCTAATCATCGTTGCAAGAGTGCTATATAATGTTGTCTGCTGTAGTTTAACAGAACACGCTCTTTTGTCATTTTTGCATCTTTTTGTGTGATTTTATTTTGAGCATGAAGTCTACATGTGTTATGAGCTACAACATGCCATCTTTGCTGTGATGCAATCCACTCTTCATGATATGCATGTGTTGATTTTACTGTCTTTTCCCTGCTGTTATTTTCATGCCATGTATTCATGTTACTACAGTGAGATCCATGCCTCTTTTGAGTATATTCAGTAAGGATGTTTTAGACATATGGTTGTGCTCTATCCATCCATGCTCCTGTTTGCATTTATAGAGTGCTCTAGCATTTCTTAATGTTGCTCTACTTTTGCTATAAAATGTTCCTGGCAGACTGTTTACATGTTAATCAATTTTGCTCCAAGTCTGTGAACCTGTTATTCTTTGCAATCTTGCCATGTCGTTTTGAGCATGTTCTATTAGTTTATGGAGATAGCTCATTGTTCATTTTTTGTCATGCTTTACCTGTACATCATGTCCATGCCTTTTGTTTTCTTGTTGAGATCCTGCAGCATGTTGTTTTGATGCTTGCAATATGTCTAGTTGCAGTTTTTGACATCATGCCCTTTAAACTTGTTCCATGTGTATGTTTTGAACTTGAGTGTGCTCTATATGAAACTTGCTTAGTTTGGTATGTTGTTTCATGTTAGCTTGTTGCATCCATGTTTTGAGGTGTGTGCTTGATGTTTGAATGCATTTTGCATCAATGCCATGTTTATCTTGTTTTGCTCATATTTTCTAGGACGTAGCTCCGAATCTAATGAACTTTATATGTAACTTGACTAGAATTTCGTGTAGATCATCTTGGTGCATCTTAACATTGTTGTTTAACAACTTGAACATAAGGTTTATTCAGATGTGGACCAATTTCGAAATTTGCATATGAGGACTTATCGGAATGGTTATATATTGTTTCGGGCCTCATTTAAACTTGCTTTAATGTGTTACTCTTGTATGCATCATCTCTTGCCATGAGTAGCTTCATGTAGCCTTTTCATGCATCATACTTGGTTGAGCATCATGCCTTGTTCATGTGTGGCGTGTTTACCATGTTGTGTGCTTCTTCTCGATAGTTCCCGTTTCATTGCGTTCGTGAGGATCCGTTCGTCTACGCTTGGTTCATCTTCATGGATTCATCTTCTTCATGGACTCGTTCTTCTTCCTAGCGGGATTTCAGGCAAGATGACCGTCACCTTGGATCTCATTACTATCATTGCTATGCTAGTTGCTTCGTTCTACCGTTATGCTGCGTTACATACAACTAGCTATTCAAGCATCCCAAATTGCCATGAACCTCTAACCTTTGTCACCCTTCCTAGCAAACCATTGTTTGGCTATTTTACCGTTTTTGCTCAGCCCCTCTTATAGTGTTGCTAGTTGCAGGTGAAAATGAAGATTGCTCCATGTCGGATTATGATTATGTTGGGATATCACAATATCTGTTATATTATTAATGCATCTATATACTTGGTAAAGGGTGAAAGGCTCGGCCTTATGCCTGGTGTTTTGTTCCACTCTTGCCGCCCTAGTTTCTGTCATATCGGTATTATGTTCCCGGATTTTGCGTCCCTAATGCGGTCGGGTGATTTATGGGACCCCCTTGACAGTCCGCTTTGAATAAAAATCCCCCAGCAAGGCCCAACCTTGGTTTTACATTTGCATCACCTAGCCTTTTTCCCTTGGGAGTCGCACATCCCGAGGGTCATCTTATTTTACCCCCCCCCCCCCCGGGGCCAGTGCTTGTCTAAGTGTTTGTCCAAACTACAGCATCGTGCGGGACCATCCCTTGGCAACTTGGGTTACGTCGGTACCTGTACGCTTCGCTTGTCTGGTGAGTCCTGACAACGAGATACGTGCAACTCCTATCGGGATTGTCGACACATCGGGCGGCTTTGCTGGTCTTGTTTTACCATTGTCGAAATGTCTTGTAAACCGGGATTCCGAGACTGATCGGGTCTTCCCGGGAGAAGGAATATCCTTCGTTGACCGTGAGAGCTTATAATGGGCTAAGTTGGGACACCCCTGCAGGGTTTGAACTTTCGAGAGCCGTGCCCGCGGTTATGTGGCAGATGGGAATTTGTTAATGTCCGGTTGTAGTTAACTTGAAGTAAACTCTTCTAAAATACACCAACCGTGTGCGTAACCGTGAGTGTCTCTTTTCGGGGTTGATTGAGAGGAGAACACGATTTCTGGGTTATGTCTGACGTAAGTAGGACTTCAGGATCACTTCTTGATCATTACTAGTTGACGACCGCTCTTTGCTTCTCTCCTCGCTCTTATTTGCGTAAGTTAGCCACCATACGTGCTTAGTCGATGCTGCAACCTCACCACTTTACCCCTTCCTTACCCATTAAGCTTTGCTAGTCTTGATACCCATGGTAATGGGATTGCTGAGTCCTTGTGGCTCACAGATTACTACACCAACAGTTGCAGGTACATGTTATGCGATGATCATGACGCGAGAGCGATGTTTACTTGTGTTGGAGTTCTTCTTCTTCTTCGTCGATCTTGGGTTAGGTCCCTGGTCGGCAGCCTGGGCTAGCAGGGTGGATGTCGTCTGAGTTTCGGTTTATGTTTCATCCGTAGTCGGATGTTGATCTTGTATATGATGTATTGTTGTATTCATTTGACATTGTATGTCTTGGTTGTATCCCCACTATTATGTAATGTTGATGTAATGATATCCACCTTGCAAAAGTGTCTTCAAGATGCGCTTCTTTCCTTGGTGGGACCTTCGAGTTCCTTTAGGATAGGGTCGCATCTTGGGCGTGACAATGTCGAAGACCCTCAGGTATATATTCCATCGAAACATGCCATGCTCTATTGCCCCAGCTCGCCACTTGGCTTCGTGTGGATCTTTTTCTACATATGTCCGCTGTTCCAAAGCCACCTAGACTTTTACTATTATTAGAGGTAAAGCTAGTTCATACAGTCGACTATAGAGTTGGTTCAAACAGGGAAGAAAGTGGGAAAGCTGTAGCATGAATCTAGGACTGGGTTCTAAGAGGAAACGGGGAAAGTAGTACATACTGGCTACCCAACCGGTCTCTTGGTTGAAAAGACGAAGAAAGCATGGTGGATGGCGAAGGGTGGGGGGAAGTGGACCTATCTCTTGGTTGAAAAAGGAAAGAAAGTGACGGGTGTTGGGGGACAACGCAAATGAGAATGAGCAGGTCTAGATTTCTTGTGCTCACATAGGAAAATGTCACCGAGTAGAAAAAAATGGGACAAACGCAGACATGCTGCTTGCGTGTTTTCCGCTCTCGGCAACCACATCTGCCTCACCACTTTATGCCCCTGCTGTCCCTACGCCCATATCGCTACCCTTAATGTAAAATCACATGAAGCATTAAGCAATGCCACCTAATGTCACTATAAGTTATGGTCTAGTGCCGTCGATAAATTGAAGCAATGCCACCACCATTTTATGAAGTGCTTCCGTCTTGCTTTATTTTCCCATGAATTGTGTTTTCGCAGTTACACTTAAATCTCACATCGCTAACATTGCTTCATCCCAGTGGAACTGCACAAATTTGATTGCACATTTACTGACCATGTGCTACTCTCATGACAATAATAGTAATGCTATTGTTCTGCATGTTAATCTAGTGGCGATCTTTGATGTGATGTGATGCTACTTACTTAAGGACACTTTCATACCGTCAATCTAGTGCCAATTATAACACAATAGATGCTTTGTTAATCATACGCCATCGCAAATATACATCCTTTGTTTAAATAACCGTATTTCAGATTTGCACAAACAGGGATGTCTATCTCCATATCGTTTCGGGATGTCTATCTTCGTATCGTTTCTATCCGCGCAATCAAAAGCACACACCTCAGTTTTAGTAGAACTGCGCAAAATGAGATGGCTATCCCTCGCTGCCGTCGTCTAACCACCCTTCTTCCAGTTATTCCTACATTGGTAGTTACTAGGTAGAATGACCAACGCAATATAAAAGAAGTTGATTCGTACGTTTTACTTCCTGATTGAAGTGTAGGGATGAGCGAAAACAACTGCATCCTAGTCCGGAATGCACTTTCTACCAGTCAATCCATGGACCAAGGACGAGCTGGCACAGCTGCATGACGGTTTTTGGACAGGTGCGCGGACAAGAGGCATTGTGGCCTGCTTATTTCTGCAAATAGCGGTGCTTAAATTTAGTGGAATGCGCAAGCATGTCACCGGTCAAGATTACCTTTGCATGGTTCAGTTCAGCATTCCAAATTGAGACCATAATTATAATTGGTTATTCGGAATGAGAGAACCTAACCACGGATGGTGGCAACAAGAAAAACCAGAATGAACTCCGTGAAATTTAAGCTCGCCGGAGAATCTTTGCTCGAAGAAGCCTTGCTTGTTTTTTCCTAATTTGTAAACCTTCTCACAACTTTGTCTTTTGCTGTGAACTAGTATATGTTTGTTATGTTCTATGAATCATTGAGATGTATAAAATTGCTTAACTTATGCTTTTCAAGTTTTTTATGAAGTCGAGTTTAATGTGAGTGTTCCACATGAACGCTGGACTAGCGTGTGAACGTTTGGAATTTACATTTTGGCCTCAGTTAACTGCATGAACCACTGTAACAAGATACACAGTTGCTTATATGTCAGACATCAGATTGTTGATTGTTAGCTGGTCGATAGCCTAGTGTTGAAGAGAGCTGAGCCAATGTGCCGTGATTTGCACAACTGCTTACAAGTGGGGTAGCACCAACAGTGTTTACAAGTACTTATGTATACGTCGGCGCACAGTTCTCGAACGAGTACTCTATTTCATCAAAACACACACTGCTCGTGTGATAAACCGTCACAACTTACCATGCCATATTCATGAAAAAACTAGTGAGGACGCATCAGTTTCGGCAACAATTATGATGGTTCTCACATGATTCATGGGCACACAAAAGTAGCAGCGGTTCCCATAAACGGATTCAAACCGAGTACTAGCCCCAGAGGGCTCGATAACAGACAAGGTTCGGATAATTAGACACAATCCAAACTACTATTAAACACTAGCTAGGGCAACTATTTCATGCCTCGATCTAATTTGGGCTGGACACAAGACGGGCCTTGCCATGATCATCATCGAGGACGTCCGACAGCAGCTCAATCCTGTGAACCTTCATGAAGACAACCTTGTGGCCTTGCTACTCATAAACTTGTTTGTGGAGGCATGCCACGTCATCTTCCTGCGTAAGCTTGACAAGAACAGTATGCCTCACAAACGAAGGTGTAGCTTTGAACTTCTTGTGCTTCAGTACACCCTGGACAACACGCCTGACAACAGTGAGGCTGGAATACAACTCTTCATTGGTATAAGCGCAAATGGCTTCCAGGATCCAACAGCCTAAAAACTCTGTTTTCCTAGTGCGTATATTTAGGTCATCCGCCTCATAGTGAGTGACATGTACAACCACACAATCCTTGTCTACATCAGGGCTCTAATTGAAACAGAAACAAATTCTGAATTACTTTCCAGTATAAGAAACACAAGTTATTTAAACCACTATGTATAGCATGGCATCAAAGCTAATAACATTTTGCATTATTCATCACCACATACTTAGATGAAAAACCACAATCGAGATCGGCAAAGAAGAAAATCACCTTGGGCAGCTCAGCGGGGGGGGGGGGGGGCACATCCCCGGAGGGGGAAAACTACTCCTGCAGTGCCACGGGGGCTATAACCTCAAACTGGGCATTGACCATCTCAATAGTGGCCGTGAGCATATCTAGGGTCGGCTCGGTGGCTGCCTCCATCTTCTTGGAGCTCTTTGTCTCGTGGGGATCAGCCTCCCGCGTCTGCTCCAATATTGGCAGTTCTTTGCCTGGTTCTCCTTGGTCCATCATGAAACTGACGAATACTAGGGACCACTAAAAGGAAAACACAATCGCAATGAGAATGAAACAAAAAAGAGAGTGAGGATCTATTACTGCTTTGGAAAAGTTGTTTTTTCTCTGAACGAAAATATACCAACATCACGAGTCCGCTTAACTTCCCTTCTTTGGGAGAGAAAAACAGTGGCAGATGCGAGTGTTGCCTTTCTTGAAGACAATGAGGGAGAAGGGGATTCAGCGAAGAGTGAAATGATGGTTGCTTCGTCCTTCAAACTTAGACTGCGGGGAGGTGGGGTTTTGTGGTACGACGGCTCGTTACTGCCAAGCTACAACCGGGGTGACTCTCCGCCTGCATACTGCCTTCTAATTTGGTGGATGGCATTTGGGCCCGTGCACTGCATGGCTCGCATGTCGGTAAACAAAAGTATAACGACATTCAGTAGAGGGAGATGTTTCACTGACCTAGGAGGAGCCAGAAGCGGTATAGTATCGATTGTACTAGTAGTAATTGTTTTTCTGGGTAGCTGTAGAGTGTCTCCACTATACTAGTAGTAATTGTTTCTCTGGTCCCAAGATAAAACAGCCCATACACCCTAGTAAATAGTAAAATCAATTCAAAAGCCCATATATTTACTGAATGAGAGGCGCTACCCACACCCAGCACACCCCCCCAAAAAATACCTATGTGCTCTTCTTGCTCCTCACTCCCACCCACCTCACGTTAGCTTGCTCCACTCATACCCCCAAATTCATCACCTCACTCCTACAGAAAACCCCATCTCCCCTTCAAATCTGTGAGCGCGACACGGCACCCTAGAGGAAAATGGAGTCGGCTGACCCCAGCGCCATGAAGATGAGGCTCCCGCCAGCTGTGATGCCTGTTGTAGATCCCGCACCCGGTAGCGCGGGGACAAGCGGCGACCCCGCCCCCACCGGATCCCAGGAACCCATAGAATCTCGGGTGGACCGCATCAGCAATCTCCCGGACACCATCCTTGGGGAGATCATCTCGCTTCTCCCCACCAAGGATTGCTGCCGCACCCAAGTCCTCTCAATTCGGTGGCGCCCTCTATGGTGCGCCACGCACCTTAATCTCGACTGTCGTCAGCTATCTCTCTTCAATGATTTTGAAATCCCCAGAGCCATCATCTCCTCCCACCATGGCTCCGTTCAAAGCCTCTACATCCCGTCATGCTACCCGAGCAAGTATACCATGCCCTGCATGATGGATGCCTGGCTAAAATCCCCTGGATTCACGGAGCTACAGTTGCTTGAGTTCTACTATTCCCCTGGAAATCACATACCACATACCGAATGCCATGTACTTGTGCCCTCAGCACCGATGTCCAGCTCGCGGTTTTCCTCCTCTCTCCACACCGCCACCTTTGCGCTGTGCTACCTACTAGTCAATCTGGTACTAAACCTTCGACTCCCATTTCTCAAGAAACTTTGACTTGTGTGGGTTCGTATATCGGAGGCCTCATTGCACAACAACATCCACTCTAGTTGCCCTGCCCTGGAGTGCTTGGTGCTTGTTTTCACAGTTAGAATCGGTTGTCTCCAAATAAAGTCGCCTAACCTTGTAAGAATTGGAATTTCTTTTGACGAAAGGCAGCTCATCATCCAAGATGCCCCTTCACTTCGAAGGTTGATCCTTGATTCTAGTTATTCACCGTTGCATATAACCGTCCTCTCTGTGCCTAAACTAGAGACCTTGGGTGTAATACATGATCTCTGTGCTCATTTCAATATGTTGTTTGGCTCCACAGTTCTTCAGGTACTTTATATTATCATCTACACTTGTAACCATAAGCTGCATTTTAAATTTCTGCGCATAAGTTATATATCATCTTGGAGTACACATTTTGTACTAATATTATGTTCTATGCTCAATGAAGAATTTCTTCATGGATGGCCTATCAATGGTGCTGGATTCTGTCAAGATCTTATATATCCAAATGAATAGTCTTGATCTGAACAAGATAATTGGCTTGCTGCAATGCTTTCCATGTCTGGAGAAGTTGTATATAAAGGTGATAATTTCACCCACATTGGAAGCCCGCATATAGTGTACTATAATTAACCATTCACATGTTGCTCTTTCGACACTCTTCTTTTAGACCTTAACTGTTTTCAATCTTCATGTCTATTTAGGCAACCAGAAGGGGTAAGAAAGTTATAACCAATCGGTGGATTCGTAAGCATCGGGATTTTCTCACTTCTCATGAGATTCGATTGAAGACAATAACGCTAGAACGATATATAGCCAAACATGCAAACACTAGATTTGTCACATTCTTCCTACTGAATTCGAGGTTACTATTGTCCATCAGGCTTGAGTTTATCAGCAGCATGGTTTTGACGGATGGGTATGTGGAAGAGCAAAAAAGGAGTTTCAGGTGGACAAAAGGGCTTCTGAATGTGCCGGGCTTCTATTTACAACATATTGTGGTCATAATCCAGTAAATTTTACGACGCAGGATGTTCATTCTATGGACCTGACCGATCCATTTGACTGTGACTGCAGAAAACAGTGCTGGGGTTAGATGTTGTTGCCCTTTTCAACCTGGGTTTTTTTGTAAACCTAATGAACAATTAACCCTCATGCTTTTGTACAGTTTGTAAGCTGGAGTTAGATGTTCTTGCCCTTTCCAATTCGGCCGTGACTGTCATATTTTCTTTGAAACAAGGCAAATGGCTTGCCAGTCGTTTAATTTAGAGTGAAAGATTGTAAAAACTAACTAATACCAACCAAGGGAAATAACATCACTCTCGCTGGCAGCTTGAGCTCACTGTGCATTACAGAAGCCAAGTGATTAGCCCCCACCAGCACCCACAAACTTATTTCGAACTAGCACATCAAATGGGCTGTAAATTTTCAAAGGAAAGGTTGCATGACCGTGACAGATTTGGATTCTAACATTTGGGACCTGCGAGGAAATAGCCTATCCAAGGTGGTGTTGACTTACTAGCCCGTCAACAAACGATTCTGCCTACCAGCCATTAGATTGACATCCAACATCTGTCGTGTATCCTTTATCTCTTGTCTTCTTCTTCCTCCAGCAACCCAAACCAAACCACCCCGTCGGCTCCCCCTGCTCCCTCCTCCCATGGCTGGCTGCGCCTCCACCACCCTACCGTACGTACCCTCCAACGTTGGCCAGTCCCTCCCTCTATTCCCCCACACTTCCTGTTATTCAACGGCGACGTTAGCCCCAACACGCACCCGCACCCGAACCAGTCAACCCTCGTACTCCCCTCCGCATGCGACTGGACTGGCGCATCTTCCACGGCTCCTGTTCATTCCGCCCGAGGCCTTGCCATTGTCCTCAGCCTTGCGGCCTTGGTTCGCTCGCTGCGCGCGGTGCGCCACCCTCTTGCGTTGTCAACTTCGTCAACAACCGAGAGGAAGAAGGAGATGACTGTACGAGGAGAGGATGACAGTAGGGACCCACCAGCGTCATGGCAGTACGCAAGCAAGTGCCTCTATATTACAAGCCCAAAAATATGGTTCCTCCTAATGGTTCGACATCTGGGGCTCACGTCATTGTCAACATAGTCAATAAACAAGAGATTTATACTACGAGCGGCTGACACCAGGGACCCAGCAGGTCGTGCAGTTTTTTTTTTGAGGAACAAGCAGTTCTTATTTATACTAGTTTTAGCGACGGATCAGGGTAACAACGGGGCAGTGCGGGGGCTGTGGCCCGTCTAGCCAGGGTTTTATTTATGCTTACCACATCACGAGCCTAGTTGTGTTTTTTTTTCTTGCCGAAAATGGCTAGCCCAGTTCTATTTTTGAAAAAGAAATACCTAAACGAGGCCTACTTGCTTTATTCGCCCTGCTGGGCTGCAAATCTTTCAAGATGAGGAGAGTTTCATTCGGTTTGCCCAGAAATTGGCTGTACATATTTAAGACACATCAAACCGGGAATTAGTTTCAATTTTTTTACATTACAAGATTTTAAATTCCATTGATTTGTATGCGTGGACAATTATTTGGATTTTATATTTATATAAATTATTTTTCAAAATAGTTTGCATGTGAATCGATATTTGGGATTGAAAACAGTTGACCGCACCGAAATATGCAAAATTTCATACACTTTTTAACCGTGGCCACAATATGGGGTGTAATGCTAACAAAAAGAAGATGGGCTCCAAAAAAATTCTTAAGAATTAGCAAATGGGTTGTACATTATTCGAAATAATGGCAGATGGGCGTTATGTTGTTTTCCACAGTTTTGAGGCTGACTTGTGCGCCCACTACAGGTTGACGCGTATGCTTTCCTAAAAAAAAGGTTGACACACAAGCAACGCCGTGTCAACTTAGTCAACACACGAGAGCAGTGACTGTTGGATGTCCATCCAATGGCTGTCATGCTTCCTCAATCTCTGCTCTTCCTGCTCCAGCCGCTCAAACAAGCTCCGACGGGACTGCCTGCTCCCTCCTCCTTCGCCCGGCTATGCTGCCGCCCAGGCCTCACCGCCCCACCGTACTCCCATTGCTGGCCTAGCCATCCCTCTACTCACCCACACCTGCTGTTATTCTCCGGGGGCGGCAGACGAACCAGTAAACCCTCGTACTCCTTCGCGCGAGAAACAACTGCCGAGTCTTCCCTGGCTCCGTGTCGTTCCTTCTTAGGCCTTGCTATCGTCCACTACCCTGGTGCTCTCGGCACGGCCTGGTTAACGTGGTAAATGAACGACATCCATCAGAAGTGGACTGTACATGGAGAGGCTGACAGCTGGGTCCACGGTCGCACGCAAGGAAATGCCTCCTTATTACGCGCAAAATAATGATTCCTCCACCTGACAGCTAGGACCCACAGGAAGGGCTTCTGTATTTCAAGAAAAAAACGTTCCCTTGTTGACAGGTCGGACCCACTAGCTATATCTTCGCACACAAGGAAGTGCCTCCTTATTACGCACAAAAAATGAATACCCCCTGCTAGCTGGGACCCACCGTAGTGGGTGGCGGACTTGTGGGCCTACTAAGTTGACGGGGACGGAGGGCTTTGTCAACTTAGTCAATATCAATGATTCTAGTTCCAGTGACCGTACGATGTCCATCCAACGGCCATAGTGCTTCTTCCACCTCTGGTCTTCTTGTTCCAGCCGCCCAAAGCAGCGCTGGTCGTGCCGCCTCCTCCTGCCTCCCGTGGCCGGCTGTGCTACCGCGGAGGCCTCACCGCCCCCATACTACTCCCACCGCTGGCAAGGCCATCCCTCCACTCACCCACACCCCTTGTTATTCTGCGGCGATGACAGCCTCACACCGCAGCCGAACCAGTGAACCCTCGTACTCCTCTCTGCGTGGGCATCCATTGCCGCGTCTTCCCCGGCTCTGCATCGTTCCCTTCCTAGGCCTTGTCGTCGTCCACTGTCGTGGTGCTCTCGGCGCGGCGTGGTCAATGTGGTCAACGACCGACTTCCATCGGAAGAGTATCAGACGTGGAGAGGCCGACACCGGGTCCACGATGTACCGTAAGGAAGTGCCTCCTTATTACGCAGAAAATAATTATTCCTCCACCTGACAGCAGGGACCCATCGGACGGGCCACCGTATTTGTCGAAAAAGCGTTTCCCCCCGGACTGATGGGACCCACCGGACGGGCCACCTTATTTCGTGAAAAAAACGTTCCCCCCGCTGTCAGCTCAGACCCATCGGAAGTGCCTCCTTATTACGCACAAAAAAATAAATACTCCCCCTGCTAGTTGGGACCCACCTTGGTGGGAGGCTGAATTGTGGGCCTACTAAGTTGACAGGGACGGAGTGCTTTGTCAACTTAGTCAATATGAACGATTCTAGATCGATGGAGCGTACGATGTCCATCCAATGGCCGTAGTGCTTCTTCAACCTCTGGTCTTCTTGCTCCAGCCGCCCAAAGCAGCGCCGGTCATGCCGCATGCTCCTGCCTCCCATGGCCGGCTGTGCTGCCGCGGAGGCCTCACCGCCCCCTACTATTCCCACCGTTGGCCAGGCCCAGCGGCGACGGCAGCCTCATACCGCAGCCGAACCAATAACCTCAGATTCTCTCCGCGGGCTTCCACTGCCGCGTCTTCCCCGGCTCCGCGTCGTCACCTTCCTAGGCCTCGCCGTCGTCCACCGCCCTGGTGCTCTCAGCACGGTGTGGTCAACATGGTCAAGGAATGACTTCCATCGGAAGAGTACTGTACGTGGAGAGGCTGACAGCTGGGTCCATGGTGGTCGTAAGGAAGTGCCTCCTTATTACGCGAAAAATAATTATTCCTCCACCTCACAGCAGGAACCCACCGGACAGGCCACCGTATTTCACGAAAAAATGTTTCGCCTCTGACTGCTGGGACCCACCAGCTACATCTTCGCATGCAAGGAAGAGCGTTCGGGCAAAAAACAACCGATTCGCCCCCTGACTGCTGGGACCCACTAGCTACATCTTCGCTCGGAAGGAAGTGCCTGACAGTCGGGACCCACCTGGTCGAAGCGTACATAGCGTTGTCATTCTGGTCGCGAACGTGTACATACATACTGGTCGATGTAGAGGCGCGCACGTGTCATAGTAGAGGCGCGCACGTAGCATGTACACGTACATACAACGGCCAGTGTGCAAGAAAGAAAATACGGCCATGTGCGTACATACGGGCGGGGTCTCGAACGCCTACTTGCGCATACGTAAGGCCAGGGCTCGTGTACATGGATGGGTCGGAACGGAGAAAATCCGTCCTTGTCGCGTTCATGGGGAGGCAACGGAATACGTCGTGTTCATCGGGAGGCAACGGAACGCCTGGGAGCCAACCGGCTTGGACGGAACAGCTGATGGAAACGAGGCCTAGCGTACCACAGAACAGAGGGAAAGGGCTTGTGTTCGACTGGCCACGATCAAAATGGGATCCTGTTCATCGGGAGGGGTCTGGCGTACCGCAAAACGGAGGAAACGGACTTGTGTTGGACCTCCTACGGTCGAAACGGGGTCCTATTGATAGGGAGGGGTGTGGGGTACTGCAAAACGGAGGAAACGGACTTGTGTTGGAGTGCTACGGTCAAAACGGGGGTCCTGTTCATCGGGAGGTTGTGGCGTACCGCAAAGAGGGACTCCACGGGATACTGTTCATTTGCACTTGTCGACCCCCTCCAGCCTCCACTGGGTACTGTTCATCCACCGTCGACCTCCTCCAGCCTCCACCTGCGACTGTTCATCCACGGGCTCCTGTTCATCCAGCCTCCACCGCGCGCTACTCCACCGGCTACTGTTCAACCAGCCCTCTCCACGGGCTCCTGTTCAACCACCCCTCCACGGGCTACTGTTCATCCAACCCTCCACCATCTACTGTTCATCCAGCCCTCCACGAGGTCATCCTGTTCATCCAGTCCTCCACGCGGTCCTGTTTATCCAGCCCCAACCAGCTCGATCGACCGGGGTCCTGTTCATCCAGAGGCAACACCATGGGGTCCTCTTCATCCACCCCCATCGGTAACTGTTCATCCAAACCCCCCAGCAATGCTCATTGTTCATCCAGAGGCAACACCGATCGGCTTCAGTTAGCAGCAGTAGCAAAGGAATCGGTCAATCGGGTTCAATCAACAGCCATCGATCGATCGCTCGGGTTCAGCAACACGTAGCCTGCAATGCAATCACTCGGGTTCAGTAGGAGAACACCTCACTCGGGTTCAGTTAGAGCCCAACGCCTCGCACCAACACGCGTGCGTGTACGATAGAAACGCGCAAACCTCCATGCATCGCTCGGCCCCGACCACCCACCGTAACCGGGAACACCACGATATTTTCCTCGCCCTCGCTTCTCCCACGGTTTTTCCGTCATGGACGGCCCAAAGAATGTCATGCAGCTGCGTCTCCGGCCCGCCCAGGATGAAAAGCCCATTTTTTGTCATGATTTTTTGTCATAGAAGTAGGAGCCCACCACATCTATGATGATACCGGGTTTTGTCACAATTATCGTCATAGAAGTGTCATAAGTATGTGTAACAACCCGGATGTAACTTTCCATATTTGTAACTCCAACTCTTGCCATTTTCGGCATTGTGTTATGATATTCCCTCCGTGGTTGGGTTTTTGTCTTTCGCTTTTGCATTTTGTCCATGTCATGCATCTCATATCATGTCATCATGTGCATCGCATTTGCATACGTGTTCGTCTCATGATTCCGAGCATTTTTCCCGTTGTCCGCTTTTGCAATCCGGCACTCCTATGTCCCCGGCGTCCCCTTTTACGTTTTTCCGTGAGCCGGGTACTAAACTTTCTCGTAATGGACCGAGGTTTGTCAAGTGGCCTTGGTATACTACCGGTAGACCACATCAAGTTTCGGGTCATTTGGAGCTCGTTTGGTACTCCAACGGTTAACCGCACTCTCGCAAAGGCCTCTTTTAAGTTTCAGCCCAACACCCTTTCAAAACAGCCCAATAATCCATCTAAGTCACTTCCATGCTCTCCGTCGTCGGATCACGATCGTGTGGGCGAAAACTACACTCCATTTGGAGCTTCCTAGCTCCTTCTACCTATAAATATGCATCTCCCCCTCCAAATCCGGATCCCAAACCCTAGCCCCGCCGCCTCACATGCGCGGACACGTCCAGTCCTTGGACGAAACCCACCGCGCCCGGCCAATCAGGCCGCGCCACGTGGCGCCCGACCACCAGCGCCCGCCCGCCGCCTAACCCGTCGCCCCCAGCCCGTCGCCGCCCGCGCCTCCCGGCCCGTCCCGGCCCCCGCCGCCCGCCACGGACCTCGCCGCCGCCCGCCCGTGCCCGCCCGCCGCCCGCGTCCGCGCCCGGCGCGCCCGCCGCTCCGCCCCCGCCGCCCTCTCCGGCGCCTCTCGAGGCGGCCCGGCCTCTCCTTCTCCCTCTCCGGCCTAGCGCCGCCGGCCGCCTCGATCCCGCCTCGGATCCGATCGGATCTAGATCGGGGTTGACTTTCTCCTTCCCCCCGAATTCATCCAAGTCTTTAATTCTATGATAATTTGTTGCATTTTCTTCATGCCATAACTCTGTACCCGTAGCTCCGTTTCGTACGTGTAATATGTCAAAATGTTCACCTCGAAAAGTACATCATTTCATCTTATTGCGTCAATTTCATTTGAGCTCATATTCATGACCTAAATGCTGCTAGAAGAGGGCTATGTGATGTTAGTTTGTGTTTCGTATCAGAACATGCACTTTTGTCATTTTTGCCATGATTGATGTGTGCATCCTATGAATTTGAGTCCTACATGTGTTTTGTAATATGCCATGCCATCTTTCCAGGGGTGTATGCCATGTATTTTTGTGATCTCTGTGGTGACTAGCACAAGCATGCAAACTAGACTTCATGATGTTGCTGATTTCAGCCCCTGTTTTGCTGATATTTTTATGCCATGTTAACTTGATGCTACCGAGAGATCCGTGCATATTTTGAGATACATCAGTGAGGATGTTTTGGAAATATGATTACGCTCTATCCATCCATGCCCTTGTTTGCAATTATGGAGTGCCATAGCTTGAGTCAATCGAGCTCTACTTTTTCTATAAAATGTTTCCTGGAAGATTGTTTACATGTTATTCAATTTTGCCAAGGTTGTCGTGGTTGATCCGTGTAGGCTATGATGTTGTTCTTGCAATGTGTCGCTTCTATGCCATGTCTTCTTGATGGATGTATGCTTAGTTTATCATGAGATGCTCTGTAGTGAGTGCATCAAGCTCTTAAACATGCCTACTTGTTATCTGTTTTTGACATTCCCTGTTGCTGAATCTGTTAACGAAACTTGCTATATTGACCTGGGTGTTACTATATTTTATAATCCCTTTTGGCTCATGGTCAGTAAGGGACTTTTGTTCTACCCTCTGAGTATATTCATGCCGTGCCTTGTTTTGCTATTATAAGTTCCTGTAGCATGCTATTTTATTGCTCTGAACATTGCTTCCTGATGCTGATTTTGCCATGTTCAGTATTTTCACTAGGTGATACATTTTGCACTTTTGCCATGCTTGTTTGGACCTGTTATGTTGTGATTTAGCCGTAGCTCAGTGTTCATCTTTTGTCAAGCATCTTGAGTAGATCACTTCCATATGCTTTGTTGATACATTTGGGTGCAGTAGCTTAATTTCTTGTTGCTTGCTAAGTGGCATCATGCTGTTAATGGCAGATTTGTGCCATTCTTGTTTTGCTTGTCATTTGCAAACCGTGCATCCGATTCCGGTGATCTTTATATAGATTTCAACCGAAATCATCTCATCTTTCCAGCGGCATACTTGGTTTGCCAAGTTGATGCCTGGTTCATCATTTTCCTTCCGGAGCACGCATACGCATTGCATATCACATCCCGCATATCATGCCATATATTGCATCATGTTGCTTGTGCATTGCACCGTGATTTATTGTGGTTCCTTTGTTTGTGTTCTTGCTTTGGGTAGAGCCGGAGACGAGTACGTGAACGAGGAACCTGTTGAGAACGCTTACGAGGATCAAGCTTTCGACAACTCTGAGAACCTTGCAGGCAAGATGACCATACCCTCGAAATCACTTCTATCTTTGCTTGCTAGATGTTCGCTCTTTTGCTATGCCTATGCTACGATGCCTATCACTTTCTTATCATGCCACCCATATTGCCATGTCAAACCTCTAACCATCCTTTCCTAGCAAACCGTTGTTTGGCCATGTTACCGCTTTGCTCAAATTTCTCTTATAGCATTGCTAGTTGCAGGTGAAGATGAAGTTTGTTCCTTGTTGGAACATGGAGATATTGTTCCTTATTGGAACATGTTTACTTGTTGGGGATATCACAATATATCTGCTATAATTAATTCATCTATATATTTGGTAAAGGGTGGAAGGCTCGGCCTTATGCCTGGTGTTTTGTTCCACTCTTGCCGCCCTAGTTTCCGTCATACCGGTGTTATGTTCCTTGATTTCGCGTTCCTTACACGGTTGGGTGATTTATGGGACCCCCTTGACAGTTCGCTTTGAATAAGACTCCTCCAAAGAAGGCCCAACATTGGATTTACCATTTGCCACCTAAGCCTTTTCCCCCCGGGTTTTCGCGAGCCCGAGGGTCATCGTTATTTTAAACCCCCGGACGGTGCTCCTTCGAGGTCTTGGCGAACTAGAGCCCTGCAGCGCCCCTCAAGGAAACTTGAGGTCTGGTTTTAGTTGTATGGACTGCTCATCCGGATGTGCCACGAGAACGAGATATGTGCAGCTCCTATCGGGATTTGTCGGCACAATCAGCGGCTTTTGCTGGTCTTGTTTTATTGCTTTGTCGAAATGTCTTGTAGTCGAGGATTCCGAGATCGATCGGGTCTTCCGGTAGTAGGAATATCCTTCGTTGACCGTGTGAGGTTTTTCTGGGCTAAGTTGGGTCACCCCCGCAGGTATTATCTTTCAAAGCCGTGCCATGCTTATGAGGCGAGATGGGAATTTGTTAATGTCCGGTTGTAGAAAACCCGAAGTTGACCTTAATTAAAATACACATCAACCGCGTGTGTAACTGTGATGGTCTCTTCTCGGCGAAGTCCGGAAGTGAACACGTGTTGGAGTTATGTTTGACGTAAGTAGTTCAGGATCACTTCTTAATCGCTACTAGCTTCACGACCGCCGCCTTGCTTCTCTTCTCGCTCTCTTTTGCGAATGTAGCCACCATATATGCTAGTCGCTTGTCGCAGCTCCACCTCACAACCCTGTCCTTCCTATAAGCTTAAATAGTCTTGATCTCGCTGGTGTGAGATTGTTGAGTCCCCGTGACTCACAGATTCTACCAAAACAGTTGCAGTGCCGACGATGCCGGTCAGGTGACGCAACCGAGCTCAAGTGGGAGTTCGATGAGGAACGTGGTCGTTACTATGTGTCTTTTCCTGATGATCGATAGTGGAGCCAGTTGGGACGATCGGGGATCTGTGTAGCATTTGGGGTATCTTTTTTTTATTTTGGTTCGTAGTCGGACCTTGAGTGTATTCTCGGATGATGGATGTTTATTTATGTATTGTGTGAAGTGGCGATTGTAAGCCAACTATGTATCTCTTTCCCTTATGTATTACATGGGTTGTGTGAAGATTACCTCACTTGCGACATTGCTTTCAATGCGGTTATGCCTCTAAGTCGTGCTTCGACACGTGGGAGATATAGCCGCATCGAGGGCGTTACAAGTTGGTAATCGGAGCCATCCCCGACTTAGGAGCCCCTGCTTGATTGTTTGCTGGCGTTGTTGAGTCTAGAACGGAAAAATGTTTTGAGTCTTAGGATTATATATATCGGAGAGTAGGATTCTTTTTACTCCCCAGTCCTTCGTCAGCTCTGGTGAGGTCTCCCGACGTAGAAGTTTTGACTCTCCTCTCCTCAAATTTCACTAAAAAATTTAGGATCACGCTGGTATCTTGGGATCGCTCCGATGGTTTTGTGACGAGAACGTTGTTCTTGGTGCCTCGACATTTAGGGGTTGTGGCGTTGTCCGGGGAGTTGAGCTCCGAGGTGTTGTCGTCACAATTTTATCGTTGCAGTTCTGGAATACCTGAGTTTTGCCAACATCGAAATCTCTTTTGTGCAGTTGTTGGTGAGATAACCCCGATAACCCAGTACTGGGGCGAGCTCGGGAGTATTGCCATGACTCGTATAACGGATGCTTTTCGAAGGTCGAGGTACACAATTTCCGAAGGTTTCTTGGTTATGTGTTGACGGATGGATACAGCTGGATCTAGGTATTGTTAGTTTGGGTGATATATTTTGTGTCCCCTGTATCCCCAACACCAGATTGCATAACTAGAAAGTTTCGGGAGTTTATAGGTGGGAATTCTAGTAGCTTATAGGATATGTTTCCGACAGAGGTATGATTTGAGATTGGGGTCCAACGTCTAGTGGTCCGCCCATCCACGGTCGATTCTGATGGTCGCGAGGCGCCTTAAAGAATCCTTGGCTATGCTGATTCGGGACGCCCTGTTTGTCATTCGTGACGTCCGGTCAGACGTCGTGCCGTGTAGGGCCCCACCACGAACACTTTGGGTGAAATCTCTATCATGTGTTTGTTCCGCTTATTCTAGAAGCCAATCTTTTGTTTTGTTTTCAGTTGTGTTATTCGAGTTGTTTCAAAGGCGTATGATGATTCCATACCTTTATCTAAGTGGCTTCTCACCTTAATGGACGTGTGATGTTAGCTTTTGGAATTCATTCGTTCATCCTTGTTCGAATGTTTATTGTGAAGACTATGTGTTGCAATTTCTATCCGTTGATTCAACTTGTCTATCTCTCTATCAAAGTGCTAACGGATGTCACCCTCTTCAGGATGGCTCCGCCAACGCGTCTGAATCCGGATCGCAATGATGAGAGTCGATCGAACCCTCCACCTCCACCTCCGCCTCCGGAGGCATGGCAAGCTATCATGGCAGCCACCAATGCCAATGCTCAGATGATTTTGCAACTCTTGCAAGAGCGTACTCAAGGGCAAGGCAATCAAGGCAATCAAGGTCAAGGCAACAACCAGCCGCACTTTGCTACCCTCAGTCAGTTCCTCGCTAATCAGCCGAAGTCTTCCAGTTTCTGTGTCGAGGCCACAGACGCCGATGATTGGCTTGTGGACATCTGCAAACATTTTGAATGTAGCAATGTCAGACCTGAGGACTTTGTCAAGTTTGCTTCGTTTCAACTCAAGGACCAAGCTGCTGAAAGTGGTTCCAAAGAATACAAAGATTCCAGAGGAGGTCGTGTCATTACTTGGGATGAGTTCCGCCGAGACTTCGGAGCTCACCACATTCCGAAAAGTGTTGTTGAGAGCAAGCGTGAGGAGTTCCGCAATCTCAAGCAAGGCAACATGTCTGTCTATCAATACAATATCCAGTTCCAGAAACTCGCCGCTTTGCTAAGCAAGACGTCCTCGATGAAAAGAGTATGATCTATCAATTCAGAGGTGGTCTCGAGAGAAGATCTGCAATTAGCTCTCGTGCTTTTTGAGCCGTAAAAGTATGATGAATTCTACAACATGGCACTGAAGCAAGAAGTTGCCCAGCTCAAATGTGAGGCTTCTAAGAAGAGAATCGTGGATGCGATTCAGTCTTCTTCTTCCTCTCAAGTGGCAGCTAAGCAGCAGGTTCTACCTTCCTCCTCCTCCGTTCCGTCGGCCTTTATCGCCAGAAGAACTCAGGTGGTCGTGGATCTTCCCACCCACCCAACCCAAAGCTATCGTAACAAGTCTAATTCTCAAGCTCCAAGGTCAAATGCTCCTTATCACCGTCCGCTCTCAGAGGTGACTTGCAACAAGTGTCGTGAGAAGGTCACTATGCGAACAAGTGCTTCAACCAGAGGCGCCTTCCGCCTCCTCCTCTGTGAAATCTTCCGGCAATGCAGTTGGTCAAGCATAATCCCAAGTCTGCAAAGGTGAATATGATGAATGCAGCTCAAGCGGAGGAATCTACCGATGTGATAATGTGTAATCTCTCGCTTAATGATATTCCTGCAAAAGTCTTATTTGATACCGTGCATCGCATTCTTTCATCTCAAGACCTTTTGTGGCTATGCATGATTTGGTTACTCAAGCATTGCCGAGACCTTTGTCTATTGTTTCTCCGGCTAAGGAGATGACTTCTCGAGTTTTGGTTCCGAGTGTCGGTATCAAGATGGGCGACTATAGATTTCTGGCTAAACCAATTGTTCTTGGTGACTCGGATATTGATCTTATTCTTGGGATGGACTGGCTTTCTCAGCACAAAGCTCAGCTTGATTGTGCTGCCGTGGAAATTCAATTGACTCACTCTTCTAATGATGTGATCATCTATGCCGCTCTTGATGAAACCATTCGGTTGTTTTCTCTCAATGAGAAGGGCGAGTTGGATGCTATCTCTCAGATTCCAGTCGTTTGTGAGTACCAAGATGTCTTTCCGTAAGAGCTTCCAGAATGCCTCCTCACCGCCGCTTGAGTTCGTTATCGATCTTGAGCCCGCATCAACCCGCTTGCAAACGTCCATACAAGCTTGGACCTAATGAGCTGAAGGAATTGAAGAAGCAGCTCGATGAACAAGAGCGTCTGGTTTGATCGCACCGAAGTTCATCTCCTTGGGGTTGTGGTGTTCTTTTTGTCCGTAAGAAGGATGGAACGGACCGGCTTTAAGCGTCGATTACCGTCCATTGAATAAGAAGACAATCAAGAACAAGTATCCACTTCCCAACATCAATGAGCTTTTCGAGCAACTCAAAGGTGCTAAAGTGTTCTCCAAGCTTGACCTTCGTATGGGTTATCATCAAATTCGCATTCGTGAACAAGATATTCCCAAGACAACATTCAGAACAAGCTTTGGTTCTTATGAATATACTGTCATGTCTTTCGGCCTTGTCAATGCTCCTCCAACATTCTCTCGGATGATGAACTTCATCTTAAACCCCTACACCAATGAATTCGTCTTGGTCTATCTTGATGATATTTTGGTCTTCTCCAAGAATAAGAAGGATCATGCCAAACATTTGCGATTGGTGCTAGACAAGCTCGTAGAGTATCAATTCTATGCTAAGTTTTCCAAATGTGAATTTTGGCTTGATGAAGTGCTTTACCTTGGTCATATCATCTCCACCAAGGGCATCGCTGTTAATCCCGAGAAGGTGTCTGCAGTTGTGAATTGGGAACCTCCTCAGAATGTCAAGCAGCTCCGCAGTTTTCTTGGTCTTGCAAGCTATTGCCGAAGACTCGTTGAGAACTTCTCTAAGATTGCAAAGCCTCTTTCCAACCTCCTCCAGAAGCATGTGAAGTATGTCTGGTCTCCTGAGTGTGACATTGCTTTCAATACTCTCAAAGAGAAACTCGTCACAGCTCCTGTCTTGACTCCTCCTGATGAATCCAAGCCATTCGAAGTTTTCTGTGATGCTTCTCTTCAAGGTCTCGATGTTGTGTTAATGCAAGAGAAGAGAGTTGTGGCCTATACCTCTCGTCAGCCGAAGCCCAACGAAAAGAACTACCCCACTCACGATCTTGAGTTGGCGGCAGTTGTCCATGCATTGATAACATGGAGACATCTCTTGTTGGGAAGGAAAGTGGACATTTTCACCGATCACAAGAGCCTCAAGTATATCTTCACTCAACCCAACCTCAACCTCGTGCAAACTCGATGGGTCGAAATGATTCAAGAGTACAACCCAAGTATTGAATATACTCCGGCAAGGCCAATGTGATTGCATATGCTTTGAGCAGGAAGGCTTATTGCAACAGCTTTAATCCTCAAGCCCTTCCAACCGGATCTCTGTGAAGCTTTCCATAAGCTGAATCTTCAAGTTGTTCCTCAAGGCTTTCTTGCCAACCTCATAGTCTCTCCTACTTTGGAAGACCAGATTCGTGAGGCTCAACTCCCGGATACCATGGTGAAAAAGGTGAAACGTGGTATCGACAAGGGCATTTCCAAGTACAAGTGCTTCCACATTGATGACAAAGATGCTCTTTTCTTCGAGGACCGGATTGTGGTTCCTAAGGGTGATCTACGTAAAGTCATTATGAACGAGGCACACAATTCGCTTCTATCCATTCATCCCGAAGTACGAAGATGTACCATGACCTCAAGCAGTCATATTGGTGGACTCGAATGAAGCGAGAAATTGCTCAATTCGTGAATGAGTGTGATGTCTGCAGAAGAGTGAAAGCAGAACACCAAAGACCAGCTGGTCTCCTCCAACCTCTTGCTATTCCGTAATGGAAGTTTGATCATATTGAGATGGACTTCTGGATCGGATTTCCAAAGTCCAAGCGTGGAAATGATGCTATCTTCGTTGTCATTGACAAGCTTACTAAAGTGGCTCATTTTCTTCCTATCAAAGAATCCATCACAGCAGCTCAGTTGGCAGAGCTATACACCTCTAGGATTGTCTCCTTGCACGGCATTCCACAATTGAGACCGTGGTAGCATCTTTACCTCCAAGTTTTGGGATTCTTTTCAGAAGGCCATGGGCACCAACATTCGTTTCAGCACAGCTTTCCATCCTCAAACAAGTGGCCAAGTCTAGCGAGTCAATCAAAACCTCGAAGATATGCTCGGGGCTTGTGTCATTTCCTTCGGTATGAAGTGGGAAGATTGTCTTCCATATGCCGAAGTTCTCCTACAACAACAGCTTCCAAGCGAAGTTCGGGCAAGGCCCCATTCGAAATTCTCTATGGCGTAAAGTGCCGTACTCCTCTCAATTGGTCTCGAGACAGTGAACGCCAACTTCTCGGCAATGACTTGATCACGAAGTCAAGAAATGTGCAAAGTCATTCGTGAGAATCTCAAAGCCGCGCAATCGCGCCAGAAGAGCTATTATGATGACAAGCACCGTGATGTGGCTTTTTAAATCGGAGACCATGTCTACCTCCGCGTCTCTCCAATGAAAGGCACTCGTCGCTTCGGTATCAAAGGGAAGCTTGCCCCTAGATATGTGGGTCCTTTCAAGATCATTGGCAAAAGAGGCGATCTCGCCTATTAACTTGAGCTTCCATCCAACTTTGCAAACGTGCACGATGTGTTTCACGTGTCACAGCTTCGCAAGTGCTTCAAGACTCCTGAACGCACTATCAACTTCGAAGAAATTGACCTCCAAGAAGATCTTTCTTATCATGAGCACCCCGTTGCTATTCTTGAAGAAACCGAGCGCAAGACTCGCAACAAGTCAATCAAATTCCTGAAAGTGAAGTGGTCACACCATTCCGACCGAGAAGCCACCTGGGAGCGCGAGGATCACCTCCGTTCGAATATCCAGAGTTCTTTCAGTCCTAGATCTCGGGACGAGATCCTCTTGTAGTGGTGGAGTGTTGTAACACCCCGGATGTAACTTTCCATATTTGTAACTCCAAATCTTGCCATTTTCGGCATTGTGTTATGATATTCCCTCCGTGGCTGGGTTTTTGTCTTTCGTTTTTGCATTTTTTCCATGTCATGCATCTCATATCATGTCATCATGTGCATCGCATTTGCATACGTGTTCGTCTCATGATTCCGAGCATTTTCCCCGTTGTCCGCTTTTGCAATCCCAAGACTCCTATGTCCCCTCAAGGCCCCTTTACGCTTTTTCCGTGAACGGGTACTAAACTTTCTCAAAATGGACCGAGGTTTGTCAAGTGGCCTTGGTATACCACCGGTAGACCAACTGTCAAGTTTCGGGTCATTTGGAGCTCGTTTGGTACTCCAACGGTTAACCGCACTCTCGCAAAGGCCTCTTTTAAGTTGCAGCCCAACACCCTTTCAAAACAGCCCAATAATCCATCTAAGTCACTTCCATGCTCTTCGTCGTCGGATCACGATCGTGTGGGCGAAAACTACACTCCATTTGGAGCTTCCTAGCTCCTTCTACCTATAAATATGCATGTCCCCCTCCAAATCCGGATCCCAAACCCTAGCCCCGCCGCCTCCGCGCGCCGGACACGTCCGGTCCGCGCCGGACGAAACCCACCGCCGCGCCCCGGCCAATCAGGACGCGCCACGTGGCTCCCGGCCACCACGCCGCCAGCCCGCTGGCCCGTCTGCCCGTCGCCGCGCCAGCCTCCTGCCCGTCCAGCGCCGCCAGCCGCGCCGCCACACGGACCTCGCCGCCCGCCCGCTGGCCGCCCGCCGCGCCAGTCGGCTGGCCGTCATGGCCGCGCCGCCAGCCGCCACATGCCGCCGCCCTCTCCGGTGCCTCCCGAGGCCGGCCCGGCCTCTCCTTCTCCCTCTCCGGCCACAAACGCCACCGGCCGCCTCGATCCCGCCTCGGATCCGATCGGATCTAGATCGGGGTTGACTTTCTCCTTCCCCCCGAATTCATCTAAGTCTTTAATTCTGTGATAATTTGTTGCATTTTCTTCATGCCATAACTCTGTACCCGTAGCTCCGTTTCGTGCGTGTAATATGTCAAATTGTTGGCCTCGGAGAGTAGACCATTTCATATCATTGCATCAATTTCATTTGAGCTCATCTTAATGCCTAAATGCTGTTAGAAGAGGGCTATGTGATGTTAGTTTCTGTTTCGTATCAGAACATGCACTTTTGTCATTTTTTCCATGATTGATGTGTGCATCCTATGAATTTGAGTCCTACATGTGTTTTGTAATATGCCATGCCATCTTTCCAGGGGTGTATGCCATGTATTTTTGTGATCTCTGTGGTGACTACCACAAGCATGCAAACTAGGCTTCATGATGTTGCTGATTTCAGCCCCTGTTTTGCTGATATTTTTATGCCATGTTAACTTGATGCTACCGAGAGATCCGTGCATATTTTGAGATACATCAGTAAGGATGTTTTGGAAATATGATTATGCTCTATCCATCCATGCCCTTGTTTGCAATTATGAAGTGCCATAGCTTGAGTCAATCGAGCTCTACTTTTTCTATAAAATGTTTCCTGGCAGATTGTTTACATGTTATTCAATTTTGCCAAGGTTGTTGTGGTTGATCCGTGTAGGCTATGATGTTGTTCTTGCAATGTGTAGCTTCTATGCCATGTCTTCTTGATGGATGTATGCTTAGTTTATCATGAGATGCTCTGTAGTGAGTGCATCGAGCTCTTAAACATGCCTACTTGTTATCTGTTTTTGACATTCCCTGTTGCTGAATCTGTTAACGGAAGTTGCTATATTGACCTGGGTGTTACTATATTTTCTAATCCCTTTTGGCTCATGGTCAGTAAGGGACTTTTGTTCTACCCTCTGAGTATATTCATGCCGTGCCTTGTTTTGCTATTATAAGTTCCTGTAGCATGCTATTTTATTGCTCTGAACATTGCTTCCTGATGCTGATTTTGCCATGTTCAGTATTTTCACTAAGTCTGTGAAGCTGATACATTTTGCACTTTTGCCATGCTTGTTTGGACCTGTTATGTTGTGATCTAGCCGTAGCTCAGTGTTCATCCTTTGTCAAGCATCTTGAGTAGATCACTGCCATATGATTTGTTGATACGTTTGGGTGCAGTAGCTTAATTTCTTGTTGCTTGCTAAGTGGCATCATGCTGTTAATGGCAGATTTGTGCCATTCTTGTTTTGCTTGTCATTTGCAAACCGTGCATCCGATTCCGGTGATCTTTATATCGATTTCAACCGAAATCATCTCATCTTTCCAGCGGCATACTTGGTTTGCCAAGTTGATTCCTGGTTCATCATTTTCCTTCCGGAGCACGCATACGCATTGCATATCACATCCCGCATATCATGCCATATATTGCATCATGTTGCTTGTGCATTGCACCGTGATTTATTGTGGTTCCTTTGTTTGTGTTCTTGCTTTGGGTAGAGCCAGGAGACGAGTACGTGAACGAGGAACCTGTTGAGAACGCTTACGAGGATCAAGCTTTCGACAACTCTGAGAACCTTGCAGGCAAGATGACCATACCCTCGAAATCACTTCTATCTTTGCTTGCTAGATGTTCGCTCTTTTGCTATGCCTATGCTACGATGCCTATCATTTGCTTATCATGCCACCCATATTGCCATGTCAAACCTCTAACCATCCTTTCCTAGCAAACCGTTGTTTGGCCATGTTACCGCTTTGCTCAGCCCCTCTTATAGCGTTGCTAGTTGCGGTGAAGATGAAGTTTGTTCCTTGTTGGAACATGGAGATATTGTTCCTTATTGGAACATGTTTACTTGTTGGGGATATCACAATATATCTGCTATAATTAATGCATCTATATATTTGGTAAAGGGTGGAAGGCTCGGCCTTATGCCCGTGTTTTGTTCCACTCTTGCCGCCCTAGTTTCCGTCATACCGGTGTTATGTTCCTTGATTTCGCGTTCCTTACACGGTTGGGTGATTTATGGGACCCCTTGACAGTTCGCTTTGAATAAGACTCCTCCAGAAGGCCCAACATTGGATTTACCATTTGCCACCTAAGCCTTTTTCCCCGGGTTTTCATGAGCCCGAGGGTCATCTTTATTTTAAACCCCCGGACCAGTGCTCCTTCGAGTGCCGGCCCGAACTAGAGCCCTGTCAGCGCCCCTCAAGGAAACTTGAGGTCTGGTTTTAGTTGTATGGACTGCTCATCCGGATGTGCCACGAGAACGAGATATGTGCAGCTCCTATCGGGATTTGTCGGCTGTCAGGCGGCTTTGCTGGTCTTGTTTTATTCTTTGTCACGAAATGTCTTGTAGTCGTGGATTCCGAGATCGATCGGGTCTTCCCAGTAGAAGGAATATCCTTCGTTGACCGTGAGAGCTTATTATGGGCTAAGTTGGGACACCCGGAAGGGTATTATCTTTCGAAAGCCGTGCCTGCGGTTATGAGGCGTATGGGAATTTGTTAATGTCCGGTTGTAGAAAACCCGAAGTTGACCTTAATTAAAATACACATCAATCAAGGTGTGTAACTGCGTGATGGTCTCTTCTCGGCGGAGTCCGGGAAGTGAACACGGTGTTGGAGTTATGTTTGACGTAAGTAGTTCAGATCACTTCTTGATCGCTACTAGCTTCACGGCCGCCGCCTTGCTTCTCTTCTCGCTCTCTTTTGCGAATGTAGCCACCATATATGCTGGTAAACGCTGTCGCAGCTCGACCTCACAACTTTGTCCTTCCTATAAGCTTAAATAGTCTTGATCTCGCGGGTGTGAGATTGCCGAGTCCCCGTGACTCACAGATTCTACCAAAACAGTTGCAGTGCCGACGATGCCAAAGGTCAGGTGACGCAACCGAGCTCAAGTGGGAGTTCGATGAGGAACGTGGTCGTTACTATGTGTCTTTTCCGATGATCAGAGTGGAGCCCAGTTGGGACGATCGGGATCCGTAGCATTTGGGGTATCTTCTTTTATTTTGGTTCCGTAGTCGGACCTTGAGTGTATGGATGATGGATGTTTATTTATGTATTGTGTGAAGTGGCATTGTAAGCCAACTATGTATCTCTTTCCCTTATGTATTACATGGGTTGTGTGAAGATTACCTCACTTGCGACATTGCTTTCAATGCGGTTATGCCTCTAAGTCGTGCTTCGACACGTGGGAGATATAGCCGCATCGAGGGCGTTACAGTATGATAGAAAAAAAATCGTTGCGCCCAAAATGTTATGGATGTGTCTTTTTTTGTGTAGGAACTTTTCTATTGAATCTAGAGATGACATGTATCTCAATTCCTATGAGGAGGGATTAGAAAAGAGATGTCATTTGGTTCACATCATAGGAACTTTTCTATTGAATATATGCTAATTTTTATTTTCCTTTGAAATTATGGGACTATAGGAATCTATTCATATGAACCATGTGGGTCTAAAGCTATAAAAATGATATCATGTTTATTTCCTTTGAAATGTGGAGTATATGAATCTATGCCTATGAACCAATTGGCTCTAAAGGAAATAATCTTATAAAAATCATATCATATAGAGTTCCTATGATATTCCTCCACACCAAAGGATGGTTGAAATTGCTGCAGGTGATACGACGGTCTTTCTTTGTAGACTCCTCCCCCATCTTTATAGTTACCTCTCGAAGATTAATGAAATAATATATACTGGGTATTCTATATGTCCATTTTGCTACACAAAAACTTGGTAAAATTTTGCGAGGTTCGAATTTTAAATAATTCTATATGCACTGCATTTTGGAATGGAGGGAGGAGCATACGACAGTTGCTAACACTCACGTGGAAGATTTATGTGTAGGAGGAGTGGCTGTTCTGTTAAATGAAATGGGAAAACTGACAGTGTCGGATGCCGATCTAACGGTTCTTACGGCGTTCGTCAGGAAATGGCTTGTGGCGAACGTTTGTCGGATACTGATTTACGGACACATGTACTGCATTGATACGTGCCCCCTCTCTCTCTCACGCACACATGCACCCTCACGAGGCACGACTCTCCCGAGTCCTCTCGCACCCACTGTCTATCTGCAGGTAGACGTCACACACATATGTGCTCTTCACACCCTACCCTCAGAACTTCTAAAAACAAAAGACGTCGCGCACCATTTATTTTAGCTCACACGTCACACACTTATACTATTACTCTTGTGGTGAACGTTCTTTGGGCATAGTATATGGTACTCTAACAAAGAGAAGCGGTGCACGCATGCACTAGTTCTCTCACACCCACTTGCGGGTACACGTAGGAGCGCATTTTTTTGAAGCTGGTACAAAAATATCACTCCACTATATATATATAAGAAGGAGCCTTAGCGCTTGCTTTACTAGGGTTCCTCTCTTTCACTCTCTCATGCTCTCCAGATCTAAGCAAGACATAGGTGGCCACACTCTCTCTCTACTCACGGCTGGTCACAATTCCAGACGGACCACCTCGACGGGGGCAGGGGTGTGGGTGCATCGTTCACGCTGTCGTCGGGGGCGAGGGAGGAGACCAATGGCTGCCCGCGCGTCTCGATCGGCGGTTGTGCCATTCTCTCTGAGAGAGTGCCGGCACGGGAGGGCCTTCGACCTCTTCTTCCTCCCTACGGTATTGTGGCCAAGATGCGGCCTCCCGACGCCCTCTTTGCCACATGCCGACGACCCTCAGGTATATATTCCTTTGAAACCTGCCTTGCTCTACTGCCCCACCTCCCCACGTGGCTGCGTGTGGATCTTTTTCTACTTCAGTCGGCTGTTCCAAAGCCACCTAGACTTTTATGATTATTAGAGGTAAAGCTAGTTCATACAGTCGAATCTAAGAGTTGGTTCAAACAGGGAAGAAAGTGGGGAAGCTATAGCATGAATCTAGGACTTGGTTCTAAGAGGAAATGGGGGAAAGTACTAGATACTGGCTACCCAACCGGTCTCTTGGTTGAAAAGGCGAAGAAAGCATGGTGGATGGCGAAGGGAGGGGGGAAGTTGACCTGTCTCTTTTTTGAAAAGGGAAAGAAAGTGAGGGGTGTTGGGGGACAACACAAATGAGAATGAGCAGGTCTAGATTTCCTTTGCTCACATACGAAAATGTCGCCGAGGAGATAAAAAATGGGACAAATGCAGACATGTTGCCTGAGTGTTTGCCTCTCTCGGCAACTGAAAGGGCTAGTTATCGACTAGAGGGGGGGGTGAATAGGCGATTTTTATGAAATTCTTCAAAACATGGAAGTTTCGAAGACAGACAATGTAAACAACACTATTCTAATGCAGCGGAAGGTAGACTACACTAGACAAGCCATAGTCAAGTATTCAATGAAGTGAAAGCATGAAGACTAATAGCAGCTAGGTAGTAAAGATCGAGATGGAAGATAGTATGAAGCCAAACAGAATAGATAGTCACACAGTGAAGTCAATCAAATAATACAAGCAGGCAATGACTTCACGAAGACAAACTGTAAGTAGAGAGGAGTAAGAGATAGAACCAGTGGCTACAGAAGGACAGGGATTTGTTCGACCAGTTCCAGTTGCTGTGACAACTGTACGGTTGGTTAGGGAGGCTGAGATTCAACTCAGAAGACCTCGTCTTCACCTTATTCCCCTTGAGCTAAGGACACACAGTCCTCACCCATTTACTCTGGTAAGTCTTCAAGGTAGACTTCCGAACCTTCACAGACTTCGTTCACCTGTAATCCACAATGGCTCTTGGATGCTCAGAACGCGACGCCTAACCGGCTAGAGGATTCACAGTCCTCAAGTGTAACAAGTCTTCAGCACGCGAACAGAAAGACTTCAGTGATGCCAAACACTCTTTCGGCTCTGGGTGGTTTGGGCTTTGTCCTCGCAAGGATTCTCTCTCAAAAGCTTCGGAGGTGGGTTGCTCTCAAATGACAAAAGTCGTGCACTAACTTTGAGCAGCCACCAATTTATGGTGTAGGGGGTGGGCTATTTATAGCCACTGGGCAACCCGACCGGATTTGTCCGAAATGACCACAGGTCACTAAGGAACCGACACGTGTCGCAACGGTCAGATTTCAAACACACGCGGCAGCTTGACTTGGGCTACAAGTAAAGCTGACTTATCCGACACAGGATAAGATTTGCTCTCATTGTCTTCGCTCGAAGACATTGGATTTGGTTTGAGCATCACTTCAGCCACTCTGACTTTGTTCACTTTGACCCCACTTAACAGTGTGGTGGTTCCTATGACTCAACGAAGAAGAAAAGGAAACAACGAAACAACTAAGTCTTCGCGCTCCATAGTCTTCACTCATTGTCTTCTCGTGTCATAGTCTTCAATGTGAATATCTTCACAGACCACCATTTTCTTCAATGTCTTCACACATTTTTAGGGGTCATCTCCGGTAGGTAAACCGAATCAAGGAGGGACTACTACCTGTGTTATCCTGCAATTCTCAAAAACTCATTAGTCCCTCAACCAGGTTTGTCGTCAATACTCCAAAACCAACTAGGGGTGGCACTATATGCACTTACAATCTCCCTGTTTTTGGTGATTGATGACAAACTGGTTGAAGTTTTCAACGAGGAAAAATATGTGAAATTGTAGAGGATAGGGTATTGTCTTCAAAAGTAGCAAAAGGCTCCCCCTGAAGATGTGCATATAAGTAATTTGCTTTTTGAATGCAAATGCACATGGCAGGTTGTACTTGTGGAGATCATCTTCAACTTATGAAGACAATTCATCATGCATGATTTGATATAACGAAGATAATGACATGCATAATGAAAAATGGACGTCTGCAAAATGACTAAGTGCGGAAATTATCATCACACATGCGGAATTTATCATCTCATCATAGATTAGCAAATAAGTAGCAGACGACCATCGAGTTTAAGTGTTACAACTCAGAGAACCAAATGAAGCAAAACGAGAGTTGTAAACACTAGGCAAAAAGTATATCACCCATCAGGACCGGCTTGAAGACTATCAACCTAATGCTTCTCCCCCTTTTGTCAGTAAGGACCAAAAAGGTTTGAAGACATTGGCTCTACTCGTTCCCATGAGGAGTAGGTGAAGGAGCAGGGTCGTCGTTGAGGTTTGGTGGTGCAGAAGAACTTGGTGCAGTGTTGATTCGTACAGACGATGGAGGTGGTGAAGTACCATCGTCTTCATCATTGATGACACGGGCATTCACTGTTGCAGCAGAAGAGGAGTACTCAGAGTCTTCAAGAGATGGAGTTCGTCGCAGTACATCCTTTCTGGGAGGTGTCGTGTCAAACTTGAATCGTTCAGAGAAGTCATCGTCTTGAAGATCATCTTCAGGACAAATAAGCGTCAGCCCTTTCCATGTTCGCCGACAGGTTTCATGGGCGACAAAGGCATTCTTGGTGGCAAGGTTGTGAATCCTGTTTACATCCACCAAGAAGCTTTGCATCTGGCGCTTTAGCCAATCATGATGCTTATTATGTTTCTGATGAAGGGCAACGAGAAGCTCTCGATCATTGAGAACACGAGATCGGTTCCGAGGCCGTTGAGCAATTGTGCTTTCGGTGGCTTCAGTGTGGGCACGGTGAGGTGCACGCATAGTACCAGCCAGGGGATAAACACGAGTGGCAGCCAGTACTCCTTCAATGGTCTAGTGAAGCTTTGGTGATCTGCATTGTGAAGATGAATTGGCTCCTTGGCAGGCTCTGGGTAGATGGCTTCAACATGCATCAACCTCCGCAAAAGATGATATGGTTGCGTGCAGAGGGCTGATAGTTGAAGGCAGAGTGGAGCTTGATCGCGCGCATGATCCGTGGAGCATAGAACTTCGCATCAAAAATGTCGATCCTCGATGTAGCAAGTTGGCGGATAAAGAAGTCTTGTGCATTGAAGCATTTGTCGTGGAGAATATGGAAGACCGAAGTCTTCATTGCACCTTCCAGCATATCATGTGGAGAATGTCCTTTGATGGGCCAAAGAGTTCGCCGTATAATGTGATAGATGGTACGTGGCAGATACTCAAGGTCTTCAACAAAGAACTCCTTAGGATATTCTGCATCCGGAGGCAAAGGCTTCATCATGCAAAGCATCCGCTCATGTTGGGTTCAAAGCTTGTGAAAATGCTCTCTAAAGCAGCACTTTGAAGTCGACAACCGTGTTCATATAGATCACCCGGAGGGCAGGCCAGTAAGCTCAATGACATCAAGAGCTTTGGCTTCATGATGGACATTTCCTGTCATCCACTCAAGGACCCATGTCTTCGGATCCCTGTAGTAGCCACGAATATGAAGGGTGGCATAGAATTGGAGCAGTAGTTCTTCATTCCAGTGCTCCTTGTCAGTGACGAACTGCAATAAGCCAGACTCTCTGAAGCAATCCAGCGCTTCTTCCAAACAGGGTAGGCTCGTTATGGCTTCAGTGTCAAGATGCATATGTGGGAATATGCGACCTTGATTGTATAAAATGCATGAGTAATAATCACTGCTTGCCGATAGCTCCAGAACCGATCAGATGAAATCTTGGCCTTGAGTAGGGGTTCTTGGCGCTATCAAAGAAAGTGTTGTGCGCTTTGAAGCCATTGATATTGAATGATCCTGGTGCAAATGCAGTACCTGGAAACCTTGGCAGCCTTGGCTTTGGCTTCTGAACCTGAGGCCTATGCTCGACATGGTAATCAAATTGAGGACCAGCAGAAGGTGGAGGAACCAGAAGAGGCCATTTCACAGTGATAAGTAGGCCATAGTTGTATGCTTGCTCGATAGTATGTGGCCTAGGAGGCGCAACAGGAGTAGTGGCGTTCGTAAGGGCATCTGGCTGCACATCTGTTGCAGGTGCACCATTGGCTTCATTGGCTTCTGGCACAGTGTTCAGTGCAGGCTCCAGAGTGTCTTCAGCCATGGCAACGCCATTGGCTTAAGTGGTGTCATTTGTGGCAGCCTCGGGATTCTCAACCTCCACTTGAGGAGCTGGAGGGTCGGGCACAGACACGTTCTCTTCTAGAACAACTTCTTGAGTGGTAGGGGGAGTAGCGACACGCTATTCTTCTTTTCTTTCTTCGACTGATGTAGCCGGATTGTCTTCAGCAACATTAGCTTCAGACACTGGGACCGTCATAGAAGGATTGTGTTCAGGGAACACTAGACTTGCCACTGAGCTGGACAAGTTTGAGTCTTGTTCTGTGATGGTTGCCATGGAGGTGGATGGCCTCAGGCCTTTGCGAAGCCGTTGGAACACGGGCGACGCTTTTGGTGATGGTGTGGTCTCCATGTAGTCGTCATCATTTGAAATGGGGCTGATGACTGGCACTGGTAAAGGACGGGGTGTACTTGGTGAGTCTTGATTTGGAGTTTCTTGTTGGGGGCGATCAGCCCATGAGGCATCTTGTGAGATTGGCATCAAAGGACGACCAATACTGATGAGCTTGCTGTTTGTTAGAACAGGCGATGATACCGTTGGGCGCTCGATCTGAGGAAGAACAACATCATCTTCTACATTATCGTGGGGACCAATGTCATCAGTCGCGATGGGGTCAACGACTGGAACTTCTTGAGCTTCAGGAGCCTCTGTGGAAGCAGGCTCATGAACGATCAGCTGACGCTCTTGATTTTCAGTAGCAGGATGGGCAAAAGCAATGGGTTCAACAACAAGGGGCTCTGTGGGAGCAGCCCGATCTCTCTTCCTGGGGGTGGTGCATCATCAGTAGTGCGCTTGGATTCCGCTTCCTGGCTTCGGCTTCAGCTGCCTTGGTTTTCTGCTGATCTGAAGCCACTGTGGAGACCTTAGGCTTCGAGCCTGTCATGCTGGCTGGGAAGACAATGGGAGGTTCTTCCCGCCGTGGAGCTTCAGTCTGGGCCACAGTATGCTTCTTCTTTTTCTTGGCAGCCATCGAGGGGTCAATGCCAGGACGCCCAAGTGCCTTGCGCTTCTCAGCTTTGTTGTAAGCTTGAACGCACTTGTCTGCAAGATTCTTCATGCGCTCTCTTGAACCCTTGGCTTCTTCGTATTTCTTTCAAAACGACTCCCTGAGGTCATTCAGCATCAGCTAGAATTTCTGAGCATCAGCCACACTAAGCTTGGCTACATGCTTCTTGAATTGCTCTTTCTCAAATTCTATCTTGTTCTTCAATTCAACAATGCGCTGAGCCAGAGCTAGCTCAGGAGCAATGGCGCCTTGGAAAGCAACACTGACGCCAATAGGAAGTTGAAGATTATCAAAGCTGATATCTTGATTGTTGAACCATTCATCAATGAAATTCTTCAAAATGTTCACATCAAAGAGGGGCAGATCATTGAAGATCTCCGCCTCTTGCTTACTCTTGATCAACTGCTCGAGAGCATCATTGCCAAATTTTTCATCTAAAGACAAATCAATGGCTTCAGATTCGTTCCTCAGAACGGCAGCTGGTGTGAGTGCGTGACTGGATCCTTGAGCAGTTTTCTGTGGCTTCTCGCGCCTCTTGGAGATGCGAGAGAGATCTTCAGAGTTGTTACTGGGAGCAGGAGGGGCAGTTGCCAATGGCTTCACTCGCGAAGCTTTTGGAGCAGCAGATGACTTTGAAGCTTTAGCCTTCTTTTGCTTCTGCGGCTTTGGAGTAGGAGCTGGGGCTTCATCAGTATCAGCACCATCATCAGAATGATCCACTTTGGCACCTTGAACAACAATGTGAGTGATGAGGCCAGCAAGGTTGTAGAAGGGGCCGATCCTGTTCTCATGGGATTCACGGGTGCCATTGTCCCGAGGTGAGGAAGGACCAGGGTTGAAGTCAAGCCCTAGATCCTTCTTGTTCTTTGCGGCTGAGTCTTTGGCGAACTGGAAGTTGCGCTTGAACAGATGGTCCTCATGGCACCATAGCAGTGAAGAAGGGTCAGCATCCTCAGGCTGTGGTCCGCGCACCATGCATGGATAGAATCCTTGCTCAATAGCTTCAGCTTGGGTCCTGGGTGGAAGATTTTTGTACAAGATATCACCCCAGGGTGCCTTGATGGCATTCTTCTCTGCATATTCTTCTGTAACGAAGCGGTACTTGAACCATTCCTCAGCCCAATATCTTCGAATCCGTTGGATTCGATTCTTGCGGCCCATATAGGTTTCCTATGGATCTGTTTTGTACAGCTCGTGCAAATATGGAGGCAAATCCTTGGTAGTGTTCCCACGGCGCTGTCTGCCACCCTTCCTTGTAGACTTCTCTGTTGCCATGAGGTTCAGTCTGAATGGCTTTAACGCAGTCAAAGGCTTCCGTCTGCTGGTCAGACTAGAACTGGCTTCGGGAGAGTTGATGTGAAGCTGTAAGAATTCTGCGAACGAATGCAGACTATGAGAACCTAGGGATTCTCCCGTGGACATGTACCTGTGACAGCATTAAAGGTGCGAGGGAAGGGGAAGAGGTCATATGCGTTCTCAGAAGATTTTGAAGATAAATCAGTTTGAAGGCATTGACCTCACAACGCGAAGACATTCACTTATTTGATGAGAGTTTGTTCCAGATTTGTACAAATCCAGGAATAAGTACAAGTGAGGAATCGAACTAGTAAAGAAGCATAAGTGAATGGACTAGGCATAGTATGAGATGCAGAAAGAGATAGATTCAACTTGGGGATCTAGAAACTACTTTTGGTAAGAAAGGATGAATCTATCAGATCGAAAAGATGGTAAAAAGTGAATTTTAATTACCACATGAAGAACTGCTAGACGGAGCGAAGTTGGAGGCCAAGCAGTTCGATCTTCTGTGCCCTAACTTGGCGACGGAGGACACCTACGGTGACAGCGGAGAGGATGAGGTCCGCGACCGGCGTGAGGACGGCGTCGGAGAAGTCGCGGCAGCTAAGCGCTTCGTCGCCGGTGTCGTCGAGAGCTAGTAGAGGTGCTAGGGTTTGCGAGAGGTGGCGAGGTGGAAGAAGAATTTTTGACCGAGATGTGATGGGTATTTATAAGGAAGGAGACAAGACGCAATTATGCGGTGTGTTCTCGGCGGTTCACATTCGAGGACACGTGGCACACATGCAACACATTGAGAGTTGTTCCATGTTCCCACGCCGCCTGGATTGTCGGGGTGGTCGCCCGCATTCTCCCAAGTTTCATGCAAAAGGATATAGCATTAAAAACAGATTTAAAGTTTGTCTCTGTATCTTCTGCTGACAAGGACGCAGAGAAGACATTCAACAGTTTCATTAGAATGCATATGACTTGGACAGATAGAGTTGAGGTAGAAGCATAGATAGGTTAGGGTCCGATCACATTCACTTAGTTCAAAAGATTCAACACAAAATCATAGCTATAAGTGAATGCTGTAGAGGACAGAACATAGATATATATAATACTAGTCCAATTCAACCAATTGAAGATAAACCTGAATATAAGCCAAGGATGAACTATGCAAACATAACGCCAATAGAAACACTTCAAACAAAAGTTTGGTCATGGTGTTACCCACCGTATAGGAAGTATTAGACCCAGACACGACGCACAATTATCGTGGCGCTCCGAAGTCAATTTCCACATTAATGTATTCACACTTAGAGTGTATGTCTTCATTGATTGAAGATATACATTACTTTGTGTGTTGCACATCTAAGTCATCAAAATGCATAAGTGTTAGGATGTGTGTCCATTTACAGGACATTTGAGGATTCCAAGATATTTAGCTCACACCGCAACTTGCAAAACCTTTTCTCATCCAAGGGCTTTGTGAAGATATCAGCCAACTATTCTTCTGTCTTGACGTGAATGTTATCAATATCTTCCTTCATAACATGATCTCTGAGAAAGTGATGACGAATTTCAATGTGCTTTGTCTTCGAGTGTTGAACTAGGTTGTTGGCAATCTAGATGGCACTCTCATTGTCGCAATAGAGAGGCACATTCTTCAAATGGATACCATAGTCTTTGAGAGTTTGCTTCATCCAGAGAAGCTGAGCACAGCAGGATCCGGATCAATGTATTCATATTCAGAAGAGAGAGAGATACGCACTCGCTTCTTTGAAGACCAATGCACAAGAGATCGTCCCGTAAAGTGACATGTGCCTGATGTGGACTTGCGATCAACCTTGTCACTAGCATAATCAGCATCTGAGAATCCAACTAGATCAAACTCTGAGCCCTTTGGATACCATAATCCTAGTGTTGGGGTGTAAGCCAAATATCGAAGAATTCGCTTCACAGCTAAGTGATGCGATTCCTTTGGTTCCGCTTGGAATCGGGCAAACATGCAAACACTAAGCATTATATCTGGCCCAGATGCACATAAGTAAAGCAAAAAACCAATCATGGAACGATATACCTTTTGATCGAACTCTTTACCATTGTCGTTGGGACCCAAATAACTTTTGATTGGCATTGGTGTCGTGTATCCTTTGCAGTCTTGCATTCCAAACTTCTTCAGGCAATCTTTGAGGTATTTTTCTTGAGATATGAAGATGTCCTTGCGTTGTTGACGGATTTGGAGACCCAGAAAGAACTTCAGCTTGCCCATCATGGACATTTGATATTGCTCTTGCATCATGTGACCAAATTCATCATCAGATTTCTTGTTGCTGCAGTAGAAGATAATGTCATCCACATAGATTTGGCACACAAATAGTTCACCATCATATGTCTTCGTGAAGAGTGTAGGATCTAGTGAACCAGGTTTGAAGCCTTTGCTCTTCAGGAAGTCTTTGAGTGTGTCATACCAAGCACGAGGGGCTTGTTTGAGGCCATACCTTGTTGAGCTTGTATACCATATCAGGATGTTTTGGATCTTTAAAGCCTGGAGGTTGTGCGACATATACTTCTTCTTCTATCTTTCCATTGAGAAAAGCACTTTTCACATCCATTTGATACAGAAGAATGTTGTGATGATTTGCATAGGCTAGCAGTATGCGAATGGCTTCAAGTCTTGCCACCGGAGCAAATGTTTCATCGAAGTCAATTCCTTCCACTTGAGTGTAACCTTGCGCAACAAGACGAGCCTTGTTTCTGACAACTTGACCATGCTCATCTTGCTTGTTGCGATATATCCATTTGGTGCCAATGATATTGTGCTTCCGAGGATCAGGACGTTTGACCAATTCCCACACATTATTCAACTCGAACTGTTGAAGCTCTTCTTACATAGCTCGAATCCATTCAGGTTCCATGAAGGCTTCATCAACTTTCTTGGGTTCAGTGATTGAGACAAATGCCAAATACCCACAGAAGTTGGTTAGCTGTGATGCTCTTTGAGTTTCTTTTGAATGAGTGAGTGGACCAGGTGCATTCAAGCTGTCAATTATCTTCTCAATCTGAACTTCGTATGCAACACGAGGATGAGCAGGACGAAGATTTTGCTCTTGCTGATCAATGCCATCATTTGGGGGATTGTCTTCAGACTGAGCATTGTCTTCAGGTTGATTAGGTGCAGAAATGACAAGTTTCTCTTCAGATCGATTCTCAGAGGGTATGATATCTCCAATTCCCATCTGCTTGATAGATTCACTTGGAGGTACTTCATCTAGCACATTTGGCAGGTGCTCTCTTTGCGAGCTGTTAGTTTCATCGAACCACACATCCACAGTTTCAACCACTTTATCTTGAAAGAGGTTGAAGACTCTGTAGGAGTGCGAGTCCTTTCCATAACCAAGCATAAAACCTTCATGTGCTTTCGGTGCAAATTTTGAAGTGTGATGTGGATCCTTAATCCAGCACCTAGCATCAAATACTGTGAAATAGCTTACATTTGGCTTCTTACAAGTTAGGAGCTCATAGGATGTTTTCTTCAGAAGCTTGTGAAGATAAACACGGTTGATGATGTGGCAAGCAGTGTCAATGGCTTCAGGCCAGAACTTCTGTGGAGTCTCTTACTCATCAAGCATCATTCGAGCCATCTCAATGAGAGTTCTGTTCTTGCGCTCGGCGATGCCATTCTGCTGAGGTGTATAAGGAGCAGAGCACTCATGTGTGATGCCAAGTGTATCCAGATAGAGGTTTAGGCCAGTGTTCTTGAACTCAGTGCTGTTGTCGCTTCTGATATGCTTGATCTTGACACCATAGTTCGTCATGGCACGATTGGCAAAGCGTCTGAAGACATCCTGCACTTCAGTCTTTGTCAGTGTACTAGAGTAGGGGTACCCCTAGTATCCCGTACTCGTGCACGGACAGTTGCAGCACCCCGCAGCAAGGTTTGCCTCACACCGCCAAGATCCTCCGTGGCTCCTTTGGAGCCATTCAAGAACAAAGTATTTGATTAAGAAGACAAGGCCCCGCAAGAGGAGCTTGTCGGAAGGCCACCTGTGCACGCAGAAGACAAGGCCCCGGCAAGAGGAGCTTGCCGGAAAGGCCCGGAGTGCGGCAAGCCTCCGGGCGCGACAAGGATTCGGCCGCGGCAAGGCGCTTGCCGCGGCATGCAACCTCTCTCCCTCTCCGCTCCAGCTCATCCAGCGACGTGTCGCCATGGGACCGTTCCATGCATCGCTGCAGGTCGAAAGCGGGTGCAGCCAGCGGAGAGCAGCGATAAGCGGCGCCGACAAGCTTGCCATCGTGGCGGCGGAGGCGCACTGACGGCCTCTGTAATCGTTTGGGCGACACCGACGGGCATTTATTGCTTTTGTCCCTTGCCGTCGAGTTAGGTATTTTGCACTGCATAATCGCTCGAGTAGGTGTACCAACTCCTGTTTTACATTTGTACCCCGCCTATGTTGCCACCGTCGGAGACCCTTGAGCATATAAAAGGAGGCCCATGTGCAACGTAGAAAGGGTTCGGTTAGTTCGGTTCATTCGACTCACTCGAGACCAGAGACACTCACGCTAGGTTTTGTAGCTTGCATTGCTCCCTAGCAAGAACACAATACATAAGACAAGCAGCAGTAGGAGTTTTATCTCTCCGGAGAGCTCCGAAGCTGGGTAAACTGCTCGTGTGCCTCGCATGGATCCGCTCTTCGTGCGATCTCCGCCCCCCTCCGAACCACAAGGGGCCTGGTCCACCGGCCCCATAGGTGTCCGTGGGCACGATCAGCCTCCCCGACATCTTTGGCGCGCCAGGTAGGGGGCGTCGAGGCCGTGTGAATCTGATCCGGCGTTCACGCGAGCAGCGTTATCAACATGTTCCTCAACATGCCACCGAAGAAGAAGGCTTCGGCGGCAAGAGAGCCGTCGCGTCATACCCACCTCACCGCAGCAAACGGGTGGTGGGGCGACGGGCGGAGGAACAGCGCCGACGAAGGTGCTCGCGACGCTGCCAAGTCCAAGGACAAGGCCCGCAAACCTCGGCGTCACAAGTATCCCCGCGCCCATCTCAGAGACGCGAGACCAACAACGCCATGGCGTTCACCCCGCCATACATTCGTTGAATCGAGACCCTCAAGGCCCGCATGCGCGCCAACATGCTGGCACGAGTGAGGTACGGTCGCCTGGACGGGGTGCTGCTCCTTCTAACGTCGTTAGAAGTCCGAGCGTATCCCGCCTCGCACCGCTTCTCCAATGTCTCCCACTACTCCAGCGAAGCTCCGCGAGAGCTCACCTGCTCGACTACCCTCCAAAGGCCGACAAGGTCGACGAGTGGAGGGCCACTATCCGGAGCCTCATCGGCTTTGCCAACGGCGATGCTCCGCGGCAACCAACGCCATCATTGCCGCGGCGAGACGACAAGGCACGAGCCGGTGGCGACGAGACTGCCGGAGGTGCAACCATCGCACTCTCCGCCAAGAAGGCCAAGATCGCCGACTCACCGGATCCACCTCGACAATGACTCCATCGCGTCGCCGGATCCGCCGAGCTCGCCGCGATCAGGCCAAGTTCTTCACGAAGCGACAACAAGAGGACGCCAACTCGCATCGGCGCCCGAAGAGAAGCGCGACGTCGGTCCGACAAGCGCTGGGCCTTCTGTTGACATGCGCGCGCCCGGAGGAGCCAGCGGCTTGTCAGATGCGGTAGGTTGCCCTGCGTTCACTCGTGAGCTGCGGCAAGTCCAAAGGGGCCCAGCCGTAAAAACTTCAAACCAGACGCGTGCGGAGAAGTATGATGGCAGGACGCATCCGTCGGAGTTCCTTAGCATCTACACCATCGCGGTGCAGGCTGCGGGGACGGGACGACAAGATCCTCGCCAACTACTTCCCGCCGTGCTCAAGTCCAACGTCCGATCTTGGCTCATGCACTTGCCGGACAGCTCCATATCCTCTTGGGCAGATCTGTGCCATCGCTTGTTGGCGCCTTCACGGTGGCCACAAGCCTCATGGCCAAGAGAGTGACCTTCATCTGCCGCCTGTAAGGAAGGAGAGTCCTCGCGCAAGTTCATTCAGAGATTCAACCATGTGCACTACAACATCCCAGACGTCCACCCCGCCGCGGTGATCGCAAGATTTCATCGTAATGTGCGGAACCGCAGGATGAAGGAGGAGATGGCGATGTGCAAAGTCAAGGACGCTGCGAGCTGTACGCCTTGGCCGACAAGTGTGCACGCTACCGAGGAAGGGAGGAGACTCCCAGAGAGAATGCGAAGCAGGATCTCGACAAGGAGGACACCGCCCTAAGAAAGAAGGGCCGCGGCGAGGCAACAGAAGAAGAAAAGTAGAGAAGTGCTAGCTGTCGAGCAGTCCCAAGAACGGAGGTGGCGACAAGAACACCAAGGCTGGTGGCTCCGGCAAGGAGGTTGTCACGACGCCAACCACTGATCGGTGGCGGCCGCCGACAAGCGTGACAGCTCGGCAAGCGATCTTGCAAGATCCACCGCACCAAGGGCCACGACCTCCAGAGCTGCAAGAAGGTCGAGCAGCTTGTCGAATGCCAGAGAGCTGAGTATGAGCGGCGCGACAAGGAGAAGGCCCAGAAGGTGCTGGGGAGCAAGCAAGAAACGTCCCGGCCGGGGAGGACGCCGCGGCAAGGCCAAGCAGCGGCAAGGAGACAGACCTCCCCGCGGCCGCGACAAGGATGAAGATGATGACGTCGACGAAGATGTGGAAGACGACGCCTCCAATGGGTCCACTCTTCTGGACTTAAGGATTTGGCAAGGTGGTCTATAAGAAGGAGAAATGATCATGGGTAAAGGAGTAAGTCAAAATATGGTTGCAGTACAAATCATCAAGTTGGACTAGAATGAAAATGAGGATGATTCACTCAAATGTTTCAAAGAACAACACTGGGTTTTTGCAAAAAGTTGAATAATATACTCCTACTGACATCCCATAATTTTGGTGAAAGTTTTAAAGAAATATTTAATTAGGTTGTAGTGCAAAATTGCCCACTGGACCAGATTTGAAAACTTGGTGTAGAGCTCAAAATATCCAGTGAATGAAATATATTTTTGCATAAAAGAGATTTAAAAACATCACATAACATCCCCAAATTTTTGTGGAATTTTTGAATGAATTTATAAAAGGTTGCAGTGCAAATGGGGTCCTAAACTTATGAAAAACCATTCTAGAGAGATAAAGCTCAGGGATAAATAATTATATAGATAATCCTACTGATAAAAGAATTGTTTTATTTGAAAGGGTAAATAAGTCAAATAATGATTGAAAGGTTTTCACTTGGGTAAAAACTCCATAATAATAAAGAAAAGAATGGTTCTGAAATCAAAAGGAAATCCAGAAACTAATAGTTTAAGTTTCCTGGCAAAATTTTAATAAACAAAACATGGTTAAATTTTTGGGGTTTCACAACACAACCCCCCTTAAGAAAAATCTCGTCCTCGAGATTTGTTAAGAGCTGTTTTGAAAAAAAATACTCCATGGTTACGTGTTTTTTGCAAGCAGTGTATGTGTTCGAGCGGTTGTGAGTCTGCTGCCGTGGTGCTGCGTGAATAAAACTCCATGTCGTGGGAAGATACATGATGCCGCAACTCAGGGAAAAGAAATCTCACTCCAGGATTTTTCGCGAGAGAAGCTAGTTAATTTTTAAGAGTTAAACTGCAAGCAAAACTACACATATTAATAGAAACCAAATAATTTACTTGCCGCACAAACTCGGGGTACCACGCATAAGTTACAACATATAAATAAATGTTGTAATGATAAACACAGCAGTGACGTCTATAATGCAAATGGTAACTGGACGGGGTCCCGAGAAAACGTCTCGGGTACTAGGACACACTCCTCTTCTATCGGGGGAAGCGGATTGACTAGCCGATGAATGTGTCTCTCTTGGTCGGGCCTCAGTGGTCTGCTGATGGCGATCTGAGGATTTAAATCTGCAGGACTCTGGAGATAACCCATTACTCGCTGGGTCAGACGTTCTTGAGCGATGACATACTGGACCAGGTTGGCCAGTACTGGGTCTCTCTCAATTCGTCCACCGGGAAAAGATGTTACTTCTCCGGTGCCGCATTTGCTCGGAAAGTAATAATACCCTCTTCACCGCATAGGGTACCGCGAATCGAGAAGTCGGACAAGCGCTTTGTGTGCAGCCGCTTCTATGGCCCTTTGTGGAGCTGGCATAGATTTCCCCATGAAGGAAACTTCCGTTGGGTCTTGGTTTGAGTTTACGGGAGGGATGTGTACTACTTCCCAATACTTCGAGGTGGATGGGGTGATTCTCGATTTGAGCAGCTCGTCTTTGGGGTGGTCGGGTAGAACCCATGGTACTGCAGGTAAAGTCCCACAATATTTTGACAAAGCTACCCGGGGTTGCATCTGGGGTTCTCAGATAAATACTAGGGCTCGACATGCCAAGAAATGGTTGTGAGGGTGGTGCACAAGGTGAGGGGTGCTTGGCAAGGTCACAAGGTGGCCTTTTTATATAGCATCCGGGCTGGGTTATATACTGTGGTGAGGGGCACTAGTCTGTCAGTTTTGCTCTCATGGGGTTGGGGTCAAAGCCACAGATACACATATCTCACAAAAGTGATGTGTTACTGTGGGTGTCGTCGGGGTTGGTTTTGGTAGCTGCGCTCGGGGGTTAAAAATGCAATCGTACATTGACATAATCATGCATGGCTACTATTTAAAAATAGGACGCACAAGCAACAACATTTAATTATAGTGATACAGGGTCACACAACTACAAGGCGAGGACATGCTAAGGCTTGGTACTACTCGAGCGACTCTAGTCTACCTCGTTAATGTCTAAGCGGGCGTGCCTTGCGGACGTCGAGGCTTCTCCACGGGTCCCACCGTCGGGATTAGCTGGAGGGGGTTGAGGAACTACAGGGTTGGGGTAGCGATGATGACCACCGCGGGGATTGTTGGCCACAATCCCGTTGGAGTGTGCTCCCAAAAGGCGACGAAGTACTTCTGGGGTCACCAAAGCACCTTGGTTGATGGCTGGGGATGACCTCAAGGTCTCGATTGGTTGTCCGAACAGCACAACTGGGCTGTCGGCGTCGGGATCATCTTCTCTTCTTGCCGGGGTCGGCGAATCAGCTCTCCACGGGCGGCGATCAAATCAAGGGTGATTTGATCGCGCATATCCTCTAGTGCACTTACATAGCGCACCAGATGCAACAATGCAGGATCCGTCTCGTGATCTCCGTTGGCAACTTGGGGTGGTCTACCATTCCCTTCACGGCTGGGGTAGTAGTAGAACGAGCGACAGTTAACTCTGGGCGACAAATGCCGGAGTTGAACTATAGCCTCTCGCGCGGCTAGTTGGATGGCTTGTGGCTCAAAGGAAGTTGTCCTTCCGATGAACCTGTAGGGGCGTTCTGGAGATAGACCCCTACCATAGATGTGCACAGTGGCCCAGAATTGACGGCTCTCACCACTCATGGATCCTTGGTACACCACATATTCTGGGGGTTCTTCTAATGCATAGGCACGACGGGTGAGGTTTGCGAGTATGGTCACAAAACCTCCAAGGTTGGTTGCTGTGGTCTCATTGTGCACGACGGGGCCAGGCATTATGGCTTGGTTTGGGGTAGAGGTTGTGCTGTGCTGGGTTGTGGCTAGCGTGCCCTTTTATAGAAAAAGGGGACGGATTCTTCCTTCGCACGCTTGCGAATGGGACAATATAGGTATTGGTCACTAGCGCGTGATCGACAGGCTAGGCTGATAGGTTGGTCACCGACTGCCAAAAGTGTCGGGGTTACCGTGTGGCTATCTTGCACAAGAAGCTTGGCCGAGGTTTGGTTAGGGTCTGGTGGGTTGGTTTTCCTAGGTTTTTCGACCTGGCTAAGATAGGATTAGCCAATGGTCAGCCTGGCTCTGATACCAAGTTTGTCAGGACCGGATTTTCGGGATATTATTTTCCCAGAAAATGGCCCTTGTGCTCACCAGCCCCTGGATTACTATTAGCTGATGAGGCACCAACTTGATACAGAAATTCCAAGCAAAATACATAATATGTAGTACAAGACCCTTCTGGCCTATGAGTACAACAATTGGTTTCTAGTGGTTGATGGCGGAAGCGGTTTGTGGATCTTCAATGTCTATGGGACTCCATTTCCCACAGGAACAGCTGACCAGGTTAACGCCTATCTTCGCGAGGCTGCTATCACCATTGCTTAGGTTCCGGGGCTGTCATCGCAACGCTCCTCTCCAAGCAAGAAATCTGGCCAAGACAATAGCCAGGGACAAGCTAGTGAGTACTTTGAATGTACTCGCAAACGATATGAACACGGGTATAATATAACAACCAACGATCATGCTCTGAAAACATTCTATGATCACAACGTCTGTCATAAAAATAAAATCCCTGATGCATGCAAGCAGGTCATTTATATACAACATGGATATGCGATAACGGGGTAGTAATAAAATGCACCGATTGGGTGTCTGAAGCGACGCCTCGAAAGGATAGTAAATATCGAGCATGCCTCAGTCGGGCGTCGGAGCGACACCACATAAAGGGCTTTTAAAGCAAATAAATAACAAGCATGCCACAGTCGGGCGTCTGAGCGACACCACATAAAGGGCTTATAAAGCAAATAAATAACAAGCATGCCACAGTCGGGTGTCTGAGCGACGCCACATAAAGGGCTTATAAAGTAAATAAATAACAAGCATGCCACAGTCGGGCGTCTGAGCGACACCACATAAAGGGCTTATAAAGCAAATAAATAACAAGCATGCCACAGTCGGGCGTCTGAGTGACACCACAAAAAGGGCTTATAAAGCAACTAAATAACAAGCATGCCACGGTCGGGCGTCTGAGCGACACCACATAAAGGGCTTATAAAGTAAATAAATAACAAGCATGCCACGCGATTCGAGGCGTCGGCGACACCACATAAAAGGGCTTATAAATAATCACAGTGAATATCTAGGAGGTAGGACCATCCCAGGGATACTCGATAATTCAAATAATACAAAGGGGTTAGTCCATAATAATAATAATCATAATCATCACAAGTCACAAGTCATGATCAATGTTCCAGTTTAACAGTTTCTCCTTCGAAGGCCGACACTAAGACCGACACTTGACCCATCCCAGACTGTAGTCCTTACCAATGGACACGGCTATTCGAATAGATTTAACCTCTGCAGAGGGTGTACTCTTTACCCACAAGTAACGGATTCCTTTAGTCCATCGGGACTAATTCTATTTACGGTCTTTTAATTGAGACACGCCTAACTCGCACACACCAGCTTAACTTACCGGTATCTGGAATCACCCACGACACCTGTTAAGCAAAACTCTAAGTGGGGAGGCTACAACCTCGCGTAGCATGGGATCAAATTTATATCGCGCGCTCTAAGGGGTGCCCCCCCTCTCGGTCCCAACCGGAAAACACCCATGCCCCCGGACCAGGTTGCATGCCTACCGGATGTAGCCGGTATCTTCCACCATGGCCTCTCTGTACGGTGTGTGCTAGGAATGGGTTTACAATTTACTGAACCGTACCCTACCTGCGGCAGGGACAAGTGGTAGTACGAAACGAGTATGGGGGGGTTTACTGGAACAAGACTCGATCTATGGTCGACTCTGGAGGTTTAGGATTCCCTGCATGATATTTATAACAAAATATTTCAACCCACAGAATCACCACTCATTATACCTTACCATGCCATACCGGACATAACCATCCCGACGGAGACCGGAAACAAGCTAACGCCTACCCAAGGCAGAGGCTTTCCCGGATTTCATTCTGGCATGCATGCAAGGCATACGAGGACGATTACCATCACAAGTATATCCACTTCCAACAGCAAGGAAGTTTCCAATATGCGCTCATGCAAATGATCGTGTCACCACATAAAATAACGAGTTCTCCGTATTAAGGTGGAGTTTATAATCGCGTCAACCAACACACAAAAATATTATGACAGGGTTCAAAATGCTTGCCTCCAAGGTGTGGAGAGGTGAGGTGCTCTCCAAAACTTTTTGAAAGTTTTCTTTTACTCCAAAAATCCTATTTTGAAAATATTCCAATTAACACATAGTTTCAAAATGGTACAAAAAAAGTTGTATAAATGTTTTTCAAATAAATCTTAAAATAGACTAGACAATATTTGAGAGTGGTGTGAAAAAGAATCAACTCATTTGGAGTTATATTTAAAAAGTTATAGCTAGTCAAAGTTTAGTCAACTTTCTATTTTTAAAAATAAAACTGAAAAAAGAAAAACGTTTCGAAACGAGTACACGTCGAAGACGTACTTTGGGGGATACGCCTCCACTTAAAACACGTGGCGGCGGGGCTGGGTCACTGACAGTGGGTCCAGCGGGCCCACTGGTCAGGTTTGACTAGTCCCCCGCGCTCTTCCTCCTCTCTGTCCGAGCCGAGGCGGGGGCTCCGGCGATCGACGCCGACGAACGGCGGCTCCTCGCGGGGCTCTGAGGGCGGGGATGGATCCGCCACTCCAGGGCGGTCCTCCCGGTGGTCGAGAGGGTGGCGGGGACGAAGGGAGTCGCCGGCGGCGAGCCTTGCGGCGGACGGCAGCTTCGGGAGGTTTGGGGGTTTGGGTTATGGTGCTTCCCGATCGACGCTGAGAGGGTGGGCGGCTCCGCAAGACGAAGGGGAGTCAGGCGGTGGTGTTGGGAGGGCCGGGGAGGCTCTGATTGTGACGCGATGGACTCGGACGTGGCGGCGGCCGAGCCGACCGGAGATGGGGAAGACGACCTCCCCTGGTCGATTGCGAGCTAGGGGAGCTCTAGGAGGATGGTTTGAGGCTGTCTGAGGGTTCGGAGAGGCTCGGGGCTCGGGGCTCTCCATTTATAGGCGAGCAATGGCGGTTCGCGGCGGCCGCGGATGAGATCGCCGACGACCGCCATTCTGTAGCAGCAGGGGGACGTGGCGGCGACGAGTGCTTGCGGACAAGCTTGCGGATGAGCCTGAGCTGCTCCAGGGGGCAGCTGGCGAGCGCTAGTGGCTCGGGCGGCGCCCCCCGGGGCAGGAGATGTCGGGCGGCGGTAGCGGCTTGCGGAGGCGGTGCTGTAGGGCGCCAGGAGGGGGGGCCAGGCGGCTCTGGGGCGAGGGAGGAGTCGGTGCGCTGGCAGCGAGTGGGGAGGGGCCAGAACGGGCGCGGGGGAGGGGGCAACGCGACGCGGCGACCCGTGCGCATGCACATGCAAAACGCGCGCTCTGGCCGCGCCCAGAGCGTGCATGCCAACTGTTCGGCGAAAGGCCAGTGGGTGCTAGGGGTTTTGGATGACGCTGGGGGCTAACAGGCCTAGGTTAGCGTCGTCTAGGAGCTTAGTGGACATGCTAGTTTGTCCAGAGGTGCAAGGTCACAGTGCAAAACTAAAATCATGCCAAAACTGTCCCTACACTCAAGGTGTTTGATAAAATGCCAAGAGAATCTAGGAAACTCTTGGAGAGGCCAAAATCTCCAGATCAGGGTCTCTTTAGATGAAGTAGAGGATGGCAAGGTTAGTTGGCCAAATCTAGAAACTTGATAGTGCAAGTTTGTGAGAAAACTGGTTCTGGACAGAAAGAAAAGGGCATAATTGCATGCACTTAAAATCCTCCAATGGGTCCACTCTTCTGGACCTAAGGATTTGGCAGGGTGGTCTATAAGCAGGAGAAATGATCATGGGTAACGGAGCAAGTCAAAATATGGTTGCAGTACAAATCATCAAGTTGGACCAGAATGAAAATGAGGATGATTCACTCAAATTTTTCAAAGAACAACACTAGGTTTTTGCAAAAAGTTGAATAATATACTCCTACTGACATCCCATTATTTTGGCGAAATTTTAAAGAAATATTTAATTAGGTTGTAGTGCAAAATTGCCCACTAGACCAGATTTGAAAACTTGGTGTAGAACTGAAAATATCCAGTAAATGAAATATATGTTTGCATAAAAGTGATTTAAAAACATCACATAACATCCCCAAATTTTGGTGGAATTTTTGAATGAATTTATAAAAGGGTTGTAGTGCAAATGGGGTCCTAAACTTATGAAAAACCATTCTAGAGAGATAAAGCTCAGGGATAAATAATTATATAAATAGTCCTACTGATAAAAGAATTGTTTTATTTGAAAGGGTAAATAAGTCCAATAATGATTGAAAGGTTTTCAGTTGGGTAAAAACTCCATAATAATAAATAAAAGAATGGTTCTGAAATCAAAAGGAAATCCAGAAACTAAAAGTTTAGGTTTCCTGGCAAAATTTTAATAAACAAAACATGGTTAAATTTTTGGAGTGTCACACTTGATGTTTTGAACATACGGCCAAATCATCCTACGAATCTCACCTGTCCATATCGGATTTCTAAAACAAGTGAAGACATGAAAATCAAAGAATGGAAAAAATGTATGGACAGTCGTAAGGAGGTAATTAGAAGCAACATTGTGCGAAAGGCAAGAATTAGAGGCAGGATAATCTCCATTCTCCATAATGGTGAGTCAGGGCCTATCTTGTTTTATGCTATTTTACCTAAGGGAAGGTAGTAGGTCCTAGTTAATAATACTCATGATCATGTGCTAAGAACAACTAAGTAGGATTGGTTAGATGACTATGATGATGATGTGGTATCGAGTAGAAGTTGTATAATCGATGATGATGAGTATGACTTGTTATTATGATACCAATGATGAGTTATTTATTATTATGATCGATGATGCATGATTCTAAGTTCTTATATGAGCATGATGAGTTGTTATATATATTAGTAGGTGAAATGAACATGGATTAGATTCAAGAGGATCCAACATGTGGTGCACATCGAAAGTACTACTAATCCAGACTAGATCAAGTTCGGATTAGAGTAGTAATTTCGACATGCACCACATGTTGCCTCCACTTGAAAGTTTGGATTAGTAGTACTCCCGATGTGCACCACATGTTGGCTCCACTTGAATCTAGTCATGTTCATTTCACCCACTGTTATATATAATAACTAATCATGGTTATAAAATCATATGATGAAAGTACTATATATAAAACCACACAACGAAAATAAGCTGTATTTTTTAAAATACAGGAAAAGTAGCAGCAGCGCATTTTAGAATAAGCGCTCCTGCTACTTACTAGTAGCAGTAGCGTTGTCCCAAGGAAAGTGCTACTGCTAACTAGGTATAGCAGTAGCGCTCCCTTACCAGCACTACAGCTACTAGTTAGCTGTAGCGCCTTAGTGGTAGCGCTGGTACCAGCACTACTCCTAGCTATAAAACAAGCGCTACTACTAGGGTTTTCCCTAGTAGTGCTAGTAAGAATTGGAATTTATTTTGATGGAAGGCAACACATCATCCAAGATGCCCCTTCACTTCAAAGGTTGATCCTTGATTCTAGTTATTCACCGTTGCATATAACCATCCTCTCTGTGCCTAAACTAGAGACCTTGGGTGTAATACATGATCTCTGTGCTCATTTGAATATGGTGTTTGGCTCCACGGTTCTTCAGGTACTTTATATTATCATCTACACTTGTAACCATAAGCTGCATTTTAAATTTCTGCGCATAAGTTATATATCATCTTGGAGTACACATTTTGCACTAATATTATGTTCTATGCTCAATGAAGAGTTTCTTCATGGATGGCCTATCAATGGTGCTGGATTCTATCAAGATCTTATATATCCAAATGAATAGTCTTGATCTGAACAAGATAATTGGCTTGCTGCAATGCTTTCCATGTCTGGAGAAGTTGTATATAAAGGTGATAATTTCACGCACATTGGAAGCCCGCATATAGTGTGCTAGAATTAACCGTTCAGATGTTGCTCTTTGGACACTCTTTTTTTAGACCTTAACTGTTTTCAATCTTCATGTCTATTTAGGAAACAGGACGGGGTAAGAAAGTTATAATCAATCAATGGATTCGTAAGCACCGGGATTTTCTCACTTCTGATGACATTCGACTGAAGACAATAACGCTAGAACGATATGTAGCCAACCATGCAAACACTAGATTTGTCACATTCTTCCTGCTGAATGCGAGGCCTCTATTATCTATCAGGCTTAAGTTTATCAGCAGCATGGTTTTGACGGATGGGTATGTCGAAGAGCAAAAAAAGGAGTTTTAGGTGGGCAAAAGAGCTTCTTAATGTGTCGGGCTTCTATTTACAACATATTGTGGTCATAATCCAGTAAATTTTACGACCCAGGATGTTTATTCGATGGATTTGACCAATCCATTTGACTGTGACTCCCAAAAATAGTGCGGGAGTTAGATGTTGTTGCCCTTTTCAACCTGGGTTTTGTCCAAACCTGATGAACAATTAACCCTCATGTTTTTGTACAGTTTGTAAGCTGGAGTTAGATGTTATTGCCCTTTTCAACTCGGTTGTGACTGTCATATTTTCTTTGAAACAAGGAAAATTTCTTGCCATTCGTTTAATTTAGAGTGAAATATTGTAAAAAAATCCCAACCAAGGGAAATAACATCAGTCTCGCCGGCTGCTTGAGCTCACTATGCATTACAGAAGCCAAGTGATTAGCCCCCACCAGCACCCACAAACTTATTTTGAATAGCACACCAAATGGGTTGTAAATTTTCATCGGAAAGGTTGCATGACCATGACAGATTTTCATTCTGACATTTGGGACCCACAAGGAAATAGCCTATCCAAGGTGGTGTCGACCTACCAGCTAGTCAACAAACGATTCTGCCTACCAGCCGTTGGATTGACATCCATCATCTGTCGTGTATCTTCTATCTCTTGTCTTCTTCCTCCAGCCACCCAAACCAAACCACCCCGTTGGCTCCACCTGCTCCCGCCTCCCATGGCTGACTGCGTGTCCCCGCCCTTCCGTGCCCTCTAACGTTGGCCAGTCCCTTCCTCTATTCCCCCACACGTCCTGTTATTCCCCGGTGACGTCAACCCCAACACGCACCCGCACCTGAAGCAGTCAACCCTCGTACTCCCCTCCGCCTGAGACTGGACAGCTTCCACGGCTCCTGTTTGTTCCGTCCGAGGCCTCGCCGTCATCCTCCGCCTTGGTTCACTCACTGTGCGCGGTGCACCACCCTCTTGCGTTGTCAACATCGTCAACAACCGAGATGAACAAGGAGATGACTAAACGTGGAGAGGATGACAGTATGGACCCACCATCGTCATGGAAGTATGCAAGCAAGTGTGTCGTTATTACAAGCCCAAAAAATGGTTCCTCCTAATGGTTGGACATCTGGGGCTCACGCCATTGTCAACATAGTCAATAAACGAGAGAATTACACAGTGAGCGGCTGACACCAGGGACCCAGGAGGTCGCGTAGTTGGTTTTTACTTTTTTTAGGAACAAGCAGTTGTTATTTATAGTAGTTTTAGAGACGGATCAGGGTAACAACGGGGCTGTGCGGGGGCTATGGCCTGTCTAGCCAGGGTTTTATTTATGTTTAACACATCATGAGCCCAATTGTGTTTCTTTCTTAATGAAAATTGCTAGCCCAGTTCTATTTTTTAGAAGAAATACCCAAATGAGGCCTACTTGCTTTATCAGCCCTGCTGTGCTGCAAATCTTTCAAGATGAGGAGAGTTTCATTCAGTTTGCCCAGTAATGGGATGTACATTTTTAAAACACATCAAACCGGGAATTAGTTTCAATTTTTTTTCATTACAAGATTTTAAATTCCATTGATTTTTATGCGTGGACAATTATTTGGATTTTATATTTATATAAATTATTTTTCAAAATAGTTTGAATGTGACTCGATATTTTGGGATTAAAAACAGTTGACCGCACCGAAATATGCAAAATTTCATATAATTTTTAACCGTGGCCACAATATGGGGTGTAATGCTAACAAAAAGAAGATGGGCTCCAAAAAAATTCTTAAGAATTAGCAAATGGGCTGCAAAATATTAGAAATAATGGCAGATGGGTTGTATGTTGTTTTCCACAGATTTGAGGCTGACTTGTGTGGCTGCTATAGGTTGACGCGTATGCTTTCCTAAAAAGAAAAGGTTGATGCACACGCAACGCCGTGTTAACTTTTAGTCAACACACGAGAGCAATGACTGTTGGATGTCCATCCAACGGCCGTCGTGCTTGTTCAATCTCTGCTCTTCCAGCTCCAGCCGCTCAAACAAGCACCGGCGGGACTGCCAGCTCCCTCCTCCCGCGGCTGGCCGTGCTGCCGCGCAGGCCTCACCGTGTAACACTCCAAAAATTTTGATTTGGTTTTTTTATCAAATATTTTCATTGGAAGGAGGTTATTTAATTTTTCCAAAAGACTCTCCTTCTCAAAAAAAAATTATGACAAATATTTCATGGGTTCTTCCCAACCTTGATTTTTGGTCTTGAGGGTTTTTCATATTGTGTTGGCTGAACACACATAATTTTGGAAGATTTTTACAATTCTTTTTATTAAAAAGAACTCTTATAAATTATGGATTTATTATTTCCCCATTCAAAGATTTTCTCTTTTGCCATGACCTATGTTGAAAACTTGCTTCCAAACCCATCTCCCTACTTTGGGTCAAGCCTAGCATCAACTTCCAGCAAGTTTCAACTTCCCCTTGAGAGCCTTCTTCCCCGACTCCGGCCGCCCCGATCCGCTTCGGGCTCCGGCAAGATTCTCTCTGGTGGGAGCACCCCCGCCTCCCAAACCGTGCCAGTAGCCTCCTAGTACACCCACTCCCCTAACATGCGCTTCAATTTGGCGTCTGCAGCCCTCCTCGGTGAAATCCATCACCGCCCGAACCACCGTCGGCCGAAGTGGAGGCCGCCGTTGACGTGGTGCTCGCCGACGACCAACTCCACCACCCACAGACGCGGAAGAGCTCCGTGAGTCCCTAGGTACTTTCCGTTTCCCCTACCTCGCTGTGGATCGACGCCGGCGACCACCGCGATCCTCGGGCGTCGGTGTGCTCTGTTTAAACTTATAAACCTGACGGGTGGGACCCCCTCGTCAGCATCTCCTCTCTTATTCGAACCGGTTTCTGAAAACGCCTTCGGGCAAAGTACGTGTTCCCTTTGGTTTGACGTATTTCCAGCCGAAGCGTTTTCTGTTTTTCTAAACTAGCCCCTGGAAAGTTTCTTTTTCATTACAGTTTAGTCCCAAGACTAAAACCTTAATAACTTTTAAACAAAAGATGATTTTGAGTTGATTCTTTTTCTGTCATCTTTAATTTTCTATCTAGTTTTTTATCATGTTTATTTGAAAAATATGTGGTACAATTTTTATGCACGCACGGTATTTACGTTAGTACCCGATTTTTTTAACATAGATACCGAAGGAGGTGACGGAGTCAAACTTCGCCGAGCTGCATCCGACTACTCCGAACCAGGCAAGCATGTTTGACCCTTTGATATGATGAGTGTCTTGCATGTTTGCTTGAGTAGTTTTCTCATGGCATGTTTATATAAGCATTAGTGAATGTTATATTGCATGCAAGGCAAGCCACAAGTGAGCTTCGAAATTTGATGTGTTCATATGATGGTGAGATAACCTGATCATGTGGTGGCATGATAGGTTGCAAGCTGGTATGGTTGAAGCATGCCAGTCTTATGTCAACCGTTTAACTCCAGTATTAACGTGGATCAAGTCATGTTCCCGTTCGTCCCCTATTTTCGTGCTGCCACATGTCTTCTGCAAAGAATGCGGCCTAGTCAGTTGCAAACCTCTTTCCTTGTACACACCAAATAGAGGGGCCCCGATGAGGGTTCCATGTCCCTGTATTAAAGCCTGTCATCCGGTCAGGGGGCATGGTTATTTCCGGTAGGGACCGAGAGGGGGGCACCCCTTAGAGGGCGTGATATAAATTTGATCCCATGCTACTCGAGGTTGTGGCCTCCCCGTCTAGGGTGATTCCTGGCAGCGGAATGTGGAATGGGTGTGTACTGGTTAGATGTGTTTCTTCTAAAATATCATAAACGGAACTAGTCCTTTATGACTACGGAAATTCGTTGGCTCTGGGTAAAGAGTACAAACTCTGCAGAGTCAAAACCATTCGGGTAGCCGTGTCCATGGTCAAGGACTGTGATCAACATATCAATGTCAAGATCGATTGTCGGCCTCAACGTCCGGCCTCGTACGGGCCTCGATGTCGGTCTCAGTGACAATCTCCGGTGAACGAACATGAGTGGTAAACCCGTCTGAATGTTATTCCTGTGGATGGACTAACTAGTTTATTATTATGTACTGAGTATTTTCTTGGGATGATTTAAATTCATGAGCTACTTGAATTCGAATGGTGAAATATAAGCCCTTTATGTGATGTCGCTCAGACGTCCGATCGTGGCATTCTTGTTATTTACTTTTGATATAAGCCCTTTATGTGATGTCGCCGACGTCCGACTGTGGCATTCTTGTTATTTACTTTTGATATAAGACCTTTATGTGATGTCGCTCGGACATCCGACTGTGGCATCCTTGTTATTTACTTTCATTATAAGCCCTTTTCGAGATGTCACTTACATGTCCGATTCTGGCACGTACTGTCATTTACATTCCAATATAAGCCCTTTATGTGGTGTCGCCCTGACGCCCGACTGCGGCATGTTAATTTATTTTACCTTTCGAGGCGCCGCTCGCATAATCTGATCGGTCTTCAGCTATTTTAGGGGGAATTTCGGGAGGACTACCGCCTGACTTCCTTTTTATGTTACATGCAGTGCAAAACTTATTATCTGAGTGCGCATTACGTTTCTGCTCATACGCATCATGTTTGCATTTGTTATATCTTATGTCCAAACTGTCTTGCGATTACATTCAAAGTACTCACCTGGCTTGTTGATTTGGCTAGATGTTGACGAAGGCGATCTTATGGATGAAGAGTACGATAGCCAGTCCAACGCCTAGAGGGGTCCCGCATAGCCCGCGATCCTGGAGTTGGTCACTTGTATTATATACGCTTCCGCCACCCAAAATAAATCATCGAGCCTCACTCAGGCGCTTGATGAGCTGTAAGATTTTGGATTCATGTCACCCACTTCACTATGACATATCCATCACCACTTTTATTACGAGTCAGTAGTTATGCCACCACACCCTTTGTGTCATATCCGCCTTTATGTATAATATCGGCGTTCTTGTAATAAATTGTTGAGTAGCCTCAGCCCAACCTTGTATAATATTTAGTACTTCTGGATTTCTGTGTCAAGGATTTGTCTACCAGTAAGGATGATTTCCCTATACTGGTCTGATATAAGGGTCGGTCTTCCAATAAATGTTTTACTAGAAACGGTCCTAACAACCTTGGTATCAGAGCCAGGCTGACTGTAGGAAGCCACTAGGTGCGATCGCTAATCGGTTATTAGCGCATTTAGTGCTGTTATTTAACATTTGCAAATGTAGCAATTTTCTGTTAGTCATCATAAATTTATGATTTGACTATTCGGAATTTTTGTCTACCTTTATAGATGGCTGGCAGCGACTATGAGTCACAGGTGTTCGCCAATGTACCTGAGGGGTTTATCAAGCTTCTCGTCTCCATCACCAAGGTCGCGATCAGGCCATCGGCTCGTCCCGAGTTCACACTCTACCAGCACAAGCTCAGCGACAGCGTATCTATGCACCAGGCCGCGGTGCAATTCAAGGGAGGACGATCTGAGTCACGCCGCTTCCGATTTGTGGGAAGGGCCATGCCTACGGAGAGGCATGCCATGCAGTTGGCTGCCCGTGAGGCAATAGCTCGTCTCCGGGATGCTCTTCCTTAGATGAAGGCTCGTTGCTACCGCTACCTCCCTTGCCACATGTCGTACAAATGTCACTATGCGTTCGCTTGCGCTAGGGGGGAGAGAGATGAGGCTATTGAGATGCTTGTTGAGTATCTCAAAGCTCTTGATGCAGCTTTTGATAACCTCATGGACAACCTTGTGGCTGCTCGTAAGGACTTTGTTCAAGGCTGTTCCGCCAACAGGAGGGAGCTCCTCCATACGGCACCACCACTGACTTTTGCCTCGTCCTCAGCATCCTATACACCTACCATCTTAGCCACCCCTCGCCGCCTGCCTACCACTGAGGAGTTTGACCAAGTCATTGCTCCTACTCCAGTCAGTGCTGCACCACCTGCCGCGCCCGCACCAACTCCTCAACTCAGTACTTTGCGCCTGGAGCCTATTAGTGAGGAGGAGGTTGAGTCTCCAGCATCACTGGGTCTTACCCTCGGCAGGTCGAGGGAAGTTTTTACCATCTCCGACTGAGTGCTCCTAGCGGCCGTGCGATGTACCAACTTGTATGATATGTTTATATGTATATAGGTTTGGTGAGAAGTAGTTTGTGTGCGCATCATGTAGGAACTCAGAGAAGTGCACTAGCCTAAATAACATGTCAGGAAGGTGTACGCACATCCTGAGTGATGTATTGTATAATTACGACTTGCGTGTAAGATATGTACTGAGCGGTCCTTCTCCATGCGCAATCAAGTATTTTCTTGAAAAATCTTGGAGTCTTTAAAAATTCTACCTTTGCGAGATTATTTATTTTTGCGACTCAGATTTTTTTCCTCATGAGTTCTGCAAAAATATCCCAGAGTGGAAAATGCCTCGTCCCTGGACTCGTTCCATGCCAAGTCCGCCGGAAGAAAATTATGGTACCCAGACAAGCAACAATTTCACACAGGGCCAAGTCAGCAAGGCAGTGAAGCAGCATTTTCTCAAGTATGCCGCCTTTATGAGCAAAGCCAGCAGTAGCATCAAGAAATGATGAATCATGTTATCAATATGGGAAATCACCGTGAACCATATCAGCAACATTCCAAATTGTCTAAAGTACAAAAGACGCGTCCCCCAACGTTCTCTCACACTGATAGACCTCTTAAGGCCGATGAATGGCTTCGAGACATTGAAAGGAAGTTAATTATTGCACAATGTTCGGACCGTGAGAAGGTACTTTACACACCTCACTACCTCACTGGAGCAGCTGCATCATGGTGGCAAAATTTACTACACATGCACCCCAATGAAAATAACATCACCTGGGAAGAATTAAAGAAGGTTTTCATGGGGCGCACATTTCCAGAAGCATTAAGAAGATCAAGAAAAGGGAGTTTGATGACCTCAAGCAGAGAACCATGACAGTGACTGAGTACAATAGTCAGTTTACTCAAATATCTCGTTATGCCAACGAAGAGCATATAACTGAAAATAAAAAGATGGAAAAAAATTTGGACAGTCTGGCACCAACACTTAAATGCCAGTTGGTCGTACACACCTTTCCGGATTTCAAAACACTTGTCGACAAATCCATTACATTGGAAAATGAGCGCCGCGGCTTGGAGGATTTTCGCAAGTGCAAAAGGGACAAGACTACTCATGCTTGCAACAACCGGAACAAGACTGATTTTCAGAAAAATGGAGCAAACAAATCCACGACCAATGTTCCACGCCCAAACAAAAAATTTCATGCAAGGGGCAAGGATTTTACGTATCGCCCAGGTGTTACTTGATAAGCTTGTGGAGAGGAAGGACACTATGCCAAACAGTGCCAAAAACCAAGAAACTCGGCCCCCAAGCCGAACAACAGTGGAAATAATTCATCCCCCAAGCATAACAACTTCAACCCCAATAACAATCACAAGAAGGGTCACTTGAACCATGTGACCAAGGAGGAAGCACAGAATGCCCCGAATATCGTACTCGGTACGTTCCCTGTCAACACAATACCTGCCATGGTTTTGTTTGATTCTGGAGCTTCTCACTCGTTCATTTCAAAGAAATTTGCTTTGCAACATGATTTTTCGATGCTTCCCATGGAAAAATCCATGATCATCAAGTCCCCCAGGATTAAGCAAATCACTCAGAGTTACTACCAAGGTGTGGTTATTGAGATTGAGGGACTAAAGTTTTAGGCAAACCTCATTGTATTGGAAAATAAGGGACTGGATGTTATCCTAGGAATGGACTGGTTAACCACCAACAAGGGATTTATCGACTGCTTCAATCGGACTGTAATTCTTACCCATCATCACGGGAAGACGATAAAAATTGCAGCTCAAGAAAGACCAATATCACGGCAACCAAGGTTGAACAAGGTGGACGTTTCAGAGTTAAGAAAAGTTCCATTGGTGTGTGAGTCCCCCGACGTATTTCCCGAAGAACTACCAGGCATGCCACCAGACCGGGAAATAGAGTTCAGCATTGAACTAGCACCTGGAACCACCCCCATTTACAAGAAACCCTATAGAATGGCACCCTCCGAGTTGGTAGAATTAAAGAAGCAAATAAAAGAATTACTGGACAAAGGATTTATTCGGGCCAGCTCCTCACCTTGGGGTTCACCAGTATTATTTGCCAAGAAAAAGGATGGGACACTGAGATTATGTATAGACTATCGAGCACTCAACATGGTCACCATCAAAAACAAATATCCGATGCCACGGATAAATGATTTATTTGACCAGCTCGCACAAGCCAAGGTTTTCTCAAAAATTGATTTAAGGTCGGGGTATCATCAATTAAAAGTACGGACAGAAGATATCCCTAAGACAGCATTCACCTCCGTGACACGGATTATATGAATTTACAGTAATGCCGTTTGGACTGACAAACGCCCCCGCATATTTTGTCCACCTCATGAACAAAGTGTTTATGAAATTTATGGACAAATTTGTTGTAGTGTTCATTGATGATATTATGGTGTACTCTAAGACACCAGAAGAACATGCTGAACATCTCAGAATTGTACTGGGATAATTAAGGAAACATCAATAATACGCCAAATTCAGCAAATGCAAATTTTGGTTAAGACAGGTTGGTTTTCTAGGCCACGTATTGACCCAAGAAGGTGTTGCCGTGGACCCAGAAAAAGTCAAGGCCATACTTGGCTGGAAACCACCAGCCAACGTAATGTATGTACGAAGTTTCCTAGGAATGGCTGGATATTACCGAGGGTTTATTGAGGGTTCTCCACCATAGCAAAACTAATGACACAAGCTACTCAAGAAGGATAAGAAATTCGTGTGGATCAAGCGCGAGAAAAGTTTCCAAGAACTCAAAAGGAAATTAACGACAAAGACCAAGATTGGTTATACCGGACATACACAAGAATTTTGAAGTATATTGTGACGCATCCCTAAGGGCATCGGATGCGCATTAATGCAAGAAGGCAAAGTAGTCGTGACACGCTTCACGCAACTACTGAAAGCATGAAGAAAATTATCCTACTCATGACTTGGAATTGGCGATCATTCATGCACTCAAAGAGTGGAGGCACTTTTTGCTTGGAAATCGTTGTGAAATATATACGGACCATAAAAGCCTCAAATATATTTTCACGCAACCAGAACTCAATTTACGGCAACGGCGCTGGTTGGAATTAGTGAAAGATTATGATGTTGGCATTCACTACCATCCAGGAAAGGCGAATGTAGTGGCAGATGCTCTTAGTCGAAACCCCAGCTCGGGCAACGACAATCTACAAAACTTGAGACCTGAATTTCAGCAGGAGTTCCCCAAACTCAACTTGGTGATGGTCACCGAAGGCAATGTGTCAAATTTGGAAATACAGCCCACCCTAATGGAATAGATTAAGAAGGCTCAGCATGGACACCCCAGCATCGAAGGCATAAAAAGAAAAGTGAGTATGGGCAAGGCTTCAGAATTCGTCATAGACGATAGGGGAATATTATGGTACGGTAACAGACTTCGCGTACCAACTATAGAGGACCTCAAACAGCAAATTCTAGCCCAAGGCCACACCGCTCCATATTCAATCCACCCTCGAGGAACCAAAATGTACAAGGACATTCAGGAAAAAAATTGGTGGCACGGTATGAAGAGGGATATAGCCACATTCATTGCATGTTGTTATTCATGTCAGCGCATTAAAGCCGAGCACCAAAAACCAGCAGGACTATTACAGCCAAACAGGATACCTGAGTGGAAATGGGACGAAATTGGGATGGATTTTATTGTAGGGCTACCTCGGTCACGACACGGAAATGATGCCATATGGGTCATCACAGATAGATTAACTAAGGTGGCACATTTCATCCCAGTAAAGACAACCCACACCACTCAGAAGCTTGCCAAATTTATCTCTCCCGTATAGTTTGTTTGCACGGAATTCCAAAGACTATAATGTCTGACAGAGGCACTCAATTTGTCTCTAGATTTTGGGATCATATACAACAAGCTCTGGGAACTCAACTAGTATTCAGTACAGCATACCACCCCCAGACTGGAGGACAAACTGAACGTGTGAACCAAATTCTAGAGGACATGCTAAGAGCATGTGTTCTCACTTATGGAACCAGTTGGGAAGAAAGCTTGTCATATGCTGAGTTCACATACAACAACAAGTTACCAAGCCAGTCTACAAATGGCACCTTTTGAAGCCTTGCATGGGCGAAGATGCCGTACCCCATTAAATTGGTCAGAAACAGGAGACAGTCGTATCTTCGGCCCAAACATGCTCAAAGAAGCTGAGGAGAAAGTTAGACTAATCAGGGATCGACTCAAGACAGCCCAGAGCCGACAAAAGAGTTATTACGATAAAAAACATCGCAAAGTCAGCTTTGAACCCGGTGAGTATGTGTATCTACGAGTATCTCCTATGAGGGGCCTGCAGCGATTCAAAGTTAAGGGAAAGCTAGCACAATGATTTATTGGACCCTTCTGTGTAATTGCGCGAAGAGGCACAGTAGCCTACCAGCTAGACCTACCCAAAGAACTGTCAGGTGTCCACGACGTGTTCCACGTCTCACAGTTGAGGAAATGTGTAAGCAACCCAGAAGGATGCATCTTCAGAACTGCACCTCACCTACGAGGAACGTCCAATAAAAATATTAGAGGAATCTGAAAGGAGGACCCGTCAGAAAACAATTAAGTTTTTCAAGGTTCAGTGGTGCAACCACACCGAGGATGAAGCAACATGGGAAAGAGAGGATTTTCTTTGGACAGAGTACCCACACCTGTTTGAGGATCAGCTGAAATCTCGGGGACGAGATTTTTCCTAAGGGGGTAGGTGTTGTAACACTCCAAAAATTTTGACTTGTTTTTTTTATCAAATATTTTGATTGGAAGGAGGTTATTTATTTTTTCTAAAAGACTCTCCTTCTCAATTTTTTTATGACAAATATTTCATGGGTTCTTCCCAACCTTGATTTTTGGTCTTGAGGGTTTTTCATATTGTGTTGGCTCAACACAAATAATTTTGGAAGATTTTTACAATTCTTTTTATTAAAAAGAACTCTTATAAATTATGGATTTATTCTTTCCCCATTCAAAGATTTTCTATTTTGCCATGACCTATGTTAAAAACTTCCTTCCAAACCCACCTCCCTACTTTGGGTCAAGCCTAGCATCAAATTCCAGCAAGTTTCAACTACCGCTAGATTTTATTTCTATTTATTTTAACCTCAAAATCTTTTCTGTCATTTAAATTGGACCTTAGGGATTTACAAAGGAACTGCGAGATTTCCTTTTGAGTTTTGACTCCAAATAAATTCCTCTGACTAGTCCTTAGCACCCTCAACCAAGATCCATCAAGATCTGCTGGTCCACAGTTCAAATTTTTCAAAATGTGTTGTTGCAACTTTGGACCTGATTTGCCATTTTTGGTGAAATTAATACTTTTTCTTTTCCTAAATATCTAAGATAATTCAGGCAGTCTCCAGATGCATCAAGAGATCACCTCACCAAGTCCCAGCTGAAGAAAAACTTTCCACGTGCCTAAATCATTTCGTCGAGCAATTTGGCGTGCCTTCGCTCATATTCAGAAATTCAGTGTTTCGATTCGAGACAACGATGTCGTTTTAAATCGATCGGCAGCGTCAATCTCGCCAGTGCTCTCGTTGGCTCGTTGCTCACTGCTTCCCCTTCTTATCCATCGCGCCGCACGGTCGTCTGGACGGGTGCGAGCGTCGGTGGTGAGTTGGCAGGGGCACATCGCCCCCGTGAGCGGTGGCAGCAACGCTTACTGTGGCCGCCAGAGAGGCTCAGCGTGGAACGGCGCCGTCCAGCACTGCCCACACCACCAGGAGCCTCCGCGTGGCCATCCCATTCCCTGTGCGTGCTGCAGAGCCGTCGTAGTTCCCTGGAAGGCGCAGAGCATGCTCCCTGCCGCTGACATGCCCGTGAGGCCGTTCCGTCGAGAACTTGGAGTATGACCCAAGTTGTACCAAGTTTAGCCGAGAACGGAACCAGTGAACCAATCTGAAGATGCCAAGTCGCTTAAATCTCCAGTCCAACCTCCGCCTCGCCTTAATCACTCACCGGATAAACCCCGTTCTCGGCAACCGCCTCGGGCCGGCTATAAATGGAGGCCCCAAGCTCGTTCCTGACCCAGCACCTCCCCTCCTTGCCCCAGAACCTCGCCACGCTCATCGGAGGGCCTCGGGAGAGCCTTCTTCCCCGACTCCGGCTGCCCCGATCCGCTTCGGGCTCCGGCAAGATTCTCTCTGATGGGAGCACCCCCGCCTCCCAAACCGTGCCAGTAGCCTCCTAGTACACCCACTCCCCTAACCCGCGCTTCAATTTGGCGTCTGCATCCCTCCTTGGTGAAATCCATCACCGCCCGAACCACCGTCCACCGGAGTGGAGGCCGCCGTCGACGTGGTGCTTGCCGCCGACCAACTCCACCACCCACAGATGCGGAAGACATCCGTGAGTCCGTAGGTACTTTCCCTTTCCCCAACTTTTAAACAGAAGATGATTTTGAGTTGATTCTTTTTCTGTCATCTTTATTTTCTATCTAGTTTTTTATCATATTTATTTGAAATATATTTGGAACAATTTCTATGCATGCACATTATTTACGTTAGTACCCGCTCTTTTTTAACATAGATACTGAAGGAGGTGACGGAGCCGCAAACTTCGCCGAGCCAGACTCCGACTACTCCGAACCAGGCAAGCATGTTTCGAAATTTGATGTGTTCATATGATGGTGAGATAACCTGATCATGTGGTGGCATGATAGGTTGCAAGCAGGTATTGTTGAAGCATGCCAGTCTTATGTCAACCGTTTAACTCCAGTATTAACGTGGATCAAGTCATGTTCCCGTTCGTCCCCTTTTTTCGTGTTGCCACATGTCTTCTCCAAAGAATGCGGCCTAGTCAGTTGCAAACCTCTTTCCTTGTACATACCAAATAGAGGGGCCGCGATGAGGGTTCCATGGTCCTGGATTAAAGCCCGTCATCCGGTCAGGGGGCATGGGTCTTTCTGGTTGGGACCGAGAGGGGGGCACCCATTAGAGCGCGCGATATAAATTTGATCCCATGCTACTCGATGTTGTGACCTCCCCGTCTTAGAGTTTTTCTTGAACGTTGCCTAGGGTGATTCCTGGCAGCGGAATGTGGAATGGGTGTGTACCAGTTAGATGTGTTTCTTCTAAAATACCATAATCGGAACTAGTCATTTATGACTACGGAACTCCGTTGGCTGTGGGTATAGAGTACAAACTCTGCAGAGTCAAAACCATTCGAGTAGCCGTGTCCGTGGTCAAGGACTGTGATCAACATATCAATGTCGATGTCGATTATGGTCTCAACGTCCGTCTCAACGACAGTCTCAGTGTCAGTCTCAGTGACAATCTCCGGTGAACAAACATGAGTGGTAAACCCGGCTGAATGTTATTCCTGTGGATGGACTAACCAGTTTATTATTATGTACTGAGTATTTTCTTGGGATGATTTAAATTCATGAGCTACTTGAATTCGAATGGTGAAATATAAGCCCTTTATGTGATGTGACTCAGACGTCCGACTGTGGCATTCTCGTTATTTACTTTTGATATAAGCCCTTTATGTGATGTCGCTCAGACGTCCGACTGTGGCATTCTTGTTATTTACTTTTGATATAAGCCCTTTATGTGATGTCGCTCAGACGTCCGACTGTGGCATTCTTGTTATTTACTTTTGATATAAGACCTTTATGTGATGTCGCTCGGACATCCGACTGTGGCATCCTTGTTATTTACTTTCATTATAAGCCCTTTTCGAGATGTCACTTAGACGTCCGATTCTGGCACGTACTGTCATTTACATTTCAATATAAGCCCTTTATGTGGTGTCGCTCTGATGCCCGATTGCGGCATGTTAATTTATTTTACCTTTCGAGGCGTTGCTTCAGACACCCGATCGGTCTTCAGCTATTTTAGCGGGATTTTGGGAGGACTACCGCCTGACTTCCTTTTTATGTTACATGCAGTGCAAAATTTATTATCTGAGTGTGCATTACTAGTCTGCTCATGGGCATCATGTTTGCATTTGTTATATCTTATGTCCAAACTATCTTGCGAGTACATTCGAAGTACTCACCTAGCTTGTTGATTTGGCCAGATGTTGACGAAGGCGATCTTATGGATGAAGAGTACGATAGCGAGTCCGACGCCTAGAGGAGTCCCAGTCAGTCCCGTGCGATCCTGGAGTTGGTCACTTGTATTATATACCCTTCCGCCACCCAAAATAAATCATCGAGCCTCACTAAGGCACTTGATGAGCTGTAAGATTTTGGAGTCCTGTCACCCACTTCACTGTGACATATCCACCACCACTTTTATTATGAGTCAGTAGTTATGCCACCACACCCTTTGTGTCGTATCCGCCTTTATGTATAATATCGGCGTGCTTGTAATAAATTGTTGAGCAGCCTCAGCTCAACCTTGTATAATATTTAGTACTTCTGGATTTCTGTATCAAGGATTTGTCTACAGTAAGGATGATTTCCCTATACTGGTATGATATAAGGGTCAGTCTTCCAATAAATGTTTTACTGGAAAACGTCCTGACACATCGCCCCACCGTACTCCCATCGTTGTCCTAGGCATCCCTCTACTCACCCACACCTGCTGTTATTCTCTGGCGATGGCAGACGAACCAGTAAACCCTCGTACTCCCCTCTGTGTGGGAAACAAATGTCGAGTCTTCCCAGGCTCCGTGTCGTTCCCTTCCTAGGCCTCGCCGTCATCCACCGCCCTGGTGCTCTCGGCGTGGTGTGGTCAACTTGGTCAACGAATGACATCCATCGGAAGTGGATTGTACGTGGAGAGGCTTACAGCTGGGTCCATGACCGCATGCAAGGAATTGCCTCATCATTACGTGCAAAATAAAGATTCCTCCACCTGACAGATGGGACCCACCGGAAGGGCCTCTGTATTTCGCGAAAAAATGTTCCCCCCACTGACAAGTCGGACCCACCAGCTATATCTTCGCACGCATGGAAGTGACTCCCTATTAAGCAGAAAAAAATGAATACCCCCCTGCTAGATGGTACCCACCATAGTGGGAGGTTGACTTGTGGGCCTACTAAGTTGATCGGGATGGAGGGCTTTGTCAACTTAGTCAATATGAATGATTCTAGCTCCAGTTACCATATGATGTCCATCCAACGGTCGTTGTGCTTCTAAAACCTCTGGTCTTCTTACTCCAGCCGCCCAAACCAGCGCCGCTCGTGCCGCGTGCTCCTGCATCCCATTGCCGGCTGTGATGCCGCGGAGGCCTCACCGCCCCCTACTACTCCCATCGTTGGCCAGGCCATCCACTCACCCACATCCCCTATTATTCTGCGGTGACAGCAACCCCACACTGCAACCGAACCAGTGAACCCTCGCACTCCTCTCCGCCTGGGCTTCCACTGCGGCGTCTTCCCCGGCTCCGCGTCATCCCCTACCTAGGCCTCGTCGTCGTCCATCGCCCTGGTTCTCTCGGTGTGACGTGGTCAACGTGGTCAAGGAACGGCTTCCATCAGAAGAGTACTGTACGTGGAGAGGCTGACAGCTGGGTACACGGCCGCAGCAAGGAAGTGCCTCATTATTACGCAAAAAATAATGATTCCTACACCTGACAGCAGGGACCCACCGAATGGGCCACCATATTTCGTGAAAATAACATTTCCACCTTGACTGTTGGGACCCACTAGCTACATATTCGCACACAAGAAAGTGCCTAACAGTCGGGACCCACCTGGTCGAAGCATAAGTAGCGTTGTCATTCAGGCCGCTAGCGTGTACGAACATGCTGGCCCATCCGTTTGTCTGTAGGCTACAGCGATGTACCGTGGCCGTGTATGGAAGGACACGTGTCGTAGTAGAGGTACGCACGTAGCATGTCACGCAGTCCCATTAATATCGTGTACACATATGTACAACGGCCAGGGTGCAAGAAAGTAAATACGGCCACGTATGTACATATGGGCGGGGTCTCGAACGCCTACTCGCGCATACGTACGGCTAGGGCTCGTGTACATGGCTGGGTCATTACGGAGAAACTGCGTCATCGTCGTGTTCATCGGGAGCCAACTGGCTTGGACAAAGCAGTCGATCGAAACGAGGCCTGGCATACCACAGAACGAAGGAAACGGCCTTGTGTTCGACCGCTCATGGTCAAAACGGGATCTGTTCATCGGGAGGGGTCTGGCGTACCGCAAAATGGAGGAAACAGACTTCTCTTGGACATCCTACGGTCGAAATGGGGTCCTATTGATCGGGAGGGGTGTGGCGTACCGCAAAACGGGACTCCACGGGATACTGTTCATCTCCACCGTCAGCTGCCTCCACGGGCTACGATTCATCCACCATCGACCTCCTCCAGCCTCCACCTATGATTGTTCATCCATTGGGTCTCCACTCCTGCCTCCACCTACGACTGTTCATCCACGGACTCCTATTCATCCAGCCTCCACCGCTCCTCCACCGCTACTGGTCAACCATCCCTCTATATGGGGTCCTGTTCAACCACCCCTCCATGGGCTACTGTTTATCGAGCCCTCCACCGGCTACTATTCAATCAGCCCTCCACGGGGTCGTCCTATTCATCCAGCCCTCCACGGGGTCCTGTTCATCCACCACCAACCGGCTCGATCGATCGGGGTCCTGTTCATCCAGCGGCAACGGCCTCTACTACCACGTGGTCCTGTTCATCCAACCCCCCACCGGGAACTGTTCATCCAACCCCCCCTCCCCAACAACACTGACTATTCATCCAGAGGCAGCATTGATCGGCGTCAGTTAGCAGCAGTAGCGAAGGAATCGCTCGATGGGGTTCAGTTAACAGCCATCGATCGATCGCTCGGGTTCAGTAACGCGTAGCCTACAGTGCAATCGCTCGGGTTCAGTAGGCGAACGCCTCTCTCGGGTTCAATTACAGCCCAATGCCTTGCACCCACGTGCGTACGTGTACGAGAGAAACGTGCATCGCTCGGCCCCAACCACCCACCGTAACCGGAAACTCCCCAATATTTTCCTCGCCCTCGCTTCTACCACAATTTTTTCCATCATGGACGGCCAAAAGAATGTCATGCAGCTGCGTCTCCAGCCCGCCCAGGACGAAAAGACCATTTTCTGTCATGATTTTTTGTCATAGAAGTAGGAGCCCACCACATCTATGATGATACCGGGTTTTTGCACAATTATCATCATAGATGTGTCATAAGAATGACAGAAAAAATTCATTCGGCCCGAAATGTCACGGATGTGTCTTTTTTGTAGTGTATTTTACGCGTTTCATCTGTGTTGTGTGTTTCCCGGCGCAAGTTTCAAGTTTCACAGCGAAATTTTCATTAGGCGCGTGATTTCAAAATTTAGTCCTCCCACCACATCCCCACCCATCGCATTTCTGCAGTATCTCCCCACCCTGCCGCCCTCCCAGCAACTCAAACCACCGCCACCGTTGCAACCACAGCTTCAACCACATCTACGTTCTTCCCGAGCATCATCGATCCAGTCGGGTAACCTACCGATCTCTATTACAGCCCCGGCCTGATTGCTTAAATGGCGCTTGCGAAACATCCTCGTGCCTCCAAATCTCCATGGCCCCTACCTATAGAGCATTGTCGTGCAAGCCCAACCACATATCACATGGAGCTCGAGGGCTGACGGCGGTCGATGGCACGATGGCCGCTGTGCGTGTCGACCCGGAGGAACACATCACCTCTGCCGCCGCCGACTTCGTGCAGGATCTGGCCCAGATGAAGTGCCCAATGACTACCCCAAGACTTACCAAGTATGATCTGACCAACACAATCTCACCAATACAAGTTGCAATGGCTATGTTTTATACGGTTGATGTATCAAGCATGTTCGTGCCTTGTTTATTTCTGTACTGCACACTATGTGATGTTCAAATATTAATTGTCCAACTCAATTTCACCAATACCAGCAACAAACTTACAATACATGACTCAGGATGTTGTTATGCCTGTTGTAATGAACAATTGTATCCATTTTATAGTCTGTCCCTTTGCTACCGTGCCACTCTCCGCAATGAAGATATCACTAGAGATGATGTTGTTTCATTTTCATTTGCTATTTTTGGTGGAACTATAGTACTTAACATGCCTTTCCATGTACTTACGCAGGGCCGTAACAGGCAGTGTTGTTGTTTACCGTCGAGGTTAGCTGCACCCCCATGTCTTACAGTATTTCACATCATCTGTGCAATTGCAGTTTAACTTCTAACATTTATAGGTTGCCTGCAGATACACATGTCAGCGGCACTGATCCATGCTTCAACGTGGAGGAACACCTTGCCTCCGCCACCGCTGACTTGGGGCGGGCTCTGACCAGGATGAAGTGCCCCAGCAACTACCCCTCGGGACTTACAAAATATGAACTGACCAGTTAAATCTTACCTCTACCTTTTGCAATGGCTATGTTTTGTACGGTTGATGTATTAAGCATTTTGTTGTAAAAGGGCCTAACACGTCTTTGTTATTTTCCCTACCTTTTTATAGACAATTGGGCCATTGTCAGATTTGGCAGCACTTGCCTTGTGATGTTTAACTTTGTCAATTGCATTTTTATTTGTACCAGTTTCAATGGCTATACTAGGTTGCCTGTAGTTAAATCTGCCTAGTTATTTTCAGTACTGCACACTATGTGATGTTCAAGTATGAACTGTCTAGCTCAATTTCACCAATCGCATCTACAAACTTACAAAACATGACTTAGGATCTTGTTAAGCCTGTTGCAATTAATAGTTGTATCCATTTTTAATATGCCCTTGTCTACTATCCTACTCTCCGCAATAAAGATATATCACAGATGTTATCGTTTTATTTCCATTTGCTATTTTTTGTGGATGCTAAACCATTTTAGTTAACATGCCTTTCCATGTACTTACGCGGGGCCATAACGGGCGATGCTATTGTTTGCCGTCGAGGTTAGCTGCATCCCATGTCTTACAATAGTTTAATCATTTGTGCAATTGCAGTTTAGCTTCTAACATTAACTTGCTTCTTGTAGTTACACATGTCAGCGGCACTGATCACGCTTTGACCCAGAGGAACACCTCGCCTCCGCTATGGCCGACTTAGGCGGGCTCTTGCCCATATGAAGTGCCCCAACAACTACCCCTCAGGACTTACCTATGAACTGACCAGTTGAGTCTTACTAATACCAGTTGCAATGGCCATGTTTTCTATGGTTGATGTATTAAGCATGTTGTAGTAAACACGCCTAATCCGTCTTATCTGTATTCCCTGCCTTTTTATAGACAATAGGGCCATTCTCTGCTCTAGCAGCACCTACCTTGCGATATTTAACTTTGTCTATTTCATTTCTATCAGTACCAGTTTCAATGGATATACTAGGTTGTTTGTAGTGAAACGTGCCTGCTGTAGTAAACAATTATAATCCCTCCATTCCTAAATATAGGGTGTATAGTTTTTGGCATGGAAATTAAAGAACTTACATGGAGAAAAAAATTCACAAGTTTTGGGCGAGATTACACCTAACTAATTGACATGAGAAAATAGAGGAGCTTGCCTAATATAAGGAAATGTAATCAAATCCCTAAAAACATTATCTACATGAGTGGTGCAATGCAATACACCTTATATTTCGGATTTTTTCTCAAAAATCTATACGCCTTACATCAAGGAACGGAGGGAGTATCATTTTTTAATCAGTACCTTTGCTACTGTGCTACTCTTTCGCAATGAAGATATCACTACAGATGCTGTCATTTTATTACCATTTGCTATTTTTGGTGGATGTTAGCCATGGCGTAGTTAACATTGCCTTTCCATGTACTTACGCAGGGCTAAAATGAGCGACACTTTTGTTTGCCATTGAGGTTAGCTACATCCCATTTCTTATACACCATCTGTTACTAAATATACACTACTAGATTCAGGGAATTTGCCATCAGCCAGTTCTTTGTCGTCTGCTAGCAGACGACAAAGAAGGTATTTATCGTCTGCTTACAAAGAACTGACAGCAAAGAACTAGCTGATGGCAAAGAACTAGTTGACAACAAAAAACTGACAGCAAAGAACTAGCTAGTTCATCATATTAGGACTAATTTTATAGCCAAAGCAAACTACCATGCTGTTCTAAAAGACTCTCAAAATAATAAAAGTGAAGTATGAGAGATCAATAATTTCTATAAAATAAAACTACCACCGTGCTCTAAAGGATATAAGTGAAGCACTAGAGCAAAATTATCTAGCTCAAAAGATATAAGTGAAGCACATAGAGTATTTTAATAAATTCTGACTCATGTGTGTCTCTCCAAAAGGTGTGTACATAAAGAATGATTGTGGTAAACTAAAAAGCAAAGACTCAAATCATACAAGACGCTCCAAGCAAAACACATATCATGTGGTGAATAAAAATATAACCTCAAGTAAAGTTACCGATAGATGAAGACGAAAGAGGGGATGCCTTCCGGGGCATCCCCAAGCTTAGGATTTTGGTTGTCCTTGAATTTTACCTTGGGGTGCCTTGGGCATTCCCAAGCTTAGGCTCTTGCCACTCATTATTCCATAATCCATCAAATCTTTACCCAAAACTTGAAAACTTGACAACACAAAACTCAATAGAAAATCTCATGAGCTCCGTTAGCAAAAGAAAACAAGCCACCACTTCAAGGTACTGTAATGAACTCATTATTTATTTATATTTGTGTTAAGCCTACTGTATTCCAACTTCTCTATGGTTCATACCCTCCTATACTATCCATAGATCCATCAAAATAAGCAAACAACACACGAAAAACAGAACCTGTCAAAAACAGAACAGTCTGTAGTAATCCGTACCAAACGCAACCTTCTGCAACTCATACAAATCTACCAAAATAGGAAGTCCTAGATAATTTTTTTATTGACCTACTGCAATTGGAATCAGTATTTTATCACGTTCTGGTGAATTTTTAACAATTGTTTTCGTGAGCAGAAAGTTTCTGACTTTTTCAGCAAGATCAAATAACTATCATCCAAGAAGATCCTATAGGTTTTACTTGGCACAAACACTAATTAAAACATAAAACCAAATCTAACCAGAGTCTATATGAATTATTTATTACTAAATAGAACCAAAAATCAAGAAACAAAAATAAAATTGGGTTGCCTCCCAACAAGCGCTATCGTTTAACGCCCCTAGCTAGGCATTGATAATTTCAATGATGCTCATATGAAAGACAAGAACTGAAGCACAAAGAGAGCATCATGAAACACGTGACAAACACATCTAAGTATAACATACTTCCTATGCATAGGCATCTTATAGGCAAACAAATTATCATAGCAAGCAAAAACTAGCATATGCAAGGAAGCGAAAAGAAACAATAGCAATCTCAACATAACGAGAGGTAATTTAGTAAAATGAAAATTTCTACAATCATATTTTCCTCTGTCATAATAGTTACATGTGGTATCATAAGTAAATTCAACAAAATAGCTATCACATAAAATATTTTCAACACGATCCACATGCATGCAAAGTTGACACTCTTCCAAGATAGTGGGATTATCATTAACTAAAGTCATGACCTCTCCAAAACCACTTTTATCAAAAATACCATAAGATTGAACATTCTCCAAATATGTGGGATCTAAAGTTGACACTCTTCCAAACCCACTTTCAATATTATTGCAAACAATATTATCAATCCCATTTTCATCATGGGGCTTAAATAAATTTTCAGGATCATAAGAAGAATCACCCCAATCATGATCATTGCAACAAGTGGTAGACATAGCAAAACTAGCATCCCCAAGCTTAGGGTTTTGAATATTATTAGCACAATTGACATCAAGAGAATTTATAGTAACATCATTGCAATCATGCTTTTCATCGAAGGAACTATCAAGTATGGGTGCAATAGCAACGATCTCATGTTTAAGATAAGGAACTATAGCAAATTCATCTTCATAAATATTGGCATCATGGCCACAAGAATAGCAAGATCATGTTCATCAAGGGATATTTCAATCAAATCATCGGAATCATAATTATCTATATATTCATGCATATCATTATTTTCTTCAGAAGCAATGGTCATTCTTTCAATAATTTTTTTGACATAGACATTATGAGCATAGTTTTCATAGCAATATTTAAGTATGTCAAAATTTCCAGATTCATAGAGAGTAGTATCATACTTTTCAATCAAAGAAGCAACTTCATAAGCACCCTTAAAAGCAACAAATCCATCAATTTGTTCGATATCGTAGTAACTATAAACACCCTTTGCATAAGAATATAAGATTTCATTATCATTAAACTCACATAGGTAGGGGAGGTGTTTTTAGGGTTCTTAGAGCAACAAGTATAATCATAAATTTCACAAAGATCCCCGGCAACGGCGCCAGAAATCCTTCTTGCTACCTCTTGAGCACTGTGTTGGTTTTCCCTCGAAGAAGAAAGGGTGATGTAGCAAAGTAGCGTAAGTATTTCCCTCGGGTTTTTGAGAACCAAGGTATCAATCCAGTAGGAGACTACACACAAGTCGCCTCGTACCTACACAAACAAATAAGAACCTTGCAACCAATGCGATAAAGGGGTTGTCAAGCCCTTCACGGCCACTTGCAAAAGTGATATCTGATAGAGATAGTAAGATAAATATTTTTGGTATTTTTTTATGATATAGATTGGAAGTAAAGATTTCAAAGTAAAATAGATTGGAAACTTATATGATGGAAAATAGACCCAGGGGCCATAGGTTTCACTAGTGGCTTCTCTCAAGATAGCATAAGTATTACGGTGGGTGAACAAATTAGTGTCGAGCAATTGATATAAAAGTGCATAATTATGAGAATATCTAGGCATGATCATGTATATAGGAATCACGTCCACGACAAGTAGACCGAAACGATTCTGCATCTACTACGATTACTCCACACATCGACCGCTATCCAGCATGCATCTAGAGTATTATGTTCATAAGAACAGAGTAATGCAATAGGCAAGATGACATGATGTAGAGGGATAAACTCAAACAATATGATATCAACCCCATCTTTTTATCCTCGATGGAAAAAATACTATACGCGCCTTGCTTTCCCTGCTGTCACTGGGAAGGGACACCGCAAGATTGAACCCAAAGCTAAGCACTTCTCTCATTGCAAGAAAGATCAATCAAGTAGGCTAAACCAAACTGATAATTTCGAAGAGACTTGCAAAGATAATAAATCATACATAAAAGAATTCACAGGAGATTCAAATATTGTTCATAGATAATCTTGATCATAAACCCACAATTCATTGGATCGCGACAAACACACTGCAAAAAGAATTACATCGAATAGATCTCCAAGAGAATCGAGGAGAACTTTGTATTGAGATTCAAAGAGAGAGAAGAAGCCATCTAGCTAATAACAATGGACCCGAAGGTCTGTGGTAAACTACTCACACATCATCGGAGAGGCTATGGTGTTGATGTGGAAGCCCTCCGTGATCGATTCCCCCTCCGGCGGAGCGCCGAAAAAGGCCCCAAGATGGGATCTCACGGGTACATAAGGTCGTGGCGGTGGAAATACGGTTTCGTGGTGCTCCTGGGGGGGCCCACGAGGGTGGGGGCGCGCCTCCCTGCCTCATGGCTTCCTCGCTTCTTTCTCGACATCCACTCCATGTCCTCTGGATCACGTTTGTTCCAAAAATAACTCTCCCGAAGGTTTCATTCCGTTTGGACTCCGTTTGATATTCCTTTTCTGCGAGACATTGAAATAGGCAAAAAAACACCAATTTCCACTGGGCCTTCAGTTAATAGGTTAGTCCCAAAAATAATATAAAAGTGCTTAGTAAAGCCCATTAAACATCAAAAACAAATAATATAGATACGTTGGAGCGTAACACCCTACCTTCACACGAGAGCCGCGACAAGTCCATTGGCCGTCCGTTCGCATGTTCAAGCAAGAGATACCTGAGAAGTACGATGGGCGGCTGAACCCGATAGAGTTCCTGAGCATCTACACCATCGCTATTCAGGCTGCCGGGGGAAGAAATGAGAAGGTGTTCGCCAACTACTTCCCTTTGGCCCTCAAGTCAAATGTGAGGTCTTGGTTGATGCACCTGCCGGAGAACTCCATTTCTTCATGGGTAGACCTGTGCCACAAGTTCATCATTGCCTTCACTGGTGGCCACCAAGAGCCTGGCAGGCCCAGCGACCTGCGACTTCTCTAGTAGAAGGAAGGAGAAACCCTCCATAAGTATTTACAGATGTAACGACCAAACCTTGAAGGATTTGAGTCTCTGTGCTTACCGTGCTAGTCCCTGGATCGAACTCGCTAGCACACACAGTATAGATGAATACCAGAATAGCAAGTGCATCATTTATTACAAGGTATGATCCAGAGTATATAAAATAAACAATCTGCATAGCACTTGGCTAGCTTTATTCAATCAAACAGCGGGAAGTAGTAGAAAATAACGATGAGTCCCATCATAGCCCATCGGCGATCTTTGAGTGCAGACTCACGACCCTAACGGTACCTTACTCTTCGTCTCAATATCCTGCAACATGAGACGTTGCATCCATATAGGTCAATACTTTGAATGTATTGGCAAGTTACACAGAGTAATAATATAGCGTACCTACATGTATATGCATAGTACAACAAAGGAAGGCTTGAGGGTTTATTTTTGCGTAAAGCTGATTTTATCCTCATAACTACCTAATAGTCAAATTTTATTTAGTTCTTTATTACTACAATTAAATGCACAAGGTTGAGTTGGCAAAATCAACTCCAACCTACCCATTATTAAGTTGCCCACAAATATTATTAAGTGTCACATCTCACAAGATCATCCAACAACCGTAATGGCATAGTGGCTCGAGATTTACCCATAACCGGGGCACGACTAATCATGATTAGTTTTAATACTCTGCAGAGTTTTGTACGCTTTTACCCACTGGACCCAATCCAAGATTGAGACAAAGTCTTTCGTAAGAGGTTCCCTTAACCACCGACGGCCACATCCCACCTACATATGCTACATCCGTCGACACCTTTATGCAGGCAAGGGTTCCAACAACCGATCAACTAAGCCGAGCCCATATAGCCGGTGGTCGCACATGGAAGCTACTAGTCACTAAGTCCGTCTGATCTTTTTGAACACAGGCGGCATTCCACTTAGGGTGCACTCTCATGAGCGCATGGCCTTAGAAAAGGTGCAAGACCCCATGATGCCTTCCCTCAACACCAAGCAATACCACTTCCGCCAGAGGTGAATTAAATCCTTAATTACTACTCATTTTAGTTATGTATATAATCCTCACATAAACTCAATGAATACACGAACCACCCCGTCTACAAAGCATAGCAAACTACAACTACCACGATTTGCAAAAGACGGAAAATAGCTCAACAAAGATAGCCAACATATATAATACTCCTATACATGCATATATTCATAGTGTGATATAACTACATGCATAGAAAATAATAGGTAAAGGATGATAAACATGTAACTTGCCTTGGTTCTGGTTCAGAAAGTCACACTCCTGACAATAGCTCGCGTCGCACTACGGACAATCTACACGTTTCACACAATTCAACAAATCAATCACCGGAACACGAATTGAACCAAAATAAAAACAACAGCAAGAAAATGATTTTTAAAACTCAACAACATAAGCTTAACAGCACCTAAATTGCACTACGGTCACAATGCAAAAAGAATCACTCGATTCCGATAAACGGTTTGAGAGTTAAGTCATCATGAAGTTTTAATTAAAATTCAAACGAATTCATATTTGAAAAGTTCAATCATGTGCAAAGTTGGTACTGTGATAAAGTGTTGATTTTTGTGAGTGCATAGGAAAAGAACTACCTAAATTGGACTTATATAATAAAAGATATAGCTAGTTGAATTTTGGATGAAAATCAGTGAAAACAAAAGAACAGAAATCTCCCGGTTCCTGGCGGCAATCAGAAGCTGCGCAGAAAGGCTGCCACGTGGCAGTTTGTGATTGGCCAAAGGCCCCTGTCGCGTCGTGCTCACAAGCGAGAGGACGGCGGAGGCTGCCTCGGGCGTCGGTGTGGCGCTTCTCCGCGGTTCTCCGGCGAAGACGAAGATGACGGGTCGGGCGTAGAGTGGCGGAGGTGGTGCTGGTGTTCAACGTCGGCGGGGCGTCAGCGGCGGTGGGGATGGACGACAGCTGCCCCAAAGTCAAACAAACTCCGGCGACTCGGCTACCTCGCTCCCGTGCTCTGTGGACAAAACAGGCCCGTCAAGAAGATGCAGAATCGAAGGGGGAATCGAACGGAGCAGGCGGTGAGGCTTGGCGCGTTCTTACGGTGACGAAAACCTCCGGCGACGGCGGCGGCGGGTCAAGCTCCGCGGCAAGATCCGTTTCATGTTGGAGCCATGTGCAGACGAGGAAAGGAAAGGGGAGGGCGTGCGCTAGGGTTCCCGAGGGCTGTGGCCCGCGCCTGGTGTCTCGGGCATGCACGGGGTCGGCCAGGGCGCTCGAGCTCGACTCGGGCTCGGCCGCGGTGTGCGTGCGTGCGGCGGCTGCAGTGTCCGGCTCGGGGTAGGGGACGGGTCAGGTGCGGGTCGGGTTCGGGCATCGCGGCGAGCGATGCGTGTCAAAGTGCGGGCGCATCGCCGCAACGATCATGAGCGAGTGGGCTGGGTCAAGGATGGTGCCAGCAGCCTGGGTCACAAGTGCTATGCCATGTTTTTTCTTTTTTTTATAAAGACAGCAGTAGAACAAATTAAATAAAATAAAATACACAATATAAAATCTAAATAAAAATACCTAGACACACAGTCAAAATATCCCTACAGCTATAAACTACAGGAACACTAGTTCCAACTCTAATGCAATTTTGTAAAAATAATTTTGATTCAATAGGCCACTCAAATAGCAATAAAACAAACAAATAAAATATTTCGAAGATCACAAAAATTACCAGAACATATCATATGAACTGGAAATAATATTCTGCACATTATGAACATTCTTAAAACAGGGGAGAAGTCATGTTATCTCCACTCCAAATAAATTGCCTTTTGTTGCATAATGATACAAATATTCTGAAAAAGCAAATAATGCAACAAAAATATGATATGCATATGAATGATCTATTAACATCCTAATTTAGGAAAATTGGGATGTTACAAACCTACCCCCCTTAAGATGAATCTCGCCCTCGAGATTCGGGCTGGCTAGCAAATAGGTGTGGGTGATCCCGCCGAGATCTTCCTCTCGCTCCTGTGTAGCTTCCTCCTCTGTATGATGATCCCACTGAACCTTGCATAACTTGATTGTCTTGGTGCGAGTAACTCTCTCTGCTGTCTTCAGAATCTTAATAGGCTTCTCCTCATATGCCAAATCATTCTCCAACTGAATTGCCTCAAGCGGCACCGTGTCCCTCAATGGAACATCCATCATCTCTGCATGGCACTTCTTCAACTGAGATACATGAAACACATTATGAACTCCTGACAAGGATTCTGGCAACTCCAGCTGATAAGCTACCTCTCCTGTACGCTCCAAGATCTTCTAAGGTCCCACAAAACATGGTGCTAACTTACCCTTGATTCCAAACCTCTTAATTCCATGAAGTGGTGAAACTCCAAGGTATGCACGGTCTCCTACCTCATATGTCACCTCCTTACGTTTTGCATCTGCATAACTCTTCTGCCTAGACTGTGCTATCTTCACCGTCACGAATCAATTTGACCTTCTCCTCAGCATCTATGATCAAGTTTGGTCCAAAGAACTGACGCTCTCCAACCTCATCCCACATCAACGGTGTCCTGCACTTTCTGCCATACAATACCTCAAATGGTGCCATCTTTAGACTAGCCTGATAACTATTATTATATGAAAACTCTGCATAAGGTAAATTATCATCCCAACTGGACCCATAGTCCAAAGCACAAGCTCTCAACATATCCTCCAAAATCTGATTTACCCTCTCTGTCTGCCCATCTGTCTGTGGATGGAAAGTCAGATCTTGAACTCCACTGGTGCCCAAGGATTCATGCAACTGGTGCCAAAACTTAGATGTGAACTGAGTACCTCTATCAGACACTACCTTCCTTGGAACTCCATGCAGACAAACAATTTTAGACATATAAATCTTTGCTAGCTGAGCACTGGTATAAGTAGTCTTTACCAGGATGAAGTGAGCAACTTTATTCAAACGATCAACAACTACCCAAATAGAATCATAACCTGACCGAGTCTTGGGTAGACCTGTAATGAAATCCATACCAATCTCATCCCACTTCCAATCAGGTATAGGCAATGGCTGTAACAAACCTGCTGGTTTCTGATGTTCTGCTTTAACTCTCTGACACACATCACATGTTGCAATATATCCAGCAATGTCCCTCTTCAGGCTAGGCCACCAAAATCTTTCCCTCAAATCCAAATACATCTTAGTATTACCTGGGTGAATAGAATAAGGTGAATCATGCGCCTCCTGAAGAATCAACTTCTTGATATGTGCATCTTGAGGTACACAAATACGCTTCTCAAACCATATGGCTCCATGTTCATCCTCATGGAAACCTTCTGCCTTACCTTTAGCCATATTCTCTTTTATCTCAGCAATCTCCTTATCACCCTTTTGAGCTTCTCTGATCCTGTCAAGCAAAGTAGGCTTTACCTCAAGTGTTGCCAAATATCCCTTAGGAACCATCTCCAATATGAGATTCCTGAACTGTTCACATAACTCGGGTGGCATATTATCAATATTAATTGCATTAGCATGGCTCCTACGACTCAATGCATCAGCAAAAACATTAGCCTTACCAGGATGATACTGCACATTCAATTCATAATCCTTAATAAGCTCCAACCATCTCCTCTGCCTGAGGTTCAAATCCTTCTGAGTAAAAATATACTTCAAGCTCTTATGATCAAGAATATATCACAATGATTACCAATAAGGTATGGCCTCCAAGTTTTCAATGCATGCACAACTGAGGCTAACTCCAAATCATGTGTAGGATAATTAAGCTCATGATTCTTAAGTTGACGTGAAGCATAAGAAACAACTTTACCTTCCTGCATCAAAACACTCCCAAGTCCTTGACGAGAAGCATCACAATATACCTGGAAGTCCTTATGTATGTCTGGCAGAGTTAAAACTCGTGCTGTAACCAAACGCTGCTTCAATTCCTGAAAGCTAGCTTCACATTCGTCAGTCCAAACAAACTTCTTCTCCTTCTTCAACAATTCAGTCATAGGCTTTGCAATTTTGGAAAAGTTCTCAATAAGCCTCCTGTAATAACCTGCAAGGCCCAAAAAGCTGCGAATCTCCCCAACTGTCGTGGGTGTCTCCCACTCAGAATCGCAGCAACCTTAGATGGATCAACTGCAACTCCATTACCGACACAACATGTCCAAGGAATGCAACCTCATCCAGCCAAAACCCGCATTTGCTGAACTTGGCATACAACTGATGTTCCTCAATTTCTCCAATACCAAACGCAGATGCACCTCATGCTCTTGCTTATTCTTGGAGAACACCAATATATCATCAATGAAAACAACCACAAATTTATCCAAGAACTCCATAAACACCTTGTTCATCATATTCATGAAGTATGCAGGGGCGTTGGTCAATCCAAATGACATAATAGTATATTCATACAACCCATACCTCGTAGTAAAAGTAGTCTTTGGAATATCTTGCTCACGAATCTTCAATTGATGATAACCAGAACGAAGATCAATCTTAGAAAACACAGTAGCTCCCTCCAACTGGTCAAACAGATCATTTATCATAGGCAAAGGACACCTATTCTTAATGGTTACCTCATTCAGAGAACGATAATCAACACACATCCTCAAGGTCCCATCCTTCTTCTCCACAAACAAAACTGGGGCTCCCCAAGGTGATGAACTTGGGCGAATAAATCCTTGCGCCTGCAATTCTCTTATTTGCTTCTTCAATTCCTCCAACTCTTGAGGAGGCATTCTATACGGTCTCTTTGCAATAGGTCCAAAGGCACGGTATTAAATCAATAAGAAACTCAATATCTCTATCCGTGGCATACCCGCAACTCCTCCGAAACACATCTGGATAATCTCTCACAATCGGCACCTCTTCCGTGCTACCCCCTTAAGAGAGTTCACCGCACTTTTTGATTATGCTTATACTTATATACATATTTGACCCTCTTCCCTCCTGGTGCACTGAGAGTGATAGATCGACTGGCACAATCAATACGACCTTTATATAACTGCAACCAATCCATACCCAAAATAATATCCATACCTTGTGACTTCAATATAATCAAATCCGTAGGAAAATCATGCTTTCCAATAGACAAAGTCAATCGATGGCAACCAACACCGCTATCATCTCAGCTCCTGGGGAACTCACTCTAATAGGCATACTAAGTGTTTTGGTTGGCAATCCATGTTTATCAACAAATACCCTCGAAATAAATGAATGCGATGCACCAGTATCAAAAAGAACAAGCATGGATACCGAGTTAATCAAGAACTTACCAATCACTGCATCAGGTTCATTGTAAACATCCTCCACATTAACATGATTTACATGACCCTTTTGGAAGGGGTTTGGCTTGCTGGATCCTGAGTTCTTCGCCCCCGGGCAATCTGTGGCATAGTGCCCCATAGCCTTACACCTGAAGCACTGCACCTGACTCAAATCCCTTGGCGCACGTGTAACCTGGTGGTTCTGGTTATTGTTCCCTCCATTGCCATTACCATTACCATTACCTCTGCCATTGCCATTGTTACTCTTGTGCCCATTATGATGATGGTGGCCATTATGGTTGTGGCCATTCCCTCCATGATGATTATGCCCATTACCTCCATGATGATATGAAGTATGTGGCTTCTGCTGTGGTGCTGAATTATACCTGTTATTGTTGTTGTACTTCCTCTTGCGATTATCTATGGCCTGTTGCTTTCCCTCCAGCACAATAGCCTTATCAATCAAGTCCTGACAATTCCTAAAAGTGGCCACTGTCAACTGAAGGCTCAACTCATCATTAAGGCCCTCCAAGAATTTCTCCTGCCTAGTTGCATCAGTGTTAACATCATTAGGAGCATAACGTGCAAGATTATTAAATTCCTCCACATACGCATCAAATATGCGACCTCCCTGGCGCAAATCACGAAATTCCTTCTTTTTCGACTCATAGCGCCAGCAGACACATGTGCAAAGACGAAAAGCATCCCTAAACCGAGGCCATGTGATAGTAGCAATGGGATAAGTGACCAAGTAATTGTCCCACCAAGCTGCAGCAGGACCTCCAACAAATGTGAGGCAAACCTCACCCTCTCGCATCTGTGCATCCAACCGCTTCTGTGTTCCTATTTACTACACGGAGCCAATCATCAGCCACAATAGGTTCAGGAGAACCGAGAACCTCTCGAGGATTTAACCTTAAGAACTCAGTAAGCATATCCACCGGTGGCGGTGGCGGCGGATTGTTGTTGTTATTGTTGTTGTTCTCGTTACGGACAAGCAACCGGATCAACCGAGCTTGTCCTCGAAGCAAGCTGTTGCATGTATGGCGGTACATCATAGCCATAGTTGAATCCTCCTGCAACAAAAAGCCAATTATCACGCCTCGGCGGCATCTGGTGGGCAAGCATAGAAGAGTTATAGATATAATAGGGCCAAACGCTATATATATATATATATATATATATATATATATATATATATATATATATATTCTACCCATATGCATAATATGATCAAGCCAACAAAACACAACAACGAATAACACCGACAAACAAACAACAAACAACAAACAATATGATAATATTATATATATAGTCAAATAATTTCGACACTAAGCAATTTAACAAACAACTACCAATCAAGCAAACAATCTAGTATCTTCATACCACGAAAGTGGGCATAATCGAATCGCTAACACGATAACGTTGCAATATAAAACAAACATGAATGGTGGTCTCAAGACTAGTTCCTACTTAACTGCTCAAGATACTTGAGGGGTTAACTAATAAACAGTAAGAAGTATAGCTAGTTTATAAAATAATTTTCAGTCCTATGGCTTTTCTAATCCATTTTCTAGGGTCACGCCCCTACCAACACACCGCCTCGATGCCATCTGTAACGACCGAACCTCGAAGGATTTGAGTCTCTGCTTACCGTGCTAGTCCACGGATCGAACTCGCTAGCACACACAATATAGATGAATACCAGAATAGCAAGTGCATCATTTATTACAAGGTATGATCCAGAGTATATAAAATAAACAATCTGCATAGCACTTGGCTAGCTTTATTCAATCAAATAGCGGAAAGTAGTAGAAAATAACGATGAGTCCCATCATAGCCCACTGGCGATGCTGAGTGCAAACTCGCGACCCTAACGGTACCTTACTCTTGATGCGAATATCCTGCAACATGAGACGTTGCAGCCATATAGGTCAATACTTTGAATGTATTGGCAAGTTACACAGGAGTAATAATATAGCAGACCTACATGTATATGCATAGTACAACAAAGGAAGGCTTGAGGGTTTATTTTTGCAGAAAGCTGATTTTATCCTCATAACTACCTAATAGTCAAATTTTTATTTAGTTCTTTATTACTACAATTAAATGCACAAGGTTGAGTTGGCAAAATCAACTCCAACCTACCCATTATTAAGTTGCCCACAAATATTATTAAGTGTCACATCTGTCAAGATCATCCAACAACTGTAATGGCATAGTGGCTCAGATTTACCCATAACCGGGGGCACGGCTAATCATGATTAGTTATAATACTCTGCAGAGTTTTGTACGCTTTACCCACTGGACCCAATCCGAAGATTGAGACAAAGTCTTTCAGAAGAGGTTCCCTTAACCACCTGACGGCCACATCCCACCTACATATGGTACATCCTATTTATTAATCGTCGGGCAAGGGTTCCAACAACTGATCAACTAAGCCAGAGCCCATATAGCCAAGTGGCCGCACATGGAAGCTACTAGTCACTAAGTCTGTTCGATCTTTTTGAACCTGGCGGCATTCCACTTAGGGAGCACTCTCATGAGCGCATGGCCTTAGAAAAGGTGCAAGACCCCATGATGCCTTCCCTCAACACCAAGCAATACCACTTCCGCCAGAGGTGAATTAAATCCTTAATTACTACTCATTTTAGTTATGTATATAATCCTCACATAAACTCAATGAATACACGAACCACCCCCGTCTACAAAGCATAGCAAACTACAACTACCACGATTTGCAAAAGACGGGAAAATAGCTCAACAGCATAGCCAACATATATAATACTCCTATACATGCATATATTCATAGTTTGATATAACTACATGCATAGAAAATAATAGGTAAAGGATGATAAACATGTAACTTGCCTTGGTTCTGGTTCAGAAAGTCACACTCGACAATAGCTCGCGTCGCTTTTACGGACAATCTACACGTTTCACACAATTCAACAAATCAATCACGGAATACCTAATTGAACCAAAATAAAAACAACAGCAAGAAAATGATTTTTAAAACTCAACAACATAAGCTTAACAGCACCTAAATTGCACTACGGTCACAATGCAAAAAGAATCACTCGATTCCGATAAACGGTTTGAGAGTTATGGCCTCCGGAAGATTTAATTCAAATTCAAACGAATTCAAATTTGAAAAGTGCAAACATGTGCAAAGTTGGTACTGTGATAAAGTGTTGATTTTTGTGAGTGCATAGGAAAAAGAACTACCTAAATTGGACTTATATAATAAAAGATATAGCTAGTTGAATTTTGGATGAAAATCAGAAAACAAAAGAAACAGAAATCTCACGGTTCACTGTGCGGCACCGTAGCTGCGCTGTAGCAGTCTGCCACGTGGCAGTTTGTGATTGGCCAAAGGCCCTGTCTTGGCGTCGTGCTCACCAGAAGCGAAGGACGGCGGAGGCTGCCTCGGGCGTCGGTGGCCAGGCGCTTCTCCGTGGTTCTCCGTGAAGACGAAGACGACGGGCAGGTCGGGCGTAGAGTGGCGGAGGTGGTGCTGGTGTTCAACGGCGGCGGGGCGTCAGCGGCGGTGGGGATGGACGACAGCTGCCCAAAGTAAAACAAACTCCGGCAACTCGACTACCTCGCTCCCGTGCTCTGTGGTCAAAACAGGCCCGTCAAGAAGATGCAGAATCGAAGGGGGAATCGAACGGAGCAGGCGGTGAGGCTTGGCGCGTTCTTACGGTGACGAAAACCTCCGGCGACGGCGGCGGCGGGTCAAGCTCCGCAGCAAGATCCGTTTCACGCTGCAGCCATGTGCAGACGAGGAAAGGAAAGGGAGGGCGTGCGCTAGGGTTCCCGAGGGCTGTGGCCCGCGCCTGGTGTATCGGGCGTGCACGGGGTCGGCCAGGGCGCTCGAGCTCGACTCGGGCTCGGCCGCGGTGTGCGTGCGTGCGGCGGCGGCTGCAGTGTCCGGCTCGGGGTAGGGGACGGGTCAGGTGCGGGTCGGGTTCGGGCGTCGCGGCGAGCGATGCGGGTCAGGTGCGGGCGTACCGCTTCGGCAACGACTGCGAGCGAGTGGGCTGCGGGGCTGGCGGATGGCTGCCGCGGTTGCTGGGCCGCGCGGTGCGTTGCGCTGCGGTTTTTTTCTTTTTTTATAAAGACAGCAGTAGAACAAAATAAATAAAATAAAATACACAATATAAAATCTAAATAAAAATACCTAGACACACAGTCAAAATATCCCTACAGCTATAAACTACAGGAACACTAGTTCCAACTCTAATGCAATTTTGTAAAAATAGTTTTGATGCAATAGGCCACTCAAACAACAATAAAACAAACAAATAAAATATTTTGAAGATCACAAAAATTACCAGAATATATCATATGAACTGGAAATAATATTCTGCACGTTATGAACATTCTTAAAACAGGGGAGAAGTCATGTTATCTCCACTCCAAATAAATTGCCTTTTGTTGCATAATGATTCAAATATTCTGAAAAAGCAAATAATGCAATAAAAATAGGATATGCATATGAATGATCTATTAACATCCTAATTTAGGAAAATTGGGATGTTACAACAGATATTTAGTAAAGTTCATAGAAATATTCTAAATATCCATCCGGCAACCTTTATAGCAGCTTTCCAGTACAATGTCCGCAACCGTCACATTTGTTCAAAGATGAACGTGCGGTTTCCCAAGACTGTGAAGGAGCTATACACACTGGTGGATAAGTGTGCTCGTATGGAGGAAGGAAGGAAGTTTCCAGGAGAAGAAGATTGCACCAACGTTGATTCAGAGGATGAAGATGAATCAACCAGTCAGAGAAAGGGCAAGAAGCGCAGTAATATAAGAAGCCAAGAGATAAGGCAGTGATGACTGTGGAAGGTTCGGGCACACCTAGTACCGGCAAGAAGGCCAAGGCCGTGGCCCCCGACAAGGAAGCTGCCGCTTGCACTGCCTACCGGATGCCGCTACCGCCGAGAAAGCTGGGAAAGGTGATGGGTCGTACTGCAAATCCATCGGACCAAGGGCCACGACATTCAAGAGTGTTACCAGGTTGAGTAGCTTGTCCAGAAATAGAGGGTAGAGTATGATTAGCGTGATAAGTTAAAACGTTAGAATGCCGCTGGCGGTAAGGGCCGAGGCGGTGAAGCAAATCTCCCCGGCAAACCCTATCGGAACCAAGGAAAGCCCGCCAGGGGTCAAGAAAAGGAAATATGTGATGATGCGAGTGATGGAGTGGATGAAGAGGAAAACAGTGAGCAGGAGTTTCAGAAGGCCACTGACGCCCTATGCATTGATGGAGGTGCATCTTTGCATGCCTCTCACCGCAAGCTCAAGCGGTGGGCACGAGAGATCAATGCCGTGAAACCATTGCTAGAGGCCCGAAAGCTGCTCAAATGGTCTCGCACGCCCATCATCTTTGATGAAGAGGATCACCCTGGCCGCACCACTACGGTAGGATGTTTGCCATTGTTAGTCTCCCCAACAATTCGCAACCTCAAGTTCACAAAGATGTTAGTGGATGGCGAGGCCGGGTTGAATCTGATTTCCCCGGCAGTCATCAGCAAGCTTCAGATAAGAGAGGAAGAGCTAGAGGTTACCGGCACGTTTCAAGGAGTTAATCCCGGCAGGAGCCATCCTAAAGGGAAGATTATGTTGACAGTTACATTTGGGGGAGAACTGAATTATCAGACTGAGAAGGTTGTGTTTGATGTGGTTGATCTCCCCCTACCGTACAATGGGATTCTTGGAAGCCCGGCCCTGGCTAAGCTCATGGCAGCATCCCACTATGCTTACAACACCTTGAAGATGCCTGGGCCACTGGGAGTCATTACTATCCAATCTAATGAGAAGGATGCAATTATCTGAGTGGACAAGATGTACCGGGATGCAGTCGTAGTAGAGGCAACAGCAGAGGCAGCTCCAACCAAGGTAAGCAAAGGAAAGAAGAGGGATTGTAGGACCTCCGGCAAGGAGTCAGGGAAGCGTCCCCCCTCCAAGTGCACGGCACCCGTTGACAACGTGCCAGAGTGTTCCAACAGCAAGAGATCCAAGGTTGCTGCACCCCAAGTGAAGAAGGTCCCGGCAGGGCTGGCTGGCGTTGACAATACTTTCACCATCAGTGTCATCCTTGATGCCAAATAATATCGATGTGTTTGCCTGGCAACCATCTGATATCCCTGGTGTTCCCAGGGAGGTAATCGAGCACCACCTTGCTGTCTGCCCACATGCCCGACCTGTCAAGCAGAAAGTCTGGGAGCAGGCCTTGGTGAGGCAGCAATTCATTGCCAAAGAAATCGAGAAACTGGAGGCAGCTGGTTTGGTCAGAGGAGTACCGCATCCTACGTGGTTAGCAAATCCAGTGGTAGTCCGGAAGGCTAATGGGAAATGGAGGCTTTGCATTGATTTCACAGATCTCAACAAGGCTTGCCCAAAGGACCCATTTCCCTTGCCGTGCATCGACCCGATTGTGGATTCCACTTCAGGTTGTGATTTGCTCTCCTTTCTGGATGCATACTCTGGATATCACCAGATCTTTATGTCCAAGCAAGATGAAGAGAAGATGTCGTTCATCACACCATGTGGTATGTATTGCTTTACGCATGCCATTCGGATTAAAGAGTGTCAGGTCCACTTTTGCAAGGGCAGTCTAGATTGGTTTTGAGCCACAGTTACACAGAAATATAGAAGCCTATGTGGATGATATCATGGTCAAAACCAAGGATAAGGCCACCCTTATCCAGGATTTGAAGGAGACATTTGCTAATCTACGCAAGATCAATTTGAAGCTTAATCCAGAGAAGTGTGTGTTTGGTGTTCCCTCCGGCAAGCTACTTGGTTTCCTCGTGTCCCATCGGGTGATCGAAGCTAACCCCGACAAGATCAAAGACATTGAGCAGATCCAGGCGCCAAGGATAGTTAAGGATGTGAGGCGCTTAACAAGATGCCTTGCCGCACTAAGTAGATTCATCTCCAAGTCTGCTGAGCGTGCCCTGCCGTTCTTTAAAATTTGGAAGAAGGTAGGGCCTATCAAGTGGACCCCGGAAGCAGATGCGGCGCTACAAGAGTTGAAGGCTTACCTATCATCTGCGCCTACCTTGGTTGCACCCAAACCTCAAGAACTGTTGTTGCTATACTTGGCGGCAACTAACCAAGTGGTCAGTGCGACCTTGGTAGCGCAACGAGAAGTGGATGAGGTAGAAGTGATCAGAAAACATCAGAGTCAGATAAGGATTAGGTCAGCAATGAGCACGGCAACAAGAACAACCCCAAGGACGTGACAAGGGAGAAAGTAGTGCAACACCCAGTGTACTTTGTCAGCTCCTTGTTACAGGGGGATATATCGAGGTACTCTGGTGTGCAGAAGTTGATCTTTGGCCTCATTATGGCCTCAAGGAAACTGCGCCACTACTTCCAAGCCCATGAGATCACGGTTGTCACTCGTTTTTCGTTGCAAAGGATACTCCGAAACCCTGAGGCTATTGGCAAAATATTGGTGTGGGCTTTGGAGTTATCCAGCTTTGGTTTGAAGTTGGAGATCACATCAACCATTCAGAGCAGGGCACTGGCAGAGTTTATTACAGAATGGAGGCCAACCCCCAATGAGGAAGTGACAGAGATAACTATCCCAGTCAAGCAATCACCCCAAGAATGGATTATGTATTTTGATGGTGCTTTTTCCCTACAAGGTGCAGGGGCTGGTGTGCTTCTTGTTGCCCCCTCCGGAGCACTTGAAGTACAACGTCCAAATGCATTTTTCCCGGGAAGAAGCCACCAACAATGCAGCTGAGTATGAAGGGCTCCTTGTCGGGCTCAGAATTACAGCAGAACTGGGAATCAAGAAGCGGATCATTCGAGGATATTCACAGCTTGTGGTGAGACAAGTTAACAAGGATTATCCCATTGATGGAAGCATACGTCGAGGAAGTGAGGAGATTGGAGGAGCACTTTAACGGGTTGAAAACAAAGCATGTACCCCATGCGGAAAACAACATAGCTGACCACCTGTCAAAGTGTGCTGCGCAGAAGCTTCGTGTGGAACTAGAAACTTTTGTTCTCTGTCTCTCTCAGCCCTCCGTATCACCAGCAACAATGGCCTAGAAAAGGAGAAAGTTAGACTACGGTAAGCCTCTCCCGGTCGAGCCGTCGGCTCCTGGTAGAGACCCTACCGGAAACAACTCCTCACAGCCTATCGGACCTCCCCCTCCAGCCAGGCCCATGGACCCCGCGAATGACGCTAGTGCTCCCGCAGCTGAGGAGGTGCCGCTAGTCCTCGTTGCCGAGCCCCAGGCTCCAACTTGGGAAAGGCACATTGTCCACTTCCTCCAAACTAGAGAACTCCCCAGCAAACAAGATGAAGCTGAAAAAGTAGCCCGGAGGGCCAGTATGTATCAGTTTGTCAATGACACTGTATACAGAAGGAGGCCCAACAGTGTGAAATTGAAGTGTGTTTACAGGGAGGACAGAAAGGAACTGCTGGCTGAGAGTCACAGAGGAATGTGCGGTTCCCACATTGGATCAAGAGCATTAGTTGCGAAAGCATTTCGGCAACGATTCTATTGGCCCATAGCCCTCCAAGATGTGGTCGAACTCGTCACGACATGTGAAGCCTGCCAGTTCCATTCCAATAGAATGCACCTGCCTACCCAAGCCCTTCAGACAATCCCTCTATCATGGCCATTTTCAGTCTGGGGGCTCGATATCCTCGGCCCCTTCCCCTGAGCAATCGGGGGCTTTGAATTCTTGTTCGTTGCCATCGACAAGTTTACAAAGTGGCCGGAAGTGACTATCATGAGAAAGGTGACTGCTTAGTCGGCTATCAAGTTCTTAAAATAATTGGTGTGTCGTTTTGGAGTTCCGGCAAGGATCATCACCGACAACGACACCCAATTCACGAGCAACGCCTCCATGCAATATGTCCGTACCCTTGGATGCAAGATCTCATTCGCCTCTATGGCACACCCCGGAGCAATGGACAAGCTGAGAGGGAGAACACTGAAGTGCTACGTGGACTCAAGACAAGAACTTTCGATACGCTGCAGAAGCACGACAGGCGGTAGTTCTCTGGTCCCTCAGAACGACACCTAACCGAGCTACCGGGAAGACTCCCTTCTCCCTAGTCTACGGGGTAGAAGGAGTTATCCCCACGAAACTCATTTACGGGTCCCCTCGAGTGCTTGCCTATGATGAAGTAGCGCAAGATCAGCACCGGCGTGACGATGCTGCGCTACTCGAGGAGAACCGTCTTCAGGCTGCTATGCGTGCTGTATGCTACCAGCAAGCCCTGCGTCGCAATCACAGCCGCAGGGTTCATGCCCGGTGTTTTGAGGAAGGTGACCTTGTCCTTAGGCGCGTTGAGTCCGCCAAGGGTACGAACAAGCTGTCACCAAAGTGGGAAGGCCCTTACCGGGTGGTACCAGACCTAGCGCAGTCCGTCTGGAGACCGGAGATGGCACCCAATTGCAAAACTCATGGATTATTGAGCATCTCCGCAAGTACTACGCTTAAGGCGCGGCTGTCGGGCCCTTCCCGGCAGCCACCCTTTTGTACATGCATTGCCTCAACTGCATGTAACCCCTTGTACAAAGCCGGGGAGATGAACCCATGCAAGAGAAAATAAAGAAGCGCTATAGGGGGCCCCCAACTAAGATTGCATGCATGCAAGAGCACACCAAGATTACCGCATAAGCATTTCATGAGCATTTGCAAATGCAGATAGATAGGATCGCATCCTGCATTCATTCACATCTACATGAAGTTGCAGGTTCCTACCGTGAACTTGGCTTCATCACGGAGTGGGAAGATTGCCTGGCACAGCGGTCCCCGGCAAGCCAAACAGATAAGTTTTATATCATGTCCATTAGTGTTCTGTAAAGCTATAACTTTGCATGAGAAAACCTCGCTTCTATTTTGAGACTTAGGTGCTCCCATCCATGACTCGAACGTTGCTTCGTTTAGGATGGTCGTAGTGGCCTTTGGTAAAAAGGAATTGGCGGGGGGCTGGCCCCTCTGTCTGTTCCCCGGCAGATGTAGCTCTCCAACAGGCAAAGAGGGTGCCGGCAGGATATCCTACCGGGGAAAACTCGTGTATTTGCGTTGAAGAAATATTACACCTCTGCATGGACATACACATGCACGGGTTCCCGGCAAGGTTCATCTTTTTCATTTATATGCTAATACAAGTACAAGCATTACAGAACACGAAGATGGACTCGAGGGATTACATTATTTGAATTAAAGTTTGGCGGTTGCCTACAGATTTGAGATTGAAAAATGGTAAGTGCTTCGTAATGCCCTTTCTTGTCCCCCTCCTACTAGGCATAGCCGTCGAAGGCGAGGAGGGTAAAAGGAGCGCCTGGGCGGGGGCCCAGCCCACTCCCATCGGGCTCCAGGAGAGGTAGCCCGTCGGGAACAGGAGCGCGAGGGAACGCCTCGATGGATAGCACAGCGAAACACAGCCCCGCCAACCACCGTCACCAGGGCCAGCAGGACGGCAGGGCTAACAGAGCTTCAACCCAAGAGGAAGCCTGCCGGAGTCCAGCTAGGAGGCTACTGGAGCAGCCCGGCAGCACAATCCACACCTCTGCATCCAACTCCCCGGCAAATCGTGGCCGGGGAGGAGATGCAGATGATGGTGCTACCGCCTGATGAATATGGTGCGGGTGATGATTAGCCAGAGTCAGAGTCGTCACCCTCCCGCCCGCTGCCGTCGTCATCGCCTTCACTGTCCTCCTCGTCGCTTTCGCTCGAGGAGTAGCTTTCGTCGTCAGTCGAGATCTCCGCGCAGCACCCTAAGCGGCTTCCCGGGCGCCCGAAGATCTTGACGTAGAGCAGGCCGTTCTCCATTAATTTGAACTGGAGAACCTGCCCCTCCGAGAAGCCGTGGGCATGGGCAAAGTTCTTCGAGCCATGGTGAAGATACATCACATGAGGAGCGGGGAAGTCGACATAAAACCTCATACCTCCATTCCCGCATCCCCTCATGTGCAGCCGCAGATCGCGTGGTTGCTCGAGCTCCATCTCCCGCACGAAGCGAGTTGGGACTCAAGGGCTTGTACAGCCTGGTTATGAACTCCCGGGGTTGGTCGCCAATGTGGCCTTCCATCGGGGGAGGAACCACCGGCGGAGGCGCCACCAGGGCACCGCCCTGCCCTCTTCCTCCCCGAGCACCACGACGACCGCGACCTCACCCCCTTTCCTCCTCCCCCCGTGACCGGCTCCGACACCTCAGGATCTAGGGGAGGAAGGAAGTGTTGTCGAGCAGAAGCCCTCGTCGCCGCCACCGGAACAGTACCGCGCCCCCGCCCTCTTACCATGGCCAGGAAAGAAGGCTTTCGAAGAAGAAGGAGAAGTGTGAGCAGGGAGGTACTGCGTTTGTCTCTTTTTATAGAAGGGGCAGGGTAGGGGGCTGGCCCCTCACGCAGAAAATGGCCGCCCCGTTCCTCCAATGCGACATCTCTTCACCCTCGGCAGCTTTGGGAATCAAGGCTGGCCTTCTACTCCAACCATCGATGCTTGATTTTCAGCCATGGCACTCCTCCCCGTGCTCTCCGCATCCGCCACCTACCACACTCAATGCATGCGGAACACGTGGCAGGTGCGTGCGGGACGGGGGCAAGTGGGGTGGTAGTTTCCGCCCCGTGATCGTGGGGCAAGGCAAATCCACGAACCACGATCGAAGTTTCACCGCAGCATTACGCATGACGCGCTGGAAAACCGGAAACCAGCCTGAAATCAAGGCTGATAAAGAAGCAATGAGGACCTCAAGAGGCCAGCCTCATCAGCAACCCTGCTTGAGCACTTATTAGGCCCTACCGCGACGACACTCAGCAGCGCGTTCGGGGCAGGCCCGGGGGCTTGTGTCGATGCAAAAAACCCTGGGTCTATTGCCCAGGCCGTGCACAGGCACAAGAGCAAGATTGAAGTACCAGCCCAAGTCAGAGATCAAAGAACCAAGAGATTTGAAGAACCATCATGCAGCCAGAGAGACCAAGATCAAGCTGGAGAAGCAGAGTAGCAACAAGAGGAGGGCCTCCCTTACCGGGTAGGCGAGCTCGGCAAGGGGCAAGGCCACCACCAGAAGAAAGCAACCAAAAGCGCCTTGGCAGGGCCTGCCAGGGCTCGCGGAGGCAAAACTAGCTCACCAACCACACAAGCACGACCCACATCATCGATCAATGCGGTGTCAAGCCGCAAGGTGATTAAGTGGTAGCCACTCCCCACATGGCAGCCATTTCCTACAGAAGAAACCCATAGATGACACCCGTCCTGCGATGTGTTAGGAGAACAGGCGCGGAGCTGGCAAGATATCCCGACAAGCCTTGCCGGGCAACCAGTGATGTGACACTAAGCGGTGCATTTAATGCGCCCTGTCAGCATGCAGAGTTAGGTATGATAGCACTATTTGCTATCATATCAGTGCATAATGACTACTTTGCCATTGTGGTGACCCCTTGATCTATAAAAGGAGGCCCATGGCAACCGTAGGAAGGGTGGGGAAAGTTGATGAACCCACACCCCCATACGTGCGTAGTCGCTACTGCCCTAAGCAAACCCTTGTTGGGAAAGTGTACTATGCTTCACCACCTCCATTCCACCATCAATCCACCAAAGCAAGATTAGAGTTTTACGCCTCGCGGCGGCCCGATTCTGGGTAAATTGCTTGTGTGCTCTCTGTCGTGCTGCCGTATGCTGGTCTGCTCTTTGTGCAATGTGACGTCCCCCTGCCGAACCAGCAAGGGGCCTCCTGGTCCCATAGGTGGCCGCGGATATCCCGCGACATACTCGATGCATGACTTGTCGGCTTATGTGCTATTCGTTGGCTGGTGTGTGCATGGAAAGTTCCCGTGCCCCACATGCAAGGCAGCTCTTGAGTTTCGTTGGCTGCATGTAGGTCGCAAGTATTCTTGCTTCAACTTGCATAAACAGTTCCTGGATCCTCGCCATAAGTTCAGGAAAGACAAGAAGAACATCATCAAAGGTAGAGTTGTCAAAAACTCTACACCACCTGTGTTGACAGGCCAAGAGACCCTAGATCAGTTAAACGCTCTCAAGCCAGATCCAAAGCGTCCACGGTATTTCAAGGGGTATAATTCGGAACACGCCTGGACTCACAAGACATGCTTGTGGGATCTGCCTTACTTCAAAGACCTCCTTTGCCCACACAACATCGACGTGATGCACACTGAAAATAATGCCGCCGAGGCCCTTTTTGGTACATTGTTCGGTGTAGAGGGAAAGTTAAAGGATAATAGTAAGGCTAGAGTCGATCAAGAGGCGCTGTGTGATAGACCGCTACAAAACATGCGTGAACCGAAAGTAAAGCAGAACTGGACAAAGCCAAAGGCATGGTTCAATCTTGGAAGGCCAGCTATGAGGGAAATTATCTTGTGGGTCAAAATGCAGTTGATGTTCCCCAATGGGTATGCAACAAATCTAAAGAGGGGAGTGAGTCTTGCAAAACTGAAAATATTTGGTCTCAAGAGTCATGATTGGCACATATGGATTGAGCGGGTAATGCCGGTTATGTTGGGTGGCTTTATCCCTAAGGATGAATGGCTAGTACTGGTAGAGCTAAGCTATTTCTTCCTGTTCTTTGTGTGAAAGAACTATCGCCTAGCGTGCTAGAAGAAATGGAAGAGTTGGCGCCGGAGTTGATCTGCAAGCTAGAGATGATATTTCCGCCGGGCTTCTTTAATCCAATGCAACACTTGATTTTGCATCTCCCGACCGAGGCAAGATTGGGGGGCCCCATGCAAAATCATTGGTGCTACACCATTTAGAGCATGCAGAAGACGCTCTGAGAAAAATGTAAAAATAAACGTCGAATTGAAGCATCGATGGCCGAGGCATTCATTACTGAGGAGGCGGCAAACTTCGTGACAGCACATTACGAAGTCAAAAATCATCATTTGCATAATCTGAAGCCTCGGTACAATGCTGGCGACCCTAAAAAAGGTGGATCAATCCTCAACCTATTCAAAGGGAATCTCGCACCAGTCGGGGCTACGAAACTAATATCATTGGATGTCGAAGATTCGCGGACCATTTCATTGTATATCTTCAACAACCTAACAGAATGTGGCCATACATCGAGTAAGTTCTCGCGGTACATTGTTTCGCAACTTATAATTCCTTTGAACTACTCTTATTCCTGGATATTTTTTGATACAGTCGATACATCGCCAAATTCTTGGATGGAGCGGAGATCGAAAAGGAATTCATCAAAGAGTATGGGCTTCTGGCAAAGCATGGAGGCGGCTTCCCGGTTTCATCTCTTGGTTCAAACAAACGGCAATTTCCAATAGACCATTCTCATTTATTCATCTAATTTGCGGCTAATTAATGCAACAACCCTTTGTATTAAACTTGTAGGCTAATTTATTCTATGCGTAACGTTGACCATCAGAAACGTAACATTGAGACATAACGTGTGGGACAAGCGTGACTTCTCATACGTTTATTCTATGCGATCGTCAGTAGCCGCTCGCCTATACCCGATGGTTTTTGGGTCGTGTGGGAAGGACCCCCCTATCCACACACTCGCAAGGCGACGGTTTAAAACTCCATCGCAGAAAGGGGGTAAAAACCATCTGTATAGCACGGAACGGTACCAGTGCTACGAAGGAATTACTCACTCTCGGTGGTGAGCATCACGAAATTGATGATGGAGGATGGTTGATGATGACGATGATGCAAGATGCCCCACTCCGGAGCCCCGTAAGGACTCTAGATCTGGCCTCCCTATGAAGAACAAGAGCTGGTGGCGGCTCCGTATCGTAAAACACGATGAAGCTTCCTGCCCTATGTTTTCTCGGGAAATAGGAATTTATAGAGTTGGAGTTAGGGTCAGCGGAACCTCGAGGGGCCCACTACCCACTGATGTCTACCAAGCAACCTTCTTCTAGTAGACTCATGTTGGGCCTCCAAGCGCAAAGTCTTGTAGGATAGTAGCAATTTTCCCTCAAGTGGATGACCTAAGGTTTATCAGTCCGTGGGAGGCGTAGGATGAAGATGGTCTCTCTCAATCAACCCTGCAACCAAATAACAAAGAGTCTCTTGTGTCCCCAACAAACCCAATACAATGGTAAATTGTATAGGTGCACTAGTTCGGCAAAGAGATGGTGATACAAGGGTAATATGGATGGTAGATATAGGTTTTTGTAATCTGAAAATATAAAAAAAGCAAGGTAACTAGTAACAATAGTGAGCGAAAGTGGTATTGCAATGCTTGGAAACAAGGCCTAGGGATCATACTTTCACTAATGCAAGTTCTCTCAACAATGATAAGATAATTAAATCATATGGCAATCCCTCAACGTGCAACAAAGAGCCACTCCAAAGTTCCTACCGCAGAGAACATAAGATGAAATTCCTTGTTGGGTACGAAACCACTTCTAAGTTATTCTTTCCGATCAATCCATTGAGATATTCATATAAATGTCACAAACAGCTCTAGAGTTCGTAGTAAAATAACACAATATGACACACATCAATCAACCCTAATGTCAACTAGATACTCCAATGTCACCACAAGTATCCGTGGGTCAATTATACGATTTGCATCAAACAACTTCAGATTCATAATATTCAATCCAACACAAAGATCTTCAAATACTGCCCCAAGATTCCTGTCGGAGAAACAAGGACGAGAACGTGCATCAACCTCTATGTATAAATTACCCCAATGTCACCTCGAGAATCCTCGAGTTGAGTGCCAAAACATACATCAAGTGAATCAATAGAACACCCCATTGTCACCACAGGTATCCCACGCAAGACATACATCAAGTGTTCTCAAATCCATCATACTATTCAATCCAATAATAGTGAAACCTCAAATGTAAAACTCAATTCATCATAAGAAGATAGAGGATGAGAAAAACCATATGATTCAACTATAGTAACAAAGCTCATGGTACATCAAGATTGTGCCAAATAAAGAACATGAGAGAGAGATAGAGAGAGAGGGATCAAACACATTGCTACTGGTACATACCCTTAGCCCGGAGGGTGAACTACTCCCTCCTCATCATGGAGACCGCCGGGATGATGAAGATGGCCACCGGTGATGGTTTTCCCCTCCGGCAGGGTGCCGAAACGGGCTCCTGATTGGTTTTTCGTGGCTACAGAGGCTTCCAGCAACGGAACTTCCGATCTTGGTTTCTTTCTGGGGTTTCGGAATTTATAGGAATTTTTGGCATTGGTCTCACATTAGGGGGATGCTCGAGGGGCCAATGATAACCCACAATTATAGGGGATCACAACAGCTTTCGACGGTAGATTATTCAACTCAAATTTATTGATTGGACACAAGGGGAGCCAAAGAATATTCTCAAGTATTAGCAGGTGAGTTGTCAATTCAACCACACCTGAAAGACTTAATATCCACAGCAAAGTATTTAGTAGCAAAGTAGTATGGAAGTAACAGTAACGGTGGCAAAAGTAATAGTAGCAGTTTTGTAGCAATTGTAACGGTGGCAACGGCAAAGTAACATAGCGAAGATCAATATGTGAAAAGCTCGTAGGCAATGAATCGGTGATGGATAATCGTGTCGGATGGCATTCATCACGCAATAGTTATAATCTAGGGTGACACAGAACTAGCTCCAATTCATCAATATAATGTAGCCATGTATTCCATATATAGTCATACGTGCTTATGGAAAAGAACTTGCATGCCATCTTTTATCCTACCCTCCCGTGGCAGCGGGGTCCTAATGGAAACTAAGGGATATTAAGGACTCCTTTTAATAGAGAATGGGAACAAAGCATTAGCACTTAGTGAATACATGAACTCCTAAAACTACGGTAATCACTGGAAAGAATCCCAATTATTGTCACCTTGTGGTATGCGGATCATAACTCATAGTAGGTGTCTACAACTTGCACGATAGGATCAAGAACACAAATATATTCATGGAAACAAAATAGGTTTAGATCTGAAATCATGGAACTCGGTCCATAGTGACAAGCATTAAGCATAGCAAAGTCATAGCAACATCAATCTCATAACATAGTGGATACTAGGGATCAAACCCTAACAAAACTAACTCGATTACATGATAAATATCATCCAACCCATCACCGTCCAGAAAGGCTATGATGGAATTACTCACGCATGGCTGTGAGCATCATGAAATTGGTGATGGAGGAAGATTGGTGATGATGATGGCGATGGATCCCCCGCTCCGGGGCCCCGAACGGACTCCAGATCTGGCCTCCCGATGAAGAACATCAGGTGGCGGCGGCTCCGTATCGTAAAACACAATGAATCCTTCTCTCTGATTTTTCTCCCTGAATACGGTTATATGAAGTTGGAGTTGAGGTCGGGGGGTCTCTAGGGGACCTACAAGCCAGGGGCGCGCCCCCACCCTTATGGACACCTGGTGGGTCCCCTCAGGTTGATTCTTTCGCCAGTATTTTTATATATTCCAAAAATAATCTCCATAATTTTTTAGGTCAATCCTAGAACTTTTTTCTGCACAAAAATAACACCATGGCAATTCTGCTGAAAACAACGTCAGTCCGGGTTAGTTCCATTCAAATCATGCAAATTAGAGTCCAAAACAAGGGCAAAAGATTTTGGAAAAGTAGATACGATGGCGTTCGCCAGCATTCAGGCTTTCAGCAAAGATTATGAACTAACCATATTCACAATAACATTTAGGTCTCACATTTACTCATATCAATGGCATAATCAACTAGTGAGGAATAATAATAAATCTTATATGACAACACTTATTCAAAACAATCATGATATGATATAACAAAATGGTATCTCGCTAGCCCTTTCTGAGACCGCAAAACATAAATGCAGAGCACCCCTGAAGATCAAGGACTGACTAGACATTGTAATTCATGGTAAAAGAGATCCGGTCATAGTCATACCCAATATCAATAATAACAATGCATACAATGACAGTGGTACTCCCTAACTGCTGCTTTTTATAAGAGGATGATGACTCAACAATAAAAGTAAATAGATAATCCCTTCATAGAGGGAAGCAGGGATTTGTAGAGGTGCCATAGCTTGAGCTTTAAAACAGAGATGAATATAATTTTGAGCGGTATGCTTTCATTGTCAACATAACAACCAAGAGATCTCAGTATCTTCCATGCTACATACATTATAGGCGGTTCCCAAACAGAATTGTAAAGTTTTTACCCCCCCCCCCCTCCACCAATAAGCAGACTCAACGGCTGGTCAGAAACAACGGATACCGTCCATACCAACAACAGGCCTGGGGGAGTTTTGTTTCATATTTATATTTTGATTTGATTAGAGCGTGGAACTTTGCATCCCGATTACCATCCACTTTCTCGTGAATGACCAGTGAATAAACACTTATCGTGAGAATACCCCACCTAGCATGGAAGATACTGATAGCCCCCAGTCGCTACAATACATGAGCCATTCGGGCATACAAAAAAGATTACTATTTGAAGGTTTAGAGTTTGGCACATGCAAATTTACTTGGAACGGCAGGTAAATACCGCATATAGGTAGGTATGGTGGACTCATATGGAACAACTTTGGGTCTATGGAAGTGGATGTACAAGAGATATTCACGCTTAGTACAAGTGAAGGCTAGCAAAAGATTGAGGAGCGACCAACTAGAGAGCGACAACAGTCATAAACATGCATTGAGATTAACCATCATTGAGTGCAAGCATGAGTAGGATATAAATCACCATGAACATAAATATCCTGAAGGCTATGCTGATTTTGTTTCAACTACAGGCATGAACATGTGCCAAGTCAAGCCACTTAAATCATTCAAAGGAGGATACCATCCAATCATACTACATCATAACCATTTTAATTTGCATGTTGGCACTCAAGACAAACCATTATAAACTTCTAGCTAATCAAGCATGGCATGAGTAACTATAATCTCTACTTGCCATTGCAAACATGTTTCACTCATAATCGGCTGAGTCAAGAACAATGAACTAATCATATTTACCAAAACAAAATAGGTCAAGTTTATACCAGCTTTTCTCTGTCTTAATCATTTCATCATATATCGTCATTATTGCCTTTCACTTGCACGAACGAACGGCGTGAATATAATAAGAGTGCACGTGCATTGGACTAAGAAAGAATCAACAAACATTCATTAAAAGGAGAAGACAAGGTAATATGGGCTCTTCGTTAGATCAACAATAATGCATATGGGAGCCACTCAACATTTTCATCGTGGTCTTCTCCTCTTGACCCAAAGAAAAAGAAAATATTTTTAAAGAAACACACTGGAATATTTTTGTAGTTTTTGTTTTTCTGAAGAATGCAAAAATAGGAACGAGAAAACCTTTTACATGGGAAAGCTACCAACAAGCAAAAGAAGAACAAGAAATATTTTTGGGTTTTCTTTCAATACTACAGCTAAATAAACTAGAAAGAAAACTAAAAAGAAGCCAGAACTGATTTTTTTGGATTTTCTCAAAATTTTCAAACACACAAGAAGAAAGCAAGAAAAAGAAATAAAATAACAAGGATAATGCAATGAAAATGTATGAACACTGACAACCGGAATGAGTGTGTGAACATGAATGTAATGTCGGTGAGAAATACGTACTCCACCAAGCTTACGCTTTTGGCCTAAGTTGGTCCATGCCCATGGATCAAAGTAGCCCTCTCCTGGGTACTGAGGAGGATACTGAGGATTCCACTAGTTAGCGAGCTCCTATGGCTCCCACTTATAAATAGACTCCTCGTACGGATCACGTGATGGTTCTAACTAAGGAACTAGGGATCACGTTCACTCCTAGTATGCACAAATGTCCTCAGGCATAATAAGGTACCTGTCAGAATGAATATAGAAAAAGAAGGTGCAGGCGAAGTAATAATCGGACAAGTACCCTGATTGAACACTAAATTATAGGGGACCTCTTGTCATCATCTTTAGAAATAAAATAATGTGCTACCATACTATCATAGTCTAAATATCTAGTGGGTAGCAGCATTTCTTCCCTTTCATCTAGCCTAATGGGTATCTCAAAATGTTTAGCAAGGCAAGAGGCATAAATACCTCCGAAGAAAGGACCCCTCGAATGGTTTAAACTCAACTGTCGAGCAACCATAGCGCCCAAACTGAAAGTTCTATCACGAAGGTCAGGGGCCGCTCAGGGGCACTAAGGCCTCCACTCTCCCCATGACCAATCAAACATCTCCACGCAAAAAATGAATTATAACGTAAGACAGGAAAATGTGAGCTAGCCACTCTCGCTTCTGACACCCCTCGCTCTTCCCCTACGGTAACTTCTTCAATAAAAGCTCCCACATCTTTAGGATGTGGTTCACTAACGCTGCCCTCATAAGGTAATTTGCAAACATTGCAAAAATCATAAAGAGTCATTCTCTTAGGCGCATCATATAACTGAAATTCTACCATAGGAGGATCTTGCCTATAACGAAGGTGAAATTTTTACACAAAGGTATTAGTGAGTAAGGGGACCACAATTGTCGTGGAGGAAGTCGGTGATCCCTGCATTTTTTGCCAGATAATAAAAATCATCATAAATTGCGCCAGCCCCTAAGAATGCATTGCTTGGACATTCACACAGCCGAATCTCCGCGGTGCGAGGAAGATTATACTTGGGCTTCTTCTTCTCCTCGTTCTCATTTTCTTTAGAACCCCGGCTTGAAGATCCTCTCAACCATCTCTTCATCATTTCTTTTCTTTGAATATTTCTTAAAAAATTAGTGACTCAAAATAAAAGTGAACAAAACTAAACAAGATTGATAGCAACTACTCCTACAAGTGCCTAGAGGCTATATAATGCATAAAAATTACTTGCGACCATATAAATTTGACATGCAAGCTCAAGAACAAGGTCAACACAGCAGCAAAAATTTGCAATATATAAAGCACTAGAACAAAAAGTAATTGGACCATTGGAGGAGTCACATACCGAAGAACAATCCCCCAAAACTGTTTTGCAAATGGAGCTTTGCAAAAGGAGATCGAAACTGGCAGCAAGATGAGCAAGAACACGGGTTTGAGCAATGCGATGATTTTTTCTGGAGGAAGACGAAGTGGATGGGTGCTGCAATGAGTGAGAGGGACCCACAAGCCACCAGGCGCGCCCAGGGGGTGGGCGCTCACCCAGGATTTGTGGCCCACTGGTGCATCCCCCTAGTTTGTTCTGAGTGCCAAAAATTCTCAAATATTCTACAAAAAATCATACTAAATTTTTAGGGCATTTGGAAAACTTTTATTTTCAGGACATTTTTTATTGAACGAATAATTCAGAAAATAGACGGGTAATAGTATTTTTGCTTTATTCAATCTAAATAACATAAAGTAAAAGGTGAGTATAGAAAATTGTGCTGTCAGGACCCCGATCCTAAGTCACACTGATCTAGCATGTAACACATCATATCTCTTTGCGGCGTCACGCACGGTATCCCCATGGGTGCCACCTTACCTGGCCCGGGACCGTTTACGCCTTTTAGCTCACGTATATGATAGTGTCTCTAGCATCCATATGACAAAGAACACGGGCCGACATGACTAGTCGTGAATCCAAAGTGGCACTAACTTACAGGGACAGGCATACATGACCCAGCAACGAACGTGTCGGTCATCAACGTATGAACCCAAGTCGTAGCAAGCTACAAGGACTTAAAGGAACAACGCGTGATATTTCCTCGAACGGAAAGACACAGGAACAAAGAAGGACACATGCCGGCCAACCTAAGTGTTCTGGAGCAGTAGCAAGCTACCATGGCTCAGTGGAAGCACTAGGAGACATTTCCCCATAAGAGAGGCTACCAAGAATAAACAACTAACTTGTAGGATCCCACACATACCAAGCGTTTCAATAACATACACACAATATGCTCGATATGTGCAAATACAACATGGCATCACAACAAAATTCTATGACTCATAGTATTTATTCATTAGGCCCCGAGGAGCCAGATATTACAAACATGGGTCTGATGACCCAGCATTAAAGTCATACAAGCAAAAAGCACATGTGGAAGCTTAACTTGTCTGAGTACAGACAACTACAAATGAAAAAGGCTGCGAAGCCTGACTATCTACCAGGCCCTCCCAAGGGCATAAGATCGTACCTGAGGTAATAGGCTAAACATCGAAGTCCACACGGAACTACTAGTGAAACTGAAGTCTCTCTGCAAAAACATAAATTAAGCAAACATGAGTACAAATGTACCCAGCAAGACTTACATCAGAACTAGCTATATGCATCAGTATCAACAAAGGGGTGGTGGGGTTTAACTGGAGCAAGCCAGCTTTGACTCGGTGGCTATCTTGAACTACGACTGCAAGTAACTCTTTTGGGGTGGCGCACACGAGTCCACATATTCACCAATCAATACACCACTATGGATCTGCTCCCGTCTCCCTACGAGAACGTCATCCATAGCACTCACGCTTATTGTAACATCCCAAAATTTGATATTTTGGAATGTTATATTAAATAGATAGTCTTGATAGATTGTATGATTTCTTGTGTGAAACTGAGTGAAATTTGAAACTTTTTGAAAGTTAAATGAGAGGGAATGATATGACTTTCCCAAACTTTCACCTTTGCTTCCTGATCTCCATGGATTCAAACTCTTTTGAAATATAACACCCTAGAGAGAAGATGATATGACTTCTTCCATTTAATTAAATGAAAAAGAGTTTTTGAAAATATTTGAATTCCATTTGGAAATATTTCAAATTCAGAAAACTTTAAGCAACTCAATGATTTTCATGAGAGAAGATAAAATGACTTCTTCAAAACATATGAAATATGAGTTGGAAGTTTAAAAGGATCAAAATGAAGTCCTTTTGAAACTATTTTCAATTCGGAGGAATTTCGGTTTTATTCAAATTATTTTTCTCCAAAAAAATATATATGGAAAATAGGGTAACATGCTTCCCTACATCAGAAAAATTGGAGATAAATAATTTTGAAATCATTTTGGTATTTTTAAAATGATTTTTATTGAGTTTTATTGAACCAGTAGCACTATTTGTTTTTTTGTGGATTTTATTTGACTTTAGAAAAATGTTCAAGTTGTAGAAAACCTTTTTCTTAAAATTTTGATATATTATATGCCTATAGTATATTTTTATTTTATTTTCTGTAAATTTGTTAAAATAAAAAACTCCCCCGCCGACTGGGCCGGCCCAGCTCCAGCCAGGCCGCGACCCAGCCAGCGCCAGAGCCTCGTCTCCCGAACGGAAGCGGGGTCCCGCTGCGGCACGCCGACGACCGCCGCCGAGTCCGCGCCGGGCATGCCGCCCTTGCCCCTCGCCCACGCCTCCCGAGCCGCCTGCCCCGCCCCCTTTATAACCGACGCCCTCCTCTCGCATCTCGCCTCACCCCGCCTCCAAGTGCCGCCACCGCGGCGCATCTCGCCGCACCTCCGTCGCCGTGCTACCGCTGCCCCTCACCCCGCGCTGCTCCTCGCAGCTCGACCGCAGCCGCCGTCGCCTCGCCCGTTATCATTGCCGGCCAAGTCTTCTTGCTCTCGTCGTCCCGGGCATGGCCTTCGAACAAAAAGTCGTCGCCGCCGTTCGTCTCACCGTCGCCGCCGTCGCTGGTAACCACCGTCGAACCGCCGTTTCTTTCGGATTAGTTAGGTTTTCTTTTAAAAAAACCCTAGATTGGTTTTTTTATGTATAACCGGTTTTGTTAGGTTTACTTATTTAGAGAACGTTCACTGGTTAGGTTTAGAAAAAGAACCTTCGTTCGTTAGATCTTTTTAGCGAACTGTTCGTTTGTTAGGGTTCCGTAGTGAGCGTTCGCTCGTTAGTCTTTTCCTTTTTATTTTATTTTCTGCCAGAGACCCGTTTGTGAATAATTTATTCGCGGATTAGTCCCTCTGTTTCCAACTAGCACAACTTTTTGCTCGTTAGTCAGAATCCAACGAAACCAACGCCCACTTCTTCGCTACGATCCCCTCTACCGAGATAACCAACTTAAACATGTTTTTGAAATTTTAAAATTTGAATTCCAAACAGTTTTGAATTTGAATTTCTTTTGTACATAACTTGAGTTTTATAACTCCGATTTAATTGATTATTTTTGCAAATCAAAGCTCTTGACCTAAACTTTCCGGTAAGGCCAAATTCACCCAATGTTGGTACTGTTAGAATTTTTTTTCTGTTGCAAGAGTTAATTGCTTGTTTTCGAAGTTTTCCGAGATTTTTTCTTCGATTCTTTTGTTTGATTGCTTATGTGTGCTTACTATTGCTTGCTCACGATAAATTGAACGGAGTGTGACGAGTAGAACTATCAGGAGTTATGAGTGCATATCACCTTCATCAACAGTAGAAGGCAAGTTCACACTTTGGTCATATCCCCTTATTACCTAGTTTTTATGCATTAGTTTCAACCCTCAAACATTGTATGAGTAGGATTTTGATAACATGTGGGTAGTGGGAAGTAGTTGTTGAGGTAGGAACCTATTGTACTTTATATCAAACCCTGGGAGTTACTTCTAAATTATGCTCATACGGCTATGCTATGCTCGTAGACGTGGTTTGGTTTTGAGAGAATTCATGAAAGATGTGAGAGTTAATATGTTAACTAAGGGAAACTTAAGGTGGCTACCTTAATGCACATCTGGGTGGAATGGTTGGGGCACCCTGGAGCACCCAGTGGTTTACCCGGGCACTTGGAGAACCCAGTGCTTGCCCAAGGGGATGCCGGAGTACCCGTGTGATTACCCTATGGAATGCCACCCAGACTCAAAGGGATCATAAGATTATTCATGCTAGAAACTTCCGTGTGCAGCCACAAGCCATTATGGGATCTGGCATAGTTGAGTATGTTGTGTGACCTCTTTTAGTGGCAGGCTAGCAAATGTAGGGGAAAGTAGGTGTCACTGTCTACCCCGAGTAAAGAGTAAATGCTTCTAAAAGACTGTGTCTCGGTCATCTGTTTCTCAAACACCATGTAGTGCGAGAAATCCAACGGAGGAGATCGAGTCTTGTGGGGAAAAGTGCGCAAACCTCTGCAGAGTGTACAAACTAATCATGATTAGTTGTGTCCCTAGTTATCGTCATCTTGAGTATCTGGTTCTTGAATTATCATGTTGATCTCATCACTTTATTAATTTTGTTGGGTTATAATTATTATTTTGGGATTGAGTTGGAGGAACCTGCTCAATATTTTTTCAACCAACTTGGTAGTTAAATAAAAGATATATATTCCATTGTTGTAGGAAAAAACTAGCTTTATGTAAAATTAAACTTAGAGCTTCCACCAGCCAAATATGCATATAGTGATAGCTATTATTCATCATTATCCTATGGTGTCAATTTGCCAGTACATTCAATGTACTGATCCTTTGTGGCTGCAACGTCTCATGTTGCAGGAATCTTACGACGAGTAAGTGATACGTTAGGGTTACAATTTCTACACTCAACTTTGCTGTTGGTGTTGATGGGAATCCAAAATTTTGTTGCTACTTCCGCTATTTGGATTGATGTAATAGTATTTACATTATTTATACATGTGATTTACATCTTTTATAAATCCTCGAGTACTGTGTGTGTTAGCATACCGATCCAGGGATGACACTTAAGCACAGAGACTTGACAGTCTGAGGTCGGGTCGCTACAAGATGGTATCAGAGCACATGTTGACTGTAGGACATGACCCCTAGAAACTGGCAAGCCCATAGGGAAGATTTTCTCTAAACCTTCATTTTCAATAAGATATTTTACCTCTCTTCTCTTCTGAGCTTATTCAAATATTCCCTTTTAGTGAGACCATACCCCTTTTTCCTTTCCACGCGAAAATTTGACTTATGAGACCACTCCAAGAAGTACAAGATATCGGACAACTAAGACCACTTTAGAATGAAGAGGATTTTTCCATGCATTAGAGTAATTGAAACTACAATGATTGAAGACTTTGAAGACTAGGAAAATTTGAAGGCTCTGAAGAATTTCCCGGTATGACTAAGAAGGCTACCCTTATGGAACTTGTCAGAGTATTGAAGATGTCAATACCCGAGATCAAGGTGTATCAGACAAAGACCGGAACATGGAGCATTAGAACTCAAAGTTTGTCAAGAAAACCCTAAGGCAGGAGATATCAACTATGGAATGATAGCTCATGGAAATGACAAGAGCAGAAACACGGCTATCCATGATGTTATCGCCTGCTTATGCTATTGTCACCATGCCAAGTTAAGAATGCATTTCCTTGGAAAGATTGGATGACAAAAGAGCTAAAGGAGCACCTATCATTAAAAGACGAGGTTTTAATGTTAGCTGGTGTATCACCAGGATCTAGAGTATTACATCAAGAATTTTAAGATGGACCTTTAGGAAGCCGTGTTTGACAACGAAGCATTTCGTGAAGAACTCGGGACCCCAGAAGCGGAAAGTAGCCAAGCTGAAGGAGAAAAACCTCGAGATACCAGAGATTCGTGAGGAACTGAAGGACAGTAGGACCCTGGTTCATGCCAAGGATGTTGAAACCCAGAAGTTTGGAACACAACTGCAGAATATTAAAGGACGTCACGAGAGACTTCGCGTCAACAGAGATGATCTGGCAAAAGAACTTGAGAAGGACAAGCACGATCGGAAGAAACCCATCGGAGACATGAACTAGACTGGAAGAGTTTGATGACTTTGAAGATTTATTGACCTTTAGAAGACCAAACCCATGTTATGTACCTACGTTAGATGCGAAGATTGTGAGCTGTCATTTGTTTGATGTTTTCCCGACACCCATAATAAAATATGTCTCTTCAAAAACTATTTTTTGTATTGTGTGTATCCCTCCCTTTCTCTCTTACCTCACCCCAAAAACCTTGGAACTAATAGAGGATGAATGGAGATGAACTCACCTTTCCAGGACCGATAAGTCAATTGGAGACGGACCGATGGATTCAGAACATGAAAGATCACATGAGGAATAACTCTATGGCCGGAAAGGATATGGCCCAGCATGCTCTTCAGTGCTTGGAAAGAGGTGCTGCTACTTGGTGGATGATGTACCAAACCATCAATGGATGGCAAGGAGTAACCACTTGGAAGGAATTTAAGTTAACTTTGCTAAAGTCTCGTCTTGTGTCGCCGAATTTGAAGCCTTATGGAAATGATATGAAGAAACCCTGTTCATGCAAGCTTTGTGGAGAAATAGGACACAACCATAAAGAACACAAGGATAAATGCCCTAATTGTGAAGGAAGCCACCCAGTTGAAGAATGCCCAACTAGGCAGATTACTTGTTTCTTGTGTGAAGGAACTACCCACTACCCTGCTTAGTGTCACATTTACCCCATGGTTCGAAGAACCATCCAGCAGAAGAAAGAACCAATGAAACGATCCCTCATGGAAATTTTGGAAGAATATGTGATGAAGGAAGAGGTGGGGGACGCACCCAAAGTAGACCCAATTAAACCCTGCACCAAGTCAAGCTATTTATGTGGAGAAGAAGGACACATCTCCCAGAATTGTTTGAAGGGGGATCTAGTAGCATTCCCAACAGTGGAAGTAGAGCATAACATAATTGTTCCCACTACTACTACTATATTTCTCACAGACTCAACTATTTATCACAAGTCTCCTTCTCATTGGAACAGTCTCTGGCAAAGTGCCCTGCTTCATTACAGCGGAAACAATTCTGGTTCCAAGGTTTTTGACCACCATGAGATATCGATAGCTGTTTAGTATTGGCGCCAGATCCGTCATCTCAGAAGACCCAGTCCCAGAAGACCCTTATCAAGATGAAAGGACAGAAGAATTGCGGTAAAGGTTATGCCACTACCGGAAGAGCCCAGAGAAGGAATTTTCCCGAGAATTTGAGAAGACCGACCCTGTCAACAAAAAGGATGGAGTATATAAGTTTTGATGGAAATGTAACCATGTTTCTAAGGGTGGTAGCACCCAGACCCCTTGTGATGATCGATGGATTTTGAGAAGACCCCGACCCTAACCTATTTCTTTCTAGCCTCTCCGAATCTCGAGGACGAGATTCATTTTAAGGGTGGTAGGTTTGTAACATACCAAAATTCAATATTTTTGAATGTTATATTAAATAGATATTTTTGATTGATTGTATGATTGCTTGTGTGAAACTGAGTGAAATTTGAAACTTTTTGAAAGTTAAATGAGAGGGAATGATATGACTTTCCCAAACTTTCACCATTGCTTCCTGATCTCCATGGATTCAAACTATTTTCAAATACAAAACCCTAGAGAGAAGATGATATTACTTCTTCCATTTAATTAAATGAAAAAAGGTTTTTGAAAATATTTGAATTCCATTTGGAAATATTTCAAATTCAGAAAACTTTAAGCAACTCAATGATTTTCATGAGAGAAGATAAAATGACTTCTTCAAAACATATGAAATATGAGTTGGAAGTTTAAAAGGATCAAACTGAAAGTCCTTTTGAAACTATTTTCAATTTGGAGGTATTTGGGTTTTATTCAAATTATTTTTCTCCAAAAATAAAATATATGGAAAATATGGTAACATGATTCCGTACATCAGAAAAATTGGAGATAAATAAATTTGAAATCATTTTGGTATTTTTAAAATAATTTTTATTGAGTTTTATTTAACCAGTAGCACTCTTTGTTTTTTTACATTTTTGTGGATTTTATTTGAATTTAGAAAATGTTCAAGTTGTAGAAAATATTTTTCTGAAAATTTTGATATATTATATGCCTATAGTATATTTTTATTTTATTTTGGTTTTTAATTTATTTTCTATAAAATTGTTAAAAAAAACTTCCCCGCCGACTGGGCCGGCCCAGCTCTAGCCAGGCCACGACCCTGCCAGCGCCCGAGCCTCATCTCCCACACGGAAGTGGAGTCCCGCTGCCGCACGTTGGCGACCCGCCGCCGAGTCCGCGCCGGGCACGCCGCCCTTGCCCCTCGCCCATGCCTCCCGAGCTGCCTGCATGCCGCCTTTATAACCGCCGCCTCCTCTCGCATCTCGACTCACCCCGCCGCCAAGCGCCGCCGCCGCTGCATCTCGGTGCAACTCAATCGCCACACTACTGCCGCCCCTCACCCCGCTCCGCTCCTCGCCGCTCGCCCGCAGCAGCCGTCTCCTCGCCCACAGCCGTCGCCGCCGACCAGAGCTGCTGCTGCAGCCGTCCGTCAGAGCAGCCGCGCCCGAAGACGAAGCCACCGCCGCCGTTTGTCTCGCCGTTGCCGGTAACCGCCGTCTAACTGCCGTTTTTAGGTTTAGTTAGGTTTTCTTTAAAAAAACCTAGATCGGTTTTTTATATAAAACCGGTTTTGTTAGGTTTACTTATTTAGAGAACGTTCATTGGTTAGGTTTAGAAAACGAACGTTCGTTCGTTAGATTTTTTTAGCGAACCGTCTGTTTGTTAGGGTTCCGTAGCAAGCGTTCGCTCGTTAGACTTTTATTTTTTATTTTTTTCTACCAGGGGCTCGTTTGTGAATAATTTATTCACAGATTAGTCCCTCTGTTTCCAACTAGCAAAACTTTTTGCTCTTAGTCAGAACCAATGCCCACTTCTTCGTTACGATCCCCTCTACCCAGATAACCAACTTAAACATGTTTTTGAAAATTTAAAATTTGAATTCCAAATAGTTTTATATTTGAATTTCTTTTGTGCATAACTTGAGTTTTATAACTCCGATTTAATTGATTCTTTTGTGCATAACTTACTATTAGAACTTGTTTTCTTTTGCAAGAGTTAATTGGTTGTTTTTGAAGTTTTCTGAGATTTTTTCTTCGATTCTTTTGTTTGATTAATTATCTGTGGTTACTATTGCTTGCTCATGATAGATTGACCGGAGTGTGACGAGTAGAACTATCAGGAGTTATGAGTGCGAATCATCTTCATCAATAGTACAAGGCAAGTTCACACTTTGATCATATCTTCTTATTACCCAGTTTTATGCATTAGTTTCAACCCTCAAACATTGCATGAGTAGGATTTTGATAACATGTGGGTATTGGGAAGAAGTTGTTGAGGTAGGAACCTATTGTCCTTTATATCAAACCCTGGGAGTTACTTCTATGTTATGCTCATACGGCTATGCTATGCTCGTATACGTGGCTTCGTTTTGAGAGAATTCATGAAAGATGTGAGAGTTATTATGTTAACTAAGGTAAACCTAAGGTGTCTACCTTAATAAACATCTGGGTGGAATTGTTGGGGCACCCTGGAGCACCCAGTGGTTTGCCCAGGCACCTGGAGAACCTAGTGCTTGCCCAAGGGGATCCCGGAGTACCCGTGTGATCACCCTACGGAATGCCACCTAGGCTCAAAGGGATCATAAGATTATTCATGCTAGAAACTTCCGTGTGCAGCCACAAGCCATTATGGGCTCTGGCATAGTTGAGTATGTTGTGTGACCTCTTTCAGTGGCAGGCTAGCAGCTGTAGGGGAAAGTCGGTGTAACTGTCTACCCAGAGTAAAGAGTAAATGCTTCTGAAAGACTGTGTCTCGGTCATCCGTTTCTCAAACACCATGTAGTTCAAGAAATCCAACGGAGGAGATCGAGTCTTGTGGGGAAAAGTGCGCAAACCTCTGTAGAGTGTACAAACTAATCATGATTAGCCGTGTCCCCAGTTATGGACATCTTGAGTATCTGGTTCTTGAATTATGATGTTGATCTCATCACTTTACTTAATAAAATTTGTTGGTTTATAATTATTATTTTGGGATTGAGTTGGAGGAACCTTCTCAATATTTTTTCAACCAACTTGGTAGTTAAATAAAATATATTCCTTTGTTGTAGTGAAAAACTAGCTTTATGCAAAATTAAACTTAGAGCTTTCACCGGCCAAATATGCATGTAGTGATAGCTATTATTCATCATTGTCCTATGGTGTGAATTTGCCACTACATTCAATGTACTGACCCTTTGTGGCTGCAACGTCTCGTGTTGCAGAAATCTTACGATGAGTAAGTGATACGTTAGGGTTACAATTTCTACACTCAACTTTGTCGTTGGTGTTGATGGGAATCCACAATTTTGTTGTTACTTCCGCTATTTGGATTGAGGTAATAGTATTTACGTTATTTATACATGTGATTTACCTCTGTTATAAATCCTCGAGTACTGTGTGTGTCAGCATACCGATCCAGGGAAGACACTTAAGCATAGAGACTTGACCGTCTGAGGTCGGGTCGCTACACTTATCTTGCGCATTTTAAAGTGTCCACTTTCACTTGTCTATGAACTATATAGGAAACCCAGAAGTCCTTTACCACGGACGCAGCTATTCGAATAGATCATGTTAACCCTGCAGGGGTGTACTTCTTCACACACGCTCTCACCACTTATCACCGTTTACACGACATGTACTCGGCAACCTTCAAGCGGAAGCCCAGCGAGGGTGTCGGCCACGACCTGACTAACCACACAAGTCTCTAGTCCAGGTTTATCGCCTATTCGGGTTCCATCCGCAAGGAGATCCGGCCAGGGTTTCACTCACGGCCCCAAACAATGAGAGCAGGGTTCCCGAGGCACCAAACGGGCGTCCCGGTACACCATGCCTCGTGTCTCTACCGCATCATAGCCCACCCCTAGGGTTAGCGCTACGCACGGCCCCCAACACATATCCTACAAACACTAGAAAGTAGTTGCAACTCAGAGATAGAGATCAAGGCAATTAATAAGTCGAGAGGGGCACTTAAGCATTCCAATGCGTGGTAGTAGTTGTTCATGGATCAAAAACACAACTCAGTTCCTGAGGACGGTTTCAATGAGACAACCCACCATGTACACCTACATGGCCTCTCACTTCTACCTTTACCAAATCGTGTTCACACAATTAGCTCTCAACAGTAGGACATGTTCACCACATTCCAATTCATCCCTGATGAATCAGACCTAATTCAACTCTAAGCATTAGCAGGCATGACAACAAGCATGAATGAGTAGGCACATCAGGGATCAAACAACTCCTACTCATGCTAGTGGGTTTTATCTATTTACTGTGGAATAACAGGTCATGCAGAGGAGAAGGGTTCAACTACCGCAGCATGTAACAGTTGACACGTTGTTGTCCTAATGCAGTAAAGAGAGCAAGAGCGAGAGAGTGGGGTTGTATCGGAATGAACAAGGGGTTTTTTGCTTGCCTGACACTTCTGAAGATAGTATAGCTCTTCATCGGTGTCATCGATCTCATCGTCGGAACCACATCCACTGAGAGGGGACACATACCGGCAACAGAGAAGGAACACAATCAATGCAATGCAACAATATGATGCATGATCATGACATGGCAATATGCTGTGGTTTGAGCTAATGCAACTAGCAACAATTTCAAGGAAGTTGGTTTGAACCCAAGGTTCAAATTCAAACTCCACATGTGGTTATTTAAATGCCATTCATTTGATTTGTCCTAAACAGTAGCCAAAAGTTGTTCTAACATGTATGAAAATGGTACATATTGATAGATTGGATTTTTCTGATCATTTTTCATATATTAATTATTTCAATTTGAGCTACGGTTGAATTTATATGAATTTTTGAAGTTTTGGCTACTTTATGGAATTTCCTGGTTATTTAAAAAATAAACTAAATCCAGAAAAAAGCTTTACTGCATCAACATTACGTCGCAGCGACGTCAGCGGGTCTACTAGGCGGGCAGAGTCAAACCTGACACGTGGGGCCCATCAGCCAGTGACTCATCTAACTAACCCTATTAATCAGTGCTAAATTAATCCTAACTAAAAGTGTCAATGGGGGGTGGCCCACATGTTAGTGACACAAGGGAGGTCAAACCCCTGGTCAAACGAGTCAAACTCGCTGGTGCCTCGACACCGGCGACAGCAGACGCGGCGGAGGTCTCTGGTTTGGCCTTCCAACGACCAAAAGTGTGGCGGAGGGAACCTACGGGGAGCTGAGGCTCGCCCGCATCCAACGCAGCAGGCGGCAACAGCTGGGGCAGCTGGAGGCGACGACGGGGAGCTCGACCGTGGCGGCTGGAGCTCAGGCATGAGCGCGGGCGGCTCTACGGGGTTCAGGGGGAGCTAGCACGCTAGGGATAGCGTGTGGGAAGCGGCGAGTGCGATGGACTCGACGGGCGGACCAAAAGGTCGTCGGAGTCGTGTCGGTGGCGAGCGAAGGCCGCGGCACATGCGGGTTCGAGCAGCGTGGTGGCTACGGCATACGGTAGCGAGAACGGAGAGGGGGAAGACGGTTAGTGGCTCACAACGGTCGCGGTAATGCGGACGGAGGGCTCGGGGAGGAACCAGTGCGAAGCAGGGCGGCGAGGGGACCTCCGGCGGCCGAACGAGGAGTCGGCAGCTGCCGCGTTGTTGCAGTGCGTCCGGCATCACGTGAGTCGTCGAGGAGGCGTAGACGACGAAGTCGAGCCCATGGGCACGTCAGAGGGGCGCGGGGGTGGCTATTGCTACGGCAACAACGAGCGGCGACGACGTGCACGCTCGGTGGTTGTGTGCGAGAGAGGCAGAGGAGGTAGAGCGCTCGAGGGAGAAAGAGGAGAGGTGCAGGGGGTCGAGGGGGAGTGTGTGGCGTTGCGGGAGGCCTCCAGCCCATGCAGGCAGGCTGGAGGTGGCCTCGCGCGTTCGTGCGCGCGTCGGACACACGCCCACCTGCCTACTGGCAGGAGGTTGAAGACGGTGATGTGGCTGGCTGTGCCTAGCATAGTAGTGGGCCACCAGGTAGGCTGTGAGGTAAGTGGCCCAGTGACCTTCTCTCTCTCTCTCTTTTAGTAATTATTTCACTTTTCTATTTTTTGCAATTGCTTTGGCTTTATTAAAAAGGCCAGAGCATTTTCGAAAATCCCGAAGATATTTGTGGGCACTGTTTGGATTATTTCCAACAGACCTCATTTACCTTCAAGATTATTTGGACATTTAAAATTATTTATATCATTTAAATGTCCAAGAACAAATAATGTATGGTTTAATTTAATAACCCAGAGTGTCCTAGAAAAGTGTGCACCATTTTTGGTAGAGGTTATGGACCAAAACAAAAATAATGAACATTTATGAAGGGCATTTTGGGTTCATTGAAAATATTTTTAGGTTGAACCTATTTGAATTCCATTTGATGCTAGGCTTTGAACATCCCCAATTCAAATTCATTTGAAAATAAACATGATGACATGAAGATCAAGCAAAGGCAACAGGGGCTGAGCTAGGGCTGTGGCATGTGCTTTCTAAATTCATCCACCTCATGCTCATCAAAAGGAATCCATTAACAAGGTTGATCAAGTCTTATTAACAAACTTCTTTCAAATAAGATGAAACCAGAGAATTTTCTAATAACACTAGGTTACCTCAACGGGGATATGCATGTCCCCAACAATGAGAATATCAAACTTCTTTTTAACAGTAGGGAGAGGGAATTCAAAACCTCTAATAGTAATAGTTGAAATTTTTCCAATAGAATTGATACTATGAACATGAGGTTATTTCTTTCGAACTTGTACTGTATGCTCATTACCATTAACATGAAAAGTGACATTGCCTTTGTTGCAATCAATAACAGCCCCTGCAGTATTCAAAAAGGGTCTACCAAGGATAATCGCCATACTGTCGTCCTTGGGAATATCAAGAATAACAAAGTCCGTTAAGATAGTAACGTTTGCAACCACAACAGGCACATCCTCACAAAAACCGATGGGTATAGCAGTTGATTTATCAGCCATTTGGAAAGAGATTTCAGTAGGTGTAAACTTATTCAAATCAAGTCTACGATATAAAGAGAAAGGCATAACACTAACACCGGGTCCCAAATCACATAATGCAGTTTTAGCATAGTTCCTTTTAATGGAGCATGGTATAGTTGGTATTCCTGGATCTCCTAATTTCTTTAGTATTCCACCCTTAAAAGTATAATTAGCAAGCATATTGGAATTTCAGCTTCTGGTATCTTCCTTTTATTTGTAACAATATCTTTCATATATTTAGCATAAGGAGACATTTTTAGAATATTAGTCAAACGCATACACAAAAAGATAGGTCTAAGCATTTCAACAAAGCGCTCAATATTCTCATCATCCATTTTCCTGGATGGCTTAGGAGGAAAGGGCATGGGTTTCTGAACCCATGGTTCTCTTTCTTTACCATGTTCCGTAGCAATGAAGTCTCTCTTATCATATGTTTTGTTCTTAGGTTGTGGGTTATCAAGATCAATAGTAGGTTCTATCTCCACATCATTATCATTACTAGATTGAGCATCAAAAAGAACATCATCATTAACATTATCGCTAGGTTCATGTTCATCGCCAGATTGTGTTTCAACATCAGAAATTGAAATATCATTTGGATACTCAGGTGTGTCTATGTCAGGTTCACTAGAAGCATGCAATGTCCTATCACCTATCTTTTTCTTTTTAGAAGGACTAGGTGCATCAGTATTAATTCTCTGAGAGTCTTTTTCTACTCTCTTAGGATGGCCCTCAGGATACAAAGGTTCCTGAGTCATTTTACCACCTCTAGTCATAACTCTAACAACATGATTTTTATTTTTACTATTCATCTCATTGAGGAAATCAGTTTGTGCTTTAAGTACTTGTTCCACCCGAGTTTTTACCATGGAAGCATGTTTACTAATAAGCTTAAGATCATTAACAGTTCTACACATATAATCACCTAATCGTTCAAGCATATAAGCATTGCGTTTCAATTGTCTACTAACATATGCATTGAAGTTTTCTTGTTTAACAATAAAGCTATCAAATTCATCCAGTCATTGACTAGCAGACTTATTATAGGGAATGTCACCTTCATCAAATATAAAAAGAGAGTTTACCTCTACTACCTGTGTCGGAATATTAAGACCATGTATTTCTTCAATAGGTGGTAAATTCTTAACATCTACAACTTTAATACCTTTTTCTTTCATAGATTTCTTTGCCTCTTGCATATCTTCAGGATTGAGAAATAGAATACCTCTTTTCTTCAGAGTTGGCTTAGGAGGTGGTTCGGGAAGGGTCCAATCATTATCATTGCTCTTATTCAATAGCAATTCAGCTTTCTCAATAGTTTGTTCCCTGAAAACACAACCAGCACAACTATCTAGGTGGACCCTAGAAGCATCGGTTAGTCCATTATAAAAGATATCAAGTATTTCATTTTTCTTGAGAGGATGATCAGCCCAAGCATTAAGTAATTGTAGAAGCCTCCCCCAAGCTTGTGGGAGACTCTCTTCTTCAATTTGCACAAAGTTAAATATTTACTGTAAGGCAGCTTGTTTCTTATGAGCAAGGAAATATTTTTCAGAGAAGTAACATATCATATCCTAGGGACTACACAAACAACCAGGAGCAAGAGAATTAAACCATAGCTTAGCATCACCCTTTAATGAGAAAGGAAACAACTTAAGGATATAGTAATAGCGAATTTTTTCCTAATGAGTAAATAGGATAGCTATATCATTCAATTTACTAAGATGTGCCACGACAATTTCAGATTCATAGCCATGGAAAGGATCAGATTCAACCAAAGTAATTAACTCAGGATCGACAGAGAATTCATAATCCTTATCAGTAACCAAGATAGGTGAAGTAGCAAACTTAGGATCATATTGCATTCTAGCATTCAAAGATTTTTCTTTCCACTTGCATAATAATTTCATAAGATCATCTCTATCCTTCCAAGCAAGAAAGTCCCTAGCTACCTCTCCGTCCATAACATAACACTCAGGTATAATAGGCAATTCATATCTAGGAGAGCTAGGTCTAACAAGTATCTCAAAGTCTTCAGTAGAATCAATAGTTCTAACTCTAGCAAGGTGTTCATCAAGTAATTCACCCAGTGGCACAGTTTTATCAAGCAAGGTAGTATCATCATAAGCATCATTCATAGTAGAAATAGCATCATCAATAACATGCGACATATCAGGATCAATAGTAGGTGTGGGTGTTGCAAGCTTACTCAAAACAGAAGGTGGATCAAGTGCAGAGCTAGATGGCAGTTCCTTATCTCACCTCGTAGTAGAGGGAAAAATCTTGGTCCTAGTATCCTTCAAATTCCTCATAGTGATCAATAGATATAAATCCCAATTGACTCAGAGAATAGAGCTATGCTCCCTAGCAATGGCGCCAGAAACAGGTCTTGATAACCCACAAGTATAGGGGATCGCAACCGTTTTCGACGGTAGAGTATTCAACCCAAATTTATTGATTCAACCCAAGGGGGGCCAAAGAATATTCTCAAGTATTAGCAGCTGAGTTGTCATTTCAACCACACCTGAAAGACTTAATATAGGTAGTGAAGTATTTAGTAGCAAAGTAGTATGGAAGTAACAGTAATGGTGGCAAAAGTAACAGTAGCAGTTTTGTAGCAATTGTAATAGTGACAACTCCAAAGTAACGCAACAAAGATCAATATGTGAAAATCTCGGAGGCAAAGGATCAGTGATGGATAATTGTGTCGGATGGCATTCATCATGCCACTATAACCTAGGGTGACACAGAACTAGCTCTAATTCATCAATATAATGTAGGCGTGTATTTCTTATATAGTAATACGAACTTATGGAAAAGAACTTGCATGACATCTTTTGTCCTACCCTCCCGTGGCAGCGAGATCCTAATGGAAACTAAGGGATATTAAGGCCTCCTTTTAATAGAGAACAGAAACAAAGCATTCACACTTAGTGAATACATGAACTCCTCAAAGTACGGTAGTCACCGAAAAGAATCCCAATTGTTTTCACCTTGGGGTATGCGAATCATAACTCATAGTAGGTGTCTACAACTTGCAAGATAGGACCAAGAACACAAATCTATTCATGAAAACATAATAGGTTCAGACCTCAACACATGGCACTTGGGCCCGAGTGACAAGCATTAAGCATACCAAAGTCATAGTAACATAAATCTAAGAACATAGTGTATACTAGGGATCAAACTCTAACAAAACTAACGCGATTACATGATAAATCTCATCCAACCCATCACTGTCCAGCATGCCTACGATGGAATTACTCACGCAGGAGGTGAGCATCATGAAATTGGTGATGGAGGAAGGTGGGTGAGCATGATGGTGACGGATCCCCCTCTCCGGAGCACCGAACGGACTCCAGATCTAGCCTCCCGATGAAGAACAGGAGGTGGCGGCGGCTTTGTATCGTAAAACGCAATGAATCCTTCTCTCTAAAATTTTTCTCCTCGAACATGGTTTTATGGAGTTGGAGTTGAGGTCGAAGGGTCTCCAAGGGACACACAAGCTAGAGGGTGCGCCCAGGGGGATAGGGCGTGCCCCCACCCTTTGACTCCTTGCGGGTCCCCTTTGGTTGATTATTTTGCTAGTATTTTTTATATATTCCAAAAATATTCTGTGTGCATTTTCAGGTCAACCCGAGAACTTTTATTTCTTCACAAAAATAACACCATGGCAATTCTGCAGAAAACATCGTCAGTCCGGGTTTGTTTCATTCAAATCATGCAAATTAATGTCCAAAGTATGGGCAAAAGAGTTTGTAAAAGTAGATACGATGGAGACGTATTAGCTAGCAACCCAGGGGGCGCTCCCTAGGGAGGGGCGTGCCCCCTAGGCTTGTGGACTCCTCGTCCACCTCCTGGCATGGCTTCGATGCTCCTTGGGTCTTTTCCGCTCCATAAAAAATCTTCGTAAAGTTTCAGCTTGTTTGTACTCCGTTTGATATTCCTTTTCTGTAAAACTCAAAAACAAGGAAAAAATAGAAACTGGCACTGGGCTCTAGGTTAATAGGTTAGTCCCAAAATTAATATAAAATAGCATCTTAATGCATATAAAACATCCAAAATAGATAATATAATACCATGGAACAATAGAAAATTAAAGATACGTACGTTGGAGACGTCTCAAGCATCCCCATGCTTAATTCCTTCTCGTCCTCGAGTATGTAAATGATAAAAACATAATTTTTGATGTGGAATGCTACCTAACATATTTATCCATCTAATCTTCTTTATTGTGGCAAGAATATTCCGATCCATAAGATTCAAAACAAAAGTTTAATATTGACATAAAACAATAATACTTCAAGCATACTAATAAAGCAATCATGTCTTCTCAAAATAACATGGCCAAAGAAAGTTATCCCTACAAAATCATATAGCCTGGCTATGCTCTATCTTCATCACACAAAGTATTAAATCATGCACAACCCCGATGACAAGCCAAGCAATTGTTTCATACTTTTGATGTTCTCAAATTTTTTTGGCTTTCACGCAATACATGAGCGTGAGCCATGGATATAGCACTATAGGTGGACTAGAATATGGTGGTTGTGGAGAAGACAAAAAGGATGGAGAATGTCTCACATCAACCAGGCAAATTAATGGGCTATGGAGATGCCCATCAATTGATATCGATGCAAGTGAGTAGGGATTGCCATGCAACAGATGCACTAGAGCTACAAGTGTGTGAAAGCTCAAAAAGAAACGAAGTGGGTATGCATCCAACTTGCTTGCTCATGAAGACCTAGCGCAATTTGAGGAAGCCCGTCATTGGAATATACAAGCCTAGTTCTATAATGAAAATTTCACACTAGTATATGAAAGTGACAACATAGGAGACTCTCGATCATGAAGATCATGGTGCTACTTTGAAGCACAAGTGTGGTAAAAGGATAGTAACATTGTCCCTTCTCTCTTTTTCTCAGTTTTTTTTTATTTTGGGCTCCTCGGCCTCTTTTTTTGGGTGCTTTGTCCTCTCTTTTTACATCTGGATCCTCATCCCAACTTGTGAGAGAATCATAGTCTCCATCATCCTTTTCCTCACATGGGACAATGCTCTAATAATGATGAACATCACACTTTTATTTACTTAAAACTCGGTACTAGAACAAAATATGACTCTATATAAATGCCTCTGGCGGTGTACCAGGATATGCAATGATCAAGAGTGACATGTATAAAAATATAAACGGTGGCCAAGCCACAAGTACTATGCCAACTACATGATCATGCAAAGCAATATCACAATGATGAGGCGTGTCATAATAAACGGAACGGTGGAAGTTGCATGGGAATATATCTAGGAATGGCTATGGAAATGCCATAATAGGTAGGTATGATGGCTGTTTTGAGGAAGGTATATGGCGGGTGTAATGCACCGGTGAAAGTTGCGCCGTACTAGAGAGGCTAGCATTGGTGGAAGGGTGAGAGTGCGTATAATCCATGGACTCAACATTAGTCATAAAGAACTCATATACTTATTGCAAAAGTCTATTAGATATAAAAAAGTACTAAATGCATGCTCCCAGGGGGATAGATTGGTAGGAAAAGACCATCGCTCGTCCCCGACCGCCACTCATAAGGAAGACAATCAATAAATAAATCATGCCCCGACTTCCTCACATAATGGTTCACCATACGAGCATGCTTCGGTAATCACAAACTTTAATTCAAGTGTTGGGTATATAACCCCGCGGTGTGACCCTCCTAGGAAGGGCCGGGTTACACAGTTGGAGAATTATAGCAAAGGGCCCAACAAGGCCCAAAAAGACAAGACGTGAAGGTGGCGGTTCATAAGCAGGCTTATTGGAGGACCAAGACCCAGAGGCAACTCAAGACCCAAAGGTGTGAGACGCACGATGATGACTTGCTCTGTAAGGCAAGGGAAATAGAACTCGAGTCGGTTACGTTATATGACCCGAACTGGACTCTTGTAAACCGCCGGACCTCAACCTGTGTATATAAAGGCGAGACCCGATGGCGGGTTAACTGAAGAGGACAACTAATCGATAACTAGGTCAAGCGTATTTGCTCCCTTGTAATCGAAACTCAAGCAATACAACTAGAAGCAGGAAATAGGCTTTTACCTCATCACGAGGGGCCGAACCTGGGTAAACCCTTTGTGTCCTTTGTCGCGTTCAACCCCTTTGAGCTAACCTACGTTGCGATGGCTCCACACCTAATTCCTTTCACTAGGGCATTTGCTGTGACAAAACCACGACAGTTGGCGCCCACCATGGGGTCAGAGCATGGTGGTTTCGAATTCTTGAAGGGCAGTTTCTCAAGGATCAAAGGATATGTTGTGGGCTGGATGACCAAGAGTCGCTGCGGCAAGATCTACATCGACGACACTAGCTAGGGCCCCGAGCCCGACTTAATTGAGTATGGGTACCAGGCCCCCTTTGCAGAATTCATGTGTTCATCGGCAGGATCAGCGAGTCGGGGCCTGACCTGGCGACGTGCATCGACATCATCGAGATGGCTCAGCATGCGCGACCAGCCAGGGTTCAACCCGGCCGGAAGCACGTCTTCCTTGGCTTTGTTTATGGGGCGGATCTTGAGGAAGGGTCTGCATCTAGCGAAGAGATGGCCATCTATTCAGGTGATGAGTCCTCAGCCAGTGAAACCAAGTCAATCTATCAGCTGCAGGATGGCGGGCTTGGGGGCTGTTCCAATGCTGACAGTATTCCAGATCCCTATGAGCCGCCAAGCAGGGCTGCTATTTTTATGGTTGGAATGCAGCTGATGTTAAATTCGTCAATAGCTGCGGCTATGACACTCGGCTCAACTGTTGCGGAAACAGCTAGAGTGAGCGGCTCTGCACGGCCGCGGGCTCAAGTCTTATCTCAGCTCTTGGATGCTTTGGCGACTCTCTTAGTTGTAGAGGTAACTCCGGTGAATCAAGGCAACATAATGCAGAGGTTGCAAAGGTGCGATACGAGGTGGCCAAGGCCCGAGAGGATCTTAATACAGAAAATGCCAGGATGGCAACTAAGCGGGCGTCGCTAGAGGCCGAGTCACAGCAAATACAAGCAGAACCTTTCCGTTTGAGTCTGGATGAGAACACATCTAACAATGTTCTTTGAAGGAGGCAGCAAAGCCGCCTAGCTTTACAGTTTGAAGGCCGGAAATGTCTTAACACACCTAGGGCAGGAACGAGTAACCCACCCATCGTAACCAGGGCTGCTAAGGCGCCTGGGACCGGAGCGGCAGCTCAACCTCGTGTGGCAGACCCACCTCGTAGGGATATGACCCAACCTAAACAGGTTCCAACACCTTCTGGTCATTACTCTAACCCGGTGGATAGTATGATTGTTGCAGCCACACGATTGGCGGCTCTTCCGATCGAGGGTGAGTCTCCGGCAGTGATAGAGACTCGAAACATGCTGGAACTTCTTCAGACGGTTGTGGCACGACAAGCGGCTTACTCATAAAGTCATGAGCGTATTCATTCAACGCCTCGCCCTAGTCGAAGTTATAGATGGCGCATTGAATCGCCGGCGGTTTCCAGCAGCGAGCGGCGTCGTAACCTGCCTCGTAATGATTACCCGCCCCGTGTTGATAATAATGCTCAGGCCCTTGTGGATCAGGCCAGAGCCCGTCGTGAGGCATAGTTGGTGGCTCAATTGGGGGCTCATCAGCCGTTTCAACTAAACCCTTTAGCGTTTGTGGAGGCGGGCATGCACTACAAAAAAATACACTTCCGTGATGATACGTGTTTGTCACAGTAGGTAGCGTTTTTTGTCATGCATGTACATCCATGACAAATTTATGACAGAATCAAGATAGTCATACTGTCAGTCGTGAGAAGTGTTCCATGACATTACCAAAATTATCATCATGGAAGTGTCCACTTCCATGACGATAAATCGCGAGTCACAGAAGTGCTTTCGTCAAGGGTGACCGACACGTGGCATCCACCGTAAAGGAACAGCGTTAAGCTATCGGGTCGGGTTTTGGATCCGATAACCCGTTAACAGCCCCGACCAATGGGAAATTTCCAAGTGTAAAATTCTTATATGCCGGATGAAACATGTGTCAGCTGGTCAGTGGGTCAGATAGGCGCCTATGATATGTCGACACGTGCCACGACCCACCACTGGCCCATTTAGCTTACAAAGCCAGCCCGTTTGACTTGGTAAAAAGTTAGCGGGCTGGCCAATGAAAAGCATGTTAACGGTCTCTTCGCAAATAGCCCATTTTACGGCCCGTTAACTCAAGGCCCGTTAGGCCCTAAAGGAAATCGGCCCAACAACGTCATGTGGGCCGTCGAATATAACACCAACCCATTTCACTTTCGGCCCATGTATGGCCCACGACGTCTTTCGACCCATATGAGGCCTTCGTATCTTTCGGCCCTTTACAGGCCCACATGACTCTAGCCCATAATGAACAGTAATTTTCTTTGTACCCATTAACGGCCCGTGATTTACATGGGCTGTTTCCAGCCCGTGTTAGCTTTCGGCCTATTGACGGCCCATACGTTCTTGGGCTCCTTTTCGGCCCTCGATTACTTTCGGCCCGTCAGCGCTGTTCCCTAATGGGCCAAATTCGGCCCATGGCAAGAGTCGGTCCGTTACTGGCCTGTTCCCCTAATGGGCCAAATTCGGCCCATGGCAAGAGTCGGCCCGTTACTGGCCTGTTACCCTACTGGGCCAAATTCGGCCCATGGCAAGAGTCTGCCCGTTTCTGGCCTGTTAACCCGTTGTGCCGTTTCTGGACCGTCCTATATTCTGGCCCATTAGCGACCCATTATGCCTGTGACAGAATTAAGCCTTTGCTGTCCTACTGCATGTTAACGGCCCGTTACCGTGCTGGGCCGATACCAATTATGCCCGATTATGGCCCATGTGGACCCATTTATCCGACGGCCCGAGGCCCACCGATTACAGGCCCGTTTATCGACGGCCCATAGGAGACCCATGGATCCTACGGCCCGTATATGGCCCATGGTAGTTGCGGCCACTAGCAAACCAGGGAAAAAGAAGACTAGGAAATAAATAAGGCTGAAACTAATGCTAGGCTATTAAGGCGAGTGCACAGATTACATCCACTCAAAGATCAAAGACCGCCACCGGGCAAATATAGGGAACACCCTACACTATACAAAATGGCTTGTCGTTTTCTTCAAACGGTGGATGCACATTAAGAATAAATTTTGTATCGCATCAAAACAAATTACAACTATATAACAAAAGGAAGGTTGGCATAAAACTTAACAGTCTAGCAGATAAATGCACCACCAGAAGTTTAGAAGCTCAGTTCATTTGATCTGACTATTACGTTTTCTTGCTGTATTGTCCGATGGAGCACCATAACCCTCGCCTTCATTTCCCCTAGGCTCCTAAACAACATAGCAAATGTCTGATAGTCTGGTTTCAAAACCATGAATATCTTGACGACATTGAGCAATGTTTCTCCTTGTTTCACAAATGGTCTCTGTTAGGGAATGGACTTGTGTCTTGAGCGCAGATACAACATTGCTTTGAGCTTGCATATCTTGATCATGAGGTAGTTTGGACGATATTGCCTTAACAACCAACCCAGTATTACACAGGAACGTGCTTTCGGCCTTTGTTAGTGGATGTGTCTTGACCCACCGCAAGAGAGTCGACATTGCGGTTATAGTTGCCTCGCCACCTTCGTAAGGTGGCGGTTCCACCATTTTTCCATAGCTCGGTGAAAAGTTGAGGTTTTACATTAGTAGTACCGTAATGTAAGATATTAAGGAGGTAGCAAAACCAAACAAAATAGCCTTGGTCTGTATACAAAACTTATTCTGGTGAACCCATGTAAAATATTAGTTGTATTTTATTGCAAAGTACATAATAAAACCAGGTTCCAAACATATGACCATGTACCATCGCTAATGTATTGTCTATTTCTTCACATTGTATTGAGGGCTAAGGATAAAGAGACGAAGTTTATAATACGGTAAGCATAGTATGACATCATTCATATCACAAAACAACTGAGAATAGACAAATAGGCAATTGTAACGTTGTGTGGGCAAGTCCAAAGACGGAACTAGATTACGGGTCAAGATCAAAGGAACATCACTCCTCTCTTTTAAACCTTGTTAGGTGCAATGATACGCTAAGACAATTGTGTATAAAATTGAAAAGAGTAATAGACATTGGCTGCAAACCATGCAGTTCAAGGCACAAGTCAGAGTAAGTAGTAGTTAAAAGGCATGAGGATTAAGGACTTACAACAGCAGCTTTGACTAGTGTAGTCATGCCCTTCTTCTTCCTGGTGTGATAGTCCTTGAAGATTTCCACAGCATTTGGTTCAGGTACTTTTTGGTCCTTGCGGTCTTTCCTCTGCATTTCGAACAAGTCAATATAGATCTGATAATATGGTACAGCGAAAAGAGTGAAATTACAGCTAATTGCCTCGCAGTGTGCAATATAGCTACGAGATCCTGTCGTCTGTTGGAATTTCACTTTCGTATGGTTGGCCTTGTTCTTTGAACAGTTCACCTACAAGAAGATAGATTTGTGTGGAACATGCGTAAATAGGACTTCAACATATGATCTGATCACATATATATAATGTACCTGATAATTCGGATCAGACCAGTGTTTAACAAGGCCCCTCCAGTCTTCATCCGATATATTTTCCACTGGAGATGTTTGGGAAAGTTCACTGTTAGCCTTGCATTCAAAGTGAGTTTTCCTCAAGTTATACCGACATCGTCGCAGAAAGCAGACTTGAAAACATGGGTGCAAGCTTGTCTGGTTGCATCATCTTGGCTATCCAACTTGAACCTCATCTGTTGAAAATTATGTTAGTCTCATTATCAGCAACCTAGAAAGTATGGGACAGAGCAAGACGGCAAGACGATATTACTAGTTTCCATACATAACCATACTTAGAGATAAATGGTAGAGGAAGGTGTTGAACTGGGTTTCTTCTTTGGCATTCCTGTAATGAATCCATGTTGGGAGGATACGTACATGACACATAACGGCAACCGCTACCTCTGATACTAACTTGGCTGACTCTGTAGCATCACGTGGCCTTTTTAAACCTGCCTCAAAACGGATCTCCATTCTTCCTCCTCTAGATTTAGTTAGCCTATCGAGCATTATCCCTGATGTTTGTTTCCTCTTGCGCCTAGGTGCTAGTCCAACAACGAACATAGGAAGTGTTAGTGTACATCAAACTGTGAGACTACATATAAAGAAGCATGCAATCAGAACTTGACTCCAAGCAACTACCTTCTTGCTGTTGAAGCTCACAAGGTTCATCTGATATTGCCAACTCGTCTTGTGTCAAGAGTGCTTGGGAAGTAGTGTCAGGTGGCAAGGGAGCTTGGGAACATGCTGCTAGCTCAGTTGACGCACGAGTAAGTCGTGCAGCTGGTAGTACTGTGGTAGGTGTTGCAATAACTAGGGTTGTCTCTGTTTGTTTGGTGGCAGCTATTTGTTTCTTTTTGGCTTTTTTTGCAACTCGTGTAGCATGGGATGCCGTATTTGTAGAATTTTCCGCTGGACTTTGACCTTCTATTGCACCATCGATCAGCAGAATCTGCAGGATTCATCCGCTTCTCATTCCCTGCCATTCTGTGTTTCTTCCTCTTTCTGCGCCATGTTAAGTCAAGCCGACAAGAAAAGCGAATAACAATTTAGTTCTTCGTAACAAATTGATGCGTGATGCAGACGAACTGAACTTTGATGGTAGACAACACATGATAGGAGGATGTAATATGTATGAAAAACAGGACGGAAGAGATAACCAGAACTATAATGTGTAAACTAAGAAGAAAACATTTCACCAAATTAGAAGAAATGCAATGGAAGGTAGACACCATACGAAAGATGCTAAAAATATCGCTCTGCCAAGTTAACAGTGTCTCATCATAAATGGCGTTTAAACAAATGTGAAACAGTACAAGAAATAAATCATATGCAAGATGCAAACAACATCACACTACCATGTTAGAGGTCTCTCGTCATTAGTGCCATTGCATATTCACAGTTTATGATGTGTAAACTAAGGTGAAGGCATTTCAACAAATTATAAGCAATGAAAGCTAGACACCATATGAAAGATGCAACGAATATCACTCTACCAAGTTAAAACTGTCTCCTCATAAGTGCCATTTCAACAAATTAGTAGTACAAGCTAGAAAAGAATGTGAGATGTAACCTATATCACACTCCGAAGTCAAACGTGTCTTATGACAAGTGATTATTGCAGGTTACACAATAGTAGTAATTTGATGTAAGAACATGGTGTGATAGACAGATATTGTATGTTCTAGAAATAGGAACACGTCTCTTATTCAAGTATAATGTGTAAAGTAAGTAGATGGAATTCAACAAAATTAGAAGCAATACAAGCTAGACATCGCACGTAACATGCAACCACATATAACAGTGCCAAGTTAGAGGGAGCACCGGTGATGCTGCACTAGGGGAGACGTGCTCATCATAAACAACGCTTTGTTCAGTGCCTATGCATGTGTTATCTTGGAAATCATCTTGGGGGTGTGGAGGAGTAGAAACTGTAGAGGCCCTCCGTTCGGAAGGAGCACCTTTATCCGCTGCCTTGCTAACTTCCTTCCGCTCTATTGATTTTGAATTGTCAAGTAAACCCGACAAGAAAAAGCAATAAAATTCTCTCTTCAGAACTCATTCATGCATGATACTGACAATCACTACTTTGATGTGAGGCAAACACATGATACCAGGATGGAATATGTACGTAAAACAGGACGGCATGGCATGTTCACAACTATTTGTGTAAACTAAGCAGAAACCATTCCAGCAAATAAGAAGCAATGCAAGCTAGACATCACATGAAAGATGCAACCAATATGACTCTGGCAAGTTAAAAGCGTCCCATCAAATGGAATTACAACAAATTAGAAGCAGCGCATGCTATAAATCATATGAAAGATGCAACTAATATCGCACTGCATATACTAAAGGTGTCTCGTCATGTTGATTGATGCGGGATACAAAAAAAACAATAGTTTTATGTAAGGACATGCTTAATAGACATATGTACTATGTACTAAATACAGGAAGGCATGTCACATTAACATGTATAATGTATAAGCTAAGCAGACTAGCACATGCAGTTTAACCAGATTGGAAGAATTACAATCTAGACACCATATGCAACATGTAACCACATATCACGCTGCCAAGTTAGAGCAAGCACCTGCGATGCTAGTGTAGGGGAAATGTTGTAATCAACTACAAAGCTACGTTCACTATCTTCATCTAGCATTTCTGTTTCTTGAGAATCATGTCGGGAGGCTGACGCTGCATTCTTTAAATGAGGAGTAGTCCCCTTGCCTGCATGCCTCATCATAAGTGATGGATGAGGGATACACAAGAACATTAGTTTGATGTAAGAACATGGTTAATACACAGATGTACTAGTATGTACCAAAAACAGAAAGGCATGTCATATTCAAAGGTATAATGTGTAAGCTAAGCCGATGCAATTTAACCAAATTGGAAGCAATACAAGCTAGACATCCTGCTTTGGAGTGGTGAGCATGATCATCTAGGACCCGAGAGCACGGTGGGAGGCGGGCTGCTTTGCCACCATCACAGGTTTTAGTTGGCTTCGGTGATGCCTATCTTTGTTGGGCTTGTCATCGGCTCGGCCCAGGCCTGACTAGCTATTTGTCTTCTGGTGCTCACGGGATGGTGGTTCATGTAAAAAAATATCTTTCCTTATCTTACCGACTTTGGCCTTTCGAATACAAGCTAGACACCATATGCAACATGCAACCACATATGACCCCGTGAAGTTAAACCAAGCACCTGGGTTGGTGGTTCACGGCGAGCAAGATCATCAACTCCAGAGCTACGTTCCTCGTCTCCATTTGCTAACACTACACCCCTTAAAGCCTTGAAACATTTTTGGCCTAGCCGCATACCACGCTGGAGCCACTTCTCTCTATTCTTTTCTGCTTCTGTCAAGACAGGGTCTGAAATACCCTTGCATAAAAACACAATAATGAGAGTAAGGGTGAAGTGTGTGCAGAACTAGTGCACTGTAAAAGTACCAGATAGCAGGTGGCTGAAAAATAAATGACTGGAGACATATGATAGCTCTACAACATTGCATGGCAAACAAAATGAGATTCTACTCCGTGTGATTTTGTAATATATGAGCACAGGAAATGTAGGAACTCCTCTAGCACACCACCACATGTGGTCATATCTAAGATAAAGTCGACTGAAAATAAATAGGTCAGTCGATTTTTTTAATGAACCGTCCGATCTATAAGGAACGAGCAGATGGCCTTCGTCTACCTCCCGCCAGTCACCATTGATGATCTTTCTCGAACCGCCAGCGACCAACGGCCTGCACCCACTGCTTCCGCCTGCCCCTCCCATCGACCTCACACCACCGCCGTGCTTGGCAGCGCCCCCAGGCCATCCCTTTAATCCCGACCGACCTCCAGATCGGGCGCCAGTAGCTCTAGGCCGCACACGCCCCTAACGCCCTAAACACCAAGACGCTGCTTCCCCGGCATAATAGGCGTACTAGCGCCTGTTATGCCGGGGAATGCTTCCGTTAATTGGGAATCAACTGGCTAGAAATTGAAATTCAGGGGGGGTGATGGACCTCTAGCTAAGGTGAAATAGTATATGAGGAGAAACCTTGTGCATCGGGAGTTACTAGGAACATCTAGTATCAAGAAGAAGCGGTCAACTAGTGTCTTCTGTGGGATGAATACCGTGCAAGCAGAGACGTACGATTTGCACGAATAAGGGAAGAGGAGTACCTTTTTCGGTTGCCGGGGTGGTCACCTCCACATGTTGCGCCGATCTTCTTCTTTTTACCGGGGAAACCGATGTTCTGGAGGGTGCAGGCTTGGACGAACCCATGGCCAAATTGTTGACTGTGTTGCCGTGGCCGTATGTCGGCGGAGGGGAAGCAGATCTGAGGCGGCGAAGGACGGCGTAGCAGGAACAGCTCCGGTGCGGTGGAGGGTGGCGAAGTTGGAGCAGCAGCGGTGAGGCACAGGAGGACGTGGTTGAACGGGCTTGGGTACGTACGGTTCGGCCTCGGTTTCAACTACTAGCCGTGGAGGGCGTTGCGGTTGAGGTTGCGGTGGACGACGATGTCGGGATATCGGCTCCGGCGTGATGGAGGAGGGCGGCGGTTGATGGGTGGGATGGGGTGGCGGACGGAGGACGCCGGGGTTTCGCGGCTGGTGGAGAGGTAGTTTTGGCGCCCACGGAGTACGAATGGGGAATCGGACGGGTGGGGGGCAACCATGTTTCGATGCAGGGACGCGCTTGTTTTTGGCTTTTTGAATGTAAGATGGGATGCGCTTGTTTGAAATTTGGGGAAAGTAGAAACTTTGCCCCCTCTTAAATTCGGACCTCTGCTGGGTCGGGGTAGGATGGTAATCCCAGGTGTCCCAAATAGTGGACGGGAGCCATTTCGACCACGCGCATGTGTGCTTAGGCGGCCATTGTGTATGAATGTTTTTCGAAGGCGGTTGCCTGGCGTCTAGATGAAGCTACAAACCTACCCCGGTTTAGACCTTTGGACGTCGGGCCGGTAGGTTTCATGGGTCGGAGTTATTAGAAAAGTAATTTCCTTGTACTACCAAACATTGGTCTCATGCGGTTTCGAGCGAGTAGAGGCTCTGTTGGCGCTTCGTTCGAAATTTTGAAACACAAGCATTCACGTTTAGAGTACTCTTGAACTATGAGGATTGACCTAAATAGATAACGTTATATTTGACCTTGTATGTTTGAAAACCTCATTAAATTATCCGCTTCTTTTTTAAATTTTGACACTTGAAAATCCTATAACTATGATTATTTTGGAATGGAGGAGCTAAATTTGAATCTGTTTTGTACACGACTACATATGCTATTATGTACAAAATCAGAGCAAAGATTGGTGCCCCCATAATTTAGGTATGGTTTACAAATGCGATGATATCAAATTCAAATAATTGAATGGACTTCATGTTGAATTCTATTTTTTTAAACCACCTTAAGTTGAATTCAAATGTATTCTAGTTCATAGGTAGCTATTAATAATGTCCATTGTGTAACTTTCGTATGTATAATGTGCTTTACACACACAACATGAACTATACTCACGTTTATATTCGATTACTAAAGCGATGCATTGTTTGGAGTTCAAAATACTAACTATGTGGATCAATTGTGTCGAATAATAACATAGACATGCTCAAATTCGATAGAATCTAGATGTCTGATGGATCAATGACCGCTCCTTACGTGAATTGCAAATATCATGATCCCATCCTAATATGTGGATACAATTTATATCTTTAATCAATGTGTAGAGCAGTCTTTTACGTGTAGTTTCACTCTGCATCGGTGGTCTCTCGCACATGCTCACACACTCTCTCCCGAGGTGTCTTTCTTGCACACATGCTCTAGATCTAACCCTCCCTCCCTCTCGTAACCATTTACAACTGTTTTCACTAACCTTTATCACAAGCACTCTTCCTCTCGCAAACATACACTCGCACAATCCTCATCGACCCTTTCTATATACATGGACCTGCCTACGTGTCTCATGTACGCACATTATCTTTACTTTGTCTCTCACGCATTGTCTCACACCTCTCTTCCTAATCGGCAGTATGATTCTAGCAGAGCATTACAGAGAATGCCCGTTAAAGTTAGGTTGGATGAATAGTAATATCAGAGATAAAGGGTTACCTTAGTCCGAGAACCTAGGGTTACAAATCCTTGCCGGCTTGTCAGTGGACACAGAGTCCTTCACAATTCTACTATCTTTGTCTTGTATGACTAGACATCCATGGTTCTTCCTAAATGCGTCACGGGCCGACCAATGTGGAGCAGGACGGAACCGAACGAAGGGCCTCACCTCGACCCACCGGACCTCACGCGGTGACACACCCTCTGCCCACACGTCTCATTATCTTCTCACAGCCACACATACCAACACAAACACCACACACACAGAAAATTTCTCCTGGTGCCTCTATTCCCCCCTTGCATATACACACTCAAGGGAATGGAATCTCTTGTCGTGACGTCATACTCGTCTCTCTCTCTCTCTCTCTAGACCACTCTCATTTCTCGTGCTATCTCTCCCACGCCCCCCCATCGGCCCCTCTATCCATGCCTCTCTCGAATACGTAATACACACACATACCTCTCTAGGCCCCGCCGAATGCATCAACTACACATTCACACATGTTACATCACGTACGCCATTGATCTAAAAAGCCCTCTCTTCATGTTTATTTCGCATACAACATTCCTTTTGAATAAAGTCTAGCCAAAAAATTATTTTAGAGTTTCTACATATATACAACATTACAAAGTGATATGGAGGAGTACGAACGCTAATTTGCATTGCATGGTGCCCACAATGATATTTATTCCGCACTGTGAATTTTTATATTTTTATACTATATACAAGGTTAGTCATAATAAAGAGAAACAAAGAGCATCTCTCTCTCCATCGCATACCCCCCTGTACGCCCCTTTCACGTATGCACACAAAACTATCTCCAGGTCCTCTAAGAGTAAGCCCCCAGAAAATTCACGCATGTTTCATCTTTCTCTCGTGATATATGCAATGACGATCATTGTATTTGAAGCGGAAGCACGATACATACATTGGACTTCAGAATCCACTCATTACGGTCACCATTTACGTTTAGTGGTTATTATACAGTCATGTGCTCACCGTACAACTCTGTATTTGCTCATGACATGATTAGTTGACCAGTTAAACACTCCACGTGGCACCTCTAGTGTTGCATCACATTATCTCACTACCATCGTGCCCACCTGTCGACTTGTATCTACTCTACATCTACACTCTTATCAAATACATAAAATACACTCATAAAAAACAGAGTTGGTGATGATGGTGTACCTGCCATCCTGCAATATAGACCATCCGATTTATATCTGACGGATAGGAAAAAAATATGGCAATTTTGCAAAAAGGTACCCACACACCTCTCCACATTTGCAAGTAAGGCCTTCCCTCGTTCATCCTTTTCTCTCACAAGATAAACAAGTCATACAGATGCATCTTGATGTTACGTGCAACGCACGGGCATCTTGCTAGTAAGAATGAAAACAAATGACAAAAAAATATTTGGATGGTGGTTCGAAGTCATGACCCATGGGCACAATGGACAAGGTGGCCTTGTATTGGTATGCTGAGCCATCTGTTTTAACACACATGAGCTGGTGTGGTGATTATATACACACCCACGCATGCACACAAACTGCATCCACGCAACACTCACACAAACACATGCACCCACGCACGCACGCAACACTCACACGTACACACGCAGCCACGCACGCACGCAACACTCACACGCACACACGCACACATGCATGCACACACCAGTACACCACACGACCAACACACACTCTCACGCTCAAGTGCTCAACCTACACGTGCATGCGCACACATCAGGCCCTGACAAACACATACACAACTAGGTGATTCCCGCGCATGGGTTGGAGCCTTGTCGCACCTACGTAAATTTGTGTTTATCTGACCTTTTCCCTATGAGAACTGATAGGTGGGACCCACAAGGAACGTGGTCAATTTAACTAGTCAACATGGCACCACGCAGACTATTTGGCCGGTCAACAGAGTGCAATCCGATGCTGAACTATGAGTAAGTGACCGTATAATCACCGCAAAACGTATATAGTTACCATAATCAGCTTATTCTGAAGTTCAGTGACCGTATTACGCTTTTCTCTCTGTAGGCCCTCCAAAACTACATCTCTACACGTTCTTGCATGTTACATCTAACAACTATGCAATACAGCACTACTACTACACTCTAACACAATAAATCATATGTGTTTTTAGTTTTACTAGATATCATATTGTTACTTATAATTATGCAGTTTGCATACATTAAAATTGCCTTCGAAATGTATGGCCAGTATCATCTACCGCGCGGGAAAAATCCAGCCCTTTCCTGTTTAATCGGGTTTGTATCGATGGATCGTGTGAAACAGCAAAACTATAGTACTATACAGTACAAGTGACAGTTCACTAGGCCGTCGTGTCGTCTACTCCTCCGTCGTAAGAGTGGAGCGCTCACTTTCATAAATCTTCTAGTCCCTTTCGCTGACATATGGGACATCAAGCTATCGGGTCCACGTGCCATACCGGAATACAGTGCAGAGCAGCCGGGGTGAAGCACCCCAGTCATGGCGCCGGCGTAGTAATGAGCAATGAGGCATCAAATCACAAAGCTCCACATTTCCCGCAGTTAAGTTGGAGGGACGAAGTAAATGCTAAAAAAAGAAGTTGGAGGGACGAAGCAACCATCATTTCACTCGTTGTTGAATTCGCTTCTCCCTCATCTTCTTCAACTTAACCAAGTCTTGCTTCTGCCGTTGTTCTGCCTCATGTGGGACGCGGATCGGCTTGGTAAAGCACTGACACGTGGGACCGCATGTTAGCAAACCGCCAGGACAACGTCCTCCAAAAATAAGAAGCCTAATCCTAGACTTACAAAGGTCTACGTAGCTGCTTCGTATACGTTCCATTTAATCTATATATGCCCCCCTGATTTTCGTGGGTGGGCCTAATCCCCTCCTTTAATCCAATCAAATAGTCCCACATCACATCAGTTCAGAACTTTACGTAAACCATTACGTGGATGTAGCATTGCTCAAATAAGAAGCCTCCCCCACCATCCGCGCGGCAAAATCACCTCCTTTTTACTAATCTTGATTCTATAATTTTTTAGATCAATATAATTGAGATTTGTATAGATAGCACACAGGAGCAAAACCAAGTGGTATGGTTAAGGGCATCCACAATGTGTAGCCAAATGTGAAAATAGCTTTTGGCATCATGGGAACCATTGTGGACGGTGTTGCCAAAGCCAACAAGATGGAAACGAAGCTCCCTGATTGATTGATCGAGGGAATAGAAAATTGCAATGTCTCACCTCTTTCTCCCATGCTTGGACGCATGTAGTACGGTATAGAGCACAGAGTCCCTTCTATCACAAATCACAAAGCAGTGAGGCGTCAAATCACAAAAGCACGGACGAAGCAACCATCATTTCACTCTTTGCTGACTCCGCTTCTCCATCGTCTTCTTCGAGGAACCATCTCACCGCACTAGTACTCCTAGTAGTACTAGTAAAGGACTTCCTGGATGCAAATAAGGCGGTTGTCTCGGCTTGTAGGCGGCACTTGCGAAGGAATTACCGTGGTCTCCCTCAATGGTGTTCTCCGTCGAACGCACTTCGCCAAACCACAAAAAAAAGATATCATCGACGTCACCGCAATGGGGAAGGAAGTCAAATATAGTTACTACCTCCATTTTTTTGTACACAAGGCCAGTATATCAAAATTACAATTTCCAAAGGGCCACTAACACAAATCGAGGCAAAATGGATGGGGTTAGCAACCAAGGACATTAATATCCCCTGCATGCATGCAGAAGTGAGAAGGTTGGTTTGCATGGCGCTGCATTAATGAAGCGATGAGGAGTGAGATGGTTAGCTCTTTGTTCTTTGGAGAAAAAAATATGCATTAATTGACACATGAAACGAGGATTTGTATCGATTAAATCCCGCGAAGGAAAACCCCACCTTTCTTTTCTAACACTAGTACTCCTAGTACGTACGTAGTTATCCAGTTTGGGTCTAGGCCTTGCATTGCCAAACTTCGCCACACATTTTTGCCAGGCTTGCCTAAAGTTTTCAAAATGAGAAGGAGGTACACTTGCACACGGTTGTCGCGGTCGCACCGCACCCTCACACGGTCGCTCCTGCACGCTGCGATCACACTGCACCCTCACACTTTCGCTCCTGCACACCGCAAACCCAACCAAGGGAACGCACCCTCACTGACACTTGCTGTCGCATGTGAACAAACCCAACTCAGCCATCCTATCGCTGACACATAACTTTTGTTCATAGAGTATGTTTATCCAACCGCATGTTGGGGAGTATCCGTACGGCCCGTGCGGTGGTCTGTTGGGGAAGAAGAATAGGTGAGGAAGAAGGAAAGAAGGGTTAGGAGACGTAGGATATATTCATCCAACCGCTTGAAATGGTAGACTGACCCAAGTCAGGCGACTTGCATAACAAATATATGTTTTTACACGGCAAAAGATCCATAAAAACAACAACATAAAGAAAAACTATCACTGCTCGCAGAAAGAGACGGCCTCGTCGTCTTTGGCTGCCGGCGTGAACCAGCCGTCGCTGCCGACGTGTGTCTCCGCACCATGCTTATCCTCGGCCTCCAGCTACTCGTTCAAGCGGAGCGTGCGGGCGCTCTGCACGGACAAGAGCACTGCCCGGTTCAAGTCGAGGACGTCCGATTCCACCTGTAGGAGGGCCTCGATGGCAGCGGCATCCGCGCGCTCTGCGTCGAGTCAAGCCTCCGCCGCCCGGTTCAAGTCAAGGACGTCCGGTTCCGCTTGCAGGAGGGCGTCGATGAGAGCGGCATCCGCGCGCTCTGCGTCGAGTCGAGCCTCTGCTTCCCGGTTCATGTCCAGGACGTACTGTTCCGTTTGCAGGAGGGCCTCGATGGCAGCGGCATCCGCGCGCTCCGCCTCAAGTTGAGCCTCCGCCGCCCGGTTCACATCCACGACTTCCGGTTCCGCCTGCAGGAGAGCCTCGATGGCAGCGGGATGCGCGCGCCCGCCGAGTTGAGCCTCTGCCTCCCGGTCCTCCTTTAGTATTGCCATGTTGAACCGCTGGTCCGCCTGCACCATGGGGGACTCGGACGCCGACACGAAGTCGACGTCCATCGTCTCATACCCATCGGGGGCCTTCTGCGCCGCGACCTCCGCCATGAACATTGGATTGGATTCCTCCTCCTCGTAGCTTGGCTCTAGAGAACTCGGGGATTGGCCCGCCGCAAAGCATGCTTGGGAACGAAGGTCAGTGGCGCCGACCGCCGCCATGATTTCTGCGTGGCGCTCCGGCGTCAGCATCTTGTAGTAAGTGATCTTGCGGCGCACCATGGCTTTCTAGCGAACTAGGGGACGCTTGATGCGGGCTAGGGGATCGAAAGGTGGGGGAATGGGCTGGAGATTTGGTATGGTTTTAGGGCAGTGGCTGGCGTAGGCCGAGCAGCGAAGGTTCTGGTGTGAATAGTGGTTCCGATGATGACCGGTCAATCGGTCTTGACTGTACACCGCTCTTGTCGCGTTCGCGTTGCAGCCTGGCACGCTGGACCCTCCACGTCGCTCACCGAATGGAACGCGCTTTGTCTTGCATTTTCGGTCGCTTGTGGGACCGCAGTTGAGAGCATACCGATGTCCCTCCCCCTCCCCCGCCCGCGTCATTTATTATACCACCACTCCCTCCGTTTTATGCGGAGTAAATAAAAAATGAGGGAGTATACTACGGATGAGGATCCCTGTCATGGCGAACCCATTGAGTAACTGACATGCGGGGCCTAGCAAGCATGGGGTCCGCCAGTAAGTGACCGAAAGGGAGGGTAAGGCAGGGATACCTACGTCAGAGGATCCACTTCCACTATGCTACTCTGACCAAATGTTAGAGTAATAATATATGACATGGAACTTACACAAATGTTAGAGTAATAATATTTTACATGCAACTTAAACAAAGCATATAGGGTCTAATGCGTTTTTCGAAGCTAAGTTTGACCAAATGTTAGAGTAATAATATATGACATGCAACTTACACAAAGCATACGGTCAAATTCGTATGTGAAAGGAGTTTCCAATGATATAATTTTTCACATTATACATCTCATGTACTATTAATCTTGTCAATAGTCAAATTGGAAACCATCTCGAGTACAAATCTAGGAGTACGTACGAATCTAACAATATTGATTGGGCGTTGTTGAATGTTGATACCTTTTAGATCAAAGTAGAGATACTTTGACTACACATAAAACTTATATGTAAACTAGAAAGGATAGGAGGTAGTATATTGTACGTTCAAAAACGAAACAAACATTGAATGCCCTTTATATATGATTTGCGGATGCTATGATCACCGGTTCAAAAAATTTAATCCGCCTTAGGTATCACGTGCCCCCACTTGTTCCCTCTCGATTTCATCTCGGGGTCTGGAGATCTATTGAAAGAGGACTAGGGTGGGTTTGCGAATGATACTCGGCGGAATATTCAAATGAGGCATGCGGGAGGATGGACTCGACTGGAGGGCGACATGATCGATGGAGAAGAGGGTTGGACAGGAATGAGAAATAAGCAAACACCACATGATTATACTTGAACGGCTCAAATAAACAATAAGTTGTCTCGCTTGGCCTACATAGTGAAAGGCCTAATGCGCAACGCGAAGCACTGACGCTCGAATATGGCCGGGAAAACAGGGAAACCGACATGTGGGGCACACCTGTCGGGACGACGTAGCGCAGACTAGTCCAATGGAGGAGCTGGCCCACGACCTCCTCGCCACCGACAACCGTTCATGTGGGTCGTTGGGGCCAACAACGGGGCGCAGCTCCAGCACCGCCTCTGGACACGGTGACCGCGGTGAGCGACACGCTCATATCATCGCTAGACACGGTCGGTTTCAGTGTGCCGAGGGTGGCGTTAGTGCTGTGGCACAACCAACGGTATGTTTGGTTTGTGCCCATGGTTGCCCCATCAAAGCATTGGGTAGCCAAAATTTTGGTTGAGGTATTGGTTGCCCATGATTTGGCCGACATTGGCAAGAAAAATGAGTTGGAGTTGGCTAGAGCTCATTGGCATGCCAAATAAATGGCAACCATCCAAACAAAGACCAATCTTCGGGTCATGACCAAAATTTTGGTTGAGGTATTGGTTGCCCATGATTTGGCCGACATTGGCAAGGAAAATGAACTAGAGTTGGCTAGAGTTCATTGTCATGACCAAAATTTTGGTAAGGTGCACTTTGGCCACAATCCAAACACACCCCAACACCCGGCTCGTCGAGGATGCACGGGGCCCCGCAACGCATCCGCGGAGTGGTGTAGCGCGGCCAACTGCATCCTCTGGACATGAGACCATGTCGGGTCGTCTTGCTTTTTCAATGACATGCGGGGATCGCATGTGAGCAAAGGGCATCTCCAACGTTGCCATGACCGTAGCTCACAACCTTGGCACACCAAAACCCTCGTCCCTTGCGCCGTCGCGCGGTGCATTCCCAGCCGGCGCCAGCTGCCCACATTCATGACGTCCGTTCGTATGTCGTCGTTAAGAGGCTCGGTGCCCGAGGAACCAAGTCCGGCGACTTAATGACGCACCCGGACGCTTGGCCTCACCGGAATGCGCTACTTAAAGAAGCAACGCCCAGCTAACCTTCACACCATAGCGCATCGTCCTCCTACCTGGCACCACATCCACCATGACCGCAAGTGCGAACGCTCTGCGGGAGAGCTTGTCTTCGGGGATGAAGCTCGAGGTTGCCGCCCTCGCTCAAGTCGCCTCTTGCGACGCAATAGCGGCGTAGCCGGACGCGGACGCGACCGCTGTGGTGTACGCAGGCGGCCGACGACGGGAGCACCGTCAGCCACGCGTCCTACTTGCCGCCGTCCAACGTCCGGCACCGCCGAGGTCGGGGACTCCTCCGAGGATGAGTAGGACACGGGAGGCTGTAGGGAATGGTGTGCCAACTGGCTGTTCCGTATCCCGTGTTCTACTCTTCCTCGCCGGAGACCACACCTTCACTTCACGGGTCTTGAACCCCGCCCGCGTACATAGAGATCGCAGATGGAGGACGTCGGTCGCCGCCGTAGAATAGGTTTAGGGTCGAGTTTCTTTTATTTTTCTGTCCTATAAAAGTTCGAAATGTAATGAAATTCTTCCGTGTTTGCATTAATCTCGGCCGGTGTATATGAACTTTCACAATAATATACATATTGTAGGAGTACTAGCAAGATGCCGTCGTTGCACGGAAGATCATGATCTTGTGGGAGAAAAGGATGAACGAGGGAAAGCCTTATCTGCAAATGTGGAGAGGAGTGCGGTAAATTGTCATAGTTTCCTTCCTATCCGTTAGATATAGATCGGACGGCCTATATTGCAGGATGACAGGCACACCATCATCACCAACTCTGCTTTTATTGAACCGAGACAAATCTAACATGCGGTAAAATAAACACATAGGGTCTATACATACACAAATTATCTTAGGCACTCCAATAGTACGTCCACTACACATTCACGCATTTCACATCTTTCTACATCTACGGAACCTACGAAAGGGTTAACGTAAATTGCCTCTCTCTCTCCTCCCCGATTTCCATGGTGGTGGGCCCTCCTCCCCAAATCTGCAATCAACAGCTCACACGTTTCACATTACGTTAATTACGTAATCGGGATTACGAGGTGTAGCATTACTCGGCCCTAAAAATCCCAACTAAGCCAACCTCCCAAAGATATCGCTGGAAAAGACCCGACCGCTACCGTTTTAGTCGGGATTACCAGATTACTAGTAGTAGTATCGATGGATCATGCGAAGCACCAAATTTTTTTGAGGGGGCGAAGCACCTAGTTTAAAAGGAAAAAGGCGGTACACTCACAAGACTTCTGTCATGCGTCGCATTGCACCCCACACACATTCGGTCCTGCACACGGCTCACGCAAACGGAACGCACTTTGGCTTGCCTCTTCACGGACACGTGGCACTGCACTTGGAGAAACCGACCATGCGCCAAACTCCCCCTGCCCACCGCTCGAAAATTCCCCCCCCCCCCACAAAATTCCCCCCAAATCCGATTCAACCGCCCTTCGGCCAACTAGCCAATAAAATTCCCCCAACCCCCCTCCCCCCGCCCCCCTTCCACTCCATTCGCTCCGCCAAAGCCGCCCTCCCGCCAAGCCGATACGTCGGCGTCGCTGTTCGGCGATCATCTCGCCTCCACAAGATGCTCGAGACTATCGTCCTTCTAGCCGCCGCCACCTCGCTACGTTCTTGTGGAGGCGACGGCGGTCAAGACCGCCATCACCGGGCGACATTCGTGTGGAGACGCATACGGCGGTCAGCTTCTCCCACGGTACGCGCATTCTAGACCGAGGCGCCGTTCATGTCGGTGTAGCGCTGAATGTTAGCCGATAGACGCCGTTAATCTCACCGTTTGTCAAGTAGTTTATCGTCAATACGCTCTGCTTAAGAAGCTTCCTTGCCTGTTCTCGCACTCAATCTGCTTAGCTGAGATGGCATGCCAAGGCAGATTAGTTGCTAAAATATCCTGCCATATATTTATTGTGACGTAGATTGCCATGGTCTAGTAGCCAATCTGTTAGGTGAAATAGCTCTACACCGTTTTATACTCGATATTTGTTGCTGCGATGGCCATCGATAGTTTGATGGTTGTGTGCTCGGCCTCATTGACTGCTGAAACAGTCTGCCATAATTTAGCACTCAAGTCTGTTTCCTGAATTAGCTTTACATATATTTCGTTACATAGATCTGCTCGTCCAAATATCTTGCCATAGCTTTAGACATCGACCTAGGTATTTTTTTTCTGGACTTCATAAAAAAGCATATATGTTTTTCCTGTAATATCTAGTAGAAGAACTAATTTGTATGTCTAACAAGATGGAAAGGACTTGGATAACTTCTGCTCGAAGATTCTCCGCTGCATATGTCGAGGGGGTTGAAAACTTCATGAACTTTATCAGAGCTGAGTACGATGGTCCAAAATCAGATGTGCTCTGCCCGTGTAGCAGTTGTATGAACTTAGTTACAAGACCTCAGTCAACTGTACAAAATCATCTACACTTGTATGGGATGTCGGTCACATATACTAGGTGGGTTCATCATAGTGATGATGTGGACGTCAATGTTATTGACTACGTGGAAGCAGCAGATCATCATCTTGATCTGCCTGATGCTCAGGTGGAAGAGCAGGAGGAGGTGGTGGTTGCGCAGCCAGTGAGTTTGACCAACATTGAAACAATGCTACAAAATGCTCGTGCATTCCGTGAACTTTCACCTGCAGAAGAAAAACGGTGGGCCCGCATGTTGGAAAAATGCAACGTTGCTGTCACCCCAGGAAATAAGCTGTCAGTATTCTCAGCTATGGTCACTTCAGGTGAAGACATATGAGCGGATGACCAACAAATCATTCGATGCGATGTTGGCTGCTTTCCGCAAATATTTCCCAGATGCGTCTGAGCTGCCACACACCTACAGTAAAATGAAGAATTTCCTTCGTGCAGTTGGAATTGGATATGATATGATCCATGTTTGTAAGAATAATTGTGTTCTGTTCCGGAAGGATTATGCCAACTTAAGTGAATGCCCGAGATGCAAATCATCAAGATGGAAAGATGGCGATGCTGTGAAGAGGATTCCTCATAATGTTCTGAGACATTTTCCAATTACACCAAGATTGCAGAGGTTGTTTCATGATGCTGAAACAAGAGAGGATGTACTGTGGCATTCTAGGAACAAGGAGTACAGAGATCAGAATGTAATGAGTCATCCATCTCATGGTAGTGAGTGGAAAAGCTTCAATGATAAACACAAAGAGTTTGCTACTGGCCCGAGAAACATTAGACTTGGCTTAGCTTCAGATGGATTTAACCCATTTGGCCACCAGAGCGCCACATATATCATGTGGCCAATGCTTGTTATCCCTTACAACATGCCTCCAAATGTCTGCACCAAAGAATCAAACTACATGATAGCCTTGCTCATCCCAGGTCCAAAAAGTCCTGGAAAGGATTTTGATTTGTTCATGGAGCCTCTTGTGGAGGAACTTCAACAGCTATGGAAGGGTGTTCTCACTCGAGACCTATATAGCAGCCCACCAGCTGATTTCTTTATGCGTGTTGTTGTAATTTTGTGCATCCATGATTATCCGGCTTTGGGCACTATGTCAGGGCGAACGACACATGGTTACAATGCATGTGTTCGCTGTGACAGGAATCTGCTGTCATACGCAATACTTAGCAAGATCTATTACATTGGACACCGTTGTTTCCTTGCCAAGGACAAGCCGCAACCTAGAAAATACCGAAGACATGTGTTCAATGCAAAGCATGAAAACCGTGATGCACCAAAGAGGCTCACCGCCGATGAGTTGCAAGTGGAATTAGAGAAGGTCAGGCATATTACACCAGGAAACCATCCTTGTAATGGTAGCGGGAAAAGGAAGCATGGCAGGGCAGAAGAGAGATTATTGTTTACCCGCAAGTCCACTTTGTGGGACTTGGAGTATTGGAAAGATTTGGATCTGCGGCATAATCTTGATGTGATGCACATCGAGAAAAATATATGTGACAGCATTATCGGCACACTTCTTAATATTGAAGGCAAGACGAAAGATACCTTAAAATCTAGGATTGATTTGACACACCTAGGTATCAGAAAGGATTTGCAGGTGCAAGATGAAGGTAAACCACGGGATATGGCACCAGCTGTGTACGTCTTGGACAAGGTAAAATGAAAAGAATTCTGCGAGGTCCTGTCACGTGTGAGATTCCCACATGGATTTGCTTCCAACCATGAAAGAAGAGTTAGTGCAGATGGAAACTAGGTACAAGGGTTAAAAACTCATGACTGCCACGTCCTACTTCAAAGGGTTTACCTGTTATCCTTAGAGGATTGGGCCATACGACTTATACAGAGCGATTCTTTGAGTTGGGACAATTCTTCAGGGAACTCTGCAGTAGAAATATCAGGATAGATGCTTTGGAGCGTCTTAGAGACAAGATACCAACTATCCTATGCGACCTTGATAAGATATATCCTCCAGCCCTCTTTGATGTGATGGTGCATTTGGTTGTTCATCTACCTGATGAGGCACTACTTAGAGGTCCAGTACAGTATGGCTAGATGTACCCTATTGAAAGGCGGGTAGGCAATTTCAAGGTCTATGTTAGGGACAGAGCTAGACCTGAGGGTTCCATTGCAGAGGCCTACATTGCTACAGAAGCGTTTACATTCTGCTCAAAATACATTGAAACAGTTGATCAGCTTAGCAAAGAGGTGGGTGAAGACAATCCCGGGCTCAATGTTTTCGATTATTCTGTTCGAGTTATAGGGAAGAGTCGACAAGAGGACAAACCTAAAGATTTGGATAAAATGGTTTGGTATGTGTTGAATAACTGTCATGAGATACCACCTTATATCAAGTAAGTGCAGTACTGCAGCTTATACATTGTAATCTACTAAACTTGCAGCACATTCTTATATATTTAGATGTTTGACACGATCACTATGTTGTGCAGCATCTACAAAGAGGAGTTACTGCCGCAAAGTCCAAGAAACATTGACAAACTGGTTATGGCAGGATTTGCGAAATGGTTCAAGAACCATGTAAGCTTTTGAAGTGCAATCAATTTTTTAATATATTGAGTACATAAGATGATCAGCTTGTCTATTTTCTAACCATAGGTTAAGAAGATGCGGAGGATGGGAAGGCAGTTGATGATGCCCTTTACTCACTAGCAATGGGTCCTGATACTCGGGTAAGACATTATGAATCTTGCGTTGTTGGAGATGTGCGCTACAACACCCTTGCACGAGACGATGGCAGGAAGACACAGAACAGTGCCATCATGAGCACGGATACATATGACAAAGAGACAACTGAAATGTATGCTAACATAACAGACATTGTTCAGTTGCAGTATATCTCCAGTTTCGAGGATCATCGGTGTGTGGTTCTGTTGTGCTGTCGTTGGTATAACCTGTTTTCCAGGATCACAAAACCCAGAGTTGATGATTATTTCAAATCCATCAATGTCAAGGCGGCGCATTGCACTAACGAGCCTTTTATTTTGGCAAATCAAGCAACAGATATTTTTCTTGGAAGACACATTTTCACGTAGCGATGACTGGAGAGTATTGCAAAGGTTTGAGCAGAGGAATTCATTTAATGAAGTTGCACAACAAGAAGATGCTTACATCGCTCCCGATGTACAAGATAACACGAGATGTTCCTAATATCTTTGAGAACCATCATGTCAATGACGCCGGCGAAAAGATTGCTTGTCGTGCTGTGGACATACAAGAGTTGATCAAGAAGAAGCCAACGTTCGAGGACGTTGAGGACGAAGAAGAAGATGACACCATGGGGAATTATGATTCGCATCGATACACATGGCGAAGATGTTGACGCCGTCTTTGTGGATGATGATTACATTGCTTTTGTCGTATTTGCCTATCAGAAGACGTTTTTTATCTACTATGTGAAATTGTGTTTGCTATGACAACTGAAACCTGATGAACATGTTGTTTAGTATTTTGCTGTGAGAACATCACTTGTTATGTATGCTGATTAGTGTTTGGTGATTGTATGACAACTAAAACATGATGACATTGTTGTTTAGTTGTACTCATATTTGGCTGTGAAACTTGAATTTGATGACATAGTTTGCCGTTGGACTGCAATTTTCTTGACGTCTTCGAGTGAGAACAAAGCTGACCCGACATGGCCTCTGCTATTTATATGAGCAAAAGGGGATACCCCCTGATTTCCGTTAATAGAAATCATTTGATGTTCACAACACTACGCCCAAATGCTACACATGTGTTTCATTCATTACTAGTTTCAGAAAGTGCTCATGTTGTAGCCATCGAATACATCACGAAGTGCTACATACACTGCAAATAAAGAGACAATCATCCTCTGAGCACATCGATTTTGCCCATTATCTTCACAAGCTCTTTCATCTCCTCATTGATGTCAAGGCCGTTCAACAAATTGTTGCTTGGCCATGATCGAGGAACTGCATCTTTAACCTTCTGCTCAGATCTTCCTCTTCTTCCGTCCCTTCGCCATTTGTCCAACACCCCAACCTGCTAGTATTGGGATTCCTCGGCTAACCAAATAATCAGCCGGTTGCATTCCCCCACATCAAGAACTTCCTAGAAATACAAATCACACGAATCTTCCCTGCTCGCATTTAATCAAATTGGAAGATCATCAACCAAACTATTAAAAAATCAGCAACTGAAAGCAGCAGAACAACACTTAATCATATTATTACCCCATGATTCGGGCATTTGTAGAAGACTCGGCCAGGGTTGCGGATTGTGGTTGAGACACGACGGATGACTCTACGCGATTTGCAGCAGTGGCACCACACCAACGACAGCGGGTTGCGATGAGCAATTGGCTGCGGTGCGCATGCCGGCGGGGGTGTGATGAGACCCACATGCGATGGTACGGGTGGCGACTTGGCGCATATCTGGTTGTTGCCTGCTGAAGAGCAGGTGGACGAGCAGCCAGCGGACATGGTTGTCGCGCCGAGCTTCGATGCTAAGCGAGTAAGTAGAGAAGAGGAGAAGCGAATGTTGGATATGTCAGTTTCATTACTTGTAGAGTAGCATAGCACCATATATAGTCATAGTCTAGGTTTGGATTCGAACCAGCTACAAGAGCACGTCTTTCTTTTTTCTAAAACTCGGCAACGTCTCTTTACTGGTACACTAGCTTGTTCTGTACGCCTTCCCAAGTCTTTGATTTTCTTTCCCTTTTTTTGCGAGGAAGGAAGGAGGACAAAATTGAGAGTTCCTGGGGCTCGAACCCAATACCTCTTTGTTGAAAACCAAGGGTACTAGTCACTTATGTGGCGAACGTTCCTTGTGAGGAGGACGGCAGATGAACGCATTTTCCTCGCAGTTTTCTTCCTATATATAAAAAGTATGCTACTTGGTGTCCGCTTAGTCAACAAACGATTGTGCCAAACCTGACCGTTGGATTGACATTAAACGTCTGTCGCGTCTCTTCAGTCTTTTCTTCCTCGAGCCATCAAAGCCAAACCAGCGCCCGCAGGACCGCCTGCTCCCGCCTCCCACGGTTGGCTGTGATCTTCCCCGGCTCCCGTTGGTTCCCGTTCGAGGCCTCACCATCGTCCTCCGCCTTGGTTCGCTCGCCGCGGTGCCACCCTCCGGTGTTGTCAACATGGTCAACAACCGAGAGGAATAAGGAGATGACTGTACATGGTGAGGATGACAGTAGGGACCCAGCAGCGCGCGCAGTAATTGTCGGATTCCGGGTTCCCGCAGACCCTTAAGGTTCGAACACAGGGGTGCACGCGGAGATCCAACCTTCTACCGTCTCGCACGTCGCCGAATCGCAGCGACCTAAACTACTAACGGAGCAGCACAAGAGACACGAGATTTATACTAGTTCGGGCCACCGTTGTGGTGTAATACCCTACTCTAGTTTGTGGCGTGGTGGATTGCCTCTTGGGCTGATGAAGAACAATACAAGGAAGAACAGCCTCGCGAGGGTCTGTTCTTGGTGGGTGCGATGAACTGCTAGGTGGTGTTCAGTCGCTCTAGCTACTGGTTTCCTGATGAGGATCCCGATCTCTCTTCGTCTCCCCAAGATACCTCCCTCTGAGTGTGGCTACTCCTATTTATAGGCGAAGGCCCTGGGCCTCTTCCCAAATATTGAGTGGGAAGGGCGCCAACAATTGGCCATTTTGAAGGGGAATAGCGGGTACACTTATCCTGACTAAAGTTGGTCCTCGCCTGCCAAAGGCTCTGGTGATGACGCCTTCTTGGGCTCCATGATGACTCCCTTCCAGCCGTTGGGGCTGGTCTTGGTCTTGTTGCACCGAAACGGATGCCTTTGCTTGATGCTCTCGCCTGCGCTTGCTCCCTTTGCACCAAAGAGGAAAGGAGGATGCTGCGCGGCTGGCGCCCGACTGGCGCCCTTGGTCGTCATGGCTTGCTTCATGGGCACCTCGCGAGGTACCCTGCCTTGAACTCTCCGCCTCCTCATGAGCCAGCCTGACGAGGCCGTGCCTGAGGAAGCTCCTTGTCGTCCGCCCCGCGAGGCTTGGCCCCTCGCGAGGGTCTTGAGCTTGCGTTGATGAAGATGGGCTGTCCTGGGCCTCCTTTGAGCCACGCCAAGCAGCCGCAGAGCGAGCAAGTCTGGGGACCCCTGCCCTAACGCCGACAATAATTTTGTTTTTTCGGGACGGAGAAGGGTATCAACTGGGTAAAGGGACCCATGGCCTGTCTAGCCCAGGATTTTATTTCATATGTTTAGCATATGACCAGCCCAGTTTGTTTTTTTTTCTTTCTGAAAAATGGCTAGCCAGCTATTTTGTTTTTTGCAGAATAACCAACATAGGCCTACTTGCTTTTCTACACCCTGCTGGGCCAGAAATCTTTCAAAACAAGGAGGGATGCAATTTGCCCAAAAAATGGGCTATAAGTAATAAGAAATGGGCTATAAGTAATAGGAAATGGGCTATAAGTAATAATAAATGGGCTGTAAAATGAAAAAATACAGCAAACAGGCAATTAGTTCCAAAATATTGTTTTCTTTCAGATTTTGATATTTTAAATTTCATTGTTTTTGTACGGGTAAAATTTCATTGGATTTAAATTAAGGTATATTTAGATTTAAAATTAATTTGAATCTGGCTAGAAATTTCGGGTTGTATGCTGTTTGGGATAGATTTGGAGGCTGACTTGTGGGTCTAGTAGGTTGATGTGTACTTTGGCTTTGTCAACTTAGCCCACAAACGATTCTAGCAGCAGTGACCATTGGATGTTAATCCAACGGCCGTGCTGCTTCTTCAATATCTGATCTTCTTGCTCCAGCCGCCCAAACCAGCTCCGGTGGGGCTGCCTGCTCCCGCCTCCGATGGCTGGCTATGCTGCCGCACAGGCCGGCTCCGTGTCGTTCCCTTCCTAAGCCTCGCCGTCGTCCACCGCCATGGTGCTCTCGGCGCGGCCTGGTCAACATGGTCAATGAACGACATCCATCGGCCGTGGACTGTACGTGCAAAATTATGATTCCTCCACCTGACAGCTGGGACCCACCGGAAGGGCCTCTGTATTTCATGAAAAAGCGTTCCCCCGCTGACATGTCGGACCCACCAGCTATATCTTTGCACAAAAAAATGAATACCCCCTGCTAGCTGGGACCCACCATAGTGGGAGGATGACTTGTGGGCCAACTAAGTTGACGGGGACGGAGAGCTTTGTCAACTTATTCAATATGAACGATTCTAGCTCCAGTGACCGTACGATGTCCATCCAACGGCCGTAGTGCTTCTTCAACCTCTGGTCTTCTTGCTCCAGCTGCCAAAATCAGCCGGTCGTGCCACATGCTCCTGCCTCCCGTGGGTCGGGTCAGGCCGCCGAGGCCTCACCGCCTTTACTATTCCCACCGCTGGCCGGGCCATGCGGCGACAAAGAACCTCACACCGCAGCCGAACCAGTGAACCCTCGTACACCTCTCCGCGCGGGCTTCCACTACCGCGTCTTCCCCGGCTCCGCGTCGTCTCCTTCCTAGGCCTCGCTGTCGTCCACCGCCGCGGTGCTCTCGGCGCGGCCTGGTCAACGTGGTCAAGGAACGACTTCCATCGGACGTGGACTGTGTGTGGAGAGGTTGATAGCTGGGTCCACGTCCGCAGCAAGGAAGTGCCTCCTTATTACGTGGAAAATAATGATTCCTCCACCTGACAGTTGGGACCCACCGGACGGGCCATCAGATTTCGGAAAAACGCTTCCGCTGACTGCTGGGACCCACCAGCTTCATCTTTGCATGCAAGGAAGTGCGTCTGGGCAAAAAAAAACGATCCCCCCCCCGACTGCTGGGATCCACCAGCTACAGCTTCGCACGCAAGGAAGTGTGTCGGGCAAACAAAACGATTCGCCCCCTGACTGCTGGAACCCACCGGCTACATCTTCGCACGTAAGGAAGTGCGTCCGGAAAAAAAAACGATTCGCCCCCCTGACTGCTGGGACCCACCAGCTACATCTTCGCACGCAAGGAAGTTCCCCATACCGGGACCCACCTGGTCAAGCGTCACGTAGCATTGTCATTCGTCGCGAACGCGTACATATATATACCGGTCGATGTAGAGGCGCCGCGACGCGGTCGTAGTAGAGGCGCCAGACGCGTCGTAATAGAGGCGTGCACGTAGCATGTACACGTACGTACAGCGGCCAGGGTGCAAGAAAGAAAATACGGCCACATACGTACATACGGGCAGGGTCTCGAACGCCTAATCGCGCATACGTACGGCCAGGGCTCGTGTACATGGCTGGGTCGGAACGGAGAAACAACGTCGTCATCATGTTCATGGGGAGGCAACGGAATGCGTCGTGTTCATCGGGAGGCAACAGAACGCGTGGGAGCCAACCGGCTGGGTCGGAACGGAATACATGGTCGTGTTCATCGGGAGGGCTTGGACGGAACAGGCGATGGAAACGAGGCCTGGCGTACCGCACGGAGGAAACGGACCTCCTACATTCGGAACGGGGTACTGTTGATCAGGAGGGGCCTGGCGTACCGCAAAACGGAGGAAACGGACCTCCTACGGTCGAAACGGGGTCCTGTTGATCGGGAGGGGTGTGGCGTACCGCAAAACGAACAAAACAGACTTGTGTTGGAGCGCTACGGTCGAAACGGGGGTCCTGTTCATCGGGAGGGGTGTGGCGTACCGCAAAATGGGACTCCACGGGATACTGTTCCTCTCCACCGTCGACCTCCTCCAGCCTCCACGGGCTACCGTCGACCTCCTCCAGCCTCCACGGGCTCTTGTTCATCCAGCCTCCACCGCGCGCTACTCCACCGCTTGTTCAACCACCCTCCACCGTCTCATCGCTCATCCAGCCCTCCACACCACGGGGTCCTGTTAAACCACCCTCCACGGGCACCCTCCACCGCTTCATCGCTCATCCAGCCCTCCACCACACCATGGGGTCCTGTTCATCCAGAGGCAAGGCCACCGCCACCTCATCCAAATCCCCCCATACGCCACCTTTGTTCATCCAATCGATCGGCTTGATTAGCGTGATGGCGAAGGAATCGCTCGGGTTCGATGTCGTAGCCTGCGGTACAATTGCTCGGGTTCAGTTAGAGCCCAACGCCTCGCTCGGGTTCAGTTAGAGCCAACGCCTCGCACACACGCGCGTACGTGTACAAGAGAAACGTGCATCGCTCGGCCCCGACCTCCCACCGTAATCGGGAACTCTGCGAAATTTTTCTCCCCCTCGCTTCTACCACGGTTTTTTCCGTCATGGATGGCCCAAAGAATGTCATGCAGCTGCGTCTCCGGCCCGCCCAGGATGAAAAGCCCATTTTCTGTCATGATTTTTTGTCATAGAAGTAGGAGCCCGCCACATCTATGATGATATCGGGTTTTGTCACAGTTATCGTCATAGAAGTGTCATATGTATGATAGAAAAAAAAACGTTCGGCCCAAAATGTCACGGATGTGTCTTTTTTTTGTAGTGATGACATCCAGAACAGTCGGTGTGCCGTGCCTAGTGCTGGCTCTACGCAACGAACGTCTGCCCAAGGATTTTAAGGGTCCTCGTAAGGTGCCTAACTACACAGCTAATCTTCCACCTGAGGCTTGGATTGAAAACTATGAGCTAGCTATGGAGATGTTGGATGTTAATGATGTTGTATGTGCCAAATACTTCACAATGATGTTGGATGGACCGGCTCGTACCTGGTTAAAGGGATTACCATCCAATTCCATCAATTCATGGGTAGAGTTGAAGGCGCGCTTCATCCAGAACTTCAAGGGAACATGTAAGCAACCTCTGTCGATTATTGACCTGGACAATTGTGTGCAGCGGGATGAGTCGGCCCATCATTCGGTTCGCCGGTCTCCACTATTATCCAGTCATCGGATAGCACTGCGGCAGGCTCCGCATTTCTCACTCTGGAGAAAAATTGTCACTTTACCCCCCTTAAGAAGAAGCTCGGGCGGCTTAAGCGACATTGTAGTGACATGGGGGAGCTCATGGCGGCTCTCATTAAGTATGCTGACTCTGATACTACCAAGGAACCTGGGTCTGATGATGAAAAGTCCAACAAGGGAAAGAATAGTGGTAACGGTGAGGGTCAGCAGCACAACGTGACCAAACATAATGGTCACACACCAGGGTAACGGTGGTAAGTGCAAACACCTCGACGGCAGGACAAATCTTGTAGCTAACAACAACACTAGATATAAAACCAGTGTCCTGGTAAGCCAGCCTTTGGAGGGCGGAGGTTTAATCTTGAGGCGATGTTGAACGAACGTTGCCCAAAGCACAATCTGCCAAATAAACCAGTAGCCCATGCTTGGAATGATTGTTTCATAATGAAAGAGTACAAGAATTATGTTTTCAGTTAGAATCATGGTAATAATAATGGCCCGCCCGATGGGTCAGGATCCGGTTCACATGGGCCCAGCTTTGGCGGTTGCGTCTCAAGTTATGGGTATCAAGGACAGGGCAGCCTGTATGTCATGATGAATAGTCTGGTCAGGGTAACCAGCAGCAGTAGTCAGGGTACCAAAGTAATCCAAAGAAGCTCAATGGGGGTCAGTATCATGTTTTCACCACAAGTCTTTGCAAGAGAGATCAGAAGGTTCATAAGCATGCGGTTAGTGTCATTGAGCCGGCGGTACCTCAGTACTTGCGGTGGTCAAAATAGCCAATTACATGGAGTTGAGAGGATCACTCGCCCCGGGTTGACAATCTGAGTCAACTAGCTTTGGTGGTAGCTCCTAAACTTGGGGGCTACAAGTTCACTAAAGTACTCATGGATGGTGGCAGCAGCATTAATATCCTTTATTATGATACCTTTCGCCGGATGAATTTGATTGATAAAGAGCTCAAGACTTCCTCTACAGTCTTCCATGGCGTGGTACCTGGAAATTCGGCATATCCAGTCGGTAAGATTGCCTTGGAAGTAGCCTTTGGTGATGACTATGACTACAGGGCAGAGACGTTGTAGTTTGAGGTGGTTAAAATAAAGAGCCCTTATCATGCCTTGTTTGGACGACCAGCTTATGCAAAATTTATGGCGCGGCCCTGTTATGTTTATCTACAACTTAAGATGCTAGGACATAAGGGTACCATTACATTTCATGGTAATCGAAGGATTGCTTTAGAGTGTGAAGAAGGAGATGTTGCCTATGCTGAATCAGCCTGTGCTACTGAGGAGCTTATGTTTTATAAGGATAATGTTGACCTGGCCGATATGACCCCTTTGAAGAAGCCTACCACAAAGCAAGACCCTTTATTGAAATTTAAGTCGGCTGATGATACTAAGCCGGTTGACTTTTTCCCTGGTGACTCATCTCAGCAGTTCAAAATAGGGGCTAATATGGATCCTAAATAGGAAAGTGCGGTCATCGAGTTCATCCGTGACAACCGGGACATCTTTGCATGGAAACCTTCTGACATGCCGGGTGTACGGAGAGAATTCACTGAGCAAACTCTCAATGTTAATCGTAAATTTAAGCCGGTCAAACAGTTCATGCATCATTTTAATGAGGATCGGCGTAAAGATATTGGACAAGAGGTGGCCCTGCTCTTGGCAGCTGGTTTTTTTTGTTGAAGTCTTTGACCATGAGGGGTTGGCTAACCCGGTGTTGGTACTAAAGAAAAACGGCACCTGGCGTATGTGTGTTAATTACACAGATCTTAACAAGGCTTGTCCACCTGATCCATTTGCTCTCCATTGCATTGACCAGATTATTGATGCCACGGCGGGTTGTGGGAGCTTATCTTTTTTTGACGCTTACTTTGGTTATCATCGGATCAAAATGGCAGTTAAATACCAAGAGAAGATGGCTTTCATAATGCCTTTTGGAGCTTTCTACTATGTCTCTATGCCTTTTGGGCTCAAGAGTGCCCAGGCGACTTATCAACGCTGTGTTCAGAATTGCTTTCACAGTCAAATTGGGCGTACTATGCATGCTTACGTGGATTATATTGTGGTTAAATCCAGGAAAAAGGAGATGCTCTTGGATTATCCAAGGGAAACTTTAGATAATCTCCAGGTCTATAAGATGATGCTTAACCCGGCCAAGTATGTTTTTGGTGTGCCTGTAGGCATGTTCTTCGGTTTTCTAGTCTTAGAGAGAGGAATTGAAGCTAACGTGGAGAAGATTAAGGCTATTACTTCCTTGGCTAAGCCGGCGTGTGTCAATGAGGTCCAGCGCTTTGGCGGGTTGTATCGCAGCTCTGAGCCAGCTTATAAGCCGCCTGGGAGAGAAGGCCATTCCCTTATATCAGATGATGAATAAAACTGATCATTTTTTCTTGAGTGACGCTGCGGATAAGGCATTGGAATATCTCAAAAAGCAGTTAGTTGAGCCGCCCATCCTTCTGACTTCCCCACGAGGTGATAAGTTTTTCTATGTTTTAAGGCTAATGTTTCCTTGCACTAACAATGTAGATGAATATGAAGCTTTACTCCACGGCCTTCGTATGGCTAAAGAGATGAATTTGAGTGGGGCCAGGTGTATTGGCGACTTAGACCTTGTGGGTTAACAAGTCTCAGGCACATGGGATTCCAAAGACCGTCTCATGGCGGCTTATCGCCGGGTGGTTGATAACATCGCAGGTCACGTCAAGGGTTATCAGGTGGAGCACCTCGATCAAATGAAGAATGAGGCAGCTGATGCTTTAAGCCATCTTGGTTCTCAATGTAAGTTGGTGCCTCCCAATGTGTTTCTTGATGTATTCACAAGCCCTTGGTCAAATTACCATCTGAGGAGGATTTGGCTATTCCTGACCCAGAGGCAGAATTGGTGGCGGCTCTCCATGCCATTCCAGATTGGACTCTACCTTACCTGGCTTATATGACCTGGGGCGAGTTACCTGAAGATGAGACTTTAGCAAGATAGCTAACCCGGCGGTGTAAGTCTATGACTATTGTCAACAGCGAGTTACACCGATGCAGCATAACAGGTGTGTTTTGGCGTTGTGTTTCTCCCGAAGAGGGCCATGAGATCTTGTGTGAGATTCATGAAGGTCATTGTGGTCATCATGCTGGCCCAATATATTTGGTGACCAAATCTTTTCGTCATGGGTTTTATTGGTTGACGGCTCATGCCGATGTCGACGATATTGTCAGTAAATGTGATGGTTGTCAGAAGTTTTCTCGATGGGCTCATGTACCCACTACTAGGAAAAGGGCTATAGATGGAAATGACACTAATGGCGCACCGGAAAGATGGTGCGCCATTAGTATATACTAATGGCGCACCTCCATACGATGCGCCATTAGTGTCTAAACTACTAATGGCGCACCATGCCTTGGGTGCGCCATTAGTACCAAATTTTTTTTTAACTAGTGCGCTGTTCAAACATACTAATGGCGCATCCCGCCCGAAAAGCGCCATTAGTAGTTGTAACTACTAATGGCGCACCAAAGCGGGTGCGCCATTAGTACCAAATTTTTTTTAAACTAGTGCGCTTGTTCAAACATACTAATGGCGCACCCACACCCCGGTGCGCCATTAGTAGTTGTAATTACTAATGGCGCACTGTGTGGGTGCGCCATTAGTATAGAAACTTTTTTTTGAACTAGTGCGCTGTTCAAACATACTAATGGCGCATCCTTCCCGAGTGCGCCATTAGTAGTTGTAACTACTAATGGCGCACTGTGGTGTTGGTGCGCCATTAGTACCAAATTTTTTTTTTAAACTAGTGCGCTTGTTCAAACATACTAATGGCGCACCCACACTCAGTGCGCCATTAGTAGTTGTAACTACTAATGGCGCACTGTGTGGGTGCGCCATTAGTATAGAAACTTTTTTTTGAACTGTCCAAACATACTAATGGCGCATCCTGCTTAGGTGCGCCATTAGTAGTGGTAACAACTAATGGCGCACCATGCAAGAGGTGCGCCATTAGTAAGTGGGCAGCAACAAGATATTTGGGACAACCTCTCCTACCCACACACTCACTTTCTCCCCACTTCATTCTCTCCACCTCCTCCTTGTCTCGGTGCCTCCTCTTTTCACCTCATTTCCACCATAGATTCATTCAAATTAAGTGGTTAAATTACCTTGTTTTAATAGGTAAGTAAGGGGAAGCTATATTTAGGTTGTTCTCCTTACAACAATGTGCACATGCACTTTTTACGGCCTAGCTAGATCTATGTATGTTCGTGGTGTTGCATATGTTTGTGGTGTTTGCATATGTGTTTGTGTTTGGAGGTGTACCGGTATTTGAAATGCGATAGTTGCCAATATTTTGCCGGAATGTTGATTCATTTCCGTTTCAGCGAGAATTTTGGCATTAAGCATCCTTTTTGGTCCTATTTTTAGGAAAGTCATGCCAAATTTTTCTTGGTTCTAAAATATCGTTTTGCTCTACCTTGCAGCGACCATGGTCCGCACGATGACCGAAGGCATCGTGAATAGGTTTTTGAGGTCCGCGAAGGCCGAGATGCTTCAAAAGAACGAGACGGAGATAAGATGTCCGTGGTCGAAGATGCAAGTGAAGAGCCTTATTGCGGACCCGGATTCGGCAGGTGCGGGACCACCGCTGTTGCGTGGTTTCATGGATGGCTATCGGTAGCAAGGTGATGAAGATGACTACGAAGTCGCCCATGCGGGCCGGCAAGAAATGAGGAAGGGCAGCAAGACAACCACCGCGCTCGGGCGGGCGAGAAGACGAAGAATCCTCAGCGATGATCACGACCGTGATGTTGCATACAGTCATCATGTAGAATATGCAGGACATGATGATGAGGAAGATGCCGGAGCAGGCGACGGGCATGATCATGAAGATGATGATGCCGGCGGAGCGCATTTACTGGACCATCGATGGGCTGGGTGCAGACCCTCATATTCAAGAGCTGCTTCTCAAGCGACGGATAACGCAAGAGCTGCCGCCCGAGAGAAAGCCAAGATGGATCAACTTGAGTTAGACGCGTTACTCCATTGTATGAAGGATGCAGCCCGAGGATACCCTTTGAAAGTAACGCTCATGGCCCCGGAGATGAAGGTAAAACACAAAATGACCGACGCATGCTTCGACGAGAACATGTCATTCGCACGAACGCCTTCCCAAGGGGAACAAGTGCCCGACCAGTTTGGAGGAGGCGAAGAAAATCGTGTGTCCTTTGGATTTACCGCGACGTGAAATACCATGTGTGCATGAACAATTGCATCATTTATCGGGACGAGCACGCTGAGTCTACCATATGTCCGGTGTCTGGCGTCACTCGATACAAGAAGAGGAAGAAAGCTCCTCGAAAAGTGGTGTGGTACTTTCCGATCACTCCTCGTCTGCAGCGCTTATTTCATGGACCCTAAGGTAGCAAAGCTCCTGCTGGCACGCCGGATAGGGAGGAGAAGAAGCGGGAAGATGACGCAAATGATCCGGAGATAGATAAAAAGACAAGATGCTGAGTCACCCTAAGGATGCGAGCCGGTGGCAAGCGTTGAACTTCAAGACTCGGAATTTGGGAACGATCCAAGGAACATCGTCGGGCGCGAGCACCGATGGAGTCAATCCGCTTTGGAAGCCGTAGAAGCACACATAGCACCTGGCCTGTTTTTGTGTGGATGTACAACCTTCCCCCTGGTTGTGCATGAAGAGGAAGTACATTCACATGAGTATGCTAATTGAAGGGCGAAACAACCAGGAACGACATCAATCTGTATCTAGGGCTGCCGAAAGAGGAACTTGACACGCCGTGGAAAACGCCACCAATACGTGGGACGCCGCAGAGAAAGAATATTTCCCTATGAGAGCCGTGACTGCTCACGACGGTGCACGACTATCTCGATTACGGATATGTCGCGCGGGTGTAGTCCACGGATTTTCTAGATGCGTAAGGTGCATGGATGACACAACGACGCCCGGCTAGATAGAGATCCCGGTCTTCAAAACCGTGTTCATGGGACATCAAGGTGGCTTCGCGACGATGACCCGTGGAGGAAACGCAAGGATCTGTTCGATGGTGAAACCGAACTCCGAAAACGCCTGTACGAGGAGCGGCGAGGAAATAGACAAGCTGTTGGAAAATTGGAAAGACTGCCCACCGCCGAAAGAAGCAAAAGGCGCCAGAGCCGGAAAGAAGCGAAGGCGCCAGAGCCGCTGGAAGGTATGGAAAACGAGGTCTGTTTTCCGGGACTTGCCATCTTGGAAGATCCACCGTGCCTCACAGCCTTGATGTCATGCATATCACGAAGAACGTGTGCGAGAGTCTGCTTGGTACCCGCTCAACATGCCGATAGGGACCAAAGATGGGCCGAAAGCAAGGGCAGACTTGAAATCAATGGGCATCGTGCAGGAGCTTCACGCTATATATGATGATGATGATGATGATGATGATGATGATGATGATGATGATGAGGCGAAGCAGACACGTAAAGTCGCCGCAAAGGCAAAAAGGCCAAGAAGACCGGAAATGACTACCTCCCGCTGCGTGCTTCACTCTAAGTCGAGGAGATCGAGCAGTTTTTCACCTGCCTCCTAGGGAGTAAAACTTCCTTACGGTTACGCTGGGAAGATAAGCAGATACCTAGACCCAGCCGGGCGAAGTTCAGCGGGATGAAGTCTCACGACCGCCACGCGGCCGATGACGCAGATACTTCCGGTTGCAATCCATTGGGATCATGGGACGCCGCGTCCGTGAAACGCTATTTGGCCTATGCAACTTCTTCGACGCCATCTCTCGGAAGTCGATTGGCGTGAGGCAACTCGTAAGGCTACAGTGAAGAGATCGTGGTGATACTATGCGAGCTTGAGATGTACTTCCCGCCCGCATTCTTCGACGTTATGGTGCATCTGCTGGTCCATATAGTGGAGGATATCATCCAACTCGGCCGACGCTCTCGCACAGATGACGCCGCTCGAAAGGATGAATGGTGTCATCAAAGGATACGTCAGCAACATGTCACGCCCGTAAGGAAGCATAGCCAGGGGCTTTTCGACCAAGAGTGCATCTCCCATCGCACGAATTATCTAGGCATCGAGAACCCCGTTGGTCTGCCCGTCCACAGGCACCTCGGCAGGCTCGCTGGATGGGGTCACCATGCGGGTCACCATGAAATGCATGTCGACTTCGAGGGTCGACTCGCCGACTTTGAAAGAGCAAACCTAGTCGCGCTACAACACATAGACGTGGTCGATCCTTGGGTGGTAGAGCACAAAACCATTATTAAAAAGACGCATACAATGACCGAGGCCAACAGAGGACGGACGGAGATACACTCAAAGAGCACAACTCATGTTTCACGCGTTGGTTCAAGCAGAAGCTTCGCCTTACCCTTTACATGAGGATTCTTCCGCTGAAGAACAACTCATATTCGCTTTGTCACAGGCGCCGAGCACAACCTAATGACCTATGAGGCGCATTTATATCAACGGCTACACATTCTACACCGAGGCCAAGGACATGAAGAGCGATGGTTATCGTAACTCCGGGTAACGATGGAATCCTACACCGTAACGACAAGGACAGATACTACGGAAGGATCGAGGAGATCTGGGAGCTGAGCTACTGCCGAGAGAAGGTCCCGATGTTCCGTGTCGATGGGCCAAGAACGCTATAAAAGAAGACCGTATTTCACCACCATGGTTATACCCGGTTAATCCAAGATCAAGGCGCAAAGCGTCACCGCGAAAAAATGAGCCATGGGTACTGGCTTCCCAAGTGTACCAATGCTTCTTCATTACCGACCCGCCAAAGCCCAGTCGTGTTGTCGGAGGAGAGGCAAAAGGAAGATCATCGGAATGGATGGAGTAGCCAATGAGCAAGACTTCGACAAGCACGGGCGACCGAGGATCGAACATGACGACGATGATGAAGTAGCAGCATACACCACAAGAAGAAGCAGGACCACCCTACCTAAAGGACGTCTGCTCCACGTAAGAACTCCATTTGCAAAAAGAAGGGCAAGAAGATTGTGAACAGATAGCTAGCTAAGATCGATTGTATTTAAATCGTAGCCTTCATTTCTCGATTGTATTTCATGGGTACTTTTGAACTATCATGAATATTTTTAAATTTCATGGACACTCGATCTCGATCCCTCCATCTCGATCGCTATCTCACCTCGCCAGATCCGCCCTCACGCCGAGCACCCCCCCACCCACCGCCGACCCCCGCACCTCGATTCCTCCATCTTTTAAAATGGCTTTTTAAATGCTACTGTCTTATAAAAATATTACTGTTATTATTTAAACAAGTTTGAACATTTTAAACACAAATAAGTATCAAACAGCTTTTTTAAATGCTAAAAAATTTGTGGAGCCCACCTCGATCCCTCCATCTCGATCGCTGTCCCACCTCGCCAGATCCGGTCCCCTCGCCATGAGCACCCCCAGTCCACCGGCCGCGCCAAACCCCCGCACCTCGATTCCCCTACTCAACCGCCGCCGACCCCCCACTTTTGCGCACCGTCTTATAAAAATAAGTATCAAACAGCTTTTTAAATGCTACTGTCTTATAAAAAATATTACTGTTATTATTTAAACAAGTTTGAACATATTTAAACATAAATAAGTATCAAATAGCTTTTTAAATGCTAAAAAATTTTGTGGAGCCTCGAGTCGAACCCAAGACCTCCCGGTGTGAGAACTGGAGGTCACCAATCGAGCTAGTAGAGTGGGCTTGACATGGATAGGTTCTGTAGTAGATAACCTTTTGGCTTTTGTGGAAATAAAAATACTAATGGCGCACCACGGTGAGGTGCGCCATTAGTGTGGACATGCTAATGGCGCACCCATGTGAGGTGCGCCATTAGTATTGTGGCCCCCTTCGCCTCGATCCCCTTCACCGATCCCCTTCGCCTCGATCCCCTCGCCAGCTTCTCTCCCTCTTAGTATTGTATATTCCTCTTGAATTCTTTTTGGTTCTAATTTCAAATTTGTTTGAAATTGTACATTCATATGCATGTATGTAGTACCGTAGAATATGTGAAACTCCTTCAAAATTAAAATAAAGCACAAAAGAAATATAACAATACAAATTAAATGTAAAACAATACAAATTAAAAAGAAAACAATACAAATTAAACAGAAAACAGGTTTGGGGTGGCTAAAACCCTAAACTGCAGCGGCCTTTAGTCGCGGTTGGCTGCACCAACCGCGACTAAAAGGTGAAAGGGGCGCGAACGCATAAAAACCTCAAAAACCCTTTAGTCGCAGCTTGGGCAAAGTAACCATGACTAAAATAGCAACAATAAGTATTTTGTTGTAAGTAGAAACAAAATAAAATAAATAAAGCAACAAAGAAAACAAAAAAGTGTTTTCAAATTTGAAAACTAATGGCACTAATGTAAAGTTTATAATTTTTCTAAAACTAAAAGCAAAAAGAATTAAAAATAAAGCAAAAAACAACAAAAATAAATAATAATGCAGAAAACAAAACAAAAAACTGGAAAAAATAGTGCCGCTTCATCGGACCCCACGGCCCGAATATGACTAGAAACCCTACATGGGCCAGATTCAGGCCCGCAGGAGGCCAAGTAGGCCCACAGCACATAGCTAGTGACAGATTAGGCCAAGCTGCAGGTTGAGAGGAGCTCGAGAGGGTGGCGCAGCAGCGCTTATAAACCACTCTCGAGCTCTCTCAACTAGCGAGGTGGGACTAAACTTTTGGGCGTGAGGCAGCACAAGGCCTTTGGTCGCCAAAAACCCTTTAGTCGCGGTTGGGCAAGCGACAGCGACTAAAGGGTACCTTTAGTCATGGTCTCGTGCCAACCGCGACTAAAGAGGGGGGAACGCAAAAACCCGCTTAAAACCCTTTAGTCAGCGGTTGGGCAGGCGACCCATGACTAAAATAGCAACAATAAGTATTTTGTTGTAAGTAGAAACAAAATAAAATAAATAAAGCAACAAAGAAAATAAAAAAGTGTTTTCAAATTTGAAAACTAATGGCACTAACAGAAAGTTTATAATTTTTCTAAAACTAAAAGCAAAAAGAATTAAAAATAAAGCAAAAAACAACAAAAATAAATAATAATGCAGAAAACAAAACAAAAAATCGAAAAAATAGTGCCGCCCTCGGACCCCCACGGCCTGAATGCGACTAGAAACCCTACATGGGCCAGGATTCAGGCCCGCAGAGGCCAAGTAGGCCCACAGGCACATAGCTAGTGACAGATTAGGGCCCGAAGCTCAGAAGTTGAGAGGAGCTCGAGAGGGTGGCGCAGCAGCGCTTATAAACCACTCTCGAGCTCTCTCAACTAGCGAGGTGGGACTAAACTTTGGGCGCCGGCAGCACAAGGCCTTTGGTCGCCAAAAACCCTTTAGTCGCGGTTGGGCGAAGCGACCCATGACTAAAGGGTACCTTTAGTCGCTGGTCTCGCCGCCAACCGCGACTAAAGGGGGGCGCGAACGCAAAAACCCGCCTTAAAACCCTTTAGTCGCGGTTGGGCAGGCGACCCGATCCCCCTTCGCCCGATCCCCCTCGCCAGTTCTCTCCCTCTCGCCCCACCGCCGCCGCCGCTGCCCTCGCCCTCGCCCTCTCCCTCCATCGCCCTCTCCTCTCGCCCGCCCGGGCCGCCCGACGCCAGCCGCCGCCCGCCTCGACCCGCCCGACGCCCGGGCCCGCCCCGGGCCGCCGCCCGACCCGCCCGACGCCTTGCCCGCCCACGCCGCCCGACCCGCCGCCCGACCCGCCCGCCGCCCAGCGCCGCCTCGACCCCGCCCGACGCCTGCCTTCTTCGTTGCGGTTTGCACATATGCCTTCTTCGTTGACTCAACTTCTCTTTATTTTCATTTGGTTCTCAGTGCTTCTTTTGCTTCTAGTCAGGAGTTGGGTGGAAAGGAGTGGATCGAATCGCGATCACACAAGATCTGCTAACGTGCTATCTTGGTCGAAAAACTTAGGTAAATTTATCTTTTGTACATCTTTTTCTTGTTTACTCAGTTTACGGAAAAGCTGCATTGTCTATTCATTTTTGAATCAGGAAGGATGAGGAGAGGCTCCTACAGTCTTGTATTAATAAAACAAAATTAAAGATACATGGTATGTATAAGGTATAGGGTCTTTGACCCTAACCAAAAGATAAGATACTAGTACAAGGTTTTTAGGTAATTTGTTGCACTAGGGAGCTTATGAAATCCTCAAGCTCAGGCTTCCTCCCTATATCTCAACAATGGCAAAATCATGATTAAATCTAGAGAGCCAAACATTTTGTTTCGTTTCTTCCACAAGTACCAAACAGCTACAAGACACACCTACATGAACATGGGTCTGTCCCAGCCTGTTTGGCAAGCTAACAATCCTCATATGAGATGAGAGGATTTTTTTAATTGGCTTCTTGCAGTTTTGAAAATTCAGTTTATTCGGTTCTTGAAAATTCAAGAATTCAGTTAGGCACACAAATTTCAGAACTTTTGTGTGCCCTAGTACTTGGTGTTTGTAGAAAACCAGAGTGTCAATGGGACTAGAATTCACTTGTTCTTATATGGGTGAAACTTCACTTGTTTTTAGGCTAGTGTAGGGTGTTGCTTTATTCTGTCATCATTTGTAACTATGTCACAAGTAAATTGTTCCTTCTTACAGATTTGACAAGTAATGACTGTTGATAAGTCGAGGCATGGATTAAGCTGTTTCTTTGTTGTAACATCGTATATAACTCCACAATGAAATACAATACATATTGATGTGCTTTTAAAACTTGTTCATGTCTTGAACTACTAATGCCTTGTGATGCTCTGAATTACTTGTGATGCCTCTGAATTACTTGTGATCACATTGAGAAAGACTTGTAAAGATGATGATCATCTTTAACAGAAAACAATTTGTGATGATTTTGCTAGTTTGCTGGGTTTTGTCTCCGACCATCGTGTCGTGATGATATTGCAGTACCCGAGAGGCCCTTGAGTTTGCGGAATGTCGATTAACTTCCGTTCGGCAAATTGGTACTCCATATGTCCTATTTTCAGCAAAGGTCATGCTGAAATTTTCCGTGAATTTTAGCATGACTTTGCTAAAAATAGGACATATGGGGTACTTGTGACTAATGCATGGGCCGGGTATCTTAGTAGTTAATTAAGTAGGATCAAGTGCCCCGCGTACTTGTGACTAATGCATGGCTTTTAGGGTGCCTCGGTGTCGATAAAAACCGAAATGATGAAAAGTTAGGCTTTTAGGGTGCCTTGGCGTCGAAAAACCCTCAATGATAAAAGCTTAGATTTTAGGATGCCTCGGTGTCGACAAACCCTAAATGATGAGACCATGATCTTGTTCCTTGACAATAACCAACTTTTGACCAAACTTTGTTTCTATTTAGAGAGAAACATGGCCCACAACGATGAGGCCGGGGTTGGCGGCAAGGCATTCAGGAGCTGTCCCGGAGATGGAGGAACAACCTCACTTGTATGAGGCCGCCGCCTTTCCCCACCGATCCCGAGACCACGGATGGTGCCGCCAAGGATGACCACACCGATGCCACCACCGATGGTGCCGCCGAGGATGCCACCATCGATGATGGCGGCGCCGCAGATGGCAGCCAGCCGAAGAGGCAACGGAAGGACTGGCGCCTGATCGTTCGCACCCTCAAGGAGGAAGTTATCAAGTGGACGCCAACGGAAATCCAACGGCGCCCGAACGAATAGTCAAGGGGTACTCGCTTCAGCTCGGGTGCATTGTCCGGAGCACCATCTCGATCAACACCGAGAACCTGAGGCATCCTGACCGAGGGAATTTGCGCAACCTCCTCTTCACGAAGCTGCACGAACGATACAAGTTCCCGCTGAATTTGAAAACACAAGCCTCAAAGGGAATAAAGTGAACAATGCTGCCCTCACGAAGATGAGCAAGGCCTGTCTACTTGGAAAAGCAATGTGAAGAGAATGATCGAGAAAGGTGAGAGTTATGAGAAGATCAAGGAGAAAAATCCTTCGATCACCGAAGATGACTACAACGACTTCAAGATCAATTGCTCGAGCACCGCAAGCTCCCAATCAAGTGAGTGGGGAAACAAATCACGGGAGCTGAACATAGGGGAACACACACTCGGTCCCCGGTTACAGAGTGGCGGAGCCTATATGGGACAAGGAGGAGGCGGACCGTGCCGAGCAAGGCCTACCGCCCTCTTCGATACATACTGGCGGTGACAAGCAGACCAGGAACTTTGTCGTGGCCGGTACAAGAAGGACCCGAAAACAAAGGAGCTTACCACGGATCCGAAGACCAGGCAGCTTGAGCTTGTTCTGGTAAGGAATACACCCCCGTAATTAGCTCCATATGGTTGCATTCTAATTAATGAAGCCGAATTTCTAAATGGTTCACATTCCTTCCGCAGGAGACCTGAAAGCGATGGCTGGGTCGACTCAGAGCAACCCTTGGGACACCACTCTAAATAGGGGTTGAATGTAATGAAGAACAAGGATAAGCTCAAGCCGACGTCACCGGTCGTGGTGGCCGCAAAGGCTTGTCGACAAAATGGGGGTCATACTACACCGCTGGTGTGCGGAAGGAGAAAAGACCAGCTCGGAAAGCCAGCGCGAGAGGTTCAAGAACTCAAGGCACAGGTGGCGCGGATTCGGAGATTGTCCAAGAGCAAGTGGAACAACGACTCGGCGTCGATCACCGCCCTTGTGCCTACCTTGATCTCGGGTTGAGTCGTGGATTGCGGGCGGCCAACAGGGCCGCCCGATTCCTAGCTTCACGGCCAGCAACTCGCATAATGCGATGGCGGGGCCATTGGTGCCTCCAGCGAGGCGGCATTGGTGTCTCGACGCCGCACGGAGCTTAATGCACCGGGTGTACGCCGCCGGCACCTCTGCAGCAAGCGGCCCCTCCGTCCATCGTGACGCCGCCGTTGGCGGTGCCTCTACATTAGCCGAGCTCGGCGCCATCATCACGGTAACTAATTAAGCCTCTCTCGGCCGAGGACTTCATCTCCTTGCCTTTGATCGGGCATCCCCGACGCCCTACATGTTTTCGCAGGCGCCGCCGACGCCTGCGTGCACTCTCCTCCACTTCGTGAACAACGAAGTTGGTCGATGTCGCCAAGGGCAAAATCGTTCAACCGGCAACCCTTGTTCCACGGTACCCAGATGCCACCCAACTTGTTTAGGGTTCAAATGGTTCGGTGCTGCCAGGCTGCGACGACTTGTTACCTCCGAATCGACCCGTCGGGGCCGACGATGATGACGTGATGACCCTCGGCGCCCTGAGCTGGCCCTGCTGGCGAAGATCCAGATTTGTTTGGGGCGGGGACACCACCCCAAAGACAACACCGCCGGTCGTGCGGCGCCAAGTCGGCCCCATGGCAAGACCGCCAGAACGGTGTCCGGACATCCCTATGCCATCGCATCCAAACATGCATATGGCACGGGATCGTAATGACGACGACGACGACTATGATACATTTGGCAACGTCGATCAAGATTTTGCCGAGCATGGGTACGATGGCGACTTCATGGGGCCTCCTTCTCAAGAACCAAACCCAACAAAAGACGTGTGCGATCTAGCTCGCATCATGGAGAAGCTGTTGCAACAGCGCCGTCTGGCGTTCAGCTCTCGTGGAGACGCCTCCACCGCCGACTTCACCGAGCCTCGAGATAGGCGAGGTGCAAAATATTATCAGCCCCAACACACTCAAGAAGGCGGTCCGTGAGCAAAACTCGGTCCCATTACAGGAGAAGAAGAAGGCACGCAAAAGAAAGACTAAGAAGGGTGCGAGCCAGCCGGCACCGAGTACGATCCGTGCTCAAGACGGGCCACCTTCACCGCAGGATATCTCGAGGAGGGTGCATGTGGCGGGTAGGGCGATGCTACCGACAAATATGCTCAATGCTGCAACCGTGCTATGCGGAGTCTGCATGATGTGTTCTTTCTTTGGAGAAGTGGCGTCTCAAGGAGAAGGATGTGGCATACCCGGTTTCGCGGCCAAGGTGCCAGAGGGCAAGGGCTTTGTGGATAACTCCATCGGGCGACGATCGTCTCCGCGTTTTGATGACATCCACGCTATGTTGAACCTTCATCCGCTGCACTACACCTTCGCTCGCTATTTTCGCCGAGTATGGAGATGCGGATCATTCGCGACAAGACCGGACATCGTGATAGTCGACCCCTTCTACATGCGTGCCAAGATCTTGGGCAGCGCTGGGACCGCAAGTCGCGAAGTTCTTACCTCGAAGGCGCCATTCGCAAACCAAGAAAAGGATAACTTCCTCGTGCCTTACTTTCCCGAGTAAGTCCTCCCTCAACCGCCCGTAACATATGAATTCTTACATTTCGATCGCTTTTTCTTTTAACATTCCGTGTTTTCTGCAGTGACACACGTTGCACGCTCATCCTCCTAAGCCCTAAATATTCCATGGCCACGTATTTCGACCCGGACCGTCGATCGAACGTAGACTACACAAATGTCAAGAAGGTTCTTGATGATGTTCTCCCGCCACGCCAAATCTGGAGGCACCTTCACCAGGCCTATTCGTAAGTCACGGCAAGCACGTGTTCTCCCACAATCTGACGTTACGCTGCGTCAAGCAGCCGCTTTGCGGTCGAAGGGTGCCTACTACGCCATCCATCACATGCGAGGCGATCGTGCGGGACCATCATCAACTTCGCTACCGAGTAAACTCCAAGATTGGGCGCGGCGTGTCGGCAATCCAGACGCGGACCTCGACAAGAATTCTTTCGCATCCAAATGGAGTTTGCGGAAATCATCCATCAAGATGTCCTTCGTACCTCGGGGCAGTTCTACCTCGAAATCAACCGTCCAACGGTGACATCGACACAATGCTACAAATGCAGGATGACAACGCCCGTTCTTTCATGACTCCCACGATAGACGGCGGCTTCATCCACGCCCGATCCCTTGAGTCGAGTTGTCTAGTTCTGAAACATCGATTGGGTCATGTTGTAATTAAACTTTAATGAACTTGTAGTATGTCTCTTTGGTTTCGAGAGTCGCTCAACTTAGATGTAATCGATGCTATTAATGTCTTGCTTTTCTCTTCCGATCGCTCTGCTGCATACTTATATATTGCTTATGTATTGTCTGTGAATTGGTACTAACGTTTCGTTTGGCTAGTGCATAGCGATGCCGACGTATGTCGTGGTACAAGGGTAAGGTTCCCGGAGTCTACGATGATCGGGAGGAGTGTCGGAGACAGGTTCACCGATTCAGCGGTAATACAGTTACAAAGGGTACACCACTAGGGCCGAGGCCGAATCTAGATACGCCCACTATCTAGCGGGAGAGGGAGGGAGCGTTGGAGGAACCGGATGAAGACGAAGTTTCATCGTGATGATGCTCATCGTGATGACCGCAGCTCTCTTCTATGTGATGGTAGTTTAGATGATCGATATCGACTTGTAATGCGAAGATAAACTTCGCGACTCGCGGTCTCGAGACTTGTAATATAATGTTCTATCTTTGTTCGGTCTTTTCAATTCGGAGACTAATATGATGAATTGTATTCGGAGACTAATATGATGAATTGTATTCAAGGACTAATCTTCTATTGTATTTGATGAATCTATTGTTGATGTGTGCTGTCTATATTTTGTCAAATTATACATTTTGTAACCTGTGCAAAAAACAGAAAATAAAAAAATAAAAAACCTAATATTCATACTAATGGCGCATCACATGATAAAGGCGCCATTAGTATGACAAAGGCATACTAATGGCGCATCACCAGGAAGTGCGCCATTAGTATGTCATGATTACTAATGGCGCATCCGGAGGTGGTGCGCCATTAGTATGCCAAAGCACTGGGTATACATGCCCCGGGAGGCATACTAATGGCGCATTTTGCATATACTAATGGCGCACCAGGTGGTGCGCCATTAGTATATCAGATACTAATGGCGCACCAATTGCGCGCCATTATATACTGATACTAATGGCGCACGGTGGTGCGCCATTAGTATCTCGATATACTAATGGCGCACCACAGTGCGCGCCATTAGTAAAAATTACTAATGGCGTGCTGTCAATGGCGCACCTCTGATGCGCCATTAATGGCCATATTAGGTGCGCCATTAGTAGTGGTATTTCTAGTAGTGACCAGCTCAAGATTTGAGGATGATTCCAATTACTTGGTCGTTTGCACTCTAGGGGCTTGATATGGTAGGATCTTTCAAGAGGTCTATAGATAAGAAAACCCACCTCTTAGTGGCGGTTGACAAATTTACCAAGTGGGTCAAAGCAGAGCCGGACAACAAGTGTGATGCGGTAACTGCAGTCTAGTTTGTTAAAAAACCAATCTTCCGTTTTGGTTACCCTCATAGTATCATCACTGATAATGGCACCAATTTTTCTAAGGGTGCCATGAAAGAGTTCTGTCAATGAGAGCATATATGTCTTGATGTTTCTTCTATGGATCATCCATAGTTGAGAGGGCTAACCAGGAAATTTTGCGTGGCATAAAATCCCGGCTCATGGTTCTTTTGAAGTGAACACTGGGTTGTTGGGTGGAGAAGTTACCTTCAGTACTCTGGAGTATCAATACCACACCCAACAGGTCAACAGGCTATACGCCTTTCTTTATGGTCTAGGGGCAGAGGCAGTTCTCCCAGATGATATCCGTCATGACTCACCTCGTGTGGCAGCTTATGTCGAAGTTGATAATGAAATAGCATGTCAAAACACACTAGATGATTTGGAGGAGGAGCGTGACCTTGTGGCGACTCGTTCGGCGATATATCAACAAGACCCGCATCGCTATCATAGCCACGGAGTTAAGAGCCGGGCGTTTCAAGAAGGCGACTTGGTGCTCCGGCTCATTCAAGATCAAACAAACATGCACAAGTTATTCCCACCTTGGGAAGGGCCATTTTTGGTCAGTAAGAACCTGAATAACGGGTCATACTACCTCATTAATATACGAGAACACAAAGATTCACGCAAGTTGGAGGAGGAGACCTGTAGGCCCTGGAATATTGCTCATCTTCGGCCTTATTACATCTGAGCCACCGGATCTCGTTGTTGTACATAGATTTGTTAGTGTATATATTATAATCAATATAATAAAGTCGGCATCCCTGATAATTCAGGGCCTCTGTTGTTTCATATCTATGTATCCGAGTCTTTATTATTTCCTCATAAGATCACTTGGGGGCTTCCAACCCACCGGGTTTAGATTTCCTACCCTCTTGACCAGGCGTGGACGCCGAATCCTGAGTTATCCTGCCTGTTTACAACTTGCCACTCCGTCAGGTAACCCTGAGTGACCTGCCGAACTCTGAACAGTAAATCTTTTTTCAAGACCTTGAACTCGTTAAGCTTAAAACGCCGGCTTATGTCATGTGAGGGCCGGCTTATAGTGAGCTAGGATTAAGTCAAAGGTTGTGCGGCCTTTGAAAGCACATGGCTTTGCTAGCCAATATATCTGGCCGTGCTTTGTCAAGCTGGCCAGGTAATTATTTGATATTTTTTGAATCTTCCTTTTGAGTCATTTGGATTTGTTTCTCCTCAAGATTTTCTCTGGTAAGTGCATTTTTCGACAATCCGGGTCATGCAGCCCTGATTTTGTGACTCATATTTGAGCATTTTGGGTTTGGTAACCCCCTCTGGCTATGGACTTTAAGTCGCGAGACTGCTTTGATTTGCGCTATTGGGATCATGCGCTTACAAATCTATGGGTTGTCACCCTCACTAGATACGACGATGTAAGCCGACCGTATACGTTAAATTTACAGGTATGTTATTCATTGTTATAGGAATATGCATGGTTTGATAGCCCGCCCTGGCTTTTGACTTTAAGTCGCCAGCATATTTTGGCTTCAATGGCCATTAATTCTGGTCTTTTCCATAATTGCATAAGACTATATTATGTTTGGGTTGTTACCCTCCCTGGCTTTTGACGTTAACTCACTAGGGCATATGTTGTTTAAACTTTGTACAAGACATGCAACACTTGACACACAAGTAAAATTGCTGCTATGGCTCGCATGAGCAATCAGATCGAGCCTGTCATAAAAGGTTAAACCTGGTATCTTAGCAGTTAGCATGTACGATGGAATGACAAGGCGGATCGTTGTTTCGAAAGCCTACTATATTACATGGCTGTTATTTGCCCATAAATTTGAAACCAAGTGTTTTTCTAGACAGGAGACCTTGTACCCTGGCCTGAGAGCTGCCTAGTTCATCATTGGTTTGCTTCATGGCGAGTCGATGACTTCGGTTCATCCTACGTCGGTTCTTCTTCTTAGGCCATCTAGAGGTCAGGCGACGTCCAGTCGATGCTGGTTAAGGCCTCGAAAGTTTCTTCATCATTGAGTATAATAGAGTGATCAACATCAGGAGCAAAAATATGCATACGCCAAGGAGGAATGAGATTGGGAACGTTGTGGGTCGGCGGCTTAATCTTCTGATTGTTGATATCGTAAGCCGCGGTGTAGTTTTTCCAATATAATTCTTCCACAAGTTTACAGGCTACATGTCGCATCTCTCGAACAAAGCTTGTCCTTCTCTTCAAAAGGGGACTGATCATCTTTAAATTCCGGGCACCCGGTGGCTATCTCCTCTAGGGCAAGCTCTGATTGCCAGGCTTTGACCCGGTTGAGTGCAAGGATGGCTCCGTCTCAGGCAGCTGATAATATTTGTTCATCAATCTGTCCTGAGACAGTTGATAAGTGATCCAGCACCGACTTGATCTGACTTGGCGGTTTTCTGTTGCCCCCCAAGGCCACAAGACAACGGAGGGTGCCACTGTATAACTGTTTAGTTAAAGAATAAATGGCCTTCAGCTTCAAAAGCATGTCTTGGCCAAGGCTGGCACTCCTGGCGCCTATTAAAGACAAGAGTTGCTGGCGGGTTAAACTTTTTATACACGTAGGAGATGTCAGGTGGGTTAAAGAATTAGATTGAGATATTATACTTACCAAAGATGGCAGCTGTCATTTGAATAATATGTTGCTTTAAGCCGGATAACTCTTGAGTCACCAGCTTAAGAGCAGCCTCAGCATCTTTTGCTCTTTTCACTAGCACAGCCTTCTCAGTCTCCCAGCCGGCTCACTCCGTGTCAAAATATGCTTTCAACTTTTTAGTTGCTTCTAATGAGTCCCTCAATTCTGACTTGGCTTTAGAAGTTTTTGCTTGCTGTGTCTTGATGTTTTTCTTTAAGTCGCCCACTTGCGACTGTGCATAGTCAGTTATGCCTGAAAGGCAATAGTGGGATAATGATTATAACATACAATGATAAAGTTTTTGTGATGAAGCTTGATATAAGTCCCAAGAACATTGCAAGCAATATGCTTGGCACTTGGAGGCTAATGTAGGTTGTTTCAAAATTTTCATGACCTAGCTCAACTTGTCAGTTTGAGCCGGCCCTTGGGGTCTACGTGTTTGGATTTCTTAAGTCATTCTACAGTACCGGCTCAATTTGCCAGTTTAAGCCAACCCTTCGGGGCTACATGTTTGGACTTTAACAGGATAAATTGGCCCTGAGAGGCTACAGTTTGAAGATTATTATTAAGTCCACAACATACTCAATATTTCCTATCCTCTAGACTTGGCGGCTTTATGAATATATATGGACAAGGGTTAGCAATATACCTCGTAACGTTCCTTCATGAGGTTTACTAAGTCGGCCTCCATTTCACGGCTAGTTTGAAGGCAGCTCAGATAGCCTGCATGAATGTCCCTTGCAATGAGGGCGGCGTAACTCTCCAGATCCAGCTTCAACTTGCCTTTTGCTTCAACAAGGCGGCTCTTATTTTGCACCATGTTTAGCTAAGATGTATGATTCCCGGCTCAGATAGCTTTGTGCCGATGATGATGACATCTTCGGCGATCTTAACAGAAGGGATATCTCAAGCTGGTTTTGGAGAGATTGGCGACTTTGGGCTCGGCGAGTCATGACCGGCCGCCGGGTTATCTTCTACATCCATTTTCTCAGGAAGGACGACATCAACTGACGGTGGCGGGTCATCCATGGGTTCTTCTGGATCTTTCGTCTGGGCCTCAGAGATGTCACATTGTTGCTTCTACAGTTCAGCAGATTTAGCATCTTTTGAAGACCCGCCATGCTTTTGCTTCTTCCTAGCCTTTTCCACTCCTCTGAAACAAAGATATAAAAACATGTAAATATGTCGTGACGGATCATTGATAGAAAAATATAAGAACGTACCCTTGGGCAACTTTGAAGATAGGCATCTGGGTGCCAGAAGAGTACCGGATGATAGAGGTGTCTTCTGATAATTTGAGTTAGAAGGAGTGAGAGGCTAAAGTATGAAGCCAACTAAGGGATAAAGAGAATCTGAATCATGTACCACCTTGTGTTGACGCTTGCGAGGAACAGGCGTATTTGGTAAGCCGGAAATAAGGTCATGAGAACCACCGCTCCGTATTGGGCGTCTTGCTTCATGTTGTTGTCTCTTCAAAACAAAGTTGGGATCCAAGTAAGAAAGAGGATGAGAAAATTTCATCTTCGGGATGACCTGCCAAGTTTTCTGTCTTGCCAAGGGTTCTGAGTCGGAGGAGATAGGGATTACCTCTGTAGCATCATCATGACTTGTTGCTGCATCGCCCTAAGAAGAGTCGGCATCAATAAGTTGCATAAAAGGACAACCAAGGGAATCAAGTTCTACCTCTGACTCATCATCAAGCTTGAGCAGGTCTTTAGCAGTGGTTTTCTTGGGACGACCCGGGCCTCTAGTGTTGTTTTCTGCTTCTTGGTTAGAGCAGCAGTGGGCAATTTCTTCTTTGAAAAAGGAGAGTCAGCCTGAAAACATAGATGACAATGAGAAAATGAGCAGTTCATGAGAAAATGGTAAATAAGTTGAAAGGACTTAAAGTATTTACGTTGGGAGCAGGATTGAGCTCACAGAAAAGGTTCAGTCCCGATTTGGTGCAGCTTTCGAGGCTCTCCCCAAGCAACGACTTGGTCATTTAATTGATTTCCTGGTCCTCAAGATGTGTTTGATTATATCATTGTGGGTCCTCCACATCACATGTGTAGTCATACATCAAGGCGGCACGGCAGCTCAAAGGGAAGATTCTCCAGGCAACCCAGCATCGAACCAGGTCAACACCAGTTAAGCCATTGGCTAGTAAGGCTCTTATCCTTGAAAAGGTAGGCACATACTTGGATCGTTCTGCAGCTGTGATCCAGTCAGGGAGCGGATGCCTAGGGCTGAGCCGGCAGCTGCAGAAACCAGCAGAGGATTTTCACCTGCTGGAGAGGTGACTTGGCCATAGAACCAAGTCTGGTTTGAATCCTTGGGGTGACAGGAAAGCCGACGTCTCTTCGCCTCTGGATTGAAATCCTGCCGTGTTCAGGGCTAGGCCCGTTTGTCATCTTGGTCTGGCGGTTCAAATAATAATATTCTCTGAATAAATCAACGCTGGGCTCCTCTTGAAGCTAAACCTCACAGAAGACATGGAATTTGCATATATTGGAAGCAGAGTTTGGGCCGATATCTTGGGAGTGCAGCTTGTAGAAATTCCGAACATCCCTAAAGAATTTTGACCCGGGCTAGTGAGAAACCACGGAGGAGGTGATCTGCAAAGATTATAACCTCGCCCTCCTTAGGTTGAGGCAGAACTTCAGTTCCTAGAACTGACCAGTGGATGACATCCTTTGCTGGTAAAATACCCATCCCAACATACTCATTGAGAGATTTTTCGGTGATAGTGGAAACAACCCAATCGCAAGAGGTGCCTGTCTTAGTCATTTTTGACAATGGAAGCCTAAGAATAAAGCATGATGGGTCAATATTTGGAAGAAGAGCCGCCCAGTAATTACATAATTCATCTTTAAGTCGGTCATTGCCCGATGGATTACAAGATCATGTTAAGTTGAATCGGCCAACATTGCTGACGGATCATACAAGGTTCTGGATTTTTTGAGTAAATTGTGCATTATGATTAAGTCGGCTAAGTCCTGGCGGGTTATTGAGGTTATTATTTAAGCCACCCAGACAATGAATGGCGGGTTAGTAGACTATTAAGTAAGGGAAACTGAGATTTTGCAAAGTGTGGGGCAAACAGGTTCCGCAGGTTTGCAGCTATATTTATGGATCTACAGCAGTTTGAAAAATTAAAGGAAATGGCTAAACCTAAACATTGTGGAAGAACTAGTGTGCTGGGGATTGAATCTCAGAATGACATAATGCACCTGTGATTGGAAACAGATGCTAAAACTGCTATCGCGCAACTTCAATACTACTTTTGGATCGGACTAAGCGTTGGAGGAAAGAACTATGACGAACTTGGATGAACACAGTGACCACCGATGAACTAGGGCAACCTAATGCAGTTTGGAAGTAAGGAGAAGCGAGTACCTGGTGATGCTAATGAGTAGCCGGTGGGTGCGGCGATCTCTGGTCAAATCAGGTTGATGCAGCGGCCAGATTGGATGTTGGTGAAGGTCGACTATGGTGCGGACCTCGTGCTGCAGCGGTCGGAATGAGGAAGACGAAGAAGAGATAGGGACGGGGGTAGAAGTGAAAAAGGACCCCCCCCCCCATGTGCCTATTTATAAGGGAAAAGGTGAACAATAAAATGGCAGGCACAGAAATCGAGGAGGCATAATCATTATCTTAAAGACAGAGGCGCCTCGATTCTCGGGATGGCTGATTAATGCAAAGATTCATTGTGATGTCATAGTATTTTTTTTAGATTAATGACACGATGTAACCTTTCGTCTTGGCGTGTCAAGAAAGTTTGTTAGGTTAAATATTGAGAGATTTAAGAGATTCGCCAACCAAAGGATGAAGATTGACATGAAGAGGTTCAAATCAATCTGGGGCCTAATGTTGGGGATATAACCTCATGTGTGAGCCATCCAGAAGGGATGGGTTACATTAGCTTAAATTATAGCAAAGGGCCCAACAAGGCGCAAGAAAACAAGACCTGAAGGAGGCAGTTCATAAGGAGGCTTATTGGAGGCCCAAGACCCGGAGGCGACTCAAGACCCGAAGGTGTGAGCCGCCCGATGATGACTTGCTCTGTAAGGTAAGGGAATTAGAACCAGAGTCGGTTACGTTATATGACCCGACCTGGACTCTTGTAAACCGCAGGCCCTTGACCTGTGTATATAAAGGCGAGACCCGGTGGCGGGTTAACTGAAGAAGACAACCAATCGATAACTAGGTCAAGCGTATTCGCTCCATTGTAATCGAAACTCAAGCAATACAACTAGAAGCTGGAAGTAGGCTTTTACCTCATCACGAGGGGCCGAACCTGGGTAAACCCTTTGTGTCCTTTGTCCCGTTCAACCCCTCTGAGCTAACCTACATTGCGATGGCCCCACACCTAAGTCCTTTCACTAGGGCTTCTGCCGTGACAAAACCACGACAACAAGTATTTCTACCAATCCACAATTACTCACTAGCATGACTCTAATATCACCATCTTTATATCTCAAAACAAATACAAGGAATCAAACTTCTCATATTATTCAATGCTCTTATGAAAGTTTTGTTATATCCCTCTTGGATGCCTATCATATTAGGACTAAATTCATAACCTACGAAAATTACCATGTTGTTTCAATACACTCAAAATAATATAAGTGAATCATGAAAGTTCATCAGTTTATTCAAAATAAAACCATCTCCGTGCTCTAAAAAGATATAAGTGAAGCACTAGAGCAACTACCCAGCTCGAAAGATATAAGTGACACATAGGGTATTCTTATAAATTCATGATTAATGCGTGTCCCTCTCAAAAGGTGTGTTCAGCAAGGATGATTGTGGCAAACAAAAAAGCGAAGACTAATATCATACAAGATGCTCCAAGAAAAACACATACCATGTGGTGAATAAAAATATAGCCTCAAGTAAATTTACCGATAGACGAAGACGAAAGAAAAGATGACATCCGAGGCATCCACAAGCTGAGATGCTTGATTGTCCTTGAATATTACCTTTGAGTGCCTTGGGCATACCCAAGCTTAGTCTCTTGCCACTCCTTATTCCATAGTCCATCAAATCTTTACCCAAAACTTGAAAACTTCACAACAGAAAACTCAACAGAAAACTCGTAAGCTCCGTTAGTATAATAAAGCAAATCACCACTTAGGTACTATTGTGAACTCATTCTATATTTATTTTTCTGTTATATATACTGTAATCCAACTTCTCCATGGTTCATACCCTCTGATACTACCCATAGATTCATCAAAATAAGCAAACAACACAATGAAAACAGAATCTGTCAAAAACAGAACAGTCTGTAGTAATATGGAAACTTCAGATACTTCAGAATCTCAAAAATTCTGAAAAATGAGGACAGTCTAAGAAATTTGTATATCAATCTTGTGTAAAACATTCAGATCAAAAGCACGTTTCTGTGATTTATTGAATTTTCTGCAATGAGCGCAAAAGTTTCTGTTTTTCAGCAAGATCAAATGAACTATCACCATAGACCATCCCAAAGGACTTACTTGGCACTTTATTGAAACAAAAGCTATAAAACATGATTACTACAGTAGTATAATCATGTGAACACACAAAAATCAGAAGTTACAAATATTGGGTTGTCTCCCAACAAGCGATTTTCTTTAATGCATTTTTAGCTAGGCATGATGATTCCAATGATGCTCACATAAAAGGTAAGAATTGAAACATAATGGGAGCATCATGAATCATATGACTAGCACATTTAAGTCTAACACACTTCCTATGCATAGGGAATTGTTGAGTAAACAATTTATGGGAACAAGAAGCAACTAGCATAGGAAGGCAAAACAAGCATAACTTCAAGATTTTCAACATATAGAGGGGAAACTAGTTGTTGTTGCAACTCCTACACACATATATTCCTCCATCATAATAATTTTCAGTAGCATCATAGATGAACTAAACAATATAACCATCACATAAAGCATTATTTTCATGATCCACCAAGCATAGAAAATTTACTACTCTCCACATTAGCAAAATTCTTCTCATTCGAAATAGTGTGAGTATCGTAAGAAAATAGAATACTATAAATTGTTTCCACATTCAAAGAGTTATGTTCAGAAAAAGGGTAATCATAATTATGACAAGCTTTATAAATATAATCATCACTAATTTTTATAACATAAGTGTCATCACAATAATCATCATAAGTAGCAACTTTGTTCTCATCATAATCAATTGAAACCTCTTCGAAGATAGTGGAATCATTACTAAATAAAGTAATGACCTCTCCAAATTCGCGTTTATCACTATAATAAGATTCAACACCTTCCAAACTAGTGGGATAATTATTATCTAAAGTGGAGACTCTTCTAAGACCACTTTCATAAATATTGCAATCATCATAAGTAGGAGACATGCTATCAACATAATAAATTTGCACATCAAAACATGGCGGACTAAAAATGTCATCTTCATTAAACATAGCATCCCCAAGCTTGGGACAAACATTAATTGCAGAAAATAAATTCTCAAATATGTCATTCTCATCAAACATAGCATCCCCAAGCTTGTGGCTTTACATATCATAAGCATAATCACTCTCATCATTAATAGTATGAATAACACCAATAGTATAGCAATTATAATCATGGCAATTTTCTAAGTTGTTGCCAAAAAGATTCTCAAGATTATAACAAGTATCATTAATTTCCCGAGCATAATCATCACAAAGAGTAAAGGCATAACAAAATCATCCTCGATAGTTTCTTTGGATGTTGTACCATAAGGGAAAGAATCAATATCATCATCAAGTATATCATCTTCCACATTTATTTTTTATACACTCTCATGAGGCATAACAATAATACGAGCAACATTATTTGGGAGGGATACCTTTTTACCTTTGCTTCTCCGTCTTCTCTTTTTCTTCTCCACATCATGTGTGGGTATAATCAACTTTTTCGCGCTCCTTATTGATGATATTGATTGCATAGGAAGCTCATTCTTGTAACCTGTTTCATCACGAAAGACAATAGGAGGGAAAGTGGTGAGCTTTACCCTTTCATTTGATAAAACAAGAAACCAAAAGATTCAAGTGCAAGATCTAAATAAATACCTTCAAGCACTCACCTCCCCAGCAACGGCGCCAGAAAAGAGCTTGATCTCTACTATGCAACCTTCTTCTTGTAGACTCGTGTTGGGCCTCCAAGCGCAGAGTTTTTTAGGACAGTAGCAAATTTCCCTCAAGTGGATGACCTAAGGTTTATCAATCCATACGAGGCAAGGATGAAGATGGTCTCTCTCAAACAACCCTTCAACTAAATTACAAATAGTCTCTTGTGTCCCCAACACACCCAATACAATGGTAAATTGTACAGGTGCACTAGTTCGGCGAAGAGATGGTGATACAAGTGTAATATGGATGGTAGATATAGGTTTTTGTAATCTGAAAATATAAAAACAGCAAGGTAACTAGTAACAAAAGTGAGCGAAAACGGTATTGCAATGCTCGGAAATTAGGCCTAGGGTTCATACTTTCACTAGTGCAATTTCACTCAACAATGATAACATAATTAAATCATAATCCGTCAACGTACAACTAAGAGCCACTCCAAAGTTCCTATCACGGGGAACATAAGATGAAATTGCTTGTAGGGTACGAAACCACCTCAAACTTATTCATTCCGATCAATCCATTGAGCTATTCCAATAAATGTCACAAATAGCTCTAGAGTTCGTAGTAAAATAACACCATATGACACACATCAATCAACCATAATGTCACCTAGATACTCCAATGTCACCACAAGTATCCGTGGGTCAGTTATATGATATGCATCAAACAACTTCAGATTCATAATATTCAATCCAACACAAAGAACTTCAAAGAGTGCCCCAAGATTCCTACCTGAGAAACAAGGACGAGAAGGTGCATCAACCCCTATGCATAGATTACCCCAATGTCACCTCAGGAATCCGTAAGTTGAGTGCCAAAACATACATCAAGTGAATCAATAGAATGCCCCATTGTCACCACGGGTATCCCATGCAAGACTTACTTCAAGTGTTCTCATATCCATCATAGTATTCAATCCGATAATAGTGAATCCTCGAATGTAAAACTCAATTCATCAGAAGAAGATAGAGGGGGAGAAACACCATATGATTGAACTATAGTAACAAAGCTCGCGGTACATCAAGACCGTGCCAAATCAAGAACACGAGAGAGAGAGAGAGAGAGAGAGAGAGAGAGATCAAACACATAGCTACTGGTACATACCCTCAGCCCCGAGGGTGAACTACTCCATCCTCATCACGGAGACCGCCGGGATGATGAAGATGGCCATCGGTGATGGTTTCCCCCTCCGGCAGGGTGCCGGAACGGGATCTCGAATGGTTTTTCATGGCTACAGAGGCTTGCAGCGACGGAACTTCTGATCTAGGTTTCTTTCTGGGGGTTTCGGGATTTATAGGATTTTTTACCATCAGTCTCACGTTAGGGGTACGCTCGAGGAGCCCACAAGCCAGGGGGCGTGCCCTGGGGGGCGCCCCTAGGCTTGTGGAGTACTCGACCACCTCCTGGCCTGGCTCCGATGCTCCGTGGGTCTCTCCTAGTCCATAAAAAATCTCCGTAAAGTTTCAGCTTGTTTGGACTCCGTTCTATATTCCTTTTCTGTAAAACCCAAAAACAAGGAAAAAAACAGAAAGTAGCACTCGACTCTAGTTTAATAGGTTAGTCCCAAAAATAATATAAAATTGCATATTAATGCATATAAAACATCGAAAACAGATAATATAATAGCATGGAACAATCAAAATTATAGATACGTTGGAGACGTATCACCCAAAAGGGCATGCCAGAGGGGGTGACACGCCCTGGTGCCTACTGGACAGCAGGGGCTGAGTGAGTCCTGGACTAGGGGGTCATCGGGATGTCGGCCTAACTCACATGGGCCGGACTGTTGCAAGACCTTTTGTGACATGGTGTGTACCCCAAGTCAAGATGGAAGATCCGACGTTTCCTTGATGTAATCGACTATCTATAAAACCTAGTACCCTTGGTGTCTATATAAACCAGAGGGTTTAGTTCGTAGAGGCTAGCAGAACAATCGACATCCTACTACTTAGGGTTTTAGCTCATCCGATCATGTGGTAGATCAACTCTGTAATCCCCATATACACAAGCAATATAATCAAGCAGGACGTAGGGTATTACCTCTTAGAGAGGGCCCGAACCTGGGTAAATATCGTATCCCGCGTCCCTTGTTACCCATCGATCCAAGATCAATAGTTCGGGACCACCTACCCGAGATCTGCCGGTTTTGACAACGACATTGGTGCTTTCATTGAGACTTCCACTGTTGGATCACCGAGGGATCGATGGCTCACCTGATCATCGGAGACGGCATCAACACCGGGGGCATCATCATCCACGGGCAACTTTTCGCGTTCAACAGCATTGTCCTGCATGCCGATTCAACCGGACATCTCAACCAGGTCGACAACTTCGCCCCTGAGCATTAGATCAGGTTTGGTAACTTTGAGTATGTCACCGACGCTTAGGGCAATCTGATCTTCACCGGCTTCTTAACCCTACCTGGGATGACCACAGCCTCTGAACCATTAACTTCAGGGCCTCTCCCCCATCTGATCTTCGACCTTTATCACGCTACTGGCTTCGAGCTCGGAAGAAACTCCTATGTCCGAGGACCGGGAATCAACTCTTTCCGGGCCCATCCACCCTACCCCAGATCCGGCCTTGAGCCTGGACGGGAGTTCGGCCTCTGAAGACGGGGAGTCAACCCAAGCCGTACTCGCCCTCCTCACTGAAGATCCGGTTTCAAGCCTCGATGCAAGTACTGCGTCCGAAGACCAGGATCTCACCTTGGCCGGATTTGTGGCTCGCCACACCATGACAATGGAGATCAGCTCCCAAGAAACCTCACACACCGATCCAACCAATCTCGTCTTCTTGAACGAGCCACTTGACCGGATCCAGATGATGACTATTGTCGATGGCCCGTGGTCGGCTCACGCTCAATGGATCCTTGAGGCAGGCCATAGGGAATTTTACATCCCACCCACCACCCACTTAATAGCCATTGTCGAAGACTTAACCAACATGTTGGACTATGCCTCTGAGGAGGCCCACGGCATGGAAAAAAACGGCGAGACCATGACCATAGGGACACCGCCCCTCCCGTCACAGGCCGACGGATGGATATGGCAGGGAAAGTAACATGGGCACTGAAGAAGGCGACACCCTGAACAATGCGGAAGACCTGGGTGACCCCGCCCCGAGCACCAGTCTAACGGCTTAGAGGGGCATGTGGGTCAGCAAAACCCAAAGGACCCCAATGATTTTGAAGATAGCAACTACATGCCTCTCTCCGAAGAAGAAGCCAGCCTTGGAGTTGAAGATTTTATCGTCCCAGAATATCCACTGGAACAGGAGCGGTTCAAGCAACAGCTCATAGCCACCGCGCAAATCTTGAAGAAGCAACACCAAAAGTTAAAACCCAAACAAGACACCCTCAACGATAGATGGACGAAGGTCCTAGCAACTGAAGAAGGGTGAGGCTATGAACGACAAACAAAGAGCTACCCCAAGCACAAATTGTTGTCGCAATTCAACGACGAGTCCTTCGAGCCCACACCACCCAGATGAACTCAAGGCAACCAGCCCGATCGCCACCCTTGAGGAAGGGACAGGCCGGCTGGCGAGGCCGAACACCCACCAGCCCCCACTCACCGTGAAGGCAAGAGGTGGCATAGCAAGAATATCAACATGATCTTTGACATGACCTGGCAGCTAGAGCCGGTCAGTCAAGGTCCATCCATGGATCGAGAGATGATCCTCCCGATAGAAGAGAGGGATACCAGGCCTTCCTCGGCTGAAACGATAGAGTTTGGGATCAACACAGGGCCAGGATGGAATCCAAGGTTCGACGCGACATAGCATGATAACCCCCAAGTATAGGACATCACAAATCTTTTTGAGTGTAGAGTATTCAATCCGAATTTATTGATTCCACACAAGGGGAGCCAAAGAATATTCTCAAGTATTAGCAGCTGAGTTTTCAATTCAACCACACTGGAAAGACTTAATATCAACATCAAAGTACTTAGTAGCAAAGTAATATGGAAGTAACGGTTCTGATGGCAAAAGTAATGATGGCAGTTTTGTTGTGATTGTAAGAGTAGTAGCAACGAAAGTAACTTAGCAAAGATCAATATGTGAAAAGATCGTAGGCAATGGATCAACAATGATAATTGTGTCAGATGATATTCATCATGTAGCAGTCATAACCTAGGGTGACATAGAACTAGCTCCAATTCATCAATATAATGTAGGCATGTATTCCGTATATAGTCATACGTGCTTATGGAAAAGAACTTGCATGACATCTTTTGTCCTACCCTCCCATGGCAACGGGGTTCTATTGGAAACTAAGGGATATTAAGGCCTCCTTTTAATAGAGAACTGGACCAAAGCATTAGCACTTAGTGAATGCATGAACTCCTCAAACTATGTAATCACCGGAAAGAATCCCAATTATTGTCACCTTGGGGTATGCAGATTATAACTCATACTAGGTGTGTACAACTTGCAAGATAGGATCAAGAACGCAAATATATTTACCTAATAATAAAGGATGGAAGATTTCATAGTTCTCCATAAGTCACCGTTTTATATCCGTCAATTATATGTAAACTATAAAAACCGACGGCTGAGATTTAAAAGGCAAAAAAACGAGTCGATCTTTTGCCACTTCATAGGCTATATCACGTCGTTCGTCATTGGGTGCTCGGCCCACGCGCCCACCAAAACCAAGCCGAGAAGGACTCTTATTCTTTAAAGCAATCAGAGCAGGACTCTAAGCTAAGCCCTGACAGTTCGTAAACAATGTTTCGTGGGTATTTTTAGAAAAATCATTTTGTGGGTAAATAAAAAAAACAAGAGACGGGCACCTGCCCAACGCTCGTCCATTCCCCACGCCTCGATCCCCTTTCTTGGCGAAGCGAATTAACGGCCACCACCGCACCTCTCACTGCTCGCCACCGCCGTTGGCGCCAACCTCCTCAAGTCGCTCCTGTCTCCGCCGATAGCACCGCTCCTGACCTATCCTACGAGACGGGTGCGCCACCTCCCGGCTTCCCCCATCCCCGATCTGGAAGACCGGCCTCTTCTCCTCCCTCCACCCTGATCTGGCAGCAGCGCCTGCCGGACGAGCACATATGACGGGAGCGGGCAGTGGCCTATGGTTACATGGACATGTAGGCGCTCACGCGGTGCCGATGACATGCTCTTCCCGCGAGACGGCGACCACTTGATGATTGCGGGTGTGTAACATCCCAAAATTTTAAATTTTGGAATGTTATATTAAATAGATAGTTTTGATTGAATGTTTGATTGTGGTGTGGTTGCTTGTGTGAAATTGAGTGAAATTCAAAACTTTATGAAAGTTAAATGCGAGGGGATAAAAGGACTTTCCCAAACATTCACCTTGCCTTTGATGATCTCCATGAATTCAAATTCTTTTTAGATACAAAACCCGAGAGAGAAGATGACATGACCTCTTCCATGTAAAATGAAAAGGGTTCTAAAAATATTTGAGTTTCATTTGGAAAATTTTCTTCAAACTTTAAGAACTTTAAGAAACTCAATGATTTTCTTGAGAGAAGATAAATGACTTCTTCAAATCATATGAAATATGAGTTGGGAGCTTAAAAGAATCAAAATGAGAGTCCCTTTCAAATTATTTTCATTTTGGAGTTATTTGGGTTTTATTCAAATTATTTTTCTCCAAAAATAAAATATATGGAAATAAGGGTAAAATGATTCCCTACATCAGAAAAATGGAGAGAAATGATTTTGAAATCATTTTGGTATTTTTAAAATGATTTTTATTGGGTTTTATTGCAGCAGTAGCACTGTTTGCTTTATTTAAGTTTTTGTGGATTTCATTTGACGTTAGAAAAATGTTCGTGTTGTAGAAAATAATTTTCTGAAATTTTTGATATATTATATGCCTATAGTAAATTTTTTGTTTTACTTGATTTATTTTATTTTGTCTGTAAAATAGTTTTTTTAACTTCTTCTTCGGGCCGAATGGGCCGAAGCCCAGCCGGCCCAGCCCAGCTCGCCCGCCACCGACCTCCGCTCGGGAGTACGGCCAAGGCACGGCCGCCGCCACAGCCCCGCCCCCTCTCTCCTCGTCACGCCACGCCTGCACTTTTCGCCGCCGTTGCCGACCATCATTGTCGCTGCCATCTGCCCGCCAAGCCCGCATTACCGCCGTCGGTAGCGTCGCCACCCTAACACCGCCGTGAACTGCCCTCGCCGCGCCGACACCGCCCTCGCCGCCTCGCCGATGCTGAACCGCCGTCACTTGAACTTCGCCGGATCCGCCGCCCCGACTAACCGCCTGACCCGTCGCCGTGAACCGGTAAAAAACCGCCCTGGTCTAATTTATTGTTTTTAGTTTGGTTTTCCTCGGGCTTCTTATAAAAAAACCGATCTGTTCTATTTAACGAGCGTTCGTTCGTTTAGTATCTTTTATGAACAGATTCATTAGATTAGATCTGTTTAGTGAGCTTTTGCTCGATAGATTTTTCTTTTCTGTTGATTCTTGGCCAAGGACTTACATGTAATTAGTTTTCTTACAGATTAGCCCCTGTTTTTCAAACGGACTCTAGTTTTTACTCACTTGTCCAAATCAAACAAAACCAACGCCCACTTCTTCGTTCCAATCCCCTCTATCCTGATAACAAACTTAAACATACTTTTGAAATTTTAAAATTTGATTTCAAACAATTTTGAATTCAAACTTCTTTTGTTCACAACTCGAGTTTTATAACCCCGATTTAATTCATTCTTTTTGCTAATTGAAGCTCTTGACCTAAACTTTCTGATAAGACCAAATCCACCCAATTTTGGTACTGTTAGAAATTGTTTTCTGTTGCAAGAGTTAATTGCTTTATTTCAAAGTTTTCCGAGATCTTTTCTTCGATTCTTTTGCATGATTGCTTATGTGTGGTTAATATTGTTTGCTTACGATAGATTGATCGGAATGTGACGAGTAGAACTATCAGGAGTTATGAGTGCGAATCATCTTCATCAACTGTACAAGGAAAGTTCACACTTTGATCATACTCCATTTATTACCAAGTTTTTATGCATTATATTCAACCCTCAAACCTTGCATGAGTAGGACTTTATAACATGTGGGTATTGGGAAGTAGCTGATGAGGCAGAACCTATTGTCTTGCATTCAACCCATGGGTACTACTACGTCGTGCTTACTGCTATGCTATGCTCGTAGACGTGGTTTGGTTTTGAGAGAATTCATGAAAGATGTGAGAGTTATTGTTAACTAAGGTTTAACTTAAGGTGGCTACTTCGATACACATCTAGGTGGATTGGTTGGGGCACCCTGGAGCACCCATTGGTTTGCTCGGGCACCTGGAGAACCCAGTGCTTGCCCAAGGGAATACCGGAGTACCCATGTGTTCACCCTATGGAATGCCACCCAGGCTCAAAGGGGTCATAAGATTATTCATGCTAGAAACTTCCGTGTGCAGCCACAAGCCATTATGGGCTCTGGCATAGTTGAGTAAGTTGTGGGAAACCTTTCCATGATGGGCTAGCAAATGTAGGGGATTGTAGGTGTACCGGCCTATCTATCGGTTAAGGGGACCTCTTCGGAAAGACTGTGTCTCGGTCATCCGTTTCTCAAACATCATGAAGTGCGAGAAATACAACGGAGGAGATAGAGTCTTGTGGGGAAAAGTGCGCAAACCTCTGCAGAGTGTACAAACTAATCATGATTAGTCGTGTCCCCGGTTATGGCCGTCTTGAGTATCTGTATCTTCAATTATTGATTTGATCTCATCATGTTATTTATATAATTTGTTGGGTTATTGATGTTAATTTGGGATTGAGTTGGAGGTATCTTCTCAATATTTTCAACAAATTTTGTAGTTAAATAAAATATATTCCTTTGTTGTAGGGAAAAATTACCTTCATACAAAAATTTAATCATAGAGCCTCCACCAGCCAAATATGCATGTAGTGATAGCCATTATTCAGCATTGCTCTAAAGTGTGAAATTGCCAGTACATTCAATGTACTGAACTACATGGCTGCAACCTCTCATGTTGCAGGAATCTTACGACGAGTAAGTGATACGTTATGGTTACGATTTCTAGACTCAACTTTGTCGTTGGTGTTAATGGGAATCCACAACGTTGTTGTTACTTCCGCTATATGGATTGAGGTAATAGTACTTACGTTACTTTATACATGTGATTTACCTCTGTTATAAATTCTCGAGTATTGTGTGTGTTAGAATACCGTTCCAGGGATGACAGTTAAGCACAGAGACTTGACCGTCTGAGGTCGGGTCACTACAAGATGGTATCAGAGCACATGTTGATTGTAGGACGTGACCCCTAGAAACTGGCAAGCCCATAGGCAAGATTTTCTCTAAAACCTTTATTTTCAAAAAGATATTTTACCTCTCTTCTTTTCTGAGCTTTATCAAATAATCTTTTTTTAGATAGACCATACCCCTTTTCCCTTTTGACCACACGAAGATTTGGCTGATGAGACAACTCCAAGAAGTACAAGTTATTGGATAACTAAGACCACTACGGAATGAATAGGATTTTACCGTGCATTATAACAATTGAAACTACAACGGTTGAAGTCTCCAAAGGCTAGGAGAATTTGAAGGCTCTGTAGAATTTCTAGATTAGTATGACCTAGGAAGGCTACCCTTAGGTAACTTGTCAGACTATTGAAGCTGTCAATACCCGAGATCAAGGTGTGTAGGAGAAAGACCGGAACATGGAGCGTTAAAACTCAAAGTTTTTGTCAAGAAAACCCTAAGGCAGGAGACATCAACTATGGAATGATAGCTCATGGTAGAGATATGGGCATAAACACGGCTATCCATGATGCTATCGACCGTTTGTGCTATCGTCACCGTACTAAGTTAAGCATGCAATTTCTGCAGAAGGATTGGATGGTAGAAGGCTGATGGAGCATCAATCAGCAAAGGATGAAGTTTTAACCTTAGCTGGTGTATCGCCAGGATCTGGAGTATCACATCAAGAAGTTTAAGATGGAACTTCAGGAAGCCGTATTCGTCAAGAATGTATTTCATGAACAACCCATGACACAGAAGCTGAAAGTAGCCAAACTGGAGGAGCAAAACCTCGAGATACCAGAGATTCGACAGGAAATGAAGGACATTAGGACCATGGTTCATGCCAAGGATGCTGAAATCCAGAAGTTTGGAACACAACTCCAGAATACAAAAGGACATCATGAAAGACTTTCCGTTAACAGAAATGACCTAGCAGAAGAACTTGAGAAGGACAAGCACGATCGGAAGAAGCCATCGGAGACTTGAACAAGACTTGAAGAGTTTGGCGATCTTGAAGACTTATTGACCTTCAGAAGACCAAACCCCTATTATATACTTACGTTAGATGCGACGTTTCTGAGCTGTCATTTGTTTGATGTTTTTCTGACAGCCATAAATAAAATATGTCTCTTCAAAACCATTGTTTGTATTGTGTGTATCCCTCTCTATCTCTCTCATCTCACCCCAAAACCCTTGGAACCAAATAGAGGATGAATGGAGATGAACTCACAATTCCGAGACAGATAGGTCAATTGGAGAATGACCGGTGGATTCAGAACATGGAAGGTCACATGAAGAATAACACTATAGACGGAAAGGATATGGCCCAGCATGCTCTTCAGTGCTTTGAAAGAGGTGCTGCTACTTGGTGGAGGTTGTAGCAAACCATCAATGGATGGTAGAGAGTAACCAGTTGGGAAGAATTCAAGTTGACTCTACTAAATTCTCGGCTTGTGTCCCAGAAATTGAAGCCTTATGGAAATGATATGAAGAAACCTTGAGCATGCAAGCTCTGTGGAGAAATAGGTGCTACCTCTTGAGCACTGCGTTGGTTTTCCCTTGAAGAGGAAAGGGTGATGCAGCAAAGTAGCGTAAGTATTTCCCTCAGTTTTTGAGAACCAAGGTATCAATCTAGTAGGAGGCTACGCGCGAGTCCCTCGCAACTACACAAAACAAATAAATCCCCGCAACCAACGCGATAAGGGGTTGTCAATCCCTACACGGTCACTTACGAGAGTGAGATCTGATATATATGATACGATAATATTTTTGGTATTTTTATGATAAAGATGCAAAGTAAAATAAAAGCAAAGTAAAAAGGCAACGGAAATAACTAAGTGTTTGAAGATTAATATGATGAAGATAGACCCCGGGGCCATAGGTTTCACTAGTGGCTTCTCTCAAGAGCATAAGTATTTTACGGTGGGTGAAGAAATTACTGTTGAGCAATTGACAGAATAGAGCATAGTTATGAGAATATCTAGGTATGATCATATTTATAGGCATCACGTTCGAGACAGGTAGACCGACTCACCTCGCATCTCTTGCTATTACTCCGGACATCGACCGCTATCCAGCATGCATCTAGAGTATTAAGTTCATAAGAACAGAGTAACGCCTTAAGCAAGATGACATGATGTAGAGGGATAAATTCATGCAATATGATAAAAACCCCATCTTGTTATCCTCGATGGCAACAATACAATACATGCCTTGCTGCCCCTCATCCTTTGGGAAAGGACACCGCAAGATTGAACCCAAAGCTAAGCACTTCTCCCATTGCAAGAAAGATCAATCTAGTAGGCCAAACCAAACTGATAATTCGAAGAGACTTGCAAAGATAACCAATCATACATAAAAGAATTCAGAAGATTCAAATATTGTTCATAGATAAACTTGATCATAAACCCACAATTCATCAAAAGAAGATTACATCGAATAGACCTCCACGAGAGAGGGGGAGAACATTGTATTGAGATCCAAAAAGAGAGAAGAAGCCATCTAGCTACTAACTATGGACCCGAAGGTCTGAGGTAAACTACTCACACTTGATCGGAGGGGCTATGGTGTTGATGTAGAAGCCCTCCGTGATCGATGCCCCCTCCGGCGGAGCTCTGGAACAGGCCCCAAGATGGGATCTCGTGGGTAAAGAAGGTTGCGGCGGTGGAATTAGGTTTTTGGCTCCTTATCTGATCGTTTGGGGGTACGTAGGTATATATAGGAGGAAGGAGTACGTCGGTGGAGCAACATGGGGCCCACGAGGGTGGAGAGCGCACCTAGGGGGGTAGGCGCGCCCCCCTACCTCGTGGCTTCCTCGAAGCTTCCTTGACTTAGGGTCCAAGCCTCCTGGATCATGTTCGTTCCAAAAATCATGTTCCCGAAGGTTTCATTCCATTTGGACTCCGTATGATATTCTTTTTCTGCGAAACTCTGAAATAGGCAAAAAAAACAACAATTCTGGGCTGGGCCTCCGGTTAATAGGTTAGTCCCAAAAATAATATAAAAGTGAATAATAAAGCCCAATAATGTCCAATACAGAAGATAATATAGCATGGAGCAATCAAAAATTATAGATACGTTGGAGACGTATCAAGCATCCGCAAGCTTAATTCCTGCTCGTCCTCAAGTAGGTAAATGATAAAAACAGAACTTTTGATGCGAAATGCTACTAGGCATAATTTCAATGTAACTCTTCTTAATTGTCGATGAATATTCAGATCCGAAGATTCAAGACAAAAGTTTAATATTGACATAGAAATAATAATACTTCAAGCATACTAACTAAGCAATTATGTCTTCTCAAAATAACATGGCCAAAGAAAGTTCATCCCTACAAAATCATATAGTTTAGTCATGCTCCATTTTCGTCACACAAGAATGCTCTCATCATGCACAACCTCGATGACAAGCCAAGCAATTGTTTCATACTTAAGTAATTTCAGATTTTATAAACCTTCACGCAATACATGAGCGTGAGCCATGGATATAGCACTATGGGTGGAATAGAGTATAATGATGGGGGTTATGTGGAGAAGACAAAAAAGGAGAAATTCTCACATCAACGAGGCTAATCAATGAGCTATGGAGATGCCCATCGATTGATGTTAATGCAAGGAGTAGAAATTGCCATGCAACGGATGCACTAGAGCTATAAATGTATGAAAGCTCAACAAAAGAAACTAAGTGGGTGTGCATCCAACTTGCTTGCCCACAAAGACCTAGGGCACTTGAGGAGGCCCATTGTTGGAATATACAAGCCAAGTTCTATAATGAAAAATTCCCACTAGTATATGAAAGTGACAAAACAAGAGACTCTCTTTCATGAAGATTATGGTGATACTTTGAATCACAAGTGTAGAAAAAAGGATAGTAGCATTGCCCCTTTTTATTTCCCCTTTTTTGGGCCTTCTTTTTTTTATTTGGACTTTCTCTTTTTTTTTATTGGGACAATGCTCTATTAAATGATGATCATCACACTTCTATTTATTTACAACTCAATGATTACAACTCGACACTAGAACAAAGTGTGACTCTATATGAATGCCTCCGTGATTATGTAGGATATGCAATGAACCAAGAGTGACATGTATGAAAGAATTATGAACGATGGCTTTGCCACAAATTCTATGTCAACTATATGATCATGCTAAGCAATATGACAATGATGAACGTGTCATGATAAACGGAATGGTGGAAAGTTGCATGGCAATATATATCCGAATGGCTATGGAAATGCCATAATAGGTAGGTATGGTGGATGTTTTGAGAAAGATATAAGGAGGTTTATGTGTGAAAGAGCATATCATATCACGGGGTTTGGATGCGCCGGCGAATTTTGCACCAACTCTCAATGTGAGAAAGGGCAATGCATGGTACCGAAGAGGCTAGCAGTGATGGAAAGGTGAGAGTGCGTATAATCCATGGACTCAACATTAGTCATAAAGAACTCACATACTTATTGCAAAAATCTACAAGGCATCAAAAACCAAGAACTATGCGCATGCTCCTAGGGGGATAGATTGGTAGGAAAAGACCATCGCTCGTCCCCGACCGCCACTCAAAATGAGGACAATCAAAGAACACCTCATGTTTCGAATTTTTTACATAACGTTTACCATACGTGCATGCTACTGGACTTGCAAGCTTCAACACAATTATTTCTCAAATTCCCAACTACTGAACTAGCACAACTTTAATATCACTACCTCCATATCTCAAAACAATCATCAAGCATCAAACTTCTCTTAGTATTCAAAACACTCATAAGAAAGTTTTTATTAATCTTGATACCTAGCATATTAGGATTATTTAAGCAAATTACCATGCTATTTAAGACTCTCAAAATAATCTAAGTGAAGCATGAGAGATCAGTAGTTTCTATAAAACACATATCATGTGGTGAATAAAAATATAGCTCCAAGTAAAGTTACCGATGGAACTAGACGAAAGAGGGGATGCCTTCCGGGGCATCCCCAAGCTTTGTCTTTTAGGTGTCCTTAGATTATCTTGGTGGTGCCATGGGCATCCCCAAGCTTAGGATCTTGCCACTCCTTGTTCCATAATCCATCAAATCTTTCACCCAAAACTTGAGAACTTCACAACACAAAACTTAACAGAAAATCTCGTGAGCTCCGTTAGCGAAAGAAAACAAAAGACCAATTCAATGTAGTGTAATGAACTCATTCTTTATTTATATTGGTGTTAAACCTACTGTATTCCAACTTTTCTATGGTTTATAAACTATTTTACTAGCCATAGATTCGTCAAAATAAGCAAACAACACACGAAAAACAGAACAGTCTGTAGTAATATGTAACTAACGCAAACTTATGGAACTCCAAAAAATCATCCAAAATAAGAAGACCTATAAAATTTGTTTATTGATCAGCAGCAATTGGAATCAATATTTTATCACGTTCTGGTGATTTTTAACAATTACTTTCGTGAACAGAAAGTTTCTGGAAATTTCTGCAAGATCAAATAACTATCATCCAAGAAGATCCTATATGTTTAACTTGGCACAAACACTAATTAAAACATAAAAACACATCTAACAAGAGGCTAGATCAAATATTTATTCCTACACAGAAGCAAAAAGCAAAAAACTAAAAATAAAATTGGGTTGCCTCCCAACAAGCGCTATCGTTTAACGCCCCTAGCTAGGCATAAAAGAAAGGATAGATCTAGGTATTGCCATCTTTGGTAGGCAATCCATAAGTGGCTCTCATAATAGATTCATATGGTAATTTTATTTTATTCCTAGGGAAGTGTTCCATGCCTTTATTTAATGGAAATTGTAATCTAATATTCCGTTCCTTCATATCAATAATTGCACCAATTGTTCTAAGGAAAGGTCTACCAAGAATAATAGGACAAGAAGGATTGAAATCTATATCAAGAACAATAAAATCTACAGGCACATAATTCCTATTCGCAATAATAAGAACATCACAATTCTTCCCATAGGTTTCTTAATAGTGGAATCCGCAAGGTGCATGTTTAGAGAGCAATCATCAAAATCACGAAAACCTAGCAAATCGTACAAAGTTTTGGGAATAGTGGAAACACTAGCACCCAAATCACATAAAGCATAAAACACATGATCCTTAATCTTAATTTTAATTGTAGGTTCCCACTCATCATAAAGTTTTCTAGGGATAGAAACTTCCAACTCAAGTTTTTCTTCATAAGATTGCATCAAAGCATCAACGATATGTTTGGTAAAAGATTTATTTTAACTATAAGCATGAGGAGAATTTAGCATGGATTTCAACAAGGAAATACAATCTATCAAAGAGCAACTATCATAATTAAATTCCTTGAAATCCAAAATAGTGGGTTTATTAATATCTAGGGTTTTGATTTCTTCAATCCCACTTTTATCAGTTTTAGCATCAAGATCTAAAAACTCCGAATTTTTGGAACACCTTCTAGGTAAAGGTGGATCATATTCAATCCCATCATTATCAAGATTCATATTGCAAAACAAAGATTTAATAGGGGACACATCAATAACTTTTAGATCTTCATCTTTATTTTCATAGAAATTTGAAGAACACGCTTTCATAAAGCAATCTTTCTTAGCACGCATCCTAGCGGTTCTTTCTTTGCACTTATCAATGGAAATTCTCATGGCCTTGAGAGACTCATTGATATCATGCTTAGGAGGAATAGATCTAAGTTTTAAAGAATCAATATCAAGAGAAATTCTATCAACGTCCCTAGCCAATTCATCAACTTTAAGCAATTTCTCTTCAAGCAAAGCATTGAAATTATTTTGTGAATTCATAAATTCCTTAACACTAGTCTCAAATTCAGAGGCCATCTTATTAAAATTTCCATAAGAATTGTTGTAGGAATTACCATAATTATTAGAGAAATTACTAGGATAAGGCCTAGGATTAAAGTTTCCTCTATACGCGTTGTTACAAAAATTATTCCTACCAAAAAAATTCACATCCATAGATTCATTATTATTCTCAATCAAAGTAGACAAAGGCATATCATTAGGATCAGAAGAAACACTCTTAGGAGCAAATAATTTCATAAGTTCACCCATCTTTCCACTCAAAACATTAATTTCTTCTATCGCATGCACTTTTTTATTAGTAGATCTTTCAATGTGCCATTGAGAATAATTAACCATAATATTATCTAGCAGTTTAGTAGCTTCTCCTAAAGTGATTTCTATAAAAGTGCCTCCCGCGGCCGAATCTAAAAGATTTCTAGAAGCAAAATGTGACGCCCCCGATTCAATCGTACACTAGTCATGCACGCAAATGTGTACGATCAAGATCGGGGACTCACGGGAAGATATCACAACACAACTCTAAAACATAAATAAGTCATACAAGCATCATAATACAAGCCAGGGGCCTCGAGGACTCGAATACAAGTGCTCGGTCATAGACGAAGTCGTGAAGCAACAATATCTGAGTACGGACATAAGTTAAACAAGTTTGCCTTAAGAAGGCTAGCACAAAGCGGGATCTGGATCGAAAGAGGCATAGGACTCATGCAGGATCCTCCTAACTACTCTCGATGCGTCGTGCTGCACGTAGTAGTAGGCACCTCCAGTAGTAGTAGTAAATGCCGACGGTGGCGTCTGGCTCCTGGGCTCCGACATCTGGTCGCAGCAATCAGATAGAGATAGGGGGAAAAGGGGGAACAAGGCAACCGTGAGTACTCATCCAAAGTACTCGCTAGCAAGGAGCTACACTACATATGCATGTATATATGTGTAAAGGGCCATATCGGTGGACTAAACTGCAGAATGCTAGAATAAGAGGGGGATAGCTAATCTTGTCGAAGACTACGCTTCTGGCAGCCTCCGTCTTGCAGCATGTAGAAGAAAGTAGACTGAATTCCTCCAAGTAGCATCGCATAGCATAATCCTACCCGGCGATCCCCTCCTCGTCGCCCTGTTAGAGAGTGATCACCGAGTTGTATCTGGCACTTGGAAGGGTCTGTTTTATTAAGTATCCGGTTCTAGTTGTCATAAGGTCAAGGTACAACTCCAAGTCGTCCTGTTACCGAAGATCACGGCTATTCGAATAGATTAACTTCCCTCCAAGGGTGCACCACATTACCCGACACGCTTGATCCCATTTGGCCGGACACACTTTCCTGGGTCATGCCCGGCCGCGGAATATCAACACGTCGCAGCCCCACCTAGGCACAACAGAGAGGTCAGCACGCCGGTCTAAACCTAAGCGCACAGGGTCTGGGCCCATCGCCCTTAGCACACCTGCACGCTATGCGTCTGTGGCCGAAGGCCTAGCCTAGCAGCGTTCCAGTCCAATCCGCGGCGCCGCTTAGTCGCCGATGTCACGAAAACGCTTTGGTCGATACCACGGCGCGGTTGCCCATATCTTGTCCCACGTGGCGGTTAGTGCGTATAAGGTCAACGACCCAACTCAGATCAAATACCAAGATCTCGTTAAGCGTGTTAAGTATTCGCGAACGCCGAATAGGGCCAGGCCCACCTCTCAGCCAGGTAGTCTCAACCTGCCCTGCCGCTCTGCCACAAAGATCCACACAAAGAGCCGTTGGGACAAAGGTCCTTTCAGCCTCCAATCCGTGAATCACTCGCGGGTGCTCCACAAGTCAACCCGACTTTAGTTACCACATGTATCATGTATAAAGTATAGAGTATATACCCGTGATCACCTCCCGAATGATCACAGCCCGATAGTATAGCACATCAGATGGACAAGAATGTTGGGCCAATGATGGAATACTAGCATCCTATACTAAGCATGTAGGATTGCAGGTAAAGGTATCAACAGTAGTAGCAAGGACAAGCTATGCATCAGGATAGGAATAACGGAAAGCAGTAACATGCTACACTACTCTAATGCAAGCAGTATAGAAGAGAATAGGCGATATCTGGTGATCAAGGGGGGGGGGGGCTTGCCTGGTTGCTCAGACAAGAAGGAGGGGTCGTCGGTGACGTAGTCGACAACAGGGGCATCAGCATCGTCATGGGGTCTACCGAAGAGAAGAGGGGGGAGAAATAGTAAATACATAGCAAGCAAGTGCATTACAGGATAACAGGAAGAGCTAGACGTGTTCTAACGCGGTATGAGGTGATACCGGTGAAGGGGGAAAACATCCGGGAAAATATCCCCGGTGTTTCGCGTTTTCGAGCAGAGGAGCCGGAGGGGGAAAGTTGCGAGTTCGATAGGTTAGGGGGGTGTGGCGGACGAACGGGATGTGCATACGGAATCTTCTCGTCGTTCTGAGCAACTTTCACGTTGAAAATAATTTAATCCGAGTTACGGATTAAAAGATATGATTTTCTAAAGATTTTTTTAATTTCTAGAATTTAATTAATTAATTAATTTAATTTCGAAAATGGAATTATGACATCAGCATGATGTCATGCTGACGTCGGCCGATCAACGAGGTTTCTTGGTCAACGACCCGATGGGTCCCACTAATCAGTGACACATTTTAATTAAACAGATTAATTAAACTAATCATAATTAATTAGGGGGTGGGCCCCACTGTCATACTAATTAATTAGCTAATTAACAGTAGTTAATTAGGTTAATTAATCATTAGGTTAATTGGTTAATTCAATCAGAATTAATCTTAATTGGTTAATTTAATCAGAATTAATTAAGTTAATTAATTAGTTAATTAATTAATTAATTATTTTTATTATTTATTATCATATTTTATTCTATTGTATTCTTCTTTTTTTCAAACGTTCTGGGGCTGGGGCCCCCATGTCATTGGCCCTGTGGGGCCTTATGGTTTCGGGCGCTTGGCCATGTTGTCGCCTCGAACGGGCGTATAACGGTGCCCAAAGACCCGCTGCTCGGGCGCACTGCAGGGCGGGCGAGGAGGAGCGGCTGCCGCTGCATTCGCGAGCAAAGACCACCACGGCCGCAGGTGGCGAATCAGGCGCGCCACGGCGGCGCGGGGAAGGGGAAGGCATCGGCGCACGCCCGGGCGCTGTCTTGGGCACGCCGGGCGGGCGAGGCCACGGTGAGCGTGGGCCGGGGTGCGGTGAGCCAGCGCGGGCCTCCCGCGTGCGGCGGCAGATGTGGCGCGCACGGTGAGCGCGCGCGGCGCGGGGTGCACGCCGAGGCGAGGGAGAGAGAGGAGGCCGGGACCTCACCGGGGGAAGTAGGGATCGTGGCAATGGGCGCGGGGGAGTTCGGGGAGGTTGACGGGGACGACGTGCATAGAAGGGGAAGTACGGCGGCGTCCGGGACGCTTCGGGCGACGGAGTCAGGGTCGAGGCAGCGAGGGCGGGGAGGCGCCGGGAGGAAGCAGAGGCCGGCCGGGGAGGAGGGGGGGACGGGGCGGCATCGGGTGGCGGGCGGGCGGTCCGGCGTGTGGCGGGACAACTGGCGCGGGCGGCGTCGAGCGACGTCGGCCTCCTCTGGATCCTGATCCAGATCGGGAGAGAGGGGGGGCATCGTGGGGAGAGTGGGGTGTGGGTGCGGGGAGTGGGTTAGGGTTTGCGGGGTGAGGGGATAAGGAGAGGGAGTGGCCGGCTGGGCCTTTGCCCAGTTGGGCCGGTGGCCGAATGGGCCGGCTGGCCCGGGGGGGTTCTTTTCCTTTCTTTCTTTCTTTCTTTTCTTTATTTTTCTTTTCTGTTTTATTTCATTTTAAAGTATTTAGGCATTTTCTAAAAATGTGTTTACTTCACCATAATTACCTATGCAATATTTGGCACCTTGAACATTTTTGTTTTGACTTTTGAAAACTTTGGGTGTTTGTCGCTAATTCATTTTTGAATTTGCAATGTTTTTGAACTACCACTTAATTAGCAACAGTAACATAGATGACATGGCATCATCAGGAGAGTTTTACTGTAGTCTAATTATCCGGGCGTCACAATTCTCCTCCACTACAAGAAATCTCGTCCCGAGATTTAAGTGGGGAGTAAGGGGGAAGTTCTGGTTATGGTATTCTAACGGATCTTCTCGAAGGAGTCAATCCCTTTCGTTGATGTCTTCAATTCTTTATTCCAATGCATCATGATAAAGTTGTCGTCCTTTCTTCGGGAACTCCATCGTACTTACGAAAGTATAAGGGGCAGCTCAGCTACGACATAATGCTTTTGAGGGAAACAATCTGGGTTAACCCATGAATGAGTATAAGATTATCTCTCGAGTTGAACATATAAAATACATCAAGAGTAAGGTACGAAGGTACAATAAGAGGTTCCAAGCGGATAGATAGCTGCTCAAAGTCTGAACCAGAGTGAGAAAGGGGTTCAGAGTAGCGAGAGTAAGTATTGCGTCGGATACCAGAATAGAGCACTAGGAAGGTGGCCCATGAATTAAATACAAAGCCAAGCGTGGGGAATATCCATTAGAAACAGGGTTGTACATGAGAGTCAGGTTTCGACCCTGTGGAACTGTGGGTTATGGGCCCACCATGTGTTAAAAGTAGGAAGGGCGGAGACATCTTGCGTGATCATGCAAGCAAGGCATGTCAGAGGGTAGCCTATCGATTATGTCGGCAACAACGTCGATGCCAAGGGCGAGGGACGAAGAGAACCATTTTCCTGCTCGTTGAACGAGGCGGACCAATAGGCAAAGTTCTCGTCCATCGGTGGTTACCGTAATGTCATCAACAATAGTAACAGGCTCTTACTGACAGAGTTGTACATCGAGATGTTTGCACAAGCAGGTAATTATTTCTGCTTATATCATATAGATCATAGAAATGTTTAAACAAACCAATGGAAAGGGAAAAATGTCTATCAGAATTAATCAGAACAATGGAAAAAAATGTGTTTAGACACATTTTTCAGGGGTATATCCTTCCCAAGGACAAGCAAAGCATGATATCCATGACATGATATAACATAGAAAACCTTTAGGAATGGGGAGAGAAATTTTATACCATTACCCATACAACAGTGTTGGATAATCGATAAAGAAAATTTAGCATTGTGCTTCAAATGTTTTTATTGAAATTCGGAGTACCACATACATGCTTCGAGATAGCATTGACAAGGTCTTCAAGCAAAGGTCAGACTCTAGATACACTAAGGATCCATCAGGAACAACTTGTAGAATAAGCCTTACAATTTCCTCATGAAGGAATGGATAACCTTGCTAATAAGGAAACTATAACAGCAGGTCATCCGGCCAGGTGTGCTGGACATGCCATCACCTTACCGGGTCATAAAAGACCAGTGTTATAACTCTTGGAAAAATGTTCCAACCATCATATCTGACCGAGATTCAGATCTGATTGGTGCGAGGATACCTCAAACTCACGATTCTTAAGGAGAAAAGGTGTGACACAAATTGACAAGATGACGTTGAAGATTCTCGGGAAATGAACTATGGAAGCGAGTTCCAAAACAAGAGTTCATCATTAAATCAAGAAGAGGATGAGGAGGTGGCCGATTGTCTCAGCGACAATTCATTGAGATTTCCAAAAGACGGATTTCCACAGTTATGTGAAGAAGGAGATAACATTAGCCAGATCAAATGACTTAATGATGTATGCTGGAGGAAAACATACACAATTAAACATTGACTGAAAGGTGCACCCGAAATATGGGTTGGGTTGCACGACCAACGTCGGAATGGCGATTGAGCAACCAACACACTAAATTGGAATTATTGTCCAATAACTCTGAAGCAATAGGGTTGCTAGAGATATTAAATTTGCGCAATGAGTTCACTCAACACGGGACCAAGAAAGAATGGTGATGACGAGAAGCATCATTGTATCACAAATCCTTAAGAGGTGGTGAAATTCTCACAACATTGATGACATAAGAGATGGTACTGTTCCAAGGTAAAGAAGAACAATTGCTGGATAGCAAGGAACTCAAGGTATAACACCAAACACGAACAAGCTTGTGTTGGTGGGAAGGCAATAAAGTGGTCAATGACAATAAAATTCATCGAGGGCAAGGATGGTATTTCTCATCATGAATTCAATTGATATCCTGGAAGAGCTCGGAATGCTGATGATGATCATGACATATTTGTCGCGAGATCTCATTAAGATGTAATCGATTGACGATGACACCAAGTTGAAGGAATGATGAAGCGGAAGGTTATTGGAACCATGGTTACGACACAAACTCAAAATCAAGCTTGCGGTTCAAGGCGAGATGATATGTTGAGGAAAATCGACGTAAGCTTAGCTCACCATCAAAAATTGTGCTCCAGGAAGAAGGACCAAGTAGCACGATTAAAATTTAGCATGATAAAGTTATAGCCAATTAGGCTAGGAATGACTTGAAGGATTATTAATCTCATAAGCAACGAAAGTTACTTAAGAGTATTGAATCGGAGTGCGGAATCGATACACTTATCGGTGTTCTTGAGTGAGTAATAAGTCAAAACTCGAGGGGGATTGGAATCGGCGAGAATAATAGTTGATGAAGAACTCATAAGAAATTATGTAGTTCCATGATATTCTCGAGGTACCAGAGGGTATACTCGAAGGTAGAGCAGAATAGAGGTTGGACATGTGTATTGTCCTGCAGAAGACAAGTACTTCAACTTGTCTCGAGAATGGGATCAAAGAAGAACAATATGGTCGGAACCACGATTGCAAAAGGCGGATCCCAGATATAAGATGAACTTATACCAAGGGAATAATTAATTTGAGAGAAGCTTTTAATGATAGGATCTACATCGTGTCCATGGGCATGAACACAAAGTTCAAGGTCGACTCCCACTTCTCCAAAGCATAACCTTACATTCACTTCTCGTTTCGATAATGGCATTAGTGTTGAAAGTTTTACCTGGTGAAATACCAGATGAGTATGACCCGTGAAAACTTCCAAGTTCACACATATTAAGGAAGGCATGGGTTCAACCCATCAGGGCATCTTAGGAACATATACCACAAGCTTCAAGAGTAAATATCACCAGCTCGAAAGCAGAGCATGGTTGACAAAAGGAGAGGATAAAATTTACCAAGGCATTATGTATCGGAGAAAGAACTCACAAAGTGATTAATTATGAAGGACACTGTTGGATAATAATCCAAGAGTGGATATGGCGATCCACAATGGAGCTGATGTGAGTATCGATACCCAATCAGAGGAAGAAAGAATGCAAATGCATCGGTTTATAGAAGTAATTCAACGTTTAAATAGCAAAGGAATTATGATTTTCAAATCAAGGGATCAGGAGCAAATGCTCTGATCAAGGATGGATAAGTTGAATAGACTTAGGGGTACAATCGACGGCAATTTGATTGGTCGATAACCAGCTCATTTTAAAATGACGTCTGAGCCGGGAGGATGAATTCTAGGATCTGATTGAGGATGGCGAGCATGTTGGGGAACGTTGCAGAAAATTAAAATTTTTCCTACGGTTTCACCAAGATCCATCTATGAGTTCATCTAAGCAACAAATCATGGGAAAGAGATTGCATCTACATACCACTTGTAGATCGCGTGCGGAAGCGTTCACTAGAACGTGGATGATGGAGTCGTACTCGCCGTGATCCAAATCACCGATGACCGAGTGCCGAACGGACGGCACCTCCGCGTTCAACACACGTACGGAGCGGATGACGTCTCCTCCTTCTTGATCCAGCAAGGGGGAAGGAGAGGTTGAAGAAGATGGCTCCAGCAGCAGCACGACGGCGTGGTGGTGGTGGAGCAGCAGTACTCCGGCAGGGCTTCGCCAAGCTCGTGACGGAGGAGGAAGAGGTGTAGCAGGGGGAGGGAGGCGCCAGAACTTTAGGGTGCAGCTGCCCCCTCCCCCCTCCCTTTATATAGGACCCCGGGGGGGTGCCGGCCCTTGGAGATCCAATCTCCCAAGGGGGGCGGCGGCCAAGGGGGGTGGAGTGCCCCCAAGGCAGTGGGCGCCCCCACCCTAGGGTTTCAACCCTAGGCGCGAGGTGGGCAGGGGGCGCACCAGCCCGCTATGGGCTGGTTCCCCTCCCCACTTCAGCCCATGGGGCCCTCCGGGATGGGTGGCCCCACCCGGTGGACCCCCGGGATCCTTCCGGTGGTCCCGGTACAATATCGGGTGACCCCGAAACTTTCCTGATGGCCGAAACAACACTTCCTATATATAATTCTTTACCTCCGGACCATTTCGGAACTCCTCGTGACGTCCGGGATCTCATCCGGGACTCCGACCAACATTCGGTTTACTGCATACTCATATTCATACAACCCTAGCGTCCACCGAACCTTAAGTGTGTAGACCCTACGGGTTCGGAGACACGTAGACATGACCGAGACTATTGTCGGGCAATAACCACCAGCGGGATCTGGATACCCATGTTGGCTCCCACATGCTCCTCGATGATCTCATCGGATGAACCACGATGTCGAGGATTCAAACAACCCCGTATACAATTCGCTTTGTCAACCGATATGTTACTTGCCCGAGATTAGGTCGTCGGTATCCCAATACCTCGTTCACTCTCGTTACCGGCAAGTCACTTTACTCGTACCGTAATGCATGATCCCGTGACCAGACACTTGGTCACTTTGAGCTCATTATGATGATGCACTACCGAGTGGGCCCAGTGATACCTCTCCGTAACACGGAGTGACAAATCCTGATCTCGATCCGTGTCAACCCAATGTACACTTTCGGAGATACCTGTAGTGTACCTTTATAGTCACCCGATTACGTTGTGACGCTTGGTACACCCAAAGCACTCCTACGGTATCCGGGAGTTACACGATCTCATGGTCTAAGGAAGAGATACTTGACATTGGAAAAGCTCTAGCAAAACGAACTACACGATCTTGTGCTATGCTTAGGATTGGGTCTTGTCCACCACATCATTCTCCTAATGATGTGATCCCGTTATCATTGACATCCAATGTCCATAGTCAGAAACCATGACTATCTATTGATCAACGAGCTAGTCAACTAGAGGCTAACTAGGGACATATTGTGGTCTATGTATTCACACGTGTATTACGATTTCCGGATAATACAATTATAGCATGAATAAAAGACAATTATCATGAACAAGGAAATATAATAATAATCCTTTTATTATTGCCTCTAGGGCATATTTCCAACAGAGCATTCGCAACATTTTGAATCAACAGGCTCAAAATGATAATGACAAGGGATGCCAATAATATTATAGACTTATGGGATTAACCAAATGCAAGCAAGTAAGAATTTCAAGAGCAATAGGCTACTCAGGATTTTCGGAAGTTCAAATAGTATTTTGAATACTTTTGTGAAATACATGAGTCAACTGTGGATGAGCAAATATCCGGTGAGTGCTAGAAATTATCCATAGTGATATTCATGTGGCAAAGAACATCAAGGCAGTAAGCTTAAAGATTCTCAGAACAACAGAGAGAATTTCGGGATATCTTTTAATAACAAGATCAACTGGGAAGCATTGTATGAATGGCGAGTATACGTGGTTATCCATAGGGGTTTATCGATGGAAGGGAATTGCAAAAGCGATGCAATAAAGTCTTAAGAGAACATCGTAGAGTATCTTCGGATTCTTCTGGTGCAGCAGACGATCATCTGTAAAAAGGGGCTCTCCGGGAGAAAGTATTATCGAGAACCTAGAGTTAGAGTTAGTAAAATCGTTTAACCCGAATAGAAGAGATGTCAGAGGCCCAGAGTATAGGTCGAGGAATAAAAGATCCTACTACCACCCAATGGCAACGTGTGCCCGTAAGACACACAACCATGTTAGTAAAAGTTTGCAATGTCTAGACTCGACTTCGCCAAGGAGTTGGAAAGGGATTCCTACAGGCAATCGGCTCGATACCAATTTGTGGCGCCCTGATTCAATCAGACACTAATCATGCACGCAAATGTGTACGATCAAGATCGTGGACTCATGGGAAGATATCACAACACAACTCTAAAACATAAATAAGTCATACAAGCATCATAATACAAGCCAGGGCCTCGAGGGCTCGAATACAAGTGCTCGATCATAGACGAAGTCAGCGGAAGCAACAATATCTGAGTACGTACACAAGTTAAACAAGTTTGCCTTAAGAAGGCTAGCACAAACCGGGATACGATCAAAGAGGCGCAGGCCTCCCGCTCGATCCTCCTAACTACTCCCGATCGTCAGCGGCTGCACATAGTAGTAGGCACCTCCAGTGTAGTAGTCGTCGTCGACGGTGGCGTCTGGCTCCTGGGCTCCGACATCTGGTCGCAGCAATCGGATAGAGATAGGGGGAAAAGGGGGAACAAGGCAACCGTGAGTACTCATCCAAAGTACTCGCAAGCAAGGAGCAACACTACATATGCATGGATATATGTGTAAAGGGCCATATCGGTGGACTGAACTTTAGAATGCCAGAATAAGAGGGGGATAGCTAATCCTGTCGAAGACTACGCTTCTGGCAGCCTCCGTCTTGCAAAGATGTAGAAGAGAGTAGATCAAGTCCTCCAAGTAGCATCGCATATCATAATCCTACCCGGCGATCCCCTCCTCGTCGCCCTGTTAGAGAGCGATCATCGGGTTGTATCTGGCACTTGGAAGGGTGTGTTTTATTAAGTATCCAGTACAAGTTGTCATAAGGTCAAGGTACAACTCCAAGTCGTCCTGTTACCGAAGATCACGGTTATTTGAATAGATTAACTTCCCTGCAGGGGTGCACCACATTACCCGACATGCTTGATCCCATTTGGCCGGACACACTTTCCTGGGTCATGCCCGGCCGTGGAAGATCAACACGTCGCAGCCCCACCTAGGCACAACAGAGAGGTCAGCACGCCGGTCTAAACCTAAGCGCGCACAGGGTGCAGGCCCATCGCCCTTAGCACACCGCACGCTATGTGACGCCGACCGAAGCAGACCTAGCCTTGCAGGCGTTCCAGTCCAATCTCAGCCGCTGACGTCACGAAATGCTTCGGCTGATACCACGACGCCGGCTGCCCATATCTTGTCCCACATGGCGGTTAGTGCGTATAAGGTCAATGACCCAACTCAGATCAAATACCAAGATCTCGTTATGCGTGTTAAGTATCCGCAAACGCCGAACAGGGCCAGGCCCACCTCTCACCCAGGTAGTCTCAACCTGCACTGCCGCTCCACCACAAAGATCCACACAGAGAGCCGTTGGGACAAAGGTCCTTTCAGCCCCCAATCCGTGAATCACTCGTGGGTGCTCCACAAGCCGACCCGACTTTAGTCACCACATGTATCATGTATAAAGTATATAATATATACCCGTGATCACCTCCAGAGTGATCACAGCCCGATAGTATAGCACAACAGACGGACAAGAATGTAGGGCCACTGATGGAATACTAGCATCCTATACTAAGCATGTAGGATTGCGTAAAGGTACCAACAAGAGTAGCAAGGACAGGCTATGCATCGGGATAGGAATAACGGAAAGCGAGAATATGCTACACTACACTAATGCAAGCAGTATAGAAGAGAATAGGCGATATCTGGTGATCATGGGGGGGGGGGCTTGCCTGGTTGCTCAGACAAGAAGGAGGGGTCGTCGGTGATGTAGTCGACCACAGGGGCATCAAAGATCGCCACGGGTCTACCAAAGAGAAGAGGGGGAGAAACAGTAAATACATAGCAAGCAAGTGCATAACAGGATAACAGGCAGAGCTAGATGTGTTCTAACGCGGTATGAGGTGATACCGGTAAAGGGGGAAAACATCTGGGAAAATATCCCCGGTGTTTCGCGTTTTCGGGCAGAGGAGCCTGAGGGGGAAAGTTGCGAGTTCGATAGGTTAGGGGGTGTGGCGGACGAACGGGTTGCGTTTCCGGAATCGCCTCGTCGTTCTGAGCAACTTTCATGTTGAAAATAATTTAATCCGAGTTACGGATTAAAAGATATGATTTTCTAAAGATTTTATTAATTTCTAGAATTTAATTAATTATTTAATTTAATTTCGAAAATGGAATTATGACATCAGCATGATGTCATGATGATGTCAGCAGTCAACAGGGGTTGACTGGTCAACCTAACCAGTGGGTCCCACTGGTCAGTGACACATTTTAATTAAACAGATTAAATAAACTAATCATAATTATTTAGGAGGGTGGGCCCCACTGTCATACTAATTAATTAGCTAATTAACAGTATTTAATTAGGTTAATTAATCATTAGGTTAATTAACCTTAATTGGTTAATTTAATCAGAATTAATTGAGTTAATTAGTTAGTTAATTAATTAATTAATTGTTTTTATTATTTATTATCATATTTTATTTTATTTTATTCTTCTTTTTTTAAACGTTCTGGGGCTGGGGCCCCCATGTCATTGGCCCAAGGGGGCCTTGCGGGTTTCGGGCGCATGGGCGTGCGGTTGTCGCCCGAACGGGCGCGGGTGCAACGGGTGCCCAGCACCCGCTCGTTCGGGCGCACCACAGTGAGGGCAGAGGGAGGAGCGGGCTGCCGCGGCATCCACGAGCAGCACCACTAGGGGCGCGGGTGGCGAATAGCCACGGGCGAGCGCCAGGGGGGGCGAGAGATCGGGCGCGCCGGCGCTGTAGAGGGGCACGCCGGGCGGGCGAGGCCACGGTGAGCGCGGGCCGGGCTCGGTGACGGTGAGCGCGGCCGGGCGCGGTGAGCTAACGCTGGCCTCCTGCGTCGGGCGGCAGATGTGGCGCAGACGGTGAGGCCTTGCTGGGTTGCACACCGAGGCGAGGGAGAGAGAGGAGGCCGGGACCTCACAGGGGGAACTAGGGATCGTGGCAATGGGCGCGGGGGAGTTCAGGGAGGTTGACGGGGACGACGTGCGTAGAAGGGGAAGTCTGGCGGCGTCCGGGACGCTTCGGGCGACGGAGTCGGGTTTGAGGCGGCGATGGCGGGGCGGCGCCGGGAGGAAGGAGAGGCCGGCCGGGGAGGAGGGGTGGACGGAGCGGCGTCTGTTGGCGGCGGGGCGGTCCGGCGTGTGGCGGGACAGCACCGGGCGCGGGGCGGCGTCGAGCGGCGTCGGCCTCCTCTGGATCCCGATCCAGATCGGGAGAGAGGAGGGAGGGGTGTGGGTGCGGGGAGTGAGTTAGGGTTTGCGAGGTGAGGGGATAAGGAGAGGGAGTGGCCGGGCCTTTGCCAGCTTGGGCGGTGGTAATGGGCCGGCCAGTTGGGTCGGCTGGCCCGGGGGGGGGTCTTTTCCTTTCTTTCTTTCTTTCTTTTCTTTATTTTTCTTTTCTGTTTTATTTCATTTTAAAGTATTTAGGTATTTTCTAAAAATGTGTTTACTTCACCATAATTACCTATGCAATATTTGGCACCCCCCGAACATTTTTGTTTTGACTTTGAAAACTTTGGGTGTTCGTCGCTAATTCATTTTTGAATTTGCAATGTTTTTGAACTACCACTTAATTAGCAACAGTAACATAGATGACATGGCATCATCAGGAGAGTTTTACTGTAGTCTAATTATCCGGGCGTCACACAAAATTCAATCCGGCATAAATTTTTTGTATAATCATCCGCAAATTCAAACCATGAGTAGGGCAATTACGTATCATTAATTTCATCCTCTCCCAAGCTTGTGCAACATGTTCATGATCAAGTTGCTTAAATTTAATAATATCGTTTCTAAGAGAGATGATCTAAGCGGGAGGAAAATACTTAGAGATAAAAGCATCTTTGCACTTATTCCAAGAATCAATACTATTTTTAGGCAAAGACAAAAACCAAGCTTTAGCACGATCTTTAAGCGAAAAAGGAAATAGCTTCAACTTAACAATATCATTATGAACATCTTTTTTCTTTTGCATATCACACAAATCAACGAAGATATTTAGATGAGTAGCGGCATCTTCACTAGGAAGGCCGGCGAATTGATCTTTCATGACAAGATTCAACAAAGCAACATTGATTTCACAAGATTCAGTATCGGTAAGAGGAGCAATCGGAGTCCTAAGGAAATCATTATTGTTGGTATTGGTAAAGTCACATAATTTGGTATTATCTTGAGCCATCGTGACAAACAAGCAATCCAACACATGAGCAAACAAATAGCAAGCGAAAAAGAGGCAAACGAAAAAGAGAGGGCGAATAAAACGGCAAGGGTCAAGTGGGGGAGAGGAAAACGAGAGGCAAATGGCACATGATGTAATGCGGGAGATAAGGGTTTGTGATGGGTACTTGGTATGTTGACTTTTGCGTAGACCTCCCCGGCAACGGCACCAGAAATCCTTCTTGCTACCTCTTGAGCATTGCGTTGGTTTTCCCTTGAAGAGGAAAGGGTGATGCAGCAAAGTAGCGTAAGTATTTCCCTCAATTTTTGAGAACCAAGGTATCAATCCAGTAGGAGGCTACACGCGAGTCCCTTGCACCTACACAAAACAAATAAATCCTCGCAATCAAAGCGATAAGGGGTTGTCAATCCCTACATGGTCACTTACGAGAGTGAGATCTGATAGATATGATACGATAATATTTTTGGTATTCTTATGATAAAGATGCAAAGTAAAATAAAAGCAAAGTAAAAAGGCAACGGAAATAACTAAGTGTTGGAAGATTAATATGATGAAGATAGACCCGGGGGACATAGGTTTCACTAGTGGCTTCTCTCAAGAGCATAAGTATTTTACGGTGGGTGAAGAAATTACTGTTGAGCCATTGACAGAATTGAGCATAGTTATGAGAATATCTAGGTATGATCATGTATATAGGCGTCACGTCCGAGACACGTAGACCGACTCCTCCCTGCATCTACTACTATTACTCCACACATCGACCGCTATCCAGCATGCATCTAGAGTATTAAGTTCATAAGAACAGAGTAACACCTTAAGCAAGATGACATGATGTAGAGGGATAAATTCACGTAATATGATAAAAACCCCATCTTGTTATCCTCTATGGCAACAATACAATACGTGCCTTGCTGCCCCTACTGTCACTAGGAAAGGACACCGCAAGATTGAACCCAAAGCTAAGCACTTCTCCCATTGCAAGAAAGATCAATCTAGTAGGACAAACCAAACTGATAATTCGAAGAGACTTGCAAAGATAACCAATCATACATAAAAGAATTCAGAAGATTCAAATATTGTTCATAGGTAAACTTGATCATAAACTCACAATTCATCGGTCTCAACAAACACACCGCAAAAAGAAGATTACATCGAATAGATCTCCACGAGAGAGGGGGAGAACATTCTATTGAGATCCAAAAAGAGAGAAGAAGCCATCTAGCTACTAACTATGGACCCGAAGGTCTGAGGTAAACTACTCACACTTCATAGGAGGGGCTATGGTGTTGATGTAGAAGCCCTCCATGATCAATGCCCCCTCGTGAGCTCCTAATGTGCCCCAAGATGGGATCTCGTGGGTACAGAAGGTTGCGGCGGTGGAATTAGGTTTTTGGCTCTGTATCTGATCGTTTGGGGGTATGTAGGTATATATAGGAGGAAGGAGTACGTCGGTGGAGTAACATGGGGCCCACGAGGGAGGAGGGCGCGCCTGGGGGGTAGGCGCGCCTCCCTACCTCGTGGCTTCCTCGAAGCTTCCTTGACTTAGGGTCCAAGTCTCCTGGATCATGTTCGTTCCAAAAATCACGTTCCCAAAGGTTTCATTCCGTTTGGACTCCGTTTGATATTCTTTTTCTGCGAAAATCTGAAATAGGAAAAAAACATCAATTCTGGGATCGGCCTCCGGTTAATAGGTTAGTCCCAAAAATAATATAAAAGTAAATAATAAATCCCAATAATGTCCAAAGTAGAAGATAATATAGCATGGCGCAATAAAAAATTATAGATATGTTGGAGACGTACCAATAGGACACAAACATAAAGAACACAAGGATGAATGCTCTCATTGTGAAGAAAGTCACCCAGCCAAAGAATGCCCAACTAGGCAGATTACTTGTTTCTTGTGTGAAGGAACTACCCACTACCCTGCTCAGTGTCACATTTACCCCATGGTACAAAGAACCATCTAGTAGAAGAAAGAAGCAATGAAAGGAGCCCTCAAGGAAATTTTTGAAGAACATGTGATGGAGGAAGAGGTGGAGGACACACTAAAAGAAGAACCAATTAAGCCCAGCACCAAGTCATGCTATTCATGTGGAGAAGAAGGACACATCTCCAAGAATTGTCCGAATGGGGATCAAGTAGCATTCCCGACAGTGGAAGTAGAGTATGACCCACAAGAGATAGAAGCCCTGATTGGAATGGAAAAGTCCAGGAAGAGAAATAGATTGGATTCTAGGAGAGACCTGAGTCATATCACCTGTTTCAGATGCAAAGCGTCAGGGCACTACTTCAGCGGTTGCCCAAAAAGGAAGCCGAGGACCCAAGGAGGCTGTGTAATCACAAGGAAACCAGGAGACTTGTCAGAAGTAATATGTTTCTGCTGTAATGAAGTAGGGCACTTTGCCAGGGATTGTCCCAAAGAGAAGGAGACTTGTGATAAACAGTTGAGTCTATGAGAAATATAGTAGTAGTAGTAGTAGTGGGAACAATTCTTTATATTGAGGTGTTGAGTTGAGGCATCTAATGGAAATGCAGGAGATTGTAATAATTTGAGAATCAATAAAGTTAGCATCGTTGGTACTGATTTGGATTTTATGAAGAAAGATTTTGACCATTTTCGAGGATATGAGAAATATGGTCTATGGAAGAATTGGAGCATTTTAAGGGTGGTAGTACCCTTCTGAGGACACTTGACCTCTGTAAAGTATTATGATATTCCAAGGAGTGAACTTTGGACAAAATATGTACGAGTTTTATCTCGATATGTGGGGTATCCCAAGGGTATGAAGGGATGACGTACTATTGATATAAAGGTGGTAGAATGTTGGTAATATGGAGCAATTTTAACTCTATGATGAGTCTGAGTAATCACATTTTAGTTTGGTACCAATAGAAGGAAGGGATACAGTACAATTGGATGGATTTAAGAATGCTAGGAAGCTAGATGTGGGAATAATGATCAGTTGCCCCGATGATGAGTTCAATGTTTACAAGTGATGAGATGGGCTATAACCCACAGTCCCCAAGACCTGCTAAGAAGCAAGCACACTCTTGCTGAAGGGAAAACCCTGGAAGAGGATATGCCTTTATCAACAGACGATCTTATAGGAGTTTACGCAAAACATGAGAGTTGTGAAGGTACGATAGATGTCTGTTTGGCTTGCAGAATCCATGGATTTGTCCGAACTTGGTTCGTCAACAAGAGAAATTCTGCAATGCTTGTGAGGATGACCGAGTGTTAGAATGTGAGATTCGCTAAACCATATACAAGGTAATGATTTGGGTGCGGGATGGATTGATCACCATACCGACTTACTCTTATTATTCGCTTTGCAATATGGGATGGTAAATCTGAGTGACTTACCCATAGTAGGGAGACGACGATATCAAAACCTTGTTTAAACCTTAGAATGGTATGACAATTTTTCTCCTTGTACAAGGCAACTATTGCCAATCGTAGGTCATACGGTGAGAATAAAGCCCAGACCCTTTTTCTGCATGAGAAAACCATAAATTGATGACCACCATGAGATATCGATAGTTGCTTAGTATTGGCGTCAGACCCGTCAGATAGGAAGGCCTGGTCATAGAAGAACCGTACCAAGATGAAAGGAAACATGAATTGAGGAAAAGGTTATGCCACTACCGGAAGAGCCCAGAGAAGGAATTTTCCTGAAAATATGAGAAGACCGACACTGTCAAGAATAAGGATGGAGTATACGAGTTTTGTTGGAACTGTAACAATGCTTCTAAGGGTGGTAGCACCCCAGACCCCCTGTGATGATCGATGGATTTTGAGAAGACCCCCAAACCTAACGTATTTCTTGCTAGCCTCTCTAAATCTCGATGATGATATTCATTTTAAGGGTGGTAGATTTGTAACATCCCAAAATTCTAAATTTTGGAATGTTATATTAAATAGATAGTTTTGATTGATTGTTTGATTGTGGTGTGGTTGCTTGTGTGAAATTGAGTGAAATTTGAAACTTGATGAAAGTTAAATGAGAGGGAATAAAAGGACTTTCGCAAACTTTCACCCTGCCTTTTATGATCTCCATGAATTCAAATTCTTTTCAGATACAAAACCGAGAGAGAATATGACATGACTTCTTCCATTAAAATGAAAAGGGTTCTCAAAATATTTGAGTTTCATTTGGAAATTTTTCTTCAAACTGTAAGAACTTTAAGCAACTCAATGATTTCATGAGAGAACATAAAATGACTTCTTCAAATCATATGAAATATGAGTTGGAAGTTTAAAATAATCAAACTGACAGTCCCTTTGAAATTATTTTCATTTTGGAGTTATTTGGGTTTTATTCAAATTATTTTTCTCCAAAAATAAAATATATGGAAAGTAGGTTAAAATGATTCCCTACATCAGAAAAATGGAGAGAAATGATTCGGAAATCATGTTGGTATTTTCAAAATGATTTTTATTGGGTTTTATTGCAGTAGTAGCACTATTCGCTTTATTTGAATTTTTGTGGATTTTATTTGACGTTAAAAAAATGTTCACGCTGTAGAAAATAATTTTCTGAAAATTTTGATATATTATATGCCTATAGTAATTTTTTATTTTACTATATTTATTTTATTTTGTTTGTAAAATTCTTTTAAAAAACTTCTTGTTCGGACCGACTAGGCCGAAGCCCAGCCAGCCCAACCCAGCTCGCCCGCCGCCGACATCCGCTCGGGAGTCCGGCCATGGCACGGCCACCGCCATCGCCGTGGCCGACTCGGCCTCCCCGCCGCCTTGCCTCCTCCGCCAAGGTAGCCTCCCCCTCCTCTTATATAAACCACCGCCGCCCCATCCCCTCTCTCCTCGTCCGCCGCCACCACACCCCTTTTCGCCCGCCGTTGCCACCGTCGCCTCACGCTGCCCTCAGACCGCCGAGCCTCGCCAGCAAGACGTCCGTCTGTCGCCACCAACACCGCCGCCCGTGCGCCGTTCTTGCCGCCTCACCCGATGCCGCCGCCGTCAGCCGGAGTCGCCGGATCCGCCGCCCCGACTAACCACCCGACCCGCCGCTGTGAACCGGTAAAAAACCACCCAGGTCCGGTTTATTGTTTTTAGTTCAATTTTCCTCGGGTTTCTTATAAAAAACGTTTAACGAACGTTCATTCATTTAGTATCTTTTGTGAACAGATTCATTAGATTAGATCTGTTTAGTGACCGTTCGCTCGGTAGATTTTTCTTTTCTGATTATTTTCGGCCAAGGACTTAGATGTCATTAGTTTTCTTATAGATTAGTCCTTGTTTTTCAAACGGTCGCTACTTTTTACTCACTTGTCCAAATCAAACGAAACCAACGCCCACTTCTTCGTTACGACCCCCTCTATTCAGATAACCAACTTAAACATATTTTTGAAAGTTTAAAATTTGATTTCAAACAGTTTTCAATTCAAACTTCTTTTGTCCAAACTCGAGTTTTATAACCCGAATTGAATTGATTCTTTTTGCTAATTGAAGCTCTTGACCTAAACTTTCTGATAAGAACAAATTCACCCAATTTTGGTACTATTAGAAATTGTTTTATGTTGCAAGAGTTAATTGCTTTATTTCAAAGTTTTCCGAGATCTTTTCTTTGATTCTTTTGCATGATTGCTTATGCATGGTTACTATTGCTTGCTTACGATAGATTCACCGGAGTGTGACGAGTAGAACTATCAAGAGTTATGAGTGCGAATCATCTTCATAAATTGTACAAGGCAAGTTCACACTTTGATCATACTCCCCTTATTACCCAGTTTTTATGCATTAGATTCAACCCTCAAACCTTGCATGAGTAGGACTTGATAACATGTGGGTATTGGGAAGTAGCTGATGAGGTAGAACCTATTGTCTTGCATTCAACCCCTGGGTACTACTACGTTATGCTTACTGCTATGCTATGCTCGTAGACGTGGTTTCGTTTTGAGAGAATTCATGACAGATGTGCGAGTTATTTTTAACTAAGTTTTAACTTAACGTGGCTACTTTAATACGCATCTGGGTGGATTGGTTGGGGCACTTTGGAGCACCAGTGGTTTGCCCAGGCACCTGGAGAACCCAGTGCTTGCCCGAGGGAATCCCGGAGTACCTGTGTGATCACCCTATGGAATGCCACCCAGGCTCAAAGGGATCATAAGATTATTCATGCTAGAAATTTCCGTCTGCAGCCACAAGCCATTATGGGCTCTGGCATAGTTGAGTAAGTTGTGGGAAACCTTTCCATGATGGTTTAGCAAATGTAGGGGATTGTAGGTGTACCGGCCTATCTATCGGTTAAGGGGACCTCTTCAGAAAGACTGTGTCTCGGTCATCCGTTTCTCAAACATCATGCAGTGTGAGAAATACAACGGAGGAGATCAAGTGTTGTGGGGAAAAGTGCACAAACCTCTGCAGAGTGTACAATCTAATCATGATTAACCGTGTCCCCGGTTAGGGTTCTTAAATTATTGATTTGATCTCATCACGTTACTTAAATAATTTGTTGGGTTACTGATGTTAATTTGGGATTGAGTTGGACATACCTTATCAATATTTTCAACAAACTTTGTACTTAAATAAAATATATTCCTTTGTTGTAGGAAAAAAATTAGCTTTATGCAAAAATTTAACCATAGAGCCTCCACCAGCCAAATATGCATGTAGTGATAGCCATTATTCAGCATTGCTCTACAGTGTGAAATTGCCAGTACATTCAACATACTGACCTACATGGCTGCAACGTCTCATGTTGCAGGAATCTTATGACGAGTAAGTGATACGTTAGGGTTACGATTTCTACACTCAACTTTGTCTTTGGTGTTGATGGGAATCCACAACTTTGTTGTTACTTCCGCTATATAGATTGAGGTAATAGTACTTACGTTACTTTATACATGTGATTTACCTCTGTTATAAATCCTTGAGTACTGTGTGTCAGCATACCGATCCAGGGATGACACTTAAGCACAAAGACTTGACCGTCTGAGATCGGGTCGCTACAGTGCGGCACACTACCCGGGCAAGAGGATAGGGAGGGAGGCGTGGAGGAGGAGGGGATGGATGTGTTGATGTGCGCGCAGGGAGGATGAGGGAAGGAGCCAGTGCCAGCGCCGGAAATTGAGCGGTAGGCGGGCGGATTTGGCGATTCTGTAGGGGCGGCGGCAACGAGTGGCTCCAGAGGGTGCCATGGAGGTTGGGGGCGTCCCTCTTACTGTACAGGAAAGAGAGAGAGAGAGAGAGACGTTGTGTGTGTGCTTGGGTAGACCCCCACGGCCTTACCTCGCCAGAGACGCAGATCTAGAGAGCATCTGCACCAGGAACTCAAGCTTCTGCCAGCAATTGTCCACGGAGTTCCCCTGTCATCGCCATGATGGGAGAAAAGGGGGATCCTGAAACAAGTCGCGACTGTGCAATTATTCATAGAGCTAGCATCAAATCTGTCTTCTTGCCTTCACGTCCACCATGGAAGAAGAGCAGAGGACGGCGTCGACTACCACCGAGGGAGTGTTGCACGCACGCGATGGTGGTATGCACTCCAATGGCATAACGCCCCTCGACCAAAGGGTCCAGGCAAACGCCTCAGCCCGGCTACTAGGAGAAGAGAAAGGGGAACCAGATCGTCTACGTGGCTAGAAGTACAGGAGAGGGATGTCGATCGTTTCTTGCGGTCCCTTGCGCCCCATGAACATCCCATTAACCTCAGGAAATAGAAATAGCATATATACTGCCGTTGCCGCTACCAGCGTATATACTGCCGCTGCCAACATGTAGACTATGGAACTTATGTGGATACTGCTCTGTGATGCTCGATTGAGCACTGATATATTGGAGAAAAGTTAAATGTCATATTTAGCGGATGAGTTGTTTCAAATTTAACAGGACAAAGTCAAGTTTCAGATTTAGCATTTTTTTGCGGGAAAGTTTCAGATTTAGCATAACATGAGATGTTTGAAACCATCCGCATCCGTCAGGACAGCATGGTACAGACGTGTTTTGCCAACCAACTCGGTTTTGTATCTGTCCACGAAACGGTCCAAACGAACTCTTTCTTGCAAACAGGAAGCAACCCAGGGGCTTGGCAGGCGTTCAACGCCACACACGCGTTCAACAACCCTGGCCCACCCAAAACCCTCGTCCACCTCTCATGCGCTTTCTCTACAATCGATGTGCTACTTCCTGCACCACATTCATTCCGGACAAGAGCCGTAGCGACAGGCGTTGATTCCGGGGGATGCGATTGGACGGGAGGGTGTCGCCGACCAACATGAGCACACGGGCTCGCCACTTTAATGCAGACGTGTCGTCCTGAGAAACAAACCCGGCCGTTGCACCGCATTAGCAAAGTTGGACTAGGCCCACAACGATCCAGGCATTGCGGCGGACGGGGCTCTCTGCCGGTCCATCACCACCATAGAGACGGCTACACGCCGCCATCAGCGCCCCAATGGGTAGCTTGGCAAGATTGACGAGGAATGATTGCTTGGCGACACCTCCGCCAATGAGAACAGGGCCAAGGCGCCACGCGGCGCTCCACATGGTGCAAGAGGAAGCGTAGCGACTCCTCCGATCTGTGAGTGCCAGGCGGCGGCCGGGCAAGGCTGCCACGGCCCCGTGTCCTTCTGTCACTAGAAGGACGATGACGATGGCACGGACAATGATGGCGGCGTGGACGGCCAGAGCGGTACGCATGCGTGGTCATCGTCTGCTGTAAGTTAGCAGCCTTGAACTTTTTCTAAAGTTCTTTTAGTTTTTAGAAATATTGTCCATCTTAATTATATATGTTAGAGGAATATCAAGCAGAGATGACCTGAGCATGTAAATGAGAGGAATTTATGAGCCTATCATTCATGTTTTAAATAGATAATATCATTGGAGAGCTAATCGTTAGTGTTGTCAACACCAATGCATTTGTGAGCATGTCTTTCGAAGCTATTGACAAGGAAGACCGCAAGAGAAAGCCAGAATATTTGCACGTACGCACAAGATCAAAGAGCAGATACCACGCCGTTTCTGTGTCCTCGAGCCCCTTTTCCTGTTCTTGCGCTGTTTTCTTCCATCCCTAATGTGTTGGATTGGGCTGGATCATACTTTGTGGGCCGACTACTGCACTGTCTTTGCTTGGTTCCACCGTCCACCGTCGGCTGCGCATGGGACGGTAGAAAATGATCGATGCCCTCTACAATAGTTTTGTTCCTGCGTCAGACGATCTGGTTCCGAGATATGAGAGTCGCTGTTGTTTGGTCTCTGTGGCTGAGTTGTCCCTTTTTGAATTTTCCATGACAAGTTCCGCAGCATACCCGAATTTTATTCATTGGGTTTAGATGTGGCATGTGCTCATTTCATTTTAGATTTTGTGAGCGAGCCATTTTAGTTAGAATCCACTTTAATAAAATGAAGTTTGTTCCAAGAGGTTAGTGCGGAGTGAAATTTCCTAAGAAATGTAATGGAAAGATTTTGGATCAAAGATACCCTAAGAGCGCCTAGAAAAAAACTTCCTAAGGAATGTAATGGAAAATTTTCGTAAACAATTTTTAGATTTTTTTTCAATAGGATTAATTCACTCATACTATAAGGGCGCCTCGACAAAAAATATCATATGGAACCCTCTGAATTTTCAATGGAAAGATTTCGGATCAAAGATACCCTAAGATGGAATAGAAAGAGCACCATGGCCACAATTATTATCGAAAGAGGTTGATGTCTATTTTAACTACAAATAATAGGAAACAGGCCAAACATTTACTAGATTCGGAGAGGATGGGGTGCGCAATGGTGTTGTAGTAGGCAGATGCACTAGACGGTGGCCCATTGACCCGCTTATATATAGTTTCTTCTCCCGTTGCAACGCACGGGCATATTTGCTAGTACTCATGAAAACATAATAGGTTCAGATCTGAAATCATGGCACTCGGGCCCTAGTGACAAGCATTAAGCATAGCAAGTCATAGCAACATCAATCTCATAACATAATGGATACTAGGGATCAAACCCTAACAAAACTATTACATGACAAATCTCATCCAACCCATCACCGTCCAGCAAGCCTACGATGGAATTACTCACGCACGGCGGTGAGCATCATAAAATTGGTGATGGAGGAAGGTTGATGATGATGATGGCGACAAATCCCCCTCTCCACAACCCTGAACAGACTCCAGATCAGCCGTCCCGACGAAGAACAGGAGGTGGCGGTGGCTCCGTATCGGTAAATGCGATAAATCCTTCTCTCTTATTTTTTCTCCATGAATAGGTACTTTTAGAGTTGGAATTAGGGTCGAGGAGCTCCAGGGGGCCCACAAGCCTGCAGGGCGCGCCCCCAAGGCTTGTGACCTCTGGGTGGCCCCCTTAGGTTGGTTCTTGCGCCAATATTTTTAGATATTCCAAAAATATTCTCCGTAAATTTTTCAGGTCAACCATAGAACTTTTATTTCTGCACAAATATAACATCATGGCAATTTTGCTGAAAATAGTGTTAGTCCGGCTTTGTTCCATTCAAATCATGCAAATTAGAGTCCAATACAAGGGCAAAAGAGTTTGGAAAAGTAGATACGATGGAGATGTAATAACTCTCCCAAGCTTAACCCATTGCTTGTCCTCAAGCAATTCAGTTGACAAACTGAAAGTGACAAAGAAAACCTTTTACAAACTCTGTTTGATCTTGTTGTTGCAAATATGTCTAGCCAGTATTCAGGTTTTTAGCAAAGATTATGAACTAACCATATTCACAATAACATTTAGGTATCACATTTACTCGTATCAATGGCTTAATCAACTAGCGAGTAATAATAATAAATCTCGGATAACAACAATTTTTCAAAACAATCATGATATAACATGACAAAATGGTATCTCACTAGCTCTTTTCGAGATCACAAAACATACATGCAGAGCACCCCTGAAGATCAAGAACTGACTAGACATTATAATTCATGGCAAAAGAGATCCAGTCACACTCATACTCAATATCAATTAATAACAAAGCATACAAATGAAAGTGGTGCTCTCTAGCTAGTGCTTTTTGTAAGAGGATGGTAATTTAGCAATAAAAGTAAATAGATAGGCCCTTCGCAGAGGGAAGAAGGGATTCGTAGAGGTGCCAGAGCTCGAGCTTTTAAAACAGTGATGAATATAATTTTGAAAGGTATGCTTTCATTGCAACATAACAACCAAGAGATCTCGGTATCTGACATGTTAGATACATTATAAGCGGTTCCCAAACAGAATGGTAATGTTTTCACTCCCCCTCTACCAACAAGAACACTCCACGGCTGATCCGAAACAACGGGTACCGTCCATACCAACAACAGTCCTGGGAGAGTTTTGTTTGATATTTCGGATGGAAATGGGCATCCTGATTACCAGCCACTGATACGTCCATTTTGCATCATGCTTTTATATCAATATTTATTGCATTATGGGCTGTTATTACATGTTATGTCACAATACTTATGCCTATTCTCTCTTATTTTTCAAGGTTTACTTGAAGAGGGAGAATGCCGGCAGCTGGAGTTCTGGGCTGGAAAAGGAGCAAATATTAGAGACCTATTCTGCACAGCTCCAAAAGTCCTGAAACTTCACGGAGGAAGTTTTTGGAATTAATAAAAAATACAGGAGAAAGAATCAACCAGAGGGGCCCCACACCCAGTCCACGAGGGTGGGGGGCGCGCCCTACCCCCCTGGGCGCGCCCCCTGCCTCGTGGGCCCCCTGGCAGGCCTCCGGTGCCCATCTTTTGCTATATGAGGTCTTTTACCCTGGGAAAAATCATAAGCAAGCTCACGGGAAGAAACTCTGCCACCACGAGGCGGAACCTTGGCTGAACCAATCTAGGGCTCCGGCAGAGCTTTTCTGCCGGGGAAACTTCCCTCCAGGAGGGGGAAATCATCGCCATCGTCATCACCAACGATTTTCTCATTGGGAGGGGGTCAATCTCCATCAACATCTTCACCAGCACCATCTCCTCTAAAATGCTAGTTCATCTCTTGTATCCAATCTTTGTCCCAAAGCCCTAGATTGGTACTTGTGGGTTGCTAGTAGTGTTGATTACTCCTTGTAGTTGATGCTATTTGGTTTATTCGATGGAAGATCATATGTTCAGATCCTATATGCATATTAATACTCCTCTGATTATGAACATGAATATGATCTGTGAGTAGTTACGTTTGTTCCTGAGGACATGGGAGAAGTCTTGCTACAAGCAATATAATCAAGCAGGACGTAGGGTATTACCTCTTAGAGAGGGCCCGAACCTGGGTAAATATCGTGTCCCGTGTCCCTTGTTACCCATCGATCCAAGAACAATAGTTCGGGACCCCCTACCCGAGATCTGCTGGTTTTGACACCGACATTGGTGCTTTCATTGAGAGTTCCACTGTTGGATCACCGACGGATGGATGGCTCGCCTGATCATCGGAGATGGCATCTACACTGGGGACATCTTCGTTCCCGGGAAACTTTTCGCGTTCGGCAACATTGTCCTACATGCCGACTCAACCGGACATCTCAACTAGGTCGACAGCTTCGCCCCTGAGCATCAGATCAGTTTTGGTAACTTCGACTATGTGACTGACGCTCGGGGCAATCTGATCTTCACCGGCTTCTCAGCCCCACCTGGGACGACCACGGCCTCCGAAGCATTAACTTCAGGGCCTCTCCCTGATCTGATCTCCGGCCCTTATCACGCTTCTGGCTTCGAACTCGGAAGCAACTCTTATGTCCAAAGACCGGGAATCAACTCTGTCTGGACCCATCCATCCTACCCTGGATCCGGCCTTGAGCCTGGATGGGAGTTCGGCCTCTAAAGACGGGGAGTCAATCCAAGCCGGACATGCCCTCCTCACTGAAGATTCGGCTTCGAGCCTTGATGCAAGTATTGCGTCTGAAGACCAGGACCTCACCTTGGTCGGCCTCGTACCTCGCCCCACCATGACGACGGAGATCAGCTCCGAAGAAACCTCATACGCTGATCCGGCCAGCCTCGTTCTTGAATGAGTCGCTTGACCGGATCCAGATGATGACTATTGTCGATGCCCTGTCCTCGTCTCATGCTCAATGGAGCCTTGAGGCAGGCCAGAGGAAATTTACATCCCACCCACCACCCACGTAAAATCCATTATCGAAGACTTGACCAACATGCTGGACTATGCCTCTGAGGAGGCTGACAACATGAACAACGACGGCGAGACCACGGCCCACAGGGATGCCGCCCCTCCCGTCACCGGCCGATGGATGGCCACATCAAGCTACAACATCTACATGGTAGACACCCCCAAGGACGATGACGATGTCACCAATGGGGATGGCACCCCCAGAAGGGATAACAAGCCTGGAGAGGAACCCCCCAAACACCAAAGACAACGCCGATGATCCAAGGGGTGATGTGGCAGGGAAAGTAACATGTGCACCGAAGAAGGAGACACCTCGGACAATGCGGAAGACCTCGGTGACCCCGCCCCCAAGCACCAGTCCGATGGCTTAGAGGGGCATGAGGGTGAGCAGAACCCCGAGGACCCCAATGATTTCGAAGATAGCAAATGCATGCCTCTCTCCGAAGAAGAAGTCAGCCTTGGAGCTGAAGATTTTATCATCCCAGAAGATCAACTGGAATAGGAGTGGTTCAAGCAACAGCTCATAGCCACCGCGCGAAGCTTGAAGAAGCAACTACAAAACATAAAACCCAAACAAGACACCCTCAACAATAGATGGACGAAGTTCCTAGCAACCGCAGAAGGGTACGGCTATGAACGACAAACAAAGAGCTATCCCAAGAAAAAATTGTTGCTGCACTTCAACGATGATGCCTTAGAGCCCGCACCACCCAGACGAACTCAAGGCAACCAGCCCGATCACCGCCCTCGACGAAGGGGCAGAACGGCTGGCGAGGCCGAACACCCACCAGCCCCTCCTCGCCGTAAAGGCCAGGAGGCGGCACATCAAGAATATCAATACGATCTTCGACAATGACCCAGCCACTAGAGCCAGTCAGTCAAGGTCAATCTATGGATCAAGAGATGATCCTCCCGATAGAAGAGAGGGATACCAGGCCTTGCTTTGCCGAAACGATAGAGTTTGGGATCAACACAGGGCCAGGATGGAATCCAAGGTTCGACGAAACATAGCCTGATAACCTACAAGTATAGGAGATCACAAAAGTTTTCGAGGGTAGAGTATTCAATCCAAATTTATTGATTCGACACAAGGGGAGCCAAAGAATATTCTCAAGTATTAGCAGCTGAGTTATCAATTCAACAACACCTGAAAGACTTAATATCGGCAGCAAATTATTTAGTAGCAAAGTAATATGGAAGTAACGGTGATGGTCGCAAAAGTAACAGTAGAAGTTTTGTAGTGATTCTAAGGACTAGGTGCTTCCGTATTAATTCTGTGAGAATCTTGCTCAATTCTCTTAGGATGGCCCTCAGGATACAGAGGTTCCCGGGTCATCTTACCACCTCTAGTCATAACCCTAACAGCATTATCATTACTCGTACTATTTAACTCATTGAGCAAATCATCTTGTGCCTTAAGTACTTGTTCTACTTGAGTTCTAACCATGGAAGCATGTTTACCCATAAGCTTAAGATCATTAACAGTTCTACTCATATAATCACCCAGATAGTCAAGCATGTAAGCATTACGTTTCAATTGTCTACTAACATAAGCATTGAAGTTTTCTTGTTCAACAATAAATTATCAAACTCATCCAATCATTGACTAATACACTTATTATGAGGAATATCACCTTCATCAAATCTATAGAGAGAATTTACCTCTACTACCAGTGTCGGGTTATCAAGACCATGTATTTCTTCAATAGACGGTAAATTCTTAACATCTTCAGCTTTAATACATTTTTCTTTCATAGATTCCGTTGCCTCTTGCATATCTTTGGAACAGAGAAATAGAATACAACTTTTCTTAGGAGTTGGCTTAGGAATTGATTCAGGAAGTGTCCAATCATTATGATTACTCAATATATTCTTCAATAGCAATTCAGCTTGCTCAATAGTTCGTTCCCTGAAAACACAACCAACACAACTATCTAGGTAGTCCCTAGAAGCATCGGTTAGTCCATTATAAAAGATATCAAGTATTTCATTTTCTTGAGATGATGATCAGGAAAAGCATTAAGTAATTGGAGAATCCTCCCCAAGCTTGTGGGAGACTCTCTTCTTCAAATTGCACAAAGTTAAATATTTCTGTCAGTGTCAAAACCTGCGGATCTCGGGTAGGGGGTCCCGAACTGTGTGTCTAAGGCGGATGGTAACAGGAGGCAGGGGACGCAATGTTTACCTAGGTTCGGGCCCTCTCGATGGAGGTAATACCCTACTTCCTGCTTGATTGATCATGATGATATGAGTAGTACAAGAGTTGATCTACCATGAGATCGTATAGGCTAAACCCTAGAAGCTAGCCTATGGTATGATTGTTGTTGGTCCTACGGACTTAACCCTCTGGTTTATATAGACACCGGAGGGGGCTAGGGTTACACAGAGTCGGTTACAATGGGAGGAGATCTACATATCCGTATTGCCAAGCTTGCCTTCCACGCCAAGGAGAGTCCCATCCGGACATGGGACGAAGTCTTCAATCTTGTATCTTCATAGTCCAACAGTCCAGCAAAGGATATAGTCCGGCCGTCCGGATACCCCCTAATCCATGACTCCCTCAGTAGCCCCTGAACCAGGCTTCAATGACGATGAGTCCGGCGCGCAAATTGTCTTCGGCATTGCAAGGTGGGTTCTTCTCCAGATTCTGAATACCTGTTAAATAGTATCTGGCTTCTCATAAATGTTGCGCTTCTTGGCTTCTACGTCCAATAATGGCCACCTTCCACGTGTCGAGCGAATGCGAGAAGCCAGTGCGTTTTTACTTTTACCACCCTAGCTATGTGAACAAACTATCTATTTAAAGAGACGGGGATTCTCAGATCCAAATCACACCATCCTTCTTCAGCGAGCATTCATCGGAGCTGCCCGAAAAAATCCATTCCAACATCACCGCCCAGCACCGCTCCTCATCTCGCTCTCATAGCCCTAAGCCCGGAGATTGGAAGAAGTGTTCCGTCCCGCACAGTCAATTAGTGGAGCTACAGGACCTGTGGATTTCTCCTCCGGCGTATATGGTCCCCTGCTCGAGCCGGGCTCAAGACCTACAATGGCGGGAGCAAGCGGAGAGCTTTCCCAACCCCTCCAAGGGGGAGCGGGTATGCCTCGGCCCCTTATTTATTAAGGGACTCGAATTCAATCCATCCGTTCCTCCGAGGGCTCCTGGAGTTTTACGTCCTCTAGTTGCATAATCTCATCCCTGCCTCCATATTACACATCGCTGGTTATGTGGCCCTTTGCGAGCTGTTCCTGGGCTGCGAAGCTCAGTTTGCATTGTGGAAGAAGTTATTCTGCCTTGTGCCCCGTACTCAGAGGGGGTTAATATATCAAGTGGGCGGGGCCGAAATATGGCGCATCACACGGACCGGATACCTACCCGGTACCCCGAAGAAGACGTCCGAAGACTGGCCTTTAGAGTGGTTTTATATGGAGGACGTCCCCCTTCCAGATCCCATTCGGATTGGCCTTCCTGAGTTTGATAATGCCCCTTTGAAGAAGCGCCTAAACCTGGCGACTCACGGAGCCCTCAGGAGGAAGATGATAGAGACGTTTTATACCTGATGGGCCGGATAAAGGAGTTGGCTCAATCAGGACTGACCATAACCGAGGTTATGTCGATATGCATTATGCGGGGGGTGCAGCCACTTCAATATTGAGGCCACCCCATGTGGCCCTTCAACGGGGAAGATGATGCCACCCGCTGTGGTCGTAAGGGGCCAGAATTAGTTGTTGTTCTAGCAAAAATTCTGTCCGGTTTGTACAAGGGAGAAGAAGAGGAGTTCTTCCGCATCAAGCCACGAGACGGATTCACCATGTACAATCCTCCGAGCTGGGTAAGCTGCCACTTTTTATACCTATCCTTTCCGTATTTCTGCAATAAATATTTTATACTGGCAGTTCATCGCAGGAGCTGCATAAGGCTGTAAGGGAGATCAACAGCCTACCTCCACAACCAGAGGATCCCGAACGTCCCTCGAATTCCCGGCCTAAAAGAGGATCCGCACATATTTGTCGAGCTGATTGACATGATATTCTATCAATTAAGCTGCGATGAGGCCATGGTGGCTATTATAGCCGACTATCCTGGGCTACTCCCTGACTCGCAGTTAAGTGAGACCAGAGTCCCACCCTTTGAGAAGCATCCCTTTTTACGCACTTCACCTACCGTATTTGTATGGTGTTTTGCAGGGAAGGCCCTCGGGACACCATGCTGAGCCCGTGGTGAATCGCCAATGAGGCGCCGAAGCCGGGCAGGCTGAGAAGGAAGGCGGTCCGGACAGAGACGACGGCACAGAGGTATTACACAAAGCCTCACTCCGTGACCATCATATTTTAAAACGTAATAACACCCATGTTTCGATGAAGGAAAAGCGCCCGCCGGACTATATCCGGAGAGGTTGCCGATCACGCCTCTACTAACAGGGCTCCGTGGCCGGACACAGAGGCGAAAGCTAACACGGGGCACCCGCCACATGCTCCTCTGATAGAGGATGCGGATAAAATATCCGCTGCAAATTCCGAAGTGGAGAGCGCCAGGAATCACAGGCGTTGCCGGGGCGTACTCCATGACGCTTGTTTCTCCCAAGAGGCTTTTGATGCCTTCAACTCAGGAGACGCATACATCCGTGCTGCTCAAAATGGTCTTGCCAGAGCCACGGATCAATATGTAAAGGATATACGGGTAAGAAAATTTGATGATTATATACATCAGTAGCCCCTGAGAATTGAAACAGTTGGCACAACTGATTTAAGGATCGTTATTTGTGCAGGTACTTACAGAGAAGAATATCCAATTGTCTCAAGAGCTAGAAGAATGCAAAGCCCAACTTCAGGCCGCAGCTACCACAGGAAAGGAGTCCAAGAAGGCCCCCGCTGGTAACTATTGTTTCCATTGCAAAGAATGGCAGGTACTGGAGAGTAAGCGGAATGCATGCAATTCTAACGATAGATGGTGCAGATGACTCCGGAGCAAATCCGGACGCCGTGCCAGGGGATGCGCAACGTGCTGATCGACAGCTAAATGCTGGCGAGCGCGTGCTTACGCGCGTCATTCAGGAGAAAAATAATCTCCAAGATGCCAATACCCAGCTGAGTGTGGAACTAAATGATGTTCGCACCCAGCTGTCGGACTCCATGAAGGAGAATAAGCGGCTTTGACGAGGCATTTTTAGTAAGTGCTTGAACGAACTTTAAAAAGAGTTCGGCGAAGAAGCCGGCTAACAGAGTTGTGTCTGCAGGTATGCTGACGGGTCGTCCCGCGGAGGAGATGCCAGGGTCTGCGGGTGATCTTCTACCAGAACTCTCACAACTGCACGAACAAGTTCGGCAGGTGATGAAAGGTATTGCCCAGGCCTTGTGGCCATCCATCTCCCTACCCGAAGGCATTGGAGAGCTTGCAGAGGAGCTCAAGGGAGCACGGTGGCATTTTCGATTATGGAAGATATTGGCCTGCCGTCAAGGTGCCAGGGAAGCCTGGGCCATGGTGAAGACGCGGTATACCAAGGCTGACCCAAACCACATGGCCGAGGTCGGACCTATGGGGCCCGATGGAAAAGAGATTCCCAACAGGATTGTAGGCTAGACAGCCTGTTGGATGGTATAGAAGAAGAATTTAATCAGTCTAAGTGACTGTGTAATTTAAATGACATGTAGAATGTCTCTAGCCAGATTGTAAATCATTTGTCATGGTGGACCTTTTCGCTTCGACCTCGGGACCCGATAGTCCGGAGTGTATCCGAATACCCGCTCTGTTATGTAAAAACCGGGGTATGCGTAAAGACCAGGCGTAGGGGTCATATGTGCTTGAACAGACAAGTACCCAACTAGTTATGTTATATTACATGGATAGTAAGAAACATCTTCCAGGGAGAATAGTTTCGTTAAGGGTTCCTTTCCCTGGGTACGCATGCCCTAATGTGCATGTCCGAACTGCGAGAAGGGACGCAGGTAAAAAATATCCTGGGGCAAGTGGAAAAAATAAATAAAAGTCATATTTTGTTCACCGACCGAATATTCCCTTAAGAATGCTAGCTTTCGGCTTCACCCAGTCTGAGGTACACATCCGGCTGACCCGGCAGTAACAATCGCAGAGTTGCTCCCCTTATGCCCTAGCCAAATTAACGGGAACGTAGGGCATAAATACAAGAGCCAGGCAACCCGGCTTGGCCAGAACTTAAGTCATATCGATGCATATAATGGCGAAAAAAGGTACATGCGGAAGAATAACACATGTGCGGGGCATGAAGCCCAGGAAAATAATTAAGCTTCTGTGTAAGGAGCCCCTGGGTATAATGAGCGCAGTTAGCGCGTCAAGATTGTGTAGACAAGACAAAAATTAGCCTTTTAAGGACGTGAGGAGAAAGGAGAAAAAAGAGAGAGAAGACAGATAACGTATATGCAAAAAATGGACAGGGGTAAGGAGATGAACATAGAGTCCGACACTAGGCGTAGAATCTTCGGAGTCTGGCAGCGCTCCATGGGTTTGGCTCAAGTTGATTGTCCAATGCATCCCGCAGAAGGTACGCTCCGCCGGTCAGAACTTGGTCGATAATGAAGGGACCTTCCCATTTGGGCTTGATCTTGTTCTTTTTCTTCTCCGGCGGGCGTGGAACTAACTCGCCAACGTTATAAGTTTTGGCCCGTACTTCTCTTCTTTGGTATCTTCGAGCCTGTTGCTGATAGAATGCGGAACACGCTTTTGCCATGTCACGCTCCTCCTCGAGAGCGTCCAAACTGTCCTGCTGATCGAGCTCGGCCTCTCGTTCTTCATACATGCGCACTCGAGGTGAGTCATGAATTATGTCGCAGGGCAGAACCGCCTCTGCGCCGTACACCATAAAAAACAGTGTGTATCCGGTAGTGCGATTCGGCGTGGTCCGCAGCCCCCAGAGTACAGAGTCGAGCTCTTCTACCCAGTGCGTGTTAGATTCCTTTAAGGACCGCACTAATCTAGGTTTGATGCCGCTCATGATAAGACCATTTGCTCTCTCGACTTGACCGTTAGTTTGTGGGTGGTAGACAGAAGCATAATCGAGCTTGATGCCCATGTTGCCGCACCATAGTTTTACCTCGTCGGCAGTGAAGTTTGTGCCGTTGTTAGTGATGATGCTGTGAGGGACGCCATAACGGTGTACAACCCCGGATATGAAGTCTATCACCGGTCCGGATTCGGCCGTTTTAACGGGTTTGGCTTCTATCCATTTCGTGAATTTATCCACCATGACCAGTAAGTATTTTTTCTTATGGGTTCCTCCTTTAAGGGGTCCAACCATGTCAAGCGCCCAGACCGCAAAGGGCCAGGTAATGGGGATTGTTTGTAGGGCGGTGGGCAGCATATGGCTTTGGTTTGTAAAAAGCTGGCAACCGACGCAGCATTGGACCAAGTCCTATGCATCCGCCCGGGCCTTTGGCCAATAGAATCCTGTACGGAAGGCCTTACTTACGAGGGCCCGGGCTGCGGCGTGGTGGCCGCCGAGTCCGGCATGGAATTCTGCCAGAAGCTTCCGCCCTTCCTCTTCGGATATGCACCTTTGGAGGACTCCGGTGGTGCTTTTCTTATAAAGCTCTCCTCCGTGGACCTTGTAGGCTTTAGATCGCCGCACAATGCAGCGTGCCTCATTTTGGTCCTCAGGAAGTTCCTGTTTGGATAGGTAGGCCAGGAATGGTTCAGTCCATGGGGCGATGACGACCATTATTACATGGGCCGAAGGTGTTATTTCGGTGGCGGAGCCTCCGATTATGTCAGAGTGTTCGGTATCTGGCGTTGTGGCCGGGTTCGGACTATTGTTACCGGCGTCCCCTTCCCATACCACAGATGGCTTAAATAGTCTTTCCAAGAAGATGTTGGGTGGGACCGCATCGCCCTTAGCACCAATACGGGCGAGGATATCCGTCGCCTGATTGTTTTCCCGAGCCACATGGTGGAATTCGAGCCCCTCGAACCGAGCTGACATCTTGAGGACGGCGTTGCGATAAGCCACCATTTTCGGATCCTTGGCGTGGAAGTCTCCATTTATTTGGGATATTGCGAGGTACGAGTCCCCACACACCTCCAGGCGTCGAATGCCCATGGAAACTGCCATTCGGAGACCATGTAACAGGGCCTCGTATTCGGCTGCATTGTTGGAGTCTATGTACATTATTTGGAGTACATATTGGACTGTATCTCCGGTAGGGGACGTCAGGACGACGCCAGCCCCCAGATCAGCCAGCATTTTAGAGCCGTCGAAGTGCATAATCCAATTGGAGTATGCGTCGTACTCTTTAGGAGTTCGCTTGTCCATTCGGCGACAAAATCGCCAATACCTGCGACTTAATGGCTCGCCGAGGTTTATATGTTATGTCGAACGGGAGGAGCTCAATGGCCCATTTGGCAATCTGGCCCGTGGCGTCGCGGTTGTTTATTATATCATTCAGTGGCACTTCCGAGGCTACTCTTGTCGGTGTTCTGGGAACGGGGATACCCAGACTTGCCTGCCTGCGGCCTGCAGCGTGGCTCAAGGGGTGGCCCAGTACGGCCCATCTTCATCAACACAAGCTCGAGATCCTCGTGAGGGGCCAAGCCTCGCGGGGCGGATGACAGGAAGCTTCCTCGGGCACGGCCTCGTCAGGCTGGCTTGCGAGGAGGTGGAGAGATCAAGGCGGGGTACCTCACGAGGTGCCTATGACGCAAGCCATAACGACCGAGGGCGCCAGGCGGGCGCCAGCCCGCGCAGTGTCCTCATTTCCCCTTTGGTGCAAAGGAGGCAAGCGCAGGCCAGGGCATCAGGCAAAGGCAACCATTTCGGTGCAACAAGACCAAGACCAGCAGGACGGCAGAACGGAGGTCATCGTGAAGCCCAAGCCGGCTTCGCCGTCAGAGTCTTTGGCAGGCGAGGACCAACTTTAGTCAGGATAAGCGTACTAGATGTTCCCCTTCAAAATGGCCAATTGTTGGTGCCCTTCCCACTCAATATTTGTGGAGAGGCCCAGGGCCTCTGCCTATAAATAGGACTAGCCACCCACAGGGTAGAGGATCGGCATGTAGAGAGAGAGAAAGAGAGGCGACTGAACCCCCCTAGCAGTTCATCGCACCAGCTCAAGAACATACCCTCGCGAGGCTGTTCTTCCCTTGTACTGTTCATCATCAGCCCCAGAGGCAATCCACCACACCACACACTGGAGTAGGGTATTACACCGCAATGGTGGCCTGAACCAGTATAAACCTCGTGTCTTCTGTGTTGTTCTGCGTGTAGTTTTAGATCCTTGCGAGGCGACGAGACGTAGGTAGGTTGGAGGTGCGATCTCCGTGTGCACCCCAGAGTTCAAACCTAGAGGGTCTGCCGGAACCCGAAATTTGACATTTGGCGCGCTAGGTAGGGGTGCGCCGGAGCTTTCCCTTGCACCGACCCTGTCGGCATTCTGGGAACGGGGGTCCCCAGACTTGCCTGCCTGCGGCCTGCGGCGTGGCTCAAAGGAGGCCCAGGACAGCCCATCTTCATCAACCCAAGCTCAAGACCCTCGCGAGGGGCCAAGCCTCGCGGGGCAGACGACCAGGAGCTTCCTCGGGCACGGCCTCGTCAGGCTGGCTCATGAGGAGGCGGAGAGTTCAAGGCAGGGTACCTCGCGAGGTGCCCATGACGCAAGCCATGACGACCAAGGGCGCGGCCGGGCGCTAGCCAGCATGGCGTCCTCCTTTCCTCTTTGGTGCAAAGGGAGCAAGCGCAGGCGAGAGCATCAAGCAAAGGCATCCGCTTGGTGCAACAAGACCAAGACCAGCCCCAACGGCTGGAAGGGAGTCATCGTGGAGCCCAAGCGGCGTCATCACCAGAGCCTTTGGCGGCGAGGACCAACTTTAGTCGATAAGTGTACCCGCTGTTCCCCTTCAAAATGGCCAATTGTTGGCGCCCTTCCCGCTCAACATTTGGGAAGAGGCCCAGGGCCTTCGCCTATAAATAGGAGTAGCCACACTCAGAGTAGCTTATCCTGTTGGGGGCGCCCCTCGGGCTGCATCATCCCCAAGCCGCTTGGGCCTGTCCCAGCGGCATGTATCCTTCTTGCGTTTTCCTTAGGATTATGCTCTCGCTCCACCATGCTTGTTATTTGGTGCCTTTTCCTGGGTGGCGGAATCTTGCACGTTAAAGGGGGGGTGCCTGAGCATCACGACTCAGGGCTCCTACCGGCTCTCCGGCCCTCACCCTCTGGTCTTGTCCATGGCATCGCGACCTGGCTTGCCAGCAAAGGCTGAGACTGCACCGAGAGCCGGACACGAGGACGTAGAGTTTCGTCATCTAACCCAGCTTAGCGTTAAAGGGGTGCCTGAGCATCGCGACTCACGGCTCCTACCGGCCCTCACCCTCTGGTCCTGTCCATGGCATCGCGACCTGGCTTGCCCGGCTGACGGTCGAGACCAGCCCGAGAGCCGGGACCCGAGAACGAGAGTTGCGTCATCTAACCTAGCTTGCGTTAAAGGGGGTGCACGAGCATCGCGACCCAGGGCTCCTACCGGCTCTCCGGCCCTCACCCTCTGGTCTTGTCCATGGCATCGCGACCTGGCTTGCCAGCGACGGCTGAGACCAGCCCGAGAGCCGGGACCCGAAGACGTAGAGCACCGGCATCTGGCCAAATTTGCAGGAGCACACTCGAAGATAAGGCCCAGAGCCAGGCGCAACCCGCCTTGAGGTAGGGCCTCGTGAGTCCCGCGCTGGCTCACGGGTGCCCCAACACACCTCGCGAGGCCTCTCGCGCCTCTCCAAAGCAACTAACGGCAGGACTAACGATCGCCACGGCGAGCTCTTGTTCCTTTTGTGGTGAACCTGCAGGGTCCCTCCAAGGAGCACGAAACGACCTCGCCGCGCAATCTCTCGCCGGCCAAGGCACGGACCTAGCGCCGCACTAGGAAGCATTGTCCTGACCCTCGAGATAAGTCACCCTCCGGACACACTAGCTATCGCAACACCATCCCCACACTCAATGCAACTCTGTGTTAGCAACGTCGCTCTCCTTTCTCACCGAATGATGGCCGCTTGAGCGCCAAGGGGGACCCCCTGAGCATCGCGACTCAGAGGCTCTTACCGGACCTCAGGCCGCTCACCTCCTAGCCTTGACCACGGCATCGCGACCTAGCATACCAGCGACGGCTGAAGCCGCCTTGGGACTGGGACCTGTCGGCGCAGAGCATCAAGCCCTCACGAGGTCCCAAAGGAAGAAACTGAGCTAGAACGGAATGAGCATCTCGCACTGCCTCACAATAAGGATCATATTGACAAACGAACCTACAAACATCTTACAAGCCCCCGCGGGGTACATTCTTGGCTCCTCACAGGAACAAAAGACGCGAATCCTAAGGAGTCCTATCTACAGGGACCACCACGGCAGACGCGATCATCAACAGTGGGCCACCCGGTCTGGCGCCAACCCCTTCCAGATCAGGGGCGGCGACGGCTTGACGAGCTCGCCCTGCTCCGGGAGCGGCGCAGGCTCGGGGGCTCGTAGCTGTCGTCGCTCATCTCCGGCGTCGCGAAGAGCTCGGCGGAGTCGCTGGATCCTCCGGCGCCTTCGTCGCCTGAGGAGCTGTCAAGGGAGTGGTCGGTCGGCCTCTGTCTCACCACAGCAGGACCCCGACCACCTCTCCCGGGGCAGCACTCTGGCAGCGACCCTCCGCGTCAAGACCTTGAAGAACAACACCAAGCACCGTCGTACTCCAGGTGGATCGTGAGGGCGCCTCGCCTGCGCAGACCCGGAGACCTCATCCCAGCCTCGAGTCATGAAGACCTGCGCCGGGACAACCATCTGCGACCTCTGCCGCCGGTCGCGAGGGTGCCGCAGAGCCGGGCGTCTTGCAGCCAGTCAGAGGTTCCCCCTGCCGGACGACGGAGGCAAAGAAAGAAGGAAGACGAATCCAAGACTTAGGAGGCGCAGCGACGCGAAGCACGAACTCCCGGCAGGAGCCCTCGGCGTGGACTCCAGGGGGGAAGACGCACACCTTCGTGACCCGCCGGCGTCGTCGGCGGCGCCGCTCGTGGCGCCCGGCGTCGCCTCCTTCAAGGTCACCAATTTGGCGGCATACAGGGAAGAGGAAACCCTGGTGGCGGCCGCGCACCAGTGGCATGGGCGCCTCTGGCGGCGCCCTGCCTCGACACTGTGAGAGCAAGCCGCTTCTTTGGGGGGAGCAGGTCAGGATCCTCCTGAGGAGCCTTTCCCTTCTCTTCCTTGGAGAACCGGCGGATCGAAGCCATGGCAACCAGACGAGACTAGGAAGAGGAGAAGCAGAAGGATAGACTGGAAGGGCGCCGTTCGGTACTTATAGCCGGCGAAGGCCAACCGTCGGCCTCCATGATCACCGATCATCATGACCAACTCTGCATGCAGGGACCTGTCGAATCCGGGTGGTTACCGAGGCATTGTGGGGAAGCAGTGCGCACGCGTCCAATCAACCGCCACGCAGTGCCCAAGGCCGCAGGCTGTTAGGGCCCTCGACGCTTCGCACTTACCCTTTCGCCTCTCTGCTCGGCCAAGTTCGGGCGCGCCGTGGGCCCGGGGGCTACTGTCGGCATTCTGGGAACGGGGGTCCCCAGACTTGCCTGCCTGCGGCCTGTGGCGTGCCTCAAAGGAGGCCGAGGACAGCCCATCTTCATGAACGCAAGCTCAAGACCCTCGCGAGGGGCCAAGCCTCGCGGGGCGGACGACCAGGAGCTTCTCGTGCACGGCCTCGTCCAGCTGGCTCATGAGGAGGCGGAGAGTTCAAGCAGGGTACCTCGCGAGGTGCCCATGACACAAGCCATGACGACCATAGGGCGCCAGCCAGCTGCCGCCCCTCCTTTCCTCTTTGGTGCAAAGGGAGCAAGCGCGGTGAGAGCATCAAGCAAAGGCATCCGTTTGATTGCAACAAGACCAAGACCAGCCCCAACGGCTGGAAGGGAGTCATCGTGGAGCCCAAGCAGGCGCCATCACCAGCGCCTTTGGCAGGCGAGGACCAACTTTAGTCAGGATAAGTGTAGCTGCTGTTCCCCTTCAAAATGGCCAATTGTTGGCGCCCTTCCCGCTCAATATTTGGGAAGAGGCCCAGGGCCTTCGCCTATAAATAGGAGTAGCCACACTCAGAGTAGGGGGATCGAAACGATCGGCATCCAGAGAAAGACAGAGACCCGATCCTCAAGCTAGAGCGACTGAACACCACCTAGCAGTTCATCACACCCACCAAGAACAGACCCTCGCGAGGCTGTTCTTCCCTATACTATTCCTCATCAGCCCAAGAGGCAATCCACCACACCACAAACTAGAGTAGGGTATTACACAACAACGGTGGCCCGAACTAGTATAAATCTTGCGTCTCTTGTGCTGTTCCATTAGTAGTTTAGGTCCCTGCGATTCGGCGAGGTACGAGACGGCGGAGGGTTGGAACTCCACGCGCACCCCAGTGTTCGAACCTCAAGGGTCTGCCGGAACCCGAAATCCGACAGTCCCGCTCTCCACCAACATCGCGATTCGCCCTATGATGAGCAACGCGCCGCCCGCTCCGGTCGCCAGCGCCAGCGCAGGGGCCAGGGGGCTCTGAGCCTTGGCCCCAGCCTTGCGGCAGGTGAACTGGTCGAACAAGTTCAAGCCGGAGATGCCACCAGCTTCTGGCAACACGACCGATCCGCTGGCCTTCCCTGGCTGGCGTCTGAGGGCCGTCCTCCAAGCCGGGGGCGACAGCGTGGTCATGGCTAACTGGTTTCCCATGGCCCTCACCGGCGCCCCGCGCACGTGGCTGCTCCACCTGCCAGCGGCTTCCGTGGCCTCTTGGGGGGAGCTGCGCGGCCTCTTTCTCGCTCAGCATGCTGCACGAGCGCGCCCGTCGTCGCAGCTCTCCCGGGCGGCTCGCAGGCGCCACCTTCAGGCCACCACATCAAGCCATTTGTCCGCTAGATCGGCGCTGCTTCCGCGCAGCATGGGGCTCCTCCGGGTCGGTCGGTGCCCAAGGCTGATCTGGCCTTTAGCTCGAATGATCACCCCTCCAACTCAGCCTGCTCTGGCGCGCTCCCAATGCTGTGCACCCCCACCATCTGCCAGGTGGCCGTCACCAGGACTCTCATCGACAGCGGCGCAGGCCTCAGCGTGCTCTTGGTTGAAGCCTTCAGCCTCCTCCATGTACCGCCGGAGCGGCTTCAGCACAGCAGGCCCTTCTTAGGCGTCGGAGGTTGTTCCGCCGGCTCCCTGGGGCAGATCCGTCTTCCGGTGACCTTCGGCACCTACGACAACTTCCGCACGGAGCTAATCGACTTCGACATCGCCCCCATCGGCCTCCCATACAACGCCATCCTCGGCTACCCAGCACTAGCCCGATTCATGTCCGCGACTCACCCAGCGTACAACCTCATGTAGATGCCCGGGAGCAGTGGCGTCCTCACCGTATCCGGAGACACCGGGGATGCGTTGCAAGTGCTCAAGCTCGTCTTCAAGACTGCGGCGGCGGCGCAGCCCGCCGACTCAGACGCCCCTGAGCCCAAGGGGGCTGCACCGGCCAAGAAGAAGCAGCTATTCACCCAAGACAAGGCAGAAACCAAGCAGATACTGGTCGACGAGGACGGATCCACTAATGCCACCTTCACCATAGGCGCCAACCTCAAGCCCGAGCAGGAGGAGGCCCTGATCAAGTTCCTATGCGCGAACAAGAAGGTGTTCGCATGGGAACCTGATCAGCTGTCAGGGGTTCCAAGGGGCGTAATTGAGAACCACCTCAACGTGTGCCCCAACATACGCCCCGTGAAGCAGAAAGCGAGACGGTAGTCCACTGAGAAGCAGGCTTTCATCGTCCAAGAGACCCGCAAGCTAGAGGCGGCAGGGGTCATTCGCGAGGTCCGATACCTAGATTGGTTGGCTAACCCGGTTGTCGTGCCAAAGAAAGGGGGGAAGGAACGCATGTGTGTTGACTTCACCAACCTCAACAAAGCCTGCCCGCAGGATCCACTCCCGCTCCCTCATATCGATCAGGTCGTCGACTCCACCGCCGAGTGCAACCTGTTATGTTTCCTGGATGCCTTCTCTGGCTATCACCAGATCAAGATGGCGATAGAAGACGTGGAGAAAACGGCTTTCATGACCTCGTGTGGAGTATACTGCTACACATGCATGCCGTTTGGGCTGCGCAACGCAGGTGCGACCTTTCAGCGGCTGATGCACATCGCCTTGGGTCGGCAACTCGGGAGGAATGCTGAGGCTTACGTTGATGACATTGTGGTGAAGTCTCGGGAGGGAAAAACCCTGATACAAGACTTGGAGGAAACCTTCGCGAGCCTCAACGAAGTGGACCTGCGGCTCAACCCGGAGAAGTGTGTGTTTGGAGTCCCCTCGGCAAGCTCTGGGCTTCCTCGTGTCCCACCGGGCATCGAGGCCAACCAGAAAATGTCAAAGCAGTCGAGGACATGAGCCCCGCCAAGACCCTCGAGAGAGATGCAGAAGCTCACTGGGCGCGTGACCGCACTAGGACGCTTCATCTCCAAGTTGGGGAACGAGCTGCCCTTCTTCAAGCTGATGAAGAAAAAGGGCCCCTTTGAATGGACTGAAGAGACCGACAAGGCGTTCCAGGATCTCAAAAGGTACTTAACCAGCCCTCCGGTAATGGTGGCTCCGCGCCCTCAAGAGCCGCTGGTGCTCTACCTTGCAGCCACCCCCTACTTTGCCAGCGCAGCCCTGGTGGCGGTTAGGGAGGAGCGTTGGACCAAAGCCACGACAGCTGCCCGGGTCGAGGCGAAGTAGGATCAAAGGGGCCTCACAGAGACCACTACCACAGCTGAGAAGGATCAGCCGCCGCAGGGAAGCGCACTCGGACAGAAGAGGCCCTTCCCCCTGGCGACCAGCCGCTGGGGGCTCCACTGTCTCAGGAGGTGCCACGGCCTCCGGAGGACGCTCGCAGCACCAGCACTCCCAACCTCGTCGAACACCCTGTGTACTTCGTCAGCACAGTGTTGCGGGACGTGAGGGCGCGGTACCCCATGCCCCAGAAACTCCTCCTCGCGCTATTGGTAGCTTTCCGCAAGCTGCGACACTATTTTCAGGGCCATCCCATCAATGCATCTCAGTGTACCCCTTGGAAAGGGTGCTCAGGAGCCCCAACTCGGCTGGAAGGGTCGCTGAGTGGAACATCGAGCTGCAAGCGTTCTAGCTAGAATTCAGCACAACCAGAGTCATCTAGGGGGGCGCGCCAGTGGACTTCGTGGCGGAATGGGCGGAGGCGTCAGGCCTCAAGGCTGATGAGGATCGATCCCTCTCCCCGGGAAGCGAGGCACCAGATGATTTGGTCATGTACGTCGACGGGCCGTTCTCCAGACACGGCGCGGGGGCTGGCGCAGTGCTTATATCTCCCACTCAAGACAAGCTCTACTACGCCGTGCAACTCTGTTTCCAGCACGGAGAAAAGGTCTCCAACAACATAGCAGAATACGAAGGCCTGATAGCAGGCCTGAAAGCCGTAGTCGCCCTGGGGGTGAAGCGCCTTACCATCAAGGGTGATTCACAACTCCTTGTCAACTTCTCCAACAAAGTATACGAGCCGAGGGATGAGCACATGGAAGCCTACCTCACGGAGGTCCGCAGGATGGAGAAGCAGTTCTGGGGACTGGAGTTGCAGCATGTGCCTCGCGGCACAAATCAAGAGGCTGATGACATCACCAAACGGTCATCCAGGCGACTACCTCAGGAACCTGGCGTCTTCGAGGAGCGGCTCTTCAAGCCCTCGGCGACGCCATCACTGTCAAGCACGGTGCAGCCTCGGGAAGAGCTCCCCCAGCCACCTGCCTCGAGAGCCCCGGTCTTCGTCCCGGCCTCAAGAGCGCGTCTGCTCCTGACGCTGGAGCCTCAGGATGGGTGCTGGATCACAGAGCTCAGGAGTTACCTGACGCAAGGGACCTTGCCGGAAAAGGAGGAGGAAGCGGAGCGTGTGGCGCGGTAGGCCACGGCGTATTGCATCAGGGATGGAGAGCTCTACCGGAGACGACGGAATGATGTGTCCCTACGTTGCATTTCCAGGAGCAAGGGAGGAGCTGGCGCATATACACGGTGGAGACTGTGGGCATCATTCGTCATCACGGACCCTCGTTGGCAAAGGCGTTCGCGGCGGGTTCTATTATTACGTCGCTCAATGATGGCGTGAAACTGGTGAAAGCTTGCGAGGCCTGCCAATTCCATGCCAAGCAGATCCATCAGCCGGCGGGAGGTCTGCAAATTATACCCCTCTCGTGGCCATTCGCAGTCTGGGGGCTGGATATCCTGGGCCCGTTCCCTCGGGCGCCGGGAGGCTATCGCTACCTCTACGTCACCGTGGACAAGTTCACCAAGTGGGCTGAAGTGGAAGCGTTCGCACATCCCCGCAGGTTCCGCGGTCAAGTTCATCAAGGGCATCGTGAGCCGGTTCGGGGTGCCAAACCGCATCATCACCGACAACGGTTCGCAGTTCACCAGTAACCTCTTAAAAACATACTGTGCTAACCTTGGGACGCAGGTATGCTACGCTTCGGTAGCACACCCGCGGAGCAACGGTCAGGCCGAGCGGGCCAACGCAGAGGTCCTGAGGGGCCTCAAAACCAGGACCTTCAAGAAGAAGCTGGAATCCTGCGGCAGGGGCTGGTACGATGAGCTTCAGTCTATGCTGTGGTCCATCCGCACGACCGCGACCAAGCCGACTGGCGAGACCCCGTTCTTCCTGGTTTATGGAGCTGAAGCGGTCCTCCCTCACGAGGTCAGACGTCGTTCCGCACGGGTCCTGGCGTTCGACGAGGCGCAGCAGGACGCCATGCGGGGGACGGACCTCGTGCTGGGGGAGGAGCATCGTCGAGAAGCCGCGCTACGAGCGGCAAGGTACCAACAAGCACTGCGGCGATACCACTGCCGCAACATTCGCCCCAGGACTCTTGAGGTAGGGGACCTCGTGCTCAGACGGGTTCTCTCCAGGGAGGGATTGCATAAGCTCTCTCCCATGTGGGAGGGCCCGTTCAAGGTTGTTCATGTTTCCAGGCCCGGCTCCACGCGCTTGGAGACTCAGGAGGGGGTGCCCGTCCAAAACGCGTGGAACATCCAGCATGTCCGAAGGGTTACCCCTGAAAAGGCCCGGTGCCTGTGAAGAAGGCGAATGCCTGTGAAGTTGTTGCATTCCGGAAAAGGACCGGTGCATGTGAAGAAGGCGAATGCCTATGAAGTTGTTGCATTTCGGAAAAGGCCCGGTGCCTGTGAAGAAGGCGAATGCCTGTGAAGTTGTTGCGTTTCGGAAAAGGCCCAGTGCCTATGAAGAAGGCGAATTCCTGTGAAGTTGTTGTGTTTCGGAAAAGGCCCGGTGTCTGTGAAGAAGGCGAATGCCTCTGAAGTTGTCGCATTTCGGAAAAGGCCCGGTGCCTGTGAAGAAGGCGAATGCCTGTGAAGCTGCTGCGATTGGGAAAAGGCCCGGTGCCTGTGAAGAAGGCAGAAGCTCGCCGCCCGTGACACTCTCACGTTATAATGAGTGGGGTTGTACACGCGCCAGAGTCTCCGGAGTGCCGCCCTCGGGCCTCGGGGGCTCCCGCCCACGCCCAGTGGCAGCACTTAGCTCCGCGTTGGTGAGAAGACGTCGAAGACTAGATTAGGTGCCGGACGCGACTTCTTTCATTTGCTTTCTGTAGTTGGCTTGTTCATTCCCATTTGAAGTTTTATTGAAGTTGTTTCCATCTTTGGCTTGTGACTCTCTGCCTTTTTCGCACTCCTGTCTTGATTTCTTTCGCGCGAGTGTTGCAAGGGAGCGGGGTGGGCACCCTCGCGAGCGTTTTCTGCCACTGTCACCTAAGGCTTCCCAAGCCGGGTCCGCTACGGGAGCACCCCTCCCAGTCCGTGCCCCACGGGCACCGTGACGCGAACACAGGGCCTGGGTCGGTCGCCTCCGCAACTGAGGCCAGAAGCTACCTCTCCTGACTAACCTTTGCAGGACATGAAGCATTCGACGAGGCCTCGGCCTCGGGAAGCGAAGACCACGACAGGTCCCCCCGAGCTAGTAATTTTTACGCACAGGCGTGTGGCACAAAGGCATAATATAGAAATAGCGGAAACAGTATGACAATTAACAGCAACAGTCCAGGCACGCCCCTGCGGGGCCCTACACTACTGTCTTTCTGCGCAGGAAGGGGGGAAGAACAAAATAGGCGCGACTCGCTTGGCACCAACTTGCGGCGAAGGCTTGTACCGCCTCCGGAGCTCAGGCGGACTCCCTCTCGCGCTTCACCGGGGTGCGACGGCGGGCAGACCCGCTACCTCCCTCCAGGCGGGCGCGACGGCACGGAGGCTGGTCGCGACCACCACTGGAGGAGCTGCTGTCCGAAGGAGAGCCGCCGAAGCTCGACGAGCCCCGAGCGCCGCCGACCACGCGCGCGCTGCCATCTTCATTCCGATCATCGCCAGGGCTGGGCCCACGGCCGCGGTCATTGTCCTCGGGGCAGCACCCGACGCGGCGACCGTCTTCCCCGAACACCCTCACGTAGAGGGTGGCATCGCTGTCGAACTTGAAGTGCAGGGTGCACCGCCGGCTTAGACCACGTGCGCGGGCAAACGTTTGCCAGCCGTGGGTCAGGGCCACGCTCCCGGCGGCGGAGACCTCCAGCGAAGCCCAGGAGGCCTGGCTGCAGCAACTGTCCGCCTGGAGCCAGAGGCCGCCCGGGGCGCCGGCCGGAAGTTCACCTAAAAGGAAGCGGGAAAGCTGGAGCCAGGTGCAAGTCGGCTCCACCGACCACACGACAAACTCCGGCAGCACCTCTGCCGAGTGGAAGCGCGGCCTAGGAGGTCGCGCAGTCATAGAGCGCCCCCCATCAACGGCCTGGCGCCCATCGCCGCACAGGAGATCGCCTCCACGGCGGGGGGGCACATGAGCCACGTGGTGCTGCGAGGACGGCCTCGACCGCGCTTGGCCGGGAGAGAGTCAGGCTCCACCTGGCGGGCCTTTCCCTTCTCCGCGGCCGAGAACCTCTTCGACGGAGCCATGGAGAAGAGAGAGAAGCAAGAAGAGATGGGCTGGAAGAGCTCGCGTCGTTCCATACTTATAGCCGGAGGAGGCCAATCGTCGACCTCCACGATCACAGGTAATCATGACCCGTTTTTGCATGCAGGGACTTGTCAAGTCATGCGGTTGCCGAGGCATCATGGGGAAGTGGAGACGCCCACGACCAACCAATCGCCACGCGGCGCTCAAGGCCGCAGGCTGTTGGGGCCCGCGGCGCTTCGCACTTGCCCTTTCGCTTCTCTGCTAGGCCAAGTCCAGGCGCGCCTTGGGCCCGGGGGGCTAGTGTCGGTGTTCTGGGAACGGGGGTACCCAGACTTGCCTGCCTATGGCCTGCGGCATGGCTCAAGGGGTGGCCCAGTACGACCCATCTTCATCAACACAAGCTCGAGATCCTCGCGAGGGGCCAAGCCTCGCGGGCGGACGACGGGAAGCTTCCTCAGGCACGGCCTCATCAGGCTGGCTCGCGAGGAGGCGGAGAGATCAAGGCGGGGTACCTCACGAGGCGCCCATGACGCAAGCCATGACGACCGAGGGCGCCAGGCGGGCGCTAGCCCGCGCAGTGTCCTCATTTCTCTTTTGGTTCAAAGGAGGCAAGCGCAGGCCAAGGCATCAGGAAAAGGCAACCATTTTGGTGCAACAAGACCAAGACCAGCAGGATGGCAGAATGGAGGTCATCGTGGAGCCCAAGCCGGCATCACCGTCAGAGTCTTTGGCAGGCGAGGACCGACTTTAGTCAGGATAAGTGTACTAAATGTTCCCCTTCAAAATGGCCAATTGTTGGCGCCCTTCCCGCTCAATATTTGGGGAGAGGCCCAGGGCCTCTACCTATAAATAGGACTAGCCACCCACAGGGTAGAGGATCGGCATCTAGAGAGAGAGAGAGAAAGAGAGGCGACTGAACTGCCCTAGCAGTTCATCGCACCAGCTCAAGAACAGCCCCTCGCGAGGCTGTTCTTCCCTTGTACTGTTCATCATCAGCCCAGAGGCAATCCACCACACCACACACTGGAGTAGGGTATTACACCGCAATGGTGGCCTGAACCAGTATAAACCTCGTGTCCTATGTGTTGTTCTTCGTGTAGTTTTAGATCCTTGCGAGGCGACGAGACGTAGGTAGGTTGGAGGTGCGATCTCCGCGTGCACCCCAGAGTTCGAACCTAGAGGGTCTGCCGGAACCCGAAATCCGACAACTGTAATTGAACACTCTTGAAAGTAGTGTCGTAGTTTCCGGGATGCCATGAATACCGCATATGCTATTTTTTGATAATGTGGGTATCGTGATTTGCATGGCGTGAGGACAGTGGATACATAGTATACCGGCTTTTGAAGTGGTAATATATGTCCATCTGTTGCTAGTTCGACAACGAGCACTGCGCTTACAACTTGATGGGTTACCGCTATGTACAGGAACATTGGTTCGCTGATGCTTGGCGTGGCCAGGATTGGGTTGGTGGCCAGAATGGCCTTTATGTCTTCCAGTCTAGCCGTGGCCGCGTCCGTCCACTCGAAGTGTTCGGTGCGCCGAAGGAGGTGATAAAGCGGTAATGCCTTTTCTCCTAAGCGGGAGATAAAGCGTCTTAGGTCCGCCACGCATCCGGTTAATTTCTGGATTTGCTTGAGGTCAGTTGGGATGGCCAACTGTGACAGGGCTCGGATTTTAGCCGGATTTGCTTCAATTCCTCTGCTGGAGACGATAAAACCCAGGAGCTTTCCGGCGGGTACGCCGAAAATGCATTTTTCTGGGTTGAGCTTGATGTCGTATGTTCGGAGATTGTCGAACATGAGCCTCAAGTCGTCTATTAAAGAGTCGACATGTCTGGTTTTAACGACCACATCGTCTATCTATGCCTCGACTGTTTTGCCGATATGTTTTTCCAGACATGTCTGAATCATTCGTTGATACGTTGCACCGGCGTTTTTAAGCCCAAAGGAATTGTGTTGAAACAGAAGAGATCGTATGGCGTGATAAATGCCGTTGTGGCTTGGACGGACTCCGCCATCCTGATTTGGTGAGTATGCATCGAGGAAGCACAATGAGTCGTGTCCTGCGGTAGCGTCGCTAATTTGATCGATGCGGGGGAGGGGGAAGGGATCCTTTGGGCAGGCCTTGTTGAGGTCCTTTAAATCGAAGCTTAGGCGCCAGGATTTTTCCTTCTTTGGTACCATCAGCAGGTTTGCTAGCCAGTCCGGGTGTTTTATTTCTCTGATGAATCCGACCTCCAATAACTTGGCTAGTTCCTCTCCCATAGCTTGTCTCTTAGGTTCAGAGAAATGCCGAAGAGTCTGCTTGACCGACCTGAATCCTTTTAGAATGTTAAGGCTATGCTCGGCCAGCCTGCGTGGGATTCCTGGCATATCTGAGGGATGCCAGGCAAATATGTCCCCAACTCTCGTGCTGGAACTCCCGTAGTGCGGCGTCCACAGCGGGGTTTAACTGTGCCCCGATGGAGGCTGTTTTTGTAGGGTCCATTGGATGGACTTGGAATTTGATTATTTCATCCGCTGGTTTGAAAGAGGTGGACTTGGATCTCTTGTCGAGTATCACGTCATCCCTGTCCATGGTGGAGCGTAGCGCAGTTAACTCCTCTGCCGCGAGGGCTTCGGATAATGCCTCGAGGGCCAGTGCAGCTGTTTTGTTTTCGGCGCAGAGCGCTATGTCCGATCATCGGCTAGAGTGATGATTCCATTGGGCCCAGGCATTTTGAGCTTCATGTACCCGTAATGGGGTATGGCTTGGAAGATCATGAATGCCTCCCGCCCTAAAAGGGCGTGGTATCCGCTACTGAACGGGGCCACTTGGAATGTGATTTGTTCGAACCTATAATTCTCCGGCGTGCTGAATACCACATCTACTGTGATTTTTCCAGCGCAACGTGCTTCCTGACTAGGGATGATTCCTCTGAAGGTTGTGCTGCTTTGCTCAATGCGGTTCCTGTCTATTTCCATTTTTTGAAGAGTTTCTTCAGAAATGAGGTTTAGTCCGCTGCCGCCGTCCATGAGCACTTTAGTGAGTCGAAAGCGTCCACAATTGGACTAAGGACCAATGCGGCTGGTGCTCGGGTTGTTCAGAATTTAGGTTCGTCACTGGCATTGAAGGTGATAGCCGTGTCGCTCCATGGATTCATTGCTGCCATCTGGCAGATTTCGGCAAGGCTGCGGAGTGCTCGCTTACGCCCTCTGTTGGAAAAGGCAGTGCCTAGGAGGCGCTTAGGCATGCCTAGGCGCTAGGCAATGGCCAAACGCCTCGCCTAGGGCATAAATGGAGGCCTAGGCAGGGCAAGCAAGGAATTGCCTACCCAAGCAAGAAATCATGCCACATCTTTGCATCGATATGCCAAACGGGTTATATTTCGATGGCACTAGATGGTAATTAACTTATTTATATGCCCTAAACTGATATCAACACCCATATAATAATCACAAATTCACTACCAGTAAAAACTATATTACCGGCTAGACCGCGCCTAGGGCGCTTAGGCACCGCCTAGTCACTAGGTGATGGCCAACTGCCTCGCTTACGCCTACCGCTTTTTCGAACCTTGCTTGCGCCTATTATTTGAGGCGAAAGTCTCGAAGACTTTTAATACTATATTGTAATCCACGGGATGGTGTTCTGCGGCATTTTGAATGAGGAGATCCTCACCGCTCTTGGCCACCTACCGGAGTACCCAACATGCTCTAAGGCTGTGTGTTGGTATGGTATCCGATGTACGGTAAATTTTGCAGGATCCGTTAAGCCATCCCTCCAATACGGTTCCACGCCCTGTAGTCCAATATAGTATGAATCAGGCGACTTACGAGGATGCACCCTTTTAATTTGGACTGGGTGTTTAGTCAGAGCCGGATTATCCCAAAATTTTGTTTCGGTTTTTCAAGCACTTTCCATCGCACAGTACTTCCGTACTATGGCCGCCAAGTCAGCGAAGTGTTCTATGTCACGGCGACTTATAGCGTTAAGGATTCCCTTGTCGGAGCAATTATTGCAGAAGAATGAGATTGCGTCTTCCTCGCGTTAGTCCTTGACCTTGTTCATTACAAGGAGGAATCTAGCCCAATAGTGATGTACTGTTTCCTGGGGCTCTTGCCTAATATAGGAGAGATTGCTTATATCTTGGTGTGTGGGTTGATTTGAGTCTGAACCCTGACCCGATCTGCGACCCAGGGGCATTGGGAGTTTCCGATCTTGGAAGTTCGGGATCCGGGATGTTTCCCGATAGGTTTGGCCCGCTGCCTGATTCTAGGTTCGATGCTTGGGCGACGTCCTCCCGTAAACGGGTATCTGGCTCAGAGAGCTCGGGAATCCGGACATAGTTTGTCCTCAAGATAGAGTAAGAATTGCTGCATTGTTCCTCCACCACCGCTATCTGATGGGTGACCGGCGGAGAGTTAATCTACCTTTGGTCGGGTTTAAGCCCAATATGATCATAGTCCATAGCGACTCCCAAGGCGGCGATGCGATCCAAGAGCTCGTTTAGGGAAGAGAGCTCCATTGGATCCATCTGCTTGGCAAGTTCCGAACCGACATGGAGGATGTTTTCGATGACCCGAGAAGTCATCGTCGGCGCAGCAGCCGAACGGGCGGTCATGACGAAACCGCCTAGCCGGAGGGTTTGGCCGACAGCCAGGGCTCCCCCAGAGGTAACTTTGTCCTTGACAATGAGACGAGGCATCCTTCCTTGCGGTGACGGCACAATGGAACTCTCAATGAAAGCACCAATGACGGTGTCAAAACCGGCGAATCTCGGGTAGGGGGTCCCGAACCATGCGTCTAAGGCGGATGGTAACTGGAGGCAGGGGACATGATGTTTACCCAGGTTCGGGCCCTCTCGATGGAGGTAATACCTTACTTCCTGCTTGATTGATCTTGATGATATGAGTAGTACAAGAGTTGATCTACCGCGAGATCGTAGAGGCTAGACCCTAGAAGCTAGCCTATGGTATGATTGTTGTTAGTCCTACGGACTAAACCCTCTGGTTTATATAGACACCGGAGGGGGATAGGGTTACACAGAGTCGGTTACAATGGGAGGATATCTACATATCCGTATCGCCAAGCTTGCCTTCCACGCCAAGGAGAGTCACATCCGGACACGGGACGAAGTCTTCAATCTTGTATCTTCATGGTCCAACAGTCCGGCCAAAGGATATAGTCCGGCTGTCCGGATACCCCCTAATCCAGGAGTCCCTCAATTTCCTTTAAATAAGTTTGTTTCTTATGAGGAGGGAATTATTTTCCAGAGAAGTAATAAATCATATCCTGGGGACTACGCACACAACCAAGAGCAAGAGAATTAAACCATAACTTAGCATCACCATTTAACGAGAAAGGAAACATCTTAAGAATATAGTAATAGCGAATATTTTCATCATGAGAAAATAGGGTGGCTTCGAGACTCTTTAGGACAGTGTCGCATATTGGGTGTGATAAGTTGGTATCAGAGCCTCGACCGACCATAGGAGCCCCCTTGTTTGATCTTGTAGTTTGGCCGTTGTCCAGTCTACAAGAAAACCTTTGTTGGAGTCTAGTTATATCAGAGAGTAGGAATTCTTTTTACTCCTCAGTCTCTTCGTCGCTCTGGCGAGAAATCTTGACATAGGTGTTTTGACTTACTTCTCTTCCCCTTCAAATTTTTTTAGGATCACGCGGTTAGTTTTTGTTCGTTGCGATGTCAGCTCTTTTCATCCGGTGCTTTTCTCGTCAAGTTGACTTGACCCTTGTCGTCTATTTCGAGATCAATCCGCGGTTCTTTCGCAACGATGTTGTTTTCTCCCTCCTAAGTTTTTTTCTTTCCCACCCGCCCACCCTTTTTCTTCTCAGAGCCGGAGTCCCTAATCGAGTATCCATCCTACTCGTGCGAAGTCTTTGCATTTTTTCCTCACCTATTTCAACTGGCGATTTCTCTTATTCGTTGGTTCCCCGTTCCAAGTTGCCTTTATTTTCAACACTCTCCCACCTCTTTTACTCCTGGAGTGTGATCCTCTATTCAAGCATCAATTTCATCCTTGCGGAGCCTCTTCAATCTTTCCTCAATTGTCTCAATCGGTGATTCTCATCTAGTTCATCATTGTTCATCTTGTTGTCTTTCCCGTGGATCAAAATCAAGTTTTTTGCTGTTGATCATTTTCTTTTCCTCGACTCTAGTATTTTTCCCTTGCTCGTTCGCCTCTCGCCAGTTTATTCTTCCGGAGTACTCAAGTCATCTCAGAAGATTCGTGTTTGCATTCAAATAATTCGAGGTTGTCACCTCATTCCAGTCTTTCAATCATTCCGGTGCGTCATCTCTCTCCCAACCGCTCCTTTCCAACGGTGTTTCTTTCGAGTGGGCCCTAACCCATAGGTCCTTTCCCAGGATCTTACCTGACTCTTCAAATTTTTCCGGAGCTATTCTCAAAGTCTTTTCGAAGGTTGACGTAAGAATGAATTTCACCAGTCGGATGCTTTTCCAAGATTAATTTCAAATCATTTTCATTATTGGCTCAACTTCTTCGCTTTTTCGTTCTCCCGGAGTATCTCAACAATTTTGGTGGTGTTCCTCGTCGACATTCTCAACATTTGAAGACCGAAGAAAAGTTTCCCCTAAATCTTGCTCGCTCTCTTTGAGATTCGTGGTGCTAAGTTGTTAATATCCTCAAAAAATTTCCAATCGTACAATTCTATTCTTACCCATCCGGAGTATTTTAGGAGTTGCTTTTCTGTTTCAGTTATCCGGAGGCCATCATTTCATAATATTCCTTCATTCTAAGTTTTGAGCTTCGTTCGTTTCATGATTGTACCGGTGCTTCGTTCAAGCAATCTTTAATCAGTTCGCGATCTCTTTGTTCTCTTGCATCTTGATCCCCTCAAGTATGTTTTGTTCTTTCAGTTCCTCCGGGTGAGTCATTATCTTTCTTATTCATTTTCAAATTCTGACGGTGGATCATTCAAGATTCGTTTCCTTCCTTATCATATCAATTTATTCGTTCTTTCCAATCCTACCGGTGGTTCTCGAAGACGGTCTCAAGTTTTGCGCTATATCTCCCTTTAAACTTTTCCATCCCGAATAAGTTGCATGCAATCCATTGCTTCTCATTAATTTAATTGGTGGAGTATAAGCATTACATAATTCTTATTCGTCTTTCATCAAGTGGATTAATCTCTTTTTTTCGGAGTTTGTTCTACATATCACTTTTCGGCTCTAAGTTGTTCATCTTTTCTTTTCCCGAGTTCCATGTTTTTATAGCTTGTCTCATTGCGAAGCTCAATCCAAATCATCGCAAGGCTTTAACCTATTATTTTCATCCTTCAATTCTATCTCATCGTCCATTTATACCGGAGTCCTTCACAGTGGTTCAGCAGGATTTAATTCATTCTTCAAGTGTTCATCAAGATTCTTGTTGGAGCTCAAGTATCATTTCCTCTTGCGCCTTGAAGTGCAATTGATTCTCCTTATTCTTTTGAAGTGGAGTTTGGCATTTCTTCATTCTTCTCAGCTATTCAATCATTTCCGTTTGTGGCCGGTCGTCACCTCATAACTTTGTGATGTTTTCAATAAGTCCACAACAAGCTTATTCTTTTGTTGTTGATTTTCCAACAACTCCGTTCAATCCTTCCTTGCAAGGGTGCCATTCAAACTCAATTGTGGTATAAGTTGTCATTTTCTTCTCCGGTCTTTTCATTCCACTTTTTCAACCATCTGGAGGCATTGTGTAGTTCCTCAAGTCAAGTACCATTCCATCTTGTGATCATGCTCTATTCCCTTCCATGTTCAACCAGAGTGTTGCCTAAATTCTTGCATTCTCGTTCATTTTCTATCTTGTTCTAACCGGATTGGTTTCCGAGTCTATCTTATTCATTGAGCTTTTGATTCTCGTCATATTTGCCGTTCCTCTTTTCTACCCGAGTGCTCTTGGTCTTGTTCACCTTATCTTTTGCGTTCTTGCTTCACTGCATCCTCTTTTCTTCCGTCTCGTTCCTAAGATCTCGGGGCGAGATCTCTTGTTAGTGGAGGAGAGTTGTAACGCCCCGAGTATGGTGCGCCAGGTGGCTTCCAGTTATTCACCGTCGTTGCCATGTCATTTGCTTGCGTGTTGCTTCTTTGCCATGTCATCATGTGCATCTGTTTTGCATTCGTGTCTGCCTCTTGCATCTGGTCTCTTTCTCCGTTGTCCGTTTCGCCATGTGACACTCTCACATGCACCCGTTGCTCCTCTTAGACCTTGTTCCTGAGCGGGATAAAAACGTTCTCGAAATGGACCGAGATTTGTCGAGTGGTCTTGGTACATCACCGGTAGACCACCTGTCAAATTTTGTTCCATTTGGAGGTCGTTTGATGCCCCAACGGTTAACCGCGTTAACCGAAACCCTCCTTCTGTTTGCAGCCAAGCACCCCTCCACAACAGCCCACTAGCCCATCTAATCCCCCTTCACGCTTTCCGTCGTTGGATCACGATCGTGTGGGCGAAAACCACACCTCATTTGGACTATCCTACCTCCCTCTACCTATAAATATGCCTCCCCGTCCTGAAATCACGGATCCAAAAACCTAGCCACCTTCCCCCTCCACGTTGGAAACGTCCGGAAGGCGCCGGACGCAGCCGCTGCTGCGCCTAAGTGAACCGGAGCCTGCCACGTGGCGCTCCGCCCGCTCCCACCGCCAAAGCCCTCCGCGGCCCGTGGGAAGCCGTCCTCGGCCCGCGCCCGGCGCCCACGCCGCCACGCCGCTGCTTTCGCGCACCGCCGTTAATCCACGCTTTCGACGCGCGCGCCGCCGCCGCCTCGTCCGTTACGCGCCTGCTACCGCCGCTGCCTCTGCCCTCGCCGCCTCGCCAAACCCGTCGCTGGCCGCGCCACTCGCTGGTCCGAGCTCCGCCGCCCGCCGGACCACCCGCAGCCGTAGCACCTCGTCATTGCCGGCCCCGTCGTCGCCGGATCCGGGGGCGCCATGCCCGGATCCGCCCGCCCCTGCTCGCTGGCGAACCTCCCCTCGCCAAACCTCCTTCCGGGCGCCGCTGACGCCCTTGCCCCGATCCATGCGGGATCGGGAGGACGAGAGCCTGCTCGCCTCGACCACGTGGGCCCGCGCCCGCTCGTGGGCACCGATAGGCCCAGCAGCCCAGCCCCCCCGGCCCGCCTACCTCCTCCTCCAGTCTGGGCCGAAGCCCGTGGTGAGATGCCGTTATACCCCACGCATGCGTCATTTTACTATATGCTGCTCACCTGTTTTTTCCCCTGAAATCGGCCAAGTCTTTTCCTGTTTCAGCATCATATTGCATTCTTGTGATGTGTGTATCTTGGTGCATGCTTGTCCGATTGATGTGTATGATATGTAAAATTGTTTGCCTCGTGATGCTCTTCACGCTAGTGTCATTTGTGTGGATGTTACTGTTAATCTAGATGGCCTAATCGCTGTTGCAAGAGTGCTATATGATGTTAACTGCTGAAATATGTTATAACTTGCTGATTTGTTTTTTCATGTGATTTAATGCATGCACCATATGAGCATCATGCCAACATGTTCTAGGAGCATCTTCATGCCATCTTTACAGTGGAGCAATCCATGTATTTTTATGTGCATTTTGGTGAGTGCATCAATCTTGCAAAGTGTGCTACTTGATGTTGCTGATTTCTGAGACTTGCAAAGTCTATAACTGTTACCTTGTGTTGCCTTGTTAAGTTGAAGCTGCCATCAATTCCATGCATAATCTGGTGATGTTTAGTTCACATGTTTTGATTTCCACGTTATGCTCTATCATCGCATGCCTTTTGATACGTCATATATGTCCTATAGCACATGTTCGCATCGCCATGAACATGCCTAAATGATGTTTCAGTTTTTTGTTTACTTCATGATGCCATGTTGTGAGCTTGTTATTGATTGACCTATGCCCAAATTACATGATTTGAAGGATGCCATGAGTCCTTCATCCATATGCCAAGTTTTTTAATTTTGGACAGCATATGACCTCTGATCGAAGCTTGCCATCATGTTATGCTGATGTTGCTGTTTTACACTTGCTGAACAGTTACAACATTCAATGTTGCCTTGTTGTTTGCCATTGATCTATGCGCCATATGGAGATGCTTGGTGATAATGTTTTGCCATGTTTAACCTGTACTTTAATGCCATGCTTTTGTTTGCCATGATCTTGCAATATATCATCATTTTCTCATGCCTCAAACATGTCAATATGTTATTTCTGCTCACATGTATGCCCTGTTTTTCAGTCATAATATGTGTTATTAAGTTGCTTTTTGCATTGATCATATTGGTTTAATCTTGATGCCTATGAGCCTGAACCTTAATTGTTATTTGAAACATGTTGTCATTAATTTGAGTGCATGACAAGTTTGTGCTGATATGATTCCTGTAGCATGTTGTTTCCTTGATTGCAAAGTGCTTAGTTGCTGTTTTGGGCAGATTGTGTTTGCAACTTGTATTGAGTGTATGTGTTGAACCGTGGCTCTGTTTTGAGCATGCTCTATATGAAACTTGCTTATTTTTGCAAGTAGTTTCACGTTAGCTTATTGCATCGATGTTTTGGAGTGTTTGTGATGTTGTTTTACTTGCATTTGCATCAATGCCATGTTTAACTTGTTTTGCTCATATCTTCTAGGTGGTAGCTCTGAATTAAACAAATTTTATATGTAACTTGACTAGAAAATTGAGTAGATCATCTTGGTGCACTTTAAATTGATGGTTAACAACTTCAACTTTGTGTTTTAATCAGATCTGTAAAATTTCGAAATTTGCATATGAGGACTTACCGGAATTGTTATATGTTGTTTCCGGCCTCATTTAAACTTGTTTTTATGTGTTGCTCTTGTATGCATCATCTCCTGCCATGAGTAGAATCTTGTAGACTTGTCATGCATCATACTTGCTTGAGCATCATGTCATGTTTATGTGTTGAGTGTTTACCTTGTTGTTTGCTTCTTTCCGGTTGTGCTCCTTCTTGATAGTTCCTGTTTCGTTGCGATTTTGAGGATTCGTTCGTCTATGTGGCTCCATCTTCTTCATGGAATTGTTCTTCTTCCTAGCGGGATTTAGGGCAAGATGACCGTTACCTTAGATCTCACTACTATCTTTGCTATGCTAGTTATCTCGATGCTATCGCTATGTCGCGCTACCTACCACTTGTTTATCAAGCCTCCAAATTTCCATGAAAACCTCTAACCTTTTTCCCCTTCCTAGCAAACCGTTGTTTGGCTATGTTAGCGCTTTGCTCAGCCCCTCTTATAGCATTGCTAGTTGCAGGTGCAGTTGTAGGTTGTTCCATGTTGGGACATGGATTTCATGGATATTCTTGGGATATCACAATATATCTTATTCAATTAATGCACATATATACTTGGTAAAGGGTGGAAGGATCGGCCTTATGCCTGGTGTTTTGTTCCACTCTTGCCACCCTAGTTTCCGTCATACCGGTGTTATGTTCCTTGATTTTGCATCCCTAACACGGTGAGGGGTATCGGGCCGTCTTGACAGTTTGCTTTGAACAAAACTCTTCCAGCAAGGCCCAACGTTGGTTTTAACATTTGCCATAATAATACTTTAACCTAATAATTAATTGGCATAGGGCGTCGTGAACCCGAGGATTTCTACATACAGGGCGGGGCCAGCGCTGATGGTGTTTGTTGGGGATATTACTACTGGGCGTAAACCGGCTCGGAGAGGCCGGGTTATCCCGATAATGAATTATTATACTTGAAGCCCATGAAGGCGAAGATGATGGCGCTTTAAGTAAGCCCAGGGCCCAAAGGCGGATTAAGACTTGTAGTGATAAACCAACATTGATACGTAAACTTGTTATATAAGATAGAAAGAGCAGAGACCGAGCCGGACACGATTATGAGCCGGCCTAGGGACCCTGTAGACCGACGGGCGTCAACCCATGTATATAAGGGGACGACCCGGTGGCGGTTTAAGAGAATAGACAACAACTCGAGGCCCAGGCAAAGCGTATTCGCTCCCTGGTCATCGAAACCTAGCAATCCCACAACAACTGGATCGTAGGCTTTTACCTTCACCGCAAGGGGCCGAACCAATATAAACTCTCTGCATCCCTTGTCCGCTTTAACCCCTTTAAGCTAACCCATCGTGATGGCTCCACGAGTAAGTCCTTTCTCTAGGACATCTGCCGTGACAAAACAACGGTAGTTGGCGCCCACCGTGGGGCTATCGCACAATGGTTTCGTGTTCTTAGAGGGCAGCTTCGAAGGTCTCAAGGGTTATGGTGTGGGCTGGATGACCAAGAGTCGTGGAGGCAAGCTCTGCATTGACAACACAGGCTGGGGCCCTGAGGCCGGCTCAATCGAGTACGGGTACCGGGTCCCCTTCGGCGGGATCCATGTTTTTATTGGCAAGATTGGCGAACCGGGCCCTGAGCCGGACATCTGCACCGACATCATCGAGACGGCTCAGCGTGCGAGATCTGCCCAGGTTAAGCCTGTCATGAAGCGTGCCTTCGTGGGAGTCATCCATGGAGTGGAATCTGAGGATAGATCGGAATTTGGTGGCGAAACCGTTGTTTATTCCGGTGACGAGTCATCGACCGGAGAGACCGAGTCATTGTACCAATTGCAAGATGGCTGGATTAAGGGCTGTTCCAATGGCGACAGTATTCTGGACCCCTTTGATCTGCCAAGCCGGGTTGCGATCTTCATGGCCGGTACACAGCCAGCGCTCCACTCTTCGACCGCGGCGGCGATAATTTCCGGGTCAGTAGGAGTGACAGCAGGCGGGGCAGGAGGCCCTGTGCGACCGCAGGCTCGGGTTTTATCTGATTTATTTGACGCCTTGGCAGCACTGATGGAGGAGGTTAATCCGGCAAATCAAGATGAGCATAATGCGGAAATTGCGAAGGTGAAAGATCAGATAATCTAGGCCAGGGCCGACCTGGCAGCTGAGGGCACCAGGATGGCTGCGGAACGGGCCGCATTGGATGCACATGCTTACCGGCTTATGCTGGATCAGAGCGCGTCAAACGATCTCATGAGGAGAAGGTACCGATCTCGCCTACCGCCGGTTTATGAGGCCAAGAAATTCTTTAATACCCCAGGAGCAGGGACCCGCAACCCGCCAGCGGTAAACCGGGTGAAGGCACCTGGAACGGGGGCTCCGGTTCAGCCACGTCTGACTAATCCGCCTCGTCAGAACAACATTTTGTCACAGCACATCCCAACACCGCCGGGTCATTACTCTAACCCGATGGATAACATTGTCGCTGCGCTTCACGACTAGCAGCTGTCCCAATCAAAGGCGAGTCCCCAGTAGTGGTCGAGACGCGACGGGCTAGGGAGCTCCTTCAGACAGCTTTGACTCAGCAACAGGCTTATTCATATAGTCGCGAAAGGATCCATTCTACTCCCCGCCCAAGCCGGAGTTACATCAGGCATATCGATGAACCGGCTGTGTCAAGCAGCGCGCGAAATCGTAATCCGCCCCGTGGCCACAACCCGGCGGGTGGCGGTGGTGATGCCCAGGATGTGGTGGATCGGGCTAGGGCACGTCGAGAGGCCGAGTTAGCGGCGCAACATGAAGCTCGCCTACTTACTCCGGTTCATCCGACCATGACGGTGGAACCAGGGGTTACTTCCAGCTCTTTGGGAGTATGGTGTCTCATCCCAGCGCTGCGCAACGTGCATCTGCCCATGGATTTCAAGGGCCCACGCAAGGTACCGAATTACACCGCCGATTTATCTCCCGAGTCTTGGGTTGAAAGCTACGAGATGGCAATGGAGATGTTGGATGTGGATGATGCGGCGTGTGCTAAATACTTCACCATGATGCTGGAGGGGACATCCCGCACTTGGTTGAAGAACTTGCCGGCTAACTCTATTGGATCATGGGCCGAATTAAGGGCCCGGTTTATCCAGAACTTCAAGGATACATGTAAGCAGCCCATGTCGATCGTGGAGTTAGCTGCATGTGTCCAGGAGGAAGGAGAATCAACAACCCGTTGGGTGCACCGGGTTTCAGAGATTTTGCATTCATCATACCACATCAACGCTGATACAACAGTCTTGACATTGGAAGGCAATTGCCGGTTTGCACCTCTGAAGCTGAAGTTGGGACGGCTCAAACGTCATTGTAATGACATGGGAACACTAATGGCGCTCTGGTAAAGTATGCCGATTCTGATAGTACCAAGGACCCCGAGTCTGATGATGACAAGACAGGGGAAGGGAAAGAAGAGCGGCAACACCAAGGGGCAGCAGCATAACACGGCGGGTCATGGAAGCGGCGGTAAGCGTAAAGCGGATAACAACCTAGATTTTGTGGCTAACACCAACACGCAAGACAAAGGCCAGCGGTGTAAGGGTAAACCGCCCCAGCATGCTGGAGGACCAAGTCCTAATCCAGAGCGCCTGTCTTATCTATTAGACCAGCCTTGTCCAAAGCACGGGACGAAGGACCAACCATCCACGCACCTCTGGAAAGATTGTTATATCATGCATGAGTTCAAAAATTCTGACTTTTTTCGGTATGATCACGGACCGGGCGGCGGTTCAGGCCCTGGATCTCATGGGCCGGGTTACGGTGGAGGCAGTTCCGGTTCAGGTTTTCACGGTAATCAGAGCGGACAGGGTAATCAAGGCAGTCAGGGCAACCAAGGTGGTTATAATCATCAGGGTAATCAGCAGAAACAACAGTAGTTGAATAGTGGGTAGTATCATGTCTTCACCACTAGTCTATGCAAGCGCGATCAGAAGTTTCATAAGAGGGCAGTGAATTCCGTTGAACCGGCGGTGCCCCGTTACTTGCGCCGGTCTGAGCAGCCGATTGTGTGGAGTAGAGAGGATCATCCACCCCGGGTTGATAATCCGGGTCATCTGGCATTGGTGGTGGCGCCTCAGATTGGAGGTTATAAGTTCAAGAAGGTACTCATGGACGGGGGGGGGGGGGGAGTAGTATCAATATCCTTTATTATGAAACCTTCCGTCGCAGGGGTTAACAGATCAAAATCTTAAGCCGTCCAATACGGTCTTCCATGGTGTAGTGCCTGGTAAATCGGCATATCATGTTGGTAAGATAGCTCTGGAGGTGGCTTTTGGAGATGAGCATGACTCAAGATCAGAGACACTGACTTTTGAAGTGGTGAAAATTAAGAGCCCGTATCAATGCTTGTTTGGACGGCCAGCTTATGCTAAGTTCATGGCAAGGCCCTGCTATGTCTATCTGCAGCTCAAAATGCAAGGTCATAAAGGTACCATAACGGTTCATGGAAGCCGTAAGATCGCCTTGGAATGTGAAGAAGGTGATGCGGCATATGCTGAGTCGGTTTGTGCAACAGAGGAGTTGAAGTTCTATAAGGACAATGTTGATCCAGCGGATATGACTTCTTTGAAAAAGCCAACTACGGAGAGTGATCCGGCGTTGAAGTTTAAATCGGCTGAGAGACCAAGCTTGTTGATTTGTTCCTGGCGATTCATCCAAGCAGTTTACCATCAGCGCTAACTTGGATCCGAAATAGGAAAGCGCGCTCATCGAGTTCATCCGTGAGAATCGGGACATCTTCGCATGGAAGCCTTCTAACATGCCAGGTGTATCGAGATAACTCGCTGAGCACACTCTTAATGTTGATCCCAAGTATAAACCGGTCAAGCAGTTCCTTCGCCAGTTCAATGAAGAAAGGCGTAAGGCGATTGGTGAGGAGGTGGCCAGACTCTTGGCGGCTGGGTTCATCGTTGAAGTATTTCATCATGAATGGTTCGCTAATCTGGTGCTAGTACTAAAGAAGAACGACATTTGGCGTATGCATGGATTACACAGATTTGAACAAGGCTTTCCCGACAGATCCTTTTGCTCTCCCTCGTATTGATCAAATCATTGATGCTACGGCGGATTGTGAGCGTTTGAGCTTTTTTGATGCATACTCTGGTTATCATCATATCAAAATGGCAGCTAAAGACCAGGAGAAGACAACTTTCATAACTCCCTTTGGAGCCTTCTGCTATGTATCTATGCCCTTTGGGCTCAAAAGTGCCCAGGTGACTTATCAGCGCTATGTGCAAAATTGTCTTCATGATCAGATCGGCTGCAATGTTCATGCCTATGTGGATGATATTGTGGTAAAGCCCAGAAAGGAGGAGACATTGATTGATGACTTGAAGGAGACCTTTGAGAACCTCCGGGTTTATAAAATGATGCTTAATCCGGCCAAGTGGGTCTTTGGTGTACCGGCAGGCAAACTCTTGAGCTTTCTGGTGTCTAACAGGGGCATTGAAGCTAATCCGGAGAAGATCAAGGCTATAACTTTTTTGGCTAAACCAAAGTGCATCAATGACGTCCAACGACTGGTAGGCCAGATTGCCGCCTTGAGCCGGTTTATCAGTCGCCACGGTGAGAAGGCCATCCCTTTATATCAGATGCTGAATAAGACAGATAACTTCGTATGGAGTAACGCCGCCAATGAAGCGTTTGAGGACTTAAAGCGGCAGCTAGCTGAACCGCCTATCCTTGCTGCACCTGTTGATAAGGAGCCCTTGTTGTTATATGTGGCTACTAATGCCCAGGCAATTAGCGTGGCTATTGTGGTGGAACGCAAGGAGGCTGGAAAGGAATATCCGGTTCAACGACCGGTTTATTACATCAGTGAAGTACTTAGTGAGTCCAAGCAGCGATACCCGCATTGGCAGAAACTGGTGTACGGAGTTTTCATGACAAGCCAGAAGCTTAAGCAATATTTTCAGGGTCATCCCATCACTGTGGTCAGCTCTGCTCCTTTGGGGGATATAATCTAGAACAGGGAGGCGACTGGCCGGATTGCCAAGTGGGCCATTGAGCTTGGGCCTCACGGGTTGAAGTATATGCCCTGGAATGCGATCAAGTCTCAGGCACTTGTGGACTTCAGCAATTACTGGACGGAGTTACAGGCACCAGAAGATAAGCCGGGATCATACTTATTGGACTATTCATTTTGATGGGTCCAGGCAATTGGAGGGCTCGGGGGCTGGAGTCGTATTAACTTCCCCACGAGGTGATAAGTTTTGTTCTGTTCTCCGTTTAATGTTCCCTTGCACTAACAATGCAGCTGAGTATGAGGCTTTACTCCATGGTCTTCGGATGGCTAAGGAGATGAATTTAAGCCGAGTTAAGTGCTTTGGTTACTCGGACATGGTGGCTCAACAAGTGTCTGGTACTTGGGATTCCAAGGACCCACTCATGGCAGCATATCATTCAGAGGTGGATATTGTTGCAGGTCACTTCAAAGGTTATCTGGTCGATCATGTGGACCGGCGGAAGAATGAAGCGGCGGACGCTTTAAGTCGCCTGGGTTCTCAATGTAAACTGGTTCCGCCCAACATCTTTCTAGATGTGCTACATAAACCGTCGGTCAAGCTCCCAACAGAAGAATATTTGGCTGTTCCTGACCCGGAGGCTCGGTTAGTGGCGGCGCCTCACGTCATTCCGGATTGGACGGTATCGTACTTGGCATATATTAACCGGGGCGAGTTACCAGAGGGCGAAACCTTGGCCAGGCAGATAATCCGGCGGTCCAAGTCCATGACTATTGTCAATGGGGAGTTACATCATTGCAGTGTGACAGGGGCGTTTTAGCGTTGTGTATCTCCTGAAGAAGGCCGTGAAATTTTGCATGAGATCCACGAAGGAGATTGTGGTCACCACGCTGGTTCAAAATCTCTGGTAGCCAAGGCGTTTTGTCACGGTTTCTATTGGCCGACGACTCATGCTGATGCTGAGTACTTGGTCAAAAGGTGTGATGGATGTCAAAAATTCTCACGACGCGCTCATGTACCGGCTCAGGAATTGAGGATGATTCCAATCACTTCGCCGTTTGCAACTTGGGGGTTGTATATGGTTGGGCCCTTTAAGAGATCCAAGGACAAGAAGACCCACCTTTTGGTGGCGGTTGATAAGTTCACGAAGTGGGTGTTGGCAGAGCCAGTGAGTAAGTGTGGTGTGGCCACGGCGGTTCAATTCATCAAGAAGGTGATTTTCCGGTTTGGCTTTCCACACAGCATTATAACAGATAATGGTACCAATCGGTCAAAAGGTGCCATGAAGGAGTTCTGTCAACGTGAGCACATCCGGCTTGACGTATCATTAGTGGCTCACCCCCAGTCCATTGGTCAAGCAGAGAGGGCCAATCAAGAGATCTTCAGAGGCATCAAACCCCGGCTTATGGTTCCTTTGCAACGGACGCCGGGTTGTTGGGTAGAGGAGTTACATTCTGTGTTATGGAGCATCAATACTACCCCCAACAGATCGACGGGTTTACACGCCTTTTTTCATGATTTACAGAGCGGAGGCGGTTCTCCCTAGTGAGATCCGTCATGAATCACCTCGTGTAGCGGCGTATGTTGAAGCTGACAATGAGAAGGCATGACAAGAAGCACTTGACCTATTAGATGAGGAGCGTGACATTGCAGCAGCCCGTTCGGCGATTTATCAGCAAGATCTGCGGCGTTATCGCAGCCGTCGGGTTAGAACCAGAACTTTTCAAGAAGGCAATCTAGTGCTCCGACTCATCCAGGATCAGACAGATATGCACAAGTTATCCCAACCTTGGGAAGGACCTTCTGTGGTCAGCAAGAATCTGCATAATGGGTCATAATACCTTATTGATGTTCGAGAGCACAAAGACTCACGTAAATCAGAGGAGGAGACTCACCGGCCGTGGAATATCGCTCGTCTTCAGCCCTACTATACCTGAGCTATAGGCTCTGCTTATGTATATAGTTATGACCATGTATATATTATGATCAATATAATAAACCGGAGCCTCAGCTAAAGCGGGGTATCTGTTGTTTCCTTATATCATGTGTGGTTACATGGGGGCTTCTGTTCATAAAGCGGCGTCCGGTTTACACCTTGACTCAGCTTATAAAGCTTTATATACAAATCACTTGGGGGCTTGGTTGTACTTAAGCCATAGCTACACCTCTTGATCGGCGTAATGCCACTAGAAAAATCACTTGGGGGCTTGGTCGTATTCGAACCATAGTCACACCTCTTGATCGGCTCAAAGCCAAATTACTCCGGATCATGATTCGTCTCCAGCTTGACCTGATGGCTGCGGATCATCTTGCACCGGTTCATCCTCTTCGTCTCTACCCAGCGGCTGGAAGTCAATAGTTGCCTAATCGATCCTAGTTAGGGCTTGGAACACAACTTCGTCGTTGATAAGGGTGGACGGTTCAATGTCAGGGCCATAGGGGTGAATACGAATTGGCGGGATGAGATTTTGAACTTTGGGAGTTGGTGCAGCAACCCGTTTGTTGTTGACGTCATAACTTGCCTAATAACTTCTTCAGCTAATTGGCAAGTCAGTGGACGTACTTCCCAGTTTATGGCTCAGAGGTCATCATTGCCAAATTCTGATCCGTCTTCTTTTAAGCTCCGATAGCCTTTGCTGACATCCTCCGGATCAAGATTGGGCACCCATGCCTTTGCCCGGTTAGCGCGGTCAGAGCACCGGCTCTTGCAGCAGATCTCTTTAGTTCTTCTACCTGGGCAGGTAGCATTGACAGCCTTTCTAGGGTCTCCTTGATTAAAGTCGGTGGAGGTTTGTTGTGCGAAGTAGTGTAGATAATCAGTTGCGCGCCGGTATATAACTGCTCTATAAGGGTATAGGCAGCCTTCAGCTTCTTTGTGATGTCAGAGCCCAGATGACTAATGCGAGTCCATGCATAATTACAAGCATCAGTAAACCGGTTTCGTATGAGATGCTAAGTTGAAAATATGAGGCAAGGATGTTTACCAAATACAAGAGTCATTATGGCATGCATCTGCCGTTTTACGCCAGTCAGTTCATCTACTACCGGTTTAAGAGCTGCTTCTGCGTCCTCGGCTCTTTTTTGCAAAGCGGATTTTTCTGTCTCCCAATCCGCTCGCTCCTTGTTGAAACTCTCCTTTAGCTTTTCCATAGCGGCTAAAGCGCTAGTCAGCTCATCCTTTGCCTTGGAAGTTTCGGCTTGCTGGGACTTGATGTTTTCTTGCAGATCGGCGGTTTGAGAATATTTTTTGCTCAGCTCAGCCTATAATAAACAGACATATTATGAGATTGACGGTACATATTTGAAGTACCAAGTACATAACAAGTTATGCACCCGATACTTGGGGGCTAATGCATATTTGCTTGTTTTCGGAAATTTCTACAAGTCCCAAGCACAATACAAGTGTTACTCTTGGCACTTGGGGGCTAATGTATGTTTGCTCACAATACTGCTATGGGAATTCTTCTACAGTCCCGGTTTATCTTTATAAAGTTAAACCGGCCCTTGGGGGCTACACCAATGAAAATATACAGTATTGCAATTTTAAAATACCGATTCATCTTAAAGAGATAACCCGGTCCCTGGAGGCTAAACATGCAAAGTTAAGTTATTATTAAGTCTCGGTTTGGATTGATATCATAAACCAGCCCTTGGGGGCTACTGGAGTTGACATTGGAAATTGGACATAAGAGAAAACAGTTGTGTGGTTACCTCATATCGCTGCTTCATCAGATTTACTAAACCGGCTTCATAGTCGCGTCTAGTATACAGACGGTTCAAGAAGTCAGAGTGAATGTCTTGGGCGTTGAGATGGGCGTAGTTGGATAAATCGGTGTTCCATTTACCCTTGCCCATAGCAGAAAGCTCATCCTTGGCGCTATGCTTGGATAAAGCAACCGGGTTGCCAGGAGCAGTGTGGCTGACGCCAGTAATCATAATGTCGTCTTCTTTATCATCAGTGGCCTTCACTAGAGTGGATGGCTTATCAGCAGCCTTAGCCGGACTGGCCGCTTTACAATCTGTGCGAGCCGGACTAGTCGGTTTGTCCGTATGACCTGTGGTGTCAACTTCTACTCATTCAACAACGAAGTCATAATCTTGTTGCGGCGGATAATGAAGCAGAAATTCAGCATTGGTTTCTACTGGGTCTGGGATTTTCTCTGGTTCAACAACCACATTTTTGTCAGCCGGTTTGTTTAACCGAGCCTTCTTGCTCGGTCTTGGCTTGGCACTGAAGAACAAATATAAAAGTCAATAAACTGTGTACACCATAAAGCATTGAAAATAAGTTTAAAGGTATGACTCACGCAGGAACTGTCTTGAGGGTCGGAAGTCAGTGTGGTCATGGACTCGCCAGAGGATGAGTGAGGTGTTCCCTGATAATTTGAATCAGATGGATTAAGAGGCTGCCGGAAACAAGCTGCCTTGGGGCAAGAAGTATCAAGAGTATAAGAGACCTCTGATCGGCGTTTCCGAACCGGAGTGTTCGGTAAACCGACGGAGGTAACTACCTAGCCGCTGTGCCGGGTTGTGCGGTGAGCTTCGTGTTGCTAGATCTTCAAAAGAAAGTTTGGGTCCAAGTGAGCAAGGGGGTGAGAAAATTTTATTTTATGGTTTGCTCGACGGATTTTTGATGTTGGCAAAGGATCTGAATCGGAGGAAAGAATAATTACCTCAACATCATCATCTTGAGTGCCTTCAGCGTCGTCCTGATAATAGTCATTGTCAATGACGTGTATGAAAAATGAACCAAGAGAGTCAAGTTCTACCTTTGAGTTCGTATTAGCCTCATCGGCATCTGCATTTGGCTCGGAAGACGCAGTGGTCCTTTTCTTGGTAGGTTTTTTAACAACCTTGGTCTTCGGGCGAAGTGGCTTTGCCGGTTTGTCTTGCGGTTTTGCCAGTTTATCTTGTGGTTTTTTCTTCCAGAACGGATCATCTCCCTGACAAAGATGGACAAGATTTTCAAAGAATATCTGAAAGAAGCAAGTTAAAAAAAATTATGTGACCCTTACCTTTGGAGGTTGTTGGAAACACAGAAAGGACTTAATCCGATCCGCTACGCATACCCTCCGGTTCATTCAAAGATCTTCTTCACAAATTTCAATAACTTCAAAGATCTGTAAGCTGGATATCAATGTGTAGTTGAGGGTCCTTCAAGCTCCCGGTATATTCACACATTAAACCGGGGCGTCGGCTTAAGGGCAATATGCTCCAAGTTATCCAATAGCAAGCAAAATCAACACCTGTTAAACCGTTTCCATAAAGGCCCTAAGCTTTGACAGTTGTGGAGCATAAGTGGCCCTTTCCTTTGCAGTCAACCTCTGGGGAAAGGGATGTGATTTCTAAGACGGTGAGGGTGGTAACCTGGCAAAGGATTTTCATTAATTGAAGATGTATCTTTGAAGTAAAACCAAGTCTGGTTCCACTCCTTGGGGTGACTGTGAAGATTGGCGTGAGGGAAGCTGACTTCCTTCCTCTTTTGAACCGCCATTCCGTCGAGCTCAATATTGGGTCCGTCTGTGAACTTTGTGCGATAGTTTAAGTGGAAGAAGTCCCTAAACAATTCAACTGTGGGCTCCTCTTGAAGATAAGCCTCACAAAAGACTTGGAAATGGCAGATGTTGGACACAGAGTTTGGACCGATGTCCTGAGGATGGAGCTGAAAACTAGCAAGCACATCTTGGAAGAATTTTGAACCGGCAGGGCTAAGGCCTCGACCCAGATGGTCAACGAAGACAACTACTTCTCCATCCTTGTGTTCAGGAGGATTTTCCGGACAGGGGGCCCTCCAGTGGATGATCTCTTTCATGGCTAAAGTGCCAGTTGCGACGCATCTGTCTAATTGATCTTTAGTGACCCGGGAAGGAGCCCAATTGCACTCATAGACTTGTTTGGCCATTTCAATGGAAAGCTGAAACATGATTATTGCCAGTTTAAGGTTTATATTGAATAAGTATAAAGCGGTGCAAGAGCAGAAGAAGACAGAAATATGTACACATTGTTAAACCGGAATCAGTCACGGGAGATGTACAGAGGTAAAAGCGACTTGGCATTTCAACATCTGACTAATGGTACTTACCGGATTATCACTTTTTCTATAAAGATTAAGCCGTCTACTCTGATATAGAAGATACATATCTAAGATGCATAAGTGAAGAAAAAACAAGTTTCACAGCAAGGCTTGATAATTTCAGATCTGCAGTGTGACAGAAAACTAGAAAGTATTCAGACCTAATTTAAACTGCTTGAACAGTTCAGCAAGTTAGATGAGTTTTATATAAAGGAGAAGATCCAATAAGGAAAAAAGGGATTATGGCTAGGGCCGCACAAGAAGTATCAGATCCAAGCTAATCGTTTGTGCTAATAAGAAGAACAGGCAAGAACGGCACCGGAGCTTCAATAAACTCCGATGAACGCTGAAACCCAAATGGTGGATCTAGAGCAAGGAAAAGAAGAACTTACTGATGTTGAGGGAACAGCAGAGGAGCGCTGCATTTCTCTGGTGCAGTCAGGTAGATGTAGCGGCCGTCATTGGGGCGGAAGCGAAGGACGATGGCGGTGGTAGAGCTCCAATGGTCGGGCGTTGCGAGGAAGAGCACGATGTGAAGGGGCGCGAAGGGGAAAAGTGAAAAGGAACCCTCGTCCTTATTTATAAGGTGAATGGATAAGTGGCAGGCGCGAGAATTGAGGAGCCCGAAAAATGGGATATGTGATTGCTCTGTTGCCTCGATCGTCGGAGGCTCATTAATGAAGGTGAGCTATATGCGATCTTTATCATCAATGGCCTTCGCTTGAGTGGACGGCTTATCAGCACCCTTAGCCAGACTGGCCGCTTTATCATCTGTGTGAGCCGGACTAGTCTGTTTGTCCGTATGACCTGTGGTGTCAACTTCTACTCGTTCAACAACGAAGTCATAATCTTGTTGCGGCGGATCATCAAGCAGAAATTCAGCATTGGTTTCTACTGGGTTTGGGGTTTTCTCCAGTTCAACAACCACATTTTCGTCTGCCGGTTTGTTTAACCGAGCCTTCTTGCTGGGTCTTGGCTTGGCACTGATGAACAAATATAAAACTCAATAAATTGTGTACACCATAAAGCATTGAAAATAATTTTATAGGTATGACTCACCCAGGAACTGTCTTGAGGGCTGGAAGCTGTGTGGCTGTTGACTCGCAAGAGGATGAGTGAGGTGTTCCCTAATAATACGGATTAAGAGGTTGCCGGAAACAACCTTCCTTGGGGCAAGAAGTATCAAGAGTATAAGAGACCTCTGATCGCCGTTTCCAAACCGAAGTGTTCGGTAAACCGGCGGAGGAAACTACCTGGCCGCTGTGCCGGGTTGTGCGGCGAGCTTCGTGTTGCGATGTCTACAAAAGAAAGTTTGGGTCCAAGTGAGCAAGGGGGTGAGAAAATTTTACTTTCTGGTTTGCTCGATGGATTTTTTGTGTTGGCAGATGATCTGAATCGGAGGAAAGAATAATTACCTCAACGTCATCAGCTTGACTGCCTTCAGCGTCGTCCTGATAATAGTCATTGTCAATGAGGTGTATGAAAAATGAACCAAGAGAGTCAAGTTCTACCTCTGAGTCCGGATTAGCCTCATCGGCATCTTGATTTGGCTCGGAAGAGGCAGTGGTCCTTTTCTTGGCATATTTTTTAACAACTATGGTATTCGGGCGAAGTGGCTTTGCCGGTTTATCTTGCGGTTTTTCTGGTTTATCTTGTGGTTTTTTCTTCCAGAACGGATCATCGCCCTGACAAAGATGGACAAGATTTTCAGAGAATATCTGAAAGAAGCAAGTTAAAACAAAAAAAAGTTACGTGACCCTTACCTTTGGAGGTTTGTTGGAAACACAGAAAGGACTTAATCTGGTCTGCCATGCATTTATCTCTCTCGCTCATTCAAGATCTTCTTCACAGCCTCAAGAACTTCAAAGATTCTGTAGTCGGATATCAGTGTGTCGTTGAGGGTCCTTCAATCTCCCGGTATATTCACACATTGAACCGGGGCGTCGGCTTAAGGGAAATATGCTCCAAGTTATCCAACAGCGAGCAAAATCAACACCTTTTAAACCGTTCGCCATAAAGGCTCTAAGCTTTGACAGTTGTGGAGCATAAGTGTCCCTTTCCTTTGCAGTCAACCTCTGTGGAAAGGGATGCGTATTGCTAACACGGTGAGGGTGGTAACCCGGCAAAGGATTTTCATCAATCGGAGATGTATCTTTGCAGTAAAACCAAGTCTAGTTCCACTCCTTGGGGTGACTGTGAAGCTTGGCGTGAGGGAAGCTGACTTCCTTCCTGTTTTGAACCGCCATTCCGCCGAGCTCAGTATTTGGTCCATCTGTGAACACTGTGCGACGGTTTAAGTGGAAGAAGTCCCTAAACAATTCAACTGTGGGCTCCTCTTGAAGATAAGCCTCACAAAAGACTTGGAAATGGCAGATGTTGGACACAGAGTTTGGACCGATGTCCTGAGGATGGAGCTAAAAACTAGCAAGCACATCTCGGAAGAATTTTGAACCGAGAGTGCTAAAGCCTCGACCCGGATGGTCAACGAAGACAACTACTTCTCCGTCCTTGGTTTCAGGAGGATTTTCCGGACCGGGGGCCCTCCAGTGGATGATCTCTTTCTTGGCTAAAGCGCCAGTTCCGACGCATCTATCTAATTGATCTTCAGTGACCCGGGAAGGAGCCCAATTGCACTCATAGACTTGTTTGGCCATTTCAATGGAAGGCTAAAACATGATTATTGCCAGTTTAAGGTTTATATTGAATAAGTATAAAGCAGTGCAAGAGCAGAAAAAGACAGAAATATGTACACATGGCTAAACTGGAATCAGTCATGGCAGATGTACAGAGGTAAACGCGGCTTGGCGGTTCAACAGGGGACTAATGGTACTTACCGGATTATCACTTTTTCTATAAAGATTAAACCATCTACTCTGATATAGAAGATACATATCTAAGATGCATAAGTGAAGGAAAAACAAGTTTCACAGCAAGGCTTGATAATTTCAGATCTGCAATGTGACAGAAAACTAGAATGTATTCAGACCTAATTTCAAGTGCTTGAACAGTTCAGCAAGTTAGATGAGTTTTATATAAAGGAGAAGATCCAATAAGGAAAAAAAGGGATTATGGCTACGGCTGCACAAGAAGTATCAGATCCAAGCTAGTCGTTTGTGCTAATAAGAAGAACTGGGAAGAACGGCGCCGGGGCTTCAATAAACTCTGATGAACACTGAAACCCTAATGGTGGATCTAGAGCGAGGAAAAGAAGAACTTACTGATGTTGAGGGAACAGCGGAGGAGCGCCGTGTTTCTCTGGTGCGGTCAGGTTGATGCAGCAGCCGTCGTTGGGGCGGAAGTGAAGGACGACGGCGGTGGTAGAGCTCCAATGGTCGGGCGTTGCGAGGAAGAGGACGATGTGAAGGGGCACGAAGGGGAAAAGTGAAAAGGACCCCTTGGCCTTATTTATAATGTGAATGGATAAGTGGCAGGCGCGAGAATCGAGGAGCCCGAAAAAAGGGATATGTGACAGCTCTATCGCCTCGATTGTTGGAGGCTCATTAATGAAGGAAAGCTATATGCGATCTTTTAATGGCAAGTGACGTCATGGCGATTTATCATTGTCCTGGAAAGTGTCGTCACCGCGGTTTACAAGATTATGCGAAGGTGCTGAAGAATAAATTTTCTTAAGTATTGAGGATTGACATGAACCATTTCAAATCAATCTGGGGCCTAATGTTGGGGATATTACTACTGGGTGTAAACCGGCCCGGAGAGGCCGGGTTATCCCCATAATGAATTATTATACTTGAAGCCCATGAAGACGAAGATGATGGCGCTTTAAGTAAGCCCAGAGCCCAAAGGCGATTAAGACTTGTAGTGATAAACCGACATTGATATATAAACTTGTGTTATAAGATAGAAAGAGTAGATACCGAGCCGGACACGATTATAAGTCGGCCTTGGGACCCTGTAAACTGACGGGCTTCAACCCATGTATATAAGGGGATGACCCGGCAGTGGTTTAAGAGAACAAACAACAACTCGAGGCCTAGGCAAAGCGTATTCGCTCCCTTGTCATCGAAACCTAGCAATCCCACAACAACTGGATTGTAGGCTTTTACCTTCACCGCAAGGGGCCGAACCAGTATAAACTCTCTGCGTCCCTTGTCCGCTTTAGCCCCTTTAAGCTAACCCGTCGTGATGGCTCCATGACTGTACTTTCTCTAGGACATCTACCGTGACAAAACCACGACTGTGTTGGTCCCAAACAGAGCCACTTGCGGTGCGACCCCTTCACCTGGGGTTTTCGGTTGCTGTACGTAGTGCTCATCCGGTCGTGGCCTAAGACGAGATACGCGCAGATACTATCAAAGTGTCGGCACGCCGGGAGGTCTTGCTGGATTAATTTTAGCATTTCCGAAATGTCTTGTGCACCGGGATTCCGAGTCTGATCGGAGGGTCTTGCGATGGAGGATTGTCTCCGTGGATCGTGTGCTTGTCATGGGCTAAGTTGGGACACCCCTGTAGGGTCTAAACTTTCGAAAGCCATGCCCGTGGTTATGTGGCAGATGGGAATTTTTCATATCCGATTGTAGTGAACTTGAAGTAAACTCAATTAAAACACACCAACCGCCTGCGTAACCACGACTGTCTCTTTTCGGGGAAGTTCGAGAGGAGAACACGGTTGGGATATGTTTGAACGTGAGTAGTTCAATATCACTTAATGATCATTACTAGTTTGCGATCGTTTGCGTTGTTTCTCATCTTATGCTTGTACTCGTATGTTAGCCACCATACTTTGCTTAGTCACTTGCTGCAACCTCACAACTTATCCTTTCCATACCCACTAAGCTTTGCTGGTCTTGATACCCAAGGTAATGGGATTGCTGAGTCATCATGGCTCACAGATTACTATAACAACAGTTGTAGGTACAGGTAATGCGATGATCATGACGCGAGAGCGATGTTTGCAGGTTTTGAGTTCCTCTTCTTTGTCGATCTTGGGTTAGGTTCCTGGTCGGCAGTCTAGGCTAGCAGGGTGGATGTTGTTAGAGCTTTGTTTGTGTTTCATCCGTAGTTAGATGTTGATCTATGTATGATATATTGATGTATTCTTATGGCATTGTATGCCTTTTGTATGTATCCCCATCTACTATTTAATGGTTTGATGTAATGATATCCACCTTGCAAAAGCGTGACAATATGCGGTTCTATCCTTGGTGGGACCTTCGAGCCTCTTTAGGATATTGTCACATATTGGGCGTGACAACATCAGTGAGAAGAACTGAGAACTGGTCTCACAAAAGACAACGAGAATCGAATCACTCAAAGAAAAGTGCGCCGGATGAAAAAAAATTGACATCGCAATGAACGAAACTACTGCGTGATCCTAAAAAATTTTGAACAGGAAGAGGAGTAATCAAAACAACTACGACAATATTTCACACCAGAGCGAGGAAGGGACTGGGGAGTAAAAGGAATTCCTACTCTCCGATATAACTAGACTCCGAAAAAAATTCTTCTAGACTCAACAACGACCAAACTATGCGATCAAACAAGGCGGGCTCCTATGGTCGGTCAAGGCTTTGATACCAACTTGTCATGCCCAATATGCGACACTATCCTAAAGAGACTCGAAGGTCCCACCAAGGATTGAACCGCATATTGACACGCTTTTGCAAGGTGGATATCATTACATCAAACCATTACATAAATAGTTGGGGATAGATACTAGGCATAAAAATGCCGCAAGAATACATCAATACATGAAACGTAGAACACTATCCGACTATGGATGCAAACAAAAAAAAGCTCAAATGACATCCACCCTGCTAGACCAGGCTGCCGACCAGGAACCTAACCCAAGATCGACGAAGAAGAACTCAAAACATGCAAACATCGCTCTCGCATCATGATCATCGCATTACCTGTACCTGCAACGGTTGGTGTAGTAATCTGTGAGCCACGAGCACTCAGAAATCCCATTACCATGCGTATCAAGACTAGCAAAGCTTAATGGTATTGAAATGATAAGTGGTGAGGTTGTAGCAAGCGGCTAAGCAAATATGGTGGCTAACATACGAGTACAAGAGTAAGATGAGAATCTACGCAAATGGTCGCCAACTAGTAATGATCACTAAGTGATCCTGAACTACTTACGTTCAAATATAACTCAACCATCTTCTCCTCTCGATCTTCCCTGAAAAGAGACAATCACGGTTAGGCAACGCGGTTGGTGCATTTTAATTGAGTTTACTTCAAGTCCTCTACAACCGGATATTAACAAATTCCCATCTGCCACATAACCGCGGGCACGGCTTTCAAAAGTTTATACCCTGCAGGGGTGTCCCAACTTAGCCCATGACAAGCTCATGATCCGCGGAGGCAATCCTCCATCACGGGACACCCGATCAGACTCGGAATCCCGGTGCACAGGACATTTCGACAATGGTAAAACAAGTCCAGCAAGACCTCCCAGCGTGCCGACACCCTGATAGTAGCCGCGCGTATCTCGTCTCAGGCCACGACCGGATGAGCACTACGTACAGCAACCGAAAACCCTGGGTGAAGGGGTGGCACCGCAAGTGGCTCTGTTTGGGACCAACACCATCAGCGCTGGCCCTTCCCTATATTTAGAAAAACCTCGGGTTCGGGACACCCTATGCTAATTAATTTTTAGGTTCAAGTATTATTATGGCAAATGTTAAAACCAATGTTGGGCCTTGCTGGAAGAGTTTTCTTCAAAGGGAAACGTCGAGAGGGTCCCATACCCCTCATCGTGTTAGGGACACAAAATCAAGGAACATAACACCGGCATGATGGAAGCTAGGGCGGCAAGAGTGGAACAAAACACCAGGCATAAGGCCGAGCCTTCCATCCTTTACCAAGTATATAGATGCATTAATTAAATAAGAGATATTGTGATATCCCAAGAATATCCATGGAATCCATGTCCCAACATGGAACAACCTGCAACTGCACCTGCAACTAGCAATGCTGAGCAAAGCGGTAACATAGCCAAACAACGGTTTGCTAGGAAGGGTGAAAAAGGTTAGAGGCTATCATGGCAATTTGGGAGGCTTGAGAAACAAGTGGTAGGTAGCGCGAATGACGATAGCATCGAGACAACTAGCATAGCAAAGATAATAGTGAGATCCAAGGTGACGATCATCTTGCCTGAAATCCTGCTAGGAAGAAGAACGATTCCATGAAGAAGATGAAGCCACATATATGAACCAAGCATAGACGAACGAATCGTCACGATCGCAACGAAACAGGAACTAACGAGAAGGAGCACAACCGGAAAGAAGCAAACAACATGGTAAACACCCAAGCAAGAACAAGGCATGATGCTCATCCAAGTATGATGCATGACAAGACTACAAGATGCTACTCATGGCAAGAGATGATGCATACAAGAGCAACACACCAAAGCAAGTTTTAATGAGGCCGGAGACAACATATAACAATTCTGGTAAGTCCTCATATGCAATTTTTGAAATTGGTCCAGATCTGATTACAACACAATGTTGAATTTGTTAAACATCAAGTTAAATTGCACCAAGATGATCTACATGGTTTTCTAGTCAAGTTACATATAAAGTTCGAATTATTTGGAGCTACGGCCTAGAAGATATGAGCAAAAGAAGTTAAACATGGCATTGATGCAAATGCAAGCAAAACGAAATCACAAACACTCCAAAACAAGGATGCAACAAGGTAAAATAAAACTACATGCAAAACTAAGAAAGTTTCATATAGGCCATGCACAAAACGGAGCCACGGTTCAACACATACACTCAAAACAAGATTCAAACACAATCTGCCCAAAACACCAACTAATCACTTTGCAATAAGGCAACAACATGCTACAGGAATCATCAGGGCACAAACTTGATATACACTCAAATTATTGGCAACATGCTTCAAATAACGTTTAAGGTTCAGGTTCATAGGCATCAGGTTAAACCAAAATGATCATTGCAAAAGGCAACTTAATAACACAGATTATTAGTGAAAAACAGGACATACATGTGAGTAGGAATAACATGTTGACATGTTGGAGGCATGAAACGGTGATGATATAGTGCAAGAAAATGGCAAACAAAAGCATGGCTTTAAAGTACAGGTTAAACATGGCAAAACATTATTGCTAAGCATCTCCATATGGCCCATAGATCAATGGCAAACAACAAGACAAGATGCAACATGATATAAGATGATTCTCAGACCTGTTTGCAAGCTTGGAATAGAGGTCATATCAAATCTAAAAAAATCAAACTTGGCATATGGATAAAGTACTCATACCATACTTAAAATCATGTAATTGGATTAACTCCAAAAGAGGCATAGATCAATCAATAACTAGCTCACAACATGGCATCATGAAGTTAACACAAAAATGGAACATCATTTAGGCATGTTCATGGCACCGACAACATATGTTACAGGACATATATGAGTCGTAAGAAGGCATGGAATGATAGAGCATAACATGGAGATCAAAACATCTCCAATAGGCATCACCAAATTATGCATGCAATTGATGGTAGCGTCAACACAAACATGGCAAGCGATATGAACAGTTACAGACTTGGTAGAAAAACATGAAATGGCAGAAACAGATTCATGATAACAAATTTGTAAGCCCATGCCACTCATCACAAAGAATTACATGGCATCACAAAGTACTCAACTGTAGTAAGACACATTTATGAAGCCCAACATGTCAAGATCAAGGTCATAGGGTGCATGGATTACTAGCAAAACACAAGGCAAAAGAGAACTTCATGTTAACAAACTGCCAGGAACAATATTTTGCAAAAGTGGAGCATGATAATGAGAAGCTACGCTACTCCATAATTGGAAATAGAGGCATGAATGTATAGAGAAATGCCACATCTTCAAAACTCGCGTACGGAACTATCTCAAAATGTGCATGGAACTATTAGTAGCAATAAGACAACATAGCAACATAATGTAACAGGAAAAGGACTTGGCAGAAATACTAAGTGTCTGAAATCAGCAACATCAGGTGGCCTACTTTGCGTTCTTGTGATAGTCACCACAGAACTGACAAAGATACAAGGCTTACACCACTGTAAAGATAACATGGCGGTGCTCCTAAAACATGTAGACATGATGCTCATAGGATATACACACAAAATGCAATTAAAATGACAAATCAGCAAGTTATAACAATCTCAGCACGTTAGCATCATATAGTACTCTTGCAACGACGATAAAGTCATCAATATGAATAGTAACATGCATTCCAATGACACTAACTTGAAGAGAATCACGAGAAAAACATTTTGATATATCATATGCCCAAATCGAAGCTATATGCTTGGAGATATGGCATGTCATATTTGAGCACATGAGATGGAAGAACTCAGGACTTAGTGAAAATAACCATCTCGCGAAATCGGGACGGAGCCGGTCGGGGACGAGGGGATCTGGGACGGGGGCTGATCTGATCCACTCCCTCAGATCCGTCACGGGGGAACTTCGGCGAGGAACTCCGGCAAGGAGCAGCGCGGCGAGGAGGAGGCGACCTCAGGCGGCAGCGAGGCCAGCGGGGGCATGGGCGCGGCTGCGGAGCGGCGACTGCAGGCACGGGCGGCGGCGGTTGCATGCGGCGCGCGGCGGGCGGTGGCCGGGCGAGGCGGAGCGCTGCACGACGGCGGTGGCCGGTTGCGGTGGTACGCGGCGTGGCGATGGAGGCGACGACGCTTGGCGAGGGGCGGCGCGGGCGTAACGGCGGCGGTTATGCGACATGGAGGTCGCCGGCGGAGAGCGGCGGCGGGGAAGGGAGTCGGGCAGCTCGTGTTCGGTGGCGGCGAGGGATCCAGGCCCGGGCGGGCCGAATCTGGGCCAGGCGGGCCCGCGGCGGTGGAGGAGAGAGAGGGTCGGTGGCGGATGACGTGGCAACACATGATTGCCTCGGGCGCAGTGGCGGACATGTCCGGTGGTGGGAGGATTTGTCTGGCGGCGCGAGGTGGAAGGAGACTTTTGCAATGCGAATTTCGGGGAAAGGGACATATTTATAGGTAGAGGGAGCTAGGAGAGTCCAAATGAGATGCGGTTTTTGCCCGCACGGTCGTGATCCAACGACGGAGAGCATGGAGGGGTTTAGATGGGTTAGTGGGCTCTTATGGAGGGGTGTTGGGCTGTAAAGAGAGAGGGCTTTTACGGTTACCCGGTTAACCGTTAGGGCATCAAACGACCTCCAAATGGAACAAAATTTGATGGGCGGTCTACCGGTGATATACCAAGACCACACGACAAATCTCGGCCCATTCTGAGAACATTTTTTCTCCCGCTCATGATACAATAACAGAGAAAAAGACAACAGAGAAAAAGACTGGATTTCGAAACAGACAATGGAGAAAAAGACTGGATGGAAGTTTTGAAAAACATGACGATGCAATGCACATGATGACATGGCAAGAGGAAACACGCAAGAAATGACATGGCAACAACAGCAAATCACTAGAAGACACCTGGCGCATCGGACTCGGAGCGTTACAAATCTCCTCTACTAACAAGAGATCTCGTCCCGAGATCTTAAGAACGAGACGGAAGAAAAGAGGATGTAGTGAAACAGGAACGCAAAAGATAAGGTGAACAAGACCGAGAGCATTCGGGTAGAAAAGAGGAATGACGAATATGACGAGAATCAAAAGCTCGAGGAACAAGATAGACTCTGAACCCACTCCGGTTAGAACAATATTGAAAAAAGAATAATAATGAAGGAAATTAGGCAGCACTCCGGCTAAACACAGTAAGAATAGAACATGAACTTGACACGATGGAACGATACTTGACGCGAGAAAACAACACAAAGTCTCCGAAAGAATTGAAATAGTTGAATGAACAGAATGGAGAAGAATATGGAAACTTTACCACAATTGAGTTGAAAGCATCCCTAGAAGGAAGGATTGAACGGAGTTGTTGGAAAATAAACAATGAAAAGAATAAGCTAGTTGTGGGCTTATGGAAAATAACTCAAAATTAAGGAGGTGATAACCAGCCACAACAAAAAATGATTGAATAGCTGAGAAGAATGAAGAAATGCAAAGCTCCACTTGAAAAGAATACGGAGAATTATTTGCACTTAGAGACGCAAAAGGAAAGATACTTGAGCTTCTCCAACAAGAATCTTGATGAGCACTTGAAGAATGAATCAAATCCTGCTGAACCACCATGAAGAACTCTGTTAACAAAAGGGTGATGAGATAGAATTGAAGGATGAAATAAGTAAGATTAAAGCCTTGCGATGATTTAGATTGAGCTTCGCGACGAGACAAGCTGCAAAAACTTGGAACCGCGGGAAAGAAAAGATGAACAACTTAGAACCAAGAGATTATTCACCATGAAAAATCTCCGAAGGAAAGGAATTTCTTTGCCACGATGAAATGATAATAAGAATTATGTTATGCTTATCCTTCATCAAATTTAATTGATGACAAATGGATTTGGCATGCAACTTATTCTGGTAGCAAAAGGTTAAAGGGAGATATGGCGCAAAACTTGAGACCGTCTTCGAGAACCACCGGTAGGATTGGAAAGAACGAATGAATTGATAAGATAAGAACGGAAAAGGAATCTTGAATGAGCCACCGTGAGAATTTGTAAGTGAATAAGAAAGAGAATGAATCACCGGGAGGAACTGAAAGAACAAAATATACTTGATGGGATCAAGATGCAAGAGAACGAAGAGATCGCGAACTCATTAAAGAATGCTGGAACGAAACACTGGTACAATCATGAAACGAACGCAACTAAAAACATAGAATGAAGGAATATTATGAAATGATGGCCTCCGGATAACCGAAATAGAAAAGCAACTCCTAAAATACTCTGGATGGGTAAGAATAACATGAAGTAGAACAACGAATCTTGGAGAGAACAGACAAGATTTAGAGGAAAACTCTTCATCGGTCTTCAAATGTTGAGAATGACGATGAGGAACACCTCCAAAATTGTTGAGATACTCTAGTAGAATAAAAAGCGAAGAGGTTGAGGCAACAACGAAAATAATTTGAAAGGGATCTTGAAAAACACATTTGACCGATAGAATTCATACTTGCGTCAAACTCAAAAATATTTTGGGAATAACCCCGGGCAAACTAGAAGAATCAGGTAAGATCCTGGGAAAAGACCTGTGGGTTAGGTCCCACTCAAAGAAACATCATTGGAAAGGATTGTTGAAAGAGAGATGACGCACCGAAACAATCGAAAGAGTTAAATGAGGTGACAACCTCAAAATAATTGAATGCAGACACGAATCTTCTGAGATGTCTTCATCATTCCAGAAGGACTACATGGCAAGAGGCAAGCGAGCAAGCGGAACACTTGAGTTGATGAAAAGAATATGATCAACACCGAAAAGCTTGAATTGGATCCACCGGAAAGAAACGAGACGAACAATGACTAACTAGACGAGAATTCACCGGTTGAGACACTTGAGGAAAAACTGAAGAGGCTCCGCTCGAATGAAATTGATGCTCGGATAGAGGCTCAGCCTCCAGGAATAAAAAGGGATGGGAGGGCGGGAAAAACAAGGCATACATGTGAGGATGAATAACATGTTGACATGTTGGAGGCATGAAACGATGATTATATATTGCAAGAACATGGCAAACAAAAGTAGGGCATTAAAGTACAGGTTAAACCTGGCAAAACATTATTACTCCCTCAATTTTTTATACAAGGCCACTACAAAAAACACATTTTGCATCTATATAAGGCCACCAAGAGTAATCGAGGCAAATATTAATGATGTTTTCTCGTACTAGTAACCCATGGTTTAATTACTAGCATGCATGTAGTGGATGATAATGACACGCTCAACTACTTCCTCCCTCCTAGCCACTCAGTTTCCTCTAATATGCATGCACCCTATTAATTAACCCGGTAATCGAGAACACAAATTGGCATGTAAAGCACGCATTAATTTTTATCTTGGTACCTGTAATTTGAGTTTGTGGCCTTGTATATAAAAATAGAGGGAGTACTAAGGTTCTCCATATGACCCATAGATAAATGGAAAACAACAATACAAGATGCAACATGATATAAGATCATTCCCAGACTCAAAATCTGGGAATGCAAAACATTAACATCAACATAGCATGTTTGCAAGCTCGGAAGGGAGATCATACGAAGTCTAAAATTAACAAACTGGGCATGCGGAAAAAGTACTCATATCCTACTTCAAATCATGTAAATGGAGCAACTCCAAACGAGGCATAGATCAATCAATAACAAGCTCACAACATCGCATCATGAAGTTAACAGAAAACTGCAACATCATTTAGCATGTTCATGGAAATGAAAACATGTGCTACAGGACATATATGAGACACCAAAAGGTATGGCATGATAGAGCATAACATGGACATCAAAACATCTCAAGTAGGCATCTCTAGATTATGCATGGAATTGATGGTAGCATCAATGCAAACATGGCAAGTGATATGAACAGTTACAAACTTGTAGAAAAAACATGACATGGCAGAAACAGATTCATGATAGCAACGTTGCAAGCTCATGCCACTCACCAAAAAGCATTACATGGCATCATAAGGTACCCAAGAGTAGTAAGACACATTTATGAAGCTAAACATGACAAGAGCAAGTTCATAGGGTGCATGGTTCACTAGCAAAACATAAGTCAAAAAGGAACTTCCTGTTAACAAACTGCCAGGACCATTATTTAGCAAAAGTAGAGCATGATAATGACATGATACACTACTCCATAATTGCAACCAGAGTCATGAGTTGATAAAGCAATACCACATCTTCAAAATACTCTTACTGAACTATCTCAGAAAGTGCATGGAACTACTGGTAGCAACAAGAAAACGTAGCAACATAATGTAACAGAAAAGGACTTTGCATGCTTGTGCTAGTCACCACAGAGCTCACTAAAATACAAGGCTTGCACCACTGTAAATATGGCGTGGAGATGCTCCTATAATTTGTAGACATGATGCTCATAGGATGCACACATAAAATCAATGAAAATGACAAATCAGCAAGTTATAACAATCTCAGCAAGTTAACATCTATAGCACTCTTGCAATGATGATAAAGGCATTAATATGAACAGTAACATGCATGCAAATGACACTAACATGAAAGTAATTAAATCAGGATCGACAGAGAATTCATAATCCATATTAGTAACAAAGGTAGGTGCAGTAGCAAACTTAGGATAATATTGCATTCTAGCATTCAAAGATTTTTCTTTCTGCTTAGCTAACAGTTTCTTAAGATCGTCTCTATCATTGCAAGCAAAAAAGTCTCTAGCAGTTTCTTCATCCGTAATATATCCCTTGAGTACAATAGGAAGTTCATATCTAGGGAGAGAATCATAATTTTTAGTTTCGTTAGTTTCAGTAATTTCATTCTCTCTAACCCTAGCAAGTTGTTCATCAAGAAATTCACCTAGTGGCACAATATTATCAAGGAAAGAAGTAGTATCATCATAAGCATCATGGATAGCAGAAGTAGCATCATCAATAACATGTGACATATCAGAATCAATATCATGTGTAGGTGTCGCAAATTTATTTAAAACAGAAGGTGAATCAAGTGCAGAGCTAGATGGCAGTTCCTTACCTCCCCTCATAGTAGAGGGATAGATCTTGGTTCTAGTATCTTTGAGATTTCTCAGAGAGATCAACATATATAAATCCAGAGTGACTCAGAGAATAGAGCTATGCTCCCCAACAACGGCGCAAGAAAAAGGTCTTGATAACCCACAAGTATAGGGGATTGCAACAGTTTTCGAGGGTAGAGTATTCAACCCAAATTTATGGATTTTACAGAAGGGGAGCCAAAAGAATATTCTCAAGATTTAGCAGCTGAGTTGTCAATTCAACCACACCTGAAAGACTTAATATCTGCAGCAAAGTAATATGGAAGTAACGATAACGGTGGCAAAAGTAACAGTAGCAGTTTTGTAGCAATCCTAACAGCGGCAACGGATTTTTTTTAGCAAAGATCAATATGAAACGAACTCGTAGGCAATGGATCAATGATGGATAATTATATCGGATGGCATTCATCGTGCAATAGTTATAACCTAGGGTGACATAGAACTAGTTCCAATTCATCAATATACTGTAGGCATGTATTCGAATATAGTCATACGTGCTTATGGAGAAGAACTTGCATGACATCTTTTGTCCTACCCTCCCGTGGCAGCGGGGTCCTAATGGAAACTAAGGGATATTAACGGCTCCTTTTAATAAAGAACCGGACCAAAGCATTACCACCTACTGAATACATGAACTCCTAAAACTACGGTCATCACCGGTAAGTGTCCCAACTATTGTCACTCCAGGGTTGCCGGATCATAACACGTAGTTGGTGACTATTACTTGCAAGATAGGATCAAGAACACAAATATATTCATGAAAGCATAATTTGTTCAGATCTGAAATCATGGCACTTGGGACCTAGTGACAAACATTAAGCATAGCAAAGTCATAGCAACATCAATCTCAAAACATAGTGGATACAAGGGATCAAACCCTAACAAAACTGACTTGATGACATGATAAATCTCATCCAACCCATCAACGTCCAGCAAGCCTATGATGGAATTACTCACGCACGGCGGTGAGCATCATGAAATTGGTGATGGAGGATGGTTGATGATGAAATGGCGTCGATTTCTCCTCTTCGAAGCCCAAAACAGATTCCAGATCTGCCCTCCCGAGGAAGAATAGGAGGTGGAGGCGGCTCCGTATCGTAAAACGTGATGAATCCTTCTCTCTGATTTTTTCTCTCTGAACTTGAATATATGGAGTTGGAGTTGATGTCGGTGGAGGTCCAGGGGGACCACAAGCCAGGGGCACGCCCAGGGAGGTAGGGTTCGCCATGTCAGATTTCGGGTTCCGCAGACCCTTGAGAGGTTCGAACTCTGGGGTGCGTGCGAAGAACTCGTCCTCCCCAGTCTTCCTACTCGCTAATCTCACAGCCTAGCTCGATGAACTGAATGGGAAAGAGACACAGCAGTTTACCCAGGTTAGGGCCACCTTCCGGTGTAATATCCTACTCCTGCTTTGTGGTGGGTTGGCCTCGAGGGGCTGGTGATGAACTAGTACAGTGGAAAACGACCTCCGTAGGAGAGGTGTTCTTGGGCTCGAGTGAGCTGGTGAGTGAGAGGATGATCTGAATGATCCGTCCCCTTCTACGGTGGTGGCTAGGTCCTATTTATAGTGGCTTTGGTCCTCATCCCAAATGTAGGTGGGAAGGGATCCCACAATGGCCAAATTTGAAGGGAGACAACTAGTACATGCTATCCTGACAAAAGTAGTCTTATCTTGCAAAAGCCTCTGGTCGTGCCGCCATGGTGGGCTCGGCGATGACCTCTGACCTGCCGTCTTGGCTGTCTTGGTCTTGTTGCACGGGAATGGAAACCTTTGGCTGATTCCTCGGGACTCAGCACCTGCGTTTGCCCTCTTAGCACCAAAGAGGAAACTGGTACACTGCGCCCGCTGCCCGCTTGGCCTTGGTCATCATGGCTCACATCATCTAGACCTCGCGAGGTGAGGCTTGCATAGAAATCTCAACTCCTCGGGAGCCAGCCTGAAGAGGCCGCCCCTCGTGGAGGTCTTGGTGCCGTCCTCCTCGCGAGGTTTGGCCCCTCACGAGGGTCTTGAGTTGTTGATGCTGAAGCTCGGCCGTACCAGGCCGTCGATGAAGCCACGCTGTGGGCCGCAGGCAGGCAAGTTTGGTACCCTTGTTCCCAGAACACCGACAGTAGCCCCCGGGCCCAAGCCACGCTCGGACTTGGCTTCAAGGCGAATCCAGAGGGCAAGTGTGAAGCGCCGCGGGCCATAACCGCCTGCGGCCTCGGTCGATGCGTGGCGATTGATGGGGCGTGGGCGTGTCCACTTCCCCATGCTCCCTCGGCAATCATTCCTGGCTGACAAAAAGGTTGGTGCCTGCTACGGAGTCTTCATTGCCCTCCCTTCGTCTTGCTCCAGATCCCCTTCTCCTTTTGCCCGGAAAATCTCCAGATCTACCGAATCTCTTCCCCAAGCCCGCGATGGCCACCAACAAGGCGAAGTCTTCTGCCACGGCTGTGCGCCCGGCCTCTTGGTTTGAGCCGGCCCTGAGCGCGTCCACCATCACTGAAGGGAAGCACCTCGCCGCTGCACTCCAGCTGATGGTAAGCAACAATAACAAGGGGGGAGAGACGGTGCTCTGGGTCTGCTCCGCCAAGCTGGAAGCCATGGGGGACACCGTTTACCCCTTCTTCCTGCACAGCGTCCTTGTCGGGTTGGTTCCCCCTTTCTCCAATATCTTCTACGCCGTCCTCCGCCACTACGGGCTCCACGCCCTTCATCTTCATCCCAATCCCATCCTCCTCCTGTCGGTCTTCGCCTTTTACTGCGAGGCGTTCTTGGGGGTGATGCCCTCTATTGTGCTGCTCCGCCACTTCTTCTACCTCTGCATCTATGGCAGCCAGTGCTTGGGGTGCGCCTGCTTCATCGCGGCCAACGGTAGCAACGCGATCTCACAAACCAGGAAGAAGATTGAGGACTTCCTGAACAAGTGGATCTTCCTGGATGCCAAGCGCACCCATGCCTGGCTGGAGCTGTCGACCGCGCCGCCAACACCCCTGGAAGGATGGGCTCAAGAGAAGCTCACTGATCCCCGGGCGAAGTTGTTGCTGGGGAAGATGACGGCTGACCTGAAGGCGGAGAAGCTGATGGGGGCCATGGTTGTCAAGGAATTCCTGACGCAATGCCTGGCTCCGCTCCAGGCGCACTCGCATCCCTTGTGGATATTTAAGGGCGCAGAAGACAACCTCTGGTTGTGCCAGGACAACTTGTCCGACGAGGAACTGGGAAAGGTCATGCGCACCTTGCTCAGGAAGGACCAGGGTTGCCCCCCGGACACCCATCTCCCGTTGTACCGCCGCGCTGATGGGGAGAAGATTGCCGACGCCCTGCCTATTTTCAATGAGCAGAGGCTCGTGCCGCTGAGCCCTCCCTGCTGCCGGGCTCCCCGGTGACGGGATCCTCCTGTGAGTCTGACAAGGAGGAGAAGGCGGACTCGAAAGCGACCTAGGAAGGCGTGGGGGAGAACTCTCCCCCACGCCGGATTGATCTCCTCTGCGTACTTTCCGATGACGACGACACCGGCGAGCACCCGGTCAGGGAGTCGCCACGCTCCGCCGGGGTCACCACGAGGTCCAGGGCCACCCCTCCAAAGAAGCTAAAGCTGTGGGTCCTGAAGAAGGGCAGATCAACACTGCTTTCCCGAGGCGACACCTCTGCCTCGTCGCCGGCCGATGCAGCCACAGATCTGGTCGTGCGCTCGTCCGCCACTAAGGCTCGCGTATCGGTCCCCATGCCTATGGAGCCTGCGGAGGACGAGGGATTACGACGCCGTGGACTAGTAATTGCGTCGTCTTGTCTTTGCCCCCTGCTCTTGATGTAGTGTTCTGATATTTCCCTCTCTGTGGTCAGGCCAACGCCTGTGGCGAAGAAGAAGAAGGAGGATGGCAAAATCACCGAGGCCAAGCACCCTGCCGCGGCCGCGCCACCTTCATCGAGGAAGGACGAGGCCGGCTCGCGTGCTCCCACGTCAGGGTTGTCCTCCTGAGTCTCGGAGGCCCAACCTCGGGAGAAGGCAGTTCCTGCGGCCAAGCTGAGATCCCGAGGTCTCCGGAGCCCCCGGCTCCCTCTGCTGCTGCTGCCTCGCCGGTCTTGGCACTGGTTCCGTTTCCTCCCCCGTCCATCATGCCGTCGGGCCATAATTCTTCCACCGCGCCCGGTGTCCTCGTGGAGGCCTTCTCCGTGCTGGACCAGCTATGGGGTGATTTTCAGGGCCCCGACCGGCGTAGGGTGTCGGGGCGCCTAGAGCTGATCTCAGGGTGTCTCCGGGCCGACGCATCCGTCAAGGCAGCCTGGCGCCACGCCATGGCGGCCTCAGAGGAGGGCGGGCAGTTAGCCGGCCTAGCCGTCGTTACCCGTGACGTGGCGGTGGAGGACGCCAAGGCTGCCGAGGAGCGCTGCCGCGCGGCGGAGGCCGAGCTGAAGACTCTCCATGACAAGCAAGCCGCCGAGGCCCGCCGGCTCGAGGTGTGGGAGAAGGAGCTGAAGGCCCGGGAAGCTGCAGTTGCCGACCATGACGCCGAGCTGGAAAAGGCAGCCCGACAACAGGCCATCGAACGCAGCCGCCTGGAGAAGTTGAAAGAGGAGATGGAGGTGGAGACGGCCCAACTAGAGTCTAAGAAGAAACTCCTTGCCAAGGCTGAGGAGGCAGCCACCACAGGGCGCGCCGCTTTCGACACCCTCGAGCTGAGATCCCGCAAGGCGCTGCAGGATCTCTACAGGAGCGGGTCGAAGGAGCCGTTGGTGACTCCGGATGAAGGCCCCGCCGAGCTATTCCTCAAGCTCATCACAACGCTCGAGGGCGTTGTCAGCGGAGTTGGCCCCATGGTGGAAGGAGAAGCACGTGCGCTCTCCACCTTGGTCGTGACGCGCCTCTTCAGCCACCTCCATCTTCGTGACCCTGGCTTCGACCTTGGTGCCTTGCTTGATCCCGTGGACCCGGAGTGCTACACCGCCGCTGTCGGAGCCGTGAAGGACCAGGTGGAGGCCCTGATGTGGAAGTTCCTTGTCGTCGACCCTGTGGGCACAGCTGGCGGCAAGGACGGCGGCGACGGCGGCGTCATCGTCAACGACGAGGCTCCCCAAGTGGGCGATGGTGGTGTCCAAGGCTGAAGAAGGAGCTTGATGGCGGCGCTTCCCTCTGTTTAAATCTTGCAACATGTATCGTGCCTCGTGGAGGCGTAAGAACTTACGCTTGGTACCTTTAGGAGACAGTATGCTTTGTAATAATTTGCTAGGGTTTTGCGATTTCCTTTTTGTTTACTTTAGTGTTTTGCGTTGGTAGGGACCGGCCCCACGCGTACCTCAGCTGCCGTTGGGTCGTCCGGATCCTCAGGACAAGACCAAGGGGTGAGGGGCTAAGTGACCAGTTAGGCTCCTGAGTCGCGATGCTCAGCAGTACCCCTTGACGTACAAACAGCTTTTGGGAAGGAGATGCGAGAGTAGGCCTTAGTGTTCTACGTCGGCAGGGCCTGGCCCCATGCGTACCTCTGCCGCCGTTGGGTCATCCGGATCACCAGGACGAGACCAAGGGGCGAGGGTCTATGTGACCAGTTAGGCTCCTGAGTCGCGATGCTTAGGAGTCCCCCTTGACGTACAAATAGACCTCCATACCTTTCCTCATCAAGGCCCGCTAAGGAGGGGCGCGCGACTACCAGGTTCGAGGGACCTGGCAGGGTGGCGTACGCTAGGCGTGACCTGCCCCCGTGCCTAGCCACCTCGCGCAACTCTCCTGAAGGGAAAGCGTTGCGGTGAGGCTGAACACCGAGCATGGCGGCTCCCTGAGGATAGTGCGGCTGTGAGGCCGCCCTCAGTTGTTTATCACCAGCGCGGAGCATGGCGCTTCTGCTCTTGCACGGGCATAGCTTCTCCTCGACCGTGTCGACTGCCAGCACGGAGCATGGTGCTTCCACTGGTGTGTGCGTGGGGGGTGCTACCTCTTGCGCATGCGTTGGTTTTCCCTTCAAGAGGAAAGGGTGATGCAACAAACTAGAGTAAGTATTTCCCTCGGTTTTGAGAACCAATGTATCAATACATTAGGAGACAACGCACAAGTCACCTAGTACCTGCACAAACAATCAAGAACCTTGCAACCAACGCGATAAAGGTGTTGTCAATCCCTTCACGATCACTCGCAAAAGTGAGATCTAATAAAGATAGTAAAGTAAATATTTTTTGTTTTTTGTTGTATAGATTGGAAAGTAAAGATTGCAAAATAGTAAATGAGATGCAATGTAAATAAAAGAGATGCAATATAATAAGAAAGAGACCCGGGGGCCATAGGTTTCACTAGTGGCTTCTCTAAAGATAGCATGTATTACGGTGGGTGAACAAATTACTGCCGAGCAATTGATAGAAAAGCGCATAGTTACGAAGATATCTAAGGCAATGATCATGAATATAGGCATCACGTCCGTGTCAAATAGATCAAAACGATTCTTCATCTACTACTATTACTCCACACATCGACCGCTATCTAGCATGCATCTAGAATATTAAGTTCATAAGAACACATTAACGCATTAAGCAAAATGCCATGATGTAGAGGGATAAACTCAAGCAATATGATATAAACCCATCTTTTTATCCTCGATGGCAACAATACAATACTTGCCTTGCTGGACCTACTATCACTGGGAAAGGACATTTCAAGATTGGACCCAAAGCTAAGCACTTCTCCCATTGCAAGAAAGATCAATCTAGTAGGCCAAACTAAGCCGACAATTCGAAGAGACTTGCAAATATATCAAACCATGCATATAAGAATTCAAAGAAGAACCAAATAAAATTCATAGATAATCTTGTTCATAAATCGGATCTCGGCAAACACACCACAAAAGAGTATTACATTGAATAGATCACCAAGAACATCGAGGAGAAATTCGAATTGAGAATCAAAGAGAGAGAAGAAGCGATCAAGCTAATAACTATGGACCCGAAGGTCTGTGGTAAACTACTCATGCTTCATCGGAGAGGCAATGGATTTGATGTAGAAGCCCTCCGTGATCGATTCCCCCTCTGGGAGATCGCCGGAAAAGGCCCTAGATGGGATCTCACGGGTACAGAAGGTTGTGGCGGTGGAGAAGTGGTTTCATGGCTCTCCCTTATCGGTCTAGGGTATAAGAGTATATGTAGGCGAAAGAAGTACGTTGGTGGAACTATGAGGGGCCCACGAGGGTGGGGGCACGCCTACCCACCTAGGCGTGCCCTCCTGCCTCGTGGCCGCGTCGTAGAGTCCCAGACTTCAACTCCAAGTCTTCTGGATTGCTTTCGGTCCAAGACATATCATCGTGAAGGTTTCATTCCGTTTGGACTCTATTTGGTATTCCTTTTCTATGGAACTCTAAAATAGGCAAAAAAAAGAAATGGGCACTGGTCCTCCGGTTAATAGGTTAGTCCCAAAAATAATATAAAAGAGCATATTAAAGCCCATTAAACATCCAAAACAGATAATATAATAGCATGGAACAATAAAAGATTATAGATACGTTGGAGACGTATCAAGCATCCCCATGCTTAATTCCTGCTCATCCTCGAGTAGGTAAATGATAGAAACGGAATTTTTTATGTGGAATGCTACCTAACATAATTATCAATGTAATTTTCTTTGTTGTGGCATGAATGTTCAGATCCGAAAGATTCAAGAAAAAAGTTTAATATTGACATAAAAATAATAATACTTCAAGCATACTAACAAAGTAATCATGTCTTCTCAAAATAACATTGCCAAAGAAAGTTCATCCCTACAAAATCATATAGGTTGGCTATGCTCCATCTCTGTCACACAAAATGTTCAAATCATGCACAACCCCGATGACAGGCCAAGCAATTGTTTCATACTTTAGTATTCTCAAACCTTTTCAGCTTTCACGCAATACATGAGCGTCAGCCATGGACATAACACTATAGGTGGAATAGAATGGTGGTTGTGGAGAAGACAAAAAAAGAGGAAGATGGTCTCACATCAACTAGGCGTATTAATGGGCTATGGAGATGCCCATCAATAGATATCAATGTGAGTGAGTAGGGATTGCCATGCAACGGATGCACTAGAGCTATAAATGTATGAAAGCTCAACAAAAGAAACTAAGTGGATGTGCATCCAACTTGCTTGCTAATAAAGACCTAGGGCATTATGTGGAAGCACATTATTGGAATATTCAAGCCAAGTTCTATAATGAAAATTCCCACTAGTATATGAAAGTGACAAAATATAAGACTCTCTATCATGAATATCATGGTGCTACTTTGAAGCACAAGTGTGGAAAAAGGATAGTAGCATTGTCCCTTCTCTCTTTTTTTGGCTTCTTCGGCCTCTCATTTTTTCTTTTCCTCACACGGGACAATGCTCTAATAATGATGATCATCACACTTCTATTTATTTACAACTCAAGGATTACAACCTGATACTTAGAAGAAAATATGACTCTATATGCATGCCTCCCGAAGTGTACCGGGATGTGCAATGAATCAAGAGTGACATGTATGAGAAAATTATGAATGGTGGCTTTGCCACAAATAAAATGTCAACTACATGATCATGCAGGGTAATATGACAATGATGGAGCGTGTCATAATAGAGGGAACGGTGGAAAGTTGCATGGCAATATATCTCGGAATGGCTATGGAAATGCCATAATAGGTAGGTATGGTGGCTGTTTTGAGGAAGGTAAATGGTGGGTTTGTGGTACCGGCTAAAGTTGCGCGGTACTAGAGAGGCTAGCAACGGTGGAAGGGTGAGAGTGTGTGTAATCGATGGACTCAACATTAGTCATAAAGAACTCACATACGTATTGCAAAAATCTATAAGTCATCAAAACCAAGCACTACGCGCATGCTCCTAGGGGGATAGATTGGTAGGAAAAGACCATCGCTCCTCCCCGACTGCCACTCATAAGGAAGATAATCAAAGAAACACCTCATGCTTCAAAATTGTTACACAACGGCTACCATACATGCATGCTACGGGACTTGCAAACCTCAAAACAAGTATTTCTCAAATTCACAATTAATCTACTAGCATGACTCTAATATCGCCATCCTCATGTCTCAAAACAATCATCAAGCATCAAACTTCTCATAGTATTCAACGCACTTTATTTGAAAGTTTTTAATATACCCATCTTGGATGCTCATCATATTAGGACTAGTTTTATAGCCAAAGAAAATTACCATGCTGTTCTAAAAGACTCTAGAAATAATATAAGTTAAGCATGAGAGATTAATAATTTCTATAAAATAAAACCACCACCGTGCTCTAAAAGATATAAGTGAAGCACTAGAGTAAAATTAACTAGCTCAAAAGATATAAGTGAAGCACATAGAGTATTCTAATAAATTCCGATTCATACGTGTCTCTCCCAAAAGGTGTGTACAGCAAGGATTATTGTGGTAAACTAAAAATCAAAGACTCAAATAATACAAGACGCTCCAAGCAAAACACATATTATGTGGTGAATAAAAATAGAGCCTCAAGTAAAGTTACCGATAGACGAAGACGAAAGAGGGGATGCCATCCGGGGCATCCCCAAGCTAGACTTATGGTTGTCCTTGAATTTTACCTTTGGGTGCCTTGGGCATCCCCAAATCTTAGGCTCTTGACACTCCTTATTCCAAAATCCATCAAATCTTTACCCAAAAACATGAAAACTTCACAACACAAAACTTCAACAGAAAATCTCATGAGCTCCGTTAATATAAGAAAATAAACCACCACTTTAAGGTACTGTAATGAACTCATTCTTTATTTATATTGGTGTTAAACCTACTGTATTCCAACTTCTGTATGGTTCATACCCCCGATACTACTCATAGATTCATGAAAATAAGCAAACAACACACGAAAAACAGAATCGTCAAAAACAGAACAGTCTGTAGTAATATGACTTGTTCGAATACTTCTGGAACTCCCAAAATTCTGAAATAAATTGGTGGACGTGAGGAATTTCTCTATTAATCATCTGCAAAAAGAATCAACCTAAAAGCACTTTCCAGTAAAAAAGGGCAGCTAATCTCGTAAGCGCAAAAGTTTCTGTTCTTTACAGCAAGATCGCAAAGACTTCACCCAAGTCTTCCCAAATGTTCTACTTGGCACAAACACTAATTAAAACATAAAACCACATCTAAACATAAGCTAGATTAATTATTTATTACTAAACAGGGGAAAAAAGCAAATAACAAAAATAAATTTGGGTTGCCTCGCAACAAGGGCTATCGTTTAACGCCCCTAGCTAGGCATAAAAGCAAGAATCGACCTAGGTGTTGTCATCTTCTCCCTTTTGGTGATAAAGAGAGAATTTCTTATCTAAAGCACTTATATTTATATTTTGTGAGAGTATGTGGCCATTAATGGTAGAAGAAATATTCAGCACACTAATAAAATTTGCATCTAAGCTAGCCTTCATCTCTTTGATAATTTCATTCTGATAAAAACACAAAAGAGAGGTGGATTCAACCTTTTCACTCACCGGGTGCCCAAATATAGCTTTCATCTTTTCATAGGTATCGATGGCATCCCCCTCAAGAAAACCTTCTTCCAAAATAGAATCCAAAACTTTCTTGAAAGAAGAAGGTAAGCCAAAATAAAAACTTCTTAAGTAAATTTCAATTTCATATTGGGGCACATAGCTGGCTTTGATCCTTAATAGCCTATCCCAAGCATCTTTGAAAGATTCGTCAAGCAAATAACGAAAAATTCCGGGATCATCTTCATCAAAATTATTCAAGCTCTCATCGATAATACCGGTAGGCCTTTCCATAGCATCATTATTTATGAGCTTAGAAAGGACAGAGGGACTATCCATAGTTTTAAAACCCGGGAGAAAACCCTTAGCCCCTTTTGGTTCAGCCATGGCGATAGAAAGGCAAAGGTTTTCGAAAATCATTTTACAAGTGGGGGAGAGGAAAATGAGAGGCGAATGGCAAATAATGTAATGCAAGGGAGCAGTGTTTATGAAGGGTACTTGATATGTCTTGACTTGGCGTAGATCTCACCGGCAACGGTGCCAGAAATCCTTCTTGCTACCTCTTGAGCATGCGTTGGTTTTCCCTAGAAGAGGTAAGGGTGATGCAGCAAAGTAGCGTAAGTATTTCCCTCAGTTTTGAGAACCAAGGTATCAATCCAGTAGGAGACAACGCATACGTCACCTAGTACCTGCACAAACAATCAAGAACCTTGCAACCAACACGATAAAGGGGTTGTCAATCCCTTCACGGTCACTCGCAAAAGTGTGATCTAATAAAGATAGTAAAGTAAATATTTTTGGTATTTTTGTTGTATAGATTGGAAAGTAAAGATTGCAAAATAGTAAATGAGATGCGATGTAAATAAAAGAGATGCAATATAATAAGAAAGAGACCCGTGGGCTATAGGTTTCACTAGTGGCTTCTCTCAAGATATCATGTATTACGGTGGGTGAACAAATTACTGCCAATCAATTGATAGAAAAGCGCATAGTTATGATGATATCTAAGGCAATGATCATGAATATAGGCATCACGTCTGTGTCAAATGGATCGAAACGATTCTGCATCTACTAGTATTGCTCCACACATCGACCGCTATCCAGCATGCATCTAGAGTATTAAGTTCATAAGAACAGAGTAACGCATTAAGCAAGATGACATGATGTAGAGGTATAAACTCAAGCAATATGATATAAAACCCATATTTTTATCCTCAATGGCAACAATACATTACGTGCCTTGTTGCCCCTACTGTTACTGGGAAAGGACACCGCAAGATTGAACCCAAAGCTAAGCACTTCTCCCATTGCAAGAAAGATCAATCTAGTAGGCCAAACTAAACCGATAATTCAAAGAGACTGGAAAATATATCAAATCATGCATACAAGAATTCAAAGAAGAACCAAATAATATTCATAGATAATCTTGTTCATAAATCCACAATTCATCGGATCTCGGCAAACACACCGCAAAAGAGTATTACATCAAATAGATCTCCAAGAACATCGAGGAGAACTTTGTACTGAGAATAAAAGAGAGAGAAGATGCCATCTTGCTAATGACGATGGACCCGAAGGTCTGTGTTAAACTACTCACGCTTCATCAGCGAGGCAATGGTGTTGATGTAGAAGACCTCCGTGATCGATTCCCCCTCTGGCAGATCGTCGGAATAGGCCCCAAGATGGGATCTCACGGGTACATGAGGTTGCAGCGGTGGAAAAGTGGTTTCGTGGCTCTCCCTGATCGATCTAGGGTATAAGAGTATATATAGGTGAAAGAAGTACGTCGGTGGAGCTACGAGGGGCCCACGAGGGTGGGGGGCGCGCCTACCACCATGCGCGCCCTCCTGCCTTGTGGCCGCCTCGTAGAGTTCCAGACTTCAAGTCTTCTGGATTGCTTTCGGTCCAAGAAAGATCATCGCGGAGGTTTCACTCCGTTTGGTATTCCTTTTCTGCAAAACTCTAAAATAGGCAAAAAAAACAGAAATTGGCACTGGGCCTCCGGTTAATAGGCTAGTCCCAAGAATAATAAAATACCATATTAAAGCCCATTAAACATCCAAAACAGATAATATAATAGCATGGAACAATCAAAAATTATAGATACGTTGGAGACGTATCAGGGGGCTCCCTCTGAGTGGAGCCCCCAGGGCGTGTACAGCCCAGCCCTGATACGTGGCTTGCACGACAGGGCAAGAGGAGGTGTGTATGGGCACTTATGAGCCAGCGCGGGACTCACGAGGCCCTACCTCAAGGAGGGTTGCGCCTGAATTTGGCTTGGAACACTGGTGGCAGTCCTGCGAGAAGGTCAGGCAACCTGCACCGACTTAATCTCCTGAGGTTATCGCATGAGAAGCCGAACACCAACGACCCCAGAAGGTGAAGTGAACGGGACAGGCCTGCTAGACAGAGCTCAGCCGTTGGGTTTATCGATGCTGCAGGGACAGACCCGAGCATAGACGTCGTGCCCAATCTTCTCATGCGAAGGTCCTGCAGAAAGACAATCGGCACGCGGCTCCTAAGGTGACGAGGCACCGGGTCATGCGCCCTCACTCATCTGTCCCGCGATTAGCTCACGCGATAACAAGGCACCAATGACCATGGGAGGTGACATGCATGGGGGCTAGCCCGCGAGCCAGAGCTCAGCCTGTTGGGTTTAGCGACGCTGCAGGGACGGACCGGAGCATAGACGTCATGCCAGTCCTTAATCATGAGGCGATCATGGGTGGGTTCGCAAGGGCGTACGACATTCATGGCAATGAAGTACTGGACACGCAGTTGATAATCATAAAGCAACTCAGGGAAGAAGGTAAAAGCCAACTCTGATTGATGCAAGAAGGATACATGCCGCAGGGACAGACTAACAAGTTCACACACAAGTACAACAGAACAGGTAAACATTCGTATCAAACTCAGGTTCACAGGACACGTTCATATTCATAGCCAACATTTACAATCAACAACTCAAAATATTGATATATACACAAGTTCAGCATGCCTATGCATCCAAATGATTGATAGATCACACCACAATATTCATAGATAATCCACAAAAAGACTCAGATATACACATGTTCAGTATGTTTATGCAACCAAATGATTGAGATCACAACCAATATCATCCATGGACAAACTTTAATTACCTAGGGTACAGACTGGTAAATGGTGTTCAGTCGGAGGTACTTCTTGCTAAAATTAATGCTTGTACGAGTAAACTTTCGAGTACATAGGAGGCAGCACAGACAATCTGAACTTTGCTTGTAGGTTAATCCTCAAATAGTGGCCTCGTGCCGAGGGAGGTTTGAGCAACTTGGCCACTACTTTCATCCAACTAGTTTACTAGCTCATCTTGGTCATGTAGCTCGCCAAAATTCTACATTGCAGACAAGAAAGGAGGCGGTTGAGAAAATGAACCACCCAAATTTTTTGTGCAGTTCAACTGAATGGAGCATCCTCATGCGTATACCGATTATTAAGTGCCAGATGAATATACGCGTCAACCAACTTGTCTAGAATCTTTAGACTCCATGCCATACAGTTCACTACCATATGTGCCGATAACCAAAAGGCACAAGTTGGGACCAAAGACTGGACTATGTTTTTCTGGGCTATGTGCCAAGCAATATTTTTGGCGTTCACTATCCTAATACTTGGAGTTTGACAACTGGTTGATGCCGGTTGATACTCGATTCAATATAGGCACTTCTTGTCAATATCGATGCTTGTCTGAGTGAAATTTGGACTACATAGCAGCAGCATAAGTACCTGTCCATGTGATCTTTTTCTGTAGTTCTACTGAAATCACCGAATGTAATGATTTGCTTGTGAGTTCAGGCTCCAAGTTACTCATTTATGAAATTGGCAAACAGTAGCACAATACCAAATTACCAATACATATGACAAGCCCAATAATCAGGATAAAGACCAGAACCAACCTGTGTGAGGTAGCATGCCAATTACTATTTCCTTTGACTGGAAGCCGAGATAAGCCAAGCGACTGACATCAAAGGAAGGAAGCAAGCCAAGATTAGCGACTGATGGGAAAGGAAGGAAGCTGTCGAGGCAATGAAGCACCCAAAGTTTTTGTGCAGTTCCACCAAAATCGAGCATCCGTGTTGGCACATATATTGAGAGAGTGAGATTACTGTAATAGTGGGACTAGTTAACACCGTGTTGAAACATACACTAACAAATAGACTAACAAATAGTAGTCTTGCTTAAACATACACTAACAAATAGAAGCACCCTCATTATCTTAATGGGTAAAGTTAACAACATAGTAGTCTTGCTTAAAGAGAGGTATTAGTTTATTTAATCGATGCAAATTAGCTCAACACTCAAAGCATTTCCATGTATCATAGGTTGCAAAACTTTAACATGCAAAGATAAAGGAGTTTCTCTTGACAGTAGCATGATACAAATAGAGATGACAGCAAACTAATAAGGATGAAGGCCTCAGGCCGGTACCAACCTAAGAAAAAAAAGCTTATTCATGTAGTCCCAGAAGAGATGATAAAGCACTCAATGGAATCACTCAATAGTATATATTTTTGTGCACTTCAAATGTATGGTTGAAATCACTCTTGTTTACCAGTGTTGAGATTATATCAAAAGATTATCAAGAACTTCCAGCAGAGTTAAAGCACGTGTTGGGATACAGTTCATTGTATTGTCTTGTGTAGTTCCACTAAAATGTATGATTGGCACAACATGATCCTTGTTTGCACAAGTAGGAACAAGGTGAAACCTTCATTAGCTTAGTGAGAAAGGATAGAAAAACATTAGCATATTACTCTAACAGTAGCATCAAATTCATGATGGACAATACGCAGAAGTGGAAGGGCTCCCTGGAGGATCATCTCACATGTAAGGTAGACGTTGTCGGAGCCCTTGTATGGCCTCGACTAAGGTCTCGGCTTCAGCAAGATCACCTTGGCACTATTTATTATTATTCTTCTTCTTCCTCTTCATGCTCTGTTTCTCTTTCTCCTCACTAGTTGCTGAAAACAAGTACATGCTTGGCCTTCTATTTCAGAATTGGTTTTGTCAGTGAGGGAGTACAAGTGCACTAGTAAACAATAGCATTATTTTCTCATGGCAGTCGCAAAATAGAGATGAACACATGCATTAAATATCTTTCTTACCTAAAGGAAGGTAATGGTGCCAATATGGATGATGAGGATTGGAACACAGATCTCCCATTTGTGCAGTTCCACCGAAATGAACCAACTGTTCCATTCTGACATTCTAGTTAAACAACACAAAAGTCACTTCTTTTAAGAAGTGTTTTGTACAGTGCACCAAAATATCACAACAAAAACTAGGTGAAATTGATATCCCTGTTTGCACAAATAGCTACAGAGGAAACAGTTAGAGTCTCAAACAATTACAGGCAATTTTTTTTGGCTAAACTTGTCATGGCTTATAACAGTGGCATGGCTTCATTTTACCAGGGGCATTGGATTAAGAACAACTAAAGATTTGGTATAAGGGCATGGGACAGTGGGTGCACCAGCAGTCCAGCACGATGTACCTAAACCAGGCCACAAAGTGGTGATTCAGAGTTTGTTGCCCCGAGAAACAAACACCCAAGAAAAATATCTGGGTTGGTCCCATTTTTTTCACTCTAGCCACCTACTCCTATGTTTTTTTGGGAATGGAGGCGTGCCCCCGGCCTCTGCATCATAATGATGCATGCAGCCATCTTATGTGTGGATGGAAAATCTAGTCCTGGTCATACCACTGTGTACATCGTTTCCCCTATATTTCCCTTTTTGACCAAGAGACCAGTTGGATGACCAGTCTGTACTACTTTCACCCCCTATCCTTCCTGTTTGTACCAAGTACGATGTACATACTAAATTCCCCCGCCCCCACTTTATTTCTTGTTTGAACCAAGTACAAGATTCGACTCCATGAAGTAGCTTTACCTCTAACAATAGAAGAAAAAAGTAAGTGTCGTTGGACCGTCCGATTGAGAGGGGCTGAGAGGTAGAAAATGATTCACATGAAGTGACGTAGCAAGCTGGGGAAGTAGATCTAGGGCGGTTTCAAAAGAAGATATACCTGAAGGTTGTCGTGATGTGGATAGGTGGGTGGCAGGAGGCCGGATCCACCCACATTAGGACAATGATGAAGGGTTTGGAGGACCTCCCATCCCGGCGCTCGGCCAGAGATAACGGTGCGGCCGGCAGTGGGTCTCCTCCCTCGCTGTCAACGACGGCCTAAACGCTGCCCCTCCTCCCCTTCATCGGCGGAGGGGGATACGTCCAGATGTGTAACCTGCGGTGAGGATAGAAAGATAGTGTTTTATAAAGGGAGAAATAAAGTGTTACCACCGCTATCTTGTTTAGATCTGGAGAATAGATCAACCCTAGCAAGCAAGCGCGGAGGCTCCGGCCTATATATACGTAGTGGGGTAGGTTTTCTTTTTCACTCCATCAAAACAATCGTTTAAAATTGTGTACGTGCCAGGTCGCCGTTTTTTTAGTTGTTGATTGTTTTTTTGAGATAGCTACCCGCTTATTCCAAGTGGTGTTACGGTGTGCCAAGTCACACTTTGTATTGTTCAAGTCTGGTACAAGAACCTCCATTAAATGAACAACCAACCCCTCGTAAAATTTGTAAACAAGCCCACGGCTAAAATTATCGGAAACATGGTATGCCCCAACATGCATTATTATTCATATTTTCTATGTGGTAGTATCCTCAAAACAAAATGTGACTGTACAATATTAATTGGGCATCTTTGTAATTGGTGCTAAATTTTGACCAAAGATTTAACTAACAAAATGTTAGTGCATGTTAACAAAAATTATATCGTTTGATTCGTATTTGAACATAGTTTTCAATTATGTAATTTTTTGTGATATGCATGAACATAAATTTATAGTCAAAATTTGTCAAGGTGCATTAAATCAACACATGCAAGTATCAAAAGGAGAGTCATGGCATGCACGCATGTGTTGTAATTAATGCATTGGTAAACGCAAATTATTGAAATATATCGAGTGCAGTGCATTGATGTGTCGCGTCAACTCGTACAACAAGAATTTTGATTACTACAACGCCCTCTCGCCTTAACCGCACCTGCCTTCGGTGGCATGACAGGTGGGCCACCCACCTGTTGGGCCCACCTGTCATATACGCAAAGGCAGGAGCAGTAAGTCAATGAAGCTGCGTCCCTCCCTCGCCCATGAGTGTGGTGGTTGGCAGGACTAGGAGAAGCTTTCGTTCGCTACACGCTCTCCCTCTCGCACGCAGTGGACATGCAGCAGTTCAATCGGTGTCAGATGGCCAGAAGCATACTGTAGTACTCCTCCACTGCAGTAGTACTCCATCATTGTTCGACTTCCCAAAAAGGTGAAGAGCCAAGCACAGCCCGGACACTCGTGTGGCAATTTCATGTGTAGATTATTCTACGATAGTGTGTATCGTGCCTGTAAGCTTATAATCATCGGGGTCGGCTCCATGCTTTTTTTATTAAAATAATCTTATGGCCCTACCTGTCATCCTGGTGATTGTAGTTTGCATGCTCATCTGGTCAAGACAGGAATATGTATTTAATTTGTGGTGGGGTAAATGTTAGAGGTTGCAACAAATATATTCTACACTGCGGGTCTTTCAGCCAAGTTTAGAGGCAACCATGTGGGGCCAGTGCTATGATGTGTCACGTCAACTCGTAAAATGAGGAGAAGCTTGATTTTACTACTACACGCCTTCTCCCTCGCCCATGCGCGGGGTGGCTCGTAGACAAGGACAGGCTTTTGCTTAGGCTGGTCGTAATGGAATACTAGTATCATGCATATGATACTAGTGTATGATACTACACATCTGTAGTGCCTAGTATCATATGTTAGTATCATCGATGACTTCATTTATTAGCATGCATGACACATAGTAGCACAACATTTAATGTGATACAGTATCATGACATGATACTCAACCCTCTCCTTCTTCATTTACTTCTATGCCACTCATCAAATTTTCCTAGTTGGCATGCATTATACTCCCTCTGTTCCTAAATATTTGTCTTTTTAGATATTTCAAATGGACTACCACATACGAATGTATATATACATATTTTAGAGTGTAGATTCACTCATTTTGCTCCCTATGTAGTCACTTGTTGAAATCTATAGAAAGACAAATATTTAGGAATGGAGGGAGTACTACCGATGATACTCCGATTACAACTAGCCTTATAGAGTACTACAACAAGCTATCCCTCCCGCACGCGGTGGACGGACATGCAGCAGTGGATTCATTACTGTAGAAGTAGTAGTTACATCATTGTTCGTCTTCTCGAAGAGGCAAAGAGCCAAGCGCAACCCGAACGTGGCAGTTGCGAACGCTCGCCACAGTGTGTTTGGTTGCATTCTCATCTCAGCATAGTTGTTCCCTCTTCGTGCATGCTCATCCCAGCACCCCTCTTCATGCATGCTCTTCTCATGTGTGCTCCTAGTTTATTTGTGTTAAGCTAGTGTGGACTCATGTACCCTTCATACACCCTACCAAACACCCAAAAGTGGGTCGAGAAGGGCTTGGAGCACGCATATAGCCAGGCTCTCGCATGAGACAAAATTGCTATTTGAGCCCACTATTGTAGTATACTTGCTAGTATAGCCCTGTAAAACGGAAAGGAGTATTTGCCTTTCTAGAGATTTCAACGAGTGACTAGACTATAGCCTAAATGAGTAGTACTGGAGCAAAATGATTGAATCTAGACCGTAAATAAATGTGTAGTTCTCTTGTTTTCCTCTCCGCCTTGGTCACGGTGCACAATATTGAGTACTCCTATATGACTAGCCACTCTATCTACATGCGAGACATTAAAGCATCCGGGCCCGCGCGCCATCCACCAAATCACAGCGAGGTGCTACAGTCGAGACTCACCGGTCACCCCGTTGTGGCCGTCATGACCCATCATATCATAAAACCCACACCTTTACCAGTAGTGGTAAAGTGGCCTCGAAGAGGCCTCGAAGTTGGACTGGATGAAGCAACCATCATTTCACTGGAACGCTCGTTGAAGCCCTTTCTTCCCTTTCTTGAAGAAAACCTCACTCCAGGCTACTCACTTCTGCCATTTTTCTCCTGTACTAACGAAGGAAAGGTGGGCGAATCAGTGATGCTACTATATTTTCATTCCAAGAATCTTATTTTTGTGAAGCACCGATTGATTCTCACAGCCTATTCTTTTCCTATTTTCATTGTGATTGTGGTTTCATTTCGATTGCTTTTTGTTTGTCAGTTCATTGATGGATCCTGGAGCACTAGGCAAAGAGTTGCTGGCGGACAACCCATCGGAGACAAAGCTGCCTCCGTGTAGAAGTAGCACCAGCCAACAAGTTGACCATGTTAGCGGGCCAACCCATGGAGACGAAGAACTCTAAGAAACAAGCACTGGCCAAAGAGTTGACGACGTTGGTGGACGAACTCCTCAAAGAAAGTTGGAAGAATAGCAAGGGCCCCATCGTGCCTGCCCCAGAAACTCTAATGGCCACCTATGCGAGGCTCAAGGCCGAATTTGAGGAGATAGTCGCCGTTGAGAAGCAGTATTCCCTTGGCAAGGTGATGGCCCCCATCGAGAATGAGGAGATGGCCCCCGGAGGGATGGGATCCCCCGGTGAGCTACACAAAGCAAAAAATAATGGTCTACCATAGTTGTGGTTTTTTATTATTTGCAATGTGCTTGCTAATATGTTAGGGTTGTGCAGGTGCCAGTGGACGTCCTTGATGATACCGATGTCGCGGCCCATCCTGCGGACAACGCCCCAGAGATCGTTTTTTATGTCGCTCTCCGTCATGTTGACATTGCCCCGGAGATCGATTCCAATGCCGTTGTCCATCTTGTGGACATCGCCCCAGAGATTGATTCCGATGTCGTGGTGGGCATCGCCCCAGAGATTAATTCCCATGTTGTTGTTCGTGCTATTGTCATTGCCCGAGAGATCGATGACAAGAAATAGTTGGTTGCGCTAATCCTTCAGGGTAGTTTGCATTGTGTTCAATTACCAGAACAATGCATATTACCAAACCATCTGAGGTCTAGTGCCCTGTCATGTGTGGGCGGTACTTGCTACTTTTGTTTGATAGTGAATCATGTGAACCCTCTACGAGTTGTGGAAACAGATGTATCCTCACCAGCTTTCGATGTAATATATGGCATGCTTAGATGTAAGTTTGAACTATTTATCATATCAGCAGGGCTTGTTTGATGATTCTTGGTGTTAGTAGGCTAGCTACTGTGCGAGCTATAGTACTTGCAAAACACTCACCGAAAAGAACCGTTGGGGCTGATGATCCGTCGTCGATCGGCCAATAGCCCAAGCTCCTAAAATTGTAGGCTTAGCGATCGATTAGACAATAGTCGACACGGATACATTCAGGCCTCATTTGGTTCATAGGGTAGGAAAATCGTAGCAAAAGTACAGAGATGTACACCACGAAATCATAGCAGTACAGAGACATACTCCCTCCGTTCCAAAATAGATGACTCAACTTTGTACTACTAACTTTGAAATGCAGGGAGTACAAATCCTAGGCGGGCTAGTTTGGCCTAGTGGGTTTCAGTGATATGATGTGGTACAGTGCCGTCCAACCTTCGCGTGTGGTAGCAGTACTACTGGTACAGTAAGTTTTCTTGAAGAAGTAGAATTCAATGAAGTCATGATGGTTCCTTCGTCCGACCAACTTATAGTGGTAAAGGTTGGTCCTGCGCTATGACCGGGGTGGACTAGGATAATTTTGTGCATGGCAGGTGGACCAGGATGGTCAACGTCCCACATGTCGGTGAATGAAAGTATTCTTTCCGATATAGTGGATGAGCAATGAGTATTCATTGTTTATTTTTGATGAAAGCTATTGTCTACACTGTTACGACAGAGGAGTGTGAAACACGACACCCCAGTGAACTTGGCATGTGCACCACTCCCTCCTTCCTCATGTAATACTACCATAGTGTTGACTATAAGGTTGGCTATAAGGTTACAAATTTTTCTCACATCCCCTCTATCTATTTCCTCTCAAAATTTTTTTACCTTTCTTTTTTTATACACAATTGTTTTCTTATGCCCCTCTTTTGTAGAATTAGTTTTTTTATACCTAGGAGCACGTGTAGGGACGGGCTCCTGCAGATCCCACTCCTTGACTTTGTCAATGCCTCTCTCTCCTCCACATAAGAAGGCTTAGGGCATGTACAATGGTTCTATCGTAGGGATGCCACATAGCATAAATGATGAGGTGGAGGAAAGAGAAATCATAAGAAAAGGCTTGTCTTCTCTTATTTAAGAGAAGACAAGAGATGATCTCTTAGCACAATATGTTTCACCATGTTTTTAGGAATAACTAGTTATTGAAGATAAGGCTAAGAGATGATCCATTGTACACATGTTTTTGGTCATTGCTAATTTACATGCAAGAGTTATGATAAGACTATCTTATCAACCATTGTACATGCCCTTATAGCCCAGAATTTTACTGGTACTACTTGCTATGAATGCGGGCAGCCGGGCGTGCGAGGGGGAGCGCTACAGGGAGGTGGTGGGGTGGGGGTTACAGTGGGCCAGGGCGGTCAAAAGCGGGCTTGGAAGCGGTCTGGACTCCCGCATGGCCCACCTCACGTTATCACCATATATTTCTTGGAGTCCGTCCGCGGTGGGCGGGCGATCTCTTCTCTCTCCCCCGTCTCTCTTTTCTCAGCCGACGCCCGCCGAGCGATTAGATTTCGGCTATCGCCGGTTTATTCAATTGCAGTCCCACATGTCAATGAAAATGCAAGACAACGCGTGTCCCCTCTGTTGAGCGGTGTGCGAGCCAGACTGTCGGGGGTGCGACGCGAACGCGACGCGTAAGAGTCGTAAGTGTGCCACCTTTTCCTTTTGAACTTGCAAAGCGTAACATCTTCGTGCGATCGATCGATAGAAATCCAGAACAAAATGACAAGGGCAGTGCTTTCCCGCGTGGTAGGCGGGCTAGTTTGAGTTATTTGACGTGATATAATGCCTTCCACCTGCTCCATTTTTATGTAAGCAAGAGTCTACACTCTTACGTGGGAGGAGTACGAAACACGGCGGATCTGATCTTGATCGACGGATAACTGTTCCCTGCGAAATAATGGAGCACTCTTAGCGATTATAGCATGATAGTTAGGGCATCTCAAGCGCTGGCCCTCAAATTTACACCGACATTTGTCCGAGGACACTGATGGATGCCATCCAATGCTGCCCGCATACCTTTTTACAACTATATGAACTAGCCGGGCCAAATTCGTGCAAACAAAGCAAATTTCAAATTAACCAGATGAAATTCATTACATTTCAAAAAAAATTCCTTTAAATTGGACGAAATTCATTACATATTTCACACAAACCGTACTAAAACCTACTGTAAACCTAATCTAAACGATCGTCGGCGCCCGACCACCATGTCCGGCCATGAACCCGAGAAAGCCGGACATTGCCTTTGCCTCCTCCTCATCCGCCTCGATAACCTCCTCCTCCGTAGCACAAGGTTCTGAAGATTTCCGCCTCCACGTCGCCGTCAAGCGGCTAATCGGCCTCTGATGTTTATCCCACCAACCTTGGAGTCGACTGAGTGGAGGAGCGGTGGCCTTCCTGGGACCAGAGCGGCGGCGACCTACCGTTTACTACTCTTCCTTCCTGCCGGCTGCGCCCGCACACGCACGCCGGCTTCGTGGTCGTGGCGGCGGAGGGTGGCCCGGGGGGGGGGGGGTCAGTGATCTCCTTCGTCTGCTCCTGTGACAGTACATCCAAGAGAGCTTTGGAGCACGCCCGGAGCGGAGCCGCCGATGTCCTTCGTCTACTCCTGTGACAGTACGTCCAATAGAGCTTTAGAGCGCCAGGAGGACATGGTTGGAGTGGTGCCGACAGAAGGAAGGGACCGGAGGAAAATGAGTGTGGGTCTTTGGATATGGCTGGGAGCTGGGGCTCAAGTTAATATGGCGGGCGAATGGCAATGAGCCGCGGCAGACGGATGGACGGCTGGCGCCGGAGTAGGTTCATCGGTTGCCGAATGTCATTAATGTGGGAAGCGGATGGAAGGATGGTCGTGGTGTCGTTAAGGCGGAACAGTCGCTTGCACCGGGATGCTGCGCGGGTGGCGCTCTCTCGGCCGTCGCACTGCTGCAATGCCGGCGCTAGTGACAGGTCGCGCCGGGCGTGAATGCGGACGCTACTTCAGTGACTTAACAACAGGTGCGTTGGATCACTGACATGTGGGCCCAATGGGCATCTAGCCCGCATGTCAGTGACACACCAATTGCACCTGCAGTTAAGTCCGGTGAATGCGGCATTGACGTTCTGGAGAGACGGTGACCGTCCCAGGCGGGAAGCACGCGCTAGCGATGGAAGGGGTTTCAGTAGGCCAGGGCGGTCAGACGCTGGCGTGGTGGTAAAATGTGAACTCATGGACGACGAGCCTTTGAAGCGTATGCGGCACGTATTGACAACCAGACATCCATGCAACCGCTCTTGTCGCTAGCTATCCTTCGACAACCACCATTAGACACCACACAACCATGCATAACTTACGAATAATGGATGAATCGATCAGACACACACTCATGTGTAGTAGCACTATGATCGGTTGCTCACGATAGTACATACTCCGTACCAAAGTACCCTCTCTAGCTAGGCTGTTTTATAGATTGTCGTTGTGATGGACGATATACATGAGCAAGGTGCCGAGTCACGAGTATGACCGCTGGTGTTGAGCTAGGTGAATACATGCTCGATGTTCGCGGAGGCCTCCAGCAAACGTCTAAAAAGTAATGTCAGGCACCGCCAGGGTGCGCAGATGACGGGCTCGCCGTTTGTGTTGCGCCATGAGCAGGACTTTGATTGAGAGGGTGACCTGCATGCATTAGCATGGTTTGACAGTGTGAGTGTGAGTGTCTGCATGCGTACATGCTCCTTGTCTCTATGGACGGTGTGCGCTAATGTGTGCATCACGTATAATATTAAAAAAATCCGTTTATGCATTTAACGCAAAGTATTTCATTTTCATTTCGCTGACAAGTGTGTGTTGCAGCAACGAGTCCCTGGTTTGATTCCTCACATAAGCATAATTTTGGTTTTCATTTCTTTCTCCACCGACACGTAGGCCCGCATAGATAGAAAGATAAAGAACACGAGCTGATGAGGCGCATGCGGACTGTTTGACTAGTCAACCAGACAAATACGGAGCTATATGCTGAGCCAGTGACCGTATAATCATCATATCTCATATACAATGATCAAAGTGAGCTATCAAGACAAGTTTGATAACCGCCAATGCATTTTACTCGGTAATAAATGACCAGGATTGAAGGGGAATCCAAATTTGCTTTGTCTTCTGTCCTTGAGCTCTTGACAAACCAATGCACTATACGGTTGTCCGGCCACTCCACCCCAAAGCTGTCACCAAGTGTCGTTCATGCCAGCGCGCTGCACACTAACCGGTAAGGAAGCGATGGCATCCCGCCGCGCCGAGTTCCTCGTCGCCCATGACCGCACACAGAATGGTAGGGAAGCGATGGCGTCCCGCCGTGCCGAGTTCATCGCCGCTCGCGACCTCACACCTATGTGAGAATTTGAAGCTGCCAAGGTCGAATGGGCGGTGGAGCAAGAGGCGGCCAAAGTCGCACAGAGGGAGCGGAAAAGTCAGAAAGCACTCAAGAAAAGAGTGGCCCGCCGCCGCAAGAAAGAAGAGGATGCATGCGTTGCCGCGGAGAGGTTGGCGGAGATCCAAGCACGGTGGGGTGTCGCCGACAAAGCCGGGAAGGAGAACGATGGCGTCTGTCTAGCATGTGAGGAGTATTATTACTACTAGTTAGCGTGTGTGTGTCTGTATCGCCCGTACATTTGTTTAATTACTTACGAGCATGTACTAGTACTAGTTACTACTGTAGTTTTTAGAGCAAATTACCAGTACATTAGCCTAGACTCAATGGAAAAAATCCTATCCTATGCATCAAATGGCATCTCTTTCTCTATAGGACTTGAGATGCATGTCATCTCACTTCCTATGATTTTCATATTCCTATAAAATTCCTATCCTATGAACCAAAGGAGGCATCTGCTGGAGTAACTACTGTAGCTAGCTGTACTGCTGGTGCGGTAGTTTTCTTCAAGAAGCGGAATTCAACGAAGTCATGTTGGTTCCTTCGTCTGAGCAACTTCACAGTGGGAAAGGTTGGGCCTGTGATTTGACTGCTCATTAATAATTACTGCGGTGCGACGACTAGGGTGACTCTCACTTGAAGTTCTGCGGGCATGGCAAGTGGACCAGGATGGTCGACGTCCCACATGTCGACGAATGGAAGTATTCTTTCCGATATCGAGGAGCAAGGAAACCGCATGGTATAGTATCATTCTGATTTATATTTATTTTTTATTTCTGGTGAATGCTAGTTTTTCAACTCTTACGACGAATGAGTGCCAAACACGGCACGTGCTAGATGTCCCACACATCAGCGAAAGGAGTAGGACATGAACGGCGTGGTAGAGCGTCCCCACTTCTTCCACTTCTCGGTCAGAGACCACACGTAGTAGTACTAGCGGTATGAACGATACAAAGTGCAACCCGGAGAGAAAGACACGTCTAGTTGGAAGGTCTCGGGGCATACACATAAACAAATATAAAACCTAATATGTGCCTCCAATTAATATAGTAGTAGTAGAGTACTTAGGCACGTACTCGAACATCATTGGGCATTGCACGTACAACATTTAGTGGTAGTAAGAGACAAATGCATATATGCCATGCATCTTCATACTATTTGTGCCTTTCTATTTCACTTACTGCGCTACATAACTCAGGTTCGTACGTCCACTCCTGGATACATGTCAGTGTCGTAGTTCCAGTCCCACGTGTTCTTCATAGATGGAATGATCCATAATTGTGGGCAACGGGAGTCCATATCATCGCAGTTAGTGTGGCTCCCCACTATGGAGACTCATCCAAACTGTGGCCAGCCTCGACGCGGAGCAGTCGCGTGCACCGGGAAGTGGCGCTCTCTCGGCCGTCGCACTGCTTCAAAGCCAGCGCCAGTGAGAGGTCGCCTCCGCTCTGGCCGGGCATTAATGCGGCACTGACGTTCCGGGGTGACGCTGACCGTTTCACGCGGGAAGCGCGCGCCGGCAAGGGAGGGGGTTGGGTCGGCCAGGGCTGTCAGATGTGGGCGTGGTGGTGGTATTGGTTATGAACTGTTTCAGGTGTAGTACAGGTAGTTTGCAAAACTATTCAATTATTGCACTCAGTTTCCTAAGAAAATGCGGTAAAAAAGTTACTCCACAGCCCGCTTCCCTTCTCCTTCCTCTTCCACCACCCACGCACGTCCGCGGTCAGCGACCGGTCAACCCTTATATTGGAGTGCTAGCACAAAAAGATGCATGCATGACCACTAAAATTACCAGATTAAAACGCCGCTCCGGCAGGAGTATGGCGTATGTCGTTACCTTCGGTCGGGCCATGGCTACCAGGCTACAGTGATCAGAGGAGAGGCGGCGGGAGGCGAATAAATGCAACTACTTTTTGAGTCCGTCGTATGGCTTAAATAAATGCGCACCATCACGTGTACCCGCGGGTGCACAGATTGTAACATTCGTGTCTGCTTAAGTGGGTGTCACGTAACTGGTGTGTGTGAGAGATTCTGAGAGATAGAGTGCATGTGTGCGACTCTGCTCTTCGGACATGTACTCAACCTTTTGCATCGGGATATAAGTATAATGGTATTAAACTTTAGCTAGTGATTTACGTGGCCATGTTAACGTGGTTGTGTAAAAAAATGTCACTTCCTGCTCGTGATTTGTGTTATATAATTACTAGCAAGATGCTCATGCATTGCACGGAACATCAATATGCATTTTTTTACAAAACACCTATTGTGATTGACCCATGCAGGAGTAATCCCATGTGTAAAAACTAATGATATCTCAAGAATTTTATCGGAAATTTGGTATCTCGACAATTTCATCGAAAAAATGAAAGATGGGAGATAAGGTGAGGAGGAGTGGAGCATGGTGGTGACTGGTGGTCGGACTAGGCGGAGGAATGGGGATGGATTTGGCGCCAAAGAAAGTGCTGACCACCATGCTAGATTGTTCCAGAGACTTCCTTTTTTAATTGCTCAGCAATGAGGTTCTTGGAGATAAGGATGATGAACGAGGCAAGGCCTTGTCTGTAAATGTGGATAGAGGTGCGGGTATCTTTTGTAAAATTGTCATAGTTTTCTTTCTATCCATCAGATATAGATCGGACAGTCTATATTACAAGATGGCGGGTACACCATCATCAGCAACTCGTTTTTTATAAGAGTAGAGATGATAAGTTTGCTAACTACTAAAGTAAAGTGGAATTTGTCCATGTTATACAAGTAAATTAAGGTGATTGCTTATCATACAGGTAAGGTTGGGCGAAGGGTGGTAGGAACAAATGCTCCGCCTAGAGCATGTGTGTGTGAGATGGAGTCTTAGTGTGTGTGGGAGGGGGTGGGATGGGGGGTGGGTGCGTGTTTGTGTGTGTGTGTGACACGGGGTCCTCAGTGGTGGATGTAATTTAAGTGTGCGTGGCCTCATCATAGTGTATGGCAGAGGCTACCAACGAGGGGGTGCGAGAGAGAAAAAGGCATGTAGAGAGCGAAGAGAAGGCGTGTGCACGTGAGAGGAGTCGACATCGAGAGAACATGTTTGTTCGAGAGACACCGAGGAAGACTACTATATATCGATGGTGCATGTAGGCGGGAATTAAATGAAGGGATGGTCTTATTGGTTTCGGGGATATAGGGGAAGAGTGAGAGAGGGGGTAGCTAGAAGGAGATTGTTAAGTGTAAGTGTGTGTTTTACCCATCCAGGCAGAAGTTATATGCACAGAAGAACAGAACCATTCGATGTGGCATTAGGGTTGAGGGTAATTAACTAGAGACATAGGAGACCTTTAACGTGCATGTGCGAGAGGTATACATGTATATGTGGGATGTGTGTGTGTGCACGCGAGCATGATCGAGATAAAAGAAAGAAGACATAAGTCATAAGATCAACTATATCGGAGAGATCGGTATGACAATATGCATGCATGTGAGAGTGCCGGGAAGAAGGCTCGATAATTGAGCATGTGTTTTTGTCTTTAAGAGATAGTGGCGTGGGCTGGAGCATGCATCTACCGTGAGCAGAGGGAGCGAGACACAACAATTGTGCAAAAGAGATCAACCAATAAATGCATGTATGGAGAGACATATATAGTGTGGGTGATAGGAAGCAAGGGTGCATACGAGAAAGAAATGTTGACAGAGAAACTATAGATAGATACAGAGATAGAGATGCTAGCTAGAGGGACATCAGCTAGTTTGAGTGTTGAAGATGACCGCTGGGTGGTTCAGAGGGTGAAGTTATGTGTTTGAGAGAGAAAGATAAAAAGAGGGCATTTGACTGCAAGTAGAGAGAAACATATATAGTGTGCATGATAGGAAGCAAGAGTGAGGGAGAGAAAGAAGGTTGATGGAGAAACAGATAAATATAAAGATAAAGATGCTAGCTAGTGTGTGTTAGAGATAGGAGTCGAGTCGATCAGGAGGCTGAGTTATGTGTGTGGGTGTGAGAGAGATAGAGAGAGGGTGCATGTGACTCACATACAAACAAATATCAGAGAGAAATGAGATCCCGAGAGACGGAGTTTTGTGTCTCATGAGAGAGAAAGATATTTCACAATGAGAGTGATAGCTAGAGAGACATATGAGGGAACACAAGATATCTCTAGGGAGAGAGAGTGTGTGTGTGCGCGACATACAAGGGAGTGGTGGAGAGATATGAGACCCTGGGAGACAGAGTTTGTGTTTTTGTGTGAGAAAGAGATATTTAAGAGGAAGAGTCGTAGCTTCTCATATCTAAGGAGCGAAAGACATGTCTGTGTGAGAGGCGGTGTGCGGTGGCACACAGGGGAGTAGAGGAAAATGAGACCCTGGGAGACGAAGTTTGTGTTTGTTTGAGAGAAAGAGATTTCACATGGAGAATCATAGTTAGAGACACATAGCAGGGAGCGAGATATACTTAGAGAGAGATAGAGTGATGAAGGTCGAGGGAGAGAGTACCTTCAAGCAGTGTTGCGAAGATAAAAGATCATTGTCGACATACAGGTAGCACGAGAGATACCCGAGAGACGATGAACGCGTATAGGTCTAGAGAGATACTCCTATATAAGCACGAGTGATAGCTATATGAGACGAATATCTGGATTAAAGGGGATTCAAATATTTAAACTCGAGATCACGACATCGATAATATCATAACGCAAATTGGTGTATCAAACATGCATATTCATTTGAATTTGGGGACACGTGTAATGTTATATAGTTTATCAATATTAGTGATCCATAGATTCTTTAATTAGAGACAATGCATGATTTATATTCAATTAATGTCTAAATGGGATTACACTATATGTTGCGTGTGTGAAACACATTATACATGTTTGAGAAGTAAAAAAACGCATGAAACACACATTAATTGGAGACAGTTAGCGAGGAATGCATACGTTGGATTTCAACATAAAGTGGTTTCAAATATTTGGAAATCCGAATTAAGATGGATACAACCTTATGAATGTGAGATCATGCCATTTGTAAACCATATTTATGTATAAAGGGTGTTGTGCTTTTGAAAGTATATATAAAAAATGATGTATATAGAATTTTATTCCAATCGCAAATGGATCCTGCCCGAACAAAAATAGAATACAAACTGGATTCGAATTGAGTTGCTATGGTAAACGTGCACTCTTGCTCTGCAAAAATTTGAACGAAGCGGGTAAAGTCGCAGTAACCGCCCGAAACCAAAATCTGCGAGATGGCAATTACTGCCTATCCCTGACATGCAAAGCCTATTGGCTCGATTTCTATAGGTTTCGACAGGGGTAGGTTTCTAATTTCACTCAAACGTGACATAACCGCCTCTCACCCGGATTCATACGCGGTGGGTGCCAAAACACAGTGTCTCCTTGGCCGAAATCGACTCCCTCCCTGATTCATACACGGTGGGCGCCAAAAACAAACTCTCGTCGGCAAATAATCGGTGTATGCGAGAATACCGTCCTATCCCCAACCGACTAATATTGTTGTGATGTAGGAAATTTTAAACTGGGGCTAAGTTTGTAACTTTCCTCGCATTTGAGACAAGCGCACCCTGAAGACATGGTTCCCCCTTCCTCTCTCCCTCCATTTCCCCATTCGTACTCCGTGGGCGCCAAAACACCCTCTCCACCCCGGCATCCTCCGCTCGCCAACATTTCCACCGCCGTCCTCCTACACCATGCCGAAGCTGATACCCTGACGTCGTCGTCCATTACAAGAGATCAACCTCTCTCATCCACGGCTTCGGACCGGGATCCTTGCATCCCGTCCTCTCGCTTCATCCCCGTCGTCGTCCACCTTGCTGGTGCCGCTCCTACGACCGTCTTGTCCACTGCCCTGCCGCCACCGTCTACCCTCCTAGATCTTCTTCCACGCCGCCGACAGCCATCACTACTGCAGCACCGTCGAATTCTCAGCAGATGCATACATGGCGCCGCACTAGAGGCGGTACTCTTCTGTATCTGTTCAACTTATTTATCGCAACAAGAAAATAGATCACCATTGCTTTACTCTGATTTCTTGTCCATCACTTACTTGTTAGTTGAAAGCAAACATTAGTTGCGATGTTGCCTTTGTCCAGTTTGCACCTTCAGATCCGCCATGGCACGCTCATAACTATACTCGCAATGCTTATGGTCTTCCCCTTTTATATTCCACACTAGTTAAATGACAGTAGACTAAATTTCAAAATTGGGTCAGTTGATTTTTGAGAGCTTGCCGGAGTTTGCCGGTGCGAAGGAAGGGCTCGGGTGGGGACGCTGGTAGTGGGGGGCAGTGGTGGGGCCTCGTCGAACAAAGAAAACTCGGTGCGGGTGGGGGCGGGGATGGGGGTGGGGGTGGTGGAGGAACACAGGAGGTGGGGGCCGGTGGTTCGGCCGAAGGCCCGTGTGGTGTTCTGTATGGGAAAAATCAGAGACGAGGAAGAAGAAGGGTTAGGAGACGTAGGATCTTCATCCAAACGCCTGAAATAGTCGACTGACCCAAATGACAAAAGTTACGCGACTTGCATGGAGACATGCAGAATATGTTTCCTCTTTTGTTCTTTAACATGTTCCTCTTTTGTTCTTCTTTAGTAAGCACAGTATGTTCCTTGTCAGGAAGGGGAGCAAGGACATCTGCAGTCAACACCTCTATTGGGCCGGTTCTGCTAAATGATTTCGCACTTCGAGTTGGTCTGCCATAATACCCCGAAAATGGTGGGAGCTGCGCGGTCTTTGATAGACTAAACTGATAGTGTCGGTGTACTAGAGTAGGGGTACCCTAGTATCCCGAACTCATGCACGGGCAGTTGCAGCAACCCGCGGCAGGGCTTGCCTGGTCACCGCCAAGATCCTTCGTGGTTCCTTTGGAGCCATTTAAGAACAAAGTATTTAACCAAGAAGACAAGGCCCCGACAAGAGGAGCTTGCCGGGAAAGCCACTCAAGGCACGCAGAAGACAAGACCCTGGCAAGAGGAGCTTGTCGGGAAGGCTCGGAGCGCGACAAGCCTCCGGACGCGACAAGGATTCAGCCGCGGCAAGGCACTTGCCGCGGCAGTAACCTCTCTTCATCTCCGCTCCAGCTCATCCATCAACGTGTCGCCATGGGACCATTCCATGCGCTGCAGGTCAAGAGGTCATGCAGCCAGCGGGAGCAGCGATAAGCGGCGCTGACAAGCCTACCATCGTGGCAAACGATGGCGCCCCGACGATCCTCGTTGCATCGTTTAGGCGGCGACAGGACGGGCATTTAATGCTTTTGTCCCTTGCCGCCGAGAGTTAGGTATATTGCACTTGCATAATCGCTCAAGTAGGTGTACCAACTACTGTTTTTCCATTTGTACCCTCATCTACGTTGCCACCTGTCGGAGACCCCTTGAGCATATAAAAGGAGGCCCATGCGCAACGTAGAGGAGCTTCGGCCCGTTCGACTCATACGTAACCAGAGAACACTCGCACTAGGTCTTGTAGCTCTTCGTGCTCCCTAGCAAGAACACAATACAATCAGACAAGCAGCAGTAGGAGTGTTATCTCTCCGGAGAGCTCCGAAGCTGGGTAAAACTGCTCGTGTGCTTCGCCTCGATCCGCTCTTCGCGGCGATCTCCGCCCCCTCCGAACCATAAGGGACTCGCCCGCCGGTCCCATAGGTGTTCGTGGGTCCGATCAGCCTCCCCGACATCTTTGGCGCGCCAGGTAGGGGGCGTCGAGGCTGTGTGAACCTGATCCGGCGTTCACACGAGCAGCATCTTCATCATCTTCAACATCTTCATCAACATGCCACCGAAGAAGAAGGCTTCGGCGGCAGCGGAGCCGTCCGCGTCGTACCCACCATCACCGGAGCAAACGGGTGGTGGAGCAGACGCTGGCGGAAGAACGGGCGCCGGCGAAGGAGTTCGTGACGCTGCCAAGTCCAAGGACAAGGCCGCGCAAACCTCGGCGCCCGCACATGTCCCGCGCCCATCTCCAGAGCTGCGGGACCAACAGCATCATGGTATTCACAATACCATACGCTCGTTGGATCAAGACCAGCGCCAAGTTCTTCATGAACGACAACAAGAAGACGCTCAAACTCGCATCGAGCGTCGAAGAGAAGCGCGACGTCAATCCGACAAGCGCGCTGGGCCTTCTGTCGATATGCATGCGCCAGGGGAACCAGGCGACTTGCCGTACGCGGGAGGTTGCCCTGCGTTCACTCGTGAGCTGCGGCAAGTCCAATGGCCCAACAACAAGAATTTCAAGCCGACGCGTGCGAGAAGTACGATGGCAGGACGCATCCGTCGGAGTTCCTCAGCATCTACACCATCGCGGTGCAAGCTGCGGGGGGACGAGACGACAAGATCCTCGCAAACTACTTCCCGCTGGTACTCAAGTCCAATGTCAGGTATTGGCTCATGCACTTGTCGGACAGCTCCATATCTTCTTGGGCAGATTTATGCCATCAGTTTGTTGGTGCCTTCACAGGCGGCCACAAGCCTCATGGCCAGGAAAGTGACCTTCATCTGCTCGCCCAGAAGGAAGGAGAGTCCCTGCGCAAGTTCATTCAGAGATTCAGCCGTGTGCACTACGACATCCCAGATGTCCACCCTGCCGCTGATGATCAACGCGTTTCATCGTAACGTGCGGAACCGCAGGATGAGGGAGGAGATGGCGATGTGCAAAAGTCAAGGACGTCGATGAGCTGTATGCCTTGGCCGACAAGTGTGCACGTCCTCAGTAAGGTAGGAGACTCCCAGGAGAGAATGCATAAGCAGGATCTCGACAAGGAGGATACCGCCCCAAGAAAGAAGAGCCGGGCGGCGGGCAACCTTGTGAAAAAGAAAGGCAGAGAAGTGCTAGCTGTTGAGCAGTCCGGCAATGGAGGTGGCGACAAGAACGCCAAGGCTGGTGGCTCCGGCAAGGAGGTTGCCCGGGCGCCAACCACCGATCTGTGGCGGCCGCCGACAAGCGGAGATTTGACTCCGACAAGCGATCGCAAGATCCACCGCACCAAGGGCCATGACCTCCAGAAGTTGCAAGAAAGTCGAGCAGCTTGTTGAACAGCCAGAAGGCTGAGTACGAGCAGCGCGACAAGGAGAAGTCCAGTGAAGGTGCCGGAGGAGCCAAGAAGAAACATCCCGACCGGGAGGTCGCCGCCAGCAAGGCCAAGCAGCGGCAAGGAGACAGCCTCCCGCTGCCGCGACAAGGATGAAGATGACGATTTATTTACGAAGATATGGAAGACGACGAGACCGATGAGCAGGAGTTTCGTAGCTACGGAGGTCCTCTGCGTTGACGGAGGTGCTTCCTGCATACTTCCCACCGCCAACTCAAGCAAAGGATGCGGAAGTTAATGCAATTTGAACCATCCGTAGAGTCACGCAAGCCTCTCAAGTGGTCCGGACGCCTATCATCTTTGATATTGAGGACCACCTGATCGCATAATCAGCGGTCGGGTGCTTGCCGATGTTGGTCTCACCAACTATCCGCAACCTCAAGGTCACCAAGATGCTAGTTGACGGCGGGCCGGCTTAAACCTGATCTCCTCTGCGGTGCTCCGTAAGCTTCAGATCCTCGACAATGAGCTCAAGAGACTGGCACATTCCAAGGAATCAATCCGGAAGGAGCAAGCCGAAGGGGAAGATCACGTTGCCGGTAACATTTGGCAGCAAGCTGAACTTTAGGACTGAGAGGGTCACATTCGACATTGCTGATTTCCCATTGCCTTACAATGGGATACTTGGCTGTCCAGCACTTGCCAAGTTCATGGCAGCATCTCACTATGCATACAACTTACTCAAGATGCCAGGCCCGATAAGCATCATCTCTGTCCATGGCGACAAGAAGGATGCTCTTATCTGCTACCGACAAGATCTACCGGGATGCAGCAGCTGCAATGAAAAGCAAAACACTTGCCGCCGAAGCTCCCGGGGAAGAAGAAGACCAAGTCCGACAAGAGCTCGATGCCCACTCCGCAAGCGCACCTCTTCTGAGTGCTGCGCTACCGTCGAGGACGCACCATCGAGCTCCACCGCAAGTGCAAGAAGACGATGGCAGCTCCGCCTAAAGACCAAGAAGGTGTCCGCCAAGGAGGACGGCACCGTGGTACCTTCACCATCGCTGCCTCTCTCGACCCTAAATAGGAAGGCACGCCGCTGTTTTCTCATGCGGCGAACGTCGACGTGTTTGCATGGCAACCGTCGACATCCCCGTGTTCCTGTGAAAGTAATTGAGCACCGCCTTGCCGTTTGCCCTCATGCGCGGCCTGTCAAGCAGAAAATCAGGAAACAGGCAGTGGAGCGCCAAGAATTCATCGCAGAAGAGATCAAGAAATTGGAAGCAGCAGGCCTTGTCAGAGGAGTGCTCCATCCTACATGGTTGGCCAATCATGTAGTTGTGCGCAAGGCAAATGGGAAATTGAGACTTTGTATTGACTTCACGGATGTTAATAAAGCTTGTCCCAAAGATCCATTTCCCTTGCCGCGCATCGACCAGATTGTTGACTCCACGGCTGGATGTGATTTGCTTTCATTTCTTGATGCATACTCAGGATATCATCAGATCTTCATGGCAGAAGAAGATGAGGAGAAGACCACATTCATTACTCCATGTGGCACATACTGTTTCATACCGATGCCTTTCGGTTTGAAGAATGCTGGTTCAACGTTTGCAAGAGTAGTCCATGACGCTTTTGAGCCGCAAATGCACAGAAAAGTAGAGGCCTACATGGATGACATAGTGGTCGGAGCAAGGACAAAGCAACTCTGGTTCAAGATTTGGATGAGACCTTTGCAAATCTGCGCAAGATCAACCTCAAGCTCAACCCCGAGAAGTGCGTGTTCGAGTCCTTTCCGCAAGCTTCTCGGTTCTTCGTGGTCTCAGCGAGGAATTGAAGCCAATCCCGACAAGATCAAGGCCATTGAGCAGATAGAAGCACCAAAGCGCCGCGTCAAGGATGTACGAAGAGTTGCTGATTGCGTGGCTGCTCTCAGCAGGTTTATCTCTAGGTTCTGGCTGAACGCAGCCTCGCCATTTTTCAAGGTTTTGAAAAAGGCAGGTCCAATGAAATGGACTCGAAGCGGAGGCTGCGCCGCAGGACTTGAAGGGATACCTGTCCTCCACTCAACACTTGTCGCACCTAAGCCACAAGAGAAGTTGCTGCTATATATAGCGGCAACCAATCAAGTGGTTAGTGCTGCGTTAGTAGAGGAGAGGGAGGCGGATGATGAGCTAGCAACCACGGCTGACACATCCAGCGACAAGCAGGGGGCTTCGCCGACAAGATCTGGTCCGACAAGGACGGATCTGCGCAGACGCATGAGCAGATGCAGAAAAGGATGGTGCAGCGCCCAGTTTACTTTGTCAGTTCCCTTCTGCAGGGGGCTAGATCAAGGTACTCTGGTGTGCAGAAATTGCTTTTCGGCCTTCTCATGGCCTCGAGAAAGCTGCGCCATTACTTTCAGGCACATGAGATCACAGCTTGTCACTCGCTTTCCGCTGAAGAGGATACCGCGAGAATCCGTAAGCGGCGCAGGATTGTCGAGTGGGCACTTTGGAACCGCCAAGCTTTGGCCTCAAGTTTGAAAGCACGTCAACTATCCAAAGCGAGCATTGGCGGAGTTCATAGCGGAATGGACCCCAACACCGGATGAAGAAATTCCAGACGAGCATTCCCGTCAAGGAAGCAAGCAAAGAGTGGCTGATGTACTTTGATGGTGCCTTCTCGCAAGGCGCTGTCTTGCGGTCTTGCTTATCGCACCCACCGGGAGCACCTCAAGTATGTAGTCCAGATGCACTTTCCCAAGGAGCAAGCAACGAACAATACTGCAGAGTATGAGGGTTTGCTTGCCGGTCTCAGGATCGCGGTAGACCTTGGGATCAAGAAGCTCATAGTCAGGGGTGACTCACAACTTGTCGTCCGCCAAGTGAACAAAGATTATCAGAGTCCACTGATGGTAGCCTACGTTGATGAAGTGAGAAAGCTAGAAGAACACTTTCACGGCCTACAAATGGAACATGTTCCATGAGCTCAGAATGATGTTGCTGATGGCCTGTCAAAGTGCGCTGCACTTAAGTTGCCTGTGGAACCAGGGATATTTGTGCTCAAGCTAACTCAACCAACCGTAACACCATCAACAGGGCAGAGCAAGAAGAGGAAGTTGATCTCTGGTGACTACTTTCCGCAGAAGCTTCCCGAAACGCCCGTCGCGAAAGGTCCCCAAGATCGACACCAACAGAGCTGAGGGGCAGTCTGCTCCGACAAGCCCTGTGGTTTGTTTCGTTGAAGCGCACGCTCCGACAAGTTTTGCTCGCAAGCTTGCCGGGGAACGTCAAGCTCCGGCTGAACCGCAGGTTCTTGCCGTGGAAGCTGATGTTCCCGCAGCAGCAGTTGTGCCTTTAGTCCTTGTTGTCGAGCCGCAAGCTCCAGCATGGGCACATCAGATTGTCCATTTCCTTCAGACATGAGAACTTCCCGAAGAGCAAGAAGAAGCGGAAAGAGTAGCCCGGCAGTCAAGTATGTACCAGTTTGTCGACAGCAGACTGTACAGAAGAAGAATCAACGGTGTGAAATTGAAGTGTATTTGCCAGGAAGATGGACAAAAGCTGTTGGCAGAGATACATGGAGGCATATGTGGTCATCACATTGGCACAAGAGCACTTGCCGGCAAGGTTTGTTCTGGCCGAAAGCCCTCCAGGATGCAACTGCACAAGTAACCAAGTGTGAAGCGTGCCAGTTCCATTCCAAACAGATACACCAGCCAGCTCAAGCTCTCCAGACGATCCCTTTATCCTAGCCATTTTCGGTCTGGGGGCTCGACATCCTCGGCCCCTTCCCCCGAGCTGTCGGGGGCTTTGAGTACTTGTACATTGCCATCGACAAGTTCACAAAGTGGCCGGAAGTGGAGGCAGTGAGGAAGGTGACAGCACAGTCAGCAGTCAAGTTCTTCAGGTCGATTGTTTGTCATTACGGAATCCCTAACAGGATCATCACCGACAACGGCACACAATTTACGAGTCGCACCTTCATGCAAGACGCCCAAGATCTTGGCGCCAAGGTTCTGCTTTTGCTTCGCTTGCTCATCCGAGAAGCAACGGTCAAGGTAGAGGGCAAATGCTGAAGTGCTGCGCGGGCTCAAGACCAGAACTTTCGACAGGCTGCACAAGTGCGGAAGAAACTGGATTGAGGAGCTGCCGGTGGTTCTTTGGTCGATCAGGACGACGCCAAATCGAGCCACTGGCCAGACACCTTTCGCTCTAGTCTATGGAGCAGAGGCAGTTCTCCCCACGGAACTCGTATACGGATCGCCTCGAGTGCTCGCTTATGATGAGCTTGAGCAAGAGCAGTTGCGACAAGATGACGCGCTGCTCCTTGAGGAAGATCGTCTTCTCCGGCATTGTATGAGCTGCTCGTTACCAGCAAGCTTTAGCGTCGCTACCATAGCCGCAGTTAGTGCCGTAAGCCTCGAGGAAGGCGACCTTGTTCTTCGGGCGCTGATCACCGCCAAGAATTCAAACAAGTTGACGCCCGAAGTGGGAAGGCCCCTATCGGGTGAAACGAAGTCACTAGGCTGGCGCTGTCCGCCTTGAGACCGAAGATGGCATTCCGGTGAGCAACTCCTGAATATTGAGCATCTTCGTAAGTTTTACCCGTGAAAGCGCGGTTGCCGAACCTGTTCCGGCAACCACCTTTTGTACAAGTCTTGCCGCTGTTGCATGTAATCATTTGTACAAAGTCGGGCGCAGACCCGTGCATCAAGAAGCTCATGTGTTGCGCATAACTTGTCAAATTCATGCTTTCATCATTTTATTGCATGTTTTGGCTAACACTTTGTGCAGCACCCACACCCGGTAAGCAATATCGAGTCATTGGGCTCCATAACTTTATTTTCTATTCTTTCTCTTTTCTCAAAGAAAGGAAGGTTCCCTCGCGCACAAGTTAACCAGGGGAAGGAGAAGATACTACTATGGACCGAAGCGTTGCTCGAGGAAGTTTCATATATCGGAAGCAAACGACGTAAAAGCTAAGTTGCCCAAGTTTGAGTAATCAGTTCTTAAATTTTTAAGTTATCTTCCTCGAACGATAGTACTTTGTATGGAAAACATGCGCAGAGGAACCAACTCGCAGTTAGTCGCACCCTTACTTTGTTTCGAGTCCGCTCAACAACTTAAGTGAGCTGCAGCTAGTCGCGACAAGGTTGCTTGTCGGAGGCGGCACCGCCAAAGAAGTCTTGACGTTCCGCACTCGGCCTTTCGCGGCAAAGGTGCCTGCACCGACAAGTTCCCTAAATGCGAGGCAAAACCCGTACAAAGGAAGGAATCAAGTAAAGGAAATAACATTGCAATCATCGCCTAAGGTAGAGTTATATTACAAAAATAAGCTTGTCGCAGATCTAATAAATTGTTCTAAACATGATCGCAAGCGACAAGGGAAAGATAAAATTGGCGGCCTAGTCTACGCGGTCGCCATCAACCCGCTTGATCTTGTTCACCTTGTCCACAATGGGTGCGACAAGGGCTTTGAGCGCCTCCACGGCGGAATCCGGCGGCAAGGATCTGAGGACGCCGTTGAGGTTGAGGCCTGGATTGCGGAAGGCCACCTTCATCAACACCTTCTGGAGGGCTCCTGCACAGATTTGGCGTGATTCCTCGGCCAGCTGCTTTGGGACCTCTTCCCGAGTCAGCTGGAGGCCCGCCACCACGCCCTTGAAGAATAAGCTAAGCTTGGCGCTGGGTTGGAGATGCTCGTCGGAGGAGTATCCGAGATCCACCATCCCAGCTCCATCACTGCGTTGTGGATGGCGGCAGAAGATCCACAAGACCTTCGGTCGATGCTCCACACTCTCCCTCAAGGCGCTACAGGTGGCAACAGCGTTCATAACAGCTCCTCGTTGGCCTTGATCTGCTCCAACAGGCCCACCTCCCGCTCCTTGGCGCCGTCCAGCGTCTGTGTCAGAGTGGTCAGCTTCAGTTGAAGATCTGCCTTGGAATCCTTGGCGGCGTCGAGCTCCTTGCTCCTATCAGCGAGACGGCCCTGCAGCTCCCCAAGAGTGTAGGCGTCCTTCTCACGCTCGTGCCTGAGCGCGGCAAGCTCCTCGCCGCTCTTCTGGAGATCGGCCTCGGCGCGCCACCTTCGTCTCCAACTCTTTCTTGGCGGCCTCGGCGGCTGCAGCAGCATCCTTCGCTTCCTTAAGAGCCCTGCCAAGTGACTCCTCGCGCGCGACAAGCTCTTCTTCGTGGCTGTCCAGGTTGACCTTCCGCTGCGCCAGCTCGCTTTCCTTCGCGGAATGCTTCTCGGCGGCAAGCCGCCGCTCCTCCTCAGCTGCGGCCTTCTCGAGGAGCCGTGCGCTCCTCGGCGAGTTGCTCCCGCTCCTCCGCCAAGGACCGGAGAGCTTCTTGGTTGGCGCCCCGGAGCTCTTCTGCGCGCTTCTCCATGTCTGCTCCCGCCCTCGCGACAAGTGCTTCCCGGGACACCAACTTGGCTTGCGGTAGCGGTGAAGCGGCTTGACAATGACTTCTTCAAGCATTGCTCCTCCTCGGACTTCGCCGTTGGTGCTGCTTGGCGCGTCCACTGGCGTCGGCCAGCCAGGCGAAGCAGCTCTCTGTCGAAGGTCTCTCCTTCGACCGCGCCTGAGCTCGACTCCCATGGGAGCTTGATGAAACCGCCTGCCCGGCCTTCAAGTAGGCGCCCGGGGGCTCTTCGAACTGGACAGCTGCAATGGCGGGAAGTCGGCGGTCGGTGTAGCGCTGGCGCTCCTGCGGCCCTGTGGCCGTCGGTCGCGATCGCCAGACCCTCGCCCGGCTTCTGCGGCGGCAGCCTCGATGGCCTCCTCGCCCGGCAAGCTCGTCGGGCCTCTTAAATCCTGACGACGGCTTAACCCGTCAGTGTTGCCACAAGGCCCTCCTCGCCCGGCGACCTCGATCTCCATCGGCTCTGCGTCGAGACAAAGAAAGAACAGTCAAGCAAATGTTCAAAAAGAAAACAGAAGAAAACAAGCCCAAGGGAAATTTTCACGCAATAGGATTACACTGCAATGGGATGCTGCAGCCATGGTCTCGACCACTTTGGAGGGTCACCTTTGGTCTGTCCCTTGCCGGAGTAGCCTCCCTTGCCGGAGGACACTCCCTTGCCGGAGAATCCTCCCTTGGCGGGCGTGGTCAGCAGATAGAATTTCAGGGGCGGCTTCCGAGCCCTCCTGATGAGGCTGCTCTGCTCCTACACAAACCAACAGTCAGATATCAATGAAGAAGGAGCACCCATGCACACCTAAAAGTAAGGAGAAAACCGCATACTTACTCTGGGGCTGTGCTGGGGGCTGCTCTGAGGAAGAGTTGCCGGATCCGGCAAGGGGGTCTCAGACGCGCCTCCTGTTGCCACGGGTGGATCGTCCTCAACGACGACCACCGGGGTCTTGGCTCTCTTCGACGCTCTGGGCCATTCACCGAAAGGAAAGAGTTCAGAACGAAGCAAATCAGATTCAAGATGAAGCAATAAAATTGAAGAAATACAAGCACAATATTGAAGCTTTCTCTTCTTCTTCCTCCTCGGAGCTAAGCGCGGAGAAGTCGAACTCTGACTCGCCTCCGGTGCGACGAGGCGGAGGAGTGGGCTCTCTTGGCCGCTTACGGAGGCGTCGCGGTGGCTCGGGAGGATCCCGCCCGGTTGTCGCAGCAGTGTAGGGGTGCTCCAGCAACATCACTTGTCGCGGTAGAGTCGTCATGTGGCGCCATGCGGTTGTGGGCCCGTCTGCCGCTTCTCGTCTCCGCCTTGCGGAGATGCCTCTTTAAGCGGAGCCGGAGCTCCGTTCTGACAAGCGTGGATGGTGGGGAAGAAGCGCCCTCGGCTGGTTTGCTCGACTCAGCCTCGGGTGCGGCAAGCTCTTCCTCGCCGGCGAACTCCCTTCGCTCGGCAAGGCTTGCCGCCTCGGCTGCATCTGCCTCCTCCACGGTGTACCCGAAGACGCCAGCGGCAGCAGCTGCTGCCGCCTCCTCCAACCTTGTGGCGTCGCACCATCTCTTTGTCGATGGTGTCGGCGGGTGAGCTTCTTCTGCTCGTCGGGGCGGATCGGCATTTCTTCCAAGCTGTCGAAGAATTGCCGCACGATGTCGTCGGAAGGCTCTTGCCAGGTTGGAACGATCCCATGGGAATCGCACAACGGCATCATGGCGCGGATGCGGTCGAGCGCAGAGTTGTTGCACAATGGGACGACCCCCCTCGGCAACCTAAACCACTCGGGGTGATCGGGTCGTTCTTGAACAGCTCTAGCGGCATCGCATCCAACTCCAAGACGGTGAAATTCCAGTTAAGGCCCGGCGCAGCCTCATGATGTCCGCTATGCTTTGGAACTCCCAAGCAGGCCTCCTCCTCTCCTGCAAGGGAGCGATGCTCGCTAAGGAAATTCTGGCGCCAATCAAGGCTTACGGTGAGTCCGGCAAGCCCGAGGCGCAAAAATCCCGGTCACAGCTATCTTCAACCTAGCATCCTCCGCGCCAAGTTGCTCCAATCGCTGTGCCAAGACTATTGGGGCTTGGCGCCTGGCAGTGAAGGGTCATGCGGTTCTCCTCACGATCCAACACCAATTGGCTCTCCACTCCTCCCACTTGTCATGAACTCTCCTTCCAGATAGGCCTCCTTCTTGCCGACCACAGAGACCCAAGCAATCCCTCCCAAGCGGCTCCCCTCTCTCAACGCTGGGCATGAAGAAGTGGCGGAAGAGGGCTACGTTGGGGTGGATCTCGACAAAGTTTTCGCAAAGGTGTGCGAAAACTGCCATGGTCGAAATGGCGTTGGGGGTGAAATCAAGGAGGCGGAACCCGTAGGGTATTCATAATGTCGCAGAAGAATTAGAAAAGGCGGGCAGAGCCCGCAATAGAAGAAAAGGGCAAAGAAAGGATACCCAGTTGGGGTTAATTCGAAGCGGTGGCGGGGAGTACCTTCGTCGCGCGGATGCGCCTGGCGTCTCCGTCGACCGAGAAGAGGTAGAAGCCCTCCTCGGCTCCTTTGCGTCGAGCTGGGGGAGAAGATGGCCCGCTCCTTTCGCGGCGCAGAAACCCCACTGGCGCCTCGGCCGACTTCACGCCCTTCCCTTGTCGGCTTTAGAGCCATGGCGGAGGCGGTGGAGGAGGCCGACGGCGTTGATGGCGCTATGTCGAAAGGGGGCGGAGCGCTGCTCTCTTCGCACTAGAGAAGAAGGGGGGAGCGGCGGTGGTTTTTGGGACAAGACAGCAATGGCGAGGTGGGCGACCTGCCCCTGTTTCCCCTGTTTATAAGGAGGGAGAGGGGGCGGACGTTCCGCTTTTCCTAATAAAGAAACCCCACGACCTGCGCCCACGATCTCTTCACACGACGCCACGCTCGTGCGTGCCGTTAGTGGGGGACGTGGTGGAGTCCAGGTGAGTTACGGCGTGATCAAGGCCGCGTGTGACTGCACTATTTTTGGGCCTGGCCCGACAAATGCCAGGCACCGTGCAGCGGCCCAGTTCGGGGGCTCCTGTCGGTGTACTAGAGTAGGGTACCCTAGTATCCCGAACTTCGTGCCAGGCGATTCTTGCAGCACTCAGCGGCGAGCTTGCCTGGTCACCGCCAAGATCCTCCGTGGTTCCTTTGGAGCCATTCAAGAACAAAGTATTTAACCAAGAAGATAAGGCCCCGGCAAGAGAAGCTTGCCGGGAAAGCCACTCAAGGCACGCAGAAGACAAGACCCCTGCAAGAGGAGCTTGCCGGAAGGCTCGGCGCGACAAGCCTCCCGGACGCGTGACAAGGATTCAGCCGCGGCAAGGCACTTGCCGCGCGGCAGTAACCTCTCTTCATCTCCGCTCCAGCTCATCCATCAACGTGTCGCCATGGGACCATTCCATGCGCGCGTGTCAAGAGGCTGTGCAGCCAGCGGGGAGCAGCGATAAGCGGCGCTGACAATCCTACCATCATGGCAACCGGTGGCGCTCCTGACGGTCCCTGTTGCCTTTGTTTAGCGGCGAGGGCGGGCATTTAATGCTTTTGTCCCTTGCCGTCGAGTTAGGTATATTGCACCGTACATTGTTCAAGTATGTGTACCAACCATCGCTTTTTCCATTTGTACCCTCATCTACGTTGCCACCTGTCGGAGACCCCTTGAGCATATAAAAGGAGGCCCATGCGCAACATAGAGGAGGTTCGGATCGTTCGACTCATACGTAACCAGAGAACACTCGCGCTAGGTCTTGTAGCTCTTCGTGCTCCCTAGCAAGAACACAATACAATCAGACAAGCAGCAGTAGGAGTGTTATCTCTCCGGAGAGCTCGGTACGGGTAAAACTGCTCGTGTGCTTGGCCTCGATCCGCTCTTCGTACGATCTCCGCCCCCCTCCGAACCACAAGGGACTCGGCCCGCCGGTCCCATAGGTGTTCGTGGGTCCGATCAGCCTCCCCGACAGATAGTAACAGTTGCGCGCCTTCAGATGAATAGAGGTGGCCTGTAGGTGATCGATAGGCTGCCTTTTAGTAGCGGCAAAACCCTATGTTTTCCAGCCAGTTCTGCTTTCCCGATTTATTTATGGTGGTTATGGTGTACCCCTATTATCTACACTACGATCTGCCTACTAGATCTGTGCTCTCGTTATCATGGTTTGGCAATAAACTTTCTATACGGAATATTATGAACCTATCGTCTGCCAACTATCCTTACATCTGGGGTCCCGAACAGGGAGCTTATTTTTTGTGCAAATGTGATCGTGCGGATTATATTAATCTACTCACCATATTACAGCACACATGGGCTCTCTCATCGTAATCCAAAGAATAGCACACAAGGGTTTAAAGGGAGCCTCTATTATATTACAATATCCTCTGCATTACAAAGGTAATCTCACTACTATTTTTGTTTTCATGCTTCTGAGATATTGTACGTAATCACAATGAATATAAGAATGCGCACATCAGAAGAATATTGCAGAACAGTTCAATGGGTAACAAACTTGGCATCAAGGGATTGAGGTCAATTGTGGATGAAATGAAACACACATGCTCCCGACCTATAGATTCGTATTCAGGATATGATCTTAATGACTGTTCTGAGCTCAAGGAGTCAAAGGCATATGGCCTATCCTGTTCACCCAATAAGGTGCCTTTTCTAATTTGGCAAGGTTTTATTGGTTGCAAATATATTGCATAAGGTGTCTTGCATTTCTTTTGCTTTGTTGCACCGCCATCTGCTTAGTTTACTCATGATATATGTGAAGATTCCATGCCCATCCATTCTCAACACCTATTCCATTTGTCGTTATACCATGTTTGTCCATTCAAATGTTGTTCTTGTGTTTAAGACATCCAAAAGGAAGAGGGTGATTGCAGCACCTGATGGAGTACAAGCAAAGTCCTTGAAAAAGGTGGTGCTACCGGAGAAATTGCATAGCACCCGACGTATATTGGCGATAGAATCAGTGCCACAAAACCTAGGATATCGCAACTACGCTGGTCACTGCTTTGCTCTTGTGATTACCTATTGTCCTATCGCTGTCCTTACATTCATACCTGGTGGATTATGTGACATCATTGTGCATTATAGCTTGCTTATCCACTGCTCGCTCGAAATTATCATATTCATATTAATGCTTAAATTAATGTAGAATAAACCCAATGCCTATGAAGAAATTTAGTTATGCATTGTTCTTGTAAGTATATGTTGTCCTTCATCACTGTACTTATATTTGTCAGGTACTTCTTCATGTACACTTTGCAACTTATTTTCCCTTGTCCTCCATTTTTCTACACATCAGATCTACATTTACTCTAGCAAAAATGTTGAATAAAACCAATGTTACTGAAGAAGTTTAGCTCCGCATTGCTCTTGTCAGTGCCTTCTCTCTGTATGATGTATTTACATTTGTACTCTGCATCTTAAGTTAAATAATCGCCGTTTGTTGCTATATTTTCACATCTATATTTACTCTTAACAAAATGTAGAATAAAGGCAATACTATTGAAGAAGAGTGCGCGGTAAACTTCTTGAATTCCCCCCCCCCCCATCAATATGGACAAGGTCTTTATAGAGCCTGTCTTCACTACTAATGTAAGTTTGTCCTCCTCGAGCCTTCAAAATTTGTTGTCTATATTTGGATACCTATGAGTGCAAATGATGTTTATTTCTGTCGTATGCATAAAATTGCTTGTTCAAAGTTTATAAAGTAGAAGTACATAAACTAAAGTTTGTCCTTCTCAATTTCAGTCTTTACTTGTACAATCTAGTTCTTTATTCGTACCATGTAAATTAAACTAAACATAGCAAGTTATCTTCTTTAGCACTATGTGTCTGCTTGTGTTCTTGATCTGTAATCCAGTGGTATGGTGATACTACCAACTACAACACAATGTCATATCCTGCTATGTCTCAACTATGAACAATGCCATATTATATTAATGTTATTTTAATCGTATCTCTTTATTTACCAATCTAAAATGGTATAAATTGACAGTGCACTCACCATTCATGATTATACGTTGTTTAGAACTACATCTATGCTTGTGTTCTTGATCTATAATCCAGTGGTCTGGTGAAGCTGGCCGCTCCTGCACAATGCCATTTCCTGCCGCCTTAACTATGAACAATGCCTATTATGTTAATGCTATTTTAAACCGTGTCTCTTTATTTTTGACAAATAAATGAGATTAATTGACAGCGCTGATGCTTATACGTGCAAAACCTATTATCTACCTACTTGTTTCTGTTTCAGGGTGACAACACTTCTGCTAGGAAGAATTGCCACAATGATAGTGAGACGAACCCGTTGTTTGTCCCTCTAACACATATTCCAGAGGAGAAGGCAACACATATTGATGGTAGGGATACAACCACGAAGTCACATCTTGATGTAGTGTCAAACTTACGTAGTGACACAAGCTCGATGAAGTCGCTGCCAGAATCTGTTCGACTTCTTCAGTCTGAAATTCAAGCAAAAATACATGCTTCCGCTCAAATATGACTGGAACTCCAATCTCTATGCAAGATTAACCGTAAGTGCAGGATATTTATTGAGCTATGCAGCTTAAGTTGGTGGATATGAGCACCAAAGAAGTGCAGTCTCATCAGGTTGCTAAGCTGCTTGAGCTGCAGCTCCTGGGCTAGGCTAACCTTTCCTGAACTGCGTTGAAGTGCTGTTGGTTATGTCTATTATTTTGTCCGCTTGTTAACTTCCACTGGTGGCGACCTGCCCAGTTTATGTAATCTGCTATCTGGTTGCCCTTTATTATCATTGGCGGCGAACTTTGATACCGAGGGGATGTAATATGTTGTAATTTCTTTGTTGTATAGTCTAGGTTTATTCTTGGTCAAGATGCTTGTAATTATCTTGGGAAGGTTCGGTGGATCTCGGTGTTGTCGGTCTTCAGCCGGCCCGTTACACATATGGGCCAAAACCTCGGGCCTATAATCATCTTGGGCCATTAGCGGTCTAAACCTATAGTTGTTTCCGCCTTTAACGAGACCGATTAAAGTTACATCCCGGTGGCGAGAGAATACCATGGGCTTTTAACAGGCTAAAACCTAGATTGGGCTAGCGTTGAGCCGAAAAATTCACGGGCCAATACAAGCTGAAACTGCCTAAGGCCCATGTTTGGCCCAAATAGGACGAGCAGTTAAGAAGCCAAAATATATCTCGGGCCTGTTTGGCCCAATAAAATTATGGACTTTAAACAAGTTGGTATCTCCGCGGGCCATGGGCCTAAAAGTGTCACGGGCCATTATCAGATGGGCTATAAGCAGTCCGGATTCAACGCGGGCTGTAATTAGGCCCAACTTTTACACGGGCCATTAACAGGCCGATATGCCAGTTGGGCTGAAATTTATCCATGAAGACTACGGGCCGTTAAGAGGCCTAAAGTTACTTCGGACAAGAAATAGCCTAGTTTCTACATGGGCCGTTAAATGGCCTAAAGTTAAACCGGGCCGACAACATCTATATGCACCATGGGCCTCTAACTGGCCGAAACTATTATCGGGCTGAACTGGTAAACGGGCATTTAACAGGGTGAAATACAAACATGTCTTAGTATGGGCCCAAAAGAACAGTGGCCTATTAACGAGCCTGATCCAATATGGGCTGTAATTTGGCCCAAAACACGGCAGGCTGTGAACGGGCCTGATCTGGTATGGGCCTTAATTTCACCCAATACATGGCAGGCTATTAACGGGCCAGCCCACTAGTGTCTGAAAAACATTTGTGGGCCTTTAGCTGGGCTGGCCTTTTCACCGGAATGGGCCTCTGTTGGGCCGTGCCACGTGTCGATGTATCATAGGCGCCTCCTATCCAATGAGTGGATGACATCTGTCTGAATGTTGAGCCAACACGTGTTTCCTCCGGCCAATGAGAATTTTACATGTGGAAAATCCCCATTGGTCCGGGCTGTTAACGGGTTATCGTATCCAAAACCAGACCTGATAGCTTAACGGTGACCCGTTACGGTCGATGCCACATGTCGGTCACCCTTGAGGAAATCACTTCTATGACGCGCGATTTATCGTCATGGAAGTGGACACTTCCGTGATGATAATTTTGGTAATGTCATGGAACACTTGTACAACAGCACATGTATGACTATCTTGATTCTGTCATAAAATTTTCATGGATGTACATGCATGATAGAAAATGTGACCTACTGTGACAAACATCTATCATCACGGAAGTGTATTTTTTGTAGTATACTAAAGTAGCAAACGAACTACGGAGGAGAGGTGTTCTTGGGCTCGAGTGAGCTGGTGGGTGAAAGGATGATCTGAGTGATCCGTCCCCTTCTACGGTGGTGGCTAGGTCCTATTTATAGTGGCCTTGGTCCTCCTCCCAAATATAGGCGGGAAGGGATCCCACAACGGCTGAATTTAAAGGGAGACAACAAGTACAAGCTATCCTGACAAAATTAGTCTTCCCCGCAAAAGCCTCTGGTCGTGATGCCGTGGTAGGCTCGGCGATGACCTCCGTCCTGCCGTCCTGGCGGTCTTGGTCTTGTTGCACGGGAATGGAAACCTTTGGCTGATTCCTCGGGACTCCGCGCCTGCCTTGCCTCCTTAGCACCAAAGAGGAAACTAGTACACTGCGCCCGCTGGCGCCCGCCTAGCCTTGGTCCTCATGGCTCATGTCATCTGGACCTCGTGAGGTGAGGCTTGCATAGAAATCTCTGCTCCTCGGGAGCCAGCCTGAAGAGGCCGCCCCTCATGGAGGTCTTGGTGTCGTCCTCCTCGTGCGTCCTGGCCCCTCGCGAGGGCCCTTAGTTGTTGATGCTGAAGCTGGGTCGTAACAGGCCATCGGTGAAGCCACGCCATGGGCCGCACGCAGGCAAGTCTGGGTACCCACAGCCGGTGATGCAGGAACGGGGTCCCCAGACTTGCACACTGCGGCTTTCTTGCGTGGCTCAAAGGAGGCCAGGACGGCCCACCTTCATCAACACAAGCTCAAGACCCTCGCGAGGGGCCAAGCCTCGCGGGGCGGACGACCAAGAGCGTCCTCAGGCACGGCCTCGTCAGGCTGGCTCACGAGGAGGCGGAGAGTTCAAGGCGGGGTACCTCGCGAGGTGCCCGTGACATAAGCCATGACTACCAAGGGTGCCAGTCGGGCGCCAGCCCGCGCAGCGTCCTCCCTTTCCTCTTTGGTGCAAAGGGGGCGAGCGCAGGCAAGGGCATCAGGCAAAGGCACTCGTTTCGGTGGAACAAGACCAAGACCAGCCCCAACGGCTGGAATGCAGTCATCGTGGAGCCCAAGCGCGTCATCACTGAAGCCTTTGGCGGCGAGGACCAACTTTAGTCAGGATAAGTGTACCCGCTGTTCCCCTTCAAAATGGCCAATTGTTGGCGCCCTTCCCTCTCAATATCTGGGAAGAGGCCCAGGGCCTTCGCTTATAAATAGGGGCAGCCACACTCAGGGAGAGGAGGACGATCGGACCCGGCGATGGAATCCAGAGAGAGAAACCCGTTCCTCAAGCTAGAGCGACAGGGCACCACATAGCAGTTCATCACACCCACCAAGAATAGACCCTCATGAGGCTGTTCTTCCCTGTCTTTGTTCTTCGTCGGCCCAGAGGCAATCCACACACCACAAACTAGAGTAGGGTATTACACCTCAACGGTGGCCCGAACTAGTATAAATCTTAAGCGTCTCTTGTGTTGTTCTTGTTAGTAGTTTAGATCCCTGCGATTCGGTAGGTACGAGACTGTGGAGGGTTGGATCTCCGCCACGCACCCGTAGTTTGAACCTTAAGGGTCTGCGGAACCCGTGATCCGACATTTGGCGCGCCAGTGCAGGTCTTGCCCGGAATCTGCCTTTCATTACCTCGTTCTTCCCCGGCCACCACAACCATGTCCGACGCTCGTCGGGCCCGCACCGAGCGCCGAGCCGCCCTCACCTCCCACGTCGCCCGGGCCGCTCCCGTCAGCGGGCGCCCTCGTCGTTCCCCGTCACCCGCCGTCAACCCCGCCATCGGTCCGGTAGGGGGCGGGCAGCAAGCACCGCCCCTGCGCTCCCCGGCGACCTCATGGGGGAGGCCGCGCGGCTCCCAGGTCGCCCGCCCCCTCGCGCCGGCTTCTACACTCGTCGCGGCCCTCCTCGGCGGCTCGCAAGCGCCGCTCTCCAGCCGCCATGTCAAGACATTCGTCCGCCAGGTCGGCGCTGCCTCCACGCGGCAGGGGGCTCCCCCGGGCCGGACGGGGTCGTCGGCCGGGCTGACCTTCGACTCTCAAGACCACCCCGCCAACTCGGCCGGCTCGGGCGTGCTCCCACTGCTCTGCACACCTACCATCTGCCAGGTCGCCGTCACCAGGACCCCCATCGACGGTGGCACCGGCCTCAATGTACTCTCGGGCGAGGCCTTCAACCACCTCTGCATACCCAGGGAGCGGCTGCTGCCCAGCCGTCCTTTTTCGGGCATAGGAGGAGGGTCATCCAGCTCCTTGGGGAAAATCCGGCTTCCGGTGACCTTCGGCACCTACGACAACTTCCGCACGGAATCGGTCGACTTCGACATCGCCCCCATCGGCCTCCCCTACAATGCCATCCTCGGCTATCCGGCATTGGCCAAATTCATGGCCGCAACCCACCCGGGGTACAACCTCATGAAGATGTCGGGGAGCAGTGGCGTCCTCACCGTGCCCGGGGAGACCGAGGGTGCGCTGGCCTTCGAGCTCACCGTCAGACGGGCCGGCGACGCACAGCCCGCCGATGCGGAAGCCCCCAAGCCCAAGGGGGCTGCGCCGACCAAGAAGAAGCAGTTGTCCACCCGAGCTAAGGCAAGACCGAATCAGAAGGAACTAGCAGAAGTCAGCACCGCAATGGAGGAAGATCAGCCGTCACAGCAGAGCGCACCAAGGGCGGGGGGGACCTCCCGTCCAAGCACCCAGCTTCCGGAGGCGCCGACGCCTCAGGAGGCACCACCGCTTCCGGAGGACGCCACCAGTACCAACGCCCCTAACCTCGTCGAGCACCCGGTGTACTTCGTCAGTACCGTGCTTCTCCTGGCACCATGCCACAGAAGCTCCTCCTGGCACTCCTAGTGGCTTCGCGCAAGCTGCGGCACTACTTCCAGGGTCATCCAATCAAGGTTGTCTCGGCATACCCCCTGGAGAGGATGCTCAGGAGCCCCAACTCGGCTGGAAGGGTCGCCGAGTGGAACATTGAGCTGCAAGCATTACAGCTCGAGTTCAGTATGACCAGAGTCATCAAGGGGGCATGTTGGCAGATTTCGTGGCGAATGGAATGACGCCCGGGCCTCGGGGCGGCGAGGATCGGTCCCTCTCCCGGGAGCGAAGCGGCGAAGGTTGGGTCATGTACTTGACGGAGTGTTCTCCAGACAGTATGGGCTGGGGCAGTACTCATATCCCCTCTCGGGACAAGCTCTACTATGCCGTGCAGCTCTGTTTCCAGCATGGCGAGAAGGTCTCCAACAATATAGCAGAATACGAGGGGCTGATAGCAGGTCTGAGGGCTGCCGCTGCCCTGGGGGTGAAGCGCCTTACCATCAAGGGCGATTTGCAGCTCCTCGTCAATTTCTCCAACAAGGTGTACGAGCCAAGGGATGAACACATGGAGGCCTACCTTGCGGAGGTCCGGGGAATGGAGAAACAGTTCTAGGGGTTGGAGCTGCAGCACGTGCCCCGCGGCACCAATCCAGAGGCCGACGACATCGCCAAACGAGCCTCCAGGAGGTTACCCCAGGAGCCGGGTGTCTTTGAGGAACGGCTCTTCAAGCCCTCATATCAAGCACGGCGCAGCCTCGGGAGGAGCTCCCGCAGCCTCCAGCCTCGGAAGCCCCAGCCTGTGGCCCGGCCTCGGGAGCACGCCTGCTCCTAACAATGGAACCTCAAGAGGAGTGCTGGATCACGGAGCTCAAGAGTTACTTAACGCGTGGGACTTTGCCGGAGAAGGAGGAGGAGGCAGAGTGTGTGGCGCGGCAAGCCACGGCATACAACATCATGGATGGAGAGCTTTACCGGAGACGACCAAACGACGTATCCCTACGCTGCATCACCAGGGAACAAGGGAAGGAATTATTGGCAGATATACATGGCGGAGATTGTGGGCACCATTCATCGTCACGGACCCTTGTCGGGAAAGCGTTTCGCACTGGTTTCTATTGGCCCACCGCGCTCAATGACGCCATCGACCTCGAGAAGGCTTGCGAGGCTTGCCAATTCCATGCCAAGCAGATCCACCAGCCAGAGGCACTCGCAAACCATTCCCCTCACTTGGCCATTCGCGGTCCGGGTCCGGACATTCTGGGCCCTTTCCCTCGGGCGCCAGGGGCTATCGCTACCTCTACGTCGCCGTGGACAAATTCACCAAGTGGGCGAAGTCAAGGCCGTCGCGCCATCCCCGCTGGTTCTGCGGTCCAAGTTCATCAAGGGCATCGTGAGCGGTTCGAGTGCCGAACCGCATCATCACCGACAACGGTTCGCAGTTCACCAAGAACCTTTTAAAACATACTTCGCGCTAACCTTGAACGCAGATATGCTACGCCGGTGGCGCACCCGCAGCAATGGACAGGCCGAGCGAAGGCGAATGCAGAGGTCTTGAGAGGCCTCAAGACCAGGACGTTCAAGAAAGAATTTGGAAGTTGCGGCGCAGGCTGGTACGACGAGCTCCCATCCGTGTTGTGGTCCATCCGCACAACCGCGACCAAGCCAACTGGAGAGACCCCCTTCTTCCTGGTCTACGGAGCCGAAGCGGTCCTCCCTCACGAGGTCAAGCGTCGATCCGCGCGGGTCCTGGCGTTCGATGAAATGCAGCAGGACGCCATGCGGGGGACAACTCTTGTGCTGGGGGAGGAGCACCGTCGGGAAGCTGCTCTGCGAGCGGCAAGGTACCAGCAGGCACTCCGGCGATACCACTACCGCAACATCCGCCCCAGAACTCTCGAGGTAGGAGACCTCATGCTCCGACGGGTCTTCTCCAAGGAGGGACTGCATAAGCTCTCTCCCATGTGGGAGGGCCCATTCAAGGTTGTTCATGTTTCCAGGCCTGGCTCCGTGTGCTTGGAGACGCAAGAGGGAGTACCTGTACAAAACGCGTGGAACATCCGGCACCTCAGGAGGTTCTACCTGAAAGGCCGGAGCTCGTGAAGAAGGCGAATGCCTGTGAAGTGCATCTTTTGGAAAAGGCCCAGAGCACATGAAGTAGGCGAATGCCTGTGATGTGCATCTTTTTGGAAAAGGCCCAGAGCCTGTGAAGAAGGCGAATGCCTGTGAAGTGCATCTTTTTGGAAAAGGCCCAGAGCCTGTGAAGAAGGCGAATGCTTGTGAAGTGCATCTTTTGGAAAGGCCCAGAGCCTGTGAAGAAGGCGAATGCCTGTGAAGTGCATCTTTTTGGAAAAGGCCCAGAGCCTGTGAAGAAGGCGAATGCATGTGAAGCGCATCTTTTTGGAAAAGGCCCAGAGCCTTTGAAGAAGGCGAATGCCTGTGAAGTTCATCCTTTTGGAAAAGGCTCGGAGCCTGTGAAGAAGGCGAATGCCTGTGAAGCTCACCTCTTGGGAAAGGCCCAGAGCCTATGAAGAGGGCGAACGCCCGTGAAGCTTGATTAGCAGAAGAAAGGCCCGGAGCCTGTGAAGAAGGCCCAGTGCCTGTGAAGCTCGCCGCCCATGACACTCTCACGTAACAATGAGTGGGGCTGTACACGCCCCGGAGTCTCAGGGGTGCCGACCTCAGGCCCTAGGGCTCCCTCCTATGCCCAGTAGCAGCACTTAGCTCCGCGCTGGTGAGAAGACGTCCAAGACTAGACTAGGTGTCGGACGCGGCTTTTCCATTTGCTTTCTGCAGTTGACTGGTTATTCCCATTTGAAGTTTTTATCGAAACTATCGCCTGCTTTGGTCCGTGGTCCTTCGATCTTTTCACCCTCTGCCTCGTTTTCTCTTCTTGGCGGGGTTCGCGAGGCAGCCTCGGAGCCCCCGCGGGTGTTCCTACCCTTATCGCTCAAGTTTCACGGCCCTGGTCTCTGGTGGAGCACCTCCCGACCATGCCTCACCCAGGCAGCAACGCGAACATGGGGCAGGGTCGGCCGCCCACGCTGCCACGATCGGGTTCGCTTGCGAATGAGCGCCTGACGTAAAGGGAACGATAACAGGATAACAAAAGCGTTACATTAATTAACGGCGTTGCCTAAACACGCCCCACGGGGCGAACATTGTTCCCTTTTTTGCGCAGGAGAAAAGGAAAGAAAAGGACAAAAGCAGGTGAAGCACGCCCCGTGTCGGCTCTCTTGGGAGGCCCGAGCCGCCTCCGGAGCTCAGTCGGACTCCAGCTCACGCTTCACCGGGGCGTGGTGACGAGCGGACCCGCTGCCACCCCCCAAGAAGGCGCGGCGGCGTGGGGGCTGGCCGCGGCTTCTTTGGAAGAATCGCCACCAAGAAGAGCTGGTGAAGCGTGGGGATTCGCGGGCATCGCCCGGCCCATGTGCCCCCTCCGCCCAGCGTCGGGGCTGAGTCCTCGGCATGATCGTGCGTCCTAAGGGCAGCACCCCTGCGGCCGTCTTCCCAAAAACCCTCACGTAGAGGGTGGCGTCGCCATCATACTTGAAGTGCAGGGGAGCACCGGCAGAGGCCACGCAGCGCCTGCTGAGCGTCTGCCCAGCCGCGGGCCAGGAACAAGTTCCCTGCAGCAGAGACCTCCAGAGAAGCCCACGAAGCCCGGCTACAACAGTCGTCTGCCTGGAGCCAGAGGCCACTCCGGGCGCCATCTGGGAGCTCACCCAGGAGGAAGCACGGGAGCTGAAGCCGGACGCTGAACGGCTCCTCTACCCTCACCAAGAACTCCGGCAGGGCTTCAGCAGCATGGAGGCGCGGCCTCGGGGGACGAGCGGCCGGGGCACGCCGTCCAACCATGGCCAGCCGCTCGTCGCCATGTTGAGAGCCTCCCTCACGACCGCGGGAGACCGCCGTGGAGGCCACGGGTGCTTGCGAGGCGACCTCGACCACGCTTAGGCGGAGGAGAGGAAGATTCGACTGGCGGCCCTTCCCTTGTCTGCAGCCGAGAACTTCCTTGGTGGAGCCATGGAGAAGAAGGAGAAACAAGAAAGGATAGACTGAAGAGGCGGCGTGCCGTTTGCATTTATAGCCGGCGGAGGCCAACCGTCAGCCTCCACGATCACCAGTCATCATGCCCAACTCTGCATGCAAGGACCTGTCGAATCCGGGCAGTTACCAAGGCGTCGTGGGGGATGCAGTGCGCCCATGTCCAATCAACTGCCACGCGGCGCCCAAGGCCGCAGGCTGTTAGGGCCCACGACGCTTCGCACTTGCCCTTTCGCCTCTCTGCACGGCCAAGTCCGGGCGTGTCGTGGCCCCGGGGGCTACTGTCGGCGTTCTGGGAACGGGGGTCCCCAGACTTGCCTGCCTGTGGCCTGCTGCGTGGCTCAAAGGAGGCCCAGGACGGCCCAACTTCATCAACACAAGCTCGAGACCCTCGCGAGGGGCCAAGCCTCGCGGGGCGGACGACAAAGAGCTTCCTCAGGCACGACCTCATCGGGCTGGCTCACGTGGAGGCGGAGAGTTCAAGGCGGGGTACCTGGCGAGGTGCCCGTGACGTAAGCCATGACGACCAAGGGCGCCAGTCGGGCGCCAGCCCGCGCAGCGTCCTACCTTTCCTCTTTGGTGCAAAGGGGCGGCGCAGCAAGGGCATCGAGCAAAGACACCAGTTTCGTGCAACAAGACCAAGACCAGCCCCAACGGGCTGGAATGCAGTCATCGTGGAGCCCAAGCAGGCGTCATCACGAGCCTTTGGCAGGCGAGGACCAACTTTAGTCAGGATAAGTGTACCCGTTGTTCCCCTTCAAAATGGCCAATTGTTGGCGCCCTTCCCGCTCAATATTTGGGAAGAGGCCCAGGGCCTTCGCTTATAAATAGGGGTAGCCACACTCAGAGAGAGGAGGACGATCGGATCGAGCAGTCAGAATCCAGAGAGAGAGAGAAACCCGTTCCTCAAGCTAGAGCGACTTGGCACCACGTAGCAGTTCATCACACCCACCAAGAACAGACCATCGCGAGGCTGTTCTTCCCTGTATTGTTCTTCGTCGGCCCCAGAGGCAATCCACACACCACAAACTAGAGTAGGGTATTACACCACAACGGTGGCCCGAACTAGTATAAATCTTGCATCTCTTGTGTTATTCTTGTTAGTAGTTTAGATCCCTGCGATTCGGCGAGGTACGAGACGATGGAGGGTTGGATCTCCGCGGGCACCCCAGAGTTCGAACCTTAAGGGTCCGCCGGAACCCGTGATCCGACAACCCCCATTCCCCAAACACCGACACGCCCCCACTAATGAGGACATTGCAACCATGGGCACCAAACCAGCAATTATCAATGGTCCAATCACAAGAAGTCGCGCAATGCAAATACGTGATCAGGTGAACGCTAACTTAAGTCTATCATTTGACTTTGAAAACATGGTTGTACGTTCACCTCCTTTTTTTTGGTAGAACTTAGGTGCGATATCAAAGAATGCCAAAAAAAATTCAGTCTGTGCAAAACAATGTTTTATGGCGAATAAACAAAGTTAGGAACTCATGAAGAAATGAGTTGTCTGCTGAAGAAACATTTTTCCGATTTTGACGAAACAATGTTTTGCACGAGTTTGGATATCTTGACTTGCGAAAGGTTCCCAAAAATTGAGTTTGCTGCTGAAGGAAACATTGTTCGACTGTAGTGAACAATGTTTGGTCGGGAACTACCAACCACCTCCAACGAGGGTTTTCCAGGAGCTACGTCATTAAGTCTCTAAGACATTTAGTCAAACCAAAGCTAGTTCTCTTTCACACCTATCCAGGGGGGGTTGTCCTGATTGTAAATAGGCTAGCTCTTCCCTTCGTTGGGGTCTTTTGCTATTTCTATCGAAGACCAAAGACATAGACTCCTCCTGATATTGGAGATCTCTTGTTACCCTTATTTTCATGATTCCTTGAGAAATTGCTCCTAATTCGTGCTCCACGACTAGATCGTGTTGTGTGGGTTAGAGTTTGTGGTTTCGCTTATGGATTGCTCCTATCCTGTGCTCCACGACTTGAGCGTGGTTGTGTGGGGTGGGTTGTGGATCGGTGAATGTTGGGCTTGCAAGCTTCGGTGAGCATCCTGCTCGTCGGGTCATAATCTCTTATTTACCTTTTTTCGGCTGCTTGCAGCTAGTTATCCACATCCATTTATCGATCCTACACCATGAAGATCAGACCTCCCCTTGAACACCCTCTTCTCTGAACATGGTGTCGCATCATCTGGTATTCAGAGAAGAAGGTTTACATGGTAGGATCTGTATCTTTGTTGCTAGATCTATCCTTTTTAGTTTGGTTTTCCCCGTCCTAGAGTCAAAACCCAAAAAGCCACCAAAAAATCCAAGCCTTTGTTGCTGAGGTCTAGTTGTTTGCTTTCCTCTTTGTGTTTGCACCAAGTTTAATCCAAAGTTGCTGCTATTTTTCCTTGAGTCTTGTTGTTGGATCTATTGTGTTACAAAAAAGAGCGAAAAAAGTGAAAAAAAAGAGAAGAGAAAGTGTTGAGCAAGTGTGCAATCATATTCAGTTTGATGAGAAATTTCAAAACTTGTAGTGGCAAATGTTGTAGCCCAAACAAGGTGCAAGGATCTACAAATTTTTCTTGTTCATTTGGTTCGCATCAATTGGATCTCAGCACTAGCCCTCCCCATTTCACCCCACCCAGATCCACCTAGAAACCGCCAGCTTCCTTCCTTTCATTCGCCCGCCCACTCCTGATTTTCTACGACCGCACAGCCGCCAAGGAATCATTAGAATTTGGGTAAGCAAGAAGGTGAGCTGAGTGTTTTCCACATATATTTTTCTTTTGTCCACTTGTTTCCGAGAGTTAACATGACATGATCCAACTCGAGTGTATATGGACATCAACATCTGGATGATGATCTCTCACAATCTCGCGTAGCACTTGGTGAAATCATTGAGAAGAGTATTACCGCAACTATGTGAAGGATGTTCGTAAGCCGTCTTCCTATCGTAGGTAATGGAGATCAACATCAACACAACCCTGCTGCCTTGCTAGCTGCAGACGATCGACGCCGTCAAGGAAACGAGGATCGCCATGATGGTCGTAGAAGAGCGGTAGGAGCTGCTGCCCACAGCGCCCCAGCTGTTTGTGTTGAACGGAGGCATGGCAACTTTGCTACCCCCCATCAGGGTGGGCTGCATAGAGGAGAATCTCACGGGCGAGGCCATGACCCCCGCAGGTTTGCTGCTAATCACCAGCGACGAGCAGCACATGATGGTTATGCCCTCTCCCTTGATGATTGAGGGAGTCCCGTCCTTAGACAGCCGGACTATATACTTTGGCCGGACTGTTGGACTATGAAGATACAAGATTGAAGACTTCCTCCCGTGTCCGGGTGGGACTCTCTTTTGCATGGAAGCCAAGCTTGGCGATTCTGATATGTAGATCTCCTTCTCTGTAACCGACTCTTTGTAACCCTAGCCCCCTCCGGTGTCTATATAAACCAGAGGGTTTAGTCTGTAGGACAACAACAATCATAATCATAGGGTAGCTTCTAGGGTTTAGCCTCTACGATCTCGTGGTAGATCAACTCTTGTAATACTCATATCATCAATATCAATCAAGCAGGAAGTAGTGTATTACCTCCAACGAGAGGGCCCGAACCTGGGTAAACATTGTGTCCCCCGCCTCCTATTACCATTAGCCTTAGACGCACAGTTCGGGACCCCCTACCCGAGATCCGCCGGTTTTGACACCGGCATTGGTGCTTTCATTGAGAGTTCCACTGTGTCGTCACAATAAAGGCTTGATGGCTCCCTCGATCATCGGCAACGATGCGATCCAGGGTGAGGTTTTTTTTCCCGGACAGATCTTTGTATTCGGCGGCTTCGTACTGTGGGCCAACTCACTTGGCCATCTGGAGCAGATCGATAGCTACGCCCCTGGCCATCAGGTCAGGTTTGGAAGCATGAAGTATACTGCCAACATCCGCGGAGACTTGATCTTCGATGGATTCAAGCCCATGTCAGGTGCGCCGCACAGTCACGACGAGCATGACTTAGCTCTGCTGCCGGACGGTGTTCGGGGGATCACACCTGCGGCTACTCCGGCCCTCAATCTGGAGCAGATCGTGCCATCCGAGGACGGGTGGATGGACCCCGCCGCGGAGGCCGCACACTCAGCGGCGATAGAGCCGAATACTGACTTCACCTCCTATGAGACCTGTGTCATCGAACCCTTGGATTCGTCCCCGGAAACAGGCTCCGAACTGCTTGCGTCCGGGCCTATCGAATCTGATTGGGCACCGATCATGGAGTTTACCTCCGCGGATATTTTTCAGCACTCTCCCTTGGGCGATGTGCTAGATTCGTAAAGGTCTATCTCCTTGTCAGGAGACCCTCGGCCGAACTATGTCCAGCTCGAGTGGGAAGCGGACGACGAAGAAATTCATTCCCCACCCACCACCCACTTAATAGCCAATGTCGACGATTTACCGACATGCTTGATTTCGACTCCCAAGACGTCGACGGTATGGACGACGATGCAGGAGAGGAACAGGAACAACCGCCCACAGGGCGCTGGATAGCCACTTTATCATATGATATATACATGGTGGATACACCCAAAGAAAACAACGACGAGGAACGGAAGGATGCGGCGAAGGATAATCCCCTCGACAAGCAACCAAAGCGACGACGTAGGCGCCGCTCCAAATCCCGCCTCAGAAAAAACAGCGATAATAGCGCAAGAAAGTATAATACCCCGGTCGACTCCAAAGGAAATGACGACCACATGGACCCAGCGGAGCAGGATGAGCCAGTGGACGGCGAACATAGTACGGAGCCGCTGTCCGATCACGGCGACGCCGAGGGTAAAACTCATCAACCTGTGTCCGGAGAGGAGAATAGTCCAGACGACGATGCACACATCATCCCAGAAATGCACTTGGAATAAGAGAACCTCCATAGAAGGCTTATTGCCACCGCGAGGAGCCTGAAGAAGCAGAAGCAAAGGCTTAAGGCCGTGCAGAATACGCTCAACAGTAGATGGAACAAAGTGCTTGACACTTAAGAAAAGTACGGTGGCAGTCGCCACACAAAGAGTTATCCAAAGCGCAAGCTGCTGCCTGAATTCGACGACGAGGCTTTAGAGCCCATTCAGCCGAAAAATAAAATGGCCGATCAGCCGGACCGACCACCCCATGGCCGCGTTAGGGCGGCTAATGACGTTGCACACAAGTCAGCACACGATTTACGTGAGGACCTGCACAAAAAAGTCAGTATGGCCAGGTCCATCTACGGATCTAGGAAGCGTGCTCCGGCACAGAATCATGGCCGCCCAAACGACTATACTGACCGAATAACAGCTCGGAATCAAAACCGAACACTACAACCGTCAGAAGAATGCCATGACACATCCAAATACAGGGGTGCCGCGCACCCCCTATGCTTCACCGATGAGGTGCTGGATCATGAATTTCCAGAGGGATTCTAACCCGCGAACATAGAGGCATACGATGGAACGACAGACCCTGGGGGCTGGATTGAGGAGTTTATCCTTCACATCCACATGGCTTGCGGAGATGATCTCCACGCCATCAAATACCTTCCCCTCAAGTTGAAAGGACCAGCTCGGCACTGGTTGAAAAGCCTCCCCGAAAAATCAATTGGAAGTTAGGAAGAGCTTGAGGATGCTTTTAGGGAAAATTTTCAAGGGACCTATGTCCGACCTCCGCATGCAGACGATTTAAGTCATATAATTCAACAGCCCGGAGAGTCAGCCCGAAAGCTTTGGAACAGATTTCTCACTAAGAAGAATCAAATCATCGACTGCCTGGATGCCGAAGCCTTAGCGGCTTTCAAACACAGTGTCCGGGATGAATGGCTCGCCAGACACCTCGGCCTGGAAAAATCATGGACAATGGCAGCCCTAACAAGCCTTATTACCCACTTTTGCGCGGGCGAAGACAGTTGGCTGGCCCGTAGAGGCACCAGCAACCCAGGCACATCTGAAATCAGGGATGGCAACGGGAAACCACGATGCAATAAAATCAAGCGTCGAAACAATGAAGATAGCCCAGGCAACACGGCGGTAAGCGTCGTATTCAGGGGTTCTCGACCCGGTCAATGGAAAAAGCCATTTAAAGGCAGCAGAGATGGACCGTCCAGCCTAAACAAGATTCTAGATAGATTATGTCAGATTCATGGCACCTCCGACAAACCTACAAATCACACCAACAGAGAATGCTGGGTCTTCAAGCAGGCCGGCAAGCTAAACGCCGAACACAAGGGGAGGGAGACACCAAGTGAAGACGAGGATGAGCCTCGCCAGCCGAACACTGGGGGACAGAAAAAATTCCCACCAGAGGTCAAAATAGTGAACATGATTTACGCAACTCACATACCGAAGAGGAGGCGCAAACGTGCACTCCGAGACGTATACGCCGTGGAGCCCGTCACCCCCAAGTTCAACCCTTGGTCGGCCTGCCCGATCACTTTTGATTGCAGGGATCACCCGACTAGTATTCGACATGGAGGATCGGCTGCCTTGGTGCTAGACCCAATAATTGACGGATACCATCTCACCCGAGTCCTTATGGATGGCGACAGTAGTCTTAATCAGATATATCAGGACACTGTCTGTCAAATGGGGATAGACCCGAGAAGAATCAGCCAAAGGAATACTACCTTTAAAGGAGTAATACCAGGCCCAGAGGCCCACTGCACGGGCTCTCTAGTACTAGAGGTTGTATTCGGTTCTCCCGACAACTTCCGAAGCGAAGAATTAACCTTCGACATTGCTCCATTCCGAAGCGGCTATCACGCACTACTCAGAAGAACGGCCTTCGCTCATTTTAATGCAGTACCACGTTACGCTTATCTTAAGCTTAAGATGCCCGGTCCACGTGGCATCATCACAGTTAGCGGAAACACAAAGAGTTCCTTACGTGCGGAAGAATATGTGGCGGCTCTAGCAGCCGACCACTGAACGGCCTCTCCAACCAGAATAACTGATCGGTCGTCAAGACCGCGGACACGGTTAGATGAGTCTGGCGCACCACTAGCTGTAGCTACTCAGATAAACCTGAGATTGGGTTGACGGATATACCTCCATAGGTGGTGCTAGCGGCTTCCCGCATATAAAAAGGGCTACAGTTCGGCTTGACCCTATTATACAATAATAGATTGCATTTTAATGGTTCATTAAGAATAACCAATTTTTCACACGAAGACTTTCACCTGGGTTTTTCTCTTTTATAGATGATCATCATGCTACACCCTTCCAGGATACGGCACAACAGAGACACAGGCGCAGACGTGCAGCAGGGCCCCGCTCAAAGGTTTCTTTTTAGATTAAGACCCTGTGTAAACCTTTTTTACTGTCTCTTGTTGCTTTGCACCCTCCGGGTGCTCAACACAACCGAGAAGGATGCTGGCGTTATTGGCATTTCGTCACGTCAGACTAATGCATGTACCTAGAAATCCACGGCTCATTATCGAGGGTGTTATTCAGCCCAGTATATGTCATAAAGTTCGAACACCTTAGGGAGTGTTCGGCGTCACGAGTTTGGCCTTATATGCATCAGCTCCGAATCATATCTTTGGTCAATAGTTGGGTTTGCCCGGCTCCCATTTTTTGCTACCTTACGTTCCGCTCTATCGGCTAAGGTGGCATCGGGAGAACTACAACGATTGTGACCTGGTTCATCTGGATGAGCACCTCAGTAGAGAAAGCCAGAAACTGACTGTCATGATAAAGCGCGAGACTGGTCAACCACTCGATGACTCAGCGGAATCTTCGTGATTCCTCCGCATTAATGAAGGACCGGTTTCCCGGTCATGTATGTACGCGCACCATATTCGGATCAGCGCGAAAGTACCAGGGGCTATATAGTAACCCCACCGTCAAACTCCTATGGCTAAGTGAAAGTGTTAAAGCTATATAGTTCGATTGCCTTGTTCGCCGCGCTATCACCTCCTTAATGGACCAAGACGTTGGATCAAGTGTGAATACGCGCTTTTTCGAACACCCTCGCATTATATGCATGGGGGCTGAAGCCGACGACTGCAAACTTGCAGGTTATATACATACATAAACGGCCGCACAAGAGGCATCATAATACTTTCAGGCAAAAGTATAAACACAACCTTTACAATCCAAATAGCATTGTTTTTACAATGGGGATACATGTCACTCAAATATGATACTCTTCGAGCACTGAGCCTCTATTAAACGAGCACCTTCTAGGACTTCTTCAAAATAGTGCTCGGCCGAGACCTGGCCTATGGCCGGACCCCAGGTTGCAACAGCGATGGCCTCCATCTCTGCCCAATATGTCTTAACACGGGCAAGAGCCATCCGCGCACCCTCTATGCACGCCAACCTCTTTACAGCGTCGATATGCGGCACAGCACCAAGGAATCGTTGCACTAAACCAAAATAACTATTCGGCCTTGGTCCCTTCGGCCAAAGATAATCCACGACAGATCTCATGGGAAGTCCGGACAACCTATGGAGCTCGGCGCACTCGGTCATTTGTTCATTTAACAATAGCGGACGCGTTGGAGCACTGAACTGCGACCAGAAAAACCTTTCCACTTCATGATCTTTCTTATCTTTCAAAAACTCATTCGCATTAGCAACACTCATTGACAAGTCCAAGTATGCGCCTGCAGCACTCCATAATTGATCCAGAGGGGCATACTTCGGATCTCCGAACTTTGTCCGCAACAAAAAGGGTTTCCCAGCCATGATATCTCTGGCTTGACGGAGCTCCTCTTTCGCCGCTCTGATTTTAGAGCGGGTTTCCTTGGCTGCTTCCATGGCTTTCTTCAGGTCAGCTGCTTTAAGCTAGCTTTCCTTTTCAAGAAGCTCATATCGGCCGGCGGCATCTTTCAGCTCAACAGCCATCTTGGCTATTTTATCTTCGCTCTGGCAATGAGCAGCCTGTTCGTCTCTTAACTCTTTGGCCGCCTTTAGGGCGGCTGCATGACTTCTCCTGGGTTGTTCCTTGGCTCGGGCAAGTTCCGCCCGAAGGGTCTCCACAGTGGCAGCTCCATCTGCAGTCACAACATATTATAGATACTAGAATCATGTTCCTCTTAATATTTGTTGACCACCCGAAAGTACATACCCTGTGCCTCGTCAAGCCGCTTGTTCACAACCGTGATGTCGGCATCTGCCGCGTCAAGCTGCCTCCTCAGTTCAGCAAACTCAGCAGTCCGGCCAGCCACCGGACGCTCAGCCGCCTGCACATGAAAGCAGCGCGATCATTACCTGGGACTATGATCCTTGATACGTCTCCAACGTATCTATAATTTTTGATTGCTCCATGCTATACTATCTACTGTTTTGGGCAATATTGGGCTTTATTATCCACTTTTACATTATTTTTGGGACTAACCTATTAACCGGAGGCCCAGCCCAGATTTGCTGTTTTATGCCTATTTCAGTGTTCTGAAGAAAAGGAATATCAGACGGAGTCGAAACGGAGCGAAATCAACTGGAGAAGTTATTTTTAGAAGGAAAGCTACCGGATAGACTTGGACCCCACGTCAGGAGCCAAGGGAGGTGCTCACGAGGATGGGGGGCGCGCCCACCCCCCTAGGGCGCGCCCCCTGCCTCGTGGGGCCCCCAAAGCTCCACCGACGTACTTCATGCACCCATATATACCTACGTACCCTAAAACTTCCAGAACGGAGATTAGATCTGGAGTTCCGCCGCAAGCCTCTCATAGCCACCAAACCCAATCGGGACACTATTCCAGACTGCCGGAGGGGGAACCCTCACCGGTGGCCATCTTCATCATCCCGGCGCTCTCCATGACGAGGAGGGAGTAGTTCACCCTCGGGGCTGAGGGGATGTACCAGTTGCTATGTGTTCGATCTCTCTCTCTCTCTCTCTCTCTCTCTCGTGTTCTTGATTTGGCACGATCTCGATGTATCGCGAGCTTTGCTATTATAGTTGGATCTTATGTTGCTTCTCCCCCTCTTCTCTCTTGTAATGGATTGAGTTTTCCCCTTGAAGTAATCTTATCGGATTGAGTCTTTAAAGAATTGAGAACACTTGATGTATGTCTTGCCGTGCGTATCTGTGGTGACAATGGGATATCACGTGATTCACTTGATGTATGTTTTGGTGATCAACTTGCGGGTTCCACCCATGAACCTATGCATAGGGGTTGGCACACGTTTTCGTCGTGATTCTCTGGTAGAAACTTTGGGGCACTCTTTGAGGTTCAATGTGTTGGTTGAGTAGATGTATTGAGATTGTGTGATGCATATCGTATAATCATGCCCATGGATACTTGAGGTGACATTGCAGTATCTAGGTGACATTAGGGTTTTGGTTGATTTGTGTCTTAAGGTGTTATTCTAGTACGAACTCTAGGGTTGTTTGTGACACTTATAGGAATAGCCCAATGGATTGATGGGAAAGAATAACTTTGAGGTGGTTTCGTACCCTACCATAATCTCTTCGTTTGTTCTCCGTAATTAGTGACTTTGGGGTGACTCTTTGTTGCATGTTGAGGGATAGTTATATGATCCAATTATGTTATTATTGTTGAGAGAACTTGCACTAGTGAAAGTATGAACCCTAGGCCTTGTTTCCTATCATTGCAATACCGTTTACGCTCAATTTTACTACTTGTTACCTTGCTGTTTTTATATTTTCAGATTACAAAAACATATATCTACCATCTATTTTGCACTTGTATCACCATCTCTTCGCCGAACTAGTGCACCTACACAATTTACCATTGTATTGGGTGTGTTGGAGACACAAGAGACTCTTTGTTATTTGGTTGCAGGGTTGCTTGAGAGAGACCGTCTTCATCCTACGCCTCCCACGGATTGATAAACCTTAGGTCATCCACTTGAGGGAAATTTGCTACTGTCCTACAAACCTCTCGCACTTGGAGGCCCAACAACGTCTACAAGAAGAAGGTTGCATAGTAGACATCAAGCTCTTTTCAAGCGCCGTTCGGGAGGCTAGGTAAGCGGCACTCACACCCCGTCATCTAAGCTCTTTTCTGGCGCCGTTGCTGGGGAGGTTAGTGCTTGAAGGTATATCTTTAGATCTTGCAATCGAATATTTTTGTTTCTTGTTTTAGCACTAGTTTAGTTTATAAATGAAAACTACAAAAAAATGGAATTGAGTTTACCTCATACACTTCATCTTTTTAATATCTTTCGTGAGTATGATGGAAAGGAAATTTGTGCCAAAGTGTTAGAAGAAGAATGCATTAAAATATTTAGCACTAAATCTTTGAATGATGACCATGATTGCAATGTTTTTAGTATGAACTCCTTGAATATCCATAGTACTAATGATGATTGCACTAGTTATGATGAAAATGCCTCCTATAAACATGTCAATTTTAGTGGAGTAGATTGGGTTTGCAAGTACACACCTGATAGGGAAGATAGATATTGCAAGAGGCATAAGTACTTAGAAACCAAATTGTTGCAAGAAGAGATAGATGAATGTGCTGAAAGATTCAATATTTTTCATGCCCCTTGTGAATTTTGCAATGAACATGGTCATTTAAAGCTCCAATGCTATTTGTTTCATGATCAAGTCGTGTCCAAATATTGTGATAATTTGATTACCCTTGAGCATCATAAAGAACTTAGCCTTCTTTTGGATTATGAAGAAATGAAACGTATAACTGAGGGTATTCCAAAATTTGATCTTGATAAAATTCTTGATTTTGATCTAGAAAAGATTAATATGTATTGTGCGGTGAATTGCATTGAGAATCCTTATATTGCCAATTACATAAAGAAAAGAAAACAAATAGAAGATGAAGATAATACTAATGAAAGGGAAGAGACTTCCCAATATCCTTTTATTATTTTTATGATGAATCAGGTAACGAAGAGGAGCCTTCTATTCAACCAATCTCATTAATAAGGAGCTCCAAAAAGAGGATTGAACCCACACATGATGTGGTGAAGAAGAAGAAAAGAAAAAGGAAGAGAGGTAAAAAGGTATCTCTCCCAAATAAAGTTGCTCCTATTATTGTTGTGCCTCACGAAAATGAAGATGATACACTTGATGATGATCTCGTTATGCCTAGTTCTTGTTGTGATGATTATGATTGGGAAGATAATGATACTTCTTATGATCTTGAGAATCCTTTGGCACTTGTTTGGAAGAATATAATAATTGCTATACTATTGGTGCTATCCATACTATTAATGATGAGAGTGATTATGCTTATGATATGAAAAGGCCCAAGCTTGGGGAAGCTATGTTTGATGAGGATGACATATTTGAGAATATACTTGCTGCAATTAATGTTTGTCCCAAGCTTGGGGATGCTATGTTTAATAATGATGATATTTTTAGCCTCTCAAGTTTTGATATGCAAAGTTGTTATGATGATAGCATGCCTTCTACCTATGATGAATATATTGATGAAAGTGGGTTTGGAAGATTGTAAACTTTAGGAAGTAGTGATCCCACAATATTAGAGGATGTTGAATCTTATAATATTTATGAAAGTGGATTTGGAGAGGTCATGACTTTATTTAGTGATGTATCCACTATTTCGGAAGAGGTTTCAATCGATTATGATGAGAACAAAGTTGCTACTTATGATGATTATTGTGATAAAACTTATGCTATAAAGAGTAGTCATGATTATATTTATAAAACTTGTCATGATTATGAGTACCCATTCTCTGAACATTACTCTTTTAATGTGGAAACAATTTATTGTATTCAAGTCTCTTATGATACTCCCACTATTCCGAATGAGAAGAATTTTGCTTATGTGGTGAGTAATAAAATTTCTATGCTAGTAGATCATGAAAAGAATGTTTTAGGTACTGGTTATATTGTTGAATTCATTCATGATGCTACTGAAAATTATTATGAGGGAGAAACATATGCTTCTAGGAATTGCAACAATATCAATTTTCCTCTCTATGTGCTTAAAGTTTTGAAGTTATGCCGTTTTTGCCTTCCTATGCTAGTTGATTATTGTTCCCATAAGTTGTTTGCTCACAAAAACCCTATGCATAGGAAGTGGGTTATACTTAAATGTGCTAATAATATTCTTCATGATGCTCTCTTTATGTTTCAACTCTTACCTTTTATGCGAGCATCATTGAAATCATCATGCCTAGCTAGGGGCGTTAAACGATAGCGCTTATTGGGAGGCAACCCAATTTTATTTTATTTTCTTGCTTTTTGGTTCTGTTTAGGAATAAATAATCCATCTAGATTCTGTTTATATGTGTTTTCATGTTTTAATTAGTGTTTGTGACAAGTAGAACCTTTGGGAAGACTTGGGTGAAGTCTTTATGATCATGCTGTAAAAAACAGAAACTTTAGCGCTCACGAGATTAGTTAGAACTTTTTACTGGAGAGTGATATTTAGTTGATTCTTTTTGAAGACGATTACTAGACAAATTCCTCATGTCCACCAATTTATTTTAGAATTTTTTGAGTTCCAGAAGTTTGCGTTAGTTACAGATTACTACAGACTGTTCTGTTTTTGACAGATTCTGTTTTTCGTGTGTTGTTTGCTTATTTTGATGAATCTATAGCTAGTAAAATAGTTTATAAACCATATAGAAGTTGGAATACAGTAGTTTTAACACCAATATAAATAAAGAATGAGTTCATTACAGTACCTTGAAGTGGTGTTTTGTTTTCTTTCGCTAACGGAGCTCACGAGATTTTCTGTTAAGTTTTGTGTTGTGAAGTTTTCAAGTTTTGGGTAAATTCGATGGAGTATGGAATAAGGAGTGGCAAGAGACTAATATTGGGGATGCCCAAGGCACCCCAATGTAATATTCAAGGATAACCAAGCGTCTAAGCTTGGTGATGCCCCGGAAGGCATCCCCTATTTCGTCTTCGTTCATCGGTAACTTTACTTGTAGCTATATTTTTATTCACCACATGATATGTGTTTTGCTTGGAGCGTCATTTTATTTTCTTTAGCTTTGCTTGCTGTTTGAATAAATTTCCAAGATCTGAAATTCTTAAATGTTAGAGAGTCTTCACATAGTTACATAATTATTCGACTACTCATTGGTCTTCACTTATATCTTTCGGAGTAGTTTGTTGTTTGCTCTAGTGCTTCACTTATATCTTTCAGAGCATGGTAGTAGTTGTATTTTGAAGAAATAGATGAACTCTCATGCTTCACTTAGATTATCTTGAGAGTCTTAAATAGCATGGTAATTTTCTTAAATAATCATAATATGCTAAGCATAAAATATTTGTAAGAATTCTTATGAGTGTGTTGAATACTATGAAAAGTTTGATCTTTGATGATTGTTTTGAGATATGGAGATGGTGATATTAGAGTCATGCTAGTTGAGTAATTGTGAATTTGAGAAATACTTGTTTTAAAGTTTGTGATTCCCGTAGCATGCACGTATGGTGAACCATTATGTGATGAAGTCGGAGCATGATTTATTTATTGATTGTCTTCCTTATGAGTGGCAGTCGGGGAATGACGATGGTCTTTTCCTACCAATCTATCCCCCTAGGAGCATGCGCGTAATAATTTGCTTTGATAACTTATAGATTTTTGCAATAAGTATATGAGTTCTTCATGACTAATGTTGAGTCCATGGATTATACGCACTTTTCCTCCTTCCACCATTGCTAGCCTCTCTAATACCGCACACTTTTCGCCGGTATCGTACACCCACCATATACCTTCCTCAAAATAGCCATCATACCAACCTATCATGGCATTTCCATAGCCATTCCAAGATATATTGCCATGCAACTTTCCAACGTTCCATTTATTATGACACACTCCATCATTGTCATATTGCTAGCATGATCATGTAGTTGACATTGTATTTGTGGCAAAGCCACCGTTCATAATTCTTTCATACATGTCACTCATGAGTCATTGCACATCCCGGTACACCGCCGGAGGCATTCATATAGAGTCATATCTTGTTCTAAGTATCGAGTTGTAATTGTTGAGTTGTAAGAAAAATAAAAGTGTGATGATCATCATTTTTAGAGCATTGTCCCAAGTGAGGAAAGGATGATGGAGACTATGATTCCCCCACAAGTCGGGATGAGACTCCGGACGAAAAAAAAAGAGGCCATAAAAAAAGTGAAAAAGGCCCAAACAAAAAAAGGGAAAATAAAAAAAATAAAAAAATGAGAGAAAAAGAGAGAAGGGGCAATGCTACTATCATTTTACCACACTTGTGCTTCAAAGTAGCACCATGATCTTCATGATAGAGAGTCTCATATGTTGTCACTTTCATATACTAGTGGGAGTTTAACATTATAGAACTTGGCTTGTATATTCCAATGATGGGCTTCCTCAAAATACCCTAGGTCTTCGTGAGCAAGCGAGTTGGATGCACACCCACTTAGTTTCTTTTGTTGAGCTTTCATATACTTATAGCTCTAGTGCATCCGTTGCATGGCAATCCCTACTCACTCACATTGATATCTATTGATGGGCATCTCCATAGCCCGTTGATACGCCTAGTTGATGTGATACTATCTTCTCCTTTTTGTCTTCTCCACAACCACCATTCTATTCTACCTATAGTGCTATATCCATGGCTCACGCTCATGTATTGCGTGAAGATTGAAAATGTTTTGAAAATGTTAAACTATGAAACAATTACTTGGCTTGTCATCGGGGTTGTGCACGATTTAAATATTTTGTGTGGTGAAGATAGAGCATAGCCAGACTATATGATTTTGTAGGGATGAACTTTCTTTGGCCATGTTATTTTCAGAAGACATAATTGCTTAGTTAGTATGCTTGAAGTATTATTATTTTTTTGTCAATATAAACTTTTGTCTTGAATCTTTCGAATCTGAATATTCATATCACATGTAAGAAGAATTACATTGAAATTATGCCAACTAGCATTCCACATCAAAAATTATATCTTTATCGTTTACCTACTCGAGGACGAGCAGGAATTAAGCTTGGGGATGCTTGATATGTCTCCAACGTATCTATAATTTTTTATTGCTCCATGCTATATTATCTACTATTTTGGGCAATATTGGGCTTTATTATCCACTTTTATATTATTTTCTGGACTAACCTATTAACCGGAGGCCCAGCCCAGATTTGCTGTTTTATGCCTATTTCAGTGTTTTGAAGAAAAGGAATATCAGACAGAGTCGAAACGGAACGAAATCAACTGGAGAAGTAATTTTTAGAAGGAAAGCTACCGGATAGACTTGGACCCCACGTCAGGAGCCAAGGGAGGTGCTCACGAGGCTGGGGGCACGCCCACCCCCCAAAGGCGCGCCCCTGCCTCGTGGGGCCCCCGAAGCTCCACCGACGTACTTCCTGCACCCATATATACCTACGTACCCTAAAACTTCCAGAACGGAGATTAGATTGGGAGTTCCGCCGCCTCAAGCCTTTGTAGCCACCAAAACCCAATCGGGACCCTGTTGCGGCACCCTGCTGGAGGGGGGAACCCTCACCGGTGGCCATCTTCATCATCCCGGCGCTCTCCGTGATGAGGAGGGAGTAGTTCACCCTCGGGGCTGAGGGTATGTACCAGTAGCTATGTGTTTGATCTCTCTCTCTCTCTCGTGTTCTTGATTTAGCACGATCTTGATGTATCGCGAGCTTTGCTATTATAGTTGGATCTTATGTTCTTCTCCCCCTCTTCTCTCTGGTAATGGATTGAGTTTTCCCCTTGAAGTAAGCTCATCGGATTGAGTCTTTAAAGAATTGAGAACACTTGATGTATGTCTTGGCGTGCGTATCTGTGGTGACAATGGGATATCACGTGATTCACTTGATGTATGTTTTGGTGATCAACTTGCGGGTTCCGCCCATGAACCTATGCATAGGGGTTGGCACACGTTTTCGTCGTGATTCTCCGGTAGAAACTTTGGGGCACTCTTTGAGGTTCTATGTGTTGGTTGAGTAGATGAATTGAGATTGTGTGATGCATTATAATCTTGCCCACGGATACTTGAGGTGACATTAGGTTTTTGGTTGATTTGTGTCTTAAGGTGTTATTCTAGTACGAACTCTAGGGTTGTTTGTGACACTTATAGGAATAGCCCAACGGATTGATTGGAAAGAATAACTTTGAGGTGGTTTCATACCCTACCATAATCTCTTCATTTGTTCTCCGCTATTAGTGACTTTGGAGTGACTCTTTCTTGCATGTTGAGGGATAGCTATATGATCCAATTATGTTATTATGTTCAGAGAACTTGCACTAGTGAAAGTATGAACCCTAGGCCTTGTTTCCGATCATTGCAATACCGTTTACGCTCACTTTTACCACTTGTTACCTTGCTGTTTTTATATTTTCAGATTACAGAAACCTATATCTACCATCTATTTTGCACTTGTATCACCCTCTCTTCGCCGAACTAGTGCACCTATACAATTTACCATTGTATTGCGTGTGTTGGGAACACAAGAGACTCTTTGTTATTTGGTTGCAGGGTTGCTTGAGAGAGACCATCTTCATCCCTCGCCTCGCTTGCGGATTGATAAACCTTAGGTCATCCACTTGAGGGAAATTTGGTACTGTCCTACAAATCTCTGCACTTGGAGGCCCAACAACCTCTACAAGAAGAAGGTTGCGTAGTAGACATCAATCCTCTGTTTGCCGCCTCTGGACGGCAACTAGAGTCTCAGGGGCTACTATCTGTATAGAGCACACCTAGCGTGTGCGGTACCATAAAAAAATATTACTTTGCGTACCTCAAAGCCTCTTAGCAGGCTCGTAAAAGCTTCATGCAACCCACTTTTGGCGGATGAAATCCTCTCAACCACCGTACCCAATAAAGTACGATGCGCCTCTGAGATAGCCGCTTGCTCCAGAAGACCCATCAGTGCGTCCGGTTGTGCACCGGGCAGTTTTGGACTCTTTCAGTTGCTCTCCTTAAGAGCCGAATACTCCGGACTTCGGTGGCCGAAGGGTTACCTTCTGGCCTTGGCGGATCAGGAGAAATCCTTCGTGACGACACCTCAGGGTCGTCCGCCCCATGAGGTAGGGAGACAGGGGGAGGCGTTTCGCTCTCCATCATCTCTGGAAGAAGATCCCCGAAGACGAACCCTGTCGAGAAGGGCTACGAGCCGGACTGCAAGATATATGTCTCGGTTATTGTCCTCGGAGATAAAGCAGGATATATTTACCAAAGTACTTTTTTTCACTTACAGCTCGGTGGAGGGCTGGCCCCCTTGCGGGCGTTGTGCGGTAAGGACGCCCTCCGGGGCAGGGCCCCCTGGCGAAGGTTTCTTCCCTCATTTGGAAACCTCCGTTTCCAAGTCTTCAGAGGCGGTCCTTTTCCTTCCTCGGGGAGAGGGGATTCTAGATTCTTCTCCCCGATTATCCTCCTTCACGGAGACGCTAATTCCCCCGGTTTGCATGTGTAGTGTGTGAAGCCTGCTTTCGGCTTCTTTATTTCTCCCTTCATCTTCCCCTGATGGCACTTGATAAGGTGTGTGCTCAAGCATCCTGGCTAGTACAGGATCCGGTGAGCCTTCGGGAAGGGGGGCCGAGCACCTGATCCTCTCCGCCTTTCTTATCCAGTCCTGGCCGAGAGCGATTTTTTCAGAATGATGTTGTGACAAATAAAAAGACAACATGTTCGGCCGCAGAATCACTTATGTGGGTATCTGGACGGTTGCAGTTGAGACCCGCATCCTCGGTGGTGTCCAGACACTTTATTCGTAATCCGAAGAACAATCCATACATCTCTTCGAGCGTCATGCCGAAGAATTGCTGAATAGTTCGCGGTCCTTCCGGGTTGAACTCCCACACACGGCGAGATCGATGTTGGCATGGCAGGACCCGACAAACTAGCATAACTTGCATTACCTTGACAAGACTGACATCCCTCTTGAGGAGATCTCGGATGCGACTTTGCAATGTCAGCACGTCGTTAACTGGCCCCCAGTCTAGCCCCTTGTTGACCCATGACGCCAGTTGCGGTGGAGGGCCCGAGCGGAAGGCGGGGGCAGCTGCCCACTTCGTACCTCAGGGAGCTGTGATGTAAAATCACTCTCGTTGCCATAAGTTGGACACCTCCGGGAAGGAACCCTTTGGCCATAGAGCATCGGCGCCTTTGCTTATTATGGCACCTCTGCATTATGCGTGTCTCCCATCGATCGTCTTCGGCTTCACATTGAAGGTCTTGAGCCATAAGCAGAAGTGAGGGGTGATGTGGAGGAAGGCCTCACACACGATGATAAATGACGAGATGTGAAGGATGGAATCTGGAGCTAGGTCGTGGAAATCGAGCCCGTAATAGAACATAAGCCCTCTAAGAAAGGGATCAAGACTAAAGCCTAGCACTACAAAAAAATACACTTCCGTGATGATACGTGTTTGTCACAGTAGGTCGCATTTTCTGTCATGCATGTACATCCATGAAGATTTTATGACAGAATCAAGATAGTCATACATGTGCTGTCGTAGAAGTGTTCCATGACATTACCAAAATTATCATCACGGAAGTGTCCACTTCCATGACGATAAATCGCGCGTCACAGAAGTGCTTTCGTCAAGGGTACCGACATGTGGCATCCATCGTAACGGAACGCCGTTAAGCTATCGGGTCTGGTTTTGGATCCGATAACCCGTTAACAGCCCCAACCAATGGGGATTTTCCACATGTAAAATCATCATTGGCTGGAGGAAACACGTGTCGGCTCATCGTTGGGACATATGTCATCCACTCATTGGACAGAAGGCACCTATGATACGTCGACACGTGGCACGGACCAATAGAGGCCCATTCTTGTGAAAAGGCTGGCCCGTTTGACTTGGTCAAAAGGTGGCAGGCCGACCCATGGAAAGCCTGTTAACGGCCTGTTCGCATATAGCCCATTTACAGCCCGCTAACCTAAGGCCCGTTACGCCCTATTCGAATTAGGCCCAGTAGCGTCATCTGGGCCATCCAATATGATTCCAGCCCGTTTTCACTTCTAGCCCATGTATGGCCCATGACGTCTTTCGGCCCATATGAGGCCCTATTTAACTCTTGGCCTATTAACGGCCCGTGGTGAAATCGCCCGTAATGAACAAAGGTATCACTTTACACCCATTAACGGCCCGTGGTAAAAGCGGCCCGTAATGAACGATGTATCACTTTATACCCATTAACGGCCCGTTATTCCGTTGGGCGTTTCCATTATGTTATCTTCGGCCTTCTCGAGATCCCATTTATTCTCGGGCTCATTTCCAGCATTCGTTTACTTACGGCCCGTTACTGTCATTTTCTGCTTGTGGGCCAAATTCAGCCCGTGGTTACAGTCGGCCCGTTTGTGGTCCGTTAATACGTTGGGCCGTTTTCGTAGCGTCAAGAAATATGGCCTATTAACGATGGCCCGTTATGGTCGGCCCATGAATAGACGATTCCAACTCTAGCCCGTTTACGGCCATAATGCGGCCTGTTATTGGCCCATGTTATCATACTGCCCATATAAGGCCCATTGATGATACGGCCCCTAGAAGGCCCATTGTTTCTACGGCCCGTAGAAGGCCCGTTGTTTCTACGGCCCGTAGAAGGCCCAATGTTTCTATGGCCCGTAGGAGGCCCAGTGTCACTACAGTAAATATTAGCCCATGGTCATTGTATCCTAGTTTTAAAAAAGTAGGTAATTGCAGCCACTAGCAAACCGCGGAAAAAGAACTGCAATGACTACAAGCAAACAAATAAAAAAGAAAACAAGGAAATAAGTAAGCAAGCAACTTACGCTAGGCTATCACGGCTATCACATATTACATCCACTGGGCATCAAAGTTCGCCACCAGTGCAAATAAACGCGCCGACAAAAGAATATACAAAACTAAGAGCACTTCAGAAGGCACTTGGCCTGGCCAGGTCGGGCCCCCCAAACAGCTGAAGAAGCTAACTAGACCTCAGTTGTGTCAACGATAGATGCATCAACACTAGATTTAAGGCATGATGGTGCGCACGGCAGTCCTCTGACATCTTCATTGCATCTTTGACTTCAAGTCAGAGCTGAGTTGAAGCAAGCCTTTTCCGCTTTAAGTTGAGACTGAAGAAGTCAAACTGATTGAGGCAGCGACTGCACAGAGGTTGTCTCACACCTGCCGGTGAGTAGCTTCAACTCACTGTCTTCATCAAGACATGACCTTGGGGTCATCTCGCTGTCCTCAAGACGGTTTGGCTCACTATCTTCCCTAAAGTTCTGCCTGGCGTAAGAGATACGACTCTGAAAGAGAAACAAGGAGACACGTAACAGGTTTCAGAATTATATAAGCAAATATATGGATACATTACGCATAAGGAACATGTTTTTACAACTACAATTTGAAATTGATAGTTGTTGCAAACATCCAATCAGATGTAAACAGCAAAGCAAACAGTAGTGGAGGAAATGATGCCTATCCAAATCTATACTAGAACAAAGTTTGAAGGCTTGAGAAGGATGAACTTACATTACATGTTAACACGGGCTGGACAAAGACCTTCTCCATGTTGATGGGAGGATAATTCAATAAATTTCCCAAAGAAAATTCTTTATAAGCGTTGCCACTATTCTACATTTTGCAAAGAGTAAATATAGATCAAATAATATTGGAAGAAACAGAGGATAATGAAGCTCAGTGCGGTGATGATACATAATCAAAGAGCAATTAATTAAGTACAACGTTACAAGGCAAAAGGGAGAGAGGTACTGACAAGACCAATGCAGAGCCCATTATTGTTTTGAGATTGTATGATCCTTTGAGCAAGGAGATTCATCTGAAATTAGTTTTCATACAAGAGAGAAAGTAAGGCACAAGCAGAAATTTAGGAGTTCAAATTTTGAATTGATATCATAGACAGTACCTGACGCTGGGCTCCCAGCAGTTCAAATAGGGGTTTGGCCACTGGAGTAGGGGTAAAGTGTGGTACAGCAGTTGGGCTGTGTTTTACGTGGGTGATCTATCTGATTTAACAGGTATCACTACCTTTTCCAAATACCTAGTTTGTACTCCTTGAGGATCTGCACTCACCCTCTTCCTTTTGGACATCTATTACGAAAGAATAACATTTGACTGGAAAAACATAGTGTGACGACACATGGAATAGGTACAGAAAATGGATAGGTATGGCATATAATCATATATGATGCTTAAACTAAGCAGATGGTGTAAAAAAGTAGAAGTAATGCAAGAGGTCAGATGCAACATATGTGCGACCAATACAACTTTGCAAAGTTAGAGCAAGCACCTTGATGGGTGAATAAGATAGGCCATCCTCCACCATGCCAAGTTTGTTAGCCAAAGGATCATTCCGCAATATTCCTCTCTCGTATGCCCATTCTCATATTCATTTTGATCATGTTCAATATCGACATGCATGAAAACATAAAAACAAGTGAGATTTTCTTTGTAATGCGTATGATTCTAATCCAATCGCCTCCCTGTAAACCCCATTGTGCTATCTCTGCAATTCTTTTAAAAGATGCCATGCATGCTGTAATCTGTTGTGTGCATTAATATAATGTGGCCTACAACTCAAAATATGAGAGCTCCAGAAGTGATGACACTTCGCAGATGATAGCTTCAACATATAGTAAAGAAGAACAAGTTGACCTGACCTGACAGATTCAAAATATACTACGGGAGAACAACTCGGCCTGAGCAGTCGACTGCAAGAGAAGAGTACCATCTTAAAGAAGAGCAGAAGAGCAAGCAGATTGAAGATATTACAGGTCTTTCAATACAATGTCGGTTGGCCACCCATGATGAACCAGAGCACAGAGAAATACTATTCTTTCTTGTCTCTCCATATGTGGCTCACATGCATTTCGAAACTAAAGTAGGAACATTTATCTCACCAATTAAACATCTCTCAGTTTTACTAATATCAGCAATAATATCAGATATGAATTTGTACAACTAAGCTTGTTTAGCTCGATGGGTGGAGCAGTGCTATTACGACACGAACCACGTAGGCTGATTGTGCTCATCGTAAAATTGGGAAAACATAAGCATGATGAGTACAGTGTTGACCGTGGCAGTGGGATGGCAGATCTAAAGCTGCAAACCGCGCAAAGGGTAGTTAGCAACCGATGTTTGCTTTGAAATAACAACTAAGATTTGGTATGGACAAGAAAGTATGGTCAACAAGTGACAAAGAAATGCAATTATGCTGTCTCTCTATATGTCCCGACATGCATTTGGAAACTCAAGTGGGACCTTTAGCTAACCAATTAAATGTGTCGGTTAACTAATATCAGTAACATATCACAATCATACTTGAACAACTAAGCTTTCTAATTCTGAGTGTTGTTTTGTTTAGCTTGAAGGGTGGATTAATGCTAGTATGACAGAAAGCACCTACGCAGATCATAGTAGAGTAGATAAAAGGGGAAAACCCTAAGCATCAAGAGAAAAATCAGGAAAGTGGAACTAGCTGGACCAAAGGTGGCACACACGCTTTTGAAACGAATATAGGAACATTAGGTGACCAATTAAACGTTCTCTGTTTTAGTGATATGAGCATCATATCAGATTCAGATTCAACACGTAAGCTTTGGGTTGAGGTCTTGAGGAGCAGTGCTAGCATGACACGAAGCACCTACGATGATGGTAGTGAATATAAAGGGGGGGGAACCATAAGCTTTACGAGTATAGTGCCCGTGCCATGGTAGATCTGAAGGTGCAAACCAGACAAAGCTAGTTCACAACCAATGTTTGCTTTCAACTAGCCACTACGATTTGGTACGGACAAGAAAAGTACAGTAAACAAATTACGATCTATTTTCCGGGTGAGATCAATAACTTAAGCACATATGGAAGAGTACCACCTCTCTTGCGACGCCGTGTAGGCCTATGCTGATACGTTGAGGGTGCTGCGGGTAAGATGGCTGTCGGCGGCGGGGAAGAAGACTTTAGACGGCAGACGACCAGGTCAGGGGATATATCCTGTTGCCGTGGACGAGGCGGTCGTAGGAGCGGCAATGGCAAGGTGGATGACGGCGCCGATGAAGCGAGAGGAGGCGATGAAAGGATCCTGGTCCAGCGCGTGGATGAGAGACGTCCATCTCTTGGACGACGGGGTCGGGGTAGCGGCTCCGGCAAGGTGGAGGATGGGGTGGCGGACGGAGGAGGCTGGCGCGATGGAGGTTGTCGTGCCACCGATGGTGTATGAATGGTGAAATGGAGGGGAGGGGGGATCTCAAACTTTGGGACACGCTTCTCTGAAATGGGGGAAAGTTACGAACTTATCCCCCATTTAAAATTTCGGACATCGTGTCGGTTGGGGATAGGACGGTAATCTCGCATCTCCCAAATATTTGCTGGTAACTATTTCGGGCGACGAGAGGGTGCTTTGCTGCCCACGGTTGGCGCCCATGGTGTATGACCGGGGCTGACAGGTTGGGCGGTTGTGTCACGTCTGATGGAAGTTACACATCTGCCCCTATTTAAAATATTAGCCTACATCGATTTCAGACGAGGAGAGTTTGTTTTGCCTCCCTAGTTCATTTTCCTCAAAAAACAAAAACTCTTTTGAACTATCATATCACTAGTGGACTTTAATCGGGATTAAACGGGACCCACTTGACATCCCTAGTTGAAAGGGAGTGTACAACCGCTATATTTAAGTTGCCAAGGCATCTAAGCAGTTGAAATAATCTGAGAAAGCACTTAACAGTGTGGCCTCATATAAACTACGAAGACAGTCTTGTGATAAAGTTGAGAGGAAAAATTAAGGACTCAAATGAAATAGGCATGCATTTCTTTACGATAGTACAACAGTAATCTTTGACATACCGCCAACTCTGTATAGTGTAACAACAAACAAGCATTCGAATCAAGCAATACAGCAAAGCAGACAAATTAACTATTTGTAATTCGGTAGGATTACACGTTGAGGGCACAAGCCAAGAAAGCAGCCCACTCGCATTAAATTTCACATGTACTAAAACACACTGGCTTAACATATGTTGCTGTGAAGCCTAGTTGTTGTTGCAATGTTCTTTGAAGATATCGTCAGCATCCCGTGGTTGCAAATCTAGTTGTTGTAGTTTATTCTGCACCATCTATTTAGGTAAAATTAATTTTAATCGCATGCACTGGTCCGAATTGATCATCAATGGTTCATCTAAACTAATGAAAGAAGGGTGTGTGCATACACGACAATATATCTGCTTCCCTCTATTTTTATGCTTGTTCAAGGTGCCATCCCCAAAAGAACAAATATTTTGCTTGATGGGGTTCACAGCTCCATAATTAATAGAAGCATCAAATTAGTCATGCAACTTGGGAAGATCAAGAACACACAAACAAGTAATGAACAGAGGCTCGGAGCAGTGATGTAATAGCTAGCATCGTAAAATGTAGGGTAAAAGCGAACAAAAAGCAGCGGAACCACATGCTAGTTTGCTGATGTGTAATTAAGCATAGAGAACATTAAGCGATGCGATGGAACCAACAGGTGGCATCGTAACAAAACTAAAGTATATTAACTATATGTGCACTGGTATGTAATTTAGCACATGTAACATGTTCACCGCTGTAAGTATGGCCCTACAGTGCAAGCGTAATAACGCGTCTCATGAAAAACTAAATGATTCCCTGAAGAAATTCAAAGGTGCGGTGCTTATGCTAGGAAAGTGAACATAGGCGCCGGCCGTTGGATAATAGTACCTGTTTCTCGGCGGCGTATAGGTATCATTGTCATACTTGATAGCTAAAGATCGTAGATGGTGCTCGTGTTGCGGTTGAGTTTCGGCCGGCTGTCGCCGTCACTGAAGCGGCTCCGGTGCTACGGTTGTGGCGCCAATCGACATACAAGAAAGCTCATTTGTGGTAAGTGAACAGTTGCACGATAAAGAGAAAAACCGAAGGAGTACAAATCGAAATAACCTGACGAGGGTGTGGCGTCGGTAAAGCAGGGCCGGTGGAGCTGAATATGGCATCCGTGGAGCGGGTCCGGTGTAGTGGACGAAGGCTTGGCCCGGTAGCGTTGTCTGATGCTTTCGGTGAGGCGGATCTGCTGCCATGACGAGGCTTGTATGAAGGGAAGGGCCAAGGGGCGACGAGGGAGTCACCGCAGGCCTACGCTGTGGTGGACGAGGGCGCCTAAGCAGATCCGGTGCGGTGGACCATGATGGCGGTCAAGGAGATCTGAGCGGTGGACAAGCGATCGGCTGAAGCGGCTCCGGTGAAGTGGTGAGTTGGCAGTTGGGGGTTCCAAGGTGCGGAAGGTAGATCCGGCGGGGTGTGAGGTCCACCGCTGTGGCGGAGGACTAGATTCGGTGGCTTGCCGTGGTTGGAGGGTCGGGGAGGGGAAGGGGAGGGGCTCTGTCGGGGCGGCTGATCTGGCCCACGAACACCTATGGGACCTGCGGACCGAGCCCCTTTCGGTTCGGCGGGGGGCGGAGGTCGCACGAAGAGCAGATTGAGGCGAAGCACACGAGCGGTTTACCCAGCTTCGGAGCTCTCCGGAGAGATAACACTCCTACTTCTACATGTCTGAGTGTATTGAGTTCTTGCTCGGGAGCGCTTGAGTGCTACAGTACACACAAGCTGCTAACGAGACCGAGCGTGAGTGTTCTCTGGCTTCGAACCTCTCGAGCCCTCTGTCCCCTTCTCTGCGTTGCGCATGGGCCTCCTTTTATATGCTAAAGGGGTCTCCGACAGGTGGCAACATAGACAACGGTAAAAATGGAAAAGGAGTGGTTGGTACAGCTACTTGTACAAAAGTATCATACCTAACCCCGACGGCAGGGGACAAAGGCATTAAATGCCTGTCTACGCCGCCTAACAAAGTGCATAAAGGGATCGTTGTGGGCGCCACCACTTGCCACGATGGCAATCTTGTCGCCGCTTGCCACATCATACCGCTCGGCCGCCAAGACGTTTTCTTGCCACGCCGCTACCGGAAAGGTCCTGTGGCGACACGTTGGTAGATGTGCTGGAGCGCAGGTACAGAGCGGTGCTCTGCCGCGGCAAGCGCCTTGCCGCGGTTGTTGTCTTGTCGCGTCCGGAAGCTTGTCGCTCACCGGGCCTTCCCGGCAAGCTCCTCTTGCCGGGGCCTTATCTCCTAGGTGCCTTGGGTGGCCTTCCCGGCAAGCTCCTCTTGCCGGGGCCTTGTCTCCTTGGCTTGAATACTTTGTTCTTGAATGGCTCCAAAGGAACCACGGAGGACCTTGGCGGTCACCCGGTAAGCCTTGCCGCGGAGGGCTGCAACTGCCCGTGCACAAGTTCGGGATACTAGGGTACCCCTACTCTAGTACACCGGCAGAGCCCCGGCCTGGGCCACACGGTGCCGGCGCTGTTGGGCCAGCCGAAAACAGTACACGGGCATTTGTAGTTCTTCCGCTTGTTGCTTTGTCTTGTATCTGATTTGCTTCACTCAACCCATTCCTTTTCGTGACGCCGCCCAGAGCGTCGAAGAGAGCCAAGGCCCCGGTGATTGTCATCGAGGACGAACCCACCGCGACAAAGAGGAGGCGCGTCTGAGACCACCTTGCTTGACGCTGCAACTCTTCCTCAAAGCAGCCCCCAGTAAGTATATGGTTTACTTCCCGCTGTTCGGGCGTATGGGTGCTCTTTCTTTGCTGATATCGACCGCTGATTTGTGTAGGAGCAGAGCGGCCTTACCAGAGTGCCACAAGCCGCTCCTGACATGCCTTCTGCTTCAACTACACCGCCAAGGGAGGATTCCCCGGCAAGGGAGCGTTCTCGGCAAGGGAGACTTCTCCGGCAAGGGACAGCACCAGCGATCCCCTGGCGGCGGAGACCATGACTGCAGACCCTAGCACAGGTAATCCTCTTGCTTGAAAACTTCCCTTGTGTCCTTCTTCTTCTGATTTTCTTCTTGAATATTTGCTTGACTTTTCTTCATTTTCCGGTCGTCAGATCCATCCGCCACAGAGCCAATGGAGACCGAGGCCGCCGGCGAGGAGGACGCGCGCGGCAATACTGACGACACCGCTGCCATCGGAGAAGAAGCTAGCGCCGACGAGCCTGCCGGCGAAGAGGCTGCCAAAGCTGCCGCCACAGAACCTGGAGAGGGGTCCGACGATCGCACTGACGGCCCTGAGGCCGCAGGAGCGCCAGGCGCTACGCCGACCGCCGATCCCTCGGCAGCTCAAGCAGCATCCTTTGCTTCCTTGAGAGCCCCGGTCGGGCGTAGATTAGGCCGCCCGCTTTCTCTTTTTCTTGCCGCTGCTGTTCATGTTATGAGAACAATCTAATAGAGCTGTGACAAGATATCTTGTAATATAACTCTATTTCGGATAGCAATTGCTATGTTATTTCCTTTACTTGATTCCTTCCTTTGTATGTTTTGCCCCACGCTTTTAGGGAACTTGTCGGTTGAGCACCTGGGTCATGGCCGAGTGTCAGACGTCTGGCCGGGCGGTGCCATCGACAAGAAACCTTGTCGCAACTAGTCGCAGCTCGCTTAAGTTGTTGAGCGGACTCGAAACAAAGTAAGGGCGCAATCGCAGCTCACTTAAGTTGTTGAGCGGACTCGAAACAAAGTAAGCGCAATCGCAGCTCACTTAAGTTGTTGAGCGGACTCGAAACAAAGTAAGGCGCCAACTAGCTACGAAGTTGGTTCCTCCAGCGCACGTGTTTTCCATACAAAGTACAGATCGTTCGAGGAAGATAACTTAAAAATTTTAAAACTGATTGCTCAAACTTTAGCAACTTAGCTTTTCTGTCGTTTGCTTCCCGGCAAGGCTAGACTTCCTTGAGCGACGCTTGGTCCACACCATTATCTTCTCCTTTCCCCCCGGCAAACTTGTGGGCGAGGGAACCTTCCTTTCTTTGAGAAAGAGAAAGAAGAAAAAATAAAGATATGGAGCCTTATGGCTCGTTATTGCTTACTGGGGGTAGGTGCTGCACAAGGTGTCGGATAACGCATGCAAAATAGAAGTAGAAAGCATGAAATTGACACGATGTGCGGCACATTAGCTACCGGTCTGCGCTTGCTTTGTACAAAGGATTACATGCAACATCGGCAAGACTTGTACAAAAGGTGGTTGCCGGAACGGTTCCGGCAACCGCGCTTCACGGGTAAAACTTACGAAGATGCTCAATGTTCCAGGAGTTGCTCACCGAATGCCATCTTCGGTCTCAAGCGGACATCGCCAGGCCTAGTGACTCGTTTCACCCGGTAAGGGCCTTCCCACTTCAAGGCCAACTTGTTGGAATTCTTGGCGGACTGAACGCGCCGAAGAACAAGGTCGCCTTCCTCGAGACTTCTGGCATTAACTTTGCGGCTATGGTAGCGGCGCAAAGCTTGCTATCGAGCAGCTCGTACAGTAGCCTGAAGACGATCCTCCTCAAGGAGCAGCGTGTCATCTTGTCGCAACTGCTCTTGCTCAAGCTCATCATAAGCGAGCACTCGAGGTTTTCCGTATACGAGTTCCGTGGGGAGAACTGCCTCTGCTCCATAGACTAGAGCGAAAGGTGTCTGGCCAGTGGCTCGATTTGGCGTCGTTCTGATCGATCAAAGAACCACCGACACATCTGCTGCTGCGGGAACATCTGCTTCCACGGTGAGAACCTGTGGCTCAGCCGGAGCTTGACGTTCCCCGGCAAGTTTGCCGGAGCAAAACTTGTCGGGAGCGTCTGCTTCAACGGAACAAACCCTAGGGCTTGCCGGAGCAGACTGCTCCTCAGCACTTGCCGGTGGAGCTCGATGGTGCGTCCTCGACGGTAGCGCAGCACTCCGAAGAGGTGCGCTTGCCGGAGTGGGCATCAGAGCTCTTGCCGGACTTGGAGCGTCTGCTTCAACGGAACAAACCCTAGGGCTTGACGGAGCAGACTGCTCCTCAGCACTTGCCGGTGGAGCTCGATGGTGCGTCCTCGACGGTAGCGCAGCACTCCGAAGAGGTGCGCTTGCCGGAGTGGGCATCAGAGCTCTACCGGACTTGGAGCGTCTGCTTCAACGGAACAAACCCTAGGGCTTGCCGGAGCAGACTGCTCCTCAGCACTTGCCGGTGGAGCTCGATGGTGCGTCCTCGACGGTAGCGCAGCACTCCGAAGAGGTGCGCTTGCCGGAGTGGGCATCAGAGCTCTGGCCGGACTTGGAGCGTCTGCTTCAACGGAACAAACCCTAGGGCTTGCCGGAGCAGACTGCTCCTCAGCACTTGCCGGTGGAGCTCGATGGTGCGTCCTCGACGGTAGCGCAGCACTCCGAAGAGGAGCGCTTGCTGGAGTGGGCATCAGAGCTCTAGCCGGACTTGGTCTTCTTCTTCACCGCCGGTTTTTCTTTGCCGGGGCGGTCTCCTCACTATCAGATCCTCCCCGCTTCAAGATTCTCTCCGTGGAGTCTCCTCCCTTCCTCAAAGACGCGTGCACACTTGTCGGCCAGGCATATAGCTCACCGACGCGTCTCGATCTTGCACATCGCCATCTCCTCCCGCATCCTGCGGTTTCGCACGCTCTGTTGGAAGCCGGCTGATTACCGCGGCAGGGTGGACATCTGAGATGTTGTCTTTGTCTGTGCTGAATCTCTGAATGTACTTGCGCAGGGCTCTCCTTCCTTCCGGGCGAGCAGATGAAGGTCGCTTTCTTGGCCATGGGGCTTGTGGTCACCAGTAAAGCGCCGACAAACTGATGGCATAGATCTGCCCAAGAGGATATGGAGTTGTCCGGCAAGTGCATGAGCCAGATCTAACATTGGGCTTGAGCACCGGTGAAGTAGTTGGCCAGATCTTGTCGTCTTGCCCCCGGCAGCTTGCACCGCGATGGTGTAGATGCTTTGAGGAACTCCAACGGATGCGTCTTGCCGCCGTACTTCTCTCGCACGCGTCGGCTTGAAATTCTTCTTCTTGTGGGCCCATCGACTTGCCGCAGCTCACGAGTGAACGCAGGGCAACCTACCGCATATGGCAAGTCGCCTAGTTCCCTGGCGCATGCATGTCGACAGAGGGCCCAGCGCGCTGGTCGGATTGACGCCGCGCTTCTCTTCGGCGCTCGATGCGAGTTCGAGCGTCTTCTTGCTGTCGTTCGTGAAGAACTTGGCGCTGACCGCGACGAGCTCGTGGATCCGATGATGCGGCGGAGTCGCTGTCGAGGTGGATCCGGCGAGTCGGCGATCTTGGCCTTCGGGGCGGAGAGTGCATGGTGGTTGCACCCCACGGTTTCTGCCGCCACCGCTCGTGTTTGGCGATCCTGCGGCGGCAAGCGATGCACTCGGCTGCGCTGGAGCGTCGCCGTTAGCAAAGCCGATGAGACTCTGAATGGTGGCCCTCCATTCATCGACCTTGTCGGCTGTTGGAGGGTAATCTAGGAGCGATTGAGCTCTCGCCAAAGCTTCTCTTTGGAGTGGTGGTTGGCGTTGGCGAACGGCGCGAGGAGCGGATATGCTCGGACTTCTAACTATGTTAGAAGGAGCGAGATCCCGCCCAGCGATCGATGCCTCGCCGCCAAAGATGTTGGCGTGCATGCTGGTCTTGAGCATCCCGAGATCCACCAGCTTGATCTTGGTCCAACGAGCGTATGGCGTCGGTCCCGCGCCTCCTGAGACGGGCGCGGTGCATGTACGGACGCCGAGGTCTGCGCAGCCTTGTCCTTGGACTTGGCAGCACCGTGGGATCCCCCGTCGACGTCCATTCTTCCGCCGGCGTCTACCCCACCACCCGTTTGCTCCGGTGGTGGTGGGTTCGACAGACGGAACATCTGCCGCCGAAGCCTTCTTCTTCGGTGGCATGTCGATGAAGATGATGAAGATCTAGCTCGTGTGGACGCCGGATCAGGTTCACACAATCTCGACGCTTCTACTCGGGCGCGCCAAAGATGTCGGGCGGCTGATCCGCCCACGAACACCTATGGGACCGCGGACCAAGCCCCTTTTGGTTCGGCAGGGCGGAGATCGCACGAAGAGCAGATCGAGGCGGCACACGAGCGGTTTACCCAGCTTCGGAGCTCTCCGGAGAGATAACACTCCTACTGCTGCATGTCTGAGTGTATTGAGTTCTTGCTCGGGAGCGCTTGAGTGCTACAGTACACACAAGCTGCTAACGAGACCGAGCGTGAGTGTTCTCTGGCTTCGAACCTCTCGAGCCCTCTGTCCCCTTCTCTACGTTGTGCATGGGCCTCCTTTTATATGCTAAAGGGGTCTCCGACAGGTGGCAACGTAGACAAGGGTAAAAATGGAAAAGGAGTGGTTGGTACAGGTACTTGTACAGTGTATCATACCTAACCCTGACGGCAGGGGACAAAGGCATTAAATGCCTGTCTACGTCGCCCTAACAGTGCATAAAGGGATCGTCAGGGGCGCCACCGCTTGCCATGATGGCAATCTTGTCAGCGCCGCTTGCCACATCACGCTCACCGGCCGTCAAGACCTCTTCTGCCACGCTGGCTACCGAAAGGTCCCAGGGCGACACGTTAGTGGATGTGCTGGAGCGCAGGTACAGAGTGGTGGTCTACCGCGGCAAGCGCCTTGCCGCGGTTGTTGTCTTGTCGCGTCCGGAAGCTTGTCGCTCACCGGGCCTTCCCGGCAAGCTCCTCTTGCCGGGGCCTTGTCTCCTAGGTGCCTTGGGTGGCCTTCCGGCAAGCTCCTCTTGCGGGGCCTTGTCTCCTTGGCTTGAATACTTTGTTCTTGAATGGCTCCAAAGGAACCACGGAGGACCTTGGCGGTCACCCGGTAAGCCTTGTCATGAGGGTTGCAATCGCTGCACAAGTTCGGGATACTAGGGTACCCCTACTCTAGTACACCGACAGGCTCTGGGGAAGAATGTTGGGGGTAAAGAGGGGAAAACAATGGAGTTTCCAAAACAGCCCTTTTCCGCTCATGTGGCAGGGGTAAAATAGGAATATCGCAGGGCTAAACTTTCGGGCGCGTGATATTTCAATGTGAGCGGGAAGTTTGAAAGCTTTTGGCGCCTAAAATTATAAGTATTCTGCTCTCGTACGGCCGACTATGATATCATGGCCAACAATTTGTTTGTTTTGCACGCAAAAAAATGTGCATGTTTTGAAAATCAATGTCTCCAACTCGAAACTTAGATTGTCCATTCAATTCAAATTTGGATCATTGAGCTACTACAAGCAAATACCATCATACGGTCCAATTCAAATGAAATTCCAAATGTGTTTATCGTAAGTATGATGACAAAAGCAAAAATGTGTATGTGTATGAATAAAGTGGATGATTATAAAGTTTGAACATGCCCATATGTGTATATCTCTATGTTTGATATATGAATTTGAAATCACAAAATCCTGGCTTAAAAAATGTACCTCCGTTTAAATGAACTACAAAATCTAATGATGGAGCCGAATTCCAAAATTCCAATCTTAGGTTTGTAATTCTGGTACATCAAGGTATATCACGCATGTTCAGAAGTATCGTTATCTCATAGTACAAACTGTGAAACATATTGATCAACCATGAGTGCACAATATGTCAATTACGCTAAAGTCCCTCAAATATAGACACCTCACTCTTTATCCAAGTCAACCCCCCCCCCCACCACACACACACACACACACATAGAGAAGTCGTTCTCTCCCCCAAACACCAACACACGAGCACATTAACACCCCAACATAGGTCTCTATCACTTTGTCTCTCGGGCATGCACACATCTCTTCCCTCACTCTCTAGGTCTCCCGCTATCTCTCTTACCCAAGCACACGCACTATGTAGAGTGTATATTTCCCATACACACAAAACGTCGCCCCCAAACGTCTATCTCCCTAGTTATGTGGTTCTCGCGCACTCACCTCACATACCACCCCCACTGCAAACAAGCACACTTTGTCTCTTGTGCACCACTCTCCTCTTTCTATCTCTCCCACATGCGGACCCGTCCCAGCTCCTCCCCTGTATACATATATGTCGTGACTCTTTGCATAGCTCCCTAATGTATAATCATTCTCGATTTCGCACATTGTTCTCTACACCATCTATTCTAGATCTCTCATGAAGTCCCTATCACACACACGATGACTCGCTTCCTTGCGTCTCCATTCATAGGCAAATTTCGGACAACAACAACATTGTCTCCCTATCTATACGCCATTTATGGACACAAACGACCCCTCTCGCCCCCTCTCTTTCTTTCTCTCTCTCTCTCTCTCTCTCTCTCTCTCTCTCTCTCTCTCTCTCTCTCTCTCTCTCTCTCTCTCTCCGTCGCTAGCTCTCTCTTTCTCTCGCTCTCACACCCCTCTCCCACACTCACACTCGATGTCTCTTCCAAATAGTCTGCTCCCCCCACCCGCACCCGTGCTATCTCGCTACTACACATGTCACACCATTCCCCCTTCCCTTATACTAGGTTTAAATTATCAGTGGTCTCTCTACTCCACATACACTCTCTCCCTGTCACACACAAACGCGTGCACAAACACACACGCACAAACACCCGTTTATCTGGATCCTCATCTCTCCCCATGTCCGCATGTGTATCTCACACACTCACTCTCTAATTATGTATATGTGTCTCCATGTTACACAACACAAAGCCCCATGTACATGTCTCTCTCTATCTTCCACACACATAGACACAAAGAATCTGCTATCGTTGCCTCAGTCTCTAACATATCACACACGCACACTGTCTCTCTCTCTCGCAAACACGCTCAACAAGGGTTTCCCCGTGAATAACTTACCGTCTATTCATCAACAGTCGTGGCAGTACGGTGAACACGAGACGTGAAAAAGAATAAATCTACACGTGCTTAGACCACCTAGTATGACTACTAGGACTAGAGCAAGCCAAAAAGCGCGCCGCCGTCACCCCCTCCTTGTCGGCGACGGGAAAATCTTTATTTTACACAGTCGAGAAGTCATTGTGCTAAGGCCCCACATGCCGAGGCGTTGAATAGAATGTAGATGCTAGTTTACGGAAGCAAGTATCGATAATACGTTTGTATCTCCATACTTATATTTCTTCTCTTATAAAAAACCGAGTTGGTGATGATGGTATGTGTGCCATCTTGCAATATAGACTGTCCGATCTATATCTGACGGATGGAAATTAAACTAAAAGATACCCGCACCCCTCTCCACATTTGCAGACAAGGCCTTCCCTCGTTCATCCTTATCTCCAAAAACCTCATTGTTGAGCAATTAAGAAAGGAAGCCGCTGGAACAAAGCGGCACAGTGGCCGCCGCCGGCGTCGTCAATCCCCATGCCTCCGCTCAGTTCGACCACCAACCACCACCACACCCCACTCCTCTTCACCTTATCTCATATTTCTCGAGATATCATTAGTTTTTACACATGGGATTATTCTCGCAAGGGTCAATCACAACAAGTGTTTTATAAAAAAATGCATCTTGATGTTCCATGCAATGCACGGATCTTGCTAGTACTCCTACACAAGACTAAGTTGGTGATGCTGGTGTGTCTGCCATCCGTCATTTCTGACCATTAGATGTACATCTAACGATTGTGAGGTAAGTTGTATCCTTTTCTCACCAACATCCCACTTGTCTACCAATTTGCAGAAAAACCCATAATTATTATCTTAAAACCAACCACATCCCTCCCTGACCTCACCAAAACAGCCCAAGGAATAATATATTCTTATTGAAACATAATATATCTCTAGTGACATATGTATATCAAAATTAGAGTGTTTTGTACCAAGTTTGTGAATAAGTATTATTCTAATTATGATTAAATCATAGCGGACATGAACATTGCTAGTATTTCCAACCATGCATTTTTTTCCTAGTATTCCATAGTTTGAGTTTTCCATCAAGATATTAGTCACTCATGGTTGATATTTACTTTCAATCATGTACACATATGCACTATGTAACTAGCCTTGCTTATTGGCTTCCAAAGCTTAACTTTCACTCCTACTTACAATATGTAGAGTATTTAACAAAAACTACCACTTTCAACCAGCCCTAGGAAGAATCTATTGTCCAAAAATAGCAAAACATACCCAAAATTTCTTAACCCACGCCAAAAACTACTACCTAGTACTCCTACCGATTAGGTTCGCTTTAAACCCATTTATGACCTGGGTTGGCCCACACATCCATGCCTTGTGAGGCAGCTTAAACCAACACATTTTGTTTGACCGTTGACACGAGGGACCCACATCTGACCTTCTATCCTGTTATTCCCCCTCAAATCATTATTTTTCCTGAACATTACTTCAAACAGTACTGATGCGTGTTCGTCGGTGGTGCCGGTGATGAGCGAGTTGGCCGCCGCTCCGCCGGACGGGCCGGACGCCGCGCTGGCCTCCGCACGGGTTGGCAGGCTGGCCCGAGCGTGACTCACGAGCGAGCAAGCCGCCGCGCTGGCCTTCGTTTGAGCCAGATGGCTGGCCTTAGCATGGCGCTACGAAGAAGCCGCCATACCGCTGCGTGCCAATCTTGCTAGCAAACCTTGCGGCATAAGCGGTGACGGAGCTATCTTGGCTAGCTAGCAGCCGCGAGCGCCGGACGGAGCTGGCATCCGGGCTGCCGCAACATGGGCTCCGCACTGCCGGCGGTTTTGACCTTGCCTTCTGCCGGCGGCGGTAGCTGTGTCCCTTGGCCGAGGATGACTAGGTGGACGGGCCGGATGTAGGAGGTCACTCGAGGATTTTTGTTGGTAAGAGCATGTACAATGGTTGATAAGGTAGTCTTATCTTAAGTCTGCCACGTATGCAAGTGGTAGTAGTTTCTTGGCATTTTAGTGGTTTCTTGCATTATTAGGGGTTTCTTGTAAGGAACAATGTACGTACTACTAGCGACAAAAGGCGATTCTAGGTTACGTTGTACTCCAACGAGTACTACTAGTGGTCAAGGAGTGTATACCTCGTTTTGTGGGTTCGATCCCTACGACGCACGGAGGCCTTTTAAAAAAAGTAGTACTACTACACTTTGCTGCGAGCCAATATTTTACACGGGTAGTTTGAGTTTTGAAGTCAAACGGGCGTGCGGCCCCACAATCTGGGTGCACTGGACAGCCTAGCCACGTGAACGGGTTTTCCTTCCTAGCATCCCGAGGCTCACGTGCTCGCCCTAGCCGCACCTCGCTTGTAGCTTCCTCATCAGCTAGTAGCATATTTAAACTAGCGCCTCCCAATTAAGCCCGAGGAGCCGGAAAAGCCTGGCGGGGCATTGGGAACTATGCAATATGGCTCTGAATGTAAAGTGCTCTACTACTACTCTGTAGCTTGTGGCGTTGCACGCATGGACTTCACTCCATTATCGGCTCTACTATAAAAGAAATTCATCTTGACGTGTTTTTTAAACGGAGGCAAAAGCTTTGCTTCATCTCATTCATAAAGAAGGAACTACTAACAAAGTTCGACGAGATCCATTACACCTCCACAAATGGAAGAGAAAAGCCTAGTCTCGTTGTATCAAATAACTCAAATGTTGTGCCTCAAGAAGAATCAAGAATCGATAAACAGGCTGCTAGTGTGTGCGTGAGAGGAGCGGCTGAGTAGGCCAGCTACATGAGAGGAGCGGCTGAATAGAGCACCGAGAGTACCCACTAGGCCACTACGCAAGTGTACTTCCCCTGCATAGATAGTACAACGATGGTTTTAGAGAACAATAGTACCCTCCACTTCCAACTGTAGCTCCTTGGCCCTGAGATTCAAGAGTTCAAAACTGGTGCACTATACTAGACTAGACTAGAAGTATAGTACATCGCACTACTAGTTGAGAAAAGTAGTACTAGTATCTACAAAGACGAAAATCGTACTCCTCCGTCACATAATGTAAGACGTTTTTTGACACTAGTTGGCGTGTACAAAAAATGGCAAAAACATACCCAAAATTTCCTAATCCACGCCAAAAATTAGTACCTAGTGCCAAAAATTTCTTACTAGTGCTATTATTTACAGTATAATGTAATCCCATAACGTTCCATAATGCTAGTACTAGTAGTAAATAATAGCCTCACCCCTTCACGAGGAACGATCTCTACAGTTGGAAGGGACGAGGCCCTGCGGTTACTATGCTCTTATCTCCTCCTCGCCGGTTCCCCTCCCCCCGAAGAGAAGGCAGTTCGCCGCTGCTCCCATGGATTTGCCAGGCGGTTCTCCTCCTCGTCGGGGCTGGGAGACCTTGGACGACGATCCTCTGGGAGAAATCGCACGCCATCCGGCGTCCTCACCGCCCGCCATACCCGGTGCTTCCTGCACCAACTTTTTCAAGACGCTGCTTAAACAGGCTTGGGAAAAGGCCATGCTTGTTGGTCTTCCATGCGTCCTCGAGGAGAAGGTTCTTCTATGGGACAATCCTTCGAACAGTCCACCGCTCCCTGGCCATGGTTGCACGTTGACTCCGCTAGAGTTGCCGACGTTGAGAGGTAGTTGGATTTTGTCCGATGGGCAGGTCAGTAATGGAGTTTGATCATGTAGTACTTAGTTATTCCATTTCCATCCCGTAATTTCTCCGCTGCCCACCGTCTTATATATATAGGTCTGGGTCGGTGCCAACAAAGATTGGCTTGCATTCCTCCGGCCGGATACCACCATCATTTTGCCAACATCCACAGAAGTGCAGCCATTCCGGTAGACCCCTTCTCCACCATTGGGATCGGCCTTCCGAACTGGCTGGGCTTGAATATGTATGATGATTCCTACATGAGATTAAAGAAGATAGCAATTGCGGACCCGCCGACAAAGCGATGCGGCTACGACGATTACTATCTCATCGCGGTGTTCGACATAAGGGTTGCCATCAATGCAAGAGGCAGTAACGGCAGAGGCTGGCGCATGTTGGCGGCGGCAGATTTGTACCCCTACACGTTCGAATATGCCGTGCGCCATCTAGGCCGCATCTTCGCGGTGACAAGCCAGGGGACTTGTTTCATCTGGTTGCCATCCTACGGTACGGGAGATTACAAACGGAATGCACAAACCATCATATGCGTCCCTAAAGGTACTCCAATATTTTGCAGGGACTAGTCATCCCCCGATCAAAAAATTTCTCCCCCTCGCTTCTACCACGGTTTTTTCCGTCATGGACGGCCCAAAGAATGTCATGCAGCTGCGTCTCCGGCCCGCCCAGGACGAAAAGCCCATTTTCTGTCATGATTTTTGTCATAGAAGTAGGAGCCCACCACATCTATGATGATACCGGGTTTTGTCACAATTATCGTCGTAAAAGTGTCATATGTATGACAGAAAAAAAATTCGTTCGGCCCAAAATGTCACGGATGTGTCTTTTTTTATAGTGTAGCCCCCGGAGGAAGTGGGACACAAATACGACACTCTCGTTGGGTTCGGCAGCCTGTGCGGGATTTCGGCAGTCAGATACCTGGCTTACCTTAGCTTCTTGATGTCCTCCTCTGTGATAGAGGAGGCCATCCACCGACCTTGAAGGTTGGATCCAGACATGGTTGAAGGTCCGAAGCGCTTAGCCTGAGCCTTGGGTGTTGAAGCTCGAGGTGGGGGAAGGGAAGGATCGAGCGTGGGAAGAAAAGGACAGGCCTTCGCCCCTTTATAATGAGGGTGAATATCAAGCGTCCTCCACGTGGCCGTTTGGAACTTGCCTAAAATCGAGGAGTCATACTAACAAGCACGATTGGGTTACCCACACCCGTATTTATGAGAATCCCTTGATAAGGGAACACGATCTCTGCTTCGACAAGACGTGCCAATAAAACCGCCTTGCAACACGTAGTGGTAGGCTGGGAAAAAACGGTTTGTAATGATCGGACCGCAGCAGAAAAGTTGTCAGCAGATTAGATTTGTGGAATATTATATTCTCTGTGGTGGTATGTGGAATTTGTTTTGCAGAGGCGGACACGGTCCTTGTGTTCAAAATCTTCTATGGAGTATTCGGAGAAGGAACCCGCCTTGCAATGCCGAAGACAATCTGCGCGCCAGACTCGTCATCATTGAAGCCTGGTTTAGGGACTACTGAGGGAGTCCCGGATTAGGGGGTCCTCGGACAGCCAGACTATATACTTTGGCCGGACTGTTGGACTATGAAGGTACAAGATTGAAGACTTCGTCCCGTGCCCGGGTGGGACTCTCCTTTGCGTGGAAGGCAAGCTTGGCGATTCGAATATGTAGATCTCCTTCTCTGTAACCGACTCAGTGTAACCCTAGCCTCCTTTAGTGTCTATATAAACCGGAGGGTTTAGTCCGTAGGACAACAACAATCATAATCATACGCTAGCTTCTAGGGTTTAGCCTCTACGATCTCGTGGTAGATCAACTCTTGTAATACTCATATCATCAAGATCAATCAAGCAGGAAGTAGGGTATTACCTCCATCGAGAGGGCCCGAACCTATGTAAACATTGTGTCCCCCGCCTCTTGTTACCATTAGCCTTAGACGCACAGTTCGGGACCCCCTACTCAAGATCCGCCGGTTTTGACACCGACAATGATCTCTCCAAGCATGGTGACGAAGCTGAAGGCATGGGGGACTATAGACCCTACTCCCCGCGTCGCCATGGTGTTGTTTTTTGTTGCAACGGTCATCATTATGACCGTCATGATCAAGATGACCGTGACAACCAAGCGAGACTGAAGCTACATGTGCCACCCTTCACGGGAAAAGAGGATCCAGATACATAAATTGAGTGGGAGGAGAAATGCGATCAAATCTTCCGCATCCATGGTTTTTCTAAAGCCAAGAGAGTTGATGTTGTTGTTATGGATTTCTCTGGTTATGCTCTTACATGGTGGAATCAGCTGCAAGACGATCGGTTGATGTCGGTCAATAATCATATCCGCAGCTGGACTTTGATGAAGGAAGTCATGAGGCACCATTTTTTTCCATAATACTATGAGGGATAATTGTACAAGTGTTTGTCGGGGCTCACTACAGGTTCCCGCTCTATTGAGGAGTACTATAAAGAGATGGAGGTGCTGCTAATTAGGACAAGAACCCGTGAAAGTGATGAGTCGAAGATGGCGAGATTTTTACATGGGTTGAATGATGAAATATCAGATTTTGTGGAGATGTTTCCTTATGATACATTACAAGATGTGGTACATTAAGCTATAAGAGTTGAGAAGAAGAATATGTGTAATGTTCGTACTCCTGCTTTCCAAGGCCGCACCTCCACACGCTCATGGCAGGGAACACAATAGCCATATGGTTCTCAGTTTGCGGGTGCACCACCTAGGCACCCACATGCCTCAACGGCTTCCTCATCTGCTATTCTCAATCAAGATAAGAAGTCATCAGCTACAGCAGGAGTATCCTCTGCTCCACCTCTAGAAAGGAGTTCTACACACAGAAGCGACATTCAATGCCACAAGTGCAAAGGAAGAAGTCATATTTCTTTGGAATGTCCAAGCAAAAGAACTATGATCATCGATGAATGAGGTGAATGGGAGTCTGAAAGTGACCCTGAAGGTGGCAATGATGAAGTGGAAGAGGAGAAAGGTTAGTAAAGTAGGACGAACTATTTTATCTCATGAGGAACTTGATGGAGAAGCTTTGGTTCACTACTAGGGAAAACCCTAGCAGTAGCGCGGGTATTTTGCCTATCAGTAGCGCGGGACGGCGCACTACTGATAAGGCACTACAGCTAACGTGTAGAAATAGCGCATGTCGTCCCACGCTACTGCTATACATGGCTAGCAGTACCGCGCTTTAGTGCAGAGCGCTTCTGCTAATATCTGCAGCACTTTTTAGCAGGAAGCGCTACTGGTAAGGGAGCGCTACTGCTAACTTTGTTCCCCTCGCTACCGCTAGTTTTATTAGTTTTTGTTTTTTCTGCATATTTGTTTTCTATTTGAATAGGCTTTATACAATAATCTTTAGCATATCATGCACATACAAATGTAATCATAGCATATACATACAAATAGTCTCATCAAATCATGTCATCATCATAATCATCATCCAACACAAAGTGGTATCTCGTCATCAATTCGAAAATAGTGATACAAGTCTCGATTACTTGCAACTACATCGTCATCCATCTAAACAATGATATACGCGAGAAGAGCTATCACTTTGAGTGAGAGCGGAACTATGCAGTACATGAGTTCGTATCCCTCTCTCGCATTAGCGTGAAACTAAACTAACTACTGGCTGTCGCTCAAAAACCGGAAACCGGTACACCTGGGCCTGACATTCCGGCCACTCTTCGTATACTCCTAGTGTAGCACTTTTCGCAATCGATGATCTATACACCTGCATCGTCACATGAGTCGATGATATGCAACATATATAGTTGACCAACAGAAAGATATAGACTTGGCAAAAATAGAAGCAACATATCATAAGCATAAATAACAAAGTTCATCATACCCAAAATGCCCTAACTAGAGTTATCTTAGCTAGTCGAGGAGGACGGTTTAATTACAGCACAAATAAAGTTTCGTCGTGCATAACTCAAAGTTTTGTCATACATATAGTATGGACTAAACGGACACATTGTCATATATCGCCAATCACTCCAACATGTCGTGCCATCCATCCAAGTCAGGGAGATAGTCCCCTAGCTTAGTGAAAGGCTTCAGGTCGAGACGCTGATCGGCTACGCGTGTTCGGACGTCTTCCCACGACATTTGTCCTTCTTTGTAGAACATCCCTGTTTTTCCGACGACCTCCTTCATGATGATTTGGGCAAGTTTGCGTTGGATGTGATAGAACTCGGCTTGAAGTCTATGATCCTTGATATCTCCTAAGTTCTTTGCCCATTGTAGAATATGGGCATCGCCAGATCTAGGTGACATGCGAAGGATCTGGTGATCCCGTATGTATTCCAACATGTGGTGTAGGACATATAATCCATCATTAAGAGAATCACTCGGTTGCGAAGGATCTTATGACCGAAGGCGGGCCTGCCGTCCCTTTTCTTCTTGTCCTTGACCTCTCCACCCCGTGCGCCATAGTAAAACATAGCACTGTCGAGAACAGACTTGATGTGGTTGTAATCCTTTTTGTTAATGTTCCTCGACGAGTCCAAGTAAAGAGCGTGGGAGTATCAGTGGTAGAGGATGATGAGGATGGCGCGCCCGCCGCTGCGCAAAATAAGTACACCTCAAATTAATTAGCCTACACCGTGCAAATGAATGATTGAAATCAAAGGAAGGATATCGTCGCGGATGACTTACAGGTGATGATAAGGCACGAGAATCGCCTCCTCGTCCTCATTGGCGAGCATGAAATTGGCGATGTACTCCCTCATGTATTCACGGTGCTCTGTGCAGACTCCCAAGAAGCCCTCATGCATGAAGTACAGGTCAGCGACACAGATATGAGGTATCTGCTCAACCCCGATGAGGTAGTTCATGTGCAAGGCATAAAGGCGGACAAGCATAAAATCCAGCTTCTTCAAGTGAAACATGTCGAAGATGTAATCAAATCAAAGGAGAACTTCTCCGCGGGGAATGTGTAGACGTACGACAATTGCCGCGGCACGTTAACCACATAGAGTGAGTATCCTGGATTTTTTGAGGCGATGAGGCCTTTCTCTATCCGCAGCACATCGTCATGAAGTCTCCTTAAATCACCGACTCTGGCCCCTAGCGCTGCTTTAGGTAGGATTGGTTGACCGGGGATATGCCATTTTGCCGCGGTCTTGAACCCAAGGCTGCTGAGCTGGCTGGATCATAGAAGCAGCTTTTTTGCCTTTCCTTGGTCTCTTCCTAGACTTCTTTACTACCGGAAGGTTGTCCATAATACGTTCAGACTCCGGAGGTGGCAATTCAGGCACCGATTCATGACGCTCAAACCCTAAGTAGGCGCCAGTATTGACATACTGTTGAGTGTCATCGTCATCCTCATCCTCATCTATGGCGACGTCAGCAGTGACTAATAGAGCCTCTTCCTCACCCTCTCCTCTATCACCCAGCACGACAGTCGACGCTAATTGGGTAGGTGAGGTGTTGATGTTCATACCTAACTGCGTGCCCGTGGGTGTGCTCCCGGCTGCCTCCGGGGCAGCGGACTCTTTTAACAACAGGACCCACCCATTGCAACAATCACCAAGCTGCCGCGGGGTCTCGTCGTCATCCCCCACTAGTACCAGAGGAGCCAAATTCTCATGGACCGGATTGATACTGGACACGGAAACCTTGAAGACGTTCCGGGGGATTGGCCGGCTGTGGAATAATGGTTCCTTCGGCTCCATTATTGTCGCCTTCCCCACATCCACCTTCTGGTCGCCGATGGTGTACAATATGGTGCATGGGGTTTCATCGGTCTGCAAAGAAAATTCTGCGAAGTGAGACATCTGGAAGGCAACAAAAATGGGAGATTATACATTTATTGAAGGGGGCCGGTGTGACAGATACCGTGAGGGCATCGAGCTCAGCCAAAGATGAAGCACCGCCGAGCATGTCTGGTGCCGGAGCCGGTGTCGGAGCAGGTACGGAGCAGTGCGGGAGGCAGTGCAGGAGGCTGAGTGCGGGAGCAGTGCGGGAGCAGGTGCAGTCTTTGGTGCAACAACTAGTCGAGCTGCTCCCGAAGAAGTTAGCAAGGGGAAAGTCCGCTGCATTTTTTCTGGATTTTGCCTGTTCCAATTGAAAACGGCTAGAACCAAGGTAGTAGACATATCTACAAGCACATGTTTTGCAGCTGCTACCGCTGTTGCGACTGCCTCAGATGGTTTCTTCTCAATCGCAATCTCAACCTTCTTGTCGATGTTTTCTTCAGTTAACCTTCGTCTTTCCTTTCTCTCTTCCGTGGTCTCACAGTAGTACTTCTTCCACGTGGCGCCGTCTCCGACACCATGCACGCGTCCATACGACGGTCGAGTCTCCACCGGGAGTCCTTTCAATATGTTTAATGCCCGGTTGAATGGAGTGTCCCACTTAGGCCTCGCCAACGCCTCAGACGTCGAGTCGCCTTCGGCCGCAATCCTCTGCTGCTCTCTCTGCAAAACGCACAAGGATCGTTTACAAATATGACTAACGTGCAGTCGAATTAATCAGAAACTAAAATGACTAGCAGTCTCATGAACTCCGTCGTGACCGCGTTCGTCTCGAAAACCTCCTTCACTGGGTCCCAATGGTGCCAGGCCCTGAGGATGTCACGCTCCTGCGGAACGGTGAACTCTGCCAAGGGGTCTGGGATACCCAGACTTGTGGCTTCCGTGTCCTCCTTGGCCCATGTGGACCTCTTCCCGCTGTAACCACGGATTCCAAGGTGGTGGCACCCAATGTTCCTCTGTTGAAGCCCCTTCATGTATTTGAAAGTGCTCTGCCGTGATTGTCGGATTATCCTTTACAATCTCGGAGTAGGGTTCCTTTTTGTTGACGATCTGATATTTCATCCTTGATTTCCAGGCGGCCAACGCGTCACTAGACTTGGTCATGGCGTGTTTGTTTATCTTCTTCATTGTCGGGTCCTTATCTGGATCTTTATAATCCTTTTCATTCCGGCCCCGGAACAAGAATATCTGGTGCAACTTCTTTAGGAGGGAGGGCCTCATATTATCTATCTTCTTTAGTTTCTCATCGTTGATGGTGGTGGTTGTCCGTATGATGCAGCCTATTTGATTGTCGTAGCACGCGCGCGCTTCCTCGGGCGCGTTTGGCTAAAAATTGACATCCTCCACCTCCGTGACCACCAGTCTAGTAGTCCTGAGGTTGTTAGGAAGCCATTGCCTCTTTGCTTTCGGTTCTATACCGCCTCCGCTAGTCTCGGCACTGGTCTCAGTCTCAGCGCCGGTCTCGATGCCGGTCTCAGTCTCAGCGCCGGTCTCAGTCTTAGTGCCGGTCTCGATGTCGGTCTCAATCTCCGATGTGACAGGTGCACCCAGCAACATCAACTCTTGATCGTCGGCTTCCCTCAAATATTCTTCTGCCGCCAGGTAGACGTTGTCGCAGTCACCAGAACCCTATCCTTCATTGTTGCTAGCCATGTTCCCTATGATCAAATCTAGTCAATTAATTCGAGACCTAATAAAATGAATAATGACATAAAAAAGGCCTATGCTTTGCAGGAACGTTGGCTCCTTCCTGGTGCGGCAAATCCCGGGCACTCGATATGTCCTAGTTTGTAGCACAAGTCTTACCAAAATTCATGGAAAAATTCAGCATGACTTTTGCTAAAAAGTGGACAAATCGAGAACCTGAAATTTTCCGGAACGGAAATGAATCAACATTCCAGCAAAACATAGGCCACTCGGCTTCATTTCCTGGAAACAAAAAAGCCACTTGGGCACAATCAAAGCACTTCAATGAAAAGATATAACATGAGCAAACAGTATTAAGGAATTTGCATATAACATAGCCACTTCAATGAAGATATATAATCAACAGTAATGGAATATGAAAATGAACATCAATGACATATATCATATAACAACAATCTTGTTTTTTGTTTACATAGCAACAATTAGTTTAACCATGTTTTTGAAAAGAAAAACAATTCTGTTTTTTGTTTATAGCTAAATGCCATAGGTACTATTTTTTATTTATTGCTAAATACTTTTGTTTTTTGTCTAAAGCTAAAAGTCTAGGAACTCCATTTTCTCTAACCCTTCTGACCTCACTAAAATTTCCATAGCAAGACCTTAGTACCTACACCCAATTTCTTCAAAAATATTCAGGTCCATAGTCCAAATAATTCAAATTTCATTTGAATGAAATTTGGAACAGATTCAGGTCCATAGTCCAAATAATTTTTTTAGCTAAGTGTTTTTTGTTTATAGCCTCTATTAATTTAAATCTAAATGCTACTATTATTTACATACCCTCTATTAATTTAAAGCTAAATGGAATTACTGTTTAGGCATTTTCATAAAAAATTGCCCTAGCTAATTTCCTAAAAAAGTTGCTAATCATTTTTCCTAAATGTTAAAAGATTCCTACTGCCCTAAACAAATCTAGGGTTCATATGAACACCTAGGGTTCATATGAACATCAACACTGCATCAACATATATATGAATTACCCTAGCAAAGAGAGAGAGGATGGCAGGGGAGAGGAGAGGCAGAGCCTTACGGTCGGCGGCGAGGGCAGGGTCTGGCTCGGGCGGCGGAAGTCCTAGGCGGGCTCGGGCGGCGGCGGTGAGGTCGATGGCGGTGGCGGTGAGCTCGAGGGAGGCGACGGTGAGGTCGACGACCTCCTCGGACGGCAGCTGTGAGGTCGAGGGCGGCCTCGGGCGACGACGTTGTGGTCGAAGGCGGCCTCGGGTGGCGGCGGTGTGGTCGAAGGCGGCAGGGCGACGGCAGCGATGGAGCAGTTGGGGGAGAGGAGGGAGTGAAGGGGGAAGAACTTAGCGAAATTTTGAGCCCGCGCGGCCGGGGGTTAAATCAAACTAGCAGTAGCGCCTTTTGTCGAAACGCGCTATAGCTAAGTTAGCTATAGCGTTTTCCAGCAAAACGCGCTACAGCTATTCCTTTCTGTTTTATTTTTATTTTTCTATTTTTTCTTTACATTTTCTTTTTTTCATTTCTCCTTTTTCTATTTCTTTCATTTTTATTTACTTTTCTACTTATTTTTCTATTTATTTTCTTTTTCATAGTAGTAGCACTCTACAGCATAAACGTGCTGCTACAAAGTTTTTAGCAGTAGGGTGCTTCTAGAAGAACCTCTACTACTATTCCTAGCCTACCGGCACCAGCGAGGGAATTATAGTAGTAGCGCTTTTTCGTGCAGACGCGCTACTGCTACAATAATAGTTGTAGTGTGCTTTTGTAACAATCGCTACTAATAAGTAGCAATAGCGCCGTGTTTTGACCAGAGCTACTGCTATACCTCTGTGTATAAGGTTTTCCCTAGTAGTGGTTGTATGTCGTTCACTTAATGCCCAGGTTGTGGAGGAGGAAAAGGGGCAGCGTCATAATCATTTCCACACCCATTGCCTTATCAACTCAAAGATATGTCAAGTGCTTGTTGATAGTGGCAGCTGCAACAATATTGCAAGCATGGAAATGGTCGAGAAGCTTCAATTCCAAACAAAACGTCACCCCACCCACACCGCATGCAATGGCTGAATGATTGCAGTACAATTAAGGTGATTAGCAGCATGCAAATACCAATTTCAGTCGGGACATATCAGGATGACGTTGAGTGTGATGTGGTGCTGATGCACGCTTGTCACTTGCTTCTTGGACGACCGTGATTGCATGACCGTGATGTGCAAATCAGCGGGCGGGCGAATCACTTATGTTTTGTCCATAGAGGAGAAAAGTTCACTTGGCTGCCCATGACACCCGAGGAAGTCTATCTTGATGAGATGAAAACAAAAGGAAATAAAAAGGGAGAGAGTGATCATACACAATGAGTGAGCCACCAACATAGTGAGGGAGTGTTTCCATAGCCAAATATGACCAAGCCCCGGGAAAAACAGGGATTAGTTATGATGGCTAGGAAAAGGGATATGCGGGAATTGAGAGACCTAATACTCCATTCTTTGTAATCATGTACAAGGAAACTTTATTAGATGTTAACGACTTACCCTCAACTCTTCCTAGTGTTGTTTTTTATCTTTTCCAGGAGTATGAGGATGTGTTTCCAAAGGAGGTACCACCTGGTTTGCCACCGAAACGGGGCATTGAGAACCAAATCGACTTGGTTCCGGGCGCCCCACTACCAAACTGACCACCATACCGAGCAAACCCAGATGATACGAAGGAAATTTAGAGGCAAGTGGAAGATCTTCTTAACAAAGGGTATGTAAGGGAAAGTCTTTCTCCTTGTACTGTTCCCATTCTTTTAGTTCCAAAGAAAGACGGTACCATGCACATGTGCACTAATTGTAGATCCAGTAACAACATAACTGTGAGATATCGGCATTTAATACAAATGGAAAACTGCATTTAATACAAAATTTGACTTGTATGAATGGTTGGTTATGCCTTTTGGACTAATGAATGCACCTAGTACATTCATGAGATTGATGAATCGTGTTCTTAGATCCTTCATTGGACAGTTTGTATTGGTTTACTTTGATGACATATTGATATATAGCAAAACTTTGGAGGATCATCTTGGACATATAAAATCTGTGCTTGCTATCCTAAAGGTGGAAAAGTTGTATGCTAACGTTGAAAAGTGCACATTTTTCATGAACAAGGTTGTGTTTCTTGGCTTTGTTGTTTCAGCAAAAGGTGTGGAGGTCGATGAAGAGAAGATCAAGGCTATTCGTGAGTGGATGCCTCCACAAAATGTGAGCCAAGTACGTAGCTTCCTTGGACTTGCAGGTTTCTACCGCCAGTAATTGAAGGATTCCATCATCATTGATGCACCCATGAATGAGTTAATGAAGAAAGACACTCCATTCCAATGGGGTGATGCCCAAGACAAGTCCTTCCAAGAACTGAAGATGAGATTGACATCAACCCCATTGCTTTCACTTCCTGATTTTGGTAAGAAATTTGAGATTGAATGTGATGCAAGTGGTGTTGGTATTGGTGGAGTTCTAATGCAAGAAGGTAAACCCATTGCATACTTTAACGAGAAGCTCAATGGTCCAACTCTTAATTATTCCGTCTATGATAAAGAATTGTATGCACTTGTTCGATCTTTGGAAACATGGCAGCATTACTTGTGCCCAAAAGAGTTTGTAATACATTCAGACCATGAATCTTTAAAACATCTAAAGGGCCAACTCAAACTGAAGCATAGACATGCAAAATGGAGTGAGTTCATAGAGTATTTTCCTTATATTATCAAGTACAAGAAAGGGAAGGATAACGTTGTTGCCGATGCATTGTGTTGGCATCACATTTTACTTTCCCAACTCGATGTTAAAATCCTTGATTTAGGAAGCATCAAAGAATTGTATGCTAACGCTCATATTTTGATGAGCCATTTTCAAAGTGTGACAAGGGAAAGGGATGGTGTCGGTGTCAAAACCGGCGGATCTCGGGTAGGGGGTCCCGAACTGTGTGTCTAGGCGGATGGTAACAGGAGACGAGGGACACGATGTTTTTACCCAGGTTCGGGCCCTCTCGATGGAGGTAATACCCTACTCCTGCTTGATTAATATTGATGATATGGGTAGTACAAGAGTAGATCTACCACGAGATCAAGGAGGCTAAACCCTAGAAGCTAGCCTATGGTATGATTGTTGTTCGTCCTACGGACTAAAACCCTCCGGTTTATATAGACACCGGATAGGTCAGGGTTACACAGAGTCGGTTACAATGGTAGGAGATCTACATATCCGTATGGCCAAGCTTGCCTTCGACGCCAAGGAAAGTCCCATCCGGACACAGGACAAAGTCTTCAATCTTGTATCTTCATAGTATTGGAGTCCGGCCGTGACGATAGTCCGGCTATCCGGACACCCCCTAGTCCGGACTCCTCGGTAGTCCCCTGAACCAGGCTTCAATGACGACGAGTCCGACGCGCATATTGTCTTCGGCATTGCAAGGCGGGTTCCTCCTCCGAATACTTCATAGAAGGTTTTGAACACTGTGATAGTGTCCGCTCGCAAAACAAGTTCCAAATAACACCGCAGATAGAATAATTTTTGCATAGATCTGCTGACGTATTCCGCGGCATGACATCACACCCCGGCCAGGCCTTTATATGAACCGTTTTTTACCGTTCCACCTTAGCGCGTTTAGCGAGGCGGTTTCCTTGGCACGTCTTATCAAAGCATAGATCGTGCCCCCTTATTCCGGGATTCTCATTAATATGGACGGGAGTAACCCAACCGTACCCGTCGGCACACCTCCTCTATCAAAGGCGAGTCCTAGTCGACCACGGGGTGGGCTCTTGGTATTCAACCTCTTTATAATGAGACCAAGGCCCTCTTCTTTCTACACCCTCCATCGAGTTCGCCTCGCGCTCCGAGTTCTAACACACAAAGCTTCAGATTTAGGCGCTTCGGACCTTCGAAGATGTCCGGCTCTGAACAGCACGGCCGATGGATGTCTTCCTTCGTAACGGAAGAAGACGTGCTAAAGCTGCGAGACGCCAGGTATCTAACCGGCGAGATCTCGCATAGGCTGCCTGCTCGTGGCAGGTCATTCCCACTGCCGAGCCCGGCGAGAACGTGGTGTTCGTGTCTCACTTCCTTCGGGGTTTAGGCTTCCCGACGGATCCCTTTGTGCGGGGGCTCATGTTTTATTATGGGCTGGATTTCCACGACTTGAATCCGGAGTCCATCCTCCATATCTCGTCATTCACTGTAGTATGTGAGGCCTTCCTCCATATTACCCCCCCAGTTTGGATTGTGGCTCAAGACTTTCAAGGTGGAGCCAAAGATGATCGGGGGGCAACAAGCAGAGTGCGGAGGGGAGGTCATAAGCAAATGTGCGGATGCTCCATGGCCCGAGGGCTCTTTTCAAGAGGAGCTTGGTTTGTGGCAACGGGAGTGGTTTTATATCACCGCTCCCTGGGGCACCAAATGGGCGGCGCTACTCGCCTTCCGCTCAGGTCCACCACAGCGGTTGGCATCATGGGTCAACAAGGGGCTCGACTGGGGGCCGTCCAAGGACGTTCCCTCGCTACAGGGCCGTATTCGAGACCTCCATGAGAGGGAGATCAATCTGGTTGCGGTGGCACAGGTTATGTTGATCCGGCGCCTTCTGCCCTACAAACGTCGCCCCCTCCGCCTGTGGGAATTCAATCCGGAGGGACCACGAGCTCTCCAAAATTTTATGGGCACGACACCCGTGGAGATGTATAAACTGTTCTTCGGATCACAAGAAAAGTGTTCGGACCTGACTAAGGACGCGGGACTAAGCTGCAATCGCCCAGATACTCAAGTAAGTAGTCCTGTAACCGGACAAAATTGTTCATTCATTTATCATATATATATGCCCTTTAAAGGAGTCGTTTCTTGAACAGGAGTGGATAGCCAAGGCAAGGTTAATAAGGTGTCCGGCTCCCCTCCCAGAGACCACGCCGGATCCCATGCTGGCCAAGATGTTGACGGCCGCGCCCTTTGAAGAAGGCGAAGGGGGGAGCGTGGAAGCAACTGCCTCTACGAAGGAGGCTATCAAGGACGGAGGGATTAAAAGTCTCGTCTTCCGAGGAGAGAAGAGGACCGCTTTGGAAGATCCGGAGGTCAAGGCCTCAAAGAAGGAAAAGGAATCTTCGTCAGGGAGTCCGGCGCTGGGAAGTAACCCAGCCGCAGTATTTCCCCAAGGGGATCAGCCCTCCAGCAGGCCGTAAGTGAAAAGAAGGGGTCTTGTGAATAAGGAACATCCCTGTATTTATTTAAGAAGATAACCGAAATTGTACCTTGTAGTTCGGATCTCAGCCCCTCTCAGCAGAGCTCGTCTTCGGGGGATCTTCTTTCGGAGATGATGGAGAGCGAAATGCCTCCACCTGTCGCACCCTCATGCGAGGCAGATGACCCTGAGGTGTCGTCGTGGAGGGTTCCCCCAAGTCCCGAGACCCGGCAGGTCCGGCGCCAAGTGGTGTGCTTGGTCGAGGAGTCAAGGATCTGCTCGGGCGAGCGGCTATCTCAGAAGATCACCGTGCTCTAATGGGTACGGTGATTGAAAGGATTGCATCCGCGGAGAGCGGATTGCATGAAGCCGTCAGAAGCTTACTGACGGGGTTTGAGGTACGCAAAAATGATGTAGCTTCTGAGAGTTATGCATATAGAATGCGCCCTTTATAGATAGTAGCCCCTGAGACTCGGTATGCTGTCAAAATTGACAGCGTGCCGAGGATCAAAATCTCAGTTATAACATATCGCCGCTCCTAAACAGGTGGCGGGGCGTCCGGTGGCCAGCCGGACTGATGAATATGCCGAACTAAAGCGGCTACTTGACGAGGCGGATGCGGACATCGCGCTGGTCAATAAACGGTTTGACGAGTCGCAAGGTATGTGACACCTGCGTGGACACCTGGTAAGGGAGCTTGACGCCCATATCTTACTATATGTATGCTTAATGCAGATGGTGCCGCTGCTGTGGAGGAGCTTCGGGCGGAACTAGCCCGAGCGAAAGAGCAGGCAAAAAATAGTAATGCGGCCGCTTTAATGGCGGCCGAAGAGCTAGAAGCCGAACGGGCTGCTCACTGCCGAAGCAAAGAGGAAATGGCCGATATGGCCAGAAAGTTGAAGAATGCTGCCGATAGCTGCGAGGTTCTCGAAAAAGAACGTCAAGCAGAGCAAGGGGGCCTGAAAAAGGCCGCCGCCGAATCCAAGAATGCCCATTCGGCTTTGAGAGCTGCCAAGGAGGAGCTGAGTCAGGCCGGGGCAATTGCGGCTGGAAAGTCGTTTCTGCTGCGGAGGAAATATACGGATCCAAAGTATGCTCAATTGGACAAGTTGTGGAGTTTGGAGGATGCTTATCTGGACTTAGCAGCGAGCGCTGCGGACGCGATTGAGCACTTCCAAGGTCAAAAGGGGCACAGAAGGGAAGAGCTGTATTGGTCGCAATTCCATAGTCTGGAGCGTCTTCTTCCGTTGACCGATCGGTTGGCCGAATGGGCCGAGCTGAATCGACTATGCGGACTTGCCATGTAGCATGTCATGACTCATTTGTGGCAGGCGGACCCACCAAGAGTTATTTTGGTTTAGTGCAGCAGTTTCTTGGTGCGGTACCGCCAGACGACGCTATGAGGCGGTCGGCGTGTATTGAGGGAGCGCGGATGGCTCTGGCCCGTGTCAAGACATACTAGGCAGATATGAAGGCCACCGACGTTGCATCTCAAGATTCGGACAAAAGCCGAGTACCTGCCGAGCACTACTTTGAGGAAGTCCTGCCGGGCGCTCGTTTAATAGAGACGCAGTGCTCGAAGGATATTATGTTTAAATGACATGTATGATTTGTGAAAACAATGTTTCAATATAATATAAGAGCTTTTTATACTTGTGCTTTCAAGTAGTACACTACTCCCTGTCTTGGCCGTGATATGTATATGTATATATAACCCGAAGATGGCAGTCCTTGGCTTTCAGCCCCACGCACATAGTGCGGGGTGTTCTTAGAAGGCGCTCTTGCACACTTAATCCAACGCCTTGGTCCTGTTAAGGAGGTGGTAGCATAGCAAACTAGGCAACCAGACTATAATGCTTTATCACTTTCACTTAGCCAAGGAGTTCGAGGGTGGGGCTACTATATAGCCCCTAGGGGCACCGCACTCTCCCGAATTCGGGGTGCGTATGTGCCTGACCGGAAGCCGGTCCTTCGTTAATGCGGAGGAATTCTAAACATTCCGATGAGTCATCGAGTGGTTGACCAGTCTCTCGCTATATCATGACAGTCAGTTTTCGGCTTTCTCTACTGAGGTGCTCGCCTTTCACGAACCGGGCACAATCGCAGAGTTCTCCGGTGCCGCGTTAGCCGATAAAACGGAACGTAAGGCAGCAAAACACAGGAGCTGGGAAAACCCAACATTTGACCAAAGACATGATTCGGAGCTGATGCATATAAGGCCTAACTCGAGACGCCGAATACTCCCTAAGGTATTCGGTCTTTATAAAAACAGGCAGAATAATGCCCTAAGCCCCCGGTGTCCAGTGCACGCACAAAATTCTGCGCGGCCAATGCCAAAACGCCAGCCTCCTCCTCGGTTATAGTAAGAAACCGGGGATGTATATCAACAAGAGACAGAAAAAGGTTTATGCACGGTCTTAATCAAAAGAATCCTTGCAACGGGTCCCTCTTGCACGTCTGCGCTGTGTCTCCGTTATGCAGCCGTATCCTCGGCCGGGTGTAGCACGTTGTTCATCTGTAAAAGAGAGGAACTTAGTTTAAAAGAAAAAAGATCGTGCGAAAGATGTACTTGATATTAAATAAACAGAGTACGGTTCGAAGAAGTGAATAAAATTGAGCTTTATTGTCTCTTGTGATACATGCATGCAGCCCCTTGTGGGGCTATACCACTAGTAGGCGACGGACTCGTCTAGCCGTGTCCGGGGTTTGAATGACCAATTCAGGCTTTTTAACTAGCGGAGCCAGATAGGTGTGGGGTTGTCAAGGTAGTCTCACGTTCCTCCGTGCTCAAGTAACACTTAGTACTTCCTTTTAATGAGATGATGCCGCGTGGACCGGGCATTTTAAGGGTTAGAGATTCATAATGCGGTATTGCGTGAAAGCGGGCGAAAGCTTCGCCTCCCAATAGTGCTTGATGGCTACTTTTGAACGGGGCGACATGGAAGATTAACCTTTCGCGACAGAAGTTGTCGGATGAACCGAACACAACTTCTAGCAGTATGGAGCCCGTACAATGGGCATATGGGCCTGGCATTACTCCTTTAAAGGAGGTGTCGCTACGGCGAATTTTGGTTGGGTCTATCCCCATTCTCATGGATTGTGTCCTGATATATCAGGTTTATGTCACTGCCGCCATCCATGAGGACTTGTGTAAATTGGAATCCATCCATTATAGGATCCAATATCAAGGCAGTCCATCCTGCATTCCGAATACTTTCGAAATAATCTTGATGGTCGAAGGTGATTGGTTTTGACAACCAATGTGCGGCACGCATTTTAGTGGGCGCCGCTCTGTTTTTCCCTTTGATCACGTGAAGTGAGTTTACTGTTTTAACCTCTTGTGGTAAATTCTTTTGTTTTCCGGGGCTCTGCTTGTGGTGCTCGTCGTCATCTTCACTTGGTGTGTCGAGCCCCTTGTGTGCGGCGTTGAGTCTGCCGGACTTTTTGAAGACCCAACAATCTCTGTGGGTATGGTTTGCAGGCCTCCCGGGAGTATTGTGGATTTGACATATCTTGTCCAAGATTTTTTTAAAATTGGATAGCTCATCGCTATTGTCCTTAAGGGGCACTTTTTTATTATTCTGCCGTGAGCTTTTGAATCCGGCGTTGACTGCCGCGCTCTTTGGACCGTTCCTCTTAATCCGGCGTTGGTCCTTGTTGCGCCGTGGTTTCCCCATTTCCATCCCTTATTTTGGATGTACTTGGGTCGCTGGTGCTGCATCTTGCTAGCCAACTATCCTCTCCCGCGCAAAAGCAGGTCATGAGGCTTGTTAATGCGGCCATTGTTCTTGGCTTTTCTTGGCCGAGGTGTCTGGCGAGCCATTCGTCTCGGACGTTGTTTTTGAAGGCTGCTAAGGCTTCGGTGTCCGGACAGTCGACTATTTGGTTCTTTTTAGTAAGGAACCTGTTCTAGAATTTCCGGCTGACTCTCCGTGCTGTTGAGTTATGTGACTTAGATCGTTCAGCATCCGCAGGCGGACATAGGTCCCCTGAAAATTTGCCCGAAACGCATCCTCGAGCTCTTCCCAGCTTCCAATGGTATTTTCGGGAGGCTTTTAAGCCAATGCCGAGCTGGCCCTTTGAGTTTGAGGGGTAAGTATTTTATGGTGTGGAGATCGTCTCCTCTAGCCATGTGTATGTGGAGGATGTAATCCTCAATCCGCACTCTGTGGTCTGTTGTTCCGTCGTATGCCTCTATGTTTACGGGCTTGAATCCCGCTGGAAATTCATGATCCAGCACCTCATCGGTGAAACATAGGGGGTGTGCGGTGCCCTGTATTTGGGTGTGCCGTGATGTTCGGATATTTGACGTGTTGCCTTGCTTTGAAGAGCTTGCTTTCTCGGCCCATAGATGGACCTAACTGGGCCATCCTTTTGATGTGAATCCTTATGCGGATCGCGTGTCGGCTTGTGTGCGGCGCTATTTGCCGCTCTCTTTTTGCCGTGGGGTCATCCATCCGACCGAGTGGCCTTCATATATTTTGATTGTGGGGGCTCTATGGCCTCTTCGTCAAATTCGGGCAGTAGTTTTCTCTTTGGATAGCTCTTTGTTCGGCGACTGTCGCCGTATTTGTCTGCGGTGTTGAATACTTTGCTCCATCTGATCCTGAGTGCATCTTCCGCTGTTTTGAGCTTCCGCTTCTGCTCTTTCAAAGCTACGCGCAGCGGCGCTTGAGCCTTTTCTGGAGGTTATTTTGCTCCAACAATTTGTCCGGTGTGAGATCGTCCGGACTGTTGTCTTCACCGGGGATGGGTTGTTTATCCAAGTTGTCTTGCTCGGACGATTGCTCGATAGCGTGTTCGTCGTCCACCGGTTCGTCCTGCTCTATGGCTGGTTCTCTGTTGAGGCGGGACTTTGTTCGGCGCTACGTTGCCGTTTGACTGCTTTTCGAGGATTTATCCTTCGTAGCGCCCCGTTGTTCCTCGCCTTCATTTCCTTTAGGTGTATCCACCATGTATACATCATGGGATGAGGTGGTTGTCCAACATCCTATAGGTGCTGGTTCATGGTTGTCTCCTACATCGCCGCCCATACCGCCGATGTCTTCGTAGTCGAAATCGAGCACGCCGTGTAAGCTTTCGGCGGTGGCTCTGAAGTGGGTGGTGGGTGGGCGGTGAATTTCTTCGACGTCCACATCCCAACCTTCCTGTCCGTAGTCCGGCCAGGGCTCTCCGGATAAAGAGAGAGACTTTAGTGAATTCAGGATGTCGCCAAAGGGCGAGTGTTGAAAGATGTCCGTGGCTGTGAACTCCATGACCGGCGCCCAATCGGATTCGACTGGCGGGGGCGCGGAGGGTTCCGAGTCCGGAGAGGAGTCCGGCACCCTGGAGTCGAGGTCTTCGCAAGGGACACGGATGGAGTTTGGCTCGATCGCCGTAGAGATTGTAGCCCCCTAGGCGGTGTCCAACCACTTGTCCTCGATCGGGGAAGCCGGCTCCGGATTAAGGGTCGGAGCGGATGCTGGTGCGGCCTCCAGGGCACTGTTCGACTGCAGAGCTAGATCATGCCCATCGAGACAGTCCGGCACGCTTGGCCGCGGCTCAAATCCGTCAAAGATCAAGTCTCCGTGGATATCGGCCGTATAGTTCAAACTTCCAAATCTGACCTGACGGCCAGGGGCATAGCTTTCGATCTGCTCCAGATGGCTAAGCGAATTGGCCCGCAGTGCAAAGCCGCCAAATGCGAAGATCTATCCCGGGAGAAAAGTCTCACCCTGGACCGCGTCGTTGTTGGTGATCGAAGGAGCCATCGGGCCTATAGGTGATGACACAGAGGAACTCTCAATGAAAGCACCAATGTCGGTGTCAAATCCGGCGGATCTCGGGTAGGGGGTCCCGAACTGTGCGTCTAGGCGGATGGTAACAGGAGACGAGGGACACTATGTTTCTAACGTGTCTGGCATCTCGGATATTGCATTATATGCATCGGTTTAGAATTATGTATTGGGTCAGTAATTGGGTTGCCCCACTCATGTGCTTACCTTCTTATGTTCCACATGTTCGGCTAAGAAGGTAAAGGGAGAACCACTGCAATTGTACTTCCGCTAGTTTAGTTAAGTACCTCAATGGAAAAGCTGAAAACTGACTGTCATAATAGGCGAGAACTGGTCGGCGATCCGATGACTGGTGTCAAACCCAAAATCGTTGGTGATTATACCCTGTAACACGAAGGATTTGTCCTTACAAAAATCAACTGCTGCATGCCTGGCCCTTGCTACTTCTTGAGCTTGTGTTGGTTTTTTCCCTTGAAGAGGAAAGAGTGATGCAACAAAGTAGAGGTAAGTATTTCCCTCAGTTGAGACCAAGATATCAATCAAGTAGGAGAAACAAACAAGTCCGGAATGTATGCACCTGCACAAATAATCAAACACTTGCACCCAACGAGATAAAGGGGTTGTCAATCCCTTCACGGACAATTGGAAAGGTGAGATATGATAGAGATAGATATAAAATATTACAAAAACATAAAACAAAATAGAAGTAAATAAATTGCAGCAAGGTATTTTTGGGTTTTTTGGTTTATACATCTGAAAATATATGATGGAAAATAGACCCAGGGGCCATAGGTTTCACTAGAGGCTTCTCTCTTGAAGAAAAATATTACGGTGGGTGAACAAATTACAGTCGTGCAATTGATAGAAAAGCGCAAAGTTATGACCATATCCAAGGCAATGACTATGAATAGGCATCACGTCCGTGTCAAGTAGACCGACTCCTACATGCATCTAGTACTATTACTCCACACATCGACCGCTACCCAGCATGCATCTAGAGTATTAAGTTCATAAGAACGGAGTAACGCCTTAAGCAAGATGACATGATGTAGAGGGATAAACTCAAGCAATACGATGAAAACCCCATCCTTTTACCCTTGACGGCAATAGTACAAATACGTGACTCGCTACCCCTACTTCGTCACTGGGTGAGGACACCACAAGATTGAACCCAAAACTAAGCACCTCTCCCATTGCAAGCAAAACAAATCTAGTTGGCCAAACTAAACCGATAATTCGAAGAGAAATACAAAGATATCAAATCATGCATATAAGAATTCAGAGGAGACTCAAATAATATTCATAGATAATCTGATCATAAATCCACAATTCATCGATCTCGACAAACACACTTCAAAAGAAGATTACATCCGATAGATATCAAAGAACATCGAGGAGAACATTGTATTGAAGATCAAACAGAGAGAAGAAGCCATCTAGATACTATCTATGGAACCGTAGGTCTATGGTAAACTACTCACGCTTCATCCAAAAGGCCAATAGAGTTGATGTAGATGCCCTCCGTGATCGAATCCCCCTCCGACAGGATGCCGAAAAAGGCCCCAAGATGGGATCTCATGGGAACAAAAGGTTATGGCAGCTGAAAACTATTTTGGTGGACCCTTCTGTTGATAATGGAAGATTTGTGAATTTATTGAGATGAGAGGGAGGTCGGTGGACTCCCGAGGGGGCCCACAAGCCAGGAGGCGCCCCCCTAGGGCGCGCCTTGAGAGCTTGTGGTGCCCTCGGGACTCTTCTCACTTCATCTCCAAGTTCTGTGGGTGTCTTCTGGTCCAAGAAAAATCATCGCGAAAGTTTTATTCCGTTTGGACTCTGTTTGGTATTTCTTTTTTTGTAAAACTCAAAAAAAGGAAAAAACACAAACTGGCACTAGGCTCTAGGTTAATAAGTTAGTCCCAAAAATAATATAAAATAGCATATTAATGCATATAAAACATCCAAAATAGATAATATTATAGCATGGAATAATAAAAAAATTATAGATACGTTGGAGACGTATCAAGCATCCCCAAGCTTAATTCCTGCTCATCCTCGAGTAGGTAAATGATAAAAACAGAATTTTTGTTGTGGAATGCTACCTAACATATGTATCCATGTAATTTTGTTTATTGTGGCATGAATGTTCAGATCCATAAGATTCAACACAAAAGTGTAATATTGACATAAAAACAATAATACTTCAAGCATACTAATAAAGCAATCATGTCTTCTCAAAATAACAAGGCCAAAGAAAGTTATCCCTACAAAATCATATAGTCTGGCTATGCTCCATCTTCATCACAGAAAGTATCAAATCATGCACAACCCTGATGACAAGCCAAGCAATTGTTTCATACTTTTGATGTTCTCAAACTTTTTCAACTTTCACGCAATACATGAGTGTGAGCCATGGATATAACACTATAGGTGTAATAGAATATGGTGGTTGTGGAGAATACAAAAAGAAGAAGATAGTCTCACATCAACTAGGCATATTAACGGGCTATGGACATGCCCATCAATAGATATCAATGTGACAGGGTAGGGATTGCCATGCAACAGATGCACTAGAGTTATCAGTGTATGAAAGCTCAAAAAGAAACTAAGTGGGTGTGCATCCAACTCGCTTGCTCACGAAGACCTAAGGCAATTTGAGGAAGCCCGTCATTGACATATACAAGCCAAGTTATATAATGAAAAATTCCCACTAGTATATGGAAGTGACAACATAGGAGACTCTCTATCATGAAGATCATGGTGCTACTTTGAAGCACAAGTGTGGAAAAAGGATAGTAACATTGTCTCGTCTCTCTTTTCTGTCATTTTTTGGTGGGCTTCTTTGGCCTCTTTTATTTTTTATAAAGTCTGGAGACTCGTCCCAACTTGTGAGGGAATCATAGCTTCCATCATCCTTTCCTCACATGGGACAATGCTCTAATAATGATGACCATCACACTTTTATTTACTTGCAACTTAAGAATTACAAGTCGATACTTGGAACAAAATATGTCTCTACATGAATGCCTCCAGCGGTGTACCCAGATGTGCAATGATCTAGCATAGCAATAACATCAAAACATCATGCTTGCTATCTTACAATCATCCAAAGCAATATGACAATGATGGTGCGTGTCATGATAAAACGGAACAGTGGAAGTTGCATGGCAATATATCTCGGAATGGCTATGGAAATGCCATAATAGGTAGGTATGGTGGCCGTTTTGATAAAGGGTAAATGGTGGGTTTAATGCACCGACGAAAGTTGTGCGGTACTAGAAAGGCTAGCAATCGTGGAAGGGTGAGAGTGCATATAATCCATGGACTCAACATTAGTCATAAAGAACTCACATACTTATTGCAAAAATCTATTAGTCATCGAAACAAAGTACTACACGCATGCTCCTAGGGGGATAGATATGTAGGAAAAGACCATCGCCCGTCCCCGACCGCCACTCATAAGGAAGACAGTCAATAAGTAAGTCATGCTCCGACTTCATCACATAACGATTCACCATACGAGCATGCTACGGGAATCACAAACTTTAACACAAGTATTTCTACCAATAAAAAATTCCTCACTAGCATCACTCTAATATCACCATCTTTATATCTCGAAACAATCACAAGGAATCAAACTTCACATAGTATTCAACCCTCTTTATAAGAAAGTTTTTATTATACCCCTCTTGGATGCCCATCATATTAGGACTAACTTCATAACCAAAGCAAATTACCATGTTGTTTAGAGACTCTCAAAATAATATACGTGAAGTAGGAGAGTTCAATAACTTCTATAAGATAAAGTCGTTGTTGTGCTCTGAAATGATATAAGTGAAGCACTAGAGCAAATTGCCTAGCTCAAAAGATTAAGTGAAGCACATAGAGTATTCTAATAAATTTGCGATTCATGTGTGTCCTCTCAAAAGGTGTGTACAGCAAGGATAATTGTGGCAAACTAAAAAGCAAAGACTTGTATCATACAAGACGCTGCAAGCAAAATACATAGCATGTGGTGAATAAAAATATAGCCTCAAGTAAGTTTACCGATAGATGAAGACGAAAGAGGGTATGCCATCTGGGGCATCCCCAAGCCTAGATGCTTGGTTGTCCTTGAATATTACCTTGGGGCACCTTGGGCATCCCCAAGCTTAGGTTCTTGCCACTCCTTATTCCATAGTCCATTAAATCTTTACCCAGAACTTGAAAACTTCACAACACAAAACTCAACAAGAAAACTCATGAGATCCGTTAGTATGAGAAAATAAATCACCACTTTTTGATACTGTTGTGAACTCATTCTTTATTTATATTGGTGTAATATCTAATGTATTACAACTTAAGCATGGTTCATACCCCCCCGATACTACCCATAGATTTATCAAAATAAGAAAACAACACATAGAAAATAGAATCTGTCAAACACAGAACAGTCTGTAGCAATCAGAAAACTTCGTATAATTCTGTAACTCCAAAAATTATGAAAAATTATAAAAATTTAGGAAATTTGTATATCAATCTTTTGTAAAAAAAACCTCAGAGTTTTTTCACGCCCCTCTGATTTTTGAAAAAAAATACTGATCACAAAAGTTTCTGTTTTTTAGCAAGATCAAATCAACTATCACCATAGACCATCCTAAAGGTCTTGCTTGGATCAAACAGTAATTTAAAACATGAAAACATATTTAACCAGAGCCTAGATGATACATTACTCAAAAATAGGAAAAAAGAAGCAAGAAAAAAAATAAAATTGGGTTGCCTCCCAACAAGCGCTATTGCTTAACGCCCCAAGCTAGGCATAAATCATAGGTCTAGGTATTGTCATCTTTGGTATGCAAACCATAAGTAGCCCTCATAATAGATTCATATGGTAACTTAATTTTCTTGCTCGGAAAGTGTTCCTTGCCCTTCCTTAATGGAAACTAAAATCTAATGTTTCCTTCTTTCGTATCAATAATTGTACCAATCATTCTAAGGAAAGGTCTACCAAGAATAACAGGACATGTAGGATTGCAATCTATATCAAGAACAATTAAAGCTACGGGCACATAATTCCTATTTACAAAAATAAGAACATCATTAATCTTTCCCATAGGTTTCTTAATAGTGGAATCCGCTAGATGCAAATTTGAAGAACAATCATCAAATCACACAAACCTAACAAATCACCTAATTTTTTGGAATTGTGGAAACGCTAGCACCCAAATCACACAAAGCATGTCCCTTATAATATTTAAATTTAATCTTAATAGTAGTTTCCCACTCATCATAAAGTTTTCTAGGGATAGAAACTTCCAATTCAAGCTTTTTTTCAAAAGATTTCATCATAGCATCAACGATATGTTTTGTAAAAGCTTTATTTTGATTATAAGCATGAGGAGAATTCAACATGGATTGCAACAAGGAAATACAATCTATCAAAGAACAATTATCATAATTAAAATCCTTGAAATCCAAAAGAGTGGGTTCATCGCTACTTCAAGTTTTGACCTCTCCTATCCCACTTTTATCAATTTTTTCATCAAGATCTATAAACTCCAAATCATTGGGATGCCTTTATAGCTAGAGTTGACTTATCTCCAGTCCCATATTTATCAATATTTACATTAGAAAACAAAGATTCAATAGGATTCACATCAATGACTTTATGATCTTCGTCGTTATTTTCACAAAAACTAGAAGAACACGTCATTACAAACCAATCTCGCTTAGCACGCATCTTAGCGTTTCTTTCTTTGCACTCATCAATAGAAATTCTAATAGCTTTCGGAGATTCATTAATATCATGCTTGGGTGGAATAGATCTAGTTTTCAAAGATTCAATATCAAGAGAAATTATATCCACGTTCCTAGCCAAATCATCAATCTTAAGCAATTTTTCTTCAACCATAGCATTGAAATCTTTTGAGAACTAATAAATTCTTTAATATTGTTCTCAAGATCAGAGGGTATCTTATTATAATTTCCATAATAATTTTTGTATGAATTGCCATAATTATTAGAGGAATTACTAGGAAACGGCCTAGGGTTGAAATTACCTCTATACGCGTTGTTACCAAAATTGTTCCTACCAACAAAATTCACATCCATAGTTTCATTATTATTCTAAAACAAAGTAGACAAAGGCATATCATTAGGATCAATAGGACCACTCTTACTAGCAAATAATTTTGTAAATTCATCCATCTTTCCATTCAAAACATTAATTTCATCAATCGCATGCAGTTTTTTACTAGTAGAAGATCTTTTGGTATGCCATTGAGAGTAATTAGCCATAATATTATCTAGGAGTTTAGTAGCTTCTCCTAATATGATTTCCGTAAAAGTACCTCCCGCGGAGGAATCTAAAAGATTTCTAGAAGAAAAATTCAATTCGGCATAATTTTTTTGTTTTGTCATCCATAAATATAAACCATGAGTAGGGCTATTTCTTATCATCAATTTCATCCTCCCCCAAGATTGTGCAACATGTTCATGATCAAGTTGCTTAAAACTCATAATATCGTTCCTATGGGAGATGATATTAGCGAGAGGAAAATACTTGGAAATAAAAAGCATCTTTACACTTATTCCACGAATCAATACTATTTTTAGGCAAAGATGAAAACCAAGTTTTACCGCGACCTTGTAGTGAGAACGAAAATAGCTTCAATTTAACAATATCATTATCGACATATTTATTCTTTGGCCTATCACACAACTCAAAAAAGCTATTCAGATGGGACGCGGCATCTTCACTAGGAAGGCCAGAAAATTGATCTTTCATAATAAGATTCAGCAAAGCAGCATTAATTTCATAAGATTCCGCACTAGTGGCGGGAGCAATCGGAGTACTAATAAAATAATTATTATTAGTATTGGAAAAGTCACACAACTTGGTATTTTCTTGATACATCATGACAAAACAAGCAATCTAACACACGCGCAAATAAAAAGCAAGTGAAAAGATGAAAGAAGGGTGAAAAAGGCAAGTCTTTTTGTGTTTTTTTGAAATCGTTTTAGAAGTGGGGAGAGGAAAATGAGAGGCAAATTGAAAATAATGTAATGCCAGAGATGAGAGTTTATGGTGGGTAATTCGTAGGCTTGATGTAGATCTCCCCGGCAAGGGCGCCATAAATTCTTCCTGCTACTTCTTGAGCTTGTGTTTGTTTTCCCTTGAAGAAGAAAGGGTGATGCAACAAACTAGAGATAAGTATTTCCCTCTGTTGAGAACCAAGGTATCAATCCAGTAGGAGAAACAAGCAAGTCCCCAATCTATGCACCTGCACAAACAATGAAACACTTGCACCCAATGTGATAAAGGGGTTGTCAATCCCTTCACGGTCACTTGGAAAGGTGAGATCCGATAGATATAGATATAAAAGATTACTAAAACGTAAAACAAAATAAAAGTAAATAAATTGCAGGAAGGTATTTTTGGTTTTTTTGGTTTATAGATATGAAAATATATGATGAAAAATAGACCCTGGGGCCATAGGTTTTACTAGAGTCTTCTCTCTTGAAGGAAAATAATACGGTGGGTGAAGAAATTACTGTCGAGAAATTGATAGAAAAGCGCAAAGTTATGATGGTATCCAAGACAATTATTATGTATATAGACATCATGTCCGTGTCAAGTAGACCGACTCCTGCCTGCATCTACTAATATTACTCCACACGTCGACCACTATCCAGCATGCATCTAGAGTATTAAGTTAATAAGAATGGAGTAACACCTTAAGCAAGATGACATGATGTAGAGGGATAAACTCAAGCAATATGATGAGAACCCCATCTTTTACCATCGATTGCAACAATACAAATACATGATCGCTACACCTACTTTGTCACTGGGTGAGGACACCCCAAGATTGAACCCAAAACCAAGCATCTCTCCCATTGCAAGAAAAACCAATCTAGTTGGCCAAACCAAATTGATAATTCAAAGAGAAATACGAAGATATCAAATCATGCATATAAGAATTCAGGGGAGACTCAAATAATATTCATAGATAATCTGATCATAAATCCACAATTCATCAATCTCCACAAACACACTGCAAAAGAAGATTACAATGGATAGATCTCCAAGAACATGGAGGAGAACATTGTATTGTAGATCAAAGAGAGAATAAGCCATCTAGCTACTAGCTATGGACCCGTAGGTCCGTGGTAAACTAAACTACACATGCTTCATCGGAAGGGCAATAGAGTTGATGTAGATGCCCTCTATGACCGAATCCCCCTCCGGCAGGATGCCGGAAAAGGCCCCAAGATGGGATGTCACCAGAACACAAGGTTACGGCGGCGGAAAAGTATTTTGATGGACACTTCTGTGATAATGGAATATTCGTGAATTTATAGAGCTGGGAGGGAGGTCAGTGGACTCCCAGGGGGCCCACAAGCGAGGTGGCGCGCCCTGATAGCCTGTGGTGCCCTCGGGACTCTTCTGACTTCATCTCCAAGTTTTGTGGGTGTCTTCTGGTCCAAGAAAAATCATCGCGAAAGTTTTATTCCGTTTGGACCCAATTTGGTATTTCTTTTCTGTAAAATTCAAAAGCAAGAAAAAACCCAGAAACAGGCACTGGGCTCTATGTTAATAATTAGTCGTAAAAATAATATAAAATAGCATAAAAACCCATAATATAATAGCGTGGAACAATAAAAAATTATAGATATGTTGGAGACGTCGTATCAGGCCTGAGGTTAGCCATACATCTCCCCACACTGATGGCTAGTTACCATCCCCTGCAGCCAAGCTCCTATGGCTAAGTGAAACTCATAAAGCCGCATAGTCCGATTGCCTTGTTCGCTTCCTACACTAATGCCTCTGGGAACCGAGACATCGGCTAAGGGTTACAGTGCGGAAGATGGAACACCCCTTGTAGTACCCCTCTACGTGGGGGTTGAAGCCGTCGACTGGTAACTTTCAGACTGAAATGGCCGATCAGGAGTCAAAATAACATTAACATATAAAAGTATGATAACCAATACGAAAACATAATCGCATTATAAAATATCAGGTTCGACCAAAGTTTAATACATAAAACTATTCAAGGAATACATCCTTCAAGCACTATGCCTCCACTGCGCGAGCACCGTCCATTACGTCGGAGAAGTACTACTCCAGACGCCTATGCTCCTTTCCAGCTGGAGGAGCTCTGGTGGCCATCTCGATGGGCTTAATTGATGTCTACTATGCAACTTTATTCTTGTAGACACGTGTTGGGCCTCCAAGCGCAGAGTTTTGTAGGACAGTAGCAATTTTCCCTCAAGTGGATGACCTAAGGTTTATCAATCCGTGGGAGGCGTAAGATGAAGATAGTCTCTCTCAAACAACCCTGCAACCAAATACAAGAAATCTCTTGTGTCCCCAACACACCCAATACAATGGCAAATTGTATAGGTGCACTAGTTCGGCGAAGATGGTGATAAAAGTGTAATATTGATGGTAGAAATATATTTTTATAATCTGAATAAAGAAAAACAGCAAGGTAGAAAATAGTAACCGGGCACAAAAACGGTATTGCAATGCTCGGAAATGAGGCCTAGGGTGTGTACTTTCACTAGTGCAATCTGTCAACAGTGCTAATATAATTGGATCATATAACCATCCCTCAAAGTGCGATGAAGAATCACTCCAAAGATCCTATCTAGCAGAGAACATAAGAATAAATTGTTTGTAGGGTATGAAACCACCTCAAAGCTATTCTTTCCGTTCGATCTATTCAAGAGTTCGTACTAAAATAACATAAAGTTATTCTTTCCGTTCGATCTATCCTAGAGTTCATACTAAAATAACACCAAAGAAAATTCATATTCATAATACTCAATCCAACACAAAGAACTTCAAAGAGTGCCCGAAGATTTTTACTGGAGAAACAAAGACAAGAATGTGCATCAACCCCTATGCATAGATTACCCCAATGTCACCACAGGAATCCGCGAGTTGGGTGCAAAAAAATATATATCAAGTGAATCAATACGATACCCGGTTGTCACCACGAGTATTGAATTGCAAGACATATATCAAGTGTTCTCAAATCCATAAAAGTATTCAATGCGATAATAATGAAATATCAAAGGGAAAAACTCAATTCATCACAACAAGATAGAGAGGGGAAAACACCATATGATCCAACTATATTAAAAAAGCCCGTGATACATCAAGATCATGACATCTCAAGAACACGAGAGAGAGAGAGATTAAACACTGTCGGCATTTTGGGAACGGGGGTCCCCAGACTTGCCTGCCTGCGGCCCACAGCGTGGCCAGGCAGCGGGCCGTACGGCCCATCTTCATCAACAAGGCACCCAAGACCCTCGCGAGGGTCCAAGCCTCGCGAGGCGGACGACGCAAGACCTCCTCTGGAGTGGCCTAGCCAGGAAGGATCACGAGGAGCGGAGATATCCAGGCGAGGCAAACCTCATGAGGCTCTCATGACGTGGGCCATGAGGAACGGTACCAGGCGGGTGCCAGGCGGGTGCCGGTGCATGCAGTGTCCTTATTTCCTCTTTGGTGCTAAGGAGGCCAGCGCAGGCGAAGAGTACCGAGGCATCAGGCAAAGGTTGCCATATTGGTGCAACGAGACCAAGACCAGAAGGACGGCCAGGCGGAGGTCATCTTGGAGCCCAAGACGGCGTCACCCCAGAGCTTTTCACAGGCGAAGACCGCTTTTGTCAGGATGGCTTGTACTAGTTGTCCCCCTTCAAATTTTCCCGCCGTTGTTGGCTCCCTTCCCGCTCGATATTTGGGAAGAGGACCAGGGCCTATATAAGTAGAGCTAGCCACTACAGTAGAGGCAGGTTGAACTGGACGAATCCTCACGCCACAAGTTCACAAGCACAAGAACACCTCAAACTCAGGAGGTTGTTCTTCCCTTGTACTGTTCATCATCAGCCCAAGAGGCAATCCACCACCACCACACTGGAGTAGGGTATTACACCATAAAGGTGGCCCGAACCAGTATAAACCTCGTGTCTCCCTGTGTTGCGAGTTCGACGAGTTCATCTGCAAGATCTCAGCGAGCTAGAGCGTAGATCGGTAGGAGGGAGAGACTTCGCGCGCACCCAAGTGTTCGAACCTTAAGGGTTTGCCAGAACCCCACATCCGACATTTGGCGCGCCAGGTAGGGGTGCGCCGGAGCTCCTCTCTACTAACCTGCGCCCCGTGTCGCCGCGCTTCGCTCCAATGGCAGGTGCGCCGCCACCCGCCTCTGTGACCGACACCAGCAGCAGGGAGTCTGGGTACCGAGCCCTGGCCCCCGCCTTGCGGCGAGTGTAGTGGCCAGCCAAATTCAAGCCGGAGATGCCGCCGCGTTATGACGGCGCAGCAGATCCGGTGCTGTTCCTACAGGCGTACGAGGAGGCCATCCTTGATGCCGGAGGCGACGGCAAGATCCTAGCCAGCTGGTTCCCCATGGCCCTCGCCGGCGAGCCAAGCACCTGGCTTCTCAACCTCCCGGGGTCCACGGTGGCATCCTGGGAGGAACTCCGCGACCTCTTCACCGCGCGCTACGTGGTGCCAGCGCACCACGCGATCGTGGCGCTGCTGGGTGGCTCTCAAGCACCGCATTCAGATCACCACATCAAGCCTTTCTTCCCTCAGATTGGGGCAGCCTCCAAGCGCCCGGGGGCTCTGCCGGGTTGGGCTGCACCGGAGACCGACCTCACCTTCAATTCAGAAGACCACTCCGGCTCCACCGCTGGCTCTGGCATGCTCCCGATGCTCTGCACGCCTACCATCTGCAACGTGGCCGTCACCAAGACCCTCATCAATGGCGGTGCCGGCCTCAACTTGCTCTCCGTGGAAGCCTTTAGCCTCCTCCACGTGCCGTCCGAGCGGCTCAACCTCAGCAAGCCTTTTTGGGAGTAGGTGGCGGAGCTGCCCACTCTTTAGGGGCAGATCCGCCTCCCCGTCACCTTTGGCATGCGCGACAACTACCGCACTGAGCTGGTGGACTTCGACATCGCCCGCATCGGTCTCCCGTACAATGCCATACTCGAGTACCCGGCTCTCGCTCAGTTCATGGCGGCGACTCACCCGGCCTACAACCTCATGAAGATGCCAGGGAGCAAGGGCATCCTCACCATCAAGGGGGACACTAAGGAGGCCGTGACGGTGCTCATGCTCTCCTTCAAGACCGCGGCAGCAGCGCAGCCAGCCGGCGCCAGTACGCCCGAGGCTAAGGAGACCGCGTCCGCCAAGAAGAAGCAGTTGTTCACCAAGACAAGGCGGAGACCAAGCAGGTGCCGGTTGACGAGGACGGGTCTTTAGGAGCCACCTTTACCATAGGAACCAGCCTTGACCCAGGACAAGAAGAAGCTTTGGTGAGGTTTTTGCGCGCAAACAAAGAGATATTCACGTGGGAGCCCAATCAGCTGGTAGGGGTCCCAAGAGAGGTGATCCAGCATCATCTAAGGGTGTGCCCCAACATGCGCCCCGTGAAGCAGCGGGCGAGACGGCAGTCCGCTGAGAAGCAGGCCTTCATCGTCCATGAAACACGCAAGCTGGAGGCGGCTGGTACCATTTGAGAAGTTCGATACCCAGATTGGCTGGCGAACCCCTTCGTAGTACTGAAGAAAGGTGGAAAGGAACGGATGTGCGTCGACTTCACGAACCTTAACAAAGCTTGCCCCCAAGATCTGTTCCCCCTTCTGCACATCGATCAAATCGTCGACTCCACCGCCGAGTGCGACTTGCTATGTTTCCTCGATGCGTTCTCTGGATACCACCAAATCAAGATGGTGGTGGAGGATGTGGAGAAGACGGCCTTCCTGACACCATGCGGGGCGTACTACTACACCTGCATGCCATTCGTCCTGCGCAACACGGGCGCAACCTTTCAGCGGCTGATGCACTTCGCCTTGGGGCGGCAGCTCGGCAGGAACACAGAGGCCTACGTGGATGACATAGTGGTCAAATCTCACGAGGCAAGGACATTGATTCAAGACTTGGAGGAGACCTTTGAGAGCTTGCTCCAGGTGAACTTGAGGCTTAACCTGGAGAAGTGCGTGTTTGGCGTCCCCTCCGGCAAGCTACTAGGTTTCCTCGTACCCCACAGAGGGATCGAGGCGAACCTGGAGAAGATCAAGGCCATCGAAGACATGAGCCCACCACAAACCCTCAAGCAGATGCAGAAGCTAGCAGGGCGGGTGAACGTGTTAGGGTGTTTCATCTCCAAGCTAGGCGAGCACGCCTTACCCTTCTTTAAGCTCATGAAGAAGAAGGGCCCCTTCAAGTGGACCTCGGAGGCTGACAGGGCCTTCCAAGACCTCAAGAAATATCTCACCAGCCCCCCGGTGATGGTAGCACCGCGGCCTCTCGAGCCTCTGGTACTATACATTGCCGCCACCCCGTACTCCGCCAGCGCGGTGCTGGTGGCGGTTCGGGAGGAGCGCCAAGACAAGGGTGAGCCGCGCCAAGCCAGAGCTGATGCAGCGTAGGGTCAGGAAGGCTCAGCAGGGCCACCAGCAGCGAAAGACCAAGCTCAGCAGGGCAGCATCGCAAAAGCTCCTGAGGACGGTCAGATCTCAGGAAGCCCTCCACCTCAGGATATGCCACAACCTCCGGAAGACCCGAGCCTCGATAGTGTGCCAGCCCTCGTCGAGCACCCGGTGTACTTCATCAGCGCCGTACTGCGGGACACAAGGGCATGCTACCCCATGCCGCAAAAGCTCCTGCTCGCACTCTTGGTGGCCTCGCACAAGCTGCAACACTACTTCCAGGGCCACCCCATCAAGGTCGTCTCATCCTACCCATTGGAGAGGGTACTCAGGAGCCCAAACTCAGCCGGAAGGGTCGCGGAATGGAACATCGAGCTGCAAGCATTCCAGCTGAAATTCAGCACCACCAGGGTCATCAAGGGAGCCGCGCTCGCCGATTTTGTGGCAGAATGGATAGATGCCCCGGCTCTTGAGGAAGGGGAAGACCGGTCCACCTCCCCAGGAAGTGAGGCACCAGACGGCTAGGTCATGCATTTCGATGGCGCCTTCGCGCACCAGGGCGCGGGGGCTGGAGTAGTGCTCATCTCGCCCACTCACGACAAGCTTTACTACGCCATGCAACTCTGCTTTCAGCACGGCGAGAAGGTCTCCAACAATATCACAGAATACGAAGACCTCATAGCGGGCCTGAAGGCTGCGGCGGCTCTGGGGGTGAGGCGCCTTACCGTCAAGGGCGACTCGCAGCTCCTCGTCAACTTCTCGAACAAAGTGTATGAGCCGAAGGACGAGCACATGGAGGCCTACCTTGCAGAGGTGCACAAGATGGAAAAGTAGTTCTCGGGCTTGGAGCTGCAGCACGTGCCCCTGGGCACCAACAAGGAAGCCGAGAACATTGCCAAGAGAGCATCCAAGCGGCAACCGCAAGAGCCCGGCGTCTTCGAAGAGCGGCTCTTCAAGCCATCGGCTACGCCACCTCTTTCAAGCACGACTCAGCCTCGGGAGGAGCTCCCACAGCCCCCGGCCACGAGGGCCCCAGCTTGCGGCCCAACCTCATGAGCTCGGCTACTCTTGGCGCTCGAGCCCCGGGAGGAGTGCTAGACCAAGGAATTCAAGGAGTACCTAATGCGCGGGATGCTGCCGGAGAAGGAAGAAGACGCCGAGCGCGTGGCCCGATAGGCCACGACATACTGCATTCAAGACGGCGAGTTGAACAGGAAACAGCCGAACGATGTCATGCTGCGCTGCATCTCCAGCGATCAAGGAAGGGAGCTGCTGATTGACATACACGGCGGGGACTGTGGACATCACTCATCGTCAAGGACCCTCGTCGGCCAAGCCTTCCGCAGCGGATTATATTGGCCCACAACACTCAATGATGCAGCCGAGCTGGTAAAGTCTTGTGAAGCTTGCCAATTCCATGCCAAGCAAATCCATCAGCCCGCTCAGGGCCTCCAAACCATCCCGCTCACGTGGCCGTTTGCGGTATGGGGGCTGGACATCTTAGGCCCGTTCCCACGAGCGCCAGGGGGCTACCGCTATCTCTACGTCACCATCGACAAGTTTACCAAGTGGGCGGAAGTGGAAGCCGTCCGTACCATTCCAGCCGGCTCTGTTGTCAAGTTCATCAAAGGCCTCGTGAGCCGCTTCGGGTCCCCAACCACATCATCACAGATAACGGCTCGCAATTTACTAGTAACCTCTTCGAAACCTACTGTGCTAACCTTGGAACGCAGATCTGCTTCGCTTCGGTGGCTCACCCCAGGAGCAATGGTCAGGCCGAACGCGCCAACGCTAAGGTCCTGAGGGGTCTCAAAACCAGGACCTTCAAGAAGAAGCTGGAGGCCTGCGGCAGGGGCTGGCACGACGAACTCCAGCCCGTGATGTGGTCCATCCGTACTACCGCTACCAAGCCAACGGGCGAGACCCCATTCTTCCTCGTCTACGGAGCCGAAGCAGTCCTCCCTCACGAGGTCAAGCATCGCTCTGCGTGGGTCCTGGCGTTCGACAAAACGCAGCAGGACGCCATGCGGGGGATGGATCTCGTAATGGGGGACGAATGCCGACACGAAGCCGCATTGAGGGCGGCGAGGTACCAACAAACACTGCGGCGGTACCACTGCCGCAACATCCGCTCCAGGATGCTCGAGGTGGGCGACCTCGTCCTGAGGCGGGTCCTCTCCAGGGAAGGGCTGCACAAGCTTTCGCCCATGTGGGAGGGCCCGCTCCGGATCATGCATGTATCCAGGCCGGGAGCAGCGCGCCTGGAGACGCGGGACGAGATACCCGTCTAGTACGCCTGGAACATCCACCACCTACGGAAGTTTACCCATGAAGCAAGGCCCAGAGCCTAAGAAAAAAGGCCTAGAGCCTGTGAAGAAGGCCCGGTGCCTGTGAAGAATCGCCGCCCGTGACACTCTCACGTAATAATGACTGGGGCTGTACATGCCCCGGAGTCTCAGGAGCGCCGGCCTCAGGCCCTGGGGCTCCCTCCCACGCCTAGTGGACAACACTTAGCTCCGCGCTGGTGAGAAGACTTGAAGACTAGATTAGGTGCCGGACGCGGCTTTTCATTTGCTTTCCATAGTTGGCTCGCTTTTCCTTAATCGGAGTTGCTCTTGGTGTTCGTTGCTAATTTGGTTCCCGAGCCTTTTACCGCTTTTTCGGCTCTGGTTTTCTCATGTTCTCTCTCTCGCATGCCTCGCCAGGGGGCTAGGCAGGTGCCCTCGCGATCATTTCTCTTCTCTTTGCCCCCTCGCGAGCCACCCTCGTTCGAGTCTGGAAGCTGGCACATCTCTCCTAATCCGTGCCCCTCGGGTACCGCGATACAAGGCGCCAAGTCAAGGCTTGGGTGGATGGCAAGTCCTTTAGTGTACCTCCTAATGAATTTTTTGCAGTTTTCGAGCAACGCAGACACCACGTGAGGGAAAGGGTGCCCCAAACGCATCAGGTTAAGTTATCTTTGCACAAAACAACAACACGGCATGGGAACGACACGCACAGTGCATTAACCAAAGAACCACAGTTCGATACACGCCCCTCCGGGTCCATACTGGTTTCGTTTTCCGATGCAGGAAAGAAAGAAAAACTAAGCAAAGCAGCGATGCAGCAATCCGCAGAGGCAGGCCCTTGGCGACGCCCCGAGCCTAGCCAGACCCCTCCTCACGCTTCACGGAGGCGCGATGACGAGATGACCCGCTGCCTCCTTCGAAGCGGGCGCGGCGGTTGGTCGTAGCCACCACTGCTGGAGATGTCACCGGAGGAAGAGCCACCGTAGCTAGAGGAGATGCGATCGCTGCTGAGGGCGGGCTCGCCCTCGTCCTCGTCGCGACCATCACCAAGGCCGAGCACCTCCTCACCGCCGTTCGTCTCGGGGCGGCACCCGGCGCGCGGACCATCTTCCCCGAACACCCTCACATAGAGGGTCGATTCACCATCGTACCTGAAGTGGATGGTGCACCACCTGCTCAAGCCGCGTGCGCGAGCGAACGACTGCCAGCCGCGGGCCAAGGCTATGTTGCCCGCAGCAGAAGTCTCGACCGCAACCCAAGAGGCCCTGCTGCAGCAGCCGTCCGCCTGCAGCCACAGCCCGCCCGGACCAGAGGCTGCCAGTTCGCCGGCGAAGAAGCGCGGAAGTTGGAGCCAGTTACTGGCCGGGCTCTCCGACCAGACAAAGAACTCCGGCGACACCTCAGCCGAATGGAAGCCCGGGCGGGGAGGCCGCACCACCATCGCGCGCCTCCCCTCATCGGCTGAACCACCATGGACGGAATGATCCCCTCCGCACGCCACGATCCCACCTCGACGGTAGGACACGGTGGGGGTCGCGGCGTGCTTGCGCGGACGGCCGCGCCGCGCTTGGGCACTAGGGAACCGAGGCCCTCGCGAGGGGCCTTTCCTTTCTCGGCGGCAGAGAACTTATTTCGTGGCGCCATCAGTGGCACTGCGAGCAGTGGAGCAGAGAAGCATGCAAGCGGGGAAGAGATGGGCAACAGGGGCTCCGCCCCCCTCTCCATTTATAGCAAGAGAAGGCCAACCGGCGTCTCCACGATCGCAGGTAATTATGGTTTTCCTTGCATGTCGCAGGGACTTGTCAAGTTGTGCAGTTGTCGAGGCAGCGTGGGGAAGGCGCGGGCCGCCTCTTTACCATTTACTGTGACGTGAAGCATGCGTGCGGAGACCGCCCCACGCATGACCCCCACGTCACGCACAACCCTCCACGTCGCGCATTCAATGCGGGTCGTGGGGAAGTGCAGCGGACGAGGAAGTTACTACGGTAAAAATCCGCCCCATCTGCCAGCGTAGCGTCGTGCTTATGTGTGGCCTAGGCCCAGGGGCTCCTGTAGGTGTACAAAAGTAGGGGCTCACCTTTTGACCCATTGACTTGTGCACGGGCAGTCAGAGCCGCGCCCGCGGCCACACTTAGCAGGGCAGAGAAGGGAAGCCGGAGCACAAGACAATTAAGGCAACACTAACATGCAAGTGCAGAGGTTGTTGGGCCTCCAAGTGAATCAATATGATACCTGATGTCTAGTTGTCGAGTTGAGTGCCAAAACATATATCGAGTGAATCAATATGATACCTGATGTCTACTACACAACCTTCTTCTTGTAGACGTTGTTGGGCCTCCAAGTGCAGAGGTTCGTAGGACAGTAGCAAGTTTCCCTCAAGTGGACGAACTAAGGTTTATCAATCCGTGAGAGGCGTAGGATGAAGATGGTCTCTCTGAAGCAACCCTTCAACCAAATAACAAAGAGTCTCTTGTGTCCCCAACACACCCAATACAATGGTAAATTGTATAGGTGCACTAGTTCGGCGAAGAGATGGTGATACAAGTGCAATATGGATGGTAGATATAGGTTTTTGTAATCTGAAAATATAAAACAGCAAGGTAACAAGCGATAAAAGTGAGCGTAAACGGTATTGCAATGCATTGAAACAAGGCATAGGGTTCATACTTTCACTAGTGCAAGTTCTTTCAACAATAATAACATAATTGGATCATATAACTATCCCTCAACATGCAACAAAGAGTCACTCCAAAGTCACTAATAGCGGAGAAATAACAAAGAGACTGGTAGGGTACGAAACCACCTCAAAGTTATTATTTCCAATCAATCCATTGGGCTATTCCTATAAGTGTCACAAACAGCCCTAGAGTTCGTACTAGAATAACACCTTAAGACACAAATCAACCAAAACCCTAATGTCACCTAGATACTCCAATGTCACCTCAAGTATCCGTGGGTATGATTATGCGATATGCATCACACAATCTCAGATTCATCTATTCAACCAACACATAGAACCTCAAAGAGTGCCCCAAAGTTTCTACCGGAGAGTCAAGACGAAAACATGTACCAACCCCTATGCATAAGTTCATGGGCGGAACCCGCAAGTTGATCACCAAAACATACATCAAGTGAATCACGTGATATGCCATTGTCACCACAGATACGCACGGCAAGACATACATCAAGTGTTCTCAAATCATTAAAGACTCAATCCGATAGATTACTTCAAAGGGAAAACTCAATCCATTACAAGAGAGTAGAGGGGGAGAAGCAACATAAGATCCAACTATAATAGCAAAGCTCGTGATACATCAAGATCGTGCCAAATCAAGAACACGAGAGAGAGAGAGAGAGAGAGAGATCAAACACATAGCTACTGGTACATACCCTCAGCCCCGAGGTTGAACTACTCCCTCCTTGTCACGGAGAGCGCCGGGATGATGAAGATGGCCACCGGTGAGGGTTCCACCCTCCGGTAGGGTGCCGGAACGGGCTCCCGAGAGGTTTTGGGTGGCTACGGAGGCTTGCGGCGGCGGAACTCCCGATCTATTTTGTTCCCCCGATCGTTTTAGGGTATATGGGTATATATATGAGGAAGAAGTACGTCAGGGGAGCCACAAGGGGCCCATGAGGGTGGAGGGCGCGCCCTACGGGGTGAACGCGCCCCCCTACCTCGTGGCTCCCTCGTTTCTTTCCTGACGTGCACTCCAAGTCTATCAGGTTGCTTTCCTTCCAAAAATAACTTCTCCAGAAGGTTTCATTCCGCTTCGACTCCGTTTGATATTCCTTTTCTTCGAAACACTGAAACAAGGGAAAAAACAGGAACTGGCACTGGGCTCTGGGTCGCCGCCTCGCCTGGCTTCGACACACGTCCGAGCTGATGAGGCATCGTGGCGCCATGTTGGCTGGCTGCTGGGCTGGCGCGGTGGTGGAGCCTTCACGAAGGTTTGCATGGCACCACACAGGTGCTAGCTGAGTCAGTGTAGAGGCCGGTCATCGCCACGCATGTGCCTGCCCAGCTGGTTGGGCTAGCAGCTGCACGGGGACGGCGGTGGAGAATTGGCAGGCGCGGGCCTGGCTGTGGCCCCGCTGATGCCCTCGGCAAGGGTCTTGCCGTGGCGCCGCGGTCGTCCCCGGTAAGGCGCTTGCCTGGGGTCTCGTGGATTTCCTCGGCAAGGACCTCACCGAGGATCGTCGTCTTCTGGTCCACATCTGATCTTGTGTATTTATGATCTTCACAAAGATCTGCATGCCACCACGGAGGTGCCTCCCGAGCCTGGGTTTCAATGTGGTTGGTGGCGTTGGAAACCTTGGGCTCAACGGTGGCTCGCTCGGCTGGCGTTGGGCAAGTCGCCCCCGGCAAGGCTCTTGCCGGGACTACGGAGGCCGCCCTGGCAAGGGTCTTTCCGGGGGAGTCCACCTCACCCTCTTCATGTTAGTGTTGCCTTGATTGTCTTGTACTCCGGCTTCCTTTCTCTGCCCTGCTAAGTGTGGCCGCGGGAGCGGGTCTGACTGCCCGTGCACAAGTAAACGGGTCAAAAGGAGAGCCCCTACTTTTGTACACCTACAGGAGCCCCTGGGCCTAGGCCACACATAAGCACGACGCATTGATAGGCTAGGCCCAGAACGGTGCGCTGGCAGATGGGGCGGGTTTTTACCGTAGTAACTTTTTCGTCCGCTGCGCTTCCCCACGACCCGCATTGAACGCGCGACGTGGAGGGTTGTGCGTGACGTGGGGGTCATGCGTGGGGCGGTCTCCGCACGCATGCGTCACGTCACAGTAAATGGTAAAGAGGAGGCCCGCTCCTCGCCGCTCACGGGTGCCCCGGCCTGCGGCCCGACCTCAGGAGCCCGCCAGCTCCTCGTATTAGAACCTCAGGAGGGAAGTTGGACCAACCAGTTCGAGGCATACCTACTTCATGACACCCTGCCAGAAAAGGAGGAGGACGCGGAGTGTGTGGCTCATCAGGCCACTGCGTACTGCTTGCAGGGTGGCGAGTTGTACCGCAGGCGTCCTAATGATGTCTCGCTAAGATGCATTTTAGAAGACAAAGGGCGCGAGCTGCTGGCCGATATTCATGAGGGAGAGTGCAGGCATCACTCTTTGTTGCGCACTCTCATGAGCAAGGTGATCCGCAGCGGGTTCTACTCGCCCATGGCACTTCACGATGCCACCGAGCAGGTTCAGTCTTGCGAGGCCTACCAATTCCACGCCAAGCAGATCCACCAGCCAGTGCAGGGGCTCCAAACAATTCCACTCTCGGGGCCCTTTGCAGTCTGGGGGCTGGACATACTAGGGCCATTCCCTCGGGTTGCTGGCGGCTACCACTACCTCTACATAGCCATCGACAAATTCACCAAGTGGGTGGAGGTGGAACCCGTGCGCACCATCCCAGCAGGCTCGACTGTCAAGTTCATCAGTGGCCTCGTCAGCCAGTTCGGCATCCCCAACCGCATCATCACCGACAATGTTCCCAGTTTACAAGCAACCTCTTCAGGTCATATTGTGCTAACCTTGGGACGCATATATGCTATGCTTCGGTGGTGCACCCACGAAGCAATGGCCAGGCCGAGCGCGCCAACGCGGAGGTCCTCAGGGGCCTCAAGACTATAAGCTTCAAGAAGAAGCTTGAGGCCTGCAGCAAGGGTTGGTTGGACGTGTTGCAGTCCGTGTTGTGGTCTATCCGCGCCACCACAGCTAAGCCCACCGGCGAAACTCCGTTCTTCCTTGTCTACAAGGCTAAAGCCGTCCTTTCGCTTGAGATCAAGCATGGCTCCCCGCGGGTCTTGGCATTCGGTGAGGCGCGCCAGGATGCCGTGCGGGGAACCGATCTCGTGCTTGGCGAGGAGGCCCGCCGCCAAGCCTCCCTCCATGCTGCGAGGTACCAGCAGGCCCTGCGGCGCTACCACAGCCGCAACATCCGCTCCCAGGCACTTGAGGTGGGTCCTCTCCAGGGAGGGCCTCCAGAAGCTCGTGCCCATGTGGGAGGGCCCGTTCAAGGTTGACCACGTCTCCAGGCCTGGCGTCGCACGCCTGGAGATGGAGGACGGAGTCCCCGCGTAGAACGCTTCTACCTCTTGAGCATGCGTTGTTTTTCCCCTTGAAGAGGAAAGGGTGATGTAGCAAAGTAGCGTAAGTATTTCTCTCGGCTTTTGAGAACCAAGGTATCAATCCAGTAGGAGGCCACACGCCAGTCCCTCGTACCTACACAAACAAATAAGAACCTTGCAACCAACACGATAAAGGGGTTGTCAATCCCTTCACGGCCATTTGCAAAAGTTTGATTTCATAGAGATGGTAAGATAATACTTTTGGTATTTTTATGATAAAAATTGTAAGTAAAGATTGCAAAATAAACAGTGACATAAATAGCTAGTTTATGGGAGATTAATATGATGGAAGATAGACCCCGGGGCCATAGGTTTCACTAGTGGCTTCTCTCAAGATAGCATAAGTATTACGGTGGGTGAACAAATTACTGTCGAGCAATTGATAGAAAAGTGCATAATTATGAGAATATCTAGGCATGATCATGTATATAGGAATCACGTCTGCAACAAGTAGACCAACTCCTGCCTGCATCTACTACTATTACTCCACACATCGACCGCTATCCAGCATGCATCTAGAGTTTTAAGTTCATAAGAACAGAGTAATGCATTAGGCAAGATGACATGATGTAGAGGGATAAACTCAAGCAATAGGATATAAACCCCATCTTTTCATCCTCGATGGCAACAATACAATACGTGTCGTTTCCCCTACTGTCCCAATCTAGTAGGCCAAACCAAACTGATAATTCGAAGAGATTTGCAAACATAACCAATCATACATAAAAGAATTCAGAGAAGATTCAAATATTGTTCATAGATAATCTTGATCATAAACCCACAATTCATCGGATCTCGACAAACACACCGCAAAAAGAGTTACATCGAATAGATCTCCAAGAAGATCGAGGAGAACTTTTTATTGAGATCCAAAGAGAGAGAAGAAGCAATCTAGCAAATAACTATGGACTCGAAGGTCTGTGGTAAACTACTCACACATCATCGGAGAGGCTATGATGTTTTGTAGAAGCCCTCCGTGATCGATACTCCCTCCGGCGGAGCGCCGGAAAAAGCCCCAAGATGGGATCTCACGGGTACAGAAGGTTGCGGTGGTGGAAATATGGTTTCGTGGTGCTCCTGGATGGTTCCGGGGTACGTAGGTATATATAGGAGGAAGAAGTAGGTCGGTGGAGCCACGAGGGTGGGGGGCACGCCTCTCCCTGCCTCGTGGCCCCCTTGTTGATTTCTTGACGTCCACTCCATGTCCTCTGGATTACGTTTGTTTCAAAAATCACGCTCCCGAAGGTTTCATTCCGTTTGATATTCCTTTTCTATGAAACACTGAAATAGGCAAAAAAAACAGCAATTTGCACTGGGCCTTCAGTTAGTAGGTTAGTCCCAAAAATAATATAAAAGTGTATAATAAAGCCCATTAAACATCCAAAACAGAATATATAATAGCATGGAACAATCAAAAATTATAGATACGTTGGAGACGTATCAAGCATCCCCAAGCTTAATTCTTGCTCGTCCTCGAGCAGGTAAATGATAAAAACAGAATTTTTGATGTGGAATGCTTTCTAACATATTCTTCAATGTAATTTTCTTTATTGTGGCATGAATGTTCAGATCCGAAAGATTCAAGATAAAAGTTTAATGTTGACATAAAAATACTTCAAGCATACTAACAAAGCAATTATGTCTTCTCAAAATAACATAGCCAAAGAAAGCTCATCCCTACAAAGTCATATAGTTTGTCCATGCTTCATTTTCGTCACACAAAATGCTCTCATTTTGCACAACCCCGATGACAAGCCAAGCAATTGTTTCATACTTTAGTAATCTCAATCTTTTTTCAACTTTCACGCGATACATGAGCGTAAGGCATGGACATAGCACTATGGGTGGAATAGAATATAATGATGGGGGTTGTGTGGAGAAGACAAAAAAAGAGAAAGTCTTGCATTGACGCGGCTAATCAATAGGCTAAGGAGATGCCCATCAATTGATTTCAATGCAACGAGTAGGGATTGCCAGGCAACGGATGCACTGGAGCTATAAATGTACGAAAGCTCAATAAAAGAAACTAAGTGGGTGTGCATCCAACTTGCTTGCTCACGAAGACCTAGGGCATTTGAGGAAGCCCATCGTTGGAATATACAAGCAAAGTTCTATAATGAAAAATTCCCACTAATATATGAAAGTGACAAAATAAGAGACTCTCTATCATAAAGATCATGGTGCTACTTTGAAGCACAAGTGTGGAAAAAGGGATAGTAGCATTGTCCCTTTTTATTTCTTTTTTTCCTTTTTTCCTTTTTTTGGGCCTTCTTTTTTTATTTGGCCTTTCTTATTTTTTTTATTTGGGACAATTCTCTATGAATGATGATCATCACACTTCTATTTATTTACAACTCGATGCTAGAACAAAATATGACTCTATATGAATGCCTCCGGCGGTGTACCGGGATGGGCAATGAATCAAGAGTGACATGTATGTAATAATATGCATGGTGGCTTTGCCACAAATACGATGTCAACTACATGATCATGCAAGGCAATATGACAATGATGAAGCGTGTCATAATAAACGGAACAGCGGAAAGTTGCATGGCAATATATCTCAGAATGGCTATGGAAATGCCATAATAGGTAGGTATGTTGGCTGTTTTGAGGAAGATATAAGGAGATTTATGTGTGATAGAGCGTATCGTATCGCGGGGTTTGGATGCACCGGCGAAGTTTGCACCAACTCTCAAGGTGAGAAAGGCAATGCACGATACGGAAGAGGCTAGCAATGATGGAAGGGTGAGAGTGCGTATAATCCATGGACTCAACATTAGTCATAAAGAACTGACATACCTATTGCAAAAATCTACAGGTCATCAAAAACCAAGTACTACGCGCATGCTCCTAGGGGGATAGATTGGTAGGAAAAGACCATCGCTTGTCCCCGACCGCGACTCATAAGGGAGACAATCAAAGAACACCTCATGTTTCAAATTTGTTACACAACGTTTACCATACGTGCATGCTATGGGACTTGCAAACATCAACACAAGTATTTCTCAAATTCACAACTACTCTACTAGCACAACTTTAATATCACTATCTCCATATCTCAAAACAATCATCAAGTATCAAACTTCTCTAGTATTCAATGCACTTGTATGGAAGTTTTTATTATATCCCTCTTGGATGCCTATCATATTAGGACTAATTTTATAGCCAAAGCAAATTTACCATGCTGTTCTAAAGGACTCTCAAAATAATATAAGTGAGGCACTAGAGCAAAATTATCTAGCTCAAAAGATATAAGTGAAGCACATAGAGTATTCTAATAAATTCCGATTAATGTGTCTCTCTCTCAAAAGGTGTGTACAACAAGGATGATTGTGGGGAACTAAAAAGCAAAGACTCAAATCATACAAATCGCTCCAAGAAAAACACATATCAGGTGGTGAATAAAAATATAGTTCCAAGTAAAGTTACCGATGGACTAAGACAAAAGAGGGGATGCCTTACGGGGCATCCCCAAGCTTAGTATTTTGGGTTGTCCTTAGATTTTACCTTGGGGTGCCTTGGGCATCCCCAAGCTTAGGCTCTTGCCACTCTGTCATAGCCCCAGAGTTGTTTGTAATTAGTTGCATTGCATCCATGCATCATGTTTAAATTTCATGAAACTTGAAATGGGGATTGATCCAAACCCTAGCACCAGATCAAATCAAACTAGGTCCAAATAAAATATTTTCTCAATGACCCAGAATGCCTTTGGAAATGTTCATGACTTATGATAAAGGTGAAAACCTCTTCCAAAAATGATGAACATATTTTATAGGTCATTCCTGAATTTTTGAATTAAATCTTAAACTATTTGACTATGGGCATTTAAACACTATAAATAATTTAAATGCTCAAATAATGTTGGAAGTATTTGTGGGCCACTGAAATAATTCAGAAAGTGCCCGTGAATATTTTCAGGATTTATAAAATTGATTTGGCTTTTAAAATTGGATCAAAAACAAACTGCAAATTAGAAAACAAAAACAAAAATAGAAAGGGTTAGAACTCACCTGACTTACCTCAAGAGCCCACCAACTGCCCAAAGATCAGCTGGCCGGCCCAGCCCACCACCGCCTCCTTCCCTGTCGCCTTCCTCCTCTGCCAGGAGGATGAGCGCGTGCCCGACGCGCGCACGGCCACCGCACGCCACCTCCTGCTTCCCCGGCCCTCCTAGCGACGCCACGACGACGCCCCGTGTCCCCTCGCTCCTCTCCCTCACTCGCTGCTCTCTCTCTCCTCCCCTGGCTCTCTTCCCTGAGCTCACCCGAGCGCAGCCGTCGCCGCCGACTAGAACCACCGCGGCCACAGGCCCTCCCTCGCCTCGCCGACGTGTCCATAGCCTCCGCTTCGACGCCCTCGTCCTCCCTGTCGACACACTCGACGTCGGACGCCTCAAAATGCCGTCACCGACCTCTTCTTCATCGTCGGCCGCCGCGGATCCCCATCGTCGACTCGTAGCCGTCCGGCCTTCCCCGAGCCCGCTTAGACGTCTGCTGTAACCGCCATGAGCCACCGAACCTTTTCCGCCTCTCCGTTCTCGCTTTCGTGCGTCGTAGCCGCCGCACCTTGCTCGCCCGCATGCGCCGCCGCCTGTGATCGCCGCCGACGAGCCTCCGGCCACCTAGCGGTCCGGCCGTCGTGCTCAACTCCCTTCCCGCGCCACGTAGAGCACATAGGTGCCCCGCACGAGCCTCCCCGGCCACCGTAGCGTCCACCCCGAGCTCACCCGAGCTCCGGCGACCGCCAAGGTCGACGCCGGTGACAACTCCGGCCACCCCAGGCCCAACCGCCACCACCACTCGATGCGCGAGTTCACCAGCAGTCCGTAGCGTGTCTCCACCGTCGATTTGGTCGACGGAGGACCAAATCCGAAGCCGCCGCCGCATCGGGCCTCGCTGGCGTCATGTCGCTAGCGGGTTTGACCCATTTTACCATGTGGGCCCCGCCCCTAGTCAAACTTAGATTAGGAGTTAATCTAATGTTAATTTAGTTAGTTAAACTAATGACACTGACACGCGGGACCCACGCGCCAGGTTTGACCTGGACCCGACATGTTGACCTGCTGACGTCACACTGACGTCAGTCGACGATAATCATTTTTCCTGGATTATTTCTAATTCTAAATGATTTGGAAATTCCAGAAAATGGTTAGAACTTCTAAAATTCATAGAAACTAATCTATAAATCCAATGGAAATAAGTTATATATGAAAAATGATCAGAAAAATATGAAGAATCTGTTTATGCCATGATCATGCATGTTTGAACAAGTTAAACTCACTGAATAGGACAAATGATGATTAGGGCAATTTATGAAATAACATTTGGAGTTGGAATTTGTTCTTGTTCGAGTTCCACTTCAATTAACTTGGCTAGACATTGCATTAGGTGAATTCAGTACCTTAACATGACATGTCATTCATGTGAATGTGCATTGCATTGATTGTGTTCTTTCTCAGTTGCCGGTGTTTGTCCCCTCTCGATAGACGTGGTTCCGACGATGAGTTCGATGACACCGATGAAGAGCTATAATATCTTCAGGAGTGCCAGGCAAGCAAAACCCCCTTGTTCATTCCGATACAATCCCACTCTCTCGCTCCTGCTCTCTTTTACTGCATTAGGACGACAACGATTCATCTGTTACTTGCTGTGCTAGCTGAACCCCTTTATCCTCTGCATGACCTGTCATTCCACAGTAAATAGATGAAACCCACTAGCATGAGTAGGAGTTGTTTGAGCCTCAAGCAGCCTACTTATTCATGCTTGTTTGTCATGCCTGCTACTGCATAGAGTTGAGTCAGGTCTGATTCATCGGGATGAATCGGAGGTGTGTAAACATGTCCTACTGTTGAGAGCTAAGTGTGTGAACCCGATTTGGTAAAGGTAGCGGTGAGAGGCCATGTAGGAGTACATGGTGGGTTGTCTCATTGAAACCGTCCTCAGGAACTGAGTTCTGTGTTTGTGATCCATGAAACAGTTACTACCACGCATTGGGCCCGAAACCAATGGACCCTCTCGGCTTCTTAACCACCCTTGTTCTCTGTCCAGGAGTTGCAACTAGTTTCTGGTATTTGTAGGGTATGTGTTGGAGGCCGTGCGTAGCGCTGACCCTAGGGGTGGGCTATGATGTGGTAGATACACCGTGGCACGGTGTATCGAATGCCCGTTTGGTATCTCGGGTACCCTGCACAAATCGTTCGGGGCCGTTAGTGGAAACCTCGGCCGGACTCCCTGCGGATGGAACCCGAATAGGCGATAAACCTGGACTAGGGACTTGACTGTTTAGTTAGGCTGTGGCCGACACCCACGTTGGGCTTCCTCTTGAAAGTTGTCGAGTACATGTCGTGTAAGAGGCGGTAAGTGGTGAGAGCGTGTGTGAAGAAGTACACCCCTGCAGGGTTATAAATGATCTATTCGAATAGCCGTGTCCGTGGAAAAGGACTTTTGGGTTGCCTATATCAGTTCATAGACAAGTAAATGGATACTCTAAAATGCGCAAGATAAGTGTGAGTGCTATGGATGGCGTTCTCGTAGGGAGACGGGAGCGGATCCATAGTGGTGTATTGATATGGTGAATATGTGGACTCATGTGCGCCACCTCAAAAGAGTTACTTGCGATGTAGTTCGGGATAGCCACCGAGTCAAAGCTGGCTTGCTGCAGTCAAACTCCACCACCCCCTTTGTTGATAAGGATGCATATGTAGTTAGTTCTGATGTAAGTCTTGCTAAGTACATTTGTACTCACGTTTGCTTATTTTATGTTTTGCAGAGAGACGTCAGTCTCGCTAGTAGTTCCGTGTGGACTCCGACATTTAGCTTGTTACCTCAGCTACGATCTTGTGCCTCGGCAGGATCTGGTAGATAGTCAGGCTTCTCAGCCTTTTTCATTTATAGATGTCTGTACTCAGACATGTTAAGCTTCCGCTTGTGCTCTGACTTGTATGCTCTGAGTGTTGGGTCATGAGACCCATGTTTGTAATATCTCGCTCCTCAGAGCCTAATGAATAAATATTTGAGTCATAGAGTTATGTTGTGATGCCATGTTGTATTTACACATATTGAGCATATTGTGTGTATGTTTGAAATGCTCGGTATGTGTGGGATCCGACAATCTAGTTGTTTGTCCTTGGCAGCCTCTCATATGGGTAAATGTAGTCTAGTGCTTCCTGAGCGGTAGTAGTCCGCCATGACCAGTTCACCGGAGTCCTGCTAGCCCAAAGACTACTGCTCTGGACACTTGATCGGGCCGACATGTGTTTCACTTTGTTCTCGTGGTTCTGCCCTTCGGGAAATGTCACGCGGTGACATCCGAGTCCTGCCTAAGCTCACATGCTCGGGTTCCCGGAGTCCTGTTAGCCCAGTGCTACAGCCCGGATTCACACGTTGATGACTGACATGCTCGATGTGATCCATGTATGCATGTCCCCATGGGTTAGTGCCGCTTTGGGTTCACGACTAGCCATGTCGGGCCGGGTTCTCTGTCCTATGGATGCTAGCGACACTATCATATACGTGAGCCGAAAGGCGCAAACGGTCCCGGGCCATGGTAAGGCGACACCCAGGGAATACCGTGCGTGAGGCTGCAAAGTGATATGAGGTGTTACCGGCTAGATCGATGTGACTTGGAATCGGGGTCTTGACAGCGTTGGTATCAGAGCCCCACTGCTCAGAGGGATTACCAAGCCAAACCGGGTCGAAGTTGTGTCTAGAAATGCTTTAGTTATGTAAGGGAATTGATTGTGGAAGGGAACGTAAGGCTCTTTTTACTCCTTATGCCTCATGGCCTTCTGATCTGAGTCATCCTCTTCTCTTCTATGGGGATTAAGAACTAGGCTTCTCATCTTTCTATCAGGATCACGTGTTACTAATCTGTAGACTTCCAAGGTTGTTGGTTTTTAGCCCCAGTTCAGTTTCTACTACTTCCGTATGTTCTTAGCTGGTCTCAGAACCTTGATATTGTGATGTTGAGTGGTCATGCCACTATTTTGCAGGATGTCTCAAATCATTTTGAGCATTTACAGTCGTTATGTTGTCCGAGTCGTCCCAGGTTTCTAATACAATCTGAAGCATTTGCAAACTCCCTTCCTCCCATTTTGATGTCCCTTTGGGCCAGATTAACCACACTAATCGGTGAGTTGAGGTACTCTGTTGCCTCGATATATATGTTGGAACTATTATTATGACCATAGGTGTCTTAGAGGACCGTCTAGTAATCTAGCCATGCTTTATATTCCTAGTGTGATGATTCTGGCTATTATTCTCGAAAGCATCCCGTGATGCAATTTAGTTAGTAGGCATTCTATTCCTGGGTTCTTGAACCCGAGGTTCACTCTACTTCATGTTGTTAGTATTTGCTAGTTCCTTTAGGATATTAGTAACCTTGTGACAGTCCTCGAGGTCCGTGGTATCTCATTCCTCCACATACCATGAACCATCCTTGGCAGCCGTTCCTTTGAACCAAAAGGTCACACCAAGAGTGCTCTCGATGAGTTCCCCATTCTATATTGTGACTCTGCCAGTTCTACCTTCTCCGCATGGGTTATCCGGAAGAAATGTTGAACTTTGCTCGACATACTAATCCATGCCTCCACAACTCGAAAAGTTATATGTTCCTTGAGTTGTCCCTCTTTAGTTGTATTCTAACCCTCGTCTATCAATCGATAGTCAAGAGTATGTGTGTGATCGTGTTTATCGATGCGTATTATCCTTGTGGTCCGTCAAGCCATTCTATTCTGGAATGACTAGGAGAAACAAATTCCAGTACCTTGTCCATTTCTAGGATTGGGTCAAAGTAGTTGTATTCCACAGATCAAAATGCCAATTCAGCTTTGTTCTGTTCTACCTCGGAGTGTTACCATCTTTATGTCAAGAGTGTCATGAGAATTGCACCATTTCTCATGAATTCTTGACATAGTGATACTTCTCGCTATCATTATTCATTCCTTGGTCCCGTGTTGTTATAACCAGAATGCCGACAAGTGAATTGTGGTGTGTGAAATTTATACTCCTAGCAATAGTGTTGCTTGGTAGTTAATGGACAATAATTTCATTCTTAGTGTGTTGGTCCTTGAATCATCATTCTAAGATAGATTGTGCTACCTAGTCCTTAATTCTGGTGCACCCTCTGACCAATGATTTAGGATTATTCAATCCCTTGCTTATTGTTCAGATCATCTTGCCCTGAAAAGCAAGGTTGTTCTTGAGCTTAGCAACATACCGGTGGTTGTGATATTCCGATTATCTTCTCGGGAGTATCACCAGGCTGTCACCTGACCGCTATGTTGAGTTCGTGATCATGTTGGTTTTCCTCCAAACCACCCATTCTCCAACAATATGTGTTGGGTACCCCTGAGCCAGTTGGTTGAGCTAAACAACAACTTGGAGAGTTGGAAGTTAAAAAAAGCTTGCCGACTTAGTTCATCACCAAGGGATATCCTTGAGGGTGCGTGTGTGTTGAAGAAAGATGATATCTCCATCAGCTGGTCCTCGTGATCAGTTGTTGAATCTATTGCCTTGTCAAAACTTTGACTTGAGTATGGGCTATCGTCAAGTCAAATCAGAACCAACGATGTTCGTAATGTTGTCTTACTCGTGGTTGTCCCTCGGGCATACACCATTATATCTTTTGGCCTGACCAATGCTATCACCGTGTTCACATGATGGTGGAAGTCCGGTGATATGGAAATTCCGATGAATTGCTGTTGAGCCCATTAGCAGCATTTTGTCTCCCCCATGACTCATGTTGAACATTAACCTAGTGTTGGAAACTTTGTAAGCATTAGTTTCGTGTTTCATTCATGAAGCCTATGTTTGGATGAAAGGAGTGACTTCCTCTAATTCACGTGCATTTAATGTAAGTTGTCGCCGTGGATCCGAGAAAGTTTGTTTTTGCTTCCTTTGGAATCATCCCAAGTCAGTCATGCACATGTGCGAAGTATTATATGGTTTGGAGACTTGCAACCTTCATTCTATATGTATCCCTAGCACACCAAGCCACTGATTGATTTGTTCAAGGCAAAGAAGTTTATTCTTAAGAGCTAGAATTACGCAAGGACTTCGATACCCTTGTTGATGGTTCCTAACCAGAATTCGGTAGTGTTTTATTATAAGACTACCATGTGATCATGCTTGTCTAGGACAACATGTTCACATGTGTGTAGCAGAACCAGCTCATGTTTTGGAGCTTGCTATCGTAGTTCATATCCCGAGAATCTCGCAACGTCATCTCGTTGATTTGTGTTGCAAACTTTCTTTTCACACATGCTGAGTCTGAAGTATCCTATTACCAATCGGATCTGAATCTCAGGCAGATATGATGGTTGGAACATTCCCAACAGTTGCATCTTGTTCCTAGCTTGCACCACCATTGTGCCAATCCTCCATGGGCTGCCCTTCTCGGTAGTTGCTGTCCAATGTCATCTTCAAAAGTGGACTTACCATGGGTTCCCTCCACCTCCGATGATAAGCAAAAAGCATCCATTGCGTTGTCTTCAACAAGGTAGTCCACATCATCCATTCTAGTCCGGGTATGCCATTCCTTTGTACTCCGCCAAACGATCGTCGTGAATTGCCTTAGGCTGGTATTAAGAGTTTCAATGATCTCTGAATCAAAAGTAATTCTTTTTGCCACTTAAGGGAATAGTTCTTCGCGTCCCCTCCCCTGAGGTGCCCCATTTTGGAATCATGGCAACTTTCCTCACTATTCTGAAACCCTCGTAAAATTGTTTCCTCCGTCCCTCCTGATGCATGTCTTACCTCTCCGCTCCAGAGATGTTTTTATGTCTCATTCCATGAGTTGAGCTTGGATCATTAAGATGATCCTAAATTGTTCGAACCTCAAGAAGATCGATTCTTCCAAATTCCCCCTTTTCTTCTCGTTGTCATGTTGGATGTAGTTCTCAAGGCAAGACGTCGAGACAAAGATGGTGACCGTGTGAACGTTCCTATGAAGTGTAACCTGGATCGTGAAGACCGTGTTAGTTTGTGCCATCTGTCTTCTTACCTCACGTCTTGAATCTCGGGACGAGATTCTTGTTTAGTGGGGGTGAGTTGTCACAGCCCCAGAGTTGTTTGTAATTAGTTGCATTGCATCCATGCATCATGTTTAATTTTCATGAAACTTGAAATGGGGATTTATCCAAACCCTAGCACCAGATCAAATCAAACTAGGTCCAAATAAAATATTTTCTCAATGACCCAGAATGCCTTTGGAAATGTTCATGACTTATGATAAAGGTGAAAACCTCTTCCAAAAATGATGAACATATTTTATAGGTCATTCCTGGATTTTTGAATTAAATCTTAAACTATTTGACTTTGGGCATTTAAACACTATAAATAATTTAAATGCTCAAATAATGTTGGAAGTATTTGTGGGCCCCTGAAATAATTCAGAAAGTGCCCGTGAATATTTTCAGGATTTATAAAATTTATTTGGTTTTTAAAACTGGATCAAAAACAAACTGCAAATTAGAAAACGGAAACAAAAATAGAAAGGGTTAGAACTCACCTGACTTACTCAAGAACCCACCAATCTGCCCAAGATCAGAGCCGGCCGCCCACACCACCGCCTCCTTCCTCAAGCCTTCCTCCTCTGCCAGGAGGATGAGCGCATCCCCTACGCTCGCACAGCCGCCGCACGCCACCTCCTCCTTTCCCGGCCTCCTAGCGACGCCACGACGACGCCTCGTGTCCCCTCGCTCCTCTCCCTCACTCGCTGCTCTCTCTCTCCTCCCCTCGCTCTCTTCCCTGAGCTCACCCGAGTGCAGCCATCGCCGCCGACTAGAACCACTGCGGCCACAGGCCCTCCTTCGCCTCGCCGACGTGTCCATAGCCTCCGCTTCGACGCCCTCGTCCTCCCCGTCGACTCACTCGACGTCGGACGCCTCAAAACGTCGTCACCGACCTCTTCTTCATCGTCGGCCGCCGCGGATCCCCATCGTCAACTCGTCGCCGTCCGGCCTTCCCCGAGCCTGCTTCGACGTCTGCTGCAACCGCCGTGAGCCACCGAACCTTTTCCCCCTCTCCGTTCTCGCTTTCGTGCACCATAGCCGCTGCACCTTGCTCGCCCACACCCGCCGCTGCCTGTGATCGCCGACGACGAGCCTCCGGCCAGCTAGCGGTCCGGCCGTCGTGCTCAACTCCCTTCCCGTGCCACGTAGAGCACATAGGTGCCCTGCACGAACCTCCCCGGCCACCGTAGCATCGACCCCGAGCTCACCCGGGCTCCGGCGACTGCCAAGCTCGACGCCGGCGACAACTCCGGCCACCCCAGGCCCAACCGCCACCACCACTCGATGCGCGAGTTCACCAGCAGTCTGTAGCGTGTCTCCGCCGTCGATTTGGTCAACGGAGGACCAAATCCGAAGCCGCCGCCGCATCAGGCCTCGCCCCTCACCAACCGCGGCCCCGCCTCGAGCATGGCCTTCACCCTGGGCATCTAGCTCTTCCTTGACCGCCACAGCTCTCTGGCGGGAGGAGGACCTGGTCGCCTCCGCAGAAGAACGGCCATGGCCACGCCCTCTCACCATGACCGTGAGTGAGGATGGAGACAAAGGGGAGACGCAGGGAGATGCTCTTCCTCCTACCCATGAGTTCCCTTCTTATAGTTGGGAAGGGGAGGCCTAAAGACTAGTTCTACGCCCCTGAAGGGTCCGCTCAAATCTGGCTCATTAAAGTGGCAGCAAGCGGGGCAATCGGTCGCCCTCCCCGCCCAATTGAAGGCACGTGAGTATCGGCCCCCCGTGCGCTTTCCCATATTCCATGCGTTTGTAACCTACCCCGCGTGCATGCGGCGTACGTGGCGTAAGGAGCAGGCGTAGTGGGAAACGTGGAACGACAGTTCCGAGGCGGAGAAAGTAAATGAGCGGCGGCTCTACCGTTTCGAGGGAACACACAAGCCGCCTCTTTACTGTTCACCACAGATGACGCAAGCATGCTGCGGTCATTCCGCGCATGACCCCCACGTCACGCATTCAACGCATGTCGTGGGAAGCGTGACGGGCGAGGGGACTACCACAGTAAAACTCCACCCCGCGTGCACGCGCACCGTTCTGGGCCCAGCCCAACAACGTGTTGCGCTTATGTGTGGCCCACGCCCGGGGGCTCCTGCCGGGGTACAAAAGTAGGGGCTCTCCTTTTTACCCCTCTACTTATGCACGAGCAGTCAGAGCCGCACCTACGGCCACACTTAGCAGAGCAGAAGCACAAGAATACCAGAGCAGCGCTCCATCCAGGAGCACAAGACGAGAAGAGTAACGCCAAGGCCAGAGACACAGAGAGCAAGAGGGCGAGGTGGACTCCCCCGGCAAGACCCTTGCCGGGGCGGCCTCCGTAGCCCCGGAAAGAGCCTTGCTGGGGCAACTTGCCCAACGCCAACAGAGCGCACCACCCTTGAGCCCAAGGGTTCCAACCACCAACCACTTTGGAACCAAGGCTCGGGAGGCACCTCCATGGTGGCATGCAGATCTTTGTGAAGATCATAAGCACGCAAGATTAGATGAGGACCAGAAGACGACGATCCTCGACAAGATCCTTGCCGAGGGAATCCACGAGACCCCTGGAAAGATCCTTGCCAGGGACAACCGCGATGCCCTGGCAAGACCCTTGCCGAGGACACCTGCGGGGCCACAGCCAGACCCACGTCTTCCAAGACTCCACCACTGTTCCCATACAGCTGCCAGCCCGACCAGTTGGGCAGGCACCTGCGTGGCAACGTGCGGCCTCCAGGGCAACTCAGCAAGCACCTGCGTGGTGGCATGCAGATCTTCGTGAAGACCCTACCACCATGCCATCTCAGTAGCCTACCAGCCTACATGGCGCTGCATTGGGTTGGCAGCTGTATGGCAACGTGCGGCCTCCAGGCCAACTCAGCAAGCACCTGCATGGTGGCATGCATATCTTCGTGAAGACCCTACCACCACGCCAGCTCAGTAGCCTGCCAGCCTACGTGGTGCTACATACCTCGTTGGCCTGGACGCGTGTCGGAGCGAGGCGGAGCGGCGACGGATGGGACGGGCCTTGTTGCCGCCCCCAATAAAGCAATGGGACACCTAAGGAGCGCATTTACTGTGCCTTGTCCCATAATGACAGGCGATAATCTTGTACACGGTATACCTTTCCACCTCCTGTGTGCCACTGTGGTGACCCCTTTTGACTATAAAAGGAGGCCCGAGGCGTACTGGAGAAGGATTCAGATCATTTGGACTACACACGCACCACAGCTAGTTCGAAAGCTCAAGAACACTGATATATACACCAAAACAGGACTAGGTTATTACGCATCCTCTCGGCCTGAACCTGGGTAAACGATCCTTGTGCTGACTACCAAACCCGCTCTTTGCACAACCCGCGCCAGCCAACCGTAGAAGGGATCCCAGTGATTCCATAGGTGTCGTTTCCACCGACACTCTTGGTCGAAAAGGGAAATATAGGGGAAACGTTGTACACAGTGGTATGACAGGACTAGATTTGCTATCCACACATAGGAGTAGGTGGCTAGAGTGAACAAAAATGGGACCAACCCAGATATGTTTCTTGGAAGTTTGTTTCTTGGGGTAACAAACTCTGAATCACCACTGTATGCCCCAGTTTAGGTATATGGTGCTGGATTGCTGGTGCACCCACTGTCCCATGCCTTTATACCAAATATTTAGCTGTTCTTAATCTAATGCCCCTGGTAAAATGAAGCCATGCCACTGTTATAAGCCATGACAGGTTTAGCCAAATGTTTTTCCTTGTAATTGTTTGAGACTCTGACTGTTTCCTCTGTAGCTTTTTGTGCAAACAGGGATATCCATTTCACCTGGTTGTTGTTGTGACCTTTTGGTGCACTGCACAAAACACTTCTTAAAAAAGTGACTTTTGTGCTGTTTAACTGGAATGTTAGAATGGAACAATTAGTTCATTTCGGTGGAATTGCACAAAGGGATATCTGTGTTCCAATCCTCATCATCCATATTGGCTCCATGACCTTCCTTTAGGTAAGAATGATATTTAATGCATGTGTTCATCTCCATTTTGCGACTGCCATGAGAAAATAATGCTATTGTTTACTAGTACACTTGTACTCTCTCACTGACAAAACCAATTCTGGAATAGAAGGCCAGTCATGTACTTGGTTTCACCAACTGGTGAGGAGAAAGAGAAATAGATCATAAAGAGGAAGAATAAGAAGAATAAACAGTGCCGAGGTGATCTTGCTGAAGCCGAGGCCTCAGTCAAGGTCATTCAAGGGCTCCGCCAACGTCTACCTTACATGTGAGACGATCCTCCAGGGAGCCCTTCCACTTCTGGATATTGTCCATCATGAATTTGATGCTACTATTAGAGTAATATGCTAATGTATTTCTATCCTTTCTCACTAAGCTAATGAAGGTTTCACCTTGTTCCTACTTGTGCAAATAGGGATCATGTTGTGCCAATCATACATGTTAGCGGAACTACACAAGACAATACAATGAACTGTATCTCAGCCAGTGCTTTAAATCTGTTGGAAGTTCTTGATAATCTATCAATATAATCTCAGCACTAGTAAACAAGAGTGATTGCAACCATACATTTGAAGTGCACAAAAATATATACTATTGAGTGATTCCAGTGAGTGCTTTATCATCTCTTCTGGGACTACATGAATAAGCTTTTTTGCTCGGTTGGTACCGGCCTAAGGCCTTCATCCATATTAGTTTTGTCATTCTCTATTTGTATCGTACATCTTGTCATGGGAAACTCCTTTATCTTTGCACGTTAAAGTTTTGCAACCTATGATACATGGAAATGCTTTGAGTGTTGAGCTAATTGGCACTGATTAAATAAACTAATACCTCTCTTTAAGCAAGACTACTATGTTGCTAACTTTACCCATTAAGACAATGAGGGTGCTTCTATTTGTTAGTGTGTGTTTCATCAAATTGTCCCACAATTACAGTAATCTCACTCTCTAAATATATGTGCCAACAGGGATGCTCGATTTTGGTGGAACTGCACAAAAACTTTGGGTGCTTCATTGCCTCGATAGCTTCCTTCCTTTCCTGTCAGTCACTAACCTCGGCTTCCTTCCTTCCTATGCTATCAGCCACTTCGCTTATCTCGACTTACAGTCAAAGGAAATAGGAATTGATATGCTACCTCACACAGGTTGGTACTGGTCTTTATCCTGATTATTGTGCTTGTCATATGTCTTGGTAATTTGGTATTGTGCTACTGCTTGCCGATTTCATAAAGGAGTAACTTGGAGACTGAACTCGTAGGCAAATCATTACATTGGGTGATTTCAGTAGAACTGCACAAAAAGATCAAATGGACAGATACTTATGCTACTGCTATGTACTCCAAAGTTCACTCACATAAGCATCGATGTTGACAAGAAGAAGTGTCTATATTCATTCGAGTATCAACGGGCGTCAACCAGTTGTCAAACTCCAAGTATTAGGAGAGTGAACGCCAAAATATTTCTTGGCGCATAGCCCAGAAAAACACAGTCCAGTCTTTGGTCCCAACTTGTGCCTTTTGGCTATCAGCACATATGGTAGCGAACTGTATGGCATGGAGTCTAAAGATTCCAGACAAGTTGGTTGACGCGTATATTCATCTGGCACTTAATCGATGCCTTGCGCACGCCAGGATGCTCCATTTCAGTTGAACTGCACAAAAAAATTGGGTGGTTCATTTTCTCAACCGCCTCCTTTCTTGTCTGCAATGTAGAATTTTGGCGAGCTACAGGACCAAGATGAGCTAGTAAACTAGTTGGATGAAAGTAGTGACCAAGTTGCTCAAACCTCCCTCGGCACGAGGCCACTATTTGAGGATAAACCTACAAGCAAAGTTCAGATTGTTTGTGTTGCCTCTTATGTACTCGAAAGTTTACTCGTACAAGCATTAATTTTAGCAAGAAGTACCTCCGAGTGAACACCATTTAGCAGTCTGTACCCTAGGTAATTAAAGTTCGTCCATGGATGATATTGGCCGTGATCTCAATCATTTGGTTGCATAAACATACTGAACATGTTTATATTTGAATCTTTTTGTGAATTATCTATGAATATTGTCATGTGATCTATCAATCATTTGGATGCGTAGACATGCTGAACTTGTGTATATATATATATACCTTTTGAGTTGTTGATTGTGAATGTTGGCTATGAATATGAACGTGTCCTGTGAACCTGAGTTTGATACGAATATTTACCTGTTCTGTTGTATTTGTGTGTGAACTTGTTAGTATGTCTACTGTGGGATTTGTGATGTTTGGGTGTCAACGGCACACCTTCTTCCCCAGAAGAATTGCACCTGCTTTGTTAGGGTAGCAATGACGCATCAGCTCTTTTTAATATTTTTGCTCTTTCTTCCTCCTCACCCGCTCAACCCCTGCCGTAATGTTTTCAGCCTCAAAATAAGCATAGTACTGCGTTGTTTTTGGGGCTTGATGAAAAACCGAGTTTTGGTTTACAGAGGTTGTCCCTTGACAAATGGGTTCTTTGGTCCACCATGGACTGGGAGGCTAAAAATACAAGTTTTATGGTGCAGAGGCAAGTAAAACCCCGCCATCGAGAGCCATCCACTGAAGAAAAAAATCACATCTGATGTGCTTCTTAAATCACACCGCCGACCCCCTCTTTAATCTAGTTTGCTCGGGGATCTAGCAGGTATCATTTTTTCCAGAGGGCGAGCAAGTATCATCTAGGCCTAGGTATGCGTAGCCCACGACATACAGAGACAGTGGTTTCAACTTATTTTTTGAGGTTCATACCAGCCTATCGGCCTCCCAGCATAGGTTTTACTTTTTCTTAAAGATCGGCAGCCCAATGTATTTTTTTAATAAAATGCAGATCTCTGTCCTATTTATCTATATATAAGAATAATAATGTTGTGTCCAATTTATGTTTTCCCTTCTAACAACATTATATATATTTATATTATTACTATCATCGTATATTTTATAAAGACTTATATATACATTATAAAAACAACCCACGTGTTATTAACTTATAAAATTAAATGTTTGACAGAAGTTGGCAAGGAAAATGCTGGTTGTTTTTGACTCACAGGTAGGAAAAATCATGTTGATTGCATACAAACGCTTGCGAAGATTTTAAGGACCAATGTAACAATAACGCGCTCATTTTTATTTTGAGCAATAACTCGCTAATTTGTTAATTTTACACATAAAAAATGTGTGTGGTTTATTTTTTGATATTAATTGCTCCTCTAACCTAACATTATATATAGAATGAGCCCAGCTAATTCGTGTATTTCAAGAAAGTGCAAATAGGGTGGGATTTCTTAGAAAATATTAAATGGGTCGCATTGACGCAAAATTATTTGTTCACCCAGCCCTGCAAATGGACTGTACATTCTAGAAAACATGGGTTAAATATATGCTACATTTTTGTAGGCTCACATGTGGGCCAATAGGTCGAAGCCTATGGAGGGCATTGTCAACTTGGTCAACAAATGACTATGACATCCACATCCATTGGATTTAAATCCAACGGCCGACATGCACCTTCAATCTCTCATCTTCTTCCTCCAGCGTTGCCGGGACCGCCTGGTCCGGCCTCTGGCGGCTAGCGGCTCTGCTTAGCACGCATCGTTATGAAGCGCTACCCCACTGCCGGCTAGGCTATACCTCCAACCCTCCACACCTCTTGTTATGCTGCACCGACTGCAGCTCCACGCCGCAACAGAACCAGTTATAACCCTTGTACTCCTCTCAATATGCGACTCCACTGCCACGTCTTCCCAGCGCTGGGTAATTCCCGTCTGGGGCCTCGCCATCATCCACCGCCTCGCTGCGCTCGGCATGGTGTGGTCAACAAACGAGAGTCATTGGAAGAGGTCTGTACGTGAAGAGCCTGACGGCTGGGATCCACGAGGTCCAGGGTCGCATGCAAGGAAAGTTCCTCCTTATTAAGCTGGAAATAAAATGTTTCCTCCCCCTAACAACTAGGACTCACCGGCTGTATCTTCGCACGGAAGGAAGTGCCTCCTTGTTATGCGGAAAAAATTATTCCTCCCATTGACAGCTGGGACCCGTCAGATTGTTGGCTGACTTGTGGGCCTACTAAGATGACGTGTACGCAGGGCTTTGTCAACTTAATCAACAAATTATTCTAGCAGCTGGACCGTTGGATGTAAATCCAACAGCCGTGCTCCTTCTTCAACCTCTGTTCTTGCTCCTGTCTCCCATGGGTGGCAGTGCTGCCGGGCACCCGAACCAGTCAAGTTTCCCACTCCTCTCCATATGCGACTCCGCTGCCGTGTCTTCTCCATTTCCGGGTCATTCTAGTCTGGGGCCTCGCCGTCCTCCATCGGCCTTGGTGCGCTCGGCATGGTGTGGTCAATGTGGTCAACAAACAAGAGTCATCGGAGGACGACTGTACGTGAGAGGCTGATACTGGGGACGCACCACGCCCATGGACGCATGCATGCAACTGCATCCTTTTTACCCTGAAAAATAATGTTTTCTCCCCCTAACTGCTGGGACCCACCAGGTACATCTTCACATGCAAGGAAGTGCGTCCTTATTACGGGCAAAAAGAATATCCCCCATGACAGCTGGGACCCACCAGCTATATCTTCGCACGCAAGGAAGTGCGTCCTTATCCTCCCTGACAGCTGGGACCCACCCGGTCGAAACGTACATAGTGTTGTCTGTCTTGTCAGAACATGTATGTACATACTGGTCGATCGGTCTCTCTGCAAGTATGAACCGTGCAGAGGTGGAACTATGGCCGAGTAAGTAGCAGCACATCTCATACTAGAGCCCCCCACGTAGTAGTTCAGGCTGTCCCGTCTAAACCATGTACACGTACATATAGCCACATGCCAAAAAATACGGGCACGTACATACATACGGGCGGGGTCTCGAATGCCTACTCGCGCATACGTACAGCCAGGGCTCATGTACATGGCTGGGTTGGAATGGAGAAACTGCGTCGTCGTCGTGTTCATGGGGAGGCAACGAAATGCGTTGTGTTCATTGGGAGGCAACGAAACGCGTGTTGTTCATCGGGAGCCAACCGGCTTGGACGGAACAGCCGATGGAAACGAGGTCTGGCGTACTGCAGCACGGAGGAAACGGCCTTGTGTTCGACCGGCCATGGTCGAAATAGGATCCTGTTCATCGGGAGGGGTCTGGCATACCGCAAAATGGAGGAAACGGACTTGTGTTGGAGCACTACGGTCAAAACGGGCATCCTGTTCATCGGGAGGGGTGTGGCGTACCGCAAAACGGGACTCCACGGGATACTGTTCATCTCCACCGTCGACTGCCTCCACGGGCTACTGTTCATCCACCGTCGACCTCCTCCAGCCTCCACCTGCGACTGTTCATCCATGGGCTCCTGTTCATCCAGCCTCCACCGCGCGCTCGTCCACCGGCTACTGTTCAACCAACCTGTTGGTGTACTAAAGTAGGGGTACCTTAGTACCCCGAACTTGTGCACGGGCAACAGAAGCGTCCCCTGGCAAGCCTCATTGGCGTCGCCAAGACCCTCCACGGCCATTCAGAGGCAAGACCCGACAAGAGGAGCTTGTCGGGAAGGCCTCTCTAGGCAGACAAGGCCCCGACAAGAGGAGCTTGTCGGAAGGCCACACCGAGCACGCAGAAGACAAGGCCCGGCAAGAGGAGCTTGCCGGGAAGGCCCGGAGCGCGACAAGTCTCCGGGCGCGACAAGGATCCGGCCGCGGCAAGGCGCTTGCCGCGGCATGCAACTCCTCTCCGTCTCCGCTCGAGCTCACCCAGCGACGTGTCGCCATGGGACAGTTCCATGGGCGCGTGTCGAGCAGCTGTGCAGCCAGCGGAGAACAGCGATGAGCGGCGCTGACAGGCTCGCCATCGTGGCGAGCGGAGGCGCACCTGACGGTCTCTCTTACACTGTTTTGGTGACAACGACAGGCATTTATTGCTCTTGTCCCTTACCGTCAGAGTTAGGTATTTTTGCACTGTACACTGTCCAAGTAGGTGTACCAACTCCTGTTTTTACGGCATACCCCGCCTATGTTGCCACACAGCCGGAGACCCTTGAGCATATAAATGGAGGCCCGAGTGCAACCTAGAGGGGTTCATGAGGTTCGGTTCGCGTCTTGCGCGAGGCTCAGTTCATTCAACCGCCATAGACTAGATACACTCACGCTAGGTTTTGTGGCTGACATTGCTCCCTAGCAAGAACACAATAGATCAATCGAGCAGCAGAGGAGTTTTATCTCTCCGGAGAGCTCCGAAGCTGGGTAAAACCGCTCGTGTGCATCGCCTCGATCCGCTCTTCATGCGACCTCCGCCCCCCTCCGAACCACAAGGGGCCTGCTCCGCCGGCCCCATAGGTGTCCGTGGGTACGATCAGCCTCCCGACATCTCTGGCGCGCCCGGTAGAAGCGTCGAGGCCGTGTGAATCCGATCCGGCGTTCACGCGGCGGCGCCATCAACATCTTCCTAAACATGCCACCGAAGAAGAAGGCTTGGCGGCAGCAGAGCCGTCGCGTCGTACCCACCTCACCACAAAGCAAGCGGGTGGCGGTGCAGACGCTGGCGGAGGAACGGGCGCCGACGAAGGTGCTCGCGATGCTGCCAAGTCCAAGGACAAGGCACCGCAAACCTCGGCGTCCGCGCATCCCCCGCACCCATCTCAGGAGACGCGGGACCAACAACGTCCTGGCGTTCACAACGCCATACGTTCGTTGGATCGAGACCCCCAAGACCAGCATGCGCGCCAACATGCTGGCGCTAGTGAGATACGGTCGCCCGGACGGGGCGCTGCTCCTTCTAACGTGGTTAGAAGTCCGAGCGTGTCCCGCTCCTCGCACCGTTCTCCAATGCCGCCTACTACTCCAGCAGAAGCTCTGGCGAGAGCTCAACTGCTCCTCGACTACCCTCCGACGGCCGACAAGGTCGACGAGTGGAGGGCCACTATCCAGAGCCTCATCGGCTTTGCCAACGACGACGCTCCGCGACAACCAACGCCATCGTTGCCGTGGCGAGTCGACAAGGCACGAGCCGGTGGCGACAACACTGTCGGAGGTGCAACCACCGTGCACTCTCCACCAAGAAGGCCAAGATCGCCGACTCACCGGATCCACCTCGACTGACTCCATCGCGTCGCCGGATCCGCGAACCCGCCGCGATCGGCGCCAAGTTCTTCATGAGCGACAACAAGAGGACGCTTTCGAACTCGCATCGAAAGCGTCGAAGAGAAGCGCGACGTCATCCGACAAGCGCTGGGCCTTCTGTTGACATGCACGCGCCGGAGGGCGAGCGACTTGTCAGACGCGGTAGGTTGCCCTGCGTTCACTCGTGAGCTGCGGCAAGTCCAAAGGTGGCCCAGCCGTAAAAACTTCAAACCAGACGCGTGCGGAGAAGTATGATGGCAGGGCGCATCCGTCGGAGTTCCTCGGCATCTACACCATCGCGGTGCAGGCTGCGGGGACGAGACGACAAGATCCTCGCCAACTACTTCCCGCCGTGCTCAAGCCCAACGTCGGATCTTGGCTCGTGCACTTGCCGGACAGCTCCATATCCTCTTGGCAGATCTGTGCCATCGGTTTGTTGGCGCCTTCACAGTGGCCACAAACCTCATGGCCAAGAGAGCGACCTTCACTTGCTCGCCTGTAAGGAAGGAGAGTCCTGCGCAAGTTCATCCAGTAGATTCAGCCGCGTGCACTACAACATCCAGACGTCCACCCCGCCGCGGTGATCGGCGCATTTCATCGTAATGTGCGGAACCGCAGGATGAGGGAGGAGATGGCGATGAGCAAAGTCAAGGGCGTCGGTGAGCTATGCGCCTTGGCCGACAAGTGTGCACGCTACCGAGGAAGGAGGAGACTCCGAGAGAATGCGTAGCAGGATCTCGACAAGGATTTACACCGCCCGGCAAAGAAGGGCCGGCGGCGAGGCAACAGGAAGAAGAAAAGCAGAGAGGTGCTAGCTGTCGAGCAGTCCGGCGACGGAGGCGGCGATAAGAACGCCAAGGCTGGCGGCTCCGGCAAGGAGGTTGCCGCTGACACCAACCGCCAGTCGGTGGCGGCCTCCGACAAGCAGGACGGCTCCGGCAGGCAATACTGCAAGATCCACCGCACCAAGGGCCACGACCTCCAGAGCTGCAAGAAAGTCGAGCAGCTTGTCGAGTAGCAGAGAGCTGAGTACGAGCGGCGCGACAAGGAGAGGGCCCAGAAGGTGCCGGGGAGCAAGCAAGAAACGTCCGGCCGGGGAGGACGCCGCGGCAAAGTCAAGCAGCGACAAGGAGATCGACCTCCCCGCGGCTGCGACAAGGATGAAGATGATGATGACGACGAAGATATGGAGGACGACGACGCCGATGAGCAGGAGTTTCAGAAAGCCACAGAGGTTCTCTGCATTGACGGAGGTGCTTCCCTGCATACCTCCCATCGCCAACTCAAGCAATGGATGCGGGAGGTCAATGCAGCGGAACCATCCATAGAGTCACGCAAGCCTCTTAAGTGGTCCAGCACGCCTATCATTTTTGATATTGAGGACCACCATGATCGCAGTCGGGTGCTTGCCGATGTTGGTCTCTCCAACCATCCGCAACCTCAAGGTCACAAAAATGTTAGTTGACGGCGGGGCCGGCTTGAATCTGATCTCCTCCGGTGCTCGAAGCTTCAAATCCTCGACAATGAAGCTCGAAGAGACCGGAACCTTCCAAGGAATCAATCCGGGAAGGAGCAAGCCGAAGGGAAGATTGCGTTGCGGTCACTTTTGGCAGCGAGCTGAACTTCGTGGATCGAGAGGGTTACATTTGGCGTTGCCGATTTCCCATTGCCTTACAATGGGATACTTGGTCCGCCCAAAGACTCGCCAAGTTCATGGCAGCCTCTCACTACGCCTACAACCTTCTCAAGATGCCAGCCCGATAAGCGTCATCTCTGTCCATGGCGACAAGAAGGATGCCCTTATCTGTGCCGACAAGATCTTCCGGATGCAGCACCATGACAGATTGCCGGACACTTGCCGCTGAAGCTCTGGGGAAGAAGACCAAGTCCAAGTCCGCAAGGGCTCGATGCTCACTCCGCAAGCGCACCTCTTCGGAGTGCTGCGCTACCGTTGAGGACGCACCATCGAGCTCCACCGGCAAGTGCAAGAAGATGGTGGCTCCGCCGAAGACCAAGAAGGTGCCCGCCGAGGAGGACGGCGCTGGTGGTACCTTCACCATCAGTGCCTCTCTCGACCCCAAATAGGAAGGCGCGCTCATTGCTTTCCTGCGGGCGAATGTCGACGTGTTTGCATGGCGACCGTCTGATATCCCCGGTGTTCCCAGGAAAGTGATTGAGCACCGCCTGGCCGTTTGTCCTCATGCGCGGCCCGTCAAGCAAAAAGTCAGGAAGCAAGCGGTGGAGCGCCAAGAATTCATAGCCGAAGAGATCAAGAAACTGGAAGCAGCAGGCCTTGTCAGAGGAGTGCTCCATCCTACGTGGTTGGCCAATCCTGTAGTCGTGCGCAAGGCAAATGGGAAATGGAGGCTTTGTATTGACTTCACGGATGTTAATAAAGCTTGTCCCAAAGATCCATTTCCCTTGCCGCACATTGACCAGATTGTTGACTCCACGGCTGGATGTGATTTGCTTTCGTTTCTTGATGCATACTCAGGATACCATCAGATCTTCATGGCTGAAGAAGATGAAGAGAAGACCGCATTCATCACACCATGTGGCACATACTGTTTCATACGGATGCCTTTCGGTTTGAAGAATGCTGGTTCAACATTTGCAAGGGTAGTCCATGACACTTTTGAGCCGCAAATGCACTGAAATGTAGAAGCCTACATGGATGACATAGTGGTCAAGAGCAAGGACAAAGCAACTTTGGTTCAAGATTTGGACGAGACCTTTGCAAATCTGCGCAAGATCAACCTCAAGCTCAACCCCGAGAAGTGCGTGTTTGGAGTCCCTTCCGCAAGCTTCTCGGGTTCTTCAGATCTCGGCGGGGATTGAAGCTAATCCCGACAAGATCAAGGCCATTGAGCAGATTGAAGCACCAAAGCGCGTCAAGGATGTACGAAGACTTGCGGTTGCGTGGCTGCTCTCAAAGAAGTTTATTTCTAGGTTCTGCTGAGCGCCTGCCATTTTTCAAGATTTTGAAAAGGCAGGTCCAGATAAAATGGACTCCCGAAGCGGAGGCTGCTTGCTGCAGACTTGAAGAGATACCTGTCCTCCACTCCAACACTTGTCGCGCCTAGGCCACAAGAGAAGTTGCTGCTGTATATAGCGGCGACCAATCAAGTGGTTAGTGTTGCGTTAGTGGCGGAGAGGGAGGCAGATGACGAGCCAGCAACCACGGCAAACACATCCAGTGACAAGCAGGGGGCTTCACGACAAGCTCGCCCCGACAAGGACGAGTCCGCGAGACGCATGAGCGGTGCAGAAAAGGATGGTGCAGCGCCCGGTCTACTTTGTCGGTTCCCTTCTGCGGGGGCTAGGTCAAGGTACTCGGTGTGCAAAATTGCTTTTCGTCCTCCTCATGGCCTCGAAAGCTGCGCCATTACTTCCAAGCACATGAGATCACAGTTGTCACTCGCTTTCCCTGAAGAGGATAATGCGAGAATCCGTAAGCGGCAGGCGGGATTGTCGAGTGGGCACTAGAGCTGTCAAGCTTTGGTCTTAAGTTTGAAAGCACATCAACTATCCAGCGAGCGTTGGCGAAATTCATAGCGTAATGGATGCCAACGCCAGATGAAGAGATTCCGGAGACGAGCATCCCCGTCAAAGAAGCAAGCAAAGAGTGGTCGATGTACTTTGATGGTGCCTTCTCGCTGCAAAGGCGCCGGTGCGGCGTCGCTTATCGCACCCAATCAAGAGCACCTCAAATCGTCGTCCGGATGCACTTTCCCAAGGAGCAAGCGACAAACAATACTGCAGAGTATGAAGGTTTGCTTGCGGTCTCGGGATCGCCGTGGACCTTGGGATCAAGAAGCTTATTGTCGGGGTGACACGCAACTCGTCGTCCGACAAGTGAACAAAGATTACCAGAGTCCGTTGATGGAAGCCTCGTCGATGAAGTGAGGAAGCTAGAAGAGCACTTTGACGACACGCAAATGGAACATGTTCCAAGAGCTCGTAATGATATTGCCGACGGTTCGTCAAAGTGCGCTGCACTTAAGTTACACAATGGAACCAGGGATTTTCGTGCTCAAGCTGACTCAGCCAACCGTAACACCATCGCCTGGACAGAGCAAGAAGAGGAAGTTGGCCTCTGGTGACTACTTTCCGACAAAGCTTCCCGAAGCCGTCGTTGCAAAGGTCCCCAAGATCAACACCAGCGTCTTTGAGGAGCAGTCTGCTCCGGCAGACCCGAGGTTTGTTTCGTTGAAGCAACGCTCCCGACAAGTCTTGCTCCGGCAAGCTTGTCGGGAGCATCAAGCTCCGGCAGGACGCAGGTTCTTGCCGCAGGTTGATGTTCCGCAGCAGCGAGATGTGCCTTTAGTCCTTGTTGTCGAGCCACAAGCTCCAACATGGGCGCAGCAGATTGTCCGTTTCCTTGAGACGGAGAACTTCCTCAAGAGCAAGAAGAAGCGGAAAGAGTAGCCCGGCAGTCAAGTATGTACCAGTTTGTCGATAGCATACTGCATGTAAGAAGACTCAACGGTGTGAAATTGAAGTGTATTGCCCGGGAAGATGGATGTAAGCTGTTGGCGAGATACATGGAGGCATATGTGGTCACCACATTGGCGCAAGAGCACTTGCCGGCAAAGCTTTCCGGCAAAGTTTCTTCCGCCGACAGCCCTCCGTGATGCAACCGCACAAGTAACCAAGTGTGAAGCGTGCAGTTCCATTCCAAACAGATACACCAGCCTGCTCAAGCTCTCCAGACGATCCCTTTATCCCGGCCATTTTCGGTCTGGGGCTCGACATCCTCGGCCCCTTCCCCGAGCTGTCGGGGCTTTGAGTACTTGTACGTCGCCATCGACAAGTTCACAAAGTGGCCGGAAGTGGAAGCAGTGAGGAAGGTGACAGCATAGTCAGCAGTTAAGTTCTTCAGGTCGATTGTTTGCTGTTTCGGAATCCCTAACAAGATCATCACCGACAACGGCACACAATTTACGAGTCGCACCTTCATGCGATCGTCCAAGACCTTGGCGCCAAGGTTCCGCTTGCTTCCGTTGCTCACCCGAGAAGCAACGGTCAAGCGAGAGGGCAACGCTGAAGTGCTGCGCGGACTCAAGACCAGAACTTTCGACAGCTGCACAAGTGCGGAAGAAACCGGATCGAGGAGCTGCCGGTGGTTCTTTGGTCGATCGAGCGACACCAAATCGAGCCATCGCCGGGCACCCTTTGCTCTAGTCTATGGAGCAGAGGCAGTTCTCCCCACGGAACTTCAGATAATGGGTCGCCTCGAGTGCTCGCTTATGATGAGTTTGAGCAAGAGCAGCTGCGACAAGATGACGCGCTGCTCCTTGAGGAGGATCGTCTTCAGGTTGTCAGGCGAGCCGCTACCAAAGAAGCCCTACGCCGCTACCATGGCCGCAGGTCAATGCCGAAGTCTCGAGGAAGGCGACCTTGTTCTTGGCGCGTTCAGTCCGCCAAGAATTCAAACAAGTTGACGCTAAAGTGGGAAGGCCCTTATCGGGTGAAACGAGTTACTAGGCTGGCGCCGTTCGCTTTGAGACCGAAGATGGCATTTCGGTGAGCAACTCCTGGAACATTGAGCATCTTCGTAAGTTTTACCCATATAGGCGCGGTTGTCGGAACCCGTTCCGGCAACCACCTTTTGTACAAGTCTTGCCGCTGTTGCATGTAATCCTTCAGACAAAGCCGGGCGCAGACCCGTGCATCGATAAAGCCCATGTGTTGCGCACAACCCGTCAAGTTCATGCTTTCATCAAGTTATTGCATGTTTTGGCTAACACTTTGTGCAGCAACCACACCCGTAAGCGTAATCGAGCCACTGGGCTCTATAACGTTATTTCCTCTTCTTTCTCTTGTCGCAAAGAAAGGGAGGCTCCCTCGCGCACAAGTTAACCAGGGGAGGAGGAGATAATACTATGGACCAGGCACCGCCGAGGAAGTTTCGCCTCATCGGAAGCAAGAAATGTAAAAGCTAAGTTGCCAAAGTTGAGCAATCAATTTTAAATTTTCGTTATCTTCCTCGAGCGGTAGTACTTTGTATGGAAAACTCCTGCGCAGAGGAACCAAACCGTGATCGGTCGCGCCCTTACTTTGTTTCGAGTCCGCTCAACAACTTAAGTGAGCTATGCGGCTAGTCCGCGACAAGGTTGCTTGTCGGTAGCGACTTCGCCAAAGAAGTTGCTGAAGTTCCGCACTCGGTGCTCAAGGCAAGGGTGCCTGCACCGCAAGTTTCCCTAAATGCGCAGGCAGAAACGTACAAAGGAAGAAATCAAGTAGAGGAAATAACATTGCATCGATCGATTCAGATCAGTAATAAATTTGTAAAGTTATCTTCCTTGAACGACCGCGCTTTGTATGAGACACCCATGCGCGGAGGAACCAAATCATGACTGGTCGCGCCCTTACTTTGTTTCGAGTCCGCTCAACAACTTAAGTGAGTTGCGACTAGTCCGCGACAAGGTTGCTTGTCGGTAGCGACCCTTGCCAAAGAGGTGCTGAAGTCCACTTTTCGGCGCTTCGCCAGCAAGGGTGCCTGCACCGGCAAGTTTCCCTGAAAAGCGTAGGGTAATAACATACAAAACCAAGGGTCGAGTAAAGGAAGTAACATAGCAGATGTTGCCCAGAATAAAGTTATGTTACAAAGATGACTTATTGCGGCATCAAGCTAAATCGTCCTCGAACTGAAATAACGGTGAAGAGGAGAAGAAGGGCGCCACACCCAAGCCCCGGCAAGCCGGAGTTGTCGGGGCTGCGGCAAGCCGTAGTTGCCGGAGCTGACAAGCCGAGTTCTTGGGGCCGCGGCAAGCCAGAGTTGCCGGGGGCTGAGATATCAGATAAGCCTTTCGTCCTTTTTCAAACATCCCTTTTTCATTAAAAACATGAAAGACAGGATTACAAGCTTTAAATGCGGATAAGGCCCAAAGGCTTATAAATTAAAAGATAAGATGCCCGTAATCCTTTTCTGTCCCTCTTTCCGTGAGGTAGGTCAAGGAGGCGGGAAGGGCAAAAAACGCCTAGACGAGCTACGGGTGCCAGAAGACACCAAGAGAACATCCCGGGAGCTCCCCGAGGGCTTGACGGAGATGGCGGCGCCGGAAGCGGGGTTCGAAGACGGGGCGGCAGGCGTCAAGACTGCCGAGGGCACTACGCCTCAGACTCGACTTGACGGCCTTATCGCCATCCCTCTTCCCTTCCGCAGCCTCCCTACGCCGCGCCCAAGGAGACGACCCCGGGAGTTCAGGAGCCGGCGACACGGATGATGGGGTCGCCGGTGACATACGGGCGGCGCCCGACAACTAATCGGGCCCGCCAACCTCGTCGTCGCTGCCGCCTCCCTCCTCGTCACTCTCGCTCGAGGGGAATCTTCATTGTCGGAGGAGCTGTCCACGCAGCACTTCGCCCGAAAGTGCCAAGATCCCTCAAGACCTTGACGGAGAGGAGATCACCCTCCATTAACTTAAAATGGAGGGTAAACCCCGCCTCAGCTGTGGATGCGGGTGAACGCGTCTTCCACCCACGATCGAGATACATCACATTAGGGGCTGGGAATACAACACGGACTCGCATGCCGCTGATCCCACAGCCCCTCATGAGCAATCTCACGGTCACGGGCGGAACCGACTCCATCGCGCCCGCAAACGGAGCTGGAAGCCGGAGGCGACGACGAGGCGCCCGGTGCAGCCTGACGAAGAACTCGCAAGGGTCGTCCCCGGTATGGACCACCGCAGGGAGGGGAACCGCCGGCGGAGGCGGAGACGGCGAGCCGCCCCGTCCGCCTCTTCCTCGACCTCGTCCTCGACCTCGCCCCCTCCCTCTTCCTCTTGGGGCTGGCTCTGCCACCCCGGGCGTAGGGTTGAGAGGGGAGCGTTGTCTAGCGGCGACCCTCGCCGTCACCAATGAAGAACCAAGGCTCTTTTTCTCCATGGCGAATGAGAGAAAGGGGAGCAGAAACTGAAGAAAGGAGGAGATGGGAGAGTGCGGCCTTCAAGGCTCCCCTTCCGCCTTTTTAAGGAAGCAAGGTGGGGCTCAACCGCCTTTCGACAAATCAGGGCATAGGAAGAGCAGGGAATCGGGGCCGACCTGCTGCCTCTGCTCATGACGGCCCAGTTTCCCACTTCCACCGTCCGTGACCCCAAGAGCATGGGAACCACGTGGCGGGAATGCAGAGCGGAGGCGACGGGTGGAGCGACCCGCCGCCGCCCACTTCCCCACGACGCCGCAATCGACGCTGCGTTACGGGGGACGCGGCGGATCTGAGTGGGTTTGGTTTGGACCCAGGCAGCGTGCGTGCGTTCTGCTTGGGCTGGCCCAACAACGCCGGCACTGTATGGCCTGCACTGGGGCTCTTGTCGGTGTACTAAAGTAGGGGTACCTTAGTACCCGAACTTGTCTGCAACGGTCGCAGCGTCCAGCTGCAAGCCTCGCCAGGCGTCGCCAAGACCCTCCATGGCCATTCAGAGGCAAGACCCCGACAAGAGGAGCTTGTCGGGAAGGCCTCTAGGCAGACAAGGCCCCGACAAGAGGAGCTTGTCGGGAAGGCCACCTGTGCACGCAGAAGACAAGGCCCGGCAAGAGGAGCTTGCCGGGAAGGCCCAGGCGCGACAAGTCTCCGGGCGCGACAAGGATCCGGCCGCGGCAAAGGCGCTTGTCGTGGCATGCAGCTCCTCTCCGTCTCCGCTCCAGCTCACCCGGTGGCGTGTCGCCATGGGACCGTTCCATGGGCGTGTCGAGCAGCGCAGCCAGCGGAGAACAACGATGAGCGGCCGACAGCTCGCCATCGTGGCGAATGAGGCGCACTGACGGTCTGTTACCTTTGTTTTGGCGACAACGACAGGCATTTATTGCTCTTGTCCCTTACCGTCGAAAGTTAGGTATTTTTGCACTGTATACATCGCTCAATTAGGTGTACCAACTCCTGTTTTTACATTCGTACCCCCGCCTATGTTGCCACCTGTCGGAGACCCCTTGAGCATATAAAAGGAGGCCCGAGTGCAACGTAGAGGGGGTTCTGCGAGGTTCGGTTCGCGTCTTGCGCGAGGCTCAGTTCATTCAACTGGCCATAGACTAGATACACTCACGCTAGGTTTTGTGGCTGACATTGCTCCCTAGCAAGAACACAATAGATCAATCAGCAGCGTGAGGAGTTTTATCTCTCCGGAGAGCTCCGAAGCTGGGTAAAACCGCTCGTGTGCATCGCCTCGATCCGCTCTTCGTGCGACCTCCGCCCCCCTCCGAACCACAAGGGGCCTGCTCCGTCGGCCCCATAGGTGTCCATGGGTACGATCAGCCTCCCCGACACAACCCTCTCCACGGGGTCCTGTGCACCCACGCCTCCACAGCCTACTATTCATCCAGCCCTCCACCGGCTACCGTTCAACCAGCCCTCCACGGGGTCGTCCTGTTCATCCACCCGTCCACGGGGTCCTATTCATCCAGCGGCAACACCACGGTGTCCTGTTCATCCAGCGGTAACACCAGGTTTCTTGTTCATCCACACCCACTGGGAACTATTCATCCAAACCCCCAAAAAACGCTCATTGTTCATCCAGGGAAGGAGGCAGTAGGGTTCGATCGGCCTCAGTTAGCAGGAGTAATGAAGGAATCACTTGGGTTCAGTTAACATCAAGGGATCGATAGATCGCTCGGTTTCAGGAACGCGTAGCCTAGAGTGCAATCACTCAGGTTCAGTTAGAGCCCAACTCCTCTCTCAGGTTCAACTAGAGCCCAACGCCTCGCACACACGCGCGTACGTATGAGAGAAACACGCATCGCTCGGCCCCCGACCACCCACCGTAACCGGGGCCCCGATATTTTCCTTGCCGTCGCTTCTACCACGGTTTTTTCCGTCATGGACGGCCCAAAGAATGTCATGCAGCTTCGTCTCCGGCCCGACCAGGACGAAAAGCCCATTTTATGTCATGATTATTTGTCATAGAAGTAGGAGCCAACCACATCTATGATGATACCGGGTTTTTTCACAATTATCGTCATAGAAGTGTCATAAGCATGACAGAAAAAAATTCATTCGGCCCAAAATGTCATGGATATCTCTTTTTTTGTAGTGATGTGCTAAAAATTTGAGAGGGTTACGGAAAAGACTGGATGCACTTTCTGTACAAAGGGATTTCATTTTTTAACTTATTTTAACTCAAGGCTTTTTGTGCATTCAATACGCACCATTCAAAGCCACATCATCAATTTTCAACACATTTCTGACTTCATTTGCTATTTTTCATGCATTTAATGATTTTTGAGCTAAATGGTCCTAAAATTGAAAAGCACTACAAATGAACTCTGAAAAGGCTGAAATTGTCATAGTATCATAATTTCAGACACATAGCATGTGCTAAAACGTTCAGAGGGTTACGGCAAAAACTAGATGCACTTCGTGTACAAACTGGACACTCCCTTTCAAAGCATGAGTGTTTCGCACGAAAAGTCATCTATTACAAAGGGATTCATTTTTTTAACTTCTTTTAACTCAAGACTTTTTGTGCGTTCAATATGCACCATTCAAAGCCACATCATCAATTTTCAACCCATTTCTGACTTCATTTGCTATTTTTCATGCATTTAATGATTTTTTAGCTAAATGACCCTGAAATTGAAAAGCACTACAAATGAACTCTGAAAAGGCTGAAACTTGGCATGGTATCATAATTTCCCCCACATAGCATGTGCTAAAAAGTTGAGAGGGTTACGGAAAAAACTGGATGCACTTCGTGTACAAACTGGACAATCCCTTTCAAAGTCTGAGTGTTTCACACGAAAACTCATATATTACAAAGGGATTTCCATTTTTTAACTTATTTTAACTCAAGGCTTTTTGTGTATTCAATATGCACAATTCATAGCCATATCATCAATTGCTAACTCTTTTCAGACTTCATTTGCTATTTTTTATGCATTATTGATTTTTTGAGTTAAATGGCCCTGAAATTGAAAAGCACTACAAATTAGCTCTGAAAAAGGTTGAAACTTGGCATGGTATTATAATTTCAGCCACATAGCATGTGCTTAAAAGTTGAGAGGGTTACGGAAAAACTGGATGCACTTTGTGTACAAACATGACAATCTCTTTCAAAGTATCACGGTTTCGGACTAAAACTCATCTATTACAAAAGGATTTCATTTTTTTAAGTTATTTTAACTCAAGAATTTTTGTGCATTCAATATGCACCATTCAAAGCCACATCATCAATTTTCAACCCTTTTGTAACTTCATTTGCAATTTTTCATGCATTTAACGATTTTTGTGCTAAATGACCCAGAAATTGAAAATCTCTACAAATGAACTCGAAAGGTTGAAACTTGGCATCGTATCATAATTTCACCCACATAGCACGTGCTGAGAAGTTGAGAGGGTTACAGCAAAAATAGGATGCACTTCGTGTACAAACTTGACAATCTCTTTGAAAGTATCAGGGTTTCGGACGAAAACTCATGTATTACAAAGGGATTTCATTTTTGAACTTATTTTAACTCCAAACATTTTGTGTGTTCAATATGCACCATTCAAAGCCACAACATCAATTTTCAACCCTTTTATGACTTCATTCGCTATTTGTCATGCATTTAATAACTTTTTTGAGCTAAATGACCTTGAAATATAAAATCACTACAAATGAGCATGGAAAAGGTTGAAACTTGGCATGATATCATAATTTCACCCACATGGCATGTGCTAAAAAGTACAGAGGATTAAGGCAAAACTGGATACACTTCGTACAAACCGCAATCTCTTTCAAAGTATCACGATTACGAACGAAAACTCATCTATTACAAAGGGATTTCATTGTTTATCTTATTTTAATTCAAGGCTAGTTGTGCGTTCAATACGCACCATTCAAAGCCACATTATCAGTTTTCAACCCATTTCTTCTGACTTCATTTGCTATTTTTTATGCATTTAATGATTTTTGAGCTAAATGACCCTGAAATTGAAAAGCACTACAAATGAACTCTGAAAAGGCTGAAACTTGTCATGGTATCATAATTTCAGACACATAGCATGTGCTAAAACATTTAGAGGGTTACGGCAAAAACTGGATGCACTTCGTGTACAAACTGGATGCATTTCAAAGTATGAGTGTTCCGCACGAAAAGTCATTTATTACAAAGGGATTTCATTTTCTAAACTTAATTTAACTAAAGACTTTTTGTGCGTTCGGTATACACCATTCAAAGCCACATCATCAATTTTCAACCCATTTCTGACTTCATTTGCTATTTTTCATGCATTTAATGATTTTTTTGCGCTAAATGACCCTGAAATAGAAAAGCACTACAAATGAACTCTGAAAAGGCTGAAACTTGGCGTAGTATCATAATTTCAGCCACATAGCATGTTCTAAAACGTTGAGGGGGTTACGGCAAAAACTGGATGCACTTCGTGTACAAATTGGACAATCCCTTCCAAAGTATGAGTGTTTCGCACGAAAACTCATATATTACAAAGGGATTTCCATTTTTTAACTTATTTGAACTCAAGGCTTTTTGTGTGTTCAATATGCACAATTCAAAGCCATATCATCAATTTTCAACCCTTTTCTGACTTCATTTGCTATTTTTCATGCATTTAATGTTTTTTTAAGCTAAATGACCCTGAAATTGAAAAGCACTAAAAATGAGCTCTAAAAAGGTTGAAACTTGGCATGGTATCATAATTTCAGCCATATAGCATGTGCTTAAAAGTTGAGAGGGTTAAGGAAAAAACTGGATGCACTTTGTGTACAAACATGAGAATCTCTTTTAAAATATCACGGTTTCGGACGAAAACTCATCTATTACAAAGGGATTTCATTTTTTAACTTATTTTAACTCCCGATTTTTTTTGCATTCAATATGCACCATTCAAAGCCACATCATCAATTTTCGACCCTTTTGTGACTTCATTTGCTTATTTTCATGCATTTAATGATTTTTGTGCTAAATGGCCCAGAAATTGGAAATCTCTACAAATGAACTCTGAAAAGGTTGAAACTTGGCATCGTATCAAAATTTCACCCACATAGCATGTGCTAAGAAGTTGAGAGGGTTACGGCAAAAACAGGATGCACTTCGTGTACAAACTTGACAAGCTTTTTCAAAGTATCAGGGTTTCGGACGAAATCTCATGTATTACAAAGGGATTTCATTTTTGAACTTATTTTAACTCCAGACATTTTGTGTGTTCAATATGCACCATTCAAAGCCACAACATCAATTTTCAACCCTTTTCTAACTTCATTCGCTATTTGTCATGCATTTAATAATATTTTTCAGCTAAATGACCATGAAATAGAAAAGCACTACAAATGAGCACTGAGAAGGTTGAAACTTGGCTTGATATTTCACCCACATAGCATGTGGTATGAAATTGAGAAGCTTACGGCAAAAACTGGATGCACTTCGTGTACAAACTGGACAATCTCTTTGAAAGTATCACGGTTTCGGAAGAAAACTTGTCTATTACATAGGGATTTCATTTTTTTGAACTTACTTTAACTCCAGACTTTTTGTGCGTTCAATAAGCACCATTCAAAGCCACATCATCAATTTTCAACCCTTTTCTGACTTCATTTGAAAATTTACATGCATTTAATGATTTTTTTTGAGCTAAATGACCCTGAAATTGAAAGGAACTACAACTGAACTCTGAAAAGGTTGAAACTTGCATGGTATCATAATTTCCGGCACATAGCATGTGCTAAAAACTTCAGAGGTTTACGGAAAAAACTGGATGCACTTTGTGTACAAACTGGATAATCTCTTTCAAAATACCAGGGTTTCGGACAAAAACTCATCTATAACAAAGGGATTTCATTTTTTAACTTATTTTAACTCCACATTTCTGTGCGTTCTATATGCACCATTCAAAGCCACATCATCAATTTTCAACCCTTTTCTGACTTCATTTGCTATTTTTCATACATATAATTATTTTTTTGAGCTAAATGACCCTGAAATTGAAAAGCATTACAAATTAGCTCTCAAAAGGTTAAAACATGGCATGGTATCATAATTTCAGCCACATAGCATGTGCTAAAACGTTGAGAGGTTTATGGCTAAAACTGGATGAACTACGTGCACAAACTGGACAATTCCATTAAAAGTATGAGTGTTTCGCACGTAAATTCATATATTAGAAAGGGATTTTGGTTTTTTAACTTACTTTAACTCAAGGCTTTTTGTGCGTTCAATATGCATAATTCAAAGCCATATCATCAATTTTCAACCCTTTTCTGACTTCATTTGCTATTTTTCATGCATTTAATGATTTTTTGAGCTAAGTGACCCTGCAATTGGAAAGCACTATAAATTAGCTCTGAAAAGGTTGAAATTTGGCATGGTATCATAATTTCAGCCACATAGCATGTGCTTAAAAGTTGAGAGGGTTACGGAAAAAACTGGATGTACTTTGTGTAGAAACATGACAATCTCTTTCAAAGTATCACGGTTTCGGACGAAAACTCATCTATTATAAAGGGATTTCATTTTTTAACTTATTTTAACTCCAGAATTTTTGTGCATTCAATATGCACCATTCAAAGCCACATCATCAATTTTCAACCCTTTTGTGACTTCATTTGCTATTTTTCATGCATTTAATGATTTTTGTGCTAAATGACCCAGAAATTGAAAATCTCTACAAATGAACTCTGAAAAGGTTGAAAGATGGCATCGTATCATAATTTCACCCACATAGCATGTGTTAAGAAGTTGAGAGGGTTACGGCAAAAACAGGATGCACTTCGTGTACAAACTTGACAATCTCTTTCAAAGTATCCGGGTTTCGAACGAAAACCCATGTATTACAAAGGGATTTCATTTTTGAACTTATTTTAATTCCAGATATTTTGTTTGTTCAATATGCACCATTCAAAGCCACAACATCAATTTTTAACCATTTTACGACTTCATTCGCTATTTTTCATGCATTTAATAATTTTTTTGACCTAATGACCATGAAATAGAAAAGCACTACAAATGAGCACTCAGAAGGTTGAAACTAGGCTTGATATTTCACCCACATAGCATGTGGTATGAAATTGAGAAGCTTACGGCAAAAACTGGATGCACTTCGTGTACAAACTGGACACTCCCTTTCAAAGCATGAGTGTTTCGCACGAAAAGTCATCTATTACAAAGGGATTCATTTTTTTAACTTCTTTTAACTCAAGACTTTTTGTGCGTTCAATATGCACCATTCAAAGCCACATCATCAATTTTCATCCCATTTCTGACTTCATTTGCTATTTTTCATGCATTTAATGATTTTTTGCGCTAAATGACCCTGAAATAGAAAAGCACTACAAATAAACTCTGAAAAGGCTAAAACTTGGCATGGTATCATAATTTCATCCACATAGCATGTGCTAAAATGCTGAGAGGGTTACGGCAAAAACTGCATGCACTTCGTGTACAAACTGGACAATCACTTTCAAAGTATGAGTGTTTCACACGAAAACTCATATATTACAAAGGGATTTCCATTTTTTAACTTATTTTAACTCAAGGCTTTTTGTGTATTCAATATGCACAATTCATAGCCATATCATCAATTGTTAACTCTTTTCAGACTTCATTTGCTATTTTTTATGCATTATTGATTTTTTGAGTTAAATGGCCCTGAAATTGAAAAGCACTACAAATGAGCTCTGAAAAGGTTGAAACTTGGCATGGTATTATAATTTCAGCCACATAGCATGTGCTTAAAAGTTGAGAGGGTTACGGAAAAACTGGATGCACTTTGTGTACAAACATGACAATCTCTTTCAAAGTATCACGGTTTCGGACTAAAACTCATCTATTACAAAAGGATTTCATTTTTTTAAGTTATTTTAACTCAAGAATTTTTGTGCATTCAATATGCACCATTCAAAGCCACATCATCAATTTTCAACCCTTTTGTAACTTCATTTGCAATTTTTCATGCATTTAACGATTTTTGTGCTAAATGACCCAGAAATTGAAAATCTCTACAAATGAACTCTGAAAAGGTTGAAACTTGGCATCGTATCATAATTTCACCCACATAGCACGTGCTGAGAAGTTGAGAGGGTTACAGCAAAAATAGGATGCACTTCGTGTACAAACTTGACAATCTCTTTGAAAGTATCGTGGTTTTGAATGAAAACTCATGTATTACAAAGGGATTTCATTTTTGAACTTATTTTAACTCCAAACATTTTGTGTGTTCAATATGCACCATTCAAAGCCACAACATCAATTTTCAACCCTTTTATGACTTCATTCGCTATTTGTCATGCATTTAATAACTTTTTTGAGCTAAATGACCTTGAAATAGAAAATCACTACAAATGAGCATGGAAAAGGTTGAAACTTGGCATGATATCATAATTTCACCCACATGGCATGTGCTAAAAAGTACAGAGGATTAAGGCAAAAACTGGATACACTTCGTGTACAAACTGGCAATCTCTTTCAAAGTATCACGATTACGAACGAAAACTCATCTATTACAAAGGGATTTCATTGTTTATCTTATTTTAATTCAAGTCTAGTTGTGCGTTCAATACGCACCATTCAAAGCCACATTATTAGTTTTCAACCCATTTCTGACTTCATTTGCTATTTTTTATGCATTTAATGATTTTTGAGCTAAATGACCCTGAAATTGAAAAGCACTACAAATGAACTCTGAAAAGGCTGAAACTTGTTGTGGTATCATAATTTCAGACACATAGCATGTGCTAAAACATTTAGAGGGTTACGGCAAAAACTGGATGCACTTCGTGTACAAACTGGATGCATTTCAAAGTATGAGTGTTCCGCACGAAAAGTCATTTATTACAAAGGGATTTCATTTTCTAAACTTAATTTAACTAAAGACTTTTTGTGCGTTCAGTATACACCATTCAAAGCCACATCATCAATTTTCAACCCATTTCTGACTTCATTTGCTATTTTTCATGCATTTAATGATTTTTTTGCGCTAAATGACCCTGAAATAGAAAAGCACTACAAATGAACTCTGAAAAGGCTGAAACTTGGCGTAGTATCATAATTTCAGCCACATAGCATGTTCTAAAACGTTGAGGGGGTTACGGCAAAAACTGGATGCACTTCGTGTACAAATTGGACAATCCCTTCCAAAGTATGAGTGTTTCGCTCTAAAACTCATATATTACAAAGGGATTTCCATTTTTTAACTTATTTGAACTCAAGGCTTTTTGTGTGTTCAATATGCACAATTCAAAGCCATATCATCAATTTTCAACCCTTTTCTGACTTCATTTGCTATTTTTCATGCATTTAATGATTTTTTAAGCTAAATGACCCTGAAATTGAAAAGCACTAAAAATGAGCTCTAAAAAGGTTGAAACTTGGCATGGTATCATAATTTCAGCCATATAGCATGTGCTTAAAAGTTGAGAGGGTTAAGGAAAAAACTGGATGCACTTTGTGTACAAACATGAGAATCTCTTTTAAAATATCACGGTTTCGGACGAAAACTCATCTATTACAAAGGGATTTCATTTTTTAACTTATTTTAACTCCCGATTTTTTTTGCATTCAATATGCACCATTCAAAGCCACATCATCAATTTTTGACCCTTTTGTGACTTCATTTGCTTATTTTCATGCATTTAATGATTTTTGTGCTAAATGGCCCAGAAATTGGAAATCTCTACAAATGAACTCTGAAAATGTTGAAACTTGGCATCGTATCAAAATTTCACCCACATAGCATGTGCTAAGAAGTTGAGAGGGTTACGGCAAAAACAGGATGCACTTCGTGTACAAACTTGACAAGCTTTTTCAAAGTATCAGGGTTTCGGACGAAATCTCATGTATTACAAAGGGATTTCATTTTTGAACTTATTTTAACTCCAGACATTTTGTGTGTTCGATATGCACCATTCAAAGCCACAACATCAATTTTCAACCCTTTTCTAACTTCATTCGCTATTTGTCATGCATTTAATAATATTTTTCAGCTAAATGACCCTGAAATAGAAAAGCACTACAAATGAGCACTGAGAAGGTTGAAACTTGGCTTGATATTTCACCCACATAGCATGTGGTATGAAATTGAGAAGCTTACGGCAAAAACTGGATGCACTTCGTGTACAAACTGGACAATCTCTTTGAAAGTATCACGGTTTCGGAAGAAAACTTGTCTATTACATAGGGATTTCATTTTTTTAACTTACTTTAACTCCAGACTTTTTGTGCGTTCAATAAGCACCATTCAAAGCCACATCATCAATTTTCAACCCTTTTCTGACTTCATTTGAAAATTTACATGCATTTAATGATTTTTTTGAGCTAAATGACCCTGAAATTGAAAGGAACTACAACTGAACTCTGAAAAGGTTGAAACTTGCATGGTATCATAATTTCAGGCACATAGCATGTGCTAAAAACTTCGGAGGTTTACGGAAAAAACTGGATGCACTTTGTGTACAAACTGGACAATCTCTTTCAAAATACCAGGGTTTCGGACAAAAACTCATCTATAACAAAGGGATTTCATTTTTTTAACTTATTTTAACTCCACATTTCTGTGCGTTCAATATGCACCATTCAAAGCCACATCATCAATTTTCAACCCTTTTCTGACTTCATTAGCTATTTTTCATACATATAATTATTTTTTTGAGCTAAATGACCCTGAAATTGAAAAGCATTACAAATTAGCTCTCAAAAGGTTAAAACATGGCATGGTATCATAATTTCAGCCACATAGCATGTGCTAAAACGTTGAGAGGTTTATGGCTAAAACTGGATGAACTACGTGCACAAACTGGACAATTCCATTAAAAGTATGAGTGTTTCGCACGTAAATTCATATATTAGAAAGGGATTTTGGTTTTTTAACTTACTTTAACTCAAGGCTTTTTGTGCGTTCAATATGCATAATTCAAAGCCATATCATCAATTTTCTGCCCTTTTCTGACTTCATTTGCTATTTTTCATGCATTTAATGATTTTTTGAGCTAAATGACCCTGCAATTGGAAAGCACTATAAATTAGCTCTGAAAAGGATGAAATTTGGCATGGTATCATAATTTCAGCCACATAGCATGTGCTTAAAAGTTGAGAGGGTTACGGAAAAAACTGGATGTACTTTGTGTACAAACATGACAATCTCTTTCAAAGTATCACGGTTTCGGACGAAAACTCATCTATTATAAAGGGATTTCATTTTTTAACTTATTTTAACTCCAGAATTTTTGTGCATTCAATACGCACCATTCAAAGCCACATCATCAATTTTCAACCCTTTTGTGACTTCATTTGCTATTTTACATGCATTTAATGATTTTTGTGCTAAATGACCCAGAAATTGAAAATCTCTACAAATGAACTCTGAAAAGGTTGAAAGATGGCATCGTATCATAATTTCACCCACATAGCATGTGTTAAGAAGTTGAGAGGGTTACGGCAAAAACGGGATGCACTTCGTGTACAAACTTGACAATCTCTTTCAAAGTATCCGGTTTGACGAAAACCCATGTATTACAAAGGGATTTCATTTTTGAACTTATTTTAACTCCAAACATTTTGTGTGTTCAATATGCACCATTCAAAGCCACAACATCAATTTTCAATAATTTTCCGACTTCATTCGCTATTTGTCATGCATTTAATAATTTTTTTGACCTAATGACCCTGAAATAGAAAAGCACTAAAATGAGCACTGAGAAGGTTGAAACTTGGCTTGATTTTTCACCCACATAGCATGTGGTATGAAATAGAGAAGCTTACGGCGAAAATTGGATGCACTTCGTGTACAAACTGGACAATCTCTTTGAAAGTATCACGGTTTCGGAAGAAAACTTATCCATTACATAGGGATTTCATTTTTTAACTTATTTTAACTCCAGACTTTTTGTGCGTTCAATAAGCACCATTCAAAGCCACATCATCAATTTTCAGCCCTTTCCTGACTTCATTTGAAAATTTTCATGCATTTAATGATTTTTTGAGCTAAATGACCCTGAAATTGAAAGGAACTACAACTGAACTCTTAAAAGCTTGAAACTTGGCATGGTATCATAATTTCAGGCACATAGGATGTGCTAAAAAGTTCAGAGGGTTACGGGAAAAACTGGATGCACTTTGTGTACAAACTGGACAATCTCTTTCAAAATATCATTGTTTCGGACAAAAACTCATCTATAACAAAGGGATTTCATTTTTTAACTTATTTTAACTCCACATTTTTGTGCGTTCAATATGCACCATTCAAAGACACATCATCAATTTTCAACCCTTTTCTGACTTCATTTGCTATTTTTCATACATATAATTATTTTTTTGAGCTAAATGACTCTGAAATTGAAAAGCATTACAAATTAGATCTCAGAAGGTTAAAACATGGCATGGTATCATAATTTCAGCCACATAGCATGTGCTAAAACGTTGAGAGGTTTATGGCTAAAACTAGATGCACTGCGTGCACAAACTGGACAATCCCATTGACAGTATGAGTGTTTCGCACGTAAACTCATATATTAGAAAGGGATTTTGGTTTTTTAACTTACTTTAACTCAAGGCTTTTTGTGCGTTCAATATGCATAATTCAAAGCCATATCATCAATTTTCAGCCCCTTTCTGACTTCATTTGCTATTTTTCATGCATTTAATGATTTTTTTGAGCTAAATGGCCCTGGAATTGGAAAGCACTACAAATTAGCTCTGAAAAGGTTGAAATTTGGCATGGTATCATAATTTCAGCCACATAGCATGTGCTTAAAAGTTTAGAGGGTTACGGAAAAAACTGGATGCACTTTGGGTACAAACTGGACAACCTCTTTCAAAATATCAGGGTTTCGGACAAAAACTCATTTATAACAAAGGGATTTCATTTTTTAACTTATTTTAACTCCAGATTTTTGTGCGTTCAATATGCACCATTCAAAGCCACGTCATTAATTTTCAACCCTTTTCTGACTTCATTTGCTATTTTTCATACATATAATTATTTTTTTGAGCTAAATGACCCTGAAATTTAAAAGCATTACAAATTAGCTCTCAAAAGGTTAAAACAGGCATGGTATCATAATTTCGGCCACATAGCATGTGCTAAAATGTTGAGAGGGTTATGGCTAAAACTGGATGCACTGCGTGCACAAACTGGACAATCCCATTCAAAGTATCAGTGTTTCGCACATAAACTCATATATTAGAAAGGGATTTCGGTTTTTTAACTCACTTTAACTCAAGGCTTTTTGTGCGTTCAATATGCACAATTCAAAGCCATATCATCAATTTTCAACCCTTTTCTGACTTCATTTGCTGTTTTTCTTGCATTTTATGATTTTTTGAGCTAAATGACCCTGAAATTGAAAAGCACTACAAATAAGCTCTGAAATGGTTGAAACTTGGCATGGTATCATAATTTCAGCCACATAGCTTGTGCTCAAAAGTTGAGAGGGTTATGGGAAAAACTGGATGCACTTTGTGTACAAACATGACAATCTCTTTCAAACAAAACGGTTTCGGACGAAAACTCATCTATTACAAAGGGATTACATTTTTGTTACTTATTTTAACTCCAGGCTTTTCGTGCGTTCAATATGCACCATTCAATGCCACATCATCAATTTTCAACCCTTTTGTGAATTCATTTGCTATTTTTCATGCATTTAATGATTTTTGTGCTAAATGACCCTGAAATTGAAAATCTCTAAAAATGAACTCTGAAATGGTTGAAACATGGCATGGTATCGTAATTTCACCCACATAGCATGTGCTAAGAAGTTGAGAGGGTTGCGGAAAAAACTGGATGCACTTCGTGTACAAACTTGACAATCTCTTTCGAAGTATCAGGGTTTCGGACGAAAACTCATGTATAACAAAGGGATTTCATTTTTTAACTTATTTTAACTCCAGACTTTTGTGTGTTCAGTATGCACCATTCAAAGCCATATCATCAATTTTCAACCCCTTTCTGCCTTAATTTGCTATTTTCATGCATTTAATGATTTTTTAGCTAAATGACCCTGAAATTGAAAGGCACTACAAATGAACTCTGAAATGGTTGTAACTTGACATGGTATCATAATTTCACCCACATAGCATGTGATAAGAGGTTGAGAGGGTTACAGCAAAAAATTGGATGCAGTTCGTGTACAAACTTGACAATCTCTTTCAAAGTATCAGGGTTTCGGACGAAAACTCATCTATTACAAAGGGATTTCATTTTTACCCTATTTTAACTCCATAATTTTTGTGTGTACAATATGCACCATTCAATGCCACATCATTAATTTTCAACCCTTTTCTGACTTCATTCGCTATTTTTCATGCATTCATTGATTTTTTGAGCTAAATGACTCTGAAATTGAAAAGCACTACAAATGAACTCTGAAAAGGTTGAAACTTGGCATGGTATCATAATTTCACCCACATAGCATGTGCTAAAACTAGGCCTGGGCATTCGGTATATACCGGAATATCGGTTTCTACCATTCGGTGTTTTCATAAATTCGGTTTCCAAAGATAAAAACCAAAAAATACATCTTAAAATAGCTAACCGAATATTCGTTTAACGGAGTTTTGGGTTTGGTATTCGGTTTATACATATTTACCGAATATGCTAAAAGAATTTGAGCCGCATGCTTGGCACCCATCCTCGTGCACTCTTATATACCCAATCTATCCAACTGCTTGTGCGTGGCCAGCCGAGGTGGGACTAAACATCAACGGGCAGCGCCTCATGGTTCTATAGGTACGCACGTACAAGCACAACGGCCATACAGTTGCCTCATCACACGAGAAGAACAAGCCCACAACGTCTTCTCTCCTTGGGCCTTACATGCACTTTTTTTCCACAACATAATATCATTCCCGTGGACTTATCCAACCAGCTGCATGGGATCCTTGTCTCAATAAGTAAGAGCTGCATGCGCTTCTGTTACACGCACGGATCTGGCGTGCGATATTTTATTCTGGCGCGGGAGAGCAAGCTGATTTGGCTATTCGTTTAGCACCTACACATAAGCTCGGTTTTTTATTAGGATAACCTGGGTACTACCGAACCGAGAAAATTTAGTTCGGTTAGCAAGTGTGAAAACCAAATCTTTCTGTACTAACCAAAAAAACCAAAAGTTCGGTTTATTCTGTTTCGGCATTGGTTTGGTCTTCGGTTCATCGGTTCTTTTGCCCACCCCTAGCTAAAATGTTGAGAGGGTTACAACAAAAACTAGATGCACTTCGTGTACACACTGGACAATCTCTTTCAATTTATGAGTGTTTCGAACGAAAACTCATCTATTACAAAGGGATTTCCGTTTTTAACTTATTTTAACTCCAGGCTATTTGTGTGTTCAATACACACAATTCAAAGCCATATCACCAATTTTTAACCCTTTTTTGACTTCATTTTCTATTTTTCATGCAATTGATGATATTTTTGAGCTAAATGACCCTGAAATTAAAAGGCACTACAAATGAACTCTGAAAAAGACTGAAACTTGGCATGGTATCATAATTTCAACCACATAGCATGTGCTAAAAAGTTGAGAGGGTTACGAAAAAACTGGATGCACTTCGTGTACAAACTCTACAATCCCTTTCAAAGTCTGAGTGTTTCGGACAAAAACTCATCTATAACAAAGGGATTTCATTTTTTTTAACTTATTTTAACTCCAGAATTTTTGTGTGTTCAATATGCACCATTCAAAGCCACATCATCAATTTTCAACTCTTTTCTGACTTCATTCGCTATTTTTGATTTATTTAATGATTTTTTTGAGCTAAATGACCCTGAAATTAAAAAGCACTAAAAATGAGTTCTGAAAAGGAAGAAACTTGGCATGGTATCATAATTTTACCCACATAGCATGTGCTAAAAAGTTGAGAGGGTTAAGGCAAAAGCTAGATGCTTTCGTGTACAAACTGGACAATCTCTTTCAAAGTATCACGGTTTCGGACGAAAACTCATCTATTACAAAGGGATTTCATTTTTTAACTCATTTTAACTCCGGACTTTTTGTGCGTTTAATATGCACCATTCAAAGCCACATCATCAATTTTCAACCCATTTCTGACTTCATTTGCTATTTTTCATGCATTTAATGATTTTTGAGCTAAATGACCCTGAAATTGAAAAGCACTACGAATAAACTCTGAAAAGGCTGAAACTTGGTATGGTATCATAATTTCCCCCACATAGCATGTGCTAAAAAGTTGAGAGGGTTATGGAAAAAACTGGATTCACTTCGTGTACAAACTGGACAATCCCTTTCAAAGTATGAGTGTTTCGGACAAAAATTCATCTATAACAAAGGGATTTCATTTTTTAACTTATTTTAACTCCAGAATTTCTGTGTGTTCAGTATGCACCATTCAAAGGCACATCATCAATTTCAACCTTTTTCTAACTTCATTTGCTATTTTTTCATGTATTTGATGATTTTTTTAGCTAAATGACCCTGAAATTGAACAGCACTAAAAATGAGCTCTGCAAAGGTTGAAACTTGGCATGGTATCATAATTTCACCCACATAGCATGTGCTAAAAGCAAGATGCTTTCGTGTACAAACTGGACAATCTCTTTCAAAGTATCACGGTTTCGGACGAAAACTCATCTATTACAAAGGGATTCCATTTATTAACTTATTTTAACTCCAGACTTTTTGTGCGTTCAATATGCACCATTCAAAGCCACATCATCAATTTTCAACCCTTTTCTAACTTCATTTGCTATTTTTCATGCATTTAATGATTTTTTGAGCTAAATGACCCTGAAATTGAAAAGCACTACAAATGATCTCTGAAAACGTTGAAACTTGGCATCGTACCATAATTTCACCCACATAGCAGGTCCTAAAAAGTTGAGAGGGTTAAGGCAAAAGCTAGATGCATTCGTGTACAAACTGGACAATCTCTTTCAAAGTATCATGGTTTCGGACGAAAACTCATCTATTACAAAGGGATTTCATTTTTTAACTTTTTTTAACTCCAGACTTTTTGTGCGTTCAATATGCACCATTCAAAGCCACATCATCAATTTTCAACCCTTTTCTGACTTCATTTGCTATTTTTCATGCATTTAATGATTTTTTGAGCTAAATGACCCTGAAATTGAAAAGCACTACAAATGATCTCTGAAAAGGTTGAAACTTGGCATGGTATCATAATTCCACCCACATTGCAGGTGCTAAGAAGTTGAGAGGGTTACGTCAAAAACTGGATGCACTTCATGTACAAACTTGACAATTTCCTTCAAAGTATCAGGGTTTCGGACGAAAACTCATGTATTAGAAAGGGATTTCATTTTTAACATATTTTAACTCAAGACCTTTTGTGCGTTCAATATGCACCATTCAAAGCCACATCATCAATTTTCAACCATTTTTTTGACTTCGTTCGCTATTTGTCATGCATTTAATGATTTTCTGAGCTAAATGACCCTGAAATAGAAAAGCACTACAAATAAGCTCTGAAAAGGTTGAAACTTGGTATGGTATTTCACCCACATAGCATGTGCTAAGAAGTTGAGAGGGTTACTATCGTGGATGTGTCACGGCAGATGTCCTCATGGAACGACTTAGTTGTGGAGCCATTGCGACGAGAGTAGCTTAAAGGGTTTAAAAGAGACAAAGGACATAAGGAGTTTATACTGGTTCGGCCCCTTGCGGTGAAAGTAAAGTCCTAATCCAGTTTGGGGTGGTATTGCTAGGGTTTCAATGACCAGGGAGCAAATACGCTTTGCCTGGCTCTCAAGCTGTTGTTTCTTGCCCTAAGCCGCTGCCGGGTTGCCCCTTATATACACGGGTTGATGCCCTGCGGCCTACAGAGTCTCGGCCGGCTCATATAACGTGTCCGGCTCGGTGATTTATTGTAACGCCCCGAGACCGATGCTCCAGACGGCTTCCATATTTTCGTTATCGCCGTGTGTTTTTATTTGTTTGTTGCATTTCATCATGACATCATCCGCATTGCATCGGCACTGGTTGCCGTCATTGTTTTTAAAACTTGCATCCGTTCGTAGTTGCCGTGTCCCCCTGCCTTCGTAGACGGTTCTGAGTCCCATCAGGGTTTAAGTTCCCATTTGACCTCGTTCACATAACCCCTCTTTGCACAGTGCATCGCCCCCTCGCCCGTGTCCGAAATTTCCCCGAACCTGACCCGGGCAGTCATGACCGATGGGTCCGGATCATCCCCCAACATCTATAAAATAGCTCCTTTTTCTCTTTTGGACTCCCTAGCCTATTTATTTCGAACCGTCCGATTACGATCGGAGGGACCTAGATAACTTCTACCCTAATCCTCTGCCTATATAAGTCTAACCCTAGACCTAGCCGTCCCATCCATCAAATCCTCCCCCTGCCCACTCGGCCGCCGCCACCCTCTTCCTTGGGATCGCGCCCGATCCAAAAATCCACCAGCCAACCACTTCTCCTCGATCCAAATCCTCCCCGACCACCTTCCTTGTTTTCCGCGGATGCTCGCGCCTCCACGACCCCTCCTCAGACATCCTCGATCCACTCCACCCGACCTCCTGCCTCCCGACGCCCTCGCTCCACGCCCGCAGCCCAGCAGCCGTTTGAGGTCCAGATCGGGAGGAACCCGAGCTCCCCATCTTCGTGCAGCCGCGGCGACCACGAAAGCACAGCCTTGCCGGAGCCCCAGCAGGGACTGCTCGTCGCCCCTCTCCTTCCTCCCGTTCTTCTTCTCTCTCTGCTCTAATTTCCCTCTCTTCCCCGTGTTCCCCTGCAGGAGCACCAGACCATGACCATCGTCCCGTGCCGTCGGACCTCGATGAGAACCTCGCCTTCCCGTGCCTGTGCCATCGTGCCTCGTCATTGCCGCCTCTCCGTTCACGCCGCCGCGCCCAAGATCCACCGTGCTAATCCGCCAGGCCAGCCGCATCTCCGCCTCGGATCCGCCGGCTTCATCCCGTTCTGGGTCTTCCCCGCCTCAGCTCCTCCTCACCTCGTCCGCGTCGCCAGGATCGCGTCAAGTCCACCACCGTTGTTGTCACGCCCAATATGCGACCCTATCCAAAAGGAACTCAAAGGTCCCACCAAGGATAGACCCGCATATTGAAACGCTTTTGCAAGGTGGATATCATTACATCAACATTACATAATAGATGGGGATACATACATAAGGCATACAATGCCACAAGAATACATCAACAACATATACAAGATCAATATCGACTACGGATGAAACATAAACAGAAACTCAAACGACATCCACCCTGCTAGCCCGGGATGCCGACACGGAACCTATCCCCGATCGAAGAAGCAGAAGAAGAACTCCAAAACAAGTAAACATCGCTCTCACGTCATGATCATCGCATAACATGTACCTGCAACTGTTGGTGTAGAAATCTGTGAGCCACGAGGACTCAGCAATCCCATTACCATGGGTTTCAAGACTAGCAAAGCTTAAAGGGAAAGGAAGGGGTAAAGTGGTGAGGTTGCAGCAGCGGCTAAGCTTATATGGTGGCTAACATACGCAAATGAGAGCGAGAATAGAAACAAAGGAACGGTCGTCAACTAGTAATGATCAAGAAGCGATCCTGAACTCCTACTTACGCCGACATAACCCGAAACCGTGTTATCCTCTCGATCAACCCCGAAAAGAGACACTCACGCGTTACGCTGCAGTTGGTGTATTTTAGAAGAGTTTACTTCAAGTTTACTACAACCGGATATTAACAAATTCCCATCTGCCACGTAACCGCGGGCACGGCTTTCGAAAGTTTAAACCCTGTAGGGGTGTCCCAACTTAGCCCATGATAAGCTCTCGCGATCAACGAAGGATATTCCTTCTCCCCGGGAAGACCCGATCAGTCTCGGAATCCGGCTACAAGACATTTCGACAAAGAATAAAACAAGACCAGCAAGACCGCCCGATGCGCCGACAATCCCGATAGGAGCTGCACATATCTCGTTCTCAGGGCAACACCGAATAAGCTAAGCGTATAGGTACCGACGTAACCCAAGTTGCCAAGGGATGGTCCCGCACGGTGCTCTAGTTTGGACCAACACTTAGACAAGCATTGGCCCGGGAGGCTGAATAAAGATGACCCTTGGGCTGGCCGACCCAAGGGAAAAATAGGTGGTGATGAGGCAAATGGTAAAACCAAGGTTGGGCCTTGCTGGAGGAGTCTTATTCAAAGCGAACTGTCAAGGGGGTCCCATAAATCACCCAACCGCGTTAGGGACACAAAATCTGGGAACATAATACCGATATGACGGAAACTAGGGCGGCAAGAGTGGAACAAAACACCAGGCATAAGGCCGAGCCTTCCACCCTTTACCAAGTATATAGATGCATTAATAATATAAGAGATATTGTGATATCCCAACAATAAACATAATCCAACATGGAGCAATCTTCATCTTCACCTGCAACTAGCAACGCTATAAGAGGGGCTGAGCAAAAGCGGTAACATAGCCAAACAACGGTTTGTTAGGAAGGGTGACAACGGTTAGAGGTTCATGGCAATTTGGGAGGCTTGAGCAGCAAGAGATAGGTAACGCAGCATAGCGATAGAACAAAGCAACTAGCATAGCAATGATAGTAATGAGATCCAAGGTGACGGTCATCTTGCCTGAAATCCCGCAAGGAAGAAGAACGAGTCCATGAAGAAGATGAAGGCACGAAGACGAACCAAGCGTAGACGAACGAATCCTCACGATCGCAATGAAACGGGAACTATCGAGAAGAAGCACACAACATGGTAAACACACCACACATGAACAAGGCATGATGCACAACAAGCATGATGCATGACAAAGCTACCTGAAGCTACTCATGGCAAGAGATGATGCAAACAAGAGCAGCACATCAAATCAAGTTTAAATGAGGCCGGAAACAACATAGAACAATTCCGGTAAGTCCTCATATGCAAATTTTGAAATTGGTCCAGATCTAAATAAACCTTATGTTCAAGTTGTTAAATAGCAAGTTAAAGAGCACCACGAAGATCTACACGAGATTCTAGTCAAGTTACATATAAAGTTCATTAGATTTGGAACTACGGCCTAGAAGATATGAGCAAAACAAGATAAACATGGCATTGATGCAAAATGCATACAAAATCAAGCAAACACTCTCAAAACAAGGATGCAACATGATAATATGAAACTACATGAAAAAACAAGCAAGTTTCATATAGACCACACTCAAAACGGAGCAACGGTTCAACACATACACATGAAACAAGTTATAGCAACAATCTGTCCAAAACAGCAACTAGGCATATTGCAAGCACCAAAACAACAAGCTAAAGCATCTTAACATGAGAATAAAAGGCATGTGCACGATATACAGGTAAAGCATTACAAAACATGAACACTGAGCTATCTCCAGAAATCACTAGAACATGCTCAAAAACACATGGCAAGATTGCAAATATTAACAGTTTCAGGCTTAGCAGAAATAACATCAGGTTGCAATGTTTAGAGCTATCAAACAACATGCTACAGGAACTTATCATGGCAAAAAAAGGCATGGCATGAATCTACTAATTGCATAGAACAAAAGTACTTTACTGACCATGAGCCAAAAGGGCACAGAAAAATATGATGGCACCCATGTAAACATAGCAAGTTATGACAGATTCATACATGGCAGGAACAACAATAAGTAGACATGTTGGTGAGCTTGAACCACTCACCACAGAGCAATACATGGCATGGCAAGGCAACTCAAAGTAATAAGACATGTTTATTAAGCTAATAATGGAAAGAGCAAGTTTATAGGGTGCATGGATCACTAACAACAATCATGGCAACATTGAACTTAATGTTAACAGGCTGACAACAACATTATTTAGCAATTTGAGAGCATGATTACAACAAGTTACAGCAGACTATAATTGCAACAAAGGGCATGGATGGATAGAGCAAGACATGTAAAACAAAACATCCTTAGTGAACATCTCCAGATTATGCATAGAATGACTTGTAGCAGCAGGTTTACATAGCATCATAATATAGCAGAATCAGCCTAGCAAAACAGCAACAGCAAGTACCCTAATTAACAAGCTTGACGCACTCACTACAAGACCCACAAAAATACATGGATGGCACCACTGTGGATATGGCATGACATAGCACAAAACACATGTAGAGCTCATGCTCATAAGATGCACACATCAATCATGGCAAAAATGACAAGAGCAAGTTATAACAGTTTCAGCAGGTTAACATCATATAGCACTCTTGCAACGAAGATTCAGGCATCAAGATGGACTCAAATGAACATGACGCAATGGAATGAAATGAACTACTCGTCGAGTTGAACAATTTAACGTATTACACGCACGAAATGGAGCAGTATGCAGAGAGTTATGATGCGATGAATATGGTACCAGGATGCAAAAATCTTCGGGACTTCAGTGGATTTTCGGGGTCAACCTTGCAGATTCCAGATCTAGATCCGGGGCGGCACGGGAACCGAGGCAGGTGGCGGCTCTCGCCGGAGATGGGCGCGCGGCGGCCGGAGAGGACCGGAGAAGGACGCCATGGTCGGGTCGCCGGATCCGCCGCCCTCACCGGAGATGGCGCCCGTGAGGGCGACGAGCGAGGCGAGGCCGGAGGCAGCGGCGGTGGCGGCCGGAGGCGGGCGCCAAGCGGCGCGCGGAGGCGCTGAGGTCCGCGATGGCCGGTGGAGGCGGGCGGCAAAGGGTGAAGGGAGGCGCCATGGAAGGCGCGGACGGCGCGCCATGGGAGGCGAGGCGCTGCCCCCAAGCCGGGCGGGCTCGCCCGGCTCAAGGGCGGGCCAAGGGCGGAGTGGGGAGGCGCTGGACACGTGGCGCGAGGGGAGAGGCTGAGGGAGGCGGCGGACGTGTCCGGCAAGGCACGGACGCTGTCCCCAAGGCTGGAGAGGAAGAAGAAGGCTAGGGTTTCGGGGGATTCATCTGCGAAAATGGAGGGGGAGGCACTTATTTATAGGTAGAGGGAGCTAGGAGACTCCAAATGAGGTGCGGTTTTCGGCCACACGATCGTGATCGAACAACCGAGAGCATGGAGGGGAGTTTGCTGGGTTTTGGGCCACTTTGGAGGGGTTGTTGGGCCGCAAAGAGAAGGAGGCTTTTACGGTTACCCGGTTAACCGTTGGAGTATCAAACGACCTCCAAATGGAACGAAACTTGACAGGCGGTCTACCGGTGCTATACCAAGGCCGCTTGACAAACCTCGGTCCATTCCGAGAACGTTTAATACCCGCACAAAAGAAGAGGCAAAAAGGGGGCGCGGGGGACATAGGAGTGCCGGATTGCAAAACAGACAACGGGGAAAATGCTCGGATGCAAGGAACGAACACGTATGCCAATGCGATGCACATGATGACATGATATGAAATGCAGATGATGACATGGCAAAATGCAACACGCAAGCACATGACATAGCAACGACGGCGAATAACTGGCAGACACCTGGCGCATCGAATCCGGGGCGTTACAGTCGTCCTCTGCTCGGGAACAAGCTCGACCCCTGCGTCCTCTGCTCCCTCCTCAAACGAGCACCGCCCTGCATTGACCACGCGCCTCCTGCCTCCCGCACGCAGCAGGCGGACCTCCGCATCGGGCTAAGCCGCCGGCAAGCCCTGCCTCCGCCGCCTCGCCAAGTTCCGCTGCCGGCGCCTCCTGCATCGCGCCCTGCCGGCCTGGTGCCTCCTCTGCATCGCGCCGGTGCGCCTGGCCTCTTCGTCGCGCTGTTCCCCTGCTTCTGCGTGCGAGGAGGACGACCAGCGCCAAGTCCCGCAGTGCTTGTTGACCGCGTCGTTGCCTCGTTCGATCCAGCCTGCCAGCGCCAGATCGCACCAAGCCCAGCTGCGCCCCCTTTTCGGGCCTCCTTCATCAACCGGCCCATGAGGCTTGGTGAGCCGCCCAGTTCCTGTTTAGATGCGGCCCGTGTCATGTTTTTTTCCCTATCTGTGAATTTGCGTAATTATCCAGAAAACTGCATATTTACAGATTACCCCTCCATGTTCATGCATTAATAACTCTGGAACCGTGCATCGGATTAAAATGGTTTATATATGTAAAATGTTTAGAATTCTGTCTAGTTTCATAATATGCTACTTTAATCCATGTTAAAAATGTTTAACTTGCTGTTTGCATTAATTTGCTAAAATGCCATGTTAAAATGATTTATTTCATAACTAAATAACCGTAGCTCGGAATTAAATGTTCTTTATATGTAAATGGGGTGGAAAAATGCCTAGTTTAACATGGTGCACTTTGTTTTACCGTTTAATAACATTAAATTATGCTTTAGGACAGAACAGTACCAAATCAAAAAATGCACATGAGGATTTTCCGGAATTGTTGTTTGTTATTTCCGGCCTCATTTAAACTTGCCTAAATAGTTAGTTTTCATATACTTCACCTCTTGCCATGTTAGTCAACATTTAATATGGTTGGGTACATAACCGAGAGAAAACTAAATATTTGATGTGGTGTTTTGTCAATATGCAACTCGTTGCATATTGAGCTCTACTTAATTTGTAGTAGTGTTTGTGCATATTGCCATGCCATGCTATTTAAACCGGACATGCATCATACTTGATTGTGCATCATGCCATGTTTACGTGATGATTATTTACCATGTTGTTTGCTTCTTTCGGTGTTGCTTCTTGGGTTAGTTCTCGATAACGTCGCGTTTGTGAGGATTCGTTCGAACGTCCGCTTGTCTTCTTCATGGACTCGTTCTTCTTCCTTGCGGGATCTCAGGCAAGATGACCATACCCTCGAAATCACTTCTATCTTTTCTTGCTAGTTGCTCGCTCTTTTGCTATGTTGTGATACCTATCACTTGCTATATCATGCCTCCCATATTGCCATGTCAAACCTCTAACCATCCTTTCCTAGCAAACCGTTGTTTGGCTATGTTACCGCTTTTGCTCAACCCCTCTTATAGCGTTGTTAGTTGCAGGTGAAGATGAAGTTGGTTCCATGTTGGAACACGGATATGTTGGGATATCACAATATCTCTTATTTTAATTAATGCATCTATGTACTTGGTAAAGGGTGGAAGGCTCGGCCTTATGCCCGTGTTTTGTTCCACTCTTGTCGCCCTAGTTTCCGTCATACCGGTGTTATGTTCCTTGATTTTATGCGTTCCTTACGGTTGGGTGATTTATGGGACCCCTTGACGATTCGCCTTGAATAAGACTCCTCCAAAGAAGGCCCAACCTTGGTTTTACCATTTGCCACCTAAGCCTTTTTCCCCCGGGTTTTTGCGAGCCCGAGGGTCATCTTTATTTTTAACCCCGAACCAGTGCTCCTTCGAGTCTTTGGCCCAACTCAGCGATGTCCGCGCCCCACAGGCAATCCAGGTCTATGCCAACCCGACGTCTTGCCCATCCGGTGTGCCCCGAGAACGAGATATGTGCAGCTCCTATCGGGATTTGTCGGCACATTCGGGCGGCTTTGCTGGTCTTGTTTTACCATTGTCGAAATGTCTTGTAAACCAGGATTCCGAGACTGATCGGGTCTTCCCGGGAGAAGGAATATCCTTCGTTGACCGTGAGAGCTTATAATGGGCTAAGTTGGGACACCCCTGCAGGGTATTATCTTTCGAAAGCCATGCCCGCGGTTATGAGATAGATGGGAATTTGTTAATGTCCGGTTGTAGAGAACTTGACACTTGACTTAATTAAAATACATCAACCGCGTGTGTAGCCGTGATGGTCTCTTCTCGTGAGTCCGGAAGTGAACACGGTTTGAGTTATGCATGAACGTAAGTAGTTTCAGGATCACTTCTTGATCACTTCTAGCTTCACGACCGTGCTTTGCTTCTCTTCTCGCTCTCTTTTGCGTATGTTAGCCACCATATATGCTTAGTGCTTGCTACAGCTCCACCTCATTACACCATCCTTCCTTTTTTCTGTTCTGGCTCGGTTATTCCATCTAGCCGAGCCATTCATTCCTTTTTATGAAAGAAAGATAAGGGACAGAAAAAAATGAAAGAAACAAACGTATTCAATAAGCAAAAGGAGAGAGAGGGATTCGAACCCTCGATAGTTCCTAGAACTATACCGGTTTTCAAGACCGGAGCTATCAACCACTCAGCCATCTCTCCACAGCCTAATCCTTATTTTACTCAGTCTTGATCTCGCGGGTGTGAGATTGCTGAGTCCTCGTGACTCACAGATTCTACCAAAACAGTTGTAGGTGCCGACAATGCCCGTGCAGGTGATGCATCCGAGATCAAGGAGGAGCTCGATGAAGATATTGCTCATTGTGTTGTTTCGTTTCAGTTGATCAGTGGTGGAGCCCAGTTGGGACGGTCGGGGATCTGTGTAGCATTTGGGGTAGTCTTGTTTTATTTTGGTTCCGTAGTCGGACCTTGATTGTATCTGTATGATGTAATGCTTTACTCGTGTTTTGCGTGAAGTGGCGATTGTAAGCCAACTATGTATCTCTTTCCTTATGATTACATGGGTTGTGTGAAGATTACCTCACTTGCGACATTGCTTTCAATGCGGTTATGCCTCTAAGTCGTGCTTCGACACGTGGGAGATATAGCCGCATCGAGGCGTTACAAGTTGGTAATCGAGCCATCCCGACTTAGGAGCCCTCGCTTGATCGAATCAAGGCGTTGTTGAGTCTAGATCAAAAATGTTTTGAGTCTTAGGATTATATATATCAAAGAGTAGGATTCTTTTTACTCCCCAGTCCCTTCGTCACTCTGGTGAGGCCCCCTGACGTAGAAGTTTTGACTCTACTCTCCTCAAATTTCACTAAAAAGAATTTTAGGTTCGCGCGGGTATCTTGGAATCGTTCTGATGGTTTTGTGACGAGAACATTGTTCTTGGTGCCTCCCGACATTTAGGGGTTGTGGCGGTGTCCCGGGAGTTGAGCTCCGAGGTGTTGTCGTCACAATTTTATCGTTGCAGTTTTGGAATACCGAAGTTTCACGACATCGAAAATCTCTTTTATGCGATTGTTGGTGAGGTAACCTCGATAACCCAAAGATCGGGCGAGTTCGGGAGTATTGCCATAACTCATTATAACGGATGCTTTTCAAGGTTGAGGTAAACGATTTCGAAGGTTTCTTGGTTATGTGTTGAAGGATGGATACAAATTTGGATCTAGGTATTGTTAGTTTGGGTGATATATTTTGTGTCCCTGTATCCCCAACACCTGATTGCATAACCGTAAAGTTTGAGGAGTTTATAAGTGGGAATTCAAGTATCTCGTAGGATATCTTTCCAATGTACACATGATACGATATGTGGTCTATCATATGTTTGTTCCAATTATTCTCGCAAGCCAAATCCTTTGTTTTTGTTTTGTTTTGTGGTATTCGAGTTGCTTCAATGTCAAGTGTTGATTCCATACCTTATTCTGAACGGTGTTCTCATATTTCTATGTGAATACTAATCCTTCTTGATCATCGAGATTGTCATGTCAATTCTTTTCCAACCGACGTGCTCTTTTTCAAGTGGATCCGATCATTTCAACATTCGCGAGATCAATTATCAGTTCTTTGTAACGGTGTTTGTTTCATCCATCCCAAGTTGTCTTTGTTTTCCCACCCTCCCACCCTTTTTTTCAAGGACTCAGATTTCTTAATCAAGTATCCATCTTATAGATGGGAAGTCTCTCCATTTTTTTCCGTCAATGTTCTTATCCGGTGATTCTCAGGAAGATACTAACGGAGCCTTAACTTCATCATTATTCGTTCTATTTCTTCTCCAGTGGATTAAATTCAAGCTTTGTCGATCATATCTTTTCCTTGTTTCAAATGTTTTTCTCGTGTCGGTGCACCTCTTAATCATCCACTTCTCGCTATTCAATTGTTCCGTAGTGATGAAGATATCTCAGAAGATTCAAGTTTCCATTCTCAATTCACTCAAGTTCTTTTGAGGATGCTATCTCATTCAAGCCATTTAATTCAACCAGTGCAATATCTCTTTTCAAGCAATCGTTCAACGGTGGTTCTTTTGAGTGGGCCCTAACCCACAGGTCTTTTCCTAGGATCTTACCTGACTCTTCTAATTTTCCCGGAGCTTCTAAAATTCTTTTCAAAGTTTGACGTAAGAATGAGTTATCATCAGTCAAATGTCTTTCTCCAAGATCTTCCAAATTCTTTTCATCATCGGTTCAACCTTTCTAATTTTCATCCCGGAGTTTCTCAACAATTTATGGTGGTGTTTCTCGTCGTCATTCTCGGATTTTGAAGACCGAAGAGGAGTTCCTCTTAAATCCTTACTCGTTCTTCCAAAGATGCCTAGTTCTAGCTTGACGCCGTCCTCTCATAATTGTTTTCGATTGTGAGAATTCTTTTCACCCATCCGGAGCAATTCAGGAATCTTTTCAGTTTGATTCTCCGGAGCCATCATCTCAGAATTATTCATTCTCAGCATCTCATTCTCCAAATCTTACCGGTGCATCATTCAAGTATTCCCCAATCAGCTCTTCATCTATTCGTTCACTTGTATCTAAATCCCCTCAAATATCTTCATTCGTTTTCCAATTCTTCCCGGTGAATTGTGCCTTTGCTACTTTCATTTTCAATTCTTATGGTGGTTCGTTCAAGAGTTCTCTTCCTTCATTATCATATAGATTCATTCGTTCTTTCCAATCCTATCGGTGGTTCGTTGAAGACCTTCCCAAGTTTGTGCCATATCTATCTTAATCCTTTCTACAAGAATAAGTAGTATGCCAAATCCATTGCTTGTCATCAATTTAATTGGTGAAGGATGAGCATAATGTAATTCTTATTCTTGTTTCATCGAGTAAATTATATTCCTTATTCCGGAGGTCCATCAAAAATTCTTGGTTTCAATTGCTCTTCTTTCTTTTTTCAGAGTTCCAAGTTTTCTCGGTTATATCATTTCAAAGCTTCATCTTATCACTGCAAGGCTTCACCTTGTGTTGTCAACTTCTCTTTCTTTCTATCATCATTTTGTTTACCGGAGTTCTTCATGGAGGCTCTACATGGTGGTTCGTCAAGGATTCATTTCTTTCTCGATTTGTCCTTCAAGTTTCTCTCGGAGTTAAGATCCGCCAAGCTATACTCTAAAATAAACATGGTGTTCAATACATGTTTTGTTTTGTGGAGTCCAAGCATTCTTCATCTTGCATTCTGAAGTGCTTCTTTCTACCTTATCTTTGAGATGGCGTTATATCACTCTTGACAATTTCCATTCATGTTTCATGATTCATATGTTGTCAAGAATGAGGTATTTTAAATCCATCAATCTCTTTGTTGGAGTTATCTTGGAATATATTTCACCTAAAGCCTTCCTTTGGGAATGTTGCTATTCGTGGTGCTTATCAATGATCCAAGTTATCATCTCTATCATCTTGGTGAAAAAGTTTTCATCCCTTCGTTGATCTCAACCTATCATTGTTCCATTAGTGGCAGAATTTCACCTCAAGTTTTGAGATGTTTTCCATAAGCCCACAACAAGCTTGTGCTTTCGTTGTTGGTTTTCCAACAACTCCGTTATAACCTTCTTGGAAGGGTGTTCTCCAAGCTCTTTTGTGGCAGAATTGGCATTTTCTTCTCCATTCTTATTCCAATGACCGATCTTCTATTCTTTCTCCCGGAGGCTTTGCACCCATCATATCGCTTTGTCAAGATCATGCTCTTTTATTGCTTATCCATTTAACCGGAGTGTTGTGTTTATCATTCCTCTTTTAACCGGAGTCTCATCCAAGTGCTTTCATTTTGCCAAATCCATATTCTATCCCTTCCAATTCCAACCGGAGTGTTGTCGTAATTGTTCTTGATCGTTCCTTGTACATCTTGTTTCAACCGGAGTGCTTGCATGTAATTCTTGTCCATCGTAACCATTTTTTTTGTCTTTCAACCTACAAGGTTCTTGCAATGTTCCTTGTTCCTCTTTTCTACCGGAGTGTTCTCAACTTCGTTCAACTCCGTTGTGTTCTCGCTTTCAACTTTTCAACCTCTCTAGGTTCATGGTTTCACTCGTTTGTCGAAGAAGCAATTTTGTTTTACCTCTTCCCTTTCCGTTTCTCTTCGGTGCCATCCTAGATCTCGGGACGAGATCCTCTTATAGTGGTGGAGTGTTGTAACGCCCCAAGACCGACGCTCCAGACGGCTTCCATATTTTCGTTATTGCCGTGTGTTTTTATTTGTTTGTTGCATTTCATCATGACATCATCCGCATTGCATCGGCATTGGTTGCCGTCATTGTTTTTAAAACTTGCATCCGTTCGTAGTTGCCGTGTCCCCTGCCTTCGTAGACGGTTCTGAGTCCCATCGGGTTTTCAGTTCCCATTTGACCTTGTTCGCATAACTCCTCTTTGCACAATGCATCGCCCCCTCGCCCGTGCCCGAAACTTCCCCGAACCTGACCCGGGCAGTCATGACCGATGGGTCCGGATCATCCCCCAACATCAACATCTATAAAACATCTCCTTTTTCTCTTTTGGACTCCCTAGCCTATTTATTTCGAACCGTCTGATTACGATCGGAGGGACCTAGATAACTTCTACCCTAATCCCCTGCCTATATAAGTCTAACCCTAGACCTAGCCGTCCCATCCATCAAATCCTCCCCCTGCCCACTCGGCCGCCGCCACCCTCTTCCTTGGGATCGCGCCCGATCCAAAAATCCACCACCAACCACTTCTCCTCGATCCAAATCCTCCCCGACCACCTTCCTTGTTTTCCGCGGATGCTCGCGCCTCCACCTGACCCCTCCTGTCCATCCCTCGATCCACTCCACCTGACCTCCTGCCTCCCCGACGCCCTCGCTCCACGCCGCAGCCCGCAGCTTTGTTTGAGGTCCAGATCGGGAGGAACCCGAGCTCCCCCATCTTCGTGCAGCGTCGGCGACCACGAGCACAGCCTCGCCGGAGCCCCAGCAGGGACTGCTCGTTGCCCCTCTCCTTCCTCCCGTTCTTCTTCTCTCTCTGCTCTAATCTCCCTCTCTTCCCCGTGTTCCCCTGCAGGAGCACCAGACCATGACCATCGTCCCGTGCCGTCAGACCTCGATGAGAACCTCGCCTTCCCGTGCCTGCGCCGTCGTGCCTCGTAGTTGCCGCCTCTCCGTTCACGCCGCCGCGCCCAAGCTCCACCGCGCTAATCCGCCAGGCCAGCCGCATCTCCGCCTCGGATCCGCCGGCTTCATCCCGTTCTGGGTCTTCCCCGCCTCCGCTCCTCTTCACCTCGTCCGCGTCGCCAGGATCGCGTCAAGTCCACCATCGTCGTCCTCTGCTCGGGAACAAGCTCGACCCCTGCGTCCTCTACTGCCTCCTCGAACAAGCGCCGCCCTGCGTTGACCGCGTGCCTCCTGCCTCCCGCACGCAGTAGGCGGACCTCCGCATCCGGCTACGCCGCCGGCAAGCCCTGCCTCCGCCGCCTCGCCAAGTTCCGCTGCCGGCGCCTCCTGCATCGCGCCCGGCCGGTCTGGTGCCTCCTCTGCATCGCACCGGTGCGCCTGGCCTCTTCGTCGCGCTGTTCCCCTGCTTCTGCGCTTAACCTGTGATTTCACCAATTGACTTGAACCGGATTTTTTTTCTTTCCTTTAGGCTTTCTTTCTTTCACAATGCCGCAAAAAATAGTCTACACATGCAACTGGATCCCCTCCATTGTTACCGAGGGCACTTTTAAAGACTTTTTCAAAGCCGGGTATCTGCCCGCCAAGAGTGTGATGCATTACTTACCGTGCTCCTAACCTGGGCGAAGAAATACCTCAGCCGAAGGACGGCGAAGTCATCGTTTTTACTGACCACATGAACCGGGGCTTCTCACCGCCCGGCTCTAAATTCTTCTGAGACATTCTGCACTTTTTCAGCTCCATCCTCAAGACATTGGACCCAATTCCGTGTCAAATATCTGCAACTTTCAAGTCTTCTGTGAAGTATACCTTCAAGAAGAGCCCAGTGTTTATCTCTTTAGAGAGTATTTTTACTTAAACCGCCAGACTGAGTTCACAAATGGTCCTAGCTTGGAGCTCGACGGAATATCAATTCAACACAGAAGAGATGCCATCTTACCTTATTCTTGCCTGCCAAGTCACCCAAAAGATTGGAATAGACGCGGATTTATTGCAAAGATACTTCTCTAGCTGACAAGAATCCACTGCCTGGTTATCGTGTTGAGCGCCTGGACCCAAAACATAATCTTCCTAAAAAACTTACCGCTGCTGGACGGAAGAAGATTGCACCTACCATTGTGAAAGTCAAAGCTCTGCTAGGAAATGGGCTAACTAGCGTTGATTTAGTCAGGTGTTGGGTTTTTTGGCGGATCATTCCCTTAAGTTGCCGTGCCGGCTTATTGTGCACTTATACTGGTGGTGAAAAAGATTCACTACGCCACAGCTCTGCACCATTAAATGACGAAGCAATAAATGAAATGGTTAAGTATCTTCTGAATGAAGACCCGGAAGATTGTGTTGAAGTGGGTCTAGCCCCTTTCTGCAAGCTTAACCCGCCACCAGATGTAAGCCTCTAAACTTACTTTTCTTCACCTCATCATTTGAATACCTTATTAACTCGACCCTTAATAACCTTTGCAGGCTAAGTCTGACTTTTGGAAAGCAGAGTATGATCACGAGACTGCTAATAAGGCCGGGGCTACCAAAAAGGCCCCTAGGAAAACCGCCAAGAAGACCGTCAAGAAAAAGAAGAAACCGAGCGCCTCAGACCTGCTCAACCTGGATGATACCTCTGAGTCGGAGGTAGCCTTGACTCTCTTGGCTCATTTTTCAATCATCTTGTTGACACTGGCTATTATCAGGCTGATGGAGCCAACCAAGCAGTTGAAGAAGAGGTAACTATTATTTCCTCCGGCTCAGACCCTTTGCCAAGACAGAAACTTCGACAAGTAACCCACAAAGTAATGTTTTCACACCCCTTGGCTTATTTAGATCCTCACTTTCTTTTGAAGTAACAGCCACATGAGAATCGACGTCAGACCCGGACGAGCGGCGTTGAAGAGTTGTCCTCCAGCTTACGCAACACTCCCGCTCCTCGAAAATGGCGAAACGAGGTTCTTCTTAAGTTACTCTTTTGACCTGTTAGCAGGTCTTATTTGTCTATCACTCAACTCTGTTAATGATCATTGACCAGGAACTTGCCCGTTCTTCCTCTGGTGACTCGTCGCAAACCGAATTGCCGGCTTTCAAGACAGCCCCTGGGTAATGATAATCACTTCTTACACTGCACCTCTTTATATTCTGATAACTATACCGATTCGTCATAATCCGTGTAGGGGACAAGCAAAGCCTAACAAAAAGGCAAAGGTGACCAAGCCAACTGAGGCACCTAAAGTTGCTGAGCCAGAGCAGCAAATCCCTGCGCCCGAAGCCTTTGACAAACAGCCAGAAGAAACTGTCACTGACATTTCGCCTGAGATTCTGGATATCCGTGTTGATGACACTACTATTAATCCTTCAACTCCTGCCGCCTCAAGTTCACCTAAGTCGTCAGTGACTCACAATGGTGACGTGTTGATTACTGGCACCGGCTTTGTTGAACCGGGAACTCCAATAGCCTTAGCTAAACATATGCCAAGCAAGAGGTTATTGAGAGGCAGAAAATGAAGTTTGACATCTCCCATTATGCGCAACTAAGCAGCAATGAGATCCTCTCTGGTTACTCAGCCAGGTCCACTCCAGCCGCGACCTTGAAATTGATATGGTGAAACAGATGCACCAAAAATATGAGGTATGACTTCCAGCTTTAAGTAATTTATATACATATCCTGCCTTTTCAAGTCTACTGGCTTATGACAAGATTGAATAGGCTGTAGACTTTAGAAGAATCCATAAACTTCTGTCCTAGAATCCCTCCTTGTCCGGTTTAAATGTAAAACCGGATGTTTACACAAGTTGACTTTTGCATCCGTGGTCCCCAAGGGCCGGTTTAATCAACAAAAATGAGCCGGTCCTATTTTTCTTTGTATAAGCAAAGAGAGCTTAATTGCATAGCCCCCATGAGTCGGTTGGGACTGTTTACAGCACTTCCGGCTCATGAAGAAGAAAAACCAAGCGATATGCATTAGCCCCCAAGTGCCAAGTGATCTTGCTCGCAAAGTACTTGGGACTTTAGTTATAACAGCCATTTCATTGAAAAATTTCTTTGACAGACATTAGCCCCCAAGTGTCAAGTGTTGTTGCTTGCAAAAGACTTGAGACTTATATCCTCAGAACCTTGATATAAATGTTGATAACTCATACTTCATACAGTGCTCTTCTTTGAACTGAGTCACAATTGAATGAAGCAAAGACCCGGCTGGTGACTCAGGAAACTGAGACCCGGAAAGCTGAGTCCAAGTTCCAGTTTAGCGTGGCTAAATCGGAAAAACTGAAGACCAGTTTTGCGGTGGAGAAAAATACTTGGGCTGAAGAAAAGACTGCTTTAACGCAGCGGGCTGAGAAAGCCGAAGCGGCTCTTCAAGACATCAGCACTGAACTCACCGGTCTAAAACACCATGTATCTCGGATGGTTTCAACTATCTTTGGTAAGCCGCCTTTCTAACCGTCCAGTGTCAATCCTTTCTTCGTAGTATAAGTAGCCACTAACAAGCTTATGATTTAATTCAGGTCCCAGGAGTAGCAACCTTGATCAAGACATGCTTGTGAAGCTGAAGCTGCCTATACACTTGTTGAACAACTGTATACTGGAACTCAGCGTGCCAAAATTTCTCCAACTAATCAAGCTCCAAAACTTTTGATAGATGTCTTGAAAAAGCTCTTAGTGCTGCCTGCCAGGATCGATGAGATGAAGCAATCATCTGCAAGAACCGGCACTGTGACAGCTTTGAGTCGGGCAAAAGTTTGGGTACCAGAATTAGAGCCGCCTGATGTAGCCACGGGATACCCAAGCTTGAAAGAGGATGGTACTCCTTTTGACCAAAATGATTTTGCTGCCTGTGTGAAGGAAATTTGTCCAATGGCCACCCGGATTGCCAATGATTCAGACATTTCAAAGTACCATCCGGCTTATGAAAAGCAAAATCAGAAGATGCGTACACCGGCTTACCGAGTGATGGATCTGATCCCTCCAATCCGTAAGAATACTTTTGCCCCTGAAGTTGAACCGTCTGATCTTATAGATGACGAAGCTGAATTTGAAGCTCTATCTGGCATCGATTGGTCATCACTGTCAGTGTCAAAACCGGCGGATCTCGAGTAGGGGGTCCTGAACTGTGCGTCTAAGGCGGATGGTAACAGGAGGCGGGGGACACGATGTTTACCCAGGTTCGGGCCCTCTCAATGGAGGTAATACCCTACTTCACCTTGATTGATCTTGATGATATAAGTATTACAAGAGTTGATCTACCACGAGATCGTAGAGGCTAAACTCTAGAAGCTAGCCTATGGTATGATTGTTGTTGTCCTCTGAGACTAAACCCTCCGGTTTATATAGACACCGGAGGGCTAGGGTTACACAGTAGTCGGTTACAAGGAGGAGATCTACATATCCAGTATTGCCAAGCTTGCCTTCCACGTCGAGGAGAGTCCCATCCCACACGGACGAAGTCTTCAATCTTGTATCTTCATAGTCCAACAGTCCGCTTAAGTATATAGTCCGTGGTCAGAGGACCCCTAATTCGTGACTCCTCAATCACCAAATTTTCACCCGTGAGAGGAGGACGAAGAACCGTGAGGGATGACGCAGAAGCCTCCTACCCGGCCAAGGCCAAGAAGATTGAACCGCCGGGCGGTTCTAAATACTTATTGTTTTAAAAAAACACTTGATCTCACCCGGCCCATGAAGGCATGTAATAGGGTAGAAAAAACTTGAATCTGTCGTGCCATCGTGCACGTTTTGCTTTGCATGATACTATTGATCTGCCACTTGTGCTTATAATATCAGCCTTTTGAGTCTGTGTTCCTATATGCAAATAGATCAGAAGTTTTACCGTAGGACGGGTCATAATGGCCAATAGATAATCACTGAAAACTAAAATAGTGTATAACCAGGGCTGGCTAAATTTTAACCATATCTTTCCCTAATAATGATAAAGCGATTCGTGCTTCTGCCCGCCTGCTCACCGTCGTCACGCTTTTGCTAAAAAGACCCTGTGTTCTTTAGTATTCAACCCGCGGTCCTTGGTCAGTAAAGAAAAAAACGTTTCACGACGGACGAAAGAAATAGAAGACCCAAGCCAACCCTCCCCACCTATCCCATCGTCTTCCTGCTCCGACTCCAGGCCACGAGCTGCTCCCCGCCAATGGCTCCGCCCCACGCCTCCTCGCGGCTCTGCCACCGGCGATGTGCGCCGCCCCCGGCCGCGCGTCGCTTTCCCCCTCCCGGTAACGCGCCGCTTGCGTCCTCCCGCCCACATGCCCCAGCGACTCCTCCCTGCTCCACTCCCGACGAGTCGCGCTGCCCTGGTCACGTTGGGACATGGGATAGGTGGGGAGGGTTGGAGTTAAACTCCATAGGGTGATGGCAGCTCGCCGCCTTAAATCCAGGAGGGGGCGACCTAGACCACGCACACGTCCTCCAGGGGTACATAATCGTCCAAATCTCGCGTTGTTTATTTTGGGCTCGATGCTTGCTGGTTTGATTTGGGGTTGGCGTGTTTGAGGGCGCTCAACTTGGTCAGCGTCCAGTCCTGGCCGGCCTCAACTTCCATCGTGCAGTTGCGGTCGTGCAGCCGTGACTGTTCCTCTGCTGTCAGTCTATGATGGCGGTTAGTCATGGGGGACAACGGCTAGCTATCTTTGGATTGATGGCGTGAACGTGGGCTCTACAGGATACCGAGGAGCGTGAGGTTGCCCGTGCCTCCAGCCCCTTGCCGGGAAAACTGATTGTGTGTGCAAGAGACATACAGACTTTTCAAAATAAAAATACATTTTATCCCACTCCTCTTTTGGGATTTGATTAGTGCTATGTTTCTGAAGCCTAGGAAGAGATGGAGATTGCTGTTGAAGATGGTGAAGATAAGGAAGATGGGGATATGCACAGCTGACACTAAATACCATTACAATCAGTATTCATTGATTTATGTGTATGGTTGCGCAATTATGCAGATTTTCTATGAAGATTAGAACCTTTTATTTTGTTCAGGGATTTGTTAAAATTTCTGCCATGTAGCAGACACCTTTGTTCTCGGTGGATACAAGGCGCAAAGTGTGAGACCGTGGGGATGGCATGGTTGCAACTTGCAAGGTGAACACCGCTCCTACTTATTCTGATGGAAGGTGAGTTGGAATAAGATTTACATGTGCAATGACCTAGGATTATGCACATAATGGAATTTGAGTTGGTGCGGAACATGCACTGTAATGAAGGATGCTAACTTATTGTCCTGAGGAGAGCTGCTGCTACCATTGACCGGAATGAAGACAAAGGTTCAATTTAGGTGGTGAATGGAAGACATAATTCGAGCAACCTGTATAGAGCCAAAGAACAACGACATTAAGAAGCAGATTTCCTGTTCGTTTACATGGGGCACTTCCTCGCTGGCCTTGAACAAGATTTCATCTGTTTTGTCAGACCAAAAGCTGTAGAAACTAGAAAGAAATCTGGTAATCTGTCAAAGCTTACTAGGCCTAAAACTATTTATTTTCTCTTTATCTTTGCAGGACGAAGGATTTATCTTCTTCTTTGCCTTTTTATTTTTTCCATGTATCATGTTACTCGTCAAAGCGAAGCAATAAAAAAACTCCATCAACATACACTGAAATTGTCACTTTTAAAAAGGAACGGGCAGAAACCATGGTGTGGCTTGGTGGGTGCGGACATCAAATTGACCATTAATTAACACCCAGCACCTCGATCCAGATTTCTTTCATGGAATATTGAAAGCCTGTCATGTGTACCTCTAATGCAGAAATAGGCAAGCACACAAGAAGAATTGATCGAACACGTTCTCAGCCTGACTGCCTGAGGTAAATAGTACATCCATGAAAGCTGTCAAATCATTTTGTTTTATTATGTTTTTTCTCATTATGTAGCGAACTAGCAATCTATTATGCTTTTTCCGTTTTGGGATGTCCCCGTGTTCTTAGGCCATGTGTACATGATTTCCGTTTTGTATTCACTTCAGTTTATCTGCCTGGTCATCTAGATGATTTTCACATATATTTCTTTGGCAAAGTGCAGCTGGGAGTGGTGTATAGGATGTTCAGTGTTGCATGTTCTGGTAAGTAACTTGGATGCTACACATGTGGACAACGACTTGCTTCACTTTTATCAGGCTGACTAAACAGGTGCCATTAACTCCTACAATGGCATGTTTTTTCCTAAGATGCCAGATAATGTTCAGTTGAAAGAGATGGCTATGAGGTGCGTGCAAGTACAAGCGTGAAATGAGGTACCCCTATCTTACACTTTTTTTTCTCATAAAAATGGTACATGCTTCTCTTCATTTCGTTTTCTTTTCTATGTGCAGTGTCAATTTGTTATTTGCCAAAGTGATATGAAAATGAAAATCCTGTAACTCAAGTTCCATCCTCCTACATAACACATCCCTTTTCGCAGAATAAATGGTCACAACTTCTTCATATGTGTGTAATTAAATCTCAAGTTTCATGCTCTGAATTATGAAACAAATTTTATGTTAAACATGACTAGATTTCTTCTGGTTGTATTAAATATTGATGTATCACAAAATATCCAGTTATCAAACATGTGCATGTAGGTAAAATATTTCTTTTCATTTTGGTTAAATATTAATTAATGTGTTTTTCTCAACATATAGGCGGTGTTGCTGGCGGAATGGCAAGATGCCCAGTCTGATGACCTAGGTCTGTGGCAAGTTGGTGGACCTCGACTACAGGAACATCACCGAGGCAATCGATAGTAGGTTGCTCAATTGCTAACACAACATGTTTTGAATTGTAAAATTAAGTTTGTTTTTTTGTTTATTTTTTCTGACTGAAAGTGCCAGTGGTGTTGTTGTATAACATATTTTGAATTACAAAATTAATTCTCTGGTTACACGCATGGGATTGTTTCTTCAACTTTTCCGCACGTCACTGACTTAGCCACGCCACCAGGCAACTGTTCTATACATAGTAAGAGAGAGAGAGCACGGATAAATCAGAAAACAGACAGAAAAATACTATTTTTACTTTATTTCAACTAAATAACAGAAAGTAGAGAGGGGGTACAGAAGGTTGTTCCTTCTAGTTTCATCCATCTCATGCTCATCAAACGGAATCCACTAACAAGGTTGATCAAGTCTTGTTAATAAACTCATTCCGAATAACAAGGAACCGGAGAAATTTCGAATAACACTATGTTACCTCAACGGGGATATGCACATCCCCAATAATAAGAATATCATATTTGTTCTTGATAGTAGGAAGAGGAAATTCAAAACCTCCAAATATAATCGATGGAATTTTTCCAATAGAGTTGATACTATAAACTTGAGGTTGTTTCCTCGAAAAGTGTACCGTATGCTCATTACCATTAACATGAAAAGACATTGCCTTTGTTGCAATCAATAACAGCACCTGCAATATTCAAAAAAGGACTTCCAAGAATAATAGACATACTATCGTCCTCGGGAATATCAAGAATAACAAAGTCCGTTAAAATAGTAACGTTTGCAACCACAACAGGCACATCCTCACAAATACCGGCAATTATAGCAGTTGATTTATCAGCCATTTGCAAAGATATTTCAGTAGGTGTCAACTTATTCAAGTCAAGTCTACGATATAAAGAGAGAGGCATAATGCTAACACCGGCTCCAAGATCACATAAAGCAGTTGTAACATAATTTCTTTTAATGGAGCATGATATAGTAGGTACTCCTGGATCTCCAAGTTTCTTTGGTATTCCACCCTTAAAAGTATAATTAGCAAGCATGGTGGAAATCTCAGCTTTCGGTATGTTTCTCTTATTAGTAACAATATCTTTCATATACTTAGCATAATGATTCATTTTGAGCATATCAGTTAATCGCATACGCAAAAAGATAGGTCTAATCATTTCAGCAAAGCGCTCAAAATCCTCATCATCCTTTTTCTTGGATGGTCTGGGAGGAAAAGGCATGGGTTTGTGAACCCAAGGTTCTCTTACTTTACCATGTTTCCTAGCAACAAAGTCTCTCTTATCATAACATTGATTCCTTGATTGTGGGTTATCAAGATCAACAGGAGGTTCAATTTCTACATCATTATCATTACTAGGTTGAGCATCATCATTAACATTTTCATTAGGTTCATGTTCATTACCAGATTGTGTTTCAGCATCAGACATAGAGATATCGTTTGGATTCTCAGGTGGTTCAGCAATAGGTTCACTAGAAGTTTGCAAAGTCCTATCATTTTTCTTTTTCTTCCTTTTAGAAGAACTAGGTGCATCAACATTATTTCTCTGAGAATCTTGCTCGATTCTCTTAGGGTGGCCTTCAGGATAGAAAGGTTCCTGAGTCATTCTACCAGTTCTAGAAGCCACTCTAACAACATAGTCATTTTTCTTAGTATTCATTTCATTGAGCAAATCATTTTGAGCTTTAAGTACTTGTTCTACTTGAGTGGTAACCATAGAAGCATGTTTGCTAACGAGTTTAAGTTCACCTCTAACATTAGCCATATAATCATCCAAGTGTTTATTCATATAAGCATTGTGTTTTAATTGTCTACCAAAATAAGCATTGAAATCATCTTGCTTAACCATAAAGTTATCAAACTCATTCAAGCATTGGCTAGCAATTTTAGTAGGAGAGATTTCAGCTCTATCATATCTATAGAGAGAATTTACCTTTACTACCTGTGTCGGGTTATCAAGACCATGAGGTTCTTCAGTAGGTAATGGATTAAGGTCATATCTTTCTTCAACAGGCGGTAAATTAAGATCGTGTATTTCTTCAATACGAGGTAAATTCTTAACATCTTCAACTTTAATACCTTTTTCTTTCATATATTTCTTTGCCTCTTGCATATCGTCAGGACTAAGAAAGAGAACACCTCTCTTCTTCGGAGTTGGTTTAGGAATTGGCTCAGGAGCTGGCTCAGGAAGTGTCCAATTATTTTCATTTGTCAACATATTATCAATATAATTTCAGCTTCATCCGGTGTTCTTTCCCTGAAAACAGAACCATCACAATTATCCAGGTAATATGGAAGCATCGGTTAGTCCATTATAAAAGATATCAAGTATTTCATTTTTCCTAAGAGGATGATCAGGCAAATCATTAAGTAACTTGAGAAGCCTCCCCCAAGCTTGTGGGAGACTCTCTTCTTCAATTTTCACAAAGTTGTATATTTCCCTTAAAGCAGCTTGTTTCTTATGAGCAGGGAAATATTTAGCAGAGAAGTAATAGATCATATCCTGGGGACTACGCACACAACCAGGATCAAGAGAATTAGACCATATCTTAGCATCACCCTTTAATGAGAACGGAAATAATTTAAGGATATAAAAGTAGCGAGATCTCTCATCATTAGTGAACAGGGTGGCTATATCATTTAATTTAGTAAGATGTGCCACAACAGTTTCAGATTCATAGCCATGAAAAGGATCAGATTCAACCAAAGTAATTATATCAGGATCAATAAAGAATTCATAATCCTTATCGGCAACACAGATAGGTGAAGTAGCAAAAGCAGGATCAGGTTTCATTCTATCTTTAAAAGATTGCTTATTCCATTTAGCTAATAACCTCTTGAGTTCATATCTATCTTTGCAAGCTAAAATAGCTGCAGAAGCTTCTATATCAAAAACATAACCCTCAGGAATAACAGGCATATCTTCATTATCAATTTCATCAATATACTCGGTTTCGATAATTTCTTTTTATCTAGCCCTAGCAATTTTTTCATCAAGAAATTCACTAAGGGGCACAGTAGTATCAAGCATAGAAGTAGTTTCATCATAAGTATCATGCATAGCGTATGGCATCATCAATAACATGCGACATATCGTAATCTAATAGCATAAGCAGGTTTAGGTGTCGCAAGCTTACTCAAAACAGAAGGTGAATCAAGTGCAGAGCTAGATGGTAGTTCCTTACCTCCCCTCGTAGTTGAGGGATAAATTGTTGACTTAGCGTCTTTCAAGTTCTTTGCAGTGACCAGCAGATATAAATCCCAGGTGACTCAAAGAATAGAGCTATGCTCCCCGGCAACGGCGCCAGAAAATAGTCTTGATAACCCACAAGTATAGGGGATCGCAACAGTTTTCGAGGGTAGAGTATTCAACCCAAATTTATTGATTCGACATAAGAGGAGCCAACAAATATTCTCAAGTATTAGAAGTTGAGTTGTCAATTCAACCACACCGGATAACTTAATATCTGCAGCAAAGTATTTTGTAGCAAAGTAATATGATAGTAGTGGTAACTTGGTAACAAAAGTAATGTAAGCAAAAGTAATATTTTTGGTGTTTTGTAGTGATTGTAACAAGAGTAACCGGTAAAGTAAATAGCGATAACCAATATAGGAAAAGCTCGTAGGCATTGGATCGGTGATGGAGAATTATGCGGATGCGGTTTATCATGTAACAATCATAACATAGGATGACATGTAACTAGCTCCAATTCATCAATGTAATGTAGGCATGTATTCGAATATAGTCATACGTGCTTATGGAAAAGAACTTGCATGACATCTTTTGTCCTACCCTCCCGTGGCGGTGGGGTCCTAATGGAAACTAAGGGATATTAAGGCCTCCTTTTAATAGAGTACCGAACAAAGCATTAGCACATAGTGAATACATGAACTCCTCAAACTATGGTCATCACCGGAGTGGTCCCGATTATTGTCACTTGAGGTTGCGGATCATAACACATAGTAGGTGACTATAGACTTGCAAGATAGGATCAAGAACTCACATATATTCGTGAAAACATAATAGGTTCAGATCTGAAATCATGGCACTCGGGCCCTAGTGACAAGCATTAAGCATAGCAAAGTCATAGAAACATCAATCTCAGAACATAGTGGATACTAGGGATTACATGATAGATCTCATCCAACCCATCACCGTCCAGCAAGCCTACGATGGAATTACTCACGAACGGCGGTGAGCATCATGAAATTAGTGATGGAGGATGGTTGATGATGATGACGGCGACGAATCCCCCTCTCCGGATCCCCGAACAGGCTCCAGATCAGCCCTCCCGAGAGGTTTTAGGGCTTGGCGGCGGCTCCGTATCGTAAAACGCGATGATTTCTTCTCCTTTATTTTTTTCTCCCCAAAAGCAAATATATATAGAGTTGGATTTGGCGTCGGAGGAGCTCCAGGGGGCCCACAAAGTAGGGGGCGCGCCCCCACCCTCGTGGACAGGGTGTGGGCCCCCTGGTCTTCATATTTTGCAATGATTTTTTATTACTTCCAAATAGACATTCCGTGGAGATTCAGGTCATTCCAAGAACTTTTGTTTCTGCACATAAATAACACCATGGAAAGTCTGCTGAAAACAACGCCAGTCCGGGTTAGTTCCATTCAAATCATGCAAGTTAGAGTCCAAAACAAGGGCAAAAGTGTTTGGAAAAGTAGATACGACGGAGACGTATCAGCATCCTTGAGGCCCGAACCTAGGTAAACGATCCTTGTGTTTACTGCTGATCCTGCTCTTCTCACAACCCTGCGCCCCGGCAACCGTAGTAGGGATTCTTGTGATCCCATTGGTGTCGTTTCCCACCGACAATATATGAGCACAGGGATGGCTGAGAAATGCAGGTACTCCTCCAGCACACCACCACATGTGGTCCTATCAAAATAACAGTCGACTGAAAATAAATAGGTTAGTCAATTTTTTTATGAACCGTCCGATCTATAAGGAACGGGGAGATGGCCTTCGTCTACCTCCCGCCAGTCACAGTTGACGACCTTTCTCGAACCACCAGCAACCACCGGCTCAGATCCCTGCCTCCGCCGCCCTGCCCTCCCCTCGACCTCACACCGCCGCTGTGCTTAGCAGCACCCCCAGGCCATCCCTTTAATCCCGGCCGACCTCCAGATCGGGCACCAGCAGCTCTAGGCCCCACACTCCCCTAAGATAAACACCGAGGCGCTGCTTCCCCGGTGTAATAGGCGGACTAGCTCCTGTTACGCGGGGGAATGCTTCCGTTAATTGGGAATCAACTGACCAGGAATTGAAATCCAGGGGGGCACGGACCTCTAGCTAAGATGAAATAGTATATGAAGAGAAACCTTGTGCATCGCGAGTTACTAGGAACATCTAGTATCAAGAAGAAGCGGTCAACTAGTGTCTTCTGCGGGATGAACACCGTGCAGGCACACACGTAAGATTTGCACGAATAAGGGAAGAGGAGTACCATTTTCTGATTGCCAGTGTTGTGTCCATCATATGTCGCGGCGATTTTCTTGTTTTTGTCGGGGGAACCGATGTTTTGGAGGAGGGTGTAGCCTTGGACGAACCCATGGCCAAATTGTTGACTGTGTTGCCGTGGCCGTATGTCGGCGGAGGGGAAGCAGATCCGAGGCAGAGAAGGACGGCGTAGAAGGAACAACTACAGTGCGGTGGACGGTGGCAAAATTGGAGCGGCAGCGGTGAGGCGCAGGACGGCGTGGTTGAACTGGCTCTGGTACGGAAAGCTCGGCCTCGGCTTCAACTACTAGCCGTGGAGGGCCTTGCGGTTGAGGTTGCGGTGGACGACGACGTCAGAGTATCAGCTCCGACGTGATGGAGGAGGGCGGCGGTTGATGGGTGGGATGGGGTGGTGGACGGAGGTCGCCGGGGTTTCGCGGTTAGTGGAGAGGTAGTTTTGTTCCCACGGAGTACGAATGGGGAATTAGATGCGGGGGAGCTAAGGGAGAACCATGTTTTGGTCTGGGACACACTTTTTTTTGGCTTTTTTGAACAACTGGACGCGCTTGTTTGAAATTGGGGGAAAGTACAAACTTTGCCCCCCTCTTAATTTTCGGACCTTCTGCGGGTTGGGGGTAGGATGGTAATCCCAGGTGTCCCAAATACTGGGCGAGAGCGATTTCAGCCGCGCGCATATGTGCTTAGGCGGCCATTGTGTATGAATGTTTTTCGGAGGCGGTTGCTTGGTGGCTATATGAAGCTACAAACCTACCCCAGTTTAGACCTTTGGACGTCTGGCCGGTAGGTTTCACGGGTTGGAGTTAGAAAATAATTTCCTTCTACTACCAAACATTGGTCTCACGTGGTTTTGGGCGAGTAGAGGCTCTTTTGGCGCTCGTTCGAAATTTTGAAACAGAAGCATTCACGTTTAGAGTACTCTTGAACTTTGAGGATTGACCTAAATAGACAACGTTAAATTTGACCTTGTATGTTTGAAAACCTCATTAAATTATCCGCTCCGCTTTGAAATTTTGACACTTAAAAATCCTATAACTACGATTATTTTGGAATGGAGGAGCTGAATTTGAATCTATTTTGTACACGACTATATATGCTATTATGTACAAAAGGAGAGCAAAGATTGGTGCCCCCATTATTTAGGTATGATTTACAAATGCCATGATATCGAATTCAAATAATTGAATGGAATTCATGTTGAATTCAAATTTTTTGAACCACCTTAAATTGAATTCAAATGTATGCTAGTTCATAGCTAGCTATTTATAATGTTCATTGTGTAACTTCTATATGTATAATATGCTTTACACACACAACATGAACTATACTCACGTTTATATTCGATTGCTAAAGCGATGCATTGTGTGGAGTTCAAAATACTAACTATGTGGATCAATTATGTCGAATAATGACATAGACATGCTCAAATTCGATAAAATCTAGATGTCTGATGGATCAATGCCGTTCCTTATGCAAATTGCAAATATCATGATCCCATCCTAATATTTGGATACAATTTATATCTTTAATCAATGTGTACATCAGTGTTTTATGTGTAGTTTCACTCTTCATCTGTGGTCTCTCACACATGCTCACACTCTCTCTCCCGAGGTGTCTTTCTCCCAGACATGCTCTCGATATAACCCTCCCTCCCTCTCGTAATCATTTACGACTGCTTTCACTAACCTTTATCACAAGCACTCTTCCTCTCACAAGCATACACAAGCACAATCCCCATCCACCCATTTCTATATACATAGACCTGCTTACGTGTCTCCTGTATGCACATTATCTTTAAGCCTGTCTCGCATGCATTGTCTCACACCTCTCTTCCTAATCGACGAGTATGATTCTAGCAGAGCATTATGTATGATGCCCCATAAAGTTAGGTTGGATGAATAGTAATATCAGAGATAAGGGGTTACCTTAGTCCGAGGACCTAGGGTTACAAATCCTAGCCGACTTTGTTAGTGGACATAGATTCCTTCATGATTCTGCTATGTTTGTCTTGTACGACTAGTCATCCATGGGTCTCCCTAAATGCGTCACGTGCCGACCAATGTGGCGCAAGACGGAACCGAACCAAGGGCCTCACCTCGGCCCACCGGACCTCACGCGGTGACACACCCTATACCCCCAGGTCTCATTATCTTCTCACACCCACACATACCAACACAGACACCACACAAAAAAATTCTCCTCGTGCCTCTATCCCCCCTTGCATATACACACTCAAGGGAATCTCTCACCGTGACATCATATTCGTCTCTCTCTCTAGACCTCTCTCATTTCTCGTGCTATCTCTCCCATGCCCTCCCCCCGCCGGCCCCTCTATCCATGCCTCTCTCGAATACGTAATACACACACATACCTCTCTAGGCCCTGCCAAATACATCAACTACACATTCACACATGTTACATCACGTACCCCATTGATCTAAAAAGCCCTCTCTTCACGTTTATTTCGCATACAACATTCCTTTGGAATAAAGTGTGGCCAAAAAATTATTTTAGAATTCCTACATATATACAACATTACAAAGTTATATGGAGGAGTATGAACGTTAATTTGCATTGCATGGTGCCCACAATGATATTTATTCCGCACTTTGAATTTTTATATTTTTATACTATATATAAAATTAGTCATAATAAAGAGAAACGAGAGCATCTCTCTCTCCGTCGCATACACCCCCTCTACACCCCTTTCACGTACGCACACAAACTATCTCCAGGTCCTCTAAAAGTACGCCCCCAGCACACTCACGCATGTTTCATCTTTCTCTCGCGATATATACAATGACGATCATTATACTTGAAGCGAAAGCACGATACGTACGTTGGACTTCAGAATCCATACATTACGGTCACCATATATGTTTTGTGGTTATTATGCAGTCACAGGCTCACCGTATAACTCTGTATTTGCTCAAGACACGACTAGTTAACCAGTTAAACGCTCCACGTGGCACCTCTAGTGGTGGGGCCCCTCCCTCCCACCAATCTACAATCAACAGCTCACATGTTTCACATTATGTCAATTATGTAACAGGGATTACGTAGGTGTAGTATTACTCGTCCTAAAAAACCCAACTAAGCCAACCTCCCAGCATATCGCGCAGGAAAAGACCTGGCCACGCCGTTTTAATCGGGATTACCGGATTACTATTAGTAGTATCAATGGATCGCGCGAAGCACCAAGTTTTTTTTGAGGGGGCGAAGCACCTAGTTTAAAAGGCGGTACACTCACAGCACCCCTGTCGCGGTCGCAGTGCACCCCACACACGTTCGGTTCTGCACACGGCTCACGCAAACGGAACGCACTTCGGCTTGCCTCTTCACTGATACGTGGGACTTTACTTGGAGAAACCGACCATGCGCAAAACTCCCCTCGCCCACCGCATGAAAATCCGCCCCAAAAATCCCCCCCCCCCCCGAATCCCAAATTCAACCGCCTTCGGCCAACTAGCCAATAATATTCCCCAAACCCCCTCCCCCCGCCCCCCTCCACTCCATTCGCTCCACCGAAACCACCCTTCCGTCGCACCGATAAGTCGGTGCCGCGGTTCGTCGAGGGGACGCACGGCGATCCTCTCGCTCCCACAGTGTTCTCTCGTAGATGTCGTCCTCTAGCCGCGCCGCCATCGCTGGCGACGTTCTTGTGGAGGCGCATGACGGTCAGCGCCGCCACCGCTAGCGAAGTTTATGTGGAGACACACGATGATCAGCTTCTCCCACGGTACGCACATTCTAGACTGAGGCCCCATGCATGTCGGTGTAGTGCTGAATGTTAGCTGATAGAGGCTGTTAATCTCACTGTTTGCCGAAGTAGTTTACAGTCAATATGCTCTGCTTATGAAGCTTCCTTGCCCTGTTTTGCACTCAATCTGCTTAGCTGAGATGGCATGGCATGCCCGATTAGTTGCTAAAATGTCCTGCCATATATTTATTTTGACGTAGATTGCCATGGTCTAGTAGCCAATCTGTTAGGTGAAGTAGCTCTACACCGTTTTATACTCGATCTTTGTTGCTGCCATGACCTTCAATAGTTTGATGGCTGTGTGCTCGGCCTCATTGACTGCTAAAACAGCCTGCCATAATATGGCACTCAGATCTGTTTGCTGAATTAGCTTTACATATATTCCGTTACTTAGATCCGCTCGTCCAAATATCTTGCCATAGCTTTAGACATCGACCTAGGTATTTTTCTCTGGACTTCATAAAAAAGCATATATATTTTTCCTGTAATATCTAGCAGAAGAACTAATTTGTATGTCTAACAGATATACATGACTTGGATAACTTCAGCTCGAAGATTCTCCGCTGCATATGTCGAGGGGGCTGAAAACTTCATGAACTTTATCAGAGCTAAGTACGGTGGTCTGAAATCAAATGTGCTCTGCCCGTGTAGCAGTTGTATGAATTCAGTCACAGGACCCCAGTCAACTGTGCAAAATCATCTACACTTGTATGGGATGTCGTTCACATATACTAGGTGGGTTCATCATGGTGAAGATGTGAACGTCAATGTTACTGACTACATGGAAGGAGTAGATCACCATCTTGATCTGCCTGATGCTCAGGTGGAAGAGGAGGAGGAGGAGGTGGTGGTGGCGGAGCCAGTGAGTTTGACGAACATTGAAACAATGCTACGAAATGCTCGTGCATTTCGTGAACTTTCACCTGCAGAAGAAAAATGGTGGGCCCACATGTTGGAACAATGCAACGTGGCTGTCACCCTAGGAAATAGGATGTCAGTATTCTTAGCTATGGTAACATTTCTTCAGGTGAAGACATCTGAGTGGATGACCAACAAATCATTCGATGCGATGTTGGCTGCTTTCCGCATATCTTTCCCAGATGCGTCTGAGCTGCTACACACCTAATGTAAAATGAAGAATTTGTTCGTGTAGTTGGAATTGAATATGATATGATCCATGTTTGTAAGAATAATTGTGTTATGTTCTGGAAGGATTATGCCAACTTAAGTGAATGTCCGAAATGCAAATCATCAAGATGGAAAGATGGTGATCTTTGTGAAGAGGATTCCTCATAATGTTCTGAGACATTTTCCAATTATACCAAGATTGCAGAGGTTGTTTCATGATGCTGAAACAAGAGAGGATGTATTGTGGCATTCTGGGAACCAGGAGTACAAACATCAGAATGTAATGAACCATCCATCTCATGGTAGTGAGTGGAAAAGGTTCAATCAGAAACACAAAAAGTTTTCTGCTGACCCGAGAAACATTAGACTTGGCATAGCTTCAGATGGATTAAACACATTTGGCCACGGGAGCGCCACATATAGCATGTGGCTAGTGCTTGTTATCCCTTACAACATGCCTCCAAATCTCTACACCAAAGAATCAAACTACATGATGGCCTTGCTCATCCCAGGTCCAAAAAGTCCTGGAAAGGATTTTGATTTATTCATGGAGCCCCTTGTGGAGAAGCTTCAACAGCTATGGATGGGTGTTCTCACTCGAGACCTATATAGCATCCCACCAGCTGATTTCTTTCTGCGTGCTATTATAATTTGGTGCATCCATGATTATACGGCTTTGGGCACTATGTCAGGGCGAATGACACATGCTTACAATGCATGTGTTCATTGTGACTGGAATCCGCTGTCATACGCAATATTTAGCAAGATCTGTTACATTCGACACTGTCGTTTCCTTGCCAAGGACAAGCTGCGTCCTACAAAATACGGAAGACATGTGTTCAATTCATAGCATGAAAACCGTGATGCGCCAAAGTGGCTTACCACCAAGGAGTTGTAAGTGGAATTGGAGAAGGTCAGGCATATTACACCAGGAAACCATCCTGGTAAAGGGTAGCGGGAAAATGAAGTGTGGTAGGGCAGAAGAGAGATTATTGTGTACCCGTAGGTCCACTTTGTGGGACTTGGAGTATTGGAAAGATTTGGATCTGCGGCATAATCTTGATGTGATGCACATCGAGAAAAATATATGTGACAGCATTATCGGCACACTTCTTAATATTGAAGGTGAGGGAGTCCTGGACTAAGGGGTCCTCGGGCTTCCGGCCTATTAGCCATGGGCCGGACTGATGGGCTGTGAAGATACGAAGACCGAAGACTGCACCCATGTCTGGATGGGACTCTCCTTGGCGTGGAAGGCAAGCTTGGCGACCGGATATGTAGATTCCTTTCCTTTGTAACCGACCTTGTGTAACCCTAGATCCCCCCGGTGTCTATATAAACCAGAGAACTTAGTCTGGAAGAGAGACTCATTACCATAGTCATACAGGCTAGACTTCTAGGGTTTAGCCATTACGATCTCGTGGTAGATCAACTCTTGTAATACTCATATTCATCAAGATCAATCAAGAAGGAAGTAGGGTATTACCTCCATAGAGAGGGCCCGAACCTGGGTAAACATAGTGTCCCCTGTCTCCTGTCACCATTGTCGTGGTTTTGTCACGGCAGATGTCCTCATGAAAGGGCTTAGTTGTGGAGCCATCGCTACGGGTTAGCTTAAAGGGGTTAAAGTGGATAAGGGACACCAGAGAGTTTTATACTAGTTCGGCCCCTTATGATGAAGGTAAAAGCCTACGTCTAGTTGTGATGGGATTATTGGGGTTTCGATGACTAGGGAGCAAATATGCTTTCCTGAGTCTCGAGTTGTTGTTTTCTGTCCCTGAACCGCCGCCGGGTCGTCCCCTTATATATACGGGTGGACGCCCGGCCGGTTTACAGAGTTCCGAGGCCGACTCATACAAGTGTCCGGCTCGGTCTCTTTCTTTCCCTAACTTACAACACAAGTTATACAACTATAGCGGTTTACAACTATGGGCCCTAATACGCCTCCGGGCTCTAGGCCTCTAAGCTTTAATAGTAGAGCGCCATCTTCTTTACCTTCATGGGCTTCAGTATGGATGAACGTGAATCGGCCCCTCCTGGGCGGTTTACACTCAGTAGTTATATCCTCAACATTAGGCCCCAGATTGATTTGAACCTGTTCATGTCAATCTTCAACACTTAGAAATATTCCTTGAACACTTTCTTGCAATCCTCATAAACCGTCCAGATGTCTTCTCCTTGTATAAAAAGATACCATTCATTTAATCTCCCGTAGATCGAGGCGACAGCTGCGCCCCCTCTTGTCGCTTCAGGATCCTCGATTCTCGCGCCTGCCGCTTATCCTCTTGCCTTTATAAATAAGACCAGGAGGTCCTTCCATTTTCCCCCTTGCCTTTTCGCATCTTCTTCCTCCTTGCGACCTCGAAGAGCTCAAGCACCGCCGCCGCTGTCGATCCTTGAATCTGCACCGACTAGGCCGCTGCATCAACCTGTTCGTACTAGAGCTCTGCGACGCTCCTCCGCCGCCACGTGGCCCTGGTAAGTACTCTTTTCCTCAATTGACCGAATCTGCATTAGGGTTTCAAAAATTCTTCGGTGTTCATCAGTGTTCATCGGTCTTTATCTGCCTTCTCTCAGCATCTTGTTGAATCTGGCTAGCCCCGACAGCTTTATCCTTGTAGCCGAAGCCGTAGTTTTACTCTGCCCTGCCATAGCCTCTTATTGTTCCTGGATAGATCTCATCTCGACTGTTATTGCTCCACCATCTCGACTTTATCCTTGGTCTGAGTACTTAGTAAATTTCAGATATGCTTCTTCCATTTGTGGTCGGTTTCACCTTTAAAAATGATAATCCGCCAGTTACCATTAGCCCTCACGTAAACCGCCATCTTATGTTGAGCACCCATATCCGGTTTATATTGCATATATGTTTGAATTAATTTCCCCGGTTTTAACACTGGTCTGTGCACATCAACCTTGAACCGTAAACCGGCTTTTGCACTTCCTTTATAGTCTGTTCTTAAAAATGGCCAAGCAATTCACTTCTTGCAACTGGGTTCCTTCCCGGATCACAGAGACTCAACTCAACGGGTATGTTCTAACCGGCGCTTTGGCCAAGAAAGAGGTTATTCATTGGCGAGTCCCAGGCCCTGAGTGCCCTCCTGAACCTCAAGATGGAGAAGTAGTGGTATTTATGCAGCATCTAGACCAGGGATTTAGCCCTCCCCGATCAAAGTTTTTCCGGGATGTGCTTGCCAACTTCCAACTCCACCCTCAAGACATTGGACCGAACCCTGTGTCTAATATATGTAATTTCCAAGTGTTCTATGAAGTTTACCTTCAAGAAGAACCAACTGTTGAGCTCTTCAGGGATTTCTTCCACTTAAACCGCCGAACTGAATTCTTTGACGGTCCCAACACTGAACTTGGCGGAGTGTCGATTCAGAAAAGGAAAGAGGTTGATTTTCTTCATGCCAAACATCACAGCCACCCCAAAGATTGGAACCAAACATGGTTCTATTGTCAGAACACTGCTCCTGCTGAAGAAAGACCTCTGCCGGGTTACCGTGCTCACCGGCTCAGCAATGGCCACCCACTACCTCAACGACTCACTGCCAAAAAACGACAAATTTATGCACCTCAACTCGCCAAGCTCCGGGCTTTCCTAGCAAACGGTTTAACCGGCGTTGACCTCGTTCGCTGCTGGGTTTCGTGGGGTATCTTGCCTTTAAGCCGCCGTACTAGGTTGATGCATGAATATACCGGGGACATCAAGGACCCTCAACGGCGCCATGAGATAGAGATAACTCATGATGGAGTCACTAAGGAAGTGAAGAAAATGCTGGATGAACCGATCGCTAAATGCAGCAAAACTGGGCTGCGTCCCTTTAACACCTCCAACAAACCGCCAGCGGTAAAAATAATCATCCTTCTGCTTTTCTAATCCATCTCCATTTTAATATTGTGCTGATGATTCTTTGTTTATTCTTACAGGCCAAAGATCCGTTTTGGAAGAGGAAAACTCTGGATAAACCATCAAAAGCTCAAGAGAAAACGGCAAGGACTGCTCGTGCCAAAGCCGCCAACAAGCCAACCAGGAAGAAAACCGCCGAGTCCTCCGAACCGCCCGAAGATGTTGATGATTCGGAACAAGTGGTAGAACTTGACTCCCTTGGCTCATTTTTCATACATATTATTGACAACGACCATTACCAGGATGATGCGGAAGCTAGTCGTGCTGACAATGTTGAGGTAATCTCCCTTTCCTCCACTTCCGATCTTGTGCCCGTAAGAAAAATCCGTCGCGTGGTCCGGAAAGTGAAGCGTTGACATCCTTTCACTCAGTTGGATCCACAGCATCCTGAAGCTCGTCGCACAACCCGGCATAGTGGCCAGCAAGTCACTTCCTCCGGTTTACCAGACACTCCACTTCAGAAGCGTCGTGCAGAGGTCTTGTATAATTGTATCAAGTCTTTCCCCTTGGCGGTTTACTTTTGCTACCCTCTTAATCTGTCTGACTTAAATTATCAGGTGACTTCTAACTCCTCATCTGGCGATTCATCAACCACGCAAATGCCTCCCCTGAAAACCGTCCCTGGGTACGTATAATAATGTTAACGTTGTCGTCTTGCACCGGTTCACCATACTAATCCTCTATTATCAAATTGCAGTGCCAAGGCCCGTTTTAGCAAGAAAGCAGACCAATCCCCCTACTGATGATATTGAACCAGATAGGATCTCAGAAGGTGCTGGCCGAGAGGTTGATGTCACCATGGATGATCCGGCGCCACAAAGCCAGGACACTAATGTTCATCCGCCTGAAGTCAATCCGGCAAGCCCTCATATCAATCCATCAAGTCCACAAGCCAATCCTCCACATCCAACTGCTGATCCGCCAAGTCCTGCCAAGACCGCAGACAAAACGGCAAGATCAAATGCAGCGACTGATGATGTTGTGATTACTGGGACTGGCTATAATTCTCCTGGTAATCCTGTCACTTTGGCAAAGCATAGTGCCAAGATGGAATCTGCTACTGATGAGAAAGGCAAGTGGAAAACTGATGTGTCGAATTATGCTCATCTCTCCGCTCAGGAACTTCATTCTGGATACTTAAACCGCCTTTACACAAGCCGTGATTATGAGGCCGGTTTGGTCAACTTGATGAAGGAGCATTATGAGGTAACTTTCAAACACTTCATAAAATTTCTTTATACTGTATGACTCCATTGTAGCCCCCAAGGGCCGGGTTATCGCTTCAAGATGAATCGGGACTTTTTGTTTCAAATTTGTCTTTGTTGAATTCCTTCATCTTTGAGTTCTCTGATCAAATATGCATTAGCCCCCAAGTGCCAAGATTAATACTTGTATTGAGCCTTGGGACTTTGAATGATAGTTAAAATAAAAAACAATCCGCATTAGCCCCCAAGTGCCAAGCGTATAACTTGTTATGTGCTTGGGACTTTGAGAAAAAAATCTTTAACATCTCTATCATCTGTCTTGTGTAGGCTGACTTAAATGTCAAAGATTCCCAGATTGCTGAGCTTTAAGAAAACATTAAATCCCGGCAAACCGAAACCTCCAAGGCCAAAGATGAACTGAAGAGCGCTTTGACTGCCATGGAACAAATGAAGGATGGTTTTAAAAGTGAACGGGCGGATTGGGAGACAGAGAAAACTGCTCTCTTAAAGAGGGTCGAAGATGCTGAAGCAGCCCTCAAACCAGTTGCAGAAGAGCTAAATGGGTTGAAACATCAAATCAATGCTATGACTTCAGCAATTTTTGGTATGTACCATTTATCAACATCATCCTTAATCACTTTGAAATTGGCCGGTTTAACAGGAACTTTTCAAACCGTTGCAGGTAGTCGTATTGCTCATCTAGGTTCTGACATGCGGATGAAGTTGAAGGCAGCATATACACTGGTAGAACAATCGTACACTAGCGCGCAACAAGTCATCTGTGCGGCCTCCTTCAACAAACCGGCACCAACATTGATCAAGGATACCTTGACCAAATTATCCATGACTCCAGCCTAGATGGAAGAGATGAAACAAACTGCCGCAAGGGCTGGCGCTTTAACAGCGCTGACACGGGCCAAAGCGTGGATTGCCGATCTTGATCCGGCAGACATCGCAAAGGGTTATCCTGGTCAACAGGAGGACGGATCGGATTTTGACAATGAAGTCCTCAAAGTCTTGACCCAAGAGATGCGCCCACTGGCCAGCCAATTGGCTGCAGAGGCTGATTTGTCTGTCTATCGGTCCAGCTATGATGCGGACAACAAACGTGTTGATGGAGCCATGAAGGAAGTACATAACCTGATCCCTCCAATCCGTAAGCACACCTATGCCCTGACATTGAACCGTCCAACCTTATAAGCAACGAAGCTGTCTTTCAAGCCTTAACCATGATTGATTGGACCACCCTTGACTTCCAGCCACTGGGTGAGGAGGAGGAGGCTGAACCGACGCGTGATGATCCTTCAACTTCGCGTCAGCCTGATGCTGAGTCATAATCCGTCAGCCGGTTTGATTGTCACAGATGATGTTGTGATCAACAAACAATTATTCTTTTGGGCATCAAAGGCGCTGTGTAATAAGCTAGTTGAAATACTTTGATCTTCTGCCATCATGCACTGATACCTGATTTTATTAATCCGGCATGATTGGTGCCATGCATGTTTGATTTACCTTGTTATTTCATAGAAAATCCCGCCTTCTGCATGTTAAACACTTAAACATCTCCTGGCGGTTTACCGCCGGACGGGTTATGATACTCAATGTAAAGCCAGAATCTTTATAACCAAGGTTATAAAATACTGAAATATGAAAAATATCATACCTGCAATATTAAATCACTTTTGTTGGTTGACCAACTTGCTTAGTAAGGGTGATAACCCAAACTTGAATATTTGAGAACGCCCACCGTATTATGCTGGTATGTAATAAGTCATGTCGGGTTATGATAAACACCGGATGATTATCCTGGTGACTTATAGCCAATGCCAGACCAGAAAGATGCCGGTTCATCATTGATTGTCGGCTTAACAGCTGATAACTGTAAACCACACCGGGTTAAGAAACACCGGGTTAAGGTGAAGACATATAATCTGGCCGGGCCAAGAGATACCGGTTTACCTTAAAACTTTACCAACAGAGATAAAACTTGCAAAAACAAAATCACAGAAAAACTTGTAGTCAAGGCTTTTCAAGGGCTGCCAGGCCCAAATGCGAGGCTTTTCGTGGGCTGCCAGGCCACTGAGTTAAACCATTTAACAAAGCCTTTTAAGATGGACCTCCAACTAACCAATCATCGTTTTAACTTTGACAAGTTCAGGGACTCTATGAGAGTAACTTGTCAAACGTTCGGCGGGTCATGCCAGGATTACCTAGATAGGAGTGTCTTACTTGATGAAGGCAGGTTAACCCGGGGTGTTAGGTGAATACACCAGGCTTCCAAGCCATGGGTCGATACCCGCCATAAGGGTCCTTTCAAACTCTTTGTTACTTTACACAAAGAGCCCCCAAGTAACTTTGTGAGCTATGCTCAATGGGTGCCTATGTTTGAGTTGCGCTTTTAGCAACAATACTCTCTTTGGCCCCTTGGGTGTGAAGCTCCCAAGCTGTGTTGTGGCATGATAGCTGGTTTAATGGACAAAATAGGACATCGCTTTGTAAGCAGAAGCCCCCTTGTAACCAAGAAATATAGGAAGAAACAGCAGAGGCCCTGCTTGTAGCAAGGATGCCGGTTTATTACATTGATCATAATATATACATTGTCAAAATATGTACATAATAAGAGCCTATGGCTCAGGTGTAGTAAGGCCGAAGAAGAGCGATATTCCACGGCCCACGGGTCTCCTCTTCCGATTTGCTTGAGTCATTGTGCTCGTGAACGTCGATGAGGTAGTATGATCCGTTGTGCAGATTCTTGCTGACCACAAAGGGCCCTTCCCAAGGTGGGGATAACTTGTGTATATCGGTCTAATCCTGGATGAGCCGGAGCACTAAGTCGCCTTCTTGAAAGGTTCTTGTCCTAACCCGGCGGCTGTGATAACGCCGCAGGTCTTGCTGATAAACCGCCGAAGGAGCTAACCCGTAGCGATGGCTCCACCTGAAGACCATGGAGTAAAGCTTCATACTCAGCTGCATTGTTAGTACAAGGGAACATTAAGCAAAGAACATAATGAATTTTATCACCTCGAGGGGAAGTAAGGACAACTCCAGCCCCCGAGCCCTCCAATTGCCTGGATCCGTCAAAGTGAATCGTCCAGTATGTACTGTCTAGTTTGTCCTCCGGTATTTGCAACTCTGTCCAATCATTGATGAAATCCACAAGGGCCTGGGACTTGATTGCTGTTCGAGGCATATACTTCAAACCGTGTGGTCCAAGCTCAATGGCCCACTTAGCAATCCGGCCAGTTGCCTCCCTATTCTGGATTATATCCCCCAAAGGAGCAGAACTGACCACTATGATGGGATGACCTTGAAAGTACTGTTTAAGCTTCCGACTTGCCATAAAAACCCCATACACCCAGCTTCTGCCAATGCGGATATCTTTGCTTTGACTCAATGAGCACCTCGCTGATATAATAAACCGGCCTTTGAAGCGGGTATTCCTTCCTAGCTTCCTTGCGCTCCACCACAATAGCTACACTGACAGCTCGGGCATTAGCAGCCACATATAACAGCAGTGGCTCCTTATCAATTGGAGCAGCAAAAACCAGCGGTTCAGCTAACTGCTTCTTCAAATCTTCAAATGCCGCATCAGCAGCATCGCTCCAGACAAAACGGTCTATCTTCTTCAACATCTGATACAAAGGGATCGCCTTCTCTCCCAACCTGCTGATAAACCGGCTCAAAGCGGCAATACGACCCGCTAAACGCTGAACATCATTGATACATGCCGGTTTAACCAGGGATGTGATAGCTTTGATTTTTTTCGGATTAGCCTCAATGCCTCGGTTGGACACCAGAAAACCCAAGAGCTTGCCAGCCGGTACAACAAAGACACATTTAGCCGGATTGAGCATCATTTTATAAACTCTCAGATTATCAAAGGTTTCCTGCAAATCAGATATGAGTGTCTCTGCCTTCCTATACTTGACCACAATATCGTCTACATAGGCATGAACGTTGCCCCCAATCCGAGTATGAAGACAATTCTGCACGCAACGTTGATAAGTTGCCTGGGCACTCTTGAGCCCAAAGGGCATAGATACATAACAGAAGGCTCCAAAGCGAGTGATGAAGGCTGTCTTCTCCTGGTCCTTAACTGCCCTTTTGATCTGATGATAACCAGAATAAGCATCTAAGAAACTTAAACACTCACAACCCGCCGTTGCATCAATGATTTGATCAATACGAGGGAGGGAAAAGGGATCAGTTGGGCAAGCCTTGTTCAAATCCGTGTAATCCACACACATACACCAAGTGCCGTTTTTCTTAAGTACCTGCACCGGATTAGCCAACCACTCTGGGTGAAACACTTCTACAATGAACCCTGCTGCTAGTAGCCGGGCTACTTCTTCCCGGATGGCCTTATGCCGCTCCTCATTAAAGCGGCGAAGAAACTGTCTGACCGGTTTAAACTTCGGATCAACATTAAGAGTGTGCTCAGCGAGTTCCCTCGGTACACCTGGCATGTTAGAAGGTTTCCATGCAAAGATGTCTCGGTTCTCACGGATGAACTCGATGAGCGCGCTTTCCTATTTCGGATCCAAATTGACGCTGATGCTGAACTGCTTGGATGAATCGCCAGGAACAAAATCAACCAACTTAGTCTCATCATCCGATTTAAACTTCAAAGCCGAATCATGCTCCGTAGTGGGCTTCTTTAGAGAGGTCATGTCTGCCGGATCAACATTGTCCTTATAGAACTTCAACTCTTCCGTTGCACAAACCGATTCAGCATATGCCGCATCACCTTCCTCACACTCCAGAGCAATCTTGTGGCTACCATGAACCGTGATGGTCCCCTTATGACCCGGCATCTTGAGCTTTAGATAAACATAACATGGCCTTGCCATGAATTTAGCATAAACCGGCCGACCAAACAAAGCATGGTACGGACTATTGATCTTGACCACCTACAAGGTTAGCGTTTCGGATCTTGAATCATAATCATCTCCAAAAACCACCTCGAGAGCTATCTTACCAACTGGGTAAGCCGATTTACCAGGCACCACACCGTGAAAAATGGTGTTTGATGGTCTAAGGTTCTTATCTGTCAACCTCATACGCCAAAAGGTTTCATAGTACAAGATATTGATATTGCTCCCTCCGTCCATGAGCACCTTGGTGAATTTATAACCTCCAACCTGTGGTGCAACCACCAAAGCTAGGTGGCCTGGGTTGTCAACCCGGGGCGGATGATCCTCTCTGCTCCAGACAATAGGCTGCTCAGACCAGCGCAGGTAACGGGGTACTGCTGGTTTAATAGAGTTTACCGCCCTTTTATGGAGCTTCTGATCACGCTTACACAAGCTGGTAGTGAAAACATGATACTGTCCACCGTTTAACTGCTTCGGGTTACTCTGATAACCCGACTGCTGCTGATTCCCCTGATTACCTTGCTGATTGTTACCACCTTGGTTATTCTGATTTCCATGGTTACTTTGAAATCCTGAGCTTGAACCGCCACCACCGTAACCCGGCCCGTGAAATCCTGTACCGGAACCTCCAGGTGGACCCTGATCATACCGGAAAAGATCAGAGTTTTTGAATTCCCTCATGATGTGGCAATCCTTCCAGAGGTGCGTGGATGGAGCCTCCTTTGTCCCGTGCTTTGGGCAGGGCTGGTTTAACAAGCGTTCCAGATTCATTCCTCCACCGCGCTGGGGCGGTTTACCCTTACGATGCTGCGTATTAACCTGCATACTGGTGTTAGCCACAAAATCGGAATTGTCCGCCTTATGCTTACCACTGTTTCCGTGACCCGCCTGATTGTGGTGCTGCCCCTTGGCATTGCCGCTCTTCTTTCCCTTCCCTGTCTTATCATCATCCGACTCGGGATCCTTGGTAGTATCAGAGTCAACATATTTTACTAAAGCGGCCATGAGGTTTCCCATGTCAGTACAATGGCGCTTCATCCGTCCCAACTTCAACCTCAGAGGCTTAAACCGGCAATTGCCTTCCAAAGTTAGAACTGCGATGTCAGTGTTGATGTGGCCCGATGAATGCAAAATTTCCGAGACCCGGCGCACCAATTGGGTTGTTCATTCTCCTTCCTCCCACACACAGGCGGCTAAGTCCACAATCGACATGGGCAGCTTGCATGTATCCTTAAAATTCTGGACAAATCGGGCTCTCAACTCGGCCCATGATCCGATAGAGTTAGCTGGTAGACTCTTTACCCAAGTACGAGCCGTCCCTTCTAGCATCATGGTGAAGTACTTCGCACAAGCCGCATCATCTACATCTAGCATCTCCATGGCCATCTCATAGCTTTCAACCCATGTCTCTAGAGGCAAATCGGCGGTGTAATTTGGCACCTTGCGCGGGCCCTTGAAATCTTTGGGTAGGCGTATGTTGCGTAATGCTGGGACGAGGAACGGCACCCCCAAAGAGCTGGAGGTAACTCATGGCTCTCTTAACTTGGTTGGTCAAACCGGAGTAGGCTGACGAGCTTCATACTGTGCTGCTAACTCGGCCTCCCTGCGTGCACGAGCCCGGTCCACCACCTCCTGAGCATCACCAGCACCCCCTGCCGGGTTGTGGCCGCGGGGCAGCTCCCGGTTCCCCGCATTGCTTGACATGGCTGGTTCATCCATACGCCTACTATAACTCCGGCTTGGACGAGGGGTGGCATGAATCCTATCACGACTGTATGAATAAGCCTCCAGTTGCACCAAGGCTGTCCGTAGAAGCTCCTTAACCCGGCGCGTCTCGACCGCTGCAGGAGAATCGCCTTCAATTGGGATAGCCTCCAGCCGCGAAGCGGCAGCAACAACATTGTCCATTGGAGTAGAATAATGACCCGGCGGCGGTTTAGACGTCACATTGTTCTGTCGAGGCGGATCCATCAAACGGGGCTGAACCGTAGCCCCCGCTCCAAGAGCCTCCGCCCGGTTTGCTACCGGCGGGTTACTGGTCCCTGCACCTGGGGTGTGGAAGAGGTTCCTAGCATCATAAACCGGAGGCAGGCGAGATCGGTGCCTTCTCCTTAGGACTTCGTGCGATGCATTCTGATCCAGCATAAGCCGGTAAGCCTGTGCATCCAAAGCGGCCCGCTCTGCGGCCATCCTGGCATCCTCAGCTGCCAAATCGGCCTTGGTCTGAGTAATCTGATCCTTTACCTTCGCGATTTCCGCATTGTGCGCATCCTGATCCGCCTGGTTAACCTCCGCCATCAGTGTTGCCAACGCGTCAAATAGATCAGATAACACTTGAGCCAGCGACCGCACAGGGCCTCCTACCCCGGCTGCCATTCCCGCTATAGTCGAAGAGTGAAGCGCCAGCTGTGTACCGGCCATGAAGATTCCAACCCGGTTTGGCAGATCAGAGGGGTCCGGAATACTGTTGCCATCAGAATAGCCTTCAGTCCGGCCATCTTGCAGCTGATATAATGACTCGGTCTCTCCGGTTGATGACTCGTCGCCGGAATAGATGACGGTTTCACCACCAGATTCCGATCCGTCCTCGTAATCCCCTCCATGGATGACTCCCACGAAGGCACGCTTCATGGCGGGCTTGACCCGGGCAGATCACGCACGCTGAGCCGTTTCGACGAGGTCGGTGCAGATGTCCGGCTAAGGGCCCGGCTCGCCGATCTTGCCAAAGAAAACGTGTATGCCACCAAAGGGGACCCGGTACCCGTACTCGATTGAGCCGACCTCGGGGCCCCACCCTACATCATCGATGTAGAGCATGCCGCGACGACTTCTGGTCATCCGGCCCGCAGCGTAACCCTTGAGTCCTTCGAAGCTGCCCTCCAAGAACTTGAAACCATCGTGCGATAGCCCCACGGTGGGCGCCAACTATCGTGGTTTTGTCACGGCAGATGTCCTCATGAAAGGGCTTAGTTGTGGAGCCATCGCTACGGGTTAGCTTAAAGGGGTTAAAGCGGACAAGTGACGCAAGAGAGTTTTATACTAGTTCGGCCCCTTACGATGAAGGTAAAAGCCTACGTCTAGTTGTGATGGGATTATTGGGGTTTCGATAACCAGGGAGCAAATATGCTTGCCTGAGTCTCGAGTTGTTGTTTTCTGTCCCTGAACCACCGCCAGGTCGTCCCCTTATATATACGGGTGGATGCCCGGCCGGTTTACAGAGTTCCGAGGCCGGCTCATACAAGTGTCCGGCTCAGTCTCTTTCTTTCCCTAACTTACAACACAAGTTATACAACTATGGCGGTTTACAACTATGGGCCCTAATACGCCTCCGGGCTCTGGGCCTCTAAGCTTTAATAGTAGAGCACCATCTTCTTTACCTTCATGGGCTTCAGTATGGATGAACGTGAACCGGCCCCTCCTGGGCGGTTTACACTCAGTAGTTATATCCTCAACAACCATCGACCTCAGACGCAGAGTTCGGGACCCCCTACTCGAGATCTGCCGGTTTTGACACCAACATTGGTGCTTTCATTGAGAGTTCCATTGTGCCGCCCCCAAAAGGTTCCATGGCCCCTTCAATCGTCAACGATGACGCTATCCAAGAAGAAACCTTCCTCTCCAGACAGATCTTCGTGTTCGGTGGCTTCGCACTGCGGGCCAACTCGTTTGGCCACCTGGAGCAGATCGATAGCTATGCCCCTGGCCATCAGGTCAGATTTGGGAGCTTGAATTACTCTGCGGACATCCGTGGAGATTCTATCTTCACCGAATTCGAGACGGCGGCGACCGCTCCTGGTCACCTTGACGAACATGACCTAAATCTATCGTCAGACTGCATCCAGGAGATAGCTCCTGTGACTACTCTGTTGTTAGATCCAGAGCATACTGTGACCTTCAAGGATCGGAGGCTCGACCCCACCATGCAGGCCACAGACTCCCCGGCGTTGGAGCCGCACATGGACTTAACCTCACACAATATCTGTGTCACCGGAATTCCGGACTCGTCTCTGACTATAATTTCAGAACCATGTGAGCCCACGAACGCCGAACTTGATCGTTTATCAATCTTGGAATTCAGTGCCGCAGACATCTTCCAACACTCGCCCTTGGGTGATGTGCTAAATTCATTGAGAAATCTGTCCTTGGTGGGGGACTCACAGCCGAACTATGTCCGGTTCAAACTAGAGGCTGATGATGTAGGAGAATTTTGCTTCCCACCCACCGCCCACTTCATAGCCACTGTCGAAGACTTAACCGACGCACTTGACTATGACTCCGAATACATCGATGGTATGGACGACGATGCCGGAACTCAGGAGGCCCAAAACCCGCCGTTCACTGGATGATGGACGGCCACTTCGTCATATGATGTATACATGGTAGATACGCCGAAGAATAATAGTGGCGATGACAAGGAAAACCCCACAAAGGAGGACCCTCATAAAACACAACCAAAGCACCCGCGTCAGCGGCACCTCTCTAAATCCTGCCGCAGCAGAGACAACAACACCGGCACAGGAGACGACAACACTCCGGACAGAGGAGCCCGAGGAACAAACTGCCGAACAAGACCATCGGGAAAAGGGGCAATTCGGCCCTGACGAACAAGCCATGGAAGAAGACTCGGAGGACGGTAGTTACCATCCGTTCTCCGAGGAGGAGGTGAGCCTCGGCAACAAAGACTTCATCGTGCCTGAGGAACCTCTTGAGCAGGAGCGCTTTAAGCTTCAGCTAATAGCCACTGCGAGGAGCGTGAAAAAGAAGCAGCAGTTGCTTCAAGCTGATCAAGACATGCTCAATGACAGATGGACCGATGTCCTGGCAGCCGAAGAATATGCTCTTAAACGACCAGCCAAAAGTTACCCGAAGCGCAAATTGCTACCTCAGTTTGATGATGAGGCGCCAGAACCCACACCAGCATCACGCAATGCGGTCGATCAGCCACCGAGCGGCCGGGATAAAATGGCAACCCGAGCTGAAAAACAGACAGCCCCACCCCACCGTAAAAGCAGGGACAAGACAGCTCGGGGTTGTACACACGACCTTCGTCAAGACCCAGACAGTAGAGTAGGACATATAAGATCGATCCATGGATTGTGAGGACATGCCTTGACACGCGACGACGGCTACCTATTCGGACGTGGCAAACCTAGGCACGCTCGAGCCGATAACCATAGACGGACTCCATCGGAGATACATCACGACGTGGCTCGATATAGAGGCGCCGCACACACTCTTTGCTTCACTGATGAAGTAATGGACCATGAATTCCCTGAAGGGTTCAAACCCGTCAATATTGAATCATACGATGGAACAACCGATCCCGCGGTATGGATCGAGGATTTCATCCTCCACATTCACCTGGCCCGCGGAGATGACCTCCATGCTATCAAATACCTCCCACTAAAACTCAAAGGGCCAGCTCGGCACAGGTTAAATAGCCTGCCTGAAAATTCCATCGGCATTTGGGAGGACTTGCAAGCAGCCTTTCTCGACAACTTCCAAGGTACATATGTCCGACCGGCGTACGCCAATGACTTAAGTCACATAGTTCAACAGCCCGAGGAGTCAGCCAGGAAATTCTGGACTAGGTTCCTAACTAAAAAGAACCAAATCGTCGACTGTCCGGATGCAGAAGCCCTAGCGGCCTTTAAACATAGCATCCGCGACGAATGGCTCGCCCGCCACCTCGGCCAAGAAAAGGCGAAATACATGGCCGCCCTCACAGCCCTCATGACCCGCTTTTGTGCGGGTGAGGACAACTGGCTGGCTCGTAGCAAAAATATGGCCTGCGAAGCAGGCCCCTTTGAGGCCAAAAATGACAACAGAAAGCTCCAACGCAGTTGACACAAACGCTGAAGCAATGGCGATAACACCAATGAAACTGCTGTCAACACTGGATTCAGTGGCTCCAAGTCCGGTCAGCAGAAAAATCCGTATCAAAAAACAATCAGGGAACATCTAGTATGGACCGCATACTTGACCGTCTGTGCCAAATCCATGGCACCCCGCACGAACCAGCCAATCATACCAACAGAGATTGCTGGGTTTTTAAGCAAGCCGGCAAGTTAAATGCTGAGAATAAAGAAAAGGGATTGCAGAGCAAGGACGATGATGAGGAGCCCCTGCAGCCAACCGTAGGGGGACAGAAGAAGATTCCCCCTCAAGTCAAAACGATGAGCATGATATATGCCACACACATCCCCAAGAGGGAGAGCAAGCGCGCACTAAGGGACGTCTATGCGATAGAGCTAGTCGCCCCAAAATTCAATCCATGGTCATCGTATCCGATCACTTTTGACCGTCGAGATCATCCGACCACTATCCGGCACGACGGATCAGCTGCACTCGTCCTAGACCCAATCATCGACGGATTCCACCTAACGCGAGTCCTCATGGACGGTGGTAGCAGCCTCAATCTGCTCTATCAAGACACAATGCGCAAAATGGGCATTAATCCATCGAGGATCAAGCCAACGAAGACTACCTTCAAAGGAGTCATACCAGGCATTGAGGGCCGCTGTACGGGCTCAATCACACTAGAAGTCGTCTTTGGATCTCCGGATAACTTCCGAAGCGAGGAGTTAATCTTTGATATCGTCCCCTTTCGCAGCAGCTATCACGCACTGCTCGGACGAACCGCATTCGCTCGATTCAGTGCGGTACCTCACTATGCTTATCTCAAGCTCAAGATGCCCGGACCGCGTGGCGTCATAACAATCAATGGAAATACGGAATGCTCCCTCCGTACCGAGGAGCACACAATGGCCTTAGCAGCAGAAATACAGCACGGCCTTTTCCAGCAGAACCTTAGTTCAGCGACCAAAAGCCCCCCGGACACAATTAAAAGAGTCCGGACTATTCTGCAGCAAGACGGCCCGGCTCGTCAAGAGCTTAATTAGCAATTTGGCCTTATTCCCAGTCCCGATCAAACATCGGCATTTGTACCGCGCGTACACAGCTACGCACTCAAAATCCCATGGGTAATAACGGAGGCATAGCAAGTTCGCGATCCACAGTGCGGCTCGACCGACCCTAGGATTCGCACACCTTCACTTTTCCTTTTTTTATTTCGAGTTTTTTTCTATTCGAGGTTTCTTTGGACAACCCGTTTGTCGGACGCACCAAGGAGGCAAGGAGCTTTGGCGTACAAGGGAATCCCCAGGTGGTCTCTGCTAACGATTGTTATACCTGTTTTTCATACCCGCATGCAGCTCGCTCTTGGTCTGGGCATGTTAAATAGCCATACTTTCTTATAGCATTACTGGTACAAGTACGCCTTGACGTATTGATCACATTACAATGGTAAAAAAATGGTAGCATCAGATTACTACTTAATTTTCCTCTTTTTCCTTACATTTGTATTTATTACTTACTACACACGTACACTCTGGTACACTTTACTTCACCAGGGGTTTCGCGCCCCGCTGTACGGCAATAAAGTCCGAACACCTTTTTTCAAAGGCAGTTCGGCACCCGAACTTATAGCATTATATGCATCGGCTCCGAATCATGTCTTTGGTCAATAGTTGGGTTGCCCGGCTCCTGTGCTTACTACCTTACGTTCCACTATATCGGCTAGGGTAGTAAAGGGAGAACTACTGCGATTGTGTCCCGGTTCTTCCGGATGAGCGCCTCAGTAGAGAAAGCTGAAAACTGACTGTCATGATGCAAGACGAGCCGGTCAGCTGTTCAAGAGGTTTCAAATCCTTAGAGATTTTTTCCTCTTTATGCGAGGAATCGGTTTCTTATCCGATCAGGTGCGTGTAACGCCCCAAGTTCGGCCTTCCCAATACAAGGGGCTTCGCCAAAATTCTCATTGTCAAACTCCTATGGCTAAGTGAGGGCGATAAAGGCCGTATAGTCTGATTGCCTTGTTTGTTGCGCTAAACACCTCCTTTGTGACGCCCTCGATTCAATCGTACACTAATCATACACGCAAATGTGTACGATCAAGATCAAGGACTCACGGGAAGATATCACAACACAACTCTAGACACAAATTAAAATAATACAAGCTTTATATTACAAGCCAGGGGCCTCGAGGGCTCGAATACATAAGCTCGAATACACAAGAGTCAGCAGAAGAAACAATATCTGAGTATAGACATGAGTTAGACAAGTTTGCCTTAAGAAGGCTAGCACAAAAGCAACAACGATCGAAAAGGCAAGGCCTACTGCCTGGGAGCCTCCTAACTACTCCTGGTCGATGGCGGTCTCCACGTAGTAGTAGGCATCGGCGGTGGCATCTGGCTCCTGGGCTCCAACATCTGGTTACATCAACCATAAAGAAGAAGAAAGGGGGAAAGGGTGAGCAAAGCAACCATGAGTACTCATCCAAAGTACTCGCAACCAAGGACCTACACTACATATACAACATTATCAAAGAGGGGCTGTATATGTGGACTGGACTGTAGAAATGCTAGAATAGAGAGAAGGCCTAGTCCTATCAAAGACTAGCATCTTCTGGAAACCACCATCTTGCAGCAACAGGAGTGAGTAGAGTAGCATAAAGTAAAGTAGTAGTATTGTTATCAACCTCGGCCAGAGATCCTTTCCCAACTCCCTGCGAGAAAGCAATCCTAGAGCCATACTATCCATTTCTCATATCCATGTCTCATCTCAAGTATCCAGTTCTAGTTGTATTGATCGGGATACAACTCCAAGTGTCCGTTACCGTAGGACAGGCTATCGATAGATGTTTTCTTCCCTGCAGGGGTGCACCAACTTACCCACCATGCTCGATTAACTCCGGCCGGACACACTTTCTTGGGTCATGCCCGGCCTCGGCCAAATAATACGCCGCAACCCGACCTAGGCTTAATAGAGAGGCCAGCACGCCGGACTAAACCTATGCCCCCAGGGGTCATGGGCCATCGCCCCGGAAACTCCTGCATGTTGCGAGGGTGGCCGGTGAGCAGACCTAGCTACCTCCTTCAAAAAGGCAGGTGCTTACGTAGTCCAATCCAGTCCGCGCCGCTCAGTCGCTGACGTCTATTAAGCTTCGGCTGATGCATACGACGCAGAACACCTATACTATGCCCACGTGATGGTTAGTGCTATCAGGCCAGAGGCCCCTCGGATCAAATATCCAAATCGTAGTGGATTAGGAACGCGCGGTAACAAGCAGAGACTCACGAAAGATGTGACCCCGTCACCCCGTCTCGAGGACTTGCGGCAAGGGCTAGGAATGCCCGGCCACTCCTCGTAATTATCTCGCGGGCACCCTCCAGGTCAACCCGTCTCCACATCACTCGCGGGTACCCCTCGTATTCGACCCGCCTTTCCAAGTAACAAACAGAAAGTCCAAGTATCCGTGTGTCCAAACATCAAGGGGAAAACCCGAGGAATCACCCTCGGTGAATTCCACTCGATGTAATCATCAAGGTGAACGTAAGAGGATCCACCCTCGAGGTTCACACTTGAGGGGTTGCACGAGAGAGTCGTATCGGAAGTGGTTAAGGAGGAAATCACCCTCGATGACCACGAGAGAATAGCTACAATACAGGGTTAACATCAGAAGTGCCGATGAGGTCTCACTCTCGGTACTCGATAGTAACCCAGTAGTGTCGAGCAACTAAGAGGAAAGTGATGTGCGGTGCCGGGGCATGGTCTTCGATCCCGTTGATCGGGTCTTCGGTGATGAAGCAAGGGCAACAAGGACAAGGTGGGGGTCATTGATGCATCACTAACCAACCTATACTAAGAATTTTAGGATAAGCAGGTAGGTAATAATAAGCAGGTTACAAAAGCAGGCTATGCATCAGAATAGGAGCAAACAATAACAATAGCAAAATCTAATGCAAGCATGAGAGAATGGAATGGGCGATATCGAGATGATCAAAGGGGGGCTTGCCTGCAAGCTTCGATGAAAGGGAAGAAGGGTCGTCGTCGACGTAGTCGATGACAGGGGCAGCATCGGTCTCGGGGTCTACCGGAGAGAAGAGGTGGAAGAAACAATAAATATAAAGCAAGCATAGCATCACAAAGCATAACATCGCAATATGTTGTGCCGGGTGTGACCTAACGTATGACTACACGATAAAGATGAAGGGGGAATTCAACCGGCAAGGTATTCCCGGTTCCGGACTTGTGTCAGACAGATGACCGGAGGGGGAATGTTCCATGTTCATATAGTCAGAGGCATCTGACAGGTAAACAGACAGCTTATCTGGATTCGTTGGATTTTTCTGAGCAACTTTCATGTAGAAAACATTTTCATCGCAGTTACGGTTTAATTACTATGAATTTCTGAAGGTTTAAACATTTTCTGGAATTAAATAAATTATCAGAAAAGAAATACTACGTCAGCATGACATCACTTTGACGTCAGCAGTCAACAGGACGGCTGACCAAGTCAAACTGACCTGTGGGGCCACAGGGACCCACATGTCATTGACAAGGGGGTTTAATTAGTTGAGTTAGTTTAATCTAATTAATCTAATTAGTGGGAGGGGCCTCCAGGTCAGTGGATAATTAGTGCTCTAAATAATTAATTTAATTAATTAACATATTTCGTTATTTATGAAAAACATTTTAACAGGCGGGACCCACATGTCATAGACAAGGGCCAGCCCAGTCATCATAGTTGACTTAGTCAACTGGTCAACAGGCGCCCTGTGCCCACCGGGTCGAGAGACATGGGTGGCTCCTGTGGCCACATCGGCTGGCCTCGTCGGAGTTGCTCGGCGAGCTCCAACGCGGCGGCGAGGTGCGGGTGAGCTTCGGGATTCCGCCACGGTGGCCCAAAACGGGTGTGGCTACTCCCGTTCAAAAGCTAGCGACATCGCTCGTCGAACTGCAATGGTCTCGCAGCCAGGGAGGCCCTACAGCTACGGCGGCGAGCTTGGGAACTTCGCCGGAGTTCAGCCACGATCGGGAACGGCGCTACGGGGGACGACGAGGTAGAAAAGCAGCACAGGTGGCCTCGGCGAGCTACACTGAGCACATTCCCGTGCTCGGGCGAGCATGGCAACGACTATAACAATGGCGACGAGCTGCACAGCAGCGCTTGCTTCGTGCGATGATGGCAATGACGGCTATGGTGGCGAAAACATACGGGAGTGGGAGGGGAAAGACACGGTGGCTCATCGGGAGCCGTAGGGAGGTGGCAGTGTGCTCGGGGAGGCGCGAGGTGGCCAAATTCGACGCCGGCGTTCATCGGAGCAGAGGAGGAAGAAGAGGTTGCGGTGGTGCTACAGGTACGTCCCGGTCCGCGTGGCTCTGTGGGGAGGATGAGGAGTTTGAGGCAAAACCTGGGGGCACGTTGGCGAGGCGAAGGCCGGCCGGTGGCCGCGGTGGAGTGCAGTGAGCGGTGACGGAGAGGCACGGCCGAGGCGGATCTGAAGGGGAGAGAGCGCAGGCGAGAGAGAGAGAACGAGGAGGGCAGGTGAGTGGGGGAGTGGGAGAGGGGATCGAGGGGGCGCGGGATGCCTTATCCCCTCGGCGGAGCCGGTGAGGGGGTCCGCTTGAGACGCTGCTGCTGCCGCCGCAGTAATGGGAGGGGAAGACAGGGGGAGTGGGCCGGCCTATCTGGGCCAGTTGGCTCGGGTGGGCCGAAGCCCAAGGGGAGGCCAGGGGCTCTAGCCCCTTTTTTTTAGAAGTGGCTCTAGCCATTTTTCTCTCCTTTTGTTTTTGTTTTAACTTTTTCTTTTTCTTTTAACAACTTTGTGTTATAGCTATTTTAGGCCATTTAGGCACTTTGCAAAAATGTTGGTTCACCACCAATATTACCAGAAGAATACTTTCCACATGATGAACATTTTAGTTTTCATGTTTGTGCATTTATGAATTTCATACATAATTTGAAATTGAATTCAACTAGAATTTGAAAAAGACAAGAACAATGATGAACAAACACTTGTTTAGCAAAAGGATTAACTTAACCCCATGGATTACTGTAGCATCATTACACTAGGGTGTTACATCTTTAAGGACCAGAATATGGAGTAAAGAGTGTTCATATTTATCCCGAACACCCCCGTACTATCTACGTGGGGTTAAAGCCGACGACTGGCCAACCCTCAGATTTCATAAACGGCCACACAGGAGGTAAAATTTTAAAATCATAAGCATTATATTACATAACATCATTGTTCCATACTAAAGGACAGGATAATACGAATGTCTTAATGGGAATGTAACATCCTTCGTACATTACTCCACCACAAGGCAGGAGCCCTCCAGGACACCATCAAAATATTACTCGGGTCGGCGATGCTCCTTGCCCTCAGGCGGCCCCTCGGTCATTAGCTTCTTGGCATCCATATTCGCCTAGTGCATCTTGACGTGGGCAAAGGCCATCCGAGCACCTTTGATACAGACCGACCGCTTTATAACCTCAAGCCGTGGGTAGGAATCAACAAGACACTTCACAAGTCCGAAGTAGCTGCTGGGTATTGGCACAACAGGCCATAATCGGACTATCAGCTGCTTCATGGCTAGCTCGGACGCCTTGTGCAGCTCGACCATCAATTTTAGCTGGTCGCTGAAGGACAACGGATGTTCTGGTCCAAGATATTGAGACCAGAACAGCTTCTCCGTAGAACTCCTTTCTTCGGCTCGATAGAACTCGACAGCATCTGATACACTGCGCGACAAATCCGTAAACGCCCCTGGAGAGCTCCAAATTCGGGTAAGTAAAAGGAACGCTTCCTTCACAGACTTTCTTTGCATAACAAAAGCCTTTCCCACCGCGATCTTCTTGGCTGCTTGGATTTCCTGAAGGGCGCTTTGGGCCTCGGCTGGAGCCTCTTGTGCGCTCCGGCGGGCGTTCGCAAGTTCAGACGCTTGCATCTTAGAATCATGCTCCAGAGACTCGTACTTCTTGATGGCGTCCTGGAGCTCTAGCTGGACCTCCCTGACCCAGGCCTCGTGCTTCGCGCGCGCGGTGCGCTCCTTGGCCGCTTTGTCCTCGGCCTCGGCTAACGCCTTCTTGAGGGCCGCCACCTCGGTCGTGGCCCCTAATATAGTTCATGACACTTTAGTCAGCACGAAACATTCATCCTTCCTAAATATACACGCAGGTTACTGCATACCTTGGCTGTCCTCTAGCTGCTTCTTCATGAGGCCGACCTCTTTTTCTGCCCGCTCTAGGCTTTGCTTCAGACCGGAGACCTCCGCAGTATGAGCGGCAGCAGCCAGCAGCGACGCCTGCTCATTCCCATAGGCATCTTATGTTAGACTCATGCGAAAATTATTTTGATCCTCTGCTCGGCTTTTTGATTCCAAAACACCGAACAGAGCATCAGAGGCTAGTGTCTACACTGTGATATTTTTTCTACAATTACATTACTTACCTCAAAGCCTGTTAAAAGGCTAGCGCAGGCTTCGGTCAGTCCACTTTTGGTCTGAACCTTCTCGATCACCGTACCCATAAGGACACGGTGTTCATCCACAATGGAAGCACCTCGCAGCGCTTCCAGCAGATTATCCAGTGCCTCTGGTTGGACAGAGGTCACTGGTGGAACAGGCACACATCCTCCTTTCAGGGAAGGTTGTTCGCTGGACTCTGGAGCCGTGTAGGTCTTCGGAATGGTATTCGGCTGAGGGCCGAATGGAACTTGGCCCCCACCACCAGTCCCCATGGGGGCTTTTTCCCCCATGTGTCCGGCGGCCGAGGAGTCATCCTGGGGCGCCACCCTGACGATCTCCGGAACCTCCCCCCGGTCTGGGAGAGTCCTTTGGTACACCACCTCGTCATCAACCTTGGGCGAGGTAGAGTGAGCGGGCGGCAGAGACATGCTAGCCATCTCCTTTGAGTCTAGCGAACCCTCTGTCGAGGATCGCGGGGAGCCATCGCGGGCCGGACTGGAATGACATAATTTGAACATATTAATATTATAAATTGGAAAGGCCAAGTATTTGGATGTGCATAAGGTTTTTGGTACTTATGACACGTCACGAGGCTTGGTCCGGGGCATTCGCTCCGGACTGCTATCAACATCCCATGTCGAGTTATCCGCAAGGGAGCCCTTCCCCCTCTTGGGCGCCTTCACCTCCAGATTCATGGAGGCCCCATTTTCTTCCTTCCCCTTCGGGGGGGGGGGGGGTAGTCGCTTTCTTCCTCGTCGCCATCTTCGGCGGCCGAATAGTCTGTCTCGTCTTTGGATGACATGTCCGAAGCACCCTTTCGGCGAAGGCCACTCCTGGTCCCTTTGGACGTTTTCTTGGCCTTCTTCTCCGGCACATCGTAAGGCGCCTGAAACAGCATCTTCGTGAGGAGTGGGGTTTTTCGTCTTCAGGTAGCGGAGCCAGACAATTAATCCGCTCCGCTATGACGATCCAGGCCTAAAAAACAAATTGATAGGGAGGCTTAGACTCCTTCCCCAAAATATGTCCGTAAAGGCTGTACCTTCAAAAAATGAAAGAACTTACCGAATTATCCAGGTGCTTTAAGCTAAACACACGATCCTCGGTCGTGGGGGGTGGTGTCTCGCCGGATTTGAAGAGCACTTTCCAGATGTCTTCGTGCATCGTGCCGAAGAGCTCTAGCAGCATCTGGTGCTTGGCCGGATCGAACTCCCACAAATAGTAGGTTCGGCGTTAGCACGGAAGGATCCGGCGAGTGAGCATAACTTGGATCACATTGACAAGTTTGATCTTCTTGGTTATCATGTCCTGGACGCACGTCTGGAGCCAAGTTAGCTCGTTCGAAGACCCCCAGGTCAGGCCCTTCTGTTGCAAGGAGGTGAGCCGCATCGGAACTCCGGATCAGAATTCGGGGGCCGCCGCCCAATTGGTATCGCGCGGCTCAGTGATGTAGAACCACCCCGATTGCCACCCCTTCACCGTCTCCACAAAGGAGCCTTCGAGCCAGGTGACATTGGGCATCTTGCCCACCATGGCACCTCCGCACTCTGCTTGTTGTCCGCTCAAAACCTTTGGCTTCACGTTAAAGGTCTTTAGCCATAGGCCGAAGTGAGGCAGGATGCGGAGAAAGGCCTTGCACACGACTATAAATGCTGGGATGTTGAGGATGAAGTTGGGGGGCTAGATCATGGAACTCCAGCCCGTAGTAAAACATCAGTCCGCGGACAAACGGGTGGAGAGGGAATCCCAACCCGTGGACGAAATGCGCAAGGAACACCACTCTCTCTTGAGGTTCGGGGGTAGGAACGATCTGTCCCTTGGCCGGGAGTCAGTGAACGATCTCCTTGGCCAGCTATCCGGCCTCTCGGAGCTCCTTGATATCTTTCTTCTTAACGGAGGAAGCCATCCACTTGCCTCCAGCTCCGGATCCGGACATGTTTGGAGTGCTTTCTAGGGCAAGGAAGGCTAGAGCTCGAGCGCTGGAGCTCAAGAATGAATGAGCAGTGAAAGGAGAAGGCATGGGTAGATGAGGACGAATCCTTATCCCCTTATAAAGGCCGCGAATGGCAAACACCCTCCCACTTGCCCTAAAACTCGCCTATTCCCAAGGGCTGTGTAAACAACACGGTTGGGTTACCCACGCCCGTATTGCTGAGAATCCCGCAATAAGGGGACACGATCTATGCTTTGACAAGACGTCCCAATGGCAACTGTCGGCGTTCTGGGAACAGGGGTCCCCAGACTTGCTCGCCGCTGCCCACAAATGGCTGTGCAGCGTGGTCGTCACGCCCATCTTCATCAACAAGGCATCCAAGACCCTCGCGAGGGTCCAAGCCTCGCGAGGCGGACGGCACAAGACTTCCTTTGGAGTAGCCTAGCCAGGCGGCCTCACGAGGAGCGAAGATATCAAGGCGGGGCAAACCTCACGAGGGACTCGTGACGTGAGCCATGACGAACGGTGCCAGGCGGGTACCAGGCTGGCGCCAGTCCGCACAGCGTCCCCATTTCCTCTTTGGTGTTAAGGAGGCAAGCGCAGACGAAGAGTACCGAGGCATCAGGCAAATGTTGCCATATTGGTGCAACGAGACCAAGACCAGGAGGACGACCAGGTGGAGGTCATCGTCGAGCCCAAGACAGCGTCACCCCAGGGCTTTTCGCAGGCGAAGACCACTTTTGTCAGGATAGCTTGTACTAGCTATCCCGTTCAAATTTGCCCGCCGTTGTTGGCTCCCTTCCCGCTCAACATTTGGGAAGAGGACCAGGGCCTATATAAGTAGAGCTAGCCACCACTGTAGGGGCAATCTGACCTGGTCTTGATCCAACCCGATCGAGAGGCAAGCCACAAGAACACCTCAACCTCAGGAGGCTGTTCTTCCCTTGTACTGTTCATCATCAACCCAAGAGGCAATCCACCACCCCCACACTGGAGTAGGGTATTACACCACAACGGTGGCCCAAACCAGTATAAACCCTGTGTCTCTTTCTGTGTTGTGAGTTCGTCGAGCCCGTCCGCAAGATCTTAGCAAGCTACAGCGCAGATCGATTAGAGGGAAAGACTTCGCGCACCCTAGTGTTCGAACCTTAAGGGTTTGCCGGAACCCCACATTCGACATTATGTGTGCCAGGTAGGGGTGCACCGGAGCTCCTCTCCACAAAACTGCACCCAGTGCCGCCGCGCTTCGCTCCCATGGCAGGAGCGCCGCCATCCGCCTCTGCGACCGACACCGGCAGCAGGGAGTCTGGGTACCGAGCCCTGGCTCCCGCCCTGCGGCGAGTGCAGTGGCCGACTAAGTTCAAGTCAGAGATGCCACGGCGTTATGACTGCGCGGCGGATCCGGCGCCGTTCCTGCTAGCATACGAGGAGGCCGTCCTTGAAGCCGGAGGCGACGACCAGATCATGGCCAACTGGTTCCCCATGGCCCTCGCCGGCGAGCCACGCGTCTGGCTGCTCAACCTCCCAGGATCCACGGTGGCGTCCTAGGAAGAACTCCGCAACCTCTTCGCCGCGCGCTGCGCGGCGCTGGTGCACCACGTAGTCGCGGCGCTGCTGGGTGGCTCTCAAGCGCCGCCTTAAGATCGCCACGTCAAGCCTTTCCTCCATTAGATTGGGGTAGCCTCCAAGCTCCAGGGGGCTCCGCGGGTTAGGCTTCGCCGGAGGCCAACCTCACCTTCGACTCGGAAGACCACCCTGGCTCCACCGCCGGCTCCGGCATACTCCCAATGCTCTGTACACCTACCATCTGCAACGTGGCCGTCACCAAGACCCTCGTCGATGGCGGTGCCGACCTCAACTTGCTCTCCGTGGAAGCCTTCAGCCTCCTCCACGTGCCGCCCGAGAGGCTCAACCTCAGAAGCCTTTTTCGGGAGTAGGCGGCGGAGCTGCCCACTCTCTGGGGCAGATCCGCCTCCCAGTCACCTTCGGCACGTGCGACAACTACCACACTGAGCTGGTGAACTTTGACATCGCCCGCATCTCCCTCCCGTACAATGCCATACTCGGGTACCCGACTCTTGCTCAGTTCATGGCGGCGACTCACCCGGCCTACGACCTCATGAAGATGCCAGGGAGCAAGGGCGTCCTCACCATGAAGGGGGACACAAAGGAAGCAGTGACGGCGTTCAGGCTCGCCTTCAAGGCCGCGGCAGCAGCCAGCCGGCGCCGGTACGCCCGAGGCCAAGGTGACCGCGCCCGCCAAGAAGAAGCAGTTGTTCACCCAATACAAGGCGGAAACCAAGTAGGTGCCGGTTGACGAGGACGGGTCTTCAGGAGCCACCTTTACCATAAGAACCAGCCTTGACCCGGGACAAGAAGAAGCTTTGGTGGGGTTTTTGCGCGCGAACAAGGAGATATTCGCATGGGAGCCCGATCAGCTAGTAGGGGTCCCGAGAGAAGTGATCCAGCATCATCCTAGGGTGTGCTCCAACATGCGCCCCGTGAAGCAGCAGGCGAGACGGCAGTCCGCCGAGAAGCAGGCCTTCATCGTCCAAGAGACACACAAGCTAGATCCGGCTGGCACCATTTGAGAAGTTCGGTACCCTGATTGGCTGGCGAACCCCGTCGTGGTACAAAAGAAAGGTGGGAAGGAACGGATGTGCATCGACTTCACCAACCTCAACAAAGCCTGCCCCCAAGATCCGTTCCCCCTTCCGCGCATCAATCAAATCGTCGACTCCACCGCCGAATGCGATTTGTTTTGTTTCCTGGATGCGTTCTCTGGATACCATCAGATCAAGATGGCGGTGGAGGATGTGGAGAAGACGACCTTCTTGACACCATGTGGGTGTATGGCTACACCTGCAGTGCCTTTCGGCGCAAACTTTCAGCGGCTGATGCATATCGCCTTGGGGCGGCAGCTCAGGAGGAACACAGAGGCCTACGTTGATGACATACTAGTCAAATCTCGCGAGGCGAGGATGTTGATTCAAGACCTGGAGGAGACCTTTGAAAGCTTGCACGGGGTGAACCTGAGGGTTAACCCGGAGAAGTGCGTGTTCGGTGTCCCCTCCGGCAAGCTACTAGGGTTCCTCGTATCCCACAGAGGGATCGAGGCTAACCCAGAGAAGATTAAGGCCATCGAAGACATGAGCCCACCACAAACCCTCAAGGAGATGCAGAAGCTAGCGGGGCGGGTGACCGCATTAGGGCGTTTCATCTCCAAGCTAGGCGAGTGCACCTTACCCTTCTTTAAGCTCATGAAGAAGAAGGGCCCCTTCGAGTGGACCCCGGAGGCCGACCGGGCCTTCCAAGAACTCAAGAAATACCTCACCAGCCCCCCCGGTAATGGTGGCGCCACGACCTCTCGAGCCTCTAGTACCCTACCTCGCCGCCATCCCGTACTCCGCCAGCGCGGCACTGTTGGTGGTTCGGAAGGAGCGCCAGGACAAGGGAGTGCTGTGCCAAGCCAGAGTTGATGTGGCACAGGGCCAAGAAGGCACACCAGAGCCATCAGCGGCAGTTTGGCAGGAGAACATCGCAAAAGCTCTTGAGGACGGCCAAGCCTCAGGAAGTCCTCCGCCCCAGGATACGCCACAATCTCCGCAGGACCCGAGCCTTAACAGTGCGCCAGCCCTCGTCGAACACCCGTGTACTTTCACAAGACTGCATCAGGGACGTGAGGGCACGCTATCCCATGCCGTAGAAGCTCCTGCTCGCACTCCTGGTGGCGTCGCGCAAGCTGCGACATTATTTCCAAGGGCACCCCATCAAGTTCGTCTCATCTTACCCGTTGGAGAGGCTACTCAGGAGCCCGAACTCGCCCGGAAGGGTCGCTGAATGGAACATCAAGCTGCAAGCATTCCAGCTGGAGTTCAGCACCACCAGGGTCATCAAGGGAGCCGCGCTCGCCGATTTTGTGGCAGAATGGACCGATGCCCTGCTCTTGAGGAAGGAGAGGACTGGTCCACCTCCCGTGAAGTGAGGCACCGTACGGCCGGGTCATGTATTTCGATGGCGCCAGCGCACTGTATGGGCCTGGAGCAGTGCTCGTCTCGCCCACTCAGGACAAGCTTTACTACGCTGTGCAACTCTCCTTCCAGCACGGCGAGAAGGTCTCCAACAATATCGCAGAATACGAAGGCCTCATAGCTGGCCTGAAGGCAGCGGTGGATTTTGGGGTGAGGTGCCTTACCGTCAAGGGCGACTCGCAGCTCCTCGTCAACTTCTCCAACAAAGTGTACGAGCCGAAGGACGAGCACATGGAGGCCTACCTTGCGGAGGCGCGCAAGATGGAAAAGCAGTTCTCCGGCCCGAGCTGCGGACGCGTGCCTGGGCACCAACAAGGAAGCCGACGACATCGCAAAGAGAGCCTCCAAGCGGCAGCCGCAAGAGCCCGGTGTCTTCGAAGAGCGGCTCTTCAAGCCATCGGCTGCACCACCTCTATCAAGCACGGCTCAGCCTCGGGAGGAGCTCCCACAGCCCCCGGCCACGGGAGCCCCATCTTGCGGCCCAACCTCAGGAGTTCGTCTCCTTTTGGCGCTCGAGCCCCAGGAGGAGTGATGGACCAAGGAATTCAAGGAGTATCTGATACACGGGACGCTGCCGGAGAAGGAAGAAGATGCGGAGCGCATGGCCCAACAGGCCACGTCATACTGCATTCAAGATGGTGATTTATACAGGAAACGGCCGAACGATGTTACGCTGCACGGCATCTCCGGCGATCAAGGAAAGGAGTTGCTGGCTGACATACATGGCGGTGACTGCGGACACCACTCGTCGTCGCGGACTCTCGTTGGTAAGGTGTTCCGCAGTGGGTTCTATTGGCCTACAGCACTCAACGACGCGGCCGATCTGGTGAAGTCTTGTGAAGCCTGCCAATTCCACGCCATGCAGATCCATCAACCTGCACAGGGTCTCCAGACCATTCCGCTCACGTGGCCGTTCGCGTTCTGGGGGCTGGATATCCTTGGCCCGTTCCCACGAGCACCAGGGGGCTACCGCTATCTCTACGTCGCTGTCGACAAGCTCACCAAGTGGGCGGAAGTGGAAGCCGTCCATACCATTCCGGCCGGCTCTGCTGTCAAGTTCATCAAGGGCCTCATGAGCCGCTTCGGGGTCTCCAACCGCATCATCACAGATAATGGCTCGCAGTTTACTAGTAACCTCTTCAAAACCTACTATGCTAACCTTGGAACATAGATCTTCTATGCTTCGGTGGCCCACCCCAGGAGCAATGGTCAGGCTGAACGCGCCAACACTGAGGTCCTGAGGGGCCTCAAGACCAGGACTTTCAAGAAGAAGTTGGAAGCCTGCGGCAGGGGCTGGCACGACGAACTCCAGTCCGTGTTGTGGTCCATTCGCACCACTGCCACCAAGCCAACGGGCGAGACTCCATTCTTCCTCGTCTATGGAGCTAAGGCAGTCCTTCCTCATGAGGTCAAGCATCGCTCCGCACGGGTCCTGGCGTTCGACGAAGCACGCCAGGACGCCACGCGGGGGATGGACCTCGTCTTGGGGGAGGAGCGCCGTCGCCGCGCTAAGGGCGGCAAGGTACCAGCAAGCTCTGCGGCGGTACCATTGCCGCAACATCCTCTCCAGGACGCTCGAGGTAGGCGACCTCGTCCTAAGGCGGGTCCTATCCAGGGAAGGGCTGCACAAGCTTTTTCCCATGTGGGAGGGCCTGTTCAGGGTCGTTCATGTCTCCAGGCCGGGTGCAGCGTGCCTGGAGACGCAGGATGGGACACCCATCCTGAATGCCTGGAACATCCAGCACCTCCGGAAGTTTTATCCATGAAGCAAGTCCCAGAGCCTGAGAAGCAAGGCCCAGAGCCTGAGAAGAAAGGCCTAGAGCCTGTGAAGAAGACCCGGTGCCTGTGAAGAATCGCCGCCCGTGAAACTCTCACGTAATAATGAGTTGGGGCTGTACACGCCCCGGAGTCTCAGGAGCGCCAGCCTCAGGCCCTGGGGATCCCTCCCACGCCTAGTGGACAGCTCTTAGCTCCGCGCTGGTGAGAAGACTTGAAGACTAGATTAGGTGCCGGACGTGGCTTTTCATTTGATTTCCGAAGTTGGCTCGCTTTTCCTTAATCAGAGTTGCTCTTGGCGTTCGTTGTTGATTTAGTTCCCCAGCCTTTCACCGCTTATTTTTGTTTCGGCTCCGGTTTGCTCTTATCCTCTCTCTTGCATGTCTCGCGAGGGGGCTAGGCAGGTGCCCTCGCGAGCGTTTCTCTTCTCGTTGCCTTTTCACGAGCCACCCTTGTTCGAGCCTGGAAGCTGGCACACCTCTCCTAAAATCGTGCCCCTCGGGTACCGCGAAACGAAGCGCCCAGTTAAGGCTCGGGTGGACGGGAAGTCTTTGGTACACCCCCTAACGAATTTTTTGCAGTTTCCGAGCAAAGCGGACACCACGCGAGGGAAAGGGTTTCCTAAACGCGCCAGGTTAAGTTATCTCTGCACAAAATAAGCAGCATGGCGTGGGAACAACTTGCACAATGCATTAACCAAAGAACCACAATTCGATACACGCCCTTTTGGGCCCATACTGGTTTCATTCTCTGATGCAGGAAAGAAAGGAAAAGCTAAGCAAAGCAACATGGCGGCAGTCCTCGGAGGCAGGCCCTTGGCGACGCCCCAAGCCTAGCCGGACCCCCCCCCTCGCGCTTCACGGAGGCGCGACGGCGAGATGACCCACTGCCTCCTTCGAAGCGGGCGTGGCGACGTGGCGGCTGGTCGTAGCCACCGCTGCTAGAGCTGTCATCGGAGGAAGAGCCGCCTTAGCTGGAGGAGACGTGGTCGCCGCCAAAGGCAGGCTCGCCCTCGTCCTCATCGCGACCGTCACCAAGGCCAAGCACCTCCTCGCCGTCGTTCGCCTCGAGGCAGCACCCGGCGCGGCGACCATCCTCCCCGAACACCCTCACATAGAGGGCCGACTCGCCATCGTACCTGAAATGGAGGGTGCATCTCCTGCTTAGGCCGCGCGCGCGGGCGAACGTCTGCCAGCCACGGGCCAGGGCTATGTTGCCCGTGGCGGAAGTCTCGACCACGACCCAACAGGCCATGCTGCAGCAGCCGTCCGCCTGTAGCCAGAGCCCGCCCAGACCAGATGCCGGCAGATCGCCGGTGAAGAAGCGCGGAAGTTGGAGCAAGTTGCCGGCCGGGCTCTCTGACCAAACAACGAACTCCGGCGACACCTCAGCAGAGTGGAAGCGCGGGTGGGGAGGCCGCGCCACCATCGCGCGCCTCCCCTCATCGGTTGGACCACCATGGATGGGACGATCCTCGCCGAGTGCCACGGCAGCATCTCGACGGTGGGCCACGGTGGGTGTCGCGGCGTGCTTGCGCGGACGGCCATGGCCGCGCTTGGGCGCCGGGGAGCCAGGGCCCTCGCGAGGGGCCTTCCCTTTCTCGGCGACAGAGAACTTCTTTCTTGGCGCCATCGATGGCACGGTCAGCAGTGGAGCAAGGAAGACGAAGCAAGCGAGCGAGTAAGAGATGGGCAACGGGGGCTCTGCCCCCTCCCCATTTATAGCGAGGGAAGGACAACCGGCGTCTCCCACGGTTGCAGGTAATGATGGTTTTCCTTGCATGTCGCAGGGACTTGTCAAGTCGAGCAGTTACCGAGGCAGCGTGGGGAAGCGGAGACGCCCATGTCCAATCAACCGCCACGCGTCGACCGAGGCTGCAGGCTTTTGGGGCCCACGGCGCTCCGAACTTGACCCTTGGCTTCGCCGCGAAGCCAAGCCCGAGCGCGCCTTGGGCCCGGGGGCTACTATCATCGGCGTTACAGAATGGGGTCCCAGACTTGCTCGCCTGTATTTCCACAGCGTGGCTAGGCAGTCAACAAGGCATCCAAGACCCTCGTGAGGGTCCAAGTCTCGCGAGGCGGACGACACAAGACTTCCTCTGGAGTAGCCTAGCCAGGCGGCCTCACGAGGAGCGGAGATATCAAGGTGGGGCAAACCTCACGAGGGACTCGTGACATGAGCCATGACGAACGATGCCAGGCGGGTACCAGGCGGGCGCCAGTGCGCACATCATCCCCATTTCCTCTTTGGTGCTAAGGAGGCAAGCGCATACGAAGAGTACCGAGGCATCAGGCAAAGGTTGCCATATTGGTGCAACAAGACAAAGACTAGGAGGACGACCAGGCGGTGGTCATCATGGAGCCCAAGACGGCGTCACCCCAGGGTTTTTCGCAGGCGAAGACCAGTTTTCTCAGGATAGCTTGTACTAGCTGTCCCACTTCAAATTTGCCCGCCGTTGTTGGCTCCCTTCCCGCTCAACATTTGGGAAGAGGACCAGGGCCTATATAAGTAGAGCTAGCCACCACTGTAGGGGCAATCTGACCTGGGCCTGATCCAACCCGATCGAGAGCCAAGCCACAAGAACACCTCAACCTCAGGAGGCTGTTCTTCCCTTGTATTGTTCATCATCAGCCCAAGAAGCAATCCACCACCACCACACTAGAGTAGGGTATTACACGACAACGGTGGCCTGAACTAGTATAAACCCTGTGTCTCTTTCTGTGTTGTGAGTTCATCGAGTCTGTCCACAAGATCTTAGCAAGCTAGAGCATAGATCGATTGGAGGGGACGACTTCGCGTGCACCCCAGTGTTCGAACTTTAAGGGTTTGCCGGAACGCCACATCCGACAGCAACCGCGTCTCGAAACGTGAAGCGGCAGATGGAAACGGTTCGAAATTATGACCGGACAGACGTGATGTCATGTTACAAAAAAGTTGTCAGCAGATTGGATTCATGAAATATTATATTCTCTCTACGGTTGTGTGGGCTTGTGTGCTACAGATCCGGACACATCGATACGTTCGAAGACTATTTCGGGTACAGTTCGAAAGGAGGAACCCGCCTTGCAATGTCGAAGACAGATCTACGTGCCGGATACGTTGTCATTGAAGCCAGGTTCAGGGGCTACTGAGGGAGTCCTGGACTAAGGGGTCCTCGGGCGTCCGACCTGTTAGCCATGGGCCGGACTGATGGGCAGTGAAGATATGAAGACCGAAGACTGCACCCGTGTCCGGATGGGACTCTCCTTCGCGTGGAAGGCAAGCTTGGCGACCAGATATGAAGATTCCTTTGCTTTGTAACCGATCTTGTGTAACCCTAGATCCCCCCGGTGTCTATATAAACCGGAGGACTTAGTCCAGAAGAGAGACTCATTACCATAGTCATATAGGCTAGACTTCTAGGGTTTAGCCATTACAATCTCGTGGTAGATCAACTCTTGTAATACTCATATTCATCAAGATCAATCAAGCAGGAAGTAGGGTATTACCTCCATAGAGAGGGCCCAAACCTGGGTAAACATAGTGTCCCCTGTCTCCTGTTACCATCGACCTCAGATGCACAGTTCGGGACCCCCTACCCAAGATTCGCCGGTTTTGACACCGACAGAAGGCAAGACAAATGATACCTTAAAATCTAGGATTGATTTGACACACCTAGGTATCAGAAAGGATTTGCAAGTGGAGAATGAAGGTAAACCACGGGATATGGCACCAGCTGTGTACGTCTTGGACAAGGTAAAAAGAAATGAATTCTGCAAGGTCCTGTCACGTGTGAGACTCCCACATGGATTTGCTTCCAACCCTGAAAGGAGAGTCAGTGCAGATGGAAACAAGGTACAATGGTTGAAAACTCATGACAGCCACGTCCTACTTCAAAGGGTGTCACCTGTTATCCTTAGAGGATTGGGCCGCCCTGACTTATATAGAGCAGTTGCAGTTGGGAAAACTCTTCAGGGAACTCTGCAGTAGAAATATCAGGATAGATGCTTTGGAGTGTCTTAGAGACAAGATACCAACTATCCTATGCAACCTTAAGAAAATATATCCTCCAGCCTTCTTTGATGTGATGGTGCATTTGGCTGTTCATCTACCTAATGAGGCACTACTTAGAGGTCCAAGACAAGATGGTCGATGTACCCTATTGAAAGGCGGCTAGGCACTTTCAAGGGCTATGTTAGGAACAGAGCTAGACCCGGGGGTTCCATTGCAGAGGCCTACATTGCTATAGAAGCGTTGACATTCTGCTCAAAATACATTGAAACACTTAATGATTCTGCTCAAAAAACATTCAACCCTTTTCTGACTTCATTTGCAATTTTTCATGCACTTAATAATTTTTTTGAGCTAAATGACCCTGAAATTCAAAAGCACTACAAATGAACTCTGAAAAGGTTGGAACTTGGCATGGTATCAAAATTTCACCCACATAGCAGGTGCTAAGAAGTTGAGAGGGTTACGGCAAAAATTGGATGTATTTCGTGTAGAAACTTGAAAATATCCTTCAGAGTATCCGGGTTTCGGACGAAAAATCATGTATTACAAAGGGATTTCATTTTTTAATTTATTTTAACTCCAAACTTTTTGTGCGTTCAATATGCACCATTCAAAGCCACATCATCAATTTTCAACCCATTTCTGACTTCATTCGCTATTTGTCATGTGTTTAATGATTTTTTGAGCTAAATGACCCGGAAATAGAAAAGCACTACAAATGAGCTCTGAAAAGATTGAAACTTGGCATGGTATTTCACCCACATAGCATGTGCTAAGAAGTTGAGAGGGATAAGGCAAAAACTGGATGCACTTCATGTACAAACTGGACAATCTCTTTCAAAGTATCACGGTTTCGGACGAAACTCATCTATTACAAAGGGATTTCATTTTTTTAACTTATTTTAACTCCATACCTTTTGTGCGTTCAATATGCACCATTCAAAGCCACATCATCAATTTTCAACCCTTTTTTTACTTCATTTGCTATTTTCATGTATTTAATGATTTTTTGGGCTAAATGACCCTGAAATTAAAAAACACTACAAATGAACTCTGAAATGGTTGAAAGTTGGCATGGTATCATAATTTCACCCACGTAGCATGTGCTTAAAAGTTGAGAGGGTTACGGACAAAACTAGAAGCACTTTACGTACAAACTGGACAGTCTCTTTCAAAGTATCACAGTTTCGGACGAAAACTCATCTATTACAAAGAGATTTAATTTTTTAACTTATTTTAACTCCAGACATTTTGTGAGTTCAATATGCACCATTCAAAACCACATCATTAATTTTCAACCCTTTTCTGTCTTCATTTGCTATTTGTCATGCATTTAATGATTTTTCGAGCTAAATGACCTTGAAATAGAAAAGAACTACAAGTGAGCTCTGAAAGGTTGAAACTTGGCATGGTGTCATAATTTCTCCCACATAGCATGTGCTAAAAAGTTGAGAGGGTTAAGCAAAAACTGGATGCATATCATGTACAAACTAGACAATCTCTTTCAAGGTATCACAGTTTCGGATGAAAACTCAACAACTACAAAGGGATTTCATTTTTTACTTATTTTAACTCTAGAATTTTTGTGCATTCAATATGGACCATTCAAAGCCACATCATTAATTTTCAACCATTTTCTTACTTCATTTGCTATTTTTCATACATTTAATGATTTTTTGAGCTAAATGACCCATAAATTGGATAGCACTACAATGAACTCTGAAAAGGTTGAAACTTGGCATGGTATCATAATTTAACCCACATAGCATGTGCTAAGAAGTTGAGAGGGTTACAACAAAAATTGGATGCACTTCGTGTACAGACTGGACAATCTATTTCAAAGTATCAGGGTTTAGGACAAAAAATCATCTATTACAAAGGGATTTCATTTTTTTTAACTTATTTTAACTCCAGACTTTTTGTGCATTCAGTATGCACCACTTGAAGCCACATCATCAATTTTCAACCCTTTCCAGACTTCATTTGCTATTTTTCATGCATTTAATGATTTTTTGAGCTAGATGACCCTGAATGGGAAAATCACTACAAATGAACCCTGAAAAGTTTGAAACATGGCATGGTATCATAATTTCACCCGCATAGCAGGTGCTAAAATGTTGAGAGGGTTACTGAAAAAACTGGATTCACTTCATGTACAAACTTGGCAATCTCTTTCGAAGTATCGGGGTTTCCGACGAAAATTCATCTATTACAAAGGGATGTCATTTTTTTTAAAACTTATTTTAACTCTAGACTTTTTGTGCGTTCAATATGCACCATTCAGAGCCGCATCATCAATTTTCAACACATTCCAAACTTCATTTGCTATTTTTCATGCATTTAATGATTTTGGATGAAAACTCATGTATTACAAAGGGATTTAAATTTTTTAACTTAATTTAACTCCAGGCTTTTTGTGCGTTCAATATGCACCATTTAAAGCCACATCATATATTTTCAACCCTTATCTGACTTCATTTTTAAACTTATTTTCACTCTAGACTTTTTGTGCGTTCAATATGCACCATTCAAAGCCACATTATCAATTTTCAACCCTTTTCTCACTTCATTTGCTATTTTTCATGCATTTAATGATTGTTTTGAGCTAAATGACCATGAAATCGAAAAGCACTACAAATGAGTTGTGAAAAGGTTGAAACTTGGCATGGTAACATAATTTCACCCACATAGCATGTCCTAAAAACTTGAGAGGGTTACTGTTGGGGATATAGTTGTTGAGTTAACCCGCCCAAGAGGGGCCGAGTTATATTCATGGCGACTCATAAAGACAAAGCCCAGGAAGGAATTGAAGATGGCGGTTCATGAGGATAACTTATGAAGGGCCCAAGGCCCAAAGCTTCTTAAGGCACGTAGGTATAGACCGCCATATGTATATAACTTGTATGATCAGGAAATTTTAGTTAAGTCACCGGACCAGACACGTTTATGAGACGGCCGGGACTCTGTATGCCACCGGGCGTCAACCTGAGTATATAAAGGGACGACCCGGCTGCGAGTTAAGGGCAAGAAAGAAGAGATCGAAAGCTAGGTCAAGCTTATTTGCTCCCTAATAATCGAAACATAAGTAATACCACCTCCACTGGATTACGCCTTTACCTTCACCACAAGGGGCCGAACCAGTATAAACTCTCTGTGTCCTTTGTCCCGTTTTAACCCCTTTAAGCTAATCTCGCTATGATGGCTCCACGACTAAGTCCTCACACTAGGGCATCTGCCGTGACGATCCCACAACAGTTGGCGCCCACCATGGGGCTATCGCACGATGGTTTCAAGTTCTTAGAGGGCAACTTCGAAGGGATCAAGGGATACGCTGTGGGCCGGATGACCAAGATTCGTCGCGACAAACTCTACATCGACGATGCAGGCTGACGCCCCGAGGCCGGCTCAATTAAGTACAGGTACCGAGTCCCCGTCAGCGGAATTCACGTCTTCATCGGCAAGATCGGCGAACCTGGCCCTAAGCCGGACATCTGCACCGACATCATCGAGACGGCTCAGCGTGCGAGACCCGCCCGAGTTCAGCCCGTCATGAATCGTGCCTCCATGGAGCGGAATCTGAGGATAGGTCGGCATCTAGTGGTGAGATGGTTGTTTACTCTGATGGTGAGTCGTTCACCAGTGAGACCGAGTCATTGTATCAACTGCAAGACGGCCGGCTTGGGGCCTGTTCCGATGACGACAATATTCCAGACTCCTGCGAGCCGCCGAACCGGGTTGCAATCTTCATGGCCAGTACAACATTCTTCGACCGCAGCGGCATTGATTTCTGGGTCAGCAGCGGCGACGGCGGCCGGGGCAGGAGGCCCTGCGCGCCCGTCGGCTCAGGGCTTGTCCGATTTACTAGACACCTTGGCAACACTGCTGACGACGGAGGTTAACCTAGATAACCGAGATCAACACAACGCGGAAGTCGCAAAGTTGCGAGATCAGATAGCTCAAGCTAAGGAGGACCTAATGGCTGAGGATGCTAGGATGGCGCGGAACGGGTTACATTGGATGCTCAGGCGCAGCGGATTCAGTCGGAGTCTTATCGGCTGATGCTAGATCAGAATGCTTCAAACGAAGTCATGAGGAGGAGGCATCAGACTCACCTGCTGCCTGTTTATGAGGCGAGGAATCTCTTTAACATGCCAGGAGCAGGGACCATTAACCCGCCAGTGGTAGACCGGGTTGAAGCGCCTGGGACGGGAACGTCGGTTCAGCCATGCACGACGGATCCGCCTCGTCAAAATAATATCCCGCCACCACACATGCCAACACCACCAAGTCATTATTCTAACCCTTTGGATAACATGATCGCTGCAGCGTCATGATTGGCGTCTCTCCCAGTTGAAGGCGAGTCTCCGACTGTGGTTGAGACGCGGAGGGCTAGAGAGCTCCTTCAGACAGCATTGGTTCAGCAGCAGGCTTATTCTTACAGTCGTGAAAGGATTCATTCCACCCCTCGCCCAAGCCGGAGTTACAGCAGGCATGTCGATGAGCTGGATGTGTCAAGCAGTGGGCGGAACCATAACCCGCCTCATGGACATAACCCGGCGGGCGGTGGTGGTGATGCTCAGAACGTAGTGGATCAAGGTAGAGCACGTCAAGAGGCCGAGCTAGCGGCACAGTATACGGCCCATCAACCTTCTCCGGCTCGTTCGACAACTTCGGTGGAGCCAGGTGTAACCTTTAGGAATTTGGGCATGCCATGTTTAGTGCCGACTCTGCACAATGAGCGTCCGCCCAAGGATTTCAAGGGTCCTCGCAAGGTGCCTAACTATACAGCCGATTTACCTCCTGAAGCATGGGTCGAGAGTTATGAGATGGCCATGGAATTGCTAGATGTTAGCGATGCTACCTGTGCTAAATATTTCCCCCTGATGTTGGAAGGAACGGCCCGCACTTGGTTGAAGGAGCTCCCTACCAACTCCAGGGTCATGGGCCGAGTTAAAAGCCCGGTTTATCCATAATTTTACAGTTACGTGCAAGCAGCCCATGTCAATTGTGGATTTAGCCTCCTGTGTCCAAGAAGAAGGTGAGTCGACAACCCATTGGGTGCGTCGGGTCTCGACAATCCTACACTCGTCAGATCGCATCAATGCCGATTCAGCAGTCTTAATGTTGGAGAACAATTGTCGTTTCACGCCCCTGAAGCCGAAATTAGGACGGCTCAAATGTAACTGCAACGACATGGCGACACTCATGGCGGATCTAGTTAAGTACGCTGACTCTGATGGTACCAAGGACCCTGAGTCTGATGATGAGAAGCCGGGAAAGGGAAAGAAGAGCAGGAGCACCAGAGGGCAGCAGCATAACCCGGCGAATCAGGGAGGCAACGGTAAGCACAAAGCTGATAATAGTCTAGACTTTGTGGCTAACACTAATACGCAGAATAATGGTCAGTGTCGTAAGGGTAAACCTCCCCCACGGGCTGGAGGATCAGGCCTTAATCTTGAGGAGCTGCTAAATCAGCCCTGCCCAAGGCATGGTACACGAGAAAGACCATCTGGCCACCTCTGGAAGGATTGCTTCATTAGGGAGGAGTACAAAAATTCCAATCTTTTTCAAGACAATCACGGGCCAGGTGGTGGCTCAGGATCCAACTCTGATGGACCGGGTTACGGCGGTGTTGGTTCTAGCTCTGGATTCCAAGGCAATCAGGGTGGCTACAATCAACAGTCGGGTCAGGGAAATCAACAACAGCAATCTGGGTATCAGAGTAACCTAAAGCAGTTGAATAGTGGGCAATACCACGTCTTCACCACAAGTTTATGAAAACGGGATCAGAAGCTTCATAAAAGGGCAGTGAACGCCGTTGAACCAGCAGTTCCCCGTTACTTGCGCTGGTCTAAGCAGCCCATTGCGTGGGGTTGGGAAGATCACCCACCCCGGGTTGATAATCCGGGTCACCTGGCGTTGGTGGTCGCACCACAGGTCGGAGGGTATAAGTTCACCAAAGTACTCATGGACGGAGGGAGCAGCATCAATATTCTTTATTATGAAACTTTCCGTCGGATGGGGTTGACAGATAAAAATCTGAAGCCATCGAACACTTTTTTCCACGGCGTGGCGCCGGGTAAGTCGGCGTACCCGGTTGGTAAGATAACTCTAGAAGTCGCTTTTGGAGATGATCATGACTCTAGATCGCAGACGTTGACCTTTGAAGTGGTGAAATCAAGAGCCCTTATCATGCTTTGTTTGGACGGCCGACTTATGCTAAGTTCATGGCCAGGCCTTGTTATGTTTACCTGCAGCTCAAGATGCCGAGTCACAAGGGAACCATCACTGTTCACGAGAGTCGGAAGATCGCCTTAGAGTGCGAGGAGGGTGATGCAGCCTATGCTGAGTCGGTCTGTGCAACAGAGGAGTTGAAATTTTACAAAGATAATGTTGACCCAGCAGATATGACATCTTTGAAAAAGCCAACTACAGAGCATGACCCGGCCCTGAAGTTTAAGTCGGCAGATGATACCAAGATGGTTGATTGCGTTCCTGGCGATTCATCCAAGCAGTTCAGCATCAGTGCGAATCTGGATCCAAAATAGGAAAGCACGCTCATCAAGTTCATCCTTGAGAACCGGGACATCTTTGCATGGAAACCTTCTGACATGCCAGGTGTACCGAGGGAACTCGCTGAGCACACTCTTAATATTGATCCCAAGTTTAAGCCGGTCAAGCAGTTTCTTCGTCGCTTCAACGAAGAGAGGCGTAAGGCCGTTGGTGAAGAGGTAGCCCGGCTATTGGCGGCTGGGTTTATTGTTAAAGTTTTTCATCCAGAATGGTTGGCTAACCCGGTGCTGGTACTCAAGAAAAACGGCACCTGGCATATGTGTGTGTACTACACAGACTTAAACAAGGCTTGTCCGGCTGATCCTTTTGCTCTCCCTCGTATTGATCAGATTATTGATACTACGGCGGGTTGTGAGCATTTGAGTTTTTTGGATGCTTAATCTGGGTATCATCAGATCAAGATGGCAGTTAAGGACTAGGAGAAGACAACTTTTATAACTCCCTTTAGAGCCTTCTGCTATGTGTCTATGCCTTTTGGGCTCAAGAGTGCCCAGGCGACTTACCAGCGCTGTGTGCAGAACTATCTTCATAATCAGATCGGGCGCAATGTTCATGCTTATGTGGATGATATTGTAGTGAAATCCAGAAAGAAGGAGACCTTGATAGAAGACTTGAAGGAAACCTTCGATCACCTCCGGGTTTATAAGATGATGCTTAAGAAGGCCAAGTGCGTTTTTTGTGTGCTGGCAGGCAAGCTCTTGGGTTTTCTGGTTTCTAACAGAGGCATTGAAGCTAATCTGGAGAAGATCAAAGCCATCACTTATTTAGCTAAGCTGGCGTGTATCAATGATGTTCAATGTTTGGCGGGTCGTATTGCGGCCTTAAGCCGGTTCATAAGCCAGCTGGGAGAGAAGGCTATCCCTCTGTATCAGATGATGAAGAAGACGGATAATTTTGTGTGGAGCGATGCCGCTAATGCAGCGTTTGAGGACTTGAAGAAACAGCTGGCTGAGCCGCCCGTTCTTGCTACCCCTGTGGATAAGGAGCCATTGCTATTATATGTGGCTGCTAATGCCCAGGCTATGAGCGTAGCTATTGTGGTGGAACGGAAGGAGGCAGACAAGGAATATCCGGTTCAAAGGCTGGTTTACTATATCAGTGAGGTGCTTATTGATTCCAAGCAGAGGTATCCGCACTTGCAGAAGCTTGTATATGGGGTGTTCATGGCCACTCGGAAGCTTAAGAAATATTTTTTGGGCCATCCTATTACTGTGGTATGTTCTGCTCCCTTAGGGGATATTATCCAGAACAGATAAGCTACAGGTCGGATAGCCAAGTGGGCCATTGAGCTTGGACCTCATGGTTTGAAGTATACGCCTCGCACGGCCATCAAGTCTCAAGCACTGGTGGATTTCATCAATGACTGGACAGAGCTGCAGATGCCTAAGGAAAAGCCAGATAACACATATTGGACTATTCACATTGATGGGTCCAGGCAATTGGAGGGCTCAGGGGCTGGAGTTGTGCTAGCTTCCCCTCGAGGTGATAAATTTTGTTATGTTCTCCGTTGGATGTTCCCTTTCACTAACAATGCAGCTGAATATGAGGCCTTGCTCCATGGTCTTCGGATGGCTAAGGAGACGAACCTAAGCCGGGTGAGGTGCTTTGGTGACTCAAATTTGGTGGCTCAACAAGTTTCTGGTACTTGGGATTCTAAGGGTCATTTCAAGGGTTATCAGGTTGAGCATATTGATCGAAGGAAGACTAAGGCGGCTGATGCTTTAAGTCGGATGGGTTCTCAGCGTAAGCCGGTGCCACCTAATACTTTCTTGGATATTTTATATAACCCCTCAGTCAAGTTGCCTACAGAGGAGGATCTTGCTATTCCTGACCCAGAAGCACAATTGGTGGCGGCTATTCATGCTATACCAGATTGGACAGTCCCTTATTTGGCTTATATGACCCGGAGCGAGTTACCTGAGGATGAAACCTTAGCCAGGCAGATAACCCGGCGGTCTAAGTCAATGACTTGTCAATGGAGAGCTGCATCACTGCAGTGTTACAGGGGCGTTTCAACATTGTGTTTCTCCAGAAGAGGGCCGTGAGATTCTTTGTGAGATTCATGATGGGGACTGTGGTCATCATGCTGGTTCAAAGTCTCTCGTGGCTAAAGCTTTTCGTCATGGATTTTATTGGCTGACGGCTCATGCTGATGCTGAAGACCTGGTCAGTAGGTGTGATGGATGCTAGAAATTTTCACGACGGGCTCATGTGTCGGCTCAAGAATTGAGGATGATTCCAATTACTTGGCCGTTTGCAGTTTAGGGTCTTGATATGGTTGGACCTTTCAAAAGGTCCAAAGACAAGAAGACACATCTCCTAGTGGCGGTCGACAAATTTACAAAGTGGGTTGAGGCTGAGCCGGTCAGTAAATGTGACGCGGCGACAGCGGTTCAGTTCATTAAAAAGGTGATTTTCCGTTTTGGCTTCCCCCACTGTATCATAACTGATAATGGCACTAATCTGTCCAAGTGTGTTAGGAAGGAATTTTGTCAACGTGAGCATATCCGGCTCGACGCGTCGTCAGTGGCTCACCCCCAGTCTAATGGTCAAGATGAGAAAGCCAACCAAGAGATCTTGAGAGGCATCAAGCCCTGGCTTATGGTTCCCCTATAGAGAATGCCGGGTTGTTGGGTGGAGGAGTTACCTTCCGTGTTATGGAGCATTAATACCACCCCCAACAGATCTAAAGGTTACACGCCCTTCTTCATGGTTTACGGAGCAGAGGGGGTTCTCCCTATGACATCCGTCATGACTCACCGTGTGTGGCAGCTTATGTTGAAGCTGACAATGAAAAGGCACATCAGGAAGCACTTGACCTGTTAGAACAGAAGCGTGACATCGATGCGGCTCGTTCGGCGATCTACTAGCAAGATCTCCGCCGTTATCACAGCCACCGGGTTAAAACCAGAACTTCTCAAGAAGGTGATATGGTGCTCCGACTCATCTAGGATCAAACTGATATGCACAAGTTATCCCCACCTTGGGAAGGACCTTTTGTGGTCAATAAGAATCTCAACAATGGGTCCTACCACCTTATCGATGTTCGAGAGCACAAAGACTCACGTAAGTCGGAGGAGGAGACCCATCAGCCATGGAATATTGCTCATCTTCGGCCTTACTACACCTGAGCCACTGGCTCTTCTAATGTACATATTTCGACAATGTATATATTATGCTCAATATAATAAAGCTGGCATCCCTGTTAAACCAGGGCCTCTGTTGTTTTCTCTTTAAATAACGATTTTTTGGTCACTTGGGGGCTTCTACTTTATAGAGCGAAGTTATGATTACCCTTTGATCTGGCTCATAGACCATGAAAAAAAAGCCTTGGGGGCTTGCTACCCAGGTTAAAGGGACCAAAGAGTCTATTGCAAAAGCACAACTCAAACATAGGCACCCATTGAGCACAGCTCAAAAATATTGCTTGGGGGCTCTTTGTTCTAAAGGACAAGAGTTTTTATGACCCTTGTAATAGGCTTAAAAGACAGGCTAGGAAGCCAGGTGTATTCACTTAAAACCCCGGGCAATCCTGCCTTTTTAAGTCTGCCACTCTGCCCAGGTAACCCTGGAATGACCCGCTGTACTTTTTACAAGTCAATCTTATACATACCCTGAACTTGTCAAAGTTAAAACGACGATTGGTTGTGTGAGATTCGGCTTATAAGGTTTGTATAAAGGTTTAACTCAGTGGTTGTGCGGCCCGTGAAAGCACTTGAGTTTTAGGCCTGGCCACCTATCAAAGCCTTGATTTTTCGTTGTTTTTCGATTTGAACATTTTTTGAGGTTTTTTCTCATGTGAAATAGTAATACATGGTTAAAAGCTGATGAGGGATGTGATGCCTTATGGCTATACATGAAACTACCCGGTGTTTATTAACCCGGCCTGGCTTCGACTATAAGCTGCCAGTATGAGATAAGATAATATCCGGTGTTTATTAACCCGGACTGGCTTTATTCATAAGTTGGCAATATATGAAATTACCAGTGCTCAAATTTGGGTTATCACCCTTACTACACTGGCTTGGTAAACCAACAGTGTGATCAAATATCACACGTATGATATATTTTAAATTATATATGGTTATCATTAAGTCCAGCCTTGGTTATAAACTATGTTAGTTGCCCATAGCTTTATTTGGGCATTATAACCCGTCCAGCGGTAAACCGCCAGGATGCTTTTTAATCTGTTGTATGCAGGAACAGATTAAAATGGCTAATATTATAAGCACAAGTGGCAGACCTTCAATTGGCAGCTCAACAGTGTCATGCAAAGCAAAATATGCGCGATGGCATAGCAAGTCAAGAGTTTAAGCTAGCCTATTACAAGGCATCTGATGACCCAACATAAATAAGCATTCATCGAGGTTATCAGTACGGCAAAGTATTTTGATAAGCACACCGGCTTATGATTGTTGGCGGGTTGAAGCTTCAGGATCTTCTTGCACCTCTTCTTCCTCTTCACCTCCTGGCTTATCCATCGGCTGGAAGTTAGGCGTAGCCCCATTGATACCGGTCAACGCTCTAAACACAACTTCATCATCAATTCTTGTTGTCAGCGTCATAAGCCGCCTGGTATGTGGTTAAGCTGGTGTCGTCGGCTATTTTGCTTGCTAACGGACGCATAGCTCTTGCTATTGCTGCAAAGTCATTAGCATTGAAATCAGACCCATCTTCTTTGACACTAGGACAACCGTTGGTCAAATCTTCCGGGTCAAGATCAGCTTGCCATGCTTTGGCCAGGCTTAGGGCAGTCAAAGCGCCAGCTCTAGCAACTCCCCATTTTAAATCATCAATTCTTTTAGGCAGCACTGATAACTGCTTCAAAGTGTCCTGGATAAGTGATGAGGGTGTTTTCTTATGCATTGTTGCAACGATGGCTCGTTGAGCACCGGTATATAGCTGTTCTGCAAGAGTATAGACAGCTTTAAGCCGGATGCGCATATTTGAGCCCAACTTAGCGCTCTGAGAACCTGTATTAGTAAAAGTTATGGATAAACCAGCAGACGTTCCTAATATGATTCATACAGTACAAGGGGGATATGTTCTTACCAAAGATGGCTGATGACATAATATTGATCTGCTGCGTTAAAGCGGATTGCTCATCAGTCACTGATTTAAGCGCGGTTTCAGCTTCTTCTGCTCTCTTCAATAGAGTTGTCTTGTCAGTTTCCTAGCCACTCTTCTCTGAGTTGAAGTTGTGTTTTAACTGCTCAATAGTCTCCAAAGCAGTTTTTAGTTCTGACTTGGCCTTGGATGTTTCTGATTGCTGAGTTTTGATGTTGGCTTTAAGATCATTAAGCTGTTAGTCTTTTTCAGCCAATTCAGCCTGTGACATCAGCACACATAGTCAAAGGTTATGATCATGATTACTCTTTAAAAGTCCTAAGCATAATACAAGTATTATTCTTGACACTTGGGGGCTAATGCATATTGCTCCTTTCTAAAACAAAATTTTGAAAGTCCCAAGCACAATACAAGTATTATCCTTGGCACTTGGGGGCTAATGCATATTGCTTTGTACTTAGCCAAATTTATAACTCGGACAAGTAATGTCAGCCGGCTTATCAAGTCAAGAAGTTTGGGTTGTTACTTTTCAGCAAGCGATAAGTATTGACTTAACATAATGGTTAAGCCGACCCTTGGGGGCTATAGATACAATGTTTATCTCTGCTATTCAAAAGTCCTGGCTTAACATAGTGGTTTAGCCGACCCTTGGGGGCTACAGATGCAGAGTTGAAGTATTATTATCATAAGCCTGGCTACTGAACTTTATCTATACAATTATTGATGTTTACTACACATTCTATTCCGTCACATCCATTAAACTTGGCGGCTAAGGAAAATATACGTATCAGAAAGGGATTGCAATATTTACCTCATATCGTTCTTTCATCAAGTTCACTAAGCTGGCTTCAAAATCACGGCTAGTATACAGACGATTCAGATAGCCAAAATGGATATCTTGAGCACTGAAATGAGTATAACTCTCCAGGTTTACTGTCCATTTGCCTTTATCTTCAGCAGAATTTTCCTCTTCGGCATTGTGCCTGGATAAGACAGTAGGACGACCCGGGGTTGTGATACCATGACTAGAAATTGTGACATCATCGTCATTTCCTTCTACCGTCTTAACAAGACTAGTTGTTCTGATAGGGCTTGGCGGATTGGTGTCAGACGGGTTAGCATTCATCGGATCAATGTCAACACTATAGTCTTCTGGTGGCGGGTCATCAACAATATTGTCAGCAGCTGGGTGAGACTCTGGTTGTTGCTTTTCCGTCTCAGACGGATTTGGTTCATTAACAGCCTTTTTTAGTTTGGCTTTCTTGCTGGGCTTAGCTTGGGCCCTGAAAAATATTATGTACAAGAAGGTCAAGTTGATGATCAATTATGAAAGTTAAGGTAATTAAAAATGAGCTTACCCAGGTACAGTCTTGAAGGCTGGAATTTGTGTTCCGTTTGACTCGCCAGAGGAGGAATGAGAAGTCCCCTGACAGTTTGAATCAGACGGGTTAAGAGGTTGTCGAAAATAACCCGCCTTGGGGTAAAGTATGTCAGAAATATGAAAGACCTCGGGATGGCGTTTGTGAGTCGGGGTGTCTGGTAAGCCGGAAGAAGTAATCACATGGCCGCTATGCCGGGTCGTGTGGAGAGCTTCTTTTTGTTGTTTCTTCAAAAGAAAGTTTGGATCCAAGTGAGCTAGAGGGTGAGAAAAGCTTACTTTCTGGCTTGCTTGTCGAGTTTTTGGAGTTGGCAGAGTTTCTGAGCCAGAAGAAAGAATAATTACCTCTGCATCACCCGCACGGCTAGCCTCCTGGTCGTCCTGATAACAATCATTGTCAATGAGATGCATGAAAACGGAGCCAAGTGAATCAAGTTCCACCTCTGACTCATTGTCATCATCGTCATCGTCAATGTTTAACTCGGCAGACTCGGCGGTCTTCTTTTTGGTGGGCTTCTTGTTGGCTTTGTGTTTGACATGAGGCATTTTGGTCAGCTTATCCTGCGGTTTCCTCTTACAAAACGGGTCATCAGCCTGTTAAGATTGGAAACGTCATAAGAGAATACCAAGAATGAGGATTAAGTAGCAATTGAGCAAGCCTTAAGGCTGGTGGCTTATTGGCAGTGTAGAAAGGACTAAGTCCAGTTTTGTTGCACTCTTTTACAGGCTCATTCAATAGTTTTTTGGTGGCTTCAATAACTTCTGCTTCAGTTAACTGAATATCACAGTGGCACTGAAGATCTCTAACATCACCAGTAGATTCGCACATTAAACCGGGTCGGCTGCTTAATGGCAGGATGCCCCAAGTCCGCCAACACTGGAAGATATCGACGCCAGTGAGGCCGTTAGCCATAAAGGCTCTGAGCTTTGAAAACGCAGGTGCATATTTGGCCCGTTCCTTTGAATCAAGCCGTTGGGGAACCGGATGGTTGTTGTTAAGCCGGTGCTCGTGATAACCCGTCAAAGGATTCTCACCGGTTGGAGAGGTATCTTTAACGTAGAACCAAGTATGATTCCAGTCCTTGGGGTGGCTATGCAGCTTGGCGTGAGGAAAACTGGCATCTTTCCTTTTCTAAATAATGACTCCACCAAGTTTTTGGCATGTCACATCAACAAATTCAGTCTGGCGGTTTAAGTAGTAAAATTCCCTGAACAGATCAACCGTGGGCTCTTCTTGAAGGTAGGCTTCACAGAATACTTGAAAGTTGCAAATATTAGACACAGAGTTGGGTCCGATGTCTTGAGGATGCAGTTGGAGGAAATGAAGAACATCACGGAAAATTTGTGAGCCGGGAGGGCTGAACCCCCAACCCAAGTGATCAGTGAAAAGAATTACTTCTCCATCCTTGGGTTGAGGAAGGACTTCATCAACAGGAGCTCTCCAATGGATATCCTCCTTTTTGGCTAAGCCGCCCGTGGCGACATGATTGTTCAAATCTGCCTCAGTAATTCAGGATTTGACCCAATTGCAGGAAGTATATGTCTTAGCCATTTCTAGAAAAAGATTACGCCGGTTTAATATCACATGGTTAAGCCGGCTTATGATTCAAGGACAAACAATAATGAAGCACAATTAGATATTAAGCTGGAGCATGATATTACAAGATTACTGAAAAGATATTGGTGGCTTAAAAGGGGTCTAATGATACCTGGCGGGTTATTATTTTGAAATTAAGCCATCCATACTACTGTTGAAGGAACAGATCTACGGATGAAAATTGCTAAGTGATGAAAAACAGGTTTCACAGATCGCTGTTACAATTTTGGATCTAATGTGCAACAGGAAATAAAAATATATTCAGACCTAAATATGGGAGCTTGAGCAGTTCACAAGATCCAGATTGAATCTTCTATGCAAAGGGAGATGTTCTGATGATGAGAAAGGAACTATGGCTATTGCCGCACAAGAAAGGTATCAGAGTTGAATATCCATGCTATAGCAAAGAACAGTGAAGAACGGCGATGAGCTTCCATGGACTCGTGTAAACCCTAATGAGATCTACGGAGGGGGAAGAGGAAGAACTTACCAAGGCTATTGAGCGGCGGAGGCGCATGAGTGGAATCTGGTCCGAACCGGTCGATGCAGCGGCCGTTGACGTAGCAGAGGTGAGGGTCCTTGGCGGCGGCGGAGCATGAATGCTAGGGCGTCGCGAGGAAGAAGACAAGACGAAGAGGCCGAGGGGAAAGTGAAAGAGAACCCCGTCCCTATTTATAAGGCGAATGGATAAGTGGCAAGCGCGGGAATCGAGGAGGTTAAAAAACGGATCTGAAACAGTGCAGACGCCTCGATTTTCGGAGATTCGTTAAAAATAAGGAGATACATTAAAGATTTTGGCTCTGTGTAAAATTTATGGAAGGTGACGTCACGTTGAGTTATCATGATCCCAGAGGATGACGTCATGGCAAGTTACAAGTTTCGTAGAGATAATGAAGGAGAGATTTTTCTAAGTGTTGAAGATTGATGTGAACAGGTTCAAATCAACCTGTGGCCTAATGTTTGGGATATAGTTATTAAGTTAACCCGCCCAAGATGGGCCAGGTTGTATTCATGGTGACTCATAAAGACAAAGCCCAGGAAGGAATTGAAGATGGCGGTTCATGAGGATAACTTATGAAGGGCCCAAGGCCCAAAGGCGGCTTAAGGCCCGTAGGTATAAACCGCCATATGTATATAACTTGTATGATAAGGCAATTGTAGTTAAGTCACCGGACCGGACACGTTTATGAGCTGGCCGGGACTCTGTATGCCACCGGGCGTCAACCTGAGTATATAAAGGGACGACTCGGCGGCGAGTTAAGGGCAAGAAAGAAGAGATCAAAAGCTAGGTCAACTATATTCGCTCCCTGGTAATCGAAACATAAGTAATAGCACCTCAACTGGATTAGGCCTTTATCTTCACCGCAAGGGGCCGAACCAGTATAAACTCCATGTGTCCTTTGTCCCATTTAAACCCCTTTAAGCTAATCTCGTTGTGACGGCTCCACGACTAAGTCCTCACACTAGGACATCTGCCGTGACGATCCCACGACAGTTACGGCAAAACTGGATGCACTTCGCGTACATTCAAAGTATTAGGGTTACGGACGAAAACTAATCTATTACAAAGGGATTTCATTTCTGAACTTTTTTCACTCCAGACTTTTTGTGCGTTCAATATGTACCACTCGAAGCCACATCATCAATTTTCAACCCCTTCCAGACTTCATTTGCTATTTTTCATGCATTTAATGTTTTTTTGAGCTAAATGGCCCTAAAATTGAAAAGCACTACAAATGAATTCTGAAAAGGTTGAAACTTGGTATGTTATCATAATTTCACCCACATAGCATGTGCTAAAAAGTTGAGAGGGTTATGGCAAAAACTAGATGCACTTCGTGTACAAACTTGACAATCTCTTTCAAAGTATCATGGTTTTGGACGAAAACTCATCTATTACAAAGGGATTTCATTTTTTAACTTATTTTAGCTACTTACTTTTTGTGCGTTCAATATGCACCATTCAAAGCCACATGAATTTTCAACCCTCTTTTGACTTCATTTGCTATTTTTCATGCATTGAATGATTTTTTGAGCTAAATGACCATGAAATTGAAAAGCACTACAAATAACTCTGAAAAGGTTGAAACTTGGCATGGTATCATAATTTCACCCTCGTAGCATGTGCTAAAATGCTGAGAGGGTTACAGCCAAAACTAGAAGTATTTAGTGTATAAAATGGACAATCTCTTTCAAAGTATCAGTGTTTCGCACGGAAACTCATCTATTACAAAAGGGATTTCTGTTTTTTTAACTCATGTTAACTCCAGACTTTTGTGCATTTAATATGCACCATTCAAAACCACATCATCAATTTTCAAACCTTTCCTAACTTCATTTGCTATTTTTCATGAATCTAATGATTTTTTTAGCTAAATGACTTTGAAATTGAAAAGCACTATAAATGAACTCTGAAAAGGTTGAAACTTGGCATGGTATCATAATTTCATCCACATAGCATGTGCTAAAAAGTTGAGAGGGTTACGGAAAAAACTAGATTCACTTTGTGTAAAGTTGGACTATCTCTAATGTGACGGCGGCCCGATCTTTCGATGAGAGTGGGGATAATTATCAGTTTGGTGGATTTTGACCTTGACGATCCGGCTATAACGTAGCCAACGATACGCCTCGACAATTGCTAAACCAATTTGCGATGGTTATTGACCTTGCCGTAGGCACGATCAACCTGAACAACAAGGTTCGACTTCCTGCAAGCAACCAAAGAACCGGCAAGAACAAAGATGAATTACAACTGAAATTGCGGATAATAAACTGATCACACGAACTAGATGAAAAGTTGGGGTTCCTCTATGGATATGACAAGGCGGTAGTCCTACACGTCTCGTAGATGCGAATTGTAGTGATGACTAGACAATACAATAAAACTTGATTCTAAAGTCTAGAGAATACTGCTATATATTTAGGGTACAGAACGGGGCGCCGCCTCGATGTGCCTTGTCTCGTACGAAAGAACTTTCCAGTAGTTCGCCAGGCCGACGTCCTTATCACGGATGTGCTCGTGGTGAACCAGACCCATGTATGCATGCACGCATGCATTGCATGGCACATCATCACGCATGTGGCCGGGGGCCCATTTATTTAATTTAATAACTGGCATGCATGGTTGCTCTAATCTGGATGTACCCATAATACGTATGTGTGTATGTAGATATTACATGCATACTTAGGCAGCATCTAGTTGCATTCTTATTCGGAAATATTTTCGATTCATACTCGTATCTTGACACGCTGCTCGTACAAATACTTCATAATTCTTTAAAATATACATTCTTGCATTATTTTTGGTCGAATTTGGGGCATCCATGTCCACATCAATCTCTTTGAAAGTATCTAGGTTTTGGACAAAAACTCATCTATAACAAAGGGATTTCATTTTTTAACTTATTTTAACTCCAGACTTTTTGTGCGTTCAATATGCACCATTCAAAGCCACATCATCATATTTCAACCCTTTTCTGAATTCATTTCCTTTCTTCATAGATCTAATGATTATTTTAAGCTAAATGACCCAGAAATTGAAAAGGACTACAAATGATCTCTAGAAAGTTGAAACTTGGCATGGTATCATAATTTCAACCACATAGCATGTGCTAAAAAGTTGAGAGGGTTACAGAAAAAACTGGATGCACTTCGTGTACAAACTCGACAATCTCTTTCAAAGCATCACGTTTTCGGACGAAAACTCATCTATTACAAAAGGTATTTCATTCTTTACTTATTTTAACTCCAGACTTTTTGTGCATTCAATATGCACCATGCAAAGTCACATCATCAATTTTCAACCTTTTTCTCACTTCATTTGCTATTTTTCATGCATTTAAAGTTTTTTTGAGCTAAATGACCGTGAAATTGAAAAGCACTACAAATGAGCTCTGAAAAGTTTTAAACTTGGCATGGTATCATAATTTCACCCACATAGAAAGTGGTAAAAAGTTGAGAGGGTTACGGCAAAAACTGGACGCACTTCATGTACAAACTGGACAATCTCTTTCAATGTATCACGGCTTCTGACGAAAACTCATCTATTACAAAGGGACTTCATTTTTTAACTTATTTTCACTCTAGAATTTTTGTGCATTCAATATGCACCATCCAAAGGCACATCACCAATTTTCAAGCCATTTCTGACTTCATTTGCTATTTTTTATGCATTTAATGATTGTTTTGAGGTAAATGACCCTGAAATTGAAAAGCAGTACAAATGAGCTCTGAAAAGGTTGAAACTTCGCATGGTATCATAATTTCACCCACATAGCATGTGCTAAAAAGTTCAGAGGGTTACAGCAAAAACTGGATGCACTTCGTGTACAAAATGAACAATCTCTTTGAAAGTATTAGGGTTTCGGACGAAAAATCATCTATTACAAAGGGATTTCATTTTATAACTTATTTTAACTCCAGACTTTTTATGCGTTCAATATGCACCATTCAAAGCCAAATCATCAATTTTAAACCCTTTCCTGGCTTCATTTCCTTTTTTCGCGTATTTTATGATTTTTTTTAGCTAAATGACCGTGAAATTGAAAAGCATTACAAATGAGCTCTGAAAAGGTTGAAACTTGGCGTGGTATCTGTCATGACCCCGATCCTAAGTCACACTGATCTAGCATGTAAGACATCATATAATTTTGCGGCCTCACGCACGGTATTCCCACGGGTGCCACCTTACCTGGCCCGGGATCGTTTGCGCCTTTTGGCTCACGTATGATAGTGTCGCTAGCATCCATATGACAGAGAACCCGGGCCGACATGACTAGTCGTGAATTCAATGTGGCACTAACTTACAGGGACAGGCATACATGACCCAGCAACGAATGTGTCGGTCATCAACGTATGAACCCAAGTTGTAGCCGGCCATCCTAACTGTTCCGGAGCAGTAGCAAGCTACCATGGCTAGGTGGAAGCACTAGGAGACATTTCCCAGTGAGAGAGGCTACCAAGAATAAACAACTAGGTTGTCAGATCCCACACATACCAAGCATTTCAATAACATACACACAATATGCTCGATACGTGCAAATACAACATGGCATCACAACAAAACTCTACGACTCAAGTATTTTTGAGTATCCACTTTCACTTGTCTATGAACTGTATAGGCAACCCAGATGTCCTTTACAGCGGACGCGGCTATTCGAATAGATCATTTATAACCCTGCTGGGGTGTACTTCTTCACACATGCTCTCGCCATTTACCGCCATGTACACGTCATGTATCTCGGCAACTTTCAAGCGGAAGCCTGGCGGGGGTGTCGGCCACGACCTGACTAACCACACAAGTCCCTTGTCCAGGTTTATCGCCTATTCAGGTTCCATCCGCAAGGAGTCCGGCCGAGGTTTCCACTACAGCCCCGAACGATGTGTGCAGGGTTCCCAATACACCAAACGGGCGTCCCGGTACACTGTGCCACGTGCCTACCGCATCACAGCCCACCCCTCGGGTCAAGACTGCACGGCCTCCAAAGATACTACAAACACCGAAACTACTTGCAACTCCTGGACAGAGGACAGGGGTGGTTAATAAGTTGAGAGAGTCAATTAAGGATCCCAATGTGTGGTAGTAGTTGTTCATGGATCACAAACACATAACTCAGTTCTTGAGGACGGCTTCAATGATACAACCCACCATGTACTCCTACATGGCCTCTCACCGCTACCTTTACCAAATCGTGTTCACGGTCTTAGCTCTCAATAGTAAGACATGTTCACCACATTCCAATTCACCCCCGATGAATCAGACCTGACTCAACTCTAAGCAGTAGCAGGCATGACAACAAGCATGAATGAGTAGGCACATCAGGGCTCAAACAACTCCTACTCATGCTAGTGGGTTTCATCTATTTACTGTGGCAATGACAGGTCATGCAAAGGAAAGGGGTTCAACTACCGCAGCATGTAACAGTTGAATCGTTGTTGTCCTAATGCAGTAAAAGAGAGCAGGAGCGAGAGAGTGGGATTGTGTTGGAATGAACAAGGGGGTTTTGCTTGCCTGGAAATTCTGAAGATAGTATAGTTCTGCATCGGTGTCATTGATCTCATCGTCAAAACCACATCTAGGCGAGTGCAGCGGTGGCCTCGGCGAGCTTGGGGAAGCAACGGAGTGCGCACGGTCGCCGGCGATCTCGGCGGACCGAGGTTGAAGCAGACGGTGATGGCGGCGTTTCAGGGCTTCCGACGTCGCTTGGCTTGGTGAGGATGTCGAGGACGAGGTAGCCGAGCTGCTCACTACTAGAAAAAGGCCTGTTAGTGGTGCACATATTTTTGCCATTAATGGCGCACTATAGGTGCGCCACTATTATCACATCATTAGTAATAAATAGTAATGGTGCACCTCTGGTGCGCCATTAGTATCCCAGATAGTAATGGCGCACCTATAGTGCGCCATTACTATGCCTATCTGGTGCGCCATTACTATCTGACTCAGTAATGGCGCACCACATAGAAGTGCGCCATTACTAACAAATTTTTTTCAAATTGTTTTCAGAAGGGTCACTATGGCTTAATCTCGGGTCAATATGCTTAATCTCAAGTCAAATCGCACTCCATGGTCAAACTTCCCGGAAGGTCACCCATCCTCACACTACTCCAGCCCGAGCACGCTTAACTTCGCAGTTCTATCCAACCCCAGCACCACCTCATTTAACAGGCACTTGTTGATATATCTATCATATCAATCCTATTAAAATTTGCTGATGTCTAGGACTTTGTTCATGTTCATGAGTGTGATGAAATTTTGAAAAAATATTTCTAACTTCCCGGTCATATTACGTATCATATTTTGAAAAAAATTCCAAAAAAAATTCGAAACCAATTTTTTTCTGTTACTAGTGGCCACCTAGCACATGGTGCGCCATTAGTAAGTTTGAAACTTTTTCCATTTTCCCCCCTCTAGATCTTAAAAGCCCCGTATCTTTCGTTCTGTTAGGTTTTGGGGATTCTCAAAATCTTCAACGGGGTTCCAGAGAGATGATTTTTCATATAAAAAACTTTTCGAGTAGATGATTTTTCATATAAAAAACTTTTTAATCCGAGTTCGTATGCAAAAGTTATGCTCATTTTACTAAATTCCAGAGAGATTTTGCAAAGAAAGTCGGATGTAACTTTTCCAGTAGATGATTTTTCATATAAAAAACTTTTTATTCCGAGTTCGTATGCAAAAGTTATGCCCATTTTACTAAATTCCACAGAGATTTTGCAAATAAATTCGAAATTCATATTTGTAAATGTTCCCAACAACTAGACCATATATCACATGGGAAACTTATTTTCTTTTATTTTTTGACATTTCCATCATTTTATTTTATTTATTTTTTAAACTGAAAAGGCGGTCCCCGGGGGGGGGGGGGGGGTGCAAATAAAGTTAGTAATGGCGCCCCGTCACAAAGTGCGTGATTAATATTTGTATGACTTGGTCAAACCTTGGTCAAAGTTAGTAATGGCGCACTTTGTGTAGGTGCGCCATTACTAAGTTGTTTTAGTAATGGCAAGACCTATGCAAAGTGCGCCATTACTAAGTTTGACCAAGGTTTGACCAAGTCATACACATAGTAATGGCGCACTTTGTGAAGGTGCGCCATTGCTATGTCGACTAGTAATGGCGCACTATCCCCTGGTGCGGCACTGCTAACAATTTTTTTTATTTTTTTTCTAAATTAGTAATGGCGCACCACACATCAGGTGCGCCATTAGTAATATGTCAATAATGGCGCACCATGTATGTGGTGCGCCACTGCTATATAGCAGTGCCGCACCACATACATGGTGCGCCATTAATGTCCATATTAGCTATAGCCCTTTTCCTAGTAGTGGCTGGGCATGCCGAGAGGTCAAGGGGGAGGCTCTGGGTGCGGCAACAGCGAGCGGTGGCGACGAGCTCTGCTCGAGCTGCGCGGAGAGAGAGCAGAGGAGGGGGAAGGGGTCCAGCGAGAGTGAGAGAGATCCTGGGGGTCGGGGCGATGTGCATGGCATCGTCGGCCGCTTCGGGGAGGAGCCAGGTAGGCAGGGAGGGAGGAGGTGGCCGCACGGTGGTGCGCGCGAGTCGGGCACGCGCCCATCCTCCTGGCAAGTAGGAAGACGACAGGAGGAGGTGGCCAGGTGGGCTGGGCCACCAGCTGGGCTGCACAGGACCTGGGCCAGCCAGGTAAGGCCAGGTAACTCTCTCTCTCTCTCTCTCTCTCTCTCTCTCTCTCTTCTCTCTCTTATTTCTGTTTTCTATTTTCTATAACTGTTTTGGCTTTAATAAAAATGCCAGAGCATTTTCAAAAATCCTGAAAATATTTGTGGGCTCTGTTTGGATTATTTCCAACAGCCATCATTTAGTTTCAAGATCATTTGGACATTTAAAATTATTTATAGCATTTAAATGTCCAAAAACAAATAATGTATGATTTAATTCAATAATCCAGAGTGTCCTAGAAAAGTGTGCACCATTTTTGGCAGAGGTTCTGGACCAAAACAAAAATGATGAACATTTATGAGGCGCATTTGGGGTTCATTGAAAAGATTTAACTTTGACCCTAGTTTAATTTAATTTGCTGCTAGGGTTTATCAGTCCCATTTGAAAGTTTAATAAAACTTAAACATGATGCAGAGAAGCTTATGCAGTGACAGGCAAGGCCTAAGCTAGTGTAAGCTAGGGTTGTGACAACTCACCCCCACTAAACAAGAATCTCGTCCGAGATTCAAGTGTAGGGTAAGATGAAGGGGGAAGCAAACTAACACAATCTTTACGATCCAGGTTGCACTTCATGAGCACATTTGTGGGCTCTGAGAACTCCAACCAACATGACAACGAGAGGAAAGGGAAAAACTCTAGAGGGATCGATCTTCTTGAAGATCGAACAACTCAATATCAACTCATGGAGTGAGACATTGAAAACATCTCTTGAGCTGAGACACAAAACACATCAGGAACAATGGAAAGAGATAGATGACAAGGGTTCAAATTGGTAGGCGACAATTCCACGCGTGGGTTGGATGGTGCGTGGTTTCAAAGTAGCGAGGAAATAACTGCGATGATTCGCTAATGGGGCACCTTAGAGGAGGTGACTCGTAGTATTATTTCCTTAAGTGGCAAAAAGAATTACTTTTGATACAGAGATCATTGAAACTCTCTATACCAACCTAAGGAAATTCACAAACGATCGTTTGAAGGAGTTCGAAGAAATGGCATACTCAGATCGGAAAGGAAACTATGGTTATTGGATAACTCGGCAAACGGGAGGCATATCCCAATTGATACCGAGGATATAACATAGTGTCTGAGTGTGCTCTCAACAACTTGAGCATTTACATACTCATCAAGGTCTTACCAACATCTGTGCCGAGGATCCTAGCAACACATCTTACTACCATGATGAATAGTGAGGCCAACACTTTCTCATATTTCACCTTAGCGAGGCCAAGGGAACGAAATCTGGATGATCGACCGAGAGACATTTAGCACTCCACTTCTAACGTTCTCCTTGATGTACCAACTTAACTCAATACCATTAGGTATCTGGAACATCAAATAAAGGTCTGACTTCGGGAGCACAAACATCCATAAGTATCAACTTTTAGTACAGATCATACGAAATGCTCATGGAGAAGATGGTCAAATTGCTCAATCAAGATACTATAATAGTAGATCTTCCAACTAGGAGTGTCGGCCAGAACATCAACCTTGTCGGGACCTACATCATAGATCTTGGAAAAGTTCCAACAATCATATCTGCCTGAGATTCAGATCTGGTTGGTAACATGATATTTCAGACAATGTTGCGAGATTCTCGGGAAATGAACTACAGTAGTAATCTCCAAAACATGAGTTGGTTCTGCTACACACATGTGACCACGCTATCCAAGAAAAGCATGACCACATAGAAGTCTTATGATAAAACACTACCGGTTTCAGGTGGGGAACCAACATCGAGGATAACGAAGTCCTAACATAAGTCATGATTCTTAAGAAGGGACTTCTTCTCCTTGAACAAGTCAATCAGTGACTTGGTGTGCTAGGGATACATATAGAATGAAGGTTGCAAGTCTCCAGACCATATAATACTTTGCACATATGCATGACTGACTTGGGATGATTCCAGAGCAAGCAAAAACAAACTTTCTCGAATTCACGGCGGCAACATGCTTCAAATGCACATGAACTAGAGGAAGTCACTTCTTTCATCCAACATATTCTTCATGAACGGGCACGAAGATAATGCTTACAAAAGTTTCCAACACTGGCTTAATGTTCAACATGAATCATGGAGAAGATAAATGCTGCTGATGGGCTCAACAACAAATCATAAAGATTTCCATTAAGATGGAATTCCACAACTATGTGAACAATGCAATAGCATTGATCAGAACAAAAGATATAATGGTGTATGCTCGAGGATTAACCCTGAGTAAGACAACATTACGAACATCGTTGGTTCTGATTTTATTTGATGATAGCCTATCGGTGGAAACGACACCTATGGAATCACTAAGATCCCTTCTACGGTTGGCTGTCGCAGGTTGTACAAAGAGCGGGTCTGGTAGTCAGCACAAGGATCGTCTACCCAGGTTCGGGCCGCGAGGATGCGTAATACCCTAGTCCTGCTTTGGTGTATATTTGAGTGTTCTTGAGCTTTCGAACTATCTGTGGTGCGTGCGTAGTCCAAAAGATCCGAATCCCTCTCCAGTACGCCTCGGGCCTCCTTTTATAGTCAAAAGGGGTCGCCACAGTGGCACACAGGAGGTGGAAAGGTGTACAGTGGTTAAGTCTATCCTCTGGCACCATCAGACAAACGCATTTAATGCGCTGCTGACGTGCCCTTTTTGCTTTATTGGGGACGACAAGGAAGCTCGTCCATTGTCGCCGCCTCGCTTTGGCAGCTCAAGCGTCCGAGCTGATGAGGCGTTGAAGTGCCACATTCGCTGGCTGCTGGGCTGGTGCGGTGGCAGAGTCTTCATGAAGATCTGTATGCTACCACACAGGTGCTTGCTGAGTTGGCCTGGAGGCCGCACGTTGCCACGCAGGTGCCGGCCCACCTGGTTGGGCTGGCAGCTGTATGGGAACGGCAGTGGAGTCTTGGCAGACGTGGGCCTGGCTATGGCCCCGCAGGTGTAATTGGCAAGGGTCTTGCCGTGGCATCGTGGTCGTCCCCAGCAAGTGTCTTGCTGGGGGTCTCGTGGATTTCCCCGGAAAGGATCTTGCTGAGGATCGTCGTCTTCTGGTCTTCATCTGATCTCGTGTGCTTATGATCTTCACAAAGATCTGCATGCCATCATGGAGGTGCCTCCTGAGCCTTGGTTCCAATGTGGTTGATGGTGTTGGAACCCTTGGGCTCAGGGGTGGCACGCTCTGCTGGCGTTGGGAAAGTTGCCCTGACAAGGCTCTTGCCGGGGCTTCGGAGGCCGCCCCGGCAACGGTCTTGCCGGTGCAGTCCACCTCGCCCTCTTGCTCTTTGTTTCTCTAGTCTTGGCGTTGCTTTGCCCGTCTGGTGTGCCCCTGGATGGAGCGCTCCTCTGGTATTCTTGTACTTCTGCTTCCTCCCTTTGCCCTGCTAAGCGTGGCTGTAGGTGCGGCTCTGACTGCCCGTGCACAAGTAGAGGGGTCAAAAGAAGAGCCCATGCTTTTGTACACCGACAGGAGCCCCCGGGCCTGGGCCACACATAAACGCAACGCGTTGTTGGGTCGGGCCCAGAACAGTGCGCGGGCACGCAGGGCGGAGTTTTACTGTGGTAATTCCCTTGCGCGTCGCGCTTCCCCACGACCCGCGTTGAATGCGTGACGTGTGGGTCATGTGCGGAATGACTGCATCATGCTTGTGTCATCCGTGGTGAACAGTAAAGAGGCGGCTTGCGTGTTCCCTCTGAATGGCAGAGCCGCCGCTCATTTACTCTCTCCACCTCGGAACCGTCGTTCCATGTTTCCCACTATGCCTGCTTCTTGCGCCACGTACGCTGCATGCACAGCGCGGGGTAGGTGACATACGCATGGAATATGGGAAGGCGCACGGGGGCCGATACTTACGTGCCTTCGATTGGGCGGGGAGGGTGGTCAATTGCCTCGCTTGCTGCCACTTCAATAAGCCGGATTCCAGTGGGCTCTTCAGGGGCGTAGAGCTAGCCTTTCGGCCTCCCCTTCCCAACTATAAAAAGGGAACTCAGGGGTAGGAGGAAGAGCATCTCCCTGCGTCTCCCCTTCGTATCCATCCTCACTCATGGTCATGGTGAGAGGGCGTGGCCGCGGCCATTCTTCCGCGGAGGAGACCATGTCCTCCTCCCGCCAGAGAGCTGCGGCGGTCAAGGAAGAGCTAGATGCCCAGGGTGAAGGCCATGCTCGAGGAGGGGCCGCTGGACGGGGCCACGATCGGTGAGGCGGTCGAGGCAGAGGCGGCCGAGGCAGAGATGGGTGTGGAAGGGGGATGCCAACATCATCTCCGTCTCCGTCGCCATCTCCCCCGCCAACTCCTGCTGCTTCGCAGAGGGGTCACGTCGGGGACTCGACGCTCAAGTTTATCCTGTAGTTGCATGGGCCGCTGCGCCGCCGCCTTCTTCTTCCCAGGCGTTTGCGAGGGTGCTGGAGATCAACCAGCCACCGCGGTTAGGCTTCACATGAAGGGGTGTTGCCATGGCGACATGTGGGTGAACACAGGGTTCCCCGCCCCTCAAGTGACGCTCCTTCGCCGGGGCTGGAAAACCTTTGCACGCACCCATTGCTTGACGGATGGGCATGTCCTCTGCTTCAAGCTAGCGGAGAGCGATTTGCTCTCCGTCAAGGTCTTCGGGCGCTCGGGACACAGGCTAGGGTGTTGTGCGGAGAGCTCGACCAATGGTGAAAGCTCCTCTTCGGGCGAGAGTGACAACGACGATGAGGGTAGCGGGCGGGAGGATGACGGGTCTGACTAGGTGCCGGGCACACCGTTCCTGGGCGACGCCGGCAGCACCATCTTCTGCATCACCGGCTCCTTGAACTTCTCAGGGTCGTCGCCTTGGGCGGCTGGCGTTGGAGGCACGGGGAAGACGAAGAAGGCGGGTGGCGGGCCGTCAAGTCGGAGTACGATGGCCTCGACGCCTTCGTCCTGTATTGTCGGGCCGCTGCCTCGTCTTTCGGCTCTTACTCCGGCACCGTCATCACCGGCCTCCTTTCGGACGATCGCCGATATGTTCTCTTGGCGTCTTCTGCTGCTCGTACCTCGACTAGGCTCTCCTTTTTCCCTTCCACAATCTTGTTCCGGTTCCTGAGGAGAGGGACAATTGTAAGCCTACGGGCCTTAGTAGAATTTTGACCTTGTAATCCCCTCGCTCGGGCATACATTCCGTACGAATTGTACTTGTTAACAACGTATGAATGAAAAGAAGGGTGTTTGCGGGGTTTCTTTTGTGGGTGGGTGCGGGCCACACCAAGGAACGAGTCCTCGTTACCTTAAGATAAACATTGTAACACGGCAATAGTCCTTGCCGTCCCCCTGCTCTATAGCTCGATTACACTCACGCCCATGGCGGAGGTAGGGGCAAAGCAGGATTGGGCCCTTCGCCCATTTCCTTCCCACCGCCCTACAACCAAGTCCCAGCCCAAAGTAAAGTTTTTTTTTGGACATGGGAAAAAGGGAGCATGATAGTATAAGAACGAGCAAAGTCTTGTACGTTCAAGTTTCATACGGAAGTAGGGAGTGGGGAATGAAAAACTTCTCTGATGCTGCAGCCCCCGGCAGTCTGGCCTTGCGCGGTCCGACCTTTGTACTCGCAGCCCCCAGCAACCTTGTCTTGCCGGGGTCGGGGTGCCGGCCTGTTCTATTTCCTCCAAACAGCTCAGCAGACATGTCCATGCACCCTGCGAACCTAAGAAAGGACGGGAAGGAACAGAGAGATGCACACTCGACCTCTATGCTAGGGGTTAGTCGCCGCTAAGCGTTATCAGTCCTAACCGAGGGAGAGACTCAACCTAGCATGCATGTGATACGTCTCCAGCGTATCTATAATTTTTGATTGCTCCATGCTATATTATCTACTGTTTTGGGCAATATTGGGCTTTATTTTCCACTTTTATATTACTTTTGGGACCAACCTATTAACCGGAGGCCCAGCCCAGATTTGCTGTTTTATGCCTATTTCAGTGTTTTGAAGAAAAGGAATATCAAACGGAGTCGAAACGGAACGAAATCAACTGGAGAAGTTATTTTTGGAAGGAAAGCCACCGGATAGACTTGGACTCTACGTCAGAAGATACGGGAGGTGACCACGAGGGTGGGGGGCGCGCCCACCCCCCTAGGGTGCGCCCCCTGCCTCGTGGGGCCCCCGAAGCTCCACCGACGTGCCCCCTACACCCACATATACCTACGTATCGTAAAACTTCCAGAACCGAGATTAGATCGGGAGTTCCGCCGCTGCAAAACCTCCAGAGCCACCACAAACCAATCGGGACCCTGTTCCAGCACCCTGCCGGAGGGGGGAACCCTCACCTGTGGCCATCTTCATCATCCCGGCGCTCTCCATGACGAGGAGGGAGTAGTTCACCCTCGGGGCTGAGGGTATGTACCAGTAGCTATGTGTTTGATCTCTCTCTCGTGTTCTTGATTTGGCACGATCTTGATGTATCGCGAGCTTTGCTATTATAGTTGGATCTTATGTTTCTTCTCCCCCTCTTCTCTCTTGTAATGGATTGAGTTTTCCCCTTGAAGTAATCTTATCGGATTGAGTCTTTAAAGATTTGAGAACACTTGATGTATGTCTTGCCGTGCGTATCTGTGGTGATAATGGGATATCACGTGATTCATCTTGATGTATGTTTTGGTGATCAACTTGTGGGTTCCGCCCATGAACCTATGCATAGGGGTTGGCACATGTTTTCGTCGTGATTCTCCAGTAGAAACTTTGGGCACTCTTAGAGGTTCTATGTGTTGGTTTGAGTAGATGAATTGACATTGTGTGATGCATATCGTATAATCATGCCCACGGATACTTGAGGTGACATTAGAGTATCTAGGTGATATTAGGGTGTTGCTTGATTTGTGTCTTAAGGTGTTATTCTAGTACAAACTCTAGGGCTGTTTGTGACACTTATAGGAATAGCCCAACAGATTGATTCGAAAGAATAACTTTGAGGTGGTTTCGTACCATAATCTCTTTGTTTGTTCTCCGCTATTAGTGACTTTGGAGTGACTCTTTGTTGCATGTTGAGGGATAGTTATATGATCCAATTATGTTATTATTGTTGAGAGAACTTGCACTAGTGAAAGTATGAACCCTAGGCCTTGTTTCAACTCATTGCAATACCATTTACGCTCACTTTTACCATTCGCTACCTTGCTTTTTTTATATATTTTCAGATTACAAAAACCTATATCTACCATTCATATTGCACTTGTATCACCATCTCTTCGCGAACTAGTGCACCTATACAATTTACCATTGTATTGGGTGTGTTGGGGACACAAGAGACTCTTTGTTATTTGGTTGCGGGGTTGCTTGAGAGAGAGCATCTTCATCCTACGCCTCCCACGGATTGATAAACCTTAGGTCATCCACTTGAGGGAAATTTGCTACTGTCCTACAAACCTGTGTACTTGCAGGCCCAACAACGTCTAGAAGGAGAAGGTTGCGTAGTAGACATCAAGCTCTTTTCTGGCGCTATTGCCGGGGAGGCTAGGTAAGTGAAGGTATATCTTTAGATCTTGCAATCGAATCTTTTTGTTTCTTGTTTTAGCACTAGTGTAGTTTATAAAAGAAAACTACAAAAAAATGGAATTGAGTTTGTCTCATACGCTTCATCTTTTTAATATCTTTCGTGAGTATGATGGAAATGAAAATTGTGCTCAAGTGTTAGAAGAAGAATGCATTAAAATGTTTGGCACAACATCTTTGAATGATGAGCATGATTGCAATGTTGTTAGTATGAATTCCTTGAATATCCATGATGCTAATGATATGCAAAGCCACATGCTTGCGGAAGCTATGTTTGATGAAGATGATATTTTTTGCCCCCCAAGCTTTGATGAGCAAATTTACTATGATGAAAGCATGCCTCCTATCTATGATGATTATTGTGATGACACGTATGTTTTAAAGAATAATGATAACCATGAAATTTGTCATCTTGATCTTAATTTTCAATCATATGATAGTTATTTTGTTGAGTTTGCTCCCACTATTATTCATGAGAAGAAATTTTCTTATGTGGAGAGTAATAAAAATTCTATGCTTGTAGATCATGAAAAGAATGCTTTAGGTGCTGGTTATATTGTTGAATTCATTCATGATTCTACTGAAAATTATCATGAGGGAGGAATATATGCTTGTAGGAATTGCAATAATATCAAGTTTCCTCTCTATGTACCTATAATTTTGAAGTTATGCTCGTTTTGCCTTCCTATGCTAATTGATTATTGTTCCCATAAGTTGTTTGCTCACAAAATCCCTATGCGTAGGAAGTGGGTTAGACTTAAATGTGCTAGTCATATTCTTCATGATGCCCTCTTTATGTTTCAATTCTTATCTTTTATGCGAGCATCATTGAAATCATCATGCCTAGCTAGGGGCGTTAAACGATAGCGCTTGTTGGGAGGCCACCCAATTTTATTTTAGTTTCTTGCTTTTTGGTTCTGTTTAGGAATAAATAATCCATCTAGCCTCTGGTTAGATGTGATTTTATGTTTTGATTAGTGTCTGTGCCAAGTAGAACCTTTGGGAAGACTTGGGTGAAGTCTTTATTATCATGCTGGAAAAAATAGAAACTTTAGCGCTCACGAGATAGATAGAACGTTTTACTGGAGAGTGCTATTTAGTTGATTCTTTTTGCATATGATTAATAGAAAAATTCGTCAGGTCCACCAATATAATTTAGAATTTTTGGAGTTCCAGAAGTTTACGTTTGATACCGATTACTACAGACTGTTCTGTTTTTGACAGATTCTGTTTTTCGTGTGTTGTTTGCTTATTTTGATGACTCTATGGCTAGTAAAATAGTTTATAAACCATAGAGAAGTTGGAATATAGTAGGTTTAACACCAATATAAATAAATAATGAGTTCATTACAGTACCTTGAAGTGGTGTTTTCTTTTCTTTCGCTAACGGAGCTCACGAGTTTTCTGTTAAGTTTTGTGTTGTGAAGTTTTCAAGTTTTGCGTAAAGATTCGATGGACTATGGAATAAGGAGTGGCAAGAGCCTATGCTTGGGGATGCCCAAGGCACCCCAAGGTAATATTAAAGCATAACCAAGCGTCTAAGCTTGGGGATGCCCCGGAAGGCATCCCGTCCTTCGTCTTCATTCATTGGTAACTTTACTTGGAGCTATATTTTTATTCACCACATGATATGTGTTTTGCTTGGAGCGTCATTTTATTTTGTTAGTATTTGCTTACTGTTATTTAGATCAGTGTTTTGAATCTCTAGTTTCAATAAAAGTGTCAAGGATAGCCTTTGCCATGCTTATTTTGCAAGTATGCATGTTGCTGTTTGAAAACAGAAAGTTTACCGCTGTTGCAAAAATTCCTTAGAAAAGTCAGAGATTTCTATAATGTTGAATATTTTTGCATATTGAGCTCTGATAAATTTATTGCAGTGGGAATTTTATTTCATAATTTTTGGAGTTAAGTAAGTATGATGAATATTGCATTCTTTACAGACTATACTGTTTTGGCAGATTGCTGTTATTGTTGCATTGTTTGCATATGTTTGCCTGTTTAATGATTCTATTTGAGGATAGGAGTAATAAATATGCAGAGGCATTTAGTATGAAATGTTTAATAATAATTTTTGTGATTTGTTACAGTAGAAAATGATAAGGTTTTGCATTGGTTTATACTAACCTATCTCACGAGTTCTTGTTGAGTTGGGTGTGGATGAAGCTTTTGATAAAAAGAGAAACCATGATATGAGAGGAATTAAGGAGACACAAAAGTTCAAGCTTGGGGATGCCCAAGGCACCCCAAGATAATATTTTAAGAAGTCTCAAGCATCTAAGCTTGGGGATGCCCCGCAGGCATCCCACCTTTCTTCTTCAACAATTATCGGTTAGTATCGGTTGAACCTAAGTTTTTGCTTCTTCACATGATGTGTGCTATCCTTGCAGTATCATTTTCTTTAGCTTTGCTTGCTGTTTGAATAAAATACAAAGATCTGAAATTCTTAAATAAGAGAGAGTCTTCACATAGTTACATAATTATTCGACTACCCATTGAGCTTCACTTATATATTTTAGAGCACAATGGTGGTTTTATTTTGAAGAAATAGATGAACTCTCATGCTTCACTTATATTATTTTGAGAGTCTTAAATAGCATGGTAATTTGCTTAAATAATCCTAATATGCTAAGCATACAAGATTTGTAAGAATTCTTATGAGTATGTTGAATACTGAGAGAAGTTTGATGCTTGATAATTGTTTTGAGATATGAAGATGGTGATATTAGAGTCATGCTAGTTGAGTAGTTGTGAATTTGAGAGATACTTGTGTTAATGTTTGTGATTCCCGTAGCATGCACGTATGGTGAACCGTTATGTGATGAAGTCGGATCATGATTTATTTATTGATTGTCTTCCTTATGAGTGGCGGTCGGGGACGAGCGATGGTCTTTTCCTACCAATCTATCCCCCTAGGAGCATGCGCTTAATACTTTGCTTTGATAACTTGTAGATTTTTGCGATAAGTATATGAGTTATTTATGACTAATGTTGAGTCCATGGATTATACGCACCCTTCTTCCTTCCACCATTGCTAGCCTCTCTAATACCGCGCACTTTTCGCCGGTATCATACACCCACCATATACCTTCCTCAAAACAGCCACCATACCTACCTATCATGGCATTTCCATAGCCATTCCGAGATATATTGCCATGCAACTTTCCACCGTTCCATTTATTATGACACGCTCCATCATTGTCATATTGCTAGCATGATCATGTAGTTGACATCATATTTGTGGCAAAGCCACCATTCATAATTCTTTCATACATGTCACTCTTGATTCATTGCATATCCCGGTACACCGCCGGAGGCATTCATATAAAGTCATACTTTGTTCTAAGAATCGAGTTGTAATTGTTGAGTTGTAAGTAAATAAAAGTGTGATGATCATCAATTTCAGAGCATTGTCCCAAGTGAGGAAAGGATGACGGAGACTATGGTTCCCCCACAAGTCGGGATGAGACTCCGGACAAAAATAAAAAAAAAGTGAGAAAAAAGAGGCCAAAAAAAGAGAAGGCCCAAAAAAACAACAAAAAAAAAACAAAAAAGAGAGAAAACGAGAGAAGGGACAATGCTACTATCCTTTTACCACACTTGTGCTTCAAAGTAGCACCATAATCTTCATGATAGAGAGTCTCCTATTTTGTCACTTTCATATACTAGTGGGAATTTTACATTATAGAACTTGGCTTGAATATTCCAATGATGGGCTTCCTCAAAATGCCCTAGGTCTTCGTGAGCAAGCGAGTTGGATGCACACCCACTTAGTTTCTTTTGTTGAGCTTTCATATACTTATAGCTCTAGTTCGTCCGTTGCATGGCAATCCCTACTCACTCACATTGATATCTATTGATGGGCATCTCCATAGCCCGTTGATACACCTAGTTGATGTGAGACTATCTTCTCCCTTTTTGTCTTTTCCACAACCACCCTTCCATTCCACCCATAGTGCTATATCCATTGCTTGGCTTGTATTGCGTGAATATTGAAAAAGTTTTGAGAATGTCAAAAGTATGAAACAATTGCTTGGCTTGTCATCGGTGTTGTGCATGATTTAAATACTTTGTGTGGTGAAGATAGAGCATAGCCAGACTATATGATTTTGTAGGGATAACTTTCTTTGGCCATGTTATTTTGAGAAGACATAATTGCTTTGCTAGTATGCTTGAAGTATTTTTTTTATGTCAATATGAACTTTTGTCTTGAATCTTTCGGATCTGAATGTTCATATCACAATTGAGAAGAATTACAATGAAATTATGCCAACTAGCATTCCACATCAAAAATTATCTTTTTTATCATTTACCTACTCGAGGACGAGCAGGAATTAAGCTTGGGGATGTTGATACGTCTCCAACGTATCTATAATTTTTTATTGCTCCATGCTATATTATCTACTGTTTTGGGCAATATTGGGCTTTATTTTCCACTTTTATATTACTTTTGGGACTAACCTATTAACCGGAGGCCCAGCCCAGATTTGCTGTTTTATGCCTATTTCAGTGTTTCGAAGAAAAGGAATATCAAACAGTCGAAACGGAACGAAATCAACTACAGAAGTTATTTTTGGAAGGAAAGCCACCAGATAGACTTGGACTCTACGTCAGAAGATACGGGAGCTGGCCACGAGGGTGGGGGGCGCGCCCACCCCCTAGGGCGCGCCCCCTACCTCGTGGGGCCCCCAAAACTCCACCGACGTACCCCCTGCACCCATATATACCTATGTATCTTAAAACTTCTAGAAACAGAGATTAGATCGGGAGTTCCGCCGCCGCAAAACCTCCAGAGCCACCAAAAACCAATCGGGGCCCTGTTAGGCACCTCACGGAGGGGGGAACCCTCACCGGTGGCCATCTTCATCATCCCGGCGGTCTCCCTGACGAGGAGAGAGTAGTTCACCCTCGGGGTTGAGGGTATGTACTAGTAGCTATGTATTTGATCTCTCTCTCTCTCTCTCTCTCTCTCTCTCTCTCTCTCGAGTTCTTGATGTGGTACAATCTAGATGTATCGCGAGATTTGCTATTATAGTTGGATCTTATGTTTCTTCTCCCCCTCTTCTCTCTTGTAATGGATTGAGTTTTCCCTTGAAGTAATCTTATCGGATTGAGTCTTTAAAGATTTGAGAACACTTGATGTATGTCTTGTCGTGCATATCTGTGGTGACAATGGGATATCACGTGTTTCATCTTGATGTATGTTTTGGTGATCAACTTGCGGGTTCCGCCCATGAACCTATGCATAGGGGTTGGCACACGTTTTCGTCGTGATTCTCCAGTAGAAACTTTGGGCACTCTTAGAGGTTCTATGTGTTGGTTTGAGTAGATGAATTGAGATTGTGTGATGCATACCATATAATCATGCCCATGGATACTTGGGGTGAAATTGGAGTATCTAGGTGACATTAGGGTGTTGGTTGATTTGGGAATTAAGGTTTTTATTCTAATATGAACTCTAGGGCTGTATGTGACACTTATAAGAATAGCCCAATGGATGATTGGAAAGAATAACTTTGAGGTGGTTTCGTACCCTACCATAATCTCTTCTTTTGTTCTCCGCTATTAGTGACGTTGGAGTGACTCTTTGTTGCATGTTGAGGGATAGTTATATGATCCAATTATGTTATTATTGTTGATAGAACTTGCACTAGTGAAAGTATGAACCCTAGGCCTTGTTTCAACTCATTGCAAAACCGTTTACGCTCACTTTTACCATTCGCTACCTTGCTGTTTTTATATTTTCAGATTACAAAAACCTATATCTACCATTCATATTGCACTTGTATCACCATCTCTTTGCCGAACTAGTGCACCTATACAATTTACCATTGTATTGGGTGTGTTGGGGACACAAGAGACTCTTTGTTATTTGGTTGCAGGGTTGCTTGAGAGATACTATCTTCATCCTACGCCTCCCACGGATTGATAAACCTTAGGTCATCCACTTGAGGGAAATTTGCTACTGTCCTACAAACCTGTGCACTTGCAGGCCCAACAACGTCTACAACGAGAAGGTTGCGTAGTAGACATCAGCGTGCTAAAACTTAGGGCGCCAGCGCTTCATTTATTTATGCTCAGGGTCTGCGCCTGGCTTTGTGCAAAGGGTTACATGCCTCGCCGGCGAGGCTTGTACAAAAGGTGGTCTGCCGGGGAGCCCCGCAACCGCGCCTTACGGGTAAAACTTGCGAACATGTTCGATGTTCCAGGAGTTTCTCACTGGAATAGCATCTTCGGTCTCCAGGGGGACTACGCCGGGCCTGGTGACTCGTATTACCCGATAAGGGCCTTCCCACTTTGGCATCAACATGTTGGAATTCTTGTCAGATTGAACGCGCCGAAGAACAAGGTCGCCTTACTCCAAGCTTCGGGCATGAACCTTGCAGCTATGGTAGCGGCGCAAGGCTTGCTGGTAGCGCGCTCCTCTCACAGCCACCCGAAGACGATCTTCCTCAAGGAGTATTGTGTCATCTTGCCGCAATTGTGCTTGCTTAAACTCATCATAAGCGAGCACTCGGGGTGACCCGTACGTGAGTTCCGTGGGGAGAACTGCTTCTGCCCCGTAAACGAGGGAGAAATGTGTCTGGATGGTGGATCGATTTGGTGTCGTTCTGATTGACTAAAGAACTTCCGGTAATTCATCAATCGAGCATCGTTCGCACTTGTGTAGCATGTCAAAGGTTCTTGTCCGGAGGCCTCGCAATACTTCAGCATTCGCCCTCTCAACCTGGTCATTGCTTCGTGGGTGTGCAACAGAAGCAAAATAGACCTTGCTGCCGAGGTCCTGGATGTACTGCACGAAGACTCGGCTCGTGAACCGCGTGCTGTTGTTGGTGATGACTCTATTTGGCACACGAAAACGGCAGACTAGCCCCTTGAAGCATTTGACGGCTGATTGTGTTGTCACCTTTCTCACTGCCTCCACCTACGGCCACTTTGTGAACTTGTCGATTGCAACGTACAGGTACTCAAAGCCCCCGACAGCATGGGGAAAGGGGCCCAGTATATCGAGCCCCCAGACCGAGAATGGACAGGAAAGAGGGATTGTTTGGAGAGCTTGAGCTGGTTGATGAAGCTTCTTTGAATGGAACTGGCACATTTCACACTTGGTTACTAGTGTCGTTGCATCCTGGAGGGTTGTGGGCCAGAAGAAACCTTGCTGGAATGCCTTGCCGACAAGGGCCCTCGACCCTATGTGGGAGCCACAAATGCCTCCATGCATCTCTGCCAACAGCTCCAATCCTTCCTCCCGGGGAATGTACTTCAATTTCACAACGTTTGGTCTTTTTCTGTACAGAATGTCGTTGACGAACTGATACATGGCAGACGGACGGGCTACTTTCTCCGCTTCTTCCTGCTCCTCAGGGAGTTCCCCTGTTTGGAGGAATTGGACGGTATGCTATGCCCATGCCGGAGCTTGGGGCTCGACGGCAAGGACCAATGGCATTTCCTCTGCCATGGGAGCGGCTGTCTCTACGGCCAGGGCTCGACGCCCCGCCGGAGTCTGTTGCCCCATAGCTGGCTCAGTGTCCACGGCAACATCCTTGCCAGCGGCTCCTGGGAGCTTGGCGGGAAAGTACTTGTCGGGGCCTGATTTCCTCCGCTTGTTCTGCCCTGTATATCATCAAGACATAAAAGTACGTAGTTCCACAGGCAATTTGAAGGTAGCGCGTTTCGACAAGTAGTCGACGATGCCGTTCTCCACTTGGGGAACATGCTCCGCTTGTATATCATCAAGACGCTCTTCGAGCTTCCTCACTTGATCTACGTAGGCCTCCATCAACGGGCTTTGATAATCTTTGTTAACTTGCTTTACGACAAGCTGTGAATCACCCCTGATGATGATCTTCTTGATTCCGAGGTCTGCCGCGATCCTAAGACCGGCAAGCAACCCCTCGTATTCAGCAGTGTTGTTTGTTGACATCTCCCTCGGAAAGTGCATCTGGACTACATACTTGAGGTGCTCCCCGGTGGGTGCGACGAGCAGCACACCAGCACCGGCGCCTTGTAGCAAGAAAGCCCAGTCAAAGTACATAATCCAGTCGCGACTTGTTTCCTTGCCGGGGAGAGCGGTCTCCTGAATCTCTTCGTCGGGCATTGAGGTCCATTCCGCAATGAACTTTGCCAAGACTCTACTCTGAATTGTCGAAGTGCTTTCAAACTTTAAACCAAAGCTCGACAGTTCCAAAGCCCATTCCACAATCCTCCCGGCTGCGTCTGGGTTATGCAAAATTCGTTGCAGCGGGAAGCGGGTGACGACGGTGATTTCGTGTGCTTGGAAGTAATGATGCAGCTTCCTCGAGGCCATAAGGAGGCCGAAGAGCAATTTCTACACACCGGAGTACCTTGAGCTAGCCCCCTGCAAGAGGGAGCTGACAAAGTAAAACGGGTGCTGCATCAACTTCTTCTTCTGCACTATTTCATTTGGTTGCGTCGCTTCTGCTTCCCCAGCGTTAGACTCTGTCTAGGGCCTTGCCTTATCGGCACCGGGCCCTGTTGGGGGGATTTCTGGTTTGCCATCCGACAGCCCTGCCGTTGCCACCGCCTCTTGGTCAACCTCCCTCTGCGCCACTAGCATGGTGTTGACCACCTGGTTCGTTGCCGCCAGATATAGAAGCAACGGCTCTTGTGGTTTAGGCACAACCAGTATCGGCGTAGAGGAGAGGTACTCCTTCTAATCTTGCAGGGCTGCCTCGGCCTCTGGGGTCCATTCCATCGGGCCTGCCTTTTTCAAGATTTTGAAAAAGGGGAGGGCACGTTCAGCAGACTTGGAGATGAATCTACTCATGGCGGCAACGCAGCCAGTGAGCCGACGCACATCCTTGATCCGCCTAGGTGCCCCAATCTGCTCAATGGCCTTGATCTTGTCTGGATTCGCCTCGATCCCACGCTGTGACACAAAGAAACCGAGAAGTTTGCCGGGCGGAACACCGAAGACACACTTCTCAGGGTTCAGATTGAGGTTGATCTTGCGCAAATTTGCAAACGTCTCTTCTAAATCTTGTACGAGTTTTGCCCTGTCCTTGGTTTTGATCACCATGTCATCCATATAAGCTTCCATATTTCTATGCAGCTGAGGCTCAAAACCAATTTGGACTGCTCTTGCAAATGTCGAGCCAGCCCTCTTCAACCCGGAAGGCATCGCATGAAACAATACGTACCATATGGGGTGATGAACGTTGTCTTCTCTTCATCTTCTTTCGTCATGAAGATCTGGTGGTATCCCGAGTAAGCGTCGAGGAATGATAACAAGTCACACTCGGCTGTGGAGTCAACAATCTGGTCGATGCACGGTAACAGGAAAGGGTCCATTGGACAAGCCTTATTGATGTTGGTGTAATCAATACACAGTCACCACTTCCCATTTGCCTTGTGCACCACCACCGGATTGGCCAACCACGTCGGATGGAGTACCCCTCTTACCAAACCTGCCGCTTCCAACTTCCTTATTTCCTCTGTGATGAAATCTTGTCGTTCCAGAGCTTGCTTCCCGACCTTCTGCTTGACGGGTTGAGGAAAGTCACGAGCGCGCGTTCCTATATGCTGTCGAGGGTGGAGCTTATGGTAAAAGCCCCTCCCGTGCCATCCTCCTTGATGGACACCTTCTTGGTCTCTGGTGGTGCAGCTATGGATTTCTTGCTCTTGCCGGCGGATCCCTCTGGCACGTCCTCGACGGGAGAACTACACTCCGAAGAGGTGCGCTTGCCGGAGTGGGTGCGAGAGGTCCTGCCAGTCTTCTTCCCTCCCGGGGCTTCGGCGGCAGGAGCAAGTGGCTTGGCGGCAGTCTCTGCAACTGCCTCCCGGTAGAATTGGTCAGCGCAGATTAGCGCATCCTTCTTGTCAGGGGGGACAATGATGATAGTCATTAGCTGAGGCATCTTCAGCGTGTTGTAGGCGTAATGTGAGGCTGCCATGAACTTGGCCAGTGCTGGGCGGCCGAGGATTACGTTGTAGGGCAAGGGGATCTTGGCTACATCGAAAACAATCCTTTCTGTCCTATTGTTTAACTCGCCTCCAAACGTCACGAGCAGTGTGACCTTACCCTTCGGCTGACTCCTTCCCGGGTTGACCCCTTGAAATGTGCCCATATCTTCGAGGTCTCCATCAGGAATCTACAACATTTTGGTCACAACAGGCAAGAACAAGTTCAGACCAGCCCCGCCGTCAACTAGCAATTTTGTCACCTTGAGGTTGCATATTGTTGACGAAACCAACAACGGCAAACACCCGACCGAAGTTGTGCGATCAGGGTGGTCCTCGGTGTCAAAAATGATAGGCGTGCTAGACCACTTGAGTGGCTTTTGGGCATCGAATGATGGTTCCACTGGTGTAATCTCGCGCGCCCATTGCTTGAGCTGGCGGTGAGAGGTGTGCAGCGAGGCACCACCGTCGACGCACATGGCCTCCGTAGCTTTTTGGAACTCATGCTCGCCGGACTCGTCATCCTCATCATGATCATCGTCTTCTTGCTTCTTTTCGTGGCCCCGAGCGGGCCCCTCTTGCTGGCTATCCTTGCTGTGGCGACCTCCTTGGCCGCCACCTTTCTTGCCGGATCCCTCGGCACCATCCTGACCCTTCTCCTTGTCCCACCTCTCATACTCAGCTTTTTGCTTCTCAGCAAGCAGCTCAACTTGCGGGCAGTTCAAGAGGTCGTGGCCCTTGGTGCGGTGGATCTTGCAGTACTGCTTGTCGGAGCCTCCCGGCTTATCGGCAGCCGCCAAGGCCCGGCAAGCGGCGCACCCGACAAGCGGCGCACCCGGCAATTTCCTTACCGTGGTCGTCTGCCTTGGCCTTCTTGGCAGCGCCGGTGTCCTCGGATCCCTCGACGGCAAGCATGGTCTTGCCCTTGTGCTTCCTGTTGCGGCGCCGTCCCTTCTTTGTCGGGGTGGCTGTGTCTTCGTCTTTGGAGTCGGTTTCCGCACCGGCACCCTCGCCGGGGTACTTCCTCCCCTCTTTAGCTCGAGCGCACCTATCGGCCAGAACATAAAGTTCAGCCACATCTTTGACCTTGTTCATCGCCAGCTCTTCACGCATCTTGCGGTTGCGCACATTCTGATGGAATGCGCTGATCATGGCGGTGGGATGAACATCTGGGATGTTGTACTGCACCCGGCTGAACCTCTGTATGTACTTGCACAGGGTTTCACCTTCCTTCTGGGGGATGATATGCAAATCTCTTGCCTAGCTATGATCTTGGTGGCCTCTAGTGAAGGCGCCAACGAACTCATGACACAAATCAGACCAAGAAGAAATGGAATCCGCAGGCAAGTGCATCAACGATGACATAACATTGGGCTTAAGTGCCAACAGGAAGTAATTGGCAAGCACCTTGTCGTCGCGAGCTCCAGCAACTTGCATAGTGATGGTGTAGATGCTGAGGAACTCCGACGGGTGAGTCTTGCCGTTGTACTTCTCGCCAATGTCGGGCTTGAACATGCGGTGGGAGGGCCACTGGAAATGCCGCAGCTCATGGGTAAAGGCTGGGGAAGCCACCTCGTAGGGCAGGCCGCCAGAGCCTCCCGGTGCTGGGTGGTCCATAGTGGGCCCCGCCTGCCTATCTGTCTGGTGGCGTGCTTCACGCCGGCGCTCGATGGTCGTTCGAGCGTCTTCATGGGCTCGCTCCCGAAGAACTTGGCGCTGATTTTCGCCAGCGCCTCGGCGTCCATGCTGGCCTTCTACGTCCCGCAAATGAGGCACGGGACTCTTCCCACGGCGGCGCCCGGGGTCACCAGCGTGGCGACGCTGCTCGTAGCGCATGACCTGGGAAGAGCGCGTCGTGGGCGCTGGCGTAGGCGGGTTGGAAGTCACCGCGCCGCCCATGGGTTGCATGACGCCACCCTTGGAGGGCCCCGCGCTGCCTGCAGGGGGCCCAGCTCCAGTTTGCATTTGGCGGCATGCGGCCCGTCGTCTCGCGCACGAACGATGCCGCTCGCCAGGCTTTGACTACCAGAGCGATGTGGGTGTTCGCGGGCCGTGCCTCGGCTTCCGTCCGCAACCAACCCACCACTCGCCCGCACTGGTACGGGCCGTTCGGCTCCCGATGAACCGATCGCCGTGGTCGTCTTCTTCTTGGGAGCCATGGCGATGAAGAACTGCTAAACTAACTTCTAGGCCGGATTTTCACAACTGCGCTACCCCCTACCTGGCGCCCCAAAGATGTCGGTGGAAACGACACCTATGGAATCACTGAGATCCCTTCTACGGTTGGCGGGCGCGGGTTGTGCAAAGAGCGGGCCTGGTAGTCAGCACAAGGATCGTTTACCCAGGTTCGGGCCGCGAGGATGTGTAACACCCTAGTCCTGCTTTGGTGTATATTTGAGTGTTCTTGAGCTTTTGAACTAGCTGTGTTGCGTGCATAGTACAAAAGACCCGAATCCCCCTCCAGTACGCCTCGAGCCTCCTTTTATAGTCAAAAGGGGTCGCCGCAGTGGCACACAGGAGGTGGAAAGGTATACAGTGGTTATGTCTATCCTCTGGCACCGTTGGACAAATGCATTAAATGCTCTGCTGATGTGCCCTTCTTGCTTTATTGGGGACGGCAAGGAAGCTCGTCCTAGCTGTCGCCACCTCGCCTGGCTCCAACGCACGTCCGATCTGATGAGGCATTGGGGAGGCACGTTGGCTGGCTGTGGGCTGGCATGGTGGCAGAGTCTTCACGAAGATCTGCATGACACCACACAGGTGCTTGCTGAGTTGGCCTGGAGGCTGCACGTCGCCACGTGCTACCTCTTGAGCACTGCGTTGGTTTTCCCTTGAAGAGGAAAGGGTGATGGAGGAAAGTAGCGTAAGTATTCCCTCAGTTTTTGAGAACCAAGGTATCAATCCAGTAGGAGGCCACACACGAGTCCCTCGCACCTACACAAACAAATTAATCCTCGCAACCAACGTGATAAGGGGTTGTCAATCCCTATACGGTCACTTACGAGAGTGAGATGTGATAGATATGATAGGATAATATTTTTGGTACTTTTATGATAAACATGCAAAGTAAAATAAAAGCAAAATAAAAGGCAAAGGAAATAGCTAAGTGTTGGAAGATTAATATGATGGAAAATAGACCCGTGGGCCATAGGTTTCACTAGTGGCTTCTCTCAAGAGCATAAGTATTTACGGTGGGTGAACAAATTACTGTTGAGCAATTGACAGAATTGAGCATAGTTATGAGAATATCTAGGTATGATCATGTATATAGGCATCACATCCGAGACAAGTAGACCGACTCCTGCGTGCATCTACTACTATTACTCCACACATCGACCGCTATCCAACATGCATCTAGAGAATTATGTTCATAAGAACAGAGTAACGCTTTAAGCAAGATGACATGATGTAGAGGGATAAATTCATGCAATATGATATAAGCTCCATCTTGTTATCCTCGATGGCAACAATACAATACGTGCCTTGCTGCCCCTCATCACTAGGAAAGGACACCGCAAGATTGAACCCAAAGCTAAGCACTTCTCCCATTGCAAGAAAGATCAATCTAGTAGGCCAAACCAAACTGATAATTCAAAGAGACTTGCAAGGATAACCAACCATACATAAAAGAATTCAGAAGATTCAAATATTGTTCATAGATAAATTTGATCATAAACCCACAATACATCGGTCTCAACAAACACACCGCAAAAGAAGATTACATCGAATAGATCTCCACGAGAGAGGGGGAGAACATTGTATTGAGATCCAAAAGGAGAGAAGAAGCCATCTAGCTAAAAACTATGGACCCGAAGGTCTGAGGTAAACTACTCACACATCATCGGAGAGGCTATGGTGTTGGTGTAGAAGCCCTCGGTGATTGATGCCCCCTCCGGCGGAGCTCCAGAATAGGCCCCAAGATGGGATCTCACGGGTACAGAAGGTTGCGGCGGTGGAATTAGGTTTTTGGCTCCGTATCTGGTAGTTTGGGGGTACGTAGGTATATATATGAGGAAGGAGAAATACGTCGGCGGAGCAACAGGGGGCCCATGAGGGTGGAGGGCGCGCCTAGGGGGGGGGGGTAGGCGCGTCCCCCTACCTCGTGGCCTCCTGGTTGAAGTCTTGATGTAGGGTCCAAGTCCTCTGGATCACGTTCGTTCTGAAAATCACATTCCCGAAGGTTTCATTCCGTTTGGACTCCGTTTGATATTCTTTTTCTACAGAACTCTAAAATAGGCAAAAACTGCAATTCTGAGCTGGGCCTCCGGTTAATAGTTTTGTCCCAAAAATAATATAAAAGTGTATAATAAAGCCCAATATTGTCCAAAACAGAATATAATATAGCATGGAACAATAAAAAATTATAGATACGTTGGAGACGTATCAAGCATCCCCAAGCTTAATTCCTGCTCGTCCTCAAGTAGGTAAATGATAAAAAACAGATTTTTGATGTGGAATGCTACTTGGCATAATTTCAATATAATTCTTCTTATTGTGGCATGAATGTTCAGATTTGACATGATTCAAGATAAAAGTTTAATGTTGACATAAAAACAATAATACTTCAAGCATACTAACTAAGCAATTATGTCTTATAAAAATAACACAGCCAAATCAAGTTATTCCTACAAAATCATATAGTCTGGCTATGCTCCATCTTCCCCACACAAAATATTCATATCATGTACGACCCTGGTTTTGGCCAAGCATTTGGTTCATACTTTTAACGCGCTTCAGCATTTTCAACTCTTACGCAATACATGAGCGCAAGCCATGGATATAGCACTATGGTGGAATAAGGTATAATGGTAGGGGTTATGTGGGAAGATAAAAAATGAGAAAGTCTCTCATCAACGAGGCTAATCAACGGGCTATGGAGATGCCCATCAATTGATGTTAATGCGAGGAGTAGGGATTGCCATGCAACTGTAGCGACCAGACCCGAATGGATCAAGTCTCTGTGCTCAGTGTCATCCCTGGATCAGTAATGCTGACACCACACAAGATTTGAAGGATTTATAGCGAGTAGCAATCACACACTTATTACATCGTTGTCCACAAGGGAACTTATTACAATAATATGGCTTAAGGCCATCTAATAATAACAATGGAAGGCTTGGAAGATAAGTGAGTCCATCAACTCCATCGGCATCATCGAGTATAGAACCACGACCTAACACCTTACTCGTTATGCAGAAAAGTCTGCAACGTGAAAGTTGCAGCCCGAAAACGGGTCAAGACATGGAATATGCCGGCAATGTAACACATAAAGAGCAATGAAGGAATAAGCCTATACTACATGCATATATGGCTGGTGGTAAGGCTCTACGGTTACATTTTTGCATAAAGCTAGTTTTTCCCTACAACAAAGGAATAATTTTGTTTAACTATCATGGTGGTTTTTAAACATTGAGAATGGTTGACAGCATCCTCAATCCCAATTAAAAAGTACTCATCAAAATCCAATAACTTTTATTAGAAGTAACATGTTGAGATTCACATGATATTCAATTACCAGATACTCAAAACGTCCATAACCGGGGACACGGCTAATCATGATTAGTTTATACACTGCAGAGGTTTGCACTTTTCCCCACAAGACTCGATCGCCTCCGCTTGGTTCTCGTGACTACATGGTGTTTGAGAAACGGATGACCGAGACATAGTCTTTCGTGCGCTAGCACCTTACATGTGGGTAGACCGTACCAACCTACATCCCCTACATCAGCTAGCCTACCCGTAAGAGTTCGCACAACTTAGTCAACTACGCCAGAGCCCATAATTGGCTTGTGGCTACAAACGGAAGTTTCCAGTTTGAATAATCTTATGATCCCTTAGAGCCTGGGTGGCGGTCCGAAGAAATACAAGCAAGTCCTGATAGAAACCAGGTGCCTCAATCCACCCAGATGTGTGTTTAGGTTGCCACCTTAGATAAACCATTAATTAACAATCTCACATCTGTCATGGATATTCACTCACCCAATCCACGTCTACTAGCATAGCATGGTATAATAAGCAAACGTAGAAGTGACTCCCAAGGTTTCATAAGTAATGTGTAATAGGTACTACCTCAATCTACTTCCCAATCCCACAATTTAATTAGATCCTAAACATGCAAGTGGTTGAGGGTTTGATCTAATGCATAAAAACTGGGTAGTAGAAAAGGTATGATCAAAGTGTTACTTGCCTTGGCCGATGATCCATGAGACCTAGAGATTCGAAGTAACAAGCGGCGCACTCCGGGTGATCTAACGCAGACAAACAACAAGCATACAATAAGTACTCATCTAATGCACAGGGAAAACTCGAATAAACGATCTAACCAGAGAGTTCAACTTAAGAACCCTGGTTGCAAAAAGAATCGAATCAAATAAAGCATCGAAAGTCGAAACTCGAGAGAGAACGACTCGGTTTAGCAATCTGAAACTAGGTCAAAATTTTACAGTAGCAAAACTCCATTTAAGTAGGTTAGTTGGAACGGTGGTTTCGAAACGAAACTCCAGGCGCTTGAATCACCTGATTCCGATAAACGAGCGAGAAAATAAACAGATTTGAAAATTTGATCGGAAATCGAATTCAGAAAATAACGGATTAAATCCGTTTAAAAGAAAAACGACGAACGGTTAAAAAGACGGACGTTCGTTAACAGAACTAATTCAACGAACACGTTCATTAAAACGAACGGGTCGGTGAATGTTCATAAAATAATAAAACCGAAAAAAAAACCATCTAGGTTTTAAAAAAAAACCGAACAACGCGAGAAAACCGGATCGGTTTTAAAACAAAACCGGATCGGGACGGGGCGGCGAGGTCGGCTACCTCCGGCGAAGTCGCCGGGGCTCGGCTCCGCGGATGGCGGCGGGTCCGCGGGTCGGGCGGGTGGCGGGTCGAGGGGCGGCGAGGCGTCGTCGGCGGCGGCCTTCGGCGGGCGGCGGCGACTGGGTGGAGGGCGGCGGCGGCGAGTCCGAGCCGGACACGGGCCGAGCCAAGCGTGGCGGAGGACTCCTCCCATGGCGCGCGAGGAAGGGAGATGGGTCAAGGCGCGGCCGGGCCCTTGGCCCAAAGTGGCGGCGATTGTTTTTTTTTTAAAACAAACTTAAACAAAATAAAATCAAACCAAACGAACTCCAAATGAAATAAAATTAATTTTCCCCGACTCCTAAAAATGAGTCGAACAAAATGAACTTTAAAACGGGCAAAATGCATATTTTTTTAAATGCTCATTTTTTTGCCTAAAGCAAATAAGTCTTCAAAACCAAAATTTGATTTATTTGTAAAATCTTCATTTTTCCTAAATGTTGGGAAAGTCATATTATTCCCTCTCTTAAATTTTTGTATCGGAAAATCTTTATGAAGATAATTAAATAAATCAATGATCCTATTTTCAAAATTTGAGAAATCCCAAATATGAAAATAATGAAATCTCCAATCTCTCCGAAGGTCCTTGAGTTGCGTGAAATTTTCTAGGATCGGAAAAATGCGAGAAAATATGATATGCATGATGACCTAATGTATAACATTCCAAACTGAAAATTTGGGATGTTACAAACCTACCCCCTTAAGATGAATCTCGCCCTCGAGATTCGGGTTAACTAGAAAATAGGTGAGGGTGGTCCTTGAGCAAAACTTCCTCTCTTCCTGTGTGGCTTCATCTTCAAAGTGGTGGCTCCAATCGAACTTTGCAAAACTTGATAACCTTGCTGCGGGTAACTCTGCTAGCATAATCGAGAATCTTAACTGGTTTTTCCTCATATGTTAAGTCATCCTTCAACTGAATTGCTTCCAGTGGCACTGTGTCTTTTAACGGTACCTCTGCTATCTCGGGGTGACATTTGTTCAATCGAGAAACATGGAATACATCATGAACTCCCTGACAGTCCTTCCGCAATTCCAACTTATAAGCAACTTCTCCCATGCGTTGCAAAATCTTATATGGTCCAACGAAACGTGGGGCTAATTTTCCTTTAACTCCAAAACTCTTAACTCCTCAAGCGGGGATACTCTAAGATATGCTCTGTCTCCAACTTCATACTCAATCGCTGGCGCTTTGAATCGGCATAGCTCTTTGTCTGGACTGGGCTACCTTGAGCCTCTCTCGAATCAGTTTAACCTTCTGCTCGCACTCCTTAATCAAATCTGGTCCAAACAATCGACGATCTCCGGCCATTCCCATGACAACGGTGTCCTGCACCTTCTTCCATATAGAGCCTCGAAGGTGCCATCTTCAAACTGGTTTGGTAACTGTTGTTGTAGGAAAAATCCGCATACTGACAAATTATCATCCCAACTAGATCCATAATCTAGTACACAAGCTCTCAAAGATATCCTCCAAAATCTGATTGACTCTCTCGATGCATCCATCGGTCTGTGGGTGGAAAGTCAGATCTTGAACTCCGATCTAGTTCCCAATGTCTCGCAACCTGGTTCCAAAATTTTGAGGTAAATTGGGTCCCTCTATCGATACGATGCTCCTCGGAACTCCGTGTAAACACACAATTCTGGTCATGTATATCTTTGCCAACTTAGCACCTTTGCTATAGGTAGTCTTGATCGAATGAAATGAGCTACCTTTGTTAAACGGTCGACTACAACCCAAATCGAGTCATAACCTGAGCGAGTCTTTGGCAAACCTGTGATGAAATCCATGCCTAGTTTATCCCACTTCCATTCGGTATCGGCAATGGTTGTAACAATCCTGCTGGCTTCGATGCTCGCCTTTACTTTCTCGACATACATCGCAAACTGCTACATACTCCGCAATATCCTTCTTCATTCTCGTCCACCGTAAAGTATTCTTCAAATCCAAATACATCTTGGTATTTCCTGGGTGAATCGAATAGGGTGAATCATGAGCTTCTTGCAAAATCAACTTCCTGATCTCTGGGTTATTGGGCACATAAACACGGTCTTCAAACCATAGGGCATCATGCTCATCCTCACGAAATCCTTTAGCTTTTCCTTTGCTCATTTTCTCCTTTATAGAGGCAACTTCCTTATCTGCCTTTTGGGCTTCTCTGATTTTGTCCATCAGTGTTGACTGAATCTCCAATGCTGCTACATAGCCTCTCGGAACTATTTCCAAACATAGCTCTCAAGGTCCTCGGCTAACTCATTGGGTATCCCTCCCATCATTAGGGTATTGACGTGGCTCTTACGGCTCAATGCGTCTGCTACGACATTAGCCTTTCCGGTGATAATGCAATCTCATATCATAATCCTTGATAAGCTCTAACCATCTCCTTTGTCTCGAGATTCAATTCATACGTGTGAAGATGTACTTCAAGCTCTTGTGATCCGTATATACTTCGCAATGATTTCCAATGAGAAAATGTCTCCATGCCTTTAAGGCATGCACAACGGTCGCTAACTCCAAATCATGTGTGGCATAATTCAACTCATGGGGCTTAAGTTGTCGTGAAGCATACGAAACAACTCTTCCTTCCTGCATAAGCACTGCTCCAAGTCCTCGACGTGAAGCGTCACAATACACCTCATAATCCTTGGTCTGGTATGGCAATATCAAAACTGGTGAGGTAACCAATCTTTTCTTCAACTCCTGAAAACTTGCCTCACAGTCCTCAGTCCATAAGAATTTGTTATCCTTCTTCAACAATTCAGTCATAGGCTTGGCAATCCTTGAGAAATTCTCAATGAATCTTCGGTAGTATCCTGCGATTCCAAGGAAACTCCGAATCTCTCCAACTGTCGTTGGTGCTTCCCATTTGGTTACGGTCTCAACCTTTGTGGGGTCAATCGCTATTCCTTCTCCGGATATAACATGTCCGAGAAATCCAACTTCCTTTAGCCAAAACTCACACTTCTTTGAACTTGGCATACAACTGGTGTTCCCTCGGTTTCTCCAAAACCAATCTCAAATGTTCCTTATGTTCCTCTTCATTCTTGAGAAAATCAAAATGTCATCAATGAACACCACGGCGAACTTATCCAAAAACTCCATAAATACTTTGTTCATCGGGTTCATGAAATAGGCTGGTGCGTTAGTCATCCAAATGACATAACGGTATACTCGTCTGATCCATATCTCATGGTAAACGCTGTCTTAGGTATGTCCTGCTCCCGTATCTTCAATCGATGGTACCACGATCGCAAATCGATCTTGGAAAACACCTTAGCTCCTTGTGGCGATCAAACAGATCATTTATCATAGGTAGTGGGTACTTGTTCTTGATTGTTACTTCATTCAATCCACGATAATCAACAACCATTCTTAAAGATCCATCCTTCTTCTCCACTAACAAAACGGGTGATCCCCAAGGTGAAGAACTTGGGCGTATAAAACCTTTATCCAATAGTTCCTTAATTTGCTTCTTGATTTCCGCTAAATCCTGTGCGGGCATCCTGTACGGTCGTTTCGATATCGGGCCTGTTCCTGGCAACAGCTCGATCAAAAACTCAATGTCTCTATCCGGTGGCATTCCTGGCAACTCTTCCGGAAATACATCAGGAAAATCCTTCACCATCGGGTACTTCTTCCGCACCACTCCTGATAAGCAATTTACTTGTGCTCTCCTCGGCTCGTGCCGTGATACATACTTGATCCTTCTTCCTTCTGGTGTGGTGAGCAAAATTGACTTAGTGGAGCAATCTATGTTTCCTCCATACCTTGATAACCAATCCATTCCTAATATCACATCCAATCCTTGGGATTCCAGAACTATTAGGTCTGAGGGGAAAACATAGTGTCCAATCCTTAGTGGTAGTCGATCACACCATTTACTAGCCATGTACTGCTCCGGGTGAGGTTACTAGCATGGGTGACCTAAGGGCTTGGGTCGGTAATTTGTACTTATTCACAAATCCCTTGATATGTATGAATGCGATGCACCGATGTCGAAAAGAACAACCGCAGAAAGGACTTAACTAAAAACTTACCAATTCTTGCATCGGGCTGATCTTCAACCTCCTCCACATCAATGTGGTTCACCCGTCCCCTGTTGAAAGGGTTGGGCTTCTTTCCAGAGCTTCCATTGCCATTTCCATTCGCCTTCCGGACTCATTGGCATAATGCCCAGTCTTATGCACTTAAAGCAAGTGATATGACTCAGGTCTACTTTGGTTGGTGTTGACGGGTTGGTGCGGTTCTCATCCATTGCTTCCTCCATTCCCGTTCCCATTCTTAGTGCCATTATGGTTGTGCGAATTACCTCCTCCATGGGTATGCTGAAACTGAATTCCTGATTTAGGGGTATAACGAGGTTTCTGCTGGGCTCCAGAGTTATACTTCCCCTGTCCATACTTCCGCTTGCGGTTCTCAATTCTTGTTGCTTTCCTTCAATCATGAGGGCTCGGTCTACTAACTCCTGGTAGTTGTTGAAACTTGCTACCATCAACGGCATGTCAACTCATCATTCAGTCCTTCTAGAAACTTCTCCGCTTAGCAGGCGTCAGAGTAACGTCATCCGGGGCATAACGTGCTAACTTACTAAAATCATCCACATCTTGTGCCAACAGTCCTTCCTCCTTGGCGTAAGTTGCGAAACTCACGCTTCTTCATGGCCATAGCTCCTGCCGAAACATGGGCGGTCTGAAAAGCTTGCTTGGCCAGATCCCATGTGGCCGGTGTCACTGAGGTAAGTGGTCAGTAAAATTCTCCCACCATGCTTCTGCGGGTCCTTCAAGCTGATGTCTTGCAAACTTCACTCTTTCACCATCTCATGCATCCCGCAGCGGTCAACTCCCTTCCTATCTTATGGAGCCAATCATCCGCCACAATCGGCTCGGTGCTCTTTGGAATACACCGCGGATTCAGTCTAAGGAAACGAGTCGGTGATCCGCAGTGGTGGTGGCGGTGGGTTGTTGTTGTTGTTGTTGTTGTTGCCTGGTTCTGCACCAATGTTTGAATCAGGGTATTCTCGCCGGATCAATTGGGTGATCTCTGGCAGGAAAAGCGAACCCGGGTCGCGTCTCGGAGGCATCGATGGGTTTAGAAAAGACGAGAATTTACAATAGATTGAGGTCTAAGGGGAAATCACTACCCAAATGCACATGAGCAAATGCACACAAAATCACTTCATTCAATCAAACAAGGGCTTACAACGATCTAACTATCGCAAAAGTGAGGGTACTATAATGTTTACATGGAGGGAATACTACTAATATGTGGGGGACTTCTACTAATTTGAACCGTGGAAGACTCCATGATGTCTGCTCCACCGTCTTCAAAGTCGGGTTCACTTGGATCCGAATCGGTGTCGTCTATGTTGATGTAGTCGCTTGGGCAACCGACATACTGTTCTTCATTCATGAGCGCCAACTTCTTCTTGAGTTCTTCGATCTCGTACTTAAGATCGTTATTGTGTCTTGCCAGAGCTACGATCTCGTCCATGTAGTCCTTGCGTGTAGTCTCTAGTTCTCCTTCTAGTTCGATGATCCTTCCCTTTGCATTCTGCAACTCCAACATATCATTGCACATTTGGTTCTCCTGGCGTCGAATGTGCTGATTTAACTCCTGGATGAAAGCTGCAATGGACCTATCCTTCTTGGTGCTGACTATGTCCCATTTGTCATCTCGGCGTCCGCAAATCTGGTAGATAGTGTCCTTGAGGTCTTCTTGATAAACTTCTCCAATGCGTCCCATGGTGATGTGAGCTGCCATGCTCTTTCCTGACTCCAAGTTGGTGCAATCGAAAACACTATCTATAGGCTTGGTGATTGGGGCGAATGTCCTTCCCGAACGTGAGCTTGGATCTTCCAGCGCTCCTCTTCAGGCAGAGTGGCGTTGAAAGTTCCGGTGAAGCTGGGTAGTCCAATATTCAGGTACTTGGTAACTTCCTTCAAGTGAAATCCAAAAGGTGTGCCTTCATCTGGTTGGGTGTACTTGATCTTCGCGTCAGTCATCCTAAAGAGTAGAAAAGATGAGGAGTTAGAAAATGGGAAGAGAGTAGTGATCTATGGCTTTAACTTAGTGGTCGTGTCTCTACGGTCAGTGTGCTCGATACCATCTCTCGCGACCAGACCCGAATGGATCAAGTCTCGTGCTCGATGTCATCCCTGGATCAAGAATGTCGACACCACACAAGATTTCAAGGATTTATAGCAGTAGTAGCAATCACACACTTATTACATCGTTGTCCACAAGGGAACTTATTACAATAATATGGCTTAAGGCCATCTAATAATAACAGCGGAAGGCTTGGAAGATAAGTGAGTCCATCAACTCCATCGGCATCACCGAGTATAGAACCACGACCTAACACCTTACTCGTTATGCGAAAAGTCCGCAGCGTGAAAGTTGCAGCCTGAAACGGGTCGACATGGAATATGCCGGCAATGTAACACATAAAGAGCATGAAGGAATAAGCCTATACTACATGCATATATGGCTGGTGGTAAGGCTCTCTGATTACATTTTGCATAAAGCTAGTTTTTCCCTACAACAAAGGAATAATTTTGTTTAACTATCATGGTGGTTGTTAAACATTGAGAATGGTTGACGCATCCTCAATCCCAATTAAAAAGTACTCATCAAAACCCAATAACTTTTATTAGAAGTAACATGTTGAGATTCACATGATATTCAATTACCAGATACTCAAAATGTCCATAACCGGGACACGGCTAATCATGATTAGTTTATACACTCTGCAGAGGTTTTGCGCACTTTTCCCCACAAGACTCGATCGCCTCCGCTTGGTTCTCGTGACTACATGGTATTTGAGAAACGGATGACCGAGACATAGTCTTTCAGTAGCGCTAGCACCTTACATGTGGGTAGACCGTACCAACCTACATCCCCTACATCAGCTAGCCTACCCGTAAGAGTTCGCACAACTTAGTCAACTACGCCAGAGCCCATAATTGGCTTGTGGCTGCACACGGAAGTTTCGGTTTGAATAATCTTATGATCCCTTAGAGCACAGGTGGCGGTCCAAGAAATACAGTAAGTCCTGATAGAAACCAGGTGCCTCAATCCACCCAGATGTGTGTTTAGGTTGCCACCTTAGATAAACCATTAATTAACAATCTCACATCTGTCATGGATATTCACTCACCCAATCCACGTCTACTAGCATAGCATGGTATAATAAGCAAACGAGAAGTGACTCCCAAGGTTTCATAAGTAATGTAATAGGTACTACCTCAATCTACTTCCCAATCCCACAATTTAATTAGATCCTAAACATGCAAGTGGTTGAGGGTTTGATCTAATGCATAAAAACTGGGTAGTAGAAAAGGTATGATCAAAGTGTTACTTGCCTTGTCGATGATCCGCCGCACCTAGAGATTCAAGTAACAAGCGGCGCACTCCGGGTGATCTAACGCACAAACAACAAGCATACAATAAGTACTCATCTAATGCACAGGAAAACTCGAATAAACGATCTAACCGGAGAGTTCAACTTAAGAACCCTGGTTGCAAAAAGAATCGAATCAAATAAAGCATCGAAAGTCGAACTTCGAGAGAGAACGACTCGGTTTAGCAATCTGAAACTAGGTCAAAATTTTACAGTAGCAAAACTCCATTTAAGTAGGTTAGTCGGAACGGTGGTTTCAAACGAAACTCGAGCGCTTGAATCACCTGATTCCGATAAACGGCGAGAAAATAAACAGATTTGAAAATTTGATCGAAATCGAATTAAAATAACGGATTAAATCCGTTTAAAAGAAAAACGACGAACGGTTAAAAAGACGGACGTTCGTTAACAGAACTAATTCAACGAACACGTTCATTAAAACGAACGGGTCGGTGAACGTTCATAAAATAATAAAACCGAAAAAAAAACCATCTAGGTTTTTTTTTTAAAAACCGAACAACGCGAGAAAACCGGATCGGTTTTAAAACAAAACCGGATCGGGACGGGGCGGCGAGGTCGGCTACCTCCGTGAAATCGCCCGGCGAGGCTCGAGGCTCCGGCGGGATGGCGGCGGGTCCGCGGGCGGGTGGCGGGTGGGCGGGTGGCGGGTCGGCGAGGGGCGGCGAGAGGGGCGCTGCCGGCGACGGGCGGCCTTCGGCGGCGGCGGCTCGGGTGGAGGGGCGGCGGCGGCGAGTCCGAGCCGGACACGGTCGGCGGCGGCGGCGAGCGGGACTCCTCTCACAAGGGCGCGCGAGGAATGGGAGATGGGCCGGGCGGCGGCTGCTGGGCCCTTGGCCCAGGCGGGCGGCGGCGATTGTTTTTTTAAAACAAACTTAAACAAAATAAAATCAAACCAAACGAACTCCAAATTAAATAAAATTAATTTTCCCCGACTCCTAAAAATGAGTCGAACAAAATGAACTTTAAAACGGGCAAAATGCATATTATTTTTTTAAATGCTCATTTTTTTGCCTAAAGCAAATAAGTCTTCAAAACCAAAATTTGATTTATTAGTAAAATCTTCATTTTTCCTAAATGTTGGGAAAGTCATATTATTCCCTCTCTTAAATTTTTGTATCGGAAAAACTTTATGAAGATAATTAAATAAATCCAATGATCCTATTTTCAAAATTTGAGAAATCCCAAATATGAAAATAATGAAATCTCCAACTCTCTCCGAAGGTCCTTGAGTTGCGTGAAATTTTCTAGGATCGGAAAAATGCGAGAAAATATTATATGCATGATGACGTAATGTATAACATTCCAAACTGAAAATTTGGGATGTTACAGCAACGGATGCACTAGAGCTATAAGTGTATGAAAGCTCAAAAAGAAACTAAGTGGGTGTGCATCCAACTTGCTTGCTCATGAAGACCTCGGGCATTTGAGGAAGCCCATCATTGGAATATACAAGCCAATTTCTATAATGAAATTTCCCACAAGTATATGGAAGTGACAAAATGAGAGACTCTCTATTATGAATATCACGATGCTACTTTGAAGCACAAGTGTGGTAAAAGGATAGTAACATTGTCCCTTCTCTCTTTTTCTCTCGTCATTTTTTTTAATTGGGCATTTTCTCTTTTTATGGCCTCTTTTTTTTAGTCTGGAGTCTCATCCCGACTTGTGGGGGAATCATAGTCTCCATCATCCTTTCCTCACTTGGGACAATGCTCTAATAATGATGATCATCACACTTTTATTTACTTACAACTCATGAATTACAACTCAATACTTAGAACAAAATATGACTCTATATGAATGCCTCCGACGGTGTACCGGGATATGCAATTAATCAAGAGCGACATGTATGATAGAATTATGAACGGTGGCTTTGCCACAAATACAATGTCAACTACATGATCATGCAAAGCAATATGACAATAATGGAGTATGTCATGATAAATGAAACGGTGGAAAGTTGCATGGCAATATATCTCGGAATGGCTATGGAAATGCCATGATAGGTAGGTGTGTTGGCTGTTTTGAGGAAGATATAAGGAGGTTTATGTGTGATAGAGCATATGATATCACGGGTTTGGATGCACCGGCGAAGTTTGCACCAACTCTCAAGGTGAGAGAGGGTAATGCGCGGTACCGAAGAGGCTAGAAAATTGCGGAAAGGTAAGTGTGCGTATAATCCATGGACTCACATTAGTCATAAAGAACTCATATACTTATTGCAATTATTAGCCCTCGAAGCAAAGTACTACTACGCATGCTCCTAGGGGAAGGGTTGGTAGGTGTTAACCATCGCGCGATCCCGACCGCCACACAAAGGAAGACAATCAACAAATACTTCATGCTCCGACTTCGTTACATAACGGTTCACCATACGTGCATTCTATGGGAATCACAAACTTCAACACATGTATTTTTCAATTCCACAATTACTCAACTAGCACAACTATGATATTACCACCTTTATATCTCAAAACAATTATCAAGCATAAAATTTCTCATGATATTATTTAAAGAAAATTGCCATGATATTTTAAGACTCTTAAAATAATATAAGTGAAGCATTAGATATCAATAGTTTCTATAAAACAAATCCACCACCGTGCTCTAAAAGATATAAGTGAAGCACTAGAGCAAAACTATATAACTCAAAAAATATAAGTGAAACACATAGAGTATTCTAATAAATTTCGAATCAAGTGTGACTCTCTCAAAAGTTGTGTACAGCAAGGATGATTGTGGTAGATTAACAAATAAAGACTCAAATAATACAAGACTCTCCAAGCAAAACACATATCATGTGGTGAATAAAAATATAGCTCCAAGTAAAGTTACCGATGGAAGTAGATTTAAAGAGGGATGCCTTCCGGGGCATCCCCAAGCTATGGCTTTTAGGTGTCCTTAGGTTATCTTGGGGTGCCATGGGCATCCCCAAGCTTAGGCTCTTGCCACTCCTTGTTCCATAATCCATCAAATCTTTCACCCAAAACTTGAAAACTTCACAACACAAAACTCAGCAGAAAATCTCGTAAGCTCCGTTAGCGAAAGAAAACAAATGACCACTTCAAGGTACTGTAATGAAATAATTATTTATTTATATTGGTGTTAAAACTACTGGATTCCAACTTCTCTATGGTTTATAAGCTATTTTACTAGCCATAATTCATCAAAATAAGTAAACACCACACGAAAAACAGAATCTGTCAAAAACAGAACAGTCTGTAATAATCTGTAACTAACGCAAACTTCTGGAACTCCCAAAATTCAGCCAAAATAGGAAGACCTAGACAATTTGTTTATTGATCAGAAGAAATTGGAATCAACATTTTATCACGTTCTGGTGATTTTTAACAATTATTTTGTGAACAGAATGTTTCTGGAATTTTCTGCAAGATCAAATAACTATCATCCAAGAAGATCCTATATGTTAAACTTGGCACAAACACTAATTAAAACATAAGAACACATCTAACCAGAGGCTAGATCAAATATTTATTCCTAAATATAAGAAAAAAGCAAAAAAATAAAAAATAAAATTGGGTTGCCTCCCAACAAGCGCTATCGTTTAAAGCCCCTAGCTAGGCATAAAAGCAAGGATAGATCTAGGCATTGCCATCTTTGGTAGGCAATTTCTTAATGGAGTTATGTTCGGTGATCTTTTGATCTAAAGTATCCAGCCGCTTATTGCAAAGTGTAATCAAATTATTCATGCGGTTGATATTCCCAATACTTTTAAGAGGTTCAACAATTTTTTTTATAACTCACATAATTTCTCTAGGATTTGAGTATTTTCTTGGGTAAGGGATGATACTTTTTGTAGGGGGAGAACTCCCACTATCCCCTCTATAATTTCATAAGCGAAGCTAGGATCAATATCGATAAAACTGCCTTTGGCGGAAAAATCGAGGAGTTGTTTATTGGGCAAGGTTAACCCAACATAAAAATTGCGAAGCAAAATTTTAAAATCTCCCTCTATATTGCAATTAGAATAAGATTCGAGCATTCTAAACCAAGCATCTTTTAAATTTTCCCCTTGTCTTTTCTTGAAGTGGAGGACTTCAAAGTCGGGAGATGAAGGGATAAAAACCGAGCTAGCCATAACGACAAGCTAGCGAGAAAGAGGCGAACGAGAAAGAGAGGGCGAATAAAACGGCAAGGGTGCAGTGGAGGAGAGGAAGACGAGAGGCAAATGGCAAATAATGTAATGCGGGAGATAAGGGTTTGTCAAGGGTACTTGGTATGTTGATTTTTGCGTAGACTCCCTGGCAACGGCGCCAAAAATCCTTCTTGCTACCTCTTGAGCACTGCGTTGGTTTTCCCTTGAAGAGGAAAGGGTGATGCAGCAAAGTAGCGTAAGTATTTCCCTTAGTTTTTGAGAACCAAGGTATCAATCCAGTAGGAGGCCACGCACGAGTCCCTCACACCTACACAAACAAATAAATCCTTGCAACCAACGCGATAAGGGATTGTCAATCCCTACACGGTCACTTACGAGAGTGAGATCTGATAGATATGATAGGATAATATTTTTGGTATTTTTATGATAAAGATGCAAAGTAAAATAAAAGCAAAATAAAAGGCAAAGGAAATAGCTAAGTGTTGGAAGATTAATATGTGGAAAATAGACCCGGGGGCCATAGTTTTCACTAGTGGCTTCTCTCAAGAGCAAAAGTATTTACGGTGGGTGAACAAATTACTGTTGAGCAATTGACAGAATTGCGCATAGTTATGAGAATATCTAGGTATGGTCATTTATATAGGCATCACGTCCGAGACAAGTAGACCGACTCACCTCAGATCTACTACTATTACTCCAGACATCGACCGCTATCCAAAGATGCATCTAGAGTATTAAGTTCATAAGAACAGAGTAACGCTTTAAGCAAGATGACATGATGTAGAGGGATAAATTCATGCAATATGATATAAGCTCCATCTTGTTATCCTCGATGGCAACAATACAATACGTGCCTTGCTGCCCCTCATCACTAGGAAAGGACACCGCAAGATTGAACCCAAAGCTAAGCACTTCTCCCATTGCAAGAAAGATCAATCTAGTAGGCAAAACCAAACTGATAATTCGAAGAGACTTGCAAAGATAACCAATCATACATAAAAGAATTCAGAAGATTCTAATATTGTTCATAGATAAATTTGATCATAAACCCACAATTCATCGGTCTCAACAAACACACCGCAAAATTAGATTACATCGAATAGATCTCCACGAGAGAGGGGGAGCACATTGTATTCAGATCCAAAAAGAGAGAAGAAGCCATCTAGCTAATAACTATGGACCCAAAGGTCTGAGGTAAACTACTCACACATGATCGGAGAGGCTATGGTGTTGGTGTAGAAGCTCTCCGTGATTGATGCCCCCTCCGGTGGAGCTCCGGAACAGGCCCCAAGATGGGATCGCACGGGTACAGAAGGTTGTGGTGGTGGAATTTGGTTTTTGGCTCCGTATCTGGTAGTTTGGGGGTACGTAGGTATATATAGGAGGAAGGAGTACGTCGGTGGAGCAACAGGGGGCCCACAAGGGTGGAGAGCGCGCCTGGGGGGGGGGGGGGTAGGCGCGCCCCCTACCTCGTGGCCTCCTGGTTGAAGTCTTGACATAGGGTCCAAGTCCTCTGGATCACATTCGTTCTGAAAATCACGTTCCCGAAGGTTTCATTACGTTTGGACTCCGTTTGATATTCTTTTTCTGCGAAACTCTGAAATAGGCAAAAAATAGCAATTCTAGGTTGGGCCGCCGGTTAATAGGTTAGTCCCAAAAACAATATAAAAGTGTATAATAAAGCCCAATAATGTCCAAAACAAAATATAATATAGCTTTGAACAATCAAAAATTATAGATACGTTGGAGACGTATCACCACACAGGTGCCTGCCCAGCTGGTTGGGTTGGAAGCTGTATGGGAACAGCGGTGGTGTCTTGGCAGACGTGGGCCTGGCTGTGGCCCCACAGGTGTCCTTGGCAAGGGTCTTGCCATGGCATCGCGGTCGTCCCCGGCAAGGGTCTTGCCGGTGGTCTCGTGGATTTCCTCGGCAGGGATCTTGCCAAGGATCGTCGTCTTCTGGTCTTCATCTGTTCTCGCATGCAGATCTTCACAAAGATCTTTATGCCATCACGGAGGTGCCTCCCGAGCCTTGGTTCCAATGTGGTTGATGGTGTTGAAACCCTTGGGCTCAAGGGTGGCGCGCTCTGCTGGCATTGGGCAAGTTGCCCCGGCAAGGCTCTTGCCGGGGTTGTGGAGGCCGCTGATACGTCTCCAACGTATCTATAATTTTTGATTGCTCCATGCTATATTATCTACTGTTTTGGGAAATATCGGGCTTTATTATTCACTTTTATATTACTTTTGGGACTAACCTACTAACTGGAGGCCCAGCCCATATTGCTGTTTTATTGCCTGTTTCAGTATTTCGAGGAAAAGGAATATCAAACGGAGTCCAAACAGAATGAAACCTTTGGCATCGTGATTTTTTGGAAGAATACCATCCCGGAGGCTTGGAGATCAAGTCATAAGATACTCGAGGAGCCCAGGAGATAGGCCCCCCACCTACAGGGCGCGGCCCCCTGTCTTGTGGACCCCTCGAGAACCCCCCCCCCCCCCGACCGACTTCTTTCGCCTATATAACCCTACGTACCCTAAAAACATCGAATATCAAGATAGATCGGGAGTTCCACCGCCGCAAGCCTCTGTAGCCACCAAAAACCTTTCGGGAGTCTGTTCAAGCACCTCACGGGAGGGGAATCCATCACCGGTGGCCATCTTCATCATCCCGGCGCTCTCCATCACAAGGAGGGAGTAGTTCACCCTCGGGGCTGAGGGTATGTACCAGTAGCTATGTGTTTGATCTATCTATCTCTCTCGTGTTCTCTCTCATGTTTCCTCTATGGCACGATCTTGATGTATCCTGAGCTTTGCTATTGTAGTTGGATCTTATGATGTTTCTCCCCCTCTACTCTCTTGTGATGAATTGAGTTTCCCCTTTGAAGTTATCTTATCGGATTGAGTCTTTCGTGAGAACACTTGATGTATGTCTTGTCGTGCTTATCTGTGGTGACAATGGGATATCACATGCCACTTGATGTATGTTTTGGTGACCAAATTGCGGGTTCCGTCCATGAACCTATACATAGGAGTTGGCACACGTTCTTGACTCTCCGGTAGAAACTTTGGGGCACTCTTCGATGTACTTTTATGTTGGTTGGATGAATCTGAGATTGTGTGATGCATATCATATAATCATGCCCACGGATACTTGAGGTGACAATGGAGTATCTAGGTGACATTAGGGTTTTGGTTGATTTGTGTCTTAAGGTGTTATTCTAGTACGAACTCTTTAATAGATCGATCTGAAAGAATAACTTTGAGGTGATTTCGCACCCTACCATAATCTCTACGCTTGTTCTCCGCTATTAGTGGCTTTGGAGTGACTCTTTGTTGCATGTTGAGGGATTGTTATATGATCTATCTATGTTATTATTGTTGAGAGAACTTGCACTAGTGAAAGTATGAACCCTAGGCCTTGTTTCCTATCATTGCAATACCGTTTACGCTCACTTTTATCATTAGTTACCTTGCTGTTTTTATATTTTCAGATTACAAAAACCTTTATCTACCATCCATATTGCACTTGTATCACCATCTCTTCGCCGAACTAGTGCACCTATACAATTTACCATTGTATTGGGTGTGTTGGGGACACAAGAGACTCTTTGTTATTTGGTTGCAGGGTTGCTTGAGAGAGACCATCTTCATCCTACGCCTCCCACGGATTGATAAACCTTAGGTCATCCACTTGAGGGAAATTTGCTACTGTCCTACAAACCTGTGCACTTGCAGGCCCAACAACGTCTACAAGAAGAAGGTTGCATAGTAGACATCAAGCTCTTTTCTGGCGCCGTTGCCGGGGAGGCTAGGTAAGTGGCACTCACTCACACCCCGTTAACTAAGCTCTTTTCTGGCAACGTTGCCGGGGAGGTGAGTGCTTGAAGGTATATCTTTAGATCTTGCAATTGAATCTTTTTGTTTCTCGTTTTATCACTAGTTTAGGTTATAAAAGAAAACTAAAAAAATGGAGTTAAGTTTGTCTCATACGCTTCGTCTTTTTAATATCTTTCATGAGTATGATGGAAAGGAAAATTGTGCTCAATTGCTAGAAGAAGAATGCATTAAAAATTTTGGTACTAGATCTTTGTATGATGAGCATGAGTACAATGTTGTTAGTATGAATTCCTTGAATATCGATAATGCTAATGATATGCAAAGCCACAAGCTTGGGGAAGCTATGTTTGATGAAGATGATATTTTTTGTCCCCCAAGTTTTGATATGCAAAGTTATTATGATGAAAGCATGCCTCCTATTTATGATGATTATATTTATGAAAGTGGATTTGGAGAGGTCATGACTTTATTTAGTGATGAATCCACTATATCGGAAGAGGTTCCAATTGATTATGAGAACAAAGTTGCTATCTATGATGATTATTGTGATGACTTGTATGCTATCAAGAATAATGAAAACCATGAAACTTGTCATCATGATTTTAGTTTTCAATTGGATTATGCTTCACATGATAGTTATTTTGTTGAGTTTGCTCCCACTACTATTCATGAGAAGAATTTTGCTTATGTGGAGAGTAGTATTTTTTCTATGCTTGTAGATCATGAAAAGAATGATTTAGGTGCTGGTTATATTGTTTAATTCATTAATGATGCTACTGAAAATATTATGAGGGAGGAATATATGCTTGTAGGAATTGCAATAATATCAAGTTTCCTCTGCTTAAATTTTTGAAGTTATGCTTGTTTTGCCTTCCTATGCTAGTTGATTGTTGTTCCCATAAGTTGTTTGCTCACAAAATCCCTATGCATAGGAAGTGGGTTAGACTTAAATGTGCTAGTCATATTCTTCATGATGCTCTCTTTATGTTTCAATTCCTATCTTTTATGTGAGCATCATTGAAATCATCATGCCTAGCTAGGGGCGTTAAACGATAGCGCTTGTTGGGAGGCAACCCAATTTTATTTTACTTTCTTGCTTTTTGGTTCTGTTTAGTAATAAATAATCCATCTAGCTTCTATTTATATGTGGTTTTATGTTTTAATTAGTGTTTGTTCCAAGTAGAACCTTTGGGAAGACTTGGGTGAAGTCTTTATGATCATGCTGTAAAAAACAGAAACTTTAGCGCTCACGACATTAGCTTCAACGTTTTACTGGAGCGTGCTATTTAGTTGATTCTTTTTGAAAATGATTACTATACAAATTCCTCAGGTCCACCAATTTATTTTAGAATTTTTGGAGTTCCAGAAGTTTGCGTTAGTTACAGATTACTAAAGACTGTTCTGTTTTTGACAGATTCTGTTTTTCGTGTGTTGTTTGCTTATTTTGATGAATCTATGGCTAGTAAAATAGTTTATAAACCATAGATAAGTTGGAATACAGTAGGTTTAACACCAATATAAATAAAGAATGAGTTCATTAAAGTACCTTGAAGTGGTATTTTGTTTTCTTTCGCTAACGGAGCTTACGAGTTTTCTGTTAAGTTTTGTGTTGTGAAGTTTTCAAGTTTTGGGTAAAGATTCGATGGACTATGGAATAAGGAGTGGAAAGAGCCTAAGCTTGGGGATGCCCAAGGCACCCCAAGGTAATATTCAAGGACAACAAAGAGTCTAAACTTGGGGATGCCCCGGATGGCATCCCCCCTTTCGTCTTCGTTCATCCGTAACTTTATTTGGAGCTATATTTTTATTCACCACATGACATGTGTTTTGCTTGGAGCATCATTTTCTCTTGTTAGTATTTGCTTACTTTTTTTAGGATAATGTTTTGCATATTTATTTTCAATGAAAATGTCAAGGATAGCCTTTGCCATGCTTATTATGCTAGTATACATGTTGCTATTTGAAAACAGAAAGTTTACCGCTGTTGCAAAAATTCCCTAGAAAAGTCAGAGAGTGGTATAATGTTGAATCTTTTTGCTTATTGATCTATGATAAATTTACTACAGTGGGAATTTTATTTTATAATTTTTAGAGTTAGGGAAGTATGATGAATCTTGCATTCTTTACAGACTGTACTGTTTTGGCAGATTGCTGTTATGTTTGCATTGTTTGCATATGTTTGCTTGTTTAATGATTCTGTTTAAGGATAGGAGTATTAAATATGCAGAGGCATTTAGTATTAAATGTTTAATAATAATGTTAGTGATTTGTTACAGTAGAAAATGATAAGGTTTTGCATTGGTTTATACTAACCTATCTCACGAGTTCTTGTTGAGTTTGTTGTGAATGAAGCTTTTGATAAAAAGAGAAACCATGATATGAGAGGAATTAAGGAGACACAAAAGTTCAAGCTTGGGGATGCCCAAGGCACCCCAAGATAATATTTCAAGAAGTCTCAAGAATCTAAGTTTGGGGATGCCCCGGTAGGCATCCCACCTTTCTTCTTCAACAACTATCGGTTAGTATCGGTTGAGCCTAGGTTTTTGCTTCTTCACATGAGTTGTGCTATCCTTGCAATGTCATTTTATTTTGTTTTGCTTGCTGTTTGAATACAATACCAAGATCTGAAATTCCTTAATGTTAGAGAATCTTCACGTAGTTGTATAATTATTCGACTACTCATTGATCTTCACTTATATCTTTCGGAGTAGTTTGTTGTTTGCTCTAGCGCATCACTTATATCTTTTAGAGCACGGCGGTGGTTATATTTTGTAGAAATTGCTAGTCTCTCATGCTTCACTTATATTATTTTGAGAGTCTTAAATAGCATGGTAATTTTCTTAAATAATCCTAATATGCTAAGCATACAATATTTGTAAGAATTCTTATGAGTGTGTTGAATACTATGAGAAGTTTGATGCTTGATAATTGTTTTGAGATATGAAGATGGTGATATTAGAGTCATGCTAATTGAGTAGTTGTGGATTTGAGAAATAATTGTGTTAAAGTTTGTGATTCCCGTAGCATGCACGTATGGTGAACCGTTATGTGATGAAGTCGGAGCATGATTTATTTATTGATTGCCTTCCTTATGAGTGGCGGTCGGGGACGAGCGATGCTCTTTTCCTACCAATCTATCCCCCTAGAAGCATGCGTGTAATACTTTTCTTTGATAACTTGTAGATTTTGGCAATAAGTATATGAGTTCTATATGACTAATGTTGAGTCCATGGATTATACGCACTCTCACCCTTCCACCATTGCTAGGCTCTCTAATACCGCACAGCTTTCGTCGGTATCATACACCCACCATATACCTTCCTCAAAACAGCCACCATACCTACCTATTATGGCATTTCCATAGCCATTCCGAGATATATTGCTATGTAACTTTCCACCGTTCCATTTATTATGACACGTTCCATCATTGTCATATTGCTTTGCATGATCATGTAGTTGACATCATATTTGTGGCAAAGCCACAGTTCATAATTCTTTCATACATGTCACTCTTGATCCATTGCATATCCCGGTACACCGTCGGAGGCATTCATATAGAGTAATATTTTGTTCTAAGTATCGAGTTGTAATTGTTGAGTTGTAAGAAAATAAAAGTGTGATGATCATCATTATTAGAGCATTGTCCCAGTGAGGAAAGGATGATGGAGACTATGATTCCCCCACAAGTCGGGATGAGACTCTGGACGAAAAATAAAATAAGATAAAAAGAAAATAAAAGAGGCCATAAAAAAGAGAAAAGGCCCAAATAAAAAAATAAAAAATGAGAGAAAAAGAGAGAAGGGACAATGCTACTATCATCTTACCACACTTGTGCTTCAAAGTAGCACCATGATCTTCATGATAGAGAGTCTCCTATGTTGTCACTTTCATATACTAGTGGGAATTTTCATTATAGAACTTGGCTTGTATATTCCAATGATGGGCTTCCTCAAAATACCCTAGGTCTTCGTGAGCAAGCGAGTTGGATGCACACCCACTTAGTTTCTTTTGTTGAGCTTTGGAATGCTTATAGCTCTAGTGCATCTGTTGCATGGCAAACCCTACTCACTCACATTGATATCTATTGATGGGCATCTCCATAGCCCGTTGATACGCCTAGTTGATGTGAGACTATCTTCTCCCTTTTGTCTTCTCCACAACCACCCTTCTATTCCACCCGTAGTGCTATATCAATAGCTAACGCTCATGTATTACGTGAAGATTGAAAATTTTGAGAATGTCAAAAGTATGAAACAATTGCTTGGCTTGTCATCGGGGTTGTGCATGATTTAAATACTTTGTGTGGTGAAGATAGAGCATAGGCAGACTATATGATTTTGTAGGGATAACTTTCTTTGGCCATGTTATTTTGAGAAGACATAATTGCTTAGTTAGTATGCTTGAAGTATTATTTCTTTATTTCAATATTAAACTTTTGTCTTGACTCTTTCGGATCTGAATATTCATACCACAATTAAGAAGAATTACATTGAAACTAGCTTCAGAGGGTCGCCGTCTGCGATCCTCACGTATCTGTTGTACTCCTGCATCGATCTACTTCTCCACAGCACCTTCACTCGCCGGCGGTGGTTTTTGAATGGAAGAGGAGAGGAGCAGCGCTGGTTTTAGATTAGAACGGGAGAGGAGCGACGCTGGTTTTGGATTGGAACAGGAGAGGAGGGACGGTGGTTTTGAAATGGATGAGGAGAGGAGCGGGGCTGGATTTAGATTGGAACAGGAGAGGAGCGGTGATGGTTTAAGAGGAGAGGAGCAGCGTAGGTCTTGGAAGTATTTTTTTGTTTTTCGTACTTTGGGTCAAAGTTTGACCACGTACTATATTTGACAAGCAAAATGTGAATGCATGTCACCAAAAAATGTATCGGTTGGTTCGTATCTGAATGTAGTTTCAAATTATATTATTTTTGCAACGTATAACATATATTTTATTTGTGAAAATCATGGTCAATTATGACCCAGAATAAAAGGGAGACTAGTTAGTGTGGGGTCTCTTTCTTAATTGAAGGGTAAATTGATTTTGATTTTGATCCGATCCACAGCTACCGCCCTCTCGTCCAATCCTAAATCACCGCCAGCACGCTCCTCTCCCTCTTCTCCATTGCAAAACCACCTCCTCTCCTCTCCATCATCTCCATTCCAAAACCACCGTCTCGCTTCTCCCTCTTCTCCATTGCAAAACCACCTCCTCTCTCCTTGGACGAGGACCCCCAGATGTAGCCCATCCTGGCATTGAGACACTGGCACATGGGTCCCACCATGCGCGGGGCCCACCTATCAGCGATCGAAAGGCAGGGAAACCTCTCCTCTCCATCATCTCCACAGATAATGAAAAGGCGTGATTACATTATAGTGGCACTAATTGATGAAACATACACTAATAAATAGAAGAAAATATTGCGATAGTATCATAGTAAGCCATGATGCGAGAGCGAGATGGGCCCTACGACGCCTCATACGGTACGCCTCATACTGGAAATCGACCCAAGTCTCCCCAATACACCTTCTACCAGTGATGAACATCAGTGTACAATGGTAGTACAAGGAGGGGCCTTGAGACATTCCAATCTCTATTTTTGTGCAGATCAACTAAAATTAAGCACCGCAATTGCAGAAACGCTTAAACATTAACAATGGGACTAGTTGATGAAACATATACTAACAAAGAGAAGCACTTTCTTTATCTACATTGGAAATGAAATGATAGAGAGGACACTCACTCTATTTTAATTGTATTATTACTTCATTTTATCAGTGGCACTAGGGTCGAGCAGGTGGCAAACGAGGTGTACCATGCGTCGCAAGGATGGAGGCTGGGGGTGCTTAGACTGGGATACTGAAGCTGGCTCTTTCAGTCCCTATCTTCCCCTCTGATGTTTCTGTGGTAGCATTTGTGTCGTAATCCAAACTTGGTCGAGCTGATGCTGCGTCCCCCTACCTTCCTAGCTTATGTGGCAAACCTGTCTCCTGCTAGTACTCAGTCCGTTCTAGTAGTAGTTGCATAACTTCCCATTTACACAGAGATGTTGTCGGATAATGGTTCTCTATGGTTGCATTTCTTTAATGAAATCAGAGGAAACCCCCTCTTTCGATATATAAAAAAATCAGTGGCACTAGCGGTGCCAAAACATTGCCTCAAATTAATAGTGCCACTAGATTAAGGTGCAAAATAATAACATTACTGCTTTATCATGGCAGTGCCAAAACAGTAGCACAAGAGCAGACTCAACATGTAGGATCTTTGGCAAACGGTCACACCAGAAAGGAACATACCTCATGATGGGAACCATGTCTGCAGTCAACGCCATCGTCGAAGGGATGACACCAGTCACCAACATGGATGATTCAATTCATGGGATGTTTTGGTGTAGTTTACCTAAAATGAAGCAATGTCCCATGGGCTAATAGCTTCTTCTTCATTTTTTTAAGAAAGGGGCTCCTGCCCCGGTTCCATTTCAATCAGAAAACAAAACCCATATAGCTTCTTCTTCATTAGTTGCAATAACATTGAGCAACATCAAGGTTGGTTGTGAATCTCCTGGAATGTTCAACTATAATTCGGATATCATTTGTGCAGTTCAACTAAGATCAAGCGTGAAATGTATGTCTCTGTTTGCACAAAAAAGGTGGAAAGGAGGGTGACAAACAAGTGATGAAACATACATCAAATGAAAAGAAGCATGTTCCTTATATGAATGGCAATCCTACAAGGACAGTAGCAATTTCTAAAGTAGCAGCATTGCTAGATATTAGTGTGGGCATTTGGATTAACTATGAAAACCGTTAAATACGACATTACTTTAATGGTGACATTGCTTCATTTTACCCGCAACATTGGTTTAATGTGTCCTTACTTTTAGCAGTGCGACTGCTACATTTTACCAGTGGCATTACATAAGAGTGGCTTGGGGCAACAAACATCGTAATGTGATACCGGTTGGTCCCATTTTTGTTCAAGATAGCCACCTTATCTTTGTGTGAGGCTAGCAAATCTAGTGCTGGACTTACTCTGTTGACTTGTCCCCCAGTCCCCACTTTCTTTCCTTTTTCAACCACTAGATCGGGTTTACATTGAGTTTGTACTGCATTTCCCTTTATTTCCCTATTAGACCTAGAGACCAGTTGGATAGCTAGTCTCTGCTACTTTTCGCCCCCATTATTTCCTCTTTCGACCAAGTCCTAGATTCACGTAACAAATCTTCCCCCATCCCCTTTCTTCCTTGTTTGAACCAAGTAGTACTAGATTCGAGTGCATGAACTAGTTTTACCTCTTAACTGTAAAAATTTAGGTGGCTTTCGAACAGCCGATTGATCCTATCTACGAGGGGGCCTGAGAAATAGTAAAAGATACAAATGTAGTGACGTCAGGAGCTCGGGAAGTAGAGCAAGGACGGTTTCGAAGGAAGTTATACCTGAGGGTCACCGGGATGTCACTAGTGGGCGCCGAGAGGCCGGATCTGCCCACACTACGGTAGCAAGGAAGAAGGGGTCGGAGGCCCTCCCTAGCCAGCGGTGCTTGTGAGAGAACGGCAAGGCACGCTGATCGGGATGCGCCGGCAGTGGGTAAGAGCCATCACCGAGGACGACCGCGTGAACGTTGCACCTTCTCACCTTCCCCGGCGGAGAGGATCCAGCTGGATCTATGACCAACGGTGAGCAGAGAGAGAGAGAGTGTGTGTGGCCATCGCTGGCGTGTTTAGATATGGAGAGGACAAGACAGTGTGAAGAGAGCAACACTACCAAGAAAGCGCGGAGGCTCCTGCCTATGTAGTGGAGTACTACTAGTTTTCTTTTGTCTACTGGAGCCGACTTGACCTCGTCAATGTCTGTCGAGAAGTCTTCATGCACGTGCCCGGAGGCGCAGCTATCCTCATTTTGATCTGAAGCACCGGATTATAACATATAACACGAAAAAATGCCACATGAGAAGAAACCATAACCTCACTTCCCAAAGGAGACAACATGAATCCCGATGGACAAACTAGACGAGGATCAAAGCTCAAATTAAAGATAAACTCATAGAAAAGGGGTACATCGATAGATGCCCAAATGAACATAGCCGGCTTGACATAGATGGCAGCCGAGTAGTCTTAGTGCATGTGGCCCCCATGACTAGCGCCTTGGAGGAACTCAGTTGGCACTGCTTAACCCTCGCAGTGACCTGAAGCACATGACACCTAATTTTGTGAGATGAGAAGAAACCTTATTTATATTTCTCACCATAACTACAACCCTGTACACCACAACCTGCATGATATGTAGACGATAGCCAATCCAGGCGTGTCTGCTGGAGTCTGGTCACATGCATGGACGAACTAATCTTCCATGTCATGCAGGGATCGTCCAGGCACCAACGTCTTTACAACACTTCTCTAGTACTATCGCTCGTCTCTCTCTTCTATTAAGTGACCCAACTTATGGAGCAGGGGAGTGTGCCTATGGTCGGTTCTCAATTGCGGTCCCTGATACGTCCGTTTTGCATCATGCTTTTATATCGATATTTATTGCATTATGGGCTGATATTAGACGTTATGTCAAAATACTTATGCCTATTCTCTCTTATTTTACAAGGTTCACATAAGGAGGGAGAATGCCGCAATGGAATTCTCGGGCTGGAAAAGGAGCAAATATTAGAGACCTATTCTCGCACAACTCCAAAAGTCCCAAACTCCACGGAATATCTTACAACAAATAATAAAAAATCCTCGCCAAAGATGAAGGCCGGGGGCCCACACTGTCCACGAGGGTGGGGCGCGCCTCCCAGGGCGCGCCTCACCTCGTGGGCCCCCGGTGGCTTTCCAATGCCCATCTTCTGCTATATGAGGTCTTTCGTCGAGAAAAAACAGAAGCAACCTTTTACGAAACTCCGCCGCCATGAGGCGGAACCTTGGCGGAACCAATCTAGGGCTCCGGCAGAGCTATTCTGCCGGGGACACTTCCCTCCGGGAGGGGGAAATCATCGTCATCATCATCACCAACACTCCTCTCATCGGGAGAGGGCAATCTCCATCAACATCTTCACCAGCACCATCTCCTCTCAAAACCCTAGTTCGTCTCTTGTGTCCAATTCTTGTCTCCAAGTCCGGGATTGGTACTAGTAGGTTGCTAGTAGTGTTGATTACTCCTTGTAGTTGATGCTAGTTGGTTTATTTGGTGGAAGATCATATGTTCAGATCCTATATGCATATTAATAACCCTCTGATTATGAACATGAATATGCTCTGTGAGAAGTTACGTTTGTTCCTGAGGACACGGGAGGAGTCTTGCTATTAGTAGTCATGTGAATTTGGTATTCGTTCGATATTTTGATGAGATGTATGTTGTCTAGCCTCTAGTGGTGTTATGTGAAAGTAGACTGCATAACACTTCACCATTATTTGTGCCTAGAGGATGGCATTGGGAATTTATAAGTAGATGATGGGTTGCTAGAGTGATAGTAGCTTAAACCCTAGTTTATGCGTTGCTTCGTAAGGGGCTGATTTGGATCCATATGTTTCATGCTATGGTTAGGTTTACCTTAATACTTTTGTTGTAGTTGCGGATGCTTGCAATAGAGGTTAATCATAAGTGGGATGCTTGTTCAAGTAAGAACATCACCCAAGCACCGGTCCACCCACATACCAAATTATCAAAGTACCGAACGCGAATCATATGAATGTGATGAAAACTAGCTTGACAATATTCCCATGTGTCCTCGGGAGCGCTTTTCCTATTATAAGAATTTTTCCAGGCTTTTCCTTTGCTGCAAAAAGGATTGGGCCACCTTGCTGCACTTTATTTACTTTTGTTACTTGTTGCTCGTTACAAATTATCCTATCACAAATCTATCTGTTACCACTTATTTCAGTACTTGCAGAGAATACCTTGCTGAAAACCGCTTATCATTTCCTTATGCTCCTCGTTGGGTTCGACACTCTTACTTATCGAAAGGACTATGATAGATCCCCTATACTTGTGGGTCATCAAGACTCTTTTCTGGCGCCGTTGCCGGGGAGTGAAGCGCCTTTGGTAGGTGGAATTTGGTAAGGAAATATTTATATAGTGTGCTGAATTTTACTGTTACTTTTTACTATGGAAAGTAATCCTCTGAGGGGCTTGTTCGGGGTATCTTCACCCTGACCAGTAGAGCAAAGAGTTGCTCCTCAACCTAATGAACTTACTGAACCTATTGAAAATGAAACTCCTTTTGAAGTTCCTTCGGGTATGATGGAAAAAATGCTAGCTAATACTTTTGTAGGAGATGGAACCAAGCATCCTGATGAACACTTAATATATGTGGATGAGGTTTGTGGATTATTTAAGCTTGCAGTATACCCGATGATGTTGTTAAGAAGAAGGTCTTCCTTTATCTTTGAAGGAGATGCATTGACATGGTATAGGCTATGTGATGATACGAGATCATGGAACTACAAAAGATTGAAATTGGAATTTCATCAAAATATTATCCTATGCATCTTGTTCATCGTGATCGCAATTACATATATAATTTTTGGCCTCATGAAGGAGAAAGCATCGCTCAAGCTTGGGGAGGCTTAAATCAGTGTTATATTCATGCCCCAATCATGAGCTCTCGAGAGAAATAATTATTCAAAGTTTTTATGCTCGGCTTTCTCATAATAATCAAACCATGCTCGATACTTCTTGTCGGCTCTTTTATGATGAAGACTATTGAATTCAGATGGAATTTATTGGATAGAATTAAACGCAACTCTGAATATTGGGACCTCGACAAAGGTAAGGAGTCAGGTATGACACCTAAGTTTGATTGCGTTAAATCTTCTATGGATACCGATATTTTCCGTAAGTTTAGCACTAAATATGGACTTGACTCTGAGATAGTCGCTTCTTTCTGTGAATCTTTTGCTACTTATGTTGATCTCCCCAAGGAGAAGTGGTTTAAATATCATCCTCCCATAGAAGTAAAAGTAGCTGGACCTATTAAAGTTGAAGAAAAGACTGTCACTTATAATGATCCTATTGTTCCTACCTCTTATGTTGAGAAACCACCTTTCCGGTTAGAATAAAGGATCATGCTAAAGCTTCAATCAGAGTTCGTAAAAGCAATATTAGAACTTATACACCTCCTGAGCAAGTCAAAGTAGAACCTAATATTGCTATTGTTAAAGATCTCATGTATGATAATATTGATGGGCATGTTATTCAATTCTGTGGTGAATCTGCTAGAATTGCTAAACCTGGCGCTAACGATAAACATAGACCTGTGGTAGGCGTGCCTGTTATTTCTGTTAAAATAGGAGATCATTGTTATCATGGCTTATGTGATATGGGTGCTAGTGCTAGTGTTATAACTTATGACTTGTATAAAGAAATTAAGCATGAAATTGCACCTGCTGAGTTAGAAGATATTGATGTCACGATTAAACTTGCCAATAGAGATACCATATCGCCAGTGGGAATTTTTAGAGATGTTGAAGTCGTGTCTGGGAAAATTAAATATCCTCCTGATTTTCTTGTTCTTAGCTCCCCACAAGATAGCTTTTGTCCCATTATATTTGGTAGACCCTTCTTGAATACTTTTAATGCTAAGATAGACTGCGAAAAGAATGTTGTTACTATTGGCTTGGACGATATGACTCATGAGTTTAAATTTCTCTAAATTTAGTAAATAACACCGTGAAGAAGAATTACCTAGTAAGGATGAAATCATTGGTCTTGCTTCTATTGCCGTACCTCCTAGTGATCCTTTAGAACATTATTTGTTAGACCATGAAAATGATATGTTCATGAATGAAAGAAGGGAAATAGATGAAGTATTCTTTAAATAGGAACCTATTCTGAAACACAATTTGCCTATTGAAATCCTAGGGGATCCCCCTCCACCCAAGGGTGATCCCGTGTTTGAGCTTAAACCATTGCCTGATAATCTTGAATATGCTTATCTTGATGAAAAGAAAATATATCCTGTTATTATTAGTGCTAACCTTTCAGAGCATGAAGAAGAAAGATTATTAAAAACTCTGAAGAAGCACCGTGCTGCTATTGGATATACTCTTGATGATCTTAAGGGCATTAGTCCCACTCTATGTCAACATAAAATAAATTTGGAAGAAGATGCCAAACCTGTTCATGATCATCAACGAAAGTTGAATCATAAGATGAAAGAAGTGGTAAGAAAAGAAATACTAAAGCTGCTGGAGGCAGGTATAATTTATCCCATTGCTGATAGTCAGTGGGTAAGCCCTGTTCATTGTGTCCCTAAGAAGGGAGGTGTTACTGTTGTTCCTAATGATAAATATGAATTGATCCCACAAAGAATTATTACAGGTTATAGGATGGTAATTGATTTCCGCAAATTAAATAAAGCTACTAAGAAAGATCATTACCCCTTACCTTTTATTGATCAAATGCTAGAAAGATTATGCAAACATACACATTATTGCTTTCTAGATGGTTATTCTGGTTTCTCTCAAATACCGTGTCGGCTAAGGATCAATCAAAGACTACTTTACATGCCCTTTTGGTACTTTTGCTTATAGACGTATGCCTTTTGTTTTATGTAATTCACCTGCTTCCTTTCTAAGTTTCATGATGTCTTTATTCTCTGACTTTTGTGAAAAGATTTGTGAGGTTTTCATGGACGACTTTTCCGTCTATGGATCCTCTTTCGATGATTGCTTGAGCAATCTTGATCGAGTTTTGCAGAGATGTGAAGATACTAATTTTGTCTTGAATTGGGAAATGTGCCACTTTATGGTCAATGAAGGTATTGTCTAGGGGCATAATGTTTCTGAAAGAGGTATTGAAGTTGATAAAGCCAAATTTGATGCTATTGAAAAGATGCCATGTCCCAAGGACATCAAAGGTATAAGAAGTTTCCTTGGTCACACCGGATTTTATAGGAGGTTCATTAAGGACTTCTCAAAAATTTCTCGGCCTCTGACTAATTTATTACAAAAAGATATACCATTTGTCTTTGATGATGATTGTGTAGAAGCATTTGAAATACTTAAGAAAGCATTGATCTCTGCACCTATTGTTCAGCCACCTAATTGGAATTTACCCTTCGAAATTATGTGTGATGCTAGTGATTATACTGTAGGTGCTGTTCTAGGGCAAAGAGTTGATAAGAAATTAAATGTTATCCATTATGCTAGTAGGACTCTAGACAATGCTCAAAGAAACTATGCTACTACTGAAAAGGAATTCTTAGCAGTTGTATTTGCATGTTATAAGTTCAGACCTTATATTGTTGATTCTAAAGTAACTATTCACACTGATCATGCTGCTATTAAATATTTGATGGAAAAGAAAGATGCTAAACCTAGACTTATTAGATGGGTTCTCTTGCTACAAGAATTTGATTTGCATATTGTTGGTAGAAAGGGGCTGAGAACCCCTGCTGCGCATAACTTGTCTAGGTTAGAAAATGTTCTTGATGACCCACTACCTATTGGTGATAGCTTTCCTGATGAGCAATTAAATGTCATATATACTTCTCGTAGTACTCCATGGTATGCTGATTATGCTAATTACATTGTTGCTAAATTTATACCACCTAGTTTCACATACCAGCAAAAGAAAAAGTTTTTCTATGATTTGAGGCATTACTTTTGGGATGACCCACATCTTTATAAAGAAGGAGTAGATGGCGTTATTAGACGTTGTGTACCTGAGCATGAACAGGAACAGATCCTACGCAAGTGTCACTCCGAAGCTTATGGAGGACACCACGCTGGAGATAGAACTGCACATAAGGTATTGCAATCTGGTTTTTATTGGCCTACTCTCTTCAAGGATGCCCGTAAGTTTGTCTTGTCTTGTGATGAATGTCAAAGAATTGGTAATGTTAGTAGACGTCAAGAAATGCCTATGAATTATTCACTTGTTATTGAACCATTTGATGTTTGGGGCTTTGATTATATGGGACCCTTTCCTGCCTCTAATGGATATACACATATTTTAGTTGTTGTTGATTACGTTACTAAGTGGGTAGAAGCTATTCCAACTAGTAGTGCTGATCATAACACTTCTATTAAAATGCTTAAAGAAGTTATTTTTCCGAGGTTAGGATTCCCTAGATATTTAATGACTGGTGGTGGTTCACATTTTATTCATGGTGCTTTCCGTAAAATGCTTGATAAATATGATGTTAATCATCGAATTGCATCTCCATATCACCCGCAGTCTAGTGGTCAAGTAGAATTGAGCAATAGAGAACTCAAATTAATTTTGCAAAAGACTGTCAACAGGTCTAGAAAGAATTGGTCCAAGAAACTTGATGATGCATTATGGGCATATAGAACTGCATATAAAAATCCTATGGGTATGTCTCCGTATAAAATGGTTTATGGAAAAGCATGTCATTTACCTCTCGAACTAGAGCATAAGGCATATTGGGCTATTAAAGAGCTCAACTATGATTTCAAACTTGCCGGTGAGAAGAGGTTATTTGATATTAGCTCACTTGATGAATGGAGAACCCAAGCTTATGAAAATGCCAAGTTATTTAAAGAAAAGTTAAAAGATGGCATGACAAAAGGATACAAAAGCGTGAGTTTAATGTAGGTGATTATGTATTGCTATACAACTCTCGTTTAAGATTTTTGCAGGAAAGCTTCTCTCTAAATGGGAAGGACCCTATGTTATCGAGGAGGTCTATCGTTCCGGTGCCATAAAAATCAACAACTTCGAAGGAACAAATTCGAAGGTGGTAAACGGTCAAAGATTCAAACATTATATCTCAGGTAATCCCATAAATGTTGAAACCAATGTTTTTGAAACCGAAACCCCGGAGGAATACATAAGGGACACTTTCCGGAACATTTCAGACTCCGAAAAGGAGTAGGTATGTGGTACGATAAGTAAACCGACTCCAAAACAATTTTTAAGGCAATATTTCTCTGTTTTGGAATATTTAGAAAAATAGAAAAATAAGTAGCAGTCCAGGAAGGACACGAGGGCCCCACGAGGGTGGAGGGCGCGCCCTACCCCCCTCGGCGCGCCCCCTACCTCGTGGGCAGCTCGTGTGCCTTCCGGACTCCGTTTTCTTGCACGATACGTATTTTGGTCGGTAAAAATTCATTATATATTCCCCCGAAGGTTTTGACTCCTGTATCACGCAAATCTCCATTGTTCTTATTTTGAGTTGTTTTTTTGACAGATCTAGATTATCATGACGGCCCCAAGTGCTTCCAAGGACATGTTCTTCGAGAAGGTCATCAACCCTTACCTCGCGGAGGTGCTGCGACACCCTCAAACCATTGAGTTGCGTGATGGGCTGGTGCACATCCGCGATGAAGAGGGACCAAAAGGAACCGGAAGCATGGAGAAGAGGCTCGAAGCGGTGGAGCAACAAGTTTTCAAGTGTCAAGGGATGGTGGAACGTGGACTCAACTCCAACTACATGATGATCGCGGAGTTCACTAGCAATCACAAGGCAGATGCCGACAATATCGGGGAGGCCATGTTCAAGCTTCATGAGAAGATCGAGCACCTTCAAGCCCAAATCTACGACCTGGAAAATCAAAACTGTGAGTATGAATATAGATTCAAAAGGATGAGTTTGGCTGCAGATTTGAGGATTCCGGAGACTCGGTCGTCCTTCTATCATGGTGAGCCCATGCCTTGGAAGATGGACGACAAGCCCGCATCATCAACAACACCTTCACCTTCTTCACCAACAAAGGATACATAATCACATGGGTATGGGCACTCCCCTTGGCCACTGCCAAGCTTGGGGGAGGTGCCCCGGTATCGTATCACAACCACATCTCCTATCTTTACCGTTTTTCTTAGTTCGATCCTATTAGTAGTATTTTGATCTAGTAGAATAAATTTTATGGCATGATCTAGTTTTGAGTTTTGCTTTATGATCTCTCTATGTAATCGAGTCCGTGAGCTATGTAATAAAGATTAATGTTGAGTCAAGGGCTTGATTGTTTTGCCATGATCTTGAATGAATAAAAGAATAGAGAAAAAAATAAAAAGGAACAAAGAGTTCATATTGATCTTATTGAGAGTAATGACTTCACATAGAAGAGTATGATGATTAAAAGTTGTTGGGAGTTGGCAAACATAGCTTTGGTCGTCGTTGCAATTAATAGGAAGTATAGATATACTATTATTGACATATTTTATGATTGTGAGCACTCATTAAAATATGACATGCTAAAGAGTTGATGTTCGACAAGGAAGACAACGTAATGAGTTATGTTTTCTTATATCTGAGATAAAGTATGTTGTCATGGATCTTCCAGCATGTTGAGCTTGCCTTTCCCCCTCATGCTTCCATAAACCCTTAAACCAGTTTTGCCATGAGAGTCCACCATATCTACCCATGGATTGAGTAAGATCCTTCAAGTAAGTTGTCATCGGTGCAAAGCAATAAAAATTGCTCTCTAAATATGTATGATTGATTGGTGTGGGGAAATAAGCTTTATACGATCTTGTGATGTGGAAGAAATAAAAGCGACGGACTGCATAATAAAGGTTCATATCACAAGGGGCAATATAAAGTGACGTTCTTTCGCATTAAGATTTTGTGCATCCAACCATAAAAGCGCATGACAACCTCTTCTTCCCTCTGCGAAGGGCCTATCTTTTATTATTACCCTCCACCTTATGCAAGAGTCGTGGTGATCTTCACCTCGCCTTTTTATATTTTATCCTTTGGCAAGCACAGTGTGTTGGAAAGATCATGATTAATATATATAATTGGATGTAGGAGGCATGAGTTGTTATTGTTGACATTACCCTTGAGGTAAAAGGTAGGGAGGCGAAACTATAAGCCCCTATCTTTCTCTGTGTCCGATTAAAACTCCGTAACCACAAGTATCGCGTGAGTGTTAGCAATTAGGAAAGACTAAATGATAGTTGAGTATGTGGACTTGCTATTAAGCTCTGACATAGACTCTTTCCGATGTTATGATAAATTGCAATTGCTTCAATGACTGAGATTATAGTTTGTTGGTTCACAATAAAGTTTATGATTTGTACTCTGCATTGTGAATGGATTGTTACTTGAACATAAGAAATCATATGACAATATCTATATATGTTGTTGTTATGAGAATAATCATGATGCCTTCATGTCCGTATTTTATTTTTATCGACACCTCTACCTCTAAACATGGGGACATATATTTCTTTATCGGCTTTCGCTTGAGGACAAGCGAGGTCTAAGCTTGGGGGAGTTGATACGTCCATTTTGCATCATGCTTTTATATCGATATTTATTGCATTATGGGCTGTTATTAAATGTTATGTCACAATACTTATGCCTATTCTCTCTTATTTTACAAGGTTCACATAAGGAGGGAGAATGCCGACAATTTGGAATTACAATGGAAAAGGAGCAAATATTAGAGACCTATTCTGCACAACTCCAAAAGTCCTGAAACTCCATGAAATATCTTACAATAAATAATAAAAAATCCTCTCCAAAGATAAAGGCCAGGGGGCCCACACCCTATCCATGAGGGTGGGGGGGGGGGGCGCCCCCTACCTCGTGGGCCCCCTGGTGGCTTTCCGATGCCCATCTTCTGCTATATGAGGTCTTTCGTCGAGAAAAAAATCAAAAGCAACCTTTCGGGATGAAACTCCGCCGCCACGAGGTGGAACCTTGGCGGAACCAATCCAGGGCTCCGCAGAGCTGTTCTGCCGTGTAACATCCCAAATTTTCAAATTTCATATGTTAATAGGATCATACTTTGTCATCATGATTTCTATGCATATTTAATTTTTTTTTGAATATTCATAGTGTTTTCCAATAAGGCAAAGTATTTGGAGTGGAGATAATATGAGCTCTCCCCTGTTAATTATATTTTGAAATTGCTAAGAATATATTCTGGTGTGTACCTAAATTATTTTGGCTTTATAGAAACTCAATTTTTTATAGTGGTTATTGTGATGCTCTTTATGTGCTTGCATTGCATTAATATATTTTTCCCAAAGTGCATATGTGTTTTAAAAATGTTCACAGTTCGATATTAGTATTAGTATTTTACTGTGTGTTCTGGTATTTTTAGGAAGTAATCTTCCATTTTATTTTATCCAATTAGACCTTCTGTTCAATATAATTACTCTGGCAGATATCACTGTTCGTATGGGCTCGGACAACCGCATCCCATTTCTATTTCCTCTCCCGGTGCGCAACAGCAGCACAACGACAGCAAGCCGGGCCATCTCCGCGCAGCAGAGCCCACCCCGCAGCCTTTTTTTCTTTTCTTCCCTGTGCCGCTGACTACCGTGGCCCGCCTGTCATCTCCCTCCCGAAGCCGTGTTCGTCAGGAACACCTGTAGCTGCCGCACCCGACCTCATTCGGATCGATCGATTTCGATCGATCTGCTGCCCTTCGCCCCGTCCAGACTCCATATATATATTCTCCCCACGTCCTGCTTGACCGATTTTTCGCCAAAATCGCAATCTCCCGTGCCCTAGAACAGCGTCCAGATCTCGCCGGAGTCCGCCGCTGCAGAAGCTTCTTCGCCGGACGAATTCGACGCCACCGGAGGTTCCTAGCCACTCCCTTATCCTCTGTGCTCTTCTCCAATGTGCCCTCTACCTCCCTCATCTTCTAACTCTCACAGGGACGCAACAAAACAACCCCCCGGCCCCGCAGAGAGTTCGCCGTCGCTGCCTGAGTCACAGCCGCCCCTCACGTCGTCGCCGCCGGCAACGGAGGCAACCCTCTTCGCCGTTTTCGCCACCATCATCATCACCATCACACGCTGCACCCTCTCGTCACCTCTCCTTTGGCGGAGGACCACTGCAGACGTCGCTGTCGACGAGTCCTGAGCCGCGCGTCTTCTTCCCCAAGTCCGTCGCCCTTGACCCACCCTGTCTCTCCGGTGAGTCGCTTTGCACCGTCCGATCTCCCTCCGACGGTCCAGATTAAATCATGTTCTGTTTTTTTTCACTCGAATAGGTATGCACTATTTAGAGGCCATTTGCCGTTTAGTCCATGCAGCGAACACTACCCAGCCACTAGTAATGCGCCACGTTGCAACGCCACAGCAGCCGCAACAGTTTTCCAGTAACACTTTTTGGCACAATTCTTTTGGGCAGATTTCATATAATATTTTCATTTAGGTTTATCTTGAGATCCGTAACTCCAAATTCATCGATTATTTTTCATGTGTACTCGTAGTGACTAGGAGAATACCATAGAACCAAATTTTCACATATTTGAACTCTTTAAATTTGAATTTGCTCAAATTTGAATTCAAACTTCCGGAGGCAATATCTTTTAAACCGATGAGCCAAATCAGTTGATTCTTTTTGCATTGTGATCCTATTAGCGTGTAGATAATATATACCTACTGATATGTTCTGTTAGTTAAGTTTTTATTTGCATTCTTTGATGTTGGTTTTATTGTGGGTTATGTGAGTATGGTTTATTTATCGGTGCCTTTGTTATCGTATAGATTGTCCGGAATGTGACACGGATCAGAATTAATCGTTAGAGTACTTCAACACCATTCAAGGAAAGTTTGCACTTTTGATTTTGCTTATCCTATATTCTGCTATGCGTGTGTGGTTTTATGCCATGTTATATGTTTTGGCTTGATATGTGTATTACATGTTACCATGTTTTGTTGCCTATTGTGGTATGTGATGGTGTGATCAACTTGCTACGGTAGACGTGGGCATGTGTCTAGTGATTCATGGAAGTGATGAGTCTTTATAGCTGTAGGCTCGCACTTTTTCTCAGGTGAATGCGTCAATGGCTGAGCGCTCTATTGTCCCAAGAGAGTGCGCCATGGCTGAGCGCACTTGAGTTGTCGGGGCTTTTTCTCACGTGAATGCGTCACTGGCTGAGCGCTCTATTGTCCCTAGAAAATGCGCCAGGGCTGAGCGCACTTGAGACATCTTGAAGATCTTTATCATATGTGTTGTTTGCACCTTGCCTATGTCGTGGAGGTAGGTGAAGGTAGTTTTACGTGAAACCGACTTGAGTGATTTTTTGTCATACTTTGCAGGTAGATGTAGGTTTGCTTTTATCATTATGTGTAATTTGCCAATACATTCAATGTATTGAACCTTTGTGGCTGCAACTTATCATGTTGCAGGATCTTCAGATGATCAGTGAGATACAGTAGGGTCGCGAGTCTTCACTCAGCATTTTCGCCAGTGGGCATTGATGGAACTCATCATTTGCTTATGCTACATTTCTGCTGTTATTATTGAATAAAGTTAGCTATGTGCTACTCAGTTTGTAAAAATTTATGAATTCTGGATCATACGTTATAGTAAATGATGCACTTGTTATTTGATATTCATATGTACTGTGTGTGCTAGCGAGTCGATCCAGGGACTAGCACAGTGAGCACAGAGACACCGAACCTTATCAGGTTCGGGTCGTTACATGCCGGGGACACTTCCCTCCGGGAGGGGGAAATCATCATCATCATCATCACCAACACTCCTCTCATCGGGAGAGGGCAATCTCCATCAACATCTTCACCAGCACCATCTCCTCTCAAAACCCTAGTTCATCTCTTGTATCCAATTCTTGTCTCCAAGTCCGGGATTGGTACTAGTAGGTTGCTAGTAGTGTTGATTACTCCTTTTAGTTGATGCTAGTTGGTTTATTTGGTGGAATATCATATGTTCAGATCCTATATGCATATTAATACCCCTCTGGTCATGAACATGGATATGCTTTGTGAGTAGTTACGTTTGTTCCTGAGGACACGGGAGGAGTCTTGCTATTAGTAGTCATGTGAATTTGGTATTCGTTCGATATGTTGATGAGATGTATGTTGTCTAGCCTCTAGTGGTGTTATGTGAACGTCGACTACATAACACTTCACCATTATTTGGGCCTAGAGGAAGGCATTGGGAAGTAATAAGTAGATGATGGGTTGCTAGAGTGATGAAGCTTAAACCCTAGTTTATGTGTTGCTTCGTAAGGGCTGATTTGGATCCATATGTTTCATGCTATGGTTAGGTTTACCTTAATACTTTTGTTGTAGTTGCGGATTCTTGCAATAGAGGTTAATCATAAGTGGGATGCTTTTTCAAGTAAGAACAGCACCCAAGCACCGGTCCACCCACATACCAAATTATCAAAGTACCGAACGAGAATCATATGAACGTGATGAAAACTAGCTTGACGATATTCTCATGTGTCCTCGGGACCGCTTTTCCTATTATAAGAGTTTGTCCAGGCTTGTCCTTTGCTACAAAAAGGATTGGGCCACCTTGCTGCACTTCATTTACTTTTGTTACTTGTTGCTCGTTACAAATTATCCTATCACAAAACTATCTGTTACCACTTATTTCAGTACTTGCAGAGAATACCTTGCTGAAAATTGCTTATCATTTCCTTCTGGTCCTCGTTGGGTTCGACACTCTTACTTATCGAAAGGACTACGATATATCCCCTATACTTGTGGGTCATCAGTCCCACATGTGTGTGCAAACGCAATATGACGCGCATTAAATTTGGAGAGCGGCGTGCCAGACCGACCGACCGTGTGGGGTGCGACGCGAACGCGACGGGCGTGTTGTATACTCTATACATGTGTACCACCGTTTTCTTGAGGCTTTGCTCCATGGCGCAATCCATGGATATAAAATTAGTATATTGTACTATTTAAAAGACGAGGGAGGGGCTTTTCCCACGTGGTAGGCGGGGCAGTTCCGCCTAGTCGGTTCGACAGAGACACGAGAAGATGAGGGACTAGGCTGCTGCAAACGTAGGGCGGTGTGATTTGACAGCGAGTTACTGCTGGACAGGTGGGGCCCTGTGCTTTTACTTTCCATTATCATTTTAACTGAGGCACTACGACCGGCGTGAGTCTCCCGATTCCTGACCACCTCCATACAGGTGCCTCTCCCGATGCTCCACCATGTAGAGGCTGGCTCTTGCTTGAGAGCCCACTTCTCCACTTTTTCCTTGCCTCTTTCCCCCACATATGCAAAAATTCCATGTAAAGCAGGCTTAGCGCATCTCCAATAGCATGTGTACATTTGGATGTCTATATATTCATATAAACAATGGTCTAGAAAGATTCCCTCATATACACATCCAATTTTGCATCAGAACGTCTATATAGAGGGACCATGACAGGTGGGCCGTCGCTTGGGAGAGGAAGAAATCATGACTGCAGCTGAGTTTAGACGATGCCTTCACATTGTCCATGTGTGGACATTGTCGAGGTCGATTTAGAGGATTTGCATATTTGGACGACCATATAGACAAGCTGTTGGACGCCTGTTTTGGGCTCACGTCGTGGAAAACAAGTATAGACATCAATATAGACAAGCTATTGGAGATGCTCTTATAGCCCACTATTGTACTTGATCCTACAGGTGCTAAGCCTGCCACATAGGCATAAAGTCTGATGTGGCAAGTTAATTAAGAAGAGAGAGACTAGTTTGGTGACCTTAGGAAGAAACGGTGCAAAGCGGGTGTACCGAAGCAAACTTAGCAACAAAAAACTAAGCACCTATGCATTGGGGACTTGAGTTTCTAAGCCATTTAATGCCCATAGCACCTCATCTAAGCACCATTTCATTGTAAGAGGTCACTCCTTGGCAAATGCAATAAATACTACGAAGAAAGAGATAGAGAGAACTAAAAAAAAATACTCTTATAGCCAACCTTATAGCTAACCTTGTTGTAGTATGAGTGACTAAGTGATGACTATGTATGACATGCCAACATCAGATAGCCTAACACACCGTGTTAAATCTCCAAGGGCACGATCGCTAGCGAAGGCGACGATCGTGGTAAGGCGCGACCATGATACAAACTCTTTGGCAGCCCTTGGATCTGAGATCAAACGGTCGCATGCTAAGTTGCTGAAAATTTGCAGAATAACCCTCCAGGATAGGATATTCACCCATAGGTCTAGAATCATGCCATGCTACCGTTCAATCTCAGATCCAAGGGCTCTCAGAAGCTTAGTATCACCTGTAATTTTCCTGACGCTTGATATGACATCGAAAGCCATTTAATTGGGCGTCGAGTAGACATGACATCGAAAGCCATTTAATAGTACTGTGCATGAATCCATTTGTCCACCAGGCAAGCCACTACCCTGCCGTTCGCACGCGCCCCCCACTCGGCATTTTTACAATCGATAAACCGCTCCTAGTCGTCCCGTCCTTTCACATTACGGCAGTTCCACTAATCCTAACCCTCCTCCCAAATCCATGGCATCCCAAATCTTCATGGTCGGTAGTGAGTACAAGGTTAGAACCATCACCAGTGATGAGTTCGACGTCATCTACACCCGTTCTTCCACGACAGTGAAAGGATGCCTTCATCGCTTCAGACGCGTGTTCGAAAACTCAAATGATAAATGGGTCGCTGGGCTAGATGTTGAGTACACCACAGTCCTGGGAAAAGAGAAGAATCTAAAGGAGGAGGAGAGGAAGAAGCCCGCCGTGATCCAGGTTTGCGTGCATGACTTATGCTTGGTCTCCCAAATATGCCATGCCGACATTGAGTGCGAGGAATTTAAGAAGTTCCTCAAGGGCGCCCGAGTCAAATTCGTTACTGTAGACTTTATGGACGACATAAGAGTCCTGGAACGGATAGGCCTCGTTGTAGGCAAACACTTCGACCTCCAGAATAATGGGCTGGTGTCCTCCCATGATAGGTCTTCAATGCTAACCCTGGCAGGAGCCTTGGTTCATCCTTCGGACGGTAAACTGAAGAAACCTCCACACACGTTTCATCGTGCACGGCAGTGGAATGTACTGGATATAGACCAGATCCACTACGCTGCAATGGATAGCTACCTTTGTTTCAATATCTACAACGGTTGGATGAAGAGCAAGAGCCAAGTGTGTGGTTCAAGCAAAGTAGTATCGTCCAAGAGGAAGAGGGACAAGGACGAAGTGGAGGACGTGGACGAGGACTCCGAGTAAGGTGGCAGTGTCGTTGCTCATGGTGGTTATATTCCAGTATCTACAGGATTAGTTGCTTAGTTTAATTTCTGGTGTGCTTAGTTTTATTTGAGGTGTGTGTTGTGCTGAGCCCCCAGCAGAACTATGTTATGTTTCTTCTCGTTACTTTAACTCCTTAGTACATACATACTAGTATTTCTTACAGTTTATCTTTTGGTTAGTATAGTACTATGACTACCACTCGTTTCTTCACATTATATACGTACAATATATATGGCCAACATCATATAGCCTGCAGTTTAGTTGTCAAAGAATTTCAGGGGGCTTAGTTTTGTCAAAGAATTTCTGGGTGCTTAGTTTTATTTGAGGGGTGTGTTGTGATAGACACCATTATTGTGACTCAAATCTCTTTTGCCATGTTATAATGACATAAATGCCGATGGACAAACATGCCAACTCTCCCTCTATCTCACTACAATAAAATAAAGTGTGGGGACTACTTGATCCCAACAACGTTCTTATTTTCCTGTAATTTTTTTCGCTTGGTTACTCCCGACAAGAGGGGCCACACTTATCATTGTGAGAATTGGCTTATTTTTGTCATGTAACATGGTCAACGGGTTTGACGTGGAAATCACAATGTCTAATGGCATTTTGAGCAAACATCTAACTTAACGATGTCATTTTTGAGATATCTAATTTCATTTTTGAGCAGGCATCTCACGGATCGGTGGCATTTTTGAGTAGTTGTAACTTCTAATGGCAAAACTAAGTACTGATACACAAACTAGTGGCATAAATAATAAGAATCCAAGAATAAAATAGGTATTCTAATTTCTTTAATAGAATTTAGCACCCCATTTAAGCACGTACTAGCTTTTTTAATAGTACTATATGCATAATTTGGCGGCGAGCGCTGTCTATATGTACCACCTTTTTTCTTTAATTTCAACTTGTTAGTTTTGCTCCATGGCGCAATCCACCGATCCTACTACTGTACAAAAGTATACATTTTTTAAAATGCTAGAGGCCGGGGCAGTCTAGCTAGGTCGGTTTCAAGAGAGGCGAGGTCTTTGTGATTTGACGGCTCATTACTGCTGGAAGGCGGGGCCTTGTGATTTGACTGCTCGTATAAATGCGCCAACGACCTGAGGAGGAGCAAAGAACCATGCGGTATACTCAAGTTTTCCACTAGAGTACGACAGAGGAGCACGAAACACGGCAGCCCAGTGCCATATTCTCTACTCTCTACTCTTATTATATATTTCTAGCAAGAGGCGTTGTTCTATTGGCGATAAAGAATGATCAAATTTGCTAGTCATCTCATTTTTAGCATTGTTCTATTCATGCCTCACAGAGCAGGTGACACGTGCGGCGAAACAACTGAAGAAAAAGAAGAAACACAGGAGCAAAAGAAGAAGGAAGATTATCACCCCAAAAGAAGAAGGAAGACGCACACACAAGTCTGGGGCGCTGCTCTCACTACATGAAGGGATATTGGCCGCAGAGTCGTAACTACTTCTTCATCGCCTCCATGACTTCCATCTCCTTGCGCGTCTCCTCTGCCATCTTCTTCCTATTTCCCCCTCCCCCCCCCCCCCGAGTTGCATGCTCTAACTTGGCAGGTTTATGTTGCTCATATCGTGCGTATGGTATCTTGCATTGCTATGTCATTTGCTTAGTTTAGACATGCTTTATGTGAATGCCACATGTTTAGTGTCTAATTACCGTATATGTGAATTATGTGATGCCATCTTGTTGCAAGACATTATATATGTGAATTATGCAATGCTATCTTGGTGTAAGGCATTATATATGTGAATTATGCAATGCCATGCTGTTTAGCGTAGCGTCATAAATGTGAAATATATCATGCCATCCTTTTTTTTGTATTTCTCGTTGCATTTGTTGACAATGTTTGTATATTCAACTGCTCTTCCTGTGCATCAGCCATTTGAATTGGTGATGGAGAAATCTGGAGTGAAAACAAGGTCTTGAGCGGAACAATGCTACATGTCAAGCAGATATCTTCTTTGGTTCTGAGATAGCTCTTCAGAGGAGGATTCAGAGGCAGATGACCAGTCCTATTATCCCCATGAGGTGGATGCTCAAACTTGGGAGGGTTATATTACTCATATCATGCATATGTTGTATTGCAATGCTTAGTTTTTACATCATATGCACAATATTGAATGCCATCTCCTTAGTTGACACATCATATATGCGATTGCCCTCTGCTCACTTGCTTAGTATAAAAATCATATATTTGGATTATACCATGCCAAGATGTTTACATAGACAACATGTATCTGAATTATGGCATGCCAATCCATTTTATAAAGACATAATATAGTTATATCAACTCATTCTGTTTACATAGTCATCATATTTTGAATTACGTCATTCTATCCTGTTTAGTTAGCCATCATACATTTGAAATTGTGTCATGCTATCCTGTTTAATTAGCCATCATATATGTGAAATTATGTCCTACTATTCTGTTTGGTTAGACAACATAAATGTGAATTCATGCCCTGTTTTCTTTCCTACTATCCATTGCACTTGTCTATCTTATAATGTCTGTACATTCAATTACTTTTCTTGTTTATCAGTCATTTCAATTGGAGGGGGTGATGGCAGTATCTGTGGGAGTAAAAACACGGTCTTCGGAAAAGATTGTGCTACCTGTCGATGCAGATAGAACCACGGTTGTACTTGCCCAAGAACCAGCCCCACCACACATAACTCAGACTCACGTAGATTGTACCCCTACCCAATTGGACAGAGAACCAGCTACACCCCTTCTAACCCCAACCCCAACAGATAGTAACCCAGTTCCAGTTGACACAGCACCTTCTCCACCACAGAGCAGCCAAACACGAGCAATTAGTAAGGCAACTGCAGTGCCCAAAGCACGAGGACCACCACTCCGAACCCCAAGTCAACGCTTAAAGTAGAAGAAGAATTGTTCTCAGGTCAGGTTACGTAGCTATGGTTCATACTACTTTGCTCTTGCATCACTGTATTTACTCATACCAACTAATTTCAAATTGAAGGATGCAACTGAAACTCCAATGGCGCAACATGTATGTTTTAAAACTGTTTCTTTAATGTGTTTGCTGTTGTAACTTGCTCTATGTTGATTTCAGTTTCAATTAAATAAATAGTTATGTTCTCATGCCATGCACATTACAAGTGTTGTTATTGTTGTGTAGTTTCCCATACTTATATTCCGTCTATGCTCCTTTGTCTTAAATAGATATGATTCAAATTGTATCTATCCTTATTTGGCAACATAAACTAGAATGATATAGACCATACAGTGACCATACTACATAGATATATGTTTGTTTCATGTTGTTATCCTGTCCACCTTACTACTGAACTAGTTTACCAAAATGAGTTTCATATGCTACATTGGAAACCTGTGATGTTTTTGTTTGTTTCTCTTTTAGAACATGGATAAAATATTGGAGAAGATTACCCCGTTATGCAATGGTAAAGGAAGTAATGCAGATAAGGTTCAAGATAGTGAGACATCCCTGTTGGTCTCCAAGAAAGCTGATAAAAACTATATTGAAGACACTGACACAACCCCAAAGTCCTGTCTTGATGTAGTGTTCGTGTTACTGGCTATTAATGTTGGCACCAGCTCTTCGAACTCACTGCCTGAATCGATTCGGCTTCTTGAGTCTCAACTTCAAGTTGAAAGACATCGATCAGATGTTATGCGACAGGAAGCTGAAGGACTGAGGAAGTCCCTATAGAATTCAGATGCATACTTTCTGGTGCAACAACAAGTGCTAGAGGATTTAAACGCCAAACAAGAGAAAGTAAATAAGCATGCTAAGCATCTTGCCAGCATTATGGGTACCCAGGATATTGTTTCTTGAGCTCTTCTGAAGTGGTTTCAGTTCTGGACTTGTTTTGCTGTGACGTTTATTTGCACTGGTCGCCAACTTTGACAACCAGTGTATATGATATGCTGCTTTGTACCCTATATTTGCACTGGTGGCGAACTTTGATGCCCAGTGGATGTAATATGTGTAATAGCCATGATAGCCTAGCGTAAGTTGCTTGCTTATTTATTTCCTTGTTGTCTTGTTTATTTGTTTGCTTGTAGTCAGTGCAGTTCTTTTTCCATGGTTTGCTAGTGTCCGCAATAACCTATTTTTTAAAACTAGGCCACAATAACCATGGGCTACATATTTATTGTAGTTACTATGGGCCTCCTACGGGCCGTAGAAACAATGGGCCTTCTTAGGGCCGTAGCATCAATGGGCCTTCTACGTGACGCATGATCGATAGGCCAAACATGAGCCAACAACAGACCGCATTATGGGCCATAAACGGGCTAGATTTGGAATCGTCCGTTCATGGGCCGACAATAATTGGCTGTCGTTAATCGGTCGTATTTGATGACGTTTACGTTTTGAAAACGGCCCAATAGAGTAACGGGCCGCAAACGGGCCGATTGTAACTGCGGGATGAATTTGGCCCACAGGCAGAAAAGGCCAATGACGAGCCGTAAGTAACCGAATGCTGGAAAAGAGCCCAAGAATAAATGGGCCCTGAGAAGGCCGAAAGATAACAAGGGTTGGAAACGGCCCAATGGAATAATGGGCCGTTAATGGGTATAAAGGGGTACACTATTCATTGCGGGTCAGATTCACCATAGGCCGTTAATGGGCCAAGAGTTACAAATGGTCTTGTATGGGCCGAAAGACATCATGGGCCATACATGGGCCGGAAGTTACAACGGGCTGGAATCATATTGGAAGGCCCAGATGAAGCTATTGGGCTTAATTCAGATAGGCCGTAACAGGCCGTGAGTTAGCGAGCTGTCAATGGGCTATATACAAACATGCCGTTAATAGGCTCTCCGTGGGCCAGCCCGTTACCTTTTGACCAAGTCAAACGGGCCGGACTTTTCACCGGAATGGGCCTCTGTTCGGCCATGCCACGTGTCGACGTATCATAGGCGCCTCCTGTCCAATGAATGGATGACATCTGTCCCAATGGTGAGTGAACACACGTTTCCTCCGGCCAATGAGAATTTTACATGTGGAAAATCCTCATTGGTCCGGGCTGTTAGCGGGTTATCGGATCCAAAACTGGACCCGATAGCTTAACGGCGTCCCGTTATGGTGGATGCCACGTGTCGGTCGCCCTTGACGAAAGCACTTCCATGACGCGCGATTTATCTCCATGGAAGTGGACACTTCCGTGATGATAATTTTAGTAATGTCAAGGAACACTTCTACGACAGCACATGTATGACTATCTTGATTCTCTCATAAATTTGTCATGGATGTACATGCATGACAGAAAACGTGACCTACTATGACAAACACGTATCATCACGGAAGTGTATTTTTTTGTAGTGTACAAAGGGATTTCATTTTTAACTTATTTTAACTACAGAGTTTTTGTGCATTCAACATGCACCATTCAAAGCCACATCATCCATTTTAAACCATTTTCTGACTTCATTTGCTATTTTTCATGCATTTAATGCTTTTTTGAGCTAAATGACCCTGAAATTGAAAAGCACTACAAATTAACTCTGAAAAGGTTGAATTTGGCATGGTATTATGATTTCACCCACGTAGCATCTTTTAAAAATTTGAGAGGGTTACGACAAAAACTGGATGCACTTCATGGACAAACTAGACAATCTGTTTCAAAGTATAAGGGTTTCGGGCGAAAACTCATCTAATACAAATGGATTTCAGTTTTTTAACTTATTAGAACTCCAAACCTTTTGTGCGGTCACTATGCACCTTTCAAAGCCATATCATCAATTTTCAACCCTTTTCTGACTTCATTCGCTATTTTTCATGCATTTAATGACTTTTTTCAAGCTAAATGTTCCTGAAATATAAAAGTACTACAAATGAACTCTGAAAAGGTTGGGACTAGTGTCACGCCCCCGATTCGACCATACACTAATCATGCACGCAAATGTGTACGACCAAGATCAAGGACTCACGGGAAGATATCACAACACAACTGTAGACATAAATTAAAATAATACAAGCTTTATATTACAAGCCAGGGGCCTCGAGGGCTCGAATACATAGATCGATTCAAAAGAGTCAGCGGAAGCACCAATATCTGAGTACAGACATAAAGTTAGACAAGGATGTCTTAAGAAGGCAAACACGAAAGCAACAACGATCGAAGAGGCAAGGCCTCCTGCCTGGGACTTCCTAACTACTCCTGGTTGTCGGCGGTTTCAACGTAGTAGTATGCACCCTCGGGGAAGTAGTAGTAGTCGATTGGGGTGGCATTTGGCTCCTGAGATCCACCATCTGGTTGCAACAACTGGAAAGAATAAAGAAGGGGGAAAAGGGGTAGCAAAGCAACTGTGAGTACTCATCCAAAGTACTTGCAAGCATCAGATCTATAATAAGTATGCATTGTATTTGTGGACCAAATTACAAAATGCCATAATAGAGGGGAAGGCCTAGCCTATTTAAGACTAGCATCTTCAAGAAGCTCCAAGCATCTTGCAGCATGTAGAAGAGTAAAGGATAACAATTTATAATTAACAAGCATGTTGTAGTATTAACGCCCAGAGATCCTTCCTCGACTCCCTGCGAGAAAGCAATCCCGGAGCCACATATCCATGACAAATATCAAGTATCCATTTCTAGTTATATAAGATCAGGATAGAAGTCTGAACGTCCGTTACCATGGACACGACTATTAATAGATAATCTTCCCTGCAGGGGTGCACCACGTTACCCAACACGCTCGATCACTCTAGCTGGACACACTTTCCTGGGTCATGCCCATCCTCAAAAGATCAACATGTCGCAACCCTACCTAGGCTCAACATAGGTGTCCCTGCCGGTCTACATCCTAAGCACTCTGGGGTCTTGGGCCCATCGCCCGTTGCACTCTGGGTTGTTGCGAGCAGGGTGGATACTAGCACCGCCTCGGATGGCCAGCACGATCCGACCGTGCCACAGTGCTGAAATGGACATCTGACAAAGCTTCAGCTGATACCACGACGTCGAGGCCCATAACTATTCCCGCATGGTGGTTAGTGCGTAAAGGCTAGAGGCCAACTCAGGACAAATACCCAAACCTGTTAGTGCATTATTAAAAGAAGTGACGATTGTGGGGACAAGTCCGGAGCTATCACCCCTCCTAGGTGATACCGCTAAACAGCCAGCCGCCACCATAACTCGTCAGGTGCTCTCCGAGCCCGCTCGACTTTCACCAATGTCTCAAGTAAAGTCAAGGTAACCGTGTGTCCAAACATCAAGGGGAAAACCCGAGGAATCACCCTCGGTGGATTCCACTCGATGTAATCATCAAGGTGGACTTAAGAGGAACCACCCTCGAGCTTCACAGTTGAGGTTTTGCACGACAGAGCCGTATCGGGAATGGTGAAGGAGGAACCACCCTCGTTGACCAGGACCGAATAGCTACACTACAGAGTTTTCATCAAGAATGCATTGCGAGGTATCACCCTCGGCACTCGATAGTAACTATGCAGAGTCATACAACTAAACGGAGTGAGATGCTGCGTCAGTCTCTAGTCATCGATCACGTTGATCGAGTCGTCGATGATGAAGCAAGCGAAACAAGGACAAGGTGGGGATCACTGGTGGAGCACTATCCAACCTAGACTAAGCAGTTTAGGATAAGCTAGTAAGGTACAATAGCAGGTTAAAAAAACAGGCTATGCATCAGAATAGGAGCAATCAACAACAGTAGCAAAATCTAATGCAAACATGAGAGAATGGAATGGGCGATATCGGGATGAGCAAAGGGGGGGGGGGGCTTGCCTGGAAGCTCCGCTGAAAGGGAACAAGAGTCGTCGATGACATAGTCGATCACAGGGACATCAACAACGGTCTTGGGGTCTACCGGAGAGAAGAGGGGGAAGAAACAATAAACACCGAGCAAACAAGTGCAATACTATGCATGACAAGGCAATAAGCAGCACTAGGAGTGTTCTAACGCGGCACTACACGATACAGGCAAAGGGGGAAACATCCGGGAATGTTTTCCCGAAGTTTGCTGTTTACAAACAGAAGAAACGGAGGGGGAAGGTTGCATGTTCGTTATGATAGGGACGTGTGGCGGACGAATGTAGAGCGTATTCGGATTGGTCTCGCTTCTCTGAGCAATTTTCATGTATAAAAATTTTAAATCCGAGTTACAGTTATTTTCCTATGAATTTCCAATGTTTAAGCTATTTTTAGGATGTACTGAAATTTGGCTAAGTCTGAGAATTCGTCAGTTTTAAACATCTTTTAGCTGTTTTCAAAAGGCTACAACTATGGATATGTACCTCCTATGGTTTTGTGCCTTATACCAATTTTGTGTAATCTCTTTGATCTACAATATAGTAGCACTTTCATCCATATTAGAGTTCAATTGCTTGATCATCAACATCTCTAAAGTAGCTATGAAAATAAAGCTGTTTTTCGGTTTTTCAGTTAACAGAACATACCACTTTCCGATTTTCATAGGATTTAATCCATATATCTAAAGGATTTTGTCTAGTGGGATAAAATGGAGTTTATCTTGTATACTTTCTACTCATATTAATTTTACTCATGTTATTAGTTTTTTAGACGCGGATTAGGGGCTGTTTAGGGGGTTAGTCAATGTATAAATTGAAAAGCTAACTAGTAGTAGCTACAGTAGCTAGTAGCATTAATAGATTTAGCAGAGCAGCAGCTGCAAGTAGGAGCAAGTAGCAGCGGCACTAGCAGCAGGTAGTGCAAGCGGCAGCGGCGACGGGTGCCGGTGGCTGCAGGAGACGTGCACGAGTACGCGACGCATGCATGAGGCGAGGCCACGACCGGTGGAGCTCACGAACGGGGCGGCCGCAGCAGCAGATGCAGAAGCAGCAATACCGCGCGTGGGAGGGGAGGAGGAGCAGGGGGCGCGCTGGGGCGAGTGCAGCAACAGAGCAAGCGAGCGGACGCGGGCATGGCGCCGGTTGGCGCCAGCGCGTGTGGGCGAGCAAGCGAGGGTAGCGAGGCGATGCACATGAAGGCGAGGCTAGGGACAACGCAGGTCGTGGCGCTCGCGACGCATAGGCGGGCAACCAAGACGGAGCAGCGGCAGCAGAGCGAAGCTTCGGTGAGAAGCGATCGCGGCACAAGCAGCGATACCGACAAGCGAGGGGAGTAGCATCACGCGGCGACAATACGAGCGGCGGCGGCAGCAGCAACACGGCAACAGCGGCGGCGAAGCGATGTAAAGCGGCATCAATCACACGCACGTACGCGTACATGGGGGTTCGAGCTCGACGGAGATGACATCCTACGGCGTTCAAATCTAAGGGCTAAAAGGGGGATCCCAGGGAGGAGCTCATCGAGGAGGCACACGAAGGCCCGGTGAGTGACCAGAAGTAGCAGTTGGCTCGTATTAGTGCGGCGAAGCTCCGGCGATGAAGAGGAAGAAGACGCTCGATGCGGGCGATGCGGTGGCTCTCGGCTTGTTCCAGTGGGCGAGGAAGACAAATAAGATGTTGGTGGAGCTTCTGGACACGGCGGTGTGACGCGGGGATGCAGCTGACGACGGGACGACGACGACAAAGGGACGACCACGCAGCGAGGTGCGGGATCGTGCAAACCAGGGGCGAGTAGAGGGAGGAAGGGGAACGGGGTGCGCTAGGATTCCAGACAGGGGGATAGCCCCTTATAGACGTCGGGGGGGGGTGGCGGATGGGCGCCACGGTGATGGCCGGGGCCGTGGCGGCCATCGGCGCTGTCCACGCCTCCTCTGTGAACAGAGGAGGGGGACGGGGACGTGGTGGGCTGGCCTGGCCAGCTAGCTGGGCCAACTCCCAGGGGAGGGTAGGTTTTATCTTTTTGTAATTTTGTTTTGTTTATCTTTTTTTATTTCATTTTTATTTACTGTTTTATTTTACTATTAGCATATTTTTGTTTTATAAAAATGTGAGACCAACACCTAAATTAATGTTTTAGTTTAACCCTCTGCCACAAAAAGTTTGGTACTCAATTAATTTAGTCCGAATATTTTACTATTTTAAAAATCATTTATATAATAGTTTAAGCCAGTGTTTTAATTATCTTAATGCATTTAAACATTTTATAAAAGTGTGGTTTCTTCACCAGTATTAACAACGAATTAGTTGCCACCGTTTGCACATTTTAGTTTTGACATTTGAAAACTTTAAACTTTGACTTAAAATTAAATTTGAATTTGATTTGAATCTAAGTGAGATTAGCAACAATAACAGTGGTGACGTGGCCTCATTAGTAGATGATTAGTGTAGCTTAATTATCCGTGCGTTACAAATCTCCTCCACTACAACAAATCTCGTCCTGAGATTTTAGGAGGTTGAGGAAGACAAAATGGGGTATTCATCTCGAAGACGATCCTCGAGTTCCCAAGTGGCTTCATCTTCAGAAGGATTTGACCACTGTACTTTCTAGAAATTCGATAGCTCTCTAATGGGTGCGATGTTCAGCTTGAACGAGAATGCGGATCAGATGCTCTCTGTAAGTGAGATCATCTTGCAGGGGTTGAGCTTTATAAGCCATGTGGTTGTTGCAATAGGACTTGCGACTCAGAGCATCGACCATGATATTAGCCTTGACAAGGGTATAAGAAATACCATAGTCATCGTCTGTGATTGTTTCCATACATCGCTGTTGATGGATATCCAGATCTAGTTGAGTAAATAATTACTTCAGACGTTGACGGTCGGTGAAGATCTCGCAATAATTACCAAGAAGGAAATGTTGTGTGGGTGGAAACGATACCTATGGGATCACGGGGAATCCCTTCTAAGGTCGGCGGGTGCGGGGCTGTGGAAAGAGCAGGTTCAAGAGACAAACATGGGAAATTTATCCAGGTCCGGGCCGCAAGTGATGCATAATACCTACTCCTGTTGGCTTGTGTTTATCTGGTGTTCTTGGACTAGCTACAAACCGTGCAGGGTCCAAAAAGTCCGAATCATGTCTCAGTACGGCGCGGGCCTCCTTTTATAGTTAAAGGGGCTGCCACAGTGGCACGCAGGAGGTGGAAAGTTGTTCATTAGTCGAGTTTATCGCCTGACATCACAGGAAAAACGCGTTAAATGCGCTACTTAGGTGTCCTCTTGCTTTATCGGGGACGGTAACGAGGCCCATCCCATCCGTTGCCACTTCGCCTTGCTTCGCCATGCGTCCAGGCCAACGAGGCATGCAGCACCATGTTGGCTGGCAGGCTGCTGAGCTGGTGTGGTGGCAGGGTCTTCACGAAAATCTGCATGTCACCACGTAGGTGCTTGACTAGTTGTCTTAGGGAGCCACGTACTGCCACGCGGGTACCTGCTTAGCTGGTTGGTCAGCCGGTGGGCTGGGGCGTCGACGGGGCGGCAAGGCCTTGCCGCGGTCCTACTGATATTCCCGGCAAGGGTCTTGCCGGGGCCTTGTGGGCGCCCTCGGCAAGAGTCTTGCCGGGGCCTCGTGGGTATCTTCGGTAGGAGCCTTGCCGGGGCCTCGTGGGCATCCTCGGCAAGGAGCCTCGCCATTTTCCTATTTTCTGGTTCCTACCTAGGCCTCGCAGGCCCTTTGTCTTGACAAAGATCTGCATGCCACCATGGAGGTGCCTCCCGAGCCTTGGTTCCAATGTAGTTGATGGCGTCGGAACTTCTAGACTCAAGGGTGGCGGCCCCGTTGGTGTTTGGCAAGTTACCCCGGCAAGGCTCTTGCTGGGGCTGTGAATGCCACCCCCGCAAGGGCCTTGCCGGGGGAGCTTCACCTCGCCCTTCTGCTCTTCATGCTTCTGGTCTTGAGGGTGGCTCTAGTAGTCTCGTGACTTTGCTTCCTCTTCTGTTCCGCCAAGCGCGGCCGCATGCGTCTGGTTGCGACTGCCCGCGCACAAGTAAAGGGGTGCAAAAAGGACCCCTGCTTTTGTACACCGACAGGAGCCCCCGGGCCAGGGCCACATATAAGCACAGGGCATTATTGGACCGGGCCCAGAATGGTGCGCGGGCGCGCGCGTGGCGTAGTTTTATTGCAACAACCCCCCTGCGAGTTGCACTTCCCCACGACCCGCATTGAATGCGTGACGTGTAGGGTCGTGCGTGGAATGACGGCAGCATGCTTGCATCATCCCGTGGTGAATAGTAAAGAGGCGGCTTGCGTGTCCCTTTAAAACTGCAAGGCCGCTGCTCATTTACTCTCGCTGCCTTGGAACCGTCGTTCCACGTTTCCCACTACGCCTGCCCCTGGCGCCACGTACGCCACATGCACAGCGTGGGGTAGGTGACAGACACATGGGATATGGGAAGGCGCGCGGTGGCCGATACTTACGAGTCTTTGATTGGGCGGGGAGAGCGGTCGATGGACTTGCTCGTTGCCACTTAATGAGCCGGACCTGAACGGGCTCTTCAGAGGCGTAGAGCTAGTCTTTTGGCCTCCCCCGCCCAGCTATAAAAAGGGGACTCAGGGGGAGGAAGAGGAGCACCTCCTCGCGTCTTCCCTTCGTCTTCATTCTCTATCCACCGCCATGGTGAGAGGGCGTGGCCGCGGCCGTTCTTTCGCTGAGGCGACCAAGTATTCCTCCCGCCAGAGAAATGCGACGGTCAAGGAAGACCCAACCGTCCAAGGCGAAGGCCATGCTCGAGGTGGAGGCGCCGGACGGGGCCGCGGTCGGCGAGGTTGTCAAGGCAGAGGAGGTCGCGGAAGGGGCACACCTGCATCACCGCCATCCTCGTCCCCATCTCCGCCACCATCTCCTCCTGCTTCGTCGAGCGGCCATGTTGCGGACACAACGCTGGAGTTCATCCTGCACCTGCATGAGCCACCATGTGGCCGCCTTCGCCTTCCCGAGGCGTTCGTGAGGGTGCTGGAGATCGACCAACGACCGAGCATAAGGCTTCACATGAAGGGGTGTTGCAATGGCGACATGTGGGTGAACACAGGGTTCCCCGCCCCTCAAGTGATGTTCCTTCGTCAGGGTTGGAAGACCTTCGCACGTGCCCACTGCTTGATGAAGGGCCATGTTCTCCTTTTCAAGCTAGTGGAGAGCGACCTGCTCTCCGTCAAGGTCTTCGGGCGCTCGGGACACAGGCTACGGTGCTGCGCGGAGAGCTCGACCGACGACGAGAGCCCCTCCTCGAGCGGCGATGAGGGGGGAACCAGCGGGGAGGACGACGGGGACAGGTCCGACTAAGCGTCGGACGCCCCGTCCCTTGGCGGAGCCGGCAGCAGCAGCATCTGCACCTGGCCCTCTCTCCTGGCAAAGAGATTTGTCAGGGGTGGGGCCAGCTCCTTGAACTTCTCAGGGCCGCTACTTCTGGTAGTTGGCGCTGCGAGGCCGGAGAAGACGAAGAAGGTGGGTGGCGGGCCGTCAACTCGGAGTACGATGGTACTGACGCCTTCGTGCATATTGCCGGCCCGCTGCCTCATCTTTCGGCTTCTTTCCCGGCACCGTCATCACCAGCCTCCTCTTGGGCGGCCGTGGGGACGTTCTCTTGGTGTCTTCTGTAGCTTGTACCATACCTAGGCGCTCATTTTGCCCCCCTACCGTCCCGATCTGCTTCTTGAGGAGAGGGACAATAAAGGGATTACGAGCATCTTATCCATTTTTAGATCTTAAGCCTGTGGGCACTTGTTGAATTTAAACCTTGTAATCCCCTTTCTCAAGCTCACACTCCATATGAATTGCACTTGTTAAAAACATATTAATGAAGAAAATGGGTGCTTGCCTGGTTATTTTGTGCGCGAGCGAGGCCTACACCAAGGATCGAATCCTTGTTATTTTAAAATAAACATTGTCACCCGGCAACAGACCTTGCTGTCCTCCCGCTTTATAGCTCGACCACACTCACGCCCTCGGTGGAGGTAGGGGCAGTAGGTTTAGGCCCTTCGTTTGTTCCCTTTCCCTCGCACTTCAACCAAGTTCCAGCCCAAAGAAAGGTTCTTGGGCACGGGAAAGAGGGAGTACGGTGGTTCAAGGGTGTGCGAAGCTTCGTACATTCAAGTTCCATAAAGAAGTGTAGAGTGGGGGATGGAAGCCTTATCTGATTCTGCAGCCCCCGGCAACCTTGGATTGCCGGGGTTGGGGCGGCGGGCTGTTTCCCTCCTCCCCAAACAGCTCAGCAGAAACACCCGCGCATCCTGTGAACCAAAATAAAGGATGGGAAGGAGCAGAGAGACGCACACTCAACCTCTATGCTAGGGGTTAGTCGCCGCTAAGCACTGTTGACCCTAACAAAGAGAGAGAGTCAACCTAGCATGCATGCTAAAACTTAGGGCGCCATCGCTTCATTTATTTATGCTCAAGGTCTGCGCCTGGCTTTGTACATAGGGTTACATGCCTTGTCGGCAAGGCTAGTACAAAATGGGGGTTGCCGGGGCTCGCGGCAACCGCGCCTTAGGGGTAAAACTTGCGAAGATGTTTGATATTCCAGGAGTTGCTCACTGGAATGCCATCTTCTGTCTCCAAGCGGACTGCACCGGGCCTGGTGACTTGCATTACTCGATAAGGGCCCTCACACTTCGGGCCCTCGCACAGCAGCCCGAAGACGATCTTCCTCAAGGAGCATCGCATCCTCTTGGCGCAACTGCTCTTGCTCAAGCTCATCATAAGCGAGCACTCGAGGTGATCCGTATATGAGTTCCGTGGGGAGAACTGCCTCTGCCCCGTAAACCAGGGCAAATGGTGTCTAGCCAGTAGCTCGATTTAGCGTCGTTCTGATCGACCAAAGAACTGTTGGCAAATCATCAACCCAGTGCCTTCCGCACTTGTGCAGCTTGTCAAAATTCCTAGTCTTGAGGCCTCGCAACAATTCCGCATTTGCTCTCTCAGCTTGGCCATTACTTCTTGGATGAGCAACAGAAGCAAAACAAATCTTGCTACCGAGATCCTCAATGTACTGCATGAAGGCGCGGCTTGTGAACTGCGTGCCGTTGTCGAAGAACTTGGCAGCTAAATGTGTCATCACGTTTCTCACCGGCTCCACCTCCGGCCACTTTGTGAACTTGTCGATTGCGACATACAAGTACTCAAAGCCCCCGACAGCACGGGGAAAGGGGCCCAGTATATCGAGCCACCAGACCGAAAATGGCCAGGAAAGAAAGATGGTCTGAAGAGCTTGAGCCAATTGATGGAGCTTCTTTGAATGGAACTGGCATGTTCACACTTAGTCACTAGTGCCGTCGCATCCTGGAGGGCGGTGGGCCAGAAGAAACCTTGCCGGAATGCCTTGCCGGCAAGGGCTCTCAATCCTATGTGGGAGCCACACATGCCTCCATGTATCTCCGCCAACAGCCTTAGTCCGTCTTCCCGAGGAATGCACTTCAACTTCACGCCGTTCCATCTTCTTCTGTATAGGGCATCATCCACAAACTGGTACTTGCTAGACTGACGGGCTACTTTTTCTGCTTCTTCCTGCTCCTCGGGGAGCTCTCCTGTCTCGAGGAAATGGACGGTGGGCTGTGCCCATGCCGGAGCCTGGGGCTCGACGGCAAGGACTAAAGGCACATTTCCGGCCGTGAGGGCAGCTGCCTCTACGGCCAGGGCTTGAGGCCTCCTGCCGTGGTTGCTGCTCCCGGCAAGCTTGGGACAATAACGTCCTTCTTTGGCAGCTCACAGGGAGCTCGGCCGAAAGGAAATGCTTGTCGGGGCCCGCCTTCCTTTGTTTGCTTTCGTTTCCTTGCCGGGAAGGGTGGTCTCTTGAATCTCCTCGTCGGGCGTTGCGGTCCATTCTGCTATGAACTCCGCCAAGGCTCGGCTCTTGATTGTTGAAGTACTCTCAAACTTGACGCCAAAGCTCGACAGCTCCAATGCCCACTCCACAATCCTCCCAGTTGCATCTGGGTTGTGCAAGATTCATTGCAATGGGAGGCGGGTGACAACAGTGATCTTATGTGCTTGGAAATAGTGGCGCAGCTTTCTCGAGGCCATGAGAAGGCCGAAAAGTAGCTTCTGCATACCAGAATATCTTGACCTAGCCCCCTGCAAGAGGGAACTAACAAAATAAACTGGGTGCTTCACCATCATCTTCTTCTGTTCAACTTCGCCCATCTGCGCAGACTCCGCCTTGCCGGGATCGAGCCTTGCCGGGGGTTCCGCCTTGCTGGCGTCAAGCCCCACCGGGGAGGGCCCCAACCCATCATCTGGCGGCTTCGCTGCTGCCGCTGCTTCTCCCTCGAGTTCCCTCTATGCCACTAGCACAACACTGACCAGTTGATTTGTTGCCGCTAAGTATAGCAGCAATGGCTCTTGTGGTTTAGGTGCGACTAGTATCAGCGTGGAGGAAAGGCACCTCTTCAAATCTTGCAGTGCTTCCTCTGGCTCCGGAGTCCACTTTACTGGACCCGCCTTCTTCAAAAATTTTAAGAAGGGGAGGGCGCGCTCAGTAGATTTGGAGATGAACCTACTCAGGGCAGCAATGTAGCCGGCGAGCCTACGGACGTCCTTGATCTGTTTTGGCGCCTCAATCTGGTCAATTGCTTTGATCTTGTCGGGGTTCGCCTCGATCCCACGCTGTGACACAAAGAATCCGAGAAGCTTGCAAAGCGGAACGCCGAAGACACACTTCTCAGGGTTCAGCTTGAGGTTGATCTTGCGCAAATTTGCAAATGTTTCTTCTAAATCATGCACGAGCGTGTCCCTCTCCTTGGTTTTGACCACTATGTCGTCCAGATAAGCTTCCATATTTCTATGTAGTTGTGGCTCAAAACCAATTTGGACCACTCGAGCAAACGTTGAACCAGCGCTCTTCAACCCGAAAGTCATTCGTACAAAACTGTACGTACCACATGGGGTGATGAACGCGGTCTTTTCTATGTCTCCTTCATCATGAAGATCTGGTGGTATCCTGAATAGGCGTCGAGGAATGACAACAGGTCACATCTGGCAGTGAAGTCCACAATCTGATCGATGCGTGGCAGAGGGAAGGGATCCTTTGGAGAGGCTTTATTGATATCCTGTACTTTATACACAGCCTCCATTTCCCATTTGCCTTAAGCCACTCCACTGGATTGGCCAACCACGTTGGGTGGAGCACTCTTCTAACCAGGCCTGCCGCCTCCAACTTCCTGATCTCTTTGATGATGAACTCTTGTTGCTCCAAAGCTTGCTTCCTGACCTTCTGCTTGACGGGTCGTGCATGAGGACAGATAGCAAGATGGTGCTCAATCACCTCCCTGGGAACGCCGGGGATGTCGAATGCTTTCCATGCAAACACATCAACATTCGCCCGCAGGAAGGCGAGAAGCGCGCTTTCCTATTTGCTGTCGAGGGTGGAGCTTATAGTAAAAGCCCCGCCCATGCCGTCCTCCTTGACAGACACCTTCTTGGTTTCTAGTGGTGCAGCCTTGGATTTCTTGCTCTTGCCGATGGAGCTCTCTGGCACGTCCTCGACGAGAGCACCGCACTCTGAAGAGGCGCGCTTGTCGGAGTGGGTGCCGGAGGTCTTGCCGGAAGAGGCCTTGCCGAAAGTGGTCTTGCCGGCCTTCTTCCTTCCTGGGGCTTCAGCGGCAAGAGCAAGTGCCTTGGCGGCAGTTGGTGCAACTGCCTCTCGGTAGAGCTGGTCGGCGCAGATGAGTGCGTCTTTCTTATCAGAGGGGACGGTGATGATGGTCAGCGGCCCCGACATCTTCAATGTGTTGTAGGCGTACTGTGACACCGCCATGAACTTGGACAGCGCTGGGCGGCCAAGGATCCAGTTGTATGGCAAGGGGATCTCGGCGACATCGAAAACAATCTTCTCTGTCCTATAGTTCAGCTCTCCCCAAACGTAACGGGCAGCATGATCTTACCTTTCGGCTGACTCCTTCCTAGGTTGACCCCTTGGAACGTACCCGTCTCCTCGAGATCTCCATCAAGAATCTGCAGCTTCTTGATCACTGCGGTCGAGATCAAACTCAGACCGGCCCCACCGTCAACCAGCACTTTGGTGACCTTGAGGTGACCAAAGTTGTGCGATCAAGGTGATCCTCGGTGTCAAAAATGATGGGTGTGCGGGACCAGTTCAGTGGCTTCTGGGCGTCGAGCGATGGCTCTGCTGCAGTGACCTCATGCGCCCACTGCTTTAGTTGGCGGTGAGAGGTGTGCAGCGAGGCGCCACCGTCGACGCACATGGCCTCTGTAGCTTTCTGGAATTCATGCTCGCCGGACTCGTCATCCTTGTCGTGATCATCATCTTCCTCCTTCTCGTCGCGGCCCCGAACGGGCCTCTCTTGTTGACTGTCTTTGCCGCGGCGACCTCCTTGGCCGCCACGCTTCTTGCCGGACCCCTCAGCACCATCCTGACCCTTCTCCTTGTCCCGCCTTTCATATTCAGCTTTCTGCTTCTCTGCAAGCAGCTCAACCTATCGGAAGTTCTAGAGGTCATGGCCCTTGGTACGGTGGATCTTGCAGTACTGCTTGTCGGAGCCTCCTCGATTGTCGGCGTCCGCGAAGGCCCGGCAGGCGGCCCACCCGGCAACCTCCTTGTCGGGGTCGTCAGCCTTGGCCTTCTTGGCGGCGCCGTGGTCGCCGGATCCCTCAACGGCAAGCACAGTCTTGCTTTTACGCTTCCTATTGCGGCGTCGGCCCTTCTTCATCGGGCGACGACGTCTTCATCCGTGGAGTCGGTTTCCTCGTAGGCGTCCTCGCTGGGGTACTTTCTGCCTTCCTCAGCCTGAGCACACCTATCAGCCGGAACATAAAGTTCGGCCACAACCTTGACCTTGTTCATCGCCAGCTCTTCACGCATCTTGCAGTTGCGTACATTCTGATGGAACGCACTGATGACAAGCGGCGGGATGAACGTCTGGGATGGTGTACTGCACACGGTTGAATCTTTGCATGTACTTACGCAAGGACTCACCATCCTTCTAGGGGATGACATGCAAGTCACTTACCTGGCCAGGATCTTGGTGGCCTCCGGTAAAGGCGCCAACAAACTCGTGGCACAGGTCCGACCAAGAAGAGATGGAATCCACTGGCAGGTGCATCAACCACGACATGGCGTTGGGCTTAAGTGCCAACAGAAAGTAGTTGGTGAGCACCTTATCGTCGCGAGCCCCGGCGGCTTGCATCGTGATGGTGTAGATGCTGAGGAACTCCGACGAGTGAGTCTTGCCGTTGTAATTTTCCCCAACATCAGGTCTGAATGTGCGGTGGGAGGGCCACTGGAACTGCCGCAGCTCTCAGGAAAAGGTCGGACAACCCACCTCGTAAGGCAGGACGCCAGGCCCCCCCCGGTGCTGGGTGGTCCATAGCAGGCCCCGCGCGCTGATCCGACTGATGGCGTGTCTCCCATCGTCGCTCAATGGTGGTTCGAGCGTCTTCCTGGGCCCGCTCTCGAAGGATTAGGCGTTGGTCGCGGCAGGCTCGCGGGTCGGATGACGCCGTAGAAACATCGTCGCGTGCGTCGGCCCGGTGAGCCAGTGGCTGCTGGCCGCGCCACGCGGGGAGGAGAGTGCACCATGGTCGCGGCTTACATCGGCGTTACGGGAGCAGGGGTCCCCAGACTTGCACTGCGGCCTGCGGCGTGGCTCAAAGGGGGCCCATCACGGCCCATCTTCATCAACACAAGCTCAAGACCCTCGCGAGGGAGCCTAGCCTCATGAGCGGGGCGACAGGAGCTTCCTCGAGCCTGACCTCGTCAGGCTGGCTCGCGAGGAGGCGGAGAGATCAAGGCGGGGTACCTCACGAGGTGCCCATGACGCAAGCCATGATGACCAAGGGCGCCAGGCGGGCGCCAGCCCATGCAGTTTCCTCCTTTCCTCTTTGGTGCAAAGGGAGCAAGCGCAGGCGAGAGCATCAAGCAAATGTGTCCATTTCGGTGCAACGAGACCAAGACCAGTCCAACGACAGGAAGGAAGTCATTGTGGAGCCCAAGCCGGCGTCACCACCAGAGCCTTTGACAGGCGAGGACCAACTTTAGTCAGGATAAGTGTACCAGATGTTCCCCTTCAAAATGGCCAATTGTTGGCGCCCTTCCCGGTCAATATTTGGGAAGAGGCCCAGGGCCTCTGCCTATATAAGTAGAGCTAGCCACCATAGTAGAGACATCTGATCGGTAGCTGGATACACCTTGGACAGAGAGAGATAGAGAGAGAGAGAGAGAGAGAGAGAGAGAGAGAGAGAAGGTGACTGAACTCCCCTAAGCAGTTCAGCGCCCCGGCCAAGAACAGACCCTTGCGAGGCTGTTCTTCCTTGTATTGTTCATCACCATCAGCCCAAGAGGCATCCACCACACCACAAACTAGAGTAGGGTATTACACCACAACGGTGGCCCGAACTAGTATAAACCTTGTGTCTCTTGTGTTGTTCCTTTCGTAGTTTAGATCCAAGCGAGGCGGCGGGGTGCAGGTAGGTAGAGGGCGAGATTCCGCGCGCACCCCAGTGTTCGAACCTCAAGGGTCTGCCGGAACCCGAAATCCGACATTTGGCGCGCCAGGTAGGGGTGCGCCGGAATTCGTCTTCTGCCGCCCTGTTCTTCGTCGACCACCACATCCATGTCTGACGCTCGTCGAGCCCGCGCCGAGCGCTGAGCTGCTCTCGCTTCCCGCGTCGCCCAGACGGCTCCCGTCGGCGCGCGCCCTCGTCGTTCCCCGTCGCCTGCCGTCAACGCCGCCACCGGCCCGGCGGGGAACGAGCAGCAAGCATCGTTCCAGCATCCCTCCGTGAGGCAAAACGGCTGCACTGCTACCACCTCACTCGCCCCGGCTGGTTCTTCATCTCGCGCGTTCCGCGCGCCCATGGAGGCTCGAGCTGCGCTCATCGCGGCAAACAAGCTCCTGCACTACCGTCCCGTCGACGACGCCTACAAAGAGTGGCTCGACCACGTCGCCGAGCTCGTCCGCGCCGCAGGGGGCTCCCCCGCGCCGTCTGTCCCGCTGCACCGCACCCCGTCCTACGCGGGCGACGAAGCTCCGGGGGTGCCTCGGCCGCCTCCCCCTCAAGAAGGCGCCCTAGCCCCAAGGCGCGTGGTCCCTGGGCGGAACCCGCTCCGTCCGGCGCCAGCGCGGCAAGAGCAGAGCTGCCAGGAGGTCCCTCGCCCGCAAGAAGCTGCCCGAGTGCTCCCCGCTCCAGCTCGTCGCGACCACGCTCCTGCTCCGGCACGTCAAGACCCCGCGCTGCTCCCAGCTGCAGCACATGGGGACCTGCAAGACAAGGCTCTTCGTCACCCAAGGCCTCCCGTGGCCACAGCTGGCTGCCGTGCCTTCACCCTCGAGCTGCGCAGCGTCGTGTGGCTCGGCAAGTTCAAGCCGGACCTACCTCCTCGCTACGACGGTACGGCCGACCCCACAGAGTTCCTCCAGCTCTACGAGCTGGGCATCGAAGCCGCCAACAGAGACAAGAAGGTCATGGCGAACTGGTTTCCCATGGCGCTCAAGGACGGGGCCCGCACCTAGCTCCTAAACCTGGCCCCAGGCACGATCTCCTCCTGGGACGAGATGCGTACCCGCTTCATCGCCAACTTCCAAGGTACTCGTCACCGGCCACCCGCCGTGAGCGACATGCGCCACATCAAGCAACAACCCGGAGAGACCTTGCAGAAGTACATCCAGCGCTTCAACAACGCACGCCTCAAGATTCCCAAGGTGACCGAGGAGGCCATCATCTCCGCCTTCTCCGACGGTGTGCGCGACGTCAAGATGAAGGAGGAGCTGGCGATGCATGAAGATTTGTGCACTTCCTTGGAGCTGTTCAACTTGGCGACCAAGTGCGCCAGGGCCGAGGAAGGGCGTCTCTCCCTCCTCGAGCTGCCTGCCGCAGACCGAAGAGAAGAAATCCAAGGCCAAGGACGTGAAGCGCAAGGGGGCTGCCGTGCTCGCGGCAGAACCGGACACCAAGCGGGGCAGAGATAAGCCCGAGTCTTCCAAGGGCAGCCGGTACTGCGTGTACCATGACCTCCACACCCACAACACCAGCGAATGTCAAGAGCTCCGAGCCGTACGAGAAGGGAGGATCGGCCGACGTCCCGACCGCAGCGACCGGGGCTACGGCCGAGGAGGAGGAAGGAACATAGGATGCTGGGAAGACCGCGGCCCTCGCCAAGGATGGCGCGACCAACCTCACGAGGATAGCTGGCAAGACCCGCCTCGCGACGGAGGCTGGAGGGATCAGCCTCGCGAGGATCGCCCGCAAGGCAACGCAGGCCTCCCTCCTCTGCCGCCGCAGCCAAGGAGAAATGAAGACCATCATCGGGCCGAGGGGCTGGGGCTTCAGGAGCCGCGTGGGATTGCCTGCATCCTGGGCGGAGCTCAAGCCCCAGCCTCTCAACGCATCTTCAAGAAGTTCGCCCGCGAAGTGAATGCAGTCCACCCCAAGCTCGAAGCCACACGCCCCCTCAGGTGGTCGGCGTGCACCATCACGTTCAGCTCAGCGGATCAGCTCAAGTGTGCGGCCACAGCCGGAGTCCTCCCGATGCTCGTTTCCCCAATCATCGCGAACGTGCTAGTCACCGAGACCCTCATCGATGGCGGGGCAGGGCACAACGCCCCGTCTGTGGAAGCGTTCAACAATCTCCAAGTGCCTTACAATCAGCTTCAGCCAACCAAGCCTTTCTCTGGGGTCACCGACGGCTCCACAGTCCCGATCGGGCAGGTTCGCCTCCCTGTCACCTTCGGCGCACGCGACAACTACCGCACCGAGCTCATCGACTTCGATGTCGCCCACATTCGCCTGCCATACAACGCCATCCTCGGGTACCCAGCGCTGGGCAAGTTCATGGCCGTAACCCACCACGGCTACAGCGTCCTCAAGATGCCAGGAAGTGGCGGAGTCATCATGATGCCCTGCGAAGAGAAAGACGCGATGTGCTCCACAGAGCGAGCCTTCGAGCCGCATCACTGGAAGACCCGGATCGCGGAAGCAGGAGGCTTCCCGAGACCGCCCCCAAGAAGAAGAAGACGTCGTCCGGCCCGGCCCCTCAGGAGGCAGGCCCCTCAGGGTCCGCGCCTGCTCAGGGGGAACCTCCTTCTATCGCATAGGAAAGCGCGCCCGGCGCCCTCCTCAGGCAGGGCTCGGGGGCTCCCCCTTGGAGGGCCACCGACCTTGCTAAGGTCACGAGGGAGGCGCTTGGGCACCACTTGGAGGCGTGTTTTGAAGCACGCTTCCCTCAAGAAGGAGCAAGGCAAGGAGGGCCAAACCCTTAGGAGTTCGTCAGCAAGATCGTTCAGGAGCTGCAGGAGTCAAGAGTCATGAGTGGCAGCCACCGCCTGCCTGCCGTGGCTCCCCATCCAGGTGAGGATGGTGGGCTGCGCGTCTGCATCGACATACCAGGGCTCAACTGAGCCGCCTCTCAGGAGCACCTCTGGCCCTCTCGCATGGGGCGCTGCGAAGGTCCACCCGACAGCTACGTTTGCATGCCTTACGGCCTGCCAAACGCGGCCGCCACGTACCAGCGCCTCATGAGGGACATCCTGGAGGCTCAAGAGGCCAGGCGTTCTGCAGCCCTGGCGGAGATGGAGATGGTCCACGAGGATCCACCAGCGCCTCCGGAGCCTCCCGAGGCCCCTGAGCCTGGGGGCTCGTGAGGATCGGCTCCCGCAGCCCACCGAGTCTGCTGCACCAACACCCTTTCGTCTTCAACGCTACCAGGTGACATCTTTCAAGTTTCATTTCCATTGGGAGCGCCCCCCCAGGGCTGCATTATTCCCAGGCTGCATGGGTCCGTCCCTGCGGCGTGTATTCCTTTTACTTCCTGTTCCTAGCTTACCTTGTTGGGGGCGCCCTTCGGGTTGCATCATCCCCAAGTCGCTCGGGTCCGACCCGGCGATGTTCGTCTTCTTTGCGCTTATCTAAATGGACTTGCTCCTTCGTGATTAACATGCTTGACCTAGTTGCCCGCTCAACTGACACCAACTGATGGAGCTGCTCCCTAACGGCACGACGCTTGCGCATGGGTCTGTCCCTGCAACGCCGACAAACCTGAATGGCTGAGCTCTGGCCGCCGCAGCCCCGCATAGCGCTACCTCGTCAAGCCTTCAGTGCCTCGTCACCCCTCCGGGGCAACCAACGGCTGGCTGTCGGTCGTGACGGCGAACTTTCGTTCTTTCTGTGATGAGCCCGCAGGATCTCTTCAAGGAGCAGCGTCAGGCGAGGCCCCCACGGTGTCTCCTTCACTCTCACCCGCGCGAAACGCTTGCACGTTAAAGGGGGGGTGCCTGAGCATCGTGACTCAGGGCTCCTACTGGCTCTCCAGCCCTCACCCTCTGGCCTTGTCCACGGCATCGCGACCTGGCATACCAGCGACGACCGAGACTCGCTCGAGGGCCGGGACCCGAGGACGAGAGCGAAAGGGGAGCAAAGGCGAGGGGAGGGACACGTGAGGACCTCGCCAAGCGACCCCTCGCCTGCCGATGCAAGGACCCGGCAACGCACCAGGAAGCGACTCCTGATTCTCGAGATAAGACACCCTCCGGAAGCATTAACTAACACGACATCGTCCCCTCACCAAATGCAATCCCGAGTTAGCGACGTCGCTCTCCTTTCTCACCGAACGATGGCTGCTTGAGCGCTAAGGGGGACCTCCTGAGCATCGCGACTCAGGGGCTCTTACCGGACCCCGGGCCGCTCACCTCTTGGCCTTGACCACGGCATCGCGACCTGGCATACCAGCGACGGCTGAAGCTTGCCTTGGGATTGGGACCTATCGGCGCAGAGCATCAAGCCCTCGGAAGGTTCGAAAGGGAGAACTGGGATAAGGCGGAATGAGCAACTCGCGCTGTTTCACAACAAGGATCATATTAACAAACAGGACCACAGGCACCTTACAAGCCCCCACGGGGCGCGCTTTTGATTCCTCGCAGGGAGCAGATCCTAAAGAACGCTAACTATACGCGCTCCTGCAAAAGATGCCATCATCAACAGTGGGCCGTCGGGCACCGGCGCCAACCCCATCCAGATCAGGGGCGGCGACAGCCTGCCGAGCCCGCCCTGCTCCGAGAGCGGCGCAGGATCGGGGGCTCGTAGCTGTCGTCGCTCGTCTCCGGAGTCGCGAAGAGCTCGGCGGAGTCGCTGGATCCTTCGACGCCTCCCCCGCCTGAGGAGCTGCTGAGGGAGCGGCCAGCGAGCCTAGCCCTCACCGCGGCAGGGCCTCGATCACCTCTCCCGGGGCAGCACTCCAGCCGGCGCCCTTCCGCATCGATGACCTTGAAGAGCATGACCGAAGCGCCATCGTACTCCAGGTGGATCGCGAGATCGCCCCTTGTCCTGCAGACCCGGGCGATCTCGCCCCAGCCTTGAGTCATGTAGACCTCGCCCGGGGCAACGACCTCAACCTCTGCCCCGGTTGCGAGGGTGCCGCAGCCGGCGTGCTGCAGCCAGAGCTCCAGGGGTCCTCCCCGCGGAATCGCGGAGGCGAAGAAGGGAGGAAGGCGAATCCAAGACCGAGGAGGCATGGCGGCATGGAGTACGAACTCCCGGGAGGAACCCTCGGCGTGGACTCCAGGGGGGACGACGCGCACCTTCGCGGACCACGGTGTCGGCGACGGCGTCGCCCGTGGCGTTCGGCATCAACCCCTTCAGAGCCCTCGATATGGGCGTACAAGGGAAGCAGGAACCCCGGTGGTGGCCGCTCGCACCAGGGCCTCGACACCACCTGGTGGGCACCCTCATTCCGGTGGCAGAGGGTTAGCCGTTTCTTCGGTGGGAGCGGGTCAGGACCCACTCGAGGAGCCTTTCCCTTCTCTGCCGTGGAGAACTGGCGGATCGGAGCCATTGCAACAAGATGGATCAAGAACCGGGAAGAAGAAGAAGCAAGCAGAAACAGACCAGAGGAGCACTCACCGTTCCGTACTTAAAGCCAAAGGAGGCCAACCGCCGACCTCCACGATCGCAGGTAATCATGGCCCGCTTTGCATGCAGGGACTTGTCAACTCGTGCAGTTGCCGAGGAGGCGTGGGGGAACACTGCCGCCCACGTCCAATCAACCGCCAGGCGGCGCCCAAGGCCGCAGGCTGTTAGGGCGCTTGGCGCCGCAGACTTGCCCCTTCGCCTCTGCTCAGCCAAGTCCGGCGCGCCTTGGGCCCGGGCTACTGTCGGCGTTCGGGAACGGGGTCCCAGACTTGCTCGCCTGCGCCTGCGGCGTGGCTCAAAGGGGGCCCATCGCGGCCCATCTTCATCAACACAAGCTCAAGACCCTCGCGAGGGGCCAAGCTTCGCGGGGCGGACGACAGGGAGCTTCCTCAGGCACGGCCTCGTCAAGCTGGCTCGCGAGGAGGCGGAGAGATCAAGGCGGGGTACCTCACAAGGTGCCCATGACGCAAGCCATGACGACCAAGGGCGCCAGGCGGGCGCCAGCCTGTGCAGTTTCCTCCTTTCGTCTTTGGTGCAAAGGGAGCAAGCGCAGGCGAGAGCATCAAGCAAAGGTGTCCATTTCGGTGCAACGAGACCAAGACCAGTCCAACGGCAGGAAGGAAGTCATTGTGGAGCCCAAGTCGGCGTCACCACCAGAGCCTTTGACAGGCGAGGACCAACTTTAGTCAGGATAAGTGTACCAGATGTTCCCCTTCAAAATGGCCAATTGTTGGCGCCCTTCCCGCTCAATATTTGGGAAGAGGCCCAGGGCCTCTGCCTATATAAGTAGAGCTAGCCACCATAGTAGAGACATCTGATCAGTAGCTGGATGCACCTTGGACAGAGAGAGAGAGAGAGAGAGAGAGAGAGAGAGAAGGCGACTGAACTCCCCTAAGCAGTTCATCGCCCCGGCCAAGAACAGACACTCGCGAGGTTGTTCTTCCTTGTATTGTTCATCACCATCGGCCCAAGAGGCAATCCACCACACCACAAACTAGAGTAGGGTATTACACCACAACGGTGGCCCGAACTAGTATAAACCTTGTGTCTCTTGTGTTGTTCCTTTCGTAGTTTAGATCCAAGCGAGGCGGTGGGGTGCAAGTAGGTAGAGGGCGAGATTCCGTGCGCACCCCAGTGTTTGAACCTCAAGGGTCTGCCGGAACCCGAAATCCGATAGCATCCCCGACCCTCCCATCGCCGGCACATGTCGTCTTGACAGAACACCGGCACGAGGGGCCGTCGGGAGTGGCCCATCTTTGTTGGCGAGGCTCACAAGGCTTCAGATGGTGCCCCTCCACTCGTCGAGCTTATCCGCAGCAGGGGGGAAGTCAAGCAGCAGTTGTGTAGATCGTGACGAACTCCGACTTCTAACTAGGTTAGAAGGAGCTCTGTCACGGTCTCGCGGTCGCACGCCGCTTCCGCGGGCGTCCGAGCGTGCGCGCCGGCCTGGTGCGTCCTGCGAGTGGCGCACAGGGCTCTTTCCGCGGTGGTGCCCGGGGGCTCTGGCATAACGGTGTCGCTCATCGCGTGCGGCCAGGGAAGGCCGCGGTGCGGGTGCCAGCTCGGGCGCCATAGAGGTTGCCACGTCGCCCGTGGTTACCACGTCCCCGCCCCCGGGCCCAGCGGCATGTGGCTAGTCGTCTCGGATTCGAGCGACGCCGCTCGCCTGGCGCCGATCGCCAGAGTGTCGTGGATGCTCGCGGGCCATGTCTCCGGCCCCATCCGTGGCCACCCGGTCACCTGCCCGCGTTGGCGTGGACAGGCCGGCTCCGGGCGACACGGTCGCTATGATCCCCTTTCTCTTGGGGCCATGGTGATGATGAAGTCGATGTGCTGACCTATAAACTGGATTTTCACAGCCTGCACCCCCCCTACCTGGCGCGCCAAAGATGTCGGTGGAAACGACACCTATGGGATCACGGGAAACCCCTTCTAAGGTCGCCGGGCACGGGGCTGTGGAAAGAGCAGGTTTAAGAGACCAACACGGGAAATTTATCCAGGTTCGGGCCGCAAGTGATGCATAATACCCTAGTCCTGCTGGCTTGTGTTTATCTGGTGTTCTTGGATGAGGGAGTCCTGGATTAGGGGGTATCCGGACAGCCGGACTATATCCTTTGGTCGGACTGTTGGACTATGAAGATACAAGATTGAAGTCTTCGTCTCGTGTCCGGATGGGACTCTCTTGGCATGGAAGGCAAGCTAGGCGATACGAATATGTAGATCTCCTTCTATTGTAACTGACTCTGTGTAACCCTAGCCCCCTCCAGTGTCTATATAAACCGGAGGGTTTAGTCCGTAGGAAAACAACAATCATACCATAGGCTAGCTTCTAGGGTTTAGCCTCTACGATCTTGTGGTAGATCAACTCTTGTAATACTCATATTCATCAAGATCAATCAAGCAGGAAGTAGGGTATTACCTCCATAGAGAGGGCCCGAACATGGGTAAACATCGTGTCCCTTGCCTCCTGTTACCATCCGCCTTAGACGCACAGTTCGGGACCCCCTACCTGAGATCCACGGTTTGACAATCGACATTGGTGCTTCCATTGAGAGTTCCACTGTCGTCAGCTGCAAGGTTTGATGGCCCCTTCGATCATCGACAACGATGCGGTCCAGATGAGGTTTTCCTCCCGGACAGATCTTCATGTTCGGGCGGCTATGGGCCAACTCGTTTGGCCATCTGGAGCAGATCGAGAGCTACGCCCCTGGCCATCAGGTCAGGTTTGGAAACTTGAATTACACTGCCGATATTCGCGGAGACTTGATCTTCGACGGATTCGGGCCCATGTCAGGTGTGCCGCACGATCACGACGAGCACGATATAGCTCCGCCGTCGGACGGTGTTCGGGAGATCACGCCAACAACTACTCCGGCCTCTAGTCTGGAGCAAATCGCGCCATCTGAGAACAGGAGGATAGACTCCGCCACGGAAGCCGCGCCCTCAGTGGCGATAGAGCCGAATACTGACCTTACCCCTCACAGGAACCGTGCCGCCGAACTTCTGGACTCGTCCTAGGCCACGGACTCCGTACCACCCGCGCCCATGCCTATGGAATCCGATTGGGCGCCGGTCATGGAGTTCACCTCCGCAGATATCTTTCACCACTCGCCCTTCGGCGACATACAGAACTCATTGAAATCTCTCTCCCTATCCGGAGAACCTTGGCCGAACTATGTCCGGCTAGAGTGGGATGCGGACGAAGAAGAAATTCAATCCCCACCCACCACCCACTTAGTAGCCATCGCCGATTTATTTAACTGACATGCTCGAATTCGACTCCGAAGACATCGATGGTATGGACACCGATGCCGGAGGCGAACAGGAACCACTGCCCACAGGGCACTGGACCGCCACCTCATCATACAATAGATACATGGTGGACACACCCAAAGCAGCCAATGGCGACAAGACAACGGAGGATGACCCCTCCAAGAAGCAACCTCAGCGCCGACGTCAGCGGCGCCGCTCTAAGTCTCGCCATAGCAAAAGCGGTGATACCGGCACAGGAGATTACAGTAGTCCGGGCAGTGCCGAAGATGATGACAATCCCCTCCAGAACGATCAAGAGCCGGAGGATGAACAAGCCAGCCCTCCTAAGAGAGCGCGGCAGAGGGAGAAAGCGGAGGGCGACAACTATATGCCTCCCTCCGAAGACGGTGAGCCTCGACGACAAAGAATTTGTCGTGCGGAGGATCCCGTCGGCGAGGCGCTTTAAGCGCCCGGCTTATTGCCACAAAGAACAGCACGAGGAAAAAGCAGCAACAGCTTCGAGCTGATCAGGATCTGCTAGCAGATAGATGGACTGAAGTCCTTGCAGCTGAGGAGTACGAACTCGAACGCCCTTCCAGAGGTCACCCTGCGTTCGATGCTGCTGATCGGCCACCCTGTGGCCGAGATAGAGAGGCAGTGCGGCTTGAAAATCAGCCTGCACCCCGCACCATTCAAACAAACATACCAAGGCAACGGGAAACACACAAGACCTGCGAGACGTATTGGAAGATAGGGCAAAACACTCTAGATCGATCTATGGATCACGGGGCCGTGCCCCTACAAGGGACGGTGAACGCCTCGCCGGATACAATAAAAGCAATTCTGGACGGGCCGAATACAGCAGGCAAGACTCATACGAGCTGCGTCGCGACATAGCACAGCACAGAGGCGCGACACACCCCCTATGCTACACCAATGAAGTAATGGAGCATGAATTCCCAGAAGGATTTTAACCTGTAAACATCGTATCATATGATGGTACAACAGATCCCGCGGTATGGATCAAGGACTTCCTCCTCCACATCCACATGGCCCACGGTGATGATCTACATGCCATGAAGTACCTCCCATTAAAACTCAAAGGACCAGCTCGGCATGGCCTGAATAGCCTGCCAGCAGACTCCGTCGGCTGTTGGGAGGATCTGGAAGACACATTTCTCGACAATCCAGGGCACTTATGTGTGACCACCAGACGCCGATGACTTGAGCCACATAATTCAGCAGCCAGGGGAATCGGCTAGGCAATTCTGGACACGGTTCCTAACAAAGAAAAACCAAAATGTCGATTGTTCGGATGTAGAAGCCTTAGCGGCATTCAAGCACAACATCGGTGACGAGTGGCTCGCCCGGCACCTCGGTCAGGAAAAGCCGAAATCAATGGCAGCCCTCACGACACTCATGACCCGCTTTTGCGCGGGAGAGGATAGCTGGCTGGCTCGTAGCAATAACATATCAAGGAACCTTGGCACTTCGGATACCAAGGACAGCAACGACAGGTCACGTCGCAGCAAACACAAGCGCCACAGCAACGGTGATAGTGCTGAGGGCACGACAGTCAATGTCGGATTCAGAGGCTCTAAATCCGGTCAGAAGAAAAAGCCATTCAAAAGAAGTACTCCGGGCCCGTCCAGTTTGGACCGCATACTCGATCGCTCGTGTCAAATAGGCGGCACCCCCGATAAGCCAGGCAATCACACCAACAAAGAATGCTGGGTGTTCAAGCAGGCAGGCAAGATAAATGCCGAAGACAAGGACAAGGGGCTGCACAATGATGACGAGGAGGATCCCCGGCCGCCGAACATGGGAGGACAGAAGAGTTTCCCCCCACAACTGAGGACAGTAAACAAGATATACGCAACCCACATCCCCAAAAGGGAATGGATGCGTGCACTAAGGGACGTATACGCGAAGGAGCCCGTCGCCCCAAAGTTCAACCCATGGTCCTCTTGTCCGATCACATTTGATCGTAGGGACCACCCCACGAGTATCCGTCATGGCGGATCCGCCGCATTGGTCCTAGACCCAATCATCGACAAATATCACCTCACTCAAGTCCTTATGGACGGTGGCAGCAGCCTGAACCTGCTTTACTAGGATACAGTGCGCAAAATCGGTATAGACCCCTCGAGGATCAAACCCACCAAAATGACCTTTAAAGGCGTTATTCCTGGTGTAGAGGCCCACTGTACGGGCTCAATCACACTGGAAGTGGTCTTCGGATCTCCGGACAGCTTCCGAATCGAGGAGTTAATCTTCGACATCGTCCCGTTCCGCAGCGGCTATCATGCACTGCTCGGGCGCACCGCATTTGCAAGATTCAATGCGGTACCGCATTACGCATACCTCAAGCTCAAGATGCTAGGACCTAGGGGGGGTCATCATAGTCAATGGAAACACAGAACGCTCGCTCCGTAGGGAGGAGCACAATGCGGCCCTCGCAGCAGAAGCTCAAAGCAGCCTTTTGAGGCAATCGACAAGTTCGGCGATCAAGCCCCCAGACACCGTCAAGCACGTCCGTATTAACCTACAACAGGATCGCCTGGTACGCTCAGAGTTCGCCTAGCAATTCCTCCCCCGCCCTAGTCTTAGTACAATGGCAAAGTTCGTCCCACGTGTGCATAATTACGCATTGAAAATACCATGGGTATAGGCGGGGGCACGGTCACGGCGTGTCCCACAATGCGGTTTAACCGCACTAGGGGCTTACTACCTTCATCACTCTCTCTCTTTCAGGACTCTACTCCCTGGAAGCCTTGTCTGGTAGTACGGTAGCCAGACACATGATACAACACCCAAGGAGGCAGGAGGCTATGTCGTACAAACGGAATCCCCAGGTGGTCTCTGATAATGAGCTAAATACCTGTTTTAAGATACCAGTCCGCATCTTGCCCTTGGATGGGACATGTCAAATAATCCTATTGTTTGCTTACCGCACCACTTGTATCATTATGCTTTAATGCATTTCTTAAATAAACAATGCATAGGACTAGTCTATTATTGCATCCTATATTCTTTTATATATATGCTTATCTATGACAATCAACACCCGTACACTGTGGTACGGCAAATACGCCAGGGGCTTCCGTATACCCCATAATTCTGCGTGAGAAGTCCGAACACTTTCGACAGTGCGGCACCCCGAACTTATAGCATTATATGCATCAGCTCCGAATCATGTCTTGGGTCAATAGTTGGGTTTGCCCGGCTCCCATGTTTTGGTACCTTACGTTCTGCTATATCGGCTAAGGTAGCACTGGGAGAACTACTGCGATTGTGCCCTGGTTCTTCCGGCCGAGCACCTCAGTAGAGGAAGCTAAAACTGACTGTCATGATGAGGCGAGAGTTGGTCGCTATTCGCGAGGTCTCAAGTCCCTAAAGACTTTTTCCGCTTCAGGCGAGGAGCCGGCCTTGTCCGTCTTAGGCGTGTATAGCGCCCCAAATTCGGCTTTCCAAAGACTAGGGGCTTCGCCAAAATTTAAAATTGTAGACTTCTATGGCTAAGTGAGAGCGATAAAGCATTATAGTTTGATTGCCTGGTTCGTTGCGCTGAACACCTCCCTCGAAGGACCCAAGAATGGGAAAAAGAGTGCTCAGATTTATCCCGAACACCCCAGCACTAGTTGCATGGGGGCAGAAGCCGACGACTAGCAACTCTCAGAATTTATAAAACGGCCGCACAGAAGGTAATATTTTAAATACAAAAGTGTTGCATAACGAACATGAACTAGTTTTCATAAACACAAGGACCACATGAGCAAGTTCATTCAAAGATAACATCTTTGGTGCATTCGTCCGCCACGAGACGGGCACCCTTCAGTACACTTTCATAATACAATTCGGGGTGGCGATGCTCCTTGCCCTGCGGCGGCCCCTTCTTCACCAGCATTTCGGCGTCCATCGCCCAGTGCACCTTTGCACGGGCAAGAGCCCTGCGTGCACCTTCGATGCAGACGGACCGCTTGATGACTTCCAGCCGTGGGCAGGCATCTACAAGCCGCCTCACCAGGCCGAAGTAGATGTTGGGAAGGGAATCGCTAGGCCACATCCGGACTATAAGGCCCCTCATGGCCTGTTCGGCCACCTTGTGGAGCTCGACCAGTTGCTTCAGCTGGTCGCTCATGGGCATCGGGTGTTCGGTCCCAGTATACTGAGACCAGAACAACTTCTCCGTCGAGCTCCCCTCCTCGGCCCGGTAGAACTCCGCGGCGTCAGACACACTACGGGGCAGATCTGCGAACGCTCCTGTAGAGCTCCGAACTCGGGTAAGTAAAAGGAAAATTTCTTTCGCATACCTACTTTGCATAATGAATGCCTTACCCGCCGCTATCTTCTTCACCGCCTCAACTTCCTGGAGGGCCTTATGGGCTTCGGCCTTGGCATTTTTTGCACTTTCGAGGGCCTGGGCAAGCTCGGACTCTTGCGTCCTCGATTCAAGCTCCAGGGACTCATGCTTCATGATGAGAACCTAGAGCTCTTGTTGCACCTCACCTACCCGGGCTTCGTTTCTTTCTCGCTCAGTGCGCTCCTTGGCCACTTTGTTTTTGGCCTCGGACAGCGCCTTCTTGAGGGTCGCCACTTCGGTCGTGGCCCCTGGCAAAATTCATGATGATACTATTATCCTGCAACCAAATCTTTCTTTTTTTCATATTGACAAGGTATTGCTTACCTTTGTTCTCCTCGAGCTGCCTCTTGGCAAGATCGAGCTCTTCCTGGGATCGCTCCAGTCCTGTAGAAAGTGGTGACCTCCGCATGATATGTGCGGCGGCCAATGAGGAAGCCGCAGATTCACATAGACATACTATAATTAGACTCCTGTGATTATTATTCGATCCTCTATTCGGCTTTTCTTCGCGAGCCAAACAGCAGCATCGAGGGCTACCGTCTGCGTGTGGTGATATTTCCCTATAATTTAATTACTTACCCGAAAGCTTGTTAGGAGGTGGCGCAAGCTTCAGTTAGTCCACTTTTGGCGGACTGAACCTTCTCCATCACTGCACTCATGATAGTGCAGTGCTCTTCGTCGACGGAAGCGCTTCCAGCAAGTTGTCCGGTGCCTCCGGATGGACAAAGGTCACCGGCACGGGCGGCTTGCCCCTCTTCACAGATGGTCGCCTGAGAGAATCCGGAACCACTGGAGGTTCCGTAGCGATGTTGTTGGAGGCGAACTCGGAGCCCATGGGAGTCTTGCTCCCTTTGTGCCCAGGGTCCGGAGTGTCGCCTTGAGGCGCCTCCAGAACTACCTCCCCCCGGCTTGGTGCCTTTGGAGACAACACCTCGGCGTTGTCCGTAGGGCGAGGGGTGGAGGCGATCGGAAGTGAATCGCTATTCATATCCGACGGGTCCAAAGAACCATCCGACGAAGATACGTCGATATGGGCTTGGGACGGACTGCATAATCATGTTCGGCGTGATGAGAAGCAGTGCAATAAAATATATCAAGAATTATTATGGTATCCGGATACTTACGACTTCGCCAGGGGCTTGTCCCTGGGCAACCACTCGTCGTCGCTGTGGGCGGCGGTCGTGGAGCAGTCCGGAAGGAAGGTCCTTCCTTTCTTGGACCCTTCGGCCTCCCCGGTTGGGGCGGCCTTCCTTTTCTTGTCTCCCCCGGCTGGGGGAGAACTTTCCTCTTCCTCCTCGTCATCGTGGGAGGAGTGCGCCTCGGAGTGTTCGGACGATGAGTCCAACACAACCTTGCGCCGGAGACCCTGTCGGGTCCCCGTGGGCTTCTTCTTGACCGTCTTCGCTGGCACCTCGTAAGGTGCCGGAGTCAGCATCTCCGTCAGGAGAGCGTCTGCTGGATCTTCGAGCAGGGGGCTGGGTAGTCAATCCGCTCGGCCGTCTCCACCCATTCCTGTCAAAGGCATGAGGGCTTAGATCCTGCACATGATCAAACTGAGGAAACTAAACATCTTGTGATTTGTAAAAACCTACCGGATTGGCGTGGCACTTTGCGCTGAGTCCGTGGTCCTCGGTAAGGGGAGGAGGTTCCTCGGCACCTTTAAATAGCACCTTCCAGACGTCCTTGTGCGTCGTATCGAAAAGCTCTTGCAGCGTCTGGTGCTTGGCCGGGTCGAACTCCCACATATTGAATACCCGTTGTTGACACGGGAGAATCCGACAGAAGAGCATGACCTGGACCACATTGACAAGCTTGATTTTCCTGTTCATCATGTTCCTGATGCAGGTCTGGAGTCCGGTCAGCTCTACCGGGTTTCAACAGGACATGCCCTTCTCTTTCCAGGAGGTGAGCCACGTGGGGATTCCGGATCGGAACTCGGGGGCCGCCACCTAGTTGGTGTTGCGCGGCTCGGTGATGTAGAACCACCCCGATTGCCACCCCTTTATGGTCTCCACATAGGAGCCCTCGAGCCATGTGACATTGGGCATTTTTCCCACCATGGCGTCGCCGCATTCCGCTTGCTGGCCGCTTACAACCTTCGACTTGACAGTAAAGGTCTTCAGCCACAGGCCGAAGTGGGGTTGGATGCGGAGGAAGGCCTCGCACACGACGATAAACGCTGAGACGTTGAAGATAAAGTTCGGAGCCAGGTCATGGAAGTCCAGCCCGTAGTAGAACATAAGGCCGCGGACGAATGGGTGGAGAGGAAATCCCAGTCCGCTGATGAAGTGGGTGAGGAAGACCACCCTCTCGTAAGGTTCCGGGGTAGGAACGATCTTCCCCGTGTCGGGCAGCCGTGCGCGATATCCGCGGCCAAGTATCCGGCTCCCCACAGCTTCTTGATGTCCTCCTCCGTGAAGGAGGATTTCATCCACTTGCCTCCCGCTCCGGACATGATTGAAGTGGTTTGAGGAGAAAAGGTGCAAGCTTGGGCGTTGGAGCTCGAGTGCGCAAGAATGGATATGCGAGAGGGAAGAAGGCGTGGGTGAAAGAGGTGAAGTCCTTATCCCTTTATAAAGGCGGACGAAACTATGCGCCCCCACTTGCCTAGTAAAACTCGCTTGATCCCCAAGCACCGTAATTGATGGCGCGGTTGGGTTACCCATGTCCGTATTGATGAGAATCCCGTGATAAGGGGACACGATCTCTGCTTCGACATGACGTGCCTAGGAAACTGCCTCGCGATATGTGCGGTGGCTGGTTGTGAAAAACGGTTCGAATAATGACCGGGCCATGGCGTGATGTCATGCTATAATACGTCAGCAGATTGGATTTGTGGAAATATTATTCTCTCTACGGCGGAATGTGGAACTTGTTTTGCAGAGCCGGACACTATCCTTGTGTTCAAGATCTTCTATGGAGTATTCGGAGGAGGAACCCGCCTTGCAATGCTAAAAACAATCTGCGCGCCGGACTCATCGTCATTGAAGCCTGGTTCAGGGGCTACTGAGGGAGTCCTAGATTAGGGGGTATCAGGACAGCCGGACTATATCCTTTGGCCGGACTGTTGGACTATGAATATACAAGATTGAAGACTTCGTCTTGTGTCCAGATGGGAATCTCTTGGCATGGAAGGCAAGCTTGGCGATACGGATATGTAGATCTCCTTCTGTTGTAACCGACTCTGTGTAACCCTAGCCCCCTCCGGTGTCTATATAAACCGGAGGGTTTAGTCCAGAGGGAAAACAATAATCATACCATAGGCTAGCTTCTAGGGTTTAGCCTCTACGATCTCGTGGTAGATCAACTCTTGTAATACTCATATTCATCAAGGTCAATCAAGCAGGAAGTAGGGTATTACCTCCATAGAGAGGGCCCGAACCTGGGTAAACATCGTGTCCCTTGCCTCCTGTTACCATCCGCCTTAGACGCACAGTTCGGGACCCTCTACCCGAGATCCGCCGGTTTTGACACCGACATTGGACTAGCTACAAAGCGTGCAAGGGTCCAAAAAGTCTGAATCCTCTCTCAGTACGCCACGGGCCTCCTTTTATAGTCAAAGGGGCTGCCACAGTGGCACACAGGAGGTGGAAAGTTGTACAGTAGTCGAGTTTATCGCATGACATCACATGACAAAATGCATTAAATGCACTACTTAGGTGTCCTCTTGCTTTATCAGGGATGGTAACGAGGCCCATCCCGTCTGTCACCGCTTCGCCTTGCTTCGCCATGCGTCCAGGCCAATGAGGCATGCAGCGCCATGTAGGCTGGCAGGCTGTTGAGCTAGTGTGGTGGCAGGGTCTTCACGAAGATCTTCATGCCACCACGTAGGTGCTTGACTAGTTGGCTTAGGAGCCACGTACTGCCACGCGGGTACCTTCTTAGCTAGTGGGTCGGCCGCTGGGTTGGGGCGGCGACGGGGCAGCAAGGCCTTGTCGCGGTCCTCCTGATATTCTCAGCAAGGGTCTTGCTGGGGCCTCGTGGGTATCTTCGGCAGGAGCCTTGCCGGGGCCTCATGGGCATCCTCGGCAAGGAGGCTCGCCGTTGACGTAATTTCTCATTCCTACCTAGGCCTCGCAGGCCCTTTGTCTTCACAAATATCTGCATGCCACCATGGAGGTGCTTCCCGAGCCTTGGTTCCAATGTGGTTGATGGCATCAGAACTTCTAGACTCAAGGGTGGCGGCCCCGTTGGTGTTGGGCAGGTTGCCCCGGCAAGGCTCTTGCCGGGGCTGTGAAGGCCATCCCGGCAAGGGCCTTGCCGAGGGAGTTTCACCTCGCCCTTCTGCTCTTCATGCTTCTGGTCTTGAGCATGGCTCTGGTAGTCTCGTGGCTTTGCTTCCTCTTCTATTCCGCCAAGCGCGGCCGCAGGCGTGTGGCTACAACTGCCCGTGCACAAGTAAAGCGGTGCAAAAAGGACCCCTACTTCTGTACACCGACATGCTGCCACAATTTCAGTGCAAACTTAACTGCAGCAAGTTCAAGGTCATGGACTAGGTAGTTCTTTTGGAAATACATTTTGGAATTCACAAACGATGGGAGTGTTTTCAATTCTCACAAGAGGAGAAGTGTTTCACGCATTCAAGGAATAAATCCGTGCTTCGGCATTACAAACAAGATGAGCATGGTAGCTCACCATCTCACTCAACGGATGTAGTAGATGGACGGTTTTAGTGGCGCAAATGATAGATCCAGTATGTGTTTTCAACCATTCCTTTCTGATAATGAAGTCAATATTGGAAGACTGCAAAACAATGGGAGAAACATGGAGTTTCAAACCTTCAATTTCAACGGAAACATTGTGAGTAACCAAGGTGGTTCGATATTGGCCCACGGAATGCAGTTTGGAATTCCGGCCAAGCAATGGCGGTTCCAACAGGTAAGGAACGCCTGTGGCTGTCCCACCATTTTGCAGCGGGACCTTTCAGGTAATAAGCTCTGAAGGTGACATAGTTGCAGGGGCTACATCAGCAGACTCCAACTCGAAAGTGATGTCACTGAGCCAATTATTAGCATCAAGTGGCTGAGTTGAGGTGCGGTGGATGGTTGGGTTTAGACGCGCAAAGTCTTGCAAAGTCACTTGGGCTGCCTGCTGATTCATATTGGGGCGCGGAAACTAAGCCATGACTTTTTCGATAAACAGGCGATTCAGCATCAAACTGTTGTATCATTCTAGCCGTGAATTCGGGCGATGGTGGATTGTCACCACCATGGCCATAACTAGCGGGTCTAACCATCCTTCTTAAAACATTAGGGAGCGGTTTAACAAGGGGTGGAGCAGGTATGGAGTTATTCATGATGTAATTTGAATAGTGAGCAAAGGCGCGGTATGTGCAAGGCAGTAGTCATTAAAGACATACTGATACATATATATTTCCAGTTACACGATGTTTGAATGACTTCGGACAAGAGAAATACCACTTCGCGATTTTCATAGGATTTAATCCATACATCTAAAGGATTTGGTCCAGTGGGATAAAGTGGAGTTTGTCATGTATACTTTCTACTCATATTATTTTTACTCATGTTAACAGTTGTTTAGTTGCTAATTAGGGGTTGTTTAGGGGGTAAGTCAACGTATAAATTGAAAAGCTAACTAGTAGCAGCTACAGTAGCTAGTAGCATTAATAGATTCAGCAGAGCAGCAGCTGGAAGCAGGAGCAAGCAGCATCGGCACTAGCAACAGGCAGTGCAAGCGGCAACGGCGACGGGCACAAGTGGCTGCAGGAGAGGCGCACGAGCACGCGACGCATGCACGAGGCGAGGCCGCGGCCGGTGGAGCTCGCGAGGGGCGACTACATCAGCAGATGCAGAAGCAGCAGAGCCGCGCGTGGGAGGGGAGGAGGAGCCGGGGGCTGCGCTGGGGCGAGTGCAACAATAGAGCTAGCCGGCGGACGCGGGCATGGCGCCGGTGAGCGCGAGCGCGTGTGGGCGAGCAGGCGAGCGCAGCGAGGCGAGACAGAGGAAGGCGAGGCTAGGGACGACACGGGTTGTGGCGCTCGCGACGCATAGGCGGGCAACCACGACGGAGCAGCTCTAGCAGAGCGAAGCTTCAGTAGAGAGCAGTAGCAAGCAGAGCAGACGCGGCACAAGCAGCAGTAGCAGCAAGCAGGGAGTAGCATCACGCAGTAGCAGCAAGACAGAGCAGCGATGGAAACTGGCAGCATGGGCAACAGCGACAACGGAAGCAGTAACAGGCGGCATCAAGCGCACACACGTGCGCGTATGTGGGGGTTCGAGCTCGACGGAGATGACGGCCTACGGCGTTCAAATCGAAGGGCTAAATGGGAGATCCCAGGGAGGAGCTCATCAAGGAGGCGCATGAATGCCCGGTGAGTGACTAGAAGCAGCAGTTGGCTTGGATTGGCGCGGCGAAGCTCCGGCGATGCAGAGGAAGAAGATGCTCGATGCGGGCGATGCGTGGCTCCCGACTTGTTCTAGTGGGCAAGGAAGACAAAGAAGACGTTGGCGGAGCTTCTAGACATGGCGGTGCGACGCCGAGATGCAGCCGACCACGGGGACGAGGACGGGGACGACAAGGCGACGACCGCGCGATGACGTGCGGGATCGTGCAAACGAGGGCGCGAGGATAGGGAGGAAGGGGAATGGGTGGGCTAGGGTTCCAGGCTATGGGAGAGTCCCTTATAGACGTCGGCGGGGATGGGCGCCATGGCAATGGCCGGGGCCGTGAAGGCCATCGGCGCTGTCCACGCCTCCTATGTGAAAAGAGGAGGGGGACGGGGTCTCGGTGGGCTGGCCTGGCCAGCTAGCTGTGCCAAGACCCAGGGGAGGGGGAGGTTTTACCTTTTTATAATTTTGTTTTGTTTATCATTTTTTTCATTTTTATTTACTGTTTTATTTCACTATTAGCATATTTTAGTTTTATAAAAATATGAGACCAACACCTAAACTAATGTTTTAGTTTAACACTCTGCCACAAAAAGTTTGGTACTGAATTAATTTAGTCCAAATATTTTACTATTTTAAAAAGCATTTATATAATAGTTTAAGCCACTGTTTTAATTATCTTAATGCATTTAAAAAATTTATAAAAGTGTGGTTTCTTCACCAATATTAACTATGAATTAATTGTCACAGTTTGCACATTTTAGTTTTGACATTTGAAAACTTTAAATTTCGACTTTAAATTAAATTTGAATTCGATTTGAATCTAAGTGAGATTAGCAACAGTGACAGTGGTGATGTGGCCTCATTTGTAGAGGATTACTGTAGCTTAATTATTCGGGCGTTAAAAATCTCCTCCACTACAAGAAATCTCGTCCCGAGATTTTAGGGTTGAAGAAGACAAAACGGGGTATTCATCTCGAAGACGATCCTCGAGTTCCCAAGTGGCTTCATATTCAGAAGAATTTGACCACTGGCCTTTTTAGAAATTTGATAGCTCTCTAACGGGTGCGATGTTCAGCTTGACGAGAATGCGGATCGGATGCTCTCTGTAAGTGAGATCATCCTGCAGGGTTTGAGCTTTATAAGCCGTGTGGTTGTTGCAATAAGACTTGCGACTCAGAACATCGACCACGATATTAGACTTGACAAGGGTATAACAAATACCGTAGTCATAGTCTGTGATTGTTTCCATACATCGCTGTTGATGGAGATCCAGATCTAGCTGAGTAAACAATTACTTCAGACATTGATGATCGGTGAAGATCTTGCAATGATTACCAAGAAGGAAATGCTTCCACAACTTCAATGCAAACTTAACTGCAGCAAGGTCAAGGTCATGGACTGGGTAGTTCTTTTGGAAAGACATTCTGGCATTCACATACGACGGGAGCGTTTTCAATTCTCACAAGAGGAGAAGCGTTTCACACATTCCAGGAATAAACCCGTGCTTCGGCATTACGAACAAGATGAGCATGGTAGCTCACCATCTCACTCGGCGGATGTAGTAGATGGACGGTTTTAGTGGCGCAAATGATAGATGCAGTATATGTTTTCAACCATACCATTCCGATAATGAAGTCAATATTGGAAGGCTGCAAAACAATGGGAGAAACGTGGAGTTTCAAACCTTCAATTTCAATGGGGACGTTGTGAGTAACGAAGGTGGTTCCACATTGGCCCAAGGAATGCAGTTCCAAATTCCGGCCAAGCAATGGCGGTTCCAACAGGTAAGGAATGCATGTGGCTGTCCAACCATTGAGCAGCGGGACCTTTCAGGTAATAAGCCGCGAAGGTGACATAGTTGGCAGGGCTACATCAGCAGACTCCAACTCGAAAGTGATGTCACTGAGCCAATCATCAGCATCAAGTGGCTGAGTTGAGCTACGGTAAATGGTTGGGTTTAGAGGCGCAAAGTCTTGCAAAGTCGCTGGGGTTGCCTGCTGATTCATATTGGGGAGCGGAATCTAAGCCATGACTTTTTTGATAAACTAGTGATTCAGCATCAAATTGATGTATCATTCGGGCCATGAATTCGGACGATGGTGGATTGTCGCCACCACGGCCATAACTAGCGGGTCTAACCATCCTGGTTAAAACATCAGGGAGCGGTTTCACAAGGGGTGGAGCAGGTGTATGGAGTTATTTGATACGTCTCCGTCGTATCTATAAGTGTTGATCATGCCAATATTATACAAGTTTTACATACTTTTGGCAGCTTTTTATATGATTTATTGGACTAACCTATTGATCCAGTGCTAGTTCCTATTTTCAGCATGTTTTTTGTATCGCAGAGTATCCATATCAAACTAAGTCCAAATGCAATAAAATTCCACAGAGAATTATTTTGGAATATATGTGATTTTTGGGAGTTGTAATCACCGCAAACGGAGGCCCGTGGTGGGCACAACCCACCAGGGCTTGCCAGAGGAGCCAGGCGTGCCGTGGTGGGTTGTGCTCACCTCGTACGTTGGTTGGACCTCTACTTCGGGCGCAAGGAAGCTTATATTTGAAAAAAAACATGTTAAAATCTCAGCGCAATCGGAGTTACGGATCTCCGGGAATATGAGAAACGGTTTTCTGCCAGATCTAAAAACGCGAAACAGAAGAGAACAGAGAGGGAGATCCAATATCGGAGGGGCTCCCGCCCCTCTGGTGCCATGGAGACCAAGGACCAGAGGGGGAACTCTCCTCCCATCTAGGGGGGAGGCCAAGGAAGAAGAATAAGGAGGGGGGGGGGTCTCTCCCCCTCGCTTCTGGTGGCGCTCGAGTGCCACCAGGGGCAACGATCTTGCTACTGTGAACACCAACTTTCTCCCCCTCTATGCAGCGGTGTAACACCTCTTCCCCCCTGTAATCTCAACTTAAACATGGTGCGCAACTCCATATATTATTTCGCAATGATCTATTGTTATCCTATGATGTTTGAGTAGATCCATTTTGTCCGGTGGGTTAATCATCATCTTGGTTGGTATGATTGCATATTTTATTTATGGTGCTGTCCTTCGGTGCCCTCCATCTCGCGTAAACGTGAGGGGCCCATGCTGTAGGGTGTTGCAATAAGTTCATGGTTCGCTTACGGTGGGTTGCGAGAGTGACAAATACTTAAACCCGAGTAACTGGGGTATGACGTATCAGAGTAAAGAGGACTAGATATTTAATGATATGGTTGGGTTTCACGACCTTAATGATCTTTAGTAGTTGCGGATGGTTGCTAAATTTCCAATCATAAGTGCATATGATCCAAGAAGAGAAATTATGTTAGCTCATGCCTCTCCCCCATATAAAATTACAAGATGATTACCGGTACTTGTTATCGATTACCTAGGACAAATAACTTTCTTGTTGACAAAAGCTCTCTACTAAAACTAACTTAGTTGTGACTTTATCTAAACAGCCCCTAGATTTTATTGATGTGCTCTTTATTATCTTGCAAACCTATCTTATCACACCTACAAAGTACTACTAGTTCCATACTAGTTCTAGGTAAAGCGAACGTCAAGCGTGCGTAGAGTTGTTTCGGTGGTCGATAGAACTTGAGGGAATATTTGTTCTACCTTTAGCTCCTCATTGGGTTTGACACTCTTACTTATCAAAAGAGGCTACAATTGATCGCCTATACATGTGGGTTATCATTATTCATGATGTAATTTGCACAGTGAGCAAAGGCGCGGTATGTACAAGGCAGTAGTCATTAAAGACATGTTGATACATATATACTACCAGTTACACATTGTTCGAATGACTTCGGACAAGAGAAACATCCCAGACATACTAGGCGGCACGCATGCACGCGATGGAGGGATATCACAACGGGACATAGCAAAGGCTACATCAATGTTGGAGAAAACCTCTAGAGCGAGGGATTTGCAAGTGACGATGAAGGGTGCCCTTGATAAGAGGACCCTGCGGTCAGTGTATATTGTGAAGCAGAACTTGGCTCCCAATTCAAGAAAGGGGTAATACAAATCTCTGGATGGATGTGATCACGAGATCCTAGTGTTATAGTTAGTAAAATCATTCAACCCGAATAGAAGAGAGATTAGAATCCCAGAGTATAGACAAGGAATAAAAATATCCTAATACCACTCAATGGTGACGTGGGCCCGTAAGCCACACATCCATGTTAGTAAAACCGTTTTTCAAAGACTAGAGTCAACTTCAGCCAAGGAGTTGGAAAGGGGATTCCTAAGGCAGTCGGCTCTGATACCAACTTGTGACGCCCCCAATTCGACCATACACTAATCATGCATGCAAATGTGTATGACCAAGATGAAGGACTCACGGGAAGATATCACAACACAACTCGACACAAATAAAAACAATACAAGCTTTATATTACAAGTGAGGGGACTCGAGGGCTCGAATACATAGCTTGATACACCAGAGAAAGTAGAAGCAACAATATCTGAGTACAGACATAAAGTTAGACAAGGATGTCTTAAGTAGGAAAACAAAAAAGCAACAACGATCGAAGAGGCAGAGCCTCCTGCCTGGGACCTCCTAACTACTCCTGGTCATCGGCGGTCTCCACGTAGTAGTAGGCACCCTCGGGGTAGTAGTAGTAGTCGACTGGGCTGGCATCTGGCTCCTGGGATCCACCATCTGGTTGCAAAAGGGGGTAGCAAAGCAACCGTGAGTACTCATCCAAATTACTTGCAAGCATCAGATCTATACTGAGTACGCATTGGTATCAAATGGAAGGGTTGTATCTGTGGACTGAAGCTGCGAGCGCTGAATAGAGGGAGGGCCTAGCCTATCAAATACTAGCATCTTCAAGCAGCTCCAAGTATCTTGCAGCATGCAGACGAGTAAAGAATAGCAGTTTATAATTAACAAGCATGTTGTAGTATTAACGCCCAGAGATCCTTCCTCGACTCCCTGTGAGAAAGCAATCCCGGAGCTACATATCCATCACAAATATTTTTCTAGTTATATAAGGTCGGGATAATAGTCTGAATGTCCGTTACTGTGGACACAACTATTAATAGATAATCTTCCATGTAGGGATGCACCACGTTACCCAACACGCTCGATCACTCTGGCCGGACACACTTTTCTAGGTCATGCCCGGCCTTGGAAGATCAACACGTTCAGCCCTACCTAGGCTCACTAGAGAGGTCCCCGCCAGTCTACATCCTAAGCACTCCGGGGTCTAGGGCCCATCGCTCCGTTGCACTCCGGGTCATTGCGAGCAGGGTGGATACCAGCACCACCTTGGATGGCCAGCACTATCCGACCATGCCACAATGCTGAACTGGACTTCTGACAAAGCTTCGGTTGATACCACGACGTCGAGCCCACAACTATTCCCGCGTGGTGGTTAGTGCATAAAGGCCAGAGGCCAACTCAGAACAAATACCCAAACTTGTTAATGCATTATTAAAAGAAGTGACGGCTGTCGGGACAAGTCCGGAGCTATCACCCCCTCCTGGGTGATACCGCTAAACAGCCAGCCGCCACCGTAACTCCTCGGGTGCTCTCTGGGCCCGCCCGACTTTCACCAATGTCTCAGTAAAGTCAAGGTAACCGTGTGTCCAAACATCTAGGGGAAAACCTGAGGAATCACCCTTAGTGGATTCCATTCGATGTAATCATCGAGGTGAACGTAAGAGGAACCACCCTCGAGGTTCACACTTGAGGTGTTACCTGCAGCGAGCCGTATCGGGGAATGGTGAAGGAGGAACCACCCTCGTTGACCACAACCGAATAGCTACACTACAGAGTTATCATCAAGAGTGTGTTGCGAGGTATCACCCTCGGCACTCGATAGTAACTATGCAGAGTCATACAACTAAAGGGAGTGAGGTGTTGTGTCAGTATCTAGTCGTCAATCACGTTGATCCAGTCATCAATGATGAACCAGGGGCAACAAGGACAAGGTGGGGGTCACTGATGGATCACTATCCAACCTATACTAAGATGTTTAGGATAAGCAGGTAAGGTACAATAGCCGATTACAAAAACAGACTATGCATCAGAATAGGAGCAATCAATAACATTAGCAAAATCTAATGCAAGCATGAGAGAATGGAATGGGCGATATCGGGATGATCAAAGGAGGGCTTGCCTGGAAGCTCCGCCGAAAGGGAAGAAGAGTCATCGATGACATAGTCGATCACAGGGACATCGACAGGTCTCGGGGTCTCTAGGAGAGAAGAGGGGGAAGAAACAATAAATACCGAGCAAACAAGCGCAATACTATGCATGACAAGGCAATAAGCAGCGCTAGGAGTGTTCTAATGCGGCACTACGCGATACATGCAAAGGGGGAAACATCCAGGAATATTTTCCCGAAGTTTGCAGTTTTTAGACAAAAGAAATGGAGGGGGAAGGTTGCATGTTCGTTATAATAGGGACGTGCGGCGGACTAACGGAGAGCATATTCGGATTCGCCTTGCTTTTCTGAGCAACTTTCATGTATAAAACTTTTTAATCCGAGTTACGGTTATTTTCCGATGAATTTCCAAAGTTTAAGCTATTTTTAGGATTTACTGAAATTTGGCCAAGTCTGAGAATTCGTCAGTTTTAAACATCTTTTAGTTGTTTTCAAAAGGCTACAACAATGGATCTATACCTCCTATGATTTTGTTCCTTGTACCAATTTTGAGTAATCTCTGTGATCTACCAGATAGTAGCACTTTCATCCATATTGGAGTTCATTTGCTTGATCATCAATAGCAAAGTAGCTAAGAAAATAAAGTTGTTTTCGGTTTTTCAGTTAACTGAACATACCACTTTGTGATTTTCATAGAATTTAATCCATACATCTAAAGGATTTGGTCCAGTGGGATAAAATGGAGTTAGTCATGTATACTTTCTACTCATATTATTTTTACTCATGTTAACAGTTGTTTAGACGCTGATTAGGGGTTGTTTAGGGGGTTAGTCAATGTATAAATTGAAAAGCCAACTAGTAGCAGCTACAGTAGATAGTAGCATTAATTGATTCAGCAGAGCAGCTGTTGCAAGCAGGAGCAAGCAGCAGCGGCACTAGCAGCAGGCAGCGCAAGCGGCAGTGACAACGGGCGCAGGTGGCTGCAGGAGACACGCACGAGCACGCGACGCACACACGAGGTGAGGCCGCGGCCGGTGGTGCTCCCGAATGGGGCGGCCGCAGCAGCAGATGCAGAAGCAGCAGCGCCACGCGTGGGAGGGGAGGAGGAGCAGGGTGCAGCACCGGGGCGAGTGCAGCAGCAAAGCAAGCGGGCGGACGCGGGGAGGGCACCGATGAGCACGAGAGCGTGTGGGCGAGGAGGTGAGCGCAGCGAGGCGAGGCAGAGGAGGGCGAGGCTAGGGACGACGCGGGTCACGGCGCTCGCGGCACGTAGGCGGGCAACCACGACGGAGCAACGGCAGCAGAGCGAAGCTTCAGCAGAGAGCAGTAGCAAGAAGAGCAGCCGCGGGACAAGCAGCAGTAGCGTCACGAAGCTGCAGCAATACAGAGCAACAGGCAGAACGGGCAACGGCGATAGTAGAAGCAGTAACAGGTGGCATCAAGCGCATGCATGTACGTGTACGTGGGGGTTCGAGCTCGATGGAGATGACGGCCTACGACATTCAAATCAAAGGGCTAAAAGGAGGATCTCAGGGAGGAGCTCACCGAGGAGGTGCACGACGGCCCGGTGAGTGACTAGAAGCAGCAGTTGGCTCGTATTGGCGCGGCGAAGCTCCGGCGATGCAAAGGAAGAAGATGCTCGATGTTGGCGGTGCGGTGGCTCTCGGCTTGTGTGGGTGAGGAAGACGAAGAAGATGTTGGCGGATCTTCTGGACACGGCAGTGTGTCGGTGTGCAAAAGTAGGGTCCTCTCTGTACCCCTTTTACTTGTGCATGGGCAGTCGTAGCCACGCCTGTGGCCATGCTTGGCGGAGCAGAGGAAGGAAAGGCACAAGATTGCCAAGGCAGTACTCGAGCGAAGCATAAATAGCAAAGGGGCAAAATGGATTTGCCCTGGCAACATCCTTGCCGAGCCGGCCTACATAGCCCCGGCAAGAGCCATGCCGGGGCGACTTGCCCAACCCCAGCAAGGCCACCACCCTTGATCCTGAGAGCTTTGACACCATCGACAATACCGAGACCAAGACTCAGGGGCGCCTGTGTGGTGGCATGCAGATCTTTGTGAAGAACAAAGGCCTGCAAGTCTAGATAGGAACCACAAGAAGGAGACCCCCGGCAAGATCCTTGCCGGGAACAGACGAAGACCCCCTGCAAGATCCTTGCCGGCGACGGCCACGAAACCCCGGGAAGACCCTTGTTGGGGGCATCTGCGGGGCCACGGCTAGGCCCGCACCTGACGCGGCAACCAGCCCGCCAACTAGGAAAGCGCCTGCATGGCAGCATGCAGCTTCTAGGCCAACTAGTTAAGCACCTGCGTGGTGGCATGCAGATCTTCGTGAAGACCCTGTCACCGCACCAGCTCTGCAACCAGCCAGCCAGCATGGCGCTGCATGCCTCGTCAGCTTGGACGCGCGTCGAAGCAAGGCGAGGCGGGGACGGTCGAGACGAGCTTCGTTGTCGTCCCGGATAAAGCAAGAGGGCACGTAGGTGGCGCATTAAATGTGTTTGTCTCACGGTGCCAGGTGATAAACTTGTACACTGTAGACACTTTTCCACCTCCTATGTGCCACTGTGGCGACCCCTTCGACATATAAAAGGAGGCCCGAGGCATACTGTGGAAGGATTTTGGACTTTTTTGGACTGGGCATGCACCGCAGCTAGTTCAAGAGCTCAAGAACACCAAATATACACAAAAGCAGGTCTAGGGTTTTACGGATCATTTGCGGTCCGAACCTGGGTAAAAATCCCCTCGCACTAATCTTTTAGACCTGCTCTTTGCGCACCTCCATGCCCCGCCAACCATAGAAGGGATTCCCGGGGATCGCATAGGTGTTGTTTTCCCCGACATCTTTGGCGCGCCCGGTAGGGGGGCTAAGGCTGTGAAAATCTGGTTTAGAAGTTGGTGCATCGACTTCTTCATCGCGACGGCTCCGAGGAAGAAAGCGGCCCCAGCGGTCGGCTCATCTGGAGCTGGTCTGCCCGTGCCAGCACGGGCGGGCGACAGGGCAGACGTTGGCCGCGGAGGAGGTCAAAATCATCACCATCTCTCTGGTGCCATCGGCAAGGCGACCGGTGTCGTCTGCAGCTGCAACAACCATCTGCGTTTGGACGAAAAATTAAATCACGCAAAACCTTGAGCAGTTCCCTTTTTATAAGGTTACTTTCCTTGAAAGATCTTGCTCCTTGTATGGAGAACCTGCACGCAAAGGAACCCTTCTGCTATTGGCAACGCCCTTGTTCTGTGTCGAGTCCGCTGAACAGTTCAAGCGGCTGCGCTGAGAACGGCCAGGTGGCTTGCCCGGCAGCAAGCGCCCCCGGCTGGCTGCTAAGGATCCATTCCTCAAAGCGCCACAGCACGGGTTTACACGCCGGCAAACCTATCCAACTAAGCGTAGGGTGCATACATACAAAGAAAGATTAAACAGGAAGATAGCATGCACTATTTCAGAATACTGTAAAGTTATATTACATCAATGGTTGCCGCGGTTCTAACTTAAGATAAAATTGTCTTGGGCATGAACTCGCAACGGCAATGAGAAACAGGGTGGCTAGTCCTGGCGCTGGCCTTCCAACCTCTTGACTCTGTTGACGCAGCTGATGATGGGCTCGATGCGCTCTTCGAGCGCCGTGAGGTCCGCATCCTCTGGCAAGCTCTCAAGCGCGTTGGCAAAGTCGACGCTGGGGTTCCAGAAGGCCACCTTGGTGAGCAGCTTGGTCAGGGTGCCCCGGCAAAGCTTCTGGGCCTCATTCGCCAGATAATTCGCTCGATTGGAGCGGAGCTGTTCCAGGGCATCGAGGATGCGCTCGAAGAACAAGGTGAGCCTGGCATTGGGGCTTATGTTCGCCTCCTGGGAGTACCTGATGTCCGGCATGCCCATGACGCCTAGCTGCGTGATGAGATTCCCAGCAACGTCGATGAGGCGGCCGATCCAGAGATTGACGCTGTCCACATTGTCCTTGTGGGTAGCGGCATCATCCTTCCGCACCTACTTCTCGCTCTCAAGGGCCTTGTTCAGGGTCTCCTCACGGGCCCTGACCTCCGAAAGCATCCCTTCCAAGTCGTCCAGTTTCACCTTCAGATCGTTGATGGAGTCGTTGGCCTCGGAGAGTAGCTTGGTCTTGTCGGAGATGGTGACCTGCGAATCCTCCAGAGAGCGGTTAGACGTTTCCCTGTCCTCCGTCAGATTTCAGACCTCCTTCTTCAGATCCTCCCGCTCCAGCTCCAGCTTCTCCACCTTGCCGGCGTGGTCCAGGGTCAGAGCATCAAGTGCATCCTTGTGCTCCCGCTCCAGCTCCTGGGTCTGCTGCGCGACGATCTTCCCGATCTCCTCGTCCCTGCCGTGAAGCGTGGTGGCAAGCGCCTGCTCACGAGCAACGAGGTATTCCTCCTGGGTGTCGAACAAAGCTTGCTGCTGCCGTCGGACAGCTTCGTCCATGGCGGCCTGCTCCTTCGCCGCCTCCTGGGCCTTCTTGATGTCGTCCTGCTTCAGGAGGAGCTCTCGCTTGCACTTATCCAGCTCACCCTGGGCGGTCCTTAGTTCCTCCCGGGCCTCACCAAACCAAACTTGCGTCTGAGCGATGCACTCTTGAAAATCTGCTTCCGCCTTGTCCATGGCCGCCATCCTGGAGTTCACCTTATCTTGGCGGGCACTATGGAGCGCCTGGAGCCTCTAGAAATTGGCGCTCATGGCCAGGAAGACCTGCTCTTCTTGGGAACCACCGCTGCTGGCGCTCGGTTCATCGACAACCTGGAGCCCAACAGTGACGAGGGCCTCGTCGTCGAAGACCTCCCCATCAGCTGGCGCTCTGTTGTCTGCCGTCCCTGGGAGGCGGATGAACAGATCATCACCCACCTTCAAGTACTTGCCCGGGGCGGGGGCTGCGGGGGAGGAAGGTCGATTGTCGGCCGCCCCCTCCCTGGCGAGCTCCTTGGCGGCCTCCTCGGGAGCAGCCTTGCTAGCCTCCTTGGCAGCAGCCTTGCCGGACTCCTCAGCAGGCCCCTTGCCGGCCTCCCGGGAAGCAGCCTCACCGGTCTCCCCGGCAGGCCCCCTGGCGACCTCCTCGGTGGCGGACTTGGTGGCTTCCCCAGCCGTGATCTTGGTGGCCTCAGCTTCGGCATCCTTGGCGACCTGCTCAATGACAGTGATGATGTCTTCCTGGTCAGTCGAGGGAGGATCTGGAAACTAGAAAGGGGAATGAAGCAAGGCCAAAATCAAAGTTTAGAACAAAGAAAAGAAAGGACATTGCATGGCAGAGATAGCAAGGGACGGGAGGCATGCCGCTTACCTGTGCCGAGCTGAGAAGAAGTGGTTCCCTCCCTGCCAACATTCGTTGCCAGGACGGAGCCACTAGTGTCCGTGCTTGTCCCCTCCTCCTCCATGCGCGTGGGCTCGGCGGTAGGTGCCCTTGCCGGGGACGCCCCTTGTAACATCGCAAAATTCTAAATTATGGAATTTTATATTAAATAGATAGCTTTGATTGATTGTTTGATTGTGGTGTGGTTGCTTGTGTGAAATGGAGTGGAAATTTGAAACTTTTTGAAAGTTGAATAAGAGGGAACAAAATGACTTTCCCAAAACTTTCACTTTGCTTTCTGCTCTCCATGAATTCAAATTCTTTTAAAATACAAAACCCTAGAGAGAAGATGATATGACTTCTTCCATTTAATTAAATGAAAAATGGTTTTTGAAAAATATATTTGAATTTCATTGGAAAATATTTTAAATTCACAAACTTCAAGCAAATCAATGATTTTCATGAGAGAGGATAAAATGACTTCTTCAAAACATATGAAATATGAGTTGGAAGTTTAAAAGGATTAAATTCAAAGTCCCATTGAAATTATTTTCAATTTGGGGTTATTTGGGTTTTTATTCAAATTATTTTTCTCCAAAAATAAAATATATGGAAAATAGGGTAAAATGATTCCCTACATCAGAAAATCAGAGAGAACTAAAGTTGAAATTATTTTGGTATTTTTAAAATGATTTTTGTTGGATTTTACTAGAGCTGTAGCACTCTTTGCTTTATTTGATTTGTTTTGGATTTTATTTGACGATAAAAAAATGTTCATGCTGTAGGAAATCTTTTTCTGAAAATTTTGATATATTATATGCCTATATAATATTTTTATTTATTTTGTTTTTATTATTTTTGTTTGTCTACAATTTTTTTAAAAAAACTCCCGGGCCAACGAACTGGGCCGAAAGACGAGACGGCCACTGTCTTCCTCCCGTGCACGCCCGGGCCTCCTCCCAGAGTCTGGCGCCGCCACGTCGTCGGGCGCCCCTCGCCCAAGGCAGGTCTCGCCCCTCCCCCGGGCTTTTATAAGGGGCCGGACCCCCCCTCTCTCCTCTCGCTGCCGCCCGCACAACCGTGCCGCCGCCGCATCTCGCCGCAAGCATTCACCGCCACCGGTGTTAGCCATCGCCGCTGCCGTGCTCCGCCACCGCATGCGTACGCCGCGCTGCCGTGCTTCGCCGACTCCGCAGCTGCCGCCTCGCCGCCGCAGTCCGCCGCCACCGCCGCCGTCTGCCCGACCTCGCCGGAGTTTGGATTGACCGGAGTGTGACGAGTTGAACTATTAGGAGTTATGAGTGCGAATCATCTTCATCAACAGTACAAGGCAAGTTCACACTTTGATCATACTTTTCATACCCAGTTTTTACGCATTAGTTTCGACCCTCAAACACTGTATGAGTAGGATATGATAACATGTGGGTATTGGGAAGTAGTTGATGAGGTAGGAACATATTGTCTTGCATTCAAACCCAGGGTGTTACTATGTTATGCTTATACCGCTATGCTATGCTCGTAGATGTGGATTGGTTTGTGAGATTCATGAAAGATGTGAGAGTTATATTTAATTAAGGGAAACTTAAGGTGGTTACTTTAATACACATCTGGGTGGATTGGTTGGGGCACCCTGGGGATATACCAGTGGTTTGTCCGGACACCTAGGGATATACCAGTGTTGTCCAAGGAGATCCAGGGGAATCCGTGTGATCATCCTATGGTTCGCCACCCAGGCTCAAAGGGATCATAAGATTATTCATGCTACAAACTTCCATGTGCAGCGACAAGCTATTATGGGCTCTAGCATAGTTGAGTATGTTGCATGACCTCGTTCAGTGGTAGGCTAGCAGATGTAGGGGAAAGTAGGTGTAACTGTCTACCCAGAGTAAAGAGTTAATGCTTCTGAAAGACTGTGTCCCGGTCATCCGTTTCTCAAACACCATGTAGTGCGAGAAATCCAACGGAGGAGATAGAGTCTTGTGGGGAAAAGTGCACAAACCTCTGCAGAGTGTACAAACTAATCATGATTAGCCGTGTCCCCGGTTATGGACATCTTGAGTATCTGGTATTTGAATTATTATGATGATCTCATCACTCTACTTAATTAATTTGTTGGGTTGTGAACTTTTAATTAGGATTGACTTGGGTTTACCTTCTCAATGATTTCAACAAACGTTGTAGTTAAATAAAATTCATTCCTTTGTAGTAGGGAAAAATTGGCTTTATGCAAAAATAAACTTAGAGCTTTCCACCAGCCAAATATGCATCTAGAGTTAGTTAATATTAATCATTATCCTATGTTGTGAATTTTCCAGTACATTCAATGTATTGACCCTTTGTGGCTGCAACGTCTCATGTTGCAGGAATCTTACGACGAGTAAGTGATACGTTATGGTTACGATTTCTACACTCAACTTTGCCATTGGTGTTGATGGGAATCCACAACCTTGTTGTTACTTCCGCTATATGGATTGAGGTAATAGTATTTACGTTATGTTATACATGTGATTTACCTCTGTTATAAATCCTCGAGTATTGTGTCTGTCAGCATACCGATCCAGGGATGACACTTAAGCACAGAGACTTGACCGTCTGAGGTCGGGTCGTTACAAGATGGTATTAGAGCACATGTTGATTGTAGGACGTGACCCATAGAAAATGGCAAGCCCATAGGAAAGATTTTCTCTAAAACTTCATTTTCAAAAAGATCTTTTACCTCTCCTCTCTTCTAAGCTTATTCAAATATTCCCTTTTAGTGAGACTGTACCCCTTTTCCCCTTTTGACCACGAAGATTCGACTGATGAGACCACTCCAAGAAGTACAAGATATCGGACAACTAAGACCACATCGGAATGAAGAGGATTTCACCGTGCACTATAATAATGGAAACTACAATGGTTGGAGACTCCGAAGACTAGGAGAATTTGAAGGCTCTTTAGAATTTCAAGATTGGTATGACCTTGGAAAGCTACCCTTATTGAACTTGTGAGACTATTGAAGTTGTCAATATCCGAGATCAAGGTGTTGGAGGAAGACCGGAACATGGAGCATTAAACCTCAAAGTTTTGTCATGAATACCCTAAAGAAGGAGATATCAACTATGGAATGAAATCTCATGGAAGTAACATGGGCATAGACACAACTATCCATGATGTTATCGCCCGCTTATGCTATTGTCACCGTGCTGAGTAAGCAGGCATTTCTTTGGAAGGATTGGATGGTAGAAGGCTGATGTAGCACCTGCCAGCAAAAGATGAAGTTTTAACCTTAGCTAGTGTATCACCAGGATCTGGAGTAATACATCAAGAAGTTTAGGGTGGACCTTTAGGAAGCCGTACTTGATAAGGAAGCATCTCATGAAGAACTCAGGACCCAGAAGCTGAAAGTAACCAATTGGGAGAAGCAAAACCTCGAGATACCGGAGATTCGTCATGAACTGAAGGATAGTAGGACCATGGTTCATGCCAAGGATGCTGAAAACCCAGAAGTTTGGAACGCAACTCCAGAAATATTAAAGGACGTCATGAGAGACTTCGTGTCAACAGAGATGATCTGGCAAAAGAACTTGAGAAGGACAAGCACGACCGGAAGAAGCCATCGGAGACATGAACAAGACTTGAAGAGTTTGGCGATGTTGACCTTTAGAAGACCAAACCCATGTTATATACCTACGTTAGATGCGACGATTGTGAGTTGTCCTTTGTTTGATGTTTTTCCGACAGCCACAAAATAAAAATCCGTCTTTTCAAAAACTATTGTTTGTATTGTGTGTATCCCTCTCTATCTCTCTTATCCCACCCCAAAATCCATAGAGGATGATTGGAGATGAACTCTCATTCCCGAGACCGATAAGTCATTTGGAGACAGACCGATGGATTCCGAACATGGAAGATCGTATGGAGAATAACACTATAGCCGGAAAGGATATGGCCCAGCATGCTCTTCGGTGCATTGAATGAGGTGCTACTACTTGGTGGAGGATGTACCGAACCATCAATGGATGGCAAAGAGTAACCACTTGGGAAGAATTTAAGTTGACTCTGCTAAAATCTCGGCTTGTGTCCCAGAAATTGAAGCCTTATGGTAAGGATATGAAGAAACCCGTGCATGCAAGCTTTGTGGAGAAATAGGACACAACCATAAAGAAAACAAGGCTGAATGCCCTAATTGTGAAGAAAGTCACCCAGCTAAAGAATGCCCAACTAGGCAGATTACTTGTTTCTTATGTGAAGGGACTACCCACTACCCTGCTCAGTGTCACATTTACCCCATAGTACAACGAACTATCCAACAGAAGAAAGAAGCAATGAAAGGAGCTCTCATGGAAATTTTAGAAGAACTTGTGATGAAGTAACAGATGGAGGACACACCCAAAGAAGACCCAATTAAACCCTGCACCAAGTCATGCTATTCATGTGGAGAAGAAGGACACGTCTCCCAGAATTGTCTGAATGGGGATCTAGTAGAATTCCCGACAGAGGAAGTAGAATATGATCCATAGGAAACAGAAACCATGATTGGAACGGAAATGTCCAGGAAGAGAAATAGATTGGATTCCAGGAAGGACCTGAGTCATATCACCTTTTTTAGGTGCAAGGAGTCAGGGCACTACTTCAGCGATTGCCCAAAAAGGGAAGCCGAGGACCCAAGGAGGCTATGTAATCACAAGAAAACCTCGAGACATGTCAGAAGAATATGTTTTTGTTGTAATGAAGCAGGGCACTTTGCCTGAGATTGTCCCAAAGAGAAGGAGGATTATGCTAAATAGTTGAGTTTGCAACAAAACAAATATAGTAGTAGTAGTGGGAACAACTCTTTTATATTGAGGTGTTGAGTTGAGGCACGTAATGGAAACACAGGAGATTGTAATAATTTGAGAATCAATAAAGTTAGCATCGTTGGTACTGATTGGATTTTATGAGTTGTTACTCTATAAAGAAATATTTTGACCATTTTCGAGGATATGATAAATATGGTCTATGGATGAATTTGTGCATTTTAAGGGTGGTAGTACCTTGTGAGGAGATTTGACCCCTGGAAAGGATAATGATGTTCCACGGGGTGGACTTCATAAGTATAATTTTTATCTCGATATGTGGGATACCCCAAGAATATGAAGGGATGAAGTACTATTGGAAATGAAGGAGGTAGAATGTTGGTAATATGGAGCAATTGTAACTCCATGATGAGTCGGAGTAATCACGTTTTAGTTTCTGACGAATAGAAGGAAGGGAGACAGTACAATTGGATGGATTTAAAAATGCTAGGAAGCTGGATGTTGGAATAATGATCAGTTGCCCCGATGATGATTTCAAGGTTTGCGAGTGATGAGATGGGGCATGACCCACAGGCCCCAGGACCTGCCAAGAAGCTAGCACATTCTTGCTGAAGGAAAAATCCTGGAAGATGTTACATTTATCGACAGACGATCTTATAGGAGTTTACGCAAAACCTGAGAGTTGTGAAGGAATGATAGATGTTTGTTTGGTTTGCAGAATCCATGGATTTACCCGAACTTGGTTTGTTGACAAGATAAATTCTGTAATGCTTGTGAGGATGACAGAGAGTTAGAATGCGAGATTCGCTAAACTATATACAAGGTAATGGTTTGGGTGTGGGATGGATTGATCACCATACCGACTTACTCTTATTATTGGCCTTGCTATATGGGATGGTAAATCTGAGTGACTTACCCATAGTAGAGAGATGACGATCAAAACCCCGTTTGAACCTTAGAATGGTATGACAATTTTCCCTTGTACTAGGCAGCTGTTGCCAATCGTAGGTCATACAGTGAGAATAAAGCCTAGACCCATTGTCTGCAGGAGAAACCATAAATTGTTGACCACCATGAGATATTGATAGTTGTTCAGTATTGGCACCAAACCCGTCAGCTAAGAAGACCCAGTCACAGAAGAACCATACCAAGATGAAAGGACAGAAAAATTGCGGTAAAGATTATGCCACTACCGGAAGAGCCCAGAGAAGGAATTTTCCCGAGAATCTGAGAAGACCGACACTTTCAAGAATAAGGTTGGAGTATATGAGTTTTGATGGAACCGTAACAATGCTTCTAAGGGTGGTAGCACCCCAGACCCCCTGTGATGATTGATGGATTTTGAGAAGACCCCCAAACCTAACCTATTTCTTTCTAGCCTCTCTGAATCTCGAGGACGAGATTCATTTTAAGGGTGGTAGGTTTGTAACATCCCAAAATTCTAAATTTTGGAATGTTATATTAAATAGATAGTTTTGATTGATTTTTTGATTGTGGTGTGGTTGCTTGTGTGAAATTGAGTGGAAATTTGAAACTTTTTGAAAGTTGAATGAGAGGGAATAAAATGACTTCCCAAAACTTTCAATTTCCTTTTTGCTCTCCATGAATTCAAATTCTTTTCAAATACAAAACCCTAGAGAGAAGATGATATGACTTCTTCCATTTAATTAAATGAAAAAGGGTTTTTGAAAAAAAATTGAATTTCATTGGGAAATATTTCAAATTCAGAAACTTCAAGCAACTCAATGATTTTCATCAGAGAAGATAAAATGACTTATTCAAAACATATGAATATGAGTTGGAAGTTTAAAAGGATTAAATTCAAAGTCCCATTGAATTTTTTTTCAATTTGGGGTTATTTTGTTTTTATTCAAATTATTTTCTCCAAAAATAAAATATATGGAAAACAGGGTAAAATGATTCCCTACATTAGAAATTTGGAGAGAACTAAATTTGAATTTATTTTGGTATTTTTAAAATGATTTTTATTGGATTTTATTAGAGCTGTTGCACTCTTTGCTTTATTTAATTTTTTGTGGATCTTATTTGACGATAGAAAAATGTTCATGCTGTAGGAAATCTTTTTCTGAAAATTTTGATATATTATATGCCTATATAATTTTTTTATTTATTTTGTTTTTATTATTTTTGTTTGTCTGGAAAAATGTTTAAGAAAAACTCCCGGCCCGCCGAACTAGGCCGAAAGCCCAGTCGGCCACCGTCTTCCTCCCGTGCACGACAGGGACTCCTCCCGGAGTCCGGCGCCGCCACGCCGCTGGGCGCCCCTCGCCCAAGGCAGGTCTCGCCCCTCCCCCGGGCCTTTATAAGGGGTCGGACCCCAACCCTCTCTCTCTCCTCTCGCCGCTGCCCGCACAACGGCGCCGCCGCCGCTCGCGTAGCACCACTGCCGCATCTTGCTGCAAGCAGTCGCCCCTGCCACGCTCCGCCACCGCCACCACACGCCTACGCCGGGCAGCCGCGCTTCGCTTACTCCGCCGCTGCCGCCGCAGTCCGCTGCCACCGCCGTCGTCTGCCCAACCTCGCCGGAGTTTGGATTGACCGGAGTTTGACGAGTAGAACTATCAAGAGTTATGAGTGCGAATCATCTTCATCAACTGTACAAGGCAAGTTCACACTTTGATCATACTTTTCATACCCAGTTTTTACGCATTAGTTTCAACCCTCAAACATTGCATGAGTAGGATATGGTAACATGTGGGTATTGGGAAGTAGTTGATCAGGTAGGAACCTATTGTCTTGCATTCAAACCCAGGGTGTTACTACGTTATGCTTACACCGCTATGCTATGCTCGTAGACGTGGATTGGTTTGTGTCGGTGTACTAGAGTAGGGGTACCCTAGTATCCCTAACTTGTGCACGGGCAGTTGCAGCCCTCCGCGGCAAGGCTTACCGGGTGACCGCCAAGGCCCTCCGTGGTTCCTTTGGAGCCATTCAAGAACAAAGTATTCAAGCCAGGGAGGCAAGGCCCCGGCAAGAAGAGGAGCTTGCGGGAAGGCCACCCAAGGCACATAGGAGACAAGGCCCCGGCAAGAGGAGCTTGCCGGGAAGGCCACCTGTGCACTTACAAGACAAGACCCGGCAAGAGGAGCTTGCCGGAAGGCCCGATGAGCGACAAGCTTCCGGCGCGACAAGATAACAACATGGCAGACCACCTCTCAGCCTGCGATCCAGCGCATCCACTAACGTGTCGCCACAGGGCCTTTCCAGTGCGCCAGCGTGGCGAGAGGCTGTGTAGCCAGCGGTCTTGGTGGCAAGCGGCGCCAGCAAGTTTGCCATCGTGGCGGACAGTGGCGCCCACAGCGGTCCCTGTTTGCAATGTTAGGGCGACAAGATGGGCATTTAATGCCTTTGTCCCTGCCGTCGAGGTTAGGTATATTACAACATACCAGTACCCGGTAGGTGTACCAACCACTGTTTTTCCATTTGTACCCCCATCTACGTTGCCACCTGTCGGAGCCCCTTTGTGCATATAAAAGGAGGCCCATGCGCAATGTAGAGAGGGGTTCGAACACTCTCACGCTAGGTGTCGTTAGCAGCTGGAGTATACTGTTGCTCTCAGCACTCCCTAGGAAGAACACAATACAAATCATACATGCAGCAGTAGGAGTGTTATCTCTCCGGAGAGCTCCGAAGCTGGGTAAACCTCTCGCGTGCTTCGCCTCGATCTGCTCTTCGTGTGACCTCCGCTCCCCGCCGAAACGAAAGGGGCTCGGTCCGCCGGCCCCATAGGTGTTCGTGGGCCAGATCAGCCTGCCCGACATCTTTGGCGCGCCCGGGTAGGGGCGTCGAGGTTGTGTGAACCTGATCCGGCGTCCACGCGAAGCTAGATCTTCATCACCTTCGTCAACATGCCACCGAAGAAGAAGGCTTGGCGGCGAAGCCCGTCTGCGTCGAACCCACCGCCACCGGAGCAAACAGGTGGTGGGGTAAACGCCGGCGGGAGAACGGACGGCGACGGGGGCGCTCACGCTGCTGCCAAGGCCAAGGACAAGGCTGCGCAGACCTCGGCGTCCGTACATGCACCACGCCCGTCTCAGGAAGCGCGGGACTGACAGCGTCATGGCATTCACAATGCCATACGCTCGTTGGACCGAGATCAAGCTGGAGGATCCCGGGACGTTCAAGGCCAGCATGTACGCCCACATCTTTGGCGCGCTGAACGCAGTCGCCGGACGGATCTTGCTCCTTCTAACATAGATAGAAGTCCGAGCATATCCCGTTCCTCGCGCCGTTCGCCACTGCCACCCACCACTCCAGCAGAAGCTATGGCGAGAGCTCAACTGCTCCCGGATTACCCTCCAACGGCCGACAAGGTCGACGAGTGGAGGGCCACCATACAGAGTCTCACCGGCTTCGCCAATGGCGACGCTCCGCGGCAACCGAGTGCATCGCTGCCGCGGCAAGAATGCCAAACACGAGCCGGTGGCGACGAGACCGGTGGGGGCGCAACCACCATGCACTCTCCGCCCCGAAGGCCAAGATCGCCGACTCGCCGGATCCACCTCGACAGCGACTCCACTGCGTCATCAGATCCACGAGCTCATCGCGATCAGCGCCAAGTGCTACAAGATCAACAGCAAGAGGACGCTCTAACTCGCATCGAGCGCCGAAGAGAAGCGCGACGTCAATCCGACAAGCGCGCCGGGCCCTCTGTTGACATGCACGCGCCCGGAGGAACGAGCGACTTGCCGTGCGTGGTGGGTTGCCCTGCGTTCACTCGTGAGCTGCGGCAAGTCCAATGGCCCAGCAAGAAAAACTTCAAGCCAGACGTCTGGGAGAAATGCGACGGCAAGACACATCCGTCGGAGTTCCTCAGCATCTACACCATCGCGGTGCAGGCTGCCAGGGGGAGAGACGACAAGATCCTTGCCAACTACTTCCCGCTGGTACTCAAGCCCAACGTCAGGTCCTGGCTCATGCACTTGCCGGACAACTCCATATCTTCTTGGGCAGATCTATGCCATCAGTTTGTCGGCGCCTTTACAGGCGGCCACAAACCCCATGGTCAAGAAAGCGACCTTCATCTGCTCGCCCAGAAGGAAGGAGAATCCCTGCGCAAGTTTATTCAAAGATTCAGCCATGTACAGCACAACATCCCAGATGTCCACCCCGCCGCGGTGATCAGCGCGTTCCATCAGAATGTGCGAAACCACAGGATGCGGGAGGAGATGGCGATGTGCAAAATCAGAGACGTCAGTGAGCTATACGCCCTGGCCAACAAGTGTGCACATGCTGAGGAGGGGAGAAGACTCCCCGGAGAGAATACCGAGCGGGGAGGATCGGCGATGAAGAAACCGCCCCGGCAAAGAAGAGCCGGCGGCGGGGCAACAGGAAAAAGAAAGGAAGAGATGTGCTAGTTGTTGAGCAGTCCAGCGACGGAGGTGGCGACAAGAACGCCAAGGCTGGTAGCTCCGGCAAGGAGGTTGCCGCTGGCACCAACCACCAGCCTGTGGCGGCCGCCGACAAACAAGACGGCTCCGGCAAGCAGTACTGCAAGATCCACCACACCAAGGGCCATGACCTCCAGAGCTGCAAGAAGGTAGAGTAGCTTGTCGAGCAACAGAAAGCTGAATACGAGCGACGCGACAAGGAGAAGGCCCAGGAAGGTGCTGGAGGAGCCAAGAAGAAACGCCCCGGCCGGGAGGGCGCCAAGGGCAAGGCCAAGCAGCGGCAAGGAGACAGGCCTCCCCGCGGCCGCGACAAGGATGAAGACGAAGACGACGATGAAGACATGGATGATGACGACGCCGATGAGCAGGAGTTCCAGAAAGCCACGGAGGTCCTGTGCGTTGACGGCGGTGCTTCTCTGCACACCTCCCACCGCCAACTCAAGCAGTGGATCACGGGAGGTCAATGCAGCAGAACCATCCATCGAGTCACGCAAGCCTCTGAAATGGTCCAAGACGCCTATCATCTTTGATATTGAGGACCACCCCGATCGCGTAATCGATCGGTGCTTGCCGATGTTGGTTTCACCAACTATCCGCAACCTCAAGGTCACCAAGATGTTAGTTGACGGCGGGCCGCTTGAATCTGATCTCCTCCGCGGTGCTCCAGAAACTCCAGATCCCTGATGGCGAGCTCGAAGAGACCGGCACTTTTCACGGAATCAATCCGGGAAGGAGCAAACCGAAGGGAAAGATCACGTTGCCGGTGACATTTGGTAGCGAGCTGAACTTCAGGACTGAGAGGGTCACTTTCGACGTTGCTGATTTTCCATTGCCTTACAATGGAAGACTTGGCCGCCCAAAGACTCGCCAAGTTCATGGCGGCCTCTCACTATGCCTACAACCTCCACGAAGATGCCAGGCCCGATAAGCGTCATCTCATCCCTGGCGACAAGAAGGATGCTCTTATCTGCGCCCGACAAGATCTACCGAGAAGCGGCAGCAATGACAGATTGCAAGCCACTTGCCGCTGAAGCTCCCCGGGGAAGAAGAAGACCAAGTCCGGCAAGAGCTGTGATGCCCACTCGGCAAGCGCACCTCCTGAGTGCTGCGCTACCGTCGAGGACGCACCATCGAGCTCCACCGCAAGTATAAGAAGACGATGACAGCTCCACCAGAGACCAAGAAGGTGTCCGCCAAGGAGGACGGCACTGGTGGTACCTTCACCATCGGTGCCTCTCGGCCCTAAATAGGAAGACGCGCTCGTTGCTTTCCTGCGGCGAACGCCGACGTGTTTGCGTGGCAACAACCGTCGACATCCCGGTGTTCCTGAAAGTAATTGAGCACCGCCTTGCCGCTTGTCCTCATCGCGCCCGTCAAGCGAAAGTCAGGAAGCAAGCGATGGAGCGTCAAGAGTTCATCGCGGAAGAAATCAAGAAGCTGGAAGCGGCAGGCCTTGTCGGAGAGTGCTCCATCCTATGTGGTTGGCCAATCCTGTAGTTGTGCGCCAAGGCTAAAGGGAAATGGAGGCTTTGTATCGACTTTTACGGATGTCAATAAAGCTTGTCCCAAAGATCCATTTCCTTGCCGCGCATCGACCAGATTGTTGACTCCACGGCGGATGTGATTTGCTTTCATTTCGGATGCATATTCAGGATATCATCAGATCTTCATGGCAGAAGAGGATGAGGAGAAGACCGCATTCATCACCCCATGTGGCACATACTGCTTTGTGCGGATGCCCTTCGGGTTAAAGAATGCTGGTTCAACGTTTGCAAGAGTAGTTCATGATGCTTTTGAGCCGCAAATGCACAGAAATGTGGAAGCATACATGGATGACATAGTGGTCAAAAGCAAGGACAAAGCGACCACTGGTTCAAGATTTAGATGAAACCTTTGCAAATCTGCGCAAGATCAACCTCAAGCTCAACCCCGAGAAGTGTGTGTTTGGAGTCCCTTCCGCAAGCTTCTCGGGTTCTTCGTGTCTCGGCAGGAATTGAAGCCAATCCCGACAAGATCAAGGCCATTGAGCAGATTGAAGCACCAAAGCGCGTCAAGGATGTACGAAGGCTTGCGGTTGCGTAGCTGCTCTCAGCCAGGTTTATCTCTAGATCTGCTGAAGGCCGCCGCCATTTTTCAAAATCTTGAAAAGGCAGGTCCGATGCAATGGACTCGGAAGCGGAGGCAGCGCTGCAGGACTTGAAGAGATACCGTCCTCCACTCCAACACTTGTCGCACCTAAGCCACAAGAGAAGTTGCCGCTATATATAGCGGCAACCAATCAAGTGGTTAGTGCTGCGTTAATAGCAGAGAGGAGGCGGATGATGAGCTAGCAACCACGGCAGACACATCCAGCTACAAGCGGGGCTTCACGGCAAGCTCTGGTCCCGACAAGGACGAATCTGCGCGAGCGCATGAGCGGATGCGAGAAAGGATGGTGCAGCGCCCGGTTTACTTTGTCGGTTCCCTTCCGCAGGGGCTAGATCAAGGTACTACGGTGTGCGAAGTTGCTTTTCGGCCTTCTCATGGCCTCGAAAAGCTGCGCCATTACTTTCGTGCACATGAGATCACGGTCGTCACTCGCTTTCCGCTGAAGAGGATACTGCAGAATCCGTGAGGCAAGGCAGGATTGTCGAGTAGGCACTGGAACTGTCAAGCTTTGGCCTCAAGTTTGAGAGCACTTCAACTATCCAAAGCAGAGCATTGGCGGAGTTCATAGCAGAATGGACGCCAACACCAGATGAAGAAATCCTAGAGACGAGCATTCCCGTCAAGGAAGCAAGCAAAGAGTGGCTGATGTACTTTGATGGTGCCTTCTCGGCTGCAAAGGCGCCCGGTGCGGCGTCTTTGCTTGTCGCACCCACCGGAGAGCACCTCAAGTACGTAGTCCAGATGCACTTTCCCAAGGAGCAAGCAACAAACAATACTGCAGAGTATGAAGGTTTGCTTGCCAGTCTCAGGATCGCAGTAGACCTTGGGGTCAAGAAACTCATTGTCAGGGGTGACTCACAACTCGTTATCCGCCAAGTGAACAAGAATTATCAGAGTCCGTTGATGGAAGCTTATGTTGATGAAGTGCGGAAGCTAGAAGAGCACTTTGACGGCCTGCAAATGGTGCATATTCCGAGAGCTCAGAAAGACATTGTTGATGGCTTGTCAAAGTGCGCCCAGACTTAAGTTACACTGTGGAACCAGGGATTTTTGTGCTCAAGCTAACTCAACCGTCCGTAACACCACCAACAGGACATAGAAAGAAGAGGAGGTTAATCTCTGGTGACTACTTTCCGTGAGCTTCCGAAGCCACCGCCACGAAGGTCCCCAAGATCGACACCAGGAGTGAGGGGCAGTCTGCTCCGACAAGCCCTGAGGTTTGTTTCGTTGAAGCAGACGCTCCCGACAAGTTTTGCTCCGGCAAGCTTGCCGGGGAACGTCAAGCTCCGGCTGAGCCGCATGTTCTTGCCGTGGAAGCTGATGCTCCCGCAGCAGTAGATGTGCCTTTAGTCCTTGTTGTCGAGCTGCAAGCTCCAGCATGGGCGCAGCAGATTGTCCATTTCCTTCAGACAGGAGAACTTCCCGAAGAGCAATAAGAAGCGGAAAGAGTAGCCAGCGATCAGTATGTACAAGTTTGTCGACAGCACACTGTACAGAAGAAGACTCAACAGGGTGAAATTGAAGTGTATTCATCGGGAAGACGGACAAAAGCTGTTGGCAGAGATACATGGAGGCATATGTGGTCACCACATTGGCGCCAGAGCACTTGCCGACAAAGCGTTCTGGCAAGGTTTCTTTTGGCCGACAGCCCTCCAGGATGCAACTGCACAAGTAACCAAGTGTGAAGCGTGCGATTCCATTCCAAGCAGACACACCAGCCAGCTCAAGCTCTCCGGGCGATCCCTTTATCCTGGCCATTTTCGGTGCAGGGCTCGACATCCTCGTCCCCTTCCCCGAGCTGTCGGGGCTTTGAGTACTTATGCGTTGCCATCGACAAGTTCAAAAGTGGCGGAAGTGGAAGCGGTGAGGAAGGTGACAGACGGTCGTGATCAAGTTCTTGGTCGATTGTTTGCCGTTTGGAATCCCTAACGGGATCATCACCGACAACGGCACCACAGTTCTAAGCCGCACCTTCATGCAGTATGTCCAAGATCTTGGCGCCAAAGGTTCGCTTAACGCTTCATTGCTCATCCGAGAAGCAACGGTCAAGCGGAGAGGGCAAATGCTGAAGTGCTGCGTGGGCTCAAGACCAGAACTTTCGACAGGCTGCACAAGTGCGGAAGAAACTGGATTGAGGAGCTGCCTGTGGTTCTTTGGTCGATCGGGACGACGCCAAATCGAGCCACCTGGCGGACACCTTCGCTCTAGTCTATGGAGGCGAGGCAATTCTCCCCCACAGAACTTCGTATCTATACGGATCGCCTCGAGTGCTCGCTTATGATGAGCTTGAGCAAGAGCAGCTGCGACAAGATGACGCCTTGCTCCTTGAGGAAGATCGTCTTGATTTCTTTGTCTGAGCTGCACGGTACCAGCAAGCTATGCGCCGCAACCATAGCCGCAAAGTCAATGCAAGAAGTCTCGAGGAAGGCGACCTTGTTCTTCGGCGCGATCAGTCCGCCAAGAATTCCAACAAGTTGACGCCGAAGTGGGAAGGCCCTTATCGGGTGAAACGAGTCACTAGGCCTGGCGTTGTCCGCCTTGAGACCGAAGATGGCATTCCGGTGAGCAACTCCGGGAATATTGAGCATCTTCGTAAGTTTTACCCGTAGGGCGCGGTTGCCGGAACCTGTTCCGGCAACCACCTTTTGTACAAGTCTTGCCGCTGATGCATGTAATCCTTTGTACAAAGCCGGGCGCAGACCCCGTGCATCAGTAAAGCTAGTGTGCTTCGCGCACCTTGTCGATTTCATGCTTTTTCACTTCTATTTTGCATGCATTATGTGACACTTTGTGCACCACCTACTCCTGGTAAGTAATAATGAGCCACAAGGCTCCATATCTTTATTTTCTCTTCTTTCTCTTTCTCAAAGAAAGGAAGGTTCCCTCGCACACAAGTTTGCCGGGGGGGAAAGGAGAAGATAATGGTGTGGACCAAGCGATCGCTCAAGGAAATCTAGCCTTACCGGGAAGCAAAGGACAGAAAAGCTAAGTTGCCAAAGTTTGAGCAATCAGTTTTAAAATTTTTAAGTTATTTTCCTTGAATGACCGAACTTTGTATGGAAAACACATGCTTGAGAGGAACCAATTCGTAGCTAGTTGCGCCCTTACTTTGTTTCGAGTCCGCTCAACAACTTAAGTGAGCTGCGACTAGTTGCGACAAGGTTGCTTGTCGAGCGGCACCGCCGGCAAGGCTCTTGACGTTCACTTTTCGGCCTTCATGGCTTTCAGTGCCCGCTACCGACAAGTCCCCTAAAAGCGTAAGGCAAAGACATACAAAGGAAGGAATCAAGTAAAGGAAATAGCATAGCAATTGATATCCAAAATAAAGTTATATTACAAGATAGCTTGCCGCAGCTCTAATGGATTGTTCCTATGACATGACTAGCAGCGGCAAGAGAAAGAAAAACGGGCGGCCTAATCTCGCGGCCACCCTCAACCCTCTTGATTCCGCTCACCCCTGTCCACAATGGGTGCGACAAGGGCCTTGAGCGCCTCCACATCGGCATCCGGCGGCAGAGACTTGAGGACGTTGGTGAAGTTGAGGCCCGGATTGCGGAAGGCCACCTTCATCAGCACCTTTTGGAGGGCTCCCACGCAGATCTGGCGCGACTCCTCGGCCAGCTTTTTTGGGACCTCTTCCCGGAGTCGCTGGAGGCCCGTCGCCACGCCCTTGAAGAATAAGCTAAGCTTGGCACTGGGTTGGAGGTGCTCGTCGGAGGAGTATCCGAGATCCACCATCCCCGCTCCATCACTTCGTTGTGGATGGCGGCAAGAAGATCCACGAGACCTTCGGTCCAAGTGCTCCACACTCTCCCTCCAGCGCCTGGCGGCAACAGCGATCGCCAACAGCTCCTCGTCGGCCTTGATCTTCTCCTTCAAGGCCGCCTCCCGCTCCTTGGCGCCGTCCAGTCACGAGTCAAAGTAGTCAGCTTCAACTCGAGATCTGCATTGGAGTCCCTGGCGGCGCTGAGCTCCTTCCTCCTCTCGGCGAGACAGCCCTGCAGCTTGCCAAGAGTGTAGGCGTCCTTCTCGCGCTCGTGCTTGAGTGCGGCGAGCTCCTCGCTGCTCTTCTTGAGGTTGGCCTCCAATTGCGCCACTTTTGTCTCCAGCTCCTTCTTGGCAGCCTCGGCAGCCGCGGCGGCATCCCTTGCCTCCTTGAGAGCCCCGCCAAATGTTTCCTCGTGCATGGCGAGATCCTCCTCGTGGCTGTCCAGGTTGACCTTCCGCTGCGCCAGCTCGCTTTCCTGCTCGGACAGCTTCTCGGCGGCAAGCCGCTGTTCCTCCTTAGCTGCAGCCTTCTCGAGGATGAAGGTCGTGCGCTCCTCGGCGAGTTGCTCCCGCTCCTCCGCCAAGGACCGGAGAGCTTCCTGGTTGCGGCCCCGGAGCTCCTCCGCGCGCTTCTCAATATCTGCTCCCGCCTTGGCGACAAAGGGCCTCCGGGATGCCGATTTGGCTTGTCGGCGCGGTAGAGCGACAGCAGCTTCCGCAGTTGCTCCTCCTCAGGCTCGCCGCTGCTGCTGCTTGGCGCGTCAACTAGCGTCAGCCTGGCGGAGGCGAGCAGCTCTTCATCGAAGGTTTCTCCTACGGCCGGCGCCCTGGAACTCGACTCCCATGGGAGCTTGATGAAGACGCCGTCGCCGGCCTTCAAGTAGGCGCTGGCTGGGGCTCTTCGAACTGGCCTTCTGACGGCGGGGGAATCGGCGGTCGGTGTAGCGCCTGGCGCTCCTGTGGCCTCAGGGCCGTCAGTGCGATCGCCAGACCCCTCGCCAGCTTCTGCGGCGGCAGCCTCGGTGGCCTCTTCGTCGGCAGGCTCGTCAGCACCGGCTTCTTCTCCCACGGCGGCGGCTTCGTCAGTGTTGCCGCGCGCGTCCTCCTCGCCGGCGACCTCGTTCTCCATTGGCTCTGTGGCGGACGGATGAAGAAAGTCAAGCAAATATCCAAAGATAGAATCAGGAGAAGAAAAACACAAGGGAAATACTCAGGCAAGAAGGTTACCTGCGCCGGGGGCTGCGGTCATGGTCTCCGCCACCAAGGGATCGCTGGTGCCGTCCCTTGCCGGAGAGCTGCCCCTTGCCGGAGAAGGCTCCCTTGCCGGAGAAGGCTCCCTTGCCGGAGAAGGCTCCCTTGCCGGAGAAGGCTCCCTTGCCGGGGAGCGCTCCCTTGCCGGGGAATCCACCCTTGGCGGCGTAGTCGAAGCAGAAGGAGGCTGCTCTGCTCCTACACAAGTCAACAAATCGAGATATCAGCAAAGGAAAAAGCACCCATGCACGCCGAACAATAAGAAATAGACCATATACTTACGCTGGGGGCTGCGCTGGGGGCTGCTTTGAAGGAGAGTTGCCTCACCCGGCAAGGCTCTCTCGGACGCGCCTCCTGCCGTCGCAGTAGGTTCGTCCTCGACGACAATCACCGAGGTCTTGGCCCTCTTCGACATCCTCTGGGCCAGCGTCCTGAAAAGGAATGGATTCAGAGTAAAGCAGGTCAGATATAAGACAAGGCAACAAATCGAAGAATTATAAGTACAACCAGGAATCTTACTCTTCCTCTTCTTCGTCGGAGCTGAGCGCGGAGAGGTCGAATTCTGGCCCGCCTCCGGTACGACGAGGCGGAGGAGTGGGCTCCCTTGGACGCTTGGCGGGAGCGGGACCGGTGGCCTGCGAGGCCCCGCCCTTGCAGCCGGAGTGAGGTGCTCCAGCGGCAACATGCTTGCAGCGGTGGAAGGCTGGGCCCCAGCGCTACTGTTAGCCCGTCTGCCGCCCAGCTGCCTCCCCCTCAAGACGCCTTCTTGGTGGAGCCGGTGGCTCCGCCATGCAAGCTGCTTGGAGGTGGAGAGGATGCGCCCTTGGCGGGCACGCTCGACTCGGCCTCAGGCTCGGCAAGCTCTTCCTCGCCGGCGAACTCCTTTCGCTCGACAAGACTTGCCGCCTCGGCTGCCTCCGCCTACTCCATAGTAAAGCCAAACCGTCATGGCAGCGTTGCTGCCGCTTCTTCTAGCACTGGTGGCGTCGCTGCATCTTGCGTCGATGGTGTCGCGGGTGAGGTCCCTCTCCTCATTGGGGCGGACCAGCATCTCCACTAAATTGTCGAAGAACTGCCGCACGACGTCGTCTGCCGGCTCTTGCCAAGTGGGGACAATTCCGTGGGAGTCGCACAATGGCATCATTGCACGGATGCGGTCAAGCGACGAGTTGTTGCACCGCGGAACGACGCCCCTCGGCAACCTAAACATCTCCGGATGGTCAGGATCAGGCTTGAACAGCTCTAAGAGCATTGCGTCAAGCTCCAAGATGGTGAAGTTGAAGTTGAGGCCTGGGCGCAGCCTCATGATCTCTGCTGCGTTCTGGAATTCCCAGGCAGGTCTCCTCCTCTCTCCGCAAGGGGCGTCTGGCGGCGAAGAAAGTCTGCGCCAACAGTCCCTACAGTGATTCCGGCAAGTCTGAGCCGGAGGATTCGGGTAACTGCGATCTTCAACCTAGCATCCTCCGGGGCCAGACTGCTCCAGTCATTGCCGCGTACTACTGGGGTTTGGCGCTGATCGGTAAAAGGCTGCGGGTTCTCCTCAACGATCCAGCACCAATCTGCCCTCCACTCCTCCCATTTGCTACGAAGCTCTCCCTCCAGATAGGCCTCCTTCTTGCCGACCCTAGAGACCCAAGCAATTCCTCCGGCAAGGGGCTCTCCTCTCTCGGCTCGGGGCAAAAAGAAGTGACGGAAAAGAGCTACATTTGGGTGGACTCCGACAAAGTTTTCGCAGAGATGTGCGAAAACTGCCATGGTCAGAACGGCGTTGGGGGTGAAATCAAGGAGGCGGAACCCGTAGGTGTTCATAATGTCGCAAAAGAACTCAGAGAAGGGCGGGCAGAGCCCGCAGTAGAAGAAGAGCACGAAGAAGGGGTACCCCGTCGGGGCCAGTTCTGCGGCAGAGGCGGGGAGTACCTTCGTCTTGTGGATGTGCCCGCGTCTCCGTCGACCAGAAGAGGTAGTAGTTCTCCCTCAGCTCCCTCGCGGCGAGCTGAGGGGGGAAGACGGCCCGCTCCTTCCGCAGCGCCGCAAGCCGCAGCGCCTCGGACGACTTCACGGTCTTCCCCTTGTCGGCTTTCGGGCCCATGGCGGGGGCGGTGGAGGAGGTCGGCAGTGTTAAGTGTCTTTGAGTGGCGATGGGGAAGTGAGCGCTGCTCTCTTTTTGGCCTCGAGAAGAAGGGGGGAGCAGCGGTGGTTTCTCGATGGGACAGCGACTGGCAAGGTAGGCGACGTGCCCCTGCTTCCCCTGCTTATAAAGGGGGAGGGGGCGGACGTTCCAATTTCCCGAATAAAGAAACCCCCACGACCTCTCCCACGATCTCTCACACGACGCCACGTTTGGTGTGTGCCGTTCATGGGGGACGTGGTGGGTCTGGGGTGAGTTACGGTGTGACCCGGGCCGCGTGTGCCCGTGCCCTGTTTTGGGCCTGGCCCAACAGCGCTCGGCACCGTGTGTGGCCCAGGCCCGGGGGCTCCTGTCGGTGTATTAGAGTAGGGGTACCCTAGTATCCCTAACTTGTGCACGGGCAGTTGCAGCCCTCCGCGGCAAGGCTTACCGGGTGACCGCCAAGGCCCTCCGTGGTTCCTTTGGAGCCATTCAAGAACAAAGTATTCAAGCCAGGGAGGCAAGGCCCCCAAGAAGAGGAGCTTGCCGGGAAGGCCACCCAAGGCACATAGGAGACAAGGCCCCGCAAGAGGAGCTTGCGGGAAGGCCACCCTGTGCACTTACAAGACAAGACCCGGCAAGAGGAGCTTGCGGGAAGGCCCGTGAGCGACAAGCTTCCGAGCGACAAGATAACAACCGCGGCAAGCGCTGTCATGCCGCGGCATCACCTCTCAGACTGCGCTCCAAATAAGCATCCACTAACGTGTCGCCTACAGGGCCTTTTTCAGCGCCAAGCGTGGCGAGAGGTCAGTGCAGCCAGCGGTGCGAGGTGGCAAGCGGCGCCGCAAGTTTGCCATCGTGGCGGACGGTGGCGCCTCGACGGTCCCTGTTTGCACTTTGTTAGGGCGACAAGATGGGCATTTAATGCCTTTGTCCCCGCCGCCGTGGTTAGGTATATTACATCAGACATCGTACTGCAAAGAGGGTGTACCAACCACTTTTTTCCATTTGTACCCCATCTACGTTGCCACTGCCGGAGCCCCTTTGTGCATATAAAAGGAGGCCCATGCGCAAAGTAGAGAGGGGTTCAACACTCTCACGCTTAGGTCTCGTTAGCAGCTGGAGTATCTTTGTAGCTCTCAGCGCTCCCTAGCAAGAACACAATACAAATCATACATGCAGCGGTAGGAGTGTTATCTCTCGGAGAGCTCCGGCTGGGTAAACCTCTCGCGTGCTTCGCCTCGATCTGCTCTTCGTGCGACCTCCGCTCCCCGCCGAACCGAAAGGGGCTCGGTCCGCTGGCCCCATAGGTGTTCGTGGGCCAGATCAGCCTGCCCCGACAGTTTGTGAGATTCATGAAAGATGTGAGAGTTATATTTAATTAAGGGAAACTTAAGGTGGTTACTTTAATACACATCTAGGTGGATTGGTTGGGGCACCCTGGGGATATACCAGTGTTGTCCAAGGAGATCCCGGGGAATCCATGTGATCATCCTATGGTTCGCCACCCAGGCTCGCAGGGATCATAAGATTATTCATGCTAGAAACTTCTGTGTGCAGCCACACGCTCTTATGAGCTCTAGCTTAGTTGAGTATGTTGCATGACCTCTTTCAATGGTAGGCTAGCAGACATAGGGGAAAGTAGGTGTAACTGTCTACCCAGAGTAAAGAGTTAATGCTTCTGAACGACTGTGTCTCGGTCATCCGTTTCTCAAACACCATGTAGTGCGAGAAATCCAACGGAGGAGATCGAGTCATGTGGGGAAAAGTGCACAAACCTCTGCAGAGTGTACAAACTAATCATGATTAGCCGTGTCCCCGGTGATGGACATATTGAGTATCTGGTATTTGAATTATTATGATGATCTCATCACTATACTTAATTAATTTGTTGGGTTGTTAACTTTTAAGTCGGATTGAGTTGGGGTTACCTTCTCATTGATTTCAAAAAACTTTGTAGTTAAATAAAATTCATTCCTTTGTAGTAGGCAAAAATTGGCTTTATGCAAAAATAAACTTAGAGCTTACCACCTGCCAAATATGCATGTAGAGTTAGTTATTATTCATCATTATCCTATGGTCCGAATTTGCCAGTACATTCAATGTACTGACCCTTTGTGGCTGCAACGTCTCATGTTCCAGGAATCTTACGACGGGTATGTGATACGTTAGAGTTACGATTTCTACACTCAACTTTGCCGTTGGTGTTGATGGGAATCCACAACCTTGTTGTTACTTTCGCTATATGGATTGAGGTAATAGTATTTACGTTATGTTATACATGTGATTTACCTCTGTTATAAATCCTCGAGTACTGTGTGTGTCAGCATACCGATCCAGGGATGACACTTAAGCACAGAGACTTGACCGTCTGAGGTCGGGTCGCTACACCCCTCTAGGTGGCGTGGTCAACGGGGGCGGTGTGTCAGGGGCGGCCCCCAGCGGCTCCTCCTGTTGCCGCTCTCCTCCTGCAAACCCAGCAAGATCACTACAAATGAACTCTGAAAAGGTTGAAACTTGGCATGGTATAATAATTTCAACAACATAGCATGTTCTAAAACGCTGAGAGTTTTACAATAAAAACTAGATGCACTTCGTGTACAAACTGGACAATCTCTTTTAAAGTATTACTGTTTCAGACGAAAACACATATATTATAAAGGGATATCATTTTTAACTTATTTTAATTTCAGACTTTTTGTGCGTTCAATATGCACCATTCAAATCCACATCATCAATTTTTAACCCTTTTTTGACTGCATTTGCTATTTTTCATGCATTTAATGAGTTTTTGAGCTAAATGACCTAAAATTGAAAAATACTACAAATGAACTCTGAAAAGGTTGAAACTTGGCATGGTATCATAATTTCACCCACATAGCATGTGCTAAAAAGTTGAGAGGGTTACAACAAAAATTGGATGCTCTTTATGTACAAACTGAACGATCTCTTTCAAAGTATCAGGGTTTCGGACGAAAATTCATCTATTACAAAGGGATTCCACTTTTTAACTTATTTTAACTATAGAATTTTTTTGCATTCAATATGCACCATTCAAACCCACATCATCAATTTTCAACCCTTTTCTGACTTTACTTGCTACTTTTCATGCATTCAATGATTTTTTTGAGCTGACTGACCCTGAAATTGAAAAGCACTACAAATGAACTCTGAAAAGGTTGAAACTTGGCATAGTATCATAATTTCACCCACATGGCATGTTCTAAAAAGTTCAGAGGGTTACAACAAATACTGGGTCCACTTCGTGTACAAACTTGACAATCTATTTCAAAGTATCCGGGTTTCGTACGAAAAGTCATCTATTACAAAGGATTTCATTTTCTAACTTATTTTAACTCCAGACTTTTTGTGCGTTCAGTATGCACCATTCAAAGCCACATCATCAATTTACAACCCTATTCTGACTTCATTTGCTATTTTTCATGCATTTAATGACTTTCTGAGCTAAATAAGTATACATCTGTATGTGATCTGTAGTGGAATCTCTATAAAGATTTGTATTTGGGAACAGAGGGAGTATAATAGTTGTACAGTATGTTCTTTGTAGTGAAGAGGAGCAGGGACATTTGAAGTGTACAGGTCTATTAGGTCGCTTGTCATGGACGCTTTCAACTCTTCGTGTTGGTCTTCATGTCGATTGTCATGGACGCTTTCAACTCTTCGTATTCGATCGTATTTGTCGCCTTGGAGAGTTAGACTAATAGTAATAGTACTAGACCTTCAGTTGTAGAGAGCTGGTATCCAAAGCCTTTCTACCCGTACCGGAAATACTAGCACATATATTCCAGCAAGTTCCACTTTCCTGATTTGACTCCTGATGCTTCGGGTTTTCCCATTATATCAACACTACGATCTGCCTAGCTGCTTTGTGTCCTACTAGCAGCTGTCCACCCTTTAAAGCGAAATAACACACCAATCATACGTTCTAAGGTTTTTCAAATACGAATGTAATATGATACTGTCATTAGCTAACAGATACACATTTAATTGGTTAGCTAATGCTCCCACTTGAGTTTCCAAATGCATGTGGCCACATATAGAGAGACATCATGGAATGGCATTTCTTTGGGCGCTCTGATTCATCATGGGTGGGCAACCAACATTATAGAGAAAGAAGGAGAATCTCAATAATATGCTTCCCCTTCTATTCTTTAACGTGTTCCTCTTCCGTTCTTCTTTAGTAAGTATAATATGTTCCTTGTCAGGATGGGGAGCAGGGACATATGCAGTCGACGGCTCTATTGGGCCGATTCTGCTACATGATTTCACACTTTGAGTTGGTCTACCATAATATCCTAGAAATGGTGGGAGCCGTGAGGTTTCTGATAGACTAGACTGATAGTAACAGTTGTGCACCTTCAGATGAATAGAGATGGCCTATAGGTGATCGATAGGCTGCATATTAGTAGCGACAAAACCCTGTATTTTCCAGCCAGTTCTGCTTTCCCGATTTATTTATGGTGGTTATGGTCTACCCCAATTTTTTACACTATGATCTGCCTAGTGGTTGTGTGCTCTCGTTATCATGGTTTGGCAATAAACTTTCTATATGGTATATTATGAACCTATCATCTGCCAACTATGGTTACATCTGGAGCTCCCAACAAGGAGCCTATTTCTTGTGGAGTTGTGCCAGATTATATTAATCTACTCACCATATTACAGCACACATGGGCTCTCTCATCAAAATCTAGTGATAACACACAAGGGTTTACGGGGAGCCCCTATTATATTAAAATATCCTCTGCATTACAAAGATAATCTCACTACTATTTATGTTTTCATGCTTTTCAGATATTATACATAATCACAATGAATATAAGAATGAGCACATCAGAAGAATATTGCGGAATAGTTCAATGGGTAACAAACTTGGCATCAAGGTATTGAGGTCCATTGTGGATGCAATGAAATCCACATGCTCCCGACATATAGATTCGTATTAAGAATATGATCCTAATGACTATTCTGAGCTCAAGGAGTCAAAGGCAGATGGCCTATCTTGTTCACCAATAAGGTGCCTGTTCTAATTTGGCAAGGTTTTATTGGTCGCACATATCTTGCATAAGGTGTCTTGCATTTCTTTTGCTTCGTTGCACCGCCATCTACTTAGTTTACTCATGATATATGTGAAGAAGCCATGCCCATCCATTATCAATAACTATTCCATTTGTCGTCCTACCATGTTTTTCCATTCGAATGTTGTTCTTGTGTTTCAGACATTCAAAAGAAAGACAATGATTGTAGAACCTGAAGGACTACAAGCAAAGTCCATGAAAAAGGTTGTGCTACCGGAGAAATCACATAGCTCCCGACGTATATTGGCGATAGAACCAGCACCGCAAAACCTAGGATATCGAAACTATGCTGGTTGCTGCTTTGCTCGTGTGACTACCTATTGTCCTATCGCTGCTCTTACATTCATACCCGGTGGATTATGTGACATCATTGTGCATTATAGCTTGCTTATCCACTGTTCGCTCCAAATTATCAGATCTATATTAACGCTTACATTAATGTAGAATAAACCCAATTTTTATGAAGAAATTTAGTTCTGCATTGTTCTTGTAAGTATCTGCTGTCCTTCATCACTGTACTTATATTGTTAGCTAGTTCTTCATGTACACTTTGTAGCTTATTTTCCCTTGCCCTCCATTTTCTACACATCAGATCTACATTTACTTTTGCAAAAATATTGAATACAACCAATGTTACTCAAGAAGTTTAGCTTCACATTGCTCTTGTTAGTGCCTTTTGCATGTATGGTGTATTTACATTTGTACTCTGCATATTAGATTTAATAATCGCCATTTGTTCTTATATTTTCACATCTATATTTACTCTTGACAAAATGTGGAATAAAGTCAATGTTCTTGAAGAAGAGTGTGTGGTAAACTTCTTGAATTGCCCCCCCCCCCATCAATATGGACAAGGGCTTTATAGAGCTGGTCTTCACTACCAATGTATGTTTGTCCTCCTCGAGCCTTCAAACTTTGTTGTGTATATTTGGATAGCTATGAATGCAAATGTTGTTTATTTTTGTCATCTGCATCAAATTGCTTGTTCAAAGTTTATAACGAAGAAGTACATAAACATAAGTTTGTCCTTCTCAATTTCAGTCTTTAGTTGTACAACCTAGTTCCTTATTCATACCATCTAAATTAAACTAAACATAGCAAGTTATCTTCTTTACCACTGTGTGTATGCTTCTGTTCTTGATCTGTAATCCAGTGATGTGGTGAAACTACCAACTCCAGCTCAATGTCATATCCTGCTATGTCTCAACTATGAACAATGCCATATTATATTAATGTTATTTAAATAGTATCTCTTTATTTACCAATCTAAAATGGTATAAATTGATAGTACACTCACCATTCATGCTTATACGTTGTTTAGAACTACATGTATGCTTGTCTTCTTGATCTGTAGTCCAGTGGTGTGGTGAAGCTGGCCGCTCCTGCACCATGTCATTTCCTGCTGTCTTAACTATGAACAATGCCTATTATGTTAATGCTATTTTAAACTGTGTCTCTTTATTTCTGACAAAAAAATGAGATGAATTGACAATTATGATGCTTATATGTGCAAAACCTGTTATCTACCTACTTGTTTCTCTTTCAGGGTGACAACACTGATACTTGGAAGAACTACCACAATGATAGTGAGATGAACCCATTGTTTGTCCCTCTAACATATATTCCAGAGAAGAAGGCAACACATCTTGAGGGTAGGGATACAACCACAAAGTCATGTCTTGATGTAGTGTCGAACTTACTCAGTGACACAAGCTCGATGAAGTCGCCGCCTGAATCTGTTCGACTTCTTCAGTCTGAAATTCAAGCAGAAAGACATGCTTCCGCTCAAATCCGACTGGAACTCCAATCTCTATGCAAGATTAACCATAAGTACATGACGTGTATTGATGTTATGCAGCTTAAGTTGGTGGATATGAGTGTCAAACAAGCATAGTCTTATCAGGTTGCTAAGTTGCTTGCGCTGCAGCTCCTGGGCCGGGCTAACCTTTCTTGAGCTGTGTTGTCGATTCTATCTATTATTTTGTCGGCCTGTTTACTTCCACTGGTGGCAACCTGCCCAGTTTATGGAATCTGTTGTCTAGTTGCCCTTTATTATCACTGGCGGCGAACTTTGATGCGCACGGGATGTAATATACTGTAATTTCTTTGTTGTATAGTCTAGGTTTATTCTTAGTCATCATGCTGTAATTTATTTGTTGTTTATGCTGTCTCGCTCTGAGAAAAGGTCGTAATCTTCAATCAGTGAGCAATTGTAGGACCTTGAAGTATGTCTAGAGGGGGGGGTTATTAGACTACTTGACCAATTAAAAACTTAAACTTTTCCCAATTTTAGAGTTTGCCAGATTTTAGCTATCTTAGGACAAGTCAAGCAATCATCACACAAATTAAGCAAGCATGCAAAGAGTATATAGGCAGCGGAAATTAAAGCATGCAACTTGCAAGAAAGTAAAGGGAAGGGTTTGGAGGATTCAAACGCAATTGGAGACACTGATGTTTTTGGCGTGGTTCCGATAGGTGGTGCTATCATACCTCCACGTTGATGGAGACTTCAACCCACGAAGGGTAACGGTTGCGCGAGTCCACGGAGGGCTCCACCCACGAAGGGTCCACGAAGAAGCAACCTTGTCTATCCCACCATGGCCGTCGCCCACGAAGGACTTGCCTCACTAGCAGTAGATCTTCACGAAGTAGGCGATCTCCTTGCCCTTACAAACTCGTTGGTTCAACTCCACAATCTTGTCGGAGGCTCCCAAGTGACACCTAGCCAATCTAGGAGACACCACTCTCCAAGATGTAACAAATGGTGTGTTGATGATGAACTCCTTGCTCTTGTGCTTCAAATGATAGTCTCCCCAACACTCAACTCTCTAACCTAGGATTTGGATCTGGTGGAAAGAGGGTTTGAGTGGAAAGCAACTTGGGGAAGGCTAGAGATCAAGATTCATATGGTAGGAATGGAATATCTTGGCCTCAACACATGAGTAGGTAGTTCTTTCTCAGAAATGGTAAGTTGGAAGTGTAGGTTCAGTCTGATGGCTCTCTCCATGAATGAAGAGGAGGTGTAGGGGTATATATAGCCTCCACACAAATCTAACCGTTACACACAATTTACCAAATCGGTGGGACTGATTCAACAGACTCGGTCGGACCGATTTAGTAAACCTAGTGAACGTTAGTGATTTTCGGTGGGACTGACATGTGAGACCGATTCGGTTAGGGTTAGGGCATAACGTAATCTCGGTAAGACCGATTACACAAACTCGGTAAGACCGATTTTGGTAATAAGCTTTCCAGAGAGTTGGTCAGGTAAACTCGGTGGGACCGATTTGCTCTTTTCGGTGAGACCAAAATGTTATAGAAGGGAAACAGAGAGTTTACATTGCAATCTCGGTGGGACTGATCTCTCACTTTGGTTAGACCAAAACGTTACGAAGGGAAACAGAGAGATTACAATCCCATCTCGGTGAGACCGAGATCCCTATCGGTAGGACCGATTTGCCTAGGGTTTGTGGCAGTGTCTATGACATTTGAAATCGGTGGCGCTGGTAGGAAGAATCGGTGTGACCGATTTTGGCTTTAGGTTTAGGTCATTTGTGGATTGTGAGAAAGTAGCTGAGGGTTTTGGAGCATATCACTAAGCACATGAAGCAAGAGGCTCATTAAGCAACACCTCATCCCTCCTTTATAGTATTGGCTTTTCCTATAGACTCCATGTGATCTTGGACCACTAAAATGTAAAATGAAGAGTCTTGAGCTTTTGAGCTTGAGCCAATCCTTTGTCCTTAGTATTTTGAGGGATCCACTTTCATCATCCACGCCATGCCATTCATTGAGCTTTCACGAAATAATAGTCTTGGAATAGCATTAGCTCAATGAGCTATATGTTGTTATGAATTACCAAAACCACCTAGGGATAGTTGCACTTTCAATCTCCCCTTTTGGTAATTGATGACAACATATAGATCAAAGCTTCGACAAATGATAATAAGATTGAAAAGCATCGTCGCTTTGAGAAGTATGTAACAAGCAAGAGCTCCCCCTAAATTTGTGCATAGTTTAAGATTTGCTTTGGACTGCAAATGCACGAGGAATTAGGCTCATGGGTTACTCTTCCATGTCACATACATCTTGGTGGAGCGCTCAAAATGATAAAGATTGAATACATGCACTCATCACCAAGCAAAGTGAATGATCACATAGGATAGATAAGATAATATCATCAAACATGCATAAGTGTAGCTTATGATCAAACACATGATCATCAATGTCTCACAAGAATAGCATAGTATCTCAAGCAATCAAAGGCAAACAAGTTTGAAACCACCAAAGCAAGAGAGAACAAAATCAACACTCTCTCTCTCGAAGCCTATGATCTATACATTTTTCTCCCCCTTTGGCAACAAGTTACCAAAAAGTTCATAGAAAATGCATAGTGCTAGATCGACTCTCGTGCTTGATCTTGGTGGTGGTGTAGAGATGGCTCCTTGGGCGAAGACTTCAGTTGATGTAGAGGGAGCTGGAGGAATTAGTGCTTTGGAGCTGGTTGCACTTTGGAGCTGTATGAGCTGTAGCTGGTGCTGTTGATGTTGCTCTAGTGTCTGGTACTTGCACTGCATCTGATCTCTGAGCTCTAGGCACTCTGGCAAATACATTGGTCGTAGTCTTGCCCTTCCTCTCCTTCATGTCATCTTGCAATGCTCCACAACCCGATCAATCTCGATTACTTTGACATCTAGATCATAGAATTTTTGTTCCATGATTCTTTCCAAGCTCACCTGATTTTTAGTGAGGGTGGCCAATCCCTTTTCAATCCTCAGAGATGATGCTATCAAGTAACCAAGCTGCTCCTGCTTGTTCTTCAAGAAATACTCAGATGCCTCCTCTTGAGTTGGCATCTTGGCAGCCTTCTCCTTCCTTGCCTTCTCCTTCTTCTCTTGAGCTTGAACTGATGATGGATCATTCTCGTTCATGACAACCTGATTGTCCTCGAAGTCTGGATAAAGTGGAAAATGTTCCTTATCCAATAGATATTTGCATGTGCCCATCTTTGAGTTAATCAACTCCTGAATCTGAGGGGCATATCCACAACTCCTCTTATGATCTGTTGCAGTCCTCTTAATGGTTTCAACTATAAGGCTCATGACCTTGAATTTCTGAGGCACATCAAATAAATGCAACATATTGATTGTATGCCCTCTGATCATGTTGTGGTCACCTGACTTAGGCAATAGAGTGTGCCTTAGGATCCAATTGATTGTAGGCAGCCCTGACAGAAGAAAGTGGACTGATCCAAAAGAGAAAGTCTCTAGGGCTTTGTCTGGGATCTCCTTGTAGATATGTGCCATGGTATTGTGTCCCATTTTCTTCTTGGCATATACATCCGTGTCATCATCATTTTCCTTTGGGGCATTTATCAGTTTTGCTCACTCCTCAACAGCTTGATCGGTACCTTGTACCTTCGGACATCCAAACTATCCTCCCATCTGGATAGAAGTGTCTTTGTGGAGTAGAATTGCATGATAAGTTCATCATTCCAGTTGGTGAGTTTTTGCCCAACAAAATCTGCAACTCCACAAGCAACAAAACTGTCTTGCACTCGAGGATAGTGCTCTTCATTTTCCTTCATGTAGGTCCGATCGACCCACCTCATATCACACACAATGGGCTTCTTGTCCAACAAGATTGTCTCATAGAAGTCCTGCTGTTCCTTTGTATGGAACCTGTAATCAACAACAGTCCTTCTCCTTGTGGCATATGGATCTGCCAACCTCCATAGCCTCAACCCTGAATCTTTTATGATGTTCATGTCCTGAGCCACAGGATGGGCATCATTGTGGTCTGATATCTTGGGCCTGAGCTTCCTCAGAACTTGTCCTTCTTCATCTTCCTCCTCGGCAACCTCAGGCACTGGGGCCTTGTTCTTTTCAGCTGCTGGTATGCTCCTGGTATTCCTCTTGGGTGCATTCTTGGGCTTGGAGGCAGCTTTGGGTTTGGAAGTTGCAGCTCCTGACTTGATTGCATCACCCATCAGCTTTTGTGCCTTGGGTGCTGGCTCTGCAACCTCTTCTTCTTCTTCCTCTTCCATCATGGAAGGCTTCCCAATCACTCTTGCCATGGTCTTCTTGACCCTTTCTTTCCTTTTCTTTCCCTCTGCAGCGACAGGCTCTTTGGGTTGAGATTCCAAAGGAGCTTGAGTAGACATTCTGGCTTTGGACATTGGTTGTCTTCCTGCTGGCCTTTTGATTTTCAAGCGAGGCTTCACAGCAGATGAACTGAACTCCCTCTTGAGCACTTTCTTCTTGGAGCTTGCCTCATCCTCAACTGCCATGTAATCCTCATCTTCAGACTCTGAGGTCTTCTTCTTTCTTGACCTTGTGGCAGCCTTGGGCAAATTGCTCGGAGTGCTTCTGCTCCCCTCAACTGAGCTTCTTGAGGGACTAGTGCCCTCACTCATGTGCATCTGCCCTTCTGACCTGTTCTGACTATCACTCACAGTCTCGACATCTTGCAAACACTAACTGCTGACCCTGTGAAGAGTTATAGATGAGATAGAGTGGATGAGCATCACAAAATGCAGAGGTTTTTGCAAAAGAATGATTCAAAAATTCAGTTTTAGTTTTCCACAGAAAACATTTCGGATCAACCGATTTTTGAACTTGGTGATACCGAAGCAGTTTTGGAACCTAAACTGATGAATTTGGTTGGACAGAGTCACAGTTCGGTGGCACCGAGACTGCTAGGGTTTCACAAAGTCCTAAAATCGGTCGCACCGATTAGCAATTCTCGGTCGGGGCCAAGAGAGTTACTAGTGCAATGGCATAAGCCAAATCGGTGGGACCAAGTTTTTCAACTCGGTGGGTCCGAGATGGTTTCATGAAACCTAACCCTAAATTTTCAAATCTCATCTAATCGACGGATTGCATTGACTGGATAGGAGTGTTTCAATCGTGGCAAGAATCAATAGGAACACAATGTGCTAGGAATCAGACGAGGATAGCACTGTGATCGAGTCCATACCCTAGCTCGGCGGTGAACTCGCTACGGCGACAATGGCGGGGTTGAATTCCGTTGACGGCGGCGGAGACCAGCGACAAGAGGCGGCTGGCGACGAGGAGACAATCCGGAGACCTTGGAGGCAGAGCGAGCTATTGTGCGGGCGAAGGGGTTCAGAGAAATTTCCAAATTTTTGCCCGAGACTATATATAGCCCGACCCTGTCGGTGTGACCGAGTGGAACAACTCGGTGGCACCGAGATGCATAACTGTGTTCAGTTACAGCAACTCGGTGTGACCGAAAAGTTCATATCGGTTGCACCGAGATTGAAAACATAGATCGACTTAGTGATCTCGGTAGGACCGAAATGGAGGAATCGGTCAGACCGAGAATCACAAAGAAGTTTTGGAAGTTTAAGTCTATGACGAATCGGGATTCCGAGTGCTCCTCACACGTAGTGGTTCGAATCTGACTTGATCAAATTTTGTGATGTAGCATGAATAGAGTTTGAGACGAGAAAAGCATAGATAGCTAGAGAAGGTTCTTAGGCATTCTTGTCCATCCACTTGGCCAAAAGAAGAAATAACCAAACAATCAAAACAACAAGTGGATGTCCTCAAATGAGTAAATATGCAACCAACATGCTCACACAATAAGATGACAAATAAAATATGTGACAAAGCATGCACAACCAATTCTAGCATCTATCAAACAATTGGTGATGACTAGGTCATCTATATATGAGTATATTGACTTAGGAGTCAAATGAGAAACATTTGATCATAGGTCATACTCATCGTTTAAGCTCAAGTGGGGTTACCACTTTTACATAATGCATTGATGTGTTCACACCATTAGAGTTGCTTTGACTCAATTCTTAGAGTTAAGCTCCCCTAGATGTGAGATCCCCTTAGAGGGATGAACTAACCTTGGGTTTTGTCGATGATGACTTCATGTAGGTGTTGAAGATGTGGATGCTCAATGTTGATGTAGATCAATTGGAGCAATTCTTTGGAGTGAGTTGCACTTTCAACTTGCCTACATGGGTTAGTCCCACAAGGAACAAACAAGAATATACATAGACATAGAGTGATGCACACACAAGATGATGTCCATGAAATCATTAGGTTACCTTGTCCCTTGCCTTACCAACATGAGGGTTTGTGACTCCTTGAACTAGTGCAAGATGTGAAAGTTGATTGCACTTGTCCTTGCCATAATGATATGTGTGAAGAATGTTGGCGGAGTCACCCTCAAGAACTCTCTAGTTCTTCTTCTTCGGGATCCACATCATCTTGATGGGAATCCTTGGAGTTGTAATTGTACTTGATGAAGTAGAACTTGACATAGTCTTGGGAATCCACTTGACCGAGACCTTAGGTGTTTCTTCAAATGCATCAGTCTCTTCTTGAAGCTTGTCCTTGCCTTTGTTCTTGTGGTCTTGTGGTGGAAGATCATCTTGTGCTTGTGTTCCCTTGAAGGAAGTAGGATCATACTTCTCTTGTTGAGGAACAAACTTTGTCTTGGGATATTGATCTTCTTCCCACTCAACTCCATTGGCATTGAACTTTCGCTCAAAACCAACACCTTGATTCTTCCGGTGTCTTCCTTGCTTGCGTACAATTTCCTCGAATTGCTTACTCCCGGCAAGGCTCTTGTAAACACCTTTCTCTATAATTTCCTTCAATAAGCTATTTTCTTGCTCAAGTATAACTTGGCTAAGAGAATCATTAGTGGAATCAAGAGAACTACTAGAAGCAACAATATTGGATTTGACATTATTATTGTTACTACTAGAGGAAGTATCTTTCTTTTACTTGTTACTAGACTTGACTTGAGGCATGTAAGTAGATAGGAGTAAACGCTTGGAAATGTAAGAATAACTTTTCTTACGGAGATCATCATTGATTGCTTTTAAGAACTCATGCTCTTGCTCAAGATTGAGCTTTTCAAAGCGTAACTTCTCATGAGCTCTTGCTCAAGATAGTTTTGTGAGCCAACTTAAGAGTGTTTAATTCTTTAGTTAGAAGCTCAATCTTCTCCTTATCATTGTTATTCTTTTTATCTTGATTAGCATGATTAATTGACGTTTCATCATAGTATTCATCACTAGAGTTGTCAACAAGTAAATCATCATCCACAAGCAAGTCATCTTCATCGCTATTGAAATCAGCATACTCAGGATGTGTTACCTTTGGACCTTTGGCCATGAAGCATCTTCCAATTCCTTCATTTGGTGAATCGAATATGTCGTAGGAGTTGGTTGACACAAGTGCTAGACCGGCAACACCTTCATCTTGAGTATATTCGGAGTCGGAGTGATAGCTTCTCTCCGAGTGTTTGTCGGAGTCGGAGCCGGATACCCATTCACCAACATGAGCTTGATGTCTTCGTTTTGTGTAGCTCCTTGATGACTTGTCCTTCCTTTCCGAATCCTTGCTTCTTCGTGAGGATCTTCGTTCATAGCGATCATCCCTACTCCTCCTCTCTCTTGGTGGTGATTCTTGTCTTTTGCTTCTTCTTCTTGGAGAATCTTCTCTTCTTTTGTAGGGTGCCGTACACTCATTGGAATAGTGTCCAGGCCTCCCACAATTGTAGCAATTGCGCTCTCGACTAGAAGATCTTTTGTCATGGTAAGTCCTTGACTTGGAGCTTCTTTCTTTGCTTCTACTCTTGTAGAATTTGTTGAAGTTCTTCACCATTAAGCTCAATTCTTCATTCAAGGTTTGTTTCTCACTTGATGATGTGGGGGCTTCACTTGAGGCTTTGTAAGCACCACTTGACTTGTTGTGAAGTTCCTCCTTATCCTTGAGTGACATCTCATGAGCAACAATTCTCCCAATGACTTCCGTTGGCTTGAGATCTTTGTAGTTTGGCATCATTTGGATCAATGTGCACACGGTATCATACTTTCCATCCAATGCTCTTAGGATCTTCTTGATGCTGAATCTGTCGGTCATCTCTTCACTCCCTAAGCCGGCAATCTCATTTGTAATAAGAGCAAGCCTAGAGTACATTTCAGCGACACCTTCACCATCCTTCATTTTGAACTTGTCAAGCTGACTTTGGAGCACATCCAACTTGGATTCCTAGATGGATTCGGTACCTTCATGCATATCAATCAAAGTATCCCAAATTTCTTTTGCATTCTCAAGACAGCTGATTTTGTTGAATTCTTCGGGGCACAATCCGTTGAAGATTATATCACAAGCTTGAGCGTTGTATTGCAACATCTTCAATTCTTCCACATTAGCTTCACGGTTCGGCTCTCTCCCATCAAATAATTCACCTTGCAAGCCAATACAAATAATTTCCCAAGCAGTAGGGTTATGTCCGAGAATATGCATTTTCATCTTATGCTTCCAACTAGCAAAATTAGTACCATCAAAGTTAGGACCTCTACGGTGATAATTTCCCTCGCTAGACGCCATACTCTCCTAGGTTGTGAAACCAAGGCTATGACCACCAAAAGCTATGGAAATCAAAGCAAATGGAGATCAAAGCTCTGATACCACTTGTAGGACCTTGAAGTATGTCTAGAGGGGGGTGATTAGACAACTTGACCAATTAAATACTTAACCTTTTCCCAATTTTAGAGTTTGACAGATTTTAGCTATCTTAGGACAAGTCAAGCGATCATCACACAAATCAAGCAAGCATGCAAAGAGTATATAGGCAGCGGAAATTAAAGCATGCAACTTGCAAGAAAGTAAAGGGAAGGGTTTGGAGGATTCAAACGCAATTGGAGACACGGATGTTTTTGGCGTGGTTCCGATAGGTGGTGCTATCGCACTCTCCACGTTGATGGAGACTTCAACCCACGAAGGGTAACGGTTGCGAGTCCACGGAGGGCTCCACCCACGAAGGGTCCACGAAGAAGCAACCTTGTCTATCCCAAAGATAGCCGTCTCCCACGAAGGACTTGCCTCACTAGCGGTAGATCTTCACGAAGTAGGCGATCTCCTTGCCCTTACAAACTCCTTGGTTCAACTCCACAATCTTGTCGGAGGCTCCCAAGTGACACCTAGCCAATCTCGGAGACACCACTCTCCAAGAAGTGGTGTTGTAGCGACCAGACCCGAATGGATCAAGTCTCTGTGCTCAGTGTCATCCCTGGATCAGTAATGCTGACACCACACAAGATGCTCAAGGATTTATAGCGAGTAGCAATCACACACTTATTACATCGTTGTCCACAGGGGAACTTATTGCAATAATATGGCTTAAGGCCATCTAATAATAACAGCGGAAGGCTTGGAAGATAAGTGAGTCCATCAACTCCATCGGCATCACTTAGTATAGAACCACGACCTAACACCTTACTCGTTGTCTGAAAAGTCTGCAACCCGAAAACGGGTCAGCACATGGAATATGCTGGCAATGTAACACATAAAGAGCAATGAAGGAATAAGCCTATACTACATGCATATATGGCTGGTGGTAAGGCTCTACGGTTACATTTTTGCATAAAGCTAGTTTTTCCCTATAACAAAGGAATAATTCTGTTTAACTAACATGGTGGTTGTTAAACATTGAGAATGGTTGACAGCATCCTCAATCCCAATTAAAAGTACTCATCAAAACCCAATAACTTTTATTAGAAGTAACATGTTGAGATTCACATGATATTCAATTACCGTGATACTCAAAACGCGTCCATAACCGGGACACGGCTAATCATGATTAGTTTATACACTGGAGAGGTTTATGACTTTTCCCCACAAGACTCGATCGCCTCCGCTTGGTTCTCGCACTACATGGTGTTTGAGAAACGGATGACCGAGACATAGTCTTTCGTAAGCGCTTAGCACCTTACATGTGGGTAGACCGTACTCAACCTACATCCCCTACATCAGCTAGCCTACCCGTAAGAGTTCGCACAACTTAGTCAACTACGCCAGAGCCCATAATTGGCTTGTGGCTGCACACGGAAGTTTCCAGCTTGAATAATCTTATGATCCCTTAGAGCACAGGTGGCGGTCCGAAGAAATACAGGAGCAAGTCCTGATAGAAACCAGGTGCCTCAATCCACCCAGATGTGTGTTTAGGTTGCCACCTTAGATAAACCATTAATTAACAATCTCACATCATCATGGATATTCACTCACCCAATCCACGTCTACTAGCATAGCATGGTATAATAAGCAAACGTAGAAGTGACTCCCAAGGTTTCATAAGTAATGTGTAATAGGTACTACCTCAATCTACTTCCCAATCCCACAATTTAATTAGATCCTAAACATGCAAGTGGTTGAGGGTTTGATCTAATGCATAAAACCGGGTAGTAGAAAAGGTATGATCAAGTGTTACTTGCCTTTGTCGATGATCCATGAGACCTAGAGATTCAAGTAACAAGCGGCGCATCAGGTGATCTAACGCAGACAAACAACAAGCATACAATAAGTACTCATCTAATGCACAGGAAAACTCGAATAAACGATCTAACCGGAGAGTTCAACTTAAGAACCACAGTTGCAAAAGAATCGAATCAAATAAAGCATCGAAAGTCGAAACTCGAGAGAGAACGACTCGGTTTAGCAATCTGAAACTAGGTCAAAATTTTACAGTAGCAAAACTCCGTTTAAGTAGGTTAGTCGAACGGTGGTTTCAAAGCGAAACTCCAGCGCTTGAATCACCCGATTCCGATAAACGAAGCGAGAAAATAAACAAATTTGAAAATTTGATCGGAAATCGAATTCAGAAAATAACGGATTAAATCCGTTTAAAAGAAAAACGACGAACGGTTAAAAAGACGGACGTTCGTTAACAGAACTAATTCAACGAACACGTTCATTACATCGAACCGGTCGGTGAACGTTCATAAAATAATAAAACCGAAAAAAAACCATCTAGGTTTTTTTTTTAAAAAAAACCCGAACAACGCGAGAAAACCGGATCGGTTTTAAAACAAAACCGGATCGGGACGGGGCGGCGAGGTCGGCTACCTCTGGCGAAGTCGCCGGCGGGGCTCCGGGGCTCCGGCGGGATGGCGGCGGGTCCGGCGGGTCGGCGGGTGGCGGCGAGGGGCGGCGAGGCTGCTGGCGACGGGCGGGCGGCTCGGGCGGCGGCTCGAGTGGAGGGCGGCGGCTCGGGGTGAGGGGAGAGGAGGCGGCCCGGGGTTATAAGGAGGGGGTCGGTTCCTTGGGGAAGGAGGCAAGCTGTGGGCGGCGGCGGCGAGTCCGAGCCGGACACGGCCCGGCGGCGGCGGGAGGGATCCTCACATGGCGCGAGGGGGAAGGGGAGATGGGCCGGGCGGCGGCGGCTGGGCCCTTGGCCCAGGCGGGCGGCGGCGATTGTTTTTTTTTTAAACAAAACTTAAACAAAATAAAATCAAACCAAACGAACTCCAAATTAAATAAAATTAATTTTCCCCGACTCCTAAAATGAGTCTAACAAAATGAACTTTAAAACGGGCAAAATGCATATTTTTTTAAAATGCTCATTTTTTTGCCTAAAGCAAATAAATCTTCAAAACCAAAATTTGATTTATTTGTAAAATCTTCATTTTTCCTAAATGTTGGGAAAGTCATATTATTCCCTCTCTTAAATTTTTGTATCGGAAAAACTTTATGAAGATAATTAAATAAATCCAATGATCCTATTTTCAAAATTTGAGAAATCCCAAATATGAAAATAATGAAATCTCCAACTCTCTCGAAGGTCCTTGAGTTGCGTGAAATTTTCTAGGATCGGAAAAATGCGAGAAAATATGATATGCATGATGACCTAATGTATAACATTCCAAACTGAAAATTTGGGATGTTACAAACCTACCCCCTTAAGATGAATCTCGCCCTCGAGATTCGGGTTGGCTAGAAAATAGGTGAGGGTGGTCCTTGAGCAAAACTTCCTCTCTTTCCCAGGTGGCTTCATCTTGATGTGGTGGCTCCTTTGAACTTTGCAAAACTTGATAACCTTCTTTGCGGGTAACTCTGCTAGCATAATCGAGAATCTTAACCGGTTTTTCTCATATGTTAAGTCATCCTTCAACTGAATTGCTTCCGGTGTAATTGTGTCTTTTAACGGTACCTCTGCTATCTCGGGTGACATTTCTTCAATCGAGAAACATGGAATACATCATGAACTCCCGACAGTCCTTCCGCAATTCCAACTTATAAGCAACTTCTCCCATGCGTTGCAAAATCTTATATGGTCCAACGAAGCGTGGGGCTAATTTTCCTTTAACTCCAAAAGCGCTTAACTCCTCGAGCGGGGATACTCTAAGATATGCTCTGTCTCCAACTTCATACTCAATAAACTGCGCTTTGAATCGGCATAGCTCTTTTGTCCGGACTGGGCTACCTTGAGCCTCTCTCGAATCGGTTTAACCTTCCGCTCGGACTCCTTAATCAAATCTGGTCCAAACAACCGACGATCTCAGTTTCGTCCCATGACAACGGTGTCCTGCACCTTCTTCCATACAGAGCCTCGAAAGGTGCCATCTTCAAACTGGTTTGGTAACTGTTGTTGTAGGAAAATTCCGCATACGGCAAATTATCATCCCAACTAGATCCATAATCTAGTACACAAGCTCTCAGCATATCCTCCAAAATCTGATTGACTCTCTCAGTCTGTCCATCGGTCTGTGGGTGGAAAGTTGTACTGAACTCCAGTCTAGTTCCCAATGTCTCGTGCAACTGGTTCCAAAATTTTGAGGTAAATTGGGTTCCTCTATACGTCTGATGCTCCTCGGAACTCCGTGTAAACACACAATTCTGGTCATGTATATCTTTGCCAACTTAGCACCGCTATAGGTAGTCTTGACCGAATGAAATGAGCTACCTTTGTTAAGCGGTCGACTACAACCCAAATCGAGTCATAACCTGAGCGAGTCTTTGGCAAACCTGTGATGAAATCCATGCCTAGTTTATCCCACTTCCATTCGGTATCGGCAATGGTTGTAACAATCCTGCGGCTTCGATGCTCGCCTTTACTTTCGACATACATCGCAAATCGCTACATACTCGCAATATCCTTCTTCATTCCGGTCCACCGTAAAGTATTCTTCAAATCCAAATACATCTTGGTATTTTCTGGGTGAATCGAATAGGGTGAATCATGGGCTTCTTGTAAAATTAACTTCCTGATCTCTGGGTTATTGGGCACATAAACACGGTCTTCAAACCATAGGGTATCGTGCTCATCCTCACGAAATCCTTTAGCTTTTCCTTTGCTCATTTTCTCCTTTATAGAGGCAACTTCCTTATCTGCCTTTTGGGCTTCTCTGATTTTGTCCATCAGTGTTGCTCCAATGCTGCTACATAGCCTCTCGGAACTATTTCCAAACATAGCTCTCGAAGGTCCTCGGCTAACTCATTGGGTATCCCTCCCATCATTAGGGTATTGACGTGGCTCTTACGGCTCAATGCGTCTGCTACGACATTAGCCTTTCCTGGGTGATAATGCAATCTCATATCATAATCCTTGATAAGCTCTAACCATCTCCTTTGTCTCGAGATTCAATTCCTTACGTGTGAAGATGTACTTCAAACTCTTGTGATCCGTGATATACTTCGCAATGATTTCCAATGAGAAAATGTCTCCATGTCTTTAAGGCATGCACAACGGCTGCTAACTCCAAATCATGTGTGGCATAATTCAACTCATGGGGCTTAAGTTGTCGTGAAGCATACGAAACAACTCTCCCTTCCTGCATAAGCACTGCTCCAAGTCCTCGACGTGAAGCGTCGCAATACACCTCATAATCCTTGGTCTAGTCTGGCAATATCAAAACTGGTGAGGTAACCAATCTTTTCTTCAACTCCTGAAAACTTGCCTCACAGTCCTCAGTCCATAAGAATTTGTTATCCTTCTTCAACAATTCAGTCATAGGCTTGGCAATCCTTGAGAAATTCTCAATGAATCTTCGGTAGTATCCTGCGAGTCCAAGGAAACTCCGAATCTCTCCAACTGTCGTTGGTGCTTCCCATTTGGTTCTGGTCTCAACCTTTGTGGGGTCAATCGGCTATTCCTTCTCCGGATATAACATGTCCGAAATTCAACTTCCTTTAGCCAAAACTCACACTTGCTGAACTTGGCATACAACTGGTGTTCCCTCAGTTTCTCCAAAACCAATCTCAAATGTTCCTTATGTTCCTCTTCATTCTTCGAGAAAATCAAAATGTCATCAATGAACACTAAGACGAACTTATCCAAAAACTCCATAAATACTTTGTTCATCAGGTTCATGAAATAGGCTGGTGCGTTAGTCAGTCCAAATGACATAACGGTATACTCGTCTGATCCATATCTCGTGGTAAACGCTGTCTTAGGTATGTCCTGCTCCGTATCTTCAATCGATGGTACCCTAATCGCAAATCGATCTTGGAAAACACCTTAGCTCCATGAAAGCGATCAAACAGATCATTTATCATAGGTAGTGGGTACTTGTTCTTGATTGTTACTTCATTCAATCCACGATAATCAACAACCATTCTTAAAGATCCATCCTTCTTCTCCACTAACAAAACGGGTGATCCCCAAGGTGAAGAACTTGGGCGTATAAAACCTTTATCCAATAGTTCCTTAATCTGCTTCTTGATTTCCGCTAAATCCTGTGCGGGCATCCTGTACGGTCGTTTCGATATCCGGCCAGTTCCAGGCAACAGCTCGAACAAAAACACAATGTCTCTAACCGGTGGCATTCCCCGCAACTCTTCCGAAATACATCGTGAAAATCCTTCACCACCGGTACTTCTTCCCGCACCACTCCCGATAAGCAATTTACTTGTGCTCTCCTCGGCTCGTGCCGTGATACATACTTGATCCTTCTTCCTTCCGTGTGGTGAGCAAAATTGACTTAGTGGAGCAATCTATGTTTCCTCCATACCTTGATAACCAATCCATTCCTAATATCACATCCAATCCTTGGGATTCCGTAACTATTAGGTCCGAGGGGAAAACATAGTGTCCAATCCTTAATGGTAGTCGATCACACCATTTACTAGCCATGTACTCGCCTCGGGTGAGGTTACTAGCATGGGTGACCTAAGGGCTTGGGTCGGTAATTTGTACTTATTCACAAATCCCCTTGATATGTATGAATGCGATGCACCAGTATCGAAAAGAACAACTGCAGTAAAGGACTTAACTAAAAACTTACCAATTCTTTGCATCGGGCTGATCTTCAACCTCCTCCACATCAATGTGGTTCACATCCCCTGTTGAAAGGGTTGGGCTTCTTTCCGAGCTTCCATTGCCATTTCCATTACGGCCTTCGGGCGATCATTGGCATAATGCCCGATCTTGCGGCACTTAAAGCAAGTGATATGACTCAGTCTACTTTGGTTGGTGTTGACGGGTTGGTGCGGTTCTGTCCATTGCTTCCTCCATTCCCGTTCCCATTCTTAGTGCCATTATGGTTGTGCAAATTACCTCCTCCATGGGTATGTCAAACCGAATTCTGATTTAGGGTATAACGAGGTTTCTTTGGGCTCCAGAGTTATACTTCCCTGTCCATACTTCCGCTTGCAGTTCTCAATTCTTCTTTGCTTTCCTTCAATCATGAGGGCTCGGTCTACTAACTCCTGGTAGTTGTTGAAACTTGCTACCATCAACGGCATCTTGAACTCATCATTCAGTCCTTCTAGAAACTTCTCCTGTTTAGCAATCTCAGAGTAACGCTATCCGGGGCATAACGTGCTAACTTACTAAAATCATCCACATCTTGTGCCAACAGCCCTTCCTCCTTGGCGTAAGTTGCGAAACTCACGCTTCTTCATGGCCATAGCTCCTGCTGAAACATGGGCGGCGTAAAAGCTTCTTTAAATCGATCCCATGTGACAAAGGTGTCACGGGTAAGTGGTCATAAAATTCTCCCACCATGTCAGCTGCGGGTCCTTCAAGCCGATGTCTTGCAAACTTCACTCTTTCTCCATCTGTGCATCCTGCAGTTGGTCAACTCCCTTCCTATCTTGCGGAGCCAATCATCTGCTACAATCGGCTCGGTGCTCTTTGGAATACACCGGCGGATTCAAATAAGGAAGCGAAGTCGGGTGATCCACGGTGGTGGTGGCGGTGGGTTGTTCTTGTTGTTGTTGTTGTTGTTGCCACAGTTACGCACCAATGTTTGAATCAGGTATTCTCGCTGTGGATCAATTGGGTGATCTCTGGCGGAAAAGCGAACCGGGTCGCGTCTCGGAGGCATCCGATGGGTTTAGAAAAGACGAGAATTTAGAATAGATTGAGGTCTAAGGGAAATCACTACCCAAATGCACATGAGCAATTGCACACAAAATCACTTCATTCAATCAAACAAGGGCTTACAACGATCTAACTATCGCAAAAGTGCGGGTACTATAATGTTTACATGGAGGGAATACTACTAATATGTGGGGACTTCTACTAATTTGAACCGTGGAAGACTCCATGATGTCTGCTCCAGCTTCGCCTTCAAAGTCGGGTTCACTTGGATCCGAATCGGTGTCGCCGATGTTGATGTATTCGCTTGGGCAACCAACATACTTGGTCTTCATTCCTGGCGCCAACTTCTTCTTGAGTTCTTCGATCTCGTACTTAAGATCGTTATTGTGTCTTGCTAGAGCTACGATCTCGCCCATGTAGTCCTTATGTAGTCTTGGTTCTCCTTCGGTTCGATGATCCTTCCCTTTGCATTCTGCAACTCCAACATATCATTGCACATTTGGTTCTCCTGGCGTCGAATGTGCTGATTTAACTCCTGGATGAAAGCTGCAATGGACCTATCCTTCTTGGTGCTGACTATGTCCCATTGTCATCTCGGCGTCCGCAAATCTGGTAGATAGTGTCCTTGAGGTCTTCTTTGATAAACTTCTCCAATGCGTCCCATGGTAATGTGAGCCGCCATGCTCTTTCCCAGACTCCAAGTTGGTGCATTGAAAACACTATCTATAGGCTTGGTGATTGGGGCGAATGTCCTTCCTGGAACGTGAGCTTGAATCTTCCAAACTCCTCTTCAGCAGAGTGGCGTTGAAAGTTCCGGTGAAGTAGGTAGTCCAATGTTCGTGTACTTGGTAACTTCCTTCAAGTGAAATCCAAAAGGTGTGCCTTCATATGGTTGGGTGTACTTGATCTTCGCGTCTGGCCATCCTAAAGAGTAGAGAAGATGAGGAGTTAGAAAATGGGAAGAGAGTAGTGATCTATGGCTTTAACTTAGTGGTCGTGGTCTCACAGTCAACGTGTGCTCTGATACCATCTCTGTAGCGACCAGACCCGAATGGATCAAGTCTCTGTGCTCAGTGTCATCCCTGGATCAGTAATGCTGACACCACACAGTACTCCGAAGGATTTATAGCAGAGTAGCAATCACAAACTTATTACATCGTTGTCCACAAGGGAACTTATTGCAATAATATGGCTTAAGGCCATCTAATAATAACAGCGGAAGGCTTGGAAGATAAGTGAGTCCATCAACTCCATCGGCATCACTTAGTATAGAACCACGACCTAACACCTTACTCGTTGTCTGAAAAGTCTGCAACGTGAAAGTTGCAGCCCGAAACGGGTCAAGACATGGAATATGCCGCAATGTAACACATAAAGAGCAATGAAGGAATAAGCCTATACTACATGCATATATGGCTGGTGGTAAGGCTCTCTGATTTACATTTTTGCATAAAGCTAGTTTTTCCCTACAACAAAGGAATAATTCTGTTTAACTATCATGGTGGTTGTTAATCATTGAGAATGGTTGACAAAGATCCTCAATCCCAATTAAAAAGTACTCATCAAAACCCAATAACTTTTATTAGAAGTAACATGTTGAGATTCACATGATATTCAATTACCAGATACTCAAAACGTCCATAATCGGGGACACGGCTAATCATGATTAGTTTATACACTCTGCAGAGGTTTAGACTTTTCCCCACAAGACTCGATCGCCTCCGCTTGGTTCTCGCACTACATGGTGTTTGAGAAAGCGGATGACCGAGACATAGTCTTTCGTAAGCGCTTAGCACCTTACATGTGGGTAGACCGTACCAACCTACATCCCCTACATCGCCTAGCCTACCCGTAAGAGTTCGCACAACTTAGTCAACTACGCCAGAGCCCATAATTGGCTTGTGGCTGCACACGGAAGTTTCCAGTTTGAATAATCTTATGATCCCTTAGAGCACAGGTGGCGGTCCAAGAAATACAGTAAGTCCTCGATAGAAACCAGGTGCCTCAATCCACCCAGATGTGTGTTTAGGTTGCCACCTTAGATAAACCATGAATTAACAATCTCACATCTGTCATGGATATTCACTCACCCAATCCACGTCTACTAGCATAGCATGGTATAATAAGCAAACGTAGAAGTGACTCCCAAGGTTTCATAAGTAACATGTAATAGGTACTACCTCAATATACTTCCCAATCCCACAATTTAATTAGATCCTAAACATGCAAGTGGTTGAGGGTTTGATCTAATGCATAAAAACTGGGTAGTAGAAAAGGTATGATCAAAGTGTTACTTGCCTTGCTGATGATCCATGAGACCTAGAGATTCAAGTAACAAGCGGCGCACCGGTGATCTAACGCAGACAAACAACAAGCATACAATAAGTACTCATCTAATGCACAGGAAAACTCGAATAAACGATCTAACCAGAGAGTTCAACTTAAGAACCCTGGTTGCAAAAAGAATCGAATCAAATAAAGCATCGAAAGTCGAAACTCGAGAGAGAACGACTCGGTTTAGCAATCTGAAACTAGGTCAAAATTTTACAGTAGCAAAACTCCGTTTAAGTAGGTTAGTCGGAACGGTGGTTTCGAAACGAAACTCCAGGCGCTTGAATCACCTGATTCCGATAAACGAGCGAGAAAATAAACAGATTTGAAAATTTGATCAGAAATCGAATTCGTAAAATAACGGATTAAATCCGTTTAAAGAAAAAGCGACGACCGGTTAAAAAGACGGACGTTCGTTAACAGAACTAATTCAACGAACACGTTCATTAAATCGAACGGGTCGGTGAACGTTCATAAAATAATAAAACCGAAAAAAAAACATCTAGGTTTTTTTTTTTAAAACCGAACAACGCGAGAAAACCGGATCGGTTTTAAAACAAAACCGGATCGGGACGGGGCGGCGAGGTCGGCTACCTCCGCGGTCGCCGCGGGCTCCGGCTCGGCGGGATGGCGGCGGGCCAGCGGGTCGGCGGGTGGCGGGTTGGCGAGGCGGCGAGGGGCGCTGCTGGTGACGGGCGGCTTTCTGGGCGGCGGCTCTGGGTGGAGGGCGCGGCGGCGGCTCGGGTGAGGGAAGAGGAGGGGCGGGGTTATAAGGAGGGAGGGTCGGTTCCTTGGGGAAGGGGCAAGCTGTGGGCGGCGGCGGCGAGTCCGAGCCGGACACGGCCGGGCGGCGGCGTGGCGGACTCCTCCAGCATGGCGCGAGGGGGAAGGGGAGATGCGCCGGGTGGCGGCGGCTGGGCCCGTGGCCCAGGCGGGCGGCGGCGATTGTTTTTTTTTAACAAAACTTAAACAAAATAAAATCAAACCAAACGGACACCAAAATAAATAAAAATAATTTTACCCGACTCCTAAAAATGAGTAGAACAAAATGAACTTTAAAACGGGCAAAATGCATATTTTTTTAAAATGCTCATTTTTTTGCCTAAAGCAAATAAATCTTCAAAACCAAAATTTGATTTATTTGTAAAATCTTCATTTTTCCTAAATGTTGGGAAAGTCATATTATTCCCTCTCTTAAATTTTTGTATCGGAAAAACTTTATGAAGATAATTAAATAAATCCATTTATCCTATTTTCAATATTTGAGAAATCCTAAATATGAAAATAATGAAATCTCCAACTCTCTCCGAAGGTCCTTGAGTTGCGTGAAATTTTCTAGGATCGGAAAATGCGAGAAAATATGATATGCATGATGACCTAATGTATAACATTCCAAACTGAAAATTTGGGATGTTACAGGTGTGTTGATGATGAACTCCTTGCTCTTGTGCTTCAAATGATAGTCTCCCCAACACTCAACTCTCTCTCATAGGATTTGGATCTGGTGGAAAGAGGGTTTGAGTGGAAAGCAACTTGGGGAAGGCTAGAGATCAAGATTCATATGGTAGGAATGGAATATCTTGGCCACAACACATGAGTAGGTAGTTCTTTCTCAGAAATGGTAAGTTGGAAGTGTAGGTTCACCGATGGCTCTCTCCACGAATGAAGAGGAGGTGGAGGGGTATATATAGCCTCCACACAAAATCTAACCATTACACACAATTTACCAAACTCGGTGGGACCGATTCAACAGACTCGGTCGGACCGATTTAGTAAACCTAGTGACCGTTAGTGATTTTCGGTGGGGCTGACATGCAACTCGGTGAGACCGATTCGGTTAGGGTTTGGGCATAACGTAATCTCGGTAAGACCGATTACACAAACTCGGTAAGACCGATTTTGGTAATAAGCTTTCCAGAGAGTTGGTCAGGTAAACTCGGTGGGACCGATTTGCTCTTTTCGGTGAGACCGAAATGTTACAAAAGGGAAATACAGAGTTTACATTGCAATCTCGGTGGGACCGATCGCTCACTTCGGTTAGACCGAAACGTTACGAAGGGAAACAGAGAGATTACAATCCCATCTCGGTGAGACCGAGACCCCTATCGGTAGGACCGATTTGCCTAGGGTTTGTGGGAGTGGCTATGACATTTGAAATCGGTGGCGCCGGGTAGGAAGAATCGGTGTGACCGATTTTGGCTTTAGGTTTAGGTCATTTGTGGATTGTGAGAAAGTAGCTGAGGGTTTTGGAGCATATCACTAAGCACATGAGGCAAGAGGCTCATTAAGCAACACCTTATCCCTCCTTGATAGTATTGGCTTTTCCTATAGACTCAGTGTGATCTTGGACCACTAAAATGTAAAATGAAGAGTCTTGAGCTTTTGAGCTTGAGCCAATCCTTTGTCCTTAGTATTTTGAGGGATCCACTTTCATCATCCACGCCATGCCATTCATTGAGCTTTCCTGAAATAATAGTCTTGGAATAGGATTAGCTCAATGAGCTATATGTTGTTATGAATTACCAAAACCACCTAGGGATAGTTGCACTTTCAGCAATGAGCCAATAGGTTAGGTTTGTAAAAAATATTATATGTACTAAAATAGGTTGGTTGCCAATCGCTAGTATGGGTCGAACCATGGGCCTACAATCATCTTGGGCCATTAGTTAGGTCTAGTCTTAATCTAGCCCACTATTAGTTTTGGGCCTTTAAAAGACCGAGTAAACTGCTTGCCTTAATTGGGCCAGAAAACTAAGTAGGCTTTTAATAGGTTAAGAACTAGATTGAGCCTTAATAGTGGCAAACAAATGACGGGCCGACAGCGTGCTGTAATATATATCAGCCCATTATTGGCCCATTCGTGTGATGGGCCATTAACGGGCTGACATGTCTCTGGGCCTTGGCTGACCCAATTACATGATGGGAGGGAAGCAGGTTGGATGTATAATGGGCCAAAATTAGGCCCAACACTCTTAAGGGCCTTTAACGGGCCGATATGCAGTTTGGGCTGGAATGTATGCATGAAGACTACAGGCTGTTAAGAGGCGAAAAGTTACTACGGACCAGAATTAGGCCCAGGTGCAACTCGGGCCTTTAAATGGCTGAAAGTGAAAACGGGCCGAATGAGGCCCATATGTAGACAGGGCCGCTGACAGGCCGAAACTAATATCTGGCCGAACTATTAACCGGGCTATTAAGAGGCCGAAGAGCAAATCAGGCCCCCAATGGCTCGACGGCACAATAGATGTTAAAGGGCCATATCTGTTATGGTCCACAATTTGGCCCAAGAAATGAAAGACAGTTAATGGCCGGATCTGGTATGGACCTTAATTTGGCCCAAACTATTGCAGCATGTTAACGGGCCAGATCTGATAAGGGCCGTAAACTGGCCCATAATATTGCAGTCATTTAACGGCCCGTATCTGATGTGGGCCATAATTTCGTCTAGAAAATGTTAGGTTGTTAACGGGCCGGCCCATTAGATCTGACGAAATCTTGTGGCTTGTTCCTGGGCCGGCTTTCAAACCTATATGGTCCTCTATTGGGCCGTCTCACGTTTCAACATTTCATTGGCGATTCTTGTCCAATGGACGGTTGACATCTGTCCCAACACTGAGCCGACACGTGGATCGTCGGCGAATGACAATTTTACATGTGGAAAATCGCCATTGGTCTGGGCTGTTAACGGGTTATCGGATCCAAACAGGAACACAATAGCTTAAAGGCGACCCGTTATGGTGGATGCCACGTGTCGGTTACCCTTGACAAAAGCACTTCCATCACGCGACATTTATCGTCGTGGAAGTGGACACTTCCGTGATGATAATTGTGTAATGTCATGGAACACTTCGACGATAGCACTTGTATGACTATCTTGATTCTGTCATAAAATCATCATGGATGTACATGCATGATAGAAAACGTGACCTACTATGACAAACACGTATTATCACGGAAGTGTATTTTTTTTGTAGTGTTACTTACCATGTTGCAGTTCACTGTTGTCTTGGATAAAGTGTAAACAAATAGTTTAATTGTTGTATTTTGACCCATTTTACAAAAAATCTTTATCAGTTTCCTCACTTGGTGCTGCTTCGTCAATATCTCATTGCCCCATACGCAGAAAGGGTGGAAGCACGAACCTTTACCAATGACATGTACCTAAAAGTACTAAGTTAACATTAGAATCTAAACAACAATTTTAAAATGATGTAGTACAACACTCCCTCTGTCCCATTATATAAGATCTTATAGCATCCAATATACTCACGGCGTGGATGAATAAACATCTTACATTATGGGGAGGAGGGAGTTTATTACATTTTTACAAATATCAGCCGATTAGCTGCTGGTGTGTTGTTGGCTTTCTTGTTGCTCTTCTATGTAAATATAGACATCATCACAACATTAAGGTAACACCCCTGGTTTGAGACTATATTTGCCCAAGGTTGCCACACCTAAGGTTAGGTGTGTGTTTAGTTCAAGCCACATCTTAGGCAAGCCACACTATGGTCCCACATCACATACACTGAAAAAGTGTGGCAAGATTCTCTTAGGCGTGCCAACTAGTGGCTCTTGTTTTGAAGAACGAACCCTTTGGCAAGTTTGGCTACATTGTATGGCAAAGTGTGGCACTCCTAGGCCAAAAACCAAACAACCCTTCCTTGTTGCTGCGTGGCGCAGGATTGCATATTTAGTCATTCGGTATAATGAATCTTGCTATGTAGCCTCAGATATGTTAGATATGGCCCTAGTTAACCTACCGATAATTGGGTTACAGATATATTCAGTTAAATGTCCAATTCAACAAATTAATCCCTTATCAGCCCCTGGACTATATGGCACCAGCTACTGATATCCTGAACAGTGAGTATATATAAGCCATGGGATGAAACTAACCTTGATGGTAAACAACAGATGTTCCCAATATTGTCATGTGTAAGTACATCTAAAGGCATGTTAAGCACGACAAGCTACACATTAACCAAATATATCCATGGTAGAGAACATAATCTCCAAATGATAGCTTCATGCCGAAGGTTTAAGCACTCTAGTTAAGAAAAACAAGAAGTGGAAAGGTGTGTTATTAACTGCAACAGGCCTAACATTTAAAAACAAGCAAACATAGTGTTTCAAACTTGTATTGTGCAGGTCTAAGCACACTAGTTATTATTAAATCAAATGGAAAGGTGTGCTAAAGTTATACAATATGAAAATTGAAGTCCTAACACATCTACTGATATTGATTTCATATTGTGAATGTTGGTATTTTTTCTATAAAGTTGGTCAAACTTTACGAGGCTTGACTTTAGACAAATCTTATATGAGAACTAAAAAGGACCGGAGGGAGTACAACATGCTTAACAACAACCAAAAATAGTCATTCATAGAGATATTGTTAAAACTGGTATTGATGAAATTGAATTGCATAGGTCATACTAGCACATATAGAACATCACATTGTGAATAAGCGAAATAAACAACGCATACTACGAAAAACCAAAGATGGCAATTGAAACTGGACATATGCTAACTACAAACAACCGAACAACCAAAAAACATAGAAATAAACAAGGCTTAATGCAAACAACCAAATATAGAAATAAATATTGGATAGGTTCTCACTACAAAAGGGGTTTGAGAAAACAAATCATGGGTTTCCTCACTTGTCACATATGGGATCCTCCTCGTGGTCGCTGTCGATGAGGTATGACTTGGCAGCTAAGGATCCCAACCCAGCATCGCAGAACGTGTCCTTCAGAAATCACAAAAGGGGCTCCATGGCGATGAAGGATGTCAAATTGTTCATCCGCAGGAGATCAATGGTAGGGCCATCGATGAGATCGACGGTTGTCGAACACGAGGGGTTGGGGGTGGGCAACTTAACCTGTGACAGAGCCCGCGTCAAGTCGTCCCCGTCGATGACCTCGATGTCGTAGCCGGCGTCCGTGACATGCCAGAATACTCTAGCCCGCTGATTGAAAGGCTACGGCTAGTCATCGTCGTCAGCTTCCTCAGCGGCCACCTCGCCGACGTCGGGCGAAGAGGACGTGGTAAAGCTCTTTTGGGTCATTCACTCCTCGAGCTCCCTGGGAAGCGTAGCCGGGCTTAGGCTGCGATGCTCTGGAGTGGGGAGGGGGTGGGGATGGGGATCTGTGGGAAAGGGGCGTTTCACAGGCATCATCTAAGAAACTCAAGGCGGTGAGGGTAACCTAGCTAGGGTTTTGAGCGAGGGAGAGGAGGTGTGTGTGTGTGTGTGAGCGGGGGATTTGGGGTGAGCAAAGGATTTGGGGTGTGTGTGTGGAGGGGGTCCAAGGTGTTGTTTGAGGAAATGCCGTGGGTACTTCAAATTTTACTAGGCGGGAGTAAAATGGCGGGGCTATCTAAATTTGGATCAAGTGATTGAAGCAGAGCGGGGCGGGGTAACAAACGTTACACATGGTTAAAACATAATAATCGTGTGCTATCAAACAGAAAAACGCTCCAGCCAAGCAGATATTTTTGAGATTGCGAGGGATGCAGGCGGGAGTAAAATGTTGGGGCTACTGAAAATTTGGATCAACTGATTGAAGCAGAGCGAGAGTAACATACATCGCACACGGTCCACACATGCTAGTCGTGTTCTATCAAACAGAAAAACCCTCTAGACAGGTAGATATTTTCTAGATTGCGAGGGAGTAGATATTTTCGAGAGCGGGAGGGAAGCCTCATGGAGCCCAATCTACTATGATGATGTGCATGACAAGGTCGGTATGCGCGCATGTGGTAGTAATAGGGAACTCGTGTCTATTATGCATCGATCGCAGCATTTGCCATCAAGGCCTCGACTTGTCTCATTGTTTATAAATTTGGCGAAAAAACGCGGGAAAGGGTCAGAACACGAACACACTCGCATCTGGACCAAATATATGTATGAAAAGGGTGGTTTGATGTGCAAATACCCAATGCACAACTTTGATGTGGCACCTGTCGCACAAACCGCACGTTATTATTGCTAGCCCCCCTCCCCCACAAACACACACACACACACACACACACACACACACACTTCATGTTGGCGGGAAGGAAATCCTAGCTATGAACGCATGCCCCCAAATAGCTAGGTCTGACATCTCACCCTACCGTAACACAAAACCGAAAGGAGTACATCATTGTCAACGCCCCCCCCCCCCTTTGCTTTCGGTCAAATGTGGACCGTGTGCGGGCCCACAAATGTGTGCTTTTGGTGCGAGATGGGTGAGACCACATACGAACCACATCTATGGGTGGCCCGATATATGTGTGTACCACATACGAACCACACCTACGGGTGGCCAGATATATATATATATATGTGTGTGTGTGTGTGTGTGTGTGTGTGTGTGTGTGTGTGTGTGTGTGTGTGTGTGTGTGTGTGTGTGAACGGTGTGGTGTGATATGTGAATGGTGTGGTGTGATATTTAAATAACCAAATCACAAATTTTGTGTGGCACATGTGCATCGCAAATTAACCGGACAACCCCGATGATACGTCTCCAACGTATATATAATTTATGAAGTATTCATGCTATTATATTATCCATCTTAGATGTTTTATATGCATTTATATGATTTTTGGGACTAACCTATTAATCTAGAGCCGAGTGCTAGTTTCTGCTTTTTCCTTGTTTTTGAGTTTTACAGAAAAGGAATACCAAACGGATTCCAATTTATGTGCCAATTTTTGCTGATTTTTCATGGACCAAAAGAAGCCCCTCGAGTAAAAGATTTGGGCCAAAAGAGTCCCGGGCTGTCCACGAGGGTGGGGGCACGCCCACCCCCTGGGCGTGGGCCCTTGCCTCGTGGAAAACTCGGAGACCCCCTGACGTGAAAGCAACGCCAAAAATTCCTATAAATATAGAAACCCCCAGAAAATAACCTAGATCGGAAGTTCCGCCGCCGGAAGCCTCTGCAGCCACGAGAAATCAATCTAGGTCCTCTCTGGCACCCTGCCGGAGGGGGCCATCATCACCGGAGGCTATGGAGGAGGATCCTGGAGGGGCCATCATCGCCATGAAGGCCAATGACCAGAGGGAGAACCTCTCCCCATCCAGGGGGGAGGCCATGGAGGAGGAAGCACAAGCGGGAGGACCTCTCCTCCTCTCTCTCGGTGGCGCCGGAGTGCCATCGGGAGGGGAATCATCGCCGCGGTGATCGTCGTCATCAACATCACCATCATAATCACCACCCTCATCTCTTTTACGCGGTCCACTCTCCCACACCCCGCTGTAATCCCTACTTGAACATGGTGCTTTATGCCACATATTATGATCCAATGATGTGTTGCCATCCTATGATGTTTTGAGTAGATATCTTTTGTCTTTGGGTTGATTGATGATCTAGACTGGTATGAGTTGTATGTTTTATTTTGGTGCTGTCCTATTGTGCCCTCCGTGTCGCGCAAGAATGAGGGATCCCCACTGTAGGGTGTTGCAATACGTTCATGATTCGCTTATAGTGGGTTGCTTGAGTGATAGAAGCATAAACCCGAGTAAGGGGGTTGTGGCGTATGGGATAAAAGGGACTTGATGCTTTAATGCTATGGTTGGGTTTTACCTTAATGATCTTTAGTAGTTGCGGATGCTTACTAGAGTTCCAATCATAAGTGCATATGATCCAAGAAGAGAAAGTATGTTAGCTTATGCCTCTCCGTCATATGAAATTGCAATGACGACTACTGGTCTTGTTAACAATTGCCTAGGATAATTCCGCACACCGATCCATCATTATTCCACACTCGCTATTTATAATATTTAGTAATATATTCTAAATTTATGATAACATCACCTACTATCATATTTTAGCTCTCCGATATAATGCAAAGTTACCTCTTCATACCCACAATGTAGTTTTATTTCTCGTATCTAGTTGGAAGCAAACATTCGATGTATGTAGAGTCGTATTAGTGGTAGATAGGACTTGAGAGAATATTGATCTTACCTTTAGCTCCTTTTGGGTTCGACACTCCATACTTATCACTTCCACCGTTGGAAATTGCTACGATGATTCCCTGCACTTGGGGATTACCAAGCTCTTTTCTGGCGCCGTTGCCGGGGAGCAATAGCGTGGGGTTGATATTCTCGTGTGTGCTTGTTTGCTTTCTTCACTAAGTAGATTTTGTTTTTTCTTTTTGTTTCTGTTTAGTTGTGGGTGAAACATACAAAAAAAATTAAGAATGAAAATACAAAAAAATTACTTGCCTCTCATGCCTAAAAAGTTTTTCAAAAGAGAAGTGATTGGAAAGTTATGCATTGAAGAAGTGAGGGTCGAACTTGAGCACTTGTGCTCATGCTCACGGAAACAATGTAGAATTTTTCATGGAAGTTTCTCTGTAAATAATTATCCCCTTGTGTATATCCATTGTATTATAAAAATAATGTGCCAAGCTTTGGTTTTAGGATGATTAGATTGCTTGTTTACTATGTGCAGAACAAAAACAGAAACTTTGGCTGTAGTGCGTGATTTTAAATTTTTTACTGGAAGGTCAAATGGGTCTGAAATTTTTTTCACGTTACTTCTGTACAAAGTTTTGAAATTTTAAAATTTATTTTATAATTTTTTAAGTTACATAAGTTTACTAAACATTCAGATTACTACAGAATGTCCTGTTTTTGGCAGATTCTGTTTTCTAAGTGTTGTTCGCTTATTTTGATGAATCTATGGGTAGTATCGGGGGGTATGGACCATGGTGAAGTTGGAATACAGTAGATATAGTTATAATATGAAATTGGAATAAGTTTGCAACATTACCTAAAGGTAGTGATTTGCTTTATTACACTAACGGATCTCACAAAGTTTTTGTTAAAGTTTTGTGTGGATGAAGTGATCGAAGATCGAGGAGCTATCAATATGAGAAAAATAAAGAGAGGCAAGAGTTCAAGCTTGGGGATTCCCAAGGCACCCCAAGTAAATATTTCAAAGGATACTCAAGCATCTAAGCTTGGGGATGCCCCGGTTGGCATCCCATCTTTCTTCTTCAACAAATATCGGTATACCTCGGTTTTTGTTTTGTTCACATGATTTATGTCCTTTGTGTTTTTGTATTTACTTTAAGAACCATGCTAGTATGAGATATACCTTCATTGATTTATAGAATACTTCATGTGCTTCACTTATATCTTTTAAGTATGATCTTATAGAATTGCTCTTTATGCTTCACTTAAATCTTTTGAGTATGGTTTTATAGAATGCTTCGTGTGCTTCACTTACATATTTTGAGCTTGGATATTGGTTAGTCTATATTAATTGTAGAATTCTCCATGAACTTCAATAATATATTTTGGAGTATGAATAATACTATCATCTAAAGCGGGTTTGGAAGAGTGTCAACTTTAGGAATTAGTGATCCCACTATTCCTAATGAGAAGAATTTTGCTTATGTGGAGAGTAGAAAAATTTCTATGCTTGTAGATAATGAATAGAATGCTTTATGTGATGGTTATATTGTTGTTCATTCATGATGCTACTGAAAATTATTATGACGGAGGAATATATGCTTGTAGGAGTTGCAATAATATCAAGTTTCCTCTCTATGTGCTTAAAGTTTTGAAGTTATACTTGTTTTGCCTTCCTATGCTAGTTGATTCTCGTTCCTATAAATTATGTGCTCACAAAATCCCTAGGCATAGGAAGTGGTTTAAATTTAAATATGCGAGTCATATTCTTCAAGATGTTCTCTTTATGTTTCAATTCTTATCTTTTATGTGAGCATCATTGAAATCATCATGCCTAGCTAAAAGGCACTAAAGAAAAGCGCTTGTTGGGAGACAACCCAATATTTACCCTTACTGTTTTTGTGTGTTTACATGATTAAGCTACTTTAGTAATCATGTTTGATAGCTTTTGTTTCAATTAAGTGACAAGTAAGACTGAGGGAGTCCTGGATTAGGGGGTGTCCGGATAGCCGAACTATCACCATTGCCCGGACTCCTGGACTATGAAGATACAAGATTGAAGACTTCGTTCTGTGTCCGGATGGGACTTTCCTTGGCGTGGAAGGCAAGCTTGGCGATACAGATATGTAGATCTCCTACCATTGTAACCGACTCTGTGTAACCCTAACCCTATCCGGTGTCTATATAAACCGAAGGGTTTTAGTCCGTGGGACTAACAACAATCATACCATAGGCTAGCTTCTAGGGTTTAGCCTCCTTGATCTCGTGGTAGATCTACTCTTGTACTACCCATATCATCAATATTAATCAAGCAGGAGTAGGGTTTTACCTCCATCGAGAGGGCCCAAACCTGGGTAAAAACATCGTGTCCCTTGTCTCCTTTACCATCCGCCTAGACGCACAGTTTGGGACCCCCTACCCGAGATCCGCCGGTTTTGACACCGACATTGGTGCTTTCATTGAGAGTTCCTCTATGTCGTCATCCTTAGGCCCGATGGCTCCTTCGATCATCAACAATGATGCGGTCCAGGGTGAGACTTTTCTCCCCGGACAGATCTTCGTATTCGGCGGCTTTGCATGCGGGCAATTCACTTGGCCATCTGGAGCAGATCGAAAGCTACGCCCCTGGCCATCAGGTCAGATTTGGGAGTTTGAACTACACGGCCGACATCCGCGGACACTTGATCTTCGACGGATTCGAGCCACAGCCAAGCGCGCCGCACTGTCTCGATGGGCACGACCTAGCTCTGCCGCCGAACAGCGCCCTGGAGGCCGCACCAGAGTCCACTCCGACCCTTAGCTCGGAGCCGACTCCCCTGATCGAGGACGAGTGGTTGGACACCGCCTCGGGGGCTACGATCTCTACGGCGATTGAGCCGAACTCCTTCCCTGTCCTTTGCGAAGACCGTGACTCCAAGGTGCCGGACTCCTCTCCGGACTCCGAACCCTCCGCGCCACTGATAATCGAATCCGATTGGTCACCGGTCATGGAGTTCACCGCCATGACATCTTTCAAGATTTCGTCCTTTGGCGACATCCTGAATTCACTAAAGTCTCTCTCTTTATCTGGAGAGCCCTGGTCGGACTAAGGTCAGGAAGGTTGGAATGCGGACGACGAAGAAATTCAACGCCCACCCACCACCCACTTTGTAGCCACTGTCGATGATTTAACCAACATGCTCGACTTCGACTCTGAAGACATCGATGGTATGGACGACGATGCTGGAGACGACCAAGAACCAGCGCCTATAGGGCCTTTGGAAGGCCACCTCGCCATACGACATATACATGGTGGACATACCAAAAGATGGGAACGGCGATGTAACAGCGGAGGATGACCCCTCAAGAAACAGCCCAAGCGCCCGGCGTCGTGGCGCCGCTCTAAATCCCGCCACAAAAACGGTGATTCCGACACGGAGATAATAACACCCGGACAAGGTCGAAGACAACCCCTCCGGCAGGATTCAGCACAGAGGAGGGAGAAGCCAGCCCTCATGATAGAGCGGCGGGCGGGGAGGTGGAGGGCGATAATTATATGCCTCCCTCCAAGATGAGGCAAGCCTTGGACGATTTATTTAATTTGTCGTGCCCGAGGATCCCGCCGAACAGGAGCGCTTTCAAACGCAGACTTATAGCCACGGCAAGCAGCCTCAAGAAAAAGCAGCAGCAACTTAGAGCTGACCAAGACTTGCTAGGCAGACAGATGGACTGAAGTCCTTGCAGCCGAAGAGTACGAACTCGAACGGCCCTCCAAGAGATACCCAATACGCAGGCTGCTACCCCAGTTAGAGGAAGCAGCACCCAAACCTACATCACCGGCGCATGATGCGGCCGAGCGGCCACCCAGTGGTCGCGACAGAGAGGCCTCTAGACCCTGCATTAAAGCCGCACTCCAGCGCCGCTCGAAAAGTACCAAGGCATGGGGAAACACGCCAGACCCGCGAGACATATTGGAGGACAAGGCAAGGCAAACAAGATCGATCTACGAATCGCGTGGGCGCCCCACGACACGTGATGACAACCATCACGTCGGATACAGCAATTCCTGCCGGGACGAACACAATAGACAAAGCTCATTTGAGCTGCGTCGTGATATAGCTCAATACACAGGCGCCGCACACCCACTATGCTTCACAGACAAAGTAATGGATCATCAAATCCCCGAGGGTTTCAAACCCGTAAACATCAAATCATACGATGGCACAACAGATCCTGCAGTTTGGATCGAGGACTACCTCCTCCATATCCACATGGCCCGCGGCGATGATCTACACGCCATCAAATACCTCCCACTCAAGCTCAAAGGACCAGCTCGGCATTGGCTTAACAGCTTGCCAGCAGAATCAATTGGTTGTTGGGAGGACCTGGAAACCGCATTCCTTGAGAACTTCTAGGGCACATACGTGCGACCACCAGACGCCTATGACCTCAGCCACATAATTCAGCAGCAAGAAGAATCGGCCAGACAATTCTGGACACGGTTCCTAACCAAGAAAATTCAAATCGTTGACTGTCCGGATGCAGAGGCCCTTGTGGCCTTCAAACATAACATCCGTGATGAGTGGCTTGCCTGGCACCTAGGACAGGAAAGGCCGAAATCCATGGCAGCCCTCACAACGCTCATGACCCACTTTTGCGCGGGAGAGGACAGCTGGCTAGCTCGTAGCAACAACTTGACCAAAAACCTTGGTAGTTCGGATACCAAGGACAGCAATGGCAGGTCGCGTCGCAACAAGCACAAGCGCCGCATTAACGGCGATAATTTGAAGATACGGTAGCCAATGCCTGATTCAGAGGCTCTAAACCCGGGCAGCCGATAAAGCCTTTCAAAAGAAATAATCAGGTCCAGTACAATCTGTACCGAATACTCGATAGCTAGTGCCAAATACATGGCACCCCGAAAAACCAGCCAACCACACCAACAGGATTGTTGGGTCTTTAAACAGCAGCAAGTTAAATGTCGAACTCAATGACAAGGGGCTGCATAGCGATGACGAGGAGGAGCCCCGCCACGAACAATAGAGGATGTAAGGGCTTCCCCACAAGTGCGGACGGTGAACATGATATACGCAACCCACATACCCAAAAGGGAGCGGAAGCATGCACTAAGGGACGATATGCGATGGAGCCACGCCCAACGTTCAAACCATGGGCCTCCTGCCCGATCCCCTTTGATCGAAGGGACCACCCCACTAGCACCCGCCACAGCGGATTCGCCGCATTGGTTCTTGACCCAATCATCGACGGATTTCACCTCACTAGAGTCCTGATGGACGGCAAGAGCAACTGAACCTGCTTTATCGTGATACAAGACGGAAAATGGGCATAGACCCTCAAGGATTAAACTCACAAAGACGACCTTTAAAGGCGCCATACCAGGTGTAGAGGCCAATTGTACGTGTTCGCTACACTCAAGTGGTCTTCGGATCCCCGGATAACTTCCGGCGAAGAGTTTATCTTCAACATAGTCCCGTTCCAAAGCGGCTATCACGCGATCGCTTGGACGAACCGCATTTACGGTAAAATTCAATGCGGTGCCGCACTACGCATACCTCAAGCTCAAGATGCCAGGCCCTCGAGGAGTAATCACGGTCAATGGAAACACCGAACGCTCTCTCCGAATGGAGGAGCACACGGCGGCCCTCGCGGCGGAGGTGCAAAGCAGCCTCTCACAGCAATTCTCAAGTCCGGCTATTAAACGTCCAACCACCGTCAAGCGCGCCCGGAGTAACCTACAACAAGACCGCCTGGCACGATCCGAGCACGCGTAGCAATCCGGCCCCAACCCCAGCCCTCGCGAAACTGCGAAGCCATTACTACGCGTACATAACTACGCCCGGAGATACCATGGGCATAAGGGAGGGACACGACCACGGCACGCCTGCACGCGCTCAACCGCACTGTGGGCCCCGATTGTGTCATTCTTTTTCTTCTTCTTTTTTTTACTTTCAGGACTCCATTTTCTAGAAGTCCTGTCCGGCACTAGAATTGCCGAACTCACGATGCAACAGCTAGGGAAGCAGGAAGCTACGTCGAGTGTCCAGGTGGTCTCTACTACGAGCATTATACCTGTTTTACATACCATCCCGCAGCTTACCTCGGAGGGGACATGTTAAATAGTCCCATCCCTTGCTTATCGCACTATTTGTATCGTTCTGCTTTCATCGCAGTACCTTTTTTGAATAAACAATACATAGCTTTCGCCTATTATTGCACTCCTTTCTTTATCCATATATATGTTCATTTATGACATGTCGCACCCGTACACTTTGGTACGGCCAATACACCAGGGGCTTAAGTATCCCCAAAAATATGGTGTGATAAGTCCGAACACTTTCACAAGTGTGGCAACCCGAACTTATAGCATTATATGCATCGGCTCCGAATCATGTCTTGGATCAATAGTTGGGTTTGCCCGGCTCCCATGTTTTGGTACCTTGCGTTCCGTTTTATCGGCTAAGGTAGCGCTGGGAGAACCACTGCGATAGTGCCCCGGTTGAGCTGGGTTGAGCACCTCAGTGGAGAAAGCTAAAACTGACCGTCATGATAGGGCGAGAGCCGGTCACTGTTCGAGAGGTTTTTTCGGGTCCCTAAAGACTTACGCCGCTTAGAGCGAGGAGTCGGCATTTTCCGACCAAGGCGTGGATAGCGCCCCGAACTCGATCTTCCGAATACTAGGGGCTTCGCCGAAATTTAAAATTATAGAATTCTATGGCTAAGTGAGAGTGTTCAAGCACTATAAGTCTGGTTGCCTTGTTCGCTATGCTGAGCGCCTCCTCGAAGGACCCAAGAATGGGAACAAGAGCTCTCAAGTTTATCCCGAACACCCCAAAGACTGTCGTGGCATGGGTGCTGAAGCCAATGACTTGACATCTCTCAAATTTGATAAACGGCCGCACAGAAGGTAATATTTTAAATTCACAAGCGTTGCTTAGCGCATATGAACAAGTTTTCAACATACAGGATAACAAATGCGAGTCTATTCAAAAATTACATCTTTGGAGCATTCACCCGCTATACGGCGGGCACCCTTCAGGACGCCCTCATAGTACATTTCGGGCTTGCGATGCTCCTTGCCCTTCGGTGGCCCGTCCATCACAAGCTTCTTCGCATCCAGCTTGCCCCAAAGGCACTTTAGCACGGGCAAGGCCCAACGGGCACCTTCAATGCGCACGGAGCGCTTGATGACTTCAATCCATGGACAAAGGCCCACCACCCGCCGCACTAGCCCGAAGTAGCTCCTGTGCAAGGCTTCCAATGGCCACAGCCAAACTATGAGGCCCTTCATGGCCTGTTCGGCGACCTTGTGGAGCTCGACCAGCTTCGGCTACTGGTCGCTCGAGGCACCGGATGTTCGGCCTCAGCATACTGAGACCAGAACACCTTCTCCGTCGAGCTCCCCTCCTTGGCGCGGTAGAACGCGGCAACATCAGACACACTACAGGGCAGATCTGCGAATGCTCCTGGAGAGCTCCGGATTCGGGTAAGTAATAGGTAATTCACTTTCACATGCTTGCTTTGCATAAAGAATGCCTTACCCGCCGCTATCTTCTTTAATGATTCAATTTCTTGGAGGGCTTTTTGGGCTTCGGCCTTAGCGGCTTTGGCACTCTCAAGAGCCGTGGCGAGCTCGGACTCTTGAGTCTTCGAGTCACGCTCCAAACTCTCGTGTTTTTCCACGAGAGCCTGGAGCTCTTGCCGCACCTCCGCCACCGGCGCCACTTGCTTCTCTCGCTCGGCGCGTTCCGCGGCCGCTTTGCTTTCGGCCGTGGACACCGCTTCCTTCAGGGTCGCCACCTCGTTAGTGGCCCCTAAAATACCCACGTTAATCCTGTCATTTATGCAACCAAATCCTTTCCATAAGCAATTCCTTTAATGAGGTATTACTTACCTTCCTTGTCCTCGAGCTGCTTCTTGGCAAGGCCGAGCTCGTTCTCGGACCGCTCGAGGCTATGCTTCAATGCATTGACCTCTGCAGTCAGTGCGGCAGAGGTCGGCAGCTGGTGCATTCCCATATTGACATACTTATGTTAGACTCAACAGATATCTTTTAGATCCTCGGTCCGACTTTTCTTTCCGAACACCGAACTAAGCATCGTGGGCTACCGCCTATGCGGTAATATTTTTACATATTCTAAACTTACCTCAAAGCCTGTTAGAAGGCTGGTACAGCTTCGAACAAGCGCTCTTGGCGGACTGAACTTTCTGGATCACCACACTCATAACAGTGTGGTGCTCCTCGTTGCTGGAGGCGCCGTTAAGCGCCTCCAGCAAGCTATCCAGTGCCTCCGGATGGACGGAGGTCACCGGCGTTGCAGTCTTGCCCTTCTTACGAAGGAGCCGCTTGCCGGACTTCGGAACCACTGAAGGTTCTGGTACGGAGTCCGGCACAGGGCCGGACTTAGAGCCCTCTGGGGTTTCGCCCCCTTTGCGCCCAGAGTACAGGAGGTTGCCTTGCGGCGCCTCCAGGACCACCTCCTCCTGGCTGGGCCCTTTTTGGGACTCCACCGCAATGTCGTCGGCGACACGAGGAGAGGAGGCGGTCGGAAGTGAAGTGCTATTCACATCCGACGAACCCAGGGAGCCGCTCGATGAAGCGGCGAGCTCATCCTTGGGCAGGCTACATCGTCATATTCGGCGTTAGAAGACACTATGCGACAAATAAAAAGTCATGAACTATTCCGGAGTCCGGACACTTACGATCTCGCCAGGGGCTTGGCCCTTGTTGGCCATTCCTCCTCATCGTTGTCGGCGTTGGTGGAGAAGTCCGGAGGAAGGGTCCTTCCTTTCTTGAACCCTTCGGCCTCCCCAATCGGGGCGGCCTTCCTTTTCTTCTCTCCCCCCGCTGGGGGAGAGGCTTCTTTTTCCTCCCCCTCGTCCTCAGAGGAGGATTCCGCCTCTGAGTCGTCGGACAATGAGTCCGACAGCACCTGGCGCCGGGAGCTCCTTCTAGTTCCCGTGGCCTCCTTCTTGGCCTTCTTCTCCGGCACCACGTGAGGTGCCGGAGCCAGCAGCCCCATTAATCGGGCGTCCGCTGGGTTTTCTGGTAAGGGGGCCGGACAGTTAATCTGTCCGGACGTCTTCAGCCAGTCCTGTCAAAGGTTAGGGAGTTTTAGATCCCGCATAGAGTCAAACTATGAAAAAAGAGTCCCATAAAGGGTAAAATAACTTACCTCGCTGGCTTGACGCTATGAAATGAATCCGCGATCTTTGGTAGCGGATGTGGGAGCCTCGGCGCCTTGAACAAGACCTTCCGTGCATCTTCGTGCGTAGTGTCGAAGAGCCTTTTAGAGTTTGGTGTCAGGCCGGATCGAACTCCCACAATTTGATGGCCCGTTCTTTGGCATGGGAGAATCCGGCAGATGAGCATCACCGGATTACATTAACAAGCTTGAGATTCTTGTCCACCGTGTTCCGGACGCAGGTTTGGAGTCCGGACAGCTCTTCGAATCACCCCACGCCAGCCCGTCTCTTTCCATGACGTGAGCCGTGTGGGGAGCCAGATCGAATTGGGGCGCCGCCCATTGAGAGTCGCGTCTCGGTGATGTAGAAACACCCCGATTGTTACCCCTTTATGGTCTCCACAAAGGAGCCTCGAGCCATAGGACTGTGGCCATCTTGCCAACCATGGCGCCTCCGCACTCCGCTTTGGCCGCCCACTACCTTCGGCTTGACATTGAAGGTCTTCATCCATAAGCCGGGCGGGGCTGGATGCAGAGGAAGGCCTCGCACCACGATAAACGCCGAGATGTTGAGGATGAAGTTCGGGGCCAGATCGTGGAAATCCAGGCCGTAATAGAACATGAGCCCCCGGACAAATGGGTGAAGTGGAAAACCTAGTCCGCGGAGGAAGTGGGTGAGGAACACCACCCTCTCATGGGGCCCGGGGGAGGGAATGAGCTGCCCCTTGTTGGGTAGCCGGTGCGCGATGTCGGTGGACAAGTATCGGGCCTTCCGCAGCTTTTTGATGTGCCCCTCCGTGACGGAGGAGGCCATCCACTTGCCTCCCGCTCCGGACATAGTTGGAGAAGGCTGAGGTGGGATGTGCGGACTTGGGCGCTGGAGCTCGAGCGGAAATGGATGAGCAAAGGAGGAAGAAGGCGAGGTGGAAAGGTGGATCCTTATCCCTTATATGGACGGACGAAGCTATGCGTCCCCGCCACCTGTAAAACTCGCTTATCTCCCCAAGCGCCAGAATGTGGGGACCCGACTCATAAGTCGTGATCACCGAATGCACGTGTACAAGTGATCCCGGAGATCAATACTCACCGAACACACGTAAGCTGAATAACAAGAGTCTTACATCCATACATACCATATTACACAAGTAGGACCATTATGGTCAAGTCTTGAGTATAACATTGCAGCGGAAATCTTCATCGATAACTTGGACCCATGCCATCTGCCTTAACCCTACAGGCATTCTGACTGGGAAGCGTCCTAGCTCGCATGTTCGTCACCGAATTATTCTTCATCATATCCTGTTCTTTCATGCCTGGCTAATAAAATAACCAGTGGCAAGCCAATGAGTACTTTGAATGTACTCGCAAGCAACCCATGTTTTGGTTCCAGATATAACAATGCATGATATAGGTAATTTTTTGCAGAAAGCTAGTTTTGAGTGCAATAATATGTTCAACAACTTGTAAGACATGCATCAGGAGAATTCAAGTAACCATGAGGACAGGTTACAGATATCAACATAGATAGAGTGGGCACGAACCCAACTCAATCATGTCAAGTCCTTTGACTTGACCCAAGTAGATCTTCCCACTTATCCAAACACACACACTGGTTTGTAAACATGTGGACATAGCCCAAGAGCGGTTACCCAACTGTCCTTGACCGTGGACATGGCTATTCGAATAGTATGACACTCTGCAGAGGCTGCACACTTTACCCACAAGATCCGAGGAACTTCCGTGTCATCCACGACCCGCGATACCTCAAGTACCCGGGGTAAGCACCCGATCACTACCTTTCCCTAGACGACACTAACAAGGAGTCCACTCGTTGTTCCAGATCCTCACGATGTACATCATACGAGACTCACTCGAGATCGTGAACATCCGAGAGGGACACAACGGTGTATCCGGTGCCTCAGAACACATCATGGTCGCCCTACCTGGCACGACCCCGTCCCGAGAGAGAGCACCAACTCTCCCCCATCACTAGTAATGCAGGCTCCAAGCTAGTATCGGCCTAGGTAATCAACAATGCCCTTTCCCATATATGGGTAGAGTGGTTGTGCATGTAAGGTTGGAATAACGGTCGCAACTTAAACCAATCCGTTTTGAAAACAACACACGCACTTGCCTCGGTACACCACTTCGTCATCAAGTGGTTACCCATCTCATCATCTCCCTCGGGCATAAGTGGCACCTGACGGGGTTTTCGAAAGTCCTTTGAAAATACTTTATCTCCTTCACCATGCATATACCCGTCCCTTTTTGCGTAGCATCTACTTTAGCATCCTATCTACTCCCACCGGCATAACCCTCATAAGAAGGTAGGGTCATGCACAATGCAAGTATCAACGAGGAAGTACGGTGGCAAACCATCGAAGTGGTTACCACCTCATCATGATTCCGTTGCAAAAACAATATGGTGCTATATGACATGCATAAAAAGGGTTTCGTAGACATGGTCAAAGGGTTGCTTGCCTGGTTCATCAGAGTCTTCGAGTCTTCTGGTCCTTCTCCAAGTATTCCGTCTACTTCGTCAACTAACGTCGGAAACAAACACAATAAGCAACACAACAAGGCAAACATAGAAGTGCTCTAAAAATATGAATTTGACTTTTCTAGGATACCTTTGGTCATATGAGGAATGACCAAAGTGGTTTCATTGGGATTTGATTACTGGATATCTCTGAACATTTCAACATGATGGAATCAAGGGATTTGTGGATTTACAAGAAGTGCACAACAATATTATTTTGAAAAATGAGAAAAGGCACCTATTGAACAAAGAATGATTTTAGAAGCATCTAGGAGTTGGTTTCACTGGATTTGGAGTTCAAATGAATATTCTATGGATTTGCAAAGTTGACAAACATGAAGAAATGGCTCATTATTTGGTGGGTTACAGAAAGTATTAAGAAAAATGTTCATAAACTAAGTTATGAACTTAGAAACATCTAGGAATTTGAATCATGGCATTTGGATCAATTTTGAGCTCTCTGTGATTTTCTAAAGTTCATCACAGAAATGGAAAATTGGGTTTTGTGAAATATGTGTGAAAGAAAGTATTCTGGAAAAATGTGCATGGTACTCCTGGAGGTAGGTAATGATTTATGGGGTCACTAGGAATTTGAATCAAGAAATTTGGAGGTAAAATGAATTGATTATCGATTTTAGAAGTTCAGAATAAAAGGAAAAGGAAAAGTTTAGGCTTATACCTAAAAGACGCACTGGGCGTGAGATAGTTAGTGGGCCAGCCCAGCGGCTCAGCAGCGTGCGAGAAAGGGCCACGTCGAAGGCGTAATCCATGCTGGGCGTGTCTTTCGCGGGGGAAGCGGCAGAGGCAGAAGACGTCTTCACTTAAACCTCAAGGGCCCGGCGCCGATCGCCGACGCAGTGGCCCGCCCACACAACCATGATCGTCTTCAACCTCAAGCGGCCGGGCGCGACCGACGACTCCGCGATGATTGCGGCGACCCGACCACCTCCCACGGTGCTCGCACACCGTCTACTCAGGGTGCCAAGACACATCCATCCGCGGGTGGTACGACCGCCGAGGAGTACGGGGTCGAGCAGGGCGTTGGTCGCGGCGGACGAGGCCGGCGGTGACGGGGGGCACGGCACTACGGCCACCGGGAGGAGTAACCGGAGTGCAGGGGAGATTCGGGGGGTCGGTGGAGATGCATTGAGACGCATAGGTGGAGGGGACGGGGCTCGGGTGTCGTGAATTTAGCCCGGTGCCAACGGCGGCTCTCCGGCCATGGGGGCTATGGAGGGCACAAGGAGGGAGTGGCTTGTTTTAGGGGGTCTCTGGTAGGGAGAGAGAGCGAAGGAGGTCCATAGGGGGCCTGGGGCGGCTTTATATAGCCGGCCCGTGGCTCACCGTGGTCCAGTCCGCCGGCGAGGCTGTTGCAGTTGCTGCAGGTCACGGGGGCTCAAGCGGGCGTGTCTGGGGTGCTCGTGGGGTTGGTCTAGGGCGAGGGGAGAGAATAGAGATAGCGGGAAGGGCCAGAGCTCCGCGCGTGTGGGCTCGCCCATTGGGGCTCTCGGGCGGCTCTAGCGCGCATGCGAGGGGGCAGCAGGAGGGAGAAGGGGGAGGGGGACCAGGCCTTGGCGTGTCGCGGACGCCGAGGCGCGTCGACTGGCGCGCTTGGGCGGCCCGAGGTGGACGGGAGTGCGGCGGCAAGGCTCGGCCGCCACTGTAGCGCGCTCCAGAGCAGGCTTTTGGCCGGCATGAGCGCGTTTTGCGCGCTCTGCCGTGGCCACTTGCGTCTGGAGTGTGCTGGGTGATGGGCTAAAGCCTGTGGTGACGTTGGAGAGCTAGCAAAGTCAAAGAAAGAGAGAGGGAGAGCAGAAAGAGAGGGAAAGTTGCTGGACAAAGATGAAAAATGAGGTTCTCACCCCCAAATACTTGAGCTGAAGCCATCCAACTTTCGCCAGTGGTAGAGGGGTTCTAGGACATGATGTGGTAGGAATTGTGGCTCAAGGAGAATCCATCTGGTGCCCCAAATGTTGATCACAAAATTATGGCAGAAGGTGTTTGATGGTAGTTTGGTCAAGCAAATGGATCCCACTTGACATGAGAATCAACAGGATCAAATGGAATATATAATTGAGGATGATCACCAAGTTTGATCTCATTTGAAGAAAGTTGCGAATGTAACTTTGGCAAACCCTAGAAATTAGCAGAAATGAACTTGTGTAGATCTAGTTGAGCAAATCACTTCTCCTTGATGCACCACTTGGTGTAGTGGTCTCATTTGGTCATGTGAATATGCTCACCGAGGTTGGCGTCAAGGAGAGAAAGTTGGTAGTACAAAGTTGTTCAAATTAGATTACGGTCGAGAGGGTTTTGGGGCACTTTGATCAATATAACATTTTATCCAACTTGTGCCATTTGGTCTAGATGAATTATTAGACCATTTGAGCATGTTCACAAGATTTGAGAGCATTTGGACATGTTTTGGCAATGTAAAGTTGCTCAAACTTCAAAATGGACAGAAATGGTTTTGAGGGGATTTCATGGGGTTATACTATTCTCCTTGACATGATACTTATCAAGATCATCCAACATGTCATATGTGACATGCTAGAATTTTCTTGGAATTTTTGGAGAATATTTCTTTTGTAAATATTTCAAAATCTTGAAATATCTAGAAAGGGTTTTTTGAGGGGTTTGACCAATATTTTGAACATGACCATGTGTTGAAACTCTTATATATGGACAATATATGTCCACCGAAGTTTCCCTAGGTTTTTGCCAAATATTTTTGAAACAATAAAATAACTCTTCCCTATTAAAGACCATTTCTGGCCTTAAAAAATCTTTTAAATAAAATAGGAAAATAACTTTTAAAATTATATTTTTGTGGTTTCTGGGTATCCTATATCTAATAGGAGTCAAATATATTTTTGGAAAGATTTTTACTGTCCTTAATTAAGTACTTTTAGTGCAAACCTCAATTCAGGGGTTTTTGAAAAACTAATTTTTGAAAATACTATTTGGCCAAATTATTTTTGTAAGAAATTATTTTTATGTCCTATACACATGGCATGATCATTGGGAAAGGTTTTTGGATCAAGGAGAAGGAGTATAGGAGTTGGAGGATTTATTTGATTTTTAGAGCACTTGCAAACAGCAGACAAAAACCAATCAAGGCAAGGTCCAAATCACTCAAAAGTTTTTGTCAAACCACATTTTATCACGATTGTTAGCTTAAGTGTAGTGGAATGAGAATCAGGGTGTGACAGACCTACCCCCCTTACAAGAATCTCGTCCCCGAGATTCCCAAACTAGGCGCGGAAAGGGATACAGAAACTTGGATCTGGGGTAGTCTTCAAGTCCTCATGTTGCTTCTGCTTCTGTGTAGTGCTCCATTGAGCTTGAAGTACTTGATGATGTGGCTTCGTGTATGACGCTCTTCTTGATCCAGGTTGCTAATGGGTAGCTCATGTAGGTTAGATTGGGTTAGGGTCGATGGCTTGGTGGTCAATGCCCTCAGAGAGATCGGGCAAGTTAGGAAGTTGGAAACACTTCCGGAGTTGTGTCATGTGGAAACATTACACACAGTGGGTAACTCTGTGGTAACTCCATCCGTAACCTGTCTTCTCTTCATCTTGTGGCGGTCTCTAAGGGGGTTGTTGAATCTTGGAGTGATCTCGAAGAGGGCCGATGAATCTTGGTGTGGGTTTCCTTGTCATGGAAATGCTTGGTTACTTAGAGAGGAGTGGCTTGCAGATACACACTGGTCTTCAACGCGGAGGTTTACTTCTTGACGACGGTGGTTGGTATAGTTCTTCCTCCTAGACATGACGATCTTCAGATGTTCCTTGACCAGCTCAATGATTCTTCTTCCGACTTCGGGTAGACAAGTATGTCAGCAAAGAAAGATGACAACTAACTTCTCCAAGTATTTCATGAAGTCTATGGGGTATGCAAAGTAGGCTGGGGTATCTCGTGAAGTCTTGTAGGGTATAGGGATAGGGTTCTAGTTTTGAGGTGTAAACACAGCTCTACGGGGTTCCACTTGGTCGAGGAGGCTGTAGCAAAAGTCTTCAGTGCTTGTTGGTCGCCGAGGTAGAATCCCTGGTGTATCTTGTCTTGCCGGTCTTCAGTTGATGAGAGAGATGAGAGAGAAAAGTAGCATAGAGGAGGGGGATGCCTAAATGGGGTTCTATAGTCCAAGTGCAAACAACAAGTGCCAAAAAGGGCCAAACACAAACAACAAAATAAGGCAGGTGATATAGTCACGTACTTGTTGCCTAGGGCAAAAGGGCAACTGATATCAAAACACAAACAAATAAATGCAAGCAACACCCAATCATGGTTCTATTCGAACCATCATACGAACTCGACTGCGCATAGGGGGGTACACGACTCATCCTATCCTAGGGGTTCTCGGACTAAGTAGTCGTGCTTTACTTCGTGCCTCGTGCAGTCTCCTGGGTTTTCCTCAGGTGTTGCTACGTCTCTTGTAGTTGTTCGATGAAACAATCCGGGTTGAGCCTGAAGATTCTTCAACAACTTTTCGCCTGTTGGAGTGATGGGGTGAAGGTGGCTCCTCGTAACTGGCATTGACTTGATCTTCTATTGTCTTCTTAATCACGACGATCCCTTTTTGTCTTCTAAGCCGTCGATGGTACCAGGTAGGCAATACTTTATGCAATAACATTATCAAGGCATAATAGTGGTCCAACCCGTCGGACACATTGTTGACAATATCGTCACCGAGAGCGGGGGATGAAGAGAACCGTTTTCCTGCTCACTATAGTGAGGCGGACCAAATGGCTAGGTTCTCATCCACCGGTGGTTGCCGATACAACAATGGTAAGGACATGGTTGCTCTATTAGCGATCTATATCATGATCTTGCATTTCCTATGCCCTGATCATCATAGCCGAAGGTCGCATCATCTTGGGGCAGTGTCAAGGGTGTCACCATCTTCTGGGTCTTCATGTCCTCATTCCTCGAGGATGTATCTTACATTGGTATCGTCTTGTTGTGGTGTCGCCAATCTTGTGCTCGGAAGATGTAGGCGAATGTCTGACAAGGCATCCTCCTTCTAGATTATCCACGAGGATTACAAGGAATCCAGTGGTCAGGGGCATAAGGGTTCTAGCGACCAAAAGTTTTGAAGGGGAAGAGATCAATAAGGAAACTATACCTTAGTTTTCGAAAACCTGAGAAGGGAAGAGAAGTATAGACAGTTTGAAAACTGGTAATAGTTTTGAAAATAGTTTTACCCTAACTAACGACCATGCTAACTAAGGCTTCCTATAGTCAGGATGGCTCTGATACCAGCTCTGTGGGGACCCCGACACATAAGTCGTGATCACCGAATGCACGTGTACAAAGGATCCCGAGATCAATGCTCACCGAACACACGTAAGCTGAATAACAAGAGTCTTACATCCATACATACCGTATTACACAAGTAGGACCATTATGGTCAAGTCTTGACTATAACATTGCAGCGGAAATCTTCGTCGATAACTTGGACCCATGCCATCTGCCTTAACCCTACAGGCATTCTGAGTGGGAAGCGTCCTAGCTCGCATGTTCGTCACCGAAGTATTCTTCATCATATCCTGTTCTTTCATGCATGGCCAATAAAATAACCAGTGGCAAGCCAATGAATACTTTGAATGTAATCGCAAGCAACCCATGTTTTGGTTCCAGATATAACAATGCATGATATAGGTAATTTTTTGCAGAAAGCTAGTTTTGAGTGCAATAATATGTTCAACAACTTGTAAGACATGCATTAGGAGAATTCAAGTAACCATGAGGATAGGTTATAGATATCAACATAGATAGAGAGGGCACCAACCCAACTCAATCATGTCAAGTCCTTTGACTTGACCCAAGTAGATCTTCCCACTTATCCAAACACACACACTGGTTTGTAAACATGTGGACGTAGCCCAAGAGCGGTTACCCAACTGTCCTTGACCGTGGACACGGCTATTCGAATAGTTTGACACTCTGCAGAGGTTGCAGACTTTACCCACGAGATCCGGGGAACTTCCATGTTATCCACGACCCGCGATACCTCAAGTACCCGGGGTAAGCACCCGATCACTACCTTTCCCTAGACGACACTAACAAGGAGTCCACTCGTTGTTCCGTATCCTCACGATGTACATCATACGAGACTCACTCGAGATCGTAACATCCGAGAGGGAACACAACGGTGTATCCGGTGCCCTGTAAACACAGTCATGGCCGCCCTACCTGGCACGACCCCGTCCCAAGAGAGAGCACCAACTCTCCCCTGTCACTAGTAATGCGGGCTCCAAGCTAGTATCGGCCTATGTAATCAACAATGCCCTTTCCCATATAAGGGTAGAGTGGTTGTGCATGTAAGGTTGGAATAACGGCCGCAACTTAAATCAATCCGTTTTGAAAACAAAACACGCACTTGCCTCGGTACACCACTTCGTCATCAAGTGGTTACCCATCTCATCATCTCCCTCGGGCATAGGTGGCACCCGACGGGGTTTTCGAAAAGTCCTTTGAAAATACTTTATCTCCTTCACCATGCATATACCCGTCCCTTTTTGCGTAGCATCTACTTTAGCATCCTATCTACTCCCACCGGCATAACCCTCATAAGAAGGTAGGGTCATGCACAATGCAAGTATCAACGAGGAAGTACGGTGGCAAACCATCGAAGTGGTTACCACCTCATCATGATTCCGTTGCAACAACAATATGGTGCTATATGACATGCATAAAAAGGGTTTCATAGACATAGTCAAAGGGTTGCTTGCCTGGTTCATCAGAGTCTTCGAGTCTTCTGGTCCTTCTCCAAGTATTCCGTCTACTTCGTCAACTAACGTCGGAAACAAACACAATAAGCAACACAAAAAGGCAAACATATAAGTGCTCTGAAAATATGAATTTGACTTTTCTAGGATACCTTTGGTCATATGAGGAATGACCAAAGTGGTTTCATTGGGATTTGATTACTGGATATCTCTGAACATTTCAACAAGATGGAATCAAGGGATTTGTGGATTTACAATAAGTGCACAACAATATTATTTTGAAAAATGAGAAAAGGCACCCATTGAACAAAGAATGATTTTAGAAGCATCTAGGAGTTGGTTTCACTGGATTTGGAGTTCAAATGAATATTCTATGGATTTGCAAAGTTGACAAACATGAAGAAATGGCTCATTATTTTGTGGGGTACGGAAAGTATTAAGAAAAATGTTCATAAACTAAGTTATGAACTTAGAAACATCTAGGAATTTGAATCATGGCATTTGGATCAATTTTGAGCTCTATGTGATTTTCTAAAGTTCATCACAGAAATGGAAAATTGGGTTTTGTGGAATATGTGTGAAAGAAAGTATTCTGGAAAAATGTGCATGGTACTCCTGGAGGTAGGTAATGATTTATGGGGTCACTAGGAATTTGAATCAAGAAATTTGGAGTTAAAATGAATTGATTATCGATTTTAGAAGTTCAGAATAAAAGGAAAAGGAAAAGTTTAGGCTTATACCTAAAAGACGCACTGGGCGTGAGATAGCTAGTGGGCCGGCCCAGCGGCTCAGCAGCGTGCGGGAAAGGGCCACGTCGAAGGCGTAATCCATGCTGGGCGTGTCTTTCACGGGGGAAGCGGCAGAGGCAGAAGACGTCTTCACTTAAACCCCGCGGGCCCGGGCTGACTTCGGCCAGCGTCAGAGGCCCGCCTTCCGCTCGGTGTCGTCTTCAACCTCGAGCGGCTGGCGCGGCCGACGACACCGGCGATGATTGCCGGCGACCCCGACCACCTCCCGCGGCGCTCGGCACACCGGTGTACTCAGGGTGCCAAGACGCATCCATCCGCCGGTGGCACGATCTCCGAGGAGTACGGGGTCGAGCAGGGCATTGGTCGCGGCGGACGAGGCCGACGGTGACGGGGGGGCACGGCACTACGGCCACCAGGAGGAGTAACAAGAGTGCAGGGGAGATTCGGGGGGTCGGTGGAGATGCATTGAGACGCATAGGTGGAGGGGACGGGGCTCGGGCGTCGCGAATTTAGCCCGGTGCCAACGGCGGCTCTCCGGCCATGGGGGCTATGGAGGGCACAAGGAGGGGAGCGGCTTGTTTTAGGGGGTCTCTGGGAGGGAGAGAGAGCGAAGGAGGTCCATAGGGGGCCTGGGGCGGCTTTATATAGCCGGCCCGTGGCTCACCGTGGTCCAGTGCGCCGGCGAGGCTGTTGCCGTTGCTGCAGGTCACGGGGGCTCAAGTGGGCGTGTCTGGGGTGCTCGTGGGGTTGGTCTAGGGCGAGGGGAGAGAATAGAGATAGCGGGGAAGGGCCAGAGCTCCGCGCGTGTGGGCTCGCCCATTGGGGCTCTCGGGCGGCTCGGGCGCGCCGGCGAGGGGGCAGCAGGAGGGAGACGGGGGAGGGGGACCAGGCCTTGGCGTGTCGCTGACGCCGAGGCGCTGGGACCGGGCGCGCAGGCGGCCCGAGGTGGACGGGAGTGCGGCGGCAAGGCTCGGCCGCCATTGTAGCGCGCTCCAGAGCAGGCTTTTGGCCGGCATGAGCGTGTTTTGCGCGCTCTGCCGTGTCCACTTTCGTCTGGAGTGTGCTGGGTGATGGGCTAAAGCCTAGGGTGACGTTGGAGAGCTAGCAAAGTCAAAGAAAGAGAGAGGGAGAGCAGAAAGAGAGGGAAAGTTGCTGGACAAAGATGAAAAATGAGGTTCTCACCCCCAAATACTTGAGTGAAGCCATCCAACTTTCGCCAAAGGGTAGAGGGGTTCTAGGACATGATGTGGTAGGAATTGTGGCTCAAGGAGAATCCATCTGGTGCCCCAAATGTTGATCACAAAATTATGGCAGAAGGTTTTTGATGGTAGTTTGGTCAAGCAAATGGATCCCACTTGACATGAGAATCAACAGGATCAAATGGAATATATAATTGAGGATGATCACCAAGTTTGATCTCATTTGAAGAAAGTTGCGAATGTAACTTTGGCAAACCCTAGAAATTAGCAGAAATGAACTTGTGTAGATCTAGTTGAGCAAATCACTTCTCCTTGATGCACCACTTGGTGTAGTGGCCTCATTTGGTCATGTGAATATGCTCACCAAGGTTGGGGTCAAGGAGAGAAAGTTGGTAGTACAAAGTTGTTCAAATTAGATTCTGGTCAGAGAGGGTTTTGGGGCACTTTGATCAATATAACATTTTATCCAACTTGTTCCATTTTGTCTAGATGAATTATTAGACCATTTGAGCATGTTCACAAGATTTGAGAGCATTTGGACATGTTTGGCAATGTAAAGTTGCTCAAACTTCAAAATGGACAGAAATGGTTTTGAGGGGATTTCATGGGGTTATACTATTCTCCATGACATGATACTTATCAAGATCATCCAACATGTCATATGTGACATGCTAGAATTTTCTTGGAATTTTTTGAGAATATTTCCTTTGTAAATATTTCAAAAGCTTGAAATGTCTAGAAAGGGTTTTTGAGGGGTTTGACCAATATTTTGAACATGCCCATGTGTTGAAACTCTTATATATGGACAATATATGTCCACTGAGTTTCCCTAGGTTTTTGTCAAATATTTTTGAAACAATAAAATAATTTTCCCTATTAAAGACCATTTCTGGCCTTAAGAAAAAGCTTTTAAATAAAATAGGAAAATAACTTTTAAAATTATATTTTTGTGGTTTCTGGGTATCCTATATCTAATAGGAGTCTAATAGGAATCTCACCATGATCGACATATGACTATACGGTAACGCCGAACCAAGAGAAGTAGAATACAACCTGGTAACCTCTCTCGTTGTTGGTTGAAGTGATGGGCGTCCACGCAGGCCCATTAATATATAGGTCGTCGATGATAACCAAGTGAGGGAGAGTGTCCAAAGACAACCAGTTCATGCATGTGCCCCAAACATATGTATGGACATGCGTGATGCATGCATAGGTTTGAATATCAAAAGCACATCATTTTGACGTGGCGCATGTATGCGTTGAAAATCGCATAGCCCCCACACAGAGAGAGTTTCATGACGCGTCGCGTGCTCGCCCCCCACCCCCCCCCCCCCACTTTGATGTGTACACATGTGCACAAAGTATATTATGTTATCTCACATCATGACATGCATGTACTGTATCGTACAAGACGAAAAAAATTGATGCCCTCCTAACTATAAGTCAAATTAACCTCTATCGCTGTCGTTCAAAGTGATTGACCAAGCGGGCACACATAGATGGACGAAGCATCTCGCCGATAACCCCGTGAGTGGGTGCTAGAGGACAACTGTAACACCCAGATAATTAAGCTATAGTAATCCCCTGTTAATGATGCCATGTCTTCACTTTTATTGTTGCTATAAATCACTTTGATTCAAACCGGTTCAAATTCAGTTAAAATTAAAGTCAAACAATTAAAGTTTTCAATATCAAAACTAAAATGTTCAAATTATGGCAATTAATCATTTATTAATATTGGTGGTGAACCAAAAAATTATAAAATATTTAAGTGCCCTAATATAATTAAAGTAGTGCCTAATTTTTCTATTAAATGCTTTTAAATAATAAACAAATGCAAACCTATTTTATTAAAGTGCCAAATTATTTGTGGTAGTGGCTTAATTAATAATACTAATTTAGGGGCTAGAGTTGCATTTAATAAAACTAAAAATAAAAATAGAAACTATTTAAAGAAAATAATAAAAGGCAAAAGAACAAAATTGGAAAGGGCCCCTGCCCCCCGGACCTCGGCCCACCCGAGCCAGCCGACCCAGCCAACCCAACCCCACCCCCTTGGTCGTCTTCCACTGCTCAACCGTGTGACACCCGGATAATTAAGCTACAGTAATCCCATGCAAATGATGCCAGGTCATCATATTACTGTTGCTAATCCTCGCTTCATCCAAACCTTAGCTCAAACTCAAATTGAAATTAAAGCCCAGAATTTAAATTTCTCAAACACGCAAAATAAAATGTTCAAAGTGTGGAAAATATTCCATAACTAATTATGGTGGTGACCCAACACTTTTGTAAAGTATTTTAATGCTCTTTTGTGAATATAATGGTGGCTAAAAATAATTATTAAATGCTTTTAAACTTAAAAATTATTAAAGTATTTTATTTAGGAATAAAGGTTAATGTGGCACTGGTATAATCAGTGTTACTAATTTAGGTGCTAACCATATGTTTTACAAACCTAAAACAATTTGGAAACTTAAATAAAACAGAAATGTTTTAAAGGGAAAAACAACATAGAAAAAGAAAAGGACCTAATCTACTAAGTGTTTTGGCCCATCTAACTAAACAGCTAGGTCGGCTCACCCTGGCGATCCCTCCCCTCTCCCCTATTCACGCAATCGGGTCGCTACAGGGGTGGGTCGCCCAGATCGTCTTGCTGGCTTTGACGGGGAGGGGATAAGGCCGCCCTCCCCTCGGTCCCCTCGCCTCCCCGCTCCACTTCCGCACCTCTTCTCCTCGCTTCCCTTCGCCTAGCCCCTCGCCCAGATCCACTCATCCCTTTCCCCTCGATCTCCTCCACCCAAGCGCCTCATGTCACCAACGCAGCGACTGCCGCTCCCCGTCCCGCACGATGCGTCCAGAAGCTCCCTCTTCCTCGCCCACGTAGACTACCTCACTCCGTTCGAGCTCGGCGCCACCGCAACGCCAAGGACGAGGTCGTCTTCAACCTCTGACCACCGGGCTCTGCTGAGTCGGATTCGCCGCCCCCTGCCGCTCCTAAGTTGTCACCGAGCCTCCATGTACTCCGATGTGAGCTACCCCCTCCTTCCCCTCCTCTCTGTGTCCCTCCGTAGCCACTAGTTCACACCCCTCTGCTCCGTACGCACGACCGACGAGGCCTTGTGTGCCTGCTGCCCCGCCCAGTTGTGCTCGCTGCACGTCCTTGCTCCGGCCGCGCTCGTGCTCTCGTGCGAGGCCTCGTCCTGGCCAACCGCCACTGGCCCTGCTCCCACTGTGTTTTCCACCTTCCCCATTAGAGCTTTGAATAGCCCATTATAGCCCTCACAAATTGGCTAGTCAATAAACATATTCTAAGACTGTAAAATTTCAGTAATTCTAGAAAACTATTAAAACTTGGAAAAATAATATAAAATAAACTGTAGCTGGGATGAAAATACATTGTACATGAAAGTTGCTTAGAATGACGAGACGAGTCCGGATACGCGGTCCGTTCGTCCGCCACATGTCCGTAGCAAAGCGAACTTGCAACCGTCCCCCTCCATTTCACTTGTCCGAAAATGCAAACTTCGAGAAAACATTCCCGGATGTTATCCCCCTCGCCAGTATCGTGTAGCCCTACGTTAGAACACCCCTAGCGCTGCTTATTGTCTTGTCATGCATAGTACTGCACTTGCTAGCTCTATATTTATTGTTTCTTCCCCCTCATCTCTCCGGTCGACCCCGAGACTGATGTTGTCCCTGTGATCGACTACGTCGACGATGACCCCTTCTCCCCTTCCAGCGGAGCTTCCAGGAAAGCCCCCCCTTTGATCATCCCGATATCGTCCATTCCATTCTCTCATGCTTGCATTAGAATTTGCTATTGTTATTGTTTGCTCCTATTCTGATGCATAGCCTATTTTTGTAACCTGCTATTGTTACCTACCTGCTTATCCTAAACTGCTTAGTATAGGTCGGTTAGTGATCCATCAGTGACCACCACCTGGTCTTGTTGCCCTTACTTCATCATCGATGACTCGGTCAATGTGATCGATGACCAGAGCCCGACATCTCACATCACATCACGCCCCTTTTGTTGCTCAACTCTGCAGAGTTACTATTGAGTGTCGAGGGTGATACCTCACAACGCGCTCCTGATGACAACTCTGTAGTGTAGTTGTTCAGTCATGGTTAACGAGGGTGGTTCCTCCTTCACCACTCCTAATACGACTCTGTCGTGCAACCCCTCAAGAGTGAAACTCAAGGGTGGTTGCTCTTATGTTCACCTTGATGATTACATAGAGTGGAATCCACCAAGGGTGATTCCTCGGGTTTTACCCTTGATGTTTGGACACACGGTTACCCGGACTTTACTTGAGACCATTGTTGAAGTCGGGTCGGCCCTGAGGAGTACCTGCGAGTTGATGTGAAAGTCGGGCGGGCTCGTAGAGCACCCGCGAGTTTTCTACATGGCACGGCCGGGCATTCTGGGCCCTTGCCGTAAGACCATGAGATGGAGCGACGGGGTCACATTATCGTGAGTCTCTGCTCGTCTTTGCGAGCCCCCAATGCACTAACAGGTTTGGGTATTTGTTCTGAGTTGGCCTCTAGCCTTTATGCACTAACCACCATGCGAGAATAGTTATGTGGTGTATGAATATACCAAATGCACAACTCTGATGTGGCACCGTGATTCTGGAACCGGAAAGTCCCCACACTGAGCGAGGGATTCATGCTTATGCATTCCCTCAAACTTCGGTCTGGAAACTCACCATGATCGACATATGACTATACGGTAACGCCGAACCAAGAGAAGTAGAATACAACCTGGTAACCTCTCTCGTTGTTGGTTGAAGTGATGGGCGTCCACGCAGGCCCATGAATATATAGGTCGTCGATGATAACCAAGTGAGGGAGAGTGTCCAAAGACAACCAGTTCATGCATGTGCCCCAAACATATGTATGGACATGCGTGATGCATGCATAGGTTTGAATATCAAAAGCACAGCATTTTGACGTGGCGCATGCATGCGTTGAAAATCGCACAGCCCCCACACAGAGAGAGTTTCATGACGCGTCGCGTGCTTGGCCCCCACCCCCCCCCCCCCACTTTGATGTGTACACATGCGCACAAAGTATATTATGTTATCTCACATCATGACATGCATGTATTGTATTGTACAAGACAAAAAAATTGATGCCCTCCTAACTATAAGTCAAATTAACCTCTATCGCTGTCGTTCAAAGTGATTGACCAAGCGGGCACACATAGATGGACGAAGCATCTCACCGATAACCCCGTGAGTGGGTGCTAGAGGACAATTGTAACACCCAGATAATTAAGCTATAGTAATCCCCTGTTAATGATGCCATGTCTTCACTTTTATTGTTGCTATAAATCACTTTGATTCAAACCGGTTCAAATTCAGTTAAAATTAAAGTCAAACAATTAAAGTTTTCAAATATCAAAACTAAAATGTCCAAATTATGGCAATTAATCCTTTGTTAATATTGGTGGTGAACCAAAACATTTATAAAATATTTAAGTGCCCTAATATAATTAAAGTAGTGCCTAATTTTTTTATTAAATGCTTTTAAATAATAAACAAATGCAAACCTATTTTTATTAAAGTGCCAAATTATTTGTGGTAGTGGCTTAATTAATAATACTAATTTAGGGGCTAGAGTTGCATTTAATAAAACTAAAAAGAAAAATAGAAACTATTTAAAGAAAATAATAAAAGGCAAAAGAACAAAATTGGAAAGGGCCCCTGCCCCGCGGACCTCGGCCCACCCGAGCCAGCCGACCCAGCCAACCCAACCCCACCCCCTTGGTCGTCTTCCACTGCTCGACCATGTGACACCCGGATAATTAAGCTACAAATCAGGTGCAAATGATGCCAGGTCATCATATTACTGTTGCTAATCCTTGCTTCATCCAAACCTTAGCTCAAACTCAAATTGAAAATTAAAGCCCAGAATTTAAATTTCTCAAACACGCAAAATAAAATGTTCAAAGTGTGGAAAATATTCCATAACTAATTATGGTGGTGACCCAACACTTTTGTAAAGTATTTTAATGATCTTTTGTGAATATAATGGTGGCTAAAAATAATTATTAAATGCTTTTAAACTTAAAAATTATTAAAGTATTTTATTTAGGAATAAAGGTTAATGTGGCACTGGTATAATCATTTAGGTGCTAACCATATGTTTTACAAAGCTAAAACAATTTGGAAACTTAAATAAAACAGAAAAGTTTTAAAGGGAAAACAAAATAGAAAAAGAAAAGGACCTAATCTACTAAGCGTTTTGGCCCATCTACCTAAACAGCCAGGAGGCTCACCCTCGCGATCCCTCCCCTCTCCCATATTCACGCGACCGGGTCACTACAGGGGCGGGTCGCCCCCGACCGTCTCGCCGGCATCGACGGGGAGGGGATAAGGCCGCCCTCCCCTCGGTCCCCTCGCCTCCCCGCTCAACTTCCCCACCTCTTCTGCTCGCTTCCCTCCACCTAGCCCCGCGCCCAGATCCACTCATCCCTTTCCCCTCGATCTCCTCCGCCCGAGCGCCTCCTGTCACCGATGCCGCCGTCTGCCGCGGTGACCGCCACTCCCCGTCCAACATATTGAATCCAGGAGCTCCCTCTTCCTCGCCTACGTGGACTACCTCGCCACGTTCGAGCTCAGCGCCACCGCAAAGCCAAGGACGAGGTCGTCTTCAACCTCTGACCACCGAGCTCCGCCGAGTCGGATTCGTCGCCCCCTGCTGCTCCTAAGTTGTCACTGAGCAACCATGTGCTCCGATGTGAGCTACCCCCTCCTTCCCCTCCACTCTGTGTCCCGCCAGTAGTCGCGACCCATGAGCCACTGGTTCGCTCCCCGCTCTGATCCAGACAAGACGACCGCCATGGCCTTGTGTGCTGCTGCCCCGCCTGATCGCGCCAGACGTCCCGCTCCGGTCGCGCCAAGGCTCTCTAGCCTTCGCGCTCTGCCTTGAGGCCTCGATCTGGCCTACCGCCACTAGCCCCGCTCCCCCTGCGCTGTCCACCTTCCCTACGACGGCTTGGTATGCCAGGGCCACAACCCTGCTTGTCCGCCCGCGCCTCCGCTCACGGCCATGCGCGCTCCCCCGCGCGCCTGCGCTGCCGCCTACCCCCCTCTCAGGCCTCCTCTGCACACACCCTGATCTGCCCTGCCCTCCTCATGTTGCCGCTCCCCGCACGTCTGTCCGTGCCCAACTCCCGCTGCCGCTCGTGCAGCCCCTCTGCCCCTCACTCGCCGTCGCCCGTCCGGCCGCGGCCTTGCGTTGTGCGTGTGTCGCGTGCTCGCGCGTGTCTTCCTGCAGCCACCTACGCCCGTCGCCGCTGCCGCTTGCGCTCCCTGATGCTAGTGCCGCCGCTGCTTTGCTGTAATACTACTTGTAGCTAATGTAGCTACTAGCTAGCTTTCAAGTTTTTACATTGAGTAACCCCCTGGGCAGCCCTTAAACTGCGGTTAAACAACTGTTAACAACACTAAGAAAAATATGAGTACAAAGTATACTTGACAAACTTTATTTTATCCCACTGGACCAAATCCTTTTGATGCATGGATTAAAACCTACAAAAATCACAGAAGTGCATATTCTGTTAACAGAGAAAACTGAAGAAACAGATTACTAACTAAGCTAGTTTGGGGCTATATTTGGACTAGCTACGTGCACTGTTCATGCCATCAGATGGAATGGATTGGTAGTACTCTTGGAGTAGAGTAAATCATCTATAGGAATCATCCCCATTAGAGCTTTGAATAACCCATTATAGCCCTCACAAATTGGCTAGTCAATAAACAGATTCTAAGACTCTAGAATTTCAGAAATTCTAGAAAACTATTAAAACTTGGAAAAATAATATAAAATAAACTGTAGCTCAGATGAAAATACTTTCTACATGAAAGTTGCCCAGAATGACGAGACAAATCCGAATACACGGTCCGCTCATCCGCCACATGTCCCTAGCATAGCGAACCATCAACCATACCCCTTCGTTTCAGCTGTGAAAATGGAAACTTCAGGAAAACATTCCCGGATGTTATCCCCCTTCGCCGGTATCATGTAGCCCTACGTTAGAACACCCCTAGCGCTGCTTATTGTTTTGTCATGCATAGTATTGCACATGCTTCCTCTGTATTTATTGTTTCTTCCCCCTCTTCTCTTTGGTAGACCCCGAGACTGATGTTGTCCCTGTGATCTACTACGTCGACGACGACCCCTTCTCCCCTTTCAGCAGAGCTTCTAGGCAAGCCCCCCCTTTGATCATACCTATATCGCCCATTCCATTCTCTCATGCTTGCACTAGATTTTGCTATTGTTATTGTTTGCTCCTATTCTGATGCATAGCCTATCTTTGTAACCTACTATTGTTACCTACCTCCTTAGTATAGGTCGGTTAGTGATCCATCAGTGACCCACACCTTGTCTTGTTACCCCTGCTTCATCATCAACGACTCGGTGAACGTGATCGATGACCAGAGCCCGGTACCTCACATCACATCACGCCCCTTTTGTTGCTCGACTCTAAGAGTTACTATTGAGTGCCGAGGGTGATACCTCACAACGCGCTCCTGATGACAACTCTGTAGTTTAGCTATTCGGTCGTGGTCAACTAGGATCCTTCCTCCTTCACCACTCCTGATACGACTCTGTCGTGCAACCCCTCAAGAGTGAACCTCGTGGGTAGTTCCTCTTACGTTCACCTTGATGATTACATCGAGTGGAATCCACCGAGGGTGATTCCTCGGGTTTTCTCTTGGTGTTTGGACACACGGTTACCCGGACTTTACTTTAGAGCATTGTTGAAGTCGGGTTGGCCCTGAGGGGTACCCGCGAGTTGATGTGAAAGTCGGACGGGCCCGTAGAGCACCCGCGAGTTTTCTACGTGGCACGGCCGGGCATTCTAGGCCCTTGCCATAAGACCATGAGACAAGGCGGCAGGGTCACATTATCGCGAGTCTTTGCTCGTCTCCGCGAGCCCCCAATGCACTAAAAGGTTTGGGCATTTGTTCTGAGTTGGCCTCTGGCCATTACGCACTATCCACCATGCGAGAATAGTTATGGGCCTCGACGTCGCAGTATCAACCGAAGCTTTGTCAGACGTCCAGTTCAGCATTACGGCACGGCTAGGCCAGCACCATCCTGTAGTGGTGGAGCCTGGACCCGCCCTGCATGCAACGACCTGGAGTGTAATGGGCGATGGGCCCAGACACCGGAGTGCTTAGGATGTAGACCGGCGAGGACCTCACTACAGAGCCTAGGTAGTGCTACGGCGTGTTGATCTTCCGAGGCCAGGCATTGACCCAGAAAAGTGTGTCCCGATAGAGTAATCAAGCGTGTTGGAAAACGTGGTGCACCCCTGCAGGGAAGATTATCTATTAATAGTTGTGTCCACGGTAATGGACGTTCAGACTTGTGTCCTGATCTATTACAACTAGAACTGGTTACTTGAGACATGTGATGGATATGTGGCTCCGAGATTGCTTTCTCGCAGGGAGTCGAGGAAGGATCTCTGGGCGTTAATACTACAACATGTTTGTTAAATATAAACTGCTATTCTTTACTCTTCTACCTGCTGCAAGATGCTTGGAGCTGCTTGAAGATGCTAGTCTTCGATAGGCTAGGCCTTCCCCTCTATTCGGGCATTCTGCAGTTCAGTCCACAGATACAACCCTCCCATTTGATACCAATGCATAGTTAGTATAGATCTGATGCTTGTGAGTACTTTGGATGAGTACTCACGGTTGCTTTGCTACCCCTTTTCCCCCCTTCTTCCTTCTTTCCAGTTGTTGCAACCAGATGGTGGATCCCTAGAGCTAGATGCCACCGCCGATGGATACTACTACATGGAGGCCGCTGAAGACCAGGAGTAGTTCGGAGCTCCCAGGCAGGAGGCCTTGCCTCTTCGATCGTTGTTGCTTTTGTGTTAGCCTTATTAAGGCATCCTTGTTCAACTTATGTCTGTACTCAGATATTGTTGCTTCCGTTGACGCTTGTGTATCGAGCATGTACTCGAGCCCTCGAGGCCCCTGGCTTGTAATATGAAGCTTGTATTATTTTGATATGTGTCTAGAGTTGTATTGTGATATCTTCCCGTGAGTCCCTGATCTTGATTGTACACATTTGCGTGTATGATTAGTGTACGTTTGAATCGGGGGCGTCACAGACGGACCATGCACCGTGGTTACGCCCGACCACCTCGTTGACAGCACTGACGAGGGGATAAGGGAGCCAGCTCCGCGCCTCTTCGTGGTCCCCTCCCACTCGCCCCTGCAAGCCCACTCGCCCTCTCCTCCCTCCTCTCCCCCCACACTCTCCCCCTAGATTCGCCACCATCGCCTTGTCGGCACAGGCCCACGCGCCCCAGAATCAGCGCTTCTGGCGTGTCAACTAGGTGCGCCGCGGTCCTCTGCTTCGACTCCGGCCGCTGGAACCAACCGAAAGCGGCCGCGCCCTTGGGAACGACCTCGACCACAACTTCGCTTGCCGGAGCTACGCCGAACTGCTTCGTCACCCTCCTGCGCTACTAAACTCTTGCCGACCTTCTTGAGCTGCCCGGTGAGCGCACCGTCCAGCCCGTCTCCCCTCTTTCCTCCTCGTAAGCCATAGCCAACCTTGCCGGGGAGTCGTGCCCTGCTCGCCCGGCCACGCTACCGCGCGCGCCAACTGCGTCCATGGCCGCCCCGCACACGCCCGTCCAAACTCACCGAACGTGTCCGCGCAACCCGGTCGCGTCCGCAGCCCCACGCTTGCCTGCCGACGCTGCCGCCTCAAGCCACGTGCCCTGCTCGCTGCTGTCCACGGCTATGGCTATGATACGTCTCCAACGTATCTATAATTTTTCATTGTTCCATGTTGTTATATTATCATTCTTGGATGTTTTACAATCATTTTATATCATTTTTTGGTACTAACCTATCGACATAGTGCCTGTGCCTGTTGCTATTTTCTGCATGTTTTTTACATCGCATGAAATCAATAGCAAACTGAGTCCAAAATGCAGTGCAACATTTTGTGGATTTTTTGGACCAGAAGCCATCCAGTGGGCCAAAGAAGTACCGAAGAGGGAGCCCGAGGTGAGCACAACACACCAGGGCGAGTGGAGGGCCAGGCGGGCCCTGGTGGGTTGTGCCCACCTCAGTGGCCTCTCGCACCGCCTCTTTTCTCTATAAATACCCCAATATTTCAGAAACCCTAGGGGAGTCGACGAATATCAATTCCAGCCGCCGCAAGTTCCAGAACCACAAGATCCAATCTAGACACCATCACGGAGGGGTTCATCATGCCCATTGGTGCATCTTCGATGATGCGTGAGTAGTTCTTTGTAGACCTACGGGTCAGTAGTTAGTTGCTAGATGGCTTCCTCCCTCTCTTTTGATTATCAGTACAATGGTCTCTTGGAGATCCATATGATGTAACCCTTTTTGTGGTGTGTTCGTTGGGATCCGATGAACTTTGAGTTTATGATCAGATCTATGTTTTTATGCATGAAAGTTATTTGAGTCTTCTTTGATCTCTCATATGCATGGTTGCTTATAGCCTCGTATTTCTTCTCCAATATTTGGGTTTTGTTTGGCCAACTTGATCTATTTATCTTGTAATGGGAAGAGGTGCTTTGTAATGGGTTTGATCTTACGGTGCTTGATCCCAGTGACAGAAGGGGAACTGACATGTATGTATCGTTGCTATTAAGGATAACAAGATGGGGTCTATTTCTACATAAATAGATATTGTCTACATCATGTCATCATTCTTATTGCATTACTCCATTTCTCCATGAACTTAATACAGTAGATGCATGCTAGATAGCGCTCGATGTGTGGAGTAATAGTAGTAGATGCAGGCAGGAGTCGGTCTACTAATCTTGGATGTGATGCCTACATAATGACCATTGCCTGGATATCGTCATGATTATTTGAAGTTCTATCAATTGCCCAACAACATTTCGTTTACCCACCGTTTGCTATTTTCCTCGAGAGAAGCCACTAGTGAAATCTATGACCCCCGGGTCTCTTCTTTATTATATTTGCCTTCGCGATCTATTTTTATTTGCTTTTATTTTCAGATCTATTAAACCAAAAATAAAAAAATACCTTGCTGCACTTTATCTTATTTTCGATCCATTTATTCAATCTATTACAACTTTCTCACGTCCACTTGCCAATTTCTAGCGCCGTTGCCTGAAAAGGGTTGACAACCCCTTTAACACGTCGGGTTGCGAGTATTTGTTATTTGTGTGCATATGTTGTTTACGTAGTGTTGCTTGGTTCTCCTACTGGTTCGATAACCTTGGTCTCATCACTGAGGGAAATACCTACCGTTGATGTGCTGCATCATCCCTTCCTCTTTGGGGAAATACCGACATAGTTCTAGCAGACATCAAAAGGAATTTTTGGCGCCGTTGCCGGGGAGACATCATCAACATCTACCGAGTTCCTAATCACAAATCTCATCTCCTTGTAATTTACATTATTTTCCATTTCCCTCTCGTTTTCCTCGCCCCCACTTCACAAAAAATTTCCATTTTATTCGCCCTCTTTTTTATCCCCCGTTTCCTTGTCGGGTCTGTTTTCGAGTGCAATCTTGTTGCGTAGTCACAGTGACTCAAGAGAACACCAAGTTGTGTGATTTCTCCATTACCAACAACAATGATTTTATTAGCACTCCGATTGCTCCTCCCGCCACTAGTGGGGAGTCTTGTGATATTAATACCGCTTTGTTGAATCTTGTTATGAAATATCAATTTTCCGGTACTCCTAATGAGGATGTCGTGTCCCATCTTAACACATTAGTGGAATTATGCAATATGCAAAAGAAAAAATATGTGGACAATGATGCTGTGAAGTTGAAATTATTTCCGTTTTCTTTGCGAGATCGTGCAAAAATTTGGTTTTCTTCTTTCCCTCGAAATAGTATCGATTCTTGGGATAAGTGCAAGGATGCTTCTATTACTAAGTATTTTCCGCACGCGAAAATTATTTCCCTTAGAACCCAGATCATGAATTTCAAGCAACTTGAACATGAGCATGTTGCACAATCTTGGGAAAGGGTGAAATTGATGCTAAGGAATTGCCCAACTCATGGGTTAAATCTTTGGATGATCATACAAAAATTCTATGCGGGGTTGAATTTTGTTTCTCATAATCTTTTAGATTCCACCGTGGGTCGTACTTTCATGGAAATTACTTTGGGTGGAGCCACCAAATTTCTAGATAATATCATGGCAAATTATCTACAATGGCATACCGAAAGAGCTCCTACTAGTAAAAAAGTTAATTCGGTTGAACAAATTTTGTCTTTGAACCCACTCTTATCAATTTTCTCAACAAGATTTTCACCCTCTGAATTATCGGGACACCTTCTAGCTAAAGTTGACTCTTCTCTAGTCCCTTTTTCATCCATATTAATTTTGCTAAACAAAGAATCAGTAGAAGAAACACCAATCATCTTAATATCTTCATCATTTTTATGAAAGCAATCACTAGAAAAACGCGTTTTCTAAAAATTCTCTTCTAGCTCTAAGCATAGCAGTTCTTTTCTTACTTCCATCCATAGAAACATAAAGATCTTTAATTGATTCTTCAACCTTAGGCACAAAAATTTTCATCTTGAGATTTTCTACATCATAATAAATTCTATCAACACTTCTAGAAAAATCATCAATCTTATCTAATATTATTCTCAGGATCAGAGGTGTTCCTATTATTATTATAAGAAGGATTACCATAATTATTAGAGGAATTACTAGGAAAAGGCCTAGGATTAAAATTACCTCTATAAGCATTGTTATTGAAATTGTTTCGCGAGATAAAATTCACATCTATAGCATCACTATTTTGCTCAATCAAAGTAGACAAAGGCACATCATTAAAATACAAAAATACCTTGCTGCACTTTATCATTAAAATTGTCTACTTTGATTGAGCAAAATAGTGATGCTATAGATGTGAATTTTATCTCGCGAAACAATTTCAATAACAATGCTTATAGAGGTAATTTTAATCCTAGGCCTTTTCCTAGTAATTCCTCTAATAATTATGGTAATCCTTCTTATAATAATAATAGGAACACCTCTCGATCCCTGAGAATAATATTAGATAAGATTGATGATTTTTCTAGAAGTGTTGATAGAATTTATTATGATGTAGAAAATCTCAAGATGAAAATTTTGTGCCTAAGGTTGAAGAATCAATTAAAGATCTTTATGTTTCTATGGATGGAAGTAAGAAAAGAACTGCTATGCTTAGAGCTAGAAAAGAATTTTTAGAAAAAGCGTTTTTCTAGTGATTGCTTTCATAAAAATGATGAAGATATTAAAATGATTGGTGTTTCTTCTACTGATTCTTTGTTTAATAAAATTAATATGGATGAAAAAGGGACTAGAGAAGAGTCAACTTTAGCTAGAAGGCGTCCCGATAATTCAGGGGGTGAAAATCTTGTTGAGAAAATTGATAAGAGTGATGTGCCGACTCTTTTGGTTTACAAAGACTTCAATTATGATAGTTGATCTTTGATTGATTGTATTTCTTTGTTGCAATCCATGATAAATTCACCCCATGCTTATGAACAAAACAAAGCTTTTACTGAACATGTCGTTGATGCTTTAATAAAAGCCTTGGAAGAAAAATTGGAATTAGAAGTTACAATTCCTAGAAAACTACATGAGGAATGGGAACCTAATATCAAATTCAAGATTCAAAATTATGAGTGTTTTGCTTTATGTGCTTTGGGTGCTAGTGTTTCTTCAATTTTGAAATCTCTTTGTGATGTGTTTGGTCTTACCGATATTGAAGAATGTTCTTTAAATTTGCACTTGGCGGCTTCTACTATTAAAAATCCTATGGGAAGAATTAATAATGTTCTTATTCTTGCAAATAGGAATTATGTGCCCATATATCTTATTATTCTTGATATTGATTGCAATCCGTATTGTCCAATTATTCTTGGTAGACCATTTTTACGTACTATTGGTGTCGTGATTGATATGAAAGAAGGAAATATGAAATTTCAATTTCCACTAAGGAAGGGTATGTAACACTTCCCTAGAACAAGAATTATGTCACCATATGATTCAATCTTGAGGGCATCTTATGGATCTAGAAACAAAGACGACAATACTTAGATCCTTGTTTTATGCCTAGCTAAGGGCATAAAACGGTAGCGCATGTTGGGAGGCAACCCAATGAATAAAAATTATTTTTTTCTTTTCCTTTCTGTTCTTGAGTGTTTGCACAATTATGCTACTGCTATGATTGTGGTTTTTGTGTTTTAGTTACTGTTCGTGCCAAGCAAAGCCTTTAGGATTATGCTGGGTGATACTTGATTTGATATTGCTGAAAAACATAAACTTTTGTGCTCAGTAAAATAATTCTCATTTTTAATATAAGAATGATAAAATACCAATTCTTTTTGCAGGAGATTCATATACAAATTGCACATGTGTCCCTAATTTTGCAGAATTTTTGGAGTTTCATAAGTATTCGAAATATCCAGATTTCTACAGACTGTTCTATTTTTGACATATTATGTTTTCTTTGCGTTGTGTGCTTGTTTTGATGATTCTATGGTTTTTTTGAAGATATTTTGCCATAGAGAAGTTGGAATACAGTATATATAATGCAAGAATAAAATATGAATGAGTTTGCTACATTACTTATAGTAGTGATTTGCTTTCTTATACTAACGGATGTCACGAAGGTTTTGTTGAGATTTGTGTGATTGAAGTTTTTCAAGTTTTGGGTGATGCTTCGATGGATGAAGGAATAAGGAGTAAGAAGAGCCTAAGCTTGGGGATTCCCATGGCATCCCAAGCTATTATCCAAAGAAAAGCAACTAACTAAGCTTGGGGATGCCCGAGTGGCATCCCCTCTTTCTTCTAACGACCATCGGTATTTTACTCGAAACTATATTTTTATTCGTCACATACTATGAGTTTTGCTTGGAGCGTCTTGTATGATATGAGACCTTAATTGTTTTGCTTTTTTGCTTTAAGTCTTGAATCCTTGCTGGACACACATATTTGAGAGAGCCAAAATTATGCCATGACTTGTTAGAATTGCTCTGTATGCTTCACTTAAATCTTTATGAGTTATGGAATTGCTCTAGTGCTTCACTTATATATTTTTTAGCATGGTGTGCTTTAGTATTTTTGAAGAAATGCTCTCATGCTTCACTTAGATTTATTTGAGAGTTCCCAATTTTTTTAAGAAATTCTCTCTTGCTTCACTTAAATTAATTTGAGAGAAAGAAATATTTCTACGTGGAAATCGCTACGACTAGGAGTAGTTAGGAGGTCCCAGGCAGGTGGCCTTGCCTTTTCGATCTGTATCGTGTTTGTGCTTGCCTTCTTAAGGCAGTCTTATTTAACTTATGTTTGTGCTAAGATATTATTGCTTTCACTGACTCGTTTGTGTTCGAGCTTCTGTATTCGAGGCCTTGAGGCCCCTGGCTTTTAATATGAAGCTTGTATGATTTTAATTTGTGTCTAGAGTTGTGTTGTGATATCTTCCCGTGAGTCCCTGATTTTGATCGTACACATTTGCGTGTATGATTAGTGTATGATTAAATCGGGGGCGTCACAACAACTGACATCGCTTGCATGTGGGCCAAACACATGTATGGAGATGTGTGGTTGTGATGTTTGAATACCTAATATACATGCACAACTTTGATATGGCACCTGCCTCGGAAACCTTTAAGTCCCCCACACGAAGCGAGGTTCATGATGCACAGTATATGCTGGCCCCTCCCATCTTTGACGTGTAATATATACTCCTACCGTAACACAACCCAAGAGTAGTCCTCCTTGTCCGTCAAATTACCTTTCTTGTTGTGTCATATTAGATGGACGACGACCTCGCGGGCCCATGTAGGGAAGCGCCGCAGGCGAATGAGTGATAACCATCGTCTACACGTGGCCCAAAGAGGTGTTGGTGATGTTTTTAATACCCAATATGCACAACTTCTTTGTGGCACCGACCTTAGAAACCGAAAAGTTCCCACACATAGCGAGATCGTTCATGACGTGTGTGTAGTATGTGCTTCCCCCCTCCTCCCCTCTTTGACGCATAGTATATACTCCTACCGCAACACAACCCATAAAGAAACCTCCTTGTTGGTCAAATTAACCTCTCTCGTTGGGTCAAAGTGATGGAGGACAACCTCGCGGGCCCACGGATGGGAGCATCGCATGCGAGTGACTGTCCTATATGACGTGTAGTATATGTTGACCTCACTCTCTTTGACGCGTACTGTATATATACTCCTACAGTCGGTGTACAGAAGTAGGGGCTCTCCTTTTGACCCATTTACTTGTGCACGTGCAGTCAGAGCCGCACCCGCGGCCACACTTAGTAGGGCAGAGGAGGGAAGCCGGAGTACAAGACAACCAAGGTAACGCCAAGACCAAGAAACACAAAAGAGCAAAGGGGCGAGGTGGACTCCTTCGACAAGACCCTTGCCGGGGCGGCCTCCGCGGCCCCGGTAAGGGCCCTGCCGGAGAAACTTGCCCGACGCTAGCAGAGCAGGCCACCCTTGAGCCTGCGGGTTCAAACACCATCAACCAACTACATTGGAACCAAGGCTCAGGAGGCGCCTCTATGGTGGCATGCAGATCTTCGTCAAGATCATAAACACACAAGATCAGATGAGGACCAGAAGACAACGATCCTTGGCGGGATCCTAGCCGAGGAAATCCAGGAGACCCCCGGCAAGACGCTTGCCGGGGAAGACCACGGCAAGACTGAGGGAGTCCTGGATTAGGGGGTGTCCGGATAGCCGGACTATAGCCTTTGGCCGGACTCCTGGACTATGAAGATACAAGATTGAAGACTTCGTCCCGTGTCCGTGTAACATCCCAAAATTCTAAATTTTGGAATGTTATAAATAAATAGATAGATTTGATTGATTGTTTGATTGACTGACTGATAGTGAGTGAATTTGAAACTTTTGAAAGTTAAATGAGAGGGAATAAAAGGACTTTCCCAAACTTTCATTTTGCTTTTATGATCTTCGGGAATTCAAATGCTTTTCATCACAAAACCCCGGAGAGAAGATGACATGACTTCTTCCATTTATTTAAATGACAAGGGGTGTTGAAAATATTTGAATTTCATTTGAGAATATTTCCAATTCTAAAACTTTATGCAACTCAATGATTTTCACGAGAGAAGATAAAATGACTTCTTCAAATTATATGGGATGGGAAGTTTCCTATTCTTTTACAAATCCTAGGGGAGCCAGGGAGCCCCAAGTTTCCTATTCTTTTACAAATCCTAGTAGGATTTGGACCCGTTTTGTTATTCCGTTTTTTATTCTTAGGATTCCTAATCCTAATCTATTTCTTGTCCCCTACCCCAAGCAAAACCCTCCTCCCCAATATAAATACCCAAGCACCCCCTCCAACACATCAAACCAACACCTCTCCTCTCCTCTCCTCTCCGCAGCAGCAGCCCACACCATGCCGCCCGCCCCTCCTGCCGCCCCTGCCACTTACCGCCCGCCCGCCGCCCTCGCCCGCTTGGCGAGCCTCTCGCCTCTTCGAGGTACTAGCCCCGCGCCGCGTCACCTTTTCTTTTTCGTTCAGATTTCCGTTCCGGTTTTCTAGATCGGTTTTTCGTTTCGGTTTTCTTTCCGAAACCCTAGATCGGTTTTCTCGCCGGTTTTGTTTAGCGAGCGTTCGCTCGATAGATTTTTCTTTTTATTTTTAATTTCCGTCAGGGACCTATCCGTAGTATTATTAATCTTCAAACGCTCATAACTTTTTACTCGTAAGTCGGAATCCAACGAAACCAACGCCCACTTTTTCGTTATGATCTCCTCTATCCAGTAATCCAACTCAAACATGTTTTTGAAAGTTTTAAAATTTGAATTCAAACAGATTTGTATTTGAACTTTCTTTGATCATAATTTGAGTTTCAGAAACTCGATTTAGTTGATTCTTTTTGCTAATCGAAGCTCTTGACCTAAACTTTCTGATAAGGCCAAATTCACATAATTTTGGTACTGTTAGAAAATGTTTTATGTTGCAAGAGTTATTTTCTTGGTTTTGATGTTTTCTGAATTGTTTTCTTCGATCTTTCCGATCTTTTGAGTGATTGCTTATGTGTGGTTACTATTGATTGCTTACGACAGATTGACCGGAGTGTGACGAGTAGATCTATCAAGAGTTTTTTAGTGCGAATCATCTTCATCAACTTTGCAGGCAAGTAACACTTGATCATACCTTTTCTACTACCCAGTTTTTATGCATTAGATCAATCCTCAAACACTTGCATGATTAGGATCTAATTAAATTGTGGGATGGGAAGTAGATTGAGGTAGTACCTATCACCTGTTTTACTTATGAAACCTTGGGAGTTACTTCTACGTTTGCTTATTTTGCCATGCTATGCTAGTAGACGTGGATTGGGTGAGTGATATCCATGACAGATGTGAGATTGTTAATTAATGGTTTATTTAAGGTGGCAACTTAAACGCACATCTGGGTGGATTGAGGCACCTGGTTTCTATCAGGACTTGCCTGTTTTTCTTCGGACCGCCACCCGTGCTCAAAGGGATCATAAGATTATTCAAACTAGAAACTTACGTGTGCAGCCACAAGCCATTATGGGCTCTGGCATAGTTGAGTAAGTCGTCATGAACTCTTATAGTGGTGGGCTAGCAGATGTAGGGGATGTAGGTGTACCGGTCCACCCATCGTAAGGTGCTAGCGCTTCTGAAAGACTGTGTCTCGGTCATCCGTCTCTCAAACACCATGTAGTGAGAGAAACCAAACGGAGGCGATCGAGTCTTGTGGGGAAAAGTGCGCAAACCTCTGCAGAGTGTATAAACTAATCAATGATTAGCCGTGTCCCCGGTTATGGACAATTTTGAGTATCTAGTACCTGGATATCCTGTTGATCTCATCACGTTACTTAATATAATTTGTTTGGGTTTAATGAGTACTTTTAATTGGGATTGAGGATGCTATCAACCATTCTCAATGTTCAACAACCACCATGATAGCTAAATAAACTTATTCCTTTGAAGTAGGGAAAAATTGGCTTTTCGCAAAAACTGTAACCATAGAGCTTTCCACCAGCCATATATGCATGTAGTATAGCTTATTCTTTCATTACTCTCTATGTGTTACATTGCCAGCATATTCCATGTGCTGACCCGTTTTCGGGCTGCAACTTTTCATGTTGCGTGCATTTTTCGCATTTACGACAGTAAGTGATACGTTAGGGTTACGATTTCCTATACTCAACTTTGCCGTTTGTGTTGATGGGAATCCACAACCTTGTTGCTTCCGCTATGTTTGGAATTGAGGTAATAGTTTTACGTTACTTTATACATGTGATTTACCTCTGTTATAAATTCTTCGAGTACTGTGTGTGTCAGCATACCGATCCAGGGATGACACGAAAGCACAGAGACTTGATCCATTCGGGTCGGGTCGCTACAGTCCGGATGGAACTTTCCTTGGCGTGGAAGGCAAGCTTGGCGATACGGATATGTAGATTCCCTACCATTGTAACCGACTCTGTTTAACCCTAACCCTATTCGGTGCCTATATAAACCGGAGGGTTTTAGTCGGTAGGACGAACAACAATCATACCATAGGCTAGCTTCTAGGGTTTAGCATCTCCGATCTCGTGGTAGATCTACTCTTGTACTACCCATATCATCAATATTAATCAAGCAGGAGTAGGGTTTTACCTCCATCGAGAGGGCCCGAACCTGGGTAAAAACATCGTGTCCCTTGTCTCCTGTTACCATCCGCCCAGACGCACAGTTCGGGACCCCCTACCTGAAATCCGCCGGTTTTGACACCGACATTGGTGCTTTCATTGAGAGTTCCTCTATGTTGTCATCCTTAGGCCCGATGGCTCCTCCGATCATCAACAACGATGCACTCTAGGGTGAGACTTTTCTCCCCGGACAGATCTTCGTATTCGGCGGCTTTGCTGCGGGCAATTAAGCAGCCATCCGGAGCAGATTGAAAGCTACGCCCCAGCCACGTGTCAGATTTGGAAGTTTGAACTACACGGCCGACGTCCGCGGAGACTTGATCTTCGACGGGTTCGAGCCATAGCCAAGCGCCACACTTGTCACCGAGGGCATGATCTAGCCCTCGCCACGGATAGTGTCCTGGAGGTCGCACCGATGTCCGCTCCGACCTTTAGCTCGAGCCGGCTACTGGTGGCGGGACACCGCCTCGGGGTTGCGATCTCTCTGACGATTGAGCCATACACCTACCACATCGCTGCGAAGCTCGTGACTCCAAGGTGCCGGACTCCTCTCCGGACTCCGAGCCTTCCGCGCCCCCGCCAATCAAATCCGATTGGGCGCCGGTCATGGAATTCACCGCCGCGGACATCTTTCAGCACTCGCCCTTTGGCGACATCCTGAATTCACTAAAGTCTCTCTCTCTATCAGGAGAGCCCTGGCCGGATTATGGTCAGGAAGGTTGGGATGCGGACGACGAAGAAATTCAAACCCCACCCACCACCCACTTCGTAGCCACTGTCGCTGATTTAACCGACATGCTCGACTTCGACTGCAAAGACATCGACGGTATGGACGACGATGCAGGAGACGACCAAGAACCAGTGCCCACAGGACACTGGAAGGCCACCTCGTCATATGATATATACATGGTGGACATCCCAAAAGATGGGAATGGTGATGGAACAGCGGAGGATGACCCCTCCAAGAAACAGCCTAAGCGCCGACGTCAGCGGCGCCGCTCTAAATCTCGCCACAGCAAAAATGGTGATTCTGGCACGGGAGACAATAACACCCCGGACAGTGCCGAAGATAACCCACTCCAAAGATGATTCAGTAGCGAGGAGGATGGAGAAGCCAGCCCTCATGAGAGAGCGGCACGAGAGAGGTAGAGGGCGATAACTACATGCCTCCCTCAGAAGATGTTTCAAGCCTCGACGACGACGAATTCGTCGTGCCCGAGGATCCCGTCGAACAAGAGCGTTTCAAATGCAGGCTGATGGACACGGCGAGCAGCCTCAAGAAAAAGCAGCAACAGCTTAGAGCTGACCAAGACTTGCTAGCTGACATATGGACTGAAGTCCTTGCGGCCGAAGAGTACGAACTCGAGCGCCCCTCCAAGAGCTACCCAAAACGCAGGCTGCTACCCCGATTAGAGGAGGAAGCACCCAAACCTACATCACCACTCGTGGCCGCGACAGAGAGGCCTCTCGGCCATCAACTCAAGCCGCACCCCGGCGCCGCTCAAAAAATACCAAGGCACGGGGAAATGCGCCAGACCTGCGAGATATATTGGAGGACAAGGCAAGGCAAACAAGATCGATCTACGGATCGCGTACTTCTACGACCGCGTGACGATAACCGTCACGCCGGATATGGCAACTCCGGACGGGCCGAACACAGTAGACAAAGCTCATTTGAGCTGCATCGTGATATAGCCCAATACGGAGGCGCCGCACACCCACTATGCTTCACAGATGAAGTGATGGATCATCAAATCCCTGAGGGTTTCAAACCCATAAACATTGAATCATATGACGGCACAACAGATCCTCCGGTTTGGATCGAGGACTATCTCCTTCACATCCACATGGCCCGCGGTGATGATCTACACGCCATCAAATACCTCCCACTCAAGCTTAAAGGACCAGCCCGGCATTGGCTTAACAGATTGCCAGCAGAGTCAATTGGTTGTTGGGAAGATCTGGAAGCCGCATTCCTCGACAATTTCCAGGGCACATATGTGCGACCACCAGACACCGATGACCTAAGCCACATAATTCAGCAGCCAGAGGAATCGGCCAGACAATTCTGGACACGGTTCCTAACCAAGAAAAATCAAATCATCGATTGTACAGATGCCGAGGCCCTTGCAGCCTTCAAACACAACATCCGCGACGAGTGGCTTGCCCGGCACCTAGGACAGGAAAAGCCGAAATCCATGGCAGCCCTCACAACACTCATGACCCGCTTTTGCGCGGGAGAGGACAACTGGCTAGCTCGTAGTAACAATATGACCAAGAGCCCTGGTAATTCGGATACCAAGGACAGCAATGGCAGGTCGCGTCGCAACAAGCACAAGCGCCGCATCAACGGCGATAATGCTGAGGATACGGCAGTCAATGCCGGATTCAGAGGCTCTAAACCCGGTCAGTGGAAAAAGCCATTTAAAAGAAATACTCCGGGCCCGTCCAATTTGGACCGAATACTCGATCGCTTGTGCCAGATTCATGGCACCCCCGAAAAGCAAGCCAATCACACCAACATGGATTGTTGGGTGTTCAAGCAGGCAGGCAAGTTAAATGCCGAAAACAATGACAAGGGGCTGCATAGCGATGACGAGGAGGAGCCCCGGCCGCCGAACAATAGAGGACAGAAGGGCTTCCCCCTGCAAGTCCGGACGGTAAACATGATATACGCAACCCACATACCCAAAAGGGAGCGGAAGCGTGCACTAAGGGACGTATATGCGATGGAGCCAGTCGCCCCAAAGTTTAACCCGTTGTCTTGCTGCCCGATCACTTTTGGTCGAAGGGACCACCCCACTAGCATCCGCCATGGCGGATTCGCCGCATTGGTTCTAGACCCAATCATTGACGGATTTCACCTCACTAGAGTCCAAATGGACGGCGGCAGCAGCCTGAACGTGCTTTATCAGGATACATTGCGCAAAATGGGCATAGACCCATCAAGGATTTAACCCACAAAGACGACCTTTAAAGGCGTCATACCAGGTGTAGAGGCCAACTGTACATGCTCAGTTACACTTGAAGTGGTCTTCGGATCCCCGGATAACTTCCGAAGCGAGGAGTTAATCTTCGACATAGTCCCGTTCAGCGGCTATCACGCCTTTGCCGGACGAACCGCATTTGAAAGTTCAATGCGATGCCGCACTACGCATATCTCAAGCTCAAGATGCCAGGTCCTCGAGGAGTCATTACGGTCAATGGAAACACCAAACACTCTCTCCGGACGGAGGAGCATACGGCGGCCCTCGCGGCGGAAGTACAAAGCAGCCTCTTCAGGCAAATCTCGAGTTCGGCTATTAAACGTCCGGACACCGTCAAGCGCTCCCGGAGTAACCTACAACAAGACCGCCTGACACGTTCCGAGCACGCATAGCAATGCGGCCCAAGCCCCAGCCCTCGCGAAATTGTGAAACCAGTACTACGCGTACATAATTACGCTCTGGAAATACCATGGGCATAGGGGAAGGAGCACGACCACGACATGCCCAGAATGCGGCTCAACCGCACTGTGGGCTCCGATTGTGTCATTCTTTTCTTCTTTCTTTTTACTTTCGGGACTCCGTTCTCACGAAGCCACATCCAAAGATTAGAATCGCCCGAACACACAATGCAACAGCCAGGAAGCATAAAGCTACGCCGAAAGTGTCCGTGTGGTCTCTATTACGAGCAATATATCTGCTTTTACACACCATCCCGCGGCGTACCCCTGGAGGGGGACATGTTAAAAAGTCCCGTCCCTTGCTTATCGCACTATTTGTATCGTTCTGCTCTTACTGCAGCCCCTTTTTGAATAAACAATATATAGCTTCTGCCTATTATTGAATTCCCTTTTTTCTATATATATATGTTCATTTATGACATTGTGCAACCGTACACTTTGGTACGGGCAATACACCAGGGGCTTAAGTACCCCACAATATGGTGTGATAAGTCCGAACACTTTCACAAGTGCGGCACCCGAACTTATAGCATTATATGCATCGGCTCGAATCATGTCTTGGGTCAATAGTTGGGTTTGCCCGGCTCCCATGTTTCGGTACCTTATGTTCCGTTATATCGGCTAAGGTAGTCTTTGGGAGAACCACTGCAATTGTGCCCGGTTGAGTTGGGTTAAGCACCTCAGTGGAGAAAGCTAAAACTGACCGTCATGATAGGCGAGAGCCGGTTGCTGTTCGAGAGGTTTTCGAGTCCCTAAAGACTTATGCCGCTTAGAGCGAGGAGTCGGCATTGCCCGGCCTAGGCGTGGATAGCGCCCGAACTCGGTCTTCCGAATACTAGGGGCTTCGCTGAAATTTAAAATTATAGAATTCTATGGCTAAGTGAGAGTGTTCAAGCATTATAGTCCGGTTGCCTTGTTCGTTGCGTTGAGCGCCTCCCTCGAAGGAACAAGAATGGGAACAAGAGCGCTCAAGTTTATCCCGAACACCCCAGCACTCGTGCCATGGGGCTGAAGCCGACGACTCGCCATCTCTAAAATTTAATACACGGCCGCACAGAAGGTAATATTTTAAATTCAAAAGCGTTGCTTAGCGCATATGAACAAGTTTTCAGCGTCTGAGTGATAACAAATGCGAGTCTACTAAAAAATTATATCTTTGGAGCATTCATCCGCTATAAAGGCAGGCACCCTTCAGACGCCCTCATAATACACTTCAAGGCTTGCGATGCTCCTTCTTCGTGGTGGTCCGTCTGTCACAAGCTTCTCGGCGTCCATCTTGCCCCAAAGTGCACCTTAGCAAGGGCAAGGGCCCTACGGGCACCTTCGATGCAGATGGAGCGCTTGATGACTTCAACCCATGGACAGGCGTCCACCAGCCGCCTCACCAGCCCGAAGTAGCTCCCAGGCACGGCTTCCTTAGGCCATAGCCAAACTATGAGGCCTTTCATGGCCTGTTCGGCCACCTTATGTAGCTCGACCAGCTGCTTCAACTGGTCGCTTAAGGGCACCGAGTGTCCGGCCTCAGCATATGCATCAGCCACACTGCGGGGAAGATCTGCGAATGCTCCTGGAGAGCTCCGGATTCGGGTAAGTAACATATAATTCACTTTCACATGCTTGCTTTGCATATAGAATTCCTTACCCGCCGCTATCTTCTTCATCGCCTCAATCTACTTGAGGGATTTTTGGGCTTCGGCCTTAGCGGCGTTGGCACTCTCAAGGGCCGAGGCGAGCTCGGACTCTCGAGTCTTTGAGTCACGCTCCAAACTCTCGTGTTTTTCCACGAGCACAGGCCTCTTGCCGCACCTCCGCCACCCGCGCCTCCTGCTTCTCTCGCTCGGTGCGCTCCGCGGCCGCATTGCTTTCGGCCTTGGACACCGCTTCCTTCAGGGTCGCCACCTCGTTCGTGGCCCCTGCAGTATTCACGTTATTCCTGTCATCTTTTGCAACCACATCTTTTAAATACTCCCATAAGGTATTACTTACCTTCTTTATCCTCGAGCTGCTTTTTGGCAAGTCCGAGCTTGTTCTCGAACTGCTCGAGGCTCTGCTTCAATGCATCAACCTCCGCAGTCAGTGTAGCAGAGGTCAGCAGCGCAGCCTGCATTCCTATATTGACATACTTATGTTAGACTCCTGCGTATATCTTTTTAGATCCTCAGTTCGGCTTTTTCATTCCGAACACCAAACTGAGCATCAGGGGCTACTGTCTATGGGGTAATATTTTTATATATCTTAAATACATACCTCAAAGCCTGTTAGAAGGCTGGCACAAGCTTGATCGGCCCGCTCTTGGCGGATCGAACTTTCGATCACCACACTCATAACAGGCGGTGCTCCTCGTCGATGGAAGCGCCTAAGCGCCTCCATCAAATCATCCGTGCCTCCGGTTGGGACGGAGGTCGGCCATCGCGATCTTGCCCTTCTTACGAAGGGTCGCTGCCGGACTCGGAACCACTTGAAGGTTCGATGCACGGAGTCCGGCACAGGGCCGGACTTGAAGCCCTTCGGGGTTTTACCCCCTTTGCGTACGGAGTCCGGGAGGTCGCCTTGCGGCGCCTCCATCGCCACCTCCTCCTGGCTGGGCCCCTTTTGGGACTCCATCCCAGCGTCATCCGCGGCGGGAGGAGACGAGGCGGTCGGAAGTGGGGTGCTATTCACCTCCGACGAATCCAGGGAGCCGCTCGACGAATCGTCGAGCCCGTCCTTGGGCGGTCTGCATGGTTATATTCGGCGTTAGAAGATGTTGTACGACAAATGGAGTGCCATGAGTTATTCTGGTGTCCGGACACTTACGATCTCGCCAGGGGCTTGGTCCTTGGTGGCCACCCCTCTCCATGATGCCGTCGGCGTTGGCGGTGTAGTCCGGAGGGAGGGTCCTTCCCTTCTTGGACCCTCCGGCCTCCCCAATTGGGGCGGCCTTCCTTTTCTTCTCTCCCCCCGCTAGGGTAGAGGCCTCTTTTTCCTCCTCCTCGTCTTCGTGGGAGGAGTCCGCCTAAGAGTCATCGGATGATGAGACCGACAACACCTGGCGCCGGGAACTCCTCCGAGTTCCCGTGGCCTTCTTCTTGGCCTTCTTCTCCGGCACCAAGTAAGGTGCCGGAACCAGCAACTCCGTCGGGCAAGGCGTCCACTGGTCTTCGGCAAGGGCAGACGGTTAAAGCTGTCCGGACGTCTTCAGCCGATCTGTCACAAAGGTAAGGGAGTTTTAGATCCCACATGGAGTTAAACTATGAAAAAGAGTCCCGTAAAGGGTAAAATAGCTTACCTCGGCTGGCTTGATGTGCGAGCTCAATCCGCGATCTTGATGGCGGATGCGGAGCCTCGGCGCCCTTGAACAAAGCACCTTCCGTGCATCTTTGTACGTGGTGTCAAGAGCCGGCTCAAGGTTGTCTTTGTCAGGCCGGATCAAACTCCCACAAGTTGAAGGCTCGTTGCTGGCATGGGAGGATCCGGCGGATGAGCATAACCTGGACTACGTTGACAAGCTTAAGCTTCTTGCCACCAGGTTTCGGACGCAGGTTTGGAGTCCGGTCAGCTCTTGCGAATTACCCCACATCATGCCCATCTCTTTCCATGAGGTGAGCCGTGTAGGAAAGCCAGATCGGAATTCGGGGGCCGCCGCCCATTTGGAGTTGCGCGGCTCGGTGATATAGAACCACCCCGATTGCCACCCCTTTATGGTCTCCACGAAGGAGCCCTCGAGCAATAGGACGTTGGCCATCTTGCCCACCATGGCACCTCCGATTCGCTTGGCGGCCGCCCACCACGCTCGGCTTGACATTGAAGGTCTTCAGCCATAAGCGAAGTGGGGCAGGACGCAGAGGAAGGCTCGCACCTGACGATGAACGCCGAGATGTTGAGGATGAAATTCGGGGCCAGATCGTGGAAATCTAGGCCGTAGTAGAACATGAGCCCCGGGACAAATGGGTGAAGTGGAAACCCTAGTCCATGGAGGAAGTGGGGAGGAACACCATCCTCTCATGGGGCACTGGGGTGGGGATGAGCTGCCCCTTGTTGGGGAGCCGATGCGCGATGTCGTCGGACAAGTATCCGGCCTTCCGCAGCTTTTTGATGTGCCCCTCCGTGACGGAGGAGGCCATCCACTTGCCTCCCGCTCTGGACATACTTGGAGAAGGTTGAGGTGGGATGTGCAGACTTGGGCGCTGGAGCTCGAGTGCGCGGAAATGGATAAGCAAAGGAGGAAGAAGGCGTGTGTGAAAAGGTGGATCCTTATCCTCTTATATGGACGGACAAGGCTATGCGTCCCCACCGGCCTGATAAAACTCGCTTATCTCCCAAGCGCCGTAATCAAATGGCGCGGTTGGGTTACCCACGCCCGTATTGATGAGAATCCCGGAATAAGCGGACATGATCTCTGCTTTGACAAGACGTGCCAAGGAAACCGCCTCGCTAAACGCGCTGAGGTGGGACAGTAAAAATGATTCGAATAAAGGCTTGGCCGTGGTGTGATGTCATGTTGCGGAATACGTCAGCAGATTGAACTTGTGTAAATATTATTCTCTCTACGGTGGTATGTGGAACTTATTTTGCAGAGCCGGACACTATCCTTGTGTTCAAAATCTTCTATGAAGTATTGGAGGGTTCCTGCAATGCCGAGGACAATATGCACGCCGGATGCGTCGTCATTGAATCCTGGTTCAGGGGCTACTGAGGGAGTCCTGGATTAGGGGGTGTCTGGATAGCCGGACTATAGCCTTTGGCCAGACTCCTGGACTATGAAGATACAAGATTGAAGACTTCGTCCCGTGTCCGGATGGAACTTTCCTTGGCGTGGAAAGCAAGCTTGGCAATACGGATATGTAGATTCTCTACCATTGTAACCGACTCTGTGTAACCCTAACCCTATTCGGTGCCTATATAAACCGGAGGGTTTTAGTCCGTGGGGATCTAACAACAATCATAACATAGGCTAGCTTCTAGGGTTTAGCCTCTCTAATCTCGTGGTAGATCTACTCTTGTACTACCCATATCATCAATATTAATCAAGCAGGAGTAGGGTTTTACCTCCATCGAGAGGGCCCGAACCTGGGTAAAAACATCGTGTCCCTTGTCTCCTGTTACCATCCGCCCAGACGCACAGTTCGGGACCCCCTACCCAAGATCTGCCGGTTTTGACACCAACAAAGACCCTTGCCGGGGCCCCGGCAAGGCCCTTGCCGAAGATACCTACGGGGCCGCAGCAGGGTCTGCACCTGCCAAGGCTCCACCACCGTCCCCATGCAGCTACTAGCTCAACCAACTTAGCAGGCACCTACGTGGCGACGTGCGGCCTCTACATCGACCCAGCAAGCACCTGTGTGGTGACATGAAAATCTTCCTGAAGACTCCGCCACCGCGCCAGCATAGCAGCCAGCCAACGTGGTGCAAAAAACGCCTCGTCAGCTCGGACACGCGTCGGAACCAGGCGAGGCGGCGACAGCTGGGACGTGCTTCCTTGCCGTCCCCTATAAAGCGAGAGGGGCACGTCAGCAGCGCATTAAATGCATTTGTCCGGCAGTGCCAGAGGATAGACTCATCGACTGTAGACCTTTCCACCTCCTGTGTGCCACTGTGGCAACCCCTTTTTCCTATAAAAGGAGGCCCGAGGTGACCAGGAAGAGGATTCGGATCTTTTGGGCAAGTTGCACTACGTAGCTAGCTCAAGAACACAAGAACACTCAAATACATCCACCAAAGCAGGACTAGGGTGTTACGCATCTCCGCGGCACGAACCTGGGTAAACGATCTGTGTGCTTCCTTTCAGACCCGCTCTTTGCACAACCTCGTTCCCGCCAACCGTAGAAGGGATCCCAGTGATTCCATCGGTGTCGATTTCCCCCGACATCTTTGGCGCGCCAGGTAGGGGGCGCAGTTGTGGAAATTTGGTCTGATCAGAGCAGCGGCTTCATCGTGGCCGTTGGTCCAAGGAAGAAGACGACCAAGCTTGACGGCACCATCTGCAAATGCGGTGGACGCTCGTGCAATGACAGAAAAGCTATGTCGTGTGGAACTTTAAGCAATTTCTTTTTATATACAAGGTTATTGTCCTCGAAGGTCTTGCCCTATGTACGGAAAACCTGCACGCAAAGGGGCCCTTCCGCTATTGGCAATGCCCTTGCCCTATTACGAGTCCACTCCACAGCTCAAGCGGCCGCGCCGAGAGCGGCAGGGTAGCCTTCCGCAATTGGCGACGCTCTCAATTCTGACTCGAGTTAAGCTCGACAGTTCGAGTGGCCGCGTTGAGAGCGGTAAGGTGGTTCACCTGGCAGCAAGCATACCTGGCAGGCTATTGGGGATCGGTCCTCAAGGCGTCGTGGCCTGGGCTACACGCCGACAAGCCTACCCGATTAAGGTAGGGTGGGCATACAAAGGGAGATCAAATAGGGAAATAACATGCATCATTTCTAAAAGTACTGCAGAGTTATATTACATCAAATTGTTGATGCGGTTCTAACTGAAGATAGAAATTGTCTTGGTCTTGAACCCGCAGCGGCGGTGAAAAACGGGGTGCCTAGTCCCGGCGCAGGCCCTCGACCCTCTGGATTCCGTCGATGCAGCTGATGATGGGCTCGATATGCTCCTTGAGCACCGTGAGGTCCGCATCCTCCGGCAAGCTCTCCACCGCGGCGTCGAAGTTGAGGGTGGGGTTCCAGTGTGCCACCTTGGTCAGGATCTTGGTCATGGCACCCCGGCAAAGACTTCGGGCCTCATCGGCCAGAGAGGCCGCCCTGTTGGAGCGAAACTGCCCTAGGGCCCCTAAGACACCCTCGAAGAATATGGTCAGCTTAGCGTTGGGACTCACGTTGCGCTCCGGGGTGTACCTCACATTTGGCATCCATGGCAGCCAGCTTTACGGTGATCCTACCGGCGACGTCTTCGAGGCGGCTGTTCCAACGGTTCTCACCCTCCACAAAATCCTTGTGGTTGGTAGCTTCGTTCTTCCGCAGCTGCTTCTCGGCCTCCAGATCCTTGGCCAGGATCTCCTCCCGGGCCTTGGCCTCTGAGAGCGTCCCCTCAAGGCTCTCTAGCTTCAGCTTCAGGTCCTTGATGGACTCATTGGCCGTGGAGAGTAGCCCGGCCTTGCTAAGAACTGCGGCCTCACGTCAGCCAAGGCGCCGTTGGCCGCATCCCTCTCCCCCGTCAGCTCGAGGAACTGCTTCTTCAGCTTGTCCCACTCCACCTCCAGCTCCTTCACCTTGCCAGCATGGACCTAAGCCTGGGCATTGAGCGCCTCCTCGTGCTTCTGCCCCAGCTCATGGGTCTGCTGCAGGACAAGCTTATCAACCTCCTCGTCCTTGCCGCAAAGTGTCGCAGCAAGCTTCTCCTCGCGAGTGGCAAGGTCCTCCTCCTGGGAGTTCAGGACGGTCTGATGCTGGGACCGAGCGGCCTCAACCTTGGCGGTCTGGTTCTTCGCCGTCTCCAGGGCCTTCTCTATGCCAGCCTGCTTCATGGCGAGCTCCACCTTGCGCTTGGCCAGATCGTCCTGGGCGGTCTTCAACTCCTCGTAGGCCTGGCGGAACCAAGCCTGTGTCTCAGTGACGCACCCTTCAAGGTCTACGTCCGCCTTGTCCACCACTGCCATCCTGGACTTGGCTTTGTCCAGGCAGGCACGGTGGAGCGCCTGGAGCTTCCAAAAGTTGGCGCCCATGGCCTGAAGGAGCTGCTCTTCCTAGAAACCATCGCCACCGGTGCTCGTCTCGTCAACAACCTCGAGCCCGGTGGTGGCAAGCACCTCCTAATCAAACACCTCTTGCTCGATGGGCGCCCTGGTGCTCGCCGTCCCTGGGAGGTGGACGAACAAGTCGTTGCTCACCTTCAGGTACCTGCCGGAGCCAGAGGCAGCGGGGGAAGAAGGCTGGTCGTCAACCACCCCCTCCCCGGCAGCGGCCTTGCCGGCCTCCCTAGAAGGCCCCTTGCCGGCCTCCCCGGCAGTAGACTTCTCGAATTCACCGGCAGACTCCTTGGCGGCGTCCTCGGCAGCATCCTTGGCGGCCTCCTCGGCGGCGATCTTCTCGGCCTCCGCCACGGCGTCCTTGGTGACATACTCGATGACGGTGTCTATGTCCTCCCGGTCCACTGAGGGAGGATCTGGACATCGAGAAAGGGATGAGGCGAAGCCAGGACGAAGATTCAAAAAGAAAAAGAACAGAGACGGCAGGCAAGTCACTTACCCGTGCCAGGCTGGGAAGAAGAGGCCCCCTCCCCACCAACATCTGGCGCCGAGGCAAACCCACCAGCGCCCAAGCTTGCCTCCTCCTCCTCCGTGTGCATGGGCTCGGTGCTTGGCGCCCTTGCCGGGGACGCCCCTCGGGGCGGTGTGGTTGATGGGGGCGGCGTGGTGAGGGTAGCCCTCAGTGGCTCCTCCTGCTGCTGTCCTCCTCCTGCAATCACGACAAGGTCAGCGCCGAGGGATCGTACCCCCAACATACGTTGACGAGGGGCGAGTGATGAACTCACGCTGGGGGTTGTGCCGGGGGCTGCTGTCTGGGCTGCTCAACACCACCAGCGATGTGCCGGAAGTGCCTGCCGGGGGCTGGCCGCCCGCCGAAGCCCTGGCCCTCTTCACCCTCTGGGCCAGCGTCTCCGCATCCCTGCAAAGGTGAAAACAAATCGAGATAAGTGGCGCAGTCTGAGGAGACGGAGATGACAAAAAGGAGAAAGATACTTACTCATCCTCCACCTCCTCTTCCTCCTTGGGCTGAGGGACCCAAAGTCGAAGACGGCCTCCGCGTCGACATATGCCGGAGGAGGGGAAGAAGGTGGGGTCTGGCCGCGCTTGGACGAAGAAGAGGCAATTGATTTCTTCTTCGCCACCGCGGCCTTCACCAACTTCCTCGCTGTCATGCCCTTGTCTCATGCGATAGACCCTCAGAGGGTCTCTGCGCTAAGCAGCTCCTGCCGGGCCGGACCGGCTCGCCAGATCTGGCCCGCTGCAGGACTCGCCCTCTCTCCGTGGCCGGAGGGTCGACAGCCCCGACCTCCTCCTCCGACGAGTCGTCAACCACATCCTCAATAAGAGGAGCCCAGGTGCCGGCGCTGCTGGCCTCCCCAGCGGACTCCACCCACTGGGCGAGCTCCTTTTCCTCTGCGGCCTCCGCGGCTTTATCCTCCATGCCACCGGCGCTGCCGGCTTTCTTGGCGAGCTCCGCCTCTGCCGCCCTGGCGGCGATGTAGTCCAGCTCCGCCTGGGTGGTGCCTTGGATGAGCAACGGCTCGTTGCGGACGTACTTCTCCTCCAAGGTATCAAAAAGCTCCCGCACTTGCTCTGCCAGTGGCTCGGCCCAATTTGGGACGAAGCCGTGCGCGTTGAACTCCGGCATCATGGCAATGATGTCGCTTCAGCGTGAGTTATTGCTCAGCGGGACCACCCCCGCCGGCAACCCAAACAAGGGCCCCTTGGCGACCTTGCCGGCCTTCGCGGCCTTGTCGGACCGCTCGACCTTGCCGTTGCGGTCCACGTCAAGCTGGAAGAGCCGCTGGCAGAAGTGGGTGTGCCCCATCACCGTGAGATTGTGGTCCAGACGGGGTGAAGCCTCATGATGTCAGCCGCGTTCGTAAAGGGCCAGGCCGGCCTCCCCTTGTTGTGCAGCGGAGCGATTCGACAGCGAATGAAATCCGCCCCGATCATCTCAAGGGTGAGCCTGGACTCGGTGAGACGAAGAATCCTGGTGGTGGCGACCGTGAGCTTCCCATCGTCGGTGTCGACATCGCCCCAGTCGTTTCCATGAGCCGGCAGCGCCTGGCGAACCTGGCAGAATTGCTGCGGGTCCTCCTCCTCAATCCAGCACCACCGGCCCCGCCACTCCTCCCACCTCTCCTTCTGAGCGCCCTCCGAGTATGTCCCCTTGGACCTTGGGATCCATGCAACACAACCAGAGATGGCGCCTCCCTTTTGGATTCGAGGATAAAAGTAGTGGCGGAAGAGCGCCGTGTTGGGGGGCACTCCGACGAACCCCTCGCAGAGATGCGCAGAAAGAGCCATGCATGCCACGGCGTTTGGAGTGAAATCCAGAAGGTGGAAGCCAAAGGTGTGCATGATATCATTGAAGAAATTAGAGAAGGGGACCAGAGGCCACAGGAAAAGTAGTCGGCAAAGAATGGGTACCGATTCGGGCCAGCTTTGGTGGAAGCAGCCGGGTTGACGCGCGTGGCCGGATGCCCCGTCATCCCCCCCTGTCTTGCCACCCCACAGGTGCTTGAAATAGTCTCGGAGATGGACCACGTCGACCGTCATGGGGAAGTAGGCGGACTGCGTCCGCCGCGCCGCCAACTCGCTCTTCGGCGGCTCCTTCGCCCCGGCGTCCTTGGCCACTCCCTTGCCTTTGCTGGTTTTGGGTGCCATGGCGGCTGCAAGAGGCGAAGGCGGAAGGACAACGAAGGCGCGGCGGCAGCGAGCAAAGGCAAGAGCTTGTGAGGGAGGAAGAAGGGGACGGCGGTTCCGATATTGGAGAAAGCACGGAGGGTAAATGAGCAGCACGCCCGCGGTTATTCCTTTTTACGGGGAAGGCGCAGACCACCTCTTTTCCCATTACTGCGATGTGACGCAGGCGTGCGGAAACCGCCCCACGCATGAACCCCACGTCATGCACGATCCTCCACGTCACGCGTTCAACGCAGGTCGTGGGGGAGCGCAGCGGACGAAAAAAAGTTACTACGGTAAAAATCCGCCCCGCCTGCCCGCGCACCGTTCTGGGCCTGGCCGGACAACGTGTCGCGCTTATGTGTTGCCCAGGTCCGGGGGCTCCTGTTGGTGTACAAAATTAGGGGCTCTCCTTTTGACCCCTTTACATGTGTACGGGCAGTTAGAGCCGCACCCGCGGCCAAAGTTAGCAGGGCAGAGGAGGGAAGCCGGAGGGAAGCCGGAGTACAAGACAACCAAGGTAGCACCAAGACCAAGAAACACAAAAGAGCAAAGGGGCGAGGCGGACTCCCCCGACAAGACCCTTGCCGGGGCGGCCTCCGTGGCCCCGGCAAGGGCCCTGCTGGGGCAACTTGCCCGACGCCATCAGAGCAGGCCACCCTTAAGCCCACGAGTTCCAACACCACCAACCAACTACATTGGAACCAAGCCTCGGGAGGCGCCTCTGTGGTGGCATGCAGATCTTCGTCAAGATCATAAACACACAAGATCAGATGAGGACCAGAAGACGATGATCCTCGGCAGGATCATAGCCGAGGAAATCCACAAGACCCTTGCCGGGGAAGACCACGGTAGGACCCTTGCCGGGGCCCCGGCAAGGCCCTTGCCGAAGACACCTACGGGGCCGCAGCAGGGTCTGCACCTCCCAAGGCTCCACCACCGTCCCCATGCAGCTGCTAGCTCAACCAACTGAGCAGGCACCTACGTGGCGACGTGCGGCCTCTACATCGACCCAGCAAGCACCTGCGTGGTGACATGCAAATCTTCCTGAAGACTCCGCCACCGCGCCAGCACAGCAGCCAGCCAACGTGGCGCAACAACGCCTCATCAGCTCGGACGCGCGTCGGAACCAGGCGAGGCGGCGACAGCTGGGATGTGCTTCCTTGCCGTCCCCGATAAAGCAAGAGGGGCACGTCGGCAGTGCATTAAATGCGTTTGTATGGCGGTGCCAGAGGATAGACTCATCGGCTATAGACCTTTCCACCTCCTGTGTGCCGCTGTGGCAACCCCTTTTTCCTATAAAAGGAGGCCCGAGGCGACCAGGAGGAGGATTCGGATCTTTTGGGCAAGTCGCACCCTGTAGCTAGCTCAAGAACACAAGAACACTCAAATACATCCACCAAATCAGGATTAGGGTATTACGCACCTCCGCGGCCCGGACCTGGGTAAACGATCCGTGTGCTTCCTGTCAGACCTGCTCTTTGCACAACCTCGCGCCCGCCAACCGTAGAAGGGATCCCAGTGATTCCATAGGTGTCGATTTCCCCTGACACCTACCGTATGTAACACAAAGCAAAAAAATGGCCATCCTTGTTGGTCAAATTAACCTCTCTCACCAGGTCATAGTAATGGAAAATGACCTCGCGGGTCCACAAAGAGAGTCACACGCGAGTGAGTGTCCTAGGACCACCGCGTGCATGTGGCCCAAAGATGCATGTCAAACTTTTTCTACGGCGAACATGTGACCAAAGGAGTTTAGTGCTAAAAATAAAATAATTGATAGCATTTGTCCGTTTTTATACATTGAGTGATTTCATAGGGACTTAATGCGCAAAAATCAAATTTCACCTAGATGAGACCCGTGATAGTGCACCAAAATGGATCGGAAAATCATATGTGTACGTGTCCCTGGGTGTATGTTTAGTCCCCATGCAAGAAATTTATAACACAAAGAATCTTGATTTTAAATTCCAGTTAATCCAAAACTAAGTTGAAATTCATGAAACTTATCATGGTGTCATATGGACACAAATTTTGATATAATCTTCTTACAGACAGGAAATTATCAATAATTAGCAACAAATATCGCAAACGGACTCTTTATTCGAATCGTGTGCGTTAGACCAACAATGTACGGGTCATGCTTCGGTTAAGCAATAAAGAGGCAGAATTAATCATCAAAAAGAAAAAATCAATATAATACGTGTCGCCATGCATCCCGTGTGACATACGAACATGCGTGAGTTGACGAGTCCCATGCTAGAAATCCACCCCGTAGGCAGACTGGGAGGCCGAGGCATGCGCGCGTTCGCTAAGCAATGTCACCGGGAGCGTAGGCATGCCAGCAGTCCATTATACGGGCTCACCGGGAGGCGAGCCAGCCCTTTGATCGCCACCCAGCTCGCTCCCGCTGCTCCATATTAATGGCGCTCCCGATCCCCTAGTCATAATAGGAAGCCGCACCCCCCCCCCCCCGTCCACAGTTGTTACCACCGCATTGAGTGTATTAAGATGTTGCTGAAGTGCACCATCAAAGGGAGTGGCAACGCCGAGGCTGGTGAAGCACCCGCGCAACGCATGAAGCTAGGCACGGAGGTTGCGGTCGCCGCTGACGAGGTCTCGAAAGGGCAGAAGCGCGACCTTGACTTTGTCTCTGTCGTCGTGCCTCCCTAGCCGGAGCCACAGGTCCACAGCTATTCCAGCAACGACTCCGACTCCGACAGAAAACTGGTTATCCCCCCCCTTCTTTTTTGGGAATAGAAATCCTATGGTTATGTCCACCCAGTCCATGAAATCTGAGTAAGATTTGTTAGATGCGTGTAGTGTATTGATTGTTTGAATGGTATCTATTGTTAGTGATTAATTGTTTGTTCTGTATAAATGATTTTTTTGCTAATAATCTGACTAGTGTTAGCATTCGTGCTAATAATTCGTAGCCAGATCTTGAGAGTTGATTTTGAATGTCCTGCATATATGTTTGTGCGTTTTTTTCTTCCAGATCTTAAGAATTGATTTTTAATGTCCTACATATATGTTTCTGCCATTTTTCAGATTGGTATGTACATAGATGAGGCTCCGGCCAGCGGCACCACCGGCTGTAGATCTTTCACACGACAGCGCGGGAAGAGGCGGCCACACCCCTGGATCCGAGGAACCCGTCGAATGTTGGTGGACCGCATCAGCGATCCCCGGGAAGCCATCCATGGGGAGATCATCTTCCTTCTCCCCACCAAGGATGGTTGCCGCACACAGGTCCTTGCATCTCGGTGGCGCAATCTGTGGCACGCTACACCTCTTAATATCGACTATCGCTGGCTATCTGTCATTCATGATATTAAACTCCACGGAGCCATCATCTCCTCCCAACAGGGCTCAGTTCAACGCCTATGCATCCTGGCATGCTGCATGCTGCACATACCCTGCATGGTGGGCGCTTGGCTGACATCCCGTCAATTCGAAATACTCCAGCATCTTGAGTTCTACCATTACTATGCAAATAGCTTCCCACCAAGCGTTGTAGTTGTGCCCTCACCACCAATGTCCATATCAAGATTTTCCTCCTCTCTCCACACTGCACCTTGGCCCGGTGCCATCTAGCAGACAATCTGGTACAAATGCTTCGACTCCCACTACTAAAAAAACATGCGCTTGTGGTGGTCGATCTATCGGAGGCCTCATTGCATAGCATCATCCACTCCTGCTGCCCTGCCCTGGAGCGCTTGCCTCTTGTTTTTGGAAAAGAAATTCATATACGTTATCTCCAAAGAAAGTCACCTCACCTTGTAAGCATTGGAATTTGCTTTAAAAGCGGAGGAGCTCATCATCAAAGACGCCCCTTCACTCCAAAGGCTGCTCCTTGATTATCGTTATACACCTTTGCAAATAACTGTGGTCTCTACACCTAAACTGGAGACCTTGGGTGCAATTCCTAATCTGTTTGAAGATTACAAGTTAGTGGTTGGCTCCACACTTATTCAGGTATTGTATATTATCATCAACACTTTTGTAATCATAAGCTGCATTTTTCATTTGTGTGCTTAAGTTTTATATCATCAACACTTTTGTAATCATAAGCTGCATTTTTCATTTGTGCACATAAGTTTTATGTAATCTTGGTGTACTGATTGCTTGTATCTGTGTTGGTATTTCCCCGAAGACGAGAGGATGATGCAGCACAATAGCGGTAAGTAATTTCCTCGGTTATGAACCAAGGTTATCAATCTAGTATGATAGCGAGGCAACACTATGTAAACGGTACCTGCACACAAACAACAAATACTTGCAACCCAACACGTAAGAGGGGTTGTCAATCCCTCCTCGTTATTGGGATAGATTAAATTGTATGAGATTTGATAATAGATCTGACAAATGCACAAAATAAAATAAAGAAAGAAAAACTGCAACAAGGTATTTTTGGGATTTTGGAATAACAAATCTGAAAATAATATGATAGGAAATAGACCCGGTGCTCGTAGATTTCACTAGTGGCTTCTCTCGAGAAAATAGTATACGGTGGGCAAACAAATTATTGTTGGACAATTGATAGAAGAGCAAATAATTATGAAGATATCCAAGGCAATGATCATGTATATAGGCATCACGTCTAAGATTAGTATACCTACTCCAGACTACATCTACTACTATTACTCCACACATCGACCGCTATCCAGCATGCATCTAGTGTATTAAGTTCATGGAAAAACGGAGTAATGCAATAAGAACAATGACATGATGTAGACAAGATCTATTCATGTAGGAATATAACCCATATTTTTATCCTTACTAGCAACAATACATGCATGCCTCGCTACCCCTTCTGTCACTGGGCGAGTACACTGCAAGATCAAACCCATCACAAAGCACCTCTTCCCATTGCAAGAAAAATCAATCTAGTTGGCCAAACCAAACCAAAGTTTCTGAGAAGAAGTACGAGGTTATAATAATCATGCATATAAGAGATCAAAGAAGACTCAAGTAATATTCATAGATAGAACTAATCATAAACTCGCAATTCATCAGATCCCAACAAACACACCGCAAAAAGTCATTACATCAAATAGATCTCTAGGAACATCAAGGAGAACATTGGATTAAGAATCAAAAAGAGAGAAGAAGCCATCAAGCTACTACCTACAGACCCGTAGTTGTGTGGTGAACTACTCACACATCATTGGAGGGGCACCAATGAGGATGATGAACACTCCCTGATCGTGTTCCTCTCTGGCAAGGTGCCGGAATAGGGCTCTAGATTGGACCTCATGGTTCTGGAACTTGCGGCGGCTAGAATTGTGTTTCGTCGACTCCCATAGTGTTTCGGGAATATTTGGGTATTTATAGATCTCAGAGGCAGTGGAAAGACTCCCGTGGGCCCCACTACCCACCATGGCACGTTTGGGGCGTCTAGCGCGCCCTGGTGCCTTGTGGGCCACACGGTCCTCCCCTCTTTCACTTCCTTGGCTCCCAAGTTGTCTTCTACGCAGAAAAAATCTCCAAAAAGTTTCGCTGGATTTGGACTCCGTCTGATATGGATATTCTGCGAAGTAAAGAACAAGCAAAAAAAATAGCAACTAGCATTGGGCACTATGTCAATAGGTTAGTTCCAAGAATTGATATAAAGTTGCTATAAAATGAATACAAAACATCCAAGAATGATAATATAACAACATGGAACAATAAAAATTTATAGATACGTTGGAGACATATTAGCATCCCCAAGCATAATTCCTGCTCGTCCTCCAGTAGGTAAATCATAAAAATAGAATTTTTGATGTGGAATGCTTCCTAACATGTTCATCACATATTATTTTCTTTTGTAGCGTGGACATTTGGACTTTTAAATGGTTCAAAGCAATAGTCTATATTTGACAGGAAGATTTCAATACTCAAGCATATCAATAAGCAACCGTGTCTTTCAAAATATCAACAGTAAAGAAAGTTATCCCTAGCCCATCATGCTCAATCATTAATCCATTCATGAGGCACACTTGAATATTAGCTACATCCAATGCACAAGTATGATCATAGTGCTCCCTAGTTGGTGCTTTTATAAAAGAAGATGGAGACTCACATAAAAAATAAAAATTGCATAAAGTTAATAGACTGGCCCTTCACAGATGGAAGCAGAGATTTGTAGAGGTGCCAGAGTTCAAAGCTTAAATTGAGAGATAAAATATTTTGGGAGGCATGCTTTTCCCGTCAATGAAAATGACCGAGAATTCCCAATACTTTCCATGCTAGATACAGCATAGGCGGTTCCCAAACATAAAATAAAGTTTATTTCTACTTCCATCATTCTTTCTCAATCCATGGCTAGCCGTATCCACGGGTGCCTTCCATACCAACACTTCCCATGGAATTTATTATTTGACAACATAAATATTTTTTTTCATTTCGGGATTGGGCATCCCTATTACCTTGCCACACTCTCATGCAATGACAAGTGAATAAACACTCATCTTGAGAATAACACATCTAGCATGGAAAAATATTGGCCACCCCCTGGCGCTTCATGAGCGGTACGGGCACACAAAAAAGAAATTCATTTTGAAAATTAGAGTTGGCACATACAAATTTACTTGGAACGGCATGGAAATACCACATGTAGGTAGGTATTGGCGGACTCATTGGCACAACTTGGCTTAAGGAGTTTGGATGCACAAGTAGTATTCCCAGTTAGAAAAAGGAAAGTCTAGCAAATAGATTGAGAAGCAGCCAACCAAAAAACAAAAATGATCATAAACGAGCATTAAACATAACTAACACCGAATAATGCACCACAAGTAGGATGTAATTTCATTGCATAAATATTGACTTTCGTGATTGCATATGGAATCACAAACCTTAACACCAATATTCTTACTAAATAACAATTACTCACCAACATGACTCACATATTACTATCTCCATATCGCCAAACTATTACAAAGAATCTAGTTTATAATATCCAATGATATTCATGAAAGTTTTTGTTATACCTTCTTGGATATATATCACTTTGGGACTAGTTTCATATATTACCATTGCTTATAACAAGATCTCAAACAAATTTAAGTAAATAACATGAGCATAAATAATAGTTTTTTTTTCATCCCTTAAAATAATATAAGTGAACATGAGAGAATTTCTTTAAAATTTTACTAAATCTCAAATTGATCTAAGTGAAGCATGAGAGTATTTCTTTCAAAATTAAAGCACCACCATGCTCAAAAAGATATAAGTGAAGCACTACAACAATTCCATAGCTCAAAAAATTTAAGTGAAGCACATAGAGCAATTCTAACAAATCATAGAGTCATTATGGCTCTCTCAAATAGGTGTGTCCAGCAAGGATAATGGGTTTTTTACAGTAAAACTGTAGGGGAGGTCCCTTATTGCATCTTTGTATTAATATATGAATTTACAATTTACATTGTGGCAGGAGCCTTTTTACAAGCCGCCCTAAGCAGGGGGGTTAGGAGAGAAAGATATGTCTATCAACTAGGGTAGAGGGGGAGTAAGGGAAGATAAAAAGGTAGCAATAAGCTGCTTCTTTTTCTCTGAGGCTCTATATGATGTGTTCAAGTAGTCCTTAGTAAATCTTATCTTCCAAGAGTCAAAAGAGGGGATGACCCCATGAAATTGGTGGTTGTTGCGTTCTTTCCACAGACTCCAAGCAGCTACCAGGAATATATCCATGAACATTGGCCTCCTCCAGGCTGATCTTGCCTCATCAAGCATTTGTAGTCTGTGAGAATGGCTGGTCCATCAGATCCTGAGATATTTCAACATGCCGCACTGAGGTCACACTGGAAGAAGAGGTGCTCTATCATTTCCTCAACATGTGATCCACAAAGCAGGCAGTCAAGGTTGTCGCCTATGTTATATTGTCTTTGTTTAAGCCTGTTCCTGGTGTTAAGCCATTCTGATAGCAGCAACCACCGAAAGACTTTGATTCTGGGTATGCAACATGTCTTCCAGAGCCATTTGAATGCCTCGTGTGCTTGAACCTCTCTGAAGAAGAAAGTATAGTAGTCTTTAGCACTGAATTCAGACTTCCCCCAAACATATGACCAAACATCAGAGGCTTCATTTGTGATCGTTGTGTCGGACACCTCCTCCTGCATCTACCTGACCTCCTCATGGGCTTGCGTTGAGAGCGGTAACCAGAAGGCTTGGCTAAGTTCACTAATGAGTAGGAAGTGTCGAAGCGAGGTATCTTCACCAGTGGCAAAAGAAAATGCTTGCGGGGGTTGCTTGGCCACGATTGGATCTAACCAGTCATCCTTCCAAAACAGACCAGTCATTCCACATCGAATTCCAATCTTGGTTATCCCTCTGAACATCGAGTTTATTTGCATGACCTCTCGATACCACGCCGATCCACAGGGATCAGTGGCATGTGGTACAGAATCCTTAGAGTAGGTGTTCCAAACAAGGGTCACCCAGGGAATATCTCTGTGGTTGTAGAACTTATGGAGGAACTTCATCAATAGGGCTTCATTTTGGACTTTTAGATTGAGGACACCCAGCCCACCATGTTTCTTGGTTCGACAGACCATGTCCCAAGCCGACAGAGAGTGGCATTGTTCACCATTATCAGTTCTCTTGTTCCATAGATAGTGCCTTCTTATTTTGTCCAGCTGCTCCAGGATTCGGGGATGGATTTTAGTCACACACATCGCATAGATAATGAGAGAGGTCACGATAGATTTTAAAAGCGCTAGTCTCCCCGCTTGAGACATCATGGACATGGAGGTTGTGATACTTCTCTTCGTTTTGCATAACAGTGTCATTAAATCTTGCACCGTGGGTTTAGAAAGACCAAGGGGCAGCACTAAATATGTGAATGGCATTGTGCCCAGAGTGCAACCGAAAATACTAGCAATCTCCTGGCAAAGGCTACCTGATGTGTTAATGGGAACAAGTGTAGATTTCTAAAAGTTGATCTTCACGCCTATCGAATCTGCATAGTCAGACGGAATTTGTTTCATGATCCTAGCTTGGTTCGGGCAGGATAACATGACAATAATTTTATCATCCACGTATTGTATGACTGGGTAGTTCGAGTTGCCTGGCTAGGGGATAGGGTGTGCGATCAGGTTGCGATGGTAAGCATCATTGATGGCGGCCTGTAATAGGTCGGCAGCTAAGACAAAAATTAGGGGGGACAGTGGGTCACCCTGTCGGACACCACTGCAACAATGGAATTGGCATCTAGGCACCCCATTGAGGATTACAGATGATTTCCCTAATACAAATATGGTCTGGATCCAGCCCAACCATTTGTCATTGAACCCCATGTGCTTCATGATCTGCAACATCGCAGAGTGTTCGATTGTGTCGAAAGCTTTGGTAAAATCAAGTTTGATTAGAACTATTTCTTTCCCGAGTTGTGGCATTGGTGAATGAATTTGAACGCCCAGGCCAGGCAGTCTTGGATGTATCGGTTCTTCAAGAATCTGTATTGGTTTTTGTGAACCAGCTTCAGGATCACCCGCTGGAGTCATTCGCAAGAAGTTTGGTGATTAGTTTCAAGCAACAGTTCAGCAAAGTGATCGGCCGATAGTCATTAATGGATTCAGGACAGGTGTTTTTAGTGATAAGTGTAATGTAGCCATAGTTCAAGCTTTCCAGGCTGATCTTTCCTTCATGAAATGCATGGCTTAATCTATAAAAATCATTTTTCATTATTGGCCAACAAGGTTTAAGGAATGCTCCATTAAATCCATCGGGTCATGGGGCACGGTCCGAAGGTATTTCCTTGACAACCTGATCGATCTCATTCTGAGTGAAGGGGGAAGTGAGTTCGTCTAGATGAAGAGTGGGGTGAATCAGTGAGGCAAGATCAAAGCGCATATTGGGCGGTGTAGAACTGCCCATCCATTGTTTAAAAGATGTAAAAATGATGGATTCTTTGCCTGCATGATCGTCAACATATGATCCATCATCAGCTTTGAGAGTGGCTATGCAATTTCTCCTATACCGCTCGGTTGCCACAGATTGAAAAAAAATTGTACTTTCATCACCAAACCAGATCCATCGTAACATGCATATTTTCTGCCAATATTGTTTCTGAAATTGGATGAGTCTGATAAGGTGGGTTTTAAGAATTTTTCTGTAATTTACTTCCGGGACGTAGAGGGCACGTCGTTCCTCTAAAGTATCAATTTTTAAAATGGTTGTATTGGTGTTTTGGATTGCAATGGATAGTCTAGAAATTATCTTGCTCCAAGTTGTGAGGGCTTGTCTGACCAGTTTAAGCTTTTGACAAAGCAAAAGCAGCCGCATTCTTATTTTTACCGTATCAGACAGGGCATGACCAGGCATCTTTGACAACGTCCATGAACTCAGGATGTGCAATCCAGAAGGATTCAAATCTAAAGAGTTTGCTCTTGGGGATATTGGTCTCAACTATCACGTTGCACGGAGTGTGGTCAAATGTGGGAGGACCAAGAAGTTTCACCATAGTATTTGGAAAACATAATGTTCAACTGGTAGTGCTGAAAAACCAATCTAATTGTTCAAGTAGGGGATCCTGTTGCATATTGGTCCAAATGAAACGTCGACCTTTGAGTGGTATCTCCATGAGATGTTGTTCTCGAATAAAATCGTTGAAGGTGAACATGTCAGCTGCATCACCGCCAGGTTTATTGCGATTCTCTGGGGCTCTGGTAAAGTTAAAATCGCCTAGCAACATCCAGTCTTTGGAGGTAGGTATATCAAGTTCAAAAAGCCATTAACTAAAGTGACGTCTCTCCTCGCCTCTACATGGTCCATAAATGTTAAGAAGAGTCCAGTGTTGTGCTGAGGATTTGTAGGTGAATGTAACACCCAGAGCGAAAGATTCAGTAATAGATACTACCCCTTAAAAATTGCGTTGTTCCAAATCATAAGAATTCCTCCAAGGCTCCCATCGAAGGAATAAACACAAAATTGTCAAAACGATGAGGGCATATGGATTTAATTAACTGAGGATCAATGAAAGGCATTTTAGTTTCCTGAAGACAGATGATAGCACATCCACTAGAAGTGATATCATTGGAGAGTGCTAAATGTTTTTTTGCTCGAATTAAGACCACGAACGTTCCAGCACAAAAGATTCCAGTTCAACTTAAAGCCCATCGCAAAAGAAGATAATGCAAGGATAAAATAGCTAAGGTGGCAGCGCAGCAACTAGGCCGAGGTGGAGGAAGGGCCAGACCCTTCAGCCAACAGGGCATCAGTGGAGAGCTCCTCTTCAGGAATGGCACACATATTGATCCCTTCAACTTGCATTGCTGGAATAGGAGTTGGAGGTGGAACATCTTCCTCCCTGAAGTGTATCAGATTTTGAGTGGGGGCAGAGCTTGATCCTGGATCAGAAGGTATGATATGCTGCTTCACTTTTGATATATAAGGTTTGTTATCATCCACCAAGGGGATCTTAAATCCATCATATTTGTTGGTCGTGCACTGCGCCTACGATGAGTTGCAACCAGTGGAGCTGCGGATCTGCTGCGACGCCCAGTTGTGATGTTGTTATGAACTTCAGCATTGTCGTGTGTTAACACCAAAGGAGCATCGGGTTCAGATTGTAGTACGATGGCCATGCCAATAGAAGATTTAGAAGGTGCAGTATCGGCCTGAGGTGGTTGATTCATCATTAGAGCAGGGGCAGTGAGATCTGATTGAAGACTGTCCTCCCTTTCAGCAGCAGCGCTCTCAGCGATGATCTCATGAGTGCTTTGTAAGTTCTTAGAAGCAGTGAGTTCCATAAGACTGACAGTGGAAGTGGCAGGTGTCGGCAGGGCTTCAAGTTGCTGATAAGAGGACAGAAAGTTCCAACCATGAGGGAAGTCAGTAACTTGTATACTTACTTGAAAATTGCCATGTCTAGTGCCATAACCACCATTCCAAGGGCCCATAGTAGCAATCATAGGGCGTAAGGCTGTGAATAGAAGATCATTAAGTTGCTGGCGTGGAACAGGGTTGGCGAGCAGAAGAGCAAGAAGTTCATTTCCCTGGGTTGTGAGACCAAACTGTAATCCTTGGTTGTGCATGTTAATAGTAAAAGTAACCACATCAGGGGAATTATGACTCATGGTAGGGACAGTCGGATCTTCAGTGATCATCAGGTCATGGCTTGAACCATGAGAGCTGGATTCCTGAACCGTGATCGAATCATTCCAAGATTGTGTTGCACTATCGCTGATATTATCTTCAGGTAACACTCCATCCTGAACTGCCAGACCATGTGCAGCCAGCCAAGCCTGAAAATTCATAAGATATGGAGGCATTTGTTGGACTTGAGGAGGCGGTGCAGCCCATTCTTCACAACCTGCATCCATTGGAGCATCATCTGCCACATCGTCATTGTTTCCAGTTGGTGCTTGATTCGGGTGTGGAGCTACATTCTACACGAGCAAGTTATGGACCTACTACTGATATAGCTGTTCAGCGGTTAACTCAGGGCCAAATTGTGGGTGTGGGTTTCCATCGGGAGGGGGTGTTCTTCCCCCGCCGGACGAACTTCTGGTAATAGAGCATTGCACTCATTGCTGTGTAATATAGTTACATGCACAGTCCAGCAATCTCTAACTCTGCCTAGCTGATGCACTACAAAACTTTTTGGGATCAATCTCATGTGAATCACTTGAGCTTTAAGCAGAATGTAGCGGCGGTCCTTACTAGGGTTGTACCAAGACACCAAAGTACCAAATCCCCACAGAGACTTGTTAATGTAATAATCCTTCTGATAATCATAGGGGAAACCAAAATACATAATCCATAGTTCTGGTCCAAAAGTGGCGGTGCGACGATTAAGAGTAGCGTTGTGTGGGACAAAGGTGATGAGCAGATCCTCATCCTCAAGCTCAATTGGGGTATTGACAGCAGAATCACGGATGAAAGAATCCACAAAACCGAAAACACCAATACCAAAGCAGTGGTCACTAGATTCAGTGGTGAAGAGCTGAAGTTCATGGAGCAGACCTTCCATAGTGTTTCTGATGGCTACCCGGCAATGAAGTGGCACATACTGACTAGCTTCAGCAATCGCCAGAAAGTCATGGTTGAGGTGTGGTATTGGGTGGACCACCATGCCGCTGCGGACTAGTCGATCAGCTGGTCCATGCTCAACGGCGAAGCCCGGAGGGAGGAGGGGGACGGGATTCAGGGGATAAATCGCCCTTACGTTGGGTGTCACAGTTGGCGGTGGGGGTGGTGCATCAATGGTGGACTGTGGTAGGAGCGTATGGGGAGACAAGATGGAAGGCACAGCGTCGGGGGTAAAGTTGGAAACTATTGATTTTTGGGGCACCCACTTCCATTTCAACTCTCTTCGGTGTTTGAAGCAAGATCTTGCCACGTGCCCATAGAAGCCACATGTAGAGCATCTAACGACGATGTTGGTATTTGCATTTTTGGCATGATTTGAGAAAATTGGGTCGTTGATATGATTCCCAGGCGCCCCTGATTCAGTACTATCTTGAGATTTCGACTTGCCATACTTGGTACAGTCAATGGCTTTGTGTCCCGGAACAGAGCAATTAAGGCAAATAACATGTGCTTCGCATGAAATCTTTGGGTGGCCCCATTGTAAACATTTAGCGCATAGCACAACCCAATTAGCAGATAAGGTGGAGATTTCTGATTCCACATATTGGGCTTGGGCCAGATCCACCATATGCCGGGCCCCAAGAGCAGGGGGGCATTTTTCATGGGGAGGGGCATATTTGAAGGCTGAAGTAAGAAAGCACTGAGGTCGCGATGGGTAATGAGCATCAATTAAGCAGCAAAAGGACCCAAATTTAATATGGCTGGGTAGCTGAGATTCCTCCTGGGTTGCTTGCCGCATGAATTTCCAAAAGATTAGCAGTCTTAATAGCTTTCTCCTGACTTGAATATTGCTGCATTATAGGGCGCAATAATACCAAATTATTTGAAATTTGAACACCATAATTTCCATCATGAACGGAGTTCAAACGAGATGAAGAATGAGCATGCGAAGTAGAAGCCTCATGACCATGTTGGTTTGAAAAGGATTGGTGCCCAATATGAGTCAGCATCGACGTGCCTCGGGGCAATTTGGATGACTGGAGATCTTCTTTGTTGCCCATTTTCAAAAAATCGAGAGATGAGGTGATGGCAATAGGGATCCGACCAGCAATGTCATTTAGTTCTTCATCGGCATGCCAATGGAGTTCAGAGGTTGGAGCAGGGAAAAACTTCCATTAAAGAGATGAAAATCACAAACAAAATCCGGCCATATTCGGTCTCTAAGGCCATGTATGAAATGTCTTATTAGCCATAGAAAACCGAAATGCATGAAAATGGATTTGAAGCACCTTAAAACTAGAGCCGATTCCACCAATACAACATTGTAGTGCAATACTCACTGGATCCACCGAGAGAGGAAAAGAGGCCTAAGAGAAAGTAACCACCAAAAAGAATTCCTTGGTATCTCGGGAGGGGGAAAATGGACAGTTGATCCAAACCTTGTTCTCACCTCTTCGGCCAGGGCTATGCCCGGTGCAAAATCCCAATGGCAAAGCCCGTCCATAGGCATCAGAGATCATCATGGCTAGGTGCTGGAGGGGAGGGAGGGGAGAGGGGAGAGGGGGAGCCATCCATAGCAAGCAAGGATAATGGTGACAAACTAAAGAGCAAAACAAGCAAAGACTCATATCATACAAGATGCTCCAAGCAAAACTCATGATATGTGACGAATAAAAATATAGCTCCAAGTAAAATTACCGATGGTCGTTAAACGAAAGAGGGAATGCCTTCTGGAGCATCCCCAAGCTTAGTTGCTTGGTTCTCCTTGAATATTAACTTGGGGCGCCATGGGCATCCCCAATCTTAAGCTCTTTTTACTCCTTATTCCTTCATCCATTGCGATCTCACCCAAAACTTGAAAACTTCAATCACACAAAACTCAACAAAACCTTCGTGAGATCCGTTGGTACAATAAAGAAAATCACCACTTTAAGTATTGTTGCAAACACATTCATATTTCATTATTGCATTATACATACTGTATTCCAACTTTACCATGGCTTATACCCTCCGATACAATCCATAGATTCATCAAAATAAGCACACAATGCAATGAAAACAGAATCTATGAAAAACAGAACAGTCTGTAGTAATCTGGACTTTGCCCATACTTCTGTAACTCCACAAATTCTCAAAATTAGGACAACGTAGGCAATTTGTATATAAATCTTGTGAAAAAAATCAGAATTTTTCGTCGCTTCTGTGATTTTTAAAAGTTCAGCTGCTGGACGCAGAAGTTTCTGTTTTTTGACCGGATCAAATCAACTATCACCCAACATGATCCTAAAGGTTTTACTAGGCACAAACACTAACTGAAACATAAAAACACAATCATAACAGAAGTATAATTTCATAATTATTGAAGAATAGAAATGAAAAGAGAAAAAATATTTTATTCATTGGGTTGCCTCCCAACAAGCGCTATTGTTTTACGCCCCTAGCTAGGCATTGATAGTTTTAATGATGCTCGCATGAAAGACAAGAATTGAAGCACAAAGAGAGAATCATAAAGCATGTGAAAATCACATTTAAGTATAACATACTTCCTATGCATATGCATTTTATAAGCAAACAAATTATCAAGACAAGAAATATCTAGCATATGCGAAGGAGAGCAATAAAGCATGGACAATCACAACATAAGGATAGGCAATTTAGTAACATGAAAATTTCCACAACCATATTTTCCTCTTTCATAATAGTTACATGTAAGATCATAATCAAATTCAACAATATACACTACTGCAGGATGCTGCTAACGCGACACTACGATCAGAGACCCTTCAATGAAACTATGTGTGATGCAATAATCGCGAACTGTGGTGTAAAAAAACCGTCAAAATGTGCAAAATGTTTGTGATGATGGATGCATCAACACGGTTCAAATTTTAGTTGTGTGTGTGATGCAGGGCATACAGTTCAGCTCAGTTAACTGTTTGCGATGAGGAGGAACAAAAGAAACAGGCAGCCAGATGAAGGTGTGTGTGATATACAGCATATGGTTCACTCGGATGAACTGTTTGTGATGAGGAGGAACAACAGAAATGGGCTGCTAGATAAAGGTGTGTGCGATTGAGGGCATACGCTTCAGAAGGATTAACTGTTTGCGATTAGGCAACAGAACAGAAATGGTCAGCCAGATCAACGTGTATACGATTGATGGCATACACTTCACCCGGATGAACTGTTTGCGATTAGCCACAACAAACAGAAACAGTTAGACAGATCAACATGTGTGCACTAGACGGGCACATATTCTAATTAAAAGAAGCGTGCGCGATGGTAATAGCGAGCACGCACGGTTGTTGGAAAAAGACGTAGGCTGACATTGCCTATTGCGGTGCATCCTATGGTGCAAACGCCATGTACGCGGCCGAGAAAGCGTGCCCACGTTACGCCTTCCGAGAATAGTGCTGCACTTAGAAGAACTATCAATAAATTTTGAGCCTGCGTCCCGTCACATTCCAAATTACTACCATGCTATATTTAATTGCAAACCTGTTCACACCGATCACAACCTAAACGGTTTCCCACTTAGGAGCGTATTAGTACTCAGTTATAAATACTACTACTCCAAGATGACTGCACATTCCTCCTCAACTCCTCATCCACAAAAACAAACAAGTCATTCATCATCGTTCCCTTGCGTCTACCATGTCCAGCGTGAGTTCTGGGTCGAGAGATTGCCACAAGGGAGAGGCGAGAATGGAAGCGAAAGCACGAGAGATATCCCGCCTCGCCGCGAAAGCAGCCGACATGTCCTGCCGCACGGCCGTAGCAGCACAGACGTCCCACCGCGCTGCCGAAGCAGCATGAAGGTCCCGTCATGGCGTCGATGCTGCAAACTGGTCCGGTCGCACCGCGGAAGCAGAAGAGATGTCCCGCCGTGCCGCGAATGTAGCAGAGATGTCCTCCCATGCCACGGTGGCCTGGGAAAATGTCTCGCGGGAAGGCAAGGACTCTTACATGCGCATGCATACCATCGTCCTTAGCCAGATGGATCAGATCTCCGGCTGGGCGAGGTTGCAGGATGACATGAAAGCCTCATTTGAACAGGCTACCGGCATCATCCGAAAACTAATGAGAGCAATGCGAAGCTCCGGGCCAAGTGCGACCTACTGAGGGCGAAGATCATCGGAAGTGCGGAGCAGCAGGGGGAGACCACTGCCTTTTTGAAGAGGACCGGCGTCATCGTCGAGAAACTTATGGACGAGAATGTCATGCTGCGCACCGAGCGCCAAAGGCTGGTGGAGGAATCCGTGGATACTCCCAAGCAGCATCTTGAGGACACGAAAGAGCTCATCACTGCTCGCCGCAGAGACTAGTTCCCCTGCCTGCAGCAACGCATCAAGAAAGTAGAGATCAACGAGCCAGATCGTTGTCTTCCTTCTTCTTTTGCCCTTGTGTATTTCAGGCGTTGCCACATGTGGCTTTTTTAAATTATGTTCCTAACTATGTAAGACAATTATTATCCACTATCATCGCCCTTATATTCATCGTGCTTGCTATAAGTCGCAATCGATGCTATATAGGTCCGTCGGATCTTACATCAAAATCCATGCAAAACTTTCTTTTTAGATTTTCATTTTTCTCTCTTAAATCTCAGTCCAGTGAGACATAGCCACGCCGTGAAACAGCGGCTCGGGCGCCATTAATGGAGACATTGGGAGGGAGGTGCGCGACGGATAGAGGTCAAAGGGCTCTCCTCCCGATGAGCACGCGCAGGGGTCTGATCGCACACCTCCCGTACTCAAATAGCTACCCCGCACGACACCTCCTAGCCAATAAAAAAGGGGACGCGTGGCGCCAAGTAATTGCTAAGTAGAACGCCCACGGTTTGAATAATGGTGTGTTTCCGATTTGTAACGTGACAGCACTGGTTCCAAAATGACTTTGTTGATTGTTAATGTGTGCGCCTTCGCAAATCAGACAGAAAATTACCACAACATGTTGGTGCCATGTCATGCCACAATGCCAAGTTTCATGATTTTCAGGCATATTTTGGATTTACAGGAATTAAAAAACCAAGTTTCTCAATCTTTCCGACCGAGCCACGATGCCCAGATGTTTGAATTTCATCCCCATTTCTTGCGTGGGACCTAAGCATGCAGCCAAGGACACATATTTCATTTTCAACCAATTTATATGCACTGGAGCATGTGCATGTATTTCAAATTTGAATTATGCATATAAAATGCCTAGAAAACACAGTTAACGTATAAAAATTGCCCAAACGAACCCCGAAAAACTCCAAAACTTAACACAACACTCTTGTTGTTCTATATTGACACTAGAAAATTTTTGAAAGCAATAAGAGGCAACGGATATCGTTTCATCCCCAAAGGTGGCACGTTCACTACCAAAACCATCAGGCTTGTTGTGAGAAGGTCTGGTTTGTGAGAAGCTTATACCCAAACCTACCCCAAATGAGACAAAAGCTTTACCACAGCATGTTGATGCCGCTCCATGATAGCATGCCAAGTTTCATGAATTTCACATGATTTTTGGATTTACTAGAATTTGAAAACCAAGAATCTCAACGTTTTGCCGGCAATCAACAGTGCTCTAGTGTTTGAAATTCACTCCCATTTCTTGCATGGGACCTGAGCATGCACCCAAGGACACATATTTGATTTTTCAACCAATTTATATGCACTGGAGCATGTGCATGTAGTTCAAATTTGAATTATGCACATAAAATGCTTAGAAAACCCAGTTAATGTATAAAATGTCCAAACAAACCCCAAAAATTCCAAAACTTAGCACAACACTCTTGTTGTTCTATGTTGACACTAGAATTTTTTTGAAAGCAATGAGAGGCAACGGATATTGTTTTGTCCCCAAAGGTGGCACGTTCCATACCGAAACAATCAGGCTTGTTGTGAGAAGCTCTTGTTTGTGAGAAGCTTATGCCCAAACCTTCCCCAAATGGCGCAAAAAATTTACCACGGCATGTTGATGCCGCTCCATGATAGCATGCCAAGTTTCATGAATTTCAGACGACTTTTGGATTTACTAGAATTACAAAAGCAAGTACGTCGACATTTGCCGGAGAGCCACGGTGTCGTGGTGTTCAAAATTCATCCCCATTTCTTGCATCGAACCAAAGCATGCAACCAAGGACACAGATTTGAATTTTCAACCAACTTAGATGCATTAGAGCATGTGCATGTAGTTCAAATTTGAATTATGCACATAAATGCATTGAAAACTCAATTAATGTATACAAATGTCCAAACGGACCCTGAAAAATTCCAAAAATTAACACAACACTCCTTTTGTTCTATATAGACACTAGGAAAAAAATTGAAATCCAGAAGAGGCAACGGATATCGTTTCGTCCATATTTAAAGGTGAAACGTTCCCTACCGAAACCATCACACTTGTTGTGATAAGCTCTGGTTTGTGAGAAGCTTATACCCAAACCTGCCCCAAATCAGACAAAAAAATTACCACGGTATGTTGATGCCGCTCCATGATAGCATGCCATGTTTCATGAATTTCGGACGAATTTTGGATTTACTATAATTACAAAAGCAAGTACGTCGACGTTTGCCGGAGAGCCATGGTGCCGTGGTGTTCGAAATTCATCCCCATTTCTTCATTGGGACCTAAGCATGCAACCAAGGACACGTATTTGAATTTTCAACCAATTTAGATGCATTAGAGCATGTCCATGTAGTTCAAATTTGAATTATGCACATAAATGCATTGAAAACTCAATTAATGTATAAAAATGTCCAAACGAACCCCGAGAAATTCAAAAAATTAACACAACACTCATGTTGTTCTATGTTGACACTAGGAAAAAATTGAAATCAAGAATAGGCAACGGATATCGTTTCGTCCAGAAAGGTGAAACGTTCCCTACCGAAACCATCACACTTGTTGTGAGAAGCTCCGGTTTTTGAGAAGCTTATACCCAAACCTGCCCCAAATGGGACAAAAAATTTACCATGGCATGTTTATGCCGCTCCACGATAGCATGCCAAGTTTCGTGAATTTCAGATAACTTTTGGATTTACTAGAATTACAAAAGCAAGTATGTCGACGTTTGCCGGAGAGCCACGGTGTCGTGGTGTTCGAAATTCATCCCCATTTCTTGTGTGGGACGTAAGCATGCAACCAAGGACATGGATTTGAATTTTCAACCTATTTAGATGCATTAGAGCATGTGCATGTAGTTCAAATTTGAATTATGCACATAAATGCATTGAAAACCCAAAGGTGGCACGTTCCGTACCGAGACCATCAGGCTTGTTGTGAGAAGCTCTGGTTTGTGAGAAGCTTATACCCAAACCTTCCCCAATTGGGAAAAAAATTTACCACGACATGTTGATGCCGCTCCATGATACCATGCCAAGTTTCATGAATTTCAAACGAGTTCTGGATTTACTAGAATTTAAAGACCAGGTATCTCAACATTTTGTCGGCAATCAAAAGTGCCCTGGTGTTTGAAATTAATTCCCATTTCTTGCATGGGACCTAAGCATGCACCCAAGGACACCGATTTGAATTTTCAACCAATTTATATGCGCTGGAGCATTGTGTGTATTGCAAATTTTAATTATGCACATAAAATAGCTAGAAAACCCAGTTAACGTATAAAAATGTCCAAACGAACCACAAAAAATTCCAAAATTAACACAACACTCCTGTTGTTCTATGTTGACACTAGAGAATTTTTGAAAGCAATAAGAGGCAACAGATATGGTTTCGTGCCCAAAGGTGGCACGTTCCGTACCGAAACCATCAGGCTTGTTGTGAGAAGCTCTAGTTTGTGAGAAGCTTATACCCAAACCTACCCCAAATGGGACAAATGTTTTACCACGGCATGTTGATGCCGCCCCATGATACCATGCCAAGTTTTATGAATTTCAGACAAGTTCTGGATTTACTAGAATTTAAAAACCAGGTATCTCAATGTTTTACCGGCAATCAACAGTTGTGGGATCTCGGGTTCCGGAAAAACCCTTAAGGTTCGAACACTGGGGTGCGTGAAGTTCTCTCCCTACTGATCCGCGTCCTAGCTTTGCTAAGATCTCAAGGACAAACTCGACGAACTCGCAACACAAAGAACACAAGATTTATATTGGTTCGAGCCACCGTTGTGGTGTAATACCCTACTCCAGTGTGGTGGTGGTGGATTTCCTCTCGGGCTGAGGATGAATAGTTACAAGGGGAAGAACAGCCTCCTGAGGCTGAGGTGTTCTTGTGCTCGATGCGTGGCTAAGGTTTGGCTCGAGATCAGATGCCTGAGGCTTGGTTCAGGCTCAGTTCAGTTGCCTCCTACTGTGGTTGCTAGTCCTATTTATAGAGGCCTTGGTCTTCTCCCCAAATATTGAGAGGGAAGGGATTCCACAACGGCCAGTTTGAAGGGAGACAACTAGTACAAGCTATCCTGACAAAAGTAGTCTTCGCCTGCCAAAGGCTCTGGTGGTGACGCCGCCTTGGGATCCATGGTGACCTCCTTCTTGCCGTCCTGCTGGTCTTGGTGTCGTTGCAGTGATATGGAAACCTTTTCTTGATGCCTCGGTACTCTGGGCCTGCGCTTGCCCCCTTAGCACCAAAGAGGAAACAAGGACACTGCACGCTAGAGCCCGCCTGGTCTCGGTCGGCATGGCTCACGTCACGAGAACCTCGCGAGGTTTTCCCTGCCTTGATCTCTCCGCCCCTCGCGAGCCAACCTAGTGAGGCCGCTCCTGAGGAGGTCTTGTGTCATCCGCCTCGCGAGGCTTGGTCCCTCGCGAGGGTCTTGAAAGAATGTTGGTGAAGATGGGTCGTACGGGCCCACTTGCAGAGCCACGCCGTGGGCCGCAAGCAGGCAAGTCTAGGGACCCCTGTTCCATAACACCGACAGTAGCCCCCGGGCCCGAGGCGTGCTCGGGCTTGGCTTCGAGGCAAAGCCAAAGGGCAAGCGCGGAGCACCGCGGGCCCCAATAGCCTACGGCCTTGGTCGACGTGTGGCGGTTGACTAGACGTGGGCGTCTCCGCTTCCCCACGCTACCTCGGCAACTGCGCTACTGTCAAAAAGGCTGGCGCAGACAGTGCATGCCTTCATTGCTTCCTTTCGCCTTGCTCAGATCCCCTTTCTTGCGCCTTGCCTCCGAAATCCCCCGATCTGCTTCCACTCTCCACCGCATCAGTGACCAATGGCGCCACGCAAGGTCAAGCCCTCCTCGTCGCCGGCTTGGTACGAACCAGCTCTCGATGCGCCCAACGTCTCGGAGAAGAGCCTCGCCGCCACGCACTTGCTGACGGGGGCAGAGAGCAATGAGATGGGGAAGACAGGGCTCCGGGTTGCCTCTGACGCGCCGGAACCTGAGGGGAGTACCTTTTTCCCCTTCTTCATGAGTAGCATCGCTGCGGGGCTGGTCCCCCCTTTTTATGACTTCTTCTACAAGTTCCTTGGCCACTACGGGTTGTATGCGCTGCATCTTCATCCCAACTCCATCCTTCTCCTGTCCATCTTCGCGTACTATTGCGAGGCGTACCTCGGCGTGATGTTGTCCGTGGCTCTTTTGCGCCACTTCTTCTTCCTTCGCGTCAGCGAGGATCATATCTCTGGGTGCGCCAATTTCATTGCGGCCGGCAAGGCCAACTCGATCTCGAATACCGAGAAGAAGGCTGACAACCTCATGGCCAAATGGGTCATGATAGGTGCCAAGTGTGTCCACCCGCGCTTGGCGATGCCGACGGAGATGCCCCAGTCCGACAAGGGGTGGTCTTGCGTGAAGCTTACTGATGAGCGGGCGTCGTCGGTGTTGGAGCAGATGAAGGCCAACTTGAAGCCGGGCAACGCGAGGGCGGCCAAAGTGACAGGGGCCATGCTCCTGAGGGAATTCTTGACGCTGCACGTTGCTCCACTTCAGGCTCGTGCGCGCCCCCTGTGGAGGCTTGGAGATGAGGAGGACAAGATTCGCCTAAGCCCGGAGGCCTTGCCTGACGATGAGCAGTTCGCAGTTTTGCGCCTCTTGGTCGGGGAAAACCAAGAGTACCCGCCGAGTGTCTTCGTTCCCTTGTTCTGTGATACGTCTCGAACGTATCTATAATTTTTGATTGCTCCATGCTTTATTATCTACTGTTTTGGGCAACATTGGGCTTTATTTTCCACTTTTATATTACTTTTGGGACTAACCTATTAACCGGAGGCCCAGCCCAGATTTGTTGTTTTTTGCCTATTTCAAGTTTCAAGAAAAGGAATATCAAACGGAGTCGAAACGGAACGAAATCAACAGGAGAAGTTATTTTTGGAAGGAAAGCTACCGGAAAAGCTTGGAGTGCACGTCAGGAAAGAAGGGAGGTGCCCACGAGGGTGGGGTGCGCGATCACCCCCTGGGGCGCGCCCCCTGCCTCGTGGCCCCCCCTTCGATACACTGGCGTACTTCTTTCACACATATATACCTACGTATCCTAAAACTTCCAGAACAAAGAATCGATCGGGAGTTCCGCCGCTGGAAACCTCCAGAGCCACCAAAAACCAATCTAGACCTGCTCCAAGACTCACGGAGGGGGGAACCTCACTTGTGGCCATCTTCATCATCCCGGCGCTCTCCATGACGAGGAGGCAGTAGTTCACCCTCGGGGCTGAGGGTATGTACCAGTAGCTATGTGTTTGGTCTCTCTCTCTCTCTCGTGTTCTTGATTTGGCACGATCTTGATGTATCGCGAGCTTTGCTATTATAGTTGGATCTTATGTTTCTTCTCCCCTCTACTCTCTTGTAATGAATTGAGTTTTCCCCTTGAAGTAATCTTATCGGATTGAGTCTTTAAAGATTTGAGAACACTTGATGTATGTCTTGCCGTGCGTAACTGTGGTGACAATGGGATACCACGTGATTAACTTGATGCATGTTTTGGTGATCAACTTGCGGGTTCAGCCCACGAACCTATGCATAGGGGTTGGCACACGTTTTCGTCGTGATTCTCCGATAGAAACATTGGTGCACTCTTTGAGGTTCTATGTGTTTGTTGAATAGATGAATCTGAGATTGTGTGATGCATATCGTATAATCATACCCACGGATACTTGAGGTGACATTGGAGTATCTAGGTGACATTAGGGTTTTGGTTGATTTGTGTCTTAAGGTGTTATTCTAGTATGAACTCTAGGGATGTTTGTGACACTTATAGGAATAGCCCAATGGATTGATTGGAAAGAATAACTTTGAGGTGGTTTCGTACCCTACCATAATCTCTTTGTTTGTTCTCGACTATTAGTGACTTTGGAGTGACTCTGTGTTGCATGTTGAGGGATAGTTATATGATCCAACTATGTTATTATTCTTGAGAGAACTTGCACTAGTCAAAGTATGAGTCCTAGGCCTTGTTTCCTATCATTGCAATACCGTTTACGCTCACTTCTATCATTAGTTACCTTGCTCTTTTTATATTCTCAGATTACAAAAACTTATATCTACCATCCATATTGCACTTGTATCACCATCTCTTCGCCGAACTAGTGCACCTATACAGTTTACCATTGTATTGGGTGTGTTGGGGACACAAGACACTCTTTGTTATTTGGTTGCAGGGTTGTTTGAGAGATACCATCTTCATCCTACGCCTCCCACGGATTGATAAACCTTAGGTCATCCACTTGAGGGAAATTTGCTACTGTCTTAGAAACCTCTGCACTTGGAGGCCCAACAACGTCTACAAGAAGAAGGTTGTGTAGTAGACATCAAGCTCTTTTCTGGCGCCGTTGCCGGGGAGGTGAGTGCTTGAAGTTATATCTTTAGATCTTGCAATCGAATCTTTTTGTTTCTTGTTTTAGCACTAGTTTAGTTTATAAAAGAAAACTACAAAAAATGGAATTGAGTTTACCTCATACACTTCATCTTTTTAATATCTTTCGTGAGTATGATGGTAAGGAAAATTGTGCCAAAGTGTTAGAAGAAGAATGCATTAAAATGTTTGGCACTAAATATTTGAATGATGAGCATGATTGCAATGTTGTTAGTATGAACTCCTTGAATATCCATGATGCTAATGATGTGCAAAGCCACAAGCTTGGCGAAGCTATGTTTGATGAAGATGATATTTTTTGTCCCCCAAGTTTTGATGAGCCAATTTATTATGATGAAAGCATGCCTCCTATTTATGATGATTATATTGATGAAAGTGGATTTGGAGAGGTCATGACTTTATTTATTGATGAATCAACTATTTCGGAAGAGGTTCCAATTGATTATGATAACAAAGTTGCTATTTATGATGATTATTGTGATGACGCGTATGCTATAAAGAATAAAGATAACCATGAAACTTGTCATCATGATTTTAATTTTCAATTGGATTATGCTTCACATGATAGTTATTTTGTTGAGGTTGCTCCCACTACTATTCATGAGAAGAATTTTGCTTATGTGGAGAGTAGTAAATTTTCTATGCTTGTAGATCATGAAAAGAATGTTTTAGGTTCTGGTTATATTTTTGAGTTCATTCATGATGCTACTGAAAATAATTATGAGGGAGGAATATATGCTTGTAGGAATTGCAATAATATCAAGTTTCCTCTCTATGTGCTTAAAGTTTTGAAGTTATGCTTGTTTTGCCTTCCTATGCTAGTTGATTATTGTCCCCATAAGTTGTTTGCTCACAAAATCCCTATTCATAGGAAGTGGGTTAGACTTAGATGTGCTAGTCATATTCTTCATGATGCTCTCTTTATGTTTCAGTTCTTATCTTTTATGTGAGCATCATTGAAATCATCATGCCTAGCTAGGGGCGTTAAACGATAGCGCTTTGTTGGGAGGCAACCCAATTTTATTTTAGTTTCTTGGTTTTTGGTTCTGTTTAGGAATAAATAATCCATCTAGATTCTGTTTAGATGTGGTTTTGTGTTTAATTTAGTGTTTGTGCCAAGTAGAACCTTTGGGAAGACTTGGGTGAAGTCTTTATGATCATGCTGTAAAAAACAGAAACTTTAGCGCTCACGAGATTAGCTTCAACTTTTTACTGGAGAATGATATTTAGTTGATTCTTTTTGAATATGATTACTAGACAAATTCTTCAGGTCCAACAATTTATTTTAGAATTTTTGGAGTTCCAGAAGTTTGCGTTAGTTACAGTTTACTACAGACTGTTCTGTTTTTGACAGATTCTGTTTTCATTGTGTTGTTTGCTTATTTTGATGAATCTATGGCTAGTAAAATAGTTTATAAACCATAGAGAAGTTGGAATACAGTAGTTTTAACACCAATATAAATAAATAATGAGTTCATTACAGTACCTTGAAGTGGTGTTTTATTTTCTTTCGCTAACGGAGCTCACGAGATTTTCTGTTAAGTTTTATGTTCTGAAGTTTTCAAGTTTTGGGTAAAGATTCGATGGACTATGGAATAAGGGGTGGCAAGAGCCTAAGCTTGGGGATTCCCAAGGAACCCCAAGGTAATATTCAAGGATAACCAAGAGCCTAAGCTTGGGGATGCCTCGGAAGGCATCCCCTCTTTCGTCTACTTCCATCGGTAACTTTACTTGGAGCTATATTTTTATTCACCACATGATATGTGTTTTGCTTGGAGCGTCATTTCCTTTTGTTAGTATTTGCTTTATGTTATTTAGATTAGTGTTTTGCATCTTTATTTTCAATAATATTTTCAACGATAGCCTTTACTATGCTTATTTTGCAAGTATACATATTGCTGTTTGAAAACAGAAAGTTTACCGCTGTTGCAAAAATTCCCTAGAAAAGTCAGAATGTGATAAAATGTTGAAACCTCTTGCATAATAAGCTCTGATAAATTTACTACAGTGGGAATTTTATTCCACAATTTTTGGAGCTAGGGAAGTGTGGATCTTGCTGCACTCTTTACAGACTGTCCTGTTTAGGCAGATTGCTGTTATGTTTGCATTGTTTGCATATGTTTGCTTGGTTATGATTCTATTTGAGTATAGGACTATTAAATATGCAGAGGCATTTAGTATGCAATGTTGAATAATAATTTTTGTGATTTTCTACAGTAGAGTATGATAAGGTTTTTGCATTGGTTTATACTAACTTATCTCACAAGTCCTTGTTGAGTTTTGTGTGGATGAAGCTTTTGAGATTTAGAAAACCGTGATATGCGAGGAATTAAGGAGACACAAAAGCTCAAGCTTGGGGATGCCCAAGGCACCCCAAGATAATATTTCAAGAAGTCTCAAGCATCTAAGCTTGGGAATGCCCCGGTAGGCATCCCACCTTTCTTCTTCAACAAATATTGGTTAGTATCGGTTGAACCTAAGTTTTTGCTTCTTCACATGATGTGTGCTATCCTTGAAATGTCTGTTTATTTTGTTTTACTTGATGTTTGAATAAAATACCAAGATCTGAAATCCTTAAATTGGAGAGTCTTCACATAAGTTGCATAATTATCCGACTACTCATTGATCTTCACTTATATCTTTCGGAGTAGTTTGTCATTTGCTCTAGTGCTTCACTTATATCTTTTAGAGCACGGCGGTGGATTTATTTTGAAGAAATATATGAACTCTCATGCTTCACTTAGATTATTTTGAGAGTCTTAAATAGCATGGTAATTTTCTTAAATAATCCTAATATGCTAGGTATTCAAGATTAGTAAAAACTTTCTTATGAGTGTGTTGAATACTAAGAGAAGTTTGATGCTTGATAATTGTTTTGAGATATGAAGATGGTGATATTAGAGTCATGCTAGTTGAGTGGTTATGAATTTGAGAAATACTTGTGTTAAAGTTTGTGATTCCCGTAGCATGCACGTATGGTGAATCGTTATGTGATGAAGTCGGAGCATGATTTATTTATTGATTGTCTTCCTTATGAGTGGCGGTCGGGGACGAGCAATGGTCTTTTCCTACCAATCTATCCCCATAGGAGCATGCGCGTAATACTTTGCTTTTATAACTTGTAGATTTTTGCAATAAGTATATGAGTTCTATATGACTAATGTTGAGTCCATGGATTATACGCACTTTTCTTCCTTCCACCATTGCTAGCCTCTCTAATACCGCGCACTTCTCGCCGGTATCATACACCCACCGTATACCTTCCTCAAAACAGCCACCATACCTACCTATCATGGCATTTCCATAGCCATTCCGAGATATATTTCCATCCAACTTTCCACCGTTTCGTTTATTATGACACGCTCCATCATTGTCATATTGATGTGCATGATCATGTAGTTGACATCTTATTTGTGGCAAAGCCACCGTTCATAATTCTTTCATACATGTCACTCATGAGTCATTGCACATCCCAGTACACCGTCAGAGGCATTCATATAGAGTCATATTTTGTTCTAAGAATCGAGTTGTAATTCTTGAGTTGTAAGTAAATAAAAGTGTGATGATCTTCATTATTAGAGCATTGTCCCAGTGAGGGAAGGATGATGGAGACTATGATTCCCCCACAAGTCGGGATGAGACTCCAGACTAAAAAAAAGAGAGAAAAAGAGGCCATAAAAAAGAGAAAAGGCTCAAATAAAAAAATTAAAAAATGAGAGAAAAAGAGAGAAGGGGCAATGCTACTATCCTTTTACCACACTTGTGCTTCAAAATAGCACCGTGATCTTCATGATAGAGAGTCTCCTATGATATCACTTTCATATACTAGTGGGAATCTTTCATTATAGAACTTGGCTTGTATATTCCAATGATGGGATTCCTCAAATTGTCCTAGGTCTTCATGAGCAAGCGAGTTGGATGCACACCCACTTAGTTTCTTTTGTTGAGCTTTCATATACTTATAGCTCTAGTGCATCCATTGAATGGAAATCCCTACTCACTCACATTGATATATATTGATGGGCATCTCGATAGCCCGTTGATACGCCTAATTGATCTGAGACTATCTTCTCCCTTTTTGTCTTCTCCACAACCACCATTCTATTCCACCTATAGTGCTATGTGCATGGCTCACGCTCATGTATTGCGTGAAGGTTGAAAAAGTTTGAGAATCTCAAAAGTATGAAACAATTGCTTGGCTTGTCATCGGGGTTGTGCATGATTTAAATACTTTGTGTGGTGAAGATAGAGCATAGCCAGACTATATGATTTTTTAGGGATAGCTTTGTTTAGCCATGTTATTTTGAGAAGACATAATTGCTTTGTTAGTATGCTTGAAGTATTATTATTTTTATGTCAATATTAAACTTTTGTCTTGAATCTTTCGGATCTGAATATTCATACCACAATAAGAAGAATTACATTGAAATTATGCCAAGTAGCACTCCGCATCAAAAATTATTTCTTTTATCATTTATCTACTAGAGGACGAGCAGGAATTAAGCTCGGGGATGCTTGATACGTCTCCAACGTATCTATAATTTTTTATTGCTCCATGCTATATTATCTACTGTTTTGGGCGACATTGGGCTTTATTTTCCACTTTTATATTAATTTTGGGACTAACCTATTAACCGGAGGCCCAGCCCAGATTTGCTGTTTTTTTTTGCCTATTTCAGTGTTTCGAAGAAAAGGAATATCAAATGGAGTCGAAACGGAACGAAATCAACTGGAGAAGTTATTTTTGGAAGGAAAGCTACCGGAAAAGCTTGGAGTGCACGTCAGGAAAGAAGGGAGGTGCCCACCAGGGTGGGGGGCGCGTCCCCCTGCCTCGTGGCCCCCCCTTCGGTCCACCGACATACTTCTTTCACCCATATATACCTACGTATCCTAAAACTTCCAGAACAGAGAATAGATCGGGGTTTCCGCTGCCGCAAACCTCTAGAGCCACCAAAAACCAATCTAGACCTGCTCCGCACCCGCCAAGGGGAACCCTCACCGTGGCCATCTTCATCATCCCGCCGCTCTCCATGACGAGGAGGGAGTAGTTCAAATTTCTGGCCGAGGGTATGTACCAGTAGCTATGTGTTTGATCTCTCTCTCTCTCTCTCTCGTGTTCTTGATTTGGCACGATCTTGATGTATCGTGATCTTTGCTATTATAGTTGGATCTTATGTTTCTTCTCCCCCTCTACTCTCTTATAATGAATTGAGTTTTCCCCTTGAAGTAATCTTATCGGATTTAGTCTTTAAAGATTTGAGAACACTTGATGTATGTCTTGCCGCATGATCTGTGGTGACAATGGGATACCACGTGATTCACTTGATGTATGTTTTGGTGATCAACTTGCGGGTTCCGCCCATGAACCTATGCATAGGGGTTGGCACACGTTTTCGTCATGATTCTCTAGTAGAAACTTTGGTGCACTCTTTGAGGTTCTATGTGTTGGTTGAATAGATGAATCTGAGATTGTGTGATGCATATCGTATAATCATACCCACGGATACTTGAGGTGACATTGGAGTATGTAGGTGACATTAGGGTTTTGGTTGATTTGTGTCTTAAGGTGTTATTCTAGTACGAACTCTAGTGTTGTTTGTGACACTTATAGGAATAGCCCAATGGATTGATTGGAAAGAATAACTTTGAGGTGGTTTCGTACCCTACCATAATCTCTTTGTTTATTCTCCACAATTAGTGACTTTGGAGTGACTCTGTGTTGCATGTTGAGGGATAGTTATATGATCCAACTATGTTATTATTGTTGAGAGAACTTGCACTAGTCAAAGTATGAACCCTAGGCCTTGTTTCCTATCATTGCAATACCGTTTACGCTCACTTTTATCATTAGTTACCTTGCTGTTTTTATATTTTCAGATTACAAAAACTTATATCTACCATCCATATTGCACTTGTATCACCATCTCTTCGCTGAACTAGTGCACCTATACAATTTACTATTGTATTGGGTGTGTTGGGGACACAAGATACTCTTTGTTATTTGGTTGCAGGGTTGTTTGAGAGAGACCATCTTCGTCCTACGCCTCCCACGGATTGATAAACCTTAGGTCATCCACTTGAGGGAAATTTGCTACTGTCCTACAAACCTATGCACTTGGAGGCCCAACAATGGCCTACAAGAAGAAGGTTGTGTAGTAGACATCATTCCGCCGCAACGACTGGGAGCAGATCGTGGCTTCCAGGCTGACTTTTGACGGTCGCGGGTTGGTGCCGCCGGCGCCTACTGGGGCCCCTGCGGCGCCGATGCCGGTGGAGCTGTCTTCTGATGAGTCCCACGATGAGGAAGAGGGGGAGGAGGAAAACTCGGCGGTGACCCCTGAAGGGGTGGGGGAGACCGTCCCCTTGAGCAAAGCTGACATCCTCCGCGCCCTTCCTGACGACACCGAGGCCGACGCCCGCCAGGAGAAGGGGGAGCTGCCCGTCATCCCGACAAGGGGCAGATCATCGCTGGTCTCTCGAGACGTTACCCCCGCCTTGGCGCCGTCTGGAGCTGCTTCCAGCCCCTGTGCTGCTCCATCTTCTGCTCCCGGAGCCTGTGCGCCCAAACCTCAGGCCTGAGGCTCTCGGGCTTCAAGCTCACCAAGCGGAGGGTGGACTACACCGCGGTGGACCAGTAAGTGCTCTAGCTCCATCTTGTTCTTGCTTATACTGCTGCTTCCTGACGTTCGTCCTTGGTTGACCAGGACACTGCCTTCGGCGAAGAAGAGGAAGAAGGATGCAGCGGCCGCGCCCCCTCCATGAATAAAGGAGGCGACAGCACTCGCATCTCCCCGGCCCGGTCGCCCTCGCAAGACCAGGAGGGGCGTCGTCAGGTGGAGTCAGCCCCCGAGGTCCTGCTGGCTCCGGAAGTGCCGATGTCCGGCTCGGCTGCCGAGGTCCCAAAGGCTCAAGAGCCCTTGGTCTCCCAGGCCCTGGTGATGGTGTCGCCTCCTTCTCCTGCCGCGCCATTGTTCCCAGGTTCTTCTGCCTCCTCCACTATCTTGGAGCGTGCCCTTTGAGAGATGACCCAGCTACGGGAAGATCTCCTGGGCGCGGATCTGCGCCTGGTAGCCGGGCGCCTGGAGCTAGCATCCGGCTGGCTTCAGTCTGACGCGGCGGTCCGAGCAACGCTAAGCCAGGCTGCAACGGTCTTCAAGAAGGAGAAGCGAGCCGCCGCACAGGCTGCGGCCAATCGCGAGGCGGCGCTGAAGAACGCCAAAGGACGCCCACGACCACTGTCGGGTGCTAGAGGACGAGCTAAAGGGCATGCGCGACGAGCACGCAGAAGAAGATCGTGGCCGTTGGGTGAAGGAGGAGGAGATGAGGGCTTGGGAGGACGCCATCAAGAACCATGACACCGAGCTGGGGGAGCTGGCGAAGACGCAGGCCGTCGAACGCGGCCGGCTAGAGGAGCTGGAGCGGAAGGTGGAGGCGAAGAAGGTCGATCTTGATGCCAAACCGAAGATCCTGGCTGAGGACCGCACAGCCTTTGCGCTTCTCGAGAAGAGGTCCCGCGAGGCTCTAAAGTCACTCTATGAGAAGGGCTTGGAGAGGCCACTGACCACCAATGAGGATGGCCCCGCCCAGCTGCTTCCCTTCTTGGTGAAGGCGCTCGAGGAAGTCGTGGAGGGCATCGGACCCATGGTAGAGGCAGAGGCTCGTGTCCTTTCTTCTGCTGCGCTAACGCGTGTTTTCAGCCATCTGCACGTTTGTGTCCTCAGCACTCGTCTTGACGAGCTACTGGAGCCTGTGGCTGATGAACACTGCATGGCTGCCGCCGCAGCCGTGAAATGTCAGGTGGAGGCTCTGCTAAAGAAGTTCTACGGCTTCGCTTCCGCGCCTTCAACCGGAAGCGCCGCCACTCCTGCAGCCCCGAACGGTGACCAAGACGAAGGCGACATCATCAAGGGAGGAGTGCCTCTCGCGGGCGTCGATGGTGTTCAGGGATGACCTGCAACTCCTTTCCTATTTTATTCCTACATCATGCATCATGCCTTGTGGAGGCGTTAAACTCGCGTTTGATATTGTGAGAACAATATGTCTTGTAATATATGTTTGAAGTTTGAGAGTTTGTGATTTTTCTTCCTATTCACTTTGCATTCTATGTCGGCAGAGCCCGGCCCCGCGGATACCTCAACCACCGTTGGGCCGACCGGAGACCAGGACGGAACCAAGGAGTGAGGGGCTACGTGACCAGTTAGGCTCCTGATTCGCGATTATCAGGAGTCCCCCTTGATGCGCAAACAACTTATAGGAAGGAGACGTGAGGGTAGGATTAGTGTTCTATGTCGGTAGATCCCGACCCCGCGCATACCTCAACCGCTGTTAGACTGACCGGAGACCAGGACAGACCCAAGGAGTGAGGGGCTACGTGACCAGTTAGGCTCCTGATTCGCGATGCTCAGGAGTCCCCCTTGACGTGCAAACAACCTTCATACCTTTGCCCTCACCGAGGCTCGGCTCGGGAGGGGCGCGCGACGACCAGGTCCGGGGGCCTGGCTAGGTGGCGTACGCTTGGGCGTGACCCGAGCGTAGCCTCTATGGCCAGCCCCCTCGCGCGACTCTCCCGAGGGGAGAGTGTTGCGGTGAGGCCGGACACTGAGCTCTGAGGCTCTTTGAGGTTGGTGCGGGTGTGAGGCCGCCCTCAGTTGTTTATCACCAGCGCGGAGCATAGTGCTTCCGCTTGTGCACGGGCATAGCCGCTCCTCGGCAGTGTCGATGGCCAGCGCGGAGCATGGTGCTTCCACTGGTGCGTGGGAGGGGACTCCCTACTGCGGAGAGCCCCCGGGGCGTGTACAACCCCGCCCTGACATGTGGCTTGCACGGCAGGGCTAGACGAGGTGTATCTAGGCACTCATGAGCCAGCGCGGGACTCATGAGGCCCTACCTCAAGGCGGGTTGCGCCTGGTCTTTGTTTTTGTTCGCCGCGCTGGTCCTGCGAGGTGGTTAGACAACCTACGCCGAACGAATCTCCTGAGGTTATCGCGTGAGAATGCCAAGAACCAACGGCCCCAGGAGGTGACGTGAACGGGGCCGGCCCGCCAGACAGAGCTCAGCCGCTGGATTTATCGATGCTGTAGGGACGGGCCCAAGCACAGACACCGTGCTCAACCTACTCATGCGAAGGATCCTGAAGAAAGACGGCCGGCGCGCGGCTCCCATGATGGGTGACGATCAAGTAGGTAATACTCATAGGTAGATCGAGCATGGAAAGCATAATGGCTTAAGTAAATGCAGGGAAGATACATGCCGCTGGGCCAGGCCCGAGCGGCTTGAGGATCATGCAGCCCGAGGGGCACCCCCAGCAAGGTAAGCTAAAGACATATGAAAAGGTATACATGCCACAGGGACGGACCCACGCGGCCTGGGAATGATGCAGCCCGGGGGGGGGGGGCGCTCCCAGCCAAATAAACTTGGAAAATGTCACCTGGTTTTGTTGATGCTGTGATGTCGGAGCAGCTGAAGGTACGCGGCGAAGGGGTCGCTCCTCACGAGCCACCGGGGCCCTGAGCATCGGGAGGCTCTAGGGGTCAAGGCGGTTCCTTGAGGACTGTCTCCATCTCCGTCAGGACGGTGTGGTGCCTGGCCTCCTGAGTCGCCAGGGCGCGCCGCAAGTTGCGCTGATAGGCAAACGTCACGCTCGGCAGGCCAAAGGGCATGCGAACGTAGATGTGCGGTGGACCCTCGCAGCATCCCACGCGCGAAGGCCAGAAGCGCTCCTGAGATGCGGTGTTGTTGAGCCCTGGGACGTCGATGCAGACGCGCAGCCCGTCATCCTCGACTGGATGGGGAGCTGCGCCTGGTGAGCGGCGGTCCCCGCGCATGGCCCTTGCGTCTTGCAGTTCCTGAGTGGTCCTAGTGATGAACACCTAAGCGGTGGGCGCTCCTCGCCCCGTGTTCTCCTGAGGGAAACGTGCCGTGAAGCACGCCTCCAAATGGTGCCCAAGCGCCTCCCTCGTGATGTTGGCAAGGTCTGAGGCCCTCCAAAAGAGAGCCCCCGGGCCCTGCCCGAGAAGGGCGCTAGGCGCGCCTTCCTATGCAAGGGAGGGAGGCGCCCCCTGGTGTGGGCGCTGATCCTAACGAGGTACCGCTCGCGACGCCATCCTCCTGAGGTCCTGCACGGAGCAGCTGCTTCTTCTTCATGGGGGTGGCCTTAGGAGGGCACTCGCCCTTGCTGTCGGGGTCGTCGATTGCTGCAGCTTGAAAGGCGCACTCGAGCGAGCACACCGCGTCTCTTTCTTTGCACAGGATTGTGATGATTCCGCCGCTTCCTGGCATCTTGAGGACATTGTAGTCGTGATGGGTCACCGCCATAAACTTGGCCAGGGCTGGATACGCGAGGATGGCATTATATGGCAGACGGATGTGCGCGACGTCGAAGTCGATGAGCTCGGTGCGGTAGTTGTTGCGTTCTCCGAAGGTGACTGGGAGGCGAACCTGCCCGATCGGGGTAGTGGAGCCGCCGGTCACTCCTGAGAAAGGCTTGGCGGGATGAAGCTAGTCTTACGGCACTTGGAGGTTGTCAAACATATCGACAGAAAGGATGTTGAGCCCTGCGCCACCGTTGATGAGGGTCTTGGTGACTTGCACATTGCTGATGACTGGTGAACAAAGCATCGGGAGGGCGCCAGTGGTAGCCGCGCACTTGAGCTGATCTGCCGAACTGAACGTGATAGCGCACTTGGACCATCTGAGCAGGCACATGGCCTCGAGCTTGGGGAGTACTGCATTCACTTCACGAGCAAATTGTTTGAAGATACGTTGCGGGGCTGGTGCCTGAGCTCCGCCCAAGATGCAGGCGATAGCACACGGCTCCTGGAAGCCCCCAGCCCCCTCGTCTTGATGGTGGTCGTCATTCCTTCTTGGTGGTGGCGGTAGTGGAGGAAGACCGGCGTTGCCCTGAGGACGGTCTTTACGAGGCTGATCCCTCCAGGCGCCCTCGCGAGGCTGATCCTGCCAGTGTTCCTCACAAGGCCATTCGCGCCACTCCTGGCGCGGGCCGCGGTCATCCAAGCGTCCGCCACCACGTCCTCCTCCTTGGCCATAGCCCCGGTCATTGCACTCGGGGCGTTGCTCGAAGCGTCCTTCTCGAATGGCTCTGAGCTCTTGACGGTCGCTGGTGTTGTGGCTATGCAGGTTGTGGAAGGCGCAGAACGGTCGGCTGCTCTTGGATGACTCAGGCTGGTCTCTGCCGCGCTTGGTGTCCGGCTACGCCGCGAGCATGGCTGCTCCCTTGCGCTTTACGTCCTTGGCCTTGGCTTTCTTCTCCTCCAGGTCCGCACCTGGGAGCTCGAGGAGGGAGAGGCGCCCCTCCTCAGCTCTTGCGCAGTTGGTCGCCAGGTTGAACAGCTCCAGAGACGTGCACATCTCCTCGTGGATGGCGAGCTCCTCCTTCATCTTGACGTCGTGGACGCCATCAGAGAATGCGGAGATGATGGCCTCGTCCGTCACCTTGGGGATCTTGAGGCGAACGTTGTTGAAGCGCTGGACGAACTTCCGGAGGGTCTCTCCTGGTTGCTGCTTGACGCGACGTAGGTCACCCGCGGCCAATGGGCGGTCGCGAGTGCCCTGGAAGTTGGCGACAAAGCTGTTGCGCATCTCATCCCAGGAGGAGATCGAGCTTGGAGGAAGGTTGAGGAGCCAGGAGCAGGCACCATCTTTGAGAGCCATGGGGAACCAGTTCGCCATGACTTTCTCGTCACCATTGGCTGCCTTGATGCTCAGCTCATAGAGCTGCAAGAACTCCGCGGGCTCGGGGATGCCGTCGTAGCGAGGAGGTAGATCCGACTTGAACTTGCCCGGCCAGGAGACACTACGCAGCTCGGGGGTGAAGGCGCGGCAGCCGGCCGTTGTCACCGGGGCCTGTCTTGGAGGCAGGGCTTGGTCTTGGCGCCCGCGCGCCGCCACGGCAAGCGGCGCGGGGCCCTACCGCAGCAAGTGGGAGTGGAGCGTTTTCTTGCGGTCGAGGGACTTCTTGGTAGCTTCTCTCTTCTTGCACGGGTGCCGGGCGCGGTAGGTCGCGCCGTGGGGCCGCGCACCTTGGCGCCAAGGCTCCATCTTGGGGCAAAGGTGGTGGAGGCGCTCCATGGGCCACACCGCCTGCAGGTGGTGGAGGGCGAGGCAGTGAGAGGGACAGCGCAGGGGAGCCCCCTGCAGTGCTGACAAGCTCGGCGATGCGGTCGAGCCAGTCCTCGTAGAAGTCATCGATGGGGCGGTAGCGCAGGAGCTCGCGCGCCATGCACAGAGCGACCTGCACGTCCATGGGAGCGCGTCGAGCGTGGGATGATGAACCGGCCAGGGTCAGCGACGGAGTGGCTGTGCGGCCGTCCCGCCGCACCGAGGGGTGCCGCATGGATGCTTGCTGCTTGTTCCCCGCCTGGCCGGTGGCGGCATTGGCGGCAGGTGATGGAGAATGACAGGGTGCCCCGCCGACGGTAGCCGTCTGAGCAACACGGGTGGCGAGGGCAGCCCGGCGCTCAGCGCGAGCGCGGCGTGCGTCCGCCATGGAGACGATGAAGCAACGGGATGCGGTGCGATGGAAGGGAAGCTTTTCCGCACCCCTACCTGGCGCGCCAAATGTCGGATTTTGGGTTCCGGAAAAACCCTTAAGGTTCGAACACTGGGGTGCGCGAAGTTCTCCCCCTACCGATCCGCGTCCTAGCTTTGCTAAGATCTCAAGGACTAACTCGACGAACTAGCAACAGAAAGAAAACAAGATTTATACTGGTTCGGGCCACCGTTGTGGTGTTATACCCTACTCCAGTGTGGTGGTGGTGGATTGCCTCTCGGGCTGAGGATGAACAGTTAAAAGGGGAAGAACAGCCTCCTGAGCCTGAGGTGTTCTTGTGCTCGGTTCGTGGCTAAGGATTGGCTCAAGATCAGATGCCTGAGGCTTGGTTCAGGCTCAGTTCAGTTGCCTCCTACTGTGGTGGCTAGTCCTATTTATAGAGGCTTTGGTCCTCTCCCCAAATATTGAGCGGGAAGGGATTCCACAACGGCCAGTTTGAAGGGAGACAACTAGTACAAGCTATCCTGACAAAAGTAGTTTTCGCCTGCCAAAGGCTCTTGTGGTGACACTGCCTTGGGCACCGTGGTGACCTCCGTCTTGTCGTCCTGCTGGTCTTGGTCTCATTGCACTGATATGTAAACCTTTGCTTGATGCCTCGGTACTCCGCGCCTGTGCTTGCCCCCTTAGCACCAAAGAGGAAACAAGGACACTGCACCCTGGCGCCCGCCTGGTCTCGGTCGTCATGGCTCACGTCACGAGAACCTCGCGAGGTTTCCCCTGCCTTGATCTCTCCGCCCCTCGCGAGCCAACTTGGTGAGGCCGCTCCTTAGGAGGTCTTGTGTCGTCCGCCTCTCGAGGCTTGGTCCCTCGCGAGGGTCTTGAAAGCTTGTTGGTGAAGATGGGCCATACGGGCCCACTTGCAGAGCCACTACATGGGCCGCAGGCAGGCAAGTCTGGTGACCCCCATTCCCAGAACGCTGACAAGATTGCCCTGGTGTTTGAAACTCATTCCCGTTTCTTGCATAAGACCTAAGCATGCACCCAAGGACACAGATTTGATTTTTCAACCAATTTATATGCACCGAAGCAGGTGCATGTAGTTCAAATTTGAATTATGCGTCTGAAATGCCTACAAAACCAAGTTAATGTATATAAACGTCCAAACGGACCCTGAATAATTCCAATTTTTTTGACGACACACGTATAGTTCCATGTTCACTGCAGATAAAAGTTCTAGCAATTAAAACACCATCCTTTGCAGCTGTGACCCCATTATGTAATTCAAATCAAGACGAAAAATCAAGTAGATCGCACACAGTTTATTTTCACCAACCGTGTGAGATGCAGCACAAAATATCTTGGAGCACCATCGGTGTATAGTACGCCTATGGCTTACGCGAGATGGTGCATCGGCTACAGTCCACAGCCGGCGTGTCAAGCACACTAGCTCGCTCCCCGAATACTCCCACCTCTGCATCCCTCTCAATCTCGAAAATATTACTGCCTCGTAATCTCGAAAATATCTACCGCCTGGAAGGTTTTAATGTTTGATAGCACATGATTGGTATGTGCGTACCGGGTGCGATGTCTGTTACTCGCGCTCTGCTTCAGTCCCTTGATTCAAAATTTCAGTAGCCCCGGCATTTTACTCCCGCCTCTGCATCCCTCTCAATATCAAAAATATATGCTCGCCCTTGATCCAAATTTTCAGTAGCCCCACCTTGTTACTCCCACCTAGTAAAATTTTCAGTTGCTGCAGTATTTCCTCAAACAACACATTGCCCCCACCCGCCCCCCTCCACACACACCACACACTCCCCAAAACCTCGCTCACACAGACAAACACAACCCTCGAAACCAATGGTAGGTCACCGCCATCGCCGGCGCCTCCATCCTCAACCTTTGCATGTGTGCCAGGGAGCTCGAGGAGCCAATGGAAAAAATAGGTTTATCGCTGCCTTTTCGCTCGACGCCGGCGAGGTGGCCGCCGAGGTGTCCCCGTCGTCCTCCGCGGGCTCGATCTGTCATCGTCGATCCCCTGATCCACCCGCCACCACGCCCCTACGCAGTTCGAGGACTTCCCCGTCCTCCCTCGCACCCGGCAGCCGACGAGGTCCTACCTTGGAGTATGGCAATGGCGTTGGGGGACGTGGGTGGTCGAGATTACAGATCAGGAGACCCACACCCGCTGGTGGCTCGGTAACTTCCTCACGGCCGAGCTCGCATCCATGGAGTACGACCGCTGGCAGGTCCGCTACCACGGCGCGACGGCTAGGCTCAATTTCCCCTTCGGCACATGTCCGGTCAACCTCGTTCCGCTGGGGTGGTGATCTCGGCTATGGCGCAGGAGGACAGCGAGGCGTGGGAATGCCTTGAGGCCGAGGCCATCGACGAGGCCTACATGCAAGAGCTCCGCCGGCAGCACCCTGATCTCGGGGAGGTGGAGTGGGCGATCTTTGTCGGCACGGAGGGCAGCAAGGTTATCGCGCTCTCCTCCGGTGATGAGGTCGAAGGCGGCGAGGATGGCGGCACGGAGGGTGGCGAGGTTATCGCGCTCTCCTCCGATGATGAGGTCGAAGGCGGCAGCGACGGCGCCACGGAGGGCGTCAAGCTGGGCCCCGAGGACGAGGAGATCGACGTCGACGAGTGGAGGAATGCCTTCCCCAATGACCCCGACGACAGCACCGGCCCGGACTCGGCTCTGACACACCGTACATGATGAGGAAGGATTGGCTCGGCCGAAAGTAGTTTAGCTTAGTTTAAATTTATGTTTTATGTTCGGTTATGCAAAACTATCTATGTTTTTGTTTGAATGCATGCTACTTTTGGTTGAACCTGCTTTGAACTTGATCAAATTGAAGCTTACAACGTTAAGTTTAGGGGACCGACTAGAAAAGGCCAAAAATTGCTGGAGTATATATATATATATATATATATATATATATATATATATATATATATATATATATATATATACATATATATATATACATACATAAACACTATTCTGATCACGGGATCAGAATAATATTCTGATCACAACCTGACCTGCCCCGCTAGTAGTATGTTGAACTTCTCTGTGAACTAGGTTGAACTTTCACCAACATTGCCCAAACGGGGCTTGCGATATACCGTTGGAAAGCTATGTACACCAATATCATGACCCAACTTAAATTTTTGGCAAAATATAAGCGGTTTAAGAGCAGTTTTGAAAATCGTTTTTTCTTTGCACAAAAAACGTGAATCGTATTTTCGATCGCGTTTCTAAACCGTTTATTGGAATGAGGCATATAATATGGCGTTGGAAAGCTGCTGCAAAACCGCTCCTTCCACATGTTGAAAGTTTTTTCTAATTCCCTATGGTTAAAGAGTAATTTGAAAAAACGTAAAATTTCATAAACCGAACAGCTGAGTTCGTTTTTTCGATGTCATTTCTGAACGGCTAATCCAATGGAGGCATATGATATGGCGTTGGAAATCTTATGAAAATGTGCTACTTTTTCATCTTGAAAGTTTTTTTCTAATTTTGAATGGTTTAAGAGTAATTTAGAAAATGGTCTAAGTCCTACCGAGTTCGTATTTTCGAGCTAATTTTTTAACCGTGCGTCCGAATGCAGCAAATGACATGGCGTTGGAAAGCTTGAACAAATGCGAAACATTTTCGTATGTATTGTTTCTCCCAATTCTTTACGGTTTTAAGTCAGTTTCAAAAATGGCGAAAAACGTATTTTCACCGTAATTTCTACGAACTTTATCGGAATTGGGCACATAATATACCATTGAAAAGCTACGGAAAATACAAAACTTTTTCATATTGATGGTTTTCTCTGATTCCTAGCCGTTTTCAAGTAATTCAGAAAATGGCAGGATCATTCGTTCTGCCTCTATCGCGGAACAGATTCACCAAAAATGCATCGCGTGAAGTACCTGAACTTCTCGGTATGAAACCTTGAACTTCACTCTGTTTTTCACGTGCTTTTTTTCTCGTATACCTCTATCCACTGCTCGTAGCTCTCCATCCCACTGACGGGAATTGAGCGGGTGATATACCGATGGAGAGCTGCTGTAAACACGCAACTTTCCCGTGTTGATCATTTTTTCATACTCACGACGATTTTAAAAGTTTTTCATTTGAAATTCATTCAACGTAGTAGTTGAACTTGATGTTGTTTTCACGTTGAACTTCTGTGGCGTATTTTTTGTTTGTACGCGCGCCTGAACTTCACTCTGTACGAACCCGACCTTCGGGCTATCTTTGCAACCGTGGCTTCCCCCCGCGAATTATTCTGGTTAGTAGTGTTCTATATGATGTTAGTATAATCTAGAAACGTGTTTTAGCGACTAAATACTAGTTTTAAATAGAAATCTAGCTCGCTGGCGGATTTTGCTCTCGGGTCGTGATGAAATTGCGTTTTTTGCAATTTTACTGCTTGAGTTGTTCGACCTGAACTTCCCCTAGTGCTAGGTTGAACTTCTGTCAACTTTGCCCAAATGGGGCTTGCGATATACCGTTGGAAAGCTATGGACACCAGTATCATGACCCAACTTAAAATTTTGGCAAAATGTAAGTGGTTTAAGTGCAGTTTTGAAAACCATTTTTTCTTCATACAAAAAACGTGAATCGTATTTTCGATCGCATTTCCAAACCATTTATCGGAACGAGGCAAATAATATGGCGTTGGGAAGCTGCTCTAAAACCGCACCTTTCACATGCTGAAAGTTTTTCTAATTCCCTATGGTTAAAGAGTAATGTGGAAAATCGTAAAATTTCGCAAACCGAACAACCGAGTTTGTATTTTCATTGCCATTTCTAAACGCCTAATCCAATTGAGACAAATGATATGGCGCTGGAAAGCTTGTGAAAATGCGCTTTTTTCTCATGTTGAAAGTTTTTTTTCTAATTTTGAATAGTTTAAGAGTAATTTAGAAAACGCTACAAGTTCTACCAAGTTTATATTTTTGATCTATTTTTTGATCATACGTCCGAATGTAGAAAATGATATGGCGTTGGAAAGCCTGAACAAATGCGAAACTTTTTGTTATATATTGTTTCTCCAAATTTATTACGGTTTTACGTTGATTTTGAAAATGGCTAAAAACATATTTTCGCCTTAATTTCTACAAACTTCATCGGAACGGGGCAAATAATATACTGTTGAAAAGCTACGAAAAATGCGAAACTTTTTCATGTTGATGGTGTTCTCTGAATCCCAGCCATTTTCAAGTAATTTCAGAAACGGCGAGATCACTCGTTCTGCCTTTATCGCGAAACAGATTCGTCGAAAATACATTGCGTGAAGTAGTTGAACTTCTGTGGCATTTCTACCTGAACTTCACTCTATTTTTCACGTGCTCTTTTTTGGTCGTAGCTCTTCATTCACTCATCGAAATTAAGCAAGTGATATAACGATGGAAAGGTGCTATAAACACGTAACTTTTCCGTGTTGATCATTTTTTCATACTCGCGACGGTTTTAATAGTTTTTCATCTGAAATTCATCCACTGTAGTAGTCGAACTTCCTGTTGTTTTCACGTTGTACTTCTGTGACGTATTTTCGTTTGTAATTTTCTCATCCATTTCGTCAGTGTTACACAAATGATAATTTTTTTGTACAAACCTCTCTCACAATATTTTTTAAACTTTCTCCGACCGAGGACTTGAACTTACAAAAATGATATTCCTGTCGTTTTGAAGTAAATTAGAGAAATGATGAGATCATGATTTCTGCCTTCATTGCGAATGGAAATGCACTGTGTGAAGTAGTTGAACTTCATGGGCATGTCTGTTTGAACCTCACTCTGTTTTTGACGTGCTGTCTTTTGCACTATGTGAAGTAGTTGAACTTCTGGGGCATGTCTGTTTGAACTTCACTCTGTTTCACTTTATTGGATTTTTCTTATACGAAACACACACCATGTAGTACGTGAACTTCTGGATGTTATCACTTTGAACTTCTCTCTGGTTTGAGTGAATTATTTTAAAACACAACAAGCAACATCTTTTTATGTATTTTGGACATCTAAACACATGGTGAACCTCTCTCACAAGAATTTTTTGAACTTTTCCTCGCCGAGCACTTGAACTTCTAGCAACCATTTTTTCCGTTTATGATTTGTTTTTAAAAGTGTAAAAAAAGGCGTTGTGTTTTTTATTTTTTTGAACATGTAAATCCTAGGTTTTAATAAACTCCGAACTTCTCTGTTATTTCAATTTGAACTTCACCTTTTTATATTTTTTGAGTAAAGAATTGTATTCGGTTTTTATACGAAAAATTTGAACATTGAAATACAAGGTGACCCTCTCTCGCAAGAATTTTTAAACTTCTCTGGACACATCACTTGAACTTCTTTCAACAAACCTTTTAAACTTTTATTTTTCTATAGTTTTATTATCTAATATGCATTCCTTGCAGTATTTGAACTTCTCGTTGTTTTCACTATAAACTTCTGTCACATTATTGCGTATACGTCGAATTACATACAATTGAAGGTCGGACGCCATTTTTATGCCATTTTAAAACATGTAATTGGAGATCGGACGTCCCGCAATATAAATTATGAACCGTGCACGGAGGTGCACGTGAACTTCTTGCTACAAATCTGAGTTTTTTTAGTAACGAAAAACATCTGTGTTTTTTAAATAACCATCAATATTTCTTTTAAATTGAACTTCAGACTTTTATTCTTCCTAGAATTTTTTTTGGGGTTTTCATAAACATCGAACTACTTCCGTTTTTTAATTGGAACTTCTTGATTTTATTTATTTGGTAACATTGAAAATCTATATTTTCTTGTAAATATGGAAGTGCTCTAATTTTGTAGTTTGGACTTCGTGATCTATTTCTTTTGGTAACACAAAAATCCTAGTTTTGTAACAAATATTTGAACTGGTCCGTTATTTAAATTTGTACTTCTAGTTTTTCATTTAGAAATAGTGAAAATGATTTTTTTCTGAATATTTAACTGCACTATTTTTAAAATTTGAACTTCCTGTTTTTTCGTTGTCGAACTTTAGTCATTCATTCTTTTAATAATGAGGAAAATCTAGATTTTGTATAAACATTGAACTTCCTCTTTTTTTTTAATTTCTAATTCTTTGTTTTATTTCTTTTAGTAATGGCAAAAAGTTCTTAGTTTTTTTTAATAAACATCGCGTGGCTCAGTTTTTGGATTTGATCTTCTAGGATTTTTTTAATGGAGAAAATCCTTTTTATAAATTTGTGTTGAGGTGCTTTGGTTTTTTAGTTTCGCCATTCTTGGGTTTCTATTGAAAAAGGGAAAATACATGGAAATGTTTTTTTGTCCAGATATAATTTGTGTCTCTTTTTTGTTTTCTAATTTTTTAAACTCTGCAATTTATTAATTTTGAACTTCGAAAGTAAATTTTTCTGGGCGAGACATGTTTTCTTCTTGGTATATAAACATTGAATTGTTCTGCTATTTTAATTGAACTTCTTCGTTTTATTCATATAGTAACGGGTAAAATATCTGAGTTTTTTTTGTAAAAGTTGAACAATCCGAACTTCTCATTTTGTTGTTTTTGAACTTCATTCTTTAAAGACAGGAAGTATATGCGAACAAAATGCTCTTTATCCCGGAACAACAAGGTACTTCGCATAGGAATACAAATATATTCACACTGGGGACATAATGTTCTTAGTCCAGGAATAAAAAATTACTTCACATACACACACAAGTATATTCACCCAAGGAACAAATGGTGTTACACTTTCTGTTTTCCCAAAGAATTTTTGAACTCCTCGGATGTCCGCCTTCGAACTATCGCACACGATAAAGTGGAACTTCTCGACCGTATTGTTTTTCTCTACTCTATAATGCTTTCGAATGTTTTTGTAGTTAACTGCAGCCATGCTATGACCTCTGCGTACAACATCTCTGTCAGACTAACACCGTTGAATTGGAATATAGACTAAAATTGGTTCCAACGTAGGTAATCCTATCTAGTTTTTTCAGCTTTGCACACATTGTACTGATGTACATGGAGCACTCAATAGGACTAGGTTTTTTCAGTGATTTTTTAAGCAGAAATACATAAGTACATGTAGTTTCTCTTTCTTAGCAGGAGCACATTTTTGTCTAAAAAAAGCAGGAGTACATATGAGTGCAGAATTGGAATGTATACACATGTGTATGCATTTCCTCACATCACAACCCACGCCTATGGCATGATCTCTGCCACACTTTTCTTTTCTAATCCCTCACATAATTCCTGTCTTCATCTGAACACACAAGCACCAGCTCCACTGAAATCAAATGGGCATCTAAGAGCGCCATTCCGACTCCTAAGAGAGCCTAATTTTGTGGCATCGCCCATTTAAACCAGAACGCACATCTCTCCAGGAAACGTCTCCGTGCCTCCTATAAACAGAGGCATTGAAACATTTTGTAGATAAACATGGAAGAAAACCCCTTTTCCCATTTTCTGAAGGATCTGTCAAACTAGAACCAACGGAAAACATCACTTTGTTGCACCTGCACATATAGCTGAACTTCAGACATCAAAATTACTTAGAAACAATACAGAACTGGACAGGGGGAGGAATCAACACTTGATCTAGATACAGTATAACAGCAGCGGAACAACAGAAAAGTATCGGGCGTAGATGTGCTAGGCGGCCACATGTCATGGCGGCCGGGCGGGAGGGTGGTCTGTGCGCCCCATGCATCTCGTACACATGGGAATGGCCGCGGTAGCTTCCATCCCTGGTTGCCGGAAGTAACGAAGGCATCATCATCTAAAGGTAGTGCTAGTGGCACGTCGAGGACTGTAGGTGGTGGAACGTCATGGCACACGCGGCAAGCTGCAGGTCGAGGCCTGCTCCAGCAGCAGGTCAATACCTCCTGCAGCTTCAAGAAGCGCCCAATGGCCCAATCCCTTGCGCACGTGAGCTGGTGGTCGCCGGCGAGTGGATCGTGTCGGCGACAAGGTTTCTGGTTTCCTCCACAATTCGGTGATGGGTGGTGCGTCGAGGCCGTACGTGGCGGCGGCGGAAGGTAGGGCGGCGGAGGCAGGGGGCGGTGGTAGGTGGTGCATCGGGGCCATGGGCGAGGCGGCGGAAGGTGGTGCGGCGGAGGCAGGGTGGTGACGGGTGGCGCGTCAGGGCCGTGGGGGCGGCGGCGCAAGGTAGGGTGTCGGAGGCAGGGGTCGTTGGCGGGTGGCGCATCGGGCCGTGGCGGCGCAGGGTGGCGCAGGAGCCAGGGCGGCGGCGGGGTGGCGCGCAGGAGCCAGGGCGGCGACGGGGTTGCTACGAGGATTGGGGGCAGAGAGATGGTGCGGGCGGATCGGGCCAAAGAACTGTTGCGGTAGATGCGGACGGGGCGAGTTCGGGAACATCTGATCGGGCCCTATATAGGACGGGCCGTGATCCAAATAGTTATTCTAATCCTGGGATTAGAATAGTGCTACTATATATATATATATATGTATATGAAAAATCCATCCTACCACCCTGTGGTAGTTACCCCACATGTCTCATATACTACTATATGGTATTATATATACTATTTTATTAATTTAAATATGTTCGTATACTATATCTAAGATATTTCAACGCAAGTTACATGAAAAAATTGCATATGAGCCCATAATTTTTGTGATATTTGTGAAATACGTACATATTAGTACGTAAAAAAATGCATATTCAAAAGATGGTACATACTACCTAAAAATTAGTATATATACTACATACTACACATACATACTCTCGGTTCCGACAGATACTACATACAACATACAAAACGCAAGTGTGGTAACTACCACTGCTTGTAGGAAACATTTGTCCTATATATATATATATATAGTAACGCTAAACTAAGCGTGAGTGTGGAATAGCTTATTCTACACCCCAGTAACGGTACATACAAAATACAGTAACACATTATGTAAAATATAGTAATTTTCGTAAAAATGTAGTAAATTACAAACTTAGATGATTATTTTTTTCCGAAGTACTACATTTTATACACTGTTTTTTTACTAGATTTTGTACATAGCGTTACTAGGGGGTGTAGAATAAGCTATTCTACACTCACGCTTAGAATACCCTATATATATATATATATATATATATATATATATATATATATATATATATATATATATATATATATCCACTCAGGGTTTTAGTCCTTTAACTTTTAAAGGATCGGCTAGAGATGGCTTTATGACTTGTTTATTTCAGTTGTTCACAATGTGATACTCTATATGTGCAACTATTTGTCGTGCAGTTCAATTTCATCAATAACAGTCTCAACAATACCATTATGAATTACGACATTTGGTTTGCTGTTAAGGATATTGCAGTTAACATGCCTTTTCATTTTTTAACAATAACTAGTGTACTTTAGACCTACGCAATACCAGTTTGAATGACTATTTGCTTGTTTTTAAATATTATGCCTGATGTAGTTAACACACCTTTCCACTTCTTGTTTTGCTTAACAAGCGTGCTTAAGCCTGCACACTGAAGCTATCATTTGTAGATCATGTTGTCTACCATGGATATATTTGGTTGATGTTTAGCCTGTTGTGCTTAACATGCCTTTATAATACTCATGCAGGACAATATTGAGAACAGTGTTGTTTTCAATCGAGGTCAGCTTCATCGCATTGCTTATATGTACTCACTGTTTGGGATATCGGTAGGTGGTCCATATAGCCTGGGGTTGATAAGGGATTAATCGTCGAATCGGACATTTCGCTGAATATATCTGCAACCCATTTATCAGTAGGTTAACTAGGTCCATATTTAATATATCTGAGGCTACATAGCAACATGCATTGTACTGAATTACTAAGTATGCAATCCCAAGCTACATAGCAACAAGGAAGAGTGTTACCTTAATGTTCTAATGATGTCTAGATATACATGTAATAAAATCTTATATAATGGGATGGAGGGAGTGTTGTACTACATCATTTTTCAATTGTTGTTTAGCTTCTAATATTAACTTGGTGCTTTTAGGTACATATATCATTGCCAAAGTTCCACACTTCGACCCTTTCTGGGGCAATGAGATATTAATGAACCAACATGAAGTGAGGAAACTTATAAATATCGTTATTAAAATGGGTCCAAAGACGTCCATCGAACTATTTATTTGCACTTTATGACAGACAACAGTGAACTGCGGGATGGTAAGTAAGAACCCTGTAACCTTCTTTTTACTGCCTGTAATGAGTTGTGTTGGATGACAATGTCTGAATCTTTTTTCTTTTGAAGTGGATCCTGAAGCAGTTTAGTCAAGATTACCTCTCAAACTACATGATTGGCAGCCGACCATCACAAGGGGTTGGACTAGAGTCCTGTATGCCTTCTGCATCCAGGAGAGCACAATAGGGCCATTCCGCTTCACCTTGTTCGGCGACCGGAATGGCTGTCGCCTCTTTCTTTACCATCTGTAAATTACAAGTATAGAACCCTAGTTCATCATTCTTTATTTGGTGCTTATGTAATTCTTAAATATATATACCTATGAATAGAATAATGCATTGGTTCTTTGAACCTGATGGATATGAATAAAGCTATAGCCTACTTTCAAGTTTAAATTAGGTATAATTTTAAATAGCAGCAATTAAATTACGGCAAAATTACGGTGTTCAGGTCATTATGGCGCACACGGTTAATAAAGCATAGCGTGTTCGATATACATCATAATCTGACATGGTTCACGGAGAGAAAACGTGTGTAACAATGCACACGGTTGCCGTTTGCAAAGTGTGTGTGATGTCAGACACTATCACATACGGTGCGGGAAAATTAAATGTGTGTGATTGTCTACCTATCGTACACGGTTTATAATCATGAACTATTTGTGATGTGCCAGGCATCGTAAAACTCCCATGCTTGGAATCTGCCTGGAAAACTCCTGTGCCTGGAATCTGCCTGGTTTTAGGTAAAACCACAAAGCTCCAACTACGATGGCAATGCAAGCACAAACGAGTAGCAAGGATGAAGCATTTGGGATATTCGAGATAATGGAAATGGTTATATAGGGATTACTGTATGCATCAAGGCTCCCTATCCCCGACGGTTTCTGGTTCGTGTGGGAAGGACCCCCCTATCACCGTCACACACTAGGCGATCGTTCCAAATGTCGTCGCAGAAAGGTGTTAAAAACCGTTTGTATAGCACCGACGCGTACCGGTGATAGCTATCATATAAATTTTTTGCTTCATGATCCACATGCATAAAACTTTTATAATCTTCCAAGATAGTGGGATTAATATCAACTAAAGTCATGACCTCTCCAAACCCACTTTCATAAAAAAAATCATAAGGTTGAACACACTCCAAATATGTGGGATTATTTTTACTTAAAGTTGACACTCTTCCAAACCCACTTTCAATATTATTGCAAAAACTATTATCAATATCATATTCATCATGAGGCTTAAATAAATTTTCAAGATCATAAGAAGAATCACCCCTATCATGATCATTGCAATAAGTAGTGGACATAGCAAAACTAGCATCCCCAAGCTTGGGGTTTTGCATATTATTAGCACAACTGACAATAATAGAGTTTATAATAACATCATTGCAATCAAGCTTTTCATTCAAGGAGCTATCGTAAATCACTTTATAAATTTCTTCTTTTAACACTTCATCACAATTTTTAGATTCACGAATCTCAAGCAAAACTTCATAATATAATCTAGTGAACTCAATTCACTAGCAATTGGTTCATCATAATTGGATCATTTAAAAAGATTAGCAAGTGGATGAGGATCCATATCAATAAATAATTTATCAAGAGAAGATGCAACCAAATAAAAGGCACATGGAACACATGCAAAGGTAGCAGACAAGAAAAACATGCAAAAAAGGGAAACGAAAAACATTTTTGTATTTTTGTAGAACTTTTTTTAGAAGTGGGGGAGATGAAAATGAGAGGCAAATAGCAAACAAAGTAATTGCAAGGAGATGAGGTTTGTGATTGTTTAATTGATAGATGTTTATGATGTATCCCCGGCAACGGCTTCCAGAAATTGGCAAGTTGAGAGAGACTACCTTGACTTGATCCTCCCCGGCAATGGCACCAGAAATTCCTCTTCCTCGTGATTGCTTGTATCTGCATTGGTATTTCCACGAAGAGGAGAGGATGATGCAGCACATCAACGCTAACTATTTCCCTCAGTTATGAAACCAAGGTTATCAATCCAGTAGGAGAACCAAGCAACACTATGTAAATGGTAACTACACAGAAACAACAAATACTGGCAACCCAACGCATAAGAGGGGTTGTCAATATCTCCTCGGTATTGAGATAGATTAAATTGTATGAGATTTGATAAATAGATCTGACAAAAGCACAAAATAAAATAAAGAAAGAAAAGTGCAACAAGGTATTTTCGGGTTTTTGGAATAATAGATCTGAAAATAATATGATAGGAGATAGACCCGGGGCCCGTAGATTTCACTAGTGGCTTATCTTGAGAAAATAGCATACGGTGGGTAAACAAATTACTGTTGGGCACTTGATAGAAGAGAAAATAATTACGAAGATATACAAGGCAATGATCATGTATATAGGCATCACGCCCAAGATTAATAGACCGACTCCTGCCTGCATCTACTACTATTACTCCACACATCGACCGCTATCCAGCATGCATCTAGTGTATTAAGTTAACGGAAAAACAGAGTAATGCAATAAGAACAATGACATGATGTAGGCAAGATCTATTCATGTAGGAATAGGCCCCATCTTTTAATCCTTATTAGCAACGATACATGCGTGCCTCGCTACCCCTTCTGTCATTGGGTGAGGACACCGTAAGATTGAACCCATCAGAAAGCACCTCTTTCCATTGCAAGAAAAATCAATCTAGTTGGCCAAACCAAACCAAAGTTTCGGAGAACAAATACGAGGCTATAATAATCATGCATATAACACATCAATGAAGACTCAAATAATATTCATAGATAGAACTGATCATAAACTCGCAATTCATTGGGTTCCAACAAACACACCTGAAAAAGTCATTACATCAAATAGATGTCCAAGAACATCGAGGATAACATTGTATTGAGAATCAAAAAGAGAGAAGATGCCATCTAGCTACTGCCTACAGACCCGTAGGTCTATGGTAAACTACTCATGTATCATTGGAGGAGCACCAATGAGGATGATGAACCCCTTCGTGATCGTGTTCCCCTCTGGCAAGGTGCCGGAATAGGGCTCTAGATTGGATCTCATGGTTTTGGAACTTGCAATGGCTGGAATTGTGTTTTGTCGACTCCCCTAGGGCTTCTAGAATGTTTGGGTATTTATAGAGCTGAGAGGAGGTGGAAAGGACCCCCGTGGGCTGCACTACCCACCAGGGCGCGCCTGGGGCCTCTGGCGCACCCTGGTGCCTTGTGGGCCCCACAAACTTTCCCTCTTGCACTTCCTTGGCTCCCAAGTTGTCTTCTGGGAAGAAAAATCTCCAAAAAGTTCCGCTGCATTTGGATTCCGTTTGATATGGATATTCTGCGAAGTAAAAGCAAGCAAAAAACAGCGACCGACATTGGGCACTATGCCAATAGGTTAGTCCCAAAAATGATATAAAGTTGCTATAAAATGAATATAAAACATCCAAGAATGATAACATAACAACATGGAACAATCAAAAATTATAAATACCATGGAGACGTATCAAGGACACTTTTGGTACTAATATTATGTTCTTGCTCAATGAAGAGTTTGTCCATGGATACCCTATCAATGGTGCTAGATTCTGAAAAGACCTTACATATCAGTATGTGGTGTTTTGATCTGAACATGATTATCGGCTTGTCGCAATGCTTTCCATGTATGGAAAATTTGTATATAGAGGTGATGATATCAAGCACATTGATATAATTTACTAGAATTAACCATTCAGTTGTTGCTCTTTCGACATACTCTTTTTTTAGACATTAACTGTTTCCAGTCTTCATGTCTATTTAGGCAAAAGGACATGGACAAAAAGGTATAACCAACCGGGGGCATAAGAAGCGCCGAGATTTTCTAAGTTCTCATGACATTCATTTGAGGACAATAATGCTGGAAGGATATTCATCCAATCATGCAAACACTAGCTTTGTCACATTCTTCCTGTTGAATGCGAGAGTACTATTGTCCGTGAGGATAAAGTTTTTTAACAAAAACTTTCTCATGAATGGACACATTGAACAACATAAAAAGAAGTTTCGGGTGGACAAAAGGGCTTCTGAACATGCTCGTCTTCTATTTACAACAACTTGTCTTCATGTACCAGTAGATTTTCTGGCGCAGGATCTTCATTTTATAGATCAGACTGATCCATTTGATTGTGACTGCTAAAAACTTTGGTTGGGTTAGATGTTATTGTCCTATTATTTCTGGATTTTGTGTAACCTAATGAACAATTATTCAGCGTGCTTTTGGACCTTTTGTAAGCTGGAGTTAGACATTGTTGCCCTTTTCAACTCGACTTTGACTCATCTTTTCTTTCATACAAACCGGAGCTTCTCTCAAGAAGCCTCATGGTTCTAAGAGGGAACTTGGTCACCTGATCTATGTGCGAAGCGACATACACTGTCTCTTCCCGCCTTGATTTATTTTACAGAGATAACATGCAACTATAGGAGTGTCATGCTAAAAATATGAAATTATTCATGGTTCATTTTGCCTTTTTATTCATTGATTTTCCTAGGCATTTTTTAACAAATAGCCACCATGTTATTGTCGCAAACGATCGTATTATTCCAACCATGGACGTTCAACTAACCATTTACTACCGCAGGTAGTTGTTTGATTAGATGGGACGACTGCGAGCAGTCCGCCGCGCACGCTCACCGTACAGAGAAGCGAGCCACGAGCGCTACAATTTATTGCTGGTTTTGGACTTTTGTTCCAGCCGCCTCGGGAAGGTATATAGAATAGTCCTCCATTCTCATCTACAAGCACCGCCGCCGAGGATCATCACCTGCTGCGAGATGGAGGATGAGCCGGCCAATAAGCGGGGGTGGGTCGACCCAGAACCGCAAGAGCCTACGGCGAGCGTGGACTTCATCAACAGCCTCTCCGGTGAGTTGTTGGTAACTATCATCTCCCACCTCCCCATCAAATCTGGCATGCAGACCACTGACCTCTCGCGGCGGTGGCGCCCCCTCTGGCACTCCACCCCCCATGACCTCATCATCGACCACAGAACATCTGTAGCAGGGAGCGGCAACGCCTGGACGCACTATCCCACATCCTCGCAACGCACCCAGGGCCAGTCAGACGCCTTCTATTGCTATCGGCAAGTTCAGTTCCAACTGCAAGGCCGAACCCAGATTTCACTACTGGTTCCTATCCCCATCCCTAGATCGGCTAGAGGAGCTCAAATTTCATGTTGGGCGTCCATGCTCGCTGCCGCCATCCGCGCTCCGTCTCGCGCCCACGTTGAGCTCGCTACATTTAGGCAGTGCATTTTCCCCTGGATTGATGCCGCACACGCTCTACATCTCCCTAAACATAAGCACCTAGAGTGCATTGTCGTTCACATCTCGAAGGAGGATTTGGAACGCCCTTTGCTAAATCGGCTATCTGACCTTCGAGTACCTTCGTCTTGAAGTGATGTACGGGTTTAGTAGCCCCCACATCACCTCGACGAATGTCCGTGCGATTTATGTGCATTGCTAGCACCGCCCAATGCTGTCATTTGAGGTGTTTCATGATATGGTCATTGAAAATGTGCCTTTCCTCGGGAGATTGTATGTACTTGATAAATTAGGTCCAGCAAGAATCAGGGTCATTCACGCACCGAAATTGATAGTGTTGGGATATTAGTGTGCTGAATTCAATAAACTTGTTACTGGATCATTATCCATTCTGGTACAATAGTCAGCTTCTTCTCCTTCTTATATATTATTGGACAACACATTTTATCGAATTTTTGTTCATCTATATGTTCGCCTGTCATCCAGAAAATGATTCCCACAAGCTTGACCCGACCCCCACGCACAGTGAAGATCTTGACACTACAATCTGTCGGCCCTGATCTGGATGAAGTTGTTAGATTCCTTATATGCTTTTGTTGCACGGATAGGCTATGCATCGAGGTGTTGTTCCTTTCTTGTTAATTGTTAACCACAACAAAGCTCAATTTGTTGTTACCTTTACCGATGATTACAATGAAAAATGTAGAATGATTTCTAAAGGAAATTTGGAGGATTTCAATACATATATTTTTTGAGATGTTAATCATGAAAGATTGAAGGTGGCATTTCACTCTTTTCATGTATTTTAGAAATCTTGCAAATCAAAGAGGCCCGAAGTGTTCAGATCTGCAGCTGGGCACTAATATGTTGTCTTCGTTTGCAGATACTAGCAGGCCCGAAAGTAGAAAATGTGGGGGAATGTAACAATCCCATTGAATGCCTTGATCTTCATCTCACAGAAATTACTTCTAACGAGTACCAACACTACAAAAAAAGACACATCCGTGACATTTTTGGCCGAACGAAAAAAATTTATGTCATGCTTATGACACTTCTATGACGATAATTGTGAGAAAACCCGGTATCATCATCGATGTGGTGGGCTCCTACTTCTATGACAAAAGATCATGACAGAAAATGGGCTTTTCGTCACAGGCGGGCTGTAGACGCAATTGCATGACATTCTTTGGGTCGTCCATGATGGGAAAACCCGTGGTATAAGCGAGGGCAGGGAAAATATTGGGGAGTTACCGGTTACGGTGGGTGGTCGGGGGCCGAGCGATACGCGTTTCTCTCGTACACGACGCTGCAGCGTGTGCGAGGGCGTTGCACTCTAAGCGAACTCGAGCAAGGCGTTCTCCCTCAACTCGAAAGGACGATTGCACTACAGGCTACGTGTTACTGAACCCGAGCGATCAATCGATCTGGCTGTTAACTAAACCCGATCGAGCAATTCCTTTGCTACTGCTACTAACTAAAGCCGATCGTACCTGCTGCCTCTTGATGAACAGTGAGCGTTGTTGGGGGTTTGTATGAATAGTTCCCTGTGGGGGTTGGATGAACAGGACCCCGTGGTAGTAGAGGTCGTTGCCGCTGGATGAACAGGACCCCGATCGATCGAGCCGGTTGGGGTGGATGAACAGGACCCCGTGGAGGGCTGGATGAACAGGACCCCGTGGAGGGCTGGTTGAACAGTAGCCGGTGGAGGGCTGGATGAATAGTATCCCATGGAGGGGAACTTGAACAGGACCCCGTGGAGAGGGCTGGTTGAATAGTAGCCGGTGGAGAAGCGGTGGAGGCTGGATGAACAGGAGCCTGTGGATGAACAGTCATAGGTGGAGGCTGGAGGAGGTCGACGGTGGATGAACAGTAGCCCGTGGAGGCTAGAGGAGGTCGACGGTGGAGATGAAAATTAGCTCGTGGAGTCCCGTTTTGTGGTACGCCACACCCCTCCAGATGAACAGGACCCCCGTTTCGACCGTAGCGCTCCAACACAAGTCTGTTTCCTCCATTTTGCGGTACGCCACACCGCTCTCGATCAACAGGACCCTATTTCAACCGTAGGAGGTCCAAGAGAAGTCTGTTTCCTCCGTTTTGCGATACGCCACACCCCTCCCGGTGAACAGGATCCCGTTTTGACTGTAGGCTGTCGAACACAAGGCCGTTTCCTCCGTTTGGCGGTACGCCAAGCCTCGTTTCGATCAGTTGTTCCGTCCAAGCCGGTTGGCTCACGATGAACACGATGATACAATTTCTCTGTTCCGACCCAGCCGGTTGGCTGCCGATGAACACGACACCGTCGTTGCCTCTCCGTGTACACGAGACCTGGCCGTACGTATGCGCGAGTGGGCATTCGAGACCTCGACCGTATGTACGTACGTGGCCGTATTTACTTTCTTGCACCCTGGTTGTACGTACGTGTACATGCTACGTGCGCGCCTCTACTACGACACGTGCCCTTCCTTACTCGGCCATGGTTCATCGCTGCAGCCTGCAGATAGATCGATCAACAAGTATGTACATACATGTTCATGAGCAGAATGACAATGCTATGTACGCTTCGACCAGGTGGGTCCCGACTATCAGGCACTTCCTTGCGTGCAAAGATGTAGCTGGTGGGTGCCAGCAGTCAGGGAGGAATGTTTTTTCGTGAAATATGGTGGCCCGTCCGGTGGGCCCCTGCTGTCAGTTGGAGGAATAATTATTTTCCGCGTAATAAGGGGGCACTTCCTTGCTGAGGCCGTGGACCCAGCTGTCAGCCTCTCCACATACAGTACTCTTCTGATGGAAGTCGTTCCTTGACCACATTGACCACGCCGCACCAAGAGCACCAAGGCGGTGGATGGCGACGAGGCCTAAGAAGGGGATGATGCAGAGCCGGGGAAGATGCGGCAGTGGATGCGCATGCAGAGAGGAGTACGAGGGTTCATGGGTTCGGCTGTGGTGTGAGGCTGCCGTCGCCGTAGAATAAGAGGGGCATTGGGTGAGTAGTGGGATGGCCTGGCCAGCGGTGGGAGTAGTGGGGGGCGGTGAGGCCTCCGCGGCAGCACAGCCGGCCACGGTAGGCAGGAGCAGGCAACACGACCGGTGCTGGTTTGGGCGGCTAGAGCAAGAAGACCAGAGGTTGAAGAAGCACTACGATCGTTGGATGGACATCGTACGGTAACTGGAGCTAGAATCGTTCGTATTGGCTAAGTTGACAACCCTCCGTCAACATCAACTTAGTAGGACCACAAGTCAGCCTCCCACTATGGTGGGTCCCACCTAGCAGGGAGAGTATTCATTTTTTGTGTAATAAGGAGGCACTTCCTTGCGTGCGAAGATATAGTTGGTGGGTCCGAGCTGATAGCGGGGGACGTTTTTTTGGCAAAATACAGAGGCCCTTCTGGTGGTTCCCAGCTGTCAGGTGGAGGAATCATTATTTTGCGTGTAATAAGGAGCCATTTCCTTGTGTGTGTCCGTGGACCCAGCTGTCAGCCTCTCCATGTACAGTCCACTTCAGATGGATGTCGTTCGTTGACCACGTTGACCACGCCGCACCGAGAGCACCAGGGCGGTGGACGACGGCGAGGCCTAGGAAGGGAACGACATGGAGCCGATGAAAGACTCGGCAGTGATTGCCCACGCAGTGGGGAGTAAGAGGGTTTACCGGTTCGGCTATCATCGCTGGAAAATAACAGGAGGTGTGGGTGAGTAGAGGAATGGTCTGGCCAATGATGGAGTAGGGTGGGGCGGTGCAGCCTGTGTGGCAGCAAAGACGGCCACGGGATGCTGGAGTAGGCAGTCCCACCGGCGCTGGTTTGGGCGGCTGGAGTAAGAAGATCAGATATTGAAGAAGCAGCACCGCCATTGTATTAACATCCACCGGTCATTGTTGCTAGAATCGTTTGTGGACTAAGTTGACAAAGACTTTCATACACGTCAACCTAGTAGACCCACAAGTTAGCCTCCAAATCTGTTCCAACAGCATACAACCCGACCTTTCTAGCCAGATTCAAATTAATTTAAAACTAAACATACCTTAATTTACATCCAATGAAGTTTTACCCGCACAAAAACAATAAAATTTAAAATATCAAAATCTGAAAGCAAAAAGTATTTTGGAACTAATTGTATGTTTGCTGTATTTTTTCATTTTATAGCCCATTTATTATTACTTATAGCCCATTTCTTATTACTTATAGCCCATTTTCTAGGCAAGCCCGAATGCTTCCCTCCTCGTCTTGAAAGATTTCCGGCCCAGTAGGGCGTAGAAAAGCTGGATTAGCCATTTTCAGAAAGGAAAAAAACGAACTGGGCTGGTCATGTGGTAAACATATGAAATAAAAGCATGGGCTAGATGGGCCACTGCTCCTGCACAACACAGTTGATACCCTTCTCCATCCCAAAAAAATAACTACACGCTGCTGGGTCCCTACTGTCATCCTCACCATGTATAGTCATCTCCTTATTCCTCTCGGTTGTTAACCATGTTGAAAACACCGGAGGACGGCACCGCGGCGAGCGAACCAAGGTAGAGGACGATGGTGAGGCCTCAGATGGGAATGAACAGGAGCCAGGGAGGATGTGGAGAGTTTTAGGGTGCGATGTGGCCATAATGCATGCGCGGCAGCACAGCCAGCCGTGGGAGGCAAGAGTTGGCGGTCCTGCTGGCGCTGGTTTGGCTTTGGTGGCTGGAGGAAGAAGAGACTGAAGAAACATGACAATCGTTGAATGTCAACCCAACGGTCAAGGTTGGCGCAATCGTTTGTTGACTAAGCCGACACCAAGTAGCATACTTTTTTATATATAGGAAGAAAAGAAAAACTGGGCTCGTTCGCCTCATAACATTCCCTAAACTGCGACCGTTCGATCTTGTGTTGCAACTAAAACTGCGAGGAACATGCGTTTGTCTGGCGTCCTCCTCCGAGGGAACGTTCATCACATAAGTGACTAGCACCCTTGGTTTTCAATCGAGAGGTCTTGGGTTTGAGTCCCAGGAACTCTCAATTTTGTCCTCCTTCCTTCCTTGCAAAAAAAAAAAGAAAATCAAAGACTCGAGAAGGCGTACAGAACAAGCTAGTGTACCAGTATAGAGACGTTGTTGAGTTTTAGAAAAAAGAGAGACGTGCTCATGTAGCTGGTTCGAATCCAGACCTAGACTATGACTATATATGGTGCTATGCTACTCTGCAAGTAATGAAACTGACATATCCAACATTCGCTTCTCCTGTTCTCTTCTTACTCTGCCTAGCATCAGAAGCTCTAGCCGCAGCAACCATATCCGTTGGCTTCTTGTCCACCTGCTCTTCTACAGGCAACAACCAGATATGCGCCAAGTCGCCACCTGTACCATCGCCTGTGGGTCTCACCACACTCCCGCCAGCACATGCACCATAGCCAGTTGCTCATCGGAACCTGCTGTCGTTGGTGTGGTGCCACTGCTGCAAATCACGCAGAGTCATCCGTCGCGTCTCAACCACAATCCTCAACCCTGGCTGAGTCTTCTACAAATGCCCAGATCATGGGGTAATAATATGTTTAAGTGTTGTTCTGCTGCTTTCAATTGCTGATTTTTTTAATAGTTTGGTTGATGATCTTCCAATTTGATTCGTGCAGAAAAGGGAAGATTCGTGTGATTTGTATTTCTGGGAAGTTGTTGATGTGGGGGAATGCAACTATGCTGATTATTTGGTTAGCCAAGGAATCCCAATACCAACAGGTTGGGGTGTTGGACAAGTAACTGAAGGAACGACATAAGAGGAGGATGCAGAGCAGAAGGTTAAAGATGCAGTTCCTCTGATCATGGCCAAGCAACAGTTGTTGAACGGCCTTGGCAGCAATGAGGAGATGAAAGAGCTTGTGAAGATAAGGGGCAAAATTGATGTGCTCTGTAGGATGATTGTCTCTTTATTTGCAGTGTATGTAGCACTCGTGAAGTATTCAGTGGCTATGACATGAGCACTTTGCTGAAATTAGTAATGAATGAAACCTGTTTAGCAGGCTGGGCGGTGTAGTATTTTGAACATCTAATGATTTTATTAAGGGAAATCGGGGGTATCCCCTTTTGCCCATAAATAAATAAATAGCAGAGGCCCTTTTGCTAATAAATAAATAAATTAGCCGAGGCCCTGTGTGGTCAGCTTGTTCCTATTCGAAGACGTCGAGCAAATTTTAGTCCAACAGCAAACTATGTCATTAAATTCAAGTTTCATAGCCAAATATAAGTACAACTAAACAACAATGTCATCATGTTTTAGTCGTCATACAATCACCAAACACAAATCAACAAACATAATAAGTGATGTTCTCACAACAAAATACCAAACAACAAGTTCATCAGGTTTGAGTTGTCATAGCAAACACAATTTCGCATAGTAGATAAAAAACTTCTTCTGACAGGCAAATACGACAAATGCAATCTAATCATCATCCGCAGCCACAGCATCAACATCTTTGCCATGTGTATCAGTCGGAATCGTAATTCCCAACAGTGTCATCTTCTTCTTCATCCTCAATGTCCTCAAACGTTGGCTTCTTCTTGATCAACTCTTGTATGTCCACAGCCCGACGGGCAATCTTTTTGCCAGCATCATTGACGTGATGGTTCTCAAAGATATTAGGAACATCTGTGGAATCTTGTACATCAGGAGCAGTGTAAGCATCATCTTGTTGTCCAACTTCATTGAACGAAATCCTCTGCTCATACCTTTGCAATACTCTCCAGACATCTCTACGTGCAAATGTGTCTTCCAAGAAAAATATCTTTGTTGCTTGATTTGGCAAAATAAAAGGCTCGTTGGTCTGGTACGCCGCCTTGACATTGATGGATTTGAAATAATTATCAGCTCTTGGTTTTGCGATCCTGGAAAACAGGTTATACCAACGACAGCACAACAGAACCACACACCGATGAACCTCGAAACTAGAGATACACAACAACTGAACAATGTTTGTTATGCCGTGCTCATGATGGCACTGTTTTGTGTCTTCCTGCCTTCGTCGCGTGCAAGGTTGTTGTAGCGCACATCTCCAACAACGCAAGATTCATAATGTCTTACCCGAGTATCGGGACCCATTGCTAGTGCGTAAAGGACATCATCAACTGCCTGCCCATCCTCTCGCATCTTATTAACCTATGGTTAGAAAATCGAAAACTTGATCATCTTATGTACTCAATATACTAAAAACACTAACAATGTAATTCAAAAGCTTATATAGCTCTTGAACACTTTCGCAAATCCTGCCATAACCAGTTTGTCAATGTTCCGTGGATTTTTCGGCAGTAACTCCTTTTTGTAGATGCTGCACAACATAATGATCGCGTCAAACATCTAAATATATAATAATGTGCTACAAGTTTAGTAGATTATGATGTATAAGCTGCAGTACTTAGCACTTACTTGATATAAGGTAGTTTCTCAGGACATTTATTCAACACATACCAAACCATTTTGTACAAATCTTTAGGTTTGTCGCCTTGTCGACTCTTCACTGTAACTCGAACAGAACAATCGAAAACATTGATCCCGAGATTGTCTTCACCCACCTCTTTGCTAAGCTAATTAACTGTTTCAATGTATTTTGAGCAGAATGTCAACGCTTCTGTAGCAATGTAGGCCTCTGCAATGGAACCCTCGGGTCTAGCTCCAGTCCTAACATAGCCCTTGAAAGTGCCTAGTCGCCTTTCAATAAGGTACATCCAGTCATATTGTACTAGAACTCTAAGTAGTGCCTCATCATGTAGATGAACAGCCAAATGCACCATCACATCAAAGAAGGCTGGAAGATATATCTTCTCAAGGTCGTATAGGATAGTTGGTATCTTGTCTCTAAGACGCTCCAAAGCATCTATCCTGATATTTCTACTGCAGAGTTCCCTGGAGAATTGTCCCAACTCTGCAATCGCTCAGATAAGTCGTATGCCCAATCCTCTAAGGATAACAGGTAAAACCCTTTGAAGTAGGATGTGGCTGTCATGAGTTTTCAACCCTTGTACCTTGTTTCCATATGCACTGACTCTCCTTTCAGGGTTGGAAGCAAACCCATATGGGAATCTCACATGTGATAGGACCTCACGGAATTCTTTTCTTTTTACCTCGTCCAAGATGTACACAGCTGGTGCCATATCCCGTGGTTTACCTTCATCTTGCACCTGCAAATCCTTTCTGATACCGAGGTGTGTCAAATCAATCCTAGATTTTAAGGTTTCTTTCGTCTTACCTTCAATATTAAGAAGTGTGCCAATAATGCTGTCACATATATTTTTCTCGATGTGCATCACATCAAGATTATGCCGCAGATCCAAATCTTCCAATATGCCAAGTCCCACAAAGTGGACCTGCGGGTAAACAATAATCTCTCTTATACCCTGCCACACTTCCTTTTCCCGCTACCATTATCAGGATGGTTTCCTGGTGTAATATGCCCGACCTTCTCAAATTCCACTTGCAACTCATCAGCGGTGAGCCTCTTTGGCGTATCACGGTTTTCATGCTCTGCATTGAACACATGTCTTCGGTATTTTGTAAGATGCGGCTTGTCCTTGGCAAGGAAACGGCGGTGTCCAATGTAACATATCTTGCTAAGTATTGCGTATGACAGCGGATTCCTATCACAGCGAACACATGCATTGTAACCATGTGTCGTTCACCCTGACATAGTGCCCAAAGCCGGATAATCATGGATGCACTAAATTATAACAACGCGCAGAAAGAAATCAGCTGGTAGGCTGCTATATAGGTCTCGAGTGAGAACACCCCTCCATAGCTGTTGAATTTCCTCCACAAGAGGCTCCATGAATAAATCAAAATCCTTTCAAGGACTTTTTGGACCTGGGATGAGCAAGGCCATCATGTAGTTTGGTTCTTTGGTGCAGAGATTTGGAGGCATGTTGTAAGGTATAACAAGCACTGGCCACATGCTATATGTGGCGCTCTGGTGGCCAAATGGGTTAAATGCATCTAAAGCTAAGTGAAGTCTAATGTTTCTCGTGTCAGCAGCAAACTTTTTGTGTTTCTGATTGAAGCTTTTCCAGTCACTACCATGAGATGGATGGATCATTACATTCTGATCTCTGTACTCTTGGTTCCTAGAATGCCACAGTACATCCTCTATTGTCTCAGCATCATGAAACAACCTCTGCAATCTTGGTATAATTGGAAAATGTCTCAGAACATTATGACGAATCTTCTTCACAGCATCGCCATCTTTCCATCTTGATGATTTGCATTTTGGGCATTCACTTAAGTTGGCATAATCCTTCCGGAACAGAACATAATTATTGTTACAAACATGGATCATATCATATCCAATTCCAACGGCACGAAGGAAATTCTTCATTTTACTGTAGGTGTGTGGCAACTCAGACGCATCTGGGAAAGATTTGCGGAAAGCAGCCAACATCGCATCGAAGGTTTTGTTGGGCATCCGCTCAGATGTCGTCACCTGAAGAAATGTAACCATAGCTGAGAATACCGACAGCTTATTTCCTAGGGTGACAGCCATGTTGCATTGTTCCAACATGCGGGCCCACCATTTTTCTTCTACATGTGAAAGTTCACGAAATGCACGAGCATTTCGTAGCATTGTTTCAATGTTGGACAAACTCACTGGCTCTGCAACCACCACCTCCTCCTCCTCCTCTTCCACCTGAGCATTAGGCAGATCAATATGGTGATCTGCTGCTTCCACATAGTTAGTAAAATTGACGTTCACAGCTTCACCATGATGAACCTACCTAGTATATGTGACCGACATCGCATACAAGTGTAGATGATTTTGCACAGTTGACTGGGGTCTTTTAACTGAATTCATACAACTGCTACATGGGCAGAGCACATCCGATTTCGGACCACCATACTCAGTTATGATAAAGTTCATGAAGGTTTCAACCCCCCTCGACATATGCAGCGGAGAATCTTTGGGCAGAAGCTATCCAAGTCTTGTCCATCTGTTAGACATACAAATTCATTCTTCTACTAGATGTTACAGGAAAAACATATATGTTTCTTATGAAGTCTAAAAAAAAATACCTAGCTCGATGTCTAAAGCTATGGCAAGATATTTGGACAAGCAGATCTAAGTAACGAAATATATGTAAAGCTAATTCAGCAAATGATACATCTCTGTCGTATCTACTTTTCCAAACACTTTTGCCCTTGTTTTGGACTCTAACTTGCATGATTTGAATGGAACTAACCCGGACTGACGCTGTTTTCAACAGAATTGCTATGGTGTTATCTTTGTGCAGAAACAAAAGTTCTCGGAATGACCTGAAATTCACGGAGATTATTTTTGGAAATAATAAAAAATACTGGCGAAAGAATGAAGGCCAGGGGGCCCACACCCTGTCCAAGAGGGTGGGAGGCACGCCTGCCCCCCTAGGGCACGCCCCCTGCCTCGTGGGCCCCCTGGAGCTCCACTGACCTCAACTCCAACTCTATATATTTGTGTTCGGCGAGAAAAAAATCAGAGAGTAAGATTCATCACGTTTTACGATACGGAGCCGCTGCCAAGCCCTAAACTCTCTCGGTTGGGCTGATCTGGAGTCCGTTCGAGGCTCCGGAGAGGAGAATCCGTCGCCATCATCGTCATCAACCATCCTCCATCACCAATTTCATGATGCTCACCGCCGTGCGTGAGTAGTTCCATCATAGGCTTGCTGGACGGTGATGGGTTGGATGCGATTTATCATGTAACCGAGTTAGTTTTGTTAGGGTTTGGTCCCTAGTATAAACTACGTTCTGAGATTGATGTTGCTATGAATTTGCTATGCTTAATGCTTGTCACTAGGGCCTGATTGCCATGATTTCAGATCTGAACCTATTATTTTTTTCATGAATATATGTGAGTTCTTGATCCTATCGTGCAAGTCTATAGTCACCTACTATGTGTTATGATCCGGCAACCCCGAAGTGAAAATAATCGAAACCACTCCCGATGATGACCATACTTTGAGGAGTTCATGTATTCACTATGTGTTAATGCTTTGGTCCGGTACTCTATTAAAAGGAGGCCTTAATATCCCTTAGTTTCCAATAGGACCCCGCTGCCACGGGAGGGTAGGACAAAAGATGTCATGCAAGTTCTTTTCCATAAGCACTTATGACTATATTCGGAATACATGCCTACATTACATTGATGAATTGGAGCTAGTTCTATGCCATCCTATGTTATGACTGTTACATGATGAACTGCATCCGGCATAATTCTCCATCACCGATCCAATGCCTACGAGATTTTCACATATTGTTCTTCGCTTATTGACTTTTCCGTTGCTACTGTTACAATCACTACAAAACCAAAACTATTACTTTTGCTACCGTTACAATTACTATCATACTACTTTGCTACTAAATACTTTGCTGCAGATACTAAGTTATCCAGGTGTGGTTGAATTGAATTGACAACTCAACTGCTAATACTTGAGAATATTCTTCGGCTCCCCTTGTGTTGAATCAATAAATTTGGGTTGAATACTCTACCCTCAAAAACTGTTGCGATCCCCTATACTTGTGGGTTATCAAGACTATTTTCTGGCGCCGTTGCCGGGGATTGTTTGAGTCACTTGGGATTTATATCTGCTGGTCACTACGAACAACTTGAAAGACGAGAAAACAAAAATGTATCCCTCAACTACGAGGGGAGGTACGGAACTGCCATCTAGCTCTGCACTTGATTCGCATACATTTTGAGTAAGCTTGCGACACCTAAACCCGCTTACGCTATTAATTACGATATGTCGCATGTTATTGATGATGCCACTTCTGCTATGCATGATACTTATGATGAAACTACTTCTATGCTTGATACTACTATGCCACTTGGTGAATTTCTTGATGAACAACTTGCTAGGGCTATAGAGAATGAAATTATTGAAACTAATAATATTGATGAAAGTGATGATGAAGATTGTCCCCCTAAATATGAATTGCCTGTTGTGCCTGAGGATTATGTTATGGATGAAGAATCTGCTAGAGACTTTCTTGCTTGCAATGATAGAAGTGATCTTAAGAAATTATTAGCTAAACTGAAACAAAAATCTCTGAATGCTAGAATGAAATATGACCCTGCTTTTGCTACTTCACCTATCTTTGTTACTGATAAGGATTATGATTTCCCTGTTGATCCTGATATAATTACTTTGGTTGAATCTGGTCCTTTCTATGGCTATGAATCTGAAACTGCTGTGGCACATCTTGCTAAATTAAATGATATAGCCACCCTGTTCACTAATGATGAGAAAACTCGCTACTACTATATACTTAAAATATTTCCGTTCTCATTAAAGGGTGATGCTAAGATATGGTTTAATTCTCTTGATCCTGGTTGTGTGCGTAGTCCCCAGGATATGATTTATTACTTCTCTGCGAAATATTTCCCTGCTCATAAGAAACAAGCTGCCTTAAGGGAAATATATAATTTTGTGCAAATTGAAGAAGAGAGTCTCCCACAAGCTTGGGGGAGGCTTCTCCAATTACTTAATGCTTTGCCTGATCATCCTCTTAAGAAAAATGAAATACTTGATATCTTTTATAGTGGACTAACCAATGCTTCCAGAGACCACCTGGATACTTGTGTTGGTTGTGTTTTCGGGGAAAGAATTGTCGATCAAGCTGAAATTCTATTGAATAATATGTTGACAAATGAAAATAATTGGACACTTCCTGGACCAACTCCTAAGCCAACTCCAAAGAAAAGGGGTGTTCTATTTCTCAGTCCTGAAGATATGCAAGAGGCAAAGAAATCTATGAAAGAAAAAGGTATAAAAGCTAAAGATGTTAAGAATTTACTTCCTGTTGAAGAAATACATCGTTTTAATTTACCGCCTGTTGAAGAAGCACATGGTCTTGATAACCTGACACAGGTAGTAAAGGTAAATTCTCTTTATTGACTTGATGAAGGTGATATTCCTCGTTATAAATCTGCTAGTCAATGCTTAGATGAGTTTGATAGTTTTATTGTTAAACAAGAAAACTTCAATGCTTATGTTGGTTGACAATTGAAACACAATACTTATATGATTGAACACTTGAGTGATTCTATGTCTAGAGTTAAAGGTGAACTTAAACTCATTAGTAAACATGCTTCTATGGTTACCACTCAAGTAGAACAAGTACTTAAAGCTCAGAATGATTTGCTCAATGAATTAAATAATAAGAAGAATGATAATGATGTTAGAGTTGTAACCAGAGGGGGTAGAATGACCCAGGAACCTTTGTATCCTGAAGGTCACCCCAAGAGAATTGAGCAAGATTCTCAGAGAACTAATGTTGATGCACCTAGTCCTTCTAAAAGGAAGAAAAAGAAAAATGATAGGACTTTGTATGCTTCTAGTGAACCTGTTGTAGACACGCCTGAGAATCCCAATGATATTTCTATTTCTGATGCTGAAACACAATCTGGTAATGAACATGAACCTAGTGATAATGTTAATGAAGATGTTCATGTTGATGCTCAACCTATTAATGATAATGATGTAGAAATTGAACCCGCTGTTGATCTTGATAACCCACAATCAAAGAATCAATGTTATGATAAGAGAGACTTTGTTGCTAGGAAGCACGGTAAGGAAAGAGAACCATGGGTTCAGAAACACATGCCTTTTCCTCCCAAACCATCAAAGAAAAAGGATGATGAGGATTTTGAGCGCTTTGCTGAAATGATTAGACCTATCTTTTTGCGTATGAGTTTAACTGATATGCTTAAAATGAATCCTTGTGCTAAGTACATGAAAGAAATTGTCACTAATAAAAGAAAGATACCGGAAGCTGAAATTTCCACCATGCTAGCTAATTATACTTTTAAGGATGGAATACCAAAGAAGTTAGGAGATCCAGGAGTACCCACTATACCATGCTCCATTAAAAGAAACTATGTTAGAACTGCTTTATGTGATCTTGGAGCTGGTGTTAGTGTTATGCCTCTCTCTTTATATCGTAGACTTGATTTGAATAAGTTGACACCTACGGAAATATCTTTGCAAATGGCCGACAAATCAACTGCTATACCCGCTTTGTGAGGATGTGCCTGTTGTGGTTGCAAACGTTACTATTTTAACGGACATTTTTATTCTTGATATTCCCGAGGACGATAGTATGTCTATTATTCTTGGAAGACCCTTTTTGAATACTACAGGGGCTTTTATTGATTGCAACAAAGGCAATGTCACATTTCATGTTAATGGCAATGAGCATACGTGTCGGTGCGGAACGACACCTATGGGATCACAAGAATCCCTAATACGGTTGCCGGGGCGCAGGATTGTGAGAAGAGCAGGATCAGCAGCTAGCACAAGGATCGTTTACCCAGGTTCGGGCCGCAAATATGCTTAATACCCTAGTCCTGCTTTGGTGGCTGTATTTCAGAGAGTTCTTAAGCTCTCGAACTAGCTATGGTGGATGCGCCGTTTCAAAGAGCCGAATTCTTCTCCAGTACGCCATGGGACTCCTTTTATAGTCGAAAGGGGCTGCCACAGTGGCACACAGGAGGTGGAAAGGCATACAGTGCTACGAGCTTATCGCTCGTATTACAGGACAAGACGCATTTAATACATCGCTTAGGTGTCCCCTTGCTTTATTGGGGACGGGAACGAGGCTCGTCCCATCCGTCGCGGCTCCTCCTTGCTTCCACACGCGCCCTGGTCAGTGACGCATGCGGCGCCATGTAGGCAGGCAGGCAGCTGAGGTGGCGCGGTGGCAAAGTCTTCACGAAGATCTGCATGCCGCCACGCAGGCGCTTGCTGAGTTGGCCTGGGAGCTGCATGTTGCCACGCAGGTGCCTGCCCAGCTGGTTGGGCACGCAGCTGCATGCGAACGGCAGTGGAGACATGGCTGGTGCGGGCCTGGAGGTGGCCCTACTAGCGCCCTTGGCGAGGGCCTTGCCGGGTGGCCCGGCAAGGGCCTTGCCTTGGCGTGCTGTTGTCCCTGGCAAGGATCTTGCCGAGGGTCTTGTGGCTCCCCTCAGCAAGGATGTTGCAGAGGATCGTTGTCTTTTAATCCTCATCTGATCTTGAATATTCCTTGTCTTCACAAAGATCTGCATGCCACCATGGAGGTGCCTCTCGAGCCCTGGCCCAACGTGGTTGATGGTGTTGGAGACCGTGGGCTCAAGGGTGGTGCACTCCGCTGGTGTTGGACGAGCCGCCCCGACAAGGGCCTTGCCGGGGCCGCGGAGGCTGCCCCGGCAAGGGTCTTGCCGGGGGAACCTGCTTCGTCTCTCTGCTCTTTTGTGGTCTCGGCCTTGGCGTTGCTCTGGATGTCTTGGGCTTCGGTTTCTCTCCGGCTTCCCTCTTTGCCCTGCTATGTGTGGCCGCTGCACGCAGCTCTGACTGCCCGTGCACAATTAAAGGGGTACAAAGGTGCGCCCCTACTTTTGTACACCGACTGGAGCCCCCGGGCCTGGGCCACACATAAGCGTGACACGTTGTTGGGCCAGGCCCAGAATGGTGAGCGGGTAAGAGGGGTGGATTTGACCGTGGTAATTCTCTGTCCGCTGCGCTTCTCCATGACCCGCGCGACATGGGGGAGTGGCGCGTGACGTGGGCGGCATGCGTGGGGTGGTTCCCGCACGCATGCGTCACATCGTGGTTAATGGGTAAAGAGGCGGCCCGCGTCTTCCCCGTAAAAAGGGAATAACTGCGGGCGCGCTACTCATTTTACCCCCTTGTGTCTTCTCCAATCTCAGAGTCGCCGCCCCCTTCTCCTTCCTCCCTAAGCTTCGTTCTTTCTCGCCGTCACTGTGTCTCCGCCGCCTTCTGTCTCTTGCTCCCCCTAGCCGCCATGGCGCCCAAATCCACCAAGGGCAAGGGAGTGGCGAAGGACGCCGGAGCGGCGGAGCCGCCGGAGAGCGCGCTGGTGGCACAGAGGACGCAACTCGCCTACTTCCCTTCGACGGTCGACGTGTTCGAGCTTCGGGAGCCCTTCAAACCCCTGTGGGGGGTAAAGACGGGGCATCCAGCTACGCGTCGTCCCCGCCAATTGCACAGAGGCCGCCCCAAACTTGTACCCTTTCTTCGTTGATTACTTCTCCTGCGGGCTCTGTCCTCCCTTATCCGATTTCTTCAGCGACGCCATGCACACCTACGGCTTCCACCATTTGGATTTTACTCCACACTCTGTGACTTGCATGGCTCTTTTCGCGCACCTCTGCGAGGGCTTCGCCGGGGTGCATCCCAACATGGCGCTCTTCTTCCACTATTTCTCCCCTCGGATCCAACCGGGGGGCGCCATCTCTGGTTGCATCACCTGGATCCCAAGGTCCAAGGGGGCGTACCCGGAGGGCGCCATGAAAGAGAGTTGGGTAGAATGGCGGGGCTGGTGGTGCTGGATCAAGGAGAAATACCCGCCAGCGTTCTGCTCCGCAGAAGCAATTGGGGCGACATCGACGCCGATGACTAGAAGCTCACGATCGCCACCACAAAGGATCCTTCGGCTCACCGAGGCCGGGCTCACCCTTGAGATGATCGGGGCGGAGTTCATCCGCCGCCGCATCTCTCCGCTGCACGACAAGGGGCGGCCGGCCTGGCTCTTCATGAAAGCCGCTGACATCATGAGGCTTCGCCCCGGCCTCGACCACAACTTCACGGTGATGGGGCACGCTCACTTCTGCCAGTGTCTCTTTCAGCTCGACGTGGGCCGCGACGGCGAGGTCGAGCGGACCCGTAAGGCTGCGAGGGCCGCTGCGAAGGCCGGCAAAGTCGCCAAGGGGCCTTTATTCCGGTTGCCGGCAGGAGTGGTCCCGCTGAGCAACAACTCGCGTCGGACCGACATCATCGCCATGATGCCGCTCTACAACGAGCATGGCCCGGACCCGAGCTGGGTCGAGCCGGAAGACATCCAGGTGCAGCAGTTCTTCGACTCCTTGCATGAGGGGTACGTAACCGACGAGCCACGGCTCATCTAGGACCCCACCCAGGTGGAGCTGGACTACATCGCCCTCCGGGTGGCGGAGGCGAAGCTTGCCGAGGAGGCCGGCAGCACCGGCGGTGTGGAGGACAAGGCCGTGGCAGAAGCGGGGGAGAACGAGTTCGCCCAGTGGGCGGAGCGCCCACTGGGGAGGCCAGCAGCGTCGGCGCCGGGGCTCCTCTCGTCGAAGACGTGGTCGGCGAGTCGTTGGGGGAGGAGGCCGATGAGGAGGAGGTCATTGCCGTCGACCCTTCGGCCACGGGAAGTGGGCGAGCCCAGCGGCGGGCCATCTCTGGCGAGCCGGTGCGGTCTGGCAGGGCTGTCCCATAGCAGCGGGCCCAGGAGAGGTCTGCACGCCAAACCCGGGGTGCGGCGGCGAGGAAGCTGGCGAAGGCCGCAGTGGCGAAGAAGAAGGTAACTGCATCCTCTTCGACCAGGCGTAGCTTGACTCCACCTTCTTCCCCCCCTCCGGTAGACGTCGGCACGAAGGTCGACTTCGACTACGGGTCCCTCAGCCCAAGGAGGAAGAGTAAGGCAATAGAGGAGGAGATGAATGTCGAGTAAGAAACTTGCTCTTTTTCTCCATCTCTGTTTCCTCAGTCCGTGCCGCATGTCTTGACTTGTTTTCATCCTTGTAGGGACGCGGAGATGCTGGCCCAGAGAGTGAAGAGGGCCAAGGCCTCAGCGGGTGGCCAGCCCCCGGCTGGTGCTTCAAGGGCGCCACTAGTGGTGTTGAGCAGCCCGAACAGCAGCCCCTGGCGCAGCCCCAGCATACGTTCACCACTCACCCCTCGTCGACATGTGTCAGGGGTATGATACTTTGGCGCCGACCTTGCCGCGTATGCAGGAGGAGAGCAGCAGTAGCAGGAGCCACAGAGGGCCACTCTCAACACACCGCCCCCATCTACCACACCGCCTCGATGGTCGTCCCCGGCAAGGGCGCCAGGCACAGAGCCCACGCACATGGATGAGGAGGAGGAGAACCTGGGCGCTGGTGGCTTCGCCTCGGCGCTAGATGTTTGCGGGGAGGGGACTTCTGCTTCCCAGCCTGGCATTGGTAAGTCTCTGGCCTTCCGTCCCTGCTCTCTCTCTCTTCTTTTTGAATCCTTGATCATGGCTCTACCTCACCCTCTTCTTGATATCCAGATTGTCTCTCGGCGGACCGGGAGGACCTGGACACCGTCATCGAGGACGTGGCCAAGGATGCCGCGGCGGAGGCCGAGAAGATCAGTGCCAAGGAAAACGCCAGTGGTGCTGCGGAGGATGCCGTCAAAGGGCCTGCCAGGGAGCCCGGCAGGGCTACTGCCGAGGAAACTGGCAAGGGGCCTACCGGAGAGACCGGCGAGGCCACCGCCGAGGAGGAGGTGGTCTATGACCAGCCTTCCTCCTCCGCTGCCTCTGGCTCCGGCAAGTATCTAAGGGTGGGCGACGATCTGTTCGTCCACCTTCCAGGCGTGTCGAGCACCAGAACGCCCGTCGAGGGAGAGGTGTTCGACGACGAAGTGCTTGCCGCCGCCGGGCTCGAGGTCATCGACGAGCCGAGCGCTGGTGGTGATGGCTCCCAGGAGGAGCGGCTCCTCGAGGCCATGGGCGCCAGCTTCCGGAAGCTCCAGGCGCTCCACCGGCCTGGACAAGGCCAAGTCCAAGATGGCCGTGGCGGAGAAGGCACAGGCGGACCTCAAGGTGCGCATCGCCGAGGCGCAGACTTAGTTCCGCCAAGCCTGTGAAGAGCTGAAGACCCCCCGGGGTGAGCTGGCCAAACGCGAGGTGGAGCTCACCATGCAGCGGGCTGACATCGAGAAGGCCCAAGAGACGGTGGAGAACTTGGCCGGCGCCGAGGCCGCGCGAACCCAGCACGAGGCCGCACTAAACTCCCAGGAGGAGGATCTCGCCAAGCGTGAGGCGGACATCGATGCCAAACTCCACGCCAAGGACAGGGAGGTGGAGAAACTTGTCTTGCAGCGGACCCAATAGCTGGAGCAGAGCCACAGGGAGGAGTTCAATGCCCAGGCTCTGGTTCACGCCGGCAAGATGAAGGAGCTGGAGGTGGAGCAGGACGGGATGAAGGAGCAGGCCCTGAAGATGTCCCAGGAAAAGGACACGCTCAACGGCGCCCTGACGGAGGCGCAGGGCGCGGTCATCAGCAGGGCCGGGGAGCTTTCCGAGGCCAACCACTCCATCAAAGACCTCAAGCTGAAGCTGGAGGACCTCGAGGAGATGCTCTCAGAGGCCAAGGGTCGGGAGGAGACCCTGGCCAAGGATCTGGAGGCCGAGAAGCTGCAGCGGAGGAACGAAGCCGCCAGCCACAAGGATTTCGTGGAGGGCGAGAATCGATGGATCAGTCGCCTTGAAGACGTCTCTGGCAAGATCACCACGTAGCTAGCCGCCATGGGGATGCCAAATGTGAGGTACGCCATAGAGCGCAGCGGGACCACCAACGCCAAGCTGACCCTGTTCTTCGGGGGTGTTCTCGGGGCCCTAGAGCAGTTCCACTCCAACAGGGCGGCTTCACCGGCCGACGAGAATCGAAGTCTCTGCCGGGTTGCCATGACCAAGGTCCTCACCATGGTGACGTACTGGAACCTCACCCTTGACTTCGTCGCCGCGCTGGACAGCTTGCCGGAGGATACTGACCTCGCGCCGCTCAGGGAGTGTATTAAGCCCATCATCAGCCTCATCGACGGAATTCAAAGGGTGGAGGGCCAGCGCCGGGACTAGGCACCCCGTTTCTTATCGCCGCTGCAGGTTCATGACCAAGACAATTTCTATCTTTAGTTAGAACCGCAGCAACAACTTGATGTAATATAACTTTGCAGTACTTTGATATTATGCATGTTATTTTCCTGTTCGACCTCTCTCTGTATGTCCACCCTATGTTTATCGGGTAGGCTTGCTGGCGCGTAAACCCAGGGCGGCGTCTTGAGGACGGATCCCCATTGGCCTGTTGGGTGTGCTTGCTGCCGGGCGAACCACCTTACCGCCCTTAATGCGGCCGCCTGAACTGTCGAGCTTGAGTCGAGTCAGAATCAAGAGCGTTGCCAGGTGCGGAAGGCTACCCCGCCACTCTCGACACGACGGCTTGAGCTGTTGAGCAGACTCGAAACAGAACAAGGGCGTTGCCAACCGCGGGAGGGCCCCCTTGCGTGTAGGTTTCCCATACATAGGCAGGATCTCCGAGGATGATAACCTTATATACAAAAGGAAATAGCTCAAGGCTCTGAATGACTTAGATTTCTTGCTTGGTTGCCGCTCTGGCGTCCTTCATGCTCGCAGGCGGCGTCGTTTTCTCCCGGCCATCTTCTTCTTTTAGAAGCCATGGCGATGAAGAACCGCTCGGCTAACTACTAGACAAGATTCTCACAATTGCACCCCCTACCTGGCGCGCCAAAGATGTCGGTGTGGAACGACACCTATGGGATCACAAGAATCCCTACTACTGTTGCCGGGGCGTAGGGTTGTGAGAAGAGCAGGAGCAGTAGTCGGCACAAGGAACGTTTACCCAGGTTCGGGCCGCAAGGATGCGTAATACCCTAGTCCTGCTTTCGTGGCTGTATTTCAAAGAGTTCTTAAGCTCTCGAACTAGCTATGGTGGATGCGTGGTTTCAAAGAGCCGAATCCTTCTCCAGTACGCCATGGGCCTCCTTTTATAGTTGAAAGGGGCTGCCACAGTGGCAAACAGGAGGTCGAAAGGCGTACAGTGCTACAAGCTTATCGCTCGTATTACAGGACAAGACGCATTTAATGCATCGCTTAGGTGTCCCCTTGCTTTATTGGGGACGGGAACGAGGACCATCCCGTCCGTTGCCGCTCCTCCTTGCTTCGACACGCGCCCTGGTCAGCAACGCATGCGGTGCCATGTAGGCAGGCAGGCAGCTGAGGTGGCGGGGTGGCAAAGTCTTCACGAAGATCTGCATGCCGCCACGCAGGCGCTTGCTGAGTTGGCCTGGGAGCTGCATGTTGCCACGCACGTGCCTGCCCGGCTGGTTGGGCAGGCAGCTGCATGCGAACGATGGTGGTGACCGTGTTGGTGCGGGCCTGGAGGTGGCCCTGCTGGCGACCTTGGCGAGGGCCTTGCCGTGGCATGCTATTCTCCTCGGCAAGGCTCTTGCTGTGGGTCTTGTGGCTCCCCTCGACAAGGATTTTGCCGAGGATTGTTGTCTTTTAATCCTCATCTGATCTTGAATATTCCTTGTATTCACAAAGATCTGCATGCCACCATGGAGGTGTCTCCCGAGCCCTGGCCCAATGTTGTTGATGGTGTTGGAGACCGTGGGCTCAAGGGTGGTGCGCTCCGCTGGTGTTGGACGAGCCGACCCGACAAGGGCCTTGCCGAGGCCGCAGAGGCAGCCCCGGCAAGGGTCTTGCCGGGGGAACCTGCTTCGTCTCTCTGCTCTTTTGTGGTCTCGGCCTTGGCGTTGCTCTGGCTGTCTTGGGCTTTGGTTTTTCTTCGGCTTCCCTCCTTTGCCCTGCTACGTGTGGCTGCGGCGCGCGGCTCTGACTGCCCGTGCACAAGTAAAGGGGTACAATGGTGAGCCCCTACTTTTGTACACCGACAATACGGTACACTTTCCGAGGAAACAACCTCAAGTTCATAGTATAAACTCTATTGGAAAAATTCCATCGATTATTTTTGGAGGTTTTGAATTCCTCTTCCTACTGCCAAGAAGAAATATGATATTCTTATTATTGGGGACGTGCATATCCCCGTTGAGGTTACATAGTGTTATTCGAAATTTCTCCGGTTCCATGTTATACGGAATGAGTTTGTTAACAAGACTTGATCAACCTTGTTAGTGGATTCCTTTTGATGAGCATGAGATGGATGAAGTTAGAAGGCACAACCTTCTGTACCCTCCTTTTACTTCTATTATTTAGATTAAATAAAGTAAAATTAGTATTTTCTGTCAATTTTCAGATTTTTCCGTGCAATAAAAAGTACCCCGAAAATAAAAAGTTCTCCAAATGCCAGAAAAATTGAAATATGATTTTTTCTGGAATATTTGAGAATATCTGGCACTAAGAACACAGCATGGGGAGCAAGCACCTGGCCATGAGGGTCCAGGGCGTGCCCACACCCCCTGGGCACGCCCCCTGCCTCGTGGGCCCATGGTGGCTCCCCTCCACTTATTCCAGCCACCACACACTCCTTCTTCCTCCCAAAAAATCACCAACCAGCTTAAGCACGAGTTCTAACTCATTTTGCTGCCATTTTTGATCTCCTTGCTGAAAGCACCTCTCAGGAAACTGCTTTGGGGGATTGTTCCTTGGTATGTGACTCCTTTAAATGTCCAATTAGTTTTTGTTCTAGTGATTTATTCATTGCAAATTTGTGTTGTCTAGGTGACCATGTTCTTGAGCTTGCATGTCAAATTTATATCGTCCCAAGTAGTTCTAATGCATGATATAGTCTTTAGGCACTTGTGGGAGTAGCTGCTATCAATTTTGCTGAGTTTGGTTCACTTTTATTTGAAGTTACTAAAAATTTCAGAAATTTTCAGAAAAATGATGAAGAGATTTTTGAGGGGTTCGTCGAGCCGAAGCTCGAAGGAAAAGCAAAGTGAAGAAGAAGAAATGCCCAAGTACAATCTCCCTCTCACCGTGGAAGTTCGGCCGTGTGAATGGCCTTGTGGTGATATCTTGAGAGCAGCCGGGATTTATGATGATTTTTATGAATTGGCTGACAATGCAGGCCTCACCGACTTCCTCCGAGACCAACGCGAACAGTACCTCTTACTCACTAATATCTTTGTGCAAAATTTTCATTTCCATTCTAGGAGGTCTCCACCTTCGGTGGATTTTTATTTATATGATGAGTATAAGGAGATGACCCTTCATGAATTTTGTGAGGTTTGCAAGTTGCCTTTTCCGGGCAGCGTAGAGGAACCACATTGTGACGATGTGGAGGGGTTTATTGATACAATTGCTGTAGGGGAAACTAGGAAATTTTCCGATGCAAGAATCACTAGCATACATTTTCCTGTTTTACGTTATTTTGCATTATTTGCTAGTAGTGCTTAATTGGTCGCGGAAACTGTGGAAACCTGAGTGCCCCTGATATTTTTATTTTGTGCCATGCCTTATTTCGTGATGACACATTTAGTATGGGCGCTATTGTTGCAAAGCGGTTAAACCTTAACCGTACTAAGGGCCCCATCTTGGGAGGCATCTTTGCCTCGCGCCTCGCTGCATACTATAACATACCTATTAGGCATTATGAGAAAGAAGAAAAATTGATGCCTCCTATTTATCTAGATTATAAGGGTATGATAGCACATGATTTTATTGTTAAGAATAGGGAAAAGGCGCTTAAGTACAAATTAATATTTGGTAAAAATCGTCCTGAGACTATTACCTTGCCCGATCCTTCCTTGTTTGATTTATCTGCAGGCGAGTACCTTGTTTCGTTGGAGGCATTTCATGCCTACCGGAACCTTACATCAGCTACAGAGCCAGAGCCGGAACCACAATTTGATCCTCCACGACAGTCTGATTACCAGTGGGATCCGGAGGTGATTGCCAACCAGTGGCAATCCGAGGCTTCATCTCAGTACGACGCCAGTTACAACTTTGGATATCCGCCAGGCCAGCCGTGGCCATAGACCAACTTATGCCGAAAGCCTAAGCTTGGGGGAGTATGTATTTTTCTCACCGACATTACATTTATGTTCACACACTCATTGCTAGATGTCGGTGCTCATACTTTTTCACTGTAATATCCATGCTAGTTTATTTCCCTTTTTCTTGCTTTCTTCTTGTGTGTTTGAAAAACCTTAAGAAAACCAAAAAAAATTAGTTGTAGCGTTTAGCTAGTTTACTTTCATGCTTGTAGTAGTAGTAATTAAAAAGAAAACCCAAAAAGATTTCTTATTCTTCTTTTGCTTGTTGGGAGCTTTCCCGTGTAAATAGTTTTATTTCTTTTCTTTGAGGGTCGATGGGAGAATACCATAATGAAAATGTCGAAGGGGCTCTTATATGCATTATTGTTGATTTAACCAAGAGCCCATATTGCCTTGTCTTCTTCTTTTTATTGAATGCTTGCAGATTCCAGCTTAGTCCAATGCACGTGCACTATTACTATTATACACATCGTTCGGTCATGCAAGTGAAAGGCAATTATGACAATATATGATGAACTGATTGAGATGAGAGAAGCTGGTATGAACTCGACCTCTCTTGTTTTTGTAAATATGATTAGTTCATCGTTCCTGATTCAGCCTATTATGAATGAACATGTTTGCAATGACAATTAGGGATTATAGTTGCTTATGCCATGCTTAATTAGATAGGAGTTTATAATGGTTTACCTTGCATGCCAACATGCTATTAAAATGGTTGTGATGTGGTATGATAAGGTGGTATCCTCCTTTGAATGATTCAAGTGACTTGACTTGGCACATGTTCACGCATGTAGTTGAAACAAAACCAACATAGCCTTCACGATATTTATGTTCATGGTGGATTTTATCCTACTCATACTTGCACTCAATGTTTATTAATTTTAACGCATGTTCATGACTGTTGTCGCTCTCTACTTGGTCGCTTCCCAGTCTTTTGCTAGCCTTCATTTGTACTAAGCGGGAATACTGATTGTGCATCCAATCCCTAAACCCCAAAGTTATTCCATATGATTCCACTATACCTTCCTATATGCGGTATCTACCTGCCGTTCCAAGTAAATTTGTATGTTCCAAACTCCAAACCTTCAAATGAAATTCTGCTTTGTATGCTCGAATAGCTCATGTATCAACTAGGGATGTCTGTATCTTCCATGCTAGGCGTGTTATTCTCAAGAGGAGTGGACACCGCTCCTCACTCATGAGAAAATGGCTGGTCACCGGGATGCCCAGTCCCATGCTTTATGCAAATCAAATCAAAATAATTGCAAACAAAACTCCCCCGGGACTCTTGTTAGTTGTAGGCACTTGTTGTTTCGAGCAAGCCATGGATTGATGCTTGTTGGTGGAGGGGAGTATTAACTTTACCATTCTGTTTGGGAACCGCCTATAATATGTGTAGCATGGAAGATATCGCCATCTCTCGGTTGTTATGTTGACAATGAAAGTATACCGCTCAAAATATTATTTATCTCTATTTCAAAACCGAGCTCTGGCACCTCTACAAATCCTTGCATACCTCTGCGAAGGGCCTATCTATTTACTTTTATGTTGTGTCATCACCCTCTTATTAAAAAGCAATAGTTAGAGAGCCTCGCTATCATTTGCATTCATTACTATTAATCTATATTGGGTATGACTATGATTGGATATCTTTTACCATGAATTACAATGTCTAGTCAGTCCTTGGTCTTCAGAGGTGCTCTGCATTTATGTTTTGCGGTCTCAGAAAGGGCTAGCGAGATACCATCTTGTTATATCATATTATGATTGTTTTCAGAAAGTGTTGTCACCCGAGATTTATTATTATTGCTCGCTAGTTTATTATGCCATTGATATGAGTAAACATGAGACCTAAGTGTTATTGTGAATATGGTTAGTTAATAATCCTTGCTGAAAACTCGAATGCTGGCTTTACATATTTACAGCAATAGGAGCAAATAGAGTTTGTAAAAGTTTTTCTCTATCACTTTCAGTTTATCAACTGAATTGCTTGAGGACAAGCAAATGTTTAAGCTTGGGGAGTTGATACGTCTCCGTCGTATCTACTTTTCCAAACACTTTTGCCCTTGTTTTGGACTCTAACTTGCATGATTTGAATGGAACTAACCCGGACTGACGCTGTTTTCAACAGAATTACTATGGTGTTATCTTTGTGCAGAAACAAAAGTTCTCGGAATGACCTGAAACTCCACAGAGATTATTTTTGGAAATAAAAAAAATACTGGCGAAAGAATCAAGGCCAGGGGCCCCACCCTGTCCACGAGGGTGGGAGGCGCCTTTGCCCCCTAGAACGCACGCAGCGCCTCGTGGGCCCCCTGGAGCTCCACCGACCTCAACTCCAACTCTATATATTCGTGCTCGGGGAGAAAAAATCAGAGAGAAAGATTCATCGCGTTTTACAATACAGAGTCAGCGCCAAGCCCTAAACTCTCTCGGGAGGGCTGATCTGGAGTTCGTATGGGGCTCCGGAGAGGGGAATCCGTCGCCATCGTCATCATCAACCATCCTCCATCACCAATTTCATGATGCTCACCGCCGTGCGTGAATAATTCCATCGTAGGCTTGCTAGACGGTGATGGGTTGGATGAGATTTATCATGTAATCGAGTTAATTTTTTTAGGGTTTGATCCCTAGTATCCACTATGTTCTGAGATTGATGTTGCTATGACTTTGCTATGCTTAATGCTTGTCACTAGGGCCCGAGTGCCATGATTTCAGATCTGAACCTATTATGTTTTCATGAATATATGTGAGTTCTTGATCCTATCTTGCAAGTCTCTAGTCTCCTATTATGTGTTATGATCCGGCAACCCCGAAGTTACAATAATCGGGACCAGTCCCGGTGATGACCATAGTTTGAGGAGTTCATGTATTCACTATGTGTTAATGATTTGGTCCGGTACTCTATTAAAAGGAGGCCTTAATATCTCTTAGTTTCCAATAGGACCCCGCTGCCGCGGGAGGGTAGGACAAAAGATGTCATGTAAGTTATTTTCCATAAGCACGTATGACTATATTCGGAATACATGCCTACATTACATTGATGAATTGGAGCTAGTTCTATGTCACCCTATGTTATGACTGTTACATGATGAACCGCATCCGGCATAATTCTCCATCACCGATCCAATGCCTACGAGCTTTTCACATATTGTTCTTCGCTTATTCACTTTTCCGTTGCTACTGTTACAATCACTACAAAACCCAAAAATATTACTTTTGCTACCGTTACCGTTACTATCATACTACTTTGCTACTAAATACTTTCACGCAGATACTAAGTTATCCAGGTGTGGTTGAATTGACAACTGAACTGCTAATACTTGAGAATATTCTTTGGCTCCCCTTGTGTCGAATCAATAAATTTGGGTTGAATACTCTACCCTCAAAAACTGTTGCGATTACCTATACTTGTGGGTTATCAGCAAACAGATTTGAATGCTAAATTATGGCAGGCTGTTTCAGCAGTCAATGAGGCCGAGCACACAGCCATCGAACTACCGAAGGCCATCTCAGCAACAAAGTTCGAGTATAAAACGGTGTAGAGCTATTTCACCAAACAGATTGGCCACTAGACCATGGCTATGGTAGGATATTTTAGCAACTAATCGGGCTTGGTATGCCATCTCAGCTAAGCATATTGAGTGAAGAAGAGGGAAAGGAATCTTCTTAAGCAGAGCATATTGATTGTAAACTATTTCGACAAACAGTGAGATTAAGAGCGTCTATCAGCTAACATTCGGCGCTACACCGACATGCGCGGGGCCTCAGTCTAGAATGCGCGTACCGTGGGAGAAGCTGACCGCCGTGCGTCTCCACGGGAACGTCGCCGGCGGTGGCTGCACTGACCACCGTGCATCTCCACAAGAACGTCGCCAGCGTGGCGGCACGGCTAGAGGACGGTAGTCTATGAGAGCATACTATGGGAGTGAGAGGATTGCCGTGCGTCCCCTCGATGAACCGCGGCGCCGACGTATCGGCGCGACGGGGAGGGCGGCTTTGGCAGAGCGAATTGAGTGGAGGGGGGCGAGGGCAGGTGGTTTGGGGAATATTATTGGCTAGCTGGCCGAAGGGCGATTGAATTTGGGATTTGGGGGAATTTGGGGGGGGGGGGTCGCGCGGTAGGCGGGGGGAGATTGGCGCATGGTCGGTTTCTCCAAGTGCAGTCCCATGTGTCAGTGAAGAGGCAAGCCGAAGCGCATTTCGTTTACGTGAGCCGTGTGTAGGACCGACGTGTGTGGGGTGCTATGCGACCGCGACAGGGGTCCTGTGAGTGTACCGCTTTTTTTCTTTTAAACTTAGTGGTTCGCCCCCTCAAAAATAACTTGGTGCTTCGCGCGATCCATCGATACTACTACTAGTAATCCGGTAATCCCGACTAAAAGCAGTAGCGCGGAGTCTTTTCCAGCGATATCTTTGGGAGGTTGGCTTAGTTGGATTTTTTAGGACGAGTAATGCTACACCTACATAATCCCAGTTATGTAATTAACGTAATGTAAAATGTGTGAGCTGTTGATTGTAGATTGGGGAAGGGAGGGGCCCACCACCATGAAAATCAGGGAGGAGAGAGAGAGAGAGAGGCAATTTACGTTAACCCTTTCGTAGGTTCCCGTAGATGTAAAAAGATGTGAAATGCGTGAATGTGTAGTGGGCGTACTATTGGAGTGCCTAAGATAAATTATGTATGTAGACCCTACGTGCTTATTTACTTCGCATGTTAGCTTTGTCTCGAGTCAAACCTTCTAAGTTTATACACACAAAAACGAATCATCATTCAATGTACTCCTACAATATATCTTACTATTATTGTGGCAGTTCATATACATCGGACGAGACTAATGCAAACACAGAAGATTTTCATTACATTCCGAACTTTTATAGGGCAGAAAAATAAAAGAAACCCGATCCTAAACCTATTCTACGGTGGTGACCGACGTCCTCCATCTGCGATTTGCATGTATGGGGGCGGGGTTCAAGACCCTTCAAGTGAAGGCGCGGTCTCCGGCGAGGAAGAATAAAACACGGGAGATGGACCAGTCAGTTGACACACCCTGCTCTGCCGCCTCCCATGCCCTACTCATCCTTGGAGGAGTCCCCGACCTCGGCGGTGCCGGACGTTTGATGACGGCAAGTAGGACGTGTGGCTGACGGTGCTCCTGTCGTCGGCCCCCAGCATGGCCAACGCTTGTGCGGTCGCGTCCACGTCCGGCTACGCCGCTATTGCATCGCGAGCAGCGACTTGAGCGAGGGAGGCGACCTCGAGCTTCATCCACGAAGACAAGCTCTCGTGCAGAGCCTTCGCGCTCACGGTCATGGCAGATGTGGTGCCAGGTAGCAGGACGATGCGCTATGGTGTGGAGTTTAGCTGGGCGTTGCCGCTTTAAGTAGCGCATTCCGGTGAGTCCAAGCGTCCGGGTGCGTCATTAAGTTGTCGTAGTTGGTTCCTCGGGCACCGAGCCTCTTAACGATGGCATATGGATGGACGACATGAATGCGAGCAGCTGGCGCCGGTTGGAAATGCACCGCGGGACAGCCCGAGGGACGAGGGTTTTTGGTGTGCCAGGGTAGTTAGCTGCGATCGTGGCAACATGGGAGATGCCCTTTGCTCACATGCGAACCCCACATGTCATTGAAAAAGCAAGACGACCCGGCATGTTCTCGAGTCCACAGGGATGCGATTAGGCGCTACACCACTCCATGAGCAGCGTCGCTCTGTAGCGCGCCGGCGCTGGTGCATCCTTGACGAGCCGAGTGTTGATCTGCTGGTCGTGCCACGGCGCTAAAGCCACCCTCGGCACACTGAAGCCGACTGTGTCCAGCGACGATGAGCGTGTCGCTCACCACGGTCGTCGTGTCCAGAGGCGGTGCGTGAGCTGCGCCACATTGCTGGCCCCCACGACCCACATGAACGGTTGCGGGTGGCGAGGAGGTCGTGGGCCAGCTCCTCCATTGGACTAGTCTGCACCATGTCATCCCTATAGGTGTGCCCCACATGTCGGTTTCCCTGTTTTCCCGGCCAAATTCGAGCGTCAGTGCTCCACGTTGCGTATTGGGCGCAGAATAGGTGGTTTTTGTGCCCTCGTTCAAATGTGGTACAGTACCAAGTTGTTTGTAACATGCCAAAAATCTAAATTGGAATGTTATATTAAATAGATAGATTTAATTTATTGTTTGATTGTGGTGTGTTTGCTTGAGTGAAATTCAAAACTTTTTGAAAATTAAATGGGAGGGAATAAAAGGACTTTCCCAAACTTTCATCTTGCTTTTATGATCTCCTTGAATTCAAATCCATTTCATCATAAAACCCTAGAGAGAAGATGCCATGACTTCTTCCATTTATTTAAATGAAAAGGGTAGTTGAAAATATTTGAATTTCATTTGAATCATTTGAAAATATTTTCAAATTCAGAAACTTTAAGCGACTCAATGATTTTCATGAGAGAAGATAAAATGACTTCTTCAAAACATATGAAATATGAGTTGGAAGTTTAAAAAGGATCAAATTAAAGACCTTTTGAAATTATTTTAATTTGGAGTTATTTTGGTTTTTATTCAAATTATTTTTCTCCAAAAATAAATTGTATGGAAAATAGGGTAAAATGATTCCCTACATTAGAAAATTGGAGAGAAATAAATTTGAAATCATTTTGGAATTTTAAAATGATTTTTATTGGATCTTATTATAGCAGTTGCACTGTTTGATTTATTTGAATTTTTGTGTATTTTATTTGACGTTAGAAAAATGTTCAGGTTGTAAGATATCTTTTTTTGAAAATTTTGATATATTATATGCCTATATAATATTTTTATTTTGTTTTATTTATTATTTTCTGCTTGTGTTTAAAAAACTCTTGAGCCCGACGGGCAGCGCCAGCCTTGTAAGCCCAGTCACTGCCGCCTCCGCCGCATCGCGAGACCGCCGACCACAATGCCGCTTGTTGCCGTGTCGCCCGGACGCCGCGCCGCCTTCCCACCTTCCCTCGCGCCGCCCGGCCGCGCAGACTCCTCTCCGCCCTTAAAAGCGGACCGGACCCCTCTCGCCTCCCACATCGCCGCCACGCTGCACTGTCTCGTCGAGCAGCCCGCGCTGCAAACCGCCGCCTCTCGCTTGCCGCCGTCGCCCGCTTCGCCTCTGCGTCGTCCCGCGCTACCACCACGCCGCCTTCCCACGCCGCGTAGTCGCCGCCCGCGCCTCGCCACGGCAAACCTAGCCGCCGCCGTCGAAGTCCGACGCTGCCGCCATCGAAGTCCGACGCCGCCGCCGGACTCGCTAACCACCGCCGTGGTTTTCGACGGAAAAACCATCCCGAGCCGGTAAATAAACTGATTAGTTTTCCCGGTTTTCTTTACGTTTTTTCTTAAAAAAACCTAGATCTGATTTGTTTTAGGTTTTATTATACAGCGAATGTCCGCTGTCTAGATCAGAAAAACGAACGTTAGCCTTTTAGTCTTTTCCTTTTCTGTTTATTTATGTCAGGGACCTATTCATAATTATTTTATTTACAGATTAGTCCCTATTTTTCAAATGACCACAACTTTTTACTCGTTAGTCCAACTTCAACGAAACCAATGCCCACTTCTTCGTTATGATCCTCTCTTTCCAGTAAAACAACTTGAGCATTTTTTTCAAAGTGTGAAAATTTTGAATTCAAATAGAATTGTATTTGAACTTTGTTTGATCTTAACTTGAGTTTTATAACTCCGATTTAGTTGATTCTTTTTGCTATTTGAAGCTCTTGACCTAAACTTTCTGATAAGGCCAAATTCACGTAATTTTGGTACTGTTAGAATTTGTTTTATGTTGCAAGAGTTATTTTCTTGGTTTTGATGTTTTCCTAATCGTCTTCTTCGTTCTTTCCGTTCTTTTGAGTGATTGCTTATGTGTGGTTACTATTGCTTGCTTACGATAGACTGACCGGACTGTGACGAGTAGAACTATCAGGAGTTATGAGTGTGAGTTATCTTCATCAACAGTACAAGGCAACTTCACAGTTTGATCATATCCCTTTTCATACCCAGTTTTTATGCATTAGTTTCACCCTCAAACATTGCATGAGTAGGATTGATAACATGTGGGTATTGGGAAGTAGTTGATGAGGTAGGAACCTATTGCCCTGCATTCAAACCTTGGGAGTTACTACTACGTTATGCTTATATTGCCATGCTATGCTCGTAGATGTGGATTGGGTTTGAGTGTATCCATGACAGATGTGAGCTTGTTAATTAATGGTTCAACTTAAGGTGTCAACTTTAATACACATCTGGGTGGATTGTTTGTTTTGGGCACCTGGGGAATCCAGTGTTGTCCTAGGATATCCCGGGGTTATACCGTGTGATCATCCTACGGTCCGCCACCCAGGCTCAAAGGGATCATAAGATTATTCATGCAGAAACTTCCGTGTGCAGCCACAACCATTATGGGCTCTGGCATAGTTGAGTATGTTGTGTGACCTATTTTCAGTGGTGGGCTAGCAGATGTAGAGGGAAAGTAGGTGTAACTGTCCACCCAGAGTAAAGAGTTAATGCTTCTGAAAGACTATGTCTCGGTCATCCATTTCTCAAACACCATGTAGTGCGAGAAATCTAACGGAGGAGATCCAGTCTTGTGGGTAAAAGTGCGCAAACCTCTGCAGAGTGTATAAACTAATCATGATTAGCCGTGTCCCCGGTTATGGACATCTTGAGTATCTGGTTCTTGAATTATCATGTTGATCAAATCACTCTATATAATCAATTTGTCGGGTTGCTAATTACCTTTTAATTGGTATTGAGATGGGGATTTACCTTCTCAATGTTTTCAACAAACTTTGTAGTTAAATAAAATATATTCCTTTGCAGTAGGGAAAAATTGGCTTTTCGCAAAAACATTATAATCATAGAGCATTTCCACCAGCCATATATGCATGTAGTGATAGCTATTATTCATCTTCATCCTATGGTGTGAATTTGCTAGTACATTCGATGTACTGACCCTTTGTGGCTGCAACGTCTCTTGTTGTAGGATTCTTATGACGATTAAGTGATACGTTAGGGTTATGATTTCTATACTCAACTTTGCCGTTGGTGTTGATGGGAATCGACAACCTTGTTGTTACTTCCTCTATTTGGATTGAGGTAATGGTATTTATGTTACTTTATACATGTGATTTACCTCTGTTATAAATCCTCGAGTACTGTGTGTGTCAGCTTACCGATCCAGGGATGACACTAAGCACGGAGACTTGACCGTCTGAGGTCGGGTCGCTACAAGATGGTATCAGAGCACATGTTGACTGTAGGACGTGACCCCTAGAAACTAGCAAGCCCATAGGAAAGCTTTTCTCTACAACTTTCTTTTCAAAAGGATCTTTTACCTCTCTTCTCTTCTGAGCTTATTCAAATATTCCCTTTTAGTGAGACCATACCCTCTTTTTCCCTTTTGACCACTCGAAGATTCGACTGATGAGACCACTCCAAGAAGTACAAGATATCGGACAACTAAGACCACTACGAAATGAAGAAGATTTTACCGTGCATCCGAATAATGGAAACTACAACGGTTGAAGACTCTGAAGACTAGGAGAATTTGAAGGCTCTGAAGAATCCCCAGACTTGTGTGACCTAGGAAAGTATCCCTTATGGAACTTGGCAGACTATGGAAGTTGTCAATACCCGAGATCAAGGTGTATCGGAGAAAGACCGGAACATGGAGCATAAAACTCAAAGTTTTTGTCAAGAAACCCTAAGGCAGGAGATGTCAACTATGGAATGATAGCTCATAGTAATGACAAAGGCAGAAACACGGCTATCCATGATGTTATCGCCCGCTTATGCTATTGTCACCATGCTGAGATAAGAATGCATTTCTTCGGGAGGATTGGATGGTAGAAGGCTGATGGAGCATCTGTCAGCAAAGGATGCAGTTTTAACCTTAGCTGGTGTATCGCTAGGATCTGGAGTATTACATGAAGAATTTTAGAGGGACATTTAGGAAGCCATATTTGACAAGGAAGCTGAAAGAACATGTGGTGCCCCCATGTTTGGTTTTGGTAATTGATGACAATCTCTATGGACTAATGGTTGCCTTGAGTTATATTTGAAGGTTTTGTCCATAGGCTTTTCTTGGAGTACATGTGTTGGTTTCAAGGAGAGTTTGTGTCGGCCAAGGTGCTATTCAAGGAATTATCTAAAAGATTGGTCTTGTGAGAGGTTGATCAAGACTAAGTCAAAGAGTGAATCAAGTTGATCAACACACAAAGCGTAGAAGATGTACCGAGAGGGATCAAGTGATCCCATGGTATGGTAAGCATTGTCAATTATGCTTTGTGTACTAACCCATGTCTTTGTGAGAGTTCTTTGTGGGGTTAGGATGCAGTGTGCAAGTTCAAGTGATGCATCACAAAGAGATCAAGTGCTTGAAGCTTGCCGTCCATTGTGGTGACAATGGACTTGTGAAGATGAGCCAAAGAGTGGCTCACCCGTAGTGGACTATGGGGGAGCAATCATCTAGTCTTCATCGAGCCAACGCAATCAAGAAAGGTGGTCCAACTTGAGGGAGTCAAGATCATCATCATCTAGCTCAAGTGGACTTTGTGCAAGGCAAAGGTTTGCCCTTGATAGGTTTTCTATTTTACCAGTCTCATGGTAGTTGTGGGAGACCGGGTTATAGGATCTATTGCCGTACTATCAAGGGGGGCTCTCGATGAGTTGCTTGATCGTCTCGTTAAGTAGAGAGCTCAAACCATTGCATCCTTGCATCATCTTTATTGGTTCTTGTTTGGTTCTTCTCCTTGTGAGATTTGGAGCTTATGGTCATTTTTATGACAAGCTCGAGTTCATCAAAAAACGGAGTTCACTTGCATCTTCTATGATGTTTTCGATGTTGGAGGGTATGCCGGTTCTTCTCTGTTGGAGGTTTCTCTCCTCCTTTTGTTAGGCATACCTCCCCTATCTCTGTTTTGATGCTACTCGTTGTCTTGTATCCAATAAGCTTGAGTTTGCTCAATTCGGAGCTCATTTGTAGAAGTTATGGCAGTTCTGGTTTTACTGTATCCCTATGTTGTCTTCTCTGCAAAATGAAGGACTCCTAGTGTTGCTGTTCTGGGGCATGCGGTAGTACTGCTCTCCGGAGCGGTAGTACCGCCGCGCCCTTCTTGATAATACCGCATGATCCCTATGATAATCTTGTGTAGGTGCTCACAGTAGTACCGCTCTGTGGGAAGCGATAGTACCGTGGGCTCTAGCCGAACTTAGCGACATGAGCGGAAGTAGGCGGATGTAATTTTTACATCCGCGCCCTCTGTGATAATACCGCTCTTCGTGTGCGGTAGTACCATGCCGGATTTTTGCGCAGGTCCACCCTCAGCGGAAGTAGGTACGAAAGTAATTTTTTACTTCCGTGCTTTCTCTGCGCCTAGTGTTGCCTGCCTTACGGTAGTACCGTAGGGGCACACGGTAGTACCGCTCCGGCGGTTCTACCTCTCGTTGCCACTGTCTGTGCCTTCATCTGGCGATCTTTGCACATGCGGTAGTACCGCAACCTGCGATGGTAGTACCGCAGCCAACAGCGGTAGTACCCGGCTGCGTCTTGATAATCTTTGCGTCGTCTTGAGCTGAGTGAGGGGATGACGGTTGGATTTTCCCCCACCTATAAAAGGGGGTCTTCTTCCCCAATGGACCTTATCCTTTTGAGCTCATGTTCTTCCCCCATTGTTGACCTTCTTCGAGCTTGCTAACTCTCAATCCCTCCAACGATTCTTGCTAGTTCTTGAGGGAAAAGAGAGAGGAGATCTAGATCCACGTTTCCACCAATCACTTTCTCCTCTAAGTGAGGGGAACCCCTTGGATCTAGATCTTGGAGTTCTTCGTGTTCTTCTTTCGTTCTTCCTCTCATTTTCCTCCCTAGCATTAGTTGCTTTGGTGGGATTTGTGAGAGAAGGACTTGGGCACTCCGTGTGCCCTTGCCATTGCATTTGGTGCATCGGTTTGAGTTCTCCACGTGATACATGGAAGTTAAAGTTGAGAAGCTTATTACTCTTGGGTGCTTGGTACCCTTGAGCTTGTTCCTCTTGGGTGCTTGGGCGCCCTAGGCAGTTAGTGGTGTTCGGAGCTCAATCATTGTGGTGTAAAGCTTGGGAAGCGTCGGGGTCTCCAATTAGGTTGTGGAGATCGCCCAGAGCAATTTGATGGTGCAGTGACCGCCCCAAGGGTTGCCAAAGTGTATGGGTTCGGTGACCGCCCCAAGGGTTGCCATTTATGCGGGTTCGGTGACCGCCCTCAAGGGTCCCTTAGTGTAATCACGGCATCTTGCATTGTGCGAGGGCGTGAGGAGATTACTGATGGCCCTAGTGGCTTCTTGGGGAGCATTGTGCCTCCACACCGCTCGAGCGGAGGTTAGCATCCGCAAGGGTGTGAACTTCGGGATACATTGTCGTCTCCATGGCGCCTCGGTTATCTCTTACCCGAGCTCTTTACTTATGCACTATACTTTGTGATAGCCATATTGTTTCTTGTCATATATCTTGCTATCACATAGTTGTTTATCTTGCTTAGCATAAGTTGTTGGTGCACATAGGTGAGCCTAGTTGTTTTAGGTTTTGTGCTTGATAATTTAACTGTTAGGTTTATTCCGCATTTGTTCAAGCCTATTCACCCCCCCCCCCTCTAGGTGACATCCACGATCTTTCAGAAGCATTTTGTGAAGAAGTCAGGACCTAGAAGCTGAAAGTAGCCAAGCGAGAGGAGCAAAACCTCGAGAATACCGGAGATTCGTCAGGAACTGAAGGACAGTAGGACCATGGTTCATGCCAAGGATGTTGATACCCAGAATTTTGGAATGCAACTGCAGAATGTTAAAGGACGTCATGAGAGAATTCGCGTCAACAGAGTTGATCTGGCAAAAGAACTTGAGAAGGACAAGCACGATCGGAAGTAGCTATCAGAGACATGAACAAGATGTGAAGATGTTTGATGACTTTGAAGATTTATTGACCTTTAGAAGACCAAACCCCTGTTATAAACCTACGTTAGATGCGAGGATTGTGAGCTATCAATTGTTTGATGTTTTCCCGCTAGCCACAATAAAATCTATCTTTTCAAAACTATTTATTGTATTGTGTGCATCCCTCTCTATCTCTCTTATCCCCCCCCCCAAACCCTTGGAACCAATAGAGGATGAATGGAGATGAACTCATATTTTCTAGACCGATGAGTCAATTGGAGACAGATCGATGGATTCAGAACATGGAAGATCATATGGAGAATAACACTATAGTCAGAAAGGATATGACCCAACAGTGCTTTGAAAGAGGTGCTACTACTTGATGGAGGATGTACCAAACCATCAATGGATGGCAAGGAGTAACCACTTGGAAAGAATTTTAAGTTGACTCTACTAAAGTCTTGTCTTGTGTCCCAGAAATTGAAGCCTTATGGAAAGGATATGAAGAAACCTTGTGCACGCAAGCTCTGTGGATAAATAGGACATGACCATAAAGAACACAAGGATAAATGCCCTAATTGTGAAGGAAGTCACCTAGCCGAAGAACGCCCAACTAGGCAGATTACTTGTTTCTTATATGAAAGGTCTACCCACTACCCTGCTCAGTGTCACATTTACCCCATGGTACAAAGAACCATCCAGCCGAACAAAGAAGCAATGAAAGGAGCCCTAATGGAAACTTTAGAAGAACCTATCATGAAGGAAGAGCTGGAGGACACATCCAAAGAAGAACCAATTAAACCCTGCACCAAGTCATGCTATTCATGTGGAGAAGAAGGACACATCTCCCAGAATTGTATGAATGGGGATCTAGTAGAATTCCCGACGGAGGAAGTAGAGTATGACCCACGGGAAATAGAAGCCCTGATTGGAACGGAAAAGTCCAGAAAGACAAACAAATTGGATTCCAGGAAGGACCCGAGTCATATCACCTGTTACAGGTGTAAGGAGTCAGGGCACTACTTCAACAATTGCCCAAAAAGGAAACCTCGAGACTTGTCAGAAGTAATATGTGTTCGTTGTAATGAAGCAGGACACTTTGCCAGAGATTGTCCCAAGGAGAAGGAGACTTGTGATAATTAGTTGTGTCTGTGAGAAGAATAGTAGTAGTAGTGAGAACATTTCCTTTATAATGAGGTGTTGAGTTGAGGCATGTAATGGAAATACAGGAGATTGTAGTAATTGGAGAATCAATAAAGCTAGCATCATTGGTGCTGATTTGGATTTTATGACTTGTTACTCTATGAAGAAAGATTTTGACCATTTTCGAGGATATGAGAAATATGGTCTAGGGATGAGTTTCTGCATTTCAAGGGTGGTAGTAACTGTGAGGACCCTTGACCCCTGGAAAATAAGATGATATTCCCCAAAATGTATTTCAGAAAACATAAGTAGGAGTTTTGTCTCGATACGTGGGGTATCCCAAGAGTATGAAGGGAGGAAGTATTATTGTATATAATGGAGATATGATGTTGGTAATATGGAGCAAGTGTAACTCAAGGATGAGTCCGAGTAAACACGTCTTAGTTTGGTACCAATAGAAGGAAGGAAGACAGTAAAATTGGAGGGATTTGAAGTATACTAGGAAGTTGGATGTTGGATAATGATCAGTTGCCCGATGATGACTTCAAGGTTTACAAGTGATGAGATGGGCCATAACCCACATGCCCCAGGACCTGCCAAGAAGCAAGCACACTCTTGCTGAAGGAAAAACCCAGGAAGAAGTTATGATTTTTATCGACAGACAATCTTATAGGAGTTACGCAAAACCTGATAGTTGTGAAGGAACGATAGATGTTTGTTTGGCTTGCAGAATCAATGGATTTATCCGAACTTGCTTCGTTGACAACAGAAATTCTGCAATGCTTATGAGGATGACCGAGTGTTAGAATGCGAGATTCGCTAAACCATGTACAAGGTAATGATTTGGGTGCGGGATGGATTGATCACCATACCGACTAACTCTTATTATTCGCCTTGCTATATGGGATTTTAAATCTGAGTGACTTACCTATAGTAGAGTGACGATGATCAAAACCTTGTTTGAACCTTAGAATGGTATGACAATTTTTTCCCTTTGTACAAGGCAGCCGTTGCCAATCGTAGGTCATACAGTGAGGTTCAACCCAGACCCATTTCCTGCAAGAGAAACCATAAATTGTTGACCACCATGAGATATCGATAGTTGTTTAGTTTTGGCGCCAGACCTGTCAGGTAAGAAGACCCAGTCACAGAAGAACCTTACCAAGATGAAAGGACAAAAGAATTGCGCTAAAGGTTATGCCGCTACCGGAAGAGCCAAACAAGGAATTATACTGAAGATCTGAGAAGACCGGCCCTGTCAAGAATAAGGATGGAGTATGTGAGTATTGATGGGACCGTAACGATGTTTCTAAGGGTGGTAGCACCCTAGACCCCCTGAGATGATCGATGGATTTTGATAAGACCCCCAAACCTAACCTATTTCTTTCTAGCCTCTCCGAATCTCGAGGACGAGATTCATTTTAAGGGTGGTAGGTTTGTAACATCCCAAAATTCTAAATTTTGGAATGTTATATTAAATAGATAGATTTGATTGATTGTTTGATTGTGGTGTGCTTGCTTGAGTGAAATTCGAAACTTTTTGAAAGTTAAATGAGAGGGAGTGAAAGGACTTTCCCAAACTTTCATCTTGCTTTTATGATATCCATGAATTCAAATCCATTTCATCATAAAACCCTAGAGAGAAGATGACATGACTTCTTCCATTTATTTAAATGAAAAGGGTTGTTGAAAATATTTGAATTTCATTTGAAAATATTTTCAAATTCAGAAACTTTAAGCACCTCAATGATTTTCATGAGAGAAGATAAAATGACTTCTTCAAAACATATGAAATATGAGTTGGAAGTTTAAAAGGACCAACTTAAAGTCCTTTTAAAATTATTTTTAATTTGGAGTTATTTTGGTTTTGATTCAAATTATTTTTCTCCAAAAAAATATATGGAAAATAGGGTAAAATGATTCCCTACATTAGAAAATTGGAGAGAAATAAATTTGAAATCATTTTGGTATTTTTAAAATGATTTTTATTGGATCTTATTAGAGCAGTAGCACTGCTTGATTTATTTGAAATTTTGTGTATTTTATTTGACGTTAGAAAAATGTTCATGTTGCGACAAATCTTTTTCTGAAAATTTTGATATATTATATGCCTATATAATTTTTTTATTTTGTTTTATTTATTATTTTCTGTCTGTGTTCCAAAAAACTCTTTGGGCCGACCCAATGGGCCTTGCCCAGCCAGTGACCAGTCACCGCCGCCTCACGCCCGGCGTGAGAACCGCCAAACCACAGCCTTGCCGCTGCCGTGTCGCCCGACACCGCGCCGCCTTCCCCTGCCCCCTCGCGCACGCCAGCCGCCGCAGCTCCTCTCCGCCCTTAAAAGCCGGACCCGGACCCCCTCTCGCCTCCCACATCGCCGCCGCTTGGCCATCTCGCCAAGCGGCCGCGCAAACCGCCGCCATGGCTTCGCCTCTGTGCCGCCCAGCGCCACCACCACGCCGCATAGTCGCCGCCCGCGCCTCTCCGCGGCAAACCTCGCCGCTGCCGTCAAAGTCCGACGCCGCCGCCGGACTCGATAACCGCCGCCGTAGTTTTCGACGGAAAAACCGTCCCGTACGGTTAATAAACCGATTAGTTTTTCCTGGTTTTCTTTACGTTTTTTTAAAACACCCTAGATCTTGTTTGTTTTAGATTTTATTATACAGCGAACGTCCGCTGTCTAGATCAGAAAAACGAATGTTAGCTTTTTAATCTTTTCCTTTTCTATTTATTTACGTTAGGGACCTATTCGTAATTATTTTATTTACAGATTAGTCCCTATTTTTCAAATGACCACAACTTTTTACTCGTTAGTCCAAATTCAACGAAACCAACGCCCACTTCTTCGTTATGATCCTCTCTTTCCAGTAAAGCAACTTGAGCATGTTTTTTGAAAGTTTTAAAATTTTGAATTCAAATAGAATTGTATTTGAACTTCGTTTGATCGTAACTTGAGTTTTATAACTCCGATTTAGTTGATTCTTTTTGCTATTCAAAGCTCTTGACCTAAACTTTCTGATAAGGCCAAATTCACATAATTTTGGTACTGTTAGAATTTGTTTTATGTTGCAAGAGTTATTTGCTTGGTTTTGATGTTTTCTGAATCGTCTTCTTCGTTCTTTCTGATCTTTTGAGTGATTGCTTATGTGTGGTTACTATTGCTTGATTACGATAGATTGACCGGACTGTGACGAGTAGAACTATCAGGAGTTATGAGTGCAAGTCATCTTCATAAACAGTACAAGGCAAGTTCACACTTTGATCATATCCCTTTTCATACCCAGTTTTACGCATTAGTTTCACCCTCAAACATTGCATGAGTATGATTGATAACATGTGGGTATTGGGAAGTAGTTGATGAGGTAGGAACCTATTGCCCTGCATTCAAACCTTGGGAGTTACTACTACGTTATGCTTATATTGCCATGCTATGCTCGTAGACGTGGATTGGGTTTGAGTGTATCCATGACAGATGTGAGCTTGTTAATTAATGGTTCAACTTAAGGTGTCAACTTTAATACAAATCTGGGAGGATTGTTTGTTTTGGGCCCCTGGGAAATCCAATGTTGTCCTAGGATATCCCGGGGTTATACCATGTGATCATCCTACGGTTCACCACCCAGGCTCAAAGGGATCATAAGATTATTCATGCTATAAACTTATGTGTGCAGCCAAAAGCCATTATGGGCTCTGGCATAGTTGAGTATGTTGTGTGACCTCTTTCAGTGGTGGGCTAGCAGATGTAGAGGGAAAATGCGTATAGCTTGTCCACCCGGAGTAAAGAGTTAATGCTTACGAAGATCGTGTCTCGGTCATCCATTTCTCAAACACCATGTAGTGCGAGAAATCCAACGGAGGAGATCGAGTCTTGTGGGGAAAAGTGCGCAAACCTCTGCAAAGTGTATAGACTAATCATGATTAGCCGTGTCCCTGGTTATGGACATCTTGAGTATCAGGTTCTTGAATTATCATGTTGATCTCATCACTCTATATAATTAATTTGTCGGGTTGTTAATTACCTTTTAATTGGGATTTAGATGGGGATTTACCTTCTCAATGTTTTCAACAAACTTTGTAGTTAAATAAAATATATTCCTTTGCAGTAGGGAAAAATTGGCTTTTCGCAAAAACATTATAATCATAGAGCTTTTCCACCAGCCATATATGGATGTAGTGATAGCTATTTATTCATCTTTATACTATGGTGTGAATTTTCCAGTACATTCAATGTACCGACCCTTTGTGGCTGCAACGTCTCATGTTGTAGGATTCTTACGACGAGTAAGTGATACGTTAGGGTTATGATTTCTACACTCAACTTTGCCATTGGTGTTGATGGGAATCCAAAACCTTGTTGTTACTTTTGCTATTTGGATTGAGGTAATGGTATTTACGTTACTTTATACATGTGATTTACCTTATAAATCCTCGAGTACTGCGTGTGTCAGCATACCAATCCAGGGATGACACTTAAGCACAGAGAATTGATCGTCTGAGGTCGGGTCGCTACATTACGCTAGCCCCAAGTGTGGTGGTTGTGGGTACGATACAACCGTTTTCTTTTTCAACTAGTGAAGTGTAACACTTGATTAAGTAGTTGGATGGTTGATACGTCTCCAAGGTATCTATAATTTTTGATTGCTCCATGCTACTTTATCCACTGTTTTGGACTATGTTGGGCTTTGTTCTCCACTTTTATATTACTTTTGGGACTAACCTATTAACCAGAGGCCCAAAATTAATTGCTGTTTTTTTTGCCTATTTCGGTGTTTGAAGAAAGCGGAATATCAAACGGAGTCCAAGCGGAATGAAACCTTGAGGAACGTAATTTTCCAACCGGCGTGATCCAGGAGACTTGGAACCTACTCCAAGAAGTGCAGGCGGTCACGAGGTGGAGGCGCGCCACAGGCGCGCCCCCTCGTGGGCCCCTAACGCTCCACCGGCGTACTCCTTCCTCCTATATATACCTCGTGTCCCCAAACAATCACAAGAGGAGCCAAAACCTAATTCCACCGCCGTACCTTCCTATATCCACGAGATCCCATCTTGGGGCACATTAGGAGCTCACGAGGAGGAATCCACCATGGAGGGCTTCTACATCAACACCATAGCCCCTCCGATGAAGTGTGAGTAGTTTACTTCAGACCTTTGGGTCCATAGCTAGTAGCTAGATGGCTTCTTCTCTCTTTTTGGATCTCAATACAATGTTCTCCCCCTCTCTCGTGGAGATCTATTCGATGTAATCTTCTTTTTGCGGTGTGTTTGTTGAGACCGCTGAATTGTGGGTTTATGATCCAGCTTATCTATGAATAATATTTGAATCTTCTTTCAATTCTTTTATGTATGATTGAGTTATCTTTGCAAGTCTCTTTGAATTATCCATTTGGTTTGGCCAACTAGATTGGTACTTCTTGCAATGGGAGAAGTGCTTAGCTTTGGGTTGAATCTTGCGGTGTCCTTACCCAGTGACAGAAAGGGTTGCAAGGCACGTATTGTATTGTTGCCATCGAGGATAACAAGATGGAGTATTTATCATATTGCATGAATTTATTCCTCTACATCATGTCATCTTGCTTAAGGCGTTACTCTGTTTTTAACTTAATACTCTAGATGCATGTTGGATAGCGGTCGATGAGTGGAGTAATAGTAGTAGATGCAGAATCGTTTCGATCTACTTGTTTCGGACGTGATGCCTATATACATGATCATACCTACATAACCTCATAACTATGCTCAATTCTGTCAATTGCTCAAAAGTAATTTGTTCACCCACCATAGAATATCTATGCTCTTGAGAGAAGCCACTAGTGAAACCTATGGCCCCCGGGTCTATTCTCATCATATCAATCTCTATCACTTTTATACTTTCTTTGTTTTTACTTTGCTTTTACTTTTACTTTGCATCTTTATACCAAAATACTAAAAATATTATCTCTATCAGATCTCACTCTCGTAAGTGACCGTGAAGGGATTGACAACCCCTAATCGCGTTGGTTGCGAGTAGCTATCGTTTTGTGCGGTCACGAGGGACTTGCGCGTGGCCTCCTCTTGGATTGATACCTTGGTTCTCAAAAGCGAGGGAAATACTTACGCTCTTGTGCTGCATCATCCTCTCCTCTTGAGGAAAACCAACGCAAGCTCAAGGCGTAGTAAGAAGGATTTGTGGGCGCCATTGCCGGGAGTCTCTACATAAAAGTCAACATACCAAGTACCCATCACAATCCCTATCTCTCGCATTACATTATTTGGCATTTGCGTCTCGTTTTCCTCTCCCCCACTTCACCCTTGTCGTTTTATTCGCCCTCTCTTTCCCAATCTCCTCCTCTTTTCCCCTTTGCCTTTTGTTTGCTCGTGTGTTAGTTTGCTTGCTTGTCGCTATGTCTGAAATTGGGGAAATTATCACCGATATGGGTGATAATAATATGGAAAATTCTGAAGCTCCTGCTGAAGAATCCCCTACCTATCACACAAAAGATTTGAATCGGTAGTGGTAATATTATTGGAAAAGGAGTTATTCAAGATTTCTTTACTTGTGCTTTGGTGCTTTACCCTCTATGGGTGGTTCTATTCTCCATAGAACTAGTAGTCTTGCGGACGCTATTGCCATGCTTATCGTTGAACTTGAAAGGCAATTTATGCATATGCACCCTTCTATACAAGAATTTTCCTAGAATTTTTTAATATTGAACACTCCTCTGTTAAGCGTCCCGCTACTATATTTTTGGCTCATGAATTCAGATTTATAATAAAAGAAGCCAAAGAAATGTTTGCGCTTTATAGGGTGGACGCTTGCCGTCCTCCCATAGAATCTATCCTTTTTGATCAAGAAGAAATAATGCGTTTTCAATCTATCGACTATGTTGCTTTCAATGAAAATCTTAGAAAAAAAGTGCCTACCAATATTTTAATTGATCAAATCTCTGAGCTTAATGATGATTTGGCTATTAGAAATAATGAGCTAGGATGCTCTCTTGAGTATAGGCTCACAAAGTTCTGTCAAAAGAATGCTTACAATGATGAATTGGTTGTGCAATATGAAGGGCCGAAAGAGGAACCTATACCTCCTAAAATTGATCTTGGGGACTTTTGTCCTATTAAATTTAGCCCTTTTGATTACTTTTGCTTGCCTCAAAGAAAACTTGCTGCTGAACTAAGAGAATATGAAATGAGTTTCACCGATCTATCTTATTACTACGGCACTACCTAGATCTATCCTTGCTTTTATGCCTAGCTAGGGGCGTTAAACGATAGCGCTTGTTGGGAGGCAACCCAATTTTATTTTGAGTTTTTTGTTTTTGCTTATGTTTAGGAATAAATAATCCATCTAGCCTCTGTTTATATGTGGTTTTATCTTTTAATTAGTGTTTGTGCCAAGTTAAACCTATTAGATCTTCTTGGGTGATAGTTATTTGATCTTGCTGTAATTTCCAGAATCTTTGCGCTCAGTGCCCGAATTGTTAAAAATCACCAAAACGTGATAAAATACTGATTCCAATTTCTGCTGATCAATAAACAAATTGTCCAGGTCGTCTAATTTTGTAGAATTGTTTGAGTTCCAGAAGTTTGCGTTAGTTACAGATTACTACAGATTATTCTGTTTTTGACAGATTCTGTTTTGCGTGTGTTGTTTGCTTATTTTGATGAATCTATGGCTAGTAAAATAGTTTATAATCCATAGAGAAGTTGCAATACAGTAGGTTTAACACCAATATAAATAAAGAATGAGTTCATTACATTACCTTAAAGTAGTCTTTGTTTTCTTTCTCTAGCAGACTCACGAGATTTCTATTGAGTTTTGTGTTGTGAAGTTTTCAAGTTTTGGGTGAATTCTTTTGATGGATTATGGAACAAGGAGCGGCAAGAGCCTAAGCTTGGGGATGCCCATGGCACCCCCAAGATAATCCAAGGACACCAAAAATTCAAAGCTTGGGGATGCCCCGGAAGGCATCCCCTCTTTCGTCTACTTCCATCGGTAATTTACTTGGAACTATATTTTTATTCACCACATGATATGTGTTTTGCTTGGAGCGTCTTGTATTATTTGCGTCTTTGCTTGTTAGTTTACCACAATATTCCTTGCTGTACACACCTTTTGAGAGAGCCATACATGATTTGGAATTTTTTAGAATACTCTATGTGCTTCACTTATATCTTTTGAGCTTGATAGTTTGCTCGTGGTGCTTCACTTATATCTTTTGAGCTTGATAATTTTTGCTCTAGTGCTTCATTTAGATCTTTTAGAGCACGGTGGTGGATTTGTTTTAAAGAAACTTGATCTCTCATGCTTCACTTAGATTATTTTGAGAGTCGTTAATAGCATGGTAATTTGCTTAATGTTAATATACTTAGTGTTCAAGATATGTGAAACTTTCTTTTTTTGAGTGAATTAAACACTAAGATAAGTTTGTTGCTTGATAATTGTTTTGAGATATGGAGGTAATAATATCAAAGTCGTGCTAGTTGATAATTGTGAATTTGAGAAATACTTTCGTTGAAGTTTGCAAGTCCCGTAGCATGCACGTATGGTTAAAGTTGTGTAACAAATTTGAAACATGAAGTGTACGGCTTGTGCATCCTTATGAGTGGCGGTCGGGGACGAGCGATGGTCTTTTCCTACCAATATATCCCCCTAGGAGCATGCACGTAGTACTTGATTTTTGATGGCTTCTAAATTTTTGCAATAGGTATATGAGTTCTTTTGACTAATGTTGAGTCCATGGATTATACGCACTTTTACCTTTCCGCATTTGCTAGCCTCTTGATGCCGTGCATTGCCCTTTCTCACCTTGAGAGTTGGTGCAAACTTCGCCGGTGCATCCGAACCCCGTGATACGATACGCTCTTTCACACATAAACCTCCTTATATCTTCCTCAAAACAGCCACCATACCTATCTATCATGGCATTTCCATATCCATTCCGAGATATATTGCCATGCAACTTCCGTCATCATTATTATGACATACATTACTTTTGTCATATTGCCATTTCATGATCATGTAGTTGACATCGTATTTGTGGCAAAGCCACCATGCATTATTTTCCATACATGTCACTCTTGATTCATTGCACCATCCCGATTACACCGCCATGAGGCATTCATATAGAGTCATATTTTGTTCTAAGTTTTGAGTTGTAATTGTTGAGTTGTAAGAGAAATAAAAGTGTGATGATCATCATTATTAGAGCATTGTCCCAAGTAAGGAAAGGATGATGGAGACTATGATTCCCCCATAAGTCGGGGTGAGACTCCGGACGAAAAAAAAGCAAGGCCCAAAAAAATGAGAGAAAAAGAGAGAAGGGACAATGCTACTATCCTTTTACCACACTTGTGCTTCAAAGTAGCACTAAGATCTTCATGATAGAGAGTCTCTCATTTTGTCCTTTTCATATACTAGTGGGAATTTTTCATTATAACTTGGCTTGTATATTCCAATGATGGGCTTCCTCAAAGTGCCCTAGGTCTTGTGAGCAAGCAAGTTGGATGCACACCCACTTAGTTTCTTTTGTAGAGCTTTCATATACTTTTAGCTCCAGTGCATCCGTTGCATGGCAATCCCTACTCCTCATGTTGACATCAATTGATGGGCATCTCCATACCCCGTTGATTATCCTCGTCAATATGAGACTTTCTCCTTTTTTGTCTTCTCCACACAATCCCCACCATCATATTCTATTCCACCCATAGTGCTATATCCATGGCTCGCGCTCATGTATTGCGTGAAGGTTGAAAAAGTTTGAGATTATTTAAGTATGAAACAATTGCTTGGCTTGTCATCGGGGTATAGAAGTTGGGAACATCTTTGTGTGACGAAAATGAAGCATAGCCTAACTATATGATTTTGTAGGGATGAACTTTCTTTTGCCATGTTATTTTGAGAATACATGATTGCTTTGATTAGTATGCTCGAAGTATTATTATTTTTATGTCAATATGAACTTTTGTCTTGAATCTTTTGGATCTGAATATTCATACCATGATTAATAAGATTTACATTGAAATTATGCCAAAGTATCACTCCGCATCAATTTTTTTTATCATTTACCTACTCGAGGACGAGCAGGAATTAAGCTTGGGCATGCTTGATACGTCTCCAACGTATCTATAATTTTTGATTGCTCCGTGCTACTTTATCTACTGTTTTGGACTATATTGGGCTTTATTTTCCACTCTTATATTACTTTTGGGACTAACCTATTAACCGGAGGCCCAGCCCAGAATTGCTGTTTTTTGCCTATTTCGGTGTTTGAAGAAAGCGGAATATCAAACGGAGTCCAAAGCGGAATGAAACCTTCGGGAACGTGATTTTCCAACCGAGCGTGATCCGGGAGACTTGGACCCTACTCCAAGAAGTGCAGGCGGTCACGAGGTGGAGGCGCGCCTGGCGCGCCCCCTCGTGGGCCCCCTGACGCTCCACCGACATACTCCTTCCTCCTATATATACTTACGTATCCCCAAACGATCAGAAGAGGAGCCAAAAACCTAATTCCACCGCCGTACCTTCCTGTATCCACGAGATCCCATCTTGGGGCTTGTTCCGGAGCTTCGCTGGAGGGGGCATCCACCACGGAGGGCTTCTACATCAACACCATAGCCCCTCCGATGAAGTGTGAGTAGTTCACTTGCACCTTGGGTCCATAGCTAGTAGCTAGATGGCTTCTTCTCTCTTTTTGGATCTCAATACAATGTTCTCCCCCTCTCTCGTGGAGATCTATTCGATGTAATCTTCTTTTTGCGGTGTGTTTGTTGAGACCGATGAATTGTAGGTTTATGATCCAGCTTATCTATGAATAATATTTGAATCTTCTTTGAATTCTTTTATGTATGATTGAGTTATCTTTGCAAGTCTCTTCGAATTATCCGTTTGGTTTGGCTAACTAGATTTTTAGTTCTTGCAATGGGAGAAGTGCTTAGCTTTGGGTTCAATCTTGCGGTGTCCTTACCCAGTGATAGAAAGGGTTGCAAGGCACGTATTGTATTGTTGCCATCGAGGATAACAAGATGGGGTATTTATCGATTGCATGAATTTATTCCTCTACATCATGTCATCTTGCTTAAGCGTTACTCTATTTTTAACTTAATACTCTAGATGCATCTTTGGATAGCGGTCGATGAGTGGAGTAATAGTAGTAGATGCAAAATCGTTTCGATCTACTTGTCTCGGATGTGATGCCTATATACATGATCATACCTAGATAACCTCATAACTATGCTCAATTCTGTCAATTGCTCAACAGTAATTTGGTCACCCACCGTAGAATATCTATGCTCTTGAGAGAAGCCACTAGTGAAACCTATGGCCCTGGGGTCTATTCTCATCATATCAATCTCTATCACTTTTATACTTGCTTAGTTTTTACTTTGCTTTTACTTTTTTACTTTGCATCTTTATACCAAAAATACCAAAAATATTATCTCTATCAGATCTCACTCTCGTAAGTGACCTTGAAGGGATTGACAACCCCTAATCGCGTTGGTTGCGAGTAGCTATCGTTTTGTGCAGGTACGAGGGACTTGCGCGTGGCCTCCTACTGGATTGATACCTTGGTTCTCAAAAACTGAGGGAAATACTTACGCTACTGTGCTGCATCATCCTCTCCTCTTTGGGGAAAACCAAAGCAAGCTCAAGACGTAGCAATGGTGTGCTAATGTAGGTGTCCAACTGTTTGCAGGAATAGTTGAGGTGTGCCCGGTCTGTGCCCGCATTTAGGGGTCCAACTTACCATTTTCGGGCAGTAGTAACTATACTAGTTCCTGCGTACTCCCTCTGTTTTTATTTACTCTGCATTTCAGCTTTGCTCGAAGTCAAACTTTGTAAACTTTGACAAAGTTTATAGACAGAAATAATAATATATACAATAGCAAATTAATAAAATTAGATTCATTATTGAATATACTTTCACATCATATAGATTTGCCATTGTAAATTTTGATATTTTTTCTATAAATTTGGTAAAATTTTATGAAGTTTGATTTCAGTCAAACCTAATATGCAGAGTAAATAAAAATGAATGGAGTATCTTACTCTGTGGCCAAGACGGAAGGGAAAACGAGACAACTTATTGTTTATTTGAGCCGTTCAAGTATAATCATGTGGCGTTGCTTATTTCTCATTCCTCTCCAACCCTCTTCTCCATCGATCATGCTGCCCTCCGGTCGAGTCCATCCTCCCGCATGCCTCATTTGAACATTCCGCCAAGTATCATTCACATGTGGTCCTAGACCATGCTTGTATTTCCAATGTTGTAATTTGTTGACATGCATACAAACAAACGGTTCGTTTAAAGTTTCACTTTGCCTCCACTACATGTCGCTTCCCGTCTTAGTTTTGACATCCCATTCGGTTCATGCCCCGACACATCTTGACGAGATCGATTGATGTTGAGAGATCAATTGCATGTCGTGCAAGGAGATAAAGGTATGGTATGTTTCTATGATAGAAATGACACGCACGAAGTCTGTGGGGACCAGAGGGAATATATTGTACGTTCATAAGCGAAATGAACGTATAGTACCCACCCTAGTCCTCTTTCAATCGATCTCCGGACCCCGAGATGAAATTGAGAGAGAACGAGTGGGTGCATGTGTGATGCCTAAGGCAGATTCAAAATTTTGAACCGGTGATCATAGCGTCCGCGAATCATATATAAAGGGTATTCAATGTTCGTTTCTCTTTTGAACGTACAATATACTCCCTCCGATCCTTTCTAGTTTACATATAAGTTTTATGTGGAGTCAAAGTATCTCTACTTTGATCAAACTTACAGAAAAAGTATCAACATTCAACAATGCCCAATCAATGCTGTTAGATTCATACATACTCCTAGATTTGTATTCAAACATAGATGGTTTCCGATTTGTTTTCAACAACGTGAATGTGCTTGTTCTCACGCATGCTCTTCCTACTAGGATTTCGCCATGTATAGCCAGTCCAATAGTAACTTTTTAAGCTCCCTGTCCAATAGTACTAGTGGAGTGCTGAATACATTTGTAGTAGAGTATGCAGTGCTCATAGTACTCCCTCCTTCCATTTATATAGGGCCTAAGAGCAAGTCTAATAATGCCTAGTCATCATGCTATAACACTTGACATGTCATTAAAATCCTACTTGGACGAGTGAGAAGAGAGGAGAGAGAGAGTGAAGCGGGCTCTTTTATTCTACAGCCCGGCTATAACACATTGATCAAGAAAAAATAGTGTGCATGCAAATCTCTTCCAATCATATACCTTGCTCATGCAAATAGTAAATGCTTAGAGCCAACCTAATAGCCATTCTAAGAGCCAAGTATTACTTAACCATGCAAATATTAAATGCCTATATGAGTACTTTTAATGATGGCTCTAGGTGAGGTGGCATCTTGTCACACCCTGATTTTCATGCCACAACACTTAAGCTAATAAATCATGATAAAATGTGGTATGACAAAAACTTTTGAGTGTTTTATCTTTGCTTTGATTGAATGTTTGACTGCTGTTTGCAAGTTCTATAAAAATCAAATAAATTATCCAACTCTTATACTCCTTATCCTTGATCCAAAACCTTGCCCAATGATCATGCCATGTGTATGGGACAAAAATAATAATTTCTTGCAAAAATAATTTGGCCAAAAACTATTTTCTAAATTGGCTTTTCCAAAAACCCCTAAATTGAGGCTTGCACTACAAGTACTTAATTTAGGGCATGAAAAATATTTCCAAAAGCATATTTGACTCCTATTAGGTATAGGATTCCCATAAACCACAAAATAATAATTTTAAAAGTTATTTTCGTATTTTATTTAAAGGCTTTTTCGTAAGGCCAGAAATGGTCTTTAATAAGTTAAAATTATTTTAATGTTTCAAAAATATTTGAGAAAATTTAGGGAAGCTCAGTGGACATATATTGTCCATATCTAAGAGTTTCAACACATGGTCATGTTCAAAATATTGGACAAAACCCTCCAAAACCATTTCTGATCATTTCAAGTATTTGAAATATTTCTATAAGAAATATTTTCAAATAAATCCAGGAAAATTCTAGCAAGACACATATGCATAATGTGATGATCTTGCAAAGTTTCATTCCAATAAAAATAGTTTGGGTTCACAAAAGTGCCCCAAAACCATCTCTGTCCAGAACAAATTTGAGCAACTCTACATTACCAACTGTCTCCTTTTGGTCTATATTTTTGTGGACATATTCAAATATCCAAGTTATGACACTATACCAAGTGGTGCATCAAGGAGAAAATATTTGCATGGCTAAATCTTGGAAAACCCATTTCTGTTGATTTCTAGGGTTTACAAAAGTTGCATTGGCTACTTTCTCCTTTTGGTCTCAAATTTTGTGGACGCTACTATTTTGTGGTGCCACTCACTCCTGTTAATTAAGGTCAAGTTGAACTCATTTGCTTGCCCAAAACTCTATCAAACACCTTATGGAATTTTGCCAAAAACATCATTTTGACCCTTTTTACTCTTCTCCTTTGCTTCAACTTTTTACCACAGCCCCTCCTAGTACCCTTCTATCTCCAGTAACATTTGCAAGTCCTCAGATCAATTATTGGGGGTAAATCCCAACTTTCTCTCTCTGAATAGCCCATTTCTCTCTCTCTCTCTCTCTCAACCCCACTCCTCTCCTACTGGCTCTCCAGGGCATCCAATGCCCCTCCCCTCTTCTTTACTTCCCCCTAGAGGCCCGTGACACTAGAGGCCAAGCCCAGATTGCCAGAAAAATGACCATGCCAGCCAAAGACGCGCTTTGGAGGCGTGCTCTGATGCACCGAGGTCTTTGTGGCGACTCCCAACACCTCCGACCACCTCGGCCCTCCCCCCGCGTCCGACGATGCGCCTCGACATACACAAAAATCAAGGATGTCGGGCCCCTCCTCCTTTGCCATCCTTCTCCCTCCACGGGCTCACCCGAGCGCGTCCGCGGACGCAGCCCACGGTGCACCAGCGCCTCCCCTATATAGAGTCTCCCCCGAGCTCCCTCTTGCCTCTGATGATTCCCCTCTTTCTCGTGCATCCTCTTAGACACACTCCCTCTCCCTCTCGTGCCCCCTGCTCCCTCCAAGGATGAAGCCTTGCCGTCAGGCCCGCGCTCAAGTTCGAGCACCATGGCTCTCCCCCATTGCTTTATTCCATGTCCGGGCCCTCCCCAGGGAGTCTCAAGGCCGGACCCATCCTCCCCTTGGCCTGGGAAGCGCCCCCCCGGTGTGGTGCCGCAGAAGCTCCATGGCCGCCACGACCTGCCGATGGTGGCGGCACTGTAGGCTGCCTTGGGCGAGCCCGCAGCCACCTTGGGTGCGGCGAGGAGAGCCGGAGCTCCTGTGCTCGTCGGTCGGCTCTCCCGCGTCGCCTGGCGACGGCTGCGCCGGCGGCTGAGCCCTTCCTTGCCCGGCGTCGGGCGGAAGAAGACGACCAGGGGCGATGGGGTGACCTGCAGGCGGGCCCCGCGCGTCAGCGACCCGCCGGCTGCCACGTCATTTAAGTGGAGGTGGGTACAGCTGCTTACCGTCTCCCCCACTCCGTTGACGCATTCCCAAAGTGCACCATCACCGTCGCCTGGGCGCCCCACGCAGCTGAGCCACCGGGCCGGCCCGTCAGCTATCCCTCGCCTAGCGCGCAGAATAAGTGGTATAGCCTTTTTCTTATTCTTTTTCCTGTCAACTTCAAAAATTCATATATAATACAAATGGAGTCCAAATTTGACGATTCAAATTTCTAGAAGCTCCATAAATTATACCCTATAACATGGTGCTATTTGCGCATTTTCCAGAAACATTTCCTTGACAAATATTTATCAAATCCCCATTTTATAATTTTTGTGATAAATTTTAGAAAATCACAGAGAGCTCAAGATTGATCCAAATTCTATGATTCAAATTCCTACATACTTCTAAGTTCTTAACTTAGAGTTGGAACATTTTTCCCAATACTTTCAATGCCACATGAAATAATGGTCCATTTCTCCATATATAGGCAACTTTGCAAATTCATAGGAAAATCGTTTGAACTCCAAATCCAGTGAAAACAACTCCTAGGTTCTTATAAAATCATGCTTTGTAAAATGGGTGCATTTGCTCATTTCTGTAAATAATGATTCTGTACACTTCTTGCAAATCCACAAATCCCTTGACTCCATCGTATTGAATTGTTCAGAGATATACATCCCAATGAAACCACTTTGGTCATTCCTCATATGACCAAGGGTATCCTAGAAAAGTCCAACTCACATTTTTAGAGCACTTTTTTTTGCCTTGTTGTGTTGCTTATTGTGATTGTTTCCGACGTTAGTTGACGAAGTAGACGGAGTACTTGGAGAAGGACCAGAAGACTTGAAGACTCTAATGAACCAGGCAAGCAGCCCTTTGACCATGTCTATGAAACCCTTTTTATGCATGTCATATACCACCATATTGTTGTTGCAACGGAATCATGATGAGGTGGTAACCACTTTGATGGGTTGCCTCCGTTACTTCCTTGTTGATACTTGCATTATGCATGACCCTACCTTCCTATGAGGGTTATGCCGGTTGGAGTAGATAGGATGCTATAGTAGTGGCTACACAAATGGGACGGGAATATGCATGGTGAAGGAGGCAGAGTAGTTTCAAAAGACTTTTCGAAAACCCTGTCGGGTGCCACTTATGCCTGAGGGAGATAATGAGTTAGGTAACCACTTGATGGCGCAGTGGTGTACGGAGGCAAGTGTCTGTGTTATTTTCAAAACGGATTGGTTTAAGTTGCGACTGTTATTCCAATCTTACATGCGCAACCACTCTACCCTTATATGGGAAAGGGCATTATTGATTAACTAGGTTGATACTAGCATGGTTCCCTCATTACTAGTGACGCGGGTGACACGAGGTCACTCGCGGGACGGGGTCGTGCCAGGTAGGGCTGCCATGACTGTTTTTACAGGGCACCAGACACACCGTTGGTACCCCGTGCTTGTTGTATGTGATGAATATGGGAGCGAGGCTCCACAATTTTGAGATGTGAAATGTTGGGCACGGGGGTTACTATCAATTGAGTGGACTTTATGCTAGTGTCGTCTAGGGAAAGATAGTGATCGGGTGCTTACGCCGGGTACTTGAGGTACCACGGGTCATGGATGACACGGAAGTTCCCCGGATCTTGTGGGTAAAGTGTGCAACCTCTGCAGAGTGTAAAATTATTTGAATAGCCGTGTCCACGGTTAAGGACAGTTGGGTAACCGCTCTTGGGCTTGGTCCACATGTTTACAAACTAGTGTGTGTGTGTTTGGATAAGTGGGAAGAACTACTTGGGTCAAGTCAAAGGACTTGACATGATTGAGTTGGGCTGATGCCCACTCCATTTATGTTGATATCTGTAACCAGTCCCTATGGTTACTTGAATTCGTATGATGCATGTTTTACCAATTGTTGAACATGTCATAGCACAACAAAACTAGTTTTCTGCAAAATTTACCTATATCATGCATTGTTGTATCTTGAACCAAAACATGGGTTGCTTGCGAGTACATTCAAAGTACTCATTGTCTTTCCACTGGTTATTTTATTGGCCAGGCATGAAAGAACAGGATATGATGAAGAATACTTCGGTGATGAACATGCGAGCTAGGACGCTGTGGGTCCAAGTTATCGACGAAGATTTTGGTTGCGAAGTTATACTCAAGACTTGACCATAATCGTCATAATTTATGTAAGACGGTATGTACGGATGTAAGATTCTTGTTATACAGCTTCTGTGTGTTCAGTGATCATTGATCTCTGGGATCACTGTACACGTGGATTTGGTGATCACGACTTATGAGTCAAGGTCCCCACACATCTCTTTATAGCCAACAGCCGGCTACATTATTAACCATGCTCTAATGCTTTTTTCAAAACTGGCTTTGACTATTGACAAGATTAATACTCCCTCTATCTCAGTTTACAAGTCTTGCACGTGTACCTAGGTCGTTAATTTGACAGACTTAATAAGAGGCATACATTACAAAAAAATATATCATCAGAAACTTAGGTATTCTATTTTCTAATGATATAATTTTTATGTTAAACAATTTGTCTTATATAAGTTAAATATACAACCTAGATACACGTGCAAGGCTTGTAGACTGAGATGGAGGGCGTAGTACATGAGATGTATAATGTGAAGTTATATCATTGGAAGCTCCTTTCACATACGAATTTGACCGTATGTTTTGTGTAAGTTGCGTGTCATATATTATTACTCTAACATTTGGTCAAAGTTAGACTCGAAAAACGCATTAGGTCGTGTATAGATGGAAGGAGGGAGTAGTAGTGGAAGTGGATCCTCTGACGTAGGTATCCCTGGCTTACCCTCCCTTTCGGTCACTTACTGGCGGGCCCCATGCTTGCTAGGCCCCGCACGTCAGTTACTTAATGGGCTCGGCCACGTCAGGGGATCCTCATTCGTAGTATACTCCCTCTGTTTCTATTTACTCCGCATAAAATAGAGGGAGTAGTAGTATAAATGATGCGGGAGGGGGAGGGGAGGGACGTCGGTTTGCTCTCAACTGCTGTCCCATAAGCGAGCAAAAATGCAAGACGAAGTGCGTTCCATTCGGTGACTGACGTGGAGGTTCCAGTGTGCAGAGGTGCAACGCGAACGCGAGAAGAGTGATGTACAGTCAAAACCGATTGATCGGTCGTCACCGGAACCAGTATTCACACCAGAACCTTCGCTGCTCGGCCTATGCCAGCCACTCCCCCAAAACCACACCTCCTCTCCAGCCCATTCCCCCTCCTTTCGAACCCCTAGCCCGCATCAAGCGTCCCCTAGTTTTCTAGAAAGCCATGGTGCGCCGCAAGATCACGTACTACAAGATGCTGACACTGGAGAGCCGCACAAAAATCGTGGCGCCGGTCGGCGCCATAGACCTCCATTCCCAAGCTAGCTTTGCAGCAGGCCAATCTCCGAGTTCTCTGGAGACAAGCTACGAGGAGGAGGAAGCCGATCCATTGTTCATGGCGGAGGCCGCGGCGTAGAAGGCCCCCGATGCGTCTGATACGATGGACGTCGACTTCGTTCCGGCGTCCGGGTCCCCCATGGTGCAGGCAGACGAGCGGTTCAACCTGGCGATACTAAAGGAGGACCGGGAGGCGGAGTCTCAACTCGACGTGGAGCGCACGCATGCCGCTGCCAGCGAGCCTCTCCTGCAGGCGGAACCGGATGTCATGGATATGAACCAGGCGGCGGAGGCTCAACTTGACGCGGAGCACGCGGATGCCACTGCCATCGATGCCCTCCTGTAGGCCGAACCGGACATCCTCGACTTGAACCGGGAGGCGGAGGCTCAATTGGACACGGAGCGCATGGATGTCGCTGCCATTGAGGCCCTCCTGCAGGCGGAACCGGACGTCCTGGACTTGAACCAGGCGGTGCTCTCGTCCGTGCAAGGAGCCCGCACGCTCCGCGTGAACGAGTAGCTGGAGGCCGAGGACAACCACGGTGTGGAGACACATGTCAGCAACTACGGCTGGTTCGCGCCGGCAGCCAAAGACGACGAGGCTGTCTCGTTCCGCGAGCAGTGATAGTTTTTCTTTATGTTGTTGTTTTTAGGGATCTTTTGCTGTGTAAAACATATATTTATGCAAGTCGCATGACTTTCATCATTTGGGTCATTCGAACATTTTAGGCGGTTGGATGAATATCCCACATCTCCTAACCCTTCTTCCTCACCTCTTCTTCTTCCCCAACAGACCACCGCACGGGTTGTACGGATCTTCCCCAACATGCGGTTGGATAAACATACTGTATGAACAAAAAATATGTGTCAGCGGTAGGATGGCTGAGTTTGGTTTGATCACATGCGGTAGCACGTGTCAGTGAGGGTGTGTTCCCTTGGTTGGGTTTCCAGCGTGCATGAGCGATTGTGTGAGGGTGTGGTGCGACCGCGGCGTGCAAGAGCGACTATGTGAGGGTGCGATGCGACTGCGACAACAATGCGCAAGTGTACCTCCTTTTCATTTTGAAAACTTTAGGCAAGCTTGGCAAAAATGTGTGGCGAAGTATGGCAATGCAAGGCCTAGACCCAAACAGGATACAAGTACGTATGTAGGAGTACTAGTGTTAAAAAAGAAAGGCAGGGTTTTCCTTCGCGGGATTAGTCGATACAAATCCTAGCTTGACATGTTTCTCCAACGCCCAAAGAGCTAACCATCTCACTCCTCATCGCTTGATTAATGCAGCGCCATGCAAACCAACCTTCTCACTTCCGCATGCATGAAAGGGTATATTAATGTCCTTGGTTGCTAGTACGAGGGAAACCCCATCACTTTTGCCTCGATTAGAGTTAGTGGCCTTCTGCAAATTGTAATTTTGATATACTGGCCTTGTGTACAAAAAAATGGAGGTAGTAACTATTGCACTTCCTTCCCCATTGCCGTGACGTTGACAATATCTCGTACGTTGTGGTTTGGCGAAGTGCGTTCGACGGAGAACACCATTGAGGGAGACCATTGTAAGTCGTTCGCAAGTGCCGCCTGCAAGCCGAGACAACCGCCTTATTTGCATCCAGGAAGTCCATTGAATCAAAGGACGCGTAAATGTACTAGTACTACACAATAGCATCGTCCGTCCAGCTTAATGCGGTGAGGTGGTTTCTTGAAGAAGACGATGGAGAAGCGGAGTCAGTGAAGAGTGAAATAATGGTTACTTCGTCCGTGCTTTGTGATTTGACTGTCGGCGTTCTGGGAACGGGGGTCCCCAGACTTGCCTGCATGCGTCCCACAGCGTGGCTAAGCAGCTGGCTGTACGGCCCATCTTCATCAACAAGGCATCCAAGACCCTCGTGAGGGTCCAAGCCTCGCGAGGGGACGATGCAAGACCTCCTCTAGAGTAGCCTAGCTAGGCAGGTTCACGAGGAGCGGAGATATTAAGGCGGGGCAAACCTCACGAGGCTCTCGTGACGTGAGCCATGACGCACAACACCAGGCGGGCGCCAGCGCATGCAGCGTCCTTATTTCCTCTTTGGTGCTTAGGAGGCCAGCGCAGGCGAGGAGTACCGAGGCATTAGGCAAAGATTGCTATATTGGTGCAACGAGACCAAGACCAGGAGGACGGCAAGACAGAGGTCATCGTGGAGCCCAAGACGGCGTCACCATCAGAGCTTTTCGCATGCGAAGACCGCTTTTGTCAGGATAGCTTGTACTAGTTGTCCCCCTTCAAACCTGCCAGCCGTTGCTGGCTCCCTTCCCGCTCATTATTTGGGAAGAGGAACAGGGCCTATGTAAGTAGAGCTAGCCACCATAGTAGGGGCATCTCATCTTAGCTTGATCCATCCCGATCGAGAGCCTAGCCACAAGAACCTCAACCTCAGGAGGTTGTTCTTCCCTTGTACTGTTCATCATAAGCCCAAGAGGCAATCCACCACCACCACACTGGAGTAGGGTATTACACCACAACGGTGGCCGGAACCAGTATAAACCTCGTGTCTTTCTGTGTTGCGAGTTCGTCAAGTTCGTCCGCGAGATCTTAGCGAGCTAGGGCATAGATCGGTAGGAGGGAAAGACTTCGCGCGCACCCCAGTGTTCGAACCTTAAGGGTTTGCCGGAACCCCACATCCGACATTTGGCGCGCCAGGTAGGGGTGCACCGGAGCTTCTTCTCCACCAACAGGCTCGCCGACACTCCCCAGTCATGGTGTCCGGCGACTCAAGGGCTGGCTCCGATCGTTGGGCGGCCTGGCCGGCTCGGGCAGAGCCGCCTTCCCATGAAGGTCTTGACCTCGCACTCCAGGCAGCGCGAGCACCGCCAAACCCCGCCGGGCGCGGGCAGCGCGGCCAGGCGTCGTCCACCCTCACCACGCGGCATGTATGAGCCGCATCAAGAGCGGCAAGCCATGTCGCGGCAACGGCACCGCACTCACGGCGGGAGCAAGCAAACATGCGGGCAGCGCTCACCGTGGCAAGGGAGCTGCTACTGTGCAGGCTGATGGAAAGCGGCCGAGATACACTGCTGGAGCGCGTTGCCGAGCTGCTGGATGCAGCGGCGTCGGGAGAACCACCCTTCTGCTATCGACTTCCTCCACAGGCCGCTGCAGGGCCATGCGGTGAACCTCACCACATCCGCGCGCCATCAACTACGCCAGGGGGCTTCATCAACATCAGCACGGCCAGTGGCGTAGGGGGCTCCGACTCCCCCATGCCTCCTGCGGCAAGCACGGGCGGAAGCGCCGCCCTCCATGGTCCCAGCCGGATGCCATGCTATCATCTCCAGGACGTCACTATGGGCCAAGCAACATGGAGAGTGGGGCACCAAAGCGAGGTGTTCGGGGTGACGGCCCCGGAAGCCTACGTGCCCCGCATGATGGACCAAGGGTATGCACCAGAGGACAACCCAGGCGCGTTCATTGGAGAAGATTGGGGAGACGGGGCACTAGGAGCCGAAGCCTTCCAAGAACCAACAGAGAACCACGACAGTCACGCCGGCAACGACAACTACAGGGTACCGCTAATCTCTCAGGAGCAGGCTTATGCTAACCATGGGTTGCAGATGACTCAGGTTGCAGCGTCGATCGACGACCCTGGCACGGAGGCACCCGTTCCAACAAGGGAGACATGCTGGGGCCGCCGGGAGGGGGCCAGGAGCAAGGCCCCTCCCCACGGCGCGTAACGCCTGGCAGCGTCTGGAGGTAGGCCCTCTATCGGGGAGGCCTCGACAACCCTTCCCTGGCAGAGGACCTGTGGTCGCCGAGGGAACCGCTGGCATCCTCTTTCCGTCCTTTGTGTCGTCCTGGACCGATCGGCTTAGAGGAGGTCGAAGGTGGCGCAAGGAGGGGCCCTCGTCTGGCGATATGAATCAAGGCCAGTACCTGTGAAGAAGGCCCAGTGCCTGTGAAGCTCGCCGCCCGTGACACTCTCACGCAATAATGAGTTGGGGCTGTACACGCCCCAGAGTCTCAGGGGTGCTGGCCTTAGGCCCTGGGGCTCCCTCCCACGCCTAGTGTCAGCACTTAGCTCCGCGCTGGTGAGAAGACTTGAAGACAAGAAGACTAGACTAGGTGCCGGACGCGGCCTTTTGCTTTAGATCACTTTCTCCATTGCTTTGCTTTTTGGATTTGGATTTGAGTTGAAGTTGAGTTTTTATTGATGCGTGCGGGGGGAGCCTTTTCTTGTTCAAGCAATTTCTTGCCTTCTGGATCTCATTTTGACTGGGACTCATGTCCATCGCCTTCCCCTCACGAGCTCCTCACGAGCGGGATAGCGCGAAGCGCGCACGCCAAGTGCGCGCAAGCACTACAACTGGTGCTCAGCTCCAGTGGGGCCCCTTCTGACGGGGCGACGAGCTCCGCAGGGTTCTCGGGAACTCGACACGTCGCAGCCCAGCTCAAAGCTGGCGCTGACTAAGGTAAACTAAGGCAGAAAACTCGCACTAGGATTCACAAGTTCATGAGGACACAAACTCGCATTGCATAGGAAAGTAAAAACTACAGTTTGCTTACATGAGGGGCTCCCCCTCTCAAAATGCTCTCACAAGTTTTCCAAGGGCCACGGCCGAGTTTGTGCGCAGGGTGAAATGACAGGAGAACAAGAGATCAACCAGAAATGTTGCTCGCTGCGTCACCCGCGGATGCGTCACTCGCGTCGTCGTCGTCTTCATCGGCATCATCGCCGCCATCGGCGACGCCCCCGTCGCCGTCGTCAACCACGTCGCCTTCGTCTGCGACGACCACCACCGCGTCGTCCTCCGAAGTGAAGGCCCAGACCAACGCGTCCACATTGTCCTCAACCCAACGCGCTAGGTCGCCCCGGACAACCGTGGGTACGGGGGCAATAGCGGCATCGAAATCAAAGTTGGGGTCGGCATTCAGGAGGTAGCTGAAGACACGGGAGAAGGCGCGCTCGAGTAGGCCACGACCCCTCTCCTCCACAAGCTGGCGAGCTCTGGCAGATCGAGCCTCCAGGCGCATCACCACCTTGATGAAGAAGGTTAGGTGGCTGGCATAATCATTCGAGTGAGGGGCCGGCGCCTCCACGTCGCAAATATGGCCCAGGGCGATGTTGGCCTTGTTCCAGAGATCCTGAAGCATAGGGGCATGCTCGCGCTCTAGCGTTCGTCGCTGGAGCACTTCCTCCGTGTTTTGCCTCGCGACGGCCTCAATGTCATCAAGCCGCTTCCGGAGGGAACGCAGCTCGGCGCGGGCGGAGGCCAAGTCCGTCTGCGCCGTAATCAGGGCGGCGGCCGTGGCTTCCGCACGCCTCTCAACCTCGTCCAACCTGGGCCTGAGGGCAGCGGCCCTGCCCTCATCCTCCGCGCCTGTGAGCTTCAGCTTCAGGTCGTACCTACCCTCCAGATCTGCGCGAACCTCGGCCACCCAGTGATCAACCTCCTCCTCGACTCTAGCCTCGCGAGCCCCGACGGAGTCTTCTGCTTGGGCAACTTGACACTCCCTCGTCTCCAGTTGCTCGAGCTCGCGGCTACGCTCCATGGCCTCCAGGGCCAATGCCTCCTCACGCTTCCGGACCTCCTCTTCCTCCATGGGCGTCCCCCTCAGCGACGCAAGAGCGGCCCTGCGCGCCTCCACCTGCTGCTCAAGAGACGCGCTCCAGGCCTGGAGCTCCCACGCGCGCTTCTCCGCAGCCTCGCGGCGGCGGTCAGCCTCGCGAGCCTCCTCCAAAGCTCGTGAGCGGGCTTCATGGGCAATCTTGAGGGACGCATCAGCCTTCACATTCTCAAGGTCGCGCTGACAGCGGCCGAGGTTGATGGCCACCTTCAGCTTGCGCCGCTCCTCCATCAGCCGAAGACCCTCAGCCTCAAGGCGCGAGTCAACACCAGCGAGCTCTTCACCCAGTCGATGCATCGCGCCCGTCGCCTCCTGGAAGAGCTCGTGACAAACCACACTCCGCCCGCGCTCGAGCTCGAATGCTCTGCCCACCTCGTGCTCCACCTCGGGGGCTGCGGGCGGGGCACCAAGTGGTGCGCCCCCTCCAGGCAGGGGGCTGGAGGCTAACGCCGAGTCTGACATCAACCAGTCCTCGCGATGAGCCCAAGCTGACCGGGGCTCGCTGCTTGAAGAGGAGCCGAAGATCGAAGCCAACAAATTGCCGTCCAAGACCAGCGGAGGAGTCTTGGGCACACCTGCCAAGCTCCACGCCAGACCAGGGGGGAGGAGCTACAGGGCCGCATGTTCAGTGCGCCAGGAAGGCAGGAGTGCCCCTTCAACCAACCCTGCTCCAGGGGCAACAAGCGGACTCGGAGCGCTCGAGGCCGGCAGAAGAGTTGAGGAAAAAGGAGGCCGTTTCTCAGGAGACTCGGCGGCCTCGTTAGAAGGAACCGTGAAAGACTGGCGTCAGGAGATGAAAAACAGCACACAAGGAGCCACAACGGTACGATACTTACACATCAACATCGATGTACTTCCTCCGCTTCAGCGGTCCGAAGATGTTGCTGCCGCTGGGAGATCCTTTCCTCTTGCGGAGCTCCTCGAAGTCCACACAAAGCCGACCGAAACGCTGGACGTGACGGCCGGTGCACGGCGGGGCCGAAGAAGAGCTCGGAAGGACATCTTCAGGGGTGCCCAGTTGCGGCAAACAGCCGGGCACCGTTTCACCACGACCTCCCGAGTCTCCTGGAGCCTTGGCCTCGGGAGTCGCATGCTTCGTCTCCTCAGCAACGGGCGCCTCAGGAGGGGAGTGGCAGGCTCCTGAGGACGATGCCCCAGGATCACCACATGGCACGTGCTCCTCAGCACTCGAGCCACCGGCCTCCGCCGGAGCTCGCCCACCTGCACCGTCATGTGGGGCGAGCTCAGCATCAGGGGCAAAGAAGGGAACCACGACGAAGGTGTTCTCACAAGGCCCCTCCAGGTCGATCAGTCGTGGCCCCCATTCATCGAAGGGAGGCATGTTCTTTACAAATTCATCCTTGTTCTTGCAGTGGTACAACAAACAGTTCTTCCCAGGCAGTTCAGCCGACAAGGGGATGCTCGTCAGGACCTGGAGCACTGTTCGCCGCGTCCCGAGGAGGAGCCCAGACTCCTGAAACCTCATGTGGTCCTGGCTGCTCAGCAAGGTCCACATTGGGCGAGAATGGCGCTAAAGCGGAGCGACCCACGTTGAACGAATTCCTTCACCAACATCGGTGCAGTTACACCGCGATCTTTCAGCTACCTCAACCTGAACTAGACGTTGGCAAGGCGGGGGCTCATGAGCCGCTGATGGCTCCAGCCGGAGTTGGGAACAGCGGGCCCCGACGGAGCCTGGAGCAGAGGACTGAGCACGCCGGCATCGACGAACACCCATCGTGTCCGGAATTTGCTCATGGATGGAGGAAGCTCGAAGTCGATCCCCTCGCCCGCCGTCGGAGCCACGGCATGTAAGCTCACGCATCCTGAGCATTGTTTAGGGTCGGTCAGATGCAATGAGAAGAAATGGCAAAGGAAGGCAACAGAAGGGGCTATGCCAACCATGGCTTCGCACACGAAGGCGAAGACGGCAAGAATTGTCACAGACTGGGGGTCGAGATGCAGCATGTGGATCTGATAATGCTCAAGCACCGCATTGAAGAAGGCAGACAAGGGAGGAAGCAGGCCAGCCCAGAGGGAAGCTATGAAGATTGAGACTTCGGTGGCCGCCTGAGCCGTGCGAGTGCGAGACACAGGCCAAGCCACCGTCTCCCCCCACTCATTGAAGCTGGAAGCAAGCATCAGGCGCACCTTGTCAATGGCCTCGTCGTTGAGCACCCGAGACCGGCCAAGCACCGGCGCAAAGGACGGAGGCGCAGCTGGCAGAGATAGATGTTTCTTCCCCTTTTCAGCTTGTTTCGGCGCCATGGCGATGGAACAGGCGGAGCGCAAGTCAGATCGGGGAAGGGAAGCAGAGCCGCAAGGAAGCAGGGGAATTGAGGAAGTAAGGCGCGGGCGACTGAGGAATAACTATGTAGGCCGCAGGGGCCGCATAGCCAGGCGGATTCAAAGGCAGCATGGGGAAGCGGAGACGCCCACGTCCAATCAACCGCCATGCGTCAACCGAGGCCGCAGGCTTTTGGGGCCCCCGGTGCTTCGAACTTGACCCTTGGATTCGCCGCGAAGCCAAGCCCGAGCGCACCTTGGGCCCGGGGGCTACTGTCGGTGTTCTGGGAACGGGGGTCCCCAGACTTGCCTGCCTACGGCCCGCAGCGTGGCTAAGCAGCAGACCGTATGGCCCATCTTCATCAACAAGGCATCCAAGACTCTCACGAGGGTCCAAGCCTCGCGAGGGGATGACACAAGACCTCCTCTGGAGTAGCCTAGCTAGGCAGGTTCACGAGGAGCGGAGATATCAAGGCGGGGTAAACCTCACGAGGCCCTCGTGACGTGAGCCATGACGCACGACACCAGGCAGGCGCCAGCGCGCGCAGCGTCCTTATTTCCTCTTTGGTGCTAAGGAGGCCAGCGCAGGCAAGGAGTACCAAGGCATCAGGCAAAGGTCGCTATATTGGTGCAATGACACCAAGACTAGGAGGACGGCAATACGGAGGTCATCGTGGAGCCCAAGACAACGTCACCACCAGAGCTTTTTGCAGGCGAAGACCGCTTTTGTCAGGATAGCTTGTACTAGCTGTCCCCCTTCAAACCTGCCCGCCGTTGTTGGCTCCCTTCCCGCTCATTATTTGGGAAGAGGAACAGGGCTTATATAAGTAGAGCTAGCCACCATAGTAGGGGCATCTCATCTTAACTTGATCCATCCCGATCGAGAGCCTAGCCACAAGAACACCTCAACCTCAGGAGGTTGTTCTTCCATTGTACTGTTCATCATCAGCCCAAGAGGCAATCCACCACCACCACACTGGAGTAGGGTATTACACCACAATGGTGGCCGGAACCAGTATAAACCTCGTGTCTTTCTGTGTTGCGAGTTCGTCGATTTCGTCCACGATATCTTAGCGAGCTAGGGCGTAGATCGGTAGGAGGGAAAGACTTCACGTGCACCCCAGTGTTCGAACCTTAAGGGTTTGCCGGAACCCCACATCCAACATTGATGCCTCACTGCTTTGTGATTTGTGATAGAAGGGACAGTGGAGTAGACTCTATGCTCTATACTTTACATGCGTCCAAGCACGGGAGAACAAGGAGAGACGTTGCATTTTTCTATTTCTTCAATCAATAAATTAGGGAGCTTCGGTTCCATGTTTTTGGCTTTGGCAGCACCGTCCACAATGGTTCCCATCGAGGCCAAAAGCTATTTTCACATTTGGCTACACATTGTGGATGCCCTTAACCGTACCACTTGGTTTTGCTCCTGTGTGCTATCTATACAAATCTCAATTATATTGATCTAAAAAATTATAATATCAAGATTAGTAAAAATGATATAATTTTGCTGCACGGATGGCGGGGGAGGTTTCGTATTTTTAGAGGACGTTGGCCTGGCAGTTTTCTAATATGCGGTCCCATGTGTCAGTGCTTTACCAAGCCGATCTGCATCCCACATGAGGCCGAACAACGACAGAAGCAACACGTGGTTAACTTGAAGAAGATGAGGGCGAAGCGGATTCAGCAACGAGTGAAATGATGGTTGCTTCGTCCCTCCAACGTCTTTTTTTAGCATTATTACTTCGTCCCTCCAACTTAACGACGGGAAATGTGCAGCTTTGTGATTTGACGCATCATTGCTCATTACTACGCCGGCGCCATGACTAGGGTGCTTCACCCCTACTGCTCTACACTGTATTTCAGTATGGCACATGGACCCGGTAGCTTGATGTCCCACATGTCGGCGAGAGGGACTAGAACATTTATGAAAGCGAGTGCTCCACTCTTATGACGGAGGATTACACGACATGGCGGCCTAGTGAACTGTTACTTGTACTGTAGTACTACTATAGTTTTGATGTTTCGAATGATCCATCGATACAAACCCGATTAAACAGGAAAGGGCGGGACTTTTCCTGTGCGATAGATGATACTGGCCATACATTTCAAAGGCCATTTTAATGTATGCAAACTGGATAAGTAAGTAACAATATGAGATCTAGTAAAACTAAAAACACATATGATTTATTGTGTTAGAGTGTAGTAGTAGTGATGTATTGCGTAGTTGTTAGATGTAACATGCGAGAACATGTAGAGATTTAGTTTTGGAGGGCCTACAGAGAGAAAAGCGCAATACGGTCACCGGACTTCAGAATACGCTCATTACGGGCACTATATACGTTTTGCGGTGATTATACGGTCACTTGCTCACCGTTCAGCATCGGATTGCACTCTGTTGACCGGCCAAAACGTCTGCGTGGCACTATGTTGACTAGTAAAATTCACCATGTTCCTTGTGGGTCCCACATGTCAGTTCGAATAGGAAAAATGTTAGATAAACACAAATTTACGCAGGCGCGATAAGACTCCAACCCATGCGCGGGAACCACCTGGTTGTGTATGAGTCTATCAGGGAGAGTAAGGCCAAGCCAGAGGAGCCATACTTTCTAGGTTGCTCATAATGAGACTCCCTGTCGCGGGATATCCGCGGCCACCTATGGGACCGGGAGGCCCCTTGCTGGTTCAGCAGGGGGACGTTGCGTTTCACAAAGAGCAGACCAGCTACGGCAGCATGATAGAGAGCACACAAGCAATTTACCCAGGTTTGGGCCGTCGCGAGACGTAAAACCCTACTCCTGCTTTGGTGGATTGATGGTGGAATGGAGGCGGTGAAACATAGTACACTTTCCCGACAGGGGCTGCCTTAGGGCAGTTGCGACTACGCGCGTATAGGGGTGTGGGTTCATCCAACCCTTTCTACGGTTGCCATGGGCCTCCTTTTATAGATTAAGGGGTTACCATAGTGGCAAAGTGGTCATTATGCACTGATATGATAGCAAACAGTGCTACCATACCTAACTCTGCGGGCTGACAGGGCGCATTGAATGCACCGCTTAGTGTCACATCACTAGTTGCCCGGCAAGGCTTGCCGGGCTATCTTGCCAGCTCCGCGCTTGTTCTCTTGACACGTTGCAGGACGAGTGTCATCTGTGGGTTTCTTCTGTAGGAAATGGTTGCAATGTGGCGAACGGCTTCCACTTAATCACTTTGCGGCTTGACACCGCACTGATCGACGACGTGGGTCATGCTGGAGTGGTTGGTGAGGTGGGTTTGCCTCTGCGAGCCCCGGCAGGCCCTGCCAGGGCGCCTCGGGCGCCTGCTTCTTGAGGTGGCATGGCCCCTTGCCGGGCTCGCCTGTCTGGCAAGGGAGGCCTTCCTCTTAGCGGTATATTGCTCCTCTGGCTTGGCCTTAGTCTCTCTGAGCTGCATGCTGGTTCTTCAAATATCTTGAACCTTTGAACTCTGACTTGGGCTAGTGCTTCAATCCCGCTCTTGTGCATGTGCATAGTCTGGGCAACAGACCCAGGGTTTGTTGCACCGACAGAAGCACCCGGGCCAGCCCCGAGTGCGCTGTTGAGCGTCGTCGCGGTAGGGCCTAATAAGTGCACAGGCATTGTTGCTGAAGGGGTCGGCCTCTTGAGGTCCTCATTGCTTCTTCATCAACCTTGATGTCGGGCTGGTTTCCGGTTTCCCCGTGTGCGGTGTAAAGCCAATAGTGGTGGGGCCGCTCCAGTGATGGCTCGTGAATGACTTTAACGCACGGGGTAGAAACTGCCAATTTACTCTTCCCACAGCGCGCCCTTATCCTTGGCCACGTATGCTGCATGCATCGCGCGGGGTAGGTAACGGAGGTGCGTGGTGTGGGAGAGCATCATGGTAATGGCATGGCCGTCTTGAATTGGCGGAGGAGGACAGTGGCCGCGCGTTTGATGGAGTGGCTGCCCTCCCCGCTCGGCCTATAAAAGGGAGGGGCGAAGGAAGGAGGAGCCATCCATCTTTGCATTCCTCCTCTTCCTATCTTCCGCTTCTGTTGGCCATGTCGAAGAGAGGGGCCTGGTGCCAGTCCCGGGGTTCTTGCTCGGGATCCCCCTTGGATCTGAGAGGAAGATTCGGGCGGCGCGGCGTCGACGCCGGGAGTGGCAACCCCGGTGTGCTTGCCGCCGGGTCGCCCGTGGCCTTGATTTCAATGGGAGGGGACGCGAGTGATGCCGTGTCATGGCTTGAAGTAAGCATGGCGCGTGGTAGTCAATCGCTCCCCATTCTTCTTCTCTTCACAGTGTTGGGGAGGAGTTATGGAAGGGATTCACCGCTAGTAGGGGTGAATCTGGCTCCTCCTGGGCGCCGTCCTTCTGTCATGCAGGAAAGCTCCCTACTCTCACATGCGTCCTTGGGACGTGCTGTGACTCCTGACGCCAGGGCTCCTGGGGACGACCATGCTCTCTGTGGGAGGCCCCGGAGAACATGGAGTCTCATGTGATGGTCACGCCGAGGTCTTCGGGTGGTAGTGATGCAGACGGCAGCGGCAACCCACAACGCGTCAAGAACGGGGATGACTGTTCTGACGAGTCGTGTTTACCGGTGACTCCGTGCCCCCCATCTGGTCCTGCGGCAGCGTCATGGTCTGCACCTGCCCTTCGGTTTCTTCCTCCTTGCGGGGGAGCGGTGCCGTCTTGATACTGGGGAGGCGCCGAATCCCAGTCGTGCCCGCCTCCTTCCCCTTTGACCTCTTCCTGTAGGAGATGGACAGGGGCAAAGGCGTAACGGTGCACTTATCTTTTTTCAATCTTAAACTTGTAGGCAATCGCCAAATTTTAATTCAAATAATGTAATCCCTCAAGTCCATATTTGTGTTATGTAATTCTTGTACTTGTATTAGCATATGAATGAAAAAGATGAACTTTGTTGGGAACCCATGCATGTGTATGTCCATGCAAAGGTGAGGTGCCTCTTTAATGTTAATAAACGAGTTTTCCCCGGCAGGCTATCCTGCCGGCACCCTCTTCGTCTGCGAGAGACCTACGTCTATTGGGGAACAGACAGAGGGGCCAGCCCCCCGCCAACTCCTTTTTACCAAAGTCCACTGCGACCATCCTGACCGAAGAAATGTTCGAGTCATAGATTGGATCACCTAAGTCTCAAAAGAGAAGCGAGGATTTCTCATGAAAAGTTATAGCTTTACAGAACACTAATGGAAAGGAGGTAAAACTTACCTGTTTGGCTTGCCGGGGATTGCTATGTCGGGCAATCTTCCCACTCCTTGACGAAGCCAAGTTCTCGCAGGAACCTGCAACTTCGTGTAGATGAGAATGAATGCAGGATGCTATCCTGTCGGCGTCCTGCAAACGGGGGTACCCAGGCTTGCCTACCTGCGGCCCGCAGCATGGCGCCGTCAAAGGTGCGGTACGGCCCAGCTTCAACAACAACAACCTATTACCCTCGTGAGGGGCCATGTCTCGCGAGGCGGACGACACCAAGACCTCCCTGGGGGGCGGCCTCGCTAGGCTGGCTCCCGAGGAGCAGAGATATCTATGCAAGGTGCACCTCACGAGGTTTGTATGACGTGAGCCATGACAACCAAGGCCGGGCGGGTGCCAGCGGGTGCAGTGTACCAGTTTCCTCTTTAGTGCTAAGGAGGCAAGCGCAGGCACGAGGTCCCGCGGAATCAAGCAAAGGTTTCCATATAGGTGCAACAAGACCAAGACCGCCAGGACGGCAGGACGGAGGTCATCACGGAGCCCACCGCGGCGTCACCACCAGAGCCTTTTGCAGGCGAAGACTACTTTTGTCAGGATAGCTTTTACTAGTTGTCTCCCTTCATATTTGGGTGTTGTGGGATCCGTTCCCGCCTACATTTGGGAAGAAGACCAAGGCCATTATAAATAGGACTTAGACACCACCATAGAGGGGGACCGATCCATTCCACCCTGACCATCTCACCAGCTCATCGAGCTCAAGAACACATCACCTCCCAAGGCTATTCCCCACTGTACTAGTTCATCCTCAGCCCCTCGAGGCAATTCACCACAAAGCTGGAGTAGGGTATTACTCCGCAAGGTGGCTCGAACCAGGATAAACTGATGTGTCTCTTGTCCCTTGGGTTCATCGAGCTATGGAATCATTAGCAGGCAGACTAGGAGGGGAGAGTTCTTCACACGCACCCCAGAGTTTGAACCTCTCACGGGTCTGCGGAACCCTGAATCCGAGATTTGGCGCGCCAGGTAGGGGGCGTCGAAGCCTCTCTTCCGTCGGTCGACCTGTCGCCGCTCCACTGCTTCCATGGCTGACGCCCGTCGAGCCCGTGCTGAGCGTCAGGCCACGCTTGCTGCTCGCATTGCCCAGACGGGGCCCGTCGGTGGTCCTCCCCGTTGTTCTCCATCGCCTGCCGCCAACACCGCCACCGGCTTGGTGGGCCACGACTAGCAAGCTTCATCGATGCACCTCTCTGTGCAGCGTGATGGGCACACCGCCACGCCGTTGCTGTCTCTGGCCGGCTCGTCGTCTCACGCTCGTCACGGGATGGCAGACGTGCAGGTTGCGCTACTCATGGTGCGCGAGCTCCTGCGCTACCGCCCCGGAGACGACTTCTACGAGGACTGGATGGACCGCATCGCCGAGCTTGTCAGCGTGGTCGGGGGCTCGCCCGCACCGTCCCTCTCGCTACCTCGCCCGTCGTGGGCTGCGGGTGACGTAGCCCATGCAACACCTCTGCCACCTCCCCGTCAGGATGTCTCCCTCGGTCCAAGACGCACGGTCCCACGGCGTGACCTGCTGTGCAGGGCACCCGCGCACGAAGAAGAAAGCTGCCAGGAGGTCCAGCGGCAGCAAGAAGGTGCTCCAGCGCTCCCTGCACCACAACATCAAGACTGTGCGCCGCCTACGGCGGCGGTGCGTGAGAACCAAGACCATGCTGCGCCTCCATGACGAGCTCCCGTGACCACCGCAGGCTGCCGAGCCTTCACTCCCGAGCTACGCAACATCATTTGGTCGGGCAAGTTCAAGCCCAACCTGCCTCCGCGCTATGACGGCATCCCTGACCCTGTGGAGTTCCTTCAGCTCTACGAGCTAAGCATCGAGGTGGCCAACAGCGACAAGAAGGTCATGGCAAACTAGTTTCCCATGGCTCTCAAGGATGGCGCATGTCGGTCTTCTGGGAACGGGGGCCCCCAGACTTGCCTGTTTGCGGCCCACAGCGTTGCTAGGCAGTGGGCCGTACGGCCCATCTTCATCAACAAGGCATCCAAGACCTTCTCGAGGTTCCAAGCCTCGCGAGGCGGATGACGCAAGACTTCCTCTGGAGTGGCCTAGCTAGGCAGGCTCACGAGGAGCGGAGATATCAAGGCGGGGCAAACCTCACGAGGGACTCGTGACGTGAGCCATGCCGAACAGTGCCAGGCGGGTACCAGGCGGGTGCCAGGCGGGCGCAGCATCCCATTTCCTCTTTGGTGCTAAGGAGGCATGCACAGGCGAACAGTATCGAGGCATCAGGCAAAGGTTGACATATTGGTGCAACAAGACGAAGACCAGGAGGACGGCAAGGCGGAGGTCATCGTGGAGCCCACGGTGTCATCCCAGTGCTTTTCGCAGGCAAAGACCGCTTTTCTCAGGATAGCCTGTACTAGCTGTTCCCCTTCAAATATGCCCGCCGTTGTTGGCTCCCTTCCCACTCAACATTTGGGAAGAGGACCAGGGCCTATATAAGTAGAGCTAGCCGCCACTGTAGAGCGATCTGACCTTAGCTTGATCCAATCCGACCGAGGGCCTAGCCACAAGAACACCCCAACCTCAGGAGGCTGTTCTTCTCTTGTACTATTCATCATCAGCCCAAAAGGAAATCCACCACCACCACACTCGAGTAGGGTATTACACCACAATGGTGGCCCGAACCAGTATAAACCCCGTGTCTCTTTCTGTGTTGTGAGCTCGGCGAGTTCGTCCGCAAGATCTTAGCGAGCTTGAGCGTAGATCTGTAGGAGGGAAAGACTTCACGCGCACCCCAGTGTTCGAACCTTAAGGGTTCGCCGGAACCCCACATCCGACATTTGGCGTGTCGGGTAGGGGTGCGCCGGAGCTTCCTTCTGCAAATCTGTACCACGCTCCGCCGTACCTTGCTCCCATGGCAGGAGCGCCACCATCCGCCTTTGCGACCAACGCCAGCAGCGGGGAGTTCGGGTACCGAGCCCTGGCTCCGGCCCTGCGGCGAGTGCAGTGGCCAACCAAGTTCAAGCCAGAGATGCCGCCGTGTTACGACGGTGTGGCAGATCCGGCGCCATTCTTGCTGGCATACGAGAAGGCCATCCTTGAAGCCGGATGCGACGACAAGATCATGGCCAACTGGTTCCCCATGGCCCTCGCTGGCGAGCCGCGCGTCTGGCTGTTCAACCTCCCAGGATCCACGGTGGAGTCCTGGGAAGAACTCCTTAACCTCTTCGCCACGCGCTACGCGGTACCGGTGCACCACGCGGTCGCGGCGCTGCTGGGTGGCTCCCAAGCGCCGCCTTCAGATCGCCACGTCAAGCCTTTCCTCCGTCAGATTGGAGCAGCCTCCAAGCGCCCGGGGGCTCCGCCGGGTTGGGCTTCGCCGGAGGCCGACCTCACCTTCAACTTGGAAGACCACCCTGGCTCCACCGCCGGTTCCGGCGTACTCCCGATGCTCTATACACCTACCATCTGCAACGTGGCCGTCACTAAGACCCTCATCGATGGCGGTGCCGGCCTCAACTTGCTCTCCGTGGAAGCCTTCAGTCTCCTCCACGTGCCGCCCGACAGGCTCAACCTCAGCAAGCCTTTTTCGGGAGTAGGCGGCGGAGCTGCCCACTCTCTGGGGCAGATCCGCCTTCCCGTCACCTTTGGCACGCGCGACAACTACCGCACTAAGCTGGTGGACTTCGACATCCCCCGCATCGGTCTCTCGTACAATGCCATACTCGGGTACCCAGCTCTTGCTCAGTTCATGGCGGCGACTCACCCGGCCTACAACCTCATGAAGATGCCAGGGAGCAAGGGCGTCCTCACCATCAAGGGGGACACTAAGGAGGCAGTGATGGCGCTCAGGCTCGCCTTCAAGCCCGCAGTAGCGGTGCAGCCAGCCGGCGCCAGTACGCCCAGGGCCAAGGAGACCGCGCCTGCCAAGAAGAAGCACTTGTTCACTCAAGACAAGGAGGAAACCAAGCAGGTGCCGGTTGACGAGGACGGGTCTTCATGAGCCACCTTTACCATAGGAACCAGCCTTGACCCGGGACAAGAAGAAGCTTTGGTGAGGTTCTTGGGCGCGAATAAGGAGATATTCGCATGGGAGCACAATCAGCTGGTAGGGGTCCCAAGAGAGGTGATCCAGCATCATCTAAGGGTGTGCCCCAACATGCGCCCCGTGAAGCAGCGGGCGAGGCGCCAGTCCGCCGAGAAGTAGGCCTTCATCGTCTAAGAGACACGCAAGCTAGAGGCGGCTGGCACCATTCGAGAAGTTCGATACCCTGACTGGCTCGCGAACCCCGTCGTGGTACCAAAGAAAGGTGGGAAGGAACGGATGTGCGTCGACTTCACCAACCACAACAAAGCTTGCCCCCAAGATCCGTTCCCCCTTCCGTGCATCAATCAAATCGTCGACTCCACCGCTGAGTGCGATTTGCTATGCTTCCTGGATGCGTTCTCTGGATACCATCAGACCAAGATGGCGGTGGAGGATATAGAGAAGACGGCCTTCTTGATGCCATGTGGGGTGTACTGCTACACCTGCATGCCTTTCGGCCTCCGCAACACAGCCGCAACCTTTCAGCGGCTGATGCACATTGCCTTGGGGCGGCAGCTCGGGAGGAACACAGAGGCCTACGTCGATGACATAGTGGTCAAATCTCGCGAGGCGAGGACATTGATTCAAGACCTGGAGGAGACCTTTGAAAGCCTGCGCCGGGTGAACCTGAGGCTTAACCCGGATAAGTGCGTGTTCAGCGTCCCCTCCGGCAAGCTACTAGGGTTCCTTGTATCCCACAGAGGAATCGAGGCGAACCCGGAGAAGATTAAGGCCAACGAAGACATGAGCCCACCACAGACCCTCAAGGAGATGCAGAAGCTAGCAGGGCTGGTGACCGCGTTAGGGCGTTTCATCTCCAAGCTAGGTGAGTGTGCCTTACCATTATTTAAGCTCATGAAGAAGAAGGGCCCCTTCGAGTGGACCCCGGAGGCCGACCGGGCCTTCCAATAACTCAAGAAGCCCCCTGGTGATGGTGGCGCCGCAGCCTCTCGAGCCTCTGGTGCTCTACCTTGCCGCCACCCCGTACTCTGCCAGCGCGGCGCTGGTGGCGGTCCGGGAGGAGCGCCAAGACAAGGGAGTCCTGTGCCAAGCCGGAGTTGATGCAGCGCAGAACCAAGGAGACGCACCAGAACCATCAGCGGCGGAAAATCAAGCTCGGCAGGGCAACATCGCAAAAGCTCCTGAGGATGGCCAAGTCTCAGGAAGTCCTCCGCCTCAGGATACGCCACAATCTCCGCAAGACTCGAGCCTCAACAGTATGTCAACCCTCATCGAGCACCCGGTGTACTTCGTCAGCACCATATTGTGGGACGCAAGGGCACGCTACCCCATGCCGCAAAAGCTCCTGCACGCGATCTTGGTGGCCTAACGCAAGCTGCGACACTACTTCCAGGGCCACCCCATCAAGGTCGTCTCATCTTACCCGTTGGAGAGGGTACTCAAAAGCCCGAACTCGGCCGGAAGGGTCGCTGAATGGAACATCGAGCTGCAAGCATTCCAGCTGGAGTTCAGCACCACCAGGGTCATCAAGGGAGCCGCGCTCGCCGATTTTGTGGCAGAATGGACCGATGCCCCGGCTCTTGAGGAAGGAGAGGACCGGTCCACCTCCCCAGGAAGTGAGGCACCAGACGGCTGGGTCATGTATTTCGATGGCACCTTCGCGCACCAGGGCACGACGGCTGGTGCAGTGCTCGTCACGCCCACTCAGGACAAGCTTTACTACGCCGTGCAACTCTACTTCAAGCACGGCGAGAAAGTCTCCAACAATATTGCAGAATACGAAGGCCTCATAGCTGGCTTAAAGGCCGCGGCGGCTTTAGGGGTGAGGCGCCTTACGGTCAGGGGCGACCGCAGCTCCTCGTCAACTTCTCCAACAAAGTGTACGAGCCAAAGGAAGAGCACATGGAGGCCTACCTTGCGGAGGTGCGCAAGATGGAAAAGCAGTTCTCGGGCCTGGAGCTGCAGCACGTGCCCCGGGGCACCAAAAAGGAAGCCGACGACATCGCAAAGAGAGCCTCCAAGCGGCAGCCGCAAGAACCCGGCGTCTTCGAAGAGCGGCTCTTCAAGCCATCGGCCGCACCACCTCTGTCAAGCACGGCTCAGCCTCGGGAGGAGCTCCCACAGCCCCCAGCCACGGGAGCCCCAGCCTACGGTCCAACCTCAGGAGCTCGGCTACTCCTGGCGCTCGAGCCCCAGGAGGAGTGCTGGACCAAGGAATTCAAGGAGTACCTGACGCATGGGACATTGCTGGAGAAGGAAGAAGACGCGGAGCGCGTGGCCCGACAGGCCACGGCATACTGCATTCAAGACGGCGAGCTATACAGGAAACGTCCGAATGATGTCACGCTGCGCTGCATCTCTAGCGATCAAGGAATGGAGCTGCTGATTGACATACATGGCGGGGACTGCGGACATCACTCATCGTCACAGACCCTCGTCGGCAAGGTGTTCCGCAACAGATTTTATTGGCCCACAGCGCTCAACAATGCAGCCGAGCTGGTGAAGTCTTGTGAAGCTTGCCAATTCCATGCCAAGCAGATCCATCAGCTTGCTCAGGGCCTCCAAACCATTCCGCTCATGTGGCCATTCGCGGTCTGGGGGATGGACATCTTGGGCCCGTTCCCATTAGCGCCAGGGGGTTACCGCTACCTCTACATCGCCATCGACAAGTTCACCAAGTGGGCGGAAGTGGAAGCCGTCCGTACCATTCTGGCTGGCTCTGCTATCAAGTTCATCAAGGGCCTCGTGAGCCGCTTCGGGGTTCCCAACCGCATCATCACAGATAACGGCTCGCAGTTTACTAGAACCTCTTCAAAACCTACTGTGCTAACCTTGGAACGCAGATTTGCTACGCTTTGGTGGCTCACCCCAGGAGCAATGGTCAAGCCGAACGCGCCAACGCTGAGGTCCTGAGGGGCCTCAAGACCAGGACATTCAAGAAGAAGCTAGAGGCTGCGGCGGCAGGGCAGCACGACGAACTCCAAATTGCCGTGCTGTGGTCCATTCGTACCACTGCCACCAAGCCAACGGGCGAGACTCCATTCTTCCTCGTCTATGGAGCTGAAGCAGTCCTCCCTCACGAGGTCAGGCATCGCTCCGCGTGGGTCCTGGCGTTCGATGAAGCGCAGCAGGACGCCACGCGGGGGATGGATCTCGTGTTGGGGGAGGAGCGATGCCGCGAGGCCGCATTAAGGGCGGCAAGATACCAACAAGCTCTACGGCGGTACCATTGCCGCAACATCCGCTCCAGAACGCTCGAGGTGGGAGACCTCGTCCTGAGGCGGGTCCTCTCCCTGGAAGGGCTGCACAAGCTTTCGCCCATGTGGGAGGGCCCGTTAAGGGTCGTTCATGTTTCCAGGCCGGGTGCAGCGCGCCTGGAGACGCAGGATGGCACACCCATCCAGAATGCTTGGAACATCCAACACCTCCGAAAGTTTTATCCATGAAGCAAGGCCCAGAGCCTAAGAAGAAAGGCACAGAGCCTGTGAAGAAGGCCTGGTGCCTGTGAAGAATCGCCGCCCGTGACACTCTCACGTAATAATGAGTTGGGGCTGTACATGCCCCGGAGTCTCAGGAGCACCGGCCTCAGGCCCTGGTGCTCCCTCCCATGCCTAGTGGACAGAACTTAGCTCCGCGCTAGTGAGAAGACTTGAAGACTAGATTAGGTGCCGGACGCGGCTATTCATTTGCTTTCCGAAGTTGGCTCGCTTTTTTCACGACCGGTTTTCCGGGTATTAAATTCCAGAAAATGGTCGTTGTGCTCACCAGCCCCAGGATTACTGTTAGCTGATGAGGCACCAACTTGATAAAGAAATTCCAAGCAAAAATACAAAATATGTGGTACAAGACCGTTCTGATCTGTGAGTACAACAAATGGTTTCTAGTGGTTGATGGCGGAAGCGGTTTGTGGATCATCAGCGTCTATGGGACTCCATTTCCCACAGGAACAGCTGACCAGGTTAACTCCTATCTTCGCGAGGCTGCTATCACCATTGCTTAGGTTCCGGGGCTGTCATCGCAACGCTCCTCTCCACGCAAGAAATCTGGCCAAGGCAATAGCCAGGGACAAGCCAGTGAGTACTTTGAATTTACTCGCAAACATTATGAACACAGGTATAATATAACAAATCATGTCCTGAAATATCCTATGATCACAACGTCAGTCATAAAATAAAAATCTCTGATGCATGCACGCCGGTTATTAATATGTAACAATGAATATGTAATAAAAAAGTAGGAATAAAATGCACCATTCGGATGTCTGAAGCGACGTCACGATATGATGGTAAATAACGAGCATGCCTCCGTCGGTCGTCTGAGCGACACCACATAAAGGCCTTATAAAGTAAATAAATAACAAGCATGCCACAGTCGGGCGTCTCAGCGACACCACATAAAGGGCTTATAAAGTAAATAAATAACAAGCATGCCACAGTCGGCGTCTCAGCGACACCACATTAAGGGCTTACAAAGTAAATAAATAACAAGTATGCTACAACGAGGCGTCTCAAAGTGACACCACATAAAGGTCTTATAAAGTAAATAAATAACAAGCATGCCACAGTCAGGCGTCTCAAATGACACCACATAAAGGGCTTATAAAGTAAATAAATAACAAGCATGCCACGGTCGAGCGTCTTAGCGACACCACATAAAGGGCTTATAAAGTAAATAAATAACAAGCATGCCACGATCCAGGCGTCTCAATGACACCACATAAAGGGCTTATAAGGTAAATAAATAACAAGCATGCCACAGTCGGGCGTCTTAGCGACACCACATAAAGGGCTTACAAATAATCACAGTGAATATCCAGGAGGTAAAACCATCCCAGGGATACTCGATAATTCTAATAATATAACGGGTTAGTCCACAACAAATAATAATCATGATCATCACAAGTCACAAGTCATGATCCCAGTTCTAGTTTAACAGTTTCTCCTCCGACGTCCGACACTAAGACCGACACTTGACACATCCCAGACTGTAATCCATAACCATGGACACGGCTATTCGAATAGGTTTATTCTCTGCAGAGGGTGTACTCTATACCCACGAGTAACGGATTCCTTTAGCCCATCGGGACTAATTCCGTCTACAGCCTTTTAGTTGAAAACACACCTAACTTGCACACACCAGCTTAACTTACCGGTGTCTGGAATCACCCACGACGCCTGTCAAGCAAAACTCTAAGTGGGGAGGCTACAACCTCGTGTAGCATGGGATCAAATTTATATAGCGCGCTCTAAGGGGTGGCCTCCCCTCGGTCTCAACCGGAAACACCCATGCCTCCCGGACAGTGGCTCGCCTACCGGCTACAACCGTATCTTCCACCATGGCCTCTGCATGCGGTGTGTGCTAGAAAGGGGTTGACCACTTATCGAACTGCACCCTACTTGTTGTAGAGACAAGTGGTAGTCTGAAACAAGTATGGGGGTTATCGAACAAGGCTCGATCTATGGTCGACTCAGAGGTTTAAGTATTCCTGCATGATTAGCATAACGAATATATTTCATCTAATGCATGTAATCACCACTCATCATACCCCTCATGCCATGCCGGACCCACTCGTCTCGACGAGGAACTAGGGACAAGCTCGGGTCTACCCAAGACAGAGACTTTCCCGTTTTCCTTCCAGTACGCACGAAAGGCATACGAGGATGATCACTATCACAAGCACGTCCATTTCCAACAGCAAGGAAATTTCCAATAAGCATTCATGCAAAAGATCACATCACCACATAAAATAACGAGTTCTACGTATTGAGGTGGTGTCATAATCGTGTCAAACAATGCATTCAAAATATTATGCCAGGGTTCAAAATGCTTGCCTTCAAGGTGTGGAGAGGCAGGGTGCACTCCAAAACTTTTGAAAGCTTTCTCCTCTCTCCAAAAATCCTATTTAAAAATATTTGGATCAATATATCGTTTTTAAAAACAGCACCAAAAAGTTGCCTGAATTTTTTTAAAATAAATCTTAAAATAGACTAGACAAAATTTGAGGAAGGTAGGAAAAAGAATCAATTCATTTGGAGTTATAATTAAAAAGTTATAGGCAGTCAAAGTTGTGGTAAAAATCTGTTTTTAAAAGTAAAGCAGAATAAAAAAGAAAGAAAACGCTTCGAATAGGTATACGTCGAATACGCACTTTGCCCTTTACGCCTTCACTTAACCCACGTGGACCGGTGCAGTGGGTCATCGACAAGGCCCGCTGCCCACTCGTCAGGTTTGACTATTCTCTCCTCCCTCCTCTTCCTCTGCCCGAGCGGAGGCGGGACTCCGGTGATGCTCGCCGGCGAACGGCGGCACCGTTCGGGAAACAGAGGTCACCCGCGGGCTCAGGGGGTCGAGGCGGTCCCTCCGGTGGTCGTTACGATCCCCGGGGTGGACGGAGCTGCCGGCGGCGAGCTCCGCAGCGGACGGTGGCCGTCGGGCAGAGTGGGTTTTCTCCTGCGGCGAGTCCCGATCAAAATTGAGTAGGGGGATGGACTCACGAGAGGGAGAGGGAGCTCCTGGTGAAGAGAGTGGAGAGGGGAGGCCCCGTGGCGCGGAGTGATCGAGATGTTGACGGCGGCCGTGATCGCCGGAGGTGAGGAAGACGACCCCTCCGTCTTCCTCTTCGCTACGAAGCGGTTCGGTGAGGGAGTGAGAGATGTTGCTTGAGGCCTGACGAGCTCGGGGGGTCCGATTTATAGCGCATCCATGGCGGTTCAGCGGCTGAGGATAAGGTCGCCGACAAACCGCTGCTCTGTAGCGGTCAGGACGATATGACGACGACGAGAGCTAGAGGACGCGCTTGTGGATGAGTCTGAGCTGCTCCAGGGGCAGGTGGCGAGCGGGAGTGGCTCGGGCGGCGCCGACACGGCCGGGGCCTGCATGCGGCCGTCAGCTAGCCGCCACGACCGACCTGACGCTGTGGGGTGCTGGGGTGGTCGGGTGGCTTTGGGGTGCGTAAGGAGGCGTGGCGTCTTGGCTGCGGTTGGCCAAGGGCCGAACGGGTCTTGAGGCGAGACGCGGCGGCTCGGTCGCGACATCGCAAAAATGCGCTCTGGGCGCCAGAAAGCACGACGGATGTGCTCGACAAAATGCCGTGGCATGCTAGAGGTCTCGGGTGAGGTTGGGGTTTCTGCACCTAGGTTAAAGTCATCTAGAGGCTTAGTGGACAAGTTAGTTTTCCCAGAGGTGCAAGGTCTCAGTGCAAAACAAAGATCATGTCAAAATTGATCATGCCCATAAGGTGTTTGTCAGAATGCCACATGCACCTAGGCATTTGTTGGGGTGGCCCAATTCTCTAGGCTAGTGACTCTTTGGGTGCAAAAGAGAGTGGTAAGGTCATTTGGGCAAAAGAAGAAACTTGCTAGTGCAAGTTTTGCAAATCTTCAGTTTTGGACAGAAAGAACAGGGCATGATTGCAAGTACTAGATTTGCTCCAATGATTCCAACCTCCTGGACTTAAGGGTATTGCAGGATGGGTTATAAGTAGGAAAAGTAATCACATCAAAAGGAGCAAGTTAAAATATAGTTGTAGTACAAATCCTCAAGTTGGACCAGAATGGAAATGAGGTTGATTCTCTCAAATTTTTCCAAGAACATAGCAGGGTTTTTGCATAAAGCTAATTAATATACTCCTGTTAACATCCCATAATATTGGTAGAAGTTTTAAAGAAATATTTAAATAGGTTGTAGTGCAAAAGTGAGATTTGACCAGATTTGAAAACTTGGTGTAGAACTCAAAATATCCAAAGATTGAAATATATTTTTGCATAAAAGTGATTTAAAAACATCACATGGCATCCCCAAATTTTGGTGGAATTTTTGAATGAATTTATAAAAGGGTTGCAGTGCAAATGGGACCCTAAACTTATGAAAAACCAATTTAGAGAAAAAAAGCTCAGGGGGAAATAATTATATAAATAATCCCACTGATAAAAGAATTGTTTTATTTGAGAGGGTAAAAGAGTCCAATAAAATTGAGAAGTTTTACACTTGAGGTAAAAACTCCATAAATATAAAGGGAAGAATGGTTCTGAAATCAAAATAAAATCCAGAAAACCAAAGTTTAAGTTTCCTGGAAAAATTTTAATTAATAAAACAAGGTTAAAAAATTTGGGGTGTTACAACACTACCCCCCTTAAGAAAAAAATCTCGTCCTCGAGATTTGTTAAGAGCTGTTTTGGAAAACACAATACTCCACGGTTACTTGTTTTTTGCAAGCAGTGTATGTGTTCGAGTAGTTGTGGTGCAGCGTGAATAAAAATAATCCATGCTGTGAGAAGATATACGATGCAGCAATTCAGGGAAAAGAAATCTCACTCCAGGATTTTTTTTCGCAATAGAAAATAGTAATATACTAGAGTCAAACCTCAACTGAACTACTCACATTAATAGAAACTAAATAATTTACTCGCCGCACAAACTCAGGGTACCACACATAAGTTACAATGCATAAATAAATGTTGCAAAAATAAACACAACAGCTAAGTATATAATGCAAACGGTAACTGGACGGGGTCCCGAGAAAACGTCTCTGGCACTGGGATGCACTCCTCTTCAATCGGGGAAAGCGGATTGACCAGCCGATGAATGTGTCTCTCCTGGTCGGGCCTCAGTGGTCTGCCGATGGCGATCTGAGGATTTAAATCCGTGAGACTCTGGAGATAACCCATTAATCGCTCGGTCAAACGTTCTTGAGCGATGACGTACTGAACCAGGTTGGCCAGTACTGGGTCTCTCTCAATCCGTCCACCGGGAAAAGATGTTACTCCTCCGGGTGCTGCACGGCTCGGAAAGTAATAATATACTCTCTCACTGGCATAGGGTACCGTGAATCGAAGGCGGGCAAGTGCTTCGTGTGCAGCCGCTTCTATGGCCATTAGTGGAGCTGGCATAGATTTCCCCACGAAGGAAACTTCTGTTGGGTCTTGGTTTGGATTTACGGGAGGGATGTGTACTACTGCCCTATATTTCGAGGTGGATGGGGTGATTCTCGATTTGAACAGCTCGTACTGGGGTGGCTGGGTAGAACCCATGGTACTGCAGGTAAAATCCCACAATATTTTGACAAAACTACCCGGGGTTGCATCTGGGGTTCTCAGATAAATACTAGGGCTCGGCATGGCAAGAAACGGTTGTGAGGATGACGCACAAGGTGAGGGGTGCTTGGCAAGGTCATGAGGTGGCCTTTTTATATAGCATCCGGGCTGGGTTATTTACCGCGATGAGGGGCACTAGTTTGTCGGTTCTGCTCTCACAGGGTCGGGGTCAAAGCCATAGATACACATATCTCACAAAAGTGACGTGTTACTGTGGGGGTTGTCGGGGTGGTTTTGGTAGCTGTGCCCGGAAAAATATGCAATCTAACGTCTTGACATAATTACATAAAGGTTACTATTTAAAACAGAGGCACAACAACAAGCAGCGTTAATTCACAAGGTCACATGATTATAATGTCACGCCCAATATGCGACCCTATCCAAAAGGAACTCGAAGGTCCCACCAAGGATAGACCCGCATATTGAAACGCTTTTGCAAGGTGGATATCATTACATCAACATTACATAATAGTGGGGACACATACAATACATACAATGTCACATGAATACATCAATACAACATACAAGATCAACATCCGACTATGGATGAAACATAAATGTAAACTCAAACAATATCCACCACCTTTAGCCCAGGCTGCCGACCTGGAACCTATCCCCTGATCGACGAAGAAGAAGAAGGACTCCAAAACAAGTAACATCGCTCTCACGTCATGATCATCGCATAACCTGTACCTGCAACTGTTGGTGTAGTAATCTGTGAGCAACAAGGACTCAGCAATCCCATTACCATGGGTGTCAAGACTAGCAAAGCTTAATGGGAAAGGAAGGGGTAAAGTGGTGAGGTTCCAGCAGCGGCTAAGCATATATGGTGGCTAACCAACGCAAATAAGAGCGAGAAGAGAGCAAGCGGAACGGTCGTGAAGCTAGTAATGATCAAGAAGTGATCCTGAACTCCTACTTACGTCATACATAACCCAGAAACCGTGTTCTCCTCTCGATCAACCCCGAAAAGAGACACTCACGGTTACGCACACGGTTGGTGTATTTTAGAAGAGTTTACTTCAAGTTTACTACAACCGGATATTAACAAAATCCCATCTGCCACATAACCGCGGGCACGGCTCTCGAAAGTTTATACCCTGCAGGGGTGTCCCAACTTAGCCCATGATAAGCTCTCGCGATCAACGAAGGATATTCCTTCTCCCCGGGAAGACCCGACCAGTCTCGGAATCCCGGCTACAAGACATTTTGACAGTAATAAAAGAAGACCAGCAAGACCGCCCGATGCGCCGACAATCCCGATAGGAGCTGCACATATCTCGTTCTCAGGGCAACACCGGATGAGACAAGCTATGAGTAAAACCAAGCCTTGAGTTTCCCCATGGTGGCCCCGCAGGTGGCTCGGTTCGAACCAGCACTTAGAGAAGCACTGGCCCGGGGGGGGGGGGGCTAAAATAAAGATGACCCTTGGGTTGGCCGACCCAAGGGAAATGGTATAGGTGGTGGTGAGGCAAATGGTAAAACCAAGGTTTGGCCTTGCTGGAGGAGTATATTCAAAGAGAACTGTCAAGGGGGTCCCATAAATCACCCAACCGCGTTAGGGACGCAAAATCCGGGAACATAATACCGATATGACGGAAACTAGGGCGGCAAGAGTGGAACAAAACACCAGGCATAAGGCCGAGCCTTCCACCCTTTACCAAGTATATAGATACATTAATAATATAAGAGATATTGTGATATCCCAACATAAACATAATCCAACATGGAGCAATCTTCATCTTCACCTGCAACTAGCAACGCTATAAGAGGGATGAGCAAAGCGGTAACATAGCCAAACAACGGTGTGCTAGGAAGGGTGACAAAGGTTAGAGGTTCATGGCAATTTGGGAGGCTTGAGCAGCAAGTGGTAGGTAACGCGGCATATCGATAGAACGAAGCAACTAGCATAGCAATGATAGTAATGAGATCCAAGGTGACGGTCATCTTGCCTGAAATCCCGCAAGGAAGAATAACGAGTCCATGAAGAAGATGGACGGAAGTAGTCGAACGAATCCTCACAATCTCAACATTACCGGAACTAAGAAGCAACACCAGAAAGAAAACAAACAACATGGTAAATGCACAAGCATAAACATGGCATAATGCACAATCAAGTATGATGCATGTCCAGTTTATAGAGGCATGGCATGGCAATATGCAACAAACAATACTACAAGTTAAATGGAGCTCAATATGCAACGGGTTGCATATTGACGAAACACCACATTCGAGTTATTTAGTTCGCTCTTGTTTAGGTACTCAACAATATTAAATGTTGTTAAACATGGCAAGAGGTGAAACAAAAGTAAACTAACTATTTAAGCAAATTTAAATGAGGCCGGAACAACAAACAACAATTCCGGAAAATCCCCATGAGCAATATTTTAGATTTGGTACTGTTCTGCCCTAAACGCAATTTTAGTGTTATTAAACAGTAAAATAAAGTGCACCAAGTTAAACTAGGCATTTTTCCACCCCATTTACATATAAAGTTTATTTAAAACCGAGCTACGGTTATTTAGTTATGAAATAAAGCATTTTAGCATGGCATTTAGGCAAATTAATGCAGACAGCAAGTTAAACATTTTTAACATGGATGAAAGTAGCATATTATGAAACTAGATGAAATTCTAAGCATCTTACATATATATATCATTTTAATCCGATGCACGGTTTGTGAGTTATTAGATGCATGAACATAAGGGTTTTTCTGTAAAACTGCAAACTCTGGATAAATGCTAAATTCGCAGAAGGAAAAAAAAACAGGAGCTGGGCCGAATCTGGCTGGCCCGATGGGTGAAAAAAAAACAAGAGGAGGGGCGCTGGGGGGCTGCTCACCCATGGCCCAGGCCCAATCGGTGGAGAGGCCGATGGAAGGAGAGGTGGCCGGGCCTTGGCGTGGGATGCGCCCAGCGCGTCTTGAACGGGTCAACGCATAAGCAGGGCAGCAGCGGTCGCTCGTTTGCTCGAACCGGACGAAGCAGGTGAGGTCGGGCATGGCGGCAGGACTTAGTAGGGACGGCAAGCCAGCCTTGACGGAGTCCTCAGGCGTCACTGTCAGCAGGAGACTGGAAGCGGAGCGCTGCTTCTCCTCGTAGCCACAAGCACACGCTCGATGCAGGACGGGGCTCGAAGCAGAGGAAGCAGGGCGCCGGCGACTAGAAGCAGCAGACGAACAGTGGCGCGGCGACGGGACTTGCAGCGGTGGGTCTTGGGGCTCCGGCGAGCTGAGGAGGTCCGGCAACGACGGGGATGGCCGGAACCCAACGGATCCGAGGCCATGGCGGCGGCATCGGATGGAGACGAGACGGGCAGCGCTTGAAGCTTGGCCATGGCTCTGTGAAGGTTCAGAGAGAGGAAGAGAACTGCGTGAGAGGGAGAAAAAGCGAGAGGAGGAAGGAGAAAAAGGGGAGGCGTGGGGCTGGCACTGGAGGCGCTCGAGGCGAGGGCGGCTTGGGGTGGCGACGATGGGGAAGGGAGCAGTGCGGCTGCGGCAGGAGCTCCAAGGTTTGGTGGCCGCAGCCATGGTGCAGTGCTCCTGCAATGAAACAGAGAAGGGCGATATGTGTGAGGAGAAGGAACCAGAGGAAGGAAGGGGAAGGAAGACAGGAGGAGGGCGGCGAGTGCAGCACTGGCGACTGGGATCGAGACCATCTCGATCTGGAGGTCGAGGCGCCATGGGGCTGTAGGAGCTCGAGGGACGGAGGGCTCGGAGTGCGGGAGGAGCTCGGGTTGGCCGGGAGATGATCCCAAGGTGGGAGGAGGAGGCTGCAGGCTTCGGTGGTAGTGGAGGGGATCGATGGAGGTAGGTGGCGGGATGGATCCCGAGAGAGTGGCGGCGGGGATGGGAGTGATGGGACAGGAAGCCTAGGTTTTAGGGATTGGACTAGGGTTGTCGACTATATATAGGAACAATATGATTAGGTTTGGACCCTCCGATTAAAATCGGACGGTCTCGGATAAATAGGTTAGGGAGTCCAAAAGAGAAAACGGAGATGTTTTGTAGACGTTTGAGGATGATCCGGATCCATCGGTCCACGACAGCCCGGGTCGGGTTGAACAAATTTGGACGCGTGCAAGAGGGGTGGGTAAGTGTGGAGGGGTCAAAGCGGCCGGACAAGAGGGAACGAGAAGCCGGTTGGTGCGAGAGAGGTCAACGGGGACAAGAGCCTGACAAAATAACAACGGAGGCAAAGAGAGAAGGGGCAACTACGAACGGCTACGAGTTTTATGAAATTATGCAAATGCAATGCGCATGATGCTATGAGATGAGATGCCTGACATGAACACAATGCAAAACAACAGACAAAACCCAACCACAAAGGAAATATCATATCGCATCTCCGGAAAAGGCAAGAGTTGGAGTTACGAATATGGAAAGTTGTATCCGGGGCGTTACAACACTCCACCACTACGAGAGGATCTCGTCCCGAGATCTAGGATGGCATCGGAGGGAAAAGGAAGGGGAAGATAAGAGGTAAACTAAGTTGCTTCTATGACAAACGAGTGAAACCATGAACCTTGAGAGGTTAAACAATTTAAAAGAAAGAGTACAACAGAGATGAACGAGATTGCAAACAATCCTTAGAAAAGAGGAACAAGGAACATTACGAGAACTTGAAGGTTGCAAAGACATGAATCAAGAGTTTAATGGACAAGATAGAATTTGAAACCACTCCGGTTAAAACAAGATGAGAGAGGAAGAATTCGGGCAGCACTCCGATTGAACACGGAAGGAATAGAACATGAACTTGACAAGATGAGAGGATACTTGATGAGATCAACAACACACTACCTCCGGAACTATTGAAAGAATGGCACAAGGGGTAAGAAAGATTTCAGACAGCTCTCCGGTTGAGGAAGGAGGCAAAACTTGATAAGATGAGAGAACTTGAATGGATGACACAACACTCCGGTTAAATGGATAAGCATGAAAAGAACACGGTCCTCACAATTCGAGATGATGAGTGAAGAGAGCAACATCACCATGCCTCCGGAAGAAAGAATAGGAGATAGATCATTGAAATAAAAGAATGGAGAAGAAAAATGCCAACTTCTGCCACAAATGAGCTTGGAAAGCACCTTGCAAAGAAGAATTGAACGGAGTTGTTGCAAAATCAAGAACGAAAAGCACAAGCTTGTTTTGGGCTTACGGCAAACATCTCAAAATGATGAGGTGACAACCCGCCATTAACAGAAACAATTGATTGGTTGAGATCAATGAAGATAAGAGAAACTTCTTCACCGAGATGAGAAGGAGAAATTTGGATCATTGATAAGCACCACAAATAGCTACATTCCTTAGGGAAGGCTGTAGGTGAAATATAACCCAATATAACTCCAACAAAAGATTGATTGGTTGAAAAGATCTCTTGAATGAAGAGAAAATGATGGATTTAAAATACCTCATTTTTTACAACATATGAATCATGAAACACGAATTCAAATTGTCAAGAATGACATAACACCACCTCAAATGATAAGGTAGAATGAATTGCACTTCGAAATGCAAGATGAAGAATGCTTGAACTCCTCAAAACAAAACATGTATTGAGCATCATGTTTATTTTAGAGTATAGCTTGGTGGGTCATAGCTTCGAGAGAAATCTTGAAGAACAATTGAAGAATGAAAAGAATCCTTGACGAACCACCATGTAGAGCCTCCATGAAGAACTCCGATAATAAAAGGATGATAAAAAGAAAGAGAAGTTGAAAACACAGGGTGAAGCCTTGCAATGATTTAGATGGAGCTTCACAACGAGATAAAGCGGAAAAACTTGAAACTCCGGAGAAGAAAAGATGAAGCATCTCGAACCGAGAAATGTGACATGATGAATAACTCTGGAAAGAAGAAACTAGATCACTTGGATGAAACAAAAATAAGAATTACGTTATCCGTATCCTTCACCAATTTACATTGATGACAAGCAATGGATTTGGCATACTACTTATTCTACTTGAGGGATTGAAAAGAGATATAGTGCAAACTTGACAAGGTATTGATGGAACCACCGGTGGAATTTGTAAACAACGAATGAATTAATATGGTAACGAAGGAAGTGAAATCTTGAACGAACCACCATAACAATTGAAAATGAACGTAGCAAAGGCACAATTCACCAGGAAGAATTGGAGAAAAAGAAAACGAAGATACTTGAGAGGATTTAGATACATGAGAACGAAGAGATCATGAACTGAATAGAGGATATTTGAACGATGCACCATTAATATTTGGAGAACGATAGCTACACGCTGAGAATGAAGAATTATGACATGATGGCCTTCGGAGGAAAGAAATGGAAACAACTCATGAAATGCTCCGGATGGATGAAAAGAATTCCCACAATCGAAAACAATTATGAGAGGATGGCATCAAACTTGAACTACGCATCTTTAGAAGAACGGGTAAGGATTTAAGAGGAACTCTTCTTCGGTCTTCACATGCTGAGAATGACGAGGAGAAACACCACCAAATTGTTGAGAAACTCCGGAAGGATTAAAAGAGGAAAAGGTTGAGCCAGAGATGAAAAGAATTTGAAAGCGGCCTAGGAGAAGGCATGTGACTGATGAAAATTCATTCTTACGTCAAACTTTGAAATGAATTTGGGAATGGCTCCGGGAAAATTAGAAAAGTCAAGTAAGATCCTGGGAAAAGACCTGTGGGTTAGGGCCCACTCGAAAGAAACATCGTTGAAGGATTGCTTGAAATAAAGATTGCACCGGTAGAATTAAATGGCTTGAATGAGATAACAACCTCAAAATAACTTGAACGGATCTAGAATGAAAAGACGAGCCTTCTGAGATATCTTCAACACTCCAGAACAAATGAATAGCGAGAAGTGAATGATTAAGAGGTGCATCGGCAAGAGAAAGCATTTGCAGCAAGGAAAGGAATTTGATCAACACTGAAAGCTTGAGTCAAATCCACCGGAAATGAATACGATAATGAAGAATGATGAACTTGAAACTGTTGAGCATCTTCATGGGAAATCACCGGATAAGAACATTGAAAGAAAAGAATGAAGAGACTTCCACAAATAAAAGGATACGTGATTAAGAAATCTGAGTCCTTGAAGAAAAAGGGTGGGAGGGCGGGAAAACAAAGGCAACTTGGGACGGATGAAACAAACACCGTTGAGAAAAACTTAGAATTTATCTCGCGGACGTTGAAATGATCGGATCCACTTAAAGAGAAGCACGCCGGTTGGAAAAGAATTAACATGACGACCTCGATGATCAAGAAGGATTAGTATTCACATAGCAATATGAGAACACCGTTTAAGGAAGGTATGGATCAACACTTGACATCGAAGCAACTCGAATACCACAAATAAAACAAAACAAAAGTATTTGGCTTGCAGAATAAGCCAGAACAAATACATATGATAGAGATTTACCCAATCCCATATCATGCATACATGTAAAGATATTCTAGGAGCTACTTGAATTCCCACCTATAAACTCCGAAACTTTACGGTTATGCAATCAGGTGTTGGGGATACAGGGGACACAAAATATATCACCCAAACTAACAATACCTAGATCCAGCTGTATCCATCCTTCAACACATAACCAAGAAACCTTTGGAAATCGTGTACCTCAACCTCCGAAAAGCATCCGTTATACGAGCTATGGAAATACTCCCGAACTCCCCAGTACTGGGTGGCATCGAGGTTATCTCACCAACAACTGCATAAAAGAGATTTTCGATGTCGGCAAAACTCAGGTATTCCGAGCTGCAGCGATAAAATTGTGGCGACAACACCTCGGAGCTCAACTCCCGGGACACCGCCACAACCCCTAAATGTCGAGGCACCAAGAACAATGTTCTCGTCACAAGACTATCGTAAGCGATCCCAAGATACCCGCGTGATCCTAAAAAAATTTCCGTGAAATTTGAGGAGAGGAAAGACAAAACATCTACGTCAGGAGGCCTCACCAGAGCGACAAAGGGACTGAGGAGTAAAAAGAATCCTACTCTCCAATATATATAATCCTAAGACTCAAAATAGTTTTTTTCTAGACTCAACAACGGCCAACAATCAAGGGGGCTCCTATGGTCGGTCGAGGCTCTGATACCAACTTTTCACGCCCAATATGCGACCCTATCCAAAAGGAACTCGAAGGTCCCACCAAGGATAGACCCGCATATTGAAACACTTTTGCAAGGTGGATATCATTACATCAACATTACATAATAGTGGGGATACATCCAATACATACAATGTCACATGAATACATCAATACAACATACAAGATCAACATCCGACTACGGATGAAACATAAACAGAAACTCAAACAATATCCACCCTGCTAGCCCAGGCTGCCGACCTGGAACCTATCCCCTGATCGACGAAGAAGAAGAAGGACTCCAAAACAAGTAACATCGCTCTCACGTCATGATCATCGCATAACCTGTACCTGCAACTGTTGGTGTAGTAATCTGTGAGCCACGAGGACTCAGCAATCCCATTACCATGGGTATCAAGACTAGCAGAGCTTAATGGGAAAGGAAGGGGTAAAGTGGTGAGGTTGCAGCAGCGGCTAAGCATATATGGTGGCTAACCAACGCAAATAAGAGCGAGAAGAGAGCAAGCAGAATAGTCGTGAAGCTAGTAATGATCAAGAAGTGATCCTGAACTCCTACTTACGTCAGACATAACCCAGAAACCGTGTTCTCCTCTCGATCAACCTCGAAAAGAGACACTCACGGTTACGCACACGGTTGGTGTATTTTAGAAGAGTTTACTTCAAGTTTACTACAACCGGATATTAACAAATTCCCATCTTCCACATAACAGCAGGCACGGCTCTCGAAAGTTTATACCCTGCAAGGGTGTCCCAACTTAGCCCATGATAAGCTCTCGCGATCAACGAAGGATATTCCTTCTCCCGGAAGACCCGATCAGTCTCGGAATCTCGGCTACAAGACATTTCGACAGTAATAAAACAAGACCAGCAAGACCGCCCGATGCGCCGACAATCCCGATAGGAGCTGCACATATCTCGTTCTCAGGGCAACACCGTATGAGACAGGCTACGAGTAAAACCAAGCCCTGAGTTTCCCCGTGGTGGCCCCGTAGGCGGCTCGGTTCGAACCAGCACTTAGAGAAGCACTGGCCCCGGGGGGGCTAAAATAAAGATGACCCTCGGGTTGGCCGACCCAAGGGAAAGGGTATAGGTGGTGGTGAGGCAAATGGTAAAACCAAGGTTGGGCCTTGCTGGAGGAGTTTTATTCAAAGCGAACTGTCAAGGGGGTCCCATAAATCACCCAACCGCGTCAGGGACGCAAAATCCGGGAACATAATACCGATATGACGGAAACTAGGGCGGCAAGAGTGGAACAAAACACCAGGCATAAGGCCGAGCCTTCCACCCTTTACCAAGTATATAGATGCATTAATAATATAAGAGATATTGTGATATCACAACATAAACATAATCCAACATGGAGCAATCTTCATCTTCACCTGCAACTAGCAACGCTATAAGAGGGCTGAGCAAAGCGGTAACATAGCCAAACAACGGTGTGCTAGGAAGGGTGACAAAGGTTAGAGGTTCATGGCAATTTGGGATCCTTGAGCAGCAAGTGGTAGGTAACGCAGCATATCGATAGAACGAAGCAACTAGCATAGCAATGATAGTAATGAGATCCAAGGTGACGGTCATCTTGCACGAAATCCCATAAGGAAGAAGAACGAGTCCATGAAGAAGATGGACGGAAGTAGTCGAACGAATCCTCACAATCGCAACATTACCGGAACTAAGAAGCAACACCGGAAAGAAAACAAACAACATGGTAAATGCACAAGCATAAACATGGCATAATGCACAATCAAGTATGATGCATGTCCGGTTTAAAGAGGCATGGCATGGCAATATGCAACAAACAATACTACAAGTTAAATGGAGCTTAATATGCAACATGTTGCATATTGATGAAACACCACATTCGAGTTACTTAGTTCGCTCTTGGTTAGGTACTCAACAATATTAAATGTTGTTAAACATGGCAAGAGGTGAAACAAAAGTAAACTAACTATTTAGGCAAATTTAAATGAGGCCGGAACAACAAACAACAATTCTGGAAAATCCCCATGAGCAATATTTTAGATTCGGTACTGTTCCGCCCTAAACACAATTTTAATGTTATTAAACAGTAAAATAAAGTGCACCAAGTTAAACTAGGCATTTTTCCACCCCATTTACATATAAAGTTTATTTAAAACCGAGCTACGGTTATTTAGTTATGAAATAAAGCATTTTAGCATGGCATTTAGGAAAATTAATGCAAACAACAAGTTAAACATTTTTAACATGGATGAAAGTAGCATATTATGAAACTAGATGAAATTCTAAGCATCTTACATATATAAATCATTTTAATCCGATGCACGGTTTGTGAGTTATTAGATGCATGAACATAAGGGTTTTTCTGTAAAACTGCAAACTCTGGATAAATGCTAAATTCGCAGAAGAAAAAAAAACAGGAGCTGGGCCGAATCTGGCTGGCCCGATGGGTGAAAAAAAACAAGAGGGGGGTGCTGGGGGGCTGCTCACCCATGGGCCGGGCCCAATCGGTGGAGAGGCCGATGGAAGGAGAGGTGTGGCCCAGGCCTTGGCGCGGGATGCGGCCCAGCGCGTCTTGAGGAACGGGTCAACGCATAAGCAGGGCAGCAGCGGTCGCTCGTTTGCTCGAATGGGACGAAGCGAGAGGTGAGGTCGGGCATGGCGGCACGGGACTTGGCAGACGAGCAGCCGCGCGACGAGGTCCTCGGGCGTCTGATCAGCAGGGGAGACACAGGCGGAAGGCCTTGCTTCTCCTCGTAGCCACAAGCACACGCCGATGCAGGGGCCAGGGCTCGAAGCGGAGGGAAGCGGCGCCGCGACTAGAAGCAGCAGACGAACAGTGGCGCAGCGACGGACTTGCAGCAGTGGGTCTTGGGGCTCAGCGAGCCGAGGAGGTCCGGCAACGACGGGATGGCTGAACCCAACGGATCCGAGGCCATGGCGGCGGCATCGGATGGAGACGAGACGGGCAGCGCTTGAAGCTTGACCATGGCTCCTGTGAAGGTTCGTAGAGAGGAAGAGAACTGCGTGAGAGGGAGAAAAAGCAGAGGAGGAAGGAGAAAAAGGGGAGGCGTGGGGCTGGCTGGGCGCTCGAGGCGAGGGACGGCTTGGGGTGGCGACGATGGGGAAGGGGAGCAAGCAGCTGCCGGGCAGGAGCTCCAAGGTTTGGTGGCGCAGCCATGGTGCGGTGCTCCTGCAATGAAAAACAGAGAAGGGCGATATGTGTGAGGAGAAGGAACCAGAGGAAGGAAGGGGAAGGAAGACAGGGGAGGAGGCGGCGGAGTCTGCCTGGCGACTCGGGATCGAGACCATCTTGATCTGGAGGTCGGGGCGCCATGGGGCTGTAGGAGCTCAGGGACGGAGGGCTCGGGCGTGGGAGGAGCTCGGGTTGGCCGGGAGATGATCCCAAGGTGGGAGGAGGAGGCTGCAGGCTTCGGTGGTGTTGGAGGGGATCGATGGAGGTAGGTGGCGGGATGGATCCCGAGAGAGTGGCGACGGGGATGGGAGTGATGGGACAGGAAGCCTAGGTTTTAGGGATTGGACTAGGGTTGTCGACTATATATAGGAACAATATGATTAGGTTTGGGCCCTCCGATTAAAATCGGACGGTCTCGGATAAATAGGTTAGGGAGTCCAAAAGAGAAAACGGAGATGTTTTGTAGAAGTTTGAGGATGATCCGGATCCATCGGTCACGACAGCCCGGGTCGGGTTCGGAACAAATTTCGGACGCGCGCAGGAGGGGGTGGGTAAGTGTGGAGGGGGTTAAACGGCCAGACAAGAGGGAACGAGAAGCCGGTTGGTCTGAGAGAGGTCAACGGGGACAAGAGCCTGACAAAATAACAACGGAGGCAAAGAGAGAAGGGGCAACTACGAACGGCTACGAGTTTTATGAAAATATGCAAATGCAATGCGCATGATGCTATGAGATGAGATGCCTGACATGAACACAATGCAAAACAACAGACAAAACCCAACCACAAAGGAAATATCATATCGCATCTCCGGAAAAGGCAAGAGTTGGAGTTACGAATATGGAAAGTTGTATCCGGGGCGTTACATATAAGGCGTGGATACACTAAGACTCGGTACTATTCGAGTGATTCAGTCTACCTCGTTTATATCTAAACGAGCCTGCCTTGAGGACGTCGAGGCTTCTCCTCGGGTCTCACCGTCGGAATTAGCTGGAGGTGGTTGAGGGATTGCAGGGTCGGGGTGGTGATGACGACTATTGGCCACAATCCCGTTGGAGTGTGCTCCCAAAAGGCGGCGGAGCACTTCTGGGGTCATCAAAGCACCTTGGTTGATGGCTGGGGCTGACCTTAGGGTCTCGATTGGGTGTCTGAACAGCACGACTGGGTTGTCAGCGTCGGGCTCGTCTTCTCCTCTCGCCGGGGCTCGACGAACCACTTCTCCACGAGCTGCGATCAGATCAATGGTGATTTGATCGAACAGTTCCTCTAGTGCACCTACATAGCGCACTAGGTGCAACAACGCAGGATCCGTCTCGTGACCTCCGTTGGCAACCTGGGGTGGTCTACCATACCCTTCACGTCTGGGGTAGTAGTAGAACGGCGACGATTAACTCAGGCGACAACTGCCGGAGTTGAACTATAGCCTCTCGAGCAGCTAGCTGGATGGCTTGTGGCTCGAAGGAAGTTGTCCTTCCGGTGATCCTGTAGGGGCGTTCTGGCGACAGACCCCTACCGTAGATGTGCACAGTGGCCCAGAATTGATGGCTCTCACCGCTCATGGATCCTTGGTACACAACATATTCGGGAGGCTCTTCTAACGCATAGGCACGACGGGTGAGGTTTGCGAGTATGGTCACAAAACCTCCAAGGTTGGTTGCTGTGGTTTCATTGTGCACTACGGGGCCAGGCATTATGGCTCAGTCTGGGGTAGAGGTTGTGCTGTGCTGGGTTGAGGCGAGCGTGCCCTTTTTATAGGAAAAAGGGGACGAAGTCTTCCTTCGCACGCTTGCGAATGAGACATTATAGGCGTTGATCACTGGCGCGTGATCGACAGGCTAGGTTGATAGGTTGGCTACCGACTGCCAAAAGTGTCGGGGTCACTGTGTGGCTATCCAGAAAATGGCCGATGTGCTCACCAGCCCCAGGATTACTGTTAGCTGATGAGGCAACAACTTGATACATAAATTCCAAGTAAAAATACAAAATATGTGGTACAATACCATTCTGATCTGTGAGTACAACAAATGGTTTCTAGTGGTTGATGGCGGAAGCGGTTTGTGGATCATCAGCGTCTATGGGACTCCATTTCCCACAGGAACAGCTGACCAGGTTAACTCCTATCTTCGCGAGGCTGCTATCACCATTGCGTAGGTTCCGGTGCTGTCATCGCAACGCTCCTCTCCATGCAAGAAATCTGGCCAAGACAATAGCCAGGGACAAGCCAGTGAGTACTTTGAATGTACTCGCAAACATTATGAACACAGGTATAATATAACAAAACATGTCCTGAAATATCCTATGATCACAACGCCAGTCATAAAATAAAAATCTCTGATGCATGCACGCCGGTTATTAACATGTAACAATGAATATGTAATAACAGAGTAGGAATAAAATGCACCATTCGGATGTCTGAAGCAACGTCACGATATGATGGTAAATAACGAGCATGCCTCAGTCGGGCGTCTGAGCGACACCACATAAAGGGATTATAAAGTAAATAAATGACAAGCATGCCACAGTCGGGCGTCTCAGTGACACCACATAAAGGGCTTATAAAGTAAATAAATAACAAGCATGCCACAGTCGGGCGTCTCAGCAACACCACATAAAGGGCTTATAAAGTAAATAAATAACAAGCATGCCACGATTAGGCGTCTCAGCGACACCACATAAAGGGCTTATAAGGTAAATAAATAACAAGCATGCCCGCGATCCAGGCGTCCGAGCGACACCACATAAAGGGCTTATAAAGTAAATAAATAACAAGCATGCCACAGTCGGGCGTCTCAGCGACACCACATAAAGGGCTTATAAGGTAAATAAATAACAAGCATGCCACAGTCGGGCGTCTTAGCGACACCACATAAAGGGCTTACAAATAATCACAGTGAATATCCAGGAGGTAAAACCATCCCAGGGATACTCGATAATTCTAATAATATAACGGGTTAGTCCACAACAAATAATAATCATGATCATCACAAGTCACAAGTCATGATCCCAGTTCTGGTTTAACAGTTTCTCCTCCGAAGACCGACACTAAGACCGACACTTGACCCATCCCAGACTTTAATCCTTAACCATGGACACGGCTATTTGAATAGGTTTATTCTCTGCAGAGGGTGTACTCTTTACCCACGAGTAACATATTCCTTTAGCCGATCGGGACTAATTCCGTCTACGGCCTTTTAGTTGAAAACACACCTAACTTGCACACACCAGCTTAACTTACCGGTGTCTGGAATCACCCACGACGCCTGTCAAGCAAAACTCTAAGTGGGGAGGCTACAACCTCGCGTAGCATGGGATCAAATATATATAGCGCGCTCTAAGGGGTGGCCTCCCCTCTCGGTCTCAACCGGAAACACCCATGCCCCCGGACCAGGTGGCCTGCCTACCGGCTACAACCCGTATCTTCCACCATGGCCTCTCTGTATGGTGTGTGCTAGAAAGGGGTTGACGACTTACTGAACCGTACACTACTTATTGTAGAGACAAGTGGTAGTACGAAACAAGTATGGGGGTTACTGGAACAAGACTCGATCTATGGTCGACTCAGGAGGTTTAAGTATTCCCTGCATGATTAGCATACCGAATATATTTCATCTAATGACATTTAATCACCACTCATCATACCCCTCATGCCATGCCGGACATACTCGTCTCGACGAGGAACTAGGGACAAGCTCGGGTCTACCCAAGACAGAGACTTTCCCGTTTTCCTTCCAGTATGCACGAAAGGCATACGAGGATGATCACTATCACAAGCATGTCCATTTCCAACAGCAAGGAAATTTCCAATAAGCATTCATGCAAAAGATCACATCACCTCATAAAATAATGAGTTCTACATATTGAGGTGGTGTCATAATCGTGTCAAACAATGCATTCAAAATATTATGCCAGGGTTCAAAATGCTTGCCTTCAAGGTGTGGAGAGCCAGGGTGCACTCCAAAACTTTTGAAAGCTTTCTCCTCTCTCCAAAAATCCTATTTAAAAATATTTGGATCAATATATCGTTTTTAAAAACAGCACCAAAAAGTTGCCTGAAATTTTTTAAAATAAATCTTAAAATAGACTAGACAAAATTTGAGGAAGGTAGGAAAAAGAATCAATTCATTTGGAGTTATAATTAAAAAGTTATAGGCAGTCAAAGTTGTGGTAAAAATCTGTTTTTAAAAATAAAACTTAATAAAAAAAAGAAAGAAAACGCTTCGAATAGGTATACGTCGAATACGCACTTTGCCCTTTACGCCTTCACTTAACCCACGTGGACCGGTCTGGAGTCACCGACAATGGGCCCGCTTTGGCCCATCGTCAGGTTTGACTATTCTCTCCCTCCTCTTCCTCTGCCCGAGCGGAGACGGGACTCCGGCGATGCTCGCCGGCGAACGGCGGCACCGTTCGGGAAACAGAGGTCACCCGCGGGCTCAGGGGGTGCCAGGGGTGTTCGGGGTGGCTTTGGGGTGCATAAGGAGATATGGCGTGCTGGCTGCGGTTGGCCAAGGGCCAGAACGGGTATGGAGCGAGACGCGGCGGCTCAGTCGCGGCACGTGCAAAACGCGCGCTCTGGCGCGCCCAGAGCACGCACGTGACGTGCTCGACAAAATGCCAGGGCATGCTAAAGGTCTTGGGTGAGGTTGGGGTTTTACAGACCTAGGTTAAAGTCATCTAGAGGCTTAGTGGACAAGTTAGTTTTCCCAGAGGTGCAAGGTCTCAGTGCAAAACAAAGATCATGTCAAAATTGATCATGCCCATAAGGTGTTTGTCAGAATGCCACATGCACCTAGGCATTTCTTGGGGTGGCCCAATTCTCCAGGTTAGTGACTCTTTGGGTGCAAAAGAGAGTGGTAAGGTCATTTGGGCAAAGGAAGAAACTTGCTAGTGCAAGTTTTGCAAATCTTCAGTTTTGGACAAAAAGAATAGGGCATGATTGCAAGTACTAGATTTGCTCCAATGAGTCCAACCTCCTGGACTTAAGGGTATTGCAGGATGGGTCATAAGTAGGAAAAGGAATCACAGCAAAAGGAGCAAGTTAAAATATAGTTGTAGTACAAATCCTCAAGTTGGACCAGAATGGAAATGAGGTTGATTCACTCAAAATTTTCCAAGAACATAGCAGGGTTTTTGCATAAAGTTAATTAATATACTCCTGTTAACATCCCATAATATTGGTAGAAGTTTTAAAGAAATATTTAAATAGGTTGTAGTGCAAAAGTGAGATTTGACCAGATTTGAAAACTTGGTGTAGAACTCAAAATATCCAAAGATTGAAATAAAGCTCAGGGGGAAATAATTATATAAATAATCCCACTGATAAAAGAATTATTTTATTTGAGAGGGTAAAAGAGTCCAATAAAATTGGGAAGTTTTTCACTTGAGGTAAAAACTCCATAAAAATAAAGGAAAGAATGGTTCTGAAATCAAAAGAAAATCCAGAAAACCAAAGTTTAAGTTTCCTGGAAATTTTTTAATTAATAAAACAAGGTTAAAATTTTTGGGGTGTTACAACTTTTCTTTATTCAGAGTTGCTCTTGGCATTCATTGCTAATTTGGTTCCCTAGCCTTTCACCGCTTCTTTTTTGTTTCGTCTCCGGTTTGCTCTTATCCTCTCTCTCACACGTCTTGCGAGGGGGCTAGGCGGGTGCCCTCACGAGCATTTCTCTTCTCGTTGCCTTTTCACGAGCCACCCTCTTTCAATCTTGGAAGCTGGCACACCTCTCCTAAATTCGTGCCCCACGGGTACCGCGATACGAAGTGCCCAATCAAGGCTCGGGTGGATGGCAAGTCTTTGGTAAACCCCCTAACGAATTTTTTGCAGTTTCCGAGCAAGGCGGACACCACGCGAGGGAAAGGATTTCCTAAACGTGCCAGGTTAAGTTATCTCTGCACAAAATAAGCGGCACGGCATGGGAACAACTTGCACAACGCATTAACCAAAGAACCGCAGTTCGATACACGCCCCTCTGGGCCCATACTGGATGTCATTTTCTGATGCAGGAAACAAAGAAAAAGTGAAGCAAAAGTAATGTTGCAGCAGTCCGTGGAGGTAGGCCCTTGGCGATGCCCCAAGTCTAGACAGACCCCACCTTGCGCTTCATGGAGGCGTGACGGCGAGATGACCCGCTGCCTCCTTCAAAGCGGGCGCGGCGACGTGGCGGCTGATCGTAGCCACCGCTGCTGGAGCCGTCACCGGAGAAGGAGCCGTCGTAGCTGGAGAAGAAGCGGCCGCCGCCGAAGGCTCGCCCTCGTCCTCATCGCCACCGTCACCAAGGCCAAGCACCTCCTCGCCGTCGTTCGCCTCGGGGCAGCACCCGGCGCGGCGACCGTCCTCCCAGAACACCCTCACATAGAGGGTCGACTCACCATCGTACCTGAAATGAAGGGTGCATCCCCTGCCCAGGCCGCGCACGCGGGCAAACGTCTGCCAGCCACGGGCCAGGGCTATGTTGCCCACGGCGGAAGTCTCGACCGCAACCCAAGAGGCCCTATTGTAGCAGCCATCCTCCCGCAAGCCAGAGCCCTCTCGGACCGGAGGCCGGCAGTTCGCCGGCGAAGAAGCGCGGAAGTTGGAGCCAGTTGGCGGTCGGGCTCTCCGACCAGATAACGAACTCCAGCGACACCTCAGCAGAATGGAAGCGCAGGCAGGGAGGCCGTGCAACCATCGCGCACCTCCCCTCATCGACTAGACCACCATGGATGGGACGAACCCCGCCGCATGCCACGGCGCCACCTTGACGCTGGGCCACGGTGGGGGTTGCGGCGTGCTTGCGCGGACGGCCAAGGCCGCGCTTGGGCGCCGTGGAGCCATGGCCCTCGCGAGGGGCCTTCCCTTTCTCGGCGGCAGAGAACTTCTTTCGCGGCGCCATCGATGGCACTGTCAGCAGTGGAGCGAGGAGGACGAAGCAAGCGAGCAAGGAGGAGATAGGCAACGGGGGCTCCGCCGCCCTCCCCATCTATAGCAAGGGAAGACCAGCCGGCGTCTCCCACGATCACAGGTAATGATGGTTTTCCTTGCATGTCGCAGGGACTCGTCAAATCGTGCAGTTGCCGAGTCAGCGTGGGGAAGTGGAGACGCCCACGTCCAATCAACCGCCACGCATCGACCAAGGCCGCAGGCTTTTGGGGCCCGCGGCGCTCCGGACTTGACCCTTGGCTTTGCCGTGAAGCCAAGCCCGATCGCGCCTTGGGCCCGGGGGCTACTATCGGCGTTCTGGGAATGGGGGCACCCAGACTTTCCTGCCTGCGGCCCACAGCATGGCTAGGCAGCGGGGTGTACGGCCCATCTTCATCAACAAGGCATCCAAGACCTTCGCGAGGGTCCAAGCCTCGCGAGGCGTATGACGCAAGACTTCCTCTGGAGTGGCCTAGCCAGGCAGGCTCACGAGGAGCGGAGATATCAAGGCGGGGCAAACCTCACGAGAGACTCGTGACGTGAGCCATGATGAAGGGTGCGAGGCTGGTACTAGGTGGGCACCAGGCGGGCGCAGCGTCCCATTTCCTCTTTGGTGCTAAGGAGGCATGCGCAGGCGAAGAGTACCGAGGCATCATGCAAAGGTTGCCATATTGGTGCAACAAGACCAAGACCAGGAGGACAGCAAGGCGGAGGTCATCGTGGAGCCCAAGACGGCGTCATTCTAGTGCTTTTCGTATGCGAAGACCGCTTTTGTTAGGATAGCTTGTACTAGTTGTCCCCCTTCAAAATTTCCTGCCATTGTTGGCTCCCTTCCCGCTCAACATTTGGGAAGAGGACCAGGGCCTATATAAGTAGAGGTAGCCGCCACAGTAGAGCGATCTGACCTTAGCTTGATCCAATCCGATCGAGAGCCTAGCCACAAGAACACCCCAACCTCAGGAGGCTGTTCTTCTCTTGTACTGTTCATCATCAGCCCAAGAGGCAATCCACCACCACCACACTGGAGTAGGGTATTACACCACAACGGTGGCCCGAACCAGTATAAACCCCGTGTCTCTTTCTGTGTTGTGAGCTCGGCGAGTTCGTCAACAAGATCTTAGTGAGCTTGAGCGTAGATCGGTAGGAGGGAAAGACTTCGCGCGCACCCCAGTGTTCGAACCTTAAGGGTTTGCCGGAACCCCACATCCGACAGGGCACGCTCGTGGCTCCTTAACTTGCCCGTGGGAACAATCTCCTCCTGGGGTGAGACGCGCGAGCGTTTCGTCGCCAACTTCCAGGGCACTCGCGACTGCCCGCCTGCCGCGGGTGACCTCTGATGCATCAAGTAGCAGCCATGGGAAACCCTGCAGTAGTACATCCAGCGCTTCAACAGCGTTCGCCTCAAGATCCCCAAGGTTTCGGACGAAGCCATCATCTCGCCGTTGTCCGATGGCGTCCGTGATGTGGAGATGAAAGAGGAGCTCCCCATCCATGAGGACCTGTGCACGGCTCTTGAGATGTTAAACATGGCAACAAGGTGCATGAGAGCTGAGGAAGGGCGCCTTTCCCTTCTCGAGCTCCCGGCGGCCGACCCAGAAGACAAGAAGGCCAAGGCCAAGGACGTGAAGCGCAAGGGGGCGGCCGTGCTCGTGGCTGAACCCGAGATGAAGCGCGGCTACGACCACCTGGAGTCATCCAAGGGCAGCAGTCCATTCTGCGTCTTCCAGAATGTACACAGCCACAACACCAATAACTGTCAGGAGCTTAGGGGCATACGCGACGGACGCCTCAGTCGATGCCCCGAGCACAACGATAGAGGCTATGGCCACGGAGGAGGTCGAAGTAGAGGAAGCTGGGACGACTGTGGCCCCCGCCAGGAGTGGTGGGACCAGCCTCGTGAGGATCGCCGGCAGGGCCAGCCCAAGGGCGCCTGGAGAGATCAGCCTCGTGAGGACCGTCCTCAGGGAAACATCGGCCTCCCTCCGCTGCCACCACCACCAAGAAGGAATGACGATCACCACCAGGACAAGGGGGCTGGGGGCTTCCAGGAGCCTCGCGCCATCACCTGCATCCTGGGCGGCTCTCAGGCCCCAGCCTCTTAGCGCATCTTCAATCAGTTCGCTCGTGAGGTGAACGCGGCCATCCCTAGGCTCGAGGCCACACGTCCTCTCAGGTGGTCCAAGTGCACCATCACCTTCATCTCGTCTGACTAGCTCAAGTGCACGACAACTGCCGCTGCCCTCCTGATGCTTTGCTTGCCCGTCATCAGCAATGTCCTTGTCACCAAGACCCTCACCGATGGCGGTGCGGGGCTCAATGTTCTTTCCATCGAGACGTTCGACCGCCTCCAAGTGCCATATGCTCATCTACAGCCCACAAAGACTTTCTCAGGAGTGACCGACGGCTCCACCACCCCGATAGGGCAGATCCGCCTCCCCGTCACCTTCAGCCAACGCGACAACTACCGCACCGAGCTTATCGACTTCGACGTTGCCCACATCCGCCTTTCGTACAATGCCATCCTTGGATATCCGGCCCTGGCCAAGTTCATGGCGGTGAGCATCATGGCAATAATGTCCTCAAGATGCCAGGGAACCGCGACATCATCACGATCGCCTGCAAGGAGAAGGACGCGGTGTGCTCTCTCGAGCGCGCCTACCAGGCCGCAGCGGTCGAAGACCCAGACAACGGAGGCGCCGTCTACCCTCGTGAGGCCGTCCCCAAGAAGAAGAAGCTGCTGCTCCGCCAAGAGCCTCAGGAGAGCGGCGTCTCCAATGACACCACCTCGGGACCTGCGCCCACGGATGGGGCGCCTCCCTCTCTCGCATAGGAAGGTGCGCCCGGTGCCCTCCTCAGGCTGGGCTCAGGGGCTCTCTTCTGGAGGGCCTCTGACTTAGCCAATGCACGAGGGAGGCACTCGAGCACCACATGGCGGCATGCTTCATCGCACGCTTCCCTCACGATGGCACAAGGCATGGGGTGCCAGGTGCTCAGGAGTTCACCACCCAGATGACCGAGGAGCTTCAAGAGGCGAGAACCATGCACGGAGACCGCTGCCCACCACCTGGCGCAGCTCCTTGTCCTGGCGAGGACAATGAGCTGCGCGTCTGCGTCAACATTCTAGAGCTCAGCAGAGCCGCATCCCAGGAGCGCCTATGGCCATCACACGTTGGTCGGTGTGAGGGCCCCCCCTCACAACTACGTTCACCTGCCTTTTGCCTTGCCAAAGGCCAGGCACCAGGCGATCCTAGCGGTGATGGCGACGGTTCTTCACGAGCCCCCCAAACCTCCAGAGCCTCCCGAGGTTCAGGACCCAGACGACTTGTGAGGAGCAACCTCTTCAGCACACATCTTCAACTGCTTCAACATCTCTTCAACAATGGTGCCAGGTGAAACCTTTTGGTTTATTCAGTTGGGGGCGCCCCACGGGCTGCATTATCCCCAGGTCGCATGGGCATGTCCCTGCGACATGTATCCTTTTGCATCTTTGATTTATCTTGTTGGGGGCACCCCTCGGGTTGCATCATCCCCGGGCCGCGTGGGTCTGTCCCTTTGGCATGTATCGTTCTTGCATCTATCAAAACTAGCTTTACCTCCTCCCATGAGTTGCCTTATGATTATTGTCTACCTGTCCGGTACTTCGATACCATGAACATCGTATGCCCTTGCAAACCTACCCACGACCGCCTCATGATTAAGGACTGGCACGACGTCTGTGCTCGGGTCCGTCCCTGGAGCGTCGCTAAATCCAAGAGTCTAAGCTCTGGCTCGCGGGCCAGCTCCCGTGTACGTCACCTCCCATGGCCCTTGGTGCCTTGTTCTTGCATGATATAATCTAGGGCGGATGAGCTAGGGCACGCGCCACGGAGCCTCGTCACCACGGGAGCCGCGCGTCGGTTGTCTTTCTTCAGGATTTTTTGCATGAGAAGACTAGGCACGGAGTCTGTGCTTGGTTCCGTCCCTGCAGCACCGATAAACCCAACGACTAAGCTCTCTCTAGCGGGCCGGCCCCATTCACGTCACATCTTGGGGTCGTTGGTCTTTGGCCTTCTCATGTGATAACCTCGTAAGATTCATTCGGCGCAGGTTGTCTGACCATCTCGCAGGACCATCACAAGTGTCAAGAATAAAATTCAAGTGCAACCCGCTTTGAGTTAGGGCCTCGTGAGTCCCGCGCTGGCTCACGAGTGCCCGGACACACCTCCTCTAGCCCTGTCGTGCAAGCCACGTGTCAGGGCGAGGTTGTACACGCCCCGGGGGCTCCACTCACAGGGAGCCCCCACCCACGCACCGGTGGAAGCACCATGCTCCACGCTGGCAGTCGACACGGTCGAGGAGCAGCTATGCCCGTGCAAGTGCGGAAGCACCATGCTCTGCGCTGGTGATAAACAACTGGGGGCGGCCCCATGGCTGCATCAACCCCAGGGAGCCGCCAGGCTCAGTGTTCAGCCTCATCGCAACACTTTCCCTTCGGGAAAATCGCATGAGGGGGCTGGGCACGGGCGCTACGCTCAGGCCACGCCTAGCGTACGCCACCCTGCCAGGTCCCTCGGACCTGGTCATCGCGCGCCCCTCCCGAGAGGGACCTCGGCGAGGAAAGGTATGGAGGTCTTTTCGTACGTCAAGGGAAACCTTGAGCATCGTGACTCAGGAGCCTAACTGGTCACGTAGCCCCTCACTCGTTGGTCTCATCCTTGTGATATGGACGACCCAACGGCGGCTGAGGTATGCGCGGGGCCGGGCCCTGCTGACGCAGAACGGTAAGTCCTACTCTCGCATCTCCTTCTTGAGGGTTGTTTGTACGTCAAGGGGGACTCCTGAGCATCGCGTCTCAGGAGCCTAAGTGGTCATGTAGCTCCTCACTCCTTGATCTCGTCCTGGTGATCCAGACGACCCAATGGCGGCTGAGGTATGCGCGGGGCCAGGCCCTGCCGACGCAGAACATTAAAGAAAATGGGAAGAAATCGCGAAATCTTAGCAAATTATTACAAGAAATGCTGTCTCTTAAAGGGTGCATAGCACATAAGTTTTAACGCCTACACAAGGCATGGTGCATGTTGCACGAAATAAAATGGAGGTAAGCGCCGCCAGCGAGCCTCTCCTTCAGCCTTGGGCGCTACCGTCGCCCGCAAGGAGGGGCCCATCATCGACAACGTCGCCATCACCTGTACCATCAGTCATGGCTGTAGGGTCGACGGTTCCATCAGCCGGGGGTGTGGGGTTGATGGTGAGGAACTTCTACAGCAAGGCCTCCACCTGGTCCTTCACGGCTTCGGCAGCGGCGGTACAATACTCCTCGTCCACAGGCTCAAGCAGGGCTCCGAAGTCGATGCTGGGGTCGCGAAGATGGAGGTGGCTGAAGACACGCGTCATCGCCGAAGCGGAGAGCGCGGGGGCTTCCCCCTCCACCATGGGGCTGACTCCATCAACAAAGCCCTCGAGCGCTGTGACAAGCCGGGGGAGCAGCTCGGCGGGGCCTTCCTCAGCAGTCACCAACGGCTCCTTCAACCCCCTACCGTAGAGTTCCCGCAATGCGTTGCGGGACCTCTGCTAAAGAGAATTAAAGGCGGCACGATCTTTGGCAAGAACCTTTGCCTTGGCCTCCAGCCGGGCCTTCTCCACCTCTACCTCCTCCTTTAGCTTCTCCAGGCGGCCGTGCTCCGCGGCCTGCTTCCATTGTCGATTGCTCCAGTTCGGTGTCACGATCTTTTTGCAGTGTGTTTGTCGAGATCCGATAAATTGTGGGTTTACGGTCAAGATTATCTATGAACAATATTTGAATCTCCTCGAATTCTTTTATGTATGATTTGTTATCTTTGCAAGTCTCTTCGAATTATCAATTTGGTTTGGCCTACTAGATTGATCTTTCTTGCAATGGGAGAAGTGCTTAGCTTTGGGTTCAATCTTGCGGTGTCCTTTCCCAGTGACAGCAGGGGCAGCAAGGCACGCATTGGATTGTTGCCATCGAGAATAAAAAGATGGGGTTTATATCATATTGCTTGAGTTTGTCCCTCTACATCATGTCATGTTGCCTAATGCGTTACTCCGTTCTTATGAACTTAATACTCTAGATGCATGCTGGATAGCGGTCGATGTGTGGACTAATGGTAGTAGATGAAGAATCGTTTCGGTCTACTTGTCGCAGACGTGATGCCTATATACATGATCATGCCTAGATATTCTCATAACTATGCACTTTTCTATCAATTGCTCGACAGTAATTCGTTCACCCACCGTAATCTTTCGCTATCTTGAGAGAAGCCACTAGTGAAACCTATGCCCCCCGGGTCTATTTTCCATCATATAAGTTTCCAATCTATTTTACTTTGCAATCTTTACTTTCAATCTATATCATAAAAATACCAAAAATATTTATCTTATTATCTCTATCAGATCTCACTTTTGCAAGTGGCCGTGAAGGGATTGACAACCCCTTTATCACGTTGGTTGCAAGGTTCTTATTTGTTTGTGTAGGTACGAGGTGACTTGCGTGTAATATCCTACTGGATTGATACCTTGGTTCTCAAAAACTGAGGGAAATACTTACGCTAATTTGCTGCACCACCATTTCCTCTTCAAGGGAAAACCAACGTAGTGCTCAAGAGGTAGCAAGAAGGATTTCTGGCGCCGTTGCCGGGGAGGCTTACGCCAAGTCAATTCAAGATTTGATCTCCCAGCAACTAGCCATTTCTGGCGCCGTTGCTGGGGAGATCTACGCCAAGTCAAGTCAAGTCAAGACATACCAAGTACCCATCACAAACTCTTATCCCTTGCATTACATTATTCGCCATTTGCCTCTCGTTTTCCTCTCCTCCAGTTCACCTTTGTCGTTTTATTCGCCCTCTTTTTCTGTTCGCCTCTTTTTTGCTTGCTTCTTGTGTGCTTGTGTGTTGGATTGTTTATCACGATGGCTCAAGATAATACTAAATTGTGTGATTTTTCCAATACCAACAACAATGATTTTCTTAGCACTCCGATTGCTCCCATTACCGATGTTGAATCTTGTGAAATTAATGTTGCCTTACTGAATCTTGTCATGAAAGATCAATTCTCTCGCCTTCCTAGTGAAGATGCCGCTACACATCTAAACAACTTTGTTGATTTGTGTGATATGCAAAAGAAGAAAGATGTGGATAATGATATTGTTAAATTGAAGCTATTTCCGTTTTTGCTTAGGGATCGTGCTAAAACTTGGTTTTCGTCTTTGCCTAAAAATAGTATTGATTCATGGAATAAGTGCAAAGATGCTTTTATCTCTAAGTATTTCCCTCCCGCTAAGATCATCTCTCTTAGAAACGATATTACGAATTTTAAGCAACTTGATCATGAACATGTTGCACAAGCTTGGAAGAGGATGAAAGTAATGATACGTAACTGCCCTACACATGGTTTGAATTTATGGATGATCATATAAAAAATTTATGTTGGATTGAATTTCGCTTCTACAAATCTTTTAGATTCGGCCGCGGGAGACAATTTTATGGAAATCACTTTAGGAGAAGCTACTAAACTCGTAGATAATATTATCGTTAATTATTCTCAATGGCACACCGAAAGATCTACTAGTAAAAAGGTTCATGCGATAGAAGAGATTAATGTTTTAAGTGGAAAGATGGATGAACTTATGAAATTGTTTGCTAATAAGAGTGCTTCTTCTGATCCTAATGATATGCCTTTGTCTGCTTTGATTGAGAATAATAACGAATCTATGGATGTGAATTTTGTTGGTAGGCATAATTTTGGTAACAATGCTTATAGAGGAAACTTTAATCCTAGGCCGTTTCCTAGTAATTCCTCTAATAATTATGGTAATTCCTACAACAACTCTTATGGAGATTCTAATAAGATGCCCTCTGATTTTGAGACTAGTGTTAAAGAATTTATGATTTCTCAAAAAAATTCAATGTTTTGCTTGAAGAAAAGTTGCCTAAGATTGATGAGTTGGCTAGGAACGTGGATAGAATTTCTCTTGATGTTGATTCTTTGAAACTTAGATCTATTCCACCTAAGCATAATATCAATGAGAAGAATTTCCATTGATGATTGCAAGGAAAGAACCGCTAGGATGCGTGCTAAGAAAGATTGCTTTTGTAAAAGCGTGTTCTTCTAGTTTTCATGATAATAGGGATGAAGATCTAAAAGTGATTGATGTGTCTCCTATTAAATCTTTGTTTTGCAATATGAATCTTGATAATGATGGGACTGGATATGAGTCAGCTTTAGTTAAAAGGCGCCCCAATGATTCGGAGTTTTTAGATCTTGATGCAAAAATTGGTAAAAGTGGGATTGAAGAGGTCAAAACTTTACATAGCAATGAACCCACTACTTTGGATTTCAAGGAATTTAATTATCATAATTGTTCTTTAATAGATTGTATTTCCTTGTTGCAATCCGTGTTAAATTCTCCTCATGCTTATAGTAAAAATTAAGCTTTTACCAAACATATCGTTGATGCTTAAATGCAATCTTATGAAGAAAAGCTTGAATTAGAGGTTTCTATCCCTAGAAAACTTTATGATGAGTGGGAACCTACTATTAAAATTAAAGTTAAAGATCATGAATGCTATGCTTTGTGTGATTTGGGTGCTAGTGTTTCCACGATTCCAAAAACTTTGTGTGATGTGTTAGGTTTCTGTGAATTTGATGATTGTTATTTAAACTTGCACCTTGCGCATTCCACCATTAAGAAACCTATGGGAAGGATTAATGATGTTCTTATTGTTGCAAATAGGAATTATGTGCCCATAGATTTCATTGTTCTTGACATAGATTACAATCCTACATGTCCTATTATTCTTGGTAGACCTTTCCTTAGAACGATTGGTGCAATTATTCATATGAAAGAAGGAAATATTAGATTCCAATTTCCTTTAAGGAAAGGCATGGAACACTTTCCTAGAAAGAAAATTAAATTACCTTATGGATCTATTATGAGGGCCACTTACGGATTGCATACCAAAGATGATAATACCTAGATCTATCATTGCCTTTATGCCTAGCTAGGGGTGTTAAACGGGGTTCGGCTCTCCTGCAGGGATCCCTGCACACATTATTGTGCAGGGCCAATCAATGGACGACATGTGTCCTAATAGGACCCACCTCTTAAACACATAATATTTCTTTTCTTTTTTTTAAATCGTCGATATCCTTATCTCCTTCCTCACAAAGCAGCACCCATTAGTACTGCGTTAGGGGATTCCCATGATCTCCACACGCTCGTTGCTCCCGTTGCGTGGAGCTCTGGCCATGTACGGTAGCTATTAATAAGTGTAACGCCACCCGTACCTGTGATGGTGATCCCTCCTGTGGATGAGAAGAGGCTGGCCGCCTGAGATCTATGATCAAGTGCCAAACATAGAGCTCGGCCGCCATGTCACGCTCTAGAATCTGCCTCTTGTCCAGGTGCGGTTCAGTGACCTCGACGCGACGGTGGCGCTGAAGATGGCCTCCAGCCACCTGCCCACGTCCAGCCCGGTGTTGTGCATGTACACCTCGGGCGAGGCAAGCGAACTCTATCGGTGGTGGTCTTGAAGATATCCGGGGCGAGGACACCGCTTGGGACAAAGTCGGTGAGGACGCAGGTGGACAGTCCAAGGACGTGGACAGCAAGTGGGCCATGGATCAAATACACCGTGATGCCAGTCCCTAACCGGGCAACGCTGGTGGTGTCTGATATCGGATAGTCGAAGACATACGCGGTGGCTGGAATGGCTGCTGCTTGTGAGAAAGGAGACAAGAGAATTAGTGATTTACTAAAAGGAAAAGAAAACACATATGTGTTTAAGAGGTGGTGCCTGTTAGGACACGTGTCGTCCATTGATTGGACCTGCATAATAATATGTGCAGGGATCCCTGCACAAGAGCCGAACCCCGTTAAACGATAGCACTTGTTGGGAGGCAACCCAATTTTATTTTTGTTTCTTGCTTTTTGGTTCTGTTTAGTAATAAATAATTAATCTAGCTTCTATTTAGATGTGGTTTTATGTTTAAATTAGTGTTTGTGCCAAGTAGAACCTTTGGTAAGACTTGGGTGAAGTCTTTATGATCTTGCTATAAAAAACAGAAACTTTAGCGCTCACGAGATTAGTTTCCATTTTTTACTAGAGAGAGATTTTAGGTTGATTCTTTTTGTAGATGATTAATAGATAAATTCCTCACGTCCACCAATTTATTTAATAATTCTTGGTGTTTCATAAGTATACGTTTGATTCAGATTACTAAAGATTGTTCTGTTTCTGACATATTACGTTTTTCGTGTGTTGTTTGCTTATTTTGATGAATCTATGGCTAGTATCAGGGGGTATGAACCATAGAGAAGTTGGAATACAGTAGGTTTAACACCAATATAAATAAATAATGAGTTCATTACAGTACCTTAAAGTGGTGGTTTGTTTTCTTGCACTAACGGAGCTCATAAGATTCTCTGTTGAGTTTTGTGTTGTGAATATTTCAAGTTTTGGGTAAAGATTTGATGGATTATGGAATAAGGAGTGGCAAGAGCCTAAGCTTGGGGATTCCCAAGGCACCCCAAGGTAAAATTCAAGTACAACCAAAAGCCTAAGGTTGGGGATGCCGCGGAAGGCATCCCCTCTTTCGTCTTCATCCATCGGTAACTTTACTTGAGGCTATATTTTTATTCACCACATGATATGTGTTTTGCTTGGAGCGTCTTGTATGATTTGAGTCTTTGTTTGTTAGTTCACCACAATCATCCTTGCTGTACACACCTTTTGGAGAGACACACATGAATCAGAAATTATTAGAATACTCTGTGTGCTTCACTTATATCTTTTGAGATAGATAATCTTGCTCTAGTGCTTCACTTATATCTTTTAGAGCACGGTGGTGGTTTTATTTTATAGAAATTATTGATCTCTCATGCTTCACTTATACTATTTTGAGAGTCCTTTAGAACAGCATGGTAATTTTCTTTGGCTATAAAATTAGTCCTAATATGATAGGCATCCAAGATTGGTATAATAAAAACTTTCATAAAAAGTGCATTGAATACTATGAGAAGTTTGATACTTGATGATTGTTTTGAGATATGAAGATGGTACTATTAGATTCATGCTAGTTCAGTAGTTATGAATTTGAGAAATACTTGTGTTGAAGTTTGCAAGTACCGTAGCATGCATGTATGGTAAACGTTGTGTAACAAATTTGAAGCATGAGGTGTTTCTTTGATTGTCATCCTTATGAGTGGCGGTCGGGGACGAGCGATGGTATTTTCCTACCAATCTATCCCCCTAGGAGCATGCGCGTAGTGCTTGGTTTTTTATGACTTGTAGACTTTTGCTATAAGTATGTGAGTTCTTTATGACTAATGTTGAGTCCATGATTATACGCACTCTCACCTTTCCATCATTGCTAGCCTCTTCGGTACCGTGCATTGCCCTTTCTCACCTTGAGAGTTGGTGCAAACTTCGCCAGTGCATCCAAACCCCGTGATATGATACGCTCTATCACACATAAACCTCCCTATATCTTCCTCAAAACAGCCACCATACCTACCTATTATGGCATTTCCATAGCCATTCCGAGATATATTGCCATGCAACTTTCCACCGTTTCATCTATTATGACACGCTTCATCATTGTCATATTGCTTTGCATGATCATGTAGTTGACATCGTATTTGTGGTAAAGCCACCATGCTAATTTATCATATACGTAATCCTTGATTCTTTGCCCATCCCAGTGCACCACCAGAGGCATTCATATAGAGTCATATTTTGTTCTAGTATCAAGTTGTAATCATTGAGTTGTAAATAAATAGAAGTGTGATGACCATCATTAATAGAGCATTGTCCCAAATAAAAAAATAAAAAGAGAAAGGCCAAATAAAAAAGAAAAAAAAAGAAAAAAAGGGACAATGCAACTATCTTCTTTTCCACACTTGTGCTTCAAAGTAGCACCATGATCTTTATGATAGAGAGTCTCTTGTTTTGACACTTTCATATAGTAGTGGGAATTTTTCATTATAGAACTTGTCTTGTATATTCCAACAATGGGCTTCCTCAAATGCCCTAGGTCTTCGTGAGCAAGCAAGTTGGATGCACACCAACTTAGTTTCTTTTGTTGAGCTTTCATATATTTATAGCTCTAGTGTATTCGTTGCATGGCAATCCCTACTCCTTGCATTAACATCAACTGATGGGCATCTCCCTAGCCCGTTGATTAGCCGCGTCAATGTGAGACTTTCTGCTTTTTTGTCTTCTCCACACAACCCCCATCATTATATTCTATTCCACCCATAGTGCTATATCCATGGCTCACGCTCATGTATTGCGTGAAAGTTGAAAAAGTTTGAGATTACTAAAGTATGAAATAATTGCTTGGCTTGTCATCGGGGTCGTGCATGATGAGTGCATTTTGTGTGACGAAAATGAAGCATGGCCAAATTATATGATTTTGTAGGGATGAAGTTTCTATGGCCATGTTATTTTGAGAAGACATAATTGCTTAGTTAGTATGCTTCAAGTATTATCATTTTTATGTCAATATTAAACTTTTATCTTAAATCTTTCAGATCTGAACATTCATGCCACAGTAAAGGAGATTATATTGAAGATTACGTTAGGAAGCATTCCACATAAAAAAATTGTTTTTATCATTTACCTACTCGAGGACAAGAAGGAATTAAGCTTGGGGATGCTTGATACGTCTCCAACGTATCTAGAATTTTTGATTGTTCCATGCTATTATATTATCTGTTTTGGATGTTTAGTGGGCTTTATTATACACTTTTATATTATTTTTGGGACTAACCTACTAACCAAAGGCCTAATGCAAATTGATGTTTTTTTGCCTATTTCAGTGTTTCGCAGAAAAGGAATATCAAATGGAATCCAAACGGAATGAAACCTTTGAGAGAGTGATTTTTGGAACAAACACAATCCAGGAGACTTGGAGTGGACGTCAAGAAAGAAACGAGGAGGCCACGAGGCAGGAGGGCGCGCCCCCACCCTCGTGGGCCCCTCATGGCTCCCCTGACCGACTTCTTTCGCCTATATATACTCATATACCACGAAAACATCCGAGAGCACCACGAAACCCTATTTCAACCGCCGCAACCTTCTGTACCCGTGAGATCCTATCTTGGGGCCTTTTCTGGCGCTCTGCCGGAGGGGAATCGATCATGGAGGGCTTCTACATCAACACCATAGCCTCTCCGATGATGTGTGAGTAGTTTACCACAGACCTTCGGGTCCATAGTGATTAGCTAGATGGCTTCTTCTCTCTCTCTTTGGATCTCAATACAAAGTTCTCCTCGATCAGCTTGGAGATCTATTCGATGTATTTCTTTTTGTAGTGTGTTTGTCGAGATCTGATGAATTGTGAGTTTATGATTAAGATTATCTATGAACAATATTTGAATCTCCTCTGAATTCTTTTATGTATGATTTGTTATCTTTGCAAGTCTCTTCGAATTATCAGTTTGGTTTGGCCTACTAGATTGATCTTTCTTGCAATTGGAAAAGTTCTTAGCTTTGGGTTCAATCTTAAGGTGTCCTTTCCCAGTGACAGCAGGGCAGCAAGGCACGCATTGTATTGTTTCCATCGAGGATAAAAAGATGGGGTTTATATCATATTGCTTGAGTTTATCCCTCTACATCATGTCATCTTGCCTAATGCGTTACTCCGTTCTTATGAACTTAATACTCTAGATGCATGCTGGATAGCGGTCGATGTGTGGAGTAATAGTAGTAGATGCGGAATCATTTCGGTCTACTTGTCGCGGACGTGATGCCTATATACATGATCATGCCTAGATATTCTCATAACTATGCACTTTTCTATCAATTGCTCGAAAGTAATTTGTTCACCCACTGTAATACTTATTTTATCTAGAGAGAAGCCACTAGTGAAACCTATGGCCCCCGGATCTATTTTCCATCATATAAGTTTCCAATATATTTTACTTTGCAATCTTTACTTTCAATCTATATCATAAAAATACCAAATATATATACTTATTATCTCTATCAGATCTCACTTTTTTTGAGAACTAGTGACAGTGAGGTTCCCTCATTGCCTTTTTTATATTAATATGTTAAAGAAAAAAAGGGGGGTTAGAAGGTCCAACGAGTTATAGATTACATTAGAGAGAGGGGGGTTATAGAGACTAAACTATTACAAGGTATTATACCAGAATCTTTACAGAAAATCGGCAAGGGATAAAATTTAGGGGCCAAGCTCCTGCTTTGCTCTATGAACTAGCATGGCAAAGTCCCATTTGAATCTGTCCCTCCAGGATCCAAACGAGGGCTGGATCCCACGGAAGTGCTTTTCATTTCTCTCCTTCTAGATCCCCCAGGCCGCCACCGCAAAGACTTCGAGGAACATTGGTCGAGCCCATCTAGCCTTGGCCTCGTGCAATTTCCTCAACCTGCACAGATCACTTGGCCATTGTATCCCAAGAGCGTTCCAACATCTCTTTGGTGAAGGGGCAAGCAAAAAAGAGGTGTATAATATCTTCCTCCAGAGGATTACTGCAGAGCAGACACGTGTAATCATCATTTTGGATTCTGAAAATGCCTTCTCTTGATCATGTTTCTAGTTTTCAGCCTTTCGGACATTAGCAACCATAAGAAATCTCTCCACTGCATGGTGCATTTGGATTTCCAGATCCACTTGAAGGTGTCATCGACTTGGACTTGGCTGAAGCAATAAGCATAGTATTGTGTGGAGCGAAAAACTCCTCCACCCCAGATACAAGACCAGATATCCTTGTCCTCGGTGATGGCTACCTCCATCGTATCCGCCTGCAAACCAGCCACCTCTTGCCGTGCCTCATGTGACAATGGAAGGTGAAACACCTCGCTCAATCGTTGAGAAGAGAGCAACTGGCAACAGAAATGTCTGGATCTGTATCAAACAAGAAGGCTCTCGGGAACCGATCCTGAAAAACCTCATTTTTCCACTTGTCCTTCCAAAAGAGGACCATGTCACCTGCTGCCACATCCGCCTTGGTGATCCCTCGGTAGATATCCGAGAGCTTCATGACATTCCTCCACCCAAACGAGCCGCAGGGCTCAGCTGCATGAGGTACCTTGCTAGTATAGTAAGCACTCCAGATCAAGTTCACCCAGGGTACATCAAGTTTGTTATAGAACTTGTCGAGCTGTTTGAGCAGAAGCCCTTGATTTTGGATTTTGAGATCAATGACTCCCAGGCCTCCTTTGTTCTTTGATCTCACTTTTGCAAGTGGTTGTGAAGGGATTGACAACCCCTTTATCGCGTTGTTTGCAAGGTTCTTATTTGTTTGTGTAGGTACAAGGCGACTTGCGTGTAGTCTCCTACTGAATTGATACATTGGTTCTCAAAAACTAAGGAAAATACTTACGCTACTTTGCTGCATCACCCTTTCCTCTTCAAGGGAAAACCAATGCAATGCTCAAGAGGTAGCAATCGGCAAGTTGGCAGCACCAGAGGGGGTCGGGGGCTCTGGAGCCTTCGGGACATTAGCAGTCGAGCTGAGGGCGAGCACCTCCGGAGCCATCTTGGCTACAGAGATTGCCTTCTCCTGAGGCCGGGCCTTCAAGTCTCATGAGGATGACCCCGCCGCAGAAGCGCGAGGGTCGTCACCATCCTTTTGTGTCAGGGGTGCTGTGGCCACGGCAAGCTGCTTGGTCACGCGGACCACAGTTGTCTCCTTCTTCTTCTTCACCACCGGCGTCAGCCTAGTCGTACAAAAGGGAGGCATCAAGATACTACAATAGGAGCAGGGAAAAATATCAAGGCAGAGCACTTACTGATCCACGACGGCATAATCCCTCGCCCTCTTCAAAAGCACCATGCATGCGGTCTTCATAGGCCTGGACATTGGCGCACGAGCCTCAGGGGCATACAAGGGCGCAACGCCTGGGTCTGCGGCAGTGCTAGCCGACGATGAATTAGAGGCACCACCTCAGGAGATCAGCGCCTACCAGCTCTTCTTCGGGACCCCCGGCTTCGGCTTCTTTGGAGGGGTGCCCCTGGATCTCGTTGTGACCCCAACGGAGAGCAGGGACTCCCGAGCCAGGTGCTCGCCGGTGTCGTCGTCATCATCGGAAAGGACGAGGACGAGGTCAGGTTGGCGCGGGGGGGGGGGGGGGGGAGGTCTCCCCCGCACCTTCCAAAGTCTCCTTCGAGTCCGACCTCTCCTCCTTTTCGGACTCGCCGGAAGGCGCCACCACCGGGGAGCCTAGGTGCCGGGAGGGCCGCAGGGGCACAAGCCCGCGCTCGTCGAAGGAAGGCATGGCTGCGGCGATCTTTTCCCCGTCCGGGAGGCGCTACAACGGAAGATGGGAGTCCGGGGGACAGCCCTGATCCTTCCCGAGCAGGGTGTGCACAATCTGGTCCAACTCCTCCTTGGATAGGTGAGTGCGCCTCGAACTTCCACCCGGCGCACAATCTGGTCCACCCCATGCCCTCGAACTTCCACAAAGGGCGAGAGTGCGCCTGGAGCGGGGCCGGGCACTGCGTCAGGAATTCCTTGACGATCAGGGCCTCCGTCAGCTTCTCCGTGTTTGGGTCATCAGTCTTCAGATTTGCTGCCATCTTCTCTAGCAACGGCTCTGCCCTGGGACCGGTGAGCTTCTCGTGAGTCCACCCCTCCATGGGCATCGGCTGCGAGGTCGGCAGCACCAGCCTAGGGTGGGAGCGCTTGGCGTCCATGAAGATCCGCATGTTCCTGAAGACCTCCACCTTCTTCCCAGCATGCGAGATTGTGTTGCTGTCGTGGGCCGCGATGAAGTTGGTGCACCCAGAGCACTGGGTGCCATTAACCCGGAGGTAGAAGTGGTGACGGAGCAGCGCCACGGAGTGCATCACCCCTAGAAATGCCGCGTAGTAGAAGGCGAAAATCGACGGGAGGAGGACAGAGTTGGGATGAAGATGGAGGGCGTGGAGCTTGTAGTGGCGAAGAACGGCAAAGAAGAAGTCGGAGAAAGTAGGAACCAGCCCCGCAAAGACCAGTGTGCTGAAAGAAGGGGTAGAAGGTGCCGCCCAGGGTTTCTAGCTTAGCGAAGCCGGCCTGGAGCACCGTCTCTCCCCCTTCATTGTTGTTCTCGACCGTCACCTATAGCATGGTGGCGAGGTGCTTCTCCTCGGGGAGAGTGGATGTGCACAAGGCCGGCTCGAACCAGGAGGCCTGACGCCCGACCGCAGCGGAGGATCCAGCCTTATCGGAGGCCATCGGTCGCTGACTTGGGACGGAATTGGTGGATCTGGAGGCTTTCTGAGGAAGAGGAGAAAGGGGATCTGGAGCAAGACGAAGGAAGGGCAATGAAAGCTCTGTAGCGGGCGCCAGCCTTTTTGTCAGGCAAGGATAGTTGCCAAGGCAGAGTGGGGAAGCGGAGACGCCCACGTCCCATCAATGGCCACACGTCGACCGAGGCCGTAGGCGGTTGGGGCCCGCGGCGCTCCGCACTTGCTCTTTGGCTTCGCCTTGAAGCCAAGTTCGTGCGCGCCTTGGGCCCGGGGGCTACTGTCGGCGTCCTGGGAACGGGGGTACCCAGGCTTGCCTGCCTGCAGCCCGCGGCGTGGCATCATCAACGGCTCGGTACGGCCCAGCTTCAACAAAAACAATGACACCAAGACCTCCCCGGGGGGCGACCTCGCTAGGCTGGCTCCCGAGGAGTGGAGATATCTATGCAAGGTGCACCTCGCGAGGTTCATATGACGTGAGCCATGACGACCAAGGCCAGGCGGGTGCGAGCAGGCGCAGTGTACCAGTTTCCTCTTTGGTGCTAAGGAGGCAAGCGCAGGCGCGGGGTCCCGAGGAATCAAGCAAAGGATTCCATATCGGTGCAACAAGACAAAGACCATCAGGACGACACGATGGAGGTCATCACGGAGCCCACCGCGGCGTCACCACCACAGCCTTTTGCAGGCGAAGACTATTTTTGTCGGGATAGCTTGTACTAGTTGTCTCCCTTCAAATTTGGCTGTTGTGGGATCCCTTCCCGCCTACATTTGGGAAGAGGACCAAGGCCACTATAAATAGGACTTAGCCACCACCATAGAGGGGGACGGATCCATTCCACCTTAAACATCTCACCGGCTCATCGAGCTCAAGTACACCTCACCTCCCGAGGCTGTTCCCCACTGTACTAGTTCATCCTCAGCCCCTCGAGGCAATCCACCACAAAGATGAAGTAGGGTATTACACCGCAAGCTGACCCCAACCAGGATAAACTACAGTGTCTCTTGTCCCTTGGGTTTGTCGAACTAGGCCGTGGAATCATTGAGCAGACACACTGGGAGGGGAGAGTTCTTCGCACGCACCCCATAGTCCGTACCTCTCACGGGTCTGCGGAACCCTGAATCTGACGGATCCTATCTATATGCATATGCGAATGCTCATGAAATGCTTATGCAGTGATCTTGGTGTCCTCATGCATGCATGCAATCTTAGTTGGGGGCCCCCTATAGTGCTTCTTTATTTTCCCTTGCACGGGGTCATCGCCCCGGCTTCATACAAGGGGTTACATGCAGCTGAGGCAAGGCCTGTACAAAAGGGTGGCTGTCGGGCGCGCCTTATGGGTAGTACTTGCGGAGATGCTCAATATTCCATGAGTTTTGCAACTGAGTGCCATCTCCGTCTCCAAATGGACCGCGCCAGATTTGGTGACTCGTACCACCCGGTAAGGGCCTTCCCACTTTGGTGACAGCTTGTTTGTACCCTTGGCGGACTAAACGCGCATAAGGACAAGGTGACCTTCCTCAAAACACCGGGCATGAACCATGCGGCTGTGATAGCGATGCAGGGCTTACTGGTAGTGTGCAGCACGCGTAGCAGCCCAGAGACGGTTCTCCTCGAGTAGCACAACATCGTCACGCCAGAGCTGATCTTGCGCTACTTCATCATAGGCAAGCACTCGAGGGGACCCGTAAATGAGTTCCGTGGGGATAACTGCTTTTGCCCCATAGACCAGGGAGAAGGGAGTCTGATCAGTAGCTCAGTTAGGTTTCATTCTGAGGGACCAGAGAACTACCCGCAGCTCCTCGATCCACCGCCTGCCGTGCTTTTGCAGCGTATGAAAAGTTCTTGCCTTGAGTCCATGTAGCACTTCAGCATTCGCCCTCTCGGCTTGTCCATTGCTCCGGGGGTGTGCCATAGAGGCGAATGAGATCTTGCATCTGAGGGTACGAACATATTGCATGAAGGCATGGCTTGTGAACTGGGTGCCGTTGTCGGTGATGATCCTTGTCGGAACTCCAAAATGACACACCCATTCTTTCAAGAACTTGATAGATGACTGAGCAGTCACCTTTCTCACGACAGTCACTTCCGGTCACTTTGTAAACTTGTCAATGGCAACGAAAAAGAATTCAAAGCCCCCGGTTGCTCGGGGGAAGGGGCCGAGGATATCGAGCCCCCAAACCGGAAATGGCCATGATAGAGGGATTGTCTGAAGGGCTTGGGCAGGCAGGTGTGTTTTCTTGGAATGGAACTGGCAGGCTTCACATGTCGTGACGAGCTTGACCGCATCTTGGAGGGCTGTGGGGCAATAAATCCCTGCCGGAATGTTTTCCCAATTAATGCCCTTGATCCAATGTGGGAGCCACACATTCCTCTGTGAATCTCAACCAGTAGTTCCTTTCCATCCTCCCAGCAGACACACTTCAATTTTACACCATTAGGCCTCCTTCTGTATAGAGTATCATCGACAAACTGATACATACTGTCCATCCGGGCAACTTTTTCAGCTTCATCTTGGTCGCTGGGTAGTTGGTTTGGAGGAAGTGGACAATGTGCCTTGCCCAAGTTGGAGCCTGGGGCTCAGCAACGAGGACTAGTGGCACCTCCTCTGCTGCGGGAGCACCAGCCTCGTTCGCGGGGTCCATGGGCCCGGCTGGCGGGGGTGGTCCGGCAGGCTGTGAGGAGTTGTTATCGGCAGGGTCTCTGCTGGGACTGGACGGCTCGACCGGGAGAGGCTTACCGTAGTCCACTTTATCTTTTTCTGGGCCATTGTGGCTGGTAATATGGAGGGCTGAGAGAGACGGAAAACAAAAGTTCCTAGTTCCACAGGAAGCTTCTACGCAGCACACTTTGATAGGTGATCAGCTATGCTGTTTTCCGTACAGGGTACGTGCTCTGCTTGCAACATGTCAAAGTGCTCCTCCAATCTCCTCACTTCCTTGACGTATGCTTCCATCAATGGGCTTTGATAATCCTTGTTGACTTGTCTCACCACAAGCTGTGAATCTCCTCGAATGATTAGCTTATTGATTCCCAATTCTGCTGCAATTCTGAGCCCGGCAAGGAGCCCTTCATACTTAGTTTTATTGTTATTGGCTTCTTCCCGGGCAAAATGCATTTGGACAACGTACTTCAAGTGCTCCCCGGAGGGGGCAACAAGAAGCACGCCAGCTGAGGGAGTCATGGATTAGGGGGTCCCTGGGTGTCCGGGCTATGTGACATGGGCCGGACTCATGGGTTGTGGACATACAAGATAGAAGACCTTCCCCGTGTCCGGATGGGACTCTCCTTTGCATGGAGGGCAAGCTTGGCATTCGGATATGAATATACCTTTCTCTGTAAAACGACTCTGTACAACCCTAGGCCCCTCCTTTGTCTATATAAACCGGAGAGTTTAGGCCGTAGAGGCAATCACAATCATACAGGCTAGACATCTAGGGTTGAGCCATTACGATCTCGAGGTAGATCAACTCTTGTAACCCCCATATTCATCATAGTCAATCAAGTAGGAAGTAGGGTATTACCTCCGTTAAGAGGGCCTGAACCCAAGTAAACATTGTGTCCTCTCCCTCCTGTTACCTTCGATCCACAGGCGCACAGTTCGGGACCCCCTATCCAAGATCGGCCGGTTTTGACACCGACAATAGTGCTTTCATTGAGAGTTCCTCCGTGTTGTCGACAGAAGGTTCAATGGCTCTTTCGATCATCTACAACGATACTGTTTTGGGGGATACTTTGCCCCCGGCCAAATTTTCGTATTCGGCGGCTTCGCACTGCGGGCCAACTCGATTGTCCACCTTGAGCAGATCAACAGCTACGGCCTGGTCATCGGATCATTTTCAGGAACTTAAACTATGTCGCCGATGTTCAAGGAGACTTGATCTTCGAAGGGTTCACGGCCCTGACCCCCGCTCTGGCCTTAGATGCAGAGCAGACTACCAGGTCCGAAGATGGGAGTTTAGAGCCTGCCGGACTCCCTACAATTATGGAACATGCTATCATAGATCTGGAGGGGACGGTGTCATCAGCAAACCCAAAGACGAACCAAGCTCCCCTTGTCGCTAAAGTGACGGATTCTCCCTCGGACTCTAAATCCGAACTCTCGATGTCCGCGTTAAACGGGCGCGGCCAGGAGGCTCTCACCCCGGTCAGCCCTGCGGACTCTTGCTTCTCTTTCCAAACCTCGCTCCTAAACGAGGCTCTGGACTTCATGCAATCCCTCGCCATTACAGAGGAGTCGCTTCTGAATTACGCCCAGCCCGGACTAGGGGCTGAGAGCGGGGAATTTTATGTCCCACCCACCATCCACTTCATAGCCACTGTCGAAGATCTAACCGACATGCTAGTGTCGGCGTTCTGGGAACGGGGGTACCCAGACTTGCCTGCCTGCGGCCTGCGGCGTAGCTCAAGGGGTGGCCCAGTACGGCCCATCTTCATCAGCACAAGCTCAAGACCCTTGCGAGGGGCCAAGCCTCGTGGGGCGGATGACAGGAAGCTTCCTCAGGCACGACCTCGTCAGGCTGGCTCGCGAGGAGGCGGAGAGATCAAGGCGGGGTACCTCACGAGGTGCCCATGACGCAAGCCATGACGACCAAGGGCGCCAGGCGGGCGCCAGCCCGAGCAGTGTCCTCATTTCCTCTTTGGTGCAAAGGAGGCAAGCGCAGGCGAGAGCATCAAGCAAAGGCAACCATTTCGGTGCAACAAGACCAATACCAACACAACGGCAGGAAGGAGGTCATCGTGGAGCCCAAGCCGGCGTCACCGTTAGAGCCTTTGACAGGCGAGGACCAACTTTAGTCAGGATAAGTTTACTAGATGTTCCCCTTCAAAATGGCCAATTGTTGGCGCCCTTCCTGCTCAATATTTGGGAAGAGGCCCAGGGCCCCTGCCTATAAATAGGACTAGCCTCCCACAGGGTAGGAGATTCGGAATCTAGAACAGAGCTAGAGGTCATGCAATCTAGAGAGAGAGAGAGAGAGCGACCGAACTCCCCCTAGTAGTTCGTCGCACCGGCCGAGAACAGACCCTCGCGAGGCTGTTCTTCCTTGTATTGTTCATCATCAGCCCCTGAGGCAATCCACCACACCACACACTGGAGTAGGGTATTACACCACAATGGTGGCCCGAACCAAAGATAAACCTTGTGTCCCTTGTGTTGCTCTTTGTGTAGTTTAGATCCTTGCGAGGCGATGAGGTGCAGGTAGGTAGGGGGCGAGATCTCCACGTGCACCCCAGAGTTCGAACCTAGAGGGTCTGCCGGAACCCGAAATTCGACATTTGGCGCGCCAGGTAGGGGTGCACCGGAATCCGTCTTCCGCCGCCCTGTTCTTCGCCGCCCATCACATCCATGTCGGACGCTCGTCGGGACCGCGCCGAGCGCCGAGCCGCTCTCCCCACCCGCGTCACCCAGACGGCCCCTGTCGACGGCCGCCCCCGCTGTTCCCCGTCGCCTGCTGTCAGGACCCCGATTCCAAATCACATCGATCTAGCCAGTAACACCTCATATCACTTTGCGGCCTCACGCACGGTATTCCCACGGGTGTCGCCTTACCATGGCCCGGGACCATTTGCGCCTTTTGGCTCACGTATATGATAGTGTCGCTAGCATCCATATGACAGAGAACAGGGCCGACATGGCTAGTCGTGAACCAAAAGCGGCACTAACCCATGGGGACAGGCATACATGAATCACATCGAGCATGTCGGTCATCAACGTATGAATCCGGGCTGTAGCACTTTGGCTAACAGGACTCCGGTAACCGGGCTGTAGCAGGCTAGGCGGGACTCCGGATGTCACCGCGTGACATTTCCCGAAGGGACGAACCACGAACGAAGTGAAACACATGCCGCCAGTCAAGTGTCCAGGCGGTAGTGCTTTGGGCTAGCGTGACTCCGGTGAACCGGGTCAGAAGCGGACTACTATCGCTCAAGAAGCACTAGACTACATTTCCCCATATGAGAGGCTGCCAAGGATAAACAACTAGATTGTCGGATCCCACACATACCAAGCATTTCAAACATACACACAATATGCTCAATATGTGTAAATACAACATGGCATCACAACATAACTCTACGACTCAATATTTATTCATTAGGCTCCGAGGAGCGAGATATTACAAACATGGGTCTCATGACCCAACACTCGAAACATACAAGTCAAAGCACAAGCGGAAGCTTAACATGTCTGAGTACGCATAACTACAAATGAAAAAGGCTGAGAAGCCTGACTATCTACCAGATCCTGCCGAGGGTACAAGATCGTAGCTGAGGTAACAAGCTAAACGTCGAAGTCCACGCGGAACTACTAGCGAGACTGAAGTCTCTCTGCAAAAACATAAAATAGGCAAACATGAGTACAAATGTACTCAACAAGACGTACATCAGAACGAACTACATATGCATCAGTATCAACAAAGGGGGTGGTGGAGTTTGACTGCAGCAAGCCAACTTTGACTCGGTGGCTACCCTAAACTACGACTGCAAGTAACTCTTTTGAGGTGGCGCTTTACGAGTCCACATATTCACCATATCAATACACCACTATGGATCCGCTCCCGTCTCCCTACGAGAACGCCATCCATAGTACTCACGCTTATCTTGCACATTTTGGAGTATCCACTTTCACTTGTCTCTGAACTATGCAAGGGGTCCAAGTTTCCATATCCGAGGAATCCGGCTATTCGAATAGATAATGATAACCCTGCAGGGGTGTACTTCTTCACACACGCTCTCGCCACTTATCGCCTCAGACATCGTCATGTACCTCGGCAACCTTCAAGCGGAAGCGGCGAGGAGTCAACACGACCGACTAACCACACAAGTCTCTCGTCCGTGTTTATCGCCTATTCGGGTTCCATCCGCAAGGAGATCCGCCGGGTGTCGCTCACGGCCCCAAACGATGTGAGCAGGGTTCCCAAGCCCACCAACCGGGTGCCACTTGGTACACTGTGCCCACTTGTGCCTAATCTGTCCCAAGCCCACATGCACGGGTGCCACTTGGTAGACTACTAACACTAACTACAAACACCAGAAACTAGTTGCAACTCCTGGACAGAGATCGAGTTGATTAATAAGCCGAGAGGGGCCGAGTTACCGGAACCCAATGTGTGGTAGTAACTATTCATGGATCACAAACACAGAACTCATTTCCTGAGGACGGCTGCAATGAGACAACCCACCATGTACTCCTACATGGCCTCTCACCGCTACCTTTACCAAATCGTGTTCACACACTTAGCTCTCAACAGTAGGACATGTTCATACACCTCCGATTCATCACCGATGAATCAGACCTGACACAACTCTAAGAAATAGCAGGCATGAAAAACAAGCATGAATGAGTAGGCACAGCAGGGTCAAACAACTCCTACTCATGCTAGTGGGTTTCATCTAATTACTGTGGAATGACAGGTCATGCAGAGGATAAAGGGGTTCAACTACCGCAGCAAGTAACACATGAGTCGTTGTTGTCCTAATGCAGTAAAATAGAGCAGGAGCGAGAGAGTGGGATTATATCGGAATGAACAAGGGGATTTTTCTTGCCTGGCACTTCTGAAGATAATGTAGCTCTTCATCGGTGTCATCGATCTCATCGTCGGAACCACGCCCATCGAGAGGGACAAATACACCGGCAAACAAGGGAGAACACAATCAATGCAATGCAACAATATGATGCATGAATGTGACATGGCAATATGCTATGGTTTGAGCTAATGCAACTATTAGCAGGTTAAATGGAGTTAGTTTGAATCTAAGATTCAAATTCAAACTTCATATGTGAAGGTTTAAATGCCATTATATGATTTGTCCTAAGCAACAGCTATAAGTTGTTCTAACATGCATGAAAACAATACAGATGGATAGATTAGATTTTTCTGATCATTTTTCATATATAATTTGTTTCATTTGGAGTTACGGTTGATTTTATATGATTTTTAGAAGTTTAAACTATTTTTTGGAATTTCCTGGATTAATTTTAAATCCAGAAAGCCATTATCACACAAGATGACTGAGCAAGAAGGCCAAAGAGGTCAACCAGGTTGACCCGGGTCAAACCTGACCGGTGGGTCCTGCATGTCAGTGACTAACTAAACTAACCTAGTTTAATTAGCACTAACCTAGGTTAAGCTAATTTAGTTTAAACCTAAACTAGATTAGTTAGTCGGGCGGGGCCCGCATGACATGGACTCAGGGGAGGTCAACCCCCTGGTCAACTGAGGCTAACTCGCCGGCGGCTCGACGCCGGAGATGATAGGTGCGGCGGAGGGGCTCGGGTTCGCGCTACAGGGCACCGTTTTGCTCGTGGTTTGCGGCCACAGCGAGCTGGGAGACTCGCGCATCTAGTGGTGGCGGCGGCAGCAGCTGGGATGGCCGGAGTTGTGGCGGCGAAACATTTCACGGCCGGAGCTCGGGCAGGTCCGGCTCGGCGCTAGGGTGCACTGATAGGTCGAACTGGTGGCGCGCCCGGCTCCTGGGAGCGTGCTGAGCACGGGGCAACGCTCGGACGCAAGTGGCAGCAGCTGTGGCCGCGGCGGTGCCATGGACGGCGGCGGCAAGCTCTCGGGCGCGGCAGTGCTAGTGCTAGAGGGTGAGTTAGACTGCGGGGAGAGAGGGAAAAGGCGTAGGAGCTCACAAGGGGTCGGGAGAGAATCTCGGTGGGCTCGGGGAAGCTTCTGCGACGGCGAATTGACGACGGCGATCTCCGGGCACCGGAGATGAAGACGACGACGCTCCGGTCGACTGGGGCCTCCTCTGGTCGCGTGCGTCGGGTGTGTAGCTCCACGGGGTCAGGGCGGAGCTCAGGGATGCATAGAGGGAGCGAGGGGGTGGCTGTGGCCACGGTAAACGGCGTCGGTGGCGACGAGCTCCGCTCGGTGGGGAATAGAGAGGGATCCAGGGGGAAAGTGAGGGTGTGGAGAGAGCGAGGAGGGTCCTGGAGGTGTCGTGGCGTCTGCAGCAGGGTCACGGAAGGGGGCAGGCAGGCAGGGAGGGAGGAGGTGAGCCTTCTTGGCGTGCGTGCAAGGCCGTGAGCACACGCCTTGTCCCTCTTGTCGAGGGAGGAAGGACGACAGGAGGAGGCTGCGTGGCGGGCCGGGCCGGCTTTGGTGGGCTGCATGTAGGTGGTGGCCAGTAAGTGGCCCAGTGTGCGGTCTCTCTCTCTCTTTTCTAAATTGTTTCTGTTTTCTATTTTCTATAATTGTGTTTGGCTTTAATAAAAATGCCAGGGCATTTCCAAAAATCATGAAACTGCTCAATGTCACTGTTTGGAATATTTCCAATAGCAAACATTTCAGTTTGTGATTATTTGAGCATTTAAAAATTATTTAGCAATTAAATGCCCAAATGCAAATACCATATGATTTAATTCAAAAATCCAGAATGACCTAGAAAAATGTGCACCATTTTAGGGTGAGGTTCTAGACCAATCAAAAAATGATGAACTTTTCTGAAGGCATTTTGGGTTTATTGAGAATATTTTTATTTGAACCTAGTTGATTTGATCTGGTGCTAGGGTTTAAGCAATCCCCATTTCAACTTTCAAATAAATTAGACATGATGCAAGCAAAGTCAAGCAAGGGCTGATATGGGGCTATGATAGCTCACCCCCACTAAACAAGAATCTCGTCCCGAGATTCAAGACGTGAGGTAAGAAGGAAGAGGGGACACTAGCTAACACGATCTTGTCGATCCAATTTCCCTTCCCGAAGATGTTGGTTCAATGTTCCAATTGATCTTGACGTCCTTGCTTTCGGGATCTTCATCCAACACGATGGCGACAGAAAGAGACTCTATAGGAGACGATCTCCTCGAAGATCGAGCACTCAAGATCAAGTCGTAGAATGAGATGTTGAAACATCTCGAGTTGAGGCACAAAACACATCAAGAGGGATGGAAGAACAAACAACGAGGTTTGATTAGTGGGCAACAATTCCACGCTTAGAGAGATGGTGGATGGTGTCAAGGTGGCGAGGAAATAATTTCCATGATTCAATAACGGGGCACCTCACGGGAGGTGACGCGAGGAACTATTCCCTTAAGTGGCAAAAAGAATTACTTGTGATTCGTAGATCATTGAAACTCTTCATACCAGCCTAAGGCAATTCACAACGATCGTTTGGAGGAGTGCAAAGGAATGGTACACCCGGACTAGAATGGATGATGTGGACTACCTTGTTGAAGACAACGCAATGGATGGTTTTTGCTTATCATCGGAGGCGGAGGGGACCCATGGTAAGTCCACTTTGGAAGATGATCTAGGACAACAATTGCTGGGGTGCAAGCTGGGAACATAACACAAATGCTGGGAATGTTTCAACCATCATATCTGCCTGAGATTCAGATCTGGTTAGTAACAGGACATTTCAGACAGCATGTCAGAAAAGGAAAAGTTGCAACACAAATCGACGAGATGATGTTGCGAGATTCTCGGGAGATGGACTATGGTAGTAAGCTCCAAAACATGAGCAGGTTCTGCTACAAACAGGTGAACACGTTGTCCCAGACAAGCATGGCCACGTAGTAGTCTTATATTAAGCACTACCAAGTTCAGGTGGGGGAACCATCATCGAGGATATCGAAGTCTTTCCATAAGTCCGGATTAGCTCTTATGAAGGGACTCCTTCTCCTTGAGCAAATCAGTTAGTGGCTCGGTGTGCTAGGAACCCATATGGAGTGGAGGCGGCCAACCTATCAAACCATAGAGCACTTCGCACGTGCATGACTGGCTTGGGATGATTCCAGAGAAAACAAAACAAACCTTTCTCAAATTCATGGCGGCAACTTACACCTAAAGCACATGAATTCGAGGAAGTCACTTCTTCCAACCAAGCATAAGCTTCATGAACGGAACACGAAGGCATTGCTTACAAAGTTTCCAACACTAGGTTGATGTTCAACATGAGTCATGGGGGAGACAAAATGCTGATGATGGGCTCAACAACGACTCATCAAAATTTCCATATCACTGGACTTCCGCCATCATGTGAACACGGTAATAGCATTGGTCAGACCCAAAAGATATAATGGTGTAGCCTCGAGGAATCAACCACGAGTAAGACAACATTATGAACATCATTGGTTCTGATTTGATTTGATGATAGCCCATACTCAAATCAAGGATTGGATAAGAAAATAGCACCGACAACTGTTCACGAGGATCAATCAACGAAGATATCATCTTTCTTCAACACACACACACACACAAGGATATCCCATAGTGATGAACTAAGTGGATTAAGATTTTATCTTCCAACTCTCCAAGTTGTTGTTTAGCTCAACCAACTAGCTCAGGGTATCCAACACAGATTCCTGGAGAAAGGGTGGTTCACAAGAAACCAACTTGTTCACGAGCTCAACATAGCGGGGCCAGTGGGTCAACCTGGTAATACTTCCAGAAGATATTCGGAAAATCACGAACCACCGATATGTTACTAAGCTCGAGAACAATCTTGTTTTACAGGGCAAGATGATATGATCAAAATAGTGAGGGATTGACACAATCCTAACTCATTGATCGAAGAGTGCACCAGAAATAAGGACTAGGTAGCACAATATATCTTGGAATGATGATTCAAGAACCAACACGCAAGAATGAGAATATTGTCCATTAACTACCAAGCAGCGAGGTTGCTAGGAGTATCGATTTCACACATCACAATTCACTTGTCGGCATTCCGGTTACGATAACACGGGATCTGAGGAATGAACAATGATGAAGTATTACCGCGTCAAGAATTCATAAGAGGTGGTGCAATTCTCATGACACTCTTGACATAAAGATGGTAACACTCCAAGGTACAGCAGAGCAAAAGCTGGTTTGGCATTTTGATCCGCGGAATACAATTGCTTTGACCCAATCCTAGATAAGGATGAAGTACTGGAGTTTGTTTCTCCTAGTCATTCCGGAATAGAATGGCTTGACGGACCACAAGAGTAAAAGGGCATCGATGAACACAAATGCACACATACTCTTGACTATCAATTGATAAACGAGGGTCAGAAGACAAACTAAAAGGGGGACAACTCAAGGAACATATGATTTTCTGAGTTGTGGATGCATGGACTAGCATGTCGAACGATTTCAACATATTTCTTCCGGATAACCTATGCAGAAAGGTAGAACTGGCAGAGTCACAATATAGAATCGAGAACTCGTTAGGAGCACTTTGGTTGTAATCGTTTGGTTCAGCGAGGAACTTCTGCCACAAGTAGTTCATGGTATTTGGAAGAATGATGTACCACGAACCTCGAGGACTATCGCAAAGGTTACTAATAACCTAAAGGAACTAGCAAAAGCTATCAACACGAGGTAAGTAGAGTGAATCTTGGGTCAAGAACCCAGGAGTAGAATACCTACTATCTAATAATATCACGGGATGCTTTCAAGAATAATGGCCAGAATCATCACACTGGGGATACAAAAGCATTGCTAAATTACTAGGTGACTTCCTAAACACCTAGGGTCATAATAATAGCTCCAACATCTAGGCCGAGGCAACAAAGTACCTCAACTTACCGATTAGTGTGCTTATTCTGACCATAAAGGACATTGGGAATGGAAAGAAAGGATTTGCAAATGCATCAGACTATTTAGAGACCTGGGATGACTCGGACAACATAACGGCTGTAAATGCTCAAAAAGATTTGAGACATCATGAAAAATGGTGGCATAGCCACTCAACAACATCATATCAAGGTTCCGAGAACAACAGTTAACATATAGAAATATTAGAAACTGCACTGAGATTTGGAACTAACAATTCTATAAGTCTATGGATTAGTAACACGTCATCCTGATAGATAGATGAGAAGCCTAGTTCTTAAACCCCGTAGAAGAGAAGAGGATGACTCGCATCGTAAGGCCATGAGGTATAAGGAGTAAAAAGAGCCTTACGTTCCCTTCCACAATCAATTCCCTTACATAACTAAAGCATTTCTATACACAACTTCGACCAGTTTGGCTTGGTAATCCTACAGGCAGTCAGGCTCTAATACCAAAGTTGTCAGGACCCCGATTCCAAATCACATCGATCTAGCCAGTAACACCTCATATCACTTTGCGGCCTCACGCACGGTATTCCCCAATTGTCGCCTTACCAAGGCCCGGACCGCTTATGCCTTTTGGTTCATGTATATGATAGTGTTGCTAGCATCCATATGACAGAGAACCCGGGCCGACATGGCTAGTCGTGAACCCAAAGCGGCACTAACCCATGGGGACAGGCATACATGAATCACATCGAGCATGTCGGTCATCAACATATGAATCCGGGCTGTAGCACTGGGCTAACGAGGACTCCGGTAACCCGGCTGTAGCAGGCTAGGCAGACTCCGGATGTCACCACGTGACATTTCCCGAAGAGACAGACACAGGAACAAAGTGAAACACATACCCGGCCCGATCAAGTGTCCAGCAAGCGGTAGTCTTTGGGCTAGCGTGACTCCGTGAACTGGCCAGTAGCGGACTACTATCGCCAGAAGCACTAGACTACATTTCCCCATATGAGAGGCTGCCAAGGATAAACAACTAGATTGTCGGATCCAACGCATACCAAGCATTTCAAACATACACACAATATGCTCAATATGTGTAAATATAACATGGCATCACAACATAACTCTACGACTCAATATTTATTCATTAGGCTCCGAGGAGCGAGATATTACAAACATGGGTCTCATGACCCAACACTCAGAGCATAAAGGTCAAAGCACAAACGGAAGCTTAACATGTCTGAGTACAGACAACTACAAATGAAAAAGGCTGAGAAGCCTGACTATCTACCAGATCCTGCCGAGGGCACAAGATCGTAGCTGAGGTAACAAGCTAAACGTCGAAGTCCACGCAGAACTACTAGCGAGACTGAAGTCTCTCTGCAAAAACATAAAATAGGCAAACGTGAGTACAAATGTACTCAGGAGGACTTACATCGGAACTAACTACATATGCATCATTATCAACAAAGGGGGTGGTGGAGTTTGACTGCAGCAAGCCAGCTTTGACTCGGTGGCTATCCAAAACTACGACTGCAAGTAACTCTTTTGAGGTGGCGCACACGAGTCCACATATTCACCATATCAATACACCACTATACGAGAACGCCATCCATAGCACTCACGCTTATCTTGCGCATTTTAGAGTATCCACTTTCACTTGTCTCTGAACTATGCAAGGGGTCCAAGTTTCCATATCCGAGGAATCCGGCTATTCGAATAGATAATGATAACCCTGCAGGGGTGTACTTCTTCACACACGCTCTCGCCACTTATCGCCTCAGACACGCCATGTACCTCGGCAACCTTCGTGCGTAAGCCGGTGAGGGAGTCACCACGACCGACTAACCACACAAGTCTCTCGTCGTGTTTATCTCCTATTCGGGTTCCATCCGCAAGGAGATCCGGCGGGTGTCGCCACGGCCCCCAAACGATGTGAGCAGGGTTCCCAAGCCCACCAACCGGGTGCCACTTGGTACACCGTGCATCACGTGCCTAGTCTGTCCCAAGCCCACCTGCATCGGTGCCACTTGGTAGACTACTAACACTACCTACAAACACCGAAACTAGTTGCAACTCCCGGACAGAGATCGAGTTGATTAATAAGCCGAGAGGGGCCGAGTTACCGGAACCCAATGTGTGGTAGTAACTGCATGGATCACAAACACAGAACTCAGTTCCTCGAGGGACGGGTGCAATGAGACAACCCACCATGTACTCCTACATGGCCTCTCACCGCTACCTTTACCAAATCGTGTTCACACACTTAGCTCTCAACAAGAGGGACATGTTCATACACCTCCGATTCATCCCCTCGGCGAATCAGACCTGACATTACACAACTCTAAGCAATAGCAGGCATGACAAACAAGCATGAATGAGTAGGCACAAGCAGGCTCAAACAACTCCTACTCATGCTAGTGGGTTTCATCTAATTACTGTGGAATGACAGGTCATGCAGAGGATAAAGGCGTTCAACTACCGCAGCAAGTAACACATGAGTCGTTGTTTTCCTAATGCAGTAAAATAGAGCGGGAGCGAGAGAGTGGGATTATATCGGAATGAACAAGGGGGTTTTGCTTGCCTGGCACTTCTGAAGATAATATAGCTCTTCATCGGTGTCATCGATCTCATCGTCGGAACTACGTCTAATGAGAGGGGACAAATACCGGCAAACAAGGGAGAACACAATCAATGCAATGCAACAATATGATGCATGAATTTGACATGGCAATATGCTATGGTTTGAGCTAATGCAACTAGCAGCAGGTTAAATGGAGTTAGTTTGAATCTAAGATTCAAATTCAAACTTCATATGTGAAGGTTTAAATGCCATTATATGATTTGTCCTAAACAGCAGCTATAAGTTGTTCTAACATGCATGAAAACAGTACAGATGGATAGATTAGATTTTTCTGACCATTTTTCATATATAATTTGTTTCATTTGGAGTTATGGTTGATTTTATATGATTTTTAGAAGTTTAAACTATTTTCTGGAATTTCCTGGATTAATTTTAAATCCAGAAAGCCATTACTGCATCAGCATGACAGCAGCAGTGCGTCAGCAGGTCAACCAGGTTGACCCGGGTCAAACCTGACCGGTGGGTCCTGCATGTCAGTGACTAACTAAACTAACCTAGTTTAATTAGCACTAACCTAGGTTAAGCTAATTTAGTTTAAACCTAAACTAGATTAGTTAGCAGGCGGGCCTGCATGTCATGGACTCGGGGAGGTCAACCCCTGGTCAATCGAGGCTAACTCTCGCCGGGCGTGCTCGACGCCGGGCGATGATAGGTGCAGCGGGGGGCTCGGGTTCGCGCTTCATGTGACACCGCTTGCTCGTGGTTTTGCGGCCATAGCGAAATGGGAGACTTCGCGCATCTAGTGGTGGTGGCGGCAGCGTGGGATGGCCTGGAGTTGACGGCGGCGAAGCATTTCAGCTGGCGGGCCGAGCTCGGCAGGTCGGCTCGGTGCTAGGGTGCACGGTAGGTCGAACTGGTAGGCGCGCCCGGCTCACAGGGCGTCTTGAAAGACTGAAACGCTTCAGACGCAAGTGGCGAAAGCTGTGGCGCATGGCGGCGCCATGGACGGCGGCGGCAAGCTCGTTGGCAGCTTAGTGCTAGAGGGCGAAGTTAGACTACGGGAGAGAGGGAAAAGGCCTAGGAGCTCACAAGGGGTCGGGAGAGAATCTCGGTGGGCTCGGGAAGCTCTGCGATGGCGAATTGATTTACGGGCGATCTCCGGGCACCAGAGATGAAGACGACGACGCCTGGTCGACTGGGGCCTCCTCAGTGGCGTCGTCGGTGTGTAGCTCCACGGGGTCAGGGCGGAGCTCAGGGATGCATAGAGGGAGCGAGGGGGTGGCTGTGGCCGCGGTAAACGGCGTCGGCGGCGACGAGCTCCGCTCGGTGGGGGAATAGAGATGGATCCAGGGGGAAAGTGAGGGTGATGAGAGAGCGAGGAGGGTCCTGGAGGTGTCGTGGCGTCTGCTGGGTCGCAGAAGAGGCGGCAGGCGGGGAGGGAGGAGGTGGGCTGCTGCAGCGTGCGTGCCTTGTGAGCTACGCCCTTGTCCCTCTTGTCCGAGGAGGAAGACGACAGAGGAGGTCAGCGGTGGCGGGCTGGGCCGGCTTTGGTGGGCTGCATGTAGGTGGCCAGGTAAGTGGCCCAGGTAAGCGGTCTCTCTCTCTTTTCTAAATTGTTTCTGTTTTCTATTTTCTATAATTGTGTTTGGCTTTAATAAAAATGCCAGGGCATTTCCAAAAATCATGAAACTGCTCAATGTCACTGTTTGGAATACTTCCAACAGCAAACATTTCAGTTTGTGATTATTTGAGCATTTAAAAAATTATTTAGCAATTAAATGCCCAAATGCAAATACCATATGATTTAATTCAAAAATCCAGAATGACCTAGAAAAATGTGCACCATTTTAGGGTGAGGTTCTAGACCAATCCAAAATGATGAACTTTTTCTCAAGGCATTTTGGGTTTATTGAGAATATTTTTATTTGAACCTAGTTGATTTGATCTGGTGCTAGGGTTTAAGCAATCCCCATTTCAACTTTCAAAGAAATTAGACATGATGCAAGCAAAGTCAAGCAAGGGCTGATCTGGGGCTGTGACAGCTGCCGTCAACGCCGCCACCGGCCCGGTGGGGAACGAGCAGCAAGCTTAGTCCCAGCATCCGTCCGTGAGGCGAGACGGCCATACCGCTACTCCTTCGCTCGCCCCAGCTGGTTCTTCGTCTCGTGCGCTCCGCGCGCCCATCGAGGCTCGAGCCGCGCTCATCGCGGCAAACGAGCTCCTGCGCTACCGCCCTGTCGACGACGTCTACGAGGAGTGGCTCGACTGCAGCCGAAGCTCGTCTGCTGACGTTAGGGGCTCCCTGCGCCGCCCTTCTTATCAAGACTGCCGCCCCGCCTTGGGCGGGCGATGAAGCTCCGGGGGCGCCTCAGCCGTCTCCCCCTCAAGAAGGCTCCTTGGCCCCACGGCGCGTGGCCCCTGGGCGGAACCCACTCCGTCCGGCACCAGCGTAGCAAGAGCAGAGCTGTCAAGAGGTCCCTCGCCCCCAAGAAGCTGCCTGAGTGCTCCCTGCACCAGCCCGTCACGATCACAGCTTCCCCGCTCCTGCACGCCAAGACCCCACGCTGCTCCCCAGCAGCAGCGCATGGGGGACCCACAAGACCAAGCCTTCGTCACCAAAGGCCTCCCTGTACATCGCAGCTGCCGCGCCTTTACCGCCGAGCTACGTAGCGTCGCGTGGCCTGGCAAGTTCAAGCCAGACCTGCCTCCTCGCTACGATGGCACGGCCGACCCTGCGGAGTTCCTCCAGCTCTACGAGCTGGGCATCGAAGCCCCCAACAAGGACGAGAAGGTCATGGCGAACTGGTTTCCCATGGCGCTCAAAGACGGTGCCCCCACCTGGCTCCTGAACCTGGATCCTGGCACGATCTCCTCCTGGGACGAGATGCGCATCCGCTTCATCGCCAACTTCCAAGGCACTCGCGACCGGCCTCCTGCCATGAGCGACATGCGCCGCATCAAGCAGCAGCCAGGAGAGACCCTGCAGAAGTACATCCAGTGCTTCAACAACCACTACTAGAAAAAGGGCTATAGATGGGATTGACACTAATGGCGCACCAGACAGCTGGTGCGCCATTAGTATATACTAATGGCGCACCACCTGCTGATACGCCATTAGTGTTGAATTACTAATGGCGCACCGGGCAAAGGTGCGCCATTAGTATCAAATTTTTTAAGTAGTGCTTTGTCCAAACATACTAATGGCGCATGCAGATAAAATGCGCCATTAGTCGTTGTAACTACTAATGGCGCACCCTTCCGTACGTGCGCCACTAATGTTGTTTTTTTTATTATATTTTTTATTCCTTTTTTTTTTCAATACTACTAATGGCGCATCGATCAACCGTGCGCCATTACTAGTTTAAATTAGTAATGGCGCATCATGGATCAAGGCGCCATTAGTATTTTTTTTTGCAAAACTACTAATGGCGCACCGCTTTAAGGTGCGCCATTAGTAACTCTGGATTACTAATGGCACATTTATTGCTGTGCGCGCCATTAGTAAGTGGGCAGCAACTAGATATTTTGGACAGCCTCTCCTACCCACACTCACTTTCTCCCCACTTCATTCTCTCCACCTCCTCCTTGTCTCGGTGCCTCCTCTTTTCACCTCATTTCCACCATAGATTCATTCAAATTAAGTGGTTAAATTACCTTGTTTTAATAGGTAAGTAAGGGGAAGCTATATTTATGTTGTTCTCCCTACAACAATGTGCACATGCACTTTTTATGGCCTAGCTAGATCTATGTATGTTCGTGGTGTTGCATATGTTTGTGGTGTTGCATATGTGTTTGTGTTTGGAGGTGTACCGTATTTGAAATGCGATAGTTGCCAATATTTTGCCGGAATGTTGATTCATTTCCGTTTCAAGTAGAATTTTGGCATTAAGCATTCTTTTGGTCCTATTTTTAGGAAAGTCATGCCAAATTTTTGTTTGGTTCTAAAATATCGCTTTTGCTCTACCTTGCAGCGACCATGGTCCGCATCGATGACCGAAGGCATCGTGAATAGGTTTTTGAGGTCCGCTAAGGCCGAGATGCTTCAAAAGAACGAGACGGAGATAAGATGTCCGTGTCGAAGATACAAGTCAAGAGCCTTATTGCGGAGCCGGATTCCGGCAGGTGCGGGACCACCTGCTCTTGCGTGGTTTCATGGATGGCTATCGGTGGCAAGGTGATGAAGATGACTACGAAGTCGTCCATGGGGCCGGGCATGAAATGAGGAAGGGCAGCAAGACAACCACCGCTGCTCGGGCGGGCGAGAAGACGAAGAATCCCTGTGAGATGATCACGACGGTGATGTTGTACACAGTCATCATGTAGAAGATGCAGGACATGATGATGAGGAAGATGCCGGAGCAGACGACGGCATGATCATGAAGATGATGATGCCGGGCGGAGCGTATTTACGCTGGACCATCGATGGGCTGGGTGCAGGACCCTCATATTCAAGAGCTGCTTCTTAAGCGCACGGATAACGCCAGAGCTGCCGCCCGAGAGAAAGCCAAGATGGATCAACTTGAGTTAGACGCGTTACTCCATTGTATGAAGGATGCAGGCCCGAGGATACCACCGAAAGTAACGCTCATGGCTTTGGAGATGAAGGTAAAACACAAAATGACCGACGCATGCTTCGACGAGAACATGTCATTCTGGAACGAACGTATTCCCAAGGGGAACAAGTGCCCGACCAGTTTGGAGGAGGCGAAGAAAATCGTGTGTCCTCTTGATTTACCGCACGTGAAATACCATGTGTGCATGAACAATTGCATCATTTATCGGGATGAGCACGCGGAGTCTACCATATGTCCGGTGTCTTGGCGTCACTCGATACAAGAAGAGGAAGAAAGCTCCTCGAAAAGTGGTGTGGTACTTTCCGATCACTCCTCGTCTGCAGCGGTATTTCATGGACCCTAAGGTAGCAAAGCTCCTGCGTTGGCACGCCGGATAGGGAGGAGAAGAAGCGAGAAGATGACGCAAATGATCCGGAGATAGATAAAAAGACAAGATGTTGAGTCACCCTAAGGATGCGAGCCGCTGGCAAGCGTTGAACTTCAAGACTCGTAATTTGGGAACGATCCAAGGAACATCGTGGCCGGGCGCGAGCACCGATGGAGTCAATCCGCTTGGCAGCCGTAGAAGCACACATAGCACCTGGCCTGTGTTTGTGTGGATGTACAACCTTCCCCTGGTTGTGCATGAAGAGGAAGTACATTCACATGAGTATGCTAATTGAAGCGCCCGAAACAACCAGGGAACGACATCAATCTGTATCTGGGCTGCCGAAAGAGGAGCTTGACACGCCGTGGAAAACGCCACCAATACGTGGGACACCGCAGAAAGAATATTTCCCTATGAGAGCCGCACCGCTCACGACGGTGCACGACTATCTCGATTACGGATATCTCAAGCGTGTAGTCCACGGATTTTCCGGATGCGTAAGGTGCATGGATGACACAACGTATCGCCAGCTAGATAGAGATCCCAGGTCTTCGAAAAGTCGTGTTCATGGGACATCAAGATGGCTTCGCGACGATGACCCGTGGAGGAAACGCAAGGATCTGTTCGATGGTGAAACCGAACTCCGAAACGCCTGTCACGAGGAGCGGCGAGGAAATAGACAAGCTGTTGAAAAGTTGGAAAGACTGCCCTTTGCAAGAGAAAGAAGCAAAAGGCGCCAGAGCCGAAAGAAGTGAAAGGCGCCAGAGCCGCTGGCGAAGGTATGGAAAACGAGTTACGTTTACGACTTGCCGTCATCGAAGATCCACCGTGTGCCTCACAGCCTTGATGTCATGCATATCACGAAGAACGTGTGCAAGAGTCTGCTTGGTACCGCTCAACATGCCGAGAGGACCAAAGATGGGCCGAAAGCAAGGGCAGACTTGAAACCAATGGGCATCGTGCGTGAGCTTCACGCTAATGATGATGATGATGATGATGAGGCGAAGCAGGACACAGAAAGTCGTCGCAAAGGAAAAAAGGCCAAGAAGACCGGAAATGACTACCCTCCCGCATGCTTCACTCTAAGTTAGGAGGAGATCAAGCAGTTTTTCACCTGCCTCTTAGGAGTAAAACTTCCTTACGGTTACGTGTTTTCGCTGAGTATGGAGATGCGGATCATTCGCGACAAGACCCCGGACATCGTGATAGTCGACCCCTTCTACATGCGTGCCAAGATCTTGGGCAGCGCTGGGGACCGGCAAGTCGCGAGTTCTTACCTCGAAGGCGCCATTCTGCAAACCAAGATAAGGATAACTTCCTCGTGCCTTACTTTCCCGAGTAAGTCCTCCCTCAACCGCCCGTAACATATGAATTCTTAGATTTCGATCGCTTTTCTTTTAACATTCCGTGTTTTCTGCAGTGACACACATTGCACGCCATCCTCCTAAGCCCCAAATATTCCATGGCCACGTATTTCGACCCCGACCGTCACCGAAGGTAGACTACACAAATGTCAAGAAGGTTCTTGATGATGTTCTCCTGCCACGCCCAATCTGGAGGCACCTTCACCGGGCCCATTCGTGGCACGAAAAACACGTGTTCTCCCACAATACGACGCTCATTTCGCTGCGTCAAGCAGCCGGGCGGTCGGCGGGGTGCCTACTACGCCATCCATCACATGCGAGGCGATCGTGCGGGACCATCATCAACTTCGCTACCGAGTAAACTCAAAGATTGGGTCATGAAGCGTGTCGGGCAATCCAGACGCCGAACATCGACAAGAATTCTTTCGCATCTTGTCGGAGTTTGCGGAAATCATCCATCAAGATGTCCTTCGCACCGGGCAGTTCTACCTCGTAAATAAACCGTCCAACAGTGACATCGACACAATGCTACAAATGCAGGCTGACAACGCCCGTTCTTTCATGACTCCCATGATAGACGGCGGCTTCATCAACGCTCCGGTCCCTTGAGTCGAGTCGAAAGCAGTGATGCTGTGTCTAGTTCTGAAACATCGATTGGCTCATGTTATAATTAAACTTTAATGAACTTGTAGTATGTCAGGTTTCAAGAGTCGTTCAACTTAGATGTAATCGATGCTATTAATGTCTTGCTTTTCTCTTCCGATCGTTCTGTTGCATACTTATATATTGCTTATGTATTGTCTGTGAATTGGTACTAACGTTTCGTTTGGCTAGTGCATAGCGATGCCGTCATATGTCGTGTACAAGGGTAAGGTTCCCGGAGTCTCTGACGATCGGGAGGAGTGTCGGAGACAGGTTCACCGATTCAGCGTAATGATTACAAAGGGTACACCACTAGGGCCGAGGCCGAATCTAGATACGCCCGCTATCTAGCGGGAGAGGGAGGGAGCGTTGGAGGAACTGGATGAAGACGAAGTTTCATCGTGATGATGCTCATCGTGTTGACCGCAGCTCTCTTCTATGTGATGGTAGTTTAGATGATTGATATCGACTTGTAATGTGAAGACAAACTCGCTACTCATGGTCTCGAGACTTGTAATATAATGTTCTATCTTTGTTCGGTCTTTTCAATTCGGATACTAATATGATGAATTGTATTCAGAGACTAATATGATGAATTGTATTCAGAGACTAATCTTCTATTGTATTCGATAAATCTGTTGTTGATGTGTGCTGTCTATATTTTGTCCAATTATACATTTTGTAACCTGTGCAAAAAACAGAAAATAAAAAAATAAAAAAACCTAATATTCATACTAATGGCGCATCACATAATAGTGCGCCATTAGTATGCCAAAGGATACTAATGGCGCATCATTAAACAATGCGCCATTAGTATGCCGAAGTTACTAATGGCGCATCATGCCGTTTAAAGCGCCATTAGTATGCTGAAGTTACTAATGGCGCATCATGCCGTCAGTGCGCCATTAGTATGCCAAAGCACTGGTATACATGGCCCCTCGAGGCATACTAATGGCGCATCGTGGGCTATACTAATGGCGATCGCATGGTGCGCCATTAGTATACCAGATACTAATGGCGCATCGGTGGTGCGCCATTAGTAAAAAATACTAATGGCGTGCTAGTAATGGCGCATCGGTAGTGCGCCATTAGTAGGCAAAACCGGTGCGCCATTAGTAGGCCTTTTCCTAGTAGTGAACGCACGCCTCAAGATTCCCAAGGTGACCAAGGAGGCCATCATCTCAGCCTTCTCCGACGATGTGCGTGACGTCAAGATGAAGGAGGAGCTGGCGATGCATGAAGACCTGTGCACGTCCTTGGAGCTGTTCAACTTGGCGACCAAGTGCACCAGGGCTGAGGAAGGACACCTTTCCCTCCTCGAGCTGCCGGCTGCAGACCCAGAAGAGAAGAAAGCCCAAGGTCAAGGAAGTGAAGCGCAAGGGGGCTGCCGTGCTCGCGGCAGAACTAGACACCAAGCGAGGCAGGTATCAGCCTGAGTCTTCCAAGGGCAGCCGGTACTGCGTGTACCACGACCTCCACACCCACAACACCAACGAATGTCAAGAACTCAGAGCCGTGCGAGAAGGGCGAATCGGTCGACGCCCCGACCGCAGTGATCGAGGCTATGGCCGAGGAGGAGGAAGAAACACAGGACGCTAGGAAGACCGTGGCCCTCGCCAAGGGTGGCGCGACCGACCTCGCGAGGACCGCTGGCAAGATCAACCTCGCGAGGGAGGCTGGAGGGATCAACCTCGCGAGGATCGCCCGCAAGGCAACGCAGGCCTCCCTCCTCTTCCACCGCAACCAAGGAGAAACGAAGACCATCATCGGGATTTAGGGGCCGGGGCTTCAGAGCCGCGCGCAATCGCTTGCATCCTGGGCGGAGCTCAAGCCCTAGCCTCCCAGCGCATCTTCAAGCAGTTCGCCCGCGAAGTGAATGCACTCCTCCCCAAGATCGAAGCCACGCGCCCTCTCAGGTGGTTAGCGTGCGCCATCACGTTCAGCTCAGCGGATCAGCTCAAGTGCGCGGCCACAGCCGGAGTCCTCCTGATGCTTTGTTCCCCAATCATCAGCAACGTGCAAGTCACCAGGACCCTCATCGATGGCGGAGCAGGGCTCAATTTCCTGTCCGTAGAGACATTCAACAATCTCCAAGTGCCTTACAATCAGCTTCAGCCAACCAAGCCTTTCTCCGGAGTCACCGATGGCTCCACAGTTCCGATTGGGCAGGTCCGCCTCCCTGTCACCTTCGGGGCGCGCGACAACTACCGCACCGAGCTCATCAACTTCGACGTCGCCCACATTCGCCTTCCATACAATGCCATCCTCAGGTACCCGGCTCTGGCCAAATTCATGGCCGTGACTCATCACGGCTACAACGTCCTCAAGATGCCGGGAAGCGGCGGATTCATCACGGTGCCTTGTGAAGAGAGGGACGCAGTGTGCTCCCTGGAGCGTGCTTTTCAAGCCGCGTCACTTGAAGACCCAGATCGCAGGAGCGGGAGGCTCCCCGAGGCTGCTCCCAAGAAGAAGAAGACATTGCCTGGCCCAGCCCCTCGGGGTCCGCGCCTGTTCAGGGGGCACCTCCTTCGTCAGATAGGGAAGGCACGCCTGGCGCCTCCTCGAGCAAGGCTCGGGGCTCTCTCCCGAGGGCCACCGACCTTGCTAAGATCACGAGGGAGGCGCTTGGGCACCACTTGGAGGCATGTTTCAAAGCACGCTTCCCTCAGAAGGAGCAAGGCAAGGAGGGCCAAACCCTCGGAGTTCGTCACCGGATCATTCAGAGCTGCAGGAGTCAAGAGTCACGAGTGGCAGCCGCCACCTGCTGTAGCTCCCCATCCAGCGAGGATGGTGGGCTGCGCAGATGCATCGACGCATACCATGGCTCAACCGAGCCGCCTCAGAGCGCCTGCCCTCACGCGTGGGGTGTTGTGAAGTTCCACCCCACAGCTACGTTCACATGCCTTACAGTTTGCTGAACGCGGCTGCCACACGCCAGCGCCTCATAGGGAGCATCCTGGAGGCTCAAGAGGCCAGGCGTTCCACATTCCTGGCGGAGATGGAGATGGTCCGCGAGGAGCCACTAGCGCCTATGGAGCCTCCCGAGGCTCCTGGGCCTGGGGGCTCGTGAAGATCAGCTTCCGCAGCCCACGACGTCCGCTACTTCAGCATCCCTTCGTCTTCAACGTTATCAGGTGACATCCTTCGAGTTTCATTTTCAACTGGGAGCGCCCCCCAGGGCTGCATCATTCCCAGGACGCATGGGTTCGTCCCTGCGGCATGTATCCCTTTTGCTTCATGTTTCTAGCTTACTTTATTGGGGGCGCCCCTCGGGCTGCATCATCCCCAAGTCGCTCGGGCCAGACCCAGCGATGTCTGCCTTCCCTGCACCTATCTAAATGAACTTGCTCCTTCGTGATTAACGCGTTTGACCTAGTCGCCCGCTCGATTGACACCAACCGATGGAGCTGCTCCCTAACAGCACGATGCTTGCGCATGGGTCCGTCCCTGCAACGCCGACAAACCTGAATGGCCGAGCTCTGGCCGCGGCAGCCCCGCATGGCGTCACCTCGTCAAGCCTTCAGTGCCTCGTCACCCCTCCAGAGCAACCAATGGCTGACTGTCGATTGTCATGGCGAATTCTTGTTCTTCTTGTGATGAGCCTGCAGGATCTCTTCAAGAAGCAGCGCCAGACGAGGCCCTCACGGTGTTTTCTTCACTCTCGTCCGCGTGAGCCGCTTGCACGTTAAAGGGGGGGGGGGGTACATGAGCATCACGACTCATGGGCTCCTACTGGCTCTCCAGCCCTCACCCTCTGGCCTTGTCCACGGCATCGCGACCTGGCATACCAGCGACGGCTGAGCCCCGCTCGAGGGCTGGGACCCGAGGACGTAGAGCAAAAAGGGGAGTAAAGGCAAGAGGGAAGATGCACGCGGGGGCCGAGACTCCTCGTCTGCCGATGCGCGGACCTAACGCCGCACCAGGAAGCGGTTCCTGACTCCCGAGATAAGTCATCCTCCGGAATCACTAGCTATCGCAGCACCGACCTCGCACCTAAGGCAATCCCGTGTTAGCAACGTCGCACTCCTTTCTCACCGAACGATGGCTACTTGAGCGCTAAAGGGGACCTCCTGAGCATCGCGACTCAGGGGATCTTACTGGTCCCCGGGCCGCTCACCTCCTGGCCTTGACCAGGGCATCACGACCTGGCGTACCAGCGGCGGCTGAAGCTTGCCTTGGGACCGGGACCTGTCGACGTAGAGCATCAATCCCTCATGAGGTTCGAAAGGAGGAACTAAGATAAGACGAAATGAGCATCTCGCACTACTTCACGACAAGGATCATATTAACAAACAGAACCACATGCACCTTACAAGCCCCCACGGGGCGCGTTTTTCGACTCCTCGCAGGGAACAAAGGGAGCTGATCCTAAAGAACGCTAACTACACGCGCCTCCGCAACAGACGCCATCATCAACAGTGGGCCGTCAGGCACCGGGGCCAACCTCATCCAGATCAGAGGCGGCGGCGGCCTGACAAGCCCGCCCTACTCCGAGAGAGACGCAAGCTTGGGGACTCGTAGCTGTCGTCGCTCGTCTATGGAGTCGCGAAGAGCTTAGCGGAGTCGCTGGATCCTCCGACGCCTCCGCCGCCTGAGGAGCTGCTGAGGGAGCGATCGCCGAGCCTGGTCCTCTTCGCGGCAGGGCCCCGACCACATCTCTCAGGGCAGCACTCCAGCCGGCGTCCTTCCGCGTCGAAGACCTTGAAGAGCATCACGGAAGCGCCGTCCTACTCCAGATGGATCACGAGGGCGCCCCTCGTTCTGCAGACCTGGGCGATCTCGCCCCAGCCTCGAGTCATGAAGACCTTGCCCAGAGCGACGACCGCGACCTCCGCTTCGGTCGCAAGGGTGCTGCAGCCGGCGTGCTGCAACCAGAGCTCGAAGATCGCCCTGCCGGAATCGCGAAGGCGAAGGAGGGAGGAAGGCGAATCCAAGACCGAGGAGGCATGGCGGTGTGGAGCACAAACTCGGGAGGAGCCTCGGCATGGACTCCGGGGGGAACAACGCGCACCGCCGTGACCCGCCGGCGGCGACGGCGGCGTCGTCCATGGCGCTCGGCGACAACTCCTTCAGGGACCTCAATGCGGGCGTACAAGGGCAGCGGGAACCCTGGCGGTGGTCGCTCGTACCAGGGCCTCGACACCTCCTGCTGGGCGCCCTCATCTCGATGGCAGAGGGCTAGCCGTTTCTTCTGCGGAAGCGGGTCGGGACCCTCTCGGGGAGCCTTTCCTTTCTCTTCCGTGGAGAACCGGAGAATTGGAGCCATTGCCGCAAAGTGGAGCAAGGGATGGAGAAGAAGGAGAAGCAAGAAGAGATGGACTGGAATGGCACGCGCTGTTCCGTACTTATAACCGGGAAAGGCCAACCGACGACCTCCACGCTCACAGGTAATCATGACCCTCTTTGCATGCAGGGACTTGTAAATTCGTGCAGTCGCCGAGGCGTCATGGGGAAGCAGAGACGCCCACGTCCAATCAACCGCCACGCGGCGCCCAAGGCCGCAGGCTGATAGGGGCTCCAAGGGCGCAGACTTGCCCCTTCGCTTCTCTCGCCAGCCAAGTCCAAAGGGCCTTGGACCCGGGGGCTACTGTCGGCGTTCGAACGGGGTACCCAGACTTGCTCGCCTGCGGCCTGCGGTGTGTGGCTCAAGGTGGCCCAAGACGGCCCATATTCATCAAGACAAGCTCAAGACCTCATGAGGGGCCAAGCCTCGGGCGGATGACAGAAGCTTCTCGTGCACGGCCTCACAGTTGGCTAGCGAGGAGGCGGAGAGATCAAGGCGGGTACCTCACGAGGTGCCCATGATGCAAGCCATGACGAGCGAGGCGCCAGCCATGCCAGAAGGTCCTCATTTCCTCTTTGGTGCAAAGGAGGCAAGCGCAGGCAAGAGCATCAAGCAAAGGCAACCATTTCGGTGCAACAAGACTAAGACCAACACAACGGCAGGAAGGAGGTCATCGTGGAGCCCAAGCCGGCGTCACCGTTAGAGCCTTTGACAGGCGAGGACCAACTTTAGTGAGGATAAGTGTACTAGATGTTCCCCTTCAAAATGGCCAATTGTTGGCACCCTTCCTGCTCAATATTTGGGAAGAGGCCTAGGGCCCCTGCCTATAGATAGGACTAGCCTCCCACAGGGTAGGAGATCCGGAATCCAGAACAGAGCTAGAGGTCATGCAATCTAGAGAGAGAGAGAGAGAGAGAGAGAGAGAGAGCGACCGAACTCCCCCTAGCAGTTCGTCGCACTGGCCAAGAACAGACCCTCGTGAGGCTGTTCTTCCTTGTATTGTTCATCATCAGCCCCTGAGGCAATCCACCACACCACACACTGGAGTAGGCTATTACACCACAATGGTGGCCCGAACCAGTATAAACGTTGTGTCCCTTGTGTTGCTCTCTGTGTAGTTTAGATCCTTGCGAGGCGACGAGGTGCATGTAGGTAGGGGGCGAGATCTCCGCGTGCACCCCAGAGTTCGAACCTGGAGGGTCTCCCGGAACCCGAAATTCGACAACTACGCCTCCGAAGACATCGATGGCATGGACGACGATGCCGGAGACGAACAAGGCCAAGACCCTCTGTTTACCGGACGTTGGACGGCCACCTCCACATACGACGTGTACATGGTGGACACACCCAAAGAGGATGACGGCGACGGCAAGAAGGATCCGGTTGAGGACAAGCCTGCTGAAGCACCTGCAAAGCGTCGACGTCAGGGGCGCCGCTCAAAATCGTGTCATGAAAAGACAACAATACCGGCACCGAAGACAATAACACTCCGGAGAATGCCGAAGACCCCGAGGCCCCTGTTGACCCAACATCCGAATAGGATGATTGGGAGGATGGGCAAGTTAACCCCGACGATCCAATCAGGAACAAGGACTCGGAGGATAGTAACTACCTACCGATCTCCGAAGAGAATGTGAGCCTCGGCGACGAAGACTCATCGTGCCAGAGGAACCCCTCGAGCAAGAGCGCTTTAAGCGCATGCTAATCGCCACTGCGAGAAGCCTGAAAAAGAAGCAGCAGCAGCTTCAAGATGAACAGGATATACTCAATGACAGAGGAACTAATGTCCTGGCCGACGAGGAACATGACCTCGAACACCCAACTAAGAGTTACCCGAAGCGCAAGCTACTACCTCAATTTGACGACGAGGCCCTTGAGCCAATACCCCCAAAGCATAAAACTGCTGAAGAACCCGACCGACCACCACGTGGACGGGACAGACCAGCTACCCACGCCAAACACCAGCCCGCGCCCACCCGCCGTCGAGGCAGGGAGGCAGCAGCCTCGAGCTATACCTATGACCTATGCAAGGACCTGGACAATAGAGCCAGTCAGACAAGATCAATCTATGGGTCTAGGGGGCGTGCTTCGATGTGAGAGGACGACCATCAGGCCTGGCATGACAGGTACAACCTCACCTGAGCCGAAAACTGCATTCGGACTTCATCTGAACTACGTCGCGACATCGCTCGATACAGAGGCACCGCACACCCCTTATGCTTCACTGGTGAGGTTATGGAGCATTAGTTCCCTGAAGGATTTAAACTCGTGAACATTGAATCATACGATGGTACTACAGATCCCGCAGTATGGATCGAGGATTTTCTTCTCCATATTCATATGGCCTGCGGTGATGATATCCATGCCATCAAATACGTCCCGCTAAAATTAAAGGGACCAACACGACACTGGTTAAACAACCTCCCAGAAAACTCTATTGGAAGCTGGGAAGACTTGGAGGACGCCTTTAGAGACAACTTCCAAGGTACCTATGTTCGGCCTCCAGACACTGATGACCTTAGTCACATAGTCCAGCAACCCGGAGAATCAGCCCGGGAAGTCTGGACCAGGTTCTTGATCAAAAAGAACCAAATTGTGGATTGTCCGAACGCTGAAGCCCTCACGACCTTTAAACACAGCGTCCGAGATGAGTGGCTCGACCGACACCTCGGCCAAGAAAAGTCGAAGTCCATGGTAGCCCTTATCGCACTTATGACCCGCTTTTGCGCGGGAGAAGATAGCTGGCTAGCTCGTAGAAGCAATAGCACCAGCGACCCTAGAACCTCCGAAGCTAGGGATGGCATTGGCAAGCCACGACGCAACAAGCACAAGCGTCGAAGAAATAGCAAAGGTACCGAAGACAAGATGGTAAACGCCGGATTTAGCGGCTCTAAACCCGGTCAACTGAAGAAGCCATTCAAAGGAAACAGAGATGGTCCATCTAGTTTGGACAGAATACTCTATCGGCCTTGCGAGATTCATGGCACACCCGATAAGCCTACCAATCACACTAACAGAAATTGTTGGGTCTTTACAGGACGACAAGCTCAACGCCGAACACAAGGGGAAAGGGTCGCCCAGCGAGGATGACGATGAAGAGCCTCGCTCACCGAACACAGGGGATAGAAGAAATTTCCCCCCGAGGTCAAAACGGTGAACATGATCTATGTTACTCATATCCCTAAGTGGGAGCGCAAGCGCACGTTAAGGGACGTCTACGCCATAGAGCCGGTCGCCCCAAAATTTAATCCATGGTCAGCTTGTCCGATCACCTTTGACCGTAGAGACCATCCGACCAGTATCCGTCATGAAGGTTCGGCTGCATTAGTCCTCGATCCAATTATTGACCGATTCCACCTCATGCGAGTCCTTATGGACGACGGCAGCAGTCTCAATTTGCTTTATCAGGACACCGTCCGTAAAATGGGCATTGATCCATCAAGAATCAAGCCCACTAAGACCACCGTTAAAGGGGTAATACCCGGCGTAGAAGCCTGTTGCATAGAATCCATAATGCTGGAAGTCGTCTTTGGCTCATCGGATAAATTCAGGAGCGAAGACCTGATCTTCGACATCGTCCCGTTCCGAAGTGGCTATCACGCACAATTCGGACGAACCGCTTTCGCCTGTTTCAATGCAGCCCCGCACTATGCTTATCTAAAGCTCAAGATGCCTGGACCACATGGCATTATATAATAGTCAATGAAACATGGAGCGTTCCCTCCGTACAGAGGAGCATACTACGGCCCTCGCAGCCAAGGTGCAAGGTGGCCTCGCCAAGCCGAATACTACACTGGCAGTCAAGCCCCCGGACACTGTTAAACAAGTCTGGTCTACCCTGCAAAACGACAGTCTGGCTCATCCAGAGCTCGATTAGCAATTCGGCCTCCGCCAATACCCCAGCCTGATAGGGGCATATGTGCCACGCATACATAACTACGCGTTAAAAATACCATGGGCAAGGACGGAGGCATGCTAAACACAAGGTCTATGGTACGGCTCGACCCTATCCGGACCTCCATATTGTTCCACGTTTTTCTTCTTGTTTTTATTTTCCAGGTTCTTTAGAACCCATATCAATTTCTGGTGGCAATGAGGGCCCCCTTCTAGGTTCCTTATGCATACTCAATCGTTGACCCTTTCGAAGGATCATACACCAAGGCGAAAAGCGGCGTAGACGTGCGGCATAGTGTCCAAAGGATCTTCAAGATCATATTTTTTAATTTTAGGACTTGTATATAGCTTTCCCTTGACCCTCAGCATGTAAAATAGCCATGATGCTCATCGCATCTTCTGTAAAAATATGTTTTGACGTACCAATCAGACTATAATGGAAACAGTTTCACCCAACCCTGTCCGGTACTGGCTTATTTTTTTCTTAATCTGTTCTTCCACTTCACGTCCAAATTGGGACTTACACCTTGGTACGACTTAAGTCACCAGGGGCTCTATTTAAGCCATATCTATATATATCTTCAAACAATAGAAATTCTGAACACTCTCAGAGTACACTTCGGCGTCCCGAATACTGCATTATATGCATTGGCTCCGAATCACGTCTTTGGTCAATAGTTGGGTTTCCTGGATCCTATGCTTGCTACCTTATGTTCCGATTTCGGCTAAGGTAGTAAAGGGAGAACTACTGCAATTATGTGTCCGACTAGCCCCATTAAGCACCTCAGTAGAGAAAGCCGAAAACTGACTGTCGTGATGTGGCAAGAGCTGGTCAGCAATTCGGTGACTTATTAAATCTTTAGTGATTTCTTCTGTATTACATGAAGGACTGGCTCTTTCCAGTCACGCGTCTACGGCATTCAAGTCCGATAGCCGCATATGCACCAGGGGCTATTTTACAACCTCATTGTCAAACTCCTATGGCTAAGTGAGAGTGATAAAGCCAAATAGTCCGATTGCCTCATTCGCTGCACTGACACCTCCTTTACAGACCAAGACGTTGGCTTAATGTGTGAACATGTGCTATTCCGAACACCCCGGTATTATCTACGTGGGGCCTGCAGCCGACGACTGGCAAACTCTCAGTGATACAAACGGCCGCACTCGAGGAACAAAACTATTAAAGACAAACAACATAAATATATTACAAAAGCTTTGGTTTATACAAACATCCGGGCAGTTCGAACACATTCACTCGAACAAGATGTCCTTTGAGCACTAGCCCTCTATCAAGTGCGCACCTTCCAGGACGTCTTGAAAATAGCGCTCCAGTGTACGGTGGTCCTTGCCTCCGGGTGGACCTTCAACGGCCACGATAGCGGCCTTCATCTTGGCCCAGTGCATCTTGACACGGGCAAAGGCCAGCCGCGCACCTTCTATACATGACGACCGCTTGACCGCATCAATACGGGGTAGTGCGTCAACAAGCCGCTGCACTAAGCCAAAATAGCTGCTCCGAACGGGTTTGGTTGGCCACAGCCGGACTATAACGTCCATCATGGCCGATTCGTACATCCTGTGCAGCTCGGCCCACTGCGTCATCTGGTCATTTAGCATTGCGGGGTGCTCTCGTGCCTCGAACTGGCACCAGAATTGCTTCTCCATCGCATTCCCCTCCTGGCCTTCGAAGAACTGCGTGGCGTCTGCGGCGCTCTTCGGAAGATCCACAAAGACATCTGGAGCACCCCACAATTGTGTGAGTAAAACATACCACCGATTGCCGAATTTGCTATATAGAAGAAAGGGCTTACCAGCTCCTATTTGTCCGGATTGCCTAATCTCCGTGCGCGCCGCTCTGGATTTCGCCCGCGCCTCCTCGGCCTGTTTAAGGGCCTCGGCAAGGTCGGTCGCCTCGGCTTTACTCTTCTCCTCTAGGGACTTATACTTGTCGGCGGCGTCCTTGAGCGCCTTCTCTACTTCGGCCACCTGCTCCTCGTATCGGCAGCGGGCAACCTGTTCGGACTTCAAGTCCTCGGCCGCTTTATCAGCAGCCGCCTTGTTCACCCTCGCCTACTCCTTGGCCTGGGTTAGTTCACCCCTAAGGGCCTCAACTGCAGCCGTGTTGAATGCACTCGCACACATAGCAGCACATGAGCTTTCACTCCAGAGATACGGGCATGAACAAAATGTTTTAATCACATACCCTGCGCCTCATCAAAACCCTTGTTGATGTGGACGAGATCCTCATCGGCTAGTCCCAGCTTACGCTTAAGTTCGAATACTTCAGTGGCCTGGGCGGTCGCCGCTAACAGTGAAGCCTACATTTCAACATATGAAAGTATATTAGCTCTTGCGAAAATTATTGTATCCTCTGTCCGCCCCCCTTTTTTTAACAAAAGGGACGATCAGAGTCTTAGGGGCTACTATCTATACACAAGCATCTTTTCATATAAAAAGCATTCAGAAATATTACATTGCATACCTCGAAGCCTGTTAGTAGGCTTGTGAAGGCCTCGTTCAGTCCATTCTTGGCGGACTGAACCTTTTCAATCACCACATCCACCAGGGTGTGATGCTCCTCCATGATGGAAGCACGTTGAAGCGCCTCCATCAGTGTATTCGCCACCTCCGGATTAGAGGAGGTTGCCACAGGAGTTGGCACTCACCCCTCCCTCGAGGACGGTTGCTTATTCGACTCCGGAGCCATTTGGGTTTCCGGAGTATGGTCCGACTGGTGGTCAGACTGGTCTAGACCCCCGCCGTCAGCCCTCGGGGGGATTGTCACCCCCGTGATTTTAGGGGCCGAAGTGTTACCTTCTGGCCCCGTTTTGGTGGCTTCCCGAACCACCTAGTGCCCCGGAGAGGCCCTTCAAGACAACACCTCGGTGTCATCCCTGGCGATAGGCAAGGAGGCTCACGAAGGTGACTCGCTCTCCATCATCCTCAGATCTAAAGAGTTCTCCTCCGATGATTGTTGGGGAAGATCGCGGGCTGACCTACATCATTCAAAACGTTAATATCATTAAGATATATTATAACTAAGCACCCTCCCAGCCCTCTCAGGCCATTAGCATTCCTGACCGTCCGATCGTCAGTTTCAGTCAGTTTCAGTCGTGCGATTAGCTCGGAATCTCATGCCTGGCTGCTTCGATCGCTACCACCGAGCGCTAGTCTATTGGGCCGCTACTCCCATCACAACTTCAGAAGGCTGACATGGTCCGATGCTCAGTTTCTTGCTAACTGGGCCGCTGTCCTAAGGGGCTGCTACTCCAGTAGAAAAAATTGTGGCCTCTGGTTAATCGGGCATGTTTACACTCGAAGTCCATTCAACCCCACGAAGCCCGCAAGCAGGCCCCTCTCGTTTCGTCTCTCTTTCCCCGACCTCCCCTCGCTGCCGCCGCCACTGTCGATGCGAACCTCCAACGATGGTGTTCCTCTCTCACCCAAGCGACAAAAGGCACCCCAGCCGGCAGGTACACGTCAGACAAGCACGAGGGACAGGCCGACCGTAAGAAAAAGAAGGCGATGATGGACGAGTCACCGCCACTGACACACGTCACAAACCAGTGGGCCGCCTTCTGTACCGACCACTCCTGGTCACACCACGTGCACGACGTTCTCCTACATCTCAGCGATGCGGGCATCGCGGCCTTACTGAGGGAGTTGAATTGGTGCGCTCCCCTCATCTCTATTTTTCCTCTTCCCTCAACCTCTTCTCTTCCCCATTGCTCCTCCTCCTCCAATCTCTCCCATCAGGAATGTTGGAGACGGCGCATACGGCTAGGTAGCTCATGAGGGTCCAATGGGGCGAGCAGCGAGGGCGGCTACCTGCAGAGGAGGAGAGCTCGAGACAAGCAACATTGGAGGAATGATGGCGATTATCTCTATGTTGCAGGGACTCCTAATCATCCCTCCACTGTTCTTCTTGGCTTCAGAGACTACCATTGGGCAGCCTCTTCTTCTCCATGGTGCTCCAGCAACTGCACAAAGAGGTCAGTTATCTCGATCGGTGCCCCACAACTCAGGCCGGAGATGATAGAAGGATCTGCACAAGAGGACATGTCTCTGGACAGCCGCCAAGTGTTCTCCGTTCTATGCTACTGCATGAATCGCCTCCTGGCCAGGTAACATTTAAACTATAAATCTGAAATGAGCACTAAGCATAAGACATTAGGGATGATTAGGGTTGGTTTGTTCTGTGTTAAGAAAGTAAGGTTTTTCTTTTGGCTTGGCATATGCTTCTCAGGTGGTTTTATCTGCCCAAACAGGGTGCTCAAAGTGTGAATTGGGATCACTCCTCCAAGAAGACAAGAAACTAAATTTTATGTGTCCAAAAGCAAATGCTAGCTCTTGAGTTATTCTCTACCAGTCTGCATATCCACTCCTTAGTATGTTCTAATGCACCACGGTTATCACTTAGTCGAACTTGCTATTTTAGTGATATAATTTTTTCAATATAACTTTGTTTATCAAGCTGATCAAAATTCTCTTTTTTGTTGCACTTCTTCTATTTTTTCTAAAGAACATAACTAACATAATTTGATTGTCCGTTCTTCAAGTTTTGACCATAATTGGGTTCTGACTGTGAGAGTATCATTTACAATGTAAAAGGAGGCACCACACATAACTAGAAATATAGAGCAAATTTGCTCGGTTTGTGTCACACGACATCCATCCCATCGGTCACGATAGTCACAACACTACCCCGCAGATGGATGTTGCAGCCAGTGGACATGACGAGGCTTATGCCTGCATGGAGGTGCAGTACCGGATGCTGAGAGAAAATGTTACCCACTCGGCTACAAGGATAACTGGGAGGAGGAAGAACCGAGCCACATGGGTAACTCGAAGGGAAAAAATCAGTGGCGCCACCGTCCATTCTCATGCCTCCTCTTCTACAGATACACAACCACTACCCTTGCTGCTTCTCAACTCCACCGTTGTCCTTGGCACCATCAGCATTGACGCAGTCGTCCATCTGCATGCCGCATCAGCGAAGAAGTAGGCACATCAACTATGTGCTGATGCCGAGTTTGCATCTAGGCATCATGTATGTTGCTTTGTTTCTCCTGTACTATTGCTGGCACAAATATTTCTGTTGACTTTGTCTTTTTTTTCTCTTACTATTGGATCTTAGTCCGGATTGTGCACCCTGATTTCACCTGTTTTTCTTTCATGTGATTTGGTTTGGTGGATTTGGAGCAAGGATTTGGTTGCTGCTAAAATAAGAATGCTTGGGAGATTCATGGAGCAACAAACGTGGCATGATCAAATCAAGCCATTTAATTGGAGACAAGGATTGCTGAGTACAAAGGATTGTAATTTTTGCCTTCAGTACTATTGATGTGCGTCTTTTTTCAATTTTCAGTGTTTAAATTTGTTATGTTGTGCTATCTCGTGGAATCTAGAATGTGAGCAGTTAGGCACCGATAATAGGTACAGGAATGGTTCTGCCGATGAAGCATTTTTATATTTGTTTTGATACCATGTAATATAAGCGCAGTTTCAGATTGAAGAATGTTATTCTAAGAGGCTATATGGACTAATGATGTGTCCAATAACTTCATACCGTGTGCTAGGGTGTGAGTAAGAAGCATAACTGTCTACATATAGGGAAATCTTTCTACAACTTGGCAATAAAATAGTGGTACGTCAAATTATTATTTCATTTGTCTTTTTTCTCTTGCATTATAATGTGGAATAAAGATACTTAGGTTCTCTCTATATCTTTTTGCTTACATTATGATTTCAAATGAACATTCCCTTGGTTCTTAAGATCATTAGATGAATGGTTCTTTACACTGTATGTGCCTTTTATTCCTAGAATCATCTTTCCCTTGCATAGTATTTAAGAACAAAGAGTGTTTACAATTTCTTAGTACTCTTTCCAAATGGATCATCCTGTCATTTATAATTTTCTTATTCCGGGTCATGAGAGTAGGGCATTGCTGCAACCTATTCACGTGTACAAATTATATCGTAAGATACCCTTATTATGCATCTTTAGTTCAGTACTTTCATCATTGTCTTTCTTGTTCATCAGATTGAACGAGGATGCTATAGATTTAAGTGTTGCTGATTGATATATATCAACTGAGCCAACTAAAACTGTGATTGATTCCATAGCTGCTGCCATGTCAAGAACAATTTATACTCATCTTTGCATAGTTTTTACATAGTTTAGTTTCTAATGTACACAACCAAGTTCGGCTTCAATTTTCAGGCTGCTTACAAAATGGTATTTGCGTTGTCTTGGCCTGTTATCTATACTAATTCTTCATTTTTACTGATTAGAGCTAATTATCTATACGCTTCTATTACCCTCTTCAGCATCAGTAACACCACAGTTTGGTCAAGGATGCACAGAAATCCCTCTTTATCTATCTTCAGAACCAGCTGAACATCCTCAGTGTAGGCATAGCACCTCTCTACTCCAAACTCAACTTGAATACATCCTTTTCCACCACCCACATGAACCGCCGACTTCTTTAGCACATAACAACGACTCTGTTCAGGTTTGTACTACTTTCCACATTTAAATTTACATTATATAGCTTGTTGTAGAGATTTCTACTACGAGTCTAACTCTCTTATCATGATCCCAACAGAGCAATCACTTCACTAATTTTTTTCAGAGTTACATAATGCACACGCCGACTGCTTCATATAGTTTATATTGCTAATGGATGTGTGCCTTTTCCTTTTTGAGCTCTGTATGCCATTCCCGACAACTATAGAAGATAATAGTCATGTGAAATGATCAGTATTTCACTTGCACCAAATGGATCAGAAGTTCGAGTATTTCACTAAAAATAAGAATCTAACTCTTTCATCTTTCTATATATTTAGTAACTTTCTATCATTCTATTGGAAAAATGGACAGGCGTAGCAACGCGCGCCCTCAATGATCTAGTAGTCATTAAAACCGGACTTGTGTATGGCGTCATCGGATGCTTACGATTCAGCAAGGGGCTTCGGCCGGGGGCACCACTTCGGGATGGCCTCGGTGTCTGAATCCGAGCCGTCTGGGAGGGATATTGTTTCCCTTTTGGGCGCCTCCGCCTCCGGATCTATGGAGGCCACCCTCTTCTTCTTCTTCCCCTTTGGGGAAAGGTGGTTGTCAGCCTCCTCCTCCTCTTTGTCTTCATCCTCCTCGGAGGAGTGGGTTTTGGTCTCTCCGGACACTACGTCCGAAGTACCTTTGCAACGGAGGCCATCTTTGGCTTCCTTGTTCTTCTTCCGGACCTTTTTCTCCGGCGCTTGATAGGGCGCCGGGACCAGCATCCTCATTAGAAGAGCATCTGCTGGGTTTTCAGGCAATGGAGCTGGATGGAAGTCTCAGTCCACCCCCTCTTTTGATTAATGGACCATGTTATGTTCGGAAAAATAGCACTTACTGGGGAAGCTGGATGATTGCAGTCGAGGCTGATGTCTTCGGACGTCCCTGGCCATGACTTTTGAGCCTTGAAAAGTAGCTTCCAGATTGCTTTATGCATCGTGCCGAAGAATTGCGTCAGGATCCGTGGCCCTTCCGGATTGAACTCCCACATGCGGAGAGGCCGGCATTGGCAGGGAAGGGACCGTCGGATGAGCATCATCTGGATCACATCTGTCAGGCTAGTGTTCTTTTCTATGATATTTTGATGCGCTTCTTCAGCATCAGCACCTCGTCGGATGATCCCCAATCCAGACCCTTGTTGGTCCAGGACACAAGCAGCAACGGGAGTCCAGATCTAAATGCAGGGGCAGCCGCCCACTTGGTGCTGCGGGGTTCAGTGATGTAAAACCACTCCTGCTGCCATATCTTGATTGTATCAACAAAGGACCCATTGGGCCGGATAACTTTGGAAAGCTTGCTTATCATGGCACCGCCGCAATCCGCGTGTTGCCGTCGACCACCTTCGGCTTCACATTCAAAATCTTGAGCCACGGGTCGAAGTGTGGACGTATGCGGAGGAATGCCTCACACACGACGATAAACACCGAGATGTGGAGGAAGGAATTCGGGGCTAGATCATCAAAATCCAGCCCGTAATAGAACATGAGACCTCGGACAAAGGGGTGTAGGGAGGAATACCACCCTCTCACCGGGTTCTGGAGAGGGGTTAACTTGCTCCTTGGCAGGGAGTCTATATCTGATTTCCGCTGTCAAATACCTTGCTTCCCGAAGCTCCTTGATGTCCTTCTCCGTCACGGAGGAGGCCATCCACTTGCCTTGCAAGTCGGATCCGGACATGGCTGGAGCAGTTGGTGGCGAGGGGAAAGCTTGAAACTTGGGCGCTGGAGCTCGAGGACGGATGGGTTGAGGAAGAAGATGGTGTGGGGTAAAAGGATGGGTCCTTATCTTTTTATAAAGGCAGTGAATATCAAGCGTCCCCCCCACGAGCCTTAAAACTCGCCTATTCCCAAGGGGTCGTGCAAACGGCACGGTTGGATTACCTAAACCCATATTGATGAGGATCCCGCAATAAGGGGACACGATCTCTGCTTTAACAAGACGTGTCAATGAAGACCGCGCCTTGAAACATGAAGCGGGAGGCTAAAAATGGCTCAAAACAATAATAAGGCCAGCACACACCGCCTCGCTAGAAAAGCTGTTAGAATACATAACCTATTTCTGTTTAAGTATTTTGCCCTTGTGGTTCAGGGTTGTAGCTATAACACAGAGCCGGATATAGCTCTTTTGATCAACTGCTTTGAAGTACTCGGAGGAGGAACCCGCCTTGCAATGTCGAAGACAATCTGCAGGCCAGACACATCATCATTGAAGCCTGGTTCAGGGGCTACTAAGGGAGCCTCGATTAGGGGGTCCCCGGGCTTCCGGGCTATGTGACATGGGCCGGACTGATGGGCTGTGGAGATACAAGATAGAAGACCTTCCCCCGTGTCCGGATGGGACTCTCCTTTGTGTGGATGGCAAGTTTGGCATTCGGATATGAAGATACCTTTCTCTGTAAACCAACTCTGTACAACCCTAGGTGTTGGCGTTCTGGGAACGGGGGTCCCCAGACTTGCTCGCCATGCCCACGATGTGGTTTCATGAAGGGCCCAGACGGCCCATCTTCACCAACAAGCTTTCAAGACCCTTGTGAGGTGCCAAGCCTCGCGAGGTAGACGACACAAGACCTCCTCCGAAGCGGCTTCACCAGGCTGGCTCGCGAGGGGCGGAGAGGTCAAGGCAGGGCAAACCTCGCGAGGTTCCAATGACGTGAGCCATGACGATCGGGATCAGGCGGGTGCCAGACGGGCGCCAGCGCGCAGTGTCCTTGTTTCCTCTTTGGTGCTAAGGAGGCAAGCACAGGCGAGGAGTACCGAGGTGTCAAGCAAAGGTTTCCATATCGGTGCAATGAGACCAAGACCAGCAGGACAGCAAGGCGGAAGTCACCATGGAGCCCAAGGCGGCGTCACCACCAGAGCCTTTTGCAGGCGAAGACCACCTTTAGTCAGAATAGCTTGTACTAGTTGTCCCCTTCCCGCTCAATATTTTGGAAGAGGACCAGGGCCTCTATAAATAGGACTAGCCACCACAGTAGGAGGCAACTCAACTCGCCTAAACACATCTCATCTTGGATCGGAGCCATTCCATCCATAGCCACACACAAGTTCACCAAGCACAAGAACACCTCACCTCAAGAGGCTGTTCTTCCCTATGTATTGTTCATCCTCAGGCCAAGAGGCAATCCACCACACCACACTAGAGTAGGGTATTACACCACAACGGTGGCCCGAACTAGTATACACTACAAGAAATATGTCAACTTGCGACCATCACTATTAGTCACTGAAAGGTCATTGTTTTTCATTTGCGACCCTTTTTTGACCAAAAACAGATGGTCAAAAGCTGGCGGTCGTAAACTGAAATTAACGACCTTCTCTGTGAGAAGGTCGTGGAAGGCCACGACCAAAACAAAAGGTCATAGAATCTATGACCTTCTATTTTGGTCACTGGCTGTCTGCCCAGGCCACGTCGGATCCGACATGGCAATTTGACGTGGCAAAATTGCGACGAATTGAGAAGGTCATTGATAAGATTCAGCCCGGTCCAATTCAACGCTTTACATGGGCCGAGCCCAACAATTCAGCCTTTTTACTATGTACTTTTTCTGTTAATTTTCTCTAGCTGCATGGGCCTGGCCCAACAATTTGGCCTTTTATTTTCTAGGGCATGGCCTTTTGCAAATCATTTCAATAAGCCTATTTTTCTGGTTTTCAGAAATGCACAATGTTCTGATCCGCTATAGTTTGGGACGTAACCTTTTTAGAGCCTATTTGGTCTATTTCATTCACAGATTTAAATTTACACACTTGAACAGAAAAAAATCAATAAATATCTCAATTAATTGATTAAATCTAGAACTCATACAGCCAAATACTCACAAGAGAACATACAATTCTAAACGTCCAACAAATGCACATACAATCAAAAACAGAGATACAAAAGCACTGCTGATGTTGTTCATCTTCAAGCAACTATAACAAGTGCACATACAATTAAATAGGTACATCGGTAGAGATATGTCAACTAAAACTATGGCGCACATCTCCAAGCTTCTTCATCTTCTGTCACAGCAGCAGCAGCCCCGACGACATTAGATCCTGATCTAGATAAACTATTAGCGAAATACACTAGAAGTAAATAATAATCTTTTAAGAGACCAAATGCCCCAGTTTAGTAAACACTAAGCATGGCATAACCAAACTTCCAACAACTTGAATGCAATAGATTAACCTAATGTTGTTCTACAATAGTAATCTATACATACCTGCATGGTACATTGGTACAAATTTAGGTAATGAAATGAACATCACTATAACACTCACCTAAAGAAAATTCCTATTCTACTACCACGACCATCCATTCAACTAACAATACTAGTAAGTGCACAGAGACTAACATCGTAAGGCAGCAGACAATTATGACAATTTTGGTAAGTTGGAGAAATTGTTTAATCAGTTTTGGTATACTTAGGTTATGAGCCAAAATAGACCAGGCAAAAAAAAGTAGTAACTCATGCATGAGCATGAATATGGTACAGAATTGAGCATATTAACTTTATGATTAATTTGGGCCTTCCAACTTTACTAGTCATACATACATATACAATATTGAGCATGAATCATTGGTCTTAGTTGTATATGAGACTAGTTGGGTTGTGTATTCTAAGCTCCAAGCAGGTTACAGAAGAAACTGAAGATGAACCATATATAAGAGACTAAAAAATCAAATAGAAACCCAAAAACAGGAAGGATTACAATAGGTTCTTATTTGTATAACAGGAAGGATTACAATAGTTTCAATTCAATCAATTTCAAAGCATTGAATCAGTAGCATAAGCATGCAGCAACAACATAAGCAGTTAATCAACAGCAGCGTGAGCATAAGCATTAAATCAGCAGCAGCAACACAAGCAGCAGCACCACCAGCACAAGTGCACACCTATTCAAGCTAGTAGCAGCCTAGCAGGCTAGCAGCAGAAGCATTCAAACAACTAGAGAAGCATAGTACAGCAGCAAAAGTATTGAAAGAGCAGCAGGCTTGGACTGTCACGTTTCATATCTTATAAACTTAGGCAAGTGTTCTCAGGTTATCCTTTACATCATGCACTAACTTGGGTAATTAACATCAAACAATACATATAAGTACAAGGCTAGGCAAGATAATAAAGACTTGGGAAAAAATAGCAGAGTTAGAAAAAATGATGTGCCCTTAAAGAGAGGGCAGTGTCAAGTGTGGCCACAGACATAGGCATTAGACGCACCCACGATCCCTAGACACTCTCACAACCGAAGAGGAGGTGCCTTGCATACTGTCTCCTGCGAGTCTGCGAGAGAAAGAACGAGATGAGTCAAGAGCATAAGAGATTTTAGTCAATAAAAATTAACATGTGAACATATTGCACAAACTATCATCATTCATAAAAAATACAAAACAAATATGCAAACAACTGTAGCTCATACTTATATTATATCAGGCAATAGCATTTAGCGTATTCAAACTATCATCATTTATAAAAAAATTCAAAACAAATATGCAAACAGCTGTAGCTCATACTTATATTATATCAAGCAATAGCATTTAGCATATTCCAATATGTACTCAACATATTCCAATAAGACAGAAATAGTCATAGCAACCCACCACAATTTACAAGGTTATGACCATCTATATTGGTCATGATCAGCTAGAAATAAGGCAGCAGACCTGTGCTATCTGCTTTATGACCATTTCGTGTAAGGAAATTACGACCTTTCTGACCAAAATGGTCGTTATAGTTTAGGGTTTGGAGCCCCCGAACAGCTTTTGACCAATTGGTCTGAAATGGTCATAGATCTATGACCAATTCTTCCAGGGTCACTGACAGAAGGTCACTAGTTGACATATTTCTTGTAGTGATAAATCTTGTATCTCTTGTGTTGCGAGTTCGTCGAGCTAGGCTTAGAGATCCGGTGAGGCTGAGGGCGTGATTCGGTAGGGGGAGATCTTCATGCGCACCCTAGTGTTCGAACCTTGAGGGTTTTGCCAGAACCAGAGATCCGACATTTGGCGCGCTAGGTAGGGGTGCACCAGAGCTCTCCTTTCGCCAGTTGACTCGCTCGCCGATCCACCGGCGCTCCGCGGCTCGATGTCCGGCGACTCAAGAGCCAACGCTGACTGCTGGGCAGCCTGGCCGGCCCGGGCGGCGCCGCCCGCCAAAGAAGATCTCAACCCTGCGCCCCAGGCAGCGCGCACACCACCAAACGCTGCGGGGCGTGGGCGGAGCGGTCACCCGCTGTCCGCCCTTATCCCACGACAAGTGCGGGTGGTCGCGAGGGCCTCTAGCCACGCCGCGGCCACGGCGCAGCACACCCGGCGGGAGCAAGCAAGCATGAGGGCCGCGCTCACAGTGGCTCAGGAGCTACTGAGATGTCGGTTAATGGAGAGCGGCCGGGATGCATTGCTAGAGCGTGTCGCCGAGCTCCTGGACGCCGCTGCCTCGGGAGCACCACCCTTCTGCTCTCTGCTCACACCTCAAGCAACGGTTGGGTCACACGGCGGGCCTCGCCGCTCCCGTGTGCCCACGAGCGCACCACCAGGCTTCATCGACACCGGTGCAACCAACGGAGCTGGACGCCCCCTCGCACCCGCGCCACCCCCGGTGGGCGCGGGTACGAGCTCTGCCACCTACGGCCCCAGCGGGATGCAACCCTACCATCCTCGAGGCGGCACGCTAGGCCGGGCAACATGGAGCGTGGGGCACTACGGCGAGGTCTTCGAGGCGGCGGCCTTGGAGGCCTACGTGCCCCGCATGGTGGACAAGGAGTACATGCTGGAAGACGACCCCAACTCATTCATCGAGCCGGTCTGGGAGGAGGAGGCGCTAGAAGTCGTCACCTTTCAGGAGCCCTTCGGAAGCCTCACCAACCGTGCCGGCGACAACAGCTACCGGGTACCACTAACTCCTCAGGAGCAGGCTTACGCTAACCATGGGACACAGGAGGATCAGGTCGCAGCAGTGGATAGCGGCCCCAGCTTGTCGGCCCCCCTGCCGCCAGGGGGGACATGCTGGGGGCTGCAGGAGAGGGGCCGGGAGGAAGGCCCCTCCCCGCGCCCTACGGAGCAAGGCGTCCCCCGGAGGTAGGCCCTCTGCCGAGGATGTGCTCCAGAGCCTTCCCCCGGCACAGGACCGGTGGTCACCAAGGATGCCGCTGGCGTCCCCTTTGCCCCTTGGTGTCGTCCTAGTTTCCGGGCGCCCCCAATGGTGGTCGAGGGAGGCGCATGGCGGGGCCCTTGTCTGGCGATATGAAGTAAGGCTCACGCCTGTTAAGGTCTCCTCTCGTGACACTCTCACGTAATAATGAGTGGGGCTGTACACGCCCCGGAGTCTCAGGAGTGCCACCCTCGGTCCTTGGGGGCTCCCTCCCACGTCCTAGTGGCAGCACTTAGCTCCGCGCTGGTGAGAAGACTCGAAGACAAGAAGACAAGACTTGGCGCCGGACGCGGCCATTTTCTTTGGATCTCTTTTCTGTAGCCCTGAATTCTGGATTTGGATTCAAGTTGAAGTTGAGTTTTCATTGATGTGCGCGGGGGGGGGGGGGGTGCCTTTTCTCATTCGAGCGATTTCTTGCTATCTAGTTCTTGCCTTAATTTGGAGTTCATGCCTTTCGCTTCTCCCTCGCGAGCGGGGAGGGAATGGCACACGCACGCCACGCGTACAACTTGCCCACTTCTCATGGAGCCCTCTCCGGCAGATCGGCAGCCTACTCAGGAGCCTCTTAGAAACTCGCGACCACACGTGTCAGTTCGGGACTTGTCCAGGCTAAGGTAAACCGCGAGAGCGAACTCGCCCCAGGATTCATGAGTCCACAAAGATGCATGTTCAACTTGGCCTAAAAGGAATAGAGGCGGTAGTGTATTTACATGAGGGTCTTCCCCTCCCAAAATGCTCTTACAATCTCCAGGGCCGCGCCTGAATTTTTACATGCAGGCCAAACAACAGGGAGACACAGGATCAGTCGGACATATCGCTCGCCGCGTCCCCCAGGTCGTCCTCAAGCACGTCGCTGGCCTCGCTGCCCCCAGCGTTGTCACCGTCACTAGCGTCGCCATCACCTTCGCCGGCGCCGCCATAACCATCATCGACCACGTCGCCTATATCTGTCGTGACCACCACCGTGTTGTCCTCGTAAGTGAAGGCCCTGACTAGCGCGTCCACACTGTCCTCCACCCACCGCGCCAGGTCGCCCCGGATGGCCACCAGAACTAGGGAAATGGCGGCGTCAAAGTCAAAGTCCTGGTAGGTGTTCTGGAGATGACTGAAGACGCGGGAGAACGCGCGCCCCAGCAGGCCGCGGCTCCCCTCTTCGACAAGCTGGCAAGCTCTCTCGGAGTGATTCTCCAGGCGCGTCGCCACGTCGGAGAAGAAGCGGATGTGACTGGTGTAGTTGTCCACGCGGGGATGAGGGCCATTTTCATCATAGACGTGGCCCAGGGCAACATTCGCCCTGTTCCTAAGACCCTGGAGCATGGGGCATGTACGCGCTCCAGCGTCCGCCGCTGAAGCACTTCCTCCCTGTTCTGCCACGCGACGGACTCAGCGTTAGCAACCCGCCGCTAAAGAGGAAGCAGCTCGGCGCGGGCAGAGTCCAGTTCCGCCTACGGCAACACCAGGGCGGCTGCGGTGGCCTCCTCGAGCCGCTCCACCTCAGTTAACCTGGACTTAAGGGCAGCAGTCCTACCTGCAGCCTCAGCTTCAGGTCGTGCCTACCCTCAAGATCCGCGCGAGCCTCGGCCACCCGCCGGTTGACCTCCTCCTGGGCCCTAGCCTCGCATGCACCAACGGCATCTTCCGCGTGGGAAACCTGACGCTCCCTTGTCTCCAGTCGCTCGAGCTCAAGACTACGCTCCACGGCTTCCAGCACCTACGCCTCCTCGCGCTTCCGGATCTCTTCCTCTTCGGCGGGCGTCCCCCTCAACGATGCAAGGGCGGCTCTGCGCGCCTCCACTTGCTGCTCCAAGGAGGCGCTCCAAGCTTGGAGCTCCCACGCGCGCTTCTCCGCGGCCTCGCGACGGCGGTCATCTTCCCGGGCCTCTTCCTGAGCACGGGAGCAGGCTTCACGCGAGGCTGCGAGAGAAGCATCGTCCTTCGCACTATCAAGCTCGCGCTGACGGTGCCCGAGGTTGATAGCTACCTTCAGCTTATGCCGCTCCTCCACCATCCGAGGACCCTCGGCCACAAGGCGTGCGTCCATGTCCACGAGCTCTTCACCATGTCGGTTCATCACGCCCATCGCCTCCTGAAAGAGCTCATGGTGGACGACGCTCCTTTCTTGCACCGACTCACGCATGCTGCTGACTCCATCCTCCGCCGCGGGGGACGCGGACGGGGCCCGAAGCGGCCCGCCCCCTAGAAGCAGGCGGCTGACGCCTGCCCGGCTGCCGGCCAAGCCTCGCGAGGGGCCCAGATGAATGGAGACCCACCGCCTGAAGAGGATTCCAGGATCGAAGCCAACCAGATGCCGCCCAAGATCAGGGGAGGGGCCCTTGGCACACTGGCCGCGCTCCAAGCAAGGCCGCCACGAGAAGACGGTGAAGGCATGAGCTCAAGGCACCCCGCTGGCAGGCTGGCTTCCCCAGTTGATTCCAAGCCAAGGACAGCGTACGAGCTCGCAGCACTCAAGACTGGCGGGGGAGATGAGACAAGAGGAGGTTGCTTCTCAGGAGATTCCGCGGCCTTGGCGGAAGGGATCCTGAAGAGCCATCATCAGGAAGGAAAGCAGCACTCGAAGGATCACAAACATAAGGTACTTACTCATCAATGGCGATGTACTTTCTCCATTTTACGGCCTGAAGGTGCTGCTGCCGTGGCTTGGGGACCCCTTCCTCTTGCGGAGCTCCTTGAAGTCCACACAAAGCCAACCGAAGCGCTGGACATGGCGGCCAACACGAAGCGCAACTGGAGAAGCGCTCGAAGGGACAACCTCGGGAGCGCCAAGTTGAGGGGGGCTATCGGGCTCTGCCTCACAACAACCTGCCGAGGCCTCAGGAGCCTCGGCCTCGGGAGTCGCAGGCTGCATCGCTCCCTCAACTGCCCCCCGGGGCAAGAATCGTGAGTTCCCGAAGACGATGCCTCGGGAGCCCCAGGCGGCGTCAGCACCTCGGCACCCGTGCCATCGGCCTCCAGCTGTGCTCGCCCCCCTGCATCCACACCTGGAGTGAGCTCGACGCCAGCGGCAAGAAGGGGAACCACGTCGACGGGGGTCTCACGGGGCCCCACCAGACCAACCGGACGCAGCCCCCACTAATCGAAGGAGGGCATGCGCTCCACAAATCCCACCTTGTTCAAGCAGCGGTACAGAAGACAAATTTTCCCTGGCATGTCGTCTGGTAGCGGGACGCTAGTCAGGACCTCGAGCATCGTTCACCACGCCTCAAGGGGGAGCCTGGACTCCTGAAGTGTCATGTGATCCTTGCTGCTGAGTAAGGCCCACATTGGTCGAGAATGGCGCCGAAGCGGAGAGACTCGACGCCGGACGAACTCCTTCACCACCATGGGCATAGTCACGCCAAGGTCTTTTAGTCCCTTTAGCCTGAGCCAGACGGGGGCAAGGCACGAATAGGCGAGCCTTTGGTGGCACCAACCGGAGTTGGGAATGGCGGGCGCCGACGGAGAAGAGAGCAGGGGGCTGAGAACCCCGACATCAACAAATATCCACCGAGTCCGAAACTCGCTCGTGGATGGCGGAAGCTCGAAGACAATCCCCGCGCCGGCCGTCGCCGCCACGGCCTGGAAACTCAAGCATCCCGAGCTCTGCCGGGGATCGATCAGGTGCAGCGAGAAGAAGTGGCAGAGAAGGGCCACGGAAGGGGCAACGCCTATCATGGCCTCACAAACAAAGGCGAAGACGGCGAGAAGGGTCATGGATTGGGGATCGAGGTGCAGCATGTGGATCTGGTAATGGGCAAGCACTGCGTTGAAGAAGGCGGAGAAAGGAGGAACCAGGCCAGCCCACAGGGTGTCGATGAAGAATGGGACCTCGGTGGCTGTCCTGTCGACAAGAGCTCGGGACACAGGCCAGGCCACCGTCCGCCCCCACTCATTGAAGCTGGTGGCGACCATGGGGCGCACCCTGTCCATGGCTTCTTGGTTGAGCACCAGCGACCTGCCAACGGCAGGCTCGATCGCCGTACGCAGTTCGGCGGAAGACAGGGTCTTCTTCCCTTTTTCCGTTTGACCCGGCGCCATGGCGATGGGAGGACTGAGCTCATATCGGATTGGGAGAAGGGGCTGAGCTCTGAGGAAGCCGGAGAATTGGGGGAGTGAGCCGCAATGATGGGAGGGAAACCGTGTAGACCGCAATGGCCGCCTAGCCAGGCGGGTATCAAGACAGCACGAGGAAGCGGAGATGTCCACGTCCAATTAACCACCACGCGTCGACCGAGGCTGCAGGCTGTTGGGGCTCGCGGCGCTCCGCACTTGCCCTTTGGCTTCGCCTCGAAGCCAAGTCCGAGCGCGCCTTGGGCCCGGGGGCTACTGTCGGCGTTCTGGGAATGGGGGTCCCCAGACTTGCCTGCTTGCGGCCCACGGCATGGCTTTGTGAGCGGGCCCGTATGGCCCATCTTCACCAACAAGCTTTCGAGACCCTCGTGAGGGGCCAAGCCTCGGGAGGCGGATGACAAAAGACCTCCTCGGGAGCGGCTTCACCAGGCTGGCTCGCGAGGGGTGGAGAGATCAAGGCATGGCAAACCTCGCGAGGTTCCAATGACGTGAGCCAGGCACCAGCGAGCGAAGTGTCCTTGTTTCCTCTTTGGTTCTAAGGAGGCAAGCACAAGCGAGGAGTACCGAGGCGTCAAGCAAAGGTTTCCATATCGGTGCAACGAGACCAAGACCAGCAGGACAGCAAGGCAAAGGTCTCCATGGAGCCCAAGGCGGCGTCACCACCAGAGCCTTATGCAGGCGAAGACAACCTTTAGTCAGAATAGCTTGTACTAGTTGTCCCGTTTCAAATTGGCCGTTGTGGCATCCCTTCCTGCTCAATATTTGGGAAGAGGACCAGATTCTTTATAAATAGGACTAGCCACCACAGTAGGAGGCAACTCAACTCGCCTCAAACTCATCTCATCTTGGATCGGAGCCATTCCATCCATAGCCACACACAAGTTCACCAAGCACAAGAACACCTCACCTCAGGAGGTTGTTCTTCCCTTTGTACTGTTCATCCTCAGCCCAAGAGGCAATCCACCACACCACACTGGAGTAGGGTATTACACCACAACGGTGGCCCGAACCAGTATAAATCTTGTGTCTCTTGTGTTGCGAGTTTGTCGAGCTAAGCTTAGAGATCTGGCGAGGCTGAGGGCGTGATTCGGTAGGGGGAGATCTTCGTGCGCACCCTAGTGTTCGGACCTTGAGGGTTTTGCCGGAACCCGAGATCCGACACTAGGCTCCTCCCGTATCTATATAAACTTGAGGTTTTAGTCCGTAGAGGCAATCACAATCATACATGCTAGACATCTAGGGTTTAGCCATTACGATCTTGAGGTAGATCAACTCTTGTAACCCCTATATTCGTCATAGTCAATCAAGTAGGAAGTAGGGTATTACCTCCGTTAAGAGGGACCGAACCTGGGTAAACATTGTGTCCCCTGCCACCTATTACCTTTGATCCACAGACGCACAGTTCGGGACCCCCTAGCCGAGATCAACCTGTTTTGACACCGACACCAGCCCCTGCACCTTGTAGGAAAAAAGGCACCATCAAAATACATAATCCATTTTTGGGGTGATTCCTTGCCGCGGATAGATGTCTCTGTCACTTCCTCATCAGGGGTTGGCGTTCATTCTGCAGTAAACTCTGCCAGTGCCCTGCTTTGAATGGTTGATGAGCTCTTAAACTTCAAACCAAAGCTGGATAACTCCAAAGCCCACTCCACTATTATGCCAGTAGCCTCAGGGTTTCGGAGTATCCTTTGCAATGGAGAACGAGTGACAACAATGACCTCGTGGGCATGGAAGTAGTGGCGCAGTTTCCTTGAGGCCAAAGATCAACTTCTGCACACCAGAGTACCTCGATCTAGCCCCCTGTAACAAGGAGCTGACGAAGTACACTGGGCGCGACACCACTTTCTTCCTTGTCGCGTCCTTGGGGTTGTTATCGTTCCCGTGCTCATTGTTGTCATGATCCTTATCTGACTCTGCTGCTCAACCTGGTAACACTCCTGAAGGTCATCGCCCTTGGTCCAATGGATCGCCTTTCCTAGCTTTCTCGGCGGCAGCGGCTTCCTGGCCGGTAGCACAAGTGGTAGCTTCCTTGTCGGGGGCCTCAGCCTTGGCCTTCTTGCCGGTACTAGGTGTGCCCAAACCTTCCACGGTCATCATTGCATTATCTCTTGGCCTCTTACTGCACTTCTTGCCCTTTCTCTGACTGGTTGATCATCCTCATCCTCTGAATCAACATTGGTGCAATCTTCCTCTCCGGGCAACTTCCTTCCTTCCTCTATCCGAGCACACTTATCCACCAGTGTGTATAGCTTCTTCACAGTCTTGGTCAACCGCATGTTCATCTTGGAACGAATGCGACGGTTGCGCACATCGCACTAGAAGGCTGTTATAATGGCTGTCGGATGGATATTTGGAATATTTCTATAAATACTTACGGAGAGTTTCTCCTTCCTTCTGCTGGAGAAGTTGCAAGTCGCTGGGCCTGCCAGGCTCTTGGTGGCCACCGGTGAAGGCACCGATGAACTCGTCGCACATGTCTGCCCATGACGAAATGGAGTTCTCCGGCAGGTGCATCAGCCAAGACCTCATGTTGGACTTGAGGGCCAAAGGGAAGTAGTTGGCGAACACCTTCTCATCCCTTCCCCCGGCAGCCTGGACAGCGATGGTGTAGATGCTCAGGAACTCTGCCGGGTTCAGCCTCCCGTCGTACTTCTCAGGTAGCTCTGGCTTGAACGTGCGAATGGACGGCCAATGGACTTGCCGTAGTTCTCGTGTGAAGGCAGGGCAGCCGACCTCGAAAGGTAGGAACCCGCCAACACTGAGCGCAGGCTCGTAGACATTGAGGCCGTCGCACCCGTCGGTTTGGCGGAGGTCATCGCGGCGTCGATCTACGATGATGCGCGCGTCTCCCCACTACCTATCCTCCGGGGCTCGACGTTGGCCTGGACGTGCTCGAGGGTCAGAAGAGGCCATCGAGACGTCATCGGGGTCTTGATTATGCTGCACCCGCACCGGCTGCCGTGGTGGGGACTACACCGTGGGGACGACCCCCTCTGTTCGGCTAGCAGTACGGGCGGTTGCTGTTGCTTGGGGAGGTCGTGGCATGCTAGCTCGTCGTGAGCCCCCAGCTTCGGCAAAACCGAGCAGGCTTTGGATTGTGGCACGCCATTCATCCACTTGCTCGGCTGCTAGCGGAAACCTCTGTAGCAGCTGAGCTCGCGCCATAGCCCCCGTGACTGTTCCTGGCATAGATGTTGATGACGTCGGCTGCACCATCGCCTCGCTCCTGACGGTGCCAGTGTTAGCGGTGCCGCGCTCACGCTGCTGCGGGACGACCAGCTGGGCAGCAGGGTTCCGCGGCGGTGGTGGTCGAGGGTCAGCGGCTCCGTCGAGCGTAGCGGTCTGGTTGGCTCGTCCGGGAGGAGGCGCATGCACCGCGGCCGCTCCCGTGGCGAGGGTGGCCGGAGGGCGATGGCTCACCCCGGACCGAGCGCCGTTATTGCAGCTGTGCCCGTTGATGGGAGGAGGGGGTGCGGATGGAGTGACCCCCTCTCCTGCACTTTGTGGAGTGTGACCGTCGAGGCGCTGCTGATGCTATTGTTCTCCGATATCTCCTGCCCCTGTGTCGGCCGCGGGGGAAGTGGTGATGGCGCCACCTACTCCAATCACGTCCCCAGCAGTGTTCACGTCCTCGCTTGCCTCCGCATCCCCTGCGGCATTGGAGGCTGCGGGCGGCGGAGCCTTCGACGTAGATGGATGGACCGAAGTACCGGACTTCTTCTTCTTGGGCACCATGGTCGACGACATCGTCGAAGATGAAGATGGTGATGAAGATGACGCGTTGTGCATGCTTTTAGGTTCACGCAAGCAATCCCCCTACCTGGTGCGCCAAAGATGTCGCGGGATATCCGCGGCCACCATGGGACCGGGAGGCCCCTTGCTGGTTCGGCTGGGGGACGTCACGTTGCAGCAAGAGCAGACCAGCGTACGGCATCATGACAGAGAGCACACAAGCTATTTACCCAGGTTTGGGCTGCTGCGAGGCGTAAAACCCTACTCCTGCTTTGGTGGATTGATGGTGGAATGGAGGCGGTGAAGCATAGTACACTTGCCTGGTAGGGCTTGCCTTAGGGCAGTTGCGACTACGCGCGTATGGGGGTGTGGGTTCACCAACTTTCCAACCCTTTCTACGGTTGTTATGGGCCTCCTTTTATAGATCAAGGGGTTACCACCATGGCAAAGTAGTCATTATGCACTGATATGATAGCAAACAATGCATTCATACCTAACTCTGTGGGCTGACAGGGCGCATTAAAAGCACCGCTCAGTGTCACATCACTGGTTGCCCGGCAAGGCTTGCCGGGCTATCTTGCCATCTCCGCGCTCGTTCTTTTGACACGTCACAGGACGGGTGTCATCGGTGGGTTTCTTATGTAGGAAATGGCTGCAATGTGGTGAATGGCTATCACTTAATCACTCTGCGGCTTGACACCGCACTGATCAACGACGTGGGTCATGCTGGAGTGGTTGGTGAGGTGGTTTTGCCTCCGCGAGCCCCGGCAGGCCCTGCTGAGGCGCCCCGGGTGCCTGCTTCTGGAGGTGGCCTGGCCCCTTGCCGGGCTCTCCTGTCCGGCAAGGGAGGCCCTCCTCTTGGTGGTATCTTCCTCCTCTGGCTTGACCTTAGTCTCTCCGAGCTGCATGCTGGTTCTTTGAATCTCTTGATCCCTTGAACTCTGACTTGGGCTGGTGCTTCAATCCTGCTCTTGTGCCTGTGCATAGTCTGGGAAACAGACCCAGGGTTTCTTGCACCGACACTCCCATAATTTTCATTAGATGAGGTTATAGTTGGATAGGCAAGATGATGCAACCAGATAAGCTTGCACCCATATTTTCAAGTTTGCTCTACGTTAGTATCGATATAACTTGAGGAAAACTCACTTTGAACGTAAGGCTAACAGTGAACTTTCCCAAACATCTCCAATGGAAAATATATCGGATGAAGACTGGAGAGGCCTCGTTAAACACTGGTCTGATCCAAAGTATCAGGTACATTATATATATACATACATATATATATATACAGATACATCCCAGCTATTCTGCAACCCATTCCAGAATAAGCTATTCAGGAACCGTTCCTAACTGCGCGAGAACGAACAGCTAACTGTGCGAACTATACAAGTTAACTGCCGGGCGGACTTTTTCTAGCATCGTTTTTGTGCACTGTTTTTGGGTCATAATTATTTAACCGCTAATCAGATTGATGCAAATGATATACCTTTGGATAGCTATTGAGAAGGAGCAAAACAACTCATTTTGGTCGTTTTCCCAAAATCGATCCGTTTTTTAAACAAAATTCAAAAAACTGAAAATCCATCAAACGAGTTTTCAATGTTTTTGTGAAAGGATTTTCAAAGTTTTTGTCGGAATGATGCGTATGATATACTGTTAGAAAGCTATCGATTAGCCCGAACTTTCGCATATATAACATGTTTTTAGATTTGCTATGGTTTAAGAGAAGTTTTCAAAAAACCAACATCATTTTTGACTTTTTTTGCTGAATCGCTCTGATTACCGCTAATCGCTTTCATGAGAATAGCTAACTGACATATGCTGACAAGCTAACTGCTGAGACTGAAGAAAATTGTTTTTTTTCTATACTGTTATCATCGGGTCAAGTTAACTTCCGAAAGTGAAATAGCTAACTGTCAGGAATCGCAACAGTTAGCACCAAGTTAACTACGAGACTGAAAATGTTTATTTTTGATTGGGACACTCTAACTGTGGGTATGAAATACCTAACTGCACATGATGAGCAAGCTAACTACAATGGCTGATAATACTTTTTCCTGCTTCTTTTATTTTTTATTCTTTTTTTTCTATTTTTCCCTGGTCAAGTTAACCGCCGGGACTGGAATAGCTAACTGTCGAGACTGCAATAGTTAACTGTCAGGATTGAAAATACTTTTTTTTTGTTTTTTCCCGGTTCAAGCTAACAGTCGGGAGTAAAATAGCTAACTGCCAGGGATTGCGGCAGTTAACACCAAGTTAACTACCGGGATTAAAAATATCTTTTGTACCTCACGCAAGCAGGGGCTTGGCAAACAAACTGAACCCTCTCATTAGATTGCTATTTTTTGTACCTCATGCAAGCAGGGGCTTTGCAAAATCATAGTTGTGTACATCACTTAATTTTTTTGGACGCAAGATAACTGCAGCCAGTCCCTAAAACTAACTCTAACTTCTCCATGAAACTGATCATTGGCAAACTACGCAAGTGGATCGCGCATTGGCGGCATCGGGCAAGAGCTAATTGAGCAAGGGTCTCTGTTCTTGAGAAAAAGCATAATGATAAGTCTTTTCAGAACAAAAGGATATTAATAATCCAAGTAGTGACATGAAAATAAACCAAATTTACTGAAAGCACAAGCCTAAAAGAACCACTTTAACTCTCAAACATTCAGTTTATCAAACATTTTCTACCTTGTTCATTGTAAGTGGCTAGTTCAGTGGTCAAGGTATTCAGTTGAGCAACAGATTGAGCATGATCCATCTCTCTACCTTGTTGCAAATAAGCTCCTAGGCACTTTACTTCTTTTCTAAGTTCTCCTTTTCACTCTAATTGCTTGTTTCCTTGGAAGTCTGAAAAAGTGTAAAATAGAATATGTCCCTATCTATAGTCTCTGTATTTCTGAACGACACTATTTTGATGGTTGAACATGCAAAATGATAAACTAATGACTAGAACAATAAGAACACACTAAAAATGACTCAATTTTATTCCCGGGAAGACGAAACAGACACAAAAGATGAAGCAGGAGCATCATAATGCAGCACTGAACACGGTCACTGGTTCAACACCACCAGATGATAAAATGATGAGAAAAGAATGCATAACTGCTATAATTAACCAGTCACTTGTGCTCTCAATAAGATCAAACATACACGGAAGGAGTTATGAGCACTAGAAATTAGATTTCTTTAGCAAACTGCAATGCATCCCGGTTATGACCAAAATGTTTGTGTACCTTGCAAGCTAACTGCCAATTTTTATATCAAGTCTTTGCAAAATCTTCCCATCTGTCTACCTTTCGGATGCAAGTCAACTATACTTTATCTGCATGCATATTTTTGCTCTTTTGTGAAAAGCAGTTTGCAAAATGTGATTTTAACTACTATAAATTGTAAAAGTCAACTTCAAAGTTAACTCACATTTAAAAGAAACGTGTTGTTTTGTTAACTGCACTTTTTTTGTAAAAGTTAACTAATAAAATCTACCCAGTTAAGTGCTACACGGGTTCTTGTAAAAAAAACTAACTGCTATAGACCCCGAACTAGTATACATTTGTAAAGTTAACCGCTGTAAATTATGATGTTAACTTCCTGTTTTTCTGGGTAGAACATTTTTTTCTCAGGAACTGCTATCACACTCGAAATTAACTCTTTTTTCTTGGAAGGGATAACTGCTAAATTTTCAAACCCTGTGACAATTGAAACACCCATAGAAAAAACAAATATTTTTAGAACACATAAACCATTCATTTTTTCCCTAACTGTTGCCCTCTGCCTACTAACTTCCACACACACAGAGATAGAGAGAAATTTTTGTGTTTGTGAATCCACTGTTTTGCGTGCTAGAAATAAGGGAAGCTAACTGAACAATACACAAACACATCCGATGGCGTGCGTGTATGGAAGAAGACGAACCCCTTTTTATCTAGTTAACTGCAGAAGAACCCAAACCTACCCCTATTTTCTTAATAACACATAACTGCTGAACAGAAAATGCCTTGCAAAATATATCACCTATTTTTTACAGGAAACACAATGGCTCCTCAAACTGATGACAACATTAATGGTTCTAGTTGAGAAGTTATCATGAAGACACAGCAAGAATCAGACATGTACCTTGATCACCGGCTTTCTTTTTTGCCCTTCTCCCTTCTTTGGATTCTTGTCCTCCCCATTCTCCAGTTTTTTTCTTGACTGTCGCTGCCTTTTATAGCCGAACTGCTACTCCATCAAAGAAAGAACCATGGCCTAAGCCAACTCGGCACACACACAACATCATAAAATGAACCATGTCCTAAGCTAACTCGTCATGCACACACACACACACACACACACACACACACACACACACACACACTTCTAAATGGTCTTTCTTAACTGTCGGCATGGACAAATCAGTAACCACTGCGTGGTTCTTTGCTAGTGAAAGTCAGAGAAACAACAACGAGACTGAGTTAAGCTGTCAGGATTGAATTTTTTTGTTTTTGCCCAGTTCAAGCTAACGACCGGGAGTAAAATAGCTAATCGCCAAGGATTGCGGCGATTAACACCGAGAGTTAACTGCCGAGGATTAAAAATATTTTTGTACCTCACGCATAGCGGGAGCTTGGCAAACAAACTGAACCCTCTAATTAGATTGCTATTTTTGTACCTCACGCATAGCAGGAGCTTGGCAAAATCATAGTTTTGTACATCACTTAGTTTTTTTGGGCCTTAAGATAACTGCAGCCGATCCACGAACTAACTGCTCCATGAAATTGAGCATTGGCAAACTGCACACCGTGGATCGCGCCACTGGCGACATAGGGCAAGAGCTAATTGAGGAGTGGTCTATGTTTACTTTTTACATAACTATCATTAATGCAAACTGCTCCTTGAAACTAAGCTAACGTATCCATGAAATTGAGCTAGCTGTAGAGAGGTCGCTCCACCAGTAAATCCCCATCAGGGGTCCTGCACCTCGTCGATCCCCGACGCAATGGAGCAGAAGTTAACTCCTAACAAGAAAAATAATATTCACTGGATCCCCAAAATAATAAACCGGACAGGGATGTCTTGACTCTTGACACAACATTATTTTGCAAGTAAGAACTGAACATGCTAGCTGTAGATAACCCCAAATAATTGCCAACTACACAGGCTGGGTCGGAGGAGTAGAAGAAACCCAAAAGCTAACATGGAGATCCACACCATGAACTGCTCGAGGGCGAGATCCATCTAGGACATGAAGAGCAAGTTAAGCTGAAGGATGCAAAGAGTTTTAAGCGCCATCAAGTTAATTGAAAAGCGGGAAGTTACCACCAGAACAAGCTTCTGCGTCTCCACTGGAACGACAGCATGGGGAAGGTGTCACCAGAGCTGGAGCCCGGGATGGGCAGGGCTATGTCACCGGAGTGGGAGTAGGCCACCCACCATGGGCCTAAAGAAGGGTGCGCTCCACCCACCTCCCCACGACATCTAGTTAACTGCCTTTTTCATTATTGAGTAAAAGTTTAGTTGTTGTGTACTCCAACTTCCATGTGTATTTAAATCTAAGTGCTTTATCACATAACTACATTATTTAAGCTAACTGCCCCACGGTTTCTAACTCCCTTATGCACTCAACCCTAACTGCTTTGTACACATAACTGCATGATGGTGGAACACCTAGCTGCGATGTTAGCGAGAACATCATTTTGTTATCTTTTTTTGGGCGAGAACAACGTGCAGTTCTAGATTTCACATAGTTATCTGTACAAGTATACGCACCTGCCTTATCATCGCTCTGACCAGACTGGTCTTCTTGAGCTTGTGGATATCACCGGACATCGTGTTTTAGGCCTTAGAACAAAGAATTGCTCGAGTTCTCGCTTCATGATCATCTTGAGGAACAATCTTAGTCCAACATTCTATGTGATCATCATCTTGTGCAGGTCCATCATCCACCTAATTTATTCACAAACACGATTGCTTTTATGAAATTTTACAAGTAAAATGATAACTGCAGAAATTTGAAAACTCTTCCTGTATGCAAAATAAGTACATTATTCTGCAGCTTAACTGTCACACTCTACCTCATTGATTGTCTCGAGCGCTTGATTGGTGTTGATGGTTCTTGGTAGCGGCACATGTTTGCAATTGCGTCGATAACTCTTTCATTCATTGGTGCCTGTGGTGGATACCTTGCAGTTTGCACCACCACCGCTTTTAACACATAAACTTGGGTCATTACGCACGGGGAGTTTTGTGTGTCGACACATCTGATCCAGCTAGTCAGGTCATCATCGTCTTCATCAGGTGCCATTTTTACTAAAAGCAATGAAGAAAGGTTATCATAGTTAACTGCGCCAAATGCAACCGAAGCCCACAGAGCTAACTGAATGCTTTCTCCAACAACTAACTTCAGATTTCTATACACATCACCAAGGCAGCGACAGGACGCAACCAGCTAACCGCACGCATAAAACTCAAGCACAAGGAAAGCACATTTTCTAGCTCAAACTACACAAGCCCACAAAGCTAATCAATGTTGTCTCAAACATCTAACCTCAGATTTTATACACATTACCAAGCAGCGAGGATGCAAACCAGCTAGCTGCATGCAAAACTCAAGCACAATGCTAAGCGCACAATGCAACTTGCAGATTTGCCGTCGATGATTCAAACGACAAACATTTGGGGGAATCAAAGAAGAAGAAGCGTTGAGAGATCCAAAGCTTTATTAGGGGTGGAATCCGAAGTGATGATCTAACCGAGAATCGCTGGCCTCCATCGTGACGAAGCGAATCGAATCCAGAGCTTGAGGCGGATTCAAACCTACAGGTTAGGTGGGGTCGCCGCCGCCGGTGCCGCGCGCTCCCTCGCGCCGGCTATCGCCGCCGCTCCCTCGAGCGAGGTGGATTCAAAGCTACAAATTAGGAAGGGCATGACTACACCAGTCAAAGCCATTGTTGTAAGTCCTTAATCCTCATGCCTTTTAACTACTACTTACTCTGACTTGTGCATTGAACTGCATGGTTTGCAGCCAATGTCTATTACTCTTTTAAATTTTATACACAATTGTCTTAGCGTATCATTGCACCTTACAAGGTTTAAAATAGAGGAGTGATGTTCCTTTGATCTTGATCTGTAATCTAGTTCCGTTCTGGACTTGCCCACACAATGTTACAATTGCATGTTTGTCTATTCTCAGTTGTTTTGTGATATGAAAGATGTCATACTATGCTTACCGTATTATAAACTTTGTCTCTTTATCCTTAGCTACCAATACAATGTGAAGAAATAGACAATACATTAGACATGGTACATGGTCATATGTTTGGAACCTAGTTTTATTATGTACTTTGCAGTAAAATACAACTTATATTTTACATGGGCTCACCAGAATAAGTTCTGTATATAGACCAAAGCTATTTTGTTTCATTTTGCTACCTCCTTAATATCTTCTGTTTTGGTACTACTAATGTAAAAAATCAACTTTTCAGCAAGCTGTGGAAAAAATGGTGGAACCACCACCTTCTGAAGGTGACGAGGCAACTATAACCTCAATGTCACCTCTTGCTGCAGTGGGTCAGTACCTGTCCACTAACAGTACCAAAAGCGCGTTCCTGCATAATACTGGCTTGGTTGTTAAGGCAATCTCGTGCAAACTGCCTCATGATCAAGATATGCAAGCTCAAAACAATGTTATATCTGCGCTCCAGACACAAGTCCATTCCCTAACAGAGACCCTTTGTGAAACAAGGACAGCCATTGTTCGATTTCGTCAAGATATGCATGGTTTTGAAACCAGACTATCAGACATTTGCTATGTTGTTAAGGAGCCTAGGAGAAATGAAGGCGAAGGTTATGGTGCTCCATCAGACAATACATCATGAAAACGTAATAGTCAGGTCAAATGAACTGAGCTTCTGAACTTCTGGTGGTGCATTTATCTGCTAGACTGTTAACTTTTATGCCAACCTTCCTTTTGTTTTATGGTTGTAATTTGTTTTGTTGCGATACAAAATTTGTTCTTAACATGCAGCCACCGGCTGAAGAAGACAGCAAGCCATTTTTGTATAGTGTAGGGTGTTCCCTATATTTGCACAGGTGGCGAACTTTGATGCCCAGTGGATGTAATCTGTGCAATGGCCTTAATAGCCTAGCGTAAGTTTCGGGCTTATTTATTTCCTAGTCTTCTTTTTTCCTGGTTTGCTAGTGGCCGCAACAACCATGGGCCATATACGGACCGTAGTAACCTTGACCCTGCTACAGGCCGTAGGATCCATGGGCCTCCCACGGGCCGTCGGATAAATGGGCCTCCAACGGGCCATAGAATCGGTGGGCCTTAGGCCGTTGGATAAATGGGTCCACATGGGCCGTAAATGAGTGTAATTGGTATCAGGCAGCACGATAACGAGCCATTAATAGGACGAAGGACAGCAAAGGCTTAATTTTATCACAGGCATAACGGGTCGTTAATGGGCCAGAATATAGGACTATGAAAGGATCGAGAAGAGGTGTCTAGAGGGGGGTGAATAGACCCTAATCATGAAATGTTGCAGTTTTTAATTTCTTTGAGTTGAGGTGGAGTTTTAGCACAAGTTTAAACATTCACAATACATATCAAGCAAGCATGACAAGAGTATATGAGCAGCGGAAAGTAAAGCATGCACTTTGCAAGAATGTAAATGGATGGGATTGGAGTGTGCAAACGCAATTAGAGACACAGAGATTTTTGACGTGGTTCCGATAGGTGGTGCTATCGTACATCCATGTTGATGGAGACTTCAACCCACGAAGGGTAATGGTTGCGCGAGTCCACGGAGGGCTCCACCCACGAAGGGTCCACGAAGAAGCAACCTTGTCTATCCCACCATGTCCATCACCCACGAAGGACTTGCCTCACTAGGGTAGATCTTCACGAAGTAGGCGATCTCCTTGCAGTACAAACTCCTTGGTTCAACTCCACAATCTTGGACAGAGGCTCCCAAGTGACACCTAACCAATCTAGGAGACACCACTCTCCAAAAGGTAATAGATGGTGTGTTGATGATGAACTCCTTGCTCTTGTGCTTCAAATGATAGTCTCCCCAACACTCAACTCTCTCTCACAGATTTGGATTTGGTGGAAAGATTATTTGACTGGAAAGCAAGTTGGAGAAGGCTAGAGATCAAGATTCATATGGTTGGAATGGAATATCTTGACCTCAACACATGAGTAGCTGGTTCTCTCTCAGAAAATGTATGATGGAAGTGTAGGCATGTTCTGATGGCTCTCCTCATGAATGAAGAGTGGGTGGAGGGGTATATATAGCCTCCACACAAAATCTAACAGTTACACACAAATCACCAAACTCGGTGAGACCGAATCAGAAAACTCGGTCAGACCGATTCAGTTCATAATGTGACTGTTAGGCATTTTGGTGGGACCAATATTATCAACTCGGTGGGACCAATGTGCTAGGGTTAGGGTAAAACCTCATCTCGGTTTGACCGATTACACAAACTTGGTGGGACTGATTTTGGTGAAGAGTTAACCAGAGAGTTGGTCAAGCAAACTCGGTGAGACCGATTACAAATCTCGGTGGGACAAAAATAATTGCAACAGGCACCAGAGAGTTTGCAAGCCCATTTCTGTATGACCGGGATCCGATCGGTGAGACCAAATTAATTAGGGTTTGTGGCAGTGGCTATGTCAAATGAACTCGGTGGCGCCGGATAGAAAGTTTCGGTGGGGCCGAGTTTGACTTTTGGTTTGGGACATATGTGGATATGAGAAAGTGGTTGAGGGTTTTGGAGCATATCACTAAGCACTTTGAGCAAGTAAGCCATTAAGCAACAGCTCATCCCCTTTTAATAGTATTGGCTTTCCTATGGACTTAATCTGATCTTGGATCACTAAAAGTAAAATGTAGAGTCTTGAGCTTTTGAGCTTGAGCCAATCCTTTGTCCTTAGCATCTTGAAGGGGTTCCACATCCTCTTGTCCACGCCACTCCATCTATTGAACATTTCTGAAATAAACTAGATGAAAACATTAGTCCAACAAGACATATGTTGACATTAATTACCAAAACCACCCAGGGAGCACTTGTGCTTTAAATCTCCCCCTTTTTGGTAATTGATGACAACATACATCAAAGCTTTAGGTAAAGATAAAGAGAATAGCAAGTGAAGCTTTGGAAGGACATGTAACATGCATAGGATCCCCCTACATGTATGCAATCATGTAAATAAGGAATATAAGAGCATGTGAGAGCATAGACATGACAGAGTAAGCAATGAGTTACATGTATCTTGGCTATATGCATCAGAGCAAATGATATGAATATATGAAGTGTAACCTCATGTTCATGATTCCTTCTTGCAAACAATATGTACATTAGCAAGAAATCTTCATGCACATGAGTGTGATGCATATACTTACCCTGTGATCTTGACCTGTCTTAGGAAGGGATGGACTTTAGTAAACAAGGTTAGATAACACAGATACATCTACTAGACAGAGCAACATAAGAGCCATATGAGTACCAAGATTGGGATAACATGTAGAGAGTGAGTACTGGGTACTCTATGAATACAAACATGTTCCCAAAGGTAAAAGATATGCAATGAATCCAAAGACTTCCTTCCCTAGCAGTCTTTCTCCCCCTGAATCTTATATTGGATAATGGAAGAAAGTAGGGAAACAGAATCAGAGCAGAACAAGAGTAGATCAGATCACAGAGATATAACATAGACATGCCTTTCCCCTCTTAAAGACATGTGACTTCTCTCCTCTTGAACACCAAGCATCTGGGGCAGGTGATTCCTCTCTCCCCCTGTTTGAAGCATTCTCTCCCCCTTTTGAAGGATTAAGCTTTGATGTGAACTCTCTCTCTCCCCCTTTGACATCAATTTCCAAGAAGGGATCTTCTAGAGTGTGAGTCAAAATAGGTTTGGTCCTTGAGTCACAAAGCAAAGCAACATATAAAATGTGATGCTGGTAGACGACAATAATCATTGAGTGGAGCTGGAACAAAAGTGCAGGAACAAGTGGCAACTTGTCTTTTCTGCAGTGCAATCGGTGACACCGGGTTGTGTTCTTCGGTTGTACTGAACGGGTTCGGCCGGACCGAAAGTGACAAACCGGTGGGACCGAGTTCAACACAGAAAAGGAGCAATAGTCACCTCAGCTCACTAGGCAAATAAGATATCACAAAGATTTGCATGGAATAAACTGAAGGATTTGCAAAGAATTTGATGCAATAAATGCAGTACAGAACAGAGAAAAGAAAATCTAGATGAAGTTTTTTTTGTTTATAGAGGGAAGGGAAACAAAAATGCAGAGAACAAATGCAAGAACTTAGAGAAACACTAGAGAACTTCATCTAGAATTGGGCGTTGACAAAGTCACCTATGTTAGAGTAAATTAACTAAGGAGTCAAGTGAGAACACTTGATCATAATTCATACTCATCGTTCAAGCTCAAAATGGGGTTACCATTTTTCGTTTAAGCATTTGATGTATTCTCATCTTGTTGAGTTGCTTTGACCCATATCTTGGGGTAAAGCTTCTCTAAGATGGAATATCATACCTTGGGTGGTGGTGGTGTTGTTGAACTTGTGTGAGTTGCTCAAGGTTGATGTAGTTCATCAAGAATTGGGAGCACCACTTGGATTTGAAATCATCTACCTACATGGGTTAGTATTTGCAAGGAAGAGCACTTGTGTGTCCAACATGACAATCATGAAATTTCATACCAAATGAAATTTGATATATAGAATTTGTCAAAGGATATGTTGAAGGGTTTCATGCTTCCTTGTCTTCAACCACCACGGTGTAGGGACTTGGTGATGTAGAGATTGCTAGATGTGAGTGAGTTGCAATCCCATGGATTTAGATTCATCCAAGTACCTACAAGGGTTAGACAGCATGCAAGGGTACAAATGTATCCAAGACATATGATCATCATCATAAGAGAAAAAGTCAAGGATTAGTCATAGGCTCATGCCTTGCATGAATCCAAATGGAGTTCCTACTCCAAGTTTGAAGCATCAATGATGTTCAATTCACCTCTCAAATGGCAAAAGACTTTCTCATCAAGCGGTTTGGTGAATATATCCGCCAATTGCTTATCGGTAAGAACATGCTTAAGATCAATGTCCCCTTTAGCAATATGATTTTGAATGAAATGATGACGAACTTCAATTTGCTTAGTTCAAGAATGTTGCACAGGATTGTGAGGAATCTTAATAGCACTCTCATTGTCACAAAGTAATGGAACATGTTTCACATTGATCCCATAATCTTTAAGAGTTTGGGTCATCCAAAGTAATTGAGCACCACATGAACCGCGGCAATGTATTCCGCTTCGGCGGTGGATAAGGATACCAAGTTTTGTTTCTTGGAGGACCAAGACACAAGAGATCTACCAAGAAATTAACAAGTACCCGAAGTGGACTTTCTATCAACCTTTTCTCTAGCATAGTCGGAATCGGAATAGCCAACAAGATCAAAAGAGGACCTCTTAGGATACCAAATGCCAAAATTTGGTGTATGTATTAAGTATCTCTCTATCCTTTTCATAGACTTAAGATGACATTCTTTGGGGGGCGCTTGATATCGTGCACACATGCACACACTTAGCATAATGTCGGGACAGGAGGCACATAGATATAACAATGATCCAATCATAGATCGGTAAACCTTTTGGTCAATCGATTTGCCATCCTTGGTCAAGTCAAGATGTCCACTAGTAGGCATGGGAGTTTTCATACCTTTGCTTTCTTGCATGTTGAACTTCTTGAATAAGTCCTTGGTGTACTTTGTTTGAGAAACAAACGTGCCTTCCTTAGTTTGCTTGATTTGCAAACCTAGAAAGAACTTGAGCTCACTCATCATAGACATCTCGAACTTCTTAGACATTATCTTTCCAAACTTTTCACTAAAATGAGGGTTAGTAGAACAAAATATGATATCATCAACATAAATTTGGCACACAAGTAATTCACCATTAACCCTTTTAGTAAAAAGAGTAGAATCTATTTTTCCAATCTCAAAGCCTTTCTCAATAAGAACTTGGTCAAGCATTTATACCACGCTCTAGGAGCTTGTTTAAGACCATAAAAAGCTTTGTGAAGTTTGTAAACCTGATCGGGTTTCTTTGGATTGACAAAGCCGGGAGGTTGTTTAACATAAACTTCCTCCTCAATTTCACCATTTAGAAAAGCACTTTTAATGTCCATTTGTACAAGGTGATATCATGGTGATTAGCATAGGCAAGTAAGATGCGGATGGACTCAATTCTAGCAACGGGGGCGTATGTCTCACCGTAGTCCATACCTTCGACTTGAGTGTAGGCCTGGGCGACGAGACGTGCTTTGTTGCGAACGACTTGACCATCTTCATCTTGCTTGTTGTGAAACACCCATTTGGTACCAATGATGTTGTGGTTGTTATCGGGCTTCTCGACCAATGTCCACACTTGATTTCTCTCAAAGTTGTGTAGGTCTTCATGCATAGCATTTATCCAATCCGGATCTTCCAATGCTTCTTTAACCTTCATAGGTTCAATACTAGAGATGAATGAATAATGTTCACAAAAATTAGCCAAACAAGTTTTAGAGCGAGTGATTCACCTAGTTTGGTTATCATTGAAGATTTGTTCAACGGGATGGTCTCTTGAGACTCTTGCTCGAACTCGTGAGCTTTTGCTTGGGTCGGGGTGGAACATATTCTTCATCATCTTGTTCTTCTTCTTGGCCTTCTTCATTGATGATGTTGCCGTTCTCTTGTCGTGGTGGAGAAGGAGGTTGATGAGGTTCATCTTGGTGTACTTCCTCGTTTTCTTCATCTTGATGTGTCCCACTTGTGGATACTTTTGTGTCAACTCTTGGTTCACCTTGTCGTGAGGTAGAAGCTTCCACTTGGATAGACGAGGTACTCTCCTTCACCTCCGTTGGATGAATCTTGCCAATAGACAAGTCTTGGATTGCTTCCGAAGGGTCTTTGTCTCCTACATCAATTGGCAACTTCTCTACTTCCGAGCCATTAGATTCATCAAACTTCACATCTACCGTCTCTTCAACCTTTGGGGTGAAATTGTTGTAGACACGGCAAGTGTGAGAGTTTGATCCATAACCAAGTAGGAAACCCTCATGAGATTTAGGAGAAAATTTAGAACAACGATTCTTACCAAGAATGTAACACTTTGAGCCAAATACTCGAAAGTATCGAACTTGGGGTTTGTTACCGGTGAGGAGCTCGTATGCCGTCTTGCCGAGTAGCTTGTGAAGATACAAGTGAATTGTTGCATGACAAGCTATCTCAACCGCTTCCACCCAAAAGTGTTTTGGAGTCTTGTACTCATCAAGCATCGTTCTTGCCATCTCAATAAGAGTTAGGTTCTTCCTCTCAACAACTCCATTTTGTTGAGGCGTGTACGTAGCTGAGAACTCATGTGAAATCCCCTCTTCGTCAAGAAAGGTATCCACATTTGCATTCTTCAACTCCGTTCTGTTGTCGCTGCGAACCTTCTTGATATTCACTTCAAATTGATTTTGGGCCTTCCTAGCGAATCTCTTGAAGATCTTTTGGACCTGCGATTTATCATCAAGAAAGAACACCCACGTAAATCTTGAAAAATCATCAACTGTAACTAGACCAAATGAGTTTCCACCGAGACTCTTGTAGGCATTGGGACCAAAAAGATCCATATGAAGTAGCTCGAGTGGTCTTATCATGGTCATTATGTTCTTCACGGGGTGACTTCCTCCCACTTGTTTTCCTGCTTGACAAGCACTGCACAATCTATCCTTGTCAAAAATAACATCTTTCACTCCAAGGATATGATTAACTTTTAATAAGCTTATCAAGATTTCGCATGCCCACATGACCTAACCTTCTATGCCACAACCAACCTTTTGAAGATTTAGCAATAAAGCAAGTTCTAGGTTTAGCCTTTTTAGTGAAGTCAACAATGTAAAGATCACCTCTACGTATACCGGTAAAGACCATTTTATGATTATCTCTATGAAACACTTGGCAATCTACTTCAGTAAATAGGACATTGAAACCAAAGTCAGCAAGTCTAGATACGGAAAGTATATTGTAGCCAAGAGATTCAACGAGCATAACATTTTGTATGGAGCTATCTTGCGAGATGGCCACCTTACCAAGGCAAACCACCTTACCCTTTGAGCTATCACCAAAGGTGACATACTTTCGGGGGCCGTCGTTTTCAGCGAGCTCACGAAACATACCCTTATCTCCAGTCATATGCTCAGTATATCCACTATCAAGGACCCATTCCAATCCTCCGGCCATGTAGCCATGAAGATTAGCCATAAGACCAAAGTGTCTCATAGACTCATCGAGATCGAAGTCACTATCATCATCCTCATCATAGTATCCATGTTCAACATCATCTTGTGATGGATCAATTCCTAGAGAGAGTGACTCATTAGATAAATGATCATCACAATAATCATATTTATGAATTCTAATGACTTCAAAGATGATATTGCTAATGATTCCAACATCTCCTTTGGCATGCATGAGATTAGTAAGTTCAAATAGACAATCACCAAACCTAGGATCATTGGAATTCATCTACTTAAGGCAATAAACTTATGAAAGATCTCATCTAAGTTTTGCAAGGAATGGTTTGGAAATCGTTCCTCGAGAAATCTCCATATAGTGTAGGCACAATCAAGAGTAGGTAAGTTAGCAATCAAATTTTTGGGCAATCCTCTAAGATAAGATTGATAGTTCTAAGATTGTGAATCATGTCAAGATCATCATCGGGAGTGGGATGCAAAGGATCACTAGGGGAATGCAAGAACTAGTAATGTACTTGTTCAAGTGATATTCATTGAAAATCTCAAGCATCTCATTTTTCCACTCATGATAGAACTCTCCATCAAGTTTATGCACTCTATGTCTAAGATTCCCCAACGTAGACACATCCATCTTCCTCCAAAGGTGTTTAAACCAAAGCAATGGACACCAATGCTCTGATACCAATTGAAAGGATCGAGAAGAGCTGTCTAGAGGGGGGTGAATAGACTCTAATCAAGAAAAGATGTAGTTTTTAATTTCTTTGAGTTCAGGTGGAGTTTTAGCACAAGTTTAAACATTCACAATACATATCAAGCAAGCATGACAAGAGTATATGAGCAGCGGAAAGTAAATCATGCACTTTGCAAGAATGTAAAGGGATGGGATTGGAGTGTGCAAACGCAATTGGAGACACAGAGCTTTTTGGCGTGGTTCCGATAGGTGGTGCTATCGTACATCCACGTTGATGGAGACTTCAACCCACGAAGTGTAACGGTTGTGTGAGTCCACGAAGGGCTCCACCCACGAAGGGTCCACGAAGAAGCAACCTTGTCTATCCCACCATGGCCATCGCCCACGAAGGACTTGCCTCACTAGGGTAGATCTTCACGAAGTAGGCGGTGTCCTTGCCCATACAAACTCCTTGGTTCAACTCCACAATCTTGACGGAGGCTCCCAAGTGACACCTAACCAATCTAGGAGACACCACTCTCCAAAAGGTAATACATGGTGTGTTGGTGATGAACTCCTTGCTCTTGTGCTTCAAATGATAGTCTCCCCAACACTCAACTCTCTCTCACAGATTTGGATTTGGTGGAAAGATTATTTGAGTGGAAAGCAAGTTGGAGAAGGCTAGAGATCAAGATTCATATGGTTGGAATGGAATATCTTGACCTCAACACATGAGTAGGTGGTTCTCTCTCAAAAAATGTATGATGGAAGTGTAGGCATGTTCTGATGGCTCTCCTCACGAATGAAAAGTGGGTGGAGGGGTATATATAGCCTCCACACAAAATCTAACCGTTACACACAAATCACCAAACTTGGTGAGACCGAATCAGAAAACTCGGTCAGACCGATTCAGTTCATAATGTGACCATTAGGCATTTCGGTGGGACTGATATTATCAACTCGATGAGACCAATGTGCTAGGGTTAGGGTAAAACCTCATCTCAGTTTGACCGATTACACAAACTTAGTGGGACCGATTTTGGTAAAGAGCTAACCAGAGAGTTGGTTAGGAAAACTTGGTGAGACCGATTACAAATCTCGGTGGACCGAAATAAATGCAACAGACACCAAAGAGTTTCCAAGCCCATCTCGGTAAGACCGGGATCCCATCGTTGAGACCAAATTGATTAGGGTTTGTGCCAGTGGCTATGTCAAATGAACTCGGTGGTGCCGGATAGAAAGTTTCGGTGGGGCTGAGTTTGACTTTTGGTTTGGGACATATGTGGATATGAGAAAGTGGTTGAGGGTTTTGGAGCATATCACTAAGCACTTTGAGCAAGTAAGCCATTAAGCAACACCTCATCCCCTTTCAATAATATTTGCTTTCCTATGGACTCAATGTGATCTTGGATCACTAAAAGTAAAATGTAGAGTCTTGAGCTTTTGAGCTTGAGCCAATCCTTTGTCCTTAGCATCGTGAAGGGGTTCGACATCCTCTTGTCCACGCCACTCCATCTGTTGAACTTGTCTGAAAAACACTAGATGAAAACATTAGTCCAATAAGAGATATGTTGACATTAATTACCAAAACCACCCAGGGAGCACTTGTGCATTCAGACTGGCTGGAAACGGCGCAACGGGTTAACAGGCCTCAAACGGGCCAATTCTAGCCATGGGCCGAAGTTGGCCCATGAGGGGAACATACCAGTAATGGGCCGGAAGTAATCAAGGGCCGGAAAGGAGCCCAATAACGTATTGGCCGTCAGTAGGCTGAAAGCTAACACGGGTTGGAAACGGCCCATGTGAATCATGGGTCGTTAATGGGTACAAAGAAATTTACTATTCATTATGGGCTAGATTCACCGTGGGCCACTAAAGGGCCTAAAGATATGAAAGGCCTCGTATGGGCCGAAAGACATCATGGGCCATACATGAGCCGAAAGTGAAATGGGCTGGTGTTATATTAGACGGCCCACATGACGTTGTTGGGCCGATTTTGGGAAGGCCCTAACGGGCCATGAGTAACCGGACCGTAAAATGGGCTATTTGCGAATAGACCATTAACAGGCTTTTCATGGGCCGGCCCGCTAACTTTTGACCAAGTCAAATGGGCTAGCGTTTGTAAGCTAAATGGGCTAGTGGTGGGACGTCACACGTGTCGACATATCATAGGTGCCTATCTGAGCCAATGATGAGCTGACACGTGTTTCCTTCGGCTAATGAGAATTTCACACGTGGAAAATCCCCATTGGTCTGGGCTGTTAACGGGTTATCGGATCCAAAACCGGACCCGATAGCTTAACGGTGACCCGTTACGATGGATTCCACGTGTCGGTTACCCTTGACGAAAGCACTTCCATGACGCATCATTTATCGTCATGGAAGTGAACACTTCCGTGATGATAATTTTGGTATTGTCATGGAACACTTCTACGACAGCACAGGTATGACTATCTTGATTCTGTCATAAAATTGTCATGGATGAACATACATGACAGGAAAGGTGGCCTACTATGACAAATACGTATCATCACGGAAGTGTATTTTTTTGTAGTGCAAGGCACCAGACCAGAAATTAAATTCGCCAGGTTCTTTGTTGAGAACGCAAGGTTGCTCGAGGTAATGAGGTTTTCCCTATATTTATTGTGCAAAAGTGAATGGATTTCTAAAGAGCGCGGGCGTCTACTGAATGGAAAAGGCTCTGCAGAAGCTGAATTTCAGTTTGTAACTTCATATGAAAGATTATACGGAAGTCACTGTATCGAGCCGCTATATGATTTCCTGATGGTTGATCCTTTCGCAAAAATAATGCATGAAATTTTTTTGAAGAAGATGAATTTTATGTGTTAGAATAGTTTCAACCTTGTAATCTTTGAATTTGGGCCTTGTAATGCTAGAATTTTAACCTTGCAATATTTATGGTATTTAATATATAACATAATTGGATGTTTAATTTGGTTTTGCAATCATGTCATGTTATAAGTATATATGTAGTTCTTCTATACACAGAGCATAGATGTTGTCCATACAGGGCATATCACATCGCACACGGACCACACTAGGGAACCCATCGATGATGAATTCATCAATCGCAGACAGTTGTATACCAGCAATCATTTGCCCACAACACACATGTCTTATTCCATCAAAAACAGCTTGGATGGATCAACTGTATGCCATGTATTGCACATGCAACTCTAATCTAAATCGCGCTTGATGTCTCCGTCCTCGCTCTCATAATTCATCTTATGTGCCACGTATCACTCTGTCGGCCTCTGCTCGCGTCTCTCGGAAAGCTCTGCTCGCTGTTAGGCGCCCCGGCGTGCTTTGCTCTCCGTTAGGTGCCACGACGCGCTCTGCTCGCGTACCTCCACGCGCTCGGCATGTGGACAACTTTTCCTTGCATATTCAACTGCTATATGCATATATATGTTTGGTCGCCATTGAGGCGACCGCGGAGCGCTTTGCTCGCGTCCCTGCGCGCATGCTCTGGCAGCGTTTGGGGCCCGCGCACGCTCACGTTGGTGCCCCATATGCATGCGTTTGCGCGGCGCACATCGTGAGGATGCACTTACGGGCAACGTGATGGAGTTACACGCTGCAAATTAGAACCGCCATCCGAGCGTGCCGATATTCCAGGCCGTCCGGCTTCCCCGCTAATTCCCGTGGTCATTATAACCTTAGTCTCTTCAACCTTTCGATCGCGCCCCATAACATAACAAGCACACCCACGACGACACATATAGAGGGGATATATAGTGGCACTCCAATGGAGTTCTGCGAGCATAAAGTGGAGACCCAAGCGAGGGAGACGGATCTCTCGGTGGTGTACACCAGCAACCCGACAGTGATGGAGGACTATATCAACACCGTGAAGCAGTTGCTTGCTCGAGACAAGTACAAGGTGGTCGGCGTCGACCTCCAGTACACCGTCGGTCATCCCGGCAAAGATCAGAAGGTTGTCATCGCCCAGTTGTGCATGCACCATCATGTCCTCATCTACCACTACTACATGGCCACAGAGCCTTGCAACCATTTCTCCAGGTGCCAATAGCACCGACTACAAGTTCTCTACGGTGGAAACCTCCGATGATGTAAAATCGCTCAAGGTTACGGGCTTGTCCTGCAAGAACCTTGCCGAAATTCGTGACCACTACAGGGTCTGGGGTAGCACAAAGAAGGACTCCCTGCTTGGACTCACCTCGGCCATCATCGACCCCTAATACGAAAAGATTAAGCGGGATGCCAACAGAACATGTCCCGTATCCTAGCACGTGGCCTGGATGCGGCAACTGGATGAACCTCACCTCAGGTTCACGACCAAGAGCGTGTACACATGCTACGAGATGCACAAGACGATCGTTAACATGAGGAAATGCCACCTTCCCGAAATCGACGAGGCCGGATCGAGCCACAAGTAGAGCCATAGCGGCAAGTGTCACAAGAAGTAGATGATGATCAAATGATCATTTATCCTAGTTAATTATGCATGTATATATAGTTTACTTTGGTGTGTGGAAATGTCATGTGTGTAGTAGCCATCTATGTAATTATGCATGTAATAGTTTACTTTGGTGTGTGCAAATGTCATGTGTGTAGTAGCCACCTATGTAATTGGATGTTTAATTTGGTTATGCAGCCATGTCCTTATAAGTGTGTGTGTGTGTGTGTGTGTGTGTGTGTGTGTTTTGTTCTGTATGCAATCACATCGCACAACACGCACGTCTTATTAGCAGCAATTGTCTGTGTTATTATCGGTCTTTGCACACATTTCTGATTACAGACCTTTTTGCCGCATATCGCACACATCTTGTTAAGTTGAACCATTTATGTTCGCTTGGCTCAATGCAAACAGTTCATCCGAGTGAACTGTATGCCCTCTATCACGCACACCTTGATCTAGATGACCGTATCTATTGAGTTGCCTAATCACAAACAGTTCATCCGAGTGAATTGTATGCCGTATATCACACACACCTTCATCTAGATGCCCATTTCTGTTGTTCTACCTCATCACAAACAGTTCATTGGAGTGAATCGTATGCCACGCATTGCACACGTAACTATAATGTCAATCATGTTTGATGTCTCTGCCATCGCAAACGTATCGTGTCATTTTTTACAGTTTCTTTACATCACCGTTTGCGATTAATGCATCGCACACAGTTTCGTCGAAGGGTCTCTGAATGTAATTTCGCGTTAGCAGCATCTTGCGGTAGTGTTAACACCAATATTCTCACTAAATCACAATCATTCACTAGTACCTCCCACATATTACCATCTTTATACCACAAAACAATTGCCAGGAATCAAACTTATCATATTCAGTGATCTTCATGAAAGTTTTTATTATGTCCCTCTTGAATACCGATCATATTAGGACCGAATCCATAACTTGTACATATTGTCATTACTATTATAAACTCTCAATATGATATAAGTGAGCAATAGAGTGCAACAATATCTTTAAAATATAGCCACCGTCGTGCTCTAAAAGATATAAGTGAAGTACTGGAGCAACTGCCTAGCTCAAAAGATATAAGTGAGGCATAGGGAGTATTCTAAAAAATAACGAATAATGTGTGTCCCTCTCAAAAAGTTGTGTACAACAAGAAAAATTCATATCATGTGATGGATACAAATATAGCTCAAAGTAATTTACCGATAGTTGGTAGAAGAAAGAGGGGATGCCATCGGGGGCATCCCCAAGCTTAGGTGCTTTGGTCTCCTTGAATATGACCTTGGAGTGCCTTGGGCATCCCCAAGATTAGGCTATTTCCACTCATTATTACTTCATCCATTGCGATCTCACTCAAAACATGAAAACTTAAGCATACAAAACTCAACAGAAAACTCATGAAATCCGTTAGTATAACAAACAAATCACCACTTTAGGTACTATTGTAAACCCATTCATATTTTATTTTTGCATAATACATATTGTATTGTAACTTCACCATGGCTTATAGCACCCGATACAATCCATAGATTCATCAAAGCAAGTATCGATCAATGACCATATTTCTGTAACTCCAAAAATTCTGAAAATTAAGGACAACATGGGCAATTTGTATATCAATCATGTGTAAAAACTTTTGAAATTGACCACGTTCTAGTGAATCTAAACTACTGGGTGCAAAAGTTTGTATTTTTTTCACAGAATCAAAGAAACTATCATCCAAATCATCCAAAAAGCTTTATTGGCAGAAACACTAATTTAAACACAAAAACACAACCATAACAGTAACATAATTGTGTGTGCACCGAAAAATAGAAAATAAACAAAAAAATAAAGATAGCTATTGGGTTGGCTCCCAACAAGCGCTATTGTTTTACGCCCCTAGCTAGCCGTAGTGCATAGTTTCAAGAGTTGTCATCCTTCAAATTAATTCAATAGGTGGCCCTTTGTAGTGATCTGACCTCAGACGGTCAAATCTCTATGCTTAAGTGTCATCCCTGGATCGGTAATGCTGACACACACAGTACTCGAAGGATTTATAATAGAGTGCAATCACACACTTATTACATCGAATGTCTGAAAAGAGAACTTATTACAATAATATGGCTTAAGGCCAACTAAATAAGATAACTGCGGAAGCATCAAAGCTAAATGAGTCCATCAACTCCAACGGCATAGCTGAGTGCACGACAACGACCAAGAACACTTACTCTTCGTCCGAAAAATCTGCAACATAATACGTTGCAGCCCGGAACGGGTCAGCGCATGGAATATGCTGGCAAAATAACAAAGTAGAGCAATGAACTGGTAGATGCTAACACTACATGCATATATGGCTGGTGGAGACTCTATGGTTATTATGTTTTTGCGAAAAGCCAATTTTTCCCTACAACAAATTAATTTAGAGTGATGAGATCAACATGATAATTCAAGAATCGGATACTCAAGATGTCCATAACCGGGGACACGACTAACCATGATTAGTTTGTACACTCTTCAGAGGTTTGCACACTTTTACACAAAAGGCTCGATCTCCTCCGTTGGATTCTCGCACTACATGGTGTTTGAGAAACGGATGACCGAGAAACGGTCTTTCAGAAGCATTAACTCTTTACTCTGGGTAGACAGTTACACCTACTTTCCCCTACATCTGCTAGCCTACCACTGCAAGAGATCACACAACTTACTCCACTATACCAGACCCCATAATGGCTTGTGGCTGCACATGGAAGTTTCTAGCATGAATAATCTTATGATCCCTTTGAGCCTGGGCGGCGAACCGTAGGATGATCACACGGGTACTCCGGGATATCCGAGGACAACACTGGATTCTCTAGGTGCCCGCAAAAAATCCACCCAGATGTGTATTTAAGTAGCCACCTTAAGTTAACCATTAATTAACAATCTCACATATGTCATGGATACACTCAAACCCAAACCACGTTTACGAGCATAGCATAGCAGTATAAGCATAACATAGAAGTAACTCCCAGGGTTTGATACTAAAAGGGCAATAGGTTCTACCTCATCATCTACTTCCCAAAACCCACATGTTAAGAGATCATACCCGTGCAATGTTTGAGGATTGAAACTAATGCATAAAACTGGGTAAAGAAGGGATATGATCAAAGTGTTACTTGCCTTGCTGATGATCTGCAAACACTAGACACTCATAGTAGCACGCTTCGCACTCTGGAAATTCTATCGCAAACAAACAATAGCATATATAATCACTCAAGCATAGATACAAGGGTAAAACTCAGATAAGAAAGTCCAAACTGAAAGTTCAACTGAAATGCTTCGATTTGCAAAAAGAATCAATCGAATCGGAGCTACGGAACTCAAACTACGATCAAAAGAACTTCGAATTCAAATCTTCTTGAAATCAAATTTAAAATTGTCAAAATCATGTTCAAGTTGATTAACAGGAAAGAGGGGTTCGAGATGCAGATTTTGGCGTTGGTTTCACGGAATTTGGACGAACGGTTAAAAAGTTGCGAGGGTTTGAAGATCAAGGGCTAATCTACGATAAAAATATTCATGGACAGGTCCCTGGCCGAAAATAAAATAAAAAGAAAAATCTATCGGACGAACGTCCGCTAACAGATACAAACGAACGGATTCGCTCGTTATTGGATCTAAACGAACGAACGTTTGCAAAATAGCTCTAAACTGAGAAAATCGAGAAAACCGATCTATTAAGAAAAACCGAACTAAATCTAGGGTTTACCGAAAATAAATCGATGAAAAACCGGACAAAACTGGCGGCGGCTATGAACGGCGGCTAGGTGGTGGAATTCGGCGCGGGCGGCGACGATGGTGCGGCGCGGCGATGGCGGCACGGCGGAGCAGCGGCGGCAATGGCAGCAAGGCTGGCGCTAAGCGCAAGCGCGAAGCGGATTCGGCCAAGGCCGGGCGGCTATGCGGCGGCGGGAAGGGATGAGGGGCAGAGGGGTCGGGCGGCCCTTTAAAGGCGTCCCCGAGGCAAGGCGGCGTCATGAGTCCTTCGGGACTCCGGCGGTGTGTCCGTGCCGGACTCCGAGCGGGAGGAGGCGGTGGCGGCGCGATGGGCCAGCTGGGCTTCGGCCCAGTCGGTCCGGAGACTTTTAAAAAAAATAATTCTGAAGAAAATCCTTAATAAATATTAAAAATTCTAAAAATGCCAAAACAATTTTCATCGTCTAAGTAAAATATATAGAACAAAGTGAACATTTTTCTGGCCTAAAAATGCCATTTTTTTGAAGAATGCATATTTTTCTAATTCTAATAAAATATCAAATAAAATCCAAATAAAATATGTATTTGATTTAAAAAAAATTCTCCAATATTTATTTTATTTTGGAGAAGTCATTTTATCTCCTCTCATTTATATTGATATTTGAATATTAAGAGAGAAAAGTATTAAAACCAAAATGATCCTCTTTTCATATTTGAGAAAAATTCAAATATGAAAATAATGAAATCCCCCACTCTCTCCGTGGGTCCTTGAGTTGCTTAGGATTTCTAGGAACGCAAACGAGCTACAAATAAAATATGATATGCATATGATGACCTATGTAGAACATTCCAAATTGAAAATTCGGGATGTTACACCCTCGTAATAGATTCATATGGCAGCTTAATTTTCTTTCTAGCGAAGTGCTCCATACCCTTCTTTAATGTAAATTGAAACTTAATGTTACCTTCTTTCATATCAATAATAACACCTATGGTTTGTAGGAAAGGCCTACCAGGTATTATGGGACAAGACGGATTGCAATGAATATCAAGCACAATGAAATCAATGGGCACATAATTCCTATTTGCAAGAATAAGAACATCATTTATTCCACCCAAAGTTTTCTTAATAGTGGAATCCGCTAAGTGCAAATTAAGAGAACATTCCTCTATATTGGTAAATCCTAGCACATCACATAAAGATTTTGGTATTGTGGAAATGCTAGCACCCAAATCACATAAAGCATTGCACTCATAATTTTTAATTTTAACTTTAATAGTAGATTCTCACTCATCATACAATTTTCTAGGTATTGAAACCTCCAATTCTAGCTTACTTCTAAAGCCTTCATCATAGCTTCTTCAATATGTTTAGTAAAAGCTTTATTTTGTTCATAAGCATTGGGTTAATTTGGCATGGATGGCAACAAGGAAATACATTCAATTAAAGAACAACTACCATAATTAAAATCCTTGAAATCCAAAATAGTGAGCACATCACTATTTCAATTTTTGACCTCTCCAAATCCACTTTTATCAATTTTTTCCTTAAGATTTTCACCCTCCGAACAATGGGGACGCCTTATACCTAAAGTTGACTCATCTTTAGTCCCCTTTTCATCAATCTTTATATTACTAAACAAGATATAATGGGTGAGACACCAATCATTTTAATATCTTCATCATTGCAACGATAAAAACTAGGTGGAATTGCTTTTTCTAAGAATTCTCGCTTAGCCCTCAACCTAGCGGTTCTTTCTTTACTTTCATCAACGGAAACATAGAAAGCCTTAATGGATTCATTAATATCAAGCTTGGGTGGAAAATTTTAGATTTTAGATTTTCCACATCATGAACAATTCTATCCATGCTTCTAGACGTATAATCAAGTTTACTCAGTTTTTCCTCTATCATAGTATTGAAAACCTTTTGAGCATTAATAAATTCTTTAATATTACTTTCAAGATCAGAGGGCATCCTATTATTATTATTATTATTATTATTATTATTATTATTATTATTATTATTATTATTGTTATTGTTATTGTTATCATTATAAGAATTACCATAGGAATTGCCATAATTATTAGAGGAATTTATAGGAGTTATAAGAATTCACAAAAACACAAAAATATTTTCTGTTTGCCTTTTTACTTGTTTTCTTTCTTAGTCGCGATGTCTCAAGAAAATACCAAGTTGTGTGACTTTTCCAATACTAATAAAAAATGATTTTATTAGTACCCCAATTGCTCCTCCCACCACTAGTGCAGAGTCTTGTGATATTAATGCATCTTTGGTAAATCTTGTTATGAAAGAACAATTTTCTGGTAGTCAATAATGAAGAATTGCCATAGGAATTGCCATAATTATAAGAGGAATTTCTATGGTAGTTACAAAGAAGCATTACCATAGCCAATTCCTATGGCAATTCTTCATTAAGAGGAATTATCATTAATGCCTCTTTGCTAAATATTATTATTATTATTTAGAAAAGAGGCATTAATATCACAAGACTCTGCACTAGTGGCGGGAGGAGAAATTGGGGTACTAATAAAATCATTTTATTAGTATTGGAAAAGTCACACAACTTGGTATTTTCTTGAGACATCGCGACTAAGCAAGCAAACAAGCAAAAAGGCAAACGGAAAACATTTTTTTGTTTTTTGTGAAAACATTTTAGAAGTGGGGGAGATGAAAACGAGAGGCAAATGGCAAATGAAAGTAAATGCAAGGAGATGAAAGTTTATCGATTGTACTTGATAGGTGTTGGTGATGTCTCCCTGGCAACGGCGTCATAAATTCTTCCTTATACTTGGGAGCTGCATTGGGATTTCCCCGAAGAGGAGAGGATGATGCACTATAGTAGAGATAAATATTTCGCTCAGTTAAGAACCAAGGTTATCAATCCAGTAGGAGAACCACGCAACACCTTGTGAACAGCACCTACACACAAAATAACGAATACTTGCACCCAACGCAAACAAGGGGTTGTCAATCCCTTGGCGGTTAATTGCAAGGATAAAATTCCATAGTGATAGATAAATAAACAAAAACACAAAAAAGTAAATAAATTGCAGCAAGGTATTTTTGGATTTTAATATATGATAATGATAGACCCCGGGGCCATAGTTTTCACTAGAGGCTTCTCTCTCGAACAAAACGCATACGGTGGGTAAAGAAATTACTATTGGGCAATGGATAGAAAAGCCCAAAGTTATGACGATATCCAAGGCAATGATAATGTATATAGGCATCACAAATGAGACATGTTGACCGACTCTTGCCTGCATCTACTACTATTACTCCACACATCGATCGCTATCCAACATGCATATAGAGTATTAAGTTCATAAAGAATGGAGTATCGCCTTAAGTAAGATGACATGATGTAGACAAAGTAATTACAATAATATGAATAAAACCCATAGTTTATCCTTAATGGCAATAATACAAATACGTGTCATGTCCCTTTCTGTCAATGGAATTGAGTACCGCAAGATCGAACCTATTACAAAGCACCTCTCCCATTGCAAGATAAATCAATCTAGTTGGCCAAACCCAACGGACAGATCGGAGAGAAATAAAAGTTATAATAATCATGCATAAAAGAGTTTAGGGAGACTCAAGTAATATTCATAATCTGATCATATAAACCCACAATTCATCGCATCCCAACAAACACACCTCAAAAAAGGATTACATCAAACAGATCTCCAAGAACATTGAGGAGAACATTGTATTGAAGATCAAAGAGAGAGAAGAAGCCATCTGGATACTAGCTATGGACCCGTAGGTGTGTGGTAAACTACTCACACATCATCGAAAGGGAAACAAGGTTGATGTGGAGGCCCTCCGTGGTCAATTCCCCCTCTGGCAGAGTACCAGAAAAGGCCTCCAGATGGGATCTCGCGAGAACAGAAGCTTGAAGTGGTGGAAAAGTATTTTGGGTGGCTCTCTGTTGGTTTCCCAATTCTAGAGAATGTATAGAGTTGGAATTAGCTCAAACGAAGGAACGAGGGGCCCATGAGGCACAAGGGCGTGCCTACCCCCTGGTCGCGCCCATGTGGCTTGTGGCCCACTCCTTCGCCTTCTGGCCTCCTCCCAAAGCTTCTAGGTCTCTTATGTCCAGAAAAAATCGTCAGAAAGTTTCATGACATTTGGACTTCGTATGGTAGTGATTTCCTGGAAAACCAAAGACATGCAAAAACAACAACTGCACTTGGCACTAAGTGAATAGGTTAGTCCCAAAAAATGATATATAATTGCATATAAAACATCCATGATTGATACTATAATAGCCAGGAACGATAAAAAATTATACGTTGGAGACGTATCACCGACCCATAGTCCAACGAAACTACTCATGAGCGATCGTGATGGCCTTCAAGCTGATGGAGAGGCCCATCGTGAAGAATTCTCCCTCTGACAGAGTACCAGAAAAGGCATCCAGATTGGATCTTTGCAAAACAAAGGCGTGTGATGATGGAAAAATTAGGGCGATAAATCCTGAAGGGTTTCAGGAGTATATAAAGGCATAGGGACCTAGAGGTGGTCAATTGGAGCACAAGCAGGCCCATGAAGTCTGGTGGTGCCCCCTTGTGCATGGTAGGGGTGCGTAGGCCCCCTTGGTGACCCCCTGGCCTACGTTGGTGCTCCTTGGAAGCTTCTAGTCAAAGCCACTAGTCTAGAAGTTGAGCCCGGAGCATCCAACTCCCAACAGTCCGCACACACACGCACACCCACCCACCCCCCCCCCCCCCCCCACCCACCTCCCCCCCCACACACACACCAAGTGTCCACTCAAACACCTAGTCGCACCTTGGCGAGAACACATCTTCGACGGGGCGAGAAAGGCCAACTAAAACACACATAGGGTGCCCGGAAGAATAATTGCACCTGCCGCACATGAATACAACAGAAACATTCGCACCTGAAGCATGCCGGGTGAGGGAGTCCGGGACTAAGGGGTCCTCGGGCGTCCGGCCTGTTAGCCATGGGCCAGACTGTTGGGCTGTGAAGATACGAAGACTGAAGACTCTACCCGTGTCCGGATGGGACTCTCCTTGGCGTGGAAGGCAAGCTTGGCGATCTAAATATGAAGATTCCCTTCTGTGTAACCGACTTGGTGTAACCCTAGATCCCCCCGGTGTCTATGTAAACCGGAGGGCTAGGTCCGTAGAGGACAATCATAATCGTAGTCATACAGGCTAGACTTCTAGGGTTTTAGCCATTATGATCTCGTGGTAGATCAACTCTTGCAATACTCATATTCATCAAGATCAATCAAGCAGGAAGTAGGGTATTACCTCCATAGAGAGGGCCCGAACCTGGGTAAACATCGTGTCCCCTGTCTCCTGTTACCATCGACCTTAGACGCATAGTTCGGGACCCCCTACCCCAGATCCGCCGGTTTTGACACCGACATTGGTGCTTTCATTGAGAGTTCCACTGTGCCGTACTCAAAAGGTTTGATGGCTCCTTCAATCATCTACAACAATGTTGCCCAAGGAGAAGTCTTCCTCCCCGAACAGATCTTTGCATTTGGCGGCTTCGCACTACGGGCCAACTCGCTTGGCCATCTGGAGCAGATCGATAGCTACGCCCCTAGCCGTCAGGTCAGATTCGGGAGCTTGAACTACATCGCGGATATCCGCCGAGACTTGATCTTCGATAGATTTGAGACCACGGCAGCCGCTCCCCGTCACCACGATGAACATGACTTAAATCTGTCATTGGACCACACCCAGCAGATAGCACCTGTAGCTGCTTTAGCTCAGATCCGAAGCAGGTCACGCCATCCGAAGACGGGAAGCTCAACCACGCCACGGATGCCGCAGTCCCAGCGGCGTCAGAGCCGCACACAGACCCAGCCTCGAGTGGTATCTGTGTTTCCGGAACCTCGGACTCGTGTCCAGCTACAGGTTCTAAACCATGTGCGTCCACGTGCGTCGAGCGCGATCAGTCGTCGATCGTTAAATTCAGCTCTGCGGACATCTTCTGGCACTCGCCTTTAGGCGACGTGCTAAACTCATTAAAAAATCTATCCTTGGCGGGGGACTCACAGCCGAAATATACCCGGTTCGAACTAGAGGCTGATAACAGGGAATTTCCCTTCCCACCCACCGCCCACTTCATAGACACTGTCGAGGACTTAACCGACATGCTTGACTATGGCTCTGGAGACATCGACGGTATGGAAGATGATGCCGAGGAGGAGCAGGGCCAAACCCCACTGTTTACCGGACGCTGGATGGCCACTTCTTCGTATGATGCATACATGGTGGATACACCTAAAGAAATTAATGACGATGACAAAAAAGATCTAGTCGAGGATAAACCTCCTGAGACACAGCCCAAACGCCGGCGTCAGCGGCGCCGCTCTAAGTCACATCGTGCAAAAGATAGCAATACCGGCATCGGGGAAAACAATACTCCGGACGATGCCGAAGATAATGAAGACCCCGTTGAAATAACTTCCGAATAGGAGGAACGGGAAAACGGGCAAGTTAGCCCCGATGAACTGGCCCTAAACGATGACTCGGAGGATAGTGATTATTTTCCACTCTCCGAGGACGAGGTGAGCCTTGGCAACGAGGATTTTATCATGCCTGAGGAACCTCTCGAGTAGGAGCGCTTTAAGCGCCAGCTAATAGCCACTGCAAGGAGCCTGTAAAAGAAGCAGCAGCAACTTCAAGCTGATCAAGACCTGCTCAACGATAGATGGACCGAGGTCATGGCTGTCGAGGAATACGGCCTCAATCACCCAGCCAAAAGTTACCCGAAGTGCAAATTGCTACCTCAGTTCGATGATGAGGCGTCGGAGCCCATACCATCATCACACAATGCGGCTAACCAACCCCAACGCAGTCGGGACAGAGCGACAACTCAAGCCGAACACCAGCCCGCCCCACCTCACCGTAAATGCAGAGATAAAACAGCTCAGGGTTATACATATGACCTTCGGCAGGACATGGATAGTTGAGCAGGACATACCAGATCGATCTACGGATCACGTGGATGTGCCCCGACGTGCGGCGACGACTATCTACTCGGACACGACAAGCCTAGTCGCGCCCGGGCCGAAAACCAAAGACGGACTCCATCGGAGCTACGTCGCAATGTGGCCCAATACAGAGGCGCCGCACATCCTCTTTGCTTCACAGACGAAGTAATGGAGCACGAATTCCCAGACTGGTTTAAACCCATGAATATCGAATCATACAACGGAACAACTGATCCCATGGTATGGATTGAGGATTTCCTTCTCCAAATCCATATGGCCCGCGGAGATGACCTTCATGCCATCAAATACCTCCCACTAAAACTCAAAGGACCAGCTCGGTACTAGTTAAACAGTCTGCCGGAAAACTCTATTGGCAGCTGGGAGGACTTGGAAGACGCCTTCTGCGACAACTTCCAAGGAACATATGTCCAGCCACCAAATGTTGATGCCTTAAGTCACATCGTCCAACAGCCCGGAGAGTCAGCCAGGAAGCTCTGTACTAGGTTCTTAGTTAAAAAGAACCAAATCATCGACTGTCCGGACGCGGAAGCCCTAGCAGCCTTCAAACACAGCGTCCGGGACGAGTGGTTTTCCCGCCACCTCGGTCAAGAAAAACCAAAATCCATGTCAGCCCTTACCGCTCTGATGACCCGCTTTTGCGCGGGAGGAGACAGCTGGCTCGCTTGTAGAAGCAACAGCGCCAGCGACCCGGGCACTTCCGAAGTACGAGACGGCAACGGCAAGGCACGACGTAGTAAGCACAAACGTCGCAACAATAACGAAAGAACGCACGACACATCGTTTAACGCCGAATTCAGCGGCCCCAAATCCGGTCAACGGAAAAAGCCATTCAAGGGAAACAGAGATGGACCATCCAATTTAGACAAGATATTGGATCGGCCCTACCAGATTCATTGCAATCCCGATAAGCCAGCTACTCACACCAACAGAAGCTGTTGGGTCTCCAAACAGGCTAGCAAGCTTAATGCCGAATACAAGGGGAAGAGGCTGCCCGGTGATAGCGACGACGAAGAGACTCACCAACCAAACACCGGGGGTCAGAAGCAGTTTTCCCCCGAGGTAAAAACAGTGAACATGGTATATGTGACACACACCTCTGCAGGGGAGCATAAGAAGCGCTCCATCTGGATAGAGGATCACACTATGGCTACTTCAGCCGAAGAACAAAGTGGTCTCATTAAGACGCATACCTTGTCGGCCATTAAGCCGCCGGTCTCCAATCAACAGGACCGACCAATTTCGGAGCGGAATTAGCAGTTTGGCTTCCGCCATCCGCCTCATATACCTGCAAAATCTGTACCGCGCATACATAACTATGCACTTGAAATACCTTGGGCATCGGCGGAAGCACAATACGGACGGGCCTACAAGTACTCCCATAAACTCCTTCTTTTCTCTTTATATAACTACACTTTCTTTTTTCATTATCCTTTGCCACAGGTGGCTCACAAGGCCGGCCATCTCACGGACTCTATCGGAGTTCGGCTTCGCACATTTACCCAAAGGCCACTCCTATTAAGGATCCCCTTCACCGAGGAACGGTGATGCAGACGTGCGACACGAGGTCCAAAACAACTTTTTGTAGACAGCACTCTCTATTTTTTAGCCTGTAAAGTGCCTTTTTCCTCAGCCGTCGACCCCTAGCATGTCAAATAGCCGGGGTTGTGGCGGTATTATCTGTAAAAAGATGATGGACATATCACTCAGGTTCCAGTAAACATAATCCGTACTCAGTATCCACTTTTTTCTAGAGAACTGAAGTTTGCTCCTTTGGCTGTTTCACACGCACCCAGACATAACCCGCCAAGGGCTCGGTATAGGAACAAAATGAGTTGCCAACAAAGTCCGAACAGCTTTATAGCATACTTCGGCGTCGTGAGTTTGGCCTTATATGCATCAGCTCCAAATCATCTCTTGGGTCAATAGTTTGGTTGCCCGGCTCCTGTGCTTACTACCTTACGTTCCGCTCTATCGCCTAGGGTAGTAAAGGGAGAACTACTGTGATTGTGTTTCCGGTTCATCTGGTCAAACACCTCAGTAGAGAAAGCCGAAAACTGACTGTCATGATGCGGCGAGAGCTGGTCAAACACTCGATGACTTATCGGAATATTTCGCGATTCCTTCCGTATTACAAGAAGGACCTTTCTTCCGGTCATACATGTAACGCACCATATTGGGATAACCGCGTACATACCACGGTCTATATCGTTGACCCACCATAAAACTCCTATGGCTAAGTGAAAGTGTTAACGCGCTATAGTCGGATTGCCTAGTTTGCCGCATTGACACCTCCTTCATGGACCAAGACGTTGGGTTAAGAGTGATCAAATGCTTTTCCGAACACCCCCGTATTTTCTATGAGGGGGCTGAAGCCGACGACTGTAAAACTTGCGGATTATACAAAAACGGACGCACAGGAGGAACCAATGAAAAATAGCTTTATTATATCATAATATTGTCTGTTGCAATTTCAATACATTTCACTCAAAAATTATGTCTTTCAAGCACTGACCCTCTATCAAGCGAGCACCCTCTAAGACATTTTTGAAATAATGCTCGGGTGCGTGATGATCCTTGCCCTTGGGTGGACTCTTCGCTGCAACATCGGTGGCCTTCATCTTCGCCCAGTATGTCTTGATATGCGCAAAGGTTGTCGGTGTTCTGGGAACGGGGGTCCCCAGACTTGCCTGCCTGCGGCCCACGGCGTGGCTCCACTCGCGGCCCAGTATGGCCCGTCTTCACCAGCAAATGCTCAAGACCCTCACGAGGGGCTAAGCCTCGCGAGGCAGATGACACAAGACCCCCTCGAGGGCAACCTCGCCAGGACTGGCTCGCGAGGGGCGGAGAGATCAAGGAAAGGCGAACCTCGCGAGGTTCCAATGACGTAAGCCATGACGACCAAGACCAGGAGGGCGCCAGGCGGACGCCAGCACGCACAGTGTCCCCGTTTTCTCTTTGGTGCTAAGGAGGCAAGCGCAGGCGAGGAGTACCGAGGCATCAAGCAAAGGTTTCCATATCGGAGCAACGAGACAAAGACCAGCAGGACGGAAGGACGGAGGTCACTGTGGAGCCCAAGACGGCGTCACCACCAGAGCCTTTAGCAGGCGAAGACCACCTTTAGTCAGGATAGATTGTACTAGCTGTCCCCCTTCAAGTTGGCCGTTGTGGCATCCCTTCCCGCTCAATATTTGGAGAGAGGACCAGGCCTCTATAAATAGGACTAGCAACCACTTTAGGAGGCAACGGATTCAGATCATCCTCACACCCACCAAGCACAAGAACACCTCTCCTAAGTAGGTTGTTCTTCCCCCTTGTACTGTTCATCCTCAGCCCAAGAGGCAATCCACGACACCACACTGGAGTAGGGTATTACACCACAATGGTGGCCCGAACTAGTATAAATCTCGTGTCTCTTGTGTTGCGAGTTTGTCGAGCTTGGCTTTGAGATCGCGGTGAGGCTGAGGGCGTGATTCAGTAGGGGGAAACCTTCGCGCGCACCCTAGTGTTCGAACCTCAAGGGTTTTGCCGGAACCCGAAATTCGACATTTGGCGCGCCAGGTAGGGGTGCGCCGAAGATTTCCTTCCGCCAGTCGATCCGCCGACACTCCGCGGCTCCGATGTCTGGCGACCCGAGGACCAACGCCGACCGCTGGGCAACTTGGCCAGCCCGGGCGGCGCCATCTTCCCAAGAAGACCTCAACCCCGCGCCCCAGGCAGCGTGTGCACCACCAAACACTGCGGGGCGCGGGCGGCGCGGCCACATGCCGTCCGCCCTTACTCCACGACAACTGCGGGCAGTCGCAAGGGCCTCAAGCCACACCACGGCCATGGCGCCGCACACCCGACGGCCTCAGCTGTGGAGGCGATCGACCCAGGTCCTGTGTTCGTGTCGCGGTGCCCGTGGGGCATGGACTGGAGGGGTGCTCCTACCCGGGTAGGGAAACCTCGAACGATAAGGGTAGAAAACAGTCGTGGGGGTGCTCAGGCTGCCCCCCTCGCGAGACCTTGCGCGAGAGAAATCGAGGTAGGAGGGCGAAAGGTCGAAGAGCCACAAATCAAAACGACAACAGCTTTGATAAAACTTCAAATGAGAATGAACAAGCCAACTGCAGAAAGCAAATGAAAAAGCCGCGTCTGGCACCTAATCTAGTCTTCGACGTCTTCTCACTAGCGCGGAGCTAAGTGCTGCCACTAGGCGTGGGAGGGAGCCCCAGGGCCTGAGGTCGGCGCTCCTGAGACTCCGGGGTGTGTACATCCCCAACTCATTATTACGTGAGAGTGTCACGGGGGGCGAGCTTCACAGGCGTTGGCCTTCTTCACAGGCTCCAGGCCTTTCTTGGGGGAAGCAAGCTTCACGGGCATTGGACCTCTTCACAGGCTCTGGGCCTTTTCCAAAACGCGAGAGCTTCACAGGCACTCGCCTTCTTCACAGGCTCTGGGCCTTTTCCAAAAAGATAGCTTCACAGGCATTCGCCTTCTTCACAGGCTCTGGGCCTTTTCCAAAAAGATAGCTTCACAGCCATTCGCCTTCTTCATGTGCTCGGGCCTTTTCAGGTAAAACCTCCGGAGGTGCTTTGGATGTTCCACGCGTTACGGACTGGCACCCCTCCCGAGTCTCGGGCCTTGGAGCCGGGCCTGGAAACATGAACAACCTTGAATGGGCCCTCCCACATGGGAGAGAGCTTATGCAGCCCGTCCCTGGAGAGAACCTGCCTGAGCACGAGGTCCCCTACCTCAAGAGTTCTGGGGCAGATGTTGCGGCAGTTGGTGTCAGTTGAGCGGGCAACTAGGTCAAGCATGTTAATCACGAAGGAGCAAGTCCATTTAGATAAGCGCAAAGAAGACGAACATCACCGGGTCGGACCCGAGCGACCTGGGGATGATGCAGCCCGAGGGGCGCCCCCAACAAGATAAGCTAGGAACATGAAGTAAAAGGGATACACGCCGCAGGGACGGACCCACGTGGCACAGGAATAATGCAGCCTGGGGCGCTCCCAGCTGGAAATGAAACTTGAAAGATGTCACCTGATAGCGTTGAATACGAAAGGGTGTTGGTGCAGCAGACTCGGTGGGCTGCGGGAGCCGATCCTCACGAGCCCCCATGCTCAGGGACCTCGGGAGGCTCCGGAGGCGCTGATGGCTCCTCGTGGACCATCTCCATCTCTGTCAGGGCTGCGGAACGCCTGGCCTCTTGAGCCTCCAGGATGCTCCTCACGAGGAGTTGGCGCGTGGCAGCCGCGTTCGGCAAGCCGAAAGGCATGCGAACGTAGCTGTGGGGTGGACCTTCGCAGCGCCCCACGCGAGAGGGCCAGAGGCGCTCCTGGGAGGTGGCTTGGTTGAGCCCTGGTATGTCGATGCAGACGCGCAGCCCACCATCCTCGCCTGGATGTGGAGCTACGGCAGGTAAGCGGCGGCTGCCACTCATGACTCTTGACTCCTGCAGCTCCTGAATGATCTTGCTGACGAACTCCTGAGGGTTTGGCCCTCCTTGCCTTGCTCCTTCTAGAGGGAAATGTGCTTCGTAAAACGCCTCCAAGTGGTGCCCAAGCGCCTTCCTCGTGACCTTAGCAAGGTCAGCGGCCCTCCAGGGGGGAGCCCCCGAGCCCTGCCTGAGGAGGGCGCCGGGCGTGCTTTCCTATGTGATAGAAGGAGGTTCTCCCTGAGCAGGCGCGAACCCTGAGGGGCCTGCCTCCTGAGGGTCCGGGCCGTGATGTCTTCTTCTTCTTGGGGCGGTCTCGGGAAGCCCCCTGCTTCCACGATCCGGGTCTTCCAGTGATGCGGCCTGAAAGGCTCGCTCCAGGGAGCACAACGCGTCTTTCTCTTCGCAGGGTACCGTGATGACTCCACCACTTCCTGGCATCTTGAGGACGTTGTAGCCGTGGTGGGTTACGGCCATGAACTTGGCCAGCGCTGGATACCCGAGGATAGCGTTGTATGGCAGGCGAATGTGGGCGACATCAAAGTCGATGAGCTCGGTGCGGTAGTTGTCGCGTGCGCCGAAGGTGACAGAGAGGCGAACCTGCCCAATCGGGACCGTGGAGCCGTCGGTGACCCCAGAGAAAGGCTTGGTTGGCTGAAGCTGATTGTAAGGCACTTGGAGATTGTTGAACGTTTCACAGACAGGACGTTGAGCCCTGCCCCGCCATCGATGAGGGTCTTGGTGACCAGTACGTTGTTGATGATTGGGGAGCAAAGCATCGGGAGGACTCCGGCTGTGGCTGCACACTTGAGCTGATCCGCTGAGCTGAACATGATGGCGCACGCCGACCACCTGAGGGGGCGCGTGGCTTCGAGCTTGGGGAGGACTGCATTCACTTTGCGGGCGAACTGCTTGAAGATGCGTTGAGAGGCTGGGGCTTGAGCTCCGCCCAGGATGCAGGCGATCGCGCAGCTCCTGGAAGCCCCAGCCCCTCGGGTCTCCGATGATGGTCTTCATTTCTCCTTGGCTGCGGCGGCAGAGGAGGGAGGCATGCGTTGCCTTGCGGGCGATCCTCGCGAGGCTGATCCCTCCAGCCTCCCTCATGAGGCGGGTCCCGCCAGCGATCCTCACGAGGTTGGTCGCGCCACCCTTGGCGAGGGTCGCGGTCTTCCCAGCGTCCTGTGTTCCTTCCTCCTCCTCGGCCGTAGCCCTGGTCACTGCGGTCGGGACATCGGCCGATCCTCCCTTCTCGCACGGCTCGGAGCTCTTGACATTCGTTGGTGTTGTGGGTGTGGAGGTCGTGGTACACGCAATACCGGCTGCCCTTGGAAGACTCGGGCTGATCTCTGCCCCGCTTGGTGTCCGGTTACGCCATGAGCACGGCAGCCCCCTTTGCGCTTCACTTCCTTGGCCTTGGGCTTCTTCTCTCGGAGTCTGCGGCAGGCAGCTCGAGGAGGAGAGACACCCTTCCTCGACTCCTGGCGCGCATTGGTCGCCAAGTTGAACAGCTCCAAGGAAGTGCACAAGTCTTCATGCATCGCCAGCTCCTCCTTCATCTTGACGTCGCGCACACCGTCGGAGAAGGCGGAGATGATGGCCTCCTCGGTCACCTTGGGAATCTTGAGGCGTGCGTTGTTGAAGCGCTGGATGTATTTCTACAAGGTCTCCCCTGGCTGCTGCTTGATGCGGCGCATGTCGCTCACGGGGGTAGCCGGTCACGAGTACCTTGGAAGTTGGCGATGAAGCGGGTGCGCATCTCGTCCCAGGAGGAGATCATGCTCGAGCTGTGTTCAGAGCCAGTGCGGGCCCCCGCCCTGAGCCGCCATGGGAAACCAGTTCGCCATGACCTTCTCGTCTCCGTTGGCGGCTTGATGCCCAGCTCGTGAGAGCCGAGGAACTCAAGGGGTCAGCCGTACCATCATAGCGAGGAGGCAGGTCTGGCTTGAACTTGCCGAGCCACGCGACGATGCGCAGCTCGGTGGTGACGGCATGGCAGCCTGCTGTGGCCACGGGAGGCCTTGGGTGACGAAGAGCTTGGTCTTGCGGGTCCCCATGCGCCATACCGGGAAGCAGCGCTGGTCTTGACGCGTGCCAGAGCAGGAGCGTGGTCGCGACGAGCTGGAGCGGGGAGCACTCGGGCAGCCTCTTGTGGGTAAGGGACCTCCTGGCAGCTCTGCTCTTGCCGCGCTGGTGCCGGACGGAGCGGGTTCCGCCCAGGGACCACACGCCTTGGGGCCAGGGCGCCTTCTTGAGGGGGAGGCGGCCGAGGCGCCCGAGCTTTCGCCCAGCGAGGCGAGTGCGTAGCCGGATTTAACGGCGCGGGAGCCCCCTGCGGCCCGGACGAGCTCGGCGACGCGGTCGAGCCACTCTTCATAGACGTCTTCGACGGGACGGTAGCGCAGGAGCTCGTTTGCCGCGATGAGCGCAGCTCGAGTCTCCATGGGTGCACGAAACGCGCGAGACGAAGAACCAGCCGGAGCGAGTGAGGGGGTGGCAGTGCGGCCGTCTTGCCTCACGGAGGGATGCTGGGATGATGCTTGCTGCCCGTTCCCCGCCGGGCCGGTGGCGGCGTTCACGGCAGGCGACGGGGAACGACGAGGGCGCCCGCCGGCGGGGGCCATCTGGGCGATGCGGGAAGCGAGAGCGGCTCGGCGCTTGGCGCGGGCCCAATGAGCGTCAGACATGGATGCGGTGGTCGACGGAGAACAGGGCGGCGGAAGATTTAATTCGGCGCAAGACTCTACCGGGCGCGCCAAATGTCGGATTTCGGGTTCCGGCAGACCCTTGAGGTTCGACACACGGGTGCACGCGGAGATCTCGCCTTCTACCTACTCGCACCGCCGCCTCGCTAGGATCTAAACTACGAAAGGAACAACACAAGAGACACAAGGTTTATACTAGTTCGGGCCACCATTGTGGTGTAATACCCTACTCTAGTTTGTGGTGTGGTGGATTGCCTCTTGGGCTGATGGTGATGAACAATACAAGGAAGAATAGCCTCGCGAGGGTCTGTTCTTGGCCGGGGCGATGAACTGCTGATGGGAGTTCAATCGCCTTCTCTCTCACTATCTCTCTGGATTCTGGACCTTGGATCCCAGATGGATCTCTCTCTCTCTCTCTGCTGATTTCAGATTGATCTCTCGCTCTCTGGCGATTTCAGATCCCTCTACCCTGTGGGCGGCTAGTCCTATTTATAGGAAAGGGCCCTGGGCCTCTTCCCAAATATTGAGCGGGAAGGGCGCCAACAATTGTCCATTTTGAAGGGGAACATCCAGTACACTTATCCTGACAAAAGTTGGTCCTCCCTGTCAAAGGCTCTGGTGGTGACGCCGGCTTGGGCTCCACAATGACTTCCTTCCCGCCGTTGGGCTGGTCTTGGTCTTGTTGCACCAAAATGGACGCCTTTGCTTGATGCTCTCGCCTCCGCTTGCTCCCTTTTTACCAAAGAGGAAAGGAGGACACTGCGCGGGCTGGCGCCCGCCTGGCGCCCTTGGTCGTCATGGCTTGTGTCATGGGCACCTCGTGAGGTACCCCGCCTTGATCTCTCCGCCTCCTCGCGAGCCAGCCTGATGAGGCCGAGCCTGAGGAAGCTCCCTGTCGTCCGCCCCGCGAGGCTTGGCCCCTCGCGAGGGTTTTGAGCTTGTGTTGATGAAGATGGGCCGTGATGGGCCCCCCTTTGAGCCACGCCGCAGGCCGCAGGCAGGCAAGTATGGGGACCCCCGTTCCCAGAACGCCGACAGTTTTGAAGAAAGTTTATGATCTATACTTTAACATGTGAATAGCTTGTTACTTGATCATGAGAAGTTTCATGAGTTGAGCTACTGTTATGATATATAATGACGCTAGAAAAAGTGATTGGAACTATCATTGATCAAACTTATGCACTTGCTAGCATTCACACTTCATAAATTATTTCTTTTATCATTTACCTACTCGAGGATGAGCAGGAATTAAGCTTGGGGATGCTGATACGTCTCCAATGTATCTATATTTTATGAAGTATTCATGCCATGTTTACAATAGTTTTATATGATTTTGGTATGATTTGATTAGAACTAACCCGGACTGACGTTGTTTCTAGCAGAACTACCGTGGTGTTGTTATTGTGTAAAAATAAAAGTTCTCGGAATGCGATGAAAATCAATGAAGAATTTTTTGGAAAATATAAAAAATACTGGAACGAAGAGTTACCGGAGAGGAGGCCCGTGGGCCCCACGAGGGTGGAGGGCGCGCCCCTGTGCCTCGTGGACTCTCCGTGGGCCCCCTGACTTGTTCTCGACGCCAACCTCTCCTATAAATACCCAAACCTCCAGAAAATAACCTAGATCGGAAGTTCTGCCGCCGCAAGCCTCTATAGCCACGAGAAATCAATCTAGGCCCTCTCTGGCACCCTGTCGGAGGGGGCCATCATCACCGAGGCCATGGAGGAGGATCCCGGAGGGGCCATCATCGCCATGAAGGCCAATGACCAGAGGGAGAACATCTCCCCATCCAGGGGGGAGGCCATGGAGGAGGAAGCACAAGGGGGAGAACCTCTCGTCCTCTCTCTCGGTGGCGCCAGAGTGCCATCGGGAGGGGAATCATCGTCGCGGTGATCGTCTTCATCAACATCACCATCATCATCACCATCCTCATCTCTTTTACGCGACCCAATCTCCGCACTCGCTGTAATCCCTACTTGAACATGGTGCTTTATGCCACATATTATGATCCAATGATGTGTTGCCATCCTATGATGTTTTGAGTAGATATCCTTTGTCTATGGGTTGATTGATGATCTATATTGGTATGAGTTGTATGTTTTATTTTGGTGTTGTCCTATTGTGCCCTCCGTGTCATGCAAGCGTGAGGGATTCCCGCTGTAGGATGTTGCAATATGTTCATGATTCTCTTATAGTGGGTTGCTTGAGTGACAGAAGCATAAACCCGAGTAAGGCGGTTGTTGCGTATGGGATAAAGGGGACTTGATGCTTTAATGTATGGTTGGGTTTTACCTTAATGATATTTAGTAGTTGCGGATGCTTGCTAGAGTTCCAATCATAAGTGCATATGATCCAAGAAGAGAAAGTATGTTAGCTTATGCCTCTCCCTCATATGAAATTGCAATTACGACTACCGGTCTTGTTAACAATTGCCTAGGATAAATCCGCACACCGACCCATCATTATTCCACACTCGCTATTTATGATATTTAGTAATATTGTCGGGGAGGCTGATCGTACCCACGGACACCTATGGGGCCGGCGGACCAGGCCCCTTTGTGGTTCGGAGGGGGGCGGAGATCGCACGAAGAGCGGATCGAGGCGAGGCACACGAGCAGTTTACCCAGCTTCGGAGCTCTCCGGAGAGATAAAACTCCTACTGCTGCTTGTCTGATGTATTGTGTTCTTGCTAGGGAGCGATGAGAGCTACAAAACCTAGCGTGAGTGTATCTGGTCTCTGGTGAGTCGAATGAACCGAAACTCGAACCAAACCCCTTCTACGTTGCGCATGGGCCTCCTTTTATATGCTCAAGGGGTCTCCGACAAGTGGCAACATAGGCGGGGGTACAAATGTAAAAACAGGAGTTGGTACACCTACTCGAACAAAGGTACAAAGGCAAAATACCTAACTCTGACGGCAAGGGACAAAAGCAATAAATGCCCGCCGATTGTCGCCCAAACAGTGCAACAGAGACCGTCAAGTGCGCCTCCGCTCGCCACGATGGCAAGCTTGTCAGCGCCGCTTATCGCTGCTCTCCGCTGGCTGCACAGCCTCTCGACACGTGCGCATGGAACGGTCCCATGGCGACACGTCGCTGGATGAGCTGGAGCGGAGATGGAGAGAGGTTGCTTGCCGCGGCAAGCGCCTTGCCACGGCCGAATCCTTGTCGTGTCCGGAGGCTTGTCGCGCTCTGGGCCTTCCTGGCAAGCTCCTCTTGCCGGGGCCTTGTCTTCTGTATGCCTTGAGTGGCCTTCCCGACAAGCTCCTCTTGCCGGGGCCTTGTCTTCTTAATCAAATACTTTGTTCTTGAATGGCTCCAAAGGAACCACGGAGGATCTTGGCGGTGACGAGGCAAACCCTGTCGCGGGGTGCTACAACTGTCCGTGCACGAGTACGGGATACTAGGGTACCCCTACTCTAGTACTCCGACAGAGCCCCCCGGCTCGGGCCAGACAAGTGCTGCGTCGGCCAGGCCCAAAAATAAGCATCGGGCACACGCGGCCTCGACCACGCCGCAACTCGCCCCGGACCCACCACGATCCCCACTAACGGCACGCACCGGACGTGGGCGTGCGGCGAGATCGTGGGCGTGGTCGGGGGTTTCTTTATTAGGAAAAGCGGAACGTCCGCCCCCTCCCCCTCTTTATAAGCGGAGGAAACAGGGGCAGGCCGTCCACTCTGCCATCGCTGTCTTGTCAAGAAAACCACCGCCGCTCCCCTCTTCTTCTCCGATGCGAAGAGAGCAGCACCCCGCCCCCTTTCGCCACAAGCGCGCTCACCGCCGTCGGCCTCCTCCGCCGCCCTCGCCATGGCTCCGAAAGCCGACAAGGAGAAGCGCGCTGTCGGCCGAGGCGCAGCGGCTCGCGGCGCGCGCAAGGAGCGGGCCATCTTCCCCGCAGCTCGGCGCAAGGGAGCTGCGGATGTCTTCTACCTCTTACGGTCGACGGAGACGCTGCGTGCATCCACGCATCGAGGGTACTCCCGCCTCCGCCTCTGATTTGGCCCCAATAGGGTACCCTTTTTCACCCTTTTTTTCTATTATGGCTTTGCCCGCCTTTTTCCGGAAGTTCTTCTGCGACATCATGAACACGTTTGGCCTCCGCCTCCTTGATTTCACCCCAACGCCGTCTTGACCATGGCAGTTTTCAAGATCTTTGCGAAAACTTTGTCGGAGTCCACCCAAATGTGGCACTCTTCCGCCATTTCTTTGTGCCCCTGCCGAGAGAGGAGAGCCACTTGCGGAGGGATAGCCTGGGTCTCTAGGATCGGCAAGAAAGAGGCCTACACGGAAGGAGAGTTCCGCAACAAGTGGGAGGAGTGGAGAGCCAATTGGTGTTGGGTCGTAGAGGAGAACCCGCAGCCCTTCACCGCCGTGCGCCAAACCCCAATAGTGCACGGCAGAGATTGGAGTAACTTGGCGCCGGAGGATGCGAAGTTGAAGATAGCCGTGACCCGGATTTTGCACCTCAGGCTTGCCGGATTAACCGTAGGCGCAGTTGGCGCAGATTTCCTTCGCCGCCAGACGCTCGCTTTGCAGGAGAGAGGAGGAGGCCTGCTTGGGAGTTCCAATGCGGCGGACATCATGAGGTTGCGCCCGGTCTGAATCGAACTTCACCGCCTTGGAGCTGGATGCGATGCTGCTCGAGCTGTTCAAGAACGACCCGACCATCCCGAGTGGTTTAGGTTGCCGCGGGTCGCCCCATTGTGCAACAACTCGGTGCTCGACCGCATCCGCGCCATGATGCCGCGCAGCGATTCCCATGGGATCGTCCCAACTGGCAGGAGCCCCCGGCAGGTCGTGCAGCAGTTCTTCGACGACTTGGAAGAAGTGCCGATCCGCCCGACGAAAGCGAAAAGGCTCACCCGCAACACCACCGACGAGGAGATGGCGCGGATTGCCACCAGTGGAGGAGGCGGCAGCAGCTGCCGCCACCGGAGCCTTCGGGTTCACCATGGAGGAGGCGGACGCTGAAGGCGGCAAGCCTTGCCGGCGAAGGGAGATCGCCGGCGAGGACGAGCTTGTCGAGCCCGAGGCCGGGTCGAGTGGACCCGCCGAGGGCGCTTCTTCTCCACCGCCGAAGCGATTTGCCGCCAGCCTGAGCTCCCGGCCCGCCGAAGAGGCGCTCTCCGCAAGGTCGAGACGAAGTCGGGCGGCAGACTAGCCCACAAGAGTTGCGCCATGACGCGCTTTCATCAGCGGCAAGCGAGGTTGCCAGCGAGCGCCACACCGCTGCGACAACCGGGCGGGATCTTCTCGAGCCACCGCCGACGCTCCGCTTAAGCGGCCAAGAGAGCCCACTCCCCGCTTGCCGCACCGGAGGCGAGCCGGAGTTTGACTTCTCCGCTCAGCTCCGAGGAGGAAGGCGAAGAGTAAGCTCTTGAGATTGTGCTTGTATTTCTTCAATTTTATTGCTTCATCTTGAATCTGATTTGCTTCATTCTGCATCTTTCCTTTTCGTGACGCCGCCCAGAGCGTCGAAGAGGGCTAAGATCCCGACGGTCGTCGTTGAGGACGATTCTCCTGCGTGGCAATAGGAGACGCGTCCGGACTCCTTTGTCGGACCCGCAACCCTTCCTCGTGAGCAGCCCCCCAAAGACATGCCCCCGTGAGTAAGTGTGCAGTTTTCTCCTTACTATTAGGTGTGCAGGGGTGCCCTTCTTCGTTGATACCGACTGTTCGCCAGTGTAGGAGCAGAGCAGCCTCATCGGGGAGGGCTCGAAGCCGCCCGAGATCCTGTCTGCTGCCACCTACGCCCGCCAAGGGAGGATTCTCCGCAAGGGAGCGCCCTCCGACAAGGCATGCCACTCCGCAAGGGAGGCTACCCGGCAAGGGACAGCGCCAAGGACCCTCCAAAGTGGTCGAGGCCATGGCTGCGGATCCCGTTGCGTGTAATTTCCTTACACGAAAATTTTCCTTGGGCTTGCTTTTTTGTTTCTCTCTTTGGACATTTGCTTGATCGCTCTTTCTTCTGCCTAACGCAGAGCCGATGGAGGTCGACGCCGCCCGGCGAGGAGGAGGCGCTGCAACACCGACGAGGCCGCCGCTGTGGAAGAAGAGGTTGTTGTTGTGGAAGAAGAGGTTGCCGCCGACGAGCCTGTTGGCGAGGAGAGGCCACCGAGGCCGCCGACGCAGAGGCCGGGCGAGGGTCGGGCGATCGTGACCGACGGCCCCGAGGCTGCAGGAGCGCCAAGCGCCACACCGACAGCCGACTCCCCGCTGGCTGTCAGCAGGTCACGGGCTCCGAGGAGCCTCAGCCCGGCGCCACCAAGGCCGGGCGTCTTCATCAAGCTCCCCTGGGAACCGAGCTCTAGGGCGCCGGTCTAGGAGAGACCTTCGACGGAAGCTACTTGGCCTCCATTGGCCTGACGCTGGTGGACGCGCCAAAGCAGCAGGCGTAGTCTGAGGAGGAGCAGCTGCTGAAGAAGCTGTTGTCGCTCTACCGCGCCCGGCAGGCCAAGTTGGAGACCCGGGAAGCACTTGTCGCGAGGGCAGGAGCGGACATGGAGAAGCAAGCGGAAGAGCTCCGGAGCACCAACCAAGAAGCTCTCCGTGACGTAGCAGAAGCGCGGGGGCAACTTGCAGAAGAGCGCACGGCCTTCATCCTTGAGAAGGCTGCGGCTGAGGAGGAGCAATGGCCGCTGCCGAGAAGCTCTTCAAGGCAGAAAGCGAAATGGGCGCAGCGGAAGGTCAACCTGGACAGCCACGAAGAAGACCTTGCCGCGCGCGAGGAGTCACTTGGCGGGGCGCTCAAGGAAGCGAAGGATGCTGCCGCAGCCGCCGAGGCCGCCAAGGAAGAGCTGAAGGTGAAGGTGGCACAGCTGGAGGCCAGCCTCAAGAAGAGCGGCGAAGAGCTTGCCGCGCTCAAGCATGAGCGTGAGAAGGGCGCCTACACTCTGGGCGAAGCTACTGAGTCGCCTCACTGATAGAGGCAAGGAGCTCGACGCCGCCAAGGATTCCAAGGCGGATCTTGAGCTGAAAGCCGACCACTCGACGCAGACGTTGGACGGCGCCAGGAGAGCGGGAGGTGGGTTTGTTGGAGGCGATCAAGGCCAAGGAGGAGCTGCTAGCGAATGCTGCCTCCATCCGAAAGCACCTTGAGGGAGAGCGTGGAGCACTCGACTGAAGGTCTTGTGGACACCGCCACGACATCCACAACGAAATGATGGAGCTGGGATGGCGGACCTTGCATACCTCCGACGAGCATCTCCAACCCAAATACCAAACTCAGCTTATTCTTCAAAGGCGTAGACGGGTTTCCAGCGACTCCGGAAGAGGTCCCAGCAATGGGCCGAGGAATCACGCCAGATCTGTGCAGGAGCCCTCGAGAAGGTGTTGATAAAGGTGGCCTTCCGCAATCCGGGCCTCAACCTTAACGGCGCCCTCGCATCCTTGCCGCCAGACGCCAACATGGAGGAGCTCAAAGCCCTTGTCGCACCCATTGTGGACAAGGTGAACAAGATCAAGCGGATTGAGGGCGACCCGCGTAGACTAGGCCGCCAACTTTATCTTTCCCTTGTCGCCGCCGATCATGTTTAGAACACTTTGTTAGATCGGGCGACAATTTATTTTGTAATAGACTCTATCTTAGGTGATCTATGAAAAGTTATTTCCTCTACTTGTTTACTTCCTTTGTACGCTTTCGCTTACGCATTTGGGGGACTTGTCGGTGCGGACACTTTTGCCGCTGAAGGCCGAGTGCGGAACGTCACCGTTCTGCTGGCAAGGTTGCCTCCTATTAGCAACCTTGTCGCGACTAGCCGCAGCTCACTTAAGTTGTTGAGCGGACTCGAAACAAAGTAAGGGCGCCGACTAGTCAAGCGAGTTGGTTCCTCTCGCGCATGTGTTTTCCATACAAAGTACTATCGCTCGAGGAAGATAACTTAAAAATTTAAAAACTGATTGCTCAAACTTTGGCAACTTAGCTTTTCTGTCACTTGCTCCCCGATGAGGTGAAACTTCCTCGAGCGGTGCCTGGACCATAGTATTATCTCCTCCTCCCCCCCGGCTTAACTTGAGCGCGAGGGAGCATTCCTTTCATTGAGAAAAGAGAAAGAAGAGGAAATAACGTTATGGAGCCCAGCGCTCGATTCTACTTATCGGGTGTGGTTGTTGCACAAAGTGTTAGTCAAAACATGCAATAAAATGATGAAAGCATGAATTTGACAAGTTGTGCGCAACACATGAGCTTTATCGATGCACGGGTCTCATACCGCTTTGTACAAAGGATTACATGCAACAGCGGCAAGACTTGTATAAAGGTGGTTGCCGGAACGGGTTCCGACAACCGCGCCCTATGGGTAAAACTTACGAAGATGCTCAATGTTCCGTGAGTTGCTCACCGAATGCCATCTTCGGGTCTCAAGCGCATGACAGCGCCAGCCTAGTGACTCGCTTTCACCCGATAAGGGCCTTCCCACTTCTACGTCAACTTGTTTGAATTCTTGGCGGACTGAACGCTACCAAGAACAAGGTCGCCTTCCTCGAGACTTCCGCACTAACTCTGTGGCTATGGTAGCGACGCGAAAGCTTGCTGGTAGCGAGCAGCTCGCATAACGCTTCGAAGATCGATCCTCCTCAAGGAGCAATAGCGTCATCTTGTCGCAGCCTGCTCTTGCTCAAGCTCATCATAAGCGAGCACTCGAGGCGATCCGTGATACGAAGTTCCGCGGGGAGAACTGCCTCGCCCATAGACTAGAGCAAAGGGTGTCCGCCGGTGGCTCGATTTGGCGTCGTTCCTGATCGACCAAAGAACCACCGGCAGCCTCGATCCAGCTTTCTTCCGCACTTGTGCAGCCCGTCGAAAGTTCTGGTCTTGAGCCCGCAGCACTTCAGCATTTGCCCTTCGCTCGACCGCTGCTTCTCGGGTGAGCAACGGAAGCAAAGCAGACCTTGGCGCCAAGATCTTGGACGCATCGCATGAAGGTGTTACTCAGAAATTGTGTGCCGTTGTCGGTGATGATCCCGTTAGGGATTCCGAAATGGCAAACAATCGACCAAGAACTTGATCACGATCGTGCCGCCACCTTCCTCATCGCTTCCACTTCCGCCACTTTGTGAACTTGTCGATGGCGACGCATAAGTACTCAAAGCCCCGACAGCTCGGGGAAGGGGCCGAGGATGTCGAGCCCCGGACCGAAAATGGCCGTGATAAAGGGATCGTCTGGAGAGCTTGAGCTGGCTGGTGTATCTGCTTGGAATGGAACTGCACGCTTCACACTTGGTTACTTGTGCGGTTGCATCCTGGAGGGCTGTCGGCGGAAGAAACCTTGCCGAAAACTTTGTCGGCAAGTGCTCTTGGCGCCAATATGGTGACCACATATGCCTCCGCGGTATCTCTACCAACAGCGTCTGGTCCATCTTCCCGGAATACACTTCAATTTCACACCGCTGAGTCTTCTTCTGCATGCAGATGCCGTCGACAAACCGGTACATACTTGACTATCGTGCTACTTCTTTCCGCTTCTTCTTGCTCTTCGAAGTTCTCCTGTCTCGAGGAAATGGACAATCTGCTGCTTCCATGCCGGAGCTTGTGGCTCGCCAACAAGGACTAAAGGCACATTCGCTGCCGCGGGAACATCAGCTTCCACGGCAAGGACCTGCGGCCCTGCCGGAGCTTGATGTTCCCGCAAGCTTGCCGAGCAAGACTTGTCGGGAGCGCCCGCTTCAACGAAACAAACCGTGGGGCCTGCCGAGCAGACATCGCCTCAAAGACAGCTTGGTGTTGATCTTGGGGACCTTCGCAACGACGGCTTCGTGAAGCTCACGGAAAGTAGTCACCAGAGATCAACTTCCTCTTCTTGCTTTGTCCAGCTTGATGGTGTTACGGTTGGCTGAGTCAGCTTGAGCACGAATATCCCCTGGTTCCATTGTGCAACTTAAGTGCAGCTGCGCTTTGACAGGCCGTCAAGAATATCATTCTCGAGCTCTTGGAACATGTTCCATTTGCAGCCGTCAAAGTGCTCTTCTAGCTTCCTCACTTCATCGACGTAGGCTTCCATCAACGGACTCGTAATCTTTTGTTCACTTGGCGGACGACAAGCCGCGAGTCACCCCGACAATAAGCTTTTTGATCCCGAGGTCCACCGCGATCCCGAGACCGCAAGAAAACCTTCATACTCTGCGGTATTGTTTGTCGCTTGCTCCTTGGGAAAGTGCATCCGACTACGACTTGAATTGCTCTCCGTGGGTGCGATAAGCAAGACGCCGCACCGGCGCTTTGCAGCGAGAAGGCACCATCAAAGTACATCAGCCACTCTTTGCTTGCTTCCTTGACGGGAATGCTCGCCTCCGGAATCTCTTCATCCGCATTGGCGCCCATTCTGCTATGAATTTCGCCAACGCTCGCTTTTGATAGTTGATGTGCTTTCAAACTTGAGACCAAAGCTTGATAGCTCCAATGCCCACTCGACAATCCTGCCTGCTGCTTCGGATTCTGCAGATCCTCTTCAGCCGGAAAGCGAGTGACAACCGTGATCTCATGTGCTTGGAAGTAATGGCGCAGCTTCTCGAGGCCATGAGGAGGCCGAAAAGCAATTTCGCACACTAGAGTACTCTTGACCTAGCCCCTCGCAGAGGGAATCGACAAAGTAGACTGGGCGCTGCACCATCCTTTTCTCGTGATCTGGTCATGCGTCTGCTCGCTGGATTCGTCCTTGTCGGGACCCAGAGCTTGTCGGCGGAGCTCTCGCTTGTCGCTGGATGTGCTTGCCGCGTTGTTAGCTCGTCATCCGCCTCCCTCTCCGCTACTAACGCAGCACTAACCACTTGATTGGTTGCCGCTATATATAGCAGCAACTTCTCTTGTGGCTTAGGTGCGACAAGTGTTGGAGTGGAGGACAGGTATCTCTTTAAGTCCTGCAGCGCAGCCTCCGCTTCGGAAGTCCATTTCATTGGACCTGCCTTTTTCAAAATATTGAAAAATTGCGTATGCGCGCCGCAGACTCTAGAAATAAACCTGCCGAGAGCAGCTACGCAACCGCAAGTCTTCGCACATCCTTGACGCCGCTTTGGTGCTTCAATCTGCTCAATGGCCTTGATCTTGTCGGGATTAGCTTCAATCCTCGTTGAGACACGAAGAACCCGAGAAGCTTGCGGAAGGGACTCCAAACACGCACTTCTCGGGTTGAGCTTGAGGTTGATCTTGCGCAGATTTGCAAAGGTCTCATCCAAATCTTGAACCCGAGTTGCTTTGTCCTTGCTTTTGACCACTATGTCATCCATGTAGGCTTCTACATTTCGTGCATTTGCGGCTCAAAAGCGTCATGGACTACCCTTGCAAATGTTGAACCAGCATTCTTCAAACCGAAAGGCATCCGTATGAAACAAGATGTGCCACATGGTGTAATGAATGCGGTCTTCTCCTCATCTTCTTCAGCCATGAAGATCTGACGATATCCTGAGTATGCATCAAGAAACGAAAGCAAATCACATCCAGCCGTGGAGTCAACAATCTGGTCAATGCGCGGCAAAGGAAATGGATCTTTGGGACAAGCTTTATTAACATCTGAAGTCAATACAAAGTCTCCATTTTCCATTTGCCTTGCGCATTTACTACGAGATTGGCCAACCACGTGAGGATGGAGCACTCCTCCGACAAGGCTGCTGCTTCCGGTTTCTTGATCTCTTCGCTATGAATTCTTGGCGCCCACCGCTTGCTTCCCGACTTTTTGCTTGACGGGTCACAAGATGAGGACAAACGGCCAGCGGTGCTCAATCACTTTCCTGGGAACACCGGGATATCGACGGTCGCCATGCAAACACGCCGACATTCGCCCGCAGAAAGCAACGAGCCGCCTTCCTATTTAGGGTCGAGGGAGGCACCGATGGTAAAGGTACCACCAAAGGCCGCCCCTCCTTGGTGGGCACCTTCTTGGTCTTTGGCGGAGCCACCATTTTCTTGCGCTTGTCGGTGGAGCTCGATGATGGTGTCCTCGGACGGTAGCGCAGCACTCGAAGAGGTGCGCTTGCCGGAGTGCGATCGTAGCCCTTGCCGGACTTGGACTTCGTCTTCTTTCCCCGGAGCTTCAGCGGCAAGTGTCCGGTAACTGTCATGTCACGCATCCTGGTAGATCTTGTCGGCACGTATAAGGGCATCCTTCTTGTCGCCATGGACAGAGATGACGCTTATCGGGCCCGCATCTTGAGTAGGTTGTAGGCGTAGTGAGAGGCTGCCATGAACTTGGCGAAGGTTGGACGGCCGAGTATCCCATTGTAAGGCAACGGGAAATCGGCAACGCCGAATGTGACCCTCTCGGTCCTAAAGTTCAGCTCGGCTGCCAAATGTGACCCAAGAACGTAATCTTCCCCTTCGCTTGCTCCTTCCCGGATTGATTCCTTCTAAAGTGCCGGCTCTTCGAGCTCGCCGCCGAGATTTGAAGCTTCTAGAGCACCGCGAGGAGATCAGATTCAAGCCGCCCCGCCACAACTAACATTTTGGTGACCTTGAGGTTGCGGATGGTTGGTGAGACCAACATCGGCAAGCACCCGACCGCAGTTATGCGATCGTGGTGGTCCTCAATATCAAAAATGATAGGCGTGTTGACCACTTCAGAGGCTTGCGTGACTCTCACGGATGGTTCCGCTGCATTGACCTCCCGCATCCATTGCTTGAGTTGGCGGCGGGAGGTATGCGTGGAAGCACCTCCGTCAACGCAGAGGACCTCTCGTGGCTTCTCAAACTCCTCGCTCATCAGCGTCGTGCGTCTTCCATATCTTCGCTGTCGTCATCATCTTCATCCTTGTCGCGGCCGCTGAGGTCTGTCTCCTTTCCGCTTCTTGGCCTTGCCAAGGCGTCCTCCCGCCGGACGCTTCTTGCTTGCTCCCCAGCACCTTCCCTGGCCTTCTCTTTGTCGCGCCCGCCGTACTCAGCTCTGCCTTCACATTCGACAAGCTGCTCGACCTTCTTGCAGCTCGAGGTCGTGGCCCTTTGGTGCGGTGGATTTTGCAAGATCGCTTGCGGAGCCGTCCCGCTTGTCGGCGGCCGCCATCGACCGGTGGTTGGCGTCGGCCGCAACCTCCTTGCCGGAGCCACCAGCCTTGGCGTTCTTGTCGCCACCTCCGCTGTCGACTGCTCAACAGCTAACACTTCTCTACTTTTCTTCTTCCTGTTGCCTCGCCGCGCCTTTCTTTGCCGGGCGGTCTCCTCATCGGCCGATCCTGCTTCGCATTCTCTCCGGAGTCTCCTCCTTCTTCAAATACAAGGCACTTTGTCGGCCAAGGCGTACAGCTCACTGACGTCCTTGACTTTACACATCGCCATCTCCTCCCTCATCCTGCGCACATTCTGATGAAATGCGCTGATCACTGCGGCAGGGTGGACGTCTGGGATGTTGTAGTGCACACGGCTGAATCTCTGAATGAACTTGCGCAGGGACTCTCCTTCCTTCTGGGCGAGCAGATGAAGGTCACTCTCTTGGCCATGAGGTTTGTGGCCACCCGTGAAGGCGCCAACAAACTGATGGCACAGATCTGCCAAGAGGATATGGAGCTGTCCGCAAGTGCATGAGCCAAGATCCGACGCTGGGCTTAAGCACGAGCGGAAGTAGTTGGCGAGGATCTTGTCGCCCCGCCCCCCGCAGCCTGCACCGCGATGGTGTAGATGCCGAGGAACTCCGGCGGATGCGCTCTTGCCGCCGCATTTCTCTCGGTACGTCTGGCTTGAAATTTTTTTCTTTGGGCCTTTGGACTTGCCGCAGCTCACGAAAGTGAACGCAGGGCAACCATACCGCGCACGGCAAGTCGCCTCGCTCCTCCGGGCGCTGCCAGACGCCAACAAGGCCCAAGGCTTTGTTTGATCGACGTCAAGGCTTCTCCGGGCCGATGCGAAGTTCGAGCGCCCTCTTGTTGTCGCTCATGAAGAACTTGGCGCTGATCGCGGCGAAGCCATAATCCGGACGACGCGGTGGAGTCGCCGCCGAGGTGGATCCGGTGAGTCGGCGATCTTGGCCTTCATGGCGGAGAGTGCACGGTGGTTGCACCTCCGACAGCTCGCCACCACTGCTCGCGTTTTGTCGCCTCGCCGCAGCAACGATGGCGTTGGTTGCCGCGAGCGCCGCCATTGGCAAAGCCGGCGAGGCTCGATAGTGGCCCTCCACTCTTCGACCTTGTCGGCCATTGGAGGGTAGTCGAGGAGCAGCTGAGCTCTCGCCAGAGCTTCGCTGGAGTAGTGGGTGGCATTGGCGAACGGTGCGAGGAGCGGATATGCTCGACTTCTAACTACGTTAGAAGGAGCAGCACCCCCGTCCGGGCGACCGTATCTCACTCGTGCCAGCATGTTGGCGCGCATGCTGGTCTTGAGGGTCTCGATCCAACGAACGTATGGCATTATGAACGCCATGACGTTGTTGGTCCCGCGTCTCCTGAGATGGGCGCGGGAGATGCGCGGACGCCAAGGTTTGCGGGGCCTTGTCCTTGGACTTGGCAACGTCACGGACACCTTCGTTGGCGGCCGTTCCTCCGCCAGCGTCTGCCCCACCACCCGTTTGCTGCGGTGAGGGTGGGTACGACGCGGACGGCTCTGCTGCCGCCGAAGCCTTCTTCTTCGGTGGCATGTTGAGGAAGATGTTGATGACGCTGCTCGTGTGAACGCCGGATCAGATTCACACGGCCTCGACACCCCTACCGGGCGCGCCAAAGATGTCGTGGAGGCTGATCGCACTCCACGGACACCTATGGGGCCGGGCGGACCAGGCCCCTTTGTGGTTCGAGGGGGGCGGAGATCGCACGAAGAGCGGATCGAGGCGAGGCACACGAGCAGTTTACCCAGCTTCGGAGCTCTCCTGAGAGATAAAATCAAGGAAATATGCCCTAGAGGCAATAATAAAGTTATTATTTATTTCCTTATATCATGATAAATGTTTATTATTCATGCTAGAATTGTATTAACCGGAAACATAATACATGTGTGAATACATAGACAAACAGAGTGTCACTAGTATGCCTCTACTTGACTAGCTCGTTAATCAAAGATGGTTATGTTTCCTAACCATAGACATGAGTTGTCATTTGATTAACGGGATCACATCATTAGGAGTATGATCTAATTGACATGACCCATTCCGTTAGCCTAGCACTTGATCGTTTAGTATGTTGCTATTGCTTTCTTCATGACTTATACATGTTCCTGTAACTATGAGATTATGCAACTCCTGCTTACCGGAGGAACACTTTGGTACTACCAAACGTCACAACGTAATCGGGTGATTATAAAGGAGTACTACAGGTGTCTCCAAAGGTACATGTTGGGTTGGCGTATTTCGAGATTAGGTTTTGTCACTCCGATTGTCGGAGAGGTATCTCTGGGCCCTCTCGGTAATACACATCACTTAGCCTTGCAAGCATTACAACTAATGAGTTAGTTGTGAGATGATGTATTACGGAACGAGTAAAGAGACTTGCCGGTAACGAGATTGAACTAGGTATTGGATACCGACGATCAAATCTCGGGCAAGTAACATACCGATGACAAAGGGAACAACGTATGTTGTTATGCGGTTTGACCGATAAAGATCTTCAGAGAATATGTAGGAACCAATATGGGCATCCAGGTTCCGCTATTGGTTATTGACCAAGAATAGTTCTCGGTCATGTCTACATAGTTCTCGAACCCGTAGGGTCCGTGACGCTTAAGGTTCCGGCGATGCTTATATTATGAGTTTACATGTTTTGATGTACCGAAGGAGTTCGGAGTCCCGGATGAGATCGGGGACATGATGAGGAGTCTCGAAATGGTCGAGACGTAAAGATTCATATATTGGATGATATGTTTAGGCCAAGGGGTCAAGCCCATGAGGCTTTAGGTCGGTGCAAAAAGAGTTTGGCGGAGGCCCGGGGGCCAAACGCCGGAGACCCGGGCGTCTGGCCCGGGGCCAGACGCCGAGGCCCATGGCGTCTGGGCCAGACGCCAAGGATTGTGGCGTTTGGTCCTGGAGTCCGAGTGGGACTCTTACCTTTCGGGCAAAACCGATTTTGAGGAGGCTTTTGCTCCAAGTTTCGACCCCGGGGTCAACATATAAATAGAGGGGCAGGGCTAGCACCAAAGAGACAACAATTGATCCCTTGGATCTCTTAGCCGTGTGCGGTGCCCCCCTCCACCATATTCCACCTCGGTCATATCGTCGCGAGTTTAGGCGAAGCCCTGCGCCGGTAGAGCATCATCATCGTCACCGCGCCGTCGTGCTGACGGAACTCATCGCCGACACTTTGCTGGATCGGAGTCCGGGGATCGTCATCGAGTTGAACGTGTGCTGAACTCGGAGGTGCCGTACGTTCGGTACTTGGATCGGTCGGATCGTGAAGATGTACGATTACATCAACCGCGTTGTCATAACGCTGGCCACGGTCTCACGAGGGTACGTGGACATACACTCTCCCCTCTCGCTATGCATCACCATGATCTTGCGTAGCGTAGGGAAATTTTTGAAATTACTACGTTCCCCAACAAAGTGGCATCCGAGCCTAGGTTTTTATGGTTTGATGTTTTGCACGAAAGTAGAACACAAGTGAGTTGTGGGCGATACAAGTCATACCGCCTACCAAAGCATGTCATACTTTGGTTCAGCGGTATTGTGAGATGAAGCGGCCCGACCGACATTACGCCAGACGCTTACGCGAGACTGGTTTCACTGCTACGAGCACTCGTGCTTAAAGGTGGCTGGCGGGTGTCCGCCTCTCTCACTTTAGTTGAACTGAAAAGTGGCTACGCCCGTCCTTGAGAAGGTTAAACGGAGTCTATTTGACGAAGTATCGTTGTGGTCTTGATGCGTAGGTGAGATTGGTTCTTGCTTAAGCCCGTAGCAGCCACGTAAAATTTGCAACAACAAAGTAGAGGACGTCTAACTTGTTTTTGCAGGGCATGTTGTGATGTGATATGGTCAAGACGTGATGAGATATAAGTTGTTGTATGAGATGATCATGTTTTGTTGAAGTTATCGGCAACTGGCAGAAGCCCTATGGTTGTCTCTTTGTTGCATAAAGATGCAAGTGCCAAATAATTGCTTTACTTTATCACTATGCGATAGCAATAGTTGCAAGAGCAATAGTTGGCGAGACAACCATGTGATGACACATTGATATAGATCAAGATGATGAAGATCATGGTGTCGTGCGGTGACGATAAAGATCATGATGTATTTTGGAGATGGAGATCAAAGGCGCAAGATGATCATGGCCATATCATGTCACATATTTTGATTGCATATGATGTTTATCTATTATACATCTTATTCTTGCTTTGATTGACGGTAGCATTTTAAGATGATCTCTCACTAAAATTATCAAGTAGTGTTCTCCTCGAGTATGCACTGCTTCCAAAGTTCGTCGAGCCGAGACACCACGCGTGATGATCGGGTGTGATAAGCTCTACGTCCATCTACAACGGGTGCAAGCCAGTTTTGCACGCCAAGCAGAATACTCGTGTTATACTTGACGAGCCTAGCATATGCAGATATGGCCTCGAACACGGAGACCGAAAGGTCGAGCGTGAATCATATAGTAGATATGATCAACATAAGATGTTCACCATTGAAAACTACTCCATCTCACGTGATGATCGGTTATGGTTTAGTTGATTTGGATCACGTGATCACTTAGATGCCTAGAGAGATGTCTATCTAAGTGGGAGTTCTTAAGTAATATGATTAATTGAACTTAAATTTATCATGAACTTAGTCCTGGTAGTATTTTTGCAAATTATGTTGTAGATCAATAGCTCGCGTTGTTGCTTCCCTGTGTTTTTATATGTGTTCCTAGAGAAAATTGTATTGAAAAATGTTAGTAGCAATGATGCGGATTGGATCCGTGATCTGAGGTTTATCCTCATTGCCGCACGTAAGAATTATGTCCTTAATGCACCGCTAGGTGATGCACCTATTGCAGGAGCAAATGTAGACGTTATGAACGCTTTGGCTAGCTCAATATGATGACTACTTGATAGTTTAGTGCACCATACTTAACAGCTTAGAATCGGGACTTCAAAGACGTTTTGAACGTCATGGACCATAAGGAGATGTTCCAGAATTGAAGTTAATATTTCAAGCAAATACCCGAGTTGAGAGATATGAAATCTCCAACAAGTTCTATAGCTAAAAGATGGAAGAGAATCGCTCAACTAGTGAGCATGTTCTCGCATTGTCCGGGTACTTCAATCGCTTGAATCAAGTGGGAGTTAATCTTCCAGATAAGATAGTGATTGATGTAATTCTCTAGTCACCATCACCAAGTTAGTAGAACTTCATGATGAACTATAATATGCAAGGGATGATGAAAGTAATTCCCAAGCTCTTCGTGATGCTGAAATCAACGAAGGTAGAAATCAAGAAAAACATCAAGTGTTGATAGTTAACAAGACCACTAGTTTCAAGCAAAGGGAAGAAGGGGAACTTCAATAAGAACGGCAAGCAAGTTGCTGCTCAAGTGAAGAAGCCCAAGTCTGGACCTAAGCCTGAAACTGAGTGCTTCTACTGCAAAGGAAATGGTCACTGGAAGTGGAACTACTCCAAATATTTGGTGGATAAGAAGGATGGAAAGTGAACAAGGGTATATTTGATATACAGGTTATTGATGTGTGCTTTACTAGTGTTTATAGTAGCAACTGAGTATTTGATAATTGTTAGGTTGCTAAGATTAGTAACTCGAACCAGGAGTTATAGAATAAACAAAGACTAGTTGAAGGGAAGTGACGATGAGTGTTGGAAGTAGTTCCAAGATTGATATGATCATCATCGCACACTCCCTATACTTTCGGGATTAGTGTTAAACCTAAATAAATGTTATTTGGCGTTTATGCTGAGCATGAATATGATTTGATCATGTTTATTGCAATATAGTTATTCATTTAAAATCGAGAATAATTGTTGTTCTGTTTACATGAATAAAACCTTCAACGGTCATACACCCAATGAAAATAGTTTGTTGGATCTTGATCGTAGTGATACACATATTCATAATACTGATGCCAAAAGATGCAAAGTTAATAATGATAGTGCAATTTATTTGTGGCAATCGCCGTTTGGGTCATATCGGTGTAAAGCGCATGAAGAAACTCCGTGCTAATGGGTTTTTGGAATCACTTGATTATGAATCATTTGATGCTTGCGAACCGTGCCTTTTTGGCAAGATGACTGAAACTCCGTTGTTCGGAACAATGGAACGAGCCACTGACTTGTTGGAAATAATACATACCAATGTATGCGATCCAATGAGTGTTGATGCCCGTGGCAAGTATCATTATTTTCTGACCTTCACAGATGATTTGAGCAGATATGCGATATCTTCTTGATGAAACATAAGTCCGAAATAGTTGAAAAGTTCAAAGAATTTCAGAGTGAAGTGGAAAATCATCGTAACAAGAAAATAAAGTTTCGCGATCCGATCATGCAGATGAATATTTGAGTTACGAAGTTTGGTCTTCAATTAAAACAAAGTGGAATTGTTTCACAGCTCACGCCACCTGCAACACCACAATGTTATGGTGTGTCCGAACGTCAGAACCGCACTTTATTGGATATGGTGCGATCTATGATGTTTCTTATCGGTTTACCACTATCGCTTTTGGGGTTATGCATTAGAGACAGCTGCATTCACGCTTAATAGGGCACCATCTAAATCCGTTGAGACGACACCATATGAACTATGGTTTAACAAAGAACCTAAGTCAGTCGCTTTAAAATTTTGGAGTTGTGATGCTTATGTGAAAAAGTTTCATCCTGATAAGCTCGAACCCAAATCGGAGAAATGCGTCTTCATAGGATACCCAAAATGTTGGGTACACCTTCTATCACAGATCCGAAGGCAAGACATTCAAGGTTAAGAATGGATCCTTTCTAGAGAAGGAGTTTCTCCGAAAGAAGTGAGTGGGAGGAAAGTAGAACTTGATGAGGTAATTGTACCTTCTTCCTTATTGAAAGTAGTTTATCACGTAAATCAGTTCCTGTGACTACTACACCAATTAGTGAGGAAGCTAATGATGATGATCATGTAACTTCGCATCAAGTTACTACCGAACCTCGTAGGTCAACCAGAGTGAGATCCGCACTGCAGTGGTACGGTAATCCCATTCTGGAGGTCAGGTTACTTGACCATGACAAACCTACGAACTATGAGGAAGCGATGATGAGCCTAGATTCCGCAAAATGGTTTGAGGCCATGAAATCTAAGATATGATCCATGTATGAGAACAAAGTATGGACTTTGATGGATTTGCTCGATGATCGGCAAACCATAGAAAATAAATGGATCTTCAAGAGGAAGACGGATGCTGATAGTAGTGTTATCGTTTCTACAAAGCTAGAATTGTCGCATAAAAGGTTTTCGACAAGTTCAAGATGTTGACTACGATGAGAGTTTCTCACCGTATCTATGCTTAAGTCCGTCTCAATCATGTTAGCAATTGCCGCATTTTATGAAATCTGGCAAATGGATAAACAAAACTGCATTCCTTAATGGATTTATTAAAGAGTTGTATATGATGCAACCAGAAGGTTTTCTAAATACTAAAGGTGCTAACAAAATATGCAAGCTCCAGTGATCCATCTATGGACTGGTGCAAGCATCTCGGAGTTGGAATATACGCTTTAAGTTGATCAAAGCATATAGTTTATACAGACTTGCAAAGGAAGCCTGTATTTACTAGAAAGTGAGGGGAACACTACATCATTTCTGATAAGTATATGTGAATGACATATTGTAGATCGGAAATAATGTAGAATTATTCTCGCAAAGCATAAAGGAGTGTTTGAAAGGAGTTTTTCAAAGAAAGACCTCGGTGAAGCTGCTTACATTGAGCATCAAGATCTATAGAGATAGATCAAGACGCTTGATAAGTTTTTTCAATGAGTACATACCTTGACAAGATTTTGAAATAGTTCAAAATGGAACAAATAAAGAAAGAGTTCTTGCCTCGTGTTACAAGGTGTGAAATTGAGTAAGACTCAAAACCCGACCACGGCAGAAGATAGAAAGAGAATGAAAGTCATTCCCTATGCCTTGGCCATAGGTTCTATAAAGTATGCCATGCTGTGTACCAGATCTATTGTATACCCTACACCGAAGTTAGGCAAGGAGTACAATAGTGATCTAGGAGTAGATCATCGACAGCGGTCAAAATTATCCTTAGTGGAATAAGGATATGTTTCTCGATTATGGAAGTGATAAAAGGTTCGTCAGTAAAGGGTTACGCCGATGCAAGTTTTGACACTGATCTGGATGACTCTAAGTCTCGACCTAGATACATATTGAAAGTGGGAGCAATTAGCTAGAGTAGCTCCGCGTAGCATTGTAGACATAGAAAATTGCAAAATACATAACGGATCTGAATATGAAAGACCCGTTGACTAAGATTCTCTCACAAGCAAAACATGATCACACCTTAGTACTCTTTGGGTGTTAATCACATAGCGATGTGAACTAGATTACTGAATCTAGTAAACCCTTTGGGTGTTGGTCACATGGCGATGTGAACTATGGGTGTTAATCACATGATGATGTGAACTATCGATGTTAATCACATGGTGATGTGATCTAGATTATTGACTCTAGTGCAAGTGGGAGATCAAGGAAATATGCCCTAGAGGCAATAATAAAGTTATTATTTATTTCCTTATATCATGATAAATGTTTATTATTCATGCTAGAATTGTATTAACCGGAAACATAATACATGTGTGAATACATAGACAAACAGAGTGTCACTAGTATGCCTCTACTTGACTAGCTCGTTAATCAAAGATGGTTATGTTTCCTAACCATAGACATGAGTTGTCATTTAATTAACGGGATCACATCATTAGGAGTATGATCTGATTGAAATGACCCATTCCGTTAGCATAGCACTTGATCGTTTAGTATGTTGCTATTGCTTTCTTCATGACTTATACATGTTCCTGTAACTATGAGATTATGCAACTCCTGCCACTGGAGGAACACTTTGGTACTACCAAACGTCACAACGAATCGGGTGATTATAAAGGAGTACTACAGGTGTCTCCAAAGGTACATGTTGGGTTGGCGTATTTCGAGATTAGGTTTTGTCACTCCGATTGCCTGGAGAGGTATCTCTGGGCCCTCTCGGTAATACACATCACTAAGCCTTGCAAGCATTACAACTAATGAGTTAGCTGTGAGATGATGTATTACGGAACGAGTAAAGAGACTTGCCGGTAACGAGATTGAACTAGGTATTGGATACCGACGATCAAATCTCGCAAGTAACATACCGATGACAAAGGGAACAACGTATGTTGTTATGTGGTTTGACCGATAAAGATCTTCAGAGAATATGTAGCAACCAATATGGGCATCCAGGTTCCGCTATTGGTTATTGACCAAGAATAGTTCTCGGTCATGTCTACATAGTTCTCGAACCCGTGAGGGTCCGCAACGCTTAAGGTTTCGATGGCGATGCTATATTATGAGTTTACATGTTTTGATGTACCGAAGGAGTTCGGAGTCCCGGATGAGATCGGGGACATGACGAGGAGTCTCAAATGGTCGAGACGTAAAGATTCATATATTGGATGATATGTTTAGGCTAAGGGGTCAAGCCCATGAGGCTTTTAGGTCGGTGCAAAAGAGTTTTATGGAGGCCGGGGCCAAACGCCGGAGACCTGGCGTCGGCCTGGGCCGACGCCGAGGCCCATGGCGTTCGGGCCAGACGCCAAGGATTGTGGCGTTTGGTCCTCGAGTCCGAGTGGGACTCTTACCTTTCGGCAAAACCGACTTTGAGGAGGCTTTTGCTCCAAGTTTCACCCCGGGCTCAACATATAAATAGAGGGGCAGGGCTAGCACCAAAGAGACAACAATTGATCCCTTGGATCTCTTAGCCGTGCGGTGCCCCCTCCACCATATTCCACCTCGGTCATATCGTCATGGAGTTTAGGCGAAGCCTGCGCCGATAGAGCATCATCATCGCTACCACGCCGTCGTCTTGACGGAACTCATCCCCGACACTTTGCCGGATCGGAGTCCGGGATCGCCATCGAGCTGAACGTGTGCTGAACTCGGAGGTGCCGTGACGTTCGGTACTTGGATCGGTCGGATCGTGAAGACGCATTTACTACATCAACCGCGTTGTCATAACGCTTCCGCTTCACGGTCTCACGAGTGCGTGGACATACACTCTCCCCTCTCGTTGCTATGCATCACCATGATCTTGCGTGTGCGTAGGAAATTTTTTGAAATTACTACGTTCCCCAACAAAAACTCCTACTGCTGCTTGTTTGATGTATTGTTTTCTTGCTAGGGAGCGATGAGAGCTACAAAACCTAGCGTGAGTGTATCTGGTCTCTGGTGAGTCGAATGAACCGAAACTCGAACCGAACCCCTTCTACGTTGCGCATGGGCCTCCTTTTATATGCTCAAGGGGTCTCCGACAGGTGGCAACATAGGCAGGGGTACAAATGTAAAACAGGAGTTGGTACACCTACTCGAGCGAGTGTACGCGCAAAATACCTAACTCGACGGCAAGGGACAAAGCAATAAATGCCGGTCGTGTCGCCCCAAACAAAGGCTTGAGACCGTCAGTGCGCCTCCGCCGCCACGATGGCAAGCTTGTCAGCGCCGCTTATCGCTGCTCTCCGCTGGCTGCACAGCCTCTCGACACGCGCGCATGGAACGGTCCCATGGTGACACGTCGCTGGATGAGCTGGAGCGGAGATGGAGAGAGGTTGCTTGCCGCGGCAAGCGCCTTGCCGCAGCCGAATCCTTGTCACGTCCGGAGGCTTGTCGCGCTTCGGGCCTTCCCGGCAAGCTCCTCTTGCCGGGGCCTTGTCTTCTGTATGCCTTGAGTGGCCTTCCCGACAAGCTCCTCTTGCCGGGGCCTTGTCTTCTTAATCAAATACTTTGTTCTTGAATGGCTCCAAAGGAACCACGGAGGATCTTGGCGGTGACGAGGCAAACCCTACCGCGGGGTGCTACAACTGTCCGTGCACGAGTACGGGATACTAGGGTACCCCTACTCTAGTACCCCGACAAATATATTCTAACTTTATGATAACAACACATGCTCTTATATTTTAGCTCTCCGATGCCATGCAAAGTTATCCTCTTCATACCCACAACGTAGTTTTATTTCTCGTTTCTAGTTGGAAGCAAACGTTCGGTGTAATGAGACTCGTGTCGATGGCAGATAGGACTTGAGAGAATATTGATCTTACCTTTAGCTCCTTGTGGGTTCGAAACTCTATACTTATCACTTCCACCTTTGGGAATTGCTACGATGATTCCCTGCACTTGGGGATTATCAAGACGTCATCATGTTGAACCTGTGCTGAACATGGAGGTGCCGTACGTTCGGTACTTGGATCGGTTGGATCGTGAAGACGTTCGACTACATCAATCGCATTACTAAACGCTTCCGCTTTCGGTCTATGAGGGTACGTGGAGACACTCTCCCGTCTCGTTGCTATGCATCTCCTAGATAGATCTTGTGTGATCTTAGGATTTTTTTTGAATTACTACGTTCCCCAATAGTGGTATCCGATCCAGGTCTATGCGTATATGATATGCACGAGTAGAACACAAAGTGTTGTGGGCGATAATAGTCAGACTGCTTACCACCAACCACTACAAACAAAATACACTTCCGTGATGATAGGTGTTTGTCACAGTAGGTCACGTCTTCTGTCATGCATGTACATCCATGACGATTTTATGACAGAATCAAGATAGTCATACATGTGTTGTCGTAGAAGTGTTCAATGACATTACCAAAATTATCATCACGGAAGTGTCCACTTCCTTGACGATAAATGGCGCGTCATGGAAGTGCTTTCGTCAAGGGTGACCGACACGTGGCATCCATCCTAACAGGTTGCTGTTAAGCTATCAAGTACGGTTTTGGATCCGATAACCTGCTAACAGCCCGGACCAATGAGGATTTTCCACGTGTAAAATTCTCATTGGCCGGAGGAAACACGTGTGGGCTCACCGTTGGGATAGATGTCGTCCATTCATTGGACAGGAGGCGCCTATGATACGTCGACACGTGGCACAACCCAACAGAGGCCCATTCTGATGAAAAGGCCGGCCCGTTTGACTTGGTCAAAAGGTAATGAGCCGGCCCACGTAAATCCTGTTAACGGCCTGTTCGTATATAGCCCATTTACGGCCCGCTAACTCATGGCCTGTTATGGCCTATCGGAAAAAGCCCAGTAGCTTCATATGGGCCATCCAATATGATTCTAGCCTATTGTAACTTCCAGCCCATGTATGGCCCATGATGTCTTTCCGCCCATATGAGGCCATTTGTAACTCTTGGCCCATTAACGGCCCGTGGTGAATCTGGCCCGCAATGAACAGTGTACCGCTTTATACCCATCAACGGCACATTATTCCATTGGGCTGTTTCCAACTCGTGTTATCTTTCGGCCTTCTCAGGGCCCATTTGTTCTTGGGCTCATTTCCAGCATTCGGTTACTTACGGCCCATTACTGGCCTTTTCTGCTTGTGGGCCAAATTCAGCTTGTGGTTACAATCGGCCCATTTGCGGCCCGTTAATCTGTTGGGCCATTTTCATAGCGTCATCAAAAACGGCTGATTAACGATGGCCCGTTATTGTCAGCCCATGAACGGATGATTCCAAATCAAGCCCGTTTACGGCCCATAATGCAGTCTGTTATTGGCCCATGTTTGGCCTATCGATCATACGGCCCGTAGAAGGCCCATTGATGCTACGGCCCGTAAAAGGCACATTGTTTCTACAGCCCTTAGAAGGCCCATTGTTTCTACGGCCCGTAGGAGGCCCATGGTAACTACAGTAAATATGTAGCCCATGGTTATTGTGGCCTAGTTTCTAAAAATAGGTTATTGCGGCCACTAGCAAACCGCATAAAAAGAACTGCACTGACTACAAGCAAAAAAACAAGACAACAAGGAAATAAATAAGCAAGAAACTTATGCTAGGCTATCACGGTTATTACACATATTACATCCACTGGGCATCGAAGTTCGCCACCAGTGCAAATATGGGGAACAAAGCAGCATATCATATACATTGGTTGTCAAAGTTGGCGACCAGTGCAAGTAAACCCCGCAGCAAAACAAGTCCAGAAGTAAAACCACTTCAGAAGATCTCAAGAAACAATATCCTGGTTACCCATAATGCTGGCAAGATGTTTAGCAAGCTTATTAACTTTCTCTTGTTTGGCGCTTAAATCCTCCAAATACTTTGTTGCACCGTGAAAGTATGCATCTGAATTCTGCAGGGACTTCCTCAGTCCTTCAGCTTCCTATCGCAGCACATCTGGTCGATGTATTTCAGCTTGAAGTTGAGACTCAAGAAGACGAACTGATTCAGGCAGTGAGTTCAAAGAGCTTGTGCCAGCAGTAGTGGCCAGTAACCCAAACACTACATCAAGACAAGACTTTTGGGTTCTCTCACTATCGTCAAGATAGTTTTTATCAGCTTCCCTGGAGACCGACAGGGATGTCTCACTATCTTAAACCTTATCTGCATCACTCCCGTTACCATTGCATAACGGGGTAATGTTCTCCAATATTTTGTCTGCATTCTAAAAGAGAAACAAGCAGACACATCACAGGTTTACCATGTTGTATATGAAACTCATTTTGGTAAATCAGTTTAGTAGTAAAGTGGACAGGATAGCAGCATGAAACAAACATATATCTATGTACCATGGTCACTTTATTGTCTATATCATTCTATTTTTTGTTGCCAAATCAAGATAGAGACACGGTCCAAATAATATTTGTTCAAGACAAAGCGGAATAGACAGAATATAAGTGTGGGAAACTATAGAGCAATAACAACACTTGTAATGTGATGACATGAGAACATAACTGTTTATTCAATTGAAACTGAAATCAACATAGAGCAAGTTACAACAGCAAACCAGTTAAAGAAACAGGTTTAAAACATACATGTTGCGCCATTGGAGTTTCAATTCCATCCTTCAAATTTGAAAATAGTTGGTCTGAGTAAATACAGTGATGCAAGAGCAAAGGAGTATGAACCATAGCTACGTAACTCCGACTTGAGAACAATTCTTCTTCTCCTTTAAGCGTTGAGTTGGGATTCAAGTGGTGGTCCTCGTGCTTTGGGCAATCGCAGTTCCCTTTACTAAATGCTCGTGTTTGCATGCTCTGTGGTGGAGACGGTGTTGTGTCAACTGGAAATGGGTTACTATCTGCTGGGCTTGGGGTTAGAAGGGGTATAGCTGGTTCTCTGTCCAACTGAGTAGGGGTACAATCTGCAAGAGTCTGGGTTATGTGTGGTGCGGCTGGTTCTTGGGCAAGTACAATCGTGGTTCTATCTGCATCAACTGGTACCACTATCTTTTCTGAAGACCGTGTTGTTACTCCCTTGGATACTATCATCACCCTCTCCAGTTCAAATGGCTGATATACAAGAAAAGTAATTGAATCTACAGACATTGTATGATAGACAGGTGCAATGGATAGTGGGGAATAAAAGAGGGCATGAAATAATTCACATTTATGTTGTCTAACCAAACAGGATAGCATGACACGATTTCACATATATGATGGCTAACTAAACATGATAGCATGACACAATTTCACATTATGATGGCTAACTAAAAAAGATGGAAAGACATAGTTCAAATTATGATGATTATGTAAACAGGATGACATGATATAACTATATTGTGTTTATTAAATAGGTTGGCATGCCATAATTCACATACATGCTACCTATGGAAACATGATAGCATGATATAATTCACAGATAGAATGACATAATTCAAAATATGATGACTGTAAACACTAAACAGGATGAGATGATATAACTATATGATGTCTATATTAAATGGGTTGCCATGCCATAATTCAGATAGATGCTGTGTATGCAAACATGATGGCATGATATAATTCAAATATATGATTTATATAGTAATGAAGTAAGCAGATGGCAATCCATATATGATGCAAAAACTAAGCAATGCAAGACAACATGCATGACATGGGTAATATAACCCTACCAAATTTGAGCATAGACCTCAGGGAGAAATAGGACTGGTCATCAGTCTCTGAATCCTCCTCTGAGGAGCTCTCTGTAACCAGCAAGATGTCTGCTTCAGCAGGTAGCATTGTCTGTGTCGGTGTGGAACGACACCTATGGGATCAGTAGTCAGCACAAGGATCGTTTACCCAGGTTCGGGTCGCGAGGATGCGTAAAACCCTAGTCCTGCTTTGGTGGGTGTATTTCAGAGAGTTCTTGAGCTCTCGAACTAGCTATGGTGAGTGCGTGGTTCAAAAGAGCCGAATCCTTTCCCAGTATGCCATGGGCCTCCTTTTATACGTGAAAGGGCTGCCACAGTGGCATACAGGAGGTGGAAAGGCGTACAGTATTGCGAGCTTATTGCTCGCTTTACAGGACAAGTTGCATTTAATGTGCCGCTGAGGTGTCCCCTAGATTTATCGAGGATGGGGGTGAGGCCCATCCCGTCCGTCGCCGCTCCTCCTCACTTCGACACGCCGCCCAGCGATGCGTCTTGGCGCCATGTAGGCGTGCAGCAGGCGAGGTGGCGCGGTGGTAGGTCCTTCATGAAGATTTGCATGCCGCCACGCAGGCGCCTGCTGAGTTGGCCTAGAAGCTGCATGTTGCCACGCAGGTGCCTGCCAAGCTGGTTTGGGCTGGCAGCTGCATGCGAACGGCGATGGAGACTTGGCTGGTGCGGGATCGGGCAAAGTGGTCCTGGCCGGGCGATTTCGGCGAGAGCCTTGCCGGGGGGCCCGGCAAGGGTCTTGCCGTGGCGTGCTGTCGTCCCCGGCAAGAATCTTGCCGGGGGGGTCTCGTGGCTCTCCTCGGCATGGATCTTGTCGAGGGTCGTTGTCTTCTGATCCTCATCTGATCTTGAATATTTCTTCACAAAGATCTGCATGCCACCACAGAGGTGCCTCCCGAGCACTGTCCCCACGTGGCTGATGGTGTTGGGGACGTGGGCTCAAGGGTGGATCGCCCTGTTGGTGTTTGGGCGTGCTGCCCCGGCAAGAGTCTTGCCGGGGCTGCTGAGGCAGTCCCCGGCAAGGATCTTGCGCGGGAAACTGCTCCGCCCCTCTGCTTCTTTGCGTTCTTGGTCTTGGCGTCGCTCTGGCTGTCTTGGGCTTCGGTTTTGCCTTGGTTTACCTCCCCTGTTCTGCTTGGTGTGACCGTGGGCGCGGCTCCGACTGCACGTGCATCGGTAAAGGGGTACAAAGGTGCGCCCCTTCTTTTGTACATTGACAGGAGCCCCCAGGCCTGGGCCACACATAAGCGCGACGCATTGTTGGGCCAGGCCCAAAACGATGTGTGGGCAGGCGGGGCGGTTTTTTTACCGCGGTAAAAACTTTTCGCGTGCTTCGCTTCCAACGACCCACGCGCGGCGTGTCATAGCGTGGAGGGATGCGCGTGACGTGGGCGGCATGCGTGGGGTGGTTCCTGCAAGCATGCGTCACATCATAGTAAATGGGCAGCGCAGCTCGCGGCTTCCCCATAAAAAGGGATAACCGTGAGCACATTGTTCCTTTATCCTTCATGCAATCCCAAACTCGGAAGCCTCCGCTCGTCTTCCTCTTCTTCCCCAAGCTTCACCCTCGCTCGCCGCCGTTGCATTCCCACCGCCCTCTGCTTTGCCCTTCTCCCCCAGCCGCCATGGTGCCGAAATCCGTCAAGGGCAAGGGTGTCGCTAAGGATGCCGAAGCGGCGGAGCCGCCGGAGAGTGCGTGTGCGATGCAGCAGACGCAATCCGCCCTCTTCCCCTCGACAGTTGACGTGTTTGAGCTTCGGGAAGCCTTGAAGCCCTTGTGGGGGGTGAAGATGGGGGGAGAGAAGTCGGGGCATCCAGCCACGCACGTCATCCCTGCCAACTGCACCCAGGCCGCCCCAAATCGGTACCCCTTTTTTGTTGACTATTTTTCCTGCGGGCTTTGTCCGCCCTTCTCCGATTTCTTCAGCGACATCATGCACACCTTTGGCTTCCACCTCTTGGATTTTACCCCGAATGTGGTGGCGTGCATGGCCCTTTTCGTGCACCTCTGCGAGGGTTTCGCCGGGGTGCACCCCAACACGGCGCTCTTTCGCCATTACTTCTTCCCCTGAATCCAGACGGGAGGCGCCATTTCTGGTTGCGTCACCTGGATCCCAAGGTCCAAGGGAGCGTACCCGGATGGCGCCATGAAGGAGAGGTGGGAAGAATGGCGGGGCCGGTGGTGCTGGATCGAAGAGAAGGACCCGCCAGCGTTCTGCGAAGTTCGCCAGGCGCCGCCGGTTCGCAGAAGCGATTGGAGTGACGTCGGAAGAGGGGGGCGGGGCTATTGACCCTCCGGCCACGGGGAGAGGGCGAGTCCTGCGGTGGGCTGCTTCCGGCGAGCCGGTGCAGCCCGTCAGGGCCGCATGGCGGCCAAAATCCCTGGAGGAGGTCGCGCGTCAGACGAGGGCAGCGGCGGCGAAGAAGGTGGTGAAGGCCGCGGCTGCGAGGAAGAAGGCATCTGCTTCTTCTTCGTCCATGCGCCCGCAGACTCTGCCCTCCTTCCTTCCTCCGGCAGACGCTGACGCGGGGGTCACTTTTGACTACGGATCCCTCAGCCCAAGGAGGAAGAGGAAAATAACAGAGGAGGAGGTGGACGACGAGTAAGTATCTGACCTCTTCTCATCATCTCTGTCTCCTCGATCTGTGTTGCTTGTCTTGACTTGTTCTCATCTTCGCAGGGACGCGGAGACGCTGGCCCAAAGGGTGAAGAGGGCCAAGACCTCGGCGGACGGCCAGCCCCCAGCTGGTACATCAAGGGCGCCACTGGTGGTGTTGAGCAGCCCGGACAGCAGCCCCCAGCGTAAGTTCATTACCCTTCCCTCGCCGACATGTGTTGGGGTTATGGTACTTTGGTGCTGACCTTGTCGGGTATGCAGGAGGAGCCGCAGAGGGCTACTCCCAACACGCCTCCCCTATCAACCACGCCACCCCGAGGGGCGTCTCCGGCAAGGGCGCCAAGCACCGAGCCTACGCACATGGAGGAGGAGGAGGAGAACTTGGGTGCTGGCGGCTTTGCCTCGACGCCAAATGTTGGCGGGAAGGGGACTCCTTTTTCCCAGCCTGGTACTGGCGCTGGTAATTCGCTCGCCTCTCGTCCCTGTTCCTTTTGAAGGAAATATGCCATAGAGGTAATAATAAAGTTATTATTTATTTCCTTATATCATGATAAATGTTTATTATTCATGCTAGAATTGTATTAACCGGAAACATAATACTTGTGTGAATACATAGACAAAACAGAGTGTCACTAGTATGCCTCTACTTGACTAGTTCGTTGATCAAAGATGGTTATCTTTCCTAACCATTGACATGAGTTGTCATTTGATTAATGGAATCACGTCATTAGGAGAATGATGTGATTGACTTGACCCATTCTGTTAGCTTAGCACTCGATCGTTTAGTATGTTGCTATTGCTTTCTTCATGACTTATACATGTTCCTATGACTATGAGATTATGCAACTCCCGTTTACCAGTGAAACACTTTGTGTGCTACCAAACGTCACAACGAATCGGGTGATTATAAAGGTGCTCTCATGTGTCTCCGTAGGTACTTGTTGGGTTGGCGTATTTCGAGATTAGAATTTGTCACTCCGATTGTCGAAGAGGTATCTCGGGCCCACTCGGTAATGCATCACTTAAGCCTTGCAAGCATTGCAACTAATGAGTTAGTTGCTGGATGATGTATTACGGAATGAGTAAAGAGACTTGCCGGTAACGAGATTGAACTAGGTATTGAGATACCGACGATCGAATCTCGGGCAAGTAACATACCGATGACAAAGGGAACAATGTATGTTGTTATGAGGTCTGACCGATAAAGATCTTCGTAGAATACGTGGGAGCCAATATGAGCATCCAGGTTCCCTATTAGTTATTGGCCAGAGACGTGTCTCGGTCATGTCTACATAGTTCTCGAACCCGTAGGGTCCACACGCTTAAAGTTAGATGACGGTTATATTATGAGTTTATGTGTTTTGATGTACCGAAGGAGTTCGGAGCCCCGTATGAGATCGGGGACATGACGAGGAGTCTCTAAATGGCCGAGACGTAAATATCGATATATTGGACGACTATATTTGGACTTCGGAAAGGTTCCGAGTGATTCGGGTATTTATCGGAGTACCGGAGAGTTACGGGAATTCACCGGGGAGAGGTATTGGGCCTTATTGGGCCATACGGGAATAGAGGACGGAGGCCAAAAGGAAGGAGGCGCACGCCCCCCCCTCTGGTCCGAATTGGACAAGGGGTGCAGCCCACTTTTCCTTCTCCCTCTCCTCCTCTTTCATTCTCTCCTACTCCAACAAGGAAAAGGAGGAGTCCTACTCCCGGTGGGAGTAGGACTCCCCCCTTGGCGCGCCCTCCTCTTGGCCGGCCGCCTCCCCCCCTTGCTCCTTATATACGGGGGCAGGGGGCAACCCATAGGCACAACGATTGATCCCTTGGATCTCTTAGCCGTGTGCGGTGCCCCCCTCCACCATAATCCACCTCGATAATATCGTAGCGGTGCTTAGGCGAAGCCCTGCGTCGGTAGAACATCATCATCGTCACCACGCCGTCGTTCTGACGGAACTCTCCCTCAAAGCTCGGCTGGATCGGAGTTCGAGGTACGTCATCGAGCTGAACATGTGCTGAACTCGGAGGTGTCGTACGTTCGGTACTTGATCGATCGGATCGTGAAGACGTACGACTACATCAACCGCGTTTTGCTAACTCTTCCGCTTTCGGTCTACGAGGGTACGTAGACAACACTCTCCCCTCTTGTTGCTATGCATCACCATGATCTTGCGTGTGCGTAGGAAATTTTATGAAATTACTATGTTCCCCAACACCTTTTTCTTTCTTGCTGACCCTTGGTCTTGGCCTTGCCTCACCCCCTTCTTCGGTGTCCAGATTCCTCCTCGGTGAACCTAGAGGACGTGGACGCCGTCATCGAGGACGTCACCAAGGCCGCCGAGGCGGACGCTGAAAGGATCGCTGCTGAGGAGGCCGTCGAGGGCGCTGCTGAGGACGCTGCCAAGGGGCCTGCCGGGGAGGTCGGCAAGGCCACCGCTGAGGAGTCTGGCAAGGGGCATGTCGGGGAGGCCAGCAGGGCCGCTGCCGAGGAGGAGGAGGAGGAGGTGGCTGATGACCAGCCTTCCTCCTGTGCTGCTTCCGGCTCCGTCACGTACCTAAGGGTGAGTGACGACTTGTTCATCCACCTTCCAGGCGCGTTGAGCACCAGAGCACCCATCGAGGGAGAGGTGTTCGACGATGAAGTGCTTGCCGCCGCCGGGCTTGAGGTCGTCAACGAGCTGAGCGTCGGTGGCGACGGCTCGCAGGAAGAGCGGCTCCTCCACGCCATGGGCGCCAGCTTCCGGAAGCTCCAGGCGCTCCATCGCGCCCTCCTGGACAAGGCTAAGTCCAGGACGGTGGTGGTGGAGAAGGCGGAGGCAGACCTCCAGAAGCGCGTCACCGAGATGCAGGACTAGTTCCGTGAGGCTCGCGACGAGCTGAAAGCCGCCCAGGGGGAGCTGGCCAAGCGTGACGTGGAGCTCACCATGAAGCTGGCCGATATCGAGAAGGCCCAGGAGACGGCGGCAGGCTTGGCCGCGGCAGCCGAGGCCGCCCGAACACAGAACCAGTCCATGCTGAACTCTCAGGAAGAGGACCTCGCCGCGCGCGAGGAGAAGCTTGCCGCCACGCTTCACGGCAAGGATGAAGATGTGGAGAAGCTTGTCTTGCAGCAGACCAGTGAGCTTGAGCATAGGCACAAAGAGGCGCTCCATGCTCACGCCCAGGTTCACGCCGACAAGGTAAAGGAGCTGGAGGCAGAGCGGGGCAGGCTGAAGGAGCAGGCCTTGAAGCTGTCCCAGGAGAAGGACACGCTCAACATCGCCCTGACGGAGGCGCGGGGCGGCGCCATCAGCAGGGCTGGGGAGCTCTCCGAGGCCAACAAGTCCGTCGAGGACCTCACGCTGAAGCTGGAGGGCCTCGAGGGGATACTCACGGAGGCCAAACCCTGGGAGGGGATCCTGGCCAAGGAGCTGGAGACCGAGAAGCAGCTGCAGAAGAACGAGGCCACCAAGCACAAGGATTTGAAGGAGGGCATGAAGCGCTGGATCGGCCGCCTCGAGGACATTGCCGGCAAGATCACCGCGCGGTTGGCTACCATGGGGATGCCAAGCGTGACGTACGCCCCAGAGCGCAGCAGGACCACCAACGCCAAGTTGACCTTGTTCTTCGAGTGTGTTATCAGGGCCCTGGAGCAGCTTCACGCGAACCGGGCGGCCTCGCTAGCCGACGAGGCCCGGAGGCTTTGCCAGGGCGCCATGACCAAGGTTCTCACCAAGGTGGCACACTGGTACCCCGACCTCGACTTCGACGCCGCGCTGGAGAGCTTGCCGGAAGGTACCGACCTCGCGCCGCTCAGGGAGCGCATCAAGCCCATCATCAGTCGTGTCGGCGGAATTCTGAGGGGGAGGGCCAGCGCCGGGATTAGGCACCCCGTTTCTTATCGCCGCTACAGGTTCACAACCAAGACAATTGCTATCTCTAGTTAGAACCGCAGCAACAATTTGATGTAATATGACTCTGCAGCATGTTTAATATCATGCATGTTATTTTCCCGTTCGATTTTTCCTTTGTGTGTCCACCCTACGTTAACCGGGTAGGTTTGCCGGTGCGTAAACCCAGGGTGGCGTCTTGGGGATGGATCCCCATTGGCCTGCCGGGTGTGCTTGCTGCCAGGCGAACCACCTTATCGCCCTTAGCGCGGCCGCCCGAACTATCGAGTTTGACTCGAGTCAAAGTCGGGAGTGTTGCCAAGTGCGGAAGGCTACCCAGCCACTCTCGAAGCGGCCGCTTTGAGCTGTTGCGCGGACTCGAAACAGAACAAGGGCGTTACCAATTGCGGGGGGGGGGGGGGGCCTTTGCGTGGAGGTTTATCAAACATAGGCAAGATCTCCGAGGATGATAACCTTATATATAAAAGGAAGTAACTCAAAGTTCCGAATAACTTAGTTTTTCTGCTGCCGCGCTGGCGTCCTTCGCGTTCGCAGGCGGCGCCCCTTTTCTCCCGGCCATCTCCTTCTTGGGAGTCATTGCGATGAGGAATTGGTAGGCAAACTACTAGAACAGATTCTCACAATTGCGCTCCCCTACCTGGCGCGCCAAAGATATCGGTGTGGAACGACACCTATGGGATCACAAGAATCCCTACTACGGTTGTCGGGGCGCAGGGTTACGAGAAGGGCAGGATCAGTAGTCAGCACAAGGATCGTTTACCCAGGTTCGGGCCGCGGGGATGCGTAAAACCCTAGTCCTGCTTTGGTGGGTGTATTTCAGAGAGTTCTTGAGCTCTCGAACTAGCTATGGTGATTGCGTGGTTCAAAAGAGCCGAATCCTTTCCCAGTATGCCATGGGCCTCCTTTTATAGGAGAAAGGGGCTACCACAGTGGCATACAGGAGGTGGAAAGGCGTACAGTATTGCGAGCTTATTGCTCGCATTACAGGACAAGTTGCATTTAATGCGCCGCTGAGGTGTCCCCTACCTTTATCGAGGACGGGGGTGAGGCACGTCCCGTCCGTCGCCGCTCCTCCTCGCTTCGACATGCGCCCTGGCCAGCGATGCGTGCGGTGGCATGTAGGCAGGCAGGCAGCTGAGGTGGCACGGTGGTAGGGCCTTCACGAAGATCTGCATGCCGCCACGCAGGCGCCTGCTGAGTTTGCCTGGAAGCTGCATGTTGCCACGTAGGTGCCTACCCAGCTGGTTTAGGCTGGCAGCTGCATGCGAACAGCGGTGGAGACTTGGCTAGTGCGGGCCTGGCAGTGGTCATGCTGGCGTCTTCGGTGAGAGCCTTGTTGTGGGGCGGCAAGGGTCTTGCTGCATGTGTGGCCATCATCCGGCAAGAATCTTGCCGGGGGTCTCGTGGCTCTCCTCGGCAAGGATCTTGTCGAGGATCGTTGTCTTCTGATCCTCATCCAATCTTGAATATGTCTTCACAAAGATCTGCATGCCACCACGGAGGTGCCTCCCGAGTCCCCGCCCCCACACGGTGATGGTGTTGGGGACGTAGGCTCAAGGGTGGCTCGCCTGCTGGTGTTTAGGCGTCTTGGCCCGGCAAGAGTCTTGCCGGGGCTGCTGAGGCAGTCCCCGGCAAGGGTCTTGCCGGGGGAAACTACTCCGCCCCTCTGCTTCTTTGCGTTCTTGGTCTTGGCATTGCTCTGGCTGTCTTGGGCTTCGGTTTTGCCTTGGTTTACCTCCCCTGTTCTGCTTAGTGTGACCGTGGGCACGACTTCGACTGCCCGTGCATAGGTAAAGGGGTACAAAGGTGCGCCCCTTCTTTTGTACACCGACAGTCTACTCGGAATACCTTGTTTTCACTCCAGATACTTCCATCACCGCTTCAAATGGCTGATGCACAGGAAGAGTAGTTGAATATACAAACGTTGTCGACAAATGGAACACGTAATACAAAAAATGATAGCATGATATAATTCACATACATGATGATTGGCTAAACAGCATGGCATTGCATAATTCACATATATAATGCCTTTGCAACAAGATATCATTGCATAATTCACATATATAATGTCTTGCAACAACATGGCAATGCATAATTCACATATATGGTAATTAGACACTAAACATGTGGCATTCACACAAAGCATGTCTAAACTAATCAAATGACATAGCAATGCAAGACACCATACGCACGATATGAGCAACATAACCCTGCCAAGTTAGAGCATACACCTCGGGGGGGGGGATAGGACTGGTCATCTATCTCTGAATCCTCCTATGAGGAGCTATCTGTAACCAGCGAGATATGCACTTCATCAGATAGCATAGTCTGCTCTGAAGACCTTATTTTCACTCCATAATTTTCCATCACCGTGTCAAATGGCTAATGCACACGAAGAGTAGTTGAATGTACTACCATTGTTGACAAATGTAATACGTAACGAAAAAAGGATTGCCTGATATAATTCACATATAAGATGACTGGCTAAGCAAGATGGCATTGCAAAATTCACATATATGATGCCTGGCTAAACAAGATGGCGTTGCATAATTCACATAAATGATGACAAAAATAAACAGACGGCATTCACACAAAGCATGTCTAAACTAAGCAGATGACATATTTGACGTATAAAGTAAGAAATGCAAGGCACCATATGCATGATATAACCAACATTAGCATGCCAAGTTAGAGCGAAGACCTCAGGGGGTAAATAGGAGTGGTCTTCTCCTTCTGACTCCCCCTCGGAACAAATATCTTCCTCTCGATTACAACCCGAAATGGGTGGCGGGGGGCTGCCTTTGCGCCTACCATGGAGTGACGTCTGCATGAAATTTTATTGCCACGCAAGGCTCGTCTCTTTTGTTCCACATGTTCAGCTCCATTGTGTACAATAATTGACATGCATAGGAATAAAACACAGTGAGATTATGTAAGGAGTGCATGCAGAAATCTAGAGTGATGGTAGAAACCTGTGGAGAAACCAAAAACCAATGATAGCAGGCAGATAATGGCTTCAGTTAAAAAATACTGATAATGGATTCTTTATTGTTTGTTTCCCACCCAACATGAAACTCATAGTAGACACCAGAGATTAACCAGATAGTAGGTAGATACTATTGATTTTGGCCCCTATATGTACCCCACAACCATTTAAAACTTCAAGTTTGACCATTAGTTTGGAGCTGACTCAGAGTCTAATCAGTGAGCAGGGCGATAAAGTAGCATGTAATATTAAGCGATGCATAATGTAAGCAGACACAGAAGAGTGCGACCTCTCTTGCGGACCCCTGTAGTCCTCGAGGTCATCTGCTCGGTTGATGATGGTAATGCAGTTGTCATGGCTGCCTGCGGAGGGGAAGAAGATCTGAGGCGGCGAAAGAAAGTCTGGAGGCCGGATCCCTGCTGTGCCTGACCCTTCTATCGTTGGAGCAGCTGAGCTGGGGTGGACGATGGTGCAGCAAGAGCGGGACAAACCACACAAGGTTTTCTTTGACAACTATTTGTAAGAGAAGTAATTCTGTAAGGGCTCATTTGAATTGGAGGATTCTAAAAACGTAGGGATAGGAAATACACAGTAATAGGATAGAAATGCACGTGCAAAACAGAGAATTTAAAAACACAGGATTTTTGCCAATCTGGGTGTTTGGTTCACAAGAATTGGAAGATCATAGGATGCAAAGAAGCATGGTGAGATTAAGTCAAACCACAAGAAAATGTACGGTTATAATGCTATTATGCTACTATCTCTTAGTCTTGTGCTTCATGAATAGGAATTTGAAAAGGAGGACAAGTGGATATTAAAATTCCTACGGTTTTTCTTTCAAAGAGACACTAAAGGAACAAATCCTACAATTTTCCTTTGCTCCATTCCTTTAAACCAAATGCATGAATAGTAGTACCATAGGAAACTTTCCAATTCCTATGTTTTCCCTTCACTTTTCCTTTCAAGCACTGGTGATTCTAGTAGGTAGGCTTGAACAAGGAAAAGCCTACACTCAAAAAATGTTTTTGTGCTACTTCTACTACTTTGGACCCAGGCCACTGCCCTACTAGCTCAACTCCCAGGCCCATCAACAAATGCATAGCTCAAATGTGCAGAGATAAATAATGATGGATAGCTAAGTTGCCTGGTCCCTCACTGCTTGTCATATAGGAGGAGAAACTAATCATATTTCACGTTACTACGTGTGCTCAGTGGACTATATATAACATGTAGAGTAAAAAAGAGATGCAACAAGTGTATAACCTCTTTGGCGAAGCCATGTCGATCTCAGCGTGATTGGGTTGGTCGGTGAGGATGATCCGACTGACTTGGTGTCGGTGGGAAACGACACCTATGGGATCACGGGAATCCCTACTACGGTTGTCGGGGAGCAGGGTTGTGAGAAGAGCAGGGATAATAGTCAGCACTAGGATCGTTTACCTAGGTTCGGGCCAGCGAGGATGCGTAAAACCCTAGTCCTGCGTTGGTGGATGTATTGAGTGTTATTGAGCTCTCCAACTAGCTATGGTGGTTGTGTAGTTCAAAAGAGTTGAATCCCTCTCCAGTACGCCATGGGCCTCCTTTTATAGTCGAAAGTGGCTGCCACAGTGGCACACAGGAGGTGGAAAGTCCTACAGTACTACGAGCTTATCGCCTGTATTACAGGACAAGACACATTTAATGCGCCGCTGAGGTGTCCCCTGGTTTTATCGGGGATGAGAGCGAGGCCCGTCCCATTCGTCGCTGCTCCTCCTCGCTTCGACACGCGCCCTGGCCAGCGATGCGTGCGGCTCCATGTAAGCAGGCAGGCAGCTGAGGTGGCGCGGTGGTAGGGTCTTCACGAAGATCTGCATGCCGCCACGCAGGCGCCTGCCGATCTGTCTTGGAAGCAGCATGTTGCCACGCAGGTGCCAGCCTAGCTGGTTGGGCTGGCCGCTGCATGCGAACGGCGGTGGAAAACTTGGCTGGCGCAGGCCTGGTAGTGGCCCCGCTGATGTCCTCGGCAAGGGCCTTGCCAGGGGCCCGGCAAGGGTCTTGCCGTGGCGCGCAGTCATCCCCGGCAAGGATCTTGCCAGGGGTCTGGTGGCTTTCCTCGGCAAGGATTTCGCCGAGGGTCGTCGTCTTCTGGTCCTCATCTGATCTCATGTGTCTGTGATCTTGACAAAGATCTGCATGCCATCACAGAGGTGCCTCCAGAGCCCCGGTCCAACCGTAGTTAGTTGGGTTGGAACCCGTGGGCTCAAGGGTGGCTCGCTTTGTTGGTGTTTGGGAAAGTTGCCCCGGCAAGGTTCTTCCCGGGGCCACGGAGGCCTGCCCCCGCAAGGGCCTTGCCGGGGGACTCCACCCCGCCCCTTTTCTATCTTGTGACTTTCGTACACTGACAGGAGCCCCTGTGCCTGGGCCACACATAAGCGCGACACATTGTTGGGCAATGCCCAAAATGGTGCACGGGCAGGCGGGGCGGATTTTACCGCAGTAGTTTTTCGTCTGCTGTGCTTCCCCACGCCCTGCACGCGACGTGGAAGGTCGTGCGTGACGTGGGGGTCGTGCGTGGGGCGGTTTCTGCATGCATGCGTCACATCATGGTAAAGAGGCGGCTCGCGCCTTCCCCATAAAAGAGGGAGGTGAGAAGGCGTGGCTAATTTACTGGAGGGACTTGGGTCACGGTCTTCAAGGCGCCCACTCCCCCCCCCCCCAATCAAGGGGCGGGGAACGGTCGCCTCACCCGTCCTTTCGACCCTGCACATTCGCCACGTGTCCTTCATTCAAGTGGCGGGCGGTGGAGGCGGGAAACTGGGCCGTCGCTGATTGGGGCGGCGGGTCGGTCCTGATTCCTGCGCTTCCAACGGCTGGATTGGCTGGGTGGGGCAGCCGAGCCTCGACCTTGCACCTTTATAAGGAGGGGGAGGGAGGGCGTCGTCCCGCGTTCTTCCAGCGCCTATCCTCCTTCATCTTTGCTTCTTTCTTCCACTTGCCATGGCGAGAGGAGGTGCTGGGCCTTCGTCGGTGGCGGCGAGGGTCGCTGCTCGTCAGCGCGTCCCTCCTCCCCAAGAGCCTGCGGTGGCGGAGCCAGCCGCAAGAGGAAGGGGGAGGGGGCGTGGCCGAGGTCGCCGCGGCGGTCGGGGGAGAGGGGGACGAGGTGGCGTGGCAGCCATGCCTCTGCCAGTGGTGCCCCCTGCGGTGGAGGGCCACGTCGGGGACCGGCCCCGTGAGTTCTTCATCAGCCTGTGCCGGCCACCGCATCGTCGTCTCCATCTTCCCACCCCTTTTTCTCAGGAGATGGAGCTCGACCCGCCCCAGACCCTCAGGTTGCACATGAGGGGCTGCGGGACCAGCGACACGCGGGTCGACGTCGACTTCCCTGCTCCTCACGTCATGTATCTCTGTCGCGGATGGAAGACATTCGCCCGCATCCATAGCCTGAAGGTGGGGCTTGTCCTCTACTTAAAGTTAATGGAGGGCGTCCTGCTCTCCGTCAAGGTCTTCGGAGATCATGGCACTCGCTGAAGTGCTGCGTGGAGAGCTCCTCCGACAATGAAGATTCCTCCTCGAGCGAGAGCGACGAGGAGGACAGCGACAGCGACGACGAGGGTAGTAGGCGGGAGGATGACAGGTCCGACTAGATGTCGGGCGCACCGTCCCGGGGCGGTGCCGGTAGCAGCAGCATCTGCACCGGGCCCTCTGAACTTCTCGGGGTCGCCTCCTTGGGCGGCTGGCGTAGGAGGCCCGGAGAAGGCAAAGAAGGTGGGTGGCAGGCCGTCAAGTCGAAGTGCGTGGGCACCGACGCCTTCGTCGTGTATTGCCGGTCCTGCCGCCTCGTCTTCCAGCTCTTCTCCCGTCATCATCACCACCAGCCTCTCCCTGGGATGGCCACCGGGATGTTCTCCTGGTGCCTTCTGCTGCTCGTGCCTCGCCTAGGCGCTCTTTTTGCCCTTCCGTCATCTTGTTCCATTTCCTGAGGAGAGGGACAAGAAAGGGATTACGGGCACCTTATCTTTTTTTAGTTTGTAAGCCTGCGGGCACTTGTTAGATTTGAAACTTGTAATCCCCTTTCTCATGTTTTTCTTTTCGTACAAACTTGTACCTGTATGGGATGTTTTTAATGAAAAAGGGTGCTTGCCGGGTTTTTTGTGCGTGAGCGAGGCCCATGCCAAGGATGAATCCTTGTTATTTTTAAGATAAACATTATCGCCTGGCAGCAGGCCTTGCTGTTCCCCCACTTCAGCCGACCGTTCTCACGCTCTCGGCGGAGGCAGGAGCGATGTGGAGTTAGGCCCCTCGTCTGTTTCTCTTGCCACCGCGACTACGACCAAGTTCCTGTCAGATTTCGGGTTCCGGCAGACCCTTGAGGTTCGAACACTGGGGTGCGCGCGGAATCTCGCCCCCTACCTACCTGCACCCCGCCGCCTCGCTAGGATCTAAACTACAAAAGGAACAGCACAAGAGACACAGGGTTTATACTAGTTCGGGCCACCATTGTGGTGTAATACCCTACTCTAGTTTGTGGTGTGGTGGATTGCCTCTTGGGCTGATGGTGATGAATAATACAAGGAAGAACAGCCTCGCGAGGGTCTGTTCTTGGCCGGGGCGATGAACTGCTAGGAGGAGTTCAGTCGCCTTCTCTCTCTCTCTCTCTCTCTCTCTCTCTCTGTCCAAGGTGCATCCAACTACTGATCAGATGTCTCTACTATGGTGGCTAGCTCTACTTATATAGGCAGAGGCCCTGGGCCTCTTCCCAAATATTGAGCGGGAAGGGCGCCAACAATTGGCCATTTTGAAGGGGAACATCTAGTACACTTATCCTGACTAAAGTTGGTCCTCGCCTGTAAAAGGCTCTGGTGGTGACGCTGGCTTGGGCTCCACAATGACTTCCTTCCTGCCGTTGGACTAGTCTTGGTCTTGTTGCACCGAAATGGGCGCCTTTGCTTGATGCTCTCGCCAGCGCTTGCTCCCTTTGCACCAAAGAGGAAAGGAGGACATCAAGGCTGGGCTGGCGCTCACTGGCGCCCTCGGTCGTCATGGCTTGCGTCATGGGCACCTCGTGAGGTACCCTGCCTTGATCTCCCCGCCTCCTCGCGAGCCAGCCTGATGAGGCCGTGCCTGAGGAAGCTCCCTGTCATCCGCCCCGCGAGGCTTGTCCCCTCGCGAGGGTCTTGAGCTTGTGTTGATGAAGATGGGCCATGATGGGCCCCCCTTTGAGCCGCGTCGTAGGACACAGGCAGGCAAGTCTGGGGACCCCCGTTCCCAGAACACCATCAGTAGCCCCCGGGCCCAAGGCGCGCCCGGACTTGGCCAAGCAGAGGCGAAGGGCAGGCTGAGCGCGGGCCCTAACAGCCTGCGGCCTTGGGCGCCGCGTGGCGGTTGATTGGACATGGGCTTGCTTGGACTATTGCTGTTAATTATCGTATTGTTTCTGCTATCTCGGTATTATGCCCGTGTGCTGCACGCTCGCGCGTAGAAATTACTTAGCTCGGGGGCGCCCGTCGTGGCCCTCGTTTCTCGGTGTCGAGGCCTCGTCGGACGCCCATGTCCTGCGAAGGTTAGTCTGAGAGGTAGCTCCGGCCTCGGTGTGGAGGTGACCACCCAGTCCTGTTCGTGTCGTGGTGCCCGTGGGGCGTGGACTGGAGGGGTGCTCCTGTAGTGGACCCGAGTAGGGAAACCTCAAACAATAAGGGCAGAGAACACTCGCGGGGGCGCTCAGGCTGCCCTCCTCGCGAGACCTTGCGCGAGAGAAATCGAGGTAAGAGGGCGAAAGGTCGAAGAGCCACAAGTTAAAAATGACAACAACTTCGATAAAACTTCAAATGAGAATGAACAAGCCAACTGCAGAAAGCAAATGAAAAAGCCGTGTCCGGCACCTAATCTAGTCTTCGACGTCTTCTCACCAGCGCGGAGCTAAGTGCTGCCACTTTGGGCGTGGGAGGGAGCCCAGGGCCCGAGGCCGGGCGCCCAGAGACTCCGGGCGTGTACAGCCCCAACTCATTATTACGTGAGAGTGTCACGGCGGCGAAGCTTCACAGGCGTTGGCCTTCTTCACAGGCTCCGGGCCTTTCTTGGGGGAAGCAAGCTTCACGGGCATTGGCCCTCTTCACAGGCTCTAGGCCTTTTCCGAAAACGCGACAGCTTCACAGGCATTCGCCTTCTTCACAGGCTCTGGGCCTTTTCCAAAAAGACAGCTTCACAGGCATTCGCCTTCTTCACAGACTCTAGGACTTTTCCAAAAGGACAGCTTCACAGGCATTCGCCTTCTTCACAAGCTCTGGGCCTTTTCCAAAAAGACAGCTTCATAGGCATTCGCCTTCTTCACAGGCTCTGGGCCTTTTCCAAAAGACAGCTTCACGGGCATTCGCCTTCTTCATGTGCTCTGGGCCTTTTAGGAAAACCTCCGGAGGTGCTGGATGTTCCACGCGTTGCAGGACTGGCACCCCTCCCCGAGTCTCCAAGCGCCGAGCCGGTCCTGGAAACATGAACAACCTTGAACGGGCCCTCCCACATGGGAGAGAGCTTATGCAACCCCTCCCTGGAGAGAACCCGCCTGAGCATGAGGTCCCCTACCTCGAGAGTTCTGGGGCGGATGTTGCGGTAGTGGTATCGTCGCAGTGCTTGTTGGTACCTTGCCGCTCGCAACGCGGCTTCTCGATGGCACTCCTCCCCCAGCACGAGATCCGTCCCCCGCATGGCGTCCTACTGTGCCTCGTCGAACGCCAGGACCCGTGCGGAATGACGTCTGACCTCGTGAGGAAGGACCGCTTCGGCTCCGTAGACCAGGAAGAACGGGGTCTCTCTAGTTGGCTTGGTTGTGGTCGTGCGGATGGACCACAAAGACAGATCAAGCTCGTCGTACCAACCCCTGCCGTAGGGCCTCCGGTTTCTTCTTGAATGTTACGGTTTTGAGGCCCTTAGGACCTCTGCGTTGGCCGCTTCGGCCTGGCCGTTGCTTCAGGGTGCGCCACCGAGCGTAACATATCTGCGTTCCCAGGTTAGCACAATATGTTTTGAAGAGGTTATGGTGAATCGCGAATCATTGTCGATGATGATGCGGTTCGGCACCCGAACCGCTCACGAGGCCCTTGATTTAACATGACCGCAGAACCTGCGGGGATGGTGCGGACGGCTTCTACTTTTGCCCACTTGGTGAACTTGTCCACGGCGACGTAGAGGTAGCGATAGCCCCCTGGCGCCCGAGGAAACGGGCCCAGGATATCCAGCCCCCAGACTACGAATGGCCACGAGAGGGGTATAGTTTGTAGACCTCCTGCCGGCTGATGGATCTGCTTGGCATGGAATTGGCAGGCTTCGCAAGCCTTCACTAGTTCTACAGTGTCGTTGAGTGCAGTAGGCCAATAGAAACCGCTCCGGAATGCCTTGCCCACGATGGTTCGTGATGACGAGTGATGCCCACAGTCTCCACTGTGTATACCCGCCAGCAATTCTTTCCCTTGCTCCCTGGAGATGCAGCGTAGTGCCACATCATTCGGTCGCTTCCGATAGAGCTCTCCATCCCTGATGCAGTACGCTGTGGCTTGCCGCGCCACACGCTCTGCTTCCTCCTCCTTCTCCGGCAGGGTCCCTTGCGTTAAGTAGCTCCGGAGCTCTGTGATCCAGCACCCCTCTTGAGGCTCCATCGTCAGGAGCAGGTGCGCTCCCGAGGCCGGGCCACAGACCGGGGCTCCTGAGGCAGGTGGCTGGGGGAGCTCCTCCCGAGGCTGCGCCGTGTTTGATAGTGATGGCATGGTAGAGGGCTTGAAAAGCCGCTCCTCGGACACGCCAGGCTCCTGAGGTAACCGCCTGGATGCTCGTTTGGCGATGTCGTCGGCCTCCTGATTGGTGCCGCGGGGCACGTGCTGCAACTCCAGCCCACAAAACTGCTTCTCCATCCTGCGGACCTCCGCAAGGTAGGCTTCCCTGTGCTCATCTTTTGGCTCGTATACCTTGTTGGAGAAATTGACGAGGAGCTGTGAATCGCCCTTGATGGTAAGGCGCTTCACCCCTAGGGGCAGCCGCGCCTTCAAGCCCGCTATTAGACCTTCATACTCCACTATGTTGTTGGAGACCTTTTTACCTTGCTGGAAACAGAGCTGCACAACGTAGTAGAGCTTGTCCTGAGTGGGAGATATGAGCACCGCACCAGCCCCAGCGCCATGCCTGGAGAACGCCCCATCGAAGTACATGACCCAGCCTTCTGGCGCTTCGCTTCCCGGAGAGAGGGACCGATCCTCGTCGGCCTTGAGGCCCGGTGCCTCCGTCCATTCTGCCATGAAATCCACTAACACGGCCCCCTTGATGACTCTGGTCGTGTTGAATTCGAGCTGAAACGCTTGCAGTTCAATGTTCCACTCAGCGACCCTTCCGGCTGAGTTAGGGCTCCTGAGCACCCTTTCCAAGGGGTATGCTGAGACGACCTTGATGGGGTGACCCTGAAAGTAGTGCCGCAACTTGCGTGGGGCCACCAATAGCGCGAGGAGGAGTTTCTGAGGCATGGGGTACCGCGCCCTTGCGTCCCGCAACATCGTGCTGACGAAGTATACTGGGTGCTCAACGAGGTTTGGAGCGCCAGTGCCGCCGGCGCCCTCCGGGGACCGTGGTGCCTCTTGAGGCGATGGGGCCTCCAGAGGCCGGTAGTCTGGGGGAGGGACCTCTTCCGTCCCCAGCGCGCTCCCCTGCGGCGGCTGACCCTTCTCAGCCGCGGTAGTGGTTTCTGTGGGTCTTCCTTGTTCCTGCTTTGCCTTGACCTGGGCTGCTGCTGTGGCTTTGGTCTGACGCTCTTCCCTAACCGCCACCAGAGCTGCGGCAGAGTAGGGAGTGGCGGCGAGGTAGAGCACCGTGGGGTTCCTCATGGCGTGGGGCCACCATGACCGGAGGGCTGGTCAGGTACCTCTTGAGATCTTGGAACGCCTTGTCGGCCTCTTCAGTCCATTCAAAGTGTCCCTTTTTCTTCATTAGCTGGAAAAAAGGCAGCGCTCGTTCCCCCAACTTGGAGATGAAGCGCCCTAGTGCAGTCACGCGCCCAGTAAGCTTCTGCATTTCCCTGAGGGTCTTTGGCGGGCTCATGTCCTCGACCGCCTTGACCTTTTCTGGGTTAGCCTCGATGCCTCGGTGGGATACGAGGAAGCCCAAGAGCTTGCCCGAGGGGACTCCAAACACACACTTCTCCGGGTTGAGTCATAGGCTTACTGCGTCGAGGCTCGCGAAGGTTTCCTCCAGGTCTTGTATCAGGGTTCTGGCCTCCCGAGACTTCACCACAATGTCATCGACGTAAGCCTCAACATTCTTCCCAAGCTGCGGACCCAAGGTGACGTGCATCAGCCGTTGGAAGGTCGCCCCAGCGTTGTGCAGTCCGAATGGCATGCATGTGTAGCAGTACATCCGCACGGGGTCAGGAAGGCCGTCTTCTCCACGTCCTCTACCGCCATCTTGATCTGGTGATACCCGGAGAAGGCATCCAAGAAGCTTAACAGGTCGCACTCAGTGGTGGAATCGACGATCTGGTCGATGCGGGGGAGCGGGAACGGATCTTGCGGGCATGCCTTGTTGAGGTTGGTGAAGTCGACACACATGCACTTCTTCCCTCCCTTCTTTGGTACAACGACAGGGTTGGCCAACCAATCCGGGTACCGACCTCGAATAACCCGGTGACTTCTAGTTTGCGGGTCTCTGGACAATAAAGGCTTGCTTTTCGATTGGACTGCCCGCCTCGCTTTACCTTCGCAGGCGTATGTTGGGAGACGCAGCGTGGAGGTGATGCTCGACACGCCCTAGGGATCCCCGCCAACTGATCAGGCTCCCAGTGCAGATACCTTCATGTTTGCACGCAGGAACTTGACCAGGCCTCCTCTGCTCGGGCTCGAGGTTGGCGCCTATGGTGAAAGTGGCGTCGATGGACCCGTCTTTTCGCCGACGGGTATTTGCTTGGTCTCTGCCTTGTCTTGGGTGAACAACTGTTTCTTCTTGGTTGGTCCAGCCCCTTGGGCCTGGGGGTCTCTGCGTCGGCGGGTTCTTATTTGGCGCCGCGCCCGTCTTGAAGGCGACTTGAGCACTTTCGCGGCGCATCTCCGGTGTCCCAGACGCGGTGAGGACACCGTTGCTCCGAGCATCTTCATGAGGTTGTATGCGGGTGAGTCGCGCCATGAATCGGGCCAAGTCTTTGGGTAGCCGAGGATGGCGTTGTAGGGGAGGCCGATGGGGACAATGTCGAAATTGACCTGCTCCGTGCGGAACTTTTCGTAGGTGCCGAAAGTTACCGGGAGCCGGATCTGTCCCAAGGAGTTGGATGACCCGCCCCCGATGCCCAAGAAAGGCCGGCTGGGCTGCAGCCGCTCGCGGGGTGTGCAGAGGAGGTTGAAGGCCTCGACTAAGAGCATGTTGAGGCCCGCGCCGCCGTCGATGAGAGTCCTGGTGGACAGCATGGGGAGCGCACCCGAGCAGGCTGAGTTGGAGGGGTGGTCTTCCGAGCTGAAGGTCAGACTGGCTTTGGGTGCCGACCGGTCCTGGGGGGCTCCCTGTTGCATGGAGACGGTGCCGACCCGACGGACGAATGGCTTGACGTGGTGACTCGAGGGCGGCGCCCGCGAGCCGCCCAGGAGGGCCGCGACGATCGGGGTTGCCGGCGCAGCGTGGTGGGTGAGGAAGAGGCCGCGGAGCTCTTCCCAAGAAGCCACGGAGGCTGCCGGAAGGTGGAGCAGCCACACGCGCGGAGCGCCGGTGAGGGCCATGGGGAGCCAGTTGGCCATGACCCTGTCTTCACCTCCAGCTTCCAGGATGACCTCCTCGTACGCCAGCAGGAAGGCCACCGGATCGGTCAGCGCCCGTTGTAGTCTTGGCGTCGTCGGCTTGAACTTGTCCGGCCACCGCACCTGCTGTTGCAAGGCCGGGCTGGCTCAGAGTCTCGGTTCCCCAGCCATAGCGGCGAGCGGAGCGGGCGGCGCGCTGCTCATCGCGAGGCGGGTCGCGGCGGTGGCGGAAGGGAAACTCCGGCGCACCCACTACCTGGCGCGCCAAATGTCAGATTTTGGGTTCCGGCAGACCCTTGAGGTTCGAACACTTGGGTGCGCACGGAATCTCGCCCCCTACCTACCTGCACCCCGCCGCCTCGCTAGGATCTAAACTACGAAAGGAACAGCACAAGAGACACAGGGTTTATACTAGTTCGGTCCACCATTGTGGTGTAATACCCTACTCTATTTTGTGGTGTGGTGGATTGCCTCTTGGGCTGATGGTGATGAATAATACAAGGAAGAACAGCCTCGCGAGGGTCTGTTCTTGGCCGGGGCGATGAACTGCTAGGAGGAGTTCAGTCGCCTTCTCTCTCTCTCTCTCTCTCTCTCTCTCTCTCTCTCTGTCCAAGGTGCATCCAGCTACTGATCAGATGTCTCTACTATGGTGGCTAGCTCTACTTATATAGGTAGAGGCCCTGGGCATCTTCCCAAATATTAAGCGGGAAGGGCGCCAACGATTGGCCATTTTGAAGGGGAACATCTGGTACACTTATCCTGACTAAAGTTGGTCCTCGCCTGTCAAAGGCTCTTGTGGTGACGTCGGCTTGGGCTCCATAATGACTTCCTTCCTGCCGTTGGACTGGTCTTGGTCTTGTTGCACCGAAATGGACGCCTTTTCTTGATGCTCTCGCCTGCGCTTGCTCCCTTTGCACCAAAGAGGAAAGGAGGACATCATGGCTGGCGCCCACCTGGCGCCCTCGGTGCGTCATGGCTTGCGTCATGGGCACCTCGTGAGGTACCCGCCTTGATCTCTCCGCCTCCTCGCGAGCCAGCCTGATGAGGCCGTGCCTGAGGAAGCTCCCTGTCATACGCCCCGCGAGGCTTGGCCCCTCGCGAGGGTCTTGAGCCTGTGTTGATGAAGATGGGCCGTGATGGGCCCCCCTTTGAGCCACGCTGCAGGCCGCAGGCAGGCAAGTCTGGGGACCCCCGTTTCCAGAACGCCGACAGTTCCAACCCAGGGGATAGCTCTTGGGCACGGGAAAAGGGGAGCACGTTGGTTTTAAGAAAATAAACGAGGTTTCGCACGTCCCAGTCCCGTACGGAAATGCATAACATGGGAATGAAAGACTTATCTGAATCCGCAGCCCCGGCAACCTTGGCTTGCCACGGTTGGATCCTTGCATCTTCAGCCCCCGGTAATCCTGGCTTGCCAGGGTCGGAGCACCGATCCGTCCTCTTTCTCCCAAGCGACTCAGGAGAAGTGTCCACGTGTCCTGCGAGCCAAAGGAGACAGAAAGACGCAGACTCGACCTCTAGGCTAGGGGTTAGTCGTCGCTAAGCACTATCAACCTAACCGAGGGAGAGACTCAACCTAGCATGCATGCTATAACTTAGGGCGCCCGGTAACCGTTTATTTATGCTCGTGGTCTCATACCGGCTTTGTACTGAGGGTTACATGCCTTGCCGGCAAAGCTTGTACAAAAGGTGGCTTGCCGGGAGGCCGTCAAGCCAGCGCCTTATGGGTAAAACTTGCGAAGATGCTCGATGTTCCGAGAGTTGCTCACTTTGGGACAGCATCTTGATCTCCAGTGGACTGCACCAGCACGGTGACTCGTATTACCCGATAAGGGCCTTCCCACTTTGGCGTCAACTTGTTGGAATTCTTGGCCGACTGAACGCACCGGAGAACAAGGTTGGCTTCCTCAAACCTTCGGGCATGGACCTTGCAGCTATGGTAGCGGCGCAAGGCCTGCTGGTAGCATGCTGGTCTCACAGCCGCCCAAAGATGATCTTCCTTAAGGAGCGTTGTGTCATCTTGGCGCAGCGGCTCTTGCTCAAGCTCATCATAAGGGAGCACTCGAGGTTACCCGTATATGAGTTCCGTGGGGAGAACTGCCTCTGCCCCATATACTAGGGCAAAGGTGTCTGGCTGGTGGCTCGATTTGGCGTCATCCTGATCGACCAAAGAACCGCTGGCAACTCATCAATCCAGCGCCTTCCGCTCTTGTACAGCCTGTCAAAGGTCTTCGTTCTCAGGCCTCGCAACACTTCAGCATTTGCCCTCTCCGCTTGGCCGTTGCTCCGGGGGTGTGCCACGGAAGCAAAAGCAGAACCTTCTTCTTGAGGTCTTGAATGTATTGTCTGAAGGTGTGGCTTGTGAACTGCGTGCCGTTATCGGTGATGACTCTGTTTGGCACACCAAAACGGCAGACTAGTCCTTTGAAGAACTTGACGGCTGACTGTGTTGTCACCTTCCTCGCCGGTTCCACCTCCGGCCACTTCGTGAACTTGTCGATTGCGACGTACAAGTACTCAAAGCCCCCGACAGCATGGGGGAAGGGCCCAGTATGTCGAGCCCCCAGACCAAAAATGGCCAGGAGAGAGGGATTTTTTGAAGGGCTTGGGCTGGTTGATGAAGCTTCTTTGAATGGAACTGGCACGCTTCACACTTGATACTAGTGCCGTTGCATCCTGGAGGGCGGTGGGCCAGAAGAAGCCTTGCCGGAATGCCTTGCCGGCAAGGGCCCTCGACCCTATGTGGGAGCCACATATGCCTCCATGTATCTCCGCCAACAGCTCCAGTCCCTCCTCCCGGGGGATGCACTTCAATTTCACACCGTTCGACCTTCTTCTGTACAGGACGTCATCGACGAACTGGTACAGGGCAGACCGACGGGCTACTCTTTCTACTTCTTCTTTCCCCTCAGGAAGTTCCCCTATCTGGAGGAAATGGATGGTATCATGTGCCCATGCTGGAGCCAGTGGCTCGACGGCAAGGACCAAAGGCATCTCTTCCGCCATGGGGGCAGCCATCTCTACGGCCAGGGCTGGGTGCCCTGCCGGAGTCAGCCGTCCTTCCGCGGGCTCAGGATCCGCGGCGACACCCTTGTTGGCAGCCCCCGGGGGTTCGGCAGGAAAGTACTTGCCGGGGCCTAACTTCCTCCGCTTGTTCTGCTCTGTTGATGGTTCAACGGATGATTGAGTTAACCGAAGCAAAAAGGTACCTGGTTCCACAGGTAGCTTGAATGCAGCGCACTTTGACAGGTAGTCAGCGATATAGTTCTCCGATCGGGGAACGTGCTCCTCTTGTATACCGTCGAAGCGCTCCTCCAGTTTCCTCACCTCATTTGCGTAGGCCTCCATCAACGGACTCTGATAATCCTTGTTAACTTGTCTGACGACAAGCTGTTAATCACCCCTGACGATGAGCTTATCACCTCGAGGTCCGCCGCGATCCTAAGGCCGGCAAGCAGCCCCTCGTATTTAGCAGTGTTGTTTGTGGACATCTCCCTAGGAAAGTGCATCTGGATCACATACTTGAGGTGCTCTCCGGTGGGTGCGACAAGCAGCACACCGGCGCCGGCGCCTTGCAGCGAGAAAGCCCCATCAAAGTAAATGATCCAGTTGCGGCTTGCCTCCTTGCCAGGGAGAGCAGTCTCCTGGATTTCTTCGTCGGACGTTGATGTCCATTCTGCAATGAACTCCGCCAAGACTCTGCTCTAGATTGTCGAGGGACTTTCAAACTTCAACCCAAAGCTTGACAATTCCAAGGCCCATTCCACAATCCTTCCGGTTGCATCTGGGTTGTGCAGTATCCGTTGCAACGGGAGGCGGGTGACGACGGTGATCTCGTGGGCTCGGAAGTAATGACGCAGCTTCCTCGAGGCCATAAGGAGGCCGAAGAGCAATTTCTGCACACCGGAGTACCTCGACCTAGCGCCCTGCAAGAGGGAGCTGACAAATTAAACCGGGTGCTGCATCATCTTCTTCTTCTGCACCACTTCACTTGACTATGCGGGCACTGCCCCAATGGTTTCAGACTCTGCCGGGGGCCTTGCCTCGCCGGCATCAGGCCCTACCGGGGGAATCTCTGGCTTGCCATCCGCCGGCCCTGCCGTCACCACTGCCTCCTTGCCGACCTCCCTCTGGGCCACTAGTGCGGCGCTGACCACTTGATTCGTTGCCGCTAGATACAACAGCAACGGCTGTTGTGGTTTAGGCGCAACCAGTATTGGCATGGAGGAAAGGTACTTCTTCAGTCCTGCAGCGCCGCCTCGGCTTCTGGGGTCCACTCCATTGGGTCTGCCTTCTTCAAGATTTTGAAAAAAGGAAGGGCGCGCTCGGCAGACTTGGAGATGAATTGGCTCATGGCGGCAACGTAGCTAGTGAGCCGATGCACATCCTTGATCCGCTTGGGCGCCTCAATCTGCTCGATAGCCTTGATCTTGTCTGGGTTTGCCTCGATCCCGCGTTGCGACACAAAGAACCCGAGAAGCTTGCCGGACGAAACACCGAAGACACACTTCTCAGTGTTCAGCTTGAGGTTGATCTTGCGCAGGTTGGCAAACGTCTCTTCCAGGTCTTGTACAAGAGTGGCCCCGTCCTTGGTTTTGACAACTATGTCATCCATGTATTCTTCCATATTTCTATGGAGCTGGGGTTCGAAACCAATTTGGACCGCTCTTGCGAACGTCGAGCCAGCACTCTTCAACCCGGAAGGCATCCGTAAAAAGCAATACGTACCACACGGGGTGATGAATGTTGTCTTCTCTGCATCTTCTCTTGTCATGAAGATATGGTGGTAGCCTGAGTAGGCGTCGAGGAATGACAACAGATCACACCTGGCCGTGGAGTCAACAATCTGATCGATGTGCAGCAACGGGAAGGGTCTTTGGGACAAGTCTTATTGATATCTGTGTAGTCAATACACAGCCTCCACTTCCCATTCGCCTTGCACACCACCACCGGATTGGGCAACCACGTCGGATGGAGCACTCCTCTCACCAAACCTGCCGCTTCCAACTTCCTGATCTCCTCTGTGATGAACTCCTGCCTTTCTAGAGCCTGCTTGCTGACCTTCTGCTTGACAGGCCGCGCATGAGGACAGATAGCTAGTTGGTGCTCAATCACCTCCCTGGGAACGCCGGGGATGTCGGATGCTTGCCATGCAAACACGTTGACATTCGCCCGCAGGAAGGTGACGAGCGCGCCTTCCTATTTGCTGTCGAGGGTGGAGCTTATGGCGAAAGCGCCTCCCGTTCCATCCTCCCTAACGGACACCTTCTTGGTCTGCGGTGGCTCAGCTCTGGATTTCTTGCTCTTGCCGGTGGAGCTCTCTAGCACATCCTCGACGTAGCACAACACTCCAAAGAGGTGCGCTTGCCGGAGTGGGTGCGAGAGGTCTTGCCAGGCTTCTTCTTCCCTCCCAGGGCTTCAGCGGCAGGAGAAAGTGCCTTGGCGGCAGCTGCTGCGACTGCTTCCCGGAAGAGTTGGTCGGTGCAAATCAGCGCGTCCTTCTTGTCGGAGGGGACAGAGATGATGATCAATGGCCCAGGCATCTTCAGCATGTTGTACGCGTAGTGCGTCGGCGCCATGAACTTAGCTAGTGTCGGGCGGCCGAGGATCCCGTTGTAGGGCAAGGGAATCTCGGCCACATTGAACACAATCCTCTCCGTCCTGTGGTTCAACTCTCCTCCAAACGTCACGAGCAATGGGACCTTTGTCACGCCCAAGATGCGACCCTATCCTAAAGGAACTCGAAGGTCCCACCAAGGATAGAAGCGCATCTTGAAGACGCTTTTGCAAGGTGGATATCATTACATCAACATTACATAATAGTGGGGATACAACCAAGACATACAATGTCACATGAATACAACAATACATCATATACATGAGATCAACATCCGACTACGGATGAAACAGAAACATAAACTCAAACAATATCCACCCTGCTAGCCCAGGCTGCCGACCAGGAACCTAACCCTCAATCAAAGAAGAAGCAGAAGAAGAACTCTGACACAAATAAACATCGCTCTCACGTCAAGAGCATCACACAACCTGTACCTGCAACTGTTGTTGTAGTAATCTGTGAGCCACGAGGACTCAGCAATCCCATTACCATGGGTATCAAGACTAGCAAAGCTTAATGGGAAAGGAAGGGGTAAAGTGGTGAGGTTGCAGTAGCGACTAAGCAAAGTATGGTGGCTAAATTATGAAACAAGAGCGAGAAGAGGAGCTTAGCAAGCGGTCGTCAACTAGTAATGATCAAGAAGTGATCCTGAACTCCTACTTACGTCAAACATAACCCGAAAACCGTGTTCTCCTCTCGAACAACCCCGAAAAGAGACAATCACGGTTACGCACACAGTTGGTGTATTTTAGAAGAGTTTACTCCAAGTTTACTACAACCGGATATTAACAAATTCCCATCTGCCACATAACCGCGGGCACGGCTTTCGAAAGTTCAAACCATGCAGGAGTGTCCCAACTTAGCCCATCACAAGCTCTCACGGTCAACGAAGGATATTCCTTCTCCCGGGAAGACCCGATCAGTCTCGGAATCCCGGTTACAAGACATTTAGACAATGGTAAAACAAGACCAGCAAAGCCACCCGAATGTGGCGACAAATCCTGATAGGAGCTGCACATATCTCGTTCTCAGGGCACACCGGATTGTCCAAACTTCCGGTAGGCGAGCCCAGAGTTGCCGGCGGTTGACAGGTTGGACCAGCACTCACAACGAGCACTGGCCCGGGGGGGTAAAATAAAGATGACCCTCAGGAGCGCGATTCCCAAGGGAAAAAGGGTAGGTGGGGCAAATGGTAAAACCAAGGTTGGGCCTTGCTGGAGGAGTTTTATTCAAAGCGAACTGTCGAGGGGGTCCCATAAATCACCCAACCGCGTTAGGGACGCAAAATCCGGGAACATAATACCAATATGATGGAAACTAGGGCGGCAAGAGTGGAATAGAACACCAGGCACAAGGCCTAGCCTTCCACCCTTTACCAAGTATATAGATGCATTAATAATATAAGAGATATTGTGATATCCCAACATAAACATAATCCAACATGGAGCAAACTTCATCTTCACCTGCAACTAGCAACGCTATAAGAGGGGCTGAACAAAAGCGGTAACATAGCCAAACAACGGTTTGCAAGGAAGGGTGACAAAGGTTAGAGGTTCATGGCAGTTTGGGAGGCTTGATAAGCAAGTGCTAGGTAATGCAGCATAGCGATAGAATGAAGCAACTAGCATAGCAATGATAGTAGTGAGATCCAAGGTGACGGTCATCTTGCCTGAAATCCCGCAAGGAAGAAGAACGAGTCGATGAAGAAGATGAAGCCACGAAGACGAACCAAGCGTAGACGAACGAATCCTCACGAACGCAACGAAACGGGAACTATCGAGAAGAAGCACACAACATGGTAAAAACACCACACATGAACTGATGCGGAGCATCCCACGTTCATCCCCATGTACACTCCCACTACTCTCCAAGCCCCAAGTGGACATATGACGAGACCTCGAACAAACGCCATTAGACACAAGGTGAACTCGCTCCTCTCCGAACCTTCACTTCCCACATGTGAGACATGGTTACTACCTCAAATATATGTGCTATGCATGACCAGGAACAAGGAGGAAGACCATGGACAAGATGGCGAGGACACCAAGTACACGGACCAAGAGAAGAAGCTGCCCGGTTATAGCCGGCCGGACGTCCGACCAGACCGGACGTCCGACGACTCGAGCTCCGGACGACCCGGCCCTCCGGACGACCGTGCCAGCGACCACCGAACCGAATCTGCGGACATCCGAAGAACTCCGGACGTCCGGGACCCCGCGAGCCTCCGGACGACCGGCCCCCTCCGGACGTCCGACCGAAGCGCACCCGAGCCGAATCTACGGATGTCCGAAGAGCTCCGGACGTCCGGACCTTCCCGAGCCTCCGGACGACCGGAACCCTCCGGACGTCCGACGCTTGTCTGCGCACAGTGTGTTGGGCCGCAGCCAATGTTCCCTTTCACTTACCCCTTCGTGGCCCATGACTATATATACTCCTCCACCTCCTCCTAGTTAAGGTTAGCGTTGATTTAGCTCATAGATAGAGCTTCGCTCATCCATACCGGATCTACTCCACGAGAGAGACCGCGGCCCCTCTTCGGAGACGATCCACCTTGGATTCAAGACCTCCCTTTGCGGATAAGACCATCATCAAGACATCCTCACGGGGAAGAACGGCTACCGTTTGTATCGTCCTTTGTTGACCTTGAATCATGTATCTCCCTTTGTGTTCTTTGATCTAGCATTTGTGTGACCAATTCCTTGTTGGTTGAGTGTTTTCCCTCGTTCCTCCCCGTGATTTCCTCGTGTTCTTCCGCTCGTTCTTCGTAATCCACCGTAGGATCCGCTCCAACGTGAAAGATCGCCCAGGTAGGGTTCCGCCCTACATCATCTATGGTATCATGAGCCACGTTGATCACGTTTTGGAGCCCCTACCCCTCTTTTTTCTAGCTTGATTTTGTTTAACCTAAATCCAAAAATTCCCACCAAAAATAGCCCCAATTTTTTTTTGTGATTTGTTAGTTTTGATGATGTTTTGTTGATTTTGATCCATGGATTTGCTTGGTTTCGAGTGGATCTAGCATTTCCCCAAGTTTCCCCACTTTCCATCCACAAAATCCCGCGAATTTTGACCCCGAAATCCCCAATTTCCGCCCAAAATCGCGTCCCGAAACTCGCATCTCGCGTTGACCCCGACCCACCGGACGACCGGCGTTTTACGGACGTCCGGAGCCCCAGGAACGACCGGACGTCCGACCTTTTCCGGACGACCGGAACCCCTAACCCGGACCGAATTTACGGATTCCGACCTTTCCGGACGTCCGACGCCCCGGACATCCGACCTTTTCCGGACGTCCGTAACCTGTAGTTTCAGACTTCGGCTGATTTTTGTTTTGTCCATAACTAATTCATACGGAGTCCGATTTTGACGTTCTTTAGCTCGTTTCGAAGATATTGACATCCCCTTCTCATAAAAATACTACCACCACCATTTGAATCCATCAAAGTTTGTGAACTTTGGCATCTTTGCCTAGGGCTTCCACCATATCCTCCACATAGCCACCACCGACTTCCGCAACCTAACCCATTTTGTTCCCCATAGCATTAGTGGTTGCTTGAGTAGTGATTCGAGTCTCCTAAGGTGTTTCGGCTACTTAGGGACGATTGCTTCTTCATCAACCACCACCACCACTTCCACATAACCTTGCCCACCATACACTTCAACCACCCCCAACTTAACCCAATTGTTGATTGAACTTTTTCGAGTTGTGACTTGTGTCTCCTAAGGTGTTTGACTACTTAGGGACGGCAACTTCAACTCCGACACGTGTATAGCCCATCATTCCACTTCCGCATTGCCAAGTGCAAACCACCACCGCATTCCCACTACCACCATTTTGACATTTGACGTTTGAGATTTTGAGTTCGCAGTTTTTCCGTTTCCTAAGGTGTTTCGGCTACTTAGGGACGAGTCTCCATCATCTTGGTATCTACATCAAGAACACTGCTACTCATCATCGCCGGACGGTAACCTCCATATCATCTTGGTATCGTGGTATCCCTCCATTGTATATTCCCTTGCTATTGCATTGTTAACCCCTAGCCTTACTTTTATGCGTTACTTGCCTATCGAGACTAGCCATTTGAGTATTGCCGGCAACGTTACTTGTGCACATTAGTGATCATACCTTCCATTACATACCATACCATATCATATTGGTATCATATCATCCATTGTGTCTCAAGTTTGTTCCGCATATACACAATTGCTATCTTGGTTTATGCATTGTGCAAAGTGGCCATACAAAAAAAGAGAAGAAGAAATAAAGCTTTTAAGCAAAAGAAAGAGAGCAAAGAAGCTTGTAAGCAAGTGCCATAGCATCATACCATATTGCATATCAGATTATCATACTTGATCATCTTGGATCATTGTGAGAGAAACACCGGGAACCATACATACATAGCATACTTGGGATAGAAGTTTATCCATTTTGCATCTTATAGGTTGTGCACAAGTGTCGATCCGCCTATTGAGCAATCGTGCTAGCGTCTCTCTTGAGTTGTGCAACACGAGCGTTTTCCGTGGATTCCACATTTTGTGCTCATTCCTTGGTTGCACGACCCCATTTATCTATCCGTGTGTGTGTTTCCGTGTGCCATTCTTTGCTATTGGTCCATTTGTTTCGCTTGCAAATTTGTGAATCTCTTTCAACATTATTGACTCTTGCAAACATTTTGCATTAAATTTTTGTGCCACTATCCTCACCGAGCTCCTCCATAAGCTTTACTTGTGTAGGTGTGAGAACCGACAAGGATTGGTACCGATAGTGCTATTTCATTGTCCGCATTTGAGTGAACTTGATTCATTGTCAACATCGGTCAAGGTACATTGGTATAAGTTCTTCTCTTTCTCCCACTCATATTTGCTCGAGTCTTGTGATGGATAGGCAAGGCATTTCATCTCCGGTCTTCGACAACAACGACGGCATGAACAACTACATCACCAAAGCGTCTCTCTTTGATCTACAACGACAAGTGCAAGGCACACAATCAAGATTGCGAGAGCGCATCGAGAACATCTCCATCGACATCCATCACTCCGAAGCAAGGAGAAGGGACTAGTTCGACAAGAAGCTTGCCGCGCATAAAGAGGAGCACGATGCAAGGATGGAGGAGATTCGGGCCTTGATCAAGTCTTCTTCCCCTTCGTCATCTTCAAGGCGGCGACATTCAAGCCACAAGTCTTCGGAGCGCGCAAACGACGCAAGTGCACATCTTCCTCGTCCACATCTACATGGCGACCACCAGCACGTTCGTGATCAACATCGTCATGAAGGGCAAGTCACCTCCAAGCATCATGTGCACGACGACGAACGGCATCTACTTCGAGCTCAAGCACGACAACGACATCATCATCATGAAGACGCTCCACAAGCGCAAATGCACAAGTCCCAAGAAGCCCTACTTCACGCCAAGTCGAGCTTCATAAGCACAAGAGAAGACCACGACGACCACCACCAAGACGGCGCGCTTACGGCTACATCAACCACTTCGGCATCTTCGCCAAGTGTTCTCAAGGCATCTTCGCCTTTGGACGTACGGCATCTTCGCCTACTTCCCACGTGTACGCCTACATCGACTTCATCAAGTCCAAGGCGACTACCTCTGAAGCGAGGGCGACACTTCCATCTTGAAGCCCCTCAAGGAAGATGGCCGAGCATGGGAAACTCCCTTCGGTCATGGAGACGAGCTATGAGGTGCCACATCATATGGGCCTCCAACACCAAGGCGGTGACAAGACGGTCGAGCAAGGGCCATCCCCTTCGACCATGGCAACGGCCGAACCTATACAACAACATGAATACGACGCCCACATTGGACTCATACTCCGAGTCAAGCTACGCGACCGCACATGGAGACATTTGCACCTACATCTCTCCGGCACCCACATATGTCGAGATGCCCCAATTGCCATGTGAGGAGAGCCACCACCCCATGAGTGACATGAGTGACTCCACCATACGTGACATTGAGAGCATTTCCTATGAGAGGATGAGTGTGACCACCACTAGCCCCACAAATGAGAGCATGCCACACATCCTATGTGAGGTTGAGCGCCATTTGAGTGACTCCACCCACCATATGAGTGAGAGCATCCTTGAGGGAGTGAGTGAGCCACAACACTTAGTGAGTGAGGTAGTTGACCACGGCACATGGCGCCACTATGATTTCTAACGACTTAACCTCTACTCCTAGTGTGTTTTCTTCTTTGGTGCTAGGTCTCCTACATGACGACATGCCTATCTTTGTGAGTCTATTCCTCCATTGGAGGCAGCGATGGCCATGGTGGACGATGATGCACCCCCCACATGGTTCCATCAAGATGAAGTTGACAACGAGTGGATCTTCAACACCTCACCTACAACACATGAGCGACGCTCCAAAGGTAACATAGGTGATGGTGCTTCTCTTGTCCCACTAGTGGACTCTCTTACCATCGATTGCTCCCATGATCTTGACCCACCTATTCCCATGCTTCATGCTAGTGCGACTTCTTCATGCCTTGACTTACCTATTTATGATGAATATGATGATGAGCATGTTGAGTTACCTAGTTGTGATGCTATGCTCCATAGGATATCTTGTGAAAATTCTTTTGGTCACATCATGTTTGACAATCCATTGAACTTGTCATATGCTATGAGTGAGATCTCCCATATTGCATCATTTCAATCTCAACATAGTAACTATGCATGCCCCATTAAAATCAATCCCATTTGCACTTATGGCATAGATGACAAGATGATGGTCATTGGCTTTTGTTTCTCTTGTGATGATATTGCCATGCTTCGTTTACATGATTTGTGCAATTCATCTACTATGTCATGCCATGATCACATTGTTCCAAATATGCATTGTTTTGGATGTTGTCAATATTCTCCACGTGATGTTTCTACTCTTGCTCATGAGGAGACCCCCATAGTTTCCTCATACATGTTTGGAGATTTTGATTCATCCCATCCTTTGCATGATTTCCATGATTGCTTGCACCATATGTATTCTATGAATACCAATGCTCTAGATATTTCCCATGATGCATTACACAATTTGAGTCTCCATTATGCTATACATAACAAACCTATCATGATGGATGACATGTTTCTATATCACGCATCTCATTTATTTGAGCATTGGATATTTTGTGCTAACTGACACATGCATGTGCGCATCATGATGGATGATGTGTACATCTACCACGCACACACAATTTTTCCTTTGTCTTTGTTTTGTGTAGGTACGCACGTATACTCGTCAACTTCTCAATCCCAAGAGTTGATGGCTTAAACGAGCTCTTGAGAGCAACGATGATTTGGGATCCCGAGGATTATCATTCCCACCGTTCCCTTCGCGCAAGGACTACGCGCACCTCTTCTACTTGGCTCTCACACGGCTATGGGCTATTTACCACTTGTCACCTTATGCTCATTTTACCGTGTTCACATTGCATACTATGCGTGCTTCTATGCCTTTGCCATGCAATTGTGACCCTTGCTCGCATCTACCCATGATTGACCCTATGTGTATTTGCATGCTTGGTGGAGATCCTTGTTGCTATTGCCATGTTTATCATGTGCCCCATGCTATCGATGCTTGTTGTGTTGGGAGAGTCATGATGTCCCATTGGTATTTACATATGGTCTCTCGCCAATACATTGATGCTATTTGCCTCACATTTTGCTTTCATGCTTGTGCTATGACATGTGAACTATTCATGCCCACTATTTGCACCAATGACATGCTTGCCATGATTCCTTCTAGTACGTTGCATCTTCTCACTACTAGCTTGCTTGACTTGATCGCTATGATTGCTTGCTATGTTGCATCACCCATGTTCCACTATTACTCGCTTTCTTGGGTTGATGACATATATGTTCATGCCTCTCACATGATATATCTTGTTCATTGTCGATTGCCTCCAATTGTTGCATCTATGCTTATTGATCTTGGAGACTTTGACACTTTACTTGTGATGCATGCTTGTTTGATTGAGCCTATTGTATTTGGTTGTTCTCGCATCATATGCCTCCATACTATGAAATGCTCCCTTGTTCTTTCTTATGATGAGCATGATGCATACACTTGTTGGGTATCTTACCACACGAATGTTAGGTTTTGCACTTCCGCTAACCTCATTTGTTTTTCCGAGTGTTTGTCATGTTCTTTCATTTTGAAGGATTCACAAGGCGGTAACATCACGAGACAACTTGCTTATGTGAAGGCATACAAGATGCGCAACTCCATCATCCTTGAGAACCTCCTAAAGGTGACCTCCTTCCCTTTGAGCCATCCTCAAATACACATATTGGATGGGTCATTCTTTCATTGTTGTTTCCTTCTTCTTGTCTACATGATACATAAATTGGATGGAGGACCGACATTGGAGATGGACCCTATGGACCTTCAAGTTGAGGAGTGCCACGACATCGAGCTATGCATGTCTATCACTCCGGCGACACCTTGGACTACTTGGATTGCTCCATGTCTTCAACTTCGTCCAACTACAAGTCCGTCTACGACAACCGTTTCCATGGTGATGAGGATCACTATCCGAGGTCGGATCTTTCCCAAGGGGAGATGATGCGGAGCATCCCACATTCATCCCCATGTACACTCCCACTACTCTCCAAGCCCCAAGTGGACATATGACGAGACCTCGAACAAACGCCATTGGACACAAGGTGAACTCGCTCCTCTCCGAACCTTCACTTCCCACATGTGAGACATGGTTACTACCTCAAATATATGTGCTATGCATGACCAGGAACAAGGAGGAAGACCATCGACAAGACGGCGAGGACACCAAGTACACGGACCAAGAGAAGAAGCTGCCCGGTTACAGCGGCGGACGTCAGGACCAGGACGGACGTCCGACGACTCGAGCTCGGACGACCAGGCCCCTCCGGACGACCGTGCAGCGACCACCGAACCGAATGTGCGGACATCCGAAGAACTCGGACGTCCGGGACCTCATGAAACCTCCGGACGGCGGCCCCCTCCGGACGTCCGACCAAAAGCACCCGAGCCGAATCTACGGATGTCCGAAGAGCTCGGACGTCCGGACCTTCCCGAGCCTCGGACGGCCGGAACCCTCCGGACGTCAAGCGCCTCTGCGCCAAGGTGTGTTGGGCCGCAGCCCATGTACCCCTTCACTTACCCCTTCGTGGCCCATGACTATATATACTCCTCCACCTCCTCCTAGTTAAGGTTAAGCGTTGATTTAGCTCAAAGATAGAGCTTAGCTCATCCATACCGGATCTACTCCACGAGAGACGCGGCCCCTCTTCGGAGACGATCCACCTTGGATTCAAGACCTCCCTTTGCGGAGAAGACCATCATCAAGACCTCCTCACGGGGAAGAACGGCTACCGTTTGTATCGTCCTTTGTTGACCTTGAATCATGTATCTCCCTTTATGTTCTTTGATCTAGCATTTGTGTGATAGATTCCTTGTTGGTTGAGTGTTTTCCCTCATTCCTCCCCGTGATTTCCTCGTGTTCTTCCGCTCGTTCTTCGTAATCCACCGTAGGATCCGCTCCAACGTGAAAGATCGCCCACGTAGGGTTCCGCCCTACATCATGAACAAGGCATGATGCTCAACCAAGTATGATGCATGACAAGGCTACATGAGGCTACGCATGACAAGAGATGCTGCATACAAGAAAAACACATCAAAGCAAGTTTAAATGAGGCCGGAAACAACATATAACAATTTCGGTAAGTCCTCATATGCAAATTTCAAAATTGGTCCAGATCTGAATAAACCTTATGTTCAAGTTGTTAAAGAGCAAGTTAAGATGCACCACGATGATCTACACGAAATTCTAGTCAAGTTACATATAAAGTCATTAGATTCGGAGCTACGGCCTAGAAGATATGAGCAAAACAAGTTAAGCATGGCATTGGTGCAAAATGCATTCAAACATCAAGCAAACACATTCAAGACATGGATGCAACAAGGTAACATGAAACTACATGCAAAACTAAGCAAGTTTCATATAGAGCACACTCAAAACGGAGCAACGGTGAAAATGCTCGGATGCATGAGACGAACACGTATGCAATGCAATGCACATGATGACACGGCAAAATGCAACACACAAGCAAACGACATGGCAACGGCGGCGAATAACTGGCAGACACCTGGTGCATCGAATCCGGGGCATTACAACCTTTCCCTTCGGCTGGCTCCTCCCCGGATTGACCCCTTGAAACATGCCCGTTTCCTCGAGGTATCCATCGGGAATTTGCAACCTTTTGATCACGACGGGTGAGATCAAGATCAGGCCGGCCCCGCCGTCGACCAACATCTTGTTCACCTTGATGTTGCGTATCATTGGCGAAACCAACAATGGCAAACACCCGACTGCGGTTGTGCGTTCAGGGTGGTCCTCGGCGTCAAATATGAGGGGCGTGCTGGACCACTTCAGCGGCTTCTGAGCATCGAACGATGGCTCCGCTGCTGTAATCTCACGCGCCCACTGCTTGAGCTGGCAGTGAGAAGTATGCAGCGAGGCGCCGCCATCGACGCACATGGCCTTCGTAGCCTTCTGGAACTCTTGCTCACCGAACTCGTCGTCCTCGTCATGATCATCGTCTTCTTGCTTCTTGTCACGACCCCGGGCGGGCCTCTCTTGTTAGTTGTCCTTGCCGCGGCGGCCTCCTTGGCCGCCACGCTTCTTGCTGGATCCCTCGGCACCATCCTGGCCCTTCGCCTTGTCCCGCCTCTCGTATTCAGCTTTTTGCTTCTCAGCAAGCAGCTCGACTTGTCAGCAGTTCTGGAGGTCATGGCCCTTGGGGCGGTGGATCTTGGAGTATTGCGTGTTGGAGCTTCCTGGCTTGTCGGCAGCTGCCAGGGCCCGGTAGGCGGCGCACCCGGCAATTTCCTTGCCGGGGTCGTCTGCCTTGGCCTTCTTGGCAGCACCGGTGCTGTCGGATCCCTCGATGGCAAGCACGGTCTTGCCTTTGCATTTCCTGTTGCTACGCCGGCCCTTCTTCGTCGGTGCGGCGGTGTCTTCATCAGTGAGTCGGTTTCCGCGCCGGCGTCCTCGCCGGGGTACCACCTTCCCTCTTCTGCCCGGGCGCACCTATCGGCTAGAACATAGAGCTCGGCCACATCCTTAACCTTGGTCATCGCCAGCTCTTCGCGCATCTTGCGGTTGCGCATGTTCTGATGGAACGCGCTGATCACGGCGGCGGGATGAACGTCGGGGATGTTGTACTGCACCCGGCTGAATCTCTGGATGTACTTGCGCAGGGTTTCCCCTTCCTTTTGGGGGACGATACGCAAATCACTGGCCTGGCCATGAGCTTGGTGGCCTCCAGTGAAGGCGCCAACGAACTCATGGGGCAGATCCGACCAAGAAGAAAAGGAATCCGCCGGTAAGTGCATCAACGAAGACATGACATTGGGCTTCAGTGCTAATGGGAAGTAATTGGCAAGCACCTTGTCGTCGTGAGCTCCGGCAGCCTGCATCGCGATAGTGTAGATGCTGAGGAACTCTGACGGATGGGTCTTGCTAGTGTACTTCTCGCCGACGTCGGGCTTGAACGTGCTGTGGGACGGCCAGTGGAACTGCCGCAGCTCACGGGTAAAGGCTGGGCAGCCAACCTCATAAGGTAGGCCGTCGGAGCCCCCCGGTGCTGGGTGGTCCATAGCGGGTCCCGCCCGCTTGTCTGACTGGTGGCGCGTTTCGCGTGGACGCTCGACGGTGGTTCGAGCGTCTTCGCGACGGAGACGAGGCTCCGGATGATGGCTCTCCACTCGTCGAGCTTCTCTGCAGCAGGAGGGAAGTCAAGGAGCAGCTGCGCGCGCGCTAAAAGCTTCCGCTGGCGTGGGTGGCGGTGACAGCTGCGTGGAACGTGGCGTGCTTCGACCTCTAACTACGTTAGAAGGAGCTCCACCATGGCCCAGCGGCTGCGTGCCATTTTTGCCAGCACTTCAGCGCGCATGATGGACACCTTCGTCCCGTGGACGATGCACAGGGCTCTTCCCACGGCGGTGTCCAGGGTCTCCAGCGTGGCACTGCTCGTTGCGCGCACCCTGAGAAGAGCGCGCTATGGGCGCCGGCGTGGGCTTCTTGGAGGCTGCTGCGCTGCCCGCGGGCGGGACAACGACACTCTTGGAGGGCCCCGTGTCGCCTGCGGGGGGCCCAGCTCCGTCTTTGGATTTGGTGGCGTGCGGCCCGTCGCCTGGCACACGAACGACGCCGCTCGCCAGGCTCTGACTGCTAGAGCGGTGCTGGTGCTCGCGGACTGCAGCCCGGGTCCTATCCGCGACCGGCCCACTGCTCGCCCGCACTGGCACGGGCCGTCCGGCTCCCGACGAGCCGACCACCGCGATCGTCTTCTTCTTGGGAGCCATGGCGATGAAGAATTGCTAGGCTAACTACTAGACCAGATTCTCACAATAGCGCCACCTACTTGGCGTGCCAAAGATGTCGGTGGGAAACGACACCTATGGGATCACAGGAATCCCTACAACGGTTGCCGGGGCGCAGGGTTGTGAGAAGAGCAGGGATAATAGTCAGCACGAGGATCGTTTACCCAGGTTCGGGCCACGAGGATGCGTAAAACCCTAGTCCTGCTTTGGTGGATGTATTGAATGTTCTTGAGCTCTCCAACTAGCTATGGTGGTTGTGTAGTTCAAAAGTGCCGAATCCCTCTCCAGTACGCCATGGGCCTCCTTTTATAGTCGAAAGGGGCTGCCACAGTGGCACACAGGAGGTGGAAAGGCCTCAGTACTACGAGCTTATCGCCCGTATTACAGGACAAGATGCATTTAATGTGCCGCTGAGGTGTCCCCTGGCTTTATCGGGGACGGGAGCGAGGCATGTCCCGTCCGTCGCTGCTCCTCCTCGATTCGACACGTTCCCTGGCCAGCGATGCGTGCGGCGCCATGTAGGCAGGCAGGCAGCTGAGGTGGCGCGGTGGTAGGGTCTTCACGAAGATCTGCATGCCGCCATGCGGCGCTGCCCGATCTGGCACAGGCGGCGTGTTCCCGCGGTGCCAGCCCAAATTTGTTGGGCTGGCCGCTGCATGCGAACGGTGGTGGAAAACTTGGCTGGTGTGGGCCTGGTAGTGGCCCCGCTGATGTCCTCGACAAGGGCCTTGCCGGGGGCCCGGCAAGGGTCTTGCCGTGGCGCGCAGTTGTCCCCGGCACGGATCTTGCCGGGGGTCTTGTGGCTTTCCTCGGCAAGGATTTCGCCGAGGGTCGCCGTCTTCTGGTTATCATCTGATCTCATGTGTCTGTGATCTTCACAAAGATCTGCATGCCATCACAGAGGTGCCTCCCAAGCCCCGGTCCAACTGTAGTTAGTTGGGTTGGAACCCGTGGGCTCAAGGGTGGCTCGCTCTGTTGGTGTTTGGGCAAGTTGCCCCGGCAAGGTTTTTGTCGGGGCCGCGGAGGCCTGCCCCGGCAAGGGCCTTGCCGGGGGACTCCACCCCGCCCATTTGATGTCTTGTATTTCTGGTCTTGGCATTGCCTTGATCGCCTTGTGTTGGGCTTCGGCTTCTCTCCGGCTTCCATTGCCCTGCTACGTTTGGCTGTGGCGCGTGGCTCTGACTGCCCGTGCACAGGTAAAGGGGTCGAAAGGAGAGCCCCTACTTTCGTACACCGACACTTGGCTATCGAAGGATGGGAAGAACATCTTACACATCTTGAGATGGAGCCGAGGGTACTGCTCCACTGTGATGGAGGGTTTCATCGTTGGAGCAGCTCCGGTGAGTTTACGACGCCGAGGCTGAAGCAGGACAAGAGAGACAACGTTAACCTGAGTGGAATTGTAATAGCATCTCCAATAGATGACGTAAAATACATAACCACAAAGTGCTAGATGTAAAAAACATCAGCCGCTCATCTTTAAACTTCACTATTGAAACTGAATTTAACTATCGAAACTGAACTTAAAAGTCGAAACTGAATTTTGTTGTCGAAACTAAATTCTACTATCGAAACTGAACGCAGTAGTAGAAGAAAAGCAGTAGCAGCAGCGCGTGTGAGAGCCGGGGCAGTAGGTCGTGTAGCAGCATCAGTCGACTGACACCACCGGACAAACCACCGCCCCCCGCCACCATGATCGGCGGTCTTGCCACGCCCGCCTCACCGAAATCACTCCCCGACACGTCTCCATCGTATCTACTTTTCCAAACACTTTTGCCCTTGTTTTGGACTCTAACTTGCATGATTTGAATGGAACTAACCTGCATCGACGCTGTTTTCAGCAGAATTGCCATGGTGTTATTTTTGTGCAGAAATAAAAGTTCTCGAATGACCTGAAACTTCATAGAGAATATTTTTTGGAATATATAAAAATATCTTGGCGAAAGAATCAATACAAGGGCCACTCCACATCCCACGGTGGGGCGCACCTACCCCCCTGGGCGCGCCCCCTGCCTCATGGGCCCCCTGGTGATACACCGACCTCAACTCCAAATCCATATATTCACGTTCAGGGAGAAAAAATTAGACAGAAGGATTCATCGCATTTTGCAATACGGAGCCACCGCCAAGCCCTAAACTCTCTCAGGAGGCTGATCTGGAGTCCGTTCAGGGCTCCGGAGAGGGGAATCCATCGTTGTCGTCATCATCAACCTTCCTCCATCACCAATTTCATGATGCTCACCGCCGTCCGTGAGTAATTCATCGTAGGCTTGCTGGACGGTGATGGGTTGGATGAGATTTATCATGTAATCGAGTTATTTTTGTTAGGGTTTGATACCTAGTATCCACTATGTTCTGAGATTGATGTTGATATGACTTTGCTATGCTTAATGCTTGTCACTAGGGCCCAAGTGCCATGAGTTCAGATCTGAACCTATTATGTTTTCATGAATATATGTGAGTTCTTGATCCTATCTTGCAAGTCAATAGTCACCTACTATGCGTTATGATCTGGTAACCCCGAAGTGAAAATAACCGGGACCACACCCGGTGATGATCATAGTTTGAGGAGTTTGTGTATTCACTATGTGTTAATGCTTTGGTCCGGTACTCTATTAAAAGGAGGCCTTAATATCCCTTAGTTTCCAATAGGACCCCGCTGCCACGGGAGGGTAGGACAAAAGATGTCATACAAGTTCTTTTCCATAAGCATGTATGACTATATTTGGAATACATGCCTACATTACATTCATGAACTGGAGCTAGTTCTGTGTCACCCTATGTTATAACTGTTGCATGAATAATCGCATCTGACATAATTATTCATCATTGATCCAATGCCTACGAGCTTTTCACATATTGCTCTTTGCTTAGTTACTTTTCCTTTGCCATTGTTACAATTAATACAAAACTGCTACTGTTACTTTTGCCACCGTTACCGTTACTTCCATACTACTTTGCTATTAAATACTTTGCTGCAAATATTAAGTTATCCGGGTGCAGTTGAATTGACAACTCAACTGCTAATACTTGAGAATATTATTTGGCTCCCCTTGTGTCGAATCAATAAATTTGGGTTGAATACTCTACCCTTGAAAACTATTGTGATCCCCTATACTTGTGGGTTATCAAGACTATTTTATGGCGATGTTGCCGGGGAGCATAGCTCTATTCTTTGAGTCACTTGGGATTTATATCTACTGATCACTATGAGGAATTTGAAAGAAGAAAGAACTAAGATTTTTCCCTCAACTACGAGGGGAGGTAAGGAACTGCCATCTAGCTCTGCACTTGATTCACCTTCTATTTTGAGTAAGCTTGCGACACCTAAACTTGCTTCTGCTATTAATTCTGATATGTCGCATGTTATTGATGATGCCACTTCTGCTATGCATGATACTTATGATGAAACTACTTCTATGCTTGATACTACTGTGCCACTAGGTGAATTTCTTGGTGAACAACTTGCTAGGGCTAGAGAGAATGAAATTATTGAAACTGATAATATTGATGAAAGTGATGATGAAGATTCTCCCCCTAGATATGAATTGCCAGTTGTGCCTGAGGGTTATGTTATGGCTGAAGAAACTGCTAGAGACTTTCTTGCTTGCAATGATAGGAATGATCTTAAGAAGTTGTTAGCTAAGCTTAAAGAAAAATCTTTGAATGCTAGAATGAAATATGACCCTGCTTTTGCTACTTCACCTATCTGTATTACTGATAAGGACTATGATTTCTCTGTTGATCCTGAGATGGTTACTTTGGTAGAATCTGATCCTTTTTATGGCTATGAATCCAAAACTGTTGTGGCACCTGTCGGTGTACAAAAAGAGGGGCAAGCTTTTGTACCCCTTTACTTGTGCACGGGCAGTCGGAGCCGCGCCCACGGTCACACCAAGTAGAACAGGGGAGGTGATCAAAGGTAAGACCAAATCCCAAGATAATCAGAGCAACGCCAAGGCCGAGACCACAAGGAGCAGAGGGACGAAGCAGGCTCCCTGGCAAGACCCTTGCCGGGGCAGCCCCGGCGAGACCCTTGCCGGGGCAGCTCACCCCACACCAACAGAACGAGCCACCCTTGAGCCCACGGTCCCCAACGCCATCATCCACGTGGGGCCAGGGCTCGGGAAGGCACCTCTGTGGTGGCATGCATATCTTTGTGAAGACATATTCAAGATCAGATGAGGATTAGAAGACGATGATCCTCGGTAAGATCCTTGTCAAGGAAGGCCACCAGACCCCCGGCAAGGCCCTTGCCGAGGACGACAGCGCGCCACGGCAAGACCCTTGTCGGGCCACACGGCAAGACCCTTGCCGGGCCACAAGGCAAGGCCCTCACCAAGGATGCCAGCAGGGCCACCGCCAGGCCCACGCCAATCAAGCTTCCCCGCCGTTCACATGCAGCTGCCAGCCCAACCAGCTGGGCGGGCACCTGCGTGGCAACATGGAGCCCCCAGGCCAACTCATCGAGCGCCTGCATGGCGGCATGCAGATCTTCGTGAAGGCTCCACCACCGCGCCACCTCAGCTGCCTGCCTGCCTACATGGCGTCGCACGCATCGCTGGCCAAGGCGCGTGTTGAAGCACGGAGGAGCGGCGACGGACGGGACGGGCCTCGCCCCCTTCCCCGATAAAGCAGGGGGACACCTAAGCTACGCATTAAATGCATCTTGTCCTGTAATACGAGTGATAAGCTCAGGGCACTGTGCACCTTTCCACCTCCTGTGTGCCACTGTGGCAGCCCCTTTCGATTATAAAAGGAGGCCCATGGCATACTGAAGAAGGATTCGGCTCTTTCGAACCATGCACTCACCACAGCTAGTTCGAGAGCTCAAGAACTCTCTGAAATACACCCACCAAAGCAGGACTAGGGTTTTACGCATCCTCGCGGCCCGAACACAGTTAAACGCCTCCTTGTCAGCAGCTCGATCCTGCTCTTCATGCAACCCTGCGCCCCGGCAACCGTAGTAGGGATTCTTGTGATCCCATAGGTGTCGTTTCCCCCGACATCTTTGGTGCGCCAGGTAGGGGGCGCAATTGTGAGAATCTGGTCTAGTAGTTAGCCTAGCAGTTCTTCCTCGCCATGGCTCCTAAGAAGAAGACGGCCACGGCGATCGGCTCATTGGGAGCCGAACGGCCCGTGCCGGTGCGGACGAGCAGTGGACCGGTCGCAGACAGGACACGAGCCGCGGTCCGCGAAAGCACCAAAGATCGCCAGCAGTCGAACTGGCGAAGCGGCATCGTTCAAGGCTGCACGACCGACCGCACGTCGCCAGATCCAAAGACAGAGCTGGGCCCCCCGCAGGTGGCGCGGGGCCCTCCAGGGGAGTTGTTGTGCCACCTCCGGGCGGCGCGGCGACCTCCAAGATGCCCACACCGGTGACCACTGTGCATTCTTCCCATGGTGTGCGCGCCGAGCAGCGTCACCACGTTGGTGACCCTGGGCACCGTCGTGGGAAGAGCCGTGTGCGTCATCTGCAAGATGAAGGGGTCAGCACGCTCGCCGAAGCGCTGGTGAAAATGGCACGTAGCCGCTGGGCCGTAATGGAGCTCCTTCTAACGTAGTTAGAAGTCGAAGCGCGTCGTGATCCACGCAGCTGTCGTCGCCGCCCACGCCAGCGAAAGCTTTGGCGTGCACGCAGCTGCTCCTCGACTTCCCTCCTGCTGTGGAGAAGCTCGACGAGTGGAGGGCCACCTTCTAGAGCCTCGTCGCCGTCGCCAACAAAGACGATCCGCGACCGGCAGGGCCCTCAGGTCGGTGCTCCACCAAGCCACCACATGCTGGCGCTAGGAGGATCGGGGGAGCTGCGGCCACGGTGCACTCTCCTCCTCCTCGCCAGCCGCCGAGGGCGTCGGCCCGTCGTGACGACGTTTGTGATAACATCTCCATAGCGTCGTCTGACCCGCAGACCCTCCGTGACCAGTGCCAGGTCCTTCGGGAATGAGCTCACGAAGACGCTCGAACCACCGTCGGCGAAAGCGCCCAACAACGCGCCACCCGGCCGAACAAGCGGGCGGGACCCGCTATGGACCACCCGGCACCGGGAGGCCCCAGCGGCCTACCTTACGAGGTGGGCTGCCAGACCTTTACCCGTGAGATGCGGCAGTTCCAGTGGCCGTCCCACCACATGTTCAAGCCCGACGTCGGCGAGAAGTACACTGGCAAGACCCATCCGTCCGAGTTCCTCAGCATCTACACCATCGTGATGCAGGCTGCTGGAGCTCGCGACGACAAGGTGCTTGCCAACTATTTTCCGCCGGCGCTGAAGCCCAATGTGATGTCTTGGTTGATGCACCTGCCGGTGGATTCCATTTCTTCTTGGTTGGATTTGTGCCATGAGTTCATTGGCGCCTTCACAGGAGGCCACCAAGCTCATGGCCAGGCCAGTGATCTACATATCATTCCCCAGAAGGAAGGGGAAACCATGCGCAAGTACATCCAGAGATTCAGCCGGGTGCAGTACAACATCCCCGACGTTCATCCCGCCGCTATGATCAGCGCGTTCCACCAGAACATGCGCAACCGCAAGATGCGCGAAGAGCTGGCGATGACCAAAGTTAAGGATGTGGCCGAGCTCTACGTTCTGGCCGATAGGTGCGCCCGGGCTGAAGAGGGAAGGAAGTACCCTGGCGAAGACGCCGGCACGGAAACCGAAACTACCGATGAATATGCCGCTACCCCGATGAAGAAGGGCCGGCGTCGCAATAGGAAACGCAAAGGCAAGGTCGTGCTTGCCGTTGAGGGATCTGACGACACCGGTGCTGGCAAGAAGGTCAAGGCAGACACCCCCGACAAGGAGATTTCTGGGGTGCGCCGTCTGCCGGGCCATGGCGGCTACCGACAAGCCAGGAAGCTCCGGCAAGCAATACTACAAGATCCACCGCACCAAGGACCACGACCTCCAGAACTGCCGACGAGTCAAGCTGCTTGCTGAGAAGCAAAAAGCTGAGTACGAGAGGCGGGACAAGGAGAAGGACCAGGATGGCGCTGAGGGATCCGGCAAGAAGCGTGCCAGCCAAGGAAGCCGCCCCGGCAAGGACAACCAGCAAGAGAGGCCTGCCCGGGGCCGTGAAAAGAAACAAGAAGACGTTGACCATGATGAGGATGACGAGTCTGGTGAGCAGCAGTTCGAAGGCTCTGAGCGCCATGTCGTCGATGCGTGGCGCCTTCATTACGCATACCTCTCATCGCCAGCTCAAGCAGTGGGCACGTGAGATTACAGCAGCGGAGCCGTCGTTCAACGCTCAGAAGCCGCTTAAGTGGTCCAGCGCGCCCCTCATCTTTGACGCCGAGGACAACCCTGACCGCACTACCGCGGTCGGGTGTTTGCCATTGTTGGTCTCACCAACGATACGCAACCTCAGGGTGAACAAGATGTTGGTTGACGGTGGGGCCGGCCTGAACCTGATCTTGCCTATCGTGATCAAAAGATTGCAAATCCCTGATGCAGACCTCGAGGAAACAGGCACGTTTCAAGGGGTCAATCCGGGGAGGAGCCAGCCGAAGGGGAAGGTCACACTGCCCGTGACGTTTGGAGGAGAGTTGAACTACAGGACAGAGAGGATCATCTTCGACGTGGCCGAGATCCCCTTGCCCTAGCGGGATCCTCGGCCGCCCAGCACTAGCCAAGTTCATGGCGGCATCACACTACGCCTACAACATGCTAAAGATGCAGGCCGTTGGCGATCATCTCCGTCCCTCTCGACAAGAAGGACGCTACTGATCTGCGCCGACCAACTCTACCAGAAGCGATGCAGAGAGCTGCCGCCAAGGCACCTGGTCCCGCCACCAAGGCCCGGAGGGAAGAAGAAGCCCGACAAGACCTCTCGCACCCACTCCGGCAAGCGCACCTCCTCGGAGTGTTGTGCTACCGTCGAGGACGTGCCAGAGAGCTCTACCGACAAGAGCAAGAGATCCAGGGCGGAGCCACCGCAGACCAAGAAGGTGCCCGTCAGGGAGGATGGCACGGGAGGGGCCTTCACCATAGGCTCCACCCTCGACAGCAAATAGGAAGGCACGCTTGTCACCTTCCTGCGGGCGAATATCGACGTGTTTGTGTGGCAAGCATCTGACATCCCCAGTGTTCCCAGGGAGGTGATTGAGCACCACCTAGCTGTCTGCCCCCACGCGCGGCCCGCCAAGCAGAAGGTCAGAAAGCAAGCTCTGGAGAGGCAGGAGTTCATCACAGAGGATATCAGGAAGTTGGAGGCGGCAGGTTTGGTGAGAGGAGTGCCCCACCCGACGTGGTTGGCCAATCCGGTAGTTGTGCACAAGGCGAATGGGAAGTGGAGACTGTGTATTGATTACATAGATATCAATAAGGCTTGTCCTAAGGACCCCCTTCCCGTAGTCGCGCATCGACCAGATTGTTGTCTCCACGGCCGGGTGTGATCTGTTATCATTCCTCGACGCCTACTCGGGCTACCACCAGATCTTCATGACAAGAGAGGATGAAGAAAAGACAGCATTCATCACCCCATGTGGTACGTATTGCTTTCTACGGATGCCTTTCGGGTTGAAGAGTGCTGGCTCAACGTTCGCAAGAGCAGTACAAATTGGTTTTGAACCTCAGCTTCGTAGAAATATGGAGGCATACGTGGATGACATAGTGGTGAAAACCAAGGATGGGCCAACTCTTGTGCAAGATCTGGAAGAGACATTTGCTAACCTGCGCAAGATCAACCTCAAGTTGAACCCTGAGAAGTGTGTCTTCGGCGTTCCATCCGGCAAGCTTCTCGGGTTCTTTGTGTCGCAGCGCAGGATCGAGGCGAACCCAGACAAGATCAAGGCTATTGAGCAGATTGAGGCGCCCAAGCGGATCAAGGATGTGCGTCGGCTCACCGGCTGCATTGCCGCCATGAGCCGATTCATTTCCAAGTCCTCCGAGCGCGCCCTTTCCTTCTTCAAAATCTTGAAGAAGGCAGGCCCAATAGAGTGGACCCCAGAAGCCGAGGCAGCATTGCAGGATCTGAAGAAATACCTTTCCTCCACGCCAATACTGGTTGCGCCTAAATCATAAGAGTTGTTGCTGGTGTATCTGGTGGCGACAAATCAAATGGTCAGCGCCGCGCTGGTGGCACAGAGGGAGGTCAACGAGGAGGCAGTGACGGCGGCAGAACCAGCGGATGGCAAGCCCAAAATTCCCCCTGCAGGGCATGGTGCCGGCAAGGCAAGGCCCCCGGCAGAGTCTGATGCCGCCGAGGCAGTGCCCGCGCAGTCAAGTGAGGTGGTGCAGAAGAAGATGATGATGCAGCACCCGGTTTACTTTGTCAGCTCCTCTTGCTGGGAGCTGGATCGAGGTACTCCGGTGTGTAGAAATTTCTCGTCGGCCTCCTTATGGCCTCGAGGAAGCTGCGTCATTACTTCCAAGATCATGAGATCACTGTCATCACCCGCCTCCCATTACAACAGATACTGCATAACCCAGATGCGACTGGAAGGATTGTGGAATGGGCCTTGGAGTTGTCAAGATTTGGTTTAAAGTTTGAAAGTACCTTGACAATTCAGAGCAGAGTCTTGGCGGAGTTCATTGCAGAATGGACCTCGACGCCTGACAAAGAAATCCAGGAGACCACTCTCCCCGTCAAGGAAGCGCATCGTGGATCGGATAATGTACTTTGATGGGGCTTTCGCTGCAAGGCGCCGGTGCTGGTGTTCTCGCTTGCCGCACCCACCGGAGAGCACCTCAAGCACGTGATCCGGATGCACTTCCCAGGAGATGTCCACCAACAACACCGCTGAGTACGAGGGATTGCTTGCCGGTCTCGTGATCGCGGCAGACCTCGGGGTTAAGAAGCTCATCGTCAGGGGTGAATCGCAGCTCGTTGTCAGACAGGTCAACAAGGATTATCAGAGCCCATTGATGGAAGCTTACGTAGATGAGGTGAGGAAGCTGGAGGAACGCTTTAATGGTATCCAAGCAGAGCACGTCCCCCGAGCGGAGAACGACATCGCCGATTACCTGTCAAAGCATGCCGCATTCAAGCTACCTGTGGAACCAGGTACTTTTTTGCTCCGGTTAACTCAACCATCTGTCGAACCATCAGCGGAGCAGAACAAGCGAAGGAAATCAGGTCCCGGCAAGTACTTTCCTACCGAGCCCCCTGGGGATGCCGGCAAGGGTGCTGCCGCGGACGCTGAGCCTGCCCAAGAGCAACTGGCTCCAGCAGGGCGTCAAGCCCTAGCCGTAGAGACAGCCGCTCCCATGGCGAAAGAAATGCCTTTGGTCCTTGCCGTCGAGCCCCGGGCTCCGGCATGGGCGCAGCATACTATCTAGTTCCTCCAAACAGGGGAGCTTCCTGAGGAGCAGGAAGAAGCGGAAAAAGTAGCCCGTCGGTCCGCCATGTACTAGTTCGTCGATGACATCCTGTACAGGAGAAGGCCAAACGGTGTGAAATTAAAGTGCATCCCCGGGAAGAAGGACTGGAGCTGTTGGCGGAGATACATGGAGGCATATGTGGCTCCCACATAGGGTCGAGGGCCCTTGATGGGAAGGCATTCCGGCAAGGTTTCTTCTGGCCCACCGCACTCCAGGATGCGACAGCACTAGTAACCAAGTGTGAAGCGTGTCAGTTCCATTCAAAGAAGCTTCATCAACCAGCTCAAGCCCTTCAAACAATACCTCTCTCCTGGCCATCCTTGGTCTGGGTGCTCGATATATTGGGCCCTTTCCCCTGCGTTGTCGGGGGCTTTGAGTACTTGTACGTTGCGATCGACAAGTTCACAAAGTGGCCGGAGGTGGAAGCGATTAGAAAGTCGACCGCTCAATCACCGCCAAGTTTTTCAAGGGACTGGTCTGCCGTTTCCGTGTGCCAAACAGAGTCATCACCGACAACGGCACGCAGTTCACGAGCCACACCTTCATGCAATACATTCAAGACCTCGGTAGCAAGGTCTGTTTTGCTTCCGTGGCACACCCAATGAGCAATGGCCAAGCAGAGAGGGCAAACGTTGAAGTGTTGCGAGGCCTAAGGACAAAGACTTTTGACAAGCTGCGCAAGAGCGGAAGCCGCTGGATTGATGAATTGTCAGCGGTTCTTTGGTCGATCAGGATGACGCCAAATCGAGCTACCAGCTAGACACCTTTTGCCCTGGTATACGGGGCAGAAGCAGTTCTCCCCACGGAACTCATATACAGGTCACCTAGAGTGCTCGCTTATGATGAGCTTGAGCAAGAGCAGTTGCGCCAAGATGACGCAATGCTCCTTGAGGAAGATCGTCTGCGGGCGGCTGTGAGAGCAGCGCGCTAGCAGCAAGCCTTGCGCCGCTACCATAGCCGCAAGGTTCACGCCCGAAGCTTTGAGGAAGGCGACCTTGTTCTTCGGCGCGTTTAGTCGGCCAAGAATTCCAACAAGTTGACGCCAAAGTGGGAAGGCCCTTATCGGGTAATATGAGTCACCAGGCCCGGCGCAGTTCGCCTGGAGACCGAAGATGCTGTTCCAGTGAGCAACTCCTGGAACATCGAGCATCTTCGCAAGTTTTACCCGTAAGGCGCGGATGCCGGGCCTCCCGGCAAGCCACCTTTTTGTACAAGCCTTGCCGACAAGGCATGTAACCCTTTGTACAAAGCCAGGCTCAGAACATGTGCATAAATAAATGAAGCGCTAGAGCCCTAAGTTATAGCATGCATGCTAGGTCGAGTATCTTCCTTGGTTAGGGTTGATAGTGCTTAGCGGCGACTAACCTCTAGCCTAGAAGTCGAGTGCGCGTCTATCTGTTTCTTTTTTTCCTCCTTTGGTTCGCAAGGCACATGAGCACTTATGGTGAGCTACTTGGAAGAAGGGAAACAGACCGGCATCCCGACTCTAGCAAACCAGAGTTGCCGGGGGCTGCAAGCACAAGGATCCAACCGCGGCAAGACAAGGTTGCCGGGGGCTGCAGATCTAGATAAGTCTTTCATCCTCTATCATGCATTTCAGAACGGAATTGGGATATGTGAAACCTCGTTCTATTTCTAGGCCACCGTGTTCCCCTTTTCTATACCCAAGGATTATCTCCTAGGCCCGGATTTGGTTGTAGCCGCGGTGGCAAGGAAGTAGAACAAGGAGCCTAAGCCCGCTTCATCCCTGCCTCCGCCAAGGGCGTGAGAATGGTCGAGCGAAGTAGGGGGACGGCAAGGCCTGTTGCCGGGTGAAAACGTTTATCTTAAATTATAACAAGGATTCGTTCCTTGTCGCGGGGTCTGCCCACAAACGAAAAACATGGCAAACACCCCTTCTTCATTAAAGCATCCCACACAGCTACAGTCCGTACGGAATGAAAAACATGAACAAAGGGGATTACAAGCTTTAAATTTAACAAGGCCCGAAGGCTTACAGATTAAAAAAGAGATAAGGTGCCCGTGATCCCTTTCTTGTCCCTCTCCTCAGGAGGCAGGTCAAGGAGGCGAGAGGACAAAAGGGGCGCCTAGGCGAGCTCCGAGCAATGTAGCACCAAGAGAACACCTCGGTGGCCGCCCACGGGTAGGCCGGTGATGACGGTGCCGGGAAAGGAGCTGGAAGACGAGGCGGCAGGACTGATAGTACGCGACGAAGGCGTCGGTGCCCGCGTACTCTGAGTTGACGGCCTTGACGCCCGCCCTCTTCCTCTTCCGCAGCCTCCAAATGCTAGCCGCCCAAGCAGACGGCCCCGAGAAATTCAAGGAGCTGGCCCCACCCCCGGCAAAACCCTGCTGGAGGAGCGGCCAGGTGCAGATGATGCTGCTGCCGCACCCGCCCAGGCGCGGGGCGTCCGATGCCTAGTCGAACTCATCCCCGTCATCTGCCCCGCTGTCCTCCTCATCACTTTCGCTCGAGGAAGGGCTTCCATCATTGGAATCTCCATCGGAGGAGCTCTCCATGCAGCACTTCAGGCGAGTCCCGACGTCTCCGAAGACCTTGACGAAGAGCAGGCCGTCCTCGATCAACTTGAAGTAGAGGACGAGCCCAGCCGTCAGGCTGTGGATGCGAGCGAACATCTTCCACCCACGACGGAGGTACATGACCCGAGGAGCCGGGAAGTTGAAGTTGACCCGCGTGCCCCCATTCCCCCAACCCCTCATGTGCAATCTGAGGGATTGGGGCCGGTCACGCTCCATCTCCCGAGCAAACGAGGCGGGAAGACGGGGACGGCAACGCGGAGGCCGGCGCAGCCTAATGAAGAACTCGCGAGGTTGGTCTCTGACATGGCCTTCCATCGGGAAAGGCACCATTGGCGGGGGCGAAGCCGGCGCGCCGCCCCGTCCGCCTCTTCCCCAAGCACTATGACCTCTGCCCCGGCCTCGCCCACGGCCTCACCCCCTTCCCCTTCCCCTCGCGGCCAGTTCCACCACCAAGGGCTCAGGAGGAGGAGGGACGTGATGTCGAGCCGCGACCCTCGCCGCCACCGTCGAGGGACCCGAATTCCTTTCTCCATGGCGAGTGAAAGGAAGAAGCAGAAGCAGGAGGAGACAGATGACAGAAGAATGCGGGACGCCATCCCCCTTCCCCCATTTATAAAAGGGCGGGGTTGGGGCTCAGCCGCCCCGCTCGGCCAATCCAGCCACCGGAGACGCAGGGAATCAGTACCGACCCACTGCTCCAACCAGCGACGGCCCGGTTTCCCGCCTCCACCGCTTGCCACCCCAGGCGCATAAAGGACGCGTGGTGGACGTACAGAACTCAGGGGACGGGTGAAGCGACCTCTCCCCACCCGGTGATTGTGGGGAGTGGACGCCTTGAAGACCGTGACCTGGCCCCGTTCAGTAAATGAGCCGCGCCTCCACGCCTCCCTCTTTTTACGGGGAAGGCGCGAGCCGCCTGTCGGTGTCAAAACCGGCGGATCTCGGGTAGGGGGTCCCGAACTGTGCGTCTAGGCGGATGGTAACAGGAGACAAGGGACACGATGTTTTTACCCGTGTTCGGCCCTCTCGATGGAGGTAAAACCCTACTCCTGCTTGATTAATATTGATGATATGGGTAGTACAAGAGTAGATCTACCACGAGATCAGAGAGGCTAAACCCTAGAACTAGCCTATGGTATGATTGTTGTTCGTCCTATGGACTAAAACCCTCCAGTTTATATAGACATCGAATAGTGTTAGGGTTACACAGAGTCGGTTACAATGGTAGGAGATCTACATATCCGTATCGCCAAGCTTGCCTTCCACGCCAAGGAAAGTCCCATCCGGACACGGGACGAAGTCTTCAATCTTGTATCTTCATAGTCCAGAGTCCGCCAAAGGTTATAGTCCGCTATCCGGACACCCCTAATCCAGGTTCCTCGGTAGCTCCCTGAACTAGGCTTCAATGACGACGAGTCCGGCGCGCAATTTGTCTTCGGCATTGCAAGGCGGGTTCCTCCTCCGAATACTTCATAGAAGATTTTGAACACAAGGATAGTGTCCGGCTATGCAAAATAAGTTCCACATACCACCGTAGAGAGAATAATATTTACACAAGTTCAATCTGCTGACGTGTTCCGCAGTGTGACATCACACCACAGCCAAGCCTTTATTCGAATCGTTTTTACTGTCCAACCTCAGCGCATTTAGCGAGGCGGTTTCCTTGGCACGTCTCGTCAAAGCAGAGATTGTGTCCCCTTATTCCGGGATTTTCATCAATACGGGCGTGGGTAACCCAACCGCGCCATTGATTACGGCGCTTGGGAGATAAGCGAGTTTTATCTGGCCGGTGGGGACGCATAGCTTTTTCCGTCCATATAAGGGGATAAGGATCCACTTTTTCACACACGCCTTCTTCCTCCTTTGCTTATCCATTTCACAAGACTCGAGCTCTAGCGCCCAAGTCCGCACATCCAACCTCAACCTTCTCCAACTATGTCCGGAGCGGAGGCAGTGGATGGCCTCCTCCGTCACGGAGGGGCACATCAAAAGCTGCGGAAGGCCGGATACTTGTCCGCGACATCGCGCATAGGCTCCCCAACAAGGGGCAGCTCATCCCCACCCCCAGGCCCCATGAGAGGGTGGTGTTCCTCCCCACTTCCTCCAGCGGACTAGGGTTTCCACTTCACCCATTCGTCCGGGGCTCATGTTCTACTACGGCCCTAGATTTCCACGATCTGGCCCCAATTTCATCCTCAACATCTCGGCGTTTATCGTCAGTAATGCGAGGCCTTCCTCTGCATCCAGCCCCACTTCGCTTATTGCTAAAGACCTTCAATGTCAAGCCAAGGTAGTGGGTGGCCGCCAAGCCAGTGCGGAGGTGCCATGGTGGGCAAGATGGCCAACGTCCTATGGCTCGAGGGCTCCTTTGTGGAGACCATAAAGGGGTGGCAATCGGGGTGGTTCTACATCACCGAGCCGCGCGACTCTCAATGGGCGACGGCCCCCGAATTCTGATCTGGCTTCCCTACATGGCTCACCTCATGGAAAGAGAGGGGCCTGACGTGGGGTAATTCGGAAGAGCTGACCGGACTCCAAACTCAAGGTCCAAACCTGGTGGACAAGAATCTCAAGCTTGTCAATGTAATCCGGTGATGCTCATCCGTCGGATTCTCCCATGCCAAAGAACGGGCCTTCAACTTGTGGGAGTTTGATCCGCACCGATCAACCTTGAGCCGAATTTCTTCGACACTATGTACGAAGATGCCCGGAAGGTGCTGTTCATATGCCAAGCTCCCGCATCTGCTACCGAAGATCGCGGATTCAGCTCGCAACATCAAGCCAGCGAGGTAAGTTATTTTACCCTTTACGGGACTCTTTTTTCATAGTTTGACTCTTTGCGTCTAAAACTCCCTCACCTTTCACGGGACTGGCTGAAGACGTCCGGACAGATTGACTGTCCGGCTCCCTTGCCAGAAGACCCAGCGGACGCCCGATTGACGGGACTGCTGGTTCCGGCACCTCACGTGGTGCCGGAGAAGAAGGCCAAGAAGAAGGCCACGGGAACTCGAAGGAGTTCCCGGCGCCAGGTGCTGTCGTACTCATCGTCCGATGACTCCGAGGCGGAATCCCCCCGCGAAGATGAGGAGGAGGAAAAAGAGGCCTCTTCCCCAGCGGGGGGAAAGAAGAAAAGGAAGGCTGCGCCAACTGGGGAGGCCGGAGGGTCCAAGAAGGGAAGGACCCTTCCTCTGGACTACACCGCCGATGCCGATGATGGCGAAGAGGGGTGGGCACCTAGGACCAAGCCCCTGGCGAAATCGTAAGTGTCCGGACACCAGAATAATTCATGGTGTTCCATTTGTCGCACATCATCTTCTAATGCCAAGTATAACCGTGCAGCCCGCCCAAGGACGGGCTCGACGATTCATCGAGCGGCTCCCTGGATTCGTCGGAGGTGAATAGCACCTCACTTCTGACTGCCTCGTCTCCTCCCGCCGCGGATGACGCCGGGGTGGATTCCCAAAAGGGGCCCAGCCAGGAGGAGGTTGCTCGAGGCGCCGCATGCGACCTCTCAAACCCGGCTCAAAGGGGATAAAACCCGAAGGGCTTCATGTCCGACCCTACGCCGACTCCGTGCGAACCTTCAAGTTCTGGAGTCCGACAGGCGACCCCTTCGTAAGAAGGGCAAGACTGCGACGCCGGTGACCTCTGTCCAACCGGAGGCACCGGATGATTTGATGGAGGCGCTTAACGGCGCTTCCATCGACGAGGAGCACCGCACTGTTATGTGCGCGGTGATCCAGAAAGTTCAGGGCGCCAAGAGCGGGCTGACTGAAGCCTGTGCCAGCCTTCTAACAGGCTTTGAGGTATGTATTTAAGATATGCAAAAATATTACCGCATAGAGAGTAGCCCCTGATGCTCAGTTTGGTGTTCGGAAAGAAATAGCCGAACTGAGGATCTAAAAAGATATACGTAGGAGTCTAACATAAGTATGTCAATATGGGAATGCAGGCTGTGCTGCTGACCTCTGCCAGACCGATCATGGAGGTTGATGCATTAAAGCAGAGCCTCGAGCGGTCCGAGAACGAGCTCGGACTTGCTAAAAAGCAGCTCGAGGACAAGGAAGGTAAGTAATACCTTATGGGAGTATTTAAAAGATGTGTTTGCAAAAAATGAAAGGAATAACGTGAATATTGTAGGGGCCACGAACAAGGTGGCGACCCTGAAGGAAGCGGTGTCCAAGGCCGAAAGCAATGCGGCCGCGGAGCGCACCGAGCGAGAGAAGCAGGAGGCGCGGGTGGCGGAGGTGCGGCAAGAGCTCCAGGCTCTCGTGGAAAAAAACGAGAGTTTGGAGCGTGACTCAAAGACTCGAGAGTCCGAGCTCGCCTCGGCCCTTGAGAGTGCCAAGGCCGCTAAGGCCGAAGCCCAAAAAGCCCTCCAGGAGATTGAGGCGATGAAGAAGATAGTGGCGGGTAAGGCATTCTATATGCAAAGCAAGAATGTGAAAGTGAATTATCTGTTACTTACCCGAATCCGGAGCTCTCGAGGAGCATTCGCAGATCTGCCCCTGCAGCGTGGCCGAGCATCGCCACATTCTACCGAGCCGAGGAGGGAAGCTCGACGGAGAAGGTGTTCTGGTCTCAGTATGCTGAGGCCGGACACCTGGTGCCCTTAAGCGACCAATTGAAGCAGCTGGTTGAGCTGCATAAGGTGGCCGAACAGGCCATGAAAGGCCTCATAGTTCGGCTGTGGCCTAAGGAAGCCATGCTCGAGCTACTTGGCCGGTGAGGCGGCCGGTGGACGCTTTGTCCATGGGTTGAAGTCATCAAGCGCTCTGCGCATCGAAGGTGCCCGTGGGGCCTTGCCCTTGCTAAGGTGCACTGGGCAAGATGGACGCTAAGAAGCTTGTGACGGACGGACCACCACCGAAGAAGGAGCATCGCAAACCTGAAATGTATTATGAGGGCGTCTGAAGGGTGCTCGCCTTATAGCGGATGAATGCTCCAAAGATATAATTTTTAATAGACTCGCATTTGTTATACTTAATTGAAAACTTGTTCATATGCGCCAAGCAACACTTTTGAATTTAAAATATTAACTTCATGCGGTCGCTATTAAATTTAAGAGATGGCGAGTCGTCGGCTTCAAATTTCCATGCCACGAAAGTGCCGGGTGTTCGGATAAACTTGAGCGCTCTTGTTCCCATTCTTGGGTCCTTCGAGGGAGGCGCCAACACAACGTAACAAGGCAACCGGACTATAATGCTTGAACACTCTCACTTAGCCATAGAATTCTGTAATTTTAAATTTCGGCGAAGCCCCTAGTATTCGGAAGACCGAGTTCGGGGCGCTATCCACGCCTTAGGCCGGACAATGCCGACTCCTTTCTCTAAGCGGCATAAGTCTTTAGGGACTCGAAAACCTCTCAAACAGCGACTGGCTCTCGCCCTATCATGACGGTCAGTTTAGCTTTCTCCACTGAGGTGCTTAACCCAGCTCAACCGGGGCACAATCGCAGTGGTTCTCCCAAATTACCTTAACCGATATAACGGAACGTAAGGTACCAAAACATGGGAGCCGCAAACCCAACTATTGACCCAAGACATGATTCGAGCCGATGCATATAATGCTATAAGTCGGGTGCCGCACTTGTGAAAGTGTTCGGACTTATCACACCATGTTATGGGGTACTTAAGCCCCTGGTGTATTGCCCGTACCAAAGTGTACGGTTGCACAATGTCATAAATGAACATATATATATATATAGAAAAAAAGGGGATTCCATAATAGTCAGAAGCTATATATTGTTTATTCAAAAGGGCTGCAGTAAGAGCAGAACGATACAAATAGTGTGATAAGCAAGGGACGGGACTTTTCAACATGTCTCCCTCCAGGGGTAAGCCGCGGGATGGTGTGTAAAACATATATATTGCTCATAACAGAGACCACCTGGACACTCGACGTAGCTTCGCTTTCCACCGCTGTTGCATCATGTGTTCGGGCGATTCTAATGCCGCATGTGGCTTCGTGATAACAGAGTCCTGAAAGTAAAAAGAAAGAATAAAAGAATGACACAATCGGGAGCCCCTGGTGCGGTTGAGCCGCATTCTGGGCATGTCGTGGTCGTGCCCCTTCCCCTATGCCCATGGTATTTCCACAGCGTAATTATGTACGCCAGAGTAATCGGGTTTCGCAATTTCGCGAGGACTGGGGCTTGGGCCGCATTGCTATGCGTGCTCGGAACGTGCCAGGCGGTCTTGTTGTAGGTTACTCCGGGCGCGCTTGACGGTGTCCGGGCGTTTAACAGCCGGACTCGAGAATTGCCTGAAGTGGCTGCTTTGTACTTCCACCGCGAGGGCCGCCGTATGCTCCTCCGTCCGGAGAGAGCGTTCGGTGTTTCCATTTACCGTAATGACTCCTCGAGGACCTGGCATCTTGAGCTTGAGATATGCGTAGTGCGGCACCGCATTGAACTTTGCAAATGCGGTTCGTCCGAGCAGTGCATGATAGCCGATGCGGAACGGGACTATGTCGAAGATTAACTCCTGGCTTCGGAAGTTATCCGGGGATCCGAAGACCACTTCAAGTGTAACTGAGCCTATACAGTTGGCCTCTACACCTGGTATGACGCCTTTAAAGGTCGTCTTCGTGGGTTTAATCCTTGATGGGTCTATGCCCATTTTGTGCACTGTGTCCTGATAAAGCAAGTTCAGGCTGCTATCGTCGTCCATTAGGACTCTAGCGAGATGAAATCCGTCAATGATTGGGTCTAGAACCAATGCGGCGAATCCGCCATGGCGGATGCTAGTGGGGTGGTCCCTTCGATCAAAAGTGATCGGGCAGGAAGATCAGGGGTTGAACTTTGGGGACTGGCTCCATCGCATATACGCCCCTTTAGTGCACGCTTCCGCTCCCTTTGGGTATGTGGGTTATGCGTATATCATGTTCACCGTCCGCACTTATGGGGAAGCCCTTCTGTCCTCTATTGTTCGGCGGCCGGGGCTCCTCCTCATCATCACTATGCAGCCCCTTGTCATTGTTTTCGGCATTTAACTTGTCTGCCTGCTTGAACTCCCAACAATCCCTGTTGGTGTGATTGGCTGGCATTTCGGGGGTGCCATGTATCTGGCATGAGCGATCGAGTATTCGGTCCAAACTGGACGGGCCCGGAGTATTTCTTTTAAATGGATTTTTCTGCTGATCGGGTTTAGAGCCTCTCGAATCCAAAGATCGATCGTATCCTCAAAGATTATCGCTGTTAATGCGGGCGCTTGTGCTTGTTGCGACGCCGACCTGCCATCGATGTCCTTGGTATCCGAATTACCAGGCTCTTGGTCATGTTGTTACTATGAGCTAGCCAGTTGTCCTCTCCCGCGCAAAAGCGGGTCATGAGTGTTGTGAGGGCTGCCATGGATTTCGGCTTTTCCTGTCCTAGTTGTCGGGCAAGCCACTCGTCGCGGATGTTGTGTTTGAAGGCTGCAAGGGCCTCGGCATCCTGACAATCGACGATTTGATTTTTCTTGGTTAGGAACCGTGTCCAGAATTGTCTGGCTGATTCCTCTGGCTGCTGAATTATGTGGCTTAGGTCATCTGCGTCTGGTGGTCGCACATATGTGCCCTGGAAATTGTCAAGGAATGCGGCTTCTAGGTCTTCCCAACAACCAATTGACTCTGCTGGCAAGCTGTTAAGCCAATGTCGGGCTGGTCCTTTAAGCTTGAGTGGGAGGTATTTGATGGCGTGTAGATCATCACCGCGGGCCATGTGGATATGAAGGAGATAGTCCTCGATCCAAACCGCAGGATCTGTTGTGCCATCGTATGATTCAATGTTTACGGGTTTGAAACCCTCGGGGATTTGATGATCCATCACTTCATTTGTGAAGCATAGTGGGTGTGCGGCGCCTCTGTATTGGGCTATATCACGAAGCAGCTCAAATGAACTTTGTCTACTGTGTTCGGCCCGGCCGGAGTTGCCATATCCGGCGTGATGGTTATCGTCACGTGTCTTTGGGGACCCACACGATCCGTAGATCGATCTTGTTTGCCCTGCCTTGTCCTCCAATATATCTCGCAGGTCTGGCGCATCTCCCCGCGCCTTTGTATTTTTTGAGCGGCGACGGGGTGCGGCTTGAGTTGAGGGCCGAGAGGCCTCTGCCGCGCCACGAGGTGGCCGGGTCAGCCATATCATGCACTGGTGATGTAGGTTTGGGTGCTTCCTCCTCTAATCGGGGTAGCATCCTGCGTCTTGGGTAGCTCTTGGAGGGGCGCTCGAGTTCATACTCTTCGGTCGCAAGGACTTCAGTCCATCTGTCAGCTAGCAAGTCTTGGTCAGCTCTAAGTTGTTGCTGCTTTTATTGAGGCTGCTTGCCGTGGCTATGATCCCTGCGTTTGAAACGCTCTTGTTCGACGGGATCCTCGGGCACGACGAATTCGTCGTCGTCGAGGCTTGCCTCATCTTCGGAGGGAAGCATGTAATTATCGTCATCTACCTCTTTTTCTGCCGCTCTCTCATGAGGGTTGGCTTCTCCATCCTCATGCATTGAAACTTGCTGGAGGGGGTTGTCTTCGACACTGTCCCGAGTGTTATTGTCTCCCGTGCCGGAATCACCGTTTTTGCTGTGGCGGGATTTAGAGCGGCTCACGACGCCGCGCTTAGGGCTGTTTCTTGGAGGGGTCATCCTCCGCTGTTCCATCGCCATTCCCATCTTTTGGGATGTCCACCATGTATATGTCGATGACGAGGTGGCCTTCCAAAGGCTCCCTGTGGGCGCTGGTTCTTGGTCGCCTCCTACATCGCCGCCCATACCGCCGATGTCTTCGAGTCGAAGTCGAGCATGTCGGTTAAATCATCGGCGGTAGCTACGTAAGTGGGTGGTGGGTGGGATTTGATTTTCTTCGTCGTTCGCATCCCAGCCTTCCTGACCATAATCCGGCCAGGGCTCTCCTGATAAAGAGAGAGACTTTAGTGAATTCAGAATGTCGCCAAAGGACGAGTGCTGAAAGATGTCCGCGGCAGTGAATTCCATGATCGGCGCCCAATCGGATTCGATTGTCAGGGGCGCGGAAGGCTTGGAGTCCGGAGAGGAGTTCAACACCTTGGAGTTACGAGCTTCGCAAAGGACGGGGTAGGTGTGCGGCTCAATCGCCGTAGAGATCGCAGCCCCCGAGGCGGTGTCCAGCCACCCGTCCTCGATCGGCCCGGTCGGCTCCGAGCTAAAGGTCGAAGCGGACTCTGGTGCAGCCTCCAGACACCTTTGCTCGCGGCAGAGCTAGATCATGCCCCTCATGACAAAGGCGACACGCTTGGCTGTGGCTCGAACTCGTCGAAGATCAAGTCTCCGCGGATGTCAGCCGTGTAGTTCAAACTTCCAAATCTGACCTGATGGCCAGGGGCGTAGCTTTCAATCTGCTCCAGATGGCCAAGCGAATTGGCCCGCAGTGCAAAGCCACTGAATACGAAGATCTGTCCGGGGAGAAAAGTCTCGCCCTGGAGCGCATCGTTGTTGATGATCGGAGGAGCCATCGGGCCTAAAGATGACGACACGGAGGAACTCTTAATGAAAGCACCAATGTCGGTGTCAAAACCGGCGGATCTCGGGTAGGGGGTCCCGAACTGTAAGTCTAGGCGGATGGTAACAGGAGACAAGGGACACGATGTTTTTACCCAGGTTCGGGCCCTCTCGATGGAGGTAAAACCCTACTCCTACTTGATTAATATTGATGATATGGGTAGTACAAGAGTAGATCTACCACGAGATCAAAGAGGCTAAACCCTAGAAGCTAGCCTATGGTATGGTTGTTGTTCGTCCTACGGACTAAAACCTTCCGGTTTATATAGACACCGAATAGGGTTAGGGTTACACAGAGTCGGTTACAATGGTAGGAGATCTACATACCCGTATCGCCAAGCTTACCTTCCACGCCAAGGAAAGTCCCATCCGGACACGGGAGGAAGTCTTCAATCTTGTATCTTCATAGTCCAGGAGTCCGGCCAAAGGTTATAGTCCGGCTATCCGGACACCCCCTAATACAGGACTCCCTCACGGCCTCTTTACTGCGATCTGACACATGCGTGTGGAAACCGCCCCACGCATGCCGCCCACGTCACGCACACCCCTCCATGCTGTGTCGCGCGCATGGGTCGTGGGAAGCGCAGCGCGCGAAAAGTCTTACCACGGTAAAACCGCCCGCCTGCTCACAAGATTGCTTTTGGGCCTGGCCCAACAACGTGTCGCACTTATGTGTGGCCCAGGCCCGGGGGCTCCTGTCAGTGTACAAAAAGGGGCACGCTTTTGTACCCCTTTACCTGTGCACGGGCAGTCGGAGCCGCCCCCACGGTCACACCAAGCAGAACAGGGGAAGTGAGCTAAGGTAAGACCGAAGCCCAAGATAATCAGAGCAACGCCAAGGGAGAGACCACAAGGAGCAGAGGGACAAAGCAAGCTCCCCCGACAATACCCTTGCCGGGGCAGCCTCAAAGAGCCTCATGAGACCCTTGCCGGGCAGCTCACACACACCAGAAAGCGAGCCACCCTTGAGCCCACGGTCCCAACGCCATCATCCACGTGGGGCCGTGGCTCGAAGGCACCTCTGTGGTGGCATGCAGATCTTTCTGAAGACATATTCAAGATCAGATGAGGATTAGAATACGACGATCCTCGGCAAGATCCTTGCCGAGGAAGGCCACCAAACCCCCGGCAAGGCCCTTGCCGGGGACGACAGCGCACCACGGCAAGACCCTTGCAAGGCCACACGGCAAGACCCTTGCCGGGCCACCCGGCAAGGCCCTCACCAAGGATGCCAGCAGGGCCACCGCCAGGCCCACGCCAACCAAGCTTCCATCGCCGTTCACATGCAGCTGCCACCCCAATCAGCTAGGCGGGCACCTACATGGCAACATGCAGCCCCCAGGCCAACTCATTGAGCGCCTGCGTGGTGGCATGCAGATCTTCGTGAAGGCTCCACCACCGTGCCACCTCAGCTGCCTGCCTGCCTACATTGCGTTGCACGCATCGCTAGCCAAGGCGCGTGTCGAAGCAAGGAGGAGCGGTGACGGACGGGACGGGTCTCGCCCCCGTCCCCGATAAAGCAGGGGGACACCTAAGCTACGCATTAAATGCATCTTGTCCTGTAATACGATCGATAAGCTCAGGGCACTGTGCGCCTTTCCGCCTCCTGTGTGCCAGTGTGGCAGCCCCTTTCGACCATAAAAAGGAGGCCCATGGCATACTGGAGAAGGATTCGGCTCTTTCGAAGCACTCACTCACCACAACTAGTTCGAGAGCTCAAGAACTCTCTGAAATACACCCACCAAAGCAGGACTAGGGTTTTACGCATCCTCGCGGCCCAAACCTCGTAAACGCCTCCTTGTCAAGCATCGGTCTCGCTCTTCTTGCAACCGTGCGCCCCGACAACCATAGTAGGGATTCTTGTGATCCCATAGGTGGTCGTTTCCCCCGACAGCACCTCTTACTTAAATGATATAGCCACCCTATTCACTAATGATGAGAAACCTTGCTACAATTATATCCTTAAGTTATTTCCATTCTCATTAAAGGGTGATGCTAAAACATGGTTTAATTCTCTTGATCCTGGTTGTGTGCGTAGTCCCCAGGATATGATTTATTACTTTTCTGCTAAATATTTCCCCGCTCATAAGAAACAAGCTACCTTAAGGGAAATATATAATTTTGTGCAAATTGAAGAAGAGAGTCTCCCACAAGCTTGGGGGAGGCTTCTCCAATTACTTAATGCTTTGCTTGTTCATCCTCTCAAGAAAAATGAAATACTTGATATCTTTTATAATGGACTTACCAATGCTTCCAGAGACCACCTGGATAGTTGTGCTGGTTGTGTTTTCAGGGAAAGAACAGTTGATCAAGCTGAATTGCTATTGAATAATATGTTGACTAATGAAAATAATTGGACACTTCCTGGACCAACTCCTAAGCCAACTCCGAAGAAAAGGGGTATTCTATTTCTATGTCCGGAAGATATGCAAGAGGCAAAGAAATCTATGAAAGAAAAAGGTATTAAAGTTGATGATGTTAAGAATTTACCTCCTATTGAAGACTTACATGGTCTTGATTTACCACCTATTGAAGAAATACATGGTCTTGATAACCCGACACAGGTAGTAAAGGTAAATTATCTCTATAGATTTGATGAAGGTGATATTCCTCGTTATAAGTCTGCTGGCCAATGCTTAGATGAGTTTGATAATTTTATTATTAAACAAGAAAACTTCAATGCTTATGTTGGTAGACAGTTGAAACGCAATGCTTATATGATTGAACACTTGAGTGATTATATGTCTAGAGTTAAAGGTGAACTTAAACTCATTAGTAAACATGCTTCTATGGTTACCACTCAAGTAGAACAAGTGCTTAAAGCTCAAAATGATTTGCTCAATGAATTAAATAATAAGAAAAATGATAACGATGTTAGAGTTATGACTAGAGGGGGTAAAATGACTCAGGAACCTTTGTATCCTGAGGGCCACCCTAAGAGAATTGAGCAATATTCTCAGAGACCTAATGTTGATGCACCTAGTCCTTCTAAGAGGAAGAAAAATAAAAATGATAGGACTTTGCATGCTTCTAGTGAACCTGTTGTTGACACACCAAAGAATCCCAATGATATTTCTATTTCTGATGCTAAAACACAATCTGGTGATGAACATGAACCTAGTGATAATATTAATGATGATGTTCATGTTGATGCTCAACCTAGCAATAACAATGATGTAGAGATTGAACCTGTTGTTGATCTTGATAACCCACAATCAAAGAATCAATGTTATGATAAGAGAGACTTTGTTGCTAGGAAGCACGGTAAAGAAAGAGAACCATGGGTTCAGAAACCCATGCCTTTTCCTCCTAAACCATCCAAGAAAAAGGATGATGAGGATTTTGAGCGCTTTGCTGAAATGATTAGACCTATCTTTTTGTGTATGTGTTTGACTAATATGCTTAAAATGAATCCTTATGCTAAGTACATGAAAGATATTGTTACAAATAAAAGAAGGATACCGGAAGCTCAAATTTCCACCATGCTTGCTAATTATACTTTTAAGGGTGGAATACCAAAGAAACTTGGAGATCCAGGAGTACCAACTATACCTGCTCCATTAAAAGAAACTATGTTAAAACTGCTTTATGTGATCTTGGAGCCGGTGTTAGTGTTATGCCTCTCTCTTTATATTGTAGACTTGATTTGAATAAGTTGACACCTACTGAAATATCTTTGCAAATGGCCGATAAATCAACTGCTATACCTGCCGGTATTTGTGAGGATGTGCCTATTGTGGTTGCAAATGTTACTATTCTAACGAACTTGGTTATTCTTGATATTCCCGAGGACGATAGTATGTCGATTATTCTTGGGAGACCCTTTTTGAATACTGCAGGGGCTGTTATTGATTGCAACAAAGGCAATGTCACTTTTCATGTTAATGGTAATGAGCATACGGTACACTTTCCGAGGAAACAACCTCAAGTCCACAAAGATCAATTCTATTGAAAAATTCCATCGATTATTATTGGAGGTTTTGAATTTCCTCTTCCTACTGTCAAAAAGAAATATGATATTCTTATTGTTGGGGATGTGCATATTCCCGTTGAGGTAACTTAGTGTTATTCGAAATTTCTCCGGTTTCATGCGATTCGGAATGAGTTTGTTAACAAGACCTTATCAACCTTGTTAGTGGATTCCTTTTGATGAGCATGAGATGGATCAAGTTAGAAAGCACAACCTTCTGTACCCTCCTTTTACTTTTTGTTATTTAGATTAAATAAAGCAAAAAATAGTATTTTCTGTCTGTTTTCTGAATTATCCTTGCAATAAGAAATACCCCAAAAATAAAATTTCTCCAAATGCCCTGAAATTGAAATATGATTTTTGTAGAATATTTAAGAATATCTGGCACTGAGAACACATCAGGGGGAGCCAGTACCTGGCCACAAGGGTCCAGGGCGCGCCCACCCCCCTGGGCGCGCCCCTACCTCGTGGGCCCCTGGTGGCCCCCTCCACTTATTCCAGCACCCACACACTCCTTATTCCTCCCAAAAGAATCACCAACCAGCTCAAGCACGAGTTCTAGCTCATCTTGCTGCGATTTTCGATCTCCTTGCTCAAAGCTCCACTCACAAAACTGCTTTGGGGGATTGTTCTTCGGTATGTGACTTCTCCAATGGTCCAATTAGTTTTTGTTCTAGTGCTTTATTTATTGCAAATTCTTGCTGCTTAGGTGAACCTGTTCTTGAGCTTGCAAGTCAAATTTATATGGTCCCAAGTAGTTCTAATGCATGATATAGTCTCAAGGCACTTGTGGGAGTAGTTGCTATCAATTTTGTTGAGTTTGGCTCACTTTTATTTTGAGTTACTAAAATTTTCAGAAATTTTTCAGAGGAAAAAATATGTTTAGGAAAATGTACCAAGGTGGTTCTTCAAGGAAGCAAGGACCCAGGCCCGCAATACGTGAGCCAGAGAAGCTCAAGTGCGGCCTTGTGAATGGCCGTCAGAAGATTTTATGATCCGAGCAGAAATTAAGGAGGAATTTGACGCATATGTGCGTAATGCTGAACTCGACGGCTTCATGCTAGATAAGTGCCCTCAGTATTATCACCTAACCGATTCCTTTGTGAGAAGGTTTAAATTTACATCTTCACGCAATTCTCACAGTGTCCTATTTGATTTCTATGGTAAATCTTATACAATGGACTTAGAACTTTTTAATACTGCTTGTAAACTCCCGCAATGGGGTAGTGCTAGTGAACCCCGCAAATCTGAGTTTAAAGATTTTCTTGCTAGTATCATCAAGGGGAATCTAGAGAGATAACACAAGCTACCATAGGGAGCATTCATTTTCCTGCTATACATTATTTTGCTCTCTTTATAGGTAGATGCATTAACGGCAAGGACGAGGCATGTCACATGTGTATTCCCGATCTTAGTGTTCTCATGAGTGCTATATTAGAAGATAAACAATATAACTTGGGGGCCATTGTTGCACGTAGGTTGCATAATAAAAGTTTAAGTGGAGACTCTTTTGGTGGGATTTATGCAACTCGTGTGGCTAATTTTCTTGAGATACCCATACATGAAAATGATATGGAATTGCCTCCCGCTAATTTAGATTATAATGCTATGGTTCGCCATCAGTTTATTGAGAGGAATGAACAGCCTCTCCAAGATCGGATTAATGTTCGACAAAGGCCGTGACCGTCTCCATGTTGCTCTCCCTGCTCCTACTTTCTTTTACTTCCAGGCAAAAGGGAGATATATTATAACCAAGGAGGAGGCTACCGAGTACGAGAGGAGGACGGAGGCAGCTCGCCTCCAAGCTGCAGCTCATGAGGCAATAGCTGCTGCATCTCAGTATGACCCCAGCTACAACTTTGCTCCATGGGCATAGACCAACTTAGGCCAAAAGCCTAAGCTTGGGGGAGTATGTATTTCTCACCGACATTACATTCATGTTCACACACTCATGCTATTTATCGGTGCTCATACTTTTTCATTGTACTATCCATGCTAGTTTATTTTCCATTTTCTCACTTTCTTCTTGTGTGTTTGAATAACCTTAAGAAAAACACAATTAGTTGTAGTTTTTAGCTAGTTTACTTTCCATGCCGGTAGCAGTAATAACTAAAAGAAAACCAAAAAAGATTTCTTGTTCTTCTTTTGCTTGTTGGGAGCTTTCCCGTGTAAATAGTTTTATTTCTTTTCTTTTCTTTGGGGGTCGAGAGGAGAAGACCATAATGAAAATGTTGAAGTGGCTCTTATATGCATTATTGTTGATTTAACAAAGAGCCCATATTACCTTGTCTTCTCCTTTGTATCAGATGCCTGTAGATTCCAGCTTAGTCCAATGCACGTGCACTATTATTATTATACACACCGTTCGGTCGTGCAAGTGAAAGGCAATAATGGCAATATATGATGGATTGATTGAGATGAAAGAAGCTGGTATGAACTCGACCCCTCTTGTTTTTGTAAATATGATTAGTTAATCGTTCCTGATTCAGCCTATTATGAATGAAACATGTTTGCAATGAAAATTAGAGATTATGGTTGCTTATGCCATGCTTAATTAGCTAGGAGTTTATAATGGTTTACCTTGTGTGCCAACATGCTATTAAAATGGTTGTGATGTGGTATGATAAGGTGGTATCCTCCTTTGAACGATTCGAGTGACTTGACTTGGCACATGTTCACACATGTAATTGAAACAAAATCAACATAGCCTCTACGATACTTATGTTCATGGTGGATTATATCCTATTCATGCTTGCACTCGATGTTTATTAATTTTAATGCATGTTCATGACTGTTGTCACTCTCTAGTTGGTTGCTTCCCAGTCTCTTTCTAGCCTTCACTTGTACTAAGCGGGAATAGTGCGTGTGCATCCACTTCCATAAACCCCAAACTTATTCCATATGGGTCCACCATACCTTCCTATATGCGGTATCTACCTGCCGTTCCAAGTAAATTTGTATGTGCCAAACTCTAAACCTTCAAATGAAATTATGTTTTGTATGCTCGAATAGCTATGTATCAACTAGGGTTGTCTGTATCTCCCATGCTAGGCGGGTTATTCTCAAGAGGAGTGGACTCCGCTCCTCGGTCATGAGAAAACGGCTGGTCACTGGGATGCCCAGTCCATGCTCAAACCAAATCAAAATAATTGCAAACAAAACTCCCCAGGACTGTTGTTAGTTGGAGGCACCCGTTGTTTCGGGCAAGCCATGGATTGATGCTTGTTGGTGGTGGGGGGGTATAAACTTTACCATTCTGCTTGGGAACCGCCTATAATGTGTGTAGCATGCAAGATATCGAGATCTCTTGGTTGCTATGTTGACAATGAAAGTATGCCGCTCAAAATATTATTTATCTCTATTTCAAAATCGAGCTCTGGCACCTCTACAAATCCCTGCTTCCCTCTACGAAGGGCCTATCTATTTACTTTTATGTTGAGTCATCATCCTCTTATTAAAAAGCACCAGTTGGAGAGCACCGCTGTCATTTGCATCCATTACTATTAATTTATATTGAGGATGACTATGACTCGATCTCTTTTACCATGAATTACAATGTTTAGTCAGTCCTTGATCTTCAGAGGTGCTCTACATTTATGTTTTATGTCTCGTAAAGGGCTAGCGAGATACCAACTTGTTATATCATATTATGATTGTTTTGAGAAAGTGTTGTCATCCGAGATTTATTATTATTGCTCGCTAGTTGATTATGCCATTGATATGAGTAAACATGAGACCTAAATGTTATTGTGAATATGGTTAGTTCATAATCTTTGCTGAAAACTTGAATGTTGGCTTTACATATTTACAACAAGAAGAGCAAACGGAGTTTGTAAAAGTTTTTCTTTATCACATTTAGTTTGTCAACTGAATTGCTTGAGGCAAGCAAAGGTTTAAGCTTGGGGGAGTTGATACGTCTCCATCGTATCTACTCTTACAAACACTTTTGCCCTTGTTGTAGACTCTAACTTGCATGATTTGAATGGAACTAACCCGGATTGACGTTGATTTCAGCAGAATTGCCATGGTGTTTTTTTTGTGCGGAAATAAAATTTCTCGGAATGACCTGAAACTTCACGGAGAATATTTTTGGAATACATAAAAAGTACTAGCAAAAGAATCAAGACCGGGGGGCCACATCCTGTCCATCAGAGTGGGGGCACGCCTACCCCCTGGGCGCGCCCCCTGCCTCGTGGGCCCCCTGGAGCTCCACCGACCTCAACTCCAACTCCATATATTCATGTTCGGGGAGAAAAAAAATAGAGAGAAGGATTCATCACAGACATAACACGGAGCCGCCGCCAAGCCCTAAACTCTCTCGGGAGGGCTGATCTGGAGTCCGTTCGGGGCTCCGGAGAGGGAAATCCGTCACCGTCGTCATCATCAACCTTCCTCCACCACCAATTTCATGATGCTCACCGCCGTGCATGAGTAATTCCATCGTAGGCTTGCTGGACGGTGATGGGTTGGATGAGATTTATCATGTAATCGAGTTCGTGTTTTTAGGGTTTGATCCCTAGTATCCACTATGTCTGAGATTGATGTTGCTATGACTTTGCTATGCTTAATGCTTGTCACTAGGGCCCAAGTGCCATGAGTTCAGATCTGAACCTATTATGTTTTCATGAATATATGTGAGTTCTTGATCCTATCTTGCAAGTCAATAGTCACCTACTATGTGTTATGATCCGGTAACCCCGAAGTGACAATAATTGGGACCACTCCCGGTGATGACCTTAGTTTGAGGAGTTCGTGTATTCGATATGTGTTAATGCTTTGGTCCAGTACTCTATTAAAAGGAGGCCTTAATATCCCTTAGTTTCCAATAGGACCCTGCTGCCACGGGAGGGTAGGACAAAAGATGCCATGCAAGTTCTTTTCCATAAGCATGTATGACTATAATCAGAATACATGCCTACATTACATTGATGAACTGGAGCTAGTTCTGTGTCACCCTATGTTATAACTATTGCATGAATAATCGCATCCGACATAATTATCCATCACTAATCCAACGCCTACGAGCTTTTCACATATTGCTCTTTGCTTAGTTACTTTTTCGTTGCCATTGTTATAATTACTACAAAACTGCCATCACATTTTGCCACCGCTATCAAGCATACTTCCATACTACTTGGTACTAAATACTTTGCTGCAGATATTAAGTTATCCAGGTGCGGTTGAATTGACAACTCAACTGCTAATACTTGAGAATATTCTTTGGCTCCCCTTGTGTCAAATCAATAAATTTGGGTTGAATACTCTACCCTCGAAAACTATTGCGATCCCCTATACTTGTGGGTTATCACTCCCCACCGTCGGTCCGGCGCTGCCCCGGCCATCCCTCTAGGCCCCACGTGCCGAGCTTTTTCCTCGGCAATCCCCACGCCACCGCCCCACCACCTCCGGCAACCACCGCCCCCACCCTGAACCCTAAGATAGATAGTGGGGTACCTCTCCAGTGAGCCCCCCGCCCCACCCCCTGAAAATCGACTGACCCAAAAGTCAATTGAGTTGACTGAAGTGTAGCCAAATCGGAGCAGCATCACAAGCAAGAGGAAGAGCGAGAGCAGCAGTGCGAGCAAGAGCAAGAGCAATAGCAAGAGAAGACCAGACTGGGGACCGAGAGCAAGAGCAGAGCAGCAGCACGAGCGAGAGCTAAAGCAGCAGCAGCTCCTACTGATGTGGACGTCACCGCTGAGGGAGCGACGCCGTGGAGGAAGTGGTCGGCGACGCCGCCGTGGATGGAGCCGCGCCATGTCGGCTCGGGACCGAGCGCCGGCAGCACCGTGAGATCGAATCAAGTAGAAAATGCGGCGATTAGTGTACAACCTCTTTGGTGGCGCCAATTAGGCCTCAGCTTCATCCGAGGAAATGGTGACGATGCTGCTCTTCCGGTGGTGCGGGTGAAGACGGCAGTGTGGGAATGGAGTTGGCACGAAAGACGAGGGGAACATCGGGGCAGCTCCTTGGAGGTGGAGGACAGGGTGGCTGAACCGGTCGGACGACGAGATCGACGACGGATCCTCATCTGGTATGGTGGATGAGGGACGTCGAGGTGTTGATGTGGACGACGTTGTCGGGGAAGAGGCTCCGGCTGGGTGGCGGACAGAGGAGGGTGTCGGGCTTCGCGGGTTTTCGCGGCCTCAGTGTACGAATGGGTGGGCTGATGGGATGGGAGTGGGGAACCATGGCTTAGGTATGCGCTTGTCCGAGATGTGGGGTAAGTTACGGAAGTGGCCCCACCGATTTGTGCTAGGCGGTTCTTTCGGTTCAGGGGTATCACGGGCATTTCACGTGTCGAGATTTCGCATGAGGTGGGAGTTTTCGCGCGCGTTGTAATTTTGGGATAGCAAGGCGTGGGTTGAGATGGAGGGAGTTTTCGGAGCACAATGAGACAAAGAAGTATCTTAAATATTTCGGGGTAACAAGGTGCAGGTTGAAATTTCCGGACAAGCCTAACGGTAATCGCATCAAATCAATTCGCACTTCCGTCGATGAAAAAATAAAAGAAATCAATTCACACCACACAAGAGAGTCTAGTCCCGTACTGTACCAAATCAATTCAAGACTACAAATGCCATTCAAAACTTTGAATTCATGTTATGTTCGATTAAAATATTTTGCTGCGTGTATAATGCATGCAACCTGCTACTCAAATGAACGTTTTAGTGCATTCCAAACGTATATACTACCACTTCAATATGAACTAAATTTGAATTTGTTTCTCTATTTGAATAAGATCTGCAATAATGATTGTTGTGAAGTCAAACCATTTGAATTCGTTTCTTTATTTTAATAAGATCTACAATAATCATCATTGTCAAGTTAAACCATCGTTTGTGTATTATCTTCACAAAGACACCACATGATTACCGCCGAGTTAGATATGAACTATGTATACTATATGAACTCGAACTCAATTTTTTGAATCCACTTTATGTTGATTTCAAATCAGAGTACATTTCAAGCTCTAGCTAGATCTTCATAATCTAAACCATGTCTCATATGTATAATGTGTTTATCACATAATGTATGGTGCCCCGCCCCCTACTCCTACAAGTATTTAGATGTGAGTTGCAAGTGCCACACATTATCACAAATTCAAATAAAATGTGAGATTGTTTGATATATAGTATTGTTTAGATTGTTCGATATTTAGTTATAAGCTGCAAACGCCACACATTATCACAAATTCAAATAAAATGTGAGATTGTTCGATGTATAGTATGATTTAGATTGTTCGACATTTAGCTGTGAGTTGCAAACGCCATGCATTATCACGGTATCATATAACATGTGCAAAACCACAGCACGCGTATCACCGACTATATTCATGCATGCATATGTTTATAACACTATGATCTCCTATTCAAATATATGAATCCACTTTCATATCAAATTACCATCTTTGTTAGTCTCTTACACCCACACAATCTTCTAACCTTTGTAGCTAGCACTAACTTTCACTCGTGCATGCACACGCCCTCCTCGCCCTCCCCCTCCCTCAGCATTCTATCCATCACGCACATTTTTTTTCTTTAGGTCATTCTCCCACAGTCTCCACAACTCCTTTCGGACACACACCGATCGATAAACCTCTCCAGCGATGTCTGCCTACAACATACACACGCACCTTCCATCTCCTCCTTTCTGTGTCCATGCCTTGTGTCTCTCATACAGTCCCACACATGTGTAAACTCTCGCCCCTCTTTTCATTGATCTCACAATCGCACACTCCTCCCGCTATCTAGCTAGTAGCTCGGCATCTCGCACCACCTCCTAGCTCCATTCTCTCTGTCTATCCATCTCGCTGGGCCTTATTTGCCTCTAACAAATGGATGTACAACAATTGATATCCCGCTATACATATAGCTACCTAGGTCCTTATAACTCGTTTTTTCCCACGCGTCGATTGATCTACCTCTTTAGTTATGTCTCTCCCTTCCTCCGACAAACAACAACTGATCTACCGATCTAGTTAGGTTTGCTAACCAAACACATGGTTCCCCTTCATCATCCATGCATGCGTCCTGACACATCTATCACGCACAGGCACACACAGAAACACATCCCCACTCTTATTGATAATATTGCAATTCTACCCTCAGTTTGTCTAGTAGGCCTCTCCCACCATCTTCGAGAAGCAACTCCATCACCCATCCAGCACTCTACCCCTCTCCCTCCCCCTCTCTCCTCTCTCTCTCTCTCTCTGTCCCAACCTATTTCCCGTCCTTCAGTTATGTATGGATGTCAACTGATCTCCCTCAAGACATAGCTGGGTCTCTCCTTCTCAACACATATACGAGTCGTTCTACCTCTTTAGTTAGGCCTATGCCTCCCCCCTCCTCCTCCCCCCCCCCCCCACACACTGATACATCGAGCGCTCTAGTCATGTCTTCCTGCCACACACAAACTTGCCCTGTGCCCTCCGACGTTCCGATAGGTCAGTCGCCCTATATCTTTGACTTGCACACACACAACTTTGATGGCTCTCTTCATCGATCTCGCACCCACCCACTTGATCCTCTCTTCTCGATATCTATGACCCCTCCCTCTCTTCTCATGGATCGCCCCCTCTATATATGATATCGATAGGCCTCTATTTCACACACATTGCATGTGTCAAATTTTGTTTTGAGATGTCATTGACACATATTCCCACAAATACATTCACGAAATCACCCCCCCCCAAACAAAAAACACTCACGAACACACACGCCATCTGTCTAGGTTTGTATCTCTCTCACACACACCCACGTAGGTAGGCGACGTGCACGAAGAGAAGAGGTGCACGCACGGCGCACGTACTCCCGTCTCTTTCCCAACAACACCCGCGGGGGTACATGGTGGATCTCATTTCTGTACGAAAAGGCAGCCCACGTGGTAATTTGACACGTGTACTGGTTGTCCACTTGATGGAGGATCGTCTACCACGAGTGAACAAACAAATTGCAACTTGACGCATTATGTTAAAAAAGAGGCAAACCATGTGGGGCCTACCTTAGAGGCAATGCTCTATACACTCGGGATGCTCTATGCGTATTACTTTTGATGTGTCCCGTCAACTCACAGAACAAGGAGAAGCTTGCTTAGTAAGCCGTCTCCCCCTCCCACGGTCATGGTGGCTCGCGGGACGAGGTGAAGCTTGCTTACTACGCCTTACGCCCGCTCCCTCGCCCACGCGCGCGGTGGCTCACAGGACGAGGAGAAAATTTTACTACTCCCTCCGTTTACTCCTCATCCCTACCTTGGTTAGAGAGATTATCATATTGTTTGGAATATATGTCCTTTAGTAGATTTCAATATGAACTACTAGTACATACTCCAAACACTGATGTATATAGACGTATTTTAGAGTGCAGATTCACTCATTTTGCTCCATATGTAGTCAATATTGAAATGGATGTAATAGTATGCACTCTCCCTCGCCCACGTGGTGGACGTGCAGCAATTCATTCAGTCTCATATAGCCAGAACAATATATACTACAGTACCATTATTGCTCGACTTCCCGAAGAGGCGAAGAGCCAATCGCAAGGTTAATATTTTGGAGATGCCAAGCGCAAGGTTTATAGGAGAACGAGTAGTACTAGTACTAGTTGTACGTACCAGTGGTACATACTGTACGAGGAAGAAGGCAACAAGATGTATGTTTTACGTGACAGTCTCTTCTTATAGGACCTAGACCTAGTGGACCTCATTGTTGCAATGGGACTACTCCCTATCATAGATGGTACGATTCAGAGTGATGGGCAGCGGGCATAATTCGGAGCTGCTTAGTCTTAAACCCCAGGAAGAAGTCCCATCGAAAGGAATAGCCATCCTCTACATGTGCTCCTATGTAAAATGAGTAAATGAGACAAAAAGAGAAAGAGACAAAGTAAAAAAATCAGCAGCCTTAGATCCGGCCCTATTGTATCAGTGAATGATATTTCTACGTCGTGATTGACATGGCTATATTATTAACCATGCCACGGAGGTAGAAGCGGATTTTTATTTATTCGCGGAGGTAGCAACGGATGGATATTCAACAAGGAGTGATATGATGGCTGCTTCCTCGGTCAAACATAGAGAAAGGTGGGCCTCGTGATTTCACGGCTTATTAGTCATTATTACTGCCTATACTCTTTGTCCATATATAATAACCGTGTGGTAGTACAGTAGTGGGCTATACTTTTAATAACCATGCTCGAAGAGAAGAGGTGCACGCACCCACGCACGTAGTGTACTAGTAATACTCTTTGCGTCTTTTGCGTCTTCCCCAACCACACATGTGACATGGTGGAGCTCATTTCTGTAAGATGATGCAGCCCACGTGATAAGTTGACGCGTCTAGTAGTATTTACTCACTTATAAATAATGGAGGGTCAGGAACCACGCATGAACGGTGCCGCGTCATTTATAAATGAAGTTTTTTTTCTTCAGTGGCACATACGCAATATAAATAGGTTCATATGGAGAGAAAGGGAAGCCGCTCCACTATATACATAGCCAGGACGAGCCTACACGGTTTCTTGCTGGTGTTACTCTCTTCACACTCTCTCGCACAAAACGACTGTGGCCACATCTCTAACATCCCGGTGGATCACGCCGGCCGAGGGAAGGAGTGGATGCTTAGTATAGATGCGGTCGCCGATGGAGAAAACCCACTGTCGGCACGTCCTGATCAGGGGTCCCCGCCGTTCTCTCTCACAAAGCCGGTGAGGTTGCCTTCGTCCCTTGCTCACTTCCACGACGTGGGCAGTTGCCACCTCCCGTCGCCCTCCTCTAGGTTAAGCTACATCCTGACATCCCTCAGGTACAACTTCCTCTACAGCCGGCTTGCACAACTGCTCCAGCTGCCCGCATCACTCCATGTGGATATTTATCTACTTCTTTGCCCCGCACATACCTCTCATCGGCTTCAGATATCAGATTTGTGATGAGTTTATGTCTCATCAACTAGTCCCGGTAATCTTATTCTAATCACGCTTCTTCAATTTCTTTAACACATGGATGCTCATCTCGATTTTGGTGAAACTGCACATAATGATCCTGTCGGGGGAAATCGACACCTATGGAATCACTGGGATCCCTTCTACGGTTGGCGGGCGTGAGGTTGTGCAAAGAGCGGGTCTGACAGGAAGCACACGGATCGTTTACCCAGGTCCGGGCCACGGAGATTCGTAATACCCTAGTCCTGCTTTGGTGGATGTATTTGAGTGTTCTTGTGTTCCTGAGCTAGCTACGGGGTGCAACTTGCCCAAAATATCAGAATCCTCCTCCTGGTCGCCTCGGGCCTCCTTTTATAGGAAAAAGGGGTTGCCACAGCGGCACACAGGAGGTGGAAAGGTCTACAGTCGATGAGTCTATCCTCTGGCACCACTGGACAAACGCATTTAATGCACTGCCGAGTGCCCCTCTTGCTTTATCGGGGACGGTGAGGAAGCACGTCCCAGCTGTCGCCGCCTCGCCTGGTTCCGACGCGCGTCCGAGCTGACGAGGCGTTGCTGCGCCACGTTGGCTGGCTGCTGTGCTGGCGTGGCGGCGGAGTCTTCAGGAAGATTTGCATGTCATCACGCAGGTGCTTGCTTGGTTGGTGTAGAGGCCGCACGTCGCCTTGTAGGTGCCTGCCCAGTTGGTTCAGCTAGCAGCTGAATGGGGACGGCGGTGGAGCCTTGGCAGGTGCGGGCCCTGCTGCAGCCCCGTAGATGTCTTTCGCAAGGGCCTTGCCGGGGCCCTGGCAAGGGTCTTGCCGTGGTCTTCCCCGGCAAGCGTCTTGCCGGGGCTCTCATGGATTTCCTCGGCTAGGATCCCGCCGAGGATCGTCGTCTTATGGTCCTCATCTGATCTTGTGTATTTATGATCTTGACGAAGATCTGCATGCCACCACAGAGGTGCCTCCCGAGCCTTGGTTCCAATGTATTTGGTTGGTGGTGTTGGAACCCGCGGGCTCAAGGGTGGTCTGCTCTGCTGGCGTCGGGCAAGTTGCCCCGGCAAGGCTCTTGCCGGGGCCGCGGAGGCCGCCCCGGCAAGGGTCTTATCAGGGGAGTCCACCTCGCCACTTTGCTCTTTTGTGTTTCTTGGTCTTGGCGTTGCCTTGGTGATCTTGTGCTTCGGCTTCTCTCTGGCTTCCCTCCTTTGCCCTGCTACGTGCGGTCGTGGCGCGCGGCTCTGACTGCCCGTGCACAAGTAAAGGGTTCAAAAGGAGAGCCCCTACTTTTGTACACCGACAGAGCCCCGGCTGGGCCACATATAAGCGCCGACACGTTGTTGGGCCAGCCCATAACGGTAAGCGCTGGGCAAAGGGCGGATTTTTACCGCAGTAATTTTCTCGTCCGCTGCGCTTCCCCACGACCCGCGTTGAACGCGCGACGTGGAGGGTCGTGTGTGACATGGGGGTCATGTGTGGAGCGGTTCCCGCATGCATGCGTCACATCATGGTAAAGAGGCGGCTCGCGCCTTCCCCATAAAAAGAGGGAGACGCAAAGGCGCGGCTCATTTACTGGGTGGACTCGGGTCATGGTCTACAAGGCGTCCGCGCCCCATGATCACGGGGTGGGGAACGGTCTCCTCACCCGTCCCCTCGATTCTGCTTGCTCTCCACGTGTCCCGCATGCAGGTGGCAGGCGGTGGAGGCGGGAAACCGAGCCATCGCTGATTGGTGCAGCGAGTCGGTCTCGATTCCCTGCGCCCCCGATGGCCGGATTGGTCGAGTGCGGTGGCCGAGCCCCAACCCCGCCCCTTTATAAGAAGGGGGAGGGGGATGTCATCCCGCATCATTTCATCATCTGACTCCATTCACTTCGGCTTCTCTCTTCCATCTGCCATGGTGAGAGGGGGCACCGGCTCTTCAACGGAGGTGGCGAGGGTCGCTGCTCGACAGCGTGTCCCTCCTTCCCAAGAGCTCATGACGGCGGAGCCGGCCACGAGAGGAAGGGGGCGAGGCTGAGGTCGCCATGGCACATGAGGGGCTGCGGGAACGGTGGTACGCGGGTCGACGTCGACTTCCCCGCTTCTCACGTCATGTACCTCCGTCGCGGATGGAAGATGTTCGCTCGTGTCCACAGCCTGACGGCGGGGCTCATCCTCTACTTCAAGTTAATGGAGAACAGCCTGCTCTCCATCAAGGTCTTCGGAGATCTTGGAACTCGCCTAAAGTGTTGTGTGGAGAGCTCCTCCGATGATGAAGATTCCTCCTCAAGCGAGAGTGACGAGGAGGACTGCGAAAGCGACAATGAGGGCATCGAGCGGCGGGACGCCGACCTCGACTCCGACTGACCGCGTTGCCCCTCCCTCGGCCACACGCCCTGCCGAGGGCCTTCCTCGTCGAGCTCTCCATCAGCGCGTTCCCCGTTGCCTCCTTGGGTGGCTGGCGTAGGAGGGTTGCAGAAGGCGAAGAAGGCGGGTGGCGGTCGTCAAGTCGGAGTACGTGGGCACCGACGCCTTAGTCGCGTATTGTCGGCGCGCTGCCTCATCTTCCAGCTTCCCTCCCGGCAACGGGATGTTCTCTTGGTGCCTTCTGCTCCTCGTACCTCGCCTAGGCGCTCTTTTTGCCCTCCTGCTATCTTGTTTCACCTTCTGAGGAGAGGGACAAGAAAAGGATTATGGGCACCTTATCTCTTTTTACTTTGTAAGCCTGCGGGTATTTGTTAATTTTAAGACTTGTAATCCCCTTGCTCATGTTTTTTATTCCGTAGGAACTGTACCTGTATGGGATGTTTTTAATGAAAAAGGGTGCTTGTCGGGTTCTTTGTGTGTGAGCGAGGTCCATGCCAAGGAATGAATCCTTGTTATTTTTAAGATAAAAACATTGTCACCCGGCAACAGGCCTTGTCGTCTCCTTACTTCAGTCGACCATTCTCACGCTCTTGGCGGAGGCAGGGGCAAAGTAGAGTTAGGCCCCTCGTTTATTCCCTTGCCACCGCAACTACGACCCGGGTCCGACCCAGGGACTTGAGTACAGGAAAAAAGGGGAGCACGGTGGCCTAGGAGCAGAACGTGGTTTCATATGTCCCGACTTCATACGGAAATGCACAATAGAGGATAAAAGACTTATCTGAATCTGCAGCCCCCGGCAGCCTTGGCTTGCCGTGGTTGGATTCTTGTATCTGCAGCCCCCGGCAACCTTGGCTTGCCGAGGCAGGAGCGCCGGCTCGTTCTCTTTCTTCCAAACAGCTCAGCAGAAGCGTCCATGGAACCTGCGAACCAAAGAGGACGGAAAGGAATAAAGAAGCACAAGCTCGACCTCTATGCTAGGGGTTAGTCGCCGCTAAGAACTATCAACCCTAACGGAGGGAGAGACTTAACCTAGCATGCATGCTATAACTTAGGGCACCAGCGCTTCATATATTTATGCTCAGGGTCTGTGCCTGGCTTTGTACAGAGGGTTACATGCCTTGCCGGCAAGGCTCGTAAAAAAGGTCGTTTGCCGGGGGGGCGGCAACCGCGCCTTATGGGTAAAACTTGCGAATATGTTCAATGTTCTAGGAGTTGCTCACTGGAATAGCATCTTCGGTCTCCAGGCGGACTGCGCCAGGCCTGGTGACTCATATTACCCGATAAGGGCCTTCCCACTTTGGCGTCCACTTGTTGGAATTCTTGGCCGACTGAACACGCCGAAGAACAAGTTCGCCTTCCTTAAAGCTTCGGGCAAGAACCTTGCGGCTATGGTAGCGGCACAAAGCTTGCTGGTAGCGCGCTGCTCTCACAGCCGCCCGAAAACGATCTTCCTTGAGGAGCGTTGCGTCATCTTGCCGCAATTGCTCTTGCTCAAACTCGTCATAAGAGAGCACTCGGGGTGACCCGTATGTGAGTTCCATGGGGAGAACTGCTTCTGCCCCGTATACCAGGGCAAAGGGTGTCTGGCCGGTGGCTCGATTTGGCGTGGTTCTGATCGACCAAAGAACCGCCGGCAACTCATCAATCCAGCGCCTTCCGCTCTGGTGCAACCTGTCAAAAGTCTTGGTCCTCAGGCCTCCCAGTACTTCAGCATTTGCCCTCTCCGCCTGGCCGTTGCTCCGTGGGTGTGCCATGGAAGCAAAACAGACCTTGCTGCCACGGTCTTGGATGTATTGCATGAAGGTGTGGCTTGTGAAATGCGTGCCGTTGTCGGTGATGACTCTATTTGGCACACCAAAACGGCAGACTAGACCCTTGAAGAACTTGACGGTTGATCAGGTTGCCACCTTCCTCATTGCTTCCACCTCCGGCCACTTTGTGAACTTGTCGATTGCAACGTACAAGTACTCAAAGCCCCCGACAGCGCGGGGGAAATGGCCCAGTATGTCGAGCCCCCAGACCGAAAATGGCCAGGAGCGAGGAATTGTTTGAAGGGCCTGAGCTGGTTGATGAAGCTTCTTCGAATGGAACTGACACGCTTCACACTTGGTTACTAGTGTCGTTGTATCCTGGAGGGCAGTGGGCCAGAAGAAACCTTGCCGGAACACCTTGCCGGCAAGGGCCCTCGACCCTATGTGGGAGCCACATATGCCTCCATGTATCTCTGCCAACAGCTCTAGCCCTTCCTCCCGGGGAATGCACTTCAATTTCACGTCGTTCGGCCTTTTTCTGTACAGGACATCATCGACGAACTGATACATGGCAGACCGACGGGTTACTTTTTCCGCTTCTTCCTGCTCCTCAGGAAGTTCCCCTGTCTGGAGGAATCGGATGGTATGTTGTGCCCATGCTGGAGCCTGGGGCTCGATGGAAAGGACTAAAGGTGTTTCCTCCGCCACGGGAGTGGTCGTCTCTGCGGCCAGGACTTGACGCCCTGCTGGAGTCGGTTGCCTCATGGCAGGCTCAGTGTCCACAGCAGCATCCTTGTCGGCAGCTCCTGGGAGCTTGGCGGGGAAGTACTTGTCGGGGCTGATTTCCTCCGCTTGTTCTTCTCTGTTGATGGTTCAACGGATGGTTGAGTTAACCGAAGCACAAAAGTACCTGGTTCCACAGGTAGTTTGAAGGCAGCGCGCTTCGACAGGTAATCGGCGATGTCGTTCTCCGCTAGGGGAACGTGCTCTACTTGTATACCGTCAAAGCGCTCTTCCATCTTCCTCACCTCATCTACGTAGGCCTCCATCAACAGATAATCTTTGTTGACTTGCCTGGCGACAAGCTGTGAATCACCCTGACGATGAGCTTCTTAACTCCGAGGTCTGCTCTCCTGAGACCGGCAAGCAACCCCTCGTATTCAGCAGTGTTGTTCATGGACATCTCCCTAGGAAAGTGCATCTGGATTACATACTTGAGGTTCTCTTCGGTGGGTGCGACGAGCAGCACACCAGCACCGGCGCCTTGCAGCGAGAAAGCCCCGTCAAAGTACATGATCCAGTTGCGACTTGCTTCCTTGCCGGGGAGAGTGGTCTCCTCGATTTCTTCGTCGGGCGTTGAAGTCCATTCCGCAATGAGCTCCACCAAGACTCTGCTCTGGATCATCGAAGTACTTTCAAACTTTAAACCAAAGCTCAACAGCTCCAAGGCCCACTCCACAATCCTCCCGGTTGCATCTGGAGTATGCAATATCCGTTGGAACGGGAGGCGGGTGACGATAGTGATTTCATGTGCTTGGAAGTAATGACGCAGCTTCCTTGAGGCCATAAGGAGGCCGAAGAGCAACTTCTGCACGCCGGAGTACCTTGACCTAGCCCCTGCAAGAGGGAGCTGACAAAATAAACCGGGTGCTGCATCATCTTCTTATTTTGCACCACTTCTCTTGGGCGTGCGGGCCCTATCCTGCCAACGTCAAACTCTGTCAGGGGCCCCGCCTTGCCGGCACCAGGCCCTGCCGGGGGAATCTCTGGCTCGCCATCTGCCAGTCCTGCCGCTGCTACTGCCTCTTCGTCAACCTCCCTCTGTGCCACTAGCGCGGCATTGACTGATAACCCACAAGTATAGGGGATCGCAACAGTTTTCGATAAGTAAGAGTCGAACCCAACGAGGAGCTAAAGGTAGAACAAATATTCCCTAAAGTTCTATCGACCACAGATACAACTCTACGCACGCTTGACGTTCGCTTTACCTAGAACAAGTATGAAACTAGAAGTACTTTGTAGGTGTTTTCGGATAGGTTCGCAAGAAAGTAAAGAGCACGAAAATAAAACTAGGGGCTGTTAAGGTAAAGACACAACTAAAGTAAATATAGCGAGTGTGGAAAAGTTATGGTAGGTGTGGCGAAATTGTTCCTTAAGTAATTGACTACCTTACTAGACCGATAGCAAGTATTATGTGGGAGAGGCCACTGCTAGCATGTCATCCCTGACTTGGAATTCTATGCACTTATGATTGGAACTATTAGCAAGCATCCGCAACTACTAACGCTCATTAAGGTAAAACCCAACCATAGCATTAAGATATATTGGTCCCCTTCAATCCCGTATGCATCAATTTCTATGCTAGGTTGAAGCTTCACACTCTTGCCCTCCAATACATAGTCCTATCAACATACAACTAACCCTATGGTGTGATCCACGCGCGCCCTCATATGATGGGCACGAAAGGACAGCAACATAACCACAAGCAAATTAAATCAATCATAGCAATTCATCAACCACCGATAAGACAACAAAAATCTACTCAGACATCATAGGATGGCAACACATCATTGGATAATAATATGAAGCATAAAGCACCATGTTCAAGTAGAGGGTACAGAGGGTTGCGGGAGAGTGGACCGTTGTAGATAGAGGGGGGAAGGTGATGGAGACGTTGGTGAAGATGGCGGAGGTGTTGGTGAAGATCGCGGTGATGATGATGGCCCCCGGCGGCGTTCCGGCGCCACCGGAAGCGAGGGGGAGAGAGCCCCCCTTCTTCTTCTTCTTCCTTGACCTTCTCCCTAGATGGGAGAAGGGTTTCACCTCCGGGTCCATGGCTCCCATGGCTTGGGAGGCGAGAGCCCTCCGAGATTGGATCTATCTCTCGTTTGCGTTACGCTCGCTCGCTCTGCTTTCACTGTTTCGCGTATATATGGAGATCCGTAACTCCGATTGGCCTGAAACCTTCGCCGTGATTTTTTTCCGAATATTAGCTTTCTTGCGGCAAAAGAAGAGTGTCAAAAATAAGCTTTGTTCGGTTTTATCCAGTTTGGACTCCGTTTGATATGGATATTCTGCGAAACATAAAACATGCAATGCATGTGAACTGCACCGGGCAATCGGATCAATATGTTAGTCCCAAAAATAATATAAAAAGTTGCCAAAAAGTATATGAAAGTGAATAATATTGGCATGGAACAATCAAAAATTATAGATACGACGGAGACGTATCACTGACTACTTGATTCGTTGCCGCTAGGTACAGCAGCAAAGGCTCTTGTGGTTTAGGCGCAACTAGTATCGGCGTAGAGGAGAGGTATTTCTTCAAATCCTGTAACGCTGCTTCGGCCTCTGGGGTCCATTCCATTGTTCCCGCCTTTTTTGAAGATTTTGAAAAAAGTAAGGGCGCGCTCGGTAGACTTGGAGATGAATCTGCTCATGGCAGCAATGCAGCCAGTGAGCCGACGCACATCCTTGATCCGCTTGGGCGCCTCAATTTGCTCGATAGCCTTGATCTTCTCTGGGTTTGCCTCGATCCCACGTTGTGACACAAAGAACCCAAGAAGTTTGCCGGACGAAACGCTGAAGACACACTTCTCAGGGTTCAACTTGAGGTTGATCTTGCGCAGATTTGCGAACGTCTCCTCTAAATCTTGTACAAGAGTTGCCTTGTCCTTGGTTTTGACCACTATGTCATCCATATAAGCTTCCATATTTCTATGTAGCTGGGGCTCAAAACCAATTTGGACCGCCCTTGCGAATGTTGAGCCAGCACTCTTCAACCCAAAAGGCATCCGTAAAAAGCAATAAGTACCACATGGGGTGATGAATGTTGCCTTCTATTCGTATTCTCTTGTCATGAAGATCTGGTGGTAGCCCGAGTAGGCGTCGAGGAATGATAATAGATCACACCTGGCCGTGGAGTCAACAATCTGGTCAATGCATGGCAACGGGAAGGGGTCCTTAGGACAAGCCTTATTGATATCTGTGTAGTCAATACACAGCATCCACTTCCCGATTGGCTTGCGCACCACCACCAGATTGGCCAACCACGTCGGATGGAGCACTCCTCTCACCAAGCCTGCCACTTCCAACTTCCTGATATCCTCTGTGATGAACTCTTGCCGTTCCAAAGCTTGCTTCCTGACCTTCTGCTTGACGGGTCACTCATGGGGACAGACAGCAAGATGGTTCTCAATCACTTCCCTGGGAACGCCGGGGATGTCGGATGCTTGACACGCAAACACATCGACATTCGCCCGCAGGAAGGTGACGAGCGCGCCTTCCTATTTGCTGTCGAGGGTGGAGCTTATGGTGAAAGCCCCTCCCTACCATCCTCCTTGATGGACACCTTCTTGGTCTCTGGCGGTGCAGCTCTGGATTTCTTTCTCTTGCCGGTGGAGCTCTCTGGCACGTCCTCGATGGTAGCACAACACTCCGAAGAGGTGCGCTTGCCGGAGTGGGTGCGAGAGGTCTTGCCGGTCTTCTTCTTCCCTCCCGGGGCTTCAGCGGCAGGAGCAAGTGCCTTGGCGACAGCTGCTGCAACTGCTTCCCAGTAGAGTAGGTCCAGATCAGCGCGTCTTTCTTGTTAGAAGGGACGGTGATGATGGCCATCGGCCTAGGCATCTTCAGCGTGTTGTAGGCATAGTGCGACGCCACCATGAACTTGGCTAGTGCCGGGCGGCCGAGGATCCTGTTGTAGGGCAAGGGGATCTCGGCTACATCAAAGACAATCCTCTCCGTCCTGTAGTTCAACTCGCCTCCAAACGTCACAGGCAACGTGACCTTCCCCTTCGGCTGGCTCCTTCCATGGTTGACCCCTTGAAACGTGCCCATCTCCTCGAGGTCTCCATCAGGAATTTGTAGCCTTTTGATCACAACGGGTGAGATCAAGTTCAGACCGGCCCCGCCATCAACCAGCATCTTGTTCACCTTGAGGTTGCGTATCGTTGGTGAAACCAACAATGGCAAACACCTGACCGTAGTTGTGCGATCAGGGTGGTCCTAGGTGACAAAGATGATGGGCGTCCTGGACCACTTTAGCGGCTTCTGAGCGTCGAACGACGGCTCTGCTGTTGTGATCTTGCGCACCCACTGCTTGACCTGGCGGTGAGAAGTATGCAGCGAGGCGCCACCATCGACGCACATGGCCTCCGTAGCCTTCTAAAACTCATGCTCGCCGGACTCGTCATCCTCGTCATGATCGTCGTCTTCCTGCTTCTTGTCGTGGCCCCGAGCGGGCCTCTCTTGCTGGTTATCCTTGTCGTGGTTACCTCCTTGGCCGCCACACTTCTTGCCGGATCCTTCAGCGCCATCCTAACCCTTCTCCTTGTCCCGCCTCTCATACTCGGCTTTTTGCTTTTCAGCAAGCAGCTCGACTTGTCGGCAGTTCTGGAGGTCGTGGCCCTTGGTGTGGTGGATCTTGCAGTACTTCTTGTCAGAGCCTCCTGGCTTGTCGGCAGCCGCCAAGGCCCGGCAAGCGGCGCACCCGGCAATCTCCTTGTCGGGGTCGTCTGCCTTGGCCTTCTTGGCACCGCCGGTGTCATCGGATCCCTCGATGGCAAGCACGACCTATGCCCTTGCATTTCCTATTGCGACGTTGACCCTTCTACGTCGGGGCGGTGGTGTCTTTGTCGGTAGAGTCGGTTTCCGCGCCGGTGTCTTCGCCGGGGTACTTCCTCCCCTCTTTAGCCAGAGCGCATCTATCGGCCAGAACATAAAGTTCGGCCACATCCTTGACCTTGTTCATTGACAGCTCTTCACGCATCTTGCGGTTATGCACATTCTGATGGAATGCGCTGATCACGGTGGCAGGATGAACATCCGGGATGTTGTATTGCACTCGGCTGAACCTCTGTATGTACTTGCACAGGTTTTCACCTTCCTGCTGGGGATGATATGCAAATACCTCGCCTGGCCATGAGCTTGGTGGCCTCCAATGAAGGCACCAATGAACTCATGACACAGATCCGACCAAGAAGAAATGGACTCGTCGGCAAGTGCATCAACCAAGACATGACATTGAGTTTCAGGGCCAACGGGAAGTAATTGGCAAGCACCTTATCGTCGCAAGCTCCAGCGGCCTGCATCGCGATGGTATAGATGCTGAGGAACTCCGACGGGTGGGTCTAGCCGTTGTACTTCTCGCCTACGTCAGGCTTGAACGTGCGGTGGGACGGCCACTAGAACTGCCGCAGCTCACGGGTAAAGGCTGGGCAACCCACCTCATAAGGTAGGCTACCGGAGCCTCCCGGCGCTGGGTGGTCCATAGCAGGCCCCGCCCGCCTATCTGACGGGTGGCGTGTATCGCGCCGGCGCTCGATGGTGGTTCGAGCGTCTTCATGGGCTCGCTCCTGAAGAACTTGGCGGAGGTCGCGGTGGCTCCATGGGTCGGACGACGCTATGGAAATGTTATCACAAGCGTCATCACGACGGATCAACACCCGGGGTGGCTGGCGTGGAGGAGGAGAGTGCACCGTGGCCGCAGCACCTCCGGCCCCTCCACCACTGGCGTGCGGTGGTTCGACGGAGTGCTGGCCTAAGGGCCCCACTGGCCATGGCTCGTCTTTGTTGGCGACACCGAAGAGGCTCCGGATAGTGGCTCTCCACTTGTCGAGCTTTTCTGCAGCAGGAGGGAAGTCGAGGAGCAGCTGCACGTGCGCCAAAGCTTCTGCTGGCGTGGGTGGCAGCGAAAGCTGCGTGGACCGTGACCGCTCTGACTTCTAACCACATTAGAAGGAGCTCTATCACGGCCTGGCGGCCGTGCGCCATTCTCGCCAGCACTTCGGCGGGCATGTTGGCCTCCTTCGTCCCGCGAATGATGCACAGGGCTCTTCCCATGGCGGCGTCCGGGGTCACCAGCATGGTGACGCTGCTCGTTGCGCACACCCTAGTAAGAGCGCGTTGTGGGCGCCAGCGTAGGCGTCTTGGAGGTTGCTGCACCACCCGTAGGTGGCACAGCGCCACCCCTGAAGGGTCCCGCGCCGCCTGTGGGGGGGCCAGCTCCGTCCTTGGGTTCGGCGACGTGCGGCCCGTCGTCTCGCGCACGAACGACACTTCTCACCAGGCTCTTACTGCCAGAGCTTTGTTGGTGCTCGCGGGCCGCGCCTCGGCTTCTGTCCGCGAACGGCCTGCTGCTCGCCCGCACCGTAACAGGCCATCCGGCTCCGGATGAACCGATCACCGTGATCGTCTTCTTCTTGGGAGCCATGGCGATGAAGAACTGCTGGGCTAACCTCTAGACCGGATTTTCACAACTGCGCCCCCTACCTGGCGCGCCAAAGATGTCGGGGGAAATCAACACCTATTGTCGGTGTACAAAAGGAGGGGCGCACTTTTGTACACCTTTACCTTTGCACGGCCAGTCGGAGCCGCGCCCACGGCCACACCAAGCAGAACAGGGGAGGTGAGCCAATGTAAGACCGAAGCCCAAGATAACTAGAGCAATGCCAAGGCCAAGACCACAAAGAGCAGAGGGACGAAGCAGGTTCCCCCGGCAAGACCCTTGCTGGGGCAGCTCGCCCCACACCAACAGAGCGATCCACCCTTGAGCCCACGGTCTCCAACATCACGTTGGGCCAGGGCTCTCGAGGCACCTCCATGGTGGCATGCAGATCTTTGTGAAGACAAGGAACACTCAAGATCAGATGAGGATTAGAAGACGACGATCCTCAGCAGGATCCTTGCCGAGGAAGGCCACCAGACCCCCGGCAAGGTCCTTGCCTGGGATGACAGCGCGCCACGGCAAGACCCTTGTCAGGCCACCCGGCAAGGCCCTCACCAAGGACACCAGCAGGGCCACTACCAGGCCCGCACCAACCAAGTCTCCACCATCGTTTCACATGCTGCCAAATTTCAACCAGCTGGGCGGGCACTGCGGCAACATGCAGCCCTGTGCCAACTCATCAAACGCATGTGCGGCGGCATGCAGATCTTCGTGGAGGCTCCACCATCGTGCCACCTCAGCTGCCTGCCTGCCTACATGCGCCGCATGCGTTGCTAGCTGTATGCAGGTCAAGCAAGGTGGGCGCGACGAACGGACGGGCCTCGCTTCTGGCCCCCGATAAAGCAAGGGGACACCTAAGCTACGCATTAAATGTGTATTGCCCTGTAATACGAGCGATAAGCTCATAGGACGGTGCGCCTTTCCACCTCCTGTGTGCCACTGTGGCAGCCCCTTTCGACTATAAAAGGAGGCCCATGGCATACTGGAGAAGGATTCGGTTCTTTCAAACCACACACTCACCACGACTAGTTCGGGAGCTCAAGAACTCTCTGAAATACACCCACCAAAGGAGGACTAGGGTTTTACGCATCCTCGCGGCCCGAACTTGGGTAAACGATCCTCATGCTGGTTACTAATCCTGCTCTTCTCGCAACACCGCGCCCCGGCAACCATACTAGGGATTCTTGTGATCCCATAGGTGTCGTTCCACACCGACATCTTTGGCGCGCCAGGTAGGGGGCGCAATTGTGAGAATCTGGTTTAGTAGCTAGCCTAGCATTTCTTCATCGCCATGGCTCCCAAGAAGAAGACAGCCACGGCGATCGGCTCGTCGGGAGCCGAACGGCCCATACCACTACGGGCGAGCAGCGGCCCGGTCGCGGACAGGACCCGGGCCATGGTCCGCGAGCACCAGCATCACCCTGGCAGTTAGATCCTGGCGAGCGGCATCGTTCGCACACCCGACGACCGGCCGCACGTCGCCAGATCCAAAGACAGAGCTGGGACCCCGCAGGCGGCGCGGGGCCCTCCAGGTGTTGCCAGCTACCTCCGGGCGGCGCGCAGTCGACCTCCAAGACACCCACGCCGCGACCATCGCACGCTTTTCCCATGGTGTGCGCGACGAATAAGCGCCACCACGCCGGGCGACCACTGGCACCGCCGTGGAACAGCCCCTGCGTCGCTGCTCATGGATGAAGGAGTCCAGCATGTCCGCCGAAGTGCTGGAGAAAATGGCGCGCAACCGCTGGGTCATGGTGGAGCTCCTTGTAACATGATTAGAAGTCGAAGCACGCCACGGTCCACGCAGCTAGCGCCGCCACCCACGCCAGTGGAAGCTTTGGCGCGCGCAGCTGCTCCTCGACTTCCCTCCTGCTGCAGAGAAGCTCGACTAGTGGAGGACCACCATCCGGAGCCTCGTCGCCATCGCCAACAAAGATGATCCGCGACCGGCGGGGCCCTCGGGGCAGCACTTCACCGATCCACCACATGTTGGCGCTGGGAGGACCGGGGGAGCCACGGCCACGGCGCACTCTCCTCCTCCTCGCCAGCCGTCGTGGGCGTCTGCCCGTCGTGACGACGCTTGTGATAACATCTCTATAGCGTCGTCCGACCCGCGGACCCACCTCGACCAGCGCCAAGTTCTTCGAGAATGAGCTCATGAAGATACTCGGACCACTATTGAGCGTCGGCGTGATGCACGCCACCAGTCGGACAAGCGGGCAGGGCCTGCTATGGACCACCCAGCACCGGGGGGCTCCGGCGGCCTACCTTACGAAGTGGGCTGCCCGGCCTTTACCCGTGAGCTGCGGCAGTTCCAGTGGCCGTCCCACCGCATGTTCAAGCCCGGCGTCGGCGAGAAGTACACTGGCAAGACCCATCCGTCCGAGTTCCTCTAAGATTCTACACCATCGCGATGCAAAGCGGCCGAGCTCGCGACGACAAGGTGCTTGCCAATTATTTCGCTACCGGCGCTGAAGCCCAATGTTATGTCTTGGTTGATGCACTTGCCGGCGGATTCCATATCTTCTTGGTCGGATCTGTGACATGAGTTCGTTGGCGCCTTCACAGGAGGCCACCAATCTCATGGCCAGGCCAGCAATCTGCATATCATCCCCCAGAAGGAAGGGGAAACCCTGCGCAAGTACATCCAGAGGTTCAGCCGGGTGCAGTACAACATCCCTGACATTCATCCCACCGCTATGATCAGCGCATTCCACTAGAACGTGCGCAATCGCAAGACGCGCGAAGAGCTGGCGATGACCAAGGTTAAGGATGTGGCCGAGCTCTATGTTCTGGCCGATAAATGCGCCCGGGCTGAAGAGGGAAGGAAGTACCCCGGCGGAGACGCCGGTGCGGAAACCGACTCTACCAACGAAGATGCCACCACCCCGACAAAGAATGGCCAGCGTCGCAACAGGAAACGCAAGGGCAAGGCTGTACTTGCCGTCGAGGGGTCTGTTGACACCGGCGCTGCCAAGAAGGTCAAGGCAGACAGCCCCGGCAATGAGATTGCCGGGTGCGCCGCCTGCCGGGCCTTAGCAGCCACCGACAAGCCAGGGGGCTCCGCAAGCGGTACTGCAAGATCCACCGCACCAAGGGCCACGACCTCCAGAACTGCCAACAAGTCGAGCTGCTTGCTGAAAAGCAAAAGGCCGAGTATGAAAGGCGGGACAAGGAGAAAGGTCAGGACGGTGCTGAGGGATCCGGCAAGAAGCGTGGCGGCCAAGGAAGCCGCCCCAGCAAGGACAACCAGCAAGAGAGGCCCGCCCTGGGCCGTGACAAGAAACAAGTAGACGATGATCACGACGAGGACGACGAGTCCGGTCAGCAAGAGTTCCAGAAGGCTACGGCAGCCATGTGCGTCAATGGTGGCGCCTCGCTACATACTTCTCACCGCCAGCTCAAGCAATGGGCGTGTGAGATTACAGCATCGGAGCCGTTGTTCCATGCTCAGAAGCCACTGAAGTGGTCCAGCACGCCCCTCATCTTTGACCCGGAGGACCACCCTGACCGCACGACTGCGGTCAGGTGTTTGCCATTGTTGGTCTCCCAATGATACGCAACCTCAAGGTGAACAAGATGTTGGTTGACGGCGGGGCCGGCCTGAACTTGATCTCGCCCGTCGTGATCAAAAGGCTGCAAATTCCTGATGAAGACCTCGAGGAAACGGGCATGTTTCAAGGGGTCAATCTGGGGAGGAGCCAGCCGAAGGGGAAGGTCACACTACCCATGACGTTTGGAGGAGAGTTGAACTACAGGACGGAGAGGATCATCTTCGATGTGGCCGAGATCCCCTTGCCCTACAACGGGATCCTCGGTCGCCCGGCACTAGCCAAGTTCATGGCGGCATCACACTACGCCTACAATATGCTAAGATGCCCGGGCCGTTGACCATCATCTCCGTCCCCTCCGACAAGAAGGACACGCTGATTTGCGCCGACCAACTCTACCAGGAAGCTATCACAAGAAATGCCATCAAGGCACCCGCCTCCGCCAACAAGGCCCGGGAGGGAAGAAGAAGCCCGGCAAGACCTCTCTCATCCACTCCAGCAAGCGCACCTCCTCGGAGTGTTGTGCTACCATCAAGGACGTGCCAGAGAGCTCTTCCGGCGAGATAAAGAAATCCAGAGCTGAGCCGCCGCAGACCAAGAAGGTGTCCGTCAGGGAGGAAGGCACGGGAGGGCCTTCGCCATAGGCTCCACCATCGACAGCAAATAGGAAGGCGCGCTCGTCACCTTCCTGTCGGCGAATGTCGACGTGTTTGCATGGCAAGCATCCAACATCCCCGGTGTTCCCAGGGAGGTGATTGAGCACCACCTAGCTGTCTGTCCTCATGCACGGCCCGTCAAGCAGAAGGTCAGAAAGCAGGCTCTAGAGAGGCAGGAGTTCATCATAGAGGAGATCAGGAAGTTGGAAGCAGCAGGTTTGGTGAGAGGAGTGCTCCACCCGACGTGGTTGGCCAATCCGGTAGTGGTGCGCAAGGCAAATGGGAAGTGGAGGCTGTGTATTGACTACATAGATATCAATAAGGCTTGTTCGAAGGACCCCTTCCTGTTGCCGCGCATTGACCAGATTGTCGACTCCACGGCTGGGTGTGATCTGTTGTCATTCCTCCACGCCTACTCGGGCTACCACCAAATCTTCATGACAAGAGAAGATGAAGAGAAGACAGCATTCATCACCCCATGTGGTACGTATTGCTTTTTTCGGATGCCTTTCGGGTTGAAGAGTGCTGGCTCGACGTTTGCAAGAGCAGTCCAAATTGGTTTTGAACCCCAGCTCCATAGAAATATGGAAGCATACATGGATGACATAGTGGTCAAGACCAAAGACGAGGCAACTCTTATGCAAGATCTCGAAGAGACATTTGCCAACCTGCGCAAGATAAACCTCAAGTTGAACCCTGAGAAGTGTGTCTTCGGCGTTCCGTCCGGCAAGCTTCTCGGGTTCTTTGTGTCGCAGCGCGGGATCGAGGCAAACCCAGACAAAACCAAGGCTATTGAGCAGATTGAGGCGCCCAAGCGGATCAAGGATGTGCGTCGGCTCACCGGCCGCCGCCGCCATGAGCCGATTCATCTCCAAGTCCACCGAGCGCGCCCTTCCTTTCTTCAAAATCTTGAAGAAGGCAGGCCCAATGGAGTGGACCCCAGAAGCCGAGGCAGCATTGCAGGATCTGAAGAAATACCTTTCCTCCAAGCCAATACTGGTTGCGCCTAAACCACAAGTGTCGTTGCTGTTGTATCTGGCGGCGACGAATCAAGTGGTCAGTGCCGCACTGGTGGCATAGAGGGAGGTCGACGAGGAGGCAGTGACGGCGGCAGAACCAGCAGATGGCAAGCTAAAGATTCCCCTGGCATGGCCGGGTGCCGGCAAGGCGAGGCCCCCGGCAGAGTCTGATGCCACCAAGGCAGTGCTCGCAATGAAAGTGAGGTGGTGCAGAAGAAGAAGATGATGCAGCACCCGGTTTAGTTTGTCAGCTCCATCTTGCAGGGAGCTAGATCGGGGTACTCCGGTGTGCAGAAATTGCTATTCGGCCTCCTTATGGCCTCAAGGAAGCTGCGTCATTACTTCCAAGCCCACGAGATCACTGTCGTCACCCGCCTCCCGTTGCAACGGATACTGCATAACCCAGATGCAACCGGAAGGATTGTGGAATGGGCCTTGGAGTTATCAAGTTTCGGTTTGAAGTTTGAAAGTACCTCGACAATCCAAAGCAGAGTCTTGGCAGAGTTCATTGCAGAATGGACCTCAACGTCTGACGAAGAAATCCAGGAGACCACTCTCCTCGGCAAGGAAGCAGACCGCGACTGGATCATGTACTTTGATGGGGCTTTCTCGTTGCAAGGCGCCGGTGCCGGTGTGCTGCTCGTCGCACCCACCGGAGAGCACCTCAAGTACGTGATCCAGATGCACTTCCCAAGGGAGATGTCCACCAACAACAGTGCTGAGTATGAGGGATTGCTCGCCGGTCTCAGGATCGCGGCAGACCTCGGGGTTAAGAAGCTCATCGTCAGGGGTGACTCACAGCTTGTTGTTAGGCAGGTCAACAAGGATTACCAGAGCCCATTGATGGAGGCCTACGTAGATAAGGTGAGAAAGCTGGAGGAGCGCTTTGCGGGCATCCAAGCAGAGCACGTCCCCCAAGCGGAGAACGACATCGCCGATTACCCGTCAAAGCGTGCTGCATTCAAGCTACCTGTGGAGCCGGGTACTTTTTTGCTCCGTTTAACTCAGCCATCCGTCAAACCATCAACAGAGCTGAACAAGCGGAGGAAATCAGGTCCCGGCAAGTACCTTCCTGGTGAGCCCCCTGGGACGGCCGGCAAGGGTGTTGGCATGCACACTGAGCTTGCCCAAGAGCAACTGGCTCCGGCAGGGCGTCAAGCCCTGACCGTAGAGACAGCCGCTCCCATGGCTGGAGAGATGCCTTTGGTCCTTGCTGTCAAGCCCCAGGCTCCGGCATGGGCGCAGCATACTGTCCAATTCCTCCAAATAGGGGAGCTTCCTGAGGAGCAGGAAGAAGCGGAGAAAGTAGCCCGTCGGTCCGCTTGCACTGGTTAAATCGATGACGCCCTGCATGTGAGAAGGCCGAACGGTGTGAAATTGAAGTGCATCCCCGGGAGGAAGGACTGAGCTGTTGGCGGAGATACATGGAGGCATATGTGGCTCCCACATAGGGTCGAGGGCCCTTGCCGAAAGGCGTTCCGGCAAGGTTTCTTCCGCCCACCACCTCCGTGATGCGACGGCACTAGTAACCAAGTGTGAAGCATGTCAGCTCCATTCAAAGAAGCTTCATCAACCAGCTCAAGCCCTTCAAACAATCCCTCTCTCCTGGCCATTCTCGGTCTGGGGGCTCGATATACTAGGCCCTTTCCCCCGCGCTGTCAGGGGCTTTGAGTACTTATAAGTTCTAATCGACAAGTTCACAAAGTGGCTGGAAGTGGAATCAGTGAGAAAGGTGACTGCTCAATCAGCCGTCAAGTTCTTCAAGGGACTGGTCTGCCATTCTGGTGTGCCAAACAGAGTCATCACCGACAACGTCACGCAGTTCACAAGCCACACCTTCATGCAATACATTCAAGACCTCGGTAGTAAGGTCTGTTTTACTTCCGTAGCACACCCACGGTGCAATAGCCAAGCAGAGAGGGCAAATGCTGAAGTGTTGCGAGGCCTGAGGACAAAGACCTTTGACAAGCTGCACAAGAGTGGAAGGCGCTAGATTGATGAGTTACCGGCGGTTCTTTGGTCGATCAAGACGACGCCAAATCGAACCACCGGACAGACACCCTTTGCCCTAGTATATGGGGCGGAGGCAGTTCTCCCCACGGAACTCATATGCGGGTCACCTCGAGTGCTCGCTTATGATGAGCTTGAGCAAGAGCAGTTGCGGCAAGATGACGAAATGCTCCTTGAGGAAGATCATCTTCGGGCGGCTGTGAGAGCAAAGACGCTACCAAAGAAGCCTTGCACCGCTACCATAGCCGCAAGGTTCATGCCCGGCTTTGAGGAAGGCGACCTTGTTCTTCGCGTTCGCTCAATGGCCAAGAATTCCAACAAGTTGACGCCAAAGTGGGAAGGCCCTTATCTGGTAATACGAGTCACCAGGCCCGGCGCAGTCTGCCTGGAGACCGAAGATCCTATCCCAATGAGCAACTCCTGGAACATCGAGCATCTTCGCAAGTTTTACCCATAAGGCGCAGCTTGCCGGGCCTCCCGGCAAGCCACCTTTTGTACAAGCTTTGCCGACAAGGCATGTAACCCTTTGTGCAAAGCCAGGCGCAGACCCTGTGTGACACCCCAAAAATTTAACCATGTTTTGTTTATTAAAATTTTGCCAGGAAACTTAAACTTTTAGTTACTGGATTTCCTTTTGATTTCAGAACCATTCTTTTCTTTATTATTATGGAGTTTTTACCCAAGTGAAAACCTTTCAATCATTATTGGACTTATTTACCCTCTCAAATAAAACAATTCTTTTATCAGTAGGATTATTTATATAATTATTTATCCCTCGAGCTTTATCTCTCTAGAATGGTTTTTCATAAGTTTAGGACCCCATTTGCACTGCAACCCTTTTATAAATTCATTCAAAAATTCCACCAAAATTTGGGGATGTTATGTGATGTTTTTAAATCACTTTTATGCAAAAATATATTTCATTCACTGGTTATTTTGAGTTCTACACCAAGTTTTCAAATCTGGTCTAGTGGGAAATTTTGCACTACAACCTAATTAAATATTTCTTTAAAACTTTCACCAAAATTATGGGATGTCAAGAGAGTATATTATTCAACTTTTTGCAAAAACCCAGTGTTGTTCTTTGAAAAAATTTGAGTGAATCATCCTCATTTTCATTCTGGTCCAACTTGATGATTTGTACTGCAACCATATTTTGACTTGCTCCTTTACCCATGATCATTTATCCTGCTTATAGACCACCCTGCCAAATCCTTAAGTCCAGAAGAGTGGACCCATTGGAGGATTTTAAGTGCATGCAATTATGCCCTTTTCTTTCTATCCAGAATCAGTTTTCTCACAAACTTGCACTATCAAGTTTCTAGATTTGGCCAACTAACCTTGCCATCCTCTACTTCATCTAAAGAGACCCTGATCTGGAGATTTTGGCCTCTCCAAGAGTTTCCTAGATGCTCTTGGCATTTTATCAAACACCTTGAGTGCAGGGACCCCCAAACCCCCAAACCCCCAAACCTCCCGAAGCTGTCGTCCGCTGCAAGGCTCGCCGCCGGCGACTCCCTTTGTCCCCGCCACCCTCTCGACTACCGGGAGGACCACCTTGAAGTGGCGGATCCATCCCCGCCCTCAGAGCCCCGCGAGGAGCCGCCGTTCGCCGGCGTCGATCGCCGGAGCCCCCGCCTCGGCTCGGACAGAGGAGGAAGAGGGCGGGGGACTAGTCAAACCTCGACCAAGGCCCGCTGGACCCACTGTCAGTGACCCAGCCCCGCCACCACGTGTTTTAAGTGGAGGCGTATCCCCCAAAGTACGTCTTCGATGTGTACTCGTTTCGAAACGTTTTCCTTTTTTCAGTTTTATTTTTAAAAACAGAAAGTTGACTAAACTTTGACTAGCTCTAACTTTTTAAATATAACTCCAAATGAGTTGATTCTTTTTCACACCTCTCTCAAATATTGTCTAGTTTATTTAAAGATTTATTTGAAAAAAAAGACAACTTTTTTGTACCATTTTGAAACTATGTGTTAATTGGAATATTTTCAAAATAGGATTTTTGGAGAAGAAAACTTTCAAAAAGTTTTGGAGAGCACCTCACCTCTCCACACCTTGGAGGCAAGCATTCTGAACCCTGGCACAATATTTTTGTGTGTTGGTTGACGCGATTATAAACTCCACCTTAATACGGAGAACTCGTTATTTTATGTGGTGACACGATCATTTGCATGAGTGCATATTGGAAACTTCCTTGCTGTTGGAAGTGGATATACTTGTGATGGTAATCGTCCTCCTATGCCTTGCATGCATGCTGGAAAGAAATCTGGGAAAGCCTCTGCCTTGGGTACGCGTGGGCTTGTTTCCGGTCTCCGTCGGGACGGTTATGTCCGGTATGGCAGGGTAAGGTATAATGAGTGGTGATTCTGTGGGTTGAAATATTTTGTTATACATATCATACAGTGAATCCTAAACCTCCAGAATCGACCATAGATCGAGTCTTGTTCCAGTAAACCCCCCCATACTCGTTTCATACTACCACTTGTCCCTGCCGCAGGTAGGGTACGGTTCAGTAAATTGTAAAGCCCTTCCTAGCACACACCATACAGAGAGGCCATGGTGGAAGATACCGGCTGCATCCGGTAGGCATGCCACCTGGTCCGGGGGCATGGGTGTTTTCCGGTTGGGGCCGAGAAGGGGTCACCCCTTAGAGCGTGCGATATAAATTTGATCCCATGCTACGCGAGGTTGTAGCCTCCCCACTTAGAGTTTTGCTTAACAGGTGTCGTGGGTGATTCCAGACACCGGTAAGTTAAGCTGGTGTGTGCGAGTTAGGAGTGTTTCAATTAAAAGACCGTAAATGGAATTAGTCCCGATGGACTAAAGGAATCCGTTACTTGTGGGTAAAGTGTACACCCTCTACAGAGGTTAAATCTATTCGAATAGTCGTGTCCATGGGTAAGGACTACAGTCTGGGATGGGTCAAGTGTCGGTCTTAGTGTCGGCCTTCGGAGGAGAAACTGTTAAACCGGAACCTAGATCATGACTTGTGACTTGTGATGATTATGATTATTATTATTATGGACTAACCCCTTTGTATTATTTGAATTATCGAGTATCCCTGGGATGGTCCTACCTCCTGGATATTCACTATGATTATTTATAAGCCCTTTTATGTGGTGTCGCTCAGACGCCCGATTGTGGCATGCTTGTTATTTATTTACTTTATAAGCCCTTTATGTGGTGTCGCTCAGACGCCCGACTGTGGCATGATTGTTATTTATTTGCTTTATAAGCCCTTTTTGTGGTGTCGCCGACGCCTCGACCGTGGCATGCTTGTTATTTATTTGCTTTATAAGCCCTTTATGTGGTGTCGCCGCATAACCGACCGTGGCATGCTTGTTATTTATTTACTTTATAAGCCCTTTATGTGGTGTCGCTCGACGCCTGACCGTGGCATGCTTGTTATTTATTTGCTTTATAAGCCCTTTTATGTGGTGTGTCGCCGACGCTCGGATCGTGGCATGCTTGTTATTTATTTGCTTTATAAGCCCTTTATGTGGTGTCGCCCGACGCCTCAATCGAGGCATGCTCGTTATGTACTATCCTTTCGAGGCGCCGCTTGCATAATTCGATCGGTGCATTTTATTACTACCCCGTTATCGCATATTCATGTTGTATATAAATGACCTGCTTGCATGCATCAGGGATTTTATTTTTATGACTGACGTTGTGATCATAGAATGTTTTCAGAGCATGATTATCGGTTGTTATATTATACCCGTGTTCATATTGTTTGCGAGTACATTCAAAGTACTCACTGGCTTGTCCCTGGCTATTGTCTTGGCCAGATTTCTTGCTTGGAGAGGAGCGTTGCGATGACAGCCCCGGAACCTAAGCAATGGTGATAGCAGCCTCGCGAAGATAGGAGTTAACCTGGTCAGTTGTTCCTGTGGGAAATGGAGTCCCATAGACACTGAAGATCCACAAACCGCTTCCGCCATCAACCACTAGAAACCAATTGTTGTACTCATAGGCCAGAATGGTCTTGTACTACATATTATGTATTTTTCTTGGAATTTCTATATCAAGTTGGTGCCTCATCAGCTAACAGTAATCCTGGGGCTGGTGAGCACAAGGGCCATTTTCTGGGAAAATAATATCCCGAAAATCCGGTCCTGACACCCTGAGCATAAATAAATGAAGCGTTGGTGCCCTAAGTTATAGCATGCATGCTAGGTCGAGTCTCTTCCTTGGTTAGGGTTGATAGTGCTTAGCGGCGACTAACCCCTAGCGTAGAGGTTGAGTCTTGGCGTCTATCTGCTTTCTTTTCCGTCCTCCGCTGGTTCGCAGGCACATGAGCACTTCTTTGAGCTACTTGGAAGAAAGGAAACGGATCAAGGCGTCGACCTGTGCAAACCAAAGTTGCCGGGGGCTGCAAGCACAAGGATCCAACCGCGGCAAGACAAGGTTGCCGGGGGCTGCAGATCCAGATAAGTATTTCATCCCCTATCATGCATTTCGGAACGGAACTGGGATATGTGAAACCTCATTTTATTTCTAGGCCACCGTGCTCCCCTTTTCTATACCCAAGGATTATCTCCTGGGCCCGGATTTGGTTGTAGCCGCGGTGGCAAGGAAGTAGAACGAGGAGCCTAGGCCCGCTTCATCCCTGCCCCCGCCAAGAGTGCGAGAATGGTCGAGCGAAGTGGGGGGACGACAAGGCCTGTTGCTGGGTGAAAATGTTTATCTTAAATTGTAATAATGATTCGCTCCTTGTCGCGGGGTCTACCCACGAACGAAAAACCCGACAAACATCCCTTTTTCATTAAAAGCATCCCACACAGGTACAGTCCGTACGGAATGAAAAACATGAACAAGAGGGATTACAAGCTTTAAATTTAACAAGGCCCGAAGGCTTACAGATTAAAAAAGAGATAAGATGCCCGTGATCCCTTTCTTGTCCCTCTCCTCAGGAGGCATGTCAAGGAGGCGAAAGGGCAAAAGGGGCGCCTAGGCGAGCTACGAGCAGCAGAAAGCACCAAGAGAAAACCTCGGTGGCCGCCCACGGGTGGGCCGGTGATGACGGTGCCGGGAAAGGATCTGGAAGACGAGGCGGCAGGACCGACAATACGCGATGAAGGCGTCGGTGCCAGCATACTCCGAGCTGACGGCCTTGTCGCTCGCCCTATTCCTCTTCCGCAACCTCCCAACGCCAGCCGCCCAAGGAGACGGCCCTGAGAAGTTCAAGGAGCTGGCCCCACCCCCGGCAAAACTCTGTCGGAGGAGCGGCCAGGTGCAGATGTTGCTGCTGCCGCACCCGTCATCTGCCCCGCTGTCCTCCTCATCATTTTCGCTCAAGGAAGAGCTCCCATCATCGGAATCTCCGTCGGAGGATCTCTCCACGCAGCACTTCAGGCGAGTCCTGAAGTCTCCGAAGACCTTGACGGAGAGCAGGCCGTCCTCCATTAATTTGAAGTAGAGGACGAGCCTCCCGTCAGTCAGGATGCGAGCGAACGTCTTCCATCCACGAGGGAGGTACATGACCCAAGGAGCCGGAAGTCGGCGTTGACCACAGGCCCCCATTCCCACAGCCCCTCATGTGCAATCTGAGGGATTGGGGCGGGTCATGCTCCATCTCCCGAGCAAACGGGGCGGGAAGACGAAGACGGCGACGCGGAGGCCGGCACAGCCTGATGAAGAACTCGTGGGGCTGGTCTCCAACATGGCCTTCCATCGGAATAGGCATCATTGGCGGGGGCGAAGCTAGTGCGCCGCCCCGTCCTCCTCTTCCCCGAGCACTACGACCTCTCTGCCCGGCCTGCACGGCCTCCCCTCCCCTTCCCCTCGCGGCCGGTTCCACCACCGCGGGCTTAGGAGGGGGAGGGACGCGCTGTCGAGCGGCGACCCTCGCCGCCACCGACGAAGGACCAGGATTCCCTTTCTCCATGGCGAGTGAAAGGAAGAAGTGGAAGTAGGAGGAGATAGATGACAGAAGAGTGCAGATGCCATTCCCCCCTTCCCCCTCCTTATAAAGGGGCGGGGTCGGGGCTCGGCCGCCCTGCTCGGCCAATCCAGCCACCAGAGGCGCAGGGAATCGAGACCGACCCGCTGCCCCAACCAGCGACGGCCCGGTTTCCCGCCTCCACCGCTTGCCACCCCAAGCGCATGGAGGACGCGTGGCAAACGTGCAGAATCGAGGGGACGGGTGAAGCGACCTCTCCCCACCCCATGATCGTGGGGTGTGGACGCCTTGAAGACCGCAACCCGGCCCCGCGCAGTAAATAAGCCGCGCCTCCACGCCTCCCTCCTTTCATGCGAAGACGCGAGCTGCCCATTTATCGCGATGTGGACGGCGCGCAGTGAACCGCCCCACGATGCCGCTTCACGCCACGCCAAGCACCCCTCCACGCCACGCCGCGTCGCGCGCGGGTCGTTGGAAGCGCAGCGCGCTAAAAGTTTTACCGAGGTAAAAACCGCCCCGCCTGCCTGCGCATCGTTTTTTGCCTAGCCCAACAACGTGTCGCGCCTATGTGTGGCCCAGGCCCGGGGGCTCCTGTCGGTGTACAAAAGGAATGGCGCACTTTTGTACCCCTTTACCTGTGCACAGGCAGTCGGAGCTGCACCCACGGCCACACCAAGCAGAACAGGGGAGGTGAGCCAAGGTAAGACCGAAGCCCAAGATAACCAGAGCAACGCCAAGGCCAAGACCACAAAGAGCAGAGGGACGAAGTAGGTTCCCAAGGCAAGACCCTTCCCGGGGCAGCCTCAGCAGCCCCGGCAAGACCCTTGCGGGGCAGCTCGCCCCACACCAATAGAACGAGTCACCCTTGAGCCTACGGTCTCCAACATCACGTTGAGCAAGGGCTCGGGAGGCACCTCCATGGTGGCATGCAGATCTTTGTGAAGACAAGGAACACTCAAGATCAGATGAGTATTAGAAGACGACGATCCTCGGCAGGATCCTTGCCGAGGAAGGCCACCAGACCCCCGGCAAGGTCCTTGCCGGGGACGACAGCGCGCCACGGCAAGACCCTTGCCGGGCCACCCGGCAAGGCCCTCACCGAGGACGCCAGCAGGGCCACTACCAGGCCCGCACCAACCAAGTCTCCACCACCGCTCATTACGCGGTCGCCAGCCCAACCAGTCAAGGGCACCTGCGTGGCAACATGTAGCTCCCTGGCCAACTCATCAAACACCTACGTGGCGGCATGCAGATCTTCGTGGAGGCTCCACCACCGCGCCACCTCAGCTGCCTGCCTGCCTACGTGACGCCGCATGCATCGCTAGCCAGGGCGCGTGTTGAAGCAAGGAGGAGCGGCGATGGACGGGACGGGCCTCGCCCCCGTCCCCGATAAAGCAAGGGGACACCTAAGCTACGCATTAAATGTGTCTTGTCCTGTAATACGAGCGATAAGCTCATAGCACTGTGCGCCTTTCCACCTCCTGTGTGCCACTGTGGCAGCCCCTTTCGACTATAAAAGGGGCCCATGGCATACTGGAGAAGGATTCGGCTCTTTCGAACCACACACTCACCACAGCTAGTTCGAGAGCTCAAGAACTCTCTGAAATACACCCACAAAAGTAGGACTAGTGTTTTACGCATCCTCACGGCATGAACCTGGGTAAACGATCCTCGTGCTGGTTACTAATCCTGCTCTTCTCGCAACCCCGCGCCCCGGCAACCATAGTAGGGATTCTTGTGATCCCATAGGTGTCATTCCACACCGACACCTATGGAATCACTTGGATCCCTTCTATGGCTGGCGGGCGCGAGGTTGTGCAAAGAGCGGGTCTGACAGGAAGCACATAGATCGTTTACCCAGGTTCGGGCCGCGGAGATGCGTAATACCCTAGTCGTACTTTGTTGGATGTATTTGAGTGTTCTTATGTTCCTGGGCTAGCTACGGGGTGCAACTTGCCCAAAAGATCTGAATCCTCCTGCTGGTCGCCTCGGGCCTCCTTTTATAGGAAAAAGGGGTTGCCACAGCAGCACACAGGAGGTGGAAAGGTCTATAGTCGATGAGTCTATCCTCTAGCACCTTCGGACAAACGCATTTAATGAGTTGTCGACGTGCCCCTCTTGCTTTATCGGGGACGGCGAGGAAGCACGTCCCAGCTGTCGCCGCCACACGCGTCTGAGCTGACGAGGCGTTGCTGGGCCACGTTGGCTGGCTGTTGTGCTGGCGCAGCGGCGGAGTCTTCAGGAAGATTTGCATGTCACCATGCAGGTGCTTGCTGGGTTGGTGTAGAGGCCGCACGTCGCCACGTAGGTGCATGCCCGGTTGGTTGAGCTAGCAGCTGCATGGGGACGGCGATGCAGCCTTGGCAGGTGCGGGCCCTGCTACGGCCCCGTAGGTGTCTTCGGGAAGGGCCTTGCCGGGGCCCCGGCAAGGGTCTTGCCGTGGTCTTCCCCGGCAAGCGTCTTGCCGGGGGTCTTGTGGATTTCCTCGGCTAGGATCCCACCGAGGATCATCGTCTTCTGGTCCTCATCTGATCTTGTGTGTTTATGATCTTGACGAAGATCTGCATGCCACCACAGAGGTGCCTCCCAAGCCTTGGTTCCAATGTAGTTGGTTGGTGGTGTTGGAACCCGCAGGCTCAAGGGTGGTCTGCTCTGCTGGCGTCGGGCAAGTTGCCCCGGCAAGGCTCTTGCCGGGGCCGCGAAGGCCGCCCCGGCAAGGGTCTTGTCGGGGGAGTCCACCTCGCCCCTTTGCTCTTTTGTGTTTCTTGGTCTTGGCGTTACCTTGGTTGTCCTGTACTCCGGCTTCCCTCCTCTGCCCTGCTAAGTGTGGCCGCGAGTGCGGCTCTGACTGCCCATGCACAAGTAAAGGGGTCAAAAGGAGAGCCCTACTTTTGTACACCAACAGATCTGATGGTCAAAGGGTTGCAAACTTCATTTCGTCGGAAGCTCCAACGTTGCCAGCAAATTAAAGCCTAGTTAGGGTTTACGGTTCAAGGGCTAGGGACTACATGGATCGTTTTTTTCTTTAGCTATCTCTGTTCAAAATAAGTGTAACCTTTAGTAGCAGTACAACTTGTACTAAAGTTTGCATAAAGTTGAGACACTTATTTTGGAACGGAGGGAGTACATATTAGCTATGATCTGTCAATCATTGAGATGCAATAGCATGCATGTTAGCCTCCTTTGTATTCGATGAAATGTTGCAACGGGCAACCTTGGATGCAAGATACATGAAACAGAAGTTGGAAGCTTCATAGCATTGTACAAATTTATCTCGCTGAGTACAGTATGTACTATACTAGTACAGTACGATGTAAAGAGTTAGGTGACGCACGGTGTCCAGAAAATATGGTGATAGTGTGAGATGGGCCATGTAATCACTAAGCCTGCGTGTTTTCACTGCTTTCGCACTTCTCCACTGTAAGAATGGAGAAAATTGTAATCTAGTAGTACCTCCTTTCGCCGAAAGTGTGGGACATCCAGCAGTCGTACCACCTCAGTAATAATGACCAATGAGCTGTCAAATCACATAGACCCAGCAGTAAGTTGGACGGACGAAGCAACCATCACTCCTGAATCCACTTCTCCCTTCAACGCAGGCGCCAGTGAGAGGTCGCCTCCGCTCTGCCCGGTCATGAATGCAACACCCATTCTTTGGAGTGGCGCTGACCGTTTCGGGCGGGAAGTGCGTGCGGGCGATGGAGGGGCTTTGGGTGGGCCAGGCTGGTCGGGAGCGGGCATGGCAGCTGCCCTCCTGTCCCGAACGGACACCCGGAAATGAGAGGATGCACCAACTCTCGCAGCTAAATCGTACACTACACACCGTCTCTCTGTAGGAGTAGGTCGATGTGCCGCTCTCTCTAACACACACATGTTGTTAAACACACACACGCACACACACATCGAGGTAAAATGAGTCTATATCTCAATTAATGAAGACTTGCATGTTACCATCCATATGCATGTTACTAGTCCAAGTTACTCACACTATGACCAGCCTAGCAACGTAACCAAACGCTCCTTACTCTGCCTTGTTATCTCCCCCGGAAACCCAATGCATGGAGCGCAACTACGCGTTGATCAGTCAAGAAATCAAAGTCCGCTTGCATGCAAGTTAATACGTGGCCCTGCATCGTAGCTAAAACAGCATCTCTTCGTTGTTGTGATTAATTGTTGCGTTTAGAGACAGAAATCGGGGCTTTGATTGGTGGAAGGACCGGTCAAGTTTCTCCTTCTCCTCCAATCTGCTTGCACCTTGGTCCCGCTGCACCTTCTAACGTGACTTATTACACCTAGACGAAGGGAGTAGTACGAGATACGGTGGCACACTGACTTAGGTCGAATACAAGTGTCCAAAATTGTGTGCATGTTATAATAAGGATTCACTTAAGATAGTACGTGAGCGAACAGAGGGATCAACTAGACAGTGTTCACGAGCAGTAGCAAGATGTGTGAGGTAAAAGATACACCGCTGGCGCTTTTAATTTTTCTTATTAATTTGTTTGTTTCACCCTCTGACTGGTGGGACCCAACGTACTACGTGGAGAGAGGTAAGGTGACTAAGGCTGCATTATTTCTGTACTACCAACACTGCTTTAAATCCCAAAAGACCTTACCACCAAAGCCACATGACACGATTATGATTTAAATCCCAATGACTCCCACGCAAAAAAAACACGGCATGCTTGTCACACGAATGCATGAATGTATAAAAGGTTACTTTCCTCTCGTTAAACATAATGTGAGGGTGGTGTAGCTGGTTAGCCTGTTCGCTCATCAAACTTGAGGTCTCGGGTTCGATAACCACACTTGAGCATAATTTTGTTTTTGTTCGACTTCTTTCTTCCACCCAATGACAGGTAGGCCCTGCATGACAGAGAGAGAAAGTGATCTGGGGCGGTGCCAGGAGGATTCTTTGACTGGTCAAAATGGATGGATATGGAGCTATACGATCTCGGCCTCGGCGCTTGTTTTCTAGGGTTTGCACTCTTCACACTCTCTTTCCACTATATATATACACGTTGGAGCCTCAGCGCTTGTAGTTGCTCTCTTCACACACTCTCACCCTCTCCAGATCTAAACAAGACTTTGTTGTCCTCTCTCTCTCCCCCCTCATTGTTGGTCAAAGAGCCGGCAGGATCCATCTCCCGGGAAGTGAAGGAGGCTTAACGATGTCGCCATCGGCGAGAGAGGGAATCCTTTACCGGTGCAGTTGTTCTCTTTCACCCAGCAGAGTCGCGGGAGGGCCTCCGACCCCTTCTTCCTCGCCGCCATACATAGTGTGGGCAGAACAGCCTCCAGTCGCCCACCGAACCACACCCCAAGAACCTTAAGGTATCATTTACTTATTCCACATGCATTTCTCTAGCTACATGTGGGCTTTTTCCGCTTCTGCACTCGAATCTAGGTGTTGGATCAAACAGGAAAGTAGTGGGGAAAGTTGTATAGCATGAATCTAGGATGTGGTTCAAAGAGGAAAGGAATGGGGGGAAGTAGTAGGAAAAGTTGTATAGCATGAATCTAGGACGTGGTTCAAAAAGGAAAGGAAGGGGGGGAAGTAGTGGGGGAAGTTGTATAGCATGAATCTAGGATGTGGTTCAAAGAGGAAAGGAATGGGGGAAAGTAGTGGAGAAAGTTGTATAGCATGAATCTAGGACGTGGTTCAAAGAGGAAAGGAAGGGGGAAGTACTAGTACAGACTGGCTATCTAGCACCTACGTTGGTCGAAAAGGGAAAACAATGACAAACGCAGTACGCACATCTATAAAAACTGATCTTTTTGTTTTGGGGGACAAGGCTGTAGAGTTTTAGCAGGACTAGATTTGCTACGCTCACATAGGGAAAGGTGTATAAACATAACAAAACTAGGACCAACACAAATATGCTCCTTGGTTGTTTGTTCTTTGTTGCAACAGATTGTGCATCACCCCTTCAGACATAGGTAGATGCACATGGTGATGGTGAGTCCATTGTCCCATGCAACTCTTTAGCTGTTGTTAATCTAAGGCCCTATTTGGTTAAGAAGTCCTAGGACTTTTTTTAGTCCCAACTAAAAATTCCCTAGTCCCTACCTCCTTGGTTCCAAGTACTATACATGGACTAGAGGTTATTAAATGGCATGCTAAAAGACCATGTTACCCCTAGTAATGAACTAATAAAGATAAGGTGTGATGCGGGGTGGGAGCAACTGTTGGAAAAAGTCCCAAAAAGACTCTCCCTCGGGGTCTTCTTTCTTTAGTCCCAAATGCCCACTTTTAGTCCCTAAAAGTCCCTCCTGTTTGGTTTAGATGGGACTGAAAGGGACTTTTTTTAGTCCATGCACCAAAAAGTTCCTGTAAACAAACACCCTCTAATAATGCCGCGGGAAAATTGATGCAATACCATAGTTAAAAGCAAATTACATGTTTAACGAATTTTATTGTTAATATAATCTCTCTGTTAATATGAACCAATGCCACCGTTTGAGAAATGCTACTGTCTTGCTTATTTCCCAATTAGATAAGTTATATGCTTCTTTTTGTTGGCTTCTGTATCATCCACCGTTATTGACCACTTGTTGTTTCCTTTGCACCTCTGTGTAAACAGGGTTATCTACTTCACCTCGTTGCTATTGTGACCTTTTGTTGCACTGCACAAAACACTTTTGTTTTAAGAGTGTTTTGTGCAATTCAACCAAAATGTCACACCGACGACGTTGCTTGACTTCTTGATCTTAGTGGAACTGCACAAGAGGAGATCATACTTGTTGGCAAATTTGGTTCAAATCTTCTTCTTGTGAGTTGTTTGAATTCCGCGTCATGAGAGGTCAGTACTAGCCTTCTTTCACATGATTGTGCAGTGTGCTTTCATATGTTGTGCTACTTGTACGGTAATGTTGCTTGATTTTAGTGAACTGCACAAATGGAGACAAGACTTCCAATTTGTATGTGCATCGTAATATCCCATTGAGGTAAGATAAGGATATTGCACAACTTTTGGCTTGTATTTTGCCACTTTCATCAGAAAATTAATGTCGTTGTTTAGTGCTATACTTGTGCTCCCTAATTGACATGCCAAATCTTACATTGAAGGCGAAGCTTGTCTGTTATTGAATCAAGTGATGAAGGGCAAGAACAAGCGGAAGAAAAACAAAAATTAACTTCCGGTGTTGTAATGAAGCACTGGAACTGTGATGACACAAGTAGTGATATAGTTTTGCATCTTAATTTGTTGCTATGGCTGGAACGAGCAATTGTTTTGCCACTGATTTTATGCCACTCTTAATGTAATATGTAATTATCTCTACTTGTGCAAACAGGGATCTTCTTTGAAGATACCATATATTTTAGTGGAACTGCACAAGAAGATGTTGGAAACATTAAACTAATCGAGGAGTATATAGTAAGCATGGCAACCACAATAGATAACAATAGATGGTTCCGGAGAAGTGCTTGATCTGTATGCTCTACAGTAAGCCTCCTGACAAAGGTTGTTACTTGCCCACGAATTTCATCCATATGATTGAGCTTTGTCATCTCTACTGGTGTCGTGCTACTGTTTAGATACTGTCATGAGAAAGTGATATTGTCCTTGAGAATTGCTTCATATGTGATGTTTTAAATATTTCCTTTCCTTTTTTTCGAGCAAACAGGGATGCTAGCATTTAGTTGTCCTCTTGTCTTTGCACAACAGGATCATCCTCCTCTGAAGAAGAATATGGAGTACGTTAAGTGACTAGTTCCGATTGTGCCAGGATGAAGAAGCCCTATCTATCTTCTCATCAGAAGGAGCAGTTGAAGGATGGTTACATTACTCCCCACAAGACCAAACTAACTTCAGGTCAGAAGGACTGACATATCTCCATCTTTTTTGTTCTGATGCGCATGTACAATGTTGTTCTAGGATTCTTTCCGGTGAGTTCCATTTTTTTAAAGTGTGCTCTACATGGACCATGTAGGTGCCTATTTAAACTGTCAATTCATAGTACAGTTTGTTTCATACTAATCACTTATTTTGTATTTGTGCAAACAGGGGTGCTCAACTTGATTTCAATGGGAAATGTACAAAATGTTCATGAATACATCGAATCATTCATTTCCACCACAAGAAAGGAGGTGCCGATATGTTCAAGGCGTTGCAACATATAAAGGCGAAATCATACAAGCTACGCGCGAATTTGGTTGATTTTGGTGGAACTGCACAAAAGAACAGCTGGTTTATTTAGCACGAGGTGCCATGTCAATGTCCGAACTGATGGCAAACCCTGCCCATTCCACAATCATAGGCATTTGATATTTTGGAATGGGAAAACCTTGTCAAAGCTTGCTCATTGATGTACGTAAAACAACACGCATTTGACATTTTGGAATGGGTCAACCTTGTCAAATTTTGCTCAATGATGTTAGCAAGAAGACATGTGTTTGATATTTTCGAATGGGATGCCCTTTGCTGTCAGCAACATCGATCGAATTTTGTTTACTGTTTAGTTGTGAAGTAAATATTGTCTCTGACATGTGAATCGTTGAGATGCATAATCATCAATTGTTTTGAAAGTTCTCTATGAATTGCCAGGCATGTGTGTTTGATTGCAATGTACAGGAATGCTAAAAAGCAGCTCAAACTCTTTGTACCCATATGTTCCTTTTTACTTCGCATATTAGATTTCTTTCAAGTCAGTTGATTTTACATTGTGAATGTTCATACTTTTTTCTAAAAGATTGGTCGAAGTGGAGATACTTTGACTGTAGACAAAACTTGTATGCAGACTAAAAAGGACCAGATGGAGTACATGTGAAATTGCTGCAAATGAGGTGATCGCCCTGGGAATAATCTTAGTACGTATTGTTTTGCGTGTTCATCCAATGCCGGTGATACAAGAAATCGAACTAATCGAACTAAATTCATTCATACACGGTCAGATTTCATATAAACATGCCGGATTTCATTACATTTCATACATTCTTCAACTAAAAGGGTGCCTTTGGAGGTATAATTAATTAACCGAATCTACCCACACAGTAATAATTTGAGCGACGAAGCTTATTCTCCAGTGGACTGAGCATCAGTGACTTAACTGCAGGTGTAGTTGCTTAACTGACATGTGGCCCAGATGCCTGTTGGGCCCACGTGTCAGTGACCCAATTGCACCAGCAGTTAAGTAACTGAAGTAGCATCATTTTCCAACATAGCTCTTCGACTTCACGTCGCCGCCAAGAAGCTAATCGGCCGTCAATGGTCAACACGCCTAGCTTGGCTTCAACTGGAGGGTAGCAACGGTAGCTTTACTTGGACCCGAGCGACGGCAGCCTACCGTGTTCTACTCTTCCTCATTTTCTATGTGGAGCGGCCTCGTTGGTAGCAGGGCGGGGCCTCGACAGAGCCTACGATGTCCTCTATCTCGTTGTCGGTGCGGCGGCGCCTCGGCGGAGCGGGGGAAATCCTCCCCTTGTTGTCGGTAGGGTGGGGCCTCGGCTGAGCCGGCAATGTCCTCTGCCTCATTGTTGGTGGGGCGGGGCCTCGGCGGAGTAGGGCCTCGCTGAAGCCGGCGAGGTCCTCCACCTCGGAGCCGGCGGTATCCTCTGCCTCATTGTTGGCGCCGTGGGGCCTCGGCGGAGCAGGGCCTCGTCGACGCCAGCGGAGCAGGGACTCGTCGAAGCCGGTATTGTCCTCTGCCTCGTCCTCGGTCTCGCCAAACAGCGCCTTGCCCGCTTCATCACCCTCTTTGTAGCCAACCGCACCCTCCGCCACCCGCATGCGGTACCACCAGCGCTCGAGGCGGCCCTCACGGGCGGAGCGGTACGAGTCGAGCAGCGCCTCTTGCTCCGCCCGCTCCGTGGAGATCTGCTCCTTCGCCTGGAGGAGATGGTGGTTGTAGGAGGCATCGGCGTGTGCCTCCCAGAACTGCTCCTGACGCTTCTGCCTCACAGTGTCCATGTATTGGGCACGGGCCTCGCCGATGGTCATGATGCAATGCACCGACGAGGATGGCGCGGAGGAGGGGGTTGGCACCGGATCGTCGACTACCATGTTATCCATTGCGACGTCGTCGTCCTCCGGCTGCCTGCCGGCCAGCCAGTCAGCAACAATGGTTGCCATCTCCTTGTGGTCTGTCGTCCGCCCGTCTCAAAGAGCGCTAGAGCGCGGGGAAGCCATGGTGGGCAGTAGTGGCATGGATAGGAGAAAGGGAACGGTGGCGGATGACTGTGGCTATGGCCGGCGCATCAGTTTATATAGCAATGGTAGGCGGCGGAGGGACGGACGTGTGGCACCGGAGTAGTCGCCTCGGCAACCGTGTATCATTAATGTGCGCGGCCGACGGACGGATAGACGACACTTGTGTCGTTTGAAGGCGGAGCAATCGCCTGCACCGAAAAACGGGGCGGGCGGCGCTGACCGTTTCAGGCAGAAAGCACGGGAGGCGGTCTAGGTGGGCCACGGCAGTCAGACTCGTGCTTGGCAGCTGGTCGGTCCAGCAGCCGGACATGCTGGCTCGCGAGCGAGCTTGCCGAGCTGAGCATCGACAATCAGACGATGGATGTGGCTTCCGACCAGGAACCGGCGCCACTGTCCAAGCCGGTTCATGTCGTGTTCAACAGAGAGCATGTGCGGTCGCACTTCGACGCCCTAATGGCGAAAGAGCTACCAGCGTAGGAGGACCTATGTTGCAACCTCCGTCTCCTCAACGAGCACCGGTGAACAAGCGAACGACATTGCCGTCGCGGACATGTGGCCCTATGATCCTGGCTTCCCGAATGGTCAGCAGGCACTGTATTAGACCATCCGTACGGCCCGCGAGGCCCTCTCCGTCGTCCTTTGAGTTGTTGCGCTCGTCGTGGCGCCGCCGTCTCACATTGTCAACATGGTCAACGGACATGAGGAATAAGGAGATGACTTTACTTGGAGAGGATGACAGCGGGGATCCACCAGGGCCATAGCCGCACATACGCAAGTGCCTCCTTATTATATACAACTATAATTTTTTTTGCTTCCTCCTGGTTTCCTGACATCACAGTCCCACACCATTGTCAACCTATGTAGTCAGTAAATGAGAGAATTGCACATGGAGCGGCCGACAGCTAGGACCAAGCAGCTCGAGCAGTATTTGTGTTTTTGAGGTGTGAGCACTGCAGAGTTTTTCTTGAGCGAAGTTTTCGTTGTTGTTCAGAGGAGAGCAGGGTATTAACTGGGCGGGCTATGGCCCGTCTAGCCCAGGCCAGATATCCAGCCCAGATATTAATTTTTTTCAAGCTAAAACTGGCTAGCCCAGCTATACTTTTTTTTGGGGAATACCCAGGCAAGGTCAACTAGTTATTCTCCGCCCCGCTGGGCTGCAAGTCTTTCCAAGGAGGGATGCATTAGGCTTAACAAGAAAATGGGCTTTAAGAAATAATAAATGGGATGTAACTATAAAAAAGGCACCAAACACATAATTAGTTTATAATTTTTTTGGATTTTGAAAATTTTAATTTCGTTAATTGTTGCGTGCAATGTTTTGTTGGATTTTTACGTAATACAAATTTATATTGAAATTGTATTTAATCTGACTAGAAATTTTAGGATAAAAATATTTCGGATCCCATCAAAATGTGGGAAATTTTATTGAATTCTGTTTTGAACGGTTGGTTGAAATTATTAATCATTGTCCTAGCTAGAAAATGGGTTGTAGTTTCTAACAAACTGTAAATGGGCTATAGTAAATTCCATTAGAATTCACAAATGGGTTGTACATTCTTACAAATCCCAAATGGGTTATAAGTTCTCTGCCACACACTTGTGAGCCTACTAAGTTGACGCGTCCCCTAAAAAAGTAAGTTGACGCGTATGCAAGGCTTTGTCAACTTATAGTCGACACATGGTTCTAGCAGCAGTGGGTGTTAGATGTCCATCCAACTGATGTCGTGCTTCTTCTTCAATCTCGGATATTCTAGCTTCAGCCGCGCAAAAAAATGATTCCCCCCTGACATCTGGGGCGCACCGTTTTGGAGGCTGGCATGTGGGCCTACTAATTTGACGCGTACCAAGGGCTTTGTCAACATAGTCAATATAAATGATTCTAGCTGCAGAGACCATACGATGTCGATCCAACAGCCGTAGTGCTTCTTCAACCTCTAGTCTTCTTGCTCCAGCCGCCCAAACCAGCGCCGGTGGGACTGCCTGCTCCCGCCTCCCGTGGTCGGCTGTGCTGCCGCACAAGCCGCACCGCCCCACCCTACTCCATTGCTGGCTAGTCCATTCCTCTACTCACCCACACCTCCTGTTATTTTTTGGCTACGGCAGCCGAGCCAGTAAAAACTTGTACTCCCCACCACGTGGGCAACCACTGCCGAGTCTTCCCTGGCTTCGTGTCGTTCCCTTCCTAGGCCTCACTTTCGTCCACCGCCCTGGTGCTCTCGGCGCGCCATGGTCAACATGGTCAATGACAGACATCCATCGGACATGGACTGTACGTGGAGAGGCTGACAGCTGGTTCCACGGCCGCACACAAGGAAATGCCTCCTTATTACGCGCAAAATAATGATTCCTCCACCTGACAGCAGGGACCCACCGGACGGGCCATCGTATTTTGCAAAAAAACGTTTCCCACCTGGTCAAAGCGTACGTAGCGTTGTCATTCTGGTCGCGAACATGTACGTACATACGATTGGTCTGTCTGCAGGCTGCAGCGATGAACCGTGGCCATGTAAGGAAGGGAACGTGTCATAGTAGAGGCGTGCACGTGTCGTAGTAGAGGCGCGCACGTAGCATGTACACGTACGTACAGTGGCCAGGGTGCAAGAAAGTAAATACGACCATGTACGTACATACGGGCAGGGTCTTGATACGTCTCCATCGTATCTATAATTTTTGATTGTTCCATGCCAATATTTTGCAACTTTCATATACTTTTTGGCAATTTTTTATACTATTTTTGGGACTAACATATTGACCCAGTGCCAAGTGCCAGTTCTTGTCTGTTGCATGTTTTATGTTTCGCAGAATATCCATATCAAACGGAATCCAAACGGGATAAAACGGACGGAGCTTATTTTTGGAATATTTGGAAAATTCCGGAAGAAGAATCAGCGAGGCGGTGCCCGAGGTGGCCAGGCAGGGGTGCACCTACCCCTGGCGCGCCCGATCCTCGTGGGCCACCAAGAAGGCGGTTGATGCCCTCCTTCACCAAGAAGAAAGCTATTTTTGGTAAAAAATCATGGCAAAGGTTTCAGCCCAATCGAGTTACGGATCTCCATATATATACGAAAGCGGTGAAAGGGCGCAGAATCAACGCAGTAAACAGAGAGAGACAGAGAGACAGATCCAATCTCGGGAGGGCTCTCACCCTCCCACGCCATGGAGGCCAAGGACCGAGGGGGAAACCCTTCTCCCATCTAGGGAGGAGGTCAAGGAAGAAGAAGACGAAGGGGCCCCTCTCCCTTCCCTTCCAAAGGGCGCCGAACACCGTCGTGGCCATCATCATCACCGCAATCTTCACCAACAACTTCACCGCCATCATCACCAACTCTTCCCCCTCTATGCAGCGGTGTAACCTCTCTCTTACCCGTTGTAATCTCTCTCTTTGAAACATGGTGCTCAACGCTATATATTATTTCCCAATGATGTATGGCTATCCTATGATGTTTGAGTAGATCCGTTTTGTCCTATGGGTTATTTGATGATCAAGATTGGTTTGAGTTGCATGTTTTATTATTGGTGCTGTCCTATGGTGCTCTCCGTGTCGCGCATAGCGTGAGGGATTCCTCTTTGTGGGGTTTGCAATATGTTCATGATTTTCTTATGGTGGGTGGCGTGAGTGTGAAGCCTTGACCAGTAAGTAGGTTGTTTGCGTATGGGATAAAGGGGACTTGATACTTTAATGCTATGGTTGGGTTTTACCTTAATGATCTTTAGTAGTTGCGGATGCTTGCTAGAGTTCCAATCATAAGTGCATATGATCCAAGTAGAGAAAGTATGTTAGCTTATGCCTCTCCCTCAAATAAAATTGCAATAATGATTACCGGTCTAGTTATCGATTGCCTAGGGACAAATAACTTTCTCGTAACAAAAAGCTCTTTACTAAAACAAATTTGGTTGTGTCTTTATCTAAGCAGCCCCTAGCTTTTATTTATGCGCTCTTTATTGCCTTGCAACCTATCCAAAAACATCTACAAAGTACTTCTAGTTTCATACTTGTTTCCGGTAAAGCGAATGTCAAGTGTGCGTAGAGTTGTATCGGTGGTCGATAGAACTTGAGGGAATATTTGTTCTACCTTTAGCTCCTCGTTGGGTTCGACACTCTTACTTATCGAAAGAGGCTACAATTGATCCCCTATACTTGTGGGTTATCAAGACCTTTTTCTGGCGCCGTTGCCGGGGAGCAATAGTGTGGGGTGAATATTCTCGTGTGTGCTTGTTTGCTTTATCACTAAGTAATTTTTATTTGTTGTTCTTAGTTGTTCTCTATCTTTAGTTATGCACATGGAACACGAAATACCAAAAAAATTAGGTGTACTTGCTACTCATGGAGATGAGGAACCTCCTAAAACCCTCGATGCTGGTTATGTGAAAGATATTATGTACTACATTAATAATCCTGAGAAAACCCCATTCAATTATGTAATGGGAGTAACGTTGGATCAACGTGAATACTTTAGGGATTATCGCTTGACTCAAAAAGGGAAACTATTATGGGATCAAATTCATATATTGAAGTGGTATGCTCGGCAAGTATGCTTGAGTTATGATTATACTTGTTGCTCTAGGATGAAGGCTCCACACCTTCCCTTTTCATGCAAATTTAATGATAATAAAACCTTAGCTTCTTATCCTAATGGTATATGTGATTACTATGATGTGGAACAAATAGAAGAATTTGTTGCTTTTACGGGTGCTTATGAAATTGAATCTATGTTTAAAGAGTTTGAAGATTTTGATGATGTTGTTTATAGACCTGAAAATTTAGCTATCCTCCAATATTGCTATGAGAATTATGAATACAATTCCGATATTAATGCACTTATTGAGAAATTATCCGTTGTCCAAGAAGAGACTAATATTTTGCAGGAATCTATGGAAGAAGAAATTGATGAAACTGTGAGCTCATTGGATGAAAAAGATGAGGAGGAGAGCGAAGAACAAAAGGAGGAAGAGTGGATTGATCACCCGTGCCCACCTTCTAATGAGAGTAACTCTTCAACTCATACATTGTTTAATTTCCCTTCGTGCTTACCGAAGGATGATTGCTATGATGACTGTTATGATCCCTTTGATTCTTTTGAAATATCCCTTTTTGATGATGCTTGCTATGCTTGTGGCCAAGATGCCAATATGAATTATGCTTATGGAGATGAACTTGCTATAGTTCCTTATGTTAAAGATGAAATTGTTGCTATTGCACCCACACATGATAGTCCTATTATCTTTTTGAATTCTCCCAACTACACTATATCGGAGAAGTTTGCACTTATTAAGGATTATATTGATGGGTTGCCTTTTACCGTTACACATGATGATTTTTATGAATATAATATGCATGTGCTTGCTGCTCCTACTTGCAATTATTATGAGAGAGGAACTATATCTCCACCTCTCTATGTTTCCAACATGATAAAATTGCAAGAAACTGTTTATACTACGCATTGGCCTTTACTATGTGTGCATGAATTGTTCTTTTATATCATGCCGATGCATAGGAAGTGAGTTAGACTTCGTTATTACATGATATATGTTACTTTGTGCTCACTACTAAATTCTAAATCATTGTTAATTAAAATTGGCTTTGATATACCTTGGGATCCGGGTGGATCCATTACTTGAGCACTATATGCCTAGCATAATGGCTTTAAAGAAAGCGCTGCCAGGGAGACAACCCGGAAGTTTTAGAGAGTCATTTATTTCTGTTGAGTGCTTTCATATAGTTTAAAAACAACAAAAATAATGAGGGGAACTCAAAACTTTTTCAAAAAGAAAAGCGAAAGTGAGAAAGACGAGCATTGTTGAAGTGGGAGCTAGCATTGAACTTTGTTCATGCTCAAGGAAACTTTGTGAATCTTGATTACAGAAACTTTTCAACAAAAATAATTATCCCCTTGTACAATTCCATTGTATTATAAAATAATGTGCCAAGGTTTGCCTTTAGGATGTTTACGATGCTTGTTGGTTCGTACGGTGCAGGACAGAAACTTTGGCTGTAGTGCGTGATTTTACATTTTTTACTGGAAAGTCAAATGGTTCTGATTCTTTTTGCACTGTCTTTCTATGCAATTTTTTTATTTTTCCTAATTTTGGCAGAAGTTTTCATATATCATAAGTATGGTGAATGTTCAGATTATTACAGACTGTTCTGTTTTAGACAGATTCTGTTTTTGATGCATAGTTTGCTTGTTTTGGTGAAACTATCAATTTATATCAGTGGATCAAGCCATGAAAAAGTTATACTATAGTAGACACAATGCCAGAACAAAATATTAATTGGTATGCAACAGTACTTAGAGTAGTGATTTGCTTTATTATACTAACGGATCTTACCGAGTTTTCTATTGAAGTTTTGTGTGGGTTAAGTGTTCGATGATCGAGAAGGTCTCGATGTGAGAAGAAGGAAGAGAGGCAAGAGCTCAAGCTTCGGGATGCCCAAGGCATCCCAAGTAAATATTCAAGGAGACTCAAGCGTCTAAGCTTGGGGATGCCCTGGAAGGCATCCCCTCTTTCTTCAACAAGTATCGGTATGTTTTCGGATTCGTTTCGTTCATGCGATATGTGCAATCTTGGAGCGTCTTTTGCATTTAGTTTTTATTTTTATTTTATGCACCATGCTGGTATGAGATAGTACTTGGTTGATTTATAGAATGCTCATTTATATCTTTTGATTATGGTTTTATAGAATGCTTCATGTGCCTCACTTATATCATTTGAAGTTTGGATTGCCTGTTTCTCTTCACTTAGACAACCGCCATTTGCAGAATGCTCTTTTGCTTCACTTATATTTGTTAGAGCATGGGCATATCTTTTGTAGAAAGAATTAAACTCTCTTGCTACACTTATATCTATTTAGAGAGATGACAGGAACTGGTCATTCACATGGTTAGTCATAAAATCCTACATAAACTTGTAGATCACTGAATATGATGTGTTTGATTCCTTGCAATAGTTTTGCGATAAAAGATGGTGATATTAGAGTCATGCTAGTGGGTAGTTGTGGATTGTAGAAATACTTGTGTTGAGGTTTGTGATTCCCGTAGCATGCACGTATGGTGAACCGTTATGTAACGGGTTGGAGCATGATTTATTTATTGATTGTCTTCCTTATGAGTGGCGGTCGGGGGACGGCGATGGTCTTTTCCTACCAATCTATCCCCCTAGGAGCATGCGCATAGTACTTTGTTTCGATGACTAATAGATGTTTGCAATAAGTATGTGAGTTCTTTATGACTAATGTTGAGTCCATGGATTATACGCACTCTCATTCTTCCATCATTGCTAGCCTCTTCGGTACCGAGCATTGCCCTTTCTCACCTCGAGAGTCGGTGCAAACTTCGCCGGTGCATCCAAACCCCGTGATATGATACGCTCTATCACACATAAACCTCATTATATCTTCCTCACAACAGCCACCATACCTACCTATCATGGCATTTTCATAGCCATTCCGAGATATATTGCCATGCAACTTCCATCATCATCATATAAATGACTTGAGCCTTTATTGTCATATTGCTTTGCATGATCGTAGGATAGCTAGCATGATGTTTTCATGGCTTGTCCATTTTTTGATGTCATTGCTACGCTAGATCGTTGCACATCCCGGTACACCGCCGGAGGCATTCATATAGTCATATCTTTGTTCTAGTATCGAGTTGTAATATTGAGTTGTAAGTAAATAGAAGTGTGATGATCATCATTATTAGAGCATTGCCCCAGTGAGGAAAGGATTATGGAGACTATGATTCCCCCACAAGTTGGGATGAGACTCCGGACGAAAAAAAAAAGAGGAAGGCCAAAAAAAAGAGAAGGCCCAAAAAAAAGAAAAAAAAAGAAAAAAATGAGAGAAAAAGAGAGAAGAGGCAATGCTACTATCCTTTTACCACACTTGTGCTTCAAAGTAGCACCATGTTATTCATATAGAGAGTTTATTGAGTTATCACTTTCATATACTAGTGGGAATTTTCATTATAGAACTTGGCTTGTATGTTCCAACGATGGGCTTCCTCAAATGCCCTAGGTCTTCATGAGCTAGCAAGTTGGATGCACACCCACTTAGTTTCAGTTTGAGCTTTCATACACTTATAGCTCTAGTGCATCCGTTGCATGGCAATCCCTACTCCTCACATTGACATCAATTGATGGGCGTCTCCATAGGCCGTTGATTAGCCGCGTCAATGTGAGACTTTCTCCTTTTTTGTCTTCTCCACATAACCCCCATCATCATATTCTATTCCACCTATAGTGCTATGTCCATGGCTCACGCTCATGTATTGCGTGAAAGTTGAAAAGGTTTGAAAACGTCAAAAGTATGAAACAATTGCTTGGCTTGTCATCGGGGTTGTGCATGATGTGAATATTTTGTGTGGTGAAGATGGAGCATAGCCAGACTATATGATTTTGTAGGGATAACTTTCTTTGGCCTTGTTATTTTGAAAAGATCATGATTTATAGAGTCACTAGAAATTTGAATCATCAAATTTGGAGTCCATTTGAATTGTTTATGGATTTTACAAGTCTACAGAAAAAGAAAAAGGAGAGGGATTTACCTAAATGGGCTGGATCTGGGCGGTAACAGCGTGCACCGGGCGAGGCTTAACGGCAGGGCACCAGGCGGCCCGGCCAGCTTAGCGTCTTGTGAAGGGAGGGGTGACGTCGAAGGCGGCCCAGGGGTGTACGCCTTCGGTGCGGGAAGGCGGAAGATGGCAAACCCGCCTCCACTTGCCAGCGTGGCCCGATGGGGCCCGATGGCTGGGCCACTAACGAGCGGGGCCTGCCTCCAGGGCCGCTCGTCTTCCTTCCTCCAGCCGCTTGGCCGAGGAAGCAGAGAGCCCCGACGACGACTGTCGGTGCTACGGGGCACCTCCGGCGACGCTGCAGCTATGGATGGGCTCAGGGGGTCGCGCCGCATCCACCTAGGTGCTTTACGCACGCCGATGAGGGCCGTGGCGGCAACGGCTTGGACGGCCGCGGAGGGGGCCATCGGCCATCTTTGGCCACAAGCGTGCGGCGTTCCCGGGGATGAACGACGGCGATGGGGGGTCTTGAGGTGGTGGTGTGAGGGCACTAGAGTGGCTAGGTAGAGGAGGGAAGCTCGGGATAGCCCGAATTTAGCCAGGGGCGGCGGCGGTTCTCCAGCCATGGAGGGCTATGGAGAGCACGAGGAGGGGGGTGAGTCGGTCTAGGGGTGAACAGGAGAGAGGGGGGCGAGGGAGGCGCAGAGAGGGACCCGGGGTGGCTTCAATAGGAGTGGCGAGGTGCACCGTGGACAGGCGCCGGCCTCCCGCAAAGGCGCCAAGGCGTCCGTTTGAGGGGGGGTGAGCGTGTCTGAGGCATACGTGGGAGTCGTCTAGGTCGTGTGGGAGAGAGAGGAGAGGAAGGGCAGGGCTCTGGCACTTGCGCGTGCGAGGCCGGGCATTGGCCGAGCCGGGCGGCTCTGGGCACGCACCGCAGGAGGTGAGAGAGAGGGAGAGATGAGAGGGCATAAATGGTGGCGTGTTGCGGACGTCGAGGCACCTCGATTGGCGTGAGGGGGAGGCTCGAGGTGGTCGGGGGATGCGGCGTCAACGGTCGGGAGCACGCTGACGTGCTCTAGAGCGCGTCTTTGGCCAGCATCCATGGCTTTTCATGATGCACTCACGATCCACTTGTGTCTGGCGTGTCTGGGAGGAATAAACAAGAGGGGTGGAGGCTTTGGATGCTCTGGGACTTGCCAGGAGTGAGAGAGAGAGATGAGAAAGGGAGGGGAAAGTGGCTGTCCAGAGAAGAAAAATGGGTCCCTGCCCCCCTTCATCCTTGCCTCTCGGGCAGGGAAGCACACTAGAGGTAGAGGGGGACTAGGAGGGGCTGTGGTAAAAAGGAGAGCTCATGGAGATTAGTGGAAGTGGACAAAACATACTTTTTTAATTTCTGCCAGAAGGTGTTTGATGGTGGTTTGGGCAAGAAGATGAACTCCACTTGACATGAGAATTAACACGATCAAGTGTCACACATAATTGAGGTTTACCACCAAGTTTGAGTCCATTTTAAGAAAGTTGCCAATGTAACTTTGGTAAACCCTAGAAATCAGCAGAAATGGCTTTACAAGATTTAGTCATGCAAATCTATTCTCCTTGATGCACCACTTGGTGTAGTGTCATCATTTGAGGATTTGAACATGTCCACAAAAATTCAGATCAAAAGGACACACTTGGCAATGTAGAGTTGTTAAAATTTGGTTATTGACAGGAAGGGTTTTGGGGCACTTTGATCAAGTTAACTCGTTCTCCAACTTGTGCCATTTGGTCTAGATGAATGATTAGACCATTTGAGCATGTTCACAAGGTTTGAGAACATTTGGACATGTTTGACAAAGGCAAAGTTGTTCAAACTTGAAAGAGGACATAAGTGGTTTTGAGAGGGTTTTATGGGGTTATACTATTCTCCATGACATGAGACTTGGCAAGATCATCAAACATGTCATATGTGACATGCTAGAATTTTCTTGGAATTTGTGGGGAATATTTCCTTTGTAAATATTTCAAAAGCTTGAAATATCCAGAAAGGGTTTTTGAGGGATTTGACCAATATTTTGAACATTACCATGTGTTGAAACTCATATATATGGATAATATATGTCCATAGAGTTTCCCTAAATTTTCACAAATATTTTTAAAGCATAAAAAATAATTTTAACAATTTAAACACCATTTCTGGCCTTAAGAAAAAGCTTTTAAATAAAATAGTAAAATAACTTTTAAAATTATATTTTTGTGGTTTATGGGATTCCTTTATCTAATAGGTCTCAAATATACTCTTTGAAATATTTTTCATACCCCAAATCAAGTCCTTGAAGTGCAAACCTCAATTCAGGGGTTTTTGGAAAACTAAATTTAGAAAATACTTTTTGGCCAAAATACTTTTACAAGAAATTATTTTTATGTCCTACACACATGGCATGATCATTGGGCAGAAGTTTTGGATCAAGGAGAAGGAGTATAAGAGTTGGAGGATTTATTTGAGTTTTAGAGCACTTGCAAACAGTAGACAAAAATCAAATCAAGCAAAGACCAAAACACGCAAAAGTTTTTGTCAAACCAGAATTTATCAGGATTTATTAGCTTAAGTGTTGTGCCATAAAAATCAGGGTGTGACAGACCTACCCCCCTTACAAGAATCTCGTCCCCGAGATTCCCAAACTAGGCGCGAAAAGGAGTATGGAAACTTGGATCTGGGGTAGTCTTCACGTCCTCATACAGCTTCTCCTTCCATGTGGTGCTCCATTGAGCTTGAAGTACTTGATGGTGTGGCTTCGTGTATGACGCTCTTTTTGATCCAGGTTTCTAATGGGTAGCTCGCGGTAGGTTAGATTGGGCTAGGGGTCGATGGCTCGGTGGTCATTGCCCTCTTAGAGATCGGGCAAGTTAGGAAGTTGGAAACACTTCCGGGGTTGTGATGCATGGAAAGCGTTGCGCACATCAGGTAACTCAGGTGGCAACTCCAGTGGTAGCTTCTTCTCTTCGCCTCGTAGTGATCTCTGTGGGTGTTGTTATTTCTTGGAGTGATCTCGAAGAGGGCCGATGAATCTTGGTGTGGGTCTCCTTGTCATGGAAATGCTTGGTTCCTTAGAGAGGAGTGGCTTGGAGATACACATGGTCTTTGACGCGGAAGTATACTTCTTGAAGATGGTGGTTGGTGTAGTTCTTCCTCTTAGACATGATGGTCTTCAGATGTTCCTTGACCAGCTCAACGATTCTTCTTCCGTCTTCGGGTAGACGAGTATGTCATCAAAGAAAGATGACAACTAACTTGTCCAAGCACTCCATGAAGTCTATGGGGTGCGTAAAGTGGGCTGAGGCATTGGTGATGGTCACGGTTGAGTATTGGCCAAGGTCTTATCGATCTAGAGCTAAAGCCCAAGGTCAGGATCCGGCCATGTTGTGGCTTGGTAGGGCGTAAGGGTTTCAAGGATTCTAGTGTGTGAGTGAATGTTCATCATCCCATCCTTGAGCACAGTTTCTGAGATGCCAATTGTTCTATCTAGTCCTCCAAACAGATCACCTTATACCTCCAAAAGTACCATCTCGCATAGGTCAACTCCAAAAGCCCATTAGCTACATAATTCATTAATTCTACAAATCCATTGTCTATGGTGTCCCACATGATCTTCTAATGTCCTATAAATCTAATTTACTCAGGGATAATGGAAGCTATGCTAATCTATAATCATGATCCCACGAAGTTCATCTATCAACATGAAAGCCTCGTGATCTACCAAAGTCTCAGTCAATTCCTCAGGGTCTCTGATATAAACTCATCAAGTCATTTGTCCTCCGTTCCTATATCCCCAAATTGGTCTCTCCTATGGCATCATCAGTTTTGGTGCTATCTTAGGATGATAATGTGCTCGTCGCTATGTCCACTAGTTCCATAATGAACCCAAGCTATGCGAGGTTACAGAGGCTTAACTGGTCCACTTGTAATTCCGTGGGTTAAGCACTAGGTTAAGGATTCGAGCTGGGGTATCTCGTGAAGTCTCGAAGGGTATAGTGATGGGTTTACAGTCTTGAGAGGTAAACATAACTCTCTGAGGTTGCACTTGGTCGAGGAGGTTGTAGCAAAAGTCTTGATGCTGGTTGGTTGCCAAAGTAGAATCCTTGGTGTATCTTGTCTTGCTAGCCTTGAGTTGAGGAGAGAGATGAGAGGGAGAGGTAGCATAAAGGAGGAATGCCTAATGGGGGTTCTATAGTGCAAGTGCAAACAAACAGGTGCAAAAAGGGCCAAACAGAAGAGGCAAGGTAAGGAAGGTGATATAGTCGCATACTTGTCGCCGAGGGCAAAAGTGTGACCTATATCGAAACACAAACAAATAAAAACAAGCAACACACAGTCATGGTTCTATTCGAACCATCATACGGACTCGACTACGCATAGAGGGTACACGACTCATCCTACCCTAGGGGTTCTCGGACTCAGTAGTCGTGCCTTGTGCCTCATGCAGTCTTCTGAGTTTTCCTCAGGTGTTGCTACGTCTCTTGTTTGATGAAACGATCTGGGTTGAGCCGGGAGAATCTTCGACAACTTCTCGCCTGATGAGGTGATGGGGTGATGGTGGCTCCTCGTGGCTGTCTTTGACTTGGTCTTCTCTTGTCTTCTTAATCATGATGATCGCTTTTGCTTTCTAAGCCATCGATGGTACCAGGTAGGCAATCCTTCATGCAATAACATTATCAAGGCATAATAGTAGTCCAACCCGTCAGACACATTGTTGACAATATCGTCACCGAGAGCGGGGGATGAAGAGAACCGTTTTCCTGCTCACTATAGAGAGGCGGACCAAATGGCTAGGTTCTCATCCACCGGTGGTTGCCGATACAACAACGGTAGTGACAGGGTTACCCTATTAGCGATGTATATCATGATCTTGCATATCCTATGCCCTGATCATCATAGGCTAAGGTTGCATCATCTTGGGGCAGTGTCAAGGGTGTCACCATCTCCTGGGTCTTCATGTCCTCATTCCTCGAGGATGTATCTTCTGTTGGTGTCGTCTTGTTGTGGTGTCGCCAATTCTTGTGTTCAGGAGATGTGGGTGAATGTCTGGCAAGGCATCTTCCTTCTAGATTATCCACGAGGATTACAAAGAATCCAGTGGTCAGGGGCATAAGGGTTCTAGCGACCAAAGGTTTTGAAGGGGAAGAGATCAATAAGGAAAGTATACCTTAGTTTTCGGAAATCTGAGAAGGGAAGAGGAGTATAGATAGTTTTGAAAACTAGTAATAGTTTTGGAAATAGTTTTATCCTAACTAACGACCATGCTAACTAAGGCTTCCTACAGTCAACCTGGCTCTGATACCAGCTCTGTGGGGACCCCGACTCATAAGTCATGATCACCGAATGCACGTGTACAGTGATCCCAGAGATCAATGCTCACTGAACACATAGAAGCTGAATAACAAGAGTCTTACATCCATACACACCATTTTACACAAGTAGGACCATTATGGTCAAGTCTCGAGTATATCATCGCAGCGGAAATCTTAAATCGATAACTTGGACCCATGCCATCTGCCTTAACCCTACGGGCATTACATTTGGGAAAGCGTCCTAGCTCGCATACGATCGCACCAAGGAACTCTTCAATATATCTTGTTATTTCATGCCCGGCCAATAAAATAACCAGTGGCAAGCCAATGAGTACTTTGAATGTACTCTTAAGCAACCCATGATTTGGTTCAAAGTAACAATGCAATTGTACAACGAGTAAGCAACCTAGCTTCAAGCTAGTTAAGATGTCCTATCAACTTGTGAGATATGCATCAATAAAACATGGGTAACCTCGAGAACATGTTACAGATGTCAACATAAATAGAGTTGAATCAATGTCATGTCATTCAACATGTCAAGTCTCCACCTTGACACAAATAGTTCCTTTCCACACACACATGCATCGTGATTTGTAAAATTTCTGGACATAGTTTAAGTAGCACCTCCCAACTGTCCATGACCGTGGACTCGGCTATTCGAATGGTTTGACACTCTGCAGAGGTTGCGCACTTTACCCACAAGATCCGGGAAGCTTTCGTGTCATCCACGATCCTGCAGTACCTCAAGTACTCGGGGGAAGCACCCGATCACTATCTTTCCCTAGACGACACTAACAAGGAGTCCACTTTCGTTGATACACGGCCCTCGTGTATAAGCAAAAGATCGTGGGACTCTGCCCTTTTCACATTATTACGCATACACGAAGGGACCAACGGTGTGTCCGGTGCCACCTGTGAAGACAGTCATGGCCGCCCTACAGCACGACCCGTCCCCGAGAGAGAGCACCAACTCTCCCCGTCACTAGTAATGCTGGGCTCCAAGCTAGTATCGGCCTAGGTAATTAATAATGCCCCATCCCATAAAGGGTAGAGTGGTTGCACATGTTTGGTTGGGACGGTAATCACACATAAATCTAATCCATCATTTTACACACACACACCAAAACCTCTCTCCCAGACACCACTTCTTCCTCAAGTGGTGACCTTAGATCAACATCTCCCAAGGGTATTAGGGGCACCCGATGGGGTTTTCGAAAGAATGTAACCATGAAGAGTTCATGGTACACATGCATCATTATGCATCCAATAGTCTCTTGAAAATGCAATCATGAACAAGGTAAGGTCATGAGTAGGGGTATGCATCATGTGGTGGTTCACAACAAGTTTACCACTGTCATACTTCATCATCATGCAATCGGAAAAAGGGTACCGATGAACAAGAGGGGTATCATGGTCAAAGGGCTGCTTGCACAGTTCATCGTAGTCTTCAAGTCTTGGGTCCTTCTCCAAGTACTCCGTCTACTTCCGTCAACTAACGTCGGAAACAAACACAATAAGCAACACAACAAGGCAAAAATAAAAGTGCTCTAAAATTGCAAGTTGGACTTTTCTAGGATACCTTTGGTCATATGAGGTATGACCAAAGTGGTTTCAATGGGATTTGATCAATGTATATCTCTGAATATTTCAATATAATGGAATCAAGGGATTTCTGGATTTGCAAGAAGTGTACAGAAATATATTTTTGAAAAATGAGCAGAGGCACCCATTTAGCAAACCATGATTTTATAAGCATCTAAGAGTTGGTTTCACTGGATTTGGAGTTCAAATGAAATTCCTATGAATTTGCAAAGTCGACAAATATGGAGAAATGGCTCATTATTTTGTGGGGTACAGAAAGTATTAAGAAAAATGTTCATAAACTAAGTTATGAACTTAGAAACATCTAGGAATTTGAATCATGGCATTTGGATCAATTTTGAGCTCTCTGTGATTTTCTAAAGTTCATCAAAGAAATAGGAAAAATAGGATTTGATAAATATTTGTGAAGAAAAGGTCTCTGGAAAAATGTGCATGTTGCACCAACAGGTAGATCATGATTTATAGAGTCACTAGAAATTTGAATCATCAAATTTGGAGTCCATTTGAATTGTTTATGGATTTTACAAGTCTACAGAAAAAGAAAAAGGAGAGGGATTTACCTAAATGGGCTGGATCTGGGCGGTAACAGCGTGCACCAGGCGAGGCTTAATGGCAGGGCACCATCGGGCCGGCCCAAGAGCTTAGCTGCGTCGCAGGAAGGGAGGGTGGCGTCGAAGGCGGCCCAGTGTGTACGCTTCGGTGCGGAAGGCGGAAGATGGCGAACCCGCCTCCACTTGCCAGCGTGGCCCGATGGGGCCCGATGGCTGGGCCACTGACGAGCGGGGCCTGCCTGCAGGGCCTTCGTCTTCGTCTTCCTCCCGCGCGCTCGCTTGGCCGAGGAAGCAGAGAGCCCCGACGACGACTGTCGGTGCTATGGGGCACCTCCGGCGACGCTGCAGCTAGGGATGGGCTCAGGGGGTCGCGCCGCATCCACCTAGGTGCTTTACGCACGCCGATGAGGGCCGTGGCGGCAACGGCTTGGACGGGCCATGGAGGGGCCATCGGCCATCTTTAGCCTGGCCTTGGGCGTTCGGGGATGAACGACGGCGATGGAGGGTCTTGAGGTGGTGGTGTGAGGGCACTGGAGTGGCTAGGTATAGGAGGGAGGCTCGGGATAGCCCGAATTTAGCCAGGGGCGGCGGCGGTTCTCCGGCCATGGAGGGCTATGGAGAGCACGAGGAGGGGAGTGAGTCGGTCTAGGGGGTGAACGGGAGAGAGAGGGGGCGAGGGAGGCGCAGAGAAGGACCCGGGGTGGATTCAATAGGAGGGGCGAGGTGCACCGTGGACAGGGCGCTCGGCCTCCGCTGCAAAGGCACTGGCGTCCGTTTGAGGGGGGGTGAGCGTGTCTAAGGCGTACGTGGGAGTCGTCTAGGTCGTGTGGGAGAGAGAGGAGAGGAAGGGCAGGGTGGCATGTTGCGGACGTCGAGGCACCTCGACTGGCGTGAGGGGGAGGCTCGAGGTGGTCGGGGGATGCGGCGTCAACGGTCGGGAGCACGCTGACGTGCTCTAGAGCGCGTCTTTGGCCAGCATCCGCGGCTTTTCCGCGTGCACTCGCGCGTCCACTTGTGTCTGGCGTATGCAGGAGGAATAAACAAGAGGGGTGGAGGCTTTGGATGCTCTGGGACTTGCCAGGAGTGAGAGAGAGATGAGAAAGGCAGGGGAAAGTGGCTGTCCAGAGAAGAAAAATGGGTCCCTGCCCCCCTTCATCATTGCCTCTCGGGCAGGGAAGCACACCAGAGGTAGAGGGGGACTAGGAGGGGTTGTGGTAAAAAGGAGAGCTCATGGAGATTAGTGGGAGTGGACAAAACATACTTTTTTAATTTTTGCCAGAAGGTGTTTGATGGTGGTTTGGGCAAGAAGATGAACTCCACTTGACATGAGAATTAACACGATCAAGTGTCACACATAATTGAGGTTTACCACCAAGTTTGAGTCCATTTTAAGAAAGTTGCCAATGTAACTTTGGTAAACCCTAGAAATCAGCAGAAATGGCTTTACCAAGATTTAGTCATGCAAATCTATTCTCCTTGATGCACCACTTGGTGTAGTGTCATCATTTGAGGATTTGAACATGTCCACAAAAATTCAGATCAAAAGGACACACTTGGCAATGTAGAGTTGTTCAAATTTGGTTCTGGACAGGAAGGGTTTTGGGGCACTTTGATCAAGTTAACTTGTTCTCCAACTTGTGCCATTTGGTCTAGTAAAATAAAATAGTAAAATAACTTTTAAAATTATATTTTTGTGGTTTACGGGATTCCTTTATCTAATAGGTCTCAAATATACTCTTTGAAATATTTTTCATACCCCAAATCAAGTACTTGAAGTGCAAACCTCAATTCAGGGGGTTTTGGAAAACTAAATTTAGAAAATACTTTTTGGCCAAAATACTTTTACAAGAAATTATTTTTATGTCCTACACACATGGCATGATCATTGGGCAGAAGTTTTGGATCAAGGAGAAGGAGTATAAGAGTTGGAGGATTTATTTGTTTTTTAGAGCACTTGCAAACAGTAGACAAAAATCAAATCAAGCAAAGACCAAAACACGCAAAAAAATTGTCAAACCACAATTTATCAGGATTTATTAGCTTAAGTGTTGTGCCATAAAAATCAGGGTGTGACATTACTGAACCCGAGCGATCGATCGATGGCTGTTAACTGAACCCGATGGAGCGATTCCTTCGCTGCTGCTGCCTACTGAAGCCGATCGATTGGATGAACAGTGAGCGTTGCGGGGGGGTTTGGATGAATAGTGAGCGATGGCGTTGCCTCTAGATGAACAGGACCCCGTGTGTGGAGGGCTGGATGAACAGTAGACGGTGGAGGGGTGGCCGTGGAGGGGTGGTTGAACAGGACCCCGTGGTGTGGAGGGCTAGATGAGCGATGAAGCGGTGGAGGGGTGCCCGTGGAGGGGTGGTTGAACAGTAGCCGGTGGAGTAGTGCGCGTTGGAGGCTGGAGGAACAGGAGCCCGTGGAGGCTGGAGGAGGTCGACGGTAGCCCGTGGAGACTGGAGGAGGTCGACGGTGGAGATGAACAGTATCCCGTGGAGTCCCGTTTTGCGTACGCCACACCCCTCCCGATGAACAGGACCCCCGTTTCGACCTTAGCGCTCCAACACAAGTCCGTTTCGTCCATTTTGCGGTAGCCACACCCCTCCCGATCAACAGGACCCCGCTTCGACCGTAGGAGGTCCGTTTCGTCCGTTTTGCGGTACTCCACACCCCTCCCGATCAACAGGAGCCCCGTTTCGACCGTAGGAGGTCCGTTTCCTCCATTTTGCGGTACGCCACACCCCTCCCGATCAACAGGACCCTGTTCCGAACGTAGGAGTTCTGTTTCCTCCGTTGTGCGGTACGCCAGGCCTCGTTTCCATCGCTTATTCCGTCCAAGCCCTCCCGATGAATACGACCACGCATTCCGCTCCGACCCAGCCAGTTGGCTCCCCATGAACACGACGACGACGTTCTTTCTCCGTTCTAACCCAGCCATGTATGTATGCGCGAGTAGGCGTTCGAGACCTTGCCCGTATGTACGTACGTGGCCGTATTTTCTTTCTTGCACCCTTGCCGCTGTACATACGTGTACATGCTACGTGCGCGCCTCTACTACGACACGTGCGCGCCTCTACATCGACCAGTATGTACGTACACGTCGACCAGAATGACAACGCTACGTACGCTTCGACCAGGTGGGTCCCGACCGTCATGCACTTCCTTACTGCGAAGATGTAGCCGGTGGGTCCCAGCGGTCGAGGCGAATCATTTTGTTTTTTTGTCGGACGCACTTCCTTGCGTGCGAAGATGTAGCTTGTGGTTCCCAGCAGCCGGGGCGAATCGTTTTTGCGGACACACTTCCTTGCGTCGCGAAGATGTAGCTGGTGGGTCCCGGCAGTCAGGGAAAGCGTTTTTTCGCAAAATACGGTGGCCCGTCCGGTGGGTCCCATTGTCGGTGGAGGAATAATTATTTTGCACGTAATAAGGAGGCACTTCCTTGCTGCGGCCGTGGACCCGGTATCGGCCTCTCCACGTCTGATCCACGTCCGATGGAAGCCGTTCCTTGACCACGTTGACCATGCCGCGCCGAGAAAACTAGGGCGGTGGACAACGACGAGGCCTAGGAAGGGGACGACGCGGAGCCGGGGAAGACGCGGCAGTGGATTCCCACACGTAGAGGAGTACGAGGGTTCACTCGTTCGCTGCGGCGTGAGGCTGCCGTCGCCGCGGAATAACAGGGGGTGTGGGTGAGTAGAGGGATGGCCTAACCAGCAGTGGGAGTAGTAGGGGGCGGTGACGCCTCCGCCGCATCGCAGACGGCCACGGGAAGCAGGAGCACGAGGCACGACCGGCGCTGGTTTGGGCGGCTGGAGCAAGAAGACCAGAGGTTGAAGAAGCACTACGGCCGTTGGATGGACATCGTACGGTCATTGGAGCTAGAATCGTGCATATTGACTAAGTTGACAAAGCCCTCCATCCCCGTCAACTTAGTAGGCCCACAAGTCAGCCTGCCACTATACTCGGTCCCAACTAACAGGGGGAGTATTCATTTTTTTGTGCGTAATAAGGAGGCACTTCCTTGCCTGCGAAGATATAGCTGGTGGGTCCGAGCTGTCAGCGGCGGTAACGTTTTTCACGAATACTGAGAGGCCCTTTCGGTGGGTCCCCGATGTCGTGGAGGAATCATTATTTTGCGTGTAATAAGGAGGCATTTCCTTACGTGCGGCCGTGGACCCGGTATCGGCCTCTCCACGTCTGATCCACTTCAGATGCATGTCGGTTGTTGACCACGTTGACCAGCCGCGCCGAGAGCACCAGAGGCGGTGGACGACGGCGAGGCCTAGGAAGGGGACGACACGAGGAGGCAGAAGACTCGGTAGTTGTTTCCCACGCGGAGGGGAGTACGACTGTACGAGGGTTTACTGGTTCGTCTGCCGTCGCCGGAGAATAACAGCAGGTGTGGGTGAGTAGAGGGATGGCTAGGCCAGCGATGGGAGTACGGTGGGGCGGTGAGGGCTCTTGGCGGCCTGAGACGGCCATGAGGAGGAGGGAGCAGGCAGTCCCGCCGCCGCTTGTTTGAGCGGGCCGAGCTGGAAGAACAGATTGAAGAAGCACGACGGTCGTTGGATGGACATCGACGTCCTTTGGAGCTAGAATCGTTCATATTGACTAACTTGACAAAGCCATCTGTCACCGTCAACTTAGTACGCCCACAAGTCAGCCTCCCACCATGGTGGGTCCCAGCTAGCAGGCGGAGTATTCATTTTTCTGTGCGTAATAAGGAGGCACTTCCGGTGGGTCCGAGCTGACAGCGGGGGGAACTTTTTTTTGCAAAATACGGTGGTACGTCCGGTGGGTCCCAGCAGTCAGGGGCAAACATTTTTTTCGCGAAATACGGTGGCCCGTCCGGTGGGTCCCAGCAGTCAGGGGGGAAACGTTTTTTCCGCGAAATACTTGTGACCCATCCGGTGGGTCCCTGCTGTCAGGTGGAGGAATAATTATTTTGCGCGTAATAAGGAGGCACTTCCTTGCGGTTGCCGTGGACCCAGCTGTCAGCCTCTCCATGTACAGTACTCTTCCGATGGAAGTCGCTCGTTGACCACATTGACCACGCCGGGCCAAGAGCACCACGGCGGTGGACGACGGCGAGGCCTAGGAAGGGGACGACGCGGAGCCGGGGAAGACGCAGCGGCGATGGATGCCCACGCGGAGAGGAGCACGAGGGTTCACCGTTTGGCTGCGGTGTGAGGCTGCCGCCACCGCAGAATAACAGGGGAGTGGGTGAGTGGAGGGATGGCCTGTCCAGCGATGGGAGTAGTATGGGGACGGTGAGGCCTCCATGGCGGCAAAGACCAGCCGCCACGGGAGGCAGGAGCATGCGCACGACCGGCTACCGCTTTGGGTGGTCAGCAAGAAGACCAGAGGTTGAAGAAGCACTACGGCCGTTGGATGGACATCATTGACCACGCCCTTACCGAGAGCACCAGGCGGTGGACAACGGCGAGGCCTCTGAAGGGAACAACACGGAGCCGGGGAAGACATGGCGTTGGGCTGCCCAATGGTGGAGAGTACGAGGGTTGATCGGTTGCCGCCGTCATTGAAAATAACAGGAGGTGTGGGTGAGTAGAGGGATAGACAGGCCGGGGATGCGAGTATGATAGGGCCATGAGGCCTGCCTGGCAAGCCCCACGGGAGGAGGGAGCAAAGTGTTCGACGGGCTGGTTTGGGCGGTCAAGGTGAAGATCGAGGCTGAAGAAGACGATTGCCGTTAGATTGACATCTAACGGTCGACGCAGTAGAGTCGATTGTTGACTAAGTTTCTTTTTGCGAAACCTTGTGTATGCATGAACTTGGTAGGCCCACAAGTCAGCCTCCAAATCTGTGGCGGAACAACATAAAGCCCATTTGCTATTTTTTATAATTTGCAGCCCATTTGCTAATTCTTAAGTAATTTATTACAGCCCATTTTCTACCCAGGACCACGGTCAAAAAGTTCAACCTTACTTTTCATATTTCGGTGGAGTTTGAACTGTTGTAATCTCGAAATGATAAACATTTTTTAAGAACTTATTGATTTGCCAAAAAATCGTTTTGTTTTTGTGAGCAAATAAGACGTGGGAAAATTGAGTTGGTTTATGGGAAAACCAGTGGTAAAAAATCAATACGGGTGGGAAAAAACAACAAAAATAAGGATGTAAATATGAAAAGGGAATTTCATGTGTTTTCAATATAATGATACGTGTATATGAACTAGTAAAACTATAGGTAGAGATTAGGAAACGGACGTAGGACATGTGTTTCAAGAGGAAAATAGAACTAGGCTGTGTGTTTGATTCAAGTAAAAAACTGCTCATGGATGTTGTAAGACAAAATATAACTAACGCTGGCGGGCGAGGCCGATGAGATACCTGCTGGATCTTTGTGCCCGTTGTCATCATGGATTGGGCCTGTTAAAAACAAAACCAACCACGAGCGATCTGCAGCCCAGTTGAAACTTGCTCGACACGAAAAAACAATATACATGCTCAATAAGCGAGAGAATTCTGCAAATACGTACTAATAACCGGGATGCAGCACGGATATTGTTTTTTATCGTGATAATAAGTGCATGCACTTGTTTGAAAAAATTGGAGAACTGAATTCGAGCGGCGGGTGCTTATGCTACCCATCAAATAAAAATCAGGTGCACGAAAATTCGTTTCGAAACAAATGATTCAGCTTTATATCCACGCCGACCCTCGGCATGATGGTTGGAAGCAAATGCAAGTTCATACCAAAAGATCGTTAACAACAATACCAACTTGCGGACGACAAGGTAGTACAACTACCAATACCTAACTAACTTATAATCTTTTACTCATGGCCCTAGTGTTCGTGCGGTAGAAAATCTTGCAAAGGACCGGTTCCGCTCCTTCTCTTGCTCCGTGTCCCCGAGGTGGTACTGGTGCATCACCCGATTGGTCCTCTGCTGGTCGAAGTTCTTGTTGGTGTACAGCACGTAACCTTTTGCTGCCCGTCTGCGGCCGTTGACCATCACCGGCAAGGTATTGCCGGTCTTGTGCCACATCGCGTGCATGCCACACTCGACCGTATCTAGCGACGCCGGCCCACGCGCTCCCTTTTGAACGCCTCGAATTGCGCCGAAGAATTGCTTCCTTAGGCCACTCGATGTGATACTTGCATTATTGTGGAATACAGGTTTTAGTGTACGTAGTTGGCATTTTCATAACATCTTTGGCATGTTGCGCCACTTGTTTCACTTTTTATTAACTGCCAAATTGTAATTGCTTCACCAGGTCTGCGTCTAAAAAGAAAAATAGAGCTATAAACAAAGGAATATGTTTGCGCAAGTAGACGGTCGATCGGTGTCTTACCTGGAGGTTTCTCAGGTTGGGTGTAGCATATGTTGTGCTCGCTGTCGATGGTTGGTATGAACAAATCGATGAGAGACTGAAATCTCGCGTTGTCAGCACTCACTTTGGCCTCAAGGTGCTCGATCAGCTCCCGATCCGTGGGATCGAACTTGACGCCTTGACCGACAAAGACCGGCCAATCCTTCTTCGACTTGCATCGGTAATTCTAGTACTCAATGTATGATCAATCGATCGTTTTAAGTGAATGATGAAAGATTTTGACAGATAAGTGGTACTCCAAATCTGAAGTCCAGAATACCCGAACATGCCGGGATTCTTGTGTTACCTCACGCAGCGCGTGTTATCACGCCAATTCAATGTGTGGGCATGATGAATAATTTGACCGACGATACTAGTATCTGCATCTTGTACTACTTACTAGTCGTATTTAGTGTCACAATTTATACATAGGTTTAACTAACAAATGCGCACTTGAAGCCTAACTGATATATATGGCTTCTCGCACAGATCTCCATCATCATTATCGATTACATCCCTGTTGGTGAGTTAGGATGCACTTGATCCCGTGAAGGTATCTATCCTTCAAACCGTAGGAGTGCTTCAAACTAAGAACAGTACATAATATCCAACAAAAGAGGGTCATGCTACCAGCAGAATACATGGCTCGATCTAGATATCAAAGACGAATCAAGTTGTGCATATTTGTTGTTGGCATGAACCACATCGCCGCATGTCGGGTTTGCAAAGCCATCCATCGCATGGAAGCTTGATGCCTTTCACACACCGAAGATTACACGGCAACAAGGCGTATCGGCGAATCTCTGGATATGGTGATTCATGAAACCCATGGTATGATGTGTAAACACAGCCCCCTCGCGAATGGAAGTTGCGTAGCATAGTAATCATCGCCGGTGATAAGATTGATGATTGGTTGGATGATCGGATAATTGAGCCCGAGGAACAAGGAGTGGTTGCCGAGGCTGTAAACCCGCCTCCAGTTGAATACGCCTGGTCCAACGGAGCTGAGATCTTTCTCGAACACGAAGCAGCCATAGCCATCAATGTCACGAACGCCCCATGCATTGTACTGCATGTGGTTTGATGTAATGGTTTGGTCAATTTGGTACGTGCAAATGAGCATCAAATGACCGCCGTCGGTGAACGAAGCGATAAACCACCACCCATCGGCTGGTATGATTCGTGTCCTAGAATCATGAAGGCCGGCGCATTTCGTCTGCTGCAACAATTCAAATTGGAGACCAAAAGGACAAAAATAAACAATCATGTTCGTAGTATGTGTGGAATTAAGATTATTATAACGGTGACACATATCATAGGCAGAGAATTGCAATGCCGTGGTCATAATCATACCCCAAGTTAAAAGAATAAGCCAATGGCTTTCATATTCTAGCAACATGTCATGGTTCAAACATCATGTAACAATGAGAGGAAAACAGCTATGACAGCGCCTAGTCATATTCTACCATAGCACTTACTACTACTGTTCTCATATCAACTCTAAGCAATAACATGTGTTGTTATAAAAATCTTGTAAACAAGAGTAACATATAGCAATCATGATGTTATGCTCATAATATGTATTCTAACAATCATTAGATGCCAATTGTTCTCATATCAACTCTAACAATAACATGTGTGGTCATAAAAATCTAGGAAATGAGAGGAACACATAGCAATGATGTGGTTATAGACATGCTATGCATTCTAAATTTGTAACAAATGAGCAGTGATCATATTGGTAAGGTAAATATGAGATGAGATAGAACAATTACGACGATAGATTCCACCAAGATAGGCAGCCAATTTGTGTGTCGATCACAGTAAACGATGCCATCGTGCACTATAGCATCCGCGTAAATGTTGCCTCAACAGATTGATGATGACCCATAACCATGTATGGCGACCGGATTCCGGATAGACTAATCCCATGTTGAACAAGGCAATGAGCTTGTAATCCATGTAGTCTTCTCGATGGTGTGGGCACTTCGCAGGTTACAACTTTACGCAAGCAGAGGTCGAGCCAAAAGCTTGACGGCGTCTCGTGCGTAGTAGGCGAGAGTGTCCGCGGGCCGCAAGGCTCGATGTCGTGGTATCCAACGATGGAAGGGTGATCTCTTGCTGGGTGTAGATATGCACGAGACGCCACGGACTACCGGTGTGGTGCATGAGGACGATCCAGTTGGCCTTCATGCCCGCCCAGTAGTGGTCGTGCATGAAGGACAGGTGGACGGGTAGTGGTAGCATGTCGAGGGGCACCATGGCAACCTCCGTAGGATCATCAAGTCGGTGTCTGGGCCACCTGCGAGGATCGGGCATCAACAAGCATGGTGTCTTGAGAAGATCCGGCCGGTTGCAGACGAGTAGACGGTACATAGACACCGAGCATGCGGCCAGACGGACGGTGCTGAGTAGGTCCATACGACTACAGATCTGCTCCAAGAGAACATCGGGGAGGGAATTCCAATCGCGGCTCTGCGTGTCAGTCGGTTCTGCCATTGGGGTTTTCGGTGCCTGTGAGCTAGCGGGGAAGTGGATTTGGGCGGGCGAGCGAAGAAGCTTCTCCTCGTGTGGCCGAAGCGGAGCGGGATATGGTACGCCTTGAGCTACCAAGGAAGATGGCGCGGCGGGCGGCGGTGGCGGGGTAAATGGTGTGCGGCCGACGATGGGGAAGAGAGGAGGAAGAAGAAGAGAGGAGGAAGAAGAGTGGAAGACGGGGAAGAAAGTGCATTAAATCTCAATTCTACTAGTACTACTACCAGGATATACCGTCCTTCGGAATGTAAATAGTTACACTGATGACATGTGGGTCTACCACAAGAGGGCCCATATGTCAGTTAATGGAGGACAGAGGTGCGTAGGCGTATTTGTGGAAGCGTGCTCTACTGGCAAAGATGATGGCAGTACTGGGTAAGGCTGATTTAGTAACAACAACACGCTGGTTCAGCTTATTAATTACGGGTCCCATCTGCTGCAGCGTGTATTGTCACTTCACTGCGAAGACTGGTTGAATAGTTCTCTCTGACCGAGATGGGAAATAATGGATCGCGAGGACTTCCTTTCTCTGAGATCCCTATGCCTCTACGCTCACTTCACTCATTTTGCTCCGTACCTAGTCACTTGTTGAAATCTGTAGAAAGACAAATACTCCATATTTGGGAACAAAGGGAGGCTTTTACTCCGTACTATTTGGGAACAGAGGGAGTATCACCATATGGAGGGAACAGAGGAAGCTTGAAATATGAACATGCCAATGGCAGGGAGTAAGCCCCATGCATGCATGCATGCATGCAACATGCAACACTCACACGTACACATGGACGCACGCAACACTCACGCACCCATGCGGCACACAAGACATGACGCAACACACACAGCTCACGCTCAAGTGCTCAACCTACTCCCTACGTCCGTGAAAGACTGTACATTTAGAGATTTACACATTGACAAGGGCATAATTAACGCCCAAAAGTAGCAGACTTATGTGTGCATGCGACCATTGAGATAAGAAGATTAAATGAAGGCTGTTGCATGCTGTAATTAAGGATAGACATGTAGCCTATACCTACAGCACAAGTTGGTGCATTAGTCAATCAATATCGATTTAGATTAAAGGCTAAATGCATTGGAAGTGTAGATGTACATTATGTACCACACTCTTTATTTTGTAGCCGATGTACACTCTTTGTTGGAAGATCGAGGGAGGACACGTGCATGCACTCACATACACAGCAAGGGAGGTTCGCGCAAGGGTTGGACTCGTGTCGGCGCTGCGTAAATTTTGTTTAACTGATTTCTTTGCTCGCCAACCGGCGGGTGGGACCCGTAAACCAGGTGACAATTTAACCAACAACAAAGTGCCACGTCGACTATGTGGCCGGTCAGTAGGGTGTAATACGGTGCTCTACGATGAGCTAGTGATCGTATAATCGCCACAAAACTATATATAGTGACCGTAAAGAGCGTATTGTTACATACATTGACCGCCAGTGTATTTTTCTCGTTTCAAATTAAGCCATATTAATCGGAAAGGACGCAGTATGGACTACTACTAGTACTAGTACTCCTTTGATGTGTCCCGTCAACTCGCCGAACAAGGAGAATCTTGCTTACTACGCCTCTCCCTCGCCCACGCGCGCGGTGGTTCGCAGGACGAGGAGAGGGTTTTGACTACAACGCCCTCTCCCTCTCCCTCCCTCTCCCTCTCCCTCGCCCTCTCTCTCGCCCTTGCGGTGGACGTGCAGCAGTTCAATCGGTGTCAGATTGCCAGAAGCATATTGTACTGTAGTATCATCATTGTCGGACCTTCCGAAGAGGTGAAGAGCCAAGTGCAAGGTTCACACGAGTACGAACTGTTGAACCTCCCGAAGAGGCAAAGAGCCAAGCGCAAGGTTTTATAGGAGTTGTCATCCTAGTAGGAGTGTACTACAACTATAGCAAACGATGCTACTGTATGATGCCGCCACGTCACGTATATCCAAAGTTGTGCCACCTTTTTTTCTCAAAGAGCGTGTTGGAGCCCGTGCAACAACCACACAAGTTGCACACATAACACATTTACTAGTAATAAATTCTAAAGGACAAATGCCAGTATGCCACACAAGTTCATCTCCAATTCATGTGATAAATTTGTGCAGGACTAGTCTACATATATTCACAGCGCTACCGTTCACAATTACCGTACTCCACTTACACGTTATAGATGGACTACATGCATGTCCTCCTCCAGGTTCCAGTCCCAGGTGTTCTTCATGGATGGCACGATCCATAGCGGTGGGCAACGGGAATCATTGTCGCAGCTTTGTAGTCCGGTTCCACACGATGGAGACTCATCCAAGGCCGCGGCATAAATCAGGGATAGCGTGTCCCCAAAGATGTCGTTCATCCGTGATGCGCAATGAAGACACAACCATGCTTCATGAACGGCAGGCCTTCCATGTCGTGCACGTAAGGTGGCATCCGCTTCACAATGGGGTAGCTGTCCCCGATGAAAATCGAGTACTCTCCAAGAGTGTTCCTCGGCACCCACGTAGCATCACGGGGGTCAAACTCGGCGCCGTTCATCTGGTACACGCAGCATCCCCAGATCTGGACACATGGTGACGTACATAGTCAAGGTCCATGCATAATAATGTTGTGCTCAAATATGGCGGTCGGTATCTTGTGCGACAAATAGTACTACTCGGTATAGAGGAAGTAAAATAACTGCTTATTATATATAGCCACTCTTGGCTACATGGATGAGATAGTAAGACATGGAAAAACAAAAATGGTGGCAGCTAGTGGGTTCAAGTCTTCAAGGGCCTAGCTAGCTATCTGGCGTCCTCCAAGGTACAAAGTACTCCTACTAGTACTACTAATTATACTACTAGTACAACAATGAAAGAGAAGGCGAGAGGATTAAAAAATGGAATACCTGGGTAGATGGTGACGGTCCGATCGTGGTAGATTGTGTGACCATGTTGCACATCAGTGGTACCATGGGTAACGACTATGATAGTTGATCCCAATATGCCAAAGTCAGCTACAAGGTTCCAGGTTAGACCGAATCACGGATGCAAATGCACATCCAGGATCGGCGATCTTATTTTGATCGGGGATGGTGGTCCCTGCAAAATAATGGAGTACCATTAGGGATGCAAATGATGGTTTGTGCATTTCGTTTGTAATCTCCCGTACCGTAGGATGCCAACCAGATGAAACAAGTCCCCTGGCTTGTCACCGTGAAGAAGCGTCCTAGATGGCGCACGGCGTCTTCGAACGTGTAGGGGTACAAATCTGCCGTCGCCAACATGCGCCAGCCTCTGCCGTTACTGCGTCTTGCATTGATGGCAATCCTTATGTCGAACACCGTGATGAGATAGTAATCGTCGTAGCCGCGTCGCTTTGTCGGCGGGTCCGCAATTGCTATCTTCTTCAATCTCATGTAGGCATCACCATACATATTCAAGCCCAGCCAGTCCGGAAGGCCGATCCCAATGGTGGAGAAGGGTCTCTTGGAACGGCCGCCTTCTTGTGGATGTTGTGCAAAATGATGGTGGTATCCGGCCAGAGGTATGCAAGCTAATCTTTGTTGGCACCGACCCAAACCTATATATAAGACGGTGGGCAGCGGAGAAATTATGGGATTGAAATGGAATAACTAAGTACTACATGATCAAACTCCATTACTGACCTGCTCATCGGACAAAATCCGACTACCTCTCAACGTCGGCAACTCTAGCGGAGTCAACGTGCAACCATGGTCAGGGAGCGGTGGACTGTTCGAAGGATTGTCCCATAGAAGAACCTTCTCCTCGAGGACGCATGGAAGACCAACAAGCAAAAAAGTTGGTGCAGTAACCACTGAGTCTTGCGGCGGTGAGAACGTCGGAGCGGCGTGCGATTTCTCCCAGAGGATCGTCATCCAAGGTCTCCCAGCCCCGACGAGGAGGAGAACTGCCTGGCGAATCAATGGGAGCAGCGACAAACTGCCTTCTCTTCGGGGGGAGGGTAACTGGCGAGGAGGAGATAAGAGCGTAGTAACAGCAAGGCCTCGTCCCTTCCAACTGTAGATCGTTCCTCAGCGAAGGGGTGAGGCTATTATTTACTACTAGTACTAGCATTATGGAATGTTATGGGATTGCATTATACTGTAAATAATAGCACTAGTAAGAAATTTTTGGCACTAGGTAGTAGTTTTTGGCGTGGATTAAGAAATTTTGGGTATGTTTTGCCATTTTTTGTACACGCCAACTAGTGTCAAAAAACGTCTTACATTATGTGACGGAGGAGTACGTACTCGTCAGAAAGCAAAGACAAGTACTACTTTTCTCAACTAGTAGTGCGATGTACTGTACTTCTAGTCTAGTCTAGTTTAGTGCACCAGTTTTGAACTCTTGAATCTCAGGGCCAAGGAGCTACAGTTGGAAGTGGAGGGTACTACTGTTCTCTAGAACCATCGCCGTACTATCAATGCAGGGGAAGTACACCGGCGTAGTGGCCTAGTGGGTACTCTCGATGCTATATTCAGCCGCTCCTCTCACGTAGGAGTAGCTGGCCTACTCAGCCGCTCCTCTCACGCACACACTAGCCTGTTTATCGTGACAGTTCTTGAGGCGAGAACATTTGAGTTATTTGATACAGCGAGACTAGGCTTTTCGCTTCCATTTGTGGAGGTGTAATGGATCTCGTCGAACTTTGTTAGTAATCCCTCCATTCCTAAATATAGTGTGTATCAGTTTTCTAGAGAAATTCCATATTGTAGTGCGTAGTTTGAGTTCAACCCAATTCTGGAGGAAACTAGCCCTACACCAACCCATCAAACGCATAGGCTGCCTCCCTTGTTTATTTGCTCTCGTACACATCAGATGGGGGAGAACCAGATGGCAGGAGGGTGCAGTAGTTTCCCTCTAATTTTCTAATCTACTGCTGTGTTGGGCACATGGGACCTTGAACAAATTGACCGGGGCTTTCTCGTCCAAAACATATCGCCAGCACATGCATTGGTATTGTGGGCTTTTATCTATGTGCATTACATTTAGGAATGGAGGGAGTAGTTCCTTCTTTATGAATGAGATGAAGCAAAGCTTTTGCCTCCGTTTAAAAAAACACGTCAAGAGGAATTTCTTTTATAGTAGAGCCGATAATGGAGTGAAGTTCATGCGTGCAATGCCACAAGCTACAGAGTAGTAGTAGAGCACTTTACATACGGAGCCATATTGCACAGCTTCGATGCCCTTGAAAGCTTTTTCGGTTCCTCGGGCTTAATTGGGAGGCGCTAGTTTAAATATGCTACTAGCTGATGAGGAAGCTGCAAGCGAGGTGCGTCTAGGGCGAAACCTGCGAGCCATGGGATCTTGGGAAGGAAAACCCATTCACGTGGCTAGGCTGTCCAAAGGCACCCACATTGTGGGGCCGCACGTCCGCTCGACTTCAAAACTCAAACTACCCATGTAAAATATGGCTCACATAGTGTAATAGTACTATTTTTTTAAAAAAAGGCCGTATGCGTTAGTAGGACCGAACCCACAAAACGAGGTATACACTCGCGACCACTAGTAGTACTCGTTGGAGTACAACGCAACCTAGAATCGCCTTTTGTCGCTAGTAGTACGTACATTTCCCTACAAGAAACCCCTAATAATGCAAGAAACCACTAAAATGCCAAGAAACTACTACCACTTGCATATGTGGCAGACTTAAGATAAGACTACCTTATCAACCATTGTACATGCTCTTACCAACAAAAATCCTCGAGTGACCTCCTACCTCCGGCCCGTCCACCTAGTCATCCTCGGCCATGGGGCCTTGACTACTGGCCGTCGGCGAGGCGAGTCAAAACCGCCGGCAGTGCGGAGCCCATGTTGCGGCAGCCCGGATGTCAGCTCCATCCGGCGCTCGCGGCCGCTAGCTAGCCAAGATAGCTCCGTCCATCTACTTGTCTGCAAGGTTTGCTAGCTAGATTGGCACGGCAAGAGCAGCTTGCTCACAAGGCCACGCTCAGCCAGCCATCTGGCTCGGCGAAGGCAGCCAGCGGCTTGCTCGCTCGTGAGTCACGCCGGGCCAGCCTGCCAATCCGTCTGCGGAGGCCACAAGGCGTCCGGCCCGTCCGTGAGCGGGCGGCCAACTCGCTCATCACCGACGCCACCGACGAACACGCATCGATCTTGTTTGAAGTAATGTTCAGGAAAAATAATGATTTGAGGGGAATAACAGGATAGAAGGTCGATGTGGGTCCCTCGTGTCAGCGGTCAAACAAAATGTGTTGGTTTAAGCTGCCTCGTCAGCCCGGACGTGTGGGCCAACCCTGTCATAAATGGGTTTAAACGAACCGAATCGGTAGGAGTACTAGGTAGTAGTTTTTGGCGTGGATTAAGAAATCTTGGGTATGTTTTTGCTATTTTTTGTACAATAGATTCTTCCTAGGGCTGGTTGAAAGTGGTAGTTTTTTGTTAAATACTCTACATATTGTAAGTAGGAGTGAAAGTTAAGCTTTGGAAGCCAATAAGAAAGGCTAGTTACATAGTGCATATGTGTACATGATTGAAAGTAAATATCAACCATGAGTGACTAATATCTTGATGGAAAACTCGAAACTATGGAATACTAGGAAAAATGCATGGTTGGAAATACTAGCAATGTTCATGTCCGTTGCAACGAATCATAATTAGAATAATACTTATTCACAAACTTGGTACAAAACACTCTAATTTTGATATACATATGTTTCAATTAGAATATATTCCTTGGGCTGCTTTGGTGAGGTCGAGGGAGGGATGTGGTTGGTTTTAAGATACTAATTATGGGTTTTTCTGCAAATTGGTAGACAAGTGGGATGTTGGTGAGAAAAGGCAACAACTTACCTCACAATCGTTAGATGTAGATCTAATGGTCGAGAAGCGACGGATGGCGTATACACACCAAAGATCACCAACTTAGTCTTGTGTAGGAGTAGTAGCAAGATTCGTGCATTGCACGGAACATCAAGATGCATTTTTTATAAAACACTTGTTGTGATTGACCTCTTGGGAGTAATCCCATGTGTAAAAACTAATGATATCTCGAGAAATATGAGATAAGGTGAAGAGGAGTGGGGTGTGGTGGTGGTTGGTGGTCGGACTGAGCGGAGGCATGGGGATTGACAACGCCGGCAGCGGCCACCGGGCCAGTTTGTTCCAGAGGATTCCTTTCTTAATTGCTCAAGAATGAGGTTTGTTGGAGATAGGAATGAACGAGGGAAGGCCTTGTCTGCAAATGTGGAGAGGGGTGCGGGTATCTTTTAGTTTAATTTCCATCCGTCAGATATAGATCGGACGGTCTGTATTGCAAGATGGCACACGTACCATTATCACCACCTCGGTTTTTATAAGAGAAGAAATATAAGTATGGAGATACAAACGTATTATCGATACTTGCTTCCGTAAACTAGTATCTACATTCTATTCAATGCCTCGGCATGTGGGGCCTTAACACAATGACTTCTCATTTGTGTAAAACAAAGATTTTCCCGTCGCAGACAAGGAGGGGGTGACGGCGGCGCGCTTTTTGGCTTGCTCTAGTCCTAGTAGTCATACTAGGTGGTCTAAGCACGTGTAGATTTATTATTTTTCACGTCTCTTGTTCGCCGTACTGCCACGACTATTGATGAATAGACGGTAAGTTATTCACGGGGAAACCCTTGATGAGCGTGTTTGCAAGAGAGAGAGAGATAGTGTGCGTGTGTGATATGTTAGAGACTGAGGCAATGATAATAGATTCTTTGTGTCTATGTGTGTGGAGGATAGAGAGAGACATGTACATGGGGCTTTGTGTTGTGTAACATGGAGACACATATACATAATTAGAGAGTGATTGTGTGAGATACACATGCGGACATGGGGAGAGATGAGGATCCAGATAAATGGGTGTTTGTGCGTGTTTGTGTGTGTTTGTGCATGCGTTTGTGTGTGAGAGGGAGAGAGTGTACGTGGAATAGAGAGACCACTGATGATGTAAACCTAGTATAAGGGAAGGGGGAATGGTGTGACATGTGTAGTAGCGGGATAGCATGGATGCGGGCTGGGGGAGCAGACTATTTGGAAGAGACATCAAGTGTGTGTGTGGGAGAGGGGTGTGAGAGCGAGAGAAAGAGAGAGCTAGCGGCGGAGAGAGAGAGAGGAAGAGAGGGGTCGTTTGTGTCCATAAATGGCGTATAGATAGGGAGACAATGTTGATGTTGTCCGAAATTGGCCTATGAACGGAGACGCAAGGGAAGCGAGCCATTGTGTGTGATAGGGACTTCATGAGAGATCTAGAATAGATGGTGTCAAGAACAATGTGCGAAATCGAGAACGATTATACATTAGGGAGCTATGCAAAAAGTCACGACATATATGTATGCAGGGAAGGAGCTGGGTGGGTCCGCATGTGGGAGAGATAGAAAGAGGAGAGTGGTGCACAAGGAGACAAAGTGTGCTTGTTTGCGGTGGGGGTGGTGTGTGAGGTGAGTGTGAGAACCACATAACTAGGGAGATAGACGTTTGGGGTGACGTTTTGTGTGTATGGGAAATATACACTCTACATAGTGCGTGTGCTTGGGTAAGAGAGATAGCGGGAGACCTAGAGAGTGAGGGAAGAGATGTGTGCATGCCCGAGAGACAAAGTGTTACAGACCTATGTTGGGGTCCAGACTTTACAAGAGAGAGGGGTGTTAATGTGCTCGTGTGTTGGTGTTTGGGGGAGAGAACGACTTCTCTATGTGTGTGTGTGTGTGTGTGTGTGTGTGTGGTGGTCTTTGGGGGTTGACTTGGATAAAGAGTGAGGTGTCTATATTTGAGGGATTTTAGCGTAATTGAGATATTGTGCACTCATGGTTGATCCATTTGTTTCACAGTTTGTACTATGAGATAACGATACTTTTGAACATGCGTGATATACCTTGATGTACCCAATTACAAACCTAAGATTGGAATTTTGGAATTCGACTCCATCATTAGCTTTTTGTAATTCATTTAAAGCAGAGGTACATTTTTAAGCCGGGATTTCGTGATTTCAAATTCATATATCAAACCTAGAGATATACACATACGGGCATGTTCAAACTTTATAATCATCCACTTTATTCATACACATACACATTTTGCTTTTGTCATCATATTAAGGATAAACACATTTGGAATTTCATTTGAATTGGACCGTATGATGGTATTTGCTTGTAGTAGCTCAATGATCCATATTTGAATTGAATGGACAATCTAAGTTTCGAGTTGGAGACATTGATTTTCAAAACTTGCACATTTTTTGCGTGCAAAACAAACATATTGTCGGCCATGATATCATAGTCGGCCGTACGAGAGCAGTATACTTATAATTTTTGGCGCCAAAAGCTTTCAAACTTCCCACTCACATCGAAATATCACGCGCCCGAAAGTTTAGCCCTGCGATATTCCTGTTTTACCCCTGCCACATGAATGGAAAAGGGCTGCTTTGGTAACTCCATTGTTTTCCCCTCTTTGCCCCAACATTCTTCCCCAGCCCTCCCTTCCCTCCCCGACCCCCAACCACGGCAAGCCGCGAATCTAGTCCTCCGCAAGCAGTGGACCTCACACCCCGCCGGATCTACCTTCCGCACCTTAGAACCCCCAACTGCCAACTCACCACTTCACCGGAGCCGCTTCAGCGACTCGCTTGTCCATCGCTCCAGATCTCCTTGACCGCCATCATGGTCCACCGCACCGGATCTGCTTAACCGGTGCCCACCACCACAACGTAGGCCCTTCACTGACTCCCTCGTCCGCCCCTTCGCTAGCCCTTCATACAATCCCTCGTCCGACGCAACAGATCCGCCTCACCGAAAGCACTATACAACGCGCCCGCCGAAGCCTTCGTCCACAGCACCGGACCCGCTCCACGGACGCCATATTCAACTCCATCGGCCATGCTTTACCGATGTCGCAGCCTCATCAGGTTATTTCGATTTGTACTCCTTCGGTTTTTCTCTTTATCGTGCAACTGTTCACTTACCACAGATGAGCTTTCTTGTATGTCGACAGCGCCTTAGCAGTATGCACCGGAGCAGCTTGACGGCAATGACGGCCCAAACTCAACCGCAACATGAGCAACCATCGACGATCCTTAGCTATCAAGTATGACAACGATACCCATACGCCGCCGAGAATCAGGTACTATTATCCAACGGTCGGCGCCTACATTCACTTTCCTAGCATAAGCACCGCACCTTTGAATTTCTTCAGGGCATCATTCAGTTTTTCATGAGACGCGTTGTTCTGCTTGCACCTGTAGGGCCATACTTCTGGCAAAGGAACATGTTACATGTGTTAAATTACATACCAAAGTGCACATATAGTTAATATGCTTTAGTTTTGTTTTGATGCCACCGTTGGTTCCATCAGCATCGCTTAATGTTCTCTATGCTTAAGTACACATCAGCAAACTAGCATGTGGTTCCGCCGCTTTTTGTTCGCTTTTACCCTACATTTTACGATGCTAGCTATTACATCACCGCTCCGAGCCTCTGCTCATTACTTGTTTGTGTGTTCTTGATCTTCCCAAGTTGCATGACTAATTTGATGCTTATATTAATTATGGAGCTGCCAACCCCATCAAGCAAAATATTTGTTCTTTTGGTGCTGGCACCTCGAACAAGCATAAAAATAGAGGAAAGCAGATATATTGTCGTGTATGCACACACCCTTCTTTCATTAGTTTAGATGAACCATTGATGATCAATTCGGACCAAAGGCATGCGATTAAAATTAATTTTACCTAAATAGATGGTGCGTAATAAACTACAACAACTAGATTTGCAACCACATGATGTCGACGATATCTTCAAAGAACATTGCAACAGCAATGACTAGGCTTCACAAAGAACATATGGTAAGCCAAAGGTGTTTTAGTACATGTTAAATGTAATGCGAGTAGCCTGCTTTCTTGGCTTGTGCCCTCAACGTGTAATCCTACCGAATTACAAATAGTTCAGTTGTCTGCTTTGTTGTATTGCTTGATTTGAATGCTTGCTTGTTGTTACGTTATACCTGAGTTGGCCAATATGTCAAGAAGGCTCGCTATACTATCGTAAAGAAATGCATGCCTATTTCATTTGAGTCCTTAACTTTTCCTCTCAACTTCGTCACAAGACTGTCTTCGTAGTTTATATGAGGCCACACCGTTAAGTGCTTTCTCAGATTATTTCAACTGCTTAGATGCCTTGGCAACTTAAATATAGCGGTTGTACACTCCCTTTCAACTTTCATCTTACCATTTTAATTTCTTTTTGGCTGATGCTGCTTCGAACCATTTAAATGTAGTTTGCCATGCTCAGCAATAATTTGTCCGTCGTTTACCATGTAAGCTTACTACCTGGATCATACGATAACTATCTCTTACTTATGTCCAGGGAAACCTTTCAGGATGCCGTTCACACTAGGACACAATGTACATCCCCGGAATCTATTTGTGGAAGCAGTGCGCCATCCATGTTACCAGATGCTAGCTGTTCAGAGGCAACACCGCCGGAGAGCAGTCTGAAACACGTATATTATAGTGCTTGAGGCTCTACTAGAGGCAGAAATAGATGGTGTGGCTGCCATGAATGAGGTAATCTTTATCTTGAGGCTGGAAACTACGGAATTAACGGCACGCATTATGCAAGCAACCCAAGAATTGGAGGAAGTAAGAATGTTGCATTTGAAGACGGAGGAGGTCCTCATTGTTTACGCTATCTGAAGCCCAAGGTAATCCCGGTTCTTCTTTAGATACCAGTTGAAATTGTCATTAGATTATTGTACTTGCATGTTGTGTCATGTCTCTGAATGGATTATGTTGCAAGACCCCCTATGTTGTCCGGAATTCCATGTTGTCCATGTGTTGTAATGATCCGAATTTTTTAGGCGAGGTAATCCTTAGTACTTGTATGATTTACATAAGGTGAACCGTTTTTCGTGTGAGCATATTGTATTGGATGAAATAACTATTTGAATCAGAGTGTATCCAACCTATTGAATTCGAAGATCACGGCATTTCTAAATCATAATCATATATAAAGGTGGAATAAATCTTTGTTGTAGTTTTGAAGAAATAAATAACAAAACGTATAATTATCTGTGGATATTCGTAATCGAATACAAACTGGATTTGAATTTAGTTTGCCAGGTCCCAGGGCAAACGTGAATGCTAATTCTCCCAATTTTTGAACGAAGCGGCTAAACACCCACTATAATCTGTGGGTTTCTCGAAGCAAGTGTTTGCGAGATGGAAATTACTGTCTACCCCTGACACTTGACATCCTTATCGATCGGATTTACACTGCTGTCGATAGGGGTAGACTAGTAACTTCAATCAGACGTGACACGATGGCCTCTGAGCCCATTCAGACATGGTGGGCGCCAAATGTGGGTGGCAAAACACATTTGATTCAAGCTCGTCCTAAAGACATGTGTCTCTTCCTCCATTTCCCCATTCATACACGATGGGCGGCAAAACAAACTCTCCTCATATGAAATCGATGTAGGCTAATATTTTAAATAGGGGCAGATGTGTAACTTCCATCAGACGTGACACAACCGCCCTACCTGTCATCCCCGTTCATACACCGTGGGCGCCAACCATGGGCAGCAAAACACCCTCTCCTCGCCCAAAATAGTTACCGGCAAATATTTGGGAGATGCGAGATTACCGTCCTATCCCCAACCGACGCGATGTCTGATATTTTAAACGGGGGATAAGTTCGTAACTTTCCCCCATTTCAGAGAAGAGCGTCCCAAAGTTTGAGATCGGCCCCTCCCCTCCATTTCCCCATTCATACACCATCGGCGGCACGACAACCTCCGCACTGCGGTCAGCCTCCTCCGTCCGCCACCCCATCCTCCACCTTGCCGGAGCCGCTACCCCTACCCCGTCGTCCACTGCAAGAGATGGGCGTCTCTCATCCATGGCACTGGACCAGGATCCTTTCATCGCCTCCTCTCGCTTCATCGGCGCCATCGTCCACCTTTCCGTTGCCGCTCCTACGACCGCCTCGTCCACGACAACATGATATATCCCGACCCGGCCCGTCTGCCTAAAGTTTTCTTCCCCTTGCCGACAGCCATCGCACCCACACCCTCAACGACAAGATAGGCCTACATGGCATCACAAGAGAGGTGGTACTCTTCCATATGTGCTTAAGTTATTGATCTCACCCGGAAAATAGATCGTAATTTGTTTATGTACTTTTCTTGTCCGCATCAATCGTAGTGGCTAGTTGAAAGCAAACATTGGTTGCAAAGTAGCTTTGTCCGGTTTGCACCTTTAGATCCGCCATGGCACGGGCACTATACTCGTAAAGCTTATGGTTTCCCCCTTTATATTCACTACCATCATCGTAGGTGCTTCGTGTCGTGCTAGCACTGCTCCTCAAGACCTCAACCCAAAGCTTATGTGTTCAAATACGAATCTGATATGATGCTCATATAACTAAAACAGAGAATGTTTAATTGTACACCTAATGTTCCTATATTCGTTTCGAAAAGCATGTGCGCCACCCACTGGTCTAGCTAGTTCCACTTTCCTGATTTTTCTCTTGATGCTTAGGGTTTTCCCCTTTTATCTAATCTACTATGATCTCCGTAGGTGCTTTCTGTCGTACTAGCATTACTCCACCCTTCAAGCTAAACAACACAACACTCAGAATTCGAAAGCTTAGTTGTTCAAATATGATTGTGATATGATACTAATATTAGTCAACCGACACATCTAATTGGTTAGCTAAAGGTCCCACTTGAGTTTCCAAATGCATGTCGCGACATATAGATAGACAGCATAATTGCATTTCTTTGTCACTTGTTGACCGTACTTTCTTGTCCATACCAAATCTTAGTTGTTATTTCAAAGCAAACATCGGTTGCTAACTACCCTTTGCGCAGTTTGCAGCTTCAGATCTGCCATCCCACTGCCACGGTCAACACTGTACTGATCATGCTTATGTTTTCCCCATTTTATGATGACCACAATCAGTGATGTAGGGTATAACCCTAGTGGCCCGATCTTTCACAAAAGGAGCGGATCCCTACGAGGAACTCGATGAACATGAGGGGGAACACGAGGAAAACGCGAGGGGAACACGGAAGAAATCACTCAACCAACAAGAATAGATCACGCATGCGCTAGATCGATGAACACAAAGGTAAGATACAAGATCCAAAGTCAACAACAGACGATACAAATGGTAACCGGTTCTTCTCTGTATAGGAGGTCTTGATGGGGCCACCCAAGAGGGGGTCTTGAATCCACGAGGATCTTCTCCGTAGAGGGGCCGCGGTCACTCTCGAAGAAACGATCCGGTATGGATGAGCTAAAGCTATCCTAACAAATGAGCTACTACTTTGCTAACCCTAAAAATGGGGAGGAGGAGGTCTATTTATAGCCCAAGGGGTGAAGGGGTAAGTGAGTGGACGAAACGGGTACACAGGCCTCGGCCCAAGTCACGCACGCAGGCGGTGGCCGGATGATCCGGGAGTTGGTCCGGATGATCCGGGCTTCGGGGGGTTCGGATGAACCGGGACGGTGTCCGGATGATCTGGAAGTGTTGGAGCAGCTGCGGGAGGGCCAAATGTCCGGGTCCTGGTCCGGACGTCCGGATGTGGCCGGATGATCCGGGGCTGGGTCCGGATGATCCGGCTTCGAGGGGGCCGATTCTGTTGATTCTGTTGGCTTCGGGAGCAATTAGTCGGATCGTCCGGGTCGGGGTCCGGATCATCTGGGCTGAGGCCGGATCGTCCGGACGGTGGTCCGGGTCGTCCGGGCTTCTGCTGACTTAGCCCTTTTCCTTCTCCGTCTTCACGTCCATCTTCCTCTTTGGATTCTCCTTGCTCCTTGGCGTCTCCATGGCTAACTCCTTGATACTTGAGTATACACAATGTCTCCGTTTGAGGTAGTAGCCATGTCTGATGGTCATCAAAGTGGAATTGTGAGAGGAGAGATGTCACCTCGGTCTCGAGAGCTCTTGCACGTGATCGAGTCATGGGTCCATTAGGCACTTGATGAGACGATGGTAGGTCCATGGGGATGACCTTGGGATGCTCCGCATCATCTCCCCTCCCTTGGGAAAGATCCGACCTTGGATCGAAATCCTCATCACCATGGTACGGGGAGAGATCTTTGACGTTCAAGATGACGCTCACGGAGTACTTGTCACGTGGGATGTCGATCTTGTATGCGTTGTTGTTGTAGCGTGCAAGCACTTTGAATGGTCCATCGGCTCGTGGTAGAAGCTTGGACTTGCGTTCGTTGAGGAAGTGTTCCTTGCGAAGGTGTAGCCACACAAGATCTCCAATGTTGAATATCATGGGTTGCTTGTTGACGTTGAGCTTGGTCACGAGTCGTTGTACTTGGCGCTCAATGGTGTGCCTTGTATCTTCATGCATTTTCTTGAGGTGGTTTACTCGGGCACTCGCGTCCATGTTTGTGCGCCCTTGGAGTGGTAGGGGTATGATGTCCAATGGGGACAATGGGTTGAAACCATAGACGACCTCGAAGGGGGACTTGTCGGTAGTCTTGTGTCTTGCTCGGTTGTAGGCGTACTCGGCGATAGGTAGGCACTCCTCCCACTCCTTGATGTTCCTCTTGATTAGCACGCGAAGAAGGGTGGAGAGCGTACGGTTTGTCACCTCCGTTTGGCCGTCGGTTTGTGGATGATATGCCGTGGAGAATAGTAGCTTGATTTCGAGCTTGGCGCATAAGGTCTTCCAAAAGTAACTCGAGAACTTGACGTCGCGGTCCGAGACAATCATCTTTGGCACTCCATGAAGTCGCAAGATTTCCCTACAAAAAAGATTGGCAACATGTGAAGCATCGTCTATCTTGTTGCAAGGAATGAAATGAGCCATTTTGGAGAAACGGTCCACAACAACAAAAACGGAGTCCTTGCCATTTTGAGTTCTAGGCAAACCAAGCACAAAGTCCATGCTAATATCTTCCCATGGTTGATATGGAATTGGAAGTGGCATATAGAGGCCATGAGATTGGGCTTTAGACTTAGCTTTGCGACATGTAGAACATCGGTTGGTGAAGCGATTGACGTCGCGATGCATCTTGGGCCAAAAGTAGTTCTTGGAGAGCGTAGCAAATGTCTTGTTGCGTCCGAAGTGTACCATGAGTCCGCCTCCATGAGATTCCTGCAAAAGCAATAAGCGAAGAGAGGACTCGGGTATGCAAAGTTTGTTAGCTCTCATAAGATATCCATCTTTGATGTAGTATCGATCCCAAGAAGTATGCGTCAAACACTTGGCATAAGGAATAGCAAAAGTAGGATCATGTTCATCCAAGTCTTTTATGTGCTCAAAACCAATAACATTTAACTCAAGTTTAGTGACAAGCGTGCATATGCGTGAAAGTGCATCCACAACTACATTTTCTTTACCCTTAATGTACTTGATCACATAGGGGAAAGATTCAATAAATTCACTCCATTTGGCATGACGCTTGTTCAACTTAGTTTGGCCCTTAAGGTATTTAAGTGTTTCATGATCGGTATGTATGACAAACTCATGAGGTCTAAGATAATGTTCCCAAACATGTAGCACACGTACTAAAGCATACAATTCTTTGTCATAGATGGGATAGTTAAGTTGAGCACCAGATAGTTTTTCACTAAAATATGCAATGGCTCATTTTTCTTGCATCAAAACTCCGCCAATTTCGGTACCACTTGCATCACAATGAACCTCAAAAGTTTTGTCAAAATTGGGCAAAGCAAGAATCGGAGCATGAGTAAGCAAAGACTTGAGCTCATCAAAAGCGGTTGATTCCAAAGCTCCCCAAACAAAAGGAGTATTCTTCTTACTCAAGGCATGCAAAGGAGCGGCAATAGTGCTAAAATCTTTCACAAAGCGACGATAAAAACCCGCAAGACCTAGAAAGCTACGCACTTGTTGCAAATTGGTGGGTTGGGGCCAAGTTTTAATTGCTTCAATTTTAGATTCATCAACGTGGACACCCTTTGAGGATACAACAAAACCCAAGAAAACCACTTTGTCAACACCAAACGTGCATTTCTTCATGTTTTCATAAAGACGTTCCTTGCGGAGGGTTTGCAAAACATCCCTAACATGATTAAGATGCTCTTTGATGGTTTTGCTAAACACAAGAATATCGTCGAAGTAAACCACGACAAAGACTCCAATATAAGGGCGAAGCACATAATGCATAAGACGCACGAAAGTACCAGGAGCTTCCGATAAACCCATAGGCATGACTAACCACTCCTATAAGCCAAATTTGGTTTTGAAAGCAGTTTTCCATTCATCACCCTCTTGTATGCAGATTTGATAATAGCCACTTTTAAGATCAATTTTTGAGAAAATGTTGGCTCCGCTAAGCTCATCAAGCATATCATCTAAGCGAGGAATGGGATTCCTATAGCGAATGGTAATAGCATTTATAGGTCTACAATCGGAACACAAGCGGAAACTTCCATCGGGCTTAGGCACAAGTATAACGGGAACGACACAAGGGCTTAGGCTATCAGGTACGTGACCGTTGTCGATGAGTTGTTGTACTTGCCGTTGAATCTCCTTGGTTTCTTCGGGATTGACTCGGTATGGAGCTTTGTTTGGGAGAGGCGCTCCGGGGATGAGGTCGATTCGATGTTCAATGCCTCGAAGAGGAGGTAGACCCGGAGGTAGCTCATCGGGGAAAACATCTTGGAATTCCTGCAGAAGAGATTGAAACACTAAAGGTAGCTCATGAGAGGTGTTAGTTGTTGGTTCTCCATCCTTGCACACAAGGACAAAGTGCATCACGCTCGATGGGTTCTCACACACTTCTCTCATCTCACTTTTTGTGGCAAATAGTATGAGGTTTTTCTCTCTAGGCGAAGAGGCGCTCAAGTTTGGCTTGTGGCTCTCACTCACTTTTTGGTGGATCACTTTCTCACTCTTCTCTCCATGATGGGTGGCTTGCTTGTCGGCTATCACTTGACTAGGAGAAATAGGTCGTAGCACATACTCCTTCCCTTTCATTTTTAAGCTATAGTGATTTGTACGCCCATTGTGGATGACACCACGGTCGAATTGCCATGGTCGACCAAGAAGGAGGTGGCAAACGGTCATTGGGACCACATCACACTCCAAAGTGTCCTCATATGCACCAATTTTGAAGGAGACTTGTACCGTATGCTCAACTCGGATAGTGCCGGAGTCACTTAGCCATTGAACCTTGTAGGGGTGCGGGTGCTTCCTCTTGACCAATTGAAGCTTGGAGCATAGTTCTTCACTTGCCAAGTTGTGGCAATTACCTCCATCAATGATGATCTTGACGGACCTTCCATTGATGCCGGCCTTTGTGTGGAAGATATGGCATCGTTGGTCTTCTTCTTGTTGATGTTGAAGAGTCAAGACCTTGGAGACAACAAGAGCGGGACTTGAATCTTCATTGCAAAAGACTTGATCATCTTCGTCTTCATTGTTCACTTGTCGGTGCATGGCCACTTGCTCAATGGCTTCCATTTCTCCTTCACTCATGGAGTCGTAGGTGCCGTCGTCGTTGAGGATCATGGTGCACTTGTTTGTGCATTCAAAGGACTTGTGGCCTCGTACGCAAGTGAAACACTTGAAGGAGCTTGTCTTGACGGTCTCATCGGTCGGAGTAGAGGACGAAGCACGCGGCTTGAAGTTGCTTGTAGTTGGAGGACGACTTGAGCTTGTCGAAGCTTTCTTGGAAGATGACTTGTCGCCGTTGCTTGTAGATGGCTTGGTTGAGGTAGAAGGTGTTGTAGTCGTTGAAGCTTGTGTGTTGGAGAAGCCTTGGGACTTGGATGAGAACTTGGCATACTTGAAATCGTCTTGCACTTGGCGTTCCGCTTTGGTAGCTTGGTGCACTAGCTCAATGAGGTTGGAATAGGGTTGGAAGTCGGCGATCTTCTTGATGGGATGATTGAGTCCATTCAAGAAACGTGCCATTGTTTGCTCATCGTCTTCCTTCACATTGGCTCGTATCATGGCAATCTCCATTTCCTTGTAGTACTCTTCAACACTCTTTGTTCCTTGCTTGAGTTGTTGAAGTTTCTTGAAGAGGTCGCGGTTGTAGTAGTTTGGCACGAATCGTGCTCTCATGACATCCTTCATTTGTGTCCAAGTGGTGATGGGTGGTTCACCTCTTGCCGCTCGGTGCTCAATGATTTGTTCCCACCAAATGAGGACGTAGTCTTGGAATTCGAGGGATGCCATTGCGATCTTCTTCTCTTCTTCGTAGTTGTGCAAGCGGAAGATTTTGTCAACCTTCAATTCCCATGAGATGTACTCTTCGGGGTCATTGCTACCGGTGAACTTGGGCATGGTGAACTTTAGCTTGCCGTATCGTTGCTCTTCATTGTGTTGGGGTCGGGGATGATGACGCCCATGTCTTTGAGGATTGACGATCTCATGTTGCTCTTGGCGAGGAGGGTTGTCATCCTCATGTTGCTCTTGGTGAGGACGGTTGTCATCCTCATGTTGCTCTCGATGGACTTGACGTTCTTGTCTCACTTGAGGAGGAGCTTGTCGATCTTGGCGAGAAGCTTGTCGATGCACACGTGCTTGGTAAATACTTTCTTGAGCTTCATCGCGAAGTGCTTCTTGATGTTGTCGAGCTTGTCAGCCTCGATTGGCTACGGCACGGCTTGAGTCACGAAGGGCAGGTTGCGCCTCAAGTGCTTGAGCTTCACGGAGTTGTTGTTGTTGGCGTTCCGCCTCGGTGTCTTGTGCATCTTGATGTTGTCGCGCTCGTCCTCTTGTTCTTGTTGTCGTTGGCGTTGTCGTTCTTGTGCTTGCGCGAATGTAGCTTGGTTTTGACGATGTCGATGCTCTTGAGAGTCGGTGTCGTAGAGGATTCTTGATTAGCTTGACGGTCTTGGCGCGTGGCACGACGAAGAGTATTTGATGTCAGTGTACTTGAGTCGGAGATGGTGTCGTCGGAGTGTCGACTTGAGCGGCTCCTTCTTGAGTAGGACGAAGTGGTAGAAGAGCGGTTGATCAACAAGGCACGAAGCTCATCCATTCTTGCGTCATTCTCGTGCTTGTGCTCGTCGAGTTTGTTGTCGAAGAGACGCAAGTCGGTGGCGAGGTTGTCGTCTGATGCGCCCAAAGCAAGTTGTTCTTGATGCAAAGCTCGGTGTGCACCAAATAGTCGAGTCTTGGTGACGTAGGATGACATGTCTTCGTCTTGCTCCACGAAGAGTGGGTTGGTAGAAGTACTTGGCCTATCCATCATTTCAAACAAAGATATGTGAGTGGGAGACAAAGAAGAACCAATACCAAATGTACCTTGACCGAAGTTGAAAATGGATCAAAGATCGCTCCAATGTGTAGCAAGGAAATAGCACAATTGGTACCAATTCTTGTCGGTCCTCACACCTACACAAGTAAAAGCTTATGGTGGAGCTTGGTTAGAGAGTGGCACAATTTTTGATGTGAATGTAAGCAAGATTCAATAATGTTGGGGAAGATTCACGACTTGTAATCGTAGAATTTAGTAGACCAATAGCAAGATATGGTACACGGAAACACAACACACAGAAAGATAAATGGGGCCCTGCAACCAAGGGTGAGCCAAAATGTGGAATCCACGAAAATGCTCTTGTTGCACAACACTAGAGAGACTCTAGCACGATTGCACAATAGGCGGATACGAACTTGTGCACAACCTACGAAGCAAAAATGCAACGACTTCTATCCCAAGTATGCTCTATGTATGATGTTCCGGAGATATGATCCAAGATGATCGAGTATGACAATCTTAATGTTGTATGATGCTATGGTTCTTGCATATAAGCTCTTTGCTTATCCTTCTCTTTTGCTTAAAAGCTTGTTTGGCTCTTTGTTGTTTGAGCTCTTTTCTCATGCGATGTTTCACGAACCAAGATAGCAATTGTGTATGCAATGACAACTTTGTGACACAAGAGATGATTCCAAGATATGCAACACGATGATAGTATGTATGCTATGGGATGTATGATCACTAATGTGCACAAGTCACGTTAGCCGGGCAATACTCAAAGGCTAGTCTCGTCGTAAGCTACGCAAAAGTAAGGCTATGGGGTTATCAATGCAAATGCAAGAGAGTATGATGATATCACAATACCAAGATGATACCAATGCAAAGTTGATACCACAAGGGTGTAGTCGTTCGTAGTAGTCCTTGGCGAAGATGAGCGGTGGTGATGTTGATGTCGAACCGTCCCTAGGTAGCCGAAACATGAAAGGAAACGGTGATCCACGACTCAAATTCTCAAAATCAAATGCGAAAAAAGTGTCAGAGTAGGTAGCGGACAAATGGTGGTATGGTTGGGGTATGGGAAAGGTTTTAGGAGGGGTTTGCAGAAGTTAGGTGGTGGTGGTCGAAGTTGGTATCCGGAGGCGTAAGCGGTAGTGGATAAAAACTGCAGGAATTGCAGTTTCGGTAGAGGAAGCCGGATGATCCGGGCCAGGAGCCGGATGAACCGGGCGGATCAGGATGATCCGGGTGATCAGCCGGATGATCCGGGCGGGTCAATCTCGCTCGGGGATGGCTCGGGATGAACTCGAAAACGGCCACAAATTCGGGGATTTCGCGGATTTTGGAGGGATTTCGAGGTGGAGATGGAGGGGGAAGGCTAGATCCACTTGCAACACAACAAGCTCACGGATCGAAACCAACAAAACATCATCAAAACTCACAAATCACAAGAAAAAATTTTGGGCTATTTTTGTGGGGATTTTCGGATTAGGATGAAAAACAACAAAATCAAGCTAGAAAACACAATGGGGAGGCTCCGAAATCGTGATCAACGTGGCTCATGATACCAAGATGATGTAGGGTATAACCCTAGTGGCCCGATCTTTCACGAAAGGAGCGGATCCCTACGAGGAACTCAATGAACACGAGGGGGAACACGAGGAAAACGCGAGGGGAACACGGAAGAAATCACTCAACCAACAAGAATAGATCACACATGCGCTAGATCGATGAACACAAAGGTAAGATACAAGATCCAAAGTCAACAACGGACGATACAAATGGTAACGGGTTCTTCTCCGTATAGGAGGTCTTGATGGGGCCACCCAAAAGGTGGTCTTGAATCCACGAGGATCTTCTCCGTAGAGGGGCCGCGGTCACTCTCGAAGAGACGATCCGGTATGGATGAGCTAAAGTTATCCTCACAAATGAGCTACTACTTTGCTAACCCTAAAAATGGGGAGGAGGAGGTCTATTTATAGCCCAAGGGGCGAAGGGGTAAGTGAGGGGATGAAACGGGTACACAGGCCTCGGCCCAAGTCACGCACGCAGGCGGTGGCCGGATGATCCGGGAGTTGGTCCGGATGATCCGGGCTTCGGGGGGTCCGGATGAACCGGGACGGCGTCCGGATGATCCGGAAGTGTTGGAGCAGCTGCGGGAGGGCCGGATGTCCGGGTCCTGGTCCGGACGTCCGGATGTGGCCGGATGATCCAGGGGTGGGTCCGGATGATCCGGCTTCGAGGGGGTCGATTATGTTGATTCTGTTGGCTTCGGGAGCAATTAGCCGGATCGTCCGGGCCGGGGTCCGGATCATCCGGGCTGAGGTCGGATCGTCCGGACGGCGGTCCGGGTCATCCGGGCTTCTGCTGACTTAGCCCTTTTCCTTCTCCGTCTTCACGTCCATCTTCCTCTTCGGATTCTCCTTGCTCCTTGGCGTCTCCATGGCTAACTCCTTGATACCTGAGTATACACAATGTCTCCGTTTGAGGTAGTAGCCATGTCTCATGGTCATCGAAGTGGAATTGTGAGAGGAGAGATGTCACCTCGGTCTCGAGAGCTCTTGCAGGTGATCGAGTCATAGGTCCATTAGGCACTTGATGAGACGATGGTAGGTCCATGGGGATGACCTTGGGATGCTCCGCATCAATCAGCCTACGTGGTTCGTGTCGTAATAGCACTGCTCCACCCATCGAGCTAAACAAGCTTAGTTGTACAAATTCATATATGATATTATTGCTGATATTAGTAAAACTGAGAGATGTTTAATTGGTTAGCTAAATGTTCCTACTTTAGTTTGAAATGCATGTGAGCCACATATGGAGAGACCGGAAAGAATAGTATTTACGTAGCGCTCGGTTCATCATGGGTGGCCAACCGACATTGTATTGAAACACTTGTAATATCTTCAATCTGCTTGCTCTTATGCTCTTCTTTAAGATGATACTCTTCTCTTTGCGATTCATTGGTCGTCGAGTTGTTCTCCTTAGTATATTTTGAATCTGTCAGGTTAGGTCGACTTGTTCTTCTTTACTATATGTTGAAGCTATCATCTGCGAAGTGTCATCACTTTTGGAGCTCTCATATTTTGAGTAGTAGGCCACATTATATTAATGCACACAACAAATTACAGCATGCATGGCATCTTTTAAAATAATTGCAGAGATAGCACAAAGGGGTTTACAGGGAGGCAGTATTGGATTAGAATCACTTCTGCATTACAAAGAAAATCTCACTTGTTTTTATGTTTTCATGCATGTCAGATATTGAACATTATCAAAATGAATATGAGAATGGGCGCACGAGAGGAATATTGCGAAATGATCCACTGGCTAACAAACTTGGCATGGTGGAGGATAGCCTATCTTATTCACCCATCAAGGTGCTTGCTCTAACTTTGCAAAGTTGTATTGGTCGCACATATTTTGCATCTGACCTCTTGCATTTCTTCTACTTTGTTACACCATCTGCTTAGTTTAAGCATCATATATGAGTATATGCCATAACTATCCATTTTCTGTACCTATTCCATGTGTCGTCACACTATGTTTTTCCAATCAAATGTTGTTCTTTCGTGATAGATGTCCAAAAGGAAGAGGGTGAGTGCAGATCCTCAAGGAGTACAAACTAGGTATTTGGAAAAAAGTGGTACCTGTTAAATCAGATAGATCGCAGCCACGTAAAACACAAGCCCAACTGTACCACACTTTACCCCTACTCCAAAGGGCTAAACCCCTATTAGAACTGCTGGGAGCCCAAATCAGTAATCGCTTCTATGATATCAATTCAAAATTTGAACTCCTAAATTTCTGCTTGTGCCTTACCTTCTCTCTTGTATGAAAACTAATTTCAGATGAATCTCCTTGCTCAAAGGATTTTACGATCTCAAAACAATAATGGGCTCTGCATTGCTCTTGTCAGTACCTCTCTCCCTTTTGCCTTGTAACGTTGTACTTAATTAATTGCTATTTGATTATGTATCATCAGTCTACACCTGAGCTTCATTATCCTATGTTTCTTCCAATATTATTTGATCTATATTTACTCTTTGCAAAATGTAGAATAATGGCAACGCTTATAAAGAATTTTCTTTGGGGAATTTATTGAATTATCCTTCCATCAACATGGAGAAGGGCTTTGTCCAGCCCATGTTAACATGTAATGTAAGTTCATCCTTCTCAAGCCTTCAAACTTTGTTCTAGTATAGATTTGGATAGGCATTTCCTCCACTGCTGCTTGCTTTGCTGTTTACATCTGATTGGATGTTTGCAACAACTACCAGTTTCAAATTGTAGTTGTAAAAACATGTTCCTTATGCGTAATGTATCCATTTATTTGCTTATATAATTGTGAAACCTGTTACGTGTCTCCTTGTTTCTCTTTCGTAGTCGTATCTCTTACGCCAGTGTAACTTCGTGGAAGATAGTGAGCCAAACCATCTTGAGGACAGCGAGATGACCCCAAGGTCCTGCTTTGATGAAGACAGTGAGTTGAAGCTACTCACCGTGTGTGAGACAACCTCTATGCAATCGCTGCCTCAATCGATTCGACTTCTTTAGTCTCAAATTAAAGCGGAAAGGCTTGCTTGATCTCAGCTCCGACTTGAAGTCAAAGATGCAATGAAGATGTTAGAGGACTGCCGTGCGCACCATCATGCCTTAAATCTAGTGTTGATGCATCTATCGTTGACACAACTAAGGTCTACTCAGCTTCTTCAGCTGTTTGGGGGGGCCGACCTGGCCAGTCCTAGTGCCTTCTGAAGTGCTCTCAGTTTTGTATATTCTTTTGTCGGCACATTTATTTGCACTGGTGGCAAACTTTGATGCCCAGTGGATGTAATATGTGCAATAGCCATGATAGCCTAGCGTAAGTTGCTTGCTTATTTATTTCCTTATTGTCTTGTTTATTTGTTTGCTTGTAGTCATTGCAGTTATTTTTCCGCGGTTTGCTAGTGGCTGCAATAACCTATTTTTTAAAACTAGGCCACAATAACCATGGGCTAATATTTACTGTAGTGACACGGGCCTCCTACGGGTCAGAGAAAGTGGGCCTTCTACGGTCAGAGAACAAGGCCTTCTACGGTCAGAGAAACAATGGGCCTTCTACGGGCCGTATCATCAATGGGCCTTATATGGGCAGTATGCTCGATTGGCCAAACATGGGCCAATAACAGGTCGCATTATGGCCGTAAACGGGCTAGAGTTGGAATCGTCCGTTGATGGGCCAACCATAACGGGCCATCGTTAATAGGCCGTATTTCATGACGCTATGAAAATGACCCAACGTGTTAACGGACCACAAACGGGCTGACTGTAACCACGGGCTGAATTTGGCCCATAAGCGTAAAAATGACAAGAACGGGCCGTAAGTAAATGAATGTCGGAAATGAGCCCAAGAATAAATGGGCTCGAGAAGGCCAAAAGATAACATGGGTCGGAAATGGCCCAACGGAATAACGGGCCCTTAATGGGTATAAAGTGATACACTATTCATTACGGGCCGCCACCACGGGCCGTTAATGGGTGTAAAGTAATACACCGTTTATTCATTATGGGCCGATTTCACCACGTCGTTAATAGGCCAAGAGTTACATAGGGCCTCATATGGGCCGAAGACGTCATGGGCCATACATGGTCCGGTGAAAACGGGCCGAATCATATTGGGTGGCCCGGATGACGGTCGGGCCTAATTCGGATAGGGCGAACGGGCCTTGGGTTAGCGGGTCGTAAATGGGCTATATGCGAACAGCCGTTAATGTGCTTTACATGGGCCGCCCGCCACCTTTCGACCAAGTCAAACGGGACGGCCTTTTCACGTGAATGGGCCTCTGTTGGGCGTGCCACGTGTCGACGTATCATAGGCGCCTTCTGTCCAATGAGTGGATGACATCTGTCCCAACGGTGAGCCGACACGTGTTTACTCCAGCCAATGATGATTTTACACGTGGAAAATCCCCATTGGTCGGGGTTGTTAACGGTTTATCGGATCCAAAACCCGACCCGATAGCTTAACGGCGTTCCGTTACGGTGGATGCCACGTGTCGGTCACCCTTACAAAAGCACTTCGCGGACGCCATGATTTATCGTCATGGAAGTGGACACTTCCGTGATGATAATTTTGGTAATGTCATGGAACACTTCTACGACAGCACAGGTATGACTATCTTGATTCTGTCATAAATTTGTCATGGATGTACATGCATGACAAAAAATGCGACCTACTGTGACAAACACATATCATCATGGAAGTGTATTTTTTTGTAGTGTTTGCGTATGGGATAAAGGGGACTTGATACTTTAATGCTATGGTTGGGTTTTACCTTAATGATCTTTAGTAGTTGCGGATGCTTGCTAGAGTTCCAATCATAAGTGCATATGATCCAAGTAGAGAAAGTATGTTAGCTTATGCCTCTCCCTCAAATAAAATTGCAATAATGATTACCGGTCTAGTTATCGATTGCCTAGGGACAAATAACTTTCTCATAACAAAAGCTCTTTACTAAAACTAATTTAGTTGTGTCTTTATCTAAGCAGCCCCTAGCTTTTATTTACGCGCTCTTTATTACCTTGCAACCTATCCAAAAACACCTACAAAGTACTTCTAGTTTCATACTTGTTTCCTGTAGTTTAACGTCAAGTGTGCGTAGAGTTGTATCAGTGGTCGATAGAACTTGAGGGAATATTTGTTCTACCTTTAGCTCCTCGTTGGGTTCGACACTCTTACTTATCGAAAGAGGCTACAATTGATCCCCTATACTTGTGGGTTATCGTGTCTCGAACGCCATCACAAGACAATGCACGGCCGTGGCTCGTGTACATGGCTGGGTCGGAACGGAGAAACTGCGTCGTCGTCGTGTTCGTGGGGAGGCAACGGAATGTGTCGTGTTCATCAGGAGGCAATGGAACGCGTGTTGTTCATCGGGAGCCAACTGGCTTGGACGGAACAGCCGATGGAAACAAGGCCTGGCATACCGCAGAACGGAGGAAATGGCCTTGTGTTCGACTGGCCACGGTCGAAACAGGATCTTGTTCATCGGGAGGGGTCTGGCGTACTGCAAAACAGACGAAACGGACCTCCTACGGTCGAAACGGGGTCTTGTTGATCGGGATGGGTGTGGCGTACCGCAAAACAGAGGAAACAGACTTGTGTTGGAGCGCTACGGTCGAAATAGGGGTCCTATTCATCGGGAGGGGTGTGGCGTACCGCAAACCGCGACTCCATGAGATATTGTTCATCTCCACCGTCGACCTCCTCAAGCCTCCACGTGCGAATGTTCATCCACGGGCTCCTGTTCATCCAGCCTCCACCGCGCGCTCCTCCATCGGCTACTGTTCAACCAGCCCTCTCCACGGGGTCATGTTCAACCACCCCTCCACGGGCTACTGTTCATCCAGCCCTCCACCGGCTCATCGCTCAACCAGCCTCCACGGGTCGCCCCTGCTCATCTAGCCCTCCACAGGGTCCTGTTCATCCACCCCCCAACTGGCTCGACCGACCCTGTTTATCCAGCGGCAATGGCCTCTACTACCACGGGGTACTGTTCATCCAACCCCCCACCGGGAACTGTTCATCCACCGCCCCGCCCCCCCCCCAACAACACTCACTGTTCATCCAGAGGCAGCATCGATCGGCTTCAGCTAGCAGCAGTAGTGAAGGAATCACTCGGGTTCAGTTAACAACAAGCGATCGATCTATCGCTCAGGTTCAGTAACGCGTAGCCTGCAGTGCAATCACCCGAGTTCAATTAGAGCCCAACGCCTCGCTCGAGTTCAGTTAGAGCGCAACACCTCGCACACATGCGCGTACGTATGAGAGAAACACGCATCGCTCGGCCCCCGACCACCCATCGTAGCCGGGAACTCCCCGATATTTTTCTTGCCCTCGCTTCTACCATGGTTTTTCCATCATGGACGGCCCAAAGACTGTCATGCAGCTGCGTCTCCGGCCCGCCAGGACGAAAATCCCATTTTTTGTCATGATCTATTGTCATAGAAGTAGGAGCCCACCACATCTATGATGATACCGGGTTTTGTCACAATTATCGCCATAGAAGTGTCATAAGCATGACGGAAAAAAAATTGTTCGGCCCTAAATGTCATGGATGTGCCTTTTTCTGTAGTGAACGTCTTACTTTGATTCGGCGGTATTGTTGGATGAAGCGGCCCGGACTGACATTACATGACCGCATTCATGAGACTGGTTCTACCGACGTGTTTCACACACAGGTGGCTGGCGGGTGTCTGTTTCTCCAACTTTAGTTGAATCAAGTTTGACTACGACCGGTCCTTGTTGAAGGTTAAAACATCACACTTGATGAAAAATCGTTGTGGTTTTGATGCATAGGTAAGAACGGTTCTTGCTAGAAGCCCGTAGCAGCCACGTAAAACTTGCAACAACAAAGTAGAGGACGTCTAACTTGTTTTTGCAGGGCATGTTGTGATGTGATATGGTCAAGACGTAATGATATATAAATTGTTGTATGAGTTGATCATGTCTTGTAGAAGTTATCGGCAACTGACAGGAGCCTTATGGTTGTCGCTTTATTGTATGAAATGTAATCGCCATGTAATTGCTTTACTTTATCACTAAGCGGTAGCGATAGTCGTAGAAGCAATAGTTGGTGAGACGACAACGATGCTACGATGCTACGATGGAGATCAAGGTGTCAAGCCGGTGACGATGGAGATCATGACGGTGCTTTGGAGATGGAGATCAAAGGCAAAAGATGATGATGACCATATCATGTCACATATTTTGATTGCATGTGATGTTTATCCTTTATGCATCTTATTTTGCTTAGTACGGCGGTAGCATTATAAGATGATCCTCACTAAATTTCAAGGTATAAGTGTTCTTCTTTGAGTATGCACCGTTACAGATTCGTCATGCCGAGACACCACGTGATGATCGGGTGTGATAAGCTCTACATTCACATACAACGGGTGCAAGCCAGTTTTGCACGTGCAGAATACTCGGGTTAAAATTGACGAGCCTAGCATATGCAAATATGGCCTCGGAACACTGAGACCGAAAGGTCGAATGTGAATCATATAGTAGATATGATCAACATAGTGATGTTCACCATTGAAAACTACTCCATCTCACGTGATGATCGGACATGGTTTAGTTGATATGGATCACGTGATCATTTAGATGACTAGAGGGATGTCTATCTAAGTGGGAGTTCTTAAGTAATATGATTAATTGAACTTTAATTTATCATGAACTTAGTATCTGATAGTTTTTGCATGTCTATGTTGTTGTAGATCAACGACCCATGCTACCGTTCCCTTGAATTTTAATGCGTTCCTAGAGAAAGCTAGGTTGAAAGATGATGGTAGCAACTACACAGACTGGGTCCGTAACTTGAGGATTATCCTCATTCTTTGCCTGAGAAGAATTACGCCCCGAAGCACTGCTAGGTGCAAGTCCCGCTGCAGGAGCAACTCCAGACGTTATGAACGTCTAGCAGAGCAAAGTTGATGACTACTCGATAGTTCAGTGTGCCATTCTTTACGGCTTAGAATCGAGACTTCAAAGACGTTTTGAACGTCATGGAGCATATGAGATGTTCCAGGAGTTGAACTTAATATTTCAAGAAAATGCCCGAATTGAGAGATATGAAGTCTCCTATAAGTTCTATAGCTGCAAGATGGAGGAGAATAGTTACACGGTGAACATATACTCGTAATGTCCGGGTACCACAACCACTTGACTCAACTGGAGTTAATCTTCCCGATGATAGTGTCATTGATGTAGTTCTTCAATCACCGCCTCCAAGCTATAAAAGCTTCGTGATGAACTATAATATGCAAGGGATGGATAAGACAATTCCCGAGCTCTTCGCAATGTTAAAGGCTGCAGAGGTAGAAATCAAGAAGGAGCATCAAGTGTTGATGGTTAACAAGACCACCAGTTTCAAGAAAAAAGGGCAAAGGGAAGAAGGGGAACTTCAAGAGAACGGCAAGCAAGTTGCTGCTCAAGTGAAGAAGCCCAAGTCTGGACCTAAGCCTGGAACTGAGTGCTTCTACTGCAAAGGGACTGGTCACTGGAAGCGGAACTGCCCCAAGTATTTTGCGGATAAGAAGGATGGCAAAGTGAAAGGTATATTTGATATACATGTTATTGATGTGTACCTTACTAATGCTTGTAGTAGCGCCTAGGTATTTGATACTGGTTCTGTTGCTCATATTTGCAACTCGAAACAGGGGCTATGGATTAAACGAAGATTGGCTAAGGACGAGGCGACGATGCGCGTGGGAAATGGTTCCAAAGTCGATGTGATCGCCATCGGCATGTTACCTCTACATCTACCGTCGAGATTAGTTTTAGACCTAAATAATTGTTATTTGGTGCCAGCGTTGAGCATGAACATTATATCTGGATCTTGTTTAATGCGAGACGGTTATTCATTTAAATCAGAGAATAAATGGTTGTTCTATTTATATGAGTAACATCTTTTGTGGTCATGCACCCTTGATGAGTGGTCTATTTTTGTTGAATCTCGATTATAGTGATACACATATTCATAATAATGAAGCCAAAAGATGCAAAGTTAATAATGATAGTGCAACTTATTTGTGGCACTGCCGTTTAGGTCATATTGGTGTAAAGCGCATGAAGAAACTCCATGCTAATGGGCTTTTGGGATAACTTGATTATGAATCACTTGATGCTTGCGAACCATGCCTCATGGGCAAGATGACTAAGGCTCCGTTCTCCAGAACAATGGAGCGAGCAACTGACTTGTTGGAAATAATACATACTGATGTATGCGGTCCGATGAGTGTTGAGGCTCGCGGCGGGTATCGTTATTTTCTAACATTCAAAGATGATTTGAGCAGATATGGGTATATCTACTTGATGAAACATAATTCTGCAACATTTGAGAAGTTCAAAGAATTTCAGACTGAAGTGGAAAATCATCGTAACAAGAAAATAAAGTTTCTACGATCTGATCATGGAGGTGAATATTTGAGTTATGAGTTTGGTCTTCATTTGAAACAATGTGGAATAGTTTCAAGCAACTCACGCCACACCGAACACCACAAACAGAATGTTGTGTCCGAACATCGTGAATCAGCATTATTAGATATGGTGCAATCTATTATGTCTCTTCTTGATTTACCGCTATACTTTTGGGGTTATGCTTTAGAGACGACTGCATTCACGTTAAATAGGGCACCATCTAAATCCTTTGAGACGACACCATATGAACTGTGGTTTGGCAAGAAACCTAAGCTGTCGTTTCTTAAAGTTTGGGGATGCGATGCTTATGTGAAAAAGCTTCAACCTGATAAGCTCGAACCCAAATTGGAGAAATGTGTCTTCATAGGATACCCAAAGGAGACTATTGGGTACACCTTCTATCACAGATTCGAAGGCAAGATATTCGTTGCTAAGAATGGATCCTTTCTGGAGAAGGAGTTTCCGTTGAAAGAAGTGAGTGGGAGGAAAGTAGAACTTGATGAGGTAATTGTACCTTCTCTCGAGTTGGAAAGTAGTTCATCACAGAAATCAGTTCCAGTGATTCCTGCACCAATTAGTGAGGAAGCTAATGATAATGATCATGAAACTTCGGATCAAGTTACTACCGAACCTCGTAGGTCAACCAGAGTACGATCCGCACCAGAGTGGTACGGTAATCCTATTCTGGAGGTCATGTTACTTGACCATGACGAACCTACGAACTATGAGGAAGCGATGATGAGCCCAGATTCCGCGTAATGGCTTGAGGCCATGAAATCTGAGACGGGATCCATGTATGAGAACAAAGTGTGGACTTTGGTTGACTTGCCTGATGATCGGCAAGCCATAGAGAATAAATGGATCTTCAAGAAGAAGATTGACGCTGACGGTAATGTTACCGCTTCACAAAGCTCGACTTGTTGTGAAAGGTTTTTGACAAGTTCAAGGAGTTGACTACGATGATACCTTCTCACCCGTAGCGATGCTTAAGTCCGTCTGAATCATGTTAGCAATTGCCGCATTTTATGATTATGAAAGTTGGCAAATGGATGTCAAAACTGTATTCCTTAATGGATATCTTAAAGAAGAGTTGTGTATGATGCAACCAGAAGGTTTTGTCGATCCTAAAGGTGCTAACAAAGTGTGCAAGCTCCAACGATCCATTTATGGACTGGTGCAAGCCTCTCAGAGTTGGAATATATGCTTTGATAGTGTGATCAGAGCATATGATTTTATACAGACTTTTGGAGAAACCTGTATTTACAAGAAAGTGAGTGGGAGCTCTGTAGCATTCCTAATATTATATGTGATGACATATTGTTGATTGGAAATAATACAGAATTTCTGGATAGCATAAAAGGATACTTGAATAAGAATTTTTCAATGAAAGACCTCGGTGAAGCTGCTTATATATTGGGCATCAAGATCTATAGAGATAGATTAAGACGCTTAATTTGACTTTCACAAAGCACACACCTTGATAAAGTTTTGAAAAAAGTTCAAAATGGAGCAGTCAAAGAAAGGGTTCTTGCCTGTGTTACAAGGTGTGAAGTTGAGTCAGACTCAATGCCCAACCACTGCAGAAGATAGAGAGAAAATGAAAGTCATTCCCTATGCCTCAGCCATAGGTTCTATCATGTATGCAATGTTGTGTACTAGACCTGATGTGTGCCTTTCTATAAGTTTAGTAGGGAGGTACCAAAGTAATCTAGGAGTGGATCACTGGATAGCGGTCAAGAACATCCTGAAATACCTGAAAAGGAGTAAGGATATGTTTCTCGTTTATGGAGGTGACAAAGAGCTCGTTGTAAATGGTTACATCGAAAGCTTTGACACTGATCCGGATGACTCTAAGTCATAAGCCGGATACATACTTATATTGAATGGTGGAGCTGCCAGTTGGTGCAGTTCCAAGCAGAGTGTTGTGGCTGGATCTACGTGTGAAGTGGAGTACATAGCTGCTTCGGAAGCAGCAAACGAAGGAGTCTGGATGAAGGAGTTCATTTCTGATCTAGGTGTAATACCTAGTGCATCAGTTCCAATGAAAATCTTTTGTGACAATACTGGAGCAATAGCCTTGGCGAAGGAATCCAGATTTCACAAGAGAACCAAGCACATCAAGAGACGCTTCAATTCCATTAGCGATCAAGTCAAGGAGGGAGACATAGATGCAAGATACATACGGATCTGAATGTTGCAGACCCGTTGACTAAGCCTCTTCCACGAGCAAAACATGATCGACACCAAGACTCCATGGGTGTTAGAATTATTACTATGTAATCTAGATTATTGACTCTAGTGCAAGTGGGAGACTGAAAGAAATATGCCCTAGAGGCAATAATACAGTTGTTATTTATATTTCCTTATATCACAATAAATGTTTATTATTCATGCTAGAATTGTATTAACCGGAAATTTAGTACATGTGTGAATACATAGACAAAACAGAGTGTCCCTAGTATGCCACTACTTGACTAGCTTGTTAATCAAATATGGTTAAGTTTCCTAACCATAGACACGTGTTGTCATTTGAAAACGGGATCACATCATTAGAGAATGATTTGATGGATAAGACCCATCCGTTAGCTTAGCATTATGGTCGATTAGTTTTTTTGCTATTGCTTTCTTCATGAGTTATACATATTCCTCTAACTATGAGACTATGCAACTCCCGAATACCAGAGGAACACTTTTTGTGATATCAAACGTCACAACGAATCGGGTGATTATAAAGATGCTCTCTGGTGTGTCTCAAGGTGTTTGTTGAGTTGGCATAGATCGAGATTAGGATTTGTCACTCCGTATCGGAGAGGTATCTCTGGGCCCTCTCGGTAATGCACATCACTATAAGCCTTGCAAGCAATGTGACTAATGAGTTAGTTACGGGATGATGCATTATGGAACGAGTAAGAGACTTGCTGGTAACGAGATTGAACTAGGTATGAGGATACCGACGATCGAATCTCGGGCAAGTAACATACCGATGACAAAGGGAATGACGTATGTTGTTATGCGGTTTGACCGATAAAGATCTTTGTAGAATATGTAGGAGCCAATATGAGCATCCAGGTTCCGCTATTGGTTATTGACCGGAGATGTTTCTCGGTCATGTCTACATAGTTCTCGAACCCGTGGGGTCCGCACGCTTAACGTTCGATGAGGATTTGTATTATGAGTTATGTGTTTTGGTGACCTAAGTTTGTTTGAAGTCCCAGATAAGATCACGGACATGACGAGGAGTCTCGAAATGGTCAAGAGGTAAAGATTGATATATTGGACGAAGGTATTCGGACACCAGAAAGGTTTCGGGACGTTTCGGATATTTATCGGGGAACCGAGGGGTTACCGGTACCCCCCGGGGAAGTTATGGGCCTTATTGGTCCATAAGGGAGTAGGAGAGGGCATGCCACAAGGTGCCCCCCCAAGGCAGTCCGAATTGGACTAGGGGGAGGGGCGGCTCCCTCTTTCCTTTCCATCTCCCTCTCCTTCCCTCCTTCCCCCTCTTGGAATAGGAAAGGGAATCCAACTAGGATTGGGAATCCTAGTTGGACTCCCCCCTTGGCGCACCCTCCTTGGCCGTCGGCCTCCTCCTCCCCCTCCTTTATATATGTGGCCAGGGGGCACCCCAAAGCACATCAATGTTCTTAGCCGTGTGCGGTGCCCCCTTCCACAGTTTACCAACTCAGTCATATTGTCGTAGTGCTTAGGCAAAGCCCTGCACGGATCACATCACCAACACCGTTGCCACGCCGTCGTGCTGACGGAACTCTCCCTCGACCCTCTACTAGATCAAGAGCTCGAGGGACGTCATCATGCTGAACGTGTGCTGAACACGGAGGTGTCGTACGTTCGATACTTGGATCGGTTGGATCATGAAGACGTTCGACTACATCAACCGCATTACTAAACGCTTCCGCTTTCGGTCTACGAGGGTACGTGGACACACTCTCACGTCTCGTTGCTATGCATCTCCTAGATAGATCTTACACGATCGTAGGAATTTTTTTGAATTACTACGTTCCCCAACAAAATCCAACCACCCAGATTGCTCCAACGGTGAGCGCTCAACATGTTCAACATGCAATTAATATCATACTCTCTCCATTCTCTTATACAAGGCCACTGTGAAAAATACATTTACTATACAAGGCCATAAACGTTAATCAAGGTAAAAATTAATGATTTTTCCTTGTACTAGCAACTTATTTAATTCTTGCATGCATGTAGTCATGCTGACACTTAGACTAGCCACAATGGGTAGTAACATAGAGTAGTAACATCGATATGTTACTAGTCTATGTTACTACCTCTATAGTGGGGAGTAACATATGTGTGGTAACATGCAACCCTTCATTTATTAGGCTATAGACACATGTTGCCTTGATATGTGTGATGTTACTACTACTACTAGTAACTAGCTATGTTACCACTTTCCTCTCTTTCTTCATTTATTGCTTGCCACACCATCTATTTTATTTAGATATGTGTGATGTTATCACCTATGTTACTCCCATTGTGGGTAGTCTTAGGCTAGTCGTAGTGGGAGTAACTTAACTAGTAACATAGTAAGTTCCAAGACAAATTTGCTTATGTGACATGTATTTAATAAGGAGAGACGTGTTTAGAGTAAAATAATACTACCTCCGTTCTCGTTTGTTGGCCCCTTTGTAATTTGTGCAAATTTTGACCAAAGATTTAACTAACAAAATGTCAATGCATGTCAAAAAAATTATATCGTTGAATTCATATTTAAACATAGATTTTAATGAACATAGTTTTTAACGATATAATTTTTGGTGACATGCACAAACATTTTGTTAGTTAAATCTATGGTAAAATATTGGCACAAAATACAATGGGACCAATAAACCAAGATGAAGATAGTATGATACTGTAACATAGCGCTTCCCAAGAGAAAATGAGTGTACAAGCTAATAAATGAAGTCATCTATGATACCACTACTATGTTACTTTGCACTATGGGGGTACTAACTTAGACCAGTGTCATATGCATGTCACCAATATAAATTACTCCCCACTATAACCAGCCTTAGCTACTTCCTTCCCGTTCCTTCCTTGCATGCAAGCGGGCGTATTAATAATCCCGATAAAGAAAAAAAGTTGATTTGCAAAGCATTCATCAAATTTTGGCTTGAAACTTGTAATCTAAGTTTGTGGCTTTGTATAAGGAAATGGAACGAGTACCAAATATCACCGTCAACCTTATTCACATAGACAACCAAAAATAATGTCTTATCTTTTGTCTTTATGCAATTAATACACTGCCTAGTATTAAGGTGCTTTTCACGTATGTATCTCCTACTAGTTCTTTACTAGAACATGAAGGCGCAGCATTGCCGCTACCGCCTATTTTTAAGAAAAAATGTAGAAATATAGAAGAAAATATATACAGTGAAATTCACAAAAACTTGAGAAGTTGTACCACATTTAAAGTTTGGATGTAAATTGCAATTAAGTCACTTTTTTTGTTTGGCTGTGAATTAGAGTCAAGTCACATTATATTCAATGTTTGGCTGTGAATTGGAAGTGGAGACAAATGACATACGAGTACCAACAAGAAGAATGGGTAAGTTAGAAAACAATAAAAAAATACACAACAGTGATTGGTGCAACGAATCCATAAATAAAATATATAAAATAATAAAATACTGATTTGCACACTCCATCCAATAATTATATAATCAAGACGACATAGACATTTGTATAGCAAATACGCCAATATGGTTCATGTCGCAACGTACGTTAAGCCAGCTATACTCAACCTTAGACTTCATCCTTGATCTGTAATGCCAAAACAGCAGTGGACATCCTTTCACACATACAAGAATACAGGCAACATAATCTCTAAGTGGTAGTTCAGACTAAAGAAAATGACAAAAATCAATGGCCCTGCTGAATTTAAGCTGGGTTCAATGAGCACTGAACTGCAGCATGGAATTCAAACAAGAGAACATTAAGTACAAACCTAGACAGAGAAAATATAAGAGTGCCATCTAAAATAAATTGGAAGAACACACACACCCATGACTACTAAATATACCATGGCAACAATAAATCTGATGGCTCTTGGCTCTGATCCAATATTGACACCTACAAAAGAAGAAGAAAAAATTTCACACTACCTTGTTTCATCCCTTAGAGCTGAACCTATGGTCAGCTGAAGATGCTTGTGCCTCAGAAAATCTTTAACAGATAAGATGGTTTGCTTCATATGTTTCTCCATGGTATAAGTTAATGTTTTAGGGTTCAGTTTTTGCAATCAATATTAGGATCAACCCTCTGTAGCAAATGCTTAACTTGTAGAAATATGTCATTATCACTTATACCTTTTGGTTGTCTTGAGTAATCTCATTCCTCCATTGCGGCATAGAGATGAGCCGACAATCACAACAGAAGTGTCACTATGCTTGTGCCTCAGAAAATCTTTAACAGATAAGATGGTTTGCTTCATATGTTTCTCCATGGTATAAGTTAATGTTTCAGGGTTCAGTTTTTGCAATCAATATTAGGATCAACCTCTCAGAAAGCAAATGCTTAACTTGTATAAATATGACATTATCACTTATACCTTTTGGTTGTCTTGAGTAATCTAATTAATCCATTAAGCCAGAGAGATGAGCCGACAATCACAAAATAAGAGTCACTAAGCAACATGAACCTTCCTCGAGTAGGGTATGCCTTCTTTTTCGGTGTGGAGTAGGATATGCTGATCAATGAACATGTATGATAGCAAGAAGTGCATGCATAATTATGGTGAATTCATTGAAATCACTACAAAGATTCCGCTCTATTGCAACAAAATTTATTGCTACAACTATATTTTGTGGCAATAAAATACAATATTACCACAAACTCTCCGGTTGTGGTAATAGGCTGGGCATACTGCCATAACTTAGTTTGGTCACGATAAATACTAACTTTGTTGCAATATAGGCCTCATATTGCAACGAACCGTGTCGGCGTTGCAATATGGTAGCGATATTGCGAGAAACAAATTCCGTTGCGTGAGGGTAGTCATTTTGTTGTAATAGAGACTAGGTATTTCAACGGAATAACTATTTGTGGCAATATTCGGAAAGATATTGCAACATCAACTTGTCGTTGCATTAGCTACAAATATTGTTGCAAAAAAGTGGCTACCTATTGCAACAAACCGCATCGGTGTTGCAATATGGTAGCGATATTGTGACAAACAAATTCCGTTGCGCGAGGCAGACATTTTGTTGTAATAGAGATTACGTGTTTCAATGTAATAACTATTTGTGGTAATATTCGAAAGATATTGCAACATCGGTGTGACGTTGCGAGTTACAAGTAAAACAATGGAAAAATATATTATTCTAATTTATGAAGTTCTTCCAACAACAAATTCTCACACGCTCATCGTCTCACTGAGCACGTTGTAGGATCCTATAAAAGTCACATGTGAATGGAATACAAGAGTAACACGCCCACTTATCGCCAAGTCATCTGGAACCACACGCCTAGATATGCATACATTTTTTTCCTTTTTATAGTAAATTAAAGAATAGGTTGTTTTTGACAAATCTGTGATATGCCAATAAGTAAATCTCAAAACTAAATTGTATTGGTTGATAATTTACATGGTTGTATCTCTAAGATTTTTGTAGAGGTTACGCGAAACGAACCCCAACATCGAAATCCCTGTCAATTGTACCTTAAACTATGCAATCCCGGTCTAAAACGAACGCTAGGATCGTTTGCAACACGGGGATTGTGTATCGTGCCCAGGATTGGTAGCGCGCAAAAAAAAAAAAACTGGGCGAGCCCAGTCTGGCCCAGCAGGCTATCCACGTCGTGCAGTCTGTGAAGCCCAGCAACCTACAGAGAACGCAAAAGAAAACAAAAAGGCTCAACAATTAATATGTTAGTAGCAAGAATCGAACTGCAGTGCAGTACGTTGACAGCTGTAGCCGTTAACCACTACGTAAACTTCACTTATTTGTACGCTGCTGCAAATTAGTACTATTTGACCCTTCTTTAGTTCACGGAAATGGAAAAAAACTCGAAATAGTTCACGAAAATAAAAAAAGATCATGAATATGGCGAAAAAATCACGACACAGTGGTCAACGCTCCGGTTTAAATTTCATAAATGTAAAATTCAACGATTTTCGAAAAATCCCATCAATATTCAAAAAACAGTTTACAGGTTTGGAATTTTTTTCATCTATTTAGAAAAAATGTCCATGGATTCAAAAAAATTCAGAGATTCTAAAAATTCACGAGCTTGGTAAAAAAGTTCACAAATTGAAAAACATATTTAAAATAGTGTCACCCAATAGATAACTTGTACGTATTATATAAAAAAGGAAAAAGGAAAAACATGAATTAAATATTTTTTCACGGGTTATATAAAAAAAGGAAAAAGTTTCCTGCATTAGATATTTTATAGCAGTGTAATAGAAAAATGGGCCTTCCCAGCGTGGGGAAGACTGCGGCTGAAAGTTCATATTTTTTAAAAAACACCGATTTAAAAAAAAACTCATAAATTTTCAATAACAGTTCACATGTTTGGAAAAAGTTCATCAATTTCGAAAAAAAGTTTATGAATTGTGAAAAAACATGGATTTAGAAAAATTTCAATGATTTTTAAAATGTCCACCAGATTTTTAAAAAGGTTCGAAATTTTAAAAACAAGTTGAAAAAAGTTTCACACATTAGATATTTTTTCACGGATTATATAAAAAAATCATGCATTAGATATTTTTTCACGGATTATATAAAAAAGAAAAAGTTTCACGCATAGATAATTTTTTTCGCAGTGTAACTTCAAAAATGGGCCGCCCAATGGCCGTGGTTAAGACTGCCGCTTCTCGCCCACTAGTCAGGTGAATCCCAGTTGACATCTGTCGTGGTTGATTTAGACCGTGATTGCATAGTTCAAGGTGCAATCGATGTGATTTCTACGCGGGGATCGTTTACCAATATCTACAAGTTCAAGGTTTAAAATGGACTTTTTCCTAAGATGAAAGATGTTGAGATCACTCCTCCAGAGTCGCCCCAAAGAAAGCGATGGGATCTAATCCCTCAGCCTCCTCCTCCTCCCTTGCCGCCGCCAGAGGGCATGACTGGCTGAAGTCCGCCTAGGGGCGGCGGCAGGGCTTCTTCGCCCCCTCGCGCGTGGATCTGATGCGGGACGGATCTGACGGGCAAGGGCGTCACTATGCGGAGGGTCGCGGATGCGCGATTTGGCTTGCTAGCGGCTACGTCGGGAGGCGGGTGACCTTCAATGGTGGGATGTGCTGGGACATGGTGGCGGCGGTGATCTCGCCCAGATCTGTGGTCCCAAGCACCAGGTGGCGCGAGTCATGGACGGCGACGAGAGGGATCCGCTGACGCCCGAAGCGCCTCCCCGCCGCTCCTCCCTCCTCTGTCACCGCAAGAGGGCGTGACGGCGGCAGGCCCTTGCCCCTCAGGCGCTGCTCCGGCAGGTGACGGATCTGACCGGCAAGGGCCCAAATATTTGACACATATCCCAAGTTTGAATTTCGTAATGGCAACTAGGGAGTAAACAAAGATACAGAATTGTTGATCCATGATGTAACAACACGTTCCTAATATAAAATATCTCAAAACGAACTTGGTTTGGTTGTTAATTTACACAATTTAATCTCTATGGTTTTTGTCGAAACAAAAATGACATGATTATGTTAGACCTACTCTGACGTGGAGGAACCCTCCATGGATCGCCGCTAAGATGAAAGATGTTGAGATCACCCCATCTCAAGATCAAAATGTGAGATTCATAGATCGACTGCCTCATCAACCCATCCCATCTGCAGTACTTGTGTTTCAAGGCAAAAGTATAACCTAGTAGTTTGAAAGTAAGGGTCACATGAGGTTTCTGTGAGCTGTAATTCAAAATCAGCCAAGTTTTTGTTACTTTCAAATGAATTCTGAAATTGTATGCAAACCTGGTTGTACCTCCCATAGAAATCATCGGGTGACAACATGCTAGCACCAACCGCGACCCCTACTTCCGTAACGGCCACCTCGCCAGTCACTAATTTAGCACTGCCTTACCCTAGCGGGAAGCCCCTATCATGGCGAGCCACCCGTCTCGACCTTGCACGCTACTCCTAGTCGGCCATGGCTCCTGGCCGCCTTCTTCCTCCATCATCGGTGCTAACCAAGCAGTTCCAAGGCCTCCGACCTTGCACGCCGTCTGGTCGGCCATGGCTCCCATCGCCCTCTTCCTCCATCCTCGGTGTTGACCAAGCAGTTCACGGCTCCTCTTCCCAACCTTCGCTCATGAAGCTCGAGCCTCTCCATCGGCCATGGATGCGAAGCTTCCCACATGCCGCCGACCACCGGACTCAAAGAAGATGACAAGCATGGGACAATTTTGTCCGGAATCTCCATATCTAGTTCGGAGGGAGATGACGGTCGTGAGAAGATTTGTCGGGATTTGAAAACACTCAATGACAACAACAATGCAACATATCGTATCCTCTAAACATATGATGCCATGGATTGGTCATGTTAAACTACTTATACTTACCATACATGTATACTAAATAATCAGGAAACAATGTATAAATAACAAAAATACAAATATAGACGGCAAGAACATTAGAGAGGAGGGCACCGGATCGCCCCTGAATGATTCTCGGATTTGATGGTTTTTTCACCAAGAACTAACTTTTTACAAGCATATTTTAGTAACAATATTTTTAGCAGCATATATATATATATATATATATATATATATATATATATCTCATATTGCTTTAAAATGTTATCTTTCTAGTTTATTTCATTATTCTAAATATTAACTCCAAAAAGAATTAATTTCCCACCACCTGATTTAGTTTGCGCCAATATTTTGTGTTCCCACCAAAAAAATAGAGTCTATTAATCCTTGCCGCTAAACACCCTCAAAAAACTACCCACGATTAGTTCTCAAAATAAAAACTACCCATGATTAAACTATTCTAAATCAAATCGCACGGCGTCTTCACGGGCGATTGGATCTGAAGCTCGTCCCTGGTTCCCCGTCTTGTCGACGGGCGTCATCACAAATAACCACACCGGAGTCAACGGCGCCTCCTCCTCTCCTCCGCGCCACGATGTGGGCCGCGTCTTCAAGTCCTCGGCCATGCTGCCAAAGGATACGATGCGGTTCAAGGCCGCGCCGACGGAGTTCCCGTCTTCTCCCACGCATCACGAAAGCGCAGTGCCGGCCTGCCTCACGTCGGGGTTGCTCGCGACATGGCCGACCCGTAGGTGGAGACGCTGCGACCAGGTTCATCACCAAGCTGTATCCCTGAACCTCCATAGCGAAAGCGCCAGAGATCAGTCTTTTTTTATGTATTCCCTACTCTCCTGCTTCAATTGGCAGCCAATTAGATCGATCTGTCCTTTACGCTGCCTCTCTAAAATTATAGGAAAAAAGGAAAGAGATCTCACGGTGCTAGCTTTCCTTCTCCAACACGTACTTAATCTCCATCAAATCTCTAATCTTCCAAACTGAATATTTTTTCTATGCAGAATTGCAGATTCATGTATAGCTATCTCTCCGAGTTCGAGTGGCCCGTGGATGAGCAGGAGGAGCTATCTCACGTCTCGAGTTTCTATCATGACCGTCTGCAGAAGACGCCGATATAGATCCAATCGCCAGCGTATATCTTTTTTGCAAGTCATGGGTACCTGCATGCGCCCTCCCAATTACAATCAGAATTTCTATAACATAGAGAGGTGATGGCTCCGTAAATCAGGCGACTCAGACATGTAGATGTTGGTGACAGCTGGAGGCTTCCAACATCTCGCCAAAACAAACTGCCGAAAGTGCCTACTGCCTAACAAAGTAAGTTGGGAATCAAATTTGTAAGATGGTCAGTGGACGTATTACCTTATCTTTCAAATTCTAATGTACGTATTCATTCCCTACACCTATAATTACTTGGCTACCACTTGCAAGCTGAATGTGCTTTCAAATTCAAACCCATGTGTGACCTAAAAACTATAAAAAATTTGATTTGCTAAACATCTTCATTTGTTTTAGCTACGTTCACTGTACATTTACCAATGGTTTAGATGATAGTTAGTTCTGAACAGTCTCAGTGTTCGAAATTGATTCATTATTGTTTGCAGTTTTTAGGATACAAGATTTTGAACGCAGCAGTTTTAGTTCTGCTTTCTCCCATATTAGACTCTTCGATTTAATTAGTTAGCTCCTGCTGCGCTGATATATTAGGGTTCAGATTCTGTAGATGTCTACAGGTTGTGGGACAAGTCTTTCAGACATTCATCTTATCCATGTGTTCACAAAATTTCGGTCCCTTACAATTGGTTTGCTCTGATGTTTTCATCTGTCATGTAAATGTATGCATTCCCAAACAAATAATGCCAGTGAACTAGACTCATTGCTGAGTGTATCACGTGACTTCGAAAGGAAGAATTTGGCTGAACCGCGATTAATCTTTAGTGAAAAGAGAGAGTAAGACAAGGATTGGTAACCTCCTGTTGTCCCTTAATTCATGTTGTCAATATTCTATAGGATCCTTGCACTGCATCCTGTCCGGGCGATCAATTTATTGAGTCTATGGTTGCTATAGCCAATGTCTACTACATGATCGACATCAGACCGCAGGGTGAACGTGCGCAATACCTCATGCGCGCCTCGTGTTTCCCAAGCTTTGTGCTCTACTACCCTGGTAAATACTAATACACACAAAGGCCCCATAGCGGCCAGATAATCTCTGCCTCTATCGACATGATCCATAACATCTCATAAGAAAACTAGCCTTTGTGTGTCTATCATTCGACACTTCTATTTATCAGATTATTATATGGATTAGGGAGCAGATAAGAACGACCTAGGTGGTTTGCATCGCCTAAAGTGCCACCCTGCAGCAAGCATGCATTAACTACATTTACATCAACCACCCACGAGTATATCGGTTGCTCTTATAGAAGCTTTACACAGACGATGTCTTTCCATGCATCCTTTTTTGACAACATAATTAGTTGATGATTCCTATTTTGATTTTGTATGTTATTTCTTCCAAGTAAACACAAACTGTTAGATTATCTACATGGTAGCATGCTGTGTGTGCGAGCGCGCGCTTATCTAATACTTTAAAGTAGGAACTGCAAGAAAAATATTAGCAAACTTAATTACCATACTATTTGTACGTAGATTGAAAATAGGATGCATAATCTTAATCTAGAATTTGAAATGATTTTAACTTCCTCCAATTTCAGCATGGTTGCGTTGTTTCACATTTTAACTGCTCCTGCTATTGCAAGCTGGACTTGAATTTTGGCTTCTATAGGTATGCAGAATTGATTCACCTCTCCATAGGTTTCTACCTCTCTTAATTCCTCTTCCTATTGCCACATAACTATCATTTCTTTGGGGGAAAATCAGCGTATAGATACATTGTTTTTGTACTGATTCTTCCATTGATTTTATATACTATTCCTACTATTGTCTCTCTGTGCAATGCACATGCTATATGTTCACTTGCATAGATGGCTTAATACGTAAGCTAAACCGATGACTACATATAGCTCATACATTGGGTCATTTGTCCTAAGAAGGTTAAGCCACCTGAACTTTTAGCTTTAGTTACAAATAAGTTGCTGAATGCTCTAACATTTTTGGGTTTTTATTATATCTAATTCTGAAACATGTAATATTTTTATTTCATAGCTTAACATATACCTTTCAGTTTCATACCATATTTTTGTAATGTACTCCCTCTATATCAAAATATAAGACGTTGGATTATTTGTTTCTGCACGTTTTAGTTTCAGACCATATTTTTGTGAGTCACAGCTTAAAAAAATATGTGCTAGCTAGGGACATGAATTTAAATGAAACTATAGATTGAGTCACAACTTAAATCAAAAAACTTTTAGTTCATGTACTTGTGCTTATGCTTTAGACATTTACTTGTGAAACTCTCTTGGTCCCCCAGTTACATGCTTGCTGACACAGTATCGCTACAGTTAGTCTAGCGATAGTTCTTATTAAGAATGGGGCTGGAATAATGGTATGGCGTATGGTATCTTGGACTCATGAACTAGAACTAATTTATTTTTTGATTTCTTGATTGCAGGATCCAAAGAACTAGCTTGACTGGACTCTAGATCACGGACAGTTTAGTCTTGGCACTTAATTAGGATGGCTAAATTACATTTGAGTTTTGTTTGATGGATATTTGCTACGAGAATTATGAATCTACATATTATACATATTGTTTTGAATATTGTAATTGAATGCCTGTATTTTTTTTTACGATTGCAATAGGCTATTACAACAACCCACTTTCGGTTGCCACATGTTAGCACCACGAAAAGTTTAAATTGTCGCAATAGTTTTCGGCTACAAATATTTCACCCGTTGTGATACTTATTTATCACCACTAAAACTAGTATGTTGCAATTTTCTGTTACATAACGATCGGAATATTTGTTGCCATAAGTTAATGCCACAAGTGTAGCGGTTCGTAGCAAAATGCCTAGTGCCACGAAAACAAAGATTGTTGCCATAGTTTATTGCCACAATTGACTATTGCCACGGAAGAGTATGCGCCACAAAACGAACGTCGTTGGTATAGGTTGTCGCCACAAATGTCTATCGCCACAAGCTATCAGTCGCCATGATTCGCTACATGTTGCATTAAAGCTATCTCCACAAAGCAAATTGTGGCATCAGGTAAGTGTTGCCACGAGAAAACATGTGGTAACTTACCACATGGTTGTTGCAATAGCACACTTTATTTCCACGATTGCTTTTTTGCAGCAATAACCTATTACCATGTGTCCAGTCGCAACGGCTGCCAACGAATGTTGTTTCGTGGCAATAGGTACTTATCGCCACAAATCGGCATGTATTGCGACGAAAGATTTTGTTGCAATAGACCCGAATCCTTGTAGTGAATCAAGGCAGCCAATTGTTTGGATGCACCCTAGACCTTGAGATGCCACACGGCTCCACAAATACTGTACAACATATCATAAACGAAATCAACATCAATACACGAGATGAGGCGAGACTGTTAGAGCACCGAGAAGCTGCCACTACCTATATGTGGCCTGCGCAGGATTTTCTTTTTTTGGAGAGAAGCAGGAGATTTGGATGGATCAGATTGGAAAGCAAACCATCTTTGGGTGTCCTTCCTTGCATCTGGCATAGCTCGCTGAGAAGTTCTCGGGCGGTGGTGCCTCCTTGGCGTCTTCTCTTCCCTCATCGAGGCTCTGGCATGGAAGGGAAGAAGGTACTACCGCGGCACCGATCTGCATCGCCAGGAAGGTTATGGAAGGGAGGCGAAAAGGGGAGATGCGTTCGAACCATGAGCTCCATCGCCATGGCCTACACCGCCACCGGCCGCACGGGGATGAGAAGCTTTGGTGCGTCATCCTCTCACAACAAACTCGCAGCCTACATAGGATGTCAGCCCGATTAACAACAACGCGCCCATGTCGGTTTGCGGAGTAGCGGCCTGGTTATGTTGGGCCGTCCCGTGAACGCACTCCTCAGCAGCAACACTCCACAGTAACATTGTTTGAGATTCAGAATTATAAACACAGCCAGTAGCATCAAATTTTATAAATCATGAGCACACATATGTACATTGATAATAACGTGAGACATGTGAGTACATGTATACAGTATACTAACCTGGTAATCGTGAGCTTTATTCGAAAAATTGCCCCAAGCAACCCAGCAGAACCAGTTCCACTACCTAATACTCCCTCCGTTCGGAATTACTTGTCGCAGAAATGGATGTATCTAGATGTATTTTAGTTCTAGATACATCCATTTCCGAGACAAGTAATTCCGAATGGAGGGAGTATGTGTTAGAGGAAAAGGTTTGCAAATCTGCTTGAGGATTCCCCGAGCCAGCCTAATGTTCTGCGGCGAATTAGGAACCAACAAAAAGCAGTATCATCAACCAAAAACAGTCTGACTTAGTAGTACCGGATAGAAGATGTGAGGAAGGAAAGACGATAAAGTCATAGTGGAAACATGGCAAGAAGCATGCATGACTAACGGAGGAGAGGAGCAAAGTGGAGATTATATACACGCCTCGTTGAATAAATGGAGAAGATGAATAGATGAATTAGCATCAGAATCGATATGCGATAATCAATCCTTAATGAGTGGCGTACATCGATTGCCATTAATTAAGGCCTCGAACGTCCTCAATCACCGGTGGTTTCTTTCCTTCGCCTGGGCGAGTTGGCTGCGTTTTCCATCTCATGCCCGTAGGGCCCAAACAATGTAAAAGCTCCGAATTTGTTCTAGGAGCAGCGGCCCAATCGTGTAGCGCTCTGTTTTCGCGAGCGGAACCTATGTGGGATTGAAACCACATTAAACGGCCACAAACAGTCAGAAGTGCAGATCGGACGATCAAAAATACACGTGGGTATGATAGCAAGAAGTGCATGCATAATCGTGGTGAATTCATTGAAATCAAGGCAGCCAATTGTTTGGATGCACCGTAGACCTTGAGATGCCACACGGCTCCACAAATACTGTACAACATATCATAAACGAAATCAACATCAATACACGGGATGAGGCGAGACTGTTAGAGTAATCGAGAAGTCGCCACTACCTATATGTGGCTGCGCAGGATTTTCTTTTTTGGAGAGAAGCGGGAGATTTGGATGGATCAGTTGGAAAGCAAACCATCTTTGGGTGTCCTTCCTTGCATCCGCATAGCTCACGAGAAGTTCTCATGGTGGTGCCTCCTTGGCGTCTTCTCTTCCCTCATCGAGGCTCTGCCATGAAAGAGAAGAAGGTACTACCGCGGCACCGATCTGCATCGTCAGGAAGGTTATGGAAGGGAGGCGAAAAGGGGAGATGCATTCGAACCATGAGCTCCATCGCCATGGCCTACACCGCCACCGGCCGCACGGGGATGAGAAGCTTTGGTGCGTCATCCTCTCACAACAAACTCGCAGCCTACATAGGGTGTCAGCCCGATTAACAACAACGCGCCCATGTCGGTTTGCGGAGTAGCGGCCTGGTTATGTTGGGCCGTCCCGTGAACGCACTGTGACGAGGCAAAAAAAGGTACCACAGGACGCCGGGGTAATATGGACTCTCAGTAAGTTTGATCGGAGGGTTGAGGATGTCAAATCGATGTGAGGAGGCGTAGCTAGCTGAGTTTTACTGTTTAGTAATAATATAAAGGAGAAAATAAATAAATAAATAAAACACACTAAAAAGGAAGGAGAAAGGAAAGAGGGACGCACACCGACAGGCAGGCATCGATGGAGATGAAAGTCTTCTTCATCCTGGAGAGTTATATAACCCCCTCATTTTCCAAGCCCAAACCCACACCTCTCACTACTCCCACCCCTACCACCACCTCCAGGAACAGCGAGGTCCAGGGCTCGAGATCGAGATCCCGGCCAGGCAGCAATGGCAGGGACGGTGACTGTGCCCGGATCGTCGGTGCCATCGACGCCGCTGCTCAAGGACGAGCTGGACATCGTGATCCCGACCATCCGCAATCTCGACTTCCTCGAGATGTGGCGCCCCTTCTTCCAGCCGTACCACCTCATCATCGTCCAGGACGGCGACCCCAGCAAGGTCATCAAGGTTCCCGAGGGCTTCGACTACGAGCTCTACAACCGCAACGACATCAACCGCATTCTCGGCCCCAAGGCCTCATGCATCTCCTTCAAGGACTCCGCGTGCCGCTGCTTCGGCTACATGGTCTCGAAGAAGAAGTACGTCTTCACCATCGACGACGACTGCTTCGTAAGTTCCTTTGTAACTTTACCTCTGTGCACAAAGCCAAATTACTCTCGTTTCCTAGTCGCTCCTGCTGGCGATTGTTCGAATTCTGCGCGGATCTGTGGGAAAATTAGGATTGTTGCCCCGGATCTGGGTCTCCTTCGTTCTAATTTCTCCAGATCTGGCTTGATCAGATCTGGATCTAGGAACCCGCAATCAGTCAGCTCAACAATAAAGTGTAGCCTGTCAGATCCTCAGCCGTATCAGATTTGAGCAGCAGCTGCTTCTGGGACACAGACAAGCAGCCTCGGCCTTGCTTGCATTGGCTGGTTGAGGATCCAGTAAAGTGATCTCTGTGATCGTAGTATAATTAATTTTCTCCATCTGATGCATGTGGTAGGTAGCCCATCTGTGAAGAGTCTTTTTTTCATCTGGTTAGAAGTTCTAGTTTATGTGATTCGGTCGTGTAACACGAGTTGGCATATTCAGTTAGTAACCAAACAACGCAATGAAAGTATTTAGTGTCAGTTTCAGTTGGTCCACGATATTTGCTTCAGATCCGATAAACACCGTTGTAGGTCAATTTCAGTTTAGTCTCTGTAATTGTTTCGATTGTAAAAGAACAATGCTTCATCCTTTTGAGCTCCACACCATATGGTCTCCACTAGATCTTGCCTTTCCTGATGAAGCAATCAAGTGGGAGTAAACTGTTGTATTCTTCCGATCAGTGTCTTGTGTGTTGCTTCAACTGAAATTTATTGGTCCTCTTTGGATATAGGTGGCCAAGGACCCATCTGGCAAAGACATCAATGCTCTTGAGCAGCACATCAAGAACCTCCTCAGCCCGTCCACACCGTTTTTCTTCAACACCTTGTATGACCCCTACCGTGAAGGCGCGGACTTTGTCCGTGGATACCCCTTCAGCCTTAGGGAGGGTGCCCCCACTGCGGTCTCTCATGGCCTTTGGCTGAACATCCCTGACTATGATGCACCCACACAGATGGTCAAGCCTCGTGAGAGGAACAGCAGGTACTGCATTTTGTTAGCAATGCTGATCTGCTGCTAATCAGCAATCATTGTATTGCATCAAGAATTGCTGTTGATCTCTTATATTTTGTTCAGGTATGTTGATGCCGTCCTGACTATTCCCAAGGGAACACTGTTCCCCATGTGTGGCATGAACCTCGCCTTTGACCGTCAGCTCATTGGCCCTGCAATGTACTTTGGCCTCATGGGTGATGGCCAGCCTATTGGTCGCTACGATGATATGTGGGCTGGATGGTGCGTCAAGGTATGTATTTATTTAACTGAACTACAACTTGTATTTACACTTAACTTTAGAAATGAAATCTTTTCATCTAAAAAAAAGGAACTGAAGAAATGAAACTGATACAACTGTGTAAACTTCAGGTCATCTGCGACCACTTGAGCCTTGGAGTGAAGACTGGCCTGCCATACCTGTGGCACAGCAAGGCTAGCAACCCATTTGTCAACTTGAAGAAAGAGTACAAGGGCATCTTCTGGCAGGAGGACATCATCCCCTTCTTCCAGAACGCCACCCTCTCCAAGGAGTGTGACACAGTCCAGAAGTGCTACATCTCACTCTCGGAGCAGGTCAAGGAGAAGCTTGGCAAGATTGACCCTTACTTCGTGAAGCTTGCTGATGCCATGGTCACCTGGATCGAGGCCTGGGACGAGCTGAACCCATCTGATGCTGTCGTTGCTGCTGGGAACGGCAAGACAGCAGCCAAGTAGGCTGGCTGGGGAGCCAAGAGTGTATGGTTGGGGCCTAGATATAGCTCTTTTTGAGAAAGAGATTACTGAAGCAGCTTTTATAATTCTTTCATGTTATGCTGGTGGTTCTTTTGTAGCTGGACAAGGATTTGTTATCATTTACATAATTCAAGACAATAATATTTATCATGTATTTTTGAGAAATCAAGCACTCTTTGTTATTGTCGTGAAATTATTTTCGTTGAGCATCACTCATTTGTTCTTTGGCTTAATTTTCCCTAACGAGAAAATAATCTGTTTTTTAATCACGCACTGACAAACACGCCAGGGGGTGGGGACGGATAGCGAGGAAGGACTGCAGCAATGGCGACCAGCGGCGTGCCCGCGATTGGTGCAATTCCGTTCTTCACTTTTATTCTCGACTCCCCAGCCTTTTACTTTTACTGTTCTCCCCTTTATTCTTGACTCCCCAGCCTTTTACTTTTATTGAAGGGTTGGACGTGCTTTGTTGCGGTTTTCATAATGTTTTTGCTCCCTCTGTTTTAAAATGTAAAGTGTATTAGTTATTTAGAAAGTTAAAGCTTTTTATTTGTAGAGAAATATACCAATACCCATATTATCAAATTAGTATCATTAGATTCATCATGAAATGAATTTTATATTTTATTTATTTAGTAGAATCGTGGATGTTGAGATATTCTTGGCTTTGAACTTGGTCAAAGTTAAAAAAAACTTGACTTATCAAAAAACAAATACACCTTATATTTTGGAATGAGTGAGTATTTCGTTTGGTGAGTGTGAGAGATGATGAAATGTGTTTTTCTTCTTTTTATAATGCAGTGTTTTGATGGGTCTTAGTATGATTTTATGTTATTTGCTAATCAATCTATACTTATGTGCGGTATAAGTTTCTACGTCGGTGTCTGCACTTACTATATTTCGTACTATATTTGTACTATAATATTACTTCATCCGTTTTGTTATATTTGATGTATTTATTTTTTGATAAAATTTCACAATCCAAGGTACATTTCCTTTAATTCCATACTACAATATTAATCTATCCGTTTCTTTATATATGGTGTATTTGTTTTTGATAAAATTTCACAATCTAAGGTACATTTCTTCTAATTTTGATTTTAGCCCTAAAAAAAGTATCTCCCCTATGATTGTTGATTGCATGTACATCTCCTTTTAGAGAAAAAAAAGAAATTATCTCTTTTCTGATTACGTGTATCTCTTTTTTTACCAGGCTAAATGATTTGCTTATAATCAACTAATTAGTTGTCGGGGGGATGGCCCCCAGACAGGCAACGGAACCCGGATCCTTTCCAAAAACATCGGGGCAAGCAAAGCCCCTCAATCTGGCTCGCCCTGGCCGGCTCCCCAGCGCGACCCGGCCAAGCGCCGCAACCCGGCCGGCTGGCTGGCGCATGCCAACCGTCCGCGAGAAGTCAACCCACGGCGACAAGTAAGCATGGCTACAGTGCGCCCCCTTTGCTCCGGCCCTGATGGGCGCGGCTGCCGTGCCGACCAAGCCACTGCCCGGAGCGGGCAGCGCCTCGGAGGCACAACTCTGTAGCAAGGCGGCGCTGCCGTCCCACGACGTCGGGCGAGGCATGCCACAATACCCAAAGAAGTCGTCGCACTGCGTTCAGCCCTGCAGACGCCGCACCGACGGACCCGGCGGCCCCCACTGTCGGCTCCTAGACACTGACGCCAGGGCCCCACGCCCATGTATCTTTACCATTGTAACCACGGGGGGCCAGCCTATAAGACCCCCGGAGCCCCTCCATGCAGAGGGTCGATTCTCTAGTTTAGCACAAACACACATCCACCCATATATAGGAGAAGCAATGCATGCATTGGCCTGTCTTCCTCCCCTCGAACAACTCTAGGAGCAAGCCTGTATCCACTTCATATAAACCATATTCGGTAGTACTAAGGGGTATTATCTCTTCGGAGAGCCCCGAACCTGGGTACGTCTCGTGTCTCACACTTGTGCGTGCCAACCTCGCCTATGGAGCCCACCGGTGCCCTTGTGTCTGTCCCCTCTTTTAGCCATCCTATGGCATCTGCCGTGAGATCACCACGGCGCTTAAGCGCCACCGTGGGGCAGCTAAGCGGCACCGGCGGGTCACGTTCTGCACGGGCCTTCACCAACTCCGGCGGGCGCATCATGCACGACTTGGTTCCCGCGCTCGACGCGGAGCCGACCGGCTTCGCCGGCTCGTCTGTCGTCCCCTTTGGCGCGTGCGCGTCTCCGTTGCGCTCGTCCCCCAAGAGTACCCCAGCGAGGTGCACGACGTCACCGACTCGCCCGTCCCCCTCGCCCGCGACATCTCTTGGAGGACCTCTGCACCCGTGTGGAGGTGCTTGTTACTAATTCCGGCTCCACCTCGTCCAGCGCCGCGAAGAAGGCCTCCGCGGTTAATGCTGCAGCCGCTCACGCCAGCACGATCAACCCGCTGCGCGCCATACTGCAGAACCTCAGCATCCCCATCACCACTGACGTCGACTCCACCCATGCCATGGCCCGGCTCGACGAGGAACGCGTGCGCCTGCTAGACGAGGCCACGACGCGTGCTGCTACGTAGCGCCGACTGGAGTCCGTCCAGCGGGAGTGCGACGCCGCGTATGGCTTCATGTTGGCCACGCCTGAACCCAGCCGGGTCACCGAGGTGCGGACTCGCAGCGCTGCCATCGGCCGCGCGCTGGGTGCAGTCCCGCCCGTCTACGAAACCACCGTCAAGAACATGAACACCGTGGAGGCGACCGCTGTGGGCGGGGAGCACCTGCAGGGCGATAAGCCACAGGAGCGCCTGCAGCGCATGTGTGAACTCCTCACCGCTGCGAACACACAGTAGGACTGCCTCAACGCCCCCGCGGCATCCGTCTCACGCCATACCAGGGACACCGAGCAGCAGAACACGACGTCCTCCCCGCACCCCAGTGAAGCCCAGTCCGGGAAGACCCGAACCCGGCGTGGCTGCGCCCTGACGGCTGGCGACGACCTGGGCAATGAGCCGGCTCCTGATGCCCAGCGCGGCAAGATCTCCTGATAGAGGCGAAGGTGTCCCGATGTTTCGGTGAGATAGCTATCGTTTTCAGTGGGAGTCGACCTTGACGATCCGACTACGAACGTGCGAGATGTCGCGCCTTAGAAATCGCTAAACCAACTTCCGAGGGGTTATTGACCACGCCGGAGCACGATCAACCTGATCACGAGGGTCTATTTCTTGCAAGCAAACGAAGAACAAGCAAGAAACTAATATTGCAATCTGGATATTGCAAATATAAGATGAAAGCTTTATTGATCAAGGTGCGCTTCTTTGACGTCTTTGTCTGGTCGTTGAACATAAACGAAGTACGCGCAGTTGCAGCTATGCTGAACTTTTAATCCAAACAAAACCCAAAGTCTAAACGACGCCCTAAGGGCTGTATATATGGAGGAAGAAGGGGGGGGGATTTCGTGGCCCTTGGGGGAGGGGTCCGAAACCAGCCCTATCTCTTGTTTCCCCACACATACGGGCTCTAAAAACAGCCTATACTTATGTATTTCGAAATTACATGGGCCTGGCCCAAAAATAAGATGAAGCAGCACCTATAATAGCCTCTGGATGAAATTTGTGAAGTGGCATCTTGTATATTTCGTCCAAGACTTCATGCACTCATTACAGTGGCTTTAAAGTCCTGAAATCATCGCTTGAAACTCCGTTCTTGTTGTTGGGGAACGTTGCAGAAAATTAAAATTTTTCCTATGGTTTCACCAAGATCCATCTATGAGTTCATCTAAGCAACGAGTCATGGGAAAGAGATTGCATCTACATACCACTTGTAGATCGCGTGCGGAAGCGTTCACTAGAACGTGGATGATGGAGTCGCATCAGCCGTGATCCAAATCACCGATGACCGAAAGTGCCGAACGGACGGCACCTCCGCGTTCAACACACATACGGAGGGATGACGTCTCCTCCTTCTTGATCCAGCAAGGGGAAGGAGAGGTTGAAGAAGATGGCTCCAGCAGCAAAGACGACGGCGTGGTGGTGGTGGAGCAGCAGTACTCCGGTAGGGCTTCGCCAAGCTCGTGACGGAGGAGGAAGAAGTGTAGTAGGGGGAGGGAGGCGCCATAACTTCAGGGGTGCGGCTACCCCCTCCCCCTCCCTTTATATAGGCCCCCAGGGGGGGCGCCGGCCCTTGGAGATCCAATCTCCCAAGGGGGGCGGCGACCAAGGGGGGTGGAGTGCCCCCCAAGGCAAGTGGGCGCCCCCGCTAGGGTTTCAACCCTAGGCGCAGGGGGTGGGCCAAGGGGGGCGCACCAGCCCACTATGGGCTGGTTACCCTCCCCACTTCAGCCCATGGGGCCCTCCGGGATGGGTGGCCCCACCCGGTGGACCCCCGGGACCCTTCCGGTGGTCCCGGTACAATACCGGGTGACCCCGAAACTTTCCCGATGGCCGAAACAACACTTCCTATATATAATTCTTTACCTCCGGACCATTTCGGAACTCCTCGTGACGTCCGGGATCTCATCCAGACTCCGAACAACATTCGTTTACTGCATACTCATATTCATACAACCCTAAGCGTCACCGAACCTTAAGTGTGTAGACCCTACGGGTTCGGGAGACACGTGAACATGGCGAGACGGCTCTCGGGCAATAACCAACAGCGGGATCTGGATACCCATGTTGTCTCCCACATGCTCCTCGATTATCTCATCGGATGAACCACGATGTCGAGGATTCAAACAACCCCGTATACAATTCCCTTTGTCAATCGGTATGTTACTTGCCCGAGATTTGATCGTCGGTATCCCAATACCTCGTTCAATCTCGTTACCGACAAGTCACTTTACTCGTACCATAATGCATGATCCCGTGACCAGACACTTGGTCACTTTGAGCTCATTATGATGATGCACTACCGAGTGGGCCCAGTGATACCTCTCCGTAACACGGAGTGACAAATCCCGGTCTCGATCCGTGGCAACCCAATGTACACTTTCGGAGATACCGTAGTGTACCTTTATAGTCACCCGATTCGTTGTGACGTTTGGTACACCCAAAGCACTCCTACGGTATCCGGAGTTACACGATCTCATGGTCTAAGGAAGAGATACTTGACATTGGAAAAGCTCTAGCAAAACGAACTACACGATCTTGTGCTATGCTTAGGATTGGGTCTTGTCCACCACATCATTCTCCTAATGATGTGATCCCGTTATCATTGACATCCAATGTCCATAGTCAGGAAACCATGACTATCTATTGATCAACGAGCTAGTCAACTAGAGGCTCACTAGGGACATATTGTGGTCTATGTATTCACACGTGTATTACGATTTCCGGATAATACAATTATAGCATGAATAAAAGACAATTATCATGAACAAGGAAAAATAATAATAATCCTTTTATTATTGCCTCTAGGGCATATTTCCAACACTTGTTTCCCTTGCGCATGCCATCATCTCCATGCTTGTTCTTGCTCCAATGTTCATCCTTCTCCGAGCTAGTACCTTCATTTGTAAGCAAAACAAATGTATCCAATTTAGGTAGCACCATATTCTCATGAACATTAGAATCATTACCAAGAAACAAAAGTACCTGGTAATTTAATTGGCGTGCACGAGCTCTAGTAATTGGTCCAGTATGTATAGTAGCAGGGGCTATTGGTGTAACAATGGTATTGATGTCCTCATCATCCACCCCTTATTGAAATGAAGTTGTCCTCAATGGAAGCTCATCTTCCTCACCCACATAAGGCTTCAAATCTGCAATTGCTAAAAGTGGGACTAACCCCAAAATCCGCAGGCAGCTCAAGTTTATATGCATTATCATTTATTTTCTCTAACACCTTAAAGGACCATCAGCATGTGGCATTAGCTTTGATTTGGGCAAATCAGGAAATCTATCCTTACGCAAATGTAACCAAACAAGATCTCCAGGTGCAAACACAACATGTTTTCTACCCTTATCTCCAGCAAGTTTATATTTAGTATTCATATGCTCAATGTTTTCCTTAGTTAACTCATGCACTTTTAAAATCAATTCAGCACGTTGTTTAGCATCAAAATTAACCTTCTCCGAAGATGGAAGAGGCAACAAATCAATAGGTGCACGAGGTAGGAAACCATACACAATTTCAAAAGGGCACATCTTAGTAGTAGAATGCAATGAACGATTATAAGCAAATTCAATATGAGGCCAGTATTCTTCCAACATTTTCTTATTATTCCTCAAAACAGCCCTAAGCATAGTAGACAATGTTCTATTGACTACTTCAGTTTGTCCATCAGTTTGGGGGTGACAAGTAGTACTAAAAAGCGATTTAGTCCCCAACTTAGCCCATAAACATCTCCAAAAGTGGCTAAGAAATTTAGTATCATGATCTGAAACAATAGTATTTGTCACACCATGCAAGCGAATAATTTCACGAAAGAACAAATCAACAACATTAACAACATCATCGCTTTTATGACATGGTATAAAGTGTGCCATTTTCAAGAATCTGTCCACGACAACAAATATGCTATCTCTCCCCTTCTTTGTTCGAGGTAAACCTAAAACAAAGTCCATAGATATATCCTCTCAAGGAACACTAGGTACAGGAAAAGGCATATATAAACCATGAGGATTGAGTCGTGACTTAGCTTTTTGACATGTAGTGCAGCGAGCAACAAAACGCTCAACATCCCGTCTCATCTTTTGCCAAAATAAATGTGTAGCAAGTACGTCCTCCGTCTTCTTCATGCCAAAGTGTCCCATTAATCCTCCTCCATGCGCCTCCTACAACAAGAAAAGACGAACGGAGCTAGCTGGAATGCATATCTTGTTAGCACGGAACACAATTACATCATTAACGACGAACTTGTTCCATGTTCTTCCTTCTTTACAATTCTGCATTACATCTTTAAAATCAACATCATGCACATATTGATCTTTGATGGTCTCCAAACCAAATATTTTGAAGTCAAGTTGTGAAAGCATAGTATAGCGACAAGACAATGCATCAGCAATAACATTTTCTTTACCCTTCTTGTGTTTAATGACATAAGGGAAAGTCTCAATGAATTCAACCCATTTAGCATGTCTACGATTCAATTTGGCTTGACTTTTAATATGCTTCAAAGATTCATGATCAGAATGTATAACAAATTCTTTGGGCCATAAATAACGTTGCCATGTTTCTAAAGTCCGAACAAGAGCATATAATTCTTTATCATAAGTTGAATAATTCAGACTAGGCCCACTCAATTTTTCAGAAAAGTATTCAACAGGTTTACCATCTTGTAATAACACACCTCCTAATCCAATTCCACTAGCATCACATTCAAGCTCAAAAGTCTTATTAAAATGAGGAAGTTGGAGTAAAGGAGCATGTGTCAACTTATCTTTCAATACCGTGAAGGCTTCTTCCTGTGCGGTACTCCAAACAACAGGCACATCCTTCTTTGTAAGCTCATTGAGAGGTGCAGCAATGGTGCTGAAATCTCTCACAAAACGCCTATAGAATCCAGCGAGGCCAAGAAAACTCCTCACTTGTGTGACCATTTTAGGCTACGGCCAACTCGCAATAGCTTCAATCTTGGGTGTATCAACTTCATTTACCTGTGGAGTAACAACATAGCCCATAAAAGATACCCGGTCTGTGCAAAAGGTGCACTTCCCAAGGTTACCAAACAAACGTGTATCACGTAGAGCAATAAAAACAGAACGCAAATGTTCCAAATGTTCCTCCAAAGATCTGCTATAAATCAGTATATCATCAAAATAGACTACCACAAATCATCCAATGAAAGCACGTAAAACTTCGTTCATTAATCTCATGAAAGTACTAGGTGCATTAGTTAACCCAAAAGGCACGACTAACCACTCATATAATCCAAACTTAGTTTTAAATGTTGCTTTCCATTCATCTCCCGATTTCATACGAATTTGATGGTATCCACTACGCAAATGAACTTTGGAGAATATTGTAGAGCCACTCAATTCATCAAGCATGTCATCTAGCCTAGGAATAGGATGACGATAACAAATAGTAATATTATTAATGCCTCTACAATCAACACACATACGCGACGTGCCATCCTTTTTGGCACTAGTATAATAGGAACAACACAAGGACTAAGAGATTCACGTATATAACCTTTGTCGAGCAGCTCCTGTACTTGACGCATAATCTCCTTCGTCTCCTCTGGATTGGTACGGTATGGTGCACGGTATGGCAGCGAAGCACCGGGAATTAAGTCAATCTGATGCTCAATCCCTCGAATATGTGGTAATCCCGGTGGCACGTCTTCTGGATAGACGTCAGCAAACTTCTGCAAAATGTTAGTGACAGCAGGATGCAAAGAGGAAGGTACATCCTCGAAAGAAAATAATGCCCCTTTGCACACAAAAGCATAGCAAACAGATTTGCTGAAATCTAGATCATCAATATCAAATTTGGTGGCAAGTAAACATGCACTTTTTGATTAGATTTCAGAAGCAACACTAAATGGTTTATTATTAGGCTTCATTCGTTGCTGAAATGATAGAATTCTTGGGACTTGGCAGAATTTTTCACCTCGCGAAAAAAAACAGACGAGGCGGGCCGGGGCGATGGGATGGGCCGCGGGGGAGCTGGGCCTGGATCTGGGCAGACGGGAGGCGCGGATCGGGTTTTCCCGATCTCCGACGACGGGCGGGCGCTGTCCCGCTGGCGAGGGGAGGCGCCAGCGATGGCGGGCGCTGCGAGGAGGGAGCAGCGGATCCGGGCGGAGGCGGCGGATCCGGCCACGGGAAGCGCCGCGATGGCGACGGGAGCGGGATGGCGGCGGAGGCGGGCGGCGTCGACGAGGTCCCGCGAGGCGGCGGGCGCGGTGCCAACCGGGCGGCGGAGAGCGGTCGGGGAGGCGCGGAGCGGTGCGGCGGCGACGGAGCCGGGGACTCAAGGGCGGGTTTAGCGGGCTTGCCAAGCGGGACGGCGCTGGGAGGCCACGTGGCGGGCGGCCACTAGCTGCGGGCGGCGGCGGGTTTCGTCCGCCGACCGGACGTGTCCGGCGCGCGGAGGAAGACGAGGCTAGGGTTTGGGGGGATTAGACCGCGAATTTCGGGGGATGGGCATATTTATAGATAGAGGGAGCTAGGAGAGTCCAAATGGGGTGCGGTTTTCGCCCACACGATCGTGATCGAACGACCGAGAGCATGGAGGGGAGTTTGCTGGGTTTTGGGCCACTTTGGAAGGGGTGTTGGGCTGCACACAAAAGAGGCTTTACGGTTACCCGGTTAACCGTTGGAGTACCAAACGGACTCCAAGTGGCACGAAACTTGACAGGCGGTCTACCGGTGCTATACCAAGGCCGCTTGGCAAACCTCGGTCCATTCCGAGAACGTTTAATACCCGCACAAAAGAAGAGGCAAAAAGGGGGCGCCGGGAGACATAGGAGTGCCGGATTGCAAAACGGACAACGGGGAAAATGCTCGGATGCATGAGACGAACACGTATGCAAATGCGATGCACATGATGACATGATATGAAATGCAGATGATGACATGGCAAAGTGCAACACACAAGCACATGACATGGCAAGGACGGCAAATAACTGGCGGACACCTGGCGCATCGAATCCGGCGCGTTACAACACTCCTCCACTAACAAGAGATCTCGTCCTTAGATCTTAGGACCGAGACGGAAGGGAAAGGGAAGAGGTGAAACAAGAACTCAAGAGAAGAAGCAAGGAATCGAGAGCACTCGAGGAGAAGAGAGGAACGACGAGAATGCCGAGAATCGAAAGCTCACGGAATCAGATAGACTATGAAATCACTCAGGTTAGAATGAGATGAGAAACGAATAAGACTGAAAGGATTTAGGAAGCACTCCGGCTGAAGCATGGAGGGCTAGAACACGAGCTTCAGAGGATGGAATGATACTTGATGAACTCTTGAAGAATGAATTAAATCATGAAGAACCACCATGAAGAACTCTGGTGAACAAAGGATGATGAGATAGAAATGAAGGATGAAAGAATAAGATTAAGCCTTGCGGTGATTTAGATGGAGGTTCCGACGAAATGGCCGAGGAAATAATTGAACTCCGGAAAAGAAAAGATGAAAACACTTGGAACTAGAATTTATTCCTCAAGAACAAACTCCGAAGGAAGGGATTACTCACTTTGAGGAAATAAGAATAAGATTTATTGTATGCTTATCCTTCATCAAATTAAATTGATGACAAGCAATGGATTTTTGCATATTACTTATTCTTCTTGAAAAAGAATTAAGGGGAATATAGCACAAAACTTGAGAAAGGTCTTCATGAACCACCGGTACGATTGGAAAGAACGACTGGATTAATATGATACTCAAAGAAAAAGAATCTTGAACGAACCATCGTAAGAATTTGGAAATGACCGAAAGAGAATGAATCACCGGAAGAATTAGAGAAGCACGGAGATACTTGAGGGAATTAAAATGCAAGAGAACAAAGAGATCGCGAACTGATAGAAGAATACTTGAACGAAGCACCGGAAGAATATTGAGACGAACGAAGGGGCACGAATATGGAATAATTGGAGAACGAATTTGAAAACTTGGAACGAAGCAATATTTCGAAAAGATGACCTCCGGATGATCGAGAGGGAAAGCAACACCTGAAATACTCCGGATGGATGAAAAGAATTTGCACGATTGAAAACAATTTGAGAGGATAACATCGAGCTAGCACCGCGAATCTCCGGTAGAACGGACAAGATTTAGAGGGAAAACTCTTCTTCTATCTTGAAATGACGACGAGGAACACCACCAAAATAACTGAGGTACTCCGGTAGAATGAAAAGCGAAAGAGGTTGAGTCAACAATGAAATGGTTCGAAATCGATCTTGGAAAAGGCAAGTGACTGATGATATTCATTCTTACGTCACACTTGAAAAGAATGAGAATAACTCCGGGGGAATTAGAAGAGTCAGGTAAGATCCTGGGAAAAGACCTGTGGGTTAGGGCCCACTAAAAGAAAAAAAACATCGTTGGAAAGGGTTGTTGAACAGATAGATGATGTGCCGGAACAACTGAAATATATGAATGAGTTGACAACCTCGAATTAATTGGAACACAGACGAATCTTCTGAGATGTCTTAAACACTCCGGAACGAGAGGCGAACAAGCAAGGAGAACACTTGATCCAAGGAAAAGAATATGATCAACACCGAAAAACTTGAATTGAGTGCACTGAAAAAAAAGGGATGAAGAATGACGAACAAGACGAGAATTCACCGGTTGAAATAACTGAGGGAAGACTGAAAAAGGTTCCACATGAATGAAATTGATGGTCGAAAAAGACTCAGGCTCCGGGAATAATAGGGTGGGAGGGTGGGAAAACAAAGACAACTTGGAAGGGGAAACCGACGAATATCTTGAAGAGAAAACACCGGTTGAAATCATTGAGGAAAGAAAGCAAAGACTTCGTACGAGTAGGATGGATACTCAATTACGGACTCCGGATTCGAGAAGACAAAAGGGTGGGCGGGTGGGAAAAGAAGACAACGGAGGATTGAACTTGGCGAAGAAGAAGAGGCTCGAGTCAACTTGACGGGAAATGCACCGGATGCAAAGATCTGAGAAACAACGATCGAAAAACCAACTGCGTGATCCTAAAGAAAATTTTTGAAGGGGAAGAGGAGTAATTCAAAACACCTACGTAAAGATTCCTCACCAGAGCGACGAAGGGGCTGAGGAGTAAAAAGAAATCCTACTCTCCGATATAACTAGACTCCGAAAATAGTTTTCTTCTAGACTCAACAACGGCCAAACTACACGATCAAACAAGGGGGCTCCTAGGGTCGGTCGAGGCTCTCATACCAACTTGTCATGCCCAAGATGCGACCCTATCCTAAAGGAACTCGAAGGTCCCACCAAGGATAGAAGCGCATCTTGAAGACGCTTTTGCAAGGTGGATATCATTACATCAACATTACATAATAGATGGGGATACATACATAAGGCATACAATGCCACATGAATACAACAATACATCATACAAGATCAACATCCGACTACGGATGAAACATAAACAGAAACTCAAACAATATCCACCCTGCTAGCCCAGGCTGCCGACCTGGAACCTATCCCCTGATCGACGAAGAAGAAGGACTCCAAAACAAGCAAACATCGCTCTCACGTCATGATCATCGCATAACCTGTACCTGCAACTGTTGGTGTAGTAATCTGTGAGCCACGAGGACTCAGCAATCCCACTACCATGGGTATCAAAGACTAGCAAAGCTTAAAGAGGGTAAGGAAGGGGTAAAGTGGTGAGGTTGCAGCAGCGGCTAAGCATATATGGTGGCTAACATATGCAAATAAGAGCGATAAGAGAAACAAAGGAACGGTCGTCAACTAGTAATGATCAAGAAGTGATCCTGAGCTCCTACTTATGTCAGACATAACCCAGAAACCGTGTTCTCCTCTCGATCAACCCCGAAAAGAGACACTCACTTGCAGTTACCACGGTTGGTGTATTTTAGAAGAGTTTACTTCAAGTTTACTACAACCGGATATTAACAAATTCCCATCTCGCCACATAATCATGCACGGCTCTCGAAAGTTTATACCCTGCAGGGGTGTCCCAACTTAGCCCATGATAAGCTCTCATGTCAACGGCGAAGGATATTCCTTCTCCCGAGAAGAACCGACCAGTCTCGGAATCCCGGCTACAAGACATTTCGACGAATAAAACAAGACCAAAGAAAGCCGCCGGATGTCTTGAAACAAATCCCGATAGGAGCTGCACATATCTCGTTCTCAGGGCACACCGGATGAGCGAAGCGTACAGGAACCGACGTAACCCAAGTTGCCAAGGAATGGTCCCGCACGGTGCTCTAGTTTGGACCAACACTCGGAGGAGCACTGGCCCGGGGGGTAAAATAAAGATGACCCTCGGGCTCCGAAACCCAAGGGAAAAAGGGCTAGGTGAGGCAAATGGTAAAACCAATGTTGGGCCTTCTTTGGAGGAGTCTTATTCAAAGCGAACTGTCAAGGGGTCCCATAAATCACCCAACTGCGTTAGGGACGCAAAATCCGGGAACATAATACCGATATGACGGAAACTAGGGTGGCAAGAGTGGAACAAAACACCAGGCATAAGGCCGAGCCTTCCACCCTTTACCAAGTATATAGATGCATTAATAATATAAGAGATATTGTGATATCCCAACCAAAATCCTGTCCACCATGGAGCAATCTTCAACTTCACCGCCACTAGCAACGCTATAAGAGGGCTGAGCAAAAGCGGTAACATAGCCAAGCAACGGTTTGCTAGGAATGGTGTTAAAGGTTAGAGGTTCATGGCAATTTGGGAGGCTTGAGCAGCAAGTGATAGGTAGCGCATAGCGAAAAGAACGAAGCAACTAGCATAGCAATGATAGTAATGAGATCCAGGGTAGCGGTCATCTTGCCTGAAATCCGCAAGGAAGAAGAACGAGTCCATGAAGAAGATGAAGCCACGAAGACGAACCAAGCGTGAGACGAGCGAATCCTCACGATCGCATAGCAGAAACGGAACTATCGAGAAAAAGCACATAACATGGTAAACACACCACACATGAACAAGACATGATGCACAACCAAGCATGATGCATGACAAAGCTACGTGAAGCTACTCATGGCAAGAGATGATGCATACAAGAGCAACACATCAAAGCAAGTTTAAATGAGGCCGGAAGCAACATATAACAATTCCGGTAAGTCCTCATATGCAAATTTCGAAATTGGTCCATATCTGAATAAACCTTATGTTCAAGTTGTTAAACAGCAAGTTAAGATGCACCACGATGATCTACACGAAATTCTAGTCAAGTTACATATAAAGTTCATTAAATTCGGAGCTACGGCCTAGAAGATATGAGCAAAACAAGATAAGCATGACATTGATGCAAAATGCATACAAACATCAAGCAAACACCTCAAAGCATGGATTCAACATGATAATATGAAACTACATGCAATTCTAAGCAAGTTTCATATAGAGCACACTCAAAACGGAGCAACGGTTCAACACATACACATGAAACAAGGCATATTGCAAGCATCAAAACAACAAGCTACATCATCTTAACATGAGAACAAAAGGCATGGGCATGTACAGGTAAAGCATGACAAAATATGAACACTGAGATATCTCCAGAAATCACTAGAACATGCTCAAACACACATGGCAAGATTGCATATAATAACAGTTTCAGACTTATCAGGAAATAACATCAGGTTGCAATGTTTAGAGCTATCAAACATCACGTTACATGAACTTATAATGGCAAACAAAGGCATGGCATAATACTACTAAATGTATAGTACAAGAGTCCCTTACTGACCATCAGCCAAAAGGGCACAGAAAATATGATGGCGCCCATGTAAACATGGCAAGTTATATTACAGATTCATACATGGCAGGAACAACAATAAGTAGGCATGTTGGTGAGCTTGAAACACTCACCACAGAGCAATACATCGCATGGCAAGGCAACCAACAGTAAGAAGACATGTTTATGAAGCAAAGAATGACAAGATAAAGTTCATAGGGTGCATGGATCACTAGGAAATCACATGGAAAAACTGAACTTAATGTTAACAGGTTGACAGCAACATTTTTTAGCAACTTTGGAGCATGATTACAACAAGTTACTGTAGGCTATTAATGCAACCATGGGCATGTATGGATAGAGCATGACATGTGTAACAAAACATCCTTAGTAAACATATCCAGATTATGCATAGAATGACTTGTAGCAGCAGGTTAACATAGCATCATGATATAGCAGATTCAGACATGCAAAACAGCAACAGCAAGTACCCTAATTAACAAGCTTGATGCACTCACTACAGGAATCACAAAAATACATGGATATCACCCCTGTAAAGATGGCATGGCATAGCACAAAACACAAGTAGACATCAACCTAATAGGATGCACACATCAAATGCAACAAAAATGACAAATCATCAAGTTATAACAGTTTCAGCAGGTTAACATCATATAGCACTCTTGCAACGAAGATTCAGGCATCAAGATGAACTCAACTGAACATGATGCAATAGAATGAAATGATGTACTCATTGAGACGAACAATTTAAAATATTACACGTACGAAACAGAGCAGTGTGCAGCAAGTTAAGATGCGATGAAAATGGCACATAATAATAGAATTCTTGGGACAGCAGAATTTTTCACCTCGCGAAAAAAAAACAGACGAGGCGGGCCGGGGCGATGGGCTGGGCCGCGGGGGAGCTGGGCCTGGATCTGGGCCGGACGGGAGGCGCGGATCGGGCTCCTCCCGATCTCAAGACGACGGCGGCACGCTGTCGCCGGGGAAGGGCGACGCGTCTCTACAAATGGCGAGGCGCCGGCGATGGCGAAGCGCGCCAGCGAGGAAGAGGCAGCGGATCCGGGCGGAGGCGGCGGATCCGGCCACGGGAAGCGCCGGCGATGGCGACGGGAGCGGGACAGGGCGGCGGAGGGCGGGCGGCGCTGACGAGGTCCGGCGAGGCGACGACGTGGTGCAATGGGCGGCGAGAGCGGTTGGGAGGCGCGGAGCGGTGCGGGCGGCGACGGAGCCGGGGCTCAAGGGCGGGTTTAGCGGGCCGGGCGACGGCGCTGGGAGGCCACGTGGCGGGCGGCCACCGCTGCGGGCGGCGGGTTTCGTCCCCGAACCGGACGTGTCCGGGGCGCGGGTGGAAGAAGGCTAGGGTTTGGGGATTAGACCGCCAATTTCGGGGATGGGCATATTTATAGATAGAGGAGCTAGGAGAGTCCAAATGGGGTGCGGTTTTTCGCCCACACGATCGTGATCGAACGACCGAGAGCATGGAGGGAGTTTGCTGGGTTTTGGGCCACTTTGGAAGGGGTGTTGGGCTGCACACAAAAGAGGCTTTACGGTTACCCGGTTAACCGTTGGAGTACCAAACGGACTCCAAATTGCACGAAAATTGACAGGCGGTCTACCGATGCTATACCAAGGCCGCTTGGCAAACCTCGGTCCATTCCGAGAACGTTTAACACCCGCACAAAAGAAGAGGCAAAAAGGGGGGCGCCGGGAGACATAGGAGTGCCGGATTGCAAAACGGACAACGGGAAAATGCTCGGATGCATGAGACGAACACGTATGCAAATGCGATGCACATGATGACATGATATGAAATGCAGATGATGACATGGCAAAGTGCAACACGCAAGCACATGACATGGCAAGGACGGCAAATAACTGGCGGACACCTGGCGCATCGAATCCGGGGCGTTACACCGGGCCTTTCTCAGGGAAATGAGCTTCACAGGCGTTCGCCTTCTTCACAGGCTCCGGGCCTTTCTCGGGAAAATGAGCTTCACACGCGTTCGCCTTCTTCACAGGCTCCGGGCCTTTCTCAGGAAAATGAGCTTCACAGGCCTTCGCCTTCTTCACAGGCTCCGGGCCTTTCTCGGGAAAATGAGCTTCACATGCGTTCACCTTCTTCACAGGCTCCATGCCTTTCTCATAGGCTCTGGGCCTTTCTTCAAGGGTAGAACTTCCGGAGATGCTGGATGTTCCACGCGTTCGGGATGGGCACCGCCTCCTGAGTCTCCAAGCGTGCGGAGCCAGGCCTGGAAACATGAACAACCTTGAACGGGCCCTCCCACATGGGAGAGAGCTTATGCAACCCTTCCCTGGAGAGGACCCATCTGAGCACGAGGTCCCCTACCTCAAGAGTCCTGGGGCGGATGTTGCGGCAAAGGGTATCGCCGCAGTCACTGTTGATACCTTGCCGCCAGAAGCCAAGCTTCTCGATGATGTTCCTCCCCCAGCACGAGATCCGTCCCCCGCATGGCGTCCTGCTGCGCCTCGTCGAATGCCAGGACCCGTGCGGAGCGACGCCTGACTTCGTGAGGGAGGACGGCTTCTGCTCCGTAGACGAGGAAGAATGGGGTCTCGCCAGTCGGCTTGGCCGCGGTCTGTTGGAGATATGCCCTAGAGGCAATCATGTATGATGATATTTCCTATGTGTTTATGAATAAAGATAGTCCTTGGACATTATCAATGATGTGTATCAGCAAGTATGTGACTTGTTTGTGGGACTATGCATTTTATGATGACTGCCCTAAAAGGTCCCTAGTCAAAAGGGCTGTGTGGACGCGCAGCCGACTAGACTGGCATATGACACGGTCGATGGCTTGGTCTCACTAGCCATGGAGCATTGGATGCTAACCGGATAATATGGACTTGGAAAGGTCTGGTCGGATTCGACATAGTCGGATCCGAGTCGAGATAAGGTCTCGAAGCCTGGACAGACTCCAACTATGAGACGCAGCCATATGTCATCTGTGAGTCTCTAGTACAACATACGTTCTATGTCCTAAGACCTGAGTGACACATGTACTGGATGGTGACAGACTTGCTTTGGGCCGACCAAACGCTACTCCGTGATCGGGTAGTTACAAAGGTAGGTTTCGGTTTGTCCAGTCCCATGCCGCAAGACACGGTCGAGCAAGATGGGATTGCCCCTCCGATCGGAGAGATATACTCTGGGCCCCTCGTGTGATCTCGACCAGAATAGCATGGCCATGCGACAAGGATTATGAGATAATCCGGATTGTGGTCAGTATCACCGAATGAGAAAGAGGTCGGGTTAGCACAAGGATGACAGTCTCGCCTTTGAGCCCGGCAACATATATCGTCTTGACAAAGGGAATGTAAGTGTGACACGTTATGCTGTGTTCGCTTAACCAGCCTTCATCGCTCGCTTGGTGGTCGCACGCCTTGCTAGAGGTCACTACCAACCGCATGGTCGGAGGTGATCCGAATCGTGACCAAGCCGACTAGGGGTCGCGCGCTTAAGGGAAGGAACCTATGAGGTCGGTTCAGGACACTTTGGTCGGATGTGATCCGAATCGGACTAGGAACGTGACCGAATAGACTTTTGCTTTAGGGTCCGTGGCGAGGCCCAAGTGTTGAGCCCGCGACGGACGCCTATATAAAGTGGAGGTGCGGCACACTCGTGCAGTTGATCGCTTGGCCAGTGACTAGGGTTTGCATGTGTTGCAAATAGCCACCTCCACTCGCCGATCGTGGTGATCGGACCTAGCAGTCCGCCGCCACGACGTTCCTCCCGCACGCTACGGATACCGTTAGAGGCGGTGCACTTGCGCCGCTCCGTGAACTTCAGACGTGGGATCGGACGACCGCCGCCGAGGGAGATGGAACGAGGAGGAGACGATCCCACAGACGCTGCTGCCCCAACTCTTCTTCTGCTGCGCGGCATCAGCTGCTGCCTAGTGGTAACGAATCGCGGATCCATCTTCCGTAGCATGTTCCCGGATGTTCTCGCGTAGGGAATTTTTAATTTGCGATGACGCACCCTACCAGAGAACCCAACACGGTCGTGCGGATGGACCACAACACAGGCGGAGCTCGTCGTACAGCCCCCGCCGCAGCCTCCGACTTCTTCTTGAAGGTCCCGGTTTTGAGGCCCTTCAGACCTCTGCGTTGGCTTGCTCGGCCTGGCCGTTGTTCGGGTGCGCCACCGGCGTAGCATATCTGCGTTCAAGGTTAGCACAATACATTTTGAAGAGATTGCTGGTGAACTGCGAAACGTTGTCGGTGATGATGCGGTTAGGCACCCGAAACTGGCTCACGAGGCCCCTGATGAACTTGACCGCAGAGCCCGCTGGGATGGTGCGGATGGCCTCCACCTCAGCCCACTTGGTGAACTTGTCCACGATGACGTAGAGGTAGTGATAGCCCCCTGGCGCCCGAGGGAACGGGCCTAGAATGTCCAGCCCCCAAACTGCGAATGGCCATGAGAGGGGTATAGTTTGCAGGCCTCCCGCCGGCTGATGGATCTGCTTGGCGTGAAATTGGCAGGCCTCGCAAGCCTTTACCAGCTCTACAGCGTCGCTGAGTGCTGTGGGCCAGTAGAACCCGCTACGGAACGCCTTGCCAACGAGAGTCCGCGACAATGAGTGATGCCCATAGTCTCTGCCGTGTATGTCTTCCAGCAACTCCTTCCCTTGCTCTCTGGAGATGCAACGTAGGGTCACGTCATTCGGTCGCCTCCGGTAAAGCTCTCCATCCCTGATGTAGTAGGCCGTGGCTTGCCGCGCCACACGCTCCGCCTCCTCCTCCTTCTCCGGCAGGGTCCCCCGCGTCAAGTAGCTCTTGAGCTCTGTGATCCAGCACCCTTCTTGAGGCTCCAACGCTAGGAGCAGGCGTGCCCCTGAGGCCGGGCCGCAGGCCGGGGCTCCCAAGGCAGGCGAATGGGGGAGCTCCTACTGAGGTTGCGCCACGCTTGATAATGATGGTGCTGCTAAGGGCCTGAAGAGTAGCTCCTCGAAGATGCCAGGCTCCTGAGGCAGCCACCCGGACGCCCTCTTGGCGATGTCGTCCGCCTCTTGATTGGTGCCGCGAGGCACGTGCTGCAGCTCCAGCCCCCAGAACTGTTTCTCCATCCTGCGAACCTCCGCGAGGTAGGCTTCCATGTGCTCGTCCTTCGGCTCGTATATCTTGTTGGAGAAGTTGACGAGGAGTTGTGAATCACCCTTGATGATGAGGCGCTTTACCCCCAAAGCGAGTGCGGCCCTCAGGCCGGATATCAGGCCTTCATACTCTGCTATGTTGTTGGAGACCTTTTCCCCGTGCTAGAAACAGAGCTGCACGGCGTAATAGAGCTTGTCCTGAGTGGGGGATACCAACACTGTGCCGGCCCCCGCGCCATGTCGGGAGAATGCCCTGTCGAAATACATGACCCAGCCGTCCGGTGCCTCGCTCCCCGGAGAAAGTGATCGGTCTTCGCCTGCTTCGAGGCCGGGTGCCTTTGTCCATTCTGCCATGAAATCTGCCAATGCGCCCCCCTTGATGACTCTGGTCATGCTGAATTATAGCTGAAACGCTTGCAGTTCGATGTTCCACTCGGCGACTCTTCCAGCTGAGTTGGGGCTCCTGAGCACCCTCTCCAGAGGGTATGCTGAGACGACCTTGATGGGATGACCTTGGAAGTAGTGCCGCAGCTTGTGTGAGGCTACCAATAGCGCGAGGAGGAGTTTTTGGGGCATGGGGTACCGCGCCCTCGCATCCCGTAGCACCGTGCTGATGAAGTACACTGGGTGCTCGACGAGAGTAGGAGTGCTGACGAGGCCCGCGCCCTCCGGAGGGTCTGACGCCTCCTGAGTCGACAGAGCCCCCAGCGCCTGGCTGCCTAGCGCAGCCTCTTCGGCTCTAGGGGCATCTTTTTGCCGAGGCTGGTTTCCATCTGCCGAGGCCGTGACCTTTGCGAGGCCTTCTTGGTCGTGTGCCGCCGCGGCCGGGGCCGTGGCCGGGCGTGATGCAGCCTTGATCTGGCGCTCTTCCTGAACCGCCACTAGAGCTGCGCTAGCGGAGTAGGGTGTGGCGGAGAGGTACAGCACCAGGGGCTCGAGTGGGCGTGGCGCGACCATCACAGGGGGGCTGGTAAGGTACCTCTTGAGTTCTCAGAATGCCTTGTCGGCCTCTTCAGTCCATTCAAAGGGGCCCTTCTTCTTCATCAACTTGAAGAATGGCAGTGCTCATTCCCCCAGCTTGGAGATGAAACGTCCTAGCGCGGTCATGCGCCCAGTGAGTTTCTGCATTTCTCTGAGGGTCTTTGGCGGGCTCATGTCTTTGACTGCCTTGACCTTTTTCGGGTTTGCCTCGATGCCCCTATGGGACACGAGGAAACCAGGAGCTTGCCCGAGGGGACTCCAAATACGCACTTCTCCGGGTTGAGCCGCAGGTCCACTTTATTGAGGCTCGCGAAGGTCTCTTCTAAGTCCTGTATCAGGGTTTTCGCCTCCCGAGACTTCATCACAATGTCATCGACGTACGCCTCAGCATTCCTCCCGAGCTGTCGGCCCAGGGCGATGTGCATCAGCCACTGAAAGGTCGCGCAACCCAAACGGCATGCAGGTATAACAGTACACTCCGCACGGGGTCAGGAAAGCCGTTTTTTCCACGTCTTCTACCGCCATCTTGATCGGGTGATAGCCTGAGAAGGCATCCAGGAAGCACAGCAGGTCACACTCAGCAGGACCAAGGCCTCCTGCTGCTCGGGTTCGAGGTTCGCACCAATGGTGAAGGTGGCGTCAGTGGACCCGTCCTCGTCAACTGGTACCAGCTTGGTTTCCACCTTGTTTTGAGTGAATAGTTGCTTCTTCTTGGATGGCGCAGCCCCCTTGGGCTCGGGAGCGTCAACGCTGGTGGGCCGTGCTACCGCAGCCGCCTTGAAAACAATCTTGAGCGCCTGCAGTGCCTCTTTGGTGTTTCCTGACATGGTAAGGATGCCGCTGCTCCCGGGCATCTTCATGAGGTTGTACGCCGGGTGAGTTGCTCCCATGAACCGGGCCAAGGCCGGGTAGCCGAGGATGGCATTGTAGGGGAGGCTGATGGGGGCGATGTCGAAGTCGATCAGCTCCTTGAGGAAGTTGTACAACCATACTCCTGCTTGATTAATATTGATGATATGGGTAGTACAAGAGTAGATCTACCACGAGATCAGAGAGGCTAAACCCTAGAAGCTAGCCTATGGTATGATTGTTGTTCGCCCTCTGAGACTAAAACCCTCTGGTTTATATAGACACCGGAGAGGGTTAGGGTTACACGTAGTCGGTTACAATGGGAGGAGATCTACATATCCGTATCGCCAAGCTTGCCTTCCACGCCAAGGAAAGTCCCATCCGGACACGGGACGAAGTCTTCAATCTTGTATCTTCATAGTCCAGGAGTCCGGCCAAAGGTTATAGTCCGGCCATCCGGACACCCCCTAATCCAGGACTTCCTCAGTGGTCAAGATGCCCAACGTTACATGGCTCGAGGGCTCCTTCGTGGAGACCATAAAGGGGTGGCAATCGGGGTGGTTCTACTTCACCGAGCCGCGTGACCATGAATGGGCAGCGGCCCCCGAATTCCGATCTGGCTTCCCTACACGGCTCACCTCCTGGAAAGATACGGGCTTGTCGTGGGGTAATTTGGAGTAGCTGACCGGACTCCAAACCTGCGTCCAAAACCTGGTGAGCAAGAAGCTCAAACTCGTCAACGTAGTCCAGGTCATGCTCATCCGCCAGATCCTCCCGTGCCAACAACAGGCTTTCAGTTTGTGGGAGTTTGATATGGCACAGCACCGAACCCTAAGTAGGCTCTTCGACACTACGTACGAAGACGCATGGAAGGTGCTATTCAAGGGCGCCGAGGACCCCGCATCCGCTACCGAGGATCGCGGATTCAGCGCGCAGCATCAAGCCAACACGGTAAGCTATTTTACCCTTTACGGGTTACTTGCTTTCCATAGTTTGATTCTATGCGGGATCTAAGCTCCCGTACCTTTGACAGGAATGTCAGAAGAAGACCGGATAGATCGACTGTCCGGCTCCTTTGCCCAAAAATCCAACGGACGCCCGCTTGACGGGGCTGCAGGTTCCGGCACCTTACGTGGTGCCGGAGAAGAAGGCCAGGAAAAAGGCCGCGGGAACTCGAAAGAGTTCCCGGCGCTCGGCGGTGTTGGATTCATCGTCCGATGACTCCGAGGCGCACTCCTCCCACGAAGACGAGGAGGAGGAAGAAGAGGCCTCTCCCCCTCCAGCGGGGGAGGATAGAAAAGGAAGGCCGCCCCAACTGGGGGCGCGGAGGGTCCAAGAAGGGAAGGACCCTTCCTCCGGACTACTCCACCAACGCCGACGACGGCGAAGAGGAGTGGCCATCCAGGGCCAAGCCCCTAGCAAAATCGTAAGTATCCGGATACCAGAATAACTCATGGCGTTCCTTTATTGCACAGTATCTGACGCCGAATATAATCATGCAGTCCGCCCGCGGCCCAGCTCGACGCTTCGTCGAGCGGATCCCTGGATTCGTCGGATGTGAATAGCCTTTCACTTCCAACTGCAACCTCCCCTCGTCCTACGGACGATGCCGAGGTGGAGTCCCAAAAGGGTCCAAGCCAGGAGGGGGTGGTCCTGGAGGCGCCGCAAGGCGACCTCCCAGACTCCAGGCGCAAAGGGGATAAAACCCCGGAGGGCTCTAAGTCCGGCCCTGGGCCGGACACCGCACCGGAACCTTCAACGGTTCCGGCATCCAAAGAATGACCCCCTACTAAGAAGGGCAAGCCTATGATGCCGGTGACCTCCGTCAACCAGAGGCACGGATAATCTGCTTGGAGGTGCTTAACAGCGCCTCCATCGACGAGGAGCACCGCATTATTATGAGTGTGGTGATCCGGAAGGTTCAGATCCGCCAAGAGCGGGCTGGCTAAAGCCAGCTGACCTTCTAACAAGCTTTGAGGTATGTATTTAAGATATGTAAAAATATTACCAGATAGACAAGAACCCGATGCTCAGTTTGGGGTTCGGAAAGAAAAGCCGAACCGAGGATCAAAAAGATATACGCAGGAGTCTAACATAAGTATGTCAATATGGGAATGCAAAGGCGCCTTGACCGACCTGCCTTGGCTGCGAAGGTCGATGCATTGAAGCAGAGCCTCGAGCGGTCCGAGAACGAGCTCGGCCTTGCCAAGAAGCAGCTCGAAGACAAGGAAGGTAAGTAATACCTTATTTTTATATAAAAAAGATGTGGTTGCAAAAAATGACAGGACCAACGTGAGTATTACAGGGGCCACAACCCAGGTGGCAACCCTGAAGGAAGCGCTGTCCAAGGCCGAAGAAAGTGTGGCCATGGAGCATACCCAGAGAGAAAAGCAGGAGGCGTGAGTGGCGGAGGTGCAGCAAGAGCTCCAGGATCTTGTGAAAAAACATGAGAGCTTGGAGCTTGACTCAAAGACTCGAGAGTTTGAGCTTGCCTCGGCTCTTGGGAGCGCCAAATCAGCCAAGGCCGAAGCCCAAAAAGCCCTCCAGGAAATTGAGGCGATGAAGAAGATAGCGGCGGGTAAGGCATTCTTTATGCAAAGCAAGCACGTTAAAGTGAATTACTTGTTACTTACCCGAGTCCGGAGCTCTCCAGGAGTCTTCCCCGCAGTGTGTCCGACGCTGCCGCATTCTACCGGGCCGAGGAGGGGAGTTCGACTGAGAAGGTGTTCTGGTCCCAGTATGTTGAGGCCGGACACCCGGTGCCCTTGAGCGACCAGCTGAAGCAGCTGGTTGAGCTCCATAAGGTGGCCGAACAGGCCATGAAGGGTCTCATAGTCCGGCTGTGGCACAGGAAGCCATGCCTAGGAGCTACTTGGCTGGTGAGGCGGCCGGTGGATGCCTGTCCATGGCTTGAAGTCATCAAAGCGCTCCATATGCGTCGAAGGTGCTCAGAGGCCCTTGCCCGTGCTAAAGTGCACTGGGGCAAGATGGACGCTGAGAAGCTTGTGACAGATGGACCACTGCCGGCAAGGAGCATCACAAGCCCGAGAGGTATTATGAGGGCGTCCTGAAGGGTGCCCGCCTTATAGCGGATGGGTGCTCGAAATATGTAATTTTTGAGTAAACTCGCATTTGTGATCCTGTACGCTAAAAACTTGTTCATATGCGCTAAGCAACGCTTTTGAATTTAGAATATTACCTTCTGTGCGGCCGTTTATTAAATTTGAGAGATGGCGAGTCGTAAACTTCGCTCCCATGCCACGAGTGCTTTGGGGTGTTTGGGATAAACTTGAGCGCTCTTTTTCCCATTCTTGGGTCCTTCGAGGAGGCGCTCAACACAACGAACAAGGCAATCGGACTATAATGCTTGAACACTCTCACTTAGCCATAGAATTCTATAATTTTAAATTTCGGCGAAGCCCCTAGTATTCGGAAGACCGAGTTCGGGGCGCTATCCACGCCTAGGCCGGACAAAGCCGACTCCTCGCTCTAAGCGGCATAAGTCTTTAGGGACTCGAAAACCTCTCGAACAGCGACCAGCTCTCGCCCTATCATGACGGTCAGTTTTAGCTTTCTCCACTAAGGTGCTTAGTCCAGCTCAACCGGAGCACAATCGCAGTGGTTCTCCCAGCGCTACCTTAGCCGATATAACGGAACGTAAGGTACCAAAACATGGGAGCCGGGCAAACCCAACTATTGACCCAAGACATGATTCGGAGCCGATGCATATAATGCTATAAGTTTGGGGTGCCGCACTCATGAGAGTGTTCGGACTTCTCACACCATATTATGGGGTACGTAAGCCCACAGTGTATTGGCCATACCAAGGTGTACGGTTGCATAATGTCATAACTGAACATATTTTTATAAAAAAGGAATGCAATAATAGACGAAAGCTATGTATTGTTTATTCGAAAAGGCTGCGGTAAAAGCAGGACGATACAAATAGTGCGATAAGCAAGAGATGGGACTCTTTGACATGTCCCCCTCCAGGGGCGAGCTGCAGGATGATATGTGAAACAAGTATACTGCTCGTTATAGAGATCACCTGGACACTCGGCGTAGCTTTACGCCTCCCCGCTGTTGCATCGTGTGTTCGGGCGATTATCTTGCCGGACAGGCCTTCCGTAGAGTGGAGTCCTGAAAGTAAGAAAAATGAATGACAAAATCGGGAGCCGCTAGTGCGGTTGAGCCGCATTTTGGGCATGCCGTGGTTGTGCCCCTCCCCCTATGCCCATGGTATTTCCAGAGCGTAGTTATGTATGCGTAGTACTGGTTTCGCAATTTTGCGAGGGCTGGGGTTGGGGCCGCATTGCTACGCTTGCTCTAACGCGTGCGAGCGGTCTTGTTGTAGGTTACTCCGGGCACACTTGACGGTGTATGGACGTTTAATAGCCGGACTGGAGAATTGCCTTGAAAGGCTGCTTTGTACTTCCGCCGCGAGGGCCGCCGTATGCTCCTCCGTTCGAAGAGCGCGTTCAGTGTTTCCATTGACCGTAATGACTCCTCGAGGGACTGGCATCTTGAGCTTGAGGTATGCGTAGTGCGGCACTGCATTGAACTTTGCAAATGCGGTTCGTCCGAGCAGTGCGTGATAGCCACTGCGGAACGGGACTATGTCGAAGATTAACTCCTCGCTTCGGAAATTATCCAGGGATCCGAAGACCACCTCAAGTGTAACCGAGCCTGTACAGTTGGCCTCTACACCTGGTATGACGCCTTTAAAGGTCGTCTTTGTGGGTTTAATCCTTGAGGGATCTATGCCCATTTTTTGCACTGTATCCTGATAAAGCAGGTTCAGGTTGCTACCGCCGTCCATAAGGACTCTAGTGAGGTGAAATCCGTCAATGATTGTGTCTAGAACCAATGCGGCGAATCCGCCATGGCAGATGCTAGTGGGGTGGTCCCTTCGATCAAAAGTGATCGGGCAGGAGGACCATGGGTTGAACTTTGGGGCGACTGGCTCCAACACATATATATCCCTGAGTGCATGCTTCCGCTCCCTTTTCGGGATGTGGGTTGCGTATATCAATTTAGGCTGCGTGATATCCAGAAGTTCACTTGATGAGGACATCAATACCACTGTTACACTCACAACCCGTACTGCTACATATACGGGACCAATTACTTGAGCTCCCGCACTCCAATTAAATTTTCAGGTACTTCCGTTTCTTGGTAATGATTCTAATGTTCATGAGAATATGATGCTGCCTAAATTCGATACATTTGTTTTGCTTACAAATGAAGGGCCTGGCATGGATAAGAGGGATGAACACTGGAGCAAGACCAAGCATGGAGAGGATGTCATGCGCAAGGGGAACAAGAACGGAGTTACACGTGATGATTTCAGGACTTTGAAGCCACCGTAATGAGTGCATGAAGCCTTGGACGAAATATACAAGATGCCACTTCATAAATTTCGACCAAAGGATATTCTAGGTGCTGCGTCACCATATTATTGGGCCAGGCCCATGTAATTTCGAAATACATAAGTATAGGCTATTTTTAGAGTCTGTATGTGTGGGGAAACAAGAGATAGGGTTGGTTTCGGACCCCTTCCCCAAGGGCCATGAAATTCCCCCCTCTTCCTCCATATATACAGCCCTTAGGGCACCATTTAGACTTTGGGTTTTGTTTAGATTAAAGTTTGCCATAGCTGCAACTTTGCGTACTTCGTTTGTTTTCAACGACTGCACAAAGGCGTCACGTAACCCCACCTTGATCAATAAAGCTTTCCTCTTATATTCGCAATATCCAGATTGCAATCTTAGTTTCTTGCTTGTTCTTCGCTTTACTGCGGAAATGCAGACCTTCGTGGTCAGGTTGATCGTGCTCCGGCATGGTCAATAACTTCTCGGAGATGGTTTAGTGATTGCTAAGGCGCGACATCCTCGCACGTTCGTAGTCGGATCGTCAAAGTCGACTTCCTCCAAAATGATAGCCACCATCTCATCGAAAGACGGGACACCTTTGCCTCTATCAAGTGGTATCAGATTTTCAGGTTGCTCGGTGAGATTTTACAGTTTTTCATAGTTTACATCGAGTCTGTTCTTCATACCTACAGTCCATGAAAAAGCCACAAAAAAATTAGGGTTAGTTCATCATATCCGAACCAGTCTGAGCCTTTGCATAGTCTTTTCAGTATTTTGCTTTGTTGAATTGGCGGTTGCATCGTCGTGTCAAGTTGCTGGTCTTAGCGTCTAGTTTCCCTTAGAGTTTCGAGTTATGTTCACAAGTTGTCACGCCGTCGCCGCATCATCGTCATCGCTCCTGCCATATACCACCACCACCAACATATTCCTTACCGCTGCCATATACATCTGCCTGTCCACCACCAATCCGATCCACATATACAACCAATCCGAGTCACATATACATCCCCCTGTCCACCACCAATCCGAGTCCACATATACATCCGCCTGTCTACCACCCATCCACATATACATCTACCTGTCCACCACCAATCCGAGTCCTTTCCATATTAGGTTTGTTTTCGACGTACTTTTATTTTTCGATTAGTGCTTGCTTTCCTGAGTAGGTTTCGAAAAAAAAGTCTGGAGACCATCGGGCAGTTTTTAGGCCAAAATTTGGGCGACCAAATATATTTTTTCCCTATACCATTTTTAGGCTTTTCTGAGTCTTTTGAGCCACGTGCCATCATAGTGATGTTTTGTCGCACTTTTTCGTCATCGCTGCCCTGATTTCCGAAAAAAAGTAGTCAAAATTTTTTGTGCCCATCCTGTCATTTTGACCTCAGAAGAGTTTTGAGACACTCGCCATTATAGTGTTTTTTGGCAAAAAAAAAGAGGAGCGCAAAAAGAAGAGCGCCAAAAAAAACAGAGCGATTTTTTTCCAGAGTGTGCTGTTCCCTTGTTTACGTGCAGCGCCGTGATTTCGTTCATGTTCTAGGCTCGCGTCTCTAGTACAGTATAGCCTAGGACCAGCACAGTACCGTCGTTGAGCGTTTATTCAACTTTGCATCTCTGAATTGATTATTGCTGACCCTTTTTGCTACCATATTATAAGTCTTCCCAGCTCCACATACATCTACGTCGTGCGTTTGACTCTCCCTGGTAATCTCTCTATCCAAGCTTTGAGAGTTTTGACTACAATGGTTGCCGATCACCACCTACTGCTTGGTAAGAACTGGTAAGAATTTGAGATTTGCTTGACGGATTTGTGACGCCCCACCACCACCATTTTCTAGTAGTCTCAGAGGATCATATTCTTGTGTGTTTCTATTGCTGCTAATCGTGGCAGGATCACAAGTCGATGAGACTGACTGGGAGAACATGACGAATAAGGAGTTGCATGATAAATTTCAGCAAATGATGACTGAGCAGGTGCAAGATGTGCTGAACAATTTTGAAGAGGCCATGGATAAGATAACTGGCTTTGAGAAGACATTCGAAACAAAGCTCGATAACAAATTTAATGAAGTGCTTGCGTGCCTTCCACAACCACCACCGGCTGCACCTGCCGCACCTCTGCCACAACAACAACAACGACGACTACCTCCACATCGCGAAACAGCCCTCCGCCGAGCGAGCCGTGTCCCTCTCGAGCCTGGCCAAACTATTGGTGCTGCTGTTGATACTTCTGTGGCTCCTGCTGCTGATGAGGAGGAGGATGATTATGCGGGCGATTACAAAGATGAAGTTGATCAAATTCAGAACTACATGCAACCACCAGCACCCGGTTGTCCACATGCAAATAATCGCAATGGTAGGGCTGCATTACCAGCTCAGGTACGAGATCATGACCATCTTCCTAAGCTGAAATTGAATATTCCACCATTTGAGGGTAGATATGTTCCTGATATATATCTTATTTGGGAGTTAGAAACCGAACAATGTTTTACATGTTTAGAATATTCCGAGGAGAGACGTGTTGCTGCTGCACTTTGTGCTTTCAGTAGTTTTACTTGTGTGTGGTGGTCCGAACATCGTAGATTATATCCGAATAATATTCCAACTACTTGGGCTGCTTTGAAAACTGCTATGCGTACTCGTTGGGTTCCACCATATTATCAACGTGAATTACTTCAAAAATTGCAGCGTTTAAGACAAGGAAAAAATTCTGTAGAGGAATATTATCAGGAATTATGAACTGGCATGATTAGATGTGGTATTGTTGAGGATAATGAAGCTATGCTTGCATGTTTTATGGGTTGATTAAATAGAGAGATTCAGACCACTCTAGAGTATAAGGAGTATAATAATATCACTCGTTTATTCCATCTTGCTTGTAAAGCTGAACGTGGAGTGGAGGATCGACAGGCATTGGCGCGAACTAACTTTTCTGCAGGTCGACCTTCATCATGGACACCACGTGCATCCTCTACTTCCACTACACTATCACCTCCATCAGGTGCCACCTCCAACCGTGATACAGGAAAGCAGGCACAACCACCACTCTCAGCCAAGAGCACACCTGCCAGGCCTGCACAGAGCTCTTCTTCTTCCACGGCATCAATAGGGCACACAGGTGATATTATTTGTCGTCGTTGTAAGGGAAGAGGTCATTATGTGAGAGAGTGCAAATCTCAGCGTGTGATGATTGCTACTGAGGATGGTGGGTATGAGTCCGCTAGTGACTAGGATGAGGAGACTTTGGCTCTTATTACATGTGAAGAACATGGTGGAGATGATTCTGATCATGAGACGCAATACATGGCTCCTGAAGATGCTAACAGGTATGAATGTTTGGTTGCTCAATGTGTTTTGAGTGTGCAGGTTACACAAGCTGAGCAAAATCAGGGGCATAATTTGTTCCATACAAAGGGAGTTGTGAAGGAACATTCTATTCACGTCATCATAGATGGAGGGAGCTGCAACAACTTTGCTAACATGGAGATGGTGGAGAAGCTATCTCTCACCACAAGACCACATCCACATCCTTACTACATCCAATGGTTCAACAATAGCGGCAAGTTTAAGGTAACACGTACTGTTCATGTGCATTTTAGTGTCTCTACATATGCTGATTATGTTGATTGTGATGTGGTACCTATGCAAGCATGTTCCTTATTACTTGGTAGACCATGGCAATTTGATAAAAATTCTGTACACCATGGTAGAGACAATCAGTATACTCTTGTTCATAAGGATAAAAATATTACTTTGCTTCCTATGACTCCTGATTCCATTTTGAAAGATGATATTAATAGAACTAATAAAGCAAAATAGGAGAAAAATAAGAGTGAAAATTAGATTGTGGCAAAAGAATTTGAGCAACAAATGAAGCCTAATAATAAACCATCTAGTGTTGCTTCTGTAATTAAATTGAAAAGTGTATGTTTACTTGCCACCAAATCTGATATTGATGAGCTAGATTTTAGCAAATATGTTTGCTATGCTTTTGTGTGCAAAGAGGCATTATTTTCATTCGAGGACATGCCTTCCTCTTTGCCCCTGCTGTCACTAACATTTTGCAGGAGTTTGCTGACATCTTCCCACAAGACGTGCCACCAGGATTACCACCTATTCGAGGGATTGAGCATCAAATTGACTTAATTCCCAGTGCATCGCTACCCAACCGTGCACCATACCGTACCAAACCAAAGGAGACGAAGGAGATTATGTGTCAAGTACAAGAGCTGCTCGACAAAGGTTATATACGCGAATCTCTTAGTCCTTGTGCTGTTCCTATTATACTAGTGTCTAAAAAGGATGGTACGTCGCGTATGTGTGTTGATTGTAGAGGCATTAATAATATTACTATTTGTTATCATCATCCTATTCCTAGGCTAGATGATATGCTTGATGAATTGAGTGGCTCTACAATATTCTCCAAAGTTGATTTGCGTAGTGGATACCATCAAATTCGTATGAAATTGGGAGATGAATGGAAAACAACATTTAAAACTATGTTTGGTTTATATGAGTGGTTAGTCATGCCTTTTGGGTTAACTAATGCACCTAGTACTTTCATGAGACTAATGAACGAAGTTTTACGTGCTTTCATTGGACGATTTGTGGTAGTCTATTTTGATGATATACTGATTTATAGCAAATCTTTGGAAGAACATTTGGAATATTTACGTGCTGTTTTTATTGCTCTACGTGATGCACGTTTGTTTGGTAACCTTGGGAAGTGCACCTTTTGCACCGACCGAGTATGTTTTCTTGGCTATGTTGTTACTCCATAGGGAATTGAAGTTGATAAAGCCAAGATTGAAGCTATTGAGAGTTGGCCGCAGCCCAAAACGGCCACACAAGTGAGGAGTTTTCTTGGACTCGCTGGTTTCTATAGGTGTTTTGTGAGAGATTTTAGCAGCATTGCTGCACCTGTCAATGAGCTTACAAAGAAGGATGTGCCTTTTGTTTGGGGTACCGCACAGGAAGAAGCCTTTACGGTATTGAAAGATAAGTTGACACATGCTCCTTTACTCCAACTTCCTGATTTTAATAAGACTTCTGAGCTTGAATGTGATGCTAGTGGAATTGGATTAGGAGGTGTGTTATTTACAAGATGGCAAACCTGCTGCATACTTTTCTGAAAAATTGAGTGGGCCTAGTCTGAATTATTCTACTTATGATAAAGAATTATATGCTCTTGTTCGGACTTTAGAGACATGGCAACATTATTTATGGCCCAAAGAATTTGTTATACATTCTGATCATGAATCTTTGAAACATACTATAAGTCAAGCTAAACTGAATAGTAGACATGCTAAATGGGTTGAATTCATTGAGACTTTCCCTTATGTTATTAAACACAAGAAGGGTAAAGAAAATGTTATTGCTGATGCGGCTAAGGATAAGGGCGTGATGTGGGAAGAGTAAATTGGCGGTTTCTACCCTATGCGTTAAAGTCATTCACGGGCCATCGCGGGAGCGACCCCAACACTATTGGCTTTACACCATGCGCGGGGAAATCGGAAACTGTCCCGAATTTAAGACTAATGAAGCAGCATAGGAAACCTCAAGGGGCCAACCCCTTCAGCGATCCTACCTGTGCACTTATTAGGCCCTACCTAGACGACGCTCAGCAGCGCCTTCGGTGCGGGCCCCGGGGCTTCTATCGGTGAAACAAACCCTCGTTCCGTTGCCCAGACTATGCACAATCGCAAGGTCAAGATTGAAGCACCAGCTTAAGTCAGAGATTGAAGACCCAAGAGATTTGAAGAGCCAATATGCAGCTCAGAAGGACCAAGATCAAGCTAGAGGAGCAAGATATCGACAAGAGAAGGGCCACCCTTGCCGGGCAGGTGAGCTCGGCAAGGGGAGAGGCCACCACCAGAAGCAGGCAACTAGAGCACCCCGTCAAGGTCTGCAGGGGCTCGCGGGGGCTGAACCACCCCACCAACCACTCAAGCACAACCCACGTCTTCGATCGGTGCGGTGTCAAGCTGCAAGGTGATTAAGTGGCAGCCATTCGCCACATGGCAGCCATTTCCTACAGAAGAAGCCTACAAATGACAGCCGTCCTGCGACGTGTCAAGGGAACAGGTGCGGAGCTGGGGAGACAGTCCCGCAAGCCTTGTCAGGCAACCAGTGATGTGACACTAAGTGGTGCATTTAATGCACCCTGTCATCCCGCAGAGTTAGGTATGATAGCACTGTTTGCTGTCATATCAGTGGATAATGACCACTTTGCCATTGCGGTGACCCCTTAGTCTATAAAAGGAGGCCCATGGCACCTGTAGGAAGGGTTGGAAAGTTGAGGAACCCACACCACCATACGTGCGTAGTCGCTGCTGCCCTACGGCAACCCTGCCGGACAAAGTGTACTGTGTCCCACCATTCCCATTTCACCATATATCAACTAAAGCAGGAGTAGGGTCTTACGCCTCGCGGCGGCCCGAACCTAGGTAAATTGCTTGTGTGCTCTCTGCCGTGCTGCCGTGCGCTGTTCTGCTCTTTGTGCAACGTGCCGTCTCCCTGCCGAACTAGCAAGGGGCCTCCTGGTCCCATAGGTGGCCGTGGATATCCCGCGACATCTTTGGCGCGCTTGGTAGGGGGAGTGCTTGCACGAACCTGAGAGCGTGCGCAGCACGTCATCTTCATCACCATCTTCATCTTCGACGAGGCCATCGACCATGGCGCCTAAGAAGAAGAAGTCCGGCCCTTCGGCCCACCCATCCACCTCGAAGGCTCCGCCGCCCGCAGCCTCTAATGCTGCGGGGGATGCGGAGACGAGAGAGGACGTGAGCGCTGCTGAGGGCGTAGTTGGAGCAGGTGGCACCATCACCGCTTCCCCCGCGGCCGACACGGGAGCTGAAGATGTCGGAGGAGAATGACATCAGCAACGCCTTGGCGGTCACGCTCCACAAAGGTGTGGGCGAGGGGATTACTCCGTCTGCACCCTCTCCTCCCACCGATGGGCACATCCACAGCAACGGCGCTTGGTCCGGGGTGAACCATCGCCCTCCGGCCGCCCCCACTGCGGGAGCGACCGCAGCCCGGGTGCCTCCTCCCGGACGAGTCGACCAGACCGCTGCGCTCAACGGGGCTGCATACCCTTGAGCACCACCGCCGCGCGACCCCGCTGCCCCGATGGTTGTCCCACTGCTGCGTGGACGCGACACCCCCGCCGTCACCCCTGGCACCATCAGGAGCCGAGCGACGGTGTGGTCGATGTCATCAACATTTTTTCCAAGCACTTCCACGGAGGCTATGGCACGAGCTCAGTTGCTGCTGAGGTTTCCACCAGCGGCCGAGCAGATGGACGAATGGCATGCCACCATCCAGAGCCTGCTCGGTTTCGCCGAAGCTCGGGGCTCACGGCGAGCTAGCCCGCCACGACCTCCCCAAGCGACAACAACCTCCCGCACTACTGGTCGAGCAGAGGGGGCCGTCCCCACGGTCCAGTCCCCACGGCAGCCGATGCGGGCGCAGTTGAATCAAGACCCCGACGATGTCTCGATGGCCTCTTCCGACCCTCGAGAACGTCCAGAACAACGTCGAGCCCCGGAAGATAGGCGGCGAGGAGACGCGCGCGTCATCATTGATCAGCACCACAGCGACCCCAGCTAGATCGACGGGTACGGCGGCCTCAACGTCGACGAGCCTGCGCTCGGTGTTGGCAGGTGCCTACCTTTTGAGGTCGGCTGCCCTGCCTTTACACGAGAGCTGCGGCAAGTCTGTTGGCCGTCCGTTCGCACGTTCAAGCCAGAGATACCTGAGAAGTACGATGGGAGGCTGAACCCGGCAGAGTTCATGAGCATCTACACCATCGCTGTTCAAGCTGCCGGGGGAAGAGATGAGAAAGTGTTTGCCAACTACTTCCCTTTGGCCCTCAAGTCCAACGTGAGGTCTTGGCTGATGCACCTGCCGAAGAACTCCATTTCATCATGGGCAGACCTGTGCCACGAGTTCATTGGTGCCTTCATCGGTGGCCATCAAGAGCCCGGCAGGCCCAGCGACCTGTTACTTCTCCAGCAGAAGGAAGGAGAAACTCTTCGTAAGTATTTACAAAGATTCAGTAAAGTTCATAGGAATATTCCAAATATCCATCCGGCAGCCGTTATAGAGGCCTTCCAGTCTAATGTGCGCAATAGTCGCATTCGTTCTAAGATGAATGTGCGGTTGCCCAAGTCTGTGAAGGAGCTATGCATGCTGGTGGATAAGTGTGCTCGGATGGAGGAAGGAAGGAAGTTGCCTGGAGAGGAAGATTGCATCAATGTTGATTCAGAGTATGAAGATGAATCAAACAGCCAGAGGAAGGGCAAGAAGCGCACTAAGGAGCTAAGAGATAAAGGAGTGCTGACTGTAGAAGGTTCAGGCACACCCAGTACCAGCAAGAAGGCCAAGGCTGAGGCCCCCAGCAAGAAGTTGCTACTTGCACAGCCTGCCGGGAAGCCACTGCCACCGAGAAAGCTGGGAAAGGCGATGGGCCATACTGCAAGATCCATCGGACCAAGGGCCATGACCTTCAGGAGTGTTACTAGGTTGAGCAGCTTGTCAAGAGACAGAGGGCAGAATATGATAAGCGTGATAAGGAAAAAGTTCAGAATGCTGCTAGCGGAAAGGGCCGAGGCGGTGAAGCAAATCGCCCGGGCAAACCCTTTTGGAACCAAGGAAAGCCCGTCAGGGGCCAAGAGAAGGAAATCTGTAATGATGTGAGTGATGGAGGGAATGAAGAGGTAACCAGTGATCAGGAGTTTCATAAGGCCATTGACGCCCTATGCATTGATGGGGGTGCCTCCTTGCACGCTGCTCACCGCCAGCTCAAGTAATGGGCACGAGAGATCAATGATGTTGTGCCAGCGCCAGAGGCCCGGAAACCACTCAAATGGCCCCGCACGCCAATCATCTTTGATGAGGAGGATCACCCTGGCCGCAGCACTGTGGTAGGGTGCTTGCCGTTGTTGGTATCCCCAACAATCCGTAACCTCAAGGTCACAAAGATGTTAGTGGATGGTGGGGCCGGGTAAAATCTGATTTCCCCAGCAGTTATTAGCAAGCTTCAAATTGGAGAAGAAGGGCTGGAGGTTACCGACACGTTTCAAGGGGTTAACCCCGGTAGGAGCCGTCCCAAGGGGAAGATTATGTTGCCGGTGATGTTTGGGGGAGAGCTGAACTATCGGACTGAAAATGTTGTGTTTGATGTGGTCGATCTCCCCATTCCGTACAATGTGATTCTTGGGCGCCCGGCCCTGGTCAAGTTCATGGCAGCGTCCCACTACGCTTAGAACACCTTGAAGATGCCAGGGCCACTGGGGGTCATCACTATCTCATCAGATGAGAAGGATGCAATTATTTGCGTAGACAAGATGCACCGGGATGCAGTCGCAACGGAGGCAGTGGCAGTGACGGCTCCCGCCAAGGAAAGCAAAGGAAGGAAAAGGGATTGTAGGACCTTCGGAAAGGATTCTGGGAAGCATGCCCTCTCTTAGTGCACGACGCCTATTGACGATGTGCCGGAGTGTTCCAACAGCAAGAGATCCACGGTTGCTGCACCCCAAGTGAAGAAGGTCCCGACAGGGCTGGCTGGCGTTGATGGTCCCTTCACCATCAGTGCCACCCTTGATAAAAAATAGGATAGCACGCTCGTTGCCTTCCTGCGGGCGAATATCGATGTGTTTTCCTGGCAACCATCTGACATCCTCGGTGTTCCCAGGGAGGTAATTGAGCACCACCTTGCTGTCTGCCCACATGCCTGACCTGTCAAGCAGAAAGTCCGGAAGCAGGACTTGGAGCGGCAACAGTTCATTGCCAAGGAAATCAAGAAACTGGAGGCAGCTAGTTTGGTCAGAGGAGTACTGCATCCTACATGGTTAGCAAATCCAGTGGTAGTCCGGAAGGCAAATGGGAAATGGAGGCTTTGCATTGATTTCACAGATCTCAACAAGGCTTGCCCGAAGGACCCATTTCCCTTGCCGCGCATCGACTAGATTGTGGATTCCACTTCAGGGTGTGATTTTCTCTCCTTTCTGGATGCATATTCCGGATATCACCAGATCTTTATGTCCAAAGAAGATGAGGAGAAGACATCGTTCATCACTCCATGTGGTACGTACTGCTTTGTCCGCATGCCATTAGGATTAAAGAGTGTCGGGTCCACTTTTACAAGGGCAGTTCAGATTGGATTTGAGCCACAGTTGCACAGAAACATAGAAGCCTATATGGATGATATAGTGGTCAAAACCAAGGATAAGACCACTCTTATCCAGGATTTGGAGGAGACATTTGTTAACCTGCACAAGATCAACTTGAATCTTAATCCGGAGAAGTGTGTGTTTGGTGTCCCCTCCGGAAAGCTGCTTGGTTTCTTTTTGTCCCATCGGGGGATCAAATATAACCCCGACAAGATCAAGGCCATCGAGCAGATCCAAGCACCAAGGACAGTTAAGGATGTGAGGCGCCTGACGGGATGTGTTTCTGCGCTAAGCAGATTCATTTCTAAGTCTGCCGAGCGTGCCCTATCGTTTTTTAAAATTTTGTAGAAAGCATGGCCTGTGAAGTGGACCCCGGAAGCAGATGCAGTTCTGCAGGAGTTGAATGCTTACTTATCATCTATGCCTACCTTGGTTGCACCAAGAACCCAAGAGCCGTTGTTGCTTTACTTAGCGGCAACCAACCAAGTGGTCAGTGCGGCCTTGGTAGTACAGCGAGAGGTGAATGAGGCAGAAAGTGGACAGATCACGGCAGAGTCAGAAAAGGATCAGAACAGTAATGAGCACGACAACGAGAGCAACCCCAAGGACGCGGCAAGGAAGAAAGTGGTGCAGCACCCAGTGTACTTTGTTAGCTCCTTGTTACAAGGGGCTAGATTGAGGTACTCTAGCGTGCAAAAGTTGATCTTTGGTCTAATCATGGCCTCAAGGAAACTGTGCCACTACTTCCAAGCCCATGAGATCACGATTGTCACTTGTTTTCCTCTGCAAAGGATAGTCCGAAAGCCTGAGGCTACCGGTAGAATAGTGGAGTGGGCTTTCAAGTTATCCAACTTTGGTTTGAAGTTTGAGAGCACATCGACTATCCAGAGCAAGGCGCTGGCAGAGTTTATTGCAGAATGGACGCCAACCCCTAATGAGGAAGTGACAGAAGTAGCTCTCCCCGGCGAAGAATCACCCCAAGAATGGATTATGTATTTTGATGGTGCTTTTTCCCTGCAAGGAGCAGGGGCTGGCGTGCTTCTTGTTGCCCCCTCCGGGGAGCACTTGAAGTACGTCGTACCAATGCACTTTGCCTAGGAAGAAGCCACCAACAATACAGCTGAGTATGAGGGGCTCCATGCCAGGCTCAGGATTGCAGCAGAATTGGGAATCAAGAAGCTGATCATACGAGGAGATTCATAGCTTGTGGTGAGACAAATCAACAAAGATTATCGAAGCCCAATGATGGAAGCATACGTCAAGGAAGTGAGGAGATTGGAGGAGCACTTTGACGGGCTGCAAACCGAGCACGTACCCCGTGCGGAAAACAACATAGTTGATCACCTGTCAAACTGTGCTGCACAGAAGCTTCCTGTGGAACCAGGAACTTTTGTTCTCCATCTCTCTCAGCCCTCCGTATCGCCAGCCACGATGGCCCGGAAAAGGAGAAAGTTGGACTATGGTAAGCCTCTCCCGGTCGAGTCATCCGCTCCCGGCAGAGACCCTGCCAGAAACAACTCCTCACAGCCTGCCGGACCACCCCTCCACCGGGCCTATGGACCCAATGAACGAGGCTGGTGCTCCGTGAGCGCAGGATGTGCCGCTAGTCTTCATTGTCGAGCCCAGTGCTCCAACTTGGGAAAGGCACATCGTCCGCTTCCTCCAAACTGGAGAACTTGCTGGCGACCAAGATGAAGCTAAGAAAGTAGCCCGGAGGGCCAGTATGTATCAGTTTGTCGATGACACTCTGTACATAAGGAGGCCCAACTGTGTGAAATTGAAGTGTGTCTGCTGGGAGGATGGAGAGGAACTGCTGGCTGAGATTCACAGAGGAATGTGCGGCTCACACATTGGATCAAGGGCATTAGTTGGGAAAGCATTCCAGCAAGGATTCTATTGGCCCACTGCCCTCCAAGATGCGATCGAGCTCATCACGACATGTGAAGCCTGCCAGTTACATTCCAAGAGAACACACCTGCCTGCCCAAGCCCTTCAGACAATCCCTTTATCATGGCCATTTCCAGTCTAGGGGCTCGATATCCTCGGCCCCTTCCCCTGAGCAATCGGGGGCTTTGAATTCTTGTTCGTTGCCATCAACAAGTTTACAAAGTGGCCGGTGTTTTTAGGAAGGTGACCTTGTCCTTAGGCGCATTCAGTCTGCCAAGGGTACAAACAAGTTATCACCGAAGTGAGAAGGCCCTTACCGGGTGGTACGAGTCACCAGACCCGGCGCAGTCCGTCTGGAGACCAGAGATGGCACTCAGTTGCAAAACTCATGGAATATTGAGCATCTCCGTAAGTACTACCTGTAAGGCACGAGGCTGTCGGGCACTCCCCGGCAGCCACCCTTTTGTACAGGCCTTGCCTCAGCTGCATGTAACCCCTTGTCAAAGCCAGGGCGATGACCGTGTGCAAGAGAAAATAAAGAAGCGCTATAGGGGGGGGGGGCAACTAAGATTGCATGCATGCATGAGCACACCAAGATCACTGCATAAGAATTTCATGAGCATTTGCATATGCATATAGATAGGATTGCATCCCGCATTCATTCTCATCTACATGGAGTTGCAGGTTCCTGCCATGAACTTGGCTTTGACAAAGGATGAGAAGATTGCATGACACATCGATCCCCGGCAAAGCCAAACAGATAAGTTTTACCTCTTGTCCATTAGTGTTCTGTAAGGCTATGACTTTGCATGAGAAAACCTTGCCTCTCTTTTGAAACTTAGGTGCTCCCATCCATGACTCGAACGTTGCTTCAGTCAGGATGGTCACAGTAGCCTTTAGTAAAAAGGAGCTGGCGAGGGGCTGGCCCCTATGTCTGTTCCGTGGCAGACTAAGAGGGTGCCGACAGGATATCCTGCCGGGGAAAACTTGTTTATTTTTATTAAAGAGGCACTCCACCTCTGCATGGGCATACACATGCACGGGTTCCAGGCAAGGTTCATCTTTTTCATTCATATGCTGATACAAGTACAAGCATTACAGAACACAAAGATGGACTCGATAGATTGCATTATTTGAATTAAAATTTGGCAATTGCCTACAAGTTTAAGATTGAAAAAAGATAAGTGCCCCGTAACCCCTATTTTCCTTTCTCCGCTCCTCCTCTCTAGGATATTGAGGCAGGAGGGAGAGAAGAATAAAAGGAGCGCTTAGAAGGAGGGAGCAACGAAGAGATCAGTGAAGTAGCCACCTGTTGTGACCCCCAGACAACACACTCCCAGGAGCTGCGCAAGGTGACGGGCAAGGCCTGTTGCCTCTCCCAAGGGAAGTGGGGGGGGGGGGGAAGAAACGGTAGCGGCATCGCCCACAATGAGCATGCAACACTACCGTCGTCTCGACAGGGTAGGAGGGGGCGTCTTCTCCCGTGTCAAACCCTAACTCCGCCACAAGGATCGCTTGAGGCGCGCCACTCCCCTCCTTGGTGGGAAGGAAGGTGCACCTCTCGTCGACAACGACCCCAAGACTTCTAGGAGGAGCAATGCTAGGATTACCAATGATCTCCAGCCCCGCCTCACGGCCGAGCCTCGAAGAGACCAAGAGATTCACCACGCCAAGGACCAGACACACTCCCCGAGTGCTAACACCAGCATGGGGCAACAGCGGCCCCAAGCAGGGGCCCGGGGCCGACCCCAGGATCCTCTCTTCGGCATCGCCGACGGAAGCAGAGAACAAGGAAAGAAGAAGAGAAATGCAAAGATGGATAACTCCGCCCTCCTCCGCCCCTCCTTTTATAGGCGGGACGAGGAGGGGGGCTGCTCCATCAACGGGTGACCACCGCCCTCCTCCGCCAATTCAAGGTGGGCGAGCCCACCTGAAGATGCTCTCCCGCGCCACGCGCCTCCGTTACCTACCCCACGCGATGCATGCGACATACGTGGCTAAGGATAAGGGCGCGCTGTGGGAAGAGTAAATTGGCGGTTTCTACCCCGTGCGTCAAAGTCAATCATGGGCCATCACGAGAGCGACCCCACCACTATTGGCTTTACAGCACGTGCGGGGAAATCAGAAACCATCCCGAAATCAAGACTAATGAAGCAGCAAAGGAAACCTCAAGGGGCCAACCCCTTCAACGATCCTGCCTGTGCACTTATTAGGCCCTACCCGGACGACGCTCAGCAACGCGTTCGGGGCAGGCCCGGGGGCTTCAGTCATTTTAACAAACCCTCGGTCCGTTGCCCAGACTGTGCACAGGCACAAGGTCAAGATTGAAGCACCAGCTTAAGTCAGAGATTGAAGAACCAAGAGATTTGAAGAGCTAATATGCAGCTCAGAAGGACCAAGATCAAGCCAGAGGAGCAAGATATCGGCAAGAGAAGGGCCTCCCTTGCCGGGCAGGCGAGCCCGGCAAGGGGCGCGGCCACCACCAGAAGCAGGAAACCAGAGCACCCCAGCAAGGTCTGCCGGGGCTCGCGGGGGCTGAACCACCCCACCAACAGTCACAACCTGATTTTTGGCCCTTTCTTTTTCTTTTGATTTTCTGAGATTTTTGCTTGAGTTTTCTTTTTCCGTGGCTATGTGGTCTGGAAATTGAAGAAGATGACCTCTTCTTTCTTTCCAGAGTGGCTTGTCATCCTCTTATCCATCCCTATACCTTGCTATTTCCATGTTGGACCAACCCCAATAATCTTTTCCTTGGGAATATTCCTTTTTCTGTTAAAGGAATAACCCAATTTGCCCTAGGTTGTGAAGCAACCTATATTTCCATCACTCCCAAAATTCCCAAATAATTCTCATAAATTGTTTGGGTCATATTTTCTTCAAATATGGCAAAATATTTCATTGGCCATGTTTCCCGTCATGCTCAATTAATTCCTTTCCTATTCTGTCCTGAATGGCAGTTTGTGAAGTAAGTGCCATTTATCTTTACCCAATGGACCCCAAACTTTTTGGACACCTTTTCATGTCCAAATAATTGCCTCATGCCAAAATTCAACTTAATTTTCCTAGTAAATATTCCTGAGCAATTTTCCAAAGTTCCCGTCTGAAGGAATTGAGTGTGAAGGAAGTACTAGCTAGGTTAACCCAATTGAGTTGAAATTTTGCATGGTCCTTGGTATCATCAAATCAAAGCTCTCCACAAGATTTGAACTCATGCAATGCATCCATGTGAGCACAGATTCAAATCATTGTTTCTGTCCAAATTTTTAGTTAGTGAAGCAAGTATATTTTACATCGCTCCTTATGGCTGAAAATTTTCCTAGGCCTTATCCTACCCATTTAACCTATCTCCACAAATTTTGGGACAAATTCATCAAGCCATTTTCCCTCAGGAGTTTTCCCAAGTTTCTCTCCAAAGAGGTGATGTATGAAGGAAGTACCATTTTGGCTTGGCCAAATGGCATGAAATTTTTATGGCACTCTCATATGATCAAATCACCCTGCCGTGTCCACTTTCAACTTAATTCAACACTCCTTGTGAGTGCTCCTTCCTCTTCTTATTTCTGGACAAATTTATGTAGTTGTAAAGCAACTATATTAAATACTGGTCCAAATCATCTCATAATTTCCAGGATTATAGTCCTTCCGTAGATAAACACCCCACACAACTTAATTGGCTCCTAGCTCATCTCGGGTGATCACAGCATCATGCAATAGTTTGCAACAGAAAACTTTCATAGATGAATCCCATCGATCCAGAGCCCCTCTGCTTGATCCATCACCTCCCTCAGGCTTAGTGATGCAGGGACTTATCACCAGACATCTCCCGGCAGTCTCTGGAGCCTTCTTGATGCCAGCCTGCGCGGTGACCACCGTTTTGGCACGTGACCGCCGCTCGAGCGCCTTTCTTGCTCGGGCCTCCTTCCGCTTCGGTGTCTCAGTGAGCACGGGCCTGTCTAGCGTGTTCCCCGCCTCGTCGCCGTCCCCCTGGATCCCCCTCCCCCTCTCTAAGACTCCTTGCTCACGCTCGTCTCCGTGCGCCCACGGACGCGCTGTAGCCGGCCGTTGTTTCCTCCTCGGTGTCCTCTTCCCCTTCTTGTCCCCGAGCTCTACTCGTCTTTGTGACCTCTGCGGCTCATCCGTTCCCTCCCTCGTCGCCTTCCCGCACCTCCCGTGATCGCTGCCCGTCGCTAGGGCCTCGGCCGGACACGAGCGGCGGCACCCGAGCTCGAACCGCCTTACCCCGCCTATATAAGCCCATCCCGACCCTCTCCGAGCTCACCAGCCTCCTCACCACTCTTCCAGAGCCCCGCCCGACCACTCCACCGAGCTCGAGGAGCTCCCGTTCCTCCTCCATGGCCGCCATGACCGCCTCAGCTTCGGCCTAAATTAGCCCAACGCTGAGCTTGTCCCTCCCTCATTTCACCATATGTAGAACCCCACCACTCCGGAGCACCTCCCCCTCTACCCAGCTCGTCGCTGGAGTGCTCCTGGCCGCGTCCTTCAAGGATCGGCCGCCGCCGCAAGCCCTCTGCCCCCTCGTGTTGCCACCACTCCGTCCCTCCTCGGCGTTCCCAATCAGGCCAGGTGGGCGCAACGCTCCTTGCCGAGCACGCCGGTACCCGCGCCCGCGTTGGAGGCGGTCGGAGTTGGCCGGCGCTGGTGCCAGCATCGCGTGGCCTCGCCCTCCTCTGTTTTTCGTCAGGAGGAAGAAGGAAGAGGAGGGAGGAGAGAGAGAAGGCCAGCAGGACCCACATGTCAGCGACTCTAGCGCTCGGCCCCGCCTCTGCCGACGTGTTTAAGGGGAAGCGCACTCTCTAGATTACGTTTGCTGTGAATGAAAGCGTACTTCGATTTGTCTTCTGCTCAGAATATGCCTTCACTTCAACGGAAACGTATTTCTCAAAATGCACCTTCTCTTTTTCAGCTCAGCCGGCCGAAGTGGTTATTTTGTGAACATTCATTGTTTTAGCCCTTTTTCTGCCGAAAAAGTGAACGGCCACAACTTCTCACTCGTAACTCCGATTGAGGTGAATCCAAGACTACTTCTTCGTCTTGTCGAGCCCGTTCTGTTCACGTTGTTTTCACTATGGTTTTACATACTTGAAAGGACCATTTTTCCCTTGCCCTTAAACAGCCCCCTTCGGGAGAGAACTATTTCTGGTGAATCTTTCCGCGATCGTTCCGCACTTCTCCCCGGTGTATTATTCATCCCCAAGCAAGAAACAACCACCATTTGCATAATAGCCATGCATTAGCATTGGTTTTCAACTTGAATCTTAAATAACTGTCTGTTTGTTTTGCTAGTGCTATCGTTGTTTCGGTTTTGGTTTGGATCTCTGTTTACCTTCATGCTATGTTCATATGCACCGGGTTAGCATGTTCTACTTGCTAGTATTACTTTCATATGTTCAAGCTTGCTAGTAGTACATGTTGGGTTGGTCATGTTCTTCGGTGCATGACTATTGTCGGTTACCGAATACCGTTGGTATGTATTGTTCCTTTGCTGTTAGTGCTTACTCGGTAATGTTATTGATGTGTTCTGGCATGGTATTTATTATTGATGCTAGAGATCACGTTATGTTATGAGTAGTGTTATACTTGTGATATTCATGCTAGTCAGTATACCATGCTCATTCGATAAATGTTTTAATGTTGTTGTTATGCTCGTTGATTATGTTGCACCCTTGTGATTATGTTAATATCATGCTCATGCATTGTAGTTGCATCGTGTTATTTTACTATGGCTCCAGCATCATTTGCATTCAAGTTTAACCGACTTAAATGTACTTGGACAACTGTTGGATGAGTCATGGTGCCACCATATCGAGCTGACCAGTGCAGCCACATTTGCCTTTTATGGGAAGGTCCTAACTGGGTCTATTGTCATGCCTCTCGCCGGTGCCTCCAACGAGGGAAGGTTATGCGCGGGCGCTACCCTGATCAAGTAGGATGGCATAAGCCTTGCGTGCCCGTTGTTGTGATTGGTATACCATTGTCCCCGTTTGGGACCATTGTTAGTTTTGCACGACAGTTGCCGTTGATGCCTTTGGTAGGCACTGGGCCACCCATGACTTAGCCCGAAGGGGAGTTGGTCAGAGTGGCCGGGAGAGTGTCATGGTAGTAGATTGGTTTTGTCGAAACTCCGTTGGTCACCCGAATGGGAGTGCGAGGCCATTGGTTTCGTGGTGTGGGTACAGTGTGCTAATTAACCTCTGAAGAGTGTGTATTCAATCTATCGATAGCCGCGCCCGCGGATAAGGGCCCAGTTCGTAGTTGGTCACACTATGGGTCAACAGTAATAATAATAATAATAATGTGCTTAACAACAACATTGGTTCGAGGATGAGGAAGAGTTTGATTGTGATCGTGAGAGGATCACAGTGATATCGAGGATACCAGCTGTTGGATATTTGTGGTGTTATGCGAGAATCACGGGGAAAGGTCAAGCTCCTTGTGGTCATGTAATGATTACGACGGTATTGTTTATACCAAGCTTGACTGGATCCTAAGATGACTGTGTGATGTCCGAGGTTGGTAAGTGATGCATGTGATGGTTACGAGGTAACCCGAGCAAAGTAAGTTGGTGCATGATAGTGTCATCATGTTGCATGTAGAAACATTATGATCATGTTGTATATGCCATGTTGTTCTGATAGTAGCATGTTAATCCTTGTTAACCTGTAATTGCCATGCTGTTGTCTATCTTGATTGCTCTTGGTCGCTGTGAGCTTGTAAGTACATTCAACTTACTGACCTGGCGTGTCATGCCAGCTTGCAGGTCATGCCGAATTTGATTGCTTGTTTGTCGTGGATTCCTTGTTTGCGAGCTAGGATAAGCATTCCAGTCAGAGTCCCTACGGAGTGGAGTTCATCACCGTCGTCGCTGTTCCACTGCTAGAGTTATTCCGCTACATCGTGTTGTTCTGCTGCTTGCATGGAACAACCGTGGCAGGCGTAGTGTCGCCGTGCCAATGTAATCCCCCTTGTACCCACATATCTTGTAATAAAGAGCTAATTTGTTCTATGCTAAGTAGTGTCGTATTCCATAAGACTTCTTCTTGATCTCTCGGCTGGAATAGGGGGTGTTCCGGTTTCTCTGAGCCAGGGTGCCACACCAACCACTCAAGCACATCCCACGTCGTCGATCGGTGCAGTGTCAAGCTCCAAGGCGGTTAAGTGGCAGCCATTCGCCGCATGCCAGCCATTTCCTACAGAAGAAGCCTACAAATGACACTCGTCCTGCGACATGTCAAGGGAACATGCGCGGAGATGGTGAGACATCCCGGCAAGCCTTGTCGGGCAACCAGTGATGTGACACTAAGAGGTGCATTTAGTGCACCCTGTCAGCCCGCAGAGTTAGGTATGATAGCACTATTTGCTATCATATTACTGGATAATGACCACTTTGCCATTGTGGTGACCCCTTAATCTATAAAAGGAGGCCCATGGCACCTGTAGGAAGGGTTGGAAAGTTGAGGCACTCACACCACCATACGCGCGTAGTCGCTGCTGCCCTACGGCAACCCTGCCGGGCAAAGTGTACTGCGTCCCACCATTCCCGTTTCACCATCAATCCACTAAAGCAGGAGTAGGGTCTTACGCCTCGCGGCGGCCCAAACCTAGGTAAATTGCTTGTGTGCTCTCTGTCGTGCTGCCGCGTGCTGGTCTGCTCTTTGTGCAATGCGCCGTCTCCCTGCCAAACCAGCAAGGGGCCTCCTGGTCCCATAGGTGGCCGTGGATATCCCGCGGCAGCAATCATAGAAGAAGAGGAGGCGAACAAGAGCAATTTTTATACTCATGTTTATACATACTGATGTCTCACCTGTGTGATATGATAAACAAGCATATTATAACCTTCATCTAGCAGTTGCTTCATTTTATCAAATTAAACAAAATTTCTGTAAACATATTTCGTGGTGTAGCAAAAACTTACAAGGAAATCATCAATCGTTTGCATTGCGGATATGAGAAGTGTAGACTCACCTAATATACATGATTTCACAATAGAAATTTGTCAAAATGTGTATTTAATCTGACGCTATTTCTTTGGATGTTATTTGTATGTATGCAAGATATTTGGTCAGGTAGGAAAAAATATAACACCAACATAATCTTTCCAACCATCTAACAAGTTTTTCATGCATATAATTCTATGAAAATTGATGTGTTGGGTGTTAGATACTTTAAGTCTAATTCCTGGCATCAATAGTTAATCAAGTGCAACTTCCATTCTTTAGTTGGGCGGGAGCTTGAATCAGTCATAATATATTGTTCATCCTTTCCTCTTCAGGAACAACCATAAAATTGTATAGAAGCACGGGAAAGTGCAGGTTTTACACTACATAACCGACTTGTTTCATTTTTGATATTGCATAATTAAGCTCTTCCTACAAATGAATTATATGCAGCGAGTGTATGTTCTATAACCTCCATGCTACAACTTTTTTACTTCCGTTTCAAATTATCCAGAGGATCTTAGGAGAAACTATGCTGCTTGAATTACATGAGTTGTAACACTACCAAAATTAGTTATATTTCTATAGAAACTGTAGTTCTAACTTCCCATAGTAATAATAAGTATATTGTAATGCTCATATATACCTATTACTATTCTATTTACATGATGAATCAGTCCCTTTGATGTACCTTAGGAATAGCTCTGTTTTAGTGTCACTCTACCCAGGAAAAGGGGAAAAGGTCTACAAGTAAAGGCATTAAGTCCACGGCATGTTACCTCATAATTCCACATCCGGTGTCGATGCACATTTCCTTGGAATCCACTGTAGCTTCCTGGCTGGCTAGAACCCGAGGACTTCTTCGTTGGCGGTGCCAACATTTGATGGAAAATGCCAAGAATCCTTATAGGTTCCTTATTGTGCCTTTTGTGGACCTGAAGAGAGCGAGAAAGATTCCCATCGAGCAGTATGGTATGTACGTTATTGATGTCTTTTTCCCCTTGACTTCATGTTTCTAATGTCTTAGCAAAGCAAGAACTTACATGTAGCATCTGCCTTGGACCTAATAAAACATTTTGGAAATAAAACCTAGAAATCATAATTTAGGGGCTGTTTGAATCACACCCCGGCCAGCCACGCCAAAATTGGCACGCCAACAAATCAGCGAAGGATTTGGCTGCCAGGAGCTTGCCAACACGCGGGCGTAGAAAGCGAACGAGGCGACCAAAAATTTGGCGTGGTTTTGAATCTCCAGCGCTGATCCAAACAGAGCATGTGCAAGCAGTCAACGACCAAAAAATTGGTCGGCTGAGCAGCGGCTGCAATCCAAACAGCCCCTTAGTTTACTTGACATCTTATCAGTACATGCATGAGGTGTTAGGAGGCAAATGGAGAACTGTACGACAACATCTTGCTGTATGTTACTTAGGAGTTCATATAATTTGAGAAGTTACTCAAAGAATTAATTGAACGACATACTGCGTGCATTTGACAATTCTACAAGATGCACCTTCAAATTATTGCTTAAAAACAACTGCATGATTACACTAATATTTCACAAGTCTATATCTAGTGTTATTATTATTTTACCAATCTAAATAGTACTAGGTTACATATGGTCGAGGTTAAAGAACTCTGATAGGTTAATTAAGGATTAATGGAACGACACACTACATGATATTTCTTGTGTTATGGACAGTCATCTATAAATATATACTTCCTTTCTTCCAGAATACACGATGCTTTTAGTGTAGACAGTCTTCAGGATGCAGCATGACCATTATTCTATGCATGGTTTTTACTACCTTCTCGCAGCGATCGTCTAGATGTGCTTGGGTGCTGACGCATATATATCTTGGTCTACGGCTCCGCACCACTGTGTTTACTATGCAATGTTTTCGACACGGAAGGTGCTGCAGTTTCATTGTCCATGTGTATAAAAGATGTAGCCATGTTTACAAAGTTTCTCAATTTCAAACTTAATTGTTGATTTTCCATGAGCTCTATTGTGACAAGGTAATTGAATTTTGGGCCTTAGAAGGCAAAATGAATACACAAGTGATCTTACAAAGTTACCAATTTAATTAGTCTAACTGTAGGTGATGGCTTGCTTACAAGATGATCCATGCCTTTTATAACTTCAGATTTTCAGTAGAGGAATGGACAAGGTAACATGATTATCATTTTACCGGCAATAGCTTCAAGGGTGAATAACCAACATGTAATAGATATGTTCACTAGAGATATGCCTACAGACCCACAAGAGGTTCTTATATTTTTGGTTGATTCTAATTTGGCCGATTGATGATAGTTACAAATTGTTCATTTTATAGGGCATAAATGTTATCTATTTGACTATCACGCATGAAACAATATCAAGTATGCGAGAGTCTACAAGACTTTGCGCCACAACCTTATGTATTTATTGTCAATTTTTTCTATCCCGATCAAATTGTGTTTACGTCCAACATACTATTGAATGAATATCTACTATTCAATAAAAATGGTGTATTAATATTTGTTTACGTATTCCAACAGATCTGACATTTTCTTATTTTGTAAAGAAGTGTAGGCATTTCCTAATTCTATTATACTAATACATCCATTTCTAATTTTCCTCATAAAGTCAAAGTGGCACAGTAATTAAGTTGGAAATAGAATTTTTCTTCCAATGATATTTAAAGTTAATTAATTAAGCGGGGTGCACAATTTTGAATGATTACAACTTAACCATTCAAAAATGGTACAAATATAAATTGAACAATAAAAATCATTCCAACATATGCATAACAACAAGGTACATAATCCCGTAAAAAAACAAGGTTGATTACCAAATAACATATACATGTATATATCAATGATAAAATCAAACATACTTGACACAAAACTACGTTTTAGAAAGGCTCATATTTATGAATTTGACCACAATTAATTCCAATTTTCTGTTGACACATGTTTCATGACTCGGCTATATAAAATTCTAGCCCGCACAACGGGCGGGCCACATTGCTGGTTGAGTTTAGTGGCGAAGACTTCAACAAGTTCTACAAGAATAGAAGCAAAGAGAGAAGCTCGAAGTCAAGGTCCTACAATGGCAAAAGATTTTCTAGTCGTGATCGTAATTGCTAAAATTGTGGAAGACCCAGATACTACTCCAATGAGTGTACGGCTCCCTACAAGAAAAGAGAAGACTCACCAAAAAGGAGGAGTAGAAGGGATGAATCATGTCCAAGAGAGAGGAGTAGAGATGATCATTATGAACGAAGACCCTCTCATAGAAGCAAGCATTCCGAAAGGAAGGACAAGTCATCAAAGATCTACACAAGACAAAGACATCAAGCTCATGTTGGTGAATTTGTATCCGGTTCCGACTCCGACAACTACTCCGAGAGAAGCTTGATGTATACTACACAACCTTCTTCTTGTACATGTTGTTGGGCCTCCAAGTGCAGAGGTTTGTAGGACAGTAGCAAATTTCCCTCAAGTGGATGACCTAAGGTTTATCAATCCGTGGGAGGCATAGGATGATGATGGTCTCTCTCAAGCAACCCTGCAACCAAATAACAAAGAGTCTCTTGTGTCCCCAACACACCCAATACAATGGTAAATTGTATAGGTGCACTAGTTCGGCGAAGAGATGGTGATACAAGTGCAATATGGATGGTAGATATAGGTTTTTGTAATCTGAAAATATTAAAAACAGCAAGGTAACTAATGATAAAAGTGAGCACAAACGGTATTGCAATGCGTTGAAACAAGGCCTAGGGTTCATACTTTCACTAGTGAAAGTTCGCTCAACAATAATAACATAATTGGATCATATAACTATCCCTCAACATGCAACAAAGAGTCACTCCAAAGTCACTAATAGCGTAGAGCAAACGAAGAGATTATGGTAGGGTACAAAACAACCTCAAAGATATCTGTTCTGATCGATCTATTCAAGAGTCCGTAGTAAAATAACATGAAGCTATTCTTTCCATTCGATCTATCATAGAGTTCGTACTAGAATAACACCTTAAGACACAAATCAACCAAAACCCTAATGTCACCTAGATACTCCAATGTCACCTCAAGTATTCATGGGTATGATTATACGATACGCATCACACAATCTCAGATTCATCTGTTCAACCAACACAAAGTGTCGGATTTCAGGTTCCGGCAGACCCTTGAGGTTCGAACACTGGGGTGCGCGCGGAGATCTCGCCCTCTACCTACCTGCACCCCGCCGCCTCGCTAGGATCTAAACTACGAAAGGAACAACACAAGAGACACAAGGTTTATACTAGTTCGGGCCACCATTGTGGTGTAATACCCTACTCTAGTTTGTGGTGTGGTGGATTGCCTCTTGGGCTGGTAATGATGAACAATACAAGGAAGAACAGCCTCGCGAGGGTCTGCTCTTGGCCGGTGCGATGAACTGCTTGGCGGAGTTCAGTCGCTCTCTCTCTCTCTCTTTCTTTCTTTCTCTCTAGATTCCGGACCCTGGATCCAAGATGCCTCTACCCTGTGGGAAGCTAGTCCTATTTATAGGCAAAGGCCCTGGGCCTCTTCCCAAATATTGAGCGGGAAGGGCACCAACAATTGGCCATTTTGAAGGGGAACATCTGGTACACTTATCCTGACTAAAGTTGGTCCTCGCCTGCGAAAGGCTCTGGTGGTGACTCCGGCTTGGGCTCCACAATGACTCCCTTCCTGCCGTTGGGCTGGTCTTGGTCTTGTTTCACCGAAATGGACGCCTTTGCTTGATGCTCTCGCCTGCGCTTGCTCCCTTTGCACCAAAGAGGAAAGGAGGGCCTTCTACACGCTGGCGCCCGCTTTGGCGCCCTTGGTCGTCATGGCTTGCGTCATGGGCACCTCGTGAGGTACCCGCCTTGATCTCTCCGCCTCCTCGCGAGCCCGGCTGATGAGGCCGTGCACGAGGAAGCTCCACATCGTCCGCCCATGAGGCTTGGCCCCTCGCGAGGTCTTGAGCTTGTGTTGATGGAGATGGGCCGTGATGGGCCCCCTTTGAGCCACGCCACGGGCCGGCGAGCAAGTCTGGGACCCCCATTCCCGAGCGCCGACAGTAGCCCCGGGCCCAAAGCGGCGCCCGGGCTTGGCCGAGTAGAGAGGCGAAGGGGCAAGTGCGAAGCACCGCGGGCCCTAACAGCCTGCGGCCTTGGGCGCCGCGTGGCGGTTGATTGGACGTGGGCGGCACTGTTCCCCCACGCCTCATTATTTTGTGCCATGCTAGGCAGACTTGTAGCCGCACGCAGCCGCTCCCCTTTTCACTGCTCGACTGTCCCCCGCTCTTCCTCCTGTCGAACTCCAGCTTCTGCTCCCAATCCAATCTCGAACCTCCCTCCCTTACATTGCCATGGCTCACGGCGAAGAAGGGAAGAGGGAATAAGCCCATGCTCGCCTCGCTTCGCCCGTCATCGGGCGGCCCCCACCGTTGATCGGTCGATCATACTCAATCGAGAGGGCCTGGGCAAGGTCAGCTCGGCTTTGGCCACCATCTTCAACGAATGCGGGCGGACGACGGCCTGGCCCGCGTCCCACTTCTCCATCGACAGGATAATCACTGAGGTCCGGTATTTTGCCGACGCCCTGTGGGCGGGGCTGGTTCCCCCCTTTTCCGATTTCTTCAATGCTGTGCTCTCCCACTATCAGATCCATATGATGCACTTGGGTCCAGAATCCATCACTCTTCTTGCGGTCTTCGCCTTTGTTTGCGAGGCAATGATGGGCATCCTTCCCTCAGTTGCCTTGCTGCGCTACTTCTTCTCTCTGTGCCTTGTTGACCCCACCCAATATTTGGGGTGTGTGAGCTTCATTACTGCATCTGAAACATCGGCTTCAGGGATTGACTTCAGCCTTCCTCCGCCCGCGCCTGGGTTCCGCGAGCGGTGGCTGTACGTGGACGTAGGGGTGCCCAGCCCCTTGCTGTCGGAGCCATCTTCGCCTGCTGTCCCCAATTCAGGATGGGGCCAGGAGACGCTCACGAGTTCCCGGATCGTCTTCGTCTGGCGCCGCTTTGCGTTCTTGAGGGAGCTCGGCATGACGGCGCCCAAGGTGGTGAAGGAGTTCCTGCTATGCCATGTCACCCCTCTCCAACGTCACTCTCGCCGGATGTGGGCCTTCAGCGGGCGTGAAGACCATATGAGGCTCCAGGAAGAGGACCTGACGCCTGAAGCACTGAGGAAGGTGCTCTTGGTCTTGGCCCAGGACCCGCCCTGGCGACATCCGCAAGGGGGGGCTTCTTGTACCTCTGCCCGAGCAGGCGACTTTGTAATCAGATGCCCGTCTTGACGAATGGGGGCTGCGCCCAGCCCGGCCTCGAGGGCCTCGTGAGAACCCAGTGGTGGTGGCCGCCCTTTCAGTCGGCCACGACGGCTCTTTCTCAAGTGGCAGAGCAGGGAGGCATGGGCCGCTGGAGGCCGAGGGGGCCTCCGCCGGGGTGACGGCGCCAGGCGGCGCTCTTGAGGGAGCAGCTCCTGAGGCCCAGGCTGCCACGGCTGGGGGTGGCGAGCAGCTGCCCGCAGTGCCTGCGGCTGAGGCCCCTGGGGCCCCAGTTACTCTTCTTGGTGAGGTGACCGGCGGCGTGCATCAGGTAGACGCCCCCGACGCGGGTCGCCTTGACGCTCCTTCCTCGTCGTAGGCTGACCCCTGCGCTCAACTCTTGGGTCGCTTCCGCGTGGATTTTGAGGCTCTCCGGAAGAGAAGGGAGGCCTTGGGTGACGATTACCCTTGCCGCATGCTGAAGCGTAGGAAGTACTTCGCCACCGATGAGTAAGCCTTCCCCTTTTCTAGCTCCTGATCCTTCTGTTGCTTTTACTGATCCTTGCTCTGCAGGGCCCTTCCCGCCGAGCTCACGGAGATGGCTGAGGAGCCATCCCCCTTGGCTCTGCCCTCTCCACCGTCTTCTAGCACTCCGAGCAGCAGAGCCCTCGTGGTGAGGCCGGTCGGAGAGACGAACCATCCTGAAGCGCATCGCGGCCCCGCGCGCCTCACGACCCTCCTTCGCGAGCCTTCTCGTGGCATAGCCAGCCTGCCGTGGGCTTCTCGTCTGGTCGTCGACCGTGATTGGCTGAGGTATTCCCTGCGCTCTTTTTTAGGGGATGGGCTGGCTCCAGGCCGGGCTTCTGGCGAGGCGTGCCCGGCCGTGGCGAGGGCGCCAGCCCCCAGCCCCCTGCCCGGAGGGGGAGTGCTGATTCGTGGCCCCCGGCGCTCGCTTGGGGCGGATGATGGTGTGGAAGACGTACTTGGCCTTGCCGGGGCGTCGCTCTTCGCCAAGGGTTCCTTCGGAGGGCGGCTGACGCGGTGAGCCTGCTTGGTGAAGAGCTCGCTGATGAAGACGCGCGCCTTGAGGCCAAGGGCTTGCGCCTGGCTGCGGAGAGCCACGAGCTGAAGGCGGTTGTCGCCCTTGCGCGTCATCAGCGTGACCTTGACAATGGGGAGGCCAAGGCGTCGCTTACGGCCTCTCGGGAGGTCCGTTCTCGGGCCGTCGAGGAGGCTCGGGAAGCTGACCGGCGGCGAGAGGCGGCGGAGGAGCGGGCGTGGGAGTTCCTGGCCCGATGCCACTCGCTGGAGTAGCAAGTGGAGCTGCGCGAGTCGGCCCTTGCGTCGATGAAGGTGGTCTCAGGCGACCCAGCAGAGCTCCAGAAGCATGAGGAGGCGCTGACGCTGGAAGCCGCCGAACGCGCGCGCGAGTATGAGCACCTGGAAACAAGGGATCACTTGGTAAGGCGGGCGGAGGATGATGTCGCTGCGCGGGAAGCCCGTGTCCTGGAGGAGGTCGGACGTCGGGTGGCGACGGCGCGCTTGAACCTTGAGCGCGAGTTCGAGGAGAGGCTGGGGTTGATCCGAGCTGAGGCTGAAGGTAGGACCGCTGCCTTGAGGGCCAAGCAGGAGGAAGTGACGCGGCGGGCCGATGCTTCTCGGGCCGCCCTTGAGGTGGCGCAGGAGGAGTTGACTACCTCCCGTGCCGAGGTGCTTCTTCTTCGCCAACGGGTGGATGAGGCTGAGGCCGTCACGCGACAGAATGCGGATGAGATACACCAGCGGCGGATCCTGGAGCATGAGCACGGCCCAATGCTCACCACGCATCGGCAGAGAGCCAACGCAGCCTTGGGTAACATCTGCGAGGCGGCTGTCGGCGAGCCGCACGCAGTTAACTACGCCGGCAACCTTCAGTTCTTCACCAACGTGGTGACGCAGCTGGAGGCGCGGTCGGTCAGAGCCAACAGGTTGGTGGAGGAGAGGAGCCGCGCCCTGCTCGGGCGCCCCTTTTCTCGCGTCTTCAGCCATTCCGGAATATGGACCCCCACTTCGACGCCGCCATCGCCCCAGTACCCCAGGCCGTCCAGGACGACCTGGCGCACTGGGTGGAGGACAACGTGGACGCCCTCGTCAGGGCCTTCGCTTCAGATAACGATGGCGTGATCGTGGCTGCTAATGAAGGCGGCATGGTGAACGGCCCTGACGCCGCTGGTGACAACGCAGAGAGCGATGGCGAGGCCAGACGCCAAAGAATAGATTCAGGAGGTGCCCCGAGGATGCATTGGGGGATTTGTCCGACTGACTGCGCACCATTCCTGTTTCCTTACCCTGCACGAATAGAGCTCAAGTTTTGCCCTGACGGTTGTGAGAGCATTTTGGGAGGGGGAACCCCTCATGTAAAACTTGTGTTTTGTGTATTAGTAGATGCTATATCACCCGTACGCCTGCGCCAAGTGGCTGGCTAGTTTACCTTCGTCCCGTGCGGGCCCTGAGATAGCCCATGGAGGGCTGTGGCGTCTGAAGTGTCTCCTGATCGAACCCGTAGGATCTGCAGAAAAAACCTCCTGAGAGGATGCGGCGGCGGCAGTCTGGGCTGCACGCAAGCTAGGCCCAACCCGGCTCGCGAGGGGCTCACAAGGGGAGGCAGCTGAGGCAAAGCGGTAACCGGAACACGAGAGATAGCTCGAACGAGACTAAGCACCCCTTTCCCCAAACACACGCAAATCTCAAATTCGAATCCAACTTAAATCCAGCGGGGGGAAGCGACAACAAAAGGGAAAAGCAATGAAAGCAGAAAAAGGCCGCGTCCGGCACCTAGTCTAGTCTTGGACGTCTTCTCACCAACGCGGAGCTAAGTGCTGCCACTGGGCGTGGGAGGGAGCCCCAGGGCCTGAAGCCGGCACCCCTGAGACTCCGGGGCGTGTACAACCCCACTCATTATTACGCGAGAGTGTCACGGGGCGGCGAGCTTCATAGGCGCTGGGCCTTCTTCACAGGTACCGGCCTTGCTTCATATCGCCAAACGAGGGCCCCGCCTTGCGCCGCACTCCAGTGCCATCAACAACGATCGGAAACCAGGACGCCGCCGATGGGGTAGAGCGGTCGCCGGCCAGTTCCCCGGCGACCACGGGTCCTCCGCCCGAGGCAGGCCTGAGGCACCTCCCAGCAGAGGGCCTACCTCCGAGAACGCCTTGCTCAACGCCACGGTGGTGATCTTTGGATCTCGGCCCCTCTCCTGCAGCCCCAGCGCCCTCCTCCCGAGGGGTAGGAGACTGCTGAGGCCAGGGCAGCCGCTGTTGTGGCGACCTGCACCTCCTGCGATTCATGATTAGCGTATGCCTGCTCTGAGGAATTAGCGGTAGCCGACAATCGTCGCTTCCAAAGCATGGCGGTGGGGCCTTCACGGGGCTCTGGAAGAGCTCGGCTTCGTCAGCCTCGTCCCCCAGCTTGGGCTGAGGAGCGAGCCTTGTTCGCCCTCATGCTGGTGCCCTTGGTCCATCATGTGGGGCACGTATTCTTCTGGGGTCGTCATCCCGAAGGCCGTGCCATAGTGCTCCGCATGCCATGCAGCTCTACTTGAGGCGCCCACCTGGGGGTGGTAGCGCGGCGGCCCACTGGGGCCGTGGGTCGCGGCGAGTCCTTCTTCACTGGCCGGGAGCGGAGGCAGCGCTGCCGCCCGGTCTGCCGACAGCTGGTGTTGGAGTAGCCTTGGAGCCCGCGGCGCGTGTGGAGCCCCCGCGTGGGCCGCCCTGGACCTGAGGTGGGAGCTGGGTGCAGAAGGGGTGAGCCCCCGAGGCGGCAAAGCCCAGAGCTCGCCACCCGCTCTAGCAAAGACGTCACGGCCGCCTTCCAAAGAGCTCGCACCGCAGAGCTCCCGAGCCACCGTGGCGCGGCCCTCGAAGTTCGCCTGCTTCGGCGGTGTATGCGACATCGCGGCCATGGCGTGGTTGGAGGCCCTCGCTGCCGACCGCGCCTGCCGCAGCGTGAGAGCTGTCGAAGCCTGTCCGCGTCGCCCGCGGCCTGCAGCGCCCTGCGGACCGCGAGCTGCCTGGGGCATGGGGTCGCCCGAGGCGAGCGGCTCTGCGTGGGCGGGCCAAGCCGCCCAGGGACCGGGGTTGCCCGCCTGGTCGCCGGACATGATGATGACGATGCGACGGGACACGAAGCGGCAGGAGGTGGATCCCGGCGCACCCCTACCTGGCGCGCCAAATGTCGGATTTCGGGTTCCGGCAGACCCTTGAGGTTCGAACACTGGGGTGCGCGTGGAGATCTCGCCCTCTACCTACACGCACCCGCCGCCTCGCTAGGATCTAAACTACGAAAGGAAACACACAAGAGACACAAGGTTTATACTAGTTCGGGCCACCATTGTGGTGTAATACCCTACTCTAGTTTGTGGTGTGGTGGATTGCCTCTTGGGCTGGTAGTGATGAACAATACAAGGAAGAACAGCCTCGCGAGGGTCTGCTCTTGGCCGGTGCGATGAACTGCTTGGCGGAGTTCAGTCGCTCTCTCTCTCTCTCTCTCTCTCTCTCTCTCTCTCTCTCTCTCTCTCTCTCTCTCTTTCTTTCTTTCTCTCTGGATTCCGGACCCTGGATCCAAGATGCCTCTACAATGGGAGGATAGTCCTATTTATAGGCAAAGGCCACAGGCCTCTTCCCAAATATTGAGCGGGAAGGCGCCAACAATTAGCCATTTGAAGGGGAACATCTGGTACACTTATCCTGACTAAAGTTGGTCCTCGCTGTCAAAGGCTCTGGTGGTGACGCCGGGCTTGGGCTCCACAATGACTCCCTTCCTGCCGTTGGGCTGGTCTTGGTCTTGTTGCACGAAATGGACGCCTTTGCTTGATGCTCTACTTTGTGCTTGCTCCCTTTGCACCAAAGAGGAAAGGAGGACACCTTTGCAGACGGGCTGGCACCCTGGCGCCCTTGGTCGTCATGGCTTGCGTCATGGGCACCTCGTGAGGTACCCTGCCTTGATCTCTCCGCCTCCTCGCGAGCCCGGCTGATGAGGCCGTGCTCGAGGAAGCTCCTGTCATCCGCCTCATGAGGTCTGGCCCCTCGCGAGGGTCTTGAGCTTGTGTTGATGGAGATGGGCCGTGATGGGCCCCCCTTTGAGCCACGCCGCAGGCCGCAGGCAGGCAAGTCTGGGGACCCCCGTTCCCAGAACGCCGACACAAAGAACTTCAAAGAGTGCCCCAAAGTTTCTACCGGAGAGTCAAGACGAAAACGTGTGCCAACCCCTATGCATAAGTTCACAATGTTACGAAACCCACAAGTTTATCACCAAAACATACATCAAGTAGATCACGTGAATATCCCATTGTCACCACAGATAAGCACATGCAAGACATACATCAAGTGTTCTCAAATCCTTCAAGACTCAATCCGATAAGATAACTTCAAAGGGAAAACTCAATCCATTACAAGAGAGTAGAGGGGGAGAAACATCATAAGATCCAACTATAATAGCAAAGCTCGCGATACATCAAGATCGTGCCGAATCAAGAACACGAGAGAGAGAGAGAGATCAAACACATAGCTACTGGTACATACCCTCAACCCCGACTGTGAACTACTCCCTCCTCGTCATGGAGGGCACTGGGATGATGAAGATGGCCACCGGTGAGGGATCCCCCCTCTGGCAGGGTGTCGGAATAGGGTCCCGATTGGTTTTTAGTGGCTATAGAGGCTTGCGGCGGCGGAACTCCCGATCTAGGTTATGTTCTGGGGGTTTCTGTATATATAAGAGGTTTTGGCGTCGGGAACAAGTCAGGGGGGTCTCTGAGGCGGCCACGAGGTAGGGGGCGCGCCCCCCACCCTCGTGGGTGCCTCGGGACTCTTCTGGCCCATCTCCTATACTCTGTGGGCTTCTTCTGGTCCAAAAATAATCTCCGTGAAGTTTCAGTACAATTGGACTCCGTTTAGTTTTCCTTTTCTGCGATACTCAAAAACAAGGAAAAAAACAGAAACTAGCACTGGCTTCTAGGTTAATAGGTTAGTCCCAAAAATCATATAAAATATCATATAAATGCATATAAAACATCCTAGATGGATAATATAATAGCATGGAACAATAAAAAATTATAGATACGTTGGAGACGTATCAGCATCCCGAAGCTTAATTTCTGCTCGTCCCCGAGTAGGTAAATGATAAAAACAGACTTTTTGATGTGGAATGGTACCTAACATAATTTTCAATGTATTCTTCTTTATTGTGGCATGAACGTTCAGATCCGGAAGATTCAAGACAAAAGTTTAATATTGACATAAAAATAATAGTACTTCAAGCATGCTAACCAAGCACTTATGTCTTCTCAAAATAACATAGCCAAAGAAAGTTCATCCCTACAAAATCATATAGTTTGGTCATGCTCCATTTTCATCACACAAGAATGCTCTCATCATGCACAACCCCGATGACAAGCCAAGCAATTGTTTCATACTTTAGTAATCTCAAACTTTTTCAACCTTCACGCAATACATGAGCGTGAGCCATGGATATAGCACTATGGGTGGAATAGAGTATAATGATGGGGGTTATGTGGAGTAGACAAAAAAGGAGAAAGTCTCACATTGACACGGCTAATCAATGGGCTAGGGAGATGCCCATCAATTGATGTCAATGCAAGGAGTAGGGCTTGCCATGCAACGGATGCACTAGAGCTATAAATGTATGAAAGCTCAACAAAAGAAACTAAGTGGGTGTGCGTCCAACTTGCTTGCTCACGAAGACCAAGGGCATCTGAGGAAGCCCATCGTTGGAATATACAAGCCAAGTTATATAATGAAAAATTCCCACTAGTATATGTAAGTGACAATATAAGAGACTCTCTATCATGAAGATCATGGTGCTACTTTGAAGCACAAGTGTGGAAAAAAGGATAGTAGCATTGTCCCTTTTTTTGGGCCTTCCTTTTTTTATTTGGCCTTTCTTTTTTTATTTTTATTTTTTATTTGGCCTTTCCTTTTTTTATTTGGCCTTTCTCTTTTTTTTTCATGGGACAATGCTCTATTAATGATGATCATCACACTTCTATTTATTTACAACTCAATGATTACAACTCGATACTAGAACAAAATATGACTCTATATGAGTGTCTCCGGTGGTGTACCGGGATGGGCAATGATACAAGAGTGACATGTATGTAAAATTATGCATGGTGACCTTGCCACAAATACGATGTCAACTACATGATCATGCAAGGCAATATGACAATGATGAAACGTGTCATAATAAATGAAACGGTGGAAAGTTGCATGGCAATATATATATCTTGGAATGGCTATGGAAATGCCATAATAGGTAGGTATGGTGGCTGTTTTGAGGAAGATATAAGGAGGCTTATGTGTGATAGAGCGTATCATATCATGGGGTTTGGATGCACCGACGAAGTTTGCACCAACTCCCAAGGTGAGAAAGGGCAATGCATGGTACCGAAGAGGCTAGCAGTGATGGAAAGGTGAGAGTGCGTATAATCCATGGACTCAACATTAGTCATAAAGAACTCACATACTTATTGCAAAAATCTACAAGTCATCAAAACCAAGCACTACACGCATGCTCCTAGGGGGATAGATTGGTAGGAAAAGACCATCGCTCGTCCCCGACCGCCACTCATAAGGAAGGCAATCAAATAACACCTCATGCTTCAAATTTTTCACACAACGGTTACCATACGTGCATGCTACGGGACTTGCAAACTTCAACACAAGTATTTCCCAAATTCACAATTACTCAACTAGCACGACTCTAATATTACCATCTTCATATCTCAAAACAATCATCAAGCATCAAGCTTCATATAGTATTCAATGCACTTTATATGAAAGTTTTTATTATACCCATCTTGGATGCCTATCATATTAGGACTAGTTTTTATTATACCCATCTTGGACCTCCCGGCAACGGCGCCACAAACTGCTTGATGTCTACTACACAACCTTCTTCTTGTAGACGTTGTTGGGCCTCCAAGTGCAGAGGTTTGTAGGACAGTAGCAAATTTCCCTCAAGTGGATGACCTAAGGTTTATCAATCCGTGGGAGGCGTAGGATGAAGATGGTCTCTCTCAAGCAACTCTGCAACCAAATAACAAGAGTCTCTTGTGTCCCCAACACACCCAATACAATGGTAAATTGTATAGGTGCACTAGTTCGGCGAAGAGATGGTGATACAAGTGCAATATGGATGGTAGATATAGGTTTTTGTAATCTGAAAATATTAAAAACAGCAAGGTAACTAATGATAAAAGTGAGCACAAGCGGTATTGCAATGCGTTGAAACAAGGCCTAGGGTTCATACTTTCACTAGTGCAAGTTCTCTCAACAATAATAACATAATTGGATCATATAACTATCCCTCAACATGCAACAAAGAGTCACTCCAAAGTCACTAATAGCGGAGAACAAACGAAGTGATTATGGTAGGGTACGAAACCACCTCAAAGTTATCTTTTCTGATCGATCTATTCAAGAGTCCGTAGTAAAATAAAATGAAGCTATTCTTTCCGTTCGATCTATCATAGAGTTCGTACTAGCACCTTAAGACACAAATCAACCAAAACCCTAATGTCACCTAGATACTCCAATGCCACCTCAAGTATCCGCGGGTATGATTATACGATATGCATCACACAATCTCAGATTCATCTGTTCAACCAACACAAAAAACTTCAAAGAGTGCCCCAAAGTTTCTACCGGAGAGTCAAGACAAAAACGTGTGCCAACCCCTATGCATAAGTTCACAATGTTACGGAACCCGCTAGTTGATCACCAAAACATACATCAAGTAGATCACGTGAATATCCCATTGTCACCACAGATAAGCACATGCAAGACATACATCAAGTGTTCTCAAATCCTTAAAGACTCATCCCGATAAGATAACTTCAAAGGGAAAACTCAATCCATTACAAGAGAGTAGAGGGGGAGAAACATCATAAGATCCAACTATAATAGCAAAGCTGACGATACATCAAGATCGTGCCAAATCAAGAACACGATAGAGAGAGAGAGAGATCAAACACATAGCTACTGGTACATACCCTTAGCCCCGAGGGTGAACTACTCCCTCCTCGTCATGGAGAGCGCCGGATGATGAAGATGGCCACCGGTGAGGGATCCCCTCTCCGGCAGGGTGCCGAAACAGGGTCCCGATTGGTTTTTGGTGGCTACAGAGGTTTGCGGCGGCAGAACTCCCGATCTAGGTTATGTTCTGGGGTTTCTATATATATAAGAAGTTTTGGCGTCGGGAACAAGTCACGGGGGTCTCCGAGGCGGCCACGTGGTAGGGGGCGCGCCCAGGGGGTAGGGCGCCCCCCACCCTCGTGGGTGCCTCGGGACTCTTCTGGCCCATCTCTGATACTCCATGGGCTTCTTCTGGTCCAAAAATAATCTCCGTGAAGTTTCAGGTCAATTGGACTCCGTTTGGTTTTCCTTTTCTGTGATACTCAAAAACAAGGAAAAAAACAGAAACTGGCACTGGGCTCTAGGTTAATAGATTAGTCCCAAAATCATATAAAATAGCATATAAATGCATATAAAACATCCTAGATGGATAATATAATAGCACGGAACAATAAAAAATTATAGATACGTTGGAGATGTATCAAAGCTATCACTCCAACTCCGACTATACTCAAGATGAAGGTGTTGCAGGTCTTGCACTTGTGTCATCCAACTCCTACGACGTACTTGGCTCACCAAATGAAGGAATTGGAAGATGCTTCATGGATAAAGGCGCCAAGGTATCACACCCCGAGTATTGATTTTGATAGTGATGAAGATGATTTTCTAGGTGATGATGATTACTTGTTGATAAAACTAGTTGTGAACTATGATGAACTTGCTAGTAATCATGCTAATCAAGATGAAATGAAGGAAAATGATAAGAAGGAAATTGAGCATCTAACTAAAGCACTAAACACTCTTAAGTTAGCTCATGAAACAACTCAAGAGGATTATAGAGAGCTCCAAAGGACTCATGAGAAGCTACAGTTCAAGAAGCTAAATTTAGAGCAAGAACATGAGTTCCTAAAATCTATCAATGATGATCTTCTAAAGAAGAGTTGTTCTTACATTGCCAAACGTCTCCTCTTGTCTACTTACGTACCACAAGTAAAATCTAGCAACAAGATCAAGAAAGATTCTTCCTCTAGTAGTAATAATAATCGTGCTAAATCCAATATTGTTGCTTCTAGTAGTTCTCTTGATTCCACTAATGATTCTCTTAGCCAAGTTACAGTTCAACAAGAAAATAGCTTAGTGAAGGGAATTATAGAGAAAGGTGTTTACAAGAGCATTTTTGGGAGTAAGCAATTTGAGGAAATTGTACACAAGCAAGGAAGGTACCGTAAGAATCTAGGTGATGGTTTTGAACGGAAGTTCAATGCCAATGAAGTTGAGTGGGAAGAAGATCAATACCCCAAGACGAAGATTGTTCCTCACAAGAGAAGTATGACCCTACTTCTTTTAAGAGAACACAAGCTCAAGATGATCTTCCACCACAAGACCACAAGCCAAAAGGCAAGGACAAGCTTCAACAAGAGATTGACTCATTTTAAGAAGCTCCTAAGGCCATGGTCAAGTGGGTTCCCAAGACAACGTCAAGCTCTACTTCATCAAGTTCAACTACAACTCCAAGGATTCCCATCAAGTTGATGTGGATTCCAAAGAAGAAGAACTAGAGTGTTCTTGGGGGTGACTCCTCCAACATACTTCACTCGTATTCATTTTGGCAAGGACTTGTGCAATCAATTTTCATATCTTGCACTAGTTCATGGAGTCACAAACCCTCTTGTTGTTAAGACAAGGGACAAGGTAACCTAATGCTTTCATGGAAAACATCATATGTGCAATTCACTCTATGTCTATGGATATCCTTGTATGGTCCTTGTGGGACTAACCCGTGTAGGTATTGAAAGTGCAACACTCCAATAGATTGCTCCAAATGCTCTATATCAACATTGAGCATCCACATCTTCACTATCTACATCAAGTCATCATCAACAAAACCCAAGGTTAGTTCATCCCTCTTAGTGTCATGGGTGGACATGATCACCTATGGGGCCATGAACCCCTTGTGGTTCAGCAAGGGCGAGATCACGTTGCACAAAGAGCGGAGGCCATGACACAACACGATGATGAGACTCTGGTCATTTTACCCTGGTTCGGGCCGCTGAGAAGCGTAAAACCCTACTCCTATTTGGGTGGATTGGATGGAGGAACACAACAACACGCAGCGCTCAAGCCCGACAAGGTGGCCTCGGGGGAGCTGCTACGCGAGTACAAGTGAGAGAGGGTCTGAATCCTCCTCTAGGTTGCCTTGGACCTCCTTTTATAGCCCAAGGGGTAACCACAGTGGCAAAACAGACATTATCTTGTGATTAGATAGCTAAAAGTGTTATCATACCGAACTCTAGCACTTAGGACAAAATGCCATAAATGCTACCTTATATGTCGTGTGGGGTTGCATCCCTGGCAAGCTTATATCGCCACTTAGCTAGCTTTGCTTATCATCTTGACACGCCCATAGACGGGTGTCATAGGGGTGTGATCTGTCTTCCCGCAGGTCGCCATGTGCTTAATGAGAGCCACTTAGCTGCCCGGGGGCTCGACACCGCATCATCAAGCGGCGTTGTGAATCGGTGGAGCGGTGGAAATCTAGCATGCGCCTGCTGGGGGCAGGGCTTGCCGGGCCTTTTTGGAGGGGTGCGCGCTTCGGTCTTCGGTCACCCCGGAGGCGCGGCTGGTGCGGTTTCGCTTTGCTCTGGCTCGTTGTATCGACCTTTCTGGCCTCGCCTGGACGGCAAGGGACACTTCTCTTGGAATACTTGACTTGTAAGCTTGGCTTGGTCTTCTTGATATGCTCCTTCATCTCTGGCTTAGCCTTGTGTTAGTTCTGAACGTGCCTGACGGTCTTGACTATACGGAGGTAGCCATTCCCCCAGCAGGCCCTTGACATCGGGGCGGAGGTTCCTGTCCATGCAAAAGTAAAGGAGAAATAAACACCCTTGTTTGTGTACCCCAACAGAAGTCCCTAGGCCTAAGCCAGGCGTGTCACTGGTGTCGGCGTTCTGGGAACGGGGTACCCAGACTTGCCTACCTGCGGCCCATGGCGTGGCTCCGTCGACGGCCCGATACGGCTCAGATTCAGCAACAACAACCCAAGACCCTCGCGAGGGGCCAAACCTCGCAAGGCAGACGACACCAAGAACACCCTGGGGGGCGGCCTCACCAGGAGCCGTGACGACCAAGGCCAGGCGGGCGCCAGCGGGCGCAGTTTACCAGTTTCCTCTTTGGTGCTAAGGAGGCAAGCGTGGTCGCGGGGTCCCAAGGAATCAAGCAAAGGTTTCCATATGAGTGCAACAAGACCAAGACCGCCAGGACGGCAGGATGGAGGTCATCGCGGAGCCCACTGCAGCGTCACCACCAGAGGCTTTAGCAGATGAAGACCACTTTTGTCAGGATAACTTGTAATACTTGTCTCCCTTCAAATTTGGCCGTTGTGGGATCCCTTCCCGCCTACATTTTGGGAGAGGACCAAGGCCACTATAAATAGGACATAGCCACCACCATAGAGGGGGACGGATCGATTCCTCCCTGACCAGCTCACCAGCTCATCAAGCTCAAGAACAACTCACCACCTGAGGTTGTTCCACCACTGCACTAGTTCATCCTCAGCCCCTCGAGGAAACTGACCGCAAAGCCGGAGTAGGGTATTACACGACAAGGTGGCCCGAACCAGGATAAACTATTGTGTCTCTTGTTCTTTGGGTTCGACTAGCTAGGCCGTGGATTCGGTGAGCGGGCAGACTGGGGAGGACGAGTTCTTCACACGCACCCCAGATTTTGAACCTCCCAAGGGTCTGCAGAACCCACAACCCGACATTTGGCGCACTAGGTAGGGGTGCGTCGGAGCCTCTCTTCTGTCGGTCGACCCGCCGCCGCTCCACCGCTTCCATGGCTCACGTCCGTCGAGCCCGTGCTGAGCATCGGGCCGCCCTCGCCGCTCGCTTCGCCCAGACGGCGCCTGTTAGCAGGCCTCCCTACCGTTCTCCATCGCCTGCCGCCAACGCCACCACCGGCCTGGCGGGGCACGAGCAGCAGGCTTCATCGCTGCACCCCTCCGTGCGGCGTGATGGGCGCAGGGCCACTCCGTCACTGATCCCGGCTGCTTTGTCGTCTCATGCTCATCGCGGCCGGCGAACGCGCAAGCTGCGCTGCTCATGGCGCGCGAGCTCCTGTGCTACTGCCCTGTCGACGACTTCTACGAAGACTGGCTAGACCGCATCGCCGAGCTTGTCAGTGCCGTTGGGGGCTTGCCTGCACCATCCCTCTCGCTACCTCGCCCTCCGCCTGTCACGGGCAACCTAGCCCATGGAGCGCCTCCGCCACATCCCCTTCAAGACGTCGCCCTCAGACCAAGGCGAGCGGCCCCATAGCGTGACCAGCTGCGTAGGGCGCCCGCGCGTGAAGAAGAAAGCTGCCAGGAGGTCCAGCGGCCGCAAAAGATGCTCCAGCGCTCCCTGCACCACCATGTCAAGACCGCGCGCCGCCTGCGTTGGTGCCGCGTGAGCGCCAAGATCAGGCTCCACCTCCATGCCGGTCTCTCGTGACCACCGCGGGCTGCCGGGCCTTCACTCCCGAGCTACGCAGCGTCGTCTGGCCGGGGAAGTTCAAGCCCGACATGCCTCCGCGGTACGACGGCGCCCCTGACCCTGCAGAGTTCTGCAGCTCTACGAGCGGAGCATCGAGGCGGCCAATGACGACGAGAAGGTCATGGCGAACTGGTTTCCCATGGCTTTCAAGGATGGTGCACGCTCGTGGCTCCTAAACCTGCCTGCGAGATCAATCTCCTCATGGGGCGAGATGCGCGAGCGTTTCGTCGCCAACTTCCAGGGCACTCGCGACCGCTCGCCTGGCGCAGGTGACCTGCGGCGTATCAAGCAATAGCTAGGGGAAACCCTGCAAAAGTACATCCAGCACTTCAACAGCGTTTGTCGGTGTCAAAACTGGCAGATCTCGGGTAGGGGGTCCCGAACTGTGCGTCTAAGGCGGATGGTAACAGGAGACAGGGGACACAATGTTTACCCAGGTTCGGGCCGTCTCGATGGAGGTAATACCCTATTTCCTGCTTGATTGATCTTGATGATATGAGTATTACAAGAGTTGATCTACCACGAGACCATAGAGGCTAAACCCTAGAAGCTAGCCTATGGTATGATTGTTGTTTTCCTATGGACTAAACCCTCCGGTTTATATAGACACCAGAGGGGGCTAGGGTTACACAGAGTCGGTTACAAGGGAGGAGATCTACATATCCATATCGCCAAGCTTTCCTTCCATGCCAAGGAGAGTCCCATCCGAACACGGGACGAAGTCTTCAATCTTGTATCTTCATAGTTCAACAGTCCGGCTGAAGTATATAGTCCGGCCATCCGAGGACCCCCTAATCCAGGACTCCCTCAGTAGCCCCTGAACCAGGCTTCAATGACGATGAGTCCGGCGCACAGATTTGTCTTCGGCATTGCAAGGCGGGTTCTTCCTCCGAATAATCCATAGAAGATCTTGAACACAAGGACGGTGCGGCTCGCAAAACAGGTTCCACATACCACCGTAGAGAGAATAATATTTCCACAAATCTAATCTGCTGACACGTTTGGCAGCATGACATCATACCACGGCTCGGTCATTATTCGAACCTTTTTCTCAACCAGCTACTGCACGTATTGCGAGGCGGTTTTCTTGGCACTTCTTGTCAAAGCAGAGATCGTGTTCCCTTATCACGGGATTCTCATCAATACGGATGTGGGTAACCCAACCGTGCCATCAATTACGACGCTTGGGGAATAAGCGAGTTTTAATAGGCAGGTGGGGAGGTGTATAGTTTCCTCCGCCCCTATAAAGGGACAAGGATCCCACTTTTTACCCACGCCTTCTTCCTCCTTGCTCATCCATTCTTGCGCACTCGGGCTCCAGCACCCAAGTTCGCGTCTTTCCCCTCAAACCACTCCAAGCATGTCCGAAGCGGGAGGCAAGTGGATGGTCTCCTCTGTCACGGAGGAGAACATCACAAAGCTATGGGGAGCCGGACATCTGGCCTCGGACATCGCACACCGGCTGCCAGATGCAGGGCAGATCATCCCTACACCCGAATCCCATGAGAGGGTGGTTTTCCTTACCCACTTTGTCCGTGGACTGGGATTTCCCCTCCACCCGTTTGTCCATGAGCTCATGTTCTACTCTGGGCTGGATTTTCACGATCGGCCCCAATTTCATCCTCAACATCTCGGCGTTTATCATCGTGTGCGAGGCCTTCCTCCGCATCAGGCCCCACTTCGACCTGTGGCTGAAGACCTTCAATGTTAAACCGAAGGTGGTGGTCGGCCAGCAAGCGGAGTGCGGAGGCTCCATAGTGGGCAAAATGCCTAATGTCACCTGGCTCGAAGGCTCCTATGTGGAGACCATAAAGGGGTGGTGTCGGTGTCAAAACCGGCGGATCTCGGGTAGGGGGTCCCGAACTGTGTGTCTAGGCTGATGGTAACAGGAGACAAGGGACACGATGTTTTTACCCATGTTCGGGCCCTCTCGATGGAGGTAATACCCTACTCCTGCTTGATTAATATTGATGATATGGGTAGTACAAGAGTAGATCTACCACGAGATCAGAGAGGCTAAACCCTAGAAGCTAGCCTATGGTATTATTGTTGTTCGTCCTATGGACTAAAACCCTCCGATTTATATAGACACCGGATAGGGTTAGGGTTACACAGAGTCGGTTACAATGGTAGGAAATCTACATATCCGTATTGCCAAGCTTGCCTTCCACGCCAAGGAAAGTCCCCTCCGGCCCCGGGACGAAGTCTTCAATCTTGTATCTTCATAGTCTAGGAGTCCGGCCAAAGATGATAGTTCGGCTATCCGGACACCCCCTAGTCCAGGACTCCCTCAGTAACCCCTGAACCAGGCTTCAATGACGACGAGTCCGTTGCGCATATTGTCTTCGGCATTGCAAGGCAGGTTCCTCCTCCGAATACTTCATAGAAGATTTTGAACACAAGGATAGTGTCCGCTCGCAAAACAAGTTCCACATACCACCGTAGAGAGAATAATTTTTGCACAGATCTGCTGACGTATTCCGCGGCGTGACATCACACCACGGCCAAGCCTTTATACGAATCATTTTTACTGTTCCACCTCAGCGCGTTTAGCGAGGCGGTTCCCTTGGCACGTCTTATCAAAGCGGAGATCGTGCCCCCTTATTCCGAAATTCTCATCAATACGGACGTGGGTAACCCATCCGCGCCATTGATTATGGTGCTTGGGTGATAAGCGAGTTTTACCAGGCTGGCGGGCGACGCATAGCTTCGTCCGTCCATATAAGGGGACAAGGATCCACCTTTTCACCTAAGCCTTCTTCCTCCTTTGCTCATCCATTTCCGCGCACTCGAGATCCAACGCCCAAGTCCGCACACCCCACCTCAACCTTCTCCAACTATGTCCGGAGCGGGAGGCAGGTGGATGGCCTCCCCTGTCATGGAGGGGCACATCGAAAAGCTGCGGAAGGCCGGATACTTGTCCAGCAACATCGCCAAGCACTGCTACTCTGGGACGAGGGCAGCTCATTCCAACCCCGGGCCCCATGAGAGGGTGGCGTTTCTCACCCACTTCCTCCAGCGGACTAGGTTTTCCACTTCACCCATTTGTCAGGGGCTCATGTTCTACTACGGCTGGACTTCCACGATCCGCCCCGAATTTCATCCTCAACATCTCTGCGTTCATCGTCGTGTGCGAGGCCTTCCTCTGCATCCAGCCCCACTTGGCTTATGGTGAAGATCTTCAATGTCAAGCCGAAGGTAGTGGGCGGCCGCCAAGCAGAGTCTTGGAGGTGCCATGGTTGGCAAGATGGCCAAAGTCCTATGGCTCGAGGGCTCCTTTGTGGAGACCATAAAGGGGTGGCAATCGGGGTGGTTCTACATCACCGAGCCGCGTGACTCTCAATGGGCGGCGGCCCCCGAATTCCGATCTGGCCTCCCCACGCGGCTCACATCATGGAAAGAGACGGGCCTGACGTGGGGGGATTTGGACGAGCTGTCTGGACTCCAAACCTGTGTCCGAAACCTGGTGGACAAGAATATCAGGCTTGTCAACGTAATCCAGGTGATGCTCATCCGCCGGATTCTCCCATGCCAACAATGGGCCTTCAAATTGTGGGAGTTCGATCCGGCACAACACCCAACTCTGAAAAGGCTCTTCGACACACCGTACGAAGATGCACGGAAGGTGCCGTTCAAGGGCACCGAGGCTCCACATCCGCTACCAAGATCGCGGATTCAGCTCGCAGCGTCAAGCCAGCGAGGTAAGTTATTTTACCCTTTATGGGACTCTTGTTTTTCATAGATTGACTCTATGTGGGATCTAAAACTTCCTAACCTTTGGCAGACTGGCTGAAGGCGTGCAGACAGATTAACTGTCCGGCCCCTTTGCCAGAAGACCCAGCGGACACCCGATTGACGGGGCTGCTGACTCCGGCACCTCACGTGGTGCCGGAGAAGAAGGCCAAGAAGAAGGCCACGGGAACTCGATAGAGCTCCCGGCGCCAGGTGCTGTCGGACTCACCGCCCTATAACTCTGAGGCGGAATCCTCCTCTGAGGAAGAGGAGGAGGAAAAAGAAGCCTCTCCCCCAGTGGGGGGAGAGAAGAAAAGGAAGGCCGCCCCGACTGGGGAGGCGGAGGAATCAGAAAGGAAGGACCCTTCCTCCGGACTTCTCCTGCACCAAAGCGGCGAGGAGGTGGCCACCAAGGGCCAAGCCCTGGCGAGATCGTAAGTGTCCGGACTCCGGAATAGTTCATGACTTTTTATTTGTCGCATAGTGTCTTCTAACGCCGAATATGACCATGTAGCCCGCCCAGGGCAGGCTTGCCGCTTCGTCGGCGGCTCCACAGGCTTGTCGGATGTGAATAGTACTTCACTTCCGACCGCCTCCTCTCCTCGTGTCGCCGACGACACTGCGGTGGAGTCCCAAGAGGGGCCCAGCCAGGAGGTGGTGGTCCTGGAGGCGCCGCAAGGCGACCTCCCAGACTCCAGGCGCGAATGGCGAGACCCCAGAGGGCTCTAAGTCCGGCCCTGTGGCGGACTCCGTACCGGAACCTTCAGTGGTTCCGAAGTCCGACAAGCGGCCCCTTCGTAAGAAGGGTAAGACTACGACGCCGGTGACCTCCGTCCATCCGGAGGCACTGATAGCTTCTGGAGGCGCTTAAAGGCGCCTCCATCGACGAAACCACTGCACTGTTATGAGTGTGGTGATCCGAGAAAGTTCGATCCGCCAAGAGCGGGTTGGTGAAGCTTTGTACCAGCCTTCTAACTGGTTTTGAGGTAAGTTTAGAATATGTAAAAATATTACCGCATAGATAGTAGCCCCTGATGCTTAGTTCGGTGTTCGGAAAGAAAAGCCGGACTAAGGATCTAAAAAGATATACGCAGGAGTCTAACATAAGTATGTCAATATGCGAATGCAGGCTGCGTTGCTGACCTCTGCAAAGACCTTGGCTGCGGAGGTCAATGCATTGAAGAAGAGCCTCGGCGGTCCGAGAACAAGCTCGGCCTTGCCAAGAAGCAGCTCGAGGACAGGGAAGGTAAGCAATACCTTATTAAAGAAATACCTTTTAGAAAGGATTCGGTTGCAAAAAATGACAGGAATACCGTGGGTATTGTAGGGGCCACGAACGAGGTGGCGACCACGAAGGAAGCGGTGTCCACGGCCGCAAAGCGGCCGGAGCGAACCGAGCGAGAGAAGCAGGAGGAGCGGGTGGCGGAGGTGCGGCAAGAGCTCCGTGCTCGTGGAAAAACCACGAGAGTTTGGAGCGTGACTCGAAGACTCGAGAGTCCGAGCTCGCCTCGGCTCTTGAGAGTGCCAAAGCCGCTAAGGCGGAAGCCCAAAAAGCCCTCCAAGAAATTGAACCATTAAAGAAGATAGGGGCGGGTAAGGCATTCTTTATTCAAAGCAAGCATGTGAAAGTGAATTACCTATTACTTACCCGGATTGAGCTCTCCAGAGCATTCGCAGATCTGCCCCTGTAGTGTATCGATCTGCTGCCGCGTTCTACCGCCAAGGAGGGGAGCTTCGACGGAAAGGTGTTACGGTCTCGGTATCTTTGAGGCCGAACGTCTGGTGCCCCTGAGCGACCAGCTGAAGCAGCTGGTCGAGCTCCACAAGGTCGCCGAACAGGCCATGAAGGGCCTCATAGTTCGGCTGTGGCCATTGGAAGCCATGCCTGGGAGCTACTTGAAGGCTAGTGCAGCGGTGTGGTGGGCCTTTGTCCATGGATTGAAGTCATCAAGCGCTCCGTCTGCATTGAAGGTGCCCGTCCGGGCCTTGCCCGTGCTAAAGTGCACTGGGGCAAGCTGGATGCCGAGAAGCTTGTGACGGATGGGCCACCGAAGGGCAAGGAGCATCGCAAGCACGAAAGCGTACTATGAGGGCGTCCGAAGAAGTGCCCGCCGTATGGCGGATGAGTGCTCCAAAGATGTAATTTCTGAATAGACTCGCATTTGTTATCCTGTACGCTGAAAACTTGTTCATATGCGCTAAGCAATGCTTGTTGATTTAAAATATTACCTTATGTGCGGCCGTTTATCAAATTTGAGAGATGGCAAGTCGTTGGCTTCAGCCCCCATGCCACGAGAAAGTGCCGGGTGTTCGGGATAAACTTGAGCTCTTGTTCCCATTCTTGGGTCCTTCGAGGGAGGCGCTCAACGCAACGAACAAGGCAACCGGACTTATAGTGCTTGAACACTCTCACTTAGCCATAGAATTCTATAATTATAAATTTCATGAAGCCCCTAGTATTCGGAAGACCGAGTTCGGGCGCTATCCACGCCTTGGCGGACAATGCCGACTCCTCGCTCTAAGCGGCATAAGTCTTTAGGGACCCAAAAACCTCTCGAACAGCGACCGGCTCTCGCCTTATCATGACAGTCAGTTTTAGCTTTCTCCACTGAGGTGCTCAACCCAGCTCAACCGGGGCACAATCACAGTGGTTCTCCAGCGCTACCTTAGCCGATATAACGGAACGTAAGGTACCAAAACATGGGAGCCGGGCAAACCCAACTATTGACCCAAGACATGATTCGGAGCCAATGCATATAATGCTATAAGTTCGGGGTGCCGCACATGTGAAAGTGTTCGCACTTATCACACCATATTTTTGGGGTACTTAAGCCCCCTGGTGTATTGGTCGTACCAAAGTGTACAGGTGCAACATGTCATGAAATGAACATATATATATATATATATATATATATATATATATATATATATATATATATATATAGATAAAGAAAGGAGCGCAATAATAGGCAAGAGCTATATATTGGTTATTCAAAAAGAAACTGCAAATAAAAGCGAGCGATACAAATTGTGCGATAAGCAAGGTACAAGACTTTGACATGTCCCCTTCCGAGGGTAAGTTTATGTGTGGTATGTAAAACAGGTATACTGCTCGTAATAGAGACCACCTAGACACTCGACGCAGTTTTCTGCTTCCCAGGCTGTTGTATCGTGTATTCGGCGCGAATGCCGGACATGGCTTCTGGAGAACAGAGTCCTGAAAGTAAGAAAAAAAGAAGAAAGAAAAATAATGACACAATTGGGAGCCCCTGGTGCGGTTGAGCCGCATTCTGGGTGTGCCGTGGTCATGCCCCTCCCCTTAGGCCCATGGTATCTCCAGAGCGTAGTTATGTAATGCCAGTAGTACTTGCTTCATTGCTTCGCGAGGGTCAGGGTTGGGGCTGCATTACTATGCTTGTTCGAACGTGCCTGTGGTCTTGCTGTAGGTTACTCGGCGCCGCTTGATGTTGTCCGATTGTTTATTGGCGGGATCGAGAATTGCCTTAAGAGGCTGTTACGCACTTCGACGCAGAAGCGGCCGTATGCTCCTCCGTTCGGAGGGAGGCGTTGATGTTTCCATTGACCGTGATTACGCCTCTAGGGCCTGGCATCTTGAGTTTGAGGTACGCCAGCGTAGTGCGGCACCGTTGAACTTTGCAAATGCGGTTCGTCCAAGCGATTGCATGATAGCCGCCGGAGCGGGACTATGTCGAAGATTAACTCTTCGCCGGAAGTTATCCGGGATCCAAGACCACTTCGAGTGTAATCGAGCCTGTACAATTGGCCTCTACACCTGGTATTACGCCTTTAAAGGTCGTCTTTGTGGGTTTAATCCTTGAGGGTCTATGCCCATTTTGCGCATTGTATCTGATAAAAGCAGTGTTCAGGCTGCTACCGCCGTCCATCAGGACTCTAGTGAGGTGAAATCGTCGATGATTGGGTCAAGAACCAATGCGGCGAAACCGCCGTGACGGATCTTTGGTGGGGTGGTCCTTGGATCAAAGGTGATCGGGCAGGAGGACCATGGGTTGAACTTTGGGGCGACCAGCTCCATCGCATATACGTCCCTTAGTGCACGCTTCCGCTCCCTTTTGGGTATGTGGGTTGCGTATATCATGTTCACCGTCCGCGCTTGTGGGGGGAAGCCCTTCTGTCCTCTATTGTTCCGCGACCGGGGCTCTTCCTCATCATCGCTATGCAGCCCCTTGTCGTTGTTTTCGGTGCGTAGCTTGCCTGCTTGCTTGAACACCCAACAATCCCTGTTGGTGTGGTTGGCTGGTTTTTCGGGGGTGCCATGTATCCGCACAAGCGATCGAAAGTATTCGGTCCAAGTTGGACGGGCCACAGGTATTTCTTTTGAATGGCTTCTTCCGTGACCAGGTTTAGAGCCTCACGAATCCGGCATTCTTGTCGTATCTTGACATTATCACCGTTAATGCGGCATTTATGCTTGTTGCGACGCGACCTGCCATTGCTGTCCTTGGTATCCGAACTATCTGGGTGTTTGGCCAAGTTGTTGCTTTGAGCTAGCCAGCTGTCCTCTCCCGCGCAAAAGCGGGTCATGAGTGTGGTGAGGGCTGCCATGGATTTGACTTTTCTGTCCTAGGTGCCGGGCAAGCCACTCGTCGCGGATGTTATGTTTAAAGGCTGCAAGGGCCTCTGCATCCGGACAATCAACGATTTGATTTTTCTTGGTTAGGAACCGTGTCCAGAATTGACTGGCCGATTCTTCCGCTGCCGGATTATGTGGCTGAGGTCATCGGCGTTCGTGGTCGCACGTATGTGCCCTAGAAGTTATCAAGGAATGCGGCTTCCGAGGTCCTCCCAACAACCAATTGATTCTGGCCGCAAAATTTGTTGAGCCAATGTCGAGCTGGTCCTTTAAGCTTGAGTGGGAGGTATTTGATGGCGTGTAGATCATCGCCGCGGGCCATGTGGATATGGAGGAGGTAATCCTCGATCCAAACCGCAGGATCTGTTGTGCCATCGTATGATTCGATGTTTACGGGTTTGAAACCCTTGGGGATTTGATGATCCATTACTTCATCTGTGAAGCATAGTGGGTGTGCGGCGCCTCTGTATTGAGCTATATCACGACGCAGCCCAAATGAGCTTTGTCTACTGTGTTCGACCCGGCCGGAATTGATGTATCCTACGTGACGGTTATCGTCACGTGTCGTGGGGCGCCCACGCGATCCGTAGATCGATCTTGTTTGCCTTGGCTTGTCCTCCAATATGTCTCGCAGGTCTGGCGCGTTTCCCCGTGCCTTGGTACTTTTAGAGCGACGCCGGAGTGCGGTTTGAATGGAGGGTCTAGAGGCCTCTCTGTCGCGACCACGGGTGGCGGTCGGCCGCATCATCTTGCAGTGATGTAGGTTTGGGTGCTGCTTCCTCTAATTGGGGTAGCAGCCTGCGTTTGGGGTATCTCTTGGAGGGGCGCTTGAGTTCATACTCTCTTGGTGCAAGGACTTCAGTCCATCTGTCAGCTAGCAGGTCTTGGTCAGCTCTAAGCTGTTGCTGCTTGCCGTGGCCATGAGCCTGCGTTTAAAACGCTCTTGTTCGACGGGGTCCTCTGGCATGATGAATTCGTCGTCGTCGAGGCTTGCCTCGTCTTCGGAGGGGGGCGATAATTATCGTCCTCTACCTCTCTTTCTGCCCTGCCGTCAGGCGGACTTGCTTCTCCCTCCTCTGCGCTAAGTCCTGCTTTGGAGGGTCGTCTTCGCAACCTTGTCCGGGGTATTATTGTCTCCCATGCCGGAATCGCCGTTTTTACTGTGGCGGGGTTTAGATCGGCGCCTCTGACGTCGGTGCTTGGGTCGTTTCTTGGAGGGGTCATCCTCCGCTTTTCCATCGCCGTTCCCATCTTTTGGGATGTCCACCATGTATATGTCATATGACGAGGTGGCCTTCCAGTGCCCTGTAGGCGCTGGATCTTGGTCGTCTCCGGTATCGTCGTCCATACCGTCGATGTCTTCGGAGTCGAAGTCGAGCATGTTGGTTAAATCATCGACAGTGGCTACAAAGTGGGTGGTGGGTGGGCGTTGAATTTTTTTATCGTCCGCATCCCAACCTTCCTGACCGTAGTTCGGCCAGGCCTCCCCTGACAAAGAGAGAGACTTTAGTGAATTCAGGATGTCGCCAAAGGGGCGAGTGCTGAAAGATGTCCGCGGCGGTGAACTCCATAACCGGTGCCCAGTCGGATTCGACTGGCAGGGGCGCGGGAGGTTCGGAGTTTGGAAAGGAGTCCGGCACCTGGGAGTCACGAGCTTTGCAAAGGACAAGGATGGTGTTCGGCTCGATCGCCATAGAGATTTCAGCCCCCGAGGCGGTGTCCAACCAACCGTCCTCGATCGGCGAAATCGGCTCCAGATTAAGGGTCAGAGCGGGCACTAGTGCGGCCTCCAGGGCACTGTTCGGCGACAGAGCTAGATCGTACCCATCGAGACAGTGCGATACGCTCGGCCGTGGCTCGAATCCGTCGAAGATCAAGTCTCCGCGAACATCGGCCGTATAGTTCAAGCTTCCAAATCTGACCTGATGGCCAGGGGCGTAGCTTTCGATCTGCTCCGGATGGCCTAGCGAATTGGCCTGCAGTGCAAAGCCGCCGAATACGAAGATCTGTCCGGGGAGAAAAGTCTCACCCTGGACTGCGTCGTTGCTGATCATTGAGGAACTCTCAATGAAAGCACCAATGTCGGTGTCAAAACCGGCGGATCTCGGGTAGGGGGTCCCGAACGGTGCGTCTAGGCGGATGGTAACTGGAGACAAGGGACACGATGTTTTTCCCTAGGTTCGGGCCCTCTCGATGGAGGTAATACCCTACTCCTGCTTGATTAATATTGATGATATGGGTAGTACAAGAGTAGATCTACCACGAGATCGTAGAGGCTAAACCCTAGAAGCTAGCCTATGGTATGATTGTTGTTCGTCCTACGGACTAAAACCCTCCGGTTTATATAGACACCGGATAGGGTTAGGGTTATACAGAGTCGGTTACAATGGTAGGAAATCTACATATCCGTACAGCCAAGCTTGCCTTCCACGCCAAGCAAAGTCCCATCCGGACACGGGACGAAGTCTTCAATCTTGTATCTTCATAGTCTAGGAGTCCGACCAAATATGATAGTTCGGCTATCCAGACACCCCCTAGTCTAGGACTCCCTCAGGTGGCAATCGGGGTGGTTCTACATCACCGAGCCGCGCGACACCAACTTGGTGGTGGCCCCCGAATTCTGATCCAGAATCCCCACGCGGCTCACCTCCTGGAAGGAGAAGGGCCTGTCCTGGGGTTCATCGGTGGAGCTGACCGGACTCCAGAAATGCATCAGAAACATGATGAGTAAGAAAATAAAGCTTTTCAACGTGGTCCAGGTCATGCTCTTCTGCCGGATCCTCTCGTGTCAACGACGGGCATTCAATTTGTGGGAGTTCGACCCGGCCGAGCACCAGACGCTGCGAGAGCTCTTCGACACGATGCACAAGGACGTCTGGAAGGTGCTATTCAAGGGCGCCGAGGTACCTCCTCCCCTTAGCGAGGACCACGGACTCAACGCAAAGCGCCATGCCAATCCGGAAAGTTTTTTATATCTCACATGATGTTTATTTTCCCCAGTTTAATCATGTGTGGGATCTAAGCCTCCATGCCATTAATAGGACTGGGTAGAGACAGCGGAGCAGATTGATTGCCCAGGCCCCCTGCCTGAGGATCCAGCAGATGCTCTCCTAACGGAGATGCTGGTCCTGGCGCCTTACGAGGTGCCGGTGAAGAAGGCCAAGAAGAAGGCCACGGGGACTCGGAAGGGTCTCCGGTGCAAGGTTATATCGCACTCATCATCCGAAAACTCCGAAGCGCACTCCTCCCACGAAAACGAGGATGAGGAAGAGGAAAGTTCTCCCCCCCAGCCGGGGGAGACAAGAAAAGGAAGGCCGCCTCATCCGGGGAGGCCGAAGGGTCCAAGAAGGGAAGGACCCTCCTCCCGGACTGCTCCACGACGGCCGCCTACAACAACGACGAGTGGTTGCCCAGGGACAAGCCCCTGGCGAAGTCGTAAATATCCAGATACCATAGCAATTCATGGTATGTTTTATTGAACTGCTTCTCATCACGCCGAACATGATTATGCAGTCCGTCCCGAGCCCATATCGATGTATCTTCGTCGGATGGTTCTTTGGACCCGTCAGATATGAATAGCGATTCACTTCCGACCGCCTCCACCCCTCGCCCTACGGACAATGTCGAGGTGTTGTCTCAAAGGGAACCGAACCGAGGGGAGGTAGTTCTGGAGGCGCCTCGAGGCGACATTCCGGACCCTGGGCGCAAAGGGAGCAAGACTCCCATGGGCTCCGAATTCGGCCTCCAGCCAACACCATACCGAACCTCTAGTGGTTCCGGACTGCATCAGCGACCCCCTAAGAGGGGCAAGTTGCCGTGCGGTGACCTCTGTCCATCCAGAGGCACCGGACAACTTGCTGGAAGCGCTTCGTGGCGCTTCCATCAACGAAGAGCACCGCACTATCATGAGTGCGGTGATCGAAAAGGTTCAGTCCGCCAAAAGCGGACTAACTGAAGCTTGTGCTAGCCTCCTAACAGGCTTTCAGGTAAGTAATCAAATTATAGGAAAATATTACCGCATAGATAGTAGCCCCTGATGCTCTGTTTGGCGTTCGCGAAGAAAGGCCGAATAGAGAATCAAATAATGACTCAGAGTCTAATCGTAATATGTCTATGTGCATATGCAGAGGCTTCATCATTGCTGCCCGCCAGACGACGTGGAGGTCACAGATCAAGGTGACCTTGAGCGGTCCAAGGAAGAGCTCGGCCTTACCAAGAGGCAGCTCAAGAGAACAAATGTGCGATACCTCAGAGATATATATTAAAAGGAAATTTGGTTGTAAAATAATAGGATCATCATGAATTTGCCAGGGGCCACGACCGAAGTGGCGACCCTAAAGAAGGCGTTGTCCGAGGCCGAAGACAAAGCGGCCAAGGAGCGCATCGAGCGAGAAAAGCAAGAAGCCCGGGTAGGAAAGGTGCAGCAAGAGCTCCAGGCTCTCGCCAAAAAACACGAGTCCTTGGAGCTTGACTCTAAGACGCGAGAGTCTGAGCTTGCGAAGGCCCTCGAAAGCGCACAAAATGCCAAGGCTGAATCCCACAAGGCCCTCCAGGAGATTGAGGCGGTTAAGAAGATAGCAGCGGGTAAGGCATTCATTATGCAAAGCAAGCATGTGAAGGAAGCTTTCCTTTTACTTACCCGAGTTCGGAGTTCTCCAGGAGCGTTCGCAGATCTTCCCCGCAGTGTGTTGCATGCCACGGAGTTTTACCGGGCTGAAGAGGGGAGCTCGACGGAGAAGTTGTTCTGGTCTCGATATCGGGACCGAACACCCACGCCCTTGAGCGACCAAACAAGCAATCGGGTCGAGCTCCACAAGGCGGTCGAACAGGCCATGAAGGGTCTTATAGTCTCGATGTGGTCTGGCGATCCTCGCCGATAGCTACTTTGGTCCGGTGAGGCGGCTTGTGAATGCCTCGCCCACGGCTTGAAGTCATAAAGTGGTCCAGATGCATCGAGGGTGCGCCAAGATGGCTTTTGCCCGAGCGAAGGTGCATCTGGCGAAGCCGACGCCAGAAGCTAGTGAAGGAGGGGCCGCCGGAAGGCAAGGAGCATCGCCACCCCGAAATGTATTATGACAGCGTCCTGAAGGGTTCCCGCCTTGTGGCGGAGGAATGTGCTAAAGATGTAATATTTGAATGAACATACTGATGTGATCCTGTAATGTGAAACGACTTCATTTGCGCTATGCAACGCTTGTTGATTTAAAATGTTACCTTCTGTGCGGCCGTTTATGAAATCTGAGGGTTGGCCAGTTGTCGGCTTCTGCCCCCATGTAACTAGTACTGGGGTGTTCGGGATAAACCTGAACACTCTTTATCCCAATTTTGGGTGCTTCGAAGGAGGTGTTCAAAGACAAATGAACCGTGCAATCGGACTATAAAGCTTTATCACCCTCACTTAGCCATAGAAGTCTACAATTTTAAAATTTGGCGAAGCCCCTAGTATTCGGAAGGCCAAATTTGGGGCGCTATATACGCCTAAGTCGGGCAAGGCCGACTCCTCGCCCGAAGCGGAAAAAGTCTTTAAGGACTTGAGACCTCTCGAATAGCGACCAGCTCTCGCCTCATCATGACAGTTTCGGCTTTCTCTCTCTTGAGGTGCTCGTCCTAAGAACCGGGACACAATCGCAAGAGTTCTCCTAGTGCTACCTTAGCCGATTTTATGCGAACGTAAGGTATCAAAACATGGGAGCCGGGCAAACCCAACTATTGACCCAAGACATGATTCGGAGCTGATGCATATAATGCTATAAGTTCGGGGTGCCGCACTGTCGAAAGTGTTCGAACTTCTCACGCCGTATTATGGGGTATACTGAAGCCCCTGGCGAACTAGTCGTACTAGAATGTACGGGTGCCATATGTCATAATTAAGCAGACAAGAGAAAGAAAAAAAGGAAGGGGTAATGTAATAAACGCTACGCATTGTTATTAAATAGTATGTCAAAGCGTACGAATACAAGTAGTGCAATAAGCAGAAAATAGGACTATTTGACATGTCCTATCCAGGGGCAAGCTGCGTATGGGTATTTAAAACAGGTATTTCGATCGTTATTAGAGACCACCTGGGGATTCCCTTGTACGTCTTAGCTTCTTGCCTCCTTTGTATTTCCTTCCCGTAATGCGTCCAGCAATCAGACTGCCGAAAAGGGCTTCCAGAGAGTAAGGTCTTGAAAGAGAGAAAATTATAAAGGTATACAGCCCCTCGGGCGGTTGAGCCGCATTGTGGGACGTGTTCTAGCCGTGCCTCCGCCTATGCCCATGGTATTTGTCGTGCGTAATTATGTACGCGTGGCGTAAATTTCGTTGCTTGATTGGGACTAGGATGGAGGTCGAATTGCTAGGCGAGCTCTGAACGTGCCAGGCGATCCTGTTGCAGGTTACTCTGGACTCGCTTGAAGATGTCCGGGGGCTTTATCGCCGAATTGGTGGTTTGCCTTAAAAGGCTGCTTTGTGCTTCTGCTGCGAGGGCCACGGTGTGCTCCTCCGTGCGGAGCGAGCGTTCTGTGTTTCCATTGACTGTTATAACCCCCCTAGGTCCTGGCATCTTGAGCTTGAGGTATGCATAATGTGGTACCGCATTGAATCTTTGAATGCAGTTCGCTCGAAAGCAAAGGCATGATAGCCATCAAGGAACGAGATGATATCAAGATTAACTCCTCGCTTCGAAGTTGTCCGGAGATCCGAAGACCACTTCCAGCAGTGATTGAGCCCGTGCAATGGGCCTCTACACCTGGGATGACGCCTTTAAAGGTGGGTTCGTGGGTTTGATCCTCGAGGGGTCTATACCCATTTTGCGACCGTATCCTCGATAGAGCAGGTTCAAAGGTTGCCGCCATCCATAAGGACTCGACTGAGGTGAAATCCGTCAATGATGGGGTCTAGGACCAATGCGGCAGATCTGCCATGACAGGGGTGGTCCCTGCGATCGAAGGTGATCGGACAAGAGGACCATGGGTTGAACTTTGGGGCGACAGGCTCCATCGCATAGACGTTCCTTAATGCACGCTTCCGTTCCCTCTTGGGAATGTGGGTTGCGTATATCATGTTCACCATCTTCACTTGTGGGGAACTCTTCGTCCTCCGTGTTCGCGGTCGGGCTCCTCCTCGTCATCGCTATGCGGCCCCTTGTCCTTGTTTTCGGCATTCAACTTGCCGGCCTGCTTGAACACCCAGCATTCTCTGTTGGTGTGATTGGCTGGCTTATCGGGGGTGCCGTGGATTTGACACGAGCGATCGAGTATGCGGTCAAAACAGGACGGGCCCGGAGTACTTCTTTTGAATGGCTTTTTCACGACCGGTTTAGAGCCATCAATCCGCATTGATCGCCGTATCTTTGAGGTTATCGCCGCTGTTGCGCGCTTTATGTCCTGCTACGACGTGGTCTGTCGTTATTATCTTTGGTATCCAAGTGCCCGGATTCCTTGATGTGTTGTTGCCGCGAGCCAGCCAGCTATCCTCGCCCGCAAAAGCGGGTCATGAGTGTCGTGAGGGCTGCCATAGACTTCGCTTCTCCGGCTGAGGTGTCGGGCGAGCCACTGTCACGGATGTTATGCTTGAATGCCGCTAAGGCCTCCGTGATCCCGGACGATGACAATTTGGTTTTTCTTAGTTAGGAACCCGTCCAGAATTTCCTGCCGATTCCCCGGCTGCTGAATTATATGGCTCAAGTCATCAAAGATCTCGGTGGCCGCACATAAGTACCTCGAAGTTGTCAAGGAATGCATCTTCCAAATCCTCCCAACTGCCAATGGAGTCTGCTGGCAAGCTATTCAGCCAATGCCGAGCTGGTCCTTTGAGTTTTAGTGGGAGGTACTTGATGGCATGTAGATCATCACCGCGAGCCATGTGGATGTGGAAGAGGAAGTCCTCGATCCATACCGCGGGGTCTGTTGTACCATCATATGATTCAATATTTACGGGTTTAAAACCCTCTGGGAATTCGTGATCCATTACTTCATAGGTGAAGCATAGGGGGTGTGCGGCACCTCTATGTCGGGCTATATCACGACGCAATTCATACGAGTCTTGACTGCTGTATTTGGCCTGGCCGGATTTGCTTTTGGTATATCCGGCGTGACGATCATCGTCTCGCGTTGGGGCGCGACCCCGTGATCCGTAGATCGATCTTGTATGCCCTGCTTTGTTTTCCAATATGTCTCGCAGGTCCCGCGTGTTGCCCCGGGCCTTGGTGTTTTTGGTTGAACGGCGGCGGGGTGCGGTCTAGACTTCGAGCTGATACGCCTCTCTGTCTTGGCCACAAGGTGGCCGATCAGCCGCATCATATGCTGGTGATGTTGGTTTTAATGCTTCCTCCTCGAGTCGGGGTAGCAACCTGCGCTTTGGTAACTCTTGAGGGGCGTCGAGTTCAGATTCCTCGCCGCAAGGACTTCGGTCCATCCGTCTGCTAGCAAATCTTGATCAGCTCAAAGCTGTTGTTGCTTTTCTTCGTGCTATTTATCGTGGCTATAAGCCGGCGCTTGAAGCGCCTCGCCGACGGGATCCTCGTGCATGATAAATTCTTCGTCACGAGGCTCACCTCGCCTTCGAGAGAGGCATGTAATTGCCATCCTCCGCTTATCCATCTCACGCCTGCTCGAGTGCTAGCTTGTTCATCCTCCCGCTCTAAATCTGGCTGGAGGGTATTGTCACCGTCTTCGACACTATCCGGAGTGTTATTGTCTCTTGTGCCGGTATCACTACTTTTGCTATGGCGGGACTTAGAGCGGCGCCGCTGACGTCGATGCTTGGGTTGCTTCTTGGAGGGGTCATCCTCCGCTGCCTTATCGCCATTGCCTTCTTTGGGGGTATCCACCATGTATATATCATATGATGAGGTGGCGGTCCAGCGCCCTGTGGGCGGTGGTTCCTGTTTGTCTCTCGCATCGTCAGCCCATACCGCCGATGTCTTGAGTCAAGTCGAGCATGTCGGTTAAATCGTCGACAGTGGCTACTAAATGGGTGGTGGGTGGGGAGCGAATTTCTTCGTTGTCCGCATCCCATTCTAGCCGGACATAGTTCAGCCAAGGTTCTCCTGACAAGGAGAGAGACCTTAATGAATTTAGCACATTGCCAAAAGGCAAGTGCTGAAAGATATCCGCGGAGGTAAACTCCATGATTAGTGCCCAATCGGATTCGATAGGCACGGACGCAGGCGGCTCGGAGCCCGTGGCCGGGGACGAATCCAATGGTTCAGCAACACGGCTCTCGTAAGGGGTGAAGTCAGTATTCGGCTCTATCACCACTGAGAGTGCGGCCTCCATGGCGGGGTCTATCCACCCGTCCTCGGATGGCACAATTTGTTCCGGATTAAGGGCCGGAGTAGTTGCAGGTGTGATCTCCCGAACACTTTCTGACGGCAGAGCTAAATCATGCTCGCTGTGATCGTATGGCGCGCGACTCGACATGGGCTCGAATCCGTCGAAGATAAAGTCTCCGCGGATGTCGGCAGTGTAGTTCAAGTTTCCAAATCTGACCTGATGGCCAGGGACGTAGCTTTCGATCTACTCCAGATGGCCAAGCGAATTGGCCCGCAGTACGAAGCCGCTGAATACGAAGATCTGTCCGGGGAGGAAAACCTCACCCTGGATCGCATCATTGCCGATGATTGAAGGAGCCATCAAGACTTACGGTGATGGCACAGTGTAACTCTCAATGAAAGCACCAATGTCGGTGTCAAAAACGGTGGATCTTGGGTAGGGGGTCCCGAACTGTGCGTCTAAGGCGGATGGTAACAGGAGATAGGGGACAGAATGTTTACCCATGTTCGTGCCCTCTCGATGGAGGTAATACCCTACTTCCTGCATGATTGATCTTGATGATATGAGTATTACAAGAGTTGATCTACCACGAGACCGTAGAGGCTAAACCCTAGAAGCTAGCCTATGGTATGATTGTTGTTGTCCCACGGACTAAACCCTCCGGTTTATATAGACACGGAGGGGCTAGGGTTACACAGAGTCGGTTACAAGGGAGGAGATCTACATATCCGTATCGCCAAGCTTGCCTTCCATGCCAAGGAGAGTCCCATCCGGACACGGGACAAAGTCTTCAATCTTGTATCTTCATAGTTCAACAGTCCGGCTAAAGTATATAGTCCGGCCATCCGAGGACACCCTAATCCAGGACTCCCTTAGCGTTTGCCTCAAGATCCCCAAGGTGTCGGACGAAGCCATCATATCAGCATTTTCTGATGCCGTCCGTGATGTCAAGATGAAGGTGGAGCTCGCCATACATGAGGACATGTGCACGGCTCTGGAGATGTTCATCATGGCGACCAAGTGCGCGAGAGCTGAGGAAGGACGCCTCTCCCTCCTCGAGCTCCCAGCGGCCGACCCAGAAGACAAGAAGGCCAAGGACAAGGACGTGAAGCGCAAGGGGCGGCCGTGCTCGCGGCCGAACCAGAGATGAAGAACAGCTGCAACCACCCAGAGTCATTGAAGGGCAGCCGTCCGTTCTGCGTCTTCCACAACATACACAACTACAACACCAATGAGTGTCAAGAGCTCAGGGCCTTCCCCGACGGGCGCCTCGGCCGTCGCCCCGAGCACAAAGATCGAGGCTACGACCGTGGTGGAGGTCAAAGTGGAGGATGCTGGGACGACCGCGGCCCCCGCTAGGAGTGGCGCGACCAGCCTCGTGAGGACCGCTGGCAGGGCCAGCCACGTGAGGGCGCCTGGAGAGATCAGCCTCGTGAGGACCATCCTCAGGGCAACGCCGGCCTCCCTCTGCTGCCACCACCGCCAAGAAGGAACGACGACCACCACCAGGATGAGGGGGCTGGGGGCTTCCAGGAGCCATGCGCCATTGCCTGCATCCTGGGCGGCTCTCAGGCCCCAGCCTCTCAACACATCTTCAAGCAGTTCGCCCGTGAGGTGAACACGGCCCTCCCCAGGCTCGAGGCCACGTATCCGCTCTGGTGGTCCAAGTGCACCATCACCTTCAGCTCGTCCGAACAGCTCAAGTGCGTGGCAACTGCCGACGCCCTCCTGATGCTTTGCTCTCCCGTCGTTAGCAATGTCCTCGTCACCAAGACCCTCATCGATGGCGGTGTGGGGCTCAATGTTCTTTCCATCGAGACGTTTGACCACCTCCAAGTGCCCTATGACCAGCTGCAGCCCACCAAGCCTTTCTCATGAGTGACCTACGGCTCCACCACCCCGATAGGGCAGATCCGCCTCCCTGTCAGCTTCGGCCAGCGCGACAACTACCACACCAAGCTCATCGACTTCGACGTCGCCCACATCCGCCTTCCATACAATGCCATCCTTGGATATCCAGCCCTGGCCAAGTTCATGGAGGTGACTCATCATGGTTACAATGTCCTTAAGATGCCTGGGAACCGCGACATCATCACGATCGCCTGCGAGGAGAAGGATGCGGTGTGCTCTCTCGAGCACGCCTACCAGGCTGCAGCAGTCGAGGACCCAGAAAACAAAGGCGCCATCTATCCTCCTGAGGCTGTCCCCAAGAAGAAGAAGCAGCTGCTCCGCCAAGAGCCTCAGGAGAGTGGTGTCTCCAGTGACACCACCTCAGGACATGCGTCCACGGATGGGGCGCCTCCCTCTCTCATATAGTAAGGCGCGCCCGGTGCCCCTCTCAGGTTGGGCTCGGGGACTCTCTTCTGGAGGGCCTCTGACTTAGCCAACGTCACGAGGGAGGCGCTTGGGCACCACGTGGAGGCATGCTTCAGTGCGCGTTTCCCCCACGAGGGCATGAGGCATGGGATGCCAGGTGCACAGGAGTTCATCACCAAGACGACCGAGGAGCTTCAAGAGGCGAGAGCCAAGCGCGGCGACCGCCGCCAACCACCTGGTGCGACTCCTTGTCATGGCGAGGACAACGAGCTGTGTATATGCTCAACATTCCAGGGCTCAACAGGGCCGCATCCCAGGAGCGCTTCTGGCCATTGCATGTTGGTCGGTGTGAGGGCCAACCTCACAGCTACATTCGCATGCCTTTTGGCCTGCCGAACGTGGCTATTACCTTCCAGCATCGCCTGCAGAGCATTCTGGCGGCTCAGGAGGCCAGGCACCAAGCGGTACTGGCAGAGATGGCGACCGTTCTTCGCGAGCCCCCTGAGCACCCAAAGCCTCCCAAGGTTCAGGACCGAGGCATCGTGTGAGGAGCGATTTCTTCAGCATGCATCTTCAGCTACTCCAACACCTCTTCAACAACGGCGCCAGGTGACATTTTCTAGTTTATTCAGTTGGGGGCGCCCCTCGGGCTGCATTATCCCCAGATCGCATGGGCCTGTCCCTACGACGTGTATCCTTTTGCATCTTCGATTCACATCGCTAGCGCCGATGCATCATCCCTAGGCCGCTGTGGGTCCATCCTCGTGGCATGTATCGTTCTTGCATCTATCAGAACTAGCGTTATCTCCTTCCATAAGATGATTTATGTTATCACTGCCTCCTGCTCATCCCACAACGGGGGCTACACAAGCTGGCACGGTGCTTGTGCTCAGGCCCGTCCCTGCAACGCTAACAAATCTGAGAGATCGAGATTTGGCTCGCGGCCCGCCCCACGCGCATCACCTCACCAGATCATTAGTTCCTTCATCTTCTTGTGGAAAGATGTCGGTGTACAAAAGTAGGGGCGCACCTTTGTACCCCTTTACTTGTGCACTGGCAGTAAGAGCCACGCACCATGGCCACACGTAGCAAGACAAAGGAGTGAAGCCGGAGAGAAGCCAAAGCCCAACACAAGACGATCAAGGCAACGCCAAGGCCAAGAACACAAAGAAGCAGAGGGACGGAGCAGTTTCCCCCTGCAAGACCCTTGCCGGGGCAGCATGACCAAGCACCAACAGAGCGAGCCGCCCTTGAGCCATAGGTTCCAACCCAACCGGCTATGATCGTGCCAAGGCTCGGGAGGCACCTCTGTGGTGGCATGCAGATCTTTGTCAAGACCATAGATATATGAGGTCAAGATGAGGACCAAAAGACGGTGACCCTCGGCAGGATCCTTGCCGAGGAAAGCCACAAGACCCCCGACGAGATCCTTGCCGGGGACGATCAAGGCCAGGGAAGACCCTTGCTCGCCACCCGGCAAGACCCTTGCCAAGAACGCCAAGAGGACCACCACCAGGCCGCACCACCAAGCTTCCACCGCCGCTTCTCGCATGTACCGCCAAACCAACCGGCCTGGCACCGCGTGGCAACATGCAGCCCCTGCACTGCATCAGCAAGCACATGCGTGGCGGCATGCAGATCTTCGTGAAGACCCTACCACCACACCACCTCAGCTGCTTGCCTGCCTACATGGTGCCGCATGCATCACTGGCTAGGGCGCGTGTCGGCCGTAGGGGAGTAGGACGACGACGGACGGGCCTCGCCTGCCCCTCGATAAAGCTAGGGGACACCTAGGCAACGCATTAAATGCGTCTTGTCCTGTAATATGAGTGATAAGATCATAGTATCAGATGCCTTTCCACCTCTCAGATGTTACATCGCGCCCCCTTTCAACTATAAAAGGAGGCCCATGGCGATCGAGGGGATTCGCTCTTTGGAACTACTCAGCCACCGTGAAGCTAGTTCGAGGGCTCAAGAACACTCAATACACCCACCAAAGCAGGACTAGGGTTTTACGCATCCTCGCGTCTTAACCTCGGGTAAACGATCCTTGTGATGATTACTAATCTTGCTCTTCTCACAAGCCTGCGCCCCGGCAACCGTAGTAGGGATTCTTGTGATCCCATAGGTGTCGTTCCACACCGACATCTTTGGCACGCCAGGTAGGGGCCGCAATTGTGAGAATCTGGTCTAGTAGTTAGCCTAGCATTTCTTCATCGCCATGGCTCCCAAGAAGAAGACGGCCACCGCGATCGGCTCGTTGGGGGCCGAACGGCCTGCGCGTACAAGACGGGCGTAGCAAGGTTCGCCGCGACAGACCCGGCCGCATTCGCAAGCACCAGCCCCGCCACGCGCCGAGTTTAGCGAAGCGGCGCCGTTAAAGACGCCAGGCGACGGGCCGCACGCCACCAAATCCAAAGACGGGACTGGGCCCCCCGCAGGTGGCGTGGGGCCCTCCAGGAGTGTCGTTGTGCCACCCACGGGCGGCACAACAACCTCCAAGACGCCCACGCCGGCGACCACTGCGCGCTCTTCCCATGGTTTGCGTGATGAGCAGCGTCACCACGCCGGTGACCCTGGACACCGCCGTGGAAAGAGCCCTGTGCGTCGTCCGCGGGATGAAGGAGTTTAGCACGCCCGCCGAAGTGCTGGCGAAAATGGCGCGCAAGCGCTGGGTCATGATGGAGCTCCTTCTAACGTGGTTAGAAGTCGAAGCGCGACATGGTCCACGCAGCTGTCACCGCCGCCCACGCCAGCAGAAGCTTTGATGCCAGCGCAATGCTTCCTCGACTTCCCTCCCCGCCGTGGAGAAGCTCGACGAGTGGAGGGCCACACCGGAGCCTCGCCGCGTTGCTAACAAAGATGATCCGCGACCGGCGGGACCCTCGGGCCAGCGCTCCACCGAGCCAACACATGCCAGTGCTGGGAGGACCGGGGGTGCTGCGGTCACGGTGCACTCTCCTCCTCCTCGCCAGCCGCCGCGGGCGTCGGCCCATCGTGAGGACGCTTGTGATAACATCTCTATAGCGTCGTCTGACCCGCGGACCCACCACGACCAGCGCCAAGTTCTTTGAGAACGAGCTCACGAAGATGCTCGAACCAGTATCGAGCGCCGGCGTGATACGCGCTACCAGTTAGACAAGCGGGCGGGACCCGCTATGGACCACCCAACACCGGGGGGCTTCGGCGGCCTACCTTAAGAGGTGGGCTGCCCGGCCTTTACCCGCGAGCTGCGGTAGTTCCAGTGGCCGTCCCACCACACGTTCACCCCGACGTCGGCGAGAAGTACACTAGCAAGACCCATCCGTCCAAGTTCCTCAGCATCTACACCATCGCGATGTAGGCTGCCGGAGCTCGCGACGACAAGGTGCTTGCCAATTATTTCCCGCTGGCACTGAAGCCCAATGTTATGTCTTGGTTGATGCACTTGCCGGCGGATTCCATTTCTTCTTGGTCGGACCTATGCCATGACTTCGTTGGCGCCTTCCTAGGAGGCCACCATGCTCATGGCCAGGCCAGTGAGCTGCATATCATTCCCCAGAAGGAAGGGGAAACCCTGCGCTAGTACATCCAGAGATTCAGCCGTGTAAGATAACATCCCCGACGCTCATCCCGGCCACTGCGATCAGCGCTGCTCCATCGTAATACGCGCAACCGCAACATGCGTGAAGAGCTGGCGATGACCAAGGTTAAGGACGTGGCCGAACTCTATGTTCTGGCCGATAGGTGCGACGGGGGCTGAAGAGGGAAGGAAGGACCCTGGCGAAGACGCCGGCGCGGAAACTGACTCTACTAATGAAGACACCGCCGCCCCGACGAAGAAGGGCCGACGTCGCAACAGGAAACGCAAGGGCAAGGCTGTGCTTGCCGTTGAAGGATCGGACGACACCGGCGCTGCTAAGAAGGTCAAAGCAAACGACCCCAACAAGGAGATTGCCGGGTGCGCCGCCTGCCGGGCCTTAGCAGCTGCCGACAAACCGGGGGGCTCCGGCAAGCAGTACTGCAAGATCCATCGCACCAAGGGCCACGACCTCCAGAACTGCCGGCAAGTCGAGCTACTTGCTGAAAAGCAAAAGGCCGAGTGTGAGACGCGGGACAAGGAGAAAGGTCAGGACGGTGCCAAGGGATCCGGCAAGAAGCGTGGTGGCCAAGGAGGCCGCCTCGGCAAGGACAACCAGCAAGAGAGGCCAGCTCAGGGTTCGTGACAAGAAGCGAGAAGATGATGATCATGACGAGGACGACGAGTCCGGCGAGCAAGAATTCCAGAAGGCTACAGAGGCCATGTGCGTCGATTGTGGCGCCTTGCTACATACTTCTAACCACCAGCTCAAGCAGTGGGCGCGAGAGATTACAAAGCAATGAGCCATCGCTCGACGCCGAAGCCCTTAAGTGGTCCAAGACGCCTCATCTTTGACGCCGAGGACCACCCTGACCGCACAACTGCGGTCGGGTGTTTGCCGTTGTTGGTTTCACCAACGATACGCAACCTCAAGGTGAACAGGATGTTGGTCGACAGCGGGTCCTGCCTAAACTTGATCTCCACCGTCGTGATCAAAAGACTGCAAATTCCTGATGGAGACCTCGAGGAAACGGGCACGTTTCAAGGGGTCAATCCGGGGAGGAGCTAGCCGAAGGGGAAGGTCACACTGCCCGTGATGTTTGGAGGAGAGTTGAACTACATGACGGAGAGGATCGTCTTCGACGTGGCCGAGATCCGTTTGCCCTACAACGGGATCCTCGGCCGCCCGACACTAGCCAAGTTGATGGCGGCGTCAAACTACGCCTACAACATGCTAAAGATGCCCGGGCCATTGACCATCATCTCCGTCCCGTCCGACAAGAAGGACACGCTGATTTGCGCCGACCAACTCTACCGGGAAGGAGTTGCAACAGCTGCCGCCAAGGCACTTGCTCCTGCCGCTGAAGGCCCGGGAGAGAAGAAGAAGCCCGGCAAGACCTCTCGTACCCACTCCGGCAAGCGCACCTCCTCGGAGTGTTGTGCTACCGTCGAGGACGTGCCAGAGAGCTCTACCGGCAAGAGCAAGAAATCCACAGCTGAGCCACCGCAGACCAAGGAGGTGTCCGCTGTGGAGGATGGCACGGAGGGGCCTTCACCATAGGCTCCACCCTCGACAACAAATAGGAAGGCACGCCACACCTTCCCGTGGGGCGAATGTCGACGTGTTTGCGTGGCTAGCATCTCGACATCCCCTGTTCCTGTGGAGGTGATTGAGCACCACCTAGCTGTCTGTCCTCATGCGCGGCCCGTCAAGTAGAAGGTCAGAAAGCAGGCTCTGGAGAGGCAGGAGTTCATAACAGAGGAGATCAGGAAGTTAGAAGTGGCAGGTTTGGTGAGAGGAGTGCTCCATCCGACGTGGTTGGCCAACCCGGTAGTGGTGCGCAAGGCAAATGGGAAGTGGAGGCTGTGTATTGACTACACAGATATCAATAGGGCTTGTCCTAAGGACCCCTTCCCGTTGCCACGCATCGACCAGATTGTCGACTCCACAGCCGGGTGTGATCTGCTGTCGTTCCTCGATGCCTACTCGGGCTACCACCAAATCTTCACGACAAGAGAAGATGAAGAGAAGACAACATTCATCACCCCATGTGGTACGTATTGCTTTTTACGGATGCCTTTCAGGTTGAAGAGTGCCGGCTCGACGTTTGCAAGAGCAGTCCAAATTGGTTTTGAACCCCATATCCATAGAAATATGGAAGCATACATGGATGACATAGTGGTCAAAACCAAGGATGGGGCAACTCTTGTGCAAGATCCGCAAGAGACATTTGCCAACCTGTGCAAGATCAACCTTAAGCTGAACCTTGAGAAGTGTGTCTTTGGCGTTCCGTCCGGCAAGCTTCTCGGATTCTTTGTGTCACAGCATGGGATCAAGGCAAACCCAGAAAAAATCAAGGCTATTGAGCAAATTGAGGCGCCCAAGCGGAGCAAGGATGTGCGTCGGCTCACCGGCTGCTTCGCCGCCATGAGTCGATTCATCTCCAAGTCCACGGAGCATGCCCTTCCTTTTTTCAAAATCTTGAAGAAGGCAGGACCAATGGAGTGGACCCCAGAAGCCGATGCAGCGTTGCAGGATCTGAAGAAATACCTTTCCTCCACGCTAATACTGGTTGCGCCTAAACCACAAGAGCCGTTGCTGCTGTATCTGGCGGCGAAAAATCAAGTGGCCAGCGCCGCACTGGTGGCGCAGAGGGAGGTCAATGAGGAGGCAATGGCGACAGCAGAACCATCGGATGGCAAGCCAAAGATTCCCCCGGCAGGGCCTGGTGCCGGCAAGGCGAGGCCCCCGGAAGAGTCTGATGCCACCAAGGCGGTGCCCGCGTAGTTGAGTGAGGTGGTTGTAACGCCCTCGATGCGGCTATATCTCCCACGTGTCGAAGCACGACTTAGAGGCATAACCGCATTGAAAGCAATGTCGCAAGTGAGGTAATCTTCACACAACCCATGTAATACATAAGGGAAAGAGATACATAGTTGGCTTACAATCGCCACTCGACACAATACATGAGTAAAGCATTACATCATATAGATACAATCAAGGTCCGACTACGGAACCAAAATAAAAGAAGACTACCCCAAATGCTACATGCATCCCCGATCGTCCCAACTGGCTCCACTCATCGATCAACTCAAACGAAACAACACAATGAACAAGATCTTCATCGAGCTCCTCCTTGAGCTCGGGTGCCACCTCGCACGGGTATCGCGGCACCGCAAACTGGTTTTGAAGTATCTGTGAGTCACGGGGACTCAGCAATCTCACACCCGCCAGATCAAGACTATTTAAGCTTATGGGTAGGAGAAGGTAGTGAGGTGGACCTGCAACAATGTTTACTAGCATATCTCGGTGTCTAACATACGCAAATGAGAGCGAGAAGAGAAGGCAAAAGCATGGTCGAACAACTATGATCAAGAAGTGATCCTAGAACAACCCACGCCAAGCATAACTCCAACATCAGAGTTCACTTCCCGGACTCCGAGAAGAGACCATCACGGTTACACACGCCGGTTGGTGTATTTTAATTAAGGTCAACTTTGGGTTTTCTACAACCGACATTAACAAATTCCCATCTCGCCTCATAACCGTGGGCACGGCTTTCGAAAGATAATACCCTGCAGGGGTGTCCCAACTTAGCCCATCATAAGCTCTCACGGTCAACAAAGAATATTCCTTCTCCCGGGAAGACCCGATTAGTCTCGGAATCCCGGTTTACAAGACATTTCGACAATGGTAAAACAAGACCAGCAAAGCCGCCCGAATGTGCTGACAAATCCTTATAGGAGCTGCACATATCTCGTTCTCAGGGCACACCAGATGAACACTACGTACGACAACCGAAGATACCCCAAGTTGCCTCGGGGCGGCACCGCAAGTGGCTCTAATTTGGACCAGCACTCGGAGGAGCACTGGCCCGGGGGTTAAAATAAAGATGACCCTTGAGTCTGCAGAACCCAAGGGAAAAAGGCTTAGGTGGCAAATGGTAAAACCAAGGTTGGGCCTTGCTGGAGGAGTCTTATTCAAAGCGAACTGTCAAGGGGTCCCATAAATCACCCAACCGTAAGGAACGCAAAATCAAGGAACATAACACCGGTATGACGGAAACTAGGGTGGCAAGAGCGGAACAAAACACCAGGCATAAGGCCGAGCCTTCCACCCTTTACAGTCATTTAGCAAGGGGTGAAGCAAATGAAAACTAACTATTTAGGCAAGTTAAATGAGGCCGGAAACAACAAACGATAATTCCGGAAAATCCTCATGTCATTTAGCAATTTTTAAGAAAACAACAATTTTTAAGCATTTAAATGTTGTTATCATGATGCGGATGACATATGCAAGGTTTATACAATTTTTATGAAAATGTTGACATGAGCAAGATACGAGGCATTTGTCACCGTGGCGGAAAGAAAGGGTGTCACGGCGACGAATCCGAAAATGATGCCACGACAACATATCGGTTCCAGTAACTCATGGAGATAACGGTGCAAAAGGAAGCGTGCGGATGTGCGAAACATGCTAGAGATGGTGGGGTGCTCCCGACTACCGGGTTCCCACGGGTTAGGGGCATGGAAACAAGTGACAATTCGGACACGGTGAAAACGGTGCATCTCATACAACACACGTTCATTCTCGAAAGGTCGTCTCGGCGGTTCTACCTTTGAAGCGTATGTTTTCGGGGCGGATCGAGTTCGTCGAGGGAAGTAGTGGTACTCGCGGGTCGTAGTGGGAAGTAGTCGTTCTCGCAACGGTAGTGGAAGTAGTGGTTCATGGACGTCGTGGAAGTAGTCGTTCACGACGGCGGTAGAGGTACTCGCGATCTTGGCGACGGTAGAGGTACTTGGCGTATCGTCAGGGTACTTGTCGGCTCCGAGAGGTACTTGGCGAAAAGCATGTCGACGGTAGTTGTACTCATATTGTTGTGGTACTTGCGATATCCGAGACGGTCTTGCGTATCCGTGCGTAGAGGTACTTGGCGACGTTTCAATGAAGCTCAACGGCGCACCCGCAACTAGCGGCAACCAAAGTGCTCCCCGGTGCTCGGACGACGGTCAGACGGGCCGGAGAGGTGACGACGGGATGGCCTCGGAAAAGGCCGGAGGTCGGGAGGGAGCGGCCGACCAGGAGTCGAGGCAGCGGAGCTCCCGCTCGGCGACAAGCGGCGCAGCAAGGGAGGCGCCGGGGCAGCTCGGGCTCCAGGAGCTCGGGTGAGGGACGAGGAAGGGAGACGCGAGGACGAGGCGGGTCGACGGGGCGGCGCGGTTCACGAGATGGACAACGCGGGGCTGCAGGAGAGGTCTCCGGCGGGGCAGGAGATCAGCGAAACGCGGGCTCCTGGTGGAGCTCGTCATGCCGACGGCGGCACGCTGCACGGGCGCTGGCGAGGGACGAAAGCGGCGCGAGAAGGTGGAGAGGCGCCTGAGGAGAGAAGGAGAGTCATGGATCGAGGGGAGGAAGAGAGATGGGGATCGAGCGAGCGGGGCTCTCGCTCCTCTCTGTGTGTGTGCGTGGCGGCGGAAGGAGGATGGAGGGGATCGATGAGAGTTGGGGATCGGGCGCTGGGTGCGGCTAGGGTTAGGAGGGGTTTAAGTGGGCTGCAGCTACAGGAGACCCAAATGGTCGGCTGGGCTGGGCTGGAATCTCTCTCTCCCTCACACACATGACAGAAGAGAGAAAAATATAAAGAAAGAAAAGGAAAGAAAGAAAAGGTTAGAGAAGGACACGGGCATGGGGATTATTTTCCTGCACTCATAAAAATGAGCTTGATCCAAGAAAATAGAAGTGAGCGTGTGTGAAGACTGGATTCGAACTCGTTTAAATTAAATTCAAATGAGTTTGAATAAGAAGTGGGCATTTGAAAGGTCCAAAAATGTTGAGATTTTTGGTGGGGCTCCGGAAGAAGATGAAAGAATAAATGGCAAAGTTGTAGATCAAGAATTAAGACAACAAAGTCATTAGGATATTTTGTAAGTGTGTTTATGTAAATTCAAATAATTGGAATATTTACTATAGCTCTCTAAATATCGAGAGGATATGTTTTAAAGAGAATCACCATGTGAATTCCCTCGATTTAAATGGATCAAAGATCCATGCCATTTATTTAGTTGATTTGCAAAAGATTTATGAGATGATGGCATGATGACATGATGCAATGCAAAAATAAAAAGGGCAGGCACAAATGAAACACACAGCGAAACCCGGAATAGCTGGAAGTCTTCTGGAGCGTCTGTCTCGGGGCGTTACAGTGGTGCAGAAGAAGAAGATGATGATGCAGCACCCGGTTTACTTTGTCAGCTCCCTCTTGCAGGGGGCTAGGTCGAGGTACTCCGGTGTGCAGAAATTGCTCTTCGGCCTCCTTATGGCCTCAAGGAAGCTGCATCATTACTTCCAAGCCCACGAGATCACTGTCGTCACCCGCCTCCCGTTGCAACGGATACTGCATAACCCAGATGTAACCGGAAGGATTGTGGAATGGGCCCTGGAGTTGTCGAGCTTTGGGTTGAAGTTTCAAAGTACCTCGACAATCCAGAGCAGAGTCTTGGCGGAGTTCATTACTGAATGGACCTCAACGCCCGATGAAGAAATCCAGGAGACCGCTCTCCCTAAGAAGGAAGCGCATCACGATCGATCATGTACTTTGATGGGGCTTTCTCGCTGCAAGGCGCCGGTGCCGGCGTGCTGCTTGTCGTGCCCACCGGAGAGCACCTCAAGTATGTGTTCCAGATGCACTTTCCCAGGGAGATGTCCACAAACAACACTGCTGAGTACAAGGGGTTGCTTGCCGGTCTCAGGATCGTGGCAGACCTCGGGGTGAAGAAGCTCATCGTCAGGGGTGACTCGCAGCTTGTCGTCAGATAAGACAACAAGGATTACCAGAGCCCGTTGATGGAGGCCTACGTAGATGAAGTGAGGAAGCTGGAGGAGCGCTTTCACGGTATCCAAGCGGAGCACGTTCCCCGAGCGGAGAACGACATCGCCGATTACTTGTTGAAGCGTGCTGTATTCAAGCTACCTGTGGAACTAGGTACCTTTTTGCTCTGGTTAACTCAGCCATCCGTCGAACCGTCAACGGGGCAGAACAAGCGGAGGAAATCAGGTCCCGGCAAGTACTTTCCCGCCAGCCCCCTGGGGCTGCCGGCAAGGATGTTGTTGTGCACACTGAGCCTGCCAAAGAGCAACTGGCTCCGGCAGGCGCTAAGCCTCGTCAGGAGACCGCCACTCCCGTGGCAAAAGATATGCCTTTGGTCCTTGCTGTCGAGCCCCAGGCTCCGGCATGGGCGCAGCATACCGTCTGATTCCTCCAAACGGGGGAGCTTCCTGAGGAGCAGGAAGAAGCGGAAAAAGTAGCCCGTCGGTCTGCCCTGTACCAGTTCGTTGATGACGTCCTATACAGGAGAAGGTCGAACGGAGTGAAATTGAAGTGCATCCCCCGGGAGGAAGGACTGGAGCTGTTGGCAGAGATACATGGAGGCATATGTGGCTCCCACATAGGGTCGAGGGCCCTTGCCGGCAAGGCGTTCCTCCAAGGTTTCTTCTGGCCCATCGCCTCCGTGATGCGACGACACTAGTAGCCATGTGTGAAGCGTGTCGAGTTCCTGTTCAAAGAAGCTTCATCAACCAGCTCAAGCCCTTCAAACAATCCTCTCTCTCTGGCCATTCTTGGTCCGGGGCTCGATATATCGGGCCCCTTCCCCTGCGGTTGCCGGGGCTTTGAGTACTTGTACGTTGCAATCGACAAGTTCACAAACTGGCCGGAAGTGGAAGTAGTGAGAAAGGTAACAACACAGTCAGCCGTCAAGTTCTTCAAGGGACTGGTCTGCCACTTTGGTGTGCCAAGCAGAATTATCACCGACAACAGCACGCAGTTCACGAGCCACACCTTCATGCAGTACGTTCATGACCTCGGCAGCAAGGTCTGTTTTGCTTCCGTGGCACACCCCCGGAGCAACAGCCAAGTGGAGAGGGCGAATGCTGAAGTGTCCCGAGGCCTGAGAACGAAGACCTTTGACAGGTTGCACAAGAGCGGAAGGCGCTGGATTGATGAGTTGCCGGCGGTTCTTTGGTCGATCAGGACGATGCCAAATCGAGCCACCGGTCAGACACCCTTTGCCCTAGTATATGGGGCGGAGGCAGTTCTCCCCAGGAACTCATATATGGGTCACCTTGAGTGCTCGCTTATGATGAGCTTGAGCAAGAGCAGCTATGGCAGATCGCCTTCTAAGCGGTCAGGAGAGCAGCATGCTACCAAAGAAGCCTTGCGCCGCTACCATAGCCACAAGGTTCATGCCCGAAGCATTGAGGAAGGCGACCTTGTTCTTCGGCGCATTCAGTCGGCCAAGAATACCAACAAGTTGACGCTGAAGTGGGAAGGCCCTTATCGGGTAATACGAGTCACCAGGCCCGGCGCAGTCCGATTGAGATCAAGATGTCGCCCCAAAGGAGCAATTCTCGAACATCGAGCATCTTCGCAAGTTTTACCCATAAGGCACGGCTTGCCGGGCCCCCCGGCGAGCCACCTTTTGTACAAGCTTTACCGGTAGGGCATGTGTAGGATCAAAAGTATGTCTAGAGGGGGGGGGGTGATTCGACTACTTGACCAAATAAAATCTATACTTTTCCCAATTTTAGTTCTTGGCAGATTTTAGCAACTTTGGACTAGTCAAGCAATCTTTACACAATTGAAGCAAGCATGCAAAGAGTATATGAGTGGCGGAAAGTAAAGCATGCAACTTGCAAGAATGTAAAGGGAAGGGTTTGGAGGATTCAAATGCAATTGGAGAAATGGATGTTTTTGTCGTGGTTCCTATAGGTGGTGCTATCGTACATCCACATTGATGGAGACTTCAACCCACGAAGGGTAACGGTTGCGCGAGTCCACAGAGGGCTCCACCCATGAAGGGTCCACGAAGAAGCAACCTTGTCTATCCCACCATGGTCGTCGCCCACAAAGGACTTGCCTCACTAGCGGTAGATCTTCATGGAGTAGGCGATCTCCTTGCCCTTTCAAACTCCTTGGTTCAAGTCCACAATCTTGTTGGAGGCTCCCAAGTGACACCTAGCCAATCTAGGAGACACCACTCTCCAAGAAGTAATAAATGGTGTGTTGATGATGAACTCCTTGCTCTTGTGCTTCAAATGATAGTCTCCCTGAGGGAGTCCTGGATTAGGGGGTGTCCGGATAGCCGAACTATCACCGATGGCCGGACTCCTGGACTATGAAGATACAAGATTGAAGACTTCGTCCCGTGTCCGGATGGGACTTTCCTTGGCGTGGAAGGCAAGCATGGCGATACGGATATGTAGATATCCTACCATTGTAACCGACTCTGTGTAACCCTAACCCTATCCGGTGTCTATATAAACCGAAGGGTTTTAGTCCGTGAGGACGAACAACAATCATACCATAGGCTAGCTTCTAGGGTTTAGCGCCTCGATCTCGTGGTAGATCTACTCTTGTACTACCCATATCATCAATATTAATCAAGCAGAGTAGGGTATTACCTCCATTGAGAGGGCCCGAACTCTGTAAAAACATCGTATCCCTTGTCTCCTGTTACCATCCGCCTAGACGCATACGCCTGGGACCCCCTACCCGAGATCCACCGGTTTTGACACCGACATTGGTGCTTTCATTGAGAGTTCCTCTGTGTCATCACCTATAGGCCTAATGGCTCCTTCAATCATTAGCAACGACGCAGTCCAGTGTGAGACTTTTCTCCCCGGATAGATCTTCGTATTCGGCGGCTTCGCACTGCGGGCCAATTCGCTAGGCCATCTGGAGCAGATCGAAAGCTACGCCATTGGCCATCAGGTCAGATTTGGAAGCCTGAACTATACGGCCGATCTCCACGGAGATTTGATCTTCGACGGATTCGAGCCACAGCCAAGTGCGCCGCACTGTCTCGATGGGCACGATCTAGCTCTGCCGCCGAACAGTGCCCTGGAGGCCGCACCAGCGTCCGCTCCGACCCTTAGCTCGGAGCCGACAACCCCGATCAAGGATGAGTGGTTGGACACCGCCTCGGGGGCTACGATCTCAACGGAGATTGAGCCGAACTCCATCCCTGTCCTTTGCGAAGACCGTGACTCCAAGGTGCCGGACTCCTCTCCGGACTCCGAACCCTCCGCGCCCCTTCCAATCGAATCTGATTCGGCGCCGATCATGGAGTTCACTGCCACGGACATCTTTCAGCACTCGCCCTTTGGCGACATCCTGAATTCACTAAAGTCTCTCTCTTTATCAGGAGAGCCCTGGCCGGACTACGGTCAGGAAGGTTGGGATGCGGACGACGAAGAAATTCAACGCCCACCCACCACCCACTTTGTAGCCACTGTCAATGATTTAACCGACATGCTTGACTTCGACTTCGAAGACATCGACGGTATGGACGACGATGCCGGAGACAACCAAGAACCAGCACCTACAGGGCACTGGAAGGCCACCTCGTCATACGACATATACATGGTGGACATCCCAAAAGATGGGAACGACGATGGAAAAGCGGAGGATGACCCTTCCAAGAAACAACCCAAAAGCCCGGCGTCGGGCGCCTCTCTAAATCCCGCCACAAAGAAATGGCGATTCCGCACGGGAGATAATAACACCCCTGACAAAGAAGCCAACCCCTCCAAAGCAGGATTCAGCAGATGAGGAGGGAGAAGCCAGCCCTCATGATAGAGCGGCAGACAGGAGGTGGAGGACGATAATTATATACCTCCCTCCAAGATGAGGCAAGCCTCGACGACGCATTTAATTTGTCATGCCCGAGGATCCGCCAACATGAGCGCTTTCAAACGCAGGCTTATGGCCACGGCAAGCAGCCTCAAGAAAAGCAGCAGCAGCTTAGAGCTGACCAAGACTTGCTAGCCGACAGATGGATCAAGTCCTTGCAGCCAAGAGCATGAACTCAAACGCCCTCCAAGAGATACCTGAAACGCAGGCTGCTACCCCAATTAGAGGAAGCAGACCCAAACCTACATCACCAAATAAGATGATGCGGCCGACCCGCCACCCCTGCGGGTCAGCGACAGAGGCCTCTAGACCCTCATTCAAGCCGCACCCTGGCGCTGCTCGACCAAGGCACGAGGAAACGCGCCAGACCTGCGAGACATAATGGAGGACAAGGCAAGGCAAACAAGATCATCTACGGATCGCGTGGGCACCCCACGACACATGATGATAACCATCACGCCGGATACAACAACTCCGGCCAGGCCGAACACAGTAGACAAAGCTCATTTGAGCTGCGTCGTGATATAGCCCAATAGAGAGGCGCCGCAAACCCACTATGCTTCATGCATCTAAGTGATGGATCATCAAATCCCCAAGGGTTTCAAACCCAGAACATCGAATCATACGATGGCACAACAGATCCTCAAGGGTTTGGATCGAGGACTACCTCCTCCATATCCACATGGCCCGCGGTGATGATCTACACGCCATCAAATACCTCCCACTCAAACTTAAAGGACCAGCTCGGCATTGGCTTAACAGCTTGCCAGCATAATCAATTGGTTGTTGGGAGGACCTGGAAGCCGCATTCCTTGATAAATTCCAGGGCACATATGTGCGACCACCAGACGCCGATGACCTTAGCCATATAATTCAGCATCCAGAAGAATCGGCCAGACAATTCTGGACGCGGTTCCTAACAAAGAAAAATCAGATCGTCGACTGTCCGGATGCAGAGGCCCTAGCAGCCTTCAAACACAACATCCACGACGAGTGGCTAGCCCGGAACCTAGGACAGGAAAAGCCGAAATTCATGGCAGCCCTCACCACACTCATGACCCGCTTTTGCGCGGGAGAGGACAGCTGGCTAGCTCGAAGCAACAACTTGGCCAAACACCCTGATAGTTCGGATACCAAGGACAGCAATGGCAGGTCGCTACGCAACAAGCATAAACGCCGCATTAACGGTGATAATGCTGAAGATACGGCAGTCAATGCCGGATTCGAGGCTCTAAACCCGGCCAAGGAAAAAGCCGTTCAAAAGAAATACTCAGGGCCCGCCCAATCTGGACCGAATACTCGATGGCTCGTGCCAAATAAATGGCACCCCCGAAAAACCAGCCAACCACACCAACAGGGATTGTTGGGTGTTCAAGCAAGCAGGCAAGCTAAGTGCCGAAAACAACGACAAGGGACTGCATAGCGATGACGAGGACGAGCCCCTACCACGAACAATAGAGGATGTAAGGGCTTTCCCACACAAGTGCGGACGGTGAACATGATATACGCAACCCACATACCCAAAAGGGAGCGGAAGCGCCAGACTAAGGGATCGATACGCTGATGGAGCTAGTCGCGAAGTTCGACTCCATGGTCTTCCTGCCCGATCACCTTCGATCAAGGACCACCCCACTAGCATCCGTCACGGCGGGTTCGGGCCGCATTGGTTCTTGACCCAATTATTGATGGATTTCACCTCACTAGAGTCCTAATGGACGGCGGTAGCAGCCTGAACCTGCTTTATCGGGATACAAGCAGTGCAAAATGGGCATAGACCCCTCAAGGATTAAACCCACAAATACGACCTTTAAAGGCGTCATACCAGGTGTAGAGGCCAATTGTACAGGCTAAGTTACACTCGAAGTGGTCTTCGGATCCCCGGATAACTTCCAAAGCGAAGAGTTAATCTTCGACATAGTCCCGCTCCATAGCGGCTATCATGCATCGCTTGGACGAACCGCATTTGAGAAAGTTCAATGCGGTGCCGCGACTACGCATACCTTAAGCTCAAGATGCCAGCCCTCGAGGAGTAATCATACCAATGGAAACATCGAGCGCTTCTCCGAACGGAGGAGCACACGGCGGCCCTCGCGGGCGGAGGTGCAAAGCAGCCTCTCACAGCAATTCTCGAGTCCGCTATTAAACGTCCGCCATCGCTAAGCGCTACCGGAGTAACCTACAACAAGACCGCTTGGCATGATCCGAGCACGCCAGAAGCAATCCGCCCCAACCCCAGCCCTCGCGAACCGCTGGCCAAGATTACGTGTACATAACTACACTCGAGATACCATGGGCATAAGGAGGGGAACGACCACGACACGCCTAGAATGCGGCTCAACCGCACTGTGGCCCCATTGGGTCATTCTTTTCTTTTCTTTTTCTTACTTTCAGACTCCGCTTTCCGAAGTCCCGTCTGCACTAGAATTGCCGAACTCACGATGCAACAGCCAGGAAGCGTAGTTACGCCGAGTGTCCAGTGGTCTCTACTACGATCATTATACCTGTTTTACATACCATCCCGCAGCTTACCCTCGGAGGGGACATGTTAAATAGTCCCATCCCTTGCTTATCGCACTATTTGTATCGTTTCGCTTCCATTGCAAGACCTTTTGAATAAACAATACATAGCTTTTGCCTATTATTGCACTCCTTTCTTTATCTATATATATGTTCATTTCATGACATGTTGCACCCGTACACTTTGGTACGACCAATACACCAGGGGCTTAAGTACCCCAAAAGTATGGTGTGATAAGTCTGAACACTTTCACAAGTGCGGCACCCCGAACTTATAGCATTATATGCATCGGCTCCGAATCATGTCTTGGGTTAATAGTTGGGTTTGCCCGGCTCCCATGTTTTTGTACCTTACGTTTTGTTATATCTGCTAAGGTAGCGCTGGGAGAACCACTGCGATTGTGCCCCGGTTGAGCTGGGTTGAGCACCTCAGTGGAGAAAGCTAAAACTGACCGTCATGATAGGGCGAGAGCCGGTCGCTGTTCGAGAGGTTTTTTTGGGTCCCTAAATACTTATGCCGCTTAGAGCGAGGAGTCGGCATTATCCAGCCAAGGCGTGGATAGCGCCCCGAACTCGGTCTTCCGAATACTAGGGGCTTCGCCGAAATTTAAAATTATAGAATTCTATGGCTAAGTGAGAGTGTTCAAGCACTATAAGTCCGGTTGCCTTGTTCGCTATGCTGAACACCTCCTCGACGGACCCAAGAATGGGAACAAGAGCGCTCAAGTTTATCCCGAACACCCCAAAGACTGTGGCATGGGGGCTGAAGCCAACGACTTGCCATCTCTCAAATTTGATAAACGGCCGCACATAAGGTAATATTTTAAATTAACAAGCGTTGCTTAGCGCATATGAACAAGTTTTCAGCGTGACAGATAACAAATGCGAGTCTATTCAAAATTACATCTTTGAGCACTCATCCGCCATACGGCGGGCACCCTTCGGACGCCCTCATAGTACATTTCGGCTTGCGATGCTCCTTGCCCTTCGGTGGCCCGTCTGTCACAAGCTTCTCGGCATCCAGCTTGCCCCGGCACTTTAGCACGGGCAAGGCCCGACGGGCACCTTCAATGCAGACGGAGCGCTTGATGACTTCAATCCATGGACAGCATCCACCACCAAGCTGCACTAGCCCAAGTAGCTCCAAGGCATGGCTTCCAATGGCCACATACCAACTATGAGGCCCTTCATGGCCTGTTCGGCGACCTTAGTGGAGCTCGACCAGCTTCAGCTGGTCGCTCAGGGCACCGGACGCTCGCCTCAAAGATACCGAGACCGTAACACCTTCTCCGCCGAGCTCCCTCCTTGGCGCTGTAGAACGCGGCAGCATCGTACACACTACGGGCAGATCTGCGAATGCTCCCCGGAGAGCTCCGAATCCGGGTAAGTAATAGGTAATTCACTTTCACATGCTTGCTTTGCATAAAGAATGCCTTACCCGCCGGTATCTTCTTTAATGATTCAATTTCTTGGAGGGCTTTTCGGGCTTCGGCCTTAGCGGCATTGGCACTCTCAAGAGCCGAGGCGAGCTCGGACTCTCGAGTCATCGAGACACGCTACAAACTCACGTGATTTTCCAAGAGAGCCAGGAGCTCTATCCGCACCTCCGCCACCCGCCTCCTCCCGCTTCTTCTCACTCGGTGCGCTCCGCCCGCTTTGATTTCGACCGCGGACACCGCTTCCTTCGTGGTCGCCACCTCGTTCGTGGCCCCTACAATACCCACGTTTTTACTGTCATTTTTTGCGACCGAATCCTTTCTATAAGGTATTTCTTTAATAAGGTATTGCTTACCTTCCCTGCCCTCGAGCTGCTTCTTGGCAAGGCCGAGCTGGTTCTCGGACCGCCGAGGCTCTTCTTCAATACATTGACCTCCTTGATCGAAGGCAAAGCAGAGGTCAAGAATAAGAGCTCGCATTCGCATATTGACATACTTATGTTAGACTCCTCACAGATATCTTTTAGATCCTTAGTTCGGCTTTTCTTTCCTAACACCAAACTAAGCATCGTGGGCTACCGTCTATGCGGTAATATTTTTACATATTCTAAACTTACCTCAAAGCTCGTTAGAAGGCTGGTACAAAGCTTCACCCGCTCTTGGCGGAATGAACTTTCTGGATCACCACACTCATAACAAGGCGGTGTTTCCTCCTCGATGGAGGCGCTTGTTAAGCGCCTCCAAGAGCTATCCGGTGCCTCCGGTTGGATGGAGGACATCGACATCTTACCCTTCCTACGAAGGGGCCGCTATTTGACTTCGAACCGCTGAAGGTTCCGGTATGGAGTCCGGACAAGGGCCGGGCTTAGAGCCCCTGGGGGTCTCGCTTCCCTCACGCCTGGAGTTCGGGAGGCTGCCTTGCGGCACCTCCTGTGCCGCCTCCTCTTGACCAGGCCCCCCTCGGGGCCCCACCTCGGCGTCGTCCGCAGCGTGAGGTGAGGAGGCGGCCGGAAGTGAAGTACTCTCCACTTCCGACGACCAGTGGACCCGCTCGGCCGACGGCGAGCTCGTCCTTGGGCAGGCTGCATGATTGTTCGGCATTAGAGAACACTATGCAATGAAAAAAAGCCATGGGTATCCGGACACTTACAATCTCGCCAGGGGCTTGTCCCTTGTTGGACAATCCTCCTCGTCGTTGTTGGTGTTGGTGGAGAAGTCCGGAGGAAGGGTCCTTCCCTTCTTGGACCCTCCGGCCTCCCCAGTTGGGGCGACCTTCCTTTTCTTCTCTCCGCAGGGGAGAGGCTTTTTTCCTCCTCCTCTTCCTCGTGAGGAGGATTCCACCTCGTGGTTGTCGGGCGATGAGTCCAACAAAGACTGGCGCCGAGCTCCTTCGAGTTCCCTGTGGCCTCCTTCTTGGTTTCCTTCTTCTCCGCACCACATGAGGTGCCGGAGCCAGCCTCTGGCCAATCGCCCGTCCACTGGGTCTTCTAGCAAAGGGCCGGACATTAATCTGTCCGACGCCTTCACCAGTCTGTCCAAAGATTAGGGAGTTTTAGATCCCACATAGAGTCAATCTATGAAAACAAGAGTCCCATAAAGGGTAAAATAACTTACCTCGCTGGTTTGACGCCATGAGCTGAATCCGCGATCTTCGGTAGCGGATGTGGGAGCCTCGGCGCTTTGAACAAGACTCTTCCAGGCATCTTCGTACGTAGTGTCGAAGAGCCTTTTCAGAGTTGGGTGATGTTCCGGATCGAACTCCCACAATTTGAAGGCCCATTGTTGGCATGGGAGAATCCGACGGATGAGCATCACCTGGATTACGTTGACGAGCCTGAGATTCTTGTCCACCAGGTTTCGGTAGCAGGTTTGCAGTCCGGACAGCTCGTCCGAATCCCCCACGCCGTGCCCGCCGTCTCTTTCCATGATGTGAGCCGCGTGGGGAGGCCAGATCGGAATTCGGGGGCCTTCGCCCATTGAGAGTCGCGCGGCTCGGTGATGTAGAACCACCCCGATTGCCACCCCTTTATGGTCTCCACAAAGGAGCCCTCGAGCCATAGGACTTTGGCCATCTTTCCAACCATGGCGCCCAAGACTCTGCTTGGCGGCCGCCCACTACCTTCGGGCTTGACATTGAAGATCTTAAGCCATAAGTCGGTGGGGCTGGATGCGAGGAAGGTTTCGCACACGACGATGAACGCCGAGATGTTGAGGATGAAATTGGGCCAGATCGTGGAAGTCCAAGCCGTAGTAGAACATGAGCCCCTGACAAATGGGTGAAGTGGAAAACCTAGTCCATGAGGATGGGTGAGAAACACCACCCTCTCATGGGGCCCGGGGTTGGAATGAGCTGCCCTCGCTGGGTAGCCAAGCAGCGATGTTGCTGGACAAGTATCCGGCCTTCCGCAGCTTTTTGATGTGCCCCTCCGTGACGGAGGAGGCCATCCACCTGCCTCCCGCGCCGGACATAGTTGGAGAAGGTTGAGGTGGGATGTGCGGACTAGGGCGCTGGAGCTCGAGTGCGCGGAAATGGATGAGCAAAGGAGGAAGAAGGCGTAGGTGAAAAGGTGGATCCCTATCCCCTTATATGGACGGACGAAGCTATGCATCCCCCGCCAGCCTGGTAAAACTCGCTTATCTCCCAAGCGCCGTAATCTATGGTGCGGATGGGTTACCCACGTCCGTATTGATGGGAATCTCGGAATAAGGGGGCACGATCTCCGCTTTGATAAGACGTGCCAAGGAAACCGCCTCGCTAAACGCGCTAAGGTGGAACAGTAAAAAGACGATTCGTATAAAGGCCTGGCCGTGGTGTGATGTCACGCTGAATACGCCGCCAGATCTGTGAAAAGTTATTCTCTACGGTAGTATGTGGAACTTGTTTTGCAGAGCCGGACACTATCCTTGTGTTCAAAATCTTCTATGAAGTATTCGGAGGAGGAACCCGCCTTGCAATGCCGAAGACAATATCCGCGCCGGACTCGTCGTCATTGAAGCCTGGTTGAGGGGCTACCGAGGGAGTCTTGGATTAGGGGGTGTCCGGATAGCCGAACTATCACCGATGGCCGGACTCCTAGACTATGAAGATACAAGATTGAAGACTTCGTCCCGTGTCCGGATGGGACTTTCCTTGGCGTGGAAGGCAATCTTGGCGGTACGGATATGTAGATCTCCTACCATTGTAACCGACTCTGTGTAACCCTAACCCTATCCGTGTCTATATAAACCGGAGGGTTTTAGTCCAGAGGATCTAACAACAATCATACCATAGGCTAGCTTCTAGGGTCTAGCCTCTCCGATCTCGTGGTAGATCTACTCTTGTACTACCCATATCATCAATATTAATCAAGCAGGAGTAGGGTATTACCTCCATCGAGAGGGCCCGAACCTGGGTAAAAACATCATGTCCCTTGTCTCCTGTTACCATCCGCCTAGACGCACAGTTCGGGACCCCCTACCTGAGATCCGCCGGTTTTGACACCGACACTCCCCAACACTGAACTCTCTCTCACAGGATATGGATTTGGTGGAAAGAAGATTTGAGTGGAAAGCAACTTGGGGAAGGCTAGAGATCAAGATTCATATGGTAGGAATGGAATATCTTGGCCTCAACACAAGTGTAGGTGGTTCTCTCTCGTAAAATGCAAGTTGGAAGTGTAGGTTTGTTCCATGGCTCTCCACGAATGAAGAGGAGGTGGAGGGGTATTTATAGCCTCCACACAAAATCTAACCGTTACACACAACTTGATAAACTTGGTGGGACCGAATTGATAAACTCGGTCGGACCGATTCAGCAAATCTAGTGACCGTTAGAATTTTCGGTGGGACCAACATGCAACTCGGTAGGACCGATATGGTTAGGGTTAGGGCATAACGTAATCTGGGTGAGACCGATTACACAAACCTTGTGAGACCGATTTTGGTAATAAGCTAACCAGAGAGTTGGTCAGGTAAACTCGGTGGGACCGATTCGCTCATCTCGGTGAGATCGAAATGTTACAAAAGGGAAACAGAGAGTTTACATTGGAATCTCAGTGGGACCGATCGCTCATCTCGGTGGGATCGAAACGTTACGAAGGGAAACAGAGAGATTACAATCCCATCTCGGTGAGACCGAGATCCCTATCGGTGAGACCGAGTTGCCTAGGGTTTGTGGTAGTGGCTATGACATCTGAACTCGGTAGCGCCGGATAGAAGGAATCGGTGGGGCCGAGTTTGACTTTTGTTTTAGGTCATATGTGGATGTGAGAAAGTAGTTGAGGGCTTTGGAGCATATTACTAAGCACTTCGAGCAAGAGCCTCATTAAGCAACACCTCATCCCTCCTTGATAGTATTGGCTTTTCCTATAGACTCAATGTGATCTTGGATCACTAAAATAGAAAATGTAGAGTCTTGAGCTTTGAGCTTGAGCCAATCCTTTGTCCTTAGCATTTTGAGGGGTCCACTTTTCTCATCCATGTCATGCCAATCATTGAGCTTTCCTGAAATATTAATCTTGAAACAAAGATAGCTCAATGAGCTATATGTTGTTAGGAATTACCAAAACCACCTAGGATAGTTGCACTTTCAATCTCCCCTTTTGGTAATTGATGACAACATATAGATCAAAGCTTCGACAAATGATAATAAGAGTGAAAAACATTGTCACTTTGAGAAGTATGTGAAAGGCAAGAGCTCCCCCTAAATTTGTGCATAGTTTAAGATTTGCTTTGGACTGCAAATGCACAATGAGTTAGGATAATGGTTTACTCTTCCATGTCACATACATCTTGGTGGAGCGCTCAAAATGATAATAATTAAATACATGCACTCATCATAAAGCAAAGTGAATGATCATATGGGGATATAAAGGATAATGTCATCCAACAAGCATTAAGGTAGCATAATGATCAAACACATGATCATCCAAGTATCACACACAAGCATAAAGTATCTCAAACAGGCAAATAACAAAGTTCAACCACCAAAAAAAGCAAGAGAGAACAAAAAGCAACACTCTCTCTCGAAGCCTATGATCTATACATTTTCTCCCCCTTTGGCAACAAGTTACCAAAAAGTTCATAAAAAATGCATAGTGCTAAATCGATTCTCAGGCTTGGTCTTCAGGTGGTGGTGTAGATAGGACTCCAAGGACGAAGGCATCAGTTGATGTAGATGGAGTTGGTGGAGTAGGTGCTGGAGATGGTGGCACTGAAGCTGTAGCTGGTGCATATGAAGTTGCTCTGGTGTCTGTAACAGGCATAGCAGCAGATCTCTGACCTCTGAGCACTCTAGCAAAAGCATCAGTGGTTGTCTTGCCCTTCTTCTCCTACACTTCCTCCTGAAGTTGCTCAACAACTAACTATATCTTAGTGACCTTCACATCTAAGTCATAGAACTTCTGCTCCATGATCCTCTCCAAGCTCTCCTGGTTTTGAGTCAGGGTGACCAATCCCTTCTCAATCCTCAGAGTGGAGGCAATCAAGTAGACAAGATGATCTTGTTTGCCCTTCAGAAGATACTGAGATGCCTCATTCATGGTTGGCATCTTTGTAGCCTTTTCAGTCCTTGCCTTCTCCCTCTTTGCTTGTGCTTGCACAGAAGATGGTTAATTTTCATCCATCACCACAGTGTTGTCCTCAAAGTCTGGGTAGATGGGCAGGTGCTCCTTGTCCAACAGATATGTGCCAGTGCCCATCTTGGAGTTGATTAGCTCCTGGATCTGTGGGGCATATCCACAACTTCTCTTCTGATCTGCAGATGTTCTTTTTATGGTTTCCACAATTAGGCTCATGACTTTGAACTTCTGTGGGACATCAAATATGTGCAGCAAGTTGATGGAGTGTCCTCTGATCATTCTGTGATCTCCTGATTTTGGCAATAAAGTGTGCCTGAGGATCCAGTTGATTGTAGGCAGGCTCGATGACAAGTATTTCATGCACTCCAAACTGGTGAGCTTCAAGATCTACATCAGGCATCTCCTTGTACATGCTAGCCATTGAGTTGTGATCCTTCTTCTTCTTGGCATAGACATCCAAGTCATCTTCATTTTCCTCAGGAGCATTTATCAATTTTTCCCACTCTTCAATAGTTGACTGGTACCTAGTACCTTCAGACATCCAGACAGTCCTTCCATCTGGGTAGAAATGAGCTGTGGAGTAGAACTGCATAATCAACTCATCATTCCACTTTGTGAGCTTCTGCCCAACATAGTCCTCTACTCCACAAGCCTTGAAACTATCATAGACTCCAGGATAGTGCTCTTTATTCTCCTTGATGTACTTCCAGTCCACCTATTTCATATCACAGACTATAGGCTTCTTGTCAAGCAACACTGTCTCATAGAAGTCCTGTTGTTCCTTTGTATGGAACCTGTAGTCCACAAAAGTTCTTCTCCTAGTGGCATATGGATCAGACTCTCTCTATAGCCTCAATCCTGAATCCTTTCTGATTTTCATGTTCTCAGCTACTGGATGAGCATCATTGTGATATGGAATTTTGGGCTTCAACTTCCTCAAGACATGTGACTCATCATCTTCTTCTTCCATAGCAGCTTCAGGCACTGGGGCCTTGTTCTTCTCTGCTGCCGGGATGTTCCTTGTACTCCTCTTGGGTGCAGTTTTGGGTTTTGGAGCAGCTGCTTTGGAAGCTTCTTTGGGCTTAGATGGAGCAGCCCCTGATCTTATGGCATCTCCCATAAGCTTTTCTGCTTTAGGTGCTGGTGCAGCAACCTCTTCCTCTTCCTCTTCTTCAGAGTCTCATCATAGAAGGCTTGCCAATAACTCTCTCTGGCAGTGGTCTTCTTGACCCTTTCTTTCCTCTTCTTGCCATCTCCAGTTTCCTTGGGTTCAAGAGTGAACTCCATTGTTTCTCCTGCGGCAACTTTCCTTGCCTTGGACATGGGCTGTCTCCTTGCTGGCACCTTAGTCTTCAGACCTGGCTTAGTTGCAGCAGTTGTGCCATATTCCTTCTTCAACACTTTCTTCTTTGAGGTGGCCTCTTCCTCAACAGCCACATAGTCCTCATCCTCAGAATATGAGGTTCTCTTCTTTCTGGCCCTGGTGGCTACCTCAGGCAAGTTGCTAGGTGTGCTCCTACTTCCATCATCAGAGCTGCTAGAGGGACTAGTGCCCTAACTCATGTGAACTTGCTCCTCAGACTTGTTCTGACTGTCACCCTGATCTAACATGATGCAAACACTGACAGCAGACCCTGTGAATAGATTATAGATGAGGTAGATTGGATGAGCATCACAAAGTACAGAGGTTTTTGCAAAAGAGTGAGTCAAAAACTTAGTTTTAGTTTTCCACAGAAAGCATTTCGGATCAACCGATTTGTCAACTCGGTGATACCGAAGCAGCTTTTGGAACCTAAACTGGTGAACTCGGTCAGACCGAGTCACATTTCGGTGGCACCGAGACTCCTAGGGTTTCACAAAGAATTGAACTCGGTCACACCGATTTGCAATTCTCCGTCAGACCGACAATCACATGTGCAATGGCCTTCGCCAAATCGGTGGAACCGATTTCAACAACTCGGTTGGTCCGAGATGGTTTCGGCGGAAACCTAACCCTAAATTTTCAATCCCTAAACTACAGAATGATTTCGCTGGATAGAGTGATTTCAATCGTGGCAAGATACATGGCAAAAACAATGTGCTAGGAATCGGAGTGAGATTAGCACAAAGATCAAGTCCATACCCTAATGCGGTGATGGACTTGCTACAGCGGCAACGGCGGAGACGGTTCCCATTGACGGCGGCGGAGACCAGTGGCGGGAGGCAGCTGGCGATGAGGAGGACGATCCGGAGACCCAGGGAGGCAGAGCAGGCTGAGCGCGGGCGAAGGGGTTGTGAAATTTTTCCAAATTTTGGCCCGGGATATATATAGTTCGACCACGCTTGGTGTGACCGAGTGGAACAACTTCGGTGGCACTAAGATGCATAATCGCAAGCGCTATCGCAACTCGTGTGACCGAAGTTCAAATCGGTTGCACCGAGATTGAAAAACCTAGATCGTCTTAGTGATCTCGGTATGACCGAAATGGATGAATCGGCCGTAATCGAAATGCACAAAGAAGTTTTGGAAGTTTAAGTCTATGACGTATCGGGGACTCCGAGTGCTCCTCACACAGAGTGGTTCGAATCTGACTTGATCAAACTTTGTGATGTAGCATGAATATAGTTTGAGACGAGAAAAGCATAGATAGCTAGAGAAGGTTATTAGGCATTCTTGTCCATCCACTTGGCAAAAGACAAAGGAACCAATCAATCAAAACAACAAGTGGATGTCCTCGAATGATTAAATTATGCAACCAACATGCTCACACAATAAATTGGCAAATGAAATATGTGGCAAAGCATGCACAACCAATTCTAGCATCTATCAAGCAATTGGCTATGATTAGGTCATCTATATATGAGTATATTGACTTAGGAGTCAAATGAGAACATTTGATCATAGGTCATACTCATCGTTTAAGCACAAGTGGGGTTACCACTTTTACATAAAGCATTGTTGTGTTCACACCATTAGAGTTGCTTTAGCTTAATTCTTAGAGTAAATCTCCCCCTAGATGTGAGATCCCCCCTAAGAGGGATGAACTAACCTTGGGTTTTGTCGATGATGACTTCATGTAGGTGTTGAAGATGTGGATGCTCAATATTGATGTAGATCATTTGGAGCATTCCTTTGGAGTGAGTTGCACTTTCAATACCTACACGGGTTAGTCCCACAAGGAACAAACAAGGATATCCATAGACATAGAGTGATGCACATGCAAGATGATGTCTATGAAGGCATTAGGTTACCTTGTCCCTTGTCTTACCAACAAGAGGGTTTGTGACTCCTTGAACTAGTGCAAGATGTGGAAGTTGATTGCACTTGTTCTTGCCAAAATGATAAGAGTGAAGTATGTTGGCGGAGTCACCCTCAAGAATTCTCTAGTTCTTCTTCTTCGGGATCCACACCATCTTGATGGGAATCCTTGGAGTTGTAGTTGTACTGGATGAAGTAGAACTTGATGTAGTGTTGGGAACCCACTTGACCAAGGCCTTAGGAGCTTCTTCAAATGCATCAATTTCCTCTTGAAGCTTGTCCTTGCCTTTTTCCTTGTGGTCTTGTGGTGGAAGATCATATTGAGCTTGTGTCCCTTTGAAAGAAGTAGGATCATACTTCTCTTGTTGAGGAACAAACTTCGCCTTGGGGTATTGATCTTCTTCCCACTCAACTCCATTGGCATTGAACTTTCGCTCAAAACCAACACCTTGGTTCTTCCTTGCCTTCCTTGCTTATGCATAATTTCCTCGAATTGCTTACTCCCTAAAGGCTCTTGTAAACACCTTTCTCTATAAGTCCCTTCAATAAGCTATTTTCTTGCTCAAGTGTAACTTGGCTAAGAGAATCATTAGTGCAATCAAGAGAACTACTAGAAGCAACAACATTGGATTTAGCATGATTATTGTTACTACTAGAGGAAGAATCCTTCTTGTTCTTGTTAATAGACTTTACTTGAGGCATGTAATTGGATAAGAGTAAACGCTTGGCAATGTAAGAAGAACTTTTCTTGCGAAGATCATCATTGATTTCCTTTAAGAACTCATGCTCTTGCTCAAGGTTGAGCTTTTCAAAATGTAATTTCTCATGAGTCCTTAAAAGTTCTCGATGATCTCCTAAGATAGTTTCATGAGCTAACTTAAGAGTGTTTAGTTCTTTAGTTAGAGACTCAATCTTCTCCTTATCATTGTCATTCATTTTATCTTGATTGGCATGATTAATTGACGTTTCATCATAGTATTCATCACTAGAGTTGTCAACAAGTAAATCATCATCACCTAACAGGTCATATTCATCACTATTGAAATCAACAAACTCGGGATGTGTTAACTTTGGACCTTTGGCCATGAAGTATCTTCCAATTACCTCAATTGGTGAGTCAAATATGTCGTAGGAGTTGGTTGACACAAGTGCTAGACCGGCAACGCCTTCATCTTGAGTATATTCGGAGTCGGAGTGATAGCTTTGTCGGCGTTCTGGGAACGGGGGTCCCCAGACTTGCCTGCCTGCGGCCTGCGGCGTGGCTCGAAGGACGCCCAACACGGCCCATCTTCATCAACACAAGCTCAAGACCCTCGCGAGGGGGCCAAGATTGCTGGGCGGATGACAAGGAGCTTCCTCAGGCACGGCCTCGTCAGGCTGGCTCATGAGGAGGCGGAGAGTTCAAGGCAGGGTACCTCGCGAGGTGCCCAGTCGGGCGCCAGCTCGCGCAGTGTCCTCCTTTCCTGTTTGGTGCAAAGGGAGCAAGCGCAGGCGAGAGCATCAAGCAAAGGCATCCGTTTTGGTGCAACAAGACCAAGACCAGCCCAACGGCTGGAAGGGAGTCATCGTGGAGCCCAAGCAAAGGCCATCACCAGAGCCTTTAGCAAGCGAGGACCAACTTTAGTCGATAAGTGGACCCGCTGTTCCCCTACAAAATGGCCAATTGTTGGCGCCCTTCCCGCTCAATATTTGGGAAGTGGCCCAGGGCCTTCGCATATAAATAGGAGTCGCCACCCCTGTAAGGTGGAGAGATCCGAATCCTCATCAAGAAACCAAGAGCTAGAGCGATCAACACCACCTAGCAGTTCATCGCACTCCGACAAGAACAGACCCTCACGAGGCTGTTCTTCCTTGTATTGTTCCTCATCAGCCCAAGAGGCAATCCACCACACCACACACTGGAGTAGGGTATTACACCGCAATGGTGGCCCGAACCAGTATAAATCTCGTGTCTCTTGTGTTGTTCTGTTTAGTAGTTTAGGTCCCAGCGATTCGGCAAGGTGCGAGGTGGAGGGTGGGATCTCCGCGCGCACCCCAGTGTTTGAACCTCAAGGGTCTGCCGGAACCCGCAATCCGACATTTGGCGCGCCAGGTAGGGGTGCGCCGGAATCTGCCTTCCGTCGCCTCGTTCTTCCCCGACCACCGCAACCATGTCTGACGCTCGTCGGGCTTTGGCCACAGCGCCGAGCCGCCTCGCCTCCCATGTCGCCAGACGGCCTCCGACGGCGGGCGCTCGTCGTTCCTCACGCCCGCTGTCAACACCGCCACCGGCCCGACGGCGAACGGGCAGCAAGCATCGCCCTGCGCTCCTCGGCGACCTGGAGAGGAGCGCGCAGCTTCTCGTCACCCGCCCGTCGCGCCGGTTCCCTACGGTTGTCGCGCCTCCTGGCGGCTCACAGTGCCGCCTTCCACCGCCATGTCAAGACATTCGTCCGCCGGGTCAGCGCCGCCTCCACGCGGCAGGGGGCTCCCTCGGGCTGGACGGAGCCGTCGGCCGGGCTGACCTTCGACTCTCGGGACCACCCCACCAACTCGGCCGCTCGGTGCGCTCCCATGCTCGCACACCCACCATCCGCCAGTTGCCGTCACCAGACCTCATCGACGGCGGCGCCGCCTCAACGTACTCTCGAAGTCGAGGCCTTCAACCTCCTCTGCATACCAGGAGCGGCCGCAGCCCAGCCGGCCTTTTTTCGGGCGAGGAGGAGGGTCATCCAGCTCCTTGAGGAAAATCCGCTTCCGGTGACCTTTCGCACCTACGACAACTTCCAGACGGAACTGGTCGACTTTCGACATCGCCGCATCAGCCTCCCCTACAATGCCATCCTTGGCTATCCAGCATTGGCCAAATTCATGGCCGCAACTCCACCCGGGGTACAACCTCATGAAGATGCCCGGAGCAGCGGCGTCCTCACTGCGTGCCCGGGATACTGAAGGTGCGTTCAAGGCCAGCTCGCCCTTAAGACGGCGGCCATAACGCAGCTCACGATGCGGAGGCCCTCAAGCCCAAGGGCTGCGCCACCAAGAAGAAGCAGCTTGTTCACTCAAGACAAGGCGGAGACCAAGCAGATACTGCCGACGAGGACGGGTCCACAAACGCCACCTTCACCATAGGCGCCAACCTCGAGCCCGAACAGAGGAAGCCCTGGTCAAGTTCCTCGCAGACGGACAAGAAGGTGTTCGCACAGGAGCCCGATCACCTGGCGGGGATCCCATGGGCGAATCGAGCACCACCTCAAAGTGTGCCCTAACGCGCCCCTGTGAAGTGTATATGCGAGAAGGCAGTCCACCAAAAGCAGGCCTTCATCGCCCAAGAGACCCGCAAGCTAGAAGCCGCGGGGTTATTCATGAGGTCCGATACCAGATTGGCTGGCCAACCCCGTGGTGGTGCCAAAGAAGGGAGGAAAGGAGCGCATGTGTGTCGACTTCACCAACCTCAACAAAGCATGCCCGCAGGATCCGCTCCCGCTCCCTCAAGATCGACCGGATCGTCGATTCCACCGCCGAGTGTGACTCTGTTATGCTTCTTGGACGCCTTTTCCGGTATCACCAGATCAAGATGGCGGTGGAAGACGTGGAAAAGACGACCTTCTTAACCCGTGTGGAGTGTATCGCTATACATGCATGCCATTTGGGCTGCACAACGCTGGGCAACCTTCCAAATGACTCATGCACATCACCTTGGGCCCACAGCTCCGGAAGAATGTGGAGGCTCACGTCGACGACATTGTGGTGAAGTCTCGCGAGGCCAAGACCTTGATACAAGACCTGGAGGAAACCTTCGCGAGCCTCAACGCAGTGAGCCTGCGACTCAACCCGGAGAAGTGTGTGTTTGGAGTTCCCTCGGGCAAGCTCCTGGGTTTCCTCGTGTCCCACCGAGGCATCGAGGCCAACCTGCAAAGGTCAAGGCGCTTGAGGACATGAGCCCACCAAAGACCCTCAGGAAATGCAGAAGCTCACGGGGCACGGACGGCGCCGGGCCGTTTCATCTCCCGATTGGGGGAGCGGGGCGCTGCCTTTCTTCCACCGATGAAGAAAAGGGCCCTTCAATGGACTCAAGAGGCCGACAAAGCGTTCAAGACCTCAAGAGGTACCCGACCAGCCCTCCAAAGGATGGTGGCCCCGCCCTCAAGAGCCCTTGGTACTTTACCTCACCGCCACTCCCTACTCTGCTTAGCGCAGCCCCGTGGCGCTAGGAGGAGAGTCGAGCCAAGACCACGGCGGCCACCCGAGCTAAGGCAAGGCCGAATCAAGGAACTCGCGAGAAGCCAGACCAAGAACGGAAGAAGATCAGCCACACAGCAGAAAGCACACCATAGGCGGAGAGGCCTCCATCCAAGCACCCAGCCTGGAGGCGCCGTTACCTCGGAGGCACCATAGCTTCCGGAAGACGCCACCAAGACCGACGCCCCTAGCCTCGCCGAAAGCACCCGGTGTACTTCACAAGACAAGTGTTACGGGATGTGAGGGCACGGTACCCCATGCCGCTGTAGCTCCTACTCGCGCTGTTGGTGGCTTCTGGCAAGCTACGGCACTACTTCCGTGGACATCCAATCAAGGTTGTCTCCAGATACCCCGGAGAGGGTGCTCAGAGCCCCAACTCAGGCGGAAGGGTCACCGAGTGGAACATTGAGCTGCAAGCATTCCAGCTCGAGTTCAAAGACAACCAGAGTCATCAAGGGGGCCGTCTTTGGCAGATTTCGTGGGCCGAATGGACAAGCACTGGCCTCGTGGCCGGGCGAGGATCGATCCCTCTCCCGTGAAGCGCGCTGAAAGGTTGGGTCATGTACTTGACGGAGGCGTTCTCCGCACAGTATTTGGGGCTGGGGCGGTGCTCATATCTCCTCTCGTGACAAGCTCTACTATGCTGCAGCTCTGTTTCCAGCAGGGCGAGAAGGTCTCCAACAATATAGCAGAATACGAGGGGCCGAGAAGGGTCCGGCGGCTGCCGCTGCCTGGGTGAAGCGCCTTACCATCACGGGCGATTCGCAGCTCCTCGCCAATTTCTCCAACAAGGTGTACGAGCCAAGAGATGAACACATGGAGGCCTACCTTATGGAGGTCCGCATGATGGAGAAACAGCCTGGGGTTGAGTCAGAGCACGTGCCTCAAGGGCACCAATCAAGAGGCCGACGACATTGCCAAACGAGCCTCCAGGAGGTGACCCTGTGAGCCGGGCGTCTTTGAGGAACGGCTCTTCAAGCCTCAGCCCCGCCACAAGTTATCAAGCACAAGACAGCCTCGGGTGGAGCTCCCTCAACACCTGCCTCGGGAGCCCCACTGTGGGCCCGCCTCAGAGCACGCCTGCTCTAACGATGGAACCTCAAGAGGGGTGCCGGATCACGGAGCTCAAGAGTTACTTAACGCATGGAACTTTGCCGAGAAGGAGGAGGAGGCAGAGCGTGTGGCGCGGCAAGCCACGGCATACATCATCATGGAAGGAGAGCTCTACCGAAACGACCAATGACGTATCCTCGCTACCGCATCACTGTGGAACAGGGAAGGAACCGCCGCGATATACATGGTGGAGATTGTAGGCACCATTCGTAAATCACGGGCCCTCGTCAAGTAGGCGCTCCGCAGCGTTTCTATTGGCCCATCAAGGCCAATGACGCTGTTGAACTCGTGGAAGGCTTGCGAGGCTTGCCAATTCCATGCCAAGCAGATCCACCACCAGCCAGGAGGTCTGCAAACCATCCCCTCACTTGGCCATTCGCGGTCCGGGGCTGGACATCCCGGCCCTTTCCTCGGGCGCCAGGGGGCTATGGCTACCTCTACGTCGCCGTGGACAAATTCACCAAGTGGGCCGAAGTTGAGGCCGTCCGCACCATCCCCGCTGTTTCTGCGGTCAAGTTCATCAAGGGCATCGTGAGCCGGTTCGGAGTGCCGAACCGCATCATCACCGACAACGGTTCGCAGTTCACCAGTAACCTTTTTAAAACGTACTACGCTAACCTTGGGACGTAGATATGCTACGCTTCGGTGGCGCACCCCCGCAGCAATGGACAAGCCGAGCGGGCCAACCCAGAGGTCCTGAGAGGCCTCAAGACCAGGACGTTCAAGAAGAAACTGGAGGCCTGTGGCAGAGGCTGGTATGACGAGCTTCCGTCCGTGTTATGGTCCATCCGCACAACCGCAACCAAGCCAACTGGAGAGACCCCCTTCTTCCTGGTCTACGGAGCCGAAGTGGTCCTCCCTCACGAGGTCAAGCGTTGATCCGCGCGGGTCCTGGCGTTCGATGAAACGCTGCAGGACGCCATGCGGGGGACGGCCCTTGTCTTTGGGGAGGAGCTCCGTCGAGAAGTCACTGGTGAGCGGCAAGGTACCAGCAGCATTCCGCGATACCACCGCCGCAACATCCGCCTGTAACTCTCGAGGTAGGGGACCTCGTGTTCTCAAGGGTCCTCTCTAAGGAGGGACTGCATAAGCTCTCTCCCATGTGGGAGGGCCCGTTCAAGGTTGTTCATGTTTCGAGGCCCGGCTCCGTGCGCTTGGAGACTCAAGAGGGAGTACCTATACAGAACGTGTGGAACATCCAGCACCTCCTGGAGGTTTTACCCCTAAAAGGCCTAGTGCTCGTGAAGAAGGCAAATGCCTGTGAAGCTCATTCTTTTGAAAAGGCCCAAGGTTCGTGAAGAAGGCGAATGCCCGTGAAGCTCATTCTTTTTGGAAAAGGCCCAAAGGTTCGTGAAGAAGGCGAATGCCCTGTGGAAGCTCATTCTTTTGGAAAAGGCCCAAGGTTTATGAAGAATGCGAATGCCTGTGAAGCTCATTCTTTTAGAAAAGGCCCAAGGTTCGTGAAGAAGGCGAATGCCCTGTGAAGCTCATTCTTTTTGGAAAAGGCCCAAAGGCTCGTGAAGAAGGCGAATGCCCGTGGAAGCTCATCCTTTTGAAAAGGCCCAAAGGTTCGTGAAGAAGGCGAATGCCTCGTGAAGCTCATCCTTTTGGAAAAGGCCCAAAGGCGTGTGAAGAAGGTGAATGCCTGTGAAGCTCATCTTTTTCGAGAAAGGCCCAGAGCCTGTGTAGAAGGCGAACGCCTGTGAAGCTGTCGCATTCTGGAAAGGGCCCGGAGCCCGTGAAGAGGGCCAACACCCGTGAAGCTTGCTTCCTAGAAGAAAGGCCTGGAGCTTGTGAAGAAGGCCAACGCCTGTGAAGCTCGCCGCCCATGACACTCTCACGTAATAATGAGTTGGGGTTGTACACGCCCCGGAGTCTCAGGAGTGCCGGCCTCAGGCCCTGGGGCTCCCTCCCACGCCCAGTGGCAGCACTTAGCTCCGCGCTGGTGAGAAGACGTCGAAGACTAGACTAGGTGCCAGACGCGGCTTTTTCATTTGCTTTCTGCAGTTGACTAGTTATTCCCATTTGGAGTTTTTATCGAAACTATCGCCATCTTTTGGTCCGTGGTTCTTCGATCTTTTTCGCTTCTCCCCGCCGATTTTTCTTATGGGGACTCATGAGGCGTAAGCCTCGAGCCCTCGCGGCTCCTACCCCTATCGCCAGGTTTTCACGGCCCTGGTCCACAGCCGAGCACCCTCCCGACCATGCCTCACGGGCAAGCACAACGCGAACACGGGGCTCGATCGGTCGCCTCGCAGCCACGACCGGAGTTCACTTGCGAATGGGCGTGCATAAATGTAAAGGAACGATCGTGATAACAAAAGCAGTACAATAATTAACGGCGTTAACCTCAACGCGCCCCCACGGGGCCACACATTGTTGTCTTTTTGCGCAGGAGAAAAGAAAGGAAAACGACGAAAGCATGTGAAGCATGCCCCGTGCCGGCCCTCCTGGGAGGCTCGAGCCGTCTCCGGAGCTCAGGCGGACTCCTTCTCTTGCTTCACCGGGCGCTGGCGGCGAAGGACCTGGCTGCCACCCCCAAGCAGGCGCGGCGGCGTGGAGGCTGGCTGCGGCTGCTGCTGGAAGAATCACCACCCGAAGAAGAACTAGTGAAGCTTGAGGAGTCACGGGCATCGCCAGCCGCCCGCGCGCTGCCCTCTCCATCCACGCCGGGGCTGAGTCCTCGGCCTCAGTCGTCCTCTTCAGGGCAGCACCCCATGCGGCGACCGTCTTCCCCGAACACCCTCACGTAGAGGAAGGCGCCGTCAGACTTGAAGTGCAGTGGAGCACCGGCGGCGAAGACCACGCTGCAGCGAACGTCTGCCACCAGCTGGTCAGAATGTGTTCCTTGTAGCAGAGACCTCCAGAGAAGCCCACGAAGCCCGACTGCAGCAGCCATACGCCTGGAGCCAGAGGCCACCCAGGGCGCCAGCTGGGAGCTCACCCAGGAGGAAGCGCGGGAGCTGAAGTCGGACGCCGGACGGCTCCTCCGCCCACACCATGAACTCCGGCAGCGCTTCAGCAGCATGGAGGCGTGGCCTCGGGGGACGCGCGGTCGGGGCACACCCTCCGACCATGGCCTGCCGCTCGTTGCCACGTTGAGAGCCTCCCCCACGATCATGGGGACCGCCAGGAGGCCACGGATGCTTGCGAGGGCGACCTCGACCACGCTTAGGCGGAGGAGAGGAAGACTCTACCTGACGGCCCTTCCCCTTCCCTGCGGCCGAGAACTTCCTTGGTGGAGCCATGGAGAAGAAGGAGAGACAAGAAAGGATAGACTCGAAGGGCGCTCGCCATTCCGTACTTATAGCCGGCGAAGGCCAACCGTCGGCCTCCACGATCACCGGTAATCATGACCGACTCTGCACGTAGGGACTTGTCGAATCCGGGTGGTTACCGAGGCATCGTGTGGAAGCAGTGCGCACGTGTCCAGTCAACCTCCACGCGGCGCCCAAGGCCGCAGGCTATTAGGACCCACGACGCTTCGCACTTGCCCTTTCGCCTCTCCGCCGCTGTTCGGGCGCCGCCAGGCCCGGGGCTACTGTCGGCGTTCCGGGAATGGGGGTCCCAGACTTGCTCGCTCATGCGGCTCAAGGCGTGGCTCAAGGAGGCCCAAAGACGCCCATCTTCATCAACGCAGCTCAAGACCTCGCGAGGGGCCAAGATTGCTGGGCGGACGACAAGGAGCTTCCTCGTGCACGGCCTCGTCAGCTGGCTCATGAGGAGGCGGAGAGTTCAAGGCAGGTACCTCGCGAGGTGCCCATGACGCAAGCCATGATTTACCAAGGGCGCCCGATCGGGCGCCAAATGCGCAGCGTCCTCCTTTCCTCTTTGGTGCAAAGGGAGCAAGCGCAGTAAGAACATCAAGCAAAGGCATCCGCTTCGGTGCAACAAGACCAAGACCAGCCCAACGGCCGGAAGGGAGTCATCGTGGAGCCCAAGCGAGCGTCATCACGAGCCTTTGGCAAGCGAGGACCAACTTTAGTCGTGATAAGTGTACCCATGGTTCCCTTCAAAATGGCCAATTGTTGGCGCCCTTCCCGCTCAATATTTGGGAAGAGGCCTGTGGCCTTCGCCTATAAATAGGAGTAGCCACCCCTGTAAGGTGGAGAGATCCGAATCCTCATCAAGAAACCAAGAGCTAGAGCGATCGAACATCACCTAGCAGTTCATCGCACCCCCAAGAATGTAGACCCTCACGAGGCTGTTCTTCCTTGTATTGTTCCTCATCAGCCCAAGAGGCAATCCACCACAGACACACCTTTGGAGTAGGGTATTACACCGCAATGGTGGCCCGAACCAGTATAAATCTCGTGTCTCTTGTGTTGTTCCGTTTAGTAGTTTAGGTCCCAGCAATTCGGCAAGGTGCGAGACGGTGGAGGGTTGGATCTCCGCGCGCACCCCAGTGTTCGAACCTCAAGGGTCTGCCAGAAACCACAATCCGACAAGGTTCTCTCGGAGTGATTGTCAGAGTCGGAGCCGGATACCCATTCACCAACATGAGCTTGATGTCTTCGTTTTGTGTAGCTCCTCGATGACTTGTCCTTCCTTTCCGAATCCTTGCTTCTCTGGGATGTTCTTCGTTCATAACGATCATCTCTACTCCTTCTCTCTCTTGATGGTGATTCTTCTCTTCTACTCCTTTTGGGAGAATCTTCTCTTCTTTTGTAGGGGGTCGTACACTCATTGGAATAGTGTCCGGGTCTTCCACAATTGTAGAAGTTTCGCTCTCAACTAGAAGATCTTTTGTCATTGTAGGACCTTGACTTGGAACTTCTCTCTTTGCTTCTACTCTTGTAGAACTTGTTGAAGTTCTTCACCATTAGGCTCAATTCTTCATTGAAGGTTTGTTTCTCACTTGATGTTGTGGGAGCTTCACATGAGGCTTTGTAAGCACCACTTGACTTGTTATGGAGCTCCTCCTTATCCTTGAGTGACATCTCATGAGCAACAATTTTTCCAATGACTGCCGTTGGCTTGAGATCTTTGTAATTGGGCATCATTTGGATCAACGTGCATACAATATCATATTTTCCATCCAAAGCTCTTAGGATGTTCTTGATGATGAATTTTTCGGTCATCTCTTCACTTCCTAAGCCGACGATCTCATTTGTGATGAGAGCAAGCCTAGAGTACATTTCAGCGACACCTTCACCATCCTTCATTTTGAACTTGTCAAGCTGACTTTGAAGCACATCCAATTTGGATTCCTTGACATAGTCGGTACCTTCGTGCATATCAATCAAAGTATCCCAAATTTCCTTTGCATTCTCAAGACGGCTGACTCTGTTGAATTCTTCGGGGCACAATCCGTTGAAGAGGATATCACAAGCTTGAGCATTGTATTGCAGCATCTTCAACTCTTCCGCGGTAGCTTCACGGTTCGGTTCTCTGCAATCAAAGAATTCACCTTGCAAGCCAATACACACAATAGCCCAAACGGCGGGGTTATGTCCAAGAATATGCATTTTCATCTTATGCTTCCATCTAGAAAGTTAGTACCATCAAAGTAAGGACCTCTACGGTGGTAATTTCCCTTGCTAGACGCCATATTGTCCTAGGTTGTGAAACCAAGGCTATGACTACCAAAAGCTATGGAAATCAAAGCAAATGGAGACCAAAGCTCTGATACCACTTGTAGGATCGAAAGTATGTCTAGAGGGGGGGTGATTAGACTACTTGACCAAATAAAAATCTATCCTTTTCCCAATTTTAGTTCTTGGCAGATTTTAGCAACTTTATACTAGTCAAGCAATCTTAACACAATTCAAGCAAGCATGCAAAGAGTGTATGAGCAGCGGAAAGTAAAGCATGCAACTTGCAAGAATGTAAAGGGAAGGGTTTGGAGTATTCAAACGCAATTGGAGACACGGATGTTTTTGTCGTGGTTCCGATAGGTGGTGCTATCGTACATCCACGTTGATGGAGACTTCAACCCATGAAGTGTAACGGCTGTGCGAGTCCACAGAGGGCTCCACCCACGAAGGGTCCACGAAGAAGCAACCTTGTCTATTCCACCATGGCCATCGCTCACGAAGGACTTGCCTCACTAGCGGTAGATCTTCACGAAGTAGGCGATCTCCTTGCCCTTACAAACTCCTTGGTTCAACTCCACAATGTTGTCGGAGGCTCCCAAGTGACAACTAGCCAATCTAGGAGACACCACTCTCCAAGAAGTAATAAATGGTGTGTTGATGATGAACTCCTTGCTCTTGTGCTTCAAATGATAGTCTCCCCAACACTCAACTCTCTCTCACAGGATATGGATTTGGTGGAAAGAAGATTTGAGTGGAAAGCAACATAGGGAAGGCTAGAGATCAAGGTTCATATGGTAGGAATGGAATATCTTGGCCTCAACACAAGTGTAGGTGGTTCTCTCTCAGAAAATGCAAGTTGGAAGTGTAGGTTTGTTCTGATGGCTGTCTCCACGAATGAAGAGGAGGTGGAGGTGTATTTATAGCCTCCACACAAAATCTAACCGTTACACACAACTTGCCAAACTCGGTGGGACCGAATTGATAAACTCGGTCGGACCGATTCAGCAAATCTGGTGACCGTTAGGATTTTCGGTGGGACCGACATGCAACTCGTTAGGACTGATATGGTTAGGGTTAGGGCATAACGTAATCTCAGTGAGACCAATTACACAAACTTGGTGAGACCGATTTTGGTAATAAGCTAACCAGAGAGTTGGTCAGGTAAACTTGGTGGGACCAATTCGCTCATCTCGGTGAGATCGAAATGTTACAAAAGGGAAACAGAGAGTTTACATTGCAATCTCAGTGGGACCGATCGCTCATCTCGGTGGGACCGAAACGTTATGAAGGGAAACAGAGAGATTACAATCCCATTTCGGTGAGACCGAGATCCCTATCGGTGAGACCAAGTTGCCTAGGGTTTATGGTAGTGGCTATGACATCTGAACTCAGTGGCGCCGGATAGAAGGAATCGGTGGGGCCGAGTTTGACTTTTGGTTTAGGTCATATGTGGATGTGAGAAAGTAGTTGAGGGCTTTGGAGCATATCACTAAGCACTTTGAGCAAGAGGCTCATTAAGCAACACCTCATCCCTCCTTGATAGTATTGGCTTTTCCTATAGACTCAATGTGATCTTGGATCACTAAAATAGAAAATGTAGAGTCTTGAGCTTTGAGCTTGAGCCAATCCTTTGTCCTTAGCATTTTGAGGGTCCACTTTTCTCATCCATGCCATGCCAATCATTGAGCTTTCCTGAAATATTAATCTTGAAATAGTATTAGCTCAATGAGCTATATGTTGTTAGGAATTACCAAAACCACCTAGGGATAGTTGCACTTTCAACATGTAACCCTCTGTACAAAGCCAGGCGCAGACCCTGAGCATAAATAAACGAAGCGCTGGCACCCTAAGTTATAACATCCATGCTAGGTTGAGTCTCTTCCTCGGTTAGGGTTGATAGTGCTTAGCGGTGACTAACCCCTAGCCTAGAGGTCGAGTGTGCTTTTTTTCTGTTTTCTTTGGTTCGCAGGGCACTTCTGCTGAGCCACTTGGGAAAAGGAGAACGAACTGGCGCTCCGGCCCCGGCAAGACAAGGCTGCCGGGGGCTGAAGATATAAGGGTCCAACCACGGCGAGCCAAGGTTGCCGGGGGCTGCGGATTCAGATAAGTCTTTCACCCCCCTGCTATGCGTTTCCGTATGGAACTAGGACATGTGAAGCCTCATTTATGTCTTAAAACCACCGTGCTCCCTTTTTCCTGTACCCGAGAGTTACTTCCTGGATTGGAATTTGGTAGTAGTTGCGGTGGCGAAGAGATGAACGAGGAGCCTAAGTCTACTTCGCCCCTGCCTCCGCCGAAAGCGCAAGAACGGTCGGTTGAAGAAGAGAAACGGCATGGCCTGTTGTCGGGCGATAACGTTTATTGTAAAAATAACGAGGATTCACCCTTGGCATGGGCCTCTCTCACGCATGAAGAACCTGGCAAGCTCCCTTTTTCATTAAAAATGTCCCATACAGGTACAATTCATACGGAAAGAAAAACATGAACAAGGGGGATTACAAGCTTTAAATCTAACAAGGCCCGAAGGCTTACAGACTAAAAAAGAGATGAGATGCCTGTAATCCCTTTCTTGTCCCTCTCCTCAGGAGGCAGGTCAAGGAGGCGAAAGGGCAAATGGGGCGCCTAGGCGAACTACGAGCAGCAGAAAGCACCAAGAGAACACCTCGGTTGCTGCCCACGGGTGGGCCGGTGATGACGGTGCCGGGAAAGGAGCTGGAAGATGAGGCGGCATGTCGCCAAACACGCGACGAAGGCGTCGGTGTCCGCGTACTCCGAATTGACGGCCTTGCCGCCCGCCCTCTTCCTCTTCTGCAGCCCCCCCGACGCCAGCCGCCCGAGGAGACGACCCCGAGAGTTCAAGGAGCTGGCCCTCCCCCGGCAAAACCCTGCCGGAGGAGCGGCCAGGTGCAGATGCTGCTGCTGCCTCACCCGCCCAGGTGCGAGGCGTCCGACACCTAGTCGGACTCGTCCCGCCATCTCCGCCTCATTGTCCTCCTCGTCACTTTCGCTCGAGGAAGAGCTTCCATCATTGGAATCTCCGTCGGAGGAGCTCTCCACGCAGCACTTTAGGCGAGTTCCAAGATCTCCGAAGACCTTGACGGAGAGCAGGCCGTCCTCCATTATTTTGAAGTAGAGGACGAGCCCTGCCGTCAAGCTGTGGATGCGAGCGAACGTCTTCCATCCACGGCGGAGATACATGACCCGAGGAGACGGAAAGTCGACGTCGACCCGCGTGCCCCCATTCCCGCAGCCCCTCATGTACAATCTGAGGGTATGGGGCGGGTCACGCTCCATCTCCCGAGCAAATGGGGCGGGAAGACAAAGACAGCGACGCGGAGGCGGGCGCAGCCTGATGAAGAACTCGTGAGGCTGGTCTCCAACGTGGTCCTCCGTCGGGAAAGGCATTATTGGCAGGGGCGAGGCTAGCCCGCCGCCCCGTCCTCCTCCTCCCCGGGCACCACGACCTCTGCCTCGGCCTCGCCCCCTCCACCTTCCCCTCGTGGCCGGCTCCAGCACCGCGGGCTCAGGAGGAGGAGGGACACCCTGTCGAGCGGCGACCCTTGCTGCCACCGTCAAGGGACCGGGATTCCCCTTCTCCATGGCGGGTGGAAGAAAGAAGCAAAGATGAAGGAGGATGGATACTGAAGAATGTGGGGTGGTGCCCTCTCTCTTACCCTCTTTATAAATGGGCAGGGTCGAGACCCAACCGCCCCACTCAGCCAATCAAGCCGGCAGAGGCGCAGGGAATCAGGACCGACCCGCTGCCCCAATCAGCGACGACCCGGTTTCCCGCCTCCACCGCCCGCCACTTGCATGAAGGATGCGTGGCGAGCATGCAGGGTCGAAAGGACGGGTGAGGCGACCGTTCCCCGCCCCATGATCAAGGGGCATGGGCGCCTTGAAGACTGCGACCCGAGTCCATCCAGTAAATGAGCCGCGCCTCCACACCTCCCTCTTTTATGTGGAAGGCGCGAGCCGCCTCTTTACCATGATGTGACGCATGCGTGCGGCGCACGCATGCCGCCCACGTCACGCGCACCCCTCCACGTCGCGCATTCAACACGGGTCGTGGGGAAGCGCAACAGACGGAGGATTACCGCTGTAAAAATCCGCCCCTCCTGCCCGCGCACCGTTCTGGGCTTGGCCCAACAACGTGTCGCGCTTATGTGTGGCCCAGGCTCGGGGGCTCCTGTCGGTGTGCAAAAGTAGGGGCGCACCTTTGTACCCCTTTACTTGTGCACGGGCAGTCAGAGCCACGCGCCACGGCCACACGTAGCAAGACAAAGGGGATGCCGGAGAGAAGCCGAAGCCCAACACAAGACGATCAAGTCAACGCCAAGGCCAATAACACAAAGAAGCAGAGGGACGGAGCAGTTTCCCCCAGCAAGACCCTTGCCGCGGGCAGCCTCAGCTGCCCCGACAAGACCCTTGCTAGGGCAGCACGCCAAACACCAATAGAGCGAGCCGCCCTTGAGCCACAGGTTCCAACCCAACCGGCTACGATTGGGCCAGGGCTCGGGAGGAACCTCTGTGGTGGCATGCAGATCTTTGTCAAGACCATAAATATATGAGATCAAGATGAGGACGGGAAGACGGCGACCCTCGGCAGGATCCTTGCCATGGAAAGCCACAAGACCCCCGGAGAGATCGTTGCCAGGGACGACTGCGCATCACGGCAAGACCCTTGCCGGCCCACCCGGCAAGACCCTTGCCAAGAACGCCAGCAGGGCCACCACCAAGGCCGCACCAGCCAAGCTTCCACCACCGTTCGAATGCAGCTCCCAGCCCAACCAGCTGGGCTGGCACCTGCGTGGCAACATGCAGCCCCCAGACCAGATCAGCAAGCACATGCGTGGCGGCATGCAGATCTTCGTGAAGACCCTACCGCCACGCCACCTCAGCTTCTTGCCTGCCTACATGGCGCCGCATGCATCACTGGCCAGGGTGCGTGTCGAAGCAAGGGGGAGCGACGACGGACAGGACGGGCCTCGCCCCCATCCTCGATAAAGCTAGGGGACACCTAAGCAATGCATTAAATGCGTCTTTTCCTGTAATACGAGCGATAACCTCATAGTACTGTATGCCTTTCCACCTCCTGTATGCCACTGTGGCAGCCCCTTTCGACTATAAAAGGAGGCCCATGGCGTACTGGAGGGGGATTCGTCTCTTTGGAACTACTAAGCCACCGTAGCTAGTTCGAGGGCTCAAGAACATTCAATACACCCACCAAAGCAGGACTAGTGTTTTACACATCCTCGCGGCCCGAACCTGGGTAAACGATCCTTGTGCTGATTACTAATCTTGCTCTTCTCGCAACCCTGCGCCCCGGCAACCGTAGTAGGGATTCTTGTGATCCCATAGTTGTAGTTCCACACCGACAAAATATCAGTGGCAGGACATCAAACGCGATTATGAGTTATATTCTCCTCTCGGACTAACCCACAGGAATCTCCAGAGCTTAACTACAGGCGGCCCTGCCGGCCGTCCCTTTTTTACACGATTCGCTTGCGCGTTAAAGAGGAGGCTCCTGAGCATCGCACCTCAGGAGCTCCGACTGACTCTCCAGCCCTCACCACCTGGCCTTGACCACGGCATCGCGACCTGGCATACCAGCGGCGGCTGAGCCTCACTCGAAGATCGGGACCCGAGGATGCAAAGCATTTAGATGAGCTAGGAAAGGGGAGGCCGGCGTGAGCCCTACCTGGTAGCACCACCGCTAAGGCACAAATCGAGCACCGCACAAAGGAATCACCTTAGGCTCATCAAGATAAGTTACTTATATGAACCAGCGCGAACCTGCTGCCTGGAATTTTCGGCTCTTGTAAGCTCGCTCCCGCAATATCGCTTCCCTTTTTGGCCTTCAGGGAGCTGCTTGCATGCCAAAGGGGACCTCTTGAGCCTCGTGCCTTAGGATCTCTTACCGGACCTCAGGCCGCTCACCTCCTGGCCTTGACCATGGCATCGCGACCTGGCATACCAGTGATGGCCGAAGCCTGCCTGGGGACTGGGACCTACCGGCGTACAGCGCTAAGCTACCGCGAGAACGAAAAGGGGGAACAATGCCGAAGCGGAATACACTGCTGGAACCTTATACTAAGAGTAATAAACATCAGAGAAAAAGCATTACAATTTCTTTACATACCCCCACGAGGTTTGTCTCGATTCCTCGCAGGGAACAAAAGGAGAAAAACCTCAAGAATCCTTGGCTACGGGCACCGCCGTTAACGCCGTCATCAACAATGGGCCATGTGAGGCTGACGCCAACCCCATCCAGATCATCGCCGACACCAGGCGGATGCCGCTGCCATGCTCCAGGAATGGCGACAGCTCGGTGGCACGTAGCTATCGTCGCTCGGCTTCGGAGAGTCGCTAGGATCGGGAGAGTCGATGGACTCCCAGGAGTTGTCGCTGCCACCGGAGGAGCTGTCGACAGGACCGGAGGCGGGCTCGGTGCCTGCAGTCGTGCCATGCAGGCCGTTTCCTCCAGGGCAACACTCCAGGCGACGGCCCTCTTTGTCGAAGACCTTGAAGGACAGTGTGGAGGCACCGTCGTACTCAAAGTGGATGGCGAGGGGCCCCTCCGCACGGCAGGCGTGTGCGACCTCGCCCCATCCTCGGCTAATGAAGATCTTACCCGGGTTGACGACCTCGACCTCCGCCCCCGTGGCCAGACTGCAGCACCCGACATGCTGCAGCCGCAGCTCAAGCGGCCCCCTCGGCGGCATCACCTCGGCGAAGAACCATGGGAGCTGGATCCACGTACGCGATGGCATCACCGCCCACACCATGAACACGCGCGAGGAGCCTTCGGTGTGGGTTCACAGGCCAGCAACCCGGGCAACCTCAGCCTGGCCACCACGGCCATGGCTTGCACGGTGCTGGGTGCTGCCGTCCACTACGGAGCCTTGCGCTTGGGCGTACAGAGGGAGCGGGAATCCAGGTGGAGCCCGCTCGTACCACGATCGCGCCACCTCTGGCCTCTCACCGACGTCGCGGTTATGGTTGAGCCTCTTCTTCGGTGGGAGTGGACCCTGCTCCTCACGAGGGGTATTTCCTTTCTCCGCGGCGGAGAACCTTCTAATCGGCGCCATGAGTGCTACGGCAAGCCAGCAAGGCTAGGAGGAAGAAGAAGGAGCGGGTGGCAAGAAGACAGATATGAGTAAGGGGGATCTGCCCCTCCCCTCATTTATAGCCGGAAGGAGGCTAACCACCGGCCTCGACGATCGCACGCAATGATGGTTTTCTCTGCATGCAGCAGGGTCTTGTCAAGTCGAATGGTTGCCGAGGCAGTGCATGGGGAAGCAGAGGGGCCACGTCCCATCAATCGCCATGCGTCGACTGAGTCCGCAGGTGGTTTAGGCCCGCGGCGCTCCACACTTGTCCTTTGGCTTTGCCTCGAAGCCAAGTTTGAGCGCGCCTTGGGGCCGGGGGCTATTGTCGGTGTTCTGGGAACGAGGGTACCCATACTTGCCTGCCTGCAGCCCATGGCGTGGCTCTGTCGAAAGCCCGATACGACCCACCTTCACAATAAGAACCCAAGACCGTCGCGAGGGGCCAAGCATCGCGAGGCGGACAACACAAAGACCTCCCTGGGGGGTGGCCTCAACAGGTTGGCTCCCGAGGAGCGGAGATATCTTTGCAGGGTACACCTCGCGAGGTTCGTGTGACGTGAGCCGTGATGACCAAGGCCAGGCGGGCACAGTGTACCAGTTTCCTCTTTGGTGCTAAGGAGGCAAGCGCAGGCGCGGGGTCCCGAGGAATCAAGCAAAGGTTTCCATATCGGTGCAAAAAGACCAAGACCGCCAGGACGGAGGTCATCACGGAGCCCACCGCAGCGTCACCACCAGAGGCTTTTGCAGGCGAAGACCACTTTTGTCAGGATAACTTATATTAGTTGTCTCCCTTCGAATTTGGCTGTTGCGGGATCCCTTCCCGCCTACATTTGGGGAGACGACCAAGGCCACTATAAATAGGACATAGCCACCACCATAGAGGGGGACAGATCGATTCCTCCCTGACCAGCTCACCAGCTCTTTGAGCTCAAGAACACCTCACCTCCTGAGGCTGTTCCACCATTGTACTAGTTCATCCTCAGCCCGTCGAGGCAACCCACCACAAAGTTGGAGTAGGGTATTACACCGCAAGGTGGCCGGGATCAGGATAAACTGATGTGTCTCTTGTCCGTTGGGTTCGACTAGCTAGGCCGTGGATTGGGTGAGCGTGCAGACTGGGGAGGACGAGTTCTTCGCACGCACCACAGAGTTCGAACCTTCCAAGGGTTTGAGGAACCCACAATGCGCCAGCTGGGCATCATGGGTTGGGCCCCAAATAGTGCATGGACACGTGTCGAAGGAATGTTGCCCATGCAGTTTTGATCACCATGACCTGTCAATCCCACGTCCACTCCGCATAACTATCGTAGGTCGTGGGGTCCTGGAATAGTAGCCGTTAGATAGTAATGCGCATGCAAAAAATGGCATCTTCTCAAAAAAAGATAGCGAAGAGCCAGCCCCTCGCGCGTATTCCCAATAAAAAGGGGCAGCGGGCGCTACTCATTCGCATCTGTCCCTCCTCCCTTCATCTTCTTCCTCAAGTCAAGAAACCGCTTCTGCCGCCATTATCCACCCCTGGAAACTTTGCTAGATCCCTTGCTTCTCCTGTGAATCCAAGTGATGGGGCGAAAGGCGAGTGCCACGAAGGGAATGCAAGCGGCCACCATCGCAGATCCCGCGGTGGAAGAGAGAAAGGAAAGCGGAGGAACTTCAGAGGCGGTGATAGGAAGATGTGGTTTTGTCCCCGTCACATCTGGACGGCAATACCTTAATCACAAGGTGTGCATACATGTGGGGGAGGGAGACCAGGAATGGACACGGGGAGCCTGTAGTTCTGCCGGAGGGTGCTAAGGTACCATCAGATTCGTACTACTTTTTCTGTGTGCACTTTCTTTGTTTTCTCTCTTCCCCTTTTTCCGACTTCTTCTGCACCATGATGACGGTGTATGGGTTCCATCTCCTGGACTTCACACCCAATGCCACGGCGTGCATGGCAATCTTCGCCCATCTGTGCGAGAACTTTGTTGGAGTCGCCCCCAATGTGGATTTATTCAGGCACTTATTCATTCCCCGGATAGAAGATAGATACCACCACTCTGGAAATATAAGCTAGATCCCCCAGTGCAAGAAGGAAGAATGGGATTATCTCCTCGGCCAGCAGCATGGCAAGTGGGAGGAATGGAGGGCTGACTGGTGCTAGATCAAGGACGAGAAGACCCCTGAGTTCTGTTCGACGCAGACTGAATATGTCACGTGCGGAAGCGATTGGAGCAAGTTGGGCCTCAGTGACAATAGGCTCCGCCCGGCACCGAACATGATCGCCTGCTTCAAAGTTGACGGGCTGACCATCGAGCATGTGGGGGCTGACTTCCTTTGGTGCCACATTGCGCCACTTCAGAAGAGAGACAAGTTTGCATGGGAGTACAAGAATTCTGCTGACAAGATGTGAATGTACCTAGGCCCCGCCAACAACCTGACGGTGTATGGCCACGGCTCGCTGTGCGAACAGTTGTTTGGCAACCTTGGGCTATTCCATCTGCCGGCAAAGGTTGTCACCCTACACCTCAATTCTTCCCTTGGCTAGATCCTGCAATGGATGCCTGATTGAAGTGCTTTCGGGCTCAAGGTCGATTGGGCACTGCCCGCCCTGGATGCCGAGATGGATTGGGTCTCTTGCTTGGAAGAACGAGCTTCCAGGGTAGAGGATGGCCTCATCAAGCCCACTTCCAGGGTAGAGCAGGCGTTCATTGTCGGTGTCAAAACCGGCGGATCTCGGGTAGGGGGTCCCGAACTGTGTGTCTAAGGTCGATGGTTGCAGGAGACGGGGGACACGATGTTTACCTGGTTCGGGCCCTCTCTATGGAGGTAATACCCTACTTCCTGCTGGATTGATCTTGATGAATATGAGTGTTACAAGAGTAGATCTACCACGAGATCGTAATGGCTAAACCCTAGAGGCCTAGCATGTATCACTATGGTAATGAGTATCTCCTTTCCGAATTACACCCTCCAGTTTATATAAACTCCGGAGGGATCTAGGGTTACATAGAGTCGGTTACATAAGAAGGAATCTTCATAGTTGGTCGCCTAGCTTGCCTTCCACGCCAAGGAGAGTCTAATCCGGACACGGGTAGAGTCTTTGGTCTTCATGTCTTCACAGCCCATCAGTCCGGCCCATGGTTGACTATAGGGCAACACAACTATTGACCCAAGACAATGATTCGGAGCTGATGCATATAAGGCCAAACTTGCAACATCGAAGTACGCTGTAGAGCTGTTCGGGCTTTTGCTGGCAACTCATTTGTTCCCATACCGAGCCCCTGGCAGGTTATGCCAAGGTATGTTTGTGAAACAACCGTGGGAGCCGTGTTTAGTGGCGAAACAACACGGATGATTAATTCAGATACTGTTTACTGGGAGCTAAGCGATATGCTGATGATTGTTTATTGTATATATAGAAGCCATCCTCCTGGCTATTTGACATGCTCAGGGTCGGAGGCGGAGGAACAGGCATAGTACAAGCTCAAAATAGAGAATGCGGTCTACAAAAAGTTATTTTGGACCTCCTATCGCACGTCTGCGCCGCCAGTCCTCGGCGGGGGGAATCCTTGATGGAAATAGCCCCTTAAGTGAGTATACGGACCGACAGAGCCAGTTCCATTTGTTTGTCCTGTCCGTCACCTGTTTATAAAGGATGATGAAGAAAGAGATAAAAAAAGAAAATGGATAATTTTTTTTACGGGGATGCTTGCAGGCTTGTCCGTAGTGTGCCTCCGCCAATGCCCATGGTATCTTGAGTGCGAAGTGATGTATGCGCCGCACAAATTTTGCGGGTGTACGAGGTGGGCGGCGGAAGCCAAACTTCTATTTTCGCTCCAGGAGTAGTTGATCCTTGGGTGGAAATTGTTTCTGGCCCCCGATATTTCATTGTTGAACCTCTCCATCGTCCCTGTCGCCTGGCGGCCTCTTCCCCTTGTGTTCGGCGTTGAGCTTGCCGGCCTGTTTAAAGACCCAGCAATTTCTGTTAGTATGATTAGCTGGTTTGTCGGGGTGGCCATGAATCGCGGTGGTCGGTGCAATATCCTGTCTGTGCTGGATGGTTCGCCCTGCTTCACCTTGAATGGTTTCTTCCATTGACCAGGCTTGGGATTGCCGAATCCGGCGTTGACCGCCGTGTCGCGTGATCTTTCATTATCATTGCGACTGTTGTATTTGCTCCGTCGTGACTTGCCGTTGCCGTCTCCGATTTCAGAAGTGCCTAGGTCGCTAGCGCTGTTGCTTCTACGAGCGAGCAAACTGTCTTCTCCCGCGCAAAAGCGGGTCATCAGAGCAGTGAGGGCTGTCATGGATTTAGGTCCTTCTTGACCGAGGTGGCGTGCAAGCCATTTGTCTCGGACACTGTGTCTGAAAGCCGCAAGGGCTTCAGCGTCCGGACAGTCAACGATTTGGTTCTTTTTGACTAAGAACCGGGTCCAGAGCTTCCTGGCTGACTCTCCAAGCTGCTAGACAATGTGACTTAGTTCATCGGCATCCGGTGAGCGGACATATGTTCCTCGGAATTTATCGAGGAAGGCCTCTTCCAAGTCCTCCCAGCTGCCTATGGAATCTTCAGGCAGGCTGTTTAACTAGTGCTGAGATGGCCCTTTTAGCTTTAGTGGGAGGTATTTGATGGCATGGAGGTCGTCCCCACGGGCCATATGGATGTGGAGGATAAAATCTTCTATCCATACCACGGGGTCGGTTGTTCTGTCGTATGATTCAATATTGACGGGTCTGAATCCTTCGGGGCATTCATGATCCATTACTTCATCGGTGAAGCAAAGCGAGTGTACGGCGCCTCTATGTTGGGCCACACTGTGACATAACTCCGAAGGAGTCCATTTGCGGTTTTCGTCTCGGGCGTGTCTAGGTTTGTCACGTCCGAATAGGTAGCCATTGTCGCATGTCGAGGCATGCCTTCGCGATCCGTAGATCGGTCTTGCGTGTCCTGCTCTACTGTCCAAGATCCGATGCAGGCCGTCTGGACAATCGTGAGCTGCGTTGTTCTTGCCTTTACGGCGAGCTGGGGCGGTCTGATGTTCGGCTTGCGTTGCCTCCTTATCCGGACAGAGTTGTCGGCGACCAGCCGCATTGTGTGATGATGGCACGGGCGCCAACGCCTTGTCGTCGAATTGATGTAGTCATCTATGCTTCGGGTAGCTTTTGACTAGGCCTCTAAGGCCGTATTCTTCGTTGACCGGGACTTCAGTCCATCTATCATTGAGTAGGTCTTGGTCAGCTTGAAGCTGCTGCTGCTTCTTTTTTAGGCTCCTTGCAGTAGCTATTAGCCTGCGCTTGAAGTGCTCCTACTCGAGGGGCTCTTTGGGTACGATGAAGTCTTCATCGCCGAGGCTTACCTCATCTTCGGAGAGTGCAACATAGTTGTCGTCCGCCAAATTGTCGCTGGGTAGGGCCTGTTCATCGGGGCTGGCTTGCCCGTTTTCCTGTTCCTCCTGTTCGGATCTTGCCCCAACAGGGTCTTCATTGTTTTCGGCATCGTCCGGAATACTATTTTCTCCAGTGCCCGCGTTGCTGCGATGTGACTTGTAGCGGTGTTTAGGGCGCCGGTACTTAGACGGTGTCTCAGGAGGTTTGTTCTCAACTGGATCTCCTTTGACATCGTCGCGAGCCTTCTTAAGTGTATCGACCATGCACACGTCGTACGAATGGGTGGATGTCCCGTGTCTGGTGACTGGCGGGTCCTGGCCTTGCTTCTTGTCGGCATCATCGTCTATGCTGTTAATGTCTTCGGAGCCATAGTCGGGCGTGTCGGTTGAATCCTCGACAGTGGCTATGAAGTGGGTGGCGGGTGGGAAAAGAAATTCCCCATCATCAGCCTCTAGCTCGAACCAGACACAGTTCGGCTGTGAGTCCCTCGCCAGGGATAGGTTTTTTAATGAGTTTAACACGTCACCGAAGGGCGAGTGTTGGGAGATGTCTGCGGTGCTGAACTCGAAAATCGATAACCGGTCCAGCTCGGTGTCCACAGGCGTACATGGTCCGAAACTAATAGCCGGAGACGAGTCCGGAGTTCCGTTGACGCAGATATTGCAGGGTGTCGAGTCTGTGTGCGGCTCCAACGCCGCGGACTCTTTGGCCTCGGATGGCACAATCTGCTCCGGTTCTAAGGCCATTGCAGCAACAGGAACCATCTCCTGGATGTGATCCGATGACAGATTTAAGTCATGTTCATCGGAGTGAGGGGGAGCAGTCGTCTTGGTCTCAAATCCGTTGAAGATCAAGTCTCCATGGACATCCGCGACGTAGTTCAAGCTTCCAAATCTGACCTGGTGGCCAGGGGCATAGCTATCGATCTGCTCCATACGGCCAAGCGAGTTGGCCCGCAGCATGAAGCCGCCGAATACAAAAATCTGTCCGGGGAGGAAGGTTTCTTCTTGGACAACGTCACTATAGACGATCGAAGGGGCCATCGAACCTTTCGTCGACAACACAGTGGAACTCTCAACGAAAGCACCAATGTCGGTGTCAAAACCGGCGGATCTCGGGTAGGGGGTCCCGAACTGTGCGTCTAAGGTCGATGGTTGCAGGAGATGGGGGACACGATGTTTACCCAGGTTCGGGCCCTCTCTATGGAGGTAATACCCTACTTCCTGCTTGATTGATCTTGATAAATATGAGTGTTACAAGAGTAGATCTACCACGAGATCGTAATTGCTAAACCCTAGAGGCCTAGCCTGTATGACTATGGTAATGAGTATCTCCTTTCCGGATTACACCCTCCGGTTTAAATAGACACCGGAGGGATCTAGGGTTACATAGAGTCGGTTAGATAAGAAGGAACCTTCATAGTTGGTCGCCTAGCTTGCCTTCCACGCCAAGGAGAGTCCAATCCGGACACGGGTAGAGTCTTCGGTCTTCATGTCTTCACAGCCCATTAGTCCGGCCCATGGATAACAGGCCGGATGCCCGAGGACCCCTTAGTCCAGGACTCCCTCAGTGCTTCCTTCTTATGGCCCATAAGGCCCATAACTTCTCCCGGGGGGTTCCGGTAACCTCCCGGTACTCCGGAAAAATTCCCGAACCACTCGAAACCATTCCGATGTCCAAACATAGGCTTCCAATATATCGATCTTTATGTCTCGGCCATTTCGAGACTCCTCGTCATGTCCGTGATCTCATCCGGGACTCCGAACGACCTTCGGTTCATCACATAAACTCACAATATCGATCATCAACGAACGTTAAGCTTGCGGACCCTACGAGTTCGAAAACTATGTAGACATGACCGAGACTCACTTCCTGTCAATAACCAATAGCAAAACCTGGATGCTCATATTGGTTCCTACATATTCTACGAAGATCTTTATCGGTCAAACCGCATAACAACATACGTTGTTCCCTTTGTCATCGGTATGTTACTTGCCCGAGATTCGATCATTGGTATCTCAATACCTAGTTCAATCTCACTACCGGCAAGTCTCTTTCCTCGTTCTGCAATGCATCATCCCGCAACAAACGCATTAATTACATTGCTTGCAAGGCTTATAGTGATGTGCATTACCGAGAGGGCCCAGAGATACCTCTCCGACAATCGGAGTGACAAATTCTAATCTCGATCTATGCCAACTCAACAAGTATGATCAGAGACACATGTAGAGCACCTTTATAATCACCCAGTTACGTTGTGACGTTTGGTAGCACACAAAGTGTTCCTCCGGTATTCGGGAGTTGCATAATCTCATAGTCATAGAAACATGTATAAGTCATGAAGAAAGCAATAGCAATATACTAAACGATCATAACGTAACTGGGTGAAGACAGCTCGGGAGAAGACAGCTGGCTCGCTCGTAGAAGCTACAGCGCCAACGACCCTGGCACTTCCGAAATCCAAGACGGCAACGACAAGCCACGACGAAGCAAATACAACAGTCGCAATGATAACGAAAGATCACGCGACACAGCGGTCAACGCCTGATTCAGCAACCTCAAGCCCGGTCAACGGAAGAAGCCATTCAAGGCAAACCGAGATGAACCATACAACCTAGACAGGATATTGCATCGACCCTGCCAGATTCATGGCCACCCCGATAAACCAGCTAATCATACTAACAGAAACTGCTGGGTCTTTAGACAGGCCGGCAAGCTCAACGCCGAACATAAGGGGAAGAGGCCTCCAGGCGATAGGGACGATAGAGAGGTTCACCAATGAAATACCGGGGGCCGAAAGTAATTTCCACCCAAGGATCAACTACTCCCGGAGCGAAAATAGCAGTTCGGCTTCCGCTGCCCACCTCGTACACCTGCAAAATTTGTGCCCTGCATACATCACTACGCACTCAAGATACCATGGGCATTGGCGGAAGCACACTACGGACAAGCCTGCAAGCATCCCCGTAACATTATTTATCCATTTTCTTTTTATTTCTTCTTTCACTATCCCTTAAAAATAGGTGAGGAACAGGACAAACATCTGAAACCGGCGCTATCAGAGTCCGGATCCCTACACTCACCTAAGGGGCTATTTCCATCAAGGATTCCCCCCGCCAAGGACTGGCGGCGCAGACGTGCGACAGGAGGTCCAAAATAACTATTTGTAGACCACACTCTCTATTTTGAACCTGTACTATGCATGTTCCTCCTCCTCCAACCCCGAGCATGTCAAATAGCCGGGAGGATGGCTTATATATATATATATATATATATATATATATATATATATATCTATATATAATAATCGATCATTGGCATATCGCTTTACTCCCAAAGAACAAGATCCGAATTAATCATTCGTGTTTTTTCGCCACTGAATTCGGCTCCCATGGTTGTCTGAGAGATATACCTTGGCATACCTTGCCAGGGGCTCGGTATGGGAACAAATGAGTTGCCAGCAGAACCCCGAACAGCTCTACAGCGTACTTTGGCGTCGCAAGTTTGGCCTTATATGCATCAGCTCTGAATCATTGTCTTGGGTCAATAGTTGGGTTGCCCGGCTCCTGTGCTTGCTACCCTACGTTCCGCTCTATCAGCTTGGGTAGTAAAGGGAGAACTACTGCGATTGTGCTTTCGGTTCATCTGGTCAAGTACCTCAGTAGAGAAAGCCGAAAACTGACTGTCATGAGGCGGCGAGAGCTGGTCAACCACTTGACGACTTATTGGAATCTTTAGCGATTCTCCATGTCACACGAGGGATCTTTTTTAGATCACATATGTAAGGCACCATACGCCGCATACATACCAGGGGCTATGTCGTAGTCCCACCATAAAACTCCTATGGCTAAGTGAAAGTGGTCACACCCTATAGTCCGATTGCCTGGTTCGCCGCATTATCACCTCCTTTATGGACCAAGATGTTGGATAAAGAGTGATTAAATTCTTTTCCGAACATCCCCATACTTCCTACGAGGGGGCTGAAGCCGACGACTGGAAAACTTTCAGATTATATTAAAACGGCCGCACAGGAGGAATTCAAGCTTTCAAGCAAAACATTAAATATATTAACTATAAAATGGTCTTTTACAATCCTCATACACCTCACTCGAACATTATGTCTTTCGAGGACTGACCCTCTATCAAGCGGGCGGCCTCTAGGGACATAATGCTCTGGTTCCAGATGGTCCTTGCCTTTGGGTGGACTCTTCTTCGCAACATCGTTGGCCTTCATCTTCCCCCAGAATGTCTTGACTCGGGCAAAATCCATCCGTGCACCCTCAATGCACGTTGACCGCTTCACAACATCGATACGCGACACCGCATCAACAAGCCTCTGCACCAAGCCTAAATAACTATTCGGAATAGGCTCGGTTGGCCACAACCGGAGTATGACATCCTTCATGGCAGCGCCGGATATCCTATGAAGTTCGGTCCATTGGGACATCTGTTCATTGAGAAACAGAGGGTGCTTTGATGCGCCAAACTGCGACCAAAAAAGCTTCTCCGTTGGATACCCATCTCGCGCTTGGTAATACTGCGCCGCATCTGAAGAACTCTTCGGCAAGTCCAAGAACTTGTCCGGAGAACTCCACACTTGGTTAAGCTGTGCATAGTTCGGGTCACCGAACTTAGTTTGCAGCAAAAAGGGATTTCCAGCCGCAATCTCCCTCGCCAGCCGAACCTCCTCACGGGCTGCTCCGGATTTCGATCGCGCTTCTCTCGCCTCTTGTGAGGCCTTGTCCAGTTTAGCCGTTAAGGCTTTACTCTCCTTCTCCAGAAATTCACAGCGGCCAGTGGCATTCTCCAGTTCGACCGTCATCGTGGGATCTTCTCCTCACCTTGGCGCCGTGCAGCTTGTTCGGCTTTTTACTCAGTCGATGCCTTTTCGGCAGCCGCATTGCTACACCAGGCCTGCTCCTTGGCCCGGGCCAGCTCCGCTCGAAGAGCTTCAACGGCGGAAGCAACATCTGCAGCCACGCATATTCTAGCATACAGGTTTTCGCATCATGCTTATACCACCAAAAATGTATGGGGATTGCCCCAAATACATACCTTGCGACTCCTCAAGACGCATATTGATTAACGCAAGGTCATCCCCTGCCACATCAAGCTTCCGCTGCAGCTTGGCAATATCCATAGTCTGGGAAGTAGCTAAGGGGCAAACAACCTGCATTCAAATTCATCAGGTTAGTCCTTGAGTAATCCTTCTTGATCCTCCGATTCGCTTCCTAGTGGAAGCCAACCCGAGGCTCAGGGGCTACTACCTATACACATGTGCATCTGTTGGAAATAAAACATAGCTGAAAATATTACATCACAAACCTTGAAGCCTTTTAGCAGGCTCATGAAGGCTTCATCCAATCCGCTCTTCACAGACAAAATCTTCTCAACCACTGTACCCATCAAGGTACGCTGTTCCCCCGAGATAGATGCTTTTCGCAACATGTCCCGCAATATATCCGGAGCCTCCGGGTCTCCGGAAGCTGCTCGAGGAGCACCGCCATCCTTTGAAGGAATCTGTTCACCCGTCTCCAGAATCACCGTCGGGTGCGAGCCAGACAGTCTGGAGCCTTTATTATTAGCCCCAGAATCTCGGACGATTGGAGATCCACCTTCGGGTACTGCCTCTTTTATTCCCCGCGCAGCTTGTTGATCAAGAAGAACCCTCCGCAATGACACTTCAGAGTCGTCCGCCTTATCGGGTGAGGAGGTGGGGGGAGGCGTCTCGCTCTCCATCATCTCTGGGAGGAGACCTCCCGAAGAAGAGGATTGCCCAAAAACACTCTGCGCCAACCTGTAAAAATGCATGAACGCGTTACGTATATCTTCGGTAACAGCAACGGAGCGGTTCGCTATCAAAGTACTCTGGATCCACTTACGGTTTAGCCGAGGGCTTGTCCCCTTGCTGGAGCTGTTCAACGGCGTCACTTTCCAAACCCAAGCCGCTCGACGGTGGCATCTTGCCCTTCTTGGAAGACCGCCCCTCCCACTCTTCGGAGGCGGCCCTTTTCCTCCTGCTAGGAGAAGGCATACTGGGTCCTCTTCCGCCTGTGTCGTCAGGCGAGGAAAGGTCGATTTCTCCAGACTCAGTGTTCGACTTACCTCCGGAACCAAGGTCATCTTGGGTCTTCTCACTCTCCTCTTTACCCTCCCTTACCGGCGCCTGGTATGGTGTCGAGGCTAGCATCCTTGTTAGCACAGGAGGAGCTGAGTCTTCGGGAAGGGGAGCCGGACACCTAATCCGTTTCACCTTCTTTATCCAGCCCTGAAAAGGGATGATTCTCTCAGTATCTTGCCACTGGGTATCTGATTAGGAGGTATCCGGCAAACAGGTACTTACCGGGGTATCCGGATGGTTACAGTCAAGGCCGACATCTTTGGTGGTGTCCGGCCATTGCCTTCGTTTCCCGAGGAATAATCTCCACATTCCTTCATGCGTGGTGCTGAAGAGTCCGCGGCCCTTCCGGATTGAACTCCCACAAACGGAGAGGCCGTCGCCGGCACGGCAGGGTCTGACGAACTAGCATTACTTGAACAACGTTGACGATATTGATGTCCCTCTCAATGAGGCTTCGAATGCAACTTTGCCGAGTTTGCACCTCGTCCGTTGATCCCCAGTCCAACCCCTTATTAATCTACGATGCAAGCTGAATTGGGGGGTTAGATCGAAATGCGGGCGCAGCTGCCCACTTGGAGCAGCGGGGCTCGGTGATATAGAACCACCCCTGCTGCCATAAATCGGAAGATTTGGCGAAGGATCCTTTCAGCCAAACGGCGCTAGCAAGCTTGCTCACTGTAGCACCACCGCACTCAGCCTGCTCCCCTTCTATCACTTGCGGCTTCACATCGAAGGTCTTGAGCCACAAGATGAAGTGGGGAGGAGTGCGGAGGAAGGCTTCGCACGTAACGATAAACGCTGAGATAAGAAGAATAGAGTCCGGGGCCAGATCGTGAAAATCCAGCCCGTAATAGAACATGAGCCCTCGGACGAAGGGGTTAAGTGCAAACCCTAACCCGTGGAGGAAGTGGGACACGAACACGACCCTCTCGCCGGATCTAGGGGTGGGAATAACCTGCCCCTCGACAGGAAGCCGATGATGGATTTCTGCCGTCAGATACCTCGCCGCCTGAAGCTTTACAATATCTCCCTCCATGACAGAAGAAGCTACCCACCGGCCTTGATGGCTGGATCCGGACATGATTGGGGCTTGTTGTAACTGGAACCTGGGTGATGGAACTCGGGGTAGCAAGGGTTGAGGAAGAAGCAAGCGTGAAAGAAAAAGACGGGTCTGTACCCCTATATAAAGGTTGCGAATATCGAACGTCTCCTCCTGGGCCTCAAAACTTACCTATTCCCAAGGAGTTGTAGCCAAGCGACGGTTGGGTTACCCACGTCCAGGTTGTCAAGAATCCCCTAAAAAAGGGGGGACACGATCTCCGCTTGGATAAGACATGCCAGAAAAACCAGTCTCAAGATGTGGGACAACATGCCAACTAATGGTTCAAAAATAATGGCCGAGCAGGCGTGATGTCATATTACCAATAAGTTGTCAGCGGATTGGATTCATGAAATATTATATCTTCTGCAGTTGTGGACACATGTCCGGATACAATTATTAAATCTAAAGACTATCTTGGAGTTTGGAAAGAAGGGAACCCGCCTTGCAATGGCGAAGACAATCTGCGTGTCGAACTCCTCGTCATTGAAGCCAGGTTCAGGGGCTACCGAGGGAGTCCTGGACTAAGGGGTCCTCAGGCGTCCGCCCAATTATCCATGGGCCGGACTGATGGGCTGTGAAGACATGAAGGCCGAAGACTCTACTCATGTCCGGATTGGACTCTCCTTGGCGTGGAAGGAAAGCTTGGCGATCAACTATGAAGATTTCTTCCTATGTAACCGACTCTATGTAACCCTAGATCCCTCCAGTGTCTATATAAACCAGAGGGCGTAGTCCGGATAGGGGATATTCATTACCATAGTCATACAGGCTAGACTTCTAGGGTTTAGCCATTACGATCTCGTGGTAGATCAACTCTTATAATACTCATATTCATTAAGACCAATCAAGCAGGAAGTAGGGTATTACCTCCATAGAGAGGGCCCGAACCTGGGTAAACATCGTCTCCCCTGTCTCCTGTTACCATCGATCCTAGACGCACAGTTCGGGACCCCCTACCCGAGATCTGCCGGTTTTGACACCGACAAGCACACCAGCACAAAAGGGGCTGGTGCGCCCCCCTTTGGCAGGAGGCCGAATTGGAATAGGGCGCGCCATAGAGAGGGCCGGCCCCTCCCCTCCTCCACTCCTTTATATACGGGTGAGGGGGACACCCCATGGACACACCAGTTGATCATTGATCTTTTAGTCGTGTGCGGTGCCCCCTCCACCATAATCCACCTCGTTTTTATCGTAGCAGTGCTTAGGTGAAGCCCTGCGTTGGTAGCTTCATCATCACCGTCATCACGCTATCGTGCTGACAAAACTCTCCCTTGACACTGCTGGATCATGAGTCCGTAGGACATCACCGAGCTGAACGTATGCAGAACTTGGAGGTGCCGTACGTTCGGTACTTGGATCGGTCGGATCGTGAAGACGTACGACTACATCAACCGCGTTGTCATAACGCTTCCGCTTATGGTCTACGAGGGTACGTAGACGACACTCTCCCCTCTCATTGCTATGCATCACCATGATCTTGCGTGTGCGTAGGACATTTTTTGAAATGACTACGATCCCAACAGTGGCATCCGAGCCAGGTTTATGCGTAGATGTTATATGCACGAGTAGAACACAAGTGATTTGTGGGCGATACAAGTCATACTGCTTACCAGCATGTCATACTTTGATTCGGTGGTATTGTTGGATGAAGCGGCCCCGGCGGACATTAGGCGTACGCTTACGCGAGAATGGTTCTACTGACGTGCTTCGCACATAGGTGGTTGGCGGGTGTCAGTTTCTCCAACTTTATTTGAATCGAGTGTGGCTACGCCTGGTCCTTGTTAATGTTAAAACAACACATACTTGACGAAATATCGTTGTGGTTTTGATGCGTAGGTAAGAACGGTTCTTGCTCAGCCCGTAGCAGCCACGTAAAACTTGCAACAACAAAGTAGAGGACGTCTAACTTGTTTTTGCAGGGCATGTTGTGATGTGATATGGTCAAGACATGATGCTAAATTTTATTGTATGAGATGATCATGTTTTGTAACAGAGTTGTCGGCAATCGCGGTGAGCCACATGGTTGTCGCTTTATTGTATGAAATGCAATCGCCATGTAATTGCTTTACTTTATCACTAAGCGGTAGCGATAGTCGTAGAAGCAATAGTTGGCGAGATGACAACGATGCTACGATGGAGATCAAGGTGTCGCGCCGGTGACGATGGTGATCATGACGGTGCTTTGGAGATGGAGATCAAAGGCACAAGATGATGATGGCCATATCATATCACTTATATTGATTGCATGTGATGTTTATCTTTTATGCATCATATTTTGCTTAGTTCGACAGTAGCATTATAAGATGATCTCTCACTAAATTTCAAGGTACAAGTGTTCTCCCTGAGTATGCACCGTGGCGACAGTTCTTGATGCTGAGACACCACGTGATGATCAGGTGTGATAAGCTCTACGTTCACATACAACAGGTGCAAGCCAGTTTTGCACACGCAGAATACTCTGGTTAAACTTGACGAGCCTATCATATGCAGATATGGCCTCGGAACACTGGAGACCGAAAGGCCGAGCATGAATCATATAGTAGATATGATCAACATAGTGATGTTCACCGTTGAAAACTACTCCATCTCACGTGATGCTCAAACATGGTTTAGTTGATATGGATCACGTGATCACTTAGATGACTAGAGGGATGTCTATCTAAGTGGGAGTTCTTAAGTAATATGATTAATTGAATTTTAATTTATCATGAACTTAGTCCTGGTAGTATTAGCATACCTATGTTGTAGATCAATAGCTCGCGTTTAGCTCCCCTGTTTTATTTTTGATATGTTCCTAGAGAATACTAAGTTGAAATATGTTAGTAGCAATGATGCGGATTGGATCTGTGATCTAAGGATTATTCTCATTGCTGCACAGAGGAATTATGTCCTTGATGCACCGCTAGGTGTCAGACCGATTGCAGGAGCAAATGCAGACGTTATGAACGTTTGGCAAGCTCGATATGATGACTACTTGACGGTTTAGTGCACCATGCTTTACGGCTTAGAATCGGGGATTCAAAGACGTTTTTGAAACGCCACGAAGCATATGAGATGTTCCAAGAGTTGAAATTAGTATTTCAGGCTCATGCCCATGTCGAAAGGTATGAGACCTTTGACAAGTACTTTGCCTACAAGATGGAGGAGAATAGCTCAGCTAGTGAGCATGTGCTCAAAATGTATGAGTACTACAATCACTTGAATTAAGTGGAAGTTAATCTTCCAGATAAGATAGTGATTGGTAGAGTTCTCTAGTCACTATCACAAAGTTACTAGAACTTCGTGATGAACTATAATATGCAAGGGATAACGAAAACGGTTCCCAAGCTCTTCGTGATGCTGAAATCGACGAAGGTAGAAATCAATAAAAGCAACAAGTGTTGATGGTCAACAAGAGCACAAGTTTCAAGAAAAGGGCAAAGGGAAGGAGGGGAACTTCAAAAAGAATGGCAAGCAAGTTGCTGCTCCCGTGTAGAAGCCCAAAGCTAGACCCAAGCCTGAAACCGAGTGCTTCTACTACAAAGGAAATGGTCACTGGAAGTGGAACTGCCCTAGATACTTGCCGGATAAGAAGGATGGCAAAGTGAACAAAGGTATATTGGATATACATGTTATTGATATGTACTTTACTAGTGTTTATAGCAACCCCTCAGTATTTGATACTAGTTCAGTTGCTAAGATTAGTAACTCGAAACAGGAGTTGCAGAATGAACATAGAGTAGTTAAGGTGAAGTGACGATGTGTGTTGGAAGTGGTTCCAATATTGATATGATCATCATCGCACACTCCCTATACTTTCGGGATTAGTGTTGAACCTAAATAAGTGTTTGGTGTTTGCGTTGAGCATGAATATGATATGATCATGTTTACTGCAATACAGTTATTCATTTAAGTTAGAGAATAATTGTTGTTCTGTTTACATGAATAAAACCTTCTATGGTCATACACCCAATGAAAATGGTTTGTTGGATCTCGATCATAGTGATACACATAAATATTGAAGCCAAAAGATGCAAAGTTAATAATGATAGTGCAACTTATTTGTGGCACTGCCGTTTAGGTCATATTGGTGTAAAGCGCATGAAGAAACTCCATGCTGATGGGATTTTGGAATCACTTGATTATGAATCACTTGATGCTTGCAAACCATGCTTTATGGGAAAGATGACTAAGACTCCGTTCTCCGAAACAATGGAGCGAGCAACTGACTTATTGGAAATAATACATACTGATGTATCCGATCCGATGAGTGTTGAGGCTCGCGGCGGGTATCGTTATTTTCTGACCTTCACAGATGATTTGAGCAGATATGAGTATATCTACTTGATGAAACATAAGTCTGAAACATTTGAAAAGTTCATATAATTTCATAGTGAAGTGGAAAATCATTGTAACAAGAAAATAAAGTTTCTACGATTTGATCGTGGAGGAGAATATTTGAGTTACGAGTTTGGTCTTCATTGAAACAATGCAGAATAGTTTCGCAACTCACGCCACCTGGAACACCACAGCCTAATGGTGTGTCCGAACATTGTAACCGTACTTTATTAGATATGGTACAATCTATGATGTCTCTTACCGATTTATGACTATCGTTTTGGGGTTATGCATTAGAGACAGCTGCATTGACGTTAAATAGGGCACCATCTAAATCCGTTGAGATGACACCATATGAACTGTGGTTTGGCAAGAAACAAAGGTTGTCGTTTCTTAAAGTTTGGGGTTGCGATGCTTATGTGAAAAAGTTTCATCCTAATAAGCTCAAACCCAAATTGGAGAAATGTGTCTTCATAGGATACCCAAAGGAGACAGTTGGGTACACCTTCTATCATAGATCCAAAGGCAAGACATTCGTTGCTAAGAATGGATCCTTTCTAGAGAAGGTGTTTCTCTCGAAAGAAGTGAGTGGGAGGAAAGTAGAACTTGATGAGGTAACTGTACCTGCTACTTTATTGGAAAGTAGTTCATCACAGAAATTTGTTCCTATGACTCCTACACCAATTAGTGAGGAAGCTAATGATGATGATCATGCAACTTTAGATCAAGTTACTACCAAACCTCGTAGGTCAACCAGAGTGAGATCCGCACCAGAGTGGTACGGTAATCCTGTTCTGGAGGTCATGTTACTTGACCAGGACGATCCTACGAATGAGGAAGCGATGATGAGCCCAGATTCCGCGAAATGGCTTGAGGCCATGAAATCTGAGATGGGATCCATGTATGAGAACAAAGTGTGGACTTTGGTTGACTTGCCCGATGATCGGAAAGCCATAGAAAATAAATGGATCTTCAAGAGGAAGACGGACGCTAATAGTAGTGTTATTATCTACAAAGCTAGACTTGTTGAAAAAGGTTTTGACAAAGTTCAAGGTGTTGACTACGATGAGATTTTCTCAATCGTAGTGATGCTCAAGTCTATCCGAATCATGTTAGGAAATTGCCACATTTTATGAAATCTGGCAAATGGATGTCAAAAACTACATTCCTTAATGGATTTCTTAAACAAGAGTTGTATATGATACAACCAAAAGGTTTTGTCGATCCTAAAGGTGCTAACAAAATGTGCAAGCTCCAGTGATCCATCTATGGACTGGTGCAAGCATCTCGGAGTTGGAATATATGCTTTGATGAGTTGATCAAAGCATATCATTTATACAGACTTGCGGTGAAGCATGTATTTACAAGAAAGTGAGTGGGAGCACTACAACATTTCTGATAAGTATATGTGAATGACATATTGTTGACCAGAAATAATGTAGAATTTTCTCGAAAGCATAAAGGAGTATTTGAAAGAGTTTTTCAAAAGAAAGACCTCGGTGAAGCTGCTTACATATTGAGCATCAAGATCTATAGAGATAGATCAAGATGATTGATAAGTTTTTTCAATGAGTACATACCTTGACAAGATTTTGAAATAATTCAAATGGAACATTCAAAGAAAGAGTTCTTGCCTGTGTTACAAGGTGTGAAATTGAGTAAGACTCAAAGCCCGACCATGGCAGAAGATAGACAGAGAATGAAAGTCATTCCCTATGCCTCAGCCATAGGTTCTATAAAGTATGCCATGCTGTGTACCAGATCTATTGTATACCCTACACTGAGTTTGGCAAGGGAGTACAATAGTGATCTAGGAGTAGATCACTGGACAGCGGTCAAAATTATCCTTAGTGGAATAAGGATATGTTTCTCGATTATGGAGGTGACAAAAGGTTCATCGTAAAGGGTTACGTCAATGCAAGTTTTGACACTGATCCAGATGACTCTAAGTCTCAATCTGGATACATATTGAATATGGGAGCAATTAGCTAGAGTAGCTCCGTGCAGAGCATTGTTGACACAGAAATTTGCAAAATACATACGGATCTGAATATGGCAGACCTGTTGACTAAACTTCTCTCACAAGCAAATGATCAAACCTTAGTACTCTTTGGGTGTTAATCACATCGCGATGTGAACTAGATTACTGACTCTAGTAAACACTTTGAGTATTGGTCACATGGCGATGTGAACTATGGGTGTTAATCACATGGTGATGTGAACTATTGGTGTTAAATCACACGGTGATGTGAACTAGATTATTGACTCTAGTGCAAGTGGGAGACTGAAGGAAATATGCCCTAACTAGATTATTGACTCTAGTGCAAGTGGGAGACTGAAGGAAATATGCCCTAGAGGCAATAATAAAGTTATTATTTATTTCCTTATATCATGATAAATGTTTATTATTCATGCTAGAATTGTATTAACCGGAAACTTAGTACATGTGTGAATATATAGACAAACAGAGTGTCACTAGTAGGCCTCTACTTGACTAGCTCGTTGAATCAAAGATGGTTAAGTTTCCTAGCCATAGACATGAGTTGTCATTTGATTAACAGGATCACATCATTAGAGAATGATGTGATTGACTTGACCCATTTTGTTAGCTTGGCATTTGACCGTTTGGTATATTGCTATTGCTTTCTTCATGACTTATACATGTTCCAATGACTATGAGATTATGCAACTCCCGAATACCGGAGGAACACTTTCTGTGCTACCAAAGTCACAGCGTAACTGGGTGATTATAAAGGTGCTCTATAGGTCTCTCCGATGGTACTTGTTGAGTTGGCATAGATCGAGATTAGGATTTGTCACTCTGATTGTCGGAGAGGTATCCCTGGGCCCTCTCGGTAATGCACATCACTATAAGCCTTGCAAGCAATGTAACTAATGAGTTAGTGGTGGGATGATGCATTACAGAACGAGTAAAGAGACTTGCCGGTAACGAGATTGAACTAGGTATTGAGATACCGACGATCGAATCTCGTGCAAGTAACATACCGATGACAAAGGGAACAACGTATGTTGTTATGCGGTTTGACCGATAAAGATCTTCGTAGAATATGTAGGAACCAATATGAGCATCCAGGTCCGCTATTGGTTATTGACCGGAAGTGAGTCTCGGTCATGTCTACATAGTTCTCGAACCCGTAGGGTCCGCACGCTTAACGTTCGGTCACGATCGATATTACGAGTTTATGTGTTTTGATGAACCGAAGGTTGTTCGGAGTCCCAGATGAGATCATGGACATGACCAGGAGTCTCGAAATGGTCGAGATGTAAAGATCGATATATTGGAAACCTATGTTTGGACATCGAAACGGTTCCGAGTGGTTCTGGCATTTTTTCGGAGTACCGGGAGGTTACCGGAACCCCCCGGGAGAAGTTATGGGCCATAAGAAGGAAGCACACCAGCACACAAGGGGCTGGTGCGCCCCCCTTTGGAAGGAGGCCGAATTGGAATAGGTTTGGGGGGGGGGGGGGCCCTTTCCTTCTCTCCTACTCCTCCTTCCCTTCCTCTCCTACTCCAACTAGGGAAGGGGGAAATCCTACTCCCAGTGGGAGTAGGACTCCCCTAGGGCGCGCCATAGAGAGGGCCGGCCCCTCCCCTCATCCACTCCTTTATATACGGGTAGGGGGACACCCCATGGACACACAAGTTGATCATTGATCTTTTAGCCGTGTGCGGTGCCCCCTCCACCATAATCCACCTCGGTTATATCATAGCGGTGCTTAGGCGAAGCCCTGCGTCGGTAGCTTCATCATCACCATCATCATGCCGTCGTGCTGACGAAACTCTCCCTCGACACTCTGCTGGACCATGAGTTCGTGGGACGTCACCGAGCTGAACGTGTGCATAACTCGGAGGTGTCGTACGTTCGGTACTTGGATCGGTCGGATCATGAATACGTACGACTACATCAACCGCGTTGTCATAACGCTTCCGCTTACGGTCTACGAGGGTACATAGACGGCACTCTCCCCTCTCGTTGCTATGCATTGATACATCCATTTTTCATCATGCTTTTATATCTATATTTATCGCATTATGGGAGGTTATTTCACGTTATGTCATAATACTTATGGCTATTCTCTTTTATTTTACAAGGTTTACATGAAGAGGGAGAATGTCGGCAGCTGGAATTCTGGGCTGGAAAAGGAGCAAATATTGGAGACCTATTTTGTGCAACTCCAAAAGTCCTGAAACTCCACAGAATATCTTAAAATAAATAAAGAAAAATCATCGCCAAAGATGAAGGCCAGGGGGCCCACACCCTGCTCATGAGGGTGGGGGGCGCCCCCCCCCTAGGGCGCCCCCCTACCTCGTGGGCCCCTGGTGGCTCTCCGACGCCCATCTTCTCCTATAAGAAGTCTTTCGTCAAGAAAAAAATAGGAAGCAACCTTTCGGGACGAGACTCCGCCGCCACGAGGCGGAACCTTGGCGGAACCAATCTAGGGCTCCAGCAGAGCTGTTCTGTCGGGGATACTTCCCTCCGGGAGGGGGAAATCATCGCCATCGTTATCACCAACTCTACTCTCATCGGGAGAGGGCAATCTCCATCAACATGTTCACCAGCACCATCTCATCTCCAAACCCTAGTTCATCTCTTGTATCCAATTCTTGTCTCCAAGTCCGGGATTGGTGCTAGTAGGTTGCTAGTAGTGTTGATTACTCCTTGTAGTTCATGCTAATTGGTTTATTTGGTGGAAGATCATATGTTTACATCCTTTATGCATATTATTACCCCTCTGATTATGAACATGAATATGCTTTTTGAGTAGTTACGTTTGTTCCTGAGGACAAGGGAGAAGTCTTGCTATTAGTAGTCATGTGAATTTGGTATTCTTTCGATATTTTGATGAGATGTATGTTGTCTAGCCTCTAGTGGTGTTATGTGAACATCGACTACATAACACTTCACCATTATTTGGGCCTAGAGGAAGGCATTGGGAAGTAATAAGTAGATGATGGGTTGCTAGAGTGACAAAAGCTTAAACCCCAGTTTATGCGTTGCTTCGCAAGGGGCTGATTTGGATCCATATGTTTCATGCTATGGTTAGGTTTACCTTAATACTTTTGTTGTAGTTGCGGATGCTTGCAATAGAGGTTAATCATAAGTGGGATGCTTGTTCAAGTAATAACAGTACCCAAGCACCGGTCCACCCACATATCAAATTATCAAAGTACCGAACGCGAATCATATGAGCGTGATGAAAACTAGCTTGACGATATTCCCATGTGTCCTCGGGAGCGCTTTTCCTATTATAAGAGTTTGTCCAGGCTTGTCCTTTGCTACAAAAAGGATTGGGCCACCTTGCTGCACTTTATTTACTCTTGTTACTTGTTGCTCGTTACAATTTATCTTATCACAAAACTATCTGTTACCACTTATTTTAGTACTTGCATAGAATACCTTGCTGAAAACCGCTTATCATTTCCTTCTGCTCCTCGTTGGGTTCGACACTCTTACTTATCAAAAGGACTACGATAGATCCCCTATACTTGTGGGTCATCAAGACTCTTTTCCGGCGCCGTTGTCGGGAGTGTAGCGCCTTTGGTAGGTGGAATTTTCTAAGGAAAAATTTATATAGTGTGCTGAAATTTCATGTCACTTGTTACTATGGAAAGTAATTCTCGAGGGCTTGTTAGGGTATCTTCACCCCGTCCGATGAGAGCAAAGAGTTGCTCCTCAACCTACTGAACCTATTGAAAATTAAACTCCTTTTGAATTTCCTTCGGTATGATGGAAAAACTGCTAGCTAATCCTTTTACAGGAGATGGAACAAAGCATCCTGATGAGCACTTAATATATGTGGATGAAGTTTGTGGATTATTTAAGCTTGCAGGTATACCCGATGACGTTCCTAAGAAGAAGGTCTTCCCTTTATCTTTGAAGGGAGACGCATTGACATGGTATAGGCTATGTGATGATACAAGATCATGGAACTATAAAAGATTGAAATTGGAATTTCATCAAAAGTATTACCCTTTGCATCTTGTTCATCGTGATCGCAATTATATATATAATTTTTGGCCTCGCAAAGGAGAAAGCATCGCTCAAGCTTGGGGGAGGCTTATATAAATGTTATATTCATGCCCCAATCATGAGCTCTCAAGGGTGACAATTCTTCAGAATTTTTATGCTCGGCTTTCTGATAACAATCGCACCATGCTCGATACTTCTTGTGCTGGATCTTTTATGATGAAGACTATTGAATTCTGATGGGATTTATTGGATAGAATTAAACGCAACTATGAAGATTGGGATCTCGACGAAGGTAAGGACTCAGGTATGACACCTAAGTTTGATTGTATTAAATCTTTTGTGGATACCGATATTTTCCGTAAGTTTAGCACTAAATATGGACTTGACTCTGAGATAGTAGCTTCTTTACGTGAATCTTTTGCTACTTATGTTGATCTCCCCAAGGAGAAGTGGTTTAAATATCATCCTCCCATAGAAGTAAAAGTAGCTGCACCTATTAAAGTTGAAGAAAATACTGTCACTTATAATGATCCTATTGTTTCCACTTCTTATGTTGAGAAACCACCCTTCCCTGTTAGAATAAAGGATCATGCTAAAACTTCAACTGTTGTTCGTAAAAGCAATATTAGAACTTATACACCTCCTGAGAAAGTTAAAGTAGAACCTAATATTTCTATTGTTAAAGATCTCTTGTCTAACAATATTGATGGGCATGTTGTTCAGTTCAATGGTGAAACTGCTAGAATTGCTAAACCTTGTGCTAAAGATAAACATAGACCTGTGGTAGGCATGCCTGTTATTTCTGTCAAAATAGGAGATCATTGTTATCATGGCTTATGTGATATGGGTGCTAGTGCTAGTGTTATACCGCACTCCTTGTACGAGGAAATTAAGCATGAAATTGCACCTGCTAAATTAGAAGGTATTGATGTCACAATTAAACTTGCCAATAGGGATACTATATCACCAGTGGGAATTGTTAGAGATGTTGAAGTATTGTGTGGGAAAACTAAATATCCTGCTGATTTTCTTGTTCTCAGTTCTCCACAAGATAGCGTTTGTCCCATTATATTTGGTAGACCCTTTTTGAACACCGTTAATGCTAGGATATTTTGCGAAAATAATGTTGTTACTATTGGCTTGCATGATATGGTTCATGAGTTTAATTTCTCTAAATTTAGTAAACAAGATCGTGAGGAAGAATTGCCTAGTAAGGATGAAATTATTGGTCTTGCTTCTATTGTCGTACCTCCTATTGATCCTTTAGAACAATATTTGCTAGACCATGAAAATGATATGTTTATGAATGAGAGAAGGGAAATAGATGAAATATTCTTAAACAAGAACCTGTTCTGAAACACAATTTGCCTGTTGAAATCTTAGGGGATCCTCCTCCACCTAAGGGTGATCTCGTGTTCGAGCTTAAACCGTTGCCTGATAATCTTAATATGCTTATCTTCATGAAAATAAAATATATCCTGTTATTATTAGTGCTAACCTTTCAGAGCATGAAGAAGAAAGATTATTGGAAACTCTGAAGAAGCACCGTGCCGCTATTGGATATACTCTTGATGATCTTAAGGGCATTAGTCCCACTCTATGTCAACATAAAATAAATTTGGAAGCGGATGCCAAACCAGTTCGTGATCCTCAACGACGTTTGAATCCTAAAATGAAAGAAGTGGTAAGAAAAGAAATACTCAAGCTTCTGGAGGCAGGTATAATTTATCCTGTTGCTGATAGTCAGTGGTTAAGTCCTGTCCATTGTGTCCCTAAGAAGGGAGGTAATACTATTGTCCCTAATGATAAAGATGAATTGATCCCGCAAAGAATTATCACAGGTTACATGATGGTAATTGATCCGCAAATTAAATAAAGCTACTAAGAAAGATCATTACACCTTACCTTTTATTGCTCAAATGCTAGAAAGATTATGCAAACATACACATTATTGCTTTCTAGATGGTTATTCTGGTTTCTCTCAAATACCTGTGTCGGCTAAAGATCAATCAAAAACTACTTTTACTTGCCCTTTTGGTACTTTTGCTTATAGACCTATGCCTTCTGGTTTATGTAATGCACCTGCTACCTTTCAAAGATGCATGATGGCTATATTCTCTGATTTTTGTGAAAAAAATTGTGAGGTTTTCATGGACTATTTTTCCGTCTATGGTTCCTCTTTTGATGATTGCTTGAGCAATCTTGATCGAGTTTTGCAGAGATGTGAAGAAACTAATCTTGTCTTGACTTGGGAAAAGTGCCACTTTATGGTTAATGAAGTTATTGTCTTGGGGCACAAAGTTTCTGAAAGAGGTATTGAAGTTGATAAAGCCGAGGTTGATGCTATTGAAAAGATGCCATGTCCCAAGGACATCAAAGGTATAAGAAGTTTCCTTGGTCACGCCGGATTTTATAGGAGGTTCATTAAGGACTTCTCAAAAATTTCTCGGCCTCTGACTAATTTGTTACAAAAAGATGTACCATTTGTCTTTGATGATGATTGTGTAGATTGAAATACTTAAGAAAGCATTAGTCTCCGCACCTGTTGTTCAGCCACCTAATTGGAATTTACCCTTTGAAATTATGTGTGATGCTAGTGATTATGCTGTAGGTGCTGTTCTAGGGCAAAGAGTTGATAAGAAATTAAATGTTATCCATTATGCTAGTAAGACTCTAGACAATGCTCAAACAAATTATGCTACTACCGAAAAGGAACTTTTAGCAGTTGTATTTGCTTGTGATAAATTCAGACCCTATATTGTTGATTCTAAAGTAACTATTCACACTGATCATGCTGCTACTAAATATCTTATGGAAAAGAAAGATGCAAAATCTAGACTTATTAGATGGGTTCTCTTGCTTCAAGAATTTGATTTGCATATTGTTGATAGAAAAGGAGTTGAGAACCCCGTAGCAGATAACTTATCTAGGTTAGAGAATGTTCTTGATGACCCACTACCTATTGATGATAGCTTTCCTGATGAACAATTAAGTGTCATAAGCACTTCTCGTAGCACTCCATGGTATGCTAATTATGCTAATTATATTGTTGCTAAATGTATACCACCTAGCTTCACATACCAACAAAAGAAAAAGTTTTTCTATGATTTGCGATATTACTTTTGGGATGACCCACATCTTTATAAAGAAGGAGTAGATGGTGTTATTAGACATTGTGTGCCTGAGCATGAACAGGAACAAATCCTACGCAAGTGTCACTCCGAATCTTATGGAGGACACCACGCTGGAGATAGAACTGCACATAAGGTATTGCAATCCGGTTTTTATTGGCCCACTCTCTTCAAAGATGCATGTAAGTTTTTTTTGTCTTGCGGTGAATGTCAAAGAATTGGTAATATTAGTAGACGTCAAGAAATGCCTATGAATTATTCACTTGTTATTGAACCATTTGATGTTTGGGGCTTTGATTATATGGGACCTTTACCTGCCTCTAATGGATATACACATATTTTGGTTGCTGTTGATTACGTTACTAACTGGGTAGAGGCTATTCCAACTAGTAGTGATGATCATAAAACTTCTATTAAAATGCTTAAGGAAGTTATTTTTCCAAGGTTTGGAGTCCCTAGATATTTAATGACTGATGGTGGTTCACACTTTATTCATGGTGCTTTCCGTAAAATGCTTGCTAAATATGACGTTAATCATAGAATTGCATCTCCTTATCACCCGCAGTCTAGTGTTCAAGTAGAATTGAGCAATAGAGAACTCAAATTAATTTTGCAAAAGACTGTTAATAGGTCTAGAAAGAATTGGTCCAAGAAACTTGATGATGCATTATGGGCATATAGAACTGCATATAAGAATCATATGGGTATGTCTCCGTATAAAATGGTTTATGGAAAAGCATGTCACTTACCTCTCGAACTAGAACATAAGGCATATTGGGCTATTAAAGAGCTCAACTATGATTTCAAACTTGCCGGTGAGAAAAGGTTATTTGATATTAGCTCACTTGATGAATGGAGAACCCAAGCTTATGAAAATGCTAAGTTGTTTAAAGAAAAAGTTAAAAGATGGCATGACAAAAGGATACAAAAGAGTGAGTTTAATGTAGGTGATTATGTGTTGCTATACAACTCTCGTTTAAGATTTTTTGCAGGAAAACTTCTCTCTAAATGGGAAGGTCCCTACGTTATCGAGGAGGTCTATCATTCCGGTGCCATAAAAATCAACTACTTCGAAGGCACAAATCCAAAGGTGGTAAACGGTCAAAGGATCAAACATTATATCTCAGGTAATCCCATAAATGTTGAAACTAATATTATTGAAACCGTAACCCTGGAGGAATACATAAGGGACACTTTCCAGACCGTTTCAGACTCCGAAAAGGAATAGGTATGTGGTACGGTAAGTAAACCGACTCCAAAACAATTTTTAAGGCAATATTTCTCCGTTTTGGAATATTTAGAAAAATAGAAAAACAAGTAGCAGTCCGGGAAGGACACGAGGGCCCCACGAGGGTGGTGGGCGCGCCCTACCCCCTGGGCGCGCCCCCTACCTCGTGAGCACCCCGTGTGCCCTCCGGACTCCGTTTTCTTGCACGATACGTATTTTGGTCGGTAAAAATTCATTACATATTCTCCCGAAGGTTTTGACTCTTGTGTCACGCAAATCTCCTCTGTTTTTGTTTTGAGCTGTTGCTGCTGCAGATTAGAGCAAGATGTCTTCTCAAGAGTCAGTCGGGGAGAGCCGGGTATCTAATCCGGCACCGGAACCAAGCAACAAGCGGCCGACCACTTTGGGCCAGCAACGGAGGAAGAGATGGAGGCCGACTTGATGAGGGTAGATGCCATGGAGGATCAAGAAGTCACCTCTCGCCTCCGAGCTGGCTTCACGATGGGGGAACTATAGAGCTCAGCTATTCCAAACACGGTTATCCCTTCCAATGTTTAATTTCTTTCTTATGAAAATATGAAGAGGAGTGTCACTTGTTCTCCCGCAGCTATGCAACACCCTTGGGGTGCAAGGGGCTTTAGTCGTTACAGGGAAGCGTCGTAAGGAAATAATGGACCTCAAGCAGCAAGTCAATAAGCTCGAGGAGGAGAACCGTATCCTGAGAGGAATCATTGCCAAGAATATCACACCAACAACAAAGAAGGAGACATAATCACATGGGTATGGGCACTCCCCCTGGCAACCGCCAAGCTTGGGGGAGGTGCCCCGGTATCGTATCACCATCACAACTCCTATCTTTACCTTTTTTCTTAGTTCGATCCTTTTAGTAGTATCTTGATTTAGTAGAATAAAGTCATGGCATGATCTAGTTTTGAGTTTTGCTTTATGATCTCTCTATGTAATCGAGTCCGTGAGCTATATATATAATAAAGATTAGTGTTGAGTCAAGGGCTTGATTATTTTGCCATGATCTTGGGTGAATAAAAGAAAAGAAAGAAGAAAAAGAATAAAAAGAAACAAAGAGTTCATATTGATCTTATTGAGAGTAATGACTTCACATAGAAAGAGTGATGATTAAAAGTTGTTGGGAGTTGGCAAACATAGCTTTGGTCATCGTTGCAATTAATAGGAAGTAATAAGGAAAGAGAGGTTTCACATATAGATATATTATCATTGACATCTTTTATGATTGGGAGAACTCATTAAAATATAACATGCTAAAGAGTCGATGTTGGACAAGGAAGACAACGTGATGAGTTATGTTTTCTTATATCTGAGATAAAGTATGTTGTCATGGATCCTCTAACATGTTGAGCTTGCCTTTCCCCTCATGCTAGCCAAATTCTCAGCACCAAGTAGAGATACTACTTGTGCTTCCAAATACCCTTAAACCAGTTTAGCCATGAGAGTCCACCATATCTACCTATGGATTGAGTAAGATCCTTCAAGTAAGTTGTCATCGGTGCAAAGCAATAAAAATTGCTCTAAACATGTACGATTGATTGGTGTGGGAGAAATAAGCTTTATACGATCTTGTGATGTGGAAGTAATAAAGGCGACGGACTGCATAATAAAGGTTCATATCACAAGGGGCAATATAAAGTGACGTTCTTTCGCATTGAGATTTTGTGCATCCAACCATAAAAGCGCATGGCAACATCTGCTTCCCTCTGCGAAGGGCCTATCTTTTATTATTATCCTTTACCTTATGCAAGAGTCACGGTGATCTTCACCTTTCCTTTTCATTTTATCCTTTGGCAAGCCCAGCATGTTGGAAAGAACATGATATATATATCTAATTGGATGTAGGGGAGCATGAATTATTATTGTTGACATTACCCTTGAGGTAAAAGGTTGTGGGGCAAAACTATAAGCCCCTATCTTTCTCTATGTCCGATTAAAACTCCGTAACCACAAGTATTGCGTGAGTGCTAGCAATTATGAAGGACTAAATGATAGTTGCGTATGTGGACTTGCTTTTAAGCTCTGACATAGATTCTTTCCGATGTTATGATAAATTGCAATTGCTTCAATGACTGAGGTTATAAATTGTTGGTGCTCAATAAGGTTTCTGATTCATACTTTTGCATTGTGAAAAGATCATCACTTGAACATAAGTAATCATATGACAAAATCTATATGTGTTCTTTGTTATGAGAACAATCATGACGCTTTCATGTCCGTATTTTATTTTTATCGACGCCTCTACCTCTAAACATGAGGACATATTTATTGTTATCGGCTTTTTGCTTGAGGACAAGCGAGGTCTAAGCTTGGGGGAGTTGATACGTCCATTTTGCATCACGCTTTTATATCGATATTTATCGCATTATGGGCTGTTATTTCACGTTATGTCACAATACTTATGGCTATTCTCTTTTATTTTACAAGGTTTACATGAAGAGGAGAATCTTTGGCATTTGGAATTACGATTTGGAAAAGGAGCAAATATTGGAGACCTATTCTGCGCTACTCCAAAAGTCCTCAAACTCCACAGAATATCTTAAAATAAATAAAGAAAAATCGTCGCCAAAGATGAAGGCCAGGGGGCCCACACCCTGCTCATGAGGGTGGGGGCGCGTCCCCCTACCTCGTGGGCCCCCTGGTGGCTCTCCGACGCCCATCTTCTCCTATATGAAGTCTTTCGTCAAGAAAAAAATAGGAAGCAACCTTTCGGGACGAGACTCCGCCGCCACGAGGCGGAACCTTGGCGGAACCAATCTAGGGCTCCAGCAGAGCTGTTCTGCCGGGGATACTTCCCTCCGGGAGGGGGAAATCATCGCCATCGTCATCACCAACGCTCCTCTCATCGGGAGAGGGCAATCTCCATCAACATTTTCACCAGAACCATCTCATCTTCAAACCCTAGTTCATCTCTTGTATCCAATTCTTGTCTCCAAGTCCGGGATTGGTGCTATTAGGTTGCTAGTAGTGTTGATTACTCCTTGTAGTTGATGCTAATTGCTTTATTTGGTGGAAGATCATATGTTCAGATCCTTTATGCATATTATTACCCCTCTGATTATGAACATGAATATGCTTTGTGATTAGTTACTTTTGTTCCCGAGGACAAGGGAGAAGTCTTGCTATTAGTAGTCATGTGAATTTGGTATTCGTTCGATATTTTGATGAGATGTATGTTGTCTAGCCTATAGTGGTGTTATGTGAATGTCGACTACATAACACTTCACCATTATTTGGGCCTAGAGGAAGGCATTGGGAAGTAATAAGTAGATGATGTGTTGCTAGAGTGACAGAAGGTTAAACCCTAGTTTATGCGTTGCTTCGTAAGGGGCTGATTTGGATCCATATGTTTCATGCTATGGTTAGGTTTACCTTAATACTTTTGTTGTAGTTGCGGATGCTTGCAATAGAGGTTAATCATAAGTGGGATGCTTGTTCAAGTAAGAATAGTACCCAAGCACCGGTCCACCCACATATCAAATTATCAAAGTACCGAACGCGAATCATATGAACGTGATGAAAACTAGCTTGATGATATTCCCATGTGTCCTCGGGAGCGCTTTCCCTATTATAAGAGTTTGTCCAGGCTTGTCCTTTTCTACAAAAAGGATTGGGCCACCTTCCTGCACTTTATTTACTCTTGTTACTTGTTGCTCGTTACAATTTATCTTATCACAAAACTATATGTTACCACTTATTTTAGTACTTGCAGATAATACCTTGCTGAAAACCGCTTATCATTTCCTTCGGCCCCTCGTTGGGTTCGACACTCTTACTTATCGAAAGGACTACGATAGATCCCCTATACTTGTGGGTCATCATGCATCACCATGATCTTGTGTGTGCGTAGGAATTTTTTTGAAATTACTACGATCCCAACACTAATCGATGCTTCCAGAGACCACCTGGATAGTTGTGCTGGTTGTGTTTTCACGGAAAGAACACTTGATCAAGTTGGATTGCTATTAAATAATATGTTGACTAATGAAAACAAGTCAGGGGGGTCTCCGAGGTGGCCACGAGGTAGGGTGGCGAGCCCAGGGGGTAGGGCGCGTCCCCCACCCTTGTGGGTGCCTCGGGACTCATCTGGCCCATCTCCGGTGCTCCGTGGGCTTCTTCTGATCCAATAATAATCTCCGTCAAGTTTCAGGTCGATTGGACTCTGTTTGGTATTCCTTTTCTGCAATACCCAAAAACAAGGAAAACAGAAAACTAGCACTGGGCTCTAGGTTAATAGGTTAGTCCCAAAAATCATATAAAATAGCACATAAATGCATATAAAACATCCTAGATGTATAATATAATAGCATGGAACAATCAAAATTTATAGATACGTTGGAGACGTATCAGTGGGCGCTCCTTGGACCCTCGTGGCCTGGTGCTGGCTCCCCCTAGTGTGTTCTCAGTGCCAAATATTCCTAAATATTCTACAAAAAATCATATTTCAATTTAGGGCATTTGGAGAACTTTTATTTTCGGGGTATTTTTTTATTACACGGGTAATTCAGAAAACAGACAGAAAATACTATTTTTTCTTTATTTAATCTAAATAACAGAAAGTAAAAGGAGGGTACAGAAGGTTGTGCTTTCTAACTTCATCCATCTCATGCTCATCAAAAGGAATCCACTAACAAGGTTGATCAAGTCTTGTTAACAAACTCATTCCGGATTGCATGAAACCGGAGAATTTTCGAATAGCACTAGGTTACCTCAGCGGGGATATGCACGTCCCCGACAATAAGAATATCATATTTCTTTTTGACAGTAGGAAGAGGAAATTCAAAACCTCCAATAGTAATCGTTGGAATTTTTCTAATAGAATTGGTACTGTGGACTTGAGGTTGTTTCCTCGGAAAGTGTACTGTATGCTCATTACCATTAACATGAAAAGTGACATTGCCTTTGTTGCAATCAATAACAGCCCCTGCAGTATTCAAAAATGGTCTACCAAGGATAACCAACATACTATCGTCCTCGGGGATATCAAGAATAACAAAGTCCGTTAGGATAGTAACGTTTGCAACCACAACAGGCACATCCTCACAAATACCGACAGGTATAGCAGTTGATTTATTGGCCATTTGCAAAGATATTTTAGTAGGTGTCAACTTATTCAAATCAAGTCTACGATATAAAGAGAGAGGCATAACACTAACACCAGCTCCAAGATCACATAAAGCAGTTTTAACATAGTTTCTTTTAATGGAGCATGGTATAGTTGGTACTCCTGGATCTCCAAGTTTCCTTGGTATTCCACCCTTAAAAGTATAATTAGCAAGCATGGTTGAAATTTCAGCTTCAGGTCTCTTTCTTTTATTTGTAACAATTTCTTTCATATACTTAGCATAAGGATTGATTTTAAGCATATCAGTCAAACGCATACGCAAAAATATTGGTCTAATCATTTCAGCAAAGCGCTCAAAATCCTCATCATCCTTTTTCTTGGATGGTTTAGGAGGAAACGACATGGGTTTTTGAACCCATGGTTCTCTTTCTTTACCGTGCTTCCTAGCAACAGAGTCTCTCTTATCATAACATTGATTCTTTGATTGTGGGTTATCAAGATCAACAGCAGGTTCAATTTCTAATTCATTGTTATTGCTAGGTTGAGCATCAACATGAACATCATCATTAACGTTATCACTAGGTTCATGTTCATCACCTGATTGTGTTTCAGCATCAGAAATACAAATGTCATTGGGATTCTCAGGTGTGTCTATAAACAGGTTGACTAGAAGCATGCAAAGTCCTATCATTTTTGTTTTTCTTCCTCTTAGAAGGAATAGGTGCATCAACATTAGTTCTCTAAGAATCTTGCTCAATTCTCTTAGGGTGGCCCTGAGGATACAAAGGTTCCTGAGTCATTTTACCCCCTCTAGTCATAACTCTAACAGCATTATCATTTTTCCTACTATTTAATTCATTGAGCAAATCATTTTGAGCTTTAAGCACTTGTTCTACTTGAGTGGTAACCATAGAAGCATGTTTACTAATGAGTTTAAGTTCACCTTTATCTCTAGACATATAATCACTCAAGTGTTCAATCATATAAGCATTACGTTTCAATTGTCTACCAACATAAGCATTGAAGTTTTCTTGTTTAACAATAAAATCATCAAACTCATCCAAGCATTGGCTAACAAACTTAGTAGATGGGATTTCACCCTTATCATATCTATAGAGAGAATTTACCTTTACTACCTGTGTCGGGTGATCAAGACCATGTATTTCTTCAATAGGTGGTCAATTCTTAACATCTTCAGCTTTAATACCCTTTTCTTTTATAGATTTATTTGCCTCTAGCATATCTTCAGGACTGAGAAATAGAATACCACTTTTCTTTGGAGTTGGCTTAGGAGTTGGTTCAGGAAGTGTCCAATTATTTTCATTAGTCAACATATTATTTAATAGCAATCCAACTTGATCAACTGTTCTTTCCGTGAAAACACAACCAGCACAACTATCCAGGTGGTCTCTGGAAGCATCGATTAGTGTTGGGATCGTAGTAATTTCAAAAAAATTCCTACGCACACACAAGATCATGGTGATGCATGATGACCCACAAGTATAGGGGATCTATCGTAGTCCTTTCGATAAGTAAGAGTGTCGAACCCAACGAGGAGCGGAAGGAAATGATAAGCGGTTTTCAGCAAGGTATACCAAACAGAGTCCAATCGACCTGAAACTTGACGGAGATTATTATTGGATCAGAAGAAGCCCAGTGCTAGTTTTCTGTTTTCCTTGTTTTTGGGTATTGCAGAAAAGGAATACCAAACAGCGTCCAATCGACCTGAAACTTGACGAAGATTATTATTGGATCAGAAGAAGCCCACGGAGCACCGGAGATGGGCCAGATGAGTCCCGAGGCACCCACAAGGGTGGGGGACGCGCCCTACCCCCTGGGCTCGCCACCCTACCTCGTGGCCACCTCGGAGACCCCCCTGACTTGTTCCCGACGCCAAAACCTCTTATATATATATACAGAAACCCCCAGAACATAACCTAGATCGGGAGTTCCGCCGCCGCAAGCCTCTGTAGCCACCAACAACCAATCGGGACCCTGTTCCGGCACCCTGCCGGAGGTGGGATCCCTCACCGGTGGCATCTTCATCATCCCGGCGCTCTCCATGATGAGGAGGGAGTAGTTCACCCTCGGGGCTGAGGGTATGTACCAGTAGCTATGTGTTTGATCTCTCTCTCTCTCTCTCTCTCTCTCTCTCTCTCTCTTTCTCTCTCTCGTGTTCTTGATTTGGCACGATCTTGATGTATCGCGCGCTTTGCTATTATAGTTGGATCTTATGATGTTTCTCCCCCTCTACTCTCTTGTAATGGATTAAGTTTTCCCTTTGAAGTTATCTTATCAGATTGACATCTTTTAGGATTTGAGAACACTTGATATATGTCTTGCATGTGCTTATCTGGTGACAATGGGATATTCACGTGATCTACTTGATGTATGTTTTGGTGATCAACTTGCGAGTTCCGTGACCTCGTGAACTTATGCATAGGGGTTGGCACACATTTTCGTCTTGACTCTCCGGTAGAAACTTTGGGGCACTCTTTGAAGTTCTATGTGTTGGTTGAATAGATGAATCTGAGATTGTGTGATGCATATCATATAATCATACCCACGGATACTTGAGGTGACATTGGAGTATCTAGGTGACATTAGGGTTTAGGTTGAGTTGTGTCTTAAGGTGTTATTCTAGTATGAACTCTATGATAGATCGAACGGAAAGAATAGCTTCGTGTTATTTTACTAAGGACTATTGAATAGATCGATTAGAAAGGATAACTTTGAGGTGGTTTCGTACCCTACAATAATCTCTTCGTTTGTTCTCCGCCATTAGTGACTTTGGAGTGACTCTTTGTTGCACGTTGAGGGATAGTTATATGATCCAGTTATGTTATTATTGTTGAGAGAACTTGCACTAGTGAAAGTATGAATCCTAGGCCTTGTTTCCTAGCATTGCAATACCGTTTACGCTCACTTTTATCATTATTTACCTTGCTGTTTTTATATTTTCATATTACAAAAACCTATATCTACCATCCATATTGCACTTGTATCACCCTCTCTTCGCCGAACTCGTCCACCTATACAATTTACCATTGTATTGGGTGTGTTGGGGACACAAGAGACTCTTTGTTATTTGGTTGCAGGGTTGTTTGAGAGAGACCATCTACATCCTACACCTCCCATGGATTGATAAACCTTAGGTCATCCACTTGAGGGAAATTTGCTACTGTCCTACAAACCTCTGCACTTGGAGGCCCAACAACGTCTACAAGAAGAAGGTTGCGTAGTAGATATCACCCACCCCCCTGGGCGCGCCCCCTTCCTCGTGGGCCCCTGGTGGCCCCTCCACTTATTCCTGCTCCCACACACTCCTTCTTCCTCCCAAAAAATCACCAACCAGCTCAAGCACAAGTTCTAGCTCATCTTGACACCATTTTCAATCTCCTTGCTTAAAGCTCCAATCACAAAACTGCTTTGGGGGATTGTTCTTCGGTATGTGACTCCTCTAATGGTCCAATTAGTTTTTGTTATAATGCTTTATTCATTGCAAATTTTTGCTGCTTAGGTGACCCTGTTCTTGAGCTTGCATGTCAAATTTATTTGGTCCCAAGTAGTTCTATTGCATGATATAGTCTCTAGGCACTTGTGGGAGTAGTTGGTATCCATTTTGTTGAGTTTGGTTCACTTCTATTTTGAGTTACTAAAATTTTTAGAAAATTTTCAGAGGAAGAAATATGTTTAGGAAAATGTACCAAGGTGGTTCTTCAAGGAAGCAAGGACCCAGGCCCGCAATACGTGAGTCGGACCATGAGGTACCAAGAGAAGCTCAAGTGCGGCCATGTGAATGTCCGTCAGAATATTTCATGATCCAAGCATGAATTAAGGAGGAATTTGACGCATATGTGCATAATGCTGGACTCGAGGGCTTCATGCTAGATAAGTGCCCTCAATACTACCACCTCACTGATTCCTTTGTGACAAGATTTAAATTTACTTCATCACGCAATTCAAACATGGTCCTGTTTGATCTTTATAATAAATCTTATACCATAGACTTAGTGGATTTTAATACTGCTTGTAAACTCCCGCAATGGGGTAGTGCTAGTGAACCTCGCAAATCTGAGTTTAAAGATTTTCTTTCTAGTATCACTGTGGGGGAAGCTAGAGGGATAACACAAGCTACCATAGGGAGCATTCATTTTCCTGCTATACATTATTTTGCTCTCTTTATAAGTAGATGCATTAACGGCAAGGACGAGGCATGTCACATGTGTGTTCCCATCTTAGTGTTCTCAAGAGTGTTGTATTAGGAGATAAACAATATAACTTGGGGGCCGTTGTTGCACGTAGGTTGCATAATAATAGTTTAAGTGGAGACTTGTTTGGTGGGATTTATGCAACTCGTGTGGCTAATTTTCTTGAGATACCCATACATGAAAATGATATGGAATTGCCTCCCGCTTATTTAGATTATAATGCTATGGTTCGCCATCAGTTTATTGAGAGGAATGAACAGCCTCTCCAGTACCGACTAATGTTCGACAGGCACCGCACTGTCCATGTTGCTCTCCCTGCTCCTACTTTCTTTGACTTCTAGGCAAAAGGGAGTTATATTATAACCAGGGAGGAGGCGACCGAGTACGAGAGGAGGATGGAGGCAGCTCGCCTCGAAGCTGCAGCTCATGAGGCAATAGCTGTTGCATCTCAGTACGACCCCAGCTACAACTTTGATCCATGGGCATAGACCAACATAGGCTAAATGCCTAAGCTTGGGGGAGTACGTATTTCCCGCCGACATTACATTCATGTTCACACACTCATGCTAGTTTTCAGTGCTCATACTTTTTTAATGTACTATCCATGTTAGTTGATTTTCCTTTTTATGCTTTCTTCTTGTGTGCTTGAATGACCTTAAGAAAAAACAAAAAAATAACTAGGTGTAGATTTTAGTTATTTACTTTCCATGCTTGTAGTAGTAATAATTAAAAGAAAACCTAAAAAGATTTCTTGTTCTTCTTTTGCTTGTTTGGAGCTTTCCTGTGTAAATAGTTTTATTTCGTTTCTTTTCTTTGGGGGTCGAGAGGAGAAGACCATAATGAAAACGTTGAAGTGGTTCTTATATGCATTATTGTTGATCTAACAAAGAGCCCATATTACCTTGTCTTCTCCCTTGAATTAAATGCCTCCAGATTCCAGCTTAGTCCAATGCACATGCACTATTATTATTATACACACTGTTCGGTCGTGCAAGTGAAAGGCAATAATGACGATATATGATGTACTGATTGAGATGAGAGAAGCTGGTATGAACTCGACCTCTCTTGTTTTTGTAAATATGATTAGTTCATCGTTCCTGATTGGCCTATTATGAATGAAACATGTTTGCAATGACAATTAGAGATTATAGTTTCTTATGCCATACTTAATTAGCAAAGCAGTTTATAATGGTTTACCTTGCGTGCCAACATGCTATTAAAATGGTTGTGATGTGGTATGATAGGGTGGTATCCTCCTTTGAATGATTCGAGTGGCTCGACTTGGCACATGTTCACGCATGTAGTTGAAACAAAATCAACATAGCCTCCACGATATTTATGCTCATGGTGGATTATATCCTACTCATGCTTGCACTCAATGTTTATTAATTTTAATGTATGTTCATGACTGTTGTCGCTCTCTAGTTGGTTGCTTCCCAGTCTTTTTCCAGCCTTCACTTGTACTAAGCGGGAAAATACTGCTCGTGCATCCACTTCCATAAACCCCAAAGTTATTCCATATGAGTCCACCATACCTTCCTATATGCGGTATCTACCTGCCGTTCCAAGTAAATTTGTATGTGCCAAACTCTAAACCTTCAAATGAAATTATGTTTTGTATGCTCGAATAGCTCATGTATCAACTAGGGCTGTCTGTATCTTCCATGCTAGGCGGGTTATTCTCAAGAGGAGTGGACTCCGCTCCTCACTCACGAGAAAATGGCTGGTCACCGGGATGCCTAGTCCCAAGCTCAAATCAAATCAAAATAATTGCAAACAAAACTCCCCCAGGACTGTTGTTAGTTGGAGGCACCCGTTGTTTCGGGCGAGGCATGGATTGGTGCTTGTTGGTGGTGGGGGAGTACAAACTTTATCATTATGCTTGGGAACCGCCTATAATGTGTGTAGCATGGAAGATATCGAGATCTCTCGGTGGTTATGTTGACAATGAAAGTATGTCACTCAAAATATTATTTATCTCTATTTCAAATCGACCTCTGGCACCTCTACAAATCACTGCTTCCCTCTGCGAAGGGCCTATCTATTTACTTTTATGCTGAGTCATCCTCCTCTTATTAAAAAGCACCAGTTGGAGAGCACCATTGTCATTTGCATCCATTACTATTAATTTATATTGAGTATGACTAGATCTCTTTTACCATGAATTACAATGTTTAATCAGTCCATCTTTTGCGGTCTCAGAAAGGGATAGCGAGATACCATCTTGTTATATCATATTATGATTGTTTTGAGAAAGTGTTGTCATCCAAGATTTATTATTATTGATCGCTAGTTGATTATGCTATTGATATGAGTAAATATGAGACCTAAGTGTTATTGTGAGTATGGTTAGTTCATAATCTTTGCTGAAAACTTGAATGCTGGCTTTACATATTTGCGACAACAAGAGCAAACAGAGTTTGTAAAAGTTTTTCTTTATCACCTTCAATTTGTCAACTGAATTGCTTGAGGACAAGCAAAAGTTTAAGCTTGGGGGATTTGATACGTCTCCATCGTATCTACTTTTCCAAACACTTTTGCCCTTGTTTTGGACTCTAACTTGCATGATTTGAATGGAACTAACCCGGACTGACGCTGTTTTTAGAAGAATTGCCATGGTGTTATTTTTGTGCAGAAATAAAAGTTCTCAGAATGACCTGAAACTTCACGGAGAATATTTTTGGAATATATATAAAATACTGGCGAAAGAATCAAGGCCAGGGGGCCCACACCCTGTCCATGAGGGTGGGGGCATGCCTACCCCCTAGGCGTGCCCCTGCCTCGTGGGCCCCTGGTGCTCCACCGACCTCAACTCCAACTCAATATATTCACCTTCGAGGAGAAAAAATCAGAGAGAAGGATTCATCGTGTTTTACGATACGGAGCCGCCGCCAAGCCCTAAACTCTCTCGGGAGGGCCGATCTGGAGTCTGTTCGGGGCTCCGGAGAGGGGAATCCGTCGCCGTCGTCATCATCAACCTTCCTCCATCACCAATTTCGTGATGCTCACCGCCATGCGTGAATAATTCCATCATAGGCTTGCTGGACGGTGATGGGTTGGATGAGATTTATCATGTAATCGAGTTAGTTTCGTTAGGGTTTGATCCCTAGTATCCATTATGTTCTGAGATTGATGTTGCTATGACTTTGCTATGCTTAATGCTTGTCACTAGGGCCCAAGTGCAATGAATTCAGATCTGAAGCTATTATGTTTTCATGAATATATGTGAGTTCTTGATCCTATCTTGTAAGTCAATAGTCACCTATTATGTGTTATGATCCGCAACCTCAAGTGACAATAATCGGGACCACTCCGGTGATGACCGTAGTTTGAGGAGTTCATGTATTCACTAAGTGTTAATGCTTTGGTCTGGTACTCTATTAAAAGTAGGCCTTAATATTCCTTAGTTTCCAATAGGACCCCGCTGCCACGGGAGGGTAGGACAAAAGATGTCATGCAAGTTCTTTTCCATAAGCATGTATGACTATATTCGGAATACATGACTACATTACATTGATGAATTGGAGCTAGTTCTGTGTCACCCTGTGTTATAACTGTTGCATGAATAATCACATCCGACATAATTATCCATCACTGATCCAAGCCTACGAGCTTTTCACATATTGCTCTTTGCTTAGTTACTTTACCGTTGCCACTGTTACAATTACTACAAAACTGCTACTGTTACTTTTGCCCATAGTTACCGTTACTTCCATACTACTTTGCTACTAAATACTTTGCTGCAGATACTAAGTTATCCAGGTGTGGTTGAATTGACAACTCAACTGCTAATACTTGAGAATATTCTTTGGCTCCCCTTGTGTCGAATCAATAAATTTGGGTTGAATACTCTACCCTCGAAAACTGTTGCGATCCTCTATACTTGTGGGTTATCACATTGTAACCATGATCAGTCACTGCCATGAACTTCGCCAGGGCCGGATACCCAAGGATGGCATTGTATGGAAGGTGAATGTGGGCGACATCGAAGTCGATGATCTCAGTGCGGTATTTGTCGCACTTGCCGAAGGTGACAGGGAGGCGGATCTGCCCTATCGGGGTGGTGGAGCCATCGGTCACTCCTGATAAAGTCTTGGTAGGCTGTAGATGGTCATAGGGCACATGGAGTCGGTCGAACGTCTCGACAGAGAGAACATTGAGCCCTGCACCACCGTCGATGAGTGTCTTGGTGACGAGCACGTTGCTGATGGTAGGCGAGCAGAGCATTGGGAGGGCACCAGCAGTTGCCACATACTTGAGCTGGTCAGAATAGTTGAAGGTGATGGTGTACTTGGACCGCCTGGGCGGACGTGTTCCCTCGAGCTTGTTGAGGGCTGCGTTCACCTCACGAGCGAACTGCTTAAAGATGCGATGAGATGCAGGGGCCTGAGCGCCACCCAGGATGCAAGCAATGGCTCGAGGCTCTTGGAAGCCCCCAACCCCCTCGTCCTGGTGGTGGTCATCATTCCTTCTTGGTGGTGGCGGCAGTGGAGGAAGGCCAGCATTGCCCTGAGGGCGGTCCTCACGAGGCTGGTCCTTCCAGGGGCCCTCGTGAGGCTGACCCTGCCAGCGGTCCTTGTGAGTCTGATCGCGACCGTCCCAGCGTCCTCCTCCTCAGCCTCCTCTGCGACCGTAGCCTCGATTGTTGCGCTCGGGGCGGCGACCGAGGCGCCCGTCGCGGATGGCCCTGAGCTCCTGGCAGTCGTTGGTGTTGTGGTTGTGCACGTTGTGGAAGACGCAAAACGGGTGGCTGCCCTTGGATGACTCTAGGTGGTCGTAGCCGCGCTTCATCTCTGGTTCAGCCGCGAGCATGGCTGGTCCCTTGCACTACACGTCCTTTGCCTTCGCTTTCTTGTCTTCGGGGTCAGCCCTCGATAGTTCCAGGAGGGAGAGGTGACCTTCCTCAGCCCTCGCACACTTGGTTGCCATGTTGAACATCTCAAGAGCCGTTCATAGGTCCTCGTGTATGGCGAGCTCCTTCTTCATCTTGACGTCACGGATGCCATCAGTGAACGCCGAGATGATGGCCTCGTCCGACACCTTGGGGATCTTGAGGCGGACACTGTTGAAGCGCTGGATGTACTTCTGCAAAGTCTCTCCTGGCTGCTTCTTGATGCGCCTTAGGTCGCCTGTAGCTGGTGGGCAGTCGCGAGTGCCATGGAAGTTGGCGATGAAATGCTCTCGCACCTCATCCCAGGAGGAGATCGATCCCACGGGGAGGTTTAGGAGCCACGAGTGTGCACCTTCTTTGAGGGCCATGGGAAACCAGTTCACCATAACCTTGTCGTTGCCGTTGGCCACCTCGATGCTCAGCTCATGGAGCTGCAGGAACTCGACAAGGTCGGGGGTGCCGTCGTAGCGCAGAGGCAGGTCCGTCTTGATCTTCCCTGGGCGGACGATGCTACGCAGCTCTAGAGTGAACGCGCGGCATCCCGGCATGGTCACAGGAGCCCACCGGAGAAGTGGAGCCTGATGTTGGCGCACGCGCGCCACCATCACAGGCAGCGCGCGGTCTTGGTGTGGCGGTGCTGGGAGCGCACACGCATCTCCTTGCGGCCGCTGCACTACCTGGCAGTTTTCCTCGTCGCGCGCTGGTGCCTTGCGCAGCGGGTCGTGCTGTGGAGCCTCGCGCCTTGGCTCGAGGGCGACGTCTTGTCTGGGAGGTGGAGGAGGCACACAGTGAGCCACGTCACCCACGGCAGGCGGCGGGTGAGGCAGCGAGCAAGATGGCGCAGGAGACTCCCCGGCGGCGCCGATGAGATCAGCGATGCGGTCTAGCCAGTCCTCATAGAGGTCATCGATGGGGCGATAGCAGAGGAGCTCACGTGCCATGAGCAATGCGGCCTGTGCATTCGCCGGCCCACGACGAGCATGGGACGATGAAGCAGCAGCTGGGGTCAACGACGGAGTGGCGGTGCGTCCATCCTGTCGCACGGAGGACTGCATCAAAGAAGCCTGCTGCTCGTGGGCCGCGGGGCCGGATGCAGCGTGAGCCGCGGGCGTGGGATACCCATGGTGACAATGGGGTATTCTATTGATGCACTTGATATATGTTTTGGTGATCAACTTGCGGGTTCCGTGATCTTGGGAATCTATGCATAGGGGTTGGCACACGTTTTCGTCTTGACTCTCCGGTAGAAACTTTGGGGCACTCTTTGAAGTTCTTTGTGTTGGTTGAATAGGTGAATCTGAGATTGTGTGTCACATATCGTATAGTCATACCCACGGATACTTGAGGCGACATTGGAGTATCTAGGTGATATTAGGGTTTTGGTTGATTTGTGTCTTAAGGTGTTATTCTAGTATGAACTCTATGATAGATCGAACGGAAAGAATAGCTTCGTGTTATTTTACTATAGACTCTTGAATAGATCGATCAGAAAGGATAACTTTGAGGTGGTTTCGTACCCTACAATAATATCTTTGTTTGTTCTCCGTTGTTAGTGACTTTGGAGTGACTCTTTGTTGCATGTTGAGGGATAGTTATATGATCCAATTATGTTATTATTGTTGAGAGAACTTTCACTAGTGAAAGTATGAACCCTAGGCCTTGTTTTAACGCATTGCAATACCGTTTTCGCTCACTTTTACCATTAGTTACCTTGCTGTTTTTATATTTTCAGATTACAAAAACCTATATCTACCATCCATATTGCACTTGTATCACCATCTCTTGGCGAACTAGTGCACCTATACAATTTACCATTGTATTGGGTGTGTTGGGGACACAAGAGAATCTTTGTTATTTGGTTGCATGGTTGTTTGAGAGAGACCATCTTCATCCTACACCTCCCACGGATTGATAAACCTTAGGTCATCCACTTGCGGGAAATTTGCTACTGTCCTACAAACCTTTGCACTTGGAGGCCCAACAACGTCTACAAGAAGAAAGTTGTGTAATAGACATCAATTGCCACCGTGGAAGTCCATGAATAGACTGCCAGGGATATCCAATAAATTCCCGAAAAAGGCAGAGAAAACCCCCAACAGCATATCTAGTCTAGGTACAGTCGTCAAGGAGAAGGCTCCCCTTCAATCTATGGGACCTCCTCCCATGAATCACCCTTTGGCCGCAGCTCCGCAATCTTCCCCAAGCAAGCTGGCGCCAATCCTTGCACATCCTGGATCCGCAACTTCTTGCTGATCTATCTCAGCGGGCGTAGACTTTGACGAAGAAATCAGATGCATACTAGCACCGCTATCACAGAGAGTGGAAGCAACTGACGATTCTGCTGATAGCGCGAGGGATTGGGCTTTCCTACAAACCTCTGCACTTGGAGGCCCAACAACGTCTACAAGAAGAAGGTTGTGTAGTAGACATCAAGCAGTTTCTGACGCCGTTGCCGGGGAGGTGAGTGCTTGAAGGTATATCTTTAGATCTTGCAATGGAATCTTTTTAGTTTCTTGTTTTATCACTAGTTTAGTCTATAAAAGAAAACTACAAAAAATGGAATTAAGGTTGCCTCATATGCGTCATCTTTTTAATGTCTTTCATGAAAATTATGGGAAGGAGAATTGTGCTCAAATACTAGAAGAAGAATTACATAGAATGCTTGGTATAGAATTTGTGAATGATGAGCATGATTGCAATGTTGTTAGTATGAATTCTTTGAATACCCATGATGCTAATGATATGCAAATCCACAAGCTTGGGGATGCTATGTTTGATGAATATGATATGTTTAGTCCCCCAAGTTTTGATGAGCAATTTATTGTGATGAAAGCATGCCTCCTATTTATGATGATTATTGTGATGACACGTATGCTATAAAGAATAAAAATAATCATGATACTTGTCATCATGATTTTAATTTTCAATTGGATTATGCTTCACATGATAGTTATTTTGTTGAGTTTGCTCCTACTACTATTCATGAGGACAAATTAGCTTTTGTGGAGAGTAATAAAATTTATATGCGTGTGGATCATGAAAAGAATGCTTTATGTGATAGTTATATTGCTGAATTCATTCATGATGCTACTGAAAATTATTATGAGGGAGGAATATATGCTTGTAGGGATTGCAATAATATCAAGTTTCCTCTCTATATGCTTAAAGTTTTAAAGTTATGCTTGTTTTGTCTTCCTATGCTAGTTTATTATGATTCAGAAAAAGATCTCTGTGAAATTTTATTTTGTGAGGCCCGTCCCGTACGTCTCCCTCCCGAGCCGCCCCCCGCGTGGGCGACCGGGAGGCCCCAGTTCCCATCACCGCCGAACCTCCCCTCTCCTCCTCCTCCTCCCTCGCCTTGCCCGCCCAAGTTTGACGGCTAGCCGTAGCCCGTGGCGGGGACTCGAGCCCTCTCGCTCGGGTGGTGCTGGCGGGCGGCGCCGCCGGGCCGGAGCATTGCGGCGGGCTGGTCACCACGGCGGGTGGTGGCGGCGCCTCGGCGATGTCGATTCCCTGCAGCAGGAGGCCTTGCGATCTGGTGCGTCGCGGCCGCCAGGGACGGTGGCGGCGTGACCGGATCGGTTCGCGGCGGCGCGTCCGGATTGATCGCTGGTCGGCCATCGGCACGGTGGTGGTTGCGACTCGTCGGCAGCTGGGCAGATCCGCGGGATTCTATCCTTGTCTGACCCTTGACAGTGCGGGCAACTACGGGGGAAACCCTAGATCTCCTTGGGATCGAGCGATGGCGGCGCTTTTGCGTCGTAGTCCCTATTTAGGGCATTGTTTTGGAGTTTGTTTCGGTTGAAGGGACCAGCGACGTCGGCGGTGCACGTCTGGTGGAGCAACTGCCGATGAAAATCGCGCCGACTACGGTCATGGTGGACAATGGCGGCGTCTTAGATGTCGTTCCCATGTCGAGGCATCGTCGTTGCAGTCTGCGTCATCAGGCTCAGGATGCTCCAGGGGAAACCCTAGATCTGGGTCTTTCGGATCGGACGATGATGGCGTTTTATTACTTTCCTTCCTGGGGGCATCGTTTTGGAGTAAGTGCTGGCTGGGGTGATGGTGGAGCGGTGCTTCATCTCACACATCAATGGCGGCGGTTATCGGCGGCATGGCGATGTGGAGGCTCGGCGTTCGATGCACGGAGATGGACTCGCGCAGGAGGAGGTTGCTGTCTGGCGTCATGGTGACTTTGATGGCAGAGTGGCCAGACAAGGTAGAAGCCTCAATATGATCTGAAGACGGACCTGTGGAAGATGGCGGCGACGACACACGAGTGCGTCTGACCGGATTGTGCCCCAGACCCGGTATGTGGGTCGGCTGGGGCTTCCGAATATGTTTTGGCTTCCGGCTTTTGATGTTAGGCTTAGGTGAGTGGTTTGGGTGGTAGTGGCCCAGCTAGAACCACTTCATCATTTTGGATAGGAGTAGCGACATGTGTATGGTGGATTCAGGCACATTGTTGTAATACTTTGTAAGGTCCTCGAGAATAATCAATAAAGTGGCCGTATGCATCTCCCAGATGCAGAAGCCGGGGGTCATCCTCCTTTTCTAAAAAAATGCTAGTTTATTATTGTTCCTATAAGTTGTTTGCTCAAAAAATCCCTATGCATAGGAAGTGGGTTAGACTTAAATTTGCTAGTCATATTCTTCATGATGCTCCCTCTATGTTTCAATTCTTATCTTTTATGTGAGCATCATTAAAATCATCATGCCTAGATAGGGGCGTTAAACGTTAGCGCTTGTTGGGAGGAAACCCAATTTTTATTTTTGTTCTTTGATTTTTCTCCTGTTTAGTAATAAATAATTCATATAGCCTCTCTTTATATGTGTTTTTATGTTTTAATTAGTGTTTGTGCCAAGTAGAACCTTTGGGAAGACTTGGGTGAAGTCTTTGCGATCTTGCTGTAAAAAACAGAAACTTTAGCGCTCACGAGATTAGCTGCCATATTTTAATGGAGAGTGCTTTTATATTGATTCTTTTTGCAGAAGATTAATAGACAAATTCCTCAGGTCCACCAATTTATTTCGGAATTTTTGGAGTTGCAGAAGTATTCGAATGATACAGATTACTACAGACTGTTCTGTTTTTGACAGATTGTGTTTTCTATGTGTTGTTTGCTTATTTTGATGAATCTATGAGTAGTATCGGAGGGTATGAACCATAGAGAAGTTGGAATACATTATATATTAAACCAATATGAACTTAGAATGAGTTCACAACAGTACCTCAGTGGTGATTTATTTTCTTATACTAACGGAGCTTACGAGTTTTCTGTTGAGTTTTGTGTTGTGAAGTTTCCAAGTTTTTGGTAAAGATTCGATGGACTATGGAATAAGGAGTCGCAAGGTACCCCAAGGTAATATTCAAGGACAACCAAGATCCTAAGCTTGGGGATGCCCCGGATGGCATCTCCTCTTTCGTCTTCGTTCATCGGAAACTTTACTTGGAGCTATATTTTTATTCACCACATGATATGTGTTTTGCTTGGAGCGTCATTTTATTTTATTTTGTTTTGCTTGCTGTTTGAATAAAATACCAAGATCTGAAATTTTTAAATGTTAGAGAATCTTCACATAGTTGCATAATTTTTTGACTACTCATTGATCTTCACTTATATCTTTTGGAGTAGTTTGTCATTTGCTCTAGTGATTCACTTATATCTTTTTAGAGCACGACGGTGGTTTTATTTTGAAGAAATAGATGAACTCTCATGCTTCATTTATATTATTTTGAGAGTCTTAAACATCATGGTAATTTTCTTTGGTTATGAATTTAGTCCTAATATGATGGGCATCCAAGAGGAATATAATAAAAATTTACATATAAAGTGCATTGAATACTATGAGAAGTTTGATTCCTTATGATTGTTTTGAGATATGAAGATGGTGATATTAGAGTCATGCTAGTTGAGTAGTTGTGAATTTGAGAGATACTTGTGTTAAAGTTTGTGAATCCCGTAGCATGCACGTATGGTGAACCGTTATGTGATGAAGTTGGAGCATGTTTTATTTATTCATTGTCTTCCTTATGAGTGGCGGTCGGGGACGAGCGATGGTCTTTTCCTACCAATCTATCCCCCTAGGAGCATGCACGTAGTAATTCGTTTCGATAACTAATAAATTTTTGCAATAAGTATGTGAGTTCTCTATGACTAATGTTGAGTCCATGGATTATACGCCATCTTACCCTTCCACCATTGCTAGCCTCTCTTGTGCCGCGGAACTTTCGCCGGTACCATACACCCACCATTACCTTCCTCAAAATAGGCACCATACCTACCTATTATGACATTTCCATATCCATTCTGAGATATATTGCCATGCAACTTTCCACCGTTCCATTTATTATGACACGCTCCATCATTGTCATATTGCTTTGCATGATCATGTAGTTGACATCGTATTTGTGGCAAATCCACCTTCATATCTTTCGTACCTGTCACTCTTCATTCATTGCACATCCCGGTACACCGCCGGAGGCATACATATAGAGTCATATTTTGTTCTAAATATTGAGTTGTAATTCTTGAGTTGTAAGTAAATAATAGTGTGATGATCATCATTATTAGAGCATTGTCCCAGTGAGGAAAGGATGACGGAGACTATGATTCCCCCACAAGTCGGGACGAGACTCCGGACAAAAATAATAATAAAAGAGGCCAAAGAAGCCCAAATTAAAAAAAAGAGAAAAAAGAGGCCATAAAAAAGAGAAGGCCAAAAAAAACAAAAAAATGATGAGAGAAAAAGAGAGAAGGGGCAATGCTACTATGCTTTTACCACACTTGTTCTTAAAAGTAGCACCATGATCTTCATGATAGTCTCCTATGTTGTCACTTTCATATACTAGTGGGAATATTTCATTATAGAACTTGGCTTGTATATTCCAATGATGGGGTTCCTCAAAATGCCCTAGGTCTTTGTGAGAAAGCGAGTTGGATGCACACCGACTTAGTTTCTTTTGTTGACCTTTCATACACTTATAGCTCTAGTGCATCCGGTGCATGGCAATCCCTACTCCCTCACATTGATATCTATTGATGGGCATCTCCATAGCCCGTTGATACGCCTAGTTGATGTGAGACTATCTTCTCCTTTTTGTCTTATCGACAACCACCATTCTATTCCACCTTTAGTGCTATGTCCACGGCTCACGCTCATGTATTGCGTGAAAGTTGAAAAAGTTTGAGAACGTCAAAAGTATGAAACAATTGCTTGGCATGTCATCGGGGTTGTGCATGATTTAAATATTTGTGTGATGAAGATAGAGCAAAGCCAGACTATATGATTTTGTAGGGATAGCTTCCTTTGGCCATGTTATTTTGCGAAGACATGATTGCTTTGTTAGTATGCTTGAAGTATTATTGTTTTCATGTCAATATTAAACTTTTGTCTTGAATCTTATGGATCTGAATATTCTTGCCACCATAAAGAAGATTACATTGATAATTATGTTAGGTAGCATTCCACATCAAAAATTCTGTTTTTATCATTTACCTACTCGAGGACGAGTAGGAATTAAGCTTGGGGATGCTGATACATCTCCAACGTATCTATAATTTTTGATTGTTCCATGCTATTATATTATCCATTTAGGATGTTTTATATTCATTTATATGCTATTTTATATGATTTTTGGGACTAACCTATTAACTCGATTGCCCGATTGCAGTTTCATTTTCCCCTTGTTTTTGAGTATCGCAGAAAAGGAAAACCAAACGGAGTCCAATTGACTTGAAACTTCACGGAGATTATTTTTGGACCGGAAGAAGCCCACGGAGTATCGGGGATGGGCCAGAAGAGTCCCCAGGCACCCATGAGGGTGGGTGAGGGAGTCCTGGAGTAGGGGTTGTCCGGATAGCCGAACTATCATCACGGCCGGACTCCAAGACTACGAAGATACAAGATTGAAGACTTCGTCCCGTGTCCGGATGGGACTTTCCTTGGCGTGGAAGGCAAGCTTGGCGATACGGATATGTAGATCTCCTACCATTGTACCCGACTCTGTGTAACCCTAACCTATCCGGTGTCTATATAAACCGGAGGGTTTTAGTTGGTAGGACGAACAACAATCATACCATAGGCTAGCTTCTAGGGTTTAGCCTCTCTGATCTCGTGGTAGATCTACTCTTGTACTACCCATATCATCAATATTAATCAAGCAGGAGTAGGGTATTACCTCCATCGAGAGGGCCCAAACCTGGGTAAAACATCGTGTCCCTTGTCTCCTGTTACCATCCGCCTAGACGCACGATTCGGGACCCCCTACCGAGATCCGCCGGTTTGACACCGACATTGGTGCTTTCATTGAGAGTTCCTCTGTATGCGTCACCGATAGGCCCGATGGCTCCTTTGATCATCAACAACGACGCGGTCCGGTGAGACTTTTCTCCCGGACAGATCTTCGTATTCGGCGGCTTTGCATCTGCGGGCCAATTAAGCAGCCATCTGGAGCAGATCGAAAGCTATGCCCCTGGCTAGCAGGTCAGATTTGGAAGTTTGAACTATACGGCCGATGTCCGCGGAGACTTGATCTTCGACGGATTCGAGCCACAGCCGAGCGTGCCGCATTGTCTCGATGGGTATGATCTAGCTCTGCAGCCGAACAGTGCCCTGGAGGCCGCACCAGCATCCGCTCCGACCCTTAATCCGGAGCCGCATTCCCCGGTCGAGGACGAGTGGTTGGACGCCTCCTCGGGGGCTACGATCTCTACGGCGATTGAGCGGAACTCCATCCCTGTCCTTTGCGAAGACCTTGGCTCCAGGGTGTCGGACTCCTCTCCGGACTCCGAACCCTCCGCGCCCCTGCCAATCGAATCCAATTGGGCGTCGGTCATGGAGTTCATTGCCGCGGACATCTTTCAGCACTCGCCCTTTGGCGACATCCTGAATTCACTAAAGTCTCTCTCTTTATCCGGAGAGCCCTGGCCGGACTACGAACATGAAGGTTGGGATACGGACGACGAAGAAATTCAACGCCCACCCACCACCCACTTTGTAGCCATTGTCGATGATTTAACCGACATGCTCGACTTCGACTCCGAAGACATCAACGGTATGGATGACGATGCCGGAGACGACCAAGACCCAGCGCCTACAAGGCACTAGAAGGCCACCTCGTCATACGGCATATACATGGTGGACATCCCAAAATATGGGAATGGCGATGGAACAATGGAGGATGACCCCTCCAAGAAGCAACCAAGCGCCCGGCGTCGGGCGCCGCTCTAAATCCCGCCACAGCAAAAGCGGTGATTCCGCACAGGAGATAATAACACCGGACGGTGCGAAGACAACCCCTCCAGCAGGACTCGGTAGCGCGGGAGGAGGGAGAAGCAAGTCCGCACGGTCTGCAGAAAGAGAGGTCGAGGGCGATAATTATGCGCCTCCCTCCGAAGATGAGGCAAGCCTCGACGACATTTAATTTGTCATGCACGAGGATCCCGCCGAACAGGAGCGTTTCAAACGCAGGCTTATAGCCACGGCAAGCAGCCTCAAGAAAAAGCAGCAACAGCTTAGAGCTAACCAAGACCTGCTAGCTGACAGATGGACTGAAGTCCTTGCAGCCGAAGAGTATGAACTCGAACGCCCCTCCAAAAGCTACCCCAAACGCTGGCCGTTGCCTCGATCAGATGAGGAAGCACCCAAGTCACCAGCGCACGACATGGCAGACCGGCTACACCGTGGCCGTGACAGAGAAGCCTCTCGGCCCTCCGCTCAAGCCACACCCCGACGCCGCTCAAAAAGTACCAAGGCACGGGAAAACACGCCGGACTTGCGAGATATATTGGAGGATAAGGCAAAACATACAAGATCGATCTACGGATCGCGTGGGCGCCCAACGACTCAGGATGATTACCGTCGCGCCGGATACATCCAACCCGGCCGGGCCGAACACAATAGACAAAGCTCATATGAGCTACGTCGTGATATAGCCCAATACAGAGGCGCCGCACACCCACTATGCTTCACAGATGAAGTAATGGATCATCAAATCCCCGAGGGCTTCAAACCCGTAAACATCGAATCATACGATGGTACCACAGATCCTGCGGTGCGGATCGAGGACTATCTCCTCCATATCCACATGGCCCGCGGTGATGATCTACATGCCATCAAATACCTCCCACTCAAGCTTAAAGGACCAGCTCGGCATTGGCTCAACAGCTTGCCGCGAGAATCAATTGGTTGTTGGGAGTACACGGAAGCCGCATTCCTTGATAACTTCCAGGCACATATGTGCGACCACCGTACGCCGATGACCTCAGCCATATAATTCAGCAGCCGGAAGAATCGGCCGACAATTCTGGACACGGTTCCTAACAAAGAAAAATCAAATCGTTATTTGTCCGGATCACGAGAGGCCCTTGCAGCCTTCAAAGATAACATCCATGACGAATGGCTTGCCCGGCACCTAGGACAGGAAAAGCGAAATCCATGGCAGCCCTCACAACACTCATGACCCGCTTTTGTGCGGGAGAGGACAATGGCTGGCTTGAAGCAACAACTTGGCCAAACACCACGATAGTTTGGATACCAAGTACAAGAATGGCAGGTCGGCGTCGCAACAAGAAGAACAAGCGCCCGCGTGCTTGGCGATAATCTTTGAAGATACGGTGTCAATGCCGGATTCAGAGCTCTAAACCCGGTCAGAAGAAGCCATATAAAAGAAATACCCAGGGCCCGTCCAACTTGGACCGAATACTCGATCGCTTGTGCAAGATACATGGCACCCCCAAAAAACCAGCGAACCACACCAACAGGGATTGCTGGGTGTTCAAGCAAGCAGGCAAGTTAAGTGTCGAACTCAATGACAAGGGGCTGCATAGCGATGACGAGGAAGAGCCCCGGCCGCCGAACAATAGAGGACAGAAGGGCTTTCCCACACAAGTGCGGACGGTGAACATGATATACGCAACCCACATACCCAAAAGGGAGCGGAAGCGTGCACTAAGGGACGTATATGCGACGGAGCCAGTCACCCCGAAGTTCAACCCATGGTCTTCCTGCCCGATCACCTTCGATCGAAGGGACCACCCCACTAGCATCCGTCACGGCGGTTTCGCCGCATTGGTCCTTGACCCAATTATTGACGGATTTCACCTCACCGGAGTCCTGATGGACGGCGGTAGCAGCCTGAACCTGCTTTATCGGGATACGATTGCACAAAATGGGCATAGACCCTCAAGGATTAAACCTACAAAGGCGACCTTTAAAGGCGTCATACCGGTGTAGAGGCCAATTATGCAGGCTCGATTACACTCGAAGTTGTCTTCGTATCCCGGATAACCACGAAGCGAAGAGTTAATCTTCGACATCGTCCCGTTCGCAGCGGCTATCATGCCTTTGCTTTCGGACGAAGCGCATTTGCAAAGTTCAATGCGGTGGCCTTTTCGCATACCTCAAGCTCAAGATGCCAGGCCCTCGAGGAGTAATCACGGTCAATGGAAACACGAGCGCTCTCTCGAGCGGAGGAGCACAGCGGCCCTCGTGGCGGAGGTGCAAAGCAGCCTCTCACGGCAATTCTCGAGTCCGGCCACTAAGCGTCCGGACCATCAAGCGCCCGGAGTAACCTACAACAAGACCGCTGGCCGCGATTCAAGCACGCGTAGCAATCCGGCCCCAACCCCAGCCCTAGCGAAATTGCGAAGCCAGTACTACGCGTACATAACTACGCTCTGGAGATACCATGGGCATAAGGGGAGGGCACGACCACGGCACGCCCGGAATGCGGCTCAACCGGACCAGGGGCTCCCGATTGTGTCATTCTTTTTCTTTTTTCTTTTTTCTTCCTTTTTCTTACTTTCAAGACTCCGTTTTCTAGAAGTCCTGTCCGGCACTAGAATCGCCGAACTCACGATGCAACAACCAGGGAAGCAGAAAGCCACGTCGAGTGTTCAGGTGGTCTCTATTACGAGCATTATACCTGTTTTACATACCATCCCGCAGCTTACCCCACGGAGAAGGACATGTTAGATAGTCCCATCCCTTGCTTATTTCACTATTTGTATCGTTCTGCCTTCATTGCAGTACCTTTTTGAATAAACAATACATAGCTTTTGCCTATTATTGCACTCCTTTCTTCATCTATATATATGTTCATTTCATGACATGTTGCACCCGTACACTTTGGTACCGCCAATACACCAGGGGCTCAAGTACCCCAAAAGTATGGTGTGATAAGTCCGAACACTTTCACAAGTGCGGCACCCGAACTTATAGCATTATATGCATCGGCTCGAATCATGTCTTGGGTCAATAGTTGGGTTTGCGGCTCCTATGTTTTGGTACCTTACGTTCCATTATATCGTCTAAGGTAGCACTAGGAGAACCACTGCGATTGTGCCCGGTTGAGCTGGGTTGAGCACCTCGGTGGAGAAAGCTAAACTGACCGTCATGATAGGGCGAGAGCCGATCGCTGTTCGAGAGGTTTTTTGGGTCCCTAAAGACTTATGCCGCTTAGAGCGAGGAACCGGAATTGTCCGGCCAAGGCGTGGATAGCGCCCCGAACTCGGTCTTCCGAATACTAGGGGCTTCACCGAAATTTAAAATAATAGAATTCTATGGCTAAGTATGAGTGTTCAAGCATTATAAGTCCGGTTGCCTTGTTCGTTGCGTTGAGCGCCTCCCTACATGGACCCAAGAATGGGAACAAGAGTGCTCAAGTTTATCCCGAACACCCCAGCACTCGTGGCATGGGGGCTGAAGCCAACGACTTTCCATCTCTCAAATTTGATAAAGGTCCGCACAGAAGGTAATATTTTAAATTAACAAGTGTTGCTTAGCGCATATGAACAAGTTTTCAACGTACAGGATAACAAATGCGAGTCTATTAAAAAATTACATCTTTGGAGCACTCATCCGCTATTCGGCGGGCACCCTTCAGGAGGCCCTCATAGTACATTTCGGGCGTGCGATGCTCCTTGCCCTTTCGTGGCCCGTCTGTCAAAAGCTTCTCCGCATCCAGCTTGCCCCAGTGCACTTTAGCACGGGCAAGGGCCTGACGGACACCTTCAATGCAGACGGAGCGCTTGATGACTTCAACCCGTGGACAAAGGCCCACCAAGAGTCAGACTAGCCCAAAGTAGCTCCCAGGCATGGCTACCAATGGCCACAACCGAACTATGAGGCCCTTCATGGCCTGTTCGGCGACCTTGTGGAGCTCGACCAGCTACTTCAACTGGTCGCTTATGGGCACCGGATGTCCGGCCTCAGCATATTGAGACCAGAACACCTTCTCCGTTGAGCTCCCCTCCTTGGCGCGGTAGAATGCGGCAGCATCAGACACACTACGGGGCAGATCTGTGAATGCTCCTGGAGAGCTCCGAATCCGGGTAAGTAATAGGTAATTCACTTTCACATGCTTGCTTTTCATAAAGAATGCCTTACCCGCCGCTATCTTCTTTAATGATTCAATTTCTTGGAGGGCTTTTTGGGCCTCGGCCTTAGCAGCTTTGGCACTCTCAAGAGCCGAGGCAAGCTCAGACTCTCGGGTCTTCGAGTCACGCTCCAAACCCTTGTGTTTTTTCACGAGAGCCTGGAGCTCTTGCCGCACCTCCGCCAGCTGCGCCTCCCCCTTCTCTCGCTCGGTGCGCTCTGCGGCCGCTTTGCTTTCGGCCATGGACACCGCTTCCTTCAGGGTCGCCACCTCGTTAAGTGGCCCTGCAGTACCCATGTTATTCCTGTTATTTTTTACATGGCAAGAAACCTTTCTATAAGGTAGTTCTTTAATAAGGTATTACTTACCTTCCTTGTCCTCGAGCTGCTTCTTGGCAAGGCCGAGCTCGTTCTCGGACCGCTCGAGGCTCTGCTTCAATACATTGACCTCCGCAGTCAGTGCGGCAGAGGTCAGCAGCGCAGCCTGCATTCCCATATTGACATACTTATGTTAGACTCCTGCGTATATCTTTTTAGATCCTTAGTCCGGCTTTTCTTTCCGAACACCGAACTAAGCATCGAGAACTCTTGTCTATGTGGTAATATTTTTACATATTCTAAACTCACCTCAAAGCCTGTTAGAAGGCTGGTACGAGCTTCAGTCGGCCCGCTCTTGGCGGATCGAATTGTCCGGATCACCGCACTCATAACAGTGCGGTGCTCCTCCTCGATGGAGGCGCTGTTAAGCGCCTCCAGTAAGTTATCCGGTGCCTCCGGTTGGACGGAGGACATCAACGTCTTACCCTTCTTACGAAGGGGCCGCTTGCTGGACTTTGGAGCCGCTGAAGGTTCCGTTATGGAGTCCGGACAAGGGTCGGGCTTAGAGCCCCTGGGGGTCTCGCCCCCCACACGCCTGGAGTCCGGGAGGTCGCCTTGTGGCGCCTCCTGCGCCACCTCCTCTTGACCAGGCCCCCCTTAGGGCCCCACCTCGGTGTCGTCCGTAGCGTGAGGCGATGAGGCGGCTGGAAGTGAAGTACTCTCCATTTCCAACGAACTCAGGGACCCGCTCGACGAAGCGGCGAACTCGCCCTTGGGCGGGCTGCATGATTGTTTGGCATTAGAGAACACTATGCAATAAAAAAGCCATGGTTATCCGGACACTTACGATCTCGCCAGGGGCTTGGCCCTTGTTGGCCAATCCTCCTCGTCGTTGTCGACGTTGGTGGAGAAGTCCGGAGGAAGGGTCCTTCCCTTCTTGGACCCTCCGGCCTCCCCAGTTGGGGCGGCCTTTCTTTTCCTCTCCTCCCCCGCTGGGGGAGAGGCTTCTTTTTCCTCCTCCTCGTTCTCAGGAGAAGATTACGCTTGAGAATCGACAGCACCAGCGTCGGGAGCTCCTTCGTGTTCCGTTGCCTCCTTCTTAACCTTCTTCTTCGGCACCACGTGAGGTACCAGAGCCAGCAGCCTGTCAATCGGGCGTCCGCTGGGTCTTCTAGCAAAGGGGCCGGACAGTTAACCTGTCCGGACGTCTTCAGCCAGTCTTGTTAAAGGTTAGGGAGTTTTAGATCCCGCATAGAGTCAAACTATGAAAAAAGAGTCCCATAAAGGGTAAAATAACTCACCTCGCTGGCTTGACGCTGCGAGCTGAATCCGCGATCTTTGTTAGCGGATGTGGGAGCCTCGGCGCCCTTAAACAACACCTTCCAGGCATCTTCGTACGTAGTGTCGAAGAGCCTTGTCAGAGTTGGGTGCTGTGCCGGATCGAACTCCCACAATTTGAAGGCCCGTAGTTGGCATGGGAGAATCCGGCGGATGAGCATCACCTGGATTGCGTTGACAAGCCTGAGATTCTTGTCCACCAGGTTTCAGACGCATGTTTGGAGTCCGGATAGCTCGTCCGAATTCCCCCACGTCAGGCCCGTCTCTTTCCATGACGAGAGCCGTGTGGGGAAGCCAGATCTGAATTCGGAGGCCGCCGCCCATTTGGAGTCGCGCGGCTCGGTGATATAGAACCGCCCCGATTGCCACCCCTTTATTGTCTCCACGAAGGAGCCCTCGAGCCATAGGACTTTGGCCATCTTGCCAACCATGGCGCCTCCGCACTCCGCTTGACGGCCGCCTACTACCTTCGGCCTGACATTGAAGATCTTTAGCCATAAGCCGAAGTGGGGATGGATGCAGAGGAAGGCCTCGCACACGACGATGAACGCCGAGATGTTGAGGATGAAATTCGGGGCCAGGTCGTGGAAGTCCAGGCCGTAGTAGGACATGAGCCCCCGGACAAATGGGTGAAGTGGAAAACCAAGTCCGCGGAGGAAGTGGGGGAGAAACACCACCCTCTCATGGGGCCTGGGGGTTTGAATGAGCTGCCCCGCGTCGGGAGCCTGTGCGCGATGTTGCTGCATAAGTATCCAGCCTCCCGCAGCTTTGTGATGTGCCCCTCCGTGACGGAGGAGGCCATCCACCTGCCTCCCGCTCCGGACATGGTTGGAGAAGGTTGAGGTGGGATGTGCGGACATGGGCGCTGGAGCTCGAGTGCGCGAAAATGGATGAGCAAAGGAGGAAGAAGGCGTAGGTGAAAAGGTGGATCCTTATCCCCTTATATGGATGGACGAAGCTATGCGTCCCCCACCAGCCTGGTAAAACTCGCTTATCTCCCAAGCGCCGTAATCAATGGCGCGGATGGGTTACCCACGTCCGTATTGATGAGAATCCCGGAATAAGGAGGCACGATCTATGCTTTGATAAGACGTGCCAAGGAAACCGCCTCGCTAAACGCGCTAAGGTGGAACGGTAAAAATGATTCATATAAAGGCCTGGCCGTGGTATGATGTCACGCCGCGGAATACGTCAGCAGATCTGTGCAAAAGTTATTCTCTCTACGGTGGTATGTGGAACTTGTTTTGCAGAGCGGACAACATCCTTGTGTTCAAAACCTTCTATGAAGTATTCGGGAGAAGAACCCGCTTTGCAATGCGAAGACAATATGCTTGCCGGACTAAATCGTCATTGAAGCCTGGTTCGGGGCTCTTGAGGAGTCCTGGACTTGGGGTGTCCGGATAGCGAACTATCATCACGGCGGACTCAAAGACTATGAAGATACAAGATTGAAGACTTCGTCCCGTGTCCGGATGGGACTTTCCTTGGCGTGGAAGGCGAGCTTGGTGATACGGATATGTAGATCTCCTACCATTGTAACCGACTCTGTGTAACCCTAACCTATCCGGTGTCTATATAAACAGGAGGGTTTTAGTCCGTAGGACGAACAACAATCATACCATAGGCTAGCTTTTAGGGTTTAGCCTCTCTGATCTCGTGGTAGATCTACTCTTGTACTACCCATATCATGAATATTAATCAAGCAGGACCCACCTCCATTGAGAGGGCCCGAACCTGGGTAAAAACATCGTGTCCCTTGTCTCTTGTTACCATCCGCCTGGACGCACAGTTCGGGACCCCCTACCCGAGCTCCGCCAGTTTTGACACCGACAGTGGGGGCACGCCCTACCCCCCTAGGCGCGCCCCCGTACCTCGTGGGTGCCTTGGAGACCCCCCTGACTTGTTCCCGACACCAAAACCTCGTATACATATAGAAACCCCCAGAACATAACCTAGATCGGGAGTTCCGCCACCGCAAGCCTCTGTAGCCACCAAAAACCAATCGGGACCCTGTTCCGGCACCCTGCCGGGGGGGATCCCTCACCGGTGGCCATCTTCATCATCCCGGCGCTCTCCATGACGAGGAGGGAGTAGTTCACCCTCGGGGCTGAGGGTATGTACCAGTAGCTATGTGTTTGATCTCTCTCTCGTGTTCTTGATTCGGCATGATCTTGATGCATCGCGAGCTTTGCTATTCTGATTGGATCTTATGATGTTTCTCCCCCTCTATTCTCTTGTAATGGATTGAGTTTTCCCTTTGAAGTTATCTTATCGGATTGAGTCTTTAAGTATTTGAGAACACTTGATGTATGTCTTGCGTGGGATACCCATGGTGACAATGGGGTATTCTATTGACTCACTTGATGTATGTTTTGGTGATCAACTTGCGGGTTCCGTGACCTTGGGAATCTACGTATAGGGGTTGGCGCAGGTTTTCGTCTTGACTCCCCGGTAGAAACTTTGGGCCACTCTTTGAAGTTCTTTTTGTTGGTTGAATAGATGAATCTGAGTTTGTGTGATGCATATCGTATAATCATACCCACCGATACATGAGGTGACATTGGAGTATCTAGGTGACATTAGGGTTTTGGTTGATTTGTGTCTTAAGGTGTTATTCTATTACGAACTCTATGATAGATCGAACGGAAAGAATTGCTTCATGTTATTTTACTACAGACTCTTGAATAGATCGATTAGAAAGGATAACTTTGAGGTGGTTTCGTACCCTACAATAATCTCTACGTTTGTTCTTCGCTATTAGTGACTTTGAAGTGACTCTTTGTTGATAGCGCCAGGGATAGACTTTGACAAAGAAATCAGATGCATACTAGCACCGCTGTCACAGAGAGTGGAAGCAACTGACGATTCTACTAATAGCGCTAGGGATTGGGCTTTCCTAGAATCCATGGCGGCAGGTTTCAAGGATGTGCAACACAGGTACAGTCTCAAATGGCAGGCATTCAAGGAGCAGCATGACTTTGTCGACATTATGGACCGGAAGCTGATGAACAAAGGCAAGAACTGCATGAGTGGTACAAGAAGCAGTCACATTCCATTATGCGGCAGGAGGAGGTGCTGACCATGGCCAAGGAGGACATCGCTGCCCGGGAGGTCTGTTTGGCGGAGCGCAAAGCGCTTCTAAAGGCCAAGGAAAAAGACATTTCCGCCCGGGAAGGGACCCTTGAAGCCACTCTCCACATCAAGAACGGGGAACTAGAGGCCCTTGTTTAGTAGTGCACCAAGGATTTGGGGGATAGCCACAAAACCACTCTTAGCACGCTCACCCTGGAGTCCTTAGCCCAATTAACGAAGGTTACCAACGAGCTTGCTGCTATATCTCCCACCAAGACCAATATTGAAAACCAGCTGAGCAGGCTGGCGGAGGATCTTGCCGGGAGTAGCAAGGAGATCGTGTCCCTCAAAGAGGAGGCGCGGAAAGCAGTGGCCACCCTGGAGGGCGTGCAATCGCAGCTTTCCTCCAAGAGCCAAGATCTTGATACTGCCAACGACACCATTTCTAATATGAAAGCTAGGCTTGCCTCTCTAGAGAAGGATCTTGAATCTGCCGGTTGCCGCGAGAAGCTGCTGATGACGGATTTGACCAAAACCAAGAATCTTCAAAAAGACGCAGACGACAAGCTGGAGAACTAGATTCAGCAATGTGACCTCTGGATCAAGAGCATGACTGATATCGCTAAACGCCTCACTGCTCAGATTGCAAATATGGACATGAAGGGCTAGGCCCTCTCCATCGGCTTGATCGAAGGGTTGAAGATGTACGAAGACGATAGGGCCGCCTGCATTGTTGACGAGTCCCGGAAGCTTGCCCGCGATGCTCTCTTCCTGGTTTTGAGCTACCTCACCTTCTTCCACCCGAACCTTGACCTCTCCGATGGCTTCAAGAAGCTGCCGCCAGGTGCCGACACCTCTGCTGCTGCAGAGAAGGCAGGGTTCTCTCTGTTCCAAGAGTTCAAGGAGGTCACCAGACCCATCCCTAAGTCAACCTTGTTGTCGTGCTTGTCCTGTACTAAGACACAATACGCATCTCGTAGTAGGTTCGTACTATTTTTGTTTTAATGTTCGTTGAACTTGATATTTATATGCGAATGCATGCCGTCCCTCTTTTGTTTCCCCATTGGTATTCGTATAGTTTAATCCCTCGCATACTTTGGTTGCTCGCCAATAGCATGTTGCTGTGATTGCTTTGAGGAATGGGTCCTTTGCATTCTGCTGGCAAGGACACGCTGCCGGTGGGTTTTTCCTTAACAGTCCCCGATGCCACCACCTGCTCTATTCTGCAGGCTTGAAACAAAGCAGGGGCGCAAACAGAAACGATAAGGTTCCACCGCGTAGAGGGTCCACCATACGAAACCTTGGTTGTCCGAGTCATGTGCAAGTGCGAGTTCTAAGAAAAAAATTACAAGCATGTCAACTTAGCTTTTGCCTATGCTTCCCTCCTGCCGGTGTATATTTGATTACGCATAGCATCCCCTCCTCCACCTGTGGTCGTTCCTCCTCTTTGTGTCTCCTAGAGAAATTACGCACAAATATCTGTCTTCGCCCTGAAAAGAGGGAAAATGGAAAGGAACAAAATGGAGGAACTAGGTGGTCCATTAGTCACGTGCCCAACCCCGGCATGGGCCTAGGGGTCAACGTAAACATTTGCAATTAATGAAACATCATGGAAAAAGAGAAGAACTGGCCCCTCCCTCCCTTTCCTTTACTTCCAATGATCCCTCAGCGACCGGCCTGAAGGACACGCCGGTGCATGGGCCTTGTCGTGGTTCGCTTGTCGTGGGTGCCAACCAACGGATTCGCACCAACATTCTGCTCAGGATTTGCCCTTAGCGGGACAAATATGGACCGAACTCCACACGGGCTCATCAACGTTGGCGGCATCGCCCCTACACTTCCTGATCATAGGCGAGCAAGAGGAAAGAGGGACGCCAAGTGCACACCGTTCTCTTGTTCGTCAGACCGAGCGGCACCTTTTGGGATCAGGCTTACTCAATAGAGGGTCGTGAGAAGGGCGGTGCCACTGCTCGGCCCGCCTCTCCTTCTGGCCGTGGGCGGCATGGCGGACATGTTATCCGTGCCAGTGCTGCCAACCGTAATACTGTCATACCTTGCTCTCACCATTGCCGCTGCTGTGGCGGAGACGTGAGAGGGAGCCTGGAAAAGATGAGGCTGGGGAGCAACATCGTTCCTTGCCTTCGAGGCCATGGATGAAGAGGGTGACGATGATGAAGATCGACGCACTGTTCACAACTTTGGGTTCGCGCAAGCGATCCCCCCTACCTAGCGCGCCAAAGATGATGTGGGTGGACACGATCACCTATGGGGCCATTAGCCCCTTATGGTTCGGCAAGGGGGAGATCATGTTGCATAAAGAGCGGAGGCCATGCTATAGCACGGCGATGAGACTCTAGTCATTTTACACAGGTTCGTGCCATTGAGAAGCGTAAAACCCTACTCCTCCTTGGGTGGATTGGATGGAGGAACACAAAAACACACAACACTCAAGCCTGGCAAGGTAGCCTCGGGGGAGCTGCTACGCGAGTACAAGTGAGAGAGGGTCTGAATCCTATTCTAGGTTGCCGTGGACCTCCTTTTAGAGCCCAAGGGGTAACCATAGTGGCAAAATAGACATTATCTTGCGATTAGATAGCTAATAGTGCTATCATACCTAACTCTGGCACTTATGACAAAATTCCATAAATGCTACCTTAGGTCTCGTCCGGGGGTGCATCCCCGGCAAGCTTATATCACCGCTCAGCTAGCTTTGCTTATCATCTTGACATGCCCTTAGACGGGTGTCATAGGGGTGTGATCAGTCGCCCAACGGGTCGCCACGTGCTTAGTGAGAGCCACTTAGCTTCCTTGGGGCTCAGGACCACATCGACAAGCGACTAGCGTTGTGATGCGGTGGAGCGGTGGCAATTTGGCCTGCGCTTGTCGGGGGCAGGCCTTGCCGGGCCTTTTTGGAGGGGTACGCGTTTCGGTCTCCGATTGGCCCGGAGGCGCGGCTGACATGGTTTGGCTTCGCTCTGGCTCATTGTATCGACCTTGCGGCCTCACCTGGCCGGCAAGGGACACTTCTCTTGGAATCCTTGACTTGTATTCTTGGCTTGGTCTTCTTGATATGCTCCTCGATCTCACGAAGAGCGGCTTCTCTGGCTTAACCTTGTGTTAGTTATGAACGTGCTTGATGGTCTTGACTATACAGAGGTAGCCATTCCCCCGGCAAGCCCTGGCCAACGGGGCAGAGGCTTTCCGTCTATGCACAAGTAAAGGGGAAATAAACACCCTTGTTTGTGTACCCCGACACTTAGGGGGGATATCACATCTAGGGGGAGCTTTGCTCTAAAAATTGAGCTAAAGCAACTCCAATGGTGTGAACACATTAATGCTTTATGTAAAAGTTGCAACCCCACTTGTGCTTAAACGATGAGTATGATCTATGACCAAATGTTCTCATTTGACTCCTAAGTCAATATACTCATATATAGATGACCTAGTTATCGCCAATTTCTTGATAGACGCTAGAATTGTTTGTGCATGCTTTGACACATGTTTCATTTTCTATCTTATTGTGTGAGCATGTTGGTTTCATAATTTCTCCATTCGAGGACATCCATTTGTTGTTTTGATTGTCTTTGTTTTTATTGACCAAATGGATGGATAAGAATGCCTAAGAACTTTCTCTATCTATATATGCTCTTCTTGTCTCAAACTCTATACATGCTATATCACAAAAAATTGAACAAGTCTTCTTCGGACCCTCCAGGTGAGGAGCACTCGGAGCCACCGATTCTAAGACCTCCTACCGCATTTCGGTCAGACCAACTCACTCTAACTCGGTCACACCGAAAAGCACTAGAGTGATCTAGGTTTTCCACCTCAGTGCTACCGATTAGACCGACTCAGTCCCACCGAGTTGTTGTAACTGTACGAAGTTTAGCATCTCGGTGCCAACGATTCATTCTACTCAGTGCCACCGATAGCATGTGGGTATATATTCCAGCGGACCCGTTCGGTTGAAAATTTCTTCAACCCTTCGAACCCGCGCCCCATTGCTGCCACCCCCTTGGTCTCCGGATCATCGGCGTCTTTGCCTGTGCATCTCCGCCGCAAGTCTCTGTCGCCGTCAATGGGAATCAACACCGCTATTGCCTCCATAGAGGATCGTTTCCGGGTTAGGGTACAATTCGACCTCCTCTAGCTATCCCCTTCCGATTCAGTGCACAAGGATAATGTCATGTATCTTGCCACGTTTGAGATCCTTCTATCCACGGAAAAGTTCCTATAGAATAGATTCGAAGAAAAATTTTAGGGTTAGGTTTCCGCCAAACTCATCTTGGACCGACCGAAATGAAACTTTCTGTCCCACTAATTGGCTCTGGACATTGCACTAAGTACTACCCGGTGCCACCGAAATGTACTAGTCGATGAGATCGATAGTTAAATCTCAGTGAAACCCTAACATCTCGGAGTCACCGAACCACAACTCGGTCCAACCGAAAGTGTGTGTTTAGAGTTTATTAGTACTTCGGTGTCACTAAGATGATCATATCGGTACATCCGAAATGCCTTCTGCAGAAAACTAAAACTAAAACTTGGATTGTAATTTTTTGAAAAACGATCTGCTTTTTGTGATACTCATCTACTCTATCAACACCCATCTATACATAGTGTAAAATTTACAAGATGTCAGATGTTAGTGACAGCCAGAACAGGTCAGAACAGGATGTAAATCTGAGTGAGGGCACAAGCCTTACTGGTAGTTATGATGAGGGCAGCAGGAGCACACCAAGTAATCCGCCAAAAGATGCCACAAGGACAAGGAAGAAGAGAACCTCAGAGAGTGAGGATGAGGATTTTGTAGCAGATGAGGAGGTAACTTCCAAGAAGAAAGAAGTTCTCAGGAAAGAGTATGGCTCTACAGCACCACCAAGCCAGGTCATAAGAAGAAAGCCCCTGCGGAAAGATTTCCTATGTCAAAAGTCAGAAAATATACAGCTACTCAAGAGTAAGTGAACCCTATACATGAGGAACCAAGTGGTGCTAGAGGTGAGGCTAGCAAGAAGAAGAAAGAAAGGAAAAGAGGTAGATGGTGTAAACTTGTTGATCCCATGGCTGAATTTGAAAAGCACACTTCTGATGGAGAAGAAGATGAGGAAGAAGAACCAATTGCACCTCCTGCCAAAACTCAGAAGCTCATGGCAGATGCCATGAAGTCAGCTGCTGCTCCATCCAAGCCTAAGACAAAACCCAAAGCTACTACACCCAAAAGGTCAACTAGGAACATCCCAGCTGCTGAGAAGAAGAATGCCCCAGTGCCAGAAGTTCAAGAGGATGATGAGCCACTAGTGCTTAGAAATTTGAAGCCCAAGATCCTAGATCACGATGATGCTCATCTAGTTGCAGAGAACATGAAGCTCAGGAAAGACAGTGGTCCGAGAGAAAGGAGGAAAGTGGATCCATATTCAGTGAGGAGGAGGACAACTTGTGATTATCGTTTCATACCCGTGAACAACAAGATTTTTGTGATACATTGCTACTTGACAAGAAGCCCATCATAAGCAACATGAAGTGGGTGGACTTGAAGTATATTGATGCAAATGAAGACTACTTCCCCCAAATCACGAGAGCTTCAGACTTGCTAGAGTTGATGCTTTTGTTGGACAAAAGCTTACCAAATGGAATGATGAGATGGTAATGTAATTCTACTCCACAACACATTTTTATCCGGATGGGATAATTGTATGGGTGATTGAGGGCACCAGATACCAGTCATCTATCTCTGAGTGGGCAGCTCTCATGATTGCACAAAAGGAAGATGAAGATGATGTTGATGTCTATGGGAAGCCCAGGATGGATCACAACACTACGGGAAATATGTACAAGACCCTTCCTGACAAGGATTTGGAAACTCACAAGCTTGGATCAATATATCATTGGCTAGCTGGTTTGGCCACCACAGACTATATTTTGAGGCACACTCTCTTGCCCAACTCTGGAATTGAGAGAATGATTCGTGGCCACTCCATCAACTTGCTTCACTTGTTTCACTCCCCATCGCAGAAATTCAAATTCATGAGCTTAATCGTTGAGACAATCAATAGGACAGCTACTGACCAGAAGAGGTCATGTGGATATGCACCACATATTCAGATGCTTATCAACTCCTAGATTGGTACAGATACATATCTACTTGATTTTTCTGAGGGGTCAAAGACAGTAGGAAAGGATCCTATTGACACATATATTATATTACTTTTGTCAATGTGTTAGCTTACATGGTTACAAGGGGGGTCAGTACTATTATGGAGGTGTGTAAGAACCTCAGAGATGGGGGGGTAGGGTGGAGGGTTACAAGTTTGTTACAAGGAAAGCAGAGATAAGCTCAACTAGGGGGGGGGGGCTTGACCCTATGGCATAATAAATCTAGGTCAATTCGTAGTCTAGCCCTCCAAGAACTAAATGTGGGGGGATTCTCTGGAAGATGATCCCATTGCGTTCTTTCCAAATTCTCCAAGCAGATAGCATGAAAATTTCCATGAACAATGGCGAATGCCAATGCAGTCTCCCACCCTGGATAAGTTGCAATCTGTTTCCGTTGTCGGGCCAGGAGATACCAAGCACAGTCCAGCATCTTTGGCTAAAGGGGCAATTGAAGAAAAGGTGCTCTACGGTTTCATCCTCATTGCTGTTACAAAGTGCACAGTGTATGTTGTTTCCGATGTTGTAGTGCCTCTTTTTCAGCATGTGTCTCGTGTTGACTCTATCTGCGAGGAGCAGCCATGCAGAGACTTTGATATTGGTCGTGCATTTTAAATCCCATATCCAAGAGAAGGCCGGATCGGCCGAAACATTCCTGAAGAAGAATTTGTAATATCTGGCCGAAGTACATATCTACTTCATCGTGAGCACCTTCCTCTTCAGACAAAGTTCGAAGACAATCAATTGGTGATGGATGCTTCATACCCTACTTCAGTTGAGGCTCAAGAGAAGGCTCGGGCAGCAGCAACAAAAGCAGAGAAGGAAGCTGTCGGGGATATACCCCGCGGTATGACCCGACCGGATATATGACCCGGCCGGACTTGGCTTTTCATTGGCAACCCGCCAGAAGATTGGCGACTCATGTGTCTGGCGGTTCACTGGTGTGACGACTCACGAGCCTGAAGACTCATTGGTGACCCGGCGGGTGTTTCAGATGGATGACAAGGCCCAAGGCCCAGAAGGCCGGCTAATGTTATGGTGGGCCGGCTTAAGAGGAAGACATAATGAATATTCTCCTACAAAGGAAGCAAGACTAGGACTCCACTTGTAATAGAGTAATCCTAATCCTACTAGGACTAGTCATGTAACCCGCCCCTTCAACTTATATAAGGAGGGGCAGGGCTCCCCAAAGAGGGACAAACAACAAGAAACAATATCTAGGGCTAGACACAAAGGGGGAGCCGGCTTATGCGGCGACTCTCTCATGGGCATAATGAGACCTAGCCACAAACAACATGCAGGGCTATTACCAGATGATGTTTCCCGAGGCCCGAAGATGTCTAAATTCTTGTCTTGTGTGTTGCCTCTCTCGTCCTGATCAACCCCTCTCAAGCTACCAAACAGATGTGTTGGCCTCACGACTAAGTCCTCACACTAGGACATCTGTCGTGACGTTTCCACGACAGTTGGCGCCCACCGTGGGGCTAGTGCACGGTGGTGTTGAGTTCTTTGAGGGATTTTCCTCAAGGATCGAGAAGTTCATGATTTTCCCGTGAAGAAGAGCCGGTCAGAATTTACATCAACTCCAAGTTCGTCGATCAAGATTAAAAAGGCAGTAAGCATCAGGCAAGGCAACAAACCCCGTTGAAATTTCCATAATGAACCGGTTGCACGGCCCTCGCAGTCGGGAAAGTTTCTTGCCTTGTTGATCTTCCCGTCCGAGTGGGGTCATTTTTCTGTCGGAGCAGCCGGAGCGATCTGATGAGATCGAGACCGTTTCAAAATATTCCATTTTTAATTGTTGTTTTCTACCGCGAGAGCCGGTGCATGCAAGGAGTGTTTATTAATCCCTGGTCCCCTTCAAAAGGATATTTTTTGGCCAAACCTAGTGTACTGCATCAGTCTATCGATATTGTCAGCGATTTCTGCTGTAGATTTAGCATTTGGATCTGATTGATACTACTCCCTCCTTCCATCTATATAGGCCCTAATGCGTTTTTGAAGACCGTCTTTGACTATTGACAAGATTAATAGTACATGACATGCATAATGTGAAAATATATCATTGAAAGCTCCTTTCACATACGAATTTGACGGTATGCTTTGTGTAAGTTGCATGTCATATATTATTGCTCTAACATCTGGTAAAATTTAGTCTTAAAAACACATTAGGACCTATATAGATGGAAGGAGGGAGTATTACCTTCACAATCGGTGGTCCAATCCGTCAAACTGTTGTGCATAGAAAAGTTCCAGGCTGCAAGTCCCGGGAGAATTAATTGACGCTCCTGCTGTCCGATGGCTACTTTCAGTGTGGAAGACAAGTCAACTCTGAAGTAACTCCACTAGCACGGGACGAAAGGCTAGTAGGATTGTATACTAATAGATCATATTTATTCTTTCATCCGTGTGCTTGGTTCACCTAGCGACTTTATCAACAAGAATTATTATTGAGTGGGAGATAACCTGGACATGAGCTAAATGGAGTCGCACGCGGATTGAAGAGGTTATTTAAAGAAATATGGAAAGAGGAGGACAAGTGGGACTCGGTGCAGACCTCGCGGCGTCTCACCTTCACCATGCTTTGAGCCGGCCACACTGCCGAGCCGCTGGCCGAGTTGTCGGTGTCAAAACCGGCGGATCTCGGGTAGGGGGTCCCGAACTGTGCATCTAAGGCGGATGGTAATAGGAGGCGGGGGACACGATGTTTACCCAGGTTCGGGCCCTCTCGATGGAGGTAATACCCTACTTCTTGCTTGATTCATCTTCATGATATGAGTATTACAAGAGTTGATCTACCACGAGATCGTAGAGGCTAAACCCTAGAAGCTAGCCTATGGTATGGTTGTTGTTGTCCTACGGACTAAACCCTCCGGTTTATATAGACACCGGAGGGGGCTAGGATTACACAGAGTCGGTTACAAGGGAGGAGATCTACATATCCGTATTGCCAAGCTTGCCTTCCACGCCAAGGAGAGTCCCATCCGGACACGGGACAAAGTCTTCAATCTTGTATCTTGATAGTCCAACAGTCCGACTAAAGTACATATAGTCCTGCCGTCCGAGGACACCCTAATCCAGGACTCACAAGAGTCTCCTGAACCAGGCTTCAATGACGATGAGTCCGGCGCACATATTGTCTTCGGCATTGCAAGGCGGGTTCCTCCTCCGAATACTCCGTAGGAGATTTTGAACACAATGATAGTGCCTGGCTCTGCAAAACAAATTCCACATACCACCGTAGAGAGAATAATATTTCCACAAATCTAATCCGCTGACAACTTTTCATAACGTGACATCACACCACGGCCTGGTCATTATTCGAACCGTCTTTCTCAACCAAATTTGCCACGCACGCGCTTTTGCGAGGCGGTTTTATTGGCACGTCTTGTCGAAGCAGAGATCGTGTTCCCCTTATTACAGGATTCTCATTAATGCGGGTATGGGTAACCCAATCGTGCCTGTCGGTATGACTTCCTCGATTTTAGGCAAGTTCCAAATGGCCATGCGGAGGACGCTTGATATTCATCTTCTTTATAAAGAGGCCAAGGCATGTCCTTTTCTTCTCGCACTCAATTGAACCCTTCCCCCACCTTGAGTTCCAACACCCAAGGCTCAGGCTAAGTGCTTCGGACCTTCAATCATGTCCGGATCCAACCTTCAAGGTCGGTGGATGCCCTCCTCTGTTATAGAGGAGGACATCAAGAAGCTAATAGAAGCCAGGTATCTGACCGCCGAAATCTCGCATAGGCTACCTGCTCGAGGACATGTCATTCCCACTCCCGAACCCGCCGAGAGCATCGTATTCGTCTCCCACTTCCTCCGAGGGCTAGGCCTTAGTCTAGATCCCTTTGTAAGGGGGCTCATGTTCTATTACAGGCTGGATTTCCATGACCTGGCCCCGGATTCCATCCTTCACATCTCGTTGTTCATCGTCGTGTGTGAGGCCTTCCTCCACGTCACCCACACTTCGGCTTATGGCTCAAGAACTTTAATGTGGAGCCGAAGATGATTAATGGGCGACACGCAGAATGCGGTGGTGCCATAATAAGCAAAGGCGCCGATGTTCCATGCCCAAAGGATTCCTTCTCGGAGGTATCCAGCTTATGGCAACAGGAGTGGTTTTACATCACAGCTCCCCGCGGTACTAAGTGGGTGGCCAACCCTGCCTTCCGCTCGGCCCCCCCGCCACAACTGACGTCATGGATCAACAAGGAGTTGGACTGGGGGTCACTAAATGATGTGCCGATATTGCAGAGTCGCTTCCAAGATCTCCTCGAGAGAGATGTCAGCCTGGTCATGGTAATGCAAGTTATGCTAGTTCGTCGAGTCCCGCCTTGCAAACGTCGTCCTCTTCGTATGTGGGAGTTCAACCCGGAAGGACCGCGAGCTATTCAACACTTCCTTGGCATGACGCTCGAAGAGATGTACAAATTGTTCTTCGGATCACAAATAAAGTGTCCGGACACCACCGAGGATGCGGGTCCGAGCTGCAATCGTCCAGATACCCAAGTAAGTAGTTCTTCGGCCGAACACGTTGTCTCTTTATTTATCACAACATTGTTTTGAAAAGTTGCTCTTTGACCAGGACTGGGTAAAAAAGGCGAAGATGATCAGGTGTTCGGCCCCTCCTCAAGGCTCAAGCAGATCCAAGATCTTGGCCAGAATGCTTGAGCTCACGCCTTATCAAGCGCCCTCAGGGGAAGATAAAGGGGGGGAATAAAGAGGCTGAAAGCGGGCCTCGCTCATTGTTCATCCAAACCGGGGGAATTAGTGCCTCCGCGAAGGAGGATAACCGGGGAGAAGAATCTGAAATTCCTTCTCCCCAGGGAAGGAAGAGGACCGCCTCTGAAGACTTGGAAACAATGGTTTCCAAACGAGGGAAGAAACCTTCGCCAGGGGGTCCCGCCCCGGAGGGTATCCTTGCCGCACAGTGCCCGCAAGGGGATCAGCCCTCCACCGAGCTGTAAGTAAACAAAAGTACTCCATAGTAAACATATCCTGCTTTTATTTTTGAGGACAATAACGGAAGCGTATGTCTTGTAGTTCGGATCGTAGCCCTTCTCGACACAGTTCGTCTTCGGGGGATCTTCTTCCTGAGATGATGGAGAGAGAAACACCTCCCCATGCCTCCCCGCCTCATGAGGCGGGCGACCCTGAGGTATCGTCACAGAGGACTTCTCCTGATCCGCCAAGGCCAGAGGGTAACCCTTCGGCCACCCGAAGTCCGGAGGATTCGGCTCCTAAGGGGAGCAACATAAAGAGGCCGGGGTTGTCCGGTGCACGACCAGACGCACTGATGAATCTAATGGAGCAAGTAGCTATCTTAGAAGCGCATCGTACGCTAACGGGTATGGTAGTTGAGAGGATTTCGTCCGCCGAAAGCGGGTTGCATGAAGCTTTTATGAGCCTGCTGAGAGGCTTTGAGGTACGCAAAGTAGTATATATTTTTGACGGTACCGCACACCCTAGGTGTGCCCTATGCAGATAGTAGCCCCTGAGACTCTGGTTGCTGTAGAAAACGGCGGCAAACAGAGGATCATAGTCCCAGGTAATAATCATGCCGCCTTCATGTGCAGGTGGCTGAAGGTCCGGTGGCTAGCCGGACTGGTGAGTTTGCCGAGCTGAAGTGGCAACTTGATGCGGCAGATGCCGACATCGTGCTTGTAAACAAGCGGCTTGACGAGGCACATGATATGTATTTTCTCCGGTTATCAACACATGTTAAGAGGAGCATGATGCTAGTATCTTTAATATGTTGTGACTGTAGATGGAGCTGCCGCCGCGGAGACCCTTCGGGCGGAACTCGCCCGAGCCAAGGAACAAGCTAGGAAGAGTGATGCAGCCGCTCTAAAGGCGGTCGAAGAGCTGAGAGCCAAACAGGCTGCGCACTGTCAAAGCAAAGATAAAATAGCCAAGATGGCTGTTGAGTTGAAAGATGCCGCCGACCGTTACGAGCTTCTTGAAAAGGAAAGCGGAACGAAGACGACGGACCTAGATAAGGCCATGGTAGCAGCCAAGGAAGCCCGCTCTAAAATCAGAGCGGCGAAGGAGGAGCTACGTCAAGCCGGAGATATCGCGGCTGGGAAGCCCATTTTGTTGCGGACGAAGTTCGGAGATCCTTAGTTTGTCCCTCTTTATCAATTATGGAGTTCTGCAGAAGCATACGTGGATTTGGCAGCGAGTGCTGCTGATGCGGCCGAGTTTTTCAAAGATCAAAAAGATCATGAAGTGGAAAAGCTGTTCTGGTCACAGTTCAATGTTCCGGTGCGTCCGCTGCTGTTAAATGAGCGAATGGCCGAGTGGGCCGAGCTCCATAGGTTGTCCGGGCTTGCCATGAGGTCTGTTGTGGATCATCTTTGGCCGGAAGGACCACTGCCGGATAGTTATTTTGGCTTAGTGCAACGATTCCTTGGTGTTGTGCCGCATATCGACGCTATGAAGAGGTTGGCATGCATAGAGGGTGCACGGATGGCTCTTGCTCGTGTCAAGACATACTGGGCAGAGATGGAGGCCACCGCTATTGCAACCCAGAGTTCGGCCATAGGCCGAGTATCGGCCGAGCACTACTTTGAAGAAGTCTTCGAAGGCGCTCGTTTAATAGAGGCTCAGTGCTCGAAGAATATTATGTTCTAGTGACATGTATCCCCATTGTAAGAACAATGTTATTTGAATTATAAAGGTTGTGTTTATACTTTTGCCTGAAAGTATTATTATGCCTCTGTATGATTCGTTTATGTGTGTGTGTGTGTGTGTGTGTGTATCTATATATATATATATATATATATATATATATATATATATATATATATATATAGGGTGGGTCTATTCTACTACTGATTGTAGAATAATATTCTACAATAGGCAAGCCCCTATATAAGGTAGTTTTGAATCGGAGACCGACCCGACCCGACCCGAGCCTCCTTCCTCGACGCCCTCCAAGGCTACCCCGCCTCAAAGCCCTCTCCCATGGCGTGCCCGCTTCCCTCGTCCACCGCCCCGCGAGGCCGTCGGCGCTGGGCCCCTCCCACTTCCGGCACCGCACGTGGAACGGAGCGGGAAGCTGCCGCGACAGCTGCTGCACGGGATCGCCAACGGAGGCGCCGAGGTCGGACCCGGCCTGCCCGAGCCGGCCGCCGATCTCCACGGAGGACGCGACAGCCATGGCCGGGAGGTCAACGCCGACTGCGAAGGGGCCGACGGGGAGCTCAATGTCAAAGGGGAGGAGCTTGAGCGGCAGGGCGGGCCAGGGGAGCTGCGGCGTCTGCATGTGGAGGTGGAGGAGGAGCCCTGAAACGCACAGTGCGAGGCGGTAGGCCAGGTCCTGCTCGTGCCGCTGCACACCCAGCACTGCATCCAGGGAGATTAGCTCGGTACAGGGCACCGGGCGGAGGTGCGCCCCGGCATAGCAGAATAGCTCGAGCGGCAGCGAAATAGACTGGTAATAGCCTGTGTATCCCTACCACCGAGGTGTTCGACGGGAAGTACAAAGGTAGCAGTAATTGCAAGTACATACAATATTTAGGTAGAACTATAGAGCAGTTCAACATGCGAGCGAGGAAGTACCTGCTAAGAATTATTCCTGCTAGAGAGCCAGTACCATAGTTACACTGAGAGAAGTACCGAGTAGTTTGAAGTAGCGACTGAGGTGTCCTTTATGCTAATTTGGTACTCATCTTTTGCAGCTGCTACTTGGAGCTGTGGAATGAGCAAGCTTAGGGAAGTGCAAAAAAGGTTCTCTGTAGTGAAGAGTAGCAGTACAGAATATCTTGAAGTAGTAGTGCAGATACAAAATGCAAAACTAGCCTTAATAAAAATTGTGTAATTGAGAAGTACAAACCCTATAAGATGAGATATTCCCAAGAAGTACAAGATACATGTCGAAGGAAACTGACTTATGTAAAATAATTTACGAGCAATACAATTTAATCATTTTGAGTAATACAATTTTTTATTGCAGAGCAGTACGAAACTCGTATTCTATGGGTGCGGGGTTATTACGGGTTCCAACGTCGAGCACAAGCACGAGCTCCGTCTCCAGGGAGACGTGCGAGGGTAAAAATGTACTTCTCTTCATCATGGCATTCTGTGGCATTCTTTTTGCTCCAACGAGCGACAAGGAGATTGAATGAAATTTTGACCTCCTGAGTGGAGAATTACGGGAAGTACGAAGGTAGCAGTAATGGGAAGTATATACAATATTTAGGTAGAAGTACAGAGCAAGACAAAGATGCGACCGAGGAAGTGCTCTTTGAGAATTATTCCTGCTAGGGAGGCAGTACCATAGTTACACCGAGAAAAGTACCGAGTAGTTTGAAGTAGCGGTCTGAGGTGTCCTTTATGCTAATTTGGTACTCATCTTTGCAAATGCTACTTGGAGCTGTGGAATGAGCAAGCTTAGGTAAGTGCAAAAAGGTTCTCTGTAGTGAAGAGTAGCGAAGACATAATATCTTGAAGCAGCGGTCTGAGATAAAAAATGCAAAACTAGCCTTAATAAAAATTGTGTAATTGAGAAGTACAAACCCTATAAGATCAAGAAGTACTGAAACTGATATTCCCAAGAAGTACAAGATACATGTCGAAGGAAACTGACTTATGTAAAATAATTCTGAGCAATACAATTTAATCATTTTGAGTAATACAATTTTTTATTGCGAAGCGATCTGAAACTTCGTATTCTCTACGGGTCTTGAGGGTTATTACGGGTTCCAACGTCGAGCACAAGCACGAGCTCCTTCTCCAAATGAGAGGTGCGAGGGTAAAAATGTACTTCTCTTCATCATGGCATTCTGTGGCATTCTTTTTACTCCAACGGGCGACGAGGAGATTGAATGAAATTTTGACCTCCTGAGTGGAGAATTACGGGAAGTACAAAGGTAGCAGTAATGGGAAGTACATACAATATTTAGGTAGAAGTACAGAGCAAGACAAAGCATGCGAGCGAGGAAGTACTCATTGAGAATTATTCCTGCTAGGGAGGCAGGACCATAGTTACTTGAGAGAAGTACCGAGTAGTTTGAAGTAGCGAGACAGGTGTCCTTTATGCTAATTTGGTACTCATCTTTGCAGCTGCTACTTGGAGCTGTGGAATTAGCGCTTAGGGAAGTGCAAAAGGTTCTCTGTAGTGAAGAGTAGCGATCTGAGAATATCTTGAAGCAAGAAGTCTGAGATAAAAATGCAAAACTAGCCTTAATAAAAATTGTGTAATTGAGAAGTACAAACCCTATAAGATCAAGAAGTACGAAACTGATATTCCCAAGAAGTACAAGATACATGTAAAAGGAAACTGACTTATGTAAAATAATTTATGAGCAATACAATTTAATCATTTTGAGTAATACAAAAAAATATTATTGCAGAGCAGTACGAAACTCATATTCCACAGAAGTACAAGGCAAAATTGTGTTCTTTTAAAATAAATCTGAAAGCAAAGACAACTTATTCATTTCGAGGAGTACAATTATTATTATTATTATTATTATTATTATTATTATTATTATTATTATTATTATTATTATTATTATTATTATCGGGCAGTAAGAAACTCATATTCCACAGAAGTACAAAGGTACATGTGGAGGGAATTTGAGTTCTCTGGAAAAAAATTATGGGCAGTACAATTTAATCACTTTGAGAAGTACAGAAACTTCTTTATTGTCGGGCAGTAAAAATAATGTTTGTAAATTTCAGTAGCTTTCCAACGGTATATCATTTGCGCTATTCCGAGAAGTGGTAAAAGAATTATTATATAATTAATGTTCGTCTATTTTGAATGAATCTTGGTATTTTCAAAACTGCTCAAAAATTATGTAAAATTTGAAAAAAATTAATACACGAAAAAGATGTGAATTTCAGTACCTGCCCAATGCCATATCATTTGCATCATTTCGATATCCAAAAATGATCCATGATTATCTTTTAATAAAACAGATTTTTAGTATTTTCAAAACTGTTGAAAAACTGTGCAAAATTTTAAAAAACTTAAAACATGAAAATGTTTGTAAATTTCAGTAACTTTTCAACGGTATTTATTTTCTACATTCCGATAAGTGGTTAAAAGAATTTCGTTCGAAACACTTTTCATTCAGCTTGTGATGATTTCTGTTTTTTGAAAAATCATAATAAAAGGATAAAAAAAGTGAAGCAAGTTACAATATATACGAGTTGAGAATTTTCTGTAGCTTTCCAACGGTATATCATTCGCGCAATTCCTATTAACGGTTCAGAATCTATTAGTGAATTACTACGCAAGTACAGAAGAGCAGTACCGACTTTACGAAAAAGAAGTACGATTGTGTTATGCAGAAGAAGTACCAGATCTTTATTCCGGGCAGTACGAGATTATTGCAGAATATTATTCTATCATCGATTGTAGAATAGACGACATGTATATATGTATGTGTGTGTATATATATATATATATATATATATATATATATATATATATATATATATTCAGCGCCCATGCATATAATGCGGGGGTTTTCGTAAAAGCGCGTCTTCATACTTGATCCAACGTCTTGGTCCATTAAGGAGGTGGTAGCGCGGCGAACAAGGCAATCGGACTATATTGATTTAACACTTTCACTTAACCATAGGAGTTTGACAGTGGGGCTACTATATAGCCCCTGGTATTTCTGCGCTCGTCCCAGCACGGGGCGCGTATGTACGTGACCGGGAAAACTGGCCCTTGGTTAATGCGGAGGAATCCCGAAGATTCCGCTAAGTCATCGAGTGCTTGACCAGTATCGCGCTTTATCATGACAATCAGTTTTTGGCTTTGTCTACTGAGGTGCACATCCGGATGAACCAGGGCACAATCGCAGTAGTTCTCCCGGCACCACCTTAGCTGATAGAGCGGAACGTAAGGTAGCAAAACGCGGGAGCCAGGCAAACACAACATTTGACCAAAGACATGATTCGGAGCTGATGCATATAAGGCCAAACTCGCGACGCCGAACACTCCCTAAGGTATTCGGTCTTTACAACATATACCGGGTTGAGTAACGCCCTTGATAATGAACCCCGAGTGTCCAGGTACGTGCATTATTCTGACGTGGCGAAATGCCAATAACATCAGCATCCCTCTCGGTTATATTGAGTATCCGGAGGATGTGAAGCAACAAGAGACAGTAGAAATGGTTTACACAGGGTCTTAATCTAAAAACAAACCTTTGAGCGGGGCCTTGCTGCACGTCTGCACCTGTGTCTCTGTTGTGCCGTATCCTGGAGGGGTGTAGCACGATTATCATCTGTAAAAGAGAAAAACTTAGGTGAAAGTTGTCATGTGAAAAATTGGTTATTCTCAATAAACCATTAAAATTCAAGATAAGTAAGGTCGAGTCGAACTGTAGTCCTTTTGACATGCGAGAAGCCCCTCGTACCGCCTATGGGGGATAACCATCAAGCCAATCGCAGATTTATGTAAGCTGTAACAGCTAGTGATGCGCCGGACTCGTCTAGCCGTGTCCGCGGTCTTGACGACCGATCATTTATTCTGGTTGGAGAGGTCGTTTAGTGTTCCGATGTTAAAGCTACCACACGTTCTTCTGCGCGTAAGTAACGCTCAATATTTCTGCTAACTGTGATGATGCCGCGGGGACCGGGCATCTTAAGCTTAAGAGAAGCGTAATGTGGTATTGCCTTAAAACGAGCGAAAGCTGTTCTTCCGAGTAGAGCTTGATAGCCTCTTCGGAATGGAGCGATGTCGAAGGTTAATTTTTCACTTCGGAAGTTGTCATGAGAACCGAATACAACCTCTAATACTAGAGAGCCCGTACATCGGGCCTCTGAGCCTGGTATTACTCCTTTAAAGGTAGTAATTACTTGGGCTAATTCTTGTCGGGTCTATCCCCATTTTGCGGACTGTGTGTCCTGATATATCATATTAAGACTACTGTCGCCGTCCATGAGGACTTGGGTGAGATGGCGTCCGTCGATAATTGGTTCTAGCACCAAGGCAGCCAATCCTCCCTGCCGGATACTTGTCAGGTGATCCCTGCGATCAAAGGTGATTGGGCAGGCCGACCAAAGGTTGAACTTAGGGGTGACAGGCTATACAGCGCATGTGTCTCGGAGTGCATGTTTGCTCCTTCTTTCTGTTACGTGAATCATGTGCACTGTTTTGACCTTTGGTGGGAATTTTTTCTGTCCCCCAGTGCTTGGCTGACGAGGCTCATCCTCGTCTTCACTTGGTGTCTCCCTCCCCTTGTGTTCGGCGTTTAGTTTGCCGGCCTGCTTGAAGACCCAGCATTCTCTATGGGTGTGATTTGCAGGTTTATCGGAGGTCCCGTGGATTTGACATAATTTTTCTAGAATCTTGTTGAGGCTGGACGGTCCATCTCTGTTGCTTTTGAAGCTTTTTCCGTTGACCGGGTCGAGAGCCCCTGAATCTGACGTTTACCGCCGTGTTTTCTGGGTTGTCTTCGTTATTTCGACGCCTACTTTTACTGCGTCGTGGTTTTCCATTACCATCCCTGACTTCAGATGTGCCTGGGTCGCTGGTGCTACTACGGGCTAGCCAGCTATCTTCGCCCGCGCAAAAGCGGGTCATGAGGCTTGTTAGGGCTGCCATTGTCCTTGGTTTTTCTTGGCCGAGGTGTCTAGCGAGCCATTCGTCGCGAACGCTGTGTTTGAAAGCTGCTAAGGCTTCGGCGTCCGGGCAGTCGACGATTTGGTTCTTCTTAGTGGGAAATCTGTTCCAAAGCTTTCGGGCCGACTCTCCGGGCTGTTGAATTATATGACTTAAATCGTCTGCGTCCGGAGGTCGGACATATGTCCCTTGAAAATTAGCCCTGAAAGCATCCTCAAGCTCCTCCCAACTTCCAATTGAATTTTCGGGGAGGCTCTTCAGCCAGTGCCGAGCTGGTCCTTTCAACTTGAGGGGCAGGTATTTAATGGCGAGCCATATGGATATGGAGGATGAAGTCCTCAATCCAGACCCTAGGGTCTGTCGTTCCGTCGTACGGCTCTATGTTCACGGGCTTAAATCCCTCTGGAAATTCATGATCCAGTACCTCATCAGTGAAGTATAGGGGGTGTGCGGCACCCCTGTATTTGGATGTATCGTGGCGTTCGGACGGTTGTAGTGTTCGGTTTTGATTTTGTGCCGGAGCACGCTTCCTAGATCCATAGATGGACCTGGTCATACCGGAGTTTTGGCGCAAGTCTTCACGTAAATCATGTGTTGACTTATGTGCAGCCTCGTTAGCCGCCCTATCGCGGCCACGAGGTGGTCGATCCGGCTGATCGGCCGTTTTATTCTTTGGCTGTATAGGCTCTACGGCCTCATCATTGAACTCAGGCAACAGCTTGCGCTTTGGGTAGCTCTTTGTATGGCAACTACCACCATACTTTTCTTCAGTGTCGAGCACTTTGTTCCATCTACTGTTGAGCGTAATCTGCACGGCCTTAAGCCTTTTCTTTTACTTCTTCAGACTCCTTGTGGTGGCAATAAGCCTTCTACGGAGGTTCTCCTGTCCCACGTTCCTGTGTGCATTGTCGTCCGGACTGTTTTCCTCTTCGGAAAGAGGTTGATGAGCTTTATCCTCGGCGTCGACGTGATTGGACAGCGGCTCTGTACTATGTTCGCCATTTGTTGGTTCATCCTGCTATATCGCTAGGTCAATGTGGTCGTCGTTTGCTCCGGAGTCGACCGGGGTGTTATTTTTTCCTGCGCTGTTATCGCTGTTTTTGCCGAGGCGGGATTTGACACGGTGCCTATGCCGTCGCTTTGGTTGCTTCTCGAGGGAGATATCCTTCGCTGCATCCTTCCATTCCTCGTCATTGTTTTCTTTCGGTATATCCACCATATATATATATATTGTGTGATGAGGGGGCTGTCCAGCGCCCTGTGGGCGGTAGTTCTTGTTCGTCTCTTGCATCGTCGTCCATACCGTCGATGTCTTCGGAGGCGAAGTCGAGCATCTCGGTTAAATCGTCGACATTGGCTACTAAGTGGGTGGTGGGTGGGGAGTGAATTTCATCGCCGTCCGCCTCCCATTCTAGCCGGACATGGTTCGGCCAAGGTTCTCCTGACAAGGAGAGAGACCTTAATGAATTTAGCACATCGCCAAAAGGCGAGTGCTGAAAGATATCCGCGGAGGTAAACTCCATGATCGGCGCCCAATCGGATTCGATGGGCACGGACGCAAGCGGCTCGGAGCCTGTGGCCGGGGACGAATCCAACGGTTCGGCAACACGGCTCTCGTAGGAGGTGAAGTCAGTATTTGGCTCTATCGCCACTGAGAGTGCGGCCTCCGTGGCGGGGTCTATCCACCCGTCCTCAGATGGCGCAATTTGTTCCGGATTGAGGGCTGAAGTTGTTGCAGGTGTGATCTCCCGAACACTGTCCGACGGCAGAGTTAAGTCATGCTCATCGTGATTGTGTGGCGGGGTCTATCCACCCATCCTCAGATGGTGCAATTTGTTCCAGATTGAGGGCCGGAGTAGTTGCAGGTGTGATCTCCCGAACACTGTGCGACGGCAGAGTTAAGTCATGCTCGTCATGATTGTGTGGCGCACCTGACATGGGCTCGAATCCGTCGAAGATCAATTCTCCGTGGATGTCGGCAGTATAGTTCAAGTTTCCGGACCTGACATGATGGCCTGGGGTGTAGCTTTCGATCTGCTCTAGATGGCCAAGGGAGTTGGCCTGCAGTACGAAGCCGCCAAATACGATGATCTGTTCGGGGAGCAAAACCTCACCCTGGATCGCATCGTTGCCGATGATCGAAGGAGCCATCAAGCCTTACGGTGACGGCATAGTGGAACTCTCAATGAAAGCACCAATGTCGGTGTCAAAACCGGCAGATCTCGGGTAGGGGGTCCCGAACTATGCGTCTAAGGCGGATGGTAACAGGAGGCGGGGACACGATGTTTACCTAGGTTCGGGCCCTCTCGATGGAGGTAATACCCTACTTCCTGCTTGATTCATCTTTATGATATGAGTATTACAAGAGTTGATCTACCACGAGATCGTAGAGGCTAAACCCTAGAAGCTAGCCTATGGTATGATTGTTGTTGTCCTATGGACTAAACCCTCCGGTTTATATAGACACCGGAGGGGGCTAGGGTTACACAGAGTCGGTTACAAGGGAGAAGATCTACATATTCGGATTGCCAAGCTTGCCTTCCACGCAAAGGAGAGTCCTGTCCGGACACGGGATGAAGTCTTCAATCTTGTATCTTCATAGTCCAAGAGTCCGGCTAAAGGATATAGTTCGGCCGTCCGAGGACCCCCTAATCCAGGACTCCCTCACGAGTTGCCGTCAAGCCTTGCCTCCTGCCTGAGTCACCTCTGCGTACAACTGTTCCTGCCGCTTCTAAGCCGCCGCTGAACCGCCAAAGTTTCCAATTGCTCATCTTGCGCTGAACCGCCCCGTGCTAAAGTCGCGGGTTTCTGTGGCCTCGGGTGGCAGCTGCTATGGCCTCAAGCCTGCCTTCACTCTTCTTAGCAACAAGCCGCCTCCGCTGCGGCTCGGCTCCGTCGGCGCCTCCGCTACCACAGCTCGCCTGCGCCCTCGCCTATGAGCCGCCATCCGCTGTGGCTGTGCCTCACCGGCGCGCTTCCGCTGCTGTGACTCGCTGCGTTTAAACCACAGCGTCTCCGTCATCGCCGGTTTGCTCCTACGACCCGCCGGCCACTGCCGAGCCGCCGTTCCTACGGCCTCGACTTTGCAGCGAGCCACCGCCACACTTCTTCATCCGCCCAGCTCGCCTGCGCTGCTGCCGTCCCTCGAGCCGGCCATTGCCGGTTTACCTCGTTGCCGCAAAACATCTCTGTCGTGTCACCTTGCTGCCCCCGCGGCCCTGCGCTAAGTCGCCGGCCTTTGCTACTCAAACTGGGACTCGTTCCTATCCACCGGGTCAACTCCACTCCAAGCCGCCCTCGCCGCCGTGTCACTCGCATCTGAGTCGCCGCCTTGGCCTCACTGTACCTCCGCCAGGATCCGTTGTCGCGTTGGTCGTTGTCCGAGTCACCTCCGGCAGGCCACCGCGACCCGCCGGCCTTGCTCACCACCTCTGAACCAAAAACTGCCACGACACAAACCGCCATTGCTAAACCGCCATACGGCCCTAACGACTGCTTTGCCGCCCGCTCGCTGCTCTATGAGGGTCATTGTTACCTATTGTCTGCTAGAAAGCGAGGTCGAGACCCGCCGGTGCTCCCGTTGAACCGCCGCTACTATCCTCCTTTGCTGCGACCCTGCACCTCCGTGTTACACAACCCCGCTAGCCCTCCTCCCGCTGCCTGCTCGTTGTGGCCGGTCACCCAAGCAAAAGAAGGACTGGCATACTGCATAGAGTATACACTTGTGTTGGTCGCCATTTTGACTGCTTTCTCCAAGTTCCAGTATGTTTGTGTGTACAACTTCAATGTGCACTAGCGCTTCTATTGTCCCGACTGTCTCAAGATCCAGAGGCCACGGCCACCTCCTGTGCGGCAGAAGAGAGGAAGCAGCGTGAGCGCGACGTGTGGACGACGACAACGAACGGCCGGATGGCACGCCGAGTAGAGGCGCACAGCCGCGTGAGATATCCGGGTTATGGCCGCCATCATCCCCAAGCGTCATGGACAGTAGCACTGACAGACAGAACAACAGCACAGTCATAAACGTCCAACATTTCCGTATGTACACCAAAGTAGCATTCAAAGGCAATCAATCAACACGGGAGTTTCTCACGTGGAAACAAAGGGCTCCATTTTGGATTTTGGACTTTCTGGTCTCACGGCCGTGACAACAAAAGCTCAGATTAATCTGCTCGACAGGAATCATAAGTGACAGCATACTTCAGATATGAAGGGATCCAGAAATTACTGCTACTGCTAACAAGCCGAGGGTAATCTGCTATGTCATTGAAACCAAGTGCTACTACTCTACGTCCCATGTGCAGGTCAAAACTACAGCAGAATTTGCACGAGAATCAAGAAATAATACTATTACCTTTTGGATCAGAAGGACTAAGACTATGTCCAGCATTATCCAGCATCAGTATCCGCCTTGTCCGGCAAAAAATCAGGTGCTGTTTTTTCAAAGTTTTTCATCACATATATTAATTTATCCGAAAACAATTACTTTGTCCTGCAATATTTTGATACAGGATAATTATTCATGACAAGATATTGTTATAGCGCGGATATGGAGCGTGCGCCGGCATAATTTTGCACTGGCATTCCTCTGTGCCATGTTGCTCGACGGATACACGCGCAAGTTGTCACCCCCTCTGTTTGATTTACATTCATCCGCGCCTACGGCCGACTCGTGCGTTCGCGCCGGCTTACAAAGTCACGACCGACTTAGCTGTGTGATCCCGCGGACGATGTGTCCATGGTTGATTTCGACTTCACCATGGTGATCGTCAACTCTGCGGTGGATAATTTCTGGCCTACCATATCAGGCGAAATCCATCCTATATATTTTTATATTATATATTTCTTTCTTTGAAAGAGCAATTACTCCGGCTTGCAAAGTTATCTAATGCAGGACCCTAAACTGCCATATTGGTGCAAATTTAAAGGCCGTCATAAAATTTCCGGCTTAAAAAGAAGGATTCCGGTTCAAATTTCGGCTCAAGGGAAAGCTGTCTCCCACAAAGCTTTGAAGCTCTCAATATCCGGTTTAAGAATTTCCGGTTTAAAAGAATAATCTCTCGCAAGTTCGAGTTCTCAGGAAAAATTAAAGGGACAAAAGAGAGTCTGTTGCAAAGCACAACTCAAACATAGGTGCCCCTTGAGCACAGCTCACAAAATCATTTGGGGGCTTCCTGTTCAAATATAGGTCATATTCGAACCAAAGAGAACATAGCTGTCGGTACCCTCTTGATCGGTGCAATGCCAAGGCCATTAGGGGGCTTCTTGATCGTATTCGAATCATAGCTTAACCCCTTTTGGTCCGACTTTGATCATTTTCAAATCAGTGTCGTTAAAAAATTCTCAAGGTCATTTGGGGGCTTCCTGTTCAAACATAGGTCATATTCGAACCAAAGAGAACATAGAAGTCGGTACCCTCTTGATCGGTGCAATGCCAAACCCAATAGGGGGCTTACTGATCGTATTCGAATCATAGCTTAACCCCTTTTGGTCCGGCTTACTGATCGTATTCGCATCAGAAGCCTCACTTTTTTCTCTTTGTTTGGCTTAAGTTTGTTGAAAACAATCTTTTGGGTTCGTCTTGAGACTTTTTTGATCATATCTGAATCATATATGAGTGGTTTCTATTTAACCTAGCTTGACTTTGGAGGATAAGTCGCCAGTATATGACAATCATAAACATTTGGAAGTTTTGGCTTCTAAAGATTTGCTTATCACCCTTCTTTGCACGCAGGTATCATAAGCCGTGATGCGATTCAATATCACAGGTATGATATTGTTTATACATAATTATGTTTAAGCCGGCCCTGGCTTTTGACGTTAAGTCGCCAGGGCATATGTTGTTTAAACTCTGTGCAAGATTTGCACACTATGACTTATATAAGTGCTTAAGTCCAAGCTCATCATTAAAATTGATACTTCAAAATGATTATCCGTTCTAGAATTTCTCAAAGGCTATAAGCCACCGGGTTATAAAAATTCTGGCTTACAATGGAGGCGTATTAAATCTCCATCGATCAAGAGCCGCCGGGTATTTAAACTCCGGATTTACTTGTCAACACATAAGGTATTCAACGTTGCTTTGGTGCATTGGCTATTATTTTTATCAATGGATATGGTTTATTCTACAATGGAAGGAATAGTCCCGAGTCGCTGCAGGCTTACGACCCGACACTTGGGGGCTACATTATTAAAATTGAGATTACATCGAATATGCAAGTCCCATGTCACTACCAACATGCACCATGGCACTCGGGGGCTAATGCAAAGTCATTTCTTGCTTAACTTATTGAAGACCCGACTCATCACATTCTAAATGAGCCGGCCCTTGGGGGCTACCAATTGCTCCTGTCGAAAATTCAAGGTACACAAGCCTTAATCCATTATATTGAAAGATCCACTACTCAGTTGGTAGAGTACAAAGCTCTTAACCTTGTGGACGTGGGTTCAAGCCCCATGGTGAAGATTACATCATATGATGTTATTATCAATGAATCATATACAAAGTCCCATCTCAGTAATATCTTACTGAGCCGACCCTTGGGGGCTACACGTTGCTGCTCAAGTTTACATGATCATATTTACAAAGTGCCTGCTCATTATTGCATAATGACCCGGCCCTTGGGGGCTACACTGGTTGAAATTTTTATGAGCATAAGGCAATTACAAGTCCTAGGTTGCTGCAAGCATGACAACCCGACACTTGGGGGCTACAGGTGATATGCATATAAGGGAGGAATAACTTCTAATTCTCAGTTTTGAGCAAATCAGGTATTATATTATTATCGAAGAAATCTACAAAGTTTATGACCCGGCATCATCATAAGATTAACCCGACATCAGCAACAAGTACATGACCCGGCATAATTTGTTTATAACCCAACAATTTTGGCAATCATAAATCGGTAAGATCTACATCTTTAAGCCAGCTGAATATCAGTTCAATATTTCAAGTCCAGTATTTTTTCAAATCAGAGCATTCAAGTCCGACTCAAATGGACTATTTCTTATAATATTTCTTTATAAGAGCCAATGTCAGCAAATGGATTATGAAGCTGGCCTATTGACCTAGATTTTCCAAGAGAAAATGTCAAGGACTTAAGGATGATCAGGTGCCGGCTTACAAGAATATTTAACCCGGAGCACAACCTATCAAATTTGTTCTTGTGTTTAGATTGCAGATTAGTTTAACATGGATAAATCCAAATTAAACTAGGGAATAATGTCGGGGATATACCCCACGGTATGACCTGGCCGGATATATGACCCGGCCGGACTTGGCGTTTCATTGGCAACCCTCCAGAAGATTGGCGACTCATGTGTCTGGCGGTTCACTGGTGTGACGACTCATGAGCCTGAAGACTCATTGGTGACCCGACGGGTGTTTCAAATGGATGACAAGGCCCAAGGGCCAAAAGGACAGCTCATGTTATGGTGGACCGGCTTAAGAGGAAGACATAAGGAATATTCTCCTACAAAGGAAGCAAGACTAGGACTCCACTTGTAATTGAGTAGTCCTAATCCTACTAGGACTAGTCATGTAACCCGCCCCTTCAACTTATATAAGGAGGGGCAGAGCTCCCCAAAGAGGGACAAGCAACAAGAAACAATATCTAGGGCTAGACACAAAGGGGGAGCCGGCTTATGCGGTGACTCTCTCATGAGCATAATGAGTCCTAACCACAAACAGCATGTAGGGCTATTACCAGATGATTTTTCCCGGGGCCCGAAGCTGTCTAAGTTCTTGTCTTGCGTGTTGCCTCTCTCGTCCCGGTTAACCCCTCTCAAGCTACCACATAGATGCGTTGGCCTCACGACTAAGTCCTCACACTAGGACATCTGCCGTGACGTTTCCACGACAGAAGCCAATGCACCCAATTGCAAATCTCAAATCCAAGCAAGATCAATGACATATCTGCTAGAAGCAACACTGAGGATTGAGCAAAATCTAGCCAACTTAGCCAAGAACCAGGAGAGTTAGAGCAGATTGTGGAGGAAAAAATACACAACTTTGATGTCAAGGTCATTGAGATTAAATCTAATTTTGAACATCTTAGAGATGATGCTAAGAGTGGAGATGATAGACATGCTACTAAGATGTGACGCCCGGATCATTAAGCTACAGTAATCCCACGCTAATGATGCCACGTCACCACAGTCACTGTTGTTAACCTCGCGATGATTCGAAACCATTTCAAAATTCAACTCTCAAATTAATGTCAACAATAAAAGTTTTCAAAAGTTAAAACAAAAATGTTCGGGAGGTGCCATAATTTGCATATGTAAATATGGTGCAATATGCACATTTTTATAAAATGCCTAGATATTTTATAGTGGATGGAAACAACAAAACAAATAAATAAAAATGAAAAGCAGAACCTAACTAAACAAAACAAAAACAAAAGCATGCCCCTTCCCACGCCCCCATCAGGCCAACTAGGCTGGCCCACCCGCGCCTACTAACCTCCACCCGGTCAAACCCTATCCCACCGACACCCCCACTCCCCCACTCGCTCGCCTCTCCCTCTCCCCCCTCTCCTCTCGATCCCATCTGGATCGGGGAGGGGCCCGACCCCGTCGACCGCTGTCGCCCCGCTTCTACCTCGCCGGCGCGCCCGCGCCCGAGGAACCGCCGCCTCCCCGCCGGACAGGCCGTCCTCGACCTCCTCCTCGCCGACCCCCCTCTCCCTCGCCCCCTCTGCCCGATCTGGATCGGGAGGGGGCCGCCCCGACGTCGCCGGCGCCCTCGACAACGCCGCCGCTCACCGTCCTTGGAACCACCTCAACGCCGCGCCTCGTCGCCCGATGCCGTCTGAAGCTACTCCACCTCGCCAACATCGCCGGATCGCCTCGTTGCCGCCGCCCGAGGAGAGCTCGCCGGAGGCCACGACGCCGGACCTCCCGGCTGGCCTGCTTCCTCCTCCTCGCCGGCCTGCCTCCACTCCATTTTCGCCGTCTCCGTCCTCCTCCTGACGCACGACTGCCCGGACCCTACGAATCCCGGTGAGGCCACGGCCTCGTCCTCCCTCCTACCCTGCCTCTGCTCGAGGCCGACCGTGCGCACGCGCACCACCGCGTCGGCCACATCGTCGCCCCCTTGCCGTTCTTGGCCGTACCCCGCCACGAGGTGCAGCAGCTGCTGCTGTGCTGCGGCGGTGCGGCCACCACCACTGCAGCCCCCGCGCTCGCCCGCTCGTGCGTGGCCGCGCCCGCTCGCGGAGCGCTCCCGCGCCCCTGTCTCCGCCGTTCCTCTCGCGCGCCCCGGCTCCTCCTTCACGCCCTCCCTCTGTGGCCGCGCGCCCCGCCCATGACTCGTCCCCTTGTCGCTCGCGCCGTTTCCTCCTGCCCCGTTTGCCCACGACGGCGCCCCGGGCTGCGCTCAGCACTCCCTGCCCCGGCGGCCTCGTCCCGCCCTACGGGCGAGTGCTCGCTCGGGTGCGCCCGCACCCGCTAGCAACCAAACCCGTTATGGCCTCTGGGCCATTGACATGTGGGGCCCAGCCCCTGAACGTTAAAAAAAGAGTTTAAAAAAATAATAAATCAAAATATTAATTAGTTAATTAACTAAAATTAATTAATAACTTAATTATTTAGGTTAATTATGTTTAGTTAACCTAAATAACTTGTTAACCCAATTAACTACCGTTAATTAACTAACAGTCAATGACACGTGGGTCCAGCTGGACCCACAAGTCAGTTTTGACCCAGTCAACCACACTATTGACCGTTGACGCCACACCTATGTAATGCTGATGTCATCACATACTATTCTGGATAATGTTGATTTAAATTAATTAAATGAATTCCAGAAAATGATTTAAAATGTTAAAAATTAATATAAAATTAACCGTAGCTCGGATGGAAAAACTTTGTACATGAAAGTTGCTCAGAACGACGAGACGAATCCGGATACGCAGCCCGTTTGTCCGCCACACATCCCTAGCATAGCAAACACGCAACTTTCCCCTCCGGTTCATTTTATTAAACGCGAAACACCAGGGATACTTTCCCGGATGTTTCCCCCCTTCACCGGTATCACCTCATACCGCGTTAGGGCACGCCTAGCATCACGCTTTGCTTTGTCATGCATCGTCATGCATCTGTTTGCATTGTATTCATTGTTAGACACCGAGACCGACACCGCTACTACCCAGTACGACTACGGAGTTGAAGACCCCTCTCTCTTGCCAGAGCAACCAGGCAAGCCCCCCCTTGATCACCATATATCGCCTATTCTACTCTATATTGCTTGCATTAGAGTAGTGTAGCATATTACTGCTTTCCGTTATACCTATCCTGGTGCATAGCATGTCCTTGCTACTACTATTGTTACCTTTACCTGCAATCCTACATGCTTAGTATAGGATGCTAGTATTCCATCTGTGGCCCTACATTCCTGTCCGTCTGCTGTGCTATACTATCGGGCCGTGATCACTCGGGAGGTGATCACGGGTATATTCTTATACTTATACATGATACATGTGGTGAATAAAGACGGTTCAGCTCGTAGGAGCACTCACGAGTGGATCTTCATGGCGGAGCGACAGGGCAGGTTGAGACCGCCTAGGAGAGAGGTGGGCCTGGTCCTGTTCGGCGTTCGCGGATACTTAACACGCTTAACGAGTTCTTGGTATTTGATCTGAGTCTGGCCATTTGGTCTATACGCACTAACCAACTACGTGGGAAATATATGGGCACTCAACGTCGTGGTATCAGCCGAAGCACTTCGTGACGTCAGCGACTGAGCGGCGCGCGCCGGATTGGAACGTAAACCTGTTCTTGTATTAAGGGGGCTAGTTCTGCTTCCGGCCGCGTACGCAACGTGCAGGTGTGCTAAGGGCGATGGGCCCAGACCGCTGTGCTCTTAGGTTTAGACCGGCGTGCTGGCCTCTCTGTTGTGCCTAGGTGGGGCTGCGACGTGTTGATCTTCCACGGACGGGCATGACCCATAAAATTTTGTCCGGCCAAATGGGATCAAGCGTGTTGGGTTATGCGTTGCACCCCTGCAGGGAAGTTAATCTATTCGAATAGCCGTGATCTTGATATGTGGCGACTTGGAGTTGTACCTTGACCTTATGACAACCTGAACCGGTTCTTAATAAAACACACCCTTCCAAGTGCCAGATACAACCCGGTGGTCGCTCTCTATCAGGATTACGAGGAGGGGATCGCTCGGTAGGATTATGCTATGCGATGCTACTTGGAGGAATTCAGTCTACTCTCTTCTACATGTTGCAAGACGGAGGCTGCCAGAAGCGTAGTCTTCGACAGGATTAGCTATCCCCCTCTTATTACGGCATTCTCGATTCGGTCCACCGATATGGCCCTTTACACATATATCCATGCATATGTAGTGTAGCTCTTTGCTTGCGAGTACTTTGGATGAGTACTCACGGTTGCCTTGTTCCCCTTTTCCCCTTTCTTTACTCCGATTGCTGCAACTGCACGATCGAGCCCAGGAGCTGGGCACGCCACCGTCGATGGCGACTACTACCCGGAGGTGCCTACTACTACGTGCAGCCCACGGCGACCACTGTGAGTAGTTAGGAGGATCCTGGCAGGAGGCCTGCGCCTCTTTCGATCTGTATCCCAGTTTGTGCTAGCCTTCTTAAGGGAAACTTGTTTAACTTATGTCTGTACTCAGATATTGTTGCTTCCGCTGACTCGTCTATGATCGAGCATTTGTATTCGAGCCCTCGAGACCCCTGGCTTGTATTACGATGCTTGTATGACTTATTTTTGTTTTAGAGTTGTGTTGTGATATCTTCCCGTGAGTCCCTGATCTTGATCGTACACATTTTCGTGCATGGTTAGTATACAATTGAATCGGGGGCGTCACAAGTTGGTATCAGAGCTGACTGCCTGTAGGAATCCCCCTATCCAACTCCTTGGCCGAAGTCGAGTCTAGTCGTTGAAAAACTTTTACTAACATGGTTGTGTGGCTTACGGGCCCACGTCGCCATTGGATGGTATTAGGATCTTTTACTCCTCGACCTTTACTCGACTCGATCTCTCCTCTATTCGGGTTAAATGAATTTTACTAAATCTAACATTAGGGTCTCAAGTTATCACTTTCACCCGAAGAGCCCCTTATTATGCGATGATCGTCTCACGCACTGTAAGACCACGAAGATACTCTCCGCTGTTAACTCGAGAACCTGTGTTCGTCGCGTTTGCAATTCCCCTTCCACCGTAAACCCTTAGGGATAACTACTTGTAGTTGTTATTCTTACCGTCATCCCCAGTTGGTCTTGTTATTACAAGATACCCTGAAAAACTCGTGGTGGTTTCGATAATCCTTTGAGCTTACTGCCTCGCTGTTCTTTGTCACCTGAATACCCCTACGGTTAATTCTCGCACTTATCGAGTATCCGCTCATCCCCCATTTGTTCATGTGTTACACAAAAGTCTTCGAAATACCATTCGATATTCCGAAAATCCTCAGCAACCTATTGCTCTGTAATTTCTTGTTTGCTTTCATTATGATTAATCCCATAAGTATAGTAATCATATTGGCATCCTTTGTCACCATCATTTTTGAGTCAGTTGATTCAATACGTTGTGAATGTTCACAATCATCAGTCGAGTCCTAGGATTATCTTTCCGGCTCATACGTCATTTTGAACATGAGCTGGTTCTCGACCGAACTATCTGTCATCGATTGTGCCTCTGGTATATTCAATTGATCCATCCTTGATCAGAACGTCTGCTTCTGATCCTTTGTGTTGGAAATCATAATTCCTTTGCATTTAAGCTTTGAATTATTCAGATGATTCCATAACCTGTTGCATTTGCATTCCTTTCTCTTCTGGTTGAGTATCGATACTCACATCAGATCCTTTGTGGACCATCAAGTCCTGTGTTGGATTGTTATCCGACAATGTCCTTCACATTTGATCACTTTGTGAGTTCTTCCCCTGATACATAATGCCTTTGTTAAATTGTATCCTCTGCTTGGCCAACCATGCTCTGCTTTCGGGCTTGTGTTATTTACTCTTGAAACTTGTGGTATATGTTTCTAAGAAGCCCCTATGGGTTGAACATATGCCTTCTCTAAACAGTGTGAACCCGAAAGTTTTCACGAGTCATACTCTTACGGTGCTTCGCTAGATAAAATTTCAACACCGCAACTTCATCGAGCGTGAGAAGTGAATGAAAGGTTATGCATTGGAGAAGTGGGAGTCGACCTTGAACTTGTGTTCATGCCCATGGACACGATGTAGATCTTATCATTAAAGCTTCTCTTAAATTAATTATTCCTTTGGTATAAGTTCATCTTATATCTGGGATCCGCCTTTTGCAATCGTGGTTTCGACCATGTTCTCTTTTAAATACCATTTCTCGTGCGGTTTAAGCACTTGTCTTACGTAGAGAGCAATACCCCAGAACAACTACTACTTTGATCTGTCATCGAGTATTACCCCCCTGGTATCTCGAGATTATCATGGAACTGCATAACTTCTTATGAGTTCTTCATCAAGTGCTACATTCCCACTGATTCCAATTTTTCACGGGCTCTGAGTTATTAAACACTCAAAGACACCAATAACCGAACCGAGTCCGCACTACGGTTCAACAACTCTTCGGTAAGCTTCTATAAGTACGAGTTTGTACCCGATCACATCATTCCTAGCCTGATCGGCTATATCATTATCATGCTAAATTTTAACGGTGCTACCGGGTCCTTCTTCTCGGAGAAAATTTTCGACGGTGAGCTAACCTTACAATCGATCTTCCTCGTCATACCGTTTGACCTTGTACAGCAAGCTTGATTTCGAGTTTGTGTCGTACCCATGGTTCCAATGACTTCTGGCTTCATCATTTCCATTGACTTGATGTCATCGCCGATCAGTTACATCTTCTCGAAACCTCTCGACAAATGTGTCGTGATCATCATCAACGTTCTGGGGTCTTCCAAGATATCTATCGAATTCTTGATGTGAAATAGCATCCTTTGCCCTCGATGGTTTGGGTTATCATCCACAACATTATTGCATTCCCTCCAACACAAAAATTGTTCCTGTTTTGTGTTGTTCCTTGAGTTCCTTTCTATCCTACTTATGTTATGATTCTACCTGGAGTATTACCATCTTTGATGTCAAGAATGTTGTGAGGATTGCCCCACCTCTTAAGAAATATTGCTATAATGATACTTCTCACCATCACCATTCTTTCTTGGTCCTCGTGTTGATTCCAACCGGGGTACCCACAAGTGAACGGTGTTGTTTGGATTCTGCCCTCCTAGCAACCCTCTTAATTGTCGACCGTTCATTCTAAGACTATTAATTACTGAATCACCATTCTGACATTGGTCGTGCAACCCAACCCATATTTCGGGCGCACCTTTCAACCAATGTTTAATTGTGTATGTCTTCCTCGAGCTTACTTCCTTATATCATTTGATATGACAAATGTTATCTCCTTATCCACATAATTGTGGAGATCCATCTTTTGGATACCTCGATGAGTTATCACTGAGTCCATCAGTCACCTCCTCATCCTCTTCTTGATTTAATGATGAACTCTTGTTTGAACTTCGCTTCCATAGTTCATTTCGAGAATCTTCGATGTCTTCTCATCAATTTGTGTCGCACCTTTTCTCCTCGAGCGTCGTGAGTTTGAGGTATCCTGACACCAATCAGATCTGAATCTCGGTCAGATATGATGGTTGGAACATATTTCCAAGAGTTATAACAATGGTCTTTATGTGACCCGGTAAGGTGATGTCGTGCCTAGCACACCTGGCCGGAGGCCCTATTGTTATGGTTTCCTTTTCAGTCGGGCTATCATTTCTTCCATGAGGAAATTGTAAGACTTATTCTATAAGTTCTTCCTGATGGACCCTTTTTGTTTCCAAAGTCTGAACTTTGCTTGAAGACCATGCAATGCTATCTGGAAGCATGTTTGTGGTACTCTGATTTTCAACAAGGACATTTGAAGCCAATGCTAAATGTTTCCTGCTAAATTATCCAAACACCGTTATATGGGTAATGTCATGAAATTTCTCTCCCCTACCTGAAGAGTTTTCTACATTATATCCTGTCATGGATATCATGCTCTGCTTGTCCTTGGGAAGGATATACCCTTGAAATATGTGTTTAAACACATTTTCCTTTCCATTGTTCTGTTTAACCTGATGATCACATTTTCCTTTCCATAGGTTTGTTTGACTTTTCTTGTGATCTATATAGCCTAAGTAGTAATAATTCACTTCTTATGTAAACACCTCGGTGTACAACTCTGCCAGTGAGACCCTGTTACTTTTGTTGATGACATTTCGGTAACCACCGATGGGCGAGAACTTTGCCTCATCGGGTTCCGCCTCGTTCAACGGCAGAAAATGGTTCTCTTCGTCCCTCGCCCTTGGTATCGACGTTGTTGCCGACATAACCGACAGGCTACCCTCTGACATGCCTTGCTTGCATGATCACGCAAGACGTCTCCACCTTCTTACTTTTAACCCACATGGTGGGCCCATAACCCACAGGTCCACTGGATCGAAACCTGACTCTTCTTTACAACCCGGATCCTAATGTATCCTTTGCACCTGGCTTTGTATGTGATTCACGAGCTAAATTCTATGCCATTATTCTTCCTAGTATCAGACACAATACTTATTCCCGTTGCTTGAACCCCTTTCACACTTTGTTTCAGGCATCGAATGATTGACTACCCGTTTGAAACTTTGGTACCATCATATATTGCACTCAACAAATTCACTGAAATACAACTCGTGGGGTACCTTGTGTATTTCCCATTGAGTTCACCGTCAAATGCCCAACTTTGTGGAGATGCGTTCTTCCGGAGTTTTTCCCCTTGGTCGCGTTAAATGGGACGATGGAGATCCCGAAGAAAGGATGACGACTTGATCATGGTGACTTGAAGCAGAGAAATGAAGACATTAATGTAATAGATAAACCTCTTCGAGAAGAGCAACCAAGACCGAGAAGATTCATTAGAATTTCACAACCACAAATTTCCCCCTTACACCACTTCTTAAATCTCGGGACGAGATTTCTTGTAGTGGAGGAGAATTGTGACGCCCGGATCATTAAGCTACAGTAATCCCACGCTAATGATGCCACGTCACCACAGTCACTGTTGTTAACCTCGTGATGATTCAAAACCGTTTCAAAATTCAACTCTCAAATTAATGTGAACAATAAAAGTTTTCAAAAGTTAAAACAAAAATGTTCGGGAGGTGCCATAATTTGCATATGTAAATATGGTGCAATATACACATTTTTATAAAATGCCTAGATATTTTATAGTGGATGGAAACTCGTGCGTGGCCTCGCCCGCTCGCGGAGCGCTCCCGCGCCCCTGTCTCCGCCGTTCCTCTCGCACGCCCCGGCTCCTCCTTCGCGCCCTCCCCGTGTGGCCGTGCGCCCCGCCGCGGCCTCCTCCCCTTGTCGCTCGCGCCGTTTCCTCCTGCCCCGTTTGCCCACGACGGCGCCACGGGCTGTGCTCAGCGCTCCCTGCCCCGGCGGCCTCATCCCGCCCTACGGGTGAGTGCTCGCTCGGGTGCGCCCGCACCCGCTAGCAACCAAACCCGTTATGGCCTCTGGGCCATTGACATGTGGGGCCCAGCCCCTGAACGTTAAAAAAAGAGTTTAAAAAATCATAAATAAAAATCTTAATTATTTAATTAACTAAAATTAATTAATAACTTAATTAATTAGGTTAATTATGTTTAGTTAACCTAAATACCTTGTTAACCCAATTAACTACCGTTAATTAACTAACAGTCAATGACACGTGGGTCCCGCTGGACCCACAAGTCAGTTTTGACCCAGTCAACCACACTATTGACCGCTGACGTCACACCTATGTCATGCTGATGTCATCACATACTATTCTGGATAATGTTGATTTAAATTAATTAAATGAATTCTAGAAAATGATTTAAAACTTTAAAAATTAATATAAAATTCCGTAGCTCGGATGGAAAAACTTTGTACATGAAAGTTGCTGAGAACGACGAGACGAATCCGGATACGCAGCCCGTTCGTCCGCCACACATCCCTAGCATAGCAAACACGCAACTTTCCCCCTCCGGTTCATCTGTCCAAAAACGCGAAACACCGGGGATACTTTCCCGGATGTTTCCCCCCTTCACCGGTATCACCTCATACCGCGTTAGGGCACGCCTAGCATCACGCTTTGCTTTGTCATGCATCGTCATGCATCTGTTTGCATTGTATTCATTGTTCTTCCCCTATTCTTCCGCTTAGACACCGAGAACGACGCCTTGTTGCTACCCGGTGCGACTCACGGAGTTGAAGACCCTCTCTCTTGCCGAGCAACCAGTGCAAGCCCCCTTGATCACCGGATATCGCCTATTCTACTATATCTTGCTTGCATTAGAGTAGTGTAGCATGTCTTGCTTTCCGTTATACCTATCCTGGTGCATAGCATGTCCTTGCTACTACTGTTGTTACCTTTACCTGCAATCCTACATGCTTAGTATAGGATGCTAGTATTCCATCTGTGGCCCTACATCCTTGTCCGTCTGCTGTGCTATACTATCGGGCCGTGATCACTCGGGAGGTGATCACGGGTATATACTTGTACTTATACATGATACATGTGGTGACTAAAGACGGGTCGGCTCGTAGGAGCACCCGCGACTGGATCTTTGTGGCGGAGCGACAGGGCAGGTTGAGACTGCCTAGGAGAGAGGTGGGCCTGGCCCTGTTCGGCGTTCGCGGATACTTAACACGCTTAATGAGTTCTTGGTATTTGATCTGAGTCTGGCCATTTGGTCTATACGCACTAACCAACTACGTGGGAAAGATATGGGCACTCGGCGTCGTGGTATCGGCGAAGCACTTCGTGGCGTCGGTGGCGGCGGCGGCGTGCGGATTGGAACGTAAGTCTGCTCTTGTATTAAGGGGCTAGTTACGCTTCGGCAGCGTCATAGCGTCTTGGTGTGCTAAGGGCGATGGGCCCAGACCCCTGTGCGTTTAGGTTTAGACCGGCGTGGTGGCCTCTCTGTTGTGCCTAGGTGGGGATGCGACGTGTTGATCTTCCGCGGCCGGGCATGACCCAGAAAAGTGTGTCCGGCCAAATGGGATCAAGCATGTTGGGTTATGTGGTGCACCCCTGCAGGGAAGTTAATCTATTCGAATAGCCGTGATCTTGATGAACAGGGCGACTTGAGTTGTACCTTGACCTTATGACAACTAGAACCGGATACTTAATAAAACACACCCTTCCAAGTGCGGATACAACCCGGTGGTCGCTCTCTATCAGGGTAACGAGGAGGGGATCACCGGGTAGGATTATGCTATGCGATGCTACTTGGAGGACTTCAGTCTACTCTCTTCTACATGTTGCAATACGGAGGCTGCAAGAAGCGTAGTCTTCGACAGGATTAGCTATCCCCCTCTTATTCTGGCATTCTGCAGTTTAATCCACTGATATGGCCCTTTACACATATATCCATGCATATGTAGTGTAGCTCTTTGCTTGCGAGTACTTTGGATGAGTACTCACGGTTGCCTTGTTCCCCCTTTTCCCCCTTTCTTTACCCGATTGCTGCAACTGCACGATGGAGCCAGGGGGCGACGCCACCGCCGATGGCGACTACTACCCGGAGGTGCCTACTACTACGTGCAGCCGGCGGCGGCGACCGGGAGTAGTTAGGAGGATCCTAGGCGGGAGGCCCGCGCCTCTTTCGATCTCAGTATCCCGGTTGTGCTAGCCTTCTTAAGGCAAACTTGTTTTAACTTATGTACGTACTCGAGATATTGTTGCTTCACGACTTCGTCTATGATCGAGCATTTGTATTCGAGCCCTCGAGGCCCCTGGCTTGTATTATGATGCTTGTATGACTTATTTTTGTTTTAGAGTTGTGTTGTGATATCTTCCCGTGAGTCCCTGATCTTGATCGTACACATTTGCGTGCATGGTTAGTGTACGATTGAATCAGGGGCATCACATAAGAGGTATCAAGTGCCAAGGGCACCCATGTCTTCAGCTGCGTCAGTTGTAGACACGAGGCCTACTCACTCTGCACCTGTCGCCACTGCTATAGTGTCACCCCCAGTATCTACACCACCAGCTCAACAGACGTCAGCAGAAGCATTCACAGAGGCAGTTCTCTTAATGCCATTTAAGCACATTGGAGCAACAAGCCAGAAGACCCCTTCAGGAGCTCTAGAGGATCGTACCTAGAGTGTCATATATCACTATAATTTTTCAAGCTTTTTACTAACTTGTGCCAAAGGGGGAGAAAATGTATAGATCATAGGCTTCAAGAAAGAGTGTCTCATTCTTTTGCTCATTGATTGTTATTGGTCGTTGCTACTTTGTCTGTTTGACTTGTGCTATTTATTGTTTTATGCTCATGAGATACTACTTTAGTTGTGTGATTGATCATACCATGCTTAATGTGTGATCTATGCTTATCTCTATGGTTATTGGTGTATGATCATTCATTTATGTATTTGGTGATGCGTGCATGTTATTTCACTCTTATCATTTTGTGCATTCCACCAAGATGTATGTGACATGGAAGAGTGACCCATGATCCTAATCGATTGCGCATTTGCATTCAAACGCAAATTTTAAATAATGCACAAATTTAGGGGGAGCTCTTGCTTATCACACACTTCTCAAAGCGACGATGTATTCGATTCATTTAATCATTTGTCGAAGCTTTGATCTATATGTTGTCATCAATTACCAAAAAGGGGGAGATTGAAAGTGCAACTAATCCCCAGGTGGTTTGGGCAATTCATAACAACATATAGCTCATTGAACTAATATCCATTCAAGATAAATATTTTAGGATGTTCAATGATTGGCATGCCAAGGACTAGAGATGTGGACCCCTCAAAATGCTAAGGACAAAGATTGGCAAAAGCTCAAGACTCTTCATCTTTAATTTAGTGATCCAACATCACATTGAGTCCATAGGAAAGCCAATACTGTTAAAAGGGGATGAGGTGTTTCTTAATGGCTTACTTGCTCAAGTTCTTCATGATATTGCTCCAAAACCCTCGGCCAGTTTCTCATCCAAATATGTCCAAACCCTAAACTCCAACTCGGCCCCACTGGTTCTTTCTATCCGGAGCCACCGAGTTCATATGACATTGCCACTACCAGAAACCCTAACAGTCCAGCCTCACCGATACGGATCTCGGTCTCACCAATATGACCTTTACAACTCCATGTTATCAGTTGCAATTATTTCAGTCTCACCGAAATAGCAATCGGTCTCACCGAGATAGCTTGACTAACTCTATGTTGCTTTATTGCTTCACTTCGGTCTCACCGATTTGATGCAATCTGCGCCACCGAGACACAGTTTCCCCTAAGCCCTAGGACATCAGTCCCATCAAGTTTTTCCAGTGAGTCCCATCGAGATTCCTAACATTCACATTTTTGAACTAATCGGTGCCATCGATTTTAACCATTCGGCCCCACTGAGATGTGTCAAATGTCTGTAACTGATGGATTTTGTGTGGAGGCTATATATACCCCTACACCCCCGTCTCCATCTGTGAGAGAGCCAACAGAACTTGCCTACACTTCTACCATTCATTTTCTGAGAGAGAACCACCTACTCATGTGTTGAGATCAAGAGATTCCATTCCTACCATTTGAACCTTTATTTCTAGCCTTCCCCAAGTTGAGTGTTGGAGAGACTATCATTTCAAGCACAAGAGCAAGGAGTTCATCATCTACACACCATCTGTTAACTTTTGGAGAGTGGTGTATCCTAGAATGGTTAGGTGTCGCTTGGGAGCCTCCATCATGATATGGAGTTGACCAAGAAGTTTGTAAGGGCAAGGAGATCACCTACTTTGTGAAGATCTACCCGAGTGAGGCAAGTCCTTTGTGGGCAATGGCCATGGTGGGATAGACAAGGTTACTTCTTCGTGGACCATTCGTGGGTGGAGCCCCCATGGACCCGCGCAGCCGTTACCCTTCGTGGGTTGAAGTCTCCATCAATGTGGACGTATGATAGCACCACCTATGGGAACCATGCCAAAACTATCCGTGTATCCATTGTGTTTGCCTTCTCCAAAACCTTCCCTTTACCTTCATGAAAGTGCGTTATATCGACAAGAGGGGGGTGAATAGGCGATTTTTACAAATTCATCACAGAGGAATTTTAGGGTGAGGAAATTCCTAAGTCACGAACAACTAGCAATGGAATAAGTACTCAGAAGTAAGCATAACAGAGTGGTAGCACAATCGTCATGATGAAATGAAAACAAGCACTAAGTACAGGAAGCAGAAACACGGGACAAGCAGGCTGAAGATAAACTGACTGAAGAAATAGGATTGAGGAAATTAAGAAAGTCTTCACTCAAAGTCTTCAAATAGTAACGATCAAGTACAACAACTCAGTAATGAGGAAATGAAAGGGTTGAGGAAATAGAACCGGTTAGCTTGGAGAAGACAGTGATTTGGTAGACCAGTTCCAACTGCTGTGACATTTGTACGTCTAGTTGGAGCTGCTGGGTATTTAAATCCGAGGACACACAACCATCACCGTATTCTCCTTGAGCTAAGGTCACACAGACCTCACCCAATCACTCGTGGTAAGTCTTCAGGTAACTTCCAAACCTTCACAGACTCGGTCACTCGGCGATCCACAATTTCCTCTTGGATGCTCTAGACCATGACGCCTAACCGTTTGGAGGATGCATAGTCCTCAAAGGTAACAAGCGTCGGTTCCACACAGGAACAATCTTTTTAGGGATGTTCAATCACTTTGGGTTTGTAGGTGTTTGGGTTTGGGTTTTCCTCATTAGATGATTTTTGCTCAAAGTCCTCGGAGGATGGAACGCTCTCAATGAAAAGTGTCAGTTTCTTTCAGGGCAGAAAACCAGCTAGTAGTTGAAGGGGGCAGCTATTTATAGCCTAGGGAGCAGCCCGACATGATAAGACATAAATGCCCTTCAATGATATGACCGTTAGGTGGGAAGATATTTTGGCACAGCTGGCCCATAGCACAGCAACGGTCGGATATTTGAGCTATCAAATTCCTCAGGGCTATCATGTTCCTCACTTGAAGGCAATTCGCACTGGCGAATTCCTAACTACTCAGTCAGAACAAATTCCTCAGAGATCAGAAGAACTTCGTCTCTGTCACTGAAGAAATTGACTGAACTGTATGAGATTTCCAATGGCTTCACTCGAAGGGAATGGTAGGTGTAGGATTTTGAGATGAACATCATTTGGAAACTTTTCTTAGTTTTACCTCGACCCCCTTTAACAGTACTATGTTTCCTATGACTCAAGAAAGAGAAAATGAAACTACGAAAACAAAAGTCTTCACGCTTCATATTCCTCGCATGAATACCAAGTTTTCGCGGTCACACCAATTTCTTCACTTTCAAAGTCTTCAGAAAGCCAAACTCTTTAGTCGAAGACATTCATTTTTAGGGGTCGACTTTCTCTGTAAATATCAAACTCCTCATAGACTTATAAACATGTGTACACTCACAAACGCATTAGTCCCTTAACTTATAAGTCTTCAATACACCAAAATCACTAAGGGGCACTAGATGCATTTACAATCTCCCCCTTTTTGGTGATTGATGATAATATAGGTTAAGTTTTCAACGGGGATAAACATATGAAGTGCAAATACTGATATTGAGGAATTTGATTGCAAGATATAGAAGAGCTCCCCCTGAAGATGTGCATATGTGAGGAATTTGCTTTCAATAGCAATGCACATTGTAGAGTAGAATCAAGGAGATCTCCCCCTATATCTTGTAATTCATACACGCATATAACATAAGATATGAAGAATTTGAAATGCATGATGAAACATGGCAACTGATGTAATTCAGCATGCGTGCATTAACATATATGAGGAAATAGCATGCAGAAAACAGAGCAGAAGTATCAGACCACCATCGGTCTTAAGTTTACAACTCGATCCAACAAATCTTCAGAAGAACGAGAGTTGTAACTTAGCAAAAAAATGCCCATATATAGAGACCTGCTTGAAGACTACCTCAAATTTCTCCCCCTTTGTCATCAAATGACCCAAAGGGACGAAAAGTGAGGATTAACGCCCCTGAAGAATATCATCACAAAGCCGATGGAGGAGCGCCAGCGTCGTTGGGGTCGTTTGTTGAGTAGGGCCTGCCACAGTGTCGTCCAAGTCTTCATGTTCATCAGTCTCACGCGATGAAGAATAGAAGCTGGCCACCAAGTGAGGAACTTTGACCATCTTGAATTTCTTCGAAGGCGGCTGAGACCAGTCAAAGTCCTGCTTGAAGCCCATTTGCTTGAGATCTTCTTCACCATAGAAATGAGACAGAACAGCCCATGTGCAATCAAATACTTCATGTAGATAGTAATGGTTCTTCTTCACAGAGTTCTGCGTGATTGTCATGTTCTGAAGAATTGAACCAAACTATCGCTTGACCCATTTGTGGTTGCGATAGACCTTCTGATGAAGACTGAGGAGAAGCTCACGATCAGTCATCACCCATGGAGCAGTGCCTTGAGGATTTGGCTTTGAAGCATTTGCGGCAGTGTCATGAGTGGCAGAGTCATCATTGGTGGAGTAGGATCTAGCTTTGCGAAACTGGCACCCAATGGACGAGTGCCTTCATCAATGACAGCGGCCTTGCCCTTCTCATCAGCTGAGGAAATAGTCCGTTTGAGGAGTTCAATGGGTGGGGGGGCAAGTAGCTGCCATGATTGAGAATGTCAACCTTGTAGTTGATTGAAGACCTTGATCTGATGAATCTCATGATCCAGGGAGCATGAGGCTTCAATTCAAATGGTGAAAGAGCGACATTGGCCAAAGTCCTCATGAAGAACTCATGGTAGTTGATAGGAACACCATGTATGATGTTGAAAAGCAGATTCTTCATTATGTCGACAACCTCTTCTTCATCAGAGTTGTGGCCCTTGATTGGACTGAGGGTCTTGGTCAATATCCTGTACACAGTTCTAGGCACATAGAGCAATTCCTTGACGAAGAATTTGGTTCTTGGAGCTTGGCCAGGCTTCAAAGGTTTCATCAGTACTTGCATGAAATGATCAGATAGTTCAGCGTCATGGTAGATGAGCCTTGCACCTTCAAGGGGAGGACTGACTGGAATGGCATGAAGTAATTCAGAGGCCGGTGCTTTGTAGTGAGTGTTTTCAGTCATCCAGTCCAACACCCATGAATTCACATCTTCGGTGTTGCCTGTGATGTGCAACGTAGCATAGAACTGAAGAAATGAGTTCTTCATTCCAGTCACAGATGTCAGTGCAGAAGTTGAGCAGCTCAGCGTCATGAAGAACACTGAGGACTGGGGTGAAGCAAGGCAGTGACTCCATATCCACATGAGGAATGTGCTCATGGTTAAAGATCTTGTCTTTATCGAATAGCAGTGAAGAATAGAAGTTCATCTAACTTGTTGTCCAGAAGCGCTTGCGTCGAAGACGAGCAGACTCATAGGGATTGTATTCCGTGAAGAAAATGTGCTCATTGAAGAAATCATCAGGTTTGAACTTCTTTTTCTTGGAGAAGGGATTCTTGGGCTTGGGCTGAGGAGTGTCATTCAATGTCTTCATAGCCTCTGGAATCAAAGTCTCAGGAGCCGCAGGCTGAGGAATATTTGGTACAAAGTCATCAGCAGTAGCCTTGGTCTCCATCTCAACAGCTACATTTTCATCAACGCTAGTGGCTAGAACTTCTTTAGGTATAGTGAGGAGAGATGCATGTTGTTCTTCAGATCCCGTGTGAATTTCATCGGTCTGAACAGGGGAACGAGGAATCTGTTGCAGAGGTGTGAAAAGTGGTGAATTTGGGCGATGACTTTCCCAGTAGTCATCATTCATAATTGAAGTGGTGCACCCAATGTCCACATCTTCATCTTCCTCATCTATTTCTTCAACGCCGACCTCTTCAGAAGTGAACTGAGGCATGGGCGAGGATACCAATGGGGTTGAAGGGATGTTATCCACTTCAATTTCTTCATCCAACTGCTTTGTTGAAGCAGCAGAAGGATCTTCTTCATCTGATACACTGGGAATCACATATTTCTCACCAAAGGGAACAATCTCCTTTGATGGCATGCTTGAAACTGGAACATCATCTATGGGATTTTCATAGGAGCTTGTCAAAGTCTTTGCCTTCTTTGGTGCGGAAGACTCTGAGGAAGCATATGCTTTCCTTTTCTTCACAGCTGCTCGCTTTGCAGCATTGGTTTTCTTCACTTTTGATGTAGAAGGAAGGGTAGAACTTGTCGTTGGTGCAGGAGGAGCAGATTTAATTTGGTTCATTTTCCTCGGTATGGCCCGATGCACTTGCCCTGGCATTGTTAGTGTCTTCTGGCGCACCAGTAGATGCTTCAGCTGGCCTGGCTTGTTCTTCAGGCACAACACTAGAGGTTGCCCTGGGAGTTTTTCCAGCGGCTGGAATTTCTTCATTAGCCCTGGTGATTTCAGAATCATCAACAGTCTGATTGTCATTAGCTGTGCTTTTATCTTCTTCAGTTTGCTGTACAGAAACTTCAGCTTGAGGAGATTCCTGTTGCATTGAGGCTACAATATTTGAGGTGAATCTTTCTGCCATCTTGACAAATCTGACAATGACTCCTAGCCAATCTGCACGGTAGGCGTCAAATTCATCACTGAGGGTTTTGATCTCAGCTTGCATGGTCACAAGTTCATCAGTTCTCATTTTGACAACGTTCTTCTTCAGAAAATGCTCCTTCTTGTACTGAGCTTTCTTCAGCTCCCTGGCCTTTTAAAATTTCCATTTTTTCTCGCCTATGAAGGCTGTCAACGTGTGACTTTGGCCAGGTGTGAGCTTGAAGTTAGGCATGGGAGTGTTGGGGTCCTTGTGCCAGAGATCAATGAAATCTAGGATCAACTTGGGATCCAATAGAAGAGGTACATCTGTGCCTTTTGCTCTAGTGGCCCGTTGTTGTCTTTCTATGATGATTTCAGCGAGTTCTTCATCATCAGCTTCGTCTTCACTACACGGCACATGAAAGGCAACCTGCTTCTTGTGAGGACTTGGTCTAGTGCCTCGTCCAACAGTGGCCTTTGTCTTCAGCAAAGTTGGGCCTATTGAGGACTGTGAAGGACCTGAAGAACTTGTAGATGCTCTTGAAGCAATTGAGATGCCCGTGGTCCTTTGGCAGGTGGCGAGATGCGCAGGTGCCGAGGACTTTGTGGGAGCAGCTAAAGGATTTGCTACAGTGGGAACTGGAGCTGCTTGAGGAATTGGTCGTGAGGGCTTAGACGAGCTTGGCCATGAGGGCATTTCTGAGGAACTGGGCTTGCGAGCTAGCTTCTTTGGCATAGCCTGCTTGCTAGCAGAGGCCTCAGCAGCGGCAGTAGCAGAATCTTCATTAAGTTTCCTCACTGCGTCTCTAGCCATTTTGGCCAACTTGGCTTGCCGTTTGGCCCATTCATCAGGATAGTCCTCGCCACGCTTGAGGCTAGTGGGGCAGCAATTTGGCCAGGTGCCAATGGAGGTCTTGGGCAAGGAGGATGTAGAGAGAATTTCTTCATATACTTAGGAGTGACATATCTGTACTTCCTCCATTCTCGTGCCCATCTTCTCTCAATCTTCTGTATGTGCACCTTGCGCTGATTCTTGTTGTCCTTGCCATGTTTGGCTTCATCGGGAGTGCAATATTCTGCATAGATGTCATCAGGGATCTCAAACAATGTGTTTACTTCTGGTCTCTTGCCTCCCTTCCGAGGCCTTTTGCCATCATCCATTTTCTACAGCTAAGGATTTTGAACAATGGAATTCTCTGAAGAGGTATGTAACTTGTCTTCGAGGAACGCTGCAAATGAGTTAAGTTAATGAGAACCTAGTGATTCAGCAGCGGACATGAGTACTGTGAGCAGTATAGGTGCGAAGAATTTGGAGAGGTCATATGCGTTCTCAGAAGTTTTGCAAAAAGAACAAGTTTGAGGAATTTGACCAGAGATGTCTTGAGGAATTTCACTAAGCGTTCTTTGACTTAGGTTCTAGAGTTGTATAGATTGTAAAATCCACACCATTGAGGAATCTTGAAGAAAAACGTTGCTTAGAGAAACAGATCAAGAACAGATGCATGTGAGGTGTTTACGTGTGTGGTAGTTGAAGAATAAACACCTTTTGAAGATTTTGTGGAAATCACCAGAATCTACAAGGGCAGTAAAAATAAAATTTATTTACTCTTGACAAAGAAAACGACGAACTAGGAGTTGTAGATTGGAAGTTCGTCCGTTCAGATATTCCAAGCCGTAACTTGGTAGAGGAAGACAGCTAAGGCGGCGGCGGAGTGAAGATTTCCGCCATCGGCACGAGTACGACGGTGACAAGGTCGAGACAGTGAAGCTCTTCCTTACCGGAGATGATGGAAGTAGTTGCGGCACTAGGTCAGAGAGCTCGAGCAAGGGGAGTGAGTTTGAGCGGGGTAAATGCGGTCTGAGGAGGGTGAGGAGTATTTATAGCCGAGGTGAAAAACCGCTCGCCCGAGGAAAATGGACGAGCGTGCCCCTGACCCTTCCCAACCTAGCGACATGTGTCACCCACGTATAGAGAGGTGGCAATCATGTGAGATCATGGGTGAATTGATAAGTCTTATCGTGGGATGCAGAACGATTTGAGCGGCAAAAGCCGAAAATGCAGATAAGAATATTTTGAAGTTTCGTTCGCAAATTCTTCAGCTGACAAGGACACAGTGAAGATTTTGAACATGTTTCAAATAGAACACACATGAAGAATTTGTGAACAGAGTAGGTTGAGTTTAGCATAGAGGGCGACGGGTCCGATCACATTCACTTAGCAGAAAAGTCAACTCGAAGAAATAGCAATAAGTGAATGCTGTAGAGGACTGGAAACTGAAATATATATATATAGTCAATGAAGAACAACCATGGAAAGAGTGAAGACTCAGCAAAGTTGAAGAATTTGAACAACCGAGGAATTTTAGAAAAACAAAGAAAAATTCAAATAGAAGATTTTCAACTTTTGTTGGTGGCGTGACCCACCATATAGGAATGATGTTTTCAGACGCCGCGTACAATTGTCGTAGGGCTCTGAGAATCAAATTCTTTGTTAATTTCTTCACACTTAGAGGGTTAGTCTTCGTTGACTGAAGAAAAACATTACTTCGTGTGTTGCACATCTAAGCCATCAATTTTGCATAAGTGTTAGGATGTGTATCCTTTTTCAAAGAACATTTGAAGATTCTAAGATATTTAACTGACACCGCAACTTGCTAAATCTCTTCTCATCCAAGGGCTTTCTGAAGATATCAGCTAGCTGTTCTTCAGTCTTCACGTGCTCAATAGAGATGTCGCCCTTCAACACATGATTACGAAGAAAATGATGACGAATCTGGATGTGCTTTGTCTTCGAGTGCTGAACTGGGTTATGAGCAATTTTGATGGCACTCTCATTGTCACAGTAGAGAGGCACATTCTTCACATTGATGCTGTAATCCTTGAAGGTTTGCTACATCCATAGCAATTGAGCATAGCATGAACCAGCAGCAATGTACTCAGCTTCAGCAGTAGAGAGTGATACACAATTCTGTTTGTTCGAGGACCAACATACAAAGGAACGCTCGAGGAAATGGCATGTACCTGATGTTGACTTGTGGTCCACACGATCACCAGCATAGTCAGAGTCGGAATATCCAATGAGATCAAAAGCCGAGCCCTTGGGATACTGTAATCCAAGTGTTGGAGTGTGAGCTAGATATCAAAGAATATGCTTCACAGCCTTAGGGTGTGATTCCTTCAGTGTAGCTTGAAAATGGGCACACATGCAAACACTAAGCATAATATCTGGCCGAGATGCACATAGATACAATAAAGAGCCAATCATGGAGCGGTATACCTTCTGATCAAAGTCAATACCATTTTCATCAGTGCATAGATGGCCATTTGTGGGCATAGGAATTTTGACGCCTTTGCAATCTTGCATGCCGAATTTCCTCAATACATCCTTGAGGTATTTCTCGTGAGATATGAAGATACCGTTGTGCTGTTCACGTATTTGAAGACCTAAGAAGAATTTCAATTCTCCCATTATATACATTTGATATTCTTCACTCATCATATAGGCAAATTCATCACTATAACGTTGTTCAGTATAGCCAAAGATGATATCATCAACATATATTTGGCACACGAATAATTCATCATCATAGGTTTTTGTGAAAAGAGTTGGGTCAAGTCAACTGGGTTTGAAGCCTTTCTTCAGGAGGAATTCCTTCAAAGTATCATACCATGCCCGAGGGGCCTGCTTGAGGCCATAGAGGGCCTTATTGAGTCTGAAGACTTTGTCAAGATGCTTTGGATCTTCAAAACCTGGGGGTTGAGCAACATATACTTCTCCTCAAGCTTACCAGTGAGGAATGCACTTTTCACATCCATTTGATATAAGATGATACTATGATGGTTAGCATAAGCAAGCAATATGCGAATAGCCTCAAGTCCAAAGAACAAAGTCGAAAGTTTCATCGAAATCAATTCCTTCAACCTGTGTGTGGCCTTGAGCTACAAGTCATGCCTTGTTCCTCACCACAAGGCCATTTTCATTTTGCTTGTTGCGGTAGATCCATTTGGTGCTGATGATATTGTGCTTGTGTGGGACTGGTCGCTTGACAAGTTCCCAGACATTGTTGAGCTCGAACTGGTGTAATTCGTCTTGCATCACTTGAATCCACTCAGGCTCTAGAAATGCCTCATCAACTTTGGTGGGCTCTGTGATAGAGGCAAAAGCAAAGTGCCCACAAAAGTTAGACAAATGTGAAGCTTTTGAGCATGTGAGAGGACCTGGTGCGTTGATGCCGCTGATGATTTTCTCGATCTGCACTTCATATGCAAAGCGAGGATGAGCGGGTTGATGATGTTGAGTAGGCTCAGCATTTCTTCAGAGCCATTTTCCTTAGGTGCACCACCATGATGTTCTTCACGTTCTGGAATGACTTATTCAATAGATTCTTCGGTAGGAATGACATCCTCGGTAACCTTGAACTTGATGGATTCCTCAGGTGACTTCTCATCCTGTTGATGATGTGGCACGCAGTATCAATTGCCTCAGGCCAAAAATGAGGAGGCGTCTTGTATTCGTCAAGCATAGTGCAAACCATCTCAACAAGAGTCCTGTTCTTGCGCTCCACGACGCCATTCTCCTGAGGAGTATAAGGAGAAGATAACTCGTGAGTAATACCAAGTTCATCAAGATAGTTATCAAGACTAGTATTCTTGAACTCGGTGTTGGGATCTACGGTAGGGTGCGTCGACTTCAAATTAAAAAAATTCCTACGCGCAGAACAACCAAGAACATGCTACAGGAGATGGATCATAGATCGTTACCACTAGACGCGCAGTGCCGTGCAGCGGAAGAAGAGTTGGGGCAGCGCGTCCGCGTGGATCGTCTCCTCCTCGTCCGATCTCCCTTGAACAGACGATCGTCGGATCCCTCGTACAGGTTCGCCAGAGCGGTGCAGGTGCACCGCCTCTAACGGTATACGCGCGTGGAGGAGGAACGTCAGACTGCTAGGTCCGCTCACACAACCGGCAGCGAGTGGAGGTGTCTATTCGCAACACATGCAAACCCTAGTGACAGCACCGAAGCGATCAACCGCATGAGTGTGCAGCACCTCCACTTTATATAGGCGCCCGTCGCGTGCTCAACACTTGGGCCTTGCACGTACCCTAAAGCCCATAATTCTACTCAGCCACAATCCGAATACAGCTCGGATCACATCTGACCAGTGTCCTTGGATCCGGCCTCGTAGGTTCATTCCCTTAAGCGCGCGACCCCTAAGGTTCAAGTCGGCTTGGTCGCAGTTTGGATCACCTCCAAACTGCATGGTTGGTAACGGCCCCTAGCAAGGCATGCCGAACACCAAGCAGACTATGAATCTGGTTAGGCGAACCTGTACATCATACTTCTGTTCCCTTTGCCACACGATATATGTTGTTGGGCTCAAGACGAGTACGTCAACCTTGTGCTAGCCCGACCTCTTTCTCGCTCAAATGATGCTGACCATAAACCGGATTATCTCATAATCCTTGTCGCATGGCCATGCTTATCACGGTCAGATCACACGAGGGGCCCAGAGTAAATCTCTCCTGGTCGGAGGGGCAAATTCCATCTTGCTCGACCATGTCTCGCAGCATTGGTTTGGACAAGCCCGAAACCTACCTTTGCAACTACCCGGTCACGGAGTAGCGTTTGGTCGGCCCAAAGCAGGTCTGTCACCATCCCGAGTACATGTGCCAGCTCGGGTCTTAGGACATAGAACGTATGTTGTACTAGAGACTCATAGATGACATATCGCTGCGTCTCATAGTTGGGTCTGTCCGACTCAGACCTTATCTCGACTCGGATCCGACCACGTCGAATCCGACCAGATCTTTCCAAGTCCATATTCTCTGGTTAGCATCCAATGCTCCATGGCTAGTGAGACCGAGCCATCGACCGTGTCATATGCTAGTCTAGTCGGTTGCGCGTCCACACAACCCTTTCGACTAGGGACCTTTTAGGACAGTCATCATACAATGCATAGTCCCAAAAACAAGTCACATACTTGCTGATACACATCATTGATAATGTCCAAGGACTATCTTTATTCATAAACACATAGGAAATATCATCATACATGATTGCCTCTAGGGCATATCTCCAACACTCGGTCCCATTGTCACTTCTAATGTGCTTGATATTCACACCAAAGTTGGTTGAAGCCCTCGAGAAAAATCATTTGAAGACTTCATGTACTTCATATTTGTAAGTGACGATATGCACCCATGTGTAACGAGAATAGTCATCAACAATAACAAAGCCATATAATGATGCATCATTGGTGAATGAGGCATAATGAGTGGGGCCAAAGAGATCCATGTGAAGCAATTCAAATGGACGAGTGGTAGTCATGATAGTCTTTGAGGGATGCTTGGCCTTGGTCATCTTTCCAGCTTCACAAGCTCCACACAGGTGATCCTTGAGGAATTTGACATCCTCAATGCCAATCACATGCTTCTTCTTCGCGAGAGTGTGCAAGTTCCTCATGCCGGCATGACCAAGTCGTCGATGCCATAGCCAGCCTTCTGAAGCTTTGTCCATGTGTCGATCCTTGGAGATTGCAACCTTACCTAGACCCAATACCTTGCTTTTGCCTTTGTTAGCATAGCTGATATGCTTCAGATGCGATGGAGATAAGGCAGTGTGCATCAATAAGTTCCTGTCACCAGTCATGTGATTTGTACATCCACTGTCGAGGACCCACTCAGTAGCTTTTGGTTGATCATCCTGCAGATGAATTAGTGCAACTTACAAACTCATATACTTCATCAATGAAGAATATGACATCAAATTCATCGGATCAATTTCATCAAGCAATGGAACAGATATAGCAGTATGAGGACGCGACAAATGAAAATTCATTTCTTCATGATTAGCTTGCGTCCTTTCAAGCATTATTCAGGCCTCCAACAAATTCTTCAGACATTTAAGTTCGTCTGGAGACCTGACTCTGCATAAGAGATTAGTTCTTTTTCTTCACCACCCACATCTGGAGGGGTGGTGAAGAGTTCATCATTCTGGGAGCTCCATAAGAGAAAGGTTGCATAGATGCCAATCCACTTCGTTTAACATGACAGGGGTTAGAGTAAGCATATGAATAAGAAGAGAAATTCTTAGAGGACTTATGAACATAATGATTTGAAGAATAATGCACATATTCATAGCCCTTAGGTCTCTCATGCGAAACAGAGGTGTTAGCACGATGATGTTTATATGAGGACTTAGATCCATATGAGGAATTTGATCCACGTGAGGAATGTGGTCCATATGAAGAATATGATCTGGGGTTCCTATTCTTCTCAGGCGGTGTCATGATGACATTCACCTAAAGACTTTCAATGTACCTTTTGGGAACCCAAATTTTCTTCATAGGGGGACCATTCCTGCAGTTAGTGCCAACATATCTAGCAAATACTTCACCATTCAGATTTTTGAACATTTTATAGTTGGAGTCAAATGACTCATCGGAAGAATGTGAAGATTCACATGTAAATCCAAATAAAGTGGATGGATCTACGGGAGGTCCTTTTGCAGCAACCCATGAGGTTTTGGGATACTGCTCAGGTTTCTAGTAGGTCCTATCAGCATTGAGTTTCCTCTCAAAGGCAATACCCTCTTTCCCAGGGTTCCTGTTGAGGATCTGCTTTTTAAGCACATCGCAAAGTGCCTGATGACCTTTGAGGCTTTTGTACAGGCCTGTCACATACAATTCCTTCAACCCTGCATTGTTAGTGATACTAGTAGCACCCTTAGATGAGGAATTTGAGATAGCAGAGACATTTGAAGAATTTGCAGCAATATAAGCATTTGAACTTTCAGGTGAAGAATTAGCAGATTCACGTTCAATGCATTTCAAACATGGTGGAATGAATTCTTCTGGCGGCATCGATACATTGAGCAAGCAAAGAATCACGCTCCTTCTGAAGATCTTCATAACTCACCCTTAGCTTCTCAAGATCTTGCTTTCTTTGAAGAAATTCATAAGAAAGCTTATCATGATCAGATAAGAGAGTGTTATGATGACTCTGAAGGTTATCAAACTTGGACTGAAGTCTCTGAAGATTATCAGTCAAGGTTTGAGTGCGATACATTTCTTCACCCAACATATCATCGCTTTTGTCTAGCATATTTTGAACCTTTTCAAAACCCTTATGTTGTTTCACAGCAATCTTAGCAAGTTTAGAGTAGCTAGGCTTGAGGTTTTCATCAGATTCATCCTCACTTGATTCAGAGGAGGGATATTTGAGTACCTTGGCACCCTTTGCCAGGAAGCAATAGGTGGGAGCATAGTCATCATCGCTGTCGTCAGCCGTGTTGGGGAAGTCATTATCCTCGGAGTTGAAGATGGACTTGCTAACAAAAGCAATAGCGAGGGCTAGGCTCGCCACGCCAGATTCTGACTCCTCAGATGCCTCCTCTTCCTTATTTTCCTTAGATTCAGCTTCAGAGTCCATTTCCTTTCCAATGAATGCCAGAGCCTTCTTCGAGCCGCTCTTCTTGTGAGATGAAGACTTTGAGGATTTTGATGATGAAGACTTTGAAGATTTCTTCTTCTTCTTTGAGTCATCGGAACTGTAATCCTTGTATTTATTCTTCTTTGATTCCTTTTCCCACAGAGGATAATCTTGAATGTAGTGACCAGGTTTCTTGCATTTGTGGCACGTTCTCTTCTTGTAGTCATGGGATGAGGAATCTGATCTCATGTCATCACTTCTTGAGGATTTACCAAAGCGACCACGTCTTGAGAACTTTTGAAATTTCCTCACGAGCACTGCTAGCTCCAAGCTCAGTTCTTCAGGATCACCAAGGCTGCTAATAGAATCCTCACCTTCAGATTCCGAGACTGCCTTGGCCTCCAAAGCACGTGTTCTGCCATAGCTTGATCCATAGAGATCTCTCTTCTCAGCAAGTTGGAAATCATGAGTGTTTAGCGTCTCGAGGATATCAGCGGGATCAAGTGCCTTGTAGTCTCCACGTTCTTGTATCATCAGTGCAAGAGTGTCAAATGAGGAGTCAACCGATATTAGCAATTTCTTCACCACCTCATTGTCGGTGATGTTAGTGGCACCAACTGCTTGAAGCTCATTTGAGATGTCAGCAAGGCGATCAAAGGTTTGCTGAACATTTTCATTGTCGAGTCTTTTGAAGCGGTTGAAGAGATTGCGAAGAACATCAACTCAAGAGTCACGCTGTGCTGAGACTCCCTCGTTGACATTGGAAGGCCTATCCCAGATAAGCTTAGCTGTCTCCAAAGCACTCACTCACCCATACTGCCATTTGCTGAGATGGCCACATATGATATTCTTCACTTGAGAGTTGAGTTGGTGGAATCTCTTCACATCAGTAGCGTTCATGGTAGGTGAGGGAGTCCTGGATTAGGGGGTGTCCGGATAGCCGGACTCCTGGACTATGAAGATACAAGATTGAAGACTTCATCCTGTGTCCGGATGGGACTTTCCTTGGCGTGGAAGGCAAGCTTGGCGATACGGATATGTAGATTTCCTACCATTGTAACCGACTCTGTGTAACCCTAACCCTCTTCGGTGCCTATATAAACCGGAGGGTTTTAGTCCGTGGGGACGAACAACAATCATACCATAGGCTAGCTTCTAGGGTTTAGCCTCTCTGATCTCGTGGTAGATCTACTCTTGTACTACCCATATCATCAATATTAATCAAGCGGAGTAGGGTTTTACCTCCATCGAGAGGGCCGAACCTGGTAAAAACATCGTGTCCCTTGTCTCATGTTACCATCCGCCTAGACGCACAGTTCGGGACCCCCTACCCGAGATCCGCCGGTTTTGACACCGACATTGGTGCTTTCATTGAGAGTTCCTCTGTGTCGTCATCTTTAGGCCCGATGGCTCCTCCGATCATTAATTGCGATGCGCTCCAGGGTGAGACTTTTCTCCCCCGACATATCTTCGTATTCGGCGGCTTTGCACTGCGGGCCAATTCGCTTGGCCATCTGGAGCAGATTGAAAGCTACGCCCCTGGCTACCAGGTCAGATTTGGAAGTTTGAACTACCCGGCTGACGTCCGCGGAGACTTGATCTTCAACGGGTTCGAGCCACAACCAAGCGCGCCGCACTGTCACGAGGGGCATGATCTAGCTCTGTCGCCGAACGGTGTCCTGGAGGTCGCACCAGTGTCCGCTCCGGCCTTTAGCTCGGAGCCGACTACGCCGATCGAGGACAGGTGGCTAGACACCGCCTCGGGGGCTGTGATCTCTACGGCGATTGAGCCGTACACCTACCACGTCCTTTGCGAAGCTCATAACTCCAAGGTTCCAGACTCCTCTCCGGACTCCGAGCCTTCCGCGCCCCCGCCAATCGAACCTGATTGGGCGCCGATCATGGAATTCACCGCCGCGGACATCTTTTAGCACTCGCCCTTTGGCGACATCCTGAATTCACTAAAGTCTCTCTCTTTATCAGGAGAGCCCTGGCCGGATTATGGTGAGGAAGGTTGGTACGCGGACGACGAAGAAATTCAAAGCCCACCCACCACCCACTTTGTAGCCACTGTCGATGATTTAACCGACATGCTTGACTTCGACTCCGAAGACATCGATGGTATGGACGACGATGCAGGAGACGACCAGGAACCAGCGCCCACAGGGCACTGGAAGGCCACCTCGTCATACGACATATACATGGTGGACATCCCAAAAGATGGGAATGGCAATGGAACAATGGAGGATGACCCTCCAAGAAACAGCCTATGCGCCGGCGTCGGTAGCCGCTCTAAATCCCGCCACAAAGAAATGGTGATTCCGGCACGGAGACAATAACACCCGGACAAGGTGCCGAAGATAACCCCTCCAGCAGGATTCAGCGCAGAGGATGGAGAAGCCAGCCCTCATGAGAGAGCGGCGAAAGAGAGGTAGAGGGCGATAATTACATGCCTCCCTCGAAGATGAGGCAAGCCTCGACGATGACGAATTCGTCGTGCCCGAGGATCCCGTCGAACAAGAGCGTTTCAAACGCAGGCTCATGGCCACGGCAAGCAGACTCAAGAAAAAGCAGCAACAGCTTAGAGCTGACCAAGACTTGCTAGCTGATAGATGGACTGAAGTCCTTGCGGCCGAAGAGTATGGACTCGAGCGCCCCTCCAAGTGCTACACAAAACGCAGGCTGCTACCCCGATTAGAGGAGGAAGCACCCAAGCCTACATCACCAGCGCATGATACGGCTGACTGGCCACCTCGTGGCCGCGACAGAGAGGCCTCTCGGCCCTCAACTCAAGCCGCACCCCGGCGCCGCTCAAAAAATACCAAGGCGCGGGGAAATGCGCCAGACCTGCGAGATATATTGGAGGACAAGGCAAGGCAAACAAGATCGATCTACGGATCGCGTGGGGGCCCCACGATACGTGACGATAACTGTCACGCCGGAAATGGCAACTCCGGCCGAGCCGAAAACGGTAGACAAAGCTCATTTGAGCTGCGTCGTGATATAAATCTGAGGCGCCAAGACACCCACTATGCTTCACGGATGAAGTGATTGATCATCAAATCCACGAGGGTTTCAAACCCGTAAACATTGAATCATACGATGGCACAACAGATCCTACGGTTTGGATCAAGGACTATCTCCTTCACATCCACATGGCCCTTGGTGATGATCTACACGCCATCAAATACCTCCCACTCAAGCTTAAAGGACCAGCCCGACATTGGCTTAACAGCTTGCCGGCAGAGTCAATTGGTTGTTGGGAAGACACGGAAGCCGCATTCCTCGACAATTTCGAGGCACATATGTGCGACCACGAACGCCGATGACCTAAGCCACATAATTCAGCAGCCAGAGGAATAGGCCAGACAATTCTGGACACGGTTCCTAACCAAGAAAAATCAAATCATCGATTGTCCGGATGCAGAGGCCCTTGCAGCCTTCAAACACAACATCCGCGACGACAGTCAATGCCGGATTCAGAGGCTCTAAACCCGGTCAGCGGAAAAATCCATTTAAAAGGAATACTCCGGGCCCGTCCAATTTGGACCGAATACTCGATCGCTCGTGCCAGATACACGGCACCCCCGAAAAATCAGCCAATCACAAGGGGCTGCATAGCGATGACAAGGAGGAGCCCCGACCGCCAAACAATAGAGGACAGAAGGGCTTCCCCCCGCAAGTGCGGACGGTTAACATGACATATGCAACCCACGTACCCAAAAGGGAGCGGAAGCGTGCACTAAGGGACGTATATGCGATGGAGCCAGTCGCCCTAAAGTTCAACCCGTGGTCTTCCTGCCCGATCACTTTTGATCGAAGGGACCACCCCACTAGCATCCGTCATGGAGGATTCGCCGCATTGGTTCTAGACCCAACCATTGACGGATTTCATCTCACTAGAGTCCTAATGGACGGCGGCAGCTTCTGAACCTGCTTTATCGGGACACGGTCATAATATGGGCATAGATTCATCAAGGATTAAACCCACGAAGACGACCTTTAAAGGCGTCATACCAGGTGTAGAGGCCAACTGTACACGCTCAATTACTCGTGGATCCCCGGATAACTTCCGAAGCGAGGAGTTAATCTTCGACATAGTCCCGTTCCGCAGCGGCAATCACGCACTGCTCGGACGAACCGCATTTGCAAAGATCAATGTGGTGCCGCACTACGCATATCTCAAGCTCAAGATGCCAGGTCCTCGAGGAGTCATTACGGTCAATGGAAACACCGAACGCTCTCTCCGGACGGAGGAGCATACGGAGGCCCTCGTGACGGAAGTACAAAGTAGCCTCTTAAGGAAATTCTCGAGTCCGTCTATTAAACGTCCAAACACCGTCAAGCGCGCTCGGAGTAACCTACAACAAGACCGCCTGGCACGTTCCCAGCATGCATAGCAATGCGGCCCAAAGCCCCGGCCCTCGCGAAATTGTGAAACCAGTACTACACGTACATAATTATGCTCTGGAAATACCATGGGCGTAGGGGAAGGGGCGCAACCATGGCATGCCCAGAATGCGGCTCAACTGCACCAGGGGCTCCCGATTGTGTCATTCTTTTCTTTTCTCCTTCTTTTTTTACTTTCAGGACTCCGTTCTCACGAAGCCCTGTCCGGTAGTAGAATCGCCGAACACACAATGCAACAACCAGGGAAGCAGAAAGCTACGTCGAGTGTCCAGGTGGTCTCTGTTACGAGCAGTATACCTGTTTTACACACCATCCCGGCTTACCCACGGAGGGGACATGTTAAAAAGTCCCTCCCTTGCTTATCGCACTATTTGTATCGTTCTGCTCTTCTGCAGCCCTTTTGAATAAACAATACATAGCTTACGCCTATTATTGAATTCCCTTTTTCTATATATATATATATATATATATATATATATATATATATATATGTTCATTTACGACATTGTGCAACCGTACACTTTAGTACAGGCAATACACCGAGGCTTAAAGTACCCCACAATATGGTGTGATAAGTCCGAACACTTTCACAAGTGCGGCACCCTGAACTTATAGCATTATATGCATCGGCTCCGAATCATGTCTTGGGTCAATAGTTGGGTTTGCCCGGCTCCCATGTTTTGGTACCTTATGTTCCGTTATATCGGCTAAGGTAGCGCTGGGAGAACCACTGCGATTGTGCCCCGGTTGATATGGGTTAACCACCTCGATGGAAAGCTAAAACTGACCCGTCATGATAAGGCGAGAGCCGATCGCTGTTCGAGAGGTTTTCGAGTCCCTAAAGACTTATGCCGCTTAGAGCGAGGAGTCGGCATTGTCCGGCCTAGGCGTGGATAGCGCCCGAACTCGGTCTTCCGAATACTAGGGGCTTCACGAAATTTAAAATTATAGAATTCTATGGCTAAGTGAGAGTGTTCAAGCATTATAGTCCAGTTGCCTTGTTTGTTGCGTTGAGCGCCTCCCTCGAAGGACCCAAGAATGGGAACAAGAGCGCTCAAGTTTATCCCAAACACCCCAGCACTCGTTGCATGGGGGCTGAAGCCGACGACTCGCCATCTCTCAAATTTAATACACGGCCGCACAGAAGGTAATATTCTAAATTCAAAAGTGTTGCTTAGCGCATATGAACAAATTTTCAGCGTACAGGATAACAAATGCGAGTCTACTAAAAAATTACATCTTTGGAGCATTCATCCGCTATAAGGCGGGCACCCTTCAGGACGCCCTCATAATACATTCAGGCTTGCGATGCTCCTTGCGCGGTGGTGGTCCGTCCGTCACAAGCTTCTCAGCGTCCATCTTGCCCAGTGCACCTTAGCACGGGCAAGGGCCCTACGGGCACCTTTGATGCAGATGGAGCATTTGACGACTTCAATCCATGGACAGGCGTCCACCAGCCGCCTCACCAGCCCGAAGTAGCTCCCAGGCATGGCTTCCTTAGGCCACAACCAAACTATGAGGCCTTTCATGTCCTGTTCGGCCACCTTATGGAGCTCGACCAGCTACTTCAAGCGGTAAGCTTAAAAGTGCGGGTGTGCAGCCTCGACATCTTTGAGACCAGAACACCTTCTCCGTCAAGCTTCCCTCCTTGGCTCGGTAGAATGCGGTAGCATCAGACACATTGCGGGGCAGATCTGCGAATGCTCCTGGAGAGCTCCGTATTTGGGTAAGTAACAGATAATTCACTTTCACATGCTTGCTTTGCATATAGAATGCCTTACCCGCCGCTATCTTCTTCATCGCCTCAATTTCCTGGAGGGCTTTTTGGGCTTCGGCCGTAGCGGCTTTGGCGCTCTCAAGGGCCGAGGCGAGCTCGGACTCTCAAGTCTTTGAGTCACGCTCCAAACTCTCGTGTTTTTCCACGAGAGCCTGGAGCTCTTGCCGCACCTCTGCCACCCGCGCCTCCTGCTTCTCTCGCTCGGTGCGCTCCGCGGCCGCATTGCTTTCGGCCTTGGACACCGCTTCCTTCAGGGTCGCCACCTCGTTCGTGGCCCCTGCAGTATTCACGTTATTCCTGTCATCTTTTGCAACCACATCATTCAAATACTCCCATAAGGTATTACTTACCTTCATTGTCCTCGAGCTGCTTTTCGGCAAGTCTGAGCTCGTTCTCGGACCGCTCGAGGCTCTGCTTCAATGCATCAACCTCTGCAGTCAGTGCGGCAGAGGTCAGCAGCGTAGCTTGCATTCCCATATTGACATACTTATGTTAGGCTCATGCGTGCATCAGGGGCTACTGTCTATGCGGTAATATTTTTATATATCTTAAATACATACCTCAAAGCCTGTTAGAAGGATGGCACAGGCTTCAGTCAGCCCGCCCTTGGCGGACTGAACTTTCTGGATCACCACACTTGTAACAGTGCGGTGCTCCTCGTTGATGGAAGCGCTGTTAAGCGCCTCCATCAAATCATCCGGTGCCTCCGGTTGGGCCGAAAGGTCACCGGCGTCGCGATCTTGCCCTTCTTACGAAGGGGTCGCTGTCGGACTCGAACCCTTTGAAGGTTCGATGCGGAGTCCCGACGCGAGGCGGACTTGAAGCCCTTCGGGTTTTATCCCCTTTGCCTTGAGGTCACATCCGACGAATCCGAGAGCCGCCGGCGAAGCGTCGAGCCCGTCATAGGCGGGCTGCATGGTTATATTCGGCGTTAGAAGATGTTGTGTGACAAATGGAACGCCATGAGTTATTCTGGTGTCCAGACAATTACGGTTTCGCCAGGGGCTTGGTCCTTGGTGGCCACTCCTCTCCGCCGTCGTCGGCGTTGGCGGTGTAGTCCGGAGGGAGGGTCCTTCCCTTCTTGGACCCTCCGGCCTCCCCAGTTGGGGCGGCCTTCCTTTTCTTCTCTCCCCCCGCTGGGGGAGTGGCCTCTTTTTCCTCCTCCTCGTCTTTGCGGGAGGAGTCCGCCTCGGAGTCATCGGACGATGAGTCCGACAACACTGGCGCGGGAACTCCTTGAGTCCCGTGGCCTCCTTTTGGCCTTCTTCTCCGGCACCACGTAAGGTGCGGAACCAACTTAACCCGTCAATCGGGCGTCTGGCTGGAGTGTTACGGCAAGGGCAGACGGTTAACCTGTCCGGGCGTCTTACGCCAGATCTGTCAAAGGTGAGGGAGTTTTAGATCCCGCATAGAGTCAAACTATGAAAAAAGAGTCCCGTAAAGGGTAAAATAGCTTACCTCGCTGGGTTGATGCATAAGCTGAATCCGCGATCTTGATGGCGGATGCGGGAGCCTCGGCGCCCTTGAACAGCACCTTCCAGGCATCTTCGTACGTAGTGTCGAAGAGCCGGCTCAAGGTTCGGTGCTGTGCCGGATCAAACCCCCACAAGTTGAAGGATCCGGCGGATGAGCATAACCTGGACTATGTTGACAAGCTTGAGCTTCTTGTCCACCAGGTTTCGGACACAGGTTTGGAGTCCGGTCAGCTCTTCCGAATTACCCCATGTCAGGCCCATCTCTTTCCATGAGGTGAGTCATGTAGGGAAGCCAGATCGGAATTCGGGTGCCGCCGCCCATTTGGAGTTGCGCGGCTCAGTGATGTAGAACCACCCCGATTGCCACCCCTTTATGGTCTCCACGAAGGAGCCCTCGAGCGATAGGACGTTGGCCATCTTGCCCACCATGGCACCTCCGCACTCCGCTTGGTGGCCACCCACTACCTTCGGCTTGACATTGAAGGTCTTCAGCCATAAGCTGAAGTGGGGCTGGATGCAGAGGAAGGCCTCGCACACGACGATGAACGCCGAGATGTTGAGGATGAAATTCGGGGCCAGATCGTGGAAATCTAGGCCATAGTAGAACATGAGCCCCCGGACAAATGGGGGAAGTGGAAACCCTAGTCCATGGAGGAAGTGGGGAGGAACACCACCCTCTCATGGGGCACAGGGGTGGGGATGAGCTGCCCCTCGTCGGGGAGCCGATCTGTGATGTCGTCGGACAAGTATCCGTCCTTCCGCAGCTTTTTGATGTGCCCCTCCGTGTGGAGGAGGCCATCCACTTGCCTCCCGCCTCCGGACATAGTTGGAGAAGGTTGAGGTGGGATGTGCGGACTTAGGTATTTGGAGCTCGAGTCTTGTGAAATGGATAAGCAAAGGAGGAAGAAGGCGTGTGTGAAAAAGTGGATCCTTATCCCCTTATATGAACGGACAAAGCTATGCGTCCCCACCGGCCTGATAAAACTCGCTTATCTCCCAAGCGCCGTAATCAATGGCGCGGTTGGGTTACCCACGCCCGTAATGATGACAGTTGTACGTCTGGTTGGAGCGGCTAGGAATTTAAACCTAAGGACACACAGTCCCCGACACGCAGTCCTCACCGTATTCTCCTTGAGCTAAGGTCACACAGACCTCGCCCAATCACTCGTGGTAAGTCTTCAGGTGACTTCCAAACCTTCACAAACTCGGTCACTCGGCGATCCACAATTTCCTCTTGGATGCTCTAGACCATGACGCCTAACCGTCTGGAGGATGCATAGTCCTCAAAGGTAACAAGCATCGTTTCCACACAGGAACAATCTCTTCAGTGATGCTCAATCACTTTGGATTTGTAGGTGTTTGGGTTTGGGTTTCCCTCACTTGATGATTTTCGCTCAAAGTCCTCGGAAGATGGGATGCGCTCAATGACAAGAGTCAGTTTCTTTCAGAGCAGCCAACCAGCTAGTGGTTGTAGGGGGCGGCTATTTATAGCCTAGGGAGTAGCCCGACATGGTAAGACATAAATGCCATTCAATGATATGACCGTTAGGTGGGTAGATATTTTGGGACAGCTGGCGCATAGCACAACAACGGTTGGGTATTTGAGCTATCATGTTCCTCACTTGTAGGCAATCCGCACTGCCGAATTCCTAACTCCTCCGCCAGAAAAAATTCCTCGGAGACAAGAAGAACTTCGTCTCTGCCACCGATGAAATTGACTGAACTGTATGAGATTTCCAATGGATTCACTCGAAGGGATTGGTAGGTGTAGGATTTTGAGATGAGCATCACTTGGAAACTTTTCCTTAGTTTTACCTCTACCCCCTTTGACAGTACGGTGTTTCCTATGACTCAAGAAAGTGAAAATGAAACTACGAAAAAAAAGTCTTCAGGCTTCATATTCCTCGCATGAATACCAAGTCTTCGTGGTCACACCAATTTCTTCACTTTCAAAGTCTTCAGAGAGCCAAAGTCTTCAGTCTAAGACATTCATTTTTAGGGGTCGACTTTCTCTATAAATATCAAACTCCTCATAGACTTATAGACCTATGTACACTCACAAACGCATTAGTCCCTTAACCTATAAGCCTTCAATAATCCAAAATCACTAAGGGGCACTAGATGCACTTACACTTCAGATGCAATATTTACTTTCCGCTGCTATACTCTTAGAATTGCATGCGTAGGTTGATTGCTTGACTTATACTAATTGGTAAAATCTGCCCACAACTAAAATTGCGAAAAGGATATAATTTTATGTGGTCAACTAGTCTAATCACCCCCCCCCCTCTACACATACTTTTGATCCAACACGGTTCCCAAAGTAGGCGAGACACCTTGAAGTATGATAAACACCGCCGCAGACGATGGCATTCCCACGCCTAGGGAGGCGACGCGATGCATGCCACATAGAATTCGACGCGCGGGGACAGTAGAGTGGACCGCGCGACGCGGTGCTACGGCTCGAAGGGGCCATGCAGTAGCAGCGCGCAGGTTGGCACGAGGATGGGAAGATCTCAGGGCAGCGGAGTTGATGTGTGTCGTAGCGCTACAGCCCAAAGGGGCAATGCAGCTGCGACGCGAAGGTTTGTGCAGCCACGGGGACGGCCTCAGGGCAGTGGCGTGGACAACATGCCGTTGCACTATGGCCCGAAGGGGCGACGCAACAGCGGCGCGCGGGTCAATGCAACTGCGGGGAGAACCACGTAGTAGTGATGCTAGGGCCCGATGGCGTGAAGCATCGGTAACCTGTTTCTCAATCGATGGAGGAGCGTACTATACTCGGGGATAGTCTTCACAGAACCTGCGGAGGCGTGCACAACCGACGGGCCAGATCTGTCGCACGGCGAAGGTGAGATGGATGGCGGGTGGCTGGGTGATCACTCCGATCGCAAGCGAGGTCAGACACACCTCTCGGTGTAGGCAGGGTGGTGGCGGAGTCCAATCTGAAGTCGGTGGTACCTTCAGACGAAACAGGGTAGTTTTGCACTTTTGCAGAAGTATCCCAATGAGTAACCGTACCAACAAAGAGCGGAGGAGAGTATTTATGGAGGTGTTTTAATCGCACACAAGGTGTCACAGATCTTGTGCGAAGTGCTTCTTGAGCTTCTCCAAATACTATTACTATCCTGGGAAAACGATAAAATAAATATGCTAATAAAAAGAGGATTTAAAGATGTCTACTAATTAAGTAATAAAAGTAAATAACAAGAGCTTAAAATGTAAACCATGTTTCCTGCAATGAAGAGATTAGGTGTGGAGAGATTTTAGTTCATGGTAAGAATATATGAATTGTGCCAGTGCGACGGTAATACCAGTTACACTGTAATGTACTCATAGTATTTGACATAAACTTTCTGTAGGAGATTCTCCCTGGAGTCATGAAACTCCTCCACTAGGGGTTACATTTCATTCTATTGTCCTACTTCTCCATTGCCATAGAGTGGTCCTTTCCACAATTAAGGTCATAAGACCGGAACCAAGCATTAAGTTCAATGGATCACCGTTATCTCATATTGTCTTCGGTTCTCACAGATATCTCCACCTATAACGTCAGAGGTCACAGAGTTCCTAAACAATATGTGTCACATGTGTAGGACTTGAGATCATGTTGCCTAGGCCCTTAAATTGGACAACACGCATAGAGTTCACCACATTATAACAACATACTAAATAGATCATACTACTACGAATTCAAATGATGACATATTGGATAGGCACATACCAATCTTACCACTCACCTACATCTCACACACATAGGGGAATTACTCACACATCATAAGATGGGAATCAATCAAAAAGGAGATGAAAACCATATCGATAATATTGAGGGGATCCACAATGCAATGAAATGGTGCTCAAATAGTCTTTATCTCAGATGAGATGGAGTGGAGATTACAAGTTCCAAACCCTCTCCTCTCCTGTTCTAGATGGTGTGGGGGCGGCTAGGGTTCTCCTCTCCCCGTGGTCCCTTCACGAAAGTTGCTTGTATGTACGAGGACAGGTTGTGGGCACTCCAAACAACCGCTCAAATGAGGGCTCGCGGTCGTATGGAACGTCGTCTTTCACTCTGTGCGCCTGTCGACAACACTCTCTTCAAGAAAGTTGCTCCAGTTGGCTTGATTTGCAGCAATCCCCTTTGGTTTCCTTCCAAATGTGATATTTCCTGCCATCCAAAGGACAAAGTAGATTTTCCTCTCTATTGTTGGATTAGCATTAGAAATATACAAAGAATAACAAAAATCCAATGAAACCAAATGGAAATCACTATGAAAAACATCACAAATTCTCAATCCATCAACTCCCCCAAGCTTAATTAAGATTGGCTCGTCCACGAGCAAACAAGAAATCAAGAGAGTGAAAAGGAGCTTGGTTGAATATAAAGAAATTTAACGGCTCGAGAAAATACATCATATCCATCCTCTCTTATCCCACAAGATCATTACATTTGACATGAGAAAAATCTAATTTTCGTCTCCGTGAGAAAGGAAGAGGAGGAGTGTGATTTCTCTCTTGCACCAGGGAAAAGAAGATGCGGGCGTGCCAGTGTACTGTAGTACATAAAGAAAAGTGGTATGGGAAACAAGTATTTCATTTATCTCTTTGGATGAACAAAATTACAAGATCCCATAAAATGAATGCGCTTTGTGGCCTACTAGTGTTGCCAGCCTGACTCTGGCGGATGTGCGGTCTCCTTGTTCCTAGGGCCTCGAAAAGCTCCTGGTTAATTACTTCCATAGGTTGCTCCGTGAGATACCTCCAATTAAGCCATGTGGTCGTCTTTGTCGTCTTCGCTTCACATTCTCCATGCATGATGATGATGGTGTGTGTGTGGTGTGGGCGATGGCAAAGCTCGTGTCCTTGTCGGTACACGTGCCGCTCAAGACATGGCTTTGTGCTAGCCACGTCCACCCTCGTCGTCACGCCTCTTCGGTCTTGACAGCGTTGATGTAGTCGGTTTTGAGGTTGCATGGGTCCTGCTCTGCTCGGACTTCTTAAAAATGTGCGGCTTTGTCGGGTTACGCAAGGGGTTCGCCTCACGGGAGTATTCTTATGGAGACCGGCGGCGGTGTAAAACCAATGCTCGCTTGTATTAGCATAACCGGCGTGGTTGGCATCTCGCCTCGGCTGGACGCCGAGTTTATGGTGGTCCGTCAAGACAAAGGACGCCGCCTCACAGGGCCATCAAAACTTAGTGTTGGTGTAGCCACGTCGCCTCCTCGCCATCATGCCTCATCTTCATGGGCTCCGGGTTGTGAACAACGCCATGTGGCACGATCTTCTCCTCTGGTTCATGGATGATACCATGTAGCGCCATCTTCTTTTCTGTGTTACGGGTAGTATCGGGGCACGTGTCCTCTTCATGGTTCTGGGTCATAGGCTCCATCTTAATGAGGTAGACATCAATGGTGTTGCCCCATGAACTCCACGCCTCCGTCCTTCGTGACACCGACTTGATGATGTTGATGTTAGCGTCTTCCCTCTTGCAAGCTCTGCGCCATGATCCTCTGTGGTATCGGGTTGATGATGTTGGTGATGGGCGTCATCTTGGTGAGCTATGCGCTGCCATCCACCACGGCACGATGGCGGCATCCTCTCCAGCTCCATGCCTTCGTCCTCGACGACGCTAGCTTGATGAAGAAGATGACAGGCGTCGTCCTATCGAGCTTCGTCCATCCACCGTAGCATGGTAGCGGCATACGCGCAAGCTCCGCTTCTCCGTCCTCCATGGCATCGGATTGATGATGTTGACATTGGCTTCGTCATGGTGAACTCCGTGGCGCCACCCACCGCGGCACGGCGGTGGCATCCTCGTGAGCCTCCGCGCCTTCGTCCTCCATGGCGCCAGCCTGATGAAGAAGACGACGGGCATCGTCCTAGCGAGCTCCGTCCTTTCATCGCGGCACAGTGACGGCATCCTCGCTAGCCTCCATGCCTTCGTCCTCCATGGCGCCGGCTTGATGAAGAAGACTACGGGCGTCGTCCTAGCGAGCTCCTTATTTCCATCCTCCACGGCATGCGGCGGCATCCACGTGAGCTCCATGCCACCGTCTTCTCTGGCGCCGTCGTGAAGAAGAAGAAGATGACAGGCGTCGCCCGGGCCACCTCCGTGTCGCCATCCTGCACGGCACCATCTTAACGAAGTAAATATCGGCGGCGTCCCTCTAGCTCCATGATGCCATCCTCCGTGACATAGCGGCAACCTACATGTGAGCTCCACGCCGCAGTCCTCTGCGGCATCGGGTTGATGATGTTGGCGATGGGCCTGGCGGTGTCGATGTAGTATCCTGTTCTGGCGGCGGCGTCCACCACCTCCATTGCACGTGGTACGAGAAAAGCACCGCTTCCTCTGCGCTCCGCCGGGCGCATCGTCCATCGTCTAAGAAGAGCACTGCATCGTCCTTGGACACATCCGCGGGGTGCATCGCCCGCCACCTCCATTCCACTTGTACGAGAAGAGCGCCGCATCGTTCGTCGCCACAATCCGCTAAGCGCGTCGTACATGGTCTCGATTGTACCTAGTACGTAGGAAAAAATACGTACATAACATAAAGAGAAGAGGGCATGCTAGCTCAGAAAACAATGATACAACGCCCCATGGTTGTCACCGTCGGTGTATCCGCCAAGAGACTCTGAAGGCGCCACCGCGCTCCTCCTTGGCGCATGTATTGTGGTGTGAGGACCCCGATCCTAAGTCACACCGATCTAGCATGTAACACATCATATCACTTTGCGGCCTCGCGCATGGTATTCCCATGGGTGCCACCTTACCTGGCCCGGGACGCTTCCGCCTTTTGCCCATGTATATGGTAGTGTCGCTAGCATCCATATGGCAGAGAACCCGGGCCGACATGACTGGTCGTAAACCCAAAGTGGCACTAACTTACAGGGACATGCATACATCACCCAGCATCGAACGTGTCGGTCATCAGTGAGTGAACCCGGGCTGTAGCAAGCTAACAGGACTCCGGTAGACACCGCGTGACATTTACCCGTAGGGACAGACACAGGAACGAAGGACACATGCCGGCCAGTCTAAGTGTTCCGGAGCAGTAGCAAGCTACCATGGCTCAGTGGAAGCACTAGGAGACATTTCCCGGTAAGAGAGGCTACCAAGGATAAACAACTAGGTTGTCGGATCCCACACATACCAAGCATTTCAAATCATACACACAATATGCTCTATATGTGCAAATACAACATGGCATCACAACAAAACTCTACGAATCAAAGTATTTATTCATTAGGCTCCGAGGAGCCAGATATTACAAACTTGGGTCTGATGACCCAGCATTCAAGTCATACAAGCAACAAGCACATGCAGAAGCTTAACTTGTCTGAGTACAGACAACTACAAATGAAGAAGGCCGAGAAGCCTGACTATCTACAAGACACTCCCAACGGCACAAGATCGTCGCTGAGGTAACAAGCTAAATGTCGAAGTCCACGTGGAACTACTAGTGAGACTGAAGTCTCTCTGAAAAAGATAAATTAAGCAAACGTGAGTACAAATGTACCTAGCAAGACTTACATCACAACTAACTACAATGCATCAGTATCAACAAAGGGGGTGGTGGAGTTTAACTGCAGCAAGCCATCTTTGACTCGGTGGCTATCCTGAACTACGCCTGCAAGTAACTCTTTTGAGGTGGCGCACACGAGTCCACATATTCACCAATCAATACACCACTATGGATCCGCTCCCGTCTCCCTACGAGAACGCCATCCATAGCACTCATGCTTATCTTGCGCATTTTAGAGTATCCACTTTCACTTGTCTATGAACTGTATAGGCAACCTAGAAGTCCTTTACCGCGGATGCAGCTATTCGAATAGATGATGTTTACCCTACAGGGGTTTACTTCTTCACACACACTCTCACCACTTATCGTCGTTTACACGACATGTGCACGACAACCTTCAAGCGGAAGCCCAGTGAGGGTGTCGACCACGACCTGACTAACCACACAAGTCTATAGCCCAGGTTTATCGCCTATTCGGGTTCCATCGGCAAGGAGATCCGGCCGGGGTTTCACTCACGGCCCCAAACGACGAGAGCAGGGTTCCCGAGGCACCAAACAGGCGTACCGGTACACTGTGCCTCGTGTCTCTATCGCTATAGCCCACCTCTAGGGTCAGCGCTACGCAGGGCCCCCAACACATATCCTACAAACACTAGAAACTAGTTGCAACTGGACAGAGATCAAGGCGTTTAATAAGTCGAGAGGAGCACTTAAGCATTCCAATGCGTGGTAGTAGCTGTTCTTGGATCACAAACACAGAACTCGGTTCTTGAGGACGGTTTTAATGAGACAACCCACCATGTACTCCTACATGGCCTCTCACCGCTACATTTACCAAATCATGTTCACACACTTAGCTCTCAACAGTAGGACATGTTCACCACATTACAATTCATCCCCGATGAATCAGACCTGACTCAACTCTAAGCAGTAGCAGGCATGACAACAAGAATGAATGAGTAGGCACATCAGGGCTCAAACAACTCCTACTCATGCTAGTGGGTTTCATTTATCTACTGTGGCAATGACAGGTCATGCAGAGGAAAGGGGTTCAACTACCGCAGCATGTAACAGTTGAAGTGTTGTTGTCCTAATGCAGTAAAATAGAGCAAAAGCGAGCAAGTGGGATTGTACTGGAATGAACAAGGGGCTTTTTCTTGTCTGACACTTCTGAAGATAGTATATTTCTTCATCGATCTCATCGGCGGAACAACGTCTACTAAGAGGATCAAATACCAGCAACAGAGAAGAAACACCATCAAATGCAATGCAACAATATGATGCATGATAATGACATAGCAATATGCTGTTGATTGAGCTAATGAAGCTAGCAACGATTTAAATGAAGTTGGTTTGAACCCAAGGTTCAAATTCAAACTCCACATGTGGTTATTTAAATGTCATTTAATTGATTTGACCTGATCAGCAGGTATAAGTTGTTCAAACATGCATGAAAATGGTACAGATGGAAAGATAGGATTTTTTTATCTAATTTATTTCATTCTGAGTTATCTATGAATTTCTATGATTTTTAGAAGTTTTAATTATTTTCTGGATTTTCCTGATTATTGAAAATGCCAGAAAAGCCTTCTTCTTGTCGGCAAAGTCAATGATGACATCGGCAGGTCAAGCGGCCGGTCCAGTCAAACCCGACGGTGGGGCCTACATATGTCAGCCACAATGACTAACAGGGTTTAGTTAAAACCTAACTAGCAGTTAACATGGCTGGGGCCCAGTTGTGAGTGGGTCAAGGGGGTTAACTAACTAGTAATTGGCCCTAATGATGGTGCCACGTCAGCGGCTGCCGGGATTAGTCGCCGGCGACCAAACAGAGCAGCGGAGGCCCTCGGAACGATACCACAGGCGTCGGCTAGGCGCGTGGCTTGGTCCTACGGCCAGCTGGAAGAGTGCCGAGTCCAACGGTGCAGGTGGTTGAGCGTGCGGTGGCCGGGAACGATGCCGGCGAGTGTTTGGGCAGTGGTCGGAGCTCGGATGATGACGGATTCGTCGCTACGGTGTGCAAAACGAGCGGTTATCTACACCCAAGATACCTATGCATGCCGACATGCCCTTTGGACACACTGGCACGACCAAATGGTCGCCGGAGCAACGCCGGCGACGGGCCCGAGCGGCGGCTGGATTTGGCCACGGTAGAAATCGTGGCTAGAGAGCGAGAGGAGCAGCGGGGTTACGGGGGAAAGGACCGGCAGCTCACATCGCATCGTATAGAGTGCTCGGGGGCTCGGGGGAGGCTCTGTAGTCCGCGGGGCGGTGATCGCGATCTCTGGCGTCCGAGCTTGAGGGCGACGGCGTAGTCGACGCTGTGGAGCGTTCGGGCTTGCGCGAGCCGATGGAGAGGTTGAAGGAGAGATGAAGAAGTCGGGGGCATGTCCATGGGGCAGGGGGAGAGCGGTGGGCACGGTGGTTCTTGTCGGCGCTCTCGGACGCGAGCGAGGAGAGCAGGGGAGAGAGATAGAGTAGAGGTGAGGACGAGGGAGAGGTCGAGGGGGCCGAGGGGGAGTGCGTGGCATTCACAGCCGCGTCGGGGAAGTGGCGGGAAGCAAGAGGTGGCGCGGCGCGTGGTCGCGTGCATCGGGCACGCGCCTCCCATCCTTCTGGAGAAAGGAGGGAGATGAATGGCACGGGCCAGATGGGCTGGCTGCTACAGGAGCATGCCAGGTAGGTGGCTAGGTAAGCTCTCTCTCTCTCTCTCTCTCTCTCTCTCTCTCTCTCTCTCTTATTTCTGTGTTCTATTATTTTGTAACTTCAGGGCTTTATTAAAAAATACCAAAACAATCTCAAAAATCATGAAACTGCTCAAGGCTACTGTTTGGAATATTTCCAACAATAAACATTTTAGTTCATGAATACTTGGACATTTAAAATATTATATAGCATTTAAATGCCCAAATGCAAATAGCATATGATTTAATTCAGTGGCCCAATGCTATCCTAGAAAAATGTGAACCATTTTTGTCAGAGGTTCTAGACCAAGGCAAAGATGATGAACATTTTTGAAGGGCTTTTCAGGTTCATTGAAAAAGTATTTTAGTAACCCTAGTTGCATTAAGTGGTGCTGGGGGTTTCTGCCATCCCCATTTCAACTTTAATTGAAACTTAAACATGATGCAACAGAAGATGCTAGCACTAAGCATTACCAGAACTAGGGATGTGACACGTCGGCATGGACGCGTTCTCCACAAGCGCGTCTCCTCCATCTGATGCATGGCTTGCACGCCGCCCCTGCCCCTGTAGGCGCATCCGTTACCCCGTGCAACGCGCTTGAGTTCTATCCTCGGGCCCTTCTATGGTACCTCCCCTTTGCGCATGTGCCGCTGCCGGTGTGCGTCCTGTGACCTCCTCTATGCTGCCTCCAGGGGCGTGTCGCTGCCTCGGTTTGGACGGCTCCTTCTTGAATTTATATACTGAGGGATAGGCATTGGCCCCTCGTACAATTTGATCCGATCGGGCAGGTGTATAGAACGCAATCTAAATCTCAAAGGCAATTGCAGCAGGTCGCCCTGACACATTGATTGCTCGACAAGTTGATCCTCTCAGTTTCCTTTTCTGATCAGCTTTCCTTTCGTAGTGCAATTATAATTCATTGCTCGGCCTGCTTGCATTTATTTAGTTTAGAACAAAATCAAGAAAGAAAACTTACATGATCAGTTATCAGCCGTACGCGGGATTACCCTCTAGCAGCGGCTCTGTGATTTCCATGCCAAAGATATGCCCGCGTATTCAGGTATGTACGAATGTACACATGCTGCCGGCCGGCGCACAGAACACCCGAATACATACTCATACACATGGTTACTCAGACACATGTATTTGTATGTACTGCCTGCTATGCACATACACCACATACATAGTCCTGTACGTATATATTTATCCTTCAAATGCGTGCATGGATGGCTACGTGTGCTAATTTACTCCATGCACTAATTTAATAGCCAAGAAGCATGCATGTGCAAGACAACTGGTGCATATTTCCTTCTCTGTGTTGAATCCATTGATGCATGCTACTTCTGTGCATGGCCTTGGATCCACGCAAGCACGTAGACAATTTTGCCATGCACAAGGTATAAAGCTAGCTACCCCATGAATAGATATGTCTCTTCCCGTGCATCCTATCATGAAAAATAAATTCTCTTCTTTGTTACAAAAACACTCGAACAAATGCCCCCTCACCAAATAAAGTTCGAGCATGAAATGATCGAACTTACTTTGGTGAATACATTTTCTTTTTGATTGATTCGGCGCATCAACTTGTGTGCGGCCTGAATAACTGAGGAGGTGTCGACCCGTGGAGCTGGTGACTCATTATTCTGAAGATGCTTGAGTATTATTCATATATCAATGTTGTATGGTGTAGGTATTTCCATCCACACTTGTATTTTATAGGCAACTCGTTGGGATCATATAACAGGCATGATGCCGGCCCGCGAAGCAACCCTATTCGGTCTTCATTCCAAGGCAAAACAACATGCCTTATCCTAAAAACGAAAAGAATTTTTTACCAATCTCGACGCGACCGTCTAGCTGCTACAGTGCCAGCCGACTTGATTGGAGGGTTTCATAGATTCACATTGGCCGCACTGGCGCGTTGCACTGCTCCCGTGATCTCCTTGTGGTGATGTAGGCGAGGCATCGGTAGACCGTCGATATCTCCCCTTCGTTGAGCAAACCGTAACATCGTCCATGGTGTGACAATTCTGGTGGTGCACCGGGACGCCATCGGCCTTATGAATAATTGGGGGGTTGACATTGCCCCTATGCTTTGTTGTTGTTAGAGACGGGGTTGTGGAGACGAATCGGCTCCACCTTCACGAGAGCAGGTGTTTCCTTATGGCACCCATCGTGTGTGTTGGTGTAGGCCATTGGTTGTCAAGCTATCATCGGTATTTTTAGGGACGCATGGGTATTACAGCACCCAAACACCCATGACATAGTTTGATGTAGTGGTTGTCGTCTGAATGCCGTCGATGATGACAAGGAGTGTCTATCCATGGCTGCAAAGATGTTGGAGGAGCACAACTAGAATCAACAAATAGGAAAGGGCGGAAGAAAGAAAAAAGTTGCAGTTTTTTTCTGAATATTGCTTTCCTGTTATACACGAGCTATTAGGCGTGATATTTGAGAAGAATACCAAAGGAACTTGTCATTGGGAACCATCAAAAGACCTTGGCGATTGCAACTCAATAACTTAAATAGCTTCGGGGTACGTGTATAAAGACGCCGTGTTTCGGGATGCTTCCGAGAGGCAACAAAAATCTATACTCTAGCCCATCATCATACTGAGGGGCCCCACAGCTCAGCATGCCCCCTGCACATGCCCCATGAACCCAGAGACTTGGGAGTGATAAGTTCAAGGTAAATGGTTTTAAGACAACGGCTTGGCGATTTTTCTTCATGCATATTGAGGGGTGGTGAACAGCTACCTCCCGCCTTCCTTCCAGTGGGTTCCTTACTGCTTGATTGCTTCTTGGAATGTTGGGATTTTCTTTCTTGAATTTGCTTCTTGGACTTTTGTAATTTCATCTTGATTGCTCACGCGGATGATTGATTGGCCGCGGACTTCATGGACTTGTTTTGACATTTGGCTCGAACCTCTTCAGGACTCTTCTTCCAGGATTTCTTGGGGACCCACCTTGGGAACTAGGAAGGCAATTGTTCACCTCTGTGGACTAGGAAAAACCCTCTAGCACTTTATCCGGGCTTCTGGTGGCACACCCGAGGGTTCCCATGTGACTACACACCAAACCAACTTGTGTTGGGTCAGGCAGCCCTCCATGATATTTTCCTATAGTCTTCCCTAGAGTGCGAGCCTCTATGAACACGAGGCATGCCGGGAAACATGAAAAGTGTGGGGTCTCAATACTCAGAAGTGCCCAAGTAAGCATCTCCGCTGCCTCCGGAAGCATACACCTGGTACTTGTCATGCATTGTGGGTGTAGGAGCCGCTCCACTTGCAACTTGACACATCATGCCACCCTCCAACAAGTCCTAGGGTAGCCAAAACTTCAATCAACAACATGGTGTGATAGGGGAAAGCCATTTTTGTTGTTGTTGGACTTAGTCCGTAAAAATTGGGGAAAACTAGATATATCCACGAAATGTAAAGGAGAATGCATCATGGATCCGATAGCCCATAGAAAAAGATTCTCCAATGGAAATCCGGAAGGCAACAAAAGAGGCAAGATTTTAAGAAAAAATATTTTTTAGGAACCTTCCGTTGATTGGGGGCATAGGTCGGACTCCCTGAGAATCGACGAGCTAGTATGCTCCCCCGTTGTAGACTTGCTCGATGACGTATGGTCCTTCCCACTATGGCTCGAACTTGCCCTTCGTCCTGTGTGTCACGATGATGGGTCGCCTGAGCACGAGAACCAACTCGCCTTTTAGGAAGACGCGTTGCTTGACGAGCATGTCATAAGCTCTCGCCATCACTACAAGAAAATACACTTCCATCATGATACGTGTTTGTAAAAGTTGGTCACAATTTTTGTCATGCATGTACATCCATGTGCTATTGTAGAAGTTTTCCATGACATTACCAAAATTATCATCACGGAAGTGTCCACTTCCATGATGATAAATGCCGCGTCATGGAAGTGCTTTCATCAAGGGTGACCGACATTTGGCATCCACCATAACGGGTTGCATTAAGCTATCGGGTCCAGTTTTGGATCCGATAACCCACTAACAGCCACGACCAATGTCGATTTTCCACGTGTAAAATTCTCATTGGTATGTAACCACGTGTCGACTCCGCATTGTACAGTGTCACTCATCCAATGGGCGAGATGTGCCTATGATATGTTGACACGTGGACCGGCCCAAAAGTGTGGCACCCCGGCTTAGAGCAACCGGTTTACCTTGCATTGCCAGCCCAAAAGTTCAAGTCTTGTGGCAACACACAACAACTTGGTACAGAAAACAACCGCTTTATTGATACTAGCGGAACGTAGGTCTGATATTACATCAAGTAGTGAGGCCAAGCGGCACACACGGTGCGACTGAACAGTATGTACATTATTTAATGAACATGAAGGGGCCTCGATCATGATAACTATGCGGCAGCGGAACAACGACGATGTGGAACTCCATAGCACAGGGACACCGATGTGGACACGATCTAGACGCGGGAAGCTCTCCGATCCGAAACGACTTGCCTGAAATCTGGCATGACACGCCAGGTCAGTACATTGAATGTACTTGCAAGCTCACAACAAGCATAAGCATAATGGCAAACAATATCATGACAATTAATTAGTTTAATGATATGCAACATGATACTACGGATGCGGTGAAATCAACATGGGTACTGAGTCACTCGGACTCTCTTACCGGACGGATTACCTCGTAACCAAATGGTGATCATACATGGATCACAAACGAAACCAACACTTTGGTTCTCGCCATGATCATATTCATGATCCCACAAAAATTCATCACATAACCAGTGCCAACAATGAAACCTTAGTGTGCAAGTTTATTTATTAACGTTGATCCATGGTGTGACTTACTCAAGAGCCATGTCCATAACTGAGGACGCGGCTATCGATAGATTAAATACACTCTGTAGACATAGCGCACTTTACCCACACCACTGAATCCATGGCCTCGTCATCCCATTCGGGTGGACCAACGTGACTAAACCCTCCCATTGCCATGACACTCCCCCGGCCACTCCGACCAACTCCCCACTGGGCTAAGTCATGGGTGGCCCCATGCCTACCAAAGGCATCATTGACCACCGTCATGGCAAAAACGGTCCCCAACGGGGACAAGGTACCATAACAACAAACAGGCACACAAGGTTATGTCTACTTACCGGGTCAGGGTACCGCACGCCCATAACCTTCCCTCGTTGGAGGTACCGACCAGAGGCACAACAATGGACCAAATCAAGACCTCCCCATAAAGGTAAATGTGGTCGCACTGGGAAAAACCCGATTTAGTGGCACCATGACTCGATCAACGTTATGTTCAAGTTGGATTAACATCAGGTTAATCTTGTAAATAAAATAACTCGAGTCATCATAGGCCATGATCATGAAACTACTAAACATGCAAAACATATGCCTCAAAGCAACAGATCAACATCATCAAAATGTCTTACCTGCACTATTCATCAACTAAACTTACTGGTTCAACTATACTGGTTATTAGCATTTATCATTTTAATTATCTCAAACATAATAATATCATTTTATCACAAAAATAAACTATCTTTATTCATGCAAGCATAAACACTTCAATGAAAGTGTCTTCTACTAACTTAAACTAGATCAAGCATTCAACCAGTACCACACTAAAGTAATTCAATCATGGCAACATAACTAGCACTAAACAATATTTATTTAAATAATTTAAATGCATGCAAATAACTTATATTCAAGTTGGAAAATCATAGATATTGAAGTGATACCATCCAAATGTTGGTGTGGCTTGCCTTAGTGCAGAGGAGGTTCACACTCCTCCTGGTGATCTTCAAGACAAGCTTCTCCCTCTGAAAATATTTGAAACAGCAAAATAGAATATCAAGAACCACTCTGAAAATAACTAGAAATTCTAGACAGCAAGGAAAAATCTCAACTTTGGTGTGCTGCTAGAGATTTTCAAAACAAACACAATGCAAAAATAATCAACTCATTTGGACTTGTAGTTTAGGAGTTATGGCTGGTCAATCTACTGGTCAAAATTTGAATTAAATTTTGAATAAACAGAAAACCAGGGGGTGACGTCGAAGACGTATTCTTAGGATACGCCTCCACTCGTACCGCTTCGGGCGCGAGTGGAGAGGCTGACAGCAGGCCCCACTGGTCAGGAGAAAGTGTGTGAGAGAGAGAAACAGAGTGCGGCGGGGCTTCGCCGGAGCTCACGCCGGCGAGGAGGGCTCCTTGGCCCGATCCAAAGGAATAGAATGATAGAGGGGGTCGAGGCGCACCTGCCTGTACCCGTGCCTCGACGAGAGGTGGCCGGAGCAGCTCGCAACTAAGTTCGCAAGCGGCGGCTGCGGTCGGGTCTGGCCGGAGAGGAACAAGACGACAGATTGGGGCGGTCCTAGGGGTTGCAGCGCGTCCAGACAGCACCAGTGAACCCTCAGGGAGTCGCCTGAGTGGTTGCCTGAGCTAGAGAGGCACCAGAGCAAGGTGGAGGGCTACGGTGGATCGCCAACGAGCTCGGGTCGGGGACGGCGGCCAGAGGCCTTCCCGGCTGGGCTACGACTATACTAATGCATTGTGGAGGTTGGGTGGTTGGTCTGGGATGCTCAGAACGGAGGGAGGTGCTCGGATTTATAGCCGAAGGGGAAGGGGGTACGTGGCTCCACCGAAGCTCTCTGGAAACCGGCGAGCAACAACGAACAGCGTCAGTGAGGGCTGGAGGGGCTCAGTGATCACGCAGGAGCTGTGCAAGGGTGCGGACGAGCACATGAGGCGGTGGAGGAAGAAGACAGGGGCACAGGCGCACTGTGGCTATTGGCCACGACGTGCCCATGCTCGCTGCAGCGTCTCCAGCGTCGGCGAGCGCCAGGGAGTGGTCAAGGGTGAAGAGACGAGGATGGTAGCGCAGTGCGGCAGTCGTGGGCGAGCTCTGGATCGATCACGTGATGCACAAACGCTCGGGCGCGACGCAGAGCACGTCGGGCGCGCTGACAGAGCCGTGTCCACACGCGGTCACTGCGCTAGCATGTTTAAAACGACACCAACTCATTGCCAAACCATGTCTGCGGTGTTTTCTGTGCAATGTTAGGTCTAGGAAGGGTGATGGCACACTACCAGGCCGATCGGATGAGACTTGAGCTTGTTGGCAAGTTTCTGGTCGGAAACTTGGTCGCCAAGTTTGGAGGCCTTCTAGAAAGTGATTAGGGCTAAACTTCTGGAGTTAAGGTTTATGTAGGAAGGTAACCAAGCTCAAGAAAATTCAGCCTCAAAAGATCAAGGAAAAATGCAATTGTTGTAGAAACTGGATTTTGAGGCCAGAACAGAAATGATTTTCTGCAGCAAAAATATTCCAAATAAGTATGCAATATTCTTACTCAGGGAGGTGGGCCAAGGTTCAGAGAATATTTGGGAATTTTCTCAGATTTTTGGAAGCAAGAAAAATGAGGGTTGCTTTGGAGCACAAGTTTTTGAATTTATTTTCAGAAAGGATTTTGAATCTTTTTCTTTTCTGAAAAATATTCCTTGGGCTATTTTGGGATTTTTCAGAGAAAGAAAGTTGAATGAGAGATGGAGGGGCCACTTGGGTGAAAATCAAGGACAAGCCTAAGTGTTCAAGTCCATTTCAATTGATTCAAAAACCAAATTTCAAAGCAAGGGCAAATGAAGTCCGGAAAAAGAGAGAAGGAAAAATCTAGGCTGTCACAAAAAGTGGCCCATAAAGATTAAATGTGCCGGCCCAACTAAAGGCCCACAAGATTTAGCGGACCATAATGGCCCAGCCTAGCTAATGGCTCACAAGATTTTGCAGACCATAATGGGCCGGTCCAGCTAAAGGCCCAACATTCTCAGTTAAGGCCCGTACGGCTAGTGTCAAATCGGCCCGTCAATGGCCCATCCTAAACTTGTCATCATCGTGGCCCATGGTCACTTCTGGCCCGTTAATAGTCCACTGAGTATTTGGGCCGAATAACGGTCGATGTGTTTCCGGCCTGTTAAAGGTCCTACTTCATTTGTGCCCATTTATAGGCCATTGAAACTTTCGGCCCATAAACGACCATGAAGGATTTGGGTCATATTTGGCCATGTGTGACATTCATCCTGTTAGAGGCCAACTATAGATTTGGGCCACTTTCAGCCTGTTGTGACTTTCGGCCTGTTAACGTCGGACGAAATCCATGGGCCATACGTGGCCCAACATCACATCAGGCCTACTAACGACCCATATAAAATGACACTAATCAAGCCCGACGGAACTTCCGGCCTGTTAAAGGCTCGTGTAGTAGGTCGGCGCATTTACAGCCATTCTGAATTTCGGCCTGTGAACAATCCGCATTGTAAATGGGCCACCATTTCGGCCTGCTAAGACCAGTGGGTTATTTGGCACAATCAGGGCCCAATCTCACTTTCGGCCTATTAAAGGCCCATGTTTTTTATGGGCTCGAGATATTTACACCTGTTATTACTGAGGGCCCAAATTATGTTTAGGCCTGTTAAAGGCCCACTATGGGCATAGGCCTACCAGAAAAATATGAAAGCTTATGCTGATTTAGGCCCAGATATTTTTAGTGGGCTACATGCAAATTTCGGCCCATAATCGTTTTTATTCCAATTGGAATGGGCCCGATGAATGTTGGCATGTTGGGGTCCTACGAAGCTTTCGGCCGAATACATTACTAAGATAAACCTACACTATACAAAAATAGTGTCGTAATTACTGCAGCCTTTGGCAGCATCATAAATGTTGTATCACAACAAAATAAATTCCAACCATACAACAAAAGGCATGTTGGCATAAACTTTACAGTCCTTGCAGATAAAAGCACCATCAAATGTATAGAAGCACGTATCATTTGACCTGAGTGCTATTGTTTCAGGCTGTAGAATCTGATGGAGCAGCACGATCTTCCCCTTTTTTCTGCCATTGCTCTTGAACAATGAATCAAATGTCTGATAGTCTGGTTTCAAAACAATTCATATCTTCACGACATTTGTCAGCCATTATTCTTGTTTCTGAAACAACGTCCATTAGGGATTGGACTTGTGTCTGGAACACAGATATATCACTCGGTCTAGCAGGAAGATTTTGTTCAGTAGGCGATTTGGACGAGGTTACTTTGACAACCAACCCAGAATTATGCAGGAACGTGCTTTTTGCACTATTAGTGAAGAGATACTGAGGCACTTCAGCAAGAGGTGACATTGTACCTATGGTAGCCTCGTGACCTTCAGGTGGTTGTGGTTGTTCAAACATTTGTTCCCTAGCTTGCTGAAAGTTTGAACTTGTAGATTAGTGTATGAGATAAGTTACTAATGAGACAAAAATAAACAAAGTAGGTTTCACGTTTATACATAACTTATTTTGGTGAACTACTGTAATAAATTAGCATGTATTGTAGTGCCAACTACATAAAAAAATCACTTTCGAAACATATGTCCATGTAGCATGCCTACTGTATTGTCTATTTCCTCACATTCGTTGACATCTAAGGATAAAGAGACATGGTTTAAAGTAGGATGAACATAGTATGACATAATTCATATCATGGGCAAATAGATATAAAACAAACATGCTATTGTATCATTGTGTGCGCACGTGAAAATCACAACTAGATTACAGATCAAGACCAAAAGAATATCCTTCATCTCTTTTAAACCATGTAAGGTGAAATGATACGTTAAGACAACTGCGTATAAAAGTGAACAGAGTAACTGACATTGGCTGCAAACCAAGCAGTTAAATGAACACATCATAGTACCAATCGGTTCAAAGGCAGGAGGAGTAAAATCACTTTCGGAACATATGTCCATATAGATATGGGATCCTGTTGTCTATTGGAATTTCACTTTAGAACGGTTGGTCTTGTTCTTGAAACAGTTAGCCTAGAAGAAGATACACTTGTAAGGCACATACATAAATACAAGTTCAATATGTGGTCTGATCAAATACATATACCCTACCTGATACATTGGATCAGACCAGTGTTCAACAAGGGATGTCCAGTCTTCATCTCCAATATATTCCACTGGAGGTGTTTGGGCAATTTCATTGTTAGCCTTGCCTTCAAAGTGAGATTTTATAAGGTGGTGTCGATACTGTTGCAGAGCAGACTGAAAAACATGAGTTCATGCTTGTTTAGTTGCATCCTCTTTCGGATCCAACTTGATCCTCATATGTTGAAAAAAGAATGTGAGTCTTATTAGGAGGAAGCTAGAAAGTATGGCACATAGCAAGACAATATTACAAATTGCGATGAATAACATTACTTACGGATAAATGGTCAAGGAAGGTGTTAAACTGGGTATTGTCTTTCTCATTCCTGTACTGGATCCATGTTGGGAGGATATGTGCATGACACCTAATGGCAATGGTTGCCTCTGATACTAACTTGGCTGACTCTATAGCATCACGTGGCCTTTTTAAACCTGCCTCAAAATGGATCTCGATTCTTCCTCTTTTAGATTTTGTTAATCTGTCAAGCATTATCCACGATGTTCAGATCCGCTTGCACCGTGGTGCTAGTTCAACAATGAATATAGAAAGTGTTAGTGCACATCAAACTGTGAGAGTACATATAAAGAAGCATGCAACTACAACTTGACTCGGTCAGGTACCGTCTTGGTGTTGATGCTCATGAGGTTCATCTGATCTTGCCAAGTCCTGTTGTGTCAGCAGTGCTTCGGAAGTAGTGTTAGGTGTGAAGGCAGCTAGGGAACTGGCCAGTTCCGGAGCAAACAAACGAGTAACTCATTGAGATCTTTGATGCAGGTGAAGCGGATCTTTGCGGTGGTGGAAGCAGTGATATTGTGTTTGTAGATTTAGCCGGTGGACTTGGACCTTCTACTGCACTATAAGTACCAGCAGAATCTTGAGGGCAGATCCTTTTCCGTTTCACCCGACGAGTAACACCATTCCCTACTATATTCTTTTCCTTGCTCTTTTTTGACTTTGCCATGTCAAGCCGTACCCACAACACAAAAGAATAAAACCGCTCTTCAGAACTCATTGATGCATGATACAGACAAGCAATACTTTGATGTAAGACAACCGTATGAGGATGGAATATGTAAGAAAAAGCAGACGGCGTGACATATTCACAGCTATGATGTGTAAACTAAGCAGAAGGATTTTCAAGAAAATAGAAGTAATGCAAGCTAGACACCATATGAAAGATGCAACCAATATCACTCTGCCAAGTTAAAAGTGTCTTGTCATAAGTGGCATTTCAAAAAATTAGAAGTAGTACAACATAGAAATCAATGCAAGATGCAACCACTATCAAACTGCCATGTTAAAAGCATCCAATCATGAGTGACTGATGCGGGATACACAACAGCAGTACTTTGATGTATGAACATGGTATGATTGATAGATGCAGTGTATTCTAGACACATAAAGGCATGTCATATGCACATGTATAACGTCTAAACTCAGCAGGTGCAATTTAATCAAAATAGAAGAAATACAGGCTAGACACATATGCAACATGAAACCAATTATCACACTGTCAACTTAGAGCAAGCACCTGCGATGGTGGAGTACGGGAGATGAACTCATTGTGTAGACTTGGGACTTCAACTTCATTAGCAATAGCAGTGGCAAATCTAGAGAGTCTCTGTTTGCTTCGGTCCGGAGGATCACCAACATCGCCTAACTTACTATGTTCCTTCCCATTTTCTGATATTGCCTTATGAAGTCAAAACCAAAAGAAGATGAATAAAATTAGCTCTGCATAACTGGTTGATGCATGATACAGACGAACACTACTTTGATGTAAGGCAAGCGCAGGATAGGAGGATGGAATATATACAAAAAAAGACAGGTTTGCATATTCAGACGTACGATAGGAGGACGTATATGTATGAAAAACAGTAAGCAGAAGGCATTTCAACAAAATTAGAAAAGAAATGAAAGCTAGGCACCATATGAACATGCAACATATATCACTCTATCAGTTAAAATGTGTCTCATCATAACTGCCATTTCAAGAAATTAGAAGCAGTACAAGCTAGAAAACAACGCAAGATGCAACCTACATCACACTCCCAAGTTAAATGTGTCTTATGGGTAAGTGATCGTTGCAGGTATAAGTTGTAAGCTACGCAGATGCAATCAACAAAATTAGAAGCAATACAAACTAGACATCACACGGAACACGCAACCACATATAACAGTTCCAAGTTAGAGCAAGCACCTGCGATGGTGGAGTAGGGGAGATGTGCTCATCATCTACACGTATGTTCTAGAAAAAGGAACATGTGTCATATTCACAGGCATTATGCGTAAAGTAAGCAGATGTAGTTCAACAAAGTTAGAAGCAATAGAAGCTAGACATCATACGCAACATGCACCACATATAATAGTGCCAAGTTAGAGCAAGCACTTGTGAAGGTGGAGTAGGGGAGATGTGCTCATCATCTACACAGCTACGTTGACTGTCCAGCCTTGTGTTGTCCTGCGAATCTTGTTGGGAGGATGGCGGAGTAGAATCTATAGAGACCCTCAGTTTGAGTTGCTCCGAAGGACCACCATCATCCACTGCCAGACTAATTTCCTTCAGCTGTATTGATTTTGCATGTGAAGTCAAACCGATAAGAAAAAGGAATAAAATTCATTCTTCAGAACTCATTAATGCATGATACTGATGAACACTACTCGAATGAAAGGCAAACACATGATACGAGGATGGAATATGTACGAAAAACAAGACGGCGTGACATATTCACACCTATGATGTGGTAACTAAGCAGAAGGCATTTCAACAAATTAGAAGCACTACAAGATAGACACCATATGAAAGGTGCAACCAATATCACTCTGCCAAGTTCAAATTGTCTGGTGTTTCAACAAATTAGAAGCAGTACATGCTAGAAATCATATGCAAGACACAACCAATATCAAAGTGGCGACTTAAAGGTGCCTAATCATAAGTGACTGATGCGGGATATGCAAGAATAGTAGTCTGATGTAAGAACATGGTGTGATCAGATATAGTATGTTCTAGAAACAGGAACACGTGTCATATTCACAGGCATTATGTGTAAGGTAAGCAGATGCAATTCAACAAAGTTAGAAGCAATACAAGTTAGACATCATACGCAACATGCAACCACATATAATAGTGCCAAGTTAGAGCAAGCACCTATGATGGTGGAGTAGGGGAGATGTGCTCATCATCTACACAAGTATGTTGACTGTCTAGCCTTGTGTTGTCTTGCGAATCTTGTTGGGAGGATGGTGGAGTAGAATCTGTAGAGACCCCCCGTTTCAGTTGCTCGGAAGGACCACCATCATCCAATACATTACCAATTTCCTTCCTCTTTACTGATTTTGCATTATGAGGTCAAACCGACAAGAAAAAGGGAATAAAATTCGCTCTTCAGAACTCATTCATGCATGATACTGACGAACACTACTCTGATGAAAGGAGAAGTCATGATACGAGGATGGAATATTTATGAAAAATTGGACGGCTTGACATATTCACACCTATGATGTGGTAACTAAGTAGAAGGCACTTCAACAAATTAGAAGCACTACAAGCTAGACACCATACAGAAGGTGCAATCAATATCACTCTGCCAAGTTAAAACTGTCTCGTCCTAGGTGGCGTTCATCAAACTAGAAGCACTACATGCTAGAAATCATATTCAAGACGCAAACCAATATCACACTGCCAACTGAAAGGTGTCCCATCATAAGTGACTGATGCAGGATACACAAGAAGAGTAGTTTCATGTAAGAACATGGTGTGATAGTCAGATATGGTATGTACCAAAAACAGGAAAGCGTGTCATATTCACACGTATCATGTGTAAGCTAAGCAGATGAAGTTTACACTAATTAGGAGCAATACAAGCTAGACACCATATGCAACATGCAACCAGATATCACAATGCCAAGTTAGAGCAAGCACCTTCGATGGTGGAGTAGGGGAGTGGAGACATGGAACTTGTAATGCACTAGCAGTACAAGGAGAATCCGTACAGATGCTCCATTTATGTTGCTGCAGAGGACCACCATGATCGCCTTCCTACTCTTTTCCTTCCTCTTTTCTGATTTTGCCTTGTCAAGTAAAACCCACAATAAAAAGGAATAAAATTTGCTCTTCAAAACTCATTGATGCATGATACTGACGAACACTACTTTCATGTAAGGCAGCCGCATGATAGGAGGATGGAATATGTATGAAAAACAGGACGACGTGACATATTGACATGTATGATGTATAAAGTTTAAAGTGTAAACTAAGCACAAGGTGTTTGAACTAGTTAGAAGCAATGCAAGCTAGAAACCATATGAAAGATGAAACCAATATCACTCTGCCAAACTAAAAGGGTGGCCTAACAAATGACAAAATTGGAAGCAATACATGGCAACAGGCTAGAAATAATATGCAATATGCAACGAATAAAGGTGTCTCATCATAAGTGATTGATGCAGGATACAAAAGAGAGGTAGTTTTATGTAAGAACATGGTTAACGCATAGATGTAGTGTGTACCAAAAATAGGAAGGCATGTCATATTCACAGGTATAATGTGTAAACTAAGTAGATGCAATTTACCCTAATTAGAAGCATTACAAGATAGACACCATATGCAACATGCAACCACATATCACACTGCGAAGTTAGAGCAAGCACCTACGATGGTGGTGTAGGGGAAGTGCGGTCTTTAAGTACAAAGCTACGTTCAATATCTTCATTTAGGCTTGTTGTTTCTTGATAATCATGTGGAGAGGACGAAACTGCACTCTTTGTAAGAGTAGCGCGTCTCATACTAACCCACGGGCGTGACTGTCTCATCATAAGCGATAGATGCAGGATACACAAGAACAGTAGTTTGATGTAAGAACATGGTGTGATAGGCAGATGTAGTATGTACCAAAAACAGGAAGGCATGTCATATTCACATGTATAATCTGTAAGCTAAGGAGATGCAATTTAACAAATTAGGAGCAATACAATCTAGGCACCATATGCAACATGCAACCAGATATCACACTGCCATGTTAGAGCAAGCACCTGGGGTTGTGGAGTAGGAGAGATGAGATTTGGAACTTGCACTGCAGTAGGAGTAGCAGGAGAATCTGCAGAGATCATCTGTTTCGGTTGCTCCAGAGGACCACCATCATTCCATTCCTTCGTCCTTTTAGATTTTGCCTTGTCAAGTAAACACACAAGAAAAAGGAATGAAATTTGCACTTCCAAATTTGTTGATGCATGATATTGACCAACACAACTTTTATGTATGGCAACCACATTGTAGGAGGATGGAATATGTATGAAAAATGCTAAGCAGAAGGCATTTCAACAAATTGGAAGCAATGCAATCTATACACCATATGAAAGATCCAACCAAAATCACTCTACCAAGTTAGATGTGTCTCACTATAAGTGGCACTTCAACAAATTAGAGGCAAATACATGTTTGAAATGATATACAAGATGCAACCAATATTACACTATCAAGTTGAAGGTGTCTCGGTTGAAGTGATTGATGAGGGATACACAAGAAAAGTAGTTTGATGTAAGAACATGGTTAATAGAAGGATGTAGTATGTACCAAAAACAGGAAGGCATGTCATATTCACGGGTATAATGTGCTAACTAAGCAGATGCAATTTATCCTAATTAGAAGCATTACAAGGTAGACACCATATGCAACATGCAACCACATATCACACTGCCAAGTAAGAGCAAGCACCTGCGATGGTGGTGCGGGGGAATTGCGATCATCAACTAGATGGCTACGTTGACTATCTTCATTTAGCCTTGCTGTTTTTTGAGAATCATGTGGGAGGATGACACTGCACTCTTTAAGCGAGTAGCGCGTCTCACAAGAACCTTTGGGGTGACTGTCTCATCATAAGTGATTGATGAGGGATACAAAAGAGCATTAGTTTGATGTACAAACATGGTTAATAGACATATGTAGTATGTATCAAAAATAGGAAGGCATGTCATTATCAAAGGTACGATGTGTAAAGTAAGAAGATGCAATTTAACCATATGCAACATGCAACCACATTTGACAGTGTGAAGTTAAAGCAAGAACCTGGGATGGTTGTGTGTGGCAATTGAGATCATCAACTGCAGACCTACGTTTACTGTCTCCATCTGCTGACACTGCGCCTTTTAGAGCGCTGAAACGCTTAATGCTTATCTTCGAATTACACTGGAGCGACTTGTGTCTTCTCTTTTTTGTATTCATCAACACTGCGTCAGAGTCTAAAATACCCATGCATAAAAAACAAATGTGTGAGTATGGGTGAGGTGTGTGCACAAGTAGTACAGTGTAAAGGTAGCAGATAGCAGGTCGATGAGAAATAAATGACGAGAGACATATGATATCTCTACAACATGCATGGCACACGAAATTACTAGATTATAGGATTTTGAAATATGAGCACAGGGATGGCTGGGAAATGCAGATGCTCCTCCGGCACACCACAAGGTCTGGTCCTATGAAAATAACAGTCGACTGAAAACAAATAGGTCAGTCCATTTTTTCTGCACCGTCCGATGTACAAAGAACGGGCAGATCGCCTTCATCTACCTCCAGACAGTCAGTGTTACGATCTTCCTCGAAACGCCAGTGACCACCGGCCTAGTCCCCTGCCTCCGCCCTCCCCTCGACCTCACTACACAGCCGTGCTTGGCACCGCCCCCCGGCCATCCCTTCAAGCCCCGCCGACCTCCAGATCCAGCAGCTCCTGCACCCCACACCCCTATGGTAGACACTGATGCGCCGCTTCCCCGGTGAACAAGCGGGCTAGGTGCTCCGCACGCCTAAGCGGGTTCTCCTTCTTTTAATTGCGATTCGACTGACCCTGAATTGAAATCCAGGCGGGCTACTGACCTCTAGCAAAGGTGAAATAGTAAATGGGAGGAAACCTTGTGCATTTAGTATCACGAAGAAGATGCAGTAAGAAGCTCTCAACTAGTTTCTTTCGTGGGATGAATACGGTGTGAGCAGAAACGTAAGATTTGCACGAATAAGGGAAGAGGAGTACCTCTTTCTACTGGCAGTGTTGTGTCCTCCTGTTTTTCCAATGATCTTATTGTGGTTCGCTGGAAACAAGAAGTTGTGGAGGACGGTGGAGCCTTGGACGAACCCATGGCCAAGTTGTTGAGTGTTGTGCGGAGGCCGTCTGTCAGCGGCGGGGAACCTGATCCAAGGTGGCGAACGACGGCATAGCGAGAACAGCTCCGGTGCGGTGGACGGTTGCAACAGTGGAGCGGCAGCGGTGAGGTGCAGGACGGCATGGTTCAAGTGGTTCTGGTACGGCGCATGTCGGCGTCGGCGTCGTGGAGGCAGCTCTGCCTCGGCTTCAGCTGCTAAGTCCTTGAGGGCATTGCGGTTGCGGTTGCGTTGGAGGACGACGTCGGGGTACCGGCTCCAACATGATGGAGGAGGGCGGCGGTGGATTGCGAGTGCTGGGGTGGAGGAAGGACGAGGCTGGGGTTTCGTGGCAGGTGGAGAGGGCATTTTGGTGCCCACTGAGTATGATGGGGAAACGGGGGGAGGGGAACTAAGGGGGAACATTGTTTCGGTTTGGGACGCGCTTGTTTGAAATTTGGGGAAAGTTACAAACTTTGCCCCCATCTAACATTTCGTACATATTGCGGATTGGGGGTAGGACAGTAATCCGAGGTGTCCCAAATGGTGGGCGGGGTAGATTTCGGCCGAGCGCATGGGTGTTTGGCGCCCATGGTGTATGAATGCTTCTTAGAGGCGGTTGAGACTGGCGTCTTGGTGAAGTTACAAACCTACCCCGCTTTAGACCTTTGGACATCGGGCAGATAGGCTACACGGGCCAGAGTCGGGATAGTAATTTCCTACCACCAAACATTAGTCTCGCGTGGTTTCGGGTGACCAAAGGCTTATTTGGCGCTTCGTTCAATATTTGGGAGCAGAAGCATTAACGTTTTCGGTTCTCTTGAATTGAACTTTCAAGATTTGTCAAACATCCCAAATCTTTACTCTTGAAAATCCTAAAACTACGATTATTTTGGAATGGAGGGGGTACATTTGAATATACATTGTACACGAGTATATATTAAAAAATGTGCAACTTACCTCAGTTCATGCATGGTTCCGGATATAATCTCCTTGGTTGCAAAAAAATAGTTAGACACGCGTATGAATATATAGCATGTTCAAACGCACAACAAAGAGTGGTGCCCCCTTTTAGATATGATTTACAAATGCCATTATCTCGGGTTCAAATAGATGAATGCACTTCCTATGATTTCTAATCTTTGAAACCCCCTTTATGTTGAATTCAACATGTATTCTATTTCGTAGCTAGCAATTTGGAATGTATCCATGTAAGTGACAAATGTATAAAGTGGTTCACACTATTAACATGGAGTGCACTAATTAATGTTTATATATGAATTGCAAAAGCAATGCATTGCCTGTATTTCAAAACGCTCTCACTCTATGGATCGATAATATGAAATAAACACATGCACATGCTAGAATTCAATAGAGTATGGGTGTCTGATAGAGCAATTTTCGTTCATACGCAAATTGCAAAATTCATGATCTCATCCAAAAATAATAATGCCATTTATATTTTAATTTAATGCGTAGAACCACCTTTTACACGTAGATGCACTATGCCTCGGCCCGTTCTCACAAACGTGCTATATATCTCTCTATCTAACGCATAAGTGCACACACTTTATATACATCAGCATTTCTCTTTCGCACATGCTCACAATCTCTCCCGGGGTGTCGGGGTTGTTGGGAAACATAGTATTTTAAAATAATTCCTACGATCACGCAAGATCTCTCTAGGAGAAGCATAGCAACGAGCGGGAAGAGTGTGTCCACATACTCTCATAGACCGAAAGTGGAAGCGTTTAATAACACGGTTGATGTAGTCGAACGTCCTCGCGATCCAACCGATCCAAGCACCGAACATACGACACCTCTGTGTTTAGCACGCGTTCAGCTCGATGAGGTCCCCCGATCTCTTGATCCAGTTGAGGACGAGGGAGAGTTATGTCAGCATGATAGCGTGGCGACGGTGATGATGAAGTTACTGGCGCAGAGCTTCACCTGAGCACTACGACGATATGACCTAGGTGTGTAACTGTGGAGGGGGGCACCGCACACGGCTAAGAGAAGAATTGGTGTGTCTTTGGAGTGCCCCCCTCCCACGTATATAAAGGGGGGAGGACAGGTGGCCGGCCCAAGGGGGCGTGCCATTGGGGGGAGTCCTACTTGGAGTCTCGGTCCAAGTAGGATTCGCCCCCCTTTCCTATTCCCACTAGGAGAAGGAGGGAAGGAGGAGGAGAAGAGAAGGAAAGGGGGCCTGCCATCCCCCCCAACCCTAGTCCAATTCAGTTTGGGCTTGGGAGGGGGGGCGCCACTACCTGGCCGCCGCCTCCTCTCTCCACTAGGGCCCATGAAGGCCCATTAACTCCCCGAGGGGGTTCCGGTAACCCCCGGTACTCCGGAAAATGTCCGAACCTTTCTGAAACCATTCTGGTGTCCAAACATAACCTTCCAATATATCAATCTTTATGTCTCAACCATTTTGAGACTCCTCGTCATGTCCGCGATCTCATCTGGGACTCCAAACAAACTTCGGTACAACAAATCACATAACTCATAATACAAATCATCATTGAATGTTAAGCGTGCGGACCCTACGGGTTCGATAACTATGTAGACATGACCGAGACACATCTTCGATCAATAACCAATAGCGGACCCTGGATGCTCTTATTGGCTCCTACATATTCTATGAAGATCTTTATCGATCAAACCGCATAACAACATACGTTGTTCCCTTTGTCATCGGTATCTTACTTGCCCGAGATTAGATCGTCGGTATCATCATACCTAGTTCAATCTCGTTACCGTCAAGTCTCTTTACTGGTTCCATAATGCATTATCCCATGACTAACTCATTATACACATTACTTGCAAGGCTCATAGTGATGTGCATTACCGAGAGGGTCTAGAGATACCTCTTCGATACACGGAGTGATAAATCCTAATCTCGATCTATGCCAACTCAACAAACACCATCGGAGGCACCTGTAGAGCATCTTTATAATCACCCATTTACGTTGTGATATTTGATAGCACTCAAGGTGTTCCTCCGGTATCCGGGAGTTGCATAATCTCATAATCAGAGAAACATGTATAAGTCATGAAGAAATCTATAGCAATAAAACTAAACGATCATTATGCTAAGCTAACAGATGGGTCTTATCCATCACATCATTCTCTAATGATGTGATCCCGTTCATCAAATGACAACACGTGTCTATGGTCAGGAAACTTAACCATCTTTGATTAACGAGCTAGTCTAGTAGAGGCATACTAGGGACACTCTGTTTGTCTATGTATTCACACATGTACTAAGTTTCCGGTTAATACAATTCTAGCATGAATAATAAACATCTATCATGATACAAGGAAATATAAATAACAACTTTATTATTGCCTCTAGGGCATATTTCCTTCAGGAGTGTCTCACGCACACACTCTCCACTCTTTTCACTAATCTCAGTTGGAAAACACTATTTCTCTCACATGCATATATACACACGCACGGTCTCTACTAGCCCTCTATACGCACATATATGTGCCTACGTGTCTCTGGCACGCACATTATCTTTAGGCCTCTCTCGCACACATTGCCCCCCCCCCCCCCCAATAGACACACCTCTCTCTTAGTAGTTGGCAGATATGATTCCATCAGATCATTCAGTAGTATATCCCTAACTGTTAGGCTGGATGGTAATACGAGGCAAAGTTTTACCCAATATAGGACTCTTGCAGTTGAGGAAAAAGCCGACTCCTGGTACTGTATATTAGTGATAGGGGTGTGTACAAAGTACACGTGAATACCAGGAATTGTGCGTGTGTGTATACTATCGACGAACTAGCCCTCGGGCTTCTATAACATACTCGGGGCCTAGGGTTACAAATCATTTATAGTCGGCTTATCACCAGTGGGGATAGAGTCCTCCACAACTCAGGTAGCTTTGTTGTACGCCGAGTCCTCCACATGGGTCTTCGTATAATGCGTCTCGGTCCAACCTATGTGGCGCAGGATGGAACTGACCCATAAGTCCTCATGTTGACCCACACAACTAGAAATGATGTGCCCACCCCAACTAGAAATGATGTGCCCACCACACCACACACGCAATCTGTCACTAAGAAATAAGCATATACAATAGTACAATGTTATACATGAAAGTTAATTGCATGGTGCATCCAAAAATATTTTTTCTCCATTGTGAATGTTTATATTTTCTCCTAAAATATTAGTCACGGGAAAGAGAAACGAAGGGCATATCTCTCCTTGTCTCCACCGGACACCCCCTCTTTCTACACCACTTTCACGTATGCACACAAACTATCTCTTGGCCCTCTAAAAGTACGCATGCCCCTGACACATTCACGCGTGACGGTCACTGTATTTCAAGTGAAAGCACTATACACTCACTGGACTTCATAATATGCTCATTACGGTCACCGTATACATTCTCGTGGTGATCATACGGTATCTAGCTCATGATACGTCTCCGTATTTTGTTGACGACATTAGCAGACATTGTATTTGATGCGTGCTCCGTATTTTCTTGACGACACTTATGGTCATTGTATTTGAAGCGAAATCATGATATGGTCACTGGGCTTCAGAATAAGCTCATCACGGTCACCACATACATTTTGTGATGCTAACCAACCTGTGGTTGGATGGTTAGGAAAACAATGGTTTCCCGAGCCCACCAGGGTTAAAATCTTGGTGCTCGCATTTATCCTGGGTTAATTTCAGCATTTTCCGACGATGCGTTCAGTGGGAGGAGATGTTCCACTCGACTACGAGGCACCTGTGGTGACTTCGTAAAATCTCAAGATCACATGCTGGCTCACTCTCGCGAAGGTGCTCATAGGGGTAGGGTCTGCATGTGTGCGCTTATAGCGGTGAGTGCTTGTGTGTATATATGAGCGCTTGCGTTTGTACCGTGTTAAAAAAATACATGTCGTGATTATACGGTCACTGGCTCACCCGTACAACTCTGTATTTTGTTGATGACACAATCAATTGACTAGTGTTGCACCATCGGGGCGCGTAACCGTGCGGCCCACCTATCAGCGTGCATATGAAAGAAAGAAATGGTGCAGTTTGAGTCTGTATTGTGTTAATAAAATACTTTTAGGGTGATCATACGGTCACTGGCTCACCATACAGCTCCGTAATTTGTTGATGACACGATCAATTGACCAGTCAAATGGTCCACATTCAGCAGCGCACATTACCATAGGGCCCACCCGTCAGCGCGTATATGAAGGACAAAAATGGTAATAAATTAGTGGTCGGTGGGGATTCGAAGTCGTGAGACCTCTGGTTGGCAGTCGCCGGCGGTGGGGGGCGCGGTGATTGGGCGGTGGCACGGGGATCGCCAAAAAAAAAGCTCGGTGCGGGGGGGCCTAGAGGGATGGCCGGGGTGGCGGCAGACCGGCGGTGGGGAGTGGTTACGGGGTGGGAGGGGCGGCGTGGCAGCGTAGGCCGGCCGCAGGCGGCGGGCGTCGGCGGTTCGGCCGGTGCTGGCTGGCAGCTCAGGGAGGTGGAGGTTGAAGATAAGCTGCAGGCCCTTGATTTCGTATCCAATGGCTGGAAAATGTACTGACCAGAGATGAAAAAGTTAGTCGACAGACATGTAGCCTCGCCCTGCATGTACACATGCACACACACAACACTCGCATGAACACACGTACGCATGTAGGCGTGCAGCACTGACACGTACACATAATGAACACACACACGCATGCAGGCGTGCAACACTGGCACGTACACATGCACTCACGAACACACGCACATATGCACACATGCACGCAACACTGAAACGTACACATGCACGCACGCAACACTCGCACGCCTGCATGCACACAACACACGGTGCAAGACACACGCTCAACCTATACGTGCATGCACCCTTTGTTAAGGACATGGATTGTTACGGGTATTAATCAATCTTATCTGTGATAAGCAGAACATTGATGTTTGCAGCGGTCTTTATGAATCACAACGTATCGAACGGGCTATCAACATATATATGAAAATTTTAAAATGCTCTTACATTCTATAGTAGGCTTATCTACATTAAATAGATGACGTCACACTCAATGAACAATAATCGGTTTATGAAATGCCCGCTTTTGACCGCCCTGGCCCACCAAAAGTTCCTCTACCGTGCGCTGCCTGCGTTGGGTCACTGACATGCATGCCATGTACCCAAAGAGCCCACCCGTCAGTGGAAGAACGATGTGATGTCGTACGTCAGAGTCCAGAGCGCCACTCATTACACGCCCGACTGAACACGCCTCCTTGCCACATTCAAATGCCTCCATGAAAATCATGTGGAAGCTGAGAAACCCACTCTGAACACACGTCCGTTCAGGACCGAGCCAGCATTAAACGCAACACTGGCCGAGCTCCTCCCGTCTATTTAATCTCCTATTTAAACGAGGCCAAACATCGGCCAAGAATTGCACGCCTCCGCCGCTCCCCTATCTCCTCCTTTACCATTTTGTCCACTCTTACAATGGCTTACGAAGAGTAGTTATCCCACATCCAAGCCGGCTCGGTGGCCCGCCGAGCCCGCTGGATACGAGCTATGCAGCTCGCTGATCCACCTCCCTCCCCACGCCTGACGGAGCCAGTTGCCGCCCCAAGCCAGCGCGTGGTTCAGCAACTCGCTGCTCCTGGCCAGCTCGACGAGGAGCGGCGCACGTGTGTTGTCTCTGCCGTCCATGCCGCCGCCTCGTACCGCGCCTCCCGTGTCTGCGACCATGTCTCCCGTTTCTGTGGCCGAGACTCCCATGCCGGTGGTTGCGCCATGCAAGCAGAGACAGAAGCCGGGTGCGTGAAGAGCGACGAGTCGGTGGCCAGCGCCTCCGCGTCCGCCGCCATCATCAAGGAGAAGTAGAACATGGGAGGCCGCCGCCGCTTGGGTCCCATGAAGGCCACCATGGAGGCGACACTGTCGTACACAGCAGGTGTCTTGCCGGATACTTTCATTGCGAGGACCTTCGTCGACCCCGCATGGGCTCCACGGAAGCGGAGAAGCCCCCTTCCACCATTATCTTGGGCATTAGCCGATGATATCAGTTGGGCAGTGGGGAAGTGAGCCGTCCTTTGTGCTGAAGCATATACCTCCGGGGCTCCCGGCAGTCTGGTGATCATGCTGCCGGACATGAGGAACACAAATGGATCGGCGGGCGACCATTTAGGCAAGGTATTATATACTTGTGCTTTCCAGAACTAGCACCGCTTAGTTGATTTGAATGTAATGAAATCCGTCATGTTTGTATGAAAATCTGGTATTTTATATGAATCCGTCATTGTTTATATGAAATATCGCCGTGTTTACATGAATTTCGTCTGGTTGTTTGAGTTGTTGTCAGAATGTGTGCGGCTACGGTTGGATGGCATAATTTGCGGGTCACCAGTCAGTCTACGGCTGTCTCGGGTGGCGTGGTGGGACAAAAAAAGCACAGTTCATGCGAGCTCGTCTCCAACATGCTCGCTGGAGGATGCATGAGCACCCGAGCCATTCCTCGTTCATCGGTGGCAAAGCCACCGGTGGACAAAAGGGTCGCCAATATTTTGGCTACCCCGGGCAAGATCCAAACAGCCCCTCCCAGCAGATTCAAATCCCTTGTTCACCGTGAAATTTTGTCATGTGTTGTTTTCGTGGACTAGCAAGATGCATGTGCATTGCACAGAACATCAAGATGCATTTTTTTTCAAAACACCTGTTGTGATTGACCCATGCAGGAGTAATCCCATGTGTAAAAACTAATGATATCTCGAGAGTTTTATCGGAAAAATGGTATCTCAAGAATTTCATCAAAAAATGGTATCTCGAGAAAGATGAGATAAGGTAAGGAGGAGTGGGGCGTGGTGGTGACTGGTGGTCGGACTGGGCGGAGGCATGGGGATGAACGGCACATTATATCTAGGTTTGTATCTCTCTCACACACACACCCACGTAGGTGGGGGACGTGCATGAAGAGAAGAGGTGCACGCACGGCGCACGTACTCCCGTCTCTTTCCCAACCACACCCGCGCGGGTACACGGTGGAGCTCATTTCTGTATGAAAAGGCAGCCCACGTGGTAATTTGACACGTGTACTAGTTGTCCACTTGATGGAGGATCTTCTACCACGGATGAACAAACAAATTGCGACTTGACATGTTATGTTAAAAAAGAGGCAAATCATGTGGGGCCTACCTTAGAGGCAAGGCTCTATACACTCGAGATGTTGTGTACGTATTACTTTTGATGTGTCCCGTCAACTCGTAGAACAAGGAGAAGCCTGCTTAGTACATCGTCTCCCCCGCCCACGGGCGCGGTGGCTCGCATCACGAGGTGAAGCTTGCTTACTACACCTTACGCCCGCTCCCTACATGCAGCAGTGGCTCATGAGACGAGGAGAAAATTTTACTCCCTTCGTTTACTCCTCATCCCTACCTTGGTTAGAGATATTATCATATTGTTTGAAATATATGTCTTTTAGTAGTAGGAGTAGTACAATGGTACTCCCTCCATTCCTTTATATAAGGTGTATTTGTTTTTTGATAAAATTCCACAATTTAAGGTGCATTTCTTCTAAATTCTCATAATTCCCTTTGTAACCTACCAGAAAGAGGAAAGTATCTCTCTCCTGATTTACTATATCTCTCCTTGTATCATAAGAAGGAAACTATCTCTCTCTTGATTGCATGTATCTCTTACTTTCTTGGACTCACTGATTTACTTGCCACTAACTAACAAATTTGCCAAGGGTAATTTGTCCTAACACCTCTATAATTATGCGCCTTGGTCACCGTGCCAAAAATAATACACCTTACATAAAGGAACAGAGGGAGTATATAGGAGTAGTACTACTACAACAATTTCCTTGGAGTCCGTGGTGCAGCAAGCTACCCTAGGCTATGATACTACTCCCTCCTTTCCATTTTATGGCTCAATTTCAAAATCCCTCCAACCAAGGTAGACGGTGAGTGGTGGAATTAATTTCGTAGTTTGCACAAGTAATTAGTACGCTTGTATTTCTCAAGAAGTTATGTTTACCGAGGCATTAATTAGAACGAATACATGCATGACTACTAAATTTCCATGAACTTCTACATGCATTGGTGAGTTTTCTCTTAACACTGCTTGCATCGGGTGATTTAACGCACCTCGAAATCCAAACATGTGATGGTACTACTACTAGTAGTAGAATTGAGACTTATAAAATGAAAAAACAATTTTTTTAGTTGAGCCCTATTAACCGGAAAGGAGGGAGTAGTAAGTAGTACTACCTCCATAGTCGGTACGTACTTCGTAAAATCAGATTTTTCCCAAAACTAAGTCGCTCAACCTTTATTTGCTTGTTTCCCTTCCTGCCTCGTTGCCTCGAACAGACTATGCCAAACTCCCTTGCCTGTCGCGCGGGAAAAGACCCACCCTCGCTTTTTTTAGTCCGGGTTTGTATTGATGGCTCGCACAAAGCAGCAAAAACCAAGCCGTGTCTTGTACTCCTCCGTCGACGCTCGCTTTCATGAATTATGTACTTTCTCTCGCCGACATGTGGGACATATAGCAACCGGGTCGACGTGTCATGCACCAAATAACAGTGCAGAACAGCAGGGGGACGCACCCCAGTCATACTGCCCCAGTAGTAGTAATGAGCAATGAGATGTCAAATCACAATGTCGCACCTTCCTAGACGGACGAAGCCACCATTATTTCACACTTCACTTCACCGCATGACAGGCCATGCTCCCCCGCCCATCGCTTGGTAAAATCACCTCATTTGTACTACTTCCTCTGTATCGGTTTAGAGGGCATGCACGTCGTTCTAGGTTGAGAATTTAACTGGCTATATATGTGATGAAAAGTATATGTTTAGAAACTACATCCGCTTAAGAATCCAATGATATACTTTTTGTGACATGGTATTTCATATTTAGTTAGTCAAATGGATGACCTAGAACTACGTGCACACCCTATAAACCGAGACGGAGAGGGTAGTACAGTATGTATCTTATTAGATCAATATAGCCGGGATTCACCAAGGAGCAAAACCCAGTGGTAGGTTGCTCCTGTGGTGTTGGCGTAGCAACTCAAGCAGGGTTAGTCCGCACACGAAATGGCGACACACTTAACAGGACCCCTTTGGCCGACATTTGGCTCATCTACCGTCTTGTTCCACGTGCGATGCACCAAATTACAGTTCGGAGTAGCTCTTGGACTTGGAGGCACCCCGGTCGTAGTGCCGCAGTAGTAGTAAATGAGCGATGAGGGGTCAAATCACAAAGCCCCCTGTCCCACATTAAGCTGGATGGACGAAGCAACCATCATTTCACTCTAGGGCACAAGAGCATAAAGAAAAGAGAAAACCAATGATGCGTGCGGCAGCTACCTAGGGCACCCTAGGGTAGGGGCCTCCACTACAAATCCTTTTTTTAAAGCGCCTCCACTACAAATCCGGTTCTCCCTCGTCCTCTTGAAGAAAACCGATGATGCATGCGGCGGTTGGGTTTGTAGGAGTACTATGGGATGCGGGGCCATGTCATAGTAAACGGGAGAGGGATTGAGTTCGACTCGACGCCTTAATATGTGTGGGCCGCTTGGTTTTAAGGGAACGAGGCCGCATTTTTGGTTCGGGGACGAGTGGAGATATACATACAAAAAATTGTGGACGTAGGTTCGACCGAAAGTCAATGATGCATGGGCCATGCATTTTGATATACCCAAGGCCGCGCGAAATTTGCTACTCTACTCAAAACAAGTAAGGTACACATGCATTGAACGCATGAGATTTGGAAACCAAATTATGAATAAATACACACTATAGCATGTAAAGCTTTGAGTAATATATGCATGATGTAGATGTTCGTTTAGTTCTTATAGTTCATCTCATTGAAAATCAATTAGTTTTATAAAAAGGCTAAGATTCATGGGATTCTGCATTGTAAAGCATAAAGTAAAAAACAAATAATGGCAAATCATTTAGATAAAAAAGTTTGGGCAATTATGATACGGAAGATTCTAGAACAAAGGAGAAGCGCTTGTGTTTTCAGGTTTATTGATTATGCTTAAGTTCAACCATGGAGTCTTCTAGATTGTACATGTGGCAGAATCTCGTGGAATGTTGATGATATCCAACGGCCAGTAGTGCTCGGATGTGCCATCTCTACACTGTTCGATTAGCTTCATCCAACGACCATCTTTCAAAGTTATTCGCACACTATATAGGGGTATAGATAATGCATAAAAGTTCCTCCAAAAACATCTATAACTAATGGGAAGTGAATGTATGCTTAAAATGAAAAAAATGTAATACTCCCTCCGCCTAGGTGTATAAGTCATCGTAGGTTTTTTTGCTAGTTAATAGCATTCCTTTCAATGAATTAGCCACTGCATGTCATGTTTGAAAGTCTCAAGCCATTGAAAGCATGCACGGCCCACATCTCTTATTGCTTGATATGTCACAAAACAAGAAATGAGGAGGGAGTTAATGTATCGTGCCTAAGTGTTTTGGGATTATTTGGTATTCGGAAGATGACTTACACACCTTGACGGAGGGAGTACAAAGAGAAAAATGAATTGCAGTTAAAAGAATGACATTTCTAACAAAAATGTGAATGTGAACTGCATATGTGTGCACATGACCAGCACATACATTGTCAATACAAAATTTAATGCAAGAAATAACTTATGAGTAACATGCATGAATTGATGATGTGGTACTTTCATGCATCGAGTACAAAAGCAATTTGATTTATGACTTGCATGCATGACGTGTTCTTGTGCCATAGTTGCATGGCTAGGAAAAAAAGCTACTAGTGGGTTGTACTAGCTATTTAGGAATAGAAGATGTATACATGGAAGTTGTAGGGAAAGATATGACATGTATCTCAATTCCTATGTGCAGGGATTGGAAAAGAGATGTCATTTGGTTCACATCATAGGAACTTTTCTGTGGAATCTAGAGATGACATGTATCTCGATTCCTATGAGGAGGGATTAGAAAAGAGATGTCATTTGGTTCACATCATAGGAACTTTTCTAATGAATATACGCTAATGTTTACTTTCCTTTGAAATTATGGGAGTATAGGAATCCATTCATAGGAACCAAGTGACTCTAAAGCTATAAAAATGATATCATGTTTATTTCCTTCGAAATGTGGAGTATATGAATCTATTCCTATGAACCAATTGGCTCTAAAGGAAAAAATCCTATAAAAATCATATCATATAGAGTTCCTATGATATTCCTCCACACCAAAGGATGGTTGAAATTGTTTTAGGTGATACGGCGGTCTTTCTTTGCAGACTCCTCCCCCATCTTTATAGTTACCTCTCGAAGATGAATGAAATTATATATACTGGGTACTCTATATGTGCATTTTGGTACACGAAAACTCGGTAAAAGTTTGTGAGGTTGGAATTTTCAATAAAGCTATATGCACTACATTTTGGAACGGGGGAGTAGCATACGGTAGTTTCTAACACTCACGTGGAAGATTAGTGTGTAGGAGGAGTGGCTGTTCTGTTAAATGACATGGCAAAACTGACATTGTTGGATGCCGAGTTAACGGTTCTTACGGCGTTCGTCAGGAAACAGATTGTGGCGAATCTTTGTTGGATAATGATTTACGGACACATGCATTGCATTGATATGTGCCCCCTCTCTCTCTCACGCACACATGCACCCTCACGAGTCACGATTCTCCCAAGTCCTCTCGCACCCACCGTCTATCTGCATGTAGACATCACACACATATATGCTCTTCACACCCTACCCTTAGAACTTCTGAAAAACGAAAGACGCCGCGCACCTTTTATTTTAGCTCACACGTCACACACTTATACTATTACTCTTGGGGCGAGTGTTCTTTGGGCATAGTATATTGTACTCTCACGAAGAGAAGTAGTGCACGCACGCACTAGTTCTCTCACACCCACTCGCGGGTACACATAGGAGCGCATTTTTTTGAAGCTGGTACAACAAAATCACTCCACTATATATATAAATAGGAGCCTTAGCGCTTGATTTACTAGGGTTCCTCTCTTTCGCTCTCTCATGCTCTCCAGATCTAAGCAAGACATAGGTGGCCACACTCTCTCTCTCTCTGCTCACGGCTGGTCACAAAACCGGCCGGACCACCTCGACTGGGGCAGGGGTGTAGGTGCATCATTCACGCTGTCGTCAGCCGCGAGGGAGGAGACCAACGGCTGCCCGCGCCTCCCGATAAGCGGTCGTGCCGTTCTCTCTGAGAGAGAGCCGGCTCGGGAGGGCCTCCGACCCCTTCTTCCTCCATGCGGTATTGTGGCCAAGATGCGTCCTCCCGACGCCGTCTTTGCCACATGCCAATGACCCTCAGGTATATATTCCTTCGAAACCTGTCTTGCTCTACTACCGCAGATCCCCACGTGGTTGCTGGTGGATCTTTTTCTACTTCTGTCAATTGTTCCAAAGCCACCTAGACTTTTACTATTATTAGAGGTAAAGCTAGTTCATACAGTCGAATCTAAGAGTTGGTTCAAACAGGGAAGAAAGTGGGGAAGCTGTAGCATGAATCTAGGACTTGGTTCTAAGAGGAAACGGGGGAAAGTAGTAGATACTGGCTACCCAACCGGTCTCTTGGTTGAAAAGGCAAAGAAAGCATGGTGGATGGAGAAGGGTGGGGGAAGTGGACCTGTCTCTTGGTTGAAAAAGGAAAGAAAGTGAGGGGTGTTGGGGTACAACGCAAATGAGAATGAGCAGGTCTAGATTTCCTGTGCTCACATAGGAAAATGTCGCCGAGGAGATGAAAAATGGGACAAATGCAGACATGCTGCCTGAGTGTTTGCCGCTCTCGGCAACCACATCTTCCTCACCACTTTATGCCCCTGCTGTCGCTACGCCCATATCACTACCATTAATGTAAAATCACATGAAGCATTAAGCAATGCCACATAATGTCACTATAAGTAATGGTATAGTGTCGTCGATAAATTGAAGCAATGCCACCACCATTTTATTAAGTGTTTCCGTCTTTCTTTATTTCCCATGAATTGTGTTTTTGAAGTTACACTTAAATCTCACACCGCTAACATTGCTTCATCCCAGTGGAACTGCACAAATTTGATTGCACATTTACTGACCATGTGCTACTCTCATGACAGTAATACTAATGCTATTTTTCTACATGTTAATCTAGTGGCAGTGTTGATGTGATGTGATGCTACTTACTTAAGGGCACTTTCATACTGTCAATCTAGTGCCAATTATAATACAATAGATGACGTTGTTAATCATACGCCACTGTAAATATCTGTCACTGTTTACATAACTGTATTTTGTATTTGCGCAAAGAGGGATGTTTGTCTCCATATCGTTTCTATCTGCGCAATCAGAAGTACGCACCTCAGTTTTAGTACAACTGCACAAAATGAGATGGCTATTCCTAGCTGTCGTCCTCTAACCACCAGTGTTTCCAGGTATTCCTACATAGGTAGTAACTAGGTAGAATGACCAACGCAATCTAAAAGAAGCTGATTCGTACATTTTACTTCCTGATTGCAATGCAGGGACTAGAGAAAACAACTGCATCCTAGTCCGGAATGCACTTTCTACCAGTTCATCCATGGACCGCGGACTATCTAGCACGGTTGCACAGAGGTTTTTGGGACAGGTGCGCGGACAAGAGGCATTGTGGTCTTCTTATTTCTGCAAATAGCGGTGCTTAAATTTAGTGGAATGCACAAGAATTTCAGCTGGTCAGTACACTACATGGTTCAGGTCAGCATTCCAGCTGAGAACACAATTATAATTGGTTATTCTGGAATGAGAGAACCTAACCCTGGATGGTGGCAACAAGAAAAAACCAAAGTGAACTTTAGGAAATTTAAGCTGCGGAGGAATCTTTGCTCGGAAGAAGCCTTGCTTGTTTTTTCCTGATTTGTAAACCTTCTCACAACTTTGTCTTTTTCTGTGAACTAGTATATGTTTGTTATGTTCTATGAATCATTGAGATGTACAAAATTGCTTAACTTATGTTTTTCAAGTTTTTTATGAAGCCGAGTCTAATGTGAGTGTTCCACATGAATGATGGACTAGCGTGTGAACGTTTGGAATTTACATTGTGGTCTCAGTTAACTGCATGAACCACTATAACAAGATACATAGTTGCTTATATGTCCGACAGTAGATTATTGATTGTTAACTGGTCGATAGCCTAGTGTTGAAGAGAGTTGAGCCAATGTGCCATCTTTTGCACAACTACTTACAAGTTGGGTAGCACCAACAGTGTTTACAAGTACTTATGTATACGTCGGCGCACAGTTCTCGAACAAGTACTCTATTTCATCAAACACACACTGCTCGTATGATAAACTGTGACAACTTATGTCTTACCATGCCATATTCATGAAAAAACTCACATGATTCACGGGAACACAGAAGTAGCATCAGTTCCCATAGACGGATTCAAACAGAGTACTAGCCCCAGAGGGCTCGATAATAGGCAAGGTTCGGATAATTAGAAAAAATCCAAACTACTATTAAACACTAGCTGGGGCAACTATTTCATGCCTCGATCTAATTTGGGCTGGACACAAGACGGACCTTGCCATGAACATCATCGAGGGGCGTTCGGACAGCTCAATCATGTGAACCTTCATGAAGATAACCTTGTGGCCTTGCCACTCATAAACTTGTTTGTGGAGGCAAGCCAGGTCATCTTCCTGCGTAAGCTTGACAAGAACAATATGCCTCACAAACGAAGGAGTAGCATTGAACTTCGTGTGCTTCAGTACACCCTGGACAATACGCCTGACAACAGTGAGGCTGGAATACAACTCGACATTGGTATAAGCGCAAATGGCTTCCAGGATACAACAGCCTAAGAACTCTGTTTTCCCAGTGCGTATATTCAGGCCATCCGCCTCATAGCGAGTGACATGTACAACCACACAATCCTTGTCTGCATCAGTGCTCCAATTGAATCAAAAACAAATTCTGAATTACTTTCCAGTATAACAAACACAAGTTATTTAAACCACTATGTATAGCATTGCATCGAAGCTAATAGAATTTTGCATTATTGATCGCCACATACTTAGATGAAAAACCACAATCGAGATCGGCAAAGAAGAAAATCACCTTGGGCAGCTCAGCGGGGGGGACACATCCTTGAAGGGGGCAAACTGCTCCTGCAGGGCAACGGGGGCTATAACCTCAAATGGGACGTTGACCATCTCATTAGTGGCCGTGAGCGTGTAACATCCCAAAATTCTAAATTTTGGAATGTTATAATAAATAGATAGATTTGATTGATTGTTTGATTGATTGTGTGAAAGTGAGTGAATTCGAAACTTTTTTTGAAAGTTAAATGAGAGGGAATAAAAGGACTTTCCCAAACTTTCATTTTGCTTTTATGATCCTCGTGAATTCAAATTCTTTTCATCACAAAACCCTGGAGAGAAGATGACATGACTTCTTCCATTTATTTAAATGACAAGGGGTATTGAAAATATTTGAATTTCATTTTGAAAATATTTCCAATTCTGGAACTTTATGCAACTCAATGATTTTCACGAGCGAAGATAAAATGACTTCTTCAAAACATATGAAATATGAGTTGGGAGTTTCAAAGAATTAAATTCAAAGTTCTTTTGAATTTATTTTCAATTTGGAGTTATTAGAGTTTATTCAAATTATTTTTCTCCAAAAATAAAATATACAGACAATAGGGTAACATGATTTCCTACAATAGAAAATTGGAGAGAAATAAATTTGAAGTCATTTTGGTATTTTTAAAATGATTTTTATGAGGTTTTATTGTAGCAGAAGCACTCTTTGCTTTATTTAAAATTCTAAAGATTTTATTTAAAGCTATAATAAAGTTCATCTTGTAGAAAATATTTTTTTGAAAATTTTGATATATTATATGCCTATATAATATTTTTATTTCTTTGGTTTTATTATTTTTTGTTTGTCTCTGTTTAAAAAAAATACTTCGTCTCCTCGAATGGGCCGGCCCAGCTCCCAGGCCAGGCCACGGCCCAGCCCGCGCCGCTCGCCTCCCCCGTCCCCGAGCGGGACTCCGCTAGGGAGTCCGCCGCCGCCACGCGCCGCCGCCGACCTCGACGGCTGTGACCGCCCCGGCCTCCTCCTGCCCCTTCTCCAAGCCTCGCGCAGCCCCCCCCGTCATAAAGCCGCGCCCCGGCTCCCTCTCTCTCTCTCCTTCGCATCGCGCCGCCCGCACTCGCCGGAGTTTGGGAACTCCGACGAGATCCGCCGCCACCCCGTCGTCGCCGCCACCGCACCCACCGCCTCCTCCCGTGCCTTTCGCCGCCTTCCCCGATGACTGGAGCTGCCTCCCCGCGCGTAGCCGACGCCGTCGCCGCCATTTTCTCCGTCGCGGGCGACTCCATCCACCGCGGTAACCACCGCCCTCCCCTCGCCGTTGGATCTGGATCCAATGATCCAGATCTTTCTGTTTTTTTTGTTTTTTTATTTAGAGAACGTTCGCTGGTTAGACTTAGAAAGCGAGCATTCACTTAGTAGGTTTTTTTTTTCTTTTTTTCTTTTTTTTCTGTCCAGGGACCTATTTGTAGTATTTCTTTTAGAGTTTAGCCCCTGGACTTGAAACACTCACAACTTTTTACTCGCTAGTCCAAATCCAACGAAACCAACGCCCACTTCTTCGTTACGATCTTCTCTATCCAGTAATCCAACTGAAACATGATTTTGAAAGTTTCAAATTTGGATTAGATCAGATTTGAATTTGAACTTTGTTTGATCATAACTTGAGTTTCGTAACTCCGATTTAGTTGATTCTTTTTGCAAATTAAAGCTCTTGACATAAAATTTCTGATAAGGCCAAATTCACATAATTTTGGTACTGTTAGAAATTGTTTTATGCTGCAAGAGTTATTTCCTTGGTTTTGATGTTTTCCGAATCGTTTTCTTCGTTCGGTCTGATGTTTTGAGTGATTGCTTATGTGTGGCTACTATTGCTTGCTTACGATAGATTGACCGGAGTGTGACGAGTAGAACTATCAAGAGTTTTGAGTGCGAGCCATCTTCGTCAACATTGCAGGCAAGTTCACACTTTGATCATACTCTTTTCATACCCAGTTTTTGTGCATTAGCTCAATCCTCAAACATTGCATGGTTAGGATCTAATTAAATTGTCGGTTTTGGGAAGTAGTTTGAGGTAGTACCTATTACCTGTTATTATCAAACCTTTGGGAGTTACTTCTACGTTTGCTTATTATGCCATGCTATGCTAGTAGACGTGGATTGGGTGAGTGTATCCATGATGTATGTGAGATTGTTAATTAATGGTTTACTTAAGGTGGCAACTTAAACACACATCTAGGTGGATTGAGGTACCTGGTTTCCAGGATTTGCCTGTTTTTCTTCGGACCGCCACCCAGGCTCAAAGGGATCATGAGATTATTCATGCTAGAAACTTCCGTGTGTAGCCACATGCTACTATGGGCTCTAGCATAGTTGATTAAGTCGTACGAACTCTTACAGTGGTAGACTAGCTGATGTAGGGGTTGCAGGTTGGTACGGTCTACCCATACGTAAGGTGCAAGCGCTTCCGAAAAACTATGTCTCGGTCATCCGTTTCTCAAACACCATGTATTGCGAGAAATCAAACGGAGGAGATCGAGTCTTGTGGGGAAAAGTGCACAAACCTCTGCAGAGTGTACAAACTAATCATGATTAGCCGTGTCCCCGGTTATGGACGTCTTTAGTATCTAGTTCTTGGATTATCCTGTTGATCTCATCACGTTACTTAAATAATTTGTTGGGTTTTAATGATGATATTTTTAATTGGGATTGAGAATGCTGTCAACCATTCTCAATGTTTAACAACCACCATGATAGTTAAATAAAATTTATTCCTTTGCAGTAGGGAAATTTGGCTTTTCGCAAAACCCTTATAACCAAAGAGCTTTTCCACCAGCCATATATGCATGTAGTGATAGCCATATTTCAGCATTGCTCTACCGTGTGAATTTGCCAGTACATTCAATGTACTGACCCCTTGTGGCTGCAATGTCTCATGTTGCAGGATCTTACGACGAGTAAGTGATACGTTAGGGTTACGATTTATACACTCAACTTTGCCGTTGGTGTTGATGGGAATCCACAACCTTGTTACTTCTGCTAATTGGATTGAGGTAATAGTATTTACATTACTTTATACATGTGATTTACATCTGTTATAAATCCTCGAAGTCTTGTGTGTGTCGAGATACCGATCCGAGTTGACACTTAAGCACGAAGACTTGATCCATTCGGTCGAGTCGCTACAAGATGGTATCGAGCACATGTTGGTATGGGACGTGACCCTAGAAACAGGCAAGCCCATAGGAAAGATTTTCTCTACAACTTCTTTTTTCAAAAAGATCTTTTACCTCTCTTCTCTTTTGAGCTTATTGAAAAATTCCTTTTAGTGAGACTATACCCCTTTTCCCCTTTTGACCACTCGAAGATTCGACTGATGAGACCACTCCAAGAAGTACAAGATATCGGACAACTAAGACTACTTTGGAATAAAGAGGATTTTTACCGTGCATTACAATGACGGAAACTACAACGGTGAAGACTCCGAAAACTAGCAGAATTTGAAGGCTTTGAAGAATTTCCGGATTTGTATGACCTAGGAAGGCACCCCTTATGGAACTTGGCAGACTATGGAAGCTGTCAATACCCGAGATCAAGGTGTGTCGGAGAAAGACCGGAACATGGAGCATTAGAACTCAAAGTTTTTGTCAAGAAAACCCTAAGACAGGAGATATCAATTATGGAATGAAAGCTCATGTCAATAACATGGGCATAGACATGGCTAACCATGGTGTTATTGCCCGCCTATGCTATTGTCACTGTGCAGAGTTAAGCATGCAGATGCATTGAAGGATTGGATGGTAGAAGGCTGATGGAGCATCCGTCAGCAAAGGATGAAGTTTTAACCTTAGCTGGTGTATCACCAGGATCTGAAGTATTACATCAGGAAGTTAAGATGGACCTACAAGAAGCAGTATTTGATAAGGAAGCGTTTGGTGAAGAACTCATGATCCAAAAATTGAAAGTAGCCAAGCTGGAGGAGCAAAACCTCTAGATACCGGAGATTTGTCAGGAACTGAAGGACTGTTGGATCATGGTTCATGTCGAGGATGATGACACCCAGAAGTTTGGAATGCAACTCCAGAAATATTAAAGGACGCCACGAGAGATTTCGCGTCAACAGAGATGATCTAGCAAAAGAATTTTAGAAGGACAAGCATGATCGGAAGAAGCCATCGGAAACATGAACAAGACTTGAAGAGTTTGACGACATTTACCTTTAGAAGACCAAACCCCTATTATATACTTACGTTAGATGTGGCGTTTGAGCTGTCATTTGTTTGATGTTTTTCCGACAGCCACAAATAAAATTTGCCTTTTTTAAAACTTTTGTTTTTATTGTGTGCATCCCTCTCGATCTCTCTTATCCCACCCAAAACCCATGGACCCCATAGAGGATGAATGGAGATGAGCTTTTATTTTCTGGACCAATGAGTCAATTGGAGACAGACCAATGGATTCAGAACATGGAAGATCGCATGGAGAATAACCCTATAATGGAAAGGATATGGCCCAGCATGCTCTTCAATGCTTTGAAAGAGGTGCTGCTACTTGGTGGAGGATGTACCTAACCATAAATGGATGGCAAGGAGTAACCACTTGGAAAAAATTTAAGTTGACTTTGTCAAAGTCTAGGTTTGTGTCCCAGAAATTGGAGCCTTATGGAAAAGATATGGAGAAAGTGCATGCAAGCTTTGTAGAGAAATAGGACACAACAATAAAGAAAACAAGGACGAATACCCTCATAAGCGGAGGATTACCAAAGGAGTTAGCCGAGGACTCAGGGAACTTCGGTTGGAGATTGTTCCCAATGGTTTTGTTGCAGCAATGGAAGTTAAGTCTACATTGTTGGGGAAGATCCGTGAAGCTCAGAAGGATGACAAAGAGATTGCTGAGGTAAAAGAGAGGATGAGCAAAGGAAAGGCCGACGGTTTTCGTAAGGATGAGCATGACACCTTATGGTTTCGAGGATCGTGTATATGTGCCTAATAATGCAGAGATCGGGAAGTTAATACTTCAGGAGGCTCATGACTCATCATACTCAATTCGCCCTGGAAACACCAAGAAGTATTTGGATTTGAAGGAGTGTTTCTGGTGGACTGGTATGAAGAAGGATATTGACGAGTATGTAGTCGTATGTGACGTATGTCAGAGAGTGAAGGCAAAACATCAGAAGCCAGCAGGATTATTGCAACCAATGCCGATACCTGAATGGAAGCAGGATAAGCTTGGCACGGATTTCATTACTGGATTGTCCCAGAACTTGATCGGGATATGATTCTATCTGGGTAGTAGTTGATTCGCTTGACCAAAGTGGCTCACTCTATCCCAGTGAAAACCACCAATACAAGTGCGAAGTTGGCCAAGATATATATGACCAGGATCGTATGTCTGCATGGAGTTCCGAGGACCATCGTATCAGATAGAGGAACACGGTTTACCTCCAAGTTTTGGAATCAGCTGCGCCACACTTTGGGTACTAGGCTAGAGTTCAATACAGCCTTCCATCCGCAGACAGATGGATAAATCAAGAGAGTCAATCAGATTCTAGAGGACATGTTGAGAACCCGTGCGCTAGATTATGGATCTAGTAGGGATGATAATCTACCTTACGCGGAGTTCTCATTCAACAACAGCTACCAAGTCAGTTTGAAGATGGCCCCTTTTTAAGCTTTGTATGGGAGAAGGAGCCAGACACCATTGATGTGTGATGAAATTGGAGATCGTCAGTTGTTTGGACTAAATATGATCAAGGAGTCAGAAGAGAATGTTAAAGTTGATCGAGATAGACTGAAGGTAGCTCAGTCCAGGCAAAAGAGTTATGCAGACTCAAAAACGAAGGAGGTAGTCTATGAAATTGGAGACAGAGCATGTCTTCATGTGTCCCTTCTGCGAGGAGTTAAACTATTTGGAGTTAAGGGAAATTTAGCCCCGAGATTTGTAGGACCATACCGAGTTTTGGAGCGTATGGGAGAAGTGGCCAACAAGTTGGAGTCACCCGAAGGACTATTAGGAGTTCATGATGTGTTTCACGTATTCTAGATGAAGAAGTGCCATGCAGAAATGGCCAATATTCCCCTGTAAGGATGCTTGACCCTGGAAAGGATAATGATGTTCCACGAAGAGGAGTATGGACTTCATAAGTATAAGTTTTTATATCGGTAGGTGGGATATCCCACGAGGATGAAGAGATGAATTACTATTGGATATAAAGGAGGTATGATGTTGGAAATATGGATCAAGGTAAATTCCATGATGAGTCTGAGTAATCATGTCCTAGTTTGGTGCCAATAGAAGGAAGGAAGACAATACAATTGGATGGATTTAAGAATACTAGGAAGTTGGAAGTTGGAATAATGATCAGAAGCCCGAGGATGAGTTCAAGGTTTACAAGTGATGAGATGGGCCATAACCCAAAGGCCCCAGGACTTGCTAAGAATGTAACATCCCAAAATTCTAAATTTTGGAATGTTATATTAGATAATAACTATGCTTGTTGCCTGATTGTTTGTTTGAGTGATTGAGTGAAATTGAGTGGCATTTGAAACTTTTGAAAGTTGGATGAGAGGGAATAAAATGACTTTCCCAAAACTATCCCCTTTTGCCTTTTTGGATCTCAATGAATTCAATTCCATTCCAACACCAAAACCCTAGAGTGAAAGATGAAATGACTTCTTCCATTTGAAATGAAAAGGGTTTTGAAAAGATTTTAATTTCATTTGAGAATATTTCAAATTCAAAGCTTTATGAAACTCAATGATTTTCATGAGGGAAGATAAAATGACTTCTTCAATTATATGAAATATGAGTTGGAAGATAAACAGACACAAATTGAAAGTCATTTGAAGGTATTTTGAAACTCCCCTTCAAATTTGGAATTATTTGGATTTTATTAAAAATTATCTTTCTCCTAAAAATAAATAAATGGAAATATGGGTAAAATGATTCCCTTCAATGAAAAATTAGGAGAAAATAAATTTGAAGTCATTTTGGTATTTTTAAAATGATTTTTATTGGATTTTATTAGAGCAGAAACACTCTTTGTTTTACTTGATTTTTGTGTATTTTATTTGAACTTGAAAAATAGTTCAGGTTGTAGGAAATCTTTTTCTGATCATTTTGATATATATATGTCCTATATAAAATATTTATATTTTATATACTTTCTCTCTGTTTTTATTTTCAAAAAAAATTAGAAAAAGAAAAAAAGAAACCTCAGCGCCCAGCCAGCTAACTGCCCAGCACTGGGCGACCACCGAGCCAGCCCAACAATGACCGAGCCGGCCCACGAGCCAGCCACCAACACTTCGGCCGAAACCCCTCGCGTCGCCCGACCCATTCCCGCTTCCCTCTCACGACGGGTGGTCCGCACCCGTCACCTACCCTCAAGACGCGCCACCCTCCTCGCCGCCCGCTCGGATCCCGCCGGATCCGGGATTCGCCCGTGATCCTCGCCCGGCTTGCCCTCGCACAAGCCGTGCCCCCCCTCTATATAAACCCCCTCTACCCGTCCCCCCTCGCCCCTCCCGACCCTCTCCTCCCTCCGCCCTTTTCATGCGAGTACCAACGCCCGCCGCCGCCATTAGCCACGCTCGAGCTCGCCCCGGCCACCCCCGAGCTCCACCGACTCCACCAAACAACCCCCCTCGCCCGTCCGCACCCGCCGGAGCTCTCCGCCGACGCCCCCGACCAGCGGAGACGCGGAGCACTCGCCGCCCGAGCCGCCGTCGACGTCTGGTAAGTCGCCGGAGACTTCCCCGCCGTCCGATCCAACTCCGACGATTAGGATTAGATCCCCCAGAAGGTATGTTTTATTAGGTTAGTTAGTGAACCGGGTTTTTACCCCGGTTAGTTCCGGTTTATTTTGTTTAGTTAGGGTTTAGTTGAACCGGCCGATCCAGTTTAAACCCTAGGCCCGTTTTAGTTATATTACGCCGAAGCGTTATATAGGCCCATTAGCCCGTTTTTCTTTTATTTTCGTTTTCTGTTTTAACAGAATAGTTTCAGATTTGAAAAATTCATATCTTTTAATCTACTTAATATTTTTAAGTGATTCTTTTTTTGTTGGTTTGCAAATTTCTTATAGTTTCTGTAGAAAATATAATTAGCTATGTTAAAATTATTTAGAATTGCTTTATTTTAGATTTAGAAAGAATAGTAAATCAGCTATAAAATGAGTTAGGAATATTATTTTTTAATGATTCTTTTTGTCACAACTTTTTCTTGACATTACTTAACCGTAGGAATTTATTTGGGCATTTTAGGATTAATAAAAAAAATAGTTTTAATCAGAATCATGTTATTCTTAATTAATTAGCTAGCTACTGTTTTCCTATTGTTTTAATTAGCAAATAAATTTATTTTTCATATGTGATAGATTATTCTAGGTTAGTTTCTGTAACTTTAGAGCATGAACTTTTATTTATAATAAATAAAACTTTTATTTTATTTTTCTTACTAGAATTTGCTTTAGGCCTAATAGGAGTTTTATAATAGATTTTAAGGTGATTCTTTTTGCTCCTAGTTGCTTGATGCATTCTTTTCTGTTAAGTTAGCATAAAACCATGATTAGGTTCTGTTGAGAAATTTTTTGTAATGTAAAACTATTTTTAGTTGTTGCTTGAAGTAGGAAAGCATTGAGTTGGATTTCTTCGAGTTTTCCTTTGGGTTTTGATTCGATTGTTTTGTGTGTTTCATATTAGTATGCTGTTATGTTAAGTGATCATATGTTTGTATGCTTATATGATTGTTGTTTGCCTCGGTAGAATTTCCGGAGTGCGAAGCCCGGGACGTTATTTATTTTAATGCTACGCTATAGTAGACGGGGTTTGGTATGAGTGCTCAGGAGTGGTGTGAGAATGGAGGATCTACGTCAATGACGACAACTCCATGATGTCATCTGCAAGGACTGCATTTTCAAGGCCTCAAGACTTCAAGACTCGAGACAAGAATTCAATACACACTACTGGGTGAAGGATGGTTGACGGGCACCCTGGAGAAACCAGTGGTTGGCCGGGATGCATGGAGAAGCGCCATGACATCTTGCGGAAAGCTTCACCCAGACTCAAAGAGACGGAAGAATACTTCATGACCGGAAGCTTACCTGTGCAACCGCAAGTCAATATGGGCTCTGGCTTGGTTGACCTTAGTTGTGACTCTGGCTGGGACGGTGCTAGCAGATGTAGAACTACGGTAGGATTGGATGGGCACCGGACAGTGGTCAGAGGAACTCTTGGAAGATCATGTTTCGGTCATCTTGTTCTCAAACACCACGAAGTGCGAGCGTAAAGAGAGGGATCGAATCTTGCGGGTAAAGTGTACAAACCTCTGCGGAGGGTTTAAACCTAATCGATTAGCCGTGTCCCGATTACGGACAATTTGAGCCTCTGGACTTGGATCTATCTCGGAACTCTCAACACCGGATTGATAACTTAATTGTGGGCAACTTATGATGATTTTGGGCTATGAGACATCGGTTGGCGGAACCATGTCATGATAGAAAACTCCATAGTACAGACTTCATTTATTCCTTTGATGTAGGGAAAATAAAATCAGCTTTTACATAAGCAAAACTCAGATACTGAGCCACAAAGCCAAATTGCATATAGTATAGTTTTATCATCTGTTTATTCATGTTGTGATCTTGCCGGTACATTCAATGTCTTGACCTACACGGCTGCAACGTATCATGTTGCGATATTTACTTCCGACGAGTAAGAATGCAGTGCGAGGTTACGGTCTACACTCAACCTGCCGATGGCGTTGATGGGACTCCGCACGACTATTTGTTTCACTGTGACTTATGAGGTATATATCAGTTTTACGTTAATTATACATGTGATTGCACTTTGATATATACATTGATGTACTGTGTGTGCCAGCATACTGATCCAGGGATGGCACAGAAACACAGAGGCTTGACCGTCTGAGGTCGGGTCGCTACAAAGAAGCAAGCACGTCCTTGCCAAAGGAAAAACCCTGGAAGAGGATATGCCTTTATCAACCGACGATTCTATAGGAGTTTACGCAAAACCTGAGAGTTGTTAAGGAACGATAGATGTTTGTTTGGCTTGTAGAATCAATGGATTTATCCGAACTTGGTTCGTCGACAAGAGAAATTCTGCAATGCTTGTGAGGATGACCGAGTGTTAGAATGCGAGATTAAGCTAAACCATGTACAAGGTAATGATTTGGGTGCGGGATGGATTGATCACCATACCGACTTACTCTTATTATTCGCCTTGCTATATGGGATGGTAAATCTGAGTGACTTACCTATAGTAGAGTGACGACGATATTAAACCTTGTTGAACCTTAGGATGGTATAAGCATTTTTCCCCTTGTACAAGGCAGTTGTTGCCAACCGTAGGTTATATGGTGAGGTTCAACCCAGACCCATTTCCTGTAGGACAAACCATAAATTGTTGACCACCATGAGATATTGATAGTTGTTTAGAATTGGCGCCAGACCCGTCAACTAAGAAGACCCAGTCTCGGAATAACCTTACCAAGATGAAAGGACAGAAGAATTGAGGAAAAAGGTTATGCCACTACCGGAAGAGCCAGAGAAGGAATTATACTGAAGATCTGAGAAGACCGACACTGTCAGTAATAAGGATGGAGTATATGATTTTTGATGGAACCGTAACCGTGCTTCTAAGGGTGGTAGCACCCGAGACCCCCGGAGATGATCGATGGATTTTGAGAAGACCCCCAAACCTAACCTATTTCTTGCTAGCCTCTCCGAATCTCGAGGACGAGATTCGTTTTAAGGGTGGTAGATTCATAACATCCCAAAATTCTAAATTTTGGAATGTTATAATAAATAGATAGATTTGATTGATTGCTTGATTGATTGTGTGAAAGTGAGTGAATTCGAAACTTTTTTTTGAAAGTTAAATGAGAGGGAATAAAAGGACTTTCCCAAACTTTCATTTTGCTTTTCTGATCCTCGTGAATTCAAATTCTTTTCATCACAAAACCCTGGAGAGAAGATGACATGACTTCTTCCATTTATTTAAATGACAAGGGGTATTGAAAATATTTGAATTTCATTTGGAAAATATTTCCAATTCTGGAACTTTATGCAACTCAATGATTTTCACGAGCGAAGATAAAATGACTTCTTCAAAAGATATGAAATATGAGTTGGGAGTTTCAAAGAATTATATTCAAAGTTCTTTTGAATTTATTTTCAATTTGGAGTTATTGGAGTTTTATTCAAATTATTTTTCTCCAAAAATAAAATATACAGAAAATAGGGTAACATGATTCCCTACAATAGAAAATTGGAGAGAAATAAATTTGAAGTCATTTTAGTATTTTTTAAAATGATTTTTATGAGGTTTTATTGTAGCAGAAGCACTCTTTGATTTATTTAAAATTCTAAAGATTTTATTTGAAGCTTGAATAAAGTTCATCTTGTAGAAAATATTTTTCTAAAAATTTTGATGTATTATATGCCTATGTAATATTTTTATTTCTTTGGTTTTATTATTTTTTGTTTGTCTCTGTTTAAAAAAAATGTTTTAAAAAAAATACTTTGTCTCCCCGACTGGGCCGGCCCAGCTCCTAGGCCAGGCCACGGCCCAGCCCGCGCTGCTCACCTCCCCCGTCCCCGAGCGGGACTCCGCTAGGGAGTCCGCCGCCGCCACGCGCCGCCGCCGACCTCGACGGCCGTGACCGCCTCGGCCTCCTCCTACCCCTTCTCCAAGCCTCGCGCAGCCCCCCCCCCCTCATAAAGCCGCGCCCCGGCTCCCTCTCTCTCCTTCGCATCGCGCCGCTCGCACTCGCCGGAGTTCGGGAACTCCGACAAGATCCGCCGCCACCCCGTCGTCGCCGACCACCGCCGTCGCCGCCACCGCACCCACCGCTCCACACCGCCTCCTCCCGTGCGTTTCGCCGCCTTCCCCGACGACCGGAGCCGCCTCCCCGCGCGTAGCCGATGTCGTCGCCGCCGTTTTCTCCGTCGCTGGCGACTCCATCCACCGCGGTAACCGCCGCCCTCCCCTCGTCGTTGGATCTGGATCCAACGATCCAGATCTTTCTGTTTTTTTTTCGTTTTTTTATTTAGAGAACGTTCGCTGGTTAGAGTTAGAAAGCGAGGGTTCGCTCAGTAGGTTTTATTTTTTTTTCTGTCCAGGGACCTATTTGTAGTATTTCTTTTACTGTTTAGCCCCTGGACTTCAAACACTCACAACTTTTTACTCGCTAGTCCAAATCCAACGAAACCAACGCCCACTTCTTCGTTACGATCTCCTCTATCCAGTAATCGAACTCAAACATGATTCTGAAAGTTTAAAATTTGAATTAGATCATACTTGAATTTGAACTTCGTTTGATCATAACTTGAGTTTCGTAACTCCGATTTAGTTGATTCTTTTTGCAAATTAAAGCTCTTGACATAAACTTTCTGATAAGGCCAAATTCACATAATTTTGGTACTGTTAGAAATTGTTTTATGCTGCAAGAGTTATTTGCTTGGTTTTGATGTTTTCCGAATTGTTTTCTTCGTCCGGTCTGATGTTTTGAGTGATTGCTTATGTGTGGCTACTATTGCTTGCTTACGATAGATTGACCGGAGTGTGACGAGTAGAACTATCAAGAGTTTTGAGTGCGAACCATCTTCGTCAACATTGCAGGCAAGTTCACACTTTGATCATACTCTTTTCATACCCAGTTTTTGTGCATTAGCTCAACCCTCAAACATTGCATGGTTAGGATCTAATTAAATTGTCGTTTTTGGGAAGTAGTTTGAGGTAGTACCTATTACCTATTATTATCAAACCTTTGGGAGTTACATCTACGTTTGCTTATTATGCCATGCTATGCTAGTAGACGTGGATTGGGTGAGTGTATCCATGACAGATGTGAGATTGTTAATTAATGGTTTACTTAAGGTGGCAACTTAAACACACATCTGATTGGATTGAGATGCCTGGTTTCCAGGATTTGCCTGTTTTTCTTCGGACCGCCACCCAGGCTCAAAGGGATCATGAGATTATTCATGCTAGAAACCTCCGTGTGCAGCCACATGCTACTATGGGCTCTAGCATAGTTGATTAAGTCGTGCGAACTCTTACAGTGGTAGACTAGCTGATGTAGGGATTGTAGGTTGGTACGGTCTACGCATACGTAAGGTGCAAGCGCTTCCGAAAAACTATGTCTCGGTCATCCGTTTCTCAAACACCATGTAGTGCGAGAAATCAAACGGAGGAGATCGAGTCTTGTGGGGAAAAGTACACAAACCGCTGTAGAGTGTACAAACTAATCATGATTAGCCGTGTCCCCGGTTATGGACGTCTTGAGTATCTAGTTCTTGGATTATCCTGTTGATCTCATCACGTTACTTAAATAATTTGTTGGGTTTTAATGATGATATTTTTAATTGGGATTGAGAATGCTGTCAACCATTCTCAATGTTTAACAACCACCATGATAGTCAAATAAAATTTATTACTTTGCAGTAGGGAAAAATTGGCTTTTCGCAAAACCCTTATAACCATAGAGCTTTTCCACCAGCCATATATGCATGTAGTGATAGCCATATTTCAGCATTGCTCTACCGTGTGAATTTGCCAGTACATTCAAAGTACGGACCCGTAGGGGCTGCAACGTCTCATGTTGCAGGATCTTACGACGCGTCAGGGAGATGTGAGGGTTATGATTTCTATACTCAACTTTGCCATTGGTGTTGATGGGAATCCACAACCTTGTTACTTCCGCTATTTGGATTGAGGTAATAGTATTTACGTTACTTTATACATGTGATTTACCTCTGTTATAAATCCTCGAGTACTGTGTGTGTCAGCATACCAATCCAGGGATGACACTTAAGCATAGAGACTTGATCCTTTCGGGTCGGGTCGCTACAGAGCGTATCTGGGGACGGCTCGGTGGCTGCCTCCATCTTCTTGGAGCTCGCTGTCTCGTGGGGATCAGCCTCAAACACCTTCTGACATTTTACCAAAACCACTGTTTTGACCCCTTCCACCATTCTCCATGAGCTCAACTTTTTACCAGAGCTTCATCTAGTCACCTTGTACCTCCAGTAATTTCCCCCCTTCAACAACTCAATTATTTGTGGGTGAAACCCTCACTTTCTCTCTCTGGACAACCTCTTTCTCTCTCTCCCTCAACCTCTCTCCTCTCCTAGTGGCTCTCTAAGGCATCCAAAGCTTCTCCCCACTTGTTTACTCCCCCTAGAGCTGCTGGACATTATTGGCCATGCCCAAGGTGCCAAAACAATGGCCATGCCGGTCAAAGACGCGTCTGGAGCATGCTATAGTGCGCCCTAGTAATGTAGCCGCTCTCTGGCCGAGCCACCCTACCACCTAGGGCCTCCCCCTCGTGTCCCCCAAGGTCGCCTCAGTATCCGGTACACGACACGCTGCCGTCCCCCTCAAGAACCTCTCTCCTCTCCCCTCCACGAGCTCACCCGGGCTCGACCGTGGACGTCATCCACGGTGCACCACGGCCACGCCCAATTAAGCTACCCCCGAGCTCTCTCTCGCCTCGGTTGGATCCCCCTTTCTCCCTACACCTCCAAGACAGCCTCCTTCTCCCTATCGTGCCCTCCATCCACCTCCACGGCCGAAGCCTTGCCGTCGGCCCGCGTTCAAATTCGAGCACCTGGCTCTCCCCTTCCTCCATTCCATGTATGCGCCCTCCCCAGGAGGTCTCAAGGCCGTCTCGGTCCTCCTCTTAGCCTGGGAAGCCTCCCCAGCGTGGCGCTGTCGAAGCTCCATGGCCGCTGTGGCCTGCCTATGATGGCGGCGCTGTAGGCCACCTCGGGCGAGCACGCGGCCACCTTCGGGTGCGGAAGCGAGGGCCGTAGCTCATGCGCTCGTCGGCCGCCCTCCCACGTCACCAGATGACGGCTGCGCCGGCGGCCGAGCACCCTTCTGCCTGCATTGAGGGGAAGAAAACGACCGGCGCGGCGGGGATGACCTGCTAGCAGGCCTCGCGCGTCAGTGACTCGGTGGGGGCGGGCCCATTCGTTTAACTGGAAACGTCTTCTGCTGGCTTCGCTTTCCCCGAGTGAAAGCGTACCACCACAAAGCCGTCTTCGACGTGGCCGCCTATGCGCATGCAGCCAAGCCGCTGGGCCGGCCCATTGCGTTCTGGCGCTAAGCTTTGCCCTGTGCGCATTATAAGGTTAAGCCCTTTTTTATATTTTTTCTCTTTTTCCAGTAAGCTTCTAAAATCCACAAATAATTCAAATAAAGTTCAAATTTGGTGATTCCAATTTCTAGTGACTCCATAAATCAAGTTCTACGTGATGGTGCCTCATGCACATTTTTCTAGAACACTTTCATTCACACATATTCAATAAATCATATTTTCCTATATCTGTCCTGGACTTTAGAAAATCACAGAGAGCCCATTTTTTATCCAAATGCCATGATTAAAATTCCTAGATACTTGTAAGTTCAAACCTTAGTTTTTGAACATTTTTACCAGAACTTCCTATGCTACATGAAATATTGGTCCATTTCTCCATATATTGCCAACTTTGCAAATTCATAGGATAATGATTTGAACTCCAAATCAAGTGAAACCAACTCCTAGATGCTTCTAAAATCATTCCTTGCTAAATGGGTGCCTCTGCTCATTTTTTAAAATAATGTTTCTGTGCACTCCTTGCAAATCCATAAATCCCTTGTTTCCATCATATTGAAATGTTCAAAAATATCTACTGATCCAATCCCAATGAAATCACTTTGGTTATTTTTCATATGACCAAGGGTATCCTAGAAAAGTCCAACTCACATATTTAGAGCACTTTGATTTTGCCTTGTTGTGTTACTTATTGTGGTTATTTTCAACAATAGTTGACGAAGTAGATGGAGTACTCGGAGTTGGACCAGAGATATATGAAGACCTGGAAGACTTTTTTGAGCCAGGCAAGCAGCCCTTTGACCATGCATATGAAACCCTTTTTATGCATGTCATATAGCACCTTATTATTGTTGCATCGGAACCATGATGAGGTGGTAACCACTTTGGTGGGTTGCCTCCGTTACTTCCTTGTTGATACTTGCATTATGCATGACCCTACCTTCCTATGAGGGTTGTGCGGGTGGGAGTAGATAGCATGATAAAGTAGTTGCTACACAAATGGGACGAGTGTATGCATGGTGATGGGAGCAAAAGTATTTTAAAGGAATTTTGAAAACCCTATCGGGTGCCACTAATGCCCGAGGGAGATGTTGAGCTAAGTAACCACTTGATGACGAAGTGGTGTACCGAGGCAAGTGAGTCTCTTGTTTTCGAAAACGGATTGGTTTAAGTTGCGACCGTTACTCCAACCTTACAAGCGCAACCACTCTACCCTTATATGGGAAAGGGCATTATTGATTACCTAGTCCACGGTAGCATGGTGGATGCATTACTAGTGATGGGAGTGGCGTGGTCACTCTTGGGACGGGGTCGTGCCAAGTAAGGCGGCCATGACTGTTTTCACAGGGCACCGAACACACCGTTGGTACCCCCATGCTTGTGCTATGTGTTGAATATCGGAGCGTGGCTCCACAGAATTAAACATGTGAGCACGATTGTGGCACGGGGGGGGGGGGGGGGGTTTATATCAATCGAGTGGACTCCATGTTGGTGGCGTCTAGAGAAAGGTAGTGATCGGGTGCTTACCCCGGGTACTTGAGGTACCGCGGGTCGTGGATGACATAGAAGTTCCCCAAATCTTGTGGGTAAAGTGTGCAAACTCTGTAGAGTGTCAAACTATTCGAATAGTCGTGTCCACGGTCAAGGACAGTTGGGTAACCGCTCTTGGGCTACGTACAAATGTTTACAAAACCTGGTGTGTGTGTATGGATGAGTGGAAAGAACTACTTGGGTTAAGTCAAAAGACTTGACTTGTTGATTAAGCTAGAGTTGATCCAAACTCTGTTTATGTTGATATCTGTAACCCATCCTCATGGTTACTAAAATTCTTATGACGCATGCTTTACAAGTTGTTGAACATGTCATAGCATTCAAAACTAGTTTTCTACAAAGATTTACCTACATCATGCATTGTTGTACCTTGATCCAAAACATGGGTTGCTTGCGAGTACATTCGAGGTACTCATTGGCTTGCCACCAGTTATTTTATTGGCCAGGCATGAAAGAACAGGAGTAAGATGAAGATTTCTTTGGTGACGAACATGCAAGCTAGGACACTTCCAAGATAGAATGCCTGTAGGGTTAAGGAAGATGGCATGGGTCCAAGTTGTCATTGAAGATTTCCATTGCGATGATATACTCAAGACTTGGCCATAATGGTTCTACTTGTGTAAGACAGTATGCATTGATGTATGACTCTTATTATTCAGCTTTCTGTGTGTTCAGTGAGCACTGATCTCTGGGATCATTGTACACGTGCATTCGGTGATCACGACTTATGAGTTGGGGGCCCCCACAGAGCTTGTATCAGAGCCATCCTGACTGTAGGAAGCCTTAGTTAGCATGGTCGTTAGTTGGGGAAAAACTATATTTTAAACTATCACTAATTTTCAAAAACAATCTATACTTCTCTTCCCTTCTGAGTTTATCAAAGACTAAGATATATTTTCCTCATTGATCTCTTCCCCTTCAAAACTTCTGCAAATGGTCGCTAGTACCATTAAGCCCCTGACCACTGGATTCCCTGTAATCCTCGTGGGTAATCTAGAAGGAAGACGTCTTGCCAGATGATACGTCTCCGTCGTATCTATAATTTTTTATTATTCCATGCCAATATTATACAACTTTCATATACTTTTGGCAACTTTTTATACTATTTTTGGGACTAACATATTGATCCAAAGTGCTCAAAGGTTGCCTCGCTGTTTGTTGCATGTTTTTTTTTCGCAGAAAATCCATATCAAACAGAGTCCAAACGGGATAAAAACCGACGGAGTTTTTTTGGAATATATGTGATTTTTGGAAAGAAGAATCAACGCGAGACGATGCTCGAGGGGGCCACGAGGGTGAGGGTCGCACCCCAGGGGGTCAGGCGTGCCCCGGGCCCTCGTGGCCACCCCGTAAGGCGGTTGGTGCCCTTCTTTCGCCGCAAGAAAGCCAATATCTAGATAAAAATCATGTCCAAATTTCAGCCCAATCGGAGTTATGGATCTCCGGGAATATAAGAAATGGTGAAAGGCCAGAATCTAAATGCGGAAACAGAGAGAGACAGATCCAATCTCGGAGGGGCTCTAGCCCTCCCATGCCATGGAAGATAAGGACCAGAGGGTAAACCCTTCTCCCATCTAGGGAGAAGGTCAAGGATAAAGAAGAAGAAGAAGAAGTAGAAGAAGAAGGGGCCCCCTCTCCCCCTCTCTTCTGGTGGCGCCGGAATGCCGCCGGGGCCATCATCGTCGCCTCAATCTACACCAACACCTCCGTCATCTTCACCAACATCTCCATCACCTTCCCCGATCTATCTACAACGGTCCACTCTCCCGCAACCCGATGTACACTCTACTTGAACATGGTGCTTTATGCTTGATATTATTATCCAATGATGTGTTGCCATCCTATGATGTCTGAGTAGATTTTCGTTGTCCTATCGGCAATTGGTGAACTGCTATGATTGGTTTAATTTTCTTGCGGTTACGTTGTTGTCCTTTGGTGCCCATTATATGAGCGCGCGCGTGGATCACACCATAGGGTTAGTTGTATGCTGATAGGACTATGTATTGGAGGGCAAGAGTGACAGAAGCTTCAACCTAGCATAGAAATTGATGCATACGGGATTGAAGGGGGACCAATATATCTTAATGCTATGGTTAGGTTTTACCTTAATGAATGTTAGTAGTTGCGGATTCTTGCTAATAGTTCCAATCATAAGTGCATAGAATTCCAAATCAGGAATGACATGCTAGTAGTGGCCTCTCCAACATCAAACTTGATATCGGTCTAGTAAAGTAGTTAATTGCTTAGGGACAATTTCGCAACTCCTACTACCACTTTTCCACATTCGCTATACTAACTTTATTGTGTCTTTACCTAAACAGCCCCTAGTTTTCATTTACGTGCTCTTTATTATCTTGCAAACCTATCTAACAACACCTACAAAGTACTTCTAGTTTCATACTTGTTCTAGGTAAAGTGAACGCTAAGCGTGCATAGAGTTGTATCGGTGGTCGATAGAACTTGAGGAAATATTTGTTCTACCTTTAGCTCCTCGTTGGGTTCGACACCCTTACATATTGAAAGAGGCTACAACTGATCCCCTATACTTGTGGGTTATCAAGACCTTTTTCTGGCGCCGTTGCCGGGGGGTTATAGTGTGGGGTGAATATTCCCGTGTGTGCTTGTTTGTTTTATCACAAAGTAGTTTTTATTTGCTGTTCTAAGTTGTTCTCTATCTTTAGTTATGGATATGGAACATGAAATACCAAAAAAATTAGGTTTACTTGCTACTCATGGAGATGGGGAACCTCCTAAAACCCTCGATGCTCATTATGTGAAAGATATTATGTACTACTTTAATAATCCTGAGAAAACCCCATTCAATTATGTTATGGGAGACACGTTGGATCAACGTGAATACTTTAGGATTATTGCTTGACTCAAAAAGGGAAACTATTATGGGATCAAATTCATATGTTGCATTGGTATGCTCGGCAACTATGCTTGAGATATGATTATACTTTTTGCTCTAGGATGAAGGCGCACACCTTCCCTTTTCATGGAGATTTAATGTAATAAAACCTTGGCTTCTTATGCTAGAGGTATTTATGATTACTATGTGGAACGAATAGAAGAATTTTTTGCTTTTAAGGGTGCATGTGAAATTGAATATTTGTTTAAGGAGTTTGAAGATTTTGATGATTCAGTTTATAGACCTGAAAATTTAGCTACCCTTAAATATTGCTATGAGAATTATAAATACAATTATGATATTGATGAATTTATTTAGAAATTCTCCGCTGTCCGAGAAGAGACTAATTTTGTAGGAGTCTATGGAAGAAGGAATTGATAAAACTGTGAGCTCATTGGATGAAAAAGATGATGAGGAGAGCGAAGAACAAAAGGAGGAAGATTGGATTAGCTACCCGTGCCCACCTTCTAATGAGAGTAACTCTTCAACTCATACATTATTTAGTGCCCCTTCGTTCTTACCGAAGGATGAATGCCATGATAATTGCTATGATCCCATTGATTCATTTGAAATATCCCTTTTTGATGAACTTGATGCTTGCTATGCTTGTGGCAAGATGCCAATATGAATTATGCTTATGGAGACTGATGACCCACAAGTATAGGGGATCTATCGCAGTCCTTTCGGTAAGTAAGAGTGTCAAACCCAACGAGGAGGAGAAGGAAATGATAAGCGGTTTTCAGTAAGTTATTCTCTGCAAGCACTGAAATTATCGGTAATAGATAGTTTTGTGATAAGGTGATTTGTAATGCGTAACAAGTAAAAAAAGTAAACAAGGTGCAGCAAGGTGGCCCAATCCTTTTTGTAGCAAAGGACAAGCCTGGACAAACTCTTATATGAAGGAAAACGCTCCCGAGGACACATGGGAATTATCGTCAATCTAGTTTTCATCACGCTCATATGATTCGCGTTAGTTACTTTGATAATTTGATATGTGGGCGGACCGGTGCTTGGGTACTGCCCTTCCTTGGACAAGCATCCCACTTATGATTAACCCCTATTGCAAGCATCCACGACTACAAAAGAAGTATTAAGGTAAACCTAACCATAGCATGAAACATGTGGATCAAATCAGCCCCTTCCGAAGCAACACATAAACTAGGGTTTAAGCTTCTGTCACTCTAGCAACCCATCATCTACTTATTCCTTCCCAACGCCTTCCCCTAGGCCCAAATAATGGTGAAGTGTCATGTAGTCGACGTTCACATAACACCACTAGAGGAATGACAACATACATCTCATCAAAATATCGAACGGATACCAAATTCACATGACTACTTATAGCAAGACTTCTCCCATGTCCTCAAGAACAAACGTAACTACTCACAAATCATATTCATGTTCATAATCAGAGGGATATTAATATGCATAAAGGATCTGAACATATGATCTTCCACCAAATAAACCAACTAGAACCAACTACAAGGAGTAATCAACACTACTAGCAACCCACAGGTGCCAATCTGAGGATTTGGGACAAAGATTGGATACAAGAGATGAAGTAGGGTTTGAGAGGAGACGGTGCTGGTGAGGATGTTGATGGGGATTGACCCCCTCCCGATGAGAGGATCGATGGTGATGACGATGGTGATGATTTCCCCCTCCCGGAGGGATGTTTCCCCGGTAGAACAGCTTCGTCGGAGCCCTAGAATTGTTCCACCAAGGTCTCGCCTCGTGGTGGCGGTGTTTCGTCCCGAAAGATTCCTTCTTAAATTTTCTCGGACGAAAGACTTCATATAGTAGAAGATGGGCACCGGAAGCCTGCCAGGGGGCCCACGAGGCAGGGGGCGCGCCCAGGGGGTAGGGCGCGCCCCCCACCCTCGTGGATGGTGGGTGGCCCCCCTCTGGTTCTTTCGTCGCCCAATATTGTTTATATATTCCAAAACGTGTCTCCGTGAAGTTTCAGGACTTTTGGAGTTGTGCGCATAGGTCTCTAATATTTGCTCCTTTTCCAAATTTCTGAATCCTCACGCCAAGCATTCTCCTCTCCATGTAAACCTTGTAAAATAAGAGAGAATAGGCATAAGTATTGTGACATAATGTGTAATAACAGCCCATAATGCAATAAATATCGATATAAAAGCATGATGCAAAATGGAGGTATCAACTCCCCCAAACCTAGAACTTGCTTGTCCTCAAGCAGAAGCCAATAACAAAAAATATGTCCACATGTTTAGAGATAGAGGTGTCGATAAAATAAAATACGGACATGAGGGCATCATGATCATTCTTATAACAGCAACATATATATATATATATATATATATATATATATATATATGTGTGTGTGTGTGTGTGTGTGTGTGTGTGTCATATGATTTCTTATGCTAAAGTAACAATCTATTCACAATGTAAAGTATGAATCAAAAACTTCATTGAAAACTAACAAACTATAATCTCAGTCACTGAAACAATTGCAATTTATCGTAACATCAGAAAGAGTCAATATAAGAGCTTTTCAGCAAGTACACATACTCAACTATCATTTAGTCTTTCACAATTGCTAACACTCACGCAATACTTATGGGTGTGGAGTTTTAATCGGACACAGAGAAAGATAGGGGTTATAGTGTTGCCTCCCAACCTTTTACGTCAAGGATAATGTCAACAATAATAGTTCATGCTAACTTACATCCAATTGGATATATATATATATATTTATATATATATATATCAGGATCTTTCCAACACAATGTGCTTGCCAAAGGATAAAATATAAAAAGGAAAGATGAAGATCACCATGACTCTTGCATAAGGTATAAGAAAAAAGTAAAAGATAGGCCCTTCACAGAGGGAAGCAGAGGTTGTCATGTGCTTTTATGGTTGGATGCATGAAATCTTAATGCAAAAGAACGTCACTTTATATTGCCACTTGTGATATGGACCTTTATTATGCAGTCCGTCGCTTTTATTGCTTCCACATCACAAGATCCTATAAAGCGTATTTTCTCCACGCTAATAAATCATACATATTTAGAGAGCAATTTTTATTGCATGCAACGATGACAACTTACTTGAAGGATCTTACTCAATCCATAGGTAGATATGGTGGACTCTCATGGTAAAACTGGGTTTAAGGATATTTGGAAGCACAAGTAGTATCTCTACTTGGTGCAAAGAATTTGGCTAGCATGAGACGGAAAGGCAAGCCCAACATGTTGGACGATCCATGAAAATATACTTTATTTCGGATATAAGAAAACATAACCCATTACGTTGTCTTCCTTGTCCAACATCAACTTTTTAGCATGTCATATTTTAATGAGTGCTCACAATCATAAAAGATGTCCAAGATAGTATATTTATTTGTGAAAACCTCTCTTTCTTTATTACTTCCTATTAATTGCAACTATGACCAAAACTATGTTTGTCAACTATCAACAACTTGTATTCATCATACTCTCCATAAGATCAATATGATATCTTTTTGTTACTTTTTATTCTTCATTTTATTTTTATTCCCTCAAGATCATAGCAAGATAACCAAGCCCTTGTCTCAAAACTAATCTTTATTATATATATAGCTCACGGACTCGATTACATAGAAGGATCATAAAGCAAAACTCAAACTAGATCATACTAAAACTTTATTATACTAGATCAAGATATTACCAAAAGGATCGAACTAAGAAAAACGGTAAAGATAGGAGCATGATGGTGATACGATACCGGGGCAACTCCCCCAAGCTTGGCAGTTGCCAAGGGGAGTGCCCATACCCATGTAATCATGTCTCTTTCCTCGGAGGTGGTGATGATGGAGTTGTTGATGATCTAGGTTTGTCGTCCATCTTCCAAGGCATAGGCTAACCATCATACAAGGATGATCAAGTCACTGAGATCCTTAAATCTGCAGCCAAACTCATCCTCTTGAATCTATATTCATACTCACAATTTCGGTTTTGCAGGTCATTGATCTGGGCTTGGAGATGCTCGATTTTCTCGTGAAGCTAGAAGATGGTCTCCCCAATGTTCTTGGCATCCAGCTTGTGGTTGTTGGTGAACTCTGCAATCATCACATGGTTGGCGTCGAGTCTGCGTTCCACCCCCCTTGGCACTTGAAAACTCGCTGCTCCATTGCTTCAAGTCTTGTCTCCACGCTTCCGGTCCTTCTTGGTCCCTCAACATCACGGATGTGCAGCACCCCCTCATGCATCTCAATTGTTTGAGGGTGTTGCAGCACCTCCGCGAGGTAGGGGTTAATGACCTTCTCAAACAACTTGTCCTTGGGAGCGCTTGGAGACATCATGATGATCTAGATCTGTCAGAAAAACAGCTCGAAACAAAAACAGAGGATATTTGTGTGGTACGGTGATCAAAACCTTCGGGAGATTATATAATGAATTTTTACCGACCAAAAGAAGTATCGTGCAAGAAAACGGAGTCCGGAGGGAACACGAGGTGCCCACGAGGCAGGGGGCGCGCCCAGGGGGTAGGGCGCACCCTCCACCCACATGGACGCCTCGTGTCCTTCCCAGACTACTTCTTATTTTCCTATTTTCTTAAATATTCCAAAACAGGGGAAAATTGCTATTAGAACTATTTTGGAGTCGGTTTACTTACCGTACCACATACCTATTCCTTTTCGAAGTCTGAAACATTCTGGAAAGTGTCCCTTATATATTCCTCCGGGGTTACGGTTTCAATAACATTAGTTTCAACATTTATAGGATTACCTGAGATATAATATTTGATTCTTTGACCGTTCACCACCTTCGGATTTGTGCCTTCGAAGTTGTTGATTTTTATGGCACCGGAACAATAGACCTCCTCGATAACGTAAGGCCCTTCCCATCTAGAGAGAAGTTTTCCTGCAAAAAATCTTAAACGAGAGCTGAATAGCAACACATAATCACCTACATTAAACTCACGCTTTTGTATCCTTTTGTCATGCCATCTTTTAACTTTTTCTTTAAACAGTTTGGCATTCTCATAGGCTTGAGTTCTCCATTCATCAAGTGAGCTAATGTCAAATAGCCTCTTCTCACCAGCAAGTTTGAAATCATAATTTCTCTTTAATGGCCCAATATGCCTTATGTTCTAGTTCGAAACGTAAGTGACATGCTTTTCCATAAACCATTTTATACGGAGACATACCCATAGGGTTTTTATATGCAGTTCTATAGGCCCATAATGCATCATCAAGTTTCTTGGGCCAATTCTTTCTAGATCTATTAACAGTCTTTTGCAAAATTAATTTAATCTCTCTATTACTCAATTCTACTTGACCACTAGGCTATGGGTGATATGGTGATGCAATTCTATGATTAACATCATACTTACTAAGCATTTTACGAAAAGCACCATGAATAAAATGTGAACCACCATCAGTCATTAAATATCTAGGGACTCCAAACCTCGGAAAAATAACTTCTTTAAGCATCTTAATAGAGGTGGAATGATCAACACTACTAGTTGGAATAGCTTCTACCCACTTAGTAACGTAATCAACAACAACTAAAAAATGTGTGTACCCATTAGAGGAAGGAAACGGTCCCATATAATCAAAGCCCCAAACATCAAATGGTTCAATAACAAGTGAATAGTTCATAGGCATTCCTTGACGTCTACTAATATTACCAATTCTTTGACATTCATCACAAGACAAGACAAACTTACGGGCATCTTTGAAGAGTAGGCCAATAAGAACAAGATTGCAATACCTTATGTGCAGTTCTATCTCTAGCGTGGTGTCCTCCATAAGCCTTGGAGTGACACTTATGAGGATCTGCTCCTCGTTCATGCTCGTGCATACAACGCCTAATAACACCATCTACTCCTTCTTCATAAAGGTGTGGGTCATCCCGTAGTAATGTCTTAAATCGTAGAAAAACTTTTTCTTTTCTTTGGTATGTGAAACTAGGTGGTATAAATTTAGCAACAATGTAATTGGCATAATCAGCATACCATGGAGTAGTACGAGAAGCATTTATGACAACTAATTGTTCATTAGGAAAGCTATCATCATTAGGTAGTGGGTCATCAAGAACATTCTCTAACCTAGACCAGTTGTCTGCAACGGGGTTCTTAGCTCCCTTCCTATCAATAATATGCAAATCAAATTCTTGTAGTAGGAGAACCCATCTAATAAGTCTAGGTTTAGAATCTTTCTTTTCCATAAGATATTTAATAGCAGTATGATCGGTGTGAACAGTTACTTTAGAATCAACAATATAAGGTCTGAACTTATCACAGGCAAATACAACTGCTAAAAATTCTTTTTCAGTAGTAGCATAATTTCTCTGGGCATTGTCTAGAGTTTTACTAGAATATTGGATAACATTTAATTTCTTATCAACTCTTTGTCCTAGAACAGCACCTACAAAGATAATCACTAGCATCACACATAATTTCAAAGGGTAAATTCCAATCAGGAGGCTGAACAATAGGTGCATAAATCAAAGCTTTCTTAAGTATCTCAAATGCTTCTACACAATCATCGTCAAAGATAAAAGGAACATCTTTTTGTAAGAGATTAGTCAGAGGCCTAGAGATTTTTGAGAAGTCTTTAATGAACCTTCTATAAAAACCGGCATGACCAAGGAAACTTCTTATACCTTTAATGTCCTTGGGACACGACATCTTTTCAATAGCATCAACTTTAGCTTTATCAACTTCAATACCTCTTCCAAAAATTTTATGCCCCAAGACAATACCTTCATTAACCATAAAGTGGCACTTTTCCCAATTCAAGACAAGATTAGTTTCTTCACCTCCTTGCAAAACTCAATCAAGGTTGCTTAAGAATCATCAAAAGAAGTTCCATATACGGAGAAATCATCCATGAAAACCTCAACAATCTTTTCACAAAAGTCAGATAATATAGCAGTCATACATCTTTGAAAGGTAGCAGGTGCATTGCATAAACCAAAAGGCATATGTCTATAAGCAAAGGTACCAAAAGGGTAAGTAAAAGTAGTATTTTCTTGATCCTCTTTTGACACAGGTATTTGAGAGAAACCAGAATAACCATCTAGAAAGCAAAAATGTGTATGTTTGGATAATCTTTCTGGCATTTGATCAATAAAAGGTAAAGGGTAATGATCCTTTTTAGTAGCTTTATTTAGTTTGCGGAAATCAATTACCATTCTATAACCTGTAACAATTCTTTGTGGGATCAATTCATCTTTATCATTAGGAACAATAGTAATGCCTCCCTTTTAGGGACACAATGGACAGGACTTACCCATTGACTATCAGCAACGGGATAAATTATACCTGCCTCCAGGAGCTTTAATATTTCTTTTCTTGACACTTCTTTCATCTTAGGATTTAACCTTCATTGGTGATCAACGACCGGTTTAGCGTCTTTTTCCAATTTTATTTTGTGCTGGCATAGAGTGGGACTAATGACCTTAAGATCATCAAGAGTATATCCAATAGTAGCACGGTGCTTCTTCAGAGTTTTCAATAATTTCTTTTCTTCATGCTCTGAAAGGTTAGCACTAATAATAACAGGATATATCTTTTTCTCATCAAGATAAGCATGTTTAAGAGTATCTGGTAATGGTTTAAGCTCAAACATGGGATCACCCTTGGGTGGAGGAGGATCCCCTAGGATTTCAACAGGCAAGTTGTGTTTCAAAATAGGTCACTGTTTAAAGAATACTTCATCTATTTCCCTTCTTTCATTCATAAACATATCATTTTCATGGTCTAGCAAATATTGCTCTAAAGGATCATTAGGAGGCACGGCAATAGAAGCAAGACCAATAATTTCATCTTTACTAGGCAATTCTTTATCATGGGGTTGTCTACGAAATTTAGCAAGATTAAACTCATGAGACATATCCCCTAAACAAATAGTAGCAACATCCTTTTCGCAGTCTATCCTAGCATTAACAGTATTCAAGAAGGGTCTGCCAAATATAATGGGACAGAAGTCATCTTGTGGGGAACCAAGAACAAGAAAATCAGTAGGATATTTAACTTTCCCACACAAGACTTCAGCATCTCTAACAATCCAAATTGGTTTAATAGTATCTCTATTGGCAAGCTTAATTGTAACATCAATTTCTTCTAGCTCAGCAGGTGCAATATCGTGCATAATTTCTTCATATAAGGAAGAAGGTATTGCACTGACACTAGCACCCACATCACATAAACCATGATAACAATGATGTCCTATTTTAACAAAAACAACAGGCATGCCAACAACAGGTCTATTTTACCCTTAGTATCGGGTCTAGCAATTCTAGCAGCTTCATCACAGAAGTAAATTACATGCCCATCAATATTATCGGCAAAGAGATATTTAACCTTAGCAATACTAGGTTCAACTTTAATTTGCTCAGGGGGTGTAGGTGTTCTAGTATTACCCTTACGAACCACAGTTGAAGCTTTAGCATGATCCTTTATTCTAACAGGGAAAGTTGGTTTCCCATTATAAGCGGTAGGAACAATAGGATCAACATTATAAGTGATAGTCTTTTCTTCAACTTTAATAGGTGCAACTACTTTTACTTCAATGGGAGGATTATATTTAAACCACTTCTCCTTAGGGAGATCAACATGAGTATCAAAGGATTCACAGAAAGAAGCTACTATCTCAGAGTCAAGTCCATATTTAGTGCTAAAATCACGGAAAACATCGGTGTCCATAAAAGATTTAACACAATCAAACTTAGGTGTTATACCCGACTCCTTACCTTTGTCGAGATCCCAATCTTCAGAGTTGCGTTTAATTCTTTCCAATGAATCCCATTCGAATTCAATAGTCTTCATCATAAAAGAGCCAGTACAAGAAGTATCGAGCATGGAGCGATTATTGAGAGAAGCCGAGCATAATTTTTTTGAATAATAATTTCTCTTGAGAGCTCATGGTTGGGGCATGAATATAACATTGACTTAAGCCTCCCCCAAGCTTGAGAGATGCTTTCTCCTTCATGAGGCCAAAAATTATATATAATTACGATCACGATGAACAAGATGCATATGATAAAACTTCTGATGAAACTCCAATTTCAATCGGTTGTAGTTCCATGATCCCATATCATCACATAGCATAAACCAAATCAATGCCTTTCCCATCAAAGATAAAGGGAAGACCTTCTTACTGATAACATCCTCGGGCATACCTGCAAGCTTAAATAATCCACAAACTTCATCCACATATATTAAGTGCAAATTGGGATGCAATGTTCCATCTCCTGTAAAAGGATTAGCTAGCAGTTTCTCTATCATACCCGAAGGAATTGCAAAGTAAACATTTTCAGTAGATTTAGTAGGTTGAGGAGAAACTCTTTGCTCTACTGGTCGGGGTGAAGATACCCTGAACAAGCCCCTCAAAGGATTATGTTCCATAGTAACAAGTGAAGTAAATTCAGCACACTATATAAAATTTTCCTTACCAAATTCCACTTACCAAAGGCGCTTATCTCCCCGGCAATGGCGCCAGAAAAGAGTCTTGATGACTCGCAAGTATAGGGGGTCTATCACAGTCCTTTCGGTAAGTAAGAGTGTCGAACCCAACGAGGAGTAGAAGGAAATAATAAGCGGTTTTCAGTAAGGTATTCTCTGCAAGCACTGAAATTATCGATAACAGATAGTTTTGTGATAAGGTAATTTGTAACGGGTAACAAGTAACAAAAGTAAACAAGGTGCGGCAAGGTGGCCCAATCCTTTTTGTAGCAAAGGACAAGCCTGGACAAACTCTTATATGAAGGAAAACGCTCCCGAGGGCACATGGCAATTATCGTCAAGCTAGTTTTCATCACGCTCATATGATTCGCGTTCGTTACTTTGATAATTTGATATGTGGGTGGACCGGTGCTTGGGTACTGCCCTTCCTTGGACAAGCATCCCACTTATGATTAACACCTATTGCAAGCATCCGCAACTACAAAAGAAGTATTAAGGTAAACCTAACCATAGCATGAAACATGTGGATCCAAATCAACCCCTTACGAAGCAACACATAAACTAGGGTTTAAGCTTCTGTCACTCTAGCAACCCATCATCTACTTATTAATTCCCAATGCCTTCCCCTAGGCCCAAATAATGGTGAAGTTTCATGTAGTCGACGTTCACATAACACCACTAGAGGAAAGACAACATACATCTTATCAAAATATCGAACGAATACCAAGTTCACATGACTACTTATAGCAAGACTTCTCCCATTTACTTAGGAACAAATGTAACTACTCACAAATCATATTCATGTTCATAATCAGAGGGGTATTAATATGCATAAAGGATCTAAACATATGATCTTCGACCAAATAAACCAACTAGCATCAACTACAAGGAGTAATCAACACTACTCGCAACCCACAGGTACCAATCTAAGGTTTTGGGACAAAGATTGGATACAAGAGATGAAGTAGGGTTCGAGAGGAGACGGTGTTGGTGAAGACGTTGATGGAGATTGACCCCCTCCTGATGAGAGGATCGATGGTGATGATTTCCCCCTCCCGGAGGGATGTTTCCCCGACAGAACAGCTCCGCCGGAGCCCTAGATTGGTTCCGCCAAGGTTCCGCCTCGTGGCAGCGGTGTTTCGTCCCGAAAGCTTCCTTCTTATTTTTTCTGGGACGAAAGACTTCACTTAGTAGAAGATGGGCACCGGAAGCCTGCCAGGGGGCCCACGAGGCAGGGGCGCGCCCAAGGGGGTAGGGCGCGCCCCCACCCTCGTGGATGGTGGGTGGCCTCCCTCTGGTTCTTTCATCGCCCAATATTTTTTATATATTCCAAAATGTGCCTCCGTGAAGTTTCAGTACTTTTGGAGTTGTGCAGAATAGGTCTCTCATATTTGCTCCTTTTCCATCCGAGAATCCCAGCTGCCGGCATTCTCCCTCTCCATGTAAACCTTGTAAAATAAGAGAGAATAGGCATAAGAATTGTGACATAATTTGTAATAACAGACCATAATGCAATAAATATCGATATAAAAGCATGATGCAAAATGGACGTATCAGAGATGAACTTGCTATAGTTCCTTATGTTAAACATGAAATTGTTGCTATTGCACCCACGCATGATAGTCCTATTATCTTTTTGAATTCTCCCGATTAAACTATATCGGAGAAGTTTGCCCTTGTTAAGGATTATATTGATGGGTTGCGTTTTACTACTACACAGGATGATTTTGATAGATATAATATGCGTGTGCTTGCTGCTCCTACTTGCAATTATTATGAGAGAGGAACTACATCTCTACCTCTCCATGTTTCCAATATGATAAAATTGCAAGAAACTGTTTATACTATGCATTGGCCTTTAATATGTGTGCATGAATTGTTCTTTTATGACATGCCGATGCATAGGAAGAGAGTTAGACTTCAAAATTTCTTGATATATGTTGCTTTATGCTCACTACTAAATCACAAATCATTGTTAATTAAAATTGGCTTTGATATACCTTGGGATCCGGGTGGATCCATTACTTGAGCACTTTATGCCTAGCTTAATGGCTTTAAAGAAAGCGCTGCCAGGGAAACAACCCAGAAGTTTTAGAGAGTCATTTATTTCTGTTGCATGCTTTTATAAAGTTTAAAAATAAAAATAATGTGCCAAGGTTTGCCTTTAGGATGTTTACATTGCTTGTTGGTTTGTGCGGTGCAAAACAGAAACTTTGGCTATAGTGCGCGATTTTACATATTTTACTGGAACATGAAACGGATCTGGAACTTTTTGCAAAGTCTTTCAAATTGTTTATTTTTCCTAAATCTTTTAGATTTTTTGGAGAACCATAGGTATGGTGAATGTTCAGATTACTATAGACTGTCCTGTTTAAGACACATTCTGTTTTTGATGCATAGTTTGCTTGTTTTGATGAAACTATCGATTTCTATTAGTGGATTAAGCCATGGAAAAGTTATATTAAAGTAGCTACAATGCAAAAACAAAATATGAATTGGTTTGAAACAATACTTAGAGTAGTGATTTGCTTTATTATACTAACGGATCTTACCGAGTTTTCTGTTGAGTTTTGTGTGGATGAAGTGTTCGAAGATCAAGGATGTCTCGATATGAGGAGAAGGAGGAGAGGCAAGAGCTCAAGATTGGGGATGCCCAATGCACCCCAACTAAATATTCAAGGATACTCAAGCATCTAATATTGGGGATGCCCCGGAAGGCATCCCATCAAATATCGGTATGTTTTCGGGTTCGTTTTATTCATGTGATATGTGCAAATCTTGGAGCGCCTTTTGCGTTTAGTTTTCACTTTTATTTTATGCACCATGCGGGTATGAGATAGTCCTTGGTTTATTTATAGAATGCTCTTTGCACTTCACTTATATCTTTTGAGTATGGCTTTATAGAATGCTTCATGTGCTTCACTTATATCATTCGAAGTTTGGATTGCTTGTTTCTCTTCACACAGAAAACCGCCATTTGTAGAATGCTCTTTTGCTTCACTTATATTTGTTAGAGCGTGGGCATATCTTTTGTAGAAAGAATTAAACTCTCTTGCTTCACTTATATCTATTTAGAGAGTTGACATAAACTGGTCATTCACATGGTTATTCATAAAATCCTACATAAAACTTGTAGATCACTGAATATGATATGTTTGATTCCTTGCAATAGTTTTGCAATATAAGGATGGTGATATTAGAGTCATGCTAGTGGGTAGTTGTGGATTGTAGAAATACTTGTGTTGAAGTTTGTGATTCCCGTAGCATACACGTATGGTGAACCGTTATGTAACGAAGTTGGAGCATGAGGTATTTATTGATTGTCTTCCTTGTGAGTGGCGGTCGGGGACGAGCGACGGTCTTTTCCTACCAATCTATCCCCCTAGGAGCATGCGCGTAGTACTTTGTTTCAATAACTTAGATTTTTGCAATAAGTATGTGAGTTCTTTATGACTAATGTTGAGTCCATGGATTATACGCACTCTCACCCTTCCATCATTGCTAGCCTCTTCGGTACCGTGCATTGCCCTTTCTCACCTCGAGAGTTGGTGCAAAATTTGCCGGTGCATCCAAACCCCGTGATATGATACACTCTATCACACATAAGCCTCCTTATATCTTCCTAAAAACAGCTACCATACCTACCTATCATGGCATTTCGATAGCCATTCCGAGATATATTGCCATGCAACTTCCATCGTCATCATATACATGACTTGAGCATTTATTGTCATATTGCTTTGCATGATTGTAAGATAGCTAGCGTGTTTTCATGGCTTGTCCATTTTTTGATTTCATTGCTATGCTAGATCATTGCACATCCCGGTACACCGCCGGAGGCATTCATATTGAGTAATATCTTTGTTCTAGTATCGAGTTGTAATATTGAGTTGTAAGTAAATAAAAGTGTGATGATCATCATTATTAGAGCATTGTCCCATGAAAAAAAAGGAGAAAGGCCAAATGAAAAAGAAAGGCCAAAAAAAGAGAAAGGCCAAATAAAAAAATGGGAAAGGCTCAAAAAAAGAAAAAAAAATGGACAATGCTACTATCCTTTTTCCACACTTGTGCTTCAAAGTAGCACCATGATCTTCATGATAGAGAGTCTCTTATTTTTTCACTTTCATATACTAGTGGGAATTTTTCATTATAGAACTTGGCTTGTATATTCCAACAATGGGCTTCCTCAAATGCCCTAGGTCTTCGTGAGCAAGCAAGTTGGATGCACACCCACTTAGTTTCTTTTATTGAGCTTTCATACATTTATAGCTCTAGTGCATCCGTTGCATGGCAATCCCTACTCCTCACATTGACATCAATTGATGGGCATCTACATAGCCCGTTGATTAGCCGCGTCGATGTGAGACTTTCTTCCTTTTTTGTCTTCTCCACACAACCTCTATCATCATATTATATTCCACCTATAGTGCTATATCCATAGCTCACGCTCATGTATTGCGTGAAAGTTGAAAAGGTTTGAGAACATCAAAAGTATGAAACAATTGCTTCGCTTGTCATGGGGGTTGTGCATGATTTTAATATTTTGTGTGGTGAAGATGGAGCATAGACAGACCATATGATTTTGTAGGGATAAATTTCTTTGGCCATGTTATTTTGAAAAGACATGATTGCTTTATTAGTATGCTTGAAGTATTATTGTCTTAATGTCAAATGATAGACTATTGCTTCGAATCACTCGTGTCTTAATATTCATGACATGATTAGATTACATGATCAAGATTATGCTAGGTAGCATTCCACATCAAAAATTATCTTTTTTATCATTTACCTACTCGAGGACGAGCAGGAATTAAGCTTGGGGATGTTGATACGTCTCCGTCGTATCTATAATTTTTTAATGTTTCATGCCAATATTATACAACTTTCATATACTTTTGGCAACTTTTTATACTATTTTTGGGACTAACATATTGATCCAGTACCCAGGGCCAGTTCCTGTTTGTTGCATGTTTTTGTTTCGCAGAGTCCAAACGGGATAAAAACTGACGGAGATTTTTTTGGAATATATGTGATTTTTGGGAATAAGAATCAATGTGAGACGATGCCCGAGGGGGCCACGAGGGTGAGGGGCGCGCCCTCGGCCCTCATGGCCACCCCGTAAGGCGGTTGGTGCCCTTCTTTCACCGCAAGAAAGCCAATATCCGGATAAAAATCATGTCCAAATTTCAGCCCAATCGGAGTTACGGATCTCCGGGAATATAAGAAACGGTGAAAGGCCAGAATCTAAAACGCAGAAACAGAGAGAGACAGAGAGACAAATCCAATATCGGAGGGGCTCTCGCCCCTCCCATGCCATGGAAGCCAAGGACCAGATGGGAAACCCTTCTCCCATCTAGGGAGAAGGTCAAGGAAGAAGAAGAAGGGGGGCCCCTCCCCCTCTCTTCTGGTGGCGCCGGAACGCCGCCGGGGCCATCATCGTCACCGCAGTCTACACCAACGCCTATGTCATCTTCACCAACATCTCCATCCCTTCCCCCATCTATCTACAGCGGTCCACTCTCCCGCAACCCGATGTACCCTCTATTTGAACATGGTGCTTTATGCTTCATATTATTATCCAATGATGTGTTGCCATCCTATGATATCCGAGTAGATTTTCGTTGTCCTATCGGTAATTGGTGAATTGCTATGATTGGTTTAATCTGCTTGTGGTTATGTTGCTGTCCTTTGGTGCCCATCATATCAGTGCGCGTGTGGATCACACCATAGGGTTAGTTGTATGGTGATAGGACTATGTATTGGAGGGCAAGAGTGACATAATCTTCAACCTAGCATAGAAATTGATGCATACGGGATTGAAGGGGGACCAATATATCTTAATGCTATGGTTGCGTTTTACCTTAATAAACGTTAGTAGTTGCGAATGCTTGCTAATAGTTCCAATCATAAGTGCATAGAATTCCAAGTCAGGGATGACATGCTAGCAGTGGCCCCTCCCACATAAAACTTGCTATCGGTCTAGTAAACTAGTCAATTCCTTAGGGAGAATTTTGCAACTACTACCACCACTTTTCCACACTCGCTATACTAACTTTATTGTGTCTTTACCTAAACAGCCCCTAGATTTTATTTACGTGCTCTTTAGTATCTTGCAAACCTATCTAACAACACCTACAAAGTACTTCTAGTTTCATACTTGTTCTAGGTAAAGTGAACGTTACGCGTGCGCAGAGTTGTATCGGTGGTCGATAGAACTTGAGGGAATATTTGTTCTACCTTTAGCTCCTCATTGGGTTCGACACTCTTACTTATCGAAAGAGGCTACAACTGATCCCCTATACTTGTGGGTTATCACCAGACATTCACCCACACCGTCTGAACACAAGTTTGGTGACACCACGAGAAGACGATACCAACAGAAGATACCTTCTCAAGGAATGAGGATATCAAGACCCATAAGATCGTGACACCGTCGACACTACCCTAGGATGATGCAACCTTGCCTTGCGATGAATAGGGCATAAGATATGCAAGGTCATGATATACACCGTTGATAGAGCAACCCTGTCCTTGCTGTTGTTGTGTCAGCAACCACCGGTGGATGAGAACCTCGCCATTTGGTCCGCCTCACTGTAGTGAGAAGGAAAACAGTTCTCTTCATCCCCCGCTCTTGGTGTCGATGTTGTCATCAACGTAACCGATATGTTTGACCTCTACTATGCCTTGTTAATGTCCTTGCATAAAGGATTGTTTACGTGGAACCCTTGACGCCTTAGAAGGCAAGAGGGATCGTCATGATCAAGAAGACAACAAAAGACCGAGTCAATGTCAGCTACAAGGAACCACCTACAACCTGTCAGCTCATCAGGCGAGAATTTGTCGAAGATTCTTCAGGCCTACCCGGATTGTTTCATCAAATCACTACAAGAGACGTAGCAACACCTGAGGAAGACCCAGAAGACTGCACGTCCTTCTCTCCGAGAATCGAAGCAAAGCACGACTACCGAGTCCGAGAACCCCTAGGGTAGGATGAGTCGTGTACCCCCTATGCAAAGTCGAGTCCTTGCGATGGTTCAAATAGAATCATGCTCTATGTTGTTGCTTGTTTTTATTTGTTTGTGTTTTGATGTAAGTCGCCATTTTGCCCTAGGCAACAAGTACGCGACTATATCACCTTCCTTATCTTAATGTTTGTGTCTAGCCCTTTCGACACTTGTTTGTTTGCACTTGCACTATAGAACCCCCTTTAGGCATTCCCCTCCCCTATGCTATTTCCCCTCTCATTTCTCTCAGCAACAGAAGATCAGCAAGACAAGTTGCACCAAGGATTCCACCTCAACGACCAACTGGCACTGAAGACTTTTGCTACAGCCTCCTAGACCAAGTGCAGCCCCGTAGAGTTATGGTTGCCCCTCAAGATTAGAAACCCATTCCTAGACCCTTCTAGACTTCACAAGATACCCAACTCGAATCCTTAACCATGTGCTTAACCCACAGAATTGCAAGAGAACTAGTTAAGCCTCCGTAACCTTGCTTATCACTGGGTTCATTATGGAACTAGTGGACATAGTGAACAAGCACATTGTCATCCTAATATAGCACAAGAACTGACGATGCCATAGGGAAGACCAATTTGAGGATGTAGGAATAGAGGACAAATGACTTGATGAGTTTATAATAGGTATCTTAAGGAATATCTGAGACTCTATGGTGGATTATGGGGCTCCCGTGTTGGTAGATGAATGTGGTGGGATCATGGTAATAGAATAGCATAACTTTCATTACCCCTCGGTAACTGGATTTAGTAGGAAAATTATGATCGCAAGCTGAAATTCTTGGAAGTGTAAGGATTTGAAATAACCAGGGGATATTGATAGGCAAGTACTAACGGTATGAAAAATGACTTGGAGGGATGAGTAGGAATCCTCGTAGGACATGAGATTTGGATTTAAATAGGTGATCCTAGTGGAGTGTAGATTTTGAGTAAGTCTACATGGTTCAGAGTAAAATGGATTTAGGCCGATGCTCTCGATCATGATACCATGTTTCTTGGTGGGCAATAAACTAGGAAAGTTGGATTAATTGTCGGAGTTGGTTTAGGGAATCTATACAAGCTTGATATTGGAAGTTACTTGACCCCGATAATGGGAATTGGTGGACTGACTATAGTAAAGATAGCCCTTCCAAGTATTTGGGGATTATAGGGACTTTAGGAGATCATGTGGAACACCATAAACATTGGAATTAATGGAGTGTGTAGAGATTGATGGAAGTTAATGGGCTGTTGGAGTTGATTCACAGGAAGGAAACAAGATCTTGGAGTGGCATACGATGTGTTTCCTTATGATAGAGATGCACTATCTTGGACCTTGGAAGAATAGGCTGAGCACTTGGATTGTCATGATTAATTCAAGCTTGGGAGCTTGTATGCTCCACCCATGGATTTCTAGGGATAGCCATACATATGAGTTCGGGGATTGTAGACATATATGATTTTGTTAAACCTCCTCTCAGGAGCCATGAGGATATGAATAGCATGAGTGATGATTGGAGTTGACCTATACGAGAGGATTCTTTCGGTAATATGATGTGATTTGTTTGAAGGACTAGGTAGAACTATTGGCATCTCAGGAACCGTGCTTAAGGATAAGATGATAAACGTTCACCCGCACACTGGAATTCTTGAAACCCTTAAGCCCTACCAAGCCACAACATGGTCGGATCATGACCATGGGCGTTGGCTCTAGGTCGGGAAGACCTTGGCCAATACACAACCGTGACCACCACCAGTACCCCAGACTACTTTTTGTACCACATGAACAAGTCCTCCTAGAGTACTTGGACAAGTTAGTTGTCATCTTTTGGTGAACTACTTGTCTAGCAGAAGACGGAAGAAGAGCCGTTCAGTTGGTTAGGGAACATTTGAAGACCGCCATGTCAAGAAGGAAGAATTATACCAACCACCATCATCAAGAAGTAAACTTCCGCGTCAAACACAGGGGTATCTGCGAGCCACCCCTCTCAACGGAACCAAGCATTTCCATGTCAAAGGGAAGCTCACGCCAAGATTTATCGACCCCCTTCGAGATCACTTCAAGACGAAGAGAAGACCGTTGCCAGCTGGAGTTGCCACCCGAGTTATCCTACGTGCACAACGATTTCCACGCGACACAACTCTGGAAGTGTTTCCAACTTCCAAACTAGCCCAATCTCTACAAGGACATCGATCATCAGAGCCATCGACCTCCAACCCAATCTGACCTACGCGAGAAACACCTTTGCAACCTGGATCAAGTGGAACGTTATACACGAAGCCGCACTATCAAGTACTTCAAGGTTCAATGGAGCAGCACACAGAAGCAGAAGCAGTATGAGGACGTGAAGACTACCCCACATCCAAGTTTTCTGTATTGCTTTCAGCGCCTAGTTTGGGAATCTCGGGGACGAGGTTCTTGTAAGGGGGGTAGGTCTGTCACACCGTAATTTTTATGCCACAACACTTAATATAATAAGTCATGATAAAATGTGGTTTGAAAAAAACTTTTGAGTGTTTTGGACTTTGCTTGATTGGATTTTTGTTTGGTGTTTGAAACTGCTCTAAAAATCAAATAAATCCTCCAATTCCTATACTTCATCTCCTTGATCCAAAACTTTGCCCAATGATCATGCCATGTGTATAGGTCATAAAAGTATTTTCTTGTAAAAATAATTTGCCCAAAAAGTATTTTCTAAATTAGGTTTTCCAAAAACCCCTGAGTTAAGGCTTGAACTACAAGTACTTAATCTGGGATGTGAAAAATCTTTCAAAAATTATATTTGAATCCTATTAGATATAGGACTCCCAGAAACCACATAAATATTATTTTAAAAGTAGTTTTACTATTTTATTTAAAGGCATTTTCGTTAGGCCAGAAATAGTCTTTATTAGGTTAAAATTATTTTAATGTTTCACAAATATTTGAGAAAATTTAGGGAAACTGAGTGGACATATATTCCCATATATGTGTGCTTCAACACATGGTCATGTTCAAAATATTGGACAAAACCCTCCAAAATCATTTCTGCTTATTTCAAGTATTTGAAATATTTCTATAAGAAATATTTTCAAATAAATCCATAGAAATTCTGGCAAGTCACATATGCATAATGTGACGATGTTGCAATTTTTTATTCCAATCAAAATAGCTCTGGTTCACAAAAGTTCCCGAAAATGATCCCTTTACAGATCCAAATTTGAGCAACTCTACATTGCCAACTATTTACTTTTGATCTCAATTTTTGTGTACATGCTACACTCTCAAAAAGATGACACTACACCAAGTGGTGCATCAAGGAGAATATATTTACATAACCAAATCTTGGAAAATCCATTTCTGTAGATTTCAAGGGTTTGCCAAAGTTTCATTGGCAACTTTATTCAAATAAGCTCAAACTTGGTGACCAACCTCAATACTATATACCATTTGATACTATTAAATATAATATCAAATTGAAATCAGTTGCTTGCCGAAAACACCATCAAACACCTTCTGACATTTTACCAAAACCACTGTTTTGACCCCTTCCACTATTCTCCATGAGCTCAACTTTTTACCAGAGCTACATCTAGTCACCTTGTACCTCCAGTAATTTTCCCCCCATCAACAACTCAATTATTTTGGGGTGCAACCCTCACTTTCTCTCTCTGGACAACCTCTTTCTCTCTCTCCCTCAACCTCTCTCCTCTCCTAGTGGCTCTCCAGGGCATCCAAATCTCCTCCCCAATTGTTTACTCCTCCTAGAGCTCCTGGACACTATTGGGCACGCCCAAGGTGCCAAAACAATGGTCATGTCGGCCAAAGACACGCTCTGGAGCATGCTACAGTGCGCCCTAGCACTGTAGCCGCTCTCTGCCCGAGCCACCCGACCACTTAGGGCCTCCCCCTCGTGTCCCCCGAGGCCGCCTCAGCGTCCGGTACATGGCACGCTGCCATCCCCATCAAGAAGCTCTCTCCTCTCCCCTCCACGAGCTCACCCGGGCGCGACCGTGGACGTCGCCCACGGTGCACCATGGCCACGCCCATGTAAGCTACCCCCGAGCTCTCTCTCGCCTCGCTTGGATCCCCCTTTCTCCCGTACACCACCAAGACAGCCTCCCTATCCCTCTCGTACCCTCCATCCACCTCCACGGCCGAAGCCTTGCCGTCGGCCCGCGTTCAAATTCGAGCATCGTGGCTCTCCCCTTCCTCCATTCCGTGTATGCACCCTCCCCAGGAGGTCTCGAGGCCGTCTCGGTCCTCCTCTTGGCCTGGGAAGCCTCCCCGGCATGGCGCTGCCGAAGCTCCATGGCCGCCACGCCTGCTTATGGTGGCGGCGCTGTAGGCCGCCTCGAGCGAGCACGCGGCCACCTTCGGGTGCGGAAGCGAGGGTCGTAGCTCATGCGCTCGTCGATCGACCCTCCCATATCGCCAGACGACGGCTGCGCCGGCGGCCGAGCCCCCCTTCTGCCCGCATCACGGGGAAGAAGATGACCGCTGCGGCAAGGACGACCAGCAAGCAGGCCCCGCGCGTTAGCGACTCGGCGGGGGCGGGCCCAGATGTTTAAGTGGAACGGCTTCCGCTGGCTTCGCTTTCCCCGGGTGAAAGCGTACCACCGCAAAGCCGTCTTCGACGTGGTCGTCTGCGTACGTGCAGCCGAGCCGCTGGGCCAGCCCAGTGCGTTTTGGCGCTATGTAACAGCCTGGATTTTTTCCCTTTTCTTTTTCCATTGATTTTCTTGGATTTTCTGATTTGATTTGTTTTTCCGTGGCTATGTGATTCTGAAACTTGGGAAGATCATGTCTTCCTAGGTTTTTAGAGGCTTGTCACCCTCTTCATCATCCCAAGATCATGTCATCTCCATCCTTGACCTAACCCAATATTCTTTTTATTGGGAATATTCCTTTTCTGATAAAGGAATAACCCTTTAAACCCTAGGTTGTGAAGCAACCTATATTTCTATCATTCTCAAAACTCACAAATAATTCTCATAAATTGTTTGGGTCATATCTTCCTCAAATATGGCAAAATATTTCAATGGCCATGTTTCCCATCATGCTCAATTAATTCCTTTTCTACTTTGTCCTGAATGGCAGATTGTGAAGCAAGTGACATTTATCTTTTCCCAAATCAACCTAAATTTCTTGGACATCTTTTCCTGTCCAAATAATTGTCTCATGCCAAAATTCAACTCAAATTGCCTAGTAAATATTCCTGAGCAAATTTTCAAAGTTCCTGTCTGAGGGAAGTGATTGTAAAGGAAGTACAAGCTAGGCATATCCAAATGAGTTGAAATTTGTCAAGGTCCTTTATATGATAAAATCATGACTCTCCACCAAATTTGAGCTCATGTAACTCATCTATGGGAGCTCAGCTTCAAATCTTAGTTTCTGGTTAGATTTTCAGTTTGTGAAGCAACTATATTTTATATTGCTTCATTTAAGCTGAAAATTTTCCAGGGCATTCTCCCATCCATATAAACTCCCTTAACCAAAATTTGGCTCAATCCATTACACCATTTGCCCTGTGCAATGTTTCCAAGTTTCTGTCCAGAGCAAAGCTATATGAAGCAAGTGCTATTTTGGTTCATCCAAATGGCCTGAAACTTTTTGAGCATCTTCATATCTTCAAATAATTGGGCCATGCCCAAATTCAGCTCAATCCCAATTGATATGTGAGTGCTACTTCATGTTTTGTATTTCATCCCGGTCAGTGGTTTCTACAAAGAACCACTAGCTAAACTCCTCTTCTTGAGCTAAAACTTTGCCATCTTAATCACCTTAGTGTGTGATCATCACCAGACAAATTATTTACCATGTTACCAAGCTGGTGTAACCACATTATGTTACAAACACCTTCCTGTTGATTTACTTTGGAGCTAAGTGCAAATCTCTTCTTTGCCCCTGGACCGATTTATTTCCTCATTTTGACTAAGGGCACGACGGTCCATCTACTAGACATGGTCGGCCCGGCCAGAATGCATCGCTTGGTCTAGTGCACGTGGTGATCATGCTGGCGTCACGCACATTGCAAGCTCTAGATCGGTCCGACCACTGTGCTCGTCTCCTCCCTACTCGTCTCGACGTCCAACCATGTCCTGGAGCTTCCCCGTGATCGACTGCATCTTTGTGTGTCGCTGCCTCGTCGTGGTTCGCCTTAAGAGCGCCGCTAGAACAGTGACCGTGCCATGCCCAGCCTTTGTCCACCATTAGAGCACTGCACAAGCTCGCTAGCGTTGATCTAGAGCCCTCCCCTCGGCTATATAATCGTGCCCCGAGCCCTCCCGCAGCTCATCCATTCCTCATTTGCCTCCCTAGCCCACCAGAGTCCTCGCCCCCTCTTCTTTTCGCCAGAGATCGCCACGGCCGCCTCGGTTCCTTCTTGGCCGAGCTGTCCACGAGCTTCCCCTCGTCCCCGCGGTTCGCCCCAACCACTTGCCCCTCGCCGGAGAACCCTGTGGCCGCGTGCTCCTCATCCGGCCGCGGCCCGACCCTTTCGGTCGCCTCCCCGTCTTGCCCATCCTAACCTCGTCCCTCCCTCTACTCGCCACCAACAGCTTCCTCACCCTCCGGCGACTCTCCCGACGCCCTTCTCCTGCAACCGAAGCCACCAGGGCCATCGTCCCCGCGTGCAACGGCCGCCGCCCGCCCCTCTATTCCCCTCAAAGCTCTGCTTCTTCTCGTCCTCCCCGGCGCCTGCTAACCCTCTGGATGGATGCGAGAGACCTGGCCACAGCCGCCGGTGCCCTCGCTATCGCCTGAGGTGGTCGGAGTCGCCCGCCACGTCACCGACAGCGCCCCTGGTCGGGCCCTCCTCTACTTCCGTCAGGGCAGGGAGTAGGAGGAAGAAGGCGAGGCCAGGCGGGCCCCACTTCCTTCCCCGACCCCACATGTCAACCTCTGCCCGTTGACTCTGCCACTGCCATGTCATGTAAGTGGAAACGGGTTTCCTGTAGTACGTTTTCATTTGACGAAAGCGTATTCCTTTCCTTCTTTTGCTAAAATGCGTTTTCTCCTCTGGAAAATGTATTTTCTTATACTGCGGCTAGGAATGCGCTTTCTCCGCTCAGAAAATGTATATTCTAATATGCGTCTCTGCCTTATCCTCTCATGGACCTGTTTGCAGGAGAAACATTCACAGATTGGTCCTTCTTCTTCCACACCTTATAACTCCTCAACCGTAACTTTGGTCGAGGTGAAACCGGTGCTCACTTCTTCGTCTCGTCGAGATCTATCTTTTGGTAACATTTTCACTAGGTGGTCACATAGTGAAAATGACCATTTTGCCCTTGCCTCTAATCAGCCCCCTCCGAGAGAGAACCGTCCGGCGTTTCGTTCCGCGGCTTCACCGCACTTCTTCCCGGAGTCTCCGTCACCCCCAGGCAAGCCACAACAACCACTTGCATGATAGTCATGCAGTAGCCATGGTTTTCAACTTGAATATTTAATAAATGTTTGCTTATTTTGATACGATTATCGTTGTTTCGGTGATGCTTATAGATCTGTGTTCACTTTCATGCTATGCTCGTCTGCATCTTGTATTATTATTATATGTCATGCTTGATAGTAGTAGCAGTGTGTTCTTTCGGATGCATGTTTGTGAGCTGTTATCTAGTGCCTTTGCTATGCATGTTACTTTGTATCCTGCTGGTTATATGCATACTTGGTAGTATTCCGGATGAGTTCCTTCATGTTATTTATTTATGATACTAGTGGTCATGATAAGCTCATGTGTAATGTTATGCTCGTCAGCTTACCATGCTCATTTAGTTAATGTTTCATTATGGTTATGCTCGATGAATGTGTTGCACCTCCATGCTTATGTTGATTCATGTTCATGCATTGTTGTTTCATCATGTTATTTTAATAAGACTCCGCTTATTGCATTCAAGTTTAATCGGACTTAATTGAACTTGAACAACTGTTGGCTGAGTCATGGTGCCACCATATCGAACTGACCAGTGGAACCACGCTTGCCTTTATGGGAAGGTCCTAACTGGGTCTATTGTCATGCCTCTCGCCGGTGCCTCCAACGAGGGAAGGTTATGGGCGCGCGCTACCCTGATCAGGTAGGCGGACATAAGCCTTGTGTGCCCGTAGTTGGATGATAAGCGCTTTTGTCCCCGTTTGGGACCGTTTTGTTTTGCCACGACGATGGCCTTTGGTGCCTTTGGTAGGCACGGGGCCACCCAGGACTAAGCCCAATGGGGAGTGAGTCGGAGTGGCCGGGAGAGTGTCATGGCAGTAGGATGGTTTTGTCGGAATGCCGTTGGTCCACCGGAATGGGAGTGCGAGGCCATGGGTTCTGTGGTGTGGGTACAGTGTGCTAACCTCTGCAGAGTGTGTATTAAATCGATCGATAGCCGTGCCCGCAGATAAGGGCCCAGTTCGTGTCGGTCACACTATGGGTCAACAGTAATAATAATAATAACGTGCTTAATAACAACCCTGGTTTGATGATGAGATAAGTTGGTTCTGTGATCCGTGAACGATCACCGATTGGTTACGAGGTAACCAGTTGAGCCCAGAGTGGTTCCCTTTGTGATCCGTGAATGATCACCGTGGTATCGAGGATACCGAGTTGTTGGATATTCGTATTTTGTGCGAGAATCATGGGTAAAGATCAAGCTCCTTGTGGTCATTTAATGATTACTGCGGTATTGTTTATACCAAGCTTGATTTGATCCTGAGATGATCGTGTGATGTCCGAGGTTGGTAAGTGATGCATATGATGGTTACAAGGTAACCCGAGCAGAGTAAGTTGGTGCATGATAGTGTCATCATGTTGCATGCTACTATCATCATGTTCATACGTTCGTGCCATAGCTGGATCATGTTGTTCATGCCATGTTATCTGGATGATCTCATGATAATTCCGGCTTAACCTGTAATTGCCATGCTGTTGTTTGTCTTGAATGCTTCTGGTTATTGTGAGCTTGCAAGTACATTCAATGTACTGACCTGGCATGTCATGCCAGTTTGCAGGTCGTTCCTGGATTGCTTGCTTGTTTGGTGTGGTTCCTATGTTCGCGAGCTAGGATAAACGTTCCAGCCAGAGTCCCTGCGGATTGGAGTTCATCATCGCCATTCGTTGTTCCGCTGCCAGTAGTTGTTCGACTGCCTCGAGTTGTTATGCTGCTTGTATAGAGCAAGCGTGGTTGGCGTAGTGTCGCCGTGCAGATGTTATTCAGTGTAACATTGGAGACCTTATATTCATATTCGTGTAACAATACAAAGCTGGTTTGTTCTATGCTAAGCAGTTCCATATTCCAGAAGACTTCACCTTGATCTCTGGGCTGGAATACAGGGCGTTCCGATTTCTCTGAGCCGGGGTGCCATACGCTGAGCCTCGCCTTGTACGCATCATATGGTTAAGCCCTTTTTTTTCTCTTTTTCCAATAAGCTTCTAAAATCCACAAATAATTCAAATAAAGTTCAAATTTGGTGATTCCAATTTCTAGTGACTCCATAAATCATGTTCTACCTGATGGTGCATCATGGACATTTTTCCAGAACACTTTCACTCACACGTGTTCAATAAATCATATTTTCCTATATCCGTCCTGGACTTTATAAAATTACAGAGAGCCCATTTTTGATCCAAATGCCATGATTCAAATTCCTAGGTACTTATAAGTTCAAAACTTAGTTGTTGAACATTTTTACCAGAACATTCTATGCTACATGAAATATTGGTCCATTTCTCCATATATTGCTAACTTTGCAAATTCATAGAAAAATCATTTGAACTATATCATGTGAAACCAACTCCTAGGTGCTTCTAAAATCATTCCTTGCTAAATGGGTGCCTCCGCTATTTTTTTAAATAATGTTTCTGTGCACTCCTTGAAAATCCATAAATCCCTTGTTTCCATCATATTGAAATGTTAAAAATATCTACTGATCCAATCCCAATGAAATCACTTTGGTCATTTTTCATATGACCAAGGGTATCCTAGAAAAGTCCAACTCATAGTTTTAGAGCACTTTTGTTTTTGCCTTGTTGTGTTACTTATTGTGATTGCTTTCAACGATAGTTGACGAAGTAGATGAAGAACTCGGAGTTGGACCAGAGATATATGAAGACCTGGAAGACTTTTTTGAGCCAGGCAAGCAGCCCTTTGACCATGCCTATGAAACCCTTTTTATGCATGTCATATAGCACCTTATTATTGTTGCATCGAAATCATGATGAGGCGGTAACCACTTTGGTGGGCTACCTATGTTACTTCCTTGTTGATACTTGCATTGTGCATGACCCTACCTTCCTATGAGGGTTGTGCGGGTGGGAGTAGATCGGATGCTAAAGTAGTTTCTATGCAAATGGGATGAGTGTATGCATGGTGATGGAAAAGTATTTTAAAGGCTTTTTGAAAACCCTGTCGGGTGCCACTAATGCCCGAGGGAGATGTTGAGCTAAGTAACCACTTGATGGCAAAGTGGTGTACCGAGGCAAGTGAATGTGTTGTTTTTGAAAAGGATTGGTTTAAGTTGTGACCGTTACTCCAACCTTACATGCACAACCACTCTACCCTTATACGGGAAAGGGCATTATTGATTACCTAGTCCGCGCTAGCATGGAGGATGCATTACTAGTGACGGGAGTGGCGTGGTCACTCTTGGGATGGGTTCATGCTAGGTAGGGCGGCCATGAGCGTTTTCATAGGGCACCGGACACACCGTTGGTACCCCCGTGCTTGTGCTATGTGTTGAATATGGGAGCATGGCTCCACAAAATTAAACATGTGAGAACGATTGTGGCACGGGGGGTTGATATCAATCGAGTGGACTCCATGTTTGTGGCGTCTAGGGAAAGGTAGTGATCGGGTGCTTACCCCGAGTAATTGAGGTATGACAGGTCGTGGATGACATGGAAGTTCCCTGGATCTTGTGGGTAAAGTGTGCAACCTGTGCAGAGTGTCAAACTATTCGAATAGCCGTGTCCACGATCAAGGACAGTTGGGTAACCGCTCTTGGGCTACGTCCAAGTGTTTACAAAACCTGGTGTGTGTGTATGGATGAGTTGAAAGAACTACTTGGGTCAAGTCAAAAGACTTGACTTGTTGATTAAGCAAGAGATGATGCAAACTCTGTTTATGTTGATATATTTAACCCATCCTCATGGTTACTAAAATTCTTATGATGCATGCTTTACAAGTTGTTCAACTTTTCGTAGCAGTCAAAACTAGTTTTTTGCAAAAATTTACCTACATCATGCATTTTTATACCTTGATCCAAAACATGGGTTGCTTGCGAGTACATTCAAAGTACTCATTGGCTTGCCACTGGTTATTTTATTGGCCAGGCACGAAAGAACAGGAGTAAGATGAAGATTTGTTTGGTGACGAACATGCGAGCTAGGACACTTCCCAGTCAGAATGCTTGTAGGGTTAAGGCGGATGGCATGGGTCCAAGAAGATTTCCGCTGCGATGATATACTCAAGACTTGGCCATAATGGTTATACTTGTGTAAGACAGTATGTATGGATGTAAGACTCTTGTTATTCAGCTTTTTGTGAGTTCAGTGAGCATTGACCTCTGGGATCACTATACACGTGCATTCGGTGATCATGACTTATGAGTCGGGGTCGCCACACGGCCCCTCTCAGATGCAGTGGCCACGGTTTGGCCAAGGGGCAACGATGACGAGGACATGGACTAGAGAGTAGGCTAAGAGCCTAAGCTTGGGGGAGCTCATCCCCTAGTTATCCATGCATGCATATTTATTTTTCTTTTATTTGGTTTTGTATTTTGGATGTTCACTTTCAATTTGCATAACAAAATCAGGGCACACATTTGCCTTGCCTTGTTGAAGTTATTTTCGTTTCTTTTCTTTGAGCCTACATGTTTGTTCTCAGCTAGCAAGAGGAAATGAAGAAAATGAACTGGGACTTGATGGAGGGGAAGAATGAGCCAACGCGAGAAGGTATAACATATGCATAGTCCCTTATCTCGCAATATTATTTCTGGAAGAATTTTCAAATGACTGGCTCCACTTGAATTAGTTCCCTGCATTAGTTGAATATCATCTAGTCATAACCCCGAAATTCAGATTTTGCTAGTCAAACCTTGTGGGAAAGCTATTTTTTTGTTTAATTGAAAATCTGAAAATTTTAGAGGCCAAGAACTTTCAAAGAGAACGAGTACTTGAGCAATTCAACTTCACATGCTGATTTTGATTAACTTGATGACACCTATTTATGGAGTTGTTTAGAGGGATGAATATTTGAACTGGTTGAGGTTGTGCCAAATTTATTCACAGTATTTAAATCTCTAGCCCTAGGCTGGCTTTATGTCTGGTTGTTATATGTTGAGATAATTCATGTAACTGCAACTCCGCCACGTACTTGGGGATTGTGTGGTAAACGAACAACCTTCCCCAAGGGAGTGTGCAAGTGGTAAATAAAAGCACTGATCCCTGAGCTCGAAAGAGACAACCATTCTTGATCCATAGTGCATGAAAGTAAGCCATGACGGAACCCAATTGCATATAGTGAACTTTGGCATAACCCCATCAGCGAGAGTTGAAATCCTGAAGAACAATAACTGAGAGAAGTGTTTGAGACCATGACTTGGAGGCATTAGTGGGTGTGAATCAAAAACCTTGAGTACTTCGCTATCTTTGATCTCCAAACCTTCTAAATGCATTTTGATGATTGAGCTTAAGTTGAATATCCATCTAATAGATGAACACCTTCACTTGCCTAGACACTTGGTTAGCGAACATAATTTGTTTTGAGAAATTATTATAACTAATGGTATGATGTTGTACGTGGTTAGGCAAAAAAAAATAGGCGTAACTATTCAATATCAAATACTTTCTTGAATGTGTTCGACGTGTTTTTGTAACAAAGAAGATAATTTATTTTTCATGATAGGATGCACGGGAAGAGACATATCTATTCATGGGTATCTAGCTTTGTACCTTGTGCATGGTAAAATTGTCTACGTGCTTGCATGGATCCAAGGCCATGCACAGAAGTAGCATGCTTCAGCGGATTCAACACAGAGAAGGAAATGTGCACCAGTTGCCTTGCACATGGATGCTTCTTGGCTATTAAATTAGTGCATGGAGTCAATTAGCACATGTAGCCATCCATGCACACATTTGAAGGATAAGTATATACGTATATGACTATGTATGTGGTGTATGTGCATAGTAGGCAGTACATACAAATACATGCATCTAAGTAACCATGTGTATGAGTACGTATTCGGGTGTTCGGTGCGCCGACCGGCAGCATGTGTACATTCGTACATACTCGAATACACGGGCGTATCTTTGGCATGGAAATCACAGAGCCGCTGCTAGAGGGCAATCCCGCATACGGCTGATAACTGATCAGGTAAGTTTTCTTTCTTGATTTTGTTCTAAACTAAATAAATACAGGCGGGCCGAGCAAGGAATTATAATTGCGCTACCAAAGGAAAGCTGATCAGAAAAGGAAACTGAGAGGATCAACTTGTCGAGCAACCAACGTGTCTGGGAGATCTGCTGCAATTGCCTCTGAGATTTAGATTGCGTTCTATACACCTGCCCGATCGGATCAACTTGGACGAGGGGCCAGCGCTTATCGCTCAGCATATAAATACAAGGAGGAGCCTCCAAACCGAGGCAGCGACGCGCCCCTGGAGGCAGCGTAGAGGAGGTCAGAGGGTGCACACCGGCGGTGGCATATATGAAGTTGCGCGCGGTAATGGACGTGCCTGCGGGGGCGGCGGCGGCGTGCAAGCCATGCATCAAATGGAGGAGACGCGCCTATGGAGAACGCATCCATGCCCATGATACGTGCGCCAAGGAGGAGCGTGGTGGCACCTTCGTAGTCTCTCGGTGGATACACAGGCGTCTACAACCATGCGGCGATGCATCAATGTTTTATGAGCTAGCATGCCCTCTTCTCTTTATGGTACGCACATATTTTTCCCATGTACTAGGCTCAATCGAGACCGTGTACGATGCGCCCAGCGGATTGTGGCCACGGACAATGCGGTGCTCTTCTCGTACAAGTGGAATAGAGGTGGCAGACGATGCACCCAGCAGATGTGTCCACGGACGATGCAGTGCTCTTCTTAGACGACGGACGATGCGCCCGGCGGAGCACGGAGGAAGTGGTGCTTTTCTCCTACCAGATGCAATGGAGGCGGTGGACGACGCCACCAGAACAGGAGACTACATCGACACCGCCAGGCCCATCGCCAACATCATCAACCCGGTGCCATGGAGGACTGCGCCATGGAGCTCACATGTAGGTTGCCACCATGTCACGGAAGATGGTGTCGTGGAGCTAGAGGGACGCCGACGACATTTACTTCATCAAGATGGTACTGCGTATGATGGCGACACGGAGGTGGCTTGGACGATGCCCGTCGTCTTCTTCTTCAAGACGGTGCCAGAGAAGACGGTGGCATGGAGCTCACGTGAATGCCGCCGCGTGCCGCAGAGGATGGCAATAAGGAGCTCGCTAGGACGACGTCCGTCGTCTTCTTCATCAAGCCGGCGCCATGGAGGATGAAGGCGTGGAGGCTCGCGAGGATGTCGTCGCTGTGCCACGGTGGACGGACGAAGCTCGCTAGGACGCCGCCCGTCGTCTTGTTCATCAAGCTGGCACCATGGAGGATGAAGGCACGGAGGCTCGCAAGGATGCTGCCGCCGTGGCATGGTGGATGGCGCCAAAAAGTTCACCAAGACGACGCCAATGTCAACATCATCGATCTGGTGCCATGGAGGACGAAAAAGCAGAGCTTGCGGGGATGCCGCCATCATGCCGCGGTGGATGGACGAAGCTCGATATGATGACGCTTGTCGTCTTCTTCATCAAGCTGGCGCCGTGGAGGATGAAGGCGTGGAGCTCGCGAGGATGCCACACCTGTTCCACGGTGGACGGTGGCACGGAGCTCGCCAAGACAACGCCCATCGCCAACATCATCAACCCGGTACCAGAGAGGATCATGGCGCAGATATCGCAAGAGGGACGCTGCTAACATCAACATCATCAAGCTGGTGTTGCGGAGGACGGAGGCGTGGAGCTCGCGGGACAACACCACCGATGTCTACCTCATCAAGATGGAGCCCGCGATCTGGAACCAAGAAGAGGACACATGTCCCGAAACTACCCGTAACACGGAAAAGAAGATGGTGCTACACGGTATCGTCCGAGACCCAGAGCAGAAGATGGTGCCACATGGCATTGTCCACAACTCGGAGCCCATGAAGATGAGGCATGATGGCGAGTAGGCAACGTGGCTGCACCAACACTAAGTTTCGATGGCCCCGTGAGGCGGCGTCCTTTGTCTTGACGGACCACCATAAACTCGGCGTCCAGCCTAGACGAGGTGCCAACCACACCGGTTATGCTGATATGAGCAAGCGTTGGTTTTACACCGACGCCGGTCTCCATAAGAATACTCCCGTGAGGCGGACCCCTTGTGTACCCCGATGAAGCCGCTACATTTTCTAGAAGTCCGAGCAGAGCTGGACCCATGCAACTTCAACACCGACTACATCAACACTGTCATCACCGAAGAGGCACGACGGCGAGGGCGGACGTGGCTAGCACAAAGCCATGTCTTGAGCGGCACGTGTACCGACGAGGACACTGGCTTTGCCGCCGCCCACACCACACACACACCATCATCATGCATGGAGAATGTGAAGCGAAGACGACAAAGACGACCACACAGCTTAATCGGTGGTATCTCGCGGAGCAACCTGTGGGAGTAATTAACCAGGAGCTTTTCGAGGCCCCGGGAACTAGGAGACCGCACATCGCGAGAGTCAAGCTGGCCGCGCTAGTAGGCCATGGAGCGCATTCATTTTATGGGATCTTGTAATTTTGTTCATCCAAAGAGATAAATGAAATACTTGTTTCCCGTACCACTTTTATTTGTGTACTACGGTACACTGGCACGCCCGCATCTTCTTTTCCCCGATGCAAGAGAGAAATCAAACTCCTCCTCTTCCTTTCTCACAGAGATGCAAATTATATTTTTCTCATGTCAAACGAATTGGCATGCCCGGTGGGACATGGTTCTCCTCCCATGTTTGCTTAATTGTGGTCGTCGTAATCGTCTTCGCCAATCTCCCAATGTGCACATCATGCTACTAGGATCTCCGCCGGTAAGCCTCTTTCTTGCAGGTGAACTCTCCCATAGTAGCAAATCAGAGCCGGTGATGATCTAGTATGGATCATTGCCGCATATGGCTTCATCGAGCATGGCGGTAGGATCTACATGTACCAAGCCCAAGATGTCGTGCAGTTTCAAACTGTGCAATCAAAGAGGGCGCAAAGGTGGGCAGCAACCAAGACGATGAAGCACCACGAGCTAATGTTGTATGCGCACCCTATTGAAGGACTCATCAAGGGCAGACATCCATGGAGACGTGGAGGCAACTCAATGCCCCTGCACTAGTACCGCCAATGGGAGGGCAAGCGCGGCATCCCTTCACGCCTCTACCCGGCTCAACTCCCACTCGGAGCCGCAAACACCAACACCACGATGCACCGAGTTCAAGCTACCTGAAGGCTTGGAGGCCATCTACCACAACCCGCGTAGGCTCATGGTTACAAACATCAAGATTATGAGATAAACCCTCAACCCACTCAACGATGGCGTCCATGGGACCTCCACGACAAACACTTCAACCACTACATGCGTCCTGTCCTAGGCGGGGGGCTCGGGCACCAGTCCAGGCGAAGGCGAACAGGGCTCCATCATCCACTCGGCACCATGTGCCACCCCATTTTCTCTAGGCTAAGCGTCATTAATGCAGCCACCAACTGGAGCTCGCACGACATGATACAGGACTGGTCCAAGGTGGGGTGCTATCCACCCATTGCCGATATGGAGCTATCCTGATGTGGTGGGTTGTCCAAACCACCGTCGTCGCGGAGCTTTCTCAAGGTATGGAGCCCCATCTACATTACCATCGCTGACATGGAGTGCCCCAAGGCAGGGCGCTATCTACACCGCCATCAACATGGAGCGCCCCCAAGGCAGGGCGCCATAAACCTCTGTAGGCACGAAGTTTGGCTAGGGGAGATCTTTTTTTTCACCTCCATCGACACAGATATCGCAAAAGACAAAGCGCCATCTACACCGCTGATATGGAGCTCGCCGAGGTGGGGCGCCGTCCACACCACCGCCAACATAGAGCAAGCTCGAATTTGGAGCACCTTCTACACCACCGTCAATGGGGAGCTCGCATAAAGTCGGGTGCCGCCTACATATCCTCCGATCCTGCCCAAGGACGGCGTACTTTTTGCATCGTGGTCGGCATGGAGCTCGCCTAACGGCGGGCATCTTCTACACCATCTCGAAGCTCATCCGAGGCGGGATGTTGTCAACCACCCACAACATGGAGCTCACCCAAGGCGGGACACCTACACCACCATTGACAAGCAGCCCATCGATGTTGAGGCGCCATCTACACCACTATCGACGTGGAGCTTTCCTAAAGCGGGGCTTGGTCGACACTACCATCCAGGCAGAGCTTGGCCCAGGTGGGGATTGGTCCACACTGTCATCGATGCGGAGCATGCCCAAGGTGTCGCGCAATCTATGCTACTGAACATGCTAAGTTGGGGACACTGCCTACCTCGTCATCGGCACAAGCTCATCCCAGGTGGGGTGTCATTTACACCGCCGATGTGGCGGAGCACCAGCCATACCGTTGCTGATACAGAGCTCGTCCGGGGAAGGGCGCCATCTACGTCATAGGAAAAGGAGCTTTCCTGAGGCGGGAACAACGTTAACCCCGCCAACATAGAGCTCGCCTAAAGGGGGGAAACATCTACACCAACACAGAGCTCGCCCAAGGCGGGCGTGCCTTCTACGCTGCCACTGAGGTAGAGCTCAATCTCTACACTTTTGCTGACACGAAGCCCGTCCAAGGCCACTGAGGGAGTCATGGATAAAGGGGTCCTCGGGCATCCGGCCTGTTGGACATGGGCCAGACTAATGGGCTATGAAGATACAAGACCGAAGACTCTCACCCGTGTCCGGATGGGACTCTCCTTGGCGTGGACGGTAAGCTTGGCATTCGGATATGAAGATTCCTTTCTCTATAACCAACTTTGTACAACCCTAGTCCCCTCCAGTGTCAGTATAAACCAGAGGGTGCAGTCTGTAGTGGCAATCACAATCATATAGGCTAGACTTTTAGGGTTTCAGTCATTACGATCTCGTGGTAGATCATCTCTTGTAATACTCATATTCATCAAGATCAATCAACCAGGAAGTAGGGTATTACCTCCATAGAGAGGGCCCGAACCTGGGTAAACATCGTGTCCCCTGTCTCCTGTTACCATCGACCTTAGATGCACAGTTTGGGACCGCCTACCCGAGATCCGACGGTTTTGACACTGACATTGCTGCTTTCAGTGGGAGTTCCGCTGCATCATCGCCAAGAGGTTCGATGGCTCCATCAATCATCTACAACAATGTTGTCCTGGGGGAAGTTTTCCTCCCCACCCAGATCTTCGTGTTCGGCGGCTTCGCACTGTGGCCAACTCGCTTGGTCATCTCGAGCAGATCGACAGCTACGCCCCAGGACACCAGATTAGTTTTGGAAACCTGGACTATGTCACTGACGTTCGGGGAGACTTGATCTTCCAAGGATTCATGACCCCAACTTCCGCTCTGGCCTTAGATCCAGAGCGTATGGCCAGTTCCGAAGACGGGCTTCCTGAGCCCGCCGGACTATCTGCAACCACTAAGCCCATTAGGGGAGAGACAGAGGAAGTAGTGTCGCTGGCAACCATCATGAGGCTGGACCCTTCTACGGACACTGCCTCTGAACCCTCGGAATCAGCATCGTGTGAGTTCGGCCAAGGAGTCTCCCTCTCGCCGCACTCCACGGGCTCTCTTCTCTCGGGACAAACCTTGCCTTTAAGCGAGGCTCTGGACTTAATGTGATCCCTTGTTATTACAGAGGAACAATGTCCAAACTATGCCCAGCCCGGACTAGGGGCTGAGAGCAGGGAATTTCACGTCCCACCCACCACCCACTTAATAGCCACTGTCGAGGACTTAACCGACATGCTCGATTATGACTCCGAAGACATCGACAGTATGGACGACGATGCCAGAGGAAAGCAGGCCCGAAACCCGCCGTTTACCGGAGCTGGACGGCCACCTCTTCGTATGACGTGTACATGGTGGATACACCCAAAGAAGCTAACAACGATTACAAAGAAGGCCCAGTCGAGGATAAACCTCTTGAGATACAGCCAAAGCGCCGATGTCAGCGGCGCCGCTCTAAGTTATGCCATGGAAAAGACAGCAATACCGGCACAGGAGAAAATAATACTCTAGACGATGCCGAAGACAATGAAGACCCTGTTGAGCCAACCTCTGAACAAGATGAACAGGAAGATGGATGAGTCAACCCTGATGAACATGCTATAAACGAAAACTCGGAGGACAGTACTTATCTTTCGCTCTCCGCGGATGAGGTGAGCCTCAACAACGAGGATTTTATCGTGCCTGAGGAACCTCTCGAGTAGGAGCGCTTTAAGCGCCGGCTAATAGCCACTGCGAGGAGCCTGAAAAAGAAGCAGCAGCAGCTTCAAGCTGATCATGATCTGCTCAATGATAGATGGACTAATGTCCTGGCAGCCGAGGAATACTGCCTCGAGCGCCCAACCAAAAGTTACCCGAAGCGCAAATTGCTACCTCAGTTAGATGACGAGGCGCTGGAGCCCGTACCATCATCGCACAATGCGGCTGACCGACGACCACGTGGCCGGGACAAAGTGGCAACTCAAGATAAACACCAGCCCGTACTACCTCGGCGTAAAGGCAGAGATAAAACAGCTCGGGGATATACATATGACCTGCGACAGGACCTGGACAATAGAGCAGGACAGACCAGATCGATCTACGGATCACGGGGGTGTGCCCCTACACGAGACGACGGCTACCTAGCCGGACGCGACTAGCATAATCACGCCCGGGCCAAAAACCGCAGATAGACTCCATCCGAGCTACGTCGCAACGTGGCCCGATATAGAGGCGCCGCACACCCCCTTTGCTTCACTGATGAAGTAATGGAGCACGAATTTCCAGAAGGGTTTAAACCCGTGAACATCAATTCATATGATGGGACAACATACCCCGCGGTATGGATCGAATATTTCCTTCTCCATATTCATATGGCCCGCGGTGATGATCTTCATGCCATCAAATACCTCCCACTAAAACTCAAGGGACCAGCTAGGCACTAGTTGAACAGCCTGCCCGAAAACTCCATTGGCAGCTGGGAGGACCTGGAAGACGCCTTCCGCGATAACTTCCAAGGTACATACGTACGACCTCCGGATGCCGATGACCTAGGTCACATAGTCCAACAGCCCGAAGAGTCAGCCAGGAAATTCTGGACTAGGTTCTTAACTAAAAAGAACTAAATTTTCGACTGTCCGGTTGCCGAAGCCCTAGCGGCCTTTAAACAGAGCATCCATGATGAATGGCTCGCCCGACACCTTAGCAAGGAAAAGGCGAAGTCCATGGCAGCCCTAACGGCACTCATGACCCGCTTTTGCGCGGGCGAAGACAGCTGGATAGCCCGTAGCAATAACAATACAAGCAAACCTGGCACCTCTGAAGCCAGAAATAGAAACGGCAAGCCCTGACGCAACAGACACAAGCGTCGAAGAAACGATAACAATACCAATGACACGACGGTCAATGCCAAATTCAGTGGCTCCAAGTCCGGCCAGCAGAAGTAGCCATTCAAAAGGAACAACCCGGGCCCATCCAGCTTGGACCGCATACTCGATCGTCCATGCCAGATACACGGCACCCCCGATAAACCAGCCAATCACACCAACAGAAGTTGTTGGGTTTTTAAACAGGCCAGCAAGTTAAATGCCGAGAACAAGGAGAAAGGGTCACAAAGCAAGGAAGATGACGAGGAACCTCGTCCACCGAACACATGGGGACAAAAGAAGATTCCCCCTTAGGTCAAACCGGTGAACATGATATACGCTGCCCATATCCCCAAGAGGGAGCGCAAGCGCGCGCTCAGGGACGTCTATGCGATAGAGCCAGTCGCACCGAAATTTAATCCATGGTCGTCATGCCCGATCACCTTCGATTTCGGGGACCATCCGACCAACATCCATCATGGCGGTTCAGCCGCACTGGTCCTCGACCCAATAATTGATGGATTCAACCTCACGCGAGTCGGATGGTGGCAGCAGCCTCAACCTGCTCTATCAGGATACAGTGTGCAAAATGGGCATCGATCTTTAAAGGATCAAGCCCACAAAACCTACCTTTAAAGGAGTTATACCAGGTGTAGAGGCTCGCTGCATAGGCTCAATCACATTGGAGGTCGTCTTCGGATCCCCGGACAACTTCCAAAGCGAAGAGTTGATCTTCAATATCGTCCCCTTCCGCAGTGGCTATCACACACTACTCGGACGAACCGCATTCGCTTGATTCAATGCGGTGTCGGACTATGCTTATATCAAGCTCAAGATCCCGGACCACGCGGCGTCATAACAGTCAATGGAAACACGATGCGCTCCCTCCGTACCGAGCGGCACACCGCGGCCCTGACAGCGGAAGCACAGAGCGGCCTTTTAAAGCAGAATTTTAATTCAGCGGCCAAGCAACCGGACACTGTCAAACGAGTACGGACTACTCCGTAGCATGACAATCTGGATCATCAGGAGTTAGACTAGAAATTCGACCTCCATCTCAGTCCCGACCAAGTAGCGGCATACCTACCGCGCGTACATAACTACACACTAAAAATACCATGGGAAGAGACAGAGGCATAACCAGACTGTGGTCCACAATACGGCTCGACCTTCCCTGGACATACATACTTTCACTTTTCTTTTTATCCTTTTCAGGTTTCTTTTCCGCAGGCCCCTCACGACGTCCTGCTCATCGGTCCTTTCGAAGGACGGATACACCAAGGCGGCAAGTAGCAAAGAGGCGTGGGGGGAATTTCTACATGTTTTTCTCGACGATCATAATACCTATTTTTAGTACCCACCCGCAAGCTCCCCCTTGATCTTGGCATGTTAAATAGCCTGGTTGCTTATCACACTATTTGTACAAGCACACTTTGATGTATTAATCAAATTAAAATGAAAACAATTTGCGGCCCAACTGACGTGGAATTAGCTTACTACTTCCTTTTTTCGCTATTCTTATCGATGGCACCCGTACACCTTGGAACACTTTAAATTGGCCAGGGCCGTCGCTGCACCCCATACTATGGCAGCAAAGTCCGAACACTTTTACAGTACAGTTCGACACCCCGAATTTTAGCATTATATGCGTTGGCTCCGAATCATGCCTTTGGTCAATAGTTGGGTTGCCCGGCTCTTGTGTACTACCTTACGTTCCGCTCTATCGGCTAGGGTAGTAAAGGGAGAACTACTGCGATTGTGTTTCTGGTTTATCCGAGCAAACACCTCAGTAGAGAAAGCCGAAAACTGATTGTCATGATGTGGCGAGAGCTGGTCAGTATTCGGGGTTCAAAATCTTTTGTGATTTTTCCGCCTTATGCGATGGATCGGCCCTCATCCGATCAGGTGTTTACAACACCCTAGTCCGGATTAAATACTAGCTAGGGGTTGCGCCTATTTCTATTGTCAAACTCCTATGGCTAAGCGAGGGTGATAAAGCCACATAGTCTGATTGCATGGTTCATTGCGCTAAACACCTCCTTCAAGGTCCAAACTTTTGGATCAAGAGTGTTTAGATTCCATCCGGAACACCCCCGTACTACCTACGTGGGGGCTGAAGCCGACGACTAGCCAACTCTTAGATTTAACAAAATGGCCGCACAGGAGGTAAAATAATAACAAGCATTACATATCAGCTTTGTTTCACCAAACAGGACAAGATAACATGAATATATTCATTCAAAAATAATGTCCTTAGCACATTGCCCCGCTACAATGCGGGATCCCTCCAGGAAATCATCAAAATATAGCTCGGGCGTGCGGTGCTCCTTGCCAGCAGGTGGTCCCTCAGTCGCGAGCTTAATGGCGTTCATCTTTGCCCACTGCACCTTACTCGGGCGAAGGCCATCCGCACACCCTCGATGCAGACCGACCGCTTGATGACGTAAAGCCGGGGGCATGCATTGACCAGCCGCTTAACGAGCCCGAAGTAGCTGCTGGGTATGGCTTCGGCAGGCCACAGCCGGATAATTAAATCCTTCATGGCTAGTTTAGCCACCCTATGCAGTTCGACCAGCCGTTTTAACTGATCGCTAAAGGGGACCGGATGTTCTGGTGCAAGGTATTGCGACCAGAACAACTTCTCCGTCGAGCTCCCCTCTTCAGCTCGGAAGAACTCCGCAGCGTCGGCAACACAGCATGGTAAATCTGCAAACACTCCTAGAGAACTCCAAATCCGGGTTAGTAAGAGATACCTCCTCTTCACATATTTTCTCTGCATAATGAAGGCCTTACCCGCCACGATTTTTCTGGCCTCTTGGATTTCTTGGAGAGCGCCCTGGGCCTCAACACGGGCATCTTGTGTGCTTTGGCGAGCCTTGGTGAGTTCAGTCTCTTTATCCGCATTATTGCGCTCCAAGGACTCGCATTTCTTTACGGCATCCTGGAGCTCCTGCTGGACTTCATCAACCCTGACCTCGTGTTTTTCACGGGCGGTTTACTCCTTTGTCGCATTCTTTTTGGCCTCGGCCAACACCTTCTTGAGGGTCTCCACCTCGGTCGTCGCTCCTAACAAATATAATGGCACTATGATCAGCACAAATTATTCATCCTTTCTGGATCTACAAAAGGTCATTTTATACCTTGCTTATCCTCCAGCTGCCTTCTTGCTTGGACGAGCTCCTCCTCGGCCCGCTCCAGCCTCTGCTCCAGTCCGGCGACTTCGGCAGCATGATAGGTCGCAGTCAGCAACGATGTGTGCTTATTTCACATAGACATGTATGGTTAGTCTCCCGCGAAAATTATTTGATCCTCAGTCCGGCTTTTCTTTCCGAACACTGGACTGAGTATCAGGGGCTACTATCTATACTATGGCATTCTTTTTACATAAATTGTGTCATATACCTGAAAGCCTGTCAAAAGGCTAGTGCAGGCTTCGGTCAGCCTGCTTTTTACGGAATGAACCCTCTCAACCACCGTACCCATAAGGATACGGTGTTCCTCCACAATGGAAGCGCCTTGCAGCACTTCCACCAAATTATCCGATGCCTCTGGATGGACAGAGGACATTGATAATCCCCAAGTACAGGGAATCATCATAGCAATTCCCAATGGTGGAAGTGATGAGTATGGAGTGTCGAACCCACAAGGAGCTAAAGGTAAGATCAATATTCTCTCAAGCCCTATCTCGCCATCGACTTTAATTTCACGTACAATCGAATGTTTGCTTCCAACTAGAAACGAGAAATAAAACTACGTTGTGGGTATGAAGAGGATAGCTTTGCATGGTAACGAAGAGCTAAAATATAAAAGTAGGTGATGTTATCATAAAGTTAGAATATAATACTAAATATTATAAATAGCGAGTGTGGAATAATGATGGGCCGGTGTGTGGAATTATCCTAGGCAATCATTAACAAGACCGGTGGTCGTCATTGCAATTTCATATGAGGGAGAGGCATAAGCTAACATACTTTCTCTTCTTGGATCATATGCACTTATGATTGGAACTCTAGCAAGCATCCGCAACTACTAAAGATCATTAAGGTAAAACCCAACCATAGCATTAAAGCATCAAGTCCCCTTTATCCCATACGCAACAACCCCCTTACTCGGGTTTATGCTTCTGTCACTCAAGCAACCCACTATAAGTGAATCATAAACGTATTGCAACACCCAATAGCGGGAATCCCTCACGCTTGCGCGACACGGAGGGCACAATAGGACATCACCAAAATAAAACATACAACCTGTACCAATCTAGATCATCAAACAACCCACAGACAAAGGATATCTACTCAAAACATCATAGGATGGCAACACATCATTGGATCATAATATGTGGCATAAAGCACCATGTTCAAATAGGGATTACAGCGGGGTCCGGGAGAGTGGACCGCGTAAAATAGATGAGGATGGTGATGATGATGGTGATGTTGATGAAGACGATCACCACGGAGATGATTCCCCTCCCGATGGCAATCTGGCGCCACCGAGAGAGAGGAGGAGAGGTTCTCCCCCTTGTGCTTCCTCCTCCATGGCCTCCCCCTGGATGGGGAGAGGTTCTCCCTCTGGTCCTTGGCCTTCATGGCGATGATGGAGCCTCCGGGATCCTCCTCCATGGCCTCCGGTGATGATGGCCCCCTCCGGAAGGGTGCCGGAGAGGGCCTAGATTGATTTCTCATGGCTACAGAGGCTTGCGTTGGCGGAACTTCCGATCTAGGTTATTTCCCGAAGGTTTCTGTATTTATAGGAGAAGTTGGCATTGATTTCATGTCAGGGGGACCTTCGGTGAGTCAACGAGGCAGGGGGCGCGCCCCAGGGGGGTGGGCGCGCCCCCACCCTCGTGGGGCCCCCGTGACTCCTCTCCGGTAGATTTTTGTTCCAGTATTTTTCATATTTTCCAGAAAAAATCTCCGTTGATTTTCATCGCATTCCGAGAACTTTTATTTATGCGCAAAAACAACACCACGGTAGTTCTGCTGAAAACAGCATCAGTTTGAGTTAGTTATAATCAAATCATACCAAAATCATATAAAAATATTGTAAACATGACATGAATACTTCATAAATTATAGATACATTGGAGACGTATCAGACATCGGCGGAACAGGTGCACCTTCTTCTTTCAAAGGAACCTGCTTGCCTGATTCTGGAGCCGTAGCGGACTCTGGAATGATATCCAGCTGGGGGCCGAACTGGATATGGCCCCCATCGCCAGTCTCCAAGGGGACTTACTCCCCTTTGTGTCCGGCGACCGAGGGGAGACCCTCCGGCGCCACCCTGACGGCCTCTTGAACCTCTCCCTGGCCTGGGAAGGTCCTTCGGGACATCACCTTGGTGTTGCCCTTGGCCTTGGGAGAGGAAGCCGCCGGTGGCGACTCGTTGTCCATCGCCTTTGAATTCAGTGAACCCCCCGATGAGGATCGCTGGGAGCTGTCGTGGGCTGGACTACATTGCATGATTCAACATGTTAAAACTATGAAGTAAAGAATTTGGACACATGAAGGTGTCAGCGCCTTCCAGTACTTACGATTCGGCCAGGGGCTTATCCCGGGGGTGCCACTCCGAGCTGCTTTCGATGTCCACTACGGAGTTGTCCGCGAGGGAAGGCTTCCCTTTCTTGAACGCTTTGGCCTCCAGACGCGTGGAGGCCGTCCTCTTCTTTCTCCCCCCTCAGGGGAAGAATCGCTTTCTTCCTCCTCCTCGTCGTCCTTGGTGGGGGAGGAGTGGGTCATGGTGTCTTCGGACGCCGCAACCAAAGCACCCTTACGACGGAGGCCACTTCTGGTCTCCTTGGCCTTTTTCTCCGTTGCCTGGTAGGGCGCCAGAACCAGCATCTTCGTCAGAAGCGGGATAGCTGGTTCCTCGGGCATCGGAGCCGGACACTGAATCCGCTCCGCCCTCTTAGCCCTGAAAAAACGAATGGGGAAGCTTAGATGTCTTCCTTGAGTAAGCAAGTAAAGGATACACCTTGAAAAGCGAAAGGATTACCGAACTGGCGGGATGGGCTAGGTCGTGCCCATGGTCCTCGGTTGTCTTCGGCCACGTCTCGTTGGCCTTAAAGAGCACCTTCCAGATGTCTTCGTGTGTAGTTCCAAAGAACTGTTGCAGGGTCTAGTGCTTGGCCGGATCGAACTCCCACAAATGGCAAGTCCGGATTTGGCATGGAAGGATCCGGCGGACTAGCATCACTTGGATCACATTGACGAGGTTGATGTTCTTGTCGACCATGCTCCTAATATGTGTCTAAAGCGCTGTCAGCTCGTCTGACAAAGACCAGTTTAGGCCCTTCTCTAGCCAGGAGGTGTGCCGCATTGGGGCTCCGCACTGGAATTGGGAGCCGTGGCCCAGGTGGCGTCACGAGGCTCTGTGACGTAGAACCATTGCTGTTGCCACCCTTTGACGGTCTCCACGAAGGTACCTTTGGGCCATGTGAAATTGGGCATCTTGCTCACCATGGCGCCTCCGCACTCCGCGTGTTGGCCACCCACCACCTTCGGCTTCACATTGAAGATCCTTAGCCACAATCCAAAGTGGGGTGGGATGTGGAGGAAGGCCTCTCACACAACAATGAATGCCGAAATGTTGAGGAAGGAGTTGGGGGCCAGATCGTGGAAATCCACCCTGTAGTAGAACATGAGTCCGCGGACAAATGGGTGAAGAGGGAATCCCAATCCGCAGACGAAGTGAGGGATGAATATCACCCTCTCATAGGGCTCTGGGGTGGGGATGATCTGCCCCTGGGCTGGAAGCCGGTGGGCGATTTCCTGGGCTAAGTACCCGGCCTCCCGGAGCTTGGTGATGTCCTTCTCCTGGATGGAGGAGACCATCCACTTGCCCTGCGCTCCAGATCCGGACATGAATGGAGTGATTTCTTGAGGCGGAAAGGATGGGGACTTGGGCGCTGGAGCTCGAGAGTGCGTGGGCACAGAGAGAGAAGGCGTGGGTGAAAGGGGTGAATCCTTATCTCCTTATAAAGGCAACGAATATCAAGCGCCTCCCCACTCGCCTTAAAACTCACCTATTTCCCAAGGGCCGTGCAGATGACATGGTTGGATTACCCACGCCCGTATTGATGAGAATCCCGTAATTAGGGGACACGATCTCTACTTTGACAAGACGTGCCAATGAAACCGCATCTCAAAACATGGAGCGGCACGCCGAAAAAAGGTTCGAAATAATGACCGGGTGGTCATGTGGTGTCACGCTACAAAAGTTGTCAGTGGATTGGACTCGTGAAATATTATACTCTCTACATTTGTGTGTGGTAGTTGTTTTGCAGAGCCGGACACGTTCTTGGTGTTCGAAGGCTGTTTTGGAGTATTCGGAGAAGGAACCCGCCTTGCAATGCCGAAGACAATCTGTGCACCGGACACCTCGTCATTGAAGCCTGGTTCAGGGGCTACTGGGGGAGTCCTGGATTAAGGGGTCCTCGGGCGTCTGGCCTGTTGGACATGGGCCGGACTGATGGGTTATGAAAATACAAGACCGAAGACTCTCACCCATGTCCGGATGGGACTCTCCTTGGCGTGGATGGCAAGCTTGGCGTTCGGATATGAAGATTCCTTTCTCAGTAACCGACTTTGTACAACCCTAGTCCACTCCGTGTCTATATAAACTGGAGGGTGCAGTCCCTAGAGGCAATCACAATCATATAGGCTAGACTTGTAGGGTTTTAGCCATTACGATATCGTGGTAGATCAACTCTTGTAATACTTATATTCATCAGGATCAATCAAGCAGGAAGTAGGCTATTACCTTCATAGAGAGGGCCCAAACCTGGGTAAACATCGTGTCCCCTGTCTCCTGTTACCATCGACCTTAGACGCATAGTTCGGGACCCCCTACCCGAGATCAGCCGGTTTTGACACCGAACTCCACCTTGCATGGTTTCATGCTGATCTTGCGTTGCCGCTTGTTGAGGCAGCAACATTGTCAACATCTTCCCCAACATCCACACGACGCACGTCCACAAAATCGCCCAAGCACCGGCGAGGCGAAGTTGTACACCACCGACATGTATTTTCCCGATGAAGCAATCCATATCTTGCTAGGCACCGACGAGGCAAATGCAAGTCATCTAGTCTGACACTGACAAGGCGGACAGCACCAGGCCGGGCACCGACGAGGCGAAGGCCACCCACTTCATCATCAGGCAAAAACAATACGGAGGGATATGGCTAAGGAAAGCCGGAGCGATGGACGTACCGGTCTCCCCTTCACTTCATCATTACATCCCCACCATCTACACCAAGCCAATGGCGCATTCGAAGCCTTCAACAAGACACCCAGCAAGATACTCAAGAATATGGTGACAAGGAACATGAGAGACTGGCATGACCATCTCTTTGAGTCCTTGTGGGCGTACCGCGTTACGATCCATATCCCAACACAGGGAACCCCATTTTCTATCCTTTACGTGAGTGAGGCAGTCCTTCCACTGGAGGTCCAGCTACCCTCTTTGCGGGTGGCTATCCAAGATGAGATCACCCAAGACGAACAGGTGCAACTGCGGTTTCTGGAGCTCGACGCCCTTGAAGAGGGGTGAATTCATGCCCTACAAAACCTGGAGCTTGACCACCATAATATGCACTACAAAAAAAAAGACACATCCATGACATTTTGGGCCGAACGAAATTTTTCCTGTCATGCTTATGACACTTCTATGATGATAATTGTGACAAAACCTGGTATCATCATAGATGTGGTGGGCTCCTACGTATTTGACAAAAAATCATGACAGAAAATGGGCTTTTCATCCTGTGCGGGCCGTAGACGCAGCTGCATGACATTCTTTGGGCCGTCCATGATGGAAAAAACCGTGGTAGAAGCGAGGGCGAGGAAAATATCGGGGAGTTCCCGGTTACGGTGGGTGGTCAGGGGCCGAGCGATGCACGTTTCTCTCGTACACGTACACACATGGGTGCGAGGCGTTGGGCTCTAACTGAACCCGAGCGAGGCGTTCGCCATCAACTCGAAAGCGACAGATCAGAGGCTACGCATTACTGAACCCGAGCGATCGATCGATGGCTGTTAACTGAATCCGATCTAGCGATTTCTTCACTACTGCTGCTAACTGAAGCCGATCGATGCTGCCTCTGGATGAACAGTGAGCGTTGGGGGAGGGGGTTGGATGAATAGTTCCTGATGGGGGGTTGGATGAACAGGACCCCGTGGTAGTAGAGGCCATTGCCGCTGGATGAACAGGACCCCGATCAATCGAGCCGGTTGGGGGTGGATGAACAGGACCCCGTGGAGGGCTGGATGAACAGGACGACCCCGTGGAGGGCTGGTTGAACAGTAGCCGGTGGAGGACTAGATGAACAGTATCCCATGGAGGGGTGGTTGAACAGGAACCCGTGGAGAGGGCTGGTTGAACAGTAGCCGGTGGAGGATCGGTGGAGGCTGGATGAACAGGAGCCCGTGGATGAACAGTCGCAGGTGGAGGCAGGAGGATAGACGTTGTGGATGAACAGTTGCAGGTGGAGGCTGGAGGAGGTCGATGGTGGATGAACAGTAGCCCATGGAGGCAGTCAAGGGTGGAGATGAACAGTAGCCCATGGAGTCCCGTTTTGCGGTACGCCCCCCGATGAACAGGACCCCCGTTTCGACCGTAGCGCTCCAACACAAGTCTGTTTCCTCCGTTTTGCGGCGCCACACCCCTCCCAATCAACAGGACCCTGTTTCGACCGTAGGAGGTCCAAGAAAAGTCTGTTTCCTTCATTTTGCGGTATGCTAGACACCTCCCGATGAACAGCATCTCGTTTCGACCGTGGCCGGTCGAACACAAGGCCGTTTCCTCTGTTCTGCGGTACGCCAGGCCTCGTTTTGATCGGCTGTTTCATCCAAGCCGGTTGGCTCCCGATGAACACGATGATGACGCGGTTTCTCTGTTCCGACCCAGCCATGTACACGAGCCCTGGCCGTACGTATGCGCGAGTAGGCATTCGAGACCCCGCATGTATGTACGTACATGGCCTTATTTACTTTCTTGCACCCTGGCTGTTGTACGTACGTGTACACGATATTAACGGGACTATGTGACATGCTACGTGTGCGCCTCTACTACGACATGTGCCCTTCGTTACACGGCCACGGTTCATCGCTGCAGCCTGCAGATAGACCGATCGACTAGTATGTACGTACACGTTCATGACCAGAATGACAATGCTACGTATGCTTCAACCAAGTGGGTCCCGACTATCAGGCACTTCCTTGTGTGCGAAGATGTAGCTGGTGGGTCCCAGCAGTCAGGGGGCGAATCATTTTTTTGCCCGTAATATGTACGCACTTCCTTGTGTGCGAAGATGTAACATCTGGTGGGACCCACCAGCAATCAGGGGGAAACATTTTTTTGTGAAATACGATGGCCCGTCCGGTGGGTCCCTGCTGTCAGGTGGAGGAATCATTATTTTCCGTGTAATGAGGAGGCACTTGCTACTGTTGTGGACCCAGTTGTCAGCCTCTCCACGTACAGTACTCTTCCGATGGAAGTCGTTCCTTGACCACGTTGACCACATTGCGCCAAGAGCACCAGGGCGGTGGACGACGGTGAGGCCTAGGAAGGGGACGACACGGAGCTGAGGAAGATGCGACTGTGGAAGCCCACGAGGAGAGGAGTGTGAGGGTTCACTGGTTCGGCTGCGATGTGAGGCTGCCGTCACCGCAGAATAACATGGGGTGTGGGTGAGTGGATGGTCTGGACAGCGGTGGGAGTAGTAGGGGCGGTGAGGCCTCCGCGGCATCACAGCCGGCCACGGGAGGCAGGAGCACGCGGGATGACCGGCGCTGGTTTGGGCAGCTGGAGCAAGAAGACCAGAGGTTGAACAAGCACTACGACCACTGGATGGACTTCGTACGGTCACTGGAGCTAGAATCGTTCATATTGACTAAGTTGACAAAGCCCTCCGTTCCCGTCAACTTAGTAGGCCCACAAGTCAGCCTCCCATTATGGTGGGTACCAGCTAGCAGGGAGGTATTCATTTTTTTGTGCGTAATAAGGAGGCACTTCCTTGCGTGCGAAGATATAGCTGGTCGGTCCGACCTGTTAGTGGGGGGAACATTTTTTTCATGAAATACAGAGGCCCTTCCGGTGGGTCCCAGCTGTCAGGTGGAGGAATCATTATTTTTCACGTAATAAGGAGGCATTTCCTTGCGTGTGACCATGGACGTAGCTGTCAGCCTCTCCACGTACAGTCCACTTCTGATGGATGTCATTTGTTGACCACGTTAACCACGCCACGCCGAGAGCACCAGGGCGGTGGACGACGGTGAGGCCTAGGAAGGGAACGACACGAAGGCAGGGAAGACTCGACAGTTGTTTCCCACGCAGAGGGGAGTACGAGGGTTTACTTGTTCGTATGCCATCACCGGAGAATAACAACAGGTGTGGGTGAGTAGAGGGATGGCTAGGCCAGCGATGGGAGTATGGCGGGGCAGTGAGGCCTGCGCGGCAACACAGCCGACCACGGGGAGGAGGGAGCAGGCAGTCCCGCTGGCGCTTTTTAAGCGGCTGGAGCAGGAAGAGGAGAGATTGAAGAAGCACGACGGTCGTTGGATGGACATCCAACAGTCACTGCTCTCGTGTGTTGACTAAGTTGACACGACGTTGCGTGTGCGTCAACCTTTTTTTAGGAAAGCATACGCGTCAACCTGTAGTAGGCGCACAAGTCAGCCTCAAATCTATGGAAAACAGCATACAACCCATCTGCCATTATTTCTAATAATTTACAGCCCATTTGCTAATTCTTAAGAATTTTTTTGGAGCCCATATTCTTTTTGTTAGCATTACACCCCATATTGTGTCCACGGTTAAAAATTATATGAAACTTTTCATATTTCAGTGCGGTCAACTGTATTTAATCCCAAAATATCGAGTCACATTCAAACTTATTTGAAAAATAATTTATATAAATATAAAACCCAAATAATTGTCCACGCATAAAACTCAATGGAATTTAAAATCTTGTAATGAAAAAAATTGAAACTAATTCCCGTGTTTTAAAAATGTACAGCCCATTTATGGGCAAACGAATGAAACTCTCCTCGTCTTGAAAGATTTGCAGCCCAGCAGGGCTGATAAAGCAAATAGAACTGGGCTAGCCATTTTCAGCAAGAAAAAAACACAACTAGGCTCATGATGTGGTAAACATAAATAAAATCCTGGCTAGACGGGCCACAGCCCCCGCACAACGCCATTGTTACCCTGAACCGTCGCTAAAACTAGTATAAATAACAACTGCTTGTTCCTAAAAAAGTAAATAACAACTACACGACCTACTGGGTCCCTGGTGTCAACCGCTCGTTGTGTAATTCCCTCGTTTATTGACTATGTTTACAATGGCATGAGCCCCAGATGTCCAACCATTAGGAGGAACCAGTTTTTTGGCTTGTAATAACATGGCACTTGCTTGCATACTGCCATGACGCTGGTGGGTCCCTACTGTCATCCTCTCCTCGTACAGTCATCTCCTTGTTCCTCTCGGTTGTTGACGATGTTGACAATGCATGTAGCGACCCGACCTCAGACGGTCAAGCCTCTGTGTTGCTGTGCCATCCCTGGATCAGTATGCTGGCACACACAGTACATCAATGTATATATCAAAGTGCAATCACATGTATAAATAACGTAAAACTGATATATACCTCATAAGTCACAGGGGAAACAAATAGTCGGGTGTGGAGTCCCATCAACGCCATCGGCAGGTTGAGTGTAGACCGTAACCACATGCACTGCATCTTACTCGTCGGAAGAAAGTATCTCGCAACATGATACGTTGCAGCCGTGTAGGTCAAGACATTGAATGTACCGCAAGATCACAATAAGAGAAAATGATGATAAACTATACTATATGCGGTATGGCTCGTGGCTCTCAGATTCGAGTTTTGTTTGCGTAAAAGCTGGTTTTATTACCCCTACATCAAAGGTATAAATGAAGTCTGTACTATAGAGTTTTCTATCATGACATGGTTCCGCCAACCGATGTCTCATAGCCCAAATTCATCATAAGTTGCCCACAATTAAGTTATCAGTCCGGTGTTGAGAGTTCCGAGATAGATCCAGGTCCAGATGCTCAAATTGTCCGTAACCGGGACACGGCTAATCGATTAGGTTATAACCCTCTGCAGAGGTTTGTACACTTTACCCGCAAGATTCGATCCCTCTCTTTACGTTCTCGCACTTCGTGGTGTTTGAGAACAAGATGACCGAAACATGGTCTTCCGAAGAGTTCCCCTGACCACTTTCCGGTGCTCATCCAATCCTACCGTAGTTCTACATCTGCTAGCACCGTCCCAGCCAGAGTCAACAAAGCCAGAGCCCATAGTGACTTGCGGTTGCATAGGTAAGCTTCCGGGCATGAAGTATTCTTCCGTCTCTTTGAGTCTGGGTGAAGCTTTCCGCAAGATGTCATGGCGCTTCTCCATGCATCCCGGCCAACCACTGGGTTTCTCCAGGTGCCCACAACCGCCCTTCATCCAAAGAGTGTGTATTGAATTCTTGTCTCGAGTCTTGAAGTCTTGAGGCCTTGAAGATGCAGTCCTTGCGTGTTCCATCATGGAGTTGTCGTCATTGACGAGAGTCCTCCTTCTTCACACCACTCTCGAACACTCTTACCAAACCCGTCTACTATAGCGTAGCATTAAAATAAATAGCGTCCGGGCTTGGTAACGGTGATGGGTTCCTACCTCATGCATACTACTCAACTACAAGAATTCTATATCACTACCGGAGGGGTTGTTGCGAAGATAACACTAGATGCAATAAAACACATAGGTATGAAAAACATGGTCAAAGTGAACTTGCCTGGTACGTTGATGAAGATAACAACACTCTCACAAAATTTGATAGAACTATTCGTCACTCTCCGAAGAAAATCTATACAAGTCAAACATAGCATTCACATAAGCAATCATTCTAGAGAGCAATACTAACACTCAAAATAACAATTAAAACAAAAAACTCAATAATAAAACTCCAACAAAGTCCAAAGAAGCTTCAAATAACACTAGAAAGAAAACCTACTAACGAAAATCTATGACTTTGCTACAAGCATCTAACATAGTTTTGCCCTAAGTAAAAAAACTTAACAGCAATTAAAACACTAAACTAATAATTTAACAGAAAATAAAAAGTAAAACAACTAAGTTAACAGAAAGTATTTTTTCATAAAATTTTATTTGCAAAAAGAAACAAATAAAAAGCTTTTATAAAACTCTAACTATGACCTATAGAAGGTTTCATACAAAACTAAGGAAAATAAATTTTTAAAATAAAATAAATTTTTCTCCTGTTTTCTAACAGAAACACAACTAATTTTGTCAAAAGTGACAAAAGAAATAATTTAAAACTAATAAAAATAATAAAGAAAAAGCTAAAACAGAACTAATAATAAAACAGTACTATTTTGCTAAAAACCTAATTTAAATTAACCTAGAAATAAAATACTAAATACTACTGGATAAACAAAGGTCCTAGAGACCAGGAGCAAAAAGAATCGGTCAAAAATAATATTCCTAACTCAAAATAGCTAAATCTAGTGATTTGCGAAAATTCATACAAACACAAATTTAAACTGCTCAAATGTGAAATAAAATTGAACTAACAGAAACTTCAGCAAATTTGTGACACATAGCAATTGGAATCACTCACAAATACTAAAAACTCTAAAAGATATGAATTTTCTAAGATTGCTATTTTCTGGAAAAAAATGAATTACGGGATTTCGTGGATCTCACCGGAGTAGTCGTCGGAGTTGGGGAAGAAGATCGGATCCGATGTTGCAGTTGCTCCTAGAGGAAAGGAGATCACGGGACGGTGGAGAGGAGATTATATAAACCTCGGGGAGAGGTCGAGGCAAGCGGCGGCACTTGGCGGCGGCGGTGGTCTTGCACTTCTTCATGAGAGGAGAGGAGAGGAGAGGAGAGGTGTTGGTTTTTTGTGTTGGTGGGGTATGCTTGGGTATTTATATGGGGGCGGGGCGGGCTTGGCTTGGGGTAGGGGACAAGAAATAGACTAGGATTAGGAAACAAAGAGGGAAAAGATCTAGAAACAAATCGGAATAAACGGAATAACGAAACGGGATCAAATCCTACTAGGATTTGTAAAGAATAGGAAACCTGGGCTCCTGGCCCCCTAGGTGTGTGCGTGCGATGGCCTTGGCCTTGGCCTTGGCCGGTGGTTGAGTCGGCGGCTTGGGCCTTTGGCCCAAGGCGCTTCATATTTTTTTTAACAAAATTTCACAGAACTAAAACAAAAACAAAATAATTAAAACTTTTATATAGGCATATAATATATCAAAATTTGTAGAAAAATATTTCCTACAAGATGAACATTATTCTAATGTCAAATAAAATCCACACAAATTTTAATAATTCACACAGTGCTACTGGTCCAATAAAAATCATTTTTAAAATACCAAAATGACTTCAAATTAATTTCTCTCCAATTTTTGATGTAGGGATTCATGTTACCCTATTTTCCATATATTTTTTTGGAGAAAATAATTTGAATAAAACTCAAATAACTCCAAATTGGAAATAAATTCAAAAGAACTTTGAATTTAATTCTTTTAAAACTCCCAACTCATATTTCATATGTTTTGAAGAAGTCATTTTATCTTCGCTCGTGAAAATCATTGAGTTGCATAAAGTTTCAGAATTGGAAAATATTTTCAACACCCCTTGTCATTTAAATAAATGGAAGAAGTGATGTCATCTTCTCTCCAGGGTTTTGTGATGAAAGGAATTTGAATTCCCGGAGATCATAAAAGAAAAATGAAAGTTTGGGAAAGTCCTTTAATTCCCTCTCATTTAACCTTCAAAAGTTTCAATTTCACTCAATTTCACTCAATCATTCGGACAACAATCAAACAAACAATCAAAACTATTTATTTAATATAACATTCCAAAATTTAGAATTTTGGGATGTTACAAATCTACAAGATTTAAAATGAATCTCGTCCCGAGATTCAAGAGGCTAGCAAGAAATAGGTTAGGGTTTGGGGTCTTCTCAAAATCCATCGATCGTCTTCCTGGTCTAGGGTGCTACCACCCTTAGAAGCATTGTTACGGTACCATCAAAACTCAGATACTCCATCCTTATTCTTTGGCAGTGTCGGTCTTCTCGTATATTAAGGATAATTCCTTCTCCGGGCTCTTCCGGTAGTGGCATAACCTTTTCCTCAATTCTTTTGTCTTTTACTCTTGGTAAGGTTATTCCGAGACCGGGTCTTCATAGTCGACGGTCCGGGCGCCAATTCTAAACAAATATCGGTACCTCATGGTGGTCAACGATTTATGGTTTCCGCAGAAAACGGGTCCAGGTTGAACCTCACCGTATAACCTACGGTTGGCAACAACCGCCGTGTACAAGGGAAAAATACCTATACCTTTCTAAGGTTTAAACAAGGTTTTGATCGTCGTCTCTCTACTATAGGTAAGTCACTCAGATTTTACCATCCCATATAGCAAAGCGAATAATAAGAGTAAGTCGGTATGGTGATCAATCCATCCCGCACCCAAATCATTACCTTGTACATGGTTTTGCGAATCTCGCATTCTAACACTCGGTCATTCTCACAAGCATTGCAGAATTTCTCCTGTATTGAACAGGGATCGGGTAAATCCTTTAGTTCTGCAAGCCAAACAAAACATCTATCATTACTTCACAACTCTCGGTTTTTATGTAACCTCCTACGTAAACGCCCTCACGATCAAATCGCAGTCTTCCCAAAATTTCTTCTTCCAAAGGGTACTTGACCCTTATTAATTCCTGGGCCTGTGGGTTATGAGCCCACTTCAACACTTGTACCAATTTCACTCATCCTTGGAGTTACAATTGCTCCATTTTCCAACATTACACCACTTTAAATCCAATAACATTTCATTTCTTAATACCATCATATCAAAGATAAAACTTCAACTCATTTTTTTCCAAACTCCAACCTGTGGGACACATTTCCATTTCCATTGGTCTAGTGTTCTTCATAGGGTACTATCACCCTTAAAATGAAATTCACAAATCCATCCATAGACCATATTTCTCATATCCTCGAAAATGGTCAAATTCCATGTTCATAGAGTAACAACTCATACAATTAAACATATGAAAATATGTCATCTTAACTTTATTGATTTCATGAATCCATTACAAACTCTGAGCACCCATTACATAACTCAACTTATTGTAATCATGAAAAAAAAATTGTTTCTACCACTCTTATTATCCATATCAAAATTCCAACTACTCAACTCCAGCTTCCTTCTTGTAGGAATATTTAGTAGCATAATGTCCTGCTTCCTTGCGATGAAAACACATAACTTTCGATAAGTCTTTGGGCTTCTTGGAGATGGTGCCTGCTGCTTGAGTTCCTTGCTTCCTTTCAAGACAATGATTGGCATAATGCCCGATGTCCTTACATTCAAAACAGGTAATATGACTCTTGTCCCTCTTTGCAGAAATTGGGTTGTTCTGAGGGTGTCTTTGTTTTCTTTTCTGGGGTTTCTTCGTTCTGATCAAACGTTTTATTCCCTGTGGATCAAACTCTATTGCTTCCGTCGAGAAGTATCCCAGATACTCTTTTCTTTCCTTGGTGCAATACTGTGAAAAATGTCCTTCTTCTCCACATGAATAGCAGGCATTGGAGTAAAATCTTTTGAGGCCTTCTCCATCAGGGTCTTCAACACATTCCTTCATCACGGGTTCTTTCATAACTTCTCGGAGGGCTTCTTTCATTCCTTCTTCCTGCTCCTGAATATTGTGTTGCACCATGGGGTAAATGTGACACTGAGTCGGGTAGTGGGTGATTCCTTCACACAAGAAACAAGTCACCTGACTAGTTGGGCATTCCTCAGCTGGGTGTTTCTCCTCACAATGAGGGCATCCATCCTTGTGTTCCTCCTGGGTGTGTCCTATCTCTCCGCAAATCTTGCAGGCACAAGGTTTCTTCTTCGGGTTATCATAGTGCTTCCGGATGAGACGTGATCTCAACAGGGTCTTCTTGAATTCCTCCCAAGTCTTTGCTCCATTCCATCCTCAGCATAGTTTGATGCATCTGCCACCATGTTGCAGCACTTCCTTCAAAGTACTGAAGAGCGTAAGATACTTCATTCTTCCTTGAAACCAAATTGCTCCCGAAGTGATTCTCCATGTTCTGAATCCATAGCTCTGCCTCCGGCTGGGTTTTCGGTCCAGAGAATACCGGTCCAACTTCATTCATCATCTAATGGGTCCAAAAGTTTTGGGATGAGATATGAGAGAGGTGGGGAGGGATATACACACAATACAAACAATAGTTTTTGAAGAAACGGGTTTTACTTTGTGGCTGTCGGAAAACATCAAACAAATGACAGCTCACAAATCGCCGCATCTAACGTAAGTGTATAACATGGATTTGGTCCTCTAACGTTCAAATAATTCTTCAGATTCTTCAAGTCTTCAGAGTCTTCAACTATTGTAGCTTCAATTCTTCTAATGCATGGTGAAATCCTCTTTACTCTGAAGAGGCCATCAGTTATCCGATATCTTGTCCTTCTTGGAGCGGCTTCAGTTGATTCTTCGTGTGGTCAAAAGGGAAAGGTGTATATTCTAACTATTTGAGGTCAGAGGAACTACTTGATAAAATCAAAAAAGATGAGAAGTAAAGGATCCTTTTGAAAATAAAGTTTGTTGAGACATCCTGTCCTAGGGGCTTTCCGATTTCTAGGGTCACGTTCTACAATCAACATGTGCTCTGATACCATATTCAGAAGCGACCCGACCTCGACGGTCAAGCCTACGTGTTCTTTGTGCCATCCACGGATCAAGATGTATCTTTGGCACACAAGACATCAATATATATCAAAGTGCAATCACATGTATAAATAATGTAAAACTGATATATACCTCATAAGTCACAAATGAAACAAATAGTCGGGTGTGGAGTCCCATCAACGCCATCTGCAGGTTGAGTGTAGACCGTAACCTGCATTGCACTCTTACTCGTCGGAAGAAAGTATACGCAACATGATACGTTGCAGCCGTGTAGGTCAGTACATTGAATGTACCGGCAAGATCACAATAAGAGAAAACAGATGATAAACTATACTATATGCAGTATGGCTCTGTGGCTCTGTATCTGAGTTTTGTTTGCGTAAAAGCTGGTTTTATTACCCCTACATCAAAGGTATAAATGAAGTCTGTACTATAGAGTTTTCTATCATGACATGGTTCCGCCAACCGATGTCTCATAGCCCAAATTCATCATAAGTTGCCCACAATTAAGTTATCAGTCCGGTGTTGAGAGTTCCGAGATAGATCCAGGTCCAGATGCTCAAATTGTCCGTAACCGGGGACACGGCTAATCGATTAGGTTTCAACCCTCTGCAGAGGTTTGGACACTTTACCCGCAAGATTCGATCCCTCTTTTTACGTTCTCGCACTTCAAGGTGTTTGAGAACAAGATGACCGAAACATGGTCTTCCGAAGAGTTCCCCTGACCACTGTCCGGTGCTCATCCAATCCTACCGTAGTTCTACATCTGCTAGCACCGTCCCACCAGAGTCACAACTAAGGTCAACCAAGCGAGCCCATAGTGACTTGCGGTTGCAGGTAAGCTTCCGGCATGAAGTATTCTTCCGTCTCTTTGAGTCTGGGTGAAGCTTTCCGCAAGATGTCATGGCGCTTCTCCATGCATCCCGACCAACCATCGGTTTCTCCAGGTGCCCACAACCGCCCTTCACCCAAGAGTGTGTATTGAATTCTTGTCTCGAGTCTTGAAGTCTTGAGGCCTTGAAGATGCAGTCCTTGCAGGTTCCATCATGGAGTTGTCGTCATTGGCGTAGAGTCCTCCTTCTTCACACCACTCTCGAACACTCATACCAAACCCCGTCTACTATAGCGTAGCATTAAAATAAATAAGCGTCCGGGCTTGGTAATGAGGGTGATGGGTTCCTACCTCATGCATACTACTCACTACAAGAATTCAATATCACTACCGGAGGGGTTGTTGCGAAGGTAACACTAGATGCAATAAAACACATAGGTATGAAAAACATGGTCAAAGTGAACTTGCACAGTACGTTGATGAAGATAACAACACTCTCACAAAATTTGATAGAACTATTCGTCACTCTCCAAGAAAATCTATACAAGTCAAGCATAGCATTCACATAAGCAATCATTCTAGCAAGCAATACTAACACTCAAAATAACAATTAAAACAAAAAAACTCAATAATAAAACTCCAACAAAGTCCAAAGAAGCTTCAAATAAAACTAGAAAGAAAAACTACTAACGAAAATCTATGACTTTGCTACAAGCATCTAACATAGTTTTTCCCTAAGTAAAAAAACTTAACAGCAATTAAAACACTAAACTAATAATTTAACAGAAAATAAAAATTAAAACAACTAAGTTAACAGAAAGTATTTTTTCATAAAATTTTATTTGCAAAAAGAAACAAATAAAAAGCTTTTATAAAACTCTAACTATGACCTATAGAAGGTTTCATACAAAACTAAGGAAAATAAATTTTTTAAAATAAAAATAAATTTTTCTCCTGTTTTCTAACAGAAACACAACTAATTTTGTCAAAAGTGACAAAAAGAAATAATTTAAAACTAATAACAACAATAAAGAAAAAGCTAAAACAGAACTAATAATAAGTTTGTGGGTGCTGGTGGGGCTAATCACTTGGCTTCTGTAATGCACAGTGAGCTCAACTAGCCGGCGAGAGTGATGTTATTTCCCTTGGTTGGGATTTGTTACAATATTTCACTCTAAATTAAATGAATGACAAGCCATTTTCCTTGTTTCAAAGAAAACATGACAGTCACAGACGAGTTGAAAAGGGCAAGAACATCTAGCTCCAGCTTACAAACAGTACAAAAGCACGAGGGTTAATTGTTCATCAGGTTTAGACAAAACCTAGGTTGAAAAGGGCAACAACATCTAACTCCAGCACTGTTTTCGGCACTCACAGTCAAATGGATCGGTCAGGTCCATAGAATGAACATCATGGGTCATAAAATTTACTGGATTATGACCACAATATGTTGTGAGCCCGGCATGTTCAGAAGCTCTTTTGCCCACCTGAAACTCCTTTTTTTTCTCTTCGACATACCCATCCTTCAAAACCATGCTGCTGATAAACTTAAGCCTGATGGACAGTAGTAACCTTGCATTCAGCAGGAAGAATGTGACAATCCTAGTGTTTTCATGGTTGGCTACATATCGTTCTAGCCTTATTGTCTTCAATCGAATGTCATGAGAAGTGAGAAAATCCCAGTGCTTACGAATCCACTGATTGGTTATAACTTTCTTACCCCGTCCTGTTGCCTAAATAGACATGAAGATTGAAAACAGTTAAGGTCTAAAAAAAGAGTGTTGAAAGAGCAACAGCTGAACGGTTAATTCTATTACACTATATGCGGGCTTCCAATGTGCGTGAAATTATCACCTTTATATACAACTTCTCCAGACATGGAAAGCATTGCAGCAAGCCAATAATCTTGTTTAGATCAAAACTATTCATTTGGATATATAATATCTTGACAGAATCTAGCACCATTGATAGGCTATCCATGGAGAAACTCTTCATTGAGCATCTAACATAATATTAGTCCAAAATGTGTACTCCAAGATGATATATATATATGCGTAGAAATTTAAAATGCAGCTTATGGTTACAAGTGTAGATGATAATATAAAGTACCTAAAGAACTGTGGAGCCAAACACCATCTTGAAATGAGCACATAGATCATGTATTACACCCAAGGTCTCCAGTTTAGGCGCAAAGAGGACGGTTATTTGCGACGGTGAATAACTAGAATCAAGGATCAACCTTTGAAGTGAAGGGGCATCTTGGATGATGAGCTTCCTTCCATCAAAAGATATTCCAATTCTTACAAGGTTAGGCGACTTTATTTGGAGACAACCGATTCTAACTGTGAAAACAAGCACCAAGGACTCCAAAGCAGGGCAACTGCAGTGGATGATGTTGTGCAATGAGCCTCCAATATACGACCCCGCACAAGTGAAAGTTTCTTGAGAAATGGGTGTCTAAGGTTTAGTACCAGATTTTCTGGTAGGTACCACAGCGCAAAGGTGGCGGTGTGGAGAGAGGAGAAAAACCGCAAGATGGACATCAGTGCTGAGGGCAGAAGTACATGGCGTTCGGTATCTGGTAGGTGATTTCCAGGGGAATAGTAGAACTCAAACAGATGTAGTTCTGTGAATTCAGGGGATTTCAGTCAGGCGTCCACCATGCAGGGCATGGTATGCTTGCTCATGTAGCATGACGGGATGCAGAGGCTTTGAACGGAGCCCTGGTGGGAGGAGATGATGGCTCTGGGGATTTCAAAATCACTGAAGAGAGATAGCTGATGACAGTCGAGATTAAGGGGCACGGCGCGCCATAGAGGGCACCACCGAATTGAGAGGACTTGGGTGCGGCAACAATGCTTGGTGGGGAGAAGAGAGATGATCTCCCCAAGGATGGCGTCTGGGAGATCGCTGATGCGGTCCACCCGAGATTCTACGGGTTCCTGGGATCCGGTGGGGGCTGGGTCGCCGCTTCTCCCCGCGCTACCGGGTGCGAGATCTACAACATGCGTCGCTGCTGGCGGGAGCCTCATCTTCTTGGCACTGGGGTCAGCCGACTCCATTTTCCTCGAGGGCATCGCGTCGCGCTCACGGATTTGAGTAGAGTAAGAATGATGAGCCTAGTTGTAGTGCGAGTGAAGAAGAAGGGGAGCTGGGGTTTTTCTGTAGTAGTGACGAAGAAGGGGAGCTGGGGTTTTCTGTAGGAGTGAGGTGAGGAATTTGGGGGTACGAGTGGAGCGAGCTGACGTGAGGTGGGTGGGAGTGAGGAGGAAGAAGAGCACCCAGGTTTTTTGGGGGGGGAGGTGTGCTGGGTGTGGGTAGCGCCTCTCATTAAGTAAATACATGGCTTTTGAATTGATTTTATTATTTACTAGGGTGGATGGGTTGTTTTGTCTTGGGCCCAGAGAAACAATTACTAGTAGTACCGTGGAGACACTCTACAGCTACCCAGAAAAACAATTACTACTAGTACAGTGGATACACTACCGCTTCTGGCTCCTCCTAGGTCATCGAAACGTCTCCCTCTACTGAATGCCATTTTACTTTTGTCACCGGCATGTGGGCCATGCAGCGCACGGGCCCAAATGCCATCCACCAAATTAGAAGGCAGTATGCAGGCGGAGAGTCACCCCGGTCGTAGCGCGGCAGAATGAGTCGTCGTATAACAAAACCCCACCTCCCCGCAGTCTAAGTTTGATTGACGAAGCAACCATCATTTCACTCTTCGTTGAATCCCCTTCTCCCTCACCGTGTTCAAGAAAGCCAACACTCGCATCTACCATTGTTCTTCTCTCCCAACAAAGGGAAGGTAAGCGGATCTGTGATGTTGGTATATTTCGTTCAGAGAAAAAAGAACTTTTGCAATGTAGTAACGGATCCTCACTCTCTGGTTTTGTTTCATTGTCATTGAGATTGTGTTTTCCTTTCAGTGGTCTCTTAGTATTCCTCAGTTTCATGATGGACCAAGAAGAACAGGCAAAGATCTGCCGACATTGGAGCAGACGCGGGAGGGTGTTTTTGGCAAGCAAATGATTTCAATTCAATATTATATTTAATAGGATCAAATGGTATATAGTATTGAGGTTGGTCACCAAGTTTGAGCTTATTTGAAGAAAGTTGCCAATGTAACTTTGGAAAACCCTTGAAATCTACAGAACTGGATTTTCCAAGATTTGGTTATGTAAATATATTCTCCTTTATGCACCACTTGGTGTAGTGTCATCATTTTGAGAGTATAGCATGTACACAAAAATTGAGATCAAAATGAAACAGTTGGCAATGTAGAGTTGCTCAAATTTGGATCTGTACACGGATGGTTTTGGGGCACTTGTGTGAACCAAAACTATTTTGATTGGAATAAAACTTTACAATGTCATCACATTATGCATATGTGACTTGCCATAATTTCTCCGGATTTATTTGAAAATAGTTCTTATAGAAATATTTCAAGTACTTGAAATAAGCAGAAATGGTTTTGGAGGGTTTTGTCCAATATTTTGAACATGACCATGTGTTGAAACTCACATATGTGGGAAATATATGTCCACTGAGTTTCCCTAAATTTTCTCAAATATTTGTGAAACATTAAAATAATTTTAACCTAATAAATACCATTTCTGGCCTAACGAAAAGGCCTTTAAATAAAATAGTAAAACTACTTTTAAAATAATATTTATGTGGTTTCTGGGAGTCCTATATCTAATAGGATCAAATATAATTTTTAAAAGATTTTTCACATCCCAGATTAAGTACTTGTAGTTCAAGCCTTAATTTAGGGGTTTTTGGAAAACCTAATTTAGAAAATACTTTTTGGCCAAAAAAAATTTACAAGAAAATACTATTATGCATATACACATGGCATGATCATTGGGCATATTTTTGGATCAAGGAGATGAAGTATAGGAGTTGGAGGATTTATTTGATTTTCAAAGCACTTTCAAACAGCAAACAAAAATCCAATCAAGCAAAGTCCAAAACACTCAAAAGTTTTTGTCAAACCACATTTTATCATGATTTATTATCTTAAGTGTTGTGGCATGAAAATCAGGGTGTGACAGGCCGCTAGAGGATTGGCCTCCTGTGCCAGGGTGTGGCTGCAAAAAAGGAAAGAGGGACCGTATGCTCCCACTGAGCAGGCTAATGTTGTTGTTGGCCTCACAGAAGTCCATACGGATCCCTCCTACCTGTTGTTGCAGCTACTAGAACTCAACCCTAGGCACATAGTTATGTGGCTGCCCAAAGTGAACATGTGGTGCATATTGTGGTGCAGGTTGTGGTGGAAAGTTGGGTGCATGCCGAGGGGCATTGCCCTTTGCATCCCAACCGTGGGTCGGACTTATTGCTACAGTTTCCCACTCTAGAGCGGATTCGGATTGAGCGATGTTCCCAAAGCCAACCTCGTGGTGGTACTCTTTGGTCTCGTCAACAGAGAGTACCCACATATCACGTGTAGAAACAGTAAACGCTTGCGTCAAGGGCAAGCGAACATCTATAGTGTGCATGTTACTTAGGGGGCATTTGTAACAATGCTCCCCTTGAACGGGCCCAACGAAGTGAGTGTTGATCATAATCTTATGGTTGAGTGACATAGGACCTGGGACGTGTTGCATAGCATCAATATCAAGGTCGAAGTGCTCTGCAAGCCGAGTCACTACCGAGGTGATGCAAAAGAAAAGCTCCCAGGTTAGGCTTGGGGGGTGTGATCGGGGTGTAGTGCTGCATGCAACACACACATGTCGTAGCTCGACATGCCCCTGAGGTTCTTCTTACCAAAAATAGTGTTGGCAATGAAAATCATGAAGTAGCGAATGGCGGGGTTTTGGATGCTCGATACCTTCTTCCCGGAGAGGTCATGTTCATACTTGACGGAGATGAGTTCCCACAAACCCAACGCATCAGCAATTGGCGTGCCCCTAGTGTCGAGAACTTCTTGGTTCTTGAAACTGAATGCACTGCAGTACTGCTCCAATGTCATGGTGTGTTGGACTCCTTCGACCATGAAAGAGCATATTAGTGCAACCCTCAAGTCATCGAGAGTGTGGGATAAGGTGGAGATGAGCTCCATGGTGATGTTGTGCGGTATGTGAGGTAATGGAAGTTACTGAAAACTCATATCTCAACGTTGTTCGCAAGACATGCGAAGTCGTTGTGACGCCATTGGGACTCCAAGAACGCGTCATACTTCCACTGCGTGGGGGTCATCCCAGGATTGCTCACGCATTGGAGGTCCTTGTTCACAGCAGCACAAAGTTCATCCCCCTCGTTCCAGGCATGCTTAGAGTGCGAGCCCATGGCCTTCTTCCCCGCGGCAATCGTCGATCTCATCGATTTCTACACATAACAAAAATAACAATGAAAAAATTTAAGTTTAAACTGGGGATCGATTTCTAATACTACCTAAGATCGATCCTAACCTATTACTTCCAATACTAACGTGCAAATTGACAAGAAATCAAAAATATTATGCATCTCGTCTAGGATATGAACATTGATGAAACCACCACCAAAACTTGCAAATAAACCATGGATCAGAGGAGAAACTCACCGAGGATAAAAATGCACAGATCAAACAAACAAAATCCATGAATAAACAAAGGTTTTGAAGGATTTTTGTTAGGGTTTGAGAGAGAGATATGAGAGCTTTGGGCGTTGGGAGGAAGAAGAGGAAAACCTCCCAGCGCTGGCGCCTTAGATATGTGAAAATTCAGGTGAAACGGGCGCTTATACGGGCTCGGGAATCCGTATGGAACATCATCTCATGTTCAAATCAGCCAATCTAGGGTTTTCATACCTGAAACGGGTGCTTAGATGGGAATATGCGCTCGTTTAAAATTCCACTTTCAAACCTGTTTATCGGAAGCTTTGCCGGGTAGAGAGAAAAACGGGCCCCCAAACGATCGTTGGTGCTCATTCGTAAGGCCATCTTTCTCTCTGTTCCCGCGGACACTCGTCGTCGAAGAGTCAAATAACCGCGTAAGCGGGCGCTCGCCCCCTTTCAAAATGTCGTCTACAAATCTGTAAGTTTCGGCTGATTTCAGCGAGAGTGTCATACAACCACGCAAACAGACGAAAGCGGTCGTATGAAACACTGTCGATCTCCCTGTTGTTTTCTGTGTTTCTTCTCAAATTTTATGCGACCATGCATACGAGCGGCAGTGCCCTATGAAACTCCTCGATCTCCAATGTTGCTTTCCTCCTTTGTTTCTTTTCCTGGTTCCTCTTTTCAACACTTCTCCTTCAACAAAAAGGTTAAAAACAACTTTTTCGAGCGATTTTCATCAGTTCATTTATAAGAGAAAAACATTGACTAAAACAAAGATAGAATTTTATAGAAAAATAAAGAGATAATGGGTTGCCTCCCATAAAGCGTTGGTTTTTAGGTTTCTTAGCTCAACCTCTCACCTCGATATTTTATCAAGTATCAGGTGGTTGTGGATTTTCTCTATGCATCGTACATAATCGTTTAGGCGGTGGCACATACTTCACCCTTGCTCCTGGCTTCTTTGGGAAGTACTTACTGTTTCTTCGGCAGAGGTCCTGAAGGTTACCTTCCCCTCTGAGCAATCTAGCGATGCACCTGCAATATACAAAAATGGTCTGCCAAGGATAATTGATAGTTTTTCGTCCTCGAGCATGTCAAGAATAATAAAATCAGTAGGTATAACATGCCCGTCCAACTTCAATGGAACGTTTTCAGCCATACCCACTGACTTCTTTGTGGACTTGTCTGCCATCCGCAGAGTTATGCTTGTGTCTATGCATTCAGATAAATTTAACCTGTGATAGAGGGTTAGAGGCATCACACTTACCCCTACTCCTACATCACAAAGAGCATTATTTATATCAAGATTACCAGTGGAACAGGATATATGATTATACCTGGTTCCACCCAGTTTCTCTGGTATCTTATTATCAACTGGATACTCTGTTATCATGGCAACTTGTTCCTTCAGACTCATACTCCTTTTGTCATTCACAACATCACGCATGAACTTAGCAAAAGTAGGAATCTTTAACATATTAGTCAAATTCATTGACATTTTAAGATCAGCTATGGCTCGCAGAAAATAAGAGTATAATGCATCATTTGAAGGTGGTCTTACAGCTTTGGATAAGGAAGAGTCTTCTTAAAATTAGCTTTATCTTTCTCTTTCTCCTTACCTTTCTCATGGTTTTTCGGTGCTTGGCCACTAACCTTCTTGGTTGGATCGGGTGGTTCTTCCTCTTCTTCTACTTCTGGAGTTTCTTCTTCATTGCTATTGCCATCTGTTGTTTCTGCATCAAAGTCAACTTCTTTTTCAACTTCTGCTTCATCTCCCTAAGTATCTTGCTGGACCTGTTCTTTAGGTTCTTCTTCACCAAAGAGCAATTCTCCATTCTCTTGAGTCTGGCTTTGGCTCTCTATTATTCTTTGTTCTTGATCTCTTTCATACCATTTTGGGCCCCTGTGATCTTGTGTTCTCTTACCACTGCGGGTAGATATTTCATTAGTAGAAATAGAATTATCTAATTGAGAAAGAACCAAAGCTTGAGTCTCAGAGATCTGAATACATTGAGTCTCTATCATACGAGAGTGTTTATCAAGATTATTTATCGCTTGGCTTAACCCATCTACCTCTCATGAGAGATATGTTATTACCTTTTCACTATGATATATACATCTTCGAAAGTCTCTGTTGAAGTTATGTTAATGGAATTTGAACTTGTTCATCGTATCTTGAAGCTCATCTTCCTGACAATAAATACTGAATATATCCACTTTTTCATTGACAACTTGCTCAACATGCTTACATTTCTCTTGAGTTACCTTCTTGAATTTTTCCATGTCTTCAATATGGTATAACTTTCTAGTTGGTTTGATAGGTTCTTTAATACTCCATTGCTCATGTGCGGATACAATCTTCTCAATATGTTCTTTCCCTTCTTCTAGGTTCAGTGACATAAATTGTCCACCTGCACTTGAATAAAGAATGTATTCTGATTCATCATTAATTCCATGATAAAACATATGTAGTATAACATATTTAGCAGAACCATGGTTCGGACATAAGTGTCGTGGGAAACCACGGCCACCTATGGGACCAAGAGCGCCTTTCTAGTTCAGAGGGGGGATGGCACGTTGCACAAAGAGAGGAGGAGCATGGAACAGCATGGCAGAGATCACGCGGGCAGGTTTTACCCAGGTTCGGGCCGCCGTGAGGCGTAAAACCCTACTCCCGCTTTAGTGGATTGATGTTGGAAAATATGGTGGTGAGCGCAGCATGTTTGTCCGGCAGGGTTGCCTCGGGGCGAGAACGGCTACGCACGTATCTGCGTGAGGGTATGAATCAGCCAACCAACTAACCCCCCTTCTACGGTCGCCATGGGCCTCCTTTTATAGATCAAGGGGTCACCATAATGGCAAATCACATTACACACTAATTAGATAGCAAACAGTGCTATCATACCTAACTCTACAGGCTGACAGAGCGCATTAAATGCTCCGCTCAACGTCACATCACAGCTCGCCCGGCAGGCCCTGCCGGGCTGTTTTGCTAGCTTCGCGCCTGCTTGCTTGACACGTCCTAGGACGGGTGTCATATGGAGGTGTTTGTTGTAGGAAGTGGCTGCGATGTGGAAAATAGCAGCTACTTAGTCTGTTTGCGGCTTGACACCGCACTGATTGACGACTTGGGTTGGTTGTGAGGTGGAGCGGTGGTGTGGCTTGCCTCCGCTAGCCCCGGCAGGCCTGCCGGGACGATCTCGAAGCTTGCTTCCGGGGCAAACCCAACCTTGTCGGGCTCGCCTTCCTGGCAAGGGAGGTTCTCTCCTTAGCGATAACTTGCTCTTCTGGTTCTTCTTGGTCCTCTTGTGCTTTACGTTGGTCCTTCGAAGAACTGATCCCTTGTGCTTTAGTCTGGCCTTGGTGTTGTGATCTTGTTCTTGTGCATGTGCATAGTCTGGGCAACGGACCCAGGGTTTGTTGCACCGACAGAAGCCCCTGGGCCTGGCCCGAACGCACTGTCGGGCGTCGTCGGGGTAGGCCCTAACTAGTGCACAGGCAGGGGTGTAGAAGCGGCTGGCCCCTTAAGATCTTCTTTGCTTCTTCATTAACTTGAATCCGGGCCAATTTCCGGTTTTTCTGCGCGTCGCGTAAAGCCAATCGTGGTGGGGCCATTCTTGTAATGGTCCATGAATGACTTTAACGCACGGGGGAGTAACTACCAATTAACTCTTCCCACCATGCCCTTATCCTCAGCCACGTATGCGGCATGCATCACGCGGGGTAGGTAACGGAGGCGCGCAATGCGGGAGGGCATCAAGGCAGGGGCCCGGTCTTATTGAATTGGTGGATGAGGGCGGCGGTTACTCGTTGAGGGATCAGCTCCCTTCCCCGACCCGCCTATAAAAGGAGGGCGGGGGAGGAGCGGAGGCATTCATCCTCGCATCCCTTTCTCCTCCATCTGCTGCTTCCTGCCGGCTATGCTGAAGGTGCTTCCTGCCAGCTAAGCTGAAGGGAAGAGAAGGGAGGTAGCTTGAGGTTGGCGATACTGAATGCTCGTGCTGATGTTTGGGGAGTGGGTCTGGTCCAAGCCCGGAGAAGGCACGGCAGACGAATCATCCATGGCGTGGGAGATATCAAGTTTTCCCATAGCAGTGAAAAGCTTGTCTCCTTTGCCTCAGTCAGTTGTCCGTCGGGTAACGCGGCATCTTGCCTTGAGCTTTTGTCGCTCGTTGGCCCGACGACCAGGTTCTTGGAGCCTTCAATGCCCGTCCGGGATGTAGGGCCAGGGATCATTGGTAATCCCAACACTGCCCCTTCTGGTAGATCTGGGGCCAATGTTGAAGGGAGGCACGCCTTCCTGCCCGCCAAGGTGGGGAGCGGCACGACCCGAGCCCCCTGGCCGTCTTGGCCCTCGGCTGCTTCTCCAGGGAAGGCGTCGGGCCAGGGGTCTGGCGTTTCCCAGGAGTAGTGGTGACGAAGATGAAGCCAGGGAAGACGGAGAAGGCGGGAGGCAGGTCGCTAGGTTGGAGTACGATAGCATCGAAACATTCATCTCATACTGGTGACCTGCTGCCTCGTCTTTCTATCTTTCCCCTCCCTTCCCCGACACTGTCATCACCGGCTTCTCGGTCGCTGGGGAAGGGGTCGCCCTCCTGGTGCCTTCGCCTCCTCCAGCAGTCTTCCAGCTGAGCTCCGACGGCCTTCCCTGCCGGTGCTTGTGTTGGGGATTCTGACTGGCCCTGGAGGCGATGACCAGGGCACGGCTGGCCTGCTCCTTGTATCCTCCTCCTTCACAGCTTTGCCACTCCCAATCTTGTCACGCTGCGCCTGGCAGGCCCTGACGTGATCGGGGTGGCGTCTGCCTTTAGGCACGCCTTTTGCCATCCTCTCTTCCCACCGCAATACCTAGGATAAGAGGGACATGGAGAGGAGTCTATGGGGCACTTGTCTTTTTTTAATCTTAAATCTGTAGGCACTTGCCAAATTTTAGTTTGAATAATGTAATCTCTTGAATCCATGTATGTGTCATGTAAGGTCTATACTTGTTTGATCAGCATATTAACAAAAAAGATGAACCTTGTCGGGGACTCGTGCATGTATATGTCCATGCAGAGGTGGAATACCTCTATATTTTTAAATAAACGAGTTTCCCCCGGCAGGCTACCCTGCCGGTACCCTCTATTTTTTTGTCGGGGAGTTAAGCCTACCAGGTACAAATTGTGACGAGGGACCAACCCCCCGCCAATCTTTTTTCATCTAAGTCCACTGCGACCATCCTGGTTGGAGCAACGTTTGCGTCAAGGGATGGGAGCACCTAAGTTTCAAAAAGCGGCTAGGTACTCTTATGCACAAGTCTTTGCTTACAGAACACATATGGACAAGAGATAGAACTTATCTATTTGGCTTGCTGGAGATCGCAGTGTTGGATCATCTTTCAAGCTTCCCTTGAAGGCCAAGTCTTCGGCAGGAACCTGCAGTTTTGTGCAGATGGAAATGATGCCAGATGCAATCTTATGTATATGAACATGCGATGCTCATGAAATGCTTATGAATGCATGCAACTTGTTGGGGGCCCCCAATGCTTCATTTATTTCTCTGTTGCTCAGGGTCTGCGCCTGGCTTTGTACAAGGGGTTACATGCAACTGAGGCAAGGCCTGTACAAAAGGGTGTCTGCCGGGCAGGGCCCGACAGCCGCGCCTTCTGGGTAGATCTTGTGGAGATGCTCAATATTCCATGAGTTTTGCAATTGAATTCCATGTCCCGTCTCCAGATGGACCGCGCCAGGTCTGGTGACTCGTACTACCCGGTAAGGGCCTTCCCACTTTGGCGTCAACTTGTTTGCACCCTTGGTGGACTGAACGCGCCTAAGGACAAGGTCGCCTTCCTGAAAACACCGGGCATGAACCCTGCGGCTGTGATAGCGACGCAGGGCTTGCTGGTAGCATGCAGCACGCGTAGCAGCCCGGAGACGGTTCTCCTCGAGAAGCACAGCATCGTCATGCCAGTGCTGATCCCGGGCTACTTCATCGTAGGCAAGCACTCGAGGTGACCCATAAATGAGTTATGTGGGGATAACTACTTCTACCCATAAACTAGGGAGAAGGGAGTCTGCCCGGTAGCTTGATATGGTGTCGTTCTAATCCATCGCCTGCCGCACTTCTGCAGCGTATCAAATGTTCTTGTCTTGAGTCCTCTCAACACATCAGTGTTCGCCCTCTCAGCTTGTCTATTGCTTCTGGGATGTGCAACAAAGGCAAATGAGATCTTGCTTCCGAGGGCATAAACATATTGCATGAAGGCGCGGCTCGTGAACTGGGTGCCGTTGTCGATGATGATCCGGGCAGGGACCTCGAAGCGGCACACCAATCCTTTCAAGAACTTGATAGTTGACTGAGAAGTTACCTTTCTCACGGCATCTACTTCCGTCCACTTTGTTAACTTATCGATGGCAACAAACAAGAATTCAAACCCCCGGCAGCTCGGGGGAAAGGGCCGAGGATATCGAGCCCCCAGAACGAAAACGGCCATGACAAAGGGATTGTCTGAAGAGCTTGTGCAGGCAGATGGATGTTCTTGGAATGGAACTGGCAGGCTTCACACTTGGTGACTAGCTCAACTGCATCTTGGAGGGTTGTGGGAAAATAGAATCCTTGCCGGAATGCTTTGCCAACTAATGCCCTTGATCTAATGTGGGAGCCGCACATGCCTCTGTGTATTCCTACTAGCAGTTCCTTTTTTTTTCTTCCCGGCAAATGCACTTCAATTTCACACTCTTGGGCCTCCTTCTGTACGGAGTGTCATTGACAAACTGATAGATACTGGCCCTCCAGGCTACTCTTTAAGCTTCCTCTTGCTCATCGGGAAGTTCTCCAGTTTGGAGGAAATGGACTATGTGCCTTGCCCAAGTTGGACCCTGGGGCTCGGCAAAAGGACTAGAGGCACCTCCTCATCTGCAGGAGCACGTTCCTCGACCGCGGGGACCAATGGCCCAGCAGGAGGGAGCAACCCGGCAATCGATAGGGAGTGGTTTACGGCAGGATCCCTACCAGGAGCCTCGGGAGGCTCTACCGGGAGAGGCTTACCGGAGTCCAACTTTGTAACACCCACGATGCGGCTATATCTCCCACGTGTCGAGGCATGACTTGGAGGCATAACCGCATGGTGGTTTAGTCACAAGAAAGGTCATCATCACACAATCCCATGTAATGAACGAGAATGGGATAAAGAGTTAGCTTATAATCGCCACTTCACACAAATACATTAATTAAACATACTTCATTCAGAGTACACACATAGTCCAACTACGGACAAATACAAATGAAAAGAAGATAACCCCAAATGATAGATCCCCGATCGTCCCAACTGGGCACCACTACTGATCATCAGGAAACGAAACATAGTAACGACCAAGGCCCTCGTCGAACTCCCCACTTGAGTTCAGTTGCGTCACCTACACTGGTATCATCGGCACCTGCAACTGTTTTGGTAGTATCTGTGAGTCACGAGGACTCAGCAATCTCACACCCGCGAGATCAAGACTATTTAAGCTTATGAGTAGGAAAGGGGTAATGAGGTGGAGCTGCAGCAAGCACTAAGCATGTATGGTGGCTAACATACGCAAATAAGAGCGAGAAGAGAAGCAACGCAACGGTCGAGAAGCTAGAAGTGACCAAGAAGTGATCCTGAAACTACTTACGTTCATACATAACACAAGACCGTGTTCACTTCCCGGACTCCGTCGAAAAGAGACCATCACGGATACACACGCGGTTGATGTATTTTAATTAAATCGAGTGTCAAGTTCTCTACAATCGGACATTAACAAATCCCCATCTGCCACATAACCGCGGGCACGGCTCTCGAAAGTTTATACCCTGCAGGGGTGTCCCAACTTAGCCCATCACAAGCTCTCACGGTCAATGAAGGATATTCCTTCTCCCAAGAAGACCCGATCAGACTCGGAATCCCGGTTACAAGACATTTCGACAATGGTAAAACAAGACCAGCAAAACCGCCCGATATGCCGACATCCCGATACGAGCTGCACATATCTCGTTCTCAGGGCAACACCGGATGAACACTACGTACAGCTAAAACCATCCCTCAAGTTTCCCCAAGGTGGCACCGCAAGTGGATCTGGTTCGGACCAACACTTAGAGAAGCACTGGCCCGGGGGGGTTAAAATAAAGATGACCCTCGAGAGAGCGAATACCAAGGGAAAAGTAGGTGGTGGTGAGGCAAGTGGTAAAACCAAGGTTGGGCCTTGCTGGAGGAGTTTTATTCAAAGCAAACTGTCAAGGGGTTCCCATAACACCCAACCACGTAAGGAATGCAAAATCAAGGAACATAACACTGGTATGACGGAAACTATGGTGGCAAGAGTGGAACAAAACACCAGGCATAAGGCCGAGCCTTCCACACTTTACCAAGTATATAGATGCATTAACTAAAATAAGAGATATTGTGATATCCCAACATATCCATGTTCCAACATGGAACAAACTTCAGCTTCGCCTGCAACTAGCAATGCTATAAGAGGGGCTGAGCAAAAGGGGTAACATTGTGAAACAACGGTTTGCTTGGAAAGGTGGGTTAGAGGCTTGACATGGCAATATGGGAGGCACGATATAGCAAGTGGTAGGTAGCACGGCATAGAAATAGAGCGAACAACTAGCAAGCAAAGATAGAAGTGATTTCGAGGGTATGGTCATCTTGCCTGAGATCCCGCTAGGAAGAAGAACGAGTCCATGAAGAAGACAAACGGACGAAGTCGAACAAATCCTCACAAACGCGACGTTATCGGAACTAACCCAAAGAAGCAACACCGGAAAGAAGCAAACAACATTGTAAACAACCATCACATAAACATGGCATGATACACAATCAAGTATGATGCATGTCCGGTTTAATGAGGCATGGGATGGCAAAGTGCACAAACAATACTACAAATTAAACGAAGCTCAATATGCAACGAGTTGCATATTAACGAAACACCACATCAAATATTTAGTTCTCTCTCGTTTATGTACCTAACAATATTAAATGTTGATTAACATGGCAAGAGGTGAAGCATAAGTAAACTAACTATTTAGGCAAGTTTAAATGAGGCTGGAACAACAAATAACAATTCCGGAAAATCCTCGTATGCATATTTTGGAATTGGTACTGTTCTGCCCTAAATCATATTTTAGAGTTGTTAAACATGCAAAGTAATGCCACCATGTTAAACTATGCATTTTTTCCACCCCATTTACCTATAAAGTTTATTGAATTTGGAGCTACGGTTATTTAGTTATGAAATAAATCATTTTAGCATATTATTTAAGCAAAATTAAACAAACAGCATGTTAAACATTTTAAACATGGATGAAAGTTGGATATTATTACACTACACAAATTTATGAGCATTTTACATATATGAAGTTGTTACATATGATGCATAGTTTGTGAGATATTATATGCATGATGTGGAGGGTTTTTCTATAAAACAACAATCTCTAGAAAAATATCTAAATTCGTTCCGTGAAAAAAAAACATGAATCGGGCCGCATCTGTTTGCCCAACAATGCATAGGGGGTCTTGCGGGCGATGCTCCCGTTGGGCTGGATCTAGTTGGGCTGGCAGGGCAGATGCGGGTGAAGAGGCCGGCTTGGGGGTCGCGGTCGCGGGACGCGGTCAACGCACGCGGGCAAGCGCCCATCCTCCTGCTCGAAGCAGAGGATGCAGAGGGCGACGACCGTAGCCAGACTTGGCGACGGGGACAGTGAGGCTAGGTGGAGTGCTGGATCTGGCGAGGGGAGGTCGGCACGGGCGCGCGGCCATGCGGGGCATGCTCCTGTGAACAAACGCAGAGAGCGACAGAGTTTAGAGAGGAGAGACAGCGAAGAGAAACCGAAAGATAAGGAAAGTGCCAGGGGATGGCCTGATGGTTCGGTCGTCGATGACGGCGGGGCGCTGGTCTGCTCCGGCGACGGTGGGGGTCCTGGAGGTGAGGCTCAGGCCAGCATAGCGCGAGGCAGAGGCAAGAAACGGCAGGAGGCGGCGGATCCGGGTCGCGGGAAATGGCGGGGACGGATGCATCCACCTTGGATCTGGCGAGGTAGGGATGCATGGCGCGAATGGGGCTCCTCTTGTTCGTTCTGAAGAAAGAGAGAGAGACCGTGAGGTTAGGGAGAGAGAATAACCAGGGGAAGAAGGAGAGGGAGGCGATGAGGAGCTGCAGAAGGGCCAGCCTTGGAGCACTGGGGCTCGGGGCGACGAGCATCAGGGAGGCAGGAGGCCTTGGGCGCCGGGCATCCACGAGCTCGGGAGCTATTCCACTGCGGGAGGACGGAGAGGACGAAGCAAGGCAGTTGTGGAGCATCTGGGCATGGGGAGGCGGCCTGGTGGCACTCCGGCGAGCTTGGTCACAGGGACGTCCGGTTCCGCTGAGGCAGCAGGGTCGAGGAGGGGGCGCACGAGGAGGAGCTTCGGGGAAGGAGGAGCTCAGGCGATGGAATGGATCAAGGGGAAGGTGGAGGCCGGTTGGGTGAATCGGGCAGAGAAGGTCGAGCCCTGCTCTGGTTGGTGGGTGGCTGAAGACGAGGTGGATGCGGGATGGATCTCGATGTGGATTCGGTGGAGCGGCGGCGGTGACGAGTGCATAGGGGAGGATCCCTAGAAAATAGGGTTTGGTCTAGAAATGCATCGGCTATATATAGTAGGTGGGCTAGGGTAAGACTATATCGTCCCTCCGATCATAATCGGACGGTCGAGAATAAAATGTTTTGGGAGACCAAACAAATAATCGCAGATGTTCTAGGGATGTTTGGGGATGATCTGAATCCAACGGTGACGGCTGCCCGGGTCGGGTCCGGGATAGCTTTCGGACGCGCGTGAGGGGTTTGAGGGCCGTGCGATGAGGCTAGGCGGTCTGACACGAGGGAATCGAGAACTGGTTGGTCTCAAAACGGTCAAACAAGGCACAGGGGAACGTGAAAACTACGAACCTATGCGAGTTTTAAAAATAAATGCCGGCAACGAGTGCCGATGCAATGTGGATGATTCGATGATGAATGCAACACACAAATAAAACACACAGCGATAGCAAAATAATTGGGCGGCATCTGGAGCGGCGGTCTCGGGGCATTACAACACTCCTCCACTTACAAGAGATCTCGTCCCGAGATCTAAGGATGGCACCGGAGAGAAACGAAAGAGGAAGAGGTAAAACAAAGTTGCTTCTTTGAAAAACAAGTGAAACCACGAACCTTAAAGGTTGCAAAGACATGAAAAGAACACAAGGGTAAGGATGAATGGAAACCACTGGTTGAAATGAGATGTACAAGGAATGGTAAAGAACAATTACGACAACACTTTAGTTGAAAATGGAAGGGATAGAATACGAACTTGGCAAAATGAAAGCACTTGGATGAGACTTCGGTTAAAAGAGGAATGATAGATACAACACTCCGGTTAAATGGATAAGTAATAAAAGAACATGATCTTGAGAAAACGAGATGATTGGTAATGAGAGCAACGTCACAATGACTCCGGGACAAACGAATAGAAGATAGATCGTCGGAATAAGAGAACGGAGAAGGAAATGATAACTTCTACCACAATTGAATATGGGAAGCATCCTTCCAAGAAGGTTAGAACGGAGTTGTTGGAAAACCAACAACGAAAAGAATAAGCTTGTAGTGGGCTTATGGAAAACTTCTCAAAATTATGAGGTGAAAAATTTCCACTAACGAAAACAATTGCTTGCTTGAGATCAACGAAGAGATGAAAACTTCTCTCGCCGAGAGGATAGGAGAAAACTTGGATCACTGATAGACACCGCAATTAGCAACATTCCTTTGAGAAGGCTTTAAGTGAAATCTATACCAAGATAACATCAACAAAGAAATTGTTGGGTTGAAAAGATACCATGAACGATGAAAATATGATGGGTTTAAATATCTCCTTCTTGATAACTTGTGAATCATGAAACATGAAAAGAAATTGTCAAGAATGACATATCACCATCTCAAAATAAGGTAGAAAGAATTGCACTTCGGAATGCAAGATGAAGAATGCTTGGACTCCTCAAAACAAAACATGTGTTAAGCACCCTATTTAATTTTGAGTATAGCTTGGCTGATCATAACTTCGAGAGAAATCTTGAAGAACAATTGAAGATTGAAAGGAATCATTGACGAGTCGTCATGTAGAGCCTCCATGAAGAACTCCGTTAATAAAAGAATGATAGAAAGATAGAGAAGTTGACAACACAAGGTGAAGCCTTGCAATGATTTAGATGGAGCTTTAGGACGATATAATGAGAAAACTTTGAACTCCAGAAAAGAGAAGTTGAAGCATCTCGAACCGAGAATGTGATATGATGAACAAACTTCGGAAAGAAGAGATGAACAACTTAGAATTGGGAGATTGATACCATTACAAACTCGGAAGAAGGAATTAATCACTTGGATGAAGCAAGAATAAGAATTATGTTATGCTCATCCTTCACCAATTTAAATTGACGACAAGCAACGGATTTGGCATACTACTTATGCCTGTAGAAAGGATTAAGAGAGATATATCGATAACTTGAGAAGGTCTTCAACGAACCACCGGTAGGATTTGGAAAGCACGAATGCATTGATACGATAACGACGGAAGAGGAATGTTGGACGAACCACCGTAAGGATTAAAAGAACGAGCGAAGAAAATGAACGCATCGCTAGGAGGAATTGGAAAATGAACGAAGATACTTGAGAGAATTTAGATACAAGTGAAACGAAGAGATCATGAACTTACTAGAGAATACTTGAATGATGCAACAGTGAGATTTGGAGAACGAGAGCTGAACGTTGAGAACGAATAAATCTTCTGAAATGATGTCCTTCGAAGAATCAAATTGAAAAGACTCATGAATTGCTCCAGATGGGTGAAAAGAATTCTCACAATTGAAAACAATTATGAGAGGATGGCATGAAGCTAGAACCATGAATCTTTGGAAGAACGGGTAAGGATTTAAGAGGAACTCTTCTTCGGTCTTCAAAATCCGAGAATGACGATGAGAAACGCCATGAATTGTTGAGGCACTCAAGAATGAAGAATAGAAAGGTTGAACCAACGATGAAAGAATTTGAAAGATCTTGGAGAAAGACATTTGACTGGTGACAATTCATTCTTACGTCAAACTTGGGGGAAGAATTTGAGAGTAACTCCGGAAAACTTAGAAGAGTCAGGTAAGATCCTGGGAAAAGACCTGTGGGTTAGGGCCCACTCAAAAGATACACCGTTGAACAATTTAAAAGAGAGATGCGCTGGTTGAATTAAATGGCTTGAATGAGATAACAACCTTGAGATAGCTTGAACCTTGAATGAAAACACGAGCCTTCTGAGATATCTTCAGCACTCTGGAACAATTGAATAGCGAGAAGTGGATGATTAAGAGGTGCACCGGCATGAGAAAACATTTGAAACAAGGAAATATATGATCGACAAAGCTTGAATTGAATCCACCGGAGAAGAAAAGAATGAAGAATGATAAACTTGAAGCTCCGTTAGTATCTTCCAGAGAATCACCGGATAAGAACATTGACGGAAAAGAATGGAGAGACTTCACACAAATAAAAGGATACATGATTGAGAAATCTGAGTCCTTTAAGAAAAGGGTGGGAGGGCGGGAAAATAAAGGCAACTTGGGGACGGATGAAACGAACAATGGTGGGAAACTGAGAGGTGATCTTGCGAATGTTGAAATGATCGGATCCACTTGAAGAGAAGCACGCCGGTTGGAAAAGAGTTGACATGACAAACTCAGTGATCAAGAAGGATTAGCACTCCCATAGAAATATGAGAACACCGTTCAAAAAAGGTGTGGAATCCACATTTGACTTAGAAGCAACTCGAATACCACAACTCAAAACTAAAACAAAGGATTGGCTTGCAAAGTAAGCCGGAAACAAACATATGATAGATCCCATATCGTATCATGTGTCTGTTGGAAAGATATTCTAGAAGCTACTTGAATTCCCACTTATAAACTCCCGAAACTTTACGGTTATGCAATCAGTGTTGGGGATACAGGGACGAATATATCTCACCCAAACTAACAATCCCTAGATCCGATTGTATCCATCCGTCAACACATAACCAAGAAAACTCCGGAAATCGTGTACCTCAACCTTGAAAAGCATCGATTATACGTGTTATGGCAATACTCCCGAACTCCCGCCTCAAAGATCGGTGGCGTCGAGGTGATCTCACCAACAAACTGCATAAAAGAGATTTTCTATGTCGGCGAAACTCAGGTATTCCAGAACTGCAACGATAAAATTGTGACGACAATGATAACGCACAAGTATAGGGGATCGCAACAGTTTTCGAGGGTAGAGTATTCAACCCAAATAGAATATTCTCAAGTAGTAGCAGTTAAGTTGTCAATTCAACCACACCTGGATAACTTAGTATCTGCAGCAAAGTATTTAGTAGCAAAGTAGTATGGAAGTAATGGTAACAGAAGCAAAAGTAATATTTTTGGGTTTTGTAGTGATTGCAATAGTAGCAATGGAAAAGTAAATAAGCGAAGAACAATATGTGAAAAGCTCGTAGGCATTGGATCGGTGATGGAGAATTATGCTGGATGCGGTTCATCGTGGTACCGATCATAACATACGGTGACACGTAACTAGCTCCAATTCATCAATGTACGTAGGCATGTATTCGAATATAGTCATACGTGCTTATGGAAAAGAACTTGCATGACATGTTTTGTCCTACCCTCCTGTGGCAGCGGGGTCCTAATGGAAACTAAGGGATATTAAGGCCTCCTTTTAATAGAGTACCGGACCAAAGCATTAACACAGTGAATACATGAACTCCTCAAACTAAGGTCATCACCGATTTTTGTCACTTCGGGGTTGCCGGATCATAACACATAGTAAGTGACTATAGACTTGCAAGATAGGATCAAGAACTCACATATATTCATGAAAACATAATAGGTTCAGATCTGAAATCATGGCACTCGGGCCCTAGTGACAAGCATTAAGCATAGAAAAGTCATAGCAACATCAATCTCGTAACATAGTGGATACTAGGTATCAAACCCTAACAAAACTAACTCCATTACATGATAGATCTCATCCAACCCATCACCGTCCAGCAAGCCTACGATGGAATTACTCACGCACGATGGTGAGCATTATGAAATTGGTGATGGAGGATGGTTGATGATGACGACGGCGACGGATTCCCCTCTCCGGAGCCCCGAACGGACTCCAGATCAGCCCTCCCGGGAGGTTTTAGGGCTTGGCGGCGGCTCCGTATCGTAAAACGCGATGAATCCTTCTCTCTGATTTTTTTTCTCCCCGAAAGTGAATATATGGAGTTGGAGTTGAGGTCGGCGGAGCGTCAGGGGGCCACCCTCGTGGACAGGGTGTGGGCCCCCTGACGTGGATTTTTCTTCCAGTATTTTTAATATTTTCCAAAAAGATGTTCCGTAGAGTTTCAGGTCATTCCAAGAACTTTTGTTTCTACACATAAATAACACCATGGAAAGTCTGCTGAAAACAGCGTCAGTCCGGGTTAGTTCTGTTCAAATCATGCAAGTTAGAGTCCAAAACAAGGGCAAAAGTGTTTGGAAAAGTAGATATGACAGAGACGTATCAACTCCCCCAAGCTTAAACCTTTGCTTGTCCTCAAGCAATTCAGTTGACAAACTGAAAGTGATAAAGAAAAACTTTTTGGAACTCTATTTGCTCTTGTTGTTGTAAATATGTAAAGCCAAAGATTCAAGTTTTCAAAGAAAGATTATGACTAACCACATTCACAATAACTCTTAGGTCTCATGTTTACTCATATGAATGGCATAATCAACTAGCGAGCAATAATAATAAATCTCGGATGACAACACTTTCTCAAAACAATCATGATATGATATAACAAGATGGTATCTCGCTAGCCCTTTCTGAGACCGCAAAACATAAATGCAGAGCACCTTTAAAGATCAAAGACTGACTAGACATTGTAATTCATGGTAAAAGAGATCCATTCATAGTCATACCCAATATAAATTAATAGTAATGAATGCAAATGACAGCTGCGTTCTCTAGCTAGTGCTTTTTAATAAGAGAGTGATGACTCAACATAAAAGTAAATAGATAGGCCATTCGCAGAGGGAAGTAGGGATTTGTAAAAGTGCCAGAGCTCGGTTTTGAAATAGAGATAAATAATATTTTGAGCGGCATACTTTCATTGCCAACATAACAACCAAGAGATGGCGATATGTTCCATGCTACACACATTATAGGCGGTTCCCAAACAGAATGGTAAAGTTTGTACTCCCCCTCCACCAACAAGCATCAATCCATGGCTTGCTCGAAACAACGAGTGCCTCCAACTAGCAACAGTCCCAGGGGGAGTTTTGTTTGCAATTATTTTTATTTAGTTTGCATAAAGCATGGGATTGGGCATCTCGGTGACCAGCCATTTTCTCGTGAGTGAGGAGCGGAGTCCACTCCTCTTGACAATAACCCGCCTAGCATGGAAGATACGGACAGCCCTAGTTGATACATGAGCTATTCGAGCATACAAAACAGAATTTCATTTGAAGGTTTAGAGTTTGGCACATACAAATTTACTTGGAACGGCGGGTAGATACCGCATATAGGAAGGTATAGTGAACTCATGTGGAATAACTTCGGGGTTTAAGGGATTGGATGCACAAGCAGTATTCCCGCTTAGTACAGGTGAAGGCTAAAAAAAGACTGGGAAGCGACCAACTAGAGAGCGACAACAGTCATGAACATGCATTAAAATTAATAGACATTGAGTACAAGCATGAGTAGGATATAATCCACCATGAACATAAATATCGTGAAGGCTATGTTGATTTGTTCAACTACATGTGTGAACATGTGCCAAGCCGAGTCACTTAATTCATTCAAAGGAGGATACCACCCCACTATACCACACCACAACCATTTTCATAGCATGTTGGCACGCAAGGTAAACCATTATAACTCATAGCTAATCAAGCATGGCACGAGCAACTATGATCTCTAATTGTCATTGCAAACATGTTTATTCATAATAAGCTGAATCAGGTATGATGAACTGATCATATTTGCAAAAACAAGAGAGGTCGAGTTCATACCAGCTCCTCTCATCTCAGTCAGTCCATCATATATCGTCATAATTACCTTTCACTTGCACGACCGAACAATGTGAATAATAATAAGAGTGCATGTGCATTGGACTAAGCTGGAATCTGCGAGCATTCAATAAACAGGAGAAGACAAGGCAATATGGGCTCTTGGTTAATCAACAATAATGCATATAAGAGTCACTTCAACAATTTAATTATGGTCTTCTCCTATCGACCCCCAAAGAAAAGAAAAGAAATAAAACTATTTACACGGGAAAGCTCCCAACAAGCAAAAGAAGGACGGCAAATATTTTTGGATTTTCTTTTTAATTATTACTACTATAGCGAGAAAAGCAAACTAGATAAAAGCTACACTAATTTTTTGGTTTTTCTTAAGGTTTATCAAACACACAAGAAGAAAGCAAGAAAAAGAAAATAAACTAGCATGGATATTACAGTGAAAAAGTATGAGCACCGACATCTAGCAATGAGTATGTGTGAACATGAATGTAACGTCGGTGGGAAATACGTACTCCCCCAAGCTTAGGCTGTTGGCCTAAGTTGGTTTATTGCCACGGGTGGCCTGGTGGATACCCATAGTTGTAGCCGGGGTCGTACTGAGATGCAGCGGCCATCGCCTCCTGAGCTGCAGCATGGCGGCGAGCTGCCGCCGCCCTCCTCTCGTACTCATCTTCCTCCTCTCTGGTAATAACATATCTTCCATTTGCCTGATAATCAAAGAAGACAGGAGCAGGGAGAGTAATACGGACAGCACGACGTCTGTCAAAGATTAAGCGATAGTGGAAAGGTGATTCATTCCTCTCAACAAACTGGTGGTGAACCATAGCATTAAAGTCTAGGTAAGCAGGAGGCAATTCAATATCATCATCACGTACGGTTACACCAAGAAAATCAGCTAAGCGGGTTGCATAAAGTCCACCGAAGAAATCTCCATCAAATCTGTTATTATGCAACCTACGTGCAACAATGGCTCCCAAATTATAAGATTTGTATCCTAACACAGCACTCCTACGAATACTGAGGTCGGGGACACACATATGACATGCTTCATCTTTACCATTTATGCACCTACCTATGAAGAGAGCAAAATAATGTATAGCAGGAAAACGAATGCTCCCTATGGTAGCTTGTGCTATATCTCTAGATTCCCCCATAGTTATACTAGAAAGAAAATTTCTAAATTCATATTTGCGAGGTTCACTACCACTACCCCATTGTGGAAGTTTGCAAGCAGTGGTAAAATCCTCTAAGTCCATCGTATAAGTTTTTTCATAAAGATCAAACAGGACAGTTGGAGAATTGCGTGAAGATGAAAATTCAAACCTCCTCACAAAGGAACTAGTGAGATAGTGGTACTAGCGGCACTTTTCTTCCTCGAAGCTCACAAGATCAGCGTTACGCAAATATGCGTTAAATTCTTTCTTGATTCCCGCTCGATCCATAAAGTTTTCTGAAGGCCATTCACAAGACCGCACTGGAGCATCCCTTGGCGGCTCATCGTCAGCATCACGCATTGCAAGCCTGGGTCCTTGCTTCCTTAAAGAACCACCTTGGTACATTTTCCTAAGCATATTTCTTCATCTGAAAAATTTCTGAAATTTTTAGTAACTTCAAATAAAAGTGAACCAAGCTCAACAAAATTGATAGCAACTACTCCTACAAGTTCCTAGAGACTATATCATGCATTAGAACTACTTGGAAACCATATGAATTTGACATGCAAGCTCAAGAACATGCTCACCTAGGCAGGACAAATTTGCAATGAATAGAGCACTAGAACAAAAACTAATTGGACCAATGGAGGAGTCACATACCAAGGAACAATCCCCCCAAGCAGTTTTATGAGAGGTGCTTTGAGCAAGGAGATCGAAAATCGCAACAAAATGAGCTAGAACTCGTGCTTGAGCTAGATGGTGATTTTTTTAGGAGGAAGAAGAAGTGTGTGGGTGCAGGAATAAGTGGAGGGGGCCACCATGGGCCCACGAGGCAGGGTGTGCCCTGTAGGGGTGGGCGCGCCCTGGACCCACGTGGTCAGGTGTTTGCTCCCCCTGTTGTGTTCTCAGTGCCAGATATTCTCAAATATTCCAGAAAAAATCATATTCCATTTTCAGGGCATTTGGAGAACTTCTATTTTCGGGGTATTTTTATATTGGACGGTTAACTCAGAAATGCAGACGAAAAAATACTATTTTTACTTTATTTCAACTAAATAATGTAAAGTAGAAGGAGGGTACGAAGGTTGTGCCTTCTAGTTTCATCCATCTCATGCTCATCAAAAGGAATCCACTAACAAGGTTGATCAAGTCTTGTTAACAAACCCATTCCGAATAACATGAAACCGAGAAATTTGAATAACACCATGTTACCTCAACGGGATATGCACATCCCCAATAATAAGAATATCATATTTCTTCTTGACAGTAGGAAGAGGAAATTCAAAACCTCCAAAAATAATCGATGGAATTTTTCCAATAGAATTGATAATGTGGACCTGAGGTTGTTTCCTCGGAAAGTGTACAGTATGCTCATTACCATTAACATGAAAAGTGAATTGCCTTTGTTGCAATCAATAACAGCCCCTGTAGTATTCAAAAAGGGTTTTCCAAGAATAATGGACGGGCTATCATCCTCGGGAATATCAAGAATAACAAAGTCCGTTAAAATAGTAACGTTTGCAACCACAACAGGCACATCCTCACAAATACCGACTGGTATAGCAGTTGATTTATCAGCCATTTGCAAAGATATTTCAGAGGTGTCAACTTATTCAAATCAAGTCTACGATATAAAGAGAGAGGCGTAACACTAACACCGCTCCAAGATCACATAAAGCAGTTTTAACATAGTTTCTTTTAATGGAGCATGGTATAGTGGGTACTCCTGGATCTCCAAGTTTCTTTGGTATTCCACCCGTAAAAGTATAATTAGCAAGCATGGTCGAAATTTCAGCTTCCGGTATCTTTCTTTTATTTGTGACAATTTCTTTCATATACTTAGCATAAGGATTCATTTTGAGCATATCACTAGTCGCATACACAAAAATATAGGTCTAATCATTTCAGCAAAGCGCTCAAAATCCTCATCATCCTTTTTCTTGGATGGTTTGGGAGGAAAAGGCATGGGTTTCTGAACCCATGGTTCTCTTTCTTTACCATTTTTCCTGGCAACAAAGTCTCTCTTGTCATAACGTTGATTCTTTGATTGTGGGTTATCAAGATCAACAAAGAGTTCAATTTCTACATCATTATCATTACTCGGTTGAGCATCATCATGAACATCATCATTAGCATTTTATTAGGTTCATGTTCATTACCGATTGTGTTTCAAAGATCGTAAATAGAGATATCGCTTGGATTCTCGTGTGGTTCAAAGAATAGGTTCACTAGAAGCATGCAAAGTCCTATCATTTTTCTTTTTCTTATTTTTAGAAGGACTAGGTGCATTAGTATCATTTCTCTGAGAATCTTGCTCAATTCTCTTAGGGTGGCCTTCAGGATACAAAGGTTCCTAAGTCATCCTACCAGTTCTAGTAGCCACTCTAACAGCATAATCATTATTCTTATTATTTAATTCATTGAGAAAATCATTTTGAGCTTTAAGTACTTGTTCTACTTGAGTGGTAACCATAGAAGCATGTTTACTAATGAGTTTAAGTTCACCCTTAACATTAGACATATAATCACCCAAGTGTTCAAGCGTATTGGAATTGTATTTCAATTTTCTACCAAAATAAGCATTGAAGTTTTCTTGTTTGACAATAAAATTATCAAACTCTTCTAAGCATTGTCTAGCAGACTTGTAGTGAGGAATATCACCTTCATCAAATCTATAGAGAGAATTTACCTTTACTACCTGTGTCGGGTTATCAAGACCATGAGTTTCTTCAATAGGTGATGGATTAAGATCATATGTTCCTTCAACAGGCGGTAAATTAAGACCATGTATTTCTTAAATAGGAGTTAAATTCTTAACATCTTCAGCTTTAATACATTTTTCTTTCATAGATTCCTTTGCCTCTTGCATATCTTCAGGACTGAGAAATAGAACACCTCTCTTCTTCGGAGTTGGTCTAGGAATAGGCTCAGGAATTGGCTCAGGAGCTGGCTCAGGAAGTGTCCAATTATTTTAATTTGTCAACATATTATTCAATAGAATTTCAGCTTCATCCGGTGTTCTTTCCCTAAAAACAGAACCAAAGACAACTATCCGTAATCTCTGGAAGCATCGGTTAGTCCATTATAAAAGATATAAAGTATTTCATTTTTCTTAAGAGGATGATCAGGCAAAGCATTAAGTAATTGGAGAAGCCTTCCCCAAGCTTGTGGGAGACTCTCTTCTTCAATTTGCACAAAATTATATATTTCTCTCAAAGCAGCTTGTTTTTTATGAGCAGGGAAATATTTAGCAGAGAAGTAATACATCATATCCTGGGGACTACGCACACAACCAGGATCAAGAGAATTAAACCATATCTTAGCATCACCCTTTAATGAGAACGGAAATATCTTAAGGATATAAAGGTAGCGAGATTTATCATCATTAGTGAACAGGGTGGCTATATCATTTAATTTAGTAAGATGTGCCACAACAGTTTCAGATTCATAGCCATGAAAAGGATCAGATTCAACCAAAGTAATTACATCAGGATCAACAGAAAATTCATAATCCTTATCAGTAACATAGATGGGTGAAGTAGCAAAAGCAGGGTCAGGTTCCATTCTAGCATTAAGAGATTGCTGCTTCCATTTAGCTAATAACCTCTTGAGCTTGTATCTATCGTTGCAAGCTAAAATAGCTCTAGCAGCTTCTTTTTCCAGAACATAACCCTCAGGAACAACAGGAAATTCATATTTATTAGGGGGAGAGTCTTCATCATCACTTTCATCAATATTATCAGTTTCAATAATTTCATTCTCTCTAACCCTAGCAAGTTGTTCATCAAGAAATTCACCAAGTGGCACAGTAGTATCAAGCATAGTAGTAATTTCATCATAAGTATCATGCATAGTAGAAGTGGCATCATCAATAACATGTGACATATCGTAATCCAGTAGCGTATGAGGTTTGGGTGTCGCCAGCTTACTCAAAACAGAAGGTGAATCAAGTGCAGAGCTAGATGGCAGTTCCTTACCTCTCCCCGTAGTTGAGGGATAAATTTTTATTTTCTCGTCTTTCAATTTCTTCATAGTGACCAGCAGATATAAATCCCACGTGACTCAAAGAATAGAGCTATGCTCCCCGGCAATGGCGCCAGAAAATAGTCTTGATAACCCACAAGTATAGGGGATCGCAACAGTTTTCGAGGGTAGAGTATTCAACCCAAATTTATTAATTCGACACAAGGGGAGCCAAAGAATATTCTCAAGTATTAGCAGCTGAGTTTTCAATTCAACCCCGCCGGATAACTTAGTATCTGCAGAAAGTATTTAGTAGCAAAGTAGTATGGAAATGTGATATGAAGCAAAAGTAATATTTTTGGGTTTTGTAGTGATTGTATGATATGAGAAAAGTGAATAAGCGGAGAACAATATGTGAAAAGCTTGTAGGCATTGGATCGGTGATGAAGAATTATGCCGGATGCGGTTCATCATGTACCAGTCATAACATAGGGTGACACAGAATTAGCTCTAATTCATCAATGTAATGTAGGCATGTATTCCGAATATAGTCATACGTGCTTATGGAAAAGAACTTGCACGACATCTTTTGTCCTACCCTCCCGTGGCGGTGAGGTCCTAATGGAAACTAAGGGATATTAAGGCCTCCTTTTAATAGAGTATGGGACCAAAGCATTAACACATAGTGAATACATGAACTCCTCAAACTACGGTCATCACCGGAGTGGTCCCGATTATTGTCACTTGAGGTTGCTTGATCATAACACATAGTAGGTGACTATAGACTTGCAAGATAGGATCAAGAACTCACATATATTCATGAAAACATAATCGGTTCAGATCTGAAATCATGGCACTCGGGCCCTAGTGACAAGCATTAAACATAGCAAAGTCATAGCAACATCAATCTCAGAACATAGTGGATACTAGGGATCAAACCCTAACAAAACTAACTCAATTACATGATAGATCTCATCCAACCAATCACCTTCCAGCAAGCCTACGATGGAATTACTCACGCACGGCGGTGAGCATCACGAAATTGGCGATGGAGGATGGTTGATGATGACGACGGCGACGGATTCCCCTCCGGAGCCCCGAACGGACTCAGATCACCTCCCGAGAGGTTTTAGGGCTTGGCGGCGGCTCCGTATCGTAAAACGTGATGAATCCTTCTTTCTGATTTTTTTTCTCCCCGAAAGTGAATATATGGAGTTGGAGTTGAGGTCGATGGAGCATCAGGGGGCCCACGAGGTAGGGGGCGCGCCCCCCACCCTCGTGGACAGGGTGTGGGCCCCCTGACGTGGATTTTTGTTCCAAAGATTTTTAATATTTTCCAAAAGATGTTCCATAGAGTTCCGTGTCATTCCGAGAACTTTTGTTTCGCACATAAATATCACCATGGAAAGTCTGAAAATGGCCATCCGGTTAGTTCCATTCAAATCATGCAAGTTAGAGTCCAAAACAAGGGCAAAAGTGTTTGGAAAAGTAGATCTGACAATGACGTGTCGTACAACACCTCGAGCTCAACTCCCGTGACACTACCACAACCCCTAAATGTCAGGAGGCACCAAGAACAATGTTCTCGTCACGAAACCATCGAAACGATTCCAAGATACCCGCATGATCCTAAAGAAAATTTAGTGAAATTTGAGAAGAGGAAAGTCAAAAGATCTACGTCAGGAGGCCTCACCAGAGTGACGAAGGGACTGAGGAGTAAAAAGAATCCTACTCTCCGATATATATAATCCTAAGACTCAAAACATTTTTTTCTAGACTCAACAACGTCGGTGATTCAATCAAGCAGGGGGCTCCTAAGTCGGGGTTGGCTCTGATTACCAACTTGTAACACCCACGATGCGGCTATATCTCCCACGTGTCAAGGCACGACTTGGAGGCATAACCGCATGGTGGTTTAGTCGCAAGAAGGGTAATCTTCACACAATCCCATCTAATGAACGAGAATGGGATAAAGAGTTGGCTTACAATCGCCACTTCACACAAATACATTAATTAAACATACATCATTCAGAGTACACACATAGTCTGACTACGGACAAATACAAATGAAAAGAAGATAACCCCAAATGCTACATCCCCGATCGTCCCAACTGGGCACCACTACTGATCATCAGGAAACGAAACATAGTAACGACCAAGGCCCTCGTCGAACTCCCCACTTGAGTTCGGTTGTGTCACCTGCACTGGTATCATCGGCACCTGCAACTGTTTTGGTAGTATCTGTGTGTCACGAGGACTCAGCAATCTCACACCCGTGAGATCAAGACTATTTAAGCTTATGGGTAGGAAAGGGGTAATGAGGTGGAGCTGCAGCAAGCACTAAGCATGTATGGTGGCTAACATACGCAAATAAGAGCGAGAAGAGGAGCAACGCAACGGTCGAGAAGCTAGAAGTGACCAAGAAGTGATCCTGAAACTACTTACGTTCATATATAACACAAGACCGTGTTCACTTCCCGGAATCCGCCGAAAAGAGACCATCACGGCTACACACGCGGTTGATGTATTTTAATTAAATCGAGTGTCAAGTTCTCTACAACCGGACATTAACAAATTCCCATCTACCACATAACCGTGGGCACGGCTCTCGAAAGTTTATAGCCTGCAGGGGTGTCCCAACTTAGCCCATCACAAGCTCTCACGGTCAACGAAGGATATTCTTTCTCCCAGGAATACCCGATCAGACTCGGAATCCCGGTTACAAGACATTTCTACAATGGTAAAACAAGACCAGCAAGACCGCCCGATGCGCCGACATCCCGATAGGAGCTGCACATATCTCGTTCTCAGGGCAACACCAGATGAACACTACGTACAGCTAAAACCAGCCCTCAAGTTTCCCCGAGGTGGCAACGCAAGTGGATCTGGTTCGGACCAACACTTAGAGAAGCATTGGCCCGAGAGGGTTAAAATAAAGATGACCCTCGAGAGCGCGACTCCCAAGGGAAAAGTAGGTGGTGGTGAGGCAAATTGTAAAACCAAGGTTGGGTCTTGTTGGAGGAGTTTTATTCAAAGCAAACTGTCAAGGGGTTCCCATAACACCCAACCGCGTAAGGAACGCAAAATCAAGGAACATAACACCGGTATGATTTGAAACTAGGCGGCAAGAGTGGAACAAAACACTGTGCATAAGGCCGAGCCTTCCACACTTTACCAAGTATATAGATGCATTAACTAAAATAAGAGATATTGTGATATCCCAACATATCCATGTTCCAACATGGAACAAATTTCAGCTTCGCCTGCAACTAGCAATGCTATAAGAGGGGTTGAGCAAAAGGGGTAACATTGTGAAACAATGGTTTGTTAGGAAAGGTGGGTTAGAGGCTTGACATGGCAATATGGGAGGCATGATATAGCAAGTTGTAGGTAGCGCGACATAGCAATAGAGCGAACAACTAGCAAGCAAAGATAGAAGTGATTTCGAGGGTATGGTCATCTTGCCTGAGATCCCGCTAGGAAGAAGAACGAGTCCATGAAAAAGACAAACGAACGAAGTCGAACAAATCCTCACAAACGCGATGTTATCGGAACTAGCCCGAAGAAGCAACACCGGAAAGAAGCAAACAACATGGTAAACAACCATCACATAAACATGGCATGATGCACAATCAAGTATGATGCATGTCCCATTAATGAGGCATGGGATGGCAAAGTGCACAAACAATACTACAAATTAAACGAAGCTCAATATGCAACGAGTTGCATATTAACGAAACACCACATCAAATATTTAGTTCTCTCTCGTTTATGTACCCAACAATATTAAATGTTGTTTAACATGGCAAGAGGTGAAGCATAAGTAAACTAACTATTTAGGCAAGTTTAAATGAGGCCGGAACAACAAAAAACAATTCCGGAAAATCCTCACAAGCATATTTTGGAATTGGTACTGTTCTGCCCTAAATCCTATTTTAGAGTTGTTAAACATGCAAAGTAATGCCACCATGTTAAACTATGCATTTTTCCACCCCATTTACCTATAAAGTTTATTAAATTTGGAGCTACAGTTATTTAGTTATGAAATAAATCATTTTAGCATATTATTTAAGCAAAATTAAACAAATAGCATGTTAAACATTTTAAACATGGATTAAAGTTGGATATTATTAAACTACACAAATTTCTGAGCATTTTACATATATGAAGTTTTTACATATGATACATAGTTTGTGAGTTATTATATGCATGATGTGGAGGGTTTTTCTGTAAAACAGCAATCTCTGGAAAAATATCTAAATTCGTTCCGCAGAAAAAAAAACATGAATCGGGCCGCATATGTTGGCCCAACATTGCACAGGGGGTCTTGAGGGCGATGCTCACGTTGGGCTGGATCTTGCTGGGCTGGCGGGGCAGATGCGGGTGAAGAGGCCGGCTTGGGGGTCGCGGTCGTGGGACGCGGTCAACGCACACGGGTGAGCGCTCGTCCTCCTACTCGAAGCAGAGGATGCAGGGGGCGACAACCGTGGCCGGACTTGGTGACGGGGACAGCGAGGCGAGGTGGAGCGCTGGATCTGGCAAGGGGAGGTCGGCATGGGCGCGCGGCCATGTTGGGCATGCTCCTGTGAACAAACGCAGAGAGCGACATAGTTTAGAAAGGAGAGACAGTGAGGAGAAACCGAAAGAAAAGGCAAAGGGCCAGGGGATAGCCTGATGGTTCGGTCGTCGATGACGGCGGGGCGCAGGTCTGCTCCGGTGACGGTGGGGGTCCTGGAGGTGAGGCTCGGGCGAGCATAGCGCAAGGCAGAGGCAAGAAACGGCAGGCGGCGGCGGATCCGGGTCGCGGGAAACGGCGGGGACTGATGGATCCACCTCGGATCCGGCAAGGCAGGGATCCATGGCGCGAACGGGGCTCCTCTTGTTCGTCCTGAAGAACGAGAGAGAGACCGCGAGGTTAGGGAGAGAGAATAGCCAGGGGAAGAAGGAGAGGGAGGCGATGAGGAGCTGCAGAAGGGCCCGCCTTGGAGCACTGGGGCTCGGGGCGACGAGCATCAGGGAGGCAGGAGGCCTCAGGCGCCGGGCATCCACGATCTTGGGAGCTATTCCACTACGGGAGGATGGAGAGGACGAAGCAAGGCAGCGGTGGAGCATCTAGGCATGGGGAAGCGGCCTGGTGGCACTCCGGCGAGCTTGGTCGCAGGGACGTCCGGGTCCGGTGAGGCAGCAGGGTCGAGGAGGGGGCGCACAAGGAGGAGCTTCGGGGAAGGAGGAGCTCGGGCAGTGGAATGGATCAATGGGAAGGTGGAAGCCGGTTGGGTGGATCGGGCAGAGAAGGTCGAGCCCTGCTCTGGTTGGTGGGCGGCTGAAGACAAGGTGGATGCGGGACGGATCCTGATGTGGATTCGGTGGAGCGGCGGCGGCGACGAGTGGATAGGGGAGGATCCCTATAAAATAGGGTTTGGTCTAGAAATGCATCGGCTATATATAGTAGGTGGGCTAGGGTAAGACTATAATAGGGATGTTCGGGGATGATCTGAATCCAACGGTGACGACTGCCCGGGTCGGATTCGGGATAGCTTTCGGACGCGCTTGAGTGGTTTGAGGGCTGTGCGATGAGGTTAGGCGGTCTGACAAGAGGGAGTCGAGAACTCGCTTGGTCTCAAAACGGTCAAAGAAGGCACAGGGGAACGCGAAAACTACGAACCTATGCGAGTTTTGAAAATAAATGCCAGCAACGAGTGCCGGTGCAATGCAGATGATGGGATGATGAATGCAACACACAAATAAAACACACATCGATAACAAAATAATTGGGCGGCATCTGGAGCGGCGGTCTCGGGGCGTTACAAACTTCCTCCTCTTTCGGGCCATTGTTTTCGGGGATACGGAGGGCTGAGTAAGATGGAGAACAAAAGTTCATGGTTCCACAGGAAGTTTTGCGCAGCACACTTTGACAGATGATCAGCTATGTTGTTTTCCGCATGGGGTACGTGCTCTGTTTGCAATCCGTCAAAGCGCTCCTCCAATCTTCTCACTTCCTCAACGTATGCCTCCATCAATGGACTTTGGTAATATTTGTGAACTTGTCTCACCACAAGTTGTGAATCTCCTTGAATGATCAGTTTCTTGATTCCCAATTCTGTGGCAATCCTGAGCCCGGCAAGGAGCCCTTCATACTCTGTTGTATTGTTGGTTGCCTCCTCCCGGGGAAAATGCATCTGGACAACATACTTCAAGTGCTCCCCAGTGGGAGCAGAGAGAAGCACGCCAGTCCCTGCACCTTGCAGGGAGAATGCACCATCCAAATACATGATCCATTCTTGGGGTGCTTCCTTGCCGGGGGTAACTGTTTCCATCACTTCTTCATCAGGGGTTGGCGTCCATTCTGCAATAAACTCTGTCAGTGCCCCGTTCTGAATTTTTGATGTGCTCTCAAATCTCAGGCCAAAGCTGGATAACTCCAAAGCCCACTCCACTACTCTGCCGGTACCCTCAGGGTTTCAGAGTATCCTTTGTAACGGAAAACGAGTGATAACCGTGATCTCATGGGCTTGGAAGTAGTGGCGCAGTTTCCTTGAGGCCATGATGAGGCCTAAAATCACCTTTTGCACACCAGAGTACCTCGATCTAGCCCCCTGTAACAGGGAACTGATGAAGTATACTAGGCGCTGCACCACTTTCTTCCTTGTCGCACCCTTGGGGTTGCCTCTGCTGTCGTGCTCCACTTTGTCCTGATCCCCATTCGGTCCTGTCGGGCTTTGCTCACCCTATGTTTCCTCTACTTCCCGATGTGCCACTAGGGCTGCACTAACCACTTGATTATTTGCCGCTAAGTATAGTAGCAATGGCTCTTGTGGTTTGGGAGCTACCAAAGTGGGAATAGAGGACAAGTAGGTCTTCAAGTCATGTAATGCTGCATCTGCTTCCGGGGTCCACTTCATGGGCCCTGCCTTCTTCAAAATTTTGAAGAACGGATGGCGCGCTCGGTACACTTAGGGATGAATCTGTAAGTGCGGTAATGCACCCTGTAAGACGCCTCGCATCTTTCACTGTCCTGGGCGCCTGGATCTGCTCGATAGCCTTGATCTTGTTGGGGTTGACTTCGATCCCATGATGGGACACAAAGAACCCGAGTAGCTTGCTGTAGGGAATGCCAAACACACACTTCTCCAGATTTAGCTTCAAGTTGATCTTGCACAGATTAGCAAATGTCTCCTCCAAATCCTGGATGAGGGTTGATCTGTCCTTGGTCTTGACCACAATATCATTCATATAAGCCTCAATGTTTCTGTGCAACTGTGGTTCAAAACCAATCTGGACTGCTCTTGCAAAAGTGGACCCAGGACTCTTTAATCCGAAAGGCATGCGCACAGAACAGTATGTACCACATGGGGTGATGAACGAAGTATTCTCTTCGTCTTCCTTGGGCATGATGATCTGATGATATCCAGAGTATGCATCCAGAAAAGAGAGCAAGTCACAACCCGAAGTGGATTCCACAATCTGGTCGATGCGCGGCAAGGGAAATGGGTCCTTCGGGCAAGCCTTGTTGAGATCTGTGAAATCGATGCAAAGCCTCCATTTTCCATTAGCCTTGTGTATGACCACCGGGTTTGCTAACCATGTCGGATGTAGTACTCCTCTGACCAGACCTACTGCCTCAAGCTTCTTAGTCTCGTCGGCAATGAACTGTTGCCTCTCCAAGGCCTACTTTTGAACCTTCTGCTTGACGGGTCGGGCATGTGGGCAGACAGCAAGGTGGTGCTCGATTACCTCCCTGGGAACACTGGGGATATCAGATGGTTGTCAGGCAAACACATCGATTGTCGCGGGAAACCGCGGCCACCTATGGGACCATAAGGCCCCTTGCTGGTTTGGCAGGGGGCGTCGCATTGCACAAAGAGCAGACGAACATGTGGCAGCATGGCAGAGATCACACAGGCATTTTTACCAAGGTTCGGGCCGCTACGAGGCGTCAAACCCTACTCCTGCTTTGGCGGATTGATGGTGGAAAGGTGGTACTGGAGCGTAGTACACTTGCCCGGCAAGGGTTGCCTCAGGACGATAGTGGCTACGGTGTATGGGGGTGTGAGTTATCCAACCTTCTAACCCTTTCTATCATTGCCATGGGCCTCCCTTTATAGACCAAGGGGTTACCACAATGGCAAAGCAGTCATTATGCACTGATAAGATAGCAAACAGTGCTATCATACCTAACTCGTGAAATTTGACGAGGCGTATTAAATGCACCACTCAACGTCACTTCGTTGGTTGCCCGGCAAGGCTTGCCGGGCTATCTTGCCAGCTCCACACCTGCTCGCTTGACACGTCCAGGACGGGTGTCATCTGTAGGTATTTCCTATAGGGAGAGGCTGCCACGTGGTGAATGGCTCCACTTAATCACTTCGCGTCTTGACACCGCACTGATTGACGACGTGGGTCGTGGCGGGGTAGTTGGTGAGGTGGTTTTACCTCCATGTGTCCCGACAGGGCGTATTAAATGCACCGCTCAATGTCACATCGTTTGTTGCCCGGCAAGGCTTGCCGGGATATCTTGCCAGCTCCACGCCTGCTCGCTTAACACGTCCAGGACGGGTGTCATCTGTAGGTATTTCCTATAGGGAGAGGTTGCCATGTGGCGAATGGCTGCCACTTAATCACTTCACTTCTTGACACCGCACTGATTGACGACGTGGGTCGTGGTGGGGTAGTTGGTGAGGTGGTTTTGCCTTCGTGTGTCCCGGCAGGCCCTGCCGGGACGTCTTGGACGTCTTCTTCCGGTGGTGGCCTCGCCCCTTGCCGAGCTCGCCTGCACGGCAAAGGAGGCCCTTCTCTTGATGGTATCTTGCTTCTCTGGTTTGATCTTGGTCCCTCTGATCTTCACGTTGGTACTTTGAAGATCTTGGCTCCTTGTATTCTCACTTGACCTTGACTTGTCCGTGCACGAGTCAGGGGAAAAATGCATACCCCTGTACATTTTCCCCGACATAAGCCCCCGGGCCTGAGCCACACGTGTCGCGTGACATGTTGGGTTAGGCCCCAAAACCATGTGCGGACAGGTGGCAGGAGAGGGATGTGCGTGCCGGTTTGCTGCGACAACTAGTCAATCCAACATCCACTTTGCACAATTACTGTGCGTCGTGGGGTCGTGGGGCCGTTGCAGTTCAGGTAAGATGGTAACTTTCTGAAGCGTCGTGCTCCTGTCCCGCATCCCCACCCTTAATAGAAGGGAAAAGTAGAGCGGCACGGTTTACCTGTCTCTTTCCCCGCTCCCCCATCTTCTTCCTCGGCAAGCCAAGTGACGGTTCCTTCCCCCATTCGCCGCCGTCCCTCCCACCAAACCCCTTTTTCTTCTGTATCGCTGCCGCGGGCATGGGGAAGAAACCTGTGGAGAAAGGAAGGTCGACGGCCGCCACGAAGGAGGTCGCTGCCGAGGGAAGCAAGAGAGCGGCAGAGCTGAACAAGAAGCGGAGGGAGGATGTTGTCTTCATCCCATCGAACTTGAGTGGCCCGGTCCTTCAGGCGAGGTATGGGTATCTGTGGGGGAGACCCGTCGAAAAGGGGCACGGAGCGCCTGCAGTTTTCGTGGCGGGGAAGGAAGACCCGTCGTATTCATATCGATTCTTCTATGCATATTTTATCTATGGCCGCTGCTCCCCCTTCTCTGAGTTCTTTGAGGCAATCATGAATATCTATGGATTCTACCTCCTCGACTTCACGCCAGATGCGATGGAGACCATGGCCATTTTTGCACATTTGTGCAAGAATTTTGTTGGAGTCAGACCCAATGTGGATCTGTTCCGGCATTACTTCGTTCCGCGGGTGGAGAACAAGGGCCACCACTCTGGAGTCATTAGCTGGATGCCACGAGTGGCGAGGAAGATCTGGGATTACCTCCCTGGGTACCAACACAAGAGGTGGGATGAACGGAGAGGGGATTGGTGCTCGATTCAAGATGAAGAAGCTCCCGAGTTCTGTGAAGCATGGAAGGAATGTGTTGAGCACGGCAAGGATTGGAGCTCCAAAGGCCTCACTAAGGATACACTATGCCGGCAATCAATAGGATTACCCGTTTGAAGACTGCCGGGTTAACAATCGAACATGTGGGGGCAGATTTTCTTCTCCGCCGTATCTCACCGCTGCAGGAAAGGGACAGGCCTGCATGGCTGTATGGTGATAATGCGGATAGGATGAGGCTGCTCCTAGGGTTGGCCAACAACTTATCAATTTACGGCCATGGCTGGATGTGCGACCAACCGTTCGATCGCTTCGAGCTGTTCAAGCTAGCGACAACCGTTATCCCTCTGAACATCAATTCATCCCGAGACCAGATACTGAAATGGATGCCGGACTACAATGCCGAAGGGGTAGCGAGCACCTGGCAGCTTCCCTCCCTGGATGAAGAGCTCCAGCGGTCGAACACCCTGATGTAGAGGGCTACCAAGACCGAAACTGGGATGTATAAACGCACCTCCTCATGCGGAGGTGGCGTACATCTTGAAGAGAGTCGAGGAGGACAAGGTCGCCCGCCTCACGGAGATGGAGAAGGTCGCAAAGGCCGGGAAGGGCAAGGGGAAGGCTAAGGACGGGAGTTCTTCCCACGGCGGCAGCGAGGCGCAAACCACGGAAGGAGCTATCGGGGAAGAGCTTGTCAGGAATAACTTTGCCGGGCTAGAGGCCCTAGATATGGCAGTAATGGAGCTTCAGGAGGAGGAGAATATCAGCGAGGTGGCGGGGCTCGACGAGGACTGGCTCACGGCTGGGCCGCAAGCTCCCGAGTCAAACACGGAGCAGTGCACCCGCAGGCGCGCCGCTTCCCAAGGGGCGGCGGTCTCCAACCCAATGCCAGCCGCCAAGAGGGTGAAGAAGACCAGCAACAAAGCCACCAAGATTGAGGTGGCATGCCGCCAATCTCCTCGTCTTGCTCAGACCGAGGCCTCCTCCGTCAAGCGTCTGGCGGACATGGAGACAGAGTCCAGCCCCCGCTCCGGCTCGGGCTCTTCGCAGAGCTTATCTTCCCCAGAGCTCTTGGCGCCACGCTAAGCACCGAAGCTGCCAGGGAGTTCTACCCCGCCATCTCTGAAGAGAGGGTGGGAGTCTCCACCCCCCATGGATTTGAACTTGAACTCAATTGTCAGGACCCCGATCCTAAGTCACACCGATCTAGCATGTAACACATCATATCACTTTGTGGCCTCATGCACGGTATTCCCATGGGTGCCACCTTACTTGGCCCGGGACTGTTTGCGCCTTTTGGCTCATGTATATGACAGTGTCACTAGCATCCATATGACAGAGAACCCGGGCTGACATGACTAGGCATAAACCCAAAGTGGCACTAACTTACTAGGACAGGCATACATGACCCACCAACGAACGTGACGGTCATAAACGTATGAACCCAAGTCGTAGCAAGCTACAATGACTTAAAGGAACAACGCGTGAGATTTCCCCGAAGGGATAGACACTGGAACGAAGAAGGACGCATGCTGGCCAGCCTAAGTGTTCTGGAGCAGTAGCGAGCTACCATGCCTCAATGGAAGCACGAAGAGACATTTCCCCATAAGAGAGGCTACTAAGAATAAACAACTAGGTTGTCGACTCCCACACATAGCAATACACGTTACACGTACGCATAACATGCAAGTATGTGTTGTACAACATGGCATCACAACATAACTCAACAACTCAAATAGATAAAGGCCTAGAAGAGCCACATGGCATTTATTACAAACATGGGTCACATGACCCAACATACAGAGCATACAAGCAACGGAAGCATAACATGTCTGAGTACAGATAACTACAAAAGAAAAAGGCTGAGAAGCCTGACTATCTATAAGACCCTCCCAAGGGTACAAGATCGTAGCTGAGGTAATAAGCTAAACGTCAAAGTCCACGCGGAACTACTGGTGAGACTGAAGTCTCTCTGCAAAACATAAATTAAGCAAACGTGAGTACAAATGTACCTAGCAAGACTTACATCAGAACTAGCTACATATGCATCAGTATCAACAAAGGGGGTGGTGGAGTTTAACTGCAGCAAGCCAGCTTTGACTCAGTGGCTATCATGTACTATGACTGGTGGTAACTCTTTTGAGGTGGCGCACACGAATCCACATATTCACCATATCAATACACCATTATGGATCCGCTCCCGTCTCCCTACGAGAAGGCCATCTATAGCACTCACGCTTATCTTCCGCATTTTAGAGTATCCACTTTCACTTGTCTATGAACTATATAAGCAACCAAGTAGTCCATTACTGCGGACGCGGTTATTCGAATTGTTTTGTTACCCTGCAGGGGTGTACTTCTTCACACACACTCTCACCACTTATCGTCGTTTACACGACATGTACTTGGCAACCATCAACCGGAAGCCCGGCGAGGGTGTCGGCCACGACCTGACTAACCACACAAGTCCCTAGTCCAGGTTTATCGCCTATTCAGGTCCCATCCACAGGGAGTCCGGCCGAGGTTTCCACTATGGCCCCGAACGATGTGTGCAAGATTCCCGAGGCACCAAACGGGTGTCCCGGTACACCGTGCCACATGCCTACCGCATCACAGCCCATCCCTCGGGTCAGCGCTGCGCACGGTCTCCAGCATACTACAAACACCAGAAACTACTTGCAACTCCTGGACAGAGGATAGGGGCGGTTAATAAGTCGAGAGGGTCCATTAGTTTCGGGCCCAACGCGTGGTAGTAGCTGATCTTAAATCACATACACAGATCGAAGTTCCTAAGGACACTTCCAATGAAACAACCCGCCATGTACTCCTACATGGCCTCTCATCGATACATTTACCAAATCGTGTTCACACACTTAGCTCACACACAGTAGGACATGTTCATCACCATTCCAATTCATCCCCGATGAATCGGACCTAACTCAACTCTAAGCATTAGCAGGCATGACAAAAAAGCATGAATGAGTAGGCACATCAGGGCTCAAACAACTCCTACTCATGCTAGTGGGTTTCATGTATTTACTGTGGCAATGACAGGTCATGCAGAGGAAAGGGGTTCAACTACCGCATGGCGTAAATGTATGAATCATTGTTGTCCTAGTGCAAGAAAAGAGAGCAGGAGCGAGAGAGTGGGATTGTATCGGAATGAACAAGGGGTTTTTCTTGCCTGGCACTTCTGAAGATAGTATAGTTCTTCATCGGTGTCATCGATCTCATCGTCGGAACCACGTCTACTGAGAGGGGACAAATACCGGCAACAGAGAAGGAACACAATCAATGTAATGCAACAATATGATGCATGATCATGACATGGCAATATGATGTGGTTTGAGCTAATGCAACTAGCAACAATTCAAATGAAGTCGGGTTGAATCCAAGATTCAAATTCAAACTCCATATATGGATATGCAAATTCCATTTATTTGATTTGTCCTAAAACAGAAGCCATAAGTTGTTCTAACATGCATGGAAATCGTACAGCTGGATAGATTGGATTTTTTACGATAATTTTTCATATATAAATTATTTCATTCTAGGCTGCGGATCATTTTCTATGTTTTTTTGAAGTTAGGGTATTTTCTGAAATAAATAAATCATTTAAGATTTATTTAAATTTCAGAAAAGAATTACTGCGTCAGCATTGCGCAAGGCTGATGTAAGCAGGTCAACTGGGTCGGTCCGGGTCAAACCTGACCTGTGGGACCCATTGGTCAGTGTCATAGTGCCGGTCAGGGTCGCCGACATGTGGGCCAAGTCAACGACCATGTCAGCACGGTCAAAACTGACATGTGGCCCATGGTAATTAGATTAACCTTAATCTATTTTAGTTAATCAGTTAGTTAGGCGGTGGGGCCTGGCTGTCATTCACTCCAGGGGATAATCGGTAGGGTGCTTAGGCCCAAATGGCCGGACCGCCGGCGACGTCCAGAGACGACGGCGATGCTCGGGTTTTTCCCTCCAGCGACCAAATGGACGGCAGTGGGGCTCTACGTGCAGTTGAAGCTCGTCCGCGTCCAACGATGCGGCTAGCGCGAGCCGGGGTGGACCAGAACGACGGCGGGGTTGGCCGGTGCAGTAGCCGGAGCTCGGACCTCGACGGGAACGATGCTACGGTAGATGGGAGGACGAACGGATGCTTGTTCTGGGCTCCTGGGACCACGCTGAGTACAGCCACGCACTCAAACACAGGCGGCAGCAGCTATGGCCGCGGCGGCTACGTGGCCGGCAGAGCAAAGCTCTCGGCCGCGACGGCAAAGCTAGCTAGAGGGAGAAATCGACACGAGCAGTAGAGGGGAATGACGGAGATGCTCACTTCGAAGTCATAGAGAAGGTCGGCGGCTCGAGGAGGCTCTGGAGTCGACAGGCCGGCGGTCGCGATCTCTGGTGCTCGAGCTTGAAGATGACGGCAGAGAGGGTGTTCTGGGGCGCTCCATGGTGCGTGGCTCGACGTAGAGGACAGGGGCGTCGAGGCGAAGCTCTTGGGCATGTCGAGGGGACGAGGGGAAGGCGGTGGCTGCGACAATGAGGATGTTGCAGTCATGGTGGTCTCGGCCATGGCGGGGACCGAACAAGGAGGAGCGAGGGGGAGGTGTGGGGGACGTCTGCTCGATCCGGACGTCTCCCGTGAGTTTGTCCTACTCGCCAGCACGGCAGGGAGACAGGGAGGTGGCATGGCATGCGGGCGCACACCGCGCTGTCTCGCCTCTGCTAGTAGGCAGAGGTTGATGACGACTGGCAAAGGGGAGGTGGGCTGAGCCGCTAGCGCTGGGCCAAGTGGGCGCCAGGTAAGCCACAAGCACCTCTCTCTCTCCTTTTATTTATGTTTTCTATTTTCTGTCTTTGTTTTTTTTAATAAAATACTAAACCACTTTATAAAATCCTGAAATAAATTGTGGGCACATACTCGATTATTCCCAACAGCCCTCAAATATTTTCAGAATTATTAGAGCATTTAAAACATTTATATAATTTAAATGCCCCAATTCAAATACAATATGAGTTAATTCGAAATTCCAGAATGTCATAGAAATATGTTCATCATTTTTGGCAGAGGTTTTCACCTTAATCAAAAATCATGAACTTTTCTGGAGGGCATTTTGGTTCATTCAGAAGATTTGAATTTGAACCTAGTTGAATTTCAGCTGGTTCTAGGGTTTGAGCATCCCCATTTCAAATTCATTTAAACTCAAACATGATGCATGGATGCAAATGCAACTAATTACAAGCAATACTCTAGGGCTGTGACAACTCACCCCCACTAAACGAGAATCTCGTCCCGAGATTCAAGATGTGAGGTAGGAAGACAGAGGGGACACTAAATCTCACAAACTTCCTGATCCAAGTTGCACCTCATAAGAACGTTGATTCGATCATCATCTTTGTCTCAACGTCTTGCTCTGAGAACTCCATCTAACAAGACAACGAGAAGAAAGGGAAAACTCTAGAAAAACTCAAGATCAACTCATGGAGTGAGACATTGAAACATCTCTCGAACTGAGACACAAAACACACATCAGAGATGATGGTAAGGATCTTATGATGAAGGTTTAATTTGGTAGACGAGAATTCCACGCTTGAAAAGATGGTGCACTAGTTTCAGAGTAGCGAGGAGTTAATTGTCCTTCATACCATAACGGGGCACCTTAGAGGAGGTGATTCGTAGAATTATTCCCTAAAGTGGCAAAAAGAATTACTTTTTATCCATAGACCATTGAAACTCTTCATACTAGTCTAAGGCAATTCAGAATGCATCATTTTAAGGAGTTCGAAAGAATGACATACTTGGACTAGGACGGACGATGTGGACTACCTTGTTGGAGACAACGTAATGGATGGTTTTGCTTATCATCGGAAATGGATGGGACCCATGGTAAGTCCACTTTTGAAGATGATCCTAGACAACAATTTACTAAGAAGGTAGACCATAATAAAATGGCACAAAGACGGGTGCAAGCTGGGAACAAAATGAAAATGTTGGGAATGATTCTAGTAATTGGGGAAAACTCAATAGTCGAGAGTGATTCCACTGTTTGAATGGTTATAGCATAATCGAAGAAACTGAGAGCAAATCCAAATTAATGCTGACAATAAAACCTAGAGGTTGCCCATGCTCTCAAGGACTTGAGCATTTCCATACTCATCATGGTCTTACCAACATTCGTGTCGAGGATCCTGGCAACACATCATACTACCATGATGAATAGTGATGGACGATGCAGATGCAAAGGAAGGCAACACTTTCTCAGATTTTTCCTTAGCAATGCCAAGGAACAAAACTGGATGATTGACCGAGAGACATTTATCACTCCGCTTCTAATGTTCTCCTTGATGTACTAGATACCACGATCATACTTAAAAGTATTAACATGGCCATCAAGTGTAGGTCGGACTTTGGAAACACAATGCATCCATAAGGAACAACTTCTAGAATAAGTCATAGAAAATCCTCATAGGAGAGTGACCAAATGTCTTAATCAAGATGCTACAATAATAGATCTTCCAGCTAGGTGCGTCCACTTTACCGGAACCTATATCATAGTTCTTGGGAGAAGTTCCAATGAGATTCAAATCTGGTTGGTAACAGAATGCTTCAGATAGCATGTCTGGAAAGAAAATTTGCAATACAAGCCGATGAGATGACGTTGCGAGATTCTCAGGAAATGGACTATGGCAGTAAACTCCAAAATATGAGTTGGTTCTACTACACACGTGTGAACACGATGTCCCAGACAAGCATGAACACATAGTAGTCTTACAACAAACACTACCGAGTTCCGATGGGGAACCATCATCGAGGATATCAAAGTCCTTGCATAAGGCATGCTCTGAAGAAGGAACTTCTTATCCTTAAACAAATCAATTAGTGGCTTGGTGTGCTAGGAATACATATAGAATGAAGGTTGCAAGTCTCCATACCACATAATACTTCGCACATATGCATGACTGACTTGAGATGATTCCAGAGGAAGCAATATTGAACTTTCTCGATTCACGGCAGCAACTTGCGCCAAATGCACATGAACTTAGAGGAAGTCACTTCTTTCATCATGAATTGTACTTCATGGGTTAACACGAAGATAATGTTTAAGAAAATTTCAAACACTAGCTTTAGTGTTCAACATGAATCATGGAGAGGATAAACATGTTGTCGATGGGCTCGACAACAATTCATCGAGGTTTCCATACAAATGGAATTCCACAATCTTGGAAACAAGGTGATAGCATTGGTCAGACCCAAAAGATATAATGGTGTATGCTCGAGGAAACAACCACAGGTAAGACAACATTACAAACATCGTTGGTTCTGATTTGATCTGACGATAGCCCATACTCAAATCAAGGATTGGATTGGACAATAGCGCCGACAATTGATCACGAGGATCAATCAATAAAGATATCGTCTCTCTTCAACACACACATACAAAGGGTTATCCCTTTGGAATGAACTAACTCGGATAAAGCTTTTATCTTCGAACTCTCCAAGTTGTTATGTAGCTTAACCAACTAGCTCAGGGGTATCCAACACATATTCTTGGAGAAGGGGTGGTTTACAAGAAACCAACTTGATCATGAGCTCAGCATAACAGTCAGGGGACAACCTGGTGATACTTCTGAGAAGATAATCAGAAAATCAGAACCACCGATATGTTATTAACCTCGAAAACAATCTTGCTTTTCAGGGCAAGACGATATGATCAAATGAGCGAGAGATTGGCACAATCCCAACTCATTGATCGAAGTGTGCACGAGAAATATGGACTAGGAAGCACGATCAATCTTAGAATGATAATTCAATAACCAACACGCCAAGAATGAGATTATTGTCCATTAACTACCAACCAACGGCGTTGCTAGGAGTATTGATTTCGCACATCACAGTTCACTTGTCGGCATTCAAGTCACAACAACACGGAACCGAGGAATGAATAATGATGGCAAGAAGTATCACTAAATAAAGAATTCATAAGAAGTGGTGCAATTCTCATGAAATTCTTGACATAAGATGGTAATACTCCAGGGTAGAACAGAACAAAAGTTGGATTGGCATTTTGATCTGCAGGATACAAGTACTTTGACCCAATCCTAGAAATGGATGAGGTACTGGAGTTTGTTTCTCCTAGTCATTCTGAACTAGAACGGCTTGACGGGCTACAAGAATAATAGGCGTCGATGAACACGAATGCACAACTATTCCTGACTATCAATTGATAGACTAGGGTCGGAATACAACTGAGGAGGGTCAACTCAAGGAACATATAACTTTCTGAGTTGTGGATGCATAGATTAGTATGTCGAACCAAGTTCAACAAGTTTCTTCCAGATAATCCATGCAGAGAGGTAGGACTGGCAGAGTCACAATATAGAATGTGGAACTCATCGAGAGTACTCTTGTTGTGATCTTTTGGTTCAAGAACTTCTGCCATAAGCAGTTCATGGTATTTGGAAGAACGAAATACCACGGACCTCGAGGACTATCACAAAGGTTACTAATATCCTAAAGGAACTAGCAAACACTATCAACATGAAGTAAGTAGGGTGAATCTCAGGTTCAATAACCCAGGAATAGAATGCCTACTAACTAAGTGGCATCACGGGATGCTTTCGAGAATGATGGCCAGAATCATCACACTGGGAACACAAAACATGGCTAGATTACTAGGTGATCCTCTAAGACACCTAGGGTCATAATAACAGCTCCAACATATATGTCGAGGCAACGGAGTACCTCAACTTGGCGATTAGTGTGGTTAATCTGGCCCAAAGGAACATCAGGACGTGAACAAGGAATTTTCAAATGCATCAGACTATTTAGAAACCTGGGATGACTCGGACAACATAACGGCTGTAAGTGCTCAAAGATTTGAGACATCCTACAAAAATGGTGGCATAACCACTCAACATCGCAATATCAAGGTTCTGAGGCCAGCTATGAACACACAGGAGTAGTGGGAACTGAACTGAGGCTTGAAAATATCAATCCTATAAGTCTACGGATTAGTAACATGTGATCCTGATGGGTAGATGAGAAAGCCTAGTTTCTTAACCCCCGTAGAAGAGAAGAGGATGACTCAGATCAGAAGGGCATAAGGTAAAGGAGTAGAAAGAGCCTTACGTTCCCTTCCACAATAAATTCCCTTATATAACTAAAGCATTTCTAGACAAGACTTCGACCAGTTTGGCTTCGTAGTCCTACAGGAAGTCAGGCTCTGATACCAAAGCTGTCAGGACCCCGATCCTAAGTCACACCGATCTACCATGTAACACATCATATCACTTTTTGGCCTCACACACGGTATTCCAACGGGTGCCACCTAACCTAGCCCGGGACCGTCTGCACCTTTTGGCTCACCTATATGACAGTGTCGCTAGCATCCATATGATAGAGAACCCGGGCCGACATGACTAGTCATAAACCCGAAGTGGCAATAACTTACAGGGACGGGCATACATGACCCAGCAGCGAACGTGTCGGTCATCAACATATGAACCCAAGTCGTAGCAAGCTACAAGGACTTAAAGGAACAACGCGTGACATTTCCCTGAAGGGACACACACAGGAACGAAGAAGGACACATGCCGGCCAGCCTAAGTGTTCCGGAGCAGTAGCAAGCTACCATGGTTCAGTGGAAGCACTAGGAGACATTTCCCCATAAGAGAGGCTACTAAGAATAAATAACTAGGTTATCAGATCCCACACATAGCAATACATGTTACACATACGCATAACATACAAGTATGTGTTGTACAACATGGCATCACAACATAACTCAACAACTCAAATAGATAAAGGCCCAGAAGAGCCACATAGCATTTATTACAAACATGGGTCACATGACCCAACATACAGAGCATACAAGCAACGGAAGCATAACATGTCTGAGTACAGACAACTACAAAAGAAAAAGGCTGAGAAGCCTGACTATCTACAAGACCCTCCCAAGGGTACAAGATCGTAGCTGAGGTAACAAGCTAAACGTCGAAGTCCACGCGGAACTACTGGTGAGACGGAAGTCTCTCTACAAAACATAAATTAAGCAAACGTGAGTACAAATGTACCCAGCAAGACTTACATCAGAGCTATCTACATATGCATCAATATCAACAAAGGGGGTGGTGGAGTTTAACTGCAGCATGCCAGCTTTGACTCAGTGGCTATCATGTACTATGACCGCTAGTAACTCTTTTGAGGTGGCGCACGAGTCCACATATTCACCATATCAATACACCACTATGGATCCACTCCCGCCTCCCTCTGAGAAGGCCATCCATAGCACTCACGCTTATCTTGCTGCGTTTTAGAGTATCCACTTTCACTTGTCTATGAACCGTATAAGCAACCAAGTAGTCCATTACATTACCGACGCCGGCTATTCGAATAGTTTTGTTACCCTGCAGGGGTGTTGCCATGGAATTGTCACGGCAGATGTCCTAGTGTGAGGACTTAGTCATGAGGCCAACGCATCTATGTGGTAGCTTGAGAGGGGTTGAGCGAAATCGAGAAACGCAACACAAGACAAGGATTTAGACAGCTTCGGGCCCCGGGAAACATCATCCGGTAACCACCCTACATGTTGTTTGTGGCTAGGTCTCATTATCATCACGAGGGAGTCGCCGTAAACTGGCTCTCCTAATTATGTCTAGCCCTAAGATTATTTCTCTTGCTTGTCCCTCTTTGGGGAGCCCTACCCCTCCTTATATAAGTTGAAGGGGCGGGTTACATCTAGAGTCCAACTCGGACTTAAGACTTAACTGTTCTGACTTCTCTTCATGGGCTTCTTAACATCTTGGGCTTCATAACGTCTCGGGCTTCATAACCCATGGCAACCCAGTTATCACTGTCTTTCGGGTTATGACTGGTGCCGGTTTATGATGGTCTGCCAGTTTATGATGGTCTGCCGGTTTATGATTGTCTGCTGAGTTATCATCTGACTTAACTCCTGTCGGGTTATCATCTGACTTAACTCCTAGCGGTTTACCAAATACCAGCCGGGTTATAACTCTGGCCGGGTCATACCACGGGGTTTATCCCCGACATTAGCCCCCAGTTTAATTTGGATTTATCCATGTTAAACTGATCCTGATCATCCTTAAGTCCTTGTCATTTCCTTCCTGTGGGAAGTCTGGGTCAATATACCAACTTCATAATCAATTTGCTGACATTGGTTTGCCATAGAGAAATATTGTGAAGAATAACTCCTTTGACTCAGCTCCCAATGCTTAACAAACATATTGGCCTTTGAAATACTCATCTGATCTTCAGCCGGTTTAAGGATGTAGAACTTGCCGGTTTATAAATATTGATGGCACCGGGTCATAATTGTAGTTAACATCAAGCTTGAAAATATACCTCTTATATGCCTATCACTTGTAGCCCCCAAGTCTTAAGAAGGTAGCGTAGCAACAGCTTAAGACTTGCTTTAATATAAATGTCACAACCTTGAAGAAATCCGGTTTGGTCATCTCCGTCATCAGTCATAAACTGAGTATTCCACATATGTAGCCCCCAAGTGCTGGGTTGTCATGCTTGCAGTAACCTGGGACTTGAAATTGCCTTATGCTCATAAAAACTTCAACCAGTGTAACCCCCAAGGGCCGGGTCATTATGCAATAATGAGCAGGGACTTTATAAATATAATCATGTAGATTTGAGAAGCAATGTGTAGTCCCCAAGGGCCGGCTAAGTAAGATATATATATATATATATATATATCATTGAGAATAATATTATATGATGTAACCCCCATCATGGGGCTTGAACCCACGTCCACAAGGTTGAGAGCTTTGTGCTTTACCAACTAAGCAGTGGATCCTTCACTATAATGGATAAAAACTTATGTACCTTGAATTGTTGACATGAGCAATTGGTATCCCCCAAGGGCCGGCTCATTACGATGTGATGAGTCGGGTCTTCAATAAGGTGAGCAAACAATGACTTTGCATTAGCCCCCAAGTGTCATGGTGCATGCTTGCAGTGACATGAAACTTGCATATTTGATGTGATCTTAACTTGAATAATGTAGCCCCCAAGTGCCGGGTCGTAAGCCTGCAGCGACTCGGGACTATTCCTTGAATTGTAGAATAAATCATATTCATTGATAATATAATAGCCATTGCGCTAAAGCGACTTTGAGAACCTTAATCATAATACTGGTTATTGATAACCATAATAAAAATCCAGCCATATTGGCTATTAAAGATTTGAATAATATAACCAATGATTTATAAGCGCATGATTCCAATGGCGGAATCCAAATATATACTTGCGACTTATAGTCGAAACCAGGCCGGGTCAATAAGCACCGGATTATAACTGATCATCTACTGACAACTTGTAGTTGAAAGCCAAGCCGGGTCAATAAACGTCGGTTTATCAAAAACATCAAAGGAGAAAACACTTGGCAAAAATAAAAGCATATAAAAACTTGTAGTCGAGGCTTTTCACGGGCTGCCAGGCCCAAAATTCGACGCTTTTCATGGGCTGCCAGGCCGCTGAGTTAAACCATTTTACAAAGCCTTTTTAAGATGGACCTCAATCTTTAACCAATCGTTGTTTTAACTTTGACAAGTTCAGGGTCTTATGAGATTGACTTGTCAAAGTTTGGAAGGTCATACCAGGTTTACCTGGACGGAGTGACTTACTTAAAAAAGGCAGGCTAACCCGGGGTTTTAGGTGTATACACCAGGCTTCCAAGCCGTGGCTTGATAGCCTATTACAAGTGTAGATTCTTTGTTCATTGCGATAGCAAAGAATCCCCAAGCAATATTTTGAGCTGTGCTCAGTGGGTGCCTATGTTTGAGTTGTTCTTTTGCAACACTCTCTTTGGCCCCTAAGTAATTTTCTTTTGGTCTTGAGCCGATCAAGAGGTGTAGCTATGGTTTGAATACAACCAAGCCCCCAAGAGATTTTCTTGGTGGCCTTGCGCCGATCAAGAGGTGTAGCTATGGTTCGAATACGACCAAGCCCCCAAGTGATATATATATATATATATATATATATATATATATATATATATATATATATATATACAGGACATGGCTATTCTGTTACCATCTCGTACTATGTAGACCGCATCTGGTTTTTTACATCAGCTGATCAACCCGAACTGACATCGAACAAAAAGTCCCACCCACCTGCCGACCAGCCCGCCCACCACCTCCTCCCTCAGCCTCCCGGCGCCGTCTGGCCACCCACCTGCCTCGGCTCAAGACCGCCTCGCCCCACCTCCCCACAGCTCCCGGCTCCGCCTGCCCCCCACCTCCTCCCCGCATCCTGGCGCCGCCCCGCCCCCACTTCCTCCCTCGCTCCCGGCGCCACCCCTTGCTTCCACTCAACACCGTCGCTTGCTACGTCTTGAGCTTGCGTTGGTTTTCCTCGAAGAGGAGAGGGTGATGCAGCAAAGTGTAGCGTAAGTATTTCCCTCAGTTTTGAGAACCAAGGTATCAATCCAAGAGGAGGCTCCTCAAAAGTCCCACGCACCTACACAAACAAAGCGAGAACTCGCAACCAACGCAATAAAGGGGTTGTTAATCCCTTCACGGCCACTTGCGAAAGTGAGATCTGATAAAGATAGTATGATAAGATAAATATATTTTTGGTATTTTATAATATAGATGCAAAAAAGTAAAGATGCAAATAAAAGTAGATTGGAAGAAAATATGATAAAGGATAGACCCGGGGGCCATAGGTTTCACTAGAGGCTTCTCTCAAGATAGCATAAGTATTATGGTGGGTGAACAAATTACTGTCGAGCAATTGATAGAAAAGCGCATAGTTATGAGATTATCTAGGCATGATCATGTCTATAGGCATCACGTCCATAACAAGTAGACCGAATCCTCGCGCATCTACTACTATTACTCCACACATCGACCACCATCCAAAGATGCATCTAGAGTATTAAGTTCATAAGAACGAGTAACACTTTAAGCAAGATGACATGATGTAGAGGGATAAACTCATGCAATATGATATAAACCCCATCTTGTTATCCTCCATGGCAACAATACAATACGTGCCTTGCAACCCTTTACATCGGTAAGGACACCGCAAGATTGAACCCAAAGCTAAGCACTTCTCCCATGGCAAGAAAGGTCAATCTAGTAGGACAAACTAAACCGATAATTCGAAGAGACTTGCAAAGATAACTTAATCATACATAAAAGAATTCAGAGAAGATTCAAATATTATTCATAGATAAACTTGATCATAAACCCACAATTCATCGGATCTCGACAAACACACCGCAAAAAGAGATTACATCGAATAGATCTCCACAAGAGAGGGGAGAACATTGTATTGAGATCCAAAAAGAGAAGAAGCCATCTAGCTAATAACTATGGACCCGTAGGTCTATGGTAAACTACTCACAACTCATCGGAGGGGCATGGATGTTGATGTAGAGGCCCTCCGTGCTTGATTCCCCCTCCGGCAGAGTGTCGGCGAAGGCTCCAAGATGGAATCTCGCGGATACATAAGGTTACGGTGGTGGAAATTGTGTTTCGTGGTGCCCCTGGATGTTTTTGGGGTACGTAGGTATATCTAGGAAGAAGAAGTACGTCGGTGACCGCCCGAGGGGCCCACGAGACAGGGGGCACGCCTTATAGGAGGGGCGCGCCCTCCTATCTCGTGGAGGCTCCGGTTGCTTCTTGACTTGCACTCCAAGTTCTCTGGGTCACGTTCGGTGAGAAAATCACATTCCCCGAAGGTTTCATTCCGTTTGATATTCCTTTTCTTCGAAATACTGAAATAGGCAAAAAACAGCAATTCTGGGTTGGGCCTCCGGTTAGTAGGTTAGTCCCAAAAATGATATAAAAGTGGAAAATAAAGCCCAATATGGTCCAAAACAGTAGATAAAGTAGCATGGAGCAATCAAAATTATAGATACGTTGGAGACGTATCGGGCATCCCCAAGCTTAATTCCTGCTCGTCCTCGAGTAGGTAAATGATAAAAAGAGAATTTTTATGCGGAGTGATACTTTGGCATAATTTCAATGTAAATCTTCTTGATTGTGGTATGAATATTCAGATCCGAAAGATTCAAGACAAAAGTTCATATTGACATAAAAATAATAATACTTCAAGCATACTAACTAAGCAATTATGTCTTCTCAAAATAACATGGCCAAAGAAAGTTATCCCTACAAAATCATATAGTCCGGCTATGCTCCATCTTCCCCACACAAAATATTTAAATCATGCACATCCCCGATGACAAGCCAAGCAATTGTTTCATACTTTAACATTTTCAATCTTCACGCAATTCATGAGCGTGAGCCATGGATATAGCACTATATGTGGAATAGAATGGTGGTTGTGGAGAAGACAAAAAGGGAGAAGATAGTCTCACATCAACTAGGCGTATCAACGGGCTATGGAGATGCCCATCAATAGATATCAATGTGAGTGAGTAGGGATTGCCATGCAACTGATGCACTAGAGCTATAAGTATATGAAAGCTCAACAAAAGATACTAAGTGGGTGTGCATCCAACTCGCTTGCTCACGAAGACCTTGGGCATTTGAGGAAGCCCATCATTGGAATATACAAGCCAAGTTCTATAATGAAAAATTCCCACTAGTATATGAAAGTGACAAAATGAGAGACTCTCTATCATGAAGATCTTGGTGCTACTTTGAAGCACAAGTGTGGTAAAAGGATAGTAATATTGCCCCTTCTCTCTTATTCTCTCTTTTTTGGCCTTTTCTCTTTTTTTATGGCCTCTTTTTTTTCTTCTCTTTTTTTTTGTCCGGAGTCTCATCCCGACTTGTGGGGGAATCATAGTCTCCATCATCCTTTCCTCACTTGGGACAATGCTCTAATAATGATGATCATCACACTTTTATTTTTCTTACAACTCAACAATTACAACTCGATTCTTAGAACAAAGTATGACTCTATATGAATGCCTCCGGTGATGTACCGGGATGTGCAATGAATCAAGAGTGACATGTATGAAAGAATTATGAACGGTGGCTTTGCCACAAATACGATGTCAACTACATGATCATGCTAGCAATATGACAATGATGGAGCGTGTCATAATAAACGGAACGGTGGAAAGTTTCATGGAAATATATCTCGGAATGGCTATGGAAATGCCATGGTAGGTAGGTATGGTGGCTGTTTTGAGGAAGATATATGGTGGGTGTATGATAACGGCGAAAAGTGCGCGGTATTAGAGAGGCTAGCAATGGTGGAAGGATGGGAAAAAGTGTGTATGATCCATGGACTCAACATTAGTCATAAAGAACTCATATACTTATTGCAAAAATCTATAAGTTATCAAAGCAAAGTATTGCGCGCATGCTCCTAGGGGGATATATTGGTAGGAAAAGACCATCGCTCGTCCCCGACCGCCACTCATAAGGAAGACAATCAATAAATAAATCATGCTCCGAGTTCATCACATAACGGTTCACCATACGTGCATGCTACGGGAATCACAAACTTCAACACAAGTATTCTTTAAATTCACAACTACTCAACTAGCATGACTCTAATATCATCATCTTCATATCTCAAAACAATTATCAAGCATCAAACTTTTCTTAGTATTCAACGCACTCAAAAGAAAGTTTCACATATCTTGAATACCAAGTATATTAATATTTAAGCAAATTACCATGCTATTAACGACTCTCAAAATAATCCAAGTGAAGCATGAGAGATCAATAGTTTCTTTAAAACAAATATACCACCGTTCTCTAAAAGATCTAAGTGAAGCACTAGAGGAAAAATTATCACGCTCAAAAGATATAAGTGAAGCACTAGAGCAAAAATTATCAAGCTCAAAAGATATAAGTGAAGCACATAGAGTATTCTATCAAATTCCAATTTATGTATGGCTCTCTCAAAAGGTGTGTACAGCAAGGATGATTGTGGTAAACTAAAAAGCAAAGACTAACATAATACACGACGCTCCAAGCAAAACACTTATCATGTGGTGAATAAAAATATAGCCCCAAGTAAAGTTACCAATGAACGAAGGCGAAGAGGGATGCCTTCCGGCATCCCCAAGCTTAGGATTTTGGCTATTCTTGAATATCTTGGGGTGCCATGGGAATCCCCAAGCTTAGGCTCTTGCCACCCTTTATTCCATAGTCCATAAAAGCTTTACCCAAAACTTGAAAACTTCACAACACAAAACTCAATAGAAATATCGTGAGCTCCGTTAGATAAAGAAAACAAAATACTACTTTAAGGTACTGTAATGAACTCATTCTTTATTTATATTGGTGTTAAACCTACTGTATTCCAACTTCTCTATCGATTATAAATTATTTTACTAGCCATAGATTCATCAAATAAGCAAACAACACACGAAAAACAGAATCTGCCAAAAACAGAACAGTCTGTAGTAATCTGTAACTAACGCAAACTTCTGGAACTCCAAAAAATCTACCAAAATTAGACGACCTAGACAATTTGTTTATTGATCAGCAGCAATTGGAATCACTATTTTATCACGTTCTGGTGATTTTTAACAATTCGGGCACTGAGCACAAAGTTTCTGGAAATTACAGCAAGATCAAATAACTATCATCCAAGAAGATCCAATAGGTTTAACTTGGCACAAACACTAATTAAAAGATAAAACCATATCTAAACAGAGGCTAGATGGATTATTTATTAAATAACAGCAAGGTAAAATATTGGGTTTTCTCCCAACAAGCGCTTTTATTTAAAGCCTTTTTAGCTAGGCATTGAGATTTCAATGATGCTCACATGAAAGACAAGAATTGAAGCACATACATGCTTCGAGATAGGAGTACCACATACATGCTTCGAGATAGCATTGACATGGTCTTTAAGCAAAGTTCGGACTTTGGACACACAAGGCATCCATCATGAACAACTCATAGAATAAGTCCTATGATTTCCTCATGAAAGAATGGTTAACCTTGCTAAAAGAAATTATAGCAGTAGGTCCTCCGGCCAGGTGTGCTAGGCATGACATCACCTTGCCGGATCATAAAAGACCAGTGTTATAACTCTTGGATATATGTTCCAACCATCATATCTGACCGAGGTGAGATCTGATTGGTGTCAGGATACCATAGACTCATGATGCCTGAGAAGGAAGGGGTGCAACTCAATTTGACGAGATGGTGTTGCAAGATTCTCGGGAAATGAAATATGGAAGCAAGTTCTGAATCATAGTTCATCATTAAACAAGGAGAGGATGAGAAGGTGGCTGATGAACTTAGCGACAATTCATTGAGATTTCCAAAAGATGGATCCCCACAATTAGGTGAACAAGGAGATAACATTTGTCAGATCAAATGATATAATGATGTATGCTTGAGGAAAACATACACAATTTAAACATTGGTTGAAACGTGCACCCGACATATGGGCTTAGGTAGCACGATCAATGTTTGAATGGTGATTCGATATCCAATACACAAAGAATGTAACTATCGTTCATTAACTTACAAGCAATAGGTTGCTAGAAGTACAGAATCAAAACAACACCGTTCACTTGTTGGTATCCCGGTTAGAATCAACACGGGGACCAAGAAATGAACGAACATGGCGAGAAGTATTTCTATGTCAAGAATTCTCAAGAGGTGGAACAAATCTCAGAACATTCTTGACATAAAAGATGGTAATACTCCAAGGTAAAGAAGAACAATTGTTGGATAGCAAGGAACTCAAGGTATAACACCAAACATGAACAAGCTTGTGTTGGTGGGAAGGCAATAAAGTGGTCGATGATAATACAATTAATCGAGGGCAAGGATGGTATTTCTCATCATGAATTCAATTGATATCCTGGAAGAGCTCAAAATGTTGATGATGATCACGACACAATTGTCGAGAGATTTCACGAAGAAGCAATCGAACAGCGACGACATCAAGAAAAAGCAATGGTGAAGCGAAGGGTCATTGGGACCATGGGTACGACACAAACTCGAAATCAAGCTTGATGTTCAAGGTGAAATGATATGATGAGGAAAATGGACGTAAGGATAGCTCATCGTCAAAATTTGTGCTTCGGGAAGGACCAGGTAGCATAGTTAAAATTTAGCACGCTAATGATATAGCCGATCATGCTAGGATTGACTTAAATGATTATTAACTCATAAGCAACAAAAATTACTTAGAGTTATGGAATCAGAGTGCGGAATAGATTCACTTATCGATGTTCTCGGTTGACGACAACCCAGAACCCGTGGAGTCACTATGACGGGGAAGGGTACCACTTCATCAGAAATTCATAGAATGAAGTGCAATGGGTTGATATCCTCGAGATACCAGGGGGTAATACTGAAGGTAGAACAAAATAGATGTTGGATTGGGTATTGCTCTGCAGAAGTCAAGTGCTTAAACTTGCACGAGAAATGGTATTTAAAGGAGAACATGGTCGGAACCACGATTGCAAAAGGCCAGATCCCAGATATAAGATGAACTTATACCAAGGGAATACTTAATTTAAGAGAAGCTTTCATGATAAGTTCTACATCGTGTCCATGGGCAGGAACACAAAGTTCAAGGTCGACTCCCACTTCTCCAATGCATGACCATCCATTCACTTCTTGTTATCGAAGTTGTAGTGTTGAAAAGTTATCTGACGTAGTGGTAGTAGTGTATAACCCGTATAACTTTCGGGTTCACACAGATTAGGGAAGGCATAGGTTCAACCCAACGGGGCTTCTTAGGAACATATACCACAAGCTTCAAGAGTAAATATCACCAGCTCGAAAGCAGAGCATGGTTGACAAAAGGAGAGGATACAATTTACCAAAAGCATTATGTATCGGAGAAAGAACTCACAAGGTGATTAATTATGAAGGACACTGTCGGATAATAATCCAACAGTGGATATGGCGATCCACAATGGAGTTGATGTGAGTATCGATACCCAATCAGAGGAAGAAAGAATGCAAATGCATCAGTTTATAGAACATCTAAATAATTCAACGTTTAAATAACAAAGGAATTATGATTTTCAAATCAAGGGATCAGGAGCAAACGCTCTGATCAAGGATGGATAAGTTGAATAGACATAGGGGTACAATCGATGGCAATCTGATTGGCCGAGAACCAGCTCATGTTCGAAAGATGTCTTAGTCGGAAAGATAATTTATAAGGATCAACTGATGATTGCGTGCATTCGCAACATATTGAGTCAAGGGACGCAAAATGATAGTGACAAAAGATGCCAATAAGATTACTAGACTTATGGTATTAACCAGAATGCAAGCAAGCAAGAATTTTAAGAGCAACAGGCTACTCAGGGTTTTTGGAAGGTCGAATGGCACTTCGAAGACTTTTGTGAAACACCGAACAATCGGGATGAGCGGATACTCGATAAGTGCGAGGAATTATCCGTAGGGGGTATTCATTAGGCAAGAACTACAGGGCAGTAAGCTCAAAGGATTCTCGAAACAACGGAGAGCAGTTCGGGGCATCTTGTAATAACAAGATCAATGAGATTGAATGTAGGCAAGTGTGTTCATTTATCCATACAGATAATAGTGGTAGGGAATTTGCAAAAGCGGTCGGCACAAGCATCTCGGGGAAACAACGAATAGCATCTTCGGAACCTTCTGGTGCAGCAGGCGATCAATGTAATAAGGGGCTCTCCGGGAGGAAGTAGTTACGAGAACCTAGAGTCAGATTTAGTAAAATCATTTAACCCGAATAGAAGAGAGATCAGAGTCCCAGAGTATAGATCAAGGAATAAAAGATCCTAATACCACCCAATGGCGACGTGGGCCCGTAAGGCACACAACCATGTTAGTAAAAGTTTTGTAATGTCTAGACTCGACTTCGGCCAAGAAGTGTGGAAGGGGATTCCTACAGCAAATGGCTCTGGTACCAACTTGTGACGCCCCGATTCAATCAGACACTAATCATACACGCATAACGCAGTAATGATCAAGATCGAGGACTCACGGAAGATATCACAACACAACTCTAAAATAAAAATAAGTCATACAAGCATCATAATACAAGCCGAGGGCCTCGGGGCTCGAATACAAGTGCTCGATCATAGACGAGTCACGGAAGCAACAATATCTGAGTACGGACATAAGTTAAACAAGTCTCGCCTTAAGAAGGCTAGCACAAACCGGGATACAGATCGAAGAGGCGCAGGCCTCCCGCCTGGGATCCTCCTAACTACTCACGGTCGCCGTCGGTGGGCTGCACGTAGTAGTAGGCACCTCCGGTAGTAGTCGCCGTCGACAGTGGCGTCTGGCTCTGGCTCCGGCATCCGTTACGACAACCAGGTAGAAAGGAAAGGGGAAAAAATGGGGAGAAAGCAACCGTGAGTACTCATCCAAAGTACTGCAAGCAAGGAGCTACACTACATATGCATGGGTATATGTGTAAAGGGCCATATCGGTGGACCGAATCTGCAGAATGCCGTAATAAGAGGGGATAGCTAATCACAGTCAAGACTACGCTCGCAACATCCTTCTTGCAAAGATGTAGAAGAGAGTAGATCAAGTCCTCCAAGTAGCATCGCATAGCATAATCCTACCGGCAATCCCTCCTCGTCATACTCGTTAGAGAGTGATCACCGGGTTGTATCTCGCACTTGGAAGGGTGTGTTTATTAAGTATCCGGTTCTAGTTGTCATAAGGTCAAGGTACAACTCCAAGTCGTCCTATTACCGAAGATCACAGCTATTCGAATAGATTAACTTCCCTGCAGGGGTGCACCACATAACCCAAGACGCTTGATCCCATTTGGCCGGACACACTTTTCTGGGTCATGCCGTGCGGAAGATCAACACGTCGCAGTCCCACCTAGGCCAACAGAGAGGTCAAAGACGCCGGTCTAAACCTAAGCGCCACAGTGCAGGGCCCATCGCCTTAGCACACTGCAAGACGCTGCATGGGCGGCAAGCGTAACTAGCTCCCTTAATACAAGAGCAGGCTTACGTTCCAAACCGGCGCGCGCCGCTCAGTCGCTGACGTCACTAAGGCTTCGGCTGATACCACGACGCCGAGTGCCCATATCTTTCCCACGTAGTTGGTTAGTGCGTATAGACCAAATGGCGGACTCGGATCAAATACCAAGATCTCGTTAAGCGTGTTAATGATGTAACCGCGGACGCCGACCGAGGCAGCCCACCTCTCGCCTAGGTGGTCTCAACCTGCCCTGCCGCTCGCCACTAAGATCCACACACAGAGGGCCGTTGGGACAAAGGTCCTTTCAGCCCCAATCAAGTGAATCACTCATGGTGCTCCACAAGCCGATTCGACTTTAGTCACCACATGTATCATGTATAAAGTATATAGTATATACCCGTGATCACCTCCCAAGTGATCACAACCCGATAGTATAGCACAGAGACGGACAAGAATGTAGGGCCACCGATGGAATACTAGCATCCTAGACTAAGCATGTAGGATTGCAGTAAAGGTAACAACGAGTAGCAAGGACAAAGCTATGCATCGTGATAGGAATAACGGAAAGCAAGAATATGCTACACTACTCTAATGCAAGCAGTATAGAGAAGAATAGGCGATATCCGTGATCAAGGGGGCTTGCCTGGTTGGTCCGGCAAGAGAGAGGGTCGTCAACACCGTAGTCGTCTTTGGGTAGCAAGGCGTCGGTCTCGGTGTCTAGAGGAAGAAGAGGGGGAAGAAAAAATGAATACAATGCAAACAGATGCATAACGGTGCATGACAAAGCAATGTGTGATGCTAGGCGTGCCCTAATGCGGTATGAAGTGATACCGGTGAAGGGGGGAAAACATCCGGGAAAGTATTCCCTGGTGTTTCGCGTTTTTGGACAAATGAACCGGAGGGGGAAAGTTGCAAGTTCACTATGCTAGGGATGTGTGGCGGACGAACGGGATGCGTATCCGGATTCGTCTCGTCGTTCTGAGCAACTTTCATGTACAACGTATTTTCATCCGAGTTATAGATTATTTTATATTAATTTTCAAAGTTTTTAAATGATTTCCTAATTTCTGGATTTAATTTAATTCGAAATTAAATTAATATTAAATGCTATGGGTACACAGGAAGTGTACCTAGCCATATGCAACAGAGGCTGGCATGGGGCCCAGTTGACTTGGTCAACTCGCCTACCAAGCAGAGGTCGACTCGGTGGGCCGTTGTTGAGTCACAGGAATGCCGCCCCAATCGGGTCAAGGAGAGAGTTCAAGAATATGTTTTATTTAACTTAAACTAATTAGCTAGTGGGCCTAACATGTAAGTGGCTATTAACTTAACAATTTAACCTAGCCATTTTATTTAGTGGTGGGGCCCGTGTGTCATTGACACTGGGTTGTTAGATTAGTTAAATAGATTATTTACGTTTAGGTTAATTAGGGAGGGTTCACATATCAGTGCATGTAGGTGTTCGGGTTAGTGCTAAAATAGGGGTTAGTCATGCGCCACGTCAGCACGTTAATGGCGGTGAGACCGAGCTTGCTGGCGACGTCCGCGCACTTGTTCTGGCGACGGTTTGTGATGCGGCTGGAGCTATAGGTGCGTCGCGAGGAGGCGCGCCCATGGTGGCTGCGGGATGGCCAGTGGCAGGAGGCCGAGGCGTCGGGAGGGCACGCAGGGGGGGCGTCGTGGGCGACAACGGCTGGAAGCGGGCAATGGGCAGGGGCCGGCCAACAGATAAAGGGCAACGTCACGGCCGAACGGGCGACGGGGACAGGGAGAGAGGGAAGTGCTCATGGACGGTGTAGGGGAGTGGCAACGAGCTCGAGGAGGAGGACGGGGACGACGGCAGTCCGGCGAGGTTGGCGAGGTGGAGTAGCTTCGGACGACATCGGGCGACGAGGCGCGGCGTTGAGGTGGTTCCAGGGACGGCGAGCGGCGGCGTTGTCGAGGGCGCCGGCGACGTCGGGACGGCCCCCTCCCGATCCAAATCAGGCAGAGGGGGGACGAGGGAGAGGGAGGGTCGGTGAGGAGGAGGTCGAGGACGGCCTGCCCGGCGGGGAGGCGGCGGTTCCTCGGACACGGGCGTGCCGACGAGGTAGAAGCGGGGCGACGGCGGGCGACGGGGTCGCCTGCCCCCGATCCAGATTGGGGGAAGCGAGGGAGCCGTGGGGGAGAACGAGTGGGGTAGTGGGGGTTGTGCGCTAGGGTTTCAGGGGTGGTGAGGGTTAATAGGCGCAGCTGGGCCGGCCTGGTTGGCCCGACGGCTAGCTGGGCCGAGGCCTAGTGGGGGGGGGGTCCTTCTCTTTTCTTTTTGCTTTGTTTTATTTCTTTTCTTTTTATTTATTCTTTCATGTTTTATTTTTGTTACATTTATTTTAGTTTTAGTAAAATATACACTTAGCACCTAAATTAGTATTTCAACTTAGTCCACGGTCGCAAAAAGTCTAGACCCCAAATAACTTAGTTTGACATTTTATGAATTATAAAAAGGCATTTAGTTAATGGTTTTGCTACTGTTTAAATCATCATAGTTCAATTAAGCATTTTATAAAAGCTCGATTTCTCCACCATAATTACCTTTGCATTTTCTGGCATGATCCGAACATTTTAGTTCATTGTTTGAAAACTTTTTTTGTTTGCTTGATTTTTTTAATTTGGATTCGAATCGGTTTCAAACAAACGCGAGATCGGCAACAGTAATTGAGCTGACGTGGCGTCATTAGGAGAGGTTCACTGTAGCTTAAGTATCCAGGTGTCACAGATGTTGATGTAGAGGCCCTCCGTGCTTGATTCCCCCTCCGCCAGAATGCCGGCGAAGGCTCCAAGATGGGATCTCGCGGATACAGAAGGTTACGGTGGTGGAAATTGCGTTTCGTGGTGCCCCTGGATGTTTTCGGGCTACGTAGGTATATATAGGAAGAAGAAGTACGTCGGTGGCCGCCCGAGGGGCCCACAAGACAGGGGGGCGCGCCCTTTAGGGGGGGGGCGCCCTCCTATCTCGTGGAGGCCCCAGTTGCTTCTTGACTTGCACTCCAAGTTCTCTAAATCACGTTCAGTGAGAAAATCACGTTCCCGAAGGTTTCATTCCATTTGATATTCCTTTTCTTCGAAGTACTGAAATAGGCAAAAAACAGCAATTCTGGGCTGGGCCTCCGGTTAGTAGGTTAGTCCAAAAATGATATAGAAGTGGAAAATAAAGCCCAATATGGTCCAAAACAGTAGATAAAGTAGCATGGAGCAATCAAAAATTATAGATACGTTGGAGACGATCATTCTACCTCGCTTCCGATGCCGGTGCTACCATCACTCGCCGCTTCCCCGCCCCCACTTCCTCCCTCGCTCCCAGCGCCGCCCGCTGCTTCTACCCAACGTCGCTGCCCCCCCCCCCCCGTCTTCCACCCGCCACCGGCGCCGCCCTCACTCCCTGCTTTCCCCCGCCATCGGCGTGCCTCCCTGCTTCCAAGCGCCACCGTTGCCACCCTGCATCCAGCCGTCGCCATCGGGAGCCACCCTAGTGCCAATCGCCGCGACCACCCTACATCCGTGTCGCTGCATCCCGCAGCCACTGTGCGCCATCCAACTTGGCAGTCCAACTGCTTGCTCCATGCTCGGTCGCTCAAGGAGCTGCGTGAAGGTCACCCCGCGCTCCACCTTCCGGACACGCGACCCCGTCGCCGTGCTCCTGCAGCCACCTCCGGGGCGGTGTGCCCGGCCTCCTCTCTCCTCCTGCCACCTCCTAGCGCGCCGTCGAGCACACCCGGCTGCCTCTTCCTCTTGCTTACTCCCACACGAGGCACGCCGCGCCGAGCACGCACTCCGGCCGCCCCCACCGCCGTAAATCGACACACCCGCCTCAGTTTGTTTTTTCAATTCAGTTCAATTCTAAAAAAAATTCTCTCCATCTCTGTAGCTTGTGTGAACTTATAGCTGAGACTCGATGAACTCTGTCCATTTCTACTCTTGAACTGATAGCTAATGATTTTATGAACTAGTAAAAATGTTTTTGCTTCATCTTTGACTCTTGTTCTCTGTTCTTTCACTCTCAAAATTACGTGCATGTGTTGATGCTACTTGCCGATTGCTACTTGACAGAACCATTTTTGTTTTGATTTTGCATTTGTATGACACGAATTTGCTATGAGAAAAAACAAGGACAAATAGAAAACAAAAATTAGTACCTTTATGCTTGCTAGGTGTTTGTTTATGTCTCTTAAGAACCAAACAAAACTAGTAACATCCCTATATAGGGCCGTGAATATGCTTTTAAGTTAGTTGATATGTCTCTAGGACAAAAATGAAAAAAACATCCTTTTCAGTGCACCTTCATATGCATTTTCAGTTCATTATACAGGTCAAGGACAAGTAAATTTAGTGGCATTGCTAAAATCACAGAATAGTTGGTGCGTGTGAATATGCTTTTAAGTTAGTTGATATGTCTCTAGGACAAAAATGAAAAAAACATCCTTTTCAGTGCACCTTCGTATGCATTTTCAGTTCATTATACAGGTCAAGGACAAGTAAATTTAGTGGCATTGCTAAAATCACAGAATAGTTGGTGCGTGTGCAGAAATATAGTCGGTGCAAGTTTCAAAATTCTGTAACTTTAGATATATCACCTAAATATGTAATGATTTGCAGCGAGTTTCTTCAAAATTCTGTAAAGTTTAGATATATCACCTAAATTTAAATGGGTGCAAGTTTCAAAATTCTGTAAGTTTAGATATGTCGTAAAGAAAAATCGATGAGTTACCATCTGCTTTATATTCATGTTCTCTGCGGCACAAGTAGCAATTGGACTGAATGGGAGTGATCCCTAAACCATTTCAATAAAGGCCATGGTTTCCAACAATGCTAATTGTACTAGAAAGGACGCCCATGTTTGGCCAGTCTTGAAGCGCCTCCTCAAGCTCTTCGACGATAACTGGGCGCCCATCGAGGACGAGAGCTACCGCATCCTTGTTGACACCATACTGGGTGGAAAAAGCAATGAACCAATACCTACCACTACCCGTCATGTAAAAAATGCTACTTTCATTTGTTTGGTAGACTACTAGCCTTCCTTAATTATCACTTGATGCTCAGCCTTTCCAATTGCAGTTTTCACATCAAGTGACGTGCCAAAAAGAGTCCAAGTCTCACAACCCAACGCGGGGTCAGACCAGATGACCAACACCTCTCCTACTCAGTATGACAAGGATGTCAGTGATAATGAAAATCTCCCTCACAGTAGAGCGGCGGAGTGCATACTTGCCATCTACATTTCGGAGCCCCATCAGTTCGGTGTGAGCTCTCCCGGTAAGTTTGTGTATTGCTATCTCAAGTGTTCAGAAAGTGTAGAATGGATGATTTATCTCGCCTATGCAGCTCACAAATCATATGCTCTGTACAAAAAAAGAAACAAACACTATGCATAGGAGTTCATGATGTAATTTATCATCGGTTAAGAAGTAAGCACAAATCTGATTTCATGTGTCTTATAGAAAAATACAGTTTTCATGCGATGAGCCCGTCCCTCAGCCGCCTTGACCTCCTGTCCTTCCCTCCCGCTCAAGATGCACCCACCGCCGCCACGACCACGTCTCCACCTCCCCACGCCCGCCATCGCTGCGACCACCTCCCCTCACGATTTCTCGTTGATATCGCCAGATTCGTGCTTGTTACGTTTGTTGCACGATGGAAGTTCTGCAAGCTGTCGATGAGATGGAATAAGGAGATCCATCCAAAGTGTGAGTTTTATGCGGCGTCGATGTGCAAGTTCTACAATTTATCGATCCGGATGGGAGAAGGAAATCAGTCCAACCGACTCATCTGAAGCGACATATGCAGAGCCATTCGCTCGAGGTATCGGAATAATTCTATATTTTTTGTGTTCATTGGATTTCTAGATTGTTGGCGCAAGTGATGCGTTCTGTTTTTGCCTGTTCAGTCCAAGTGGGAGAGCAAAAGTAAGCACTGTCTGCTTAGAATTGTGTTTGAAACCCATTTTTAATAATGAAACAAGTAAATCAGTGTGGTAATGCTTTATTGTTATAGTTCTTATTTTCTTGCAGGATGCATAAAAAAGCCAGATTCACAAATTCATCTTCTATATGCTTTTCAGTTCATCGACTTCCCATTGGTAAGTCCAATTTATTTAGTGTTTCAATCTTCTTCCTATAGCACTTGTGCTTGATAATGATGTTGTACACAAAATGGCTTATGAGATATCTGGATAATGTGTATACTAATGATTTTTGGTTAATATTTTATATGATTCGTTTGGCAAAGAAGATTCTTCTTCTTTGTAGAGCTTTATACAACACTTCTGTCATCATGGCCTTTTCATGTATGTACATCTACATGAAAAGGTTCGCCTACAAACTAGGGTTCACTTGGGTTAAAAAAGTATATTTTACACACACACAATGCTTGAAGTTCGATTACTAATGCTTAGTAAGTACACTCTATTTTGGGGAGTGCACATCTTGCTTAGAAAACATGGGTAAGTTCATGAAGAGAAAGATCATACGTTCAAAAATCTAGGAAAGCGGTAATCCGTAGGCCCATGTTGCAGTGCTGATGCATACATGCCTGCTTCTACCCGCAGTTTTACTAGTTGTTTGTTGAACATTCCACTATGTGTTTTTAGATGATAAGTGCCAGTGCCATGGTTGATGGTGGTATACATAAAAATAATGAATTGTTGCAGTGTAGCTGAACTAGAGCACCGCAGGCTAATTAATTGTAGTTTCTTGTTGCGCATTGATAGTTTGTGTGCACCATGTTTGTAAGAATGTTGTTGCTGGATGGCCACAAAAAATGGAGCTTAATTAGTCTCTGCAATATGATGGTTGTCTGGAGAATTCTTTTTTCTTGTCCAGAGAAAGATATATCTATACTATGTGTATAAGTTCATGATATAAGTTTTCATCAGTTCATAATTTTATCTTCTTATGATAGATAAATATACTAGTTTGGATCTTCATTAGTGTCAGTCACCCCGCAACCCAGCCGGCAACTCTGCCATCTTCCCATGCCGGATCGAGCTCCTGATCAATGCCCCCATCTACACTTGTATGTTTTTTTTCATTTCACACTGTAGTTAGTTTTTCAGTACACATTGTCGGGTTTTTTCAGTTCAATTGATTCCAAATTGAAACAACCGCAGCTGGGTGAGAATTCATTAGTTTACATCTCTTCTCATACTTTGCTGCATGGGGCAAAGAGTTGTACTGTGTTGATTCAAATTTTCTGTGACTTTTTCTAGTTTCGGACATTTGGTACCACTTGTCAACTAGATATGTTAATACATGTGCCAAAAGTGGTCGAGCTACTGTCCAAACTAAGTATAGTTTGACAAAAAATAATCATAGTATTTTATCAAGATACATGTCCATTAGCAAAAATACATGTTACTAATGTTTTCGTACTTCCATTTTACAAAAAACAGATGGCATTTGTCGCTCCAATTGTGGAGAAAATGCAGTGAAATAAATAAAGTGTCCTCTCAAAAGTTCATATATACTTGCAGAAAACATGATGCTCTTTAGGTGCTTGTTGTTAATGCAGAAAACAGTTTTCAATACCGAAGAATAACCCTAGCGAGAAGTTCATGTTTAGAAAGTTGGTAGGTTCATACAAACAAACTTAAACAATATTATCCATTCTAGTATTGATCTAGTATCATATATGCGTCAGTTCTAAATACTTTGTTCATTGTGATCAGAGATAATACAAAAAGCATATCCTTCAGTTCTGCAGATATTTTACAACTTTCCGGCAAGTGTAAAAGTTCATGTTGATTACTCCCGGCAAGTGTAAAAGTTCGCCAACATACAATCTATAAGTTCAATATCCAGTACCTTAGTTTAGTAGTTGGTACTAATTACTCCACTATTTTACTTGATGTACATGTGGTGTCTAGTTTCTTCTGTTAGTTCAATTTCTAAATTTCATCCAGTTCAATTCATATTGTAGCTCCAATTTAGTCCACATGGTTAATTGTTGGCTGGTGTGTGTGCAGGGTACCGTGACATTGAGTAGGCGTGAAGTGTATCACTCCAGCACGCCAAGCACCAGTGCATGTCAACGTATTCTCCACTGCAATGGAGATTCCTCCGTTCGAGTTGAGCACTGGTCATCGTCCAAGTTGAGCACTAGGTGTCGTCCAAGTTCAAAGAGGGTTGTATGCAAGTACATAAGTTTGTTTTAGTGAGAAAAATGCAGGGTTTTGACAATATTCTGTATGATTCATTTATTCAACCTTAGAACTTGGCGATATTCGGTCTATTTCTCTATGATGAAGGCACACATGAAAGTCCTGCGCAATGGTTATCCCCCAAGTGCTTCAAAGATTTGTATTTTGTTTCTTCAAATGTGGTGTGCGCCTGTTTGATGAGGTAAAACAAAGTAAAATAGTGAAAATGTCATTAAAGACACTTGGAAGTACAAATGTAGAAAATAAATAAGTTCTGATTCTTGTCAGGTAGGAAGTTTGGAGAAAAAAACACAAGTTTTTAAAAGAAGAAAATGGTAAAAATGTAGGTCCATTCAACTATATAAACCATAAAGGTACGATGGTGATGACACCCTCAGTAAGGATAAGGATGGGAAAGAAGATTAAAAACTAAAACCAAAAGAACATCGAGTGATTATTTTTTGAGAAGTACAAACTCTCTAGTACCGTAAATACCATAAATTAAAAATTAAAAATTGCATCAGTTCTAACTCAAGGGACAATAAATTTGCAAAAAGGAATTGTAGCAGTAAAAGTTCGGAGGAAAAGCAATTTAATAAATGAAAAAAAAACCACAAGTTCACAACTACAAAAATTGTATGTTCAAACATGACGTCTCAGATAAGTTTGGGAAAAAGCTCATACAAAAGAAAAACCATGAAAATTCAAATGGTAAAAGTTTAAGTCGTAAAACGTGAGAAGTCCAAAACATCGTTGCGAAAAAATTTGGGTTTTAAAAAAGAAACACACAAAACATTTTCTTTTTGAAAAAATATCATTCAATTCAATGATATAAACCATGCAAGTTCGAGGACTATCAAAACCATAAACCATTGAAAAGTTACGAGGAAAAGCCGTACCAAAAAAGAGAGTAAAATCTAGTCTGCGAAAACACGCTCAATACAAAAGCCATATGGACATCGGTTCAAGTAATTTTTTCGGAACCATTCAAAATTACTCTTATGAAAAATACCTCCTCTGTACAAAAACACACAGAGATCAGTACAAGTGCCACCGCGAGCGCCGCCGTCATCGCCCGTGCCCTGGCGCCTAACGCTGCGCCTAGGGTGGGGCCTAGGTTGCTGGGAGGGAGGCGGGCGGGTGGAGGGATCTGCCGCAAGCAGCTCGGTCGACGGATCGAGTGGCTGGCGGAACGGGGAGAGGGCGGGAGGGAGCTCATATTTACTCTTTTAATAAAAACAATCAGTTCAATGAAATGATAGCATCAGTACAACTGCTCGTATTTATCAGTTCAACAATAGTAACACGATGGCGTGATGAACTGCTAAAAATAATAATATCCCCTCGTAAAAATACAATCAGCCCCCTATGATTTTATGGTCATGTCCTTGCAATTGACCCCTCATAAAAGTACAATCAGCCCTGTACAAATACAACCAGCCCCGATAAAAAATGAAACCTCTTTTTTAAAGGAACACATTGTATTCCATTACATTAGAGCATTTGGCATATCGCCAACAACAACATCCAAAGACAAAATCTGGGAAGTTGCCAAGCCAAGCCTCAAAGCAAGCATTTTCCATACAGAGACCATGCGCAGCTAAAACATGTGCTGCTTTATTACACTCTCTATTACAATGTTCGAAGCATACAAGGATCAGGCCTACACGCATCTGAAATTTTACATCTTGGAATAAGGATCCCAACTTTGATAAATCATACTCAGGACTAGTGATTTCTAGTTTCAACATCATGGAATCCATTTCAAATATTACCTGTTGGCAGCCCATTTCAATCGCAAATATTCAGAGTTCGCTGCGGTAAGCAAGCATTTCAATGTACTAGATCGGACACATGCTTCACTTACCCGCACCAAAGAGCCAACAAAACTCCTTGATCATTTCTAAGCGTGAAACCCTTGATGCCTTGATGAAAGCCCCATCAATATTAATCTTCGTGTTCCCATCGGAGGTGGTTTCCATTTCTGCATTTTCCTAGTGCTCTTCTCTTTTCCTTGAGTCTTGGCCTTCATACAGTTAAAAAGATGATAATCAGCTAAAGATGAAACTTCCCATATGGATCTAATTTTGTCACCTTTACTAGCTTTATTTCTCTCATTCCACCACAGCCACACTAGTGAAACGCAAGGGAGCGTGGCCATGCAGACTGCATAGCAGATCACGGAGAGAAGGAAAAGGAGATTGCGCCAGTAGTGTGAGGTGGACTGCACGACGCGGAACTCTGTCCCGGCTGAACTAAACTGCAAACAACTTGTAGAACCTATAAACAACAAACAAACTGAATAACAAACAACTTAAATTGAATCGGAGAAAAAGCAATGAGAAGGCGTCCACAACGAGCTACGAAATGCAACCGCATACACAGCAGTCCAACAAACTGCAACGGAACAACAAATTAATTGAACTATAAGCAGCAAGTGACAGCGATCCGTGCCTCGACGGAGTAGAGGCCAGGAACAGAGGGTCCATGACATGTTGTCCATGGCAAGGGTGAACTTCACACAAAATTGCATAACCAGAAACATCGCTAGGTAGCGATAGGCACAAAAGAAAGAGGTCGAGACAAGGAACTGTACCTTTTGTGAAGGAAGCTTGCTCAAACTCAGCCTTCTCATAGTTAAATCTTTCACTCTATTGTAGGCAAATCTCAGCTTTCTTGTTTGAGTTTCCCAACTGATTTTGCCTTCTAGACAACCTCTTCCTGAATAAGAAAGTTAACACCTTGGTAAATTCAGACACTCTGTCTACAATATAGGCTTAATCAATTACAGCCATATCCTGACAAATAATTTATCACACAATCATGGCTATGTATGTACTTAAAAATATGTATGAGTAGCTCCAGAAGATGCACACAAACATTGCAAGTGAGGTACCAAGAAACTCATACCCAAAGATATGCCACGATGTCCAACAATGATGATTCACCACTTCCTAGTGAATAAAATAGAGCTTCAATGAGAATGACTTACATAAAGCAACCAAGTATCCCTCTTGTGAACTGTATAGCCAGAGCCCCGGGTAAATCTGCATTCAGGAACAATGTTATTATTCAGACAAGCAAGATTGAAGCAAGAATATCCTGAACTATCACTAACATAATTCTATCAGCATTAAGGAGTATACATTTCAACCTTTCTCTAGCATCTGCATTCTTTTCTTATTTAAACTCTCAAACAGAACTTCTTGAGTAACTATAATGAGATGATATATATATTTCACCGCCCGTAGAGCCATACTGCACATTTCTTCTAGATTCCTACAGCCACAACAATCAATCGTAACTTCGAATGTAGGTGGCAAAAGCTATCAGAGGAATGTAGGCGTTGGCGCCGCACGGGGTGAGGAGCGGAAAGGACGGAGCTCCGCCGGCCACCCAGCCACGGGCTCGGAATCGAGAGGCTCCGGGGTCGCGCGCCCATCCAGAACGGAGCTCCGCCAACCACCCGGCCATGGGCTCGAAATCAGGAACCGGGGCCGGCCGCTCCACTCGCTCGGGAAAGGGGGGGAGGAGGAGGAGGGGGAAGGGGAGGTGGGCGTACGAGCATGAAGTCGTTCGAACAGCCGGGGATCTTGGGTGAGTCGACGTCCTGGTGGACGATGCCGCCCACGGCAGCCCGAGAGTGCCGCCGTCATACGCCAAAGACCCATCGCCTACGCCTAGGGTGGGGCACTGGGTTGTGGAGCATGGCGGGCGGGTGGATGGATCGTCATGAGAAGCTCGGTCGACGGCTGGAATGGCCGGCGGAACGCGGAGAGAGCGGGAGGGAGCTCTTATTTACCCTATTAATAAAAAAGATCAGTTCAACGAAATGACGTCATCAATATTCTGTTACGCGTAACAAAATAGCTCAGATGTGTATATATACAACCGGTTTATTCTGATAATATTATCAGAATAACTATTCTGATAACACTTCCGCACGCGAGGGCACTGCACTTCTTTACTAGAGCATTGCATTACAGAGACTAGTGAACTTCTCGTCGGAAAAAACTGCATGCGTTGTTTTTTTGGTACTGTTTTTCCTCTAGTTTTTTAACCGTTTATTGGAATGAGGCGTATGACATACCGTTGGAAAGCTATGGATTTGGCGCAACTTCGCCATGTTGAACACTTTTCAAGATTCCTCACCGTTTAAGAGCAGTTTTGAAAATGTGCGGCCCATGACGAGTGGCAGCGAGTGTTTTTTCACGTTTTTTCTAAACCGCTCGTCGGAATGAAGCAAACGATACACCGTTGGATAGATATCGTCGAGGCGCATCTTGTTCATATCTATTCTTTTCTCTAATTCATCACAGTTTAAGAGCAGTTTCAAATTTACTAAATCGCGGAATTCTGTTTTTCAATTTTTTTTAATCTTCGGTACTGTTTTCGCTTCAGTTTTCTAACCGTTTGTCGAAATGAGGCGTATGATACGTCGTTGGAAAGCTACGGACGAGGCGCAATTTTCACATGTTAAAATGTTTTTGAGATTCCTTAGAGTTTTTAGTTAATTTTAAAAATCATACGGCTGACGATGAGATGCAGCGGCCGTTTTTCGTGAAATTTTTACAAACGCTGGTCAAATGATTCAAATTATACGCCGTTGGAAAGATATCGATGAGGCGCAACTTTTTTATATAGAACACTCTCTCCGATTCCTTACGATTTAGAGGGAATTTTTATTTTAACGAAATGTGAACACTTTGTTTTTTCGCGACACCAAAATCGTCATATGTACTGCATCAGACAGAAAACCGCACGTCTTTTAGACTAAAAACTATACTTCATCGGACAAACAAGTGCACTGCATGATTTCTTTTTTTTTTAGCGTAAATCTTATATTTACTAATTGGAGGCACCATACGAGCCTCCACGTTAATCCTTAACAACGGTTTAGAAATCATCATTAGATCTTAATTCTACGTCCAAGATTTAAAACTATATGGTTGGAAGTGCTTACGTTTACAAGGTAAGTCCAATCGGCCCAAAAGTCCATACGTAATACACTAGGAAGGAAACGTGCAAACACGAATCAGCTAACAAATTAAAGATTTTCTTGGGGAAATGTGTCCATGAACCTAAGCATGCAGTTAACAATACATGTGATCTCAAAAAAAAGTTAACAATACACGCAATCATGGCAACTCAAAAAAGAAAAAACAGATCAACGTTGCACGTCTAGCTAGGTCAAAATATCCGTCCAGTGCTCCAGGTTCTTTGCGTACATTTAGGTTTGCATATCATGGCAACTCAAAAAAGAAAAAACAGATCAACGTTGAACGTCTAGCTAGGTCAAAATATCCGTGCAGTGCTCCAGGTTCTTTGCGTACATTTAGGTTTACGAATGTCGACTAAAAATCTTCAACAAAAATGACCAAGACGCAATCAGAATGAATATATGCATGTACAAGACACTTCCCGTCCATAAATCACTCTTAATTATATATACTCTTTTATTTTTTTGTGACAGTTCACACATTATTTTCTAAAAATACAAATAAATAAATATAATAAATTATAATTCAACTTGACACATATAGTTAATAAATAAAATCTATACTATATAAAATATAAAAATTGCTAAACCGTGCAAGTTCATTAGAAACTCACTAATTTAGAAGTCAAGAATGCAGTGTAAGTTTTATTTTTGCAGAAAGGAATAAATTTCATATGTAAGATATTTAAGAAATAAACATATAGCAATGTGAGAGTGCTTATCACAAAAAGAATATATTTCCTCTATAAAGAAATTTAAGAGCGCTTAGAATATTAAAGTAGTGATCTAAACGCTCTTATATTTCTTTATGGAGGGAGTATGAGCTAATGGTAACCAATGAGAGAAGTAAGTCCAGATACATGTAATGTAATGGCAAAGATGTCGTCCAATTATAGATACATATGATGGGCTATTTTATCACCTGATAAAATGCATCGTCATTCTTTTCCGGATGGTTCAGTTTAGATATCAGAAGGACCTATTTTCAAAAGTGTACAAACTAAGTTTAAAATTCTTATAGACGGGCATCCATTATTTTTGGAGTATTTTCGGATAGCAGAAGGGTGCGCTTCTAGAAAATTATAGGCCGACTTGAAAATATTGAAACAAATTTCTAAAATTTGATGTTATAATTTAAAAACTAAATATAATGATGGCTTATAAAACGTTATAGTCCAAGTAAAAGAAATATTTCATGAGAATAGCGGAAATATAGGAAATTGTTCAAAAAAGAAAGAAGGCTTCCAGGAGTTTGGAAATAAACTTTAAGAAGTTTAACGGTATTCCATACCATTAAAAGTGAAAGTATTAGTGTGTCCCATTGCGAGCCGTGCGGTTCACCGGCATATTAGACTGATGAGCTCTTGAAAAACCTGCTCGGAGAATGGTTGTCGGTCACACATGTTTTTGAAGAAACATTTTAATCATATGTTTTATGGGAAGCATGCAATAATGCTGAAAATAATAACCCGTAAAGAGTGAAATCATAGATGGTATATTTATAATAATGTTTAAAAAAATCTTCGTACGTATTTAGTCATTGCTAATGTAGGGCATATAATATTTTGTAGCGTATGAAATAGACAATGAAACATATTTATAAATATTCCCTACATCTAATTTCTATAAGATTTAAAGAAAATAATACTTATAGAAACAATATACGTAAAATGTTATAAACTCACAAAAAGTTCTAGCCCGTGCAGAAGCACGGGTTGATGACTAGTTTTCCTAAACGAGGTGGAGTGCACTTCATGTCCCGCAATACTATAAAAAGTGAACCTCGAGACTACTGTAAACGGGCCATACTGCATCAGATAGAAAAACGCACTTATTTAGACTAAAATCCACACTTCATTGGACAGACAAGTGCACTGCATGATTTCTTTTTTGTGGGACGTAATTTTTTCTAAACGAGGTGAGTTGCACTGCTTCAGATAAAAAATCACACTTCATCGGACAGACAAGTGCACTGCATGATTTCTTTTTTATGGGACGTAAATTTTCCCAAACGAGGTGGAGTGCACTGCTTCAGACGAAAAACCGCACTGCATCGAACGAGCAAGTGCACTTAATGATTTCTTTTGTCGGACGTAAAAGTTTTCAAGAATGTACTACAAAGTCCTTCGGAGCGGACTTTTTTAATGACCGGAGTGCACTGCATTTTTTTATTTTTCTCTACAGAGTTTTGATTTTCCCGTAGTGCACTGCATATGAGATATGCACTGCGGGGTACGAGGCGAGTGGACTGCATTGTTTGTTTGCATGCTACACATTACACACAAGAATTCATCCACATCTCTTTACTCTCATTTCCTCTCTGCATTTTCTCAAACAACAAAATGAACTTCTTTTTAAAGAAAAGTGATGCTCTCTTGTCCTTCGTTATTGAGTGCACAGCAAATTATTTTTCCAACAACTGAAAAACATGGGTGTAGTGGGCTGCATCAATCGGCTGCAATAACCCTTTTTTCATGAAAATGAACCTCTCTAACATACCAATCGAACTGCACTGGAGCAAACTTAAACATAAACAAAAAAGAGTTAACTTGTGAAAGAAGCGAACTACTCCAACATACACAGCAAACAACATCATCACTGGACAAAAATATTCTTTGCACTTTTTTGAAGCTACGCCAACGAGACACAGGGAGTTCGTTATACTTTTGATGCTCTCTTTTTTGAAGCTACGCCAACAAAGTTTCCGTGTGTTTTAACAGAACGACAACCGAATCATCATAATTTTTCCTTGAAACACCAAAACAAGGACCCATGGACAAACTGCACCTCGGCAGGGCGCCCAACCACACTACAATTTTTGCAAATTTGCATGCCAAAAAAAGAACCGCACCGCCCCACGCACAGAACCGCAAAACACCGACGACGAGCTGCACGGCCATGATCTTTGCAAACGGCACACCACGAGATGAAAATGATGAACAACTGCAGTGCACTAGGGGGAAGAAGATGGGTCGGGGCAGGATTAGGAAGCTCCCCTCCATGCAAGCAAACTTCACGCCGCTCCCTACCAAACTGCCTGACGCCGCGCCAAGAAACTTGTACGTACAATTTTTTTTCATTTCGACAGTGCACTACAAAAAAAAATCAGTGAGCTTCAACAAAAAATCAAAGGAACTGCAGTAGTTGGAGGAGGGAGCTCGTTACAGGCCATTGGGGGATAAGGAGGAGCATGCCACCACAGCCACCGTCCTCCTCGTCAGCCACAGCTGCAAGAAGCAGCTGACTAGATGGCGGAGGCCATGGTAGCCGGATCAGAAGGAGGGGAAGCCGTGGCGGCCACCACGCCGGGAGATCATCTCGACCTCGCCACCGAAGAGACATGGGGGAGGTTGGGGCGGATGGGTCGCCGTCAGGGTGCACCAAAAACACACTGCGACCGCAGCAGCTTCCTCGCACATCCAAAATCCCCAAAAGTAGCAAAATGATTTTTTGAATCAGACGGGCTTGCCCCCGAAGACAGGTCACCGCATCGTGACTAGGGGATGGGGGACCAGCGCACGGCCAGCTGGCCATGGCCGGCAGGATGTGCACTGCACGCGTGGGAGGAGGCAGTATAGTGTTGATGGCGCGGGGTGGCTGAGCTCCCGATCTGACGACGGAGGCACGGCGACGGAGCCAGAGGAGGATCTGGCTGAGCTGCTCGCTAGTGTGGTACTGGCCCGCGGATGTAGGCACATGTCGGAGAGGAAGAGGCCAGGGTAGCTCGCCGGATCCCATGCCGGAGATCCACGAAAGAAGGCGAGGAGAGGGCGGGGCTCCGGTGGTGCGTGGTTAGGCGGGGATGGCGGGCTCCGGCGCATGGCGATTGGGGGAGGGGCTCAGGCGGCGGCGAAGCGAGCTCAGACGGCGCCTGCAGCGTCTTTGGGGCTCGGCGGCGCGTGGGGGTGGCGTGTGGTGGGGCGAGGTCCTGTGGCGCGTGGTGGGGGCGGGGTCCGTGGCCTTGGTGGGAGCGGGGGTGGGGATGGGCCGCGGCTCCGATGGCGCATGGTGGGGGTGGCGCTGGTGAAGCGGGGTCCGTGGCCTTGGTGGGGCGAGGGGTGGGGATGGGTCAGGGAGGAGGGCCAATGGAACCTGGAGGGGAGGTGGGGGTAGATGCGGGGGAGGAAGAAGATGGGAGGGAGGGCCGAGTCGGTGGGCCAGGCTGGTTGTAACGTGGAGTATCATATACTACTATCATATGCATAGTATCACATAGTATCATGATACTAGTGTATGATATTACCTCTCTAATGCATAGTATCACGTATTAGTATTATGTAGTACTCTATTTATTGTCATGCATGATACTAGCTATGATACTACCATTACAACCAGCCTCAGCATAAGTCATGTATTGTTAGAATAAGGTCTTAATGGGTGTTATTAAAATAGACCCACCCTATATATATATATATGGGCAAAATTGTGTCTATCATAGCTTGTCCTGTTAATAGCTATCGTATCCACACGCCTGTGCTCCGTGATTCGTGTGGGGCCGGAATGGGAAAAGAGGTGAAGTGATTTAGGAGAGTTCCTGCGTTTTGCCTGTCAGAGAAAAGGCTGCGCATGCGGCAGTGTGATCCTGTGGTCCAACTAACGCATGACATGCTAGTGGGGCTAACTCTTCACACGTGAATTTGCCTTTCCCATCTAGTGGAACCTCTGGATGAAACGGTTCATTTGTGTGGAACTGATTTTGTGGTGCTCTTTGCTCTATTTTGCGTGTGAGCACTATGTGGGCCCATTTGGATGTGCATGGGTTGACCCAGGTGAACTTGGCTATTTAAGTTTTTTTATTCATGTGTGCGGCAGTTTTGTACTACGGTTCATAAGCATAATATCAAATAAGTATGTGAGTGGCTCTAGGTGTGATTAGGCATCATCAAATTTTCATTTTTTCCATAAAGCCCACCAGTACATTGTGCCGTCAGAGAGAGATGTCGCTAGCTGGTGGGAATTTGTGTTTTGTTTGCATAGGGTGTTTTGGACACCAGTGGTGACTGCTACTCGATGTACTCCTGTGTCCCTCCTAGGCGACTGCTAGCGTCGTACTCGTACTACACACTCCTCCTCTAGCTCTCCCCACGCCATGGTCACCAAAGTGCTCCTCCGCACGCATGGCCGTTGTGCCTTAACGACATGCTCCTCGCCTGCCACACTCCGTCAGGTGCCGCGTGGAAGCCACGTCCAAGGCTCCTAGCAGCGCCTCCATGTTACTCCGACGAGAACCGCCCCGCCTCTCCTCGTGGTCGCCAACGGTGATGGTCGCGCGCGTGCTCCTGCTGGACCCGGCAACGGGCTCCCTGCAGGTGACGACCTCCTACGCATGGCACTAGCCACGCACGCCACCGGCATAACCGTACCTCGAGGTCACCATCTTCCGTCCATGCTTCCCTAGCTACGACCCGTGGCTTGTATGGGGGACTACCATGTTAGGTAATCTTGTCAAGGACAGTTGATTAGTGTTAGCTAAGTTAATTTGTCATCGGGTATATAACTACTATACGTACTTAGTTTGGTCTAGTTTGTGTCCACTAAGCTAGGTAATATTTAGGTAATCTTGTCAAGAACCTTCAAATCCAAGGGTGATGTTGAAGGAGCCTTCACCAAAGAACCAATATGAGGGAGTTGATCGCCCCAAAGAACCGTCAAATCCAAAGATGGTGCCCAACGAGTCGTCATCAAAGAACCGATAGGAGTAAGTTGGTCGTCCCAAAGAACTGTCAAACCCAAGGGTGGTGTTGAACGAGTCTTCACCAAAGAACCGATAGGAGGGAGTTGGTCGCCCCAAAGAACCGTCAAATTCAAGGGTGGTGCCGAACAAGTCTTCACAAAAGAACCGATAGGAGGGAGTTGGTCGCCATGAAGTACCGTCAAGTTTAAGGGTGGTGCCGAACAAGTCTTCACAAAAGAACTGATAAGAGGGAGTTGGTCGCCATGAAGAACCGTCAAAGCCAAGGGTGGTGCCGAACGAGTCTTTACGAAAGAACTGATAGGAGGGAATTTGTCGCCGCAAAGAACCGTAATCCAAGGGTGGTGCCGAACGAGTCTTCACGAAAGAACCGATAGGAGGGAGTTGGCCACCCCGAAGAACCATCAAATTTAGGGGTGGTGCTGAACGAGCCTTCACCAAAGAACCGATAGGAGGGAGTTGGTCGCCACGAAGTACGGTCAAACCCAAGGGTGGTGCCGAACGAGCCTTCATGAAAGAACCGATAGGACGGAGTTGGTCGCCCCGAAGAACTGTCAAATTTAAGGGTGGTGCCGAACGAGCCTTCACCAAAGAACCGATAGGAGGGAGTTGGTCGCCATGAAGTACGGTCAAACCCAAGGATAGTGCCGAACGAGCCTTCATGAAAGAACCGATAGAAGGGAGTTGGTCGCCCCAAAAAACTGTCAAATCCAAGGATGGTGCTGATCGAGTCTTCACGAAAGAACTAATAGGAGGAAGTTGGTCGTCACGAAGTACCGTCAAGTCCATGGATGGTGCTGAACTAATCTTCATAAAAGAAGCGACAAGAGGGAGTTTCTCGCATAGCTACGCATCAACTGTTTTCTTTTTCATATTCAATTTTGAGATTACTAGTAGTATATTTGCGTGCAGGAGCACATCATGAATTGAGATGCCTGTACGTGCATATAAGGAGTTGTATTAAACTATCCATCCTCTTGCGCTTAAAAAATTCGTCCTATTGTACATGCATTGAAGGTTCTGACACTCCTGTACGTGGGCTACATATACGTAAGGAAAATCATGTATAAAACCAAACCATAAACGTACTATTTACACAACTCGATAGTCTTTCATCGCATGTAGTTCTACATTAAAATTAGAGGCTATATGCATGGGTGGGAGCGCTAGCTACCGGTGTGTGACGTGTCACAGACCAGTGTGAAACACCACATAAGAACGAGTCTGCGGTTCCATGCATGGTGGTTGCAGGCTCTATCGATAGCTGTGTATGGAACTGTCGCGTTAAGTGGACCAAACCTATGATGTGTCTCCGACTGGTGTCACATGCGAGAGAACGGGGTGGTAACGTTTTGTCGTACACAGTGGAACCTGCGGAAGTAATTTTCTTAACGCAAGGAACTTGAAATAGACATGCTCATGCAGAAAAGAACAAAGGGACGCCACGCCAGGCCCACACAACGTAGCCTTTTGTCAGCCCACCAGGTATAAAGCGGACAGTACAAGGCCTGCCTCCTCCAATAATTCAACAAATGGGTTAGATTTAAAACAGGACCACACAGCCAGTTTGAATCACGAGGCGTTGACTACGGTTCCGATAGCTATTTCCCTAGCAAGCTATGGTAGAAAATCCCTCTCCTATATATGGCTTTATAAGCCGGATCGAAGGGTGATCATAGCTTCGCTGCAATAAGCCAGGATCCCCCATATGATCAATAATATGATAAGCCAATAATGCCGAATACCCATGTTTGAACCGTGCATCATGGCAATAGGTCCTCTTCGGCAGCCTTTAACTTTTTGCAAGAGATAAATTCTTCTTGAACCGGGATTTTGAACCGGGTATTGAGAGCGTCAGAGCTTTGCAAGAGATAATTTCCTCTTAAACCGGATTTGAACCAGATACAAAGAGCTTCAGCGCTGTGTGGGGGACGGGATTTCCCTTAAACTGGACTATAAACCGGAAGCATCATTGTGAGCCGGAATATTTCTGACGGCCTTTAAATTTTCATCAATATAACAGTAGCCTCCGGGACCGGGTTATCTTTCCCTTCAACGTCCTGGGGCACTTGTATTTGCTGAAACTGGCAAGACTTGCGGAGTCATATCATCATAGCCCCCGAGTCTTAAGATGACTCAAGGAGTTATCTTGAGATTCTCCGTATTTGACCATAGCAGAAGGTATATATCATTGGTGTTGATAACGCGATGTGAACCCACAGAAGGTTGAGGTGACTGCGGCAGGTTATAAATGATCCCGTATGAGCCGTGTCAGCAACTCGGCCAATGGTTTCTTTCAACTGGTTGTTTGAAGTTAACCAAACTATAGTGGCAGCGATTTGTGCGCATGTCCATTGAGCCATCCAGCGCAGACGGCGGCTGAATGATAATTTGCCTCCAATTTGTTGGAAGAAAACCGGGCTACCCAAGCAGTGACTTGCTCATACTCAATAAATAGCTCATGCATACATGTGCGGCCCAGTGTGTTGATGTAGACCAGACCGCAAGGATGGTACAGACAGATGAATCGGCCGCAGTGTTTGTAAACCGGCGCGGGTGGGAGAGTTGGCTGCGGGGACGGACAATAGGTCAATCATGTGTGTTGATGTAGCGGGGGTGGCAATCTGCGCAGGATGAGCGCTAGTGCAAAAATAATATTTGCTCCCCCTCCTTTTGCAACACCTTTTTCTAAGGAATAATGGTTTTGCGAAAAAATATCATAGACTAAGTAACTGTTCTTTAACGAAAACAATATGTGTTAAGAAAAATAAACTTTAGATGAATATCACCTGATTTGTTCGGATGATAGATGACCCGTATATAACGTCCATATATATTCTCCAATAATTTCAATGGCAATTTAGCCACTTTGTCTAGAGTAGGCCTCCAACATACCATTTCTTAACTAATTGGTATAGTCAAGCATTTCATCATTGGTTGCAGTTGTAAGTGCTGACAAATCTGCCGCCCTTAATATCGTGGGCATGGCATAAGACCAAGTACTTCTCAAAGTTCTCTCTAATTTGTCGGTGCAATATCAGCGAAGTCTGAGAATATTAATAGTTTTACATATTTGTGCAACTGACTGCCTGATAGATCCTTCAGGAGCTGGGTTATGATGCCATCCTAGTGTGGGGCTGATAGAAACTGCGCACCGGTGGGGCTGATAGAAACTGCGCAAGGTTCGAACCGGCTGTATATGCAAGTGCTCTTACGGCCAGCAAAGTCCCCGTACTGTGGTGTTTTGACGAGCAAAAACTCTCAAAAAACAGATTCATCCTCTGATCTGCATACTGTAAACAGTCAAATCTTGTTGACTCCATCTCTCCCAATTTTCTGAATAACAATCAGTAGGCAATCGCAAAGAAAGCCCTGGAACCACTTGATGTTTTCCCCAACATGTCTACGTACAAACTCACAAACTCTGTGCAACAGCCAGCCTTGCTCATAACAACTGTTGAAGCGACATTCCCCTGTAGTAACTGCTAGCGATAGTAATTTCCTTGTTTTCCAACGGTAGTAGCTTCCCATCAGACCTAGGGAGCCACGCCATAGCGCTTGTTTCTCATATTCTTGACTCCACGTCTTGTTACTAGCAGACCAGCAGATCAGGAAGAAAAAACCACTTGTATTAATTTTGTAATACATGTCCATGTACTGTACTCCTTTTAATCAAGCTCGGCCTTGTCGACGACAAGATGCTCAAGTCCCAGCCATCGATGCTGGCAGCGGCGGCCATCTACACCAGGCAATGCACGATTGACGGGTGCATATCATGTAGCAACAAATGCTTGTGGACGGCACACAAAGATACTCTGAAGAACAACTCATGTGTGAAAACACACTGTATAGACAGTCTTTCATTCAGAGTTCAGACCAACCAACTTTCAACGAGTGCACGCGGAGCCGACGAGGCGGCGATGCGGAATCGAGCCAGCAAGCGAGTGGCCCGGGGACAGGCGCAACAGCCGGAGCAGGGGCACACAACAGGAGGAGATAGCCATAGTGGCAAGACAAACCAATGGCTCTGGGCAAAAGGCAAGACAAGGCGGTGATGGCTCAGTACAGAGATGAGCGGGGGCGGCTCACGAGCAGAGGTACTTTGAGGACGCAGAAACGGCGGCGGTTCACCCGCTGAGGTGCGCTGGCATAGACCGGCAGCCCGGGGCCATGGCAAAGGCGGCTCGGGAAACGGTAGTTTGAACGCGCGGTAATCCGGCGGAGACAAACGATGGCTCATACGGCGACTTGGAGAGAGGTCGCAAGGGCGGCTCATGGCCGGCTTGAAACTGATGGCGGGTTAACGGGGTGGCGGCGACTCACGTAAAGGCGGGTCATGGTGTAGCAGAAGCGGAGACAGGCAGTGATTTGGCGGTGGCGAACCGAACCACAGGCAGCGGGGTGATACGTCTCCAACGTATCTATAATTTATGAAGTATTCATGCTGTTATATTATCCATCTTGGATGGTTAATGGGCTTTACTATGCACTTTTATATTATTTTTGGGACTAACTTATTAACCCAGAGCCCAGTGCCAGTTTCTGTTTTTCTCCTTGTTTTAGTGTTTCGCAGAAAAGGAATATCAAACAGAGTCCAAACGAAATGAAACCTTCGGGAGAGTTATTTTTCGAACGGAAGAAATCCAAACTACTTGGAGTGTACGTAAGGGAAGCAACGAGGAAGGCACAAGGCAGGGGCGCGCCCACCCCACTGGGCGCGCCCTCCACCCTCATGGGCCCCTCGTGGCTCCCCTGACCGACTTCTTTCGCCTATATATGTCCATATACCCTTAAAACATCGGGGAACAGAATATATCAGGAGTTTCGCTGCCGCAAGCCTCTGTAGCCACGAAAAAACAATCGGGACCCTGTTCCGGCACCTTGCCGGAGGGGGATCCCTCACCGGTGGCCATCTTCATCATCCCGGTGCTCTCTGTGACGAGGAGGGAGTAGTTCACCCTCGGGGCTGAGGGTATGTACCAGTAGCTATGTGTTTGATCTCTCTCTCTCTCTCTCTCTCGTGTTCTTGATTTGGCACGATCTTGATGTATCGCGAGCTTTGCTATTATAGTTGGATCTTATGACGTTTCTCCCCCTCTACTCTCTTGTAATGGATTGAGTTTTCCCTTTGAAGTTTCTTATCGGATTGAGTCTTTAAGGATTTGAGAACACTGGATGTATGTCTTGTCGGTCTTATCTGTGGTGACAATGGGATATCACATGATCCACTTGATGTATGTTTTGGTGATCAACTTATGGTTCCGCCCATGAACCTATGCATAGGGGTTGGCACACGTTTTCGTCTTGACTCTCCGGTAGAAACTTTGGGGCACTCTTTGAAGTACTTTGTGTTGGTTGAATAGATTAATCTATGATTGTGTGATGCATATCATATAATCATACCCACGGATACTTGAGGTGACATTGGAGTATCTAGGTCACATTAGGGTTTTGATTGATTTGTGTCTTAAGGTGTTATTCTAGTACGAACTCTTGAATAGATCGATCCGAAATAATAACTTTGAGGTGGTTTCGTACCCTACCATAATCTCTTCGTTTGTTCTCCGCTATTAGTGACTTTGGAGTGACTCTTTGTTGCATGTTGAGGGATAGTTATATGATCCAATTATGTTATTATTGTTGAGAGAACTTGCACTAGTGAAAGTATGAACCCTAGGCCTTGTTTCCTAGCATTGCAATACCCTTTGTGCTCACTTTTATCATTAGTTACCTTGCTGTTTTTATATTTTCAGATTAGAAAAACCTATATCTACTATCCATATTGCACTTGTATCACCATCTCTTCGCTGAACTAGTGCACCTACACAATTTACCATTGTATTGGGTGTGTTGGGGACACAAGAGACTCTTTGTTATTTGGTTGTCGGGTTGCTTGAGAGAGACCATCTTCATCCTACGCCTCCCACGGATTGACAAATCTTAGGTCATCCACTTGAGGGAAATTTGCTACTGTCCTACAAACCTCTGCACTTGGAGGCCCAACAATGTCTACAAGAAGAAGGTTATGAGTAGACATCAAGCTCTTTTTAGCGCCGCTGTCGGGAGGTGAGTGCTTGAAGGTATATCTTTAGATCTTGCAATCGAATCTTTTAGTTTCTTTTTTTATCACTAGTTTAGTCTATAAAAGAAAACTACAAAAAAAAATGGAATTGAGTTTGTCTCGTACGCTTCATCTTTTTAATATCTTTCGTGAGTATGATGGAAAGGAAAATTGTGCTCAAGTGCTAGGAGAAGAAATCTACAAAATGTTTGGCACTAAATCTTTGAATGATGAGCATGATTGCAAGGTTGTTAGTATGAACTCTTTGAATATCCATAGTACTAATGATGATTGCACGAGTCATGATGAAAATATCTCCTATAAGCATGCCGATTTTTGTGGACTGCATACAGTTTGCAAATACATAACAAAAAGGGAAGGTAGATTTTGTAAGAGGCATAAGTACTTGGAAACTAAATGGTTGCAAGAAAGGCTAGATGTTTGTGCTGAAAATTTAAATTTTCTTAGCCGTACTTGTGAACTTTGCAATGAACATGGTCATTTAACTATCCGATGCAAATTGTTTCATGATCTAATCGTTTCGAAATTGTGATGACTTGATTTCCCTTGCACATCATAATGAACTTAGTTTTCTTATGGGTTATGAAGAAATGAAACATATAACTAACTATCTTCCAAAGATGTTGCCCGTGATAAACTTCTTGATTTTGATCTAGAGGAAATTTATATGTATTGTGCAGTGAATTGCATTGAAAATCCTTATATTGCCAATTACATAAAGAAAAGAAAGTAAATAGAATATGAAGAGAACACTAATGAAAGGGAAGAGACTTCCCAATATCCTCCTATTATTTATTATGATGAATCAGGTAACGAGGAGGAGCTTTCTATTCAACCAATCTCATCGATAAGGAGCTCAAAAAAGAGTGATAAACCCGCACATGATGTGAAGAAGAAAAAGAAAAAACGGAGAAGAAAAGGTAAAAAGGTATCCCTCCCAAATGATGTTCTCCTACTACTCATTGTGCTGATGATAATTGCTATACTATTGGTGCTATCCATACTATTAATAATGAGAGTGATTATGCTTATGATATGAAAAGGCCCAAGCTTAGGGATGCTATGCTTGATGAGGATGACACATTTGAGAATATATTTGCCGAAATTAATGTTTGTCCCAAGCTTGGGGTTGCTACGTTTAATGAAGATGATATTTTTAGCCTCCCAAGTTTTGATATGCAAAGTTGTTATGATGATAGCATACCTTCTACCTATGATGATTATATTGATGAAAGTGGGTTTGGAAGAGTGTCAACTTTAGGAAGTAATGATCCCACTATTTTGGAGGATGTTGAATCTTATAATGTTTATGAAAGTGGATTTGGAGAGGTCATGACTTTATTTAGTGATGAGTCCACTATCTTGGAAGAGGTTTCAATCGATTATGATGAGAACAAAGTTGCTACTTATGATGATTATTGTGATGAAACTTATGCTATAAAAAGTAGTGATGATTATATTTATAAAACTTGTCATGATTATTATTACCCTTTTTCTGAACATTACTCTTTTAACTTGGAAACAATTTATAGTATTCAAGTCTCTTATGATACTCCCACTATTTCGAATGAGAAGAATTTTGCTTATGTGGAGAGTAGTAAAATTTCTATGCAAGTATATCATGAAAAGAATGCTTTAGGTGCTGGTTATATTGTTGAATTCATTCATGATGCTACTGAAAGTTATTATGAGGGAGGAACGTATGCTTGTAGGGATTGCAATAATATCAAGTTTCCTCTCTATGTGCTTAAAGTTTTAAAGTTATGCTTGTTTTGCCTTCCTATGCTAGTTGATTATTGTTCCCATAAGTTGTTTGCTCACAAAATCCCTATGCATAGGAAGTGGGTTATACTTAAATGTGCTAGTCATATTCTTCATGATGCTCTCTTTATGTTTCAATTCTTATCTTTTATGTGAGCATCATTGAAATCATCATGCATAGCTAGGGGCGTTAAACGTTAGCGCTTGTCGGGAGGCAACCCAATTTTATCTTAGTTTTTTGCTTTTTGGTTCTTTTTAGTAATAAATAATCCATCTATCTTCTGTTTAGATGTGGTTTTGTGTTTTAATTAGTGTTTGTGCCAAGTAGAACCTTTGGGAAGACTTGGGTGAAGTCTTTATGATCATGTTGTAAAAATGTAAACTTTAGCGCTCACGAGATTAGCTAAAACGCTTTTACCGAGAGTGCTATTTAGTTGATTCTTTTGCAGATGATTACTAGACAAATTCCTCAGGTCCACCAATTAAAATTTGGAGTTCCGTAAGTATACGTTTGATACAGATTACTACTGCATCGTTCTGTTTTTGACAGATTCTGTTTTCTATGTGTTGTTTGCTTATTTTGATGAATCTATGAGTAATATCGGAGGGTATGAACCATAGAGAAGTTGGAATATAGTAGATATTACACCAATATGAACTTAGAATGAGTTTACAACAGTACCTACGTGGTGATTTATTTTCTTATACTAACGGAGCTTACAAGATCTTCTGTTAAGTTTTGTGTTGTGAAGTTTTCAAGTTTTGGGTAAAGATTCGATGGACTATGGAATAAGGAGTGGCAAGAGCCTAATCTTGGGGATGCCCAAGGCACCCCAAGGTAATATTCAAGGACAACCAAAAGCCTAAGCTTGGGGATGCCCCGGATGGCATCCCCTCTTTCGTCTTCGTTCATCGGTAACTTTACTTGGAGCTATATTTTTATTACCACATGATATGTGTTTTGCTTAGAGTGTCATTTTTTCATTTTCTTTTGTTTTGCTTGCTGTTTGAATAAAATACCAATATCTGAAATTCTTAAATGAGAGAGAGTCTTCACATAGCTACATAATTATTTAACTACTCATTGATCTTCACTTATATCTTTTTGGAGTAGTTTGTCATTTACTCGTGTGCTTCACTTATATCCTATGAGTAAATGGTTGAATGATTTGAATGTCATAAATCTGAAATTATACATGTTTAATATGCTTATCCCATGGGGAGTAATGACTTCACATATAAGAAGTAGAGGTGGTAAACTTATTGAAGGTTAGCAAACATTGTATTGGTCACTTGAACAATTCATGAAAGAATATTGAAGGAAGAGAGATTTCACATATAAATATACTATCTTTGACATCTTCTATGATTGTTAGCCCCATTAATTATTTTCAAACCTGAGCAAATTAGTTGAAGTTGGACAAGGAAGACAACATGATGAGTTATGCTTGGTTATATTTGTATAGAAGTTATATTGTTATGGATCCTCTAACATGTGGTGCTTGCTATTTAGAATCCTTTGCTAGCCAAAATATCTGTACTAAGCGGGAATATTGCTTTTGCATGCAAATTCCTTGAACCAAGTTTCTTCCATGAGTGTCCATCATATCTACCTATATGCGGTATTTACCTGCCGTTCCAAGTAAATTTGCATGTGCCAAACTCTAAACCTTCAAATAATAATCTGTTTTGTATGCCTGAATCGCTCATGTAGCGACTAGGGGTTGTCAGTATCTTCCATGCTAGGTGGGTTATTCTCATGATGATGGACTCTGTCGGTGTCAAAACCGGTGGATCTCGGGTAGGGGGTCCCGATCTGTGGGTCAAGGCTGATGGTAACAGGAAGCAAGGGACACAGATGTTTACCCAGGTTCGGGCCCTCTCGATGGAGGTAAAACCCTACAACCTGCTTGATTAATATTGATGATATGGGTAGTACAAGAGTAGATCTACCACGAGATCGTAGAGGCTAAACCCTAAGAGCTAGCCTATGATGGTATGATTGTAATTGTGATCGGCCTTCTAAGGACCAACCTCTCCGGGTTATATAGACACCGGAGAGGGCTAGGGTTTACATGGAGTCGGTTACAAGGAAGGAAATATAATATCCGGATGGCCAAGCTTGACTTCCACGCCATGGAAAGTCCCATCCGGACACGGGTCAAGTCTTGAGTCTTGTATCTTCACGCTTCAATAGTCCGGACGATGTATATAGTCCGACCGTCCGGATACCCCTAATCCAGACTCCTCAAGAGCCCTGAACCAGGCTTCAATGACGATGAGTCCGGCGTGCAGTATTGTCTTCGGCATTGCAAGGCGGGTTCCTTCTTCGAATACTCCAAGATAATTATCGAACACTTGAACCGTGTCCGGATCCACAAAATGATCTTCACATGCCACCGTAGAGAGAATGGTATTTCACAAATGCAATCTGCTGACAACTTTTTCCGATGACGTGACTTGTTATTACGGTCGGATCATTATTCGAACCGTTTTCTCACAACCAGCTACAGCGCATATTACGAGGCGGTTTCCTTGACACGTCTTGTCGAAGCAGAGATCGTGTCCCCTTATCATGGGATTCTCATCAATACGGGTATGGGTAATCCCACCACGCCATCAAGCGTGGCGCTTGGGAAGCAAGCGATTCCCAACGGGCAAGTGGGGAGGCGCACCGCTTTCGTCGCCTCTATAAAGGGACAAGATTTCCCCATTTTTACCCACGCCTTCTTCTTCCTTTGCCCACTCTTTCCCCCTCGAGCTCTAGCGCCCAAGCCCAAGTCTTCTCCACACAACCAAACATGTCCGGAGCAGGAGGCAAGTGGGTGGCTTCCACCGTCAAGGAGAAGCATATAGAAAATCTTCGGGTGGCCGGATACTTGGCCGCAAACATAGCGCACCGGCTACCGGACGTTGGGCAGGTCATTCCGACCCCGGGACCCCACGAGAGGGTCATGTTCGTCGCCCACTTCGTCCGTGGACTGGGGTTTCCACTTCACCCCTTTGTCCGCGGGCTCATGTTCTACTACGGGCTAGATTTCCACGATCTAGCTCCGAATTTCATCTTCAACATCTTCGTCGTATGCGAGGCTTTCCTCCGCATCCGGCCTCACTTTCGCTCAGGTCGCAAATCTTCTGCGTGAAGCCGAAGATTGTACGCAGCCAGCAAGCGGAGTGCAGAGGGGCCATGGTGGGCAAGATGCCTAACATCACCTGGCTGGACGACTCCTTTGCGGAAACTTTAAAAGGGTGGCAATCAGGGCGGTTCTACATCACCGAGCCGCGCGGCGCCAACTGGGCAGCGGCCCCCGAGTTCCGATCAGGAGCCCCCATGCGGCTCACCTCCTGTGAAAAAGAAGGGCCTGACTTGGGGTGAACCTACAGAGCTGGTCGGACTCCAAACCTGCATCAAGAGCATGAAGGACAAGAACATCAAGCTTGTCAACGTAATCCAGGTCATGCTCGTTCGCCGGATTCTGCGGTGCCAAAGGCGGGCATTCAACCTGTGGGAGTTCGTCCCGGCCGAACACCGACGCCTTGAGGCTCTATGGCATGAAGCACAAAGACGCATGGAAGGAGTTGTTTAAGGCCTCAAGTACCTCCTCCCACATCCGAGGACCGCGGACTTCATGCAAAGCACGCCCCAAGGTCCGGTGAGTTTCGGGATTACCACGGGTTCGGTTTTTCCCAATACATTCATGGGGAGTCTTAAGTATTTGTGTATATTTGATCAGGATTATGTGGAGACAATGAGCAAATTGATCTGCCCGGCTCACGCTGTAAGGCCAGTGATGCTCTCCTCGACGGAGATGCTAGTCCCGGCGCCCTACAAGGTGCCGGAGAAGAAGGTCGAAAGAAGGCCCCGGGACCGTGAAGGGTCTCCAGTGGCAGGTTAGGCTGAAGCCTCGTCCGAAGATGACGAGGCAGACTCCTCCCACGAAGGGGAGGAGGAAGAAGAAGAAGGAGCCCCATCCGGAAAGGATGAGGGGCCCGGAGAGGCGGGCCAGGGGGCCGGAAAAGGCCATCGGCGCAAGGCCGTTACACCCCTGTCGTCCGATGACGACAAGACAGATTCCTCCCGCGGAGGCGGGGGGAATCGAGAAGAAATTCCACCTCCCCGCACTGGGGGGAGAAGAAGAGAAAAGCTGCCCTGGAGGGGAGGTGGGCGCCCAAGAACGGGAAGGTACCCCTTCCGGACTACTCCGCCCCGGCCGCTCATAGTGAGGAAGGGTGGCTGCCCAGGGGGAAGCCCCCGGTGCGATCGTAAGTGTCCGCACTCCATCATAACTTCATTCTATAGCTTTTGTTTAACGCCGGACATATGTGCAGTCCGACCAGGGCTTACCCCGAAGTGTCTTCCTCCGGGTCCCTGAGTGATTCATAGATCAATTCGCTTCCGACAACCACTACTCCTCAACCCGCGGATGACACAGAGGTGTTGTCCCAAAGGCTCCCCGAGCGGGGGGAGGTGACTCTGGAGATGCCCCAAGGCGGGGTCCCAGACGCCGACACGCTGGGTTCAAGGTCCCCGCGGATCGTGTCGATGAGAGCCACAATAGGCCGGGCTCTCAGCCGAACACTGTCCCGCAACCTTCAATGGTTCCGAACTCAGGCGGACAGCCCCTCGTCAGGGAGAGCGAGCCGTTTGCATCGAGGACTTCTGGTGCGCCTGAGGCGCCGAATTGTCTGCTGGAAGCGCTTCGCGGCGCTTCCATAGATGAGGAGCACCGTACTCTTATGAGTTCGGTGATTCGGAAGGTTTCGTCCGCCAAGAGTGGACTAGCCGAAGCTTGCACCAGCCTCTTGACAGGTTTTGAGGTAAGTAATAAATATGTGTAAAATTACCACCCGATAGGTAGTAGCCTCGATACTGCATTTGGTGTTCGGAAAGAAAAACCAAACGGACGGTCAATTATAATCCGGAAGGGTCTAACAATAAATATTCGTGTGCATAAGCAGGCTGTGCTGCTTGCTGCTGCTGCCCGTACTACCGAAGTTGCCGAACTGAAGCGGGATCTGGAGCAGGCGCAGGGAGAGCTCGGCCTCCCGAAGAGGTAGCTCGAGGAGAATAAAGGTAAGCCATTCCCCGTTCGCATGTGTTTAAAGATAGGCAAAATTGGTCACTCTAACGCCAAAGCGTCGTGACTGTGTAACAGGGGCCACCGCCGAAGTGGCGTCCCTGAAGAAAGCGCTGTCCGAGGCCGAAAACAAAACGGCCTGGGAATGCAAGGAGCGCGAAAAGCAAAGTGCTAGAGTAGGCGAGGTACAGCAAGAGCTCCAGGACCTCGGCAAGAAGTGTGAGTCCGTGGAGCATGGTCTGAAGATGAAGGAGGCCGAGCTTGCAAAGGCCCTTGTAAATTTGAATGATGCCAAGGCCGAAGCCGAGAAAGCACAGCAGGAGATCCAGGAGGCCAAAAAGATAGCAGCGGGTAAGAAATTCTTTATGCAAAGCAAACATGTGGAGGAGGCGTTTCTTTTACTTACTCGAATTCGGAGCTCTCCAGGGGCATTTGCAGATCTGCCACGCAGTGTCTCAGACGCTGCAGAGGTCTACCGTGCCCAGGAGGGGAGCTCAACGGAGAAGCTGTTCTGGTCCCAGTATCCTGGGGCCGATCATCCGATGCCTCTGAGCGACCAACTGAAGCAGTTGATCGAACTCCACAGGGCGGCCGAACTGGCTATGAAGGACTTCATAATCAGGATGTGGCCTGGTGAGCTCCTACCCAGTAGCTACTTTGGCTTGATCAAGTGGATGGTGGATGCCTGCCCGCAGCTTGAAGTGATCAAGCGATCCGTTTGCATCGAAGGTGCCCGCCGAGCCTTTGCACGCGTCAAGGTGCATTGGGGCAAGATGGATGCGGAGAAGCTGGTTAAGGATGGGCCGCCGAAGGGCAAGGCGCATCGCCATCCCGAAATGTACTACGATGGCGTGATGAAGGGTGCTCGTCTCGTCGCCGATGAGTGTACCAAGGATGCCATTTTAGAATGAATTCACTTTTGTCATGTTTGTAATTAAAGACGAAGTTACTCGCGCTATGTAGCGCTTTTGTTATTTAAAATATTACCTTCGTAAATACATTTATAAAATTCTGAAAGTAGGCCAGTCGTCGGCTTCCTCCCCCACGTAACTAGTATTGGGGTGTTCGTGGAAAACCCGGACACTCTTTATCCAAATGTTTGGTCCCTTAAGGAGGTGTCCGGCGCAGCGAACAAGGCAATCGGACTATGCGGCTTTATAACTTTCACTTAGCCATAGAAGTCTACAATTTTAAATTTCGTGAAGGCCCTAGAATCTGGAAGGTCAATCGGGCGCTATACAAGCCTAGATCAGACGAAGCCGAATTATCGCCTAAAGCGGAAAATCTTTAAGGATTTTAAAACCTCTCGAACAGCGACCAGCTCTCGCCACATCATGCCGGGTCAGTTTTGGCTTTCTCTCGAGGTGCTCATCCGAAGTAGGGACACAATCGCAGTAGTTCTCCCTGCGCTACCTTAGCCGATATAACGGAACGTAAGGCACCAAAACAAGGGAGCCGGGCTATCCCAGCTATAGACCCAAGACATGATTCAGAGCTGATGCATATAGTGCTATAAGTTCAGGGTGCCACACTGTTGAAAGTTTTCGGACTTTATTTGCCATATTACAGGGCGCCATGAGAAGTTCCTGGCGAACTGACCGCACCAAGGTGTACGGATGCAATATCAAATGGACATTTATAAGAGAAAAAATGCTCAAATAAGAATAATAAGCTGACGCTATATATAACCTCCCATTGACAAAAAATACGTTTAAGCGTACGTTTACAATGGATACGTTAAGCAGAGATAAAATAGGACTATTTAATATGTCCTATCCAGGGGCAGGCTGTGTTCAGATAAATAAAGCAGGTATAATGATCGTAAATAGATTCCACAGGTATTTCCTTCCGCACAACGTCTGTTGCCTCCTTGGATGTCTCTCCCCTATGAGTCCGACAATTCGGCTCTTTTGAGGATGCTGCCCCAACACGGTGTCCTGAAAGGTAAGAGGGAAAGAGTATGAAGGTATTTGGCGGTTACCCGCACTATTGACTGAGTCGTTGATGCGCCTCCGCCTATGCCCATGGTATTTTGAGTGCGTAATTGTGTGCGCGTGGCGTGAATGTTGCTTTGGAGGGGCTTGAGCGGAGGCCGGACTGCTAATCACGCTCTTGGCGTTCCTGATGATCCTGTTGCGGGGTGCTCCGGACTCGCTTGACGGTGCTCGAAGTTGTCGCCGGATTGGTTTGTCGGAGTAGGCCACATTGTACTTCTGCCGTGAGGGCTGCCGTATGCTCTTCTGTTCGAAGGGAGTGGTCCTTGTTTCCTTTGACAGTGATGACCCTGCGCGGTCCTGGCATCTTGAGCTTGAGGTATGCATAATGTGGTACCGCATTGAATCTAGCGAATGCGGTTCGTCCGAGCAGTGCGTGGTAACCACTGCAGAAAGGGACGATGTCGAAGATTAACTCTTCGCTCCGGAAGTTGTCCGGGGATCCGAAGACCACTTCCAGTGTTATAGAGCCCGCATGGGCCTCTGCTCCAGGAATTACACCCTTAAAGGTGGTTTTAGTGGGCTTGATCCTTGAAGGGTCAATGCCCATTTTGCGCACTGTGTCCTGATAAAGCGGGTTCAGGCTGCTGCCGCCGTCCATAAGGACTCGCGTGAGGTGGAGTCCGTCGATGATTGGGTCTAAGACCAATGCGGCTGAGCCGCCATGACGGATGCTAATAGGATGATCCCTACGATCAAAGGTGATCGGACAAGCTGACCATGGGTTGAATTTGGGGGCAACTGGCTCCATCGCATAGACGTCTCTTAGTGCCTGCTTCCGTTCCCGCTTTGGGATGTGCGTGCCGTAGATCATGTTGACCGTTTTCACCTGGGGGGGGGGAAATTTCTTCTGTCCCCCCATGTTCGGACGTCGTGGCTCCTCCTCATCGTCGCTGTGCAGCCCCTTGTCCTTGTCTTCGACGTTTATCTTGCCGGCCTGTTTGAATACCCAGCAATCTCTATTGGTGTGGTTGGCTGGCTTGTCCGGGGTGCCATGAATTTGGCACGAGCGCTCCAGTATGCGGTCCAGACTGGATGGTCCCTGATTATTTCTTTTGAACGGCTTCTTCCGCTGACCGGGCTTGGATCCGCTGAATCCGGCGTTGACTGCCGTGTCTTCAGTGCTGTCGCCGTTGTTCCGTCGCTTATGTCTGTTACGCCGTGGCTTGCCATTATTGTCGCGGCCATTCAATTGCCGTAATGTGGCGTAGTGCCGCCGCGAGCCAACCAATCGCCTCGCCCGCGCAAAAGCGGGTCATTAGTGTTGTGAGAGTTGCCATGGACTTGGGTTTTTCATGGCCGAGGTGTCGAGCGAGCCACTCGTCACGGATATTATGCTTAAAAGCCGCCAGGGCTTCGGCGTCCGGACAGTCAACTATTTGGTTCTTTTTAGTTAGGAACCGAGTCCAGAATTTCCTGGCTGACTCTCCGGGATGTTGAGTAATGTGGCTCAAGTCATCGGCGTCAGGTGGTCGCACCTATGTGCCCTGGAAGTTGTCGAGGAATGCGTCTTCCAGGTTTTCCTAACTACCAATGGAATTTGCTTGCAGGCTGTTTAGCCAGTGCCAGGCTGGTCCTTTGAGCTTAAGGGGAAGATACTTGATGGCGTGTCGATCGTCTCCGCGGACCATGTGAATGTGGAGAAGAAAATCTTTGATCCATACTGCGGGGTCTGTTGTGCCATCGTATAATTCGATGTTTACGGGTTTGAACCCTTCTGGGAATTCATGATCCATTACTTCGCTGAAGCGAGAGGGGTGCGCGCGCCTGCGTCGGGCTATGTGGCTACGCAGGTCGAATTGCTCAGGGTGGCTATGTTCGGCCCGGCGGGACTTGTTGAATGTGTATCCAGCGTGACGGTCGTCGTCGCGTGCCGAGGCGCGCCCCCGCGATCCGTAGATCGATCTTGGCTGTCCTGTTTTGTTGCCCCGGGCCGTAGTGTGTTGGCGTGGGGGTGTTGGCTGGTATGCGAACTGGTATGCCGTTTTATCCCGGCCATGAGGTGGCCGGTCAGCCGTATGGTGCTCGAGTCCGTATTCCTCGGCTGCCAGGACTTCAGTCCATCTGTTTGTGAGCAGGTCTTGATCAGCTTGGAGTTGCTGCTGCTTCTTTCTCAGGCTCCTCGCAGGGGCTATAAGCCGACGCTTGTAGCACTCCTGCTCTACGGGATCCTCAGGCACGCCGAACTCGTCGTCGCCGAGGCTAATCTCGTCTTCGGAGGGGGGCATGTAGCCGTCTTCCTCCGGGTACTCGTCTGTCGCCTGTTCTTCTGGGCTGACCTGCTCATCCTCCTGTTCGGACTGCTCGAAAGCGGGCTGATCAGGGTTGTATTCTTCTTCGACACCATTCGGATTGTTTTCGTCTCCTGGGCCGGTATTGCTGTGGCGGGGCTTGGAGTGGCGCCGACGACGCCCATTCTTTGCTTTTTTCCCTGAGGTTTTATCCTCCGTTGCCTCATCGCCATTTGTTTCCTTCGGAGTGTCCACCATTTATATATCATAAGAAGAGGTGGCTGTCCACCACCCAGTGAGCGCTGGTTCATGTTCTTCTCCTGCATCGTCGTCCATACCGTCGATGTCTTCGGAGTCGAAGTTCAGTACCTCGGTTAGATCATCGACCGTGGCAATGAAGTGAGTGGTGGGTGGGCAACGAATTCCTTCGTCGCCTGCCTCCCACTCGAGCCGGACATAGTTCGGCGAAGAGCCTCCTGACAAAGAGAGAGACTTTAATGAGTCCAGCATGTCGCCAAAGGGCGAGTGCTGGAAGATATCCGCAACGGTGAACTCCATTACCGGAGCCCATCCTGGCCCGACGGGCTCGGGAGTGCGCGGACTGGAACCAACGTCCGGATACGAATCCGGGGGTTCGGAGTCACAGGCCACCGCAGAGGTAAGACCCGTGTTCGGCTCCACCGCCGATGAGTGTGCGACCTGTGGGGCGGGGTCCATCCCTCCATCTTTAGCAGCGCAACCTGCTCCGGATCTGGGTCCGGGGATACTACGGGGGTGATACCCCGAGCTTCGTCCGACGGCAGGTCTAAGCCGTGCTCGTCGTCACTGTCCGGTGCTCCTGGCATAGGCCCCAATCCATCGAAGATCAAGTCTCCACGGATGTCCGCCGTGTAGTTCAGGTTTCCGAAACTGATCCGTGGCTGTGGGCGAGCTGCCGATCTGCTTCCAGATGGCCAAGCGAGTTGGCTCACGGTCGCGGTCCGCCGAACACGAAGATCTGTCCGGGAGGAAAGTCTCGCCGACAGCGTCGTTGATGATGATTGAAGGAGCCATCGAGCCCGACAATGACGACACGGAGGAACTCTCAATGAAAGCACCAATGTCGGTGTCAAAACCGGCGGATCTCGGGTAGGGGTCCCGATCGTAGGCGTCAAGGCTGATGGTAGCAGGAAGCAAGGGACACAGATGTTTACCTGTGTTCGGGCCCTCTCGATGGAGGTAAAACCCTACTTCATGCTTGATTAATATTGATGATATGGGTAGTACAAGAGTAGATCTACCACGAGATCGTAGAGGCTAAACCCTAAGAGATAGCCTATGATGGTATGATTGTAATTGTGATCAGCCTTCTAAGGACCAACCTCTCCGGTTTATATAGACAATCAAGAGGGCTAGGGTTTACATGGAGTCGGTTACAAGGAAGGAAATATAATATCCGGATCGCCAAGCTTGCCTTCCACGCCAAGGAAAGTCCCATCCGGACACGGGTCGAAGTCTTGAGTCTTGTATCTTCACGCTTCAATAGTCCGGACGATGTATATAGTCCGACTGTCCGGATACCCCCTAATCCAGGACTCCCTCAGACTCCGCTCATCATTCACGAGAAAATGGCTGGTAACTAAGATCAAAAACAAATTCACAAATAATTTAAACAAAACTCCCTCAGGAATGTTGATAGTTGGACGACACCCATTGTTTCGGACAAGCCGTGGAGTGTGAATGTTGGTGGAGGGGAGTAAAACTTTACCTTTCTGCGTGGGAACCGCCTATAATGTATCTAGTATGGAAGATATTGGGAACTCTTGGTCGTTATGTTCATAATGAAAGCATACCTCTCAAAATTATTTTCATCTCTGTTTTAGCTTCGAGCTCTGGCACCTCTGCAAATCCCTGCTTCCCTCTGCGAAGGGCCTATCTTTTACTTTTATGCAAGAGTCAGTAGTATTCCTGCTCATTCCAACCTACTCTTTATTTGGCAAGCATCATGTGATAGAAAGATCTAAGCATATATGGCCATTCAAATATATTTGAGCATGAATTATGATTGTTGACATTACCCTTGAGGTAAAAGGTTGGGAGGCGAAACATTAAGCCCCTATCTTTCTCTGTGTTCGATGAATACTATTTGTTCTAAAAATATGCTTTGAGTGGTAGCAATCATGGAAGACTAAATGATAGTTGAGTATGTGAGGTTTGCGAAATCAAAGCTCTGACATAGACTCTTCCTAAAAATAAGATGAATTTTAATTGTTTTATGACTAATAACACGGTTTGTTAGTTTTCAAGAAAGTTTATGATCTATACTTTAACATGTGAATAGTTTGTTACTTGATCATGCAAAGTTTTATGATATGAGCTACCGTTATGACATATAATGATGCTAGAAAAGGTGATTGAAATTATCATTGATCAAACCTGTGCACCTGCTAGCATTCACACTTCATAAATTATTTCTTTTATCATTTACCTACTCGAGGACAAGCAGTGAATTAAGCTTAGATGCTGATACGTCTCCAACGTATCTATAATTTATGAAGTATTCATGCTATTATATTATCCATCTTGGATGGTCAATGGGCTTTACTATGCACTTTTATATTATTTTTGGGACTAACTTATTGACCCAGAGCCCAGTGCCAGTTTCAGTTTTTCTCCTTGTTTCAGTGTTTCGCAGGAAAGGAATATTAAATGGAGTCTAAACATAATGAAACCTTCGGGAGAGTTATTTTTGGAACGGAAGCAATCTAGAAGACTTGGAGTGTATGTAAGGGAAGCAACGAGGAAGGCACGAGGCAGGGGGCGCGCCCTCCACCCTCGTGGGCCCCTCATGGCTCCCCTGACTGACTTCTTTCGCCTATATATGTCCATATACCCTAAAAACATCGGGGAACAGAATAGATCGGGAGTTCCGCCGCCACAAGCCTCTGTAGCCACGAAAAACCAATCGGGACCCTGTTCCGGCACCCTGCCGGAGGGGGGTCCCTCACCGGTGACCATCTTCATCATCCCGGCGCTCTCCATGGCTGAGGGTATGTACCAGTAGCTATGTGTTTGATCTCTCTCTCTCTCTCTCTCTCTCTCTCTCGTGTTCTTGATTTGGCACGATCTTGATGTATCGCGAGCTTTGCTATTATAGTTGGATCTTATGATGTTTCTCCCCCTCTACTCTCTTGTAATGGATTGAGTTTTCCCTTTGAAGTTATCTTATCGGATTGAGTCTATAAGGATTTGAGAACACTTGATGTATGTCTTGCTGTGCTTATCTATGGTGACAATGGGATATCATGTGATCCACTTGATGTATGTTTTGGTGATCAACTTGCGGGTTTCGCCCATGAATCTACACATAGGGGTTGGCACACGTTTTCGTCTTGACTCTCCGGTAGAAACTTTGGGGCACTCTTTGAAGTACTTTGTGTTGGTTGAATAGATGAATCTGAGATTGTGTGATGCATATCGTATAATCATACCCACGGATACTTGAGGTGACATTGGAGTATCAAGGTGACATTAGGGTTTTGATTGATTTGTGTCTTAAGGTGTTATTCTAGTACGAACTCTTGAATAGATCGATCCGAAAGAATAACTTTGAGGTGCTTTCATACCCTACCATTATCTCTTTGTTTGTTCTCCGCTATTAGTGAGTTTGGAGTGACTCTTTGTTGCATGTTGAGGAATAGTTATATGATCCAATTATGTTATTATTGTTGAGAGAACTTGCACTAGTGAAAGTATGAACCCTAGGCCTTGTTTCCTAGAATTGCAATACCGTTTGTGCTCACTTTTATCATTAGTTACCTTGCTGTTTTTACATTTTCAGATTAGAAAAACCTATATCTACTATCCATATTGCACTTGTATCACCATCTCTTCGCCGAACTAGTGCACCTATACAATTTACCATTGTATTGGGTGTGTTGGGGACACAAGAGACTCTTTGTTATTTGGTTGCAGGGTTGCTTGAGAGAGACCATCTTCATCCTACGCCTCCCATGGATTGATAAACCATAGGTCATCCACTTGAGGGGAATTTGCTACTGTCCTACAAACCTCTGCACTTGGAGGCCCAACAACGTCTACAAGAAGAAGGTTGCGTAGTAGACATCACGGGGCGAGTCCGTGGTAACCCGACATCGGCTCGAGCAGAGGTGAACCGGCGACGGCAATTCGTGGAGGAGTGTGGCTGAAGTAGCTCAAGGTGGTTCTGGTTTGTCGGGCCCGAGACCGCGGCGGTTTACGACAAAGGTGAGCCCGTACGGTGCAGCGATTTGGCGGAAGTGTCCTCCAAGCTGTGTTGGCGACTTGGCCGCGTGGGCGTGCTCGGGGCCGGCGGTTCAACGAGGCGGTGTGCTGCCGGGCAAGGTGGCAGTTCGAGGATGCGGCTGGTCGACTTGACGCATGACAGTAGAGGCACACCTGCAGCGGCTCCATGGAGGTGATGGCCATGCTTGAAGGCAACTCACAGACAGCGATTCGTCGGTGCGAGGCGAGGCCTGTAGCAGAGGTGAAAACGAAGCTCCGTTCGCAGCGGAGGTCCTCCCTGTCACTTGGCGGCGGGAGGAGTGGCTTGTGGCCGTCCACGGCAAGGGCATCCTCAGCAAGGGCCGGTTCGTCGCATGGATGCGCCAAGCAGGCCGTGGCAGAAGCGACCCAACGGGGTGAACCACGGCAACGGCAGCGATTTGTAATAGCAGTAAAACAATAGCGACTTAACGCGGTGATAGAGAACCGCCGTGGCGAGACGAGGTCGAAGAAGAAAACGAGCGGCTTGCGACAGGGCGCAGTTCGGAGGCGGCGGCTCAGAGGCAGAAGTGACTCGATGATGGAAGCAGGTGGCAATGATAAACCGGAGGGAGTCATAGCAGAGGCGAAGCGGAGGTAACGGGGGCGCGGGTTGCAGCCAGCCATGGATGAGGCAAATACAAGGCGAGGCGAAGCTAATCTGGTGGCCTCGAGCGTCGAGGATGCTGGCAATTTCATTGGAGAGGCGACAGCAAGGACCGGCGGTAGTTTGGAGGAACACCAGCCCGGCGGGGTAGGGGCATGGGTGACTCGAGGGAAAGAGCAGAGTCCACGCCCATGTCCCAGTTCTTCTCTGAGTCGTAACTGCTTTGACCGGTTTATTGGATTCTTTCCATCTCATGTAGCGTGTGAACCTCAGATTGTTTGATACCCAGACGTGACCGCAAAAGTTTCTCCGGATTCCCATCTGCCTCGGTGACCCGCACTGCAACGGAAATTTTAACCACGCTGGTTTCGGCGAGTTACATATCCGATTTTGATGCGCCGGCAAAACAGGCAGCAGCGGAAAATCAATATGTTTTTGACGGATTGACTGGTTACGGCGGCCGCACACTATGAACCCCAATTTCTCTTGTCTTCGAATCGCGTACCGCTAGCTCCAAAATTAACCTTGATTCTGATCATAAAACAACGAACGTGTCGGCTCTTCCTCATCCGACGAAATCACGAGCTTCTCGAACACTAGGAGAGATCCCTCCAAGAACTCATCACCACCGTGCGTAGGCCCCACGGTGGGCGCCAACTGTCAGGGAATTGTCACGGCAGATGTCCTAGTGTGAGGACTTAGTCGTGAGGCCGACGCATCTATGTGGTAGCTTGAGAGGGATTGAGCGAAATCGAGAAACACAACACAAGACAAGGATTTAGATAGCTTCGGGCCCCGTGAAACATCATCCGATAACAACCCTACATGATGTTTGTGGCTAGGTCTCATTATCATCATGTGGGAGTCGCCGTAAACCGGCTCTCCTAGTTATGTCTAGCCCTAAGATTATTTCTCTTGCTTGTCCCTCTTTGGGGAGCCCTGCCCCTCCTTATATAAGTTGAAGGGGCGGGTTACATGTAGAGTCCAACTCGGACTTAAGACTTAACTATTCCGACTTCTCTTCATGGGCTTCTTAACATCTTGGGCTTCATAACGTCTCGGGCTTCATAACGTCTCGGGCTTCATAACCCCTAGCAACCCAGTTATCACTGTCTGTCGGGTTATGACTGGTGCCGGTTTATGATGGTCTGCCGGTTTATGATTGTCTACTGAGTTATCATCTGACTTAACTCCTGCCGGGTTATCATCTAACTTAACTCCTGCCGGTTTACCAAGTACCGGCCGGGTTATAACTCCGGCCGGGTCATACCGCGGGGTATATCTCCGAGAGGTGTACTTCTTCACACACGCTCTCACCACTTATCGCTGCTTACATGACATGTACTCAGCAACCTTCAAGCGGAAGCCCAGCGAGGGTGTCAGCCATGACCTGACTAACCACACAAGTCCCTAGTCCAGGTTTATCGCCTATTCAGGTTCCATCCGCAGGGAGTCCGGCCAAGGTTTCCACTACGGCCCCGAATGATGTGTGCAGGGTTCTGGAGGCACCAAACGGGTGTCCCGGTACACCGTGCCACGTGCCTACGGCATCACAGCCTGATACGTCTCCAACGTATCTATAATTTTTGATTGCTCCATGCTACTTTATCTACTGTTTTAGGCAATATTGGGCTTTATTACCCACTTTTACATTATTTTTGGGACTAACCTATTAACCGGAGGCCCAGCCTAGATTTGCTGTTTTATGCCTATTTCAGTGTTTCGAGGAAAAGGAATATCAGACGGAGTCAAAACGAAACGAAATCAACTGGAGAAGTTATTTTTGGAAGGAAACCCACCTAATGGACTTGGACCCCACGTCAGAAGATACGGGAGGTGCTCACGAGGGTGGGGCGCGCCCTCCCCCCCTGGGCGCACCCCCTGCCTCGTGGGGCCCCCGTAGCTCCACCGACGTTCTCCTTTCACCCATATATACCGTCCTACCCTAAAACTTCCAGAACAGAAGATAGATCGGGAGTTCCGCCGCCGCAAGCCTCCAGAACCACCAAAAACCTATCGGGACCCCTTTCCGGTACCCTGCCGGAGGGGGGATCCATCTCCGGTGGCCATCTTCATCATCCCGGCGCTCTCCATGACGAGGAGGGAGTAGTTCACCCTCGGGGCTGAGGGTATGTACCAGTAGCTATGTGTTTGATCTCTCTCTCGTGTTCTCTCTCGTGTTCCAATCTATGGCACGATCTTGATGTATCCCGAGCTTTGCTATTGTAGTTGGATCTTATGATGTTTCTCCCCCTCTACTCTCCTGTGATGAATTGAGTTTCCCCTTTGAAGTTATTTTATCGGATTGAGTCTTTTATGAACACTTGATATATGTCTTGGTGATCAACTTGCGGGTTTCGTGACATTGGGAACCTATGCATAGGGGTTGGCACACGTTCTTGATTCTTCGGTAGAAACTTTGGGGCACTCTTAGAAGTACTTTGTGTTGGTTGGATGAATCTGAGATTGTGTGATGCAAATCGTCTAATCATGCCCACGGATACTTGAGGTGACAATGGAGTATCTAGGTGACATTAGGGTTTTGGTTGATTTGTATCTTAAGGTGTTATTCTAGTACGAACTCTTTTATTTATCTATCCGAAAGAATAGCTTTGTGGTGGTTTCGTACCCGACCATAATCTCTACGTTTGTTCTCCGCTATTAGTGTCTTCGGAGTGACTCTTTGTTGCATGTTGAGGGCTTGTTATATGATCTATCTATGTTATTATTGTTGAGAGAACTTGCACTAGTGAAAGTATGAACCCTAGGCCTTGTTTCCTATCATTGCAATACCGTTTACTCACGTTTATCACTTGTTACCTTGCTGTTTTTATATTTTCAGATTACAAAAACCTATATCTACTACCCATATTGCACTTGTATCACCATGTCTTCGCCGAACTAGTGCACCTATACAATTTGCCATTGTATTGGGTGTGTTGGGGACACAAGAGACTTTTTGTTATTTGGTTGCAGGGTTGTTTGAGAGAGACCATCTTCCTCCTACGCCTCTCACGGATTGATAAACCTTAGGTCATCCACTTGAGGGAAATTTGGTACTGTCCTATAAACATGTGCACTTGCAGGCCCAACAACGTCTACAAGAAGAAGGTTGTGTAGTAGACATCAAGCTCTTTTCTGGCGCCGTTGCCGGGGAGGCTAGGTAAGTGAAGGTATATATTTAGATCTTGCAAATCTAATCTTTTCGTTTATTGTTTTAGCACTAGTTAGTCTATAAAAGAAAACTACCAAAAAATATGGAATTGAGTTTGTCTCATACGCTTCATCTTTTTAATATCTTTCGTGAGTATGATGGAAAGAAAATTGTGCCAAAGTGTTAGAAGAAGAATGCATTAAAATATTTGGCACTAAATATGTGAATAATGAGCATGATTGCAATGTTGTTAGTATGAATTCCTTGAATATCCATGATGCTAATGATATGCAAAGTCACAAGCTTGGGGAAGCTATGTTTGATGAAGATGATATTTTTTGTCCCCCAAGATTTGATGAGCAAATTTACTATGATGAAAGCATGCCTCCTATCTATGATGATTATTGTGATGACACGTATGCTTTAAAGAATAATGATAACCATGAAACTTGTCATCTTTATCTTAAATTTCAATCACATGATAGTTATTTTGTTGAGTTTGCTCCCACTACTATTCATGATTAGAATTTTGCTTATGAGGAAAGTAGTAAATTTTCTATGCTTGTAGATCATGAAAATAATGCTTTAGGTGCTGGTTATATTGTTGAATTCATTCATGATGCTACTGAAAATTATTATGAGGGAGGAACATATGCTTGTAGGAATTGCAATAATATCAAGTTTCCTCTCTATGTGCTTAAAATCTTGAAGCTATGCTTGTGTTACCCTCCTATGCTAGTTGATTATTGTTCCCATAAGTTGTTTTCTCACAAAATCCCTATGCATAGGAAGTGGGTTAGACTTAAAAGTGCTAGTCATATTCTTCATGATGCTCTCTTTATGTTTCAATTCTTATCTTTTATGTGAGCATCATTGAAACCATCATGCCTAGCTAGGGGCGTTAAATGATAGCGCTTGTTGGGAGGCAACCCAATTTTATTTTAGTTTCTTGCTTTTTGGTTCTGTTTAGTAATAAATAATCCATCTAGCTTCTGTTTATATGTGGTTTTATGTTTTAATTAGTGTTTGTGCCAAGTAGAACCTTTGGGAAGACTTGGGTGAAGTCTTTATGATCATGCTGTAAAAACCAGAAACTTTAGCGCTCACGAGATTAGCTATAACTTTTTACTGGAGAGTGATATTTAGTTTATTATTTTTGCAGATGATTACTAGACAAATTCCTCAGGTCCACCAATTTATTTTAGAATTTTTGGAGTTCCAGAAGTTTTCTTTAGTTACAGATTACTACAGACTGTTCTGTTTTTGACAGATTCTGTTTTCATTGTGTTGTTTGCTTATTTTGATGACTCTATGGCTAGTAAAATAGTTTATAAACCATATATAAGTTGTAATACAGTATTTTTAACACCAATATGAATAAATAATGAGTTCATTACAGTACCTTGAAGTGGTCTTTTGTTTTCTTTCGCTAACGTAGCTTACAAGTTTTCTATTAAGGTTTGTGTTGTGAAGTTTTCAAGTTTTGGGTAAAGATTCGATGGACTATGGAATAAGGAGTGGCAAGAGCCTAAGATTGGGGATGCCCAAGGCACCCCAAGGTAATATTCAAGGACAACCAAGAGCCTAAGCTTGGGGATGCCCCGGATGGCATCCCCTCTTTCGTCTTCGTTCATCGGTAACTTTACTTGGAGCTATATTTTTATTCGCCACATGATATGTGTTTTGCTTGGAGCGTCATTTTATTTTGTTAGTATTTTCTTGCTGTTATTTAGGTTAGTGTTTTTCATCTTTAGTTTCAATAAAAGAAGTCAAGGATAGCCTTTGCCATGCTTATTTTGCAAGTATACATGTTGCTGTTTGAAAACAGAAAGTTTACCGCTGTTGCAAAAATTCTCTAGAAAATTCAGAGAGTGGTATAATGTTGAATCTTTTTGCATATTGAGCTCTGATAAATTTATTACAGTGGGAATTTTAGTTCATAATTTTTGGAGTTAGGGAAGTATTGATACTCTTGCATTCTTTACAGACTGTACTGTTTTGGCAGATTGCTGTTATGTTTGCATTGTTTGCATATGTTTGCTTGTTTAATGATTCTATTTGATGATATGAGTATTAAATATGCAGAGGCATTTAGTATGCAATGCTGAATAATAATGTTAGTGATTTGCTACAGTAGAAAATGATAAGGTTTTGCATTGGTTTATACTAACCTATCTCACGAGTTCTTGTTGAGTTTGTTGTGAATGAAGCTTTTGATAAAAGAGAAACCATGATATGAGAGGAATTAAGGAGACACAAAGTTCAAGCTTGGGGATGCCCAAGTCACCCCAAGATAATATTTCAAGAAGTATCAAGCATCTAAGCTTGGGGATGCCCTGCTGGCATCCCACCTTTCTTCTTCAACAATTATCGGTTAGTATCGGTTGAACCTAAGTTTTTGCTTCTTCACTTGAGTTGTGATATCCTTGCAATGTAGTTTTATTTAGCTTTGCTTGCTGTTTGAATAAAGTATCAAGATCTGAAATTCTTAAATGTTAGAGAGTCTTCACATAGTTGTATAATTATTCGACTACTCATTGATCTTCACTTATATCTTTGGGAGTAGTTTGTTATTGCTCTAGTGCTTCACTTATATCTTTTAGAGCACAATGGTGGTAGTTTTATTTTTAAGAAATAGATGAACTCTCATGCTTCACTTATATTATTTTGGGAGTCGTTAATATCATGGTAATTTGCTTAATGTTAATATACTTAGTGTTCAAGATATGTGAAACTTTCTTTTGAGTGCGTTGAATACTAAGATATGTTTGATGCTTGATAATTGTTTTGAGATATGGAGGTGATAATATCAAAGTCGTGCTAGTTGATAATTGTGAATTTGAGAAATACTTGTGTTTGCAAGTCCCGTAGCTTGCACGTATGGTTAAAGTTGTGTAACAAATTTGAAACATGGAGTGTACCTGACTTGTGCATCCTTATGAGTGGCGGTCGGGGACGAGCGATGGTCTTTTCCTACCAAGCTATCCCCCTAGGAGCATGGGCGTAGTACTTGATTTTTGGTGACTTCTAAATTTTTGCAATAAGTATATGAGTTCTTTTGACTAATGTTGAGTCCATGGATTATACGCACTTTTACCGTTCCGCCTTTGCTAGCCTCTTCAAAGACTGCATTGCCCTTTCTCACCTTGAGAGTTGGTGCAAACTTCACGGTGCATCCAAACCCCGTGATATGATACGCTCTATCACACATAAACCTCCTTATATATTCCTCAAAACAGCCACCATACCTACCTATTATTGCATTTCCATAGCCATTCCGAGATATATTGCCATGCAACTTTCCACCGTTCGTTCATCATCATCATGACATACTTTACTTTTGTCATATTGCCATTGCATGATCATGTAGTTGACATCGTATTTGTGGCAAAGCCACCATGCATTATTTTTCATACATGTCACTCTTGATTCATTGCACCATCCCGGTACACCGCCAGAGGCATTCATATAGAGTCATATCTTGGCCTAAGTTTCGAGTTGTAATCCTTATGTTGTAATCAATAGAAGTGTGATGATCATCATTATTAGAGCATTGCCCCAAAAAAAGAGAAAGGCCAAAAAAGAGAAAGGCCAAAAAAAAAAGAAAAAAGGAAAGGCCAAAAAAAGGAAAATAAATAAAAAGGGCAATGTTACTATCCTCTTACCACACTTGTGCTTCAAAGTAGCACCTTGTTCTTCATATAGTGAGTCTCATATATTGTGCTTCAAAGTAGCACCATGTTTTTCATATAGTGAGTCTCATAAGTTGTCTTTTTATACTAGTGGGAATTTTTCATTATAGAACTTGGCTTGTATATTCCTACGATGGGCTTCCACAAATGCCCTAGGTCTTCATGAGCAAGCAAGTTGGATGCACACCCACTAGTTTTTTCTTTTGCTGAGCATTCATAGCTCTAGTGCATCCGTTGCATGGCAATCCCTACTCCTTGCATTAACATCAATCGACGGGCATCTCCATAGCTCATTGATTAGCCTCGTTGATGTGAGACTTTCTCCTTTTTTGTCTTCTCCACACAATCCCCATCATCATATTCTATTCCACCCATAGTGTTATATCCATGGCTCACGCTCATGTATTGCGTGAAGGTTGAAAAAGTTTGAGATTATTTAAGTATGAAACAATTGCTTGGCTTGTCATAGGGGGTATAGAAGTTGGGAACATCTTTGTGTGACGAAAATGAAGCATAGCCTAACTATATGATTTTGTAGGGATGAACTTTCTTTTGCCATGCTATTTTGAGAAGACAGGATTACTTTATTAGTATGCTTGAAGTATTATTATTTTTGTGTCAATATGAACTTTTGTCTTGAATCTTTCGGATCTGAATATTCATATCAAAAGTAAGAAGAATTACATTTAAATTATGCAAAAGTATCACTCCGCATCAAAAATTCTTTTTTATCATTTACCTACTCAAGGACGAGCAGGAATTAAGCTTGGGGATGCTTGATACGTCTCCAACGTATCTATAATTTTTTATTGCTCCATGCTACTTTATCTACTGTTTTAGGCAATATTGGGTTTTATTATCCACTTTTATATTATTTTTGGGACTAACCTATTAACCGGAGGCCCAAATTTCGATTTGTCGTTTTATGCCTATTTCAAGGTTTCAAGGAAAAGGAATATCGACGGAGTCAAAGCGGAACGAAATCAATCGGAGAAGTTATTTTTGGAAGGAAACCCACGATGGACTTGGACCCCACGTCGGAAGATACGGGGTGCTCACGAGGGTGGGGGCGCGCCCCTGCCTCATGGGGCCCCGTAGCTCCACCGACGTTCTCCTTTCACCCATATATACCGTCGCACCCTAAAACTTCCAACAGAAGATAGATCGGGACTTCCGCCGCCGCAAGCCTCCGTAACCACCAAAAACCAATGGGACCCCTTTCCGCATTCCATGAGGGGGATCCATCTCCGGTGGCCATCTTCATCATCCCGGCGCTCTCCATGACAAGGAGGGAGTAGTTCACCCTCGGGGCTGAGGGTATGTACTAGTAGCTATGTGTTTGATCTCTCTCTCTCTCTCTCTCTCGTATTCTCTCTCGTGTTCCAATCTATGGCACGATCTTGATGTATCCTGAGCTTTGATATTGTAGTTGGATCTTATGATGTTTCTCCCCCTCTACTCTCTTGTGATGAATTGAGTTTCCCCTTTGAAGTTATTTTATCAGATTGAGTCTTTTATGAACACTTGATGTATGTCTTGGTGATCAACTTGCGGGTTTCGTGACATTGGGAACCTATGCATAGGGGTTGGCACACGTTCTTGATTCTCCCTAGAAACTTTGGGGCACTCTTAGAAGTACTTTGTGTTGGTTGGATGAATCTGAGATTGTGTGATGCAAATCGTATAATCATGCCCACGGATACTTGAGGTGACAATGGAGTATCTAGGTGACATTAGGGTTTTGGTTGATTTGTATCTTAAGGTGTTATTCTAGTACGAACTCTTTTATAGATCGATCCGAAGAATAGCTTTGTGGTGGTTTCGCATCGACCATAATCTCTACGTTTGTTCCCCGCTATTAGTGTCTTCGAGTGACTCTTTGTTGCATGTTGAGGGCTTGTTATATGATCTATCTATGTTATTATTGTTGAGATAACTTGCACTAGTGAAAGTATGAACCCTAGGCCTTGTTTCCTATCATTGCAATACCGTTTACGCTCACGTTTATCACTTGTTACCTTGCTGTTTTTATATTTTCAGATTACAAAAACCTATATCTACTACCCATATTGCACTTGTATCACCATCTCTTCACGAACTAGTGCACCTATACAATTTGCCATTGTATTGGGTGTGTTGGGGACACAAGAGACTTTTTGTTATTTGGCTGCAGGGTTGTTTGAGAGAGACCATCTTCCTCCTACGCCTCTCACGGATTGATAAACCTTAGGTCATCCACTTGAGGGAAATTTGCTACTGTCCTACAAACCTGTGCACTTGCAGGCCCAACAACGTCTACAAGAAGAAGGTTGTGTAGTAGACATCACAGCCCACCTCTCGGGTCAGCGTTGCGCACGGCCTCCAGCATACTACAAACACCAGAAACTACTTGCAACTCCTGGACAGATGAGAGGGGTGGTTAATAAGCCGAGAGGGTCCATTGGTTTCGGGCCCAACGCGTGGTAGTGGCTGGTCTTAAATCACATACACATATCTCAGTTCCTAAGGACGGTTCCAATGAAACAACCCACCATCGACTCCTACATGGCCTCTCATCGATACCTTTACCAAATTGTGTTCACACACTTAGCTCACACACAGTAGGACAAGTTCATCACCATTCCAATTCATCCTCAATGAATCGGACCTGACTCAACTCTAAACCATAGCAGGGATGACAAACAAGCATGAATGAGTAGGCACATCAGGGCTCAAACAACTCCTACTCATGCTAGTGGGTTTCATCTATTTACTGTGGCAATGACAGGTCATGCAGAGGAAAGGGGTTTAACTACCGCAACATGTAACAGATGAATCGTTGTTGTCCTAATGCAGTAAAAGAGAGCAGGAGCGAGAGAGCAGGATTGTATCGGAATGAACAAGTGGGTTTTTGCTAACCTGGCACTTCTGAAGATAGTATAGTTCTTCATCGGTGTCATCGATCTCATCGTCGGAATCACATCTACTGAGAGGGGACAAATATCGGCAACAGAGAAGGAACACAATCAATGTAATCCAACAATATGATGCATGATCATGACATGGCAATATGTTGTGGTTTGAGCTAATGCAACTAGCAACAATTTAAATGAAGTTGGTTTGAATCCAAGATTCAAAGTCAAACTCCATATGTGGATATGCAAATGCCATTTATTTGATTTGTCCTAAATAGAAGTGATAAGTTGTTCTAACATGCATGCAAATGGTACAAATGGATAGATTGGATTTTTCTGGTAATTTTTCATATATAAATTATTTCATTCTGAGCTACGCATTATTTTCTATGTTTTTTTGAAGTTAGGGTATTTTCTGAAATAAATAAATCATTTAAGATTTATTTAAATTTTAGAAAAGAATTATTGCGTCAGCATTGCACAAGGCTGATGTCAGCAGGTCAACTGGGTCGGTCCAGGTCAAACCTGACCTGTGGGACCCATTGGTCAGTGTCACAGTGCTGGTTAGGGTCGCCGACATGTGGGCAAAGTCAACGGCCATGTCAGCACGGTCAAAACTGACACGTGGCCCACGGTAATTAGATTAACCTTAATCTATTTTAGTTAGCCGGTTAGTTAGGCGACTGGGCCCGACTGTCATTGACTCTAGGAGGTAATCAGTAGGGTGTTTAGGCCCTAATGGCCGGTTACGCCGGCCGTTAGCCGTCGGCGATGTCCAGAGACGGCGGCGATGCTCGGGTTTTGCCCTCCGGCGACCAAATGGACGGCAGTGGGGCTCTACGTGCAGATGAGACTCGTCCGCGTCCAACGATGCGGCTAGCATGAGCCGGGGTGGACCAGAACAATGGCAGGGATGGCCGATGCGGTTGCCGGAGCTCGGACCTCGACGGGAACGACGCTATGGTGGACGGGAGGACGACGGATGCTTGTTCTGGGCTCCTGGGACCATGCTGAGCACAGCCACATGCTCAAACACAGGCGGCAGCAGCTATGGCCGCGGCGGCTACCTGGCCAGCGGAGCAAAGATCTTAGCCGCGACGACGAAGCTAGCTAGAGGGATAAATCCACACGTGCAGTAGAGGGGAACGGCGGAGAGGCTCACTGCGAAGACGAAGAGAAGGTCGGCGGCTCGTGGGAGGCTGTGCAGTCGACGGACCAGCGGTCGCGATCTCCGGCGCTCAAGCTTGAAGATGACGGCAAAGAGGGCGTTCTGGGGCGCCCGATGGTGTGTGGCTCGACGTAGAGGACAGGGGCATCGAGGCGAAGCTCTTGGGCATGACAAGGGGACGATGGGAAGGTGGTGGCTGCGATAACGATGACGCTGTGGTTATGGTGGTCTCGGCCATGGCGGGGATCAAACAAGGAGGAGCGAGGGGGAGGCCTGGGGACGTCTGCTCGATCCGGATGTCTCCCACGAGTTTGTCAGCTCGCCAGCACGGCAGGGAGGCAGGGAGGTGGCGTGGCATGCGGGTGCACGCCGCGCTGTCTCGGCTCTGCCAGTAGGCAGAGGTTGATGACGTTTGGCAAAGGGGAGCTGGGCTGGGCCGCCAGCGCTGGGCCAAGTGGGCGCCAGGTAAGCCACAACTAACCTCTCTCTCTCTCCTTTTATTTATGTTTTCTATTTTCTGTCTTTGTTTTTTTGGATTTAGTAAAATACTAACCACTTTATAAAATCCTGAAATAATTGTGGGAACATACTAAATTATTCCCAACAACCCTCAACTATTTTCAGAATTATTAGAGCATTCAAAATATTTATAGAATTTAAATGCCCCAATTCAAATAAAATATGAGTTAATTCAAAAATCCAGAATGTCCTAGAAATATGTTCATCATTTTTGGCAGAGGTTTTCACCTTAATTAAAAATCATGAACTTTTCTGGAGGGCATTTTGGTTCATTGAGAAGATTTGAATTTGAACCTAGTTGAATTTCATCTGGTGCTAGGGTTTGAGCATCCCCATTACAAATTCACTTAAACTCAAACATGATGCATGGATGCAAATGCAACTAATTACAAGCAATACTCTAGGGATGTGACATCCATGCTCATTGAAGAAGAGTAAGGAGGATTTTTCCTTTCATGGATAGCTTGGGTGTATCTGATTACTCTTGCTGACTAACCTTTTGCTCTTGTTGATGCCGGCAGGGAAGTGGAGGAGGACACGGAAACCCTCGTCCATCATTCCCGGAAGAGGCTCCGGCATCTTGGGTCATTGAAGGGCGCAGAGAGCCCGGTCTTGGCGGGGGGTGATGCAGAGGACCCCATGCCAAGCCCCCAGTCCAGCCCCCGGCCTGGGAGCGGATACTTGGTCCCATCCGCCGGAGGTGATGGGGACGATCTTCTTGTTCCCCCAGGCGGAGGGGGAGGTCAGACGATGCAGGGCGAGCCCCTCTCCAAGGGGCATGCTTCCCTCGTCGCTCGAGCCGAAGAGCCTCCCACTTAGTCTCCCGCGGATGAGGCTGCGCGGAATGCTGCTGGGACTAGCACGGCAGAGGGCGAAGTTCATGGCCCGGCAACAGCTGTTGCCGGGGAAACAGAGGTCCCTGCCCGGCAGGCCTCTACTCCACCTATCTCTCTTTTCTTTCTCGCTCTGATTGCTCCTCCTTACTTCTCCATTTGCTTAAGACTTCCGTTTCTTTGTTATTTACTGGCCCTTTCATGTGCAGCCCCTCAAGCCGAGGAACCAGAGCTGCCGGAGGTGGTGGCTGATATAGGAAGGGCTGACGCAGATGAGGCCGTAGAGATTGCTGCTGCCGAGGGACAGGATCTTGCTGCCGGGCATGCACATGGCTCCTTGGCGGTGATGGAGCATTCTTCGGAGGACGTCCCGGTAGAGGAAGTGGCTGTCGAGGTGAAAATCCCACTCCGGACTATGGACCCACTCCTCTCCACCGGGACCGTCGCTGAGATTCCGCCACCCTCCTCGAGCACGCTGGCCATGGTGCTGTCGCCACCCGAAGCTGGAGCCTTCGGCCTGTCTCTGTCGACAGGCGCGGAGGTCGATGAGGAACTCCAACGCCTCCTGGCGCTGCTGTATCAGGATGCTGGGGAAGCTGATGACTCAGTCACCGTCGCCATGGACCTGTCCTTCATGGAATCCATGTCGGCGGGTGTGACAAAGATGCAGGTCTGGCACAACCAGAAGTGGCAGGCGCTCAAGGAACGGCGCGAATCCGCCAGCAAGGTTGACCAGAATCTGAAGGATAAGTGCCCGGAGTTGCATGAGTGGCATGACAAGCAGTTCAAGATGCTCCTGAGGCAGCAAGAGACCCTCCTGATGATGAGAGAAGATGCCATGGCCCACGAGGCGCATCTGGCGGACTACAAGGCATCTCTGGACGCCGAAGAGCAAGAGATCTCCCTCTGGGAGGAGAAGCTCGAAGCCACTCTCCGCGCTAAGGATGAAGACCTGGAGGCTCTAGTGCGGCAACACACTAGGGAGCTGGAGGACAAGCATGAAGCCGCTCTGGATACCCTTGCCACTGATTATGATACTCGACTGAAGAAGCTTACTGATGATCTGGCTGCCGCGTCTGCCGCCAAGACTAACCTCGACCGGCAGGTGGCTAAGTTGAAGGAGGATCTCACTGAGGGAGTCCTGGACTAAGGGGTCCTCGGGAGTCCGGCCTAATATCCATGGGCCGGACTGATGGGCTGTGAAGACATGAAGACCGAAGACTGTACCCGTTTCCGGATTGGACTCTACTTGGCGTGGAAGGCAAGCTTGGCGACCGATTATGAAGATTCCTTCTTATGTAACCGACTCTATGTAAACCCTAGATCCCCCGGTGTGTATATAAACCAGAGGGATTAGTCCGGAAAGGACACACATGACCATAGTCATATAGGCTAGACTTCTAGGGTTTAGCCATTACGATCTCATGGTAGATCAACTCTTGTAATACTCATATTCATCAAGATCAATCAAGCAGGAAGTAGGGTATTACCTCCATAGAGAGGGCCCGAACCTGGGTAAACATCGTGTCCCCTGTCTCCTGTTACCATCGATCCTAGATGCACAGTTTGGGACCCCCTACCCGAGATCCGCCGGTTTTGACACCGACATTGGTGCTTTCATTGAGAGTCCGCGGTGTTGGAGCCGCACACAGACTCAACACCCTGCAATATTTGCGTTAGCGAAACTTTGGACTCATCTCCGGCTGTAAGTTCCGGACCGTGTACGCCTGCGGACACCGAGCTAGATTGGTTATCGATCTTCAAATTCAGCGCCGCAGATGTTTTCTAGCACTCACCTTTGGGTGATGTGCTGAACTCTTTAAAGAATTTGTCCTTGGAGAAGGACTCGCAGCCAAACTATGTTCGGTTCAAACTAGGGGCTGATGGAGAATTTTGCTTCCCACCCGCCACCCACTTCATAGCTACTGTCGGAAACTCAACCAACGTGCTTAACTGGGGCTCCGAAGACATCGACAGCTCGGACGGCGATGCTGACAAGGAGCAAGGCCAAGACCAGCCATTCACAAGAAGTCGGATGGCCACCTCTTCATACGATGTGTACATGGTCGATACACCAAAAGACAGCAACACCGGGACCGGAGGAAACAATACCCCGGACGATGCCGAACACAATGAAGACCCTGTCGGAGCAAAACGCGAACAGGAGGAACAAGAAAACGGGCAAGCCAGCCCCGACGAACAGGCCCTGCCCAGCGACAATTCGGAGGACGACAACTACCTTCCGATCTCCGAAGACGAGGTAAGCCTCGGCGACAAAGACTTCATCGTACCCGAAGGACCCCTCGAGCAGGAGCGTTTCAAGCACAGGCTAATAGCTACCGCAAGGAGCCTGAAAAAGAAGCAGCAGCAGCTTCAAGCTAACCAAGACCTGCTCAATGATAGATGGACCACAGTCCTGGCCACCGAAGTATACGGCCTTAGTGGCCCAGCCAAAAGCTACCCGAAGCATAGAACACTACCTAAGTTTGATAACGAGGCGTTGGAGCCCATACCATTATCACACCATGCGGCAGGTCAACGACAACCCGGTCCGGGTAAAGAGGCAACTCAAGCCAAACTCCAGACCTCGCCGTAAAGGCAAGAATAACACAGCTCGTGGTTGTACAGACGACCTTCAACGGGACTTGGACAGTAGAGCAGGACACGCAAGATCGATCTATGTATCGCGAGGGCATGTCCCGACACATGAAGATGGCTACCTATTCGGACGTGACAAACCTAGTCACACCCGAGTCGAAAACCACAAATGGACTCCTTCAGAGTCACGTCGCATTTTGGCCCAACATAGAGGCATGGCACACCCTCTTTGCTTCACCGATGTAGTAATGGATCATGAACTCCCCGAGGGTTCAAACCCGTCAATATTGAACCATACGACGGAACAACCGATCCCCCGGTATGGATAGAAGATTTTATTCTCCACATCCATATGGCCCGTGGAGATGACCTCCACGCCATTAAATATCTCCCACTAAAGCTAAAAGGGCCGGCTCGGCTCACGTTAAAACAAATTTCTGAAAATTCCATAGGCAGCTGGGAGGACTTGGAAGAAGCCTTCCTTGGCAACTTCCAAGGAACATATGTCTGGCCACTAGATGCCGATGACCTAAGCCACATAGTCCAGCAGCCCGGGGAGTCAGCTAGGGAGCTCTGGACTCGGTTCTTAGTCAAAAAGAACCAAATCATCGACTTTCCGGACGCGGAAGCCCTTGCGGCCTTCAGACACAGCGTCCGGGACGAATGGCTGACACGCCACCTCGGCCAAGAAGGACCTAAATCCATGACAGCCCTCTAATGACCCGCTTTTGCACGGGAGAAGACAGTTGGCTTGCTCGCAGAAGCAACAACGCCAGCAACTCGGGCACTTCCAAAATCCGAGACGGCAACGGCAAGCCACGATGAAGCAAATACAATAGTCACAATGATAATGAAAGATCATGCGACACTGCGGTCAATGCTGGATTCAGCAATCCCAAGCCCGGTCAGCGGAAGAAGCCATCAAGGCGAATCGCGATGAACAATCCAACCTGGAAAGGATATTGGACCGGCCCTGGCAGATTCATGGCCACCTCGATAAACCAGCCAATCATACTAACAGAAACTGCTAGGTCCTTAAGCAGGCCGGCAAGCTCAACGCCGAACACAGGGCAAGGAGGCCGCCAGGCGACAGGGATGACGGAAAGGTTCACCAACAAAGCACCGAGGGTAAGAAGCAATCTCCACCGGAGGATCAACTACTCCCAGAACGGAAATAGCAACCCGGCTTCCGCCGCCCACTTTGTACACCTGCAAAATTTGTACCGCGCATACATCATTATGCACTGAAGATACCATGGGCATTAGTGGAAGCACAATACGGTCAACCCTGCAAACACCCCAGTAACATTTTTTATTTATTTTCCTTTTTATTTTTTCTTCCTTCGCTATCCTTTAAAAACAGGTGACGAATAGGATAACTATCTGAAATTGGCTCTATCGGAGTCTGGGTCCGTATACTCACCTAAGGGGCTATTCCCATCAAGGATTCCCCCACCGAGGACTGGCGGCGCAGACGTGCGACAGGAGGTCCAAAATAATTTTTTGTAGACCGCACTCTCTATTTCTTGAGCCTGTACTATGCATGTTCCTCCACCTCCAACCCCGAGCATGTCAAATAGCCGGGAGGATGGCTTTTATATATATCATAAGTAATCATTGGCATACCGCTCAGTACCCAGTAAAACATATCCGAACTAATCATCTGTGTTGTCTCGCCATGGAATACGGCTGCCACGGTCGTGTCACAAATATACCTTGGCATAACCTGCCAGGGGCTCGGTATGGGAACAAACGAGTTGCCAGCAAAAGCCCGAACAGCTCTACAGCGCACTTCGGCATCGCAAGTTTGGCCTTATATGCATCAGCTCCGAATCATTGTCTTGGGTCAATAGTTGGGTTGCCCGGCTCTTGTGCTTGCTACCCTACGTTCTGCTCTATCGGCTAGGGTAGTAAAGGGAGAACTAATGCGATTGTGCCCTGGTCTAAACCGGATGAGCACCTCAGTAGAGAAAGCCGAAAACTGACTGTCATGATGCGGCGAGAGTTGGTCAACCACTTGACGACTTCTTAGAATCTTTAGCGATTCTCCGTGTCACATGAGGGATCTCTTTCAGATCAAATATGTACGGCGCCATACGCTGCATACATACCAAGGGCTATGTCGTGGCCCCACAATAAAACTCCTATGGATAAGTGAAAGTGTTAACGCCCTATAGTCTGATTGCCTGGTTCGCCGCATTATCACCTCCTTCATGGACCAAGACGTTGAATAAAGAGTGATTAAATGCTTTTCTGAACACCCCCGTACTCCCTACGAGGGGGCTGAAGCCGACGACTGGAAAACTTTCAGATTATATTAAAATGGTTGCACAGGAGGAATTCAAGCTTTCGAGCAAAACATAAAAATAGATTAACTATAAAATTGTCTTCTACAATTCCCATACATCTCACTCGAACATTATGTCTTTCGAGCACTGACCCTCTATCAAGCGGGCGGCCTCTAGGACGTCTTCAAAATAATGCTCCGGTTCTGGACGGTCCTTGCCTTTGGGTGGACTCTTCGTCGCAACATCGATGGCCTTCATCTTCCCCCAGAACATCTTGACTCGGGCAAAGGCCATCCGTGCACCCTCAATGCATGTTGACCGCTTCACAGCGTCGATACGCGGCACCGCATCAACAAGCCTCTGCACCAAACCGAAATAGCTATTCGGAACATGCTCGGTTGGCCACAACCGGATTATGACATCCTTCATGGCAGCGCCGGATATCCTATGAAGTTCGGCCCATTGGGACAGTTGTTCATTGAGCAACAGAGGGCGCTTTGATGCGCCAAACTGTGACCAAAAAAGCTTCTCCGTTGCATACCCATCTCGCGCTTGGTAATAATGCGCCGCATCGGAAAAACTCTTCGGCAAGTCCAAGAACTCGTCCGGAGAACTCCACACTTGGTTAAGCTGAGCATAGTTCGGGTCACCGAACTTAGTTTGTAGCAGAAATGGCTTTCCAGCCGCAATCTCCCTAGCCTGCTGAACCTCCTCACGGACTGCTCTGGATTCCGATCGCGCTTCCCTCGCGTCTTGTAAGGCCTTATCCAGTTCAGCAGTTAAGGCTTTCTTCTCCTTCTCCAGAAATTCACAGCGGCCAGTGGCATTTTCCAGTTCAAGCACCACCATGGATATCTTCTCCTCGTCCTGGCGCCGTGCAGCTTGTTCCGCTTTCAGCTCGGTCGATGCCTTTTAGGCAGCGGCATTGCTACGCCGGGCCTGCTCCTTGGCCTGGGCCAGCTCCGCTCGAAGAACTTCAACGGTGGCAGCACCATCTGCAGCCACGCATACTCCAGCATACAGATTTTAGCGTCATGCTTATACCACAAAAATGTATGGGGATTGCACCGAATACATACCTTGCGACTCGTCAAGACACATATTGATTAATGCAAGATCATCCCCTGCCACATCAATCTTCCATTGCAGCTCGGCAATTTCCATAGTCCAGAAAGTGGCCAAGGGGGAAGCAGCCTGTGTTCAAGTTTATTAGGTTAGTCCTCAAGCGATCCTTTTTCGATCCTCCGTTTGCTTCCTCGGGGAAGAAAACCCAAGTCTCAGGGGCTACTACCTATACATAGGTGCATCTCCACAAATGAAACATAGCTGAAAACATTATGTCAGAAACCTCGAAGCCCTTCAGTAGGCTCATGAAGGCTTCATTTAATCCACTTTTCACCGACAAAATCTTCTCAATCACTGTACCCATCAAGGTACACTGCTCCCCCAAGGCAGATGCTTTCCGCAACATGTCCCACAATATATCCGAAGCCTCCAGGTCTCCAGAAGCCGCTCTAGGAGCAAAACCATCATTTGAAGGAATCGGACCCACATGTCATTGACACAGGTAATAACTAAACATAATTAGCACCTAACTAATGGTGCCACGTCAGCCACACCGGAACTTCGCCGGCGGCGACCAGGACGCGGCGGAGATCTTCGGGTTTCTTGTTCCGACGACCGAACGAGCGGCGGAGAGGCTCTACGCGTAGCTGGCACTCTTCCGCATCCAACGGACCGAGTCGGGGTGGGGTGGCAGTAGCGATGGCGAGGAGCTCGGCTGCTGGCGGAGCTCGGTGGTGCACGAGCGCAGGCTCTGGCTCGCCCTTGAGGGAAACAGGTAGCTAGGCCGCATCTAGGGGGCCCTAGGAGCATGGTGAACTGCACAGCTGGGCCTGGTAAGCTCAGAGGTGAGCAGGAGGTCGACCATGGCGGACGGCGGCCTCGGGAGCTCATGGGGCGGTGGCTAGAGGAAGCTAGCGAGAGGGGGAGGTGAGGGGAAAAGCTCAGGGGCTCACGGTGATGTCGGTAGGGTGGTCAGTGGGCTCGGGGACGACCTGGAGACGGTGAATCGGCGCCGGCGATCTTCGGTGCCCGTCGGTGAAGACGACGGCGATGGCGTCACTGCAGGGCTCCTGGCGTCGCTTGGTGCGGTGAGGAGGAAGAGTAGGTCGAGGCGGAGCTTTGGGATGCGTCGGGGAGGTGAGGCGGTGGCTGTGGCCGCGGCAACGGCGAGCGGCGGCGACGGGCGTGTTCGGGAAGAGAGAAGAGGGGGTGAAGAGAGCTGCGAGGAGGGAGGAGGTGCAAAGGGTCGGGGGGGGTGCGTGGCACCCTCGGGTGCCTCCAGCGGTGAGCAGGTAAGCAGGAGGTGGCCGGCGTGTGGTCGCGCGCGCCGGGCACGCGCCCTTCGTCCTCCTGGCAAAAGGAGGAAGACGACAGGGGAGGGGCTAGGTGGGCTGGGCCGGCCACTTGGGCCGCCAAGTGGCTGCACAGGCGAGGTTCCTCTCTCTCTCCTTTTTAATATTTCTGTTTTCTATTTTTTGCAATTGTTTTGGCTTTATTAAAAATGCCAGAGCATTTTCAAAAATCCTGAAAATATTTGTGGGCACTGTTTGGATTATTTCCAGCAGCCCTCATTTACCTTCAAGATTATTTGGACATTTAAAATTATTTATAGCATTTAAATGTCCAAGAACAAATACCGTATGATTTAATTCAATAATACTAATGGCCTAGAAAAATGTGCACCATTTTTGGGAGAGGTTCTAGACCAATTCAAAAATGATGAAGTTTTATGAAGGGGATTTTGGGTTCATTGAAATGTTTTTTAGTAAACCCTAGTTGGTTAAAAGGGGGGGTACTATGGGTTCTGTCATCCCCATTTCATCTTTCTGGAAAAAGTAAACATGATGCATCACCAAGAAGCTAGCATAGGTCAGACCAGAATTAGGGATGTGACAACTCACCCCCACTAACAAGAATCTCGTCCCGAGATTCAAGACGTGAGGTAAGAAGACAAAGGGAACACTAAGTATCACAAACTTCATGTTCCAACTGTCTTCTCGAGGTTGTTGATTTGTTGACTCAAATCGATCTTGACGTCTTTGCTTGCGAGGTCTTCATTCAACACGATGACAACAGAAGGAGACTCTACAGAAAACGATCTCCTCGAAGATCAAGTATTCAGGATCTACTCATGGAGTGAGAGGTAAGAACATCTCTCAAGATGAGATACGAAGCTTTCATACAAAGGGATGGAGTGGAACAGATGTCGAAGGTTCACTAGGTAGACAACAATTCCACACCTAAGAAGGTGGTGAACGGTTGTCATTGTAGAGAGGATTTGAGCTGCCATGACATTGCGACGGAACACCTTAGAGGAGGGTAACTCGTAGAATTATCCCTTAAGTGGAAAAAAGAATTACTTTTGATTCAGGGATCAATAAAATTCTCTATACCAGCCTGAGGCAAATCTCGAGCGATCGTTTGGAGGGGTTCAGTAGAATGGCTTACCCGGATTAGAATGGATGATGTGGATTACCTTGTTGAAGACAACACAATGGATGATTTTTCTTATCAACGGAAATGGATGGGACTCATGGTAGGACCACTTCTGAAGATGATCATGAACAACAATTGCTGAGAAGGGCAGTCCAAGGGAGATTGGCACAAGGTGGTGCAAGCTGGGAACAAAATGCAAATGTTGGGAATGTTACAACCATCATATCTGCCTGAGATATAGATCCGATTGGTGATAGGATACTTCAGACTCAGCATGTCTGAAAAGAAGGTTTGCAACACAAATCGACGAGATGACATTGCGAGATTCTCGGGAAATGAACTACGATAGCAAGCTCCCAAAACATGAGCTGGTTCTGCTACACACATGTGAGCATGTTGTCCAAGACAAGAATGACCACATAGTAGTCTTATAATAAAACACTATCGAGTTCAGGTGGGGAACCATCGTCGAGGATATCAAAGTCCTTGTATAAGCCCCGGGTCTTAAGAAGGAGCTTCTTTCCTTTAACAAATCAATCAGTGGCTTGGTGTGCTAGGGAATACATATGGAGTGGAGGTAATTAATCTACCAAACCATAGAATACTTCGCACGTATGCATGACTGATTTGGGATGATTCCAAGGGAAACAAAACAAACCTTTCTCGAACTCACGGCGGCAACTTGCACCAAATGCACATGAATTAGAGAAAGTCACTTCTTCCATCCAAGCATAAGCTTCATGAACGGAACACGAAGGCATTGCTTACAAAGTTTTCAACACTAGGTTGATGTTCAACATGAATCATGGGGGAGACAAAATGCTGCTGATGGGTTCAACAACAACTCATCGGAATTTTCCATATCACTTGACTTCCACCATCATGTGAACACGGTGATAGCCTTGGTCAGACCCAAGAGATATAATGGTGTATGCTCGAGGGATCAACCACGAGTAAGACAACATTAAGAATATCGTTGGTTCTGATTTGACTTGACGATAGCCCATACTCAAGTCAAAATTTTGACAAGGCAATAGATCCAACAACTGATCACAGGGACCAATCGATGAAGATATCATATTTCTTCAACACACACACACCAGGATATCCCTTGGAGATGAACTAAGTCAGGTAAGCTTTTATCTTCCAACTCTCCAAGTTGTTGTTTGTCTCAACCAACTAGCTCAGGGGTATCCAACACAGATTCTTGGAGAATGGGTGGTTTGGAGAAAACCAGCATGATCACGAACTCAACATAGCGGTCAGGTGACAACCTGGTAATACTTCCGAGAGGATATTCGGAACATCACGGACCACCCATATGTTACTAAGCTCGAGAACAATCTTGCTTTTCAGAGCAAGACGATACGAACAATAAGCAAGGGATTGAATAATCCTAACTCATTAATCGAACAGTGCATCAGAAATAAGGACTAGGTAGCACAATCTTAGAATGATGATTCAATAACCAACACGCTAAGAATGAGAATATTGTCCATTTACTACCAAGCAACTAGTTGCTAGGAGTATTGATTTCACACATCACGATTCACTTGTCGGTATTCCCGCTGCAACAACACGGAACCAAGGAGCGAATGATGATGGCGAGAAGTATCACTTCATCAAGAATTTATAAGAGTTGGTGCAATTATCATGACATTCCTGACATCAAGAGGGCAATACTTCAGGGTAGAACAGAATCAAAAGCTGGATTGGCATTTGATCTGCGGAATACAACTGCTTTGACCCAATCCTAGAAACGGATGAGGTACTGGAGCTTGTTTCTCCTAGTCATTCTGGAATAGAATGGCCTGACGGACCACAAGAATAATAGGCATCGATAACATGAATGCACAACTACTCCTGACTACCAACTGATAGACAGGGATCGGAATACAGCTACGATGGAAACAACTCAAAGGAACATATGATTTTCTGAGTTGTGGATGCATAGATTAGTATGTCGAATCAAGTTCAACAGGTTTCTTCCGGATAACCCATGCTGAAGAGGAAGGACTGGCAGATTCACAACTATGAATGAAGGACTCATCAAGAGTACTCTGGTTGCGATCTTTTGGTTCAAAGAACTTCTGCCAAAATGGTTCATGGTATTTGGAAGAAGGGAATACCACGGACCTCGAGGACTATCGCAAAGGTTACTAATATCCTAAAGGTACGAGCAACACTATCAACACGAGGTAAGTAGAGTGAATCTTGGGTCAAGAACCCGTGAGTAGAATACCTACTACTAAATGGCATCACGGGATGCTTTCGAGAATGGTGGCTTAATCATCACACCGGGAACACAAAACATGGCTAGATTACTAGGTGACTCCCTAAAACACCTAGGGTCATAATAATAGCTCCAACATATATGTCAAGGCAATAACTTACCTCAACGCACCGGTTAGTGTGCTTATTCTGACCATAAAGGACATCGGGAATGGAAAGAAAGGATTTGCAAATGCATCAGACTATTTAGAGACACAGGATGACTCGGACAACATAACGGTGTAAATGCTCAAAGATTTGAGACATGCTACAAAATGGTGGCATAACCACTCGTAAGCACAATATCAAGGGTTCGAGATCAACAGTTAACATACGGAAGTAGTAGGAACTGAAATGAAGCTTGAAACCAACAATCATATAAGTCTATGGATTAGTAACACGTGATCCTGATAGAAGGAGGAGAAAGCCTAGTTCCTTAACCCCGTAGGAAAGATAAGATGACTCAGATCAGAAGGGCATAAGGTATAAGGAGTAAAAAGAGCCTTACGTTCCCTCCCACAATCAATTCCCTTATATAACCAAAGCATTTCTAGACTCAACTTCGACCAGTTTGGCTTGGTAAACCTCACAGCAACAAAGCTCGATACCAAAGCTTTCAGGACCCTAATTCCAAGTCACATCGATCTAGCCAGTAACACCTCATATCACTTTGCGGCCTCACGCACGGTATTCCCACTGGTGTCGCCTTACCATGGCCCGGGACCGTTTGCGCCTTTTGGCTCACGTATATGATAGTGTCGCTAGCATCCATATGACAGAGAACCCGGGCCGACATGGCTAGTCGTGAACCCAAAGCGGCACTAACCCATTGGGACAGGCATACATGAATCACATCGAGAATGTCGGTCAGCAGCGTGTGAATTCGGGCTGTAGCACTAGGCTAACAGACTCGGGAACCCGGGCCGTAGGAGGCTAGGCAGACTCCAGATGTCACCGTGACATTTCCCGAAGGGACGTATACAGAACGAAGTGAAACACATGCCGGCCGATCAAGTGTCTTTGGCCGAGAGTGTTGGGCTAGCGGGACTCCGGTGAACCGGGCTATAGCGGACTACTATGGCTCAAGGAAGCACTAGACTACATTTCCCCATAAGAGAGGCTGCCAAGGATAAACAACTAGATTGTCGGATCCCACACATACCAAGCATTTCAAACATACATACAATATGCTCGATATGTGTAAATACAACATGGCATCACAACATAACTCTACGACTCAAGTATTTATTCATTAGGCCCGAGGAGCGAGATATTACAAACATGGGTCTCATGACCCAACACTCGAAGCATACAAGTCAAGGCACAAACGGAAGCTTAACATGTCTCGAGTACGTACATCTACAAATGAAAAGGTTGATAAGCCGACTAACTACCGGATCTGCCGAGGGCACAAGATCGTAGCCGAGGTATCAAGCTAAACGTCAAGTCCACACGGAACTACTAGTGAGACCAAGTCTCTCTCTGCAAAAACATAAAATAGGCAAACGTGAGTACAAAATGTACTCAGCAAGACTTACATCGTAACTAACTACATTGCATCATTATCAACAAAGGGGTGGTAGAGTTTGACCGCAGCAAGCCAGCTTTGACTCGGTGGCTATCCTGAACTACGATCGCAAGTAACTCTTTTGAGGTGGCGCACAGTCCACATATTCACCATATCAATACACCACTATGGACCCGCTCCCGTCTCCCTACAAGAACGCCATCCATAGCACTCACGCTTATCTTGCGCATTTTAGAGTATCCACTTTCACTTGTCTATGAACTATACACACAAACCCAGAAGTCCTGCAGGGGTGTATACGTCTGCAGGGGTGTACTTCTTCACACACGCTCTCGCCACTTACCACCATGTACACGTCGTGTATCTCGGCAACCTTCAAGCGGAAGCCTGGCGAGGGAGTCGGCCACGACCTGACTAACCACACAAGTCTCTAGTCCAGGTTTATCGCCTATTCGGGTTCCATCCGCAACGAGATCCGGCCGGGGTGTCGCTCCGGCCGGGGTTCCCGAGGCACCAAACGGGCATCCCGGTACACCGTGCCTCGTGTCTCTACCGCAACATAGCCCACCCCTACGGTCAGCGCTATGCACGGCCCCCAAAACATATCCTACAAACACTAGAAACTAGTTGCAACTCCTGGACAGAGATCGAGGCGATTAATAAGCCGAGAGGGGCCGAGTTACCGGAACCCAATGTGTGGTAGTAACTGTTTCATGGATCACAAACACAGAACTCATTTCCTGAGGACGGCTGCAATGAGACAACCCACCATGTACTCCTACATGGCCTCTCACCGCTACCTTTACCAAATCATGTTCACACACTTAGCTCACACACGGTAGGACATGTTCACACACCTCTGATTCATCCTCGATGAATCAGACCTGACTCAACTCTAAGCAGTAGCAGGCATGACAAACAAGCATGTATGAGTAGGCACATTAGGGCTCAAACAACTCCTACTCATGGTAGTGGGTTTCATCTATTTACTGTGGCAATGACAAGTCATGCAGAGGATAAAGGGGTTCAGCTACCGCAACAAGTAACAGATGAACCGTTGTTGTCCAAATGAAGTAAAAGGGAGCAGGAGTGAGAGAGTGGGATTGTATCAGAATGAACAAGGGGGTTTTGCTTGCCTAGCACTTCTGAAGATAATATAGCTCTTCATCAGTGTCATCGATCTCATCTCGAAACCACGTCTATCGAGAGGGGACAAATACGGGCAATAGAGAAGAAACACAATCAATGCAATGCACAATATGATGCATGGCAATATGAATATATTTTGAGCTAATGCAACTAGCAACATGTTAAATGGAGTTGGTTTGAACCCTAGGTTCAAATTCAAACTCCATATGTGAGAGTTTAAATGCCATTATTCAAATTGTCTTAAACAGCAACTTTAAGTTGTTCAAACATGCATGAAAAAGGTACAGATGGATAGATTAGATTTTTCTGATCATTTTTCATATATAACTTGTTTGATTTGGAGCTATGGTTGATTTACTATGATTTTTAGAAGTTTTGGGCATTTTCTGGAATTTCCTGAAAAAGAATAAATCCAGAAAATAATTAACTGCGTCAACATGACATAGGTGTGATGTCAGCAGGTCAACTGGGTCGGCCAGGTCAAACCTGACCTGTGGGACCCATACGTCAGTGTCGCAGGCTGGTTTGGGTGTATGACAGGTGGGACCGGTCAACGTTGACTTGACCAAAGTCAAAGCTGACACTTGGGGTCCACACAGATTAGTACTAATCTTAACAGAAAATTAGGCTAATCTAATTATGCTCGGGGACCCACATGTCATTGACACAGGTAATAACTAAACATAATTAGCACCTAAACTAATGGTGCCACGTCAGCCACACCGGAACTTCGCCGGCGGCGACCAGGACGCGGCGGAGATATTCGGGTTTCTTGTTCCGACGACCAAACGAGCGGCGGAGAGGCTCTACGCGTAGCTGGCGCTCTTCCGCATCCAACGGAACCAGAGTCAGCGGCTGGGGTGGCCGGTAGCGATGGCGAGGAGCTCGGCCGCGGTGGCCGGAGCTCGGTGGTGCACGAGCGCAGGGCTACGGCTCGCCCTCGAGGGAACCAGGTAGCTAGGCCGCATCTAGGGGGCCCTAGGAGCATGGTGAACTGCACAGCTGGGCCTGGTAAGCTCAGAGGTGAGTAGGAGGTCGGCCATGGCGGACGGCGGCCTCGGGAGCTCATGGGGCGGCGGCTAGAGGAAGCTAGCGAGAGGGGGAGGTGAGGGGAAAAGCTCAGGGGCTCACAGTGATGTCGGTAGGGTGGTCAGTGGGCTCGGGGACGTCCTGGAGATGGTGAATCGGTGTCGGCGATCTTCTGTGCCCGTCGGTGAAGACGACGACGATGGCATCACTACAGGGCTCCTGGCGTCGCTTGGTGCGGTGAGGAGGAAGAGTAGGTCAAGGCGGAGCTTTGGGATGCGTCGGGGAGGTGAGGCGGTGGCTGTGGCCGCGGCAACGGCGAGCGGCGGCGACGGGCGTGTTCGGGAAGAGAGAAGAGAGGGGGGGAAGAGAGCTGCGAGGAGGGAGGAGGTGCAGAGGGCCGAGGGGGGTGCGTGGCACCCTCGGGTGCCTCCAGCGGTGAGCAGGTAAGCAGGAGGTGGCCGGCGTGTGGTCGCGCGCACCTTGCACGAGCCCTTCGTCCTCCTGGCAACTTGGGCCGCCAAGTGGCTGCACAGGCGAGGTTCCTCTCTCTCTCCTTTTTAATATTTCTGTTTTCTATCTTTTTGCAATTGTTTTGGCTTTATTAAAAATGCCAGAGCATTTTCAAAAATCCTGAAAATAATTGTGTGCACTGTTTGGATTATTTCCAAGAGCCCTCATTTACCTTCAAGATTATTTGGACATTTAAAATTATTTATAGCATTTAAATGTCCAAGAACAAATCAGTATGATTTAATTCAATAATCCAGAATGGCCTAGAAAAATGTGCACCATTTTTGGGCGAGGTTCTAGACCAATTCAAAAATGATGAACTTTTATGATGGGCGTTTTGGGTTCATTGAAATGTTTTTTAGTAAACCCTAGTTGATTAAAAGGGGGGGTGCTGGGGGTTCTGTCATCCCCATTTCATCTTTCTGGAAAAAGTAAACATGATGCATCACCAAGAAGCTAGCATAGGTTAGACCAGAATTAGGGATGTGACAGATGTCCTTCTCAATGAGGCTTCTGATGCGACTTTGTAGAGTTTGCACCTCATTCGTTGATCCCCAATCCAACCCCTTATTAATCAACGATGCAAGCTGAGTTGGGGGGGCCGGATCAAAATACAGGCGCAGTTGCCCACTTGGATCCACGGGGCTCGGTGATATAGAACCACCCCTGCTGCCACAGATTGGAAGGTTTGGCGAAGGATCCTTTCAGCCAAACGGCGCTAGCAAGCTTGCTCATTGAAGCACCACCGCACTCGGTCTGCTCCCCCTCTATCACTTGTGGCTTCACATCGAAGGTCTTGAGCCACAAGCCGAAGTGCAGGGGAGTCCGGAGGAAGGCTTCGCACGTGACGATAAATGCCGAGATAATAAGAATAGAGTCTGGGGCCAGATCATGAAAATCTAGCCCGTAATAGAACATGAGCCCCCGGACGAAGGGGTTGAGTGCAAACCCTAACCCGCGAAGGAAGTGGGACACGAACACGACCCTCTCGCCGGATCTGGGGGTGGGAATAACCTGCCCCTCGACGGGAAGCCGATGATGGATTTCTGCGGTCAAATACCTCGCCGCCCGAAACTTTGCAATATCTCCCTCTGTGACAGAAGAAGCTACCCACCGGCCTTGATGGTTGGATCCGGACATAATCGGGGGCTTGTGGCGACCGAAACTCGGGTGGTGAAACTCGGGATAGCGGGGTCTGAGGGAGAAGCAAGCGTGGAAGAAAAGACGGGTCTGTACCCCTATATATAAAGGCTGCGAATATCAAACGTCTCCTTTCAGGCCTCGAAAACTTGCTTGTTTCCAAGGAGTTGTACCCAAGCGACTGTTGGGTTACCCACGTCCGGGTTGACAGGAATCCCTTCAAAAAGGGAGGTATGATCTCCGCTTGGATAAGACATGCCAATAAAACCACATCTTGAGACGTGGGGCGACGGGCCAGCTAAAGCGGTTCGCAAATAATGGCGGAAGTAGGCGTGATGCCATATTACCGAAAGGTTGTCGGGGGATTGAACTCGTAAAATATTATATCCTCTGCAGTTGTGTATACAAGTCCGAATACAATCAATACATCTGAAGACTATCTTGAAGTTCGGAAAAAGGGGAACCCGCCTTGCAATGCCGAAGACAAATCTGCGCGTCGGACTCCTCGTCATTGAAGCCAGGTTCAGGGGCTACTGAGGGAGTCCTAGACTAAGGGGTCCTCGGGAGTCCGGCCTTATATCCATGGGCCGGACTGATGGGCTGTGAAGACATGAAGACCGAAGATCGCATTTGTCCGTGATTGGACTCTACTTGGCGTGGAAGGCAAGCTTGGCGACCGATTATGAAGATTCCTTCTTATGTAACCGACTCTATGTAAACCCTAGATCCCCCCGGTGTCTATATAAACCAGAGGGATTAGTCCGGAAAGGACACACATGACCATAGTCATATAGGCTAGACTTCTAGGGTTTAGCCATTACGATCGCATGGTAGATCAACTCTTGTAATACTCATATTCATCAAGATCAATCAAGCAGGAAGTAGGGTATTACCTCCATAGAGAGGGCCTGAACCTGGGTAAACATCGTGTCCCCCGTCTCCTATTACCATCGATCCTAGACGCACAGTTCAGGACCCCCTACCCGAGATCCGCCGGTTTTGACACCGACATTGGTGCTTTCATTGAGAGTCCGCGGCGTTGGAGCCGCACACGAACACAACACAATGCAATATTTGCGTCAGCGGAACTTCGGACTCGTCTCCGGCTATAACTTCCGGACCGTGTACGCCTGCGGATACCGAGCTAGATCGGTTATCGATCTTTGAATTTAGCGCGGCAGACGTTTTCCAGCACTCACCTTTGGGCGATGTGCTGAACTCTTTAAAGAATTTATCCTTGGAGAAGCACTTGCAGCCGAACTATCATCGAATTAAAAAAAAGTTCATCAAGTTTGAAAAAAGTTCATGAATTTTGAAATAAGTTCATCAAATTTGAAAAAATGTTCATAAATTCGGTGAAGTTTTTTTATCAAATTAGAAAATAAATAAATAGAAGAAAGAAAGCGTAAAAAGGAAAACAATAAATAAAAGAAGAAAGAAAAGGAAAAGGAAAAGGAAAAGGAAAAGGAAAAGAAAGAAAGAATAGAAGAAAAAGGTTGCAGATGATCACAGAACTCAATTGGCTCGTGTGGTTAGCTAGTGGTGCACTGCAACCCAGCGGTGCGGGATCAAATCCTTCTCGCCGCCTATTTTTTGCAGCAGTTTATGCAGGAAGAAAAATGAACATGGCCTGGTCCATCGGGGAGAGGGGGTGCGCCCTATATCATTAACACTGTAACGGGCGCTACGAGCGCCGTTTAGGATTTGTCGCGGTCAACGGGAGCGGAACTTGGCGCTGACCAAGCAGGCACTGGGTGTGGCTTCGGTCGCTCGCAGACGAGGACGAGGCAGGGGGTCGCGCGAGGTTTGCCGGGAAGACGGCAGCGGGCGGTGGACTTGACGCGCGGGTCCTGGATGTGGGTGCGAGCGAGGCTGGTGAGGCGGCGACGGTGGACTTGGCGAAGCAGGGGAGGTCTGGGACGAGTGGGACGCGTCCGCCGGCAGCGGCGGGGCATGGCAGCATGGCGCAGGGGCGTCAGTGGAACGGGGTCGCGCCGGGGAAGATCGGGGGTACCGCGGGCGGCGTTCTTGTCGAGGTCCTCCGGGAAGAAGATGGCGGCGTCGCTGTTACATAGAAAAGAGAGGGAGTCCAGTGAGACAAAGAGCTTCAGCGAAGGAGAGAACAGGGCAGGGCGGTGATGACGGCCTGCTAGTTTGGACGAGGAACGGAGCAGCTCCAGTGGTGGCGCTCGACAGCGCGGGGAGGTGGTCCTAGACGAGGAGGTGGCTATGCCTCGACGCCGCGCGCAGCGCACGGGCAAAGGCGGTTGTAGGCGGATGGTGGCCGGAGGCGACACTGATTGGGGACGAGGAGGCCCTCGAGGTAGAGGCGCGCGGGACTCGGGCGGCCGGTGGCTTGCCTCTGGTGACGCGAGGCTGATGAAGAGCTCGGGCGCGAGGCCGCCATGTGAGGGAGCTCGGGGATGCGGGGACAAGGTGGCTCTAGACGGCGACAAGGCGTGCTGGTTGGCAGCGAGTGGAGGCCGAGGGGATTTGGACCGGGGGCGCAGCCACTGATTGGATGGGGATGGATCCCGAGGTGTGAGATAGTGCGGCGGCGGCAGGGACAAATCCCCTACAATTTAGGGTTGGGGCAGATTTGGTTAGGGGGTCATCTGCTATAAATAGCATATGGCCTAGAGGGGGTTTGAAAAAAAAAATTGATCATCGGATCATGATCGGACAATCGAGAATAAAAGGTTAGGGGAGTCCAATGAAGAAACGAAGATATTTTTGGAGATGTTTGGGGATGATCCAGACCCATTGGTGACGCATCGCCCGGTCAGGTTCGGGGAGTTTCAGACGCTGAGAGGGTCTATGCACTGTGCAAAGAGGGGTTAGGCGGACGAGGTCAAGTGTGTGGTTGGATTGAGAATGGTCAAGGAAGACAAACGGTCTGACGACATGCCACGGAGACAAGGAGAAGCGGCAACTACGAACAACTACGAGTTTTATGGAAACATGCGGATGCAATGCGTATGATGTAATGATGAATGCGACAAACAAAAAATAAAACAGACGACGACAACAAAATAGCCGAAAGACTTCTGGAGCGTCGGTCTTGGGGCGTCACAACTCTTCCCCGCTTACATGAGATGTCGTCCCGAGATCTAAGGATGGCACCAGAGAAGCGGAAGAGGAAGAGGTAAAACAAAGTTGCTTATTTGACAAACGAGTGAAACCACGAGCCTTGAGAGGTTGAACAAATTGAAAGAAAGAATACAATAGAGACGAAAGGGATTGCAAACACTCCATTAGGAAAGAGGAACAAGGAATATTATGAGAACCTTGGTGTTGAAAATCATGAAACAAGAGCTTAACGAACCAAAAGGGTATGAAACCACACTGGTATTCCTATATAGCAAAGGAACAAGAATGACATAATTTGGACAGCACTGCGGTAGAAAAGAGAAGGAAAACTGATAAGTTGAAAAGAACTTGAAAAGAGGACGCACCACTCCGGTTAAATGGATAGGTGAGGAAAGAACATGATCCTCATCTCGAGATGATGAGTATCACAATGCCTCCGGAAGATAGAATAGAAGATAGATTATTGGAATAACAGAATGGAGAAGAAAATGCCAACCTCTGCCACAAATGAGCTTGGAAAGCACCCTTCCAAGATGGTTATAACGGAGTTTTTTGAAAAACAACAATGAAACAAACAAGCTTGTAGTGGGCTTATGGAAAACTTCTCAAAATTGAGGCGAAATTCTGCCACTACGGAAACAAATAATGTAATTGATAACACCAACGAGATGAAACATTTCTTCCACCAAGATGATAGAGAGATAACTTGAACCATTGATAAGCACCACAATAGCAACATTCCTTAGGGAAGGCTTTAGGTGAAATATGACACAAGATAACTCCAATGAAGAGATTGATGGGTTGCAAAGGATCTCCTGAACGAAGAGAAAATGATGGGTTTGGATATCTCATTCTTAACAACTTGCGAATCATGAAACACGAAAGGCAATTGTCAAGACTGACATAACACCACCTCGAAAGATAAGGTGGAACAAATTGCACTTTGGAATGCAAGATGAAGAATACTTGAACTCCTCAAAACAAAACATGTGTTGAGCACCCTGTTTAATTTTGTGTATAGGTTGGCGGATCATAACTTCGAGATAAAACTTGAAGAACAATTGAAGAATGAAAAGAATCCTTGACCAACCACCATCTAGAGCCTCCATGAAGAACTCCGGTAATAAAAGGATATAAAAAGAAAGATAAGTTGGAAATACGAGGTGAAGCCTTGCAATGATTTAGATGGAACTTCACGATGAGATAATGTGGAAAACTTGGAACTCCGAAAAAGAAAAGATGAGGCATCTCGAACCGAGAAATGTGACATGATGAACAACTCTGGAAAGAAGAAACTAGATCACTTGGATGAAACAATAATAAGAATTATGTTATGTGTATCCTTCACCAATTTAAATTGATGACAAGCAACGGATTTGGCATCCTACTTATTCTCGTAGAAAGGATTAAGAGAGATATAGCGTAAGCTTGAGAAAAGTCTTCAACGATCCACCAGTAGGATTTAAAACGAACGAAGAAAAGAGAGAATTAGAAAACAAACAAAGATACTTGAGGGAATTTAGATACATGATAACCAATAGATCACGAGCTGACTAGAGGATACTCGAATGATGCACCAGAAGAATTCGAGAACGAGAGGTGAAAGCTGAGAATGAATAATTCTGAGATGATGGGCTATGGAGAATCAATTTGAAAAGTCTCTTGAATTGCTCCGGATGGCTGAAAATAATTTCTCACGATCGAAACAATTATGAGAGGATGGCATCAAGCTTGAACTACGCATCTTTGGAAGAACGGGTAAGGATTAAAGAGGAACTCCTATTCAGTTTTCAAATCCGAGAAAGACTACCAGAGACACCACCATGAATTGTTGAGATACTCTGGGAGAATGAAAAACAAAGAGGTTGAGCCAACAATGAAAATAATTTGAAGTCGATCTTGGAAAACATATGACTGATGAAATTCATTCCTACGTCAAACTTCGAAAAGAATTTGGGAATAGCTCCGGGAAAATTAGAAGAGTCAGATAAGATCCTGGGAAAAGACCTGTGGGTTAGGGCCCACTCAAAAGATAAACCATTGAATAATTTAAAAGAGGGATTGCGCCGGTGGAATTAAATGGATTGAATAAGGTAAGACCTCGAAATAGCTTGAAAGGATTAAGAATAGAAACTTGAATCTTCTGAGCTAATCTTAAGCACTCCGGAACAAATGAATAACAAGAAGTAAAAGATTAAAAGGTGCACTGGTATGGAAAGCATTTGAAACAAGGAAAGTATAAGATCGGCAAAGCTTGTATGGAATCCACCGAAGAATAAAAAAACAAAGAATAATTAACTTGAAGTTCCATTAGTATCGTCCTGAGAATCACTGGAAAAGAACATTGACGGGAATAATGGAGAGACTTCCCATCAATAAAAAGGATATTTGATTAAGAAATCCGAGTCCTTGAAGAAAAAGGGTGGGAGGGCGGGAAAACAAAGGCAACTTGGGGCAGATGGAATGGATACCGTTGAGAAAACTTAGAATTGATCTCGTGAATGGGAAAAATGATAGGATTAGCCTGGAGAGAAGCATGCCGGTTAGAAAAGAATTAATATGACAACCTCGATGATAAAAAAGGATCAGTATTCACACAGAAATATGAGAACACCGCTTGGGAAAGGTATGGAATCAACACTTGACATTGAAGCAACTCGAATACCACAACTACAAAACAAAACAAAGGATTGAACGAATGAATTCCAAAGTTAGCATTACACGACCATTAAGGTGAGAAGCCACTTGATAAGAGATTGATGAATGAAATAACAAGGTACAACTGGAACAAATAATGGTAAGGATCGCCCAATCACATACCAAATATCTGCAGGAAGAATAACTAGAGCTACTTGAATTCCCACCTATAAACTCCTGAACTTTCTGGTTATGCAATCTCGTGTTGGGGATACAAGGGAAACAATATATCTTACCCAACTAAACAATCCCTACATCCAACTGTATCCATCCGTCAACACATAACCAAGAAAACTCAGAAAATCGTGTACCTCAACCTTCGAAAAGCATCCGTTATACGAGCTATGGCAATACTCCCAAACTCCCGCGCGAGTACTGGGTGTATCGATATTATCTCACCAACAACTGCATAAAAGATATTTTCGATGTCGGCAAACTCAGGTATTCCAGAACTGCAATAATGAAATTGTGACGACAACATCTCAGAGCTCAACTCACTGGGACATTGCCACAACCCCTAAATGTCAGGAGGCACCAAGAACAATGCTCTCATCACAAGAATATCGGAACGATCCCAAGATACCCGTGCGATCCTAAGAAAATTTCGTAAGATTTGAGAGAGGAAAGCCAAAACATCTACGTCAGGAGGCCTCACCAGACCGATGAAGGGGACTGAGGAGTAAAAAGAATCCTACTTTCCGATATATATATAATCCTAAGACTCAAAACATTTTTGTTCTAGACTCAACAATGTCAGCGATTCGATCAAGCAGGGGGCACCTAAGTCGGGGATGGCTTTGATACCAACTTGTAACGCCCACGATGCGGCTATATCTCCCACGTGTCGAGGCACGACTTATAGGCATAACTGCATTATGGTTTTGTCGCAAGAAGGGTCATCTTCACACAATCCCATGTAATGAACAAGAAAGGGATAAATAGTGTTGGCTTACAATCGCCACTTCACACAATGATCAATTAATTCATACATCATTCAGAGTACACACATAGTCTGACTACGGACAAATCCAAATGAAAAGAAGATAACCCCAAATGCTAGATCCCCGATCGTCCCAACTGGGCACCACTACTGATCATCAGGAAAAGACCCATAGTAACGGCCAAGGTCCTCGTCGAACTCCCACTTGAGTTTGGTAGCTTCACCTGCACTGGTATCATCGGCACCCGCAATCGCTTTTGGTAGTATCCTGTGAGCCACGAGGACTCAAAGAATCTCAAAACCCGCGAGATCAAGACTATTTAAGCTTATGGGTAGGATGTGGTAATGAGGTGGAGTTGCAGCAAGCGCTAAGCAAATATGGTGGCTAACATACGAGTACAAGTGTAAGATGAGAAACTACGCAACGGTCGTAAGCTAGAAGCGATCCTGAACTACTTACGTTCATACATAACCCAACCTGTGTTCACTTTCTGGACTCCGCCGAAAAGAGACAATCACGGCTACACACGCGGTTAATTCATTTTAATTAAGTCAAGTGTCAAGTTCTCTACAACCGATATTAACAAATTCTCATCTGCCACATAACCGCGGGCACGGCTCTCGAAAGTTTATACCCTGCAGGGGTGTCCCAACTTGGCCCATCACAAGCTCTCACGATCAACAAAGGATATTCCTTCTCCCAGAACAACCCGATCAGACTCGAAATCCCGGATACAAGACATTTCGACAATGGTAAAACAAGACCAACAAGACCGCCCGACTGTGCCGACAAATACCGATAGGAGCTGCACATATCTCATTCTCAGGGCACACCGGATGGGTCAAGCTACGAGTAAAACCAACCCTCGAGTTTCCCCAAGGTGGCCCTGCAGGTTGCCCCGTTCGGACCAACACTCGGAGGAGCACTGGCCCCCCGGGGGGGTTAAATAAAGATGACCCTCAGGTTTATAACTCCCAAGGGAAAAGTTTAGGTTGTTAGGCAAATGTTAAAACCAAGGTTGGGCCTTGCTGGAGGAGTTTTATTCAAAGTGAACTGTCAAGGGGGTCCCATAACCCTTACCACGTAAGGAACGCAAAATCAAGGAACATAACACCGGTATGACGGAAACTAGGGCGGCAAGAGTGGAACAAAAGACCAAGCAAAAGGCCAAGCCTTCCACCCTTTGCCAAATATATAGATGCATTTATTAAATAAGAGAATTGTGATATGCCAACATAATCATGTTCCAACATGGAGCAACCTTCAACCTCACCTGCAACAAACAACGCTATAAGAGGGGCTGAGCAAAGTGGTAACATAGCCAAACAACGGTTTGCTAGGAAGGTGGGTTAGAGGCTTGACATGGCAATATGGGAGGCATGATAAACAAGAGGTAGGTAGCGCGACATAGCGGTAGAACGAAAAACTAGCAAGCAAAGATAGAAGTGATATCGAGGGTAATGGTCATCTTGCCTGAAATCCCGCTAGGAAGAAGATCGAATCCATGAACCAGACAAACCAACGTAGTCGAACGGATCCTCACAATCGCAACGTAACCGGTACTATCAAGGAGAAGCGCAACCGGAAAGAAGGAAACATCATGGTAAACACCCATCACATCAACATGGCATGATGCACAATCAAGTATGATGCATGTCTGGTTTAATGAGGCATGGCATGACAAAGTGCAACGAATAATACTACAAGTTAAGTGGAGCTCAATATGCAACGAGTTGCATATTGACGAAACACCACATTCAAGTTATTTAGTTCGCTTTTGTTTATGTACCCAACAATATTAAATGTTATTAAACATGGCAAGGGGGGAAAACATATATAAACTTTCTATTTAGGCAAGTTTAAATGAGGCCGGAAACAATAAACAACAATTCCGAAAAATCCTCATATGCATATTTCGAATTTGCTACTGTTCTACCCTATACACAGTTTTAGAGTTGTTAAACATGCAAAGTAATGCCGCTATGTTAATCTATGCATTTTTCCACCCCATTTACCTATAAAGTTTATTTAAAATGGAGCTACGGTTACTTAGTTATGAAATAAACCATTTTAACATGACATTTATGCAAATTAATGCAAACAGCAAGTTAAACATTTTAACATGGATGAAAGCAGCATAATATGAAACTAGATGAAATTCTAAGCATTTTACATGTCGACAACATTTTAATATGATGCATGGTTGTTGAGTTATTATATGCATGAACAGAGAGGGTTTTTTTGTAAAACGGTCAGTCTCTGGATAATTAGGAAATTCGCAGATCTGGAAAAAAAAAGGTACGCGGGCCGAATCTGGCTGGCCCGATAGTGTACAGGAAAGGCGGTGGAGGGGCTGCTCACCCATGGGCTGGGGCCCAGATCGAGGCCAGGCAGGAGGCGCTGGGCCACGCGATGCAGGTGGGGAGCGGTCAACGGGAGCTCCTAACTGGCGCTTTTACGCCGCCAAACGAAACTGGCGCTCACGCGCTCGGTTGGGTGGGCCGGCCCATCTACGCTGCCGTTCTATCACGAGTTGGTTTTGTTCGACAAGAAAAACCCAGTTATGTTCGATAAAATATGTGCTCCCGTGAAGATTCGAGCTACCGCCGTTTAGGTCATGCCCATGTTGCCTAACCACTAGAGCTACTACGAGCTAGTGAATGTATACATTAAGAAAGAATTAAAACGTTGCCGCACTATTTCTTGCACATGCATTTCAGAAAAGAACATGATTTTTTTGGAAAACAATCCAAACAAAATATTAATACAATCATGACTTAGAAAAAAGTTCATGTATTATAAACAATTTATGAATTAGGAAAAAGTTTGTCTATTTTTGAAAAAGTTCACAAAATTTCAAAAAGTTCATTGATTTTGAGAAAAAGTTCATCGATTTTCAAAACAGTTCATCGATTTTTTTAAAAGTTCATCAAATTTCGAAAAAAAGTTCATCGACTTCCAAAAAAGTTCACCAGTTTTGAAAAAGGTTCACAAACTTCAAAAAAGTTTATCGAACTTGAGAAAAGTTCGTCAAATTTTAAAAAAGAGCACCGAATTTGAAAAAAGGTCATCTGCTTTAAAAAACTTCATCGATTTGAAAAATAGTTCACCGATTTAACAAAAAAAGTTCATCAAATTAAAAAAAATATCATCGAATTAGAAAAAAGTTCATCAAGTTTGAAAAAAGTTCATGAATTTTGAAATAAGTTCATCGAATTTGAAAAAATGTTCATCAATCCGGTGAACTTTTTTTATCAAATTAGAAAATAAATAAATAGAAGAAAGAAAACATAAAAAGGAAAACAATAAACAAAAGAAGAAAGAAAAGGAAAAGGAAAGGAAAAGAAAGAAAGAATAGAAGAAAAAGGTTGCAGATGATCACATAATTCAATTGGCTCGTGTGGTTAGCTAGTGGTGCACTGCAACCCAGCGGTGCGGGATCGAATCCTTCTCGCCGCCTATTTTTTTTGCAGCAGTTTACGAAGGAAGAAAAATGAACATGGCCTGGCCCATCGGGGAGAGGGGGTGCGCCCTGTATCATTAACACTGTAACGGGCGCTACGAGCGCCGTTTAGGATTTGCCGCGGTCAACGGGAGCGGAACTTGACGCTGACCAAGCAGGCACTGGGCGTGGCTTCGGTCGCTCGCTGACGAGGACGAGGCAGGGGGTCGCGCGAGGTTTGCCGGGAAGACGGTAGCGGGCGGTGTACTTGACGCACGGGTCCCGGGTCTGGGTGCAAGTTGTAGCGACCCGACCCGAATGGATCAAGTCTCTGTGCTTTCGTGTCATCCCTGGATCGGTATGCTGACACACACAGTACTCGAAGGATTTATAACAGAGGTAAATCACATGTATAAAGTAACATAAATACTATTACCTCAATCCAAAATATAGCGGAAGCAACAAGGTTGTGGATTCCCATCAACACCAACGGCAAAGTTGAGTATAGGAAATCGTAACCCTAACGTATCACTTACTCGTAAATTCAAAATTCTGCAACATGAAAAGTTGCAGCCCGAAAACGGGTCAAGACATGGAATATGCTTTGGCAATGTAACACATAGAGAGTAATGAAAGAATAGGCTATACTACATGCATATATGGCTGGTGGAAAGCTCTATGGTTACAGTTTTATGAAAAGCCAATTTTTCCCTACTTCAAAGGAATAAATTTATTTAACTATCATGGTGGTTGTTAAACATTGAGAATGGTTGACGCATTCTCAATCCCAATTAAAAGTACTCATTAAACCCAAAAAATTATATTAAGTAACGTGATGAGATCAACAGGATAATCCAAGAACTAGATACTCAAGATGTCCATAGCCGGGACACGGCTAATCATGATTAGTTTTACACTCTGCAGAGGTTTGCGACTTTTCCCCACAAGACTCGATCGCCTCCGCTTGGTTCTCGCACTACATGGTGTTTGAGAAACGGATGACCGAGACATAGTCTTTCGTAAGCGCTTAGCACCTTACATGTGGGTAGACCGTACCAACCTACATCCCCTACATCGGCTAGCCTACCCGTAAGAGTTCGCACAACTTAGTCAACTACGCCAGAGCCCATAATTGGCTTGTGGCTGCACACGTAAGTTTCTAGTTTGAAAAATCTTATGATCCCTTAGAGCACAGGTGGCGGTCCAAGAAATACTGAGGCAAATCTCGATAGAAACCAGTGCCTCAATCCACCCGGATGTGTGTTTAAGTTGCCACCTTAGATAAACCATTAATTATCAATCTCACATCCGTCATGGATATTCACTCACCCAATCCACGTCTACTAGCATAGCATGGCATAATCAAGCAAACGAGAAGTAACTCCCAAGGTTTCATAAGTAAAAGCAGTAATAGGTACTACCTCAATCTACTTCCCATCCCACAATTTGATTAGATCCTAATCATGCAAGTGTTTGAGGAATAGATCTAATGCATAAAAACTGGGTATGAGAAGAGTATGATCAAAGTGTTACTTGCCTTGCTGACGATCCGCGAGACCTAGAGATTCGAAGTAACGAGCGGCGCACTCACGTGATCTAACGCAGACAAACAACAAGCATACAATAAGTACTCATCTAATGCACGGGGAAATCTCGAATAAAAGATCTAACCAGATAGTTCAACTTAAGAACCCTGGTTGCAAAAGAATCGAATCAAATAAAGCATCGAAGTCGGAACTCGAGAGAGAACGACTCGGTTTAGCAAATCTGAAACTAAGTCAAAATTTTACAGTAGCAAAACTCTGCGTAAGTAGGTTAGTCGGAACGGCGGTTTCGTAACGAAACTCCAGCGCTTGAATCACCCGATTCCGATAAACGAGCAAGAAATAAAACAGATTTGAAAATCGGATCGTAAATCGAATCAAAAATAATGGATTAAATCCGATTTAAAAGAAAAACGACGAGCGAACTAAATAACGGACGTTAGAATGTAACTAATCCAACGAATCGTTCATTGAAACGAACGGTTCGGTGAACGTTCGTTAATTAAGAAAACCGAAAAAAACAAAACCAATCTAGGTTTTTTTTAAATTTTTTTTTAAATAAACCGGATCGGTTATTTTGGGGAAAACCGGATCGGGCGGCGCGGGGCGGCTACCTCCGGTGATCTCACCGGCGGGGTCCGGCGGGGCTCCGGAAGGGCGGCGAGGGCGGCGGGGCTCCGTGAGGTTCTAAGACGAGGGCGGCGGGTCCGGCGGGCGACGGAACGGCGGCGGCGCGGCGCGCCCTTGGGCGGCGGCGGACTCGGCCGGGAGAGGCGGCGGCGGCTTGAGGAGAGAGGAGGGGCGAGGTTAAATAGGAGGGGGCGCCGGGTTGCTTGGGGGAGGGGGCACGGGCGGCGGCGTCCGGCGTGTCCGAGCGGACACGGCCGGGCGGCGGCGGCGAGTGGACTCCTCCACATGGGCGCCAGGAAGGGGAGATGGGCCGCGGCCGGGCCGGGCCCGGCTGGTTGGGCCGGCCGGGCCTTCGCCAGTGGGGCGCGTTTTAAAATTTTTTTTACAGAAAACAAAATAAGAAAAAGCAAAATAAATAAAAATAATATATAGGCATATAATATATCAAAATTTTCAGAAAAACATTTTCTACAACGTGAACATTATTTTAGCTTCAAATAAAATACACACAAATCCAAATAAAACAAAAGAGTGCTTCAGCACTAATAGAATCCAATAAAAATCATTTTTAAAATACCAAAATGACTTCAAATTAATTTCTCTCCAATTTTCTGATGTAGGGAATCATGTTACCCTATTTTCCATATATTTTATTTTTGGAGAAAAATAATTTGAATAAAACTCAAATAACTCCAAATTGAAAAATAATTCAAAGGAACCTTGAATTTAATTCTTTGAAAACTCCCAACTCATATTTCAGATAATTTGAAGAAGTCATTTTATCTTCGCTCGTGAAAATCATTGAGTTGCATAAAGTTTCAGAATTGGAAATGTTTTCCAAATGAAATTCAAATATTTTCAACACCCTTGTCATTTAAATAAATGGAAGAAGTCAGGTCATCTTCTCTCCAGGGTTTTGTGATGAAAAGAATTTGAATTCCCGAAGATCATAAAAGAAAATGAAAGTTTGGGAAAGTCCTTTTATTCCCTCTCATCTAACTTTCAAAAAGTTTCGAATTCACTCACTTTCAGTCAATCAATCAAGCAATCAATCAAATCTATATATTTGTTTATAACATTCCAAAATTTAGAATTTTGGGATGTTACAAACTACCACCCTTAAAATGAATCTCGTCCTCGAGATTCGGAGAGGCTAGCAAGAAATAGGTTAGGGTTTGGGGGTCTTCTCAAAATCCATCGCTCGTCTCCGGGGTCTCGGGTTCTACCACCCTTAGAAGCATTGTTACGGTTCCATCAAAACTTATATACTCCATCCTTATTCTTGTGATGTCGGTCTTCTCGCATCGTAAGGATAATTCCTTCTCTGGGCTCTTCCCGGTAGTGGCATAACCTTTTCCTCAATTCCTTTGTCCTTTCCTCTTGGTAAGGCTATCCCAAATCGGGTCTTCTTAGTCGACGGGTCCGGGCGCCAATTCTAAACAACTATCGATATCTCATGGTGGTCAACAATTTATGGTTTCTCCTGCGAAACGGTGCAGGTTGAACCTCACCGTATAACCTACGGTTGGCAAAAGCTGCCTTGTACAAGGGAAATACTTATACCATTCTAAGGTTCAAACAAGGTTTTGATCGTCGTCTCTCTACTATAGGTAAGTCACTCAGATTTACCATTCCATATAGCAAAGTGAATAATAAGAGTAAGTCGGTATGGTGATCAATCCATCCCGCACTCCAAATCATTACCTTGTACATGGTTTAGCTTAATCTCGCATTCTAACACTCGGTCATCCTCACAAGCATTGCAGAATTTCTCTTGTCGACGAACCAAGTTCGAAAAATCCATTGTTTACGCAAGCCAAACAAACAACTATCGATCCTTCACAACTCTCGTGTTTTATGTAAACTCCTATAGAATCGCTTCGGTTGATACAAGTCGTAACTTCTTCCAGATTTCTCCTTCAAAGAAGAGTGTGCTTGCTTCTTGGCGTGTCCTGGGCCTATGGGTTATGGCCCATCTCATCACTTACAATCCTTGAACACATCCTCGGGCAATCGATACTTAATCCAACATCCAACTTCCCCGCATACTTAAAATCCATCCAATTGTACTGTCTCTTTTCCTTACATTGGCACCAAACTAAGACGTGCTTACTCAGACTCATCATGGAATTTCCATTGATCCATATTTCCAACATCATACCTCCTTTATATCCAATAAAACTTCATCTCTTCATCCTCGTGGGATGTCCCACATACCGAGATAAAAACTTATACTTATGAAGTCCATACTCCACTTCGTGGAACATCATTATCCTTTCCTGGGTCAAGCGTCCTTACAAGGAAATATTGGCCATCTCTGCATGGCACTTCTTCAATCGGAAAACGTGAAACACATCATGAACTCGACAGTCCTTCGGGTGACTCCAACTTGTTGGTAACTTCTCCCATACGTTCCAACTCGGTATGGTCCTACAAATCTCGGGCTAACTTTCCCTTAACTCCAAATCGATTAACTCCTCACAGGTGGCACACGAAGATATTCTCTGTTTCCGGTTTCATAGACTATCTCCTTGCGTTTTTGAGTCTGCATAACTCTTCTGCCTGGACTGAGCTACCTTCAGTCTATCTCGAAGCAACTTAACATTCTCTTCTCACTCCTTGATCACATTTGGTCCAAACAACCGACGGTCTCCAACTTCATACCACATCAACGGTGTCCGCTCCTTCTCCCATACAAAGCTTCAAAAGGGCCATCTTCAAACTGACTTGGTAACCTTTGTTGTATGAGAACTCAGCGTAAGGTAGATTATCAGCACTACTAGATCCAAAATTTAGCGCACACGCTCTCAACATGTCCTCCGGTATCTGATTGACTCTCTTGATTTATCCATCTATCTGCGGATGAAAGGTTGTACTGAACTCTAGCCTAGTATCCAAAGTCCGTGCAGCTGTTTCCAAAACTTTGAGGTAAATCGTGTTCCTCACGATGGTCCTCGGAACTCCATGCAGACATAAGATCCTTGTCAAATATATCTTGGCCAACTTCACACTTGTATAGGTGGTTTTTCACTGGAATAAAGCGAGCCACTTTGGTCAAGCTAATCAACTACTACCCAGATAGAATCATATCCCAATCGGGTTATGGGAAATCCGGAAATGAAATCCATACCAAGCTTATCCTACTTCCATTCGCATCGGCATAGGCTGCAATAATCCTGTGGCTTCGATGCTCTGCTTTTACTTTCTCCGCATACATCACAAACTGCTACATACTCTGCAATATCCTTCTTCATTTCGGTCCACCAGAAACACTCCTTCAAATCCGAATACATCTTGGTGTTTCCAGGGCGAATCAAGTATGGTGAGTCATGAGCCTCCTGAAGCATTAACTTCCTGATCTCTGCATTATTGGGTATATGTACACTGTCCTCAAACCATAAGGTGTCGTGCTCATCCTTACGAAAACCTTTGGCCTTTCCTTTACTCATCCTCTCTTTTACCTCGTAAATCTCTTTGTCATCCTCCCGAGCTTCACGGATCTTTCCCAACAATGTAGACTGAACTTCCATTGATGCAACAAAATCTTTGGGAACAATCCCCAACCAAAGTTCCCTGAGATACTCGGCTAACTCCTTTGATAATCCTCCGATTATAAGGGTATTCGTCCTTATTTTCTTTATGGTTGTGTCCTATTTCTCCACAAAGCTTGTATGCACAAGGTTTCTTCATATCCTTTCCATAAGGCTTCAACTTCTGGGACACAAACCGAGAGTTTAGCAAAGTCAACTTAAATTCTTCCCAAGTGGTTACTCCTTGCAATCCATTGATGGTTTGGTACATCCTCCACCAAGTAGCAGCACCTCTTTCAAAGCACTGAAAAGCATATTGGGTCATATCTTTTCTGACTATCGGGTTATTCTCCATTTGGTCCTCCATGTTCGGAATCCATTGGTCCGTCTCCAATTGACTCATCGGTCCGTAAAATATAAGCTCATCTCCATTCATCCTCTATTGGGTCCATGGGTTTAGGGTGGGATAAGAGAGATCGAGAGGATGCACACAATACAAACAAAAGTTTTGAAAAGGCAGATTTTATTGTGGGTACATCGGGAAAAACATCAAACAAATGACAGCTCACAATCGTCGCATCTAACGTAAGTATGTAACAGGGGTTTGGTCTTCTAAAGGTCAATGTCGTCAAAACTCTTCAAGTCTTTTTCATGTCTCCGATGGCTTCTTCCGATCATGCTTGTCCTTCTCAAGTTCTTCTGCCGCATCATCTCTCGTTGACGCCAAGTCTCTTGTGACGTCCTTTAATATTTCTCGAGTTACGCTCCAACCGCCGGTTTCAACATCCTTGACATGATCCATGATCCTACCGTCCTTCGCCATCACAAATCTCCTATCTCGATGTTTTGCTCCTTCACTTGTCTACTTTCAGCTTCGGGTCCCGAGTTCTTCACGAACCGCTTCCTTATCAAATACCGCTTCGCAGATCCACCTTAAACTTCTTCATGTAATACTCCGGATCCCGGTGATACACCAACTAAGGTTAAAACTCCAACGTTTGCGGATAGATGCTCCATCGCCTTTCTACCATCCAATCCTTCCATGCATCTGCATGCTTAACTCCGTCTGGTGACAATAGCATAGGCGGGCGATAACATCATGGATAGCGTGTTTCGCTCTTGTCATTTTCATGAGCTATCATTCCATAGTTGATATCTCCTGCCTTAGGGTTTTCCTGACAAAGCTTTGAATTCTAATGCTCCATGTTCCAGTCTTTCTCCGATACACCTTGATCTCGGTTATTGATTACTTCCATAATCTCTCAATTCCATAAGCGTAACCTTCCTAGGTCATACAAATCCTAAAATTCTTTAAAGCCTTCAAATTCTCCTAGTCTTCAGAGTCTTCAACAGTTGTAGTTTCCATTTACACGGTAAAATCCTCTTCATTCCAAATGGTCTTAGTTGTCCGATATCTTATCTCCTTGGAGTGGTCTCATCGACCAAATCTTCGAGTGGTCAAAAGGGAAAAGGGTATGGTCTCACTAAAAAGGAATATTTGAATAAGCTCGTAAGAGAAGAGAGGTAAAAGATCTTTTGAAAATGAAGTTGTAGAGAAAAATCTTTCCTATGGGCTTGTCGGGTTTCTAGGGTCACGCCCTCAGTCAACATGTGCTCGATACCATCTTGTAGCGACCCGACCGAATGGATCAAGTATCGTGCTTTCGTGTCATCCTCGGATCGGTATCTTTGACACACACGATTACTCGAAGGATTTATAACAGAGGTAAATCACATGTATAAAGTAACGTAAATACTATTACCTCAATCCAAAATATAGCGGAAGCAACAAGGTTGTGGATTCCCATCAACACCAACGGCAAAGTTGAGTATAGGAAATCGTAACCCTAACGTATCACTTACTCGTCGTCTGAAAATTCTGCAACATGAAAAGTTGCAGCCCGAAAACGGTCAAGACATGGAATATCTTTGGCAATGTAACACATAGAGAGTAATGAAAGAATAGGCTATACTACATGCATATATGGCTGGTGGAAAGCTCTATGGTTACAGCTTTTATGTAAAAGCAAATTTTTCCCTACTTCAAAGGAATAAATTTATTTAACTATCATGGTGGTTGTTAAACATTGAGAATGGTTGACAGCATTCTCAATCCCAATTAAAAGTACTCATTAAACCCAAAAAATTATATTAAGTAACGTGATGAGATCAACAGGATAATCCAAGAACTAGATACTCAAGATGTCCATAACCGGGGACACGGCTAATCATGATTAGTTTTTACACTCTGCAGAGGTTTGCGCACTTTTCCCCACAAGACTCGATCGCCTCCGCTTGGTTCTCGCACTACATGGTGTTTGAGAAACGGATGACCGAGACATAATCTTTCAGAAGCGCTAGCACCTTACATGTGGGTAGACCGTACCAACCTACATCCCCTACATCAGCTAGCCTACCCGTAAGAGTTCGCACAACTTAGTCAACTACGCCAGAGCCCATAATTGGCTTGTGGCTGCACACGTAAGTTTCTAGTTTGAAAAATCTTATGATCCCTTAGAGCCTGGGTGGCGGTCCGAAGAAACACAGGCAAATCCTGATAGAAACCAGGTGCCTTTTGTAACATCCCAAAATTCTAAATTTTGGAATGTTATAAACAAATATATAGATTTGATTGATTGCTTGATTGATTGACTGAAAGTGAGTGAATTCGAAACTTTTTGAAAGTTAGATGAGAGGGAATAAAAGGACTTTCCCAAACTTTCATTTTCTTTTATGATCTTCGGGAATTCAAATTCTTTTCATCACAAAACCGGAGAGAAGATGACATGACTTCTTCCATTTATTTAAATGACAAGGGGTGTTGAAAATATTTGAATTTCATTTGGAAAACATTTCCAATTCTGAAACTTTATGCAACTCAATGATTTTCACGAGCGAAGATAAAATGACTTCTTCAAATTATACGAAATATGAGTTGGGAGTTTTCAAAGAATTAAATTCAAGGTTCCTTTGAATTATTTTTCAATTTGGAGTTATTTGAGTTTTATTCAAATTATTTTTCTCCAAAAATAAAATATATGGAAAATAGGGTAACATGATTCCCTACATCAGAAAATTGGAGAGAAATTAATTTGAAGTCATTTTGGTATTTTAAAAATGATTTTGTTGGATTCTATTAGTGTCAAGCACTCTTTTGTTTTATTTGGATTTGTGTGTATTTTATTTGAAGCTAAAATAATGTTCACGTTGTAGAAAATGTTTTTCTGAAAATTTTGATATATTATATGCCTATATATTATTTTTATTTATTTTGCTTTTTCTGTAAAAAAAAATGTTAAAAAAAACGCGCGCCCACAGGCCAAGGCCCGGCCATTGACCAGCCAGGCCCGGCCCAGCCCGCGCCCATCTCCCCTTCCCTCAAGCCCATGGAGGAGTCCCGCCTCGCCGCCCGGCAGGTGTCCGGCTCGGACACGCCAGACGCCCGCCGCCCGTGCCCCTCCCCAAGCAACCCGGCGCCCACCTCCTATTTAACCTCGCCGCCCTCCTCTCTCCTCAAGCCGCCACCGCCTCTCCCCGAGTCCGTCCGCCAAGGAAGCCGCCGCCATGGTTTCCGTCGCCCGACCGGACCCCGCCCTCGTCTTGAACCCGAACCCGAGCCCTCGCCGCCCTTCCGAGCCCAGGACCCCTTGGCCGAGATCACCGAGGTAGCCGCCCCACCGCCCGATCTGGTTTCCCCAAAATAACCGATCCGGTTTATTTAAATTTTTTTTTAAAAAAACCTAGATTGGTTTTATTTTTTCGGTTTTCTTAATTAACGAACGTTCACCGAACCGTTCGCTTCAATGAACGCATTCGTTGGATTAGTTCTGCTAACGAACGTCCGTTATTTAGTTCGTTCGTCGTTTTCTTTTAAATCGGATTTAATCCATTATTTTTCGATTCGATTTCGATCCGATTTTCAAATCTGTTTTATTTCTTGCTCGTTTATCTAATCGGTGATTCAAGCGCTGGAGTTTCGTTATGAAACCGCCGTTCGACTAACCTACTTACACAGAGTTTTGCTACTGTAAAATTTTGACTTAATTTCAGATTTGCTAAACCGAGTCGTTCTCTCTCGAGTTCCGACTTTCGATGCTTTATTTGATTCGATTCTTTTGCAACCAGGGTTCTTAAGTTGAACTATCTGGTTAGATCTTTTATTCGAGATTTCCGTGCATTAGATGAGTGCTTATTGTATGCTTGTTGTTTGTCTGCGTTAGATCACCCGTGAGTGCGCCGCTTGCTACTTCAATCTCTAGGTCTCATGGATCGTCGACAAGGCAAGTAACACTTTGATCATACTCTTCTCATACCCGCTTTTTATGCATTAGATCTATTCCTCAAACACTTGCATGATTAGGATCTAATCAAATTGTGGGATGGGAAGTAGATTGAGGTAGTACCTATTACCTGCTTTTACTTATGAAACCTTGGGAGTTACTTCTCGTTTGCTTGATTATGCCATGCTATGCTAGTAGACGTGGATTGGGTGAGTGAATATCCATGACAGATGTGAGATTGATAATTAATGGTTTATCTAAGGTGGCAACTTAAACACACATCCGGGTGGATTGAGGCACCTGGTTTCTATCAGATTTGCTCATATTTCTTCGGACCGCCACCCGTGCTCTAAGGGATCATAAGATTTTTCAAACTAGAAACTTACGTGTGCAGCCACAAGCCAATTATGGGCTCTGGCGTAGTTGACTAAGTTGTGCGAACTCTACGGGTAGGCTAGCTGATGTAGGGGATGTAGGTTGGTACGGTCTACCCACATGTAAGGTGCTAGCGCTTCCGAAAGACTATGTCTCACCATCCGTTTCTCAAACACCATGTAGTGCGAGAACCAAGCGGAGGCGATCGAGTCTTGTGGGGAAAAGTGCGCAAACCTCTGCAGAGTGTAAAAACTAATCATGATTAGCCGTGTCCCCGGCTATGGACATCTTGAGTATCTAGTTCTTGGATTATCCTGTTGATCTCATCACGTTACTTAATATAATTTTTTTGGGTTTAATGAGTACTTTTAATTGGGATTGAGAATGCTGTCAACCATTCTCAATGTTTAACAACCACCATGATAGTTAAATAAATTTATTCCTTTGAAGTAGGGAAAAATTGGCTTTTCGCAAAAACTGTAACCATAGAGCTTTCCACCAGCCATATATGCATGTAGTATAGCCTATTCTTTCATTACTCTCTATGTGTTACATTGCCAAGATATTCCATGTGTTGACCGTTTTCGGGCTGCAACTTTTCATGTTGCAGAATTTTCGCATTTACGAGTAAGTGATACGTTAGGGTTACGATTTCCTATACTCAACTTTGCCGTTGGTGTTGATGGGAATCCACAACCTTGTTGCTTCCGCTATATTTTGGATTGAGGTAATAGTATTTACGTTACTTTATACATGTGATTTACCTCTATTATAAATCCTTCGAGTACTGTGTGTGTCAGCATACCGATCCAGGGATGACACAAAAGCACAGAGACTTGATCCATTCGGGTCGGGTCGCTACACAAGTGAGGCTGGCGAGGCGGCGGCGGTGGACTTGGCGAAGCAGGGGAGGTCTGGGACGAGCGGGATGTGTCCGCCGGCAGCGGCGGGGCATGGCAGCATGGCGCAGGGGCGTCAGCAGAACAGGGTCACGCCGGGGAAGATCGGGGGTACCGCGGGCGGTGTTCTCGTCGAGGTCCTCCGGGAAGAAGATGGTGGCATCGCTGTTACACAGAAAAGAGAGGGAGTCCAGTGAGACAGAGAGCTTCAGCGAAGGAGAGAAAAGGGGCAGGGCGGTGAGGACGGCCTGCTGGTTCGGACGAGGTACGGAGCAGCTCCGGCAGTGGCGCTTGTCGGCGCGGGGAGGTGGTCCTAGACGAGGAGGTGGCTGCGGCCTCGGACGCTCGCGGGCGCAGGCGCATGAAGCAGGCGGTTGTAGGCGGATGGAGGCCGGAAGCGACGCTGATTCGGGACGAGGAGGCCCTCGAGGCAGAGGCGCGCGGGACTCGGGCGGCCGGTGGCTTGACTCCGATGACGCGAGGCTGATGAAGGGCTCGGGCGCGAGGCCGCCATGTGAGAGAGCTCGGGGATGCGGGGACGAGGTGGCTCTGGACGGAGATGAGGCGTGCTGGTTGGCAGCGAGTGGAGGCCGAGGGGATTTGGACCGGGGGCGCAGCCACTGATTGGATGGGGATGGCTCCCGAGGTGGGAGATAGTGCGGTGGCGGCAGGGACAAATGCCCTACAATTTAGGGTTGGGGCAGATTTGGTTAGGGGGTCATCTGCTATAAATAGCATATGGCCTAGAGGGGGGTTTGGAACAAATTTGATCATCGGATCATGATCGGACGATCGAGAATAAAAGGTTAGGGGAGTCCAATGAACAAAAGAAGATATTTTTGGAGATGTTTGGGGATGATCCGGACCCATCGGTGACGACTGCCCGGGTCGGGTTCGGGGGAGTTTCGTACGCGCGAGAGGGGTCTATGCACTGTGCAAAGAGGGGTTAGGCGGATGAGGTCAAGTGTGTGGTTGGACTGAGAATGGTCAAGGAAGACAAACGGTCTAACGACATGCCACGGAGACAAGGAGAAGCGGCAACTACGAATGACTACGAGTTTTATGGAAACATGCGGATGCAATGCGTATGATGTAATGATGAATGCGACAAACAAAAAATAAAACACACGCGACAACAAAATAGCCGGAAGACTTCTGGAGCGTCGGTCTTGGGGCGTCACAACTCTCCCCCACTTACATGAGACGTCGTCCCGAGATCTAAGGATGGCACTGGAGAGAAGCGGAAGAGGAAGAGGTAAAACAAAGTTGCTTATTTGACAAACGAGTGAAACCACGAGCCTTGAGAGGTTGAACAAATTGAAAGAAAGAATACACTAGAGATGAAAGGGATTGCAAACACTCCGTTAGGAAAGAGGAACAAGGAATATTATGAGAACCTCGTGGGTTGAAAATCATGAAACAGGAGCTTAACGAACCAAAAGGGTATGAAACCACACCGGTATAACTATATAGCCAAGGAACAAGAATGACATAATTTGGACAGCACTGCGGTAGAAAAGAGAAGGAAAACTGATAAGTTGAAAAGAACTTGAAAAGAGGACGCACCACTCCGGTTAAACGGATAAGTGAGGAAAGAACATGATACTCAACTCAAGATGATGAGTGGAGAGAGCAACATCACAATGCCACTGGAAGAAAGAATAGAAGATAGATCATTGGAATAACAAAATGGAGAAGAAAAGCCAACTTCTGCCACAAATGAGCTTGGAAAGCACCCTTCCAAGAAGGTTATAACGGAGTTGTTGGAAAAACTACAATGAAACGAATAAGCTTGTAGTGGGCTTATGGAAAACTTCTCAAAATTGAGGTGAAATTCTGCCACTATGGAAACAAATAATATAATTGATAACACCAACGAGATGAAACATTTCTTCCACCAAGATGATAGAGAGATAACTTGGACCATTGATAAGCACCACAATAGCAACATTCCTTAGGGAAGGCTTTAGGTGAAATATGACACAAGATAACTCCAATGAAGAGATTGATGGGTTGCAAAGGATCTCCTGAACGAAGAGAAAATGATGGATTTAGATATCTCATTCTTAACAACTTGTGAATCAAGAAACACAAAAGGCAATTTTCAAGACTGACATAACACCACCTCGAAAGATAAGGTGGAACAAATTGCACTTTGGAATGCAAGATGGAGAATACTTGAACTCCTCAAAACAAAACATGTGTTGAGCACCCTGTTTAATTTTGAGTATAGGTTGGCGGATCATAACTTCGAGAGAAAACTTGAAGAACAATTGAAGAATAAAAAGAATCCTTGACGAACCACCATGTAGAGCCTCCATGAAGAACTCCGGTAATAAAAGGATGATAAAAATAAAGAGAAGTTGAAAATACGAGGTGAAGCCTTGCAATGATTTAGATGGAACTTCACGACGAGATAATGCGGAAAACTTGGAACTCCGGAAAAGAAAAGATGAGGCATCTCGAACCGAGAAATGTGACATGATGAACAACTCTGGAAAGAAGAAACTAGATCAGTTGGATGAAACAATAATAAGAATTACGTTATGCGTATCCTTCACCAATTTAAATTGATGACAAGCAACGGATTTGGCATCCTACTTATTCTCGTAGAAAGGATTAAGAGAGATATAGCGTAAACTTGAGAAAAGTCTTCAACGATCCACCGGTAGGATTTAAAACGAATGAAGAAAAGAGAGAATTAGAAAACAAACGAAGATACTAGAGCGAATTTAGATACATGAGAACCAATAGATCACGAGCTGACTAGAGGATACTTGAACGCTGCACCAGAAGAATTCGAGAACGACAGCTGAAAGCTGAGAATGAATAATTCTGAGATGATGGGCTATGGAGAATCGATTTGAAAAGACTCTTGAATTGCTCCGGATGGGTGAAAATAATTTCTCACGATCGAAACAATTATGAGAGGATGGCATCAAGCTTGAACTACGCATCTTTGGAAGAACGGGTAAGGATTAAAGAGGAACTCCTCTTCGGTTTTCAAATCGAAGAAAGACTACCAGAGACACCACCATGAATTGTTGAGATACTCCGGGAGAATGAAAAACAAAGAGGTTGAACCAACAATGAAAATAATTTGAAGTCGATCTTGGAAAACATCTGGCTGATGAAATTCATTCTTACGTCAAACTTCGAAAAGAATTCGGGAATAGCTCCGGGAAAATTGGAAGAGTTAGATAAGATCCTGGGGAAAGACCTGTGGGTTAGGGCCCACTCAAAAGATAAACCGTTGAACGATTTAAAAGAGGGATTGCGCTGGTGGAATTAAATGTCTTGAATAAGGTAAGACCTCGAAATAGCTTGAAAGGATTAAGAATAGAAACTTGAATCTTTTGAGCTAATCTTAAGCACTCCGGAAAAAATGAATAACAAGAAGTGAAAAATTACAAGGTGCACAGGTATGGAAAGCATTTGAAACAAGGAAAGGATAAGATCGACAAAGCTTGAATTGAATCCACCGGAGAAGAAAAAAAACGAAGAACAATAAACATGAAGTTCCGTTAGTATCTTCCTGAGAATCACTGGAAAAGAGCATTGACGGAAATAATGGAGAGACTTCCCATCAATAAAAATTATACTTGATTAAGAAATCTGAGTCCTTGAAGAAAAAGGGTGGGAGGGCGGGAAAACAAAGCCAACTTGGGGCAGATGGAATGGATACCGTTGAGAAAACGTAGAATTGATCTCACGAATGGGAAAAATGATAGGATTGGCCTGGAGAGAAGCACACCGGTTAGAAAAGAATTAATATGACAACCTCGATGATAAAAAAGGATCAGTATTCACACAGAAATATGAGAACACCGCTTGGGAAAGGTATGGAATCAACACTTGACATTGAAGCAACTCGAATACCACAACTCCAAAACAAAACAAAGGATTGAACGAATGAATTCCAAAGTTAGCATTACATGACCATTAAGGTGAGAAGCCACTTGATAAGAGATTGATGAATGAAATAACAAGGTACAACTGGAACAAATAAATGGTAAGGATCGCCCAATCACATACCAAATATCTGCGGGAAGAATAACTAGAGCTACTTGAATTCCAACCAATAAACTCCTGAACTTTCTGGTTATGCAATCCGGTGTTGGGGATACAGGGGAAGCAATATATCTCACCCAACTAAACAATCCCTACATCCAACTGTATCCATCCGTCAACACATAACCAATAAAACTCCAAAAATCGTGTACCTCAACCTTCGAAAAGCATCCGTTATACGAGCTATGGAAATACTCCCAAACTCCCGCGCCAGTACTGGGTGCATCGAGGTTATCTCACCAACAACTGCATAAAAGATATTTTCGATGTCGGTGCACTCAGGTATTCCAGAACTGCAACGATAAAATTGTGACGACAACACCTTAGAGCTCACCTCCCCGGGACACTGGCACAACCCCTAAATGTCAGGAGGCACCAAGAACAATGTTCTCATCACAAGAATATCGAAACGATCCCAAGATACCCGCGCGATCCTAAAAAAATTCGTGAAATTTGAGGAGAGGAAAGCCAAAACATCTACGTCAGGAGGCCTCACCAGACCGATGAAGGGGACTGAGGAGTAAAAAGAATCATACTCTCCGATATATATAATCCTAAGACTCAAAACATTTTTGTTCTAGACTCAACAATGTCAGTGATTCGATCAAGAAGGGGGCACCTAAGTCGGGGATGGCTCTGATACCAACTTGTAACGCCCATGATGCGGCTATATCTCCCACGTGTCGAGGCACGACTTAGAGGCATAACCGCATTGTGGTTTTGTCGCAAGAAGGGTCATCTTCACACAATCCCATGTAATGAACAAGAAAGGGATAAATAGTGTTGGCTTACAATCGCCACTTCACACAATGATCAATTAATTCATACATCATTCAGAGTACGCACATAGTCCGACTACGGACAAATCCAAATGAAAAGAAGATAACCCCAAATGCTAGATCCCCGATCGTCCCAACTGGGCACCACTACTGATCATCGGGAAAAGACACGTAGTAACGGCCAAGGTCCTCGTCGAACTCCTACTTGAGTTTGGTAGCTTCACCTGCACTGGTATCATCGGCACCTGCAACTGTTTTGGTAGTATCTGTGAGCCACGAGGACTCAGCAATCTCAAAACCCACGAGATCAAGACTATTTAAGCTTATGGATAGGATGTGGTAATGAGGTGGAGTTGCAGCAAGCGCTAAGCAAATATGGTGGCTAACATACGAGTACAAGAGTAAGATGAGAAACTACGCAACGGTCGTAAGTTAGAAGTGATCCTGAACTACTTACGTTCATACATAACCCAACCTGTGTTCACTTTCTGGACTCCGCCAAAAAGAGACAATCACGGCTACACACGCGGTTAATTCATTTTAATTAAGTCAAGTGTCAAGCTCTCTACAACCGATATTAACAAATTCCCATCTGCCACATAACCGCGGGCACAACTCTCGAAAGTTTATACCCTGCAGGGGTGTCCCAACTTGGCCCATCACAAGCTCTCACGATCAACAAAGGATATTCCTTCTCCCAGAACAACCCGATCAGGCTCGAAATATCGGATACAAGACATTTCGACAATGGTAAAACAAGACCAGCAAGACCGCCCGACTGTGCCGACAAATCCCGATAGGAGCTGCACATGTCTCGTTCTCAGGGCACACCGGATGGGTCAAGCTACGAGTAAAACCAACCATCGAGGTTCCCCGAGGTGGCCCCGCAGGTTGCCCGGTTTGGACCAACACTCAGAGGAGCACTAGCCCAGGGGGGTTAAATAAAGATGACCCTCAGGTTTGCAGCTCCCTAGGGAAAAAGGTTAGGTTGTGAGGCAAATGTTAAAACCAAGGTTGGGCCTTGCTGGAGGAGTTTTATTCAAAGTGAACTATCAAGGGGGTCCCATAACCCCAACCACATAAGGAACACAAAATCAAGGAACATAACACTTGTATGACGGAAACTAGGGCGGCAAGAGTGGAACAAAACACCGAGCAAAAGGCCAAGCCTTCCACCCTTTGCCAAATATATAGATGCATTAATTAAATAAGAGATATTGTGACATGCCAACATAATCATGTTCCAACATGGAGCAATCTTCAGCTTCACGTGCAACTAACAACACTATAAGAGGGGCTGAGCGAAGCGGTAACATAGCCAAACAACGGTTTGCTAGGAAGGTGGGTTAGAGGCTTGACATGGCAATGTGGGAGGCATGATAAACAAGAGGTAGGTAGCGCGACATAGCGGTAGAACGAAGAACTAGCAAGCAAAGATAGAAGTGATATCGAGGGTAATGGTCATCTTGCCTGAAATCCCGCTAGGAAGAAGATCGAATCCATGAACCATACGAACCAATGTAGTCGAACGGATCCTCACAATCGCAACGTAACCGGAACTATCAAGGAGAAGGGCAACCGGAAAGAAGGAAACATCATGGTAAACACCCATCACATCAACATGGCATGATGCACAATCAAGTATGATGCATGTATGGTTTAATGAGGCATGGCATGACAAAGTGCAACGAACAATACTACAAGTTAAGTGGAGCTCAATATGCAACGAGTTGCATATTAACGAAACACCACATTCAAGTTATTTAATGCGCTCTCGTTTATGTACGCAACAATATTAAATGTTATTAAACATGGCAAGGGGAGAAAACATATATAAACAATCTATTTAGGCAAGTTTAAATGAGGCCAGAAACAATAAACAACAATTCCGGAAAATCCTCATATGCATATTTCAAATTTGCTACTGTTCTGCCCTATACACAATTTTATAGTTGTTAAACATGCAAAGTAATGCTGCTATGTTAATCTATGCATTTTTACACCCCAATTACCTATAAACTTTATTTAAAATGGAGCTACGGTTAATTAGTTATGAAATAAACCATTTTAACATGACATTTATGCAAATTAATGCAAACAGTAAGTTAAACATTTTAACATGGATGAAAGCAGCATAATATGAAACTAGATGAAATTCTAAGCATTTTACATGTTGAAAACATTTTAATATGATGCATGGTTGTTGAGTTATGATATGCATGAACGGAGAGGGTTTTTTTGTAAAACGGTCAGTCTCTGGAAAATTAGGAAATTCACAGATCTGGAATAATACGTACGCGGGCCAAATCTGGCTGGCCCGATAGTGTACAGGAGAGGCGCTGGAGGGGCTGCTCACCCATGGGCTGGGGCCCAGATCGAGGTCAGGCGGGAGGCGCTGGGCCACGCAATGCAGGTGGGGAGCGGTCAACGGAGCGGAACTTGGCGCTGACCAAGCAGGCGCTGGGCACGACTTCGCTCGCTCGTGGACGAGGACGAGGCAGGGGGTCACGCGAGGTTCGGCGGGAAGACGGCAGCGGGCAGCGGACTTGACGCGAGGGTCCCGGAACTGGGCAGGGCGAGGCTGGCAAGGCGGCGGCGGTGGACTTGGCGAAGCAGGGGAGGTCCGGGACAAGCGGGACGCGTCCGCCGGCAGCGGCGGGGCATGGCAGCATGCGCAGGGGCGTGAGCGGAACGGGGTCGCGCCGGTGAAGATCGGGGTACCACGGGTGGCGTTCTCGTCGAGCTCCTCCGGGAAGAAGATGGCGGCATCGCTGTTATAGAGAAAAGAGAGGGAGTCCAGTTAGACAAAGAGCCTCAGCGAAGGAGAGAAATGGGGCAGGGCGGTGAGGACGGCCTGCTGGTTCGGGCGAGGAACGGAGCAGCTCCGGCGGTGGCGCTCGCCGGCGCGGGTAGGTGGTCCTGGACGAGGAGGTGGCTGCGGCCTCGGGCCTTCGTGGTATGACGCTGCAAGCAAGCGCTTGAAGGCAGATGGAGGCCGGAGGTGACGCTGGTTGGGGACGAGGAGGCCCTCGAGGCAGAGGCGCACGGGGCTCGGGCGGCCGGCGGCTTGACTCTGGAGACGCGAGGCTGATGAAGAGCTCGGGCGCGAGGCCGCCATGTGAGGGAGCTCGGGGATGCGGGGACGAGGTGGCTCTGGACGGCGACGAGGCATGCTGGTTGGCAGTGAGTGGAGGCCAAGGGCATTTGGATCAGGGGCGCAACCACTGATTGGATGGGGATGGATCCCGAGGTGGGAGAAAGTGCGGCGGCGGCGGTAGGGACAAATCCCCTAGAATTTAGGGTTGGGGCAGATTTGGTTAGGGGCTCATCTGCTATAAATAGCATATGGCCTAGAGGGGGTTTGGAACAAATTTGTTCATCGGATCGTGATTGGACGATCGAGAATAAAAGGTTTGGGGAGTCCAATGAAGAAACAAAGATATTTTTGGAGATGTTTGGGGATGTTCCGGACCCATCGGTGACAACTGCCCATGCCGAGTTCGGGGAGTTTCGGACGCGCGAGAGGGGTCTATGCACTTTGCAAAGTGGAGTTAGGCGGACGAGGTCAAGTGTGTGGTTGGACTGAGAGTGATCAAGGAAGACAAACGGTCTGACGACATGCCATGGAGACAAGGAGAAGCGGCAACTACGAACGACTACGAGTTTTTTTGGAAACATGCGGATGCAATGCGTATGATGTCATGATGAATGCGACAAACAAAAAATAAAACACACAGCGACAACAAAATAGCCGGAAGACTTCTGGAGCGTCGGTCTTGGGGCGTCACAAGGTACCATCAACGCCAGCCAGCCTTGTCGGGACCTTTTTCACATGTGGTGCAGCGACCTTTGATCTCTTGCTGTTGGAACTCTCCGGCAAGTCATCAACAGGCGGAGCGCACTCCGTAGAGGTACGCTTCCAGCATTCCTTGTTGGTGTCCGTGCTATCCTTCTTCTTTCCTTTGTTTTCCTTGGTGGGGACTGTTGTTACCGTGGCCTCTGTCGTGACTGCGTCCCGATACATCTTATCCAGGCAAACGATTGCGTCTTTCTCATCTGACGGAATGGAAATGACTCCTACCGGCCCTGGCATCTTCAAAGTGTTGTTGGCATAGTGGGATGCCGCCATGAATTTTGCCAGAGCTGGGTGTCCAAGTATCCCATTGTACGGCAGGGAGAGGTCGACCACATCAAACACAACCTTCTCAGTCCGGTAGTTCAATTCTCCCCCCGAATGCATTGGCAATGTGATCTTTCCCTTAGGATGACACCTCCCAGGATTGACTCCTTGAAACGTGCCTGTGACCTTTAGTTCCTCCTCTGCTATCTGAAGCTTGCTAATAACCTTTGGGGAAATCAGATTCAACCCGGCCCCACCGTCAACCAACATCTTTGTGACTTTGAGATTGCGAATTGTTGGTGAGACCAATAACGGCAAACACCCTACCGCGGTGGTGCGGTCAGGATGGTCCTCTCCGTCAAGGATGATGGGCGTGCATGACGATTTGAGTGGCTTCCGAGAAACTGTCGCTGGCTCCATGGCATTGACCTCATGCGCCCACCGTTTAAGTAGGCGGTGAGAGGAGTGCAAAGATGCACCCCGTAAATGCACAGGGCGTTAGTGGCCTTCTAGAATTCCTTCTCGCTCGTTTCCTCTTCATCCCCTCCATCACTCTCATCGTCGCAACCTTCCTTCTCTCGGCCCCTGGCGGGTTTTCCTTGGTCCGAAGAGCCTTGCCCAGGCGATTTGCTCCACCGCCTCGGCCCTTCCCATCAGTGCCATTCTGACCTTTTTCCTTATCGTGCTTGTCATATTCAGCCCTCTACCTCTTGATGAGCTGCTCAACCTGATGACACCCTTGGAGGTCGTGGCCTTTGGTATGATGAATCTTGCAGTACGGTCCATCGCCTTTCCCAGCCTTCTCAACCGCCGCAGCCTCCCGACAGTCAGCGCACGCGGCAACTTCCTTGCCGGGGGCTTCAGCCTTAGCCTTCTTGCCGGTATTAGACGTGCCCGATCCTTCGACGGTCATCACCGCCTTACCATGGCGCCTCTTTTTTCACTTCTTATTCTTCTTCTTCTGACTGGTGGATTCGTCATCATCCTCTGAGTCGATGTCGACTGATACGTCTCCACGTATCTATAATTTTTGATTGTTCCATGCTATTATATTATCTGTTTTGGACAATATTGGGCTTTATTATCCACTTTTATATTAATTTTGGGACTAACCTATTGCCCAGAGCCCAGTGCCAGTTCCTGTTTTTTCCCTTGTTTCAGTGTTTCGAAGAAAAGGAATATCAAACGGAGTCGAAACGGAATGAAACCAACTTGAGAAGTTATTTTTGGAAGGAAAGCAACCGGAAAAACTTGGAGTGCACGTCAGAAAAGAAATGAGGGAGCCACGAGGCAGGCGCGCCCACCCCCTGGGCACGCCCTCCACCCTCGTGGGCCCCTCGTGGCTCCCCTGACGTACTTCTTTCACCTATATATACCCATATACCCTAAAACGATCGGGGAGCAGAATAGATCGGGAGTTCCGCCGCCGCAAGCCTCTATAGCCACCAAAAGTCAATCGGGACCCTGTTCCGGGACCCTGCCGGACGGGGTATCCCTCACCGGTGGCCATCTTCATCATCCCGGTGCTCTCCATGACGAGGAGAGAGTAGTTCACCCTCGGGGCTGAGGGTATGTACCAGTAGCTATGTGTTTGATCTCTCTTTCTCTCGTGTTCTTGATTTGGCACGATCTTGATGTATCGCGAGCTTTTCTATTATAGTTGGATCTTATGTTCCTTCTCCCCCTCCACTCTCTTGTAATGGATTGAGTTTTCCCTTTGAAGTAATCTTATCGGATTGAGTCTTTAAAGATTTGAGAACACTTGATGTATGTCTTGCCGAGCGTATCTGTGGTGAAAATGGGATATCACGTGACTCACTTGATGTATGTTTTGGTGATCAACTTGCGGGTTCCGCCCATGAACTTAGGCATAGGGGTTGGCACACGTTTTCGTCTTGATTCTCCTGTAGAAACTTTGGGGCACTCCTTGAGTTCTATGTGTTGGTTGAATAGATGAATCTGAGATTGTGTGATGCATATCGTATAATCATACCCACGGATACTTGAGGTGACATTGGAATATCTAGGTGTCATTAGGGTTTTGGTTGATTTGTGTCTTAAGGTGTTATTCTAGTACGAACTCTAGGGCTGTTTGTGACACTTATAGGAATAGCCCAACGGATTGATTGGAAAGAATAACTTTGAGGTGGTTTCGTACCCTACCATAATCCCTTCGTTTGTTCTCCACTATTAGTGACTTTGGAGTGACTCTTTGTTGCATGTTGACGGATAGTTATATGATCCAATTATGTTATTATTGTCGAGAGAACTTGCACTAGTGAAAGTATGAACCCTAGGCCTTGTTTCCTAGCATTGCAATACCGTTTACGCTCACTTTTATCATTAGTTACCTTGCTGTTTTTATATTTTCAGATTACAAAAACCTATATCTACCATCCATATTGCACTTGTATCACCATCTCTTCGCCAAACTAGTGCACCTATACAATTTAACATTGTATTGGGTGTGTTGGGGACACAAGAGACTCTTTGTTATTTGGTTGCAGGGTTTCTTGAGAGAGACCATCTTCATCCCTCGCCTCCCACGGATTGATAAACCTTAGGTCATCCACTTGAGGGAAATTTGCTACTGTCCTACAAACCTCTGCACTTGGTGGCCCAACAACGTCAACAAGAAGAAGGTTGTGTAGTAGACATCAAGCAGTTTCTGGCGCCGTTGCCCGGGAGGTGAGTGCTTGAAGGTATATCTTTAGATCTTGCAATCGAATCTTTTTGTTTCTTGTTTTATCACTAGTTTATTCTATAAAAGAAAACTACAAAAAAAATGGAATTGAGTTTGCCTCATACGCTTCATCTTTTTAATATCTTTCGTTAGTATGATGGAAAGGAAAATTGTGCCAAAGTGTTAGAAGAAGAATGTATTAAAATGTTTGGCACTAAATCTTTGAATGATGAGCATGATTGCAATGTTGTTAGTATGAACTCCTTGAATATCCATAGTACTAATGATGATTGCACTAGTTATGATGAAAATGCCTCCTATAAACATGTCAATTTTTGTCGAGTGCATTGGGTTTGCAAGTACACACCAAATAGGGAAGATAGATATTGCAAGAGGCATAAGTACTTGGAAACTAAATGGTTTCAAGAAAGGCTAGATGTGAGTGCTGAAAAATTAAAATATCTTTACCGTACTTGTGAAGTTTGCAACGAACATGGTCATCTAAATATCAAATGCAAAGTGTTTCATGATCGAATCGTGTCCAAAAATTGTGATGATTTGATTTCCCTTGCACATCATAATGAACTTAGTTTGCTTTTGGGTTATGGAGAAATGAAACGTCAAACTAAGCATATTCCAGAATATAACCTTGAGAAATTCCTTGATATTGATCTAGAAGAAATTTATATGTATTGTGCAGTGAATTGCATTGAAAATCCTTATATTGCCAATTACACAAAGAAAAGAAAACAAATAGAGGATGAAGAGAATACTAATGAAAGGGAAGAGACTTCCCAATATCCTCCTATTATTTCTTATGATGAATCAGGTAACGAGGAGGAGCCTTCTATTCAACCAATCTCATTAATAAGGAGCTCCAAAAAGAGGATTGAACCCACACATGAGGTGAAGAAGAAGAAAAGAAAAAGGAAGAGAGGTAAAAATATATCTCTCCCAAATAATGTTGCTCCTATTATTGTTGTGCCTCATGAAAATGAGTCAAAAATAATTGTGGAAGATGATGCACTTGATGATGATCTCGTTATGCATATTGCTTGTTGTGATGATTATGATTGGGAAGATAATGACACTCCTTATGATCTTGAAAAACTTTTTGGCACTTGCTTGGAAGAATATGATAATGTTTGCTATACTATTGGTGCTATCCATACTATTAATGATGAGAGTGATTATGCTTATGATATGAAAAGGCCCAAGCTTGGGCATGCTATGTTTTAATGAAGATGATGTTTTCGAGAATATATTTGCTGCAATTAATGTTTGTCCCAAGCTTGGGGATGCTACGCTTAATGAAGATGATATTTTTAGTCTCCCAAGTTTTGATATGCAAATTTATAATGATGATAGCATGCCTCCTACTTATGATGATTATATTGATGAAAGTGGATTTGGCAGAGTGTCAACTTTAGGAAGTAGTGATCCCACTATTTTGGAGGATGTTGAATCTTATAATATTTATGAAAGTGGATTTGGAGAGGTCATGACTTTATTTAGTGATGTATCCACTATTTCGGAAGAGGTTTCAATTGATTATGATAAGAACAAAGTTGCTACTTATGGTGATTATTGTGATGAAACTTATGCTATAAATAGTAGTGATGATTATATTTATAAAACTTGTCATGATTATGAGTACCCTTTCTCTGAACATAACTCTTTTAATGTGGAAACAATTTATAGTATTCAAGTCTCTTATGATACTCCCACTATTCCGAATGAAATTTTTTTTGCTTATGTGGAGAGTAATAAAAATTATATGCTTGTAGATCATGAAAATAATGCTTTAGGTGCTGGTTATATTGTTGAATTCATTCATGATGCTACTGAAAATTATTATGAGGGAGGAATATATGCTTGTAGGAATTGCAATAATATCAAGTTTCCTCTCTATGTGCTTAAAATTTTAAGGTTATGCTTGTTTTGCCTTCCTATGCTAGTTGATTATTGTTCCCATAAGTTGTTTGATCACAAAATCCCTATGCATAGGAAGTGGATTAGACTTAAATGTGCTAGTCATATTATTCATGATGCTCTCTTTATGTTTCAATTCTTATCTTTTTGTAAGCATCATTGAAATCATCATGCCTAGCTAGGGGCGTTAAACGTTAGCGCTTGTTGGGAGGCAACCCAATTTTATTTTAGTTTCTTGCTTTTTGGTTCTGTTTAGTAATAAATAATTCATCTAGCCTCTGGTTAGATGTGTTTTATGTTCCAATTAGTGTTTGTGCCAAGTAGAACCTTTGGGAAGACTTGGGTGAAGTCTTTATGATCATGCTGTAAAAAACAGAAACTTTAGCGCTCACGAGATTTGCTTCAACTTTTTACTGGAGAGTGATATTTAGTTGATTATTTTTGAATATGATTAATAGACAAATTCCTCAGGTCCATCAATTTATTTTAGAATTTTTGGAGTTCCAGAAATTTGCGTTAGTTACAGATTACTACAGACTGTTCTGTTTTTGACAGATTCTGTTTTTCGTGTGTTGTTTGCTTATTTTGATGAATCTATGGCTAGTAAAGTAGTTTAAAAACCATAGAGAAGTTGGAATACAGTAGGTTTAACACAAATATAAATAAATAATGAGTTCATTATGGTACCTTGAAGTGGTGTTTTGTTTTCTTTCGCTAACGGAGCTCACGAGTTTTCTGTCAAGTTTTGTGTTGTGAAGTTTTCAAGTTTTGGGTAAAGATTCGATGGACTATGGAATAAAGAGTGGAAAGAGCCTAATATTGGGGATGCCCAAGGCAACCCAAGGTGATATTCAAGTACAACCAAGAGCCTAAGCTTGGGGATGCCCCGGAAGGCATCCCCTCTTTCGTCATCGTTCATCGGTAACTTTACTTGGAGCTATATTTTTATTCACCACATGATATGTGTTTTGCTTGGAGCGTCATTTTATTTTATTTAGTTGTGCTTGCTGTTTGCATAAATTACCAAGATCTGAAATTATTAAATGTTAGAGAGTCTTCACATAGTTGCATAGTTATTCGATTACTCATTGATCTTCACTTATATCTTTCAGAGTAGTTTGTTGTTTGCTCTAGTGCTTCACTTATATCTTTTAGAGCACGATGGTGGATTTGTTTTATAGAAACTATTGATATCTCATGCTTCACTTAGATTATTTTGAGAGTCTTAAATAGCATGGTAATTTGCTTAAATAATCCTAATATGCTAAGCATACAAGATTTGTAAGAATTCTTACGAGTGTGTTGAATACTAAGAAAAGTTTGATGCTTGATAATTATTTTGAGATATGAAGATGGCGATATTAGAGTCATGTTGGTTGAGTACTTGTGAATTTGAGAAATACTTGTGTTAAAGTTTGTGATTCCCGTAGCATGCACGTATGGTGAACCGTTATGTGATGAAGTCGGAGCATGATTTATTTATTGACTGTCTTCCTTATGAGTGGCGGTCGGGGATGAGCGATGGTCTTTTCCTACCAATCTATCCCCCTAGGAGCATGCACGTAATACTTTGCTTTAATAACTTGTAGATTTTTGCAATAAGTATATGAGTTCTTTATGACTAATGTTGAGTCCATGGATTATACACACTCTTCTTCCTTCCACCATTGCTAGCCTCTCTAATACCACGCACTTTTCGCCGGTATCATACACCCACCATAAACCTTCCTCAAAACAGCCACCATACCAACCTATCATGGCATTTCCATAGCCATTCCGAGATATACTGCCATGCAACTTTCCACCATTCCGTTTATTATGACACGCTCCATCATTTTCATATTGCTTAGCATGATCATGTAGTTGACATCGTATTTGTGGCAAAGCCACCGTTCATAATTCTTTCATACATGTCACTCTTGATTCATTGCATATCCCGGTACACCGCCGGAGGCATTCATATAGAGTCATACCTTGTTCTAAGTATCGAGTTATAATTCATGAGTTGTAAGTAAATAAAAGTGTGATGATCATCATTATTAGAGCATTGTCCCAGTGAGGAAAGGATGATGGAGACTATGATTCCCCCACAAGTCGGGATGAGAATCCGGGCGAAAAAAAAGAGGCCATAAAAAGGCCCAAACAAAAAAATTAGAGAAAAATAGAGAAGGGACAATGTTACTATCCTTTTACCACACTTGTGCTTCAAAGTGGAACCATGATCTTCATGATAGAGAGTCTCTCATTTTGTCACTTTCATATACTAGTGGGAATTTTTCATTATAGAACTTGGCTTGTATATTCCAATGATGGGCTTCCTCAAAATGCCCCGGGTTTTCGTGAGCAAGCGAGTTGGATGCACACCCACTGAGTTTCTTTTGTTGAGCTTTCATATACTTATAGCTCTAGTGCATCCGTTGCATGGCAATACCTACTCACTCACATTGATATCTATTGATGGGCATCTCCATAGCCCATTGATACGCCTAGTTGATGTGAGACTATCTTCTCCCATTTTTGTCTTCTCCACAACCACCATTCTATTCCACATATAGTGCTATATACATGGCTCACGCTCATGTATTGCGTGAAGATTGAAAAAGTTTTGAGAATGTCAAAAGTATGAAACAATTGCTTCGCTTGTCATCGGGGTTGTGAATGATTTAGATACTTTGTGTGGTGAAGATAGATCATAGCCAGACTATATGATTTTGTAGGGATAACTTTCTTTGGCCATGTTATTTTGAGAAGACATGATTGCTTTGTTAGTATGCTTGAAGTATTATTATTTTTATGTCAATATTGAACTTTTATCTTGAATCTTTCGGATCTGAATATTCATACCGCAATTAAAAAGAATTACATTGAAATTATGCCAAGTAGCATTCCACATCAAAAATTCTATTTTTATCATTTACCTAGTCGAGGACGAGCAGGAATTAAGCTTGGGGATGCTGATACGTCTCCAACGTATCTATAATTTTTTATTGTTCCATGCTATTATATTATCTGTTTTGGACAATATTGGGCTTTATTATCCACTTTTAGTTTATTTTGGGACTAACCTATTGACCCAGAGCCCAGTGCTAGTTCCTGTTTTCCCCTTGTTTCAGTTGTTTCGAAGAATGGGAATATCAAACGGAGTCGAAACGGAATGAAACCAACTGGAGAAGTTATTTTTGGAAGGAAAGCTACCGGAAAAACTTGGAGTGCACGTCAGGAAAGAAACGAGGGAACCACGAGGCAGGCGCGCCCCCCAGGCGCACCCTCCACCGTCATGGGCCCCTCGTGGCTCCCCTGACGTACTTCTTTCACCTATATATACCCATATACCCTAAAACGATCGGGGAGCAGAATAGATCGGGAGTTCCGCCGCCGCAAGCCTCTATAGCCACCAAAAGTCAATCGGGACCCTGTTCTGGCACCCTGCCGGATGGGGGATCCCTCACCGGTGGCCATCTTCATCATCCAGGCGCTCTCCATGACGAGGAGGGAGTAGTTCACCCTCAGGGCTGAGGGTATGTACCAGTAGCTATGTGTTTGATCTCTCTCTCTCTCTCTCGTGTTCTTGATTTGGCACGATCTTGATGTATCGCGAGCTTTGCTATTATAGTTGGATCTTATATTTCTTCTCCCCCTCCACTCTCTTGTAATGGATTGAGTTTTCCCTTTGAAGTAATCTTATCGGATTGAGTCTTTAAAGATTTGAGAACACTTGATGTATGTCTTGTCGTGCGTATCTGTGGTGACAATGGGATATCACGTGACTCACTTGATGTATGTTTTGGTGATCAACTTGCGGGTTCCGCCCATGAACTTATGCATTGGGGTTGGCTGCGTTTTCGTCTTGATTCTCTGGTAGAAACTTTGGGGCACTCCTTGAGGTTCTATGTGTTGGTTGAATAGATGAATCTGAGATTGTGTGATGCATATCGTATAATCATACCCACGGATACTTGAGGTGATATTGGAGTATCTAGGTGACATTAGGGTTTTGGTTGATTTGTGTCTTAAGGTGTTATTCTAGTACGAACTCTAGGGTTGTTTGTGACACTTATAGGAATAGCCCAACGGATTGATTGGAAAGAATAACCTTGAGGTGGTTTCGTACCCTACCATAATCTCCTCGTTTGTTCTCCACTACTAGTGACTTTGGAGTGACTCTTTGTTGCATATTGAGGGATAGTTATATGATCCAATTATGTTATTATTGTCGAGAGAACTTGCACTAGTGAAAGTATGAACCCTAGGCCTTGTTTCCTAGCATTGCAATACCGTTTATGCTCACTTTTATCATTAGTTACCTTGCTGTTTTAATATTTTCAGATTACAAAAACCTATATCTACCATCCATATTGCACTTGTATCACCATCTCTTCGCCGAACTAGTGCACCTATACAATTTACCGTTGTATTGGGTGTGTTGGGGACACAAGTGACTCTTTGTTATTTGGTTGCAGGGTTGCTTGAGAGAGACCATCTTCATCCTACGCCTTCCACGGATTGATAAACCTTAGGTCATCCACTTGAGGGAATTTGCTACTGTCCTACAAACCTCTGCACTTGGAGGCCCAACAACGTCTACAAGAAGAATGTTGTGTAGTAGACATCATCGACGCATTCTTCCTCTCCAGGGAGTTTCCTTCCCTCCTCCACCCGAGCCCATTTGTCCACCAAGGTGTAAAGCTCCTTCATAGTCTTGGGCAACCAAACATTCATCTTGGAACGTATCCTGCAGTTGCACACATTGGATTGGAAGGTAGCTATCATAGCCGTCGAGTGGATATCTGGGATATTTATGTGGACTCTGCTGAATCTCTACAAATACTTGTGTAGAGTCTCTCCTTATTTCTGTTGGAGAAGCTGCAAGTCGCTGGGCCACCCATGTTCTTGATGGCCACCCCTGAAGGCATCAATGAACTCATGGCACAGGTCAGCCCATGTTGAAATGGAGTTCTCCGGCAGGTGCATCAGCCAAGACCTCACATTGAACTTGAGTGCCAAAGGGAAGTAGTTGGCGAACACCTTCTCATCTCTTACCCCGGCTGCTTGAACAGCGATGGAGTAGATGATCAAGAACTCTACCAGGTTCAGCCTGCCATCATACTTCTCGGGTATCTCTTGCTTGAACGAGCGAGGAATGGCCAATGGACTTGTCGCAGCTCACGGGTGAAGGTAGGGCAGCCAACCTCGAAAGGCAGGCACCCGCCACCCTCGAGCTCAGGCTCGTCAACGTTGGGGCCATCGCACCCATTGGTCTGGCGGTGGTAGTTGCGGCGTCGCCCGACGACGACGCGCACGCCTCCCCTCCGCCTATCCTCTTGGGCTCGCCGTTGGCCATGACGTGCTCGAGGGTCGGAAGAGGCCATCGAGACGTCGTCAGGTTCTTGATTTTGCGGCTCCCGCGCTGATTGCCATGGTGGGGACTGCACAGTGGGGGTGGCCCCTTCCGTCTGACTAGCGGCCTTGAGCAGCGACATCGCTCGGGAGGCCTCGGCGGGCCGGTTTCTCTGCGAGCCCCGGCCTCGGCGAAGTCAATCAAACTCTGATTAGCGGATCTCCACGCATCCATCTGATCAGCTGTCGGGACAAACCCTTAGTTTGTACCTCGTGGAGCATGACCGCTGGGATGCGGCTGATGTTGCTCTCCTCCGGTGTCTCCCGCTCCTGCTTCAGCCGCGGGGGAGGCAGTGACAACGCCGCCTGCGCCGACCGCATCCCTTGCAGCACCCACATCCTCGTGCGTCCCTGCATTCCTCGCGGCATCGCCGGCCGCGGGTGGCGGAGCCTTCGAGGTGGACGGGTGAGCGGCGGCACCGGGCTTTTTCTTGGGCGCCATGGTCGATGGAGCCGTCGATGATGAAAATGGCGATGAAGATGATGCGCTGCTCACGCTTTGGGGTTCACGCAAGTGATCCCCCTACCTGCGTGCCAAAGATGTCGTGGGAAACCACGGCCACCTATGGGATCAAGAGCCCCTTTTTGGTTCGGCGGGGGAGATGGCACGTTGCACAAAGAGCGGAGGAGTGGGGAACAGCACGGCAAAGATCACGTGGGGAGTTTTTACCCAGGTTCGGGGCGTCGTGAGGCGTAAAACCCTACTCCTGCTTTGGTGGATTGATGGTGGAAAAGATGGTGGTGAGCGCAGCATGTTTGGCTGGTAGGGTTGCCTCGGGGCAAGAACTGCTATGTGCTTATCTGTGTGAGGGTATGAGTCAGCCAACCAACTACCCCCCCTCCCTTCTACGGTCGTCATGGGCCTCCTTTTATAGATCAAGGGCTCACCATAGTGTCAAATCAGTCATTACGCACTGACTAGATAGCAAACAGTGCTATCATACCTAACTCTGCAGGTTGACATAGTGCATTAAATGCGCCGCTCAATGTCACATCACAGCTCGCCCGGCAGGCCCTGTCGGGCTATTTTGCCAGCTTCGCGCCTGCTTGCTTGACACGTCCCAAGACGGGTGTCATATGGAGGTGTTTGTTGTAGGAAGTGGGTGCCATGTGGCAAATAGCAGCCACTTAGTCTCTTCGCGGCTTAACACCACACTCATTGAGGACTTGGTTGGTTGTGAGGTGGAGCGGTGGCGTGGCTTGCCTCCGCTAGCCCGGCAGGCCTGCCGGGGCGTTCTGGAAGCTTGCTTCTGGGGCAAACCCAACCTTGCCGGGCTCGCCTGCCCGGCAAGGGAGGTTCTTTCCTTAGCGCTAACTTGCTCTTCTAGCTCTTCTTGGTCCTCTTGTGCTGCACATTGGTACTTCGAAGAACCGATCCCTTGTGCTTTAGTCTGACATTGGTGTTATGATCTTGTTCTTTTTCATGTGCACAGTCTGGGCAACGGACCCAGGGTTTGTTGCACAGACAATAAGGTTAAAATTTTGGAGTATCTGTCCCAAGATTTATATAGTGTTTCGCCGTCTTCTTGGACAAATGAAGTGAGTTTTCTTCTCAATTTAGTAATCTTTGAGCTTGGAAGGAATTTAGCCTTAAACTTTTTAGCACACATAATCCAGCTGGTTATACTATCTTGAGGCAATTGATTATACCGCTTCTCAGCATCATCTTTTAGAGAAAACCTGAAGAATCTGAATAGCACAAATTCTCGTGAAACAACTTTTAACTTAAATGTCCCACATAAAGTGTCAAATATCATCAAATGTGCTTGAGGGTCTTCCTCTTCAGTTCCTGCAAAAGCATGGTTTCTCACCTCTGTAATAAGATCATAGTCCATCGAATATTCGTGAGCATAATTAGTAGGATAAACTATAGGAGATCTAGAGACAAGCATTGGATCATAGTGATCTCTAATAGTCTTCTTGGGCTTTTGAGTAATCATCGTCTGTGCGAACAAAGTGTTAAGCTCAACTGTTTCACTATTTTTGTATTTTTCTATTAATGAAGCATGTTGCTCCTGAGGAAAACGAGTGGTAAATACGTTCTCCCTAAACAAGTAGGACCTCTGTGTGTTATAGGAAGCATCTACAATAACAATACCTACAAAAAGCAGTTACAAAACAAATACTCTGCGCTTAGCTCCCGAGCAACGGTGCCAGAAAATGCCTTGGTACCTGCAAACCAAACAGGGTAGTGTGGCACTTTCACAGAAGTATCGCAATGAGTAATCGTCCCAAAAAAGAGCATATGAGAGTATTTATGGAGGTGTATCTGTCACACACAAGGTGTCATAGATCTTGGGTGAAGTAGTTGAGCTTCTGCAAATACTATTACTGTCCTGGGAAAACGACAAACTAAATATGCCAGTAAAAAGAGGATTTAAAGATGCCTACTAATTAACTAATAAAAGTACATAACAAGAGCTTAAAATGTGAATGGTGTTTCCTGCAATGAAGAGATTAGGTGCAGAGAGATTTCAGTTCATGGTAAGAAATATGAATTGTGCTAGTGCAATGGTAATACCAGTTACCTTGTATTGTACTAATAGTATTTGATATAAACTTTTTGTAGGCGGTTCTCCCCAGAGTCATGAAACTCCTCCATTAGGGGTTACATTTCATTCTATGGTCCTGCTTCTCCGTTGCCACAGAGTGGTCGTTTCCACAATTAAGTTCATAAGATCGGAACCAAGCATTAAGTTCAATGGATCACCGTTATCTCATATTGTCTTCAGTTCTCATAGATATCTCCACCTGTCACACTCACATCATAGGTCACAGAGTTCCTAAACAATATGTGTCACCTGTGTAGGTCTTAAGTTCATGTTGCCTGGGCCCTTAAATCGTACAGCACGCACAGAGTTCACCAGAGTATAACAACATACTAAATAGATCATACTACTACGAATTCAAATGATGACATATAGGATAGGCACATGTCAATCTTACCACTCACCTACATCTCCCACACTTAGGGGAATTACTCACACATCGTAAAAGGGGAAGCAATCGCAACAAAGAGGAAAACCATATCGATGATATTGAGGGGATCAACAATGCGATGAAATGGTGCTCAAATAGTCCTTATCTTAGATGAGACAGAGTAGATATTACAAGTTCCAATCCCTCTTACAATAGTGAAGGACGTGATGATGACGATGATGATGATGATAGAGATGAAAGGACCAAAAACTACGATGATCTTCCTGACTCTTCAGATCCCCTCCTCTCCTGTTCTCGATGGTGTGGCGGCGGCTAGGGTTCTCCTCTCCCTATGATCCCTTCATGAAGTTGCTTGTCTAGACGGGGAGGGGCTATGGGCACTCCAAACAACCGCTCAAACGAGCGCGCACGGCCATATGGAACATCGTCTTTCACTGTCGTGCGCCTGTTGACAACGCTCTCTTCAAGAAAGTTGCTCCAATTGGCTTGATTTGCAGCAATACCCTTTGGTTTCCTTCCAAATGTGATATTTCCTACCATCCAATGGACAAAGTAGATTTTTTCTCTTTTGTTGGAATGGCACTAGAAATATCCGAACAATAACAAAAATCCAATGAGGGCAAATGGAAATCACTATGAAAAACATCGCAAATTCTCGAGCCATCAGTTGGCGGTGATGATCAGCGAGAACAACGTGCGGACGAGTGTGTCGACAGTGAAGCACAGGCGGCCAATGCAGTGTTGGTGCCCGAGCAACGAAGCCTGAGCGGCCAACGCAACAGTGACACTCGGGCGGCCAGGCTCGAGTGGTGAACGCAACGTCGTGCAAAGGCGGTCATAAGTACGCCACGGAGGCGGGAGATGATGCAAGAATCCCATTCGGAGCTGGGCAATGACGACCGGCATAGAGTGACAAGCGAATAGATGCGCGAACGACGGCCATGATGGTCGCCGCGTTGCATGAGGCCGCTTGGTCAAAGAAGAGCCTTGGTCTTCGTGCCGGTCTCGGAGTAGAGGCGTGGGGTCGACGGCAGTAGAGGGCAACGCAAACTGATTGTAGATCAAAAAACCAGAAAGAAAAATGCCGATCAAGATGACCGGTGGGAGAGAGAAAAACCTGGATCAAAGGATCAAACAAAATCTCTAGGGCAGTCGTTCAACATGACTGGCGGATGAACCCTAGGTACGGGCGGTGCGGCCCTCGATGGCGATCATGGAGATTGACTGCCCCAGGGGCGGCGCGATGCGGAAGCAACGACGGTGGCTAGGGTTTTAGATCGATTAGGCTGGTACCATGTAAGAGGGAATGGAGGAAGAGGATTGGGGTAATGTGTTGGATGTATTATTAAGGCTCAAGGGCGAGTATGTATTGAGTATAAGACTTGGAGGCAAGACTAATGGTGTGGATTGACTATCTATGGGGTAATTTGGTCCCCTTGTGGTTCGGCGAGGGATTGCACAAAATGCAAAAAGCAGGTGTAACAGAGGACGCCAGGATTTACCCAGGTTCGGGCCACCTTTGAGGTGTAATACCCTACTCCTGCCTTTGGTGTATTCATGATGTTGTGGGGCACAAGTACACGGAGCGCTCTTCCCCGACAAGGTGCAAGGAGAAAGCAGCTACACGGGTAGGCGTGTGTAGAGTTGGAATGGGTTCGAACCCTTGTAAAGGTTGCCCTGGCCCTCCTTTTATATGATGAGATTGCATACAATGCTATCATACCTAACTCTTCTAATTAGGACAAAAGGCATTTAATGTATCGCTAGGTGTCACGAGGAGGAGGAGCCCCGGCAAGAATGCAGCACCGCTTGCCCTGCTAACTCCTATTAGCTTGACACGCCATTTGGACGGGTGTCGATAAAGGTAATCTTCTCTCCAGTGTGCTGCACATGCTCGCAAACGCCATCTCGCTGCCTACGGGCTCGACACCTCACTGATGGGAAACTACCTGGCCGGTTAGGTGGAGCGCTGGTAGTTGGCAGGGATTTGCTAGCCTCGGGGCTTGCCGGGGCTTGTTCTTCTTGTCGGCTCGCTCTTGCCGGTAAGGGCTACTACTATGCTAGTGATTGTCTTGTTTTCTTCCTTGATCTTCTTGATGCACTCCTCGATCATGGGCCAGCCTCCATCAAGACCTTTTGCCAGGATTGCTGCCACCGTCCGTGCATAAGACTGGGGTAGTAAGGACCCCATTCTTAGTGCACCGACAGGAGCCCCCGGGCCTGGGCCACACGCGCATCCGAGGCATTGTTAGGCTAGGCCTAAAAACATGCACGGACACACGTGGCGAAGAACAGTTGCCATAATCTCCTGCCGCAATCTATAATCATGGCAGTTCCTGCTGACGCACGTCCAATCCGCGCATTAAACGCGGGGCATGGGGACGTGGCCTGCTGCAGTAACTTGCGGTGGTGCGCCTATGAGAGGCGCCACCAGGGAGAACAGCGAAGAGCCAGCCCCCTCGTGCCTTCCCCATAAAAGATAACCGCAAAGGGACGCTGCTCATTTGCTCTTGTTCTCCCTTGCTCCTCCTTCTTCTCCCCACTAAAAACACTTTCACCGCCTATGCCGCTGCCACCGCCCTCACACCAACCCAATCCTCCAATCCCCTTCTCGAGCCTTCCATGGCTCCCAAAAAGGCCGACCAGGGGAAGAAGGTAGCCAAGCCGCTCGACCGTCGGGCGGAAAAGAAGAACAAAGAATTGGAGGAAACTGAGAGGCGGCGGAGAGAGAATGTAGTCTTCACGTCATCGTCCTTGTCTAGAAACGCTCTGATCGAGAGGTATGCATACATGTGGGGGAGGGAGACTGATACGTCTCCAACGTATCTATAATTTTTGATGTATTCATGCCATGTTTATAATATTTTTACATGATTTTGGTATGATTTGATTAGAACTAACCCGAGCTGACGCTGTTTTTAGCAGCACTACCGTGGTATTGTTTTTGTGCAGAAATAAAAGTTCTTGGACTGCGCTGAAAATCAACGGAGATTTTTTCTGGAAAATATAAAAAATACTGGAACGTAGAGTTACCAGAGGGGAGTCCCGTGGGCCCCACAAGGGTGGAGGGCGCGCCCCTGTGCCTCGTGGACTCTCCGTGGGGCCCCCTGACTTGTTCTCGACGCCAACCTCTCCTATAAATCCCCAAACCTCCAGAAAATAACCTAGATCGGGAGTTCCGCCGCAAGCCACCGTAGCCACCAAAACCAATCAGACCTGTTAAGCACCTCGCCAGAGGGGTGATCCATCACCGGTGGCCATCTTCATCATCCCGGTGCTCTCCATGATGAGGAGGGAGTAGTTCACCCTCCAGGCTGAGGGTATGTACTAGTAGCTATGTTTTTTATCTCTCTCTCTCTCTCTCTCTTGTGTTCTTGATATGGCAAGATCTTGATGTACCGCGAACTTTGTTATTATAGTTGGATCTTATGATGTTTCTCCCCCTCTATCTCCTTGTGATGGATTGAGATTTCCCTTTGAAGTTATCTTATCGGATTGAGTCTTTAAGGATTTGAGAACACTTGATGTATGTCTTGCATGTGCTTATCTATGGTGACAATGGGATATTCACGTGATCTACTTGATGTATGTTTTGGTGATCAACTTGCGGGTTCTGTGACCTTGTGAACTTATGCATAGGGGTTGGCACACGTTTTCGTCTTGACTCTTCGGTAGAAACTTTGGGGCACTCTTTGAAGTTCTTTGTGTTGGTTGAATATATGAATCTGAGATTGTGTGATGCATATCGTATAATCATACCCACAGATACTTGAGGTGACTTTGGAGTATCTAGGTGACAATAGGGTTTTGGTTGATTTGTGTCTTAAGGTTTTATTCTAGTATGACCTCTAGGATAGATCGAACGGAAAGAATAGCTTCGTGTTATTTTACTACGGATTCTTGAATAGATCAATCAAAAAGGATAACTTTGAGGTGGTTTCGTACCCTACAATAATCTCTTTGTTTGTTCTCCGCTATTAGTGACTTTGGAGTGACTCTTTGTTGCATGTTGAGGGATTGTTAAATGATCTAATTATGTTATCATTGTTGAGAGAACTTGCACTAGTGAAAGTATGAACCCTAGGCCTTGTTTCCTATCATTGCAATACCGTTCCTGTCACTTTTATCGATAGTTACCTTGCTGTTTTTATATTTTTCAGATTACAAAAACCTATATCTACCATCCATATTGCACTTGTATCACCATCTCTTCGCCGAACTAGTGCACCTATACAATTTACCATTGTATTGGGTGTGTTGGGGACACAAGAGACTCTTTGTTATTTGGTTGCAGGGTTGTTTGAGAGAGACCATCTTCAACTACGCCTCCCACGGATTGATAAACCTTAGGTCATCCACTTGAGGGAAATTTTCTACTGTCCTACAAACTCTGCACTTGGAGGCCCAACAACGTCTACAAGAATAAGGTTGCGTAGTAGACATCAAGCTCTTTTCCGGCGCTGTTTGGGAGGTGAGTGCTTGAAGGTATATCTTTATATCTTGCAATCGAATCTTTTAGTTTCTTGTTTTATCACTAGTTTAGTTTGTAAAAGAAAACTACAAAAAAAATGGAATTGAGGGTGCCTCATATGCTTCATCTTTTTAATATCTTTCGTGAAAATGATGGAAAGGAAAATTGTGCTCAAGTGCTAGAAGAAGAATGCATTAGAATGTTTGGCACTAAATCTTTGTATGATGAGCATGATTGCGATGTTGTTAGTATGAATTCCTTGAATATCCCTGATGCTAATTATATGCAAAGCCATAATCTTGGGGAAGCTATGTTTGATGAATATGATATTTTTTGTCCCCCAAGTTATGATGTGAAAATTTATTATGATGAAAGCATGCCTCCTATTTATGATGATTAGTGTGATGACATGTATGCTATAAAGAATAATTATAACCATGAAACATGTCATCATGATTTTAATTTTCATTTGGATTATGCCTCACATGATAGTTATTTTGTTGAGTTTGCTCCCACTACTATTCTTGAGAGGAAGTTTGCTTATGTGGAGATGTAATAAAAATTCTATGCTTGTGCATCATGAAAATAGTGCTTTATGTGATAGTTATATTGTTGAATTCATTCATGATGCTATTAAAAATTATTATGAGGGAGGAATATATGCTTGTAGGAATTGCAATAATATCAAGGTTCCTCTCTATGTGCTTAAAATCTTGAAGTTATGCTTGTTTTGCTTTCCTATGCTAGTTGATTATTGTTCCCATAAGTTGTTTGCTCACAAAATCCCTATGCATAGGAAGTGGGTTAGACTTAAATGTGCTAGTCATATTCTTCATGATGCTCTCTTGATGTTTCAATTCTTATCTTTTATGTGAGCATCATTGAAATCATCATGCCTAGCTAGGGGCGTTAAACGTTAGCGCTTGTTGGGAGACAACCCAATTTTATTTTTGTTCTTTACCTTTTGATCCTGTTTAGTAATAAATAATCTATCTAGCCTCCGGTTAGATGTGGCTTTATGTTTTAATTAGTGTTTGTGCCAAGTAGAACCTTTGGGAAGACTTGGGTGAAGTCTTTGCGATCTTGCTGTAAAAAAAGAAACTTTTGCGCTCACGATATTAGCTGCCATTTTTTACTGGAGAGTGATTTTAGGTCGATTCCTTTTGCATATGATTATTAGACAAATTCCTCAGGTCTACCAAGTTATTTCAGAATTTTTGGAGTTACATAAGTATTCTAATTATACAAATTACTACAGACTGTTCTGTTTTTGACAGATTCTGTTTTCATTGTGTCGTTTACTTATTTTGATGAATCTATGAGTAGTATCGGAGGGTATGAACCATAGAGAAGTTGGATTACAGTAGATATTACACCAATATTAATTTAGAATGAGTTCATAACAGTACCAAAAGTGGTAATTTATTTTCTTATACTAACGGAGCTTATGAGTTTTCTGTTAAGTTTTGTGTTGTGAAGTTTTCAAGTTTTGGGTAAAGATTCGATGGACTATGGAATAAGGAGTGGAAAGAGCCTAATATTGGGGATTCCAAGGAACCCCATGGTAATATTCAAGGACAACCAAGCGCCTAAGCTTGGGGATGCCCCGGATGACATCCCCTCTTTTGGCTTTGTTCATCGCTAACTTTACTTAGAGCAATATTTTAATTCACCACATGATGTGTGTTTTGCTTGGAGCATCATTTTATTTTCTTTTTTTGCTTGCTGTTTGAATAAAATACCAACATCTGAAACTATTAAATGTTAGAGAGTCTTCACATAGTTACATAATTATTCAACTACTCATTGATCTTCACTTATATCTTTCGGAGTAGTTTGTCGTTTGCTCTAGTGCTTCACTTATATCTTTTTAGAGCACGGTGGTGGTTTTATTTTATAGAAACTATTGATCTCTCATGATTCACTTATAGTATTATTTTGAGAGTCCTAAACATCATGGTAATTTGCTTTGGTTATGAAACTAGTCCTAATATGATAGGCATCTGAGATGGGTATAATAAAAAACTTTCATATAAAGTGCATTGAATACTATGAGAAGTTTGATACTTGATAATTGTTTTGAGATATAAAGATTGTGATATTAGAGTCGTGCTAGTTGAGTAATTGTGAAATTGAGAAATACTTGTGTTGAGGTTTGCAAGTCCTGTAGCATGCACGTATGGTAACAGTTGTGTCACAAATTTGAAGCATGAGGTGTTTCTTTGATTGTCCTCCTTATGAGTGGCGGTCGGGGACGAGCGATGGTCTTTTCCTACGAATATATCCCCCTAGAAGCATGCGTGTAATGCTTGGTTTTGATGACTTGTAGATTTTTACAATAAGTATATGAGTTCTTTATGAATAATGTTGAGTCCATGGATTATATGCACTCTCACCCTTCCATCATTGCTAGCCTCTTCGGTACCGTGCATTGCCCTTTCTCACCTCGAGAGTTGGTGCAAACTTCGCCGGCGCATCCAAACCCTGTGATATGATACGGTCTATCACACATAAGCCTCCTTATATCTTCCTCAAAACAGCCACCATACCTACCTATTATGGCATTTCCAGAGCCATTCCGAGATATATTGCCAAGCAACTTTCCACCGTTCCGTTTATTATGACACGCTTCATCATTGTCATATTGCCTTGCATGATCATGTAGTTGACATCATATTCGTGGCAAGGCCACCATGCATAATTTTTCATACATGTCACTCTTGATTCATTGCACATCCCAGACATCACGAGGCACTCATATAGAGTCATATTTTGTTCTAGTATCGAGTTGTAATCCTTGAGTTGTAAACAAATACAAGTGTGATGATCATCATTATTAGAGCATTATCCCATGTGAGGAAAAAAGGCCAAAAAAAAAGGAAGGCCCCAAAAAAAGAGAGAAAGGCCAAATAAAAAAAAGAAGGCCCAAAAAAATGAGAGAAAAATAGAGAAGGGACAATGTTACTATCCTTTTTCCACACATGTGCTTCAAAGTAGCACCATGATCTTCATGATAGAGAGTCTCTTATTTTATCACTTTCATATACTAGTGGGAATCTTTCATTATAGAACTTGGCTTGTATATTCCAACAATGGGCTTCCTCAAATGCCCTAGGTCTTCGTGAGCAAGCAAGTTGGATGCACGCCCACTTAGTTTCTTTTTGTTGAGCTTTCATACATTTATAGCTCTAGTGCATCTGTTGCATGGCAATCCCTACTCCTCGCATTGACATCAATTGATGGGCATCTCCATAGCCCGTTGATTATCCGCATCATTGTGAGACTTTCTCCCTTTTTGTCTTCTCCATACAACCTCCATCATCATATTCTATTCCACCCATAGTGCTATGTCCATGGCTTGCGCTCATGTATTGCCTGAAAGTTGAAAAGTTCGAGAATACTAAAGTATGAAACAATTGCTTGGCTTGTCATCGGGGCTGTGCACGATTAGAGCACTTTGTGTGACAAAGATGGAGCATGGCCAAACTATATGATTTTGTAGGGATGAGCTTTCTTTGGCTATGTTATTTTGACAAGACATAATTGCTTGGTTAGTATGCTTGAAGTATTATTATTTTTATGTCAATATTAAACTTTTGTCTTGAATCTTATGGATCTGAATATTCTTGCCACAATTAAGAAGATTACATTGATAAATATTTTAAGTAGCATTCCACATCAAAAATTCTGTTTTTTATCATTTACCTACTCGAGGACGAGCAGGAATTAAGCTTGGGGATGCTGATACATCTCCAACGTATCTATAATTTTTTATGTATTCATGCAATGTTTATAATATTTTTACATGATATTGGTATGATTTGATTAGAATTAACCAGGACTAACGCTGTTTTCAGCAGAACTACCGCGGTGTTGCTTTTGTGCAGAAATATCAGTGCTCAGAATGCGCTGAAAATCAACGAAGATTTTTTCTAGAAAATATAAAAATTACTAGAACGAAGAGTTACCGGAGGGGAGTCCCGTGGGCCCCACAAGGGTGGAGTGCACGCCCACCCCCCTGGGGTGCGCCCCTATGCCTCGTGGACTCTCCATGGGGCCCCTGACTTGTTCTCGATGCCAACCTCTCCTATAAATCCCCAAACCTCCAGAAAATAACCTAGATCGGGAGTTCCGCCGCCGCAAACCTCTGTAGCCACCAAAAACCAATCGGGACCCTGTTTCGGCACCCTGCCGAAGGGGGGATCCATCACCGGTGGCCATCTTCATCATGCCGGTGCTCTCCATGACGAGGAGGGAGTAGTTCACCCTCTGGGCTGAGGGTATGTACCAGTAGCTATGTGTTTGATCTCTCTCTCTCTCTCTCGTGTTCTTGATATGGCACGATCTTGATGTATCGCGAGCTTTTCTATTATAGTTGGATCTTATGATGTTTCTCCCCCTCTATCTCCTTGTGATGGATTGAGTTTTCCCTTTGGAGTTATCTTATCGGATTGAGTTTTAAGGTTTTGAGAACACTTGATGTATGTCTTGCATGTGCTTATCTGTGGTGACAATGGGATATTCACGTGAGCTACTTGATGTATGTTTTGGTGATCAACTTGCGGGTTTAGTGACCTTGTGAACTTATGCATAGGGGTTGGCACATGTTTTCGTCTTGACTCTCCAGTAGAAACTTTGGGGCACTCTTTGAAGTTCTTTGTGTTGGTTGAATAGATGAGTCTGAGATTGTGTGATGCATTTCGTATAATCATACCCACGGATACTTGAGGTGACATTGGAGTATCTAGGTGACATTAGGGTTTTGGTTGATTTGTGTCGTAAGGTGTTATTCTAGTATGAACTCTAGGATAGATCGAACGGAAAGAAAAGCTTCGTGTTATTTTACTACGGACTCTTGAATAGATCGATCAGAAAGGATAACTTTGAGGTGGTTTCGTACCCTACAATAATCTCTTTGTTATTTGGTTGCAGGGTTGTTTGAGAGAGACCATCTTCAACCTACGCCTCCCACGGATTGATAAACCTTAGGTCATCCACTTCAGGGAAATTTGCTATTGTCCTACAAACCTCTGCACTTGGAGGCCCAACAACGTCTACGAGAAGAAGGTTGCGTAGTAGACATCAGAGACCGCGGACCACAAAGCCCCACGGCCCTCCCCTATGGCACCAAGGTCCCCTCAGATTCTTATCCCATTTCCTGTGTGTACTTCTACCATGGCTTGTCGCCCCCAATCTGAAATTTATTCTATGAGATGATGTCGACCTTTGGGCTCACACTGCTAGACTTCTCCCCAACGCAATGACATGCATGGAAGTTTTTGCACATTTCTGTGAGAACTTTGTCCGAGTCACCCCCAATGTAGATCTCTTCCGCCACTTCTACGTCCCCTGGATTAAAGATAAATCATTATCCGACAAAGGTGACATGGATCCCAAGGGGAAGAAGGACCAAAGGGATTACCTCCCGGAAGTTTCACGGAAATGGGAAGAGTGGAGGGTAATTGGTGATGGATCCAGGAGAAGGGTTTCCGGTGTTACGCTTCTTTGTGGGATGTAAAGGATCGAACGCGGTGACGATTGGAAAAGGTTTGGCACCACCTGAAAGAAATTCCGCACAGTGCTGAACAGGATTGCTCGCCTGAAGAGTGCTAGCTTGGCCATAGAAATGGCGGGAGCCGACTTCCTCCGGCACCGGATTTCCCCATTGAAGTAGAGGAACGTGCCTGCTTGGGAATACCAGAATGTTGTTGACAGAATGCGGTTATACCCTAGGCGTGGCAAAACCTTGACGGTAATGGGACATGCCTGGCTCTGCCAGCAACTATTCTGGAAAGCTGGCACGTTCCACTTGCCAGCCAAAGTTGTGCTGATGCATATCAACTCTGCTAGGAGTGCTATCTTGGCGTGGATGCCCGAGTGCACTGCCAAATGGGTTAAAGGAGATTGGAAATTGGCCAAGCTGGAGAATGAGATGGAATGGGCCTCCAATTTGATGGAAGTGGCCTCTTGGAAGGAGACAGATCTCGTCAAAGCCACCACGGAGGAGGAGGAAGCGTACATCACCGGCAGGGTTGCAGAGGCCCGAAGACTGGAAGCTGAAGAAGCCGAGGGGCTGCGGAGCCCGACGACGATGAAGAAGAAGAAGAAAAGGATGAGGATGAGGAAGAACTCATCGAGGAGGAGCAGGGAGAACTTGGTGGAGGCAGAGTGTCGATGCTGGAACTGCCAAGAAGCCTGAGGAAGAGGAACTAGAGGAAGAAGGCCCTCAAGTTCCTGAACCACAGCATCGTCTTCGAAGCAGGGCCAACCAGGAGCCAGTGTCCACCTCCCCGTCACAACCTGCTTCCGCGGTGAAGAAGACCACCACCAAAACTGGGCATTAGGAGGTGGTACGCTGGGAACCTACCCGACATTCCAAATCCAAGCTTTCATCATCCCGGCAAGAACTTGTCGGGGAAGGTGAGGTCCCCCAGCCGACAAGCTCGCCCCCACCAGCCATCAAGAGAACCAGGGAGACTCCTCTGCCCCCAAATATGACATGAATGCCCTCCTCAAATCAGACGAGGAATAAGTAAATCTTTGTCTCTTTTTGATCAAGCTTCGATTTTGTTCAACTATTATTCTGTTTTGACTACTCTTGCTTTTTAGGGATGAAGAACCACTCGCGCAGTGGGCCTAACGTGCCAAGGTTTCGGAGGAGCATGGCTCTTCGACAAGAGCTGGGCAGGGGTCACCAGTGGTTGATGTCATTGTTGCTAGCCCCTATATTATCCCTCCGCGCGAGGGTGCGCCTCCGGTCCGACCACTCGCCATCAGCACTGAATTCATGTTCCTAACCCTGACAGGGAGATGGGAGAGGCCCACCATGAAGAAGAACGCCAAGAAGTGGATCCTCTCACAGGGTCCCCGTCAACCATCGAAACGGAGAGTGCTTCTCTGACAAGGGCCTCCACCGACAAACCTGCCCGCACTGGTGCCACTCCGTCATTAGAGAACGTCGAGGGTAGCACGCCGACAATGTAGGTTGCCGGGGAAGGGGATGTCCTTCTGCAAGAAGCACCGACGGGTAATCCTCTTATCATTACGCACTTCCCGTTGAATTCTTGTCTTTGACTTGCAACTTGAATCTTATTTTTGCCCTTGCTTTTCAACCTGATCCACAGTCCCAACTTCTCCTGAAGAAGGTGAGGTCCTCGAGGAAGTGATGGATATTGCGAAGGCTGCTGCCGAGGAGGCCACCAAGATTGTTGTCGTGGAGGATGTTGAGCAGGTCGTCGGGGATGTCCAGGAAGCCCCCGCAGAACTGGAGGAGTCCCACGGCAACAGGCCTGATCCCGCCAAGATGGACATAGATAAGGTGTCCGTTGTCGACATCGCGCCAGCTCCCGCCACCCAACCAAAAGCAGCAGCAACTTCACAAAACCCTCCAAGCAGCACGGACTCAGAGCCCCCCAGCTCATCTCGGACTGTGGGACCAAATTTTGATGAAGAAATTTCTTAGATCTTGATTCCCTTGGCCTAGAGATCCACAGATGCCGACGACATTACCAACGAAGCCGAGGATTATGCACTACTAGGGAAAAGCCTATACACAGAATCTTACCAGCAGCGCGCTTTAAAACAAGGCGCTGCTGCTACGTATAGCGGTATACGCCAAACAAAAACGCGTTCTTTGGTATAGATGTAGCAGTAACGCGCCCGTAATAAGCCACGCTACTGCTATAATTGCCATGACCCCGCCACCAAGCTAGTTATAGTAGTAGTGCCTTAATACATAGAGCGCTACTGCTACAGACCATAGCAGTAGCACATTCTCAATATACCCGCTAGTGCTAAGTTTACTACAAAATTTAGTCCCACCTCGCTCCGCGAACAGGGTTTTTACCACCTTAAATATGTTACTTCTCAAACTATCACAACCACTTGGTCTTTATTGAACTCTGTGTGTAGAATTTGTGGCCGCAATATGAGTCTTCTCCGGTTCCTAAACCGGCGAGGACTCATATTGACAATTCAGATTGTACACAAAAATATCAATGATGATCAATGTATTTTTTATGTATATTTTTACATGTTTACACATAGCAGTAGAGCATTTTGTCTGAAAGGCGCTACTTCTAGGTCATTTAGCAGTAGCGTGTTTCCCTATAGTGCACTACTGCTAAGCAATTCTATCTTCCGCTCCCTCTCCTCTCTCTGATCCACTCACACTCAAACTCACTTGATATCCCCCTCAATCCCCTCGTGCCAGTCCTCCCCCGTCGGCCGCCCTCGCCCCCGTCGGCCGCCTTCGCCTACCACTCCTCCCTCTACGCCGCCGTCACCTCATCCTCCTCCCTGGACTCGGTAATCCTTCGTCGGCCGCCCTCCTCCCCGCCCCCTCCTCCTCCATCCTCCCTCCACTCCTCCGTTCGCCGCCGGCCGGCCCCTCCTCGCTCTGCCTTCCTCCTCCGTCCTACTTCCTCCTCCCTCCTCCAGTCGCCCCTCCTTCTCCCTCCTCCCTCCTCCATCCACAACTCCTCCTCCCTGCTACGTTTTCTTTTAGTAGGCTAGTTCATATGCAACATTTTGATTTAGTTGATATGATTTAGTTGATTTAGTAGGCTAGTTGATTTAGTTGATTTAGAACATTTTGATTTAGTAGGCTAGTTGATTTAGTTGATTTAGAACATTTTGATTTAGTAGTCTAGTTGATTTAGTTGATTTAGTAGGCTAGTTGATTTAGTTGATTTAGAACATTTTGATTTAGTTGATTTAGTACGCTAGTTGATCATCCCATGCTAAGTTGTTTTTTATGCTATATTGAAGTTGGTGTACCACTGTTTTTTGATTGGGTTAATTCCAGCATCTCTAGATCCTATTGTTAGTATCACGTTATGTTATTATTTTCCTTTCCTGTGAAGTGGACCATTCATCTTTGCTCATTTTTCTTTAGGAAAATGGCGCAACCACCACCACCATGTCGACTGTGCAAGTCAAGGTGCGCCAGCAGCCTTGCAACTGGCAAGCTGTTTGGCATCTACTTCCAGCCGAGTTTTCATCATGTGGCGGTAAGAAATTATATGAAATGTAACAACTATTTTGTTTTTAGTGTTGGCATTACTGCATTGTGTCATTTTGCTTTTTTTACACAGATCGTCCCATGCAATGTGAGGTTGAAATTCAACAAGCTGACAGGAGACACTTGTGACCTTTGAGGCTCCTGGGGGCTCTACACTATGGAGGTCGAGAAAGGACACAATATATCGCAGATTGGAGGAGATGGATGGGTCCGCTTCCTCGCATCGCATGCGCAGCATCGTGGTGAGTTGATCAGCTTCTCCTTCAGAGCAGAAAGTCCCAAGCTTGCTATCATTTATATCAACAAGGTGGAAGATGATGAAGATGATGAGGACCCACTCAATGAAGATGGTGAGGACCCACTTCATGAAGCCATCGTAGATCAAAGAATGAGGCTGAGCGAGGAGGAGGTGTGCAACCTAATGGGCATAATTCCGCCACGTGATGACTTTGTCGGGGTGCCATTCATGACCCGCCTGACAAGTATCATGGTCGATCGGCATGATATGGTATGTTATACTAACTGTAGTAATTTGATATGCTTAATGAATCCGATGATATGCTTTATTGTTATACTTACAAAAGCAAATTATCCGATGATATGCTTAGTGAATCCGATGATATGCTTTAGTGTAGAGTCCGATCACATGCTTATTAGTGTAGAATCCAAAGAACTATTAATAGTGTAGATGATCCATATATACTTATAAGTAGAATTTATGCTTAGTAGAAATGTGTAGTACTCTGTCTTTTGATAGTGTAGAAATCTATACTTAGTAGAAATATATTTGCAAGAGTATGAGCGAGGCTACTTATTAATTGATATGTTTTTCTTATTCAGAAATTGCCAAAGAGCCTATCTGTGAGTTGTGGTATCCAGCCTGATGAAGAAGGCTCAGCTGGACCACGCCTTACCGCAAGGGGCTCCGTCACCACCTGTACTTACGGCGTGGACACGGACGGTCGCACACACTTAAACTTCGTTGGGTGGAAGAGATTCCTCATTGGCAAGAATCTTCGTGTTGGACACGCCATCCTAATTACTATCAGGAACACCCACCGCCCAGGCTTGAGGATGATGATCATCGTCGATATCATCTAGAACTACATATGTGTGTGTGGCTGTATGACTATATATACCTAGTAGAACTGCTATATATGTGTGGTCATTAGACTACCTAGTCTTGCTTATCATATATGCTATATTCATGTGAGGATGCATGTTGACTATGTATAGGTACCTATAATGCTTTATGATATTGTATGACTACTTTATGACTATATGGTATTGTGGTTAATGATATTGTTATCTGGTACATGTGAAACTGCAGTTTATAAATTGAAACTAAACTGAAACAGGGCAGGGAATAGAAAATGATGAAAGATACAGCAGTAGCGTGGGGAAAGAAAAGCGCTATAGCTACTTAATAGTAGTGCGTTTCATAAAAGCGCTACTGATATACTCAATAGTAGTAGTGCGGGTTCATACCGCGCTACTACTAATTGTTAGCTGTAGCACCGTAGTAGTAGGTAGCGCGGCCACCCGCGCTGCTGATAGCATCAAAACCCGTGCTACTACTAGGGTTTTCCCTAGTATTGATGCCTTCTTGAAAGCCATGGCCATCGGGTTCAAGGATGTCGAAGACAGGTACAGCAAGAGGTGGAAACAAGTTCAGGAAGAGCGCAAATCCATGGATTCGATCGACCAGCAGCTAAAGGAGAAGGCAGAAAGCAAGAGGAAAAGCTGGCTGCCGCCAAAGAGGAAGCGACAATCCGTGATCGCAAGTTGACGGAGCGTGAGACACTGCTCAACGTCAAGGAAAGAGATCTTGCCACTCGGGAATAGACCATTGCCGCCACTCTTCGCGGCAAGGATGAAGAGATTGAAGAGCTTGTGAAGCGGCTGGCCCAGAAGCTGGAGGACGACCACAAGAAAGCCATTGAAGCTCAAGTCTAAGAAAATGCCATCAAGCATAAAGAGGTTGCCGACGAAGCTGCAATTGTTGCCGCCGCCAAAGCAGATCTGGAGGCCCAAGCAGGCAAGTTAAAGGAAGAACTCGCTGGCGGCGGCAAGTGATACGTCTCCAACGTATCTATAATTTTTGATTGCTCCATGCTATATTATCTACTGTTTTGGGCAATATTGGGCTTTATTATTCACTTTTATATTACTTTTGGGACTAACCTATTAACCGGAGGCCTAGCCCATATTGCTGTTTTATTGCCTGTTTCAGTATTTCGAAGAAAAGGAATATCAAACGGAGTCCAAACGGAATGAAACCTTCGGAATCGTGATTTTTTGGAAGAATATCATCCTGGAGGCTTGGAGATCGAGTCAGAAGACCCTCGAGGAGCCCAGGAGATAGGGGGCACCCCCCCCTACAGGGCGCGCCCCCCTGTCTCATGGACCCCTCGAGCACCTCCCGACCGACTTCTTTCGCCTATATATTCCCTCGTACCCTAAAACCACCGAACATCAAGATAGATCGGGAGTTCAGCCGCCGCAAGCCTCTGTAGCCACCAAAAATCTCTCGGGAGTCCGTTCCGGCACTCTGCCGGAGGGGGAACCCATCACCGGTGGCCATCTTCATCATCCCGCCGCTCTCCATGACGAGGAGGGAGTAGTTCACTCTCGGGGCCGAGGGTATGTACCAGTAGCTATGTGTTTGATCTCTCTCTCTCTCTCATGTTCTCTCTCGTGTTCCCTCTATGGCACGATCTTGATGTATCCCGAGCTTTGCTATTGTAGTTGGATCTTATGATGTTTCTCCCCCTCTAATCTCTTGTGATGAATTGAGTTTCCCTCTTGAAGTTATCTTATCGGATTGAGTCTTTTATGAGAACACTTGATGTGTGTCTTGCCGTGTTTATCTTTGGTGACAATGGGATATCACGTGCCTCTTGATGTATGTTTTGGTGACCAACTTGCGGGTTCCGCCCATGAACCTATGCATAGGGGTTGGCACACGTTCTTGACTCTCCGGTAGAAACTTTGGGGCACTCTTTGAAGTACTTTTATGTTGGTTGGATGAATCCGAGATTGTGTGATGCATATCGTATAATCATGCCCATGGATACTTGAGGTGAATGGAGTATCTAGGTGACATTAGGGTTTTGGTTGTTTTGTGTCTTAAGGTGTTATTCTAGTACGAACTCTTTTATAGATCGATCCGAAAGAATAACTTTGAGGTGGTTTCGCATTCTACCATAATCTCTACGTTTGTTCTCCGCTATTAGTGGCTTTGGAGTGACTCTTTGTTGCATGTTGAGGGATTGTTATATGATCTATCTATGTTATTATTGTTGAGAGAACTTGCACTAGTGGAAGTATGAACCCTAGGCCTTGTTTCCTATCATTGCAATACCGTTTACGCTCACTTTTACCATTAGTTACCTTATTGTTTTTATTATTTCAGATTGCAAATACCTTTATCTACCATCCATATTGCACTAGTATCACCATCTCTTCGCCGAACTAGTGCACCTATACAATTTACCATTGTATTGGGTGTGTTGGGGACACAAGAGACTCCTTGTTATTTGGTTGCAGGGTTGTTTGAGAGAGACCATCTTCATCCCTCGCCTCCTACGGATTGATAAACCTTAGGTCATCCACTTGAGGGAAATTTGCTACTGTCCTACAAACCTGTGCACTTGCAGGCCCAACAACGTCTACAAGAAGAAGGTTGTGTAGTAGACATCAGCAAGGAAATTGAGGCCCTCAAGGCTGAAGCACAGAAGACAGCTCTCAATCTGGGGGAGCTGCAGACACAGCTTTCTTCCAATGGCCAGGAGCCAGCCGGCGCCAATGACATGGTCCAAGAACTGAAATCCAAACTTGTCGTCCTGGAGGAGAACCTTGAATCTGCTAAAGAGCGGGAGAGAATCTTGGCGGAGAAGCTTGCTACTGATGAAGTCCTCGGGAAGGAAGTTGAGAACAAGCACGAGGTGCTGCAGAAGGTGCATTCCCTCTGGACAGAGAAGTTGGTCGACACAGTGGAGCACCTCACTTCCCCGCTGGCTGAGATGGGTATGAAGAGCTGGAGCTTCACCGCCAACGAGCATGAGGTTGCCAGTGCCAGATTGACCAAGTTCTTTGACAGTCTTATTGAGGCACTAAAGACCTATCATGAAGACAGGAGCGCCTCCTTTTCCGATGAGTCCCAGCAATTTGCACGCAATATTCTTTATGCAGTGCTGCTTAATCTCGCCCACCGCAATCCCAGACTTGACCTCTCCAAGATCTTCAAGAGGTTTCCGGAGAACACGGATGTCACTGCCACCGACAAGATTGTCGCGCCTCTTGCCAACAAAGTCCTCAAGGTCCCCAGGATCCAGGGTGACCGATGTGACTAGGCCCACCATCACACCCATCATCATGTTGTCATTTGAAAGATACATTTGATCTTATGTTAGACCCACACTACTTTCGTGATGTAATATGACTTTAGGTAGGTGTATGAACGTATGATATTCCCTTATTTCGCTTTTTTCTTATCATTTTATAATTGGGCACCCTACGCATGCACTAGTCACGAGCGCTTTGGGGACGAATCCCTAGCATCCTACTGGCAGTATTGCCACCGGTGAGCTATCCTTCGACATTTTCAATGTTGTCGCTCGAACTGTTGAGCGGATACGAAACAAACAAGGGCGCGAATGATCATGGCAAGGCTCCTTCGTGTGTAGGTTTCTTATACAAACACAAGATTTAAATAAGGGAAATCGCATAAAATAGTACAAGAATCTTAAGTTTAAAATTCTCCAACTTAGCTTTGTTTGTCGCAATCCTTGTCATGTGAAGTGGAAGATCCCTTCCACTATCCTTCCTAGGAAACTTTGTCCACGAGGAACTCTTCTACCCATGTAATGGATATGTACAAAGAATCGTGAAGTACCGAGAACCCTGTGATATGTCTCCAACGTATCTATAATTTTTTATTGTTCCATGTTGTTATATTATCATTCTTGGATGTTTTACAATCATTTTATATCATTTCTTGGGACTAACCTACTGACATAGTGCCCAGTGCCAGTTGCTATTTTCTGCTTGTTTTTTACATCACAGGAAATCAATATCAAACGGAGTCCAAATGCAGCAAAACTTTTTGTGGATTTTTTTCTGGACCAGAAGACACTAGATGGGCCATGAAAGTACCTGAGGGGTGTTCTAAGGGGAGCAAAACCCACCAGGGCGCGCCTGGGGGCCCAGGCGCGCCCAGATGGGTTGTGCCCACCATGGTGGCCTCCTGCACCGCCTCTTTGCTCTGTAAATACCCCAATATTCCGGAAACCCTGGGGGAGTCGATGAAAATCTATTCCATCCGCTGCAAGTTCCAGAACCACCAGATCCAATCTAGACACCATCACAGAGGGGTTCATCATCCTCATTGGTGCCTCTCCGATGATGCGTGAGTAGTTCATTGTAGACCTACGGGTCCGTAGTTAGTAGCTAGATGACTTCCTCTCTCTCTTTTGATTCTCAATACAATGGTCTCTTGGAGATCTATTTGATGTAACTCGTTTTTTTGGTGTGTTTGTTGGGATCCGAAGAACTTTGAGTTTATGATCAGATATATGTTTTTATCCATGAAAGTTATTTGATCTTTTGATCTCTTATATGCATGATTACTTATAGCCTCGTATTTCTTCTCTGATATTCGGGTTTTGTTTGCCAACTTGATCTATTTATCTTGCAATGGGAAGAGGTGCTTTATGATGGGTTCGATTTTACGGTGCTTGATCCCAGTGACAGAAGGGGAACCGACACGTATGTATTGTTGCTATTAAGGATAACAAGATGGGGTCTATTTCTACATAAATAGATCTTGTCTACATCGTGTCATCGTTCGTATTGCATTACTCCGTTTCTCCATGAACTTAATACACTAGATGCATGTTGGATAGCTGTCGATGTGTGGAGTAATAATAGTAGATGCAGGAACGAGTCGGTCTACTAATCTTAGACGTGATGCCTATATAATGATCATTGCCTGGATATCGTCATGATTATTTCAAGTTCTATCAATTGCCCAATAGTAAAATTTTTTTACCCACTGTATGCTATTTTTCTCGAGAGAATCCACTAGTGAAATCTACGGCCCCAATAAAATTAATAAAAAAACATACCCTACATAACATATCCAACTCTTCTTGGTCCAGGGTTTTCCGTTTCCGAAGACTAGTAAAATAGGCGGATTCTGGAACCACAAGGATTCAACGAAGGTCCGTTTAGTATCCCAAAACTTCTTAGCAACAGTCGGACAAGTGGGTAATGTTGGGGTGAACAAAAAAATTTTGGGTAGAGCCGGATCTAAGTGTTGGCTAGGTAAAAGCCCCGGGCCGGGCCTCGATTCCTTTCAAAAAGATGAAGGGACAGGAGTATGCGCTTCTAAAAGATCTTTAATATTGTGCCCAATTCTGAAGTTAGTTCGATACATGTGACCGGCAACGAGAAAAATAAATGCAATAGCTAAATGATGGTGAGCCATATCGGTCAGCCACAAACTTTGTGTTTGTGGATGGAATCCCCCAAGAAGAGTTAGAATGGCATCAGAAAGACAAGCGCTTACCTCCTTCCTAGCAACCTACATATTTGTCTGCTCAAAGCACATTCGGAGTATAGTTGACTATTCCTCCTTTACGTATCTCAGCCAAAGCCTACTTTATTCTCTGCAAGCTAGGTAGTTAAGGAATTAAGTAACTAATTTAGACTGGTTGGTGGCAGGTTTCACGATCTATTTTTATTTGCTTTTATTTTCTGATCTATTAATCCAAAAATACAAAAATACCTTGCTGCAATTTTTGTTTATTATTTTATCTCGCGTTCCTGCGAGATCTATTTATCCAATCTACTACAATTTTACCTATCTTTTTACCCATGAGGGATTGACAACCCCTCTCTTACGTCAGGTTGCAAGTATTTGTTCTTTGTGTGCAGGAGCTGTTTACGTGGTGTTGCGTGGTTCTCCTACTGGTTCGATAACCTTGGTCTCATCACTGAGAGAAATACATACCGTTGTCGTGTTGCATCATCCCTTCCTCTTTGGGGAAATACCGACGTAGTTCAAGAAAACATCAAAAGCAAATTCTGGCGCCGTTGCCGGGGAGACATCATCAACATCTACCAGGTTCCTAATCACAAATCTCATCTCCCTGCAATTCACATTATTTTCCATTTGCCTCTCGTTTTCATCTCCCCCACTTCACAAAAAAAATTCGTTTTATTCGCCTTCTTTTTGTTTGCCTTTTTCGTGTCAGATCTCTTGTTTGCTTGTGTTGCCATGTGTCTCTTATTGGCTTGCATCTTCGCTTGCTAAAAATCTATTGATATGGATCCTCATCCACTTGCTAATCTTTTTAAAAGACCAAATTATGATGAACCAATTGCTAGTAAGTTGAGTGCGCTAGATTATCTTTATGAAGTTTTGCTTGAGACTCATGAATCTGAAAATTGTGATGAAGTGTTAAAAGAAGGAATTTATAAAGTGGATAGATCCTTGGGTGAAAAGCATGATTGCATTGATGTTATTATAAATTCTATTAATGTCAATTGTGCTAATAACATGCAAAACCCCAAGCTTGGGGATGCTAATATTGCTATGTCCACTACTTATTGCAATGATCATGATTGGGGTAATAATGATTTTTATAATCTTGATAATTTATTTAAGCCTCATGATGAATGTGTTTGCAATAATATTGAAAGTGGCTTCGGAAGAGTGTCAACTCTAGGTAAAAATAATCCCACATATTTGGAGAGTGTTCAGTCTTGTGAAATTTTCGATAAAAGTGGGTTTGGAGAGGTCGTGACTTTAGTTGATGTTAATCCCACTATCTTGGAAGATTATAAAACTTTTATGCATGTGGATCATGAAGAGAAAATTTTATATGATAGCTATATTGTTGAATTTGCTTATGATCCCACATGTAATTATTATGAGAGAGGAAAATATTGTGGTGGAAATTTTTTTGTTACTAAATTACCTCTCGTTATGTTGAGATCGTCAATGTTTTATTCTTCTACCTTGCATATGCTAGAAATTTCTTGTCTTGATAATTGGTTTGCTTATAAAATTCCTATGCATAGGAAGTATGTTAGACTTAAATTTGTTTTTCACATGTTACATGAAGCTCTCTTCGTGTCTTAATTACTATCTTTCATGTGAGCATCATTGGAATCTTATGCCTAGCTAGGGGCGTAAAACGATAGCGCTTGTTGGGAGGCAATCCAATGAATAAAATTTATTTTTGTCTTTTTCTTTCTGTTTTTGAGTGTTTACACAACTATGCTACTATTATGATTGTTTTTTTTTGTGTTTTAATTAGTGTTTGTGCCAAGCAAAGCCTTTGGGATCGTGTTGGGTGATAGTTGATTTGATCTTGTTGAAAAACAGAAACTTTGCACGTCAGTCACAGAATTGTTAAAACTCACATAAGCGTGATAAAATTCTGAATTTTTTACACATGATTGATATACAAATTGCCTACATTGTCCTAATTTTTCAGAATTTTTGGAGTTAAAGAAGTATTCGAAATATTCAGATTGCTACAGACTGTTCTGTTTTTGACATTTCTGTTTTCTTTGCATTGTGTGCTTGCTTTGATGATTCTATGGTTTTCTTTGAAGAATTTTTGCCATAGAAAAGTTGGAGTACAGTAGATCTAATGCAAAAATAAAATATGAATGGGTTTGCAACAGTACTTATAGTAGTGATTTGCTTTCTTAGACTAACGGATCTCACGAAATTGAAGTTTTCAAGTTTTGGGTGATATTACGATGGATGAAGGAATAAGGATTAGCAAAAGGCTAAGCTTGGGGAAGCCCGAGGCACACCCAAGATAATATCCAAGAAGTATCAAGCAACTAAGCTTGGGGATGCCCCCGAGTGGCATCCCCTCTTTCTTCTAACGACCATTGGTATTTTACTTGGAGCGGGGCATCCCCTCTTTCTTATAACGATCATCGGTATTTTACTTGGAGCTATATTTTTATTCGTCACATATTATGTGTTTTGCTTGGAGCGTCTTGTATGATATGAGTCTTTCCTTGTTTTGATTTTTATTTTATGTCATGAATCCTTGCTAGACACACCTATTTGAGAGAGCCAAAATAATGCTATGACTTTTTAGAATTGCTCTCTATGCTTCATGATACGTCTCCAACGTATCTATAATTTTTTATTGCTCCATGCTACTTTATCTACTGTTTTGGACTATATTGGGCTTTATTTTTCACTTTTATATTATTTTTGGGACTAACCTATTAACCGGAGGCCCAGCCCAGAATTGCTTTTTTTTTGCCTATTTCAGTGTTTCGAAGAAACGGAGTCCAAACGGAATGAAATCTTCGGGAACGTGATTTTCTCACCGAATGTGATCCAGGAGACTTGGACCCTACTCCAAGGAACAAAAGAGGTGGTCACGAGGGTGGGGGCGCACCCCCCCCCCAGGGCGCGCCCCCTGCCTTGTGGGCCCCCTGTTGATCCACCGACGTACTCCTTCCTCCTATATATACCTACGTACCCCCAAACGATCAGATACGGAGCCAAAAACCTAATTCCACAGCCGCAACTTCCTGTATCCACGAGATCCCATCTTGGGGCCTGTTTCGGAGCTCCGCCAGAGGGGGCATCCACCACGGAGGGCTTCTACATCATAACCATAGCCTCTCCGATGAAGTGTGAGTAGTTTACTTCAGACCTTCGGGTCCATAGCTAGTAGCTAGATTGCTTCTTCTCTCTTTTTGGATCTCAATACAATGTTCTCCCCCTCTCTCGTGGAGATCTATTCGATGTAATCTTCTTTTTGCAGTGTGTTTGTTCAGACCGATGAATTGTGGGTTTATGATCCAGATTATCTATGAATAATATTTGATTCTTCTCTAAATTCTTTTATGTATGATTGGTTATCTTTGCAAGTCTCTTCGAATTATCCGTTTGGTTTGGCCAACTAGATTGGTAGTTCTTGCAATGGGAGAAGTGCTTAGCTTTGGGTTCAATCTTGCGGTGTCCTTTCCCGATGTATAAGGGCAGCAAAGGCACGTATTGTATTGTTGCCATCGAGGATAACAAGATGGGGTTTTATCATATTGCATGAATTTATCCCTCTACATCATGTCATCTTGCTTAAGGTGTTACTCTGTTTTAACTTAATAATCTAGATGCATCTTTGGATAGCGGTCGATGAGTGGAGTAATAGTAGTAGATGCAGAATTGTTTCGGTTTACTTGTCTCGGACGTGATGCCTATATACATGATCATACCTAGATATACTCATAACTATGCTCAATTCTGTCAATTGGTCAATAGTAATTTGTTCACCCACCGTAGAATACTTATGCTCTTAAGAGAAGCCACTAGTGAAACCTATGGCCCCCGGGTCTATTCTCATCATATCAATCTCCATCACTTTAATACTTGCTTTGTTTTTACTTTGCCTTTTACTTTTCACTTTGCATCTCTATACCAAAAATACCAAAAATATTATTTATCATCTCTACCAGATCTCACTCTCGTAAGTGATCGTGAAGGGATTGACAACCCCTAATCGCGTTGGTTGCGAGGAGCTATTGTTTTGTGCAGGTACGAGGGACTTGTGCGTGGCCTCCTACTAGATTGATACCTTGGTTCTCAAAAATTGAGGGAAATACTTACGCTAGTTTGCTGCATCATCCTCTCCTCTTCGGGGAAATCCAACGCAGTGCTCAAGAGGTAGCAAGAAGAATTTCTGGCGCCGTTCCCGGGGAGGCTCACGCAAGAGCAAGTCAAGCACCATACCAAGTACCCATCACAATCCCTATCTCCCGCATTACATTATTTGCCATTTGCCTCTCGTTTTCCTCTCCCCACTTCACCCTTGTCGTTTTATTCGCCCTCTCTTTCCCAATCTCCCCTCTCTTTTCTGTTTGCCTTCCCGTTGCCATGGCCGAATCAAAAAGAACTACGGGTTTCCTCCCTAGCTCTAGTGCCTTGGATAACCCCTCTATCCTCTCCAAGCTCATAAACAATGATGCTATAGAAAGACCCATTGGGGTCTCCAATGAGAGCTTGAATAATTTTGATGAGGATGACTCTGGGATTTTTCGCTATTTACTTGATGAGTCTTTAAAAGATGCTTGGGATAGGTTACTAAGGATTCGGGCTAGCTATGTGCCACAATATCAAATTGAAATTTACTTAAAAAGTTTTTATGTTGGCTTGCCCCCTTCCTTCAAACAAGTTTTAGATTCCATCTTTGAAGAAGGTTTTCTTGAAGGGGATGCCATAGATACCTATGAAAAAATGAAAACAATATTTGGGCACCCTATGAATGATAAGGTTGAATCAACTACTCTTTTGTGCTTTTATCAAAATGAAATTATTAAAGAGATGAAGTCTAGTTTAGAGGAAAACTTCCGTAATGTGCTTAATCTTACTTCTTCCATTAATGGCCATGTGCTTAACTTAAATATAAGAATGAATGCCATAGAAAGAGATCCTCATCTCCGAGTGCCAAAGATGGCAATACCTAAATCTATCCTTGCTTTTATGCCTAGCTAGGGGCGTTAAACGATAGCGCTTGTTGGGAGGCACCCAATTTTATTTTTAGTTTTTTTTGTTTTTGCTTCTGTTTAGGAATAAATAATCCATCTAGCCTCTGTTTAGATGTGGTTTCATGTTTTAATTAGTGTTTTTGCCAAGCTAGACCTATTGGATCTTCTTGGATGATAGTTATTTGATCTTGCTGTAATTTCCGAAACTTTTGCGCTCGGTCTTAATTATTAAAAATCACCGAACATGATAAAATGCTGATTCCAATTGCTGATGATCAATAAACAAATTGTCTAGGTCTTCTTTTTGGTAGATTTTTTGGAGTTCCGTAAGTTTATGCGTTAGTTACAGATTACTACGTACATCGCTCTGTTTTTGACAGATTCTGTTTTTCGTGTGTTGTTTGCTTATTTTGATGATTCTATGGCTAGTAAAATAGTTTATAATCCATATATAAGTTGGAATACAGTAGCTTTAACACCAATATAAATAAAGAATGAGTTCATTACAGTACCTTAGAGTAGTCTTTTGTTTTCTTTCTCTAACGGAGCTCACGAGATTTCTATTGAGTTTTGTGTTGTGAAGTTTTCAAGTTTTGGGTAAATTCTTTTGATGGATTATGGAACAAGGAGTGGCAAGAGCCTAAGCTTGGGGATGCCCATGGCACCCCCAAGATAATCCAAGGACACCAAAAGTCAAAGCTTGGGGATGCCGGAAGGCATCCCCTCTTTCGTCTACTTCCATCGGTAATTTACTTGGAGCTATATTTTTATTCACCACATGATATGTGTTTTGCTTGGAGCGTCTTGTATTATTTGCGTCTTTGATTGTTAGTTTACCACAATCATCCTTTTTGTACACACCTTTTGAGAGAGCCATACATGAATTGGAATATGATAGAATACTCTATGTGCTTCACTTATATCTTTTGAGCTTGATAGTTTTGCTCATAGTGCTTCACTTATATCTTTTGAGCGTGATAATTTTTGCTCTAGTGCTTCACTTAGATCTTTTAGAGCACGGTGGTGGATTTGTTTTAAAGAAACTATTGATCTATCATGATTCACTTAGATTATTTTGAGAGTCATTAATAGCATGGTAATTTTCTTAATATTAATATACTTGGTATTCAAGATATGTGAAACTTTCTTTTGAGTGCGTTGAATACTAAGAAAAGTTTGATGCTTGATAATTGTTTTGAGATATGAAGATGGTGATATTAGAGTCATGCTAGTTGAGTAGTTGTGAATTTAAAGAATACTTGTGTTGAAGTTTGTGATTCTCGTAGCATGCACGTATGGTGAACCGTTATGTGATGAACTCGGAGCATGATTTATTTATTGATTGTCTTGCTTATGAGTGGCGGTCGGGGACGAGCGATGGTCTTTTCCTAACAATCTATCCCCCTAGGAGCATGCGCGTAATACTTTGCTTTGATAACTTATAGATTTTTGCAATAAGTATATGAGTGCTTTATGACTAATGTTGAGTCCATGGATAATACGCACTTTTTCCCATCCTTCCACCATTGCTAGCCTCTCTAATTCCACGCACTTTTCGCCGGTATCATACACCCACCATATATCTTCCTCAAAACAGCCACCATACCAACCTATCATGGCATTTCCATAGCCATTCCGAGATATATTGCCATGCAACTTTCCACCGTTCCGTTTATTATGACACGCTCTATCATTGTTATATTGCTAGCATGATCATGTAGTTGACATCGTATTTGTGGCAAAGCCACCGTTCATAATTCTTTCATACATGTCACTCTTGTTTCATTGCATATCCGGTACATCACGGAGGCATTCATATAGAGTCATACTTTGTTCTAAGAATCGAGTTGTAATTGTTGAGTTGTAAGAAAAATAAAAGTGTGATGATCATCATTATTAGAGCATTGTACCAAGTGAGGAAAGGATGATGGAGACTATGATTCCCCCACAAGTCGGGATGAGACTCCGGACGAAAAATAAAAAAAGAAAAGAAAAAAAAGAGGCCATAAATAAAGAGAAAAGTCCCAAATAAAAAAAGGAGAGAGAAAAAATGAGAGAAAAAGAGAGAAGGGACAACGCTACTGTCCTTTTACCACACTTGTGCTTCAAAGTAGCACCAAGATCTTCATGATAGAGAGTCTCTCATTTTATCACTTTCATATACTAGTGGGAATTTTTCATTATAGAACTTGGCTTGTATATTCCAATGATGGGCTTCCTCAAATGCCCTAGGTCTTTGTGAGCAAGCGAGTTGGATGCACACCCACTTAGTTTCTTTTGTTGAGATTTCATATGCTTATAGCTCTAGTGCATCCGTTGCATGGCAATCCCTACTCACTCACATTGATATCTATTGATGGGCATCTCCATATCCCGTTGATACGCCTAGTTGATGTGAGACTATCTTCTCCCTTTTTGTCGTCTCCACAACCACCATTCTATTCCACATATAGTGCTATATCCATGGCTCACACTCATGTATTGCGTGAAGATTGAAAAAGTTCTGAAAATGTTAAAGTATGAAACAATTGCTTGGCTTGTCATCGGGGTTGTGCATGATTTAAATATTTTGTGTGGGGAAGATGGAGCATAGCCAGACTATATGATTTTGTAGGGATAACTTTCTTTGGCCATGTTATTTTGAGAAGACATAATTGCTTAGTTAGTATGCTTGAAGTATTATTATTTTTATGTCAATATGAACTTTTGTCTTGAATCTTTCGGATATGAATATTCATAGCAAAATTAAGAAGATTTACATGGAAATTATGCCAAAGTATCACTCCGCATAAAAAAATCTCTTTTTATCATTTACCTACTCGAGGACGAGCAGGAATTAAGCTTGGGGATGCCTGATACGTCTCCAACGTATCTATAATTTTTTATTTCTCTAGGCTACTTTATCTACTGTTTTGGACTATATTGGGCTTTATTTTCCACTTTTATACTATTTTTGGGACTAACCTATTAACCGGAGGCCCAGCCCAGAATTGCTGTTTTTTGCCTATTTCAGTGTTTCGAAGAAACGGAATATCAAACGGAGTCCAAACGGAATGAAACCTTCGGGAACGTGATTTTCTCACCGAACGTGATCCAGAGACTTGGACCCTACTCCAAGGAACAAAGAGGCGGTCACGAGGGTGGGGCGCCTTAGGGCGCGCCCCCTACCTCGTGGCCCGTGTTGCTCCACCGACGTACTCCTTCCTCCTATATATACCTCACGCACTTCAAACGATCGACACGGAGCCAAAACCTAATTCCACCGCCGCAACTTCTTGTATCCACGAGACCCCATCTTGGGGCCTGTTCTAGCTCACGGGAGGGGCATCCACCATGGAGGGCTTCTACATCATCACCATAGCCTCCGATGAAGTGTGAGTAGTTTACTTCAGACCTTCGGGTCCATAGCTAGTAGCTAGATGGCTTCTTCTCTTTTTGAATCTCAATACAATGTTCCCCCCCTCTCTCGTGGAGATCTATTCGATGTAATCTTCTTTTTGCAGTGTGTTTGTTGAGACTGATGAATTGTGGGTTTATGATCCAGATTATCTAAGAATAATATTTGATTCTTCTCTGAATTCTTTTATGTATGATTGGTTATCTTTGCAAGTCTCTTCGAATTATCCGTTTGGTTTGGCCAACTAGATTGGTAGTTCTAGCAATGGGAGAAGTGCTTAGCTTTGGGTTCAATCTTGCGGTGTCCTTTCCCAAAGGATGTAGGGGCAACAAGGCACGTATTGTATTGTTGCCATCGAGGATAACAAGATGGGGTTTTATCATATTGCATGAATTTATCCCTCTACATCATGTCATCTTGCTTAAGGCGTTACTCTGTTTTTAACTTAATACTCTAGATGCATGCTGGATAGCGGTCGATGAGTGGAGTAATAGTAGTAGATGCAGAATCGTTTTGGTCTACTTGTCTCGAACGTGATGCCTATATACATGATCATACCTATATATACTCGTAACTATGCTCAATTCTGTCAATTGGTCAATAGTAATTTGTTCACCCACCGTAGAATACTTATGCTCTTGAGAGAAGCCACTAGTGAAACCTATGGCCCCCGGGTCTATTCTCATCATATCAATCTCCATCACTTTAATACTTGCTTTGTTTTTACTTTGCCTTTTATTTTTCACTTTGCATGTCTATACCAAAAATACCAAAAATATTATTTATCATCTCTATCAGATCTCACTCTCGTAAGTGACCGTGAAGGGATTGACAACCCCTAATCCCGTTGGTTGCGAGGAGCTATTGTTTTGTGCAGATACGAGGGACTTGTGCGTGGCCTCCTCTTTGGATTGATACCTTGGTTCTCAAAAACTGAGGGAAATACTTACGCTACTTTGCTGCATCATCCTCTCCTCTTCGGGAAAATCCAACGCAGTGCTCAAGAGGTAGCACTTCACTTAAATCTTTATGAGCTATGGAATTGCTCTAGAGCTTCACTTATATTTCTATGAGCACGGTGTGCTTTGTTATCTTTGAAGAATTCCTCTCATGCTTCACTTAGATTTATTTGAGAGTTAGTAAAATTTTGAGAAATTCTCTCTTGCTTCACTTACATTAATTTGAGAGAAAGAAAAAATTTATGCTCATGTTCTTCACTTATATTTGTTTGAGATTATTAAAAGCAACATACGAAACTTGTTCCAAAGTGATAGATATCCAAGGAGGATATAATAAAAACTTTCATGAAGATCATTGGACAAAATAAACTTAATAGTTTTGAGATATGATGATGTGATATGTGAGTCATGTTGATGAGTAATTATGCTTTGGTAAGAATATTGGTGTTAAGGTTTGTGATTCCCTATGAAAGCACGAAAGTCAATAGTTATGCAATGAAATTACATCCTACTTGTGGTGCATTATTCGGTGTTAGTTATGGTTAGTGCTCGCTTATGAGATTTTTCGTTTCTTGGTTGGATGCTTCTCAATCTTTTGCTAGCCTTCACTTTGCACTAAGTATGATCACTACTTGTGCATCCAAAATCCATTAAGCCAGTTTTGCCATATGAGTCCACTATACCTACCAATATGCGGTATTCTTTTGCCATTCTAAGCAAATTTGTATGTGCCATCTCTAATTTTCAAAATAAATTTCTCTTTTGTGTGCTCGTACCGCTCATGAAACGGTAAGGGGTGGCTAATATATTTCCATGCCAGATGTGTTATTCTCAAGATGAGTGTTTATTCACTTGTCATTGCACGAGAGTACGGCAACGGTATTAGGGATGCCCAATCCTGAAATGAAAAATGAATTTACTTTATTTTGTCAAATAATAAATTCCTTGGAAAGTGTTGGTATGAAAGGCACCCGTGGATACGGTTAGCCATGGAAGTGAAAGTATGGTGGAAAAAGGAATAAACTTTATTTTCTGTTTGGGAATTGCCTATGATATATCTAGCATGGAAAGTATTGGGAACTACTCGATCGTTTTCATTGACAGGAAAAGCATGCCTCCCAAAATGTTGTATATCTATCTTTTTCGCTTTGAGCTCTGGCACCTCTACAAATCCCTACTTCCCTCTGCAAAGGGCCTTTCTTTTACGTTATGCAATTTTTATTTTGAGTCTCCATCTTCTCTTATAAAACACCAACTAAGGGGCACTATGATCATACTTGAGCATTGGGTATAGCTAATATGCGAGTGTGTTTCATGAATGGATCAATGATTGAGCATGATGGGCTAGGGATAACTTGCTTTAGTGTTGATATTTTGAAAGACATGGCTGCCTATTGATATGCTTGAGTATTGAAGTCCTCATGTCAGAACTAGACTATTGCTTTGAACCATATAAAAGTCCAAATTTCCATGCTATAAAGAAAAGAATGTGTGATGAACATGTTAGGCAGCATTCCACATCAAAAAATTTGTTTTTATCATTTAGCTACTCGAGGACAAGCAGGAATTAAGCTTGGGTATGCTGATACGTCTCCAACTATCTATAATTTTTTATTGTCCCATGTTGTTATATTGTCATTCTTGGATGTTTTACAATCATCTTATATCATTTCTTGGGACTAACCTATTGACATAGTGCCCGGTGCCAGTTTTGGTTTTTTGCTTGTTTTTTACATCGCAGGAAATCAATATCAAACGGAGTCCAAACGCAGCGAAACTTTTTGTGGATTTTTTTCTGGACCAGAAGACACCAGATGGGCCAAGAAAGTACTGAGGGTGCTCAGGGGAGCACAACCCACTGTATGCGCCACAGTGGGTTGTGCCCACCTCGGTGGCCTCCCGCACCGCCTCTTTGCTCTATAAATACCCCAATATTCCATAAACCCTGGGGGAGTCAACAAAAATCTATTCCAGTCGCTGCAAGTTCCAGAACCACCAGATCCAATCTAGACACCATCACGGAGGGGTTCATCATCCTCATTGGTGCCTCTTCGATGATGCGTGAGTATTTCATTGTAGACCTACGGGTCCGTAGTTAGTAGCTAGATGGCTTCCTCTCTCTCTCTCTCTTTTGATTCTCAATACAATGGTCTCTTGAAGATATATTTGATGTAACTCCTTTTTGCGGTGTGTTTGTTGGGATCCGATGAACTTTGTGTTTATGATCAGATGTATGTTTTTATCCATGAATGTTATTTGAGTCTTTTGATCTCTTATATGCATGATTACTTATAGCCTCGTATTTATTCTCTAATATTTGGGTTTTGTTTGGCCAACTTAATGGAAGAGGTGCTTTGTGATGGGTTCGATCTTAGGGTGCTTGATCCCAGTGACAGAAGGGGAACCAGCACGTATGTATGTTGCTATTAAGAATAACTAGATGGGGTCTATTTCTACATAAATAGATCTTGTCTACACCATGTCATCGTTCTTATTGCATTACTCCATTTCTCCATGAACTTAATGCACTAGATGCATGATGGATAGCGGTCGATGTGTGGAGTAATAGTAGTAGATGCAGGCAGGAGTCGGTCTACTAATATTGGACGTGATGCCTATATAATGATCATTGCCTGGATATCGCATGATTATTTGAATTTCTATCAATTGCCAAACAGTAAGTTGTTTACCCGTCGTATGCTATTTTTCTCGAGAGAAGCCACTACTGAAATCTTCGGCCCCCAGGTCTCTTCTTTATTATATTTGCCTTCGCGGTCTATTTCTATTTGCTTTTATTTTCAGATCTATCAATCCAAAAATACAAAAATACCTTGCTGCAATTTTTATTTATTTATTTTATGTCGCGTTCCCGCGAGATCTATTTGTCCAATTTACTACAATTTTACCTATCTTTTTACCCGTGAGGGATTGACAACCTGATGCGGAGCATCCCTCGTCCACTCACACGGAAACTCCATCACCACCACCACCACCACCGAGAGGACTAATGACAAGAGCACGTGCACCCGCCATCGAGAACGAGGTCGATTCTTTCCTCTTCGAGTTTTGTTCGGATTCACATGAGAATTGGGTTCTACCTCATAAAGACATGTTATGCATTCTTAGATACCAAGGAGATGATCGTGAGAAGGAGAGGATGGACACTCGAGCATCCACGGAGCAAGAGAAGGAAGAGGTGGACGAGAAGAACGAAGGAAAGGAGCTCCTGGACACCCTGGGTACCTGGATAGAAGGACCCAGGGTGCCCGGACTCAAAGCTACGGGAGGGCCAAACCTCCTGGACACCGCGGGTGCCCGGCCATCTCGGCCCCGGGTGCCCGGACGCAGCCTGGGCCTCGCCCCAGCCCACCCCGGGTGCCCGGCCTCCACCTGGGTCGCGCCCTGCTGGACCGGGTGCCTGGCCTCCTGCCTGGGCTACACCAGCAGCCATCCCGGGTGCCCGGCCTCCCCAGCGCCAAGGCCACGGTGCCCCTTGCCGGTCCGGGTACCCTGGCCCTCAGTCCCCGGGTGCCCGGCCACCTACTGCCACACCACTCCGGGTGCCAAGGCCCCTTTACCCTGGGTGCCCAGACCCCTCCAAGAATGTCTGCGTGCAATTGGGGTTTTGACCCTTGTATCCCTCTCCCCCTTCTATTTCATCCCTAGGCTATATAAACTCCTTCCCTAGCTCATCTGAGAGGTTAGCAAAGTATTACAAAGACAAAGAGAGAGCTTTGCTCATCTTCCTCCTCTAGGAGATCTAGACCTCCAATTGGAGAAGCTCCTATTGGAGATCAAGCCCTCCTCTTGGAGAAGATCCTCTTGGATATCAAGACCTCACCTAGTGGGAAGAACTTTTACCGTAGTGCGATCTGTGTGTGCTGATAATGTGCAAGCTACACTTCCTTTTGCAAGTGTGTCTACTGTTGCAAAGAAGAGAGGCAGAAAGCCTAAATCTCTTGTAGCTCCAAAGGCTGGTTTCTCTAACAAAAGAATGACCCGGAGTGCTGAAAAACTTCAGGGTTTCAAGCCTTCTTGTGTGATTCCAGTTAAGCCACGGCCACCTAGGCAACCACGCGCAAAGAAGCCCAAGATCCAGGAGGACAATGATCACCAGTCCAACCCCAGGGCGGCAGATGATGGCCATGCCCCCACTCCCATCCATGTTATGCAGAATCTTTGTGCATCTTTGGGCATCCCACCTGAGAAGCTATCACTGGAGCAACTTATGGCTGATCCAAAGGAGACTCCAAACAAAGATGTGTCTAATGATGAGTAATATTTGTTACCATAATTCAGGGAGGCAGGCCCTTTGCCCTGCCATTTATTTTCTTTTGGGGTTGCTCTCTGTTCTACCAGACATGTTTGACTGCTCAGCGGGCTTTGTGGGTCACCTGAACTATCTTTTGCACTATTATGGTTATGTTGTGTGCCAATATTATTATGTGATACAGTGTTTCTCCTCTTATACTACACTGTTTTATAACAAGTGCACATGTTAATAAGGATTGGGAGGTGCTATGATGGAATGTCAGAGGGCTTAATTCTGAAATTAGACAGCGGGCTGTGAGAGCCAAAATTGAGGAAAGCCAATGTTCTGTTGTTTTCTTACAGGAAACAAAGTGTGATTTCTTTGATCAAAGATCTATCAGGAAATTTTGCCCTAAAAGATTTGATAATTTTGCATATTCTCCTTCTGTGGGTGCTTCTGGAGGAGTTATTGTCCTTTGGTGTTCCTCTGCTTTAACTGGTACTCTGGTTGATCTGCAAAGTTTTGGTATCATCGTTAATTTTACCTCAACCCAAAATAACCAAACTTGGACCTTGGTTAATGTTTATGGGCCTTGTCAGGGAGATCTTAGGGATTCTTTTGTGCACCGGTTATATCATATTCAAATTCCTAAGGATGATCTCTGGTTATTCTTAGGAGATTTTAACTTTATCAGATCTATGGATAATAGAAATATGCCAGGAGGTGACATCAATGATATGTTCATTTTTTATGATATTATTGGCCACTTGGGTCTAATTGAGCTGCCTTTAAAAGGAAGGTCCTACACTTGGTCAAATATGCAGGAAACACCACTTCTGGAACAGCTTGATTGGTTTTTTACAACACAAACATGGACTGGGGAGTGCCCTAATACAATGGTGTATCCTTTAGCTAAGACTAGCTCTGATCACGTCCCATGTGTGGTCTCCATCTCCACTTCCATACCCAAAGCAAAGATTTTCCGTTTTGAGAATTATTGGGTGGACATGCCTCGGTTCCTTGAGTGTGTTGAGCTTTCTTGGTCTGCTCCACTAAAAAGACTAATTATGCTCCCATTCTAACTGAGAAATTCAAAAGGTTGAGGACTGATCTTAGAAAATGGCAGACTGGTCTATCTAGGTTGAAGCTGTTGATGAATGCTTGTAATGCAGTTATTCTGGCCTTTGATAATTTGGAAGACCAGAGGCCCCTATCTAGGCCGGAATTTAACTTCAGAAAGATTGTCAAATTGCACCTTGAAGAGCTGCTTCATCTTCAGTACATTTATTGGAAACAAAGATGCACCGTCAGATGGATAAAATTAGGGGAAGAAAACTCCAAGTTCTTTCAAGCCATGGCAACTGAGAGATTTAGAAGGAATACTATCTCTGGTTTAATCAATGCTGATGGGTTGTCCTTATCCTCCCACAATGATATGGCTGGTCTTCTTTGTTCTTCTTATAAAGATAGAATGGTCGTTTCTTGTGGGATTGACATGTTATTTGATCTAGAGAATTTGATCCAACCTGTCCCTGGCCTTGAATGTTTGTCAGAGCCTTTCTCAGATGAGGAGATCAATGAGGTATTGAAGCGTCTGCCTCTTGACAGGGCACCTGGACTAGATGGGTTCACTGGTTTGTTTGTGAAGAAGTGTTGGCACATTATTAAGGAAGATTTCCTTAAGTTAATCACTGATTTCTATGAAGGAAGAATTTCCCTGCAGAGTATAAATGGTTCCCTAGTGACCCTCATTCCCAAGATCCTATCTCCTGAAGGGCCAAATGATTATAGGACAATCTCCCTCACAAATACCTGCCTCAAATTCCTCACTAAACTCCTGCCAAATAGATTGCAGAAAGTTATCCTCACATGCATCCGTAAAAACCAGTATGGTTTTCTAAAATCAAGATCCACCCAGGATTGCATTGCATGGAGTTTAGAATACATTCATCAGTGTCATCAGTCCAGGAGACCAATTCTCATACTTAAGCTGGATTATGCTAAAGCTTTTGACACTGTGGAGCATGATCTGATTTTGCTTATGTTGAAGTATAAGGGCTTTGATGCAAAATGGATTGGTTGGATTAAAGAGCTTCTTTCTTCTGGATCTTCTTCCATCCTACTAAATGGTGTACCTGGTAAGCAGTTTAATTACAAAAGAGGTGTAAGGCAAGGAGATCCTCTCTCACCACTCCTCTTTGTTATTGCTGCTGATCTCTTGCAATATGTGGTTAACCAAATGCTCCAACAAGGTTTACTGTCACTTCCAATACCTTCTAATGACCAAGATTTCCCAATAGTCCAATATGCAGATGATACTTTGTTGGTTGTTCAAGCTGATGAATCCCAACTGCTAGCTCTCAAGAATATGTTGATTGCCTTCTCCAAATCAACTGGTTTAAAAGTTAATTTTCATAAGTCTTGCATTTTTTCCATCAATGTTACACAAGAGGAAGCAATCAGATTGGCTGCTATTTTTGGATGTTAGGTTGGATCCCTTCCTTTCACATACCTGGGTTTGCCTGTGGGTACCACAAAGCCTAGAATTCAAGATCTGGTGCATGTTGTTGACAGAGTTGAGAGGAGGCTCTCTGCTAGTTCCTCTCTGCTTTCTCAAGGTGCAAGACTGCAACTCTTGGAGTCAGTCCTCTCTTCTATGCCCATCTATTTCCTTTGCGATGAGTTCTGAGCTGCTATTATTAAGCAGCTGGAAAGAATCATGAGGCAATGCTTATGGAGAGGAAATTCTGATACCCCAAAGCAATCTTTAGCAGCCTGGCCAATGGTTTGTAAGCCAAAGAATAAAGGGGGCATGGGGATCATCAATCTTGCAGTTCAAAATAAGGCCTTGCTCACAAAGCATTTACATAAGTTTTTCAACAAAGAAGATATACCTTGGGTCTCCTTGATTTGGGACACTTACTACAATGGAGTGGTCCCCCATGCAACTGTCTAGTGTGGCTCTTTTTGGTGGAGAGATATCATGAAGCTAAATGAGATTTATAGATCACATTATATTATCACCATCAATGATGGCAACAGCTCTCTGTTTTGGCATGATGCTTGGAGCTTGGGTGAAAGCCATTTGCCTATTAAGGAGAGATTTCCCGGATTTTTCTCCTTTACACTGGATGACAAAATATCTGTCAGGGACTTTATTGAGGATTTTGATATTGGTACTTATTTTCAATTACCATTATCTCATGAAGCAATGGATGATCTGGTTTCTCTTAACTCTTCTTTAAGTGGATTACAAAGATATCCCCAGGAACCTGACTCTTGGTCATGGGCACCTGGTAAAGGATCCTCCTCTGCTAAGAGTTACTATACTCTAGCACATGCACATTTGCCAGATGATGATCCTTGCAAATGGATTTGGAAAAGCACGTGCATAATGAAAATCAAGGTTTTTGCATGGTTAATGTTGAGTGATAGGTTCAACACGAGAGACATGCTTCTAAGAAGGCACTGGAGATCTGAGGATGATGACAACTTATGCCCTATGTGTGTGGCTCATATGCATGAAGACAGAGATCATCTGTTCTTCAAGTGCACCTTGAGCAACAGAGTTTGGAATTATCTGCAGATTACATGGTATGCAGGGCTATCTCCTAAAGAATGTATTCTGACTGCCAAGAGGAGTTTCAAGCACCCTTTCTTCTTTGAGGTAGTTTACCTTGCTGCTTGGGGCATCTGGACCACGAGGAATGACATAATCTTCAGACATATCAGGCCAACCTTTGGGGGCTGGAAGGCTAAATTCATTCATGACACCACCCTGCATTCCCATAGGATGAAGGCTTCGATCAAGCCTTTGCTTCTCTAGTGGATTAATTCCCTGCCATGATCTATGTGGCAAGGCCTTTTATTGTACATTTGTATATATATGTTGTTGTATCCTCATAGGTAGGTCTATTAAACTCCTAGATAGCTTTTTTCAGTTCTTTCTTTTATTATAAGACTTGGGGCTCTATTTTAATAAAAGGTTGTGGGGCTTTTGCCTCACAATGTTCAGTCAAAAAAAACTTTTACTGTAGTGCTATTTTCCTTGAATTGTTCATGTATGCTTGTGGATCTCTTGTATGCTACTCTAGTGGATGTGTTATTTGGGTTTGTTAGAGTGATTTCCTCCTTGTGATTTTGTGTGTTCTTGCTCTTTCCCCCCTCCAAGAGTGAAAAGATCCCCTCTAGGGTTTCACCCTACAACATCTTGGTATCATGAGCAAGGTTGATTCACATCTTGGAGTCCCATCCCCCCATTTGCTAGCTTAATTTTGTTGTTTTTCGTCCTAATTTCAAAATTCCCACAAAAATAGCCCCAAAAATTTTTCTTGCAATTTGTTGGATCTTGTGAGATTTGATTGTTTTGGTCCATGGATTTGTTGTTTGGCAAGTGGATCTAGCCCCTACCCATCAATCCCCACCCTTCCCACCACGAAATGCACGGAATTTCGCCATCTCCCAAAAAAATTCACCCAAATCCAACACCCCCGGGTGCCCACACCTTGAACCCCCTGGTTGTTTGCCCCAGACCACCCCGGGCATCCGCACCTCCCACCCCCAGGTGCCCGCACCCCCCCCCCCCCGCCCCCCGAATCAGCCCAACTCCACCTCCATTTGGCCATAACTTCCAACTCCCAAGTCTGTTTTTCGTGTTCTTTAGCTCATTCCCCCATCCACATATATCATTACCACCACCATTAGCCTCCATCAAAAATTCATCATAAAAGCACACACCTTCCGCATTTGACCGATTTTGAGTTGCGGTTTCTGTTTCCTAAGGTGTTTCGGCTACTTAGGAACGTGTGACGTCGACATCACCGCCATTCGTCATTGCCTCGGAGTCATCTTCGCCAACGATCTTCACCGTTGACACTGCTAACCGTAAGAAAGTACGGTAACCTCGACGACACTTAGTTCATTCCCTTGCTTTCGCATTGATAACCCGAACCATTTTGCATCACTTGCCCATCGAGACTAGCGAGTTGAGAATTGTCGAGCCATGCTATTGTGCACCGTAGTGATCTTGCTATCATCATTGTGCCATAAGTCTCTCCCGTGCATATCTTACATACTTGTCTCATATCATATTTGGCTCGAGCATCAAGCATAGTGAAAAAAAGCGAGAAAGAAAAGATTTAAAGCAAAAGAGGAGAAACAAAGAGCTTGTAAGCAATAGCATTGAGCCATTTTGCATCGACATATCATCCTGGTCACCTCATACATCGCACTGTTGGGATTGAAGACGGCACGTTTCTCTCATAGGTTGGTGCACAAGCGTATCTTGCCCATTTGATCAATCGAGCTAGCGTCTCTCTAGCATCCGTACAACAAGAGAATTTACCATGGTCACACTTTTTGAGCTCACTCCTTGGTTGTGCGGATCCCATCTATCGTCCGTGTGTGTGTTCCTAGTGATATTCTTGGGTTTGATCTATTTGCTTTACTTGCAATTTTTGTGAACCTTATCAACCTTATCGATATCTTGACTAACATTTGCTTGAAATTCTTGCCACCATCCTAACCGAGCTACTCCATAAGCTTTACTTGTCTAGGTGTGAGAAACAAACCCGTTACCAATTCTCCTATTGTGGCATTACATTGAGTGACACTTGATACATCCACAATCCTCGGAAAAGGTAACTTCGGTATTGTTCTCTCATTTTCCCACTCACCCCACTTGGTTATGATGGATAGGCCAAGTTATTCGGCGAACCCACTTTTAGAGGAGAAGGTGATGATCGCTACTACGTCACCAAGAGCCACTTCTTCATCACGCAACGAGCTCTCCATCAAGAAAGTGAAGCCTTGGGTGAACGCCTTGAGCAACTCACCACCGACCTTCATCAACCGGAAGCAAGGAACCGCGACTACATCGACGCCTAGTTCACCACACAAATGGAAGAATTCTGCAACATGATAGTGAGACGCCCATCCTCCTCGACATCTTCGTCAAGACAGCGCCACTCAAGCCGCCGCTCAAGTCAGCAATCCTCGGACTACTCCTCTTACGATGCAAGTCCTCAACGAGCTAGTTTTCCTCGACATGATGACCCCAAGATCGCCAAGCTCAAGAAAATCCATTCCAAGGCAATGGTTTACAAGACCGAGTCCGAGCACGTGAAAGGGCGCAACAACAAGCGCAAGAAGCAATGGAGCAAGAGCAAATACCTCCACAAGTGCAACGTCAACCACCTCAAGACGGTGGTGCAATTCAACAAGCACAAGAGTGCCGTGAAGCACAAGCCCGCGAATGTGAAGCTCAACGCACAATCAACGAGGCCACTAGAGTCGTCGAAGAGCGCAACCGCCAAGTCCGTGAACAAGAAGAAGCACTTCGCCAAGCACGACAAGAAGAAGCCGCTCAACTTGAAGAGCAACAAGAAAGAAGAAACCAAGCGCACATGCCTCGTCCACCGCCACGACAAGAGTGGCATCACGAGGAACGAGCATTTGAGGACCTTCCGCCTCGTCAAGAACAACATCAAAACCGCCACTACGACGAAGAACTCCGCTACGGCAAGCTCAAGTTCACCATGCCCAAGTTCTGCGAAAGCAATGATCCCAAAGAATATCTCTCATGGGCCTTGAAGATGGACAAGATATTCCGCCTTCACAACTATGATGAGGAAAAGAAGATCGCCATGGCCTCCCTCGGGTTTCAAGACTACGTCCTCATTTGGTGGGAACAAGTGATCGAGTGACGACAAGCAAGAGGCGAATCACCAATCACAACTTGGGCGCAAATAAAGGATGTCATGAGAGCTCGTTTCGTGCCTACACACTACACCCGTGATCTCTTCAAGAAGTTGCAACTTCTCAAGCAAGGCGAAGACGGTGGAAGAATACTACCAAGAAATGGAGGTTGCCATGATAAGAGCCAATGTCAAGGAAGATGACGAGCAAACTATGGCATGCTTCTTGAACGGCCTCAACCACCCAATCAAGCGGATTGCCGACTTCCAACCATACTCCAACCTTCTCGAGCTAGTTCATCAAGCGACCAAGGCCGAGCGACAAGTGCAAGATGACTTCAAATACGCCAAATACTCGTCCAAGACCTACGACTCCTACTCTCAAGCTCCCGCGACTTTGGCAGCTCCTACCTCAACTAGAGCATCACCAAGTACCGGCGACAAGTCAAGTTCCAAGCAAGTTACGCCTTCCTCGACTCGTCCTTCGGCAAGCACCTACAAATCCAAGACTCCCTCATCTTCGGCGCAACCAAATGACCCCGTCAAGACAAGTTCTATCAAGTGCTTCACATGTGGTGGCCGAGGACACAAGTCCTTTGAATGCACCAACAAGCAAACCATGATCTTCAATGATGATGGCACATACGACTCCATGAGTGAAGAAGAAATGTAAGCCCTTGAGCACGTGGCAATGCACCGACACGTGAACAAAGATGAAGATGATCAAGTCTTTTGTGACAACTTTTCAAGTCCCTCTCTCGTGGTCTGCAAGGTCTTGACGATCCAACACCACCAAGAAGAAGACCAACGGTGTCACATCTTCCACACCAAGGCCGGGATCAACGAGCATTCCATGAAAGTCATCATCGACGGAGGAAGTTGTCACAGCTTGGCAAGTGAAGAGGTATGTTCCTAGCTGCAATTAGTCAAGAAGAAGCATCCTCGTCCCTACAAGGTGCAATGGCTGAGCGACTCCGGCACTATTCATGTGGAGCATACGGTGCAAGTTCCCTTCAAGATCGGCGCCTACGAGGACACCTTGGAGTGCGACGTGGTTCCTATGTCCGTGTGCCATCTTCTCTTTGGAAGACCTTGGCAATTCGACCGCGGCGTCATCCATAATGGAAGAACTAACCACTATAGCTTCAAGATGAAGGGCAAGGAGTACGTGCTACGACCTATGTCACCGAGCCAAGTGATCGCCGACAAGCAAGCATCCACACATCATGGAGATACTAGTGAGAGAGTGAACCACCACAAATAAAGTGAGCACCACAAGCCCAAATTGAGTGACTCTTCGCCAAGAGAGAAAAACTTAGTCCTCCTAGCCACAAAAAGAGAGATGAAAGAAGTGTGTGAGAACCCATCGAGTGCCATCCACTATGTTCTCCTACGCAAAGACGAGGTGGCAAAAACTAACACTCCTAATCCTCTTCCTCTAGTGTTCTCTAACTTGTTGCAGGAATTCGCGGATGTCTTTCCCGATGAACTACCTCCCGGTCTTCCTCCTCTATGTGGCATTGAGCATTGGATTGACCTCATCCCCAGCGTACCTCTTCCTAACAAGGCTCCATACCGCGTCAACCCCAAAGAAACTAAGGACATCCAACGGCAAGTACAACAACTCATCGACAATGGTCATGTACGTGAAAGCTTAAGCCCTTGTGCCATTCCGGTTATCCTAGTGCCTAAGAAAGACGGTAGTTTTTACATGTGTTCCGATTGTAGACCCATCAATTCTATCACCGTTCAATATAGGCATCCATACCCCGCCTTGATGATATGCTAGATGAGCTTAGCGGTGCCACTAATTTCTCAAAAATTGATCTCGAAAGTGGTTACTATCAAATCCGCATACAAGAAGGTGATGAATGGAAAACCTCTTTTAAAACAAAATTTGGCTTGTATGAGTGGTTAGTTATGCCTATGGGTTTATTAGAAGCTCCAGGTACTTTCATGCGCCATATGCATTTTGTACTTCGTCCTTACATTGGAGTGTTTGTTGTGGTCTACTTTGACGACATACTTGTATTTAGCAAATCCATCAAAGATCATGTAAATCATGTTAGGGCCGTTTTGCAAACTCTTCACAAGGAACTTCTTTATGCCAACATGGAAAAATGCACTTTTGGTGTTGATAAGCTTGTTTTCTTGGGTTTCGTTGTTTCTTCCAAGGGTGTCCATGTTGACGAGTCCAAAATCAAAGCAATTAAAACTTGGCCACAACCAACTAATTTGCAACAAGTGCATAGTTTCCTTGGTCTAGCGGGTTTCCATCGTTGCTTTGTGAAAGACTTTAGCACTATTGCCGCACTGTTGCATGCTTTGAGTAAGAAAAATGCACCTTTCGTTTGGGGACCTTTGCAATCTACCGCATTTTATGAGCTCAAATCCTTGCTTACTCATGCTCCGATTCTTGCTTTGCCCAACTTTGACAAAACTTTTGAGGTCCATTGTGATGCTAGTCGTAATGGCGTTGGTGGAGTTTTTATGCAAGAAAAGCAAGCCATTGCATATTTTAGTGAAAAACTTTCCGGTGCTCAACTTAACTATCCCATCTATGACAAAGAATTGTATGCTTTAGTGCGCGTGTTGCATGTTTGGGAGCATTATCTTCGCCCACATGAATTTATCATACATACTGACATGAGACACTTAAGTACCTTAAAGGCCAAATCAAGTTGAATAAACGGCATGCTAAATGGAGTGAATTTATCGAATCTTTCCCCTATGTGATCAAGTACATTAAGGGCAAAGAGAATGTTGTGGCGGATGCCATTTCCTGCAAATGCATGTTAATTACTCAACTTGAATTGAATGTTGTTGGATTTGAACATATAAAATATTTGTATGAGCACGATGTGACTTTTGCTACTCCTTTTGCTAAGTGTGTGACGCATACATCTTGGGAACGATATTATATCAAAGTTGGTTATCTAATGAGAGCTAACAAACTATGCATCCCCGAGTCCTCTCTTCGTTTGTTACTTTTGTAAGAGGCTCATGGATGCGGACTCATGGGACACTTTGGATGCGACAAGACTTTTGCCATGCTCTCCAAAAACTACTTTTGGCCCAAGATGTTCCGCGATGTCTCGCACTTCACCAATCGGTGCTCTACATGCCGCAAAGCTAAGTCAGAATCTCAATCCCATGGTTTACATATGCCACTTCCTATTCCACATCAACCATGGGAAGATATTAGCATGGATTTTGTGCTTGGATTACCTAGGACTCAAAATGGCAAGGATTCTCAGATTTGTTGTTGTGGACCGATTCTCTAAAATGGCTCATTTTAACCCATGCAATAAGATAGATGATGCTTCACATGTTGCAAATCTTTTTTGTAGGGAAATCTTGAGGTTACACGGAGTGCCAAAGACAATTGTGTCAGACCGAGGCGTCAAGTTCTTAAGCTACTTTTGGAAGACGTTATGCGCCAAGCTCAGAATCAAGCTACTCTTCTGCATGGCATATCATCCTCAAACCGATGGCCAAATAGAAGTCACCAACCGGAAGCTCGCCACTCTCCTATGCGTGTTGATCAAGAAGAACATCAAGGAGTGGGAGGAGTGCTTACCCATTGCCGAGTACGCCGACAACAGCGCAACACACTCTACTACCGGCAAGTCCCCCTTCGAGGTTGTCTACGGCTTCAACCCTTTATCGCCGTTGGACATCCTTCCTCTACCGCTACAAGAACAAGCAAACACGGACGCTAGCGCAAGAGCCACCTGCCTCAAGAAGATGCATGAAGAAACAAGGGCCACGATCGAGCGTCAAGTACACGGTCTCGCCTCGAAGCTCAACATCAACAAGTCATCAATGGTGTTCCAACCGGACGATCTAGTATGGTTACATCTCTACAAGGACCGCTTCCCCAAGGAGCGCAAGTCCAAGCTACTTCCGAGAGCCGATGAACCATTCAAGGTGCTCGCACGCTACAACGACAACGCCTACAAGATCTACATTCCACATGACAAGTAAGCAACATCTTCAACATCAAAGACTTGGCCAAGTACCATGGTGATGAAGATCACAATTCATGGACGGATCTCTCCCAAGGGGGGGGGGGAGATGATGCTGAGCATCCCTCGTGCACTCACATGGACACTCCATCACCACCACAAGCACCAAGAGGTCCAATGACAAGAGCACGTGCACACACCATGGAGAACAAGGTTGATTCTTTCCTCTTCGAGTTTCGTTCGGATTCACATGAGAATTTGGTTCTACCTCATAAAGACATGTTATGCATTCTTAGATACCAAGGAGATGATCGTGAGAAGGAGAGGGTGGAGACTCGAGCATCCACGAAGCAAGAGAAGGAAGAGGAGGACGAGAAGAACGAAGGAAAGGAGCTCCTGGACACCCCGGGTACCTAGACAAAAGGACCCCGGGTGCCCAGACTCGAAGCTACGGGGAGGGCCAAATCTCCTGGACACCTCAGGTGCCCGGCCGCAGCCTGGGCCTCGCCCCAGCCCACCCCGGGTGCCCGGCCTCCACCTGGGTCGCGCCCAGCTCGCCCCCAGCTACCTGGCCTCCCGCCTGGGCTGCACCAGCAGCCACCCCGGGTGCCCGACCTCCCCAGCGCCAAGGCCACGGCGCCCCTGACTGGTCCAGGTGACCGGGCCCTTAGGCCCCGGTTGCCCGGCCACCTACTGCCGCACCATCTCCGGGTGCCTGAGCCCCTTTACCCCGGGTGCCCAGACCCCTCCGAGAATGCCTGCGTGCAATTGGGGTTTTGACCCTTATATCCCTCTCCCCCTTCTATTTCGTCCCTAGGCTATATAAACTCCTTCCCTAGCTCAATTGAGAGGTTAGAAAAGTATTACATAGACAAAGAGAGAGCTTTGCTCATCTTCCTCCTCTAGGAGATCTAGACCTCCCCTTGGAGAAGCTCCTCTTGGAGATCAAGCCCTCCTCTTGGAGAAGATCCTCTTGGATATCAAGACCTCATCTAGTGGGAAGAACTTTTACCCTAGTGCTATTTTCCTTGAATTGTTCATGCATGCTTGTGGATCTCTTGTATGCTACTCTAGTGGATGTGTTATTTGGGTTTGTTAGAGTGATTTCCTCCTTGTGATTTTGTGTGTTCTTGCTCTTTCCCCCCTCCAAGAGTGAAAAGATCTCCTCTAGGGTTTCACCCTACAGCACAACCCCTCTCTTACGTCGGGTTGCAAGTATTTGTTCTTTGTGTGCAGGAGCTGTTTACGTGGTGTTGCGTGGTTCTACTAGTTCGATATCCTTGGTCTCGTCACTGAGGGAAATACCTACCATTGATGTGCTGCATCATCCCTTCCTCTTTGGGGAAATACCAACATAGTTCAAGCAAACATCACCCTGCCAGGGGAAGGGATACACTTTATCCTTGTATTCCCTTAACGATTCGGGCCTATCGCCCGGGCGCATACCCAACGGACTAGCCGCAGCTCGCAACGCGACCAGGTGGCCAGCCTTATAAGGTGGTCGCCCGTCAACACTGGGCGCGAACCTGTCAACGACTGGGTTAATCACGCGCACCGTATTGTCGGGGTAGCCTCTCATTCTCGGCATTCGTTCAAAGGTGGTGCGAGTACTTCCTCGTTCGCTTGCCCAGCAACGATTGTCATTGATTTCACCATAGTCACGGACCTGGAGCAACCATCGATGTTTCGTCGGGCTCAACAGTTCATCGTACTTGTGGTGGCCGCTGATGTTGCCACAACTCGAGTTGCTGCAATGGGTAAGCTTCCGGCTTGTGTCTGACCAAGCGAGGTTGCTTCGATAGTCGAATTTGTCGTCATGCTGGGAAGGCGGGGGCCGCGCGTCCGCATCGCATGTGCCATTGTTGTTGTCTCCGTCGGAGGGTCGTAGAAGTTGACCACCTCCATCACCGCCAGCACCCGTCCTCGCCGCAGTAAGCACGGCGACCGCGCCGACTACGCTGGTCGTAACCACCGCGATGTTCGCGACTTCCGCGGCGGCGGCGGCGCCCGCGGGTGCGTGCGAAGGGAGCTTCGACATAGAGGGCTTTGTCGCCATGGAGCCCTTCTTCCTGGGCGCCATGGATGAAGAAAATGATGAAGAAGAACTAGATGAAGTTGACGCGTCATCTGTTATCCAAGTTTACGCTAGTGCGATCCCCCTGCCTGGTGCGCCAAAGATGTCGATGTGGAACGACTATCTATTGGGTGATTTGATCCCCTTGTGGTTCGGCGAGGGGTTGCAAAAAAATCAAAGACCAAGTGTAATAGAAGACGCCAGGATTTACCCAGGTTTGGGCCACCTTTGAGGTGTAATACCCTACTCCTGCCTTTGGTGTATTGATGCTGTTGTGGAGCACAAGTACACGGAGCGCTCTTCCCCGACAAGGTGCAAGGAGAAAGCAACTAAACGGGTAGGCGTGCGTAGAGTTGCAATGGGTTTGAACCCTTGTAAAGGTTGCCCTGGCCCTCCTTTTATAGCTCAAGGGGTTACCATAGTGACAAAAGGGTCATTACATAATGATTAGATAGTGTACAATGCTATCATACCTAACTCTGCTAGTTAGGACAAAAGGCATTTAATATATCGCTAGGTGTCACGAGGAGGAGGAGCCCCGGCAAGAATGCAGCACCGCCTACCCAGCTAACTCCTATTAGCTTGACACGCCATTTGGACGGGTGTCGATAAAGGTAATATTCTCTCTAGCATGCCGACACGTGCTGGCAAACGCCATCTCGCTGCCGGCAGGCTCGACACCTCACCGATGGGCGACCACCTAGCTGGTGAGGTGGAGCGCTAGTAGTTGGCGGGGATTTGCCAGCCTCGGGGCTTGTCGGGCCTTCTTCTTCTTGCTGGCAAGGGATGCTTCTGTACTGGTGATTGTCTTGTCTTCTCCTTGGTCTTCTTGCGCTCCTTGATCATGGTCCAGCCTCCGTCAAGACCTTTTGTCGGGAGTGCTGCCACCATTCGTGCATAAGTCTGGGGTACTAAGGACCCCGTTCTTAGTGCACCGACAAAGACGCCGCCTAGAGATAAGATGGAAGCAATTCCTATCTAATCCCGAACAATCTCTAAACGAGAAAGCTAACTTCCAAACAATCGTAAGGTAACGACAGGTCCGAACGGCTCGGCAACCGCTCGATCCGCTTCTCTCGCGCGACAACCGCCCGATCCTCTTTTTCAGTCTCCCGCGTGAAAAGAAAAAAAGGTGCTACTAAGAATCAAACACACGACCTGTTGCTTGAGGCCATAGCACATTACAACTAAGCTAACTTACTGTTCTAGTTTTTTATGCAAATTAGATGTATTTTTATACCTTATTAAATGAATGCAAAAGAAAAATACTCGATCCGCTTCTGTCACGCGACAAACCGCTCGATCTTCTCTTTTTCAGTCTCGCGTGAAAAAAAAGGGGGCTCTACTAGAGAATTGAACACACAACCTACCGGTTGAGGCCACAATGCGCTAACACTTGAGCTAAGTTTTTGTTATGTTTTTTTATATAGATTATATGGATTTTATACCTTATTAGATGAGTGGAAAAGAAAATCAGCCGTGCCTACTTTGACGAGTGGAGAAAACCATCTGATCCAAGTTTTTTAAAGAACTGATGCATCGTGTTATACTTTTCCTTTTTATATGATGAACATTTTCTAGTGAAATAAATGTTCCACACCCTATAAAATTCGAGCAACGATCTTTTTCTCATGTGTCACCAAAAAAGAGTTTGTTTTGAAACATTGCTAATAAATTCTCTGTAATGGTCCTGATAATTTACGCACCACAAACATGATAGCTTGCGTACAAACATCGTAGTAGCTTCTTTTACCTGAAAAAACTATTAAAAAATATCATGAGTAACTTCTTTGTAAATGGTATGATAATATACGTGTCGCGGACCTGATAACTTACATATAAATACCATGGTAACTTATAAGCCAATGGAAAAAACTGTCCAAACATACCCTTATAAGTTTTGTGCAAGTGTCGTGGTAACTTACGTACCACATACCGAGCAATTAACACAATTAATTATCCAGATACAGAGATAGTCTCTCCTCCAAGAAAAGGCGGGTAGGGTTTCTGCCTCCCGTTGGCGACGCCATCGATCTACCATGTCTCCTGTGGCCTTAGCGCCATGGGTGCGTGATGGATCCCGGCGCTTGCCGGCGGGACGGCTTCATTTTTTTGTGGCTTTAAGTTTTGATGGGGTTTGTGTCTCGCTCGGGAAGACGAGACGGCGGAAGCTTCTTGAAGTTATCGGGCTAGATGTACTATAGCTACCAACATGGCTATTTTGTAGTTATCGGGCTAAATGTACTATAATTACCAACATGGTTATTTTGTAGTTATCGGGCTAGATGTACTATAGTTACCAATATGGTTAATATGCAGTTATCGGGCTAGATGTACTATAGTTATCAACATGGTTAATTTTTGGATCAGATACACCGTCAATACATGGTTTAGACACCCTTCGCCTCATACTGCAAAGGGTTTTTTATAGTTTGGCTTGTTTCGTCATGCTAGAACAAAAAGACACGCCAGCAACCAGGATTCGAACCATGGCCGTGCACTATGGGGCGGTGTCGGTAAAGTAGCAGGCACATACGTCTTTACTAGAACATGAAGGCGCGCTTTGCCGCGCCCGCCCTCGGCAACAAATAATTAAACTATTTGGAAAAAAAAACTCAAAGAGTACAATCAACTGAGAAAAATTGAATAACTTGGATTAGTCCACATATGTATGTTTCCAAGATAGCAGTTCTAAGCTTTGACATTTTATATAGTTAAATAGACAAACCTATCATAAGCGGTGGTTGGTAACGGTGAATCCCAGTAATACACTAAGACCATGACAAATCATAATCTCAACTGCGGCACAGATTGGACAATTAAGTTGCATTCTGTTACGCAGAATGTGGACGTTTGGATGTGAGTCTGTCAGCAAGTAAACAAATTAGCTCCACTGGAAAACAATGTTGAGTTAATGGATCTGAGGAATGTAGACATTTGGATCTGAGTCCGTCAGCAAGTAAACTTTAATGACATTCTTAGCTCCAAACAAAAAGCAACATCACGGTGCTAAGTAATGCAAGCATCTACATGGCCCTCATTATAGAGCAAACGGCTTCATCTTCAGCAATATCCTGAAGACCTGAACTACTTGTCAAAAATAGGACTTATGTCTCAGAAGCTTAAAAACGGCAGATCAGGCCATAAATACTTAGTACACAACACTTCAGTCAAGCTTTCTTAACCAAATTAAGTCCTAAATCTTGAAAAGGAGAAGAATGGTGAGACATGGGAACTAAGCTTGTACTCCACGTAAATGTAATTTGTGCCCGGCAAAAAGAACATCTACTTTCAGGAATTAAGTCTGCACATAGACTCTAAAAAATGGGACAAAACACTTGCAGCAATAAATTGAGAGCATCAGCACTTTCAGGAGTAATACGTAGAAACTTGAAAAAAATAGCAAAGAAAACAAACCTTGGTTTAGTCAAAAAGTGTAAACAAAGAGCACTCTGCACGTGAGATCACATCTATCAGAGTAAAGGATAAAACAACGAAATATTTCTAATAGTAGCACAAATCTAACATTAGCATGATCATCATAAAAACTGTACGGATGACCACATCAGCAGCACTTACTCATTTCAAAAATCAATTTTGAGATGGTCCAAAATAGGCACAACCTTGCACAAACAGAATAAAATATTTCGTCACTTGGACAATTTCATGCAAAATTCCGTCGCCGCTGTGAGGATGAACAGGAGATAGTGGTAACAGGAGGGAGACGGTCGACCTATATATGAGGAGATAATTAGGAGCCGGAGACGGTTTATTCTTTGCACGTTCAAGGCGTCGTATAGAATGGGAAAGGCGCGGATATGACTTGGTGTTACAATGCAAGGGCATGGAGGCGGCCGGTGGAGGACGCCATGGGATGGACGCCGGTGGCACGTGCAGCCACCGCAGCCGCCATGAAGGAACGCAGCAGGGAACAAATGGGAAAGAAGGGACCCACCATGGGGGCTGTGGAGGAACAATATAGGGCGCCGATGTCGAAGTACAGCGGCAATATAATCTCGCCGGCGGGACACATGACGACGGCGGCGGCGCAGCATTTTATTTTTGAGGGCGGCGGCGGCGTAGCTTTGAGAAGGTGAGAAACTCGGGATAGAGCTAGCGATTGGACAAACCGACGAAGGAAGGAATCAGGCTGGGAAAGAAAGAATCGGGTGGTCCTCATGGGCCTTCAACCTCTACGGCCTGTTTACCCATGTGAAGTCGAGCTCGTTCCGCGGAGGAGCGGCCCGTGAGACGGTTACTCAAGTGGATCTCGTTTAATTAGCGCCTGTGGGGAAGTGGGATGATCGAGCAATGATCCTGAACGTTTATAACAGTGATCCGATGGTGGAGAACGCCAAATCACTGTGGTGGCTCCTAGCTCGCTCCATTATACTGTTTATTAATACTAGTACTATCGACATGTCCTAGCCATTATGACCGTTCCTTTTGTTTATATGTCTTTTTTTATTTCTTGTATCTATTTTCAGATTTTAGTATTCTTCGTCTTGTATGCAGTGTTCGTATCGTATATTAAAAACTTGTACGCATTATACGCAGTGATCATAATTTTATAATATACTTTGTAGAAATATTATAGTCATTGCCTACTACTCAAAAATTATAGTCACTGCTGTGACGTCCCCGGTTCGACCGTACACTAATCATGCACGCAAATGTGTACGATCAAGATCAGGGACTCACGGGAAAATATCACAACACAACTCTAGACACAAATTGAAATAATACAAGCTTCATATTACAAGCCAGGGGCCTCGAGGGCTGGAATACATAGCTCGATACACAAGAGTCAGCGGAAGCAACAATATCTGAGTACAGACATAAGTTAGACAAGACTGCCTTAAGAAGGCAAACACAAAAGCAACAACGATCGAAGAGGCAAGGCCTCCTGCCTGAGACCTCCTAGCTACTCCTAGTCGTTCACGGTCTCCACGTAGTAGCATCCGTCGGCGATGGCATCTGACTCCAAGGATCCACCATCTGGTCGCATCAACCGAAAAGAAGGAAGAAGGGGAAAAGGGGGTAGCAAAGCAACCGTGAGTACTCATCCAAAGTACTCGCAAGCATCAGATCTAAACTAAGTATGCATTGGTATCAAATGGAAGGGTTGTGTCTGTGGACTGAACTGCAGAATGCCAGAATAGAGGGGAAGGCCTAGCCTATCGAAGACTAGCATCTTCAAGCAGCTCCAAGCATCTTGCAGCATGTAGAAGAGTAAAGAATAGCAGTTTATAATTAACAAGCATGTTGTAGAATTAATGCCCAGAGATCCTTCCTCGACTCCCTGCGAGAAAGCAATCCCGGAGCCACATATCCATCACATATATCAAGTATCCATTTCCAGTTGTATAAGATCAGGATACAAGTGTGAACGTCCATTACCGTGGACACGGTATTCGAATATATATCTTCCCTGCAGGGGTGCACCACGGTAACCCTGCAGAGTCGAGCAACAAAAGGGGCGTCATGTGATGTGAGGTGTCAGGCTCTGGTCGTCGATCACGTTGATCGGGTCGTCGATGATGAAGCAGGGGCAACAAAAACAAGGTGGGGGTCACTGATGGATCACTAACCAACCTATAGTAAGCAGTTTAGGATAAGCAGGTAGGTAACAATAGCAGTACAAAAGCAGGCTATGCATCAGAATAGGAGCAATCAAATACTATAGCAAAATCTAATGCAAGCATGAGAGAATGGAATGGGCGACATCGGGATGAAGGGGGGGCTTGCCTGGAAGCTCCGCTGAAAGGGAAGAAGGGTCGTCGTGGACGTAGTCGATCACAGGGGCATCGGCAGCGGTCTCGGGGTCTACCGGAGAGAAGAGAGGGAATAAACAATAAATAAAAAGCAAACAAGTGCAATACTATGCATGACAAGTCAAAAGCAGCGCTAGGGGTGTTTAAATGCAGTGCTACACGATACCGGCGGAGGGGAATGACATCTGGGAAAAATTTCCCGAAGTTTGGCATTTTTGAACAAATGAAACGGATGTGAAAGGTTGCATGTTTGCTACGCTAAGGGCGTGTGACAGAAGAACGGAGGGCGTATTCCGATTCGTCTCGTCGTTCTGAGGAACTTTCATGTACAAAACTTTTTCATCCGAGTTACGGATTATTTTATATGATTTTCTATAGTTTAAATCAATTTCTAAAATTTCTGATTTTATATTAATTTGTTTTAATCCGAGTTGACCAAGTCAACTTTGGCTAGTCAAAATGGCAGGGTGTGGCCCACATGTCATAGGTTGTACCTAAACAATAAAATAAAACTAATCTAATTGAAAGAGACCCACATGTCATCTACACATATTCTAATCAAGTAATTTAATTAACCTAACTATTGCTAGACTAATCTATCTGGGCCGGCCATGCTGGGCACTAGCATGTTGGACGAACATGGTAGGCACGCATGCACGGGAGTGCACAGCGGCCATGGCCTACATGCTGGCAACAAGCGATAGCCAAGAGCAACAAATGTAGGGATTAGGGAGCAGGAGCAAAGAGGTGGCATGAGCAAAGAAGCAAAGAAAGCGCGGCAAAGAAGCGATGAGGAGCAGCAGAATGTAACAGCAGTTCCTGCACGAGGCACGCGGGTGCGGGCGCTGCCAGGAGCGGCCGCACGCTGGCCGGGCGCGGGCAAGGCGCAGCTAGGGGAGCCAGGCACGGCCACGGGCAGGGCGCGCGCCAGGAGGTCCATGGGCGCAGACAGCACATGATGAGCGCAAGGTCGACGACGGCGGCCTACAGCGTCTACGAGGATAGATCGAGGACGGGAGGGGGAACCGGAGAAGAGGCTCACTGCGGGTCCAATGGCGCGCTCGAGGAGGCCGGTGAGGTCGCGGTGGTGTAGATCGACGACGACGACGTGCGGTGGCCGAAGCAGAGGAGACGAGGTTGATGGCGATGGCTACGCAGCTTCGCTCCTAGCTCCGATGCCCGGAATAGACGCGGACGAACGCGACGAACGTCCAGGACGTGCTCCCGCCCGCCGGAGAGGTCGGTGGACGCGTCAACGACGGCGAGGAAGCGATGACCGCGTGAGCTTGCGAGCTCAAAATCGACCCACGGGAGAGAGAGGGGGACGATGGGGATCCAGGGGGAATGGGAGAGGGCGAGCTAGGGTTTCAGGGATGCTACCTTATAGGCCGAGGGGGGGCTCGTGGCGGCCATCCATGGCCATGGCGCCGTGGATGCGTGCCACGCCCTCCCTGTCTCCTGTACAGAGGAGGGGATGAGGCGGAGGTGGGTTGGGCCTGTACTATGTATGATGGGCCAAAGTGCACGATGAGTTAGGTTCCTTCTTCATTTACTATTTTCTGCTTTTCTATTTTTGTTTTGTAAAAGACAATGCTTGTATTTATTTAAGCTATCAAAAGATTTTGCAAAATATGGAACTTGGCCATATAAATGCCCGGCAATATTTGGCACTGCCATAAAATGGTTGAGGTAATATTTTAAGTCATTTGATTTTCGAATAAATGCAAAGGAACTAAAGTGGATGTTTTAGTCACTCCTTTTGGGTGATAACTTTTGAATAAGCAAACAAGTGACCTAGTTTTTCTCCACCATAATTAACTATGGATTATTTGCCATCACATGAACTTTTTAGTTTTGACATTTGAAAACTTTAATTGTTTGACTTTATTTTAAATTTGAATTTAGAATTAGTTTGAATCAACGTGGGATCTAGCAACATAAAAATGATGACATGGCATCATTAGCAGGGGATTACTGTAGCTTGATTATCCGGGCATCACAATTCTCCTCCACTACAAGAAATCTCGTCCCGAGATTTTAGGAGGTAGAAGGAAACAGAGCGGGGTATTCATCGCGAAGACGTTCCTCGAGTTCCCAAGTGGCTCCATCTTCAGAAGGATTTGACCACTGAACTTTTAGAAATTTGATAGCCCTCAGAGGGTGCGACATTCAGCTTGAACGAGAACGCAGGTCAGATGCTCTTTGTAAGTGAGATCATTTGGCATGGGTTGAGATTTATAAGCCATGGGGTTGTTCCAATAAGACTTGTGACTCAAGGCATCGGCCATGTCATTAGCCTTGCCAGGGGTATAAGAATTACCGTAGTCATAGTCTGAAATTGTTTCCATACATCGTTGTTGACGGAGATCCAGATCTAGCTGAGTTAACAAATACTTCAGACTTTGATGATCGGTGAAGATCTCGCAACGAGTACTAAGAAGGAAATATCGCCACAACTTTAGTGCAAATTTAACTGCAACAAGTTCAAGGTCATGGACTGGGTAGTTCTTCTAGAAAGACATCTCGGAATCCACAAACGACTGGAATGGTTTCAATTCTCACGAGAGGAGAAGCATTTCACGCATTCAAGGAATAAATCCGGGCTTCAGCATTATGAACAAGATGAGCATGGTAGCTTACTATCTCACTCGAAGGATGTAGTAGATGGACGGTTTTAGTGGCGCAAATGATAGAAGCGGTATGTGTATTCAACCATTCCATGCCCAGAATGAGTTCAATATTGGGTGACTTCAAAACAATCGAGGAAACATGGAATTCCAACACTTCAGTTTCCACGGGGACGTTGTGACTAACCATGGTGGTCTAATATTGGCCTGCAGAATGCAGCTTGGAATTCTGGCCAAGTGATGGCGGTTCCAGCAGGTAAGGAACACGTGTGGCGGTCCCACCATTGAGCAGCAGGGCCTTTCAGGTAATAAGCCGCGAAGTTGACATAGTTGGCAGGGGCTACATCAGCAGACTCCAACTCGAGAGTGATGTGGCCAGCTACCATCAAGATCCGATGGGTGAGTTGAGTTGTGGAAGATGATAGGGTTGAGACACGCAAAGCATTGCGAGTCACCGGGCTAGTTCTTGATTCATATTGGGACGCCAAACTAAGCCACGACTCCTACCATGAACTAGTGATTCAAAGCATCAAAGCTGTTGTATCATACCGGCCATGTATTCGGGAGGTGGTGGACCTGTCGCCACCACGGCCACGATCGTGGTCTAACTATCCTGCTTGGATGCAACAGGGTGTAGTTTAGCAAGGGGTGGAGCAAGTGTATGGAGTCATTCATGATGTAACTTGAACATGAGCAAAGGCACGGTATGTACAAAACAGTAGTCATTAAAGACATACACATACATATACAGAGCCATTTGCACGTTGTTAGTATGAGTTCGGACAAGAGAATCATCCTAGACATACTAGGCGTCACGTATGCATGCGAGGGAGGGATACAATAGCGGGACATAGCAAAGGCTACATCAGCGTCAGTGGAAACCTCTGAAGCAAGGGATTAGCAAGTGATGACGCAGGGTGCCCTCGATAGGAGGATCCTACGGTCAGTGAATATTAAGAAGCAGAACTTGGCTCTCAATTCAAGAAAGGCATATTACCAAACTCCGGATGGATGTGATCACGAGAACCTAGGATAGAGTTAGCAAAATCATTTAACCCGAATAGAAGAGAGATTAGAGTCATAGAGTATAGACGAGGAATAAAAGATCCTAATACCACCCAATTGGCGACGTGGACCCGTAAGCCACACAGCCATGTTAGTAAAACCGTTTTTCAAAGATTAGACTCAACTTAGGCCAAGGAGTTGGAAAGGGGGATCCTACAGGCAGTCGGCTCTGATACCAACTTGTGACACCCCCGGTTCGACCGTACACTAATCATACATGCAAATGTGTACGATCAAGATCAGGGACTCACGAGAAGATATCACAACACAACTCTAGACACAAATTGAAATAATACAAGCTTCATATTACAATCCAGGGGCCTCGAGGGCTCGAATACATAGCTCGATACACAAGAGTCAGCGGAAGCAACAATATCTGAGTACAGACATAAGTTAGACAAGACTACCTTAAGAAGGCAAACACAAAAGCAACAACGATCGAAGAGGCAAGGCCTCCTGCCTGGGACCTCCTAACTACTCCTGGTCGTCGGCAGTCTCCACGTAGTAGCATCCGTCGATGATGGCATCTGACTCCAGGGATCCACCATCTGGTTGGATAAACCGGAAAGAAGGAAGAAGGGGAAAAGGGGGTAGCAAAGCAGCCGTGAGTACTCATCCAAAGTACTCGCAAGCATCAGATCTAAACTAAGTATGCATTGGTATCAAATGGAAGGGTTGTGTCTGTGGACTAAACTGCAGAATGCCAGAATAGAGGGGAAGGCCTAGCCTATCGAAGACTAGCATCTTCAAGTAGCTCCAAGCATCTTGCAGCATGTAGAAGAGTAAAGAATAGCATTTTATAATTAACAAGCATGTTGTAGAATTAATGCCCAGAGATCCTTCCTCGACTCCCTGCGAGAAAGCAATCCTGGAGCCACATATCCATCACATATATCAAGTATCCATTTCTAGTTGTATAAGATCAGGATACAAGTCTGAACGTCCATTACCGTGGACACGGTATTCGAATATATATCTTCCCTGCAGGGGTGCACCACGTTACCCAACACGCTTGATCACTCGGCGGACACACCTTTACGGGTTCAATGCCCGACCTCGGAAGATCAACACGTCGCAGCCCTACCTAGGCTCAGCAGAGAGGTCCCCGCCATCTACATCCTAAGCGCCCGGGGTCTTGGGCCCATCGCCGTTGCACTCGGGCGTTCTTGCAGGTGGATCTGAGCACCACCTCGGATGGCGGACCGACGATCGGTATGCCGCCATCTTTGAAGCGGACGTCGACAAAGCTTGGCCGTCTTTGCGGCGTCGAGGCCCATAACTATTCTCGCGTGGTGGTTAGTGCGTAAAGGCCAAAGGCCAATTCAGAACAAATACCCAAACCTGTTAGTGCATTAACAATTAAAGTAGTGACGTCTGTCGGGACAAGTCCGGAGCTATCACCCCTCCTGGGTGATATCGGTAAACAGCCAGCCGCCACCGTCACATCGCACGGGTGCTCTCCAGGCCTGCCCGGCTTTCACAACGGTCTCAAGTAAAGTCAAGGTAACTGTGTGTCCATGCATCAAGGGGAAAACCCGAGGAATCACCCCGATGGATTCCACTCAATGTAATCATCAAGGTGAACGTAAGAGGGACCACCCTCGAGGTTCACACTTGAGGTGTTGCACGACAGAGCCGTACCAGAAGTGATTAAGGAGGAAATCACCCTCGATGACCACGACCGAATAGCTACACTACAGAGATCTCATCATGAGTGATGTATGAGGTTCCACCCTCGGCACTCGATGGTAACCCTGCAGAGTCGAGCAATAAAAGGGGCGTCATGTGATGTGAGGTGTCAGGCTCTGGTCGTCGATCACGTTGATTGGGTTGTCGATGATGAAGCGGGGGCAACAAGGACAAGGTGGGGGTCACTGATGGATCACTAACCAACCTATAGTAAGCAGTTTAGGATAAGCAGGTAGGTAACAATAGCAGGTACAAAAGCAGGCTATGCATCAGAATAGGAGCAATCAAATATTGTAGCAAAATCTAATGCAAGCATGAGAGAATGGAATGGGCGATATCGGGATGATCAAAGGGGGCTTGCACAGAAGCTCATTGAAAGGGAAGAAGGGTCGTCGTGGACGTAGTCGATTATAGGGACATCAGCAGCGGTCTCAGGGTCTACCAGAGAGAAGAGGGGGGAATAGACAATAAATACAGAGCAAACAAGTGCAATATTGTGCATGACAAGTCAAAAGCAGCGCTATGGGTGTTCTAACGCAGTGCTACACGATACCGGCGGAGGGGGATAACATCCGGGAAACTTTTCCTGAAGTTTGGCATTTTTGGACAGATTGAACGGATGGGGAAGGTTGCATGTTTGCTACGCTAAGGGCGTGTGACAGAAGAACGGCGGCCGTATTCTGATTCGTCTCGTCGTTCTGAGCAACTTTCATGTATAAAACTTTTTCATCTGAATTACGGATTATTTTATATGGTTTTCTATAGTTTTAATCAATTTCTAAAATGTCTAGTTTTATATTAATTTGTTTTAATCCGAGTTGACCAAGTCAACTTTAACTAGTCAAAATGGCAGGGTGTGGCCCACATGTCATAGGTTATACCTAAACAATAAAATAAAACTAATCTAATTGAAAGGAACCCACATGTCATCTATACATATTCTAATCAAGTAATTTAATTAACCTAACTATTGCTAGACTAATCATGCTGGGCACTAGCATGTTGGACGAACATGGTAGGCACGCATGCACGGGAGTGCACAGCGGCCATGGCCTACGGCGGCAGCAGCAAGCAGTAGCCAAGAGCAACAGCGGTAGGGATTAAGAGCATCAGCGACAGGGATTAGGAGCAGGGAGCAGCAGTAGTGGCGGCATGAGCAGCAGCAAAGCAGCAGGCGCGCGCAGCAAGCGATGAGGAGCAGCAGAACGCAACAGCAGTTCCTGCAGGAGGCACGCGAGCGCGGGCGCGCGCGCAGGGAGCGGCCGGCACGCGGGCTGGGCGAGGGGCAAGGCGCAGCTAGGGGAGCCTAGGGCGCGGCCACGGGCAGGGGGCGCACCCAGGGAGGTCCGCGGGGCGCAGACAGCACATGGTGAGCGCAATGTCGATGACGGCGGCCTACGACGTCTACGAGGATAGATCAAGGACGGGAGGGGGGAACCGGAGAAGAGGCTCACTGCGGGTCCGATGGCGCGCTTGAGGAGGCCGGTGAGGTCGCGGTGGTGTAGATCGACGACGACGACGTGCGGTGGCCGAAGCAGAGGAGACGAGGTTGATGGCGATGGCTATGCAGCTCCACTCCTAGCTCCGATTCCCGGAACAGACGCAGACGAACACGACGAACATCCAGGACGTGCCCACCCGCCGGAGAGGTCGTTGGACGCGTCAACGACGGCGAGGAAGCGGTGACCGCGTGAGCTTGGGAGCTCAAAATCGACCCACAGGAGAGAGAGGGGGGGCGATGGGGATCCTGGGGGAATGGGAGAGGGCAAGCTAGGGTTTCAGGGATGCTACCTTATAGCCCGAGAGGGGCTCGTGGCGGCCATCCATGGCCATGGCGCCGTGGATGCGTGCCACGCCCTCCCTGTCTCCTCTCTTGTACAGAGGAGGGGATGAGGCGGAGGTGGGCTGGGCCTGTACTATGTATGATGGGCCAAATTGCACAGTAGTTAGGTTCCTTCTTCATTTACTATTTTTTGTCCCCTAAAAAAATTACTATTTTATGTTTTCTATTTTTATTTTGTAAAAGACACTACTTGTATTTATTTAAGCTATCAAAAGATATTGAAAAATATGGAACTTGGTCATATAAATGCCCGGCAATATTTGGCACTGCCATAAAATGGTTGGGGTAATATTTTAAGTCATTTATTGTCGAATAAATGCAAAGGAACTAAAGTGGATGTTTTAGTCACTCCTTTTGGGTGATAACTTTTGAATAAGCAAATAAGTTACCTAGTTTTTCTCCACCATAATTAACTATGGATTATTTGCCATCACATGAACTTTTTAGTTTTGACATTTGAAAACTTTAATTGTTTGACTTTATTTTAAATTTGAATTTAGAATTAGTTTGAATCAACGTGGGATCTAGCAACAGTAAAAATGATGACATGGTATCATTAACAGGGGATTATTGTAGCTTGATTATCCGGGCGTCACAATTGCATACTATTCAAAAAATTATACACCGCCTATATATTGTATAATTTTTTTTTCGTGCAGTATATATTGTCTAATGATCTAATATACAATATACGATGTTTTTTTATATAGATAATATACAATATGTATATTGTCAACATTATGGGCAGTGACTATAATTATATAATACAATACGTATATTGAAAAACTTATACTATATTGAAAAAAGTCACAGTTAACATTATAGTATGAAGAAATACGTATATTTAAAAACTTATATTATATAATTTTTAAATTTATGATTAACATTTACTATGCGATATTTTTTGTAAGAATGTTCATCGTGATATATGTTTGTTCGTGTTTCCCTATTTACAAAAAGTTCACCGTATATATGTTTGTTCGTGTTTCACTATTTATAAAAATGTTATACGATACTGAAAATGGTATATGATATTAAAAAATGCTCATCGCATCATATAATTAAAAATATGTTCATTGCATCATATATTACAAAATTGTATTCTATATATATATATATATATATATATATATATATATATATATATATATATATATATTCATCACCAGGGTGCAGAATAAGTTATTCTTCACCCGAGGTAACCTTACGATCGCTTCATAAATAAATTATGTTTGGGATACAAATTGTTACATTCATATTGATTCACTACGTAAAATTTGGTATAAGAAAAATAAAAAAATAGATTATAAGACCAGAAATATCGCATTTTATGTATGTTTTACACTATGTTTTTATGTTCGTAATTTTACGTAACATAAAATATTCTTTACAGCGAGTATATATTTTCTTACATTCTTTTTTATGTATAAAATAAGACAAAATTTATGAAACCTAAAAATACGGTGCATTGACTTCAGAATAGAGAGGGGGTGAAGAATAATTATTCCTCACCCAAGGTGACGAATAGCGCTATTTTAATATCAATGCACCGTAGTTTTACGTTCCGTAAATTTTGACCACTATCAATGCACCGTAATAGCGCTATTTTAAAATAGCTCTATTCGTCACCCTGGGTGAGGAATAGAGAGACGGTGAAGACTAAACCTAAAATAGCGCTATTCGTCATCCTGGGTTATTCCTCACCTAGGGTGACGAATAGTCAATCCCTAAATATAAAATTAGGGTGAAAAATAGTTATTCCTCATCCAGGGTGACGGAATGTAAAATTACAGTGCTTTAATATTAAAATAGAGGGAGGGTGAAGAATAACTATTCCTCACCCAGAATAGAGAGAGGGTGAAGAATAACTATTCCTCACCCAGGGTGACGAAAAGTCAATCCCTATATATCATGGTGCATTGATATTACGGTGCATTGATATTAAAATAGCGCTATTTTAGGTTTATTCTTCACCCTCTCTCTATTTCGTAAATAGCACTATTCACCCTGGGTGAGGAATAGTTATTCTTCACCCTCCCTCTATTTTAATATTAATGCACAGTAATTTTTACATTCCGTAAATTTTAGTTTATTTCATACGTAAAAAGAGATCGTAAGAAAATATATGATCGCCGTAAAAATATATTTTATGTTACGTAAAATTAAAAGTAAAAACATAGTGTAAAATATACATAAAATGCAATTTTTCTGGTCTTATGACATATAATTTTGTTTTCTTATGTCAAATTTTACGTAGTGAATCAATAGGAATGTAACTATTGCTATTTCAAATGTAATTTATTTATGAAACGGTAGTAAAATTATCTCGGATGAAGAATAACGTATTTTGCACCACGGGTGATGAATAGCATTACTATATATAAAAATGAACATTTAAATATATATTGAATACTTTTAATATACAATGATCTTATTTAAATATAAGATGAACATTTAAATATACGATGAACATTTTCCCTATTATTTCATCGTCTACATATATTTTCACTGCGTACGGCCCGAAGAATACCCAAAATCTGAGAAAAGATAAAAGAGACACGAAGAAAACGAGTACAGCAAAAAAAAATAAGTGCGCCAAACTATAACAGAGGAACAGAGGATACACGAAGAATCTTGTGTTGCAATGGCAGCGATGTCTAGCTGTGAACCTGAAGGCGCGGGTTCAAATCCAGGCACGCGCGGTTTCTTTTTTTTATTTAAATCCCATGGCAGGACCCTTTTTTAGGCAAACAAGGGATGGATGCGTGATTAAATAAAAAGTAAGAGCCTTTTTTGCAAAAAGCAGCACCTGACCGGCGGGCCCCAACGGTCAGATACACCATCAATACACTATTATATGTGGTTTAGACTATTTTGTAACAGACTACCTCAAATATGGTACTGGCATGTAAAAATTACGGAAAGTTGTACCAATCTGCACGCACTATCCCAATTGTGGTACCTTCTTGCAATTAACTCATTGAGAACATACCTTCGATAACTTATGCGTAAATAGCATGGTAATATATAGATCACAGGCGTGTTAACTCACGCACAAACATCGCGGTAACTTTGTCATGGAAAAATAGTTGTTGAAAATGTACCACAATAACTCATGTGTAAATAGCATGATAATAGACACACATCAGACCTGATAACTTATTTAGCCCAGCCCTGCTAACTATTTGTATGAAAAAAAGTCATCAGAACATGTCAGCATGAGATTTAGTTTCGAATGTCTCGTCGCAATGGATTTTATATGTGAAAACAATTTTTCTATTGGACCAATGATTTTGAGCTACAAAATATTTTGAAGTCTCGAACACGGAGGACTAGGATGACATTAAACATTTTCTCTCTCTAATGCATGCACGCATGTGCTTGTGAAGAGAAGGTTGGAGGAACTTTTTTAGTGCCCCGGTAATTTCTGTGTAAACAACATGATAACTTGTGCACCATAGGCATGATGGTAATTTTTTATTAAAATCTAGTTTCGAAGATCTCAGTCGCCACGACTCTTTTATGAGAAAACAGTTTTTTAATCAAAGCAACGATTTGATTTACAAAACATTTTAAATTTTCAAATTCGATGGAATCTCTGCTGACATCAACAATTTTGTCTTACATGCATGTATGCAACCATTAGGGGAAAATAATACTGTATGAGTTTGGTTTAGGAAAAAAAAAGGAGCACCGCGTACACCTAATAGATATACTACTTGATCAAGTCGTTCGGATGTGTAGCTACCTTCCATTGTTCAAAAGTTAGCACAGTCCATCTCTAAATACCAAATATTCTCTAACACTCCCATTATGCGGCGCTTCTTTGAAACTTGAAAATTGCACTTAACAGATAGTAAGTGAAAGAGACATCTGCAAATGCCCTCGCCGTACCAACTTTGAAGACCACAATGGCGTGCCGCTAGAAACAGCTCAAGAAATGATGTAGGGCGGAACCCTACGTGTATGATCTTTCACGTTGGAGCGGATCCTACGGTGGATTACGAAGAACACGCGAAAGAACAAGAGGGAAACACGTGGGGAGCGAGGGAAATACTCAACCAACAAGGAATCGGTCACACAAATGCTAGATCACCGATCACATAAGGTGGCACAAGATTCAAGATCAACAAAGGTAAGGATACACGAGTAGCCGTTCTTCTCCGAGAGGAGGTCTTGATGGGGTCCACCCTAGAAGGGGGTCTTGAATCCGCTTGGGGATCTTCTCCGAAGAGGTCTGAGCTCAGGAGAAGTAACCAAGTGGATGAGCAAGGCTCTCACACAAACATGAGCTAAACCTAAGCTACCCTAGCTAGGAGGAGGAGGGTTCTATTTATAGTCTTAGTGAAAAAGGGGCGAAGTGAAGGGGTACATGGGCTTGACCCGGCTATCTTGTGACAGTGCAGACGTCCGCTGGGACCGGTCGTCCGGTGGCTCGAGAGGGGCCGGACGTCCGGTGTCGTCAGACGTCCATTGGATCGATTCGATGAAGGCGCCGGTCGTCCGGTTTCTTGGACTTCGCTGATTTGGTTGAGTCCGAGGCACCGGAGGTCCATTGAGGGCGAGTCGTCCGATCGCCGGTCGTCCGTTAGCACCGGTCTTCCGCAGATTCGGCTCGGGTCTTGAGGGCGGTCGTCCATTGCGGCCGGACGTCCGCTTCGGAGAGGTGTGGTCGGTCGTCGAGTCCGGGCGGACGTCCGCTTCTTTGAGGTTTAGGCGCGGACGTCCGGTCCCGACCGGTCGTCCGGTGGTCGGAGTTTTCTCCGGTAGCTCTTCTTCTTCTCCTTTGCGGTTGGTAGCCGTCTCCTTGTCCAATGGATGTAGATGCACCATGGCTTTCCCCCAGGTACCTGATCACACACAAAGTGTCCATATGAGGAAGTAGGCAAGTCTCGTGAGTAGAGAGAGGAAGTTCGGAAAGGAGCGAGTTCACCTTATCTTCGATAGCCTTGGCTCTAGCTCTTGTCATGGGCCCAGATGGTGTTGAGGAAGATGTAGACACGTCCATGGGGATGAGCGAGGATGCTCGCATCATCTCCCCACCCCGGGAAGGATCCGACCTCGGATCAAGATCTTCATCTCCATGGTATGGCGCAAGGTCCTTGGCGTTGAAGATGTCGCTCACATTGTACTTGTCTCGAGGTATGTCGATCTTGTAGGCGTTGTCGTTGTAGCGTGCTATCACCTTGAAAGGTCCATCGGCTCGAGGGAGAAGCTTGGACTTGCGTTCTTTGGGGAAGCGGTCCTTGCGAAGGTGCACCCATACTAGATCACCAATGTTGAAGACCATGGGTTGCTTGTTGACATTGAGCTTGGTCGTTAGTCGTTGAACTTGTCGCTCGATGGCATGTCTTGTATCCTCATGCATCTTCTTGATGTAGCTTGCCCGTGCACTCGCATCCATGTTGGTGCGCTCTTGTAGAGGAAGAGGTAGAATGTCCAATGGTGACAACGGGTTGAAGCCGTGAAGCGGCCTCGAAGGGGACTTGCCGGTAGTCGAATGTCTTGCGGTTGTAGGCGTACTTCGGCGATGGGTAGACATGCTTCCCACTCCTTGATGTTCTTCTTGATCAAGACACAGTAGAGTAGATAGTGTCTGGTTCGTCACCTCCGTTTGGCCGTCGGTTTGAGGGTGGTATGCGGATGAGAACAATAGCTTGATTCCGAGCTTGGCGCATAGGGTCTTCCAAAAGTAACTCAAGAACTTGGCGTCACGATCGGAGGCGATTGTCTTTGGTACTCCATGGAGTCACAAGATTTCCCTACAAAGAGATTTGCAACATGTGAAGCATCGTCTATCTTGTTGCAAGGAATGAAATGTGCCATCTTAGAAAATCTATCCACAACAACAAACACGGAATCCTTTCCATTTTGAGTTCTAGGCAAAGCAAGTACAAAATCCATGCTAATGTCTTCCCAAGGTTGATAGGGAATAGGAAGAGGCATGTAAAGACCATGAGATTGAGCTTTAGACTTAGCTTTGCGACATGTAGAACAACGGGTGATGAAGCGTGAGACATCACGAAACATCTTGGGCCAAAAGTAGTTCTTGGAGAGCGTGGCGAATGTCTTGTCGCGTGCAAAGTGTCCCATGAGTCCGCCTCCATGAGCCTCTTGCAAAAGGAGCAAACGAAGAGAAGACTCGGGAATGCATAGTTTGTTAGCTCTCATAAGATAACCATCCTTGATGTAATATTTTTCCCAAAAAGTATGTGTCAAACACTTGGCATAAGGAGAAGCAAAAGATGGATCATGCTCATACAAGTCTTTTATATGCTCAAAACCAATAACATTCAACTCAAGTTTAGTGACAAGCATGCATATGCGTGAAAGCGCGTCGGCAACTACATTTTCTTTACCCTTAATGTACTTGATCACATAAGGAAAAGATTCCATGAATTCTCTCCATTTTGCATGTCGTTTGTTCAATTTAGTTTGACCTTTGAGGTATTTAAGCGTTTCATGATCGGTATGGATGACAAACTCATGAGGTCTAAGGTAATGTTCCCAAACATGTAGCATACAATTCTTTGTCATAGATGGGATAATTAAGTTGAGCACCGGATAGTTTTTCACTAAAATAAGCAATGGCTCGTTTTTCTTGCATCAAAACTCCGCCAATTCCGGTACCACTTGCATCACAATGAACCTCAAAAGTTTTGTCAAAATTGGGCAAAGCAAGAATCGAGCATGAGTAAGCAAAGACTTGAGCTCATCAAAAGCGGTTGATTGCAAAGTTCCCCAAACAAAGGGAGTATTCTTCTTACTCAAGGCATGCAAAGGAGCGGCAATTGTGCTAAAATCTTTCACAAAGCGACGATAAAACCCATAAGACCAAGAAAACTTCGCACTTGTTGCAAATTGGTGGGTTGGGGCCAAGTTTTAATTGCTTCAATTTTAGATTCATCAACGTGGACACCCTTTGAGGATACTACAAAACCCAAGAAAATCACTTTGTCAACTCCAAAAGTGCATTTTTTCAAGTTTGCATAAAGGCTTTCCTTGCGAAGAGTTTGCAACACAGATTTTACATGATTGATGTGCTCTTTCATGGTTTTGCTAAACACAAGAATATCGTCGAAGTAAACCACAACAAAGACTCCAATATAAGGACGAAGCACATGATGCATAAGACGCAAAAAATGCAGGGAGCTTAGAAAGACCCATAGGCATGACTAACCATTCATATAAACCAAATTTGGTTTTGAAAGCGATTTCCATTCATCACCCTCTTGTATGCGGATTTGATAATAGCCACTTTTAAGATCAATTTTTGAGAAAAAGTTGGCTCCACTAAGTTCATCAAGCATGTCATCTAAGCGAGGAATGGGATGCCTATATCGAACGGTAATAGCATTGATAGGTCTACAATCGGAACACAAGCGGAAACTTCCGTCGGGTTTAGGTACAAGTATAACAGGAACGGCACAAGGGCTTAAGCTTTCACGTACATGACCGTTGTCGATTAGTTGTTGTACTTGCCGTTGAATCTCCTTGGTTTCTTCGGGGTTGACTCGGTATGGAGCTTTGTTTGGTAGAGGCGCTCCGGGGATGAGGTCGGTTCGATGCTCAATGCCTCGAAGAGGAGGTAGACCCGGAGGTAGCTCATCGGGAAAAACATCTTGAAATTCCTGCAAAAGATTGAAACACCAAAGGTAGCTCGTGAATGGTGTTAGTTTTGGTTCTCCATCCTTGCACACAAGGACAAAGTGCATCACACTCGATGGGTTCTCACACACTTCTCTCATCTCACTTTTGGTGGCAAATAGAATGAGGTTTTTCTCTCTAGGCGAAGAGTAGCTCAAATTTGGCTTGTGGCTCTCACTCACTTTTGGGTGGATCACTTTCTCACTCTTTTCTCTATGATGTGTAGCTTGCTTGTCGGCTATCACTTGAGTAGGAGACATAGGTCGTAGCACATATTCCTTCCCTTTCATCTTGAAGCTATAGTGATTGGTGCGCCCATTGTGGATGACACCACGGTCCGAATTGCCATGGTGGACCTAGAAGTAGGTGGCAAGCGGTCATTGGGACCACATCACATTCCAACGTGTCTTCATAAGCACCAATTTTGAAGGAGATTTGGACCGTATGCTCGACTCGTATAGTCTTGCGAGTCACTTAGCCATTGAACCTTGTAGGGATGCGGTGCTTCCTCTTTACCAATTGGAGCTTGGAGCATAGTTCTTCACTTGCCAAGTTGTGGCAACTACCTCCATCGATGATGACCTTGATGGACCGTCCATTGATGCGGCTTTTGTGTGGAAGATGTGGCATCGTTGGTCTTCTTCTTATTGATGTTGAAGAGTCAAGACCTTGGAGACAACGAGGCGGGGCTCGAATCCTCATCACAAAAGACTTGATCATCTTGACTTCGTTCACTTTCGCCGGTGCATGGCCACTTGCTCAAGAGCTTCCATCTCCTCTTCACTCATGGAGTCATATGTGCCATCGTCGTTGAGTATCATGGTGCGCTTGTTGGTGCATTCATTATGACTTGTGGCCTCGGCCGCCGCAAGTGAAACACTTGAAGGAGCTTGTCTTGATGGTCTCATCGATTGAGTAGAGGATGAAGCACGCGGCTTGAGGTTGCTTGTAGTAGGAGGAGGACGACTTGAACTTGTCGGAGTCTTCTTGTAACTTGACTTGTCGTCGTTTCTTGAAGAAAGCTTGGTTGATGTAGATGTTGGAGGAGTCGTTGAAGCTTGGTTGTTGGAGAAGCCGTAGGTCTTGGATGAGTAGTTGGCGTACTTGAAGTCATCTTGCACTTGGCGTTCCGCCTTTGTAGCTTGATGCACGAGCTCAATGAGGGTTGAGTATGGTTGGAAGTCGGCGATCTTCTTGATGGGATGATTGAGTCCATTCAAGAAAGCGTGCCATAGTTTGCTCATAATCTTCCTTGACATTGGCTCGAATCATGGCTATCTCCATTTCCTTGTAATATTCTTCAACACTCTTTGTTCCTTGCTTGAGTAGTTGGAGTTTCTTGAAGAGGTCGCGGTTGTAGTAGGTTGGCACAAAACGTGCTCGCATGACATCCTTCATTTGAGCCCAAGTGGTGATTGGAGGTTCACCTCTTGCTTGTCGTCGCTCAATGATTTGTTCTCACCATATGAGCACACAGTCTTGGAACTCAAGTGATGCCATAGCGGTTTTCTTCGCTTCATCGTAGTTGTGCAACCGGAAGATTTTGTCGACCTTCAATGCCCATGAGAGGTAGTCTTCGGGGTCATTGCTTCCATTGAACTTGGGCATGGTGAATTTTAGCTTGCCGTAGCGTTGCTCTTCATTATGTTGTTGGCGATGTTGATGATGACGTCCTTGGCGTGGATTATGTCGTCTTCATGTTGCTCTTGGCGTGGAGGAAGACCATGATCAACTTGCCCTTGTTGAGCTTGAGGTTGGGATGGAGCTTGGCGAGCTTGTGGAGGGGCGTGAGGAACTTGACGTTGTACATGAGGTTGGTAGTTCCTCTCTTGGAGTTCTTCTCGAAGGGCTTCCTCTTGATTGCCCCTTCGCGGTTGCGGTTGGCGAAGGCTCTACTTGATTCTTGAAGGGCACGTTGCGCCTCAAGAGCTTGCGCTTCACGTTGTTGTTGTTGAAGACGTTGAGCCTTGGCGTCTTGTTCGTTTTGGTGAAGACGCGCTCGTTCTTCCTCTTGTTGGCGACGAAGACGTTGTCGTTCTTGAGCTTGAGCAAAAGCCTCTTTGTTTGATTGAGGACGAGGAACTTGATCATCGACTTGCTCTTGTGAATGCTTGTCATGTAGCGGGTTGCGAGATGCATGACGGTCTTGACGAGCGGCACGACGAAGAGTGTTCGAAGTAGGTGTACTTGAGTCGTAGAAGGAGTCGTCGGAGTGTCGACTCGAGCGGCTCCGTTTGATGATGAAGAAGTTGAATGATGCCGGTTTCTCATCAAAGCGCGGATCTCGTCCATTCTTGCATCATTCTCTTGCTTGTGAGCGTCGAACTTGTTGTCGAAGTAGTCCCTTGTACGTTGCTCGGAGAGTCGCAAGTCGGTGGCGAGGTTGTCGATCTGATCGCTCATTGCTTGTTGTTCTTGGTGCAACGCTCGTTGTGCACCAAAGAGGTGGTTCTTGGTGACGTATGATGACATGTCGCCGTCTTGCTTTCGATGAAGAGTGGGTTGGTAGAGGTCCTTGGCCTATCCATCATTCCAGGCAAAATGTGAGTGGTAGAACGGAAAGAACTTATACCAATGTACCTTTGACCGATGTTCAAGATGAATCAAGTTCACTCAAATGCGGACAATGAAATAGCACTATTGGTACCAATCCTTGTCGGTTCTCACACCTACACAAATAAAAGCTTATGGTGGAGCTCGGTTAGGATGGTGGCATAAAATTTGATGCAATTGTAAGTGAGACTCAATAATGTTGGAAAAGGTTCACGAATTTGCAAATGCAACAAGTAGACCAATAGCAAGATATGGTACACGGAAACACACACGCAAATAGATAATATGGGGTTATGCAACCAAAGATGAGCCAAAATGTGGAATTCACCAAGATGCTCTTGTTGCACAACACTAGAGAGACGCTAGCACGATTGCACAATAGGCGGATACGCAAACTTGTGCACAACCTACTAGGAAAAATGCAACTATCTCTATCCCAATTATGCTATATGTATGGTATTTTGGTGCAATGATCCAAGATGATCCAATATGACAATATGACAATCTTAATGTAGTATGATGTTATGGTTCTTGCTCATAAGCTCTTTGCTTATCTTTCCTCTTTGCTTAAAAGCTTGGGTGGCTCTTTCACTTTTGAGCTATTTTCTCATGCAAAACTTCACGAACCAAGCCTTGTGACACACAAGTGGGTCCCAAGATATGCATCACTATGGTACGGTATGTATGCTATGGAGTATGATCACTAAATGTGCACAAATCACGTTGCCAGCAATACTCAATGGCTAGTCTCGATGGGTAAGCTACGCAGAAATGAGGCAATGTGGGTTATCAATGCAAATGCGAGGTATGACAAAGATGTCGTCGAAGTTACCGTCCTTGCGATGATGACTAGTCGATGTAGATGAGCGGTGGTGATGATGAATTCGCACCGTACCTAGATAGCCGAAACACAATAGGATACGGGAAACCACAACTCAAAATCTCAAGGACCAAAATGTGTCAAAATCGTCATCGGAAGTGTCGTGGAAGATTTTGGTTTATGTGGGTTTGGGAGATGTGGAGGGAGGTGGGGTTGTGGTGGTGGCCGAACTGAAAATTCAGTTTAAATCGAGTGGAGCAGACGTCCGGTTTTGAGGTCGTCCGGTCGTCGGACGTCCGATGGCTATGCCGGTCGTCCGGTGCTGAAGTGATTTTCAGACGCAGGAAGAAGCTGCTTTCGGTTTGAGGGTGGAAGGGATGGTGAGGTCAAAATCGAGTGGTTTGGTGGATGGAAAAGGGTGGGGAGGGTGGGGAAAGCTAGATCCACACGTAGCAACACAAATCCATGGACCAAATCCAACAAAATCTCAACTCACAAACAAATCACAAAAAAAATTGGGGCTATTTTTGTGGGGAATTTTCAGAATTAGGACAAAAACAACAAAATCAAGTTAGAACAAGAGGGGTAGGGGCTCCAAAAACGTGATCAACGTGGCTCTGATACCAAGATGATGTAGGGCGGAACCCTACGTGTATGATTTTTCACGTTGGAGCGGATCCTACGGTGGATTACGAAGAACACGCGAAAGAATAAGAGGGAAACACGTGGGGGAACGAGGGGAAATACTCAACCAACAAGGAATCAGTCACACAAATGCTAGATCACCGATCACATAAGGTGGCACAAGATTCAAGATCAACAAAGGTAAGGATACACGAGTAGCCGTTCTTCTCCGAGAGGAGGTCTTGATGGGGTCCACCCTAGAAGGGGTCTTGAATCCGCTTGGGGGATCTTCTCCAAGAGGTCCCGAGCTCAGGAGAAGTAACCAAGTGGATGAGCAAGGCTCTCACACAAACATGAGCTAAACCTAAGCTACCCTAGCTAGGAGGAGGAGGGTTCTATTTATAGTCTTAGTGAAAAAGGCGAAGTGAAGGGGTACATGGGCTTGACTGGCTATCTTGTGACAGTCTGGGACATCCAGGGACCGGCCGTCCGGTGGCTCAGAGGGACCGGACGTCCGGTGTCGTCGGACGTCCATTGGATCGGTCCAGTGAAGGAGGCGCCGGTCGTCCGGTTTCTTGGACTTCCGGCCGATTTGGTTCGAGTCAGGGCACCGGACGTCCATTGAGGCCGGTCGTCCGGTCATGATCGTCCGTTAACACCGGTCTTCCAGATTATTTCGGGTCTTGAGGGCGGTCGTCCGTGGCGGCCGGACGTCCGCTTCATTGGGAGGTGTGGCGGTCGTCCGGTCCGGGCGGACGTCTGCTTCTTTGAGGTTTGGTAGCGGACGTCCGGTCCCGACCGTCAATCCGATGGTCGGAGTTTTCTCCGGTAGCTCTTCTTCTTCTCCTTTGCGGTTGGTAGCTTCGTCTCCTTGTCCAATGGATGTAGATGCACCATGGCTTTCCTCCAGGTACCTGATCACACACAAAATGTCCATATGAGAAAGTAGGCAAGTCTCGTGAGTAGAGAGAGGAAGTTCGAAAAGGAGCGAGTTCACCTTATCTTCGATAGCCTTGGCTCTAGCTCTTGTCATGGGCCCAGATGGTGTTGAGAAAGATGTAGACATGTCCATGGGATGAGCGAGGGATGCTCCGCATCAAAGAAACCTATGGTTGAAGGCATCACCCAACGAGACCTAGTGACTAATGAAACCGATGGTTGGGGCATCATCCCACGAAACGTAGCTTGCAATCTTTCACCACTGGCCAGAGGGTTGGCGGTGTGCTTTCATTCGTAATGTAAAGTTGGGTTCTTGTTCCATCATGTGTCTCCAACAAAACACCAAGCTAGTAATCATCACAGAAACGAGAAACGGGGAGCCAACAAAAGAACACTTTGGTGCACCCGCTCCAGTGAGCACTATATTTTCAATAGTGCCAAAATGGTATTCTGAAGTTCCAAAAAAACTAGATGCTCATATGGATGTACACTACATGTGTAATTTTTTGTGAATTTTTTGTGATAAAATACTACCTCCATCCCAGTTTATTAGGCCCGACCGTACCCTCGATAGTCAATCCATTCGAAAAAGAAATAATCTGCTACGGGCATAAATGATCCAGTCTCGTCCTCTAAGACAATAACAGTTTGGTTCCTCAGTTAAATCACAGTCTCTTCGGTTTGGCTGATTGAAACAGTCTGACTAGTGGCTTTCACTTCTATACTTTCTTCATTCTCTTCACTCCGAAATTGATTCTCCAGAACCTCGTATATATTATCTGGTGGGCATTTGTCTGCATGATTCCTAGGGTTCTCCTGGCAAAAGCACTCTGGCCATGAGTTTGTATAGAAAGGTTCCGGATGAATGCGCTTGTGGGGGCCACCAACATATGTCTTCATCATGGCCTGCCTCACTCGCTCCTCAAAACCAGCTGTCGAGCCTACTTCCCTGTCCATGAATATCGGAGCAAGGGCCTTCCTGTTTGGTGTGATGGTGGTACGGAAACCATAGTATAGGCGGTGACCAATGAGGTTGTTTGCAAAGTTGCTTGGGCCGTCATATGTGGGCATAAAAATGTCTGATAGGAGACAGACCATGTAATCAACTGCAGAACCTGCCAGCCCACGGGTATTTTCTTCCAGCTTTCCAGGTCCAACGGAGCTATGGTTTTCTAGGCGCGGAAACATAGCCTTGAAGGGCCTCATGAAGCGTTTCCCACCAAAGAGCTCTCCAGAAGCAAGGTAAATGTGTGTTGTATTATCAAAGCCCAGTGCACGAAGGATAAGACCTACCTGCACAACAACATTAATGTTTATTTGAATTAGCCATGTGAAGTTTTCTTCAACCAAGAAGTTCAGCTATGAAATGTACATATTTTAATGTCTGTGAACAATTTTGAAATGTTTACCAAGCATATACTGTTTTCCTGCATATGCTTCAAACTTTGATTCCTACTCCCTCCGTCCCAAAATAAGTCTCTCAACTTTGTACTAACTAATCTTAGTCCATCAAAATGTCCCATTTACAACATGATAGTATATGGCATGGAAGGAAAAATGCATCGCAGCTCTCGGGTGCCACACCACCCCCCCCCCCCCCTATATGAATATAGCATTAAAAAAATATCAGAAAATTTCAAAAAAAATCTGATATTTTGGGATATCAAACCTGGGTGCCCATTGTACACCAGTATTCAGTTTCTTGGGGAATGGGTGGCCGTTGTATCCGTGGCGAGGAAAATACGGTCCATCCAAATTTCTTTTTCCTATACATAGGAATTTTTTAACTTTTTTACCTAGATTACCACGGGCATCCATTCCCCACCAAACTGAACACGGGTGTACAGTGGGGACCCAGATTTGATATTCCAAGATAGACTAGAACAGTCAAACAGTGGTGTAGATCAGAGTATATGGATCTTGCTTTCAGAGGAAGGATAAACTCCACGAAGATTAAGGTGGAGGCACAGAATAGCAGTTGTGCACCAAGCTTTCTGTCAAGCCAGCTATATATTAGACTAAAAAATGGTCCACTTTTCAACCCTGAACCTTAAAACCATAGGAGTGGCAACCTCAAAGTATCAAAACCGTCTACTTCGCAATCTCAGGTGGCTATACAAGTGATTTTGGCTGACATGGATAGTGCATGTCTGTCATGTCATGTCATCAAACAAACCACTTCATGCTGACGGAACGGGTAAGGTTTGTGTTACCACAGTAAGCTCTCACCTTCACCCGTGCCATATTTCACCATCTATCTATATCTTTCCCTGTTTGATGATGTGGCAAACAAATGGCATCAACAGTCTGACATCAGTCAAGTCTTGATATCACAACAGTGGGTTTCGAAGAGAAATACTTGGGCCCTCCGGTACATCAAGGACAAGTTTAGCAAAAGATGTTTGGATTGGAGTGAGAAGTACCTCTCTGATGGTGCTAAGGAAGTTCTTATCAATCCATGGTGTAAACAATCCCAACTTATGCAACAGTATTTTCAAGTTTTCGGCAGGGCTGTGTGATATCGCAAATTACCCGGAAATTCTGGTGGGTTGAGGAGACAGATAAAAGGAAGGTACATTAGATGGCTTGGGACAAAATTGTTTGACCAAAACTTGAAGGTGGCATGGGCTTTAGGGACCTGAGACTGTTTAATCAAGCACTTCTTGCGAGACAAGCCTGACGCCTTATTGCATACCCTGAAAGTTTGTGTGCTCAGCTACTCAAAGCGAACTGTTACCCTTCAGGCGATCTTGTTGATTCTTCTTTTAGTCAGAATGCTTCGGCTTGTTGGCAAGGGATCGTTCATGATTTGGAGCTGCTAAAGCAAGGTGTCATTTAGCATGTGCACACAGGAGAGAAGATCCGTATATGGAGAGATAACTGGATTCGGAGGAACCGAGGAACCTAAAGGTCTCTAGTCTGAGGGGCCGCTCCAGACTGTCTGAGTTAAAGACCTTATACATGTAGCCGATAGTGGCAATGAACACAGCGAGCGAGAGAGAGTTGTGTGCTGTGAACTTGCAGCTTTTCTGCCATCGTTCTTCTGCTTTTATTCAACCAAAAACGATCGTGGCTTGTGCCCACGATGCCCTACACGAGCCGTGCCATCCCACATCCCAGGCGATCGGTTTACAAGTGCATGTCGTGCAAAGACTAATTTAGCTGAAAACTAGCTAAGGCTAAAACTAACAAGCTGAAGAAATAACAAGATTAGCCAACAAACTCTCCCTAATCTACTTATTCAGCACTCTGACAATGCCGATGCGGTCGCACAGCTCCTGAAAATGGGCACGTCTGAGAGCCTTCATCAGAACGTCGGCGAGCTGATCGCCAGTGCGCACATACTGAATGTCAATGTTGCCTGTCATCGACGCACTGGAAAAGGAAATGGTAGCGGAGCTCGATATGTTTGCTCCTGTCGTGGAAGACATTATTCTTGCTCAGCGCACTGGGTGACTTGTTGTCGATGCAGAGCTCGACGGCACCGTCCTGGCGCCCGAGCAGCTCACCTATCAAATACCCTGGCATGCCACGCCCACCATGGCAACATACTCCGCCTCTCCACCTTGCAAGACGAGAGCACCACTATGTTGTGATTTGCCAATTTCAAGGACACGGGGCACCTTCCGAGGATGAAGATGGTGCCGCTTGTGCTCTTCCGATTGTCGACGTCGCCCGCCAGATCTCCCACTTGAAGCCATTGATCTCCGCCGGTGACGATCAAGTCGTCGACGTACACTCCAACGAGAAGGCGCTCGCCTACAGCGCTGCGCATGTACACCGCATGCTCTGATGGGCACTTGTCAAAGCCGAACGCAGCGAGGCTGCTGTCAAGCTCCACGTTCCAGGCGTGTGGTGGCTGACAAAGACTGTAGAGGGCTTTGTGCAGGCTGAGCACCTTGCTCTCAGCACCATCGCACACGAATCCAGGAGGCTGCACCACGTACACCTCATCAAGGTCACTCTTGAGGAACCCGACTTGACGTCATGGTGCTGCACATCCCAGGCCTCCTAGGCGGCGACAGCGAGCAGCACGCGCACAAAGTCGAGGCGAGCTACTGGTGCAAACACCTTGAAGTCGATGTCGGCGCGCTGCACGCATCCCTTTGCGACGAGCCGAGCCTTGTGCTTGATCATCTCGCCGACGGTGTTCTTTTTCTCCTTGAACACCCACTTCAGACCAATGGGTCACTGACCTGCGGGAAGATCAGAGAGGGACCAAGTCCTATTAGATTCAATGGGCGCCATCTCAGTCCATCACCGTGGCCCGCCAAGCAACATAGGGCTCCACGTCGGGAAAATTCGCCAGCTCGCCCTTCGACATCAAAAGGCAGCGCTCCGCCTCTCCCGGGTTAGTCGCACCCTGATCAAGCAGATCGGTGACGCGGCGACACCAGTGCACGGCGTCGGGGTCGTTGGCATCATTGAGCATCTATAGTGGCGCGAACTCCACTTCCTGCATGCCGGCAAGCTCTAGGGTGTTGGCTGACATGGCAGCGTTCCTAGGTGTTGAGGAAGCACCGCTGGGGTGGCTGCCATGGCAGGGTTTTCGCCCGCTGCCGCAGATGGTCCTGGTGCTGCCATGGCCGCGTTTCCGCCTGACGCTGCCGTCGCCCCTACATGTACGATGAGGTCGATGGTAAAGGTGCCACCAAGGTGGTCCGCCTCCTAACCCCACCTCCAGCTCACATCCTCGTCGAAAACCACGCCACAAAAGACGTGTAGACAGTGGTTGGTGGGGTGGTACACCCGATAAGCTTTGGAGCCCGGCTCGTACCCGATGAACACCATGGGCATTCTTCGGTTGTCCAGCTTCTTGAGATTTGGCCGCACCATCTTGACATGCGCGACGCAGCCAAAGACGCACAGGTGTTCGACCTCAGGCTTCTTGTCGTGCCAGGCCTCGTAGAGCGTTATCGCCTCGACGCTCCGAGTGTGCGCATGGTTGAAGATGTACATGGTGGTCATTGTCTTCCTCTAGTAGTCCGGCATGCCGTTCGCCTTCATCATGTTGCACGCCATCCCGACCATTGTTCGGTTCCGCATTCAACAACGTCGTTCTACTGCGGCAAGTACGGCGTTGGTTCCACTTAGAATAATCTGAGGCGCGTAGAATCTACCGAGGACCCAAGCGATCACACAAGACACAATACCGAGATTTGTTAACAAGGTTCACCGAACATCGGCTACATTCCTGGGGCCTGACTATGAGCGCTCCTCCCTATGATACCGCTGCAATACCGCACACCGGCCACCCAGGCTATCCCCACATTATATAAGAGGCCTAGAATACAAGTGCCCTACTCGAACACGTCGCCGTACCTTATATACACACGGTTTGAATCCAAGTCCAACTGTAACCTACCTTGTACAAGTATTTGACACAATTCCAGCAAAATCCACCGTGGCAAATGTTCTCCGCCATCTTGGATTCTTCCATGCGTCGAACCTCCATGTACATTTGATTTAACATTATACCATGTCTCTCCTGGGTAGCTAGCCCACACCACCTCAACCACCACTACAGAGAACCACCGATGATCACCAACAAATTTTGAGTACCACATTTTCATCAGACCACTGGGCCCTAGTCCGAACCACGTATCTCGCTTTACCCGCTAAAATAGGCTTCGATTCTCGATATCCTTACACCGTAGCCCCTCCATCATCACCAAATGAAGTCTTCCATCACACTCCAGCTCCACCTTCAGCATGACTCCATGTAGCTGGCCGTGCTACCCCGTGCCCCGTCGACTTTAAGTTCCCATCTGTACACTGTCTTCAATCAACCCTGTGTCATAGCCATAGTCTTGTCGAAGCAGCACAAGCCCTCATGTCCGCACCACGTGTTTCCACACCCCATAAGTCGGTCACTATCAGCATCACGCTCATATGTCATCGTCGCTGAAATCACCGCCGTTTTCTATACTGACCGACTCACGTCGATCCATCAGACTGTAGAATCCAACCCAGCTGAACTTATCCGACTGGCGACTGCAACCATGCTCCACCCTACGTCATGTCAACCATGCTCCCGGTCAAGTCTCCTGGAAGCCGCACAAGCCCTCTGTGTATGCATGATCAGGGGCAGAGCTACGGCTGGGCCAAAACAGGCCATGGCCCACCCAGCCCAGCAGGAATTCAATGAAGACTGGTACTGTATCTGGGCCCTGAAAGCGAAATTTCAATGGTATTTCCTAACCAGACCTGTTTTGGCCCGCCCAGAGAAGTGGCTGAAGCTCCGCCACTGTGCATGATCCTGCATTCCTGCCACAACGCGCTCCAGACTCCTCTGAGCCTTATACACACGATTCGCCATCCTTGGTTCCCGTTTGACTGCTAGCCGAACAACACCACTGCTGCCATGCCGCCATCTCCTTGGCGCACGAAGCAAAAAAACAGAAGTAGTCCAAGCAATTCCATTACTGTATCAGCTCCACACCTGTAGCACCCCGTGACTTCCTGACTAATTTTCTTGTTCTCTTTTTTTCCATGCTCGAGATAAACATGCTAGCAGCCAGCGAACCCCATGTTCCAACGCGCTGCAACACCTTCCAGAACCGATTTTTATTTCTTAACCAAATCTCATACTGGGCAGCTTGCCGTGGCAGCACCACTCCCCACCTAGGTTTTGACCTTCATAGCAGCTCTCTACCTAGGCTTCCGTCAACAGCTGCTTCCGCCATCCCACAGCGCACCAGCCAGCCCCTCTTGAGGCCAACCCGCCTCACTCGAGCCTCCAGTAGCTGTACGCTAGGTCTTCTACTGCTACCCACGCGCATGCGCACGTGCACGTGCCCCTGCCACATGCCACGTAAAATCGTCCGCAGCCACCACTGAGTTCTGCCAATCGAATCAATCTCGCCGAGATCACCCACGATGAGGGCCTCTGCTGCTGCATGTCTTCGCATTCCAATTGCTTCATCGTGCCCATACCTTGATAGCCACATCGCGTGCAGTCTCAAACTCATCGCCTCTGAACCCGATCTGATCTTCGCTCCTGCTGCCATGTGAATCATACGAAATTGGCACTTTTCCTCTAGATCAACAATCCGTGACCTCCTTGAACCTTCCTCATGATACCACTTGTTAGAATAATCGAAGGCGTGTAGTCGATCTACCGAGGACCAAGCAATCGCACGAGGCACGGCCGATTTGTTAATGATGTTCACCGAACATCGGCTACATCCCTAGGGCCTGACTATGAGAACTCCTCCCACCGCTACAAGACCACACACCGGCCACCCGGGCGCCGTCACATGCCGCCGGCTCCCCCTGCATGCCTGTGCTAGTATGTTGGCATAGATTATATATGTGTCTACCACGACATTATATAAGAGGTCTAGGATACAAGTGTCCTACTAGAACATGTCTCTGTACCCTATCTACACAGAGCTTGAATCCAAGTCTAACTGTAACCTGCCTTGTACAATTATTCGACACAATTCCAACAGTTCCTCCTGTCTATAACAGGACTGCCCATGAGCTTGCTCAATATGGGTGTAGTGTGTCGTGGGGGTGTTCTGCAAGGCTCTGTCCCAACCTGCGTGTCCACGGCGGTGTTGCACGATTTTATACCAAATTATTTCTTCCTAAGTAATACACCTTTTCAAAACAAAACAAAAACTAATCGTAAAACCACCTAAGGTTGTACAGAGGACAATTTATACAGTTCAAGTTTCCAACTCAGAATGTAGTTGAGGGCTGAAAGCTGAAGTGGACTTTTAAAAAAGAACATTCAACGTTCAAAATAATAATTAGCGAAGTAAACAAACTGCAATATTTGGTTGTAGCCAGAAAGTGGCACTCTGGCAGGTAAGGTATGTGCACTAAATAGCAATAATATTTGGTTGTAGCTTTCGATATACTAGTCGGGTAGTATCGAAATCACTAAATTTACTCATAGTTCTGGATAGACTTCTGGTCCAGAACAATCGTTATGCCATGAAGGATAAAATTTACTCAGTTGGCCTTCAATTTGGTATTCCAGTTTACAAGTACTCCCTCCGTTCCAAAATAAGTGTCGCGGTTTTAGTTCAAATTTGAACTAAAAGCACAACACTAATTTTGGAATGGAGGGAGTAACTCCTAATTTCAGAACATAGTTGAATAAGTACCACTACAGAAATATCCAGAGCAATGTATCTAAAAAGATTCATTACCTCTTCTGGAGTTAAAGGGCACTTTCCAATGAGCCGTCTTTCCCTATAGACAAGTTCTTTTTCTGCAAAATTTTCCTTGCGGTACTTGATCAGAATTTTCTGTTCCTGAGGTGTAAATATATCAATGCACCTGCATTTTTCATGTAGAAAATAAGCCATGGCCAGCAATGTAAAATGAAGATATGCAAAATAACCACTGCATTTATCAAATCTTTGTTATCAGCATGTAGCATCAAGGTTTTGGATTCCAAATGCTAAAAAATCTCATGGGGCACCGAGATTTCTGGTTACCGCGGTAACCAGAAAAAACAGGCCGTTACCAGAGGCCTTTTTTAATGAATTTTGGATCCAAACAAAATTCAGTCAAAATTTATTGAGTTTGAAATTCGGGATTTTTCACCCGGTAAGGCGATTTCTCATGGGGTACCAAGATTCGCGGTAACCGGTTTTCTCCCGTAACCACATCCCTGTGTAGCATAGCTTGTCTCTAGTAAAAAAACAAGCTGATCATCTGTAGAACTATAAAAATGCAATATAAATGTATCCCAAAGTTCTAGTACAAGAGAGCACAAATGACCATGATACAGAATATCAATGGTGTGAGTTTATCATTTCCTATCTTACTTCTAAAGGTTTTGAGTTGGTGGCAGATTCACCCACCCTTCTCTACTCTCACATGTGGGATCTTTTTGCCAAAAAAAGGCAGAAATAAACAATTGAGGCAGCAGCGGAGTCAAACTTGGCACCTTATCAAGAGGGTTCTAGCTTCTTACCATCTAATCCATACACAAAGCGTATAACAAAGAAATCAAACGGTATTTATTGAACTAGCCCACAATCGAAGTGCTGTGTTTTTATTTTATTTTGAGAGGATTGTTATACAACCCAAATCAGGATGAAGCCTAAGTTAGATGGTATAACCTATTTAACTGTTTTTAAGATTTGCGAGCACATTGATTTATTATGAGTCCAGTGCAAGCCACAGGTACTTTGCTAGTTTGGTTAATGACATCATTTCAAAAATTTGATGAAAAGTTGAGTAATGTTATGATATCTAAGGCTCTACAATGCTCTTGTTAGCTTTTCTGTAGCCTACAATGAACTGCAATAAAGAATACATGGATGCGTTTCTCCATTTCTGGATGCATAGCAAAGCATATATGATGACAAGTGAATAACAAACTGACTATTATAAATGTGAATGACTGAATTGTGTAATCACACAGTGTGGTTAGTCAATGTTCTACCCAGCAAAAGCAAGCATATCCATCTCAAACCGAAGATGAATCGACATGAAATGGCCTTCTGAGCGGAGCTTATTCACTATCTCACTGCTTGTTTTCATGATGTTTGGCTTGAATCGTAATGCATGATAATTCACCCGGCATCGAAGTCTCTGGATCTCTGGATCATTTATATCTTCTGCCAAGCGATGTGAAAATGGAGTTAAATAGATAGCCCCATAACTCTTCATCTTCTCTAAAGCAACTGTCGTGTACCAAGTTACCGGTGCATCTCGAGGTGGCCGGATCTGTTAGCAACACATATTAGTCTCTGGAGTTATTCACTCGTATAACTGAAACTAGTGAGCTTTTCTTTCACCTGGTAGGCTTTCAGCTTCTTAGTTTTTCCGTTTGTAATGATATCTGGAACGCTCGTAGCAATATGGACATCATATTTTAATGTCTTGATGAAGTGGGGAACATCATAAATACCTATGAAACCACTGGTTGCATGTATAAATAGAAACCATAAGTAAAAACATCAAACAGGAACCATCATGCCAAGATCATTCAGAACAAACCAAAAATGCTGACAAAAAGGCAGTTTCAAATATATAGAACAGCAAAGCTGAATTTAAATGTTCCTACGAGGAATGAAGCACACTACATGTAAATCATTTGTGAAGCCTATTATCTTACTTGATTCCTATAACAGAAAGATACTCCCTCTGTAACTTAATATAAGACGTTTTTTCACACTGTCACGGTGTCAAAAAACGTCTTGTATTAAGTTACGGAGGGAGTACCACGTAGCTGGAACTCAAAAATCGAACAAACAGTACTTAATTTTGAGAATATGCAGAAGTGTCTTTTGCTTAAGAAATGGAAATAATCTGTTTTTACAGATGAAGGGCTAATTCAGTTTTACAAGCAAATCAGAGGAATAGAAAAAGTAAAGGATTAAGATGCCCTACCCAGGGCTTCGCCCTTTAGGTCTCTGAAAAACCAGTTGACATGTGCGACTCCAATCAAGGACGCAGTACTTCTGCCTGAGTTCCTCTGGATCCTACTCGTCAGGATTACCGTGCTCTCTAATCCTTCGGAATTTTCAATGAGGTCTTACCAAATACTAAGAATCCTAAGGAATCAGGTCAATATGGATGGACACAATCCTAAGGAATCAAGTACTTCTATTCCTATGAAACGAATGCTAAACATATGAAGAAAATCCCATAGGAATCCTCCAAAATTTCCTCCAAACCGAATGAGCCCGGAAAGAAAAACAACGATAAAAGGATTTGCCTGGCATTAGATTGCAGCACAAAGAGGAACTTATGTCATAGAAACAACTTAATTCTGGCATTACTGCATAGCTACAGGTAGAAGGTCTAAGCAATGAAAAGTAAATGTAAATGCCACATGTACAGCTATTACACAATTTTATAGTGTAATGCGGGGCAATTGGTTTTGTGCCATTTGTCCAACCCGAAATGCTAAGAGTTACTTTTAAATGGCTTGTACTGAATATGCCAATGATTCCATTACTTGCATAAGACCTCATTTGTAAAACTTGGTCGGAAATTGCACATTTAGAACACCTTTTATAATTATGAAGCAGCATTTGTAAAACCTGGTTCAAAATGCCAACTAGCCGAGGCCAAGAAGGTTTTGACTGAGTTAAATTTTAGATTTTCTCATTTTACAGGGGGGTAATCTCCAGCCCAAGCATGTATGGACAATGGCCCCAAAGATGCTGCAACAGAGCTCGCAACAAGGACCAAACAGCACAATTGCATTGATAGCCACATTGATGAGTTGGGCAACAACAGACGCACATGTGATATGGCAGCAGAGTGCATGAACCGCTCAGGACTCAAGACTCCATAAAATGGTGGCACAAACTAGGCAAGGCACCCACATATGGCAAAGGTCACAGTGTCAACGTGTGCGAGCCAGTGTGGCTAAGCGACAAGGCAGCAGCCCAGGAGTAACTACGTAAGGTTAGTGATCGAGGTGTGATTCGACGGCATTTGCCACACGAAGCAGTCGACGGGCACATTGTTGTGAATTGTGACTACATAGCCTGGCACTGCACCAGCAGAGTGGTGCGCAGCATCGTCTATTATGCTATTCTCATTGCCGACCTGTAATTCCCATAGTATGCCTGCTTGATTGGCTCCCATAAGCCCTACTACTCGTGACAAGACTCACGTCCTTCGGCCCAAAAGCTAGAATTGCATTACGGTCTGCTTGCTTCCGAGAAACCCGAACTTCATAATGTTTGGGATAGTTATGTGATATTCTTGGAACTGAAAATTGTTTTAAAAAACAAAGGCTAGAAAGATATGCGATATCTAAAGAAGTGTTCTGTTTGCAAATCTAGAGAAGTGTTCAACTATGTTTAAGACTGAAATGCGTAAGATCCGGAAGAAAGCCAGTCATGTGTTGACGGTGAAAACTTGTAGAGAAAGAACAGAACCAAAGGATGTAATGAGACTCACACGCCTAGGGAAGTTCAGGGCTCACGCCACTCTTAAAGTTGTTGTTTCTTCTGAGAGTAAAAGAAATATTGAAGTAAAACTATAAGTAAAAGGCAGAAAGAAAAGAAGACCGGAATGTCCAGCTCAGGTATGAATGTCATACAAGTTATGAGATGTAAAGGTGGTTGGTCAAGTAAAGTGTAATTCTTTGGAAATATGATCAATTTGTTGATCACTGATTCTTCGGTATTGTGGTTAAAAGGTTAATCACAAGGATATCGACTCGATTGCATATTATTGCAAATCATTGCAAAGAAACTCCGAACGGCCTAAATGACCAACATATAATGAGGTTAAAATATTTTGATGGATTGTAAAAGGTTACAGTATTTCTATCAGTGTATTTCCTCTGTATTTATTATCATAATTCATTTTAGAGTTTTTGTACACTCTAGCCCATTGCATAAAAGTTGCAAGGAGGTTGTTCATGACAGAACAATAGTTGTTCGATGTTATGAAGGAGGTTGTTGATGACAGAACAATAGTTGTTCGATATTATGAACAAAAGGGCATACTCTTATTGTGAATAAGATGTACATTATGAATATTGATAATAAAATTGAACATCCATAACACAGACGCTAAATGTCGCAAGACTAAAAGAATACCACATCTGTGTGGCATCAAGATTTAGTCACATTGGAGAAACCAGCATGGAGAAATTTCATAGTGATGAATTTTGAAGTCAACTGATTGAGAATCATCTGACACTTGCAAGTTTCGTCCAATTAATGAAGTAAACTAAAATGTTGTTCGCAGGCCATAAAGAACGAGCAACAAAAATAATTGGAGATATGCATATCGATGTATGTAATCCAATAAGTGTTGTTGCAAGCAGTGGATTTGTCTATCTTCAAGATGACTCAAGTAGATATTTATATTTACTGAGACATAAATCTGGATCTTTTGAAGTGTTTCAAAAGGTTTTCGTAATGAAGTAGAAATTATTGTAACAAGAAAATTATGTTTCTACAATTGGATTGCGAGAAAAGAATATTTAAGTTAAAAATTTAGCAAATGTCTGATGAGCTATAAACGAATTGTATAGGTTGCACCTCCTAGAAACACTACTGAGAGTAGATTGTTTTGAGTAGATGCAATCAAACTATGTATGACATGGTGAGATCAAAGATGATTCAAAGTGATGCTTTAGAGACTGTGGCTTTTACACTGAAAAAGGAGCGCCATCAAATTTATTGAAATAAGTGCTACTTTGTAGGTTATCCCAAATAGTTGGGTATTCCTCTATCACTACGCCGAGGCAAAGTGTTGCCACAGAGTGCGAAAGTTTTGAAGAAAATGTTTTCTACAAAAGAGTGAATGGGGGACAGTGCAACTCGACAAGATTATGGAATCTTCGTAATCAGCTCAAAGAAAAGAAACACTGGAAGTAATTCTATAATTTCTTACTGCGACGGATACGAAAGCCTCTACATGAGATATAGAGACTACGGTCAAACTTGCATTTGAACTATATAGGTTGGGAAAATTCATGCACCTTTGTGGTATGCGTATCTAAATATTGTTGGGCAAACAATGAACCTATAAATCACAAAGAAGCGTTGATGGGCCACGACTCCGAAAATTGGCTATATGCCAACATAATCCGAGATAGTATCCATTCATATAATTCAAGCTTAGAACTTGATGAACCCTTCGAAAGACTTAAGAGTCTAAAGAATACTAATGGATCTATAAACTGACAAAGATAAAAATGTTTTATAATACTTGACCTGCTACAAATAGTTTATGACAAGATCAAATAATTGACTATGACGAGATTGTCTCTTCATAGTAATACTTAAAGTCAGTTCGGGTTAAACTAGCAATTATTAAATATTTCAATTATGAGATAAAACAGATGGATGTCAAAATGATACCCATGAGATGAAAATAGAACCAAGGTTGTATGTTTGATACGATCCAACGTAATTTTGTTGATCCAGAGGATGCTAGTAAGTATGCAAACTTCAAGAGGTCCTATAATGATCTGAAGCAAGCAGAGTGGAGTTGGAATCTTCGTACTGATGAAATGGTCAAATAAATTGATTTCATCGAGTAAAGCGAAGATGCTTGTATTTACAAGAAAGTAAGTGGGAGCATGATAATATTTCAAAACACTATGTATATGACATATTGTTGATTGGAAGATATGTAAATTTCTTGACACAGATTGACTTTCTTTGAAACTAGTTTTTCAAGAAAATACTTAGGCCATGAATAGTCTTGGTATTAGACATAATGACCTATGGAGATAATAGTGTTTAATCAGACTTAGCCAAGATACATATTGACAGAATACTAAAGCGGCTTAGTATGTAAAATGTCAAGAAGAGTTTCTTGTCAATGTCACATGGAAGGAGTCGGTATCCTGAAATACTAATGAGCAAAATATGATTTCAACTACACTTGTATTCCATGTATGTAAACAATCAGATATTTCCAATACTCCAAGTTAATTGTAAGTAAAAGTTACTAGTATGGTCAAATTGTTGATCATAGGACAAAAATGAAAAATGTCGTTAAGGATTAATAACATTTTCTCACACACGGAGAAAATGAAGAGATTGTTGTAAGGAGTTACATCAATGAAGGCTCGTTGTTAGTATATCGATAAAATCTTCATCTGTGCTCCAAGTGATTTTTTTATTTCAAACTAAAAGTGATTTATGGTGGCATAGTAAGTTGGAATTGGTCCAAAAAGTTACTGTGTAATTCTATAACAGAAGGCTAAGTATATTATTGCTTTAGAAGCAAAAATGAAGGGTGATGAATCGGAAGTTCATTCATGAGCTTGGTATGGTTTCTAGCTGATTGTATCACTGGAACACTATTATTAATAGTGCTTCCATAACTCAGTCTAATGAATCAAAGGTTCTACCAGTGATTCAACATATATACAAAGCCGGTTTCACACAAATTATGAATTTGTATGGAAGCATGATAGATGCATAGAAATGCAAATGATACACGTGGATCTGAAGTTGTCAGATTCGATAGACGAAGTCTATACCACAAGCAAAGCATGGACTGACACCAGAATGCCATTGGTGTAAAAGTTAAAAGTGCTAACAAGATTATTAACTCTAGTGCAAGTTGGAGATCATTGGAAATATGCCCTAGAGGCAACAATATTGTATTATTATATTTCCATATTCATAGTTAAGAGTTTATATTTCATGCTATAACTGCTATGATCCTGGAATATGCGATTCAGTGAAAAACTCATATGCACGTGTGGAATGATAAACGGTAACAATAGGTTCCGGGTCTCGCCTCTAAGACTGGCTCAAGTGTTGGTGGTGATCACGTTTTCCGGATCTTGGGATATCGTTAAGTGTAACGATAGTCCTAAAACAACATTGAGGGTATGACGTTAGAAGAACGATCATATTGAATCGACCCAATACTTGTCTGTTATACTATGTGATTATATCGTCTAAAATCATCTGTTATAACACGGATTGTTAGCATGAGTTTTAGTTCCTCGGACCATAAGAGTGTCTCGGTCACTTCCTACCGACTGTGGGCTTTGGGGTTGCTCAAACGTCATCTGTAACAAGGTGATCATAACAACAACTTTCAGGCACACCGAAAAGTTTGACAAGTGACCGGACAGCTCAAGAGTGGGATTTGCTCCTCCGACGATGGAGAGATATTCTTAGGGCCCTCTCGGTGTGACGGCATCCATCGTCGTCTGGCAGACATAGGTGACTACATCACGGGGATGTCGGAACACATCAACAAGATAGAAGAACAAAACCGGTAACGGGAGCAACGGTTTAGTGAGCATGGTGTTGACTCAGGAGGATACTGATGCACACCGGGTTTTGTAAAGTATCGTGAAGCAAAGGGAACATTACATGATAACCAAAGGTTCACTCGAATATCATTCGTGTAATCATAGCGACCGATATGGATGTCCATGGTTCCACTATCGGCCATTGAATGAAGGGGTTTCGTTCATGTCTATGGTTTACCGAACCTACGGGTTCAGAAGCTTAAAGTAATCACGATCTGCTAAGTGTTAATAGGACGGGAGTGATGAGAATATATTTGTGGAATTGTTTCATTAATATCCAGAATAGTTCCAAGAGGTTCCGGAAGCGCAGAATAGTTCCGAGAGGTTCCGGAAGCGTTTCGGGGTCACCGGACGGGTTTCGGTGAATATCGGGTAATACCAGGTATTACCGATTAATATATATAGGTGGGAAATGTTTCCGGGGATGTTAAATTTTATATATAATGGTCTGAAAATGTTTAGAACAAATATATATTTAATTTAATATCAATGGGCCTAATAAAGACAAGAGGTGGAAGGAAACTTGGGCTATGAAGGCCCAAGTGGAGGTGGCGCCCCCCCCCTCCCCCAATACGAATCCTACTTGGGGTGGGAGTTGGACTCCCCCCATGGCTGGCGCACCAAGGGAGGCTTTCCTCCCTTTGTGGCTGCTCTCTCCTCCCCTCCTAACCTATATATACTAGAGAATTTCTCCCTATTGGGACACAAGTTTTGGAGCCTCCTCTAGTTGATCTAGTGCACGTTCTAGTTGATCCTAGTTGACTAATTAGAGTGAGCCCTAGCCACCTCTAATCCTCATAATTAGAAGCCCCGTGTGGTTCTAAACTCCTCCCTCTAATTCTCCGTCGACGATTAGCTCTGGAGAGCGAAGCGCTGCCAAATCGTGAAGACCGTACGCTTGCAACCAAGTAGAGAGGCCGTGCTTTCGGTCTTCTGTTCAAGGGATCGTTCGAGGTGATTCGCGGAATCGTCATCAACGTTCGAGAGACTCCAGGTACAATCTACACCGACTCGTCTACTTTCGCTGCACTCCCGGGGTCAGTAACAATCGTTGATCACAACCAGTTATGCATCTTCATATTGTTCCTGGGTGATCGTAGGGCGGATTTTTCTTTTTTTTGCTTTTTCTACTACGTTTCCCAACAAGGCCGGATGAAGCTGGCAGATTTATGTATGAATATAGAGTAATATGTCTTGTCACAGAGGCAAAATTGGGAAACATAGAATGATGAACCCTAGCCACAACCCAACTGGTTATATAGGTAGCGAAATTAGGAATAATCTGTGATAAAAATGACTATGTTGTTACAGTAGTAATCAAGCACGGGGCAATCAAGGCCATCGAAGGAACATAGATAGTGGAGGCTATTTGATCTAGCAAAACGATAACTGAATGATTGACACCTACGTTTCAATATGTGACATCGTAGTCTGTTACTTTGAATACTATACCTAACACTAGGACCATATGACAAGCACAAAAGAGAAGGGCATTGGCTAAGCAATGCACGGCACTGCAGACAGCGATAATGCGACGACGCTAAGCCAAACTATAGCGTTATGGTATTGCACAACTACACGAATGAAAGGGGCAAGGTAGGCTGCATGCTAGCGTGCATGTAGATACCAGGGCCACAGGTGTCCAGTAGTGGCCCTATGGCAGCAGTGGCGGAGCTTGACGAAGATGTCAGGGGGGGCTAAAGAGAAACATGCATGCTTGGGGGGCTAATTACTACACTTCCTTCTATTTAAGATCCCAAAATATTTTTTCCTCAAGAATTATATCAAGAAATTTGGGGGGCATAGCCCCCCAAAAGACGCACATCAGTGCTAACCAATAGAAACATGATTTATTGTTCTTATTCATTTTTATAAAAGCCTTGGATTCATCCTAACACGTTCGTGCGTGAACTTTGATTCTTGATTTAATTTAGTTTTATATATACTATACTAGTGAATGGACAATTTTGAATTGGGTGTTCAAAGTTGTACTAATTACCGTGGAATTTGTCAGGAATATGCAACTTGATATTATTAGGAGGCCAAAGCCATCATATATACAAGTACAAGAGAATGCCAAGAAGCTAGAATACAAAAGGCCAAAGGCCATCATCAATATAACTCTTAACACCCCCCCTCAAACTCATGGTGGATCCACAACACTGAGTTTGGAGAGATGAAATCCATGCTGCGCTCTAGTCTGGGCCTTCGTGAAGAAGTCTGCTAGCTGTAACTCGGAAGGCACATGTTGAAGACCAATAACATGATCCTACACAGCAGCGCGCACAAAAAAGGCATCCACACCAATATGCTTGGTAAGCTCATGCTTCACCGGGTCCCGCGCAATACTGATAGCACCTGTACTGTCTGACAAGAGGGTGGTAGGTGTAGTAACAGAAACACCAAAATCCTCTATTAACCATCGTAACCAAGTCACCTCTGTCGTCAGAAGAGCCATAGCTCATAACTCGGCCTCTGCACTCGAACAAGAAACTGCAGTCTGTTTCTTCGTCTTCCGGGCAATAAGAGAACCACCAAGGAAAATACAATAAGCAGAAAGTTAGGGCGGTCCGAAGGATCACTAGCCCACGTAGCATCCGAATAGGCCCGGAGCTGTAACGAGCTGGAATGGGGAAAAAAGAGACGACGAGAGATCGTGCCACGAAGATAGCGTAGAACACGAAGAAGGTGACTATAGTGAACAGAAGTGGGAGCAGAAACAAACTGACTCAGAATATGGACAGGATACGAGATATCCGGACGTGTGACAGCAAGATAGACAAGACTCCCAACAAGATGACGATAACGTGTCGGATCAGACAAGGGCTCGCCATCAGAAGCACGAAGGTGAAGATTGAGCTCCATAGGAGTCTCAACAGTGCGCTCATCACTAAGAGCCGCACGAGTAAGAAGATCCTGTATATACTTTTCTTGGGAAATAAAAAAGCCATTAGGGGTGGATGAAACCTCAATCCAAGAAAATAACGAAGAGGACCAAGATCAGACATTAGGAACTGCTCATTGAGGCGGGCCTTGACAAAGGCAATGTACTCAGAATCATCGCCAGTGATGATCATGTCATCAACATATAGAAGAAGAAGAGTCCTACCACGAGCAGAAAGGTGGACAAACAATGCTTGATCATGAGCACTGGGCAAAAAACCAGCGGCAGTCACCACAGAAGCGAAGCGCTCAAACCAGGCACGGGGGGCTTGCTTAAGGCCATAAAGAGAGCGGCGAAGACGACAAACCATGCCATCAGGAACAGAATACCTAGGTGGCGGTTGCATATAAACCTCCTCACGCAACTCACCATTTAGAAAGGCATTCTTCACATCAAGTTGAGACACGGACCAATGGCGAACAGAGGCCACGGCAAGAAGTGTACAGACAGTGGTCATATGGGCCACGGGAGCAAAAGTCTCATCGTAATCGCGACCATGTTGTTGCTGAAAGCCACGAGCCACAAGACGAGCTTTATAACGCTCAAGAGAACCATCAGAGCGAGTCTTTATCTTATAGACCCACTTACAAGTGATGGGACGAACACCAGGAGGAAGAGAAACCAGATCCCATGTGTCGGTGCGCTCAAGAGCAGCAATCTCCTCTGCCATGGCAAACTGCCATTCAGGATGCACAATAGCATCTCGATAAGAAGTCGGCTCAAGAACGGTCGAAAGACCATAGCGAGAAGGAGAATATCGATCAGGGGGCGGACAAAGCCGAGAACGAAGAGTCGAAGACCATAAGTCGGCTGAGAGGAGGAAGACGACACACTAGAAGTAGAGGGCACATCAGTAGACTTGTCCACAGTACGTGGACGTCGAGTATAATGAAAAGGAAAGGAGGGAAGAGGTGGAATCACTGAAGATGGAGACGGGGAATGTATCGATAAAGGTGGAGAAGGGGAAGGTATCGGTGATGAAGGTGGAGAAGGTGAAGGTGTCGATGATGAAGGTGGAGAGTCATGTGATGAGGGAGGAGAAGAAACCGTAGGAGAGGACGGTGTCGAATCTGCAACAGCGGGACGAGTAGGAATACTGGGCACAGGGGGAGGTGTATTTGAAAATGTAAGAAAAGAGATATCCTCTATGGAAAAGGACGAGGAGGATGGACGCGGGTAGAAGGGACGAGACTCATCAAAGCTCACATCCCAAGAAATACGCATCCGACGACCGATGGGATCCCAACACCGATAGCCCTTATGCTCATCACTGTATCCGAGAAAGACATACTCAACGGTGGCGGTCGGTTTGGTGCGTTCACGAGGGCAAGCAAAACATAGCAAACGCAACCAAACAAGCGGTTACCGAATAATCAGGAGAGCGACCAGAAAGACGCTCGAGAGGAATGCCACCCTGTAGAGCAGCAGATGGCTGAACGTTAATAAGATATGTGGAAGTGGTAACAGCCTCAGCCCAGAAGTGAGGCGGAAAAGAGGCGGTGATCATCATCGCACGTGCCGTCTCAAGAAGGTGACGATGCTTGCGCTCAGCCACCACACCATTCTGAGCATGAGCACCAGGGCAAGAGAACTGAGGAAGAGTACCTTGCTCAGCAAGGAATCCTCGCAGCGCATGTGAGATATACTCACCAGCTGAATCTGCGCGAAAAACACGAATAGGAGTGGAAAACTGGGTTTGAACCAAGGCAGCAATTTTTTTGTATATAGATAAGACCTCACTACGAGAAGACATGAAATAGATCCAAGTGTACCGCGAAAAATCATCTATAAAGATAATATAGTAGCGATGACCCCCTTTTGAAGCAAAGGGACCCGGACCCCAAACATCAGAGTGAACAAGGTCAAAAGGGCGCTCAGACACCGACTCACTGTGAGGATAGGGTAGCTGAATCTGCTTACCTAGCCTATACAACCTGCATAATCCAACGGTTGCCACGAGACAGCCCCGAACACCACGATGAACCAAAGGCGAGAGACGAGAACCACATAAATGGCCAAGACGATGATGCCATCGCTGAAAATAGCCGGTAGATGCAAAGAACAGGGGTTCTGAGATCGGCAATGGGCAGCGGAAGACGAGCTACCAAGCTCCCAGAGACCATCGAGGCGTCGAGGGCCAAGACCAAGTAGAGCACCTGCATGACGATCCTGGACAGAACACGAATCAAAGTCGAGGATGACCCTACAATTAGAATCAACAATCTGACCACCAGATATGAGCTGCATGGTAAGTCGAGGAACATGAGCGACAGAGGGAACATGAAATGAAGAAGTGCTAAGAGTGCCTCGACTAGCTACAGGCAGGGGAGTGCCATCAGCCATAAGTACATGAACAGGAGACTCAACAGGTCGAGCGGAAGTCAAAGTGGAAGAATCAGAGGTCATATGAAAAGATGCTCCAAAGATCAAGAATCCATGGGGATGTACCTGAATGAGTAGAAGGTGGTTTCTTATTGCCAGAAGAGTCAGTCACGGAACCTGCAGAACTTGTCGGTGAGGAATCCCAAGTAGCAAGCAGAGACTGCAACTGCGCAATCTCACGAGGAGACAGGGACATGGCGGAAGGGGTCGAGGTAGAAACACCTGTCGATAATAAGCAGACTCCACCACCCGTGGAAGCCGTGTGTAGAGTCGACCGAGAATAGCGAGTCGATGTAGAGCCGGATGTGGAAGCCACTGGGAGAGCCGACATAGAGCGATCACCGTCGTGCGTGGAAGCCGCGAGAGTCGGCGTAGAGAGGTCACCGCGCGCGGAAGCCGCGAGAGGAGTCAACGTAGAGCGACCACCACCGCGCGCGGAAGCTGCGGGAGGAGTCGACGTAGAGCGACCACCATTGCGCGCGGAAGCCGCGGGAGGAGTCAACGTAGAGCGACCACCACCGCGCGCTGAAGCCGCGGGAGGAGTCGGCTTCGAGCGACCACCACCGCATGCGCAAGCCGCGAGAAAAGACGTAGAGCAAGCGCCATACCGTGCGAAGGCCGCAAAGGAAGTCGATGAAGAGCGGCTACAACCGTGTCCAGAAGCCATAAGAGGAGTCGATGCGAAGCGGCCACTGCCATCCGAGAAATTCGGAGTAACAGACAACAACGCCCGAGGAGGGGCACCGAGCAAAGATGGAAGCTGCCTCTGTGAGCTGACGACCGAAGGACAACCAGCGGCTGAAGACAATGACATAGTACTCCTTTCTTTTCTTTTTATTAATTTTTTTTATTGAAAGAAACGGGCCAATTCTAATCAGCCAAGGGCCAAGCCAGCCTGCTTCGCGGAAAGGCCAAACCACACGACGCAATTCAGCCTCCGCGACAGCAGACCAACGCGAGATGGCGGTGGCGCACGGAAGGTAGCGGAAACGGCGGAGCTGGTGCGACGGCCGGCAAGAAGATCAGCGACGACGGCGTAAGCCAGGGATCCGCGGCAGAGGCAGTGGGGTTGAAGGACGGAGGAGCACTACGACCGAAGCTTGTAGTTGAGGCGGATCCGCGCCGGACTTGATGCCGGCCCAAGAGCAAACGGCCGGAGCTAGCGAGGCGGCGGAGAGGTGCCGGTGGAGGAGGCTGTGGCGCCGGGAGGGAAGCGATCAAGCATACGAGCTACAGACCAGCCTCTCTTGATCTAGGCAGGAGGCGAGCCCTTCGTCGATCTGGACCGGCGAGGGCTGAGAAGGCGCCCACACCCACTCGAGGACAGTCCTGAGAACGGCGACTACCAGATCAGCGACCGGAGGGCGGTGGCAACCGAAGTTGGGGATGAGATGGCCGCCGATTGATTCAGCACAAGTTGCAAACGTGCGAAAAAAAAGAACCTAGGCTCTAATACCATGTCAGGAATATGCAACTTGGTATTATTAGGAGGCCAAAGCCATCATATATACAAGTACAAGAGAATGCCAGGAAGCTAGAATACAAAAGGCCAAAGGCCATCATCAATATAACTCTAACAGAATTAAGCTGATGAAGCCATACAAGGAAGCTATGGGAGAGTCATTGAGCATTGCTTAAGAAGATTGACAAGCGTGACCAAAAAACATTATGGTTTCATGCCTAGGAGGTCGATCCTGGAAGCCATTTTCTTGGTTCGACAACTTATGAAGAGATACAAGGAGCAAAAGAAGGGGACCTGTATATGGTGTTCATTGACTTGGAGAAGACCTGCGATAAGATACTGCAGAATGTCATGTGGTGGGTCTTGAAGAAACACAAAGTCCCAACAAAGTACATTACCCTCATCAAGTAAATGTACGATAATGTTGTGACAAGTGTTTGAACAAGTGATGGGAACACTGATGACTTTCAATTAGAATAGGACGGCACCAAGGGTCAGCTTTAAGCCCTTATCCTTTTGCTTTGGTGATGGATGAGGTCAGAAGGGATAATATCAGGAGATATCCCATGGTGTAATGCTCTTTGCGAATGATGTGGTGCTAGTCGGAAATAGCCGGACGAGGGTTAATAGAAAGTTAGATGTGGAGACAGACTTCAAAATCACAAAGTTGTAGGCTTAGTAGACGTAAAATTGACTACATGAGGTGCGATTTCAGTTCTACTAGGCACGAGCAGGAGGAAGTTAACTGAGCACGCGTGGTACCTCGGAAGGACACATTTCAATATTTGGGGTAAATGTTGTAGAAGGATGGTGATATTAATGAAGATGTGAGCCATCAAATAAAAGCTGGATGGATGAAGTGGTGCCAAACTCCGCCTATGCCTTCTAGGCATAGCCGGTCCCAAGCCCGGGTAAAGGAGGAGGGTTGTGATAGGCTTGGCGAGCCAACGTAAAAACTAGCCGTCCCATAGGTATGAAACCCATTTGAGCGAGAGTAGTACTAGGATGGGTGACCTCCTGGAAGTCCTCGTGAAAGGGTTTCATATCTAAGGGTTGTGATAGGCTTGGCGAGCCAACGTAAAACTAGCCGATCTTTTGGGTATGAAACCCATTTGGGCGAGAGTAGTACTAGGATGGGTGACCTCCTGGGAAGTCCTCGTGAAAGGGTTTCATATCTAGCCTACCCCAACTTGTTTGGGATAACAGGCTTCATAAGTAAGTAAGTATGAAGTGGTGCCAAGCTTCTGGAGTTCTCTGTAATAAGAGAGAGCCACACAAGTTAAAAGGCAGGTTTATAGAATGGCGGTTCAACCTGCGATGGTTGTCTAGCATTGAATAGTGGCCAACTAAAAGGCGGCATGTCCAACAGCTAGGTGTAGCAGGGATGCGCATGTTAAGATTGATATGTGGCCACACAAGAAGATTCGGGTTCAAAATGATGATATACTTGATAGAGTTGGGGTGGCACCGTGCCTGAGATGGTTTGGGCATATATAGCGCAGGCCTCCAGAAGCGCCAGTGCATAGCGGATGGTTAAGGCGTGCTGATAATGTCATGAGAGATCAGGGTAGACCAAACTTGACATGGAAGGGGTCCGTAAAGAGAGATCGGAGATATAAAGGACTGGAATATCACCAAAGATTTAGCCATGGACAGGGGTGTGTGAAAGTTAGCTATCCATGTGCCAGAACAATGACTTGGTTTCAATATCTTATGGGTTTCAAATTATTTGCTGGATAATTTTCAATTGCATCATACTTCTTGGTACATTAATACTACCGAGTCCACCGCCAAACTTTCAAGTAGGATATTGGTGTAACCATGGACCGGTCATTATTCATGAAATTCTATATGAAGGACCTGAACTAAATTTTAATTTGTTCAAAATGAAAAAAAAAACTTCTTATATCCCTCCAAATATACACACGTGTTGTGGCCTTGCATGCATAAATTTATAGGCACTTTTCGTAACTCGAACTATTCTACATCCGATTATTTCATCTACTAAGTGCTAAATATCTTGCTTCAAATGCTTGTAGGGACTAGGAGTTGGACGAGATAGTTCACTTTGGATGGAAATATTTGGGTCGATCATTCTCATGTTAATGTCACATAATCGTGCACAAAAGAAGAGGATGAAATTATATAAGCAACTAAAACCAACTATAGAATATGAACACAATGGAAATATGATTGTTTTAAAACTTATTAAGTTTTCTGCAAAAATCAACAATTTTCACAAAGAACACAAGGTTTTTATCTAAATGCATACATTGTTACTGCATGAGATGCCATTTCGGATAAAAGTGATACCTCTCGTCACGCCAGAAAGAGTTTGTATCTAATTCTGGCAGCACTAGTGTAGCATTCATTATTCGTGCAGCAACAACAGCATTACATATCTACAAAAACAGGACAATAGCAACCTTAATTTTGTTACCATCAATCATATAATCATAGTAACTCCAGCGATTTAGTGCTGGTGGTTTTCGTCCCATAGTTCGTCTCCAAGAATGGTGTTGGACAGTGGGTTTCCCACTAGTGCGTTGAACCCGTATTCTCGTTTTCACCTTCTTTTTTTTACTTTCTGTTATGGAAGTTACGGAAAATGTGGAACCGGTTCAAAAAATAGCAAGTATTGTGATCAAACATGCTTCTTAGAGATAAAGGAGAGCTTATTCATTAATCACCGCGGTACGTTGTTGGTTCAAGCCACCATTGCATCGGACACGCAAGTACCCATTAGTCTCAGACTCAGTTGGTGGGGCTGCAGGTACATTAATTAACTTCAGCATATCCACTTTTACCATCATTTGCTAAGAATATGACCGTCAACTTCCAGAGAGGTTACAGAGACAAACATACGAGGCCAATATGATCGTGGTGCAGAAGAAGCTCTCCAGCCATTTGAATTTGCAGTTCTCCACAACTTATTTACATCAACATCCTTGAATAATAGCATCGATGTTAGTATAAAAAATCATTTCATTGAGAATTCAAATACACAATGCACATATTGTCATTGTAATAGTCCACATGCAATTAGTTAAAATCAGCTCATCAGCCCACAAACTAAAATGATGCATTTCAAAAGGCATATTGCCAGAATAGAATATTTTAAAATGCATAGTCATCCAGTTCACCACTAGGAAATACATCCCCGTGAGCAATCAAAGTGTCCCAATGATTTCCACAGAGAAGGTAGTAATTCTTTCTAACCAATTTAAATGCATTTGCATTGTCTCCAATTATATCATCCAAATCCACAATAAACTAAGAGCAGCAACCATATATATCTTTTCTTGCGGATCACCAACCATATAGATCAACTACACAAAATAATGAAAGTTTTGGTAAACCGTCTTAACTGCCGGAGGAATGCCTGGGCATTGCCAACCGTCTTAACTGCCGCTTGGGCTCCTTCCCCACGACCTACTTGGGGACGCCCATTAGTGACTCTCGGTTCACCGTCACCGACTTGCGTCCGACCGTGGCCAAGCTGCAGACGAGCATTGAGCCTTGGCAGGGTAGGTGGTTGTCGAAGGCGGCCCAGACGATTCTCATCAACTCCTCCCAATCCAGCCTCCTCTTGTTCCTCCTGAGCTTCTATAGCCTGCACGAGACTCTGCATCATGAGATCGCCAGAGTCCAGTCTCGTTTCTACTGGGCGGGTGACAACAATAAGCAGAAATACCATATGGTCAGCTGGCCGGACATCTGCAAGCCGAGGGAGCAAGGAGGCCTCGGGATCATGTGCTCTAAGCGCATGAACATCACCCTTCTATCCCGTTGGCTATGGCGCATTTCGCAAGGGCAAGGTGGCCTCTGGTTAGACATCATTCGGAACAAAAACCTGCGTGGGCAACCCCTCGCCTTCTGTCAGAGATTTGGCGGCTCCCAGTTTTGGCAGTCGGTCATCCAACTACTCCCGGTTCTTCGCATTGGGACCTCCATTTTAGTTGGATCTGGGGTGGCGACTCTGTTTTGGTTCGACCGGTGGGCGGGAGACTCCCCCTTCGCCTCACGCTTCCCCGACCTCTTCTCTATCGCCGTTGACCCTTGGATCTCTGTTGAGAGGGCCCTTATTGACTTAGGGCACCTCGCCTTCCGGAGGCCATTTGGGCCTCCGGGTTCTGCCGCTTGGCATGAGTTCCTCGACCGCGTCGTCCTACACGAGCCTGTGGTGGACGCGGGCACGGATCAGGTCCGGTGGCGCCTAGAGCCATCAGGCCAATTCTCCACCAAATCCCTCTACCGGGCCATTGCCCCCTCCTCCCCCCCCCCTCCCCTTACGGCGGTTTGGTCCATTCGCCTGCCTCTGAAGATTCGGATCTTCATGTGGCAATGGATTCGCGGGCGGACCCCGTCCGGGGTGGAGGTTCGCAAGCGTAATGGCCCTGGTAGTGGCCTATGCCCGCTCTGTGGTGTCCCCGAAGACTCGAATCACATTTCTCTTGTGTGTCCGCTCAATTTATTTGGAGCTGCTTCAGAGAGGTGGTTGGTGGCAGTTGGTGTCGCACCAATTTCCCCGACCTGTTCGCCGAACTACAGAACTCCCCCCTGCATTCTCGCCACATTAGGTGGTTGGAGATTGGGGCCCTCGCTTGGACGCTCTGGACGATCCACAATAGGCTTGTGATTCAGCGCATCCCGCTTCGACATGCTACTGACGCCCTCTTCAAACTCTCTGGTTAGTTGCAGCTTTGGCGGCCGCTTAGCCGCCCCTAGGACCGGGACACCATCTCTACCTTCACCGCCGACCTCCGCTCGATGGCTTTTCGTCTGTCGCCGCCGCCTCCTCCGCCACCCCCCGAGCCGGATTAAGGGCCGGGCGCGCTCTCCGGCCTCCCCCGGCCGTTCTTTTTCTTTTTGTTTGGGCTTGTTGAGTTGTGCCCTCAGCAGAACCTTTTGTACTTATCGTCGAGAGACTTGGGTGTGTGAGTTGTGGACTAGTCCTTGTACGGTTGCTCTGTGGCGGTTTGCTTTATTTATAAAGCGGGGCGAAAGCCTTTTTGGGTAAAGTTCTGGTAAACACACTACCCCCCTCCACCGGTCCCTCCCGTCGTAACAACGATCGTTCACATACTTTTCTTTTGCAGCGGCTTGGAGTTCTTTGACCCCCAAGCCTCAGAGAAATGCCCCACCACCATCTATTGGTCTTTCCCCAAAGCAATAAAAAAATATTAAGAAAATACCATCACTCATGACTTGCGTGTTCGTGGCACTAAAGCGGTGATTCTAAAGCTAGATTTCGAGAAAGCTTACGATTCGGTTAGTTGAAATTTTCTTCGTCAGGTGCTCCTGGCCAAGGGCTTCGATGGGGCTGTGGTACACAGGCTTATGCAGTTGGTCACGGATGGCCATACTGCGGTCTCGGTGAGTGGGACCATCAGCAACTTCTTCGCCAACGGCAGGGGCCTGAGGCAGGGTGACCCGGCCTCCCCCTTCTCTTTAATTTCGTGCTGACTCGCTCTCCCACATCTTGACTCGGGCGGCGGCTGCTGGACATATAACCCCTGTCAGCTCCCATCTTGCTCCTAATGGCATATCCCACCTCCAATACGCGAACGATGCCATCATTATAGTTGAACTTAACGATGAAAGTGTGGCTCACCTGAAGTTTCTTCTCCTCTGCTCCGAAGCGCTCTCTGGTCTCAAGATAAATTTTGCCAAGAGCGAAGTTATTGTTACTGGGGTCTCGTACTCTGAGGCTCTTAGAGTTGCTCATTTATTAAATTGCTCCCTGGGCTCTTTCCCTTTCAAATACCTTGGCCTCCCGATCTCCCCTCTGGCTGTTGGCTAAAGATTTCGCCCGGTGGTCTCGAAGGTGGGCAACCGGGTGATCTTGTGGAGAGGCCGCTACAACACCCAAGCTGGCAAGGTTGCCTTAATCAACGCCTGCCTTTCCTCCCTCCCCATGTTCCTGATGGGCTTCTACCTCCTTTCGGGAGGGATCCACGCTGGGTTTGACAAACACAAGGGTGCCTTCTATTGGAACTCGGCGGACAACAAGCGTAAATATAGGATGGTCAAATGGAAGCTTATTTGCAGACCTAAAAACCTTGGGGGGTTGGGCATTATTAACATTGTCGTCATGAACAAATGCCTCATCATCAAGTGGTGGTGGAAAATCATGTCCTCTTCGGAGTCCCCGTTGTGGCTTAGCATTCTCAAAGCTAAATACTACCCTGAGTCTAGCCCCATGTTTGCGCCGGCCTCGGGCAGCTCCCAGTTCTGGCAAGATCTCTGTCAAAGTTCGCCCGTTATTCCTATCCCTGGTCAAATTTGTAATCCGGAATGGTAAATTTACTCGCTTTTGGTTAGATTGGTGGTGTGGGGAAGCCACTCTTCCGGTGACATTCCTGGTTTTATTTTCTTACTGTCCTGACCCGGAGATCTCAATCTTCGAGCTCTCTGTGAATAATTGGGATCTGGACCTCCGTAGGACGCTCTCTCTTGTAGAGTTGGAAGATTGGCACCGTCTTACTGCTTGCTTCCCTTTGCTCTCGAAGGAAGAGGACTCGGTGGTCTGGCCCCACTCTGCCTCTGGTTGCTTTTCGGTTAAATCCCTATAGGCTAAAATGAGTTCGAGCTCACCTACTTCCAAGTTCAAGTGCATATGGAGTGCCCGTGTCCCTCCTAAGATCAAAAAATTTCTGCGGCAAGCTTTTCGTGGGAAGCTTCGCGCGGCCGACCAAATCCGAAGAAGGAACGGCCCTGGATCGGACAGATGCGCCTTGTGTGGGGAGCTTGAAAATACGGAGCACGTTTTCTTTCGGTGTTCCTTGGCTAAATTTGTTTGGTGTTGCATCCGCTCCTGGCTCCATGTGTCTTGGAACCCTTCTTCTTTCGAGGAGCTTAGGGCCCTAGTCAACGGCATCTCTGGGAGTTCAAAACGGGTTTTCTGGGTGGAGTTTGCAGCGATTTGTTGGTCGTTGTGGACCACTAGAAACAAGTTTACCATTGACCACATTTTCCCGGCTAATCTTGTTGATCGCTTATTTAAAACTGGCGTATTCTTGCAGCAGTGGAGATCATTGACTAGAGATGCTGATCACGAGGCCTTCAATATTATGTCGTCCAAGATTCGGGCTACGGCTTCTTCCCTGGCGCGCAGACAACGTGAAGCTTCTTAGACCCTGGCGACACCTTCTACTCTTCCTATCTCTAGCCTGCGTGCCATGTTTGGCTTGATAGCCATATATCAGAACTTCTTTGCTTTCGTCTGTCATGTGTCTGTGGTTGCTTGGTTTGCTGGTTGTGCTACTCTGCCTGGTGGCTTTATTTATAAAGTCGGGCGTATGCCTTTCATCTAAAAAATAAATAAACAACACGAAAAATAACTTGAACAAATACCCTGTTGAAGAGAAAATGGGGAGAAATTCCGTAACATCATCTAACTAATGCAGCAGTTGCATCCCCGGTTGGCCCGCAAACAGCACAAGCATATCGTGTGCTTCCATTGCCATAGAAATAGCCAAGCAGATCAAACAATACAGCTAAGCTACACACCGGTAAGCAAGCACGGTCCAGAGAACGAACCTGGGCCTTGTAGGAGGTAAGGGTGAGGTCGGTGGAGGAGGACCAGAGCCAGATAGTGCAAGTGACAAGCGCCGCCACGGCGACCAACAGTCGCGCCGGCGCGCGGCGGCGGCGGAGGGACGCCTCTCCAGGACCCCTACCGGAGAGATCACCGAAAAATTCAGCAAAAAATTGAAACGATAAGGGCATATGGCGAGGGAAAGCGGTGCTCACCTGCGCATTGGGGCGGGGTTAGGTTTCGGAAACAGATGGGAGATTGGGCACGATATGCGCTAAGATCTGGGAATCGGAGGCCTGGGAGGGAGTGGGAATTGAGCCTGTGTCCTGCGCGCGCGGGTAGGTGAAACGTGGGATGTGAGGTTTTGTTTAGCGGCCCTTTTCTCTTTTTTTCATTTTTTTTTCCGAAATGGAAAAGCGGCATTTTTTCCTAAAACCGATCACTAGTTGAGTTGCATGTACGCCACTTGTCGCAACCTACGAGGTTTTTTTTTCGTCGGAAACACTAATGCCCACACGTGTGGGCGTTAGCCAACTCGCACACACGCCTCGATCGCCGTCCAGTGCCTTTTGCACGTAGGACAGCTCGTGTGTGTGGCGTGTGATACGTCTTAAATGTATATATAATTTTTGATTGTTCCATGCTATTATATTATCTGTTTTGGATGTTTAATGGGCTTTGTTATGCACTTTTATATTATTTTTAGGACTAACCTATTAACCGAAGTCCCAATGCAATTTGCTGGGTTTTTTTCCTATTTCAGTGTTTCGCGGTCCTACGTGGAGATCAATAGTTATTAGTATGGCTTCTTCTCTCTCTTTGAATCTCAAAACAAAGTTCTCCTCGATTATCTTAGAGATCTATTTGATGTAAAAAAATTTGCGGTGTGTTTGTCGACATCCGATGAATTGTGGGTTTACAATCAAGATTATCTATGAACAATATTTGATTCTTCTCTGAATTCTTTTATGCATGATTTAGTATCTTTGCAAGTCTCTTCGAATTATCAGTTTGGTTTGGCCTAGTAGATTGATCTTTCTTGCAATGGGAGAAGTGCTTTAGCTTTGCGTTCAATCTTGCGGTGTCATTTTCCAGTGACAGCAGGGGCAGCAAGGCACGTATTGTATTTTTGCCATCGAGGATAAAAACATGGGGTTTATATCATATTTCTTGAGTTTATCCCTCTACATCATGTCATCTTGCCTAATGCGTTAGTCTGTTCTTGTGAATTTAATACTCTAGATGCATGTTGGATAGCGGTCGATATGTGGAGTAATAGTGGTAGATGCAGAATCGTTCGGTCTACTTGTCACGGACGCGATGCCTATATACACATGCCTAGATATTCTCATAACTATGCGCTTTTCTATCAATTGCTCGACAGTAATTTGTTCACCCACCGTAAATTATGCTATCTTGAGAGAAGCCACTAGTGAAACCTATGGTCCCTGGGTCTATCTTCCATCATATTAATCTCCCGTAGCGTGCTATTTCTGCCGCTTTTTATTTTACAATCTTTACTTTTCAATCTATACACAAAAATACCAAAAATATTTATCTTATTATCTTTAATAGATCTCACTTTTGCAAGTGACCGTGAAGGGACTGACAACCCCTTTATCGCGTTGGTTGCAAGGTTCTTGATTGTTTGCAGGTACGAGGGACTTGCGTGTAGTCTCCTACTGGATTGATACCTTGGTTCTCAAAAACTGAGGGAAATACTTACGCTACTTTCTTTGCATCACCCTTTCCTCTTCAAGGAAAACCAACGCATGCTCAAGAGGTAGCAAGAAGGATTTACGGCGCCGTTCTTAGGGAGATCTACGCACAAGTCAAGACATACCAAGTACCCATCACAAACTCCTATCCTTCGCATTACATTATTTGCCATTTGCCTCTCGTTTTCCTCTCCTCCACTTCACCTTTGACGTTTTATTCGCCCTCTTTTTCATTCGCCTCTTTTTACTTGCTTCTTGTGTGCTTGTGTGTTGGATTGTTTGTCACGATGGCTCAAGACAATACTAAATTGTGTGATTTTTCCAATACCAACAACAATGATTTTCTTAGCACTTCGATTGCTCCTATTACCGATCTTTGAATCTTGTGAAATTAATGCTGCTTTCTTTGAATCTTGTCATGAAAGATCAATTCTCTGGCCTCCTAGTGAAGATGCCGCTACACATCTAAACAACTTTGTTGATTTGTGTGATATGCAAAAGAAGAAAGATGTGGATAATGATATTGTTAAATTGAAGCTATTTCCGTTTTCACTTAGAGATCGTGCTAAAACTTAGTTTTCGTCTTTGCTTAAAAATAGTATTGATTAATGGAATAAGTACAAAGATGCTTTTATCTCTAAGTATTTTCCTCCTGCTAAGATCATCTCTCTTAGAAACGATATTATGAATTTTAAGCAACTTGATCATGAGCATGTTGCACAAGCTTGGGAAAGGATGAAATTAATGATACGTAATTGCCCTACTCATGGATTGAATTTATGGCTGATCATACAAAAAATTTATGTTGGACTGAATTTTGCTTCTACAAATATTTTAGATTCGGCCGCAGGAGGCACTTTTATGGAAATCACTTTAGGAGAAGCTACTAAACTCCTAGATGATATTATGGTTAATTATTCTCAATGGCACACCGAAAGATCTACTAGTAAAAAGGTTCATGCAATAGAAGAAATTAATGTTTTAAGTGGAAAGATGGATGAACTTATGAAATTGTTTGCTAATAAGAGTGTTTCTTCTGATCCTAATGATATGCCTTTTGTTAGGAAGATATGCAACTTGTATTACTAGGGAGGCCAAAGCCATCATATATATGTACAAGAGGGTGCCAAAAGTCTAGGATACAAAAGGCCAAAGGTCATCACCAATATAACTCTAGCACCCCCCCCCCCCAAACTCATGGTGGATCTACAACACAGAGTTTGGAGAGGTGAAATCTATGTTGTGCTCTAGTCTGGGCCTTCGTGAAGAAGTCCGCTAACTGTAACTCGGAGGCACATACTGAAGAGCAACAACATGATCCTGCACGGCAGCACGCACATAAAAAGCATCAACACCAATATGCTTGGTAAGCTCATGCTTCACGGGGGCCCGCGCAATACTAATAGCGCTTGTACTGTCGGACAAGAGGGTGGTAGATGTAGTAACAGAAATACCAAAGTCCTCCAGTAACCATCGTAGCAAAGTTACCTCTGCCGTCAGAAGAGCCATAGCTCTCAACTCGGCCTTTGCACTCGAACGGGACACTGCAATCTGTTTCTTTGTCTTCCAAGCAATGAGAGAACCACCAAGAAAAACATAGTAAGCAGAAAGTGAACGGCGATCCAAAGAATCACTAGCCCACGTAGCATCCGAATAGGCCTGAAGCTGTAGCAAGCTGGAACGGGGAAAAACAGATGATGAGAGATCGTGCCACGAAGATATCACAGAACACGAAGAAGGTGACTATAGTGAACTGAAGTGGGAGCGGAAACAAAGCGACTCGAGAATATGAGCAGGTAGGAGATATCCGGACGAGTAACAACAAGATAGACAAGGCTCCCAACAAGATGACGATAACGCGTCGGATCAGACAAGGGCTCACCATCAGAAGCACGAAGGTGAACATTAAGCTCCATAGGAGTCTCAACGGTGCGGTCATCACTAAGAGCCGCATGAGAAAGAAGATCCTGGATGTACTTTTCTTGGGAAATAAAAAAGGCATCAGAGGTGGAAGAAATCTCAATCCCAAGAAAGTAGCAAAGAGGACCAAGATCAGACATAAGAAACTGTTCATTAAGACGTGCTTTGACAAAGGAAATGTACTCGAGTAGTCGTCACGGTGATGATCATGTCATCAACATATAGAAGAAGAAGAGTCCTACCATGAGCAGAAAGGTGGACAAACAACGCTGGATCATGAGCACTAGGTGAAAAACCAGCGGCAGTAACCACAGAGGCGAAGCGCTCAAACCAAGCACGAGGGGCTTGCTTAAGGCCATAGAGAGAGCGACGAAGACGACAAACCATGCCATCAGGAACAGAATACCCAGGTGGTGGATGCATATAAACCTCCTCGTGCAACTCACCATTTAGAAAGGCATTCTTCACATCAAGATGAGACACAAACCAATGGCGAACAGATGCCACGACGAGAAGTGTGCGGATAGTGGTTATATGGGCCACAGGAGCAAAAGTCTCGTCGTAATCACGACCATGCTCCTGTTGAAAGCCACGAGCCACAAGACGAGCTTTATAACACTCAAGAAAACCATCAGAGCGAGTCTTAATCTTATAGACCCACTTACAAGTGATGGGACGAACACGTGGAGGAAGAGAAACCAGATCCCACATGCCGTTGCGCTCAAGGGCAGCAATCTCCTCTGCCATCGCAAGCTGCCATTAAGGATGAACAATGGCATCGCGATAAGAAGTCGGCTCAAGAACGGCCGAAAGACCATAGCGAGAAGGAGAATATCGATCAGGGGGCGGACAAGGACGAGAACAAAGACCATAAGTCAGCTGACAAGGGGGAGACAACACACCAGAGGTAGAGGGTACATCAGTAGACTCATCCACAACACGTCGACGACGAGTATAATGGAAAGGAAAGGAGGGAAGAGGTGGAATCACTGGAGGTGGAGACAGGGAATGTATCGGTGATGAAGGTGGAGAAGGGGAAGGTATCAGTGATGAAGGTGGAGAGTCATGCGATGAGGGAGGTGAAGAAATCATAGGAGAGGACGGTGTCGGAACTGCAACAACGGGACGAGGAGTAGGAATACTGGGTAAAGAGGGAGGTGTATCAGGAAACATAAGAAAGGAGATGCCCTCGATGGAAAAGGTCGAGGATGATGGACGTGGGTAGAAGGGATGAGACTCATCAAAAGTCACATCCCGGGAAATGCACATCCGACGGCCAACAGGATCCCAACACTGATAGCCCTTATGCTCATCACTGTATCCAAGAAAGACACACTCAACGGGACGGTCGGTTTGGTGCGTTCCACGAGGCAAGTAAAACATAGCAAGCGCAACCAAACGAACGAAGTGCCGAATAATCAGGAGAATGACCAAAAAGACGCTCGAGAGGAATACCACCCTGTAGAGCAGCAGATGGCTGAATGTTGATGAGATAGGCGGAAGTGGTAACAACCTCAACCCAGAAGTGGGGTGGAAGAGAGGCGGCGATCATCATTGCGCGTGTCATCTCAAGAAGGTGACGGTGCTTGTGCTCAGCCACACCATTCTGAGCATGAGCACCAGGGCAAGAGAACTGAGGAAGAGTACCTTGCTCAGCAAGGAATCCTCGTAGCGCATGGGAGATATACTCACCAGCTGAATCTGCACGAAACACACGAATAGAAGTGGAAAACTGGGCATGAACCATGGCAGCAAATTTTTTGTATATAGATAAGACCTCACTACGAGAGGACATGAAATAGATCCAAGTATACCGAGAAAAATCATCTATAAAGATAATATAGTAGCGATGTCCCCCTTTCGAAGCGAAGGGAGCTGGACCCCAAACATCAGAGTGAACAAGATCAAAAGGGCACTCGGACATGGACTCACTGTGAGGATATGGTAGCTGAATATGCTTACCAAGCCTACAACCCAAACAATCCAATGAAGCATTACCGGAGACAGACCCTAGAACACCGCTATGAACCAAGGATGAGAGACGTGAACCACATAAATGGCCAAGACGATGATGCCACTGTTGAAAAGAGCTGGTGGATGCAAAGCAATTTGTGAGGATCAAGCGATGGCAAGCGTGGAGGGAAGACGAAGCCAGTCAAGCTCCCAGAGACCATCAGAGCGTCGAGGGCCAACACCAAGCAGAGCGCCCGTGCGACGATCCTGAATAGAACACGAATCAAAGTCGAGAATGACCCTACAACTAGAGTCAACAATCTGACCACCAGATATGAGCTGCATGGTAAGTCGAGGAACATGAGCTACAGAGGAGACATGAAATGAAGAAGTGCTAAGAGTGCCTCGACTAGCTACAGGGAGGGGAGTGCCATCAGCCGTAAGAACACGATCAGGAGACTCAACAGGTCGAACAGAGGTCAAAGTGGAAGAATCATAAGTCATATGAAAAGAAGCTCCAGTATCAAGAATCCATGGGGATGTACCTGAATGAGTAGGTGGTGGTTTCTCAGTGCCAGAAGAATCAGTCATGGAATCTGCAGAACCTGTCGGTGGAGAATCCCAAGCAGCAAGCAGGCATTGAAGCAGCACAATCTCATGTGCAGACAAGGACACGGCAGAAGAGGTCGAGGTAGTAACACCTGCCGTCGATGAGCAGTCGCCATCACCCATGGAAGCCACTGGGGGAGTCGACGTAGAGTGGACACCGCTGCACGTGGAAGCCGCAAGAGGAGTCGATGAATAGCGACCAACACAGCTTGCTGAAGACGTCATAGAAGACAACGTCACAGACGGACGAGCACCAAGCACTGAGCGACGACGTATGCGCGAGACTGGGTCCATGTAGGGAACCCCGTGGAATATCACGTGGCGGTGTGGGATGGCGACATAGCTCGATGACATCAAAGACATGGTGCTCCTTTTTTTCTCGCTCTCTCTCTCTCTTTTCTTTTTGTCTCTTTTTTCCTCTCTTTTTTGTAGCGGTGACTAACAAGTCGGTCCTCGGCCGAGCCAATTCAGCCAAATAGCACGTTGGCCCACGAGCAACCCAATCAAGTAGACACGCATGCAGCAGCTAGCAATCCATGCGAACAGGCACGTAGCATATACACCCGTGAGGAAACGGGTTGACCCTTGACCCGAGGAGAGGAACCGACGGGGCGGCAACATCCTGTAGGATTGACTCTAGATGGCCAGCTTGATCTGGAGTAGCAGCGGCCGGATAATCGTGCGGTGGATGCGGCGGACGGAGGGTCACCGTGACTGGAGCTTGTAGGGGAGGCGGATCCGCGCTGGACTTCAAAGCCGGCGTAGAGGCAAGCGGCCGAGATAGCAGGGCGGCATGGATGTGCAGCAGGTGGAGGTGGTGCAGCAGGTCGAGGGGGTCCAGTCGGTTGAGAATCTTGCGATGGCCAGAAGGAAGTAGCGGACCAGTACATGATCGCTGCACTGAGATCTAGACGGGAGGTCGGAGAAGGGGAACCGGCACTGGGAAGCGATGGCGACCGAGCGTCATGCCAAGCCGGAGAAGATCGGAGAAGCCGGCCTGAAAGAAGACAGCGGCAGCGGTAGTACTAGATGGATCCAGCACGAGTTGCAATCGTGCAGAAAAAAGGACCTAAGCTCGATACCATGTTAGGAAGATATGCAACTTGTATTACTAGGGAGGCCAAAGCCATCATATGTACAAGAGGATGCCAAAAGGCTAGGATACAAAAGGCCAAAGGTCATCACCAATATAACTTTAACACTTTGTCTACTTTGATTGAGAATAATAATGAATCTATGTATGTGAATTTTGTTGGTAGGAACAATTTTGGTAACAACGCATATAGAGGAAACTTTAATTTTAGGCCATTTCCTACTAATTCCTCTAATAATTATGGTAATTCCTACAACAACTTATGAATGTTTTAATAAGATGCCCTCTGATTTTGAGACTAGTGCTAAATAATTTATGATTTCGCAAAAGAATTTCAATGCTTTGTTTGAAGAAAAATTGCCTAAGATTAATGAGTTGGCTAGGAACGTGGATAGAATTTCTCTTGATGTTGATTCTTTGAAACTTAGATCTATTCCACCTAAGCATTATATCAATGAGTCTCTCAAATCTATGAGAATTTCCATTGATGAGTGCAAAGAAAGAACCGCTAGGATGCGTGCTAAAAAAGATTGCTTTTATGAAAGTGTGTTCTTCTACTTTTCATGACAATAAGGATGAAGATCTAAAAGTGGTTGATGTGTCACCTATTAAATCCTTGTTTTGCAATATGAATCTTGGTAATGATGGGACTGGAGATGAGTCAACTTTAGTTAAAAGGCGTCCCAATGATTCAGAGTTTTTAGATCTTGATGCAAAAATTGGTAAAAGTGGGATTGAAGAGGTCAAAACTTTACATAGCAACAAACCCACTATTTTGGATTTCAAGGAATTCAATTATGATAATTGTTCTTTGATAGATTGTATTTCCTTGTTGCAATCCCTGTTAAATTCTCCTCATGCTTATGATCAAAATAAAGCTTTTACTAAACATATCCTTGATGCTTTAATGCAATCTTATGAAGAAAAGCTTGAATTAGAAGTCTCTATCCCTAGAAAACTTTATGATGAGTGGGAACCTACTATTAAAATTAATATTAAAGATCATGAATGCTATGCTTTATGTGATTTGGGTGCTAGTGTTTCCACGATTCCAAAAACTTTGTGTGATTTGTTAGGTTTCAGTGAATTTGATGATTGTTCTTTAAATTTGCATCTTGCGGATTCCACCATTAGGAAACCTATGGGAAGGATTAATGATGTTCTTATTGTTGCAAATAGGAATTATGTGCCCGTAGATTTCATTGTTCTTGATATAGATTGCAATCCTACATGTCTTATTATTCTTGGTAGACCTTTCCTTAGAACGATTGGTGCAAGTATTGATATGAAAGAAGGAAATATTAGATTCCAATTTCCATTCAGGAAAGATATGAAACACTTTCCTAGGAAGAAAAATAAATTACCTTGTGAATCTATTATGAGAGACACTTATGGATTGCATACCAAAGATGATAATACCTAGATCTATTCTTGCTTTTATGCCTAGCTAGGGGCGTTAAACGATAGCGCTTGTTGGGAGGCAACCCAATTTTATTTTTGTTTCTTGCTTTTTTGCTTCTGTTTAGTAATAAATAATTCATCTAGCCTCTGTTTAGATGTGTTTTTATGTTTTAATTAGTGTTTGTGCCAAGTAGAACCAATAGGATCTTCTTGGGTGATAATTATTTGATCTTGCTGAAAAAGACAGAAACTTTGCGCTCACGAAAATAATTGTTAAAATTCACCAGAACGTGATAAAATACCAATTCTTTTTGCAGTAGACCAATATACAAATTATCCAGGTTGTCCTAGTTTTTCAGAATTTTTGGAGTTCCAGAAGTATTCGAACAAATCAGATTGCTATAGACTGTTCTGTTTTTGATAGATTCTGTTTTTCGTGTGTTGTTTGCTTATTTTAATGAATATATGGCTAGTATCGGGGGGTATGAACCATAGAGAAGTTGGAATACAGTAGGTTTAGCACCAATATAAATAAAGAATGAGTTCATTATAGTACCTTATTGTGGCGGTTTGTTTTATTTCGCTAACGAAGCTGATGAGATTTTTCTGTTGAGTTTCGTGTTGTGAAGTTTTCAAGTTTTTGGGTAAAGATTTGATGGATTATGGAATAAGGAGTGGCAAGAGCCTAAGCTTGGGGATGCCCAAGGCACCCCAAAGGTAGAATTCAAGGACAACCAAAAACCTAAGCTTGGGGATGCCCCGGAAGGCATCCCCTCTTTCGTCTTCGTCTATCGGTAACTTTACTTGAGGCTATATTTTTATTCACCACATGATATGTGTTTTGCTTGGAGCGTCTTGTATGATTTGAGTATTTGATTTTTAGTTTACCACAATCATCCTTGCTGTACATACCTTTTGGAGAGACACACATGAATCGTAATTTATTAGAATACTCTATGTGTTTCACTTATATCTTTTGAGCTAAATAATTTTTGCTCTAGTGCTTCACTTATAGAGCACGGTGGTGGTTTTATTTTATAGAAATTATTGATCTCTCATGCTTCACTTATATTATTTTGAGAGTCCTTTAGAACAACATGGTAATTTGCTTTGGCTATAAAGTCAGTCCTAATATGATGAACATCCAAGATAGGTATAATAAAAACTATCATATAAAGTGCATCGAATGCTATGAGAAGTTTGATTCTTTATGATTGTTTTGAGATATGAAGATGGTGATATTAGAGTCATGCTAGTTGAGTAGTTGTGAATTTGAGAAATACCTGTTCTAAAATTTGTGATTCCCGTAGCATGCACGTATGGTGAACCGTTATGTGATGAAGTCGGAGCATGATTTATTTATTGATTGTCTTCCTTATGAGTGGCGGTCGGGGACGAGCGATGGTCTTTTCCTACCAATCTATCCCCTAGGATCATGCGTTTAGTACTTCGTTTCGATAACTAATAGATTTTTGCAATAAGTATGTGAGTTCTTTATGACTAATGTTGAGTCCATGGATTATACGCACTCTCACCCTTCCACCATTGCTAGCCTCTCTAATACCGCGCGTCTTTCACCGGTATCATACACCCACCATATACCTTCCTCAAAACAGCCACCATACCTACCTATTATGGCATCTCCATAGCCATTTCGAGATATATTGCCATGCAACTTACCACCATTCCGTTTGTTATGACACATTTTATCATTGTCATATTGCTTTGCATGATCATGTAGTTGACATCGTATTTGTGGCAAAGCCACCCTTATAATTCTTTCATACATGTCACTCTTGATTCACTGCATATCCCGGTACATCGCCAGAGGCATTCACATAGAGTCATATTTTGTTCTAAGTATTGAGTTGTAATTTTTGAGTTGTAAGTAAATAAAAGTGTGATGATCATCATTATCAGAGCATTGTCCCAAGTGAGGAAAGGATGATGGAGACTATGATTCCCCCATAAGTCGGGATGAGACTCCGGACGAAAAAAGGAAAAAAAGAGGCCATAAAAAAAGAGAAAAGGCCCAAATGAAAAAAGAGAGAAGGGACAATGTTACTATCCTTACCACACTTGTGCTTCAAAGTAGCACCGTGATCTTCATGATAGAGAGTCTCCTATGTTGTCACTTTCATATACTAGTAGGAATCCTTCATTATAGAACTTGGCTTGTATATTCCAATGATGGGCTTCCTCAAAATGCCCTAGGTCTTCGTGAGCAAGCGAGTTGGATGCAAACCCACTTAGTTTCTTTTGTTGAGCTTTCATACACTTATAGCCCTAGTGCATCCGTTGCATGGCAATCCCTACCCACTCACATTGATATTTATTGATGGGCATCTCCATAGCCCGTTGATACGCCTAGTTGATGTGAGACTATCTTCTCCTTTTTGTCTTCTCCACAACCACCATTCTATTTCATATATAGTGCTATGTCCATGGCTCACGCTCTTATATTGCTTGAATATTGAAAAAGTTTGAGAACATAAAAAGTATGAAACAATTGCTTGGCTTGTCATCGGGGTTGTGCATGATTAAAATATTTTGTGTGATGAAGATAGAGCATAGCCAGACTATATGATTTTGTAGGGATAACTTTCTTTGGCCATGTTATTTTGAGAAGACATGATTGCTTTGTTAGTATGCTTGAAGTATTATTATTTTTATGTCAATATTAAACTTTTGTCTTGAATCTTTCAGATCTGAACATTCATGCCACAATAAAGAGAATTACTTAGAAAATTATGTTAGGTAGCATTCCACATCAAAAATTCTGTTTTTATCATTTACCTACTCGAGGACGAGCAAGAATTAAGCTTGGGGATGCTTGATACGTCTCCAACGTATCTATAATTTTTTATTGTTCCATGCTATTATATTATCTATTTTGGATGTTTAATGGGCTTTGTAATGCACTTTTATATTATTTTTGGGACTAACCTATTAACCGAAGGCCCGGTGCAAATTGCTGTTTTTTTTGCCCATTTCAGTGTTTCGCAGAAAAGGAATATCAAACGGAGTCCAAATGGAATGAAACCTTCGGGAGAGTTATTTAAACCATTAAAGAGGCTAGCCAACTCGCGTGGAGGAGGCTCCCCCGATTTGCATCCTTCCTGGCCGTTCGATCCTGGTCAACGAGGTCCTTTTTTCCATGCTGCCCGTTCGATTGTCGCTGGAAAACGTCGGTGTCGTTTTGACCGCACGGTGAATTGTGGACGGGGAATGACCCGTGGGCTCAGCCGGGATCCGATTGGCTGGGTTTCCCTTTTTTGGGTGCGCGGGCAGCCTCTCTTGCCGCGCCGCGTGCGCACGTCGTGGGCGCTGCGCTGTTCCTGATTCCTGCTCGGCCTCTTGTTCGTGTGTTGATGCAACTGCAAGTGGGTCTACCTGCTGCTTGGTCCCACACGCCGGTCTGATGACTGTGCCTTTTTCGTGTGAGCATTGCCTCCCGCGTCGCATCGCGTCCTGGGTCAAAAGTGCGTTGCCCGCATCGCGCGTTATGGCCTTATGGGGAGCAGTTGCGCAGGGATGGGTCGATGCGTGTGTATCCGGCTTATACACCCGCGTCTGCCCTATAATGATGACGGGTGGGCCGAAGCTGCTCCTGGTCCCATTCGTCGGTGGCCCTGGCTGAGCGTGTCGTCGCGGTTGGGATTCGCCCGTGCGCCGCGCTCGCCCTGCGGAATGTGCAAAAGGGTCAAAACCCTAGCCGTCGGCCAGCTTCGCCCGACCTCCGCCTCGTCTCCTCCTGCTCCCTCCTCTCCCACGCCGCCGCCCTCGAGCCGCGCCACCTCCACCTCGTCTCTCCCCGATCCCTCCTCTCCAACGCTGCCGTCCCCAACGGCCGGACCGTGCAGGGACGCCATCGACACGTCGGGGATACGCAGCGACGGAGCTCACCGGCACGTGAAACCCACTCCTAACCCTATTCGCTCGAGTGATAAGAGCAGGCAACAGATTGGATCGAGGGCGCCTTGCACGGCATCGCCGCCATCGCCACTGGATTCGCTAGCCGCTGCGTGGAGTCGCCTGCCGCCGCCTCAGTCACCTCCGTCGCCGCCATGAAGTCGGCTCAACCATTGCCGCTAGGAATCTGTCCCGCAAGGTAACTTCCTCCAAATCCCTCCTCTCCACTGGTCCCACTGCCTCGCTTGATGCGTGTGTGTTGTAAAGTTAGCCATGATCTCCTACTTTTACAGGTACCATACGCCTCCCTTCCGATCTTCAGATCTCCATATTTGGTGAATGTTGTGTTTTGGTTTCGTCAGATTACTATCTGTATTTGGGGATTAGCTACGAATTGATGTTTTTAGTTCGAGCGTGGAATGGATACTCGACAATGGTGATTTAGATCTTTTTGTAGAACAAAATGATTAACTCAGTCTATTTCTGAAGAACTGCAGTGTAGATGATATATGTATGAACGATTGTAACACTGAAAATGGAATTTTTTTTAGTATGTTGTAATGATGGTCGGTGGGGTGTGACTTTTTTATGGCATTGCCCAGTGCAGTTTTTTTATGGCATTGCCCATGTTCCAAGATTTGTTTTTTTTGTGTTGCTATCTGCAAGAAAATTCCTAGGGATTTGATTGATGGAGGCATCACTATTTGGCGCTGGGTTATCCATTTTTGCAGCACCAGCAATGTTGTTTTTGTTTGGAATGGCCAACTCTCAATTTCTAAATTAGCTATACTATACTTCTTGTCAGGTTACATTATCTTGCTTGGTTTTCAGTCTATATGTAGCACAAAAATAGGTGACATGGTTGCTTTGTTGGTTACACTAAGGAACACCACCATAAGGAAAAGGGCATTGCACTTCTTTGTTTATATTTGGTATGTTCTTATTCGGTTTGCTGTAGTACTTAATTGCTACACCATTTCAAGTTTCTTGCTGTTTGCTTCGTGCTGTTTCATTGTATTCAGTTATGATATATTTTTCAACTATACAAGCACTTGGGGAAGTCAGGAAAACTGAACCAAAGACAAACACTTTTACTGGTGATGTCGAGGCTTTTTTTAACTGAGATGTGAAAGATGCATCTTATCCCTTGAGATATATTGCCTTTAATTTCTTGATTTTTTCCCTGACATGCATATATAAAGCCAGATATGCATGGTTCATCATACACATTACTGTCAATTATCCATTGGACTCTTTTGTCCATAGAGGTGATTTTGTTTGGACCATTAGTCTAGGTAGTGACATTTTGATCGATAAGGCACAAGTTTAGTTTCTTTTTCACTCGGGCTACACTAAAGTAAGCATCAATGTCAGTGAAAAGAAGGCATACAAATCATGAAGTTTTTGCCTTGGCTGTGTGCGTGTGCCTCGTTTAGTTGTCACTTATTTATTTCTAGGAAGTTATTCAATTCTCATCGAGCTTTCCTTATGCTTTCCTTACTAAAGAAGAAATTTAAATACGCAATATTTTTAATATCTGAGGAGGCGAGAGGAGATGAAAAAGGGATGTAAGGTCGTACTTTGGTGCGTCTCTGGCCAATGATGTCTGGATCCATCTGACGCTCTTCCAAGCAGAGCAGTGCAGATTTGCTGACTGGTACAACAGCTAAACCTTAGCTACTCTAGCTTCTTTTTACATCTCTTAGTATCAAGAAATAAGTAGGTTACATTATATGCTTCAAGATTGCAGCAGGCACAAAATGCTTGGCTAACCAGCCGGTTAATTGAGTTGTGCCTATGAAGGGTCAGTAGAGTAGTTGTTTTTTTCTAAAATAAATGAGGATTAGTTTGGTTGCCATGTGACGGTAAGGCCAAAATGGTGGTACTGAAAAGTGGTTCTGTAATGGTCATATGTGTTCTGGAGTTGGAACTTGATTCTTTTTGAGTTGGAGTGGCTAGGTTGTCTATATGTATTGCATTATTTTTCTATGGTGTACTACTCTTTCTAATTATTTTTTTAAAGTTCAATATTTAAGTTTACGGCATTATTCTGCCGCTTACTGTTCTTTCTACATCATACTGTTAATATCTTATGCTTTTCAACATTACACGGTTAAAACCTTCTATATAAGATCTTACGCTTTCAACATCTGCTCATGGCGCTGTATGTATTCTTCTATGAACTGTTTACATCATAGAGAGTTGTGGTACTGACATTTGTACGATTCCTTTTAACTGATGTTGGTTGCTCATACTGACAAAAGGTGCGCGTTAACAAATGATTGCAGAGCAGTGGAGAAACATGTTTCTATGAATGTGCCAAAACTGTTGGATTTAACTACAGGTATTGCACTATTATTCTACAGGTATTGCTGTATTGCATTATCCAACTATAAATCTGTTCCGTGTAAATCTGATGGAAGATTGGGCCATTTAATTTGAACCAAAAAGGTTAGTATGCTCTCAGTTGCTTGAATCTGTCAAGACCTGAAAATTAGATATACTTTGAAAGCTTGATATATGAGTAGGAGATAGTTGATAAAGGTGTACCTGTTGCAGGAGATTATTAGTTGATTACCTGCTTCTATGTAGTGAACAAATGAATAAGCAGTTTTAGTTGATGAAGGTGTAGACAACGCACCTTTTTGCTTCATTTTTTTGTTTGTAAGTCAAAGATGTTTAGCCTTTCCTGAATATCTTGATTGTAAACAGTCTTGATGCAATTTTTTGGACCATCCAGTCTGTTTTGTTCATGCAGTTCATGGTACCACATCTGCAGGCTACATCTTTTGTAGATTTGGCTACCACATTATATGATGATGTTTAACTTTGCTCAGTCAAAGTTTCACTAAAAATTTGAATTGAACATCTTTTTGTAGACATACAAAAATGGTCAGCATTTTCTACATCACCCTGACATCCAATTCAAACTATATTCTGTGCCTAAACTGTTGCGTCCCTATGAGATCATGGGGTAGCTCAGACATGAGACGGTGTCCAGTGCGCAGTTGGGTGCATTATTTGGTGACATCCAGTGCTAACTGTTTTTTCAAGGCCAGAGGAGTGAGGGTGAGTAATGTGGCATCAGCCTACTCCGGACCTGCGTATTATACTCCCTCCTATCCAAATTAAGTGTCGTGGTTTTATTTCAAAAACCACGACACTTAGTTTGGATGGACCTGTAACATCCCAAATTTTCAATTTGGAATGTTATACATTAGATCATCAATGCATATCATATTTTATTTGCTTTGGGTTTTGATCCTAGAAATTCTACGCAACTCAAGGACCCACGGAGAGAGTTGGGGATTTCGTTATTTTCATATTTGAGTTTTCTCAAATTTTGAGAATAGGATCATTTGATTTTAATTATTTTATCATCAATTATTTCTATTACAAAAATATGAGAGAGGGAATAAAATGACTTTCCCAAAATAAAGAAATATTGAGGATTTAATAATAAAATCAAATAAGATTTTATTTTGGAGTTTTTCGCCCTTTTATTTGAATTTAGGAAAAATATGGTTTTCCAAAATTGCATTTAGGCCCCAAATAAAGTTCACCTTGTCCGGCTTGATTTTAGAAGTCAGGGAAAATTTATTTGGGGATTTTTGGAGTCCTGTTAGTATTTCTTTTATTTGTTTTTCTCATGAAATATTTAAAAAAAAAAAGCATAAGCGACCTACGGGCCGTGTCCGGAAACCAGGACACTAGGCCCGATCGACCTATAAGCCTGACCACCCGGGCCGAAACCCTAGCCGCTTCGCCGCCCGCCCGCCTTGTCATGCCGCCATGTACAGCCGCCGCCTGGAGCCGCCACCCGCCGCCGCCTCGCCGGAGCCGCCACCGCGCCGCCCGTCGACCCGCCGCCCGAGGTGCCTCGTTTTCCGCGTCGCTGGTTTTTTCGAAAAACCGTTCGGTTTTTCCGTCGGTTTTTTGTCGGTTTTTTTAGTTTCCATTTCTTTATTAGATCGTTTTTCGGTTTAGGTTAATTAGCGAGTGTTCGCTCGTTCGTTCATTTTAACGAACGTATTCGTCGATTAGATCCAGTTAACGAACGTTCGTTCGTTAATCTGTTCGTCGTTTTTCTTTTTCTCGGATTTTTCCACGATTATTTCTGATCGCGATTTCTGATCCGATTTTCGTTTTAGTATAACTTTTCGCTCGTTTATCGGAATCAGGCGATTCAAGCGCCTGGAGTTTCGTCTCGAAACCCTCTATCCGTTTAACCAACTTAAACAAGTGTTTGCTTCTGTAAAAAATTGACTTAGATCCAGATTAGTAAGACGAAGCTGTTTTTTTTGCCATTTGACTTTCGTTGCTTCGTTCGATTCGATTCTTTTTGCAAACCAGAGTTCTTAAGTTGTTCTGGTTAGATCTTTTATTTGGGTTTTACCCGTGCATTAGATGAGTACTTATTGTATGCTTGTTTGTTTGTCTGCGATAGAATACCCGGAGTGCGCCGCCTGTTACTTCGAGTCTCTAGGTTTCGCGGATCATCAGCAAGGCAAGTAACACTTTGATCATACCTTTTCTAATACCCAGTTTTATTGCATTAGATCAATCCTCAAACATTGCATGATTAGGATCTAATTAAATTGTGGGATGGGAAGTAGTTGAGGTAGTACCTATTACCTGTTGTATTGTCAAACCTTTGGGAGTTACTTCTACGTTTGCTTATATTGCCATGCTATGCTAGTAGACGTGGATTGGTTGAGTGTATTCATGACAGATGTGAGATTGTTAATTAAGGGATTATCTAAGGTGGCAACTTAAACACACATCTGGTGGATTGAGGTACAGGTATTCCAGGATTGCCTGTTGTTTTTCTTTATGGACCGCCACCCAGGCCCAAAGGTATCATGAGATTATTCATACTAGAAACTTCCGTGTGCAGCCACAATCCATTATGGGCTCTGGCATAGTTGATTAAGTCGTGCGAACTCTTACAGGGTAGACTAGCAGATGTAGGGGAAAGTAGGTGTACCGGTCTATCCATAGTAAGGTGCTAGCGCTTCTGAAAGACTATGTCTCGGTCATCCGTTTCTCAAACATCATGTAGTGCGAGAAAATCCAACGGAGGCGATCGAGTATTGTGGGGAGAAGTGCGCAAACCTCTGCTGAGTGTATAAACTAGTCATGGTTAGCCGTGTCCCCGGTTATGGACGTTTTGAGTATCTAGTACTTGGATATCATGTGAATCTCATCATGTTACTTTTAAATTAATATTGTTGGGTTTTAATGATGATCACTTTAATTGGGATTGAGGATGCTGTCAACCATTCTCAATGTTTAACAACCACCATGATAGTTAAATAAAATATATTCCTTTGAAGTAGGGAAAAACTGGCTTTACGCAAAAATGTAACCATAGAGCTTTGCACCAGCCATATATGCATGTAGTATAGGCTTATTCTTTCATTACTCTTTATGTGTTACATTGCCAGCATATTCCATGTGCTGACCCGTTTTCGGGCTGCAACGTTTCATGTTGCAGATTTTTCAAACGACGAGTAAGGTGCTTTTAGGTCGTGGTTCTATACTCAGTGACGCCGTTGGAGTTGATTGACTCGCTTATGTTCCAAGTCTTCCGTTGTTATCATTATTAGATGGCCTCAAGCCATATTTATATTAATAAGTTCTCTTTTGAGACATTCGATGTAATAAGTGTGTGATTGCTACTCATATAAATCCTTCAAGTACTGTGTGGTGTCAAGACATTCTTGATCCAGGATGACACTGAGCATAGAGATCGACTGCTTTGAGGTCCTGTCGCTACAAAGATGGTATCAGAGCACACGCTGACTGTAGGACATGGCCACTAAGCTAAAGCCCTAGATCACTACTCTTTCTCCTCATTTCTGACTCCTCATCTTTTCTATTCTTTTAGGATGGCGGATGCAAGGAACAAGTTCACACAACCGGATGAAGACACACCCTTTGGTTGTCACCTGAAGGAAGTCACTAGATATCTGAACATAGGAGTACCAAGCTTCACCGGGACCTACAACACCATTTTACCCGAAGAGGAGCTGGATGATTCAAGTTCAAATTCCAGAAGGACATTTGCACCTACCACGAGCCCATAGAGTTTTCCTTTGATGCACCAACTTGGAGTCTAGGAAAGAGTATGGCAGCCCACATCGCCATGGGACGATTGGAGAAGTTTACCACAACGATCTCAAGAATACTATCTACCAAATTTGTGGGCGCGAGATGAGCAATGGGAGATGATCAACACCGGGAGGGACAGATCAATCGCAGCTTATATCCAGAATTAAACCAAAGACATCCAACGCCAGAGAACCCGGATGTGCGCAGTACGAAGGATCTCTGAAGGCTATGACCAAGATCAAGGAGCTAGAAGAAGAACTCAAGGCTACACGTGAAGACTATATGGAGGAGATCGTCGCTCTAGTGAGACAGAACGACGACCTTAAGGAGAAGATTGAAGTATTCATGGGAGGTTCAACACCCAAAAGAGAAGATGACGAATCCACTTGCCCGGATAATTATATCATCATCGATGACACCGACTCGGATCCCGACGATAGTGATGATGACTATGTTGATGAAGCTGGAGCAGATATCATGGAGTCTTCATCGGAGCAATTTTTCTAGTTGACTACCATAACAGTAGTAGTGTTCCACCATGTACATAGCATAGTCCACGCACTTTTGCGATAGTTCTAGACCGTTTGTATGCTCTTGCTTGATTGAATGAAGTGATTTTGTGTGCATTTGTCTCATGTGCATTTGGGTAGTGTTTTCTCTTTAGACCTCATTCTATTCTTAACTCTCGTCTTTTCTATAAACCCTCAGATGCCTCCAAGACGTGACAATGGATTTGCTTTCCCACCGGACCTCACTCAGTTGATCCAGCAGCAGAATGCGTTGATGCAGTTGCTAGTCCGTAACTGTAACAACCACAACAACAACAACAACAACAACCCACCACCACCACCACCTGTTGATCATTTAACCCGTTTTCTTAGGCTGAATCCGCCGGTGTTTTCCAGTAGCACCGAGCCGATAGTGGCATATGATTGGCTCCGTAAGATAGGGAGGGAGTTGACCACTGCAGGATGTACAGATGGGGAAAAGGTGAAATTTGCCGCACATCACTTGAAGGACCCGCAACAAAGATGGTGGGAGAATTTTACAGCCCACTTACCTCATAGACACCGCCACATGGGATCGGGCCAAAGAAGCTTTCCGTACTGCCCATGTTTCAGCAGGAGCTATGGCCATGAAGAAGCGTGAGTTTCGCAACTTGTGCCAAGGAGGACGGACAGTTGGCTAGTATGTGGATGACTTTAGTAAGCTAGCATGTTATGCCCCAGATGACGTTGCTACGGATGCAGCCAAACAAGAGAAGTTTCTGGAAGGACTGAATGACGAGCTGAGTATGCAGTTGATGGTAGCAAGCTTCAATAACTACCAGGAGTTGGTAGATCGTGCTCTTATGATTTAGGGGAAGCAGAGTGCAGATTGAAAACCGCAAGAGGAAGTATGGACAGGGAAGTACAATTACGGAGCTCAGCAGAAGCCCGTCTTACCCCTAAACCGGAGTTCATTTTCAGCATACCCATGGAGGAGGTAGTTCGCACAACCATAATGGCCCCAAGAATGGTAATGGGAATGGAGGAAGCAACGCCGTAACTGCATTCACCCCATCAACCCCAGCCAAGAGAGATCTGAGTCAAGTCACCTGCTTTAAGTGTCAGAAGACCGGACATTATGCCAATGAATGTCTTGAAGGCCAGAATGACAATGGAAGCTCTGGAAAAAAGCCGAACCCTTTCAACAGGGGACAGGTGAACCACGTTAGCGTGGAGGAGGTTGAAGCTCAGCCTGATGCAGTAATAGGTAAGTTTTTGGTTAAGTCATTTACTGCACTCACTACTGGAATCTGGCACTTTGCCATCTACCATGGCAGATGGCAAAGGCATGTTCGGCGGATGGCAAAGGCTTTGCCATCTGCCAGCAGATGGCAAACAGTTCGTTTGAAACCCCACGCGATAAAAGGCTTCTTTGCCATCTGGCCGGCCGATGGCAAGAGCTCAGGCTTTGCCATCTGCTGGCAGATGGCAAAGCCTCTTAACGGGGTTAGGACCGTTAGAAGGCTAACGACATACTTTGCCATCTGCCAGCAGATGGAAAATTCCCAGTTTTCAGTAGTGACTCGTTCTTTTTGATACTGGTGCATCGCATTCATACATATCAAGGGGATTTGTGGATAAGTATTGCCTGCCCACTAGGATTCTTAAAACACCTATGCTAGTAAGCTCACCAGGAGAGGAGTATATGGCCAGTCAAGGATGTTTTCAAGTGCCATTAAGTATAGGAAGGCATATTTTCCCAACGGATTTAATTATTCTGGAATCACAAGGTTTGGACGTGATTCTCGGTATGGATTGGCTGTCGATGTATGGGGGAAACATTGATTGCGCCAGTAAGATAATTTTGCTTACGACGCCAGAAGGAAGAAGGATCAAGTATGTATCCCGGCATGCACCAAATAGGACACAAGTAAATTCCTTATCAGGAGTTGTGCAGGAGGAAGTACCAGTGGTAAAGGATTTCCACGACGTATTTCCGTAAGAGTTGCAGTATGCCACCGGATCGAGATATTGAGTTTTGATTGAGCTTTTGCCAGCACAGGCCAATATCGGCGACCATCTGTGATGCCCGCAAAGGATTTGGAGGAGATTAAGAAGCAGATTAAGGAGTTACTGGATAAAGGTTACATTCGCCCAAGTTCTTCGCCTTGGGGATCACTCCTAGTGGAAAAGAAGGATGGGTCGTTAAGAATGGTTGTTGATTATCATGGGTTGAACGAAGTAACGATCAAGAACAAGTACCCACTACCGATGATCAATGATCTGTTTGATCGGTTGCAAGGAGCTAAAGTGTTTTCCAAGATCGATTTGCAATCATGATACCATCAGTTGAAGATTCGAGAGCAGGATATACCTAAGACAACATTCACCACAAGATATGGGCTGTATGAGTATACCGTTATGTCATTTGGTCTGACTAACGCACCGCCTATTTTATGAACATGATGAACAAGGTGTTTATGGAGTTTTTGGATAAGTTAAATCGTAGTGTTCATTGCTGATATTTTGGTTTACTCGAAGAATGAAGAGGAACATAAGGAACATTTGCGATTGGTACTGGAGAAGCTCAGAGAACATCAGTTATATGCCAAGTTCAGCAAATGTGAGTTTTGGTTGAAGGAAGTAGGGTTTCTCGGACACGTTATATCTGGAGAAGGGATAGCGGTTGACCCCACAAAGGTTATCACTGTGACCAATTGGGAAGCACCAACAACAGTTGGAGAGATCCGGAGTTTCCTTGGACTCGTAGGATACTACCGGAGATTTATTGAGAATTTCTCCAAGATTGCAAAACCTCTGACGGAATTGTTGAAGAAGGATACCAAGTTCATATGGATTGAGGAGTGTGAGGCTAGTTTCCAGGAGTTGAAGAAATGTTTGGTTACCTCACCAGTGTTAATTCGGCCAGATCAGACTAAAGATTATGAGGTGTATTGCGACGCTTCACGTCGAGGACTTGGAGCAGTGCTCATGCAGGAGGTAAGAGTTGTTTCGTATGCTTCACGATAACTGAAACCTCACGAATTGAACTATGCCACGCATGATTTGGAATTAGCCGCCGTAGTGCATGCTTTGAAAACATGGAGACATTTTCTTATTGGAAACCATTGTGAGGTGTACACGGATCACAAGAGTTTGAAGTACATTTTTACGCAGAAGGAGTTAAACCTCGCATAAAGGAGATGGTTGGAGCTCATCAAGGATTATGATATGAGATTGCATTACCATCCGGAAAGGCTAATGTAGTAGCCGACGCATTGAGCCGTAAGAGCCATGTCAATACACTAATGACGGAGAAATACCAAAGGAGTTAGCCAAGGATCTTCGTGAGCTATGTTTGGAAATAGTTCCAGAGGCTATGTAGCAGCATTGGAGATTCAACAACTTTGATGGATAGAATCGGAGAAGCTCGGAGATCGACAAAGAGATTGCCTCTATAAAGGAGAAAATGAGCGAAGGAAAGGCTAAAGGATTTCGTGAGGATGAGCATGACACCCTATGGTTTGAAGACCGTGTTTATGTGCCGAATGACCCGGAGATCGGGAAGTTGATTCTGCAAGAGGCACATGATTCACCATATTCGATTCACCCAGGAAATACCAAGATGTATTTGGATTTGAAGGATACTTTCTGGTGGACCGGAATGAAGAAAGATATTGCGGAATATGTAGCGCTTTGTGATGTATGTCGAGAGTAAAGGCGAGCATCGAAGCCAGGGATTGTTACAGACCATTGCCGATACCCGAATGGAAGTGGGATAAACTAGGCATGGATTTTATCACGGGATTACCGGGACTCGTTCGTGCTATGACTCGATTTGGGTTATAGTTGATCGGTTGTGAAGGTAGCTCATTTCATCCCGGTAAAGACCACTTACACTAGTGCTAAGTTGGCAAAGATATACATGACCGAGGATTGTATGTTTACATGGAGTTCCTGTGAGTATCATATCCGATAGAGGAACCCAATTCACCTCAAAGTTCGGAATCGATTGCATGAAACTTTGGGTACCGAGCTAGAGTTTAGCATGCCTTTCCATCCGCATTACAGATGGATGCACCGAGAGAGTCAATCAGATTTTGGAGGATATCTTTGAGAGCTTGTGCACTAGATTATGGATCTAGTTGGGACGACAATTTGCCATATGCGGAATTCTCTTACAACAACGATTATCAATCCAGTTTGAAAATGGCCCCTTCGAAGCCTTATGCGGAAGGAGGTGCAGACCCGTTGTTGTGGGAAGAAGTTGGAGACCGCCAGTTGTTTGGACCGGATTTGATTAAGGAGTCTGAATGGAAAGTGAAGTTGATTCACGATACGCTCAAGGTAGCCCAGTCCAGGCAGAAGAGCTATGCAGATTCTAAACGCAAGGAGACAGTTTATGAAGTCGGAGACCGAGTTTGTCTTCGAGTATCTCCACTACGAGGAATTAAGCGTTTTGGAGTTAAGGGAAAGTTAGCGCCACGTTTTGTAGGACCATATCGTGTTTTGGAACGTATGGGAGAAGTGGCCTACAAGTTGGAATTTCTCGAAGGATTGTCAGGAGTTCATGATGTATTCCACATTTCCCAGTTAAAGAAGTGCCATGCGGAGATGGTTGAAATACCACTAAGAGATACAGTGCCATTGGAAGCGATTCAATTGAATAACGATTTGACCTATGAGGAGAAACCAGTTAAGATTCTCGAGTTTGCCAGCCGAGTTACCCGCGGCAAGGTTACCAAGTTTTGTAAAGTTCAGTGGAGCCACCACACCGAGGATGAAGCCACCTGGGAGCGAGAGGAAGATTTGCTAAAGGACCACCCTCACCTATTTTCTAGCCAACCCGAATCTCGAGGGCAAGATTCATCTTAAGGGGGGTAGATTTGTAACATCCCAAATTTTCAATTTGGAATGTTATACATTAGATCATCAATGCATATCATATTTTATTTGCTTTGGGTTTTGATCCTAGAAATTCTACGCAACTCAAGGACCCACGGAGAGAGTTGGGGATTTCGTTATTTTCATATTTGAGTTTTCTCAAATTTTGAGAATAGGATCATTTGATTTTAATTATTTTATCATCAATTATTTCTATTACAAAAATATGAGAGAGGGAATAAAATGACTTTCCCCAAATAAAGAAATATTGAGGATTTAATAATAAAATCAAATAAGATTTTATTTTGGAGTTTTTCGCCCTTTTATTTGAATTTAGAAAAAATGTGCGTTTTTCAAAATTGCATTTGGGCCCCAGATAAATGTTCACCTTGTCCGGCTTGATTTTAGAAGTCGGGGAAAATTTATTTCGGGATTTTTGGAGTCCGTTTTGTATTTCTTTTATATGTTTTTTCATGAAATATTAAAAAAAATAACCGACCTACGGCCGTGTCCGACCAGACACTAGGCCCGATCTGCCTTTATAAGCCCTTGACCGGCCGGGCGAAACCCTAACGCCTTGCATGCGCCGCCATACGCCCGCCATATTGCCGCTTCTTGCATACGCCGTCGTCGACCCGAGGTGCCTCGTTTTCCATGCCGCCGGTTTTCTCGAAAAACCGCTCGGTTTCCGTCGGTTTTTAAATCGCTTTTTTAGTTTAGTTTTTATTAGATCAGTTTTTTTGGTTTAGGTTAATTAGCGAGTGTTCGCTTGTTCGTTCGTTTTAACGAACGTATTCGTCGATTAGATCCAGTTAATGAACGTTCGTTCGTTAATCTGTTCGTCGTTTTTCTTTTTCTCGGATTTTTCCGCGATTATTTCTGATCACGATTTCTGCTAGTAGACGTGGATTGGGTGAGTGTATTCATGACATATGTGAGATTGTTAATTAAGGGATTATCTAAGGTGGAAACTTAAACACACATCTGGATGGATTGAGGTACCTGGGTATTCCAGGATTGCTTGTTGTTTTTCTTTATGGACCGCCACCCAGGCCCAAAGGTATCATGAGATTATTCATACTAGAAACTTCCGTATGCAGCCACAAGCCATTATGGGCTCTGGCGTAGTTGATTAAGTCGTGCGAACTCTTACAGGGTAGACTAGCACATGTAGGGGAAAGTAGGTGTACCGGTCTATCCATAGTAAGGTGCTAGCGCTTCTGAAAGACTATGTCTCGGTCATCCGTTTCTCTAACATCATGTAGTGCGAGAAAATCCAACGGAGGCGATCGAGTCTTGTGGGGAAAAGTGCGCAAACCTCTGCAGAGTGTATAAACTAATCATGGTTAGCCGTGTCCCCAGTTATGGACGTTTTGAGTATCTAGTACTTGGATATCATGTGAATCTCATCATGTTACTTTTAAATTAATATTGTTGGGTTTTAATGATGATCATTTTAATTGGGATTGAGGATGTCATCAACCATTCTCAATGTTTAACAACCACCATGATAGTTAAATAAAATATATTCCTTTGAAGTAGGGAAAAAGCGGCTTTACATAAGCTGTAACCATAGAGCTTTCCACCAGCCATATATGCATGTAGTATAGGCTTATTCTTTCATTATTCTCTATGTGTTACATTGCCAAAGATATTCCATGTGTCAATTGACCCGTTTCGGGCTGCAACGTTTCATGTTGCGTATTTTTTGAACGACGAGTAAGGTGCTTTTAGGTCGTGGTTCTATACTCAGTGATGCCGTTGGAGTTGATGGACTCGCTTATATATCCAAGTCTTCCGCTGTTATCGTTATTAGATGGCCTTAAGCCATATTTATTTTAATAAGTTCTCTTTTGAGACATTCGATGTAATAAATTTGTGATTGCTCCTCTGTTATAAATCCTTCGAGTATTGTGTGGTGTCAGCATTACTGATCCAGGGATGACACCTGAGCACAGAGATCAGACTGTTTGAGGTCTGGTCGCTACAAGACCTGTGTATTATAATCACTTCAAAAACCACGACACTTATTTTGGATCGGAGGGAGTAGTATTTAAGAGATTCGTTGCATACGCATGATTTCGAAAAGTACAGTGTGGGATGCCCTTATAAACTCATGAAATCTGATCCTGACAGTGACATGATTTACTCATGAAATCTGATGCCCTTATAAACTCATGAAATCTGATCCTGACAGTGACATGATTTACTCTGTTTGATCAAACAGGTCAAAGCCAAAGCTGTTTTTATTGAATCTGATGAAGTCCCTGCTGCTTGCATTGTAAGCAAGGAAATTGACTACAAGTTTCAACGTCAACCTGAATTTTTATTGTTGATGTTTGAGCGTCAACCTGAATTTTGTTTAGCCTACTACAAAAAGAACTTTTTGGATGATTAGTCATGTAATCTTGTGACAAATAATCGTGAAAGATTATTTTGTAGGATGATCATTGTCTTTCATAATACTATTATAGCTGCCGGTCGAACAATGAAGGTTGCACCGCAACTACTCGACTACAAGTTTTATGTGGAGTTCTCATTGCATGCCTTTGCACGAACTCAGTGAGATCAGGAATCATCATCGCTCACATTTTTTTCTTTTGAATGGGAGGTCTCACCACCGCATTTTTCTCTTGGAATTAAGGATGTTTCAAACATTGTGTGTGAGCTCACCTTCAAAATGTGGCAACAGGCCATGCCCATATATGATCAAACAAACCAAACTAACATGTGTATGTTGAACCGTCTTTAGAAACTTCAATTCCATAAAATGGTTTCTTGTATTTCTCCCTCTTCTCTGCATTGTTGTGAGTGCAACTATCTAAATCTGAAGTATTCAGTTCTTCTGTATGCCAGGACGTTCAATGTCGTAACAAATTTCAGGATCGAAGCAAAACATTTTGCTATGCGTCTGAATTCCAAAGATGATATAAACTGAGTTTACAAGGGGAGGATCTTTTACCCGCGAGTCCATCCTATTCCCTTCTGAGCTGTTAACGCTAGGGCTAGCTGAATCGCCCTTCGTACCGTCGGTAGAAAATAGTGCGTCTCCTTCCTCTTCAACAGTGGCAAGTATAGTCAAATATTAGTACCCTAATTCCTAATGGTAAAACCTACTTCTACTAATGGAGCCAAATATTCTTAACACTTTTGGGGTTGACACTCTACTCTTATTCAAAATTAAAATTAGTGGGGAAAAATGCAAATATTCATCGCGTGCATGGTTTTAAAAGGGACTTTGCGCCATTTGGCGCAACTGGTCATCCAGAATTGTTTTGGGGGCAATGGGTTATACAATTTTTTTTCAAACTCGGATTTCGCAATGTAATGGACAATTTCAAAATAACATGGTTTAATACATGGGCTTTCTACTACATAGTGTCGAATATGTTCTTGAAAAATAAAACTATTTTCATTGACAACATGGCTTTAATGGGTCTCTGCGCCATTTGGCGCAAGGGGTCAACTAGTTTTTGAAACAAACGCAATCCAGGAGACTTGGAGTGGACGTCAAGGAAGCAACGAGGCGACCACGAGGCAGGGAGGCGCGCCCAGGGGGGTAGGCGCGCCCTCCACCCTCGTGGCTCCACTGACCTACTTCTTTCGCCTATATATACTCATATACCCTGAAAACATCCGAGAGCACCACGAAACCCTATTTCCACCGCCGCAACCTTCTATACCCGTGAGATCCCATCTTGGGGCCTTCTCCGGCGCTCCTTCCGGAGGGGGGATCGATCACAGAGGGCTTCTACATCAACACCATAGCCTCTCCGATGATGTGTGAGTAGTTTACCACAGACCTTCAGGTCCATAATTATTAGCTAGATGGCTTCTTCTCTCTCTCTGGATCTCAATACAAAGTTCTCCTCGATTCTCTTGGAGATCTATTCGATGTAATTCTTTTTGCGGTGTGTTTGTCGAGATCCGATGAATTGTGGGTTTATGATCAAGATTATCTATGAACAATATTTGATTCTTCTCTGAATTCTTTTATGCATGATTTAATATCTTTGCAAGTCTCTTCGAATTATTAGTTTGGTTTGGCCTACTAGATTGATCTTTCTTGCAATGGGAGAAGTGCTTAGCTTTGGGTTCAATCTTGCGGTGTCCTTTCCCAAAGGATGTTAGGGCAAGAAGGCACGTATTGTATTTTTTCCCTCGAGGATAAAAACATGGGGGTTTATATCATATTTCTTGAGTTTATCCCTCTACATCATGTCATCTTGCCTAATGCGTTACTCTGTTCTTATGAACTTAATACTCTAGATGCATGCTGGATAGCGGTCGATGTGTGGAGTAATAGTGGTAGATGCAGAATCGTTTCGGTCTACTTGTCACGGACGCGATTCCTATATACACAAGCCTAGATATTCTCATAACTATGCGCTTTTCTATCAATTGCTCGACAGTAATTTGTTCACCCACCGTAAATTATGCTATCTTGAGAGAAGCCACTAGTGAAACCTATGGCCCCCGGGTCTATCTTCCATCATATTAATCTCCCGCCAACGTGCTATTTCTGCCGCTTTTTATTTTGCAATCTTTACTTTTCAATCTATACACAAAAATACCAAAAATATTTATCTTATTATCTTTAACAGATCTCACTTTTGCAAGTGGCCGTGAAGGGACTGACAACCCCTTTATCGTGTTGGTTGCAAGGTTCTTGATTGTTTGCAGGTACGAAGGACTTGCGTGTAGTCTCCTACTGGATTGATACCTTGGTTCTCAAAAACTGAGGGAAATACTTACGCTACTTTGCTGCATCACCCTTTCCTCTTCAAGGGAAAACCAACGCATGCTCAAGAGGTAGCAGAGTGTGAGGGAGTTCGCCCGCACGCCGGTTTTCTCTCCATGGTCAATGGTTGCCAGTCGAGGCGTGCGGTGGAACTGCCATCGCGCCCGCATGCCACGCCCGACTGCGGTTGCCATCTACCACGTCTCGCCACTTCGCTCCCCCTCCCCTCACGGTTCCATTACTCCCCTCCACTTAATTACTCCCCCAATGCACCATCCACATCAGTTCAGCCGATTGGAGGAGAAGTCGAGAGGAGAAGGCGGCGGCGGAGGCGGAAGAGTCGACGACATTCGCGGCCGTTGGTGGGGCTCGCCGGACCGGAGCGTCGTCACCGGAGAGCCGCAGATTGAAGGTAATGCTCCATCCCACGCTCACATTCCTGCCTGCATTTCCGCCCCCCCCCCCTATGTGGTCAATTTCCGCTCGAGATTCCGGTGGTTTCATGGTGCTCCGGCGTCCCCGTCGGCGGTGGAGTCCGGTGCTTGCCGTTTAGGGCGGCATTGCGCAGTTTCGTCGCTGCCGGGGTGGCAGCCATGCCGGTGTGGATCGGCCTGTCCGCAACCACATCCGGGTTCTGCCTTGCGATTGAGCCGGCGATTTTTCTAGATGTTAGTTATGTATGGCTTCGGAATTCTATGGCCATCAGTGTAGGGAGTTTTTTGTTGTTAAATTTCAGGATATGATAGTTGCGAATGAACCCTAGATCTAGTTAGGTGCATTTCAAAGTGTAGGATAATGGCAGCCATGGCATTTTCAACAACTATCTTCACTGATGGCAACTAATTTCCGATCAACCGTGTCGATTGCCACAAATATGCTTTCCATGTGGCAACTAATTTTGTGTACACACTATGGCCGTTGCCATGCTGTAGGCAGGATAATGGAAAATTCACTATACTATAGAGTCAATTTGCGTTTTGCCATGCTGACTTGTGATATCTGAACATATTTGGATGTATTACATGGCAACTCAGTTTTTATATGAGGCCAGGGTGTGAATTGCCACATTACATGCTGTGTAGTGGAAGTTGTCAGCCCTTTTTTGAAGTGCCTTGCATTTAACATGGCAACTTCAACCTAGTACATTTGCTTGTGAACACATGGTAACTCATTTTTATATGAGGCCAGGGTGTGAGGGTTGCCACGTTATATGTTTGTGCAGTGGAAGATGTGTGCCTTTTTTTGGAGTGTCTTGTGCTAACATGGCAACTTGAACATTTTTGAAGTGTCTTACGATCTATACATTTTTTATGAAACCAATGTGTTTAGTTGCCACATTTCTTGTTGGACAATCCTAGGGGGTGTGGGTGTTCCTATGATCTTGCCTCATTTGCCACTTTCAGTTGAGCCAATATGGCAAGTAGATTCTGCTAGCTGGCAACTGCTTCTTTCATAAGCTCATACACATCCAGTTTGTCATGCTTCTGCAATTTCTTTTCCATTTTGATTTATTTTTTCTGCCTTTTTGTGCATGTTTAGCACATGGCAGTTAATGTCCTCTTTCAGATGCTTAAACTTTGGGGCAACCATTAGAGTTTTAGTTTTTTGTTCATCGATGATATCAAGTGAATACTTACTTTATGCAGTTCTTTCTCAGATTCGGCTTACCGTGTTTTCATTTCACGCTGACATGTGTTTTGTTCTTACCTCAGCACAATGGCTCGCGGCGACCATCAAGACGATGATGATGACTTCATGGAGTTACCGCAACAGAATCGCGCAACTGGTGTAACATCCCAAATTTTCAATTTGGAATGTTATACATTAGGTCATCATGCATATCATATTTTTCTCGCATTTTCCGATCCTAGAAAATTTCACGCAACTCAAGGACCCTCGGAGAGAGTTGGAAGTTTCATTATTTTCATATTTGGGATTTCTCAAATCTTGAAAATAGGATCATTGGATTTATTTAATTATCTTCATAAAGTTTTTCCTATAAAAACTTAAGAGAGGGAATAATATGACTTTCCCAATATTTAGGAAAAATGAAGATATTATAAATAAATCAAAATTTGGTTTTGGAAGATTTGTTTTGTTTAGGCAAAATGAGCATTTTAAAAAATATGCATGTTTGCCGCTTTTAAAGTTCATTTTGTTCGACTCATTTTTAGGAGTCGGGGAAAATTTATTTTATTAAATTCGGAGTTCGTTTGGTATTTTTTATTTCGCTTAGTTTTGTTTTAAAAAAAACGCCTTCAGGCCAAGGCCAGCCCGGCCTGACCAGCCAGTGCCCAGCCCGGCCGCCCACCACCTCCCTCTCCCTCCACATGAGTCCCCGCCCGCCCTTGAGTCCCGCTCGGGGGCAGCGCCACGCCGCCCTCCCCGGCTTGCCTCCCCAAGCCACCCGGACCCTCCTATTTAACCCCGCCACGCCTCCTCTCCTCAACCCGCCCCGCCGTCGCCGCCCTCCACCCGAGCCGCCCTCAAGGCCGCCGCCGTCGCCCTCGCCGCCCTCGCCAGGACCCCGAACCCCTCGCCGCCCCTCAGGCCTCGCCGCCCGTCGCCCAGCCATGAGCCCGTGGCGAGACCACGGAGGTAGCCGCCACCGATCCGATCCGATCCGGTTTTTAAAAAAAAGACCGATCCTGCTTTTTATGATGTTCGGTTTTTAAAAACCTAGATGGTTTTTATTTTTTCGGTTTTCTTATTTAGTGAACGTTCACCGACCCGTTCGCTTCAATGAACGCGTTCGTTGGATTAGTTCTGATAACGAACGTCCGTTATTTAATCCGTTAAATGCGTTTTCTTTTAAATCGGATTTAATCCATTATTTTTTGATTCGATTTACGATCCGATTTTCAAATCTGCTTTATTTCTTGCTCGCTTATCTAATCAGTGATTCAAGCGCTGGAGTTTCGTTATGAAACCGCCGTTCGACTAACCTACTTACACAGAGTTTTGCTACTGTAAAATTTTGACTTAATTTCAGATTGCTAAACCGAGTCGTTCTCTCTCGAGTTCCGACTTTCGATGCTTTATTTGATTCGATTCTTTTGCAACTGTGGTTCTTAAGTTGAACTATCTGGTTAGATCTTTTATTCGAGATTTCCCCGTGCATTAGATGAGTACTTATTGTATGCTTGTTGTTTGTCTGCGTTAGATCACCCGTGAGTGCGCCGCTTGTTACTTCAATCTCTAGGACTCATGGATCATCGCTAAGGCAAGTAACACTTTGATCATACTTTTCTCATACCCAGTTTTATTGCATTAGATCAAACCCTCAAACACTTGCATGTTTAGGATCTAATTAAATTGTGGGATGGGAAGTAGATTGAGGTAGTACCTATCACCTGTTTTACTTATGAAACCTTGGGAGTTACTTCTACGTTTGCTTGATTATGCTATGCTATGCTAGTAGACGTGGATTGGGTGAGTGAATATCCATGACAGATGTGAGATTGTTAATTAATGGTTTATTTAAGGTGGCAACCTAAACACACATCCGGGTGGATTGAGGCACCTGGTTTCTATCAGACTTGCTCAGATTTCTTCGGACCGCCACCCGTGCTCTAAGGGATCATAAGATTATTCAAACTGAAACTTCCGTGTGCAGCCACAAGCCAATTATGGGCTCTGGCGTAGTTGACTAAGTTGTGCGAACTCTTACGGTAGGCTAGCTGATGTAGGGGATGTAGGTTGGTACGGTCTACCCACATGTAAGGTGCTAGCGCTTCGAAGACTATGTCTCGGTCATCCGCCTCTCAAACACCATGTAGTGCGAGAACCAAACGGAGGCGATCGAGTCTTGTGGGGAAAAGTGCTAAACCTCTGCAGAGTGTATAAACTAATCATGATTAGCCGTGTCCCCTGCTATGGACATCTTGAGTATCTAGTACTTGAATATCATGTGAATCTCAACATGTTACTTCTAATAATAAAGTTATTGGGTTTTAATGAGTACTTTTAATTGGGATTGAGGATGCTGTCAACCATTCTCAATGTTTAACAACCACCATGATAGTTAAATAAAATTATTCCTTTGATGTAGGGAAAAACCAGCTTTATGCAAAAATGTAACCGTAGAGCCTTACCACCAGCCATATATTCATGTAGTATAGGCCTATTGCTTCATTGTTCTCTATGTGTTACATTGCCAAAGATATTCCATGTGTCAACCCGTTTTCGGCTGCAACTTTTCACGTTGCGCACTTTTCGCATTTACGAGTAAGGTGTTAGGTCGTGGTTCTATACTCGATGATGCCGATGGAGTTGATGGACTCACTTGTCTTCCAAGCCTTCCGCTGTTATTATTAGATGGCCTTAAGCCATATTATTGTATTAAGTTCCCTTGTGGACAACGATGTAATAAGTGTGTGATTGCTACTCGCTATAAATCCTTCAAGTAATCGTGGTGTCAAGATTATCGATCCGTGGATGACATCGAGCACAGAGCACTAGATCCATTCGGGTCTGGTCGCTACAACTGGTCGTACAAAAGATGGCGATGAGGTCACTTTCCACGCTATATGTTTTAATGTCACATTGAATTTCTAATCTTCTGTTAGAAACCAAATTTTCACGACATTCAAACATGGCAACAAATGATCATTTGTCTATTATGAAGAAGAAGAAATGTTATCGCAATAGGGCTTCGCAAGAACGCCTGATTATATTGACCGAGGGATTTATTGACGAGCAGAAGGGAGCTGATGGTGAGATGGGGATGCAGGCTCTGATGGATGTTCGGTGCAAGAACCTAGTGAACCCTGTATGCAACTGGCTCGGTGAGATTTATGATCCCGCCTCCAGGGAATTTGTGATTCCGAGACGTGGAATACTGCCTTTGGACGAGGAATCCGTGTTCTGCATTTTGGGTGTGCCCCGTGGTGAAATCAAAGTCCCGTACGAGGTGAATAATAAGATTGAGGAAGTCTTGTTTGTCCGTTTGTTTTCTGGGATGGCATCCATGCCGAATACGATTGTGCTGGCAACTTCGCTGGAGGGCATGAAAACCCATGGCGAGGTTTTCAAGATGAAGCTCCTCATGTACCGATCTCAATTTGTTTTGTGCCTACCACATCTCTTCGCCCAAGCAACAAGTGCTTCCCCATCCCGGTGAATGCTCTATCTCTACTCCTTTCTTCCTTCAATCTTTTGATTCTGATGTCATCTGGAATCTAGTCACTGCCAGTTTTTTGATGCTTTCATTTGAATGCTGATGCGGCAACTTTTTGTCCTGAAATTTGTGTCGTGCAGGCGAAGCTGAAAGATGTGAAGAACATGAGTTGGTGTAAATTCATCGCGGACTTCCTGCATGATGCATTCTCAAACAAGAAGTACTAGAAGGGCTGTCGACTGCACTTAATGGTATTTTTCCATACTCTTTTGCAAATACTCTTACCACGGTTGAATGTTTTCCCAAATCAACATGTCAGCTGTTGATAAGTGTGAACCGTACAAGATCATGCATGGCAACCCTTTTGTTTTCATTGTTTCTGTGAATTGTTTATTTGTGAAAGTGACTTATGTTTGATCCATGGCATCTGTGGTTGCTGCCTACAAGGCAATAGCATGTTTCAACAACACAAAAAAATGTTCATTTCATACATCCACTCTCTGTTTATACAATATGCATGGCAACCATGATGTTTTGCTTGTGGCAACTATCATCATAACAAGATGGCAACTGCCAGCATAACATGATGGCAACTAACACAGATAGATGGCAAATATTTTCCCTTTCATTCCCTTCAACTTGATGACTGAAGGACTCTACATTAGCTTCTTTTTCAACATAGCATGATGGCAACTGACATATTTTTCTTTTAAATTGTGTATACCAGCTCATGTACGTTGACCGTCTTGATCTGTCCACCGTCGACTTTACTGGGATAGGAGGCCTGCCGCCTCCACATAAGTTTGCTGTCTCTGCGTGGACGTGACGATGTCACAAGGTCAGTGCTTGCCGCAGACAGGATAACTGATACGAAATATGGGAAACTGCAGGTTAGTTATGCCTCCTTTCTTGCACGACATTCCTCAATTTCAAAGCTGCACAACATATGAAAAAAATCCCCATACGGCAACCATTTGTGGCTAACAAGAGATGAATACCTTGTCAACAATGGCTATCTACACATGGCACCCATGTCTGACGCCACACGACAACTCCGCCATCCGTGTTGAAACTTCTAATTTCTCCCTCTTTTTTGCAATACATGAATTGATAGTCATTGTTCCTTATTTTCTCTCTTACATCCTAGTTGTTTTTGATGATTTTCAGCTGATGGCTGAAAGCACAAGTGCTCCCTAGGTGGTTTTGGTAATTAATGTCAACATATCTCTTGTTGGACTAACACTTTTATCTAGTATGTTTCAGATAAGTTCAACAATGGAGTGGCATGGACTAAAGGATGTGGGAACTCCTTCAAGATGCTAAGGACAAAGGATTGGCTCAAGCTTCAAGCTCAAGACTCTTCATTTTACATTTTAGTGATCCAAGATCACATTGAGTCTATAGGAAAAGCCAATACTATCAAGGAGGGATGAGGTGTTGCTTAATGAGCCTCTTGCTTCAAGTGCTTAGTGATATGCTCCAAATACCCTCAACTACTTTCCCACTTCCACACATATGTCCTAAAACCTAAAGTCAAACTCGGCCCCGCTGATTCTTTCTATCCGGCGCCATCGAGTTTTGATGTCTTAGCCGCTGCCACGAACCCTAGGCAAATCGGTTCTACCGATAGGGATCTCGGTCTTACCGAGATGGGATTGTAATCTCTCTGTGTATGTCCACTATCAAAATAGGTCTCACCAAGTTTGAGAATCGGTACTACCGAGATTACAATGCAAACTTTCTGGTTAACTCATTACCAAAATCGGTCCCACCGAGCTTGAGTAATCGGTCTCACCGAGTTTGCCTGACCAACTCTCTGGTTAGCTAATTACCAAAATCGGTCTCACCGAGTTTGTGTAATCGGTCTCACCGAGATTACGTTATGCCCTAACCCTAACCATATCGGTCCTACCGAGTTGCATTTCGGTCCCACCGAAAACCCTAACGGTCACTAAGTTTACTAAAATCGGTCTGACCGAGTTTGTTGATTCGGTCACACCGAGATTGGTAAATTGTGTGTAACGGTTAGATTTTGTGTGGAGGCTATATATACCCCTCCACCTCCTCTTCATTCATGGAGAGAGCCATCGACCGAACCTACACTTCCAGCATCCTATTTCTAAGAGAGAACTACCTACTCATGTGTTGAGGCCAAGATATTCCATTCCTACCATATGAATCTTGATCTCTAGCCTTTCCCAATTTGCTTTCCACTCAAATCTTCTTTCCACTAGATCCAAATCCTATGAGAGAGAGTTGAGTGTTGGGGAGACTATCATTTGAAGCACAAGAGCAAGGAGTTCATCATCAACACACCATTTGTTACTTCTTGGAGAGTGGTCTCTCCTAGATTGGCTAGTTGTCACTTGGGAGCCTCCGACAAGATTGTGGAGTTGAACCAAGGAGTTTGTAAGGGCAAGGAGATCGCCTACTTTGTGAAGATCTACCGCTAGTGAGGCAAGTCCTTCGTGGGTGACGGCCATGGTGGGATAGACAAGGTTGCTACTTGTGGACCCTTCGTGGGTGGAGCCCTCCGTGGACTCACAAGAACTGCTACCCTTCGTGGGTTGAAGTCTCCACCAACGTGGAAGTACGATAGCACCACCTATCGGAACCACGAGAAAAACATCCGTGTCTCCAATTGCGTTTGAATCCTCCAAATCCTTCCCTTTTCTTTCTTGCAAGTTGCATGCTTTACTTTCCGCTGCTCATATACTCTTTGCATGCTTTACTTTCCGCTGCTCATATACTCTTTGCATGCTTGCTTGTTATGTATTGAAAAAGTTAAACTTGTGCCTAAACTCCACTTAAACTTTAATAAGGTTAAAAACTGCAACTTTGGTACTTAGTGTCTAATCACCCCTCTAGACACCTCTTCTCAAGATCCTACAAGTGGTATCGTAGCTTTGGTCTCCATTGCCTTGGTTTAATCACCATTGGAGGAAGATGGATGAGTCTACTTTGGGGAGTCTTAGTCATAGAGTGCCTATTCTTGATGGAGAGTATTTTCATGAGTGGAAAAATGAGATGCTTGTAATTTTCAATCAATATCATTTGAACAAGTACATTGCTAGCCCTTGTGCACCTCATGTTGATCCTATGCATCCTACCCTTGATGAATCTATTGACATGACTAGGAATCTTAGAACTGTTAATCTTATCACTAGAGGCTTGCCTAGAAACTTAATTAGAATCTTGCCTACTCTTGAGTGTGCCTACACTATATGGAAATTTCTTGAGGAACACTTTCCAAATTATTCCTTGAAAAATCTAGATGAAATTCTCTATAAGTCTATTGCCTTGAGTAAGATGAACACTAGTGATCCTATGTTTGGTGATCGTCTATTTGAACTTACCGACCTTATGCGTGCCAAAGGAGATGTTGGAATTATTAGTGATATTATTTCCGGTTATAAGAATTCATAAGCAAGATCATTGTCAAACTCACTCTAATGAATTACCCTCTCTAGGACTTGATCCACCACATGACGATGTTGAACATGGATACTATGATGAGGATGATGATAGTGACTTCGATCTTGATGATGCAATGAGACATTTTGGTCTTATGGCAAATCTTCGGGATATGTGTCGAGGAAAGGAATGGGTTCTTAATAAGGATGTACCGATCACATGACCGGAGATAAAGACATGTTTCGTGAGCTTGCTGAAAATGATAGTCCTCAAAAGTTTGTCACTTTCGGTGACAACTCAAAGGGTAAGGTGGTTGGCCTCGTAAGGTGGCCATCTCACATGATAGCTCCATTCGTAATGTCATGCTCGTTGAATCTCTTGGTTACAACCTACTTTCGGTATCTAGACTTGCTGATTTCGGTTTCAATGTCCTATTTACTGAAATTGATTGCCAAGTGTTTCGTCGAGACAATCATAAAATGGTCTTTACCGGTATACGTAGAGGTGATCTATACATTGTTGATTTCACTAAAAGGGCTCAACCTAAAACTTGCTTCATTGCTAAATCCTCAAAAGGTTGGTTATGGCATAGACGATTAGGTCACGTTGGCATGAGAAACCTTGACAAGCTTATTAAAGGGAATCATATCCTTGGAGTTAACGATGTCATATTTGATAAGGATAGATTGTGCAGTGCTTGTCAAGGTGTAAACAAAGTTGGAGGAAGGCATCCTGTGAAGAACATCATGACCACAAGGAGGCCACTCAAGCTACTTCATATGGATCTCTTTGGTCCCAACGCCTACAAAAGCCTCGGTAGAAATTCCTTTGGTCTAGTTATAGTTGATGATTTTTCTAGATTTACGTGGGTGTTCTTTCTCGATGATAAATCACAGGTCCAAAAGATCTTCAAAAACTTCGCTAGGAAGGCCCAAAATCAATTTGAAGTGAAGATCAAGAAGGTTCGCAGCGACAATGGAACGGAGTTCAAGAACGCAAATGTGGACACCTTTCTTGACGAAGAAGGGATTTCACACGAGTTCTCGGTTACGTACACACCTCAACAAAATGGAGTTGTTGAGAGGAAGAACCGGACGCTCATCGAAATGGCTAGAACGATTATTTATTATTACAAGAAACCGAAGCACTTTTGGGCAGAAGCGGTTGAGAAAAATTGTCATGCAACAAATCGCATGTATCTTCACAAGCTACTCGGCAAGAAGACTCATACGAGCTCCTCACCGTAACAAACCCCAAGTTGGATACTTTCGAGTATTCGCTCAAAGTGCTACATTCTTGATAAGCATCATCGTTCTAAATTTGCTCCTAAGTCTCATGAAGGTTTCCTACTAGGTTATGGCTCAAACTCTCACACTTACCGTGTCTACAACAATTTCACCAGAAAGGTTGAAGAGACAGTAGATGTGAAGTTTGATGAATCTAACGGCTTGCAAATAGAGCAATTGCCAATTGATGCAGGAGACAAAGACCCTTCGGAAGCAATCCAAGACTTATCTATTGGCAAGGTCCGTCCAACGGAGGTGAAGGAGAGTACCTCGTCCGTCCAAGTGGAAGCTTCTACTTCACGACAAGGTGAACCAAGAGTTGATACGGAAGCATCCACAAGTGGGACACACCAAGATGAAGAAAACGAGGAAGAACATCACGAACGTAAACAACCCCCTTCTCCACCTCGACAAGAGAACGACAACGCCAACAATGAAGAAGGCCAAGAAGAAGAACAAGATGAAGAAGATGTTCAATGAAGACCCAAGCAAAAGCTTTCACGAGTTCGAGCAAGAATTGCTAAAGACCACCCCGTCGAGCAAATCTACAATGATATTCAAACCGGGAGAATCACTCGTTCTAAAACTCGTTTAGCTAACTTTTGTGAAAACTATTCTTTCATATCTAGCGTTGAACCTATGAAGGTTGAAGAAGCATTGGGAGATCCGGATGGATAAATGCTATGCATGAAGAGCTACACAACTTTGAGAGGAACCAAGTTTGGACATTGGTTGAGAAGCCCGACAACAACCACAACATCATCGGTACCAAATGGGTGTTTCGCAACAAGCAAGATGAAGATGGACAAGTAGTTCGCAACAAAGCACGTCTCGTCGCCCAAGGCTACACACAAGTCGAAGGTATGGACTATGGTGAGGCTTATGCTCCCGTTGCTAGACTTGAGTCCATTCGCATCTTACTTGCCTATGATAATTATCATGATATCACCTTGTACCAAATGGACATTAAAAGTGCTTTTCTAAATGGTGAAATAGAGGAGGAAGTTTATGTCAAACAACCTCCCAGCTTTGTCAATCCTAAGAAACCAAATCATGTTTACAAACTTCACAAAGCACTTTATGGTCTTAAACAAGCTCCTAGAGCATGGTATAAATGCTTGACCAAGTTTCTTCTTGAAAAAGGCTTTGAAATTGGGAAAATTGATTCCACACTTTTTACTAAAAGGGTTAATGGTGAACTCTTTGTATGCCAAATTTATGTTGATGATATCATATTTGGTTCAACTAACCCTCATTTTAGTGAAAAGTTTGGGAAGCTAATGTCGGAGAAGTTTGAGATGTCAATGATGAGTGAACTCAAATTCTTTCTTGGGTTGCAAATCAAGCAAACTAAGGAAGGTACCTTTGTCTCTCAAACGAAGTACACTAAGGACTTATTCAAGAAGTTCAATATGCAAGAATGCAAAGGTATGACTACACCCATGCCTACTAGTGGACATCTTGACTTAACCAAAGATGATGAACCGTTGATCAAAAGGTTTATCGCTTCTATGATTGGTTCATTGTTATATCTATGTGCTTCATGTCCCGATATTATGCTAAGTGTGTGCATGTGTGCACGATATCAAGCTGCTCCTAAAGAATGTCATCTTAAGGCCGTGAAAAGGATAGTGAGATACTTAATCCATACACCAAATTTTGGCATTTGGTATCCTAAGAGGGCCTCTTTCGATCTTGTTGGATACTCCAACTCGGACTATGCCGGTGACAAGGTTGATAGAAAGTCCACTTCGGGTACTTGTCAATTTCTTAGTAGATCTCTTGTGTCTTGGTCCTCCAAGAAACAAAACTCAGTATCCTTATCCACTGCCGAAGCGGAATACATTGCCACTGGTTCATGTTGTGCTCAATTACTTTGGATGACCCAAACTCTTAAAGACTATGGGATATATGTGAAACATGTTCCATTGCTTTGTGACAATGAAAGTGCTATCAAAATTGTTCATAATCCCGCATAACATTCTCGAACTAAGCATATTGAAGTTCGTCATCATTTCATTCGAGATCATGTTGCTAAGGGTGACATTGATCTTAAGCATGTTCGCACCGAAAAGAAATTAGCGGATATATTCACTAAACCTCTTGATGAGAAAGTGTTTTGCAGGTTAAGAGGAGAATTGAACATCATTGATGCTTCAAACTTGGAGTAGAAACTCCATTGGATACATGCAAGACATGAGCTTATGCCTAATCCTTGATATCTCACCTATGATGGAAATCTTATGTCTTGGATATATTTGTATCTTGCATGTTATCTAACCCATGTAGGTACTTGGTTGAATCAAATTCCATGAGATTGTAAACCACTCATATCTTGAGCAATCTCTACATCACCAAGTCTCTGCACATGGTGGATGAATACAAGGAAGCACAGAATCATTCTCACATATCCTTTTGACAAATTCTGTGTTGAGCCTCATGATTGTCATTGTTGGATACACAAGTGCTCTTCCTTGCACGAACTAACCCATGTAGGTAGATGGACTCAAATTCCAAGTGGTGCTCCAAATTCTTGATAAGCTACATCAACCTTGAGCAACCCACACAAGTTCAACTACATGGACGACACCACCAACCAAGGTATGTTATTCCATATTAGAGAAGCTTTACTCCAAGTCATGAGTTAAAGCAACTCAACAAGATGTGAGTACATCAAAATGCTTAAACGAAAAATGGCAACCCCATTTTGAGCTTAAACGATGAGTATGACCTATGATCAAGTGATCTCACTTGACTCCTAAGTCAATATACTCTAACATAGGTGACTTTGTCGCCGACCATCTCTAGATGAAGTTCTCTTGTGTTCTTTTCTGAGTTTTTGCATTTGTCTCATGCATATGTTTTTCCCCTTAAAAAAACTTCATCTAGATTTATTTCTGTTTGCTCTGCATTCCAATTCATTGCATATCATTCAGTAAATTCCTTGCAAATATTTGTGAGATCTTATTAGTCAAGTGAGCTGAGGTGACAAGTGTTTTCTCTGCGATGAACTCGGTTACACCAAGTTGTTATTTTCGGTCCAACCAAAAACATTCGGTACCACCGAAGCATACCACTCGGTGCCACCGATTTCACAACAGGAAAAACAGTTTGCCACTTATTCTGTGTTTCTTCTGATCCAGCTCCACTCAATGAATCTTGTCCTCTACAAGCATCACATTTTTATCATTGCTTTATGTTGTGACTCAAGGATCAAACCCATTCACGACAAATTCCAGAGGGGGAGAGAGAGATCACATCTTTATCAAGTCCTTCTTGGAAATTGATGTCAAAGGGGGAGAGAGAGATCACATCAAAGCTTATCACTTAAAGAGATCACATCAGAGAAAGAGAGAGAGATCTCCAGGGGGAGAGAATACTAGATAAAAGTATTTCTCAAGGTCCCAGATGCTTGGTGTTCAAGAGGAGAGATGCCACATGTCTTCTTGTGGGGAAAGACATGTTCATATGCGCTTATTTGCATTAGCTTGCATTAGCTCTGTTCATTTATATCTTTCAGCTCTGATTTTCTGTTCCCTATCTTCTCCCAGTATCCCATGTTAGATTCAGGGGGAGCAAGACATCTAAGGGAAAGAAATCATCTAAATTCATTGCATATCTTTACTCTTGAGGACATGTCAAATCCAATGTAGTACTTAGTACTCACTCTCTACATGTCATCCCAGTCTTGGTATTCTTGTGGTTTCTTTTGTTTGCTCTGGCTAGTAGGTGCATCTGTGTTATCTAACCTTGTTTACGCAGGTTCATTCCATCCTAAGCCAACTCAAGACTACAAGGTAAGTATATGCATCACAATCATGTGTATGAGGAATTCTTGCTGATGTACATACTGTTTGCAAGAAGGACTCATGGGCATGAAGGTATTTTCTTTAATATCCTTTGCTCTGATGCATATGGCCAAGATACATGTAACACATTGCCTGCTCTATCATGGTTATGCTATCACATGCTTCTATATTCCATATTCACATGATTGCATACATGTAGGGGAGCCTATGCCTGTTACATGTCTTTCCAAAGCTTTACTTGCTATTCTTTATATCTTTATCTAAAGCTTTGATGTATGTTGTCATAAATTACCAAAAAGGGGGAGATTGAAAGCACAAGTGCTTCCTAGGTGGTTTTGGTAATTAATGTCAACATATCTCTTGTTGGACTAACACTTTTATCTAGTATGTTTCAGATAAGTTCAACAATGGAGTGGCATGGACTAAAGGATGTGGGAACTCCTTCAAGATGCTAAGGACAAAGGAGTGGCTCAAGCTTCAAGCTCAAGACTCTTCATTTTACATTTTAGTGATCCAAGATCACATTGAGTCTATAGGAAAAGCCAATACTATCAAGGAGGGATGAGGTGTTGCTTAATGAGCCTCTTGCTTCAAGTGCTTAGTGATATGCTCCAAATTCCCTCAACTACTTTCCCACTTCCACACATATGTCCTAAAACCTAAAGTCAAACTCGGCCCCACTGATTCTTTCTATCCGGCGCCACCGAGTTTTGATGTCTTAGCCACTGCCACGAACCCTAGGCAAATCGGTTCTACCGATAGGGATCTTGGTCTTACCGAGATGGGATTGTAATCTCTCTGTGTATGTCCACTATCAAAATCGGTCTCACCGAGTTTGAGAATCAGTACTACCGAGATTACAATGCAAACTTTTTGGTTAACTCATTACCAAAATCGGTCCCACCGAGCTTGAGTAATAGGTCTCACCGAGTTTGCCTGACCAACTCTCTGGTTAGCTAATTACCAAAATCGGTCTCACCGAGTTTGTGTAATCGGTCTCACCGAGATTACGTTATGCCCTAACCCTAACCATATCGGTCCTACAGAGTTGCATTTCGGTCCCACCGAAAACCCTAATAGTCACTAAGTTTACTAAAATCGGTTTGACCAAGTTTGTTGATTCGGTCCCACCGAGATTGGTAAATTGTGTGTAACGGTTAGATTTTGTGTGGAGGCTATATATACCCCTCCACCTCCTCTTCATTCGTGGAGAGAGCCATCGACCGAACCTACACTTCCAAAGATCCTATTTCTCGAGAGAGAACTACCTACTCATGTGTTGAGGCCAAGATATTCCATTCCTACCATATGAATCTTGATCTCTAGCCTTTCCCAATTTGCTTTCCACTCAAATCTTCTTTCCACCAGATCCAAATCCCATGAGAGAGAGTTGAGTGTTGGGGAGACTATCATTTGAAGCACAAGAGCAAGGAGTTCATCATCAACACACCATTTGTTACTTCTTGAGAGTGGTGTCTCCTAGATTGGCTAGGTGTCACTTGGGAGCCTCCGACAAGATTGTGGAGTTGAACCAAGGAGTTTGTAAGGGCAAGGAGATCGCCTACTTCGTGAAGATCTACCGCTAGTGAGGCAAGTCCTTCGTGGGCGACGACCATGGTGGGATAGACAAGGTTGCTACTTCGTGGACCCTTCGTGGGTGGAGCCCTCCGTGGATTCACGCAACCGTTACCCTTTGTGGTTTGAAGTCTCCACCAACGTGGAAGTACGATAGCACCACCTATAGGAACCACGAGAAAAACATATGTGTCTCCAATTGCGTTTGAATCCTTCAAACCCTTCCCTTTTCTTTCTTGCAAGTTGCATGCTTTACTTTCCGCTGCTCATATACTCTTTGCATGCTTGCTTGTTATGTATTGAAAAAGTTAAACTTGTGCCTAAACTCCACTTAAACTTTAATAAGGTTAAAAACTGCAACTTTGGTACTTAGTGTCTAATCACCCCCCCCCCTCTAGACACCTCTTCTCAAGATCCTACAATGGCCAAGCATGCTATATACTACAACGTGTTTGGTGGGCCTCAAAACTTTGGCAAGTGGATGAACATGCACTCAGCTCCATCTTGTCCTACTGAGGTAATCAAGGATGTTTTTTTTGAAATTGTTTTCCTCTTCTTCTTTTTGATATATATCTATGGTTGTTTTGGTTTATTTGTTCTTGCGCACGTGACTCTAATATGGTTGGTTATTGTTGCTTTTTATTTCGTGCATAGGCGAGGGCACCTATTGAGCATCTAGTTGGGCAGTTTGCTTCCGGCATGACCAGCTTGCTCGGGAAGTTGGTTGAGGGTTGGACGGCACTTAATGGCTCTGACAATGACGCAGCGATTCTTGAGGCGCTTCACACCATTTGTTGCAGAACGGACACATCGGCCAACTGGTTGCCGTGGCCGGTACGACTACAATAGCTCCCAGGAGCTTCCTGACACGCAAGATGAACTTGATGGAGATGCTGGTCTCGACAAGGACGATGATGATGACATGGAGAATGTGCAACATGAAACCGGCGATGATGAACATGTTGAAGTTCGTGCAGGTGGTAAGAAGGCCAAGGCTGCACCATATGTCCCCCCACCGGAGAAAGTCATTGAACAGACAGTTGCGAGAGACAAGGGGGTGTCGCCCTCAAAGAGGGGCAGGGCTCCAGAGGATGTTGGGCAGGGCTCTGTTGGCAAGAGGTCTAGGACCGATCCCTTAGCTGCTAGGAGGAGGTTCTACATCTATTTAGTGTTTTGTTTGTCTCTCCTTTTTAATAGACCGACCCTTTTTCTCATTGTTTGCTAAGCGTGGCATGATTTTCGTGTCTCACACTTGGTACCTTTTTTTGCCATTTTTTCTACGTGTAGTGAGGCGATAGCTGGTGGACGAGCAGTTATGAAGAAAAAGCACTAACGCCAACCCGTGTTTCTACCCGATTGAACAAGGGTGCCCCCATTGCTGGTGATACCCCTTCCACTAGGTCGTCTCCTCGTACGTCAACGTCCAACACCGGGGATCCTGTCATGTTGGTAGACTTGAGGAAGACAATCAAGAAGTAGGTTATCCCTGTTTTTTCAATGTCATAGTGCTACATTTTTGCTTGATGCATTCTAGATCATATACAACCTTTTTAGTTTATACATTTATGCGGCAACTACCCGTATGCTTTTCAATGCAGCTGTCCAGCTTGCCACATGGGCTACTGCCATCAGTCCCACATGGCAACTGCTGTTTTCTCATGATCTATTTTTTTGCTGCATGGTAACTCCTGCTTGTTCTGCATGCCAACTGCTAACTAGGCCACATGGCAATTCTTACTCCACTTATATGGCAACTACCAGCTTTCCATTGGCTTCCACCCCACTACATTGTCTTGTGTGCTCATCCATACCTAGTTCTCAAATGGCAGCTCTGGCACATCACACTTTTTTCCATTTTTAAGATGGCTACCATGGCAACTATTTTGTTCAAATTTTTATACTCTTCATGTGCTTTTCTTGCAGGGTGAAGAAGCCTACTATACGCGTGACCAAGCAGAACATTAGAGACCCACTCGAACGCATTCATTCAAAGCTGTCGACAGGTGGCAACTCAGGTGTTCATGAGGCGCCAGTCGACAAAACTACTGCTGCACCGTCAACTGTTCCCACTAGCTCCGATGCAAGCAGCCAACCATCTCCGCCGGTTGCAGATGTGTAGGCTACAACAACAGGCATCTGTACATTTGGGAGTGATGAGTCAGTATCTGCCAGGACTGCTGAGATATTTCCCACTCTGTTGGCAATGAAGGATGCCGCCAGACCCATGCCACCCGATCAGCAAGTGTTGAAGTGGACGCTCCCGATATCAACCTAAGCAAGGAAGATTCCCGCTCATCTGATACGGATTCCAAGAGTGTGGCTAGTGGCACTTCTGCGTCCACAAAAGAAGGGGATGCGGCGACAATTTAGAATGAGATGCCATCCACATGTGAGACTCTTGGCACAACAGCTCCAGCTTCTAGTGGTCCAGAGGTTGCTACGGCGACCGTTACGTGAGCTGGTCTTCCACCTAGGCGGCGTAGCCCCCGCAAGCAATCTGCAGACATACCCAACGCACCAGCTGTAGCTAGGAGCAGCAGAGATGACTCTAGTTATGTGCTCAAGGCCCACACTGTTCCCACCACCTGCCAAAAGCAATGTTAGGGAGAAAACGGCAGTCCGGAGTGCAACTGACGCAGGTGGCAAGCCGGGAACGACTGACGGAGGTGAACGTCCGGAGAAGACTGCGTCTTTACCCACCGTGGAGAACCCCATCTTAAATCTGCACACTTCTAAGCTCCCAGTCAACATGGGTGTCCCATACAGCCCAAACAAGAAGATTGGCAATAAAGTTGCGGTTGATACCGCTGGCAGCACGCCCCGCCCTACTAATAAGCCTGATGATACTACAACAGATGAGGCAGAAATGTTTGTTCATCTGTCACCCCTGGATTCTGCGAAGCAACTTCCTCACGGTCCGGCTGGTAGGGAGGAGAGGCACCCAATGGCCTTCAACCCACGAGTTGTAGCCTTGGCACCGATCGCAGTCAAGATGAACCAGTGGTGCAAGATCCTATGACAGTTGCCTTTGCTTTCCCGGCAGGCATGGCCCCAATGATGGCGCAGCCAATGGCTGATGGTAGGAAGGCCGTGAAGTTTGCAGAGCCGATAGTGCAAGGTACATTTTTTGTGTGTTTATCATTTTGTTTTCTACATTTTTTTAGTCTGACGTTTGTCACAAGCTTTTTTCGGTTTCTCACTGGTGATGGCAAATCTCATCGATGCACATGGCAACCGGAGTTGCCGCACCATGTCACTCTGGCTTTGTTGCCATGTTGCAATTCCATTCACCAAGCACATGGCAACTGGAGTCGCTGCAACATGGCAACTACAGTTCAACCCACGTGGCAACTGTAGTTGTTGCCACATGGCAACTTAAGGCACTACATCGGCAATCGGAGTTGGCTCCACATGGCAACTCCCTATTTTTTGCACCTACATTTCATATTCTGCACCCTTTCTTTCACAATAAACTTGTTTTGTTTCCAGGTATCCTAACCCACTGTTTGATCCTTGCAACCACCCCTGAGGAGATTACGCCGTCACTTGATGAAGCTTACCGCAGGATTGAGGAGGCAACATTGCAGAGGAGGTCCTCACGAGGTCAGGGGCAATCAAGTTCTAACGTGCCTGCTGAGTCGGTATCCGAGGATACCGTTAGAAGTGCCACCCCTGGTTCTGTGAGGCAGCATAGGGTAGTTCACTCACCACCCGTGGATGACTATGAGCCCGAAGTCAAGGCCACAAAGGAGCAGAACCAGCTGTACGATATTGTCAAGCGTTTTGGAAATGCGAAGTCCAACAACAAGCACATGAAGGAGCTGAAAGCGTAATGCCCACACCACATAACCCCTCACTTGCTTTCCTCTTATTTATTTTTCCTTTTGATATTCTAGAGATGCTTTGTTTACGTTTTATTTCTATTTTTTACTTAGTAGAGATATGATTCTTTTATGTTATATCATTTTCGTACAGCTCATGTTTGGACAAAACCAAGATCATACAATGTGATGCGACGTACATTGACCTGGGTGATCTTGCCGAGTCTGTGAGGCCACTCGGTAAAATATCGAAGAATGTAGTTGTGTGTGGGATTGACTTCATCAACAGGCATATGGATATTTGTCCCGACAAAACAATCATGCATTACAGTGTGACCTGCAAAATATGGGATGGTGACTTCCACCATAAAATCCCGAGGAAGCATTTTGTCACAAGATGGTGAATTCAAGCTCACAATGAAGAAATGTGTGAGTATTCCTTCCTTTTTGCACATTTTCCTCCCATGCTATGTTTTGTCAGTAGCTATGCTTCGCATGTGGGCTACACACTGTTTTGTGACAAATGTTTCATGTGGCAACAACTGCCATGTAAAATGAGTTTGACTGCTTTTTAATGCAACTTATGTGGCAACTTCAACTAAAATACTGGGCAACTTTGTTCATACATGGATGGCAACTTCTTTTAATTACACATGGCAACTAAACATTCTTTGTGGGTGTACTTTTGGACACTTGCTACTTTGTCATTCATGTACCTCTTAGTGCATCCGGCGATATCTTTACATATCATTTTCCCAACTACATCATTGCTGTTTTTGATGTGAACTCTGCTTTTTCTTTTTTCCTTTATCTTACTTTGCAGGTATTGTTCCCCATGTTCCAGGAGCTTGCACCACACGACCCACATGAAAAGTGTGGTCACCACTACGCGATTTGCCTTGACCTGAAGAAACAACGATTTGAGGTGCTAGATTCAATGCGTTCAGAAGCTGATGCAGACCTTACTACGCATGCTCAATTCTTCATCAACAACCTCAAAGAGACATGGAACCGTCACTACGAAAACTCAAGGGTCCAGATCGGTCATTTCCCAATCGAGTACGTCACGACTACGAAGCAAGGAAACCGGTAATTACTATCTTTTTCCATGTGTCCTCCACACCAATCCCAAACCTTTTTTGTCACCTCTGCATTGAAGTTTATGATTTTTTTCTGTTCTCTTTAGTTGACCTGATTCTTTTCTTTATAGGCATGACTGTGGCTTTCACATGTTGGAATACCTTGCAAAGTGGGAAGGTTGATGGGTCCATGTCTTCACAGCTGCAATGGTCGTCGAGCTCCGCAAAATATACACATGGAACTAGCTGATGAATGAAAATTTCAACACACGGGCCAACGCATGAGAGTTCATAGAGGAAGCTGTCAAGAAAGTCAACAAGAAGTACAAGTGATCACGTGGTGCTCCATACTGCATGCCTACCTTACATTCTGTGGCTGAGGAATGTAAGGTATCAACTTGTTCTTTTAAAACTATGTCCGTGTACTATGTTATGACTGCATCTGCCCATAGCCTAGTATATAGTGTTTGGCAGAGTGACATTGAATATTTGTAATATATGTGTGGATGTGAACCTACTTAGGTGTGACAGCAGCTACGTTTATGTTTCAGTATTATTATGTGTTCGTGGTTGGTAGTACCAGTTGGGTGTTTTTGAATGCGTCTATGATGCCTGAAAACATGGCAAATGTAGTTGATCAGACACGGTTAGTGAAATTTATCGTTCTTTTCATTTGGCTTTTGGGTTTTTTGCATTGCTAACTGTATCAGTTAGCATGGTAGTTCATAAGCAGCCGTTACCTTGCGCTTTTTGCACGCGATCGTTTCAACTGGTTTTTCATAGTATGCACACAATACAATATATGTGTAATAAAATGCGTTGACTGAAAACGGAAATCTACACGATGGCAGATTCAGTATAAATAACATGGCAGATTCAGTAGAAATAACATGGCAGATTCAGTAGAAATAACATGGCAGATTCAGTAGAAATAACATGGCAGATTCAGTAGAAATAACATGGCAGATTCAGTAGAAATAACATGGCAGATTCAGTAGAAATAACATGGCAGATTCAGTACCACACACGGGGTAATTGTAGTCATTCATTCATGGCATTTTCTTTCAAATTCTGATGCCCATCAAGAGTCATTCTCCCATTTTTTAAAATATATACCATCTACCTTACAAGAAATGTCACCAACAACCAAGTTACAGTCCTCCAATGTTGCTTACGGATTGACCGTCCCTTTCTTTGTTTTCTTGTGTTTTGCTTGAATCTCCAACCCCCGACTTGTATCTCACCTCTTTTGGACGCCCTTTTGTGACGGAATGGGGCGTGTTCCTAACCTGGGTTTGTGTGCTTGCTGTTCTAGACCCTACCTCCGAGTTTTTAGATGATGGCCCCGTGGACGAAGGCACACTTGAGGTGCGGGGGAACCTGTGTAAGGCTTCTTCAGCTTTCCTCTTTTTGATCTCATCAAGCTCTCTTTTCGTGGCCTTCTGTGTTTTTACGCCACCCTCATTTGTCTCATCACTCTTGCGTGCTTCATCTATTAGTTCAGCATAGTTCTTGGTCAACACAACATGCCTCACGGCTTCCATGGTTGCCTCTGGTCTCTCATCATGCACAACCAAAACTGCATTTGATGTTTGTGGCCCCAACGCTTCGTCAGCGTCCCAAGTCCATCGCCACCGTATGAAATGGCGGGGCATTCGCGTGACCATGTTCATGTCCATTACTTTTAGTATGTGACAGCACACATTCATGTCCCGTTCGAATTTGCAGCATTGGCAGTAGTATTCGCCTTCGTTTATCGAGGCCTTCACAAAGTAGTTCCTTCCTTTGTCTGGGTCTTCAGGTTCTGAATCTGACATGCCCAAGAGAGAACACACCTTGAACGTATGTTCGTCCACCTGGTAAGCCGTGTACATGCTGGCATGCTTTATTTCTTCCTGGAATTTGCATGTTTTTTGTGGTTTGTTAAACTCTTATATGATGTTTGTAGCACCTTATATTGATGTAGGCTGTAACGTAGCAAAGGCATCTAAAATGAATGATGGCATGGAAACCCTGATTTTTCCCCCACATCTGTTCTTGTGTTGTTTGTTTCCATATGGCAACTGTATGATATTTTCACATGGCAAATGCATAACATTTTAATTGGCAAGTGTATTTCATTTAACATGGCAAATGTAGTTCATAAAACATGGCAAATGCAGTTTTGGGTCACATGTCAACTACATATCATTTTCACATGGCAACTACAGTTTATTAAATATGGCAACTACAGTTCATTAAACATGGCAACTACAGTTCAACCCACGTGGCAACTATAGTTGATTTCACATGGCAACTACATATCATGATTACACTGTACTCAGTGGCTACTTTTCAATATGTCAGCAATTCAAAAAAGCTGGAAACTGCATTGCATTCTATATGGCACCTACTACCTTCATGCTTGTGCAAATAAGACGGTAAAACAGTTGACTTACTTGTTAAAAATCTTGTTGGTATATGTCTTGCTCATCTGCCTCTCCATTGGTAAATATGTTAGCATTTTAGGCTGCTTGAGCGCGGTGTTTGCTTCTTGCTGTAGCTCAGATCCCAGTATTTTCTATTGCAAAGCTGTGTATTGCTTGGCAAATTGCAGCAATGAGTTGCTAGGGCTCACGTATCGCTTCAGAACAACATTGAACCCCTCGCTGCACTGCGTAGTCTGCAGAAATGGGAAGAAGCATTGCATGAAGTAGGCCGGCACCCAGTACATTCGCTTCTCCCACAGGCTAGCAAGCATCTCGTTGTCTTGGACTTGATATGTTTCAATCATAGCTGTCCAGCTCCGTTCAAACTCCTCCACCGTCAAGCTGTGGTCCATGCACAACTCAAATGCCTTGTGCAGCTCTGGACGGTCAGTAAAGAACAGTCCTAGCATCTCCTCAGCCTTCTTTATAATATGCCACCTGTAGTGCCTGTGCACTGCTAACGGAAAGACCTCCTCTATGCCCGCACGCATGCTAAAATCCTGGTCTATTATTATGTTCATTGGAGCAAGTCCACCCATGCACTCCAAGAAGGTTTTGAACAGCCAAGTGTACCCATCCGTATCTTCGTTCCGAACGAGCCCGCAACCGAACTGCAATGACTGATTGTGGTTATTTATTCCTATGAATGGAGCACAGGGCATCTTGTACATATTAGTGAGATATGTCGCATCGAACGAAATGCAATCTCAGAAATGTTTGTAGTCTCTTCTTGCAACACCATCCACCCAATACATGTTCGTGACACGGTCCTCATCGTCCAATCTTATCTTGTAGAAGAAATCAGGATCTGCTTTTGCTTTCTCGTCGAAGTAGGCTATCGTGTCTTCTATGTCAGCCAACCTACTCTCTCTACGGTACTTTGCCTTTAGGTTTGTAACGTCTGCTGGTATGTAGGGCATGCTACTCAGAGTTCCATTTTTGCTGTGGATCATGGATACTATTTGGACCATTCTTGATGGACCGATGTTACAATCATGTAGCAGCTTTATGAATTTCTTCTCGAGGGGGCTGAATCCTCTGTGGGCGCTCAAAAATTTTACCAGGTCAAACTTCTTTATGAGTTCGTGGTTGTGCTCGTCAAAATATTCAATGACCACCCACCGTGCTCCATCTATGTTTAGCTTACACCGGACAGGGCATTCCGTCTTGACAATGATACCTCTCTTTCGTTCCGGCACGACAGGCGCAACACCTTTACCCTTCTCGTTCCTTCGTGCCTTGTAGCACCTCATCTCACCTCTGCTATACTCGTTAGTTTTTTTAATTTTCCTATGGTATTTGGTGTTGACCGCAAACCCATGGAACATTGCATATCTCTGGTAGAATTCCTTGGCATCTTCAAACGAATCAAATCTCTGCCCAACATATGGTGGCTGAGGTACCATGATTTCTGATTTCCCATCTTCTTCATCCCCTTGTGCTTCGTCATCAGTTTCATCATTCACTTCAGTATCGACGGCTGTTTCATCTGCTTGAGTGTTGCTTGTGCTGGTGTGCTTTGTCGGCATTGCTGGAACGACTGCCATTTCCGATAGTAATTTTGCATTGTTTGTGGCAGGATTGTTGACTAGCTGGTGGAACGCTTCTTCCGTGTGCTCAGAGGTTCCCGCAGTAGATGTCCCCGCGGCGCTGTTGATTGTAGTTGAAGGTCCCACAATAAAAAAACAGGTACATGTGTAAGCATTGCTTTAATGGCATGTTTATCGTAACGGAATACAAAACTGCATGTGATTTGGCATGACATCATTCATACAGCAAGTCATGGCATCTGCATATGGCCATGGATGGCGACTATAGTTTTTCAGCCATGGCAGCTACAGTCCAACAAACATGGCAACCAACATCTTTTAGCATCGAAACTTGGATTCTAGGTACGAGATCACTAGGCAAATGGAATAAATCATGAATGTTGCACATAGTCATACATCAATTGACAAATCCTGAAGACAATAGATGACTTTTTACACGCGTCCACTTGGTAGCATTTTTGGTTGTTTTTTCCACCACCACCATGACAAATCCACTTTCCCCCCATGCTTTTTCCACAAAAGCAAATGCACTACTGTTTTTCTGGTTCACATTTTTTTACCTTGTTGTGCCGCATGTGCTGATCGTATCTGGTTTGTCATTCCAATTTGGTGTGCTCTACCTACAATAGTGTTGGCCTGCAACTGTGAAGCTTGCCATGAGATGTTTGCCGATGTGGTTCCACCATAACAACCTGTGATCATTTTAGCAGTTGGTCAATGCATGGCAACTGTAGTTTTTACAACATGGCACATGTAGTGGTCCAACCATGCCACACAGATTTGTTCACACTTGTCATCCACAATTGTTTAGACATTGCAATCACATTTGATTACACATGGCAACTGCAGTTGTCCAGGCATGTCAACTGCAGTTGTCCAGGCATGGCAACTGCAACTGTCAAGTCACCATGAAAACCCCAATGTCACCTATGTTCCTTCTCCTAATTCACTGTCCACAACTTCATTTCATAGACTCACCTGAGTACGACGTTGATGGCAGGTACATGGTTGCCGCCTGATGCCACGTGCTGCATGAAGGTCCTACATTTTTTCATATAACTCGCAAGTCTTTGCCATCCTTGCAAGTTTAATTTCATGGCCACACCAGTATGTTTCTTTTTCGTATGCGTTACCTTGATTTGCCACATTAGCTACTTGAAGTTGGTCGCCCGTACATTTGTCAGCGTTAGCGCCCTGTGCCTGAACTTGCCATGGTATCCCCGTGTGTGTGGTTGGGTCATAGAACCTGCAAAAAATGACATTGTAGGACATAAGTAGAATGCCATCTTCCTCGTCACAAACATGGCAACTGTTCCTTTTTTATCATGCATCGTACCGATGCTCGCAGATCGCTTCTAGTAGTGGCAGCAACGACCCTGCAGAAATGAGTTGATTGTACTCCGCTGCATCCCAAGGGGGCGTTTCCGGCCTTTGAGAAAACCAAGGATTAGTGCCGTCTTCATGATTCATTTTTCCGCTTTTTCTGCCACTGTGTTTTCAGTCACTGCATGAACAAGAAAGCATTAATATCCGCAAAATGCATTCTTGATGTTTGCACATACAAGATAACACGACAATCTTATCACATTTCTTGCGTAGACAACCAACACATCATGGCAACTAGGACATGCACATTCATTCTCTTTTCTAAAATCTGGATGCTAGCTATCATTTTGAACCGATGGCAACAACCAAGATAATATGATGGCAAGCGACAACATAACATGGTGGCAGCTAACAACAAAGATAGGTGGCACTAACATCAGATATAGGTGGCAATTAATTTTCTCCCTCTCTAGGCACAACCCAAATTCCTCCTTTCTTCCCCTAATTTTAGTGAATTCTACACATCCTTCTGAATCAACTACTCGCAACAACCCAACCCATAATCTTAGTTCAAATCTAGGATAGAACATGGCAGATCTGGCGTATGTTGGTGGGCTGAGGGGAATACACACAATCCATGGTGTGTTTGCCATGACAGTGTGGATCTAGTCGCCATCTTCGTGGGCAACCTGGAATTTCAATTTTCTGGATAGAAGAAGGACGGGAAACAGGAGGAGATCGGAGATCCACCTGTTAGCTCGTCGTCACTGGGGGGCGGGGTGGGGGGGGGGGGGGGCGGGGTGGCAGTGGGGGTGGGAGGTGGGGAGGCGCTAGAGATTTGGTCTGGTTGCCATGGCAACTATAGAAGGAAGACGATGGAGGTTTGGGATCGAGAGGTAGGAGACGACGGTGCAGGTCGCACTAGGGTTCGAAAGCAGGCTGGGACGACAGGCGCGTTGGGTCGTGCGGGCAGCGTGGTCGATCACCCGGACGTGTGGGCGATTGTGCCACACACCAGATGTGCGGGCTATGGCTGTGTGCACCCGGACGCCGTCGTGCGGGCGGGTTTGTCTTCGTGCCACACAGGGTGTGCGGCACAACCCGCTATTTGCCACACGTGTGGCAGTTATCAGCGTCCTTTTTTGTAGATCCATTTATTTAAAATGTTTTATCTCCTAAACCGTGCGTCCAAATGTCGAACCGCTTTCACCGTTGGATTCCCCGCGTCGAGATCTTCAAAACTAGATCCCATGTTAATAGGTTTTGGCAAACTTTTTTTTCACGAAAAAACCGAACCGGGAGCACGGGTTTTTTCCCTTTTCGAAAGAGGTACGCCCGTGCCTCTCACGAAATCACAATCGTGCCTCTCGCGGAAGCAAAACCATGACTCTCGCGGAAGAAAAAAAGATAAAATGCGTTTTGTTTTTCGTTTCTGAGGAGGTACGGTCGTGACTCTCGCGAAAGCAAAACCGTGACTCTCGCGAAAGAAAAAAACAGAAAACACGTTTTTCCGTTTCTGAGAGGCACGGGCGTGACTCGCGAAAGCACAACCGTGCATCTCGCGGAAGCAAAACCGTGACTCTCGCGAAAGAAAAAAAACAGAAAACGTGTTTTTTCCGTTTCCGAGAGGCACGGCCGTGACTCTCGCGAAAACACAACTGTGCCTCTCGCGGAAGCAAAAGCGTGACTCTCGCGAAAGGAAAAAAATACCAAAAACGCGTTTTTTTCGTTTTCGAGAGGCACGGCCGTGACTCCCGTGAAAACAAACTGTGCCTCTCGCAGAAGCAAAACCGTGACTCTTGCGGAAGAAAAAAAATGCATTTTTTCGCAAAAAAGTTCGAATTTTTTTTTGTCGAAAAACTAAGGAAGACAGGTGGAAAACCAAAACATTGAAAAAACCCAGAGAAAACCCCGCTAAAAAGGCCGAAAACGCGTGCGGAAAAATAAAAAAACAAAATCCGGAGGAAGCACCCAGAGCGTGACACGTGGCGAATGGCTGAGAGCGTGCCAAGTGGCTCTGATTGTTGCGAGGCCCCCGAAGGAGTGCTCGTTAACTAGTTGCTCTCGCGATTTTGAATGCTCAATTGGCCATCCGATCGTCATATTTGGGAATGGTTCGCGCAGGATTGAAGGCCCGCACGGCCTCCTTCACATCATACCTGCAGTAGCACATTTTCGTCACCGACCAACCCTTACTATCGTCTGCAACTCTTCCTTATCCTCTGCCTCGCTGTATCCCGGCTCTATCCGTGATGTCCTCCCCATCAAAGTTGTACTGAAGCTGCAATCGATCTACAATATAATCCACGATTCAGTCTAGCCTCTTGCAGATCCCCTTCGTCTCCAAGGTTTTAATCTCCTCAGCCTCAAATTCTTGGCTGCACTACAATTCAGCTTCTTTTCTTGGGTCGGACAACTCACATGATTGTTGTTGTAGCGCAGGAGCAGCTGTTTTGATGGCTTCTGTCAGTGGGAAACTGCGGCTGAGTCCTCCCATCTACCCACTTGCCATCCTCCAATCTGTGTAGTGCTACGTATCACATATTCACATAACGGAAGAGAGGATGCTCAGAGACCAGCGATTGTGATCTGGCCGACAGTAGCATCTCCCGACATTGAGCAGCGACATAATTGCAATTTCATGAGTACCCCCACTTAACATTTAAGCATCCAGTTTATATGGTTGCCCCTTATTATCATATTTCAAATCTTATATCTTTATCAGTACTTATTTAACAAATTCAAATTACATGGTAGGCTTCTCATATGTTTGCATATGAACAGAAATAGCCATCTCTTTGCATGAGTTTGATACAGGTGGAGTGCACTCTACAAGTTAGTAGCATGGTCGCTCTATCCAGCCATCTGTGTAATGAACAATAGTGTGATTTGTATTTCTAGAAGTATTATCGATGATTTGTATGTTTGCAACCTTGCTCTGGTCGCTGTTGGCTCATTGTTCTTGCAGATTTTCCATTTTCTCTACTATACGAGGAATGAAAATACAATACATAATTCATATCTCTGGGTTATGTATTTCACTGGTGGCTATTCTCCCAACGAATAGTCAGATTGTTCTTTGCACGAAACTTAAATATTTTTCAAGCCTTTCCCTCTGTCTTACTAACTTTTTATGTAGGCAAACCAAAAAGTAGTTGTGAAAAATGGTGGTGAACATTGTATGTAATTTCAGTTCAAATTAGTGTGAACAACTACTCATGAGGAAAAACATAAACAACAAATCTTATGGATTTTGTAATAGCAATGATATTTTGAATAAATGCATTGATATTTTAATATGGAAACGAGAAATAGCTAGCCCGTGGTGTTGAAAGGGTTGATGGACCGTTGAGGCACACATACTCCACATCTAGGTGACTAATATTTATATTTAATAATTTTTACAACAATACAATAATACAATAAATCATATTTATCATTAGTGTTATTTATTATATTAGCATCAAACATTCACGTTCCTTACAAACAAATCCCACTATAATATGTTGCAAAACATTCCCGCAACAACGTGCGGGGTATCATCTAGTATGCATAAGACCCCTCCCAATGCTCCGCCTTGTACAGGTGCTAAGGCTTCCATGTAGGCAAAAAATTTGACGTGGCAAGGTAATTAAGAGGAGAGAGATGAGTGTGGTGACCCCAGGAAGAAACAATGCCAAGCGTGAAAACCTAGGCAAAACACTTAAATGCCACCAATGCATGAAGAAAACTTTAGTTGCAAAATCATTAAATGAAGGATGCTTAGCACCAACAAGTTAAGCACCTATGCATTGGGGGCTTTTAGTTGCTAAAGTTTTTAATGTGCTTAACACCTCATGTAAGCACCAACGCATTGGAGGTAGCCTAAGAGATTCATCCTCACTAACCTATTTATCTAAACATGTAAGCTATCCACGTCATCAACCATGTCATCTCAGAAAAAATGTTCCCACGTCATGAAGGAAATAATTGTTCACTTTATGCATTTGCTAGACGCCTACTGCCGCGATCATCTCCACCCACACTCGAACCATGTGCGCTGGTATTAATGCTCAATTGGCCATTGTTGTTATGTGTGCTCAGCGCAATCTTCTCAACTTCCCATCGCATATTTTCTTTTCTCCCCTCAGGCCGCTACACATCTTCCACGCAAGCGGCAACCTATCGATCCCGCCTTTAGAAATCCTATCCCGTGTACTATACAACATGGCAGCTAGGATCCCGTCTCCGCGCGAGGTGCTCCTCTGGTACGACTGTCGATTTGGCTTGCCTCCAGGATACTCTGGGGCTACGTTCCCCTTAACCAGTGTGGTGCCTGCATCGAGATGGTGGTGCCCTGATCCACTGCAGCTGCCTGATCGCAACACCAGGCCACCGGACACATCTGAGCGCCATGGACAGATGTTTCTACTACAAACTCGAGCTAAGTTGTGGATTTTCCCCTTTTGATTGTTTTGAGATAATTAAGTGTTCCAAATGTAGAGAGTTCTCCGTGAGTACTCCCTCTCTCTCAGTTTATAGGGCATGCGTGTACCCCTTGGTCGTCAATTTGACCAACCTAATACAAGACATATATTACAAAAAATATACAAATATAAACTTCAGATGTTCTATTTTCAAACGGTATAATTTTTGTGTTATATAATTTATATTATGGTGATAAAATTGGCAACCTAGGTATACGCGCAGGACTTGTAAACTGAAACGGAGGGAGTAATCAAGATTGGGTCATCAATGTTGCAATTTCTCTTTTGATTCCTATAATCTCTTTATTCCTCTTCGCCATAGCGTCTGCATCCATCATCTTTCCTTTTTGTTATTTTTTTGGGATGACTCCGTGCACCTATATCTCTTGATTTTGCAGCAGGCCGCACACCATCAAAAACCTGTCAATTCCTACTACTACTGGATGGAGGTACGCAATGATGTTTCGTCCTGTGTTTGATCTTTCAAGCCCATATTGTTGCATTCTAATCCCCCCTCTTCTCTTATGGTTTTGCATCGGGGTAGTTCCATATACCTTCCTCTTTATCAGTATTCAACATTCTAACCGCTGGTAATCCTACAGTGATGCTCAGATCTGGTGATGCTAGCTTATTGCTGCAATTTTATCCGTCTACAGAGATTAACACTATGCACTGTATGATGACATCATCTTCTCCAGATTTCTTATGGTTAATGTTGTCACTCTTTCTGGTTATCATCTATACTACAATCTGCATGGTCTGGCAATAATTTTTTTTGTCTTTTTATTCCTGCAGGTATACAGTGCATTCTAGGCATTCCCTTATATTTTACCCAAATTAATATGACCTCACTGACGACCGTCAACCTTCTCTATCTTGAATCAGTATCTCACATACAAACGACTGATGAATATTTTCTCTACTCTTGAATCCGACTAATATTAATATTGCAGAACTTCCTTCACTTTCAGGTTTGATACTTCAACTTCTCATGCATGTACTTTGTATAAATGTTTAATACTGCAAAACTTCCATCACTTTTAGTCTCGGTGCCGCCTATGAGCTCCTCAACCTGCACATTGACCGGGAGTAAAGGATGGCAGAGACTAGATAAAGGAAATGGAGATATCAACTTTGTATAAGGCAACAAGGTCAGGTAGATATGCAGTCGACAAGGCGTTTGTTTTGTCAGGGGAGGAGAGCTGCTGCGTCACATGCGAACTACACCATGTTTTGCTGCCATGAAGAGAGCACTCCAGATCCAAAAACATAGTTTCAACTTGCAGATTTGTTGTTGACTAACCGATTTGTCTAGCAGGTGGCGTCAATCATATTATTGTACCCCTTGAGATAGTCAATGCCTACCATCCAGTGAATGTAACTCATACCCCTCTGCTTTATTAGCTGGATGCATTTTTTCATGCATTGTTAAAGAAGCCCCCTAAAGAAATTACCTTACAAAATGGTCGAATCTTCTCTAATGGTATGCATCAATGATCTTCTTTGTCATTAAACAAACCTTCTATTTGTAATCTCTGATGTGTGCTGAATGTATCTCTGGGTAATCGAAATATTTTGATGATTGCACGTTCCTTTTTTCTGTATTCGGCGTTTGAGTCTCAATCATTCTGATGTTTTATTGTCATAAGTTACTTCAACATATTTGCACCCCCGAGAGTGTTGACAAGTATAGGCATGTGAACACTCAAAGGAAGATGATAAAATAATAGTATCTGATGGAATCATCTAGCAGTTCCTAATTATGGTTGTGCTCTCAACTCTCAAGTGCTATTTTCCCAATATATAGATGTAAGAACATCTTCTACTTGACTGGTCGTAACATATTGTTATTCTTTTAGTGCTTCAGTGCTGCACCTAATAGTCTAATTATGTCTAGCTTTGCAGAATTCATAAGATTCACTTTGCTAATATCTCTTCTTTGTTATAGTTGTTTCATACAACGTACATGCCATTCTTTTCGGAACAAGTTATCCTGACTTTCGAAGCTATAGTTTTTAAAATATTAATTGGAACATAATAGAGGAATGCATATAATATGCTTATGGAATGCTTTGTTCAGTTATTGAACCAATATTCATCACTATGATAAGTTTAAGAGCTTTGTCCCTTACATGGCATTGTATTATGAAGTCAAATTGGCTCACTACTTTATATTTCATTTTGAATCTTACTTTTCTTGCTAATTGTTGCATAATATTTTCCTTTACTAAATGTAGTAGAGGTTGAATAAATTTGCAGAATCATGGTACAACCTGAACTGTTATGTTTCTGTTCTTGCCATCATGCACATCTTCTTGCACACTATTCTTTTTCTACTTTTTAGGTGCCAACACTCTCCTCCCTGTTATTGCAGATGACTGATTGATATTGTCGCCGGATGAATATAATTGTGATATTATGCAAGTGACTAAGAAGAAGCATCACCACCTCCCAAGGAAAGTTCCAATGCCTATTTGATTTTTAGTTCTTTTATTTGCTCTTTGTGTGTCAAATGTTTTGGTTGAGCGGATGATTGAGTAGTCACTGGGAGTGGAAACACCGACAAACATTGGTATAAAAACACGTAATCTTTCTATTCTAGCCAGTTGTGCATTGTTCGGTTTTATGAAATGGTTTTATTTAAGCTGGGATATTAATGGTTAATAAGTATATTTAAATGATATATATTTCATTTGTCTAATATATCCAGTTTTTTCTTGCTACAATTCCCTCAGTTGCGGGGTGTCATCTAGTTCCTCACAATTTCCCACTCGCCGCTACCCGTGTCGCCTTTGCTCAGGCTTCGTACCTGTGCATGCTAGACGGGGCTTCCCAGTCCTCTCCACACGGCGCCTCCTCCCCTGCCATGCCGCCTTGGTCTCCACTGGTGGCTTGCCGGCAACAACCTCTCCACACAATTAGGATGGGGATCGTGCACTTCTTTGGATCCATATGGTGACATCGACCAAGCGCAACAACCGTTACATATGGCTTTCATCGATAGAACATGAAACACAAGTATAGGTGCATGAGCTGGCTGATCGATCTTGTCGGACGGTCAGAAGCAGCTGGATCGTTTTCGATCTGCCTGTTGCCGGATGCACGAAACACCCACACACATGTACGGCTGTACGCAGGAGACGCAAGACGTTTTATGAAAAAAAAACTCCATGGATCCACCTTCTTTTTGTCACTGAAGCTACTTCCACGTCGTTTGTCATGGCCATGGCACCTCTTGACATTGAGGTTCAAGGACGAGAAAATGATTGTGGCCACACACTGGTACACGTCGGTGCTATACAAACGGTTTTAAACCCCTTTCCGTGACGGCATTTGGAACCGTCGCCTAGTGAGTGACAGCGATGGGGGGGCCTTCCCACATGACCCAGAAACCGATGGGGATATGCCCTCCTGGCACACACGCTCGGCAAAATGAGGTCGTGTGCGACCGACGAGCGCTCAAATACGGAAATACGTACAGTAAAGCTAAAAAATACAATTATACAGGCGAAATTGTTTCCAGTCGTAAGTACATTCCACACAGTCAGTCCCCGCTAAACATTTCCGTTCGTATGTACATCCCACACAGTCGCTCTAAGGAAACCATTTCCGTTCACAGGTACATCACGCACAATTTTTCCCGTTAAATCATTTGTGATAGCATTGCCATTGCACACGATATTAACAATTTAATCGTTTGCGTTATTGAATGCATCACACACGGTGCATAGAAGAAACTGTGTGGCAAAGGATGTCCATCACACACAGTTTTTATGTGGTAAATGTTTGTGCAAGGTGGCTTAACGCAAACAGTTCTCAAGAGGATGTCGTGTGCACAGTGGAGATTGATCACACACGTAGTGGATCTTAGAAACATTTCTGATCTCCACGTCTATCGCAGACATTTCATTTTTCGCGAACCGTGTGTAGTGTAATCCCTAATTAATCCCTAATTAATCCCTAATTTAAAAATCACATGTTTTGAATTTGAAAGTAGGCACATCACTTATTTCATATCCAACCATGTTTATTACAAATATAGGTTCAACCACGAATGCATAATTTGATGCACAGATACATATACTGAAGAACTACAGAAGCACCAAGTAAAGAATGATGAACCACAGTTGTACTAAAGACTGTAAAGAGAGAGGCGAAAGACATTCTGGTTGCTGGAGAAGGTGAAGCGGAATGCCCATATTGTGCCCTCCTCCATGCGTAATGCATGCACGACTCTAGGCCAGCCCCTTGTGATGGCTGCCCGTCCATCCTTCACTGTCTTCACTACGACTTCTCGATGCTCATTGTAGTCTGGATGAAATACTTTAACCTTCATTGCCTGTACACCAATTATGTACTTTGTGAGGTAATCTTGAGTGAACTGCTTCGGGAACCACTGGGAATGAAAAAGATTCAAACATTGTTGTCTAACAACTCATTATGGGCAGTAAAAGAGAAGGCTGCAGAGTTTGTAGTTACCATCCTACAGCTCACTGTTGTGTTGGATAGAGCATAAACAAATAATTTGCTTGCCACCATTTGTATCTTTTTACTAATAATCCTTATCAGTTTCATCACTTGATGCTTGTTCTTCAATATCTCGTTGCCCCATACGCGAAAAGGGTTGATGCGTGGATCCTTGCCAAGGGCATATGTACCTACAAGCAACAAGTCAATATTAGAAGATAACAAGTGTCCAGGCCTGGATCTATATGCACTACATTATGGAACGACAGGGGGAGTACAAGCCGAGGGATGAAGCTAACCTCGGCGGAAAATGGTGGCCACTCCCGTTGTTGTCCTGCATAAGTAGTGGAAAGGCATGATAAGTACAGCAACCTTAACATCAAACAGATATAGTAAAGGTAAACAACATCATCTCCAAATGATAGCTTGAATGTGTTGGTTTCAGGATGCTGTTAAAGCAGATATAAAATGGAAGGCAATGTTACCGACAGCAGGCTTAATAGCCATCAAATATTGCAATTCAAACTGGTATTGTTGAAAATGAATAGAACATTGGTAATGCTTAAACATCACACTGGATAAATGTGTAAAACTGACACAAAGGGCATGTGTTAACTACACCAGGAATAACTGGAACCAAATATAGCCGTTCAAACTGGTATTGATGTAGTCGAGCGGCACAGTTCCGACTTGCACATAATGAACAACACATTGTGAATGACTGAAATAAACAAGGAATGAATGACCAGTATAACAACCAAATATAGCCATTGAAAACTGGGCAGAGTATCACTGCAACCAACCTAACAAGCAAATACAGATAAATAGGGCATATGCTTGAAAACTGGACAAATGCTCACTGCAACCAATCCTAACAACCAAATACAGATAAATAAGGCATCTGCTTGATAACTGGACAAATGCTCACTGCAACCAAACTAAGAACCAAATACATATAAACAAGGCATCTGCTCGATAACTGAAAAAATGCTCACTCCAACCAACCTAACAACCAAATACAGATAAACAAGGCATCTACTCACTGTAAACAACCAAATATAGCCATTCGTGAAACTGAAGTGGAAAATTCATACTTAAGCATCACATCGCCCTATTGAACAATACATTTTTGCATAACTGAAATAATTAAACAAGACACTATTAAAGCACCGCACAGCAAATGCTACTACAACAAAGGGTATGGGTTGGCAAGCTAGAAAAGGTAGGATTTGCTGATAGAATGTTGCCTCACATTTCATGGACGGGATCCTTCCAGTTGGAAGAGCACAGACCCATGGTGCGCTCTCTGATGTCACGGATGGGCTATTTCACCTTAGAAGAACCTTCGTGGGTGCCCTCCTCGTGGTCGTGGTCGATGAGATATGACTTGGCAATTGAGGATCCCAAGCAGCCGCCGTAGAACGTGTCCTTTAGAAATGACAAAATGGGCTCGATGGCCTATAAAGCTCGCAAATCCTTGACCGCTTGGTGGAGGAGATCAGCGGCAGGGCTGTCAAAGATATCGACGGCGGTTGAACTAGAGGGGTTGGGGATGGACCACTTAAACTATGACATGGCCCGCGTGAATCCATTGCTGTGGACGAGCTTGATGTCTTAGCCAGCTTTCCCGAGATACAGTAATATGCTAGCCCCCTGACATGAAGCCTTAGGCATGGCAACGTAGTCAACGTCTTCACCGGCTTCCGCGGTGACGTGTTGCTCCGGGATCGACAGGTCGGGGAAAACGGCGGCCACCTCGCCAATGTCTGCCGGAGAGTCCATGATAAACCTCTTCTTGGCCGAACGCTCGTCGGGCTCCCCGGGATACATGGTCGAGCTTAGGCCGCAACATTCTGGAGCAAGGGATGTGGATCTGGAGGGGAGGGACACCACATGCCTCATCTAAAAACTCAGGGGAGTGGGACGACAATATGGAAGTCGTTGGGTAACCTAAACTTTATTATATAAGCTAGGAGGAACGGGCAGACCGGCAGGGGTTGGTGGCGGCGTCGCCGGCGGCCGTGATCTAGGGTTCGAGGGGGGAGGGGGCTGGTGGGGGACTGTGGAGGGGGGGGGGGCGTGGTGGTGTTTGAGGGTACACCGTGGCTACTGAAAATTTTAGTAATGGTGGGTGGAGATGGTGGTGGACGAGGGAGGGCGACGGTTCAAATGCCTCGGCTACTAAAATTTTACTATAAGGTCAGTGCTGGAGGAGTGTGGGCGACAGTTGAAGTACATCGGCTACTAAAATTTGGGTGAATGGAATTGATGCGGGGTGGGAGTGCCCAAGATCGCGCACGGTCCAATAACAATATGCGTGTATGATAATAAGGAAAATTGGCGCGGAACCATCGATGTTTGCAACGTTCAAGGCGGGTAGTTTGTTTTTATATTTCTAGCTAGCTGGTCTATCGCACACGGTTCGTCCTAATTTCCAAATAAACTTACCCGCATTTAGCTTGCACAGGTTGTGGTTTTACAACAAGACTTGCATCGCACACGGTTAAGCCAGTACCTCCACCCTTTGCTCGCGCTTGCACGGTCGTGGTGATTTCAGCGCACTTGCATCGCACATGGTTGAGACAGTACCTCCACCCCTTTGCTCGCACTTGCGTGGTCGTGGTGATTTCAGCGCACTTGCATCGCACACGATTGAGCCAGTACCTCCACCCCTTTGCTCGCGCTTATGCTGATCGTAGGATTTCAACAAGACTTGCATCGCACACGGTTGAGCCAGTACCTCCACCTTAATTTGCTCGCACTTGCGCGGTCGTGGTGATTTCAGTGCACTTGCATCGCACACAGTTGAGCCAGCGCACTTGCATCGCACACGGTTAAGATATTATACCCATGTCTGTTGAGCGTCATTAGAGTCTTTGCAGCAAAAAATAACATTAGAGATGGTCACAAGACAGACACACCAGCATGTGGCCCAAATATATATGAGTGAATAGGGTGGTTTGTGATGTTCAAAATTCCAATGCACAACTTTGACCGCGTGGGCCCACGGTTGGGCGCGTCGTCGAAGACTGATGAGAGGGGCCAGAAGTCAAGAACCACCTGGAAGTGGCCAAATATATGTAGGAATACTGGGGATGTTTAAAACTTTAAATACACAATGCATAAATTTGGTGGCACCTGCCTCGCAAACCCGAAAGCACCCTTGGATATATATATATATATATATATATATAATGACATAATGTCGTACCTAGCTAGGATGCTTGGCCACCACCTCCCACTTCGTGTCTGTGGGCGGATGCACGTAATGATCGATACTATGGCCATACATGCATGTCGCCATGACCTACCATAAGACGGACCAATGAATCTATCGTTTGGTCAATGACAGTTGTTGTTGTCGATAAACCGCTTGGGCCAATAGATTGAACCATCATAAAAATCACACAAGAGGGACCACAAAACCAACACCTCTTGCATGCGGCCCAAAATGATGTACGTTGGGAAGGGGTGATGTGTGTTTTCAATATAGAATAATGTACAATTTAGATGTGGTGCCTACCTCTCGATACAGACAACAACCATGAAGGCAAGGTAGTTAAGGACGAGATACACAGGGTTTGATGTAGGTCGAACCCAGCAATCCGAGCATGTGGGAGGGAATCCTGACAACGCATGAGCTCGAGCTTTGGGTGAACGACATGTGACGGTGACCGGCCCTAACATGAACTAGGAGGAATCCATTCATGGCCAACACATACCCCTCATTATCGGTTAAAGGGATGATATATATACACTCGGGGAGCCCACAGATATGCGTGTCGTCACAAAAAACCGCACAAGGGAGATGTGGTCGGTCAGAAGAACCCGTATACACTGCATGCGGCCCGAAAATATGTATGGGTACGGTGGTGCGTGATGTGTTTAAATCCCAAATGCACAACTTCGATGGGCCACCAACTACATTACAAACCGAACATCGTACCCGACTCCAAGCCTGGTTCAATACATCTATACACCTATATAGTGTGCGAATAACTTTGAAAGTTGGTCGTTGGATGAAGCCAATCCGACGGTGCAGAGATGGCAAGTCCGAGCACTACTGGCCGTTGGATATCATCTACATTCCACTAGATTCTGCCACATGTACAATCTAGAAGACTCCATGGTTGAACTTAAGCATAATGCACAAACCTCAAAACACAAGCACTTCTCCTTTGTTCTCTAGGATCTTCCATATCTTAATTGCCCAAACTTTTTGTTTCTAAATGAATTGTCACCTTTTGTTTTTACCTTTACAATGCACAATTCCATGAATCTTAAAATAGACAAGTCCAGTCAATCATTCTTTAAATTTTTAGAGAAAAAACAACCATAAAAACATAGTCTACAAATTAGCAAAACAAGGATCCCAAGGTTTATGTAATTGCCATGATAGGTCACTATAGAGATATAATATATCTCTATAATGACTGTGTCATGGCATTTAAATGAAGCTTGAGATATGCAACTTCCCATCGGGTCACCCATCCTTGGATTACTCCAGCCCGAGCACGCTTAACTTCTGCGTTCTATTCGACTAGGATAGCAGATGGGAAGCCGGCCCTTGCTAATAATAATTGCCTCCTTGCCATTAAGGCGGTACACGCTGGTCACCCTATGGGACCTACTCCCTCCTATCACACACAATTGTGCTTTTATAAACTGTGTGGGATATTTTACATGGCCGGTGTGTCGCCGCTAGCCTTCAATGAGCACTGACACTGGTAGCGAGAAAACGATGGGAGAAGAGGCGAGAAACTGATGAGAGGAGTGGCGAGAAAAGGTAGCCTGTTTTGAAAACCTAGTAGAGAAGGAAGCGTGAGCTAGCACGACGCATGCGCACAGTGCTTACCCATGTAGTGCATGTGCTGTCGGAAGGGCTCGAGGTTGCCGTTCGATCTGGGAGCATCCAACGGTGCACACGTACGATCCGTGGGGTTTGCGTTCTGGCCAATCAGAACGCATGGCTCGGATCACGCGCGCAGCAGGGGGGAAGAATATCATACAGAAACTAATATTCGGTGGAAACCGGTGAAAACCACGAGAAAAAGATGTTTTGAAGTTTCATTTTTTTGAAAAAATGCGGGATGTTAATAGGATGATGTTTTATTGCCACACAAAATTTCAAGTTGAAACACATTACGAGATTGAGCTATGAAAAAGACAAAATCAGTGTTGAATAGTGCCGAATAGTAATGTCACTATTCGTATTGAATTTGTCTTTTTCATAGCTCACATCTCGTAATGTTTTTCAACTTGAAATTTTGTGTCGCAATAAAACATCACCTTCTTAACATCCCACATTTTTCTTCTTCAGATTTTTATGAAACTTTAAAATATGGTTTCCACGAAGTTTTCATCGAATATCGGTTTTCGTGAGTGAACCATGTGCTATTTGAAAACATTTCGTGAGAAGAATCTCGATTTATAAATCCCCGTAAATCCAAAACTAAGCCGAAAATCATGAAACCTGGCATGGTGTCACGACATGGCACTTATATGTCAAGGAATTTTTTTGTCCATTGTGGCGCAAGTTTTATTACAAGCCTCTTACAAACCGGAGCTTCTCTCAAAGAAGCCTCGTGGTTGCGATAGGGAAACGTGTCCCCCTTGTGGGCGAAACGTAATCACTGCCTCTTTTCGCCTTGTACTTTCTTCTACGGACAACACAGAACGATATGATATCCGTGCTGAAATTTAAATTTATTCAGGGTTCGTTTGGCCTTTTTATACACTAATTGAGTTTCCTAGGCATTTAATGTCCATAATTCAAATCTAAACTTCAAATACATGCTCCAGTCCACCAAAATGGCTAAAAAATTTATACATGTGTCCTTGGGTGCATGTTTAGGTCCCATGCCAGGAATGGGAACGAATTACAACCGTACCTGCGTCCTGGCTCATCCTCAAACATTTGGAATTTCAGTTTTTAAATCCCCGTAAATCCTAAACTCACCAGAAAGTCATCAAAGGTGTCATGGTTTCACGTCATGGCACATATATTTCGTGGTAAAACATTGTCCAATTTGGGCCAAGCTTTATTACAAACCTCTTACAAAAACCAGAGCTTCTCTCAAAGAAGCCTCATGGTTCCGATAGGGAAACGTATTCCCCTTGTGGGCGAAACGTAATCACTGCCTCTTTTCGCCTTGTATTTTCTTCCACGGGCAACATGGAATGAAATAATATCCGTGCTGAAATGTAAACTTATTCAGGGGTCGTTTGGCCTTTTTATACACTAATTGAGTTTTCTAGGCATTTAATGTCCATAATTCAAATCTGAACTACAAATACATGCTCCAGTTCACCAACATGGCTAGAAAAATTATACATGTGTCCTTGGGTGCATGTTTAGGTCCCATGCCAGGAATGGGTACGAATTACAACCGTAATAGTGTCCTGGCTCGTCCTCAAACATTTCAAATCTCGGTTTTTAAGTCTCCATAATTCCAAAACTCACCAGAAAGTCATCAAAGGTGGCATGGTGTCACGTCATGGCACATATATGTCGTGGTAAAAACATTTCCAATTTGGGCCAAGCTTTATTACAAACCTCTTACAAACCGGAGCCTGTCGCAAGAACCCTCGTGGTTTCGATAGGGAAACGTGTCCCACTACAAAAAAAGACACTTCCGTGATGATACGTGTTCGTCACAGTAGGTCACATTTTCTGTCATGCATGTACATCCATGATGATTTTATGACAGAATCAAGATAGTCATACTTGTGCTGTGGTAGAAGTGGTCCATGACATTACGAAAATTATCATCACAGAAGTGTTCACTTCCATGACGATAAATGTCTCGTCATGGAAGTGCTTTCGTCAAGGGTGACCGACACGTGGCAACCACCGTAACGGATCGCCGTTAAGCTATCGGGTCCGGTTTTGGATCCGATAACCCGCTAACAGCACGACGAATGTCGATTTTCCATGTGTAAAATTCTCATTGGCCGACGGAACCACGTGTCAGCTCCGCGTTGGCACAGGTGTCACTCATCCAATGGGCGAGATGCGCCTATGATATGTTGACACGTGGACCGACCCAACAGTGGCCCATTCAGGTTAGAAGCCGGGCCTATCAAAATAAGCGGGCCGGCCCATTAGCGGCCTACTTGCCAGGCCCATTTACAAGCACGGCCCATACAAGTTACACAGAATCGGCCCATCAAAAACCCATTCTACATTTGACAATTTCCAGCCCATCGTCAGTTTTAGCCCATTAAAGGCCCGCTACGTCTTTGGGCCCAATTGCGGCCCGAGCTTCTTTCGGCCTGTTAGTGGCCCATTGTCAGTTCCATTTCTAACGTCTTTCGGCCTTTTCTCGGCCCATTTTGCAGTTGGGCCAATTCTAGCTCAATGACTTTAGGCACAGATTGCCCATTTGGTAAATGGGCCAACTCCTAGCCCATTTTGTCTCTCGGCACATTAGCAGCGCGCTGTGATTGGGCCTTTGACTTTAGGTCCATTAGGGGCCCACCTTCCGTAGGGCATCATTTCAGCCAAGCGCGACTTTCGGCCTGTTAAAAGCCTTGTTTGCAAATTGGGCCTCCTCTGCCCCATAACACTTTCGGCCTCTTACTGGCCCATAAAGTAAAAGGGCTGAGACAAAATTGACATCTATTTCGGCCTACTAGAGGCCCGCGGGCCATTTCCATTTATATGGCCCTATCGAGCTTTTGGCCTGTTAACGGCCTGCTAAGAGCCATTGTTACGGTGGGCCACATTATTTGGGATCCACTTAATATTATTTTGACCAGCCCAATTAAGGCCCACTTTGACTACACATGTTTGTTTGTTTGTATGGCGTCCAGGAAATGTTTGGGCGTGTTGGCCCCCTTTTCAACAATACAACATATTCAAGAATTATCCTACTCTATACTATCGCCTCTAAAAAACATACACTATACAATAAAAAGACTAAGGCATAGAAACGTGGAATAATCCTACACTATATAATAAAGAAATTACAGCCAAATATACCCACTGGGCATTATAGTTCGACACCAGTGATAATAAAGCGTACACAAATAGCAAATTACATACACTGGACAAGTAAAGCTCATACATCATGGACACGCATCAACAGAACTTACCATTTGAACTATAATCTCTTCAGAAAATAGGATTGGCCGGATTCAGATAGCAAAAATTTAAGTCTGCAAAATCTCCAATTCCTTCGTGGTTACCTCAGTGTCTTGTTTCATTTTTTGACTCCTGCATCTAATACCTGCATGTCCAGTCTCAACTTGTTGATTGTACGTTGAGAATCATGTACACGTTGTCTTGCCACCTCTAGTTGATGCTCGAGAACATCAAAGACATTCCAATACCAATCCATAATCATTCGGTAATGGCCATGCCACCTTTGCTCAGAGATCTTTGTGTTGATATCACTTCATCCTGAAATGTTTCTGTAAGTACACATGACTAGGGCAAAAATATAGTTACAACAATGAAGCGAGCAAGACATACTATTTTGTACATGGCAAGACAGGACTAACAATAATGTTACACGCCATGAAGCATAAGCAGGTGATATTTTAAAAATTATAAAAATGGTAGTCTGTGCAGCCTGCATACAGAAATCTCTCTTAGCTCACCAGAGGAGCATGATGTTGGGGCCAAATCCAAAACACGTACATGTTACAAATTTAGACAAAGACGCTATGCGTATAAGTAAGAAAGCAATGGCCATTCTCAGAGCTCAATTAAAGTCTTAGGGAGCATAATGAATAGCGGAGGATTCATACAAACCTACTACAAAGAAGCAAAGCTATGCAATCATTAGCCTAGTATAAACTAGATTGTGAACCTCATGCAGTAATAGTTGGTTAATAGACTTCAAAGCTTCAGGCACACTTCGCCAGAGTAATTAAATGGTAAGGCCTTTAATTATGTCAAGTAATAGTTATACAAGTACCCAACATCAGGCATCATTTTTTGGGAATCTCATTAACTGAGGACAAATAAAGTAATTGAAAAGAGCAAATTAACTACGCGTGAAACAAACAAGGAATTGAACTGTTGAGTTGGATACAGTGACTTACCTTAACTGGTTGAACAGGCTCAACACTGCTCCTACTTGCTCCTTCCTAACATCTTGTACTTGGAAATCCTCAATCTTATCTTCATTGCACCTCCTCTGCAAGGTGACACAAACTAGTTACTCGTCTCCTTGGAAGATAAATATGCATACTTTCCAGTCTGTGAACAACACAAAAGGATGAGATTATAACAAAACAACACCACATAATGAAACATGCCACATCTATTGCACCTGCACACAATGAAATGAGCATTTACTATGTGTGCACTATGTAAAAACTAGGCATACCTTCGAACTGGATCTCCAGGTACTCTTGGAGAGCCTACTTTAGTGTACAGCCAAACCTTTATGTCACCTATGAGTTAGACAAGCCCCCACTACAGCAAGCCTTAGTGTTTAAATCGTTGACAAGCTCTGTTAGAGTGTTAGGTCAAGAACAACAAGTAATCAAAGCAAACAGTTCTGGTATGGCTGGCTGATGTAAACAAGCAATTGAACAGATGTATCAAGAAAAGAAACAAAGAAGGAGGCTTAAAGACCATCACTTGACTGACCATATTTAAGGGGCATTTAAACATCATGTGCAACGTATGAACTAACATGAACATTGCATATTCCAGATTCTATAATGGAATGCACATGTATTAGGTTATGCCATGTATGATGATGCCTAAATGTACACTATAGCAGTGTGAGTGATTCATCATTGCACACACAATTGAATTGCGTGTTAAGGGCCGATTACTGCTCCGCCTTTTCCGAGCCTATTGTCACAATAAGCCATAAAAGATGTAAAGAAGTCATTTTTGAGTTATGGGCTTGGGCTTAACTTATTTCGCTTTGGAGGGGGTGTTTCGGGTAGAAGCTCACTAAAAATTGAAGGGAAGGGGAATAGTGAAATGACTCTCATTGTTCCTATATTAAACTCAAAATGCAATTGCCCTGCCCGCTTGCATCTCCTCTCCCCTTTCCCTCTACCTAGATCCCCTTCCTGCAGCGCTAGGGTTCCTCCAACGAGCCGTCGCCACTGGTCCCATCTGGCCTCGTCCTCGACTATGCTCTGTCCAGCTAGGCTACATGGCCGGCGGGTAGGGCCAAATCTCCCCGTCTGCTCCTCCCTCTCGCGCCGCCCCTCATTCTCATGGTCTCCAGCAGCTGCTCCACTATGGTCCGTCCAACGCACTACTCCGGCAGGTGCCGCACAACTACGGCTGATGCCACACTATGATAGAAGGCACCTTATTCCCCCTCCCCTCCTTCCAGGCCGTGGCCTTGAGGTGCTGTTGAAGGATGAGCTCATCCAAAAAGGTTAGGATCTCTTCTAATTTTTTGCCAAATTTTCATTCTGATCCACTATACGATAAATTGCTAGGAGCTGCTCCTGCTGCTGCTATATGATGCATTGGTATGAGCTGCTCCTGCTGCTGCTATATGATGAATTGCTATGAGCTGCTCCTGCTGCTGCTATATGATGAATTGCTATGAGCTGCTGCTATATGATGAATTGCTATGAGCTGCTGCTGCTATATGATGAGTTGCTATAAGCTGCTACTGCTATATGATGAATTGCTACGAGCTGCTTCTGTTGCTGCTATATGATGAATTGCTATGAGCTGCTCCTGCTGCTGCTATATCATGAATTGCTATGAGCTGCTGCTGGTATATGATGTATTGAACACTGCTGCTGCTGCATGATGAGTTGCTATGAGCTACTGCTGCTATATGATGGTTTTAGGTGGTGCTACTATATGATAATAACCAGCGACTTGGACCATCGAATTTCATTAAATAATTATTCTTCATTTAAATGTGGGTCATGCGTTCTTCGTTTAAATTAGGCAATGTAATCTCTATGGAAGACATTGACCAAAGTATATTGTGCCAAGTAGATGGTATCTTTGTATTTGCATTTTGAAGAAATAATGATGGTCTATTTTCCTATCATATTAATTACTGCAGTGGGTTCAATTTCTGATGTTTGCAAGTCAAATTAATTTTCATATGGGCAGAAAAATGAAAAAATATAATGCAATCTAGACTTTTCACTGAGCATACCAAAGATAAGCTAAAAAGGAAGGCAATGAAAAGAACTGGTTGGCTTATTACCTTGAGCTTATATTCACATGTGCTTATTTTCTTAGGATAACTCGTAATAGCTGTCCCTAAGAAACTTGGCCAATAGAATTGACATACAAATAACATGTCATGATGATTGCAATGGAGGAGTGATCTACCATAGCACACTGTATAGGCTCATTGCTGCCTCTCCTTTTTTTGCGATGTTCCATGAAATTGCCACATACATCTTGTACTTTTTCATTGAGTAACCCTATCTGCAAGTTGACACGGCTAATTTGAGACATCTCTACATGATAATACATTGCATATCCCTTGCGCATATTTAAACCACCAATTAACGATTGTGTGCATAGCATAAACTAGCCATGACTACGTGTCTTTGGACTAGCAGCACTCTAAGGGAGCCTAATGTAGTGCACTGGAATTCCTAGATGCCACCTACGATTTTGTGTAATGTACCACCTCTGTTCCTAAATATATGTCTTTGTAGAGATTCCAATATGGACCACATACAGATGTATATAGATGCATTTTCAAGTGTAGATTCACTCATTTTGCTCCGTATGCAGCCTATAGTGGAATCTCTAGAAAGACCTATATTTAGGAACATAGGTACAAGGTAGTATCATGTATGACATCTACATATCTAATTTAGCAGCCAGTACTAGAAATCAATGTCTGCACAAAGGGATTACTGGTCGAAAATCCTAGCAAAGCACGTTGGCAGGCACACAACAATACAAGAGAGAGAGACGCACTTACAAGATCATAGCAATGCCTTAGTCCAGGATCTTGGTTGGCCAAGTTGTTAGATCCAGAAGAAATATCGTCCTTGTAGTTTTTGCCAGCTGCATAACATGTAACAGCGACATGTTAGTATATTTGAAGTACATCGGGCAGGTGATGTTGGACGGGTTTAAAGATGAAGTACCTAGGCCGTGGCGGGTGCTTGGCATCTTGCGAGATGATGGGAATCAGGTTAGAAACGTCAAGGGTGATGACGCTGCGCTGGCTGTCGAGGTCAGGTAAGGAGATCTAGAACCGACGAGTAGGGTGTTTGTGGAGCGACTCCGGTAGGGTGGACTACAGTGTGGACGAAGCGGATCTATGGCCGTGGATGAGGGCGTTGGTGAAGCTGCTCCGGTGGTTGGGTTAAGGATGGTGTCGACGATGCGGATCTGCTGCCGTGGACGGGGCGTCAGAAGCTGCTCCAGTAGGTTGGATGAGGGTGCGACGAAGCAGACTTGTGGCCATGGACTTGTGAGTTGGCAAAGCGGCCCCGATAGGGTTGAGAATGGTATGGGCGAAGCTACTCCAGTAGGGTTGATGATGGTGTCGGCGAAGCGGCTCCGGTAATGTTGAGGAAGGTGTCGGTGAAGAGGAGCAGAGGCCGTCGATGGGGGCGTCGGTGGGGCGGCTCCGGGGGGGTGTGGACAAAGCGTCTCCGGTGGGGAGTACGAATGAGCCACTGCAGATGCGCTGCAGTTGACGAGAGTACCGGCGAAGCAGATCCAGTTCCGTGGACAAGGCCGACACTGAATGGGCTGTGGTACAGTGGTGGATGACCAATCTACTTGTTTCTAGTGGAGGTGGGAGGGTGCCGCAGAAGTAGATCTGGCGAGGTGGACGCTTGTTGGCGATGAATGGGCTCTGCACGCCCGGTGGATGAGCGATCTAGGGTTTCGAGAGGGAGGGGTAGAAAGGCCAATGAAGTACGGACGACGTGATGTAAGATGCTCTGGTGCTGTGGAGTTAGTCGTTTTTGCTGGAGGGGGAGGGGAAATGGGGGTGCTGTGTGGTGGGGGGAATCGAAAGTTACCAAAGCAACCCCGACCTATTATGTAGATGAGGGCAGTATTGTAACTATTGTTCTTCGTGCACCAAGGACAAAAGGGGAATTTCGCATGCTAAAGACTAGATGGCAGAAATTTTAGAAGGAGGCGGGAGATTTTGCCGCCCGCGGGATCGTTCATATCCAGTTTCAACTAATTTTGGACCGTGCTAGCGGGAAGGTCATGCGAGACTGTGTACACGGGGCACGCGTCAGCAGTTAATAACTGGTGTGAAGTCCACCCCAGAAAAAAGACAATAACTCGGGATGATCCACCGATAACTTGGACATTCACACGGGCGCGGCCAATCGTACGGGTGTAGAGGCGCGTTCACAAAAAAAGGGATTAACCGCCCAGCCTATGTATTTCTCGTGTAAATAGATAATTTAGTGCCATTGGTTATTTACTTTAAACATAACGCATTGACGTGTTAGTGTAGAGGCGCACAAAAATAAATGGATATTGTAGTCCCACAAAAGAAATGAATATTGTAGTCCCACAAAAGAAATGGATATTGTAGTCCGCTACTTAAAAGTGTTACCTCATATGATTGCATAGCCTCCATTTTATAAATTGCGTACCCGTTGAATTCATATATGAATATTACATATATTACTTCATAATAGAACCTTAAATCATCCAATACTAATGAATTTGAATGCAAGAGTAACAATGGTGCATGTACATGATAGCTACATTGATTGTTTGAAGAAGCATCACTGTAACTTTGGCATGCACAATTGAAAAGGTCTATTTAGATAGAAAAAATGTGATATGTGAGTGTCCAATCTTTATAGCGTTGAATCGATATTGTGCCTTTGGCCACGATACAAAGTTGATATTGATTTATGTTCAAGCGATGCACGTCCACGATCGCTAGATAGTGATATGTGAATGAATTGTGCAATCTCTCTCACACACACATATCTCATTTTCCCGTGGGCATCAGAATCAGACACGCGCACCTCGTGTATTTCTCTCCCTCCGCCAAGGTTAGAATTCTTCTTTCTACCCCGTCCTACAAGTTTCTCACACACAAACACACACGCTCTCTTTGTCAAACACGTCCACCCCTTTAATTCTGCCCACCCACAGCCACTAATGCCTCAAAGTATACTTATGTCTCTCACACATATGCTTAAGGTTAACTTGAGTTCCGGAACCATATGAATACATACAATGGGATTCCAGCAGGGCACCTTTTGTTTTGAGATTTCGCTCTCCCCCCCCCTCACACACACACACACACACACACACACACACACACACACACGCACACACACACACACACAAAAACACGCGCGCGCGCGCGATCGCATAGACATTGTTTATCGCTTCATTTTTTCGGCACTTGCATGCACACCGTTTCTTTATCACCGTGATGCTTTAAGTATACCTCACACACATGCTATCTACCTATCCCTTAATATAGATATGTGTCACACAAACTCCTTCTCCCTACTAGCAAGATGCCCATGCGTTGCACGGAACATCAAGATGCATTTGTATGAGTAGTTTATCTTGTGGGAAAAAAGGATGAATGAGGGAATGCCTTATTTGCAAATGTGGAGAGGGGTGTGGGTATCTTTTGGTGTGGGTATCACCAACTCTGCTTTTTATAAGATCTCTTATAAAAAGCAGAGTTGGTGATGATGGTGTGCCTGCCATCCTGCAATATAGGCCATCCGATCTATATCTAACGGATAGGAAGGAGATCTTATAAAAAGTAGAGTTGGTGATGATGGTGTGCCTGCCATCCTGCAATATAGGCCGTCCGATCTATATCTGACGGATAGGACGGAAACTATGACAATTTACCCGCACTCCTCTCCACATTTGCAGATAAGGCCTTCCCTCGTGAATCCTTTTCTCCCACAATATCTTGATGTTCCGTGCAACGCACAGGCATCTTGCTAGTCTCTACTCTTATAAAAAACAGAGTTGGTGATGATGGTGTGCCTGCCATCCTGCAATATAGGCCGTCCGATTTATATCTGACAGATAAGAAGAAAACTGTGGCAATTTTGCAAAAAGAAACCTACACCCCTCCCCACATTTTCAAATAAGGCCTACCCTCGTTCATGCTTTTCTCTCACAAGATAAACTACTCATACAAATGCATCTTGATGTTCCGTGCAACGCACGAGGATGTTTCCTTGGGGGTCTCTCCAGCGTCGCGTGGCCGTTGTTGCAAGTTGACGCCCCTTGAGATGCCGACGTTGAGGGGCACTCGGATTTTGTCCGATGAGCAGGTAAGATGAGTTTGATTACATATTAAATGCATTCTAAAGACTACTTTTGTGTCCATTTCCTAATTCTCCCCCTGCCCACTGTTTCACAGGTTAGGCTCGGTGCGAGTGGAGATTGGCTTGCATATGTACGGGAGGGTACCAACATCAATTTGCACAACATTTACAACGGTGACACTGTTCCCGTAGAACCTTTGTCCAACATTGGGCCCAGTCGTGCAATGGGACACCGCCTGAATTGGTACGATGGAACCACAGTGAGATTGAAGAAGATAGCACGAACCTTGCACATGGCGGTCAAAGGTGGACGATGCTGTCTGCGGCCAATTAGTTGTCGTATGAGTACGGGGACTTGTTTCGTATGGGACACATCCTACAGTATACTCCCTCTCTCCCAGTTTATTTGTTTTGATTTTTTTCGTTTTATAAGTTTCAAATTCAAATATAGAGCTCCCCATCACATGTTGAGATTACAATGTCCATTAAATCGTTGGTGCATGTATAGTAAAGAAACAAATCCCGAGTTTGGCACGAGTTCGTACAGCGGTAGCACCACAAGGCCTGGCGCAAGAGTTACATTTACCTCTTGGGGCCCTCGGGACTGAGCTTCAACGCCTTACTACACCTGCCTTTGAGTCAATAACATGTGGACCCGATAGGTGGCTGGTCGACATGTGATGCTCCCGAAGGAAGAGGGGCAGTGAGGCCGAGAGGGGTGAGCCGCATGTCGGGGTACGTGTGGTGTCATGGGTTCGAATGGCGTTGTGGGATCGCGTGTGGCTGTGGTAGAAACTTGATGCTCGCTGCATTTCAGTTGGCCCACATGTCATGCACACAAAGGCAGAGGGGCGGTGCGGCCGAGGGGGGTGAGGCGTACGTCGGGGGACGTGGTGCTGTGGGTTGGAGCGGCGTCGTGGGAATCGCGAGTGGCATTGGATCAAACATGATGGTCGCTGTAGTTGAACTTCCATGGACAAGTTGTCATGTCTATGGACACATGCATTGCATACCGATCACTGGAAGAAGTAGTAGAGAAAGCTAGGTGGATAAATAGTTCCTTATAGTCAAGCGGACCCACACTACTACTTGTTCCAAAGACATGCACACCATCGAAATAGTCCATCTATATCAATATACACAGAGAGGGAATATGTTTTTTTACAAGAGAGGAAATAGTTCATCCATCCATAATGCCCTGCTGCTGGTGCAACATCTTCTTCTTTCTGTGGGAGACGGCTTCACAACAAGCTCTCTGGACCTTGCAGCTATCTCGAAACTCACACGGGCATCGAGGGCAGCATATTTCATCCGCCAGACGTCAAGGGATAATTCTCCCATCCGCACGACCTTAATGCCAAAGATCTCGTCACCCTTCAAGATTTGTTCCGAGCACAAAATTTTCTACGTCAAATAGGGATGGTGTCGGTTTATCACAATCTTCTACATGAATCTTTATTTTGGTTTGTACGTCAGCGATGCTTTTCAAATCAAGGTTGTACGGCTCCAACTTCTGTTTGTCCCCTACGATGGTTGTCCCACAGAAGTATATGTCCTCCCGAGACAAGAAATCATGAAGATCACCTGGTATGGAGGGCGCGTGTATGATGTGGTACACCAAAACATCATCTTCAAGGCACAACTGAAGGACGGCAGCACGTTGGATCTTCCCAGTGACACGCTCCTTGTACTCTACGTCGAGACCGATGACCTTCATCTCCATCTTTTGGAGGGAGTTGGATACATTGTTGATCCACTTCCGAACAACCCTTGGGTGGTCGGTGACTGTGGCAACTATGCTCAACGAGGACATGTTGGATGCTAAAAACCTGCATCTCGATCTCTTTCTTCATTTGGAACCGCTCGACCGGAGGGTTATGGTTTGGAGAATTAGGATTAGATGGCTTGTCTAACTGAAGAAGATGATTATTTATAGGGGCTTCGGAATTACTCCAGGAGGATGTGAAGAGGTTAAAACAATGTGAATGCAGTGTGGTTTGGATGCAAATGAAGATGAAGGAGTAGTGAAGAAGCCGAGGAAAATCGGTTCCCGATGGAGAAGTAAATGGGAGAAGTGGCCTGCAGGCAGTTGATTAGACGACTAGGTAGACTAAACGAAAAGGCTACGCGGGCAGACTGAGGAGTGGGGCCTGTCTCTGTACGTGCCCATCCTTCTAGTGCTACATGTGCCACAGGCTAGATGAGGTCACTCTTTCGAATCACCATGGCGAGACATTTTATGATTCCTTTTTATTTCTGCACCTCTCCTGACAGGTGGGACCTATGCAAACGAATAAAAAAAGTGTATCTGGTTCAGATGGATATTGCCGCATGCGTGGGAGACACAACATTCTCTAGTTAAGGAATATGCGGTTATCCTCAAAAAAGAGAAGTCCTTCTTCGTGCTTCCGCATGCACGAGAATTTGGTTCTGCTCGCAATATGGATGATACGTGGAGGATGAAGTGAACCCAGAGGTGATACGTCTCCAACGTATCTATAATTTTTTATTGTTCCATGCTATATTATATTCTTTTTTGGATGTTTAATGGGCTTTATTATACACTTTTATATTATTTTTGGGACTAACCTATTAACCGGAGGCTCAACCCAAATTGCTATTTTTTTTGCCTATTTCAGTGTTTCGCAGAAAAAGAATATCAAACGGAGTCCAAACGGAATGAAACCTTCGGTAACGTGATTTTTCGGAACGAACGTGATCCAGAGGACTTGGAGTCTACGTAAAGTAATCAACGAGGAGAGCACGAGGCAGGGGGCGCGCCTACCCCCCAGGCGCGCCCTCCACCCTCGTGGGGCCCACGTTGCTCCACTGACATACTTCTTCCTCCTATATATACCTACGTACCCCAAACTATCAGATACGGAGCCAAAAACCTATTTCCACTGCCGCAACCTTCTGTACCCGTGAGATCCCATCTTGGGGCCTTTTCCGGCGCTCCACCGGAGGGGGCATTGATCACGGAGGGCTTCTACATCAACACCACAGCCTCTCCGATGATGTGTGAGTAGTTTACCTTAGACTTTCAGGTCCATAGTTATTAGCTAGATGGCTTCTTCTCTCTCTTTGGATCTCAATACAAAGTTCTCCTCAATCTTCTTGGAGATCTATTCGATGTAATCTTCTTCTGCGGTGTGTTTGTCGAGATTCGATGAATTGTGGGTTTATGATCAAGTTTATCTATGAACAATATTTGAATCTTCTCTGAATTCTTTTATGTATGATTGGTTATCTTTGCAAGTCTCTTCGAATTATAAGTTTGGTTTGGCCTACTAGATTGATCTTTCTTGCAATGGGAGAAGTGCTTAGCTTTGGGTTCAATCTTATGTGTCCTTTCCCAAAGGATGTGGGGCAGCAAGGCACGTATTGTATTGTTGCCATCGAGGATAAAATGATGGGGTTTATATCATATTGCATGAGTTTATCCCTCTACATCATGTCATCTTACTGAAAGCATTACTCTGTTCTTATGAATTTAATACTCTAGATGCATGCTGGATAGCGGTCGATGTGTGGAGTAATAGTAGTAGATGCAGAATCGTTTCGGTCTACTTGTCGCGGACGTGATGCCTATATACATGATCATACCTAGATATTCTCATAACTATGCTCAATTCTATCAATTGCTCGATAGTAATTCGTTTACCCACCGTAATACTTATGCTATCTTGAGAGAAACCACTAGTGAAACCTATGGCCCCCGGGTCTATTTTCCATGATATTCCAACACTTAGTTATTTCTATTGCCTTTTATTTTACTTTTCATCTTTATTTCTCTTTATCATAAAAATACCAAAAATATTATCTTATCGTATCTATCAGATCTCACTTTCGTAAGTGACTGTGAAGGGATTGACAACCCCTTTATTGCGTTGGTTGCGAGGTTTTTATTTGTTTGTGTAGGTGCGAGGGACTAGAGTGTGATTTCCTACTGGATTGATATCTTGGTTCTCAAAAACTAAGGGAAATACTTACGCTACTTTACTGCATCACCCTTTCCTCTTCAAGGGAAAATTGACGCAGTGCTCAAGAGGTAACAAGAAGGATTTCTGGCGCCGTTGCCGGGGAGGTGTGCGCCAAGTCAAGTCAAGACATACCAAGTACCCATCACAAACTCTTATCCCTCGCATTACATTATTTGCCATTTGCCTCTCGTTTTCCTCCCCCCCACTTCACCCTTGCTGTTTTATTCGCCCTCTCTTTTCCGCTCGCCTTCCTTTCGCCATGTCAGAATCAAAAAGGGTTGGGGTTTCTCTCCCGAGTTTTAGCACTTTAGACAATCCTGCTATTTTATCTAAACTCATATATAGAGATACTATGGAAAAACCTGCCGGAGTTATCAATGAGAATCTTAATAATTTTGATGAAGATGATTCTGGAATTTTTCGTTATTTACTCGATGAATCTTTAAAAGATGCTTGGGATAGACTATTAAGGATTCGGGCTAGCTATGTACCCCAATACCAAATTGAAATATACTTAGAGTTTTATATTGCCCTTCCTTCTTTGTTTAAGCATGTCTTAGATTCTATATTTGAAGAAGGTTTTCTTGAAGGGGATGCCGTAGATACTCATGAAAAGATGAAGACTATATTTGGGCACCCCATGAATGAGAAAGTTGAATCTACATCTCTTTTGCTCTCCTACCAAAACGAATCTATCAAAGAGATGAAGGCTAGCTTAGATGCAAATTTTTGTAACGTGCTTAATCTTTCTTCTACCATTAATAGCCACGTGCTTTATCAAAATAGAAAGATTAATTCCATATATAATAAGTTTGCTCTTTTTCCCTAAAGCCAAGGAAGGCAATACCTAGATCTATCCTTGCTTTTATGCCTAGCTAGGGGCGTTAAACGATAGCGCTTGTTGGGAGGCAACCCAATTTTATTTTAGATTTTTTTTGCTTTTTGCTTCGGTTTAGGAATAAATATTTGATATAGCCTCTGGTTAGATTTTTTTAATGTTTTAATTAGTGTTTGTGCCAAGTTAAACCTATAGGATCTTCTTGTATGATAGTTATTTGATCTTGCTGAAAATTCCAGAAACTTTCTGTTCACGAAAACAATTGTTAAAAATCACCAGAACGTGATAAAATACTGATTCCAACTGCAGAAGATCACTAAACAAATTTTCTAGGTCGTCCTATTTTGGTAGATTTTTCTGAGTTCCAGAAGTTTGAGTTAGTTACAGATTACTACAGACTGTTCTGTTTTTGACAGATTCTGTTTTTCGTGTGTTGTTTGCTTATTTTGATGAATCTGTGGCTAATAAAATAGTTTATAAACCAGAGAGAAGTTGGAATAAAGTAGGTTTAACACCCATATAAATAAAGAATGAGTTCATTACAGTACCTTGAAGTGGTGTTTTGTTTTCTTTCGCTAAAGGAGCTTACGAGATTTTCTGTTGAGTTTTGTGTTGTGAAGTTTTCAAGTTTTGGGTAAAAGATTTGATTGATTATGGAACAAGGAGTGGCAAGAGCCTAATATTGGGGATGCCCATGGCACCCCAATATAATATAAGGACACCAAAAAGCCAAAGCTTGGGGATGCCCCGGAAGGCATCCCCTCTTTCGTCTTCGTCCATCGGTAACTTTACTTGGAGCTATATTTTTATTCACCACATGATATGTGTTTTGCTTGGAGCGTCTTGTATGATTTGAGTCTTTGATTTTTAGTTTACCACAATCATCCTTGCTGTACACACCTTTTGAGAGAGACACATGATTCGGAATTTATTAGAATACTCTATGTGCTTCACTTATATCTTTTGAGCTATATAGTTTTTGCTCTAGTGCTTCACTTATATCTTTTAGAGCATGGTGGTTGATTGTTTTATAGAAACTATTGTTCTCTCATGCTTCACTTATATTATTTTGAGAGTCCTACAAAACAGCATGGTAATTTGCTTAAATTGAGAAATTAGTCCTAAAGTAATAGGAATCCAAGATTAGTAAAAATTATCTTATGGGTGTGTTGAATACTATGAGAAGTTTGATGCTTGATAATTGTTTTGATATGTGAAGATGGTGGTATTAGAGTCATGCTAGTTGAGTAGTTGTGGATTTCAGGAATACTTGTGTTAAAGTTTGTGATTCCCGTAGCATGCACGTATGGTGAACCGTTATGTGATGAAGTCGGAGCATGATTTATTTATTGATTGTCTTCCTTATGAGTGGCGGTCGGGGACGAGCGATGATCTTTTCCTACCAATCTATCCCCCTAGGAGCATGCGCATAATACTTTGCTTTGATAACTTGTAGATTTTTTCAACAAGTATATGAGTTCTTTATGACTAATGTTGAGTCCATGGATTATATGCACTTTTCATCTTTCCACCATTGCTAGCCTCTCTAATACCACACACTTTTCGCCGGTATCATATACCCACCATATACCTTCCTCAAAACAGCCACCATACCTACCTATCATGGCATTTCCATAGCCATTCCGAGATATATTGCCATGCAACTTACCACCGTTCCGTCTACTATGACACACTCCATCATTGTCATATTGCTTCCATGATCATGTAGTTGACATCGTATTTGTGGCAAAGCCACCGTTCATAATTATTTCATACATGTCACTCTTGATTCATTGCATATCCCGGTACACCGCCGGAGGCATTCACATAGAGTCATATTTTGTTCTAAGTATTGAGTTGTAATTCTTGAGTTGTAAGTAAATAAAAGTGTGATGATCGTCATTATTAGAGCATTGTCCCAAGTGAGGAAAGGATGATGGAGACTATGATTCCCCCACAAGTCGGGATGAGACTCCGGACGAAAAATAAAAAAAAGAGAAAAAAAGAGGCCATAAAAAAGAGAAAAGGCCAAAATAAAAAAACGAGAGAAAAAGAGAGAAGGGACAATGTTACCATCGTTTTACCACACTTGTGCTTCAAAGTAGCACCATGATCTTCATGATAGAGAGTCTCCTATGATATCACTTTCATATACTAGTGGGAATTTTTCATTATAGAACTTGGCTTGTATATTCCAATGCTGGGCTTCCTCAAAATGCCCTAGGTATTCGTGAGCAAGCGAGTTGGATGCACACCCACTTAGTTTCTTTTATTGAGCTTTCATATACTTATAGCTCAAGTGCATCCGTTGCATGGCAATCCCTACTCACTCACATTGATATCTATTAATGGGCATCTCCATAGCCCGTTGATACGCCTAGTTGATGTGAGACTATCTTCTCCTTTTTGTCTTCTCCACAACCACCATTCTATTCCACATATAGTGCTATATCCATGGCTCATGCTCATGTATTACGTGAAGATTGAAAAGTTTGAGAACACCAAAAGTATGAAACAATTGCTTGGCTTGTCATCAGGGTTGTGCATGATTTAAATACTTTGTGTGGTGAAGATAGAGCATAGCCGCACTATATGATTTTGTAGGATAACTTTCTTTGGCCATGTTATTTTGAGAAGATATAATTGCTTAGTTAGTATGCTTGAAGTATTATTATTTTTATGTCAATATTAAACTTTTGTCTTGAATCATTCAGATCTGAACATTCATACCACAATTAAGAGAATTACATTGAAAATTATGCTAAGTAGCATTCCACATCAAAAATTCTGTTTTTACCATTTACCTACTCGAGGAGGAGCAGGAATTAAGCTTGAGGATGCTTGATACGTCTCCAACGTATCTATAATTTTTTATTGTTCCATGCTATATTATATTCTGTTTTGGATGTTTAATGGGCTTTATTATACACTTTTATATTATTTTTGGGACTAACCTATTAACCGGAGGCCCAGCCCAAATTGCTGTTTTTTGCCTATTTCAGTTTTTCGCAGAAAAAGAATATCAAACGGAGTCCAAACGGAATGAAACCTTCGGGAACGTGATTTTCGGAACGAACGTGATCCATAGGACTTGGAGTCTACGCAAAGTAATCAACGAGGAGAGCACGAGGCAGGGGGCGCGCCTACCCCCCAGGCGAGCCCTCCACCCTCGCGGGGCCCATGTTGCTCTACTGACGTACTTATTCCTCCTATATATACCTACGTACCCCAAACTATCAGATACGGAGCCAAAAACCTATTTCCACCGCTGCAACCTTCTGTACCCGTGAGATCCCATCTTGGGGCCTTTTTCCGCGCCTCCGCACCGAGGGGCATTGATCAGGGAGGGCTTCTACATCAACACCATAGCCTCTCCGATGATGTGTGAGTAGTTTACCTCAAACCTTCGGGTCCATAGTTATTAGCTAGATGGCTACTTATCTCTCTTTGGATCTCAATACAAAGTTCTCCTCGATCTTCTTGGAGATGTATTCGATGTAATATTATTTTGCGGTGTGTTTGTTGAGATCCGATGAATTGTGGGTTTATGATCAAGTTTATCTATGAACAATATTTGAATCTCCTCTGAATTCTTTTATGTATGATTGGTTATCTTTGCAAGTCTGTTTGAATTATCAGTTTGGTTTGGCCTAGTAGATTGATCTTTCTTGCAATGGGAGAAGTGCTTAGCTTTGGGTTAATCTTATGTGTCCTTTCCCAAAGGATGTTAGGGGCAGCAAGGCACGTATTGTATTGTTGCCATCGAGGATAAAAAGATGGGGTTTATATCATATTGCATGAGTTTATCCCTCTACATCATGTCATCTTACTAAAAGCATTACTATGTTCTTATGAACTTAATACTCTAGATGCATGCTAGACAGCGGGCGATGTGTGGAGTAATAGTAGTAGATGTAGAATCGTTTCGGTCCACTTGTCGCGGATGTGATGCCTATATACATGATCATACCTAGATATTCTCATAACTATGCTCAATTCTATCAATTGCTCGACAGTAATTCGTTTACCCACCGTAATACTTATGCTATCTTGAGAGAAGCCACTAGTGAAACCTATGGCCCCCGGGTCTATTTTCCATCATATTCCAACACTTAGTTATTTCTATTGCCTTTTATTTTACTTTGCATCTTTATTTCTCTTTATCATAAAAATACCAAAAATATTATCTTATCATATCTATTAGATCTCACTTTTGTAAGTGACCGTGAAGGGATTGACAACCCCTTTATTGCGTTGGTTGCGAGGTTTTTATTTGTTTGTGTAGGTGCAAGGGACTTGAGCGTGATCTCCTACTGGATTGATACCTTGGTTCTCAAAAACTGAGGGAAATACTTACGCTAGTTTACTGCATCACCCTTTCCTCTTCAAGGGAAAACCAACGCAGTGCTCAAGAGGTAGCAAGAGGCATGCTAGCATGGGAGTACTACTCATGTTCCTACTACTCCTAGTACTGGTAGTAGTACAACTGTGGTACACTTGATGGTCAAAATACTATTATTCATCCGGTCCTCACAGTGAAGTGACAAGACCCTGCACCCGAGGTGACACCAGTCCAGGCGTCGTGTCCGGGTAACCAAAGTCAGCCTCACCTTGTGCACTGTGCAGTCACTATCACCGCCGCTCTATAGCATGCCTCACCTCATCTCCCTCACCCCTAGCACCACTCCATCTCCATCTCCGTCTCCGTCTCGCCGAAGATCCTGAGGTCACTCTTCATCATCTCACTGTGCCCCCGCGTACCCTCGCCTCGCTCGCCTCCCCCAGTACCAATATTCCCTCGCTAGCCGCTCCAGCACCGAGAGCCTTCTCCCCCGTAAATCAAGCCCACCAAAAACCCACCTTCCAACTCCACCATGGCCGAACGCGAACCGCGCAGCATCCATATGAGCCGCGATTGGAGCAATCTCCTAGTGATGTCCTCGACCTCTGTTGTTTGTGTATGGATATGTTGAGCGCCCTGCGGCTGGCTGCATGCTCGAGGGGCATGCACACGTCCATCGTCGAAGTGAGGCCTAAGATTTTCAAGAAACCCTGCGCTTGCTGCTATCTGGTCTTGCGATATTTGCTCACCATGATATGGAGGCGTACATGATGCCCCTCGACTTCAATCCAACCTCCATTAGCGGAAACTTCTTTGCAAGTATGTAGTGGGTCGCCGTACATCATTTCCCTCGACTTTGATCCGATCACCATCACCCGGAACTTCTTGGAGGTATGTACTGGGTCGGCATGAACTCCCATTGGATGCTGCCGTCAGAGAAGACAGGAAAAAGTTGGTGCTCGTGAACTTCCAGACCTCCCATGAGATTATCCTTCCTCCGTTGGATGATATAGAGTTTTACCGTTGCGGTCCAAGTCATTTTGATTACGTCGTCAGTTGGACGCACCTTGTTTTGCAGAAGATTGTAATCTGCCAAGTTCCCACACGACATGTGGATTACGCAGACTTCAAGCTAATTGCCTTGTTCGACAAGGGACTCGCCTATCTTCCCAATGGTGCCTTTGTTAGCTAGAGACAGCTCAGCTCGCACTGGATCGTCGTCAAAGCTGATACACACTTCTGTGATGCTATTGAACACAATGGCATCATCTATGCAATCGACAAAGCAGATGGCACCACGTATTGCTGGGACGGCGCGTGTAAGTTGTTTCCGTCTGATGTTAATGATGACGCCATGACACTATTTGAACTTTTTGTGATGATTGACATATCCTTGTTTGAGCAGAATTTGAGTAGAACTATGGCAATGTATTAGAGATGCCGTAAATTAGCTATATTTGGAATGAATTAATTCATGCGATTGTGACCATGTCATTACAACCAATTTGTACCCCTGAATAATCAAATGGTTAGGAAGATATTGATATTCTCCTTATTTTATAGTAATCTATATACTACTAAATATGTGTATGTATCAATGGCCATGTTAGTTTCCTCATTTTCATGATGTAGAAACATGCATCACACTGTTGGTTTCATCTAACCATACATTAGGGAAGTAAATGTGCATATGGAGAACTCTATATTTGGAAATAGTGAAATCCTGTAATACTTACCACGTGTACATACCTATGTTCGCCCTTCAGCAATCAATGGCTAGAATAATATGCTCACAAAAATTTTGCCCACAGAACATGAGTACATAACAATGCATGGTCTGTTAGTTTCCTTGAAGAATTTGTTTGTGAGGATGTAACATGATTACATAACATGCATGACATGGTAGTTTCCTGTGAAGAATCGATTGTGAGATAACATGCGTATAACCATGCATGGAACTTCTATATTTTTGAACCCAGATACATTTCCTGTATTTTCCTCCCGCCCAACAGGCACATATCAATGCTGTTTCTTGCATTATCCTACTCATACTCTAAACAATGCTGATCTTACATTAACAATGCCTGTCCTTTTCGATATGATGCAGTGTCCCTACAGTTACTTCCCTTTGTAATCACACCACCTTTGCCAAAAACAGGGAAGCACAACTGGTTCCTCGCTCGATCAGACGACGACAAAAGACTGATGATCATTCGGACACATGAGCCGGAAAAGTTATATTGCAAAAACCCCACTATATGCAAGCACCCTGAAATACGTGAGTATTCAGACGGTGGCTGTTACGTCTATGAGCAGGATACCAGCTTGTTGGGGCCTTCAGGATTTTTGAGTTGGAGGCGGATAAATAGCCTTGGTTCACACTCTCTATTTCTCGGACTCAATTATCCGATTAACCAGGAGATCACCGTTGGCAAGGAACTTGGAACTTGATGGCAGAGAGGCTTTGTTCGCTATGGAAAATTGTGTCTACACGGCGAGCCCTAGGAGTTCGGGAGCAAACTCCCCTGGTTGTCAATGATACAACCTGCAACAAAAAGAAGGTGAGAATGACAAAGGCATCTGGATTAACTTTGATCCTTGGACGTGTCGAGTCCGACAGGCAGTGATGTGGTTCAAGCCTTCAGGTTGATAGGTAATTGGGCTGTTCCATCGAAAGTGTGGAGTACTGGTGTCTCCGGATCACTAGTGGCTGAACCGGGGCTGCAAATTATGATGGTGTTGGATCATCCCTCTTCGAATGACTTGTTGTCTTTGTTGCTTGCTCTGGGTGAGTAGTTCTATCTTTTGTTATGCATATTCCTTGTCATTCGGTAATCCTCGTCTATGTCACTCTTACTATGTAATAGTTGCCTCTATTTAGAATGTCATTCTCGTTTGGATCACGAGAGTCTGAGAGCTGCAGATGGGTGCGTTTTGGTGGCGTAGCAAGACTTCTTATGAACTATATATCATGTCTTGCTGTTTATGTCAGTAGTAGTCACTAGTCAGTGTTTGAATGTTGTATATATCGTTGTTTCGAACTGTTTATTGTCTCGAACTTCTGGTGGGCTAAATGAGGGCATAACCATTCTCCAGTGTTCAGAGTATATCTCCTTTTTTCAAGTTATAATTTGAGCTCGGTATCTTTTCGATGATGTACACTTGTTTGGGCCAGTGAGGTATCGTTGAATATGGGCCGAGTAGTGACGCAATGCCAAATAGGTCAATTATGACTCTCAGGCCGGGCTCTCAAAAGATCCTAAAAAAAGGCCGGGCTCTCAAAAAAAAAAGAATAGGGACTCTTAGGCCGACATGTGGGCGCCACCGGTGTTTTCGTGCGCTTGCGCGCTGAGAGCATATTGGCGCGTGTTCGAAATTCATGCTACCTTTTCATCCCCAATCTACCCCCCACCTCTGGAATCTCGATTCCTACTCCATTTCCCCCAAAATTCCCCTCATGTATTCCCTGTACTCAAGCGCACTATCATGTCTCCGATCAACGCGGATCTCCAAGCCGGAGATCCTGAGGTCCGTCCTACCTTCGGGCGCTGCGTACTGTCGCTCAACAGTGGCATGGCGGCGCTTGACGACCAGTTTGCCGGCAAAGTGCTGATGGTAACCATCAATGGTGACCGGCGTCCCGTCCCGCTGGATGACCTTGTCAAAGCTCTTGGCATTGCGCATGGCATCCAAATAAGTGACTTTCTCGTCGAAGTCTGTCCGCCACCGGCTGATTTCTTCGTCAGGTTCCGGACAACTTTCGACTGCAGTCGTGTGTTCGAATCTTCCCGACTTTTGTTCTGTGATGGTGCGCTGGTGAGCTTTGAATGGTGGAACCCAGGATGGGGCTCGGTGCCCTCTAAGCTTGAGTTTTTAACAAAGCTTACCTTCTCAACATGCTTGGAACAGCGAGTCCATGAATGAGCTTATCAACGACCTTGGAGGTGAGCTCGTAAGTATGTTTGTTCCTCCAGACAGCTGGGCTCTGACGGTTATGGCATGGATGAAGAAGCCGTCCACCATACCGTGTTGTACTATTCATCGCCACCAAGGCTGCTGCGGACCATGTTAGGGATGTACCTGTATCAAGTGTTCGTGCATGTCGAAGAAGTGGTCAATCCATCAAGCGAAGTCCCGCCGCCGCCGCTGGTGCCCGGGTCCGTCGACGACGTCCATTACATGAGTCAACGTTAGACTTTCCCCGTGTTGCTCAGTACGATGGATGGCACAGGGCCTACTCCATCGCATGGTGGAGGCCACTGCTTCTTTGGGAGAAGTGGCAGGGCTGGCTGCCTGGATGTGCTCTAATTTGAGGTAACAACTGAATCTTGTCAGATACTGTACTAGTTAAATCCGAGCTATGGGTGTGAAGCACTGATGTGCCAGTACATTTGATTGTGACCTGTTCTATTTTTTTTACCTGAACTTTTTTATAAAGGGTTGTACGTCAACTTAATGTTCTAGCAGAACTTATGTATTGTGTTGTCTGTCTGTTTTCTTTGCACAACATTCAAAATATTTCCCCGTCATTGATAAAGACGATGACCCGTTATGTACAAGTTTGTTGGTTTCAACATAGCCCTACCCGTAGCGATCCACTGCTTCCACCGTGATTGTGCCGCCTGCGTGAAATTTTTGTACGCAAGTTCAGTGTGCTATGATGTTCTATATGATTGTGTCAACTATATAAGTTTTTACTGAGCATCATCAATGCATATGGCTGAAAGATGTATTTACGAGCTTCGACCGATGGGTTTCTCTCTCTCTCTCACACACACACAAACACACACGCACACACAAACACACACACACACGCACAAACACACACACACACGCACACACATACACGCACACACACACACACACATGCACACGCACACACACACACACACACACACGCACACACACACACACACGCACAAGTGGCCGGCTGTGCTGCCACATAGAACGCACCGCCCACCCTACTCCATTGTTGGCCAAGCCATTCCTCTACTCACCCACACCTCATGTTATTTTCCGGTGACGGCAGCCGGACCAGTAAACCCTCGTACTCCCCACTGCGTGGACTTCCACTACCGCGTCTTCCCCAGCTCCGTGTCGTTCCCTTCCTAGGCCTCGCCGTCGTCCACCACCCTGGTGCTCTCGGCGCGGTGTGGTCAACATGGTCAAGGAACAACATCCATCGGATGTGGACTGTACGTGGAGAGGCTGACAGCTGGGTCCATAGCCGCGCACAAGGAAATGCCTCCTTATTACACGCAAAACAATGATTCCTCCACCTGACAACAGGGACCCACCGGATGGGCCATCGTATTTTGCGAAAAAACGTTTACCCCTGACAGCTGAGACCCACCAGCTACATCTTCACACGCAAGGAAATGCGCCCATATTACGGGCAAAAAAAATGATTCACCCCCTGAGTGCTAGGACCCACCGGCTACATCTTCGCATGCAAGGAAGTGCCTGACAGTCGGGACCCACCTGGTCGAAGCGTACGTAGCATTGTCATTCTGGTCGCGAACGTGTACATACATACAATCGGTCTGTCTGTAGGCTGCAGCGATGAACCGCGGCCGTGTAAGGAAGGGCACGTGTCGTAGTAGAGACGCGCACATGTCATAGTAGAGGCACGCACGTAGCATGTACATGTATGTACAGCGGCCAAGGTGCAAGAAAGTAAATACGACCACGTACGTACATACGGGCGGGGTCTCGAACGCCTACTCACGCACATATATATATATATATATATATATATATATATATATATATATATATATATATATATATATATATATATATATATAACGCAACCTGGGCTTGTGTACATGGAGAGGCAACGGACGGCAACAACGGCGTCCTGTTCATCAGGCAGTGAACCGGCTGGGTCGGAACGGAGAAACAGTGTCCTGTTCATCGGGAGGCAACCGACTAGGTCGGAATACGTCGTGTTCGTCGGGAGCCAACCGGCTTGGACGGAACAACTGATGGAAACGAGGCCTAACGTACCGCAGAACGGAGGAAATGGCCTTGTGTTCGACCGACCACGGTTGAAACGGGATCCTGTTCATCGGGAGGGGTTTGGCGTACCGCAAAACAGAGGAAACGGACTTCTCTTGGACCTCCTACGATCAAAATGGGGTCCTGTTGATCGGGAGGGGTGTGGCGTACCGCAAAACGGAGGAACCTGACTTGTGTTGGAGCGCTAAGGTCGAAATGGGGGTCCTGTTCATCGGGAGGGGTGTGGCGTACCGCAAAACGGGACTCCACGGGATACTGTTCATCTCCACCGTCGACTGCCTCCATGGGCTACTGTTCATCCACTATCGACCTCCTCCAGCCTCCACCTTCGACTGTTCATCCACGGGCTGTTCATCCAGCCTCCACCACGCGCTCCTCCACCGGCTACTGTTCAACCAGCCCTCTCCATGGGGTCCTGTTCAACCACCCCTCCACGGGCTACTGTTCATCCAGTCTTCCATCGGCTACTGTTCAACCAGCCCTCCACGGGGCCGCCTATTCATCTAGCCCTCCACGGGGTCCTATTCATCCACTCCTCCATGGGGTCCTGTTCATCCACCAGCTCGATCGATCGGGGTCCTGTTCATCCAGTGGCAACGGCCTCTACTACCACGGGGTCCTATTCATCCAACCCCCACCGGGAACTGTTGATCCAAACCCCCTCAACAACGCTTATTGTTCATCAAGGAAAGGAGGCAGCAGTGTTCGATCGGCTTGAATTAGCAGCAGTAGTGAAGGAATCACTCGGGTTCAGTTAACAGCAGGGGATCGATCGATCGCTCGGGTTCAGTAACGCGTAGCCTATAGTGCAATCACTTGGGTTCAGTTAGAGCCCAACGCCTTGCTCGGGTTCAGTTAGAGCCCGCCTCGCACACACGTGCGTACGTACGAGAGAAACACACATCGCTCAGCCCCCGACCACCCACCGTAACCGGGAACTCCCCGATATTTTCCTCGCCCTCGCTTCTACCATGGTTTTTTACATCATGGACGGCCCAAAGAATGTCATGTAGCTGCGTCTCCGGACCGCCCAAGACTAAAAGCCCATTTTCTGTCATGATTTTTTGTCATAGAAGTAGGAGCCCACCACATCTATGATGATACCGGGTTTTGTCACAATTATCATCATAGGAGTGTCATAAGTATGACAAAATTTTTTGTCGTTCGGCCCAAAATGTCACGGATGTGCCTTTTTTTGTAGTGTCCCCTTGTGGGCCAAACGATAATCACTCCCTCTTCTAGCCTCGTATTTCTTCTACATGCGACACGGAACAACGGGAGATTCGCACTGAACTTTGACATTATTCAGGGTTTGTTTGACCTTTTTTATTCATTAATTGAGTTTTCTAGGCATTTAATGTCCATAATTCAAATCCGAACTACAAATACATGCTCCAGTGCACCAAAATGGCTAGAAAAAACGTACATGTTTCCTTGGGGTGCATGTTTAGGTCCCAGGAAACGAATGGGAACGAATTCAACCGTCTCGCCGTCCTGGCTTGGCCACAAACATTGCGAATCTCGGTTTTTAAATATCTGTAAATCCAAAACTCACCAGGAAATCATGAAACTTGGCATGGTGTCACGACATGGTACATATAATTGTCCAATTTGGGCGAAGCTATATTACAAGCCTCTTACAAACCGGAGCCTGTCGCAACCCTCGTGGTTTCGGTAGGGAAACATGCCCCTCTTGTGGGAAAAACGATAATCGCTGCCTCTTCTCGCCTTGAACTTTGTTTTCTACAGGCAACATAGAATAACAGGAGTGTCGGGCTGAAATTTGAAACTGTTCAGGGTTCGTTTGGCCATTGTATATATATTACTAATTACTAAGTTTTCTACGCATTTAATGTAGTCCATAATTCAAATTTGAACTACAAGCACATGCTCCAGTGAAGCAAAATGGGTGGGAAATCATACATGTGTCATTGGGTGCATGTTTAGGTCTCATTTAATGAATGAGAATGAATTACAAACTTGTCGTCGTCCTGAAACATTGAGAATCTCGGTTTTTAAATCCCAGTAAATCAAAAACTCACCCAAAAAACATGAAACTTGGCATGGTTTCATGACATGGCACATATATGCCATGGTAAAAAAAATCGTCCATTTTGAGAAGAGGCGCACACATTAGTAGCCAATGAAGTCCTTTTTGAAACAAAAAGATGACACATTAATATCGCAAACGGTTGTATTATATTACCCGTGTCGAAATTTAACCATACTCGGTGGCGTGCGTGCAGCTATTTGATTAAACGGGACGAGCGCGGGCAGTCCATCGTGCAGGCTCGACAGGACGCGTGCGAGCAGTCCGCCGTGCAGGCTCGACGGGACGCACGCATCCTGTCCACCTCGCAGGCTCGACGAGACACATGCGAGCAGCAAGGACACCCATGCTCACTGGGAAGCGAGCTCTTTGACCTCCATGCACCACGCGCCGCTCGCCTCGCTCACAAATTCTCCATTAATGGGTTAATTAAAGCACCTGGACGGAGGGTGTTTGCTTGTGATCCCATGGCAACATTTGCTTTGTTCGTGTTTTCAACTCGTATTCCACCCCAATTTAAATTTCCACATAGGGCAATAGATAATACGACCACAAATAAAATGGCAACGGATAATACGACAAAAAATTTACAATGGCGCAGATAATAATTGTCTTACATATTCCGGATAATTTAAAATGCCACATGCGGCAAAGCCCGGTAGACACGGGGGCAAGAGAAGAAGGAAATTGCAGACAACGATCTGGGTCGCTACTATCTCTACTCATCGATAGATCGCCATGCGACGAAATCCTTCAGCTCCTTCAATTCCTCACGACTTTGCTTGAAAGCAGCCACGAATTCCTCCACCTCCTGCTTGCGCTCGATCCAGAGCTTCCTCAAGCCACCCATCAGTTCCTCGACAACCGCTTTCAGTGTCATCTCCGAGGCACTGCTTTGCTCATGCAGCATCTTCCAGCCGACGGCCTCCTCCTCCTTCTCCGCGACCAACTTGAGGAGCTTCGCATTGTCTCCCATGAGTTGCTCGACGAGGCCGGTCGCCTTGTCAACCGAGGCATCGCTGATCTTGGGCAGCTTCATCAAGCCGTCGACCATCTCCTGCTGCGTAGTGACGCCAGCGAGAAGGTCGTCATCGCCGGTGAAGGACTTCAGGAACGCCGGCTCGTCACGATGGCCGACGCTGCGAATGCACTTGAGAGCCCTCGCGTGCCCGGGAGAGCTCGTTCGAGGGCTCCACAGCGTGCCGGGACATCTCTACTGCGGCTGCGGCTTCGCATCGGGACCTCTCTAGTTCTTCCGCGGCTTTAATCTTTGCTGCCTGGTTATATGTCCACCCTAAACTCCACCTACCGGTCATGGTGGAATGACTTGACAGGAAAGACCAGTTTTGTGGGTGATGAGGAGAGGAACTGTGAAGTAATTTTCGAGTGGGTAGTTTTTATAGCCCGGTGCTAAGTGTGAACACATATTGGTTTGATAGGTGTGAACAGATTTGCAATTACTTATTGCGTTGTAATCTGCAATGTGACGAGAAACAAGGTCAAAATTTATTGATGGCAGAAGGTTGACCACGTGGTTGCTCACCATTGAGGCGGCCACGGCATGCTCTGCTCACGCCCGTCCGCGTGTTTTGCTCGCCATTGAGGCGGCCGCGGCGCGCTCCTCTCTGGCGTCCCTACACGCGCTATGCTCGCCGTTGAGGCAAATTTACAATGGCAATGGTTAATAATTTTTAATAATTGTCTTATATATTTAGGATAATTTAAAATGCCACATGCGGCAAGGCCCAGAACACTCGGGGCCTACATATGCATACAATTATAATAAAATATAAGCTGAAAGGCTGAGCTGGCAGCCTTCCGACGATGGTCTTATAGGACTTCATGATCAGCATAGCACCCTTGCGGCCGTTTACTCCAAGTGTCCCGACCCGCCTCCGCCTACGGAGCTGCTGGCGCTGGGAGGCTCTTGGGGCTACTAGGCCTCTTCCAGAAGAGATTGACAGCGTGCAATCACATGCATGACAACTCTGCGGAACTGCTCCATTTCCATGCCTCTGGCCTGGTAGCAAATTCCTGCCTTCACCTGCATCCTCAAGATATCACGTTGGCGATGTTCTACTTCATCGGGGACGTCAACTCCGCCAAGGATGCGCTCGAGCTTGGCCACCACATCATCGGGATCGAGGTTGACACGGCCGCCGCGGGCAATGATGAAGCTGCAGGCTGCCTGTGTCTTGACTGAATCGCAAAGGTCCTCTGCCCATTCCTTGTGGGGCATCAAGCTCTCGTTGAGCACTAGAGACGGCGGCTCTTTGGGTTGCACGTCGATCATGCCGCTGAGCAGCTATGGATCTTTTGCACGGTGGATGGCATACTTCTCATCACACCTCCTCTACAATATGTCGATTGTGCTCCCAAGGACTGTCACACCGATATCGCTGCCGATGGGCCATGGTGCCTGCACTGGCTGATGAAGCTCTTGCTCCCCAACCTGCTCCGGCTCGTTCTCCTCGTCGAAGATGTAACGTAGGTAGGCGTCGACGTCGAAGCTTTGGTCGTTGCCTGGCATGCTTGGAATAACTAATGGTAGATGGGTGAGGACTAGATCTGCACAGAGTGTCGCAGCGGTGTGTTGCCGCCTGGGTTATATGCAGCAAGCCGATAGCTGGTGGTGGGAAACCGGTGAGGGAAGAGGCGTGGATTTTACAATTCACCCATGTGGAGCACGGGAAGCATTCGCTGGAGCGTGGGAAGACTAAGTGGAGCACACACACAACCCGAATACTGTATCCGGTGCCACGTGTTATTTATCATACAAGTGTTAACATATGGAAACATATGTGTAACTTACTAATCATCGCACACGAGTACTTGCGGATGCATTGTGTGCGATACTCCTAGCCACCACAAGCAACTACTTTGCATTTTTCAAAGTTTTTTGTACACACAGAATCACACACGAACTAACTGTATTAACCGTCTATGTTGTAATTTCTCATCGCAAACAGTTCATCCGAGTCGGCTGTTTGCCATGTATCACACACATCTTGTTAAGTTGAACCGTTTCTGTTGTGTTTGCTAATCGAAAATAGTTCATCCGAGTGAACCGTATGCCCTATATCACAAACACCTTGATCTGGCTAACCATTTCTGTTGCACTCCCTAATAGCAAACAGTTCATCGGAGCGAACTGTATGCCGTATATCACACACACATTGATATGGCTGCCCGTTTCTATTGTTCTGCCTCATTGCAAATAGTTCGAATGGGTTAACCGTGTGCCCTCAATCGCACACGCAACCTAAAATTTGAACCGTGTTTGATGCATCCTCCATCGCAAATGTTTTGCACCTTTTTTGATGGATTTTTTACACCACCGTTTGCTATTAATGCATCACACATAGTTTCGTTGAAGGGTCTCTGATTGTAGTGTCGCGTTAGCAGCAACCTGCAGTAGTGACAGGTGCAAACCTTTTGATCGATGTCAAGCTGTAGCCATATATGATTCCTCCGCTTGCTTTGTTGTCGCATGCCACAACGAGCGCTCGCCTCTAAAGCCCAACTTGGTTGACCTCGGCAGCGACGGCGACCAGCGTAGATGGCATGGAGGAGGCAACGGCCTTACGTGTCAAGGAAACTAGACGAGGACATCCTTGAGGTGCGACCTCCTGATGAGCTCATCACGGCCGGAGTCGTCTATCGAACCTACCGATGAGCTCGTCAAGGACGTGGTGGTGGCCACCGGCCTTATGGACTTGCCTGCCACGATCGGCAAGAGAGGGGAAGGAGGATATGAAAAATGGTTTTATGGCGGTGCTAGGCTAGAGCTGCCGGGAGGGAGATGCTCACGGGGAGCTCCAACCTGACCAACCGCTTCAGGCCCTTCCTGGTTATCCTCAGCTCGGCTCCCATGTACATTACTCATTCATGTCTGCTAATTCCTCTTTTTTCATTTATTCACTTGTATTTATACTCTCAAATCCTAATGCAAATTAATAGATTGCACTCTACTGAGAAAAAACCATCGCTAATTTGTAGTGTGAGAACTGAAACATGTATTTTCTTTACGAAAGTGATCAACCATGTATATTTTTACGAAAGTGATCAATCATGTTGATTAGTGCAGATAATTTCTTTTTTACTCATAGCTAAGATTTCTCTTAAATCTCAGTTCATGTTTAATTGGATTGTCTGAATCTGGCTTCAACGCTCGAGCAACTGTCACTTGTCAATGTCTAATGGAAACAAGAAAGGGGAGAGATATTGTGAGTTGCAATCAGGATTAGACAGTTTTTTTTGTCTCTTCTATAGATTGCCATACACATGTTATTGTTTGAACTACATCACACTGTGTGCGCCTTTGCTTTGTCCTTAATTCTGCTTGGAATGGTCTGACTTGATGCTACCATTCTTCTACTTTGCCTGTAGTGTTGCTCGTGTTCTCATATGCTAGAACATGTTTTTTAAAGAAAATATGCTAGAACATGTTGTTACCTCAATCTTCAAACATCACTGATTCTCCTTTGTTTCTATGGTAGTGTCGGATGGTGCTGTTGCACCCCTCTCAGGCAAGCTTGTCATTAACTACAACGACATGTGTGCATCAATTAGGGCATTAGGCACCCATTGTTTCTTACCAATGCATCCTTCCAACTTAGGTCAGAACTTTAAAAAAATTACGATGGGTGTATCACTCGTACACGTCGGTGCTATACAAACGGTTTTAACCCCTTTCCGTGACGACATTTGGGACCGTCGCCAAGTGAATGTGTGCGATAGGGTGTCCTTTGCACACGACCCAGAAACCATCGGGGATATGGAGCAGTGATCCAGAGGCCTTCCAAAATGTAATCATGTGCGATGCAGCACACACCAAACTCTTTCGCATGTGTGGTATCGGTGATTAAACGTTTCTAATGAGGCAGTGAAACCAACGATTTGTCGTAATGAACCGTTTGGGAAATAGTATGTAAGGCACACGGGCCAACATATGAACTATGTGCGATTTGTGCCCCATCACACACGAGTTTTCTGCATAACCCGTCTGCCATGCAAGACACCATCGCACACGTTTTCCAACAATTACCTTCTGCGATAATGTTCTATCAGAAACAGTTCAGGAGCCCCTTCGCACACATACAAGTGCTGCAGACCATTTTTGATTTGTTGGGTATCACCGACGGTTGCCGCAAGAGTGACATGTTCTTTTCGTTTGGGATCCCACACGTTTCCTGAAAAAATTACGACTGGGATTGTATTTTACATTGGGCACGGTTTACTCCCAGTTCTCGTGTGCGATAACACGATATCACAAACATTTCTGGAGACCCTATGCACACGTAGTAGCGCTTCAAATCGTTTGCGATCTGCTGTGTATCATCGACAGTTCCGCTATGATTGACGTATGCTTTCCGATGTGGATCGCACACACTCATTTAGTTGAACCGTAAAGCGGAGCAATTGCGAGTTAAAACAAAAATATCCCATTTTGAATCGGCATGCAAAAAGCAAATTCGCCACAATATTCAATTGAACAATTAAACAAAAATATCATATTTTGAATCGGCACACCAAAAGCAAATTCGCCACAATATTCAATTGAACAAATAAAAAAAAATCCCATTTTGAATCGGCACGGAAAAAGCAATTTCGCCACAATATTCAATTGAACAAATAGTGTCCACTGGAAGAACATTCATCAGATTTCGCAACAATTGCAATTGAACATATGGTAGCTAAATTCTAATGATTTGTCCACACATATATGCATTACATAATTAATCAGAGTGTACAAAATATGAAGACCTCATCAGATGGAAAACAATGGATCCATGCGTTATATGTTTAGCGGCTAACTCTTACTCAATGTTTCAGGAGAACACATGATGAAATCTTCATTATCACCAGTGGGATTGATGTAGTGATCCAGCAAGAAGTCGCCGATGAATCTTCGAACCATCAACAATTCACCAGCCGGGAGCGGTTCAGGGGTCCTCGGTTTTAAGATGAGCTGCAGTATTTTTAAGATCAGAATGTGCCATATGAGTGGAGTAGAAGATATTAATTAAGATAGACTTACTGTTACTAATTCGCGAGGATCGTCACAACTATCAGCAGATTTGTAGATGGAGATCATGTGTGTGCAAACATAGTATCCACAAAGGTTGGTCCCTGCTTCTTGCTGAGGACACTGAAATTTTTTGTACAGAATTAGTCATGTATTTGTCCTGTTAGGAACAACCTAACCGGTGTTAGATGTATTTATTTTTCTTTGGACAAAATAGAAAGAGGTTTATTTAGAATCTTTAACATTTGACTAGCATAAGGAACGGTATTTGTAGAATGTTGGAGTAACACTCTGAAAATAATGGATTTCGGTGTGTTACCGGAGAAACGATCTCGTGCTGCAGAGGTAGTTCCCTCTTGAACAGGTTCCCTGGTTTAGTTTTCCACAATGCGAGCACACTGCAAATTATGATGAATTTTGACAACATCAATTATTGAACCAGATATGAATGCAAATTAATTTCAACATCATAGCATTCAATACCTATCCATGAATTGCTGAAGATGCGTCAGATCCCGAGCGTTTGTTGACTCTCTGAGAGAATCGATGTAGTAAATTGTGTTGTTGTTTGGAACAATGAATACCAATATCCAATGATCGCTACATATTAAGAAAGCCATGAACTTACGAATTATGTTGAAATCTGAAAGACAATCAGTGTGTGCATGGTTGTCTACTTGACTTACCGTTCATGATATGGCCAGAGAAATGATTCTGCATGGGACGTGTTTTCGAAGAGACGGACGACCGTGTTAACGGCCTAGTCCCGTAGGTCCTTACCATGTATTGTTGTGCCATTTGCTAATTCAGGATCTATGAAATACACACTCTCCTTTTTCTTCTGTGCGCGTTCAATCCCCTGAGAGGAATAAAATGCAGTTAGCTGTTTATAATTTACAACCTTTTATGGAGAAGTTGATCAGAGTTTGTTAAGTACTTACAAAATCAGGCATCTAACAAGAGTGGCATCGAGCACGTTTAAGTTGAAGAAGAGATGTAAGTCCTTGAAACTCACATTGATGGAACCAAGATCATGCCGGAAATGATCTCTGTTGTAGTGGACTAGCAAACTATGATGACCTTCTGACATTAGATCCATGCAATATTCATGTAACTCATGGCAACTGGAGCTGCACTCATCAAAGTATTCGCCAACAAGAAATGGCTGACCATGGACGTAATTGCATGCTTGAAGTATGTCTGCTTTACTTTTAGCAAGCAACAAATCTACTCCATCATCCATGGCGTTAGAAATAATATTACTCCCCAATTCGAACAAGCTGCTGTTAATTTGGTTCTCTTTCCTCTTCACTCTCCCGCTATGCTTCCTCGTGGGTGTAGCCTCTTTGGCCACTTCCTTCTTGGTATTTGAAGCATTTCTGGCAGAATGTCTGGTTTCCTGCAAGGTAGACTACCGAGCAGACGGTGAAGCTTGGACGGACTGCTTAGCAGACGGTTTATCTATGCCGAACACCGAGTGGCGGTGCTGCCGCTATGACGATCATTGGGCTGTAGGAGCAGAGGCATCAGACTGCTGACCATGCGTTGAAGCTATGTCGGGTTTCTGCGCAGGTGGTGCCAACTTGTCGGTGTGCTGAGGAGGCCGTGCCAACGCGTTGGTTTGCTGAGCAGGAAGTGCTGACGCATTGGTATGCTGATCACGCGAGTGCGGACCGACGAACTGATGATCAGTCGGTTCTAGACCTACATACAGCTTAGCAGGCGGTTCCGAAGCATCAGACTGCTTAGCAATCTGTTCCACCAGGTTGGTCTGCTGAGCATGTGCTGCAGCTGGGTCTCCCCCCGCCGCTTCAGCGGCCGGCATCTAAACCGGTGGTGCGTCTGCAATAGTTGTAGGCCTTGCCACTGGCTGCTTTGGGGCAGAGGATGACATGGCCTGTACGCCACCAAGTCGGGTCGGCTGATCACAGGTTGACGCATCAGCCCGCGAGAGCTGCTGTGGCAAGGAGAGCGTCACCGATTGAGGGACGACAGTGGTTGCTCTTGGCGGAGCTTCAGGGATCTCATCGATGAACTCTATTTCCTTTCGTGGCCACTGGATGTGATGTAACAATGTTTCTCCCAAGGTCCTTTGCTCATCGAAGTCTCCTAGGATATTCTTCAGGGCAAATTCATTGAATCCAGGCTTTACTTCAGTCATGTAGCACTTCACACAGCCTGACTTTAATGGCACATTGTCCAAGAAGAGGCCATCTTCCAAGAAGGGTGGGCAAACCCAGGCTGTTGCACATTTTAATGTACCTTCATAATGTGTAAGCACGCCCTTCAGTCCGTCTTTCATTCCAGATAGATCAGATATAGCATCATCATGAGCAGCTACAGTCTCAGTGTCGCTGGGGTCAGCTGATGTACAACTACTCTTGTGCAGTGTTGTCGCACAACAAGCAGCATCCTCCATGCCCGCCTCCCCTCCCATCTGCTGGCTATCTGTTAGTGTTAGAGTCTTTTGCATCATCATTAACTCCTCAACATACTTTCAAACAGCCGGATAAATCTCCTTCCTCAACCTTTCATACAATTCATTTTGCTTCATTTCACTCCTTGCTTTTTTCATGCTGAACCTCTCTTCTTTGCTGAGTGTGAAAGCCCTCTTGTGTGGGACATTAACACCTATACCCCTTGCATGGCCAGGGGTCTCTTTTGTTTCCGGAGCAATGGACAGAATGTCACATGGCCCTGAGTTCCTGTAGAACCTTCCAGGGATCTTAGAAGTCTCTAATATCACTTCATACAGTTTGGCATCACATGAGTTTTCAAAGTAATAAGTTCCGTCATCATGCCTCTTTGCACGTGCCCGCAAGTTGTCTCCGCACGTTAGCCTCGATTTCACTAAAGGCCGGATTCCCACCCGCCGCTACTGCTTCTTTGTCCTCCTGTTCACATATCAGTTTCATGCTGTAGTATCCTGCCACACCCATACGGTGGGGGTGTATGTTCTTCTTCCGAAGTTCCGATTGCTTGAAACTCTTGTCAGCAAAATCTTTAGTTGCCCTTACCCTTTTGAATTCTTCACAGGATCCTGCAAAAGCGGAGTCCAAAAAAGCACGAGTCGGGTCGGCGGTTTCAGATTCAGATAGTTCAGTTCAATGACTCGACAAAATCGAGAGAAAAAAAGTTATCTTTTGGGCAAACAAAATTGGGTCTTTACCCTCGGTATAAGAGGGTTAACCGAACTCACGGAGTTTTTTGATAAGGGTGTTATTGATGGAATTACCGGTCCCAAATCTTTGGTGTTGCTTTTTCCAATAAACGGTCCGCCATTGTAATTTGGGGTATGCGGGGATTGGTTCCTTGCCTTCACTCAAGTACTCCTTGTACAACACGTGCATTTTCCACTGCTCTGCAACATTGAAGTGATCCATGATCTCCCGGACTATCCTTCGCCGTGTTTCTGTGTCAGCCTTCCGAAACCCCGGCAGATTAATGTTGAGCCTTGCCCTGTCAACAAATCCACACACACTCCTGAACCTCGTGCGTGCTTTATCTGGTTTAGTTGGAGCCCAATAATTTAAATCAATCTCGGTGTCGGTGGAAACGACACCTATGGGGTCACTGGGTTCCCTTCTATGGTTAGCGAGCGCGAGGTTGTGCAAAGAGCGGGTCTGACAGGAAGCACACGGATCGTTTACCCAGGTTCGGGCCGCGAAGATGCGTAATACCCTAGTCCTGCTTTGGTGGATGTATTTGAGTGTTCTTGTGTTCTTGAGCTAGCTACGGGGTGCAACTTTCCCAAAAGAGCCGAATCCCTCTCCCGGTCGCCTCTAGCCTCCTTTTATAGGAAAAAGGGGTTGCCACAGTGGCACACAGGAGGTGGAAAGGTCTATAGTCGATAAGCCTATCCTCTGGGACCGTCGGACAAACGCATTTAATGTGCTGCCGATGTGCCACCCTTGCTTTATCGGGGACACCAGGGAAGCACGTCCCAGCTGTCGCCGCCTCGCCTGGCCTCGACACACGTCCGAGCTGATGAGGCATCGTGGCGCCATGTTGGCTGGCTGCTGGGCTGGCGTGGTGGTGGAGCCTTCATGAAGGGTCGCATGCCGCGACGCAGGTGCTTGCTGAGTCGGTGTAGAGGACGCCCATCACCACGTAGGTGCCTGCCCAGCTGGTTGAGCTAGCAGCTGCTTGGGGATGGTGGTGGAGTCTTGGCCGGCGCGGGCCTGGCAGTGGCCCTGCTGATGCCCTCGGCAAGGGTGTTGCCGGGGGCCCGGCAAGGGTCTTGCCGTGGTGTTGCAGTCGTCCCCGGTAAGGGTCTTGTCGGGGGTCTTGTGGATTTCCTCGGCTAGGATCCCACTGAGGGTCGCCGTCTTCTGGTCCTCATCTGATCTCACATGTTTATGATCTTGACGAAGATTTGCATGCCACCACAGAGGCGCCTCCCGAGCCTTGGTTCCAATGTGGATAGTTGGTGGTATTGGAACCCGTGGGCTCAAGGGTGGCTTGCTCTGCTGGCGTCGGGCAAGTTGCCCCGGCAAGTTGCCCCGGCAAGGCTCTTGCCGGGGCTGCGGAGGCTGCCTCGGCAAGGACCTTGCCGAGGGAGTCAACCTTGCCCTCTTACTCTCATGTGTTCCTGGTCTTGGCATTGCCTCGGTTGTCTTGTGCTTCGGATTCTCTCCGGCTTCCCTCCTCTGCCCTGCTAAGTGTGGCCGTGGCGCGCGGCTCTGACTGCCCGTGCACGAGTAAAGGGGTCAAAAGTAGAGCCCCTACTTTTGTACACCGACAGGAGCCCCCAGGTCTGGGCCACACATAAGCGCGACGCGTTGTTGGGCCAGGCTCAGAACGGTGCACGGGCAGGCGGGGCGGATTTTTACCGTGGTAACTATTTCGTCCGCTGCGCTTTCTCACGACATGCGTTGAACGCGCGACGTGGAGGATCGTGCATGACGTGGGGGTCATGCGTGGGGCGGTCTCCGCATGCATGCGTCACATCGTAGTTAATGGGAAAAGAGGCGGCCCGCGCCTTCCCCGTAAAGAGGAATAACCGCGGGTGCACTGCTCATTTACCCCTGCGTCTTCTTCAATCTCAGAACCGTCATCCCTTTCTCCTTCCTTCCCAAGCTTTCGCCTTTGCTCACCACCGCTGCGTCTTCGCAGTCCTCTGTCCCTTGCCTCTCGCAGCCGCCATGGCCCCCAAATCCACCAAGGGCAAGGGAGTGGCTAAGGACGCCGGGGCGTCAGAGCCGCTGGAGTGCGAGTCGGCGGTGCGGTGGGCGCAGCTCGCCTACTTCCCCTCGACGGTCGATGTGTTCGAACTCCGAGACTACTTCAGGCCCCTATGGGGGTGCAAAAGCAGGGGGCGACGGGCATCCAGCCACGCGCGTTATCCCCGCCAATTGCACCGAGACCGCCCCGAATCGGTACCCGTTCTTCGTCGACTACTTTTCTTGCGGCCTTTGCCCCCTTTCTCCAATTTCTTCAATGATATCATGCACACATTTGGCTTCCACCTCCTGGATTTTACTCCAAACGCCGTGGCGTGCATGGCTCTGTTCGCCCATCTCTGTGAGGGCTTCGCCGGAGTTCTTCCCAACACGGCGCTCTTCCGCCATTATTTTTACCCTCGCATCCAGAAGGGAGGCGCTATTTCTGGTTGCGTCACCTGGATCCCAAGGTCCAAAGGGACGTACCCGGAGGGCGCCCAGAAGGAGAGGTGGGAAGAATGGCGGGGCCGGTGGTGCTGGATTGAGGAGGACGACCCAGAGGAGTTCTGCCGGGTCCGCCAGGCGCCGCCAGTTCGCAGGAACAACTGGGGCGACGTCGACGCCCAGGATGACAAGCTCAAGATCGCTACCAGCAGGATCCACCGCCTCACCGTTACCGGGCTTACCCTGGAGATGATTGGGGCGGATTTCCTCCGCCGCCGAATCGCTCCTCTGCACAACAAGGGGAGGCCGACTTGGCTCTTCCAGAACGCGGCTGGCATCATGAGGCTTCGCCCTGGCCTCAATCACAACTTCACGGTGACGGGGCACACTCACTTCTGCCAGCGGATCTTTCAGCTCGAAGTGAACCACGACGGCGGGGCCGAGAGGTCCGACAAGGCTGCGAAGGCCGGCAAGGTCGTCAAGGGGCCCTTGTTTGGGTTGCCGGCGGGGGTGGTCCCGCTGATCAACAACTCGCGCCAGACCGACATCATCGCCATGATGCCGGACTGCAACGCGCACGGTCCCGTCCAAAATTGGACCGTGCCGCCAGAGGAGCAGGTGCAGGAGTTCTTTGACGGCTTGGCGGAGGTGTATGTCCGCAACGAGCCGCTGCTCATCCAGGACACCACTCAGGCAGAGCTGGACTATATCGCCGCTAGGGCGGCGGAGGCCAGCTCGCCAGGCAGGCCGGCAGCGTTGGCAGCGTGGAGGACGAGGCCACGGCAGCCGCGGAGGAGAAGGAGCTAGCCCAGTGGGGCCCCTCTCATTGAAGATGCACCCGACGAGTCGTCATCGTCGTCGTCGGAGGAGGCCGAGGCCGTCGACCCTCCAGCCACGGGGAGAGGGCGAGTCCTGCGGCGGGCCAGCTCCGGCAAGCTGGTTCGGCCCAACAGGGCCGTGCAACCCCGACATGCCCAGGAGACGTCCGCGCACCAAACGAGGGCCACGGCAGCGAAGGAATTGGTGAAGGCCGCAGTGGCGAAGAAGAAAGCATCTGCCTCTTCTTCGTCTAAGCGCGCTAAGACTCCACCTTCTTCCCCTCCTCCGGCAGACGTTGACGCGGAGGTCGTCTTTGACTTCGGGTCCCTCAGCCCAAGGAGGAAGAGGAAGACAACAGAGGAGGAGGAGGAGTAAGCGTCTTGTTCCCTCCCCCCTTTTTGTCATCTCCGTCTCCTCAAACTGTGCCGCTTATCTTGGATCGTTTTCATTTTGCAGGGATGTGGAGACGCTGGCCCAGAGGGTGAAGAGAGCCAGGTCCTCGGCGGGCGGCCAGCCCCTAGCGGGCACCTCAAGGGCGCCACTGGTGGTGGTGAGTAGCCCGGACAGCAGCCCCCGGAGTAGCCCCCAGCGTAAGTTCACCACTCTCCCCTCGTCGACATGTGTGTTGGGGGGTATGAGTCACTAGAGCTGACCTTGCCGAGATCGCAGGAGGAGGGCGGCAGCAGGAGGAGCCACTGAGGGCCACGCCGATGCGCCGCCCCCATCGACCACGCCGCCCCGAGGGGCGTCCCCGGCAAGGGCGTTAAGCACAGAGCCCATGCACATGGAGGAGGAGGAGGAGAACTTGGGTGTCGGCGGCTCCACCTCGATGCCAAATGTTGGCGAGAAAGGGGCTACTTCTTCCCAGCCCGACACGGGTACATCAGTCGCCTCTCATCCCTACCCTTTCCTCTTTTTTCTGAATCTTGGTCTTGGCTTCACTTCATCCCCTTCTCGATATCCAAATCCTCCGTCGGCGGGCCAGGAGGACATAGACACCGTCATCGAGGATGTTGCCAAGGCCGCCGAGGCGGAGGCCAATAAGATCGCTGCCGACGAGGCCGCCAAGGGGCCTGCCGGGGAGCCCAACAAGGCTACTGCCGAGGAGGCCGACAAGTCCGCTGCCGAGGAGGAGGTGGTTGATGACCAGCCTTCCTCCTCCGCTGCCTCTGGCTCCGACAGGTATTTGAAGGTGAGCGACGACCTTTTCGTCCACCTTCCAGGGACGTCGAGCTCTAGGGAACCCATCGAGGGAAAGGTGTTTGACGAGGAGGTGCTTGCCGCCGCCGGGCTCGAGGTCGTTGACGAGCCGAGCGCCGGTGGTGACGGTTCTCAGGAGGAGTGGCTTCTCCGGGCCATGGGCGCCAGCTTTCGGAAGCTCCAGTCGCTCCACCGCGCCCGCCTGGACAAGGCCAACTCCAGGATGGCAACGGTGGACAAGGCGTAGGCAGACCTCAAGGGACGCGTCGCCGAGGCACAAACTTGGTTCCGCCAAGCTTGTGAGGAGCTGAAGGCCGCCCAGGGCGAGCTGGCCAAGCGCGAGGTGGAGCTCACCATGAAGCGGGCCGACATCGAGAAGGCCCAGGAGACGATGAAGAACCTGGCCGCCGAAGCCGAGGCCGCTCGAACCCAGCACCATGCCACACTGAACTCCCAGGAGTATGACCTTGCCGCGCGTGAGGAGAAGCTTGCCGCAACGCTCCGCTGGAAGGATGAGGAGGTGGAGAAGCTTGTCGTGCAGCAGGCCTAGGAGCTGGAGTAGAGGCACGGAGAGGCACTCAATGCCCAGGCTCTGGTTCACGCCGACAAGGTGAAGGAGCTGGAGGTGGAGCGGGACGAGCTGAAAGACCAGGTCCTGAAGCTGTCCAAGGAGAAGGACACGCTCAACAGCGCTCTGGTTGAGGCATTGCATGCTGACCCTCAGCAGGGCTCGGCAGCTCTCCGAGGCCAACAACTCCATCAAAGGCCTCAAGCTGAAGCTGGAGGGTCTCGAGGAGATGCTGTCGGAGGGCAAGGCCCGGGAGGAGGCCCTGGCCAAGGACCTGGAGACCGAGAAGCAGCTGTAGAAGAACGAGACCGCCAACCACAAAGACTTTGTGGAGGGTGAGAATCGCTAGATCGGGCGCCTCGAAGGCATCGCCGGCAGGATCACCACGCAGCTGGCTACCATGGGGATGCCAAACGTGAGGTATACCCTGGAGCGCAACGTGAGCCCCAACGCCAAGCTGGCCGTCTTTTTCGAGGGCATCCTCGAGGCCCTAGAGCAGCTTCACTCCAATCGGGCAGCCTCCTTGGCCGATGAGGCCCGAAGGCTTTGCCGGGGTGCCATGACCAAGGTCCTCACCAAGGTGGTGCACTGGAATCCTGACCTCGACTTTGACGCAACACTGGAGAGCTTGTTGAAGGATGCGGACATCACGGCACTCAAGGAGCGTATCAAGCCCATCATCAGCCACATCGATGGAATCCAGAGGGTGGAGGGCCAGCGCCGAGATTAGGCACCCCGTTTCTCATTGCCGCTGCAGGTTCATGACCAAGACAATTTCTATCTTTAGTTAGAACCGCGGCAACAACTGATGTAACATAACTCTGCATTACTTTTGATACAATGCATGTTATTTTCCTGTTTGGTCTTTCCTTGTATGTTCACCCTACGTTAACCGGGTAGGCTCGCCGGCGCGTAAACCTAGGGCGACACCTTGGGGACAGATCCCCAATAGCCTGCCGGGTGTGCTTGTTGCCGAGCGAACCACCTTACCGCTCTCAACGCGGCCGCTCGAACTGTCGAGCTTGACTCGAGTCGGAATCGAGAGCGTTGCCAATTGTGCAAGGCTACCCTGCCACTCTCGACGCGGCCGCTTGAGCTGTTGAGCGGACTCGAAACAGAACAAGGGCGTCGCCAATTGCAGAAGGGCCCCTTTGCGTGCATGTTTTCCATAAAATGGGCAGGACCTTAGAGGATAATAACCATATATATAAAAAGAAATTGCCCAAAGTTTCACATGACTTAGCTTTTCTGTCGTTGTAATGGCGCCCACCGCATCCATAGACGGCGCCGTCATGCTTGGTCGTCTTCTTCCTTGGAATGACGGCCACCATGAAGCCGCTGCTTTGATCAGACCAGATTTTCAGAACTGCGCCCCCTACCTGGCATGCCAAAGATGTCGGTGGAAACGACACCTATGGGGTCACTGGGATCGCTTCTACGGTTGGCGAGCGCGAGGTTGTGCAAAGAGCGGGTCTGACAGGAAGCACACAGATCATTTACCCAGGTTTGGGCTGCAAAGATGCGTAATACCCTAGTCCTGCTTTGGTGGATTTATTTGAGTGTTCTTGTGTTCTTGAGCTAGCTACGGGGTGCAACTTTCCCAAAAGAGCCGAATCCCTCTCCTAGTCGCCTCGGACCTCCTTTTATAGGAAAAAGGGGTTGCCACAGTGGCACATAGGAGGTGGAAAGGTCTACAGTCGATAAGCCTGTCCTCTGGGACCGTCGAACAAATGCATTTCATGCGCTGCCGACGTGCCCCCTTGCTTTATCTGGGACTCCAGGGAAGCACGTCCCAGCTGTCGCCGCCTCGCCTGGCCTCGACACGCGTCCGAGCTGATGAGGCATCGCGGCGCCATGTTGGCTGGTTGCTGGGCTGGCGCGGTGGTGGAGCCTTCATGAAGGGTCGCATGCCGCCACGCAGGTGCTTGCTGAGTCGGTGTAGAGGCCGCCCGTCGCCACGCAGGTGCCTGCCCAACTGGCTGAGCTAGCAGCTGCTTGGGGACGGTGGTGGAGTCTTGGATGGCACGGGCCTGGTAGTGGCCCTGCTGATGCCCTCGGCAAGGGTGTTGCTGGGGGCCCGACAAGGGTCTTGCAGTGGCGTTGCAGTCATCCCTGGCAAGGGTCTTGCCAGGGGTCTTGTGGATTTCCTTGGCTAGGATTCCGCCGAGGGTCACCGTCTTCTGGTCCTCATCTGATCTCACATGTTTATGATCTTGACGAAGATCTGCATGCCACCACAGAGGCGCCTCCCGAGCCTTGGTTCCAATGTGGATAGTTGGTGGTGTTGGAACCCGTGGGCTCAAGGGTGGCTTGCTCTGCTGGCGTCGAGCAAGTTGCCCCGGCAAGGCTCTTGCCAGCTGCAGAGGCTGCCTCGGCAAGGATCTTGCCGAGGGAGTCCACCTTGCCCTCTTGCTCTCCTGTGTTTCTGGTTTTGGTGTTGCCTCGGTTGTCTTGTGCTTCGGCTTCTCTCCGGCTTCCCTCCTCTGCCCTGCTATGTGTGGCTGTGGCGCGCGGCTCTGACTGCCCGTGCACAAGTAAAGGGGTCAAAAGGAGAGCCCCTACTTTTGTGCACCGACACTCGGTTACTTCATATACACCTTTAGGTTGGTGTGTGGGCTTCCTTGGAGAGTTCCTCCGTGTCCTAACCGGAAGGGTAAATGTTGCAGCTCTATCCCGGTCAAGATTACTTGATCCCTCACAATCTGCTGAAGACCTAGGGTTATCCGAATAAGATGGAGATACATCGACTGAAGCATGAGTGCTGTCGCTGCTACTCGGCATCTACAGAGAACACATGTGAAACTCTAAAGGAGGATAAGCATAAAACTAACAACTTGTTATCAAGATTTCTAAACATGCCATGCAATAATTTAGAAAATGTACAGCTAATTTGTTAAGTTTGTGTGACTCAGGCGCCCGCTATCTGTAAATATGCAGTAACTTATTGGAACAAATACAACTTATATGTATTAAGGAAGGTAGATAATGAACATATATACGCTCTCCATTATTTTATAGCCAATTTGGGAACATACAAAACAAAATTGGAAGAGGTATTGCGAGGAAATATGCCTCACGCGATGGAGAGCAGTAACTAACAGGCTTCTTAATGCAAACCCGGTCGGACCACAGGAGAGGCGATGGTTACTACATCGATATGCTCGAGGGTGGCCGGCGAACAAGCGAAGATGGCGAGGCGCGGGCCGCCGTGTGTTGGGAATGACAGTGGAGGTAGGTTTGACGCTGAAGAGCGGGCACACAGCCGGGGTGAGCAACAGTGCGGAGAGGGTTCTCATTGTGGATCCGGGGAGGGGGAGCCGGCAATGGAGATTGGGTGGACTAGTTGAGTGAAACGCAGGCGAGCAGTGGGGGGTGGGTGTTGGGGACTCCGGTGTTGGCGGCCTAGGTGAAAAAGGGTGAAAATATCCCCGATGCCGCTGCGGATAGGCCTATGCAAACGGTTGCCTCTAAGCGCTCGTGTGCACAAATAGAATAATTTCATTTGAAATGAAGATGTACTAATTTTGAAATGAAGATGTGAGTTCATCATTTCGGCTCTAAAATTTTCCCACGTAAAGCAATCACAATTATACCACGGGTTCGATTTGCTGGCGCATTTCAGGTCTCGTGTGCTATATGTAAGACATTTTTTGGCATTTACCGTGCATTTTGGCATATAAATCAATTCCTAGCCGGACTGCATTTCCTGTCGAAAGGGATGAGGATTGTCGTTCGATCTGGGAGCATCCAATAGTGCGTATCGCATCGATCCATGGGGTTTGGGTTCGCCAATCGTAACGCGACGACTCGAATCGCTACAAGCAAAGAAAGGGGGCGCATTGGCCAAGGTTTAGTAGGCACACGACTTTCGTGTGTGAACTGTGTGCTATTTGAAAACATTCTTTTGGGAGGGGCTATTTGAAAACATTTACATGTGCTGTCGAAAGGGATGAGGATCGCCATTCGATCAAGGAGAATCCAACGTGCACGCATTTCGATCCGGGGGTTTAGGTTCGCCAATCGTAACGCATGACTCGAATCGCACGCAGCGTGGCAGAGGGGGGCATCGGCCATGGTTTAGTGGACACAAAACATTCGTGAGTGAACTGTGTGCTCTTTGAAAACATTTACATTACCTAACATCATATTTTTGTTCTAATGAAAACATGAGTTCATCGTTTCGCCTCCAATTTTTTCCACGGTAAGAAATCATGAGTATAGTGGAGAGTATATATGATACTAATGTATGATACTACCTTTAATTAATTATAGCGCATAGTATAATACATAGACTTAGTATCATAGATCATATTTATTGCCATGCATGACACAAATTAGCATCGCATTTAACATGATACGGTATCTACCTATATGTTACTCTAACCCTTTATATATATATTTAATTCTTTGCCACATCAGCATACTTGCTGTTTCCGAGTGCATGCATGACATCATCGGCTATGATACCACCACTATGGCCAGCCTTATATAGTGGGGAGTATCATATACTATATATAGTATCATGCATATGATACTAGTGTATGATACTACGTACATACCTTCATAGTGCATATATAATATCATAGAGTAGTATATAAAATAGATGATCGTATTTATGGCCATGCATGACACAAAGTAGTATATCATTTATTATATATATATATGTTACGGTATTTACCTATGTTACTTCTAGTATGCCACTGTTGGCGTTCTGGGAACGGGGGTCCCCAGACTTGCCTGCCTGCGGCTCGTGACATGGCTAAGCTAGGAGGCCCGTACGACCCATCTTCATCAGCAAAGCACCCAAGACCCTCGCGAGGGGCCAAGCCTCGCGAGGCGGACGACGCAAGACCTCCTCAGGAGTGGCCTAGCCAGGCAGGCTCACGAGGAGCGGAGATATCAAGGCGGGCAAACCTCACAAGGCTCTCGTGACGTGAGCCATGACGATCGAGACGAGGCGGGCGCCAAAGGCGCTGCAAGAACGCCCTTGTTTCCTCTTTTGGTGCTAAGGAGGCCAACAGAAAGCGAGGAGTACCGAGGCATCATGCAAAGGTTGCCATATCGGTGCAACGAGACCAAGACCAGAAGGACGGCAGGACGAAGGTCATCGTGGAGCCCAAGACAGCGTCACCACCAGAGCTTTTCGCAGGCGAAGACCACTTTTGTCAGGATAGTTTGTACTGGCTGTCCCCCTTCAAATTTGCCCGCTGTTGTTGGCTCCCTTCCCGCTCAATATTTGGGAAGAGGACCAGGGCCTATATAAGTAGAACTAGCCACCACAGAGTGGGGGGATCCAATCCGATCGAGAGCATACCCTAGCCACAAGAACACCTCAACCTCAGGAGGCTGTTCTTCCCTTTGTACTGTTCTTCATCCGCCCAAGAGGCAATCCACCACCACCACACTGGAGTAGAGTATTACACCACAACGGTGGCCCGAACCAGTATAAATCTCGTGTCTTTCAGGTTATGAAGTTCATCGAGTTCGTCTGCCGAGATCTTAGTGAGCTAGGGCGAGATCGGTAGGGAGGGAACGATTTCGCAAGCACCCCCAGTTTTCGAATCCTTAAGGGTTTGCCGAACCCCACATCCGACATTTGGCGCGCCAGTAGGTGCGCCAGAAGCTTCCTTCCGCCGACTCGCCGCCCGCTGCCTCCATGGCAGACGCCGCTGCTCGAGCTGAGCGCCAGCTGCCCTCACCGCCTGCATTGCTCGTGACGGGCTCCCGCCGGGCGGCCACCTGCCGTTTCTCCGCCTCCCCGCCGCCAACACCGCCATCGACCCGACGGGGAAGGAGCAGCAAGCGTCCTCGCTGCATCCATCGGTGCGGCAGAACGGCCGCACCGCCACTCCGTCGCTGACCCCGGCCGGTTCTTCGTCTCACGCGACGCCAAGGCCCCATGGAGGCGCTGGCCGCACTCCTTGCCAAGAACGAGCTCCTGCGCTACCGCCCGGTCGACGAATCCCCACGAGGAGTGGCTCGACCGCGTCGCCGAGCTCGTCCGCGCCGCAGGGGGCTCCCCGGTGCAGTCCCTTTCTCTGCCTCACCCTCCGCCAGCCACGGGCGACGAGGCTCATGGCGTGCCTCCACCACCTCTACCCCAAGACGGTGCCTTGGACCCAAGGCGCGCGGCCCCACGGCATGAGCCGCCACGTCCGGCGCCCGCGCGCGAAGAGAGAAGCTGCCAAGAAATCCCTCGGCCGCGAGAAGCTGCACCTGCGCTTCCCGCGCCGCCTCGTCAAGGTCACAAGGCCAGAAAGAAGCCGCTACAGACCTCATCAAGACCAAGCTCCACCTCCAAGGCGGGCCCCGCCAACCACGGCCGGCTGCCGCGCCTTCATCCCCGAGCTGCGTAGCGTCACATGGCCAGGCAAGTTCAAGCCGGATCTGCCTCCTCGCTATGACGGCACCGCCGACCCCGCGGAGTTCCTGCAGCTCTACGAGCTGAGCATCGAGGCTGCCAACGGCGATGAGAAGGTCATGGAAAACTGGTTTCCCATGGCTCTCAAGGATGGAGCCCGCTCCTGGCTCCTGAACCTGCAGAACGGCTCGATCTCCTCCTGGGACGAGATGCGCGACCGCTTGCCGCCAACTTCCGTGGCACTTCACATCACCCGGGCCGCGGTGACCTGCGTCACATCTAGCAACAGCCAGGAGAGACCCTCCAGAAGTACATCCAGCGCTTCAACAACACACGCCACAAGATCCCTGTCGGTGTCAAAACCGGCGGATCTCGGGTAGGGGGTCCCGAACTGTGCGTCTAGGCGGATGGTAACAGGAGACAAGGGACACGATGTTTTTACCCAGGTTCGGGCCCTCTCGATGGAGGTAATACCCTTACCTCGCTTGATTAATATTGATGATATGGGTAGTACAAGAGTAGATCTACCACGAGATCAAGGAGGGTAAACCCTAGAAGCTAGCCTATGGTATGATTGTTGTTCGCCCCACGGACTAAGACCCTCCGGTTTATATAGACACCGGATAGGTTAGGGTTACATGTAGTCGGTTACAATGGTAGGAGATCTACATATCCATATCGCCAAGCTTGCCTTCCACGCCAAGGAAAGTCCCATCCCGGACACGGACGAAGTCTTCAATCTTGTATCTTCATAGTCTTGGAGTCCGCCGTGACGATAGTCCGCTATCCGGACACCCCTAGTCCGGACTCCTCAAGAGCCCCGAACCAGGCTTCAATGACGGCGAGTCCGGGCGCGTTGATTGTCTTCGGCATTGCGAGGCGGGTTCCTCCTCCGAATACTTCATAGAAGGTTTTGAACAGAAGGATAGTGTCCGGCTCTGCAAAACAAGTTCCACATAACATCGTAGAGAGAATAATTTTTGCACACATCTGCTGACGTATTCCGCGGCGTGACATCACACCACGGCAAGGCCTTTCTATGAATCGTTTTTTACTGTTCCCACCTCAGCGTGTTTAGCGAGGCGGTTTCCTTGGCACATCTTATCAAAGCATAGATCGTGCCCCCTTATTCCGGGATTCTCATCAATACGGACGTGGGTAACCTATCCGCGCCATTGATTACGACGCTTGGGAAATAAGCGAGTTTTACCAGTCAGTGGGGACGCATAGCTTCGTCTGCCTATATAAGGGGATAAGGATCCACCTTTTCACCCACGCCTTCTTCCTCCTTTGCTTATCCATTTCCAAGACTCGGTGCTCCAGCGCGCAAGTCCGCACATCCCACCTCAACCTTTCTCCAATCATGTCAGGAGCGGGAGGCAGGTGGATGGCCTCCTCCGTCACGGAGGGGCACATCGCAAGACTGCGGGAGGCCGGATATTTTTCCGGCAACATCGCGCACAGGCTTCCCGACAAGGGGAAGCTCATTCCGACCATTGGGCCCCGTGAGAGGGTGGTGTTTCTCCCCCACTTCCTCCGCGGACTAGGTTCTCCTCTTCACCCATTTGTCCGGGGGCTCATGTTCTACTACGGCCTAGACTTCCATGACCTGGCCCCGAATTTCATCCTCAACATCTCGGCGCGATCGTCGTGGTGCGAGGCTTTCTCTCAGATCCCGCCTCCCCACTTCGCTTATGGCTGAAGATCTTCAACGTCCGGCCAAGGTAGTGGGCGGCCATTGCCGGAGTGCGGAGGCACCATGGTTGGCAAGATGGACAAAGTCCCATGGCTCGAAGGCGCCTTCGTGGAGACAATAAAGGGGTGGCAATCGGGGTGGTTCTACATCACCGAGCCCCGCAACACCAAATGGGTGGCGGCCCCGGATTCAGATCTGGCTTCCCACACGGCTCTCGTCATGGAAAGAGACGGGCCCGGACGTGGGGAATTCAGACGAGACATCCGGACTTCAAACATGCGTCCAAACCTGGTGGCCAAGAATCTTAGGCTCGTCGACGTAATCCGGTGATGCTCATCCGCCGGATTCTCCCATGCCAACAAAGGGCCTTTAACTTGTGGGAGTTCGGTCCCAAGACAAGCACTAAATTCTGAACTGCTCTTCGACACTACGCATTTAAGATGCCTCGGAGGTGCTGTTCAAGGGCGCTGGTTCAAAGATCCGCTACCAAAGATCATGGATACAGCTCGCAGCTGCCCAGTACCCGGCGAGGCAAGTTATTTTACCCTTTACGGGACTCTTTTTTTCATAGATTGACTCTACGTGGGATCTAAAACTCCCTAATCTTTGACAGGACTGGCTGAAGACGTCCGGAAAGATTAACTGTCCGGCTCCTTTACCGGAAGATCCGGAGAACGCCTGATTGACGGGACTGCTAGCTCCGGCGACGTACATGGTGCCGGAGAAGAAGGCCAAGAAGGAGGCCACAGGAACTCGAAGGAGCTCCCGACACCAGGTGCCGCCGATTCGGGCGTAATCTTCTCCTCAAGACGAGGAGGAAGAAGAAGAAGCTCCTTCCCCAGCCGGGAGGAGAAGAAAGGAAGGCCGCCCAACCGGGAGGCCGGAGGATCCAAGAAGGGAAGAACCCTTCCTCCGGACTTCTCCACCAACGTCGACGACGACGAGGAGGACTGGCCTACAAGGGCCAAGCCCCTGGCGAGATCGTAAGTGTCCGTATACCCATGGTTTTTTATTATTGCAGAGCGTTCTCTAATGTTGAACAACTGTAGCCCGCCCAAGGGCGAAGCTTGCCGATTCATCGAGCGGGTCCTCGGGCTCGCCGGAAATGGAGAGTACCTCGCTTCCGACCGCCTCCTCACCTCACGCTATGGCGACGCTACAAGGGCGGGCCCCAAGGGGCTTGGTCAAGAGGAGGTAGCGCAGAGGTGCCACAAGGCGACCTCCCGGACTCCAGCGCTGGGGCAAGATCCTCAGTGGGTTTCTAAGCTCGACCCTCGTCCGACTCCATGCCGGAACCATCAGCCGTTCCGAGTCCGACAGCGGATCCTTCGCAAGAAGGGTAAGATGCCGTGTCCTCCGTCCAACCGGAGGCACCGGATAGCTTACAGGAGGCGCTTAACAACGCCTTCCATCGAGGAGGAACACCGCACCGCTATGAGTGCGGTGATCCGGACAGCTCAGTCCGCCAAGAGCGGATCGATCGAAGCTCGTACCAGCCTTCTAACAGGCTTTGAGGTAAGTTTTAGAATATGTAAAAATATAACCGCATAGACAAGAGTTCTCGATGCTTAGTTCGGTGTTCGGGAAGAAAAGCCGGACTAAGGATCTAAAAAGATATACGCAGGAGTCTAACATAAGGATGTCAATATGGGAATGCAAAGGCAGCTTGCCGACCTCTCGCCGCAAGACCGACTATGGAGGTCAATGTATTGAAGCAGTAACCTCGAAGCGTCCGAGAACGAAGCTCGGACAAGCCAAGAAGGAGCTCGAGGACAAGGAAGGTAAGTAATACCTTATTAAAGAAATACCTTATAGAAAAGGCTTTTGGTTGCAAAAAGATAACAGGAATAACTTTGGTACCGTAGGGCCACGAACAAGGTGGCGGCCCTGAAGGAAGCGGTGTCCATGGTCAAAACAAAGCGGCCAGTGAACGCACCGAGCGAGAGAAGGGGAGGCGCAATGGGCCAAGGTAGAGGAAAGAGGCTCCAAGCTCTCGTGGAAAAACACGAGAGTTTGGAGCGTGACTCGAAGACTCGAGAGTCCGAGCTTGCCTCGGCTCTTGAAAGTGCCAAAGCTGCTAAGGCCGAGGCCCAAAAAGCCCTCCAAGAAATTGAAGCACTAAAGAAGATAGTGGCGGGTAAGGCATTCTTTATGCAAAGCAAGAATGTAAAGGTCAACTACCTGTTACTTACCCGGATTCGGAGCTGTTCAGGAGCATTCACAGATTTGCCCCATAGTGCGCCCCGATGTCACCGCGATTCTACCGCGCCTGTGGAGGGGAGCTCCACGGAGAAGGTGTTCTAGTCTCAAAGATGCCGAGGGCCGACCATCCGGTGCCTCGAGCGACCAAATGAAGCAGCTGGTCGAGCTCCATAAGGTCGCCGAACAGGCCATGAAGGGCCTTATAAGCTGCGAGTAGGCCATTGGAGGCCATGCCCGGAGCTACTCCGGCTTGGTCATTTCCGGTGGATGCCTGTCCGGCTTGAAGTCATCAAGCGCTCCGTCTGCATTGAAGGTGTCCGTCGGGCCCTTGCCCGTGCTAAAGTGCACTGGGGCAAGCTGGATGCGGAGAGGCTTGTGACGGACCGCCGAAGGGCCATGAGCATCGCACGCCCGAAATGTACTATGAGGGCCTCCTGAAGGGCGCCCGCCGAATAGCGGATGAGTGCTCCAGAGATGTAATTTTTGAATAAACTCGCATTTGTTATCCTGTACATTGAAAACTTGTTCATATGCGCTAAGCAACGCTTATTAATTTAAATTATTACCTTCTGTGCGGCCATTTATCAAATTTGAGAGATGGCAAGTCGTTGTCTTCAGCCCCCATGCCACGAGTGCTGGGGTGTTCGGGATAAACTTGAGCGCTCTTGTTCCCATTCTTGGGTCCATCTAGGGAGGCGCTCAACCCAACGAACAAGGCAACCGGACTTATAATGCTTGAACACTCTCACTTAGCCATAGAATTCTATAATTTTAAATTTCGCGAAGCCCCTAGTATTCGGAAGACCGAAGTTCGGGCGCTATCCATGCCTTTGGCCGGACAATTTCGTTCCTCGCTCTAAGCGGCATAAGTCTTTAGGGACCCGAAAAAACCTCTCGAACAGCGACCGGCTCTCGCCCTATCATGACGGTCAGTTTTAGCTTTCTCCACTGAGGTGCTCGACCCAGCATAACTGGGGCACAATTGCAGTGGTTCTCCCGGTGCTACCTTAGCCGATATAGCGGAACGTAAGGTACCAAAACACGGGAGCCGGGCAAACCCAACTATTGACCCAAGACATGATTCAGAGCCAATTCATATAATGCTATAAGTTCGGGTGCCGCACTTGCGAAAGTGTTCGACTTATCACACCATAATTTTGGGATACTTAAGCCCTCGGTGTATTGGCCGCACTAAAGTGTACGGTTGCAACATGTCATGAAATGAACACATGTATATATAAAGGAAATAGAGCAATAATAAGCAAAAGCCGTGTATTGTTTATTCAAAAAGGTACTGCAATGGAAGCAGAATGATACAAATAGTGCGGTAAGCAAGGGATGGGACTATCTAACATGTCCCCCTCCAGGGGTAAGCTGCTGGATGATATGTAAAACAGGTATAATGCTCATAATAGAGACCACCTGAACACTCGACGTGGCTTTCCGCTTCCCTGGCTGTTGCATCGTGAGTTCGGCGATTCGAGTGCCGGACAGGACTTCTCAAAGACGGAGTCCTGGAAGTAAAAAAAGGAAGAAAAAAGAAAAAGAAAAAGAAAAAGGAAATGACACAAACGGTAGCCCCTGGTGCGGAAGCCGCATTCTTGGCGTGCTGTTGTCTTGCCCTTCCCCTTATGCCCATGGTATCTCCAGAGCGTAATTATGTACGCGTACTACTAGCATCGCAATTTCCCGAGGGCTGGGGTTGCTACTCGTGCTTGAATCTTGCCAGGTGGTCTTGTTGCAGGTTACTCCGGGCGCGCTTGGCGGTGTCCGGACGCTTGGTGGCCGGACTCATGAATTGCCGTGAGAGGCTGCTTTGCACCTCCGCCGCGAGGGCCGCCATATGCTCCTTCGTTCGGAGAGAGCGTTCGGTGTTTCCATTGATCGTGATTACTCCTTGAGGGCCTGGCATCTTGAGCTTGAGGTATGCGTAGTGCGGCACCGCATTGAACTTTGCAAATGCGGTTCGTCCGAGTAGTGCATGATAGCCGCTGCGAAATGGGACGATGTCGAAGATTAACTCTTTGCTTCGGAAGTTATCCGGAGATCCAAAGACCACTTCGAGTGTGACTGAGCCTGTACAATTGGCCTCTACACCCGGTATGACGCCTTTAAAGGTCGTCTTTGTAGGTTTAATCCTTGAGGGGTCTATGCCCATTTTGCGCATTGTATCTTGATAAAGCAGGTTCAGGCTGCTACCGCCATCCATCAGACTCAGGAGGTGAAATCCGTCAATAATTGGGTCAAGAACCAATGCGGCTGAAGCCCCGTGACGGATGCTAGTAGGGTGGTCCTTCGATCGAAGGTGATTGGGCAGGAAGACCATGGGTTGAACTTTGGGGCGATCGCTCCATCGCATATACGCCCCGTGAGTGCATGCTTCCGCCTCCCTTTTGGGTATGTGGGTTATGATATCATGTTCACCGTCCGCACTTGTGTGGGAAAACCTTCGCCCTCTATTGTTCGGGCGGCCGGGCTCTTCCTCGTCATCGCTATATGCCCCTTATCATTGAGTTCGACACTTAACTTGCTCGCTTGCTTGAACACCCAACAATCCCTGTTGGTGTGATTGGCTGAGCTTCGGGGTGCCATGTATTTGGCACAAGCGATCGAGTATGCGGTCCAAGTTGGACGGGCCTCGGTATTTCTTTTGAATGGCTTCTTCCGCTGACCGGTTTAGAGCCTCGAATCCGGCATTGACGGCCGTATCTTCAAGATATCGCCGCACGCGGCGCTTATTCTTGTTATGCGACACGACCGCCATTGCCGTCATTGGTATCCGGACTATCCAGATGTTTGGCTGTTGTTGGTTTGAGCTAGCCAGCCTGTCCTCTCCCGCACAAAAGCGTAGTCATGAGGGTTGTGAGGGCTGCCATAGATTTCGCTTTTCCTGTCCTAGGTGCCGGGCAAGCCACTCGTCGCGGATGTTATGCTTGAAGGCTGCAAGGGCCTCTCGCATCCGGACAGTCAACGATTTGATTTTTCTTTGTTAGGAACCGAGTCCGTAATTGTTCCGCCAATTCTTCTGGCTGCTGAAATATGTGGCTAAGGTCATCGGCGTCTGGTGGTCGCACATATGTGCTCTGGAACTTATCAAGGAATGCGTCTTCCAGGTCCTCCCAACAACCAATTGATTCTGCTGGTAAGCTATTGAGCCAGTGTCGAGCTGGTCCTTTAAGCTTGAGTGGGAGGTATTTGATGGCATGTAGATCATCATCGCGGGCCATGTGGATATGGAGGAGATAATCCTCGATCCGGACCGCGGGATCTATGGTACCATCGTATGATTCGATGTTTACGGGCTTGAAGCCCTCGGGGATTTGATGATCCATTACTTCATCTGTGAAGCATAGTGGGTGTGCGGCGCCTCAGGATTGGGCTCTATCACGTCGTCGCTCAGATGAGCGTTGTCTCATCGTGTTCGCCCGGCCGGTTTTGTCAGATCCGTGCGACAGTAATCATTCCGCATTGTTGGCGCCCACGCCGATCTGTAGATCGATCTTGTATGTTTTGCTTTATCCTCCAATATATCTCGCGAAGTCCGGGCGCGTTTTCCCGTGCCTTGGTACTTTTTGAGCGCGCCGGGTGTGGCTTGAGCGGAGGGTCTAGAGGCCTCTCTATCGCGGCCACGGGGTGGCCGGTCTGCCATGTCATGCGCTGGTGACTTGGGTGCTTCTTCCTCTAGGCGAGGCAACGGCCTGCGTTTGGGGTAGCTTTTGGAGGGGCGTTCGAGTACATACTCTTCGGCCGCGAGGAATTCAGTCCACAATCGGCCTAGCTGTCTTGGTCACTCTAAGTTGCTTTGCTTTCTTGAGGCTGCTTGCCGTGGCTATAAGCCTGCGCTTTTGAAACGCTCTGTTCGGCGGGATCCTCGTGCACGACAAACTCGTCGTCGTCAAGGCTTGACTCATCTTCTGAGGGGAGGCACATAATTATCGTCCTCAACCTCTTCTTCGCAGACCTTGTCATGCGGACTTGCTTCTCCCTCCTCCTGCGCTGAGTCCTGCTGGAGGGGGTTCTCTTCGGCACTGTCCGGGGTGTTATTATCTCCCATTCCGGAATCACCGTTTTTATTGTGGCGGGATTTAGACCAGCGCCACTGATGTCGGCGCTTCGGGTTTTTCTTGGAGCGATCATCCTCCGTTGTTCCATCGCCGTTCCCATCTTTTGGGATGTCCACCATATATATGTCATATGACGAGGTGGCCTTCCAATGCCCTGTAGGCGCTGGGTCTTGATCATCTCCGGCATCGTCGTCCATACCGTCAATGTCTTCGGAGTCATAGTCTAGCATTTCGGTTAAATTATCGACAGTGGCTACAAAGTGGGTGGTGGGTGGGTGTTTAATTTCTTCGTCGTCCGCATCCCAACCTTCCTGTCCGTAGTCCGGCCAGGGCTCTCCGAATAAAGAGAGAGACTTTAGTGAATTCAGGATGTCGCCGAAGGGCGAGTGCTGAAAGATGTCCGCGGCAGTGAACTCCATGACCGGCGCCCAATCGGATTCGATTGGCAGGGGCACGGAGGGTTCGGAGTTAGGAGAAGAGTCCGGCACCCTGGAGTCGAGGTCTTCGCAGCGACAGGATGGAGTTCGCTCAATCGCCATAGAGATTGTAGCCCCGAGGCGGTGTCCAACCACTGCCCTCGATCGGGGAATCCGCTCCGGATTAAGGGTCGAGCGGATATCGGTGTGGCCTCCGTGGCACCGCTTTGGCTGCAGAGCTAGATCATGCCCATCGAGACAAGGTCGCGCGGCGCTTGCGGCTCGAATCCGTAGAAGATCAAGTCTCCGCGGATATCGGCCGTATAGTTTAAGCTTTCCAAATCAACCTGATGGCCGTGAACGTAGCTTTTGATCTGCTTCCAGATGGCTGCTTAATTGGCCCGCAGCAGTAAAGCCGCCTAACACGAAGATCTGTCCGGGAGAAAAGTCTCACCTGGACCGCGTCGTTGTTGATGATCGAGGGAGCCATCGGGCCTATCGGTGACGACACGTAGGAACTCTCAATGAAAGCACCAATGTCGGTGTCAAAATGGCGGATCTCGGGTAGGGGGTCCCGAATCGTATGCCTAGGCGGATGGTAACAGGAGACAAGGGACACGATGTTTTTACCCAGGTTTGGGCCCTCTCGATGGAGGTAATACCCTACCCTGCTTGATTAATATTGATGATATGGGTAGTACAAGAGTAGATCTACCACGAGATCAAGGAGGCTATACCCTAGAAGCTAGCCTATGGTATGATTGTTGTTAGGCCCCACGGACTAAGACCCTCCGGTTTATATAGACACCAGATAGGTTAGGGTTACACAGAGTCGGTTACAATGGTAAGAGATCTACATATCCGTATCGCCAAGCTTGCCTTCCAGGCCAAGGAAAGTCCCATCCGGACACGGGACGAAGTCTTCAATCTTGTATCTTCATAGTCTTGGAGTCCGGCCGTGACGATAGTCCGTCTATCCGGACACCCCCTAGTCCGGGACTCCCTCAATCCCCAAGGTCACGGATGAGGCCATCATCTCCGCGTTCTCAGACGGCGTTCGTGACGTCAAGATGAAGGAAGAGCTCGCTATCCATGAGAAGCTGTGCACATCTCAGGAGCTGTTCAACCTGGCGACCAAGTGCGCAAGAGCTGAGGAGGGGCGCCTCTCTCTCCTCGAGTTGCCAGCCGCGGGCACAGAGGAGAAGAAGGCTAAGGCCAAGGAAGTGAAGCGCAAGGAAGCGGCAGTGCTAGCCACGAAGCCCGACACCAAGCGAGGCAGAGATCAGCCCGAGTCATCCACGAATAGCCGACCGTTCTGCGCCTTCCACAAACTGAACACCCACAACACCAGCGACTGTCAAGAGCTCAGGGCCATTCACGAAGGACGCTCCGGTCGACGCCCCGAGCGTAGCGACCGGGGCTACGGCCGTGGAGGAGGACGTGGAGGCGGACGCTGGGATGACCGTGGCCCGCGCCAAGAGTGGCGCAACAAGGCTCGTGAGGACCGCTGGCAGGACCATCCTGGCGAGGGCGCTTGGAGGGACCAGCCTTGTGAGGATCGCCCCCAAGGCAACGCCAGTCTTCCCCCGCTGCCGCCACCAAGAAGGAATGATGATCACCATTAGGACAAGGGGGCTGGGGCTTCCAGGAGCTGCCTGCAATCGCCTGCATCTTGGGCGGCGCCCAGGCCCCAGCCTCTCAACGCATCTTCAAACAGTTTGCCCGTGAAGTGAACGCAGTCCTCCCCAAGCTCGAGGCCACACGCCAGCTCAAATGGTCCCAGTGCACCATCACTTTCAACTCGGCAGATCGGCTCAAGTGCGCGGCCATCGCCGGGCGCCCTCGGCTGTGCTCCCAGTCCATCAGCAATGTGCAGGTTACCAAGACCCTCATCGATGGTGGCGCAGGACTCAACGTCCTGTCCATCGACACGTTCGACAACCTCCAAGTGCCATATGAGCAGCTTCAGCCTACCAAGCCTTTCTTAGGAGTGACCGATGGCTCCACCACACTGATTGGGCAGGTCCGCCTGCCTGTCACCTTCGGGGAGCTCAAGAACTACCGCACCAAGCTCATCGACTTCGACGTCGCGCACATCTGCCTACCGTACAACGCCATCCTCGGGTATCCAGCCCTGGCCAAGTTCATGGCAGTCACCCATCACGGCTACAATGTCCTCAAGATGCCGGGAAGCGGCGGGATCATCATGGTCCCATGTGAAGAAAGAGATGCGGTGTGCTCCTTCGAGCGTGCCTTCCAAGCTACTGCAATCGACGACCCCGGAAGCAGAAGTGAGGGGCCTCCCGAGGCCCTCCCCAAGAAGAAGAAGCAGCAGCGCCGCGCCGGACCTCAGGAGGGTGGTGACGCAGCTGGAGCCTCGTCAGGATCAGCGCCCGCTCCAGGGGCACCTCCCTCCGTCACATAGGAAGGCGCGCCCGACGCCCTCCTCGGGCGTGGCTCGGGGGATCTCTTTTGGAGGGCCTCAGACCTTGCCAACCTCACGAGGGAGGTGCTTGGGCTCCACTTGGAGGTGTGCTTCGTGGCACGTTTCCCTCAAGAGAACACAGGGCAAGGAGTGCCCACCGCTCAAGGGTTCATCACCAAGACCACTCAGGAACTGCAAGACGCAAGAGCCATGCGCGGCGACAGCTGCTCACGAGGTGCAGCTCCCCATCCAGGCGAGGATACAGGGCTGCGTATCTGCATCGACGTCCCAGGGCTCAACAGGGCCGCATCTCAGGAGCATTTTTGGCCTTCGCGTGTGGGCCGTTGTGAGGGTCCACCACACAGCTACGTTCGCATGCCCTTCGGCTTGCCAAGCGTGGCGTGAGCCTATCAGCGCAACATGCAGCGTGTCCTGGCGGCTCAGGAGGTCAGGTACCACGCTGTCCTGGAGGAAATGGAGACGGTCTTCAGGTAACCTCCCGAGCCCCCAGAGCCTCCGAGGCTCAGGGCCCTGGTGGTTCGTGAGGAGCCACTCCTTAGACGCACGCCTTCAGCTGCACCAACTCTACTTCATCTACAGAACCAGGTGACATCTTCCAAGCTCGTTTAGCTGGGAGCGCCCCTCGGGCTGCATTATTCCCAGGCCGCATGGGTCCGTCCCTGTGGCATGTATCCCTTTTGCTTATGTCTTAGCTTACCTTGCTGGGGGCGCCCCTTGGGCTGCATCATCCCCAAGCCGCTCGGGCCGGACCCAGTGGCATGTATCTTCTTGCATTTACCCAAGCTGATTTGCCTTCCATGCTTAACCTGCCTACGTCTATCACCTGCTCGATCATCGCCTCCCATGCGGCCTCTCACAGGCACGGCGCTGGTGCCTGGGTCCGTCCCTGCCACGTCAAAAAATCTGAGCGGTCGAGCTTTGGCTCGCGGCACACCCCGCGCACGTCATCTCACCAGGCCCTCAGTGCCTTCACCTCATCTCAAAGCAACCAGCGGCAGGCTGGCAGTTATAACGGCAAACCATGTTTCTTCTTGTGCCTGTTCACAGGGATCCCATGGGGAGGATAGTAGGCGGCACCATGCCCTTTTCTCTCATGCAATTCGCTTGCGCATTAAAATGGGGGCTCCTGAGCATCGCACCTCAGGAGCTCTTACTGGCTCTCCAGCCCTCACACCCTGGCCTTGACCATGGCATCGCGACCTGGGATACCAGCGGCGGCTAAGCTCGCTCGAGGGCCGGGACCTGAGGACGTAGAGCACTAAGGAGAGCATGGGAGGAGGGAAACTTGTATGGGCCGGCCTAGCTATGCCACACAAGCTGGCGCGCAGGCCTAGCGCCCCACCAGGAATTGCCACGAAATCGACAAGATAAGTCCCGCTCTCGGATCGGTTAAATGTTGGGGCCTAAGGGTCACCCTCGCTGCAGCCCCGTTGCGGCCACGTCGACTCTCTTTTTTGCCTTACCATGGCCGCTTGAGCGCTAAGGGGGACCTCCTGAGCATCGCGCCTCAGGGGCTCTTACTGGACCTCGGGCTGCACACCTCCTGGCCTTGACCACGACACGCAACCTGGCATACCAGCGACGGCTGTAGCCTGCCTGGGGACCGGGACCTGTCAGCGTAGAGCAACAAGCTATCGCGAGGGGGGGATCGAGCCTTAACGGGACATGCACCAAGTCTTCATAGCAGGAAAGATGAGCACAAAAGACATTACATACCCTTTACACGCCCCCACGGGGTAGTTCATGGTTCTTCGCAGGGAACAAAAGGTAGAACTAAGAAGGATCCTATCTACACCCTCCCGTGGCGGACGCCATCATCAACAGTGGGCCACGGGAGGCCGGCGCCAACCCAATCCAGACCAGTGGCGGCGGTGGCCGGATGCCGGGCACGTAGCTGTCGTCGCTTGTCTCCGGAGTCTCGTAGAGCTCGGGAGAGCTGTTGGACTCCCAAGGGCTACTGCTGCTGGAGTGGCTGCGAATGAGCGGCCAAATCGACGCCTCTCCGGAGCAAAGACTCAGCGGCGGCCCTTTGCATCAAAGACCTTGAAGAAGAGCGTGGAGGCGCCGTTGTACGCAAAGTGGATCGCGAGGGAGCCCCTCGCACGACAGACCCGCGCGACCTCGCCCCAACCGTGAGTCATGAAGATCTTGCCGGTGGGGACCGCTTCGATCTCTGCTCCGGTCGCCGGAGCGCTGCAGTCGGCGTGCTGCAACCAGATCTTGAGAGGCCCCCTCGGCGGCATCACATCGGAGAAGAACCGCGGGAAGCGGATCCAAGAGCTTGGAGGAATCGGCGCCCATAGCAGAAGCTCGCGCGAGGAGTCCGGCGTGGATTCCAGGGGCGATAGCACGTGTCGCCATGGCGCGGCGACCACGGGCACTGCTCAGGTGACGCCCCTCGTCGCTCCATCCTCCCGAGCCCTCGGCTCGGGCGTACAAGGGTAGTGGATACCCTGGAGGAGGCCGCTCGCACCAAGGCCTTGTAACCACCTGCATCGCCGCTTCATCACGGCGGTGGACCGACCTCTTCTTCGGCGGAAGCGGCCCCGTATCATCGTGCGGGGCCTTTCCCTTCTCTTCAGTAGAGAACCTTCTGATAGGCGCCATTGTCGCTAGCCGTGGAGCAAGGAGGAAGAAGCAAGTAAGCAAGGAAGAGATGGGCGACGGGGGCTCCGCCCCCTCCCCATTTATAGCGGAAGAAGGCCAACCGGCGCCCCCCACGATCCTAGGTAATGATGGTTTTCCTTGCATGACGCAGGGACTTGTCAAGTCGTGCAGTCGTCGATGCAGCATGGGGAAGCGCAAACACCCACGTCCAATCAACCGCCTCGCGTCAACCGAGGCCGCAGGCTTTTGGGGTCCACGGTGCTCCGTACTTGACCCTTGGCTTCGCTGCGAAGCCAAGCCCAAGCGCACCTTGGGCCCGGGGGCTACTGTCGATGTTCTGGGAACGGGGGTCCCCAGACTTGCCTGCCTGCAGCCTGCGGCGTGGCTAAGCTAGCAGGCCCGTATGGCCCATCTTCATCAACAAAGCACCCAACACCCTCGTGAGGGGCCAAGCCTCGCGAGGCGAACGACGCAAGACCTCAGGAGTGGCCTAGCCAGGCAGGCTCACGAGGAGCGGAGATATCAAGGCGGGCAAACCTCACGAGGCTCTCGTGACGTGAGCCATGACGATTGATACCAGGCGGGCGCCAGCGCGTGCATCGTCCTTGTTTCCTCTTTGGTGCTAAGGAGGCCAGCGCATGCGAGGAGTACCGAGGCATCAGGCAAAGGTCGCCATATCGGTGCAACGAGACCAAGACCAGAAGGACGGCATCACGAAGGTCATCGTGGAGCCCAAGACGGCGTCACCACCAGAGCTTTTTGCAGGCGAAGACCACTTTTGTCAGGATAGCTTGTACTGGCTGTCTGTCAGGACCCCAATTCCAAATCACATTGATCTAGCCGGTAACACCTCATATCACTTTGCGGCCTCACGCACGGTATTCCCACTGGTGTCGCCTTACCATGGCCCGGGACCGTTTGCGCCTTTTGGCTCATGTATATGATAGTGTCGCTAGCATCCATATGACAGAGAACCCGGGCCGACATGACTAGTCGTGAACCCAAAGTGGCACTAACTTATAGGGACATGCACACATGAATCAACATCGAGCATGTCAGTCAGCAGCGTGTGAATCCGGGCTGTAGCACTGGATTAACAAGACTCCGGGAACCCGGGCTGTAGCAGGCTAGGCAGGACTCTGGATGTCACCGCGTGACATTTCCCGAAGGGACAGCCAACTGGAACAAAGTGAATCACATGTCGGCTACCAAGTGTTCCGAGCAGTAGTCTTTGGGCTAGCAGGACTCGTGAACCGGGTATGGCGGACTACTATGGCTCATGGAAGCACAAGACTACATTTCCCCATAAGAGAGGCTACCAAGGATAAACAACTAGGTTGTCGGATCCCACACATACCAAGCATTTCAATCATACACACAATATGCTCGATATGTGTAAATACAACATGACATCACAACATAACTCTACGACTCAAGTATTTATTCAATAGGCTCCGAGGAGCGAGATATTACAAACATGGGTCTCATGACCCAACATTCAGAGCATACAAGTCAAAACACATGCAGAAGCTTAATATGTCTGAGTAGAGACATCTACAAATGAAAAAGGCTGAGAAGCCTGACTATCTACTGTGATCTCCGCCGAGGGCACAAGATCGTTCTTGAGGTAACTAGCTAAGCGTCGAGAAGTCCATGCGGAACTACTAAGCGAGACTGAAGTCTCTCTGCAAAACATAAATTAAGCAAACGTGAGTACAAATGTACCCAGCAAGACTTACATTTAAACTATCTACATATGCATCAGTATCAACAAAGGGGTGGTGGAGTTTAACTGCAACAAGCCAGCTTTGACTAGGTGGCTATCCTGAACTACGACTGCAAGTAACTGTTTTGTGGTGGCGCACACGAGTCCACATATTCACCATATCAATACACCACTATGGATCCGCTCCCGTCTCCCTACGAGAACGCCATCCATAGCACTCACGCTTATCTTGCGCATTTTAGAGTATCCACTTTCACTTGTCTATGAACTGTTATAGGCAACCCAGAAGTCCTTTTTCCACGGACACGGCTATTCGAATAGATGATGTTAACCCTGCAGGGGTGTACTTCTTCATACATGTTTCCACCACTTAGCGTCTGTACACGACATGTGCTCGGCAGACTACAAGCGAAAGCCGACGTGGGTGTAGACCACGACCTACCTAACCACTCAAGTCTCTAGTCCAGGTTTATCTCCTATTCAGGTTCCATCCGCAGGGAGTCCGGCCGAGGTTTCCACATACGGCCCCGAATGATGTGTATAGGGTTCCGCGACACCTAACGGGTGCCCGGTATACCCGGCCACGTGCCTACCGTGATCATAGCCCACCCTCTGGTCGGCGCTGCCCACGGCCTCCAAAGCATACTACAAACACCGTAAACTACTTGCAACTCCCCGGACAGAGGATAAGGGTGATTAAGAAGTCGAACGGGGTCATATTTCAGGGCCCAATGCATGGTAGTAGCTGTATCATGGACCACAAACACAGAACTCAGTTCCTGAGGACGGCTTCAATGAGACAACCCACCATGTACTCCTACATGGCCTCTCATCGATACCTTTACCAAATCGTGTTCACACACTTAGCTCTCAACAGTAGGACATGTTCACACACCTCCGATTCATCCCCGATGAATCAGGCTTGACTCAACTCTAAGCGAGAGCGTGCATGACAATCAAGCATGAATGAGTAGGCACAACAGGGCTCAAACAACTCCTACTCATGCTAGTGGGTTTCATCTATTTACTGTGGCAATGACAGGTCATGCAGAGGATAAAGGGGTTCAGCTACCGTAGCAAGTAACAGATGAATCGTTGTTGTCCTAATGCAATAAAAGAGAGCAGGGCAAGAGAGTAGGATTGTATCGGAATGAATAAGGGGGTTTTGCTTGCCTGTCACTTCTGAAGATAGTATAGTTCTTCATTGGTGTCATCGAACTCGTCGTCGGAACCACGTCTATCAAGAGGGGACAAACACCGGCAACAGAGAAGGAAACACAATCAATGCAATGCACAATATGATGCATGATCATGACATGGCAATATGCTGTGATTTGAGCTAATGCAACAAAAAGTCATTTTGATTGAAGTGGAATTCAAAACTAGATCAAATTCCAACTCCAAATCTATTATCAAATTTGTCCTAATCATGTTTCATCCTAAACAGTTAGGTTAACTTTCTCAAACATGCATGGAAATGATACAGATGGATAGGTTGCATTTTTCTGATAATTTTGCATATATAATATATTTCATTCTGAGCTATAGATTAATTTCTATGATTTTTTTGAAGTTAGCACTATTTTCTGGAATTTTCTGAATTAAAATAAATCCAGAAAATAGCTTATTGCCTCGGCATGACATCAGTGTGACATCAGTAGGTCAACACGCCAGGTCCAGGTCAAACCTGACCAGTGGGTCCCACTGGTCAGTCTCACGGTGATGGCTAGGCTCACAGACATGTGGGGCCGGTCAAGGGCCACGTCAGCACAGTCAACTCTGACGTGTGGGTCCTGTTCAGTTATGAATTAATCTAAACAGAGATTACAAATAACCTAAACAAGCATAGGGGCCCACATGGTAGTGTCTCAACGGGTGCTTAGCGGTGTCATTAGTGCTAATTAAACTGGGATTAGGCCAACGGCTCGTCGCCGGCGAGGTCAGTGGCGGCGGAGCGCGTCGGGTTTCGCCCTCCGGCGACCAAACGGGTGGCGGTTTGGCTTGGAGTGATGCTGGTGCTCGTCCGCATCCAACGGAGCCACCAGCTCGCGCCGGAGAGGACTAGAACGACAGCGGCGAAGGGAAGTGCGGTGGCCGGAGTTTGGCAACAACGGTGTGGGCGGTGCGGGGCACGGGAGGAGCCGTGGATGGTCGTGTTCGACTCGCAGGAGTGCGGTGAGTGCAGCGGTGAGCTCGAACGCGAGCTTGCACGACCGTAGTCACGGTGGCGACATGGCCGGCGGCGAGGAGCTGTCGGCTCCGACAGCCACGGTGGTTAGAAGGCACGGATGGGCACGGGGAGAGAGGGGAAAAGGCAGGGGCTCACGGTGAGGTCGAAGAGCAGGTCGGCATGCTCGGGGAGGCAGCGGAGACGATGAATCAGGCAGCGGCATCCAGCGGCCGTGGTCGGGGAAGAAGGCCACAAACGTCGTCTTGGGGCCGTCCTGGCTCGTGTAGCTCGGAGAGGAGGGAGAAGAGGTTGCGGCAGAGCCTCTGAGAGCATCGGCGGGGCGAGGCGGTCAGGGCTGTGTACAGTGGCAACAAACGGCGGGCGACGGGATCCGGCTCGGTGTTCGTGGAAAGAGAGAAACAGAGGAGGGGAGGAGCACAGGAGAGTGAGAGGGTCCGAGGGGGCCGCGTGGCGTCTCCCCGAAGAAGCCAGCGGCGGCAAGCGATGAAGTAGGCAGGCGTCTGCCGACCACGCGCTGTGCCCTCTTTGGCGCGAGGAGGAAGGCGACAGTGACCCAGTGGGCTGGGCTGCACAGATCTTTGGACCCGGCCGGGGAGCCGGGCCAGTTGGTGGGCGCCAGGTAACTTGCACAGGTAATTCTCTCTCTCTCTCTCTCTCTCTCTCTCTCTTATTTCTTGTTTCCTATTTTTCTACAACTTTGTGACTTTATTAAAAATACTAGATCAAATCCAAAAATCATGAAACTAATCAATGCCACTGTTTGGAATATAACCAACAACAAACATTTTAGTTTATGATTATTTGAGCATTTAAACTATTTATTAGCATTTAAATGCCCAAATGCAAATACTTTATGATTTAATTCAAAAATCCAGGAATAACCAAGAAATATGTTCATCATTTTTGGCAGAAGTTTTCACCTTTATCAGAAATCATGAACATTTTCAAAGGGCATTTTGGGTTCATTGAAAATGATATTATTTGAGCCTATTTGAATTCATTTGGTGCTAGGGTTTAAACAATCCCCATTTCAAGTTTCTTTAAATTTAAACATGATGCATGGACGCTTATGCAGAGTCAGGCAAGGACTAAGCTAGGGATGTGACACTGTCCCCCTTCAAATTTGCCCGCCGTTGTTGGCTCCCTTCCCGCTCAATATTTGGGAAGAGGACCAGGGCCTATATAAGTAGAACTGGCCACCACAGAGAGGGGGGATCCAATCCGATCGAGAGCATACCCTAGCCACAAGAACACCTCAACCTCAAGAGGCTATTCTTCCCTTTGTATTGTTCTTCATCCGCCCAAGAGGCAATCCACCACCACCACACTAGAGTAGGCTATTACACCACAACGGTGGCCCGAACAAGTATAAATCTCGTGTCTTTCTGTATTGCGAGTTTGTCGAGTTCGTCCGCGAGATCTTAGTGAGCTAGGGCGTAGATCGGTAGGAGGGAACGACTTCGCAAGCACCCCAGTGTTCAAACCTTAAGGGTTTGCCGAAACCCCACATCCGACAGCCACATCATCATATTTGCTATTCCCGAGTGCATGATGCCGGCTATGATACCCCCACTTTGGCCACCCTAATAAGGCTGGTCGTAATATGGGAGTATCATGCGGTATGATGCATGCCATTAGACTTTTTGGATGATGTGGCACACAGTTAAATAAGGAAAGAGATGGTGTGGTATCATATCATGATACTGTATGATATTAAATGTTGCACTACTTTGTGTCATGCATGGCAATTAATAAGGCAACCTAAGATACTAACTTATGATACTATGCATGCGCGCATTACGAAGGTATTACCGATCATATACTACTATCATGCATAGATACTCCCACCTTTCCGGTTTATAGGCTTATCTCAAAATTTTAGTTTTTCCATTTTATAAGGCTCAATTTGGTTCTTCCCCATGACATGTTCAGATTCCAAGGTGCATTAAATCATTGCATGCAAGTATTAAGAGAAAGTTGACCAATGCATGTACTTTATATGCATGCATGTATTGCAATTAATACATTGGAAAACATAACTTTTTGAGGAAAACAAAAGCATTAATTGGGTGTTTTTTGCAAACTACAAAAAGTACTCCACCACTCACCATCTACCTTGGTTGGTGAGATTTTTGAATTGAGCCCTACTAAGGCTGGTTGTAATGGGGAGTATCATATACTAGTATCATGCATATGATATTGTAGGATCGAAAGTATGTCTAGAGGGGGGGGGGGGGTGATTAGACTACTTGACCAAATAAAAACCTAGCCTTTTCCCAATTTTAATTCTTGGCAGATTTTAGCAACTTTGGACAAGACAAGCAATCTTAACACAATTAAAGCAAGCATGCAGAGAGTATATGAGCAGCAGAAAGTAAAGCATGCAACTTGCAAGGATGTAAAGGGAAGGGTTTGGAGGATTCAAACGCAATTGGAGACACGGATGTTTTTGTCGTGGTTTCGATAGGTGGTGCTATCGTACATCCACGTTGATGGAGACTTCAACCCATGAAGGGTAGCAGTTCTTGAGAGTCCACGGAGGGCTCCACCCACCTAAGGGTCCACGAAGAAGCAACCTTGTCTATCCCACCATGGCCGTCTCCCACGAAGGACTTGCCTCACTAGCGATAGATCTTCACGAAGTAGGTGATCTCCTTGCCCTTACAAACTCCTTGGTTCAACTCCACAATCTTGTCGGAGGCTCCCAAGTGACACCTAGACAATCTAGGAGACACCACTCTCCAAGAAGTAACAAATGGTGTGTTGATGATGAACTCCTTGCTCTTGTGCTTCAAATGATAGTCTCCCCAACACTCAACTCTCTCTCTCACAGGATATGGATTTGGTGGAAAGAAGATTTGAGTGGAAAGCAACTTGGGGAAGGCTAGAGATCAAGATTCATATGGTAGGTGAGGGAGTTCCGGACTAGGGGGTGTCCGGATAGCCGAACTATGATCATCAGCCGGACTCCAAGACTATGAAGATACAAGATTGAAGACTTCGTCCCGTGTCCGGATTGGACATTCCTTGGCGTGGAAGGCAAGCTTGGCGTACGGATACGTAGATCTCCTACCATTGTAACCGACTCTGTGTAACCCTAACCCTATCCGGTGTCTATATAAACCGGAGGGTTTTAGTCCGTAGGACGAACAACAATCATAACATAGGCTAGCTTCTAGGGTTTAGCCTCTTTGATCTCGTGGTAGATCTATTCTTGTAACACACATCATCAATATTAATCTAGCAGGACGTAGGTTTTACCTCCATCGAGAGGGCCCGAACCTGGGTAAAACATCATGTCCCTTGTCTCCTGTTACCATCCGCCTTAGACGCACGCTCGGGACCCCTACCCGAGATCCGCCGGTTTTGACACCGACATTGGTGCTTTCACCGAGAGTTCCTCCTGTCGTCAGCCGATAGGCCCGATGGCTCCTTTGATCATCAACAACGACACGGTCCAGTGGTGAGACTTTTCTCCCGGATAGATCTTCGTGTTCGGGCGGTTTTGCATCCGGGCCAATTCGCAGCCATCCGGAGCAGATCGAAGCTACGCCTGGCCGTCAGTCAGATTTGGAAGCCTAAACTATACGGTCGATATCCGCGGAGACTTGATCTTCGACGGATTCGAGCCCCACCAAACGCTGTCGTCGCCTCGATGGGCATGATCTAGCTCGCGAACCGAACAAGTGCCTCGAGGTCGCACTGTAATCCGGCCCGACCCTTAATCTGGAGCCGATTCCCGATCGAGGACGAGTGGTTGGACACCGCCTCGGGGCTTTAATCTCTATGGCGATCGAGCGAACTCCATCCACGTCGCTGCGAAGACCTCGACTCCAGGTGCCGGACTCCCATCCGACTCCGAACCCTCCGCGCCCCCTTGCCGATCGAATCTGATTGGGCGCCGTTATGGAGTTCACGCATGACATCTTTTCAAGACTCGCCTTTTGGCGACATCCTGAATTCACTAAAGTCTCTCTCTCTTTATCCGGAGAGCCCTGGCGGACTACGGTCGAAGGTTGGGATACGGTCGATGAAGAAATTCGACGCCCACCCACCACCCACTTGGTAGCCATTTAGGCGACCTAACCGACATGCTAGACTACGACTCGAAGACATCAATGGTATGGACGGCGATGCCGGAGACGGCGAAGACCCAGCGCCACGAGGCACCTGGAAGGCCACCTCGTCATACCACATATCCATGGTGGACATCCCAAAAGATGGGAACGGCGATGGAACAACGGAGGATGACCCCTCCAAGAAGCAGCCCAAGCGCTGGCGTCAGCGGCGCCGCTCTAAATCCCGCCACAGCAAGAATGAAGATTCCGCACCGGAGATAACAATACATCGGACAACGCCAAGAAAATCCACTCCAAAGCAAGATCCAGCGCAGGAGGATGGAGACGCCAGCCCTCAAGAGAGAGCGGCAGAAGAAGAGGTAGAGGATTATATGCCTCCCTCCGAAGACGAAGCAAGCCTCGACGACAATGAATTCGTCGTGCCTGAGAATCCCGTCGAACAAGAGCGTTTTAGACACAGGCTTATGGCCACGGCAAACAGCCTAAAGAAAAAGCAACAACAACTTAGAGCTGATCAGGATCTGCTAGCCGACAGATGGACCGAAGTCCTCGCGGCCGAAGAGCATGAGCTCGAACGCCCCTCCAAAAGCTACCCTAAACGCAAGCTGCTCCCACGATTAGAGGAGGAGGCTTACGAACCCGCATCACCAGGAGACAATACGGTGACCGACCACCCCTGCGGTCAGCGACAGAGAGGCCTCTAGGCCCTCCACTAGAACTGCACTCCCGGCATCGCTCAAAAAGCACTTGGCCAAAGGGGAACGCTCCGGACCTGCGAGATATATTGGAGGACAAGGCAAGACAATCAAGATCGACTATGGATCGTGTGGGCGCCCCACGGTACGTGACGACAACCGTCGCGCGGGACACAGTAAGTCCAGCCGGGCCTAACAAAACAGACCAAGCTCTTTTGAGCTCTGGCCGTGATATCGCCCAATCTGAGGCGCCAGCACACCCACTATGCTTCATGCATAAAGTAATGGATCATCAAATCCCTCAAGGGTTTAAACACGTCAATATTGAATCCTATGATGGCACAATGCACCCCGCGTTTGGATCAAGACTATCTCCTTCACATCCACATGGCCCGCGGTGACGATCTTCACGCCATCAAATACCTCCCCCTCAAGCTTAAAGGACCAGCCCGGCATTGGCTCAACAGCTTGCCAGCAGAGTCAATTGGGAGCTGGGAGGACCTGGAAGCCGCATTCCTCGATAACTTCCAGGGCACTTATGTGCGACCACCAGACGCTGATGATCTAAGCCACATAATTCAGCAGCCTGCATTTAATCGGCCGACAATTCGGACACGGTTCTTAACCAAGAAAAACCAAATCGCCGACCGTCCGGATGCGAGGCCCTCGCGGCCTTCAAGCATAACATCCGCGACGAGTGGCTTGCCCGCACCTAGGACAGGAAAAGCCGAAATCCATGGCAGCCCTCACATCACTCATGACCCGCTTACGCACGGGTGAGGACAGCTGGCTAGCACGCAGCAACAACCTCAAAGAAAATTCGGCAGTCCGGACTTCAAGGACCAAAACGGCAGGCCGTGTCGTAACAAAACAAACGCCGCACTAACGGCGACAATATTGAGGATCACGGTAGTCAATGCCGGATTCAAAGGCTCTAAACCCGTCAGCAGAAAAGCCATTCAAACGAACTACTCCGGTCCGTCCGGTTTGGACCGAATACTCGACCGCTTGTGCGGATACACGGCACTTCGAAAAGCCAGCGAACCACACAAACAGGGACTGTTGGGTATTCAGCAGGCAGGCAAGTTAATTGCGAAAACAATGACAAGGGCTGCATAGTGATGACGAGGACGAGACCCAACCGCCGAACAATAGAGGATGAAGGGTTTCCCCACAAAGCGGACGGTGAACATGATATACGCAACCCACGTGCACCCAAAAGGGAGCGGAAGCGCACTCGGGGATGTCTATGCGATGGAGCCGCTTGCCTGTTCAATCCATGATCCTCCCGCCCGATCACTTTTGACCGAAGGACCACTCCCACCGAGAATCCGCCATAGGCGGATTCGGCCAGACTGATCCTAGACCCAATCGTCGATGGATTTCACCTAACGAGAGTCCCGATGGATGGCGGCAGCAAATACCTGCTTTACCGTGATACGGCGCCAAAATGGGCATAGACCCTCAAGGATTAAACCTACCAAACGACCTTTAAAGGCGCCATACCAGGTGTAGAAGCCAATTGTACAGGCTCAATTACACCGAAGTGGTCTTCGGATCCCGAATAACTTCCAAAGCGAGGAGTTAATCTTCGACATAGTCCCGTTCCGCAGCGGCTATCATGCCTTGCTCGGACGCATCTGCCGTTGCAAAGTTCAACAGCGGTGCCGCACTATGCATACCTCAAGCTCAAGATGACAGGCCCTCGAGGAGTCATTACGGTCAAAGGAAACACTGAACGTTCCCTCCGCACGGAGGAACATACAGCGGCTCTCGTGGCAGAAGTGCAATGCAGCCTCTTAAGGCAATTATCGAATCCGGACGTTAAGCGGCCGGACACAGCCAAGCGCGCCCGGAGTAACTTACAACAAGACCACCTGGCACGTTCCAAGCATGCGTAGCAGTGCGGCCCCAACCCCAACTCCTGCGAAACGTCAAAGCAGGTACTTCGCGTACACCATTAAGCTCTGAAGATACCATGGGCATGGGGAGGGGGGCACGACCACAATACACCCAGACTGCGGCTCAACCACACAAGGGGCTCTCAAGTGTGTCGTTCCCTTTTCTTTTCTTTTTACCTTTTACTTTTTAAACACAGGACTCCGTTTGTCAGAAGCTCTGTCCGGCAGCAGACCTGCCGAACTCACGATGCAACAGCCAGGGAAGGATAAAGGCAACAACGAATATACAGGTGGTCTCCATTACGAGCATTTTCATACACCAATCTGCAGCCTACCCCTGGAAGGGGACATGTTTAAACAGTCTCCTACCTTGCTTATTGCACTATTTGTATCGTTCTGCATTCGTAGAAAGCACTTATTGAATAAAACAATGCAGCACCTTTTTGCTTATAATTGCATTTCTTTTTCATACATATGTTCATTCACGACATGTTGCATCCGCACACTTTGGTACGGCTAATATACACCAGGGGCTTATGTTTCCCGCTTTATGGTGTGATGAGTCCGAACACTTTCACAAGTACGGCACCCCGAACTTATAGCACTATATGCATCGGCTCCGAATCATGTCTTGGGTCAATAGTTGGGTTTGCCCGCCCCGTGTTTTGGTACCTTCGTTCCGTTATATCGGCTAAGGTAGCACCGGAGAACCACTACGATTCCGCCTCAGCTCGGGCTGGGTTAACGCCTGGAGAAAGCTAAACTGACCGTCATGATGAGGCGAGAGACCGGTCGCTGTTCGAGAGGTTTTCTGCGAGTCCTTAAAGACTTATGCCGCTTAGAGCGAGGAGCCGGATACTGTCCGGCCAAAGGCGTGGATTAGCCCCAAATTGACCTTCCGAAGACTAGGGGCTTCACTAAATTTAAAATTATAGAATTCTATGGCTAAGTGAGAGTGTTCAAGCATTATAAGTCCGGTTGCCTTGTTCGTTGTGTTGAGCACCTCCCTAGATGGACCCAAAATGGGAACAAGAGCGCTCAAGTTTATCCCGAACACCCCAAAGACTCGTGGCATGGGGGTCGGGTTTTACGACTTGCCATCTCTCGATTTGATAAACAGCCGCACGTAAGGTAATATTTTAAATTAACAAGCGTTGCTTAGCGCCAGATGAACTAAGTTTTCAGCGACAGGATAACAAAATGCGAAGTCTACTCAAATATTACATCTTTGGAGCACTCACCCGCAATAGTGTGGGCGCCTTCAAAGACACTCTTATAATACATCTCAGCGTGCGATGCTCCTTGCCCTCCGGTGGCGGGTCCACACGAGCTTCTGGCATCCATCTTGCCCCAGTGCACCTTTGCGCTGAGCAAGGCCCGACGGGCACCCTCGATACAAGCGAAATGCTTGATAACTTCAACCCACGGGCACATCCACCAGCCGCCGCACCAGGGGCAAGTAGCTCCCAGGCATGGCCTCCTTAGGCCACAGCCGAACTATAAGGCCCTTCATGGCATGTTCGGCCGCCTTGTGGAGCTCGACCAGCTGCTTCAGCTGGTCGCTAAGGGGCACCGGATGTCCGGCCTCAGCACTTTGAGACCAGAAGACCTTCTCCGTTGAACTCCCCTCCTCGGCCCGGTAGAATGCGGCATCATCGGACACGCTGCGAGGAAGCTTTGCGAACGCCCCTGGAGAGCTCCGAATTCAGGTAAGCAACAGGTAATTAACACTCACATGCTTACTCTGCATGAAAAATGCCTTACCTGCTGCTATTTTCTTCACCGCTTCAATTTCCTGGAGGGCCTTGTAGGCTTCGGCCTTAGCGGTTTTGGCACTCTCAAGAGTCAGCTGCAAGCTCAGACTCGAGTCTTCGAGTCACGCTCCAAGTTCTCATGTTTTTTCACGAGATCCTGGAGCTCTTGCTGTACCTCCGCCACCCGCGCCTCCTGCTTCTCTCGCTCGGTGCGTTTCGCGGCCGCATTACGCTCGGCCGTGGCCACCGCCTCCTTCAGGGTCGCCACCTCGCTAGTGGCCCCTACAATACCCATGTTATCCTTGTCATTTTTCTTGCAACCAAATTCTTTTCTGTAAGGTACAATTTTCATAAGGTATTACTCACCTTCTTTTTCCTCGAGCTGCTTCTTGGCATGGCCGAGCTCGTTCTCGGACCGCTCGAGGTTTTTTCTTCAAAGTATTGACCTCCTTGATCGGTCTTGGGCGGAGGTCGGCAAGACAACCTGCAATCCCATATTGACATATTTTTATGACTCTTGCGTTTATCTTTCTAAAGATCCTCAGTCCGGCTTTTCTTTCCGAACACCGAACCGAGCATCGAGGCTCTTGTCTATGCGGTACCATTTTACATATGTTGAAATTCTTACCTCAAAGCCTGTTAGAAGGCTATTGCGAGCTTGGTCAGCCCGCTCTTGGCGAGCTGAACCTTTCGAATCACCGCACTCATAATAAAGGTCGGTGTTCCTCTTCTATGGAGGCGCCATTGAGCGCCTCCAAGAATTATCCGGCACCTCCGGTTGGACGGAGGCAGCCGGGCATCTCGGTCTTGCCCTTCTTACGAAGGGTCGCTCACGGACTCGGAGCCACCGCTGCCTCCGGGGCTGAGTCCGGTGCAAAGTCCGGGAGGGTGTCCTGTGACACCTCCGGGGCCTCCTCCTCCTGGTGGGTCCTTTTCTGGGATCCCACCTCGGCGTCGTCCATGGCAAAGGGGGGTGGAGGCAGTCGGAAGGGAATCCATATCCGACGCACCCAAGGACCCGCTCGACGAAACGGGAAGATCATCCTTGGGCGGACTGCAGGGTTGTATGCGGCATTAGAAAGATATTATGTGGCGAAAACAAAAACCTAGAGGTTATTTGGGAGTCCGGATACTTACGATCTCGCCAGGGGCTTGGCCCTTGGATGCCAGTCTTCGTCGTCACATCCTTTGGCTGGCCCGGAAGCAGTCCGGGAGAAGAGTTTTCCCTTCTTGGACCCTTGGCCTCCTTGTTGGGAGGCCTTCCTTTCTTTCCTCCCACTGGGGAGAGGCTCTTCTCCTCCCCTCACCTTGGTGGGAGGAGTCGACCTCGGATTCATCATCCGATAGCACCTGAAAACGGGAACTCTTCCGAGTCCTCGTGGCCGTCTTCTTGGCCTTCTTCTCCGGCACCACGTGGGGTGCCGGAGCCAGCAGCCCCGTTAGGCGGGCGTCCGCTGGGTCCTCTAGCAATGGGGCCGGACAGGTAATCTGTTTGGCCTTCGCTAGCCATTCCTATCAAAGGCAAGGGGAGTTTAGATCCCGCATAGAGCCAAACTATGGAAAACAAGTGGTGAAATCACTTACCTCGTCGGTGGACACTGCGAGCGAGAATCCATGATCTTGATGGCGGATCGGAGCTTCGGCGCCCTTGAAAGACACCTTCCGGACATCTTCAGACGTAGTGTCGAAGAGCCGCTTCGAGTGCTGGTCTTTGCGCGGATCAAACTCCCACATATTAAAGCCCCGTCATTGCACGGGAGAATCCGCGGATGAGCATGACTCGGACTACGTTGACAAGCTTGAGCTTCTTGTCCACCAGCTTCTGGATACAGGCTTGGGGTCCGGTCAGCTCCTCCGAATCCCCCCAAATTCGGCCACTCTCTTTCCAGGAGGAGAGCCGTGTGGGAATACCAGATCTAAATTCAGGGTCCGCTGCCCAATCAGGGTCACGCGGCTCGGTGATGTAGAACCACCCCGATTGCCACCCCTTGATGGTTTCCACGAAAGTACCCTCCAGCCACGTAACGTGGGACATTCTCGCCCACCATGGCGCCTCCGCCTCCGCTTATTGCCCTTCACAACCTTCGGCTTGACATCAAGGTCTTGAGCCTGGCCGAAGTGGGGCTGGATGCGAGGAATGTTTCGCATACACGATTTATAAACGCCGAGATGTTGAGGATGAAATTCGGGCCAGATCATGGAAATCTAGGCCGTAGTAGAACATGAGCCCCGGACAAAGGGATGAAGGGAAGCCCAGTCCAGCGGAGGAAATGGGGAAGAAATACTACCCTCTCATGGGGCACAGGGGTTGGGGACGAGCTCTCCTCGTCAGGGAAGCCGATGCGCGATATTCTTTGAGGATGATATCCGGTGTCGCGCAGCTTCTGGATCTGCCCCTCCGTGACGGAGGAGGCCATCCACTTGCCTCCCGCTCCGGACATAATTGGAGAAGGTTGAGGTGAGAAGTGCGGACTTGGGCGATGGAGCTCGAGTTCGCGGAGATGGATAAGCCAAGGAGGAAGAAGGCGTAGGTAAAAGGGATGGATCCTTATCCCCTTATATGGGCGGACAAAAACATGTGTCCCCACCTATAACGCCCCGGATTCGATGCGCCAGGTGTCTGCCAGTTATTTGCCGTCATTGCCATGTCATGTGCTTGCGTGTTGCACTTTGCCATGTCATCATCTACATTTCATATCATGTCATCATGTGCATTTCATTTTGCATACGTGTTCGTTTCATGCATCCGAGCTTTTTCCCCGTTGTCCGTTTTGCAATCCGGCACTCCTATGTCTCCGGCCCCCTTTTACCTCTTTTTCGTAAAGCGGGTGTTAAACGTTCTCGGAATGGACCGAGGTTTGTCAAGCGGCCTTGGTATAGCACCGGTAGACCGCCTGTCAAGTTTCGGATCATTTGGAGGTCGTTTGATACTCCAACGGTTAACCGGGTAACCGCAAAGGCCTCTTTTGTGTGCAGCCCAACACCCTTCCAAAGTGGCCCAAAACCCAGCAAACTCCTCTCCATGCTCTCGGTCGTTCGATCATGATCGTGGGCGAAAACCGCACCTCATTTAGACTCTCCTAGCTCCCTCTACCTATAAATATGTGTCTCCTCCCAAATTTCGGTCCAACCTAGTCTTCTTCATCCTCGCGCCGCCTTGACACGTCCATGCGCCACACGGACATGTCCAGCCGCCCGCGGACGAATCCCGGATCTCGCCACGTCAGCGCCGCCGCCCTCTCTCTCCTCCTCCGCCGCGCGAGGCCCAGATCCGGCCCGCCCGGAGCCCGCCCTCGCCGCCGCCGCTGTCCACTTGAGTCCCCAGCAGCCGCGCCGCCTCCCGCAGCCGGCGCCCGCCGCCGCCCTGCCCGGCCCGCTCCGCCACCGCCTCCCGCGCCCAGCTTTCCACTCCCTCCGGTCGCCGCCGCCCCGCACCTCCTCCTCGCCGCCGCCCGTCACCAGGCGCCCGAGCTCGAGCTTCGCCATCGGCCCCGTGCTCGCCCGACCGCGCCCGGCCTCCTCAGCCGGCGAGCCGACTCCATCTGGCGTCCGCGCCTCCTCTCCGCGGATCCGGCCTCCCGACACGGATCCGGTCGGCCCCACCTGCGGCGCCCTCCCGTCGTCCTCCGACCGCATCTCCCTCTTTTCCGCGATCTTCCCTGCCATCCTCGATCCGTCAGGTAAAGGTTGACTTTCCCCCCGAAATCCACCAAGTCCCCAGATTCTGTAATTTTTCATGCATTTTCATCGCATCATATCTCTGCGCCCGTAGCTCTGTTTTGTGCGTATAATATGTTAAATTGTTCGCCTCGACGAGTAGATCATTTCATCTCATTGCACGATTTTCATTTGAGCTCATCTTGATGCCCTAAATGCTGTTCGAAGATGGCTATGTGATGTTAGTTTCAGATTCTTATCATAACATGCACTTTTGTCATTTTTGCCATGATTGATGTGTGCACCCTATGAACTTGAGTCCTACATGTGTTTTGTCATATACCATGCCATCTTTACAGGGGTGTATGCCATGTATTTTTGTGATCTCTGAGGTGACTAGCACAAGCATGCAAACTAGGCTTCATGATGTTGCTGATTTCAGCCCCTGTTTTGCTGATATTTTTATGCCATGTTAACTTGATGCTACAGAGAGATCCATGCATATTTTGAGATACTTTAGTAAGGAAGTTTTGTTATATATGGTTATGCTCTATCCATACATGCCCTTGTTTGCAATTATGGAGTGCCATAGCTTGAGTCAATCGAGCTCTACTTTTGCTATAAAATGTTTCCTGGCAGGTTGTTTACATGTTATTCAATTTTGCCAAGGTTGTTGTAGTTGATCCGTGTATGCTATGATGTTCTTCTTGCTATGTATAGCTTCTATGCCATGTCTTCTTACTGTGAGTTGCCTTGCCATGCCCTGTATTGCTCTATGGTGAGTGGTTCAAGCTCACCAACATGCCTACTTGTTGTTGTTCCCGCCATGTATGAATCTGTAACATAACTTGCCATGTTTACATGGGTGCCATCATATTTTCTGATCCTTTTTGGTTTATGGTCAGTAAGGAACTTTTGTTATGTGCATTTATTAGTATCATTCCATGCCTTTGTTTGCCATGTTAAGTTCCTGTAGCATGTTGTTCGATAGCTCTAAACATTGCAACCTGATGTTATTTCTGCTAAAGTCTGAAATTGTTATTATATGCAATCTTGCCATGTCTTTTTGAGCATGTTCTAGTTATTTCTGGAGATATCTCAGTGTTCATGTTTTGTCATGCTTTACCTTTACATCGTGCACATGCCTTTTTTTCTCATTTTGAGATCCTGTAGTACGTTGTTTTGATGCTTGCAATATGCCTAGTTGCTGTTTTGGACAGATTGTTGTTATGACTTGTTTCATGTGTATGTGTTGAACCGTTGCTCCGTTTTGAGTGTGCTCTATATGAAACTTGCTTGATTTTGCATGTAGCTTCATATTATCATGTTGCATCCTTGTTTTGAGGTGTTTGCTTGATGTTTGTATGCATTTTGCATCAATGCCATGTTTAACTTGTTTTGCTCATATCTTCTAGGGTAGTAGCTCAATTTAATGAACTTTATATGTAACTTGACTAGAATTTCGTGTAGATCATCGTGGTGGATATTAACTTGCTGTTTAACAACTTGAACATAAAGTTATTCAGATCTGGACCAATTTCGAAATTTGCATATGAGGACTTCTAGGAATTGTTATATGTTGTTTCCGGCCTCATTTAAACTTGCTTTGATGTGTTGCTCTTGTTTGCATCATCTCTTGCCATGAGTAGCTTCATGTAGCTTTGTCATGCATCATACTTGTTGTGCATCATGTATTGTTCATGTGTGGTGTGTTTACTATGTTGTGTGCTTCTTCTTGTTAGTTCCCGTTTCGTTGCGATCGTGAGGATTCGTTCGTCTACGCTTGGTTCGGCTTCATCCGTTCATATTCTTCATGGACTCGTTCTTCTTCCTTGCGTGATTTCAGGCAAGATGGCCGCTACCCTGGATCTCACTACTACCATTGCTATGCTAGTTGCTTCGTTCTATCGCTTTGCTGCGCTACCTATCACTTCTTTGCTCAAGCCTCCCAATTTGCCATGAACCTCTAACCTTTGTAACCCTTCCTAGCAAACCGTTGTTTGGCTATGTTACCGCTTTGCTCAGCCCCTCTTATAGCGTTGTTAGTTGCAGGTGAAGATGAAGTTTGTTCCTTGTTGGAACATGGAGATGTTGTTCATTGTTGGAATATGTTTACTTGTTGGGATATCACAATATATTTCATATTATTAATGCATATTTACACTTGGTAAAGGGTGGAAGGCTTGGCCTTATGCCTGGTGTTTTGTTCCACTCTTGCCGCCCTAGTTTCCGTCATATCGGTATTATGTTCCCGGATTTTGCGTCACTAACGCGGTCGGGTGATTTATGGGACTCCCTTGACAGTTCGCTTTGAATAAGACTCCTCCAGCAAGGCCCAATATTGGTCTTACCATTTGCCTCACCCAGCCTTTTTTTCCCTTGGGTTACCGGAGCCCAAGGGTCATCTTTATTTTAGCCCCGGGCGGTGCTTCTCTAAGTCTTTGGCCTCGAACCGAGTAGATCATGCGGGGCCCCTCGGGGAAACTCGAGGTTTGGTTTTACTCGTAGGATGTCTCATCCGGTGTTGCCCTGAGAACGAGATATGTGCAGCTCCTATCGGGATTGTCGGCGCATCGGGCGGCTTTGTTGGTCTTGTTTTATTGCTATCGAAATGTCTTGTAGCCGGATTCCAGGGCGATCGGGTCTTCCGGGAGAAGGAATATCCTTCGTTGATCGCGAGAGCTTATCATGGGCTAAGTGGGGACACCCTGCAGGTATAAACTTTTAGAGCCGTGCTCCGCGGTTATGTGGCGAGATGGGAATTTGTTATTATCCGGTTGTAGTAAACTTGAAGAAAACTCTTCTAAAATACACCAACCGTGCGTAACCATGAGTGTCTCTTTTCGGGGTTGATCGAGAGGAGAACACGGTTTTACGGGTTATGTCTGACGTAAGTAGGAGTTCAGGATCACTTCTTGATCATTACTAGTTGACGGCCGTTCCTTTGTTTCTCTTCTCGCTCTCATTTGCGTATGTTAGCCACCATATATGCTTAGTTGCTGCTGCAACCTCACCACTTTATCCCTTCCTTTCCTACTTAAGCTTTGCTAGTCTTGATACCCATGGTAATGGGATTGCTGAGTCCTCGTGGCTCACAGATTACTACACCACCAGTTGCAGGTACAGGTTGTGATGATCTTGACGCGAGAGCGATGTTTACCTGTTTTGGAGTTCTTCTTCTGCTTCTTCGATCAGGGGATAGGTTCCAGGTCGTCAGCCTGGGCTAGCAGGGTGGATGTCGTTTGAGTTTCTGTTTATGTGTCATCCGTAGTCAGATGTTGATTCTCTTGTATATGATGTTGATGTATTCTTGTGGCATTTGTGCCGTACGTATGTATCCCCATCTATTATGTAATGTTGATGTAATGATATCCACCTTGCAAAAGCGTTTCAATATGCGGGTCTATCCTTGGTGGGACCGTCGAGTTCCTTTTGGATAGGGTCGCATATTGGGCGTGACAAGTTGGTATCAGAGCCTCGACCGACCCTAGGAGCCCCCTTGATTGATCGTCTAGTTTGGCCGTTCTTGAGTCTAGAAGAAAACTATTTTCGGAGTCTAGTTATATCGGAGAGTAGGAATTCTTTTTACTCCTCTGCCCCTTCGTCGCTCTGGTGAGGAATCTTGACGTAGGTGTTTTGAATTACTCCTCTTCCCGTTCAAATTTTTCTTTAGGTTCACGCAGTTGGTTTTTCGATCGTTGGCCCTCAGCTCTTTTCATCCGGTGCATTTTCGTCAAGTCGACTCGACCATCTTCATCTTTGCAAGTTCAATCCTCAGTTGTCTTCTTTTCCCACCCGCCCACCCTTCTTCTTCTCGGAACCGGAGTCCGTAATTGAGTATCCATCCTACTCATGCGAAGTCTTTGCTTTCTTTCCAAGTTATTCGTCGATTTCCCCTTCCAAGTTGCCTTTGTTTTCCCGCCCTCCTGCCCTCTTCTTCCCGGAGTCTGAACCTTTATTCAAGTAATCAATTCCATTCGTGTGGAGCCTCTTCAGTCTTCCCTCAATTATTTCAACCGGTGAATTCTCGTCTCGTTGGTCATTCTTCACCCCTTTCTTTTTCCGGTGCACTCAATTCAAGTTTTTCGGTAGTGATTATATTCTTTTCCTTGGATCAAATGTTCTCCCAGCTCGTTCGTCTCGCCAGTTTATTCTTCCGGAGTCCTCAAGACATCTCAGGAGATTCGTCTGTGTTCTAATTAATTCGAGGTTATCACCTCATTTAAATATTTCAATTATTCTGGTGCATCATCTATCTGTTCAACATCCCTTTCCAACGGTGTTTTTCTTTTAGTAGGCCCTAACCCACAGGTCTTTTCCCAGGATCTTACCTGACTCTTCTAATTCTCCAGGAGTTATTCCCAAATTCTTTTCAAGTGTGACGTAAGAATGAATATCATCAGTCACTTGACTTTTCAAGATCGATTTCAAACCATTTCATTGTTGAACCAACCTCTCTGCTTTTCATTCTACCAGAGTATCTCATTAATTTTGGTGGTGTTTCTCCTCATCATTTGAAGATTGAAGAGAATTTTTTTCCTATAAATCTTGTCCGTTCTCCCGAAGATTCGTGGTTCTAGCTTCATGCTATCCTCTCGAATTATTCCGTTTGTTAGAGATTCTTTTCTTACCCATCCGGAGTATTTCAGGAGTTGCTTTTACATTCCGATCATCCGGAGGTCATATTTTCGAATATCTCTCCATTCTAAGTTTTTCAAATTCGTTCTCCAATTATTCTATATCCGTGCCCTTCGTTCGTCTCAATATTATCCGGTGCCTCGCTCAAGTGTTCTTTAATCAGCTCATGATCTCTTTGTTCTTTTGTATCTAAATCCCCTCGAGCAGTTATGTTCTTCTAATTCTTCCGGTGATTCATTCTCTTTAAATCGGTCATTTCCGAATTCTTCTGATGGTTCCTTCAGATTCTTTTCCTTGTTTATCTTTTTAATCCATTCGTTCTTTTGAACCTACCGGTGATTCATGAAGTCCTTCTCAAGGTGGAGCTATGTCACTTCTCAATCCTTTTTCAAGAAGAATAAGTAGTTTGCAAATCCATTGCTTGTCATCAATTTAATTTGATGAAGGATAAGCATACAATAAATCTTATTCTTATTTCATCCAAGTGGTTAATCTTTTTCTTCGGAGTTTGTTCTTGATGAATAAATTCTAGTTCCAAGTGTTTTCATCTTTTCTTTTCCGGAGTTCAAATGCCCTCGGCCATTTTGTCGGAACATCCATCTAAATCATCGCAACGCTCATCTTATTCTTTCTTCCTTCATTCTATCTCATCATCCTTTTGTTGCCGGAGTTCTTCATGGTGGTTCTTCATGATTTAATTCATTCTCTAAAGAGTTCATCAAGATTCTTGTTGGTGGAGTTCAAGTATCTTTTCTTCTCGCATCTTGAAGTGTAATTAATTCTCCATATTCTTTTGAAGTGGAGTTTTGCATTTCTTCGTTCTTCTAAGTTATCCAATCATTTTCGTTTGCGGTTGGTTATCACCTCATAATTTTGAGAGGTTATCCATAAGTCCACAATAAGCTTATTCTTTCGTTGTTGATTTTCTCAACAACTCCATTCAATCCTTCCTTCTAAGTTCTTTAAATTTCTATTTCATTCTTCCGGAGGTTTTGTGTCATGTCTTCATCAAGTGTCATTCCATCTTCTGAAGCTCATGTTCTATTCTTTCCTTGTTCAAGCGGTGTGCTGCCTAAATCGTTTCAGTCTTATTCGTTTCTCTTCTCATTATAAACACTCCGGTTAGAACGGAGTGCTTTCATAGTCTATCTGATTCCGTGAGCTTTCGATTCTCGTCATTCTCGTCGTTCCTCTCGTTTTCTCGAGTGCTCTCGATTCTTTTCTTCTTATCTTGAGTTCTTGTTTCGCCTCATCCCTTTTTCTCTTCCGTCTCAGTCCTAAGATCTCGGGACGAGATCTGTTGTTAGTGGAGGAGTGTTGTAACGCCCCGGATTCGATGCGCCAGGTGTCTGCCAGTTATTTGCCGTCATTGCCATGTCATGTGCTTGCGTGTTGCACTTTGCCATGTCATCATCTACATTTCATATGATGTCATCATGTGCATTTCATTTTGCATACGTGTTCGTTTAATGCATCCGAGCTTTTTCCCCGTTGTCCGTTTTGCAATCCGGCACTCCTATGTCTCCCGGCGCCCCCTTTTACCTCTTTTAGGTATGCGGGTGTTAAACGTTCTCGGAATGGACTGAGGTTTGTCAAGCGGCCTTGGTATAGCACCGGTAGACCGCCTGTCAAGTTTCGGATCATTTGGAGGTCGTTTGATACTCCAACAGTTAACCGGGTAACCACAAAGGCCTCTTTTGGGTGCAGCCCAACACCCCTTCCAAAGTGGCCCAAAACCCAGCAAACTCCTCTCCATTCTCTCAGTTGTTCGATCATGATCGTGTGGGCAAAAACCGCACCTCATTTGGACTCTCCTAGCTCCCTCTACCTATAAATATGTGTCTCCCTCCGAAATTTCGGGTCCAACCCTAGTCTTCTTCATCCTCGCGCCCTTGACACGTCCCGCGCCGCCCACCGGACATGTCCAGCTTGGCACGAATCCGGATCGCCACGTCAGCCCCCGCCTCTCTCTCCTTCCTCCGCCGCACCTCGGGCCCAGATCCGCCCGCCCGGGCCGAACCGCCCTCCGTCTCCGCTTCGCCCTGGGTCCCGCGCCGTCGCCGCCCGCTCCGCGCGGCGCCACTGCCGCCTGGCGCCGCGCCAGCCTCCGCCCGCCGCCTCCGCGCCCGAAGCTCCCTCCTCTCCGTCGCCGCCGCCCGCACCTCCTCCTCGCCGCCCATGGCGCCGAGCCGAGATCGAGCTTCGCCGCCCGGCCCCGTGCTCGCCCGGCCGCCGCCGGCCTCCTCTCGCCGGCCGGCCACTCCAGCGTCCCGCGCCTCCTCGCGCGGATCCGGCCTCCCGGCACCGGATCCGATCGGCCCCACCTCGCCGGCGCCCTCCCCGTCGTCCTCCGGCCGCATCTCCCTCTTTTCCGGCGATCTTCCCCGGCCATCCTCGGTATCCGTGCAAAGGTTGACTTTCCCCCCGAAATCCACCAAGTCCCCAGATTTTGTAATTTTTCATGCATTTTCATCGCATCATATCTCTGCACCCGTAGCTCCGTTTTGTGCGTATAATATGTCAAATTGTTCGACTCGACGAGTATATCATTTCATCTCAGTGTATCATTTTCATTTGAGCTCATCTTGATGCCCGAAATGCTGTTCGAAGAGGGCTATGTGATGTTAGTTTCAGATTCTTATCAGAACATGCACTTTTGTCATTTTTGCCATGATTGATGTGTGCACCCTATGAACTTGAGTCCTACATGTGTTTTGTCATATGCCATGCCATCTTACAGGGGTGTATGCCATGTATTTTTGTGATCTCTGTGGTGACTAGCACCAGCATGCAAACTAGGCTTCATGATGTTGCTGATTTCAGCCCCTGTTTTGCTGATATTTTTATGCCATGTTAACTTGATGCTACAGAGAGATCCATGCATATTTTGAGATACTTTATTAAGGATGTTTTGTTATATATGGTTATGATCTATCCATCCATGCCCTTTTTTGCAATTATGGAGTAACATAGCTTGAGTCAATCGAGCTCTACTTTTGCTATAAAATGTTTCCTGGCAGGTTGTTTACATGTTATTCAATTTTGCCAAGGTTGTTGTAGTTGATCCGTGTATGCTATGATGTTGTTCTTGCCATGTATAGCTTTTATGCCATGTCTTCTTACTGTGAGTTGCCTTGCCATGCCCTGTATTGCTCTGTGGTGAGTGGTTCAAGCTCACCAACATGCCTACTTATTGTTGTTCCCGCCATGTATGAATCTGTAACATAACTTGCCATGTTTACATGGGTGCCATCATATTTTCTGATCCTTTTTGGTTTATGCTCAGTAAGGGACTTTTGTTCTATGCATTTATTAGTATCATTCCATGCCTTTTTTTGCCATGTTAAGTTCTTGTAGCATGTTGTTTGATAGCTCCAAACATTGCAACCTGATGTTATTTCTGCTAAAGTCTGAAACTGTTATTATATGCAATCTTGCCATGTCTTTTTGAGCATGTTCTAGTTATTTCTGGAGATATCTCAGTGTTCATGTTTTGTCATGCTTTACCTGTACATCGTGCCCATGCCTTTTGTTCTCATGTTGAGGTGCTGTAGTATGTTGTTTTGATGCTTGCAATATGCCTAGTTGCTGTTTTGGACAGATTGTTGTTATGACTTGTTTCATGTGTATGTGTTGAACCGTTGCTCCGTTTTGGGTGTGCTCTATTTGAAACTTGCTTGATTTTGCATGTAGCTTCTTATTATCATGTTGCATCCTTGTTTTGAGGTGTTTGCTTGATGTTTGTATGCATTTTGCATCAATGCCATGTTTAACTTGTTTTGCTCATATCTTCTAGGCCGTAGCTCCGAATTTAATGAACTTTATATGTAACTTGACTAGAATTTCGTGTAGATCATCGTGGTGCATCTTAACTTGCTGTTTAACAACTTGAACATAAAGTTATTCAGATCTGGACCAATTTCGAAATTTGCATATGAGGACTTACCGGAATTGTTATATGTTGTTTCCGACCTCATTTAAACTTGCTTTGATGTGTTGCTCTTGTTTACATGATCTCTTGCCATGAGTAGCTTCATGTAGCTTTGTCATGCATCATACTTGTTGTGCATCATGTATTGTTCATGTGTAGTGTGTTTACTATGTTGTGTGCTTCTTCTTGTTAGTTCCCGTTTCGTTGTGATCGTGAGGATTCGTTCGTCTACGCTTGGTTCGGCTTCATCCGTTCATCTTCTTCATGGACTCGTTCTTCTTCCTTGCGGGATTTCAGGCAAGATGACCGCTACCCTGGATCTCACTACTACCATTGCTATGCTAGTTGCTTCGTTCTATCGCTTTGCTGCGCTACCTATCACTTGCTGCTCAAGCCTCCCAATTTGCCATGAACCTCTAACCTTTGTAACCCTTCCTAGCAAACCGTTGGCTATGTTACCGCTTTGCTCAGCCCCTCTTATAGCGTTGTTAGTTGCAGGTGAAGATGAAGTTTGTTCCTTGTTGGAACATGGAGATGTTGTTCCTTGTTGGAATATGTTTACTTGTTGGGATATCACAATATATTTCATATTATTAATGCATATTTACACTTGGTAAAGGGTGGAAGGCTTGGCCTTATGCCTGGTGTTTTGTTCCACTCTTGCCGCCCTAGTTTCCGTCATATCGGTATTATGTTCCCGGATTTTGCGTCCCTAACACGGTCGGGTGATTTATGGGACCCCCTTGACAGTTCGCTTTGAATAAGACTCCAGCAAGGCCCAACATTGGTTTTACCATTTGCCTCACCCAGCCTTTTTTTTTCCCTTGGGTTCTGGAGCCCAAGGGTCATCTTTATTTTAGCCCCGGGCCGATTGCTTCTCTAAGTGCTGGCCCGAACCGAGTAGATCATGGGCCCCTCGGAAACTTGAGGTTTGGTTTTACTCGTAGGATGTCTCATCCGGTGTTGCCCTGAGAACGAGATATGTGCAGCTCCTATCGGGATTGTCGGCGCATCGGGCGGCTTTGTTAGTCTTGTTTTATTGCTGTCGAAATGTCTTGTAGCCGGATTCCAGACCGATCGGGTCTTCCGGGAGAAGGAATATCCTTCGTTGATCGCGAGAGCTTATCATGGGCTAAGTTGGGACACCCTGCAGGGTATAAACTTTCGAGAGCCGTGCCATGGTTATGTGGCAGATGGGAATTTGTTATTATGCGGTTGTAGTAAACTTGAAGCAAACTCTTCTAAAATACACCAACCGTAAAGCGTAACCGTGAGTGTCTCTTTTCGGGTTGATCGAGAGGAGAACACGGTTTCGGGTTATGTCGGCGTAAGTAGGAGTTCAGGATCACTTCTTGATCATTACTAGTTGACGGCGTTCCTTTGTTTCTCTTCTCGCTCTCATTTGCGTATGTTAGCCACCATATATGCTTAGTTGCTGCTGCAACCTCACCACTTTATCCCTTCCTTTCCTACTTAAGCTTTGCTAGTCTTGATACCCATGGTAATGGGATTGCTGAGTCCTCGTGGCTCACAGATTACTACACCACCAGTTGCAGGTACAGGTTGTGATGATCTTGACGCGAGAGCGATATTTACCTGTTTTGGAGTTCTTCTTCTGCTTCTTCGATCAGGGGATAGGTTCCAGGTCGTCAGCCTGGGCTAGCAAGGTGGATGTCGTTTGAGTTTCTGTTTATGTGTCATCCGTAGTCGGATGTTGATCTCTTGTATATGATGTTGATGTATTCTTGTGGCATTTGTGCCGTACGTATGTATCCCCATCTATTATGTAATGTTGATGTAATGATATCCACCTTGCAAAAGCGTTTCAATATGCGGGTCTATCCTTGGTGGGACCGTCGAGTTCCTTTTGGATAGGGTCGCATATTGGGCGTGACACCACCGGCCTGGTAAAACTCGCTTATCGCCCAAGCGCCACAATCAATGGCGCGGTTGGGTTACCCACGTCCGTATTGATGGGAATCCCGGAATAAGGGGAACACGATCTACGCCTCGACAAGACGCGTGCCAGGAAACCGCCGCTTAAACGCTACCGAGGTGGAACAGTAAAACAATTTGAATAAAAGGGTTGGTAGTGGTGCGACGTCACGCCACAAAATATGTCGTGATTGATCTTGTGTAATATTATTATCTCTACGGTGGTATGTGGAATTTATTTTTGCAGAGCGGACACTATCCTGGTGTTCACAATCTTCTATAAATTATTCAGAGGAAGAACCCGCCTTGCAATGCCAAGACAATATACGCTACCGGACTCATCGTCATTGAAGCCTGGTTCAGGGCTCTTGAGGAGTTCCGGATTATGGGGTGTCCGGATAGCCGAACTATCATCATCGGCCGGACTCCAAGACTATGAAGATACAAGATTGAAGACTTCGTCCCGTGTCCGGATGAGACTTTCCTTGGCGTGGAAGGCAAGCTTGGCGATACGGATATGTAGATCTCCTACCATTGTAACCGACTCTGTGTAACCCTAACCCTATCCGGTGTCTATATAAACCGGAGGGTTTTAGTCCGTAGGACGAACAACAATCATAACATAGGCTAGCTTCTAGGGTTTAGCCTCTTTGATCTCGTGGTAGATCTATTCTTGTAACACACATCATCAATATTAATCTAGCAGGACGTAGGTTTTACCTCCATCGAGAGGGCCCGAACCTGGGTAAAACATCATGTCCCTTGTCTCCTGTTACCATCCGCCTAGACGCACAGTTCGGGACCCCCTACCCGAGATCCGCCGGTTTTGACACCGACAGTAGGGATAGAATATCTTGGCCTCAACACAAGTGTAGGTGGTTCTCTCTCAAAAAATGGTAAGTTGGAAGTGTAGGTTCGTTCTGATGGCTCTCTCCACGAATGAAGAGGAGGTGGAGGGGTATATATAGCCTCCACACAAAATCTAACCGTTACACACAACTTGCCAATCTCTGTGGGACCGAATTGATAAACTCGGTCGGACCGTTTCAGCAAATCTAGTGACCGTTAGGATTTTCGGTGGGACCGACACGCAACTCGGTAGGACCGATATGGTTAGGGTTAGGGCATAACATAATCTCGGTGAGACCGATTACACAAACTCGGTGAGACCGGTTTTGGTAATAAGCTAACCAGAGAGTTGATCAGGTAAACTCGGTGGGACCGATTCGCTCATCTCGGTGAGACCGAAATGTTACGAAGAGGAAACAGAGGTTTTACATTGCAATCTCGGTGGTACTGATCGCTCATCTCGGTGGGACCGAAACGTTACGAAGGGAAATAGAGAGATTACAATCCCATCTCGGTGAGACCGAGATCCCATCGGTGAGACCGATTTGCCTTGGGTTTTTGGCAGTGGCTATGACATCTGAACTCGGTGGCGCCGGATAGAAAGAATCGGTGGGGCCGAGTTTGACTTTTGGTTTAGGTCATATGTGGATGTGAGAAAGTAGTTGAGGGCTTTGGAGCATATCACTAAGCATTTTGAGCCAGGGCCTCATTAAGCAACACCTCATCCCTCCTTGATAGTATTGGCTTTTCCTATAGACTCAATGTGATCTTGGATCACTAAAATATAAAATGTAGAGTCTTGAGCTTTGAGCTTGAGCCAATCCTTTTGTCCTTAGCATTTTGAGGGGTCCACTTTTCTCATCCATGCCATGCCAATCATTGAGCTTTCCTGAAATATTAATCCTGAAGTAGTATTAGCTCAATGAGCTATATGTTGTTAGGGATTACCAAAACCACCTAGGGATAGTTGCACTTTCAATCTCCCCCTTTTTGGTAATTGATGACAACATATAGATCAAAGCTTCGACAAATGATAATAGGAGTGAAAAACATTTGAGCAGTATGTGAAAAGCAAGAGCTCCTCCTAAATTTGTGCATTGTTCAAGATTTGCTTTGGACTGCAAATGCACAATGAGTTAGGATCATGGGTTACTCTTCCATGTCACATACATCTTGGTGGAGCACTCAAAATGATAATAATTAAATACATGCACCCATCACCAAGCAAAGTGAATGATCATATGGGGATATAAAAGGATAATGTCATCCAACAAGCATTAAGGTAGCATATGATCAAACACATGATCATCCAAGTATCACACACAAGCATAAAGTATCTCAAACAAGCAAATAACAAAGTTCAACCACCAAAAACAAGAGAGAACAAAGAGCAACACTCTCTCTCGAAGCCTATGATCTATACATTTTCTCCCCCTTTGGCAACAAGTTACCAAAAAGTTCATGAAAAATGCATAGTGCTAGATCGACTCTTAGGCTTGTCTTTAGGTGGTGGTGTAGATAGAACTCCAAGGACGAAGGCGTCAGTCGATGTAGATGGAGCTGGAGGAGTGGGTGCTGGAGCTGGTGGCACTGAAGCTGTAGCTGGTGCAGATGAAGTTGCTCTGTTGTCTGTAACAGGCATAGCAGCAGATCTCTGACCTCTGGGCACTCTAGCAAAATCATCAGTGGTTGTCTTGCCCTTCTTCTCCCGCACTTCATCCTGAAGTTGCTCAACAACTAACTGTATCTCAGTGACCTTCACATCTAAGTCATACAACTTATGCTCCATGATCCTCTCCAAGCTCTCCTGGTTTTGAGTCAGGGTGGCCAGTCCCTTCTCAATCCTCAGAGTGGAGGCAATCAAGTAGCCAAGCTGATCTTGCTTGCCCTTCAGAAGATACTTAGATGCCTCATCCATGGTTGGAATCTTTGCAGCCTTTTCAGTCCTTGCTTTCTCCCTCTTTACTTGTGCTTGCACAGAAGATGGTTCATTTTCATCCATCACCACAGTGTTGTCCTCAAAATCAGGGTAGATGGGCAGGTGCTCCTTGTCCAACAGATATGTGCCAGTGCCCATCTTGGAGTTGATTAGCTCCTGGATCTGTGGGGCATACCCACAGCTTCTCTTCTGATCTGCAGCTATTCTCTTTATAGTTTCCACAATTAGGCTCATGACTTTGAACTTCTGTGGGACATCAAATATGTGCAGCAAGTTGATGGAGTGTCCTCTAATCATTCAGTGATCTCCTGATTTTGGCAATAAAGTGTGCCTGAGGATCCGGTTGATTGTAGGCAGGCCTGCCAGCAAGTGTTTCACAGAACCAAACTGGTGAGTGTCAAGATCTGCATCAGGAATCTCCTTGTACATGCTAGCCATTGAGTTGTGATCCTTCTTCTTCTAGGCATAGACATCCAAATCATCTTCATTCTCCTCAGGAGCATTGATCAATTTTGCCCATTCATCAACTGTTGACTGGTACCTAGTACCTTCAGACATCCAGATAATCCTTCCATCAGGGTAGAAATGAGATGTGGAGTAGAACTGCATAATAAGCTCATCGTTCCACTTTGTGAGCTTCTGCCCAACAAAGTCCTCTACTCCACAAGACTTGAAACTGTCATAGACTCCAGGATAGTGTTCTTCATTTTCCTTGATGTACTCCCAGTCCACCCATCTCATATCACAGACTATAGGCTTCTTGTCAAGCAACACTGTCTCATAGAAGTCCTGATGTTCGTTTGTATGGAACCTGTAGTCCACAACAGTTCTTCTCCTAGTGGCATATGGATCAGACTCTCTCCATAGCCTTAATCCTGAATCTTTCCTGATTTTCATGTTCTCAGCTATTGGATGAGCATCATTGTGATCTGGAATTTTTGGTTTCAACTTTCTCAAGACATGTGACTCATCATCTTCTTCTTCTATAGTAGCTTCAGGCACTGGGGCCTTGTTCTTCTCTGCAGCTAGAATAATCCTTGTACTCCTCTTGGGTGTAGTTTTGGGTTTTGGAGCTGGAGCAGTAGTCTTGGGAGCAGCTTTGGGCTTAGATGGAGCAACCCCTGATTTGGTAGCATCTCCCATAAGCTTCTGAGATTTGGGTGCTGGTGCAGCATCCTCTTCCTCTTCCTCTTCAGAATCTCTCATCATAGAGGGCTTGCCAAGAACTCTGGCAGTGGTCTTCTTGACCCTTTCTTTCCTCCTCTTGCCATCTCCAGTTTCCTTGGGTTCAAGAGTGAACTCCATTGTTTCTCCTGTGGCAACTTTCCTTGCCTTAGACATGGGCTGTCTTCTTGCTGGCATCTTAGTCTTCAGACCTGGCCTAGTTGCAGCAGCTATGCCATATTCCTTCTTCAGGACTTTCTTCTTTGAGGTGGCCTCTTCCTCAACAGCCACATAGTCCTCATCCTCAGAATCTGAGGTTATCTTCTTTCTGGCCCTGGTGGCGGCCTTAGGCAAGTTGCTGGGTGTACTCCTGCTGCCTTCATCATAGTTGCTAGAGGGACTAGTGCCCTCACTCATGTGAACTTGCTCCTTAGAATTGTTCTGACTGTCACTCTGATCTGACATAATACAAACACTGACAACTGACCCTGTGAATAGATTATAGATGAGATAGATTGGATGAGCATCACAAAGTGCAGAGGTTTTTGCAAAAGGATGAGTCAAAAACTTAGTTTTAGTTTTCCACAGAAAGCATTTCGAATCTACTGATTTGAAATCTCGGTGATACCGAAGCAGCTTTTGGAACCTAAACTGGTGAACTCGGTCAGACCGAGTCACAGTTTGGTGGCACCGAGACTGCTAGGGTTTCACAAAGAATTGAACTCGGTCACACCGATTTGCAATTCTCGGTCAGACCGAGAATCACATGTGCAATGGCCTTAGCCAAATCGGTGGAACCGATTTCAACAACTCGGTTGGTCCGAGATGATTTCGGCGGAAACCTAACCCTAAATTTTCAATCCACAACTAAACTACAAAGTGATTTCGTTGGATAGAGTGATCTCAATCGTGGCAAGATACATGGGAAAACAATGTGCTAGGAATCGGAGTGAGATTAGCACAAAGATCAAGTCCATACCCTAAGTGCGACGATGGACCTGCTACGGCGGCAACGACGGAGACGATTCCCGTTGACGGCAGCGGAGACCAGCGGCGGGAGGCAGCTGGCGATGAGGAGGACGATCCATAGACCCAGGGAGGAAGAGCAGGCTGAGCGCGGGCGAAGGGGTTCGGAAATTTTTTCCAAATTTTGGCCCGGGGATATATATAGCCTGACCCTGTCGGTGTGACCGAGTGGAACAACTCGGTGGCACCGAGATGCATAACTCGCAAGCGATTCGCAACTCGCCAGACCGAGAAGTTCAAATCGGTTGCACCGAGATTGAAAACCTAGATCGACTTAGTGATTTCGGTATTACCGAAATGGATGAATCGGTCAGACCGAAACGCACAAAGAAGTTTTGGAAGTTTAAGTCTATGACGAATCGGGGACTCCGAGTGCTCCTCACATAGAGTGGTTTGAATCTGACTTGATCAAACTTTGTGATGTAGTATGAATAGAGTTTGAGACGAGAAAAGCATAGATAGCTAGAGAAGGTTCTTAGGCATTCTTGTCCATCCACTTGGCAAAAGGAAAAAGGAACCAAGCAATCAAAACAACAAGTGGATGTCCTCGAATGAGTGAATTATGCAACCAACATGCTCAACAATAAAATGGCAAATGAAATATGTGGCAAAGCATGCACAACCAATTCTAGCATCTATCAAGCAATTGGCGATGACTAGGTCATCTATATATGAGTATATTGAATTAGGAGTCAAATGAGAACATTTGATCATAGGTCATACTCATCGTTTAAGCACAAGTGGGGTTACCACTTTTACATAAAGCGGTGATGTGTTCACACCATTAGAGTTGCTTTAGCTCAATTCTTAGAGTAAAGCTCCCCCTAGATGTGAGATCCCCCCTAAGAGGGATGAACTAACCTTGGGTTTTGTCGATGGTGACTTCATCTAGATGTTGAAGATGTGGATGCTCAATGTTGATTTAGATCATTTCGAGCAATCCTTTGGAGTGAGTTGCACTTTCAATACCTACACGGGTTAGTCCCACAAGGAACAAACAAGGATATCCATAGACATAGAGTGATGCACACACAAGATGATGTCTATGACAGCATTAGGTTACCTTGTCCCTTGTCTTACCAACAAGAGGGTTTGTGACTCCTTGAACTAGTGCAAGATGTGGAAGTTGATTGCACTTGTTCTTGCCAAAATGATAAGAGTGAAGTATGTTGGCGGAGTCACCCTCAAGAACTCTCTAGTTCTTCTTCTTCTGGATCCACACCATTTTGATGGGAATACTCGGAGTTGTAGTTGTACTTGATGAAGTGGAACTTGATGTAGTCTTGGGAACCCACTTGACCAAGGCCTTAGGAGCTTCTTCAAATGCATCAATTTCCTCTTAAAGCTTATCCTTGCCTTTTTGCTTGTGGTCTTGTGGTGGAAGATCATCTTGAGCTTGTGTCCCTTTGAAAGAAGTAGGATCTTACATCTCTTGTTGAGGAACAAACTTCATCTTGGGGTATTTATCTTCTTCCCACTCAACTCCATTGGCATTGAACTTTCGTTCAAAACCAATACATTGGTTCTTCCGGTGCCTTCCTTGCTTGCGTACAATTTCCTCGAATTGCTTACTCCCGGCAAGGCTCTTGCAAACACCTTTCTCTATAATTCCCTTCAATAAGCTATTTTCTTGCTCAAGTGTAACTTGGCTAAGAGAATCATTAGTGGACTCAAGAGAACTACTAAAAGTAACGACATTGGATTTAGCATGATTATTTTTACTACTAGAGGAAGAATCTTTCTTGTTCTTGTTACTAGACTTGACTTGAGGCATGTAAGTGGATAAGAGTAAACGCTTGGCAATGTAAGAAGAACTTTTCTTGCGAAGATCATCATTGATTGCCTTTAAGGACTCATGCTCTTGCTCAAGATTGAGCTTCTCAAAACGTAATTTCTCATGAGTCCTTAAAAGTTCTTGATGATCTCCTAAGATAGTTTCATGAGCCAACTTAAGAGTGTTTAGTTCTTTAGTTAGAAACTCAATCTTCTCCTTATCATTGTCATTCGTTTCATCTTGATTAGCATGATTAATTGACGTTTCATCATAGTATTCATCACTAGAGTTATCAACAATTAAATCATCATCACCTAACAAGTCATCTTCATCACTATTGAAATCAACATACTCGGGGTGTGATACCTTTGGACCTTTGGCCATGAAGCATCTTCCAATTCCTTCATTTGGTGAATCAAATATGTCGTAGGAGTTGGTTGACACAAGTGCTAGACCGGCAACACCTTCATCTTGAGTATATTCGAGTCGGAGTGATAGCTTCTCTCGAGTGATTGTCGGAGTCGGAGCCGGATACTGATTCACCAACATGAGCTTGATGTCTTCGTTTTGTGTAGCTCCTTGATGACTTGTCCTTCATTTCCGAATCCTTGCTTCTCCGGGATGTTCTTCGTTCATAACTATCATCTCTATTCCTTCTCTCTCATGATGGTGATTCTTCTCTTCTACTCCTTCTTTTGGGAGAATCTTCTCTTCTTTTGTAGGGTGCCGTACACTCAATGGAATAGTGTCCGGGTCTTCCACAATTGTAGCAGTTTCACTCTCGACTAGAAGATCTTTTGTCATTGTAGGACCTTGACTTGGAACTTCTCTCTTTGCTTCTACTCTTGTAGAACTTATTGAAGTTCTTCACCATTAGGCTCAATTCTTCATTGAAGGTTTGTTTCTCACTTGATGATGTGGGAGCTTCACATGAGGCTTTGTAAGCACCACTTGACTTTTTATGGAGCTCCTCCTTATCCTTGAGTGACATCTCATGAGCAACAATTCTTCCAATGACTTCCGTTGGCTTGAGATCTTTGTAATTGGGCATCATTTGGATCAATGTGCACACGGTATCATATTTTCCGTCCAAAGCTCTTAGGATCTTCTTGATGATGAATTTGTTGGTCATCTCTTCACTTCCTAAGCCGGCAATCTCATTTGCAATGAGAGCAAGCCTAGAGTACATTTCAGCGACACCTTCACCATCCTTCATTTTGAACTTGTCAAGCTGACTTTGAAGCACATCCAATTTGGATTCCTTGACGGAGTTGGTACCTTCGTGCATATAAATCAAAGTATCCCAAATTTCCTTTGCATTCTCAAGACGGCTGATTTTGTTGAATTCTTTGGGGCACAATCCATTGAAGAGGATATCACAAGCTTGAGCATTGTATTGCAGCATCTTCAACTCTTCCGCGGTAGCTTCATGGTTTGGTTCTCTCCCATCAAAGAATTCACCTTGAAAGCCAATACACACAATAGCCCAAACGGCGGGGTTATGTCCAAGAATATGGATTTTCATCTTATGCTTCCAACTAGCAAAATTAGTACCATCAAAGTAAGGACCTCTACAGTGGTAGTTCCCCTCGCTAGACGCCAAACTCTCCTAGGTTGTGAAACCAAGGCTATGACTACAAAATCTATGGAAATCAAAGCAAATGGAGACCAAAGCTCTGATACCACTTGTAGGATCGAAAGTATGTCTAGAGGGGGGGTGATTAGACTACTTGACCAAATAAAAACCTAGCCTTTTCCCAATTTTAGTTCTTGGCAGATTTTAGCAACTTTGGACAAGTCAAGCAATCTTAACACAATTCAAGCAAGCATGAAAAGAGTATATGAGCAGCGGAAAGTAAAGCATGCAACTTGCGAGAATGTAAAGGGAAAGGTTTGGAGGATTCGAACGCAATTGGAGACACGGATGTTTTTGTCGTGGTTCCGATAGGTGGTGCTATCGTACATCCACGTTGATGGAGACTTCAACCCACGAAGGGTAACGGTTGCACGAGTCCACGGAGGGCTCCACCCACGAAGGGTCCACGAAGAAGCAACCTTGTCTATCCCACCATGGCCGTCGCCCACGAAGGACTTGCCTCACTAGCGGTAGATCTTCACGAAGTAGGCGATCTCCTTGCCCTTACAAACTCCTTGGTTCAACTCCACAATCTTGTCGGAGGCTCCCAAGTGACACCTAGCCAATATAGGAGACACCACTCTCCAAGAAGTAACAAATGGTGTGTTGATGATTGATAACCCACAAGTATAGGGGATCGCAACAGTTTTCGAGGGTAGAGTATTCAACCCAAATTTGTTGATTCGACACAAGGGGGGCCAAAGAATATTCTCAAGTATTAGCAGCTGAGTTGTCAATTGAACCACATCTGGAAACTTAGTATCTGCAGCAAAGTGTTTAGTAGCAAAGTAATATGATAGTGGTGGTAACGATAAAAAAAGTAAAGATAATAGTTTTTGGTATTTTGTAGTGATGATAATAGTAGCAACGGAAAAGTAAATATGCGTAAACCAGTATATGGAAAACTCGTAGGCACCGGATCAGCGATGGATAGTTATGCCTGATGTGGTTCATCATATAATAGTCATAACATAGGGTGACACAGAACTAGCTCCAGTTCATCAATGTAATGTAGGCATGTATTCCGTAAATAGTCATACGTGCTTATGGAAAATAACTTACATGACATCTTTTGTCCTACCCTCCCGTGGCAGCGGGGTCCTATTGGAAACTAAGGGATATTAAGGCCTCCTTTTAATAGAGAACCGGAACAAAGCATTAGCACATAGTGAATACATGAACTCCTCAAACTATGGTCATCACCGGAGTGGTCCCGATTATTGTCACTTGGGTTGCGGATCATAACACATAGTAGGTGACTATAGACTTGCAAGATAGGATCAAGAACACACATATATTCATGAAAACATAATAGGTTCAGATCTGAAATCATGGCACTCGGGCCCTAGTGACAAGCATTAAGCATAGCAAAGTCATAGCAACATCAATCTCGTAACATACCGGATACTAGGGATCAAACCCTAACAAAACTAACTCGATTACATGATAAATCTCATCCAACCCATCACCATCCAGCAAGCCTACGATGGAATTACTCACGCACGGTGGTGAGCATCATGAAATTGGTGATGGAGGATGGTTGATGATGACAACGGCGACGGATCCCCCTCTCCGGAGCCCCAAACGGACTCCAGATCAGCCCTCCCGAGAGAGATTAGGGCTTGGCGGCGGCTCCGTATCATAAAACGCGATGAAACTTTCTCTCCGGTTTTTTTCTCCCTGAAAGCCAATATATGGAGTTGGAGTTGGCGTCGGAGGGCATCCAGGGGGCCCACGAGGTAGGGGAGCGCGCCTGGGAGGCGCGCCCACCCTCGTGGATAGGGTGTGGGCCCCTGGTCTTCATCTTTGGCGAGGATTTTTATTATTTATTCTAAGATATTCCGTGGAGTTTCAGGTCATTCCGAGAACTTTTGTTTTACGCACATAAAACAACACCATGGCAATTCTTTGAAAACAACGTCGATCCGGGTTAGTTCCATTCAAATCATACAAGTTAGGGTCCAAGACAAGGGAAAAAGTGTTTTGGAAAAGTAGATACGACGGAGACGTATCAACTCCCCCAAGCTTAAACCCTTGCTTGTCCTCAAGGAATTCAGTTGACAAACTGAAAGGGAAAAAGAAAAACTTTTACAACTCTGTTTGCTCTTGTTGTTGTAAACATGGAAAGCCAGCATTCAAGTTTCAGCAATTATTATGAACTAACCATACTCACAATAACACGTAGGTCTCACAATTACTCATATCAATAATATAATCAGCTAGCGAGCCATAATAATAAAACTCGGATGACAACACTTTCTCAAAATAATCATAACATGATATAACGAAATGGTATCTCGTTAGCCCTTTCTGAGACCGCAAAACATAAATGCAGAGCACCTTTAAAGATCAAGGACTGACTAAACATTGTAATTCATGGTAAAAGAGATCCAGTCAAGTCATACCCAATATAAACCAATTATAATGAATGCAAACGACAGTGTGCTCTCCAGAGGGTGCTTTTTAACAAGAAGGGTGATGACTCAACATAAAAGTAAATAGATAGGCCCTTCGCAGAGGGAAGCAGGGGTTTGTAGAGGTGCCAGAGCTCGATTTTGAAATAGAGATAAATTATATTTTGAGCGGCATACTTTCACTGTCAACGCAACAACTATGAGATGGCTGTATCTTCCATACTACATGCATTATAGGCAGTTCCCAAACAGAATGGTAAAGGTTGGCACTCCCCCTCCTCCACAAGCATCAATCCATGGCTTGCTCGAAACAACGAGTGCCTCCAACATTCAACGGGTCCCAGGGGGAGTTTTGTTTAATTATTTTGATTTGCTTTGATCTTTTTGGATCATGGGACTGGGCATCCCAGTTCTTGGCCCTTTCTCGTGAATGAGGAGCGGAGTCCACTCCTCTTGAGAATAACCCACCTAGCATGGAAGATATAGGCAGCCCTAGTTTCACATGAACTGCTCGAGCATACAAAACAGAATTTCATTTGAAGGTTTGGATTTTGGCACATACAAATTTACTTGGAACGGCAGGTAGATACCGCATATAGGAAGGTATAGTGGACTCATATGGAACAACTTTGGGGTTTAAGGAGTTTGGATGCACAAGCAGTATTCCCGCTTAGTACAGTGAAGGCTAGCAAAAGACTGGGAAGCGACCAACTGAGAGAGCGACAACAGTAGTAAACATGCATTAAAATTAATTTACGCCGAATACAAGCATGAGTAGGATATAATCCACCATGAACATAATATCATGAAGGCTATGTTGATTTGATTCAACTACATGCATGAACATGTGCCAAGTCGAGTCACTCAATTCATTTAAAGGAGGATACCATCCCATCATACCACATCATAATCATTCTAAATAGCATGTTGGCACGCAAGGTTAACCATTATAACTCATAGCTAATCAAGCATGGCACAAGCAACTATAATCTCTAAATGTCATTGCAAATATGTTTACTTCATAATAGCTGAATCAGGAACGATGAATCATCATATTTACAAAAACAAGAGAGGTCGAGTTCATACCAGCTTTTCTCATCCCAATAAGTCCATCATATATCATCATTATTGCCTTTCACTTGCACGAACGAACGGTGTGAATAATAATAAGAGTGCACGTGCATTGGACTAAGCTGGAATCTGCAAACATTCAACTCAAGAGAGAAGAAAAGTAATATGGGCTCTAAGTTAAATAAACGATCATGCATATGAGAGCCACTAAGCATTTTCAATATGGTCTTCTCGACCTCCAAAGAAAGGAAAAGAAAAATAAAAACTATTTACACGGGAAAGCTCCCAACAAGTAAAAAGAAGAACGGGAAATATTTTTGGGTTTTCTTTTTAATTCTACTACAAGCATGGAAAGTAGACTAACTAATTTTTTTGTTTTTTCTTAAAGTTTATCAAACACACAAGAAGAAAGCTAGAAAAAGAAATTTAGACTAACATGGATATTACAAAGGAAAGAGTATGAGCACCGACATCTAGCAATGAGTGTGTGTGAACATAAATGTAATGTCGGTGAGAAATACGACTCCCCAAGCTTAGGATTTTGGCCTGTTGGTCTATTGCCGAGGATAGCCCGGCCGATACCCGTAGGTGTAGCTGGGGTCGATCATGCGATGCACCGCTATCGCCTCCTGAATTGCAGCGTGGCGTCGAGCTGCCTCCGCTCTCCTCTCATATTCATCTGCCTCCTCTTTGGTAATAATATATTTTACTCTCGCCTGAAAATCAAAGAAGGTAGGAGCAGGAAGAGCAACACGGACCACATGCCGTTTGTTAAAGATTAGTCGATACTGAAAATGTGGTCCAATCCTCTCAATGAACTGGTGAGAAAACATAGAATCAAGATCTAAATAAGAAGGGGGTAACTCCATATCACCCTCACGAATGTCTACATCAAGAAAATTAGCTAAGCGGGTTGCATAAATTCCACCAAAGAAATCTCCGTTACGTCTATTAAGATGCAACCTACGAGCTACAGTGGCTCCCATATGATAAGCTTGGTCCCCTAACACAGCGCTTTTGAGAATGCTGAGATCAGGGGCACACATGTGACATGCTTCATCCTTAGCATTTATGCATCTACCAATGAAGAGAGCAAAATAATGTATAGCAGGAAAGTGAATGCTCCCTATAGTGGCCTGCGCTATATCTCTAGATTCCCCAACAGTTATTCTAGCAAGAAAGTCTCTATATTCAGATTTAGGGGGATCCCTGATACTACCCCAAGATGGAAGTTTGCATGCAAGAGTGAAATCTTCTAAGTCCATGGTATAAGATTTGTCATAAAGGTCAAACATGACTGAAGGAGAATTACGTGAAGATGAAAAATCAAACCTCCCCACAAATGAACTTGTGAGGTAACGATACTGGGGGCATTTATCAGCTTCAAAGTCCTCAAGACCGGCATTACGCAAATATGCATAGAATTCTTCTTTAATTCCCACTTGATTCATAAAATTTTCCGAAGGCCATTCACAGGGCCTCACGGGAGCGTCTCTTGGTGGTTCCTCGTCAAGATCACGCATTGCAAGCCTAGGACCTTGCTTCCTTGAAGAACCACCTTGGAACATCCTCCTAAGCATATTGTTTCCTGAAAAATAATTCTGAAATTTTTAGTAACTTCAAACAAGAGTGAACCAACTTCAATAAAATTGATAGCAACAACTCCCACAAGTGCCTAGGGCCTTTATCAAGCATTAGAACTACTTAGAACCATATAAATTTGACATGCAAGCTCAAGAACATGGTCACGTATGCAGCACAAATTTGCAAAGAATAAAGCACTAGAACAAAAACTAATTGGACCAATGGAGGAGTCACATACCAAGGAACAATCTCCCCAAGCAGTTTTGCGAGAGGTGCTTTGAGCAAGGAGATCAAAATCGCAGCAAAAGTTGGCCGAACACGAGCTTGAGTTGGTTTTTCGGGTTTGTGTGAGGCAGAGGAAGAAGATGGGTGCATGGATAAGTGGAGGAGGGCCACCGTGGGCCCACGAGGCAGGGCGCGCCCGGGGGTAGGCGCGCCCTCCACCTCGTGGCCAGGTGGCAGCTCCCATGTAATTTTTGCACTAAAATCCTCAAATATTCCTGAAAAAATCATATTAAATTGGCATGGCATTCGAGGACTTTTATTTTCGGATATTTTTATATTGCATGGAAAAGTCGGAGGCAGAGACGGAAAAATACTATTTTACTTTATTTCTACTAAAGAACGAGAGAATATAAAGAGGGTACGTAAAGTTGTGCTTCTAGTTTCATCCATCTCATGCTCATCAAAAGGAATCCACTAACAAGGTTGATCAAGTCTTGTTAACAAACTCATACCGATTAACATGAAATCGGAGAAATTTCGAATAACAATATGTTACCTCAACGGGGATATGGACATCCCCAATAATAAGTATATCATATATCTTCTTGACAAGTAGGAAGAGGAAATTCAAAACCTCCAAATATAATCGATGGAATTTTTCCAATAGAGTTGATACTATAAACTTGAGGTTGTTTCCTCGGAAAGTGTGCCGTATGCTCATTACCATTAACATGAAAAGTGGCATTGCCTTTGTTGCAATCAATAATAGCCCCTGCAGTATTAAGGAAAGGTCTTCCAAGAATAATAGACATACTATCGTCCTTGGGAATATCAAGAATAACAAAGTCCGTTAAAATAGTGACGTTTGCAACCACAACAGGCACATCCTCACAAATACCGACAGGTATAGCAGTTGATTTATCAGCCATTTGCAAAGATATTTCAGGTGGTGTCTACTTATTCAAGTCAAGTCTACGATATAAAGAGAGAGGCATAACACTAACACCGCTCCAAGATCACATAAAGCAGTTTTAACATAATTTCTTTTAATGGAGCATGGTATAGTAGGTACTCCTGGATCTCCAAGTTTCTTTGGTATTCCACCCTTAAAAGTATAATTAGCAAGCATGGTGGAAATTTCAGCTTCAGGTATCTTTCTTTTATTTGTTTTGATATCTTTCATATACTTATCATAAGGATTTGTTTTGAGCACATCAGTTAATCACATACGCAAAAAGATGGGTCTAATCATTTCATCAAAGCGCTCAAAATCCTCATCATCCTTTTTCTTGGATGGTTTCGGAGGAAAAGGCATGGGTTTCTGAACCCATGGTTCCCTTTCTTTACCATGTTTCATAGCAACAAAGTCTCTTTTATCATAACGTTGATTCTTTGATTGTGGGTTATCAAGATCAACAAAGAGGTTCAACTTCTACATCATTATCATTACTAGGTTGAGCATCAACATGAACATTATCATTAACATTTCCACTAGGTTCATGTTCATTACCAGATTGTGTTTCAGCATTAGACATAGAGATATCATTTGGAATATCAGGTGGTTCAGCAATAGGTTCACTAGAAGTTTGCACAATTCTATCATTTTTCTTTTTATTCCTCTTAGAAGAACTAGGTACATCAACATTATTTCTCTGAAAATTTTGCTCGATTCTCTTAGGGTGGCCTTCAGGATACAAAGGTTCCTGAGTCATTCTACCAGTTCTAGTAGCCACTCTAACAGCATAATCATTTTTCTTACTATTCATTTCATTAAGCACTTCTTTTTGAGCTTTAAGTACTTGTTCTACTTGAGTGGTAACCATAGAAGCATGTTTGCTAACAAGTTTAAGTTCACCTCTAATATTAGCCATATAATCACTCAAGCGTTTAATCATAAAGGTATTCTGTTTTAATTTTCTACCAAAATAAGCATTAAAGTCATCTTGCTTAAACATAAAGTTATCAAACTCATCCAAGCAATCGACTAGCAATTTTAGTAGGAGGGACTTCAGCTTTATCATACCTATAGAGAGAATTTACCTTTACTACCCGTGTCGGGATATCGGGAGGTTCTTCAAGAATAAGTAATTGAGATCATATACTTCTTCAACAGGCAGTAAATTAAGACCATGTATTTCTTCAATAGGAGGTAAATTCTTAACATCTTCAGCTTTAATACCTTTTTCTTTCATAGATTTCTTTGCCTCTTGCATATCTTCTGGACTGAGAAATAGAACACCTCTTTTCTTCGGAGTTGGTTTAGGAATAAACTCAAGAATTGGATCGAGCTGGCTCAGAGTTGGCTCAGAGGTGCCCAATTATTTTCATTTGTCAACATATTATTCAATAAAATTTCAGTTTCATCCGTGTTCTTTCCCTAAAAGAGAACCAGCACAACTATCCGTAATCTCTCGAAGCATCAGTTAGTCCATTATAAAAGATATCAAGTATTTCAGGTTTCTTAAGAGGATGATCTGGCAAAGCATTAAGTAACTTGAGAAGCCTCCCCCAAGCTTGTGGGAGACTCTCTTCTTCAATTTGCACAAAATTATATATATCCCTCAAAGCAACTTGTTTCTTATGAGCAGGGAAATATTTAGCAGAGAAGTGATAAATCATATCCTGGGGACTTTGCACACAACCAGGATCAAGAGAATTAAACCATATCTTAGCATCACCCTTTAATGAGAACGGAAATATTTTGAGTAAATAAAGGTAGCGCGATCTCTCATTATTGGTAAACAGGGCAGCTATATCATCTAACTTACGAAGATGTGCCACAATAGTTTCAGATTCATAGCCATAAAAAGGATCAGATTCAACCAAAGTAATTATATTTGAATCAACAGAAAAATCATAATAATCCTGATCAGGTACACAGATAGGTGAAGTAGAAAAAGCAGGGTCGGGTCTCATTCTACCTCTAAAATATTCTTTACTCCATTTAACTAGCAACCTATTACGTTCAAGACTATCCTGGCAAGCAAGAATAGCTTCAGTAGATTCAGCATTAAAAAGGTAACCCTCAGGAATAGCGGTCTGTTTTCATCATCACTAACATCATCGTGTTCAGTTTCAACAATTTCTCTTTCTCTAGACCTAAAAATTTGTTCATCTAGAAATTCACCAAGAGGCACAGTAGTATCAAGCATAGAAGTAGTTTCATCATAAGTATCATGCATAGCAGAGGTGGCATCATCAATAACATGCGACATATCGGAACGAATAGCAGAAGCAGGTTTAGGTGTCGCTAGCTTACTCATAACAGAAGGTGAATCAAGTGCGAGCTAGATGGCGTTCCTTACCTCCCCTCGTAGTTGAGGGATAAATAGTTGTCTTAGCGTCTTTCAAGTTCTTCATAGTGTCCAGCAGATATAAATCCCAAGTGACTCAAAGAATAGAGCTATGCTCCCCGCAACGGCGCCGTAAAAAGGTCTTGATAACCCACAAGTATAGGGGATCGCAACAGTTTTCGAGGGTAGAGTATTCAACCCAAATTTGTTGATTCGACACAAGGGGGCCAAGTAATATTCTCAAGTATTAGCAGCTGAGTTGTCAATTCAACCACACCTGGAAACTTAGTATCTGCAGCAAAGTGTTTAGTAGCAAAGTAATATGATAGTGGTGGTAACGGTAACAAAAGTAAAGACAACAAAAGGAATGTTTTTGGTATTTTGTAGTGATGATAATAGTAGCAACGGAAAAGTAAATAAGCGTAAAACAGTATATGGAAAACTCGTAGGCACCGGATCAACGTTGGATAATTATGCCAGATGTGGTTCATCATGTAAGAGTCATAACATAGGGTGACACAGAACTAGCTCCAGTTCATCAATGTAATGTAGGCATGTATTCCGTAAATAGTCATACGTGCTTATGGAAAAGAACTTGCATGACATCTTTTGTCCTACCCTCCCGTGGCAGCGGGGTCCTATTGGAAACTAAGGGATATTAAGGCCTCCTTTTAATAGAGAACCGAACAAAGCATTAGCACATAGTGAATACATGAACTCCTCAAACTATGGTCATCACCGGAGTGGTCCCGATTATTGTCACTTCGGGTTGCGGATCATAACACATAGTAGGTGACTAAAGACTTGCAAGATAGGATCAAGAACACACATATATTCATGAAAACATAATAGGTTCAGATCTGAAATCATGGCACTCGGCCCCACCGACAAGCATTAAGCATAGCAAAGTCATAGCAACATCAATCTCAGAACATAGTGGATACTAGGGATCAAACCCTAACAAAACTAACTCGATTACATGATAAATCTCATCCAACCCATCACCATCCAGCAAGCCTACGATGGAATTACTCACGCACGGTGGTGAGCATCATGAAATTGGTGATGGAGGATGGTTGATGATGACGACGGCGACGAATCCCCCTCTCCGGAGCCCCAAATGGACTCCAGATCAGCCCTCCCGAGAGAGATTAGGGCTTGGCGGCGGCTCCGTATCATAAAACGCGATGAAACTTTCTCTCCGGTTTTTTTTCTCCCCGAAAGCCAATATATGGAGTTGGAGTTGGCGTTGGAGGGCATCCAGGGGGCCCATGAGGTAGGGGGGCGCGCCCAGGGGGGAGGGGCGCGCCCCCCACCCTCGTGGATAGGGGGTGGGCCCCTGGTCTTCATCTTTGGCGAGGATTTTTTGTTATTCATTCTAAGATATTCCGTGGAGTTTCAGGTCATTCCGAGAACTTTTGTTTTCTGCACATAAAACAACACCATGGCAATTCTGCTGAAAACAGTGTCAGTCCGGGTTAGTTCCATTCAAATCATACAAGTTGGAGTCCAAAACAAGGCAAAAGTGTTTGGAAAAGTAGATACGACGGAGACGTATCAATGATGAACTCCTTGCTCTTGTGCTTCAAATGATAGTTTCCCCAACACTCAACTCTCTATCACAGGATATAGATTTGGTGGAAAGAAGATTTGAGTGGAAAGCAACTTGGGGAAGGCTAGAGATCAAGATTCATATGGTAGAAATGGAATATCTTGGCCTCAACACAAGTGTAGGTGGTTCTCTCTTAGAAAATGGTATGTTGGAAGTGTAGGTTCGTTCTGATGGCTCTCTCCACAAATGAAGAGGAGGTGGAGGGGTATATATAGCCTCCACACAAAATCTAACTGTTACACACAACTTGCCAATCTCGGTGGGACCGAATTGATAAACTCGGTCGGACCGATTCAGCAAATCTAGTGACCGTTAGGATTTTCGGTGGGACCGACACGCAACTCGGTAGGACCGATATGATTAGGGTTAGGGAATAACGTAATCTCGGTGAGACCGATTACACAAACTCGGTGAGACCAATTTTGGTAATAAGCTAACCAGAGCGTTGGTCAGGTAAACTCGGTTGGACCGATTCGCTCATCTCGGTGAGACCGAAATGTTACGAAGAGGAAACAGAGAGTTTACATTGCAATATCGGTGGGACTGATCGCTCATCTCGGTGGGACCGAAACGTTACGAAGGGAAATAGAGAGATTACAGTCCCATCTCGGTGAGACCAAGATCCCTATCAGTGAGACCGATTTTCCTAGGGTTTGTGGCAGTGGCTATGACATCTGAACTCAGTGGCGCCGGATAGAAAGAATCGGTGGGGCCGAGTTTGACTTTTGGTTTAGGTCATATGTGGATGTGAGAAAGTAGTTGAGGGCTTTGGAGCATATCACTAAGCATTTTGAGCAAGAGCCTCGTTAAGCAACACCTCATCCCTCCTTGAGAGTATTGGCTTTTCCTATAGACTCAATGTGATCTTGGATCACTAAAATAGAAAATGTAGAGTCTTGAGCTTTGAGCTTGAGCCAATCCTTTTGTCCTTAGCATTTTGAGGGGTCCACTTTTCTCATCCATGCCATGCCTATCATTGAGCTTTCCTGAAATATTAATCTTGAAGTAGTATTAGCTCAATGAGCTATATGTTGTTAGGGATTACCAAAACCACCTAGGGATAGTTGCACTTTCAGATATATACTAGTGTATGATACTACTTCCGTAATGCATAGTATCATAAGTTAGTATCTTAGGTTTCCTTATTAATTGTCATGCATCACACAAAGTAGTACAACATTTAATATGATACCACATCCACTCTTTCCTCATTTAGTTGTGTGCCACATCATCCAGAAAGTCTAGCTGGCATGCATGATACCGCTTATGATACTACCATTACACCTAGCCTAAACCGGAAAGGAGGTAGTATGATACTAGCTAGTCTATGATATACTAGCTACCTCACTAAGAGCATGGTTAATAATACAACCAACGGTCAGCTATAAGAAGTTGCCATGTCATATACAGCCAACCTCTTAGCGGGCATGTACAATAATAAGTTTTAAATACATACTAGTTCATCAATAGTTGGCCCATCTTACATCCTCACAAAGTGTCTTGGGTCTCGTGTTGCAGCTGGCTCTACTAACCAAGAGCCCGCTTCTCTTCTCTCTCCTCTTCTCTTTCCTCCAACTAATAAGCATATATATATTATTCTATTCCTTATAGCCTGCTTATGTCACTCTATTGTACGTGCTCTAAGCTGGTCATAGTGGGAGTAACATAGATAGTAACATAGATGCCACATAAGCAAAAGTGATGAGGTGGCATGTAGTTAATGAGGAGAGAGGCAAATAGAGTACCATAATACTCCCTCCTTTTCAGTTTATAGGGCTCCATTCAAAAATCTCATAAACCAAGGTAGACGGTGAGTGGTGGAATAATTTTTGTAATTTGCAAAAGCACCCAATTTATTAATGCTCTTGTTTTCCTCAAAAATTTATGTTTACCAATGTATTAATTGAAATTCATGCATGCATAAAGTACATGCATTGGTCAATTTTCTCTTAATACTTGCATGCAATTATTTAATGCACCTTGGAATCTTAACTTGTGATGGGGAACAACCAATTTGAGCCTTATAAAATGGAAAAACTAAGATTTTGAGATAAGCCCTATAAATCGGAAAGGAGGGAGTATGTTACCATCACATAGCGCTTTCCAATACAAAATGAGCCTACAACGCAATAAATGGACACATCTATGTTACCACACATATGACACTACCCACTATTAGGGTGGTAACATAGACTAGTAACGTATGCATGTTACTAGTCTAAGTTACTCCCCACTATGACCAGCCTAAGACTAGCCATGATGGAGAGTAACATACACTAGTAACATACACATATCCCTAGACTATGTTACTACCTTTCATAGTGGGTAGTAACATAATATGGTAACATGCACAGCCTCATTTATTAGGTTATAGACTCATATTGCATTGGTACATGTGATGTTACAGTAACTAGCTAAGTTACTCAAACTACCTCTCTCCTCATTAACTCATTGCCACATAAGCAGATTTGTTGAGTTGGACTCGATGTTACTGCTGAAGTTACTCCCACTGTGGCTAGTCCAATGCATAGTATCATAGAGTAGCTAGTATCATATGTAGTACTTTATTTATATTGTCATGCATGACACATAGTAGCATAGCATTTATTGTGATACGGTTTCATGATATGATACTTAACCCTCTCTTTGTTCATTTAATTCTATGACAACTCATCAAAATTGCCAAGTTGGCATGCATGATACTAGCTATGATACCCCCTTACTATCAGCCTAGCAAAGAAGGTGTACAGATCATTTGTGCGTTGCTTTTTGAGTTTTCATCCGTTTGTTTGAGAAGCAGGGAGAAGTTTCAAATATTTCAGCCGCGAGGTGCGGCCACTGGCGTAGGTCTAGTTGGTATTTTAATTATAGGAAATTCAGATGGAGTTCGGACATCATCAAAATCGATGTGGGCCCGTGGCGTGCTCTCACGACCCCGTGGAAAAAATTGGTAAAGTTTGGCATAAGTTTTGATGACCGCTCCTTCCAAACCGGAGCATCTCACATGAAGGATCATGGTTTCCAAAAGGAGACGTGTCAATTCAAACTCCTGTGGCCGGTGACTTCATCGTTTGGCCTCATAAAATTTCCACGATGCGCAATCACCATTATACCACAAGTTTGTTTTTCTGGCGCATTTCAGGTATCGTTAGCTATATTTAAGACATTTTTTGAGATTAACGTGCATTTTGTGCATAAAAATAAAATTACAACCAGAACTGCATGTGCTGTCGAAAGGGATGAGGATCGCCGTTCGATCTGGGAGCATCCAACGGTGCAGGTGTATGATTCGTGGGGTTTGGGTTCTGGCTAATCAGAAGGCACGACTCAGATTGCACATTTTTGTTCACACATACTGTAGTGAGATTAATTGAGTGTGCTATCTCTATGATATAATAATAATAATAATAATAATAATAATAATAATAATAATAATAACAAAAAACAGTTCATTTTCATTGCCTGAGCTGACAGCATATCAAGGTCAACATATTAATGGTTCTTACATCAATGTAAAACCGGCATAACTCACAAATTCAGTACACGCGACAGTTCTAAATTGAATGAATTAAGTTGCAGGGTAGGCATAAAGACTAGTCTTACGGCTTAATTCCCATGTACATGGGGGAACTGGGATCATTATGTTGACCCCAAATGAACTTGGGTTTTTTTGATGATTTTACGCTGCTCTATTACACGGGTGCGGGATCCCTTGGCTGGCAACTCATCAAATTCATCGTACTCGTCCTCATCGGCAACATCATCGACACCCAGTACCTTTGTCTTCCCATGCATCGCTAAATGGCAGTTCTTATGCAAGGGGTCTTCCACAAAGAAAATCTGGGTAGCATCGCTGGCAAGAATGAATGGGTCCGCGTGATATGCCATCGTTGTCCTGTTAACACGTGTCTTCACATACTCATTAATCCTTACCTAACCAAGAGGGATCCATGCGCTTTGAATAATGCCACCTTAACTTTCACATAGTCAAGCTCCCAAATCTCTTTGATGGTTCCATAGTATACCCTTTTATCAGCTTCATTTATAGTCATGCATTCTATTCGAATAGAGCTGTTCTGATACGAGGTCTTCTGATCACGTTCCTCAGTGTAGAACATGTATCCATTTATATCATAAGCTTGGTACGTCAACACGTAGGTGATGGCTTTTGTGCTAACCACGTAGCAATGTCATCGATGGATCCTTGTGCCAAACGATTCTTCAGCCATTCGTCATAGTTCTTAGTGTGCTCCTTCATCTCCACAGCCGATGAAGGCACCATAGGTAAGAAGGTTTGGCGTATCTCCGCCAAGTGTTCTTTGGCATAAGTAATGAGAACTGGGCTGTTAAGCAGTACCGTCAAATGGGCTTTCTCGCCAATTCTCCAGTGCAGCCATTTATGCGTGCCAAGGACTGGCTTACCTTTCAGCCTTCCCTTGTGGCGAGAGAGGGGCAAACATATAGGTCTTTGTTTCATGTATTCGGTGCAAAACTCAACCACCTCCTCCGCGGTATAACCTTGTAGGATGCTTGCCTCTGGATGGTCTCGGTTCCAACAAAAGTGCTTCAGTATTCCCATGAACCGCTCGAAGGGATACATGTTGTGAAGAAACACAGGACTGCAATACTTTATCTCGTCGACAAGGTGCACAGTGAGATGGACCATGACATCAAAGAATGACGGTGGGAAAAACATCTCTAGGTTGGACAATATTCTTGCAATATCATCTTGCATATGATCCAACTCTTCAGGATTTACAACTTTCTGCCATAGTTGGTTGAAGAAATCACAGAGGTCAATGAGTGTGTTTCTTATATCTTTGTCCATCAGATTCCTGATGGCCACCGGGAGGATTTGTGTCAACATTACGTGGCAATCATGTGACTTCATGTGTCCCAACTTCATTTTACCTGAGCTCACATCCACGAGACTTCTGATGTTTGCACAGTAGGAAGAGGGTGTCTTAACTGACAACAAATAGGTGAAGAACTGTGTTGCTTCTTTTGTACTGAAATTGTAACTCCGGCGAGCTTTGATGAATTTGTCATCATCTTCTGCTTCACTCTTGTGTTTTGATTGATCAGCAAGCATATCGAGCTGTGAATCTTAACCATCCTTTCTTTTACCTTTAATCTTGAGCAGAGTACCAAGGATGCTTTCACATACGTTCTTCTCTACGTGCATGCCATCGATGCAGTGACGTACACATAGAATCTCCCAGTAAGGTAATTTCCAGAACACCAATTTCTTCTTAAACACTTGACCCTTGGGTGTTTGTTTCACCGTCAAAGGGTCGTTCTTGCCAAGCACAACATTAATTTTTTTAGCCATGTTTTGGACCACCTCCCCGTCATAGGGTCTTGGGCCCGCACCTGCCTCTGCCGTACCATCAAATTCAGCTTTCATCTTTTAGGTATGGGTGAGATTTCTGTAAGAACCTACGAAGACGCAAATACACTGTTTTGTGCGAGTTGGGAAGTCTTCTGCTAGCTGTCCTATCCATGCATGTAACACACCCTACATCTCCCTTTGTTTTCTGCCCTGATGTGTTGCCTAATGCCGACATATCTTGAATGGTGTGCACCAGCATCGCATGTAGATCGAAAATCTCCTTTCTGTAAGCATCATAACAATTTACAAAGAAAGCATCTATCCACACCGCCGCAGCTTCTTCTACCAAGATGGAAAGTAAATGTCAATGTCATTTCCGTGTTCCTCCGGCCTTGGATAATCATTGACATCATAATGTATTTTTTCTTCATACACAACCAAGGAGCTAGGTTATATATGCATGAAGCACCGCCATGTGTTGTGATTGGTGCTCATATCGCCAAAAGGATTCATCCCGTCAGTACACTCCCCGAGCCTTATACTTCTAGGATCCTTGGCAAAGTCTTCAAACCTGTTGTCGATTAATTCCCACTGAGCCCCATCTTTCGGGTGCCTCATGAACTTATCCACAATTCACTCATAATGATGCCACCGCAACCTCTTTGCCTCTCTAGGGTTTGCAAACAAACTCCTCAACCTTGGAAATAAAGGTAAGTACCAAACAACCTTGAACAGGATTCCTGTCTTGATCTCGTTGTCCAATTTGTACTTGTCGTTTGCTCTCCTGCGCTTGTATCGTGCATGCTTGCATGTGGGGCATGCATGCAAATATTTGTACTCACCACAGTACAATATACAATCATTCACACAAGCATGTATCTTATGTACTTCAAGTTCCAATGGGCAAACAATTTTCTAAGCTTCATTCGTGCTTCTGGGGAGCACAATATCTTCCAGAAGAATTTCTTTGAAAAGACCTAACATCTCTGTGAAGCCCTTGTTTGATAGACCGTTTGCTGCTTTAAATCTAAGAAGCGCCAGGGTGGCACTCAACCTGGAATATTTCTTTTTGCAACCTGGATACAATTCTTTCTTGGAGTCTGCATCAATGGTTGGCAGATCCTTGGACCCAATCATATCCTTTTGTGGGCCCTCGAAATCTGCAATCATAGTAGCAAAATCCGGCATATCAAGATCGTCGTCATCTACGTCGATGCCTTGGTTTTCTAGTGGGAGTTTCGGCTTCCCGGTGTTCCATTGGTAGCTTGACGCCTCTGCCCTGATGTTAGATTCAACATGCATGTGACACTAATCGGGGTTTGGCATCTCGCTACCCTGGGTATCTTCATCCATGACCTCCTCTTCACCGTGTCTAGTCCAACGTGTACATCCATCCATGAATCCCCTAGAGACTAAGTGCATCTAGACATCTGCAACTTCATGTGACTCTGTATTGGCACAATCAGTATATGGACAGATGATGTAATCTGCATCACCAATTCTCTTCTTTGTACTTTCACCCAAATTCATGAACTCTATCACGCCACTGATAAAATCTGCGGTTTTCTAATTCTTCATCCATCGAGATCGTTCCAGCTGCAGCACACAAATGGTAATTAAAAACAAAACAACAAAATTAATACACGGATTAACTATTGCCCAAAGATGCGTGCATAAATCACAAGGTTTTATTTTCATAATTACTGAGGGCACTCCATGTTGTTATCCAGACGTGCAATGACAAAAATTAATGGCCAGTCAATTTACACGCAGAGTACTAGTACAACACTACCCTTAGGAATCGAATACCTTAATTAAGCCACTCACGAAAAGAATACCTTAATTAATTGGACGCGCGGTGACCTCCACCCAGCAGACAGACAAGCGCGATGCGGCGCCATGCCAAGACAGCGTGGTCGAGGAGCAAATCTTAGTGCGGCTGCCGCCTAAAGTTCGACCTCCACTATCCCGCCATTGACCATGATGGATGTGCTCGAATCGTGCCGCCGCCGACCTCGATGGTTGAGCTACTCCTATCTCCCGCCGCAGACCGAGGATTGACCTCCAATGACGCCACCACCGCCTACCGACCGAGGTTTGACCTCTTCTTTGGTAGCTGCTGCCTAGGCCGCCGCCGCCATCTCTATATGCAGAGCGACTGTTTTTTTGATGGATATCCGCAGAGCGGTTGTTTACATGATATCTCACCGTAACTCAATTATATGGATAGGGTAGTACATCGCATATGGTTATGTTACGGCAACCGTGTCTAACGTACGTTGTCTTCTCACACGGTTTGGTACGGAAATCGTGTGTGACGTTGTAATACCTAACACAAACAGCATGTATAAATAGTGTGCCGTATACAACATATAGTGCCATAAGTAGTTCCCAACCGTTAGCTTATCTCCACAGTTTCCCCATTTCCCCCAAATCCCTACATAGCCTCCAAAGTCCCTCGCTGGCATCGACAATAGGGGAATGTGGATGAGTGGTCTTGATGGTTTCAAAGGCCGCTTACTCCTGCTTGTATCGTCACCACGACGGCGGTCGCCGCCGAGCACTTGCCTAAGGTCATCAGAAGGCAGGTGTACTACGGATCCAAATCGTCCTGTCAGGTTCCAATCTATCCTGATGTATTTTAGCATGTCCAAAGTATAGCTCCTTGCTGAATCTTTCCTGAATGACTCCCCTCCCCCCCAGGAAAGCGATCTGCCGCCTGATCCGGAGCATGACTCCAGACTCCTGCAAAACGAGTTCGACTCTGAGTTTTGCGCCACCGAGAAGTACCAAAAGCTGAGTTGTGTGCACGGGCACACTCCCGCTCGATGTGTATGCGTGGAGGTATTCGACATTGGCAGGCGGTTTCTCAGTTGCCCCTTAGAGGTTAGTGCTAATTAAGTTCATCATTATACTTTAGTTAATGCCACCGCTCATCCTGAATACTATTTTACATTGGCAGGGATATGAGGCTTGTGCCTTTGTTAACTGGCTGGATGAAGAATGGCATGGCAGGGCTCGGAGTGTTATCACCAAGGTCGTAGAAGATAACGTAAAGCTGAAGAAGAAACTGGCTGATCTTGAATGTACAATCAGTATGATGAAGTAAGAAAGAATGAATCACAGGAAACAGATGAAAGCAAGAGACAAGAAGGAACTAGCATGTGTAGTTCTGGTTGTCGCATTAGCCATGTTCTATGTGCTATTTGCAATGATGATTAGGGGATTTGTTTGACAGTATTGCTAAAGCACATCTAGATGTGCTCTAAGTAATGCACATCTAGGTCCTATGCCATTGATGTTACGCGAAGATTCGTGCAGATATTTTTCTTTGTCTTTTTTCTTTTCCTTTCTAGTTTGAATATTACTGGCTTTACCAATAAGAAGAGCTCAGTGTATTGCTTGCCAACTGTCCTATTCCGTTCGTACCGGTACCGGTGCATAATCCCAAAACTCGTTCCTTGTTTTTGTCCTTAAAAAGGAAACTAGACAAATAGCCAATAGGAGTCCTGCGCAACCCCGAGAATTTGGAGCGACTGGGTACAGATAATTGCGGTTGATTACATCAGCGGTTAGAGAATACGTCAACCCCCGCTTCAATTTCCCACCCCGCACAAAAAAAAACCCCGCTTCAATTGGCAGTTCCTCTTCTCTGCATACCCCGCTTAAGTGTCCATCGTCCCCGGTAGGCCGCGCTACACACTGGCACACACTCTGAAGCCATGTCGAGCGCAGCGAGGACGACAGTTTGTCCAGCAGTCTGGCGCCCGATGATATGTCAACATTGGAATCATCCTGCTCGTCTTCCATGAGTCCGGCGTCGAGCCCAGTCCTTGATTATATCCGGTTCATGGAAGGGACACCGCCTCTGGAGTCGTCAGACGACAACCAGACGGACGAGGAGCCGTCGGAGGATGAAGAAGAGGACGACGATGATGATGAGGAGGAATGGTCGAACGAGGAGGAGGAGGACGACGACAACAACGACGATGATGACGGCGGTGGCGATTGAAAGCCAACAGTCAGCGGCAAGAAGCGTCCTCGCCAAGACGATGTCGTGGGGCCATACAACAACAACAACAACAACAAGGACTAAATTAAGCAGACTGTATATATCTCTGTTTATCCTGTCAATCTCATCATAGATGGTTAGTAATATGTATTCGACAGAGATCTTCTACATTATCACTCACAGATTGGTTTGTTGAACTATGTGCCCTGACGAGCACACAATTCACAAAAAAGACCATATGGGCTGTCTATAATGATCGCACACAATTCTGATTACCGACCTGTTTGCCGGGTATCGCACACATCTTGTTACGCCGAATCATCTGTGTTCACCTCAATCATCGCAAATGGTTCATAGGAGTGAACCGTATGCCGTATATCGCACACACACCTTGATCTAGCTGCCCGTTTATGTTGTTCTGTCTCATCGCAAACAGTTCGTGCAGATCAACCGTATGCCCCTCATCGCACAAGCAACTAAAATCTGAACCGTGTTTGATGTATCACTCATCGCAAATGTTTTGCATCTTTTTTGACAGTTTTTACATCACCGTTTGCGATTAATGCATCGCACACAGTTTCGTCAAAGAGTCTATGATTGTAGTGTCGCGTTAGCAGCAACCTGCAGTAGTGTTGGCAAGCATTTTATGGAAAGCACCATGAATAAAGTGTGAAGCACCATCAGTCATTAAATATCTAGGGACTCCAAACCTTGGGAAAATAACTTCCTTAAGCATTTTAATAGAGGTGTTGTGATCAGACCTCTTTGGTTGGAATAGTTTCTACCCATTTAGTAACGTAATCAACAACAACCAAAATATGTGTATACCCATTAGAGGAAGGAAAAGGTCCCATGTAATCAAATCCCCAAACATCAAATGGTTCAACAACTAGTGAATAATTCATAGGCATTTCTTGACGCTTACCGATATTACCTATCCTTTGACATTCATCACAAGATAAGGAAAACTTACGGGCATCCTTGAAGAGAGTAGGCCAATAAAATCCAGACTGCAGTACCTTGTGCGCGGTTCTATCTCCAGCATGATCCCTCCATAAGCTTCGGAGTGACATTTCTGTAGGATTTGTCCCTGTTCATGCTCAGGTACACAATGTCTAATAATACCATCTATTCCTTCTTTATAAAGATGTGGGTCATCCCAAAAGTAGTGTCTTAAATCATAGAAGAATTTTTTTGTTTTGTTGGTATGTAAAGCTAGCTGGTAAATATTTAGCAACAATGTAATTAGCATAATCAGCATACCAAGGAGTAATGTGAGCAACATTTATTGCAGCTAACTGCTCATCAGGAAAACTATCATCAATAGGTAGTGGGTCATCAAGCACATTTTCAAGCCTAGATAAATTATCAGCTACTGGGTTCTCAGCTCCTTTTCTATCAATGAGATGTAAATAAAATTCTTGTAACAAGAGAACCCATCGAATAAGTCTAGGCTTATCATCTTTATTTTCCATAAGATATTTAATAGCAACATAGTCTGTGTGAACAGTTACTTTGGAATCAACAATATAAGGTCTAAATTTATAACAAGCAAACACAACTGCTAAGAATTCTTTTTCAGTTGTAGCATAATTTATTTGAGCATTGTCTAGAGTTTTACTAGCATAATGAATTACATTAAGTTTCTTATCGACTCTTTGTTCTAGAACAGCACCAACAACATAATCACTAGCATCACACATAATTTCAAAAGGCAAGTTCCAATCAGGTGGTTGAACAATATGTGCAGAAACCAAGGCTTTCTTGAGTGTTTCAAAGGCTTCTAAACAATCATCATCAAAAACAAAAGGAATATCCTTTTGCAAGAGACTAGTAAGAGGCCTAGAAATTTTAGGAAAGTCTTTGATAAATCTCCTATAGAAACCAGCACGACCTAAGAAACTATGAATACCTTTTATATCTTTAGGACATGGCATTTTCTCAATTGCATCAACCTTAGCTTTGTCCACTTCAATACCTCTTTCAGAAATTTTATGACCCAAGACAATGCCTTCATTAACCATAAAGTGGCACTTCTCCCAATTCAAGACAAGATTTGTTTTTTCACGTCTCTGCAAAGCTCGATCAAGATTGCTTAGACAATCATCAAAAGACTTCCCATAGACAGAAAAGTCATCCATGACAACCTCAACAATCTTTTCACAAAAGTCAGAGTATATAGCAGTCATACATCTTTGAAAGGTAGCATGTGCATTACATAAACCAAAAGGCATACGTCTATAAATATAAGTTCCAAAGGGACAAGTAAAAGTGGTCTTTTCTTGATCAGGTTGAGAAACAGGTATTTGTGAAAAACCAGAATATCCATCAAGGAAGAAAAAATGTGTGTGCTTAGATAATCTTTCAAGCATTTGATCAATAAAAGGCAAATGGTAGTGGTATTTTCTAGTTGCTTTGTTTAATTTTCTAAAATCAATTTCCATTCTATAGCCTGTAACAATTCTTTGTGGAATAAGTTCATTCTTATCATTAGGAACAACAATAATACCTCCTTTCTTAGGGACACAATGAACAGGACTGACCCATCTACTATCAGCTATAGGATAGATTATACCTGCTTCTAGAAGTTTTAATATTTCCGTTCTTACCACTTCTTTCATCTTCGGGTTTAACCGGCGTTGGTGATCAACAACGGGTTTAGCATCAGGTTCCATATTAATTTTGTGCTGACAGAGAGTGGGACTAATGCCCTTTAAATCATCAAGAGTATATCCAATAGCAGCTCGGTGATTCCTTAGAACTTTCAATAATCTTTCTTCTTCATGTTCTGAAAGGTTAGCACTAATAATAACATGATATATCTTCTTTTCATCAAGATAAGCATATTTCAAAGTGTCTGGGGATTGTTTTAATTCAAACATAGGATCACCTTTAGCTGGAGGAGGACCTCCTAGAGTTTCAATAGGCAAATTGTGTTTAAGCAGAGGACGTTGTTCAAAGAAAATCTTATCTATTTCATTTCTTTCATGCATATGTAAATCATTTTCATGGTCTAGCAAATATTGTTCTAAAGGATCAGTAGGTCGTAGAGCAATAGAAGCAATACCAATTAATTCATCCTTACTAGGCAATTCTTTTCCATGAAGCTTTCTACTAAACTTGGAAAAATTAAATTCATGAGACTCATCAGCAAAACTAACACCGACAGTTTGTTTCTCACAATATATTCTAGCATTAACGATGTTCAAGAAAGGTCTACCAAACATAATGGGACAAAAGTCATCTTTTGGGGAACCAAGAACAAGAAAATCAGTAGGATATTTAATTTTCCCACACAAGACTTCAACATCTCTAACAATCCCAATCAGTGATATTGTGTCTCTATTAGCAAGTTTAATAGTAACATCTATGTCTTCTATCTCTGCGGGTGCTATGTCGTTCATAATTTCTTGATATAAGGTGTAAGGAATAGCACTCACACTAGCACTTATGACACATAAATGATGATAACAGTGATCTACTATTTTAACTGAGATGACAGGCATGCCAACAACAGGTCTATGTTTATCTTTTTTATCAGGTTTGGCAATTCTAGCAGCTTCTTCACAAAAATAAATAACATGCCCATCCATATCTTCTTCTAAGAGATCTTTAACCATAGCAATACTAGGTTCTACTTTAATTTGTTCATAAGGTTTAGGTGTTCTAATATAGCTTTTGTTAACCATAGTTGAAACTTTAGCATGTTCCTTTATCCTAACAGGGAAAGGTGGTTTCTCTATATAAGCAGAAGGAACAAATGGATCAAGATTATAAAGTATAGTTTCTTCTTTAACTGGTACCGGTTATTTAATTTCTTCTTTAATAGCTGGGTGATATTTAAACCACTTCTCTTTAGGGAGTTCAACATGAGTAGAAAATGATTCACAAAAGAAGGCTACTATCTCAGAGTCAAGTCCATATTTAGTGCTAAACTTTTGAAAAGCATTGGTATCCATAAAAGATTTAACACAATCATACTTAAGTTTAATACCTGACACTTTACCTTTGTCGAGTTCCCAATCTTCAGAGTTGCGTTTAATTATTTCCAAAAGATCCCACCGGAATTCAATAGTCTTCTTCATAAAAGAACCAGCACAAGAAGTGTCAAGCATGGTTTGGTCATTACGAGAAAGCCGAGCATAAAAATCCAGGACAATAATTTCTCTTGAGGGCTCATGATTGGGGCATGAATATAACATTGACTTAAGCCTCCCCCAAGCTAGAGCGATACTTTCTCATTCACGAGGCCAAAAATTATATATATAATTCCGATCACGATGAACTAGATGCATAGGATAATTTTTTGATGGAACTCCAATTTCAAACGATTCCAATTCCAAGATCCAATATCATCGCATAGCCTATACCATGCCAATGCTCTTCCCTTCAAAGATAAAGGGAAAACATTTTTCATAACTTCATCCCTGGGTAAACTTGCAAGCTTAAACAATCCACAAATTTGTTCTACATATATCAAGTTCATATCAGGATGTTCGGTTCCATCTCCTGCATAAGGATTAGCTAGCAGTTGTTCTATCATACCCGAAGGAATTTTATATTCAATATTTTCAGTAGGTGCAGTAGGTTGAGGGGTAGATAATTGTGGTTCCGGACGAGGTGAAGATACCCCGAACAAACCCCTCAAAGGATTGTTTTCCATAGCAACAAGTGACAATAAATTTCAGCACACTATATAAATGTTTCCTTACCAAATTCCACTTACCAAAGGCGCTTCACTCCCCGGCAACGGTGCCAGAAAATAGCCCTGATGACCCACAAGTATAGGGGATCAATTGTGGCTCTTTTCAGTAAGTAAGAGTGTCGAACCCAATGAGGAGCAGAAGGAAATGACAAGTGGTTCTCAGCAAGGTAATGTCTGCAAGTGCTGAAATTGTAAGTAGCGGAGTAGTTTGATAGCAAGATAATTTGTAATGAGCAAGTAACGATAGTAGTAACAGCAGTGCAGCAAGGTAGCCCAATCCTTTTGAGGCAAAGGACAGGCCAAAACGGTCTCTTATGATAAGCAAAGCGTTCTTGAGGGTACAGGGGAATTTCATCTAGTCACTTTCACCATGTTGGTTTGATTTGTGTTCACTACTTTGATATTTTGATATGTGTGTGGACCGGTGCTTAGGTGCTGTTATTACTTGAACAAACCTCCTACTTATGATTAACCCTCCCGCAAGCATCCACAACTACAACAAAAGTATTAAGAATAAATTCTAACCATAGCATTAAACTTTTGGATCCAATCGGCCCCTTACGGAATAGCGCATAAACTGGGGTTTAAGCTTCTGTCACTCTCTCAACCCATCATCTAATTGCTAATCCACAATGCATTCCCTTAGGCCCAAATATGGTGATGTGTCATGTAGTCGACATTCACATGACACCACTAAGGGAATCACAACATACATACTATCAAAATATCAAACACATATCAAGTTCACATGATTACGTGCAACATGATTTCTCCCGTGACCTCAAGAACAAAAGTAACTACTCACAAATGATAAACATGCTCATGATCAAAGGAGTATTAAATAGCATATTGGATCTGCATATATAATCTTCTGCCAAATAAACCATATAGTAATCAACTACAAGATGTAATCAAGACTACTAGTCACCCACAAGCACCAATCTATAGTTCTGGTAACAAGATTGAACATAAGAGATGAAGTAGGGTTTGAGACGTGATGGTGCTGTTGAAGATGTTGATGGAGATTGCCCTCCCCAAGATGGGAGAGTTGTTGGTGATGATGATGACGATGATTTCCCCCTCCGGGAGAAGTTCCCTGGCAGAATCGCTCCGCCGGAGGGCAAAAGTGCTCCTGCCCAAGTTCCGCCTCGAGGTGGCGGCGCTCTGTCCTGAAAGTCCTCTTCTTTTTTTAAGGTCAAAATTACCTATATACCAGAAGATGGGCACCGGAGGTGGGCCTGGGTGAGCACAACCCACCAGGGCGCGCATGGGCTCCTTGGCGCACCCAGGTGGGTTGTGCCCACCTGGTGGGCCCCTCTGGTAGTTATTTGCTCCAATAATTCTCATATATTCCATAAAAAATCCTCGTGAAGTTTCAGCTCATTTCGAGTTGTGCAGAATAGGTAGCCTGATGTAGCTTTTTCAGATCCAGATATTCAGCTGCCGGAATTCTCCCTCTTTGTGTATACCTTGCATATGATGAGAGAAAAGACATTAGAATTACTCCAAAAAGCATTATTATGGATAAAAACATTGTAAATAACAGTAAGAAAACATGATGCAAAATGGACGTATCAGAACACGTGTCTTATTCACAAGTATAATGTGTAAAGTAAGTAGATGGAATTCAACAAAATTAGAAGCAATAGAAGCTAGACATCATACATAACATGCAACCACATATAATGATTGCCAAGTTAGAGGGAGCACCTGTGATGGTGCACTAGGGGAGACGTGCTCATCATCAACACAACTACGTTGAGTGTCTATGCATGTGTTGTCTTGCAAATCATCTTGGGGATGGCGGAGTAGAATCTGTAGAGGCCCTCCGGTTGGAATGAGAACCTTTATCCACTGCCTTGCTAATTTCCTTCAGCTTTACTGATTTTGAATTGTCAAGTAGAACGACAAGAAAAAGCAATAAAATTCACTCTTCAGAACTCATTCATGCATGATACCAACAATCACTACCTTGATGTAAGGCAAATACATGATAGGACGATGGAATATGTATGAAAAACAGGACGACAGGGCATATTCACAAGTATTTGCGTAAACTAAGCATAAGTAATTTAATCAAATTACAAGCAATATAAGTGAGACACCGTATGCAACATGCGAGACAATATCACACTGCCAAGCGAGAGAAAGCACACAGGATGCGGTTTTAGGAAGACCGCCATCGATCCTGCCTTATTTTTTCCTTCTTATTTCTTAATTGTATTGCCTTGTCAAGTCAAACCCACAAGAAAAATGAATAAAAATTCGCTTTTCAGAACTCATTGATGCAGGATGTTGACGAGCACTACTTTAATGTAAGGCGACAACATGATAGGACGATTGAATGTGTAAGAAAAAAGGACATCATTGCATATTCACAGCTATGATGTGTAAACTAAGCAGAAGGCATTACAAAAAATTAGAAGCAATGAAAGCTAGACACCGTATGAAAGATGCAACGAATATCACTCTACCAATGTAAAAATGTCTCGTCATAAGTGCCATTTCTACAAATTAGAAGTAGTACAAGCTAGAAAAGAATGCGAGATGTAACCTATATCACACTCCCAAGTCAAACGTGTCTTATGATAAGTGATCGTTGCAGGTTACAAAACAGTAGTACTTTGATGTAAGAACATGGTGTGATAGACAGATATTTTATGTTCTAGAAACAGGAACACGTGTCTTATTCACAAGTATAATGTGGAAAGTAAGCAGATGGAATTCAACAAAATTAGAAGCAATACAAGCTAGAAATCATACATAACATGCAACCACATATAACAATGCCAAGTTAGAGGGAGCACCTGTGATCGTGCACTACGGGAGACGTGCTCACCATCAACACAGCTACGTTGAGTGTCTATGCATGTGTTGTCTTGCAAATCTTCTTGGGGGGGGGGTGGCGGAGTAGAATCTGTAGAGGCCCTCCGTTTGGAAAGAGCACCTTTATCCACTGCCTTGCTAATTTCCTTCTGCTTTATTGATTTTGAATTGTCAAGTAAAACCGACAAGAAAAATCAATAAAATTCACACTTCAGAACTCATTCATGCATGATACTAACAATCACTAACTTGATGTAAGGCAAACACATGATACGAGGATGGAATATGTATGAATAATAGGACGACATGCCATATTCACAAGTATTAGTGTAAACTAAGAAGAAGTAATTTAATCAAATTACAAGCAATACAAGTGAGACACCGTATACAACATGCAAGACAATATCACGCTGCCAAGCTAGAGAAAGCACCTGGGATGCCAGTTTCGCCGGAAGACCGCCATCAGTCACTGCCTTATTTTTTCCTTCCTACTTCTTAATTGTATTGCCTTGTCAAGTCAAACCCACAAGAAAAATGAATAAAAACTCGCTTTTCAGAACTCATTGATGTAGGATGCCGACGAGCACAACTTTAATGTAAGGCGACCGCATGATATGATGATTGAATGTGTAAGAAAAAGGACAACATTGCATATTCACAGCTATGATGTGTAAACTAAGCAGAAGGCATTTCAACAAATTAGAAGCAATGAAAGCTAGACACCATATGAAAGATGCAACGAATATCACTCTACCAAGTTAAAACTGTCTCGTCATAAGTGCCATTTCAACAAATTAGAAGTAGTACATGCTAGAAAAGAATGCGAGATGTAACATATATCACACTCCCAAGTCAAATGTGTCTTATGATAAGTGATTGTTGCAGGTTACACAACAGTAGTACTTTGATGTAAGAACATGGTGTGATAGACAAATATTGTATGTTCTAGAAACAGGAACACGTGTCTTATTCACAAGTATAATGTGTAAAATGGCGAGATGAAATTCGACAAATTAGAAGCAATACAAGCTAGACCTCATACATAGCATGCAACCTCATATAACAGTGCCAAGTTAGAGGGAGCACCTGTGATGGTGCACTAGGGGAGACGTGCTCATCATCAACACACCTATGTTGAGTGTCTATGCATGTGTTGTCTTGCAAATCTTCTTGGGGGGGGGGGGGGGTGGCGGAGTAGAATCTGTAGAGGCCCTCCGTTTGGAAGGAGCACCTTTATCCACTGCCTTGCTAATTTCCTTCTGCTTTATTGATTTTGAATTGTCAAGTAAAACCGACAAGAAAAATCAATAAAATTCACTCTTCAGAACTCACTCGTGCATGATACTGATAATTACTACTTTGATGTAAAGCAAACACATGATACTAGGTTGGAATTTGTATGAAAAACAGGATGGCATGGCATATTCACAACTATTTTTGTAAACTAAGCAGAAGCCATTTCAAGAAACAAGAAGCAATGCAAGCTAGACACCACATGAAAGATGCAACCAATATGACTCTGCCAAGTTAAAAGCGTCCCATCATAAATGGTGTTTCAACAAATTAGAACCTGCGCATGCTATATATCATATGAAAGATGCAGCTAATATCACACTACATATACTAAAGGTGTCTCGTCATATTGATTGATGCGGGATAAAAAACAATAGTTTTATGTAAGGGCATGCTTAATAGACGGATGTAGTATGTACTAAAAATAGGAAGGCATGTCACATTAACAGGTATAATGTATAAACTAAGCAGAATAGCAAATGCAATTTAACCAGATTGTAAGAATTACCATCTAGACACCATATGCAACATGCAACCTGTCGGATTCTGGGTTCCGGCAAACCCTTGAGGTTCGAACGCTGGGGTGCGCTCGAAGATCTCTCTCTCTCTCTCTCTCTCTCTCTCTCTAGCTCGCTCTCGCAACGAGGCTTAACTCGACAAAACCAAAGAACAAGAGACACGAGGGTTTATACTGGTCCGGGCCACCGTTGTGGTGTAATGCCCTACTCAAGTGTGGTGTGGTGGATTGCCTCATAGGCTGATGATGAACAGTACAAGGGATGAACAGCCTCCTGAGGAGAGGTGTTCTTGAGCTCGGTGAGCTTGTATGGTGGCCTTGGTGGAGTAGATCCAGTCCAAGATGTGATGCTTCCTGTGCTGGTGGCTAGTCGTATTTATAGAGGCCCGGGTCCTCTTCCCAAATATTAGGCGGGTAGGGATCCCACAACGGCCATTTCGAAGGGGGACAACTAGTACAAGTTATCCTGACAAAAGGTGGTCTTCGCCTGCCAAAGGCTCTGGTGGTGACGCCGTCGTGGGCTCCGCGGTGACCTCCGTCCTACTGTCCTGCTGGTCTTGGTCTCGTTGCACGAATATGGAAACTTTTGCCTGATGCATCGGGACTCCTCGCCTACGCTTGCCCCTTTAGCACCAAAGAGGCAACGAGTACTCTACGCCCGCTGGCGCCTGCCTGGCCTTGGTCGTCATGGCTCACGTCACGCGAACCTCGCGAGGTACCCCTTGCATAGATATCTCCGCTCCTCGGGAGCCAGCATAGGGAGGGCGCCCCTGAGGAGGTCTTGCGTTGTCCGCCTCGCGAGGCTTGGCCCCTCGCGAGGGTCTTGAGTAGTTGTTGATGAAGATGGGCCGTACCAGGCCGCTGATGAGCCACGCCCTGGGCCGCAGGTAGGCACGTCTGGTACCCCCGTTCCCAGGACGCCGACAGTAGCCCCGGGCCCAAGGTGCGCTCGTACTTGGCTTCGAGGTGAAGCCAACGGTCAAGTGTGGAGCGCCTCGGGCCCCAATAGCCTGCGGCCTTGATTGACGCGTGGTGATTGACAGGATGTGGGCGTCTCCGCTTCCCCACGCTGCCTCGACAACTGCCCGACTTGACGAGTCCCTGCTTCATGCGAAAAAACCATCATTACCTGCGACCATGGAGGCCGGCGGTTGGCCTCCCTTGGGCTATAAATGAGGAGAGGGGTAGAGGCCCCGCCATTCATCTCTTCCTCCATTCCGCCCGCTTCTTCTTCTTCCTCCTTGCCGCGACACTCATGGCGCCGATACGGAGGTTCTCTGCTGCTGAAAAGGGGAAGGCTCCCCGTGAAGAGCCGGAGCCACTCCCACCGAAGAAGAGGCTGGCCCGCTCTCGCGATGTCGTCGTGGGGCCGGAGGTGATGAGGCCTTGGCATGAACGGCCTCCCCCCGGCTACCCGCTGCCTTTGCACGCCCAGGTAGAGGGCTCCGGAGGAGGAGTCAGCAATCAGCGCCGATCGCGCCGTGGCCATGCCGCGGCAGTGCGTGTTGCCGCCCCGAGAACCCACGCCGAGGGCTCCTGGCGTGAACTTGTGGTGTGGGCGGCAATGCCACCGCGCTCTTGGATCCGTTTCCCGCAGTTCTTCTCCGCAGAGATGCCGCCGAGGGGGGCGCTCGAGCTGTGGCTGCAGCATGCCGAGTGCGACGCCCCGACGACTGGGGCGGAGGTTGAGGTCGTCTCCCCGGGCAAGATCTTCATGGCCCGCGGATGGGGCGAGGTCGCCCGAACTTGCCGTGCGGAGGGCACCCTCACCATCCACTTTGAATACGATGGTGCCTGCACGATGTTCTTTAAGGTCTTCGACGAGGAGGGCCGCCGCCTGGAGTGCTGCCCTAGAGGGGGCCGTCGGGATGGCACTACAGCGGGAGCAGGGCCCGCCACTGGCTTCGCCGACAGCTCCTCTAACAGCAGCGACGACGCTTGGGAGTCCAACGACTCTCCCGAGCCCTATGAGACTCCGGAGACGAGCGACGATAGCTACGTGCCACCGAGCTCTCACCGTGCCCGGAGCGCAGCAGCAGCGTCCGCCCGTCGCTGCCGTTGACTTGGATGGGGTTGGCGCCAGCCCCCCCGTGGCCCACTGTTGATGATGGCATCAGCGGCGATGCTGGTAGGCAGGGCTCCTAGAAACCTTCTCCCTTTGTTCCCTGCGAGGAATCGAGATGAACCCCATGGGGGCATGTAAAGGATCTGTAGTGCCTTTTGTTAATATTATCCTTATTATGAAGATCTACGACTACGTGTCTTGCTTTGGCTTAGCCCCTCCTTTCCCAGCTTCACGGTAGCTTGGTGCTCTACACCGACAGGTCCCGATCCCCAGGCAGGCTGCAGCCGTCGCTGGTATGCCAGGTTGCGATGCCGTGGTCAAGGCCAGGAGGTGAGTGGCCCGAGGTCTAGTAAGAGCTCCTGAGGCGCGATGCTCAAAAGGTCCCCTTTAGCGTGATAGCAACTACCTGATGGCAGGAAAGGAAGGCGGCGTCGCCGTAGCAAGGCTGCAAGAGATGGGAATCCTGTGTCACAGCGCTTGGCTGATCCGAGTGTGAGACTTATCTTAGCGGTCCAGAGTCGATCCCTTGTGCAGCGCCAGATTCGCGCGTCAATGGCCATAGTGTAGTCGGGTTAGGACCGCACGAGCCTCCCTCTCTTTTTCACGCTCTTCTGTGTGCTCTACGTCCTAGGGTCCCGAACCTCGAGCGAGCTCAGCCACCATTGGTATACCAGGTAGCGATGCCATGGTCAAGGCCAGGGGGTGAAGGCTGGAGAGCCAGTAAGAGCTCCTGAGTCGCGATGCTCTGGAGCCCCCCCTTTAACGCGCAAGCGAATTACGTGAAAGAAGAAGAAGGAGCCTGCGGTGCCGCACGCCATCAGCCTCCAGAGGTTCCTGTAGGTTAGCGCGGGGAGGGATACAGATTCCAACCGCGCTTGCCGGTCTTCCACTAGTCGTTCCGCAGGAAGATGAAGGCACTGAGGGCTGGTGAGGTGATGTGCACGGGGCGTGCCGCGAGCCAGAGCTCGACTGCTCAGATTTGTCAACGTTGCAGGGACGGACCCGAGCACAAGCGCCGTGCCAGCATGAGTAGCCCCCGTTGCGGGATGAGCAGGGGGCCGATCGGCTTTGCGTGAGGCCGATATGGGTAATAATCAAGTAGGTGATAACCATGAGATGACTTAAGAAAAGAGGTGGGTTAGCTTAGATAGATGCAAGAACGATTCATGCCACTTGGACGGACCCGAGCGGCCTGGGGAAGATGCGGCCCAAGGGGCGCTCCCGGCAGAGTAAGCTAAAGATGCAAAAGGATAAACGTTGCAGGGATAGACCCGTGCGACTTGGAGATAATGCTGCTCGAGGGGAGCCCCCAACTGAATGAACTGGAAAGAGTCACCTGATACTGTAGCTGGAGCAATGTTGGAGTAGCCGAAGATGCATGTTGAAGAGTTGCTCCTCACGAGCCGCCAGGGTCCTGAGCCTCAGGAGGCTCCACCGACCTAGGTGGCTCCTGGAGAACCGTCGCGATCTCCTCCAGGACGGCGTGATGTCTGGCCTCCTGAGCCGCCAGGATGCTCTGCAGGTGGCGCTGGAAGGTGACAGCCGCGTTCGGCAAGCCGAATGGCATGCGGACATAGCTGTGAGGTGGTCCCTCGCACTGTCCCACGCGTGAAGGCCAGAAACATCCTTGAGACGCGGCCCTGTTGAGCCCTGGAATGTCGACGCAGACGCGCAACCCACCATCCTCGCCAGGATGGGGAGCTGCGCCGGGTGGTGGGCGGCGGTCGCCGCGTATGGTCCTTGCTTCCTGAAGCTCTTGGATCGCCTTGGTGATGAACTCCTGAGCACTAGGCGCTCCTTGCCTTGTGCCCTCTTGAGGGAATCGTGCGGCGAAGCACGCCTCCACGTGCTGCCCGGGTGCCTCCCTCGTGACATTGGCTAGGTCTGAGGCCCTCCAGAAGAGAGCCCCCGAGCCCAGCCTGAGGAGGGCGCCGGATGCGCCTTCCTATGCAAGGGAGGGAGGCGCCCCAACCGCGGGCGCATATCCTGAGGTGGTGCCGCTGGAGACGCCACTCTCATGAGGTCCTGGATGGAACAACTGCTTATTCTTCTTGGGGATGGCCTCAGGAGGGTACACGATGCCTTCGTAGTCCGGGTTTTCGACTACTGCTGCCTGGTAGGCGCGCTCGAGGGAGCATACCGCATCTCTTTCTTCACATGGGACCATGATGATGCCGCCGCTCCTTGGCATCTTCAGGACGTTGTAGCCATGGTGGGTCACTGCCATAAACTTTGCAGAGGCTAGATACCCAAGGATGGCGTTGTACGGTAGGCGGATGTGGGCGACGTTGAAGTCGATAGCTCGGTGCGGTAGTTGTCACGCTGGCCGAAGGTGACAGGGAGGCGGACTTGTCCTTTCGGGGTGGTGGAGCCGTCGGTCACTCCTGAGAAGGGCTTGGTAGGCTGCAACTGATCGTATGGCACTTCAAGGTTGTCCAATGTCTTGACGAACAGGACACTGAGCCCTGTGCCGCCATCGATGAGGGTCTTGGTGACTTGGACGTTGCTGATGACGGGAAAGCAGAGCATCGGGAGGGCGCCGACTGTTGCCGCGCACTTCAGCTGGTCTGATGAGCTGAAGGTGATGGCGCACTTGGACCACCTGAGCGGGCGCGCGGCCTCGAGCCTGGGGAGGGCCGCATTCACCTCACGAGCAAATTGCTTGAAGATACGCTGAGAGGCTGGGGCTTGGGCGCCAGCCAAGATGCAAGCGATGGCGCGAGGCTCTTGGAAGCCCCCAACCCCCTCATCCTGATGATGGTCGTCGTTCCTCCTTGACGGTGCCGGCAGCGGAGGGAGTCTGGCGTTTCCCTGAGGGCGGTCCTCACGGGGCTGGTCGCGCCACTCTTCGCGGGGCCGCGGTCGTCCCAGCGTCCCCCACTTCGTCCTCCTCCTCGATTGTAGCGCCGGTCGTTGTGCTCGGGGCATCGACCGAAGCGCACATCACGGATTGCCCTGAGCTCCTGACAGTCGCTGGTGTTATGGATGTGGACGTTGTGGAAGGCACAGAACGGGTGGTTGGTCCTGGACGACCCGGGGTGGTCGCGGCCGCGCTTCATCTCTGGCTCTGTGTAGGACCTTCAAGTATGTCTAGAGGGGGTGTGATTAGACTACTTGACCAATGAAAAACTTAGCCTTTTCCCTGTTTTAGAGTTTGGCAGATTTTAGCTATCTTAGGACAAGTCAAGCAATCATCTCACAATTCAAGCAAGCATGCAAAGAGTATATTGGCAGCGGAAATTAAAGCATGCAACTTGCAAGAAAGTAAAGGGAAGGGTTTGGAGGATTCAAACGCAATTGGACACACGGATGTTTTTGGCGTGGTTCCGATAAGTGGAGCTATCGTACCTCCACGTTGATGGAGACTTCAACCCACAAAGGGTAACGGTTTAGCGAGTCCACGAAGGGCTCCACCCACGAAGGGTCCACGAAGTAGCAACCTTGTCTATCCCACCATGGCCGTCGCCCACGAAGGACTTGCCACACTAGCGGTAGATCTTCACGAAGTAGGCGATCTCCTTGCCCTTACAAACTCCTTGGTTCAACTCCACAATCTTGTGGGAGGATCCCAAGTGACACCTAGCCAATCTAGGAGACACCACTCTCCAAGAAGTAACAAATGGTGTGTTGATGATGAACTCCTTGATCTTGTGCTTCAAATGATAGTCTCCCAACACTCAACTCTCTCTCATAGGATTTGGATCTGGTGGAAAGAAGATTTGAGTGGAAAGCAACTTGGGGAAGGCTAGAGATCAAGATTCATATGGTAGGAATGGAATATCTTGGTCTCCACACATGAGTAGGTGGTTATCTCTCAGAAATGGTAAGTTGGAAGTGTAGGTTTGTTCTGATGGCTCTCTCCACAAATGAAGAGGAGGTGGAGGGGTATATATAGCCTCCACACAAAATCTAACCGTTACACACAATTTACCAAACTCGATGGGACCGATTCAACAGACTCGGTCAGACTGATTTAGTAAACCTAGTGACCGTTAGTGATTTTTGGTGGGACTGACTTGCATCTCGGTAGGACCGATATGGTTAGGGTTAGGGCATAATGTAATCTCGGTGAGACCGATTACACAAACTCGGTGAGACCGATTTTGGTAATTAGCTAACCAGAGAGTTGGTCAGGTAAACTCGGTGGGACCGATTTGCTCTTTCGGTGAGACCGAAACGTTACGAAAGGGAAACAGAGAGTTTACATTGCAATCTCGGTGGGACCGATCCGCTCTTTCGGTGAGACCAAAAAGTTACGAAAAGGAAACAGAGAGATTACAATCCCATCTCGGTGAGACCGAGATCCCTATCGGTAGAACCGATTTGCCTAGGGTTTGTGGCAGTGGCTATGACATATGGAATCGGTGGCGCCGGACAGGAAGAATCGGTGAGACTGATTTTGGCTTTAGGTTTAGGTCATATGTGGATGTGAGGAAGTAGCTGAGGGTTTTGGAGCATATCACTAAGCACATGAAGCAAGAGGCTCATTAAGCAACACCTCATCCCTCCTTGATAGTATTGGATTTTCCTATAGACTCAATGTGATCTTGAATCACTAAAATATAAAATGAAGAGTCTTGAGCTTTTGAGCTTGAGCCAATCCTTTGTCCTTAGCATTTTGAGGGATCCACTTTCATCATCCATGCCATGCCATTCATTGAGCTTTCCTGAAATGTTCATCTTGGAATAGCATTAGCTCAATGAGCTATATGTTGTTATGAATTACCAAAACCACCTAGGGATAGTTGCACTTTCAATCTCCCCCTTTTTGGTAATTGATGACAACATATAGATCAAAGCTTCAACAAATGATAATAAGATTGAAAAACATCGTCGCTTTGAGAAGTATGTGATAAGCAAGAGCTCCCCCTAAATTTGTGCATAGTTTACGATTTTCTTTGGACTGCAAATGCACAAGGAATTAGGCTCATGGGTTACTCTTCCATGTCACATACATCTTGGTGGAAGCGCTCAAAATGATAAAGATTGAATACATGCACTCATCACGAAGCAAAGTGAATGATCACATAGGATAGATAAGATAATATCATCAAACATGCATAAGTGTAGCTTATGATCAAACACATGATCATCAATGTCTCACAAACATAGTATATCAAGCAAACAAAAGCAAACAAGTTTGAAAACCACCAAATCAAGAGAGAACAAAAGCAACACTCTCTCTCTCAAGCCTATGATCTATACATTTTTCTCCCCTTTGGCAACAAGTTACCAAAAGTTCATAGAAAATGCATAGTGCTAGATTGACTCTCGTGCTTGATCTTTAGGTGGTGGAGTTCGGATAACGCCGAGGGCCAGCTTCAGCTTGAAGTAGATGGAGCTGGAGCTGATGTAGGTGGTGGAGCTGGTGGCACCGAGGCTGTAGCTGGTGCAGAAAGTGGCTCTCGTGTCGAGGAATCGCAATGAGATGACCTCTGGGCTCTAGGCACTCTGGCAAATGCATCGATTGTTGTTTTGCCCTTCCTCTCCTGCATGTCATCTTGTAGTTGCTCCACAGTGATGAATCTCGATTACTTTCACATCTAAGTCATAGAACTTTTGTTCTATGATTCTTTCCAAGCTCTCCTGATTTTGAGTGAGGGTGGCCAATCCATTCTCAATCCTCAGTGTTGATGCTATTAAGTATCCGAGCTGCTCCTGCTTGTTCTTCAAGAAATACTCAGATGCCTCCTCTTGAGTTGGCATCCTGGCAGCCTTCTCCTTCCTTGCCTTCTCCTTCTTCTCTTGTGCTTGAACCGGCGATGGATCATTCTCATTCATGACAACCTCATTGTCCTCAAAGTCTGGATAAATTGGAAAATGTTCTTTATCCAATAGATATTTGCTGTGCCCATCTTTGAGTTAATCAACTCTTGGATCCGAGGGCATATCCACAACTTCTTTTACAGTCATTGCAGTCCTCTTAATTGGTTTCAACCATAAGGCTCATGACTTTGAATTTCTGTGGCACATCAAACAAATGCAACATGTTGATTGCATGCCCTCTAATCATGTTGTGGTCACCAGACTTTGGCGATGAGAGTGTGCCTTAAGATGCAGTTGATAGTTGGCAGCCCCAGCGATGAAGGAAGTGGACTGATCCAAACTCATGTGTCTCAATGGCTGTGTCTCGGATCTCCTTGTACATGTGTGCCATGGAATTGTGGTCCATTTTCTTCTTGGCATATACATCAAGGTCATCTTCATTATCCTTTGGCATTTATCAGCTTTGCCCTCCTCAACAGTTGGCTGGTACCTTGTACCTTGAGACATCCACACTATCACGCCATCTGGATAAAAAGTGTGCTGTGGAGTAGAACTGCATGATAAGTTCATCGTTCCAGTTGGTGAGCTTTTTGCCCAACAAAGTCTGCAACTCCAACAACAACAAAACTGTCTTGCACTCCAGGATAGTGCTCTACATTTTCTTTCATGTAGGTCCAGTCGACCCACCTCATATCACACACTATGGGCTTCTTATCCAGCAGGATAGTCTCATAAAAGTCCTATTGTTCCTTGGTGTGGAACCTGTAGTCCACATCAGTTCTTATCCTTGAGGCATATGGATCTGTCATCCTCCATAGCCTCAACCCATTGTCTCTTCTGATCTTCATATCCTCAGCCACAGGATGGGCATCATTGTGGTCTGGTATCTTGGGCTTGAGCTTCCTCAGAACTTGTCCTTCTTCATCTTCTTCATCAGCAACCTCGTGCCTTTGGGGCCTTGTTCTTCTCAGCTTCTTGGAATACTCCCTGGTATTCCTCTTTGGTGCAGACTTGGCCTTGGGGGCAGCTTTGGGTGCTTCCTTGGGCTTAGATGTGGCAGCCCCTAATCTTATAGCATCACCCATAAGCTTGGGTGCCTTTGGTCCTGGTGCAGCTGTCTCTTCTTCCTCTTCCATCATGGAAGGCTTCCCAATAACTCATTTGTGGTCTTGTTGATCCTCTCTTTCCTTTTCTTCCCTTGAAGAAATTGGCTCTTTGGAATCAGGCTTTTCAGGAATTTGAGTTGATGCTCTGACTTTTGGCATAGGTGTCCTCTTGGCAGGAACCTTCTTATTGAGTCCAGGCTTTGTGCTATGTGCTGAGCCATACTCCTTTTTGAGCACAACCTTCTTGGAGGTTGCTTCATCCTCTTCTGCCATATAATCCTCATCTTCAGAATCTGAGGTTTTCTTCTTCCTTTGCACTGGTGGCAGCTTTAGGCAAATTGCTTGGGGTGCTCCTGCTGCCTTCATCTGAAGAGCTGGAGGGACTAGTGCCCTCACTCATGTTCACTGTTCCTCGACACATTACGACTATCACTCAGTGCGACATCTTTGTTGCTGACACTGTGAAGAGTTATAGATGAGGTAGAGTGGATGAGCATCACAAAATGCAGAGATTTTTGCAAAAGAATGACTCGAAAATTCAGTTTTAGTTTTCCACAGAAAGCATTTCGGATCAACCGATTTTCAAACTCGGTGATACCGAAGCAGTTTTGGAACCTAAACTGATGAACTCGATTGGACCGAGTCACAGTTCGGTGGCACCGAGACTGCTAGGGTTTCACAAAGTCCTAAAACCGGTCTCACCGATTAGCAATTCTCGGTCAGACCGAGTCTCACTAGTGCAATGGCATAAGCCAAATCGGTGGGACCGAGTTTTTCAACTCGGTGGGTCCGAGATGGTTTCGGCGGAAACCTAACCCTAAATTTTCGAATCAAAACTATTCTAAGGATTGCATTGATTGGATAGGAGTGTTCCAATCGTGGCAAGAATCAATAAGAACACAATGTGTTGAGAATCGGACGAGGAAAGCATTGTGATCGAGTCCATACCCTAGTTCGGCAGAGACTCGCTACAGCGGCAACGGCGGGGTTGAATTCCGTTGACGACGGCGGATACCAGCGACAGGAGGCGGCTGGCGACGAGGAGACGATCCGGAGACCACGGAGGCAGAGCGAGCTATTGCTGAGCGAAGAGGGTCGAGAAATTTCAAATTTTGCCCGTGACTATATATAGCCCGACCACAGCCGGTGTGACCGGTGGAACAACTCGATTGGCACCGAGATGCAAAAGCGTATGCAGTTATTGCAACTCGGTGTGACCGAAGAGTTCAAATCGGTTGCACCGAGATTGAAAACTTAGATCGACTAAGTGATCTCGGTAAGACCGAAATGGAGGAATCGGTCAGACCGAGAATCACAAAGAAGTTTTGGAAGTTTAAGTCTATGACAAATCGGGGACTCTGAGTGCTCCTCACACAGAGTGGTTCGAATCTGACTTGATCAATTTTTGTGATGTAGCATGAATAGTGTTTGAGACGAGAAAAGCATAGATAGCTAGAGAAAGTTCTTAGGCATTCTTGTCCATCCACTTGGCCAAAAGAAGAAAGAACCGAACAATCAAAACAACAAGTGGATTTCCTCGAATGAGTAAATATGCAACCAACATGCTCACACAATAAGATGACAAATAAAATATGTGACAAAGCATGCACAACCAATTCTAGCATCTATCAAACAATTTGCGATGACTAGGTCATCTATATATGAGTATATTGACTTAGGAGTCAAATGATAGACATTTGATCATAGGTCATACTCATCGTTTAAGCTCAAGTGGGGTTACCACTTTTACATAAAGCAGTTATGTGTTCACATCATTAGAGTTGCTTTGACTCAATTCTTAGAGTTAAGCTCCCCCTCGATGTGAGATCCCCTTAGAGGGATGAACTAACCTTGGGTTTTGTCGATGATGACTTCATGTAGGTGTTGAAGATGTGGATGCTCAATGTTGATGTAGATCTTTTTGGAGCAATCCTTTGGAGTGAGTTGCACTTTCAATACCTACATGGGTTAGTCCCACAAGGAACAAACAAGTATATCCATAGACATAGAATGATGCACACACAAAATGATGTCCATGAAATAATTAGGTTACCTTGTCCCTTGCCTTACCAACATGAGGGTTTTTGACTCCTTGAACTAGTGCAAGATATGGAAGTTGATTGCACTTGTCCTTGCCGTAATGATATGAGTGAAATATGTTGGCGGAGTCACCCTCAAGAACTCTCTAGTTCTTCTTCTTATGGATCCACATCATCTTGATGGGAATCCTTGGAGTTGTAGTTGTACTTGATGAGGTAGAACTTGACGTAGTCTTGGGAATCCACTTGACCTAGACCTTAGTTGCTTTTTCAAATGCATCAATCTCTTCTTCAAGCTTGTCTTTGCCTTTGTTATTGTGGTCTTGTGGTGGAAGATCATCTTGTGCTTGTGTTCCCTTGAAGGAAGTAGGATCATACTTCTCTTGTTGATGTACAAACTTCGTCTTGGGGTATTGATCTTCTTCCCACTCAAATCCATTAGCATTGAACTTTCGTTCAAAAACAACACCTTGATTCTTCCGGTGCCTTCCTTGCCTGCGTACAATTTCCTCGAATTGCTTACTCCCGGCAAGGCTCTTGTATACACCTTTCTCTATAATTCCCTTCAATAAGCTATTTTCTTGCTCAAGTGTAACTTGGCTAAGAGAATCATTTGTGGATTCAAGAGAACTACTAGAAGCAACAATATTGGATTTAAAATTATTATTGTTACTACTAGAGGAAGAATCTTTCTTGTTCTTGTTACTAGACTTGACTTGAGGCATGTAAGTGGATAAGAGTAAACGCTTGGCAATGTAAGAAGAACTTTTCTTACGGAGATCATCATTGATTGCTTTTAAGAACTCATGCTGTTGCTCAAGATTGAGATTTTCAAAGCATAACTTCTCATGAGCCCTTAAAAGTTCTCGATGATCTTCAAAGATAGTTTCATGAGCTAACTTAAGAGTGTTTAGTTCTTTAGTTAGACGCTCAATTTTCTCCTTATCATTGTCATTCGTTTCAACTCGATTAGCATGATTAATTGACGTTTCATCATAGTATTCATCACTAGAGTTGTCAACAAGTAAATCATCATCACCTAGCAAGTCATCTTCGTCAACATCAAAATCAACATACTCGGGGTGTGTTACCTTAGGACCTTTGTCCATGAAGCATCTACCAATTCCTTCATTTGGTGATTCAAATATGTCGTAGGAGTTGATTGACACAAGTGCTAGTCTGGAAACACCTTCATCTTGAGTATGTTCGGAGTCGGAGTGATAGCTTCTCTCGGAGTGATGGTCGGAGTCGGAGCCGGATACCCATTCACCAACATGAGCTTCATGTCTTCGTTTTGTGTAGCTCTTTGATGACTTGTCCTTCCTTTCCGAATCCTTGCTTCTCCGTGATGGTCTTCGTTCAAAACGATCATCTCTACTCCTCCTCTCACTTGGTGGTGATTCTTCTCTTCTACTTCTTCTTTTTGGAGAGTCTTCTCTTCTTTTGTAGGGTGTCGTACACTCATTGGAATAGTGTCCGGGTCTCCCACAATTGTAGAAATTTCGCTCTCGACTAGAAGATCTTTTGTCATTGTAAGACCTTGACTTGGAGCTTCTTTCTTTGCTTCTACTCTTGTAGAATTTGTTGAAGTTCTTCACCATTAAGCTCAATTCTTCATTGAAGGTGTGTTTCTCACTCGATGATGTGGGGGCTTCACTTGAGACTTTGTAAGCACCACTTGACTTGTTGTGAAGTTCCTCCTTATCCTTAAGTGACATCTCATGAGCAACAATTCTTCCAATGACTTCCGTTGGCTTGAGATCTTTGTAGTTTGGCATCATTCGAATCAATGTGCGTATGGTATCATACTTTCCATCCAATGCTCTTAGGATCTTCTTGATGATGAATCTGTCAGTCATCTCTTCACTCCCTAAGCCGGCAATCTCATTTGTGATAAGTGCAAGCCTAGAGTACATTTCAGCGAGACCTTCACCATCCTTCATTTTTAACTTGTCAAGCTAACTTTGGAGCACATCCAACTTGGATTCCTTGACGGATTCGGTACCTTCATGCATATCAATCAAAGTATCCCAAATTTCCTTTGCATTCTCAAGACGGCTGATTTTGTTGAATTCTTGAGGCACAATCCGTTGAAGATGATATCACAAGCTTGAGCGTTGTATTGCAACATCTTCAATTCTTCCGCATTAGCTTCACGGTTCGGCTCTCTCCCATCAAAGAATTCACCTTGCAAGCCAATACAAATAATTGCCCAAACGATGGGGTTATGTCCGAGAATATGCATTTTCATCTTATGCTTCCAACTACCAAAATTAGTACCATCAAAGTAAGGACCTCTACGGTGATAATTTCCCTAGCTAGACGCCATACTCTCCTAGATAGCAAAACCAAGGCTATGACCACCAAAAGCTATGGAAATCAAAGCAAATGGAGACCAAAGCTCTGATACCACCTGTAGGACCTTGAAGTATGTCTAGAGGGGGGTGATTAGACTACTTGACCAATTAAAAACTTAGCCTTTTCCGGTTTAGAGTTTGGCAGATTTTAGCTATCTTAGGACAAGTCAAGCAATCATCTCACAATTCAAGCAAGCATGCAAAGAGTATATTGGCAGCGGAAATTAAAGCATGCAACTTGCAAGAAAGTAAAGGGAAGGGTTTGGAGGATTCAAACGCAATTGGAAACACGGATGTTTTTGGCGTGGTTCCGATAGGTGGAGCTATCGTACCTCCACGTTGATGGAGACTTCAACCCACGAAGGGTAGCAGTTCTTGTGAGTCCACGAAGGGCTCCACCCATGAAGGGTCCACGAAGTAGCAACCTTGTCTATCCAACCATGGCCGTCGCCCACAAAGGACTTGCCTCACTAGCGGTAGATCTTCATGAAGTAGGCGATCTCCTTGCCCTTACAAACTCCTTGGTTCAACTCCACAATCTTGTCGGAGGCTACCAAGTGACACCTAGCCAATCTAGGAGACACCACTCTCAAGAAGTAACAAATGGTGTGTTGATGATGAACTCCTTGCTCTTGTGCTTCAAATGATAGTCTCCCCAACACTCAACTCTCTCTCATAGGATTTGGATCTGGTGGAAAGAAGATTTGAGTGGAAAGCAACTTGGGGAAGGCTAGATATCAAGATTCATATGGTAGGAATGGAATATCTTGGTCTCAACACATGAGTAGGTGGTTCTCTCTCATAAATGGTAAGTTGGAAGTGTAGGTTTGTTCTGATGGCTCTATCCACGAATGAAGAGGAGGTGGATGGGTATATATAGCCTCCACACAAAATCTAACCGTTACACACAATTTACCAAACTCGGTGGGACCGATTTAGTAAACCTAGTGACCGTTAGTGATTCTCGGTGGGACTGACTTGCATCTCGGTAGGACCGATATGGTTACGGTTAGGGCATAACGTAATCTCGGTGAGACCGATTACACAAACTCGGTGAGACCGATTTTGGTAATGAGCTAACCAGAGAGTTGGTCAGGTAATCTCGGTGGGACCGATTTGCTCTTTTCGGTGAGACCGAAATGTTACAAATGGGAAACGGAGAGTTTACATTGCAATCTCGGTGGGACCGATCCGCTCTTTCAAAGTGAGACCGAAAAGTTACGAAAAGGAAAGAGAGATTACAGTCCCATCTCGGTGAGACCGAGATCCCTATCGGTAGAACCGATTTGCCTAGGGTTTGTGGCAGTGGCTATGACATATGGACGCGGTGGCGCCGGATAGGAAGAATCGGAGAGACCGATTTTGGCTTTAGGTTTAGGTCATATTTGGATGTGAGAAAGTAGCTGAGGGTTTTGTAGCATATCACTAAGCACATGAAGCAAGAGGCTCATTAAGCAACACCTCATCCTTGATAGTATCGGCTTTTCCTATAGACTCAATGTGATCTTGAATCACTAAAATATAAAATGAAGAGTCTTGAGCTTTTGAGCTTGAGCCAATCCTTTGTCCTTAGCCTTTTGAGGGATCCACTTTCATCATCCATGCCATGCCATTCATTGAGCTTTCCTGAAATGTTCATCTTGGAATAGCATTAGCTCAATGAGCTATATGTTGTTATGAATTACCAAAACCACCTAGGGATAGTTGCACTTTCACTCTACCGCGAGCACGGCAGCCCCCTTGCGCTTCATGTCCTTGACCTTGGCCTTCTTGTCCTCCTGGTCGGTAGCTGGGAGCTCGAGGAGGGAAAGGCGCCCTTCCTCAGCTCTTGCGCACTTGGTCGCCATGTTAAACATCTCCAGGGCCGTGCATAGCTCCTCGTGGATTGCGAGCTCTTCCTTCATCTTGACGCCGCGGACGCCATCGGAATACGCGGAGATGATGGCTTCGTCCGTCACCTTGGGGATCTTGGGGCCAACGTTGTTGAAGCGCTGGATGTACTTCTGCAGGGTTTCCCCTGGCTGCTGCTTGATGTGCCGCAAGTCACCCGCGGCCGGCGGGCGGTCAGGAGTGCCCTGGAAGTTGGCGATGAAACGCTCGCACATCTCGCCCCAGGAGGAGATCGATCCCGCTGGTAGGTTCAGGAGCCATGAGCGCGCGCCATCTTTGAGGGCCATAGGGAACCAATTAGCCATGACCTTCTCATCGCCGTTGGCCGCCTCGATGCTTAGCTCATAGAGCTGCAGGAACTCCGCGGGGTCGGGGGTGCTGTCGTAGCGCGGAGGCAGGTCCGGCTTGAACTTGTCGGGCTAGACGACGCTGCGCAGCTCGGGAGTGAAGGCATGGCAACCTGCTGTGGTCACTGGAGCCCGTCGGAGGCGGAGCCTGGTCTTGATATCCACGCGCCACCGCGGTAGGCGGCGCGTGGTCTTGGCGCTATGGTGCTGGGAGCGCAGGAGCATTTTCTTGCGGTCGAGGGACTTCTTGGCAGCTTCCTTCTTCATGCACGGGCGCCCGGCGTGGCGGGTCACGCGGCCGCGCGTCTTGGTGTGAGGGCAGCTCTTGATGCGGAGGTGGTGGAGGCGCTCCGTGGGCGACGTCGCCTGCTGCTGGAGGTGGTCGAGGTAGCGAAAGGGATGGTGCAGGAGAGCCCCCAGCGGCGCTGACGATCTAAACGATGCGGTCGAGCCAGTCGTCGACCGGAGGGTAACACAGGAGCTCACGCGCAATGAGCAACGCAGCCTGCGCGTCCGTGCACCCCGGGGGTCTTAATTACCACTGCTTAGCTTTCAATTTGCCTCTGACCATCAAATTAAATGTGAATAACCCATCCTCCTCTCTTTGAAGCATGGGGCGCTTCCAGTTCTATGCATGCTTCAAACAATTTTGTCTTCTCCAAATTACCATATCTCTAGAGCCAATAATTTTCTGCATGACGATCGTGGGACGACGAGCCGGCCGGAGTCAGCGATGGGGTGGCGGTGCGTCCGTCCTACCGCATGGAAGGGTGCAGCGACAAAGCTTGTTGCTCGTTCCCTGCCGGGCCAGTGGCGGTGTTGGCAGCGGGTGATGGAGAATGGTAGGGGGGGGGGTCCGCCGACGGGCGCCGTCTGGGCGACGCAAGCGGCGAGGGCGGCACGGCGCTCGACACGGGCTCGGCGACCGTCTGCCATGGATCCGGCGGAGCAGCGGAGCAGCGAAGCGCGGATCAATAGAAGAAAGGCTTCGGCGCACCCCTACCTGGCGTGCCAAATGTCGGATTCAGGGTTCCGGCAAACCCTTGAGGTTCGAACATTGGGATGTGCATGAAGATCTCTCTCTCTCTAGCCTGCTCTCGCAATGATCTCAAGGCTTAACTCGACGAACCCAAAGAACAAGAGACACGAGGTTTTATACTGGTTCGGGCCACCGTTGTGGTGTAATACCCTACTCCAGTGTGGTGTGGTGGATTGCCTCGTAGGCTGATGATGAACAATACAAGGGATGAACAGCCTCCTGAGGAGAGGTGTTCTTGAGCTCGCTGAGCTTGTATGGTGGCCTTGGTGGAGTAGATCCAGTCCAAGATGAGATGCTTCCTATGGTGGTGGCTAGTCGTATTTATAGAGGCCCGGGTCCTCTTCCCGAATATTAGGCGGGAAGGGATCCCACAATGACCAATTTGAAGGGGGACTACTAGTACAAGTTATCCTGACAAAAGGCGATCTTCGCCTGCCAAAGGCTCTGGTGGTGACGCCGTCGTGGGATCCGCGGTGACCTCCATCCTGCCGCCCAGCTGGTCTTGGTCTCGTTGCACCAATATGGAAACCTTTGCCTGATGCCTTGGGACTCCTCGCCCGCGGTTGCCCCTTTAGCACCAAAGAGGCAACAAGCACTCTACGCCCGCTGGCGCCCGCTTGGCCTTGGTCGTCATGGCTCACATCACGCGCACCTCACGAGGTACCCCTTGCATAGATATCTCCACTCATCGGGAGCCAACCTAGGGAGGCCGCCCCTGAGGAGGTCTTGCGTTGTCCGGCTCGTGAGGCTTGGCCCCTCGCGAGGGTCTTGAGTAGTTGTTGATGAAGATGGGCCGTACCAGGCCGCTGGATGAGCCACGCCCTGGGCCGCAGGTAGGCACGTCTGGTACCCCTGTTCCCAGGACGCCGACACAAACCACATATCACGCTGCCAAGTTAGAGCAAGCACCTGCGATGCTGGTGTAGGGGAAATGCGTCATCAACTACAAAGCTACATTCACTATATTCATCTAGACTTGCTATTTCTTGAGAATCATGTGGAGAGGCTGACACTGCATTCTTTGAAACAACATATTTTCTCACAGCAACCCACTGGCGTGACTATCTCATCATAAGTGATTGATGAGGGATACACAAGAACATTTGTTTGATGTAAGAACATGGTTCATAGACAAATGTACTAGTATGTACCAAAAGTAGGAAGGCATGTCATATTCAAAGGTATATTGTGCAAGCTAAGCAGATGCAATTTATCCAAACTGGAAGCAATACAAGCTAGACATCCGGCTGGAGTGGTGAGCATGATCATCAAGGACCTGAGAGCCTGGTGGGAGGCGGGCTGCTTCACCACCATCGTGGCTTTTTAGTTGGCTTCCAGGTGATGCATGTCTGTGTTGGGCTTGTCACTGGCTCGGCTAGTGCCCTGACTAGCTATTTGTCTTCTGGTGCTCCCGGGATGCTGGTTTATGTTAAAAATATCTTTCCTTATCTCAATAAAGACCGACTTCGGCCTTTCGAATAAAAGCTAGACACCATATGCAACATGCAACCACATATGACACCGCGAAGTTAAAGCAAGCACCTTGGATGGTGGTTTATGGCGAGCGAGATCATCAACTCCAGAGCTACGTTTACCGTCTCCATCTGTTGAACATGCAACCTTTAAAGAGCCGAAACGTGTCTTGCCTGCCCGCGAAGAAAGCAGGAGCGACTTATCTCTTTTATTTCATGCTTCTGTCAAGGCAGAGTCTGAAATACCCATGCATGAAAACGCAATAGTGAGAGTATGGGTGAAGTGTGTGCAGAACTAGTGCACTGTAAAAGTAGCAGATAGCAGGTGGCTAAAAAAATGACAGGAGACATATGATAGCTCTACAACATTTCATGACAAACAAAATTAGATTCTACTCCATATGATTTTGTAATATATGATTATAGGGATGGCTGGGAAATGCAGGTACTCCAGCACACCATCACATGTGGTCTGATACGTCTCCATCGTATCTATAATTTTTGATTGTTCCATGCCAATATTCTACAACTTTTACATACTTTTGGCAACTTTTTTTACTATGTTTGGGACTAACATATTGATCCAGTGCCCAGTGCTAGTTCCTGTTGTTGGAACACGCGGTACGCTACACTAGCGCCAAATAAAAATTTCTACCACGCACCAAGATCATGCTGCTGGAAATAGATCACGGGATCGGGTTTACCACTAGACGCGCAGTCACCACAGCGGAAGTAGAGTTGGTGATGCGTGTAGCCGATCTCCCGGGCCGTCTCCTCCTCGTGTTGCCGATCTCCCGCGAACAGCGAAGATCCGTGAACGGTGATCTCCCGCGAACGGCACTTCGCGGTTCCCTCGAACGGTTCATCCAAGCACCGCAGATGCGATGCCTCCAAGGTATCCACACGTACGGGGAGCAGCGTCGAGCGGCGGACTGCAAGGTCCGGTCGCGCAGCATGGGCGTGGGGAGTGGCGGTGGCTAACCAGGGTTCGATTGGATCAACCCTAACTGGTGTGCCCACTCCCCTTTATATAGACCTCCGAGGTGGGCTCAACACTTGAGCCCACTAGGAGTCCACATCCATTTTTCCACTCAGATCCAATCAGAATGGGCTGCAGCCCCTTAAGTGTGCGACCCTATAGGTTCACGTACACATGGACACGACCAGAGTCGATAGTTGGTAGCGGCTCCTAGCAGAATGTGCCAACTCCCATGTGGGCGTAAATTCATTTGACGAACCTCAACAATGTGGCATATGCAACATTCCTTTTGCCTCACGATATTTGTTGTCGAGCTCAAGGCGAGTACTTGTCACCCTTGTGATAGCTCGACCTCTCTTCTCTAAACCATGATACAGATTCCGAACTGGGTTAACACTTAACCCAAGTCGCATGGCCATGCTTTCCGAATCTGATCACTCGAGAGGGCCCAGAGAATATCTCTCCAAATAGGAGGGGCAAATCCCATCTTGGTCAACCATGTCTCGCGGCATGTCTCACGACTCACCCGAAAGCTACCTTTATAACTACCCAGTTACGGAGTAGCGTTTGATAGACCCTAAGTGAGTCGATCCTCATCCCGAGAACATGCGAGGGCCTTAGGTCTAGGACATGGCATAGACATTGCACTTGAGACTAACAGATGACTATATCTCGCTGTGTCTCAAAGTGGGTCTGTCCGGCTCGGTGATCTCCATCCCCGAGCCCATACTATCGGTTTAGCATCTCCATGCTCATGACTTGTGAAACATAGTCATCAACCGAGTCGTATACTAGTCAAGGATATGTGTCCGCATAACCTTATCAACTAGGGACCATTAAAACAATCATCATACAATACATAGTTCCACAAAGGACTCATGAATACATATGGAAATATCATCATCACATGATTGCCTCTAGGGCATATCTCCAACAGTCTCCCACTTGCACTAGAGTCAATCATTTAGGCATCGTATGCCCATGGAGCTCATGTGCGCCTCATGCTTCGGACATGGAGCGGCTTCGCCAATAGATCAACAACATTTGCATCCGTGTGTACCTTGCATATGTTTACATCACCTCTTTCGACAATGTCGCGAATAAGGTTAAAACGCCTGAGTATGTGTTGGGTTTTATGATGGTTCCGTGGTTCCTTGACTTGCGCAATGGCACCACTATTATCACAATAGAGGTCCAATGGATTAGACGCGCCCTCAACCACACCAAGATCAGAAATAAAATTCTTCAACCAAACACCTTCTTTTGCAGCTTCAGAAGCCGCAATGTACTCGGCCTCTATTGTAGAATCAGCTACCGTATCTTGCTTGGAGCTCCTCCAGCTCACTGCTCCTCCGTTCAGAATGAACACAAACCCAGATTGTGATCGACTATCATCCCTATCGGTTTGGAAACTAGCATCGGTCTCTTTACAACGATCTCATCCTCACCTCCATAAACCAGGAACATATCCTTAGTCCTTCTCAAATACTTAAGGATATTCTTAACCGCTGTCCAGTGACTTTCACCTGGATCAGCCTGGTATCTGTCGACCACGCTAAGAGCAAAACTAACATCGGGACGAGTACATACCATAGCATACATGATGGACCCAACAGCCGAAGCATATGGAATCCCATCCATGCGTTTTCGCTCATCAGGAGTGGTAGGACTCTGAGTCTTGCTAAGACTAATGCCATGTGACATGGGCAAGAAACCCTTCTTGGCATCTTGCATGCTGAACCGCTTCAACACCTTGTCAATATCGCTTTTCTGGCTTAATCCAATAAGCCTTCTCGATCTATCTCTATAGATCTTGATTCCCAAAATGTAAGCTGCTTCTCCCAAGTCCTTCATAGAAAAACTATTTTTCAATGAGTCCTTGACAGATTCAAGCATTTGAACATCATTTCCAATCAATAATATGTCATCCACATATAAGATCAGAAAAGCAATCGAAGCTCCCATGACCTTATTGAATACACAATGATCACAGTCGTTCTTGATGAAGCCAACCTCTTTGACCGCTTCATTAAAACGAATGTTCCAATTCCGAGATGCTTGCCTTAATCCATAAATGGATCTCTGAAGCTTGCATACCATGCTAGACTTCTTTGGATCGACAAAACCCTCGGGTTGTGTCATATACACATCCTCGGTTAAATTTCCATTAAGGAAAACCGTTTTGACATCCATCTGCCATATTTCATAGTCGAAATATGCCGCTGTAGCAAGAATGATCCGAACCGAATTGATTTAGGCATCGCTACCGGTGAGTAAGTCTCATCGTAGTCAACTCCTTGAACTTGTCGATAACCTTTAGCAACAAGTCGAGCCTTATGGACTATGACATTTCCGTCCATATCAGTTTTCTTCTTAAAGATCCACTTGCACTCAATGGCTCGAACGCCATCTGGCATATCAACCAAGTTCCAAACTTGATTGTCATCCATGGACTTTAATTCGGATCTCATGGCCTCAATCCATAACTCGGAATTAGGGCTCTCCATCGCTTCCGCATACGTAGCCGGCTCATTGTTCTCCAAGGAGAACACATTGCAGTCATACAAATTGCGTAACCTTTCCGACCTCCGTTGAACCGGTGTCGACTCCACTACGGGTTCCCTGACTAACTCCGGTGTGACAGTATCACCTACCGGAACGTCCCCGTGTGGTTCTCGAATTTCTTCTAGTCGGACCGTACTCCCACTAGCCTTCCGATTGAGAAACTCTTTATCAAGGAAAACTCCATGTCGAGCGACAAACACTTTGCCCTCTTCACGGTTGTAGAAGTAATATCCCAAGGTTTCCCTTGGATATCCCACGAATATGCACTTGTCTGATTTGGGTGTGAGCTTTTCCGACTGGAGTCGCTTGACATATGCTTCACATCCCCAAATTTTCAGAAAAGACAAACTGTGACTCTTAGCAGTCCATATCTCATATGGTGTCTTATCTACGGACTTAGATGGTACCCTGTTTATTGTGAAAGCTGCAGTTTCTAGAGCGTATCCCCAAAATGACAAGGGTAAATCCGACTGACTCATCATCGATCGGACCATGTCCAACAGGGTCCGTTTCCTCCGTTCCGACACACCATTTCTTTGTGGCGTACCCGGAGGAGTCAGTTGTGGAACTATTCCACGATTCTTCAGATGATCATCAAACTCCTGGCTCATATACGCACCACCACGATCAGATCATAGAAGTTTGATTTTCTTGCCGAGTTGATTTTCCACTTTGTTCTGAAACTCCTTGAACTTTTCAAAAGTTTCTGACTTGTGCCTCATCAAGTAGACATATCCATATCTACTCAAGTCGTCGGTGCAAGTCACGAAGTATTGGAAACCACCTCTGGCTGCCGTGCTCATTGGTCCACATACATCACTATGTATAAGTTCCAACAGCTCGGACGCCCTCTCGCAACTCTTTGCAAAAGGAGTCTTAGTCATCTTACCGAGTAGGCAAGACTCGCATGTCTCGAATGATTCAAACTCAAACGAAGTTAGAATTCCATCATCATGGAGCTTCTTCATGCGCTTTTGACTAATGTGTCCTAGTCGACAATGCCAGATGTAAGTCGGATTTATCTCATTAGGCTTATGCCTCTTGACATTTATGTTATAGACTGATTCACCTTCAAGATCTAGGATAAATAACCCATTTACAACGGGTGCAAAGCCATGAAACATATTATTCAAGTAAATAGAACAACCATTGTCCTTAATACTGAATTCATAACCTTGTCTCATCAAACATGAGGCAGAAATAATGTTTCGACTCAAAGCAGGAACATAATAACAATTATCAAGTTCCATTACAAATCTTGAAGATAAATTAAGTTGCATAGTGCCGACGGCCAATGCAGCAACTCTTGCTTTATTCCCGACGCGAATGTCAACTTCTCCTCTTGCGACATTCCTAGTTCTACTTAGCCCCTGCATCGAGTTGCATATGTGAACAACCGATCCGGTATCATATACCCAAGACCTACTAGAAACATCAGCAAGATAAATGTCTATAACATATACAACAAGTGTACCTGAAGAAGTCATACTTCCAGTCTTCTTGCCTGTCAGGACCCCGACTCAATGCCACACCGATCTAGCACGTAACACCTGATATCACTTTGCGGCCTCACGCACGGTATTCCCACGGGTGTCGCCTTACCGAACCGGGACCGTTTAGCCTTTTGGCACACGTATATGATAGTGTCGCTAGCAACCATATGACAAGGAGCCCGGGCTGACATGGCTAGTCGTGAACCCAAAGTGGCACTAACTTACAGGGACAGGCATACATGACCCAGCAATGAACGTGTCGGTCATCAGCGAGTGAATCCAGGCTGTAGCAACTGGGCTAGCAGGACTCCCGTAAACCGGGCTGTAGCAGGCTAACAGGACTCCGGTAGACACTGCATGACATTTCCCCGAAGGGACAGACACAAGAATGAAGAAGGACACATGCTGGCCATCCTAAGTGTTCCGGAGCAGTAGCAAGCTACCAAGGCTCAATGGAAGCACTAGGAGACATTTCCCGGAAAGACAGGCTACCAAGGATAAACAACTAGATAGTCAGATCCCACACATACCAAGCATTTCAATAACATACACGCAATATGCTCGAGATGTGCAAATACAACATGGCATCACAACATGACTACAACTCAAGTATTTTATTCAATAGGCTCCAAGGAGCGAGATATTACAAACATGGGTCTCACGACCCAACATTCAGAGCATTCAAGTCAAAGCACATGCGGAAGCTTAACATGTCTGAGTACAGACATCTACAAATGGAAAAGGCTGAGAAGCCTGACTATCTACCAGATCCTGCCGAGGGCACAAGATCGTAGCTGAGGTAACAAGCTAAAAGTCGAAGTCCACGTGGAACTACTGGTGAGACCGAAGTCTCTCTGCAAAAACATAAAATAGGAAAACGTGAGTACAAATGTACCCAGCAAGACTTACATCAGAACTAACTAAATATGCATCATTATCAACAAAGGGATGGTGGGGTTTAATTGCAGCAAGCCAGCTTTGACTCGGTGGCTATCCTGAACTACGACTGCAAGTAACTCTTTGGGGTGGAGCACACGAGTCCACATATTCACCATATCAATACACCACTATGGATCCGCTCCCCTCTCCCTACGAGAACGCCATCCATAGCACTCATGCTTATCTTGCGCATTTTAGAGTATCCACTTTCACTTGTCTATGAACTGTATAGGCAACCCAGAAGTCCTTTACCGCGGACACGGCTATTCGAATAGATAATGTTAACCCTGCAGGGGTGTACTTCTTCACACACGCTCTCGCCACTTACCACCATGTACACATCGTGTATCTCGGCAACCTTCAAGCGGAAGCCTGGCGAGGGAGTCGACCATGACCTGACTAACCACACAAGTCTCTAGTCCAGGTTTATCGCCTATTCGGTTTCCATCTGCAAGGAGATCCGGCCGGGGTGTCGCTCACGGCCCCAAACGATGTGTGCAGGGTTCCCAAGCCCACCATCCGGGTGCCACTTGGTACACCGGGCCACTGTGCCTAGTCTATCCCAAGCCCACCTGTACCGGGTGCCACTTGGTAGACTACTAACACTACCTACAAACACCAGAAACTAGTTGCAACTCACTGGGCCGGAGATCGAGTTGATTAATAAGTCGAGAGAGCTTGGAGTGCCCGGAGCCCAATGTGCGGTAGTAACTATTCATGGATCACAAACACAGAACTTAGTTCCTGAGGACGGTTTCAATGAGACAACCCACCATGTACTCATACATGGCCTCTCGTCGCTACCTTTACCAAATCGTGTTCACACACTTAGCTCTCAACAGTAGGACATGTTCACCACATTCCAATTCATCCCCGATGAATCAGACCTGACACAACTCTAAGCAATAGCAGGCATGACAAACAAGCATGAATGAGTAGCACATTAGGGCTCAAAAAACTCCTACTCGTGCTAGTGGGTTTCATCTATTTACTGTGGCAATGACAGGTCATGCAGAGGAAGGGGTTCAACTACCGCATCATGTAACAGTTGAATCATTGTTGTCCTAATGCAGTAAAAAAGAGCAAGAGAGATAGAGTGGGATTGTATCGGAATGAACAAGGGGGTTTTGCTTGCCTGGCACTTCTGAAGATGATATAGCTCTTCATCGGTGTCATCAAACTTATCATCAGAACACGTCTATCGAGAAGGAACAACCACCGACAACTGAGAAAGAACACAATCAATGCAATGCACAATATGATGCATGATCATGACATGGCAATATGCTGTGGTTTGAGCTAATGCAACTAGCAACAAGTTAAATGAAGTTGGTTTGAATCCAAGATTCAAATTCAAACTCCACATGTGGTTATTTAAATGCCATTGATATGATTTGTCCTAAATAGTAGCTATAAGTTGTTCTAACATGCATTAAAACAGCATAGATGGGTAGATTGGATTTTTCTGATCATTTTTCATATATAAATTATTTCATTTGGAGTTACGGTTGATTTTCTATGATTTTAGAAGTTTTGGCTATTTTCTGGAATTTTCAGATATTTCTAAAATAGAAATAATCCAGAAAAAGGGGTTTATTGCGTCAGCACTGCGTCATGATGATGTCAGCAGGTCAACGGGGCGGTCCAGGTCAAACCTGACACATGGGTCCGCAGCGATGTCGATGTTATAACTAACTTAACAGAGTTAGTTAGTGTTAGGTTAAGCACTACTCTAGGTTAAATAGCGCTAAATTAACCTAACTAATAATTAACAAGAGCGGCCCACACGTTAGTGGGTCAGGGGGGAAGCCAAACCCCAGTCAAGCGGGGTTAAACCCGCCGGACTTGGTCCGCGGCTCGTCGCCGGTGAAGCCCGAGACGGCGGAGGGGCTCGGAATTTTCCCACGGTCGACCAAATCGACCGCGGTTTGGTCCTACGCGTAGCTGGGGCTCGCACGCATCTGGTAGGCCAAGCGGGAGGGGCTGGGGTGGTCTGAGTCAATGGCGGCGAGCACGAATGCGGCGGCCGGAGCTCGGGCGAGGTTGGGAATGGTGTTGTGGGGCCCGACGAGGCGAACGACTGGGTGCTACGGCCTCCTGGTGATGTGCTGAGCACGGTGACGCGCTCGGTTGTGAGCTTGCGCGGCTGTGGCCACGGCGGAGATGAGGTACGGCGCCGACGAGCTTCGGCGTCCGCGCAACTACGGCCTGGAGGAGGCGGCGAGCAACGTGGTTCGGGGGAGGAGGAAGAGAAGCTCACCGCGAGCACGATGTGAAGGTCAGTGGGCGCGGTGGAGGTCCGAAGCGAGCAAGGCGACAGTGGCGATCTCGGCGACCCGAGGAGGAAGAAGAGGTCAGGGCCGACGCTTCGGGGCGTTTGGCGTCGCGTGAGTTGACGGAGAGGCGTAGGCGATGGTGGCGGAGCTTCTGGGCATGTAGGAGAGGCGAGGGGGAGGCGGTGGCCGCGGTGGTGGCGAACGGCGGCGACGAACCCGTTCGGGTGGGTGAGAGAGAGGTCCAGGGGAGAGGGTGAGGACGAAGGGGGGGAGAGTGAGAGGAGTCCCGGGGCGAGGGGGAGTGCGTGGCACTCAGGGCTGGCTCCAAAAGTGGCGGAAGCAGGAGGTGGCTCGGGCGCGTGCCGGCACGAGGTTGAGGATGATTGGCGCATTGGCCTAGTGGGCTAGCTTCTCTCCTGGGCCAGGTAAGTAATAGGTACTCCCTCCTTCTCTGTTTTCTATTTTAATTACTGTTTTCTATTTATTTCAATCTGTTTTGATTTAGTTCAAGCACTAAACCATTTTTGTTTCTTCCAATAATTTTTGCAGGGACTGAAAGGAATATTCCAGAGCCCCTCACAAAATATCAGAATTATTGAAGCATTAAAAATATATATAACATATATTTGCTCCAACTCAAATACAATATGTGTTATTTCAAAAATCCAAAATGTCATGGAAAAATGTGCATCATCTCTGGTTACTGTTTCCAGCATTTTCCAAAAATGATGAACATTTTTTAAAGCCATTTTGGGTTCACTAAAAATATTTTAGTTGAACCTATTGAATTCCTTTGATGCTAGGGTTTGAAACAATCCCCATTTCAAATTTAAGAGCAATTTAAACATGATGCAACACAAGACTAGCTAACCTAGAGCAGGCCAGAACTAGGGATGTGACAAATCACCCCCACTAAACAAGAATCTCGTCCCGAGATTCAATCGTAGGGTAAGATGATGAGGGAACACAACTAAAGCAATCTTCACAGTCCAGGTTGCACTTCAAATGAACGTTGATTCAATCACCATCTTTGTCTTGTTGTCTTGCTCTGAGAACTCCAGCCAGCATGACAATGAGAGGATAGGGAAAACTCTAAAAGAATCGATCATCTCGGATATCAAGCAACTCAGGATCAACTCACGGGGTGAGACATAGCAACATCCTCGTGCACCACAACAACTAAACCACCAAGGCCGAACTCCGGCCGCCGCCACGAGCTCTCTTCCGGTGACCTCCGGCCACCCCCACGCCCTCCCGTTGGTTCCGCTGGAGGCGCGCGGGCACGGGCTACCTCGTGGTATCCTGGCGCGTCGATCCATCCTCCCTGGCGCAACTCCGGCGGACACCGCCGCGGGTTGAGGTCTCCGTTGGCCGAAACTCCGGCGCGCTGAGGTGGCCTAATTAGTTTAGGCACTAACAACACCACCTCGTCACTGACATGTGGGCCCATGCCCTAATTAACTTAGGTTAGGTTTCCACTTAGCACTAATTAACTCTGTAATCAGTTGTTACATTGATGTGCAGGCCCCACCGGTCAGGTTTGACATGGACCGTGCCTGTTGACTTGCTGACGTCACACCGATGTCACGCTGATGCAATAGTCATTTTCTGGATTTAGTTTACATTAGAATAACCAGGAAATTCCAGGAAATAGTTAAACCTTCTAAAAATCATAGAAAATAATCTATAGCTCAGATTGAAAAGATTTATATATGAAGAATTATCAAAAAAATTCAAAAGAATTATCAAAAAAAATTCAATCTATCCAATGGCACTGTTTTCATGCATATTTGAACAACTTAAAGTTGTTGTATAAGACAATTTGAATTAATGGCATTTGAAATGCCTTATGTGGAGTTCGAATTTGAATCTAGTGTTCAAACCAACTCCATTTAAATCGTTGCTAGCTGCATTAGCTCAAATCACAGCATTTTGCCATATCACATTCATGCATCATATTGTGGCATTGCATTGATTGTGTTCTTTCTCTGGTTGCCGGTATTTACCCCTCTCAGTAGACGTGGTTCCGAGGATGAGTTCGATGACACCGACGAAGAGCTATACTATCTTCAGAAGTGCCAGGAAAGCAAAACCCCCTTGTTCATTCCGATACAATCCCACTCCCTCGCTCCTGCTCTCTTTTACTGCATTAGGACAATGACGATTCAACGGTTACATGCTGCGGTAGTTGAACCCCTTTCATCTGCATGACCTGTCATTGCCGCAGTAAATAGATAAAACCCACTAGCATGAGTAGGAGTTGTTTGAGCCCTGATGTTCCTACTCATTCATGCTTGTTTGTCATTCCTGCTACTTCTTAGAGTTGAATCTGGTCCGGTTCATTGGGGATGAATTGGAATGGTGATGAACATGTCCTATTGTGTGTGAACACGTTTTGGTAAAGGTAGCGGTGAGAGGCCATGTAGGAGTACATGGTGGGTTGTCTCATTGAAACCGTCCTCGGGAACTGAGTTATGTGTTTGTGATCCATGAACAGCTACTACCACGCGTTGGGCCCGAAACCAATGGACCCTCTCGACCTATTAACCGCCCCTGTCCTCTGTCCGGGAGTTGCAAGTAGTTTCTGGTGTTTGCAGTATGCTGGAGGCCGTGCGCAGCGCTGACCCGAGGGGTGGGTTGTGATGCGGTAGGCACGTGGCCCAGTGTACCGAGTCGCCCGTTTGCTAACCCGGGAACCCTGTACACATCGTTCGGGGCCGTATGTGGAAACCTCAGCCAGACTCCCTTCGGATGGAACCTGAATAGGCGATAAACCTGGACTAGGGGCTTGTGTGGTTAGTCAGGTCGTGGCCGACACCCTTGCTGGGCTTCCGCTTGAAGGTTGCCGAGTACATGTTGTGTAAATGGCGATAAGTGGTGAGAGCGTGTGTGCGGAAGTACACCCCTGCAGGGTTAACGTCATCTATTCGAATAGCCGCGTCATGATAAGGACCTACGGGTTGCTGTGCAGTTCATAGATAACTTGAAGTGGATACTCTAAAACTCGCAAGATAAGCGTGAGTGCTATGGATGGCCTTCTCGTAGGGAGACAGGAGCGGATCCATAGTGGTGTATTGATATGGTGAATATGTGGACTCGTGTGCGCCACCTCAAAGGAGTTACTTGTAGTCGTAGTTCAGGATAGCCACCGAGTCAAAGCTGGCTTGCTGCAGTTAAGCCCCACCATCCCTTTGTTGATATTGATGCATATGTAGCTAGTTCTGATGTAAGTCTTGCTGGGTACATTTGTACTCACGTTTGCTTAATTTATGTTTACTAGAGAGACGTTAGTCTCACTAGTAGTTCCACGTGGACTTCAACGTTTAGCTTGTTACCTCAGCTACGATCTTGTACCTTGGGAGGGTCTTGTAGATAGTCAGGCTTCTCATCCTTTTTCATTTGTAGTTGTCTGTACTCAGACAGGTTTATGCTTCCGCTTGATGCTTGTATGCCCTGTATGTTGGGTCATGAGACCCATGTTTGTAATACTTGGTTCCTCGGAGCCTAATGAATAAATACTTTGATTCGCAGAGTTTTGTTGTGATGCCATGTTGTATTTACACATATCGAGCATATTGTGTGTAAGATTGAAATGCTTGGTATGTGTGGGATCCGACAACCTAGTTGTCTATCCTTGGTAGCCTCTCTTATGGGGAAATGTAATCTGGTGCTTCCACTGAGCCATGGTAGTCTGCTATAGCCCAGTTTAACGGAGTCCTGCTAGCCCAGTTACTACTGCTCCAGAACACCCAGACTAGCCGGCATGTGTCCCACTTCATTCCTGTGTCTGCCCCTTCAGGAAAATGTCACGCATTGACTTCCAGAGTCCTGCTAGCCTGCTACAGCCCAGGTTCCCGGAGTCCTGTTAGCCCAGTTGCTACAGCCCAGATTCACATGCTGATGACCGACACGTTCGAGGCTGGGTCATGTATGCATGTCCCCGTAAGTTAGTGCCACTTTGGGTTCACGACTAGTCATGTCAGCTCGGGTTCTCTGTCATATGGATGCTAGCGGCACTATCATATACGTGAGCCAAAAGGCACAAACGGTCCCGGTCCAGGCAAGGTGGCACCCGTGGAAATACCGTGCGTGAGGCTGCAAAGTGATATGATGTGTTACATGCTAGATCAGCGTGATTTAGAATCGACGTCCTGACAGCTTTGGTATTTGAGCCTGACTGCCTGTAGGATTACCAAGCCAAACTGGTCGGAGTTGAGTCTATAAATTCTTTAATTATGTAAGGGAATTGATTGTGGAAGGGAACGTAAGGCTCTTTTTACGCATTTACCTTATGCCCTTCTGATCTGAGTCAACCTCTTCTCTTCTACGGGGATTAAGAACTAGGCTTCTAATCTTTCTATTAGGATCACATGTTACTAATCCATAGACTTATAGGATTGTTGTTTTCAAGCCTCAGTTCAGTTCCTACTACTTCCGTAGTTCATAGCTGGCCTCAGAACCTTGATATTGTGATGTTGAGTGGTTATGCTACCATTTTCAAGATCTCTCAAATCTTTCTGAGCATTTACATCCATTATGCTGTCCGAGTCATCCGAGGTTTCTAAATAGTCTGATGCATTTGTAAATCCTTCCTTACCATTCCGAAGTTTCTTTGTGCCAGTTCAACCACACTAACTAGTGTGTTGAGGTACTTCATTAACTCGGTATATATGTTGGAATTATTATTAAGACCCTAGGTGTCTTAGAGAACCACCTGGTACTCCATCCATGTTTTGTGTTCTAGTGTGATGATTCTGGACATCATTCTCGAAAGCATCCCGTGATGCTACTTAGTAGTAGGTATTCTAATCCTTGGTTTTTGAGCCCAAAATTCACCCTACTTACTTCATGTTGATAGTGTTTGCTTGTTCCTTTAGGATATTAGTAACCTTTGCGATAGTCCTCAAGGTCCGTGGTATATCCTTCTTCCAAATACCATGAACTACATATGGCAGAAGCTCTCCTGAACCAAAACATCACAATAAGAGTGCTCTTGATGAATTCTCCATTCTACATTGTGAATCTGTCAGTCCTACCTTTCTGCACGGATTATCTGGAAGAAATATGTTGAACTTGTTTGACATACTAAATCTATGCATCCGCAACTCAGAAAAGCATATGTTCCTTTGAGTTGTCTCTCTTTAGTTGTATTCTGACCTCTGTCTATCAATTGATAGTTAGGACTAGTTGTGCATATGTGTTATCGATGCCTATTATTCTTCTGGTCCGTCAAGCCATTCTATTCCGGAATGACTAGGAGAAACAGACTCCAGCACCTCATCCATTTCTTGGACTGGTCAAAGTAGTTGTATTCCGCAGATCAAAATGCCAATCCAACTTTTGTTCTGTTCTACCTCGGAGTATTACCCCCTTTATGTCAAGATTGCCATGAGAACTGCAGCATCTCTCATGAATTCTTGACACAGTGATACTTCTTGCCATCATTTTTCATTCCTCGGTTACGTGTGGTTGCAACCGGAATGCCGACAAGTGAACCATGATGTGTGAAATCAATACTCCTAGCAACCATGTTGCTTGGTAGTTAATGGACATTAATATCATTCTTAGCGTGTTGGTTATCGAATCACTATTCTAGGATTGATCGTGCTACCTTGTCCTTATTTCTGGTGCACTCCTCGATCTTTGAGTTAGGATTGAATCCCTTGCTCTTCTGATCATGTCGTCTTGCCTTGAAAAGCAAGATTGTTCTCGAGCTTAGAGACATATCAGTGGTTCGTGTTTTTCCGGATATCTTCACGGAAGTATCACCAGGTCGTCCCCTGACCGATATGCTGAGTTCGTGATCAAGTTGGTTTTCCAATAAACCACTCTTTCTCCAAGAATCTGTGTTGGATACCCCTGAGCTAGTTTGTTAAGCCAAACAACAACTTGGAGATTTGGAAGATAAAAGCTTGTCTGACTTAGTTCATGTTAAGGGATATCTTGTGTGTGTGTGTGTGTGTGTGTTGAAGAAAGATGATATCTTCATCGATTGGTCCTCATGATCAGTTATTGGATCTATTGTCTTGTCCAAACTTTGATTTGAGTGTGGACTATCCTCAAATCAAATCAGAACCAATGATATTTATAATGTTGTCTTACTCGTGGTTGATCCCTCGAGCATACACCATTACATCCTTTGGTCTGACCAATGCTATCACCGTGTTCACTTAATTAGGGAATTCCATCTATATGGAAGCCTGGATGGTTTGTTGTTGAGCCCATTGACAACAATTTCATCTTGTCCATGATTCATGTAGAACATCTAAGTTAGTGTTGGAAACTTTGTAAGCAATGCTTTTGTGTTCCGTTCATGAAGCTTATGCTTGGATGGAAGAAGTGACTTCCTCGAATACATGTGCATTCTATGCAAGTTGCCGCCGTGAATACGAGAAAGATTGTTTTTGCTTCCTCTGGAATCATCCCAAGTTAGTCATGCATATGTGCGAAGTACTCTATGGTTTGATAGGTTGGCTGCCTCCACTACATATGTGTTTCCTAGCACACCAAGCCACTGATTGATTTGCTCAAGGAAAAGGAACGTGTTGTGCTAATTCTGGATCATACACAAGATTCCGTTATCCTTGATGATGGTTCCCAACCAGAACTCGGTAGTGTTTTATTGTAAGACTACTCTATGGTCATGCTTGTCTTGGACAACATGTTCACATGCGTGTAGCAGAACCAGCTCATGTTTTGGAGCTTACTACCATAGTTCATATCCTGGGAATCTTGCAACGCCATCTCGTCGATTTGTGTTGCAAACTTTCATTTTTTTCTGGACTTGATGAGTCTAGAGTATCATGTTACCAACCAGATCTGAATCCCATGCAGATATGATGGTTGGAACTTTTCCAAGATCTATTATGTAGGTCCCGACAAGGTTGATGTTCTGGCCGACACACCTAGCCGGAAGATCTATCATTGTAGTATCTTGATTGAGCTATTTGACCATCTTCTCCATGAGGATTTCGTGCAACTTATCCTAGGAGTTGTTCCATAGGGGTCCTTGTGCTCTCGGTTTCCTCGATTATGCTATAACGATTCAAATAGTGGAATCACTCCCTACTGTTGAGGTTTTCCCTAGTTACTAGAATCATTCCCAGCATTTACATTTTGTTCCCAACTTGCAACTGCCTTTGTACCATCCTACCATGGGTCCCATCCATCTCGATGCTAAGCAGAAATCATCCATCGCGTTGTCTTCAACAAGGTAGCCCACATCATCCGTTCAAATCCAGATATGTCATTCCTTTAAACTCCGCCAGATGATCAGTTATGATTGCCTTAGGCTGGTATAAAGAGTTTCAATGATCTAGATATCAAAAGTAATTCTTTTGCACTTTAAGGGAATAATTCTACGAGTCACCTCTCCCAAGGTGCCCCTTTATGGGATCATGGTAATTGTTTCCTTGCTACTTTGAAACCCTCGTCAAATTGTTTCTTCTGTCCCTCCTGATGCATGTTTTGCCTCTCAGCTCCAAAGATGTTTCTACGTCTCATTCCGTGAGTTGATCATGTGATTATTAAGATGATCCTAAGTAGCTCAAACCCCAAGAAGATCGATTCTTCTAAAATTCTCCCTTTCTTCTCGTAGTCATGTTGGATGTAGTTTTAAAAGAAAGACGTCAAGATCAAGGTGGTGCAATGAATCAACATCCTCGAGAAGGACATTTGGATCATGAAGATTGTGTTAGCTTGTGTCCCTCTGTCCTCTTACCTCACGACTTGAATCTTGGGACGAGATTCTTGTTTAGTAGGGGTGAGTTGTCACATCCCTAGTTCTGGCATGACCAAGGCTAGCTTTCATGTGAGCATCATGTTTAAATTTTCAAAATAATTTGAATTGGGGATCTATGAAAGCCTCAGAAATCATTCTAAAAATGATCAAGATAAAAATTGCTTCAAATAGGTCCAAGAAAATGTTCCTGTTTTTCTATGAAAATATTGGATAGAGGTAAAATTCCAACCAATTTTTTTAGGAGACATAAATATTTATTTTTGGCCATTTGAGTTAATCCAATAATTATTTGCATTGGATTTATATTTGCTATATATTTAATATGATCCAATAATTCCGGAAAATGGCGAGTGGCACTGAATGTATTATATCTAGCCACATGATAATTTTCACAATCTAAAAAAATGATTTGGTCTCTGAACTAAATCAAAACAGAATAGCAAAAATAGAAAAACAAAAAAGAGGAAAGGCTTACCTGGACTTACCTGGCCGGCCCAGTGGACAGCCAGCCCACGAGGCCCAAAGCGCCAAATACCCCTAACCTCCTCACAAGAGGCGGGCAGTGTGGCCGCGACGCTGCTGCACACGCTCGTCCAGCTCCTGCTTGCTGCTGCTGCTGGAGACAGCTTCGAGCGCCACGACACCCCATGACCCCCCTCTCCCTCTGGACCCCCTCCTCCTCCTCTGCTCTCTCTCTCTCTCTCTCTCCCGCGATCGACCAAGAGCACCCGAGAGCGTCGACGAGCACCACCACGGCCATCGTCCATCCCTCGCCTCGTCGGTGCCTGCAGAAGAACCTCCGCGCCTTCCTCTTCGTCTCCACCAACCCACGTGACGCCGGGTACACCACAGCGTCGTCCCCGCCGCCTTCATCGCCGCATCTATCCGGCGATCGCCGCGGTTGATTCGTCTTCGACAATGCATCCCCGACCTCAACTCGTGCCGTCGACCCCGCTCTGAGCTGCTGCTTCATCTCCCCCTTCTACCCTGCTCGCACACGCCCTATAGCCATAGAGCCACCATGGCGGAAGCTCCCTGCCGCCACGTTTGCCGCCGCCGTCGCTAGAGATTGCGCCGGTCACGTCCGAGCTTACATGCGAGATCCTCACATCATCAGGAGTCCATCGAGCCCCTCCGCAAGCTTCCCCGAGCACCACAACGACTAAACCAACGAGGCCGAACTCTGACCGCCGCCACGAGCTCGCTTCTGGCGAACTCCGGCCACCCCGCGCCCTCCCGTTGGTTCCGCTGGATGCGCGCGGGCACGGGCTACCTCGTGGTGCCCTCAGCGCATCGATCCGTCGTCTCTGGCGCAACTCCGGCGGACGCCGCCGCGGGTTGAGGTCACCGCCGGCCAAAACTCCGGCGCGCTGACATGGCCTAATTAGTTTAGGCACTAACACCACCACCTCATCACTGTCATGTGGGCCCACGCCCTAATTAACTTAGGTTAGGTTTCCACTTAGCACTAATTAACTCTGTTAATTAGTTGTTACACTGAGGTGCGGGCCCCACCGGTCAGGTTTGACCTGGACAGCGCTTGTTGATTTGCTGACGTCACACCGATGTCATGCTGATGCAATAAGTCATTTTCTGGATTTAGTTTAATTTAGAATAACCAGGAAATTCCAGAAAATAGTTAAAACTTCTAAAATTCATAGAAAATAATCTATAACTCAGATTGAAAAGATTTATATATGAAAAATTATCAAAAAAATTCAATCTATCCAATGGCACTATTTTCATGCATGTTTGAACAACTTAAAGTTGCTATATAGGACAATTTGAATTAATGGCATTTGAAATGCCTTATGTGGAGTTTGAATTTGAGTCTAGTGTTCAAACCAACTCCATTTAAATCGTTGCTAGCTGCATTAGCTCAAATCACAGCATTTTGCCATATCACGTTCATGCACCATATTGTGGAATTGCATTGATTGTGTTCTTTCTCTGGTTGCCGGTATTTTTCCCCTCTCAGTAGACGTGGTTACGACGATGAGTTCGATGACACCGATGAAGAGCTATACTATCTTCAGAAGTGCCAGGCAAGCGAAACCCCCTTGTTCATTCCGATACAATCCCACTCTCTCGCTCCTGCTCTCTTTTACTGCATTAGGACAACAACAATTCAACTATTACATGCTGCGGTAGTTGAACCCCTTTCCTCTGCATGACCTGTCATTGCCACAGTAAATAGATGAAACCCACTAGCATGAGTTGGAGTTGTTTGAGCCCTGATGTGCCTACTCATTCATGCTTGTTTGTCATGCCTGCTACTGCTTAGAGTTGAGTCAGGTCCGGTTCATTGGGGATGAATTGGAATGGTGATGAACATGTCCTACTGTGTGTGAGCTAAGTGTGTGAACACGTTTTGGTAAAGGTAGTGGAGAGAGGCCATGTAGGAGTAGTTGTCTCATTGAAACTGTCCTCAGGAACTGAGTTCTATGTTCGTGATCCATGAACAGCTACTACCACACGTTGGGCCCGAAACCAATGGACCCTCTCGACTTATTAACCGCCCCTATCCTCTGTCCGGGAGTTGCAAGTAGTTTCTGGTGTTTGCGGTATCTTTGGAGGCCGTCTGTGACAACTGACCCGAGGTGGGCTGCGATGCACGATGAGCACGCGTGGCCCGGTGTACCGAGTCGCCCGTTTGGTGACCCGGGAACCCTATATACATCGTTCGGGGCCGTATGTGGAAACCTCGGCTGGACTCCCTACGGATGGAAACTGAATAGGCGATAAACCTGGACTAGGGACTTGTGTGGTGAGTCAGGTCATGGCCGACACCCTCGCAGGGCTTCCTTTTGAAGGTTGCCGAGTACATGTCGTGTAAATGGCGATAAGTGGTGAGAGCGTGTGTGAAGAAGTACACCCCTGCAGGGTTAACATCATATATTCGAATAGCCACTTCCGCGGTAAAGGACCTCTGGGTTGCCTGTATAGTTCATAGATAACTTGAAGTGGATACTCTAAAACTCGCAAGATAAGCGTGAGTGCTATGGATGGCCTTCTCGTAGGGAGACGGGAGCGGATCCATAGTGGTGTATTGATATGGTGAATATGTGGACTCGTGTGCGCCACCTCAAAGGAGTTACTTGCAGTCGTAGTTCATGATAGCCACCGAGTCAAAGCTGGCTTGCTGTAGTTAAACCCCACCATCCCTTTGTTGATACTGATGCATATGTAGCTAGTTCCGATGTAAGTCTTGTTGGGTACATTTGTACTCACGTTTGCTTAATTTATGTTTTGCAGAGAGATGTTAGTCTCACTAGTAGTTCCGCGTGGACTTCGACGTTTAGCTTGTTACCTCAGTTACGATCTTGTACCTTGGGAGGGTCTTGTAGATTGTCAGGCTTCTCAGTCTTTTTTATTTGTAGTTGTCTGTACTCAGACAGGTTTATGCTTCCGCTTGATGCTTGTATGCCCTGTATGTTGGGTCATGAGACCCATGTTTGTAATACTTGATTCCTCGGAGCCTAATGAATAAATACTTTGAGTCATAGAGTTTTGTTGTGATGCCATGTTGTATTTACACATATCGAGCATATTGTGTGTATGATTGAAATGCTTGGTATGTGTGGGATCCGACAACCTAGTTGTCTATCCTTGGTAGCCTCTCTTATGGGGAAATGTAGTCTGGTGCTTCCACTGAGCCATGGTAGACTACAGCCCGGTTTACCAGAGTCCTGCTAGCCCAGTTATCACTGCTTCGAAAAACCGAGACTGGCCGGCATGTGTCCCACTTTGTTCCTGTGTCTGTCCCTTCGGGGAAATGTCATGCAGTGACTTCAAGAGTCCTGCTAGCCTGCTACAGCCCGGTTTCCTGGAGTCCTGTTAGCCCAGTTGCTACAACCCGGATTCACACGCTGATGACCGACACGTTCGAGGCTGGGTCATGTATGCCTGTCCCCGTAAGTTATTGCCACTTTGGGTTCACGACTAGTCATGTCGGCCCGGGTTCTCTGTCATATGGATGCTAGCGACACTATCATATACGTGAGCCAAAAGGCGCAAACGGTCCCGGTCCAGGTAAGGTGGCACCCGTGGGAATACCGTGCGTGAGGCCGCAAAGTGATATGATGTGTTACATGCTAGATCAATGTGACTTAGAATCGGGATCCTGACAGAATTTTCATTATAGAACTTGGCTTGTATATTCCAATGATGGGCTTACTCAAATGCCCTAGGTCTTCATGAGCAAGCAAGTTGTATGCACACCCACTTTGTTTTCAGTTTGAGCTTTCATACACTTATAGCTCGTAGTGCATCTGTTGCATGGCAATCCCTACTCCTCACATTGACATCAATTGATGGGCATCTCCATACCCAGTTATTAGTCGCGTCAATGTGAGACTTTCTTCCTTTTTGTCTTCTCCACTCAACCTCCACCATCATATTCTATTCCTCCTATAGTGTTATATCCATGGCTCACGCTCATGTATTGCGTGAAAGTTGAAAAGGTTTGAGAACATCAAAAGTACGAAACAATTGCTTGGCTTGTCATCGGGGTTGTGCATAATTTGAATATTTTGTGTGGTGAATATGGAGCATAGCCAGACTATATGATTTTGTAGGGACAACTCTCTTTAGCCATGTTATTTTGAAAAGACATGAATGCTTTATTAGTATGCTTGAAGTATTATTATTTTTATGTCAAATGATAGACTATTGCTTTGAATCACTCGTGTCTTAATATTCATCCATGACTAGAATACATGATCAAGATTATTCTAGGTAGCATTCCACATAAAAAGTTATCTTTTTTATCATTTACCTACTCGAGGACGAGCAGGAAATAAGCTTGGTGATGCTGATACGTCTCCGCCGTATCTATAATTTTTTATTGTTCCATGCCAATATTCTACAACTTTTACGTACTTTTGGCAACTGTTTATACTATTTTTGGGACTAACATATTGATCTAGTGCCCAGTGCTAGTTCCTATTTGTTGCATGTTTTTTTTGTTTCACAGAAAATCCATATCAAACGGAGGCCAAACAGGATAAAAACTTACGGAGATTTTTTTTGGAATATATGTGAATTTTGGGAAGTGGAATCAACCCGAGACGATGCCCGAGGGGCCCACGAGGGTGAGGGGCGCCCCCTGGGGGTAGGGCGCACCCTGGGCCCTCGTGGCCACTCCATAAGGTGGTTGGTGCCCTTCTTCCGCCGCAAGAAATCCAATATCCGGATAAAAATTGTGTCAAAATTTCAGCCCAATCAGAGTTACGGATCTCCGGGAATTTAAGAAACAGTGAAAGGGCAGAATCAGGGAGCGCAGAAACAGAAGGAAACAGAGAGAGAGAGAGAGAGATCCATTCTCGGAGGGGCTCCCGCCCCTCCGCCGCCATTGAAGCCAAGGACCAGAGGGGAAACCCTTCTCCCATCTAGGGGGAAGGTCAAGGAAGAAGAAGAAGAAGAAGAAGAAGAAGAAGAAGAACAAGAAGGGGGGCTCTCTCCCCCTCTCTCCCGGTGGCTCCCGAACGCCGCCGGGGCCATCATCGCGACAACGATCTACACCAACAACTTCACCACCGTCATCACCAACTCTTCCCCCCTCTATGCAGTGGTGTAACCCCTCTTTTACCCGCTGTAATCTCTACTTAAACATGGTGCTCAACGCTATATATTATTTCCCAATGATGTATGGCTATCCTATGATGTTTGAGTATATCCGTTTTGTCCTATGGGTTCATTGATGATCGTTATTGGTTTGAGTTGCATGTTTTATTATTGGTGCTGTCCTATGGTGCTCTCCGTGTTGCGCAAGCGTGAGGGATCCCCGTTGTAGGGTTTGCAATATGTTCATGATTTGCTTATGGTGGGTGGCATGAGTGACAGAAGCACAGACCCAAGTAAGTAGGTTGTTTGCGTATGGGAATAAAGAGGACTTTATACTTTAATGCTATGGTTGGGTTTTACCTTAATGATCTTTAGTAGTTGTGTATGCTTGCTAGAGTTCCAATCATAAGTGCATATGATCCAATGAGAGAAAGTATGTTAGCTTATGCCTCTTCCTCATATAAAATTGCAATAGTGATTACCGGTCTAGTTATCGATTACCTAGGGACAAATAACTTTCTTGTGTGACAAAAAGCTCTCTACTAAAACTAACTTAGTTGTGTTTTCATCTAAACAGCCCCTACTTTTTATTTACGCACTCTTTATTATCTTGCAAACCTATCCAACAACACCTACAAAGTACTTCTAGTTTCATACTTGTTCTAGGTAAAGCGAACGTTAAGCGTGTGTAGAGTTGTATCGGTGGTCGATAGAACTTGAGGGAATATTTGTTCTACCTTTAGCTCCTCCTTGGGTTCGACACTCTTACTTATCGAAAGAGGCTACAACTGATCCCCTATACTTGTGGGTTATCATGGTCCTATCAAAATAAATAGGTCAATCAATTTTTTTATGAACTATCCGATCTACAAGGAACGGGCAGATGGCCTTCGTCTACCTCATGCTAGTCACTATTGACGATCTTTCTCGAACCGCTAGCGACCATCGGCCCAGAACCCTGCCTCCACCATCCCGCCGTCCCCTCGACCTCACACCACCGTCGTGCTTGGCAGCGCCCCCCGGCCGTCCTCCAGATCGGGTGCCAGCAGTCCTAGGCCCCACACACCCCCAAGATAAACACCGAGGCGCTACTTCCCAGGCTTAATAGGCGGACTAGCGCATGTTACGCCAGGGAATGCTTCTTTTAATTGGGAATCAACTGACCAGGAACTGAAACCCAGGGGGCGGCAGACCTCTAGCTAAGGTGAAAGAGTATATGAGGAGAAACCTTGTGCATCGCGAGTTACTAGGAACATCTAGTATCAGGAAGAAGGTGTAGGAAGAAGAGGTCAACTAGTGCCTTCTGTGGAATGAATACCGTGCAAGCAGACACGTAAGATTTGCACGAATAAGGGAAGAGGAGTACCATATTCGGTTGCCAGTGCTATGTCTTCTGGATATTGCGGCAATCTTCTTCTTTTTACCAGGGGAACCGATGTTTTGGAGGAGGGTGGAGCCTTGGACGAACCCATGGCCAATTTGTTGACTGTGTTGCGGTGGCCGTCTGTCGGCGGAGGGGAAGCAGATCCGAGGCGGCGAAGGACGACGTAGCGGGAACAACTCCGATGTGGTGGACGGTGGCGACGTTGGAAGCGGCGATGGTGGCGCGGGGCGGCGTGGTTGAACTGGCTCGGGTATGGTGCATGTCGGTGTCCTGGAGGTAGCTCGGCATCGGCTTCAACTACTATCCGTGGAGGGCATTGCGGTTGCGGTTGCGGTGAACGACGACGACGGGGTATCGGTTCCAGCATGATGGAGGAGGGTGGCGGTTGATGGGTGGGATGGGGTGGCGGATGGAGGACGCCGGGGTTTCGCAGCTGGTGGAGAGGTAGTTTTGGCGCCCACGGAGTACGAATGGGGAATTGTATGGGGGGCGGGGGGGCTATGGGGGAACCATGTTTCGGTCTGGGAAGCGCTTGTTTTTGGTTTTTTTGAACAGATGGGACGCGCTTGTTTGAAATTTGGGGAAAGTACAAACTTTGCCCCCTCTTAAATTTCGAACCTACTGCGGGTCGGGGGTAGGAGGGTAATCCCAGGTGTCCTAAATAGTGGGCGGGAGTGATTTCAGCCGAGCGCATGTGTCTTAGGCGGCCATGGTGTATGAATGTTTTTCGAAGGCGGTTGCGTGGCGTCTAGATGAAGCTACAAATCTACCCCGTTTAGACCTTTGGACGTCGGGGCGATAGGTTTCACGAGTCAGAGTTAGAAAAGTAATTTCCTTCTACCAAACATTGGTTTCACGCAGTTTCGGGCAAGTAGAGGCTCTTTTGGCGCTTCGTTCGAAATTTTGAAATAGAAGCATTTACGTTTAGAGTACTTTGAGGATTGACCTAAATAGAAAATGTTTAATTTGACCGTGTATGCTTGAAAACCTAATTAAATTATGCGCTTCTTTTCGAAATTTTGACACTTGAAAATCCTATGACTATGATTATTTTGGAATGCAGGAGGTAAATTTGAATCTATTTTGTACACGACTATATATGATATTATGTACAAGAGCAGAGCAAAGATTGGTGCCCCCATAATTTAGGTATGATTTACAAATGCGACGATATCAAATTCAAATAATTGAATGGACTTCATGTTGAATTCGAATTTTTTAAACCATCTTAAGTTGAATTCAAATGTATGCTAGTTCATAGCTAGCTATTTATAAGGTTCATTGTGTAACTTGTGTATGTATAATGTGCTTTACACACACAACATGAACTATACTCACGTTTATATTCGATTGCTAAAGCAATGCATTGTCTGGAGTTCAAAATACTAACTCCGTGGATCAATTATGTCGAATAATAACATAGACATGATCAAATTCGATAGAATATAGATGACTGGTGAATCAATGACCGTTCCTTATGCAAATTGCAAATATCATGATCCCATCCTAATATTTGGATAAAATTTATATTTTTAATCAATGTGTACATCAATCTTTTACGTGTAGTTTCACTCTCCATAGGCCCCTCCTCACACACACTGACTTTCTCTCTCTCACATACGCGCACACGGTGTATATCCATCGGTGGTCTCTCACACATGCTCATACACTCTCTCCCGAGGTGTCTTTCTCGCAGACATGCTCTCGATATAACCCTCCCTCCCTCTCATAACCATTTACGACTGTTTTCACTAACCTTTATCACAAGCACTCTTCCTCTCACAAGCATACACACGCACAATATCCATCGACCCTTTCTATATACATAGACCTGCCTACGTGTCTCCCGCACTCACATTATATTTACGCCTGTCTCTCACGCATTGTCTCCACCTCTCTTCCTAATTGACGAGTATGATTCTAGCAGAGCATTTTGTAGGATGCCCCTTAAAGTTAGTTTGGATGAATAGTAATATCCGAGATAAGGGGCTACCTTAGTCTGAGGATGTAGGGTTACAAATCCTAGCCGGCTTTGTCAGTGGACACAGAGTCCTTCACGACTCTGCTATCTTTGTCTTCTACGACTAGTCCTCCATGGGTCTCCCTAAATGCATCACGGGCCGACCAGTGTGGCGCAGGACGGAACCGAACCAAGGGCCTCACCTCGGCCCACCGGACCTCACGCGGTGACACACCCTCTGCCCCCAGGTCTCTTTATCTTCTCACACCCACACATACCAACATAGACACCACACAAAATATTTTCTCCTCGTGCCTCTATCCCCTCCCCCCTTGCATATACACACTCAAGGGAATCTCTCGCCGTGCCATCCTATTCGTCTCTCTCTCTAGACCTCTCTCATTTCTCGTGCTATCTCTCCCACATCCCCGCCCCCCTGTCGGCCCCTCTATCCATGCCTCTCTCGAATACTTAATACATACACATACCTCTCTAGGCCCTGCCAAATACATCAACTACACATTCACACATGTTACATCACATACCCCATTGATATAAAAAGCCCTCTCTTCACATTTATTTCGCATACAACATTTCTTTTGAATAAAACCACACAAAGTGTGGCCAAAAAATTATTTTCTAATTCCTACATATATACAACATTACAAAGTTATATGGAGGAGTATGAACGTTAATTTGCATTATTTCATGGTGCCCCCAATGATATTTATTCTGCACTGTGAATTTTTATATTTTTATACTATATATAAAGTTAGTCATAATAAAGAGAAATGAAGAGCATCTCTCTCTCCATCGCATACACCCCATCTACGCCCCTTTCACGTACGCACACAAACTATCTCCAGGTCCTCTAAAAGTACGCCCCAACACATTCACGCTTGTTTCATCTTTCTCTCGCGATATATACAGTGACGATCATTGTATTTGAAGCGATAGAACGATACATACATTGGACTTCAGAATCCACTCATTATGGTCACCATTTATGTTTTGTGGTTATTATACAGTCATGGGCTCACCGTACAACTCTATATTTGCTCAAGACATGACTAGTTGACCAGTTAAACGCTCCACGTGGCACCTCTAGTGTTGCATCAAATTATCTCACTACCATTGGGCCCACCTGTCGGCGTGTATAAGAATGAAAACAAACCCTAAAAACATATTGGATGGTGGTTAGAAGTCATGACCGCGGGCACAGCGGACAAGGTGGCCTTGTATTGGTATGCTGAGCCATCTGTTTTAACACACAAGAGATGGTGCGGTGATTATACACACGTGCACACATGCACACGAACTACATGCACGCAACACTCACACGAACACACACAGCCATGCATTCACACAACACTCACACGTACACACACAACCACACACGCATGCAACACTCACACGCACACACTCATGCATGCATGCACACACGACACGAACAACACGCACTCTCACGCTCAAGTGCTCAACCTACGCGTGCATGCGCACACATCAGGCCCTGACAGACACATACACAACTAGGTGGTTCCCGCGCACGCGTTGGAGTCTTGTCGCGCCTACGTAAATTTGTGTTTATCTGACCTTTTTCCTATGCGAACTGACAAGTGGGACCCACAAGAAACATGGTCAATTTAACTAGTCAACATAGTGCCACGCAGACTATTTGGCCGGTAAACAGAGTGCAATCCGATGCTGAACAGTGAGCAAGTGACCGTATAATCACTGCAAAACGTATATAGTGACCGTAATGAGCGTATTCTAAAGTCCGGTGACCGTATTATGCTTTTCACTTGAAATACACTGACTGCCCGTGTATTTATCTCTTCTCTCGCTCTTACTGTGGAGCCAAGTAGGCCAATGTGCCAGTGCCTAAATTGGCACACACCACCCCATTATTGTTGTACTGGTTTCGTAAGAGCGAACAAGCATTCACGTCTACTTTACAAACTGTAGACCCGCTCTTCGCACAACCCCGCGCCCGCCAATCGCAGAAGGGATTCCAGTGATCCCATAGGTGTCGTTTCCCTCGACATCTTTGGCGCGCCAGGTAGGGAGCGTAGTTGTGAAAATCCAGTCTAGTGGGCGCAACGGCTCCATCGTGGTCGTCACTCCAAGGAAGAAGACGACCGAACGAGCGACATCATCTACAGACACAACGACCACCCGTATGGCAACAGAAAAGCTAAGTCATGCGAATCTTTGAATAATTCCTTTATGTATAAGGTTATTCTCCTCGGAGATCTTGCTCTTTGTATGGGAAACCCGTATGCAATGGGTCCCTCCCACTATTGGCAACGCCTTTGTTCTGTTTCGAGTCTGCTCAACAGTTCGAATGGCCGTGTCGAGATCTGCAGGGTGGCCTTTCTGCTACTGGCAACGCTCTTGCCCTGTTTCGAGTCCGCTCAACAGCTCAAACGGCCGCGCTGAGAATGGTAAGGTGGTTTGCCTGGCAGCAAGCACACCCGGCAGGCTGTTGAGGATCCATCCTCAAGGTGCCGTGGCTTGGGTTTACGCACCGGCAAGCCTATCTAATTAAACGTAGGGTGGACATACAAAGAGAAATTGAACAGGGGAATAACATGCATCGTTTCAAAGTATTGCAGAGTTATATTACACCAATTGTTGTTGCGGTTCTAACTAAAGATAAAAAATTTCTTGGTCATGAACCTGCAGTGGCGATAAGAAACGAGGTGCCTATTCCCGGCGCTGGCCCTCTATCCTCTCAATTTCGTCGACACGACTGATGATGGGCTTGATACGCTCCTCGAGCATCGCGAGGTCCACATCCTCCGGCAAGCTCTCCAGCGCGGCGTCGAAGTCGAGGTTGGGGTTCCAGTACGCCACCTTGGTGAGGACCTTGGTCAGGGCACCCGGCAAAGCTTCCGGGCCTCATTGGCCAGAGAGGTCACTCTGTTGGAGCGAAACTACTCCAGGGCTCCAAGAACGCCCTCAAAGAACAGGGTCAGTTTGGCGTTGGGACTCATGTTCGGCTCCGTGGCGTACCTCACGTTTGGCATCCCCATGGCCGCCAGCTTCATGGTGATCCTGCCGGCGACATCGGCGAGGTGGCTGATCCAGAGGTTTTCGCCCTTCACGTAATCCTCATGGTTGGCGGGTCGTTCCTCCGCAGCTGCTTCTCGTCCTCCAGGGCCTTGGTCAGGGTTTCTTCCTGGGCCCTGACCTCCGAAAGCGTCCCCTCAAGACCCTCCAGCTTCAGCTTCAGGTCTTTGATGGAGTTGTTGGCCTTGGAGAGCAGCTCTGCCTTGCCGAGGACTGCGGCCTGCGCCTCCACCAAAGCGCCGTTGAGCGTGTATTTCTCCTTCGCCAGCCCCAGGACCTGTTCCTTCAGCCCATCCTGCTCCACCTCCAACTCCTTCACCTTGCCGGCATGGACCTGGGCCTGAGCATTGAGTGCCTCCTTGTGCCTCTGCTCTAGCTCCTGGGTCCGCTGTGCGGTGAGCTTCTTGACCTCCTCATCCTTGCCGTGGAGTGTGGTGGTGAGCGCCTCCTCACGAGCGGCAAGGTCCTCCTCCTAGGAGTTTAGCTCGCCCTGGTGCTGGTGCCGAGCAGCCTCGTCCCTGGTGACCTGTTCCCTCGCCACCTCCTGGGCCTTCTCGACATTGGCCTTCAGCAAGATAAGCTCCTTCTTGCGCTCGGCCAGCAGATCCTGGGCAGCCTTCAGTTCCTCGTGGGCCTGGCTAAACCAGGCCTGTGTCTCGGTGACGCGCTCCGCGAGATCCGCCTCCGCCTTGTCCACCGCCGCCATCCTGGACTTTGCCTTGTCCAGGCGGGCACGGTGGACCACCTGGAGCTTCTGGAAGTTGGCGCTCATGCCCCGAAGGAGCTGCTCCTCCTAGGAACCGCCGCCACCGGTGCTCGGTTCATCAACAACCTCAAGCCCAGCGGCGGCAAACACCTCGTCATCGAACACCTCCCCTCGGTGGGTGCCCTGGTGCTCGCCGTCCCTTGGAGGTGAACGAGCAGAAGAGGAAGGTTGGTCATCGACCGCCCCCTCCTCGGCAGCGGCCTTGCAGGACTCCCTGGCAGGCCCCTTGCCAGCGTCCTCGGCAGCAGCCTTGCCGGCCTCCCCGGCCGGCCCCTTGGCGGCATCCTCATTGGCGGTCTTGGCGGCCTCCTCAGCGACGATCTTGTCGGCCTCGTCCTTGGCGTCCTTGGCGACCTCCTCGATGACGGTGTCGATGTCCTCTCGGTCCACCGAGGAAGGGCCTAGATACCAAGAAGGGGAATGAGATGGAGCCAAGGTCAAGGCTCAAGAAGAAGAAAGAAGAACAAGGACGGGAAGTAAGCAAACTTACCAGCACTGGGCTGGGAAGAAGTGGCACCCTCCCCACCAACGTTCGTTGCCGGGGTAGAACCACCGGCACGCCTCGTCCCCCTCTCCCCCAACCACCGCGGCGACCTCGGCCACTCCCCCTCCCCCTTCCTCTCGTGGCCGGCTCCGCCGCCGCAGGCTCTTCGGAAGGAAGGACAAGGCCCCCCGTCCCTCTCTCCCCGACCACCGCACAACCCTCGCCGCCACCGTCGAAGGCCCAGCACCTCCTCTCGCCATGGCGGATGGAAGAAAGGAGCGGAGGTGGAGGAGGATGGGTACTGAAGGAATGTGGGACGATTCCCCCCTCCTTATAAAGGGGCGGGGTCGAGGCTCGGCCGCCCCACTCAGCCAATCCAGCCATCGGAGGCGCAGAGAATCAGGACCGACCCGCTGCCCCAATCAGCGACGACCCGGTTTCCCGCCTCCACTGCCCGCAAATTGCATGAAGGACGCATGGAGAGCGAGCAGGGTCGAAAGGACGGGTGAGCCGACCGTTCCCCGCCCCGTGATCGGGGCGCGTGGGCGCCTTGAAGACTGCGACCCGAGTCCATCCAGTAAGTGAACCGCGCCGCCTTGCCTCCCTCTTTTTATGGGGAAGGCGCGAGCCACCTCTTTACCACGATGTGACGCATGCATGCGGAAACCGCATCGCGCATGACCCCCACGTCACGCACTCCCCTCCACGTCGCGCGTTCAACACGGATCGTGGGGATGCGTAGCGGACGGAACAGTACTGCGGTGGAAATCCGCCCCGCCTGCCCGCGCACCGTTCTGGGCCTGGCCCAACAACGTGTCGCGCTTATGTGTGGCCTAGGCCCGGGGGCTCCTATCGGTGTACAAAAGTAGGGGCTCCCCTTTGTACCCCTTTACTTCTGCACGGGCAGTCGGAGCCGCGCGGCACGGCCACACTAAGCAGGGCAAAGGAGGGGAGCCGGAGAGAAGCCAAAGCACAAGACGGCCAAGGCAACGCCAAGGCCAAGAACACAAAGGACAGAAGGGCGAAGCAGGCTCCCCCGGCAAGGGCCTTGCCGGGGCGGCACGCCCGACGCCAACAGAGTGAGCCACCCTTGAGCCCACGGGTTCCAACCCAACCAACTACATTGGAACTAGGGCTCGGGAGGCACCTCCGTGGTGGCATGCAGATCTTTGTCAAGACCATAGAGATGTGAGATCAGATGAGAACCAGAAGAGGCGACCCTCGGTGGGATCCTTGCCGAGGAGATCCACAAGCCCCCCGGCAAGCGCCTTGCCGGGGACGACTGCAACGCCACGGCAAGCCCCTTGCCGGGCCCCCGGCAAGGCCCTTGCCGAGGGCATCAACAGGGCCACTGCCAGGCCCGCACCAGCCAAGACTCCACCACCGTTCGCATGCAGCTGCCAGCCCAACCAGCTGGGCAGGCACCTACGTGGCGACGGGCGGCTTTTGAGCCAACTCAGCAAGCACCTGCGTGGTGGCATGCAAATCTTCGTGAAGACCCTACCACAGCGCCACCTCAGCTGCCTGACTGCCTACATGGTGCCTCATGCATCGCTGGCCTGGACGCGTGTCGAAGCAAGGCAAGGCGGCGACGGACGGGACGGGCCTCCTTCCCACCCTCGATAAAGATAAGGGACAGCTAAGCTACGCATTAAATGTGTCTTGTCCTGTAACACGGGCGATAAGCTCGCAGCACTGTATACCTTTCCACCTGATGTGTGCCACTGTGGCAGCCCCTTCCGACTATAAAAGGAGGCCCATTGCACACTGGAGAGGGATTCGGCTCTTTTGAACTATGCAGCCACCATAGCTAGTTCAAGAGCTCAAGAACTCTCTCAAATACACACCAAAGCAGGACTAGGGTATTACGCATCCTCGCGGCCCGAACCTGGGTAAACGATCCTTGTGTTGACTGTTAATCCTGCTCTTCTCACAATTCCGCGCCCCGGCAACCGTAGTAGGGATTCTTGTGATCCCATAGGTGTTGTTTCCCACTGACACCTATCATTTCTACAATTTATGGTAAGCAATATAAGCCATAGAAACTAGAAAACAAGCAAACTATGAATCGAAAACAAAATCTGTCAAAAACAGAACAGTGTGTTATGATCTGAACAACAACCATACTTATGTTACTCCAAAAATTCTGAAAAATTGGGATAATGTAGACAATTTGTTTATCAACGATGTGTAAAAATTTCAGATTTTTATCAAGCTCCAGTGAATTTAAACAATTCTGTGACTGGGCGCAAAGTTTTCTGTTTTCGGACAGAATTGAATCAACTATTATCCACACTATCCCAAAGGCTTTACTTGGCATTTTATTAAAACAAAAGCTATAAAACATGATTAATACAGTAGCTTAATCATGTGAACATGCAAAAACAGTAGGGGTAAATGTTGGGTTATCTCCCAACAATCACTTTTCTTTAATGCCTTTTTAGCTAGGCATGATGATTTCAATGATGCTCACATGAAAGATAAGAATTGAAACATAATGGGAGCATCATCAAGCTTATGACAAGCACATTTAAGTCTAAGCCACTTCCTATGCATAGGGATTTTGTGAGCAAATAATTCATGGGAACAAGAATCAACTAGCATAGGAGGGAAAAACAAGCATAACTTCAAGATTTTCAACATGTAGAGAGGAAACTTAATATTATTGCAACTCCTACAAGCATATATTACTCCCTCATAATAATTTTCAGTAGCATCATGAATGAATCCAGCAATATAACCATCACATAAATCATTCTTTTCATGATCTACAAGCATAGAAATTTTACTACTCGCCACATAAGCAAATTTATTCTCATTAATAGTAGTGGGAGCAAACTTAACAAAATAACTATTATGTGCGGCAAAATCCGAAAATTAAAATCATGATGACAAGCTTCATGGTTATCATTATTCTTTATAGCATACATTTCATTGCAATAATCATCATAGGTAGTGTCGGTGTACGAGAGTAGGGGTACCCTAGTATCTACAGATTGCACGGACAGTTGCAAGACCAGCGGCAAGGTTTGCCTCGTCACCGCAATCTCCTCCGTGGCTCCCTTGGAGCCATTCAAGAACAAAGTATTAGGTTGAGAAGACAAGGCCCCGACAAGAGGAGCTTGTCGGGAAAGCCACCTGTGCACCACAGAAGGCAAGGCCCGGCAAGAGGAGCTTGCCGAAGGCTCAAGCGACAAGTCTCCGAGCGACAAGGATTCGGCCGCTGACAAGGCGCTTGCCGCTGACATGCAACTTCTCTCCGTCGCCGCTCCAGCTCACCCAGCGACGTGTCGCCATGGGACCGGTCCATGGGCGCGTGTCGAGCAGCTGTGCAGCCAGCGGAGAGCAGCGATGAGCGGCGCTGACAGGCTCGCCATCGTGGCGAGCGGAGGCGCACCTGACGGTCTCATAATCGCTTTGGGCGACAACGACAGGCATTTATTGCTTTTTGTCCCTTGCCGCCGAGTTAGGTATTTTTGCACTATACATTGTTCAAGTAGGTGTACCAACTCCTGTTTTTACATTCGTACCCCGCCTATGTTGCCACCTGCCGGAGACCCTTGAGCATATAAAAGGAGGCCCGAGTGCAACGTGAAGGGGTTCCGTGAGGTTCGGTTCACGTCTTGCGAGGCTCAGTTCAGTCAACTGGCCATAGACTCGATACATTCACGCTAGGTTTTGTGGCTCACGTGGCTCCCTAGCAAGAACACAAGAGATCAATCCGGCAGCAGTAGGAGTTTTATCTCTCCGGAGAGCTCCGAAGCTGGGTAAAACCGCCGTGTGCATCGCCTCGATCCGCTCTTCGTCGACCTCCGCCCCTCCGAACCACAAGGGGCCTGCTCCGCCCGGCCCCATAGGTGTCCGTGGGTACGATCAGCCTCCCGACATCTCGGGCGCGCCCGGGTAAAGGCGTCGAGGCCGTGTGAATCTGATCCGGCGTTCACACGAGCAGCATCACCAACATCTTCCTCAACATGCCACCGAAGAAGAAGGCTTCGGCGGCAGCAGAGCCGTCCGCGTCGTGCCCACCCTCACCGCAGCAAACGGGCGGTGGTGCAGACGCTGGCGGAGGAACGGGCGCCGACGAAGGTGCTCGCGACGTTGCCAAGTCCAAGGACAAGGCACCGCAAACCTCGGCGTCGCGCATCCCCGCGCTTCGTCTCAGAGACGCGGGACCAACAACGCCATGGCGCCCACAACGCCATACGCTCGCTGGATCGAGACCCTCAAGACCAGCATGCGCACCAACATGCCGGGCGCTTAGCGAGATACGGTCACCGGACGGGCGCTGCTCCTTCTAACTTAGTTAGAAGTCCGAGCGTCCGCTCCTCGCACTGCCGTTCTCAATGCCGCCACTACTCCAGCGAAGCTGGCGAGCTCAGCTGCTCCTCGACTACCCTCCGATGGCCGACAAGGTCGATGAGTGGAGGGCCACTATCCAGAGCCTCATCGGTTTCGCCAACGGCGACGCCCCGCGGCAACCAACCCCATCGTTGCCACGGCGAGACGACAAGGCACGAGCCAGTGGCGACGAGACTGTCGGAGGTGCAACCACCGTGCACTCTGCACCAAGAAGGCCAAGATCGCCGAGCCAGCGGATCCATCTCGACAGCGACTCCACCGCGTCGTCGGATCCGCGCGCTCGCCGCGACCAGCGCCAAGTTCTTCATGAGCGACAACAAGAGGACGCTCGAACTCGCATCGAGCGTCGAAGAGAAGCGCGACGTCATCCGACAAGCGCGTTGGGCCTTCTGTTGACATGCACGCCCGGAGGGGCAGGCGACTTGCCGTCGCGGTAGGTTGCCCTGCGTTCACTCGTGAGCTGCGGCAAGTCCGATGGCCCAGCCGGAAAAACTTCAAACCAGACGTGCGGAGAAGTATGATGGCAGGACACACCCGTCGGAGTTCCTCAAAGATCTACACCATCGCGGTGCAGGCTGCGGGGACGGGACGACAAGATCCTCGCCAACTACTTCCCGCCGTGCTCAAGCCTAACGTCCGATCTTGGCTCATGCACTTACGGACAGCTCCATATCCTCTTGGGCAGATCTGTGCCATCGGTTTGTTGGCGCCTTCACAGTGGCCACAAACCTCATGGCCAAGAGAACGACCTTCACTTGTTCGCCCGTAAGGAAGGAGAGTCCTCGCAAGTTCATCCAGATTCAGCCGCGTGCACTACAACATCCCAGACGTCCACCTGCCGCGGTGATCAGCGCATTTCATCGTAATGTGCGGAACCGCAGGATGAGGGAGGAGATGGCGATGAGCAAAGTCAAGGACGCCGCGAGCTGTACGCCTTGGCCGGACAAGTGTGCACGCTACCGAGAAGGGAGGAGACTCCAGAGAGAATGCGTAGCAGGATCGACAGGTGATGACACCGCCACTGGCAAAGAAGGGCCGTGGCGAGGCAACAGGAAGAAGAAAAGCAGAGAGGTGCTAGCTGTCGAGCAGTCCGTGACGGAGGCGGCGACAAGAACGCCAAGGTCAGGCGGCTCCAAAGAAGGAGGTTGCCGCTGACGCCAACCGCCAGTCGGTGGCGGCCGCCGACAAGCAGGACGGCTCCGGCAGGCAATACTGCAAGATCCACCGCACCAAGGGCCACGACCTCCAGAGCTGCAAGAAAGTCGAGCAGCTTGTCGAGCAGCAGAGAGCTGAGTACGAGCGGCGCGACAAGGAGAGGGCCCAGGAAGGTGCTGGGGGAGCAAGCAAGAAACGTCCCGGCCGGGGGGGACGCCGCGGCAAAGTCAAGCAGCGACAAGGAGATCGACCTCCCCGCGGCCGCGACAAGGATGAAGATGATGATGACGACGAAGATATGGAGGACGACGACGCCCGATGAGCAGGAGTTTTGAAGCCACGAGGTTCTCTTCCGAAGTTGACGGAGGTGCTTCCCTGCATACCTCCCACCGCCAACTCAAGCAATGGATGCGGAAGGTCAATGCAGCGGAACCATCCGTAGAGTCGCGCAAGCCTCTGAAGTAGTCCAGCACGCCTATCATTTTTGATATTGAGGACCACCCTGATCGCGTAACTGCGGTCGGGTGCTTGTCGATGTTGGTCTCTCCAACCATCCGCAACCTCAAGGTCACAAAAATGTTAGTTGACGGCGGGGCCGGCTTGAATCTGATCTCCTCCGCGGTGCTCCAGAAGCTTCAAATCCCTGACAATGAGCTCGAAGAGACCGGTACCTTCCAAGGAATCAATCCGGAAGGAGCAAGCGAAGGGAAGATTGCATTGCGGTCACATTTGGCAGCGAGCTGAACTTCGTAATCGAGAGGGTTACGTTTGGCGTCGCCGATTTCCCATTGCCTTACAATGGGATACTTGGCCGCCCGGCCCGCCAAGTTCATGGCAGCCTCTCACTACGCCTACAACCTACTCAAGATGCCGGGCCCGATAAGCGTCATCTCCGCCCATGGCGACAAAAAGGATGCCCTTATACGTGCCGACAAGATCTTCCGGATGCATCACCGCGACAGATTGCGGACACTTGCCGCCGAAGCTCCCGGGGAAGAAGACCAAGTCCAAGTCCGGCAAGGGCTCGATGCTCACTCCGGCAAGCGCACCTCTTCGAGTGCTGCGCTACCGTTGAGGACGCACCATCGAGCTCCACCGCAAGTGCAAGAAGATGGTGGCTCCGCCAAGAGCAAGAAGGTGCCCGCCGAGGAGGACGGCGCTGGTGGTACCTTCACCATCGATTGCCTCTCTCGACCCCAAATAGGAAGGCGCTTCGTTGCTTTCCTGCGGGCGAATGTCGACGTGTTTGCATGGCGACCGTCTGATATCCGCGGTGTTCCCAGGAAAGTGATTGAGCACCGCCTGGCCGTTTGTCCTCACGCGCGGCCCGTCAAGCAAAAAGTCAGGAAACAAGCGGTGGGCGCCAAGAATTCATAGCGAAGAGATCAAGAAACCGGAAGCAGCAGGCCTTGTCGAGGAGTGCTCCATCCTACGTGGTTGGCCAATCCTGTAGTCGTGCGCAAGGCAAATGGAAATGGAGGCTTTGTATTGACTTCACGGATGTTAATAAAGCTTGTCCCAAAGATCCATTTCCCTTGCCGCGCATTGACCAGATTGTTGACTCCACGGCTGGATGTGATTTGCTTTCGTTTCTTGATGCATACTCAGGATACCATCAGATCTTCATGGCTGAAGAAGATGAAGAGAAGACCGCATTCATCACACCATGTGGCACATCTTTGTTTCATACGGATGCCTTTCGGTTTGAAGAATGCTGGTTCAACATTTGCAAGAGTAGTCCATGACGCTTTTGAGCCACAGATGCACAGAAATGTAGAAGCCTACATGGATGACATAGTGGTCAAGAGCAAGGACAAAGCAACTCTGGTCCAAGATTTGGACGAGACCTTTGCAAATCTGCGCAAGATCAACCTCAAGCTCAACCCCGAGAAGTGCGTGTTTGGAGTCCCTTCCGGCAAGCTTCTCGGTTCTTCGTGTCTCGCCGGGGATTGAAGCTAATCCCGATAAGATCAAGGCCATTGAGCAGATTGAAGCACCAAAGCGCGTCAAGGATGTACGAAGACTTGCCGGTTGCGTGGCTGCTCTCAGCAGGTTTATTTCTAGGTTCTGTTGACAGCGCCTCGCCATTTTTCAAAATTTTGAAAAGGCAGGTCCGTAAAATGGACTCAAGCGGAGGTCTGCTGCAGGACTTGAAGAGATACCTGTCCTCCACTCCAACACTTGTCGCGCCTAAGCCACAAGAGAAGTTGCTGCTGTATATAGCGGCGACCAATCAAGTGGTTAGTGCTGCGTTAGTGGCGGAGAGGGAGGCAGATGACGAGCCAGCAACCACGGCAAACACATCCAGCGACAAGCAGGGGGCTTCGCCGACAAGCTCTGGCCCCGACAAGGACGAGTCCGCGAAGACGCATGAGTAGATGCAGAAAAGGATGGTGCAGCGCCAGTCTACTTTGTCGGCTTCCCTTCTGCAGGGGCTAGGTCAAGGTACTCTGTGCAAAATTGCTTTTCGGCCTCCTCATGGCCTCGAAAGCTGCGCCATTACTTCCAAGCACATGAGATCACAGCTTGTCACCGCTTTCCCGAAGAGGATCTGCAGAATCCGTAAGCGGCAGCAGGATTGTCGAGTGGGCACTGAGCTGTCAAGCTTTGGTCTTAAGTTTGAAAGCACATCAACTATCCAAAGCGAGCCTTGGCGAGTTCATAGCAGAATGGACGCCAACGCCAGATGAAGAGATTCCAAGACGAGCATCCCCACAAAGAAGCAAGCAAAGAGTGGCTGATGTACTTTGATGGTGCCTTCTCACGCAAAGGCGCCGGTGCCGGCGTATGCTTATCGCACTCCACCGGAGAGCACCTCAAATCGTCGTCCGGATGCACTTCCCCAAGGAGCAAGCGACAAACAATACCGCAGAGTATGAAGGTTTGCTTGCCGGTCTCAGATCGCCGTGGACCTTGGGATCAAGAAGCTTATTGTCGTGGGTGACTCGCAACTCGTCAGTCCGACAAGTGAACAAAGATTACCAGAGTCCGTTGATGGAAGCCTCACGTTGATGAAGTGAGGAAGCTAGAAGAGCACTTTGACGGCCGCAAATGGAACATGTTCCAAGAGCTCGTAATGATATTGCCGACGGTTCTGTCAAAGTGCGTTGCACTTAAGTTACACAATGGAACCAGGGATTTTCGTGCTCAAGCCGACTCAACCAACCGTAACACCATCAACCGGACAGAACAAGAAGAGGAAGTTGGCCTCTGGTGACTACTTTCCGACAGAGCTTCCCGAAGCCGTCGTTGCAAAGGTCCCCAAGATCAACACCAACAGTGCTGAGGAGCAGTCTGCTCCGACAGACCCCAGGGTTTGTTTCGTCGAAGCAAACGCTCCCGACAAGTCTTGCTCCGGCAAGCTTGTCGGGGAGCATCAAGCTCCGGCAGAGACGCAGGTTCTTGCCGTAGAAGCTGATGTTCCCGCGGCAGCAGATATGCCTTTAGTCCTTGTTGTCGAGCCGCAAGCTCCAGCATGGGCGCAGCAGATTGTCCATTTCCTCCAGACAGAGAACTTCCCAAGAGCGGAAGAAGCGGAAAGAGTAGCCCGGCAGTCAAGTATGTACCAGTTTGTCGACTGATACTGCATGTAAGAAGACTCAACGGTGTGAAATTGAAGTGTATTCCTGTGGAAGATGGATGTAAGCTGTTGGCGAGATACATGGAGGCATATGTGGTCACCACATTGGCACAAGAGCACTTGCCGCAAAGCTTTCCGGCAAGGTTTCTTCCGCCGACAGCCCTCCAGATGCAACTGCACAAGTAACCAAGTGTGAAGCGTGCGGTTCCATTCCAAACAGATACACCAGCCAGCTCAAGCTCTCCAGACGATCCCTTTATCCCGCCATTTTTGGTCTGGGGGCTCGACATCCTCGGCCCCTTCCCCCGAGCTTTCGGGGGCTTTGAGTACTTGTACGTCGCCATCGACAAGTTCACAAAGTGGCCGGAAGTGGAAGCAGTGAGGAAGGTGACCGCACGGTCAGCAGTCAAGTTCTTCAGGTCGATTGTTTGCCGTTTCGGAATCCCTAACAGGATCATCACCGACAACGGCACACAATTTACGAGTCGCACCTTCATGCAGTACGTCCAAGACCTTGGCAGCAAGGTTTGCTTCGCTTCCGTTGCTCACCCGAGAAGCAACGGTCAAGCAGAGAGGGCAAATGTTGAAGTGCTGCGCGGGCTCAAGACCAGAACTTTCGACAGGATGCACAAGTGCGGAAGAAACTGGATCGAGGAGCTGCCGGTGGTTCTTTGGTCGATCGTAACGACGCCAAATCGAGCCATCGCCGTGCACCCTTTGCTCTAGTCTACGGAGGCAGGCGCTTCTCCCCACGGAACTTCAGATACGGATCGCCGAGTGCTCGCTTATGATGAGCTTGAGCAAGAGCAGCTGCGACAAGATGACGCGCTGCTCCTTGAGGAGGGTCGCCTTCAGGCGGCAGGCGAGCTGCTCGCTACCAAGAAGCTCTGCCGCTACCATGGCCGCAGGGTTAATGCCGTAAGTCTCGAGGAAGGCGACCTTGTTCTTCGCGCTGCTCAGTCCGCCAAGAATTCAAACAAGTTGACGCCGGTGGGAAGGCCCTTATCGGGTGAAACGAGTCACTAGGCCCGGCGCTGTCCGCTTTGAGACCGAAGATGGCATTCCGTGAGCAACTCCTGGAACATTGAGCATCTTCGTAAGTTTTACCCATAAGGCGCGGTTGTCGAACCCGTTCAAGCAACCACTTTTTGTACAAGTCTTGCCGCTGTTGCATGTAATCCTTCAGACAAAGCCGGGCGCAGACCCGATGCATCAAGAAGCCCATGTGTTGCGCACAACCCGTCAAGTTCATGCTTTCATCACTTTATTGCATGTTTTGGCTAACACTTTGTGCAGCAACCACACCCGGTAAGCAGAATCGAGCCACTGGGCTCCATAACATTTTTTCCTCTTCTTTCTCTTGTCGCAAAGAAAGGAGGCCCCTCGCGCACAAGTTAACCAGGGGAAGGAGGAGACAATGCTATGGACCGGACACCGCCGAGGAAGATTCACCTCATCGGGAAGCAAGAGACCGAAAAGCTAAGTTGCCAAAGTTTGAGCAATCAATTTTTAAATTTTTAAGTTATCTTCCTCGAACGATAGTACTTTGTATGGAGAACCTGTGCGCAGAGGAACCAAATCGTGACTGGTCGCGCCCTTACTTTGTTTCGAGTCCGCTCAACAACTTAAGTGAGCTGCGGCTAGTCCGCGACAAGGTTGCTTGTCGGTAGCGACCCTGCCAGCAGGCTGCTGAAGTTCCGGACTCGGCGCTTGCGGCAAGGGTGCCTGCACCGGCAAGTTTCCGGGAAAAGCGTAGGGCAATAATGTACAAAGGAAGAAATCAAGTAGAGGAAATAACGTTGCATGAATCTATTCAGACCAGTAATAAATTTGTAAAGTTATCTTCCTTGAACGACCGCGCTTTGTATGAAACACCCGTGCGCGGAGGAACCAAATCGTGACTGGTCGCGCCCTTACTTTGCTTCGAGTCCGCTCAACAACTTAAGTGAGCTGCGACTAGTCCACGACAAGGTTGCTTGTCGGTAGCGAGCCGGCCAGATGTCTGCTGAAGTCCCGCACTCGGCGCTCGCGGCAAGGGTGCCTGCACCGGCAAGTTTCCCCGAAAAGCGTAGGGTAATAACATACAAAGCCAAGGGTCGAGTAAAGGAAGTAACGTAGCAGATGTTGCCCAGAATAAAGTTATGTTACAAAGATAACTTATTGCAGCACTGGCTAAATCGTCCTCAGAACTCGGAATACGGCGGGCAAAGACCGCAATAGAAGAAAAGGGCGAAGAAAGGGTACCCTGTTGGGGCCAGATCAGCGGCGGAGGCGGGGAGCACCTCGCAGCGCAGATGTGCCCGAGTCTCCGCCGACTAGAAAAAGATAGTAGACGTCCCGCAGCTCCCGTGCGCCGAGCTGCGAGGGGAAGACGGCTCGCTCCTTGCGCAGCGCCGCGAGCCGCTGCGCCTCGGCCGACTTGACGCCCTTCTCCTTATCGGCCTTCGGGGCCATGGCGAGGGGGGCGGAGGAGGTCGACGGCGGTGAGTGTGCTTGTGGCGAAAGGGGGCGGGGCGTTGCTCTATTCGCACTGGAGAAGACGAGGGGAGTGGCGGTGGTTTCTTGACAAGACGGCAATGGCAGGAGTGGTCGGCCTGCCTCTGTTTCCTCCGCTTATAAAGGGGAGGGGCGGACGCCCGCTTATATTAATAAAGAACCCCCACGACCGCGCCCACGATCTCTCGCACGATGCCACGCCCGCGCGTCTTGTTAGTGGGGATCGTGGTGGGTCCGGGCGGGTGCGGCGTGGTCGAGGCTGCGTGTCCGTGCAGTTCGGCCTGGCCCGACAAGCGCTTCGGCACTGCAGTACGGCCCAGTGCCCGGGGCTCTGTCGGTGTACTAGAGTAGGGTACCCTAGTATCTCAGATTGCAGCACGGACAGTTGCAGCACCTCAGCTGCAAGGTTTGCCTCGTCACCGCAATCTCCTCCGTGGCTCCCTTGGAGCCATTCAAGAACAAAGTATTAGGTTGAGAAGACAGGCCCCGACAAGAGGAGCTTGTCGGGAAAGCCACTCCAGGCACACAGAAGGCAAGGCCCCGGCAAGAGGAGCTTGCCGGGAAGGCTCGGAGCGCGACAAGTCTCCGAGCGCGACAAGGATTCGGCCGCGGCAAAGGCGCTTGCCTGCATGCAACTTCTCTCCGCCTCCGCCCAGCTCACCCAATGACGTGTCGCCATGGGACCGTTCCATGGGCGCGTGTCGAGCAGCTGTGCAGCCAGCGGAGAGCAGCGATGAGCGGCGCTGACAGGCTCGCCATCGTGGCGAGCGGAGGCGCACCTGATGGTCTCTGTTACACTGTTTGTGCGACAACGACATGCATTTATTGCTTTTGTCCCTTGCCGTCAGAGTTAGGTATTTTTGCACTGTACACTGTTCAAGTAGGTGTACCAACTCCTGTTTTTACATTCGTACCCTCGCCTATGTTGCCACCTGTCGGAGACCCCTTGAGCATATAAAAGGAGGCCCGAGTGCAACGTAGAGGGGGTTCCGTGAGGTTCGGTTCACGTCTTGCGCGAGGCTCAGTTCATTCAACTGGCCATAGACTAGATACATTCACGCTAGGTTTTGTGGCTCACGTGGCTCCCTAGCAAGAACACAATAGATCAATCAGGCAGCAGTAGGAGTTTTATCTCTGGAGAGCTCCGGCTGGGTAAAACCGCCGTGTGCATCGCCTCGATCCGCTCTTCGTGCGACCTCCGCCCCCCTCCGAACCACAAGGGGCCTGCTCCGCCGGCCCCATAGGTGTCCGTGGGTACGATCAGCCTCCCCGACAGGTAGCAACTATGTTCTCATAATCAATTGGAACCTCTTCCGAAATAGTGGAACCATTACTAAATAAAGTTATGACCTCTCCAAATCGAATTTTGTTATTATAACAAGATTCAACATCCTCCAAAATAGTGGGATAACTATTATCCAAAGTTGACACTCTTCCAAACCCACTTTCATAAATATTGCAATCATAATAAGTAGGATGCATGCTATCATCATAATAAATTTGCACATCAAAACTTGGGGAACTAAAAATATCTTCATTAAACATAGCATCCCCAAGCTTGGGACAAACATTAATTGTAGCAAAAAAATTCTCAAACATGTCATTCTCATAAAACATAGCATCCCCAAGCTTGTGGCTTTGCATATCGCAAGCATAATCGCTCTCATCACTAATAATATGAATAGCACCAATAGTATAGCAATTATTATCATCACAATGAGTAATGGGCATAACAATAATAGGAGCAGCATCATTTGGGAGGGATACCTTTTTACCTTTGCTTCTCCGTCTTTTCTTTTTCTTCTTCACATCATGTGTGGGTTTAATAACCCTTTTGGAGTTCGTTATTAATGAGATTGGTTGAATAAAACGCTCCTCCTCGTTACCTGATTCATCATATGAAAAAATTGGAGGATATTGGGAAACCTCTTCCCCTTCATTAGTATTCTCTTCATCTTTTATTTGTTCTCTTGTCTTCAAGTAATTTGCAATATAAGGATTCTCAATGCAATTCACCGCACAATACATATAAATTTCATTTAGATCAAAATCAATCATTTTCATGAGAACCCAATGTGGAACATCGTCGGTTTTATGTTCATTTCTTCATACCCCAAAAATAGACTAAGTTCATTATGACACTCAAGGGTAATGATGTTATCACTATTTTTGAACACAATTCGATCATGAAAAAATTCACATTGGAAATTAAAATGACCACTTTCATTGCAAGCTTCACAGGGACGGAGAGAAATATTAAGTTTTTCAGCACAAGCATATATTCTCTATTGCAACCATTTAGTTTCTAAATGCTTATGCCTCTTACAAAATATATCTTCCCTTCTTGGTATATATTTGCAAACTCTATGCACTCCACAAAAGTTGACCTGCTTATAAGAAATATTTTTATCATGACTAGTGCAATCATCATTAGTACTATGGATATTCAAAGAATTCATACTAACAACATTACAACCATGCTCATCATTCAAAGATTGTATGCCAAACATTTTATTGCATTCTTCCTCTAGTAATTGAGCACAATTATCGGAATCCTTATTTTCGCGAAAGATATTAGAAAGATGAAGCATATGAGGGAACCTCAATACCATTTTTGTAATTTTCTTTTATAAACTAAACTAGTGATAAAACAAGAAACTAAAATATTCGATTGCAAGATCTAAAGATATACCTTCAAGCACTAACCTCCCCGGCAACGGCGCCAGAAAAGAGCTTGATGTCTACTACGCAACCTTCTTCTTGTAGACTCGTGTTGGGCCTCAAGCGCAGAGTTTTGTAGGACAGTAGCAAATTTCCCTCAAGTGGATGACCTAAGGTTTATCAGTCCATGGGAGGCGTAGGATGAAGATGGTCTCTCGCAAACAACCCTGCAACGAAATAACAAAGAGTCTCTTGTGTCCCCAACACACCCAATACAATGGTAAATTGTATAGGTTCACTAGTTTGGTGAACAGATGGTGATACAAGTGCAATATGGATGGTAGATATAGGTTTTTGTAATCTGAAAATATAAAAACAGCAAGGTAGCAAGTAACAAAAGTGAGCAAAAACGGTATTGCGATGCTCTGAAACAAGGCATAGGGCTCATATTTTCACTAGTCCAAGTTCTCTCAACAATGATAACATAATTTGATCATATAACAATCCCCCAACGTGCAACAAAAAGTCACTCCAAAGTCACTAATAGCGGAGAACAAACAAATGGATTATTGTAGTGTATGAAACCACCTCAGAGTTATTATTTCTTATCGATCTATTGGGATATTCCTATAAGTGTCACAAACAGCCCTAGCGTTCGTACTAAAATAACACCTTAAGATACAAATCAACCAAAACCCTACTGTCACCTAGATACTCCAATGACCACAAGTATCCGTGGGTTTGATTATACGATATGCATCACACAATCTCAGATTCATCTATTAAAACCAACACAAAGAACTTCGAAGAGTGCCCCAAAGCTTATACCGAAGAGTCAAGACGAAAATGTGTGCCAACCCCTATGCATAAGTTCACAAGGTCACAAAATCCGCAAGTTGATCACCAAAACATACATCAAGTGCATCTCGTGAATGTCCCATTGTCACCACAGATAAGCACATGCAAGATATACATCAAGTGTTCTGAAATCCTTAAAGACTTAATCTGATAAGATAATTTCAAAGGGAAAACTCAATCCATTACAAGAAGATAGAGGGGGAGAAACATCATAAGATCCAACTATAATAGAAAAGCTCGCGGTACATCAAGATCGTGCCAAATTGAGAACACGAGAGAGAGAGAGAGAGAGAGAGAGAGAGAGAGATCAAACACATAGCTACTGGTACATACCCCCAGCCCCGAGGGTGAACTACTCCCTCCTCGTCATGGAGACCGCGGGATGATGAAGATGGCAACTGGTGATGATTTCCCCTGCTGGCAGGGTGCCGGAACAGGCTCCCGATTGGTTTTTGGTGGCTATAGATACTTGCGGCGGCGGAACTCCTGATCTAGGTTCTGTTATGAGGTTTTCTATATTTATAGGATTTTTTGGCGTCGAGAACAAGTCAAGGGGTCTGCTACCTCTTGAGCACTGCGTTGGTTTCCCTTGAAGAGGAAAGGGTGATGCAGTAAAGTAGCGTAAGTATTTCCCTCAGTTTTTGAGAACCAAGGTATCAATCCAGTAGGAGACCACGCTCGGGTCCCACGCACCTACACAAACAAATAAGAACCCGCCGCGGTGGAGCGCGTCGCGCGGGCGCTGCGGCTGTTGGCCCGTCTTCCGCCCCGCTACATCTCCGGCCTTGCGAAGACGCCTTCTTGGTGGAGCTGGGGGCTCCGCTCGCGGCAAGCTGCTTGAAGGTGGGGAGGATGCACCCTCGGCGGGCTCGCTCTACTCGGCTTCAGGCTCGGCAAGCTCTTCCTCGCCGGCAAAATCCTTTCGCTCGACAAGGCTTGCCGCCTCTGCTGCCTCTGCCTCCTCCACGGTGAAGCCGAACTCGCCCGCGGCAGTACTCTTGCCGCCTCTTCCAGCTGGTGGCGCGCTGCATCTCATCATCGGTGGTGTCGCGGGTGAGGCCCCTCGCTCATCGGGCGGACCGGCATTTCTACCAGATTGTCAAAGAACCGCCGCACGACGTCATCTCTGCAGTTTCTTGCCAAGTTGGGACAATTCCATGTGAGTCGCTGACGGCATCATTACGCGGATGCGGTCAGCGAGGAATTGTTGCACAATGAACGACGCCCTCGGCAACCTAAACATTTCTGGATGATCGTGGATCGGGCTTGAACAGCTCCAAGAGCATCGCGTCAAGCTCCAAGACGGTGAAGTTGAAGTTGAGGCTGCGCGCAGCCTCATGATATCTGCCGCGTTACGAAACTCCCAGCGGGTCTCCTCCTCTCCTACAAGGGGCGTCTGGGCGGCAAAGAAAGTCTGCGCCAACGGTGCCTACGGTGAGCCCGGCAAGTCTAAGGCGAAGGATTCGGGTGACTGCAATCTTCAGCCTAGCGTCTTCCGGGGCCAGATTGCTCCAATCATTGTCGCGCACTACTGGGGTTTGGCGCTGGGCGGTAAATGGCTGTGGGTTCTCCTCGACAATCCAGCACCAATCTGCCCTCCATTCCTCCCATTTGCTACGGAGCCCTCCCTCCAGATAGGCTTCCTTCTTGCCGACCCTCGAGATCCAAGCGATTCCTCCGGCAAGAGGCTCCCCTCTCTCAACTCGGGGTATAAAGAAGTGGCGGAAAAGGGCTACATTTGGATGGACTCCGACAAAGTTTTCGCAGAGATGTGCGAAAACTGCCATGGTCGTAACAACATTGGGGGTGAAATCAAGGAGGCGGAACCCGTGAGGTGTTCATGATGTCACAAAAGAATTAGAGAAAAGCGGGCAGAGCCCGCAGAGAAGAAGAGCGCCAAGAAGGATGCCCAGTCGGGGCCAATTCGAAGCAGCTGGGAGTACCTTCGCGCTGGATGCGCCAGCGTCTCCGTCGACCAAGAGGTAGTAGTTCTCCCTCGGCTCCCTCACGGCGAAATGAGGGGAAAGATGGTCGCTCCTTCCGCCGCAAGCCGCTGCGCCTCGGCCGACTTCACGGCCTTCCCCTTGTCGGCTTTCGGAGCCATGGCGGAGGTGGTGAGGAGATCGACGGCGTTGGTGATCTTTGGTGGCAATGAAGTGAGCGCTGCTCTCTTCAGCCTTGGGAAGAAGGGGGGAGCAGCGAAGGTTTTTTCGAGATGGGACAGCAACTGGCGAGATGGGCGGACTGCCCCTGTTTCCCTTGCTTATAAAGAGGGAGGGGGCGGACGTTCCATTTTTCCGACTAAAGAAACCCCCACGATCTCGCCCACGATCTCTCACACGACGCCGCATTCGACGCTGCTGCCTGTGGGGGGCATGGTGGGTCCGGGGTGAGTTACGGTGTGACCCAGGCCGCGTGTGCCCGTGCCCTGTTTTGGGCCTGGACCAACAGTGCTCAGCACCGTGTGTGGCCTAGGCCCGGGGGCTCCTGTCGGTGTACTAGAGTAGGGGTACCCTAGTATCCCGAACTTGTGCACGGGCAGTTGCAGCACCCCGCGGCAAGGCTTACCAGGTGACCGCCAAGGTCCTCCGTGGTTCTTTTGGAGCCATTCAAGAACAAAGTATTCAAGCCAAGGAGACAAGGCCCCGGCAAGAAGAGCTTGCCGGGAAGGCCACCCAAGGCACCTTCAAGACAAGGCCCCGGCAAGAGGAGCTTGCCGGGAAGGCCCGGTGAGCGACAAGCTTCCGGACGCGACAAGACAACAACCGCGGCAAGGCGCTTGCCGCAGCAGACCACCACTCTGTACCTACGCTCCAGCACATCCACTAACGTGTCGCCCTGGGACCTTTACAGGCGCGTGTGGCGAGAGGCTGTGCAGCCAGCGGTGCGAGGTGGCAAGCGGCGCAGACATGCAGCCATCGTGGCGAACGGTGGCGTCCCTGACGGTCTCTGTTTGCACTGTTAGGGCGACGTAGACGGGCATTTAATGCCTTTGTCCCCTGCCGTCGAGGTTAGGTATGATACAACATGCATCGTACAAGTAGCTGTACCAACCACTCCTTTTCCATTTGTACCCTTGTTCTACGTTGCCACTGCCGGAGACCCTTGAGCATATAAAAGGAGGCCCATGCGCAACGTGGGGGGGTTGAAAGGGTCGACACTCACGCTCAGTCTCGTTAGCAGCTTGTGTGTACTGTAGCACTCAGCGCTCCTGAGCAAGAACTCAATACACTCAGACATGCAGCAGTAGAGGTATTATCTCTCCGGAGAGCTCCGAAGCTGGGTAAACCTCCCGTGTGCTTCGCCTCGATCTGCTCTTCGTGCGACCTCCGCTCCCCGATGGAGCTGGGGATGGTGGATCTTGGATATTCCTCCGATGAGCACCTCCAACCCAGCGCCAAGCTCAGCTTGTTCTTCAAGGGCGTGGTGACGGCCCTCCAGCGACTCCGGGAAGAAGTCCCAAAACAGCTGGCCGAGGAGTCGCGCCAGATCTGCTCGGGAGCTCTTCAAAAGGTGCTGATGAAGGTTGCCTTCCGCAATCCAGGCCTCAACCTCACCAACGTCCTCAAGTCCTTGCCCCGGATGCTGATGTGGAGGCGCTCAAGACCCTAGTCGCACCCATCGTGGACAGGGAGAGCGGGATCAAGAGGGTTGAGGGCGATCGCGTAGATTAGGCCGCCCGCTTTCTCTTTTTCTTGTCGCTGCTGGTCATGTTAGGAGAACAATCTATTAGCGCTGCGACAAGTTATCTTGTAATATAACTCTATTTTGGGTAGCAATTGCTATGTTATTTCCTTTACTTGATTCCTTCCTTTGTATGTTTTTGCCCTACGCTTTTAGGGAACTTGTCGGCGCAGGCACTGGGTCATGAAAGGCCGAGTCTTGGACGTCGGCAACTTCTTTGGCGGCGCCGCTTCCGACAAATAACCTTGTCGCAACTAGTCGCAGCTCACTTAAATTGTTGAGCGGACTCGAAACAAAGTAAGGCGCAACTAGCTACGAAGTTGGTTCCTCTGCACAGTGTTTTCCATACAAAGTACTGTCGTTCGAGGAAGATAACTTAAAATTTTTAAAACTAATTGCTCAAACTTTAGCAACTTAGCTTTTCTGTCGTTTGCTTCCCGGTAAGGCTAGGCTTCCTTGAGTGACGCTTGGTCCACACCATTATCTTCTCCTTTCCCCCTGGCAAACTTGTGTGGAGGGAACCTTCCTTTCTTTGAGAAAGAGAAAGAAGAGAAAATAAAGATATGGAGCCTTATGGCTCGTTATTACTTACCAGGGGTAGGTGCTGCACAAAGTGTCAGATAACGCATGCAAATAGAAGTAAAAAGCATGAAATTGACAAGGTGTGCGAAGCACGCTAAGCTTTTCTTATGCACGGGTCTGCGCTGGCTTTGTACAAAGGATTACATGCAACAGCGGCAAGACTTGTACAAAAGGTGGTTGCCGAACAGGTTCCGGCAACCGCGCCTCTGAGTAAAACTTACGATGATGCTCAATGTTCCAGAGTTGCTCACCGGAACGCCATCTTCGGTCTCAAGGCGGACAACGCCAGGCCTAGTGACTCGTTTCACCCGATAAGGGCCTTCCCACTTTGGCGTCAACTTGTTGGAATTCTTGGCGGACTGAACGCGCCGAAGAACAAGGCCACCTTCCTCGAGACTTCTGGCATTAACTTTGCGGCTATGGTAGCGGCGCAAAGCTTGCTGGTATCGAGCAGCTCGTACAGCAGCCTGAAGATGATCCTCCTCAAGGAGCAGCGCGTCATCTTGTCGCAGCTGCTCTTGCTCAAGCTCATCATAAGCGAGCACTCGAGGCGATCCGTATACGAGTTCCGTGGGGAGAACTGCCTCTGCTCCATAGACTAGAGCGAAGGTGTCTGGCGGTGGCTCGATTTGGCGGCGTCTGATCGACCAAAGAACCACCGGCAGCTCCTCAATCCAGTTTCTTCCGCACTTGTGCAGCACAGTCGAAAGTTCTGGTCGGAGCCTGCGCAGCACTTCAGCATTTGCCCTCTCCGCTTGACCGTTACTTCTCGGATGAGCAACAGAAGCAAAGCAGACCTTGGCGCCAAGATCTTGGACGTACTGCATGAAGGTGCGGCTCGTGAATTGCGTGCCGTTGTGGTGATGATCCTGTTAGGGATTCCAAAACGGCAAACAATCGACCTAAAGAACTTGATCACGATCGTGCTGTCACCTTCCTCACTGCTTCCACTTCCGGCCACTTTGTGAACTTGTCGATTGCAACGTACAAGTACTCAAAGCCCCCGACAGCTCGGGGACAGGGGCCGAGGATGTCGAGCCCCCAGACCGAAAATGGCCAGGATAAAGGGATTGTCTGGAGAGCTTGAGCTGGCTGGTGTATCTGCTTGGAATGGAACTGGCACGCTTCACACTTGGTTCCTTGTGCGATTGCATCTGGAGGCTGTCGGCCAAAAGAAACCTTGCTTAACGCTTTGCGGCAAGTGCTCTGGCGCCAATGTGGTGACCACATATGCCCTCATGTATCTCGCCAACAGCTTTTGTCCGTCTTCCCGGTGAATACACTTCAATTTCACACCGTTGAGTCTTCTTACATGCAGTGTCTTTGTCGACAAACTGGTACATACTTGACTGCCGGGCTACTCTTTCCGCTTCTTCTTGTTGTCGTTCGTGAAGAACTTGGCGCTGATCGCGACGAGCTCGTGGTTCCGAGGATGCGGTGGAGTCACTGTCGAGGTGGATCCGGCGAGTCGGCGATCTTGGCCTTCGGGGCGGAGAGTGCATGGTGGTTGCACCCCCACCAGTTTAAATGCCGCCATCGGCTCGTGTTCGGTAGTCCTGCCGCGGCGGCAATGGCACTTTCGGTTGCCCTTGGAGCGTCGCCGTTAAGCGAAGCCGATGAGACTCTGAATGGTGGCCCTCCATTCATCGACCTTGTCGGCTGTTGGAGGGTAATCTAGGAGCAGCTTGAACTCTCGCCAAAGCTTCACTGGAGTGGTGGGTGGCGGTGGTGAACGGCGCGAGGCGCGGATATGCTCGGACTTCTAACTATGTTAGAAGGAGCAGTATCCCGTCGAGCGACCGATGCCTCGCTTCAGCGCCAAAGCATGTTGGCGTGCATGCCGGTCTTGAGCATCCCGAGATCCACCAGCTCGATCTTGGTCCAACGAGCGTATGGCATTGTGAATGCCATGACGCTGTCGGTCCCGCGCCTCCTGAGACGGGCGCGGTGCATGTACGGACGCCGAGGTCTGCGCAGCCTTGTCCTTTGACTTGGCAGCACCGTGAGCTCCCCCGTCGCCGTCCATTCTTCCGCCGGCGTCTACCCCACCACCTGCTTGCTCCGCCGGTGGTGGGTTCGACGCGGACGGAGCTTCTGCCGCTGAAGCCTTCTTCTTCGGTGGCATGTCGATGAAGATGATGAAAATCTAGCTCGCGTAGACGCCGGATCAGGTTCACACAATCTCGACGCCCCCTACCTGGCGCGCCAAAGATGTCGGGGCGGGCTGATCTGGCCCACGAACACCTATGGGACCGGCGGACCGAGCCCCTTTCGGTTCGGCGGGGAGCGGAGGTCGCACGAAGAGCAGATCGAGGCGAAGCACACGGGAGGTTTACCCAGCTTCGGAGCTCTCCGGAGAGATAATACCCCTACTGCTGCATGTCTGAGTGTATTGAGTTCTTGCTCAGGAGCGCTGAGTGCTACAGTACACACAAGCTGCTAACGAGACTGAGCGTGAGTGTCGAACCTTTCGAACCCCCCCCCCCCACGTTGCGCATGGGCCTCCTTTTATATGCTCAAGGGGTCTCCGACAGGTGGCAACATAGACAAGGGTACAAATGGAAAAGGAGTGGTTGGTACAGCTACTTGTACAGTGTACAGTGTATCATACCTAACCCTGACGGCAGGGGACAAAGGCATTAAATGCCCGTCTACGTCGCCCTAACAGTGCAAATAGAGACCGTCAGGGACGCCACCGTTTGCCACGATGGCTGCATGTCTGCGCCGCTTGCCACCTCGCACCGCTGGCTGCACAGCCTTTTGCCACGCGCGCCTGTAAAGGTCCCAGGGCGACACGTTAGTGGATGTGCTGGAGCGTAGGTACAGAGTGGTGGTCTGCCGCGGCATGCGCCTTGCCACGGTTGTTGTCTTGTCGCGTCCGGAAGCTTGTCGCTCACCGGGCCTTCCCGGCAAGCTCCTCTTGCCGGGGCCTTGTCTTGAAGGTGCCTTGGGTGGCCTTCCCGGCAAGCTCTTCTTGCCGGGGCCTTGTCTCCTTGGCTTGAATACTTTGTTCTTGAATGGCTCCAAAAGAACCACGGAGGACCTTGGCGGTCACCTGGTAAGCCTTGCCGCGGAGGCCTGCAACTGCCCGTGCACAAGTTCGGGATACTAGGGTACCCCTACTCTAGTACACCGACAGAACCTCGCAACCAACGCGATAAAGGGGTTGTGAATCCCTTCACGGTCACTTGCGAGAGTGAGATCTGATAGATATGATAAGATAATATTTATGGTATTTTTATGATAAAGAGTAAAAGAAAAGAAAGCAAAATAAACGGCGCCAGAAATAGCTTGTTGACGGGAGATTAATATGATGGGAAATAGACCCGGGGGCCATAGGTTTCACTAGTGGCTTCTCTCAAGAGCATAAGTAGGTAAACAAATTACTGTCGAGCAATTGATAGAATTGAGCATAGTTACGAGAATATATAGGTATGATCATGTATATAGGCACCACGTCCACGACAAGTAGACCGAAACGATTCTGCATCTACTACTATTACTCCACACATCGACCGCTATCCAGCATGCATCTAGAGTATTAAGTTCATAAGAACAGAGTGATGCTTTAAGCAAGATGACATGATGTAGAGGGATAAACTCATGCAATATGATATAAACCCCATCTTTTTATCCTCGATGGCAACAATACAATACGTGCCTTGATGCCCCTGCTGTCACTGGGAAAGGACACCGCAAGATTGAACATAAAGCTAAGCACTTCTCCCATTGCAAGAAAGATCAATCTAGTAGGCCAACCCAAACTGATAGATCGAAGAGACTTGCAAAGATAACCAATCATACATAAAAGAATTCAGAGGAGATTCAAATATTGTTCATAGATAAACTTGATTATAAACCCACAATTCATCGGATCTCGACAAACACACCGCAAAAGAAGATTACAATGAATAGATCTCCAAGAAGATCGAGGAGAACTTTGTATGAGATCTGAAGAGAGAAAAGAAGCCATCTAGCTAATAACTATGGACCCGAAGGTCTGAGGTAAACTTCTCACACATCATCGGAGAGGCTATGGTGTTGATGTAGAAGCCCTCCATGATCAATGCCCCCTCCGGCGGAGCGCCGGAAAAGGCCCCAAGATGGGATCTCATGGGTACAGAAGGTTGTGGCGCTGGAAATAGGGTTTTGGCTCCGTATATGATGTTTCCAGGGTACATGGGTATATATAGGAGGAAGAAGTACGTCGGTGGAGCAACGAGGGGTCCACGAGGGTGGAGGGCGCGCCTGGGGGAGGTGGGCGCGCCCCCCTGCCTTGTGCCCTCCTCGTTGATTGCTTTACGTAGACTCCAAGTCCTCTAGATCACGCTTGTTCCGAAAATCACGTTCCCGATGGTTTCATTCCGTTTGGACTCCGTTTGATATTCTTTTCCTTCAAAACACTGAAATAGGCAAAAAAAACAGCAATTTGGGCTGGGCCTCCGGTTAGTAGGTTAGTCCCAAAAATAATATAAAAGTGTATAATAAAGCCCAATAAACATCCAAAACAGAATATATAATAGCATGGAACAATCAAAACTTATAGATACGTTGGAGACGTATCAGGGTCCACGAGGGGCCCACAAGGTCGGGAGGCGCGCCCTAGGGGAGGTGCCCCCACCCTTGTGGTGGCCTCGGAACTCCTCTAATGCATCTCCGGTACTCCGTGGGCTTCTTTTGGTCCATAAAGAATTGTCGTAAAGTTTCAGGTCAATTGGACTCCGTTTGATATTCCATCTCAGCGAAACTCAAAAACAAGTAAATAACATAAACTGGCACTGGGCTCTAGGTTAATAGGTTAGTCCCAAAAATCATATAAAATAGCATATAAATGCATATAAAACATCCAAGATAGATAATACAATAGCATGGAACAATCAAAAATTATAGATACGTCGGAGACGTATCAATCACCCGCAATATTCGTGGACAAGAAAGACGGCAGTCTCCGAATGTGTGTGGATTACCGCCAGTTGAATGATTTCACTATCAAGAACAAATATCCATTGCCGAGGATTGATGATTTGTTCGATCAACTCAGTGGGGCAAAAGTATTCTCCAAGATTGATCTGAGGACCGGATACCACCAGCTCAAAATCAAGAAGGAAGATATTCCTAAGACCGCGTTCACTACTCGATACGGTCTTTATGAATATACAGTCATGTCTTTCATCCTCACCAATGCCCCTGCCTTCTTCATGCATATGATGAGTAAGGTATTTGTGAATTTCTTGGATAAGTTTGTGGTTGTATTTATCGATGACATCCTCATATACTCAAAAGGTGAAGAGGAGCACAAGGGACATCTCAGAGCAGTCTTGCAAAGACACCGTGACCACCAGTTATATGCAAAGTTCAGCAAATGTGAATTTTGGCTCAAGCAAGTCAGATTTTTGGGGCATGTTTTTTTAGCAGAAGGCATAGCCGTGGATCTGAGTAAGGTAAAGGACGTGCTTGATTGGACGGCACCCACGACAGTAACTGAAATCCGGAGTTTCCTTGGATTAGCCAGATACTACTGCCGCTTCATTGGAGGCTTCTCTAAGATTGCCAAGCAATTGAAAGAACTCCTCAAGAAAGACAATAAATTTAAATGGACTGAGGACTATGAGAAAAGCTTTAATGAGTGAAAGACCAGACTGAGAACAACACATGTGTTGACCCTTCCAGACATCTACATCAGCTTTCATGTTTACTGCGACGCATCCAGGAGAGGTATTGGATATGTACTCATGCAAGATGGCAAGGTTGTAACCTACGCCTCTCGGCAGCTACGACCCCACAAAGGGAACAACCATACACATGATTTGGAGTTGGCCGCAGTTGTGCACACTTTAAAAATTTGGAGACATTACCTTATCGGCAAAAGATGTCAGGTATTTACCGACCACAAGAGTCTCAAGTATATATTCACACAACCAGATTTAAACATTCGACAACGACGATGGCTCGAGTTGGTCAAGGATTATGAAGGCCTTGATGTAATCCTTGCCTCTTGGAATAAATTATCATCCCCATAGGGCCAATGTTGTTGCGATGCTCTCAGCCGCAAGCCTGCCAACTTGAACGCCTAGATGGAGTCTGTAAGTGCATCTAGTACCACCCCTAGTTGGTTTTGGAGTATTGACGACAAATTTGGTTGAGGGACTGATGCGTTTGTGAGAATTGCAGGATAACACAAGTAGTGTCCCTCATTGATTCGGTTTACCTACCGGAGATGACCCCTAAAAATGTATGAAGACATTGACGACAATGGTGGTATGTGAAGATATTCATATTGAAGACTATGACATGAGAAGACATTGAGTGAAGACTATGGAGCGCCAAGACTGTGGTCGTTTCGTTGTTTCCTTTTTCTTCTTTGTTGAGTCATAGGAACCACCGTCTTTGTTAAGTGGGGTCCAAGTGAACAAAGTCGTAATGATCAAGTGATGCTCAACCCAAATCCTATGTCTTCGAGCGAACACAATGAGAGCAAATCTTATCCAGAGCTGGATGAGTCAGCTTTGCTTGTAGCCCAAGTAAAGTTGTCGTGTGTGATTGAAATCTGACCGTTGGAACACGTGCCAGTTCCTTAGTGACCCAGGGTCATTTCAGACATATCAGGTCGGGTTGCCTAGTGGCTATAAATAGCCCACCCCCTACACCATAAATTGGTGGCCGCTCAGAGTTAGTGCACGGCTTTTGTCGTTTGAGAGCAACCCACCTCGAAGCCTTTGAGAGAGAGAAATCCTTGCGAGGACAAAGCCCAAACACCCAGAGCCAAAGAGTGTTAGGCATCACTGAAGTTTTTCTATCTGCGTGACCTGAAGACTTATTACACTTGAGGACTGTGAATCCTCCAGCCGGTTAGGCGCCGCGTTCTAAGCATCCAAGAGTCATTGTGGATCGCCGGTGAACGAAGTCTGTGAAGGTTCAGAAGTCTACATTGAAGACTTATCAGAGTGATCGGGTGAGGACTATGTGTCCTTAGCTCAAGGGGAATAAGGTGAAGACGCGGTCTTATGAGTTGAATCTCAGCCTCCCTAACCAGACGTACAGTTGTCACAACAACTGGAACTGGTCCAACAAATCCTGTGTCTTCAACAAGTGACTGGTTCTATCCTCTCCCTCCATTTACTTACAGTTTGTCTTTGTGAAGTCATTGCCTATTTGTCGTACCTGTTTGACTTCATTGCTTGACTACTATCATTGGTTGGCTTCATACTATCTTCCATCCTGATCCTTACTACTAAGCTGCTATTAGTCTTTGTACTTTCACATTCGCATACTTGACTATGGTTTGCTTCTTGTAGTTTATCTTCCGCTGCATATCAATTAGGTCATTTCTATTGTTTGTCTTTGAAACTTCCACGTTTTGAATACTTTCATAAAAATCGCCTATTCACCCCCCCTCTAGTCGATAACTAGCACTTTCAGAGTCCTTGCCTCCCGAACTCCAAGAAGAGATCGCTCAGCTCCATTTAGTTATTGTTGATGCTGGCCTTGCCAATATAATGGAAGTTGCTCCTACCCTCGAGAATGAAATCTGCATGGCCCAGCAAGATGACATAGCCTTGTAACACCATGTCAAGCATATGCAAGAAGGTAAGACCCAGGATTTCTCTAAGGATAAGCAAGGTACTCCGAGGTTTGGAGGATGGATTTGCGTACCTGAGCAAGCAGACCTGAGAAAGAAGATCTTGGCAGAAGCGCACGAATCTTCGTACTCGATCCATCCAGGAGGTGCCAAAATGTACGAAGATATTCGCCAGGTATTTTGGTGGGATGGAATGAAGAAAGACATCGCCTAGTTTGTCGCTTGTTGCGATATATGCAACAAAGTGAAGGTAGAGCAGCAGAAACACGGCGGACTTCTTCAACCTCTACCCGTTCCACAATGGAAGTGGGATGATGTCTGCATGGATTTCGTCACCGGTCTACCAAGAACTTACCGAGGCAATGATGCAGTATGGGTTGTGGTGGACACGCTGACAAAGGTAGCTCACTTTATTCCCATCCGAACCACTTACCGAGCCAATCAACTCGCATAGTTGTATGTGTCCAGAATAGTCAGTTTTCATGGAGTGCCAACAACCATCACTTCAGACCGAGGTTCTCTCTTTACCTCATCATTCTGGTCACGTCTCCATCAAGCTTTGGGGACTGCCATAAAGTACAACATAGCCTATCATCCTCAGATAGACGGGCAGACTGAGCGAGTAAATCAAATACTTGAAGATATACTCCGAGCATGTCTTTGGCCCAAGGACCCAAGTGGGAAGATTATCTGTCGTATGTTGAGTTCTCCTACAACAACAGTTTCAGACCAGTCTGAAGATGTCACCATATGAAGCTTTGTATGGCTGTAAGTGCCGCACTCCGCTAAACTGGACTCAAACCAGAGATAGCCACATTTTTGGAACTGACTTATTGATGGAGGCTGAAAAGCAAGTCAAGGAGATCCGAGATAGACTGCAATTGGCTAAGTCCCGACAAAAGAGTTACTATGACTCAAAGCACCGTCAGATCAGTTTTGAACCCGGAGAGTACGTGTATCTCCGAGTCACACCTATGAAAGGAGTCAAGAGATTTCTAACCCGAGGAAAACTACCCAGATATATTGGTATGTTCCCAGTTATGTCTAGAGTTGGTACAGTTGCTTATCAGTTGAACTACCACTGGAATTGTCAGAAGTGCACAATGTGTTCCATGTCTCAGAGCTGAGAAGGTGTATCTCGCCACCTGAGAAAAGGATTAATATGGTAGAGATAGAACTTTCTAAGGACTTAACCTATGAGGAGAGACCGTTCCGAATATTGGATGAAACAGAAAGAGTCACTTTCATGATAAGGTGATAAAGTTTTATAAGGTTCATTGGGAGCATCACACCGAGGAAGAAGCGACTTGGGATAGAGAGGAATTTTTAAGGGCAGCCTATCCAGAATTGTTTTCCGAGCAACCGAATCTCGAGGAAGAGATTCATCCTAAGTGGGGGAGGTTTGTGACAGCCTGGTTTTTGCCCTCTTTCTTTTTCTGGTTTTCCTTGCCATTTGATTTGAATTTGGAGTTTTTGAATTAACTCACTTGGACTTAATCACTTGGGCATGACCTTGATTTTCACCCAAGTGACCCATATCTCTCAGAACCATCATTTCCTCTCTGATATATCCCCAAAGTGGCCCTAGAAATATTTGTCATAAATGAATAATATTCATTTCCTTCTCTGAAAATCATTTCAGTCATATATGCTCCAAAGCAACCCTCATTTTTCTTGCCCACAAAAATCTGAGAAAATTCCCAAATATTCTTGGAACATTGGTGCACCTCCCTGTGTAAAAATATTTCATACTTATTTGGAACATTTTTTCTATAGAAAATCATTTGCGTTCTGCCCTCAAAATGTAGTTTCTAGAGGAAGTATATTATTCCTTAATCCAATGAAGCTGATTTTTCTTGAGCTTCGTTACCCTCCTAAGAAAACCTTAACCCCAAGAGAATAGCCCTAAACTCCTTCTAGAACCCCTCCAAAAACAGTGCACAAGTTTCCGTCCAGAAACTTGCTGCTTAGCTCATGTTCGATCCGGTCGGCCTGGCAGTGTGCCATCTCGTCTCCTAGACTATACACTGCACGGACAACATGCTGGACACGGTTTGGCATCGTCTGGGCGTCGTTTAGGCCGAGCTTGCGTTGTGACCGCGTGTGGACACAGGCTCTGGCACGCGTTCGACGCGCTCTGCGCTATGCCCAAGCCTCTGTTCAGCTGTCCTTGTCTCAGCGCTCGCTGCCGACTGCAGCACAACACCACTAGCCTCAACGCATCACCCTTGACCTGAGAGCTCCAGCGGAGCACCGCCACCCCTCTGTTTCCCTCTCCCTCTCTCCAAACCCGACAGGCGGGGCCCACTATCAGCCTCTCCACTCGCGCCCGAAGCAGTACGAGTGGAGGCGTATTCTCAGAACAAGTCTTCGAGGTGATCCCCCTAGTTTTCTTTTATTTGAATTAATTCAAATATTTTGACCAGCAACTTTGACCAGCCATAACTTTTAAACCATAAGTCCAAATGAATTGATTCTTTTTGTATTGTGTTTGTATTGGAATATTCTAGCACCACACCGAATTGGATATTTTTCTCTGGTACCTAGAATTTCAGGTAAATTTCAGAATGATTCTTGGTATTTTCTTTTTCTGTTTTTAATTGTTTAAAGAGGGAGAAGCTTGTCTTGAGGAGAAGCTTGTCTTGAGGAGAACCAGGTGGAGTGTGAATGTCGTCTGCACTAAGACAAGCCACACCAACATTTGTATGGTGTCATTTTAATATTTATGATTTTCGAACTTGAATTTGATTTATTTCATGCATTTAATGATTAAATGAATTTTGCTTATGTTAGTTACTTTGACATGTTTGAATGCATGGACTAGATGAGGCAGTAGAGTTAGTTTTGAAAGTGTGGTAATGGTATGGTTATGATCGGTATTATTTTCATATATGAGGAATTGATTTTAATATGTTAATGGCATAACTAAAATAATGAGTTTTTAAATCTAGTAAGTTGAGACCAGAAAGTTAAGTGATGACTAGTGCAAGTAGAATGCGTCTATGGTGTTGATCTGTTTACTTTAGTGATATGTGAATTTGATGCATGTTGGATAGTTGCATGTTCATGGCATATTATGACTCGATTTATTTTCATTTCAAGTTAAACTTGATGTTAATTCAACATGAACATAATGTTGATCGAGTCATGGTGCAACTGAATCGAGTTTTCCCAGTGCAACAACATTTACCTTTATGGGAAGGCCTTTATTTGGCCCGTTGTCATGCCTCTTCTCGGAACCTAGTGAGGGAAGGTTATGGGCGTGCAGTACCCTGGCCCAGTAAGTAGACATAACTTTGTGTGCTCGTTGTTGTTATGGTATCTTGTCCCTGTTTGGGACCATTTATTTGTTTTGCCATAACGGTGGCCATTGGATGTCTTTGGTAGACATCGGGCCACCTATGACTTATCCCAGAGGGTAGTTGGTCGGAGTGGCCGGGAGAGTGTCATGGCCATGGGATGTTTCGGTGTCAAAACCAGGCGGATCTCGGGTAGGGGGTCCCGAACTGTGCGTCTAAGGTCAATGATAACAGGATACAAGGGACATGATGTTTACCCAGGTTCGGGGCCTCTCTATGGAGGTAATACCCTACTTCCTACTTGATTGATCTTGATGAATATGAGTACTACAAGAGTTGATCTACCACGAGATCGTAATGGCTAAAACCCTAGAAGTATAGCCTATATGACTATGGTAATGAGTCTCTCCCCCTCCGGACTAAGCCCTCCGGTTTATATAGGCATCGGAGAGATCTAGGGTTACATAAGGTTGGTTACTTAGAAATGAACCTTCATAGTTAAATGCCAAGCTTGCCTTCCACGCCAAGGAGAGTCCCATCCGGACACCGGTAGAGTCTTTGGTCTTTGTATCTTCACACCCCATCAGTCCGGCCCATGGCTAACAGGTCAGACGCCCAAGGACCCCTTAGTCCAGGACTCCCTCAGTAGCCCCTGAACATGGCTTCAATGACGAGGTATCCGGCGCGCAGATTTGTCTTCGGCATTGCAAGGCAGGTATCCTCCTTCCGAACTCCAAGATGGCCGTGTCCGAACCTGTAACACACACACCACACACAACCGCAGAGTATAATATTCCACGAGTCCAATCCACTCACAACTTTTTGAAACATGACATCACATCTGCCGGTTTATTATTTCAAACCGTTTTTCGTCTGCCGCTCCATGTTTTGAGACGCGGTTGCCATTGGCACGTCTTGTCGAGGCAGAGATCGTGTCCCCTTATTGTAGGATTTTCATCAATATGGACGTGGGTAACCCAACCGTCTCTTGGGTACAACTCCTTGGTAATAGGCAAGTTTTAAGGCCCAGGAGGAGGCGTTCGATATTCATAGCCTTTATAAAGGGGTACATGCCCGTCTTTCTTCTCCACGCATGCTTCTTCCTCAACTCTTGCTACTTCGAGTTCTAACACCCCGGTTTCAATTGCCACAAGCCTCAGTCATGTCCGGATCCAGCCTTCAAGGCCGGTGGCGGGTGGCTTCTTCTGTTACAGAGGAGGATATTGCGAAGCTTCGGGCATCAAGATATCTGACCGCAAAGATCCTCCATCGGCTCCCTGTCGAAGGGCAGGTTATTCCTACCCCCCAGATCAGGCGAGAGGGTCGTATTTATTTCCCACTTCCTCCGAGGGTTAGGGTTTGCCCTTAATCCCTTTGTTCGTGGGCTCATGTTCTATTATGGGCTAGATTTTCACGATCTTGCCCCGAACTCTATACTTCTCATCTCGGCGTTAATCGTTACGTGAGAAGCCTTCCTGTTACCGAAGTAACATCTGATATATATATATATATATATAGACACACACACATAAACACTATTCTGATCACGGGATCAGAATAATATTCTGATCACAACATGAACTTCCCGAGTAACGCGCCTGACCTTCTCTGAGTACTAGGTTGAACTTCAGCTAAAAAGTGTCCAAATGTGGCTTGCGATATACCGTTGAAAAGATATGGACACCAAACCCTTTGTTCGTGGGATCATGTTCTATTATGGGCTAGATTTTCACGACCTTGCCCCGAACTCTATACTTCTCATCTCGGCGTTAATCGTTACGTGCGAAGCCTTCCTCCGAATCCCTCCACACTTCGGCTTGTGGCTCAAGACCTTCAATGTGAAGCCGCAGGTTATAGAGGGGAAGCAGGCGGAGTGCAGTGGTGCCATACTGAGAAAGCTTACTAACGCTCTTTGGCTAAAAGGATCCTTCACAGAATCTTCCGACTTATGGCAACATGAGTGGTTCTACATCACCGAGCCCCGTGGTTCCAAGTGGGCAGCTACGCCTACATTCCGATCCAGTCCCCCGGTTCAGCTTGCATCATGCATCAATAAGGGGTTGGACTGGGGATCAGTTGATGAAGTGCAGACTCTGCAGAGTCGCATCCGGAGCCTCATTGAGAAGGACATCGATCTTATCAACGTTATTTAGGTAATGCTAGTCCGCCGGACCCTGCTGTGCCAGCGACGGCCTCTCCGCATGTGGGAGTTCAATCCAGAAGGGCCACGGACTCTTCAAAGACTTCTTGACACTACGCACGAAGGTATGTGGAAATTATTTTTTGGGAAACGAAAACAATGGCCAGACACCACCGAAGATATCGGCCTTGACTGTAACCATCTGGACACCTTGGTAAGTACTCAACTTCCGAACACCTGTTAGTCGAGCATCCCGTAATAAGATACTGAGAAAACCATCTTTTACCAAGGCTGGATAAAGAAAGCGGAACGAATTAGGTGTCTGGCCCCCCTTCCCGAAGACTCAGCGGACCCCGTGCTAACAAGGATGCTGGCCCCGACACCGTACCAGGTGCCTATGAAGGAGGACAAGGCCGAGGGTGGGAAGACCAGGGGTGACCTTCATTTCGAAGGTAAAGTAGATACCGTGTCCGGGGGAACCAAAGTTTCTTTGCCCAAAGACAAAGGTGAAGGAGAAGCGAGCATCCCTTCTCCCCATAGCAAGAAAAGGGCCGCCTTCGAAGGTTGGGAGGAAAAGTCTCCCAAGAGAGGCAAGATGCCATCGTTGGGCGGCTCGGGTTTGGCAAGTGAAGTCGTTGCAAAGTTCGCCCATGAGGACAAGCCTTCAACCAGATCGTGAGTGAACCAGGGTGTTTTAAACATATACCGCTCCTTTCCTGTTACCGAAGTAACATCTAATATATATACACACACACACACATAAACACTATTCTGATCACGGGATCAGAATAATATTCTGATCACAACATGAACTTCCCGAGTAACGCGCCTGACCTCTCTGAGTACTAGGTTGAACTTCAGCTAAAAAGTGTCCAAATGTGGCTTGCGATATACCGTTGAAAAGATATGGACACCAAACCCTTTGTTCGTGGGCTCATGTTCTATTATGGGCTAGATTTTCACGATCTTGCCCCGAACTCTATACTTCTCATCTCGGCGTTAATCGTTACGTGCGAAGCCTTCCTCCGAAACCCTCCACACTTCGGCTTGTGGCTCAAGACCTTCAATGTGAAGCCGCAGGTTATAGAGGGGAAGCAGGCGGAGTGCAGCGGTGCCATAGTGAGAAAGCTTACTAAAGCTCTTTGGCTAAAAGGATCCTTCACAGAATCTTCCGACTTATGGCAACATGAGTGGTTCTACATCACCGAGCCCCGTGGTTCCAAGTGGGCAGCTGCGCCTGCATTCCGAGCCAGTCCCCCGGTTCAGCTTGCATCATGCATCAATAAGGGGTTGGACTGGGGATCAGTTGATGAAGTGCAGACTCTGCAGAGTCGCATCCGGAGCCTCATTGAGAAGGACATCGATCTTATCAACATTATTTAGGTAATGCTAGTCCGCCGGACCCTGCTGTGCCAGCGACGGCCTCTCCGCATGTGGGAGTTCAATCCAGAAGGGCCACAGACTCTTTAGCACTTCTCCGGCACTACGCACGAAGGTATGTGGAAATTATTTTTTGGGAAACGAAAACAATGGCCAGACACCACCGAAGATATCAGCCTTGACTGTAACCATCCGGACACCTTGGTAAGTACTCAACTTCCGAACACCTGTTAGTCGAGCATCCTGTAATAAGATACTGAGGAAACCATCTTTTACCAAGGCTCGATAAAGAAAGCGGAACGAATTAGGTGTCTGGCCCCCCTTCCCGAAGACTCAGCGGACCCCGTGCTAACAAGGATGCTGGCCCCGACACCGTACCAGGTGCCTATGAAGGAGGACAAGGCCGAGGTGGGAAGACCAGGGGTGACCTTCATTTCGAAGGTAAAGTAGATACCGTGTCCGGGGGAACCAAAGTTTCTTTGCCCAAAGACAAAGGTGAAGGAGAAGCGAGCATCCCTTCTCCCCATAGCAAGAAAAGGGCCGCCTCCGAAGGTTGGGAGGAGAAGCCTCCCAAGAGAGGCAAGATGCCATCGTTGGGCGGCTCGGGTTTGGCAAGTGAAGTCGTTGCAAAGTTCGCCCATGAGGACAAGCCTTCAACCAGATCGTGAGTGAACCAGGGTGTTTTAAACATATCCCGCTCCTTTCCTGTTACCGAAGTAACATCTAATATATATATATATATATATATATATATTTATATATATATATATATATATATATATATATATACATACATAAACACTATTCTCGATCACGGGATCGTAATAATATTCTGATCACAACTTGAACTACCAGAGTAAAGCGACTGACCTTCTCCGAGTACTAGGTTGAACTTCAGCTAAAAAGTGTCCAAATGGGGCTTGCGATATACCGTTGAAAAGATATGGACACCAATATCATGCTCCAAGTTAAATTTTTGGCAAAATGTAAGCGGTTTAAGAGCAGTTTTGAAAACCGTTTTTTTCTTCATACAAAAAATGTGAATCGTATTTTCGATCACATTTCTAAACTGTTTACCGGAATGAGGTAAATAATATAGCGTTGGAAAGCTGCTGCAAAACCGCTCCTTCCACATGTTGAAAGTTTTCTCTAATTCCCTGTGGATAACGAGTAATTTTCAAAATCGTAAAATTTCACAAACCGAACAGCCGAATTCGTATTTTTAATGTAATTTCTAAACGGCTAATCCTTTTGAGGCAAACGATATGGCATTGGAAAGCTTGTGAAAATGCGCTACTTTTTCATGTTAAATTTGTTTTCTAATTTGGAACGGTTTTAAAGTAATTCAGAAAACAGTACAAGTTCCATCGAGTTCGTATTTTGGAGATAATTTTTTAACCGTTCATCCGAATGCAACAAATGATAAGGCGTTGAAAGCTTGAGAAAATGCGAAACTTTTTTGTATATATTGTTTCTCCTAATTCCTTACAGTTTTAAGTCAAATTGGAAAATGAATAAAAACGTATTTTTGCCATAATTTCTACATAGTTTATCGGAATGGGGCAAATAATATACCGCTGAAAAGCTACGGAAAATGCGAAACTTTTTCATGTTGATAGTTTTTTCTAATTCCTAGCCGTTTTCAAGTAATTGCAAAAATGGCGAGATCATTCGTTCTGCCTTTATCACGAAACTAATTCGTCAAAAATGCACCGCGTGAAGAACCTGAACTTCTCGGCACGTGTACTTGAACTTCACTCTGTTTTTCACGTGTTTTTTTTGCTCGCATATCTCTATCCACTGCTCCTAGCTCTCCATCCACTTATCGGAATTGAGCAAGTGATATACCGATGGAAAGCTGCTGTAAACACGCAACTTTCTCGTGTTGATCATTTTTTCATACTCGCAACGATTTTAAAAGTTTTTCATCTGAAATACATTCAGCGTAGTAGTTGAACTTCATGTTGTTTTCACGTTGAACTTCTGCGACGTATTTTTGTTTGTACGCGCGCCTGAACTTCCCTCTGTACGAACCCGACCTTCGGGCTATCTTCCTAACCATGGCTTCCCCCGTGAATTATTCTGGTTAGTCGTGTTCTATATGATGTTAGCATAATCTAAAAAAAAATTTAGCAAACTAAATACCGATTTTAAATAGGTATCTCGCTCGTTGGCGGATTTTGCTGTCGGGTCATGATGAAATTGCGTTTTTTTGCAATTTTACTGCCTGAATTGTTTGACCTGAACTTCCCCTAGTGCTAGGTAGAACTTCCACCAACATTGCCCGAATGGGGCTTGCGATATACCGTTGGAAAGCTATGGACACCTGTATCATTACCCAACTTAAAATTTTGGCAAAATATAAGTGGTTTAAGAGCAGTTTTGAAAACCGTTTTTTCTTCATACAAAAAACGTGAATCGTATTTTCGATCGCATTTCTGAACCATTTATCGGAATGAGGCAAATAATATGGTGTTGGAAAGCTGCTGTAAAACCGCTCCTTCCACATGTTGAAAGTTTTTATAATTCCCTATGGTTAAAGAGTAATGTGGAAAATCGTAAAATTTCGCAAACCGAACAACCGAGTTCGTATTTTCATTGACATTTCTAAAATCCTAATCCAATTGAGACAAACGATATGGCATTGGGAAGCTTATGAAAATGTGCTACTTTTTCATGTTGAAAGTTTTTATAATTTGGAACGGTTTAAAAGTGATTTATAAAAGGGTCCAAGCTCCACCAAGTTCGTATTTTCGAGCTAATTTTTTAACCGTACGTCTGAATGTATAAAATGATATGGCGTTGGAAAGCCTGAACAAATGCGAAACCTTTTGGTATATATTGTTTCTCCAAATTCATTACGGCTTTACGTTGATTTTGAAAATGGCTAAAAACATATTTTCGCCTTAATTTCTACAAACTTCATCGGAACGGGGCAAATAATATACTGTTGAGAAGCTACGAAAAATGCAATTTTTTTTCATGTTGATGGTTTTCTCTGAATCCCAGCCATTTTCCTTAAAAGTTGAACTTCTTGTTTTTCAATTTTTGAACTTCATATTTCCATTCTTTAATAACGAGGAAAAGTTGAGTTTTCTATAATCATCGAACTTCTCCATCTTTTTAATATGAACTTCCTGGTTTTATTTTCTTAATCTTTTTTATGAAATTTTGAAGTGCTCTATTTTTAAAAGTTGAACTTCTTGTTATTTTATTTTTGAACTTCTTGTTTCCATTCTTTAATAAGAGGAAAATCCAGGTTTTGTGCAATCATTGAACTTCTCCATCTATTTAATATGTACTTCCTGGTTTTATTTATTTTAGTAACGGAAAAAGTCCTACTTTTTGATAGACATCGAGCTGCTCCATTTTAATTTGAACTTCTTCATTTTATTCGTCTTTTTAATTTGAATTTCGTCATTTTTTGTCTTTTTAATTTGAATTTCTTCGTCTTTTTAATTTTAATTTCGTCATTTTTTGTGTGGAGCCCATATTTTCTTCACTATTTTGTGCACATTTTCTAAATATAACGTTTCGAACCTCCCGAAAAATGTTTTTAGTAAGTATCAAACATTTTTTTCTAAATTGAACTTCATACTCATTTTTTTCTAGAAACGGGAAGCATTTGAGTTTTCTGTATACACCAAACTACTCCCTTATTTTAATTTGAACTTCTTCATTTTATTCTTTAGTAACAAGGGAAACATGAGTTTTTTATAATTTCTCTATTTTTATAATTTGGACTTCTTGGTATTTTTAGTGACGGTAATATACTAGTTTTGTAATAATATTGAACCGCTCTCCTATTTTAAATTTGAACTTGTATTTTATTCTTTAGTAACAAGGAAAAAATTTGAGTTTCTTATATACGTCGAACTTCTATGTTATTTTAAATTGAACATCTTACTCTTATTCTTAGAAAAACAATGTTTTCAAATAAGCATCAAATGTATTTTTAAAATTGAATGTCATACTTTTATTTTTCATAGAAATGGAAATAATCTGAGTTTTCCATAAACATAAAACTACTTCTTTTATTTTAATTTCAACTTCTTTAATTTTATTCTTTAGTAACGAAAGGAAACCTGTTTTTTTATATATATCGAACTTCTATATTTTTACAATTTGGACTTCTTGGTTTATTTGAAATACTTTCCTTTTCCATTTTTTTGAAATTGTAAAACAATCTTCTTTTTATAAAACAACATGAAAGTCATGTGTTATGTTAATTTGAAATTCTTGCTTTTCTTTAGATACAAAAATATCTGATTTTTTTATAAACTTTGACTTGCTATATATATCTTAAATTTGAACTTCTTGGTTTAGTTTCAGAGATGGAAAAAATTGTCTATTGTTTTATCTTTTAACTTATAGGCTTTTTGGGGTTTCGTAAACTTCTAGAGCTTATTTTTGTGCAAAGTTACACACACCCACATAATAGAACACACACCCACACACTGATGCTCAGATGTTATAATTTTTTTTTGAAGTGAATTTTCTAGACTTAAATTTTGTTTGTGCTCTTTTAAATTTTTTTATCACTTCAAGTTCGAAAAAATCGCAAATCTCTCATGTTTTTCCTTGCATGTTTAAATAGTTTGAACTTGCTGAGATACAAATAACACATTTGACCTTCTCAAAACAACAGTTTGACCTTCACAAATAAAAATTTAAGTATAGTAATACAAGACAAACAAAGCATTCTCTGTATCCACTTATTGAAATGGCAACATGGGTGCAGGTGCTAGTCGGCGCGTTGTTCGGCGGGCATCGGTCGGTGGTAGTAGAAGAAGGCGGTCGTCTGCTTTTCAGATCGATGTTCTTGAATTGGTTTCAAAGAGGAGCAGCAACTTTTTGTTGCACTGCAGATTCAAACACACAAGCATGTCCCCTCCTGATGAATGAATGGAATGAGCGAGATGAGTGAGTCTGAATATGCATGAATATATAAAGGCCATGTATTTATTTGGAATCTCTGGTATTGCTGAGAATATATACTGAAATAGTAGACATGAGTGGAGCTTAGTTGCAAGAACATGAAAAATGAGAGAAGGAAGAAAGGTGATGCCTGGGAAGGTCGGACTCGGCCGTTGCTGCAGTCCATGCACGACAACAAGTCCTGAAGAGAGAGTTCAGAGAATGACAGGGAGGGTCAGTGCCTGCATGACGGTAGAGTCGCTGCTCTGCACCGCGTCCCAGCGGGAGCTCCTCTAGGGACATGAGTTTGTGGAAGGGGGATTTTTGTGCTGCGGCTCAGGTGGTGATGTCCAGAACATACATGGAATCACATCTGAACTTCCACGCCCCAATTGCTCGCTCCACAAGTCGTTGGTGGAAGGGAAGGGGTGGCTCTGGGGAGGCAATGTGAGAGGGCTGGACCTGCTTAGGTGGAGAACTGGAGGTAGAGGAGGAGCAGCTTGCACGGGCGACCACCGGAACAATTTCTGGCCGGCAGCAGAACGAGAAATAAGGGAACAAACCAGAGCAGAGAAGAGATTATGGGCGCCGCGCCCAGAGCCACGGCCGGAGCAGGGGAGGTTTCATGGGTGGGGCGGAGGTAGAAGGTTGTAGCCATTGCATTTATGGTTGTCCTCTTCCACGGCGAGCACCGGCAGGGCTGCTCACCATAGCACGAGGCATCGGGGACGACCCACAATTCAGATCCTCACCGGGTAGGAGGAGTTGTGCCGCCGTAGATGGGGAAGACGCTGGGCGATGCGGGATGGAGGCACTACGGATCCATGGTGGCGGCACTTCGAGGCGATGAGGAGCCACGACAGCGGCGGGCGGCGGCGGGGGAGGGAGCCGGGCGCGGCAGGGGAGGGAGGCCGGGCGCGACGACGGGCGGGAGAGGCTGGCCATGGCGAGGGAGGGAGGCCGGCCGCGGCGGCGGGTTGTTTGGTCGAGGTCGGGGAGGAGAAGGTCACGGGAGTGCTGATGGGCCGTTCGGGAGGTGTAGTGTGGGCTCGTCGGTTTTCTATGTTTTCTCCCTTTACGATCTCGGGAAGGCCCTCGTCGCCCCTGTATAGACCGATCGTGATCAGAATAACTATTCTGATCCCAGAATCAGAATAGTGTTACTATATATATATATATATATATATATATATATATATATATATATATATATATATCTTCGCAGTTCGGCGCACAATTTTCCTCAACAATCCTCTTCCTTGGGAGATCTTCTCCCGGAGATGATGGAGAGCGATACGCCTCCCCCTGCCTCCTCGCATGCTAGGGTGGACGACTGTGAGGTGTCGTCCCGGCGGGTCTCTCCCGATCCACAGGCAGTGCGGGGGACGAAGAGGACATTACCCGAAGGTGGACCCTCCGCCGCCCAGGGTTCGGGGGCCAACAATGAAGGCCCCATACTATCCGGTTTACAGCCGGAGATGGTTATAGGGATGAATAAACATATTCCTTTAAAGGAAGGTCGTGCTCCTATAGCGGCTTCCGAAGATCCGGAAGCGCCGGACATGTTGACGGATATGCTGCGACAACCACTATCTCAGAGGAACAACGTACCTTGATGGGTACGATGATTGAGAGGATTCTTTCTGTGAAGAGCGGGTTGAATGAAGCCTTCATGAGCCTGCTAAGAGACTTCGAGGTTTGTAATATTTTCAACTGTATTTTATTTGCAAAATGCACCTTTGTATAGGTAGTAGCCCCTGAGACTCAGATTGGCTACCCAAGGGAGGCAATCCGAGGATCAAAAGATATGCTCAGGGAATAAACCGACTGATTGGAACACAGGCCGTTCCCCCCTGACGACTGCCCAGACTATAGAAGTTATTGAGCTGCAGCGGAAGCTTGATGTGGCAGGGGCTGACATTCCGTTGATCAATAAGCGTCTTGACGAGTCGCAAGGTATGTATTTGGGGCAGTCATTACGTATACGTGCTTATAAAATAAGTGTCACGCTGAAACTTGTATTCATGACTGCAGATGGTGCTTCCGCGGTTGAAATTCTTCGGGCGGAGCTAGCCCGGGCCAAGGAGCAGGCCCGGTTTAGTAATTCGGCTGCCGAAAAGGCATCGGCCGAGTTAAAGGCCGAACAGGCTGCTCGGTGCCAAGACAAGGAGAAAATATCCCAGATGGCGCGTGAACTAAAAGATGTTGCTAGCCACTGTGAATTCCTTGAGAAGGATAATAAAGCCAAAACGGCTGATCTTGACAAGGCCTTGCGAGAGGCAAAGGAAGCACGGTCCGAATCTAGAGCGGCCCGAGAGGAGATCCATCAAGCTGGGGAGATTGCAGCTGGTAAGCCCTTTTTGTTACAGACTAAGTTCGGTGATCCGAATTATGCTCAGCTTAATCACATGTGGAGTTCCCCAGACGTGTTTTTGGACTTGCCGAAGAGTTCGTCCGATGCGGCGCTATTTTACCAAGTGCAAGAAGGGTATGCAACGGAGAAGCTTTTTTGGTCATAATTCGGTGCGTCAAAGCGCCCGCTGCTGCTGAACGAGCAGATGTCCCAATGGGCTGAGCTTCACAGGATATACAGTGCTGCCATGAAGAATGTCATGATCCGGTTGTGGCTGAACGAGTCTATTCTAAATAGTTATTTCGGTTTGGTGCGGCAACTTGCTGATGCGGTGCCGCGTATCGATGCTGTTAAATGTTCAGCATGCATTGAAGGTGCACGGATGGCCTTTGCCCGTGTCAAGACATACTGGGGGAAGATGAAGGCCATTGATGTTGCAGCGAAGAGTCCACCCAAGGGCAAGGACCATCACGCGCGAGAGCATTATTTTGAGGATGTCTTAGAGGCTTCCCGCTTGATAGAGGGCCAATGTTCAAAAGTTGTAATATTCGAGTAAACTTTATTGAAATTGTAAAAGACAATTTATGACCAGTCTATTTTCTATTTTAACTTTGCCTAAAAAGGCTTTTGCTCGTCCCGTGCGGCCGTTCTTATATAATCTGAAAGTTTTCCGGTCGTCGGCTTCAGCCCCCTCGTATGAAATACATGGGTGTTCGAAAAAACATTTGATCACTCTTAACCCAACGTCTTGGTCCATAAAGGAGGTGTCAATGTGGTGAACGAGGCAATCGGACTATAGGGCATTAACACTTTCACTTAGCCATAGGAGTTTTATGGTGGGACTATGATATAGCCCCTAGTATGCATACGGTTTATTCCAGTATGGTGTGTTACATATATGACCTGAGAAAAAAAGGTCCTTTATATAATACGGAGGGAATCGCGAAAGATCCCTATAAGTCATTGAGTGGTTGACCAGCTCTCGCCGCATCATGACAGTCAGTTTTCGGCTTTCTCTACTGAGGTGCTTGACCAGATGAACCGGAAGCACAATCGCAGTAGTTCTCCCTTTACTACCCTAGTCGATAGAGCGGAACGTAAGGTAGCAAGCACAAGAGCCGGGAAACCCAACTATTGACCCAATACATGATTTGGAGCTGATGCATATAAGGCCGAACTCGCGACGCCAAAGTACGCTATAAAGCTGTTCAGACTTGTAGGCAACTCAGTTGTTCCCGTACCGAGCCCCTGACAATTTATGCCTAGGTGTATGTGTGAAAGCGACCGTGAGGGCTAAATTCAGTTCTTTAGAAAAAAGCGAAGCGGATTATTTTTTACTAGGACCTGAGTGATATGCCAATCGTTATTATATAGATAACAAAGCTGCGACCTCGGCTATTTGACACGCCAGGGTTCGAAGGCTGAGGAAAAAAGGCACTGTACAGGCTCAAAATAATGAGTGCGATCTACAAAAAGTTATTTTGGACCTCCTGTCGCACGTCTGCGCCGCCTGTCCTCGGTTAAGGGATTCCTTAACAGGAATAACCTTTGGATGAGTGTGTTAACCCGAACTCCGATGGAGTCCATGGGTGACCAGCCTTTGAGCCGTCCGTAGAGGGGATAATAAGAAAGAGAATAGTTAGAAAAAATAAGGTAGTTTATAGGAGTACTTGCAGGCTCACACGTATTGTGCTTCCGCCGATGCCCAAGGTATTTTAAATGCATAATTATGTATGCGTGGTACCGACTTTGCAGGCATAATAGGCTTACGGCGGAAGTCGAATTGCTAGTCCAGTATGGACATTGATCGGTGATGTTGAATGGAGACCGGCGGCGTAATGGCTAATAAGGTATGCAGTGCGATAAGGCCGCCATACAGTTTGGCTGAGATAGCCGTATTATGATCTTCTGTATGGAGGAAGTTCTCCGTGCGTCCCTCGCTAGGGGTGTGTGTCACATATACCATATTCACTGTTTTCACTTCGGGGGGAACTGCTTCTGGCCCCTGGTGTTCGGTTGGTGACTTTCTTTGTCTTCGCTGACGTCGGGCGGCCTCTTCCCCTTGTGTTCGGCGTTTAACTTGCCGATCTGTTTGAAGACCCAACAGCTTCTGTTGGTGTGATTGGCTGGTTTATTGGGGTGGCCATGAACCTGGCAGGGTCTATCCAATATTTTGTCTAAATTAGAAGGTCCGTCCCTATTTGCCATAGATGGCTTGTTCCGTTGGCCGGGTTTGGGGCCGCTGAATCCGGCGTTGACTGCTGTGTCATGTGTTCCCTCATTATCGTTGCGACGTTTGTTTTTATTACGTCGTGGCTTCCCATTGCCGTCCCGGACTTCAGAAGTACCAGGATCACTGGCGCTGTTGCTTCTACGAGCGAGCCAGCTGTCTTCTCCCGTGCAAAAGCGGGTCATCAGAGCGGTAAGGGCTGACATAGATTTTGGTTTTTCCTAACCGAGGTGGCGCGCAAGCCACTCATCCCGGACGCTGTGTTTGAAGGCCGCGAGGGCTTCTGTGTCCGGTCAGTCTACAATTTGGTTCTTTTTAACTAAGAACCTAGTCCAGAGCTTTCTGGCGGACTCTCCGGGCGGCTGGACAATGTGACTTAAGTCATCGGCATCTGGTGGCCGGACATATGTGCCTTGGAAGTTGTCGCGGAAGGCATCTTCCAAATCCTCCCAGCTGCCAATTGAGTTTTCAGGCAAACTGTTTAACCAGTGCCGAGCTGGTTCTTTAAGTTTTAACGGGAGGTATTTGATGGCATGAAGGTCGTCTCCGCGGGCCATATGGATATGGAGAAGAAAATCCTCAATCCACACTGCGGGGTATATTGTCCCATCGTATGATTCGATATTTACGGGTTTAAACCCTTCAGTGAATTCATGATCCATTACTTCGTCAGTGAAGCAAAGAGGGTGTGCGGCGCCTCTGTATCGGGTCGTATCGTGACGTACCTCCGATGGAGTGCGTCTACGGTTTTCGGCCCGGGCGTGACTTGGCTTGTCACGTCCGAATAAATAGCCATCATCACGTGTCAAGACATGCCCTCGCGATCCGTAGATCGATCTGGTATATCCTGCTCTACTGTCCAGATCCTGTCGGAGGTCGTATGTATAACCCCGAGCTGTTTTGTCTCTGCTTTTTCGTTGCAGTGGGGCGGGTTGCTGTTCGGTCTGAGTTGTCGCTTACCCCCCCCCCCCCACATGGTGGTCGGTCAGCCGTATTGCGTGAGGGAGGTGTAGGTTCCGGTGCCTCCTCATCGAACTGAGGTAGCAGTTTGCGCTTCGGGTAACTCTTGGCTGGGCATTCGAGGTCGTATTCTTCGGCTACCAGGACATTAGTCCATCTGTCGTTGAGTAGGTCTTGGTCAGCTTGAAGCTGCTACTGTTTCTTTTTCAAGCTCCTTGAAGTGGCTATTAGCCGGTGCTTGAAGCGCTCCTGCTCGAGAGGTTCCTCAGGCAGGATGAATTCCTCGTCGCCGAGGCTTACTTCATCTTCGGAGGGTGGAAGGTAGTTATCGTCCTCTGAGTCTTCATGTATGGCCTATTCGTCGGGACTAACTTGCCCATCTTCCCGTTCCTCCTGCTCGGAAGTTGTATCAACAGGATCTTCATTGTTTTCGGCATCGTCCGGAATGTTATTTTCTCCGGTGCCAGTATTGCTGTTTTTTGAACGACGTGATTTGGAGCGGCGCTGAGGACGCCGGTGTTTGGGCTGTGTCTCAGGAGGTTTATTCTCAACTGGGTTTTCTTTGTCATCATCGTTAGTTTCTTTGGGTGTATCCACCATGTACACATCGTGCGAAGAAGTGGCCGTCCAGCGTCCAGTGAATGGTGGGTTTTGGCTTTGCTCCTCATCGGCATCGTCGTCCATACCATTGATGTCTTCGGAGCCGTAATCAAGCATGTCGGTTAAGTCTTCGACAGTTCCTATGTAGTGGGTGGCGGGTGGAAACAAAATTCTCCCCCATCAGCCTCCAGTTTGAATCGAACATAATTAGGCTGTGAGTCCCCTACCAAGGACATATTTTTTAACGAGTTCAGCACATCGCTGAGAGGCGAGTGTCGGAAGATGTCTGTGGCGTTGAATTCGAAGATCGATAATTAATCCAGCTCGGCGTCCGTGGAAGCACATAGTTTGGAACTTATAGTCAGAGACGAGTCCGAAGTTCCGGTGACACAGATATGATATGTGGTTAAGTCCGTGTGTGGCTCCAATGCCGCGGAATCTTTGGCCTCCATGGTGGGGTTGAGCTTCCCGTCCTCAGATGGCGCAGTCTGCTCCGGATCTAAGGCCAGAGCAGTTACAGGAGCTATCTCCTGAATGTGATCCGATGATAGATTTAAATCATGTTCATCGGGGTGACAGGGAGCGATCGCCGCGGTCTCGAATCCGTCGAAGATCAAGGCTCTAGGATGTCCGTGACATAGTTCAAGCTTCGAATCGACACGATGGCGAGCGTGGCTGTCGATCTGCTTCCAGATGGCTGGCGAGTTGGCCCAAGAAGCGGCCGCCGAACATGAAGATCTGTCCGGGGAGGAAGGTTTTTCCTTGGACAACATCGCCGTGGATGATTGAAGGAGCCATGAAACCTTTTGGGGACGGCACAGTGGAACTCTCAATGAAAGCATCAATGTCGGTGTCAAAACCGGCGGATCTCGGGTAGGGGGTCCCGAACTGTTCGTCTAAGGTCAATGGTAACAGGAGACAGGGGACACGATGTTTACCCAGGTTTGGGCCCTCTCTATGGAGGTAATACCCTACTTCATGCTTGCTTGATCTTGATGAATATGAGTATTACAAGATTTGATCTACCACGAGATCGTAATGGCTAAAACCCTAGAAGTCTAGCCTATATGACTATGGTAATGAGTCTCTCCCCCTCCAGACTAAGCCCTCCAGTTTATATAGACACCGTAGAGATCTAGGGTTACATAAGGTCGGTTACAGAGAAAGGAATCTTCATAGTTAAACGCCAAGCTTGCTTTCCACTCCAAGGAGAGTCCCATCCGGAGATGGGTAGAGTCTTCGGTCTTTGTATCTTCACAGCCCATCAGCCGGCCCATGGCTAACGGGCGGATGCCCGAGGACCCCTTAGTCCAGGACTCCCTCAGGAGGGTTCTGTCGGAATGCCGTTGGTCCACCCGAATGGGAGTGCGAGGCCATGGGTTCCGTGATGTGGGCACAGTGTACTAACCTCTACAGAGTGTTTACCAAATCTATCGATAGCCGCGTCCTTGGTTACGGACATAGCTCGTAAGTAGGTCACACCATGGATCAACATGATTAAGTAATCTTGCACAAAAAATTTTATGCTTGGCAATTTTTAAGTGATGAGATTGTGAGGCCATGAAGATGGTCGTTGTGGGATCCAAAGTGTTGGTTTCATTTGTGATCCGGGCGTGATCACCGTTTTGGTTACGAGGTAACCCGTTTGGTAAGAGAGTCCGAGGGAGTTAATGCACACGTTTGATTCACTGCATCAGTAGTATGTTTAAGTATTGCAATTAACTTGATTAATTGTCATGATATTGCTTGCCATTATGCATATGTTTGTTGTGAGCTTCCAAATACATTCAATGTACTGACCTGGCGTGTCATGCCAGATTTTAGGAAAGTATTACCGGATCGAAGTGCTTCCCGTGTCTAGATCATGTCCACATCGGTGTCCCTATGCTATGGAGTTCCGCTTCATCGTCGTTCCACTGTCGCCTAGTTATCGTGATTGAGGCCCCTTCATGATCATTAAATAATGTACATATTGTTCAGCCGCACCGTGTGTGCTGCTTGGCCTCACTACTTGATGTAATATCGAACCTATGTTTCCGCTAGAATCAATAAAGTGGTTGTTTTCTGTACCATATTGTTGTGTGTTGCCAGAAGACTTGATCGTTGGGCTGGCAATGCAAGTTAAACCGGTTGCTCTGAGCCGGGGTGCCATAGTTGAATTGCTCTTCAGACTTGTTCTGCCTATCACTGCCCTCTGACGCTGCTGAAACTGACCCTTTGAATAGTTGGGTATAGATAGAGTAGATGAGCATAACAAAGTACAGCTTGTTTTGCAAAAATATTGAGACAAAAACTTAATTTTAGTTTTGTACAGAAAGCATTTTGGAGTTACCAATTTGACAAACTCGGTGACACCGAAGCACTTACAGAGTCTAAACACACAATTTTGGTCAGAACAAAATGCAATTTGGTGACTCCTAGATGTTAGGGTTTCACTGAGAAAGTGATTTCAGTCGCACCGATCAGTACACTTCGGTCAGACCGAGTTGTACTTGTGCAATGGCCAGCGCCAATCGGTGGGACCGAGATCCTCACATCGGTCGGTCCGAGATGGGTCCGGCGGAAACCTAACCCTAAGTTTTTGAATCATATATATTCTATGGAATTTGCTTGCTAGATAGATCAATCTCATAATTGGGAAGAACATAGGCATTGTACTTTGTGCAAGAATCAGAGTAAGGGAAAGCACAAAGGGTCATATCCGTACCCTAACTTGGCAATGGACTTGCTACGGCAGCAACAACGGTGAGGATTTCATTGACGATGGCAGAAACCAGCGGCAAGAGGTCACTAGCGATAACGACGATGATCCGGAGACCAGGGGCGGCAGTGCTGGGGCGCGGGCTCGTCCGGTTGAAGTGATTTTCAGCCGTATGGGTACGCAGAGTATAAATACCCAGACGCTGTCGGTGTGACCGAGTGGAACTACTCAGCCGCTGTCGGTGTCAAAACCGGCGGATCTCGGGTAGGGGGTCCCGAACTGTGTGTCTAGGGTCAATGGTAACAGGAGACAGGGGACACAATGTTTACCAAGGTTCGGGCCCTCTCTATTGAGGTAATACCCTACTTTCTGCTTGATTGATCTTGATGAATATGAGTATTACAAGAGTTGATCTACCACGAGACCGAGATGACTAAACCCTAGAAGTCTAGCTTGTATGACTATGGTAATGAGTATCTCCCCTCCTCCAGACTAACTCCTCGGTTTATATAGACACCGGGAGGATCTAGGGTTACACAAGGTCGGTTACAAAGAAAGGAATCTACACATTCGATCGCCAAGCCTGCCTTCCACGCCAAGGAGAGTCCCATCCGGAAACGGGTAAAGTCTTCGGTCTTTGTATCTTCACAGCCTATCAGTCCGGCCCATGGCTAACAGGCCGGACGCCCGAGGACCCCTTAGTCCAGGACTCCCTCAGTAGCCCCTGAACCTGGCTTCAATGACGAGGTATCCGGCGTGCAGATTTGTCTTCGGCATTGCAAGGCGGGTTCCTCCTTACGAACTCCAAGATAGTCTTCAGACAAAATGATCATGTCCGGACCTGTAACACACACACCACACACAAGCGCAGAGAATATAATATTCCACGAGTCCAATCCGCCGACAACTTTTTGCAACATGACATCGCGCCCGCCCGGTCATAATTTAGAACCATTTTTCGTGTGCCGCTCCATGTTTCGAGACGCGGTTGCCATTGGCACGTCTTGTCGAAGCAGAGATCGTGTCCCCTTATTGCTGGATTCTCATCAATACGGGCGTGGGTAACCCAACCATGTTGTTTACACAGCCCTTGGGAACAGGCGAGTTTTAAGGCGAGTGGGGAGGCGTTCAATATTCACTGCCTTTATAAGGAGATAAGGATTCCCTTTATTCACCCACGCCTTCTCTTCCTATCTGTCCTTCCATTCTCGAGCTCCAGCGCCCAAGTTCCCATCTTCTCCTCCTTGATGAAGCACTCAATCATGTCCGGATCCAGAGGCCAAGGCAAGTGGATGGTCTCCTCCGTCAAGGAGAAGGACATCACCTAGCTTCGGGCGGCCGGGTATCTGGCGAAAGGAATCGCCCACCGCCTGCCCACCAAGGGGTAAGTCATCCCCACCCCGAAGCCTATAGACAGGGTAGTTTTCCTCCCTCACTTCGTCCACGGATTGGGGTTTCCACTTCACCCCTTCGTCCGCGGACTGATGTACTATTACGGGCTAGATTTCCATGATCTAGCCCCGAACTCCTTCCTCAACATCTCGGCATTTATTGTCATGTGCGAGGCCTTCCTCCGCATCCAGCCCCACTTCGGCCTATGGCTCAAGGTCTTCAACGTGAAGCTGAAGGTGGTGCATGGTCAGCACGCGGAGTGCGGAGGCGCCATGGTGAGAAAGATGCCCAACGTCACTTGGCCCACAGGCACTTTTGTGGAGACTGTCAAGGAGTGGCAGAAGTAGTGGTTCTACATCACAGAGCCACATGGCGCCACTTGGGCGGCGGCTCCCGAATTTAAGGCCGGAGCTCCAATGCGGCTGACCTCCTGGACGGAGAAGGGCCCCAACCGGTTCAAGGCTGCGACGAATCGATAAGCGCCGCAAACGCGCATTCGTGAGTATGGTGGATAAAAACATCAAGCTCGTCGACGTGATCCGTGTGATGCCGGGTTCACGGATTCTCCCTGCCAAAGCCGAAGCTTCCCTTTATGGGAGTTCGATCCGGAGAAGCACCAGACCCTGGGGGGCTCTTCGGAACTACTCACAAAGATGCCTAGAAGTTTCTATTCAAGGGTAACAAGAAGCTGCCGGTCATAGAATCGGACCGTGGGCACGATCACACCCATCCCGCCAATGCGGTAAGTTCTCCTTTTCTCAAGGTGTACCTTCTACTTGTCTGTTCAAGGAGGATGCCTAATCGTTGTTGTATTTTTTCAGGTGTGGACAGAGAGAGCGGAGCGGATCCAGTGTTCGGCTCCGCTGCCCGAAGAGCCAGTCATCCCGCTCCTGGTGAATATGCTGGTTTCGGCGCCCTATTGGCCGCCGGAAAAGAAGGCCAAGGGGGGCAAAGGTGACACCCGTCGCAAGGGTGCCTTGGACATGACGTCCGAAGGCGAAGAGACCCTTTCCTTTGCTGTTGAGGACGACGACGATGAGGAGCAGGAGGAGAACAACCCTCCCCCTGATGAGGGAAAAAGGAAGAGGGCGGCCTCCACGAATCTGGAGGCGGAGACGTCCAAGAAGGGGAAGGGCTCCCTTGCGGATAACTCCGCATGGGATGTCGACAGCAGTCCAGAGCGACGCCCCCGCACTAAGCCTCGAGCTGCATTGTAAGTGCTAAGACTCGCACATACCCATATAGCCAGCCTCTCCTCTCCATTGTATTTGACATGGTTAATTGTGCTATTGCAGTCCGGCCCACGACAGCTCCCAGCGATCCTCGTCAGGAGGATTGTTGGATTCAAAGGCGATGGCCAGCGAGTCACCGCCGACCGCTTACTCCCCCAAGGCCAAGGGCGACGCTGAGGTGCTATCCCGAAGGACTTTCCCAGGCCGGGGAGAGGTTCAGGAGGTGCCATAAGGCAAAACCTCCGTTGCCGGACACCAGGGGAAGCCAATCCCCATGGAGACTGGTGATGAGGGCCGGATTCAGTTCGGCCCTCAGCCGAACTCGATTCCGTAGACCGATACGGCTCTGGAATCTAGCATGCAACCTCCTTTAAAAGAAGGGGGTATGCCTATTCTACCGGTGACCCCTGTCCATCCAGGGGCACCGGATAATCTACTGGAAGCGCTACGAGGCGCTTCCATTGTGGATGAACACTGTGTTCTTATGGGCACGGGAATTGAAAGGGTTCAGTCCACCAAGAGCGTACTAACCGAAGCCTGCAGCAGCCTGCTAATAGGTTTTGAGGTAAGCGATGCAGAAAAGGGGAGATCCTAATATAGACAGTAGCCCCTGAGACACTGTCCGACGTTCGTAAAGGAAGGCCGGACAGAGGATCAATCCATTATTGCAGGAAACTAACTAAATATGTCTGGAATGAATATGCAGGCGCCGCTGCTGGCCGCGGCCTCGCATACTGCCAAAGTCTCTGGATTGACGTAGAGACTGGAGCAGGCCGAGGAGGAGCTCGGCCAGGTGAGGAGGCAGCTCCAAGAGAAGCAAGGTATGTATTAACCCGCTATATATTCGGAAAGAGTAAAATTATATGTATTGACTGAAGTGTCATGATATGTATAGGAGCGACGACCGAGGTCGAGGCCCTAAAAAAGGCCCTGACCGAAGCCGAGAGGAAGGCTGTCGAGGAGCAGGCCACCCGTAAGAAGCTCAAGGCCCGGTTCAACGAGGTCAAGCAAGAGCTCCAGGACGCGGTGAGGAAGTGCGAGACCTTGGAGAGTGATGCATCGGCTCAAGAGACCAAACTCGCCAAGGCTCGTCAGAGCTCAGAGACGGCCCGGAATGAGGCCCAGGGCGCCCTCCAGGAAATCCAGGAGGCCAGGAAGATCGCGACGGGTAAGGCATTTAGTATGCAAAGCAAGTATGTGAAGAGGAAGTATATTTTACTAACCCGGATTCGGAGTTCTCCAGGGGCTTTTGCTGATCTGCCATGCAGTGTGTCCGACGCCGTGGAGTTCTTCCGAGCCGAAGAAGGTGTCGGATTTCGGATTCCGGCAGACCCTCTAGGTTCGAACTCTGGGGTGCACACGGAGATCACACCCCCTGCCTACCTACGTCTCATCACCTCGCAAGGATCTAAACTACACAAAGAACAACACAGAGGACACGAGGTTTATACTGGTTCGGGCCACCGTTGTGGTGTAATACCCTACTCCAGTGTGTGGTGTGGTGGATTGCCTCTAGGGCTGATGATGAACAATACAAAGGGAGAACAGCCTCGCGAGGGGCTGTTCTTGAGCTGGTGTGATGAACTGCTAGGGGAGTTCAGTCGCCTCTCTTTCTCTCTCTCTAGATGCCAATCCGATCGATCAGCTCTCTTTTTCCTTTTCCCTTTGACCCTTCGACCCCCTTGCCTTGGTGGTGGCTAGCTCTACTTATAGTGGGAAGCCCTGGGCCTCTTCCCAAATATTGAGCGGGAAGGGCACCAACAATTGGCCATTTTGAAGGGGAACATCTAGTACACTTATCCTGACTAAAGTCGGTCCTCGCCTGCCAAAGACTCTGACGTTGATGCCGGCTTGGGCTCCACAATGACCTCCTTCCTGCCGTTCTGCTGGTCTTGGTCTTGTTGCACCTAAATGGTTGCCTTTGCCTGATGCCCTCGCCTGCGCTTGCCCCCTTTGCACCAAAGAGGAAACAAGGACAGTGCGCAGGCTGGCGCCCGCCTGGCGCCCTCGGTCATCATGGCTTGCGTCATGGGCACCTCGTGAGGTACCCCGCCTTGATCTCTCCGCCTCCTCGCGAGCCAGCCTGACGAGGCCGTGCCTGAGGAACCTTCCTGTCGTCCACCCCGCGAGGCTTGGCCCCTCGCGAGGGTCTTGAGCTTGTGTTGATGAAGATGGGCCGTACTGGGCCACTCCTTGAGCCACGCTGCAGGCCACAGGCAGGCAAGTCTGGGTACCCCCATTCCCAGAACACCGACAGTAGCCCCGGGGCCCAAGGCGCGCCTGGACTTGGCTTAGTAGAGAAGCGAAGGGGCAAGTACAAAGCGCTGCAGGCCCCAACAGCCTGCGGCCTTGGGCGCCGCGTGGCGGTTGATTGTACATGGGCGTCCCTGCTTCCCCACGACGCCTTGGCACCTGCACGAATTGACAAGAGAGCGGTACCCGTCTAGGCTTTACCTTCTTTGCCTTCTCCAGTCATTGCCCAGATCCTCTTTCTCGCTCCTATCCTTCCTGCTCCCGAAATCCCCAGATCTACTCCAACCCTGTGCCCTAGAAAGGCATGGTGCCTCGCCAGACCCCGGCCAGAGCTTGGTTCTCGTTTTTCTTCTTGCTTCGTTGTTGAGGCTTGATGTCCATATTCCTTGGCTAGGCCGGTGCCTGCGGTGAAAAAGCTGAAGGGGGCTCCTGAGGCTTCGTCCGGGGCAGCACCTCCATCCATGGAGAAGGGCGGCAAGACGCGCCCTCTCCTGCCCGGTCATCTCGCGAGGCTGGCGGGGCTAGCTGGGCGAAGCTCAGCCCCCATGGCCCAAGCGACTCGAGGTGTCCTTGCTCGACGCCACCGCCAGCGATCGTCGGGCGCAGAAGGTCGCGACTCATGGTGCTGTGATTACGCTGCCGTCTTCTCCCCCTACTCCGCCTACTGCCATCTCTTCGACTCCTTCTACTGTCCTGGATCGTGCTGCTGCTGAACTGGACCGGCTGCGAGGAGATCTCCAGGGCGCCGACCCTCGCCTGGTGGCCAGGTGCCTGGAGCTGGCCTCCGGCTGGGTCGGCTCTGATGCTTCAATTCAAGCGGCGCTGGTTCAGGCTACGTCGGCCTGCGACGAGGAAAAACAGGCCATCCTTCAGGCCAAGGACACTCACGATTCCGCCTTGGGGGAGGTTGTGGATGTCCGAGGTCGCTGCGAGGCGCTGGAGAGTGAGCTGCAAGGCCTGCGCGACCAGCTTGCCAAGGAGGCCCGTGTCCGCCAGGAGCAGGAGGAAGACATGAAGGCTCGCGAGGCTGCCGCCAAGGACCGGGATGCCAAACTTGATGAACGCCATGGACGCTTGGGTGCGCTGGAGCAGGCGTTGGAGGCGAAGAGGATCGAGCTGGATGGCAAGGCGCGTGTCCTGGCCGAGGACCGCGTGGCCTTCGCGAAGCTGGACGTGAAGGCTCGCACCTTGCTGAAGTCGCTTTATGACAGCAGCCTGGAAAGCCCGCTGGCCGGCGCCAAGGACGGCCCCGCCAAGCTGCTTCCCTTCCAGGTCCGCTCCCTTGAAGATGTCACCCTCGGCCTTGGCCCCACGGCTGAGGCTGAGGCACGTGTCCTTTCTTCTGCAGCGCTGACGTGCGTCTTCACCTATGTCTATCTTCGCGACCCCAACGTTGACCTTGACAGCCTGCTGGAGCCTGTGAGCGGTGAGCTTGCCGCTGCCGCTGCTGAAGCTGTGAAGGGTCGAGCGGAGGCTCTGCTGGCGAAGTTCCGGGCCTTCAACACCAAGCCAAAGCAAGGCGCTGCCGATCCTGAGGCTCCACGAGGCGAAGTCACCCAGCGCAGCTCCGTCACCAGCGATGGCACCGCCAGAAAGTGACCCCTTCGCGGCTCCCGTCCTGCTTTTAGTTCCTGCAACATGCAACCTGCCTCATGGAGGCGTTTAAACTTGTGTTTGGCGTTTTCAAAGCACTCTATGTACTGTAATATTTTCTTTTGAATTCCTTGAGATTTGCGGTTTTCCTTCCTACTTGCTTATGTTCTACGTCGGCAGAGCCCGCCTCACAAGATACCTCAAGCCGTTAGCCCCGACCGGAAACCGTGATCGGGACCAAGGAGTGAGGGGCTACGTGACAAGTTAGGCTTCTGAGTCACGATGCTCAGGAGTCCCCCTTGACGCACGAACAACAAGTAGGGAGGTGAGATGTATGGGTGAATTTACCGTTCTACGTCGGCAGAGCCCGGCCCCGCGCATACCTAAACCGCCATTAGCCTTTCGGAACTAAGGGGTGAGGGGCTACGTGACCAGTTAGGGTTCTGAGTCGCGATGCTCAGGAGTCCCCTTGACGCTCAAACGGCCTTCGTACCTTGGCTCCGCCCGGGAGAGACGTCGACGAACCAGGCCCGAGGGGCCTGACTGGTGGCGTCGTCTGGCCGTGACCTGTGCGTAGCCTCGTGCCCAGCCCTCGCTGCACTCCCCGAGGGGAGGCGCACGATGAGGCCGGACATTGAGATCCTGGGCTCCCCGAGGTTGATGCGGCCGAACCACCTCGCTTGTTTATCACCAGCGGAGCATAGCGCTCAGATGTGTACGGGCATAGCCGCTCCTCGGCGGTGTCGTCAGCCAGCGGAGCATGGTGCTTCCACAGTGCGTGGGAGGGGCTCCCCCGGAGGAGAACCAGGCGTGTACAGCCCATACGACATGTGGTTGGCACGGTAGGGCCTGACGAGGTGTATCTGGGCACCCGTGAGCCAGCGCGGGACTCACGGGGCCCTACCTTAAGGCGGGTTGCGCCTGGCTCTGGGCCTTTACTTGTAATGTGTTCCTGCAAATTTGGTTAGATGTCGACGCTCTACGTCCTCGGGTCCCGGCCCTCGAAAGGCTCACTGCCGCTGGTATGCCAGGTCGCGATGTCGTGGACAAGGCCAGAGGGTGAGGGCTGGAGAGCCAGTAGGAGCCCATGAGTCGCGATGCTCAGGTACCCCCCCCTTTAACCTGCAAGTGGCTGACATGAAGGAAGAAGGGTGTCGTGGGCAGGCATCAAATAATGATCATGATGGGTCAAACGCATGACCCGAATAAACGCAAGAGGGATACATGCCACTGGGTCTAGCCCGGGTGGCTTGGGGATAATGCAGCCCGAGGGGCGCCCCCAATAAGGTAAACTAGAAACATGAATCAAAAGGGATACATGCCGCAGGGACGGACCCACGCGGCCTGGGAATGATGCAGCCTCGGGGCGCCTCCCAAATGAAAATGAAACTCAAGGACGTCACCTGGTGGTGTTGGAGATGAAGGGATGCTGAAGTAGCGGACATCGTGCGCTGCGGAAGCCGATCTTCACGAGCCCCCAGGCCCAGGAGCCTCGAGAGGCTCTGGAGGCGCTGGTGGCTCCTCGCGGACCATCTCCATCTCCACCAAGATGCTCCTCATGAGGCGCTGGCGCGCGACAGCCTCATTCGGCAAGCCGTAAGGCATGCGAACATAGGTGTGGGGTGGACCTTCACAGCGCCCTACACGTGAGGGCCAGAGGCGCACCTGAGAGGCGGCTCGGTTGAGCCCTGGTATGTCTATGCAGACACGCAGCCCACCATCCTCGCCTGGATGGGGAGCTACGGCGGGTAAGCGGCGGCTGCCACTCATGACTCTTGACTCCTGCAGCTCCTGAATGATCTTGCTGACGAACTCCTGAGGGTTTGGACCTCCTTGCCTTGCTCCTTCCTGAGGGAAACACGCTTTGAAACACGCCTCCAAGTGGTGCCCGAGCGCCTCCCTCGTGATCTTAGCAAAGTCGGTGGACTTCCAGGAGAGAGCCCCCGACCCTTGCTCGAGGAGGGCGCCGGGCGCGCCTTCCTATGCGACAGAGGGAGGTGCCCCCTGAACAGGTGCGGACCCTGAGGGGCCTGCCTCCCGAGGGGTCGGGCCAGGCGATGTCTTCTTCTTCTTAGGAGCAGCCTCAGGAAGCCTCCCGCTCCTGTGATCTGGGTCTTCAATTGATGCGGCTTGGAAAGCACGCTCCAGAGAACACACAGCGTCTCTCTCTTCACAAGGCACCGTGATGACTCCATTGCTTCCTGGCATCTTGAGGACATTGTAGCCATGATGGGTCACGGCCATGAACTTGGCTGTGGCTGGGTACCCGAGGATGGCATTGTACGGCAAAGTAATGTGAGCGACGTCGAAGTCAATGAGCTCTTGCATGCGGTAGTTGTTGCGCGTCGAAGGTGACAGGAAGGTGGACCAGCCCTATCGGGAACTGTGGAGCCATCGGTGACTCGGAGAAAGGCTTGGTTGGTGAAGCTGATTGTATGGCACTTGGAGATTGTTGAATGTCTCGGACGGACGGGACATTGAGCCCTGCTCCGCCATTGATGAGGGTCCCGTGACTTGCACATTGCCGATGATTGGGGAACAAAGCATCGGGAGGACTCCGGCTGTGGCTGCGCACTTGAGCTGATCCGCCGAGCTGAATGTGATGGCGCCGCCGACCACTGAGGGGCGTGTGGCTTCGAGCCCGGGAGGACTGCATTCACTTGGCAGGCGTCGCTTGAAGATGCACTGAGAGGCTGGGGCTTGAGCTCCGCCCAGGATGCAAGCGATTGCGCGCGGCTCCTGGAAGCCCCCAGCCCCCTCGTCCTGATGATGGTCTTCATTTCTCCTTGGCTGCGGCGGCAGAGGAGGGAGGCCTGCTTTGCCTTGCGGGCGATCCTCGCGAGGCTGATCCCTCCAGCCTCCCTAGCGAGGCGGGTCCCTCCAACCTCCCTCACGAGGCTGATCCTGCCAGCGGTCCTCGCGAGGTCGGTCACGCCACCCTTGGCGAGGGCCACGGTCTTCCCATCGTCCTCCACCTCTTCCTCCTCCTCGGCCATAGCCCCGGTCGCTGTGCTCGGGGCGTCGGTCGGCACGCATGTCCCACACGGCCCTGAGCTCTTGGCATTCGTTGGTGTTGTGGGTGTGGAGGTCATGGTACACGCAGTACCGACTGCCCTTGGATGACTCAGGTTGATCCCTTCGTCGCTTGGTGTCCGGCTCTGCCGCAAGCACGGCAGCCCCCTTGCGCTTCACGTCCTTGACCTTGGGCTTCTTCTCTTCTAGGTCGGCGGCCGGCAGCTCGAGAAGGGAAAGGCGTCCTTTCTCAGCCCTGGCGCACTTGGTCGCCAAGTTGAACAGCTCCAGGGATGTGCACAGGTCTTCATGGATCGCGAGCTCTTCCTTCATCTTGACGTCACGCACACCGTCAGAGAAGGCTGAGATGATGGCCTCCTCAGACACCACAGGGATCTTAAGGCGGCGTTGTTGAAGCGTTGGATGAACTTTTGCAGGTCTCCCCGACCGTTGCTTGATGCGCGCAAGTCACTCATGGTCGGGGGCGATCGCTGGTGCCTTGGAAGTTGGCGATGAATCGGTGCGCATCTCGTTCGAGGAGGAAATCGTGCGGAGCCGAGTTCAGAGCCAAAGTGCGGGCACCGTCCTTGAGCGCCATGGGAAACCAGTTCGCCATGACCTTCTCGTCCCGTTAGCGACTTGATGCCCAGCTCATAGAGCTGGAGGAACTCCGCAGGTCGGCCGTGCCATCGTGGCGTGGGGGCAGGTCCGCTTGAACTTGCCAAAGCCAGCCACGCCGCGCTGCGCCTTCGGCGGTGAAGGCACGGCAGCCTGCGGTGGCCACGGAGGCCTTTGGTGACGGAGGGCTTGATCTTGGGGTCTCCGTGCCTTTGCCGCCGGGAAGCGGCGTGGTCTTGGCGGCGTTGGAGCGAGGCCGCGATCGTGGCCGGGCGATCACGGGGAGCACTCGGGCATCTTCTTGGGGACGAGGGACCTCTTGGCAGCTCTTCTCTTGCTGTGCTAGTGCCGGACGGAGTGGGTTCCGCCCAGGGGGCCACGCACCTTGGGGCCAAGGCACCTTCTTGCGGGGGAGGCGGCTGAGGCGCCCCCGGAGCTTCATCACCAGCAAGGCGAAGCGCGGTCTGTGAGAGGGACGGCGCCACGGAGACCCAGTGATGGCACGAGCTCGGTGATGCGGGCGAGCCACTCGTCGTGAGGTCGCCGACCGGACGGTAGTGCAGGAGTTCCCGTGCCAGAGCAGCAGCGGCGCGCGCGTCGCAGGAGCGCGACGGGCATGGGGACGAAGAACTGGCCGGAGCGGCGATGGGGTGGCAGCGGCCTTCTCGCCGTCATCGAAGGATGCGAGACGACGCCGCTGCTCGTTCCCTGCCGGGCGGTGGCGGCGTTGATGGCAAAGCGACGGGAACGAAGCGGCCGCCGATGGGAGCCGCCGTCTGAAGCGTCTGAGTAGCAAGCGGCCGGCGCTTCAGCGCTGAGCTAGACGAGCGTCTAACATGGATGCGAGGGGCGGCGAAGAACAGGGCGGCGGAAGGCGGATTCTGGCCTGACCCCTACCTGGCGCGCCAAATGTCGGCTTTCGGGTTCCGGCAGACCCTCTAGGTTTGAACTCTGGGGTGCACGCGGAGATCACACCCCCTGCCTACCTATGTCTCGTCGCCTCGCAAGGATCTAAACTACACAAAGAACAACACAGAGGACACGAGGTTTATACTGGTTCAGGCCACCATTGTGGTGTAATACCCTACTCCAGTGTGTGGTGTGGTGGATTGCCTCTGGGGCTGATGATGAACAATACAAAGGGAGAACAGCCTCGCGAGGGGCTGTTCTTGAGCTGGTGCGATGAACTGCTAGGGGAGTTTAGTCGCCTCTCTTTCTCTCTCTCTCTAGATGCCGATCCGATCGATCAACTCTCTTTTTCCTTTTCCCTTCGACCCTTTGACCCCCTTGCCTTGGTGGTGGCTAGCTCTATTTATAGTGGGAGGCCCTGGGCCTCTTCCCAAATAATGAGCGGGAAGGGCGCCAACAATTGGCCATTTTGAAGGGGAACATCTAGTACACTTATCCTGACTAAAGTCGGTCCTCACCTGCCAAAGACTCTGACGGTGACGCCGGCTTGGGCTCCACAATGACCTCCTTCCTGCCGTTCTGCTAGTCTTGGTCTTGTTGCACCGAAATGGTTGCCATTGCCTAATGCCCTCGCCTGCGCTTGCCCCCTTTGCACCGAAGAGGAAACAAGGACACTGCGCGGGCTGGCGCCCGCCTGGCGCCCTCGGTCTTCATGGCTTGCGTCATGGGCACCTCGCGAGGTACCCCGCCTTGATCTCTCCGCCTCCTCGCGAGCCAGCCTGACGAGGCCGTGCCTGAGGAAGCTTCCTGTCGTCCGCCCCGCGAGGCTTGGCCCCTCGCGAGGGTCTTGAGCTTGTGTTGATGAAGATGGATCGTACTGGGCCACTCCTTGAGCCACACCGCAGGCCGTAGGCAGGCAAGTCTGGGTACCCCCATTCCCAGAACACCGACAGAAGGGAGCTCCACAGAGAGGTTGTTCTGGTCACAATATATTGTGCCAGAAGATCCGCTGCCCTTTAGCGATCAGCTAAAACAGTTGGTTGAGCTGCACAGGGTGGCCGAACTGGCCATGAAGGATTTAATAATCCGGATGTGGCCAGCCGAAGCTATACCCGGTAGTTACTTCGGCCTCGTGAAGCGGCTGGTGGATGCCTGACCTCAGTTGGACGCCATCAAGTGGTCCGTCTGCATCGAGGGCGCGCGTATGGCCTTCGCCCGCGTCAAGGTCTGGTGGGCAAAGATGGACGCCATCAAGATTGTGACCAAGGGGCCACCCGAGGGCAAGGAGCACCGCAAACCCGAGTGGTATTTTGGAGACGTCCTGGAGGGGTCTCGTATCGTAGCGACGCAGTGTTCGCAAGACATTATCTTTGAATGAATGCATTCGAGTTGCCTCTACCTTGTATGATAAAACAAAGTGGGTTTGTAATATAATGTTTGTTATGTTAAAAAAATTTACCTCCTGTGCGGCCGTGTTGTATGAAATCTTAGGGTTGGCCAGTCGTCGGCTTCTGCCCCCATGTAGGTAGTACGGAGGTGTTTGGGATTGAATCTAAACACTCTTGATCCAATTATATGGTCCTTGAAGGAGTTGTTTAGCGCAACAAACTGGGCAATCAGACTATGCGGCTTTAACGCCCTCACTTAGCCATAGGAGTTTGACAATAAAAATGTTGGCGTAGCCCCTAGTATTCGAACTAGAGTGCTATAAGCGCCTGATCGGGAAGTACTGATCCTTCGTGTAATGCGGAAGAAATCTCCAACGATTTGCAACCTCCGAAGAGCTGACCGGCTCTCGCCGCATCATGACAGTTAGTTTTCGGCTTTCTCTACTGAGGTGCTCCTTTGGAGAAACCAAGACACAATCACAGTAGTTCTCCCTTTACTACCTTAGCCGATATAGCGGAACGTAAGGTAGCAAGCACAGGAGCTGGGCAACCCAACTATTGACCAAAGACATGATTCGGAGCCAATGCATATAGTGCTAAATTCAGGGTGCCGAACTGTTCTATAAAAAGTGTTCTGACTTTTGTTGCCGTAGTGCGGGGTGCTATGAAGCCCCTGGCAAATATGAAACGTACCAAAGTGTACGGGTGCTACTTGATAAGGTTACCCTCAGGAGAGAAAAAAAAGAAAAGAAAACAAAAAGGGTGCAAAGGTGATAAGCTGGGCCCTAAAGCTCGGGCCGCGAACTGTTTCCATTGTAATTTGAATAATACGTCAAGGCGCATTGATACAAGTAGTGCGATAAGCAGCAGGCTATTTAACATGCCAAAAAACATGGGAGAGCTGCATGTGAGTCCTGAAAAACAGGAAGAGTGATCGTTAACGAAACCACCTTGGAAGTCCCCCATGGAATTTTGAGTGCGTAGTTATGTACGCGCGGGACGAATGCCACAGCTCGATCAGGACTGGGACGAAGGCCGAATTGCTAGTCGAGCTCCTGACGAGACGAGTTGTGCTACTGCAAGGTAGTTCGGACCCTCTTAACAGTGTCCGTGGGCTCGGCAGCCTAATTAAGCTTCTGCTTGATAAGGCCGCTCTGTACTTCTGCTACTAAGGCAGCTGTGTGATCTTCTGTACGGAGGGAGCGTTCCATATTTCCATTGACCGTTATGACACCGTGTGGATCGGGCATCTTGAGCTTGAGATAAGCATAGTGTGGCACTGCATTGAATCGAGCGAATGCAGTCCGCCCAAGCAGTGCGTGACAGCCACTGCGAAAGGGGACGATGTCAAAGATTAACTCCTCGCTTCAGAAGTTGTCCGGAGATCCGAAGACAACCTCTAGTGTGATTGAGCCCGTATTCAGCAGGCCTCCACACCTGGTATGACTCCTTTGAAGGTAGTCTTTGTGGGTTTGATCCGTGATGGATTAATGCCCATTTTGTGCACTGTATCCTGATAGAGCAGATTGAGGCTGCTACCTCCGTCCGTAAGGACGCCAGGTGAAATCCATCAATGATTGGGTCGAGGACTAACGTGGCTGAACCGCCATGATGGATACTAGTCGGGTGATCCCGGCAATCAAAGGTGATCGGGAATGACGACCATGGATAGAATTTTGTGGCGACTGGCTCTATCGCGTAGACGTCCCTAAGTGCGCGCTTGAGCTCCCTTTTGGGGATGTGTGCAGCATATATCATGTTCATTGTTTTGACTTGAGGGGGAAACTTCTTCTGTCCCCCTGCGTTCGGTTGCCGGGGCACCTCGTCATCGTCCTTGCTTTGTGATCCCATTTCCTTGTTCTCGTTGTTTAATTTGTCGGCATGTTTAAAAACCCAACAATCTCTGTTGGTATGATTGGCTGGTTTGTCTAGGGTGATGTGTATTTGGCACGGACGATCGAGTATGCGGTCCAGGCTGGATGGTCCCTGATTGTTTCTTTTGTACGGTTTCTTCCGCTGGCTGGACTTGGAGCCGCTGAATCCGGCGTTGACTGTAGTGTCATCGGTATTAGCACCATTGCTTCGGCGTTTGTGTCTGTTACGTCGGAGCTTGCCATTGCTATTTTTGACCTCGGAGGGGCCTGCGTCGCTGGCTGTGTTTTTACTACGAGCCAGCCAACTATCCTCACCCGCGCAAAAGCGGGTCATGAGTGCCGTAAGGGCTGCCATAGATTTTGGATTTTCTTGGCTGACGTGGCGGGTGAGCCATTCGTCGCGGATGCTATGTTTAAAGGCCGCTAGGGCTTCGGCATCCGGACAGTCGACAATCTGGTTCTTTTTGGTTAGGAACCTAGTCCAGAATTTCCTGGCTGACTCTCTAGGCTATTGAACTATGTGGCTTAAATCATTGGCGTCTGGTGGCCAGACATATGTACCTTGGAAGTTGTCGAGGAAGGCTTCTTCCAAGTCCTCCCAGCTGCCGATGGAATTTTCAGGCAGGCTATTTAACCAGTGCCGAGCTGGTCCTTTAAGCTTTAGTGGGAGGTATTTTATAGCATGGAGGTCATCTCCACAGGCCATGTGGATGTGGAGGATGAAGTCCTCGATCCATACCGCGGGATCAGTTGTCCTGTCGTATGATTCAATATTCACGGGTTTGAACCCTTCGGGGAATTCATGATCCATCACTTCACCAGTGAAGCAAAGGCGGTGTGCGGCACCTCTATATCTGGTCGCGTCGCGATGTAGCTCCGATGGAGTCTATCTGCGGTTGTCGGCCCGGGCGTGACTAGGTTTGTCACGCCAGAATAGGTAGCCCTCATCGCGTGTCGAGGAACGTCCTCGCGATCCGTAAATTGATCTGGTATATCCTGCTCTACTGTCCAGGTCCTGCCGAAGGTCGTATGTATGACCCCGAACTATTTTGCCTCTATTTTTACGTGCCAGTGGGGCGGGCTGCTGTTCGCCCTGAATTGCCGCTCTATCCCGACCGCGTGGTGGTCGGTCCGCCGCACTGTCCCGACCACATAGTGGTCGATCGTACGCGAGGGAGGTATGGGCTCCGGCGACTCTTCATCGAACTGAGGTAGCAATCTGCGCTTCGGGTAACTCTTGGCTGGGCGTCTAAGGCCGTATTCCTCGGCTGCAGGACATCAGTCCACCTGTCGACGAGCAGATCTTGGTCAACTTGAAGCTGTTGCTGCTTCTTTTTCAGGCTCCTTGTGGTGGCTATTAGTTGGCGCTTGAAGCGCTCCTGCTCGAGAGGTTCCTCAGGCACGATGAAATCCTCGTTGCCGAGGCTTTCCTCGTCCTCAGAGAGAGGACGATAACTACCATCCTCCGAGTCGTTAGGCATGGCCTGTTCATTAGGGCTAACTTGCTCGTTTTCTTGTTCCTCCTGTTCGGATGTTACCTCAACAGGGTCTTCATTGTTTTTGGCATCGTCCGGAGTATTATTTTCTCCGGTGCTAGTATTGCTGTCTTTTGAACGACAAGACTTAGAGCGGCGCCGAGGGCGCCGGCGTTTGTGCTGTGTCTCAGGAGGTTTATTCTCAACTGGATTTTCTTTGTCATCGTCGTTGGCTGCTTTGGGTGTATCCACCATGTACACATCGTACGAAGAAGTGGCCGTTCAGCGTCCAGTAAATGGCGGGTTTTTGGCTGTGCTCCTCATCGACATCGTCATCCATACCGTCGATGTCTTCGGAGCCGTAATCAAGCATGTCGGTTAAGTCCTCGACAGTGGCTATAAAGTGGGTGGCAGGTGGGAAGCGAAATTCTCCCCCGTCATTAGCCTCCAGTTCAAACCGGACATAATTCGGCTGTGAGTCCACCACCAAGGACAGATTCTTTAACGAGTTCAACACATCGCCAAGGGACGAGTGTCGAAAGATGTCTGCGGTGCTGAATTCAAAGATCGATAACTGATCAAGCTCGGCGTCCGCAGACGCACATGGTTCAGAACTTATAGCCGGAAATGAGTCCAGAGCTCCGGTGACGCAGGTATCGTGTGAGGATAAGTCTATGTGCGGCTCCAATGCCGCAGAATCTGTAACCTCCATGGTGGGGTTGAGCTCCCCGTCCTCGGATGGCGCGGTCTTCTCCGGATCTAGAGCCAGAGCAGTTACGGAAGCTATCTCCTGGATGCGGCCCGATGACAGATTTAAGTTAAGTTCATCGGGGCGACAGGGAGCGGTCTCCGCGGTCTCCAATCCGTCGAAGATCAAGTCTCCACGGATGTCCGCGACGTAGTTCAAGCTTCAAAATATGACCTGATGGCCAGGGGCGTAGCTATCGATCTGCTCCAGATGGACAAGCGAGTTGGCCCGCAGTGCGAAGCCGCCGAACACAAAGATCTGTCCCGGGAGGAAGGTTTCTCCTTGGACATCATCATTGTTGATGATTGAAGGGGCCATCAAACCTTTTGGGGACGGCACAATGGAACTCTCAATGAAAGCACCAATGTCGGTGTCAAAACTGGCGGATCTCGGGTAGGGAATCCCGAACTGTGCGTCTAGGGTCAATGGTTACAGGAGACAGGGGACACAATGTTTACCCAGGTTCGGGCCCTCTCTATGGAGGTAATACCCTACTTCCTGCTTGATTAATCTTGATAAATATGAGTATTACAAGAGTTTATCTACCACGAAATCGAGATGACTAAACCCTAGAAGTCTAGCCTGTATGATTATGGTAATGAGCATCTCCCCTCCTCTGGACTAACTCCTCGGTTTATATAGACACCGGGAGGATCTAGGGTTACACAAGCTCGGTTACAAAGAAATGATTCTACACATTTGATTGCCAAGCTTGCCTTCCACGCCAAGGAGAGTCCCATCGGGACACGGGTAAAGTCTTCGGTCTTTGTATCTTCACAGCCCATCAGTCCGGCCCATGGCTAATAGGACGGACGCCCGACGACCCCTTAGTCCAGGACTCCCTTAGCGGCACCAAGATGCAAAACAACTAGCAGGTGCTGCAACTCGATGTGACTGAATGGTTCTAATCGGTTGCATCGAGATAAAAACCTAGATCAACTTAATGAGTTCGGTGAGACCGAGTAGGAGTGAGTTGGTCTGACCGAAAGGCATTAAGAGGTTTTGGAAGTTAAGCCCTTCACGGATCGGTGGCTCGGAGTGCTCCTCACCCGGAGGGTCTGAAAGTGAATTTTTTAAATGTTGTGATGTAGCATGAATAGGGTTTGAGACGAGAAAAAGCATAGATAGCTAGAGGGAGTACTTAGGCATTATTGTCCATCCATTTGGCAAAAATATAAACCAAACAATCAAACCAACAAATGGATGTCGTTGAATGTAGAAAAATAATGGAACCAACATGCTCAGACAATAAGAAGGTAAACAAAATATGTGGCAAATCATGCACAAACACTCTAGCATCTATCAAGAAATTGGCGATGACTAGGTCATCTATATATGAGTATATTGACTTAGGAGTCAAATGAGAACATTTGATCATAGGTCATACTCATTGTCTAAGCACAAGTGGGGTTACCACTTTTACATAAAACATTGTTGTGTTCACATCATTAGAGTTGCTTTAGCTCAATTCTTAGAGCAAAGCTCCCCCTAGATGTGATATCTCCCCTTAGAGGGATGAACTAACCTTGGGATTTTTTGATGATGACATCATGTAGGTGTTGAAGACGTGGATGCTCAATGTTTATGTAGATCATTTGGAGGAATCCATTGGAGTGAGTTGCACTTTCAATACCTACATGGGTTAGTCCCACAGGAAACATACAAGGATATCCATAGACATAGAGTGAAACACACATATGATGATGTGATGACCCACAAGTATAGGGGATCAATTGTAGCTCTTTTCGACAAGTAAGAGTGTCGAAGCCAACGAGGAGCAGAAAGAAATGACAAGTGGTTTTCAGCAAGGTAATGTCTGCAAGTGCTGAAATTGTAAGTAACAGAGTAGTTTGATAGCAAGAAAATTTGTAACGAGGAATTAACGATAGTATTAGCAAAAGTGCAGCAAGATAGCCCAATCCTTTTGAGGCAAAGGACAGGCCAAAATGGTCTCTTATAGTAAGCAAAGCGTTCTTGAGGGTACATGGGAATTCCATCTAGTCACTTTCATCATGTTGGTTCAATTCGTGTTCGCTACTTTGATATTTGGTATGTGGGCGGATCGGTGCTTAGGTGTTGTTCTTACTTGAACAAACCTCCTACTTATGATTAATCCCCTCGCAAGCATCCGCAAGTACAAGAAAACTATTAAGAATATATTCTAACCATACCATTAAACTTTTGGATTCAATTGTTCCATTGCGGAATAGCGCATAAACTAGGGTTTAAGCTTCTGTCACTCTCGCAACCCATAATCTAATAACTACTCCACGATGCGTTCCCTTAGGCCCAAATATGGTGAAGTGTCATGTAGTCGACATTCACATGACACCACTAAGGGAATTACAACATACATACTATCAAGATATCGAACACATATCAAGTTCACATGATTATTTGCAACATGATTTCTCCCGTGACCTCAAGAACAAAGGTAACTACTCACAAGTGATACACATGCTCAAGATAAGATCAGTATTAAATAGCATATTGGATCTGAACATATAATCTTCCACCAAATAAACCATATAGTAATCAACTACAAGATCTAATCAACACTACTAGTCACACACAAGCACCAATCTAAGTTCCGGTACAAAGATTGAACACAAGAGATGAGCTAGGGTTTGAGAGGAGATGGTGTTGTTGAAGAAATTGATGGAGATTGCTCTCCCCAAGATGGGAGAGTTGTTGGTGATGATGATGACGATGATTTCCCCCTCCGAGGGAAGTTCCCCCAGCAAAATCGCTCCGTCGGAGGGCAAAAGTGCTCCTACCCAACTTCCGCCTTGAGACGGCGGCACTCCGTCCCGAAAGTCCTCTTCTTATTTTTCCAGGTCAAAATGACTTATATACCAGAAGATGGGCACCGGAGGTGGGCCTGGGTGAGCACAACCCACTGTATGCGTGCTGGGCTCCTAAGCGCCAGTGGGTTGTGCCCACCTGGTGGGCCCCCTCTGGTATTTATTGGCTCCAATATTCCTCAAATATTCCATAAAAAAACTATGTAAAGTTTCAGCTTGTTTGGAGTTGTGCAGAATAGGTGGCCTGATGTAGCTTTTCCAGGTCCAGATTTCCAGCTGCCAGAATTCTCCCTCTTTGTGTGTACCTTGCATATTATGAGAGAAAAGGCATTAGAATTACTCCAAAAAGCATTATTATGCATAAGAACATCATAAATAACAGTAGGAAGACATGATGCAAAATGGACATATCAACTCCCACAAGCTTAGACCTCGTTTGTGCTCAAGCGAAAACCGAAATCAAAAATCATGTCCACATGCTTAGAGAGAGAGAGATGTCGATAAAAACAAAATACGGACATAGAAGCATCATTATATTATTATAACAACAACAAATTTAAACATAAGACTTTTATCATAGACTCCCCATGAATAAGTGACAATTCATCACACAATTGAAGTATAAAGCATAAACTCTATTAGAAACCAACAAACTTTTTTCTCAGCCAACTTTGCAACTACAATTCATCATCTCTTCAGGAAGGGTCACGTATCAGAGCCTTTGGGCAAGTTCACATACTCAACCATCATATAGTCTTCTATGATTGCTAACACTCACCGCATACACATAAGCAAAACATTTAAAGCGGACACATAGAAAGATAGGGCTTATAGTTTCGCCTACCAACGTATTCACCTCAAGGGTGATGTCAAAAATAATAACTCACGCTACATGTATTCAGATGGACATATGTGCCTAGATCTTTCCTCACCACATGATGGTTGCCAAAGGCGAAAATAAAAGGAGTAGAGAGAAGAACTTTGACTCTTGCATAAAAGTAAATACATAAAAGTAAAAGATAGGCCCTTCGCAGAGGTAAGGAGAGGTTGCCATGCGCTTATTTGTTTCTATGCTCAACCCCTTAGTGCAAAAGAAAGTCACGTCGTATTTTTCGGATGTGGGGTTCCGGCAGACCCTTAAGGTTCGAACACTGGGGTGCGCGCGAAGTCTTTCCCTCCTACCGATCTACGCCCTGGCTCGCTAGGATCTCGCGGACGAACTCAACAAACTCGTAACATAGAAAGACACGAGGTTTATACTGGTTCGGGCCACCGTTGTGGTGTAATACCCTACTCCAGTGTGGTGGTGGTGGATTGACTCTTGGGCTGATGATGAACAGTACAAAGGAAGAACAGCCTCCTGAGGTTGAGGTGTTCTTGTGAGTAGGCTCTCGATCGGGTTGGATCGAGCTAAATCAGATCCCCCCTACTATGGTGGCTAGCTCTACTTATATAGGCCCTGGTCCTCTTCCCAAATATCGAGCGAGAAGGGAGCCAACAACGGCAGGAAAATTTGAAGGGGGACGGCTAGTACAAGCTATCCTGACAAAAGCGGTCTTCGCCTGCGAAAAGCTCTGGTGGTGACGCTGCCTTGGGCTCCACGTTGACCTCCGTCTTGCCGTCCTCCTGTTCTTGGTCTCATTGCACCAATATAGCAACCTTTGCCTGATGCCTCGGCACCCTTCGCCTGCGCTGGCCTCCTTAGCACCAAAGAGGAAATAAGGACGCTCATGCCGGGCGCCCACCGGTGTCGTTTCATCATGGCTCACGAACGAGAGCCTCGTGAGGTTTGCCCCGCCTTGATATCTCCGCTCCTCGTGAGCCTGCCTGGCTAGGCCACTCCAGAGGAGGTCTTGCATCGTCCTCCTCGCGAGGGTCTTGGATGCCTTGTTGATGAAGATGGGTCGTATGGCCTGCCGGCTTAGCCACCCTTTGGGCCGCAGGCAGGCAGGTCTGGGGACCCCCGTTCCCAGAACGCCGACAGTAGCCCCCGGGCCCAAGGTGCGCTCGGGCTTGGCTTCGTGGCGAAGCCAAGGGTCAAGTTTGGAGCACCGCGGGCCCCAAAAGCCTGCGGCCTCGGTTGACGCGTGGCGGTTGATTGGACGTGGGCGTCTCCGCTTCCCCATGCCGCCTTTGAATCCGCCTAGCTATGCGCCCCCCGCGGCCTACACAGTTATTCCTCCATCGCCTGCGCCTCACTTCCCCAATCCCCCTGCTTCCTTGAGACCTAGCTTTCCTTCTCCGATCTGACCTGCCATCCCCCTGCTTCATTGCCATGGCGCCAAAACGAGGGGACAAGGGGAAGAAGCCAATGTCTCCGCCAAGCGCTCCTCCAACTATCGAGTCGGCGCTAGGCCGATACCGGGTGCTCAACGACGAGGCCATGGACAAGGTGCGTCTGATACTTGCTTCCGGCTTCATCGAGTGGGGAGATACGGTGGCTTGGCCTGTGTCTCGCACTTGCATGGCTCGGGCAGCCGTCGAGGTGCCAATCTTCATTGATGCCCTCTGGGCTGGCCTGATTCCTCCTTTTTCTGCCTTCCTCAACGCGGTGCTAGAGCATTACCAGATCCACATGCTGCATCTTGACCCCCAATCGGTGACTCTTCTTGTTGTCTTCGCCTTTTTGTGTGAAGCCATGGTGGGCATCGCTCCTTCGGTGGCCCTCCTTCGTCATTTCTTCTCATTGCATCTGGCCGACCCTCAGCAATGCTCGGGGTGCGTGAGCTTCCAGGCCGTGGCTGCGACCGCTGGCGTGGGGAGTGACTTCGAGCTCCCTTCATCCACGAGCGAGTTTCATACACGATGGGTGTTTGTCGATGCCGGCGTGCTCAGCCCCCTGCTTCATGCTCCAGCGGGGCCTGCTGTTCCAAACTAAGGTTGGGGCCATCAGAAACTCACGAGCCCCCGCCTTGCTCCTGTCTAGGCCAGGCTGAGGATGTTGAAGGACCGCGGCGTGACTGCACCTATGGTGGTGAAGTAGTTCGTCAAGCACCGAGTCGCTCCGCTTCAGCGCCATTCCTGCCCGATGTGGGCCTTGCTCAGCAGTCAGGACCACATGAGGTTTCGGGAGAAAGGGCTTCCTCTTAGGGCGCGGGAGACGGTGCTCATGGTTCTGACGGGTATCCCTCTGCCGGACGACATGCCCAGGAAGAGCTGCCTGCTGTACCGTTGCGAGAACAAGGATGAGTTTGCCGCGAGCATGCCCTCCTTTGATGAGTGGGGCCTGCGCCTGATCGGCCTGGTGGGGCCCCGCAGGAACCCCGTCTACATGGTCCCCTTCCTCACCATCGGTGCCGAGCTCGCCCCTGGTGTGGGTGCGGGAGGGCGAGCTCCGATGGAGGTCGGCGGCACTAGCGCTGAAGAGCACATGCCGGATGGCGATCCTGGGGCGTCGTCTTCTGGGGCTGAGGCGCTAATTATTGAGGAGGTGCAGCATGCGGCTCCCGAGGCCAAGTCTCCAGGAGCCTCGGCAGGTTGTGGCGAGACGGTGCCCGGCTATTCGCCGCGACCGGGCACCCCTGAAGATATCCTCCCAGGCTCTTCTTCGGCCCCGCTGTGCACCGGCCGTCATGTCCAGTGTTTCGGTGGTCTTTGTGTGGACTTCGGGGAGCTCCGCAAGAGGAAAGGATCTCCTAGCAGCAGCAACATCTTCGGGCCGTTGAAGCGGCAAAAGTACATCGCCATCGACGCGTAAGTATCATGTGTCACGGCTTCCTGCGTGTAGCTTCCTTATCCTGACGTCAGTTCTCCAGGGCCCCTTCTGTTGAGGCTGTTGCATATCCCGAGAAGCGGCCTCCTCCTTCATCAACTCCCCCATCCGCCTTGAGCGTTCCTGGTCTTCCTACCGCCCTTGGAGTCGGGTCGGTCGAGGGAGCATCTCTGCCTTCGCGACATGCTGAGCCCGCAGTTTGGCCATCCCTCCCCCACAGTCTGGCGTGGAGCTTGGGGGGCGTGCCCAAGGCTCCCCCTTCGCTTATGGGCAGCGGCTGGCTGGCTTCGATCTTCGGTTCGTCTTCAAGCAGAGAGCCTCAGCCGGCTTGGGCTTCTCGCGAGATCTGGCTGCCGGGTGCGGGCGCCAGCCTCTCCCTCATGGGGTGGCGCGCCGCTTGGCGCCTCGCCCACAGCCCCCCGAGGTGGAGGACGAGGAGGGCCGAGCGTTCGAGTTCGAGTGCGGGAGAAGCATGGTTCGTCACGAGCTCTTCCAGGAGGCGATGGGCGCGATGAGCCGACTTGGTGAAGAGCTCGAGGGTGTTGACTCGCGCCTTGAGGCCGAAGGTCTCCGGCTGTTGGAGGAGTGGCGCAAGGTGAGGGTGGCCATCAAACTTGGCCGCTATCAGCGCCGACCTTGAGAATGCAAGGGCCGAGGCGTCCCTCAAGATCGACTATGAAGCCCGCTCGCGAGCCTTGGAAGAGGCTCGCGAGGCTGACCGCCGTCGCGAGGCTGCGGAGGAACGCATGTGGGAGCTCCAGGCCTGGAGCGCATCCCTTGAGCAATGTGGAGGCCGCAGGGCCGCTCTTGCCACATCGAGGGGACGCCCACGGAGGAAGAGGAGGTCCGGAAGCGTGAGGAGGCGCTGGCCCTAGAGGCCGTGGAGCGCAGCCTCGAGCTCGAGCAACTGGAGACGAGGGAGCATCAAGTTGCCCAAGCAGAAGATGCCGTCGGGGCTCGCGAGGCTAGAGTCGAGGAGGAGGTTGATTGCCGGGTGGCCAAGGTTCGCGTAGATCTGGAAAGTAGGTACGACCTGAAGCTGAAGCTCGCAGGCGCGGAGGATGAGGGCAGGGCCGCTGCCCTCAAGCCCAGGTTGGACGAGGCTGAGAGGCGTGCGAAAGCCACGTCCGCCGCCCTGGTTACGGCGCAAGCGGACTTGGCCTCCGCCCGCACCGAGCTAGGTCCCTCCGGAGGCGGGTTGATGAGGCAGAGGTCGTCGCGAGGCAAAACACGAAGGAAGTGCTCCAGCAACAAACGCTGGAGCGCGAGCATGCCCCTATGCTTCAGGATCTCCGGAACAGGGCCAATATCGCCCTGGGCCATATTTGCGATGTGGAGGCGCCGACCCCTCACTCGAATGATTATGCCAGCCACCTGGCCTTCTTCACCGAGGTGGTGACGCCTGGAGGTTTGATCTGCCAGAGCTCGCCAACTTGTGGAGGAAAGGGGGCGTGTCCTGCTCGAGCGCGCTTTCTCCCATGTCTTCAGCCACCTCCTGAATGCCGACCCCAACTTTGATTTCGACGCCGCCATCGCCCCCGTACCCACGGCTGTCCGGGGCGACCTAGCGCGTTGGGTTGAGGACAATGTGGACGCGTTGGTCAGGGCCTTCACTTTGGAGGATGACGCGGTGGTGGTCGTCGCAGACGAAGGCGACGTGGTTGACGACGGCGACGGGGGCATCGCCGATGGCGGCGACGATGCTGATGAAGACGACGACGACGCGAGTGACGCATCCGCGGGTGATGCAGCGAGCGACATTTCTGGCTGATCCCTTGTTCTCCTATCATTTCATCCTGCGCACAAACTCGGGCGTGGCCCTTGGAAAACTTGTAAGAGCATTTTGAGAGGGGGAGCCCCTCGTGTAAGCAAACTGCAGTTTTTACTTTCCTACGCAATGCGAGTTTGTGTCTTCGTGAGCTCATGAATCCGAGTGCGAGCTCTTTGTCGTGGTTTACCTTAGTCAGTGCCAGCTTTGAGCTGGGTCGCGACGCATCGAGTTTCTGAGAACCCTGTGGAGCTCATCGCCCCGTCAGAAGGTGCCCCACTAGAGGTGAGCACCAGTTGTAGTGCTTGCGTGCACTTAGCGTGCGCGCTTCACGCTTTCCTGCTCGCGAGGAGCTCGTCAGGGGAAGGCGATGGACATGAGTCCTAGTCAAAACGAGATCCAGAAGGCAAGAAATTGCTCGAACAAGAAAAGGCTCCCCCCGCGTGCATCAATAAAAACTCAGCTTCAACTCAAATCCAGATCCAGAAAGCAAAGCTACCGAGAGAGAGATCCAAAGCAAAAGGCCACGTCCGGCACCTAGTCTAGTCTTCTGGTCTTCAAGTCTTCTCACCAGCGCGGAGCTAAGTGCTGCCACTAGGCATGGGAGGGAGCCCCAGGGCCTAAGGCCGGCACCCCTGAGACTCCGGAGCGTGTACAGCCCCAACTCATTATTACGTGAGAGTGTCACGGGCGGCGAGCTTCACAGGCACCGGGCCTTCTTCACAGGTACCGGCCTTGCTTCATATCGCCAGAAGAGGGCCCCGCCTTGCACCACCCTTGACCTCCTTTGGGCTGACCGGTCACCGGGACGACACAAAGGAGGGAAAGGGGACGCCAGCGGTGCCCCCGGCGACCACAGGTCATCTGCCGGGGGAAGGGTTGTCGAGACCTCCCCGGCAGAGGGCCTACCTCCGGGCATCGCCAGGCGTCGCGCGCCGCGGGGAGGGGCCTTGCTCCTGGCTCCCTCCCATCGGCCCCCAGCGTGTCTCCCTTGTTGGAACGGATGCTGTCGTGTCAGGGTCATCGATCGACGCTGCAACCTGAGTCATCTGCAGCCCATGGTTAGCATAAGCCTGTTCCTGAGAGATTAGCAGTATCCTGTAGTTGTCGTTGCCGGCGTGACCGTCGTGGTTCTCCGTTGGTTCTTGGAAGGCCGTGGTTTTCCGTTGGTTCTTGGAAGGCTTCGACTCCTAGCGCCCGCTCTCCCCAATCTTCTCCAATGAACGAGCCAGGGTCGTCCTCTGATGCATACCCTTGGTCCATCATGCGGGGCACGTAGGCTTCCCGGGCCGTCACCTCGAACACCTCGCCGTGGTGCCCCATGCTCCATGTTGCTCGGCCCATGGTGGTGTCCTGGGGATGACAGCACGGCATCTGACTAGGACCGTGGAGGGCGACTCTTGCGCCCGTGCCCGTCGCGGGCGGCATGGCGGAGTCGGAGCCGCTGGCTGTGCCTGATGTTGATGAAGCCCCCGGGCATAGTTGATGGCGCGCAGATGTGGTGAGGTTCACCGCGCGGCCCTGCAGTGGCCTGGGGCGGAAGTCGATAGCAGAAGGGTGGTGCTCCCGACGCCGCTGCATCCAGCAACTCGGCAACATGCTCCAAAGAAGGTGTCCGGCCGCTTTCCATCAGCCTGCACCGCAGCAGCTCCCTTGCCACGGTGAGCGCTGCCCGCATGTTTGCTTGCTCCCGCCGTGAGTGCGGCGCCGTTGCTGCGGCATGGCTCGCTGCTCTTGCGGCGGCCCGTACCTGCCGTGGGGTGAGGGTGGACGACGCCTGGCCGCGCTGCCCGCGCCCGGCGGAGTTTGGCGGCGCCCGTGCCGCCTGGAGTGCGGGGTCGAGACCTTCATGGGCAGGCGGCGCTGCCCGGGCTGGCCAGGCTGCCCAGCGGTCGGAGCCGGCCCTTGAGTCGCCGGACATCGTGGCTGGGGAGCGTCGACGAGCTGGCCGGTGGAGGAGGAGCTCCGGCGCACCCCTACCTGGCACGCCAAATGTCGGATGTGGGGTTTCGGCATACCCTTAAGGTTCGAACACTGGGGTGCGCGGGAAGTCTTTCCCTCCTATACCGATCTTCGCCCTGGCTCGCTGGGATCTCGCGGACGAACTCGAGGAACTCGCAACACAGAAAGACATGAGATTTATACTGGTTCGGGCCACCGTTGTGGTGTAATACCCTACTCCAGTGTGGTGGTGGTGGATTGCCTCTTGGGCTGATGATGAACAGTACAAAGGAAGAACAGCCTCCTGAGGTTGAGGTGTTCTTGTGAGTAGGCTCTCGATCGGGTTGGATCGAGCTAAGATCAGATCCCCCTACTATGGTGGCTAGCTCTACTTATATAGGCCCTGGTCCTCTTCCCAAATATCGAGCGGGAAGGGAGCCAACAACGGCGGGCGAATTTGAAGGGGGGCAGCTAGTACAAGCTATCCTAACAAAAGCGGTCTTTGCCTGCAAAAAGCACTGGTGGTGATGCTGCCCTGGGCTCCACGATGACCTCCGTCTTTCCGTCCTCCCGGTCTTGGTCTCGTTGCACCAATATAGCAACCTTTGCCTGATGCCTCTGTACCCTTCGCCTGCGCTGGCCTCCTTAGCACCAAAGAGGAAATAAGGACGCTGCGCGTGCTGGCGCCCGCCTGGCGCCTGCCTGGTGTCGTTCTTCATGGCTCACGTCACGAGAGCCTCGTGAGGTTTTCCCCACCTTGATATCTCCGCTCCTCATGAGCCTGCCTGGCTAGGCCACTCTAGAGGAGGTCTTGCATCGTCCGCATCGCGAGGCTTGGACCCTCGCGAGGGTCTTGGATGCCTTGTTGATGAAGATGGGACGTACGGCCTGCCGGCTTAGCCACGCTGTGGGCCGCAGACAGGCAGGTCTGGGGACCCCCGTTCCCAGAACGCCGACAGTATAGCCCCTTATGATGGCAACCTTTATTGTGCAGTATGTCACTTTTATTCTTCACCCTCACATGTTTGTACAATGCTCACACTTTTAGAAGCAATTTTTATTGCCTTATTGCACCGATGACAACTTACTTGAGGGACATTGCTCAATCCCTAGGTAGGTATGGTGGACTCTTGAAAATAAGATTTGGGTTTAAGGGTTTTTGGATGCATAAGTAGTATCTCTACTTAGTGCGGAATTTTTGGCTAGCAAAGATAGGAGCAAGCACCACATGTTGAACGATCTATGACAATATAAATTCTATGTGAATATGAACAAACATAAATCATTATATTGTCTTCCTTGTCCAACGTCAACAATTTTGGCATATAATATTTTGATGGGGGCTCACAATCACAAAATATTCCTAGGATAGTGTATTTATATGTGAATCTTCTCTTCCCTTATTAATTCTTTCACGAGTTGCATCATTGACCAATGCTATGTTTGTCAATCTCTAATAAAATTTACTACTTATACTTTTCCTTATGTGGTGTCATCACTTACCACAAGATTAGTGATACGTCTCCATCGTATCTACTTTTCGAAACACTTTTGCCCTTGTTTTGGACTCTACCTTGCATGATTTGAATGGAACTAACCCGAACTAACGCCGTTTTCAGTAGAATTGCCATGGTGTTATTTTTGTGCAGAAATAAAAGTTCTCAGAATGACCTGAAACTTCATGGAGAATATTTTTGGAATATATAAAAAATACTGGCGAGAGAATCAAGGCCAGGAGCCCACACCCTGTCCATGAGGGTGGGGGGCGCGCCTACCCCCCTGGGCACGCCCCCCCTGCCTCATGGGCCCCCTGAGGCTCCACCAGCCTAAAATCCAACTCTATATATTCACGTTTGGGGAGAAAAAAATCAGAGAGAAGCATTCATCATGTTTTACGATACGGAGCTGCCTCCAATCCCTAATCTCTCTCGGGAGGGCTGATCTTGAGTACGTTCGGGGCTCCGCAGAGGGGAATCCGTCGCCGTCGTCATCATCAACCTTCCTCCATCACCAATTTCGTGATGCTCCCCGCGTGCGTGATTAATTCCATCGTACGCTTGCTGGACGGTGATGGGTTGGATGAGATTTATCATGTAATCGAGTTAGTTTTGTTAGGGTTTGATCCCTAGTATCTGTTATGTTCTGAGATTGATGTTGCTGTGACTTTGCTATGCTTAATGCTTGTCACTAGGGCCCGAGTGCCATGATTTCAGATCTGAACCTATTATGTTTTCATGTATATATGTGAGTTCTTGATCCTATCTTGCAAGTCTATAGTCACCTATTATGTGTTATGATCCGTTAATCCCGAAGTGACGATAATCGGGATACTTACCAGTGATGACCGTAGTTTGAGGAGTTCATATATTCACTTAGTGTTAATGCTTTGGTCCGGTACTCTATTAAAAGGAGGCCTTAATATCCCTTAGTTTCCAATAGGACCCCGCTGCCACGGGAGGGTAGGACGATGTCATGCAAGTTCTTTTCCATAAGCACGTATGACTATATTCGGAATACATGCCTACATTACATTGATGAACTGGAGCTAGTTCTGTGTCACCCTATGTTATAACTATTGCATGAGGAATCGCATCCGGCATAATTCTCCATCACCGATCCAATGCCTACGAGCTTTTCACATATTAATCTTTGCTTAGTTACTTTGTGGTTGCCACTGTTACAATTACTACAAAACTGCTACGGTTACCTTTGCCATCGTTACCGTTACTTCCATATTACTTTGCTACTAAATACTTTGCTGCAGATATTAAGTTATCTAGGAGTGGTTGAATTGACAACTCAACTGCCAATACTAGAGAATATTCTTTGGCTCCCCTTGTGTCGAATCAATAAATTTGGGTTGAATACTCTACCCTCGAAAACTATTGTGATCCCCTATACTTGTGGGTTATCAATTAGCATATGATCTTTTTAATTTATTTTCTTTCTTTTTATTGCAACATGAAAGTAAAGAAAGCAAAAAAATTCAAACTAAACTTTATTATATATCTCACACATGATTAAAAGGATAGATCACTAAGAAACTCTCGAAAAGAAAGGATCGAACTAAACTTTTATTCATCTAAAGGAAAAGATCGAACTAAAATAAGTAAAGGCAAAAGATAGTGGGTATGATATGATACCGGGACATCTCCCCCAAGCATGGCAGAAGCCAAGGGGAGTGCCCATACCCGATACTCAATTTTCTTTTGGTGATGAAGAAGATGGTGGTGTTGAAGGATTAGTGGGTTTCTCCTTCTGCCTTCGCTTACGCTTGAGGATGGAATTTTCCTCTCAATTCACCGACCTCCTGCTCAAGCTCCAATACATTTTTGCAAAGATCATGCTTATTTTCCTGCAAAAGACTGAAGGGTATGAACTGAATCTTAGGCCTCTTTGGTATGTTTTGGAGGCTTGACTTCATGAATTCCACATACATGTCCCTAGATTGAGGTAATGGAGGTTCGTCGTCATCTGAGCTCGTTTCCTCCTTCTCCATAGGATAATAGTCTTCCTCTTCCTCCGAAGTCCAGCCATAGTGCTCCACATCCCCATAAGACTTGGGGTTTTCGATGAAAACAGCGACATAACTCTCTTCCTTAGAGTCTTGGGATGACATATTTTCAGATCTATCAGGAAAACAACAAGAAAAGAAAACAAAAGATTTCTCCACAATACGGTGGTCAACGGGTTCGGGGAGGTATATAAAGATTTTTTATCTTTGGAAACAAGCAAACAGTTGAAAGACGGAGTCCGGAAGGTGCCCCAGGTGGGCACAACCCACCTGGGCGCGCCTGGCAAGCCAGGCGCGCCCTGGTGTCTTGTGCCCACCGGGGTCACTTTCCCGGTAGTTTCCTAGTTTCCTAATTTTCTAAATATTCCAAAACTGACAAAAAATATTTTTGCGGATTTTTCGGAGTCTGTTTACTTACCGTATCACGTACCTCCTCTTTTTTCAAGATTCTTGTGGCACCCCGATCTGCATGGAGCAGGGGGCCTTCGCACGTCAACCCAGGATAACACCTAACGCACGATAGGTCCATGATACAGCATTCCAGGTACAAGAATATTCATCAAATACATGGGTAAAGGATTACATCATTGATGAGTATAGTCATCTGGCATAGCTCTAAGGCTATTTAAAAGGTGGCGGAAGTCTTGGTTTGGCAGCTCATCAACTCTGGCTGGGCTCCACAACTCACGGAACTGGCAAGGTTACATCCTAGCGCGACCAATCAAGTAAACAATCCAGGAAGGACCTACAAGCATGCATGACACACCAGGTCAGTACATTGAATATAGTTGCAAGACAACCAAATACATAGCATCCAAACAAACAGATGACAAAGCAAGAACCAAGCGCATGCAACAACCTACCTCATAACAGAAACAAAGCATGGCATGATATTAACTAGAGACATAAATCAAACTAAGCATGAATAACATCATAGCATCTACTAGCATGACAATAGTAAGGCATACCAAAACATGCTTCTAGCATGGCAATGACATAACATGGCATAGCATATCATTTCAATCATGGCATAATTTAGCACATCAATCAAAGCATGGCATGGCATCATGAAACTATGCTAAAAATACACTACCAGTTATCTCCAATGAATACTTAACATATTAACTTGATTCAAAAACCTCTTACTTTGCCTCGGCTCCTCGGAGCAAACTCATGACTCATCAAGACCTCGTCTCGTGATCATATCAAAACATCATAGTGACTTCTCACGACTATCTCATAGTCCAAGTCACCATATTCTTTATCACACATTAGTTATCAACTTAGTCATTTAAGGTTTATCCTCCATTTCGACCAAGACCCGATAATGTGACCTACTACAAACTATGCCCATGACCGAGGACGCGGCTATCGATTGATTTAACACACACTCTGCAGAGGTAGCGCACTTTACCCACACCACAGAACCCCAGGCCTCGCACTCCCATTCGGGTGGACCAACGGTGTTCTGACAAAACTGACACTCTCCCGGCAACTCCGACCAACACCCCTTCTTGGGTTCAGTCTTGGGTGGCCCCGTGCCTACCAATGGCATCAACAGCCACCGTCGTGGCAAAACATAAACATTCCCAAATGGGGACATGAGCTCAAAATCAAACCTGGGCACACAAGGCTTATGTCCACCTACCTGATTAGTGTAGCGCGTGCCCATAACCTTCCCTCGTTGGAGGCACCAGCGAGAGGCATGACAATAGATCGCATTAAGGCCTTCCCATAAAGGCAAATGTGGTTGCACTGAAGGAGTTCGATTTTGTGGCACTATGACTCGATCCCATCGATGACGGAGGAGATTTGTTATTATTAAGTCATGTTATTATCTTCTCCATCATCATCAACATGCAAGCATGATTATCATGGATGCACAAATGAGCATGAACATACAAATGCATGAAGAAAATACTATGCTTCTCGAGTGAACAACTACAGCATAAACAACATGGCAATACCAGATACTAGCATATCAACGGTGTACCACAATCATTATATCCTTTATATCAATGACATGAAACTAAAGTAAGCAGTGACATGAAATTATTAATAACACATCCTAGTTAGCATGGCAAAAATAACAAGAAAGCTCACGCATGCATGGCAAGCACAATAAACATAAAGCATAACGGAATAACTGCAGACGAAACTGATAAGAAACTATTGCAACTACACACACACAAGGTGCAAGCAAAGTCAGCATGCAAGTTCGAGGCTCATGATAAGAGGTTGGCTTGCCTAGGGGTTGAGGAATACTCCGGGAAAAAGTGTAGAAAGATCGCGGAAAGATTTTCCAGAAACAGTTCTCTCTCGGAGGGGGTTGTTTGCGGGCAAGGGCAAAGTGGTCATTTTCACTATGTGTAAACATTATGAAAATGGTACCAACGGAAAGATCTCGATGAACAGAGAAAGTGAGCATTGGAATCACCTGAATCGGAGTCATGGTTGAAAAGTTGTGGCCGTTCGTTCGTTAGGCAGAAATCGAATAAAAATATATCCATTTCTGGCCTTAATAGGTGAACGTTCACACAATAAGCGGTTCGTCTGGCGAGGCTGAAAACAGAAAATGTAAAACACAGAATACGTTTTCGGAGCACAAAAAACTTATTTCAGAAAATACGTCTTCAGTGTACAGAAAATGTAAAGTTGTCTGGGCGTTTCCACTTATCTGAGGTGGCACCTCTTAGCCGCCGACAGGTGGGGTCGCGCGGGGGTGGGGCCCGTGTGGCCCTGGCTTCTTCTTCCTCCCGCGCGGGAGCGAGAGTGGCTGAGGGAGGCGGCCATCCCGACGGCGATCGTCAGCGCATTCGGCCACGGCAGACGATGGGCGACCTACCCACAAGCTCAGGAGCGAACAGCGCATCTCGTGGTGGCCTCCGTTGCCGACGAGGAGGACTGGAGAGGGAGAAGTCAAGATCGCGGTGGGGAGGATCTCCAGCCGCCGGAGTAGATGGAGTTACGGTGGTGGAGAGGAGGGATTGAGGCTACAGGGAGGTCCGCCGGGCTACAGGGGTTGAAGTGGTGGAGGAGGAATGGGGGGAGGGGCGCGGCATCTCCAGAATCGAGCGAGACCCCAGGCGGCGGCCATGGCGATGGTGGGGATCAGAGAGAAGCTCCGGGGCGAAATGAGGATCGTGGGGAGGCGTAGAGGAGGGTGGGGAGCTGCTGATGAGATCGGACGGGGCGCGAGGGGGCTACTTATAGCCGGGCGAGGAGCACCCGAGCCGGTCGCCGCAGAGCGAGTCCGGCCACGGCTCTGCGGGCTGCAGCAGTCACGGGGAGGCACGGGAAGACGCCGAGGAGGAAGCGGATGAGCGCCAGAGGGTCACGGAGACGAGCAGTGGTCGGAGACGAGAGGAGGAAGAGGACACAGGAGTATGGCGACAGTGCACACGGACGCACACTGTGCCGCGTCGGTTCCGGCTAGTCGGGGAAGAAAACGAAGGGGGGGAGGAGTCCAGCAGGAAGGGGACGGCGAGGGGGAGCTGTAGGACACTGATGAGGGTGCCAAAAACGGTCGGAGCGAAGCTACTGAAGACTAAAGTGCACAGACCACCGCTTTGGCCGGCTGCTCTCGTGGTCACCACGGACAAGGCGCACTCTGGACTCTTTAATAATGCCAGCTCATGTCTACAGCGTAGTCCATCCAAGATAGAGCAATACCGTAGTAAATAGACGAGCAAAGACACAGGGAGTGGAGTAAACCAAGCTCCACAAGTTTGCTGTAGCAAACTTGGCCTCATCATTGAGATCAAACCAAGGAGGTTAAAAAGTAAACTTGTTGTCTGGGAGGCTTAGGCTAGTAAGGACTACGATCCTGCTAAGTTTGAGATGATTTTGACAACTATTTAACATAGTTGTTGTGCAACTACCAAATCTGGCCCAGAAGGTAAACCAGGAAGAAGCACTCACTAGGAGTGTTGGATTGGGCTAAAACTTGGCAAAGCTTGATGATTTGGACATATAATGATGTTGAAAGAATTTCATACCAAATAGACTTACCAAAATGGTATTTCCTTCACAGCTATCCTCTCCGCCAAAAACTTGGGAAAAATCCTGAGGGAAAATGGCTAATTGAAATGAGCCAAAATCTTCTGGAGATAGGTTATATGGGTAGGATAAGACTTGGGAAAAATTTCAGACATAATGGAGCAAGATAAAATATACTTGCTTCACAAACTGAAAATTTGGACAGAAAAAAAAGAATTGATCTTGGGCTCACATGGATCAATGGAACGATATGAATTTTTTAGGAGGGTGATGATATGATCATTAGAGACTTCTGGAAAAGTTTTAGCTCATTTTGATCATCTATGAAGGTACTTCCTTCACAGACAAACAATCTGAACAGAAATTTGAGAAAATTGCCAAGGAAGATTGGATGGATGGATTGAGGTGATTTTTGGTATCCAGAGGTGATTTATTAAAGTTAATCACCCTGCAAAATTTCAGCTCAAATGGTTCAAGGGTTCAAGCACTTCCTTCGCAAAAATTTCAGATAGGGCATAAACTTGCACTGGATCATGTGCTCAAATTCTGACCCTTGAAGCATAGGTTTGGATGGAAATGGTGAAGATACAGCAAGTACAAGCTCCATAAATTATTTGGGAATTTTTCTGGCTATAAAAATGGTAGCTCCTTTTGTTTAAAATAGAAAAAGGCAATTTCCCTTATTTAATTATGGCCAATATTTTGCCAGAGCTAGGATTAGACATAAATATCATCTCCACAAATTTTCATGAATTTAGGAGATGACTAGCTATGCCTTTGGATTTTATTCCTCAGGAAGGCAAAAGAAGGAATAAATCCAAATGGAAAATATTGCATAGGGCTTAGCAATATTTTGGCTTATCCAAGATTTGAAAGGGTAGGAGGATCTCTGAGAGGATTTGGAAAGTCAACAAATCAAGAGAAATGATGGCTCCTTTGCAAGCACAAAGGAAATATTTAAATTCCAAAAATTGGAATTAGGGTTTTGATGGATTTGAGATGATGCAAATGGGGTCTTGCCCAGTAACAAAAACATGAGCAAGGTTTTGAAGGGTTGAAAATGACAAGAATTGTCAGAGTCATCCAACAAACCAAGAGAAAATTTAAAAAATGATTGCCAGGAAGGAATAACAGCACAAAAATTGGTTGCCCAATTCTGGGGCTGTTACAATTCTGGAGTGTTCCGGAAGGACTCTTCATGTGTTCTTCCGGTGTCAATGTTTGGAAAATATTACTTTCAACATTAATGGGCATACCTGAGATATAATGTTTTAGTCGTGCCCATTGACAACCTTTGGGTTAGTACCTTCGGCATTATTTATTTTGATAGCTCCAGACCGTTAAACCTCCTAGATAACATAGGGACCTTCCCATTTTGAGAGGAGTTTTCCTGCAAAGAACCTGAAACGAGAGTTGTACAAAAGAACATATTCTCCGACTTTGAGCTCATGCTTTTGGATTCTTTTGTCTGCCATCTTTTAACTTTTATTTAAATAATTTGGCATTTTCATAAGCTTGGGTTCTCCATTCATCTATTGAGCTAATATCAAATAACCTCTTTTCACTGGCAAGTTTGAAATCATAATTGAGTTCTTTGACTGCCCAATATGCTTTATGTTCTAACTGAAGAGGCAAATGACAAGCTTTTCTATAAACCATTTTATAAGGAGACATACCCATAGGATTTTTATATGCTGTACTATAAGCCCAAAGTGCATCATCTAATTTCTTAGACCAAATCTTCTGGGACCTATTGACATTCTTTCGCAAAATTAATTTTATTTCTCTATCGCTAAGTTCAACTTGACCACTAGACTGAGGATGATAGGGTAATGCAATTCTATGGTTAACATCATACTTGGCAAGCATTTTACGGAAAGCACCATGAATAAAGTGTGAACCACCATCAGTCATTAAATATATAGGGACTCCAAACCTTGGGAAAATAACTTCCTTAAGCATTTTAATAGAGGTTTTGTGATGAACACTACTTGTTGGAATCGCTTCTACCCATTTAGTAACATAACCAACAGCAACCAAAATATATGTATACCCATTAGAGGAAGGAAAAAGTCCCATGTAATCAAATCCCCAAACATCAAATGGTTCAACAGCAAGTGAATAATTAATAGGCATTTCTTGACGCTTACCAGTATTACCTATTCTTTGACATTCATCACAACATAAGACAAACTTACGGGCATCCTTGAAGAGAGTAGGCCAATAAAATCCCGATTGCAATACCTTGTGAGCAGTTATGTCTCCAGCATGATGCCCTCTGTTGGCGTTCTGGGAACGGGGGTCCCGAGACTTGCTTGCCTGCGGCCCACGGCGTGGCTGTGCCAGCAGGCCTGTACAGCCCATCTTCATCAACAAGGCACTCAAGACCCTCGGGAGGGACCAAGCCTCATGAGGCGGACGACTCAAGACCTCCTCAGGAGCGGCCTCACTAGGGCAAACCTCGCGAGGTTCTCGTGACGTGAGCCATGACAATCAAGATCAGACGGGCGCCAGCGCGCGCAGCGTCCTTGTTTCCTCTTTGGTGCTAAGGAGGCAAGCGCAGGCGCGGAGTACCGAGGCATCAAGCAAAGGTTTCCATATCAGTGCAACAAGACCAAGACCAGCAGGACGGCAAGACGGAGGTCACCATGGAGCCCAAGGCGGCGTCACCACCAGAGCCTTTTGCAGGCGAAGACCGCTTTTGTCAGGATAAGCTGTACTAGGTATCCCCTTTCAAATTGGCCGTTGTTGGCTCCCTTCCCGCTCAATATTTGGGGAGAGGACCAGGGCCTATATAAGTAGAACTAGCCACCACCGTAGGAGAACGTATCCAGAACCAACTCATTGAGAGGCATCGCATCTAATCCTTAGCCACACACCAAGCACAAGAACACCTCAACCTCAGGAGGTTGTTCTTCCCCTTGTATTGTTCATCATCAGCCCAAGAAGCAATCCACCACCACCACACTGGAGTAGGGTATTACACCACAACGGTGGCCTGAACCAGTATAAATCTTGTGTCTCTCGTGTTGTGAGTTCGTTGAGTTCGTACGTGAGATCTTAGCAAGCTAGGGCGTGGATCGGTAGGAGGGAAAGAACTTCGCGCGCACCCCAGAGTTCGAACCATAAGGGTTTTGCCGGAACCTGTGACCCAACATTTGGCGCGCCAGGTAGCGGTGCGCCGAAGCTTCCCTTCCGTCGCTCCGCGTCGCGTCGCTTCGTCGTCTCCATGGCGGACGCATGCCGCACCCGCGCCGAACGCCGGGCTGCCCTCGCCACCCACGTTGCTCAGACGGCCCCTGTCGACGGGCCTCCCTGTCTTTCTCCATCGCCTGCCGCCAACGCCGCCACGGCCCCATAGGGAACGAGCAGCAAGCGTCCTCGCTGCACCCCTTGGTGCGGCGGGACGGCCACACCGCCACTCCATCGCCGACTCTCGCTAGTTCGTCATCCCATGCTAGTCGTGCTCCCATGGACGCACGGGCCGCGCTCCTCATGGCGCACGAGCTCCTGCGCTACCGCCCGGTCGACGACCTCTACCAGGACTGGCTCGACTGCATCACCGAGCTTGTTAGCGCCGCAGGGGGTTCCCCTGCACCGTCCCTCTCTCAGCCTCGCCCTCCGCCAGCTACAGGTGACGTAGCTCACGGAGCGCCTCTACCACCTCTGCACCAAGAAGGCGCCCTGGCGCCAAGACGCGCTGCTCAACGGTGCGACACACCGCGTCCGGCGCCCGCGTGTGAAGAAAGAAGCTGTCAAGAAGTCCCTCGACCGCAAGAGAACGCTCCGCCACTCCTCCCACCGCCACGCCAGGATCGTTTGCCGCGGCAAGGCCCCACGCCGCTCGCCGTAGCGGTGGGCGGGAATCAAGAGCAAGCTCCACCTCCAAGACGGGCCCCTGTGACAACAGCCGGCTGCCACGCCTTCACCCCCGAGCTGCGTAGCGTCGCCTAGCCGGGCAAGTTCATGTCGGATCTGCCTCCTCACTACGACGGCACCCCCGACCCCATGTTCTTGCAGCTCTACGAGTTGAGCATTGAGGCGGCCAATGATGACGAGAAAGTCATGGCGAACTGGTTCCCTATGGCGCTCAAGGACGACGCTCGTTCGTGGCTCCTGAACCTGCCTCCGGGCTCAATCTCCTCCTGGGACGAGATGCGCAACCACTTCGTCGCTAACTTCCAGGGCACTCGCAACCGCCCACCGGCCGCGTGTGACCTGCGCCGCGTCAAGCAACAACTAGGAGAGACCCTCCAGAAGTACATCTAGCGTTTCAACAACGTTCGTCTCAAGATCCCCAAGGTGACGGACGAGGCCATCATCTCCGCGTTCTCTGATGGCGTCCGTGACGTCAAGATGAAGGAGGAGCTCGCTATCCACGAGGAGCTGTTCACATCCCTGGAGCTGTTCAACCTGGCGACCAAGTGCGCAAGAGCTGAGGAAGGGCGCCTCTCCCTCCTTGAGCTCCCGGTCGCAGACCCGGAGGAGAAGAAGCCAAGGCCAAGGACGTGAAGCGCAAGGGAGCAGCCGTGCTCGCGGCGGAACCGGACACCTAGTGCAGCAGAGACCAGCCCGAGTCATCCAAGAGCAGCCAACCGTTCTGCGCCTTCCATAACCTGCATACCCACAACACCAGCGACTGTCAAGAGCTAAGAGCCATTCGAGAAGGACGCTTCGTTCAACACCCCGAGCGCAACGACCGGGGCTACGGACCAGGAGGAGGACGCGGTGGCGGACGCTGGGACGACCGTGGCCCGCGCCAGGAGTGGCGCGACCGGCCTCGTGAGGACCGCTGGCTGGATCAGCCTCGCGAGGGCGCCTGGAGGGATCGGCCTCATGAGGATCCTCCTCAAGGCAACGCCGGTCTTCCCCCATTACCGCCGCGGCCAAGAAGGAATGACGACCACAATCAAGATGAGGGGGCTGGGGGCTTCCAGGAGCCACGTGCTATCGCCTGCATCTTGGGCGGAGCTCAGGCCCCAGCCTCGCAGCGTATCTTCAAACAGTTTGCTCGTGAAGTGAATGCAGTCCTCCCCAAGCTTGAGGCCACACGCCCGCTCAGGTGGTCCAAGTGCGCCATCACCTTCAGTTCAGCGGATCAGCTCAAGTGCGCGACTACCGCAGGCGCCCTCCCGATGCTTTGCTCCCCAGTCATCAGCAACATGCAAGTTACCAAGACCCTCAATGTCCTGTCCATCAACACATTCGACAACCTCCAAGTGCCGTATGATCAGTTTCAGCCCACCAAGCCTTTCTCAGGAGTGACCGACGGCTCCACTACCCCGATCGGGCAAGTCCGCCAACCCGTCACCTTCAGAGAACGTAAGAACTACTGCACCGAGCTCATCGACTTCGACGTCGCGCACATCCGTCTGCCGTACAATGCCATCCTCGGGTATCCAGCCCTGGCCAAGTTCATGGCGGTGACCCATCACGGCTACAATGTCCTCAAGATGCCGGGAAGTGGCAGCATCATCACGGTCCCATGCGAAAAAAGAGATGTGGTGTGCTCCCTCGAGCGTGCCTTTCAAGCTGCAGCAATCGATGACCCCGACAGCAAGGGCGAGTGCCCTCCTGAGGCCACCCCCAAGAAGAAGAAGCAGCTGCGCCGTGCAGGACCTCAGGAGGGTGGCGTCGCAACTGGAACCTCGTCAGGGTCAGCGCCCGCACCAGGGGCTCCTCCCTCCATCGCATAGGAAGGTGTGCCCGGTGCCCTCCTCGGGCAGGGCTCTGGGGCTCTCTTCTAGAGGGCCTCAGACCTTGCCAACATCACGAGGGAGGCTCTCGGGCACCACTTGGAGGCGTGCTTCGCGGCACGTTTCCCTCAGGAGAACACAGGGCGAGGAGCGCCCACCGCTCAGGAGTTCATCACTAGGACCACTCAGGAACTACAAGACGCAAGGGCCATGCGCGGCGGCCGCTGCTCACCTGGCGCAGCTCCCCATCCAGGCGAGGATGCTAGGCTGCGCGTCTGCATCGACATCCCAGGGCTCAACAGGGCCGCATCTCAGGAGCCCTTCTGGCCTTCGCGCGTGGGCTGCTGTGAGGGTCCACCGCACAGCTACGTTCGCATGCCTTTCGGCCTGCCGAGCGTGTCGTTAGCCCTATCAACAAGATGTGCCCTGGCAGCTCAGGAGACCAGGCACCACGCTGTGCTGACGGAGATGGAGATGGTCCTCAAGGAACCACTTGGACCCCCAGAGCCTCCTGAGGCTCAGGGCCCCGGTGGCTCGTGAGGAGCAATTCCTTCGCCGCGTACCTTCAGCTGCCCCAACTCCCTTCGTCAACGGAACCAGGTGACATTTTCCAAGTTCATTTAGCTGGGAGCGCCCCTCGGGCTGCATCATTCCCAGGCCACGTGGGTCCGTCCCTGTGGCATGTATCCCCTTTTTACTTATTACTTTAGCTTATCTTGCTGGGGGTGCCCCTCGGGCTGCATCATCCCCAAGCCGTTCGGGCCGGACCCGGTGGCGTGTATCTTCCCTGCATTTACCTAAGCCAGTATGATTCCCATGCTTAATCTGCCTATGATTATCGTCTGTTTGACTCTCACCCCCACGGGGGCAGCTCACGCTGGCACGGCGCTTGTGCACGGGTCCGTCCATGCAACGTCGACAAATCTGAGCGGTCGAGCTCTGGCTCGGGGCACGCCCCACACACATCACCTCACCAGGCCCTCAGTGCCTTCGTCTCCTCGCGAGGCAGCCGGCGGCGGACTGGCAACCATAATAGCAAACTGTGTTTCTCCTTGTGCTGGCTCGCAGGAATCTCGTGAGAATGACAGCAGGCGGCACCGCGAGCTCCCTCTTCTCCCATGCAATCCGCTTGCGTGTTAAAAGGGGGGCCCCTGAGCATCGCGACTCAGGAGATCCTACTGGCTCTCTAGCCCTCACCCCTTGGCCTTGACCACGGCACGCGACCTGGCATACCAGCGGCGGCTGAGCTCGCCCGAGGGCCGGGACCTGAGGACGTAGAGCATAAAGGAGAGCATTGAGAAGAGGGGGAGGCTCGCACGGACCTGGCTTAGCTACGCATTAACGCGGCGCATCGCAAGGAATCGACCCCAAACCACCAAGATAAGTCTCGTGCTCAGATTGGCTAATCGCTGGAGCCTAAGGGTCATGCATGCCGCAGCCCTGTTGCGGCAACGTCGCCTCCCTTTCTTACCTTACCATGGCTGCTTGAGCGCTAAAGGGAACCTCCTGAGCATCACGCCTCAGGGGCTCTTACTGGACCTCGGGCCGCTCACCTCCTGGCCTTGACCACGGCACATGACCTGACATACCAGCGATGGCTGCAGCTTGCCTGGGGACCGTGTCGGATTTCGGGTTCCGGCAGACCCTCTAGGTTTGAACTCTGGGGTGCACGCGGAGATCTCACCCCCTACCTACATGTGCCTCGTCGCCTCGCAAGGATCTAAACTACACAAAGAGCAACACAAGGGACACAAGGTTTATACTGGTTCGGGCCACCATTGTGGTGTAATACCCTACTCCAGTGTGTGGTGTGGTGGATTGCCTCAGGGCTGATGATGAACAATACAAGGAAGAACAGCCTCGCGAGGGTCTGCATTCTTGGCAGTCTGACGAATCGCTAGGGGAGTTCGGTCGCTCTCTCTCTCTCTCTAGATTGCTTGATCTCTAACTCTATTCTCGGTTCCGGATCCTGGATCCCTCTACCCTGTGGGTGGCTAGTCCTATTTATAGGCAGAGGCCCTGGGCCTCTTCCCAAATATTGAGCGGGAAGGGCGCCAACAATTGGCCATTTTGAAGGAGAACATCTAGTACACTTATCCTCGACTAAAGTTGGTCCTCGCGTCAAAGGCTCGACGGTGACGCCTTGGCTAGGGCTCCACGATGACCTCCTTCCTACCGTTGTGATGGTCTTGGTCTTGTTGCACCGAATCAAACGGTTGCCTTTGCTTCATGCTCTACTGCGCTTGCCCCTTTGCACCAAAGAGGAAATGAGGACATCAGACGGGATGGCGCCACCGGGCGCCTCGGTCGTCATGGCTTGCATCATGGGCAGCTCGTGAGGTACCCCGCCTTGATATCTCCGCCTCCTCGCGAGCCAGCATGACGAGGTCGTTCCTGAGGAAGCTTCACGTCCGCCTCATGAGGCTTGGCCCCTCGCGAGGGTCTTGAGCTTGTGCTGATGAAGATGGGCCGTACTGGGCCACCCCTTGAGCCACGCCGCAGGCCGCAGGCAGGCAAGTCTGGGTACACCCGTTCCCAGAACACCGACAGACCGGGACCTGTCAGCGTATAGCAACAATCCGTCGCGAGGTTGGAAAGGGGAGACCGAGCCTAAACAGGACATGCATTCGCAAATTTCCATAACAAGGATAGTATCAACAAAAGGCATTACAGGCCCTTTACACACCCCTGCGGGATATTTCTTGATTCCTCGCAGGGAACAAAAGACGAGAACCTAGGAGAATCCTATCTACACCCTCCCGTGGCCGAGGCCATCATCAACAGTGGGCCTTGGGAGGCCGGCGCCAACCCCATCCAGATCAGCAACGGCGGTGGCTAGACGCCGCAAACCTGCTCCGGGCGCGGCGAGATCTCGGGGGCACGTAGCTGTCGTTGCTCGTCTCCAGAGACTCGTAGAGCTCGGGAGAACCGCTGGACGCCAAGAGTCGCTGCTGCTGGAGGTGCCACAGGCCGGGCGCACGTTGTCTTGGCACACTCCTCTAGGGCAGCACTCCGGGCGGCAGCCCTCCGCATCGAAGACCTTGAAGAATAGCGTGGAGGCGCCGTCATAGTCGAAGTGGATCGTGAGGGCGCCTTCAGCACGGCAAACCCGTGCAACCTCACCCCAGCCACGGGTCATGAAGATCTTGCCGGAGGAGACCACTTCAACCTCTGCTCTGGTCGCTGGGGCATCGCAGTCAGCATGCTGCAACCAGAGCTCGAGGGGTCCCCTCTACGGCATCACGTCGGAGAAAAACCGCGGGAAGCGGATCCAGGTGCTCGGGGGCATCGCCGCCCATAGCACGAGCTCGCGAGAGGAGTCTGCAGCATGGGTTCCAGGGGCGACGGCGTGTATCGCCATCGCGCAGCGGCCGCGGTTACGCCGCGGGCGCCGCCGCTCGTTGCTCCTTCCTCTTGAGCCCCCGGTTTGGGCGTACATGGGTAGCGGATACCCAGGAGGAGGCCGCTCACACCAAGGCCTCATCACCACCTGCATCACCGCTACGTTGCAGCGGTGAACCGACCTCTTCTTTGGCGGAAGCGGCCCCGACTCGTCGCGGGGAGCCTTTCCTTTCTCCTCGGTGGAGAACCTTCGGATCGGCGCCATTGTTGCTAGCAGAGGAGCAAGGAGGAAGAAGCAAGCGGACTGGGAAGAGATGGACGAAGGGGGATTTGCCCCCCTCCCCATTTATAGCAGGAGAAGGCCAACCGGTGCCACCCACGATCATAGGTAATGATGGTTTTCCCTTGCATGTCGCAGGGACTTGTCAAGTCGGGCAGTTGCCGAGGCAGTGTGGGGCAGCGGAGACGCCCACGTCCAATCAACCGCCACGCGTCGACCAAGGCCGCAGGCTTTTCGGGCCCGCGACGCTCCGCACTTGACCTTTGGCTTCACCTTGAAGCCTAGCCCGAGCGCGCCTTGGGCCCGGGGCCTACTGTCGACGTTCTGGGAACGGGGGTCCCCAGACTTGCCTGCCTGCGGCCCACGGAGTGGCTGTGCTAGCAGGCCTATACGGCCCATCTTCATAAACAAGGCACTCAAGACCTTCACGAGGGACCAAGCCTCACGAGGCGGACGACTCAAGACCTCCTCAGGAGCGGCCTCACTGGCTTGGCTCGTGAGGGGCGGAGAGATCAAGGTAGGGCAAACCTCGCGAGGTTCTCGTGACCTGAGCTATGATGATCAAGATCAGGCGAGCGCCAAGCGGGCGCCAGCACGCACAACATCCTTGTTTCCTCTTTGGTGCTAAGGAGGCAAGCGCAGGCGCGGAGTACCGAGGCATCAAGCAAAGGTTTCCATATCAGTGCAACGAGACCAAGACCAGCAGGACGGCAAGATGGAGGTCACCATGGAGTCCAAGGCGGCATCACCACTACAGCCTTTTGCAGGCGAAGACCGCTTTTGTCAGGATAAGTTGTACTAGCTGTCCCCTTTCAAATTGGCCGTTGCTGGCTCCCTTCCCGCTCAATGTTTGGGGAGAGGACCAGGACCTATATAAGTAGAACTAGCCAGCACCGTAGGAGAACGTATCCGAAACCAACTCATTGAGAGGCATCGCATCTGATCCTTAGCCACACACCAAGCACAAGAACACCTCAACCACAGGAGGATATTCTTCCCCTTATACTGTTCATCATCAGCCCATGAGGCAATCCACTACCACCACACTGGAGTAGGGTATTACACCACAACGGTGGCCCAAACTAGTATAAATCTTATGTCTCTTGTGTTGTGAGTTCGTTGAGTTCGTTCATGAGATCTTAGCAAGCTAGGGCGTGGATCGGTAGGAGGGAAAGAACTTCGCACGCACCCCAGAGTTCGAACCTTAAGGGTTTTGCCGGAACCCGTGATCCGACACCCTCCATAAGCTTCGGAGTGACACTTCTGTAAGATTCGTCCCTCTTCATGCTGAGGTACACAACGTCTAATAATACCATCTACTCCTTTATAAAGATGTGGGGTCATCCCAAAAGTAATGTCTTAAGTCATAGAAGAACTTTTTCTTTTGTTGGTAAGTAAAGCTAGGTGGTAAATACATAGCAACAATGTAATTACCATAATCAACATACGGAGGAGTATTATTTGAAGCATTTATTGCAGCTAACCGCTCATCAGGCAAACTATCATCAATAGGTAGTGGGTCATCAAGCACATTTTCAAGCCTATACAAGTTATCAGCTACTGGGTTCTCAACTCCTTTCCTATCAGTAATATGTAAATCAAATTCTTTTAGCAAGAGAACCCATCGAATAAGTCTAGGTTTAGCATCTTTCTTTTCCATAAGATATTTAATACCAGCATGGTCGGTGTGAACGATTACTTTTGAATCAACAATGTAAGATCTAAATTTATCACAAGCAAACACCACTTCTAGAAATTCTTTTTCAGTAGTAGCATAATTCCATTGTGCACTGTCTAGAGTTTTACTAGCATAATGAATAACATTCAGTTTCGTATCAACTCTTTGTCCTAGAACATCACCAACAGCATAATCACTAGCATCACACATAATTTCAAATGGCAAGTTCCAATCAGGTGGTTGAACAATAGGTGCAGATATTAAGGCTTTCTTGAGTGTTTCGAAGGCTTCTAAACAACCATCATAAAAAACAAAAGGATTATCCTTTTGGAAAAGATTTGTAAGAGGCCTAGAAATTTTAGAGAAGTCTTTAATAAATCTCCTATAGAAACCAACATGACCTAGGAAACTACGAATACCTTTGATATCTTTAGGACATGGAATTTTCTCAATTGCATCAACCTTAGCTTTGTCCACTTCAATACCTCTTTCAGAAATTTTATGGCCCAAAACAACACCTTCATTAACCATAAAGTGGTACTTCTCCCAATTCAAGACAAGATTTGTTTGCTTGCATGTCTGCAAAACTCGATCAAGATTGCTTAAACAATCATCAAAAGATATCCCATAAACAGAGAAGTCATCCATGTAAACCTCAGCAATCTTTTCACAAAAGTCAGAGAATATAGCAGTCATATATCTTTGAAAGGTAGCAGGTGCATTGCATAAACCAAAAGGCGTACATCTATAAGCATAAGTTCCAAAGGGACAAGTAAAAGTGGTTTTTTCTTGATCAGGTTGAGAAACAGGTATTTGTGAAAAACCAGAATATCCATCAAGGAAGTCAAAGTGTGTGTGCTTAGATAATCCTTCTAGCATTTGATCAATAAAAGGCAGAAGGTAATGATCTTTTCTAGTTGCTTTGTTTAATTTTCTAAAATAAATTATGATTCTATAGCCTGTAACAATTATTTCTGGAGTAAGTTCATCCTTATCATTAGGAACAACAGTAATACTTCCTTTCTTAGGAACACAATGAAAAGGACTTACCCATCTGCTATCAGCTATAGGATAGATTATACCTGCTTCAAGAAGTTTTAATATCTCCGTTCTTACCACTTCTTTCATCTTCAGATTTAATCGACATTGGTGATCAACAACGGTTTTAGCATCAGGTTACATATTAATATTGTGCTGACATAGAGTGGGACTAATGCCCTTTAAATCATCAAGAGTATATCCAATAGCAGCTCGATGCTTCCTTAGAACTTTCAGTAATCTTTCTTATTCATGTTCTGAAAGGTGAGCACTAATAATAACAGTATATATCTTCTTTTCATCAAGACAAGCATATTTCAAAGTGTCTGGCAATTGTTTTAATTCAAACACAGGATCACCTTTAGGTGGAGGAGGACCTCCTAGAGTTTCAATAGGAAAATTGTGTTTAAGTAGAGGACGTTGTTCAAACAAAGTCTCATCTATTTCATTTCTTTCATGCATATGTAAATCATTTTCAGGGTCTAGCAAATATTGTTCTAAAGAATCAGTAGGAGGCACAACAATGGAAGCAAGACCAATGTGACGCCCCCGATTCAATCATACACTAATCATGCACGCAAACGTGTACAATCAAGATCAGGGACTCACGGGAAGATATCACAACACAACTCTAAAACATAAATAAGTCATACAAGCATCATAATACAAGCCAGGGGCCTCGAGGGCTCGAATACAAGTGCTCGATAATAGACGAAGTCAAGGAAGCAACAATATCTGAGTACCGACATAAGTTAAACAAGTTTGCCTTAAGAAGGCTAGCACAAACTGGGATACAGATCGAAAGAGGCGCAGGCCTCCTGCCTGGGATCCTCCTAACTACTCCTGGTCGTCGTCGGCGGGCTGCACGTAGTAGTAGGCACCTCCAGTGTAGTAGTCGTCGTTGACGGTGGAGTCTGGCTCCTGGGCTCCATCGTCTGGTCGCAGCAATCGGATAGAGATAGGGGAAAAAGGGGGAACAAGGCAACCGTGAGTACTCATCTAAAGTACTCGCAGGCAAGGAGCTACACTACATATGCATCGATATATGTGTAAAGGGCCATATCGGTGGACTGAAATGCAGAATGCCAGAATAAGAGGGGATAGCTAATCACAGCCAAGACTACGATTACAGCAGCCTCCGCCTTGCAACATGTAGAAGAGAGTAGATCAAGTCCTCCAAGTAGCATCGCATAGCATAAACCTACCCGGCGATCCCCTCCTCAATGCCCTGTTAGAGAGCGACCACCGGGTTGTATCTCGCACTTGGAAGGGTGTGTTTTATTAAGTATCCAGTTCTAGTTGTCATAAGGTCAAGGTACAACTCCAAGTCGTCACTGCTACCAAGATCACGGCTATTCGAATAGATTAACTTCCCTGCAGGGGTGCACCACATAACCCAACACGCTTGATCCCATTTGGCCGGACACACTTTCCGGGGTCATGCCCAGCCGCGGAAGATCAACACGTCGCAGCCCGACCTAGGCCAACAGAACGGTCAGCACGCCGGTCTAAACCTAAGCGCCCAGGGGTCTGGGCCCATCGCCCTTAGCACACCTGCACGTTGCGATCGCGGCCGGAAGCAGACCTAGCAACCTCCATTACAAAGGAAGTCACGTTACGCGGTCCAATCTGGCGCGCGCCGCTGAGTCGCTGACGTCACGAAGGCTTCGGCTGATACCACGACGCCGAGTGACCATAACTTTCCCACATAGTTGGTTAGTGCGTATAGGCCAGTAGCCAGACTCAGATCAAATACCAAGATCTCGTTAAGCGTGTTATTTGAAGTTACCGCGAACGCCGACAGGCCGAGCCCACCTCTCACCCTGTAGTCTCAACTCGCCTGCCGCTCCGCCACAAAGATCCATCCAGAGGGTCCGGGACAAAGGTCCTTTCAGCCCCAATCCGTGAATCACTCACGGGTACTCCTCGAGCAAACCCGACTTTAAGCACCACATGTATCATGTATAAAGTATATAGTATATACCCGTGATCACCTCCCGAGTGATCACGACCCGATAGTATAGCACAAAGCAGACGGACAAGAATGTAGGGCCACCGATGGAAAACTAGCATCCTATACTAGGCATGCAGATTGCGAGTAAAGTTAACAACAAGTAGTAGCAAGGACAAGCTATGCATCGTGATAGGAATAACGGAAAGCAGTAACATGCTACACTACTCTAATGCAAGCAGTATAGAGGAGAGTAGGCGATATCTGGTGATCAAGGGGGGGGGGGGGCTTGCCTGGTTGCTCTGGCAAGAGAGAGGGGTCGTCAACTCCGTAGTCGAACCGGGCAGCAGCAGCGTCGGTCTTGGTGTCTAGCGGAAGAAGAGGGGGAAGAAACAATGAATACAATGCAAACAGATGCATAACAATGCATGACAAAGCAATGTGTGATGCTAGGCGTGCCCTAACGCGGTATGAGGTGATACCGGTGAAGGGGGGAAACATCTGGGAAAGTATCCCCGGTGTTTCGTGTTTTCGGGTAGAGGAGCCGGAGGGGAAAAGTTGCGAGTTTGACATGTTAGGGCTGTGTGGCGGACGAACGGGCTGCGTATCCGGATTTGTCTCGTCGTTCTGAACAACTTTCATGTTGAAAGTATTTCCATCTGAGCTACGGTTTATTTTATATAAATTTTAAAAGATTTAATAATTTTTAGGATTTATTTAATTTATTTAATCAACATTATCCGTATAAGTGCATCTTGCCGACGCCAAGATGACGTCAGCCAACAACAGAGGTGTTGACTGGGTCAAGCTGACACGTGGGTCCCAGCTGTCATTGAGTGTTAATTAACCTAACAGATTAATTAACTCACCTAAGTGATTAGGTTAATCTAATCAGGATTAATTAAATTAATTACTTAATTAATTAATATTTTATTTATTATATTATTTTTTTAATTCTTCTTTTTCTTTTTTTATAAAGTTCCGGGGTGGGGCCCCGCAGTCATACACTAATTAGGATGGGGGTGGTTAGCAATTAGGGGATTAACCCTAATCTAATAGGGGGCGGCCCCACTGACCAGTGTCCCTAGCCAGCCCCTAGTTGTGCCCGCTCGCACACAGCGGGGCTCGGCCATGGCCGTGCGAGCGCAGGGGGAGGGGGAGCAGTCGGGCGCGGCGGGGTGCGTACGGCGCGCGAGAAGCAGGGGCGGCCACGGGCGTCGCCGGGTGCGGCGTGGACGCGTCCGGAGGAGGGGCGGGCGAGCACGGCCAGAAGGCTGGGCTGCGGACCTGCAGCGGCACAAGGTGGCTTGGCCAGGGCATGGCCGGAGCATAGCAGGGGGCGCGGTGAGGTCACGGTGAATCTGGGACGGCGCGGGCGCGTTCGATCTGTAGGAGAAAGAAGAGGAAAAGGCGGACGACGGCTCACCGGGCCCTGCAGATGTGCATAAGCGGGCTCTGGGAGGAGGACGAGGACGGGCGAGGTCGAGGCTGCGGTGCTCCGGGGAGGTGGTCCGGTGGCGAGCGCTGGCGGCGGCCTGGAGACGAGCCGAGGGCCGCAGAGGAAGGAGACGACGACGGCGGACCGCCTGGACGCCGTGGCGTAGCTCGGGGTCGCCGGTGGCCGCGGGGTCGATGAGGGCAGTGGCGAACGGCGCGGCGCCGGCGGCGTTCACCGAGGTCGATGCAGAGGCGGGGGCGTCGCGGCGAGAAGGGCTTCGGGGAGGAGGCAGACGGGCGACAACGACGAGCGATGGGGGCGCCGGCTCGGGTGGGGCTGCCCGACGTGGAGTTGGGGACGCCTCCTGCGACGGCGGGTGGCGTTGGGGCGTCGGGTTCGGCCCGATCCAGAACGGGAGAGGGAGATGGGATCGGGGGAAGTGAGGGGGTCGTGGGAGAGCTAGGGTTACGGTGAGGGAGTGATAAGGAGGCCCGACTGGGCCTGGTGGGCCGGTCTTGCCAGTGGGCCGTTCGGTCCAATGGGGGTCCTTTTCCCCCCTTTTTTTATTTATTCGTTTTCCTTTATTAGCTTTCTATTTTATTTCCTATATATTTTGTTTTATAAAGTATACAAGTAGTACCTAAATTAGTGTTACAAAATACCCCAATGCCACAAAAAGTTTGGTGACAAAAATAAAATAGTTTACTAATTTATTAATTGTAATAGGCATTTAATTAATTGCTTTTGCTACTGTTTAAATCCTTATAGTTCATTTAAGAATTTTAAAAAAGTTTGGTTTCTCCACCATAATTGCTTACGATTTATTTGAAACAACCCGGACATTTTAGTTTAAATTTTTGAAAACTTTTGTTGTTTGCTTTTCTTTTGAATTTGAATTTGAATCGGTTTCGAACTAACGCGAGATTAGCAACAGTAATCGAGGTGACGTGGCATTATTAGCAGAGGTTACAGTAGCTTGATTATCCGGGCGTCACAATTCTCCTCCACTACAAGAAATCTCGTCCCAAGATTTTAGAGGGGAAGTGCGGGGAAGGGATTAGGTTACGAAATTCTAACGGGTCTTGTTGGTCTTGGTTACTCTTCTCAAAGAGGTTGATCCATTAAGTTGATCTTCTCCAGGTCATCATCATGAAGTCGGCATCCTTTCTTCGGAAACTCCAACGTACTTACGAATAGGTAAGGGGCAGCTCGGCTACGACATAATGCTTATGAGGGAAACAATCGGGGGGGTTAGCCCACGAATGAGCATAAGATTATCTCTCGAGTTGAACATATAAAATACATCGAGAGTAAGGTACGAAGGTACAATAAGAGGTTCCAAGCGGATAGATAGTTGCTCGAAGTCTGAACCAGAGTGAGAAAGGGGTTCAGAGTAGCGAGAGTAAGTATTACGTCTGATACCATAATAGATCACTAGGAAGGTGGCCCATGAATTAAATACGAAGCCAAGCGTGAGGAATAACCATTAGAAACAGGGTTGTACATGAGAGTCAGGTTTCGATCCTGTGGAACTATGGGTTATGGGCCCACCATGTGGGTTTAAAGTAGGAAAGGCGCTGACATCTTGTACGGTTATGATAGCAAGGCAGGTCAGAGGGTAGCCTGTCGATTATGTCGGCAACAACATCGGTACCAAGGGCGAGGGATGAAGAGAACCATTTTCCTGCTTGTTGAACGAGGCGGACCAATAGGCAAAGTTCTCGTCCATCGGTGGCTACCGAAATGTCATCAACAATGGTAACAGGGTCTTGGTGACAGAATTGTACAACAGGGTGTTTACATAAGCAGTGAATCATTACTAATTAGATCATATAAACCACGAGAGAGGTTAAACAAGACAATGGAAAGGAAAAGGTGATCATCATATTAAATGTAACAATGGAAAGGAAAATGTGTTTAAACACATATTTCGTGGGTATATCCTTCCCAAGGACAAGCGAGCATGAATCCATGACAGATATAACGTAGAAAACCCTTTAGGAAAGGGGGAAGAAATTTCATGACATTACCCATACAACAGTGTTTGGATAATTTGATAAAGAAAATTTAGCATTGTGCTTCAGATGTTCTGATTGAAAATCGGAGTACCACATACATGCTTCGAGATAGCATTGACAAGGTCTTCAAGCAAAGATCAGACCTTGGATACACAAAGGATCCATCAGGAAAAACTTATTAAACAAGTCATTCAATTTCCTCATGGAAGAATGGTTAACCTTGTTAAAAAGGAAACTATAACACTAGGTCCTCCGGCCAGGTGTGCTAGGCATGACATCACCTTACTGGGTCACATAAAGACCAGGGTTTATGTTCCAACAATCGTATCAGACCGAGATTCAGTTCTGATTGGTGGCAGGATACCTAGGAAGAAAAGGTGCAACACAAATTGTCGAGATGACATTGTAAGATTCTCGGGCCATGAACTAAGGAAGCGAGTTCCGAAACAAGCGTTCATCATTAAATCAGGGAGAGGGGAGGAGATGGCTGGTGGACTCAACGCTAAATAATTGAGATTTCCAAAGGGATGGATTTCCTTAATTACGTGAACAAAGAGATAACATTTGCCAGATCAATTGATATAATGAGGTGTGCTCGAGGAAAACATACACAATTAAACATTGGTTGAAAGGTGCGCCCGAAATATGGGTTGGGTTGCACGAGCAATGTTAGAATGGTGATTCAATAATCAATAGTCCAAGAATGAACGGCCGACCATTAACTTCAAAGCAATAGGGTTGCTAGAAGGGCAAAATCCAAACAACATCGTGCACTTGTTGATATCTCGGTTAGAATCAACACGGGGACCAAGAAAGAATGGTGATGGTGAGAAGTATCACTATACCAAGAATTCTTAAGGGGTGGTGAAGTTCTCACAACAATCTTTACATATAAGATGGTAATACTCTAAGGTAGGACATAAGACAAGTTGGATTGCCAGGAACTCAAGGTACAACCACAACACGAACAAGTTTGTGTTGGAAAGAAGGCAAGGAAGTAGTCGATGAAAACACAACCTGAAGATGTAATCGATCGGTGATGACATCAAGTGAAAGGAATGATGAAGCGAAAAGTTATTGGAACCACGAGTAGGACACAAACTCGAAATCAAGTTTGTTATTCAATGCGAAATGACATGACGAGGAAAATCGACGTAAGCTTAGCTCATCGTCGAAAGTGGTGCTCCAAGAATAAGGACCAGGTAGCACAGTTAAAAAGTTGCACGATAAGGATATAGCCGATCAGGCTAGGAATGACTTGAATGATTATTAAACTCATAAGCAACGAAAATTACTTAAGAGTTATTGAATTGGAGTGCGGAATCGATTCACTTATCGGTGTTTTCGAGTGACTAATAACTCAGGACCCGGGGGAAAATTGGAATCGACGAGAATAATAGTTGACGAAGAACTCATAAGAAGTTATGTAGTTCCGTGATAACTCGAGATACCAGGGTGTAATACTCGACGAAAGATCAATGTAAAGGTTGGACTGGTGTATTGATCCATAGAAGATAAGTGCTTAAACTTGCCCGAGAAATGGGATCAAAGAAGAACATATGGTCGGAACCACGATTGCAAAGGATCAATTCGCCGATGCCAAAGGATATTATATCAAGGAAATAGTTATTATTACAAGAAGCTTCCATGATAGGATCTACATCATGTCCATGGGCATGAACACAAAGTTCAAGGTCGACTCCCACTTCTTAAATGTATAACCTTCCATTCACTTCTCGCTTTGATAAAAGCATTAGTGTTGAAAGTTTTACCTGGTAAAATACCAGATGGGTATGACTCGTGAAAACTTCCGAGTTCACACATATTAAGGAACGCATAGGTTCAACCCATCAGGGTATCGTGGAAACATATAACACAAGCTCGAAAGCAGAGCATGGTTGGTCAATCAGAGGATAGGATTTACCAATGGAGAAAGAACTTCCAAAGTGATTGAATATGAAGGACACTATCGGATAAAATCCAACAAAGGATCTGCCGGTCCACAACGGAGCTAATGTGAGCATCGACACACAACCAGAGGAAGTAACAATGCAAAGCATTGGATTATAGAAACAACTGACTAATTCAGAGCTCATATGAAAAGGAATTAAGATTTTCAAATCAAGGGATCAGAAGGAATGTTCTGATTAGGGATGGATAAGTTGAATAGCCTTAGGGGTACAATCGACGGCAATTGGATTGGTTGAGAACCAACTCACGTTTAAAATCACGTCTGAGCCAGAAAGATAATTTAAAAGGATCAACCGATGATTGTGTGCATTCGCACTCATGTTGAATCAAAAGGATCAAAATGACGGTGCCTAAGGATACTAACGAATATTACCAGACATATGGAAAGCATCCATCATGCAAGCAGACAAGTTGCTGAGCAATACGCTACTAAGGATTTTTGGAGGATCGAATAGTATTTCGAAGACCATTGTGAAACACATGAACAACTGGGGAATGAGCGGATACTCGATAAGTGCGAGAATTATCCGTAGGGGTATTCAGGTGACAAAGAACAACAAGGCAAGAAGCTCAAAGGATTATCGAAACAACGATTTAGTGTTTCGGAGTATCTTGTAATAACAAGACCAACCGGGGATGAATGTAAGAATAACAACTGCAAGTAGTTATCCATAAGGGTTGACGGTGGAAGGGGAATTGCAAACGCGATGAACACAAGTTCTCGGGTTAACAGCAAAGAGTATCTCCGTGGTCTTCACGCAGCAGCATTTATCATCGCTAATAAGGGGTTCTCCAGTGAAAGTGATAACGAGATCCTAATGTTAGATTTAGCAAAATTCATTTAACCCGAATAGAAGAGAGATCGAGTCCCGCAGTATAGACAAGGAGTAAAAGATCCTAGTACCACCCGATGGCGGCGTGGGCCCGTAAGACACACAACCATGTTAGTAAAAGTTTTTGCAACGCCTAGATTCGACTTCGCCAAGGAGTGTGGAAGGGGATTCTACAGCAATGGGCTCGATACTAATTGTAACGCTTCGATTCAATCAGACACTAATCATGCACGCAAACGCAGTAACGATCAAGATCGTGGACTCACGGGAAGATATCACAACACAACTCTAAAACATAAATAAGTCATACAAGCATCATAATACAAGCCAGGGCCTCGAGGGCTCGAATACAAGTGCTTTCCGATCATAGACGAAGTCAGCGGAAGCAACAATATCTGAGTACGCATATAAGTTAAACAAGTTTGCCTTAAGAAGGCTAGCACAAATAGGGATACAGGTCGAAGAGGCGCATGCCTCCTGCTCGATCCTCCTAACTACTCGGTCGCTGCCGGGCGGACTGCACGTAGTAGTAGGCACCTCTAGTGTAGTAGTCGTCGATGACGGTGGCGTCTGGCTCCTAGGCTCCATCGTCTGGTCGCAGCAATCAGATAGAGATAGGGGAAAAAGGGGGAACAAGGCAACCGTGAGTACTCATCCAAAGTACTCGCAAGCAAGGAGCTACACTACATATGCATGGATATATGTGTAAAGGGCCATATCGGTGGACTGAATCGCAGAATGCCGTAATAAGAGGGGATAGCTAATCACAGTCAAGACTACGCTGGCAGCCTCCGTCTTGCAACATGTAGAAGAGAGTAGACTGAAGTCCTCCAAGTAGCATCGCATAGCATAAACCTACCCGGCGATCCCCTCCTCAATTCCCTGTTAGAGAGCGACCACCGGGTTGTATCTGGCACTTGGAAGGGTGTGTTTTATTAAGTATCCAGTTCTAGTTGTCATAAGGTCAAGGTACAACTCCAAGTCATCCTATTACCGAAGATCGCGGCTATTCAATAGATTAACTTCCTGCAGGGTGCACCACATAACCCAACACGCTTGATCCCATTTGGCCGACACACTTTCCGGGTCATGCCCGCCGGAAGATCAACACGCCGCAGCCCAACCTAGGCCAACAGAGCGGTCAAGACGCCGGTCTAAACCTAAGCGCCAGTGGGTCCGGGCCCATCCCCTTAGCACACCGCACGCTATAACGCGCCGGAAGCACCTAGCAACCTCCATTACAAAGGAAGTCACGTTACGCCGGTCCAATCTGGCGTGCGCCGCCGCCCGGCCGACGTCACGAAGGCTTCGACCGATACCACGACGCCGAAAGTGCCCATATCTTTCCCACGTAGTTGGTTAGTGCGTATAGGCCAAGAGCACCTCGTGATCAAATACCAAGATCTCGTTAAGCATGTTATTTGAAGTTACCGCGAACGCCGACAGGGCCAGGCCCACCTCTCACCCAGGTAGTCAAAACCTGCCCTGTCGCTCCGCCACAAAGATCCATCCAGAGGGCCGTCGGGATAAAGGTCCTTTCAGCCCCCAATCCGTGAATCACTAGCGGGTACTCCTCGAGCCGACCCGACTTTAAGCACCACATGTATCATGTATAAATTATATAGTATATACCCGTGATCACCTCCCGAGTGATCACGGCCCGCTAGTATGGCACAACAGACGGACAAAAATGGAGGGCCACTGATGGAAAACTAGCATCCTATACTAGGCATGTAGGATTGCAGGTAAAGGTAACAACAGTAGTAGCAAGGACAGGCTATGCATCAGGATAGGAATAACGAAGCAGAATATGCTACACTACTCTAATGCAAGCAAGATAGAGGAGAGTAGGCGATATCTGGTGATCACGGGGGGGGGGCTTGCCTGGTTGGTCTGGCAAGAGAGAGGGGTCGTCAACTCCGTAGTCGAACTGGGCAGCAACATCGTCGGTCTTGGTGTCTAGCGGAAGAAGAGGGGGAAGAAACAATGAATACAATGCAAACAGATGCATAACGATGCATGACAAAGCAATGTGTAATGCTAGGCGTGCCCTAACGCGGTATGAGGTGATACCGGTGAAGGGGGGAAACATCCGGGAAAGTATCCCTGTTTCGTGGTTTTCTGCAGAGGAGCCGAGGGGAAAAGTTGCGAGTTTGATATGTTAGGGGTGTGTGGCAGACGAACAAGCTGCGTATCCGGATTCGTCTCGTCGTTCTGAACAACTTTCATGTTGAAAGTATTTCCATCTGAGCTACGGTTTATTTTATATTAATTTTAAAAGATTTAAATCATTTTTAGGATTTATTTAATTTATTTAATCAACATTATCCGTATCAGAAGCGATTGCATCGACGTCATCATGACGTCAACAACAATGAGGTGTTGATCGGGTCAAGTCGACGTGTGGGTCCCAAATTGGTCATTGAGTGTTAATTAACCTAACAGATTAATTAACTAACCTAAGTGATTAGGTTAATCTAATCAGGATTAATTAAGTTAATTAATTAATTAATTAATATTTTATTTATTATATTATCTTTTTAATTCTTCTTTTTCTTTTTTTATAAAGTTCCAGGGTGGGGCCCCGCAGTCATACACTAATTAGGATGGGGGTGGTTAGCAATTAGGGGATTAACCCTAATCTAACCAGTGTCTCTAGCCAGCCGCTAGTTGTGCCCGCTCGCACACAGCGGGGCTCGGCCATGGCCGTGAGAGCGCAGGGGGAGGGGGAGCAATCGGGCGCGGCGGGGTGCGTAAGGCGCGGGAGAAGCAGCGGCGGCCACGGGCGTCGCCGGGTGCGGCGTGGACGCGTCCGTACGAGGGGCGGGCGAGCAAGACCGTAGCGCGGGGCAACGGACACGCGCAGGCGGCACATGCAGGGCTTGGCCAGGGCATGGCCGGAGCATAGCAGGGGGTGCGGTGAGGTCGCGGTGAATCTGGGATGGCGCGGGCGCGTTCGATCTGTAGGGGAAAGAAGAGGAAAAGGCGGACGACGGCTCACCGGGCCCTGCAGATGTGCATAAGCGGGCTCTGGGAGGAGGACGAGGACGGGCGAGGTCGAGGCGGCGGTGCTCCGGGGAGGATGGCCGTAGAGGAAGGAGACGACGACGACGGACCGCTTGGACGTCGTGGCGTAGCTCGGCGTCGCCGGTGGCCGCGGGGTCGATGAGGGCAGTGGCGAACGGCGCGCGCCGCGACAAGCATCGAGGTCGATGCAGAGGCGGGGCGTCAGCGGCGAGAAGGGCTCCGGGAGGAGGGAGACGGGCGACAACGACGAGCGATGGGGCGCTGCTCGGCGGTGCTGCCCGGCGTGGAGTTGGGGACGCCTCCTGCGACGGCGGCTGGCGTTGGGGCGCCGGGTTCGGCCAGATCCAGATCGGGAGAGGGAGATGGGATCGGGGGAAGTAAGGGGGTCGTGGGGGAGCTAGGGTTACGGGGAGGGAGTGATAAGGAGGCCCGACTGGGCCTGGTGGGCCGGCCGGTGCGGCTGCGAGCTGGGCCGTTCGGCCCAGCGTGGGAGGGGGTCCTTTTCCCCCTTTTTTGTATTTATTCATTTTCTGTTTATTAGCTTTCTATTTTATTTCATATATATTTTTGTTTTATAAAATATATACAAGTAGTACCTAAATTAGTGTTACAAAATACCCCAATGCCACAAAAAGTTTCGTGACAAAAATAAAATAGTTTAGTAATTTATTAATTGTAAAAGGCATTTAATTAATTGCTTTTGCTACTGTTTAAATCCTTATAGTTCATTTAAGCATTTTAAAAAGCTTGGTTACTCCACCATAATTGCTTACGATTTATTTGAAACAACCCGAACATTTTATTTTTAATTTTTGAAAACTTTTGTTGTTTGCTTTTCTTTTGAATTTGAATTTGAATCGGTTTCGAACTAACGCGAGATTAGCAACAGTAATCGAGGTGAAGTGGCATTATTAGCAGAGGTTACTGTAGCTTGATTATCCGAGCGTCACAACCAATTATTTCATCCTTACTAGGTAATTCTTTTTTATGAAGCTTTCTACTAAACTTGGAAAAATTAAACTCATGAGACCCATCACCAAAACTGACACCGACAGTTTGTTTCTTATAATCTATTTGAGCATTAACGGTGTTCAAGAAAGGTCTACCAAAGATAATGGGACAGAAGTCATCTTGTGGGGAACCAAGAACAAGAAAATCAATAGGGTATTTTATTTTCCCACACAAGACTTCAACATCTCTAACAATCCCAATTGGTGAAATTGTATCTCTATTAGCAAGTTTAATAGTAACATCTATGTCTTCTATCTCTGCGTGTGCTATGTCACTCATAATTTCTTGATATATGTTGTAAGGAATAGACTTACGCTAGCACCTATGTCGCATAAACCATCATAACAGTGATCTCCTATTTTAACTGAGACAACGGGCATGCCAACAACGTGTCTATGATTATCTTTTTTATCGGGTTTGACAATTCTAGTAGCTTCATTACATAAGTAAATAACATGCCCATCTATATTTTCTTCCAAGAGATCCTTAACCATAGCAACACCTAGGTTCTACTTTGATTCGTTCATCAGGTTTGGGTGTTCTGATATAACTTCTATTGACCACAATTGACACTTTAGTATGTTCCTTTATCCTAACAGGGAAAGGTGGTTTCTCAATATAAGTAGTAGGAACAACTAGATTGACATTATAAAGTATACTTTCCTCTTTAACTGGTACCGGTTCTTTAATTTCTTCTTTAATAGGTGAGTGATATTTAAACCACTTCTCTTTAGGGAGATCAACATGAGTAGCAAATGATTCACAAAAAAAAGGCTACTATCTCAGAGTCAAGTCCATATTTAGTGCTAAACTTTTGAAAAGCATCGATATTCATAAAAGATTTAACAAAATCATACTTAAGCTTAATACCTGACTTTTTACCTTCGTCGAGTTCCCAATATTTAGAGTTTTGTTTAATTCTTTCCAAAAGATCCCACCGGAATTCAATAGTCTTCTTCATAAAAGAACCAGCACAAGAAGTATCAAGCATGGATCGATCATTATGAGAAAGTCGAGCATAAATTTTTTGGATAATAATTTCTCTTGAGAGCTCATGATTAGGGCATGAATATAACATTGATGTAAGCCTCCCCCAAGCTAGAGTGATACTTTCTCCTTCACGAGGCCAAAAATTATATATGTAATTCCGATCACGATGAACTAGATGCATAGGATAATTTTTTTTGGTGAAACTCCAATTTCAGTCGATTCCAATTCCACGCTCCAATATCATCGCATAGCCTATACCATGCCAATGCTTTTCCCTTCAAAGATAAAGGGAAAACCTTCTTCTTAACTTCATCTCCGGGTAAACTTGCTAGCTTAAACAATCCACAAATTTGTTCCACATATATCAAGTGCATATAAGGATGTTCGGTTCCGTCTCCTGCATAAGGATTACCTTGCAGTTGTTCTATCATACCCAAAGGAATTTCATATTCAATATTTTCAGTAGGTGTAGTAGGTTGATTGGTAGCTAATTTGGGTTCCGATCGAGGTGAAGATACCCCGAACAAACCCCTCAAAGGATTGTTTTCCACAGTAACAAGTCACAATAAATTTCAGCACACTATATAAATGTTTGCTTACCAAATTCCACTTACCAAAGGCGCTTCACTCCCCAGCAACAGCGCCATTAAATAGTCTTGATGATTCTCTTCTTTTGCAGATAAAAAAAGACCCGAAAGTAAAAAAAATGTGCAACACTATAACAATCTCATCGAATGCCTTGATCTCCGTCTTACAGAAATTGACTGGATCAACTACCAAGGCAGCACATCTGAGATTAAATTGGCTGGGCTCTTGGTTTTGAAGTGATGACCCACAACTATATGGGATCTATCATAGTCCTTTCGATAAGTAAGAGTATCGAACCCAACGAGGAGCAGAAGGAAATGATAAGCGGTTTTCACCAAGGTATTCTTTGCAAGCACTGAAATTATAGGTAACAGATAGTTTTGTGATAGGATAATTTGTAACGAGCAACAAGTAACAAAAGTAAATAAAGTGCAGCAAGGTGGCCCAATCCTTTTTGTAGCAAAGGACAAGCCTGGACAAACTCTTATATAGAAAAAAGCGCTCGAGGACACATGGGAATTATCGTCAAGCTAGTTTTCATCACGTTCATATGATTTGCGTTCGGTACTTTGATAATTTGATATGTGGGTGGACCGGTGCTTGGGTGATGTCCTTACTTGGACAAGCATCCCACTTATGATTTACCCCTACTGCAAGCATTTGCAACTACAAAAGAAGTATTAAGGTAAACCTAACCATAGCATGAAACATGTGGATCCAAATGAGCCCATTACGAAGCAACGATAAACTAGGGTTTAAGCTTCACACTCTAGCAACCCATCATCTACTTATTACTTCCCAATGCCTTCCTCTAGGCCCAAACAATGGTGAAGTGTCATGTAGTCGACGTTCACATAACACCACTAGAGGAGATACAACATACATCTCATCAAAATATCGAACTAATACCAAATTCACATGACTACTAATAGCAAGACTTCTCCCATGTCCTCAGGAACAAACGTAACTACTCACAAAGCATATTCATGTTCATAATCAGAGGGGTATTAATATGCATAAAATATCTGAACATATGATCTTCCACCAAATAAACCAACTAGCATCAACTACAAGGAGTAATCAACACTACTAGCAACCTAGAGGTACCAATCCCAGACTTGGAGACAAGAATTGGATACAAGAGATGAGCTAGGGTTTGAGAGGAGACGGTGCTGGTGAAGATGTTGATGGAGATTTCCCTCTCCCGATGAGAGGAGCGTTGGTGATGATGATGGCGATGATTTCCCCCTCCCAGAGGGAAGTGTCCCGGGTAGAACAGCTCTGCTGGAGCCCTAGATTGGTTCTACCAAGGTTCTGCCTCGTGGCGGCGGAGTCTCGTCCCGAAAGCTTGCTTATGATTTTTCTTCGGATGAAAGACTTCATATAGCAGAAGATGGGCATCGGAGGGCCAACAGGGGGCCCACGAGGCAAGGGCGCGCTCCCAGGGGGGTAGGGCGCGCCCCCCACCCTCGTGGACAGGTGGAGGCCCCCTGATGTGGATTCTTCTTCCAGTATTTTTTATTATTTCCAAAAATAACTTTCATGGAGTTTCAGGACTTTTGGAGTTGTGCAGAATAGGTCTCTAATGTTTGCTACTTTTCCAGCCCAGAATTCCAGCTGCCGGCATTCTCCCTCCTTACGTAAAATAAGAGAGAATAGGCATAAGTATTGTGACATAATGTGTAATAACAGCCCATAATGCAATAAATATCTATATAAAAGCATGATGCAAAATGGACGTATCAACTCCCCCAAGCCTAGACCTCGCTTGTCCTCAAGCGGAAGCCGATAATGATAAATATGTCCACATATTTAGAGGTAGAGGTGTCGATAAAATAAAATACGGACATGAGGGCATCATGATTATTCTCATAACAGCAACATATATGGATATTGTCATATGATTTCTTATGCTCAAGTAATAATCTATTCACAATGCAAAGTATGAATCGGAAACTTTATTGAGAACTAACAAACTATAATCTCAGTCATTGAAGCAATTGCAATTTATCATAACATCATAAAGTGTCCATGTCAGAGCTTTCTAGCAAGTCCACATACCCAACTATCATTTAGTCTTTCATAATTGCTAACACTCACGCAATACTTGTGGGTACGGAGTTTTAACCGGACACAGAGAAAGATAGGTGCTTATAGTTTCGCCTCCCAACCTTTTACCTCAAGGGTAATGTCAACAATAATAGTTCATGCTAACTTACATCCAATTAGATATATATATATATATATATATATATATATATGTATATATATATATATATGTGGCATTCGGGCCTATAGGTGACGACACAGAGGAACTCTCAATGAAAGCACCAATGTCGGTGTCAAAACCGGCGGATCTCGGGTAGGGGGTCCCGAACTGTGCGTCTAGGCGGATGGTAACAGGAGACAAGGGACACGATGTTTTTACCTGTGTTCGGGCCCTCTCGATGGAGGTAATACCCTACCCTGCTTGATTAATATTGATGATATGGGTAGTACAAGAGTAGATCTACCACGAGATCAAGGAGGCTAAACCCTAGAAGCTAGCCTATGGTATGATTGTTGTTCGTGCTACGGACTAAAACCCTTTGGTTTATATAGACACCGAATAGGGTTAGGGTTACACAGAGTCGGTTACAATGGTAGGAGATCTACATATCCAGACGCCAAGCTTGCCTTCCATGCCAAGGAAAGTCCCATCTGGACACGGGATGAAGTCTTCAATCTTGTATCTTCATAGTCTAGGAGTCCGGCCAAAGATGATAGTTCGGCTATCCGGACACCCCCTAGTCCAAGACTCCCTCAGTAGCCCCTGAACCAGGCTTCAATGACGACGAGTCCTGCGTGCATATTGTCTTCGGCATTGCAAGGCGGGTTCCTCTTCCGAATACTTCATAGAAGATTTTGAACACAAGGATAGTGTACGGCTCTGCAAAACAAGTTCCACATAATACCGTAGAGAGAATAACTTTTGCACAGATATGCTGACGTATTCCGCGGCGTGACATCACACCACGGCCGGGCCTTTATACGAATCATTTTTACTGTTCCACCTCAAGGCTTAGCAAGGCGGTTTCCTTGGCACGCCTTATCAAAGCGGAGATCGTGCCCCCTTATTCCGGGATTCCCATCAATACGGATGTGGGTAACCCAACCGCGCCATTGATTACGGCGCTTGGGAGATAAGCGAGTTTTACCAGGCTGGCGAGGGACGCATAGCTTCGTCCGTCCATATAAGGGGATAAGGATCCACCTTTTCACCTACGCCTTCTTCCTCCTTTGCTCATCCATTTCCACGCACTCGAGCTCCAGCGCCCAAGTCCGCACATCCCACCTAAACCTTCTCCAACTATGTCCGGAGCGGGAGGCAGGTGGATGGCCTCCTCCGTCATGGAGGGGCACATCGAAAAGCTGCGGAAGGCCGGATACTTGTCGAGCAACATCGCGCACCGGCTACCCGATGAGGGGCAGCTCATTCCAACCCCCAGGCCCCATGAGAGGGTGGTGTTTCTCACCCACTTCCTCCGCGGACTAGGTTTTCCACTTCACCCATTTGTCCGGGGGCTCATGTTCTACCACGGCCTGGACTTCCACGATCCGCCCCGAATTTCATCCTCAACATCTCGGCGTTTATCGTCAGTAGGCGAGGCCTTCCTTCAGATCCAGCCCCACTTCGGCTTATGGCTGAAGATCTTCAATGTCAAGCCGAAGGTAGTGGGCGGCCGCCAAGCGGAGTGCAGAGGTGCCATGGTTGGCAAGATGGCCAAAGTCCTATGGCTCGAGGGCTCCTTTGTGGAGACCATAAAGGGGTGGCAATCGGGGTGGTTCTACATCACCGAGCCGCACAACTCTCAATGGGCGGCAGCCCCCGAATTCCGATCTGGCCTCCCCACGCGGCTCACATCATGGAAAGAGATGGGCCTGACATGGGGGGATTCGGATGAGCTGTCCGGACTCCAAACCTGCGTCCGAAACCTGGTGGACAAGAATCTCAGGCTTGTCAATATGCTCATCCGCCGGATTCTCCCATGCCAGCAATGGGCCTTCAAATTGTGGGAGTTCGATCCGGCACAGCACCCAACTCTGAAAAGGCTCTTCGACACTACGTACGAAGATGCCTGGAAGGTGCTGTTCAAGGGCGCCGAGGCTCCCACATCCGCTACCGAAGATCGTGGATTCAGCTCGCAGCGTCAAGCCAGCGAGGTAAGTTATTTTACCCTTTATGGGACTCTTGTTTTTCATAGATTGACTCTATGTGGGATCTAAAACTCCCTAACCTTTGACAGGACTGGCTGAAGACGTCCGGACAGATTAACCGTCTGCCCTTTGCCGAAGACCCAGCGGACGCCCGATTGATTTGGAAGGCTGGCTCGGCACCTCACGTGGTGCCGGAGAAGAAGGCCACGGGAACTCGAAGGAGCTCCCGACGCCAGGTGCTGTCGGACTCACCGCCCGACAACTCTGAGGCGGAATCCTCCTCTGAGGAAGAGGAGGAGGAAAAAGAAGCCTCTCCCCCAGCGGGGGGAGAGAAGAAAAGGAAGGCCGCCTGATCGGGGAGGCCGGAGGGTCCAAGAAAGGAAGGACCCTCCTCCGGACTTCTCCACCAACGCCGACAAATGACGAGGAGGAGTGGCCACCAAGGGCCAAGCCTCGGCGAGATCGTAAGTGTCCGGACTCGAATAGTTCATGACTTTTTATTTGTCGACAGTGTCTTCTAACGCCGAATATGACCATGTAGCCCGCCCAAGGACGAGCTTGCCGCTTCGTCGAGCGGCTCCCTGGGCTCGTCGGATATGAATAGTACTTCACTTCCGACCGCCTCCTCTCCTCGTGACGCCGACGACACTGAGGTGGAGTCCCAAGAGGGGCCCAGCCAGGAGGAGGTGGTTCTGGAGGCGCTACAAGGCGACCTCCCGGACTCCGGGCGCGAAGGGGGCAAGACCCTAGAGGGCTCTAAGTCTGGCCCTGTGCCGGACTCCGTCGCATCGAACCTTCTGGTTCCAAGTCCGGCAAGCGCCCCTTCGTAAGAAGGGTAAGACTACGACGCGGTGACCTCCGTCCATCCGGAGGCACCGGATAGCTTGCTGGAGGCGCTTAACGGCGCCTCCATCGACGAGGAGCACCGCACTGTTATGAGTGTGGTGATCCAGAAAATTCAGTCCGCCAAGAGCGGGCTGACCGAAGTCTGCATCAGCCTTCTAACAAAGCTTTGAGGTATGTTTAGAATATGTAAAAATATTACCGCATAGACAAGAGTTCTCGATGCTTAGTTCGGTGTTCGGAAAGAAAAGCCGGACTAAGGATCTAAAAAGATATACGCAGGAGTCTAACATAAGTATGTCAATATGCGAATGCAGGCTGCGCTGCTGACCTCTGCCGCACTAACTGCTGAGGTCAATGCATTGAAGAAGATGTTGGGGAACGTAGCAGAAATTCAAAATTTTCCTACGTGTCACCAAGATCTATCTATGGAGAAACTAGCATGGAGGGGAAGGAGAGTGCATCTACATACCCTTGTAGATCGCTAAGCGGAAGCGTTCAAGAGAACGGGGTTGAAGGAGTTGTACTGGCTGTGATCCAAATCACCGGAGATCCGAAAGTGCCGAACGGACGACACCTCCGCGTTCAACACACGTGACAGCCCGGTGACGCCTCCCATGCCTTGATCCAGCAAGGAGAGAGGGAGAGGTTGAGGAAGACTCCATCCAACAGCAGCACAATGGCGTGGTGGTGGTGGAGGAGCGTGGCAATCCCGCAGGCTTCGCCAAGCACCCACGGGAGAGGAGGAGGTGTCACGGGAGGGAGGGAGGCGCCAGGCTCAGTGTGGAAGCCCTCCTCCCTCCACTATATATAGGGGCAAGGGAGAGGGGAGGCAGCCTTGCCCCTTCCTCCAAGGAAGGGGTGCGGCCAAGAGGGGGAGGAGTCCATCCTCCCAAGGCACCCTGAGGTGCCTTCCCCTTGAGGACTCTTCCCTCCCCAAGTTTCCTTGGCGCATGGGCCTATTGGGGCTGGTGCCCTTGGCCCATATAGGCCAAGGCGCACCCCCACAGCCCATGTGGCCCCGGGCAGGTGGACCCACCCAGTGGACCCCGGACCCCTTTCGGCACTCCCTGCATAATACCGATAAAGTGCGAAACTTTTTCGCGACCAAAATAGGACTTCCCATATATAAATCTTTACCTCCGGACCATTCCGAACTCCTCATGACGTCCGGATCTCATCCGGACTCGAACAACATTCGGTAACCACATACAAACTTCCTTTATAACCGTAGCGTCATCGAACCTTAAGTGTGTAGACCCTACGGGTTCGGGAGACATGTAGACATGACCGAGACGTTCTCCCGTCAATAACCAACAGCGGGATCTGAATACCCATGTTGGCTCCCACATGTTCCATGATGATCTCATCGGATGAACCACGATGTCAAGGACTCAATCAATCCCGTATTCAATTCCCTTTGTCTAGCGGTATTGTACTTGCCCGAGATTCGATCGTCGGTATCCCGATACCTTGTTCAATCTCGTTACGGCAAGTCTCTTTACTCGCTTCGTAACACATCATCCCGTGATCAACTCCTTGATCACATTGTGCACATTATGATGATGTCCTACCGAGTGGGCCCAGAGATACCTCTCCGCTTACATCGGCGACAAATCCCATTCTCGATTCGTACAACCCAATGACACTTTCGGAGATACCGTAGTGCACCTTTATAGCCACCCAGATTACGTTGTGACGCTTTGGTACACCCAAAGCCTTCCTACGGTATCCGGGAGTTGCACAATCTCATGGTCTAAGGAAATGATACTTGACATTAGAAAAGCTTTAGCATACGAACTACGATCTTTGTGCTAGGCTTAGGATTGGGTCTTGTCCATCACATCATTCTCCTAATGATGTGATCCCGTTATCAACGATATCCAATGTCCATGGTCAGGAAACCGTAACCATCTATTGATCAACGAGCTAGTCAACTAGAGGCTTACTAGGGACATGGTGTTGTCTATGTATCCACACATGCATCTGAGTTTCCTTTCAATACATCTATAGCATGGATAATAAACGATTATCATGAACAAGGAAATATAATAATAACTAATTTATTATTGCCTCTAGGGCATATTTCTAACAGTCTCCCACTTGCACTAGAGTCAATAATCTAGTTCACATCGTCATGTGATTAACACTGATATGTCACATCGCCATGTGACTAACACCCAAAGAGTTTACTAGTGTCTTTAAACTAGTTCACATCATCATGTGATTTAGACTCAATGAGTTACGAGGTTTGATCATGTTTTGCTTGTGAGAGAGGTTTTAGTCAACGGGTTTTAGTCAACGGGTCGAACCTTTCAGATCCATGTGTGCTTTGCAAATTTCCGTGTCATATTATAAATGATGCTTCCACGCTCCACTTGAAGCTATTCCAAATGGTTGCTCCACTATCACGTATCCGGTTTGCTACTCGAGTCACTTTCGGATAGGTGTTAAAGCTTGCATCGACGTAACCCTTTACGCCAACTCTTTATCACCTCCATAATCGAGAAACATGTCCTTATTTACTCCAAGGACAATTTTGATCTGTCATTCAATGATCCATTCTTGGATCATTCTTGTACCCTTGACCGACTCATGGCAAGGCACACTTCCTAAGCGGTACATAACATAGCATACTTTATAGAGCCTACGTCTCGAAGCATAGGGACGACCTTCGTCCTTTCTCTCTCTTCTGCCGTGGTCGAGCTTTAACTCTTAACTTCATACCTTACATCTCGTGCAAGAACTCCTTCTTTGGTGATCCATCTTGAACACTTTCAAGATCATGTCAAGGTATATGCTCATTTGAAAGTACCATTAAGCATTTTTATCTATCCTTATAGATCTTGATGCTCAATGTTCAAGTAGCTTAATCCAGGTTTTCCATTGAAAAACACTTTTCAAACAACCCTATATGCTTTCTAGAAATTCTACATCATTTCGATCATCAATATGTCAACAACATATTGTTATCGTAAATTCCATAGTGCTCCCACTCACTTCTTTGGAAATACAAGTTTCTCATAAACTTTGTATAAACCCAAAATCTTTGATCATCTCATCAAAGCGCACATTCCAACTCCGAGATGCTTACTCCAATCCTTAGAAAGGATCGCTGGAGCTAGCATACCTTTTTAGCATCCTTAGGATCGAAAAAACTTTTCTGATTGTATCACATACAACCTTTCCTTACGTAAACTGATAAGTAAACTCGCTTTGACATCCATCCGCCAGATTTCATAAATGCAGCTTATGCTAACATGATTCGACGGACTTAAGCATCGCTACGGATGATAAAATCTCATCGTAGTCAACTCCTTGAACTTGTGAAAACTCTTCGCCACAAGTCGAGCTTCATAGATGGTGATATTACCGTCCACATCCGTCTTCTTCTTAAAGATCCATTCATCTCAATGGCTTGCCGATCATCGTGCAAGTCCACCAAAGTCCATGCTTTGTTCTGATACATGGATCCTATCTCGGATTTCATGGCTTCTAACCATTTATCGGAATTTGGGCCCACCATTGCTTCTCCATAGCTCGTAGGTTCATTGTTGTCTAGCAACATGACCTTCAAGACAGGATTATGCATCACTCAAGTAGCACGCATCCTTGTCACCCCACGAGGTACGTCGGTGACTTGATCCGAAACTTCATGATCACTATCATAAGCTTCTACTTCAATTGGTGTAGGTGCCACGGAACAACTTCCCACCTGCTACACACTAGTTGAAGTGATGGTTCAATAACCTCATCAAGTCTCCACCATCCTCCCACTCAACTTTTCGAGACGAACTTTTCCTCGAGAAAGGACCCGATTCAAGAAACAATCCCTATTGCTTTCGGATCTGAATTAGGAGGTATACCCAACCGGCTTGGGTGTTATATGAAGATGCATTTTATCCGCTTTGGGTTCGAGCTTATCAACCTGAAACTTTTTCACATAAGCGTCGCAGCCCCAAACCTTTAAGAAATGACAGCTTAGGTTTCTCTAAACCATAGTTCATACGGTGTCATCTCAACGGAGTAACGTGGTGCCCTATTAAAGTGAGTGCGGTTGTCTCTAATGCCTAACCCATGAATGATAGTGGTAATTTGATAAGAGACATCATGGTACGCACCATATCCAATAGGGTGCAACTATGATGTTCGGACACACCATCACACTATGGTGTTCCAGGCGGTATTAATTGTGAAACAATTTGCACAATGTCTTAATTGTGTGCCAAAACTCGTACTTAGATATTCATCTCTATGATCATATCATAGACATTCTATCCTCTTGTCACGAAGATCTTAAACTTCACTCTGAAATTACTTGAACCATTCAATAATTCAGACTTGTGTTTCATCAAGTAAATATACTCAACATCTACTCGAATCATCTGTGAAGTAAGAACATAACGATATTCATCAGTATGCCTCAAAGACTTATTGGACTGCACACATCAAAATGTGTTACTTCCAACAAGTTGCTATCTTGTTCCATCTTATCAAACCGAGGCTTTTCACTCATCTTGCCCATGTGGTATGTTTTGCATATCTCAAATGATTCAACATCAAGTGAGTCCAAACGATCCATCTGCATGGAGTTTCTTCATGCGTATACACCAATATGACTTACAGCGATTGCCACAAGTAGGTGGTACTATCATTACTATCTTATATCTTTTGGCATGAACATGTGTATCACTACGATCTAGATTCAATAAACCATTCCTTTTAGGTGCAAGACCATTGAAGGTATTTATTCAAATAAATAGAGTAACCATTATTCTCCTTAAATGAATAATCAGACATGCGATAGACATAATCCAATCATGTCTATGCTCAATGCAAACACCAAATGACAATTTTAGGCTTAACTCCCATCTCGATGGTAGAGGGAGCGTGCGATGCTTGATCACATCAACCTTGGAAATTCTTCCAACACATATCGTCGGCTCACCTTTAGCTAGTCTCCGTTTATTCCGTAGCTTTTATTTCGAGTTACTAACACTTAGCAACCGAACCGGTATCTATTACCCTGGTGCTACTAGGAGTACTAGTAAAGTACACATTAACATAATGTATATCAAATATACTTCTATCGACCTTGCCAGCCTTCTCATCTACCAAGTATCTAGGGTGGTTCCGCTTCAGTGTCCGTTCCTTTCATTAAGAAGCACTTAGTCTCGGGTTTGGGTTCAACCTTGGGTTTCTTCACTGGAGCAGCAACTGATTTGCCGTTTCATGAAGTGTCCCTTCTTGCCCTTGCCCTTCTTGAAACTAGTGGTTTCACCAACCATCAACAATTGATGCTCCTTCTTGATTTCTACATTCGCGATTGTCGAACATTGCGAATACCTCAAGGATCATCATATCTATCCCTGATCTGTTATAGTTCATCACGAAGCTCTAGCAGCTTGGTGGCAATGACTTTGGAGGAACATCACTATCTCATCCGGAAGATCAACTCCCACTCGATTCAAGTGATTGTTGTACTCGACAATCTGAGCACAAGCTCAACGATTGAGCTTTTCTCCCTTAGTTTGTAGGCTAAGAAAGTCGCCGGAGGTCTCATACCTCTTGGCGTGGGCACGAGCCTGAAATCCAATTTCATCCTCAAAACATCTCATGTTCCGTGACGTTTCAAAACGCCTTTGGTGCCTCAACTCTAAACCGTTTAACTGAACTATCACGTAGTTATCAAACGCAGTATGTCCGATGTTCGCAACATCCACAAACGATGTTTGGGGTTCAGCTCACCGAGCGGTGCATTAAGGACATAAGCTTTCTACCGATCGCATAATTGCTACTTTCAACTTTCAACTATATTTTCTCTAGGAACATATCTAAACAAGGAACTAAAGCGCCGAGCCACGACATAATTTGCAAAAAGTCTTTTGACTATGTTCAAGATAATTAAGTTCATCTTATGAACTCCCACTCAAATAGACATCCCTCTGGTCATCTAAGTGATTACATGATCCGAGTCAACTAGGCCGTGTCCGATCATCACGTGAGACGGACTAGTCAACATCGGTGAACATCTTCATGTTGATCGTATCTACCATACGACTCATGCTCGACCTTTCGGTCTCTGTGTTCCGAGGCCATGTCTGTACATGCTAGGCTCGTCAAGTTAACCCCAAGTGTTTTTGCTGTGTAAATCTGTCTTACACCCGTTGTATGTGAACGTAAGAATCCATCACACCCGATCATCACGTGGTGCTTAGAAGCGACGTAACTGTAGCAACGGTGCACATCGGAGGAGAACACTTCTTGAAATTTGTGTAAGGGATCATCTTATTTACTACCGTCATTCTAAGTAAACAAGATGCATAAACATAATAAACATCACATGCAATTATATAGTAGTGACAAGATATGGCCAATATCATATTGCTCCTTTTGATCTCCATCTTCGGGGCTCCAAGATCATTTTTGTCACCGCATGACACCATGATCTCCATCATCGTGTCTCCATGAAGTTGTCTCGCCAACTATTACTTCTACTACTATGGCTACCGGTTAGCAATAAAGTAAAGTAATTACATGGCGTTGTTTAATGACACGCAGGTCATACAATAAATAAAGACAACTCCTATGGCTCTCGCCGGTTGTCATACTCATCGACATGCAAGTCGTGAATCCTATTACAAGAACATGATCAATCTCATACATCACATATCATTCATCACATTCTTCTTGGCCATATCACATCATTACAAAGATACCCCTGCAAAAACAAGTTAGACGTCCTCTAATTGTTGTTTGCATGTTTTACGTGGCTGCTATGGGTTTCTAGCAAGAACGTTTCTTACCTACGCAAAACCACAACGTGATATGCCAATTGCTATTTACCCTTCATAAGGACCCTTTTCATCGAATCCGTTCCGACTAAAGTGGGAGAGATCGGCACCCGCTAGCCACCTTATGCACCAAGTGCATGTCGATCAGTGGAACCTGTCTCACGTAAGAGTACGTGTAAGGTCGGTCCGGGCCGCTTCATCCCACAATACCGTCGAAACAAGATTGGACTAGTAACGGTAAGCATATTGAACAACATCAACGCCCACAACTACTTTGTGTTCTACTCGTGCAAAGAATCTACGCAATAGACCTAGCTCATGATTCCACTTTGTTGGGGAACGTGGCAGAAATTCAAAATTTTCCCACGTGTCACCAAGATCTATCTATGGAGAAACTAGCATGGAGGGAAGGAGAGTGCATCTACATACCCTTGTAGATCGCTAAGCGGAAGCGTTCAAGAGAACGGGGTTGAAGGAGTTGTACTGTCGTGATCCAAATCACCGGAGATCCGAGTGCCGAATCTGACGGCACCTCCGCGTTCAACACACGTACAGCCCGGTGACGTCTCCCATGCCTTGATCCAGCAAGGAGAGAGGGAGAGGTTGAGGAAGACTCCATCCAACAGCAGCACAACGGCGTGGTGGTGGTGGAGGAGCGTGGCAATCCTGCAGAGCTTCGCCAAGCACCTACGGGAGAGGAGCAGATGTCACGGGAGGGAGGGAGGCGCCAGGGGCTCAGGTGTGGATGCCCTCCCTCCCCTCCACTATATATAGGGGCAAGGGAGAGGGGGGAGGCGCAGCCTTGCCCCATCCTCCAAGGAAGGGGTGCGGCCAAGAGGGGGGGAGGAGTCCATCCTCCCCAAGGCACCTCGGAGGTGCCTTCCCCCTTGAGGACTCTTCCCTCCCCAAGTTTCCTTGGCGCATGGGCCTATTGGGGCTGGTGCCCTTGGCCCATATAGGCCAAGGCGCACCCCCTACAGCCCATGTGGCCCCCCGGGGCAGGTGGACCCACCCGGTGGACCCCCGGACCCCTTTCGGCACTCCCGGTACAATACCGATAAAGTGCGAAACTTTTTCGGCGACCAAAATAGGACTTCCCATATATAAATCTTTACCTCCGGACCATTCCGGAACTCCTCGTGACGTCCGGGATCTCATCCGGGACTCGAACAACATTCGGTAACCACATACAAACTTCCTTTATAACCCTAGCGTCATCGAACCTTATGTGTAGACCCTACGGGTTCGGGAGACATGTAGACATGACCGAGACGTTCTCCGGTCAATAACCAACAGCGGGATCTGGATACCCATGTTGGCTCCCACATGTTCCACGATGATCTCATCGGATGAACCACGATGTCAAGGACTCAATCAATCCCGTATTCAATTCCCTTTGTCTAGCGGTATTGTACTTGCCCGAGATTCGATCGTCGGTATCCCGATACCTTGTTCAATCTCGTTACGGCAAGTCTCTTTACTCGTTCAGTAACACATCATCCCGTGATCAACTCCTTGATCACATTGTGCACATTATGATGATGTCCTACCGAGTGGGCCCAGAGATACCTCTCCGTTTACATCGAAGTGACAAATCCCATTCTCGATTCGTACAACCCAACAGACACTTTCGAGAGATACCAGTAGTGCACCTTTATAGCCACCCGATTCGTTGTGGACGTTTGGTACACCCAAAGCATTCCTACGGTATCCGGAGTTGCACAATCTCATGGTCTAAGGAAATGATACTTGACATTAGAAAAGCTTTAGCATACGAACTACGATCTTTGTGCTAGGCTTAGGATTGGGTCTTGTCCATCACATCATTCTCCTAATGATGTGATCCCTTTATCAATGATATCCAATGTCCATGGTCAGGAAACCGTAACCATCTATTGATCAACGAGCTAGTCAACTAGAGGCTTACTAGGGACATGGTGTTGTCTATGTATCCACACATGTATCTGAGTTTCCTTTCAATACAGTTATAGCATGGATAATAAACGATTATCATGAACAAGGAAATATAATAATAACTAATTTATTATTGCCTGTAGGGCATATTTCTAACAGAAGAGCCTCGAGCGGTCCGAGAATGAGCTCGGCCTTGCCAAGAAGCAGCTCGAGGATAGGGAAGGTAAGCAATATCTTATTAAAGAAATACCTTATAGAAAGGATTCGGTTGCAAAAAATGACAGGAATAACGTGGGTATTGTAGGGGCCACGAACGAGGTGGCAACCCTGAAGGAATCTGTGTCCGCGGCAGAAAGCAAAGCGTCCGCTGAGCGCACCGAGCGAGAGAAGCAGGAGGAGCGGGTGGCGGAGGTGTGGCAAGAGCTCCAGGCTCTCGTGGAAAGACATGAGAGTTTGGAGCGCGACCCGAAGACTCGAGAGTCCGAGCTCGCCTCGGCTCTTGAGAGTGCCAAAGCCGCTAAGGCCGAGGCCCAAAAAGCCCTCCAAGAAATTGAATCATTAAAGAAGATAGCAGCGGGTAAGGCATTCTTTATGCAAAGCAAGCATGTGAAAGTGAATTACCTATTACTTACCCGGATTCGAGCTCTCCAGAGCATTCATGATCTGCCCGTAGTGTGTCTCGATGCTGCGTTCTATCGCGCCAAGGAGGGAGCTCGACGGAGAAAGTGTTCTGGTCTCGGATATCGAGGCCGAGCGTCCGGTGCCCCTGAGCGACCAGCTGAAGCAGCTGGTCGAGCTCCACAAGGTCGCCGAACAGGCCATGAAGGGCCTCATAGTTCGGCTATGGCCATTGGAAGCAATGCCTGGGAGCTACTTCGGGCTAGTGCAGCGGCTGGTGGACGGCGTTCCATGGATTGAAGTCATCAAGCGCTCCGTCTGCATTGAAGGTGCCCGTCGGGCCCTTGCCCGTGCTAAAGTGCACTGGGGCAAGCTGGATGCGGAGAAGCTTGTGACGGACGCGCCACCAAAGGGCAAGGAGCATCGCAAGCCCGAAATGTACTATGAGGGCGTCCTGAAGGGTGCCCGCCGAATAGCGGATGAGTGCTCCAAAGATGTAATTTTTGAATAGACTCGCATTTGTTATCATGTACGCTGAAAACTTGTTCATATGCGCTAAGCAACGCTTGTTAATTTAAAATATTACCTTCTGTGCGGCCGTTTATCAAATTTGTGAGATGGCAAGTCGTTGGCTTCAGCCCCCATGCCACGAGTCTTTGGGGTGTTCGGGATAAACTTGAGCGCTCTTGTTCCCATTCTTGGGTCCGTCGAGGAGGCGCTCAACGCAACGTAACAAGGCAACCGGACTTATAGTGCTTGAACACTCTCACTTAGCCATAGAATTCTATAATTTTAAATTTCGTGAAGCCCCTAGTACTCGGAAGACCGAAGTTCGGGCGCTATCCACGCCTTGGCCGGACAATGCCGACTCCTCGCTCTAAGCGTCATAAGTCTTTAGGGACCCGAAAAAACCTCTCGAACAGCGACCGGCTCTCGCCTCTATCATGACGGGTCAGTTTTAGCTTTCCACCGAGGTGCTCAACCCAGTTCAACCGGGGCACAATCGCAGTGGTTCTCCCGGCGCTACCTTAGCCGATATAACGGAACGTAAGGTACCAAAACATGGGAGCCGGGCAAACCCAACTATTGACCCAAGACATGATTCGGAGCCGATGCATATAATGCTATAAGTTCGGGTGCCGCACTTGTGAAAGTGTTCGGACTTATCACACCATACTTTTGGGGTACTTAAGCCCTCGTGTATTGGCCGTACCAAAGTGTCTTTGGTGCAACATGTCATGAAATGAACATATATATAGATAAAGAAAGGAGTGCAATAATAGGCAAAAGCTATGTATTGTTTATTCAAAAGGTACTGCAATGGAAGCGAACGATACAAATAGTGCGATAAGCAAGGGATGGGACTATTTAACATGTCCCCCTCCGAGGGTAAGCTGCGGGATGGTATGTAAAACAGGTATAATGATTGTAGTAGAGACCACGGACACTCGGCGTAGCTTTACGCTTCCCCGGCTGTTGCATCGTGAGTTCGGCAATTCTAGTGCCGACAGACTTCCGGAAAACGGAGTCCTGAAAGTAAGAAAAAGAAGAAAAGAAAAGAATGACACAATCGGAGCCCTGTGCGTTTGAGCCGCATTCTGGGCGTGCCGTGGTCGTTCCCCTCCCCTTATGCCCATGGTATCTCTAGAGCGTAGTTATGTACGCGTAGTACTGGCTTTGCAGTTTCGCGAGGGCTGGGGTTGGGGCCGGATTGCTACGCGTGCTCGGATCGTGGCAGGCGGTCTTGTTGTAGGTTACTCTGGGCGCGCTTGACGGTGGCTGGACGTTTAATAGCCGGACTCGAGAATTGCTGTGAGAGGCTACTTTGCACCTCCGCCGCGAGGGCTGCCGTGTGCTCCTCCGTTCGGAGAGAGCGTTCGGTGTTTCCATTGACCGTGATTACTCCTCGAGGGCCTGGCATCTTGAGCTTGAGGTATGCATAGTGCGGCACCGCATTGAACTTTGCAAATGCGGTTCGTCCAAGCGGTGCGTGATAGCCACTGCGGAACGGGACTATGTCGAAGATTAACTCTTCGCCGGAAGTTATCCGGGATCCGAAGACCACTTCGAGTGTAACTGAGCCTGTACAATTGGCCTCTACACCTGGTATTACGCCTTTAAAGGTCGTCTTTGTGGGTTTAATCCTTGAGGGGTCTACGCCCATTTTGCGCACTGTATCCTAATAAAGCAGGTTCAGGCTGCTACCGCCATCCATCAGGACTCTAGTGAGGTGAAATCCGTCAATAATTGGGTCAAGAACCAATGCGGCGAAACCGCCGTGACGGATGCTAGTGGGGTGGTCCCTTCGATCGAAGGTGATCGGGCAGGAAGACCATGGGTTGAACTTCGGGGCGACTGGCTCTATCGCGTATACGTCCCTTAGTGCACGCTTCCGCTCCCTTTTGGGTATGTGGGTTGCGTATATCATGTTCACCATCCGCACTTGTCTGGGAAAGCCCTTCTGTCCTCTATTGTTCGGCGGCCGGGGCTATTCCTCGTCATCGCTCTGCAGCCCCTTGTCGTTGTTTTCGGCACTTAGCTTGCCTTCTTGCTTGAACACCCAACAATCCCTGTTGGTGTGGTTGGCTGGTTTTTTGGGGGTGCCATGTATCTGGCACAGGCGATCGAGTATTCGGTCCAAGTTGGACGGGCCCTGGGTATTTCTTTTGAATGGCTTCTTCCGCTGACCGGGTTTAGAGCCTTTGAATCCGGCATTTACTGTCGTATCTTCAGCATTATCACCGTTAATGCAGCGTTTATGCTTGTTGCGACGCGACCTACCATTGCTTTCCTTGGTATCCGAACTATCAGGGTGTTTGGCCAAGTTGTTGCTTTGAGCTAGCTAGCTGTCCTCTCCCGTGCAAAAGCGGGTCATGAGTGTGGTGAGGGCTGCCATGGATTTCGGCTTTTCCTGTCCTAGGTGCCGGGCAAGCCACTCGTCACAGATGTTATGTTTAAAGGCTGCAAGGGCTTCTGCATCCGGACAGTCAACGATTTGATTTTTCTTGGTTAGAACCGTGTCTGAATTGTCCGCCAATTCTTCCGGCTGCTGAATTATGTGGCTGAGGTCATCGGCGTCGATGGTCGCATCGTATGTGCCCGGAAGTTATCAAGGAATGCGCCTTCCGTGTCCTCCCAACAACCAATTGATTCTGGCAAGCTGTTGAGCCATTGACGTGTTGGTCATTTAAGCTTGTGTGGGAGGTATTTGATGGCATGTAGATCATCACCGCCGGGCATGTGGATATGGAGGAGATAGTCGTCGATCCAGACCGCAGGATCTGTGGTACCATCGTATGATTCGATGTTTACGGGTTTGAAGCCCTCAGGGATTTGATGATCCATTACTTCATCTGTGAAGCATAGTGCGTGTGAGGCGCCTCTGATTGAGCTATATCACGACGCAGCTCAAATGAGCTTTGTCTACTGTGTTCGGCACGGCCGGAATTGCTGTATCCGGCGTGATGGTTATGGTCACGTGTCGTGGGCGCCCACGCGATCCGTAGATCGATCTTGTTTGCCTTGCCTTGTCCTCCAATATGTCTCACAGGTCTAGCACGTTTCCCCGTGCCTTTGTACTTTTCGAGCGACGCCGGAGTGCGGCTTGAATGGAGGGTCTAGAGGCCTCTCTGTCGCGACCACGGGGTGGCCGGTCGGCCGCATCATGCGCTGGTGATGTAGGTTTGGGTGCTGCTTCCTCTAATTGGGGTAGCAGACTGCGTTTGGGGTATCTCTTGGAGGGGCGTTCGAGTTCATACTCTTCGGCTGCAAGGACTTCAGTCCATCTGTCGGCTAGCAAGTCTTGGTCAGCTCTAAGCCGCTGCTTCTTTTTCTTGAGGCTGCTTGCCGTGGCCATAAGCCTGCGTTTGAAACGCTCCTGTTCAGCAGGATCCTCAGGCACGACAAATTAAATGCTGTCGCCGAGGCTTGCCTCATCTTCGGAGGGAGGTATATAATTATCGTCCTCCACCTCCTCTGCCGCCGCTCTATCATGAGGGCTGGCTTCTCCCTCCTCTGTGCCGAATCCTGCTGGAGGGGGTTGTCTTCGGCACTGTCCGGGGTGTTATTATCTCCCGTGCCGGAATTGCCGTTTTTACTGTGGCGGGATTTAGAGCGACGCCGCTGATGTCGGCGCTTGGGTTGTTTCTTGGAGGGGTCATCCTTCGCCGTTCCATCGCCGTTCCCATCTTTTGGGATGTCCACCATGTATATGTCGTATGACGAGGTGGCATTCCAGTGCCCTGTAGGCGCTGGTTCTTGGTCGTCTCCGGCATCGTCGTCCATACCGTCGATGTCTTGGTCGAAGTCGAGCATGTCGGTTAAATCATCGACAGTGGCTACAAAATGGGTGGTGGGTGGGCGTTGAATTTCTTAAATCGTCCGCATCCCAACCTTCCTGACCGTAGTCCGGCCAGGGCTCTCCTGATAAAGAGAGAGACTTTAGTGAATTTAGGATGTCGCCAAAGGGCGAGTGCTGAAAGATGTCCGCGGCAGTGAACTCCATGACCGGCGCCCAATCGAATTCGACTGGCAGGGGCGCCGAGGGTTCGGAGTCCGGAGAGGAGTCCGTCACCTTGGAGTCACGGTCTTCGCAAAGGACAGGGATGGAGTTCGGCTCAATCGCTGTTGAGATCGTAGCCCCCTAGGCGGTGTCCAACCACTCGTCCTCGATCGGGGGAGTCGGCTCCGAGCTAAGGGTCGAAGCGGACGCCGGTGCGGCCTCCAGGGCACTGTTCGGCGGCAGAGCTAGATTGTGCCCATCGAGACAGTGCGGCGTGCTTGGCTGTGGTTCGAATCCGTCGAAGATCAAATCTCCACGGACATCGGCCGTATAGTTCAGGCTTCCAAATCTGACCTGATGGCCAGGGGCATAGCTTTCAATCTACTCCAGATAGCCTAGCGAATTGGCCCGCAGTGCAAAGCCGCCGAATACGAAGATCTGTCCGGGAAGAAAAGTCTCACCCTGGACTGCACCGTTGCTGATGATTGAAGGAGCCATCGGGCCTATAGGTGACGACCCAGAGGAACTCTCAATGAAAGCACCAATGTCGGTGTCAAAACCGGCGGATCTCGGGTAGGGGGTCCCGAACTGTGCGTCTAGGCGGATGGTAACAGGAGACAAGGGACACGATGTTTTTACGCAGGTTCGGGCCCTCTCGATGGAGGTAATACCCTACTCCTGCTTGATTAATATTGATGATATGGTTAGTGCAAGAGTAGATCTACCACGAGATCAAGGAGGCTAAACCCTAGAAGCTAGCCTATGGTATGATTGTTGTTCGTCCTACGGACTAAAGCCCTTCGGTTTATATAGACACCGAATAGGGTTAGGGTTACACAGAGTCGGTTACAATGGTAGGAGATCTACATATCCGTATCGCAAAGCTTGCCTTCCACGCCAAGGAAAGTCCCATCCGGACACGGGACGAAGTCTTCAATCTTGTATCTTCATAGTCTAGGAGTCCGGCCAAAGATGATAGTTCGGCTATCCGGACACCTAGTCCAGGACTCCCTCAATACCCATGGGATTTTTATATGCAGTTCTATAGGCCCATAATGCATCATCAAGTTTCTTGGAACAATTCTTTCTAGATCTATTAATAGTCTTTTGCAAAATTAATTTGAGCTCTCTATTACTCAATTATACTTGAGCACTAGACTGTGGGTGATAGGGAGATGCAATTCTATGATTAACATCATATTTAGCAAGCATTTTTTGGAAAGCACCATGAATAAAATGTGAACCACCATCAGTCATTAAATATCTAGGGACTCCAAACCTCGGAAAAATAACTTCCTTAAGCATCTTAATAGAGGTGTTATGATCAGCACTACTTGTTGGAATAACTTATACCCACTTAGTAACGTAATCAACAGCAACTAAAATATGTGTGTATCCATTAGAGGCAGGAAAAGGTCCCATATAATCAGAGCCCCACACATCAAATGGTTCAATAACAAGTGAATAGTTCATGGGCATTTCTTGAAGTCTACTAATGTTACCAATTCTTTGACATTCATCACAAGAAAGGACAAACTTACGGGCATCCTTGAAGAGAGTAGGCCAATAAAAACCGGATTGCAATACCTTATGTGCAGTACTATCTCCAGCGTGGTGTCCTCCATAAGCTTCGGAGTGACACTTGCGTAGGATCTGATCATGTTCATGCTCAGGTACACAACGTCTAATAACACCATCTACTCCTTCTTTATAAAGATGTGGGCCATCCCAGAAGTAATGTCTCAAGTCATAGAAAAACTTTTTCTTTTGCTGGTATGTGAAAATAGGTGGTATAAATTTAGCAACAATGTAATTAGCATAATCAGCATACCACGGAGTACTACGAGAAGCATTTATAACATTTAATTGCTCATCAGGAAAGCTATCATCAATAGGTAGTGGGTCATCAAGAACATTTTCTAACCTAGAAAAGTTGTCTACAACGGGGTTCTCAGCTCCTTTTCTATCAATAATATGCAAATAAAATTCTTGTAGCAGGAGAACCCATCTAATAAGTCTAGGTTTAGCATCTTTCTTTTCCATAAGATATTTAATAGCAGCATGATCCGTGTGAATAGTTACTTTAGAATCAACAATATAAGGTCTGAACTTATCACAAGCAAATACAACTGCTAAGAATTTTTTTCAGTAGTAGCATAATTTCTCTGAGCATTGTCTAGAGTTTTACTAGCATATTGAATAAGATTTAATTTCTTATCAACTCTTTGCCCTAGAACAACACCTACAACATGATCACTAGCATCACACATGATTTCAAAGGGTAAATTCCAATCAGGTGGCTGAACAATAGGTGCAGAGATCAATGCTTTCTTAAGTATTTCAAATGCTTCTACACAATCATCATCAAAAACAAATGGTATATCTTTTTGTAATAAATTAGTCAAAGGCCAAGAAATTTTTGAGAAGTCCTTAATGAACCTCCTATAAAAGCCGGCATGACCAAGGAAACTTCTTATACCTTTGATGTCCTTGGGATATGGCATCTTTTCAATAGCATCAACCTTGGCTTTATCAACCTCAATACTTCTTTCAGAAACTTTATGCCCCAAGATAATACCTTCATTAACCATAAAGTGGCACTTTTCCCAATTCAAGACAAGATTAGTTTCTTCACATCTCTGCAAAACTCGATCAAGGTTGCTCAAGAAATCATCAAAAGAGGATCCATAGACGGAAAAATCGTCCATGAAAACCTCACAAATCTTTTCACAAAAGTCAGATAATATAGCCATCATGCATCTTTGAAAGGTAGCAGGTGCATTACATAAACCAAAAGGCATACGTCTATAAGCAAAAGTAACGAAAGGGCAAGTAAAAGTGGTCTTTGATCGATCATCGGCTGACACAGGTATTTGAGAGAAACCAGAATAACCATCTAGAGAGCAAAAGTGTGTATGTTTGGATAATCTTTCTAGCATTTGATCGATAAAAGGTAAGGGGTAATGATCCTTTTCAGTAGCTTTATTTAATTTGCGGAAATCAATTACTATCCTATAACATGTAGTAATTCTTTGCGGGATCAATTCATCTTTATCATTAGGAACGACAGTAATACCTCCCTTCTTAGGGACACAATGGACAGGACTTACCCACTGACTATCAGCAACGGGATAAATAATACCTTCCTCAAGAAGCTTTACTATTTCCTTTCTTACCACTTCTTTCATCTTAGGATTCAGCCGTCGTTGGTGATCATGAACTGGTTTGACATCTTTCTCCAAATTTATTTTGTGTTGACATAGAGTGGGACTAATGCCCTTAAGATCATCAAGAGTATATCCAATAGCAGCGCGGTGCTTCTTCAGAGTTTTCAATAATCTCTCTTCTTCATGCTCTGAAAGGTTAGCACTAATAATAACAGGATATATCTTTTTCTCATCAAGATAAGCATATTTAAGAGTATCAGGCAACGGTTTAAGCTCAAACACGGGATCACCCTTGGGTGGAGGAGGATCCCCTAGGATTTCAACAGGTAAATTGTGTTTCAGGATGGGTTCCTGTTTAAAGAATACTTCATCTATTTCCCTTCTTTCATTCATAAACATATCATTTTCATGGTCTAGCAAATATTGTTCTAAAGGATCACTAGGAGGTACGGCAATAGAAGCAAGACCAATTATTTCATCCTTACTAGGCAATTCCTCTTCACGGTGTTGTCTACGAAATTTAGAGAAATTAAACTCATGAGACATATCACCCAAGCCAATAGTAACGACATCCTTTTCGCAGTCTATCCTAGCATTAACTGTGTTCAAGAAGTGTCACACCCTGATTTTCATGGCACAACACTTAAGATGATAAATCATGATAAAATGTGGTTTGACAAAAACTTTTGAGTGTTTTGGACTTTGCTTGATTTGATTTTTGTCTGCTGTTTGCAAGTGCTCTAAAAATCAAATAAATCCTCCAACTCTTATACTTCATCCCCTTGCTCCAAACTTCTGCCCGATGACCATACCATGTGTATAGAATAAAGATAGTATTTTCTTACAAAAATAATTTGGCCAAATAGTATTTTCAAAAATAGTTTTCCAAAAACCCCTGAATTGAGATTTGCACTGCAAGTACTTGATTTGGGGTATGAAAAATATTTCAAAGAGTATATTTGAGACCTATTAGATAAAGGAATCCCATAAACCACAAAAATATAATTTTAAAAGTTATTTTACTATTTTATTTAAAAGCTTTTTCTTAAGGCCAGAAATGGTCTTTAATAGGGAAAAATTATTTTATTATTTTAAAAATATTTGACAAAAATTTAGGGAAACTCAGTGGACATATATTTTGTCCATATATATGAGTTTCAACACATGGTAATGTTCAAAATATTGGTCAAATCCCTCAAAAACCCTTTCTGGATATTTCAAGCTTTTGAAATATTTACAAAGGAAATATTCTCCAAATATTCCAAGAAAATTCTAGCATGTCACATATGACATGTTTGATGATCTGGACAAGTATCATGTCATGGAGAATAGTATAACCCCATGAAGGCCCCTCAAAACCATATCTGTCCATTTAGAAGTTTGAGCAACTTTACATTGCCAAACATGTCCAAATGCTCTCAAATCTTGTGTACATGCTCAACTGGTCTAATCATTCATCTAGACCAAATGGCACAAGTTGGAGAACAAGTTAACTTGATCAAAGAGCCCCAAAACCCTCAACGACCGTAATCAAATTTGAACAACTTTGTACTACCAACTTTCTCTCCTTGACCCCAACTTTGGTGAGCATGTTCACATGACCAAATAAGGCCACCACACCAAGTGGTGCATCAAGGAGAAGTGATTTGATCAACTAAATCTACACAAGTCCATTTCTGCTAATTTCTAGGGTTTACAAAAGTTGCATTGGCAACTTTGCCCTAATGAGCTCAAAATGGGAGGAAGGCCCTAATTACATGTGCCATTTCACCCTGTGGAGTCTCATGACAAATGGAAATCGTCTACTTGCCCAAACCACCATCAAACACCTTCTGGCAGAAATTTAAAATGCATGTTTTGGCCATTTCCACTAATCTCCATGAGCTAAGCTTTCTCCCACAACATCATCTGGTCTTCCTCTAACCCCTGCATCTTTCCCTGCCCGAGGAGCCATGATGATGGGGGTGAAAAGCTCTTTTTCCCTCTCTGGACAGCACCATTTCTCTCTCTCTCAACCTCCATCCTCACTCTAGTGGATCCCCAGGGCATCCAATGCCATTTTCACATAGTTTACTACCCCTGCAGCTTCCAGACACAAGTGGGCGCGTGAGGGCCTTGAGGAAAAGCTGGTGCCGGCCATTTGGCGCTCTGGAGCACGCCAAGATGCTCCCGACCGTTGACGCCGCGTCCCCCGACCACCTCGAGCCTCCCCCTCGCGCCAGTCGAGGTGCCTCGATGTCCGCAACACGCCACCGTGCAGGCCCCCTCATCTCTCTTTCTCTCTCACCTCCTGTGGCGCGTGCCCAGAGCCGCCCGGCTCGGCCAATGCCCGGCCTTGCACGCGCGAGCACCAGGACCTCGCCCCGCTCCTCCTCTCTCTTCCTGGCGCCCCACTCAACTCCCACGGACGCCGTAGACAGCCCCTCGCCCTCTCTCCTGGCCTCCCGAGCCATTGCCGCGGCCACCCGTGCTCCACGTTCACGGTGAGCCATGGGCCGGCTACTCAAGGTCGTCCTAGGCCCTCCTCTCTGCTCCATTTACTCTCCCTCTCTCCCGAATACCACCCAGGCCAACCCATCCTTCCTCCCGTGCCCTCCGTCCTTCTCCGATGCCGGAGCCAAGCCGTCGACCTCCGCCAAAATCCGGGCGCCTCAGCCACTCTCTCTCCCACCTAGCCACTCCAGCGCCCTATCATCACCACCACTGACTCACCCCAAGCTCCAGTTCCTCCTCCCCGCGTCTGCCTCGCCGTGCTGAATCTCGCCGTCGGCCTCCTCCGCCATGGACGATGGGGCGCTCACCTCAGACCGCCCCCGCGCCCGTGGAGTACCTCGGAGGATGCGTCACACTCCCCCGAGCACGCCGGTGTGCCGGGCGCCCACGGTGGTGGTCGGTCCCGCCTGGGAGAGCGCCGCACCGCCGGCCTCGCCTCCTGTCTCCCGTCGGGCCGCAAGGAGGTTGAAAGGCGGCAACGGCTGAGGCCAGCGTCAGCGAACCAGTAGGCCCCGCCCGTTTAAGTGGAGGCAACCCGGCGAGATCAGTTTTCCTCGCGTTGGCGTACTCCATGAACCCGCCTCCGGCGTCGCCTCCTCTGCCCGTCGGTAGAGCCAGTGGGCGGCCCCTTTGCTAAATCACGCCCAATCTGCTGGATAAGGGTAAAACCCTTTCGCTTTCCTTTTTCTTTTTCTCAGAATTTCTAAAATCCATAAACAATTCAAATGGACTCCAAATTTGATGATTCAAATTTCTGGTGACTCTATAAATCATGATCTACCTGTTAGTGCAACATGCACATTTTTCCGGAGACCTTTTCTTCACAAATATTTATCAAATCCTATTTTTCCTATTTACATGATGAACTTTAGAAAATCACAGGGAGCTCAAAATTGATCCAAATGCCATGATTCAAATTCCTAGATGCTTCTAAGTTCATAACTTAGTTTATGAACATTTTTGTTAATACTTTCTGTACCACATAAAACAATGTGCCATTTTTTCATATTTGTCAACTTTGCAAATTCATAAGAAATTCATTTGAACTCCAAATCCAGTGAAACCAACTCCTAGATGCTTCTAAAATCATGGTTTGTTTAATGGGTGCCTTTTCTCATTTTCCAAAAATATATTTCTGTACACTCCTGGCAAATCCATAAACCCCTTGATTCCGTCATATCAAAATGTTCAGAGATATCCACTAATCATATTCCAATGAAACCACTCTGGTTATTTTTCATATAACCAGAGGTGTCCTAGAAAAGTCAAATTAATATTTTTAGAGCACTTATATTTTCTGCCTTGTTGTGTTGCTTATTGTGATTGTTTCGACGTTAGTTGACGAAGTAGACGGAGTACTTGGAGAAGGACGAGAAGATCTCAAGACTCTGATGAAACAGGCAAGCAGCCATTTGACAATGTCTATGAAACCTTTTTATGCATGTCATATATCACTTATTATTGTTGCATCGGAATCATGATGAGATGGTAAACCATGTTGGTTGGTTGCCTCTGTTACTTCCTCATTGATACTTGCATTGCGCATGACCCTACCTCCTTATGAGGGTTATGCCGGTGGGAGTAGATAGGATGCTAAAATAGTTGCTACGCAAAAAGGGGCGGCGATATGCCTGGTGATGGAGGCAAATATGTTCCCAAAGACTTTTTGAAAACCCCGTCGGGTGCCACTAATGCCCGAGGGAGATGTTGAGCTAGGTAACCACTTGACAAAGAAGTGGTGTACCGTAGAAGGATATGTGAGTGTGGTTTCAAAAACGGATTGGTTTAAGTTGCGACCGTTATTCCAACCTTACATGCGCAACCACTCTACCCTTGTATGGGAAAGGGCATTATTGATTACCTAGGCCGATACTAGCTTGGAGCCCCCATTACTAGTGACGGGGGAGAGTTGGTGCTCTCTCTCGGGACGGGGTCCTGCCAGGTAGGGCGGCCAAGAACATTTTTATGGGGCACCAGACACACCGTTGGTACCCCGTGCCAGTGGTATGTGATGAATATGGGAGCGAGGCTCCACAATTTTAAGTGGTGAAATGTTGGGCACGGGGGTTACTACCAATCGAGTGGAGTCCATGTTAGTGTCGTCTAGAGAAAAGTAGTGATCGGGTGCTTACCCCGGGTACTTGAGGTATCATGGTCGTGGATGACACGGAAGTTCCCCGGATCTTGTGGGTAAAGTGTGCAACCTCTGCAGAGTGTAAAACTATTCGAATAGCCGTGTCCACGGTCAAGGACAGTTCGGTAACCGCTCTTGGGCTACGTCCATATGTTTACTAAACCTGGTGAGTATGTATGGATGAGTGGAGAGAACTACATGGGTCAAGTCCAAGGACTTGACATGATTGAGTTGGGTTGGTGCCCACTCCATTTATGTTGATATCTATAACTTATCCTCAGGGATTACTTGAATCCTCTTGATGCATGCTATGCAAGTTGTTGAACATGTCATTGCACTCAAAACTAGCTTTCTGCAAAAATTTACCTATATAATGCATTGTTGAATCTTGAACCAAAACATGGGTTGCTTAAGTAGTACATTCAAAGTACTCATTGGCTTACCACTGGTTATTTTATTGGCCGGGCATGAAAGAACAGGATGTGATGAAGGACACGTTGGTGACGAACATGCGAGCTAGGACGTTTCCCGGTCGTAATGCCCGTAGGGTTAAGGCGTATGGCATGGGTCCAAGTTATCGATTTAAGATTTTCACGCAATGTTATACTCAAGACTTGACCATAATGGTCCTACTTGTGCAATACGGTATGTATGGATGTAAGCCTCTTGTTATTCAGCTTCTGTGTGTTCAGTGAGCATTGATCTCTGGGATCACTGTACACGTGCATTCGGTGATCACGACTTATGAGTCGGGGTCCCCACAAGAAGGGTCTACCAAATATAATGGGACAAAAGCTATCTTGTGGGGAACCAAGAACAAGAAAATCAGCAGGATATTTAGTTTTCTCGCACAAGACTTCAACATCCCTAACAATTACCATTGGTGAAATAGTATCTCTATTGGCAAGTTTAATTGTGACATCAATATCTTCTAACTCAGTAGGTGCAATATCATGCTTAATTTCTTTGTATAAGTCAATAGGTATTGCACTAGAACTAGCACCCATATCACACAAGCCATGATAACAATGATCTCCTATTTTAACAGAATTAACAGGCATGCCTACCACAGGTCTATGTCTATCTTTAGCACAAGGTTTGGCAATTCTAGCAGTTTCATCATGGAAATGAATAACATGCCCATCAATATTGTCAAACAAGAGATATTTAACAATAGCAATATTGGGATCATCTTTAATTTGCTCAGGAGGTGTATAAGTTCTAATATTGCTTTTACGGACCACAGTTGAAGCTTTAGCATGATCCTTTATCCTAACAGGAAAAGGTGGTTTCTCAACATAAGTAGTAGGAACAATAGGATCATTATAAGTGATAGTCTTTTCTTCAACTTTAATAGGTCCAGCTACTTTTACTTCTATGGGAGGATGATATTTAAACCACTTCTCCTTAGGGAGATCAACATAAGTAGCAAAAGATTCACAGAAAGAAGCTACTATCTCAGAGTCAAGTCCATATTTAGTGCTAAACTTACGGAAAACATCGGTATCCATAAAATATTTAACACAATCAAACTTAGGTGTCATACCTGACTCCTTACCTTCGTCGAGATACCAATCTTCAGAGTTGCGTTTAATTCTTTCCAATAAATCCCATTTGAATTCAATAGTTTTCATCGTGAAAGAGCCAGCACAAGAAGTATCGAGCATGGTGCGATTGTTATCAGAAAGCCGAGCATAAAAACTTTGAATAATTATTTCTCTTGGGAGCTCATGATTGGGGCATGAATATAACATTGATTTAAGCCTCCCCCAAGATTGAGCAATGCTTTCTCCTTCGTGAGGCCAAAAACTATATATATAATTGCGATCACGATGAACAAGATGCATAGGATAAAAGTTCCGATGAAATTCCAATTTCAATCGTTTGTAGTTCCATGACCCCATATCATCACATAGCCTATACCATGTCAATGTATCTCCCTTCAAAGATAAAGGGAAGACCTTCTTCTTAATAACATCACCGGGTATACCTGCAAGCTTAAATAATCCACAAACTTCATCCACATAGATTAGGTGCTCATTAGGATGCTTTGTTCCGTCTCCTGCAAAAGGATTAGCTAGCAGTTTTTCTAACATACCTGAAGGAATTTCAAGGTAAACATGTTCATCTTCAGTAGGCTCAGTAGGTTGAGGAGCAACTCTTTGCTCTACTGGTCGGGGTGAAGATACCCCGAACAAGCCCCTCAGAGGATTACTTTCCATAGTAACAAGTGACAATAAATTTCAGCAGACTATATAAATTTTTTCCTTACCAAATTCCACCTACCAAAGGCGCTTCACTCCCCGGCAACAGCGCCAGAAAAGAGTCTTGATGACCCACAAGTATAGGGGATCTATCGTAGTCCTTTCGATAAGTAAGAGTGTCGAACCCAACGAGGAGCAGAAGGAAATGATAAGTGGTTTTCAGCAAGGTATTCTCTGCAAGCACTGAAATTATAGGTAACAGATAGTTTTGTGATAGGATAATTTGTAACGAGCAACAAGTATCAAAAGTAAAAAAAAAGTGCAGCAAGGTGGCCCAATCCTTTTTGTAGCAAAGGACAAGCCTAGACAAACTCTTATATAGAGAAAAGCGCTCCCGGGGACACATGGGAATTATCGTCAAGCTAGTTTTCATCACGTTCATAAGATTTGCGTTCGGTACTTTGATAATTTGATATGTGGGTGCACCGGTGCTTGGGTGCTGTCCTTACTTGGACAAGCATCCCACTTATGATTAACCCCTCTTGCAAGCATCCGCAACTACAAAAGAAGTATTAAGGTAAACCTAACCATAGCATGAAACATGTGGATCCAAATCAGCCCCTTACGAAGCAACGCATAAACTAGGGTTTAAGCTTCTGTCACTCTAGCAACCCATCATCTACTTATTACTTCCCAATGCCTTCCTCTAGGACCAAACAATGGTGAAGTGTCATGTAGTCGACGTTCACATAACACCACTAGAGGAGAGACAACATACATCTCATCAAAATATCGAACGGATACCAAATTCACATGACTACTAATAGCAAGACTTCTCCCATGTCCTCAGGGACAAACGTAACTACTCACAAAGCACATTCATGTTCATAATCAGAGGGGTATTAATATGCATAAAGGATCTGAACATATGATCTTCCACCAAATAAACCAACTAGCATCAACTACAAGGAGTAATCAACACTATTAGCAACCTCACGTGTACCAATCCCAGACTTGGAGACAAGAATTGGATACAAGAGATGAACTAGGGTTTGAGAGGAGATGGTGTTGGTGAAGATGTTGATGGAGATTGCCCTCTCCCGATGAGAGGAGCGTTGGTGATGATGATGGCGATGATTTCCCCCTCCCGGAGGGAAGTGTCCCTGGTAGAACAGCTCTGCCGGAGCCCTAGATTGGTTCAGCCTCGTGGTGGTGGAGTCTCGTCCCAAAAGCTTGCTTATGATTTTTCTTCGGACGAAAGACTTCATATAGCAGAAGATGGGCACCGGAGGGCCAACAGGGGGCCCATGAGGCAGGGGGCGCCCAGCGGTAGGGCGCACCCCACCCTCGTGGATGTGTGGAGGCCCCCGACGTGGATTCTTCTTCCGATTTTTTATTATTTCCAAAATAACTTTTACGGAGTTTGAGACTTTTGAGTTGTGCGTAATAGGTATCTAATATTTGCTCCTTTTACAGCCCGAATTCCATTGTTATTCTCCTCCTTATGTAAACCTTGTAAAATAAGAGAGAATAGGCATAAGTATTGTGACATAATGTGTAATAACAGCCCATAATGCAATAAATATCGATATAAAAGCATGATGCAAAATGGACGTATCATGTAGGCAAGTGTGCTCAACGTAACGAGGTTTGGCATTCTCTGGCGCAACAATGAATGGCGTGCTGATCACCACAAGCGTCTAAACCTAAATGACAAAAGCTTCGGAGAAGCTGAATTTGTTTTTGAAACATCAAGTTGCAAGAGACTAATAAAATTATTTTCCCATTAGTGACTTGTTAGGGCGATGAATTTTAGTTTGTACGATAATGCTGCATCCACCTAAAGTAATGAAAGTTCTCATGTAAACTTCCTAACAATTCCCTCTTTGTATGTGCAGAATTACTCCTAGCATTTGTAATCTCAATTTGAAACTTGTAATATTACAAAAATCCAGCACGAGGTACTATGTTACGATAAATTTTCGCATGCATACGTGCAACAACAATATACTACCCATTACTCGAGTACAATATTTATTATTACTCGTGGCAATGCATGAGAAATTTTTTCGAACACGGCTAGTTGTAAGCAGGCTAGCTCTACAGGCATGGTGATAGTGACTGCACATGGTGAGCCTGACTTTGGTATGGAGAACACGCCGCCTACACCAAGGTGTCATCTCTGGCGTAGGGTCTTGTCACTTCACTGTCAGGAGCAGCACGTAATAATTTAACCAACGCGTAGTACATCACTACTACATTTGTACTTTGGTTATACTAATAGTACAAGCACCACCGTCTGGATTTAGTAGTAGTACCACCTCCATCTGGATTTAGTATTTGACTAGCAATATCTAGTAATGCATGCACAAGAAATATACTACTCCCTCTATAAATAAATACATGGAGAATTGCTTTATTAGGTTTTGAATGTAGCTACCGATGATATTATACACTCTCCCTTGCGGTCGATGGCTCAAATCTGAAATCTCATCAATCAGACTACTATTGTACTCCCTCCGTACTAGTGCATTAGTCGCGTTACGAAATCCAAATAATCCCAAAACTTTTAGGTGCAGTGCATTAACTACCCACCTCGTTCCCTGTTTTTTGCCACGAAAAAAGAAATCAGCCAATAGGAGACATGGGGTGTGTATGTATTAATTGACTTGAGACTACTTAGTACAACATGTAGTGCTCAATTCGCTGCATGCAATGACATTAATTACAAAATAAACATCAAGTTCTCTCGTATTTCCCCAACTTGGTCTCGGTAAGATCACTATAGTGCACCGGTATAGAGGGAGTAAGGGACGAAGAGTAGATGGCCAACACACACGTGAATGCAACACAGTCTGCACTTCTCATATAAAGGCTTCCCACCAGTCAGTCCATCTATGAAATCCTACGCACCTACGCTCCCTACAAGAGTGATCACTCCAATCACAAGATCAGTTGACCAGAAGCTAGACCCATGGAGGTGATGAGCGCGAGCATGAGCCAGTTGGGCCAGATGGTCCACAACGTTGGCACGCGACCCTTCACCAAGGAACGTCTCCATGTCGTTCTTGAGGCCACCAGAGCACGAGGCCTCTTGGACGACAACTTCATCTCCTTGTTCGACGAGGCCCACGTTGGCTTCCTCAACAAGTTCACCTTCGTGAAGAAGCTCGTGGACGACCTTGACATACTCCTCCAGCCTACGTGCCCAGGCTCTGGGATGCCGGCCACCCTCAATGGCCTCAATGGTGACAACCTCTTTGACGCACTGGTGGCCCTTCGACTGCCCACTGTCGCGCCGGAGAATGTCCACCTTGAGGTCACGCTCGCTGCACAGCGACTGGGTCAGCAAGATACCGCCGACATAATCACCCATGTCGATGAGCAAATCGTCCACAAGGACTACTACATGCCAGATGAGGATGATAGGACGCTGGCCTTCTTCGACCGCATGGCAACCTTGGAGGGCATTGTTCAGAAGCACGTTGAGCTCGCTGCCAAGGCTGCTGCTTCCTCACCCGTCGGTTGGTGACCCGGCGCACTAGGGCGAGAGGATGTTGTTGATGGATCCGTATGCATCTTTATTTTTGTGTCAATTCCATGTATACTATAATTTACTTACCTTTTGCATCAACTTCATAACCTATGTACGTACCATGCATGAACCGCACCACAACCAAACTTCTTATATATTAATATTGATATGTAATGGGAATGTTTAGGTCCCATACAAGAAATGGGAATGGATTTCAAACTTCTGGGCATGGTAGTTTAATTTGCGAAGGCGCACAGATAAACAACCAAAAGAAAGTCATTTTGGAACAAAGAGCTGCCACTTACAATCGGAAACAGAAGTTGTATTGAAACCGTGGGCCTTCTACTAACCATTTAAGTGTTGCCACGCGTCCCTCTATTAATTGGCTACTAGGAGGAGCCGTGCAATGGTAATACCTCCATACTAGTTTATTGTTCCGCTTAGTGTTTTGTGCCGTGTTCACATCGCACCCCCGCACGGTTGGTCTGGCATGCCGCTTAAGGGGCAAATGCGTGCTGTCCCGCATCTTCACTTATAAGTGGGACCGCAATTGAGCAAACCGACTATCGCCAAACCCCCACCCCGCCTGCTGAGCGATGGTTGAGTTAGAGAAACGAGGAGGGAGAAGAGATAGTTGTAGCATGGACTCCAAGAAATATGGTGTCAGATGGGAGTAGTGATGGTGGTGTGTGTCGTACTCCTGGTCGTGAATGCTTGTTCCAGCCCATTCCACTCTAATATATATCAACGATTCGAGGTGTTGGTTACCAACGAACACATTAACATATGGCCCACCTCACACTATGGCCAAAATTCCTGGAGTCTGTGCTAGGCTAAAAAGTGTTCCTTGCGAGGTTGGATGGCTGGTCTCAAGTTTAAAACTTGTTGTATTACGTATACTAGACATAGATAGAGATGGTGCAACAGTTTTCAAAGTTTGAATCCAAACATCAGAATGCAATTTCTATTGTTGATTGGACTCATCCGACGACCTAGGATCATGGGATTTGCAGCTACATTAAAAAAACACGCCCACCGCGGGAAGCATGTGAAGCTAATATAACTAGTACGAGTAGGAGTATGCTATTGTTGATTGGACTCATCCGATAACCTATTGCAATGCACGTACAATTATCTATTCGGGATTTTTTTGCCTCGTCGCATCACCCACACTAAGAGGTGAATCGAAAGCCATTCATAAATTTAGTAAGTTTATCACATGTATATCATTTAGTATTACATAATATAACAGGCAATGCACGCACAGCGAAAACGAGGATACATTATAAATACTGAAGTTTTTCTGACACAACAAATAACAATGCAATGAAATAAACTTCAGGTCAACCAATCCTTGGCATTGGAAACGCTTTCTTTGAACCATAAGTGATTCTCTCGGCAAGGCCGACTATTGTCAATATCGAGACCAACGCAAGACTCATTATCCAGGCTGAAGTGACTTATATTAGGACGGATATTGTGACAGCCAGGATAGTGAACTATAGCAATGTCTGAGGTATAGATACAGTTGCTTCTCATAAATGGTAGTAACGTTGTGCCAACAACAGCTGGATGGCCTTTCACCATCATTGGATAGTTTTGTCCAAGGAAGAGCGAGTATCTCCAAGACTATCAATACTGAACCAGGCAGAAGGTGCTTGCCCTAGCACACTAGTATCCCTCCCGAATATCCTCCAACGGATGTTGGAATAGGTTCGGAGAGTGCAACCATGGGAGACAACACCTGCTTCCTGAGTAACATCAACAGTGCCCTATATGCAGACAAGAAGAGGTGATCCATCGGATCAGTTGCTAGGTGCCACTGAGTATGTAGGTCCTACTCGTTTTCATGCTTGTGATCATCACCATCGTCAGCTCCCCCTTGGTTATTAAAATTTCCAAGTATTGGTGGGGGAATGTTTACAGACCTTGGAAAACACAAGAAGGTTAATTAGTGTACGGGGATACTAAGCTCCCATGCATGGTGAATGAAACAATCATAATTACAGTGGAAGACAAATGTATCAAAGCAACAAGGATCCCATGCGAAAACAATGCCACGAGTGGTTGAAACAAACACAAGACGCTCATATTGAATTGCATCACATTACTCATCCGTGTACAGAAACTGATTTTTGAGCAATATCTATGGAGGCATGGAAGTAAGGGCGGCAACAAGCTTGTCGAAGATAGCGCCAACATAATAGTTCATATAATCCCAGAGCGATTGGGAACTTACCAAATTGCTATCTTCTGTAGACGATAGTCACCATGATCGTACTTGAACGTACGTAGATCATCTATATGCTCAACCTCATAGTGGTCTGAGATGAGCGATTGGGAACTTACCAAATTGCTATCTTCTGTAGACGATAGTCACCATGATCGTACTTGAACGTATGTAGATCATCTATGTGCTCAACCTCATAGTGGTCTGAGATTTTTGGAAGTGGAACCCGGTGACAAGTGTACACATTCACAACTTCCCCCTCGCAGTTGTACCCAATATAAACAACCCAACCTCCATTTGCGCCTGCCGAGGCCTTACCCTCAAGCGATGGCATCTTAACATCACACGTAGCATTATCAAGCGGCATCAACTTGCACAAGGCGAGGCTTCCATCATCGCCGCACCAGCGAGCAACGTCATGGCGAAGAAGATAGGGGAGATCAAACCGCTCTTGAACCCTTGGGTTCTTTGTAATGATGTTATTTGTTGAGTCGAGAATGGTCTTGAATAAACCTGCCATGCTAGCCGTTGTGATGACGTCGCACCGATCAATGAGTTCCTCCACCACGTCATCTTTTATATCGGGGCAAGAATAACGGGGTCGTTTCCTGCATGGTCTCTCCATCGAGAACACGAACTATGGAAGATGGAAGAGTCAAGGCAAATGGAGGGAGGAAGAGCGTGGGACAATAGTTCCAAATTGAGAGTGAAAGGCGAAGATGTGGTGGACGGTTGCCATGGTATAGGAAGAGGCTAGTGGGGAGCGAACGGTCGCTACGGTATAGCAAGAGGTGCCCCGGCCTACATAGACATCCGTTCAGAAATTATACAAAAGGACTCGCCATCGTCTCACTGACATGTTGAAACGAGACCACATGTCATCAAAACATAGTGTGTCATTTCTCGTCCAAAATGCTATCTGGCCGCGTTGGCCCGAAGTGCCGCATTATTTCTTGACTTTATTTTTTTAATGGCGTGCCATTCAATTTTGAAGCACAACTAATTGGTACTGCATGCAGAGAAACAATAAACTAATAAAGTATATAGGTTGGAGCTTCAGCGCTTGCTTGCTAAGGGCTGCCCACTTGCTTCTGACACTATCGCCCTCGACCCAGATCTAAAAAAGATGGCAGTGGCCCCTCTCTCTCCCTCCTCACCGGTGGTAATAGATCCGCCAAGATCTCGTCCGCCAGGGAAGCAAAGGACATGCATTATTGATGCACTCGTCATCGCCAAGCGAGGTCACACACTAATGACAAGGCCGTCCTCTCAGACCTAGTGCCAGCGTGGGATGGCCTCCGTCCTCAAGCTCGCTGTCGTAGTGTGTGTGGAGGATGATGACCATGAGCGAAACCACTTCACGCCGACCCTTGGGTATTCTACCTCTTTTCGAACCATACCATTGTTCTATTGCCCCATCTGCCACGACGCTGCATGTGGAGCTTTTTCCACTCCCCCATCTACCAAATTTACTATCCTCGGCTCTGCTTGTGACGCAGACAAAATCCTTAATTTTCCCTATTAAAGGAAACCCTACTTTATGCAGACTAATCCATGTCTGGGTTGAATAAGGAAAGAAAGGGAGAAAGTATTGTCGAAGAGACTGGGTATCGAACCTACATCTTAGTTGAAAAGGGGAAAATTAGTAGCTAAGGAACGAGTCTCTTGTCTCTTGGTTGAAAAGGGGTAGAAAGGCATGAAATTCAATAGAGAATGACCAAGTCGATCAGTTTGTTGTCCTCACATACGAAAAAGGTGGCTAAAGAGAACAAAAATCAGACAAAATTCACTTATGATGCATGGATGTCTGTTGCTCTCGGCAACCATCCCTCCCTCACCACTCTATGCGTCCGTGGAGGTACATCGTACTAGTGGGCCCACTATCCGAATGGGCCTACCCATGCTATTATTGCCACTTTTTAGTATAACGCCACCGGTAAAATCAAGCAATGCTATGGCTAAAGTGATGCCAAATTTAGAATGTCGGCGTTAGTCTAATGCCATCGATAATTTTAAGCAATGCCATTTAACGTCACCGGATTATTTTAGGGTTAGCTGTTGATTGTGGATGTATTAAGAGTTTTTAGCTAAGGCATTCTAATTTTGATGCACAGCCAGTATACCAACGATGAAACTTGTTACTACCTTCATTGTTGCACTTTTAACGCTTATAGATTACATATCTCACTTCATGATGTTATGATAAGTCAATTTTTTGTACAATGTCACCAAAATGCCAAGGTGGTGATGGCATTTTATTTTAGTTAAACTGCACAAAAAATTATGAAGAGAAGATGAAAGGTCAGGAGTGGGCACCTCCTCCTCCTCCTTTTGTTTTCTTGATTCGTTTGATCATGTTTTTATGTTTTATAGATTATCAAGATTGGGATAGAACCTTTTCAAGTCCCCTTGAGTTCGAAATGATATTTACCTTGAAGGTACATGGTTTGCAAAACATTTATACTGTCATTAGTTAATAATGCTAGTTACCTTCAGACTTTTGTATTTTGTCTATTGCTGTTGCACAGCAAGTATACCAATGCTGAAACTTGTTACCTTTAGATTTTGTATAGTTAATTCTTATAGAAATATTCCAGTGCTAGCTTATGGAAATATGTTTAGTAAAACCATTGTACTATCCCCTGTAATAAAAAAAACTACTCTATAGTTACACTAGCCATTGGATTAGTGTATATTTCTACTATTCGGATGGTGTTGCATAGGTGCATTAGTGTATGGACATATATAAGGTGTGGCAAGCTTTCCCAGATATGTGCTAAAGAAAAGTACTACCTATTTTTCTAAATACTAGACATTTGGGTAGTTTAAATTAAACTGCGAAAACGTTTTATATTAAGGAACAGAGGGTGTAGAGTTCATTCAAATTATGCCGGCAAAGCTGCTCACACCTTCGTTAAAGCTAATGTTAATTATGTTATCGGAGGAGGTCTACATGTTTATCTATATTTCCGGTCGATTACATACCTGACATCATGATGTAATGGTAAGTCATTTTTTTGTACAGTGTCACAGAATTTTCAAGGCGGTGATGGCATTTTATTTTAGTTGAACTACACAAAAAATCTTAAAAGAAGAGGAAAGGTCATGAATGGTTCAACCTTTCAAAAACTACTATGTATGCCCTCCTAACATTGGTCGTTGTTGCCTTATTTATTCCTTCAAACAAGTGGTTGGAAACAGTCTTGCTACCTTTTCCCATTAAGAATTTCGAATGCTTATATTTGTGAGTCTATGATTCAACTAGTGCCACTTTTATAGTAATCACACTTTCAATACCTGTGCAAAGATGGATGCTCGATTTATTGGAACTACACAATAAGTCTAAATGGTTCAACATTATGAGCATTTTTTCTTCCAAACAGTTATATCCAATTGGTGGCACTATGAGCTTTTCATTACCAAGGTACATTGTTTGCTACTATCTTGCTACTGTTTTTGTACTATCATTAGATAGTAATATTAGTGGTTTGCATGTAAATTTATTGGCATGGTGGACCTACATTAGTGCTGCATGACATGATTCAATCATTAGATGCTCAATTTCGGTTGTGTGTATTTCACCTCTTCCATCATTGCAAACATGGATATCCTTGATCTGATGAAGAATAGGTGCTATATTTCTGCTCTGTACCAGCAAATCAGTTCAGTACCAAATTGTCCAGTGCAAACCATGAAATATGCTACACGGAAATGACTAGCAGAGGCGGGTTTAAACCGCAAATACAAGGTGGGGTATATGTTAACTAGCTAGTTGATATTCGTGCAAACAGATGTGACCATTGCTATTTGGCGAACAAACAAAGTGACCTCATTTTTTATCGAACTGCACAAGAGAAGATTATAGTCACTGCATGCAGTGCCATTTGAAAATAGACACAGAAAGATTGGATAGTCACTTCATGGACAGCACAAAAGTAGTATTGTACTATTTATTGGCCAACACTAGGTGCTTCATTTCTTTGTTATAATTATCCAATGGGCATCATTTTGCCAAAGTTAATGTTGTATTCTGAAAATAGTCTCTCCTTGTGATCGACAGATGACCAGCTCATATTTCAGTGGATGTTCCTCCATCATGTGTCGTTCACTCTCATGGTTCCATCTTTTGGTGAAACCACTTACGTTTGCAAGTGGAAATGTAGACTACACAATCAAATTTGTATTTCACTCTATACTTAATGTTGGCCCAGAGAAGAAATCATGTTAGTAGCAAGAACAGATGTTTTTTCTTGATCTTTCCTTTAGGAGCTACATATTATATATGATTTGTGAATCATTGAGATGCATTAACATGTTGATCTTATGTATGGGAATCGTACTAGTTGGTTGTGAATTTGGGCTATTAATGAGAAATATTACAAAGCCAGACCTGTGAGTCTCATGTGAACATTTCGAACGGATCGGCTCTTACTACTGTGCACACCATGATCCTTATTTCTGTGTGCTCGGTGTTTACAAGTTACTAGCACTTCCTTATTTCTGTCCGCTTAGTGTTTACAAGTTACTAATAGATCACTAGCTAGCCTACTAATACACTCCTAGCAGTTTTAGTTGCGATGCAAGATCCAAAGGTGGCAGTTTTTTGAATAAAAATGCCTACCTCTAAAGAAACTGACATGTTGTTCTGAAGAAAATGCCATGCAAATCTGAAGAAACTGCCAGCAAAAATGTTCGCAAATGCCTTATCTCCAAGTGAACATTCATCAGCTATTATGATCCTACATGTACACTATCCGACCGACTCAATCCTGTGCAAATAACCAGCAGATCACGCACGTACCTCAACTGGATGAATCGAGTGCACTCGTTTGACCGTCATGCCGATGTGCGACCCAGCATGGATGGGACGCACCACTGATGGGACGGGACGACACAGTCATAATTTTAGTTTTTCTAGTTTTCCATGGCAAGTTGGCGCGCTAAGCCATGCATGATTATGCATTGAATTCTGATGACCGCGATGACCGTCGCGTTTCTCGTGACACGCTGGTTCACCTACCTTCTGCCTATAATTACGGGTTCCCTGCATTCTCCAGTGTCACCATCACCCAACTCGCCCTATCCTCATAAGACCCCACCGGCCCGACGTCGCTCGCTACTTGACGTCTCTCTTGCCACGTCCATCATGCACCCGCCCCTCCGCAATAGGCAAGGCCAGAGGCGGTTTCCGAAGTACGGGCTCCGCAGATCCTGGATAGATTCAAACTCTAGGGTGTGTGCGAAGAACTCAACCTCCCTAGTCTGCCAACTCATCGATCCCACGGCCTAGCTCGATGAACTGGAAGGAAACGGGACACAACAGTTTACCCAGGTTTGGGCCACCTTGCAGTGTAAAACCCTACTCCTGCTTTCTGGTGGATTAGCCTCGAGGTGGGCTGAGGATGAACTAGTACAGTGGAAGAACAACCTCATGAGGCGTGTTCTTGCGTGAGCTGGTGGATGTGAGGATGGATTGGATCCAATCTGGGGTCCATCTCTACGATGGTGGCTAGGCTCTATTTATGGTGGCCTAAGTCCTCTTCCCAAATGAAGGCGGGAAGGGGTCCCACAACCGCCAAATTTGAAGGGAGACAACTGGTACATCTTATCCTGACAAAAGGTGGTCTTCGCCTGCAAAGCTTCAGGTTGTGACGCTGTGGTGGGCTCGGCGATGACCTCCGTCCTGCCGTCCTGGCAGTCTTGGTCTTGTAGCATGGAAATGGAAACCTTTGGTTCATTCCTCGGGACTCTGCGCCTGCGCTTTCCTCCATAGAACCAAAGAGGAAACCTGCTGCTCTGTGCCCGCTCGCGCCTGCTTGGCCTCGGTCGTCATGGCAGGCGTCATCTGAACCTCATGAGGTGAGGGCTTGCATAGAAATCTCCACGCCTCGGGAGCTAGCCTGAGGAGGCCGCTCCTCCTGGAGGTCTTGAAGTCGTCCGCCTCGCGAGGCTTGGCCCCTCACGATGGTCTTGTGTTGTTGGTGCTGAAGATGGGCCATACTAGGCCATAGATGGAGCCACGCGATGGGCCGCAAGCAGGCAAGTCTGGGTACCTCGGTTCCCAGAACACCGACAGTAGCTCCCAAGCCCAAGGCGCGCTCGGACTTGGCTTCGAGGCAAAGCCAAAGGGCAAGTGCAGAGCGCCGCAGGCCCCAACCACCTGCGGCCTCCATCGACGCACGACGCTGGATGGGACGTGGGCATCTCCGCTTCCCCACACAGCCTCGGCAACCGTCCGACGTGGCGGGAGCCTGCTACATGCAGAAAAACCATCATTACTGGGGATCGTGGAGGCCGGCGGTTGGCCTCCCTCTGGTTATAAATGAGGGGAGGGGCAGAGCCCCCCTGCTCATCTTCGTCTTCTTGCATCTTGCTCCTTTTTCTCTTCCTTCCTTGTCTCTCTGTCTTGCCAAAGCGTCCATGGCGCCACTTCCACCGAAGAAAAGGCTTGGCCACTCCTGTGACACCAGCGAGGGGTAGGCGGTAACGCGGCCTTGGTACAAGCGGCCTCCGCCTGGCTTCCCGATCCTATGTACGCCCGCGTGCTGGGCCCTGGGCAGGGAGCCAGCGCCCAGCGTCGTGCGGTCCCGGGTCGCGCGGGACAAGCCAACGCTGCTCGGCCAGCCAGCCCACGAACTAAAGCCGAAGTCACCTAGCGCAAGTTCGTGGTGTGGGCGGTAATGTCGCCGTGCACGTGGATCCGGTTCCCGAGGTTCTTCAACGAGGAGATACCTCCAAGGGGGGCGCCCAGCTGTGGCTGCAACACGTCCGGTGCTGCAGCCAAGCTACTGAAGAGGAGATCGAGGTCGTCCCTCCGGGCAACATCTTCATGACTCGAGGGTGGGCTGATATCGCCCGCGCCTACTGCCGGTAGGGGCCCTCGCCATCCACTTCGAGTACGACGGAGCCTCCACGCTTTTCTTCAAGGTCTTCAGCAAGGACGGTTTTAACATCCCAAATTTTTCAATTTGGAATGTTATACATAGATCATCATATGCTTATCATATTTTATTGCATTTTGGCTCGATCCTAGAAATTTCACGCAACTCAAGGACCCACGGAAAGAGTTGGAGATTTCGTTATTTTCATATTTGAGTTTTCTCAAATTTTGAGAATAGGATCATTTGATTTTATTTATTTTATCTTCAATTATTTCTATTATCAAAATATGAGAGAGGCAACAAAATGACTTTCCCAAAATAAAGAAATATTGAAGGTTTAATAAAAAAATCAAATAAGATTTTTATTTGGAGTTTATCGCTATTTTATTTGAATTCAGGAAAAATGCGCGTTTTTCAAAATTGCATTTAGGCCCCAAATAAATGTTCATCTTGTCCGTCTTGATTTTAGAAGCCGGGGAAAATTTATGTCGGGATTTTTGGAGTCCGTTTAGTATTTCTTTCATTCGTTTTTCTGCGCGATAATTATTTAAAAAGTCCGAACATCAGGTGGACTGCCAGACTCCGCCTTTGGCCGGGTCCTTATATACCGCGCCCCAGCCCCAGCCCACCGCCGCCCGCGCCCGCCCCCAAACCCTAGCGCGCCGCCGCCGCCGCCACCGCCGTTGACCCGCCGCAGCCGAGGTTGACCCACCGCCGGTATGTTTTAGAAAAACCGTTCGGTTTTTCCGTCGGTTTTCGTCGGTGTTTTTTAGATCCTTTTTTTATTAGATCGATTTTTTCGGTTTAGTTATTTAGCGAGTGTTCACTCGTTCGTTCGTTTTAACGAACGCGTTCATCATTTAGATCCAGATAACGAACGTTCGTTCGTTAGTATGTTCGTCATTTTTCTTTTTCTCGGATTTATTCCGCGATTTTTCTGATCGCGATTTCTGATCCGATTTTCGTTTTAGTATAACTTTTCGCTCGTTTATCGGAATCACGCGATTCAAGCGCCTAGAGTTTCGTCTCCAAACCCTCTTCCCGAATAATCAAATCAAACAAGTTTTTGCCTCTGTTAAATTTGACTTAGGTCCAGATTAGTAAATGAAGCTTGTTTCTTTCGCCGTTTGACTTTCGTTGCTTCGTTCGAATTGATTCTTTTTGCAAACCGGAGTTCTTAAGTTGAACTTTCTGGTTAGATCTTTTATCTAAGTTTTACCTGTGCATTAGATGGGTACTCATTGTATGCATGTTTGTTTGCGACAGAGTACCCGAAGTGCGCCGCTTGCTACTTTGAATCTCTAGGTTTCACGGATCATCAGCAAGGCAAGTAACACTTTGATCATATCCCTTTTCATACCCAGTTTTTATGCATTAGATCGATCCTCAAACAATTGCATGATTAGGATCTAATTAAATTGTGGGTTTTGGGAAAGTAGATGAGGTAGTACCTATTACCTGTTTTATTATCAAACCCTTGGGAGTTACTTCTACGTTTGCTTATTATGGCATGCTATGCTAGTAGACGTGGATTGGGTGAGTGTATCCATGACATATGTGAGATTGTTAATTAATGGTTTATTTAAGGTGGCAACTTTAATACACATCTGGGTGGATTGAGGTACCTGGGTATTCTAGGATTGCCTGTTTCTTTTTGGACTGCCACCCAGGCTCAAAGGGATCATGAGATTATTCATGCTAGAAACTTTCATATGCAACCACAAGCTACTATGGGCTCTAGCATAGTTGAGTCGTGCGAACTCTTACAGTAGTAGACTAGCAGATGTAGAGGGATGTAGGTGTAACTTTCTACCCGTTCTTAAGGTGCTAGCGCTTCTGAAAGACTATGTATCGGTCATCCGTTTCTCAAACACCTTGTATGCGAGAATCCCAATGGAGGAGATCGAGTCTTGTGGGGAAAAGTGCGCAAACCTCTGCAGAGTGTATCAAACTAATCATGGTTAGCCGTGTCCCCGGTTATGGACATCTTGAGTATCTAGTACTTGGATATCATGTGAATCTCATCATGTTACTTTAATTAATATTGTTGGGTTTTAATGATGATGCTTAATTGGGATTGAGAATGTTGTCAACTATTCTCAATGTTTAACAACCACCATGATAGTTAAATAAATTTATTCCTTTGTAGTAGGGAAAAATTGGCTTTACGCAAAACTGTAACCATAGAGCTTTCCACCAGCCATATATGCATGTAGTATAGGATTACTCTTTCATATTACTCTCTATGTGTTACATTGCCAGCATATTACATGTGCTGACCCGTTTTCAGGCTGCAACGTTCATGTTGCAGACTTTTCGCATTTACAGTAAGGTGCCTTAGGTCGTGGTTCTATACTCAGTGATACCGTTGGAGTTGATGGACTCGCTTATCTTCCAATCCTTCCGCTGTTATCACTATTAGCTGGCCTTAAGCCATATTTATTGTAGTTAGTTCTCTTCTGAGACATTCGATGTAATAAGTGTGTGATTGCTACTCTGTTATAAATCCTTCGAGTACTGTGCGTGTCAGCATTACTGATCCAGGGATGACACTGATGCACAAAGATCAGACTGTTTGATGTCTGGTCGCTACAACGGTCGATTCTTGGAGTGCTCCTTCGGAACAGGCGGCCCGCACGACATGGCCAGGGGCACTAAACTTGTCGTTGGCATTGCTAGCAGCTCCTCCAGCAGCAGCAGCGACTCCCCAGAATCCAGAGGTTCTCCAGAGTCCAGCGATGATGAAATTTACGTGCCGCCGAGCTCTCGCTGTTCCGGAGCGGAGCAGCGGCATCCGCTCGGCGTCGTCGATGACGCCCTACGGCCGGGCCTCTTTTAGGTCTTCTTCTTTTGTTTTCCCTGCGCGAAAACGTGACATGCCCCGTGGGGCATGTAAGAAACTACAATACTTTGCTTTAACGTTATTATCCCCAATTTAGTGTCGTGATTGCGTATCTCGCTTCGGCACGGTGCTCCATTTCGTTCTCAAGGTAGCTTAGTGCTCTACGCCGACAGGACCCAGTCCCGAGGCTGGCTTTAGCCGTTGCTGGTGTGCCAGGTCGTGATGCCGTGGTCAAGGCTAGGAGGTGAGAGGCCCGAGGTCGGGTAAGAGCCCCTAAGACACAATGCTAAGGTGGTCCCCTTTGGCATGCAAGCGACTCCCTGAAGGCTGAAAAGGAAAGCAGCGTTACCCAATCTAGATCGTGAGAGTCGTAATACCGGGTTGTGAGCTTCACGCTAGTAGATATGGGGTGACTTATCTTGGCGAGCTCGTGGCGATTCCCTTGCATGACGCCTGACCGTGCCTTGGTGGTGGTGCTCCTAGGTGAAGCCCACACCGATTCCTCCCTTTCACGCTCATCTAGATGCTCTATGTCCTCAGGTCTCGGCCCTCGAGCGAGGCTCAGCCGCTGCTGGTATGCCAGGCCGCGATGTCGTTGTCAAGGCTAGGGGTGAGGGCTCGAGAGCCAGTAGGTGATCCTGAGGCGCGATGCTCAGGAGCTCCCCCTTTAACGTGCAAGCGAATTGTGTAAAAAGGGAGTAGCTGGCGAGGCCGCTCGTAGTCTGGCTCTAGAGGTTCCTGCGAGCTGGTCCGAGGAGAACATAACACATAACTGCGTTCGCTGTCCCGCCGCTAATCTTTTCACGAGAGATGAAGGCACTGAGGATCTGGTGAGGTGACATGTGCGGGGCAGGATGCGAGCCAGAGCTCGATCTCTCAGATTTATCAGCATTGCAGGGACAGACCCGAGCACAATCGCCGTGCCAGCATGTGTAGCCCCCGTCGTGGGATGAGCAAGTGGCGGGATAGCAACACGCGGAGGCCCTGAAGGGCGACAGAGCATCAAACAGTCAGGTGATAATCATAAGGCAGCTCATGGATAGATAAATCCAGTTCTGATAGGTGCAAAGAACGATACATGCCGTAGGGACGGACCCATATGGCTTGGGGATAATGCAACCCGAGGGGCGCTAACCAACAAACAAACCAAAAATGTCACCCGCACCATTCTTTGAAGAACTATTTAAGTAGCTGAAGACATGTGCTGCAGAAGTCGCTCCTTACGGGTCACCCAGGTCCAGAACCTTGCGAGGCTCTAGAGGCCCGGGGGGCTCGCGAGGATCAGTTGCCGCCTCCGACGGGATCGCCTGGTGCCTGGCCTCATGAGCTGCCAAGACGCCCTACACGTGGCACTGGTGCGTGGTGGCCCTGTTCAGCAAACCGAAAGGCATGCAAATGTAGCTGTGAAGGGGACCCTCGCACCGGCCGACGTGGGACGGCCGGAAGAGCTCCTAAGACGTGACTCTTTTGAGCCCTGGGATGTTAACGCAGATGCACAGCTCACTGCCCTCTTCAGGGGCAGCAGCTGCACTGGGGGTGGGCGACGCCTCTCGCCACGCATGGCTTGCGCTTCCTGCAGCACCTTGATCGCCTTGATGATGAACTCCTGAGCTCCTGGCACCTCGCGCCTTGTGCCCTCCTCGCTGAAGCGCGATTTGAAGCCCGCCTCCACATGGTGCCCGAGCGCCTCCCTCGTGACGTTGGCCAGGCCTGAGGCCCTCTAGAGGAGAGCCCCCGAGCCCAGCCTGAGAGGGGCGCTGGGCGCGCCTTCCTATGCGAAATGGGATGGAGCCCTGTTAGTTCACCCAGGTCCTAAGGCAGGGCAACCGGCCGCCCTATCCTCCTGAGGTCCTTGGTGGAGCAGCTACTTCTTCTTGGGGACGGCCTCAGGAGGATAGACAGCGCCCTCATCATCCGGGTTCTCGACCGCCGCAGCCTGGTAGGCGCGCTCGAGGGAGCACACTATGTCCTTCTCGTCATAGGCTGTCAGCGTTTGGGACTGGGGGTGCCCAAACTTGCCTGCCTGCGGTCCAATGCGTGGCTCCACCAGCGGCCTGGTACGGCCCAGCTTCAATAGCGACAACCCAAGACCCTCGCGAGGGGCCAAGCCTCGCGAGGCGGACAACACCAAGACCCCCCTGGGGGTGGCATCACTAGGCTGGCTCCCGAGTAGCGGAGATATCTATGCAAGGGACACCTCGCGAGGTTCGTGTGATGTGAGCAATGATGACCAAGGCCAGGAGGGCGCAAACGGGCGCGGTGTACCAGTTTCCTCTTAGGTGCTAAAGAGGCAAGCGCATGCGAGGAGTCCTGAGGCATCAGGCAAAGGTTTCCATATCGGTGCAACAAGACCAAGACCAGCAGGACGGTTGGACAAAGGTCATCGCGGAGCCCACAACAGCATCACCACCAGAGCCTTTGGCAGGCGAGGACCACCTTTTGTCAGGATAGCTTGTACTAGTTGTCCCCCTTCAAACTTGGCAGTTGTGGAATCCCTTCCCGCCTAACATTTGGGGAGAGGACCAGGGCCTCTATAAATAGCACTAACCACCACCATAGGAAGGGGACGGATCTGGGATTGGAACCATTCCACCCTCACACACACCAGCTCATCGAGCCCAAGAACACCTCACCTCCTGAGGTTGTTCGTCCACTGTACTAGTTCATCCTCAGCCCCTCGAGGCAATCCACCACCACACTGGAGTAGGGTATTACACCGCGAGGTGGTCCGAACCAGTATAAACCTCTGTGTCTCTTGTTCTTTGGGTTCATCGAGCTAGGCCGTGGGATCATTGAGCAAGTGAGCTAGGGAGAGAGAGTTCTTCGTGCACACCCAGAGTTCGAACCTCACAAGGGTTTGCCAAAACCCGCAATCCGACATTTGGCGCGCCAGGTAGGGGTGCGCTGAAGCCCTTCCTCCGTCGATCCACGCTCCACCGCTCCGCCAGTTTCATGGCTGATGCTTGTCGATCCTGCGCTAAGTGCCAGGCCGCTCTCAGTGCTCGCGTCACCCAGACGACGCCCGTCAGCGGCCTCCCCATCACTCTCCATCACCTGCTGCCAACGCCTCCACTGGCCCGGCGGGGAACAAGCAGCAGGCTTTGTCGTTGCACCCTTCCGTGCGGCGGGCCTGACGCACCGCCACCCCGCCGCTGACTCCAGTCGGCTCGTCGTCCCACGCTCGTCGCGCCCCCACGGACATGTAGGCCGCCATGCTCATGGCGCGCGAAGCTCCCCGCTAAGCACGCTTCCATCGACGACCTTTCACGGAAGACCGGCTGGATCAGCATCACCGAAGCCAGGCCGCTACCGAGGCTCTCCCACACCGTCCCTCTCGCTGCCTCGCCCACCTCCCTTTGCGGGTGACGTAGCCCATGGAGTGCCTCCACCGCCTCCAAATCAAGACGTCGCCCTCGCACTAAGACGCGCGGCCCCGCGGCACGACCCACCGTGCAGGGCGCCCGCGCGTGAAGAAGGAAGCTGCCAAGAAATCCCGCGGCCGCAGGAAGACGCTCCTGCACGCCGAGCACCACCACGCCAAGATCGTGTGCCGCCCGTGGTGGCGGCGCGTGTGTACCAAGACCAGGCTCCACCTCCATGGCGGGCTCCGGTGACTACTGCAGGCTGCCGTGTCTTCACTCCCGAGCTGCGCAGCGTCGTCTAGCCCGGCAAGTTAAAGCCCGACCTGCCTCCGCACTACGACGGCACCCCTGATCCTACTGAGTTCCTGCACCTCTACGAGCTGAGCATCGAGGCGGCCAGCGGCGACAAGAAAGTCATGGCAAACTGGTTTCCCATGGCCCTCAAGGATGGCGTGCGCTCGTGGCTCCTGAACTTGCCCACGAGATCAATCTCCTCCTGGGGCGAGATGCGCGAGCATTTCGCCGCCAACTTTCAAGGCACTCGCGACCGCCCACCTACCGCTGGTGACCTGCGGCGCATCAAGCAACAGCCAGGAGAGACCCTGCAGAAGTACATCCAGCGCTTCAACAGCGTTCGCCTCAAGATCCCCAAGGTAACGGACAAGGCCATCATCTCAGCGTTTTCTGATGGTGTCTGCGACGTCAAGATGAAGGAGGAGCTCGCCATCCACGAGGACCTGTGCACGGCTCTGGAAATGTTCAACATGGCAACCAAGTGCGCGAGAGCTGAGGAGGGGCGCCTCTCCCTCCTCAAGCTTCCAGCTGCCGACCCAGAAGACAAGAAGGCCAAGACCAAGGATGTGAAGCGCAAGGGAGCGACTGTGCTCGTGGCTGAGCCAGAGATGAAGCGTGGCCGCGACCACCCGTAGTCATCCAAGGGCAGTCGTCTGTTTTGCACCTTCCGCAACGTAGAAGCCACAACACCAACGACTGTAAGGAGCTCAGGCCATCCATGATGGGCGCTTTGGTCGACGCCCCGAGCGCAATGACTGGGGCTACAGCCGCGACGGAGGCAGAAGTGGAGGACGCTGGGATGACCGTGGCCCGCGCCAGGAGTAGCGCGATCGACCTCGTGAGTACCGCTGGCAGGACCAGCCTCGTGAGGGCGCCTGGAGAGATGAGCCTCGTGAGGACCGTCTGCAGGGCAAGGCCGGACTCCCACCGCTACCATCACCACCGAGGAGGAACGACGACCATCACCAGGACAAGGGGGCTGGGGGCTTCCAGGAGCCTCGCGTCATCGCTTGCATCTTGGGTGGTGCTCAGACCCCTGCCTCCCAACGCATCTTCAAGCAGTTTGCTCGCGAGGTGAACGCGGCCCTCCCCAGGCTCGAGGCCACGCGCCCGCTCAGGTGGTCCAAGTGCACCATCACCTTCAGCTCATCCGACCAACTCAAGTGCGCGGCAACTGCCGGCGCACTCCCGATGCTCTGCTCGCCCATCATCAGCAATGTCCAAGTCACCAAGACCCTCATCAACGGCGGCGCAGGGCTCAATGTCCTGTCCGTCGAGATGTTCGACCGCCTCCATGTGCCATATGATCAACTACAGCCTAGCAAGCCCTTCTCATGAGTGACCGACCGCTCCACCACCCCGATCGGGCGGATCCGCCTCCCTGTCACCTTCGGCAAACGAGACAACTACCGCACCGAGCTCATCGACTTCGACGTCACCCACATCCGCCTGCTATACAATGCCATCCCCGGGTACCCAGCCCTTGCCAAGTTCATGTCAGTGACTCATCATGGTTACAACATCCTCAAGATGCAAGGAAGCTGTGGTGTAACGCCCACGATGCGGCTATATCTCCCACGTGTCGAGGCACGACATAGAGGCATAACCGCATTGTGGTTTTGTCGCAAGAAGGGTCATCTTCACACAATCCCATGTAATGAAAAAGAAAGGGATAAATAGAGTTGGCTTACAATCGCCACGTCACACAATGAACATATAATAAATACATCATTCAGAGTACACACATAATCCGACTACAGACAAATCCAAAAGAAAAGAAGATAACCTCAAATGCTAGATCCCCGATCGTCCCAACTGGGCACCACTACTGATCATCCGGAAAAGACACGTAGTAACAGCCAAGGTCCTCGTAGAACTCCCACTTAAGTTCGGTACCATCACCTGCACTGGTATCATCGGCACCTGCAGCTGTTTTGGTAGTATCTGTGAGTCATGGGGACTCAGCAATCTCAAAACCCGCGAGATCAAGACTACCTAAGCTTATGGGTAGGATGTGGTAATGAGGTGGATTTGCATCAAGCACTAAGCAAATATGGTGGCAAACATACGAATACAAGAGTAAGATGAGAAACTACGCAACGATGTGAAACTAGAAGTGATCAACACCATCGCGGCTACACACGCGGTTGATGCATTTTAATTAAGTCGAGTGTCAAATTCTCTACAACCGGATATTAACAAATTCCCATCTGCCACATAGCCGTGGGCACGGCTCTCGAAAGTTTATACCCTGCAGGGGTGTCCCAACTTAGCTCATCACAAACTCTCACGATCAACGAAGGATATTCCTTCTCCCGAAAAGACCCGGTCAGTCTCAGAATCCCGGTTACAAGACATTTCGACAATGGTAAAACAAGACCAGCAAGACTGCTTGATGTGCTGACAAATCTCGTTCTTAGGGCACACCGGATGGGAAAGACTTCGAGTTGGCTGAGACCCTGGTTGCCCAGGGGGCGCCGGACATCGCCCCGGTTGGACCAGCACTCAGAGGAACACAGGCCCAGGGGTTTAAATAAAGATGACCCTCGGGTTTGAAACTCCCTAGAGAAAAAGGTTAGGGGGTTGTTAGGCAAATGTTGAAACCAAGGTTGGGCCTTGCTAGAGGATTTTTATCCAAAGCGAACTGTCAAGGGGGTCCTATAACCCCAACCGCGTAAGGAGCGCAACATCAGGGAACAAAACACCGGTATGACGGAAACTAGGGCGGCAAGAGTGGACTAAAACACCAGGCATAAGGCCGAGCCTCCCACCCTTTACCAAGTATATAGATGCATTAATTAAAATAAGAGATATTGTTATATCCCACCATATCCATGTTCCAACATGGAACAACCTGCAAGGCATCTTCAACTAGCAACGCTATAAGAGGGGCTGAGCAAAAGCGGTAACTTAGCCAAACAACGATTTGCTAGGAAGGTGGGTTAGAGGCTTGACATGGCAATATGGGAGGCATGATAAACAAGTGGTAGGTAGCGCGACATAGTGATAGAACGAACAACTAGCAAGCAAAGATAGAAGTGATATCAAGGGTAATGGTCATCTTGCCTGCAAAGTTCTCAGAGTTGTCGAAAGCTTGCTCCTCGTTAGCGTACTCAACAAGTTCCTCGTTCACAAACTCGTCTCCCAGCTCTACCCAAAGCAAGAACACAAGCAATGGAACAACAATCAATCACGGTGGAATGCACAAGCAACATGATTCAAGACATGGCATGGAATGCAAGATATGATGTGCAATGCATATGGGTACTCCGGAAAGGGAAGGATGAGCAAGGCATCAACTTGGCAAACCAAGTATGCTGCTGGAAAGATGGGGTGATTTCGGTCTAAATCGATATAAGGATCACCGGAAACGGATGCACGGTATGCAAATGACAAGCAAAAAAGAACGATGAAAATGTGCGCTTAACAGCATCATAGCACTCCAAATGCATCATGAAACTATGCTACAGCACTCAAACATAGCAACAAAGCACACGACAATGAAGTAAAGGTGAATCTCTACAAATCATGAACACTGAGCTCCTGCTAGAAATCATTAGAACAATCCTAAAATAGCATGACAAAAATGCAAATGGTATCAGCTTCACAAACTTGGAAGAAAATACTAAACAGGGCACAAGCAACATCAGGAAGCAATGTTTAGAGCTAGCAAACAACATGCTACAGGAAACATCATGGAAAACAAAGGCATGACATGCTGGTACTAAAGGAATAGAACAAAACTCCCTTACTGAACTTTACCAAAATATGCACAGAAGATATGGTAGCACCAATGAAAACATAGCAAGTTATATGATCAGTTTCAGACTTCGAAGAAAAACATGACATGGCAGAAACAGATTCATGATAGCTACTTTGCAAGCTCATGCCACCCACCACAAAGCATTTCATGGCATCACAAGGTAACCAAGAGCAAGTAGACATATTCCTGAAGCTAAACATGGCAAGATCAAGTTGATAGGGTGCATGGATCACTAGCAAAACACATGGCAAAACTGAATCTCATGTTAACAATCTGTCAGGAACACTATTTAGCAGAAGTAGAGCATGGTAATGACAAGCTAGATTACTTCATAATTGCACCAAAGCCATGAATGGATATAGAAATACCACCTCTTCAAAACACTCTTACTAAACTACCTCAAAATATAAATGGATCTACTGGTAGCAACAAGTTTACATAGCATCAAAATGTAACAGGAAAAGGACAACATCACATAGCCTACTTTGCATGCTTGTGCTAGTCACCATAGAGCTAAAAATACAAGGCTTGCACCTATGTAAAGATGGCATGATGGAGCTCATAAAACACGTAGACATCATGCTCATAGGATGCACACACAAAATGCAATTAAAATGACAAATCATCAGGTTATAATAAATTCCAGCAAACAACATCATATAGCACTTTTGCAAGGAGGATTACGGAATCAATATGGACAGTAACATGCATGAAAATGATACCAGCATGAAGTGCATCACGAGCCGAACATTTTGATATATCATATGCGCAAAACAGATTTATGAGCATGGAGATATGGCATGATGAACGGGGCAACAAAATGTTGCAGATTTCGGGACTTGGAGAAAACGAGGGGGTCAACCTTCAGATCTAGGGTTCGGCGCGGAGAACGAGGATCGCCGGGATCTCGCCGGAGATGGAGGGAGAGGTGGCCGGAGCTCGGGGTAGCGGATCCGGGGCCGGGCGGCGAGGAAGGAGACGACGACGGGCGGCGGAGAGGCGGCGGGGCCGGGCGGCGAGGTCCCGCGGGGAGGTGGCGGCGAGCTTGGACGGGGTCGGCGGCGAGCTTCGGTGGAGGCGGGCGGCGGCACGAGGAGCGGCGACAGGAAGGCGGCGGCGGCGTTGGGTAGCTTCAGCGCCCGTGGAGGGCAGCGGTCGGGCCCGGCCGGGCCGTCATGATGGCGTGTGCGGTTGGGTGCGGCGGCGGTGATGCTGACGTGGCGGCGTGCTATTCGACCGGGCGACGTGTCCGGCGGACACGTCCGGCGGCGGGGAATTTTTCCGGCGGCGCGAGGGAGGTGGACTAGGGTTTCATTCGCAATTTCGGGGGAGAGGGACATATATATAGGTAGAGTGAGCTAGGAGAGTCCAAATGAGGTGCAGTTTTCGCCCACACGATCGTAATCCAATGACGGAGGGCATGGAGGGGTTTACATGGGTTAGTGGGCTGTTTTGGAGGGGTGTTGGGCTGCAAGGAGAGATGGGCTTTTGCGGTTACCCGGTTAACCGTTGGGGCCTCAAACGACCTCCAAATGGAACGAAATTTTACAGGCGGCCTACTGGTGATGTACCAAGGCCACTCAACAAATCTCGACCCATTCCGAGAACATTTTTCTCTCGCTCACGAAATGAGATTTGAGGGGTGGAACGGTTGCATGTGGGAGTGTCGGATTGCTAAACGGACAAGGGGGGAAATGACCGGATGCATGAGACAAACACGAATGCAAAAGAGATGCACATGATGACATGAGATGAGATGCATGACATGAAAAAAAATGCAAAACGAAAGAGAAAAACCCAACCACGAAGGAAATATCATATCACATAACCGGAAATGGCAAGAGTTGGAGTTACAAATATGGGAAGTTACATCCGGGGCGTTACATGTGGTGTCATCACGGTCTCCTGCAAAGAAAAAGACGCGGTGTGCTCCCTCGAGCACGCTTACCAAGCTGCAGCAGCTGAAGACCCAGACAATGAAGGTGCCGTTTACCCTCCTGAGGCTGTCCCCAAGAAGAAGAAGCAGTTGCTCTGCCAAGGGCCTCAGGAGAGCGGTGTCTCCAGCGGCACCACCTCAGGATCTACGCCCATGGACGGGGCGCCTCCCTCCCTCTCATAGGAAGACACGCCCGGCGCCCTCCTCAGGCTGGGCTCGAGGGCTCTCTTCATGGGCCTCGAGCTAGCCAATGTCATGAGGGAGGCGCTCGGGCACCACGTGGAGGCATGCTTCACTGCACGCTTCCCTCAAGAGGGCACGAGATGTGGAGTGCCTGGTGCTCAGGAGATCATCACCAAGGCGACCGAGGAGCTTCAACAAGCAAGAGCCATGCGCGGCAACCGCCGCTCACCACCTGGCACAGCGCTCCTGCGTCACAGCAAGGACGACGAGCTCGGCGTCTGTCGACATCCCGTGACTCAGCAGGCGGCATCTCGGGGCGCTTTTGTCCTTCTCGCGTTGGTCGATGGCGGGACCCCGATTCCAAGTCACATCGATCTGGCGGTAACACCTCATATCACTTTGCGGCCTCACGCACGGTATTCCCAGGTGTCGCCTTACCATGGCCCGGGACCGTTTGCGCCTTTTGGCTCACGTATATGATAGTGTCACTAGCATCCATATGACGAAGAACCGGGCCGACATGGCTGGTCGTGAACCCAAAGCGGCACTAACCCATGGGGACGAGCATACATGGATCACATCGAGCATGTCGGTCATCAACGTGTGAATCCGGGCTGTAGCACTGGCTAACAGGACTCCGGGAACCCGGGTAGCAGAGCTAGGCAGACTCCAGATGTCACCGCGTGACATTTCCCGAAGGGCAGAACCAGGAACAAAGTGAAACACATGCGGCCGATCAAGTGTCCGGAAGCGGTAGTCTTTGGGCTAGCGGGACTCCGGTGAATCGGGTCATGGCGGACTACTCTGGCTCAAGAAGCACTAGACTACATTTCCCCATAAGAGAGGCTGCCAAGGATAAACAACTAGATTGTCGGATCCCACACATACCAAGCATTTCAATCATACACACAATATGCTCGATATGTGTAAATACAACATGGCATCACAACATAACTCTATGACTCAAGTATTTATCCATTAGGCTCCGAGGAGCGAGATATTACAAACATGGGTCTCATGACCCAACACTCAGAGCATACAAGTCAAAGCACAAGCGGCAGCTTAACATGTTTGAGTACAGACATCTACAAATGAAAAAGGCTTGGAAGTCTGACTATCTACCAGATCCTGCCGAGGGCACAAGATCGTAGCTGAGGTAACAAGCTAAACGTCGAAGTCCACGCGGAACTACTAGCGAGACTGGCATCTCTCTGCAAAACATAAAATAAGAAAACGTGAGTACAAATGTACTCAGCAAGACTTACATTAGAACTAACTACATATGCATCATTATCAACAAAGGGGGTGGTGGAGTTTGACTGCAGCAAGCCAGCTTTGACTCGGTGGCTATCCTGAACTACGTCTGCAAGTAACTCTTTTGAGGTGGCGCACACGAGTCCACATATTCACCATATCAATACACCACTATGGATCCGCTCCTGTCTCCCTACGAGAACGCCATCCATAGCACTCGAACTTATCTTGCGCATTTTAGAGTATCCACTTTCTCTTGTCTATGAACTGGTATAGGCAACCCAGAAGTCCTTTACCGTGGACACGGCTATTCGAATAGATCATATTAACCCTGCAGGGGTGTACTTCTTCACACACGCTCTCGCCACTTACCACCATGTACACGTCGTGTATCTCGGCAACCTTCAAGCGGAAGCCTGGCGAGGGAGTCGGCCACGACCTGACTAACCACACAAGTCTCTAGTGCAAGTTTATCGCCTATTCGGGTTCCATCCGCAAGGAGATCCGGCCGGGGTGTCGCTCACGGCCCCAAACGATGTGTGCAGGGTTCCCGAGACACCAAACGGGCGCTCGGTACATCGGGCCACGGTGTATCTACCGCATCATAGCCCACCCCTAGGGTCAGCGCTTCATACGGCCTCCAACACATATCCTACAAACACGGAAACTAGTTGCAACTCACGGATAGAGATCGAGGCGATTAATAAGCCGAGAGGGCGAGTTACGGAACCCAATGTGTGGTAGTAACTGTTTCATGGATCACAAACACAGAACTCAGCTCTGAGGGCGGCTGCAATGAGACAACCCACCATGTACTCCTACATGGCCTCTCACCGCTACCTTTACCAAATCGTGTTCACACACTTAGCTCACATACTGATGGGACATGTTCACACACCTCTGATTCATCCTCGATGAATCGGACACGACTCAACTCTAAGCGATGGCAGGCATGACAAACAAGCATGAATGAGTAGGCACAACAGGGCTCAAACAATTCCTACTCATGCTAGTGGGTTTCATCTATTTACTGTGGAATGACAGGTCATGCAGAGGATAAAGGGGTTCAGCTACCGCCTCAAGTAACAGATAAATCGTTGTTGTCCTAATGTAGTAAAAGAGAGCAGGAGCGAGAGAGTGGGATTGTATCAGAATGAACAAGGGGGTTTTGCTTGCCTGGCACTTCTGAAGATAATATAGTTCTTCATCGGTGTCATCGAACTCATCGTCGGTACATCGTCCACTGAGAGGGGACAAACACCGGCAACACGGAAGGAAACACCATCAATGCAATGCACAATATGATGCATGATCATGACATGGCAATATGATGTGGTTTGAGCTAATACAACTAGCAGCAGGTTAAATGAAGTTGGTTTGAACCCTAGGTTCAAATTCAAACTTCGTATGTGAAATTCAAATGCCATTTAATTGATTTGTGCTAAACAGCAGCTATAAGTTGTTCTAACATGCATGAAAATGGTACATATGGATAGATTGGATTTTTCTGATAATTTTTCATATATAATTTGTTTGATTTGGAGTTACGATTGAATTTCTATGAATTTTTGAAGTTTGCAACATTTTCTGGAATTTCCTGGATAAACTTAAATCCAGAAAATGCTTTACTGCGTCAGCATGACATAGGTGACGTCAACAGGTCAACTGGGTCGGCCAGGTCAAACCTGACCGATGGGGTCCACTGGTCGATGGCTGAAACTGGTTAGTGTCGCTGACATGTGGGCCCAGTCAACAGCCACGTCAGCTTGGTCAAAGCTGACGCGTGGGTCCCGTTGGGTTATAACTAATCTAAGCAGAAATAATACTGGAGTTAATTAGGGCGTGGGACCCATCTGTCATTGGCTCAGGGGGTTGTTTAGTGGGGGATTAGCTGCTAAATGCTCGGCCACGTCAGCTCGCCGGAGTTCAGCCGGCGGCGACCCCAAAACACGGCGGAGGGTTGCCGGAGTGACGCTACGTGCGGTGTTGGGCCAAGCCAAGGACACCAGAGGGTTGCCCTTGATCGCGCGCATCCAGGGGAGGCATGCGGGAGGGCGCGGGATGGCCGGAGCTCGCCGGAACAAGGTCGCGGCGGCGGCCGGCGTTCGGGCTGGCGAGGGGCAGCTGCCTTTCGGCGAGCAAGCAGTGGAGAGGCATCCTCCTGAGGCGTTAAGGCGTGTCGGTGCCCCTGGAAGCGGCGAGAGGCTCGAGCAGCGGGCTCGCCCGGCCATGGCGGACGGCGGCCTCGGGTGACCTCGGGGCTACGGCTAGAGGGCGGGAGCAAGCAGGGGGGCAGAGGGGAAACGCTTAGTAGCTCACCGCGAGCACGATGGGAAGGTCAGTGGGCGCGGGGGAGGTCCGGAGGCGACGAAATCACGGTGGCGATCTCGGTTGCCCGAGGAGGAAGACGACGACGTCGAGGGCGTTGCAGCGCTTCCCTGCTCATGTGGCTCGGTGGGGTTGGCCGGGACGGAGTGGCGGATCTCACTGAGAATGTTGGATGGGCGAGGGAGGCGGTGGGCACGGCTATGGCGGCGGCGGCGGCAGCGGCTCGGTAGCGTCGAGAAGAGAGCCAGGGGGGAGAAGCTCGGGGAGAGAGTGGAGGGGTTCCAGTGGGGTCGGGGAGACGACGTGGAGGTCGTCCAGGCTTCCAGGGGCACGGGCGGCAAGCAGGTGGTGGCCAGGGCTGCGTCGGCACTCGCCACGCACCTGTTTGTCCTCCTGGCAGAGGAGGAAGGCGACAGGGGGGCGGCCAGTGGGCTGGCCGCCTGACAGACCCGACCAAGACGGGAGGCTGGGCAGTTGGTGGCGCCAGGTAAGTTGCATAGGTAATTCCCTCTCTCTCCTTTTATTTCTGTTTTCTATTTTACATCTTTGTTTTCTTTTTGGATTTAGTAAAATACTAAACCACTTTATAAAATCCTGAAATAAATTGTGGGCACTGTTGAAATGTTTTTCAACAGCCCTCAACCCTTTTCAGAATTATTTGGGCAATTAAAATATTTATAGTAATTAAATGCCCAAATGCAAATACTTAAAGGATTAATTCAAAAATCTAGAATGGCCTAGAAAAATGTGCACCATTTTTTTGGCAGAGGTTCTGGACCAATTCAAAAATGATGAACTTTTCCAAAGGCATTTTGGGTTCATTGAAAATATTTTGAGGTTGAACCTATTTGGTTTATTCTGGTGCTAGGGTTTAGTCATCCCCACTTCAAAATTTCCTTTGAAAACAAACATGATGCATGGATGCAGATGCCACTAATTACAACCAAATCTGGGGCTGTGACAGTCAGTGTGAGGGTCCACCTCACAGCTATGTTCGCATGCCTTTCGGCTTGCCGAACGCGGCTGTCACCCACCAGCGCCACGTGCAGGGCGTTCTGGCGGCTCAGGAGGCCAGGCATCTGATACCTCTTGAGCACTGTGTTGGTTTTCCCTTGAAGAGGAAAGGGTGATGCAGCAAAGTAGCGTAAGTATTTCCCTCAGTTTTTGAGAACCAAGGTATCAATCCAATAGGAGGCTACGCGCGAGTCCCTCGCAACTACACATAACAAATAAATTCTCACAACCAACACGATAAGGGGTTGTCAATCCCTACACGGTCACTTACGAGAGTGAGATCTGATAGATATGATAAGATAATATTTTTGGTATTTTTATGATAAAGATGCAAAGTAAAATAATAGCAACGGAAATAACTAAGTGTTGGAAGATTAATATGATGGAAAATAGACCTGGGGCCATAGGTTTCACTAGTGGCTTCTCTCAAGAGCATAAGTATTTTACGGTGGGTGAACAAATTACTGTTGAGCAATTGACAGAATTGAGCATAGTTATGAGAGAAGATAATATAGCATGGAGCAATCAAAAATTATAGATATATTGGAGACGTATCAAGCATCCCCAAGCTTAATTCCTGCTCGTCCTCGAGTAGGTAAATGATAAAAACAGAATTTTTGATGTGGAATGCTACTAGGCATAATTTCAATGTAATTCTTCTTAATTGGGGTATGAATATTCAGATTCGAAAGATTCAAGACAAAAGTTTAATATTGACATAAAAATAATAGTACTTCAAGCATACTAACTAAGCAATTATATCTTCTCAAAATAACATGGCCAAAGAAAGTTATCCCTACAAAATCATATAGTCTGGCTATGCTCTATCTTCACCACACAAAGTATTTAAATCATGCACAATCCCGATGACAAGCCAAGCAATTGTTTCATACTTTTTGTGTTCTCAAACTTTTTCAATCTTCACGCAATACATGAGCGTGAGCCATGGACATAGCACTATATGTGGAATAGAATGGTGGTTGTGGAGAAGACAAAAAAAATGAGAAGATAGTCTCACATCAACTAGGCGTATCAACGGGCTATGGAGATGCCCATCAATAGATATCAATGTGAGTGAGTAGGGATTGCCATGCAACGGATGCACTAGAGCTATAAGTATATGAAAGCTCAACAAAATAAACTAAGTGGGTGTGCATCCAACTCGCTTGCTCACGGAGACCTAGGGCATTTTGAGGAATATACAAGCCAAGTTCTATAATGAAAAATTCCCACAAGTATATGAAAGTGATCAAATAAGAGACTCTCTATCATGAACATCATGGTGCTACTTTGAAGCACAAGTGTGGTGAAAGGATGGTAACATTGTCCCTTCTCTCTTTTTCTCTCATAATTTTTTTTATTTGAGCCTTTTCTTCTTCTTTTTTATGGCCTCTTTTTTTCGTCCAGAGTCTCATCCCGACTTGTGGGGGAATCATAGTCTCCATCATCCTTTCCTCACTTGGGACAATGCTCTAAAAATGATGATCATCACACTTTTATTTACTTACAACTTCAGCAATTACAACTCAATACTTAGAACAAAATATGACTCTATGTGAATGCCTTCGGTGGTGTACCGGGATATGCAATGAATCAAGAGTGACATGTATGAAGGAATTATGAATGGTGGCTTTGCCACAAATACGATGTCAACTACATGATCATGCAAAGCAATATGACAATGATGGAGCGTGTCATAATAATCGGAATGGTGGTAATTTGCATGGCAATATATCTCAGAATGGATATGGAAATGCCATGATAGGTAGCTATGGTGGCTGTTTTGAGGAAGGTTTATGGTGGGTGTATGATACCGGTGAAAAGTGCGCGGTATTAGAGAGGCTAGCAATGGTGGAAGGAAGAAAGTGCGTATAATCCATGGACTCAACATTAGTCCTAAAGAACTCATATACTTCTTGCAAAAATCTACAAGTTATCAAAGCAAAGTATTACACGCATGCTCCTAGGGGGATAGATTGGTAGGAAAAGACCATCGCTCGTCCCGACCGCCACTCATAAGGAAGACAATCAATAAATAAATTATGCTCCGACTTCATCACATAACGGTTCACCGTACGTGCATGCTACGGGAATCACAAACTTTAACACCAGTATCTCTCAAATTCACAACTACTCAACTATCATGACTCTAATATCACCATCTTTATATCTCAAAACAATTATCAAGCATCAAACTTTTCTTAGTATTCAACACACTCATAAGAAAGTTTTGACTAATCTTGAATACCTAGCATATTAGGATTATTTAAGCAAATTACCATGCTATGTAAAACTCTCAAAATAATCTAAGTGAAGCATGAGAGATCAATAGTTTCTATAAAACAAATCCACCTCCGTGCTCTAAAAGATATAAGTGAAGTACTAGAGCAAAAACTATATAACTCAAAAGATATAAGTGAAGCACATAGAGTATTCTAATAATTTCCGAATCATGTGTGTCTCTCTCAAAAGGTGTGTACAGCAAAGATGATTATGTTAAACTAAAAAACAAAGACTCAAATCATACAAGACGCTCCAAGCAAAACACATATCATTTGGCGAATAAAAATATAGCTCCAAGTAAAGTTACCGATGGAAGTAGACGAAAGAGGGGATGCCTTCCGGGGCATCCCCAAGCTTTGGCTTTTTGGTGTCCTTAGATTAGCTTGGGGGTGCCACGAGCATCCCCAAGCTTAGGCTCTTGCCACTCCTTGTTCCATAATCCATCAAATCTTTTACCCAAAACTTGAAAGCTTCACAACACAAAACTTAACAGAAAATCTCGTGAGCTCCGTTAGCGAAAGAAAACAGAAGACCACTTCAAGGTACTGTAATGAACTCATTCTTTATTTATATTGGTATTAAACCTACTGTATTCAAACTTATCTATGTTTATAAACTATTTTACTAGCCATAGATTCATCAAAATAAGCAAACAACACACGAAAAACAGAACCTGTCAAAAACAGAACAGTCTGTAGTAATCTGTAACTAACGCAAACTTTTTGAACTCCAAAAAATCAGACAAAATTGGAAGACCTAGACAATTTGTATATTGATCAGCAGCAATTGGAATCCATATTTTATCGTGTTCTTGTGATTTTTAACAATTATTTTCATGAACAGAAAGTTTCTGGAAATTTCTGCAAGATCAAATAACTATCATCCAAGAAGATCCTATAGGTTTAACTTGGCACAAACACTAATTAAAACATAAAAACACATCTAACCAGAGGCTAGAACAAATATTTATTGAATAACAGCAAGGAAAAATATTGGGTTGTCTCCCAACAAGCGCTTTTCTTTAAAGACTTTTAGCTAGGCATTGATAATTTTAATGATGCTCACATGAAAGACAAGAATGGAAGCACAAAGAGAGCATCATAAAACATGTAAAAAACACATATAAGTCTAACATACTTCCTATGCATAGGCATCTTATAGAAAAACAAATTATCATAGCAAGCAAAAACTAGCATATGCAAGGAAGCGGAAAGGAACAATGGCAATCTCAACATAACGAGAGGTAATTTAGTAACATGAAAATTTCTATAACCATATTTTCCTCTCTCATAATAATTACATGTAGGACCATAAGAAAATTCAACAATATAGCTATCACATAACATATTCTCAACACGATCCATATGCATGCGAAGTTGACACTCTTCCAAAATAGTGGGATTATCATTAACTAAAGTCATGATTTCTCCAAGCCCACTTTAATCAAAAATTTCATAAGATTGAATATTATCAATCTTATATTCATCATGGGGCTTAAATAAATTTTCAAGATCATAAGAAGAATCTCCCCAATCATGATTATTGCAACAGGTAGTGGACATAGCAAAACTAGCATCCCCAAGCTTAGGGTTTTGCATTTTATTAGCATATTTTACATCAATAGAATTTATAATAAAATCATTACAATCATGCTTTTTATTCAAAGATCTATCGTGAATCACTTCATAAAGCACTTCATCACAATTTTCAGATTCACGGATTTCAAGCAAAACCTTATAAAGATAATCTAGTGCATCCAAATCACTAGGAATTGGTTCATCATGATTGGATCTCTTAAAAAGATTGGCAAGCGGATGAGGAACCATAGATATTAGCTTCTCTGTTTAGGAATAAATACTCAACTATTTCAACCAAACGAGCAAATGAGCCAAGTAAGACATCAAGGCAAACGAAAAGACGAACGGAAAAAGGGCGAATAAAGCGGCAAGGGTGAAGTGGGGAGAGGAAAAGCGAGAGCCAAAAGGCAAATAATGTAATGCGGGAGATAAGGGTTTGTGATGGGTACTTGGTATGTTGACTTTTGCATAGACCTCCCCGGCAACGGCGCTAGAAATCCTTCTTGCTACCTCTTGAGCACTGCGTTGGTTTTCCCTTGAAGAGGAAAGGTGATGCAGCAAAGTAGCGTAAGTATTTCCCTCAGTTTTTGAGAACCAAGGTATCAATCCAGTAGGAGGCTACGCGCGAGTCCCTCGCACCTACACAAAACAAATAAATCCTCGCAACCAATGCGATAAGGGGTTGTCAATCCCTACGCCGTCACTTACGAGAGTGAAATCTGATAGATATGATAAGATAATATTTTTAGTATTTTTATGATAAATATGCAAAGTAAAATAAAAGCAACAGAAATAACTAAGTGCTGGAAGATTAATATGATGGAAAATAGACCAGGGGCCATAGGTTTCACTAGTGGCTTCTCTCAAGAGCATAAGTATTTTACGGTGAGTGAACAAATTACTGTTGAGCAATTGACAGAATTGAGCATAGTTATGAGAATATCTAGGTATTATCATGTATATAGGCATCACGTCCGAGACAAGTAGACCGACTCACACCTTTGCATCTACTACTATTACTCCACACATCGACCGCTATCCAGCATGCATCTAGAGTATTAAGTTCAAAAGAACGAGTAACGCCTGTAAGCAAGATGACATGATGTAGAGGGATAAATTCATGCAATATGATAAAAACCCCACCTTGTTATCCTTGATGGCAACAATACAATCGTGCCTTGCTGCCCCTCATCCTTTGGGAAAGGACACAACAAGATTGAACCCAAAGCTAAGCACTTCTCCCATTGCAAGAAAGATCAATCTAGTAGGCCAAACCAAAGCGATAATTGAAGAGACTTGCAAAGATAACCAATCATACATAAAAGAATTCAGAAGATTCAAATATTGTTCATAGATAAACTTGATCATAAACCCACAATTCATCGGTCTCAACAAACACACCGCAAAAGAAGATTACATCGAATAGATCTCCACGAGAGAGGGGGATAACATTGTATTGAGATCCAAAAAGAGAGAGGAAGCCATCTAGCTAATAACTATGGACCCGAAGGTCTGAGTTAAACTACTCACACTTCATCGGAGAGGCTATGGTGTTGATGTAGAAGCCCTCCGTGATCGATGCCCCCTCCGTGAACTCGAACAGGCCCCAAGATGGGATCTCGTGGAGTGCGAAGGTTGCGGCGGTGGAATTAGGTTTTTGGCTCCGTGTCGATCGTTTGAAGTGCGTAGGTATATATAGGAGGAAGGAGTACGTCGGTGGAGCAATGTGGGGCCCACGAGGGTGGAGAGCACGCCTGGGGGGGTAGGCGCGCCCCCCTACCTCGTGGCTTCCTCTTTGATTTCTTGACGTAGGGTCCAAGTCCTCTGGATCATGTTCATTCCGGAAATCACGTTCCCGAATGTTTCATTCCGTTTGGACTCTGTTTGATATTCTTTTTCTGCGGAACTCTGAAATAGGAAAAAAAACAGCAATTCTGGGCTGGGCCTCCGGTTAATAGGTTAGTCCCAAAAATAATATAAAAATGAATAATAAAGCCCAATAATGTCCAAAACAGAAGATAATATATCATGGAGCAATCAAAAATTATAGATCCGTTGGAGACGTATCAGCATCACGCAGTCCTGGCAGAGATAGCGATGGTTCTTCAAGAGCTGCCCGGACCCCAGAGCCTCCTGAGGCTCAGGACCCTGGCGACTCGTGAGGAGAAACTTCATCAGCACGCGTCTTCAACCACTTCAACACCTCTCCAGTAACGGTACCAGGTAACTCTTTCTGGTTCATTAGGTTGGGGGCGCCCCTCGGGCAGCATCATCCCCAAGTCGCACGAGACTGTCCCGGTGGCATGTATCATTCTTGCATCTTTAGCTTCCTCTGTTGGCGGCGCCCCACGGGCTGCATCATCCCCAGGCCGCATAGGTCCGTCCCTGTGGCATGTATCATTCTTGCATCTATTTGAACTAGCTTGCCTCCTTGCACGGGTTACCTTATGATTATCACCTGCCTTTTTCGGCACTTCGATGCCATGAACATCGTATGCCCTTGCAAACCCACCCGCGACCGCCTCATGATTAAGCGCTGGCATGGCGTCTGTGCTCGGGTCCGTCCCTGTAGCGTCGCTAAATCCAAGAGGCTGAGCTCTGGCTCATGGGCCAGCTCCAATGTACGTCACCTCCCATGGCCCTAGGTGCCTTGTTCTCGCATAAGCTAATCATGGGCGGACGAGCCAGGGCGCGCGACCCGGTGCCTCATCACCACGGGAGCCGCGCGCCGGTTGTCTTTCTTCAGGATTTTTCGCATGAGAAGACTGGGCACGGCGTCTGTGCTTGTGTCCGTCCCTGCAGCGTCAATAAACCCAACGGCTGAGCTCTGTCTGGCGGGCCGGCCCCGTTCACGTCACCTCCTGGGGTCATTGGTGTTTGTCCTTCTCATGTGATCACCTCAGGAGATTCATTCGACGCATGTTGTCTAACCATCTCGCAGGGACACTGTGACGCCCGGGTAATTAAGCTACAATAATCCCCGCTAATGATGCCACGTCACCTCGGTTACTGTGGATAAACTCGCGTTAGTTCGGAACCTAGTTCGAATTTCAAATTCAAAATCGAGCCAACAATAAAAGTTTTCAAATATTAAAATTTAAATGTTCAGAGTGAACCAAATAATACATAGGTAATTATGGTGGAGAAACCAAACTTTGATAAAAAATTTAAAGGCCCTAAAACAATTAAAACAATAGTGAAAACAATTAAACAAATGCCTATTGAATTTATAAAATGCTAACACTATTTTATTATGGGTTAAGAGTTAATATCGTAGTAGTTTATTGGTAAATACAAATTAGGCACTAGTGGTAATTTTATAAAACTGAAAATAAAAGAAACTACAAATAAAAAGAGACAAGAAAATATAAAAAAAAGGAAAACAGAAAACAAGCAAACAAAAAAAGGGAAAAGAAAACAGGACACCCCCCCCCCCGCTGGGCCAAGTGGCCCAGCTGGCCTCAGCCTCCCGAACGGGCTGGCCCACCCCACGGCCCAGCCAGCGCCTACCTCACCCCCTGGGGCGACCGAACCCTAGCGGTTCCTCCCCACTCGCACCCTGTCCCTCCCCTTCGTCCCACTCTTCCCTCGCGCCCCTCCACTCGGTTCCGATCTGGATCAGGCGACTTCGATCCCATCGTCCACTGTCGCCGCCACGACGAGGGACCACCTCGCCGAGCTTCCCCTCCGGGCTCTGGATCGGCACCCGAGCCGATCCCGTTGCGGCCTTCGCCCTCACTCCGCCGCCCATGAGATCCGCCCGCCTCCTCGTCTCCTCCTCACACATGAGACCTCGCCCGTCGCCCGGCAGACTTCGCCGGAGCTCCCTCGCCCGGCCTCCCTTCGCCACATCGCCGGGGCCCTTCCTCTCCGCACCGTCGTCCTGACCCCTCCACGACCCCAGCGCCTCGTGCCCTCTGACACCGGTGAGGCTCCGGCCTTCCTCCCTCTCTCCTTATTCTTTGTCGCCATGCGTCCCATGCCTGCCTTGATCACAGCAGTAGGGCCTGCCTGCCAGCAGCCCGCTCCGTCCGTGCTGCAGACCCCCTCAGGCCCCGCCGCCTCCTGACTTTCCCGGGCAGAACCCCCCCACCGTGTCGCCCTCCCCCTTGCCATGTTGCTGCTCGGTTGCCGCCGTGGCCGGCGCCCCCCCTTGGTGGCCTCGGGCCTGCAAGTGGGCGCCGCATACTGGCCAGCGCCCGGCGCCCTTAAGCATGGCCGGCGCTCGGGGCCAACAGATTCTGCTTGGTATACCCAACACCAGCGTCTTGCCGTGTCAGTTAAGGCCCTATGGGCCTATGACAAAGGGCCCCACACCCTAAAAGCGAAATTTAAAAAAAACTGAAAATGAAAAGGTTTTTAATAAATTATTAATTAGTTAATTAATTAATTAGTAAATTAATTAAGTTAACTAATCATGCTTAAATAATCTAATTAATTAGTTAATTTAATTAAAACAGAAATTAATTAGCTAAACCCTATTTAAACTAAGCGATTGTATGACATGCGGGACCCACACGTAGTTTGACCCGATCAAGCCACAGCTTATTTCTTGATGTCGACATGATGTCATGCTGACGTCATCTTTCACTATTCTGGATAATGTTGAAATAAATAATTAAATTCCAGAAATTAATAAAATCTTTATAAAATCATATTAAATAAACCTTAGCTCGGATCGAAAAACTTCATACTTGAAAATTGCTCAGAACGACGAGACGAATCCGGATACGCAGCCCGTTCGTCCGCCACACACCCCTAACCTATCGAACTCGCAACTTTCCCCCTCCGGCTCCTCTGCCCGAAAACACGAACCCCGGGGATATTTTCCCGGATGTCTTCCCCCCTTAACCGGTACCACCTCATACCACGTTAGGGCATGCCTAGCATCGTTACTTGTCTTGTCATGCATCGATATGCATCTGTTTACATGGTATTCATTGTTTCTTCCCCCTCTTCTCTCCGGTAGACTACGAGACCGGCCTGCTACTACCCGGTTCGACTCACGGAGTTGGCGACCCCTCTCTCTTGCCGAGCAACCAGGCAAGCCCCCCCTTGATCACGGATATCGCCTATTCTACTCTATCTTGCTTGCATTAGAGTAGTGTAGCATATTCTTGCTACATTATACCTATCCTGACGCATAGCCTGTCCTTGTTACTACTGTTGTTACCTTTACCTGCACTCCTATATGCTTAGTATAGGATGCTAGTATTTTCATCTGTGGCCCTACATTCTTGTCCGTCTGCATGCTATACTATCGGGCCGTGATCACTCGGGAGGTGATCACGGGTATATACTGCTACTTATACATGATACATGTGGAGACTAAAGTCGGGTCGGCTTGTGGAGCACCCATGAGTGATTCACAGATTGGGGCTGAAAGGACCTTTGTCCCGGCGGCCCTCTGGATGGATCTTGGTGGCGGAGCGGCAGGGGCAGGTTGAGACCGCCTAGGAGAGAGGTGGGCTGGCCTGTTCGGCGTTCGCGGATACTTAACACGCTTAACGAGATCTTGGTATTTGATCTGAGTTGGCTCTGAGCCTATACGCACTAACCATCTACGTGGGAGTAGTTATGGGTATCCGGCGTCGTGGTATCGGTAGAAAGCACTTGAGACGTCGTGACGGAGGCCAGCGCCCTTGGGCTGGGCAGCCACTAGGCTAGGTCTACTTCGGCCGCCCTATAACGTCTTGAGTGTGCATTGGGCGATGGGCCCGGACCCACTGTCGCTTAGGTTTAGACCGGCGTCTTTGGCCTCTCTGTTGTGCCTAGGTGGGGCTGCGGCGTGTTGATCTTCCGCGGCGGGCATGACCGAGGAAAGTGTGTCCGGCCAAATGGGATCAAGCGTGTTGGGTAAGTTGGTGCACCCTAGGAAGTTAATCTATTGAATAGCCGTGATCTTGATAACAGGGCGACTTGGAGTTGTACCTTGACCTTATGACAACTAGAACCGGAAACTTAATAAAACACACCCTTCCAAGTGCGGATACAACCGGTGGTCGCTCTCTCTCGGGGATACGAGGAGGGATCGCGGGTAGGATTATTGCTATGTGATGTTACTTGGAGGACTTCAACCTACCCTCTTCTACCATTGCAAGGCGAAGGTGACGAGCGTAGTCTTCGATAAGACTAGCTATCCCCTCTTGTTACGGCATTCTGCGATTCAGTCCACTGATATGGCCCTTTACACATATATCCATGCATATGTAGTGTAGCTCCTTGCTTGCAGTACTTTGGATGAGTACTCACGGTTGCCTTGTTCCCCTTTTCCCCTATCTCTACACGATTGCTGCAAGCAGACGATGGAGCCGAGGGCGACGCCACCGTCGATGGCGACTACTACTGGAGGCGCCTACTACTACGTGCGAGCCCGGCGACGACCGGGAGTAGTATAGTAGGATCCCGAGCGGGAGGCCTGCTCCTCTTTCGTCTGTATCCCGGTTTGTGCTAGCCTTCTTAAGGCAAACTTGTTTAACTTATGTCCGTACTTTCGAGATATTGTTGCTTCCGTGACTTCGTCTATGATCGAGCACTTGTATTCGAGCCCTCGAGGCCCTGGCTTGTATTATGATGCTTGTATGACTTATTTTATTTGTAGAGTTGTGTTGTGATATCTTCCCGTGAGTCCCTGATCTTGATCGTACACATTTGCGTGCATGATTAGTGTACGATTGAACCGGGGGCGTCACAAGTTGGTATTAGAGCCGACTGCCTGTAGGAATCCCCCTTCCACACTCCTTGGCCGAAGTTGAGTCTAGACATTGCAAAAACTTTTACTAACTTGGCTGTGTGCCTTACGGGCCCACGTCGCCATTGGGTGGTATTAGGATCTTTTACTCCTCAATCTTTACTCACGGGACTCGAGCTCTCTTCTATTCGGGTTAAATGATTTTGCTAAAAACAAAACTAACTATAGGTTCTCGCAAGTAGTTTCTCCGGAGAGCCACTTGTTGCCGATGACCGCTTTCTTTGCACTGAAGATTCGAAGATACTCTACGATGTGCTCTCGAGACTATGTGCCATCGCTTATGCCATTCACTTCCATCGATAAATCCCTCCAGATAACTACTTACACCTATCGTTCATATTGTCATCCCCAGTTGCTCTTGTTATTACAAGATGTCCCGGAATACTCTTCGATATTCCGAGAATTCTTTACGCTTACTGCCTGCGGTTCCTTCATCGCATGAATACCCCTACGGATAAATACTGCTTGCCGAGTATCCGTTAAATCAAAGTTGTTCATGTGTTTCACAAAAATACATTCAAATACTACCCGATCTTCCGAAAATCCTGAGCAGCCTATTGCTCTTAAAATTCTTGCTTGCTCGCATTATGGTTAATCCCATAAGTCTCGTAGTCTTATTGACATTCCTTGTCATTATCATTTTGGGTCTATTGACTCAATATGTTTTGCGAATACACGCAATCATCATTGATCCTTATAAATTACCTTTCCTACCGAGCTGCCATTCTTTTAACTGGAATTGGTTCTCGACCAATCCAATTGTCGTTGATTGTACCCCTAAGTCTATTCAGCTTATCCATTCTTGATCAGAGCATTTGCTCCTGATCCCTTGATTTGAAAATCATAATTACTTTGCTAATTAAGCGCTGAACTATTCAGCTGTTCTATAAACCGATGCATTTGCAATCTTTCTTCCTCTGTTTGGGTATTGATACTCATATCAGCCCCATTGTGGATCGCCATATCCACTGTTGGATTATTATCCGACAGTGTCCTTCATGATTAATCACTTTGTGAGTTCTTTCTCCGATGCATAATGCCTTTGGTAAATTGTATCCTTTCCTTTTGTCAACCATGCTCTACTTTCGGGCTTGTGTTATTTACTCTTGAAACTTGTGGTATATGTTTCTAAGAAGCCCCTATGGGTTGAACATATGCCTTCTCTAAACCGTGTGAACCCAAAAGTTTTCACGAATCATACTCTTCTGGTGTTTTGCCAGATATAATTTCAACACTACAACTTCATCGAAAGCGAGAAGTGATTGAAAGGTTATACATTGGAGAAGTGGGAGTCGACCTTGAACTTTGTGTTCATGCCCATGGACACGATGTAGATCTTATCATTAAAGCTTCTCTTAAATTAATTATTCCTTTGGTATAAGTTCATCTTATATCTGGGATCGGCCTTTTGCAATCGTGGTTCCGACCATGTTCTCTTTTAAATACCATTTCTCGTGCAAGTTTAAGCACTTGTCTTGGTGAAGCAATACCCCGATCAACTTCTACTTGATCTGTCATCGAGTATTACCCCCCTGGTATCTCGAGATTATCATGGAACTGCATAACTTTTTATGAGCTCATCTAGTACTACCTTCCCACTGATTCCAATTTTTCACGGGCTCTGAGTTATTAAACACTCAAAGACACCGATAACTGAACCGAGTCCGCTTTTCGGTTCAACAACTCTTCAAGAAGCTTCTATAACTACGAGTTTGTACCCGATCACGCCATTCCTAGCCTGTTTGGCTATATCATAGTCGTGATGATTCTAACTGTGCTACCTGGTCCTTATTCTCGGAGTACCAATTTGCGACGATAGCTAAGCTTACGTCGATTTTCCTCGTCATACCCTTTCACCTTAAACAACAAGCTTGAGTTCGAGTTTGTGTCGTAACTATGGTTCCAATAACCTCTTGCTTCATCATTCCTCTGACTTGATGTCGTCGCTGATTGATTACATCTGCATGAAATCTCTCGACAAATGTGTCGTGATCATCATCAACCTTATGAGCTCTTCCAGGAATTCAATTGAATTCATGATGGGTATTACCATCCTTGCCCCTCGATGGTTCCTGTTCTCATCGACCACTTTATTGCCTTCCGTTCAACACAACTTGTTCGTGTTTTGTGTAAACCTTGAGATCCCTGCTACCCGGCGGTTGATCTTCCTTACCTCGGAAGTATTACCATCTCTTTTGTCAAGAATGTGGCGAGAATTTCACCACCTCTTCAGAATTCTTGATATCATAATACTTCTTGCCATCTTCGTTCATTCCTTGGTCCCCGTATTGTTTTCACCCGGAATACCGACAATTGAGCTATGGCGTGTGAATTCAAAACTTCTAGCAACCCTATTGCTTTGAAGTGAATGGGCGATAGTTCATTCTAAGTCTTTCGATAATTGAATCACCATTCTAACATTGGCCGTGCAACCCAACCCATATTTGGTGCACCGTTCAACCAATGTTTAAGTATGTATGTTTTCCTCGAGCATACAACATTATATCATTTCAATCAACAAGTGTCATCTTCTTGTTCACATTATTGTGGAAATCCATCCGTTTGGAATCCTCGATGAATTGACGCCGAGCCCATCAGCCACCTTCTCATCCCTCCTTGGTTTAATGACGAACTATTGCTTCAAAAAACCGCTCCCATAGTTCATTTCTCGAGAATCTTGCAATGCCATTTCGTCAATTTGTGTTGCACCTTTTCCTCTCGGACCCCCTGAGTCTGAGGTATCATGACACCAATTGGATATGAATCTCGGTCAGATATGATGGTTGGGACAACTTTCCAAGAGTTATGATGTTGATCCTTTGATGACCCGGTAACATGATGTCATGCCTAGCACCCCCTCCCATTTGGAGGACCTATCATTATAGATTCCTTTTCACAAGGTTATCCATTCACCCATGAGGAAATTGTAAGACTTATTAGACAAGTTATTCCTAATGGATCCTTCGTGTTTCAGTCTGATCTTCACATGAAGACCATGTCAATGCTATCTCGAAGCATGTCAATGGTACTCCGATTTTCAACAGAACATTTGAAGCACGATGCTAAATTTTATTTATCATTTATCCTAACACCGTTGTATGGGTAATATCGTGAAATTCCTCCCCTTACCTTAATGGTCTTCTACTTTCTATCTTGTCATGGATATCATGCCCCGCTTGTCCTTGGGAAGGATATACCCCTGAAATATGTGTTTAAACACATTTTTCCTTTCCATTAATTTGTTTAAACTGATAATCGAATTTTCCTTCCATTGGTTGGTTTAACGTTGCCTGTGATCTATATGATCTGAGCAGTGATATTCTCCTGCTTATGTAAACACCTCGGTGTACAAATCTGTTAGTAAGACCCTGTTACTATTGTTGATGACATTCCGGTAACCACTGATGGACGAGAACCTTGCCTATTGGTCCGCCTCGATGCAACGAGCAGGAAAATGGTTCTCTTCGTCCCTCGCCCTTGGTACCAACGTTGTTGCCGACATAACTGACATGGTACTCTCTGACTTGCCTTGCTATCATGACCGTGAAAGATGTCACTGCTCCTACAAAAAAATAACCACATGGTGGGCCCATAACCCACAGTTCCACAGGTCGAAACCTGACTATCCTGTACACCCCCTATTCCCAAAGTTATTCCTCGCGCGTGGACTCGTATGTAATCCACGGGCCACTGTCCTAGTGATCTATTCTGGTATCAGACACAATACTTACTCTCGCTACTCTGAACCCCTTTCTCACTCTGGTTCAGGCTTCGAGCAACTATCTATCTGCTTGGAGCCTATTATGGTACCTTCGTACCTTACTCTCGAGGTATTTCATATGTTCAACTCTAGAGATAATCTTATACTAATTCATGGGTTAACCCCAGATTGTTTCCCTCAAAAGCAATATGTCGTAGTGAGCTGCCCCTTATCTTTTACGTGAAATGCGATGGAGTTCCCGAAGAAATGATGACCAGTTGATCATGAGGCATCGGAATAAAGAATTGAAGGCATCAACGGAAGGGATTAACTTCTTCAAGAAGATCCATTAGAATAACCGTAACCCCCTTACTCCCTCTTAAATCTCGGGACGAGATTTCTTGTAGTGGAGGAGAATTGTGGCCTTGGGATAATTAAGCTATAGTAATCCCGCTAATGATGCCCACGTCACCTCGGTTCTTTGTGGATAAACTCGCGTTAGTTCTAACCTAGTTCAATTTCAAATTCAAAATCGAGCCAACAATAAAAGTTTTCAAATATTAAAATTTAAATGTTCAGAGTGAACCAAATAATACATAGGTAATTATGGTGGAGAAACCAAACTTTGATAAAATGTTTAAAGGCCCTAAAACAATTAAAACAATAGTGAAAACAATTAAACAAATGCCTATTGAATTTATAAAATGCTAACACTATTTTATTATGGGTTAAGAGTTAATCTCGTAGTAGTTTATTGGTAAATACAAATTAGGCACTAGTGGTAATTTTATAAAACTGAAAATAAAAGAAACTACAAATAAAAAGAGACAAGAAAATAAAAAAAAGGAAACAGAAAACAAGCAAACAAAAAAAGGGAAAAGAAAACAGGACACCCCCCCCCCCCGCTGGGCCAAGTGGCCCAGCTGGCCTCAGCCTCCCGAACGGGCTGGCCCACCCAGCCCGGCCAGCGCCTACCTCACCCACAGAGGCGGCCGAACCCTAAGCGGTTCCTCCCCACTCGCACCCACTCCCACCCCTCGTCCCACTCTTCCCTCGCCCCTCCACTCGGTTCCGATCTGGATCGGGCGACCCCCGATCCCATCGTCCCTGTCGCCCGCCCGCCCGAGGGACCACCTCGTGAGCTTCCTCCCAGCTCTGGATCGGCACCCGAGCCGATCCCGTTGCAGCCTTCGCCACCACTCCGCCGTCGCGGGATCCGCGCCTCTCGTCTCCTCCTCACACCGGGACCTCGCCGTCGCCCGGCAGACTCACGGAGCTCCCTCGCCGGCCTCCCTTCGCCACATCGCGGTTGCTTCCTCTCCGGCACCGTCGTCCCTGACCCCCTCCACGACCCCCCGCTGCCTCGTGCCCTACAGCACCGGTGAGGCTCCGGCCTTCCTCCCTCTCTCCCCTTATTCTTTGTCGCCATGCGTCCCCGCCCACGCACGCGGTCACCGCGGTCGGGCCGCGCCCTGGCCGCGCGCCGCTCCGTCCGGCCGTGCCAGACCCTCGGGCCCCGCGCGTCCCCTGACCTTCCGCCGGGCAGAACCCCCGCCGTGTCGCCCTCCCCCCTTGCGCTGCTCCGGTTGCCGCCCGTGGCGGCCTCCCCCACAGTGGCCTCGGGCTGCAAGTGGGCGCCGCATACTGGCCAGCTGGCGCCCTTAGCCGCCTTGGCCGGCGCTCGGGGCCAACCGGGTTACGCCCGTATACCCAGCGCCCGCGTGCCGTGCCCGTTAAGGCCCTATGGGCCTATGACAAAGGGCCCCACACCCCTAAAACGAAATTTAAAAAAAACTGAAAATGAAAAGGTTTTTAATAAATTATTAATTAGTTAATTAATTAATTAGTAAATTAATTAAGTTAACTAATCATGCTTAAATAATCTAATTAATTAGTTAATTTAATTAAAACCGAAATTATTTAGCTAAACCCTATTTAAACTAAGCGATTGTATGACATGCGGGACCCACACGTAGTTTGACCGAGTAAACTGCAGTTGATTTGCTGATGTCGACATGATGTCATCTTGACGTCATCTTTCACTAATACGGATAATGTTGAAATAAATAATTAAATTCCGAAATTAATAAAATCTTTATAAAATCATATTAAATAAACCGTAGCTCGGATCGAAAAACTTTATACATGAAAATTGCTCGAGCAGCGAGGCGAATCCGGATACATAGCACATTAAGTCCGCCACACACCCCTAACCTATCGAACTCGCAACTTTCCCCTCGGCTCCTCTGCTCGAAAACCACGAACCGGGGATATTTTCCCGGATGTCTTCCCCTTAACGGTACCACCTCATACCACGTTAGGGCATGCCTAGCATCGTTACTTGTCTTGTCATGCATCGATATGCATCTGTTTACATGGTATTCATTGTTTCTTCCCCTCTTCTCTCCGGTAGACTACGAGACCGGCCATTGCTTCTTTGCCGGTTCGACTCTACGGAGTTGGCGACCCTCTCTCTTGCCAGAGCAACCAGGCAAGCCCCCCCTTGATCACAAGATATCGCCTATTCTACTCTATCTTGCTTGCATTAGAGTAGTGTAGCATATTCTTGCTTTCTGTTATACCTATCACGATGCATAGCTTTGTCCTTGTTACTCTGTTGTTACCTTTACGCACTCCTATATGCTTAGTATAGGATGCTAGTATTTTCATCTGTGGCCCTACATTCTTGTCCGTCTGCTGTGCTATACTATCGGGCCGTGATCACTCGGGAGGTGATCACGGGTATATACTGCTACTTATACATGATACATGTGGAGACTAAAGTCGGGTCGGCTTGTGGAGCACCAGCAGTGATTCCGCAGTTGGGGCTGAAAGGACCTTTGTCCCGACGGCCCTCTGGATGGATCTTGGTGGCGGGCGGCAGGCGAGTTGAGACCGCCTAGGAGAGAGGTGGGCACAGCCTGTTCGGCGTTCGCGGATACTTAACACGCTTAACGAGATCTTGGTATTTGATCTGAGTTGGCTACGAGCCTATACGCACTAACCATCTACGTGGGAGTAGTTATGGGTATCCGGCGTCGTGGTATCGGCCAAGCACTTGAGACGTCGGCTGACGGGCCTGCCCGAATTGGGCTGGAACGCCACTAGGCTAGGTCTGCTTTCGGCCGCCCTGCATAGCGTCTTGTGTGTGCATTGGGCGATGGGCCCGGACCCACTGCGCTTAGGTTTTAGACCCGGCGTCTTTGGCCTCTCTGTTGTGCCTAGGTGGGGCTGCGGCGTGTTGATCTTCCACGGCGGGCATGACCCGAGGAAAGTGTGTCCGGCCAAATGGGATCAAGCGTGTTGGGTAAGTTGGTGCACCCTGCGAAGTTAATCTATTGAATAGCCGTTATCTTGATGTAACAGGCGACTTGGAGTTGTACCTTGACCTTATGACAACTAGAACCGGAAACTTAATAAAACACACCCTTCCAAGTGCGGATACAATCGGTGGTCGCTCTCTCTCGGGGATACGAGGAGGGATCACGGGTAGGATTATTGCTATGTGATGTTACTTGGAGGACTTCAACCTACCCTCTTCTACCTGTTGCAAGGCGAAGGTGACCCGAGCGTAGTCTTCGATAAGACTAGCTATCCCCTCTTGTTACGGCATTCTGCAGCTCACCCAACCGATATGGCCCTTTACACATATATCCATGCATATGTAGTGTAGCTCCTTGCTTGCGAGTACTTTGGATGAGTACTCACGGTTGCCTTGTTCCCCCTTTTCCCCTATCTCTACACGATTGCTGCAAACAGACGATGGAGCCCAGGAGCCAGACGCCACCGTTGATGACGACTACTACTGCTGGGCGCCTACTACTACGTGCAGCCCGGCGGCGACCGAGAGTAGTTTAGTAGGATCCCGTGCAGGAGGCCTGCTCCTCTTCGATCTGTATCCCGATTTGTGCTAGCCTTCTTAAGGCAAACTTGTTTAACTTATGTCTGTACTCAGATATTGTTGCTTCCGCTGACTTCGTCTATGATCGAGCACTTGTATTCGAGCCCTCGAGGCCCCTGGCTTGTATTATGATGCTTGTATGACTTATTTTATTTGTAAAGTTGTGTTGTGATATCTTCCGTGAGTCCACGATCTTGATCGTACACATTTGCGTGCATGATTAGTGTACGATTGAACCGAGGCGTCACAAGTTGGTATTAGAGCCGATTGCTGTAGGAATCCCCTTCCACACTCCTTGGCGAAGTTGAGTCTAGACATTGCAAAAACTTTTACTAACTTGGGCTGTGTGCCTTACGGGCCCCACGTCGCCATTGGGTGGTATTAGGATCTTTTACTCCTCAATCTTTACTCTGGGACTCTGAGCTCTCTTCTATTCGGGTTAAATGATTTTGCTAAAACAAAACTAACTATAGGTTCTCGCAAGTAGTTTCTCGGAGAGCCACTTGTTGCCGATGACCGCTTTCTTTGCACTGTAAGATTCGAAGATACTCTACGATGTGCTCTCGAGACTATGTGCCATCGCTTATGCCATTCACTTCCATCGATAAATCCCTCCGGATAACTACTTACACCTATCGTTCATATTGTCATCCCAGTTGCTCTTGTTATTACAAGATGTCCCGAATACTCTTCGATATTCCGAGAATTCTTTACGCTTCGCCCTGCAGTTCCTTCATCGCATGAATACCCCTACGGATAAATACTCGCGCTTGCCGAGTATCCGTTCGTCCAAAGTTGTTCATGTGTTTCACAAAAATACATTCAAATACTACCCGATCTTCCGAAAATCCTGAGCAGCCTATTGCTCTTAAAATTCTTGCTTGCTCGCATTATGGTTAATCCCATAAGTCTCGTAGTCTTATTGACATTCCTTGTCATTATCATTTTGGGTCTATTGACTCAATATGTTTTGAATACTACGCAATCATCATTGATCCTTATAAATTACCTTTCCGGTGAGCTGCCATTCTTTTAAGCTGGAATTGGTTCTCGACCAATCCAATTGTCGATTGATTGTACCCTAAGTCTATTCAGCTTATCCATTCTTGATCGAGCATTTGCTCCTGATCCCTTGATTTGAAAATCATAATTACTTTTGCTAATTAAGCGCTGAACTATTCAGCTGTTCTATAAACCGATGCATTTGCAATCTTTCTTCCTCTGTTTGGGTATTGATACTCATATCAGCCCCATTGTGGATCGCCATATCCACTGTTGGATTATTATCCGACAGTGTCCTTCATGATTAATCACTTTGTGAGTTCTTTCTCCGATGCATAATGCCTTTGGTAAATTGTATCCTTTCCTTTTGTCAACCATGCTCTACTTTCGGGCTTGTGTTATTTACTCTTGAAACTTGTGGTATATGTTTCTAAGAAGCCCCTATGGGTTGAACATATGCCTTCTCTAAACCGTGTGAACCCAAAAGTTTTCACGAATCATACTCTTCTGGTGTTTTGCCAGATATAATTTCAACACTACAACTTCATCGGCGAAGTGATTGAAAGGTTATACATTGGAGAAGTGGGAGTCGACCTTGAACTTTGTGTTCATGCCCATGGACACGATGTAGATCTTATCATTAAAGCTTCTCTTAAATTAATTATTCCTTTGGTATAAGTTCATCTTATATCTGGGATCTGGCCTTTTGCAATCGTGGTTCCGACCATGTTCTCTTTTAAATACCATTTCTCGTGCAAGTTTAAGCACTTGTCTTCGGTGAAGCAATACCCAGTCAACTTCTACTTGATGCGTCGCCGAGTATTACCCCACAGTATCTCGAGATTATCATGGAACTGCATAACTTTTTATGAGCTCATCTAGTACTACCTTCCCACCGATTCCAATTTTTCACGGGCTCACGAGTTATTAAACACTCAAAGACACCGATAATCGAACCGAGTCCGCTTTTCGGTTCAACAACTCTTCGATGGCTTCTATAACTACGAAGTTTGTACCCGATCACGCCATTCCTAGCCTGTTTGGCTATATCATAGTCGTGATGATTCTAAGCTGTGCTACGGTCCTTATTCTCGGAGTACCAATTTGCGACGATAGCTAAGCTTACGTCGATTTTCCTCGTCATACCCTTTCACCTTAAACAACAAGCTTGAGTTCGAGTTTGTGTAAATCGTGGTTCCAACAACCTCTTGCTTCATCATTCCTCTGACTTGATGTCGTCGTTGATTGATTACATCTGCATGAAATCTCTCGACAAATGTGTCGTGATCATCATCAACCTTATGAGCTCTTCCAGGAATTCAATTGAATTCATGATGGGTATTACCATCCTTGCCCCTCGATGGTTCCTGTTCTCATCGACCACTTTATTGCCTTCCGTTCAACACAACTTGTTCGTGTTTTGTGTAAACCTTGAGATCCCTGCTACCCGGCAGTTGATCTTCCTTACCTCGGAAGTATTACCATCTCTTTTTGTCAAGAATGTGGCGAGAATTTCACCACCTCTTAAGAATTCTTGATATCATAATACTTCTTGCCATCTTCGTTCATTCCTTGGTCCCCGTATTGTTTTCACCCGGAATACCGACAATTGAGCTATGACGTGTGAATTCAAAACTTCTAGCAACCCTATTGCTTTGAAGTGAATGGGCGATAGTTCATTCTAAGTCTTTCGATAATTGAATCACCATTCTAACATCGGCCGTGCAACCCAACCCATATTTCGGGTGCACCGTTCAACCAATGTTTAAGTATGTATGTTTTCCTCGAGCATACAACATTATATCATTTCAATCAACAAGTGTCATCTTCTTGTTCACATTATTGTGGAAATCCATCCGTTTGGAATCCTCGATGAATTGACGCTGAGCCCATCAGCCACCTTCTCATCCCCTCCTTGGTTTAATGACGAACTATTGCTTCAAAAAACCGCTCCCATAGTTCATTTCTCGAGAATCTTGCAATGCCATTTCGTCAATTTGTGTTGCACCTTTTCCTCTCGGACCCCCTGAGTCTGAGGTATCATGACACCAATTGGATATGAATCTTGGTCGGATATGATGGTTGGGACAACTTTCCAAGAGTTATGATGTTGATCCTTTGATGACCCGGTAACATGATGTCATGCCTAGCACCCCCCCCCCGCTGGAGGACCTATCATTATAGATTCCTTTTCAGCAAGGTTATCCATTCACCCATGAGGAAATTGTAAGACTTATTCTACAAGTTATTCCTAATGGATCCTTCGTGTTTCCAGAGTCTGATCTTCACATGAAGACCATGTCAATGCTATCTCGAAGCATGTCAATGGTACTCCGATTTTCAACAGGAACATTTGAAGCACGATGCTAAATTTTATTTATCATTTATCCTAACACCGTTGTATGGGTAATATCGTGAAATTCCTCCCCTTACCTTAATGGTCTTCTACTTTCTATCTTGTCATGGATATCATGCCCGCTTGTCCTTGGGAAGGATATACCCACTGATATATGTGTTTAAACAGATTTTTCCTTTCCATTTTTTTGTTTAAACTGATAATCGAATTTTACTCCCATTGGTTGGTTTAACGTTGCCTGTGATCTATATGATCTGAGCAGTGATATTCTCCTGCTTATGTAAACACCTCGGTGTACAAATCTGTTAGTAAGACCCTGTTACTATTGTTGATTACATTCCGTTAACCAGCGATGGGCGAGAACCTTGCCTATTGGTCCGCCTCGATGCAACGAGCAGGAAAATGGTTCTCTTCGTCCCTCGCCCTTAGTACCAACGTTGTTGCCGACATAAGCGACATGGTACTCTCGACTTGCCTTGCTATCATGACCGTGAAAGATGTCAATGCTCCTACAAAAAATAACCACATGGTGGGCCCATAACCCACAGTTCCACGGGTCGAAACACGACTATCCTGTACACCCCTATTCCCAAAAGTTATTCCTCGCGTGGACTGCGTATGTAATCCACGGGCCCTTGTCCTAGTGATCTATTCTGTATCGGACACAATACTTACTCTCGCTACTCGAACCCCTTTCTCACTCTGGTTCGGGCTTGAGCAACTATCTATCTGCTTGGAGCATATTATGGTACCTTCGTACCTTACTCTCGAGGTATTTCATATGTTCAACTCGAGAGATAATCTTATACTAATTCATGGGTTAACCCCAGATTGTTTCCCTCAAAAGCATTATGTCGTAGTGAGCTGCCCCTTATCTTTTCGTAAGTACGATGGAGTTCCCGAAGAAATGATGACCAGTTGATCATGAGGCATCGGAATAAAGAATTGAAGGCATCAACGGAAGGGATTAACTTCTTCAAGAAGATCCATTAGAATAACCAGAACCCCCCCCCCCCCTTACTCCCCTCTTAAATCTCGGGACGAGATTTCTTGTAGTGGAGGAGAATTGTGACGCCCGGATAATTAAGCTATAGTAATCCCCGCTAATGATGCCACGTCACCTCGGTTACTGTGGATAAACTCGCGTTAGTTCGGAACCTAGTTCGAATTTCAAATTCAAAATCGAGCCAACAATAAAAGTTTTCAAATATTAAAATTTAAATGTTGAGTGAACCAAATAATACATAGGTAATTATGGTGGAGAAACCAAACTTTGATAAAATGTTTAAAGGCCCTAAAACAATTAAAACAATAGTGAAAACAATTAAACAAATGCCTATTGAATTTATAAAATGCTAACACTATTTTATTATGGGTTGAGAGTTAATCTCGTAGTAGTTTATTTGTAAATACAAATTAGGCACTAGTGGTAATTTTATAAAACTGAAAATAAAAGAAACTACAAATAAAAAGAGACAAGAAAATATAAAAAAAAGGAAACAGAAAACAAGTAAACAAAAAAAAGGGAAAAGAAAACAGGACACCCCCCCCCCCCGCTGGGCCAAGTGGCCCAGCTGGCCTCAGCCTCCCGAACGGGCTGGCCCACCCCACGGCCCAGCCAGCGCCTACCTCACCCACAGGCGGCCGAACCCTAAGCGGTTCCTCCCCACTCGCACCCACTCCCACCCCTCGTCCACTCTTCCTCGCGCCCCTCCACTCGGTTCGATCTGGATCGGGCGACCCCCGATCCCATCGTCCCTGTCGCCGCCGCACGAGGGACCACCTCGTCGGAGCTTCCCCTCCCGCTGGCTCTGGATCGGCACCCGAGCCGATCCCCGTTGCCAGCGCTCGCCACCACTCACGTCGTCATGAGATCCGCCGCCTCCTCGTCTCCTCCTCACACCGCGGGACCTCGCCGTCGCCCGAAGCAGACTCGCCGGAGCTCCCTCGCCGGCCTCCCTTTGCCACATCGCCGGACTGCTTCCTCTCCGGCACCGTCGTCCCTGACCCCCTCCACGACCCCCGCTGCCTCGTGCCCTCTGGCCGGTGAGGCTCCGGCCTTCCTCCCTCTCTCCCTTATTCTTTGTCGCCATGTCGTCCCATGCCTTGCAGCAGTCACATGGTCGGGCAGCGCCCACAACCGCGCCCGCTCATCCGGCCGTGCAGACCCCCTCGAGGCCCCGCGCGTCCCCGACCTTCCACGGGCCGAACCCCCGCCGTGTCGCCCTCCCCCTTGCCCGCTGCTCACGGTTGCCCGTGGCCAGGCGCCTCCACCTTGGTGGCCTCGGGCTGCAAGTGGGCGCCACGCCACAACGCGCGCCCCCTTAGCTGCCCGGCGCTCAGAACCAACAGATTCACGCCCGTATACCCGGCGCCAGCGTGTCGTGCCGATTAAGGCCCTATGGGCCTATAACAAAGGCCCCACACCCCTAAAACGAAATTTAAAAAAAGCTGAAAATGAAAAGGTTTTAATAAATTATTAATTAGTTAATTAATTAATTAGTAAATTAATTAAGTTAACTAATCATGCTTAAATAATCTAATTAATTAGTTAATTTAATTAAAACAGAAATTAATTAGCTAAACCCTATTTAAACTAAGCGATTGTATGACATGCGGGACCCACACGTAGTTTGACCGAGTCAAGCTGCAGTTGATTTCTTGATGTCGACATGATGTCATGCTGACGTCATCTTTCACTATTCTGGATAATGTTGAAATAAATAATTAAATTCCAGAAATTAATAAAATCTTTATAAAATCATATTAAATAAACCGTACCTCGGATCGAAAAACTTTATACATGAAAATTGCTCAGAACGACGAGACGAATCCGGATACATAGCCTGTTCGTCCGCCACACACCCCTAACCTATCGAACTCGCAACTTTCCCCCTCCGGCTCCTCTGCCCGAAAACACGAACCCCGGGGATATTTTCCCGGATGTCTTCCCCCCTTAACCGGTACCACCTCATACCACGTTAGGGCATGCCTAACATCGTTACTTGTCTTGTCATGCATCGATATGCATCTGTTTACATGGTATTCATTGTTTCTTCCCCTCTTCTCTCCGGTAGACTACGAGACCAAGCCTGCTGCTGCCCGATTCGACTACGGAGTTGGCGACCCTCTCTCTTGCCAGAGCAACCAGGCAAGCCCCCCCCCTTGATCACCGGATATCGCCTATTCTACTCTATACTGCTTGCATTAGAGTAGTGTAGCATATTCTTGCTACATTATACCTATCCTGATTCATAGCCTGTCCTTGTTACTACTGTTGTTACCTTTACCTGCACTCCTATATGCTTAGTATAGGATGCTAGTATTTTCATCTGTGGCCCTACATTCTTGTCCGTCTGCTGTGCTATACTATCGGGCCGTGATCACTCGGGAGGTGATCACGGGTATATACTTATACTTATACATGATACATGTGGTGACTAAAGTCGAATTGGCATGGAGCACCCGCGAGTGATTCACGGATTGGGGGCTGAAAGGACCTTTGTCCCGACGGCCCTCTGGATGGATCTTGGTGGCGGAGGCGGCAGGGCAGGTTGAGACCGCCTAGGAGAGAGGTGGGCCTGGCCTGTTCGGGCGTTCGCGGATACTTAACACGCTTAACGAGATCTTGGTATTTGATCTGAGTTGGCTCTGAGCCTATACGCACTAACCATCTACGTGGGAGTAGTTATGGGTATCCGGCGTCGTGGTATCGGCGAAAGCACTTCAGGGCGTCGGCTGACGGAGCGGCCTTGGCCGAATTGGACTGAACGCCACTAGGCTAGAGTCTGCTTCGGCCGCCCTCATAGCGTCTTGAGGTGTGCATTGGGCGATGGGCCCGGACCCACTTGTGCGCTTAGGTTTGAACCGGCGTGCTGGCCTCTCTGTTGTGCCTAGGTGGGGCTGCGGCGTGTTGATCTTCCACGGCGGGCATGACCGAGGAAAGTGTGTCGGCCAAATGGGATCAAGCGTGTTGGGTAAGTTGGTTCACCCTGCAGGGAAGTTAATCTATTGAATAGCCGTTATCTTGATAGCAGACGACTTGGAGTTGTACCTTGACCTTATGACAACTAGAACCGGAAACTTAATAAAACACACCCTTCCAAGTGCGGATACAACCGGTGGTCGCTCTCTCGAGGATACGAGGAGGGATCGGCGGGTAGGATTATTGCTATGTGATGTTACTTGGAGGACTTCAACCTACCCTCTTCTACTGTTGCAAGGCGAAGGTGACGAAGCGTAGTCTTCGATAAGACTAGCTATCCCCTCTTGTTACGGCATTACTGATTCGGTCCTTGATATGGCCCTTTACACATATATCCATGCATATGTAGTGTAGCTCCTTGCTTGCGAGTACTTTGGATGAGTACTCACGGTTGCCTTGTTCCCCTTTTCCCCCTATCTCTACATGATTGCTGCAAGCGAACGATGGAGCCCGGAGCCGACGCCACTGCCGATGGCGACTACTACACTGGAGGCGCCTACTACTACGTGCAGCCGGCCGGCGACCGGGAGTAGTTTAGTAGGATCCCAGGCGGGAGGCCTGCTCCTCTTCGATCAGTATCCCGGTTTGTGCTAGCCTTCTTAAGGCAAACTTATTTAACTTATGTACGTACTCGAGATATTGTTGCTTCCACGACTTCGTCTATGATCGAGCACTTGTATTCGAGCCCTCGAGGCCCCTGACTTGTATTATGATGCTTGTATGACTTATTTTATTTGTAGAGTTGTGTTGTGATATCTTCCCGTGAGTCCCTGATCTTGATCGTACACATTTGCGTGCATGATTAATGTACGATTGAACCGGGGGCGTCACAGACACCTCAGCTGACAATAATCAAGTCCAGGTGCAACCCGCCTTGAGGTAGGGCCTCGTGAGTTCCGTGCTGGCTCACGAGTGCCCAGACACACCTCGTCTAGCCCTGTCGTGCAAGTCACGTGTCAGGGTGGGGCTGTACTGCGCCCGGGTTCCACTCGGAGGAGCCCCGCCGACGCACCGATGGAAGCACCATGCTCCGTCTTTGGCGATCGACACGGTCGAGGAGCAGCTATGCCGTGCAAGTCTTGAGCGCTATGCTTCGCCATGGTGATAAACAAGCGAGGCGGCCCCATGGCCGTACCAACCTCGAGAGCCCCAGGCTCGATTGTCCAGCCTCGTCGCAACACTTCCCCTCAGGAGAGTCGCGCGAGGGGGATGGGCACGGGGGCTACGCTCGGGTAACACCCAAGCGTACGCCACCCTGCCAGGTCCCTCGAACCTGGTCGTCACGCGCCCCTCCCGAGCGGGACCTCGGTGAGGACAGGCATGGAGGTCTATTCATACGTCAAGGGGGGCTCCTGAGCATCGCGACTCCGGAGCCTAACTGGCCACTGTAACGACCCGAGACCGACGCTCCAGACACCTTCCATGTATTTTGAGTTTCGTCATGTGATTTATTTGTTTGCTGCATTCATCATCGCATCATTCGCATTACATCGGCACTCTCTTGTCATCATTTTTTTTAAAACTTGCATCCGTTCGTAGTTGCTGCGTCCCCCCTGTCTTCTTTGATTTTTTTCAGACCAACCGGGTTCTCATTTCCCTCTTATTTGACCTCCTCATCTCTCTGCATAGCCATTGACCCCACTTCACAACCTCGCGCGTGCCCAAAAGTTGTCCCGAACCCGACCCGGACAGTCGTGACCGATGGGTCCGGATCATCCCCAAATGTCCCCTAAATATCTCTGTTTTATTATTTGGACTCCCTACCTGTTTATTTCTTGACCATCCGATTACGATCGGAGGGACCAAATATCCCTAATTCTAGCCACCTACTATATATAACAGACCCAACCCTCTGTCCCATCGATCCCTCTCGGCCGCCGCCACTGTCTTCCTCGGGATCTCATCCCGATCCAGTCCCACCAACCGGACTCCACCCAACTCCCCTCGATCCCCACCAAGCTACCGCCCGGAGCTCTCCATCGAACCGGTAGCCTGCACCTCCTCCCTTCGATCCATCCTCGCGCCGCCTCCAGATCGAGCAGGAGGCTCGATCCCGAGCCCTGCCTCGTTCCTCATCGTCCTCGCCACTCCTTCACATAGCGGCAAGCCGCCCGCAGACAGAGCTCCCCTCCGCCGAGCACCACAGCCAGATGAGCCCCGCGCCGCCCTGCCTTCCTTTCCCTGTCCTTCTTCCTCTCCCTCTCTCTCTTCTTTCTCTCTCTGTCACTCATCGCTCCCTCGGTCTCTTACAGGAACCCGACGACATGGCACCCCGAAGCCCCAAGGCCTGAGCGCCCACGGGACCACGTCGAGCAGATGGCCGCTGCCCCTCCTTGCAGATGCTTCGCCGCCTTGACTGCATCTCCGGCCGACCCTCCCTCTCCTGCCTCCGGTCCTCTGTTTCCTAAAGCTCACGTCTCTCTATGCTCGCTATGTCCTTCGACCAGGGACGCCATGGCCGTCCTCTTCTTCGGATCAAGGCGCCGCCCGTCGGATCCGGTTCCCCTCGGCATCCACATCGAGCTCCGGCCCGGTCCAGCCTCGCGCCTTCCCCGCCAAGTCATGTCGCCATGGCCGCATGCCTCTTTGTTTCCCCGTTGTGAGCAACTTCCCTCGTACCTGAAACCTTCGTTTTTTCCTAGATCCGTCCCGGCATGTAGTGGTTATTTAGAATGGCCATTATATTCTGCCACAAACAGATCACCTAGCCTACTGGTTGTTCCCTCGAGGACACATCCGGAGGAAAGTGGTTCGAGTCCCATGTGCCCCCTTTTCTTTAATTTTTGCACACAGTCACTCAACCACTTGGGCCAAATCCTCCTGGGCTGCTGCAGTATGCTGCAATTCGGCCCGATTTGTGTTTTTCCCGTGGTACGATTTAGCTATTATTCCAGAGAGTGCAGTTTTATAGAAAAGACCCTAGTCATCATGCATTTAATAACTCACCAACCGTGCATCACATGCAAAAACTTATTGTATCTAAAATGCTTAGAATTTCATCTAGTTTCATAATATGCAACTTTTATCTATGTTAAAAATGTTTAAAATGCTCTTTGCATTAATTTACTTAAATGCCATGTTAAAATGATTTAATTCATAACTAATTAATCGTAGCTCGGTTTTAAATAAACTTTATATGTAAATGGGGTGGAAAAATGCATAGTTTAACATGGTGGCATTACTTTTCACGTTTAACAACTCTAAAATATGGTCTAGGGCAGAACAGTACCATAACCAAAATATGCACATGGGAATTTTCCGGAATTGTTGTTTGTTGTTCCGACCTCATTTAAACTTTCCTAGATAAGTAGTTTTCATATGCTTCACCCCTTGCCATGTTGAATAACATTTAATATTGTTGGGTACATAAACGAGAGAGAACTAAATAGTTGTTGTGGTGTTTCGTCAATATGCAACTCGTTGCATATTTAGCTCTGCTTAATCTGTAGTATCGTTTGTGCACCTTGCTATGCCATGCATATTTAAACCGGACATGCATCATCCTTGGTTGCATCATGCCTTGTTTATGCTTGTGTGTTTACCATGTTGCTTGCTACTTTTCGGTTTGCTTCTCTTGTTAGCTTCGGTTTCGTTCCGGAGTTGTGAGGATTCGTTCGACTATGTGGGTTCGTCTTTTTCATGGACTCGATCTTCTTCCTAGCGGGATTTCAGGCAAGATGACCATTACCCTCGATATCACTTCTATCTTTGCTTGCTAGTTGTTCATTCTATCGCTATGTCGCGCTACCTACCACTTGTTTATCATGCCTCCCATATTGTCATGTCAAGCCTCTAACCCACCTTCCTAGCAAACCATTGTTTGGCTATGTTATTGCTTTGCTCAGCCCCTCTTATAACGTTATTAGTTGCAAGTGAAGTTGAAGATTGCTCCATGTTGGAACATGAACATGTTGGGATATCACAATATCTCTTATTTAATTAATGCATCTATATACTTGGCAAAGGATGGAAGGCTCGGCCTTATGCCTGGTGTTTTGTTCCACTCTTGCCGCCTTAGTTTCTGTCATACCAGTGTTATGTTCCTTGATTGTGCGTTCCTTACGCGGTTGGGGTTATAGGATGGAAGTTTGCTTTGAATAAAACTCCTCCAGCAAGGTCCAACCTTGGTTTTACATTTTCCTAACAACCTAAGCCTTTTTCCCTTGGGTTCTGTAGACCCGAGGGTTATCTTTATTTTAACCCCCCAGGTCAGTGCTCCTCTGAGTGTTGGTCCAACCTGGGCGATGTCCGGCGGCCCCTGGGCAAACAGGGTTTGTGCCAACCCGACGTCTTGCCCATCCAGTGTGCCCTAAGAATGAGATATGTGCAGCTCCTATCGGGATCTGTTGCCACATTCGGGCGGTCTTGCTGGTCTTGTTTTACCATTGCCGAAATGTCTTGTAATCGGGATTCCCAGTCTGATCGGGTCGTTCCGAGAGAAGGAATATCCTTCGTTGATCGTGAGAGCTTGTGATGGGTTAAGTTGGGACACCCCTGCAGGGCATAAACTTTCGAGAGTCGTGCCCGCGATTATGTGGTAGATGGGAATTTGTTAATATCCGGTTGTAGAGAACTTGACACTTGACTTAATTAAAATGCATCAACCGCGTGTGTAGCCGTGATGGTCTCTTTTCGGCGGAGTCCAGGAAGTGAACACGGTTTGGGTTATGTATGAACGTAAGTAGTTTCAGGATCACTTCTTGATCACTTCTAGCTTCACGACCGTTGCGTAGTTTCTCATCTTACTCTTGCAATCGTATGTTAGCCACCATATTTGCTTAGCGCTTGCTGCAACTCCACCTCATAACCATATCCTACCCATAAGCTTGAATAGTCTTGATCTCGCGGGTTTGAGATTGCTGAGTCCTCGTGACTCACAGATACTACCAAAACAGTCACAGGTGCCGATGTTGCCGGTGCAGGTGATGCTACCGAACTCAAGTGGGAGTTCGACGAGGACCTTGGTCGTTACTATGTTTCGTTTCCTGATGATCAGTAGTGGAGCCCAGTTGGGACGATTGGGGATCTAGCATTTGGGTTATCTTCTTTTCATTTGGATTTGGCCGTGGTCGGTCTATGTGTGTACTCTGAATGATGTATGAATTATATGTTCATTGTGTGACATGGAGATTGTAAGCCAACCCTCTACTATCCCTTTCTCGTTCATTACATGCGATTGTGTGAAGATGACCCTTCTTGCGACAAAACCACAATGCAGTTATGCCTCTAAGTCGTGCCGCGACACGTGGGAGATATAGCCGCATCGTGGGCGTTACAGCCACGTAGCCCCATCAGCCCTTGATCTCGTCCTGGCTATTCGGATGACCCAACGGCGGCTGAGGTACGCGCGGGGTCAGGCCCTGCCAACGCAGAACACTAAGGCCTACTTCGCATCTCCTTCCCACAGGTCGTTTGCGTGTCAAGGGGGACTCTAGACCATCGTGACTCAGCAGCCTAACTAGTCACGTAGCCCCTCACCCCTTGGTCTCGTCCTGGTGATCTGGACGACCCAACGGCGGCTGAGGTATGCGCGGGACTGGGCCCTGCCGACGTAGACCATCAAGCGAACAAAAATGAAATCGCAGAATCCTAATTATTACAAGACATATTATTCTTTCAACACCAAACGTAAGTTTAACGCTGTTGGGAAATGTAGTAATTTCAAAATTTTCCTACGTACACGCAGGATCATGGTGATGCATAGCAACGAGAGGGGAGAGTGTTGTCCATGTACCCTCGTAGACCGAAAGCAAAAGCGTTAGCACAACACGGTTGATGTAGTCGTACGTCTTCACGATCCGACCGATCCAAGTACCGAACGTACGGCACCTCCGAGTTCAGCCTGCGTTCAGCTTCGATGGCGTCCGCGAACTCCGATCTAGCAGTAGCCACGGAGAGTTCCACAAGATGACGGCGTGATGACGGTGATGATGTTGCTACCGGCGCAGGCTTCGCCTAAGCACCGCTTCTGATATGACCGAGGTGGAATATGGTAGAGGGGGCACCGCACGGCTGGAATAGATCAACAGATCAACTTGTGTGTCTAGAGGTGCCCCCTGCCCCGCTTATAAAGGAGCAAGGGGAGGCCGGCTGACCCTCTATGGCACGCCGGAGGAGTCCTTGAGGAGTCCTGGATTAGGGGTGTCCGGATAGCGGGACTATAACCTTTGGCGGACTCTGGACTATGAAGATACAAGATTGAAGACTTAGTCCCGTGTCCGGATGGGACTTTCCTTGGCGTGGAAGGCAAGCTTGGCGTCTGGATATGTAGATCTCCTACCATTGTATGGCCCGACTCTGTGTAACCCTAACCCTATTCGGTGTCTATATAAACCGGAGGGTTTTAGTCCATAGGACGAACAACAATCATACCGTGAGGCTAGCTTCTAGGGTTTAGCCTCTACGATCTCGTGGTAGATCTACTCTTTTACTACCCATATCATCAATATTAATCAAGCGGAGTAGGGTTTTACCTCCATCGAGAGGGCGAACCTAGGTAAAAACATTGTGTCCCTTGTCTCCTGTTACCATCCGCCTAGACGCACAGTTCGGGACCCCCTACCGAGATCCGCGGTTTTGACACCGACATTGGTGCTTTCATTGAGAGTTCCTACGTATGCGTCATCTTTAGGCTCGATGGCTCCTCCGATCATCAACAACGATGCGCTCCAGGCGAGACTTTTCTCCCGGACAGATCTTCGTACTCGGCGGCTTTACTGCTGCGGGCAATTAAACAGCCATCTGGAAGCGATTGAAAGCTACGCCCCTGGCCATCAGGTCAGATTTGGAAGTTTGAACTACACGGCTGACATCCGCGGAGACTTGATCTTCGATGGGTTCGAGCCACAGCCAAGCGCGCCGCACTGTCACGAGGGGCATGATCTAGCTCTGCTGCCGAACAGTCCTGGAGGCCGCACCAGAGTCCGCTCCGACCTTTAGCTCGGAGCCGACCGCGCCGATCGAGGACGAGTGGCTGGACTCCGCCTCGGGGGCTGCGATCTCTACGGGGATTGAGCCGCACACCTACCCCGTCCTTTTTGGAGCTCGTAACTCCAAGGTGTCGGACTCCTCTCCGGACTCCGAGCCTTCCGCGCCCCTGCCAATCGAATCCGATTGGGCGCCAATCATGGAATTCACTGCCGCAGACATCTTTTCTTTTCGCCCTTTGGCGACATTCTGAATTCACTAAAGTATCTCTCTTTATCAGGAGAGCCCTGGCCGGATTATGGTCAGGAAGGCTGGGATGCGGACGACGAAGAAAATAAAAGCCCACCCACCACCCACTTCGTAGCCACTGTCGATGATTTAACCGACATGCTCGACTTCGACTCCGAAGACATCGACGGTATGGGCGGCGATGCAGGAGGCGACCAAGAACCAGCGCCCACGAGGCCTTTGGAAGGCCACCTCGTCATACGACATATACATGGTAGACATCCCAAATGATGGGAATGGCGATGGAACAGCGGAGGATGACCCCTCCAAGAAACAGCCTAACCGCCGGCGTCAGCAGCGCCGCTCTAAATCCCGCCACAACAAAAACGGTGATTCCGGCACGGGAGACAATAACACCCCGGACAGTGTTGAAGACAACCCCCCTCGGCAAGATTCAGCGGGAGGATGGAGAAGCCAGCCCTCATGAGAAGGCGGCGAAAAAAGAGGTAGAGGGCGATAATTACATGCCTCCCTCCGAAGATGAGGCAAGCCTCGGCGACGGCAATTAAATGCCGTGCCCAAGTATCCCGTCGAACAAGAGCGTTTCAAGCGCAGGCTCGCTCATAGCCACGGCAAGCAGCCTCAAGAAAAAGCAGCAACGACTTAGAGTTGACCAAGACTTGCTAGTGACAGATGGACTGAAGTCCTTGCGGCGAAGAGTATGAACTCGGCGCCCTCCAAGAGCTACCCAAGGCGCGAGCTTCTACCCGATTAGAGGAGGAAGCACCCAAACCTACATCACCGGTGCATGATATGGCTGACCCGGCCACCTCGTGGCGCGGCAGAGCCTCTCGACCCTCAACTCAAGCGACACCCGTCGCCGCTCAAAAAATACAAAGGCGGCGAAATGCGCTGAACCTGCGAGATATATTGGAGGACAATGCAAGGCAAACAAGATCGATCTCTACGGATCGGCGTGGCGCCCACGACGCGTGGCGATAACTTAAATCACGCTGGATATGGCAACTCCGGCGGGCTGAACACGATGAACAAATCTCGTTTGAGCTGCGTCGTGATATAGCCCAATCTGAGGCGCCGCACACCCACTATGCTTCACGAGATGAAGTGATGGATCATCAAATCCACGAGGGTTTCAAACCCGTAAACATTGAATCATACGATGGCACAACAGATCCTGCGGTTTGGATCGAGGACTATCTCCTTCACATCCACATGGCCCGCGGCGATGATCTACATGCCATCAAATACCTCCCACTCAAGCTTAAAGGACCAGCCCGGCATTGGCTTAACAGTTTGCCAGCAGAGTCAATTGGTTGTTGGGAAGACCTGGAAGCCGCATTCCTCGACAATTTCCGGGGCACATATAATGCGACCACCAGACGCTGATGACCTAAGCCACATAATTCCGCAGCCAGAGGAATCGGCCAGGCAATTCTGGACACGGTTCCTAACCAAGAAAAATCAAATCGTCGATTGTCCGGATGTCGAGGCCCTTGCAGCCTTCAAACACAACATCCGCGACGAGTGGCTTGCCCGGCACCTAGGACAGGAAAAGCCGAAATCCATGGCAGCCCTCACAACACTCATGACCCGCTTTTGCGCAGGAGAGGACAGCTGACTAGCTTGTAGTAACAACATGACCAAGAGCCCTGGTAATTCGGATACCAAGGACAGCAGTGGTAGGTCGCATCGCAACAAGCACAAAGCGCCGCGTGCGGTGATAATGCCGAGGATACAACGATCAATGCCGGATTCGGAGGCTCTAAACCCGGTCGTGAAAAAGCCATTTAAAAGAAATACACGGGCCTGTCCAATTTGGACCGAATACTCGATCGCTCGTGCGGATACATGGCACCCGAAAAGCTACCAATCACACCAACAGGGATTGTTGGGTGTTCAAGCGGCGAGCAAGTTAAATGCGAAAGCAATGACAAGGGGCTGCATAGCGATGACGAGGAGCCCGGCCGCCCGAACAATAGAGGACAGAAGGGCTTCCCCCATAAGTGCGGACGGTGAAAATGATATACGCAACCCACATACCCAAAAGGGAGCGGAAGCGTGCACTAAAGGGGCGTATATGCGATGGAGCCAAGCCCCAAAGTTCAACCCCTGGTCTTCCTGCCCGATCACTTTTGATCAAAGGGACCACCCACTAGCATCCGCCATGGCGGATTCGCCGCATTGGTTCTAGACCCAATCATTGGCGGATTTCATCTCACTAGTCCTAATGAATGGCGGCGGCAACTGAACCTGCTTTATCGGGACACGGTCGCAAAATGGGCATAGGCCCATCAAGGATTAAACCCACGAAGACGACCTTTAAAGGCGTCATACCAGTGTAGAGGCCAATTGTATAGGCTCGATTACACTTGAAGTGGTCTTTGGATCCCGGATAACTTCGAGCGAGGAGTTAATCTTCGACATAGTCCCGTTCGCGGCTATCATACCTTTGCTTTCGGACGAACCGCATTTGCAAAGTTCAATGCGGTGCCGCCACGCATATCTCAAGCTCAAGATGCCAGGTCCTCGAGGAGTCATTACGGTCAATGGAAACACCGAACGCTCTCTCCGGACGGAGGAGCATACGGCAGCCCTCGCAGCGGAAGTACAAAGCAGCCTCTTAAGGCAATTCTCAAGTCCGGCTGTTAAACGCCCGGACACCGTCAAGCGCGCCCGGAGTAACCTACAACAAGACCGCCTGGCACGTTCCGAGCATGCATAGCAATGCGGCCCAAGCCCCAGCCCTCACGAAATTGCGAAACTAGTACTACGCGTACATAATTATGCTCTGAAATACCATGGGCATAGGGGAAGGGGCACGACCACGGCATGCCCAGAATGCGGCTCAACCGCACCAGGGGCTCCCGATTGTGTCATTCTTTTCTTCTTTCTTTTTACTTTCAGGACTCCATTCTCCACGAAGCCACATCCGGCATTAGAATCGCCGAACACACGATGCAACAGCCAGGGAAGTAGAAAGCTACGTCGAGTGTCCAGGTGGTCTCTGTTACGAGCAATATATCTGTTTTACACACCATCCCGCAGCTTACTCCTAGAGGGAGACATGTTAAAAAGTCCCGTCCCTTGCTTATCGCACTATTTGTATCGTTCTGCTCTTACTGCAACCCTTTTGAATAAACAATATATAGCTTCTGCCTATTATTGAATTCCCTTTTTTCTATATATATATATATATATATATATATATATATATATATGTTCATTTATGACATTGTGCAACCGTACACTTTGGTACGGGCAAAACACCAGGGGCTTAAGTACCCCATAACATGGTGTGATAAGTCCGAACACTTTCACAAGTGCGGCACCCCGAACTTATAGCATTATATGCATCGGCTCCGAATCATGTCTTGGGTCAATAGTTGGGTTTGCCCGGCTCCCACGTTTTGGTACCTTACGTTCCGTTATATCGGCTAAGGTAGCACTGGGAGAACCAATGTGATTGTGCCCCGGTTGAGCTGGGTTAAGCACCTCAGTGGAGAAAGCTAAAACTGACCATCATGATAGGGCGAGAGCCGTTCGCTGTTCGATAGGTTTTCGACTCCCTAAAGACTTATGCCACTTAGAGCGAGGAGTCGTCATTGTCCGGCCTAAGGCGTGGATAGTGCCCCGAACTCGGTCTTCCGAATACTAGGGGCTTCGCCGAAATTTAAAATTATAGAATTCTATGGCTAAGTGAGAGTGTTCAAGCATTATAGTCCGGTTGCCTCGTTCGTTGCGTTGAGCGCCTCCCTCGAAGGACCCAAGAATGGGAACAAGAGCGCTCAAGTTTATCCCGAACACCCGGCACTTTCGTGGCATGGGGCTGAAGCCAACGACTCGCCATCTCTCAAATTTAATAAACGGCCGCACAGAAGGTAATATTTTTAAATTCAAAAGTGTTGCTTCGCGCATATGAACAAGTTTTCAGCGCACAGGATAACAAATGCGAGTCTATTCAATAATTATATCTTTGGAGCATTCATCCGCTATAAGGCAGGCACCCTTCAGGACGCCCTCATAATAAATTTCAGGCTTGCGATGCTCCTTCTTCGGTGGTGGTCCGTCCGTCACAAGCTTCTCAGCGTCCATCTTGCCCTCAAAGGCACCTTAGCAAGGGCAAGGGCCCTACGGGCACCTTCGATGCAGACGGAGCGCTTGATGACTTCAACCCATGGACAGGCGTCCACCAGCCCCCTCACCAGCCCAAAGTAGCTCCCAGGCATGGCTTCCTTAGTCCACAGCTGAACTATGAGGCCTTTCATGGCCTGTTCGGCCACCTTATGGAGCTCGACTAGCTGCTTCAACTGGTCGCTTAAGGGCACCAGGTGTCCGGCCTCAGCATGCTGAGACCAGAACACCTTCTCCGTCAAGCTTCCCTCCTCAGCTCGGTAGAATGCGGCAGCATCAGCCACACTGCGGGGCAAATCTGCGAATGCTCCTGGAGAGCTCCGGATTCGGGTAAGTAACAGATAATTCACTTTCACATGCTTGCTTTGCATATAGAATGCCTTACCCGCCGCTATCTTCTTCATCGCCTCAATCTCCTGGAGGGCTTTTTGGGCTTCGGCCTTAGCGGCCTTGGCGCTCTCAAGGGCCGAGGCGAGCTCGAACTCTCGAGTCTTTGAGTCACGCTCCAAACTCTCGTGTTTTTCCACGAGAGCCTGGAGCTCTTGCCGCACCTCCGCCACCCGCGCCTCCTGCTTCTCTCGCTCGGTGCGCTCCGCGGCTGCATTGCTTTCGGCCTTGGACACCGCTTCCTTCAGGGTCGCCACCTCGTTCATGGCCCCTGCAATATTCACGTTATTCCTGTCATTTTTTGCAAACACGTCTTTTAAATACTCCCATAAGGTATTACTTACCTTCCTTGTCCTCGAGCTGCTTTTTGGCAAGTCCGAGCTCGTTCTCGGACCGCTCGAGGCTCGCTTTAATGCATCAACCTCCATGATCGGTCTGGCAGAGGTCAAGACACAGCCTGCATTCCCATATTGACATACTTATGTTAGACTCCTGCGTATATCTTTTTAGATCCTAGTTCGGCTATTTCTTTCCGAACACCAAACTGAGCATCAGGGGCTACTGTCTATGCGGTAATATTTTTGCATATCTTAAATACATACCTCAAAGCCTGTTAGAAGGCTGGCACAAGCTTGATCAGCCCGCTCTTGGCGGATCGAACTTTCTAGATCACAGCGCTCATAACGATGCGGTGCTCCTCGTCGATGGAAGCGCCCGTTAAGCGCCTCCATCAAATCATCCGGTGCCTCTGTTGGGACGGAGGTCACCGGCATCGCAGTCTTGCCCTTCTTACGAAGGGGTCGCTGTCGGACTCGGAACCACTTGAAGGTTCTCGATGCGAGTCGGCGTGGGGCCGGACTTGAAGCCCTTGAGGTTTTATCCCCTTTGAGCCCGGGTTCCGGAGGTCGCCTTCTTGGCGCCTCCAGGGCCACCTCCTCCTGGCTGGGCCCCTTTTGGGACTCCACCCCAGCGTCATCCGCGGCGGGAGGAGACGAGGCAGTCGGAAGTGAGGTGCTATTCACCTCCGACAAATCCAGGGAGCCGCTCGACGAATTGTCGAGCCCGTCCTTGGGCGGGCTGCATGGTTATACTTGGCATTAGAAGATGATGTGCGACAAATGGAATGCCATGAATTATTCTGGTGTCCGGACACTTATGATTTCGCCAGGGGCTTGGTCCCAGGTGCCCACCCCTCTTCGCCATCGTCGGCATCGACGGTGTAGTCCGTAGGAAGGGTCCTTCCCTTCTTGGACCCTTTGGCCTCCCCAGTTGGGGCGGCCTTCCTTTTCTTCTCTCCCCCCGCTGGGGGTGAGGCCTCTTTTTCCTCCTCGTCTTCGCGGGGGGAGTCCGCCTCGGAGTCATCGGACGATGAGTCCGACAGCACCTGGCGGCAGGAACTCCTTCGAAGTTCCGTGGCCTTCTTCTTAACCTTCTTCTCGGCACCACTTGAGGTGCGGAACCAACGATCCCGTCAATTGGGCGTCCGCTGGGTCTTCTGGCAAGGGAGCCGGACAATCAATCTGTCCGGACGTCTTCAGCTAGTCCTGTCAAAGGTGAGGGAGTTTTAGATCCCGCAAAGAGTCAAACTATGAAAAAAGAGTCCCGTAAAGGGTAAAATAGCTTACCTCGCTGGCTTGATGCTGCGAGCTGAATCCGCGATCTTCGGTAGCGGATGCGGGAGCTTCGGCGCCCTTGAACAGAACCTTCCAGGCATCTTCGTATGTAATGTCGAAGAGCCGGCTCAAGGTTCGGTCCTGTGCCGGATCAAACTCCCACAAGTTGAAGGCCCGTTGCTGGCATGGGAGAATCCGGCGGATGAGCATCACCTGGATTACGTTGACAAGCTTGAGATTCTTGTCCACCAGGTTTCGGACGCAGGTTTGGAGTCCGGTCAGCTCTTCCGAATTACCCCACGTCAGGCCCGTCTCTTTCCATGAGGTGAGCCGTGTAGGAAAGCCAGATCGGAATTCGGGGGTCGCCGCCCATTGAGAGTCACGCGGCTCGGTGATGTAGAACCACCCCGATTGCCACCCCTTTATGGTCTTCACAAAGGAGCCCTCGCGCCATAGGACGTTGGCCATCTTTCCCACCATGGCACCTCCGCACTGCGCTTGGCGGCCGCCCACTACCTTCGGCTTGACAATGAAGGTCTTCAGCCATAAGCCGAAGTGGGGCTGGATGCAGAGGAAGGCCTTGCACACGACGATAAACGCCAAGATGTTGAGGATGAAATTCGGGGCCAGATCGTGGAAATCTAGGCCGTAGTAGAACATGAGCCCCCGGACGAATGGGTGAAGTGGAAACCCTAGTCCATGGAGGAAGTGGGGGAGGAACACCACCCTCTCATGGGGCCTGGGGGTGGGGATGAGCTGCCCCTTGTTGGGGAGCCTATGCGCGATGTCGTTGGACAAGTATCCGGCCTTCCGCAGCTTTTTGATGTGCTCCTCCGTGATGTAGGAGGCCGTCCACTTGCCTCCCGCTCCGGACATAGTTGGAGAAGGTTGAGGTGGAATGTGCGGACTTGGGCGCTGGAGCTTGAGTGCGCGGAAATGGATAAGCAAGGGAGGAAGAAGGCGTGTGTGAAAAAGTGGATCCTTATCCCCTTATATGGACGGACAAAGCTATGCGTCCCCACCGACCAGAAAAAACTCGCTTATCTCCCAAGCGCCGTAATCAATGGCGCGGTTGGGTTACCCGCGCCCGTATTGATGAGAATCCCGGAATAAGGGGACACGATCTCTGCTTTGACAAGACGTGCCAAGGAAACTGCCTCGCTAAACGCTACCGAGGTGGGACAAGAAAAGCGATTCGAATGAAGGCTTGGCTGAGGTGTGATGTCACGCTAGAACACGTCGGCCAGATTGAACTTGTGTAAATATTATTCTCTCTACGGTGGTATGTGGAAATTATTTTGCAGAGCCGGACACTATCCTTGTGTTCAAAATCTTCTATGAAGTATTCGGAGGAGGAACCCGCCTTGCAATGCCGAAGACAAATTGCGCGCCGGACTCGTCGTCATTGAAGCCTGGTTCGGAGACTCTTGAGGGAGTCTGGATTAGGGGTGTCCGGATGGCGGACTATAACCTTTGGCGGACTCCTGGACTATGAAGATACAAGATTGAAGACTTTGTCCCGTGTCCGGATGGGACTTTCCTTGGCGTGGAAGGCAAGCTTGGCGATACGGATATGTAGATCTCCTACCATTGTAACCGACTCTGTGTAACCCTAACCCTATTCGGTGTCTATATAAACCGGAGGGTTTTAGTCCGTAGGATGAACAACAATCATACCATAGGCTAGCTTCTAGGGTTTAGCCTCTCTGATCTCGTGGTAGATCTACTCTTGTACTACCCATATCATCAATATTAATCAAGCAGGAGTAGGGTTTTACCTCCATCGAGAGGGCCCGAATCTGGGTAAAAACATCGGGTCCCTTGTCTCCTATTACCATCCGCCTAGACGCACAGTTCGGGACCCCCTACTCGAGATCAGCCGGTTTTGACACCGACAGTCCTCATAGTAGGAGTAGGACTCCCCTCATTCCTACTCCTACTAGGAGGGGGAAAGGAAGGGGGAGAGGGAGAAGGAAAGGGGAGCGCCCCCCCCCTCTCCTAGTCCAATTCGGACCAGAGGGGGAGGGGCGCGCGGCCTGCCCTAGGCCAGCCCTCTCTCTCTCCACTAAGGCCCATAAGGCCCATTATTTCTCCCGGGGGGTTCCGGTAACCCTCCGGCACTCCGCTTTTCTCCGAAACAACTCGGAACACTTCCGGTGTCCGAATATAGTCGTCCAATATATCGATCTTTACATCTCGACCATTTCGAGACTCCTCGTCATATCTATGATTATATCCGGGACTCCGAACTACATTCGGTACATCAAAACACAAAAACTCGTAATACCAATCGCACCAAACTTTAAGCGCGCGGACCCTACGGGTTCGAGAACTATGTAGACATGACTGAGACACGTCTTCGTTCAATAACCAATAGCGGAACCTGGATGCTCATATTGGCTCCTACATATTCTACGAAGATTTTTATCGGTCAAACCGCATAACAACATACGTTGTTCCCTTTGTCATCAGTATGTTACTTGCCCGAGATTCGATCGTCGGTATCTCAATACCTAGTTTAATCTCGTTACCGGCAAGTCTCTTTACTCGTTTCGTAATGCATCATCCCGCAACTAACTCATTAGTCAAATTGCTTGCAAGGCTTATAGTGATGTGCATTACCGAGAGGGCCCAGAGATATCTCTCCGACAATCGGAGTGACAAATCCTAATCTCGAAATACGCCAACTCAACAAGTACCTTCGGAGACACCTGTAGAGCACCTTTATAATCACCCAGTTACGTTGTGACGTTTGATAGCACACAAAGTGTTCCTCCGGTAAACTGGAGTTGCATAATCTCATAGTTATAGGAACATGTATAAGTCGTGAAGAAAGCAATAGCAACATACTAAACGATCAAGTGCTAAGCTAACGGAATGGGTCAAGTCAATCACATCATTCTCCTATTGAGGTGATCCCGTCAATCAAATGATAAATCATGTATATGGTTAAGAAACTTAACCATCTTTGATTAACGAGTTAGTCAAGTAGAGGCATACTAGTGACAGTATGTTTGTCTATGTATTCACACATGTATTATGTTTCCGGTTAATACAATTCTGGCATGAATAATAAACATTTATCATGATATTAGGAAATAAATAATAACTTTATTATTGCCTCTAGGGCATATTTCCTTCAGTCTCCCACTTGCACTAGAGTCAATAATCTAGATTACACAGTAATGATTCTAGCACCCATGGAGTTTTGGTGTTGATCATGTTTTGCTCGTGGAAGAGGCTTAGTCAACGGGTCTGCAACATTCAGATCCGTATGTATTTTGCAAATCTCTATGTCTCCCACCTGGACTTGGTCCCGGATGGAATTGAAGCGTCTCTTGATGTGCTTGGTCCTCTTGTGAAATCTGGATTCCTTTGCCAAGGCAATTGCACCAGTATTGTCACAAAAGGATTTCATTGGACCCGATGCACTAGGTATGACACCTAGCTCGGATATGAACTCCTTCATCCAGACTCCTTCATTTGTCGCTTCAAGCAGCTATGTACTCCGCTTCACACGTAGATCCCGCCACGACGCTTTGTTTAGAACTGCACCAACTGACAGCTCCACCGTTCAATGTAAAAACGTATGCGGTTTGCGATTTAGAATTGTCCGGATCAGTGTCAAAGCTTGCATCAACGTAACCATTTATGACTAGCTCTTTGTCACCTCCATAAACGAGAAACATATCCTTATTCCTTTTCAGGTATTTCAGGATGTTCTTGACCCGTCCAAAGGATCCACTCTGGATTACTTTGGTACCTCCCTGCTAGGCTAATAGCAAGACACACATCAGGTCTGGTACACAACATTGCATACATGATAGAGCCTATGGCTGAAGCATAGGGAACATCATTCATTTTCTCTCTATCTTCTGTAGTGTTCGGGCATTGAGTCTGACTCAACTTCACACCTTGTAACACAGGAAAGAACCCTTTCTTTGCTTGATCCATTTTGAACTTCTTCAAAACTTTGTCAAGGTATGTGCTTTGTAAAAGTCTTATCAAGCATCTTGATCTATCTCTATAGATCTTGATGCCTAATATGTAAGTAGCTTCACCGAGGTCTTTCATTGAAAAACTCTTATTCAAGTTTCCATTTATGCTATCCAGAAATTATAAATCATTTCCAATCAGCAATATGTCATCCACATATAATATCAGAAATGCTACAGAGCTCCCACTCACTTTCTTGTAAATACAAAGCTTCTCCAAAAGTCTCAGATAAAACCATATGCTTTGATCACACTATCAAAATGTTTATTCCAACTCCGAGAGGCTTGCACGAGTCCATAAATGGATCGCTGGAGTTTGCACACTTTGTTAGCTCCCTTTGGATCGACAAAACCTTCTGGTTGCATCTTATACAACTCTTCTTCCAGAAATCCATTCAGGAATGCAGTTTTGACATCCATTTGCCAAATTTCATAATCATAAAATGCGGCAATCTCTAACATGATTCGGACAGACTTAAGCATCGCTACGAGTGAGAAAGTCTCATCGTAGTCAATCCCTTGAACTTGTCAAAAACCTTTCGCAACAAGTCGAGCTTTATAGACAGTAGCATTACCGTCAGCGTCAGTCTTCTTCTTAAAGATCCATTTATTCTCAATGGCTTGTCGATCATCGGGCAAGTCAACCAAAGTCCACACTTTGTTCTCATACATGGATACCATCTCAGATTTCATGGCCTCAAGCCATTTTGCAGAATCTGGGCTCACCATCGCTTCTTCATAGTTTGTAGGTTCGCCTTGGTAAAGTAACATGACCTCCAGAATAGGATTACCGTACCACTATGGTGCAGATCTTACTCTGGTTGACCTACGAGGTTCAGTAGTAACTTGATCTGAAGTTTCATGATCAATACCATTAGCTTCCTCACTAATTGGTGTAGGTGTCACAGGAACCGGTTTCTGTGATGAACTACTTTCCAATAAGGGAGCATGTACAGTTACCTCATCAAGTTCTACTTTCCTCCCACTCACTTCTTTCGAGAGAAACTCCTTCTCTAGAGAGGATCCATTCTTAGCAACGAATGTCTTGCCTTCGGATCTGTGATAGAAGGTGTACCCAACAGTTTCCTTTGGGTATCCTATGAAGACACATTTCTCCGATTTGGGTTTGAGCTTATCAGGTTGAAGCTTTTTCACATAAGCATCGCAGCCCCAAACTTTAAGAAACAACAACTTTGGTTTCTTGCCAAACCACAGTTCATAAGGCGTCGTCTCAATGGATTTCGATGGTGCCCTATTAATCGTGAATGCAGCTGTCTCTAATGCAAAACCCCAAAACAATAGTGGTAAATCGGTAAGAGACATCATAGATTGCACCATATCCAATAAAGTACGGCTACGATGTTCGTACACACCATTACGCTGTGGTGTTCCGGGTGGCGTGAGTTGCGAAACTATTCCGCATTGTTTCAAATGAAGACCAAACTCGTAACTCAAATATTCTCCTCTACGATCAGATTGTAGAAACTTTATTTTCTTATTACAGTGACTTCACTCTGAAATTATATGAACTTTTCAAATGTTTCAGACTTATGTTTCATTGAGTAGATATCCCCATTTCTGCTCAAATCATCTGTGAAGGTCAGAAAATAACGATACCCGCCGTGAGCATCAACACTCATCGGATCGCATACATCAGTATGTATTATTTCCAATAAGTCAGTTGCTCGCTCCATTGTTCCGGAGAACGGAGTCTTAGTCATCTTGCCCATAAGGCATGATTCGCAAGCATCAAGTGATTCATAATCAAGTGATTCCAAAATCCCATCAGCATGGAGTTTCTTCATGCGCTTTACACCAATATGACCTAAACGGCAGTGCCACAAATAAATTGCACTAGCATTATTAACTTTGCATCTTTTGGTTTCAATATTATGAATATGTGTATCACTATGATCGAGATCCAACAAACCATTTTTATTGGGTGTATGACCATAGAAGGTTTTATTCATGTAAATAGAACAACAAGTATTCTCTAATTTAAATGAATAAATGTATTGCAATAAACATGATCAAATCATATTCATGCTCAACGCCAACACCAAATAACACTTATTTAGGTTCAACACTAATCCCGAAAGTATAGGGAGTGTGCGATGATGATCATATCAATCTTGGAACTACTTCCAATGCACATCGTCACCTCGCCCTTAACTAGTTTCTGTTCATTCTGCAACTCCTGTTGGGGATATAACTATTTGTGTAAGCCGCCCAGGAGGGGTCGGGTTACGTAAATAAGACTCATCAAGAAGAAGCCAGAAAACCAAGCACGAAGATGGCGGTTCAATAAAGGGTCTAAGGCCCACAGGCGGCTTAAGGCCCATAGTGATAAACCGCCATGATGGCATGACTTGTATTATAAGGTAGATTTAACTAGTCACCGAGCCGGACACTGTTTATGAGCCGGCCGGGACTCTGTAGACCGCAGGGCGTCCACCCGTGTATATAAGGGGACAACCCGCTGGCGGCTTAGGGCAAGAAACAACTCATCGAGAGCCGGGCATAGCGTATCTCGCTCCACAGTCATCGAAACATCAAGCAATACCAACCCAACTAGACGTAGGCCTTACCTTCACCGTAAGGGGCCGAACTAGTATAAACCTCTCGTGTCCTTTGTCCCGATCAACCCCTTTAAGCTTCCTAGTTGCGATGGCTCCACGACTAAGTCCTTGCAAGAGGACATCTGCCGTGACAAAACCACGAAAGTTGGCGCCCACCGTGGGGCCAGCGCATGGTGGATTTGAGTTCTTGAAGGGCAGCTTCGAAGGGCTCAAGGGATACGCAGTGGGCCGGATGACCAAGAGTCGTCGCGGCAAGATCTACATCGACAACGAAGGCTGGGGTCCCGACGCCGACTCAACTGAAAGTCTGGTGCGGGTCCCCTTCGGCGGAATCCACGTCTTCATCGGCGGATTGGTGAGCCGGGCCTGAGCCGGACAACCGCATCAACCTCGTCAAGATGGCTCATTGCGAGACCCGCCTTGAAGTTCAACCCGGCATGAAGCGTGCCTTCGTGGGCTGCATCCACGGAGAGGAACTTTCTAAAGGATCTGAAGATGGTGGTGAGACGGCCGTCCTCTCTGACGGTGATTCGTCTGCTGGTTCAACAGATTCGCTGTATCAAGTACAGGAGGGCATGCTTGGGGGCTGTTCCGATGGCTCTAGTATTCCGGACTCCTATGAGCCACCAAGCTGGGTAGGAGTCTTCATTGCTGGTACTCAACCCGGTCAAAACTCAATGGCCGCAACAGCAATAACGTCCGGGTCAGGAGCGGCTGGGGCAGGAGGCCCTGTGCACCCGCCGGCTCAGGTGCTGATGGATCTTATGGATAAGCTGACGGCCTTGTTAACCGCCACGGTTATTCCTGCAAATCAAGATGAGCATAACGTGGAGGTGGCAAAGGTGCATGAGGAGATAGCTCGGGCCAAGGAGGCCTTGGCAGCTGAGGACACCGGGTTAGCTACAGAGCGGGCGGCTTTGGATGCACGTGCGCAGCAACTCCAGTCAGAGGCTTTCCAGCTTAATATGAGCCTGAACGCATCTAATGAGGTGATGAGAAGGAGGCACCAGAAAACTCAATCCCGTTTGCCTCCGTTTTACGACCCTCGGAACCTTTTCGCTACACCCGGTGCCGGTCCTAGCAACCCGCCCGAAGCAAATCAGTTTGTGACAACCGGAGCGGGAGGACCGGCTCAGCCTCGAGAGATGGCACCTCCTCATGGGAGTATGGCCCCGCCCCGTTATGTACCAATACCACCGGGTCATTTTTCCAACCCCATGGAGAACTTAATTGCAGCATCGGCGCATTTGGCGGCTCTCCAAGTGGATGGTGATGATCCGACAGTGGTGGAGACCCGAAGGATCAGAGACCTCGTCCAGACAGCCTTGGCTCAGCAAGAGACTTATTCCTACAGCCGGGACAGGATTCATTCAACTCCTCCGCCTTGGTTAGCTCCGGCTCGTCCAAACCGGAGTCCGAGTTACAACAGGCACATGGAGTCAGAAGCTTTGTCAAGCAACGCCCAACGCCGTAACCCGCCCGGTGGATATAACCCGGTGCAGGACCGAATACGTCAGGAGGACGAGCGGGCGGCTCAGCTAGCGGCTCAACAAACGGCTCATCAGGACCTTCCAGATTACCTCACGACTTCCATTGAGGCTGGAGTGGCTACCAGAACCGGCGGTGTTCCCTCCTTAGTGTCGTCTTTACGCAATGTACGTTTACCCAAGGACTTCAAGGGACCTCGGAAGGTGCCGAATTACACGGCCGACTTATAGCCCGGAGCGTGGATCGAAAGTTATGAGATGGCCATGGAGCTGTTGGAGGTCAGTGATGCAGCAATGGCTAAGTACTTCACCATGATGTTAGACGGAACGGCCCGATCTTGGTTAAAGGGCTTGCCACCCAATTCCATTAGCTCATGGGCAGAGTTGAAAGCCCGGTTCAATTAGAACTTCAAAGACACTTGCAAGCAGTCTATGTCGATTGTGTACTTGACAAATTGTAAGCAGGAGGAGGGTGAATCCACGACCCATTGGGTACGCCGGGTCAAGGAGATAATACATTCGTCTGACAAGATGGATGCCGGTTCTGCAGTCCTCATGTTGGAGAAGAACTGCCGCTTTGAGCCGCCGAGATAGAAGCTGGGCGCCTTAAGCGTGATTGCAATGATATGGAATGCTGATGGCAGCTTTAGTCAAATACGCCGATTCTGATAGTACCAAGGATCCCGCGTCTGATGAGGAAAAGACAGGGAAGGGAAAGAAGAACGGCAATGGGAAAGGTCAGCAGCATAACCTAATGAATCAAGGAGGCAATAAGCGTAAGGCTGAGGGTAACCCGGAGTTTGTGGCCAATGCCAATGCACAAGGCAATAATCAGAGACGTAAGGGAAAACCGCCCCCTCGATCTGGCGGGTCAGGCCCGTCTCTTGAGCAGCTACTCAATGAGCCTTGCCCGAGACACGGCACCCGGGAACGACCCGCCACTCATTTATGGAAAGACTGCGCGATCATGAAGGCTTTCAAGAATTCCAACCTGTTTGATGGCAATCATGGCCCGGGCGGCGGCTCAGGAGTCGGCGGCTTTCATGGCCTGGGCGGCGGTTCAAGTTCCGGCTTTCAAGGAAATCAAGGCGGCTATAATCAACAGCAATCTGGTCAAGGGGGGCAGCAGCAGCAGTAGTCGTTATCAAAGCCACCGAAGCGGTGAATGGTGGGCAGTATCATGTGTTCACCACTAATTTGTGCAAACATGACCAGAAGGTTCATAAGAGGGCCGTGAATTCTGTTGAGCCGGCGGTTCCCCGTTATTTGAGGTGGTCAGAACAACCTATTATATGGAGCAGGGAAGACCACCCCCTCCGGGTTGATAATCCGAGTCAGTTGGCCTTGGTGGTAGCACCTCTGGTTGGTGGATATAAATTCACTAAGTTACTCATGGACGGAGGAAGCAGCATCAATATCCTCTATTATGAGACCTTTCGCCGCATGGGGTTGACTGATAAGGACTTGAGGACGTCCAACATTGTCTTTCATGGAGTGGTGCACAGTAAGTCGACGTACCCAGTTGGCAAGATTGAACTGGAAGTGGCCTTCGGAGATGAGTATGATTCTAGAGCGGAGAAATTAACTTTTGAGGTGGTCAAAATCAAGAGTCCATATCATGCTCTGTTTGGTCGGCCGGCTTATGCCAAGTTCATGGCACGGCCGTGTTATGTTTATCTGCAGCTTAAGATGTCGGGTCACAAGGGCACCATCACTGTGCATGGAAGTCGAAAGGTAGCCCTGGAATGTGAGGAGGTCGACGCGGCTTATGCTGAGTCTGTTTGTGCAGCAGAAGAGCTGAAGTTCTATCAAGACAATGTTGACCCGGCGGATATGACCTCTCTAAAGAAGCCAACCACCAAGCATGACCCCGCGATGAAGTTTAAGTCGGCTTATGAAACCAAGCTTGTTGATTTCACTCCAGGCGATTCGTCTAAGCAGTTCAGTATCAGTGCCAATCTGGATCCTAAATAGGAAAGCGTGCTCATCGAGTTCATCCGTGAGAACCGGGACATCTTTGCATGGAAACCTTCTGACATGCCGGGTGAACCGAAAGGACTAGCTGAGCACACTCTCAATATTGATCCAAAGTACAAGCCGGTCAGGCAGTTTCTTCGATGGTTCAACGAAGAGAGACGGAAAGCTATTGGAGAGGAAGTCGCCCGGCTCTTAGCGGCTGGGTTTATTGTGGAGGTTTTTCACCCGGAGTGGTTGGCTAACCCGGTGCTTGTGCTCAAGAAGAACGGCACCTGGCGGATGTGTGTGGATTACACGGACTTAAATAAGGCTTGTCCGGCTGATCCCTTTGCTCTCCCCCGTATTGATCAAATCATTGATGCTACGGCGGGTTGCAAGCGTTTGAGCTTTTTGGATGCTTACTCTGGTTATCATCAGATCAAAATGGCAGTTAAAGACCAGGATAAGACGACTTTCATTACTCCTTTTGGAGCCTTCTGCTGTGTATCTATGCCATTTGGGCTCAAGAGTGCTCAGGCGACTTATCAGCAATGTGTACAGAACTGTCTCCATGATCAAATTGGGCGCAATGTTCACGCTTACGTGGATGACATCATGGTGAAGTCCAGAGAGAAGGAAACCTTGATATCTGATTTGAAGGAGACCTTTGGTAATCTCCGGGTTTATAAGATGATGCTTAACCCGGCAAAGTGTGTATTTGGTGTACCTGCAGGCAAGCTCTTGGGTTTCCTAGTATCAAACAGAGGCATTGAAGCTAATCCGGAGAAGGTCAAGGCAATTACCTCTTTGGCTAAACCGGCGTGCATCAATGATGTTCAGCGACTGGCGGGTCGTGTTGCAGCCTTAAGTCGGTTCATAAGTCGGTTAGGTGAGAAGGCCCTACCGCTGTATCAGATGATGAAGAAAAGCGGACACTTTTATGCAGGTGATCTTGCTAATACTGCCTTTGAAGATTTAAAGAGACAGCTTATGCGAGCCGCCGGTCCTTGCGGCTCCCATTGATAAAGAGCCGTTGTTGTTATATGTGGCTGCTAACTCACGAGCTGTCAGTGTTGCCATCGTGGTGGAGCGTAAGGAGGCTGACAAGGAGCATCCGGTTCAACAGCCAGTTTATTACATCAGTGAGGTGCTCATAGAGTCCAAGCTATGGTATCCACATTGGCAAAAACTTGTTTACGGGGTGTTTACGGCAAGCCGGAAGCTGAAGCAGTACTTCCAAGGTCATCCTATAACTGTGGTAAGTTCTGCCCCATTGGGAGACATCATCCAAAATAGGGAAGCCACATGACGAGTCGCCAAGTGGGCAATTGAGCTTGGGCCTCATGGTTTGAAGTACATGCCATGCACTGCTATTAATCTCAAGCCATGGTGGATTTTATCAATGATTGTACGGAGTTGCAGGCACCTGAGGAGAAGCCAGATAACACATATTGGACCATTCACTTTGATGGGTCCAGGCAGTTGGAAGGCTCGGGAGCTGGAGTTGTTTTAACTTCCCCCCGAGGTGACAAATTTTGTTATGTGCTCCGGCTTATGTTTCCTTGTACTAACAATGCAGCTGAGTACGAGGCTTTACTCCATGGTCTCGGGATGGCCAAGGAGATGAGTTTGAGTCGGGTCAGGTGTTTGGGTGACTCAGATCTTGTGGCTCAACAGGTGTCAGGCAAGTGGGATTCTAAGGATCCCCTTATGGCGTCTTACCGTCTTGAAGTTGATGTTGTGGCTGGGCACTTCAAAGGTTATCCAGTGGAGCGCATTGATCGAAGGAAGAATGAGGCGGATGATGCTTTAAGCCGGCTGGGATCTCAGCGTAAGCCGGTGCCACCTAACACCTTTCTCGATGTTTTGCATAATCCTTTTGTCAAGGTACCTACAGAGGAAGAATTAGCAGTACCAGACCCGGAGGCACAGCTGGTGGCAGCTCTTCACGTCATCCCGGATTGGACAGTGCCATATTTGGCCTATATGACCCGGGGAGAATTGCCTGAGGATGAGATTTTGGCGAGACAAATCATCAGGCGGTCCAAATCTATGACGATTGTTCATAGCGAGTTACATCACCGCAGTGTCACTGGGGCGTTTCAACATTGTGTGTCGCCTATGGAGGGTCAGGAGATACTTCATGAGATCCATGAAGGAGATTATGGTCATCATGCCGGCTCAAAATATCTTGTGGCCAAGGCTTTCCGTCATGGTTTCTATTGGCTGACGCTCATGCTGATGCGGAGGATCTGGTCAGCAAATGTGATGGATGTCAGAAATTCTCACGACGAGCTCATGTGCCGGCTCAAGAGTTGAGGATGATTCCAATTACTTGGCCGTTCGCAGTCTGGGGGCTTGACATGGTTGGACCTTTCAAGAGGTCTAAGATAAAAAGACACACCTCCTGGTGGCAGTGGATAAGTTTACAAAGTGGGTTGAGGTAGAGCAGGTCAGTAAGTGTGATGCAGCCACGACGGTTCAATTCATGAAAAAGGTGATCTTTCGTTTAGGTTTTCCACACAGCATCATAACTGATAATGGCACTAATCTCTCCAAAGGTGCCATCGAAGAGTTCTGTCAACGAGAACATATCCGGCTTGATGTTTCGGCTGTTGCTCATCCTCAATCCAATGGTCAAGCAGAGAGAGCTAATCAGGAGATCCTGAAGGGTATTAAACCCCGGCTCTTAGTCCCCTTAAAGCAAACTCCGGGTTGTTGGGTGGAGGAGCTACCCTTTGTATTGTGGAGCATCAACACTACGCCTAACAGATCTACAGGTTATACACCTTTCTTCATGGTGTATGGAGCAGAGGCAGTCCTGCCAAGTGATATCCGACACGACTCACCCCGCGTGGCGGCTTACGTTGAGGCTCATAATGAAAAAGCTAGTCAGGATGCACTTGACTTGTTGGATGAGGAGCGAGACTTGGCAATATCCCGCTCGGTGAATTACCAGCAAGACCTGCGCCGCTATCACAGCCGTCGGGTTAGAAGCAGAGCCTTTCAGGAAGGCGACTTAGTGCTCCGGCTCATCCAGGATCAATCTGATATGCACAAGCTATCCCCTCCTTCGGAAGGACCCTTTGTGGTCAGCAAGAATCTGAACAACGGGTCATATTACCTCATCGATGTTCGAGAGCACAAAGACTCACATAAGTCAGAGGAAGAGACCCGCCGGCCGTGGAACTTCGCTCATCTTCGGCCTTATTATACTTGAGCCACCGGCTCTCAATATGTATATATTTTAAAAATTTATATATTATATAAACCAATAAAGCAGGACCTTTGTCCTTTTCACCCTCAAAGGTTTATATGTCTTCTTTATCAGGTGGTGGAAACAACCAACAGGGAGCGGATCATATCTGAATCCGGCTTTCCCTTTGGTCCGGCTTATGATCATATCTGTATCTAGCCGTGATCACTTGGGGGCTTCCTGTTCAAACATAGGTCGTATTCGAACCAAAGAAAACGTAGCTGTCGATACCCACTTGATCGACATACTGCCAAACCCACTTGGGGGCTTCTTGATCATATTTGAATCATAGCTTAACCTCTTTGGGTCTGACGTGGATCGTATTCGAATCAGCATCATTAAACAACTCTTATGGTCACTTGGGGGCTTCCTGTTCAAACATAGGTCGTATTCGAACCAAAGAGAACATAGCTGTCGATACCCACTTGATCGGCATCGCCAGAGCCACTGGGGGCTATATGATCGTATCTGAATCTTAGCTTAACCCCTTTGGAACGGTTCACTGATCGTATTCGAATCAGAGGCCTTTACAATTAGGTTTATTATTCATTATACTGTGTAAATGTAACTGTCATTAATGGCCAGGAGCACATCATATGTGCCAACTTTCAGGAGTTAAATTTACTCTCATAATTTTGGCCACATAAGCCGACGAGATTCCCAAAGGGATCGCAGGTATGCTATTGTGATGATGTTTCACGAATATAATCATAAACCGACCTTTATATGATGTTTTGGTTCGCACTCCGGGTTATCAATACTTTATGTGACCCCTGATGCGATAAAGTCGCCAAGGGAATTCTGTTTGTTTTATATGCAGGATAAGGCAAGTAACTTTTTAACATCAAGGAAAGATCAACATAAGCTGGAAGTATATAGCATTGGCGGCTTATGAAAGTATTAAGCGCCACAAGCATGTGCGAAGGTATGACAAAAATTGAGAGGTTTTTTCTACCCTATTACAAGACTCCCCGAGTCTGAATAATGAAGCATTGTTTTCGCAAAGTCATAAACGCCTGGCGGTTCACTCCTTTGGTGGGCTTGAAGATTCCGGGTTATCCTTCTCCGCCTCTCCGTCTGCTGCCCTGTCTGGAAGGTTGACGAGGCCCGATCAATGCCGCTTAAGGCTTCAAACTCAGCTTCTTCATCTATTAAACCGGTGGAGTCAACTTCAGGGCAAAGGTGTGCTTACGAGTTGGAGGGATCAGGCTGACGTCATCATAGTGAGGTGTTGGAATTCTCCGGTTCTCGCTGTCATAGCCCGGCTGATACTTGGTAAGATCAATATCGTTCCCAATGATCGTAGCAACAGGATGTACGACTTTCACACAAGCGATAAAGTCGGTCTCGTCAAATAAAGAGCCGTCTTCCTTCAAGCTGGGATATCCCAGAGCAACGTCTGCCAGGTCTAATTCTGGAAGCAACGCCTTGGCCCGGCTCAAGGTAGCTATAGCCCCGGTTCTGGCATATGCCATGCCCGTCTTAGCTCTTGGATCCGCTGGGGTAGCACGGCAAGCCACTTTAGCACATCTTGCAGGAGATGGGGAACGTCATTTGATAAAGCCACAACGGCCAAAGCACGTTGTGACCCGATGTCTGATTGCTCCACCAGAGTGTAAACCGCCTTCACTTGATCAACATGTTACGCTTGAGGTTTGTGCTCCTGGGGCCTGCGTTCATAAACATAAAGGTGAGCCGGAGATGACAATTAAAATAGTCATCAAAGGAAGGATTGCAATATTCAAGGTTATCTATAGTAATTTACCGAAGATTGCTGAGACCATTTGAGATATATGTCGCTTTAAGTCGGACAACTCGGCTGTTGCTTCTGCAAGTGAAGTTTCTGCTGTCTCGGCCCGGGTCACCAGTGAGGCCTTCTCATCAGCTCAGATTTTCTTCTCCGCCTCAAAATTCTTCTTCAACTTCTCTTGTTCAGAGACGCTGAATTCAAATTTGGAGTTGGCTTTTTGAATTTCAAGTTCTTGAGCCGCCAGGCGCCTCTTTAGGTCAGCAATCTCCGACTCAAATTGACTTACGGTGGCCTGCATTGGTGCCGGGTTATAGTCAGAATTATGGTAAGATAACATTAAGTCCCAAGTACTTTGCAAGCAAAGGTACTTGACACTTGGGGGCTAATGTATGCTGAAGAATTTTAAATTTACAATTCCGGTTCATGGAAATTAAGTCCCAAGCACTTTGCAAGCAAAGGTACTTGACACTTGGGGGCTAATGTGTATCGCAAGTTCAAGGTATCATGTTACAACCGGGTTAAATATCTTCTTTCTAAACCGGATAAAGCAGTGATAAGCAGGTTTCTAAGTCTCCAGCATATTTATTCAAAAGCACTAGACTTGGGGGCTGATACAGTAAGTATGATTAAGAAAAGTAGCATAAAAGTTATACCTCAGATTTTTTTGTATTTGCTTCACCATGTCGATTTCAGTGTCCACGGTGATATGTACTTGATTGTATAGCCAGAGACTATATCTCCAATGCTCAAATGAGTATAATCAGCAATGTCTAGCTTGGCCTTTCGGCGTTACAGAAACTCCTCCTTGGCAGAGCACTTGGCAAGGACAATGGGCTGTCCCGGCTCAACAAACTGGGTCTTCAGAATCTCAATTTCCGGGTCAATTGTCTTGGCCGGGCTAGGAGCTTCCGGGTTATCATAGTTGTTGAGAGTATCTTCGGCGGGTGGATCATAGGTTGGTACTGGAATGTCAGAGGCTGGTTCAGGCGGCGGTTGATGGGTAGAACTGTCAGGAGCGGCTATGCCAAGCTCCGATTCAGTCACAACCGGGTCTTGGGACGGCTTGCTCCTTTTTGCCCTCTTACTAGTTTTCACTTGTACGCTGTGGACAAAGGCAGAAGGATGAGTACAAAAGCATGAGTAAAGTAAAGCATAAGGTAAACAAAATTATATTACCCAGGGGAAGTTTTGAAAGCCGGCATGTTGGATTGCATAGACTCGCCGGAGGAAGGTGAGGTCTCCTGATAATTTGAGTCAGATGAATTGAGAGGTTGATGTATTAAGCCCACTAAGGGATAGGCAGAATATAAGTCGGAGATAACCTCAGTTTGACGCTTCTGGGTCACATCAGGTAAGCCGGAGGAGAGTTCTGCATCCTTGGAGGTTCGGGTATGCCTCCGGTTTTCAAATTGCTGTTGCTTCAAAAGAAATTGAGGATCTTGGTAAGCCAAAGGATGTGAAAAACTTACTTTCCGGGTTACTCTTCGAATTTTCTGATGCGGCAGGGGCTCGAAGTCGGAGGAGATTATAGTTACCTCTTCCTGGATGGCTTGGCTGTTCCCCGTATCTTCCTGAAAAGATTTAATGTCAGCAAGGTGATGATAAAGAGTCAATGGAGTTAAAAGTTACCTCTTCTTCATCGTCATCAGTATCGTCAAGTTTAAACATATCTGAAGCGCTTGGCTTCCTCTTCTTTGAAGTTCCAGTTTTGGCGGCTTTCCTTTCAGCTCTTTTCGCCACTCTAGCCTGTTTGGCCGCCTCATGGTTATACTTGACCTTCCAGAAGTTATCATCGGCCTGTGAAAAATGTTAAGAGGTTATGATTAAAAGCAAGGTATAATATAGTAAAGAGTATTCATTGAGGTTGATGACTTACTGCAGGAGTCGGGTTCTTCTTGCAGAAAGGAAGTAAGCCAAAAGCATTACTGGTCAGCGTGCCCTCTTTCAGCAATGTTTGGATCGTAGCCTCCACCACATCATCTGGTAAGTCGTCGGGACTATGACGCGGTGGGTCATTCTTCTCGCCTGAGTAAGTGCACATTAAGCCGGGGCGGCGGCTTAACAGAATCACTCGCCAAGCGACCCAGACTCGGACCAGGTCAATGTCGTCTAAGCCATTTCCCAAAAGAGCTTTGATTTTACTAATGGTGGGAGCGAGTGGCAGACGTTCAACATCAGTCAGTTTATCTCGCAGCGGGTGGTTGGATTCAAGGCGCAAGGCGCGGAAGCCGGGCAGAGGATTTTCATCAGCCGGAGAAGTATCCTGGCAGTAGAACCATGTCTGATTCCAATCCTTTGGATGACTCGGCAGTTCAGCATAAGGAAAAAGGCAGTCTCTCCGTCGTTGAATTGAGATACCACCAAGTTCCAGACTGGGCCCGTTGGCGCGTTCGTTCTGTCGGTTTAAGTAAAACAGTTCTTTGAATAAATGTAAGTTGGGTTCTTCCCCAAGGTACACCTCGCAGAAGACTTGGAAGTTGCAAATATTTGATACGGAATTGGGCCCGATGTCTTGAGGTCTGAGAGCGAAGAAATGTAAAACATCCCTGAAGAATTTTGAACCGGGCGGAGCAAGCCCCGGTTCATGTGATCAGTAAACACGATCACCTCCCCCTCCTTCGGTTGAGGCTTCTCCTCTGACGGGTTAGGAGCATGATAAGACATGACCTCTCTCTTGGGCAGATGGCCGGATTTCACAAAGTCAGACAAGGTGCTTTCTGTAACAGTGGGTTTGACCCAGTTGCAGGTCACAGGAGCTTTGGGAGCCTTGGGTGCCATTGTATAAATTTAATCCTATGACAAAATAAGAAGTTCCAGTTCAAATTTAACCCGGAGGAAAACATTTTAAGTATATTCAAGATGGCGGCTTAAGAAGGGGCCTAATGACATATGGGTAACTATGCAGTGATATTTAAGCCGCTACAGGTATCAAAAGCAGTTAAATTTTCTTAAGATGCGGGAAGCAAGCAAAGCTGACAATCAGTGTTGTCTTCTGAAACCGGCTACATGAGCTACCGTGTGAAGCAGATTTGACAGATACAGTTTTTTGGCTAAGTATGGAACAAACAGGTTTCGCAAGTTGCAGCTATTATTTTGGATCAAACGGATGTTCTGAAAGGAAACATTTCTAGACCTAGAACTAACACAGATGAAGCTCATAGGCTCGAACGGGGCCTCTGTGCAATGGAAAGGGATCTATGTGCATTCAGAAACGGGTGCGAAACAGCTACCGCAGCAGTTTTATACTGTCTAAAGATCAGAAAAAGGGCATCAGAGGTGGAATCTATCAGGGGTTCGTGATGGACGGCTGATGTCTACTACACAACCTTCTTCTTGTAGACATTGTTGGGCCTGCAAGTGCACAGGTTTGTAGGACAGTAGCAAATTTCCCTCAAGTGGATGACCTAAGGTTTATCAATCCGTAGAAGGCGTAGGATGAAGATGGTCTCTCTCAAACAACCCTGCAACCAACAAACAAAGAGTCTCTTGTGTCCCCAACACACCCAATACAATGGTAAATTGTATAGGTGCACTAGTTCGGCGAAGAGATGAAGATACAAGTGCAAAATAGATAGTAGATAAAGGTATTTGTAATCTGAAATTATAAAAACAGCAAGGTAACAGGTGGTAGAAGTGAGCGTAAATGGTATTGCAATGATAGGAAACAAGGCCTAGGGTTCATACTTTCACTAGTGCAAGTTCTCTCAACAATAATAACGTAGATAGATCATATAACAATCCCTCAACATGCAACATAAAGTCACTCCAAAGACACTAATAGCGGAGAACAAACGTAGAGATTATGGTCGGGTACGAAACCACCACAAAGTTATTCTTTCGGATCGATCTACAAAAGAGTTCGTACTAGAATAACACCTTAAGACACAAATCAACCAAAACCCTAATGTCACTTAGATACTCCATTGTCACCTCAAGTATCCGTGGGCTTGATTATACGATATGCATCACACAATCTCAGATTTATCCAACCAACATAAAAGTACTTCAAAGAGTGCCCCAAAGTTTCTACCAGAGAATCAAGAACGTGTGCCAACCCCTATGCATAGGTTCCTAATGTCACGAAACCATAAGTTGATCACCAAGACATACATCAAGTGTTCTCATAAAAGACTCAATCCGATAAGATAACTTCAAAGGGTAAACTCAATTCATCACAAGAGAGTAGAGGGGAGAAACATCATAAGATCCAACTACAATAGCAAAGCTCGGATACATCAAGATCGTGCCATAGAGGAACACGAGAGACAACACGAGAGAGAGAGAGAGAGAGGGGAGAGAGAGATCAAACACATAGCTCTTGGTACATACCCTCAGCCCCGAGGGTGAACTACTCCTCCTCGGCATGGAGAGCGCCGGATGATGAAGATGGCCACCGGTGATGGATCCCCCCCTCGGCGAGTACCGAAAAGGGGTCCCGATTGGTTTTCGTGGCTCGAGGATTGCGGCGGAACTCCGGATCTATCTTCTGCTCGAAGTTTTAGGGCACGACGGTATATATGGGTGAAAGGAGTACGTCGGTGGAGCTACGGGACCCCACGAGGCGGGGCGCGCCTGGGAGGCGCGCCCCACCCTCGTGAGCACCTCCCGTATCTTCCGACGTGGGGTCCAAGTCCATCGGTGGGTTTCCTTCCAATAATAACTTCTCTAGTTGATTTCGTTCCGTTTTGACTCGTCGATATTCCTTTTCCTCGAAACCTTTGAAATAGGCATAAAAGCAACAAATGCAGAAATTTGGGTCTCCGGTTAATAGGTTAGTCCTAAAAGTAATATAAAAGTTGAAAATAAAGCCCAATATTCCCTAAAACAGTAGATAATATAGCATGGAGCAATCAAAAATTATAGATACGTTGGAGACGTATCAAGCATCCCCAAGCTTAATTCCTGCTCGTCCTCGAGTAGGTAAATGATAAAAAAGAATTTTTGATGCGGAGTGCTACTTGGCATAATTTTAATGTAATTCTTCTAACTTGTGATATGAATATTCAGATCCGAAAGATTCAAGACAAAAGTTCATATTGATAAAAGAAATAGTAATACTTCAAGCATACTAATGAAGCAATCATGTCTTCTCAAAATAGCATGGCAAAAGATAGTTCATCCCTACAAAATCATATAGTTAGGCTATGCTTCATTTTCGTCACACAAAGATGTTCCCAACTTCTATACCCCCGATGACAAGCCAAGCAATTGTTTCATACTTAAATAATCTCAAACTATTCAACCTTCACGCAATACATGAGCGCGAGCCATGGATATAGCACTATGGGTGGACTAGAATATGATGATGGGGATTGTGTGGAGAAGACAAAAAAGGAGAAAGTCTCATATTGACGAGGATAATCAACGGGCTATGGAGATGCCCATCAATTGATGTCAACATGAGGAGTAGGGATTGCCATGCAACGGATGCACTAGAGCTATGAATGCTCAACAAAAGAAAACTAGTGGGTGTGCATCCAACTTGCTTGCTCATGAAGACCTAGGGCATTTGAGGAAGCCCATCGTTGGAATATACAAGCCAAGTTCTATAATGAAAGATTCCCACTAGTATATGAAAGTGACAACATATGAGACTTACTATATGAAAACATGGTGCTACTTTGAAGCACAATATATGAGACTCGCTATATGAAGAACATGGTGCTACTTTGAAGCACAATATATGAGACTCACTACATGAAGAACAAGGTGCTACTTTGAAGCACAAGTGTGGAAAAAAGGATAGTAGCATTGCCCCTTTTTTTTGGCCTTCTTTTTTTTCTTTGGCCTTTCTCTTTTTGTTTGGGGGGACAATGCTCTATTGAATGATGATCATCACACTTCTATTGATTACAACATAAGGATTACAACTCGAAACTAGAACCAGGTATGACTCTATATGAATGCCTCCGTGATGTCTTAGGGATGGTGCAATGAATCAAGAGTGACATGTATGAAAATAATGCATGGTGGCTTTGCCACAAATACGATGTCAACTACATGATCATGCAACGGCAATATGACAAAAGTAATGTATGTCATGAATATGATGATGGAAGTTGCATGGCAATATATCTCGGAATGGATATGGGAATGCCATGATAGGTAGGTATGGTGGCTGTTTTGAGGAAGATATAAGGAGGTTTATGTGTGATAGAGCGTATCGTATCACGGGGTTTGGATGCACCGGCGAAGTTTGCACCTACTCTCGAGGTGAGAAAGGGCAATGCACTGCATCAAGAGGCTAGCAAAGGCGGAAAGGTGAGAGTGCGTATAACCCATGGACTCAACATTAGTCAAAAGAACTCATATACTTATTGCAAAAATTTAGAAGCCATCAAAATCAAGTACTACATGCATGCTCCTAGGGGGATAGATTGGTAGGAAAAGACCATCGCTCGTCCCCGACCGCCACTCATAAGGATGCACAAGCCAGGTACACTTCATGTTTCAAATTTGTTACACAACTTTAACCATACGTGCATGCTACGGGACTTGCAAACTTCAACACAAGTATTTCTCAAATTCACAATTATCATCTAGCACGACTTTGATATTATTACCTCCATATCTCAAAACAATTATCAAGTATCAAACTTCTCTTAGTATTCAACACACTCATAAGAATCCTTACAAATCTTGTATGCTTAGCATATTAGAATTAAGCACATTACCATGCTATTTAAGGCTCTCAAAATAATATAAGTGAAGCATGAGAGTTCATCTATTTCTTAAAAATAAAACTACCACCATGCTCTAAAAGATATAAGTGATGCACTAGAGCAAATGACAAACTACTCCGAAAGATATAAGTGAAGATCAATGAGTAGTCGGATCATTATGCAACTATATGAAGACTCTCCCTTTTAATAATTTCAGATCTTGGTACTTTATTCAAACAGCAAGCAAAGCTAAAGAAAATAAATGACGCTCCAAGCAAAACACATATCATGTGGTGAATAAAAATACAGCTCCAAGTAAAGTTACCGATGAGCGAAAACGAAAGAGGGGATGCCTTCCGGGGCATCCCCCAGCTTAGGCTATTGGTTGTCCTTGAATATTACCTTGGGGTGCCTTGGCATCCCCAAGCTTAGGCTCTCGCCACTCCTTATTCCATAGTCCATCGAATTTTTACCCAAAACTTGAAAACTTCACAACACAAAACTTAACAGAAAACTCGTGAGCTCCGTTAGCGAAAAAACACAAAACACCACTTCAAGGTACTGTAATGAACTCATTCTTTATTTATATTGGTGTTAAACCTACTGTATTCCAACTTCTCTATGGTTTATAAACTATTTTACTAGACATAGATTCATCAAAATAAGAAAACAACACAATGAAAACAGAATCTGTCAAAAACAGAACAGTCTGTAGTAATCTGTAACTAACGCAAACTTATGGAACTCCAAAAATTCTAAAATAAATTGGTGGACCTGAGTAATTTGTCTAGTAATCATCTTCAAAAAGAATCAACTAAATATCGCTCTCCAGCAAATCGTTATAGCTAATCTCGTGAGCGCTAAAGTTTCTGTTTTTTACAGCATGATCATAAAGACTTCACCCAAGTCTTCCCAAAGGTTTTACTTGGCACAAACACTAATTAAAACATAAAACCACATCTAAACAGAGGCTATATGGATTATTTATTCCTAAACATAAGCAAAAAGTAAGAAACTAAAATAAAATTGGGTTGCCTCCCAACAAGCGCTATCGTTTAACGCCCCTAGCTAGGCATTATGATTTCAATGATGCTCACATAAAAGATAAGAATTGAAACATAAAGAGAGCATCATGAAGAATATGACTAGCACATTTAAGTCTAACCCACTTCCTATGCATAGGTATTTTGTGAACAAACAACTTATGGGAACAAGAATCATCTTGCATAGGAAGGTAAAACAAGCATAACTTCAAAACTTTAAGCACACAGAGAGGAAACTTGATATTATTGCAATATGTAGAAGCATATGATCCTCTCTCATAATAATTTTCAGTAGCATCATGAATGAATTCAACAATACAACCAGCACCTAAAGCATTCTTTTCATGATCTACAAGCATAGAAAATTTACTACTCTCCACATAAGCAAATTTCTTCTCATGAATAGTAGTGGAGCAAACTCAACAAAATAACTATCATGTGATTGAAAATTAAGATCAAGATGACAAGTTTCATGGTTATCATTATTCTTTAAAGCATACGTGTCATCACGATAATCATCATAGATAGGAGGCATGCTTTCATCATAGTAAATTTGCTCATCAAAACTTAGGGGACTAAAAATATCATCTTCATCAAACATAGCTTCCCCAAGCATGTGGCTTTGCATATCATTAGCATCATGGATATTCAAGGAATTCATACTAACAACATTGCAATCATGATCATCGTTCACATATTTTATGCCAAGAATTCTATGTAATTCTTCTTCTAGTACTTGAGCACAATTTTCCTTTCCATCATACTCACGAAAGATATTAAAAAGATGAAGCGTATGAGACAAACTCAATTCCATTTTTTTGTAGTTTTCTTTTATAAACTAACTAGTGCTAAAACAAGAAACAAAAATATTAGATTGCAAGATCTAAAGATATACCTTCACTTACCTAGCCTCCCGCAAGCGCGCCGAGAAAAGAGCTTGATGTCTACTACACAACCTTCTTCTTGTAGACGTTGTTGGGCTCCTGCTAGTCTGCAGGTTTGTAGGACAGTAGCACATTTCCCTCAAGTGGATGAACTAAGGTTTATCAATCCGTAGAAGGCGTAGGATGAAGATGGTCTCTCTCAAACAACCCTGCAACCAAATAACAAAGAGTCTCTTGTGTCCCCAACACACCCAATACAATGGTAAATTGTATAGGTGCACTAGTTCGGCGAAGAGATGAAGATACAAGTGCAAAATAGATAGTAGATAAAGGTATTTGTAATCTGAAATTATAAAAACAGCAAGGTAACTGGTGGTAAAAGTGAGCATAAATGGTATTGCAATGATAGGAAACAAGGCCTAGGGTTCATACTTTCACTAGTGCAAGTTCTCTCAACAATAATAACATAGATAGATCATATAACAATCCCTCAACATGCAACAAAGAGTCACTCCAAAGACACTAATAGCGGAGAACAAACATAGAGATTATGGTCGGGTACGAAACCACCACAAAGTTATTCTTTCGGATTGATCTATAAAAGATTCGTACAAGAATAACACCTTAAGACACAAATCAACAAAAACCCTAATGTCACCTAGATACTCCATTGTCACCTCAAGTATCCGTGGGCATGATTATACGATATGCATCACACAATCTTAGATTTATCCAACCAACATAAAAGTACTTCAAAGAGTGCCCCAAAGTTTCTCTGGGAGAATCAAGAACGTGTGCCAACCCCTATGCATAGGTTCCCAATGTCCACGAAACCCGCAAGTTGATCACCAAGACATACATCAAGTGTTCTCATAAAAGACTCAATCCGATAAGATAACTTCAAAGGGGAAACTCAATTCATCACAAGAGCGTAGAGGGGGAGAAACATCATAAGATCCAACTACACTAGCAAAGCTCGGGATACACCAAGATCGTGCCATAGAGGAACACTGTAAGTGCATCTAGTGCCCCTTAGTGATTTTGGTGTATTGAAGACTTATAGGTTAAGGGACTAATGTGTTTATGAGTGTATACAGGTCTATAAGTCTATGAGGAGTTTGATATTTACAGAGAAAGTCGACCCATAAAAATGAAGTTCTTCGACTGAAGACTTTGATATTCTGAAGACTTTCTGAAGACTTTGAAAGTGAAGAAATTGGTATGACCTTGAAGACTTGGTATTCATTTGAGGAACATGAAGTGAGAAGACTTTTGTTTTCGTAGTTTCTTTTTCTCTTTCTTGAGTCATAGGAAACACCGTCTTTGTTAAAGGGGTCGAGGAAATACTAAGGAAAAATTTCCATGTGATGCTCAACTCAAAATCCTACACCTACCAATCCCTTCCAGTGAAGCCTTTGGAAATCTCATACAGTTCAGTCAATTTCTTCAAAGTGATGAGACGAAGTTCTTACAGTCATTTGAGGAATTTGTTCGACCGAGGAGTTAGGAATTCGCCGGTCTTGAATTGCCTACAAAGTGAGGAACATGATAGCCCTGAGGAATTTGAAAGTCAAATTTCCGATCGTTCTTTGTCTTTGCTTGGCGCCTGTTCCAAAATATCTTATCCACCTAACGGTCATATCATTGAAGGGCATTTATGTCTTATCATGTGGGGCTGCTCCCTAGGCTATAAATAGCCGCCCCCTACAACCACTAGCTAGTTGGCTGCTCCGAGAGAACTTGACACTTGTCATTTGAGAGCAACCCATCCTCCGAGGAGTTTGAGCGAAAATCATCAAGTGAGGAAAAACCCAAAACCAAACCCCTACAAACCCAAAGTGATTGATCATCACTGAAGAGATTGATCCTGCGTGGATCCGACGCTTGTTACCTTTGAAGACTGTGCTTCTTCCAGACGGTTAGGCGTCATGGTCTAGAGCATCCAAGAGGAATTGTGGATTGCCAAGTGTCGGGGAGGCTGATCGGACCCACGAACACCTATGGGACCGGCGGGCCGGGTCCCTTGTGGTTCGGAGGGGGGCGGGGATCGCACGAAGAGCGGATCGGCGGCTACCACGAGCAGGTTACCCAGCTTGGAGCTCTCCGGAGAGATAACACTCCTACTGCTGCTTGTCTGATTGTATTGTGTTCTTGCTAGGGAGCGATGAGAGCTACAAGACCTAGCGTGAGTGTTCTATGGTTACGTTGGATGAGTCGAACTAGCCGAACCGAACCCTCTCTACGTTGCGCATGGGCCTCCTTTTATATGCACAAAGGGGCTCCGACAGGTGGCAACGTAGATGAGGGTACAAATGGAAAAAGCGATGGTTGGTACACCTACTTGAACGATTATGCGATTGCAATATACCTAACTCTGACGGCAAGGTACAAAAGCATTATATGCCCGTCACTGTCGCCTAAACAGTGCTACAGGGACCGTCAGGAGCGCCACCGTTTGTCACGATGGTTGTCTTGTCAGCGCTGCTTATCGCTGCTCCCGGCTGCCTGCAGCCTCTTGACACGCCAGCATGGAATGGTCTCATGGCGACACGTTGATGGATGAGCTGGAGCGGAGATGGAGAGGTTACTGCCGCTGCAAGCGCCTTGCCGCTGAATCCTTGTCGCGCCCGGAGGCTTGTCGCGCTCCGAGCCTTCCCGGCAAGCTCCTCTTGTCGGGGTCTTGTCTTCTGCGTGCCTTGAGTGGTCTTCCCGGCAAGCTCCTCTTGCCGGGGCCTTGTCTTCTTGGTTAAATACTTTGTTCTTGAATGGTTCCAAAGGAATCGCGGAGGATCTTGGCGGTGACCAGCAAGCCTGCCGCTGGAGTGCTGAATCGTCCGTGCACGAAGTTCGGGATACTAGGGTACCCCTACTCTAGTACACCGACAGAGCCCGAACTGGGCCACACACGGAAAAAAGCGTTGTTGGGCGGGCCCAAAACAAGTCTGCGGACACACGCGGCCTTGATCACGTCGTTACTTGCCCCGGACCCACCACGTCCCCGATGCGGCACCACCGAGCGATGGCGTCGTGTGAGAGATCGTGGGGCGTGGTCGTGGGGGCTCTTTATTAGGAAAAGCGGAACGTCCGCCCCCTCTCCCTCCTTATAAACGGGGAAACAGGGGCAGGTCGCCCACCTCGCCATTGCTGTCTTGTCCTGAAAACCACCGCCGCTCCCCTCTTCTTCTCCAGTGCGAAGAGAGCAGTGCTCCGCCCCCTTTCTCCACAAGCACACTCAACGTCGTCGACCTCCTCCACCGCCTCCGCCATGGCTCCGAAAGCCGACAAGGGGAAGGGCGTGAAATCGGCCGAGGCGCAGCGGCTCATGACCTTGCACAAGGAGCGGGCCATCTTCTCCCCAGCTCGGCGCAAAGGAGCTGAGGGAGGGCTTCTACCTCTTTTGGTCGACGGAGGCGTCGCATCCGCGCCTGACGAAGGTACTCCCGCCACCGCGTCGATTTAGCCCCAACTGGGTATCCTTTCTTTGCCCTTTTCTTCTATTGCGGGCTCTGCCCGCCTTTTCAATTCTTTTGCGACATTATGAACACATACGGGTTCCGCCACCTTGATTTCACCCCCAACGCCATTATTCGACCATGGCGGTTTTCGCACACCTTCTTAAAACTTTGTCGAGATCCACCCCAACGTAGCCCTCTTCCGCCACTTCTTCATGCCCGCGTTGAGAGAGGGGAGCCGCTTGGGAGGGATTGCTTGGGTCTCCAGGGTCGGCAAGAAGGAGGCCTATCTGGAAGGAGAGTTCCACAGCAAGTGGGAGGAGTGGAGAGCTAACTGGTGTTGAATCGTAGAGGAGAACCCGCAGCCCTTCACTGCCGTGCGCCAAACCCCAATAGTGCGCGGCAACGATTGGAGCAACTTGGCGCCGGAGGATGCTAGGTTGAAGATAGCTGTGACCCGGATTTTGCGCCTCAGGCTTGCCGGACTAACCGTAGGCGCAGTTGGCGCAGACTTCCTTCGCCGCCACATTGCTCCCTTGCAGGAGAGGAGGAGGCCTGCTTGGGAGTTCCAAAATGCGGCAGACATCATGAGGCTGCGCCCGGGTCTCAATTGGAATTTCATCGTCTTGGAGCTGGATGCGATGCTGCTAGAGCTGTTCAAGAACGACCCGATCACCCCGAGTGGTTTAGGTTGCCGAGGGGTCGCCCCATTGTGCAACAACTCTGCGCTCGACCACATCCGCGCCATGATGCTGTTGTGCGATTCCCATGGGATCGTTCCAACTGGCAAGAGCCTTCCGACGACATCGTGCAGCGGTTCTTGACAGCCTGGAAGAAGTGCCGATCCGCTCCGACGAAAGCGTAAGAGGCTCACCCGCGACACCATCGACGAAGAGATGGCGTGCATCGCCACAAGGTTGGAGGAGGCGGCAGCAATGCCGCCGGGCGTCTTCGGGTACACCGTGGAGGAGGCAGACGGCAAAGGAGGCAAGCCTTGCGGCGAAGGAGCTTCGCCCGGTGAGGAAGAGCTTGCCGAGCCCGAGGCGAAGTCGAGCGGACCAGCCGAGGCGCTTCTTCCCACCACCCAGCAGCTTGCCGCAAATGGAGCCCCGGATCCGCCAAGAGGCGTCTCCGCAAGGCCGGAGAGCGAGGCAGGCGGCGGATGTGACCAGCGCGGCGCCCAGCGCGCTCTACCGCAGCAAGCGATGTTGCCAGGAGCACCCCACGCTGCTGCGACAACTGGGCTGAGTCCTCCCAGCCACCGCCGACGCGCCTCCAAGCGGCCAAGAGAGCCCACTCCTCCGCCTCGTCGCACGGAGGTGAGCCGGAGTTTGACTTCTCCGCGCTCAGCTCCGAGGAGGAAGATGAAGAGTAAGCTTCAATATTATGCTTGTATTTCTTCAATTTTGTTGCTTCATCTTGAATCTGGTTTGCTTCGTTCTGAGCTCTTTCCTTTTCAGGACGCTGGCCCAGAGAGCGTCAAAGAGAGCCAAGACCCCGGCGGTCGTCGTTGAGGACGATCCACCCGCGGCAACAGGAGGCGCGTCTGAGACCCCCTTGCGGATCCGGCAACCCTTCTCAGAGCAGCCCCAGCCTGGCCCCAGGTAAGTATGCGGTTTTCTCTTTACTGTTAGGCGTGCATGGGTGCTCCTTCTTCATTGATATCTGACTGTTGGTTTGCGTAGGAGCAGAGCGGCCTCATCAGGAGGGCCCGGAGACCGCCCCTGAAATTCTGTCTGCTGCGGTTTACGCCGCCAAGGGAGGATTCTCCGGCAAGGGAGCGTCCTCCGGCAAGGGAGGCTACTCCGGCAAGGGACAGCACCAGTGACCCTCCAGTGGTCGAGACCATGGCTGCAGATCCCATTGCAGGTAATCCCCTTGCGAAAATTTCCCTTGGGCTTGTTTTCTTCTGTTTTCTTTTTGAACATTTGCTTGACTGTTCTTTCTTTGTCGGCGTAGAGCCGATGGAGATCGAAGTCGCCCGAGGAGGACGCAACAACCTTGACGGCCCGTCGTGGAAGAAGAGGCCCATTGTGACGAGCTGTCGTGAGGAGGCCACCGAGGCTACCGCAGTGGCGAGTCTGGCGATCGCACCGACACAGGGCCGCAGGAGCGCCAGCGCTTCCGACCACGACTCCCCTTGCTGTTGTCGGGCTCGAGGAGCCCCGGCCAGCGCCTACTTGAAGGCCGGCGGCGTCTTCATCAAACTCCCACAGGAGTCGAGCTCAGGCGCCCGGTCGAAGGAGAGACCTTGACGAAGAGCTGCTCGCCTCCATTTGGCCGACGCTAGTGGACGCCGCCAAGCAGCAGCGGCAGTCTGAGGAAGAGGAGCTGCTTGAAGAAGGCGATGTCGCTCTACCGCGCCCGGCAAGCCAAGTTGGAGTCCCGGGAAGCACTTGTCGCGAGGGCGGGAGCAGACATGGAGAAGCGCGCAGAAGAGCTCCGGAGCGCCAACCAAGAAGCTCTCCGGAACGTAGCGGAAGAGCGGGCGCTACTCGCTGAAGAGCGCACGGCCTTCATCCTCGAGAAGGCCGCACCGGTGAGGAGCAAAGCTTGCCGCCGAGAAGCTGTCCGCCAGGAAAGCGAAAAGCCGCGAGCGGAAGGTCAACCTGGACAGCCACGAGGAAGAGCTTGTCGCGCGAGGAGTCACTTGGCGGGCGCTTAAGGAAGCGAAGGATGCTGCGCACGCCGAGGCCGCCAAGGAGGAGTTGAAGACGAAGGTGGCACAGTGGAGGCCGATCTCGGAAGAGCGGCGAGGAGCTTGCAGCGCTCAAGCACGAGCCGAGAAGGACGCCTACACTCTTGGTGAGTTGCAGGCCGTCTCGCTGATAGAGCAAGGAGCTCGACGCCGCCAAGGATTCCAAGGCAGATCTTGGTGAAAGCCGACCACTCACAGCCTTGAGCATTTGGGCCAGCGCCAAGGAGGCCGGGAGGTGGGCACATTGGAGGCGATCAAGGCCAAAGAGGAGCTGCTGGCGGATCTTGTTGCCACCAGGCGCCTTGAGGGAGAGTGTGGAGCATTGGACCGAAGGTCTTGTGGATCTTCTTGCCGACATCCACAACGAGCTGATGGAGGCTGGGGATGGCGGATCTTGCATACTCCTCCGACGAGCACCTCCAACCCAGCGCCAAGCTCAGCTTATTCTTCAAGGGCGTGGTGACGGGCCTCCAGCGACTTCGGGAAGAGGTCCCAAAGCAGCTGGCCGAGGAATCACGCCAGATCTGTGCAGGAGCCCTCGAGGAGGTGTTGATGAAGGTGGCCTTCCGCAATCCAGGCCTCAACCTCAACGGCGTCCTCAGATCCTTGCCGCCCGGATGCCAACGTGGAGGAGCTCAAAGCCCTTGTCGCACCCATTGTGGACAAGGTGAATAAGATCAAGCGGATTGATGGCGACCGCGTAGACTAGGCCGCCAATTTTATCTTTCCCTTGTCGCTGCTGATCATGTTTAGGATAATTTATTAGATCTGCGACAAGTCATTTTGTAATATACTCTATCTTAGGAGATGAATGCAATGTTATTTCCTTTACTTGATTCCTTCCTTTGTACGTTTCTGCCCTACGCATTTAGGGAACTTGTCGGTGCGAGCACCTTTGCATGGCCGAGTGCGGAACGTCGGCAGCTTCTTTGGCGGTGCCGCCTCCGACAAGCAACCTTGTCGCGACTAAAGCTGCAGCTCACTTAAGTTGTTGAGCGGACTCGAAACAAAGTAAGTAGCGACTAGCCATGAGTTGGTTCCTCTGCGTCTGAGTTTTCCATACAAAGTACTATCGTTCGAGGAAGATAACTTAAAAAATTTAAGAACTGATTGCTCAAACTTTGGCAACTTAGCTTTTACATCGTTTGCTTCCCGATAAGGCGAAACTTCCTCGAGCAACGCTTGGTCCATAATATTATCTTCTCCTTCCCCCCTGGTTAACTTGTGCGCGAGGGAGCCTTCCTTTCTTTGAGAAAAGAGAAAGGAGAGAAAATAAAGTTATGGAGCCCAGCGGCTCGATATTGCTTACCGGGTGTGGGTGCTGCACAAAGTGTTAGCAAAAACATGCAATAAAATGATGAAAGCATGAATTTGACAAGTAGTGCGCAACACATGAGCTTTACTGATGCACGGGGTCTGCGTCCGGCTTTGTACAAAGGATTACATGCAACAGCGGCAAGACTTGTACAAAAGGTGGTTGCCGGAACAGGTTCCGGCAACCGCGCCCTACGGGTAAAACTTACGAAGATGCTCAATGTTCCGTGAGTTGCTCACCGGAATGCCATCTTCGGTCTCAAAGCGAACAGCCTTGAGCCTAGTGACTCGTTTCACCCGATAAGGGCCTTCCCACTTGGCGTTAACTTGTTTGAATTCTTGGCGGACTGAGCAGCGAAGAACAAGGTCGCCTTCCTCGAGGCTTCTCTGGCACTAACTTTGCGGCTATGGTAGCGGCGCAAAGCTTGTCGGTAGCGAGCAGCTCGCCACGCAATGACTTGAAGGCGATCCTCCTCAAGGAGCGGTAGCGTCATCTTGTCGCAGCTGCTCTTGCTCAAACTCATCATAAGCGAGCACTCGAGGCGATCCGTATCTGAAGTTCCGTGGGGAGAACTGCCTCTGCTCCATAGACTAGAGCGAAGGTGTCTGGCGGTGGCTCGATTTGGCGTCGTCTGATCGACCAAAGAACCACCGGCAGCTCCTCAATCCAGCTTTCTTCCGCACTTGTGCAGCCTGTCGAAAGTTACGGTCTTGAGCCCGCGCAGCACTTCAAAGATTTGCCCTCTCGCTGACCGTTGCTTCTCGGATGAGCAACGAAGCAGAACCTTGGCGCCAAGATCTTGGACGTCTTTGCATGAAGGTGCGACTCGTAAATTGTGTGCCGTTGTCGGTGATGATCCTGTTAGGGATTCGAAACGGCAAACAATCGACCAAGAACTTGATCACGATCGCCGTCACCTTCCTCATCGCTTCCACTTCCGGCCACTTTGTGAACTGGTCGATTCTGACGTACAAGTACTCAAAGCCCCGACCGCTTCGGGGAAGGGGCCGAGATGTCGAGCCCCAGACGAAAATGGCCGGGATAAAGGGATCGTCTGGAGAGCTTGAGCTGGTGGTGTATCTGTTTGGAATGGGCCGCACGCTTCACACTTGGTTACTTGTGCGGTTGCATCCTGGAGGGCTGTCGGCGGAAGAAACCTTGCCGTAAAGCTTCTTGCCTAAGAAGCGCTCTTGCGCCAATGTGATGACCACATATGCCTCCATGTATCTCTGCCAACAGCTTTTGTCCATCTTCCGGCAAATACACTTCAATTTCACCCGTTGAGTCTTCTTACATGCAGTATCTTGTCGACAAACTGGTACATACTTGACTGTCGGGCTACTCTTTCCGCTTCTTCTTGCTCTTGGGAAGTTCTCACTGTCGAAGGAAATGGACAATCTGTTGCGCCCATCTTTGGAGCTTGCGGCTCGACAACAAGGACTAAAGGCACATCTGTTGTCTGCTGCGAACATCGGCTTCCACGGCAAGAACTTGCGGCTCAGTAGGAGCTTGGCGTTCTCCGGCAAGCTTGCCGGAGCAAAACTTGTCGGGGCGTCTGCTTCAACGAAACAAACCACAGGGCTTGTCGGAGCAGACCGCCTCAAGATCGGTGTCGATCTTGGGGACCTTCTTGGCGGCGGCTTGGGAAGCTCTGCGGAAAGTAGTCACCAGAGATCAACTTCCTCTTCTTGCTCATCCGATTGATGGTGTTACGGTTGGTTGAGTTAGCTTGAGCACAAAAATCCACAGTTCCACGAGCAACTTAAGTGCAGCACACTTTGACAAAGCCATCGGCAATATCATTACGAGCTCTTGGAACATGTTCCATTTGTAGGCCGTCAAAGTGTTCTTCTAGCTTCCTCACTTCATCAACGTAGGCTTCCATCAATGGACTCGATAATCTTTTGTTTACTTGGCGGACGACCGGTGAGTCACCCCTGACAATAAGCTTCTTGATCCCAAGGTCCACTGCGATCCTGAGACCGGCAAGCAAACCTTCATACTCTGCAGTATTGTTTGTTGCTTGATCCTTGGGAAAGTGCATCTGGACTACGTACTTGAGGTGCTCTCCGGTGGGTGCGACAAGCGACGCCAAGACCGGCGCCTTGCAGCCGAGAAGGCGCCATCAAAGTACATCGACCACTCTTTGCTTGCTTCCTTGGCCAGGAATGCCCGTCTCTGGAATTTCTTCATCCGTGTTGGCGTCCATTCTGCTATGAATTCTGCCAATGCTCGCTTTGGATAGTTGAAGTGCTTTCAAACTTGAGGCCAAAGCTTGACAGCCCAAAGGCTCCACTCGACAATCCTGCCTGTCGCTTCCGGATTCTGCAGTATCCTCTTCAGCGGAAAGCGAGTGACGACTGTGATCTCGTGTGCTTGGAAGTAATGGCGCAGCTTTCTCGAGGCCATGAGAAGGCCGAAAAGCAATTTCTGCACACCAGAATACCTTGACCTAGCCCCCTGCAGAAGGGAACTGACAAAGTAAACTGGGCGCTGCACCATTCTTTTTTACGCATTTGTTCATGCGTCTGCAGATCCGTCCTTGTCGGGACCAGAGCTTGTCGGTGAAGCCCCACAGCTTGTCGCTGGATGTATGCCGCCGTGGTTGCTAGCTCATCATCCGCCTCCCTCTCCGCTACTAATGCAGCACTAACCACTTGATTGGTTGCCGCTATATATAGCAGCAACTTCTCTTGTGGCTTAGGTGCGACAAGTGTTGGAGTGGAGGACAGGTATCTCTTCAAGTCCTGCAGCGCAGCCTCTGCTTCGGGAGTCCATTTCATTGGACCTGCCTTTTTTCAAAATTTTGAAAAACGGCAGGGCGCGTTCAGCAGACCTAGAGATAAACCTGCTGAGAGCAGCCACGCAACCGGCAAGTCTTCGTACATCCTTGACGCGCTTTGGTGCTTCAATCTGCTCAATGGCCTTGATCTTGTCGGGATTGGCCTCAATTCCTCGCTGAGACACGAAGAACCCGAGAAGCTTGCCGGAAGGGACTCCGAACACGCACTTCTCGGGGTTGAGCTTGAGGTTGATCTTGCGCAGATTAGCAAAGGTCTCGTCCAAATCTTGAACCAGAGTTGCTTTGTCCTTGCTCTTGACCACTATGTCATCCATGTATGCTTCTACATTTATTTGCATTTGCGGCTCAAAAGCGTCATGGACTACTCTTGCAAGCGTTGAACCAGCATTCTTCAAACCGAAAGGCATCCGTATGAAACAGTATGTACCACATGGAGTAATGAATGCGGTTTCTCCTCATCCTCTTCGCCATGAAGATCTGATGATATCCTGAGTATGCATCAAGAAATGAAAGCAAATCACATCCAGTATGGAGTCAACAATCTGTCGATGCTTGGCGGCAAAGGAAAGCGGGTCTTTGGGACAAGCTTTATTAACATCCGTGAAGTCAATACAAAGCCTCCATTTCCGTTAGCCTTGGCGCACAACTCTGAGATTGGCCAACCACGTAGGATGGAGCACTCCTCGACAAGGCCTGCTGCTTCTAGTTTCTTGATCTCTTCCGCAATGAACTCTTGGCGCTCCTTTGCTTGCTTCCCGATTTTCCGGCAGACGGGCGCGCATGAGGACAAGCGGCGGCGGTGCTCAATCACTTTCACAGGAACACGGGGATGTCGACGGTTGCCATGCAAACACGTCGACGTTCGCCCATGAGGAAAGCAACGGCGCGCCTTCCTATTTAGGGTCGAGAGAGGCACCGATGGTGAAGGTACCACCGATGCCGTCCTCCTTGGCGGACACCTTCTTGGTCTTTGGCGGAGCTGCCATCTTCTTCTTGCACTTGCGGTGGAGCTCGATGGTGCGTCCTCGGCGGTGGCGCAGCATTCGAAGAGGTGCGCTTGCCGGAGTGGGCATCGAGCTCTTGCCGGACTTGGACTTGGTCTTCTTCCCCGGGAGCTTGGTGACAAGTGTTTTCCAATCTGTCATGCTGCTGCATCCCGGTAGATCTTGTCGGCGCAGATAAGGGCATCCTTCTTGTCGCCATGGGACAGAGATGATGCTTATCGGGCTGGCATCTTGAGTAAGTTGTAGGCATAGTGAGAGGCTGCCATGAACTTGGCGAGTCTTTGGGCTGGCCAAGTATCCCATTGTAAGGCAATGGGAAATCAACAACGTCGAATGTGACCCTCTCGGTCCTAAAGTTCAGCTCATCGCCAAATGTTACCAACGTGATCTTCCCCTTCGCTTGCTCCTTCCCGGATTGATTCCTTGGAATGTGCCGGTCTCTTGAGCTCATTGTCGAGGATCCGAAGCTTACGGAGCACCGCGGAGGAGATCAGATTTAAGCCGGCCCCGCCGTTAACTAGCATCTTGGTGACCTTGAGGTTGCGGATGGTTGGTGAGACCAACATCGGCAACACCCGACCGCAGTTATGCGATCAGGGTGGTCCTCAATATCAAAGATGATAGGCGTGCTGGACCACTTTAGAGGCTTGTGTGACTCTATGGATGGTTCCGCTGCATTGACCTCCCGCATCCACTGCTTGAGTTGGCGGTGGGAAGTATGCAGGGAAGCACCTCCGTCAACGCAGAGGACCTCCGTAGCTTTCTGAAACTCCTGCTCATCGGCCTCGTCGTCTTCCATATCTTCGTCGTCGTCGTCATCTTCATCCTTGTCGCGGCCGCGGGGAAGGCTCAGAGCGCGACAAGCCTCTGGGCGCGACAAGGATTCAGCCGCGACAAGGCGCTTGCCGCGGCAGGCAACCTCTCCATCTCCGCTCCAGCTCATCCATCAACGTGTCACCATGAGACCATTCCATGCGCGCATGTCAAGCGGCTGTGCAGCCAGCGGGGAGCAGCGATAAGCGGCGCTGACAAGCCTACCATCGTGGCAAACGGTGGCGCTCCTGACGGTCCCTGTTGCACTATTTAGGCGGCGAGGGCGGGCATTTAATGCTTTTGTCCCTTGCCGTCGAGTTAGGTATATTGCACCGTACCTTTGTTCAAGTAGGTGTACCAACTACTGTTTTTCCATTTGTACCCTCATCTATGTTGCCACCTGTCGGAGCCCCTTTGTGCATATAAAAGGAGGCCCATGCGCAACGTAGAGAGGGTTCGGTTCGGCTAGTTCGACTCATCCAACGTAACCATAGAACACTCACGCTAGGTCTTGTAGCTCTCATCGCTCCCTAGCAAGAACACAATACAATCAGACAAGCAGCAGTAGGAGTGTTATCTCTCCGGAGAGCTCCGAAGCTGGGTAAACTGCTCGTGTGCTTCGCCTCGATCCGCTCTTCGTGCGATCCCCGCCCCCCTCCGAACCACAAGGGACCCAGCCCGCCGGTCCCATAGCAAAGATGTCGGGGAGGCTGATCGGACCCACGAACACCTATGGGACCGGCGTCATGGTCTAGAGCATCCAAGAGGAATTGTGGATCGCCGAGTGACCAAGTCTGTGAAGGTTTGAAAGTCGCTTGAAGACTTACCACGAGTGATTGTACGAGGTTTGTGTGACCTTAGTTCAAGGAGAATACGGTGAGGACTTGGTGTCTGAGCTGCGTGCTCGGTATTTGGGTGTCCGGGACTGTGTGTCCTCGAGTTTAAATACTCATCCGCTCCAACCAGACGTACAACCGAGACAACAGTTGGGCCCTGGTCTACCAAATCATTGTCTTCACCAACCCTAATCGGTTCTATTTCCTCAACTCTTTCATTTCCTCATTACCGTGTTGAGTGTTTGTTCATATCTGTGTTTGAAGACTTTGTTGAAGACTTTCTCAATTTCCTCAGTTCAATTTCTTGATCTGTTTGTCTTCATCTTGTGTTATCCTGTGTTTACGCTTTTACATACTCTTTGATTGTCTTCATTTCATCATGATGACCATGCCCGCGATACATTATGCTTACTTACGAGTACTTATTCCATGCAAGTAGTTCTTCACTTAGGAATTTCCTCACCGCAAATTCCTCATTGAAGAATTCATAAAAATCGCCTATTCACCCCCCTCTAGTCGATATAACGACTTTCAATTGGTATCGAGCAAGGTACTCCCTTGTTACGTGTGATTTTGGTTTAACCACACCGGATTTTTAGTTATGTCGACCGCAGGTATGAAGAAAGTGACATGCCCTATCTTTGACGGTCATGATTATCCCAAGTGGAAGGCCATGATGAGGAAGCGCCTCATGGCAATGGACAGCGAAATGTGGACCGTCACGAAATTGGTCTTACTGATCTATGCAAGATGGCGAACGCAGATGATATTCACAAGTACACTCGACTTGACATCATGGCGAAGGATATCATCTGTTCCTGCCTATCTAGAGATGAATTCAAGCACATTATGCATCTTTGCAATGCGAATCTTATCTGGGACCGAATCTCCAACGTCTATGAAGGTCAACGAACCCGTCATGATCCTTGGTTTGAGGACTTCAAGGAATCTCTCAAAACGATGACTTTTGAACCAGAATCATCATCTTCTGCATCATGTCTCATGGCAAAGGGTGACAAGGTAATCAATGTTCCTCATCCGAAGTTTAGTGACGATGAATCGATGATGATGGATCGATGATGATATTGAACCCAGCTATACCAAGCTTGTTTGTATTGCCGCAAACAACAACATGCCTTGGAAAAGGTTCAAAACATGCTAGATAAAAGTGATGAAATGTTGGGTGAAGAAATGGATCGCACTAAAGCCACATTTGAAAATCTTGAGACTTGATCTAGGTTTGACAGCCTTCAAGGTCATCATAACACTCTCTTGTGCGATCATGAGAAACTTTCTTATGAATTTCTTCAAAGAAAGCAAGATCTTGAGAAGCTAAGAGTGAGTTATGAAGATCTTCGAAGGAGCGTGATTCATTACTTGCTCAACAAATCAAGCGCTTCTCGTGAAGAATTTGTTCCTCCATGCTTAAAGTGCATTGAGCGTGAATCGCTAATTCTTCACATGAATGTTCAAATGCTTCAATCTGTTACAAATTCTTCACCGCCTCTACTATTACTAATTCCTCATCTGAGGACATTGCTAGTATCAACGATGCGAGCTGAAGGAATTGTACATGACAGGCATGTACAAAAGCCTCAAAGGGCATCAGACTCTTTGTGATGTGCTTAAAAGCGAGATCCTCAACAAAACCCTAGGAAAGAGGGTATGGCCTTTGAGAGGAAACTCAATCTTGATGGAACATATTGGAAGCTTTGAAGCGGTACCCCAAAACCTCATGGGTTCTTTGCAAAGGGACCTCCATTGATCCATCTAACTTATCTGACTTTACATGTGAATCTCCTCATTCTTCCGATGAGTCATTTGACTCAACTATAAACTGTTCAAAAATCAGAATGGTGAAGTATTTGCTAGATATGTTGGCACTAACTGCAGGAACGGTTCTCCTATGAAGAAAGTCTGGGTTCCCAAGAAGTGCCTTGAAAGTCTTCAGGTGAATGTCCTCATGACACCACCTGTGAATAATAGGAACCCTAGGTCAAACTCTTCATATGGACCAAATTCTTCATATGGATCCAAGTCCTCATACGGACCAAAGTCCTCACGTGGATCAAATTCCTCAAAAGGATCAAAGTCCTCATATGATTATCAACGTTCTAACAACTCTCTGTTTACAGGGTAGAGCTAAGGGCTATGAATATGTGCATTATTCTTCAAACCAATATGTTCATAAGTCCTCGAAGAATTTCTATGCTTATTCATATGCTTACCCTAACCCCTCTTATGTGAAAGCGAAATGGATTGGCTTCTATGCCACCATTCTCATATGGAGCTCGCAGAGTGATGAACTCTTTGCCACCCCTTGAGATGTGGGTGGTGAAGAAAAAGAACTAATTTCCTCTCTGAGGTCAGGTCTCCAGGCGTTCTTTAACGTCTGAAGAATTTCTTGGGGGCACGACAAAATTACTGAAAGGGCCTTGAGGCTAATCATGAAGAAATGAACTTTCATTTCACACGTCCTCATACTGCTATATTTGTTTTACTGCTTGATGAAATTCATCTGATGAAATTGATATCATATTCTTCACTGATGAAGTATATGAGATCGTAAGTTGCACTAATTAAATGCAGGATGATCAACCCAAAGCCAATGAGTCGGTCCTCGATAGTGGATGTACAAATCACATGACTGGTGACAAGAATCTATTGATGGATGCTCCCTTATCACCGTCACATCTGAAGCATGTCATCTTTGCTGACAAAGGCAAAAGTCAGGTATTGGGTCTTGGTAAGGTTGCGATCTCTAAGGACATACACATGGACAAAGTCATGCTTGTTGAGTCCTTAGGATACAACCTCATGCCAGTCTCAATGCTTTGTGATCTTGATATGGTTGTTGTCTTTGGCAAGTATCGTTGTGTTGTGATTATGGAAGCTGACAATTCCAAAGTCTTGAAAGCTTTAGGAGAGGAGACTTGTATATTGTTGATTTCTCTGAGGACCACAACCAGCCGTGTGTCTACTTGCAAAAGCTTGAAGGCTGGCTATGGCATCGACGACTTGGCCCACTTGAGCATGAGGAATTTGCACATGCTTGCGAAGAAGAAGCATGTCATTGGCATTGAAAATGTCAAATTCCTCAAGGATCACTTGTGTGGAGCCTGTGAAGCTGGAAAAATGACCAAGGCCAAGCATCCAGCGAAGACTATCATGACCACTACTCGTCCATTCGAATTGCTTCACATGGACCTCTTTGGTCCTAATCATTACTCAACAAATCACTAATGATGCATCTCTATATGGCTTTGTTATTGTTGGTGATTACTCTCGTTACACATGGGTACACATTGTTACTTACAAACATGAAGTGCAGGAAGTCTTCAAAGCGATTTTTCTCGAGGGCTTCAACCAACTTTGGTGTGAAGATCAGCACATCGAAGTGACAATGGGAACCGAAGTTCAAGAATTCGGTCTTGATGACTATCTTGATGAACTTGGTATTACTCATGAGTTATCTGCTCCCTATAATCCTAAGCAAAATGGCGTCGTGGGCGCAAGAACGAGAACTCTTGTTGAGATGGCTCGCACTATGCTTGATGAATACAAAACGCCTCGTCGTTTTGGATTGATGCAATTGATACCGCGTGCCACATCATCAACAGAGTATATCTTCACAAATTCTTCAAGAAGACTGCCTATGAACTCCTCAACGACAAGAAACCCAATGTGAGTTATTTCAAAGTCTTGATTGCTAAATGTTGGATTAGGGATCCTCATCACAATGCTAAATTTGCAAGAAAGCACATGAAGGTTTTATGCTTGGTTATGGAAAGGACTCGCACACCTCTGAGTCTTCAACAATGTTCTTTACAAGATTGTTGAAAGCTGTAGATGTCTTGATTCGATGAAACTAATGGCTCGCAAAGAGAGCACCTACCTTCTGTGATAGATGAACCAGACCGAGGAATCTATCAAGTTCAAGGCAACCGAGGATGTCATTCCCTCTTGAAGAATCTGGCGATGAATTCATTCCTGAAACCGAAGAACGTCGAGTGATGCACTGAAGATAATCTTTGAAGAAAATGGTGTCAAGAAAATGCTGATCAAATTCCTCGATGACAACCAGCTCATCCTCGCGTTGCAAAAGAAGTGCAAGTTGACAAGATCATTGATGACATTGAAGCACCAGGTCCTCTCACACGCTCAAAAGCTTCACATTTATCTAACTTTTGTGGGCACTATGCTTTTGTCTCTATCACAGAGCCTACTAAGGTAGATGAAGCATATCTGGAGCCTGAGTGGATTCAGGCCATGTAAGTGCATCTAGTGCCCCTTAGTGATTTTGGTGTATTGAAGACTTATAGGTTAAGTAACTAATGCGTTCGTGATTGTACACAGGTCTATAAGTCTATGAGGAGTTTGATATTTACAGTGAAAGTCGACCCTAAAAATGAAGTTCTTCATCGAAGACTTTGATATTACGAAGACTTTACGAAGACTTTGAAAGTGAAGAAATTGGTGTGACCTTGAAGACTTGGTATTCATCGAGGAACATGAAGCGTGAAGACTTTTGTTTTCGTAGTTTCATTTTCTCTTTCTTGAGTCATAGGAAACACCGTCTTTGTTAAAGGGTCGAGGAAATACTAAGGGGAAATTTCCATTTGATGCTCAACTCAAAATCCTACACCTACCAAACCCTTGAGTGAAGCTTTTGGAAATCTCATACGATTCAGTCAATTTCTTGATGTGAGACGAAGCTCTTCCTCGATCACCGAGGAATTTGTTCTGATCGAGGAGTTAGGAATTCGCCCAGTCACGAATTGCCTACACCGTGAGGAACATGATAGCCCCGAGGAATTTGAGAGTCAAATTTCCGACCTTCTTTGTCTTCTTGCGCCAGCTGTCCCAAAATATCTTATCCACCTAACGGTCATATCATTGAAGGGCATTTATGTCTTATCATGTCGGGCTGCTCCCTAGGCTATAAATAGCCGCCCCCTACAACCACTAGTTGGTTGGCGGCTCCGAGAGAACTTGACACTTGTCATTTGAGAGCAACCCATCCTCTGAGGACTTTGAGCGAAAATCATCAAGTGAGGAAAAACCCAAAAGTGAGGAAAAACCCAAAACCAAACCCCAACAAACCCAAAGTGATTGAGCATCACTTTGAAGAAATTGATCCTGCATGGATCCGACGCTTTTACCTTTGAAGACTGTGCTTCTTCCAGACGGTTAGGCGTCAAGGTCTAGAGCATCCAAGAGGAATTGTGGATTGCGGGTGACCAAGTATGTGAAGGTTTGGAAGTCGCTCAAGACTTACCACGAGTGATTGGACGAGGTGCATGTGACCTTAGTTCAAGGAGAATACGGTGAGGACTTGGTGTCCTGAGCTGCGTGCTCGATGTTGGAGTGTCCGGACTGTGTCCTCGAGTTTAAATACTCACCGCTCCAACAGACGCATAACCGAGACAAGATTGGAACTGGTCTACCAAATCATTGTCTTCACCAACCTAATCGGTTCTATTTCCTCAACACTTTCATTTCCTCATAAGCATGTTGAGTGTTTGTCATATCTGTGTTTGAAGGCTTTGATCAAGATTTTCTCAATTTCCTCAGTTCAATTTCTTGATCTGCTTGTCTTCATCTTGTGTTATCCTGTGATTACGCTTTCGTACTCTGTGATTGTCTTCATTTCATCATGATGACTATGCTTGTAATCTGTTATGCTTACTTACGAGTACTTATTCCATTGCAAGTATTTCTTCGCTAAGGAATTTCCTCACCAAAGAAATTCCTCGATGAAGAATTCATAAAAATCGCCTATTCACCCCCTCTAGTCGATATAACGCACTTTCAATTGGTATCGAGCAAGGTACTCCCTTGTTACGTGTGATTTTGGTTTAACCACCGGAGTTTTAGTTATGTCGACCGCAGGTATGATCAAGGTCTCGGCGGGGTGTCCTACCTTCGATGGGACGGACTACCCCTCTTTGGAAGAACAAAATGCGAATGCATCTTGAAGCAATTGACAACGATCTCTGGTATGTTGTGACAAAAGGTGTTTCCTCAGTCACACCCTCTTTGAATGATGCTGATGTGAAGAGATTCAAGCAACTCGATTCTCAAGCGAAGAATATCATATGTGGCCATCTGAGCAAAGGTCAGTATGGAAGAGTGAGTGCTTTGGAATCTGCCAAACTCATATGGGACAAAGGTCCAAAGTAAATGAAGGAGTTTCAACTCAGCGTGACACTCGAGTTGAAGTTCTTCGGAATCTCTTCAACCGCTTCAAAATACTCGACAATGAAAATGTTCAACAAACCTTCGATCGCCTCACTGACATCTCAAATGAGCTTCAAGCACTGGGTGCCACTGACATCACCGACCATGAGGTGGTGAAGAAATTGCTAAGATCGCTGATTCCTCATTTGACACTCGCACCGATGATACAAGAACGAAGTGACTACAAGTCTCTTGATCCTGCCGATATCCTCGAAGGCTAAATACTCACGAGTTCCAACTTGTCAAAAGAGAGATCTCTATGGTTACGGCTATGGAAAAACACGTGCCACGAAGGCCAAGGCTGAATCTGAATCAGAGTGAAGACTCGGTAGTAGCCTTGGAGATCCTGAAGAATTTGGCGAGGAGCTAGCAATCGCCGTGAAGAAATTCCAGAAATTCTCAAGACGTGGTCGCTTTGGAAAATCCTCAAGAAGCGGTGATTCCTCATCTAGTGACTATAAGCGAAGACTTTGCCACAAATGCAAGAAACCTGGTCACTATATCCAAGATTGTCCTCGATGGGAAAAGGAATTAAGAAAGAAGAAACACAAGGATTACAGTTACGATGACGTGAAGAAGAAGAAGAAATCATCAAAATCTTCATCATCAAAATCCTCAAAACCTTCTTCTCACAAGAAGAGCAGCTCCAAAAGGGCTCGGGCATTCATTGGCAAGGAAATGGACTCTGAATTTGAATCTGAGGAAAATGAGGAAGAGGAGGAGTCTCAAGAATCCGAATCTGGTGTGGCTAGTCCGGCTCTTGCTCGCTTATGTTAGCAAGTCCATCTTCAACAACTGAAGAAACCGACTCCACCGACAAACCCGATGAGGAAAAGCGATGACTACGCTCCCACCTATTGCTTCATGGCAAAAGGTGCCAAGGTACTAAATTTCACCCCCTCTGAATCCAGTGAAAATGAATCTGATGAGGATCTCAAGCCCAGCTACTCTAAACTTGCTAAGATTGCTATAAAACAACAAAGGGCTTTTGGAAAGGTTCAAAACATGCTAGATAAGAGTGATGATATGTTAGGTGAAGAAATGGATCGCACTCAAGCCCCGATCAAAATCTTCGTAGACTTCAGCCTAAGCTTGATAACCTTCAAGGTCATCATAACACTCTCTTATCTCGATCATGAGAAACTTTCTTATGAATTTCTTCAAAGAAAGCAAGATCTTGAGAAGCTAAGAGCGAGTTATGAAGATCTTGAAGGAGCGCGATTCATTACTTGCTCAACAAATCAGCGCTTCTCAAGAAGAATTTGTTCCTCCATGCTTAAAGTGCATTGAACGTGAATCGCTAATTCTTCACTGAATGTTCAAATGCTTCAATCATACAAATTCTTCACACCTCTGCTATCACTAATTCCTCATCGAGGACATTGCTAGTATCACCGACGATGCAGATTGAAGGAATTGTACATGACAGGCATGTACAAAAAGCCTCAAAGGGCATCGACTCTTTGTGATGTGCTTAAAAGCGGATCCTCAACAGAAACCCTAGGAAAGAGGGTATCGCATTTGAGAGGAAATTAAATGCCGATGGAACATCTTTGGAAGCTTTGGCGGTACCCCAAAACCTCATGGGTTGCGGCAAAGGGACCTCCAGTTGATCCATCTACCTTATCTGGTTTTACATGTGAATTTCCTCATTACATTGATGAGTCATTCGACTCAAACTATAAAATGTTCAAAAATCAGAATGGTGAAGTATTTGCTAGATATGTTGGCACTAATCTGCAGAATGGTTCCCCTATGAAGAAAATCTGGGTTCCCAAGAAGTGCCTTGAAAGTCTTCGGTGAATGTCCTCATGACACCACACCGTGAAGAAAAGGAACCCCAGATCAAATTCTTCATATGGACCAAATTCTTCATATGGATCCAAGTCCTCATACGGACCAAATTCCTCACGTGGATCAAATTCCTCAAAAGGATCAAAGTCCTCATATGATTATCATCGTGCTAATAACTCTGTTTCGCAGGGTAGAGCTAAGGGCTATGAATATGTGCATTATTCTTCAAACCAATATGTTCATAAGTCCTCGAAGAATTTCTCTGCTTATTCATATACTTACCCTAACCCCTCTTATGTGAAACGAGATGGTTTGGCCTCTATGCCACCATTCTCATATGGTGCTCATGAGAATGATGAACTCTTTGCCACCCCTTCGATGTGGGTGGTAAAGAAAAAGAACTAATCTCTTCTGCAGGTCGGGATGATCAACCCAAAGCCACCGAGTGGGTTCTCGATAGTGGATGTACAAATCACATGACCGGTGACAAGAATCTATTGATGGATGCTGCCTTATCACCGTCACATCTCAAGCATATCATCTTTCTTGACAAAGGCAAAAGTCGGTATTGGGACTTGGTAAGGTTGCTATCTCTAAGGACATGCACATGGACAAAGTCATGCTTGTTGAGTCTTTAGGATATAACCTCATGTCGGTCTCAATGCTTTGTGATCTTAATATGGTTGTTATCTTTGGCAAGTATCGGTGTTTTGTGATTATGGAAGTGACAATTCCAAAGTCTTGAAGGCTTTAGGAGAGGAGACTTGTATATTGTTGATTTTTCCACGTAACCACAACCAGCCGTGTGTCTACTTGCAAAAGCTTCGTATAGGCTGGCTATGGCATCGACGACTTGGTCATGCAGCATGAGGAATTTACTGCACGCTATGCGAAGAAGAAGCATGTCATTGGCATTGAGAATGTCAAATTCCTCAAGGATCACTTATGCGAACTGTGAAGCTGGAAAAATGACCAAGGCCAAGCATCCAAATAAGACTATCATGACCACTACTCGCCCCTTGAATTGCTTCACATGGACCTCTTTGGTCCCAATCATTATTCATTTGTCGTTAATGAAGCATCACTATATGGCTTTGTTATTGTTGATGATTACTCTCGTTACACTTGGGTACACATTGTTACTTACAAAAATCAAGTGCGTGAAATCTTCAAACGATTTTCCTCGAGGGCTTCAACCAACTTTGGTGTGAAGATCAAGCACATCAGAGTGACAATGGAACCGAGTTCAAGAATTCGGTCTTGATGACTATCTTGATGAACTTGGTATCACTCATGAGTTATCTGCTCCTTATACTCCTCGGCAAAATGGCGTCGTGGAGCGCAAGAACAGAACTCTTGTTGAGATGGCTCGCACTATGCTTGATGAATACAAAAGCGCCTAGTCGTTTACGGATTGAAGCAATTGACACTGCGTGCCACATCATCAACAGAGTATATCTTCACAAATTCTTCAAGAAGACTGCCTATGAACTCCTCACCGACAAGAAACCTAATGTAAGTTATTTCAAAGTCTTGATTGCTAAATGCTGGATTAGAGATCCTCACCACAACTCTAAATTTGCACCAAAGCACATGAAGGTTTTATGCTTGGTTACGGAAAGGACTCGCACACCTACAGAGTCTTCAACATCGCTTCTTCACAAGATTGTTGACACCGTAGATGTGCGGTTCGATGAAACTAATGGCTCGCAAAGAGAGCACCTACCTTCAGTGTTAGAGCGAACCAAAGACTGAGGATTCTATCGTGTTCAAGGCAACCGAGGATGTCATTCCCATCAAGAAACTGCTGAAGAATTCATTCCTGTCGTGAAGAACGTCGAATGATGCACTGAAGATAATGCTGAAGAAAATGGTGCCGAGGAAAATAATCAAATTCCTCGGCGACAATCAGCTCATCCTCGCGTTGCAAAAGAAGTACAAGTTGACAAGATCATCGATGACATTGAAGCGCCAGTCCTCTCACACGCTCAAAAGCTTCACATTTATCTAACTTTTGTGGGCACTATGCTTTTGTCTCTATCACAGAGCCCTCTAAGGTAGATGAAGCATTTACGAGCCGAGTGGATTCAGGCCATGCAAGAAGAATTACATCGATTCGAGCTCAACAATGTCTTGGAACTGGTCAAACGTCCGGATCCTGCAGAAGCATAATATCATTGGCACAAAGTGGATCTATCGCAACAAGCAAGATGAAAATGGTCTTGTGGTGAGGAATAAGGCATGACTAGTAGCTCAAGGCTACACGCAGTTGAAGGAATTGACTTGATGAAAATTTTGCACTGTCGCTAGACTTGAGTCTATTCAAGCATATTACTCGCCTATGCTAACCATCACAATATCACTTTATATCAAATGGATGTGAAAAGTGCATTCCTCAATGGTAAGCTTGAGGAAGAAGTATATGTTGCTCAACCCCGGGTTTTGAAGATCCAAAGAATCGACAAAGTCTTGAGACTCAATAAGGCTCTCTATGGCCTCAAGCAAGCCCCTCGGGCGTGGTATGATACATTGAAGGAATTCTTCGTGAAGAATGGCTTCACACCGTTCACTCGATCCTACTCTCTTTACTAAATCTTATGATGGTGAACTTTTGTGTGCCAAATATATGTTGATGATATTATCTTTGGTACATCTTGACCAACGTTATAGTGATGAATTTGCCTATATAATGAGTGAAGAATATCAAATGTCTATGATGGGAGAGTTGAAATTCTTCTTAGGTCTTCAAATTCGTCAACAACACAATGGCATATTCATATCTCAGGAGAAATACCTCAAAGATGTCCTGAAGAAATTCGGCATGCAAGATTGCAAAGGTGTCAAAATTCCTATGCCCACAAATGGCCATCTATGCACTTATGAAAATGGTATTGACTTCGATCACAAGGTATACCGCTCCATGATTGGTTCCTTATTGTACTTATGTGCATCTAGGCGGATATAATGCTTAGTGTTTGCATGTGTGCCCGATTTCAAGCTACACGAAGGAATCACACCATAAGGTTGTGAAGCATATTCTTCGATATCTAGCTCACACACCAACACTAGGATTATGGTACCCCAAGGGCTCTACTTTTGATCTCATTGGATATTCGACTCTGACTATCTTTGGTGATCGTGTGGACCGCAAGTCAACATCTGGTACTTGTCATTTCCTCGGACGATCTTTGGTCCATTGGTCCTCGAAGAAAGCAGAATCACAGATCACCGCCCATCGGAAGCTGAATACATTGCTGCTGGCTCGTGTTGTGCTCAATTACTATGGATGAAGCAAACCCTCAAGGACTACGGCATCAACGTGAAGAATGTGCCTCTCTCTTGTGACAATGAGAGTGCCATCAAGATTGCTCACAACCCGATTCAGCACTTTCGAAAACAAAGCACATTCAAATTTGTCATCATTTTCTTCGTGATCATGTGTTGAAGGGCGACATCTCCATCGAGCACGTAAAGATCAAGAACAGCTAGCTGATATCTTCACTAAGCCCTTGGATGAGAAGAGATTTAGCAAGTTGCGGTGTGAGCTAAATATCTTAGAATCTTGAATGTTCTTTGAAAAGGACACACATCCTAACACTTATGCAAATTTGATGACTTAGATGTGCAACACATGAAGAAAGCGTTTTTCTTCAATCAATGAAGAATAACACTCTAAGTGTGAAGAAATTAATGAAGAATTTGATTCTCGTAACCCTACGACAATTGTATGCAGTGTCTGAAATCAACATTCTTATCTGATGGGTCACGCCACAACCAAAGTTGAAAATCTTCAATTTGAGTTTTTCCTCAAATTTTTGAAATTCTTCGATTTTCAAATTCTTCAACTTTGCAAATTCTTCACTATTTCCGTCGTCTTTCTTCATTGGCTATATATATATATGGATTTATGTCCTCTACAACATTCACTTATGGCTATTTCCTCAAGTCGCTTTTTCTGCTAAGTGAATGTGATCGGACCCTTCCCCCTCTATGCTATACTCAACCCAATCCGTTCACAAATTCTTCATGTGCGTTCTACTTTGAAACTCGTTCAAAATCTTCACTTTGTGTCCTTGGCAATTTGAAGAAATTGCGAACGGAACTTTAAAACGAATCTTATCCAAACCTTCGTTTTTGCCGCTCAAACCGTTCCGCATCCCACGATGCATTACTTTAATTCACCCACGACCGTACACGATCTCCACTACACAGTACGTGGGTGACACATGTCGTGAGAAGGGAAATGGTCAGGGGCATGTTCGTCCTAAATCTTGGACGATCCGTTTTTCACCGTGTCTATAAATACCCCTCTCTCCTTCCTCACTCTTTTACTCCGCTCAACCTCTCTCTCGTTCGTGCTCCTCAAACCCTAGCGCCGCCGCTACTCCATCGTCGCCGGTGAGGAAAAGCTTCACTGCCTTGACCTCGTCGCCGACGTACTCGCGCCGACCGTGGAATATCTTCACTCCGCCGTCGTCGTAGCTGTTTTCCTCTGCCAAGTTAGGGCGGGGAAGATCTGAACGGACGAACTTCAGAACTGTTCATCTCGGTTAAATCGTGTTCTTCTCTTCTGTAATTAAAAGTTACTTTTATTACTCGCTTTGATTCTCAAATTTTCTTCAAATTCTTCAAAGGTGTTTATTCCTCAAATCTTCACACATATGAACACCTCAAATCTCTTGACTCGTTTCTCTAAGCTATGATTTTCTTCAAGATTCCTCAATTGTGTGGATCTTGATCTATACAACTCTGGAACCTAAGACAAAGAACGCTTATTGAAATTCTTCAAGGTTCATCTGGTCAAAATCCTCAAAACTTGTTCTTTTTGAAAAACCTTACGAGAACGCATATGACCTCTCCAAATTCCTCGCACCTATACTGCTCACAGTACAAATGTCCATTCTTTGAATCACTAGGTTCTCATCAACTTAACTCATTTGCGGCGTTCCTCGAAGAAAACTGCACACTTCTTGAGAGAACTCAATTGTTCAATTTCCTCAATCAAGAAAATGGCGAGATGGTAAGAAGCCGCAGAAGGGAGGAAAGAAACCGGAGGTTATGACAGCATTTGAAATCCACGAGGATATATATGCGACTCATCGCACACCGATGAAGAAAGTAAAAATCAACGCCAAGGTGCGTATTCGGAAGATTGAGCGGAGATGGGCACGGGAATGGAGGGAATATAGATATGTAACTCCTAAGTACATGAAGAAATTCGCTCTTAACCCTCCATGCCCAAGAGCTCCTTTGGCACCTGGCCAAATAGCTGATCCCACTAGCGTCAAAAGAGGTGAGGACTTTCCTGAGGAATGGGCTAAACGCCAAGCAAAATTGGCAAAGCAAGCAAAGGAGGCGGTGAAGAAATTCAATGAGGATTACGCCGCCACTCTTGCCAGAGAGGTCTCGGTCAAACCGAGGAAATCAATGCAAAAGAAGCCTGCTCATAAGCCAAGTGCTTCATCATCTGCGCCCTCACGGCCAAGTTCCTCAGCAGCACCTTCCAAGCAAATTCCTCAAACTGCTGCTGCTCCACCAAAGTCCTCAACAGCTCCGTCAAAACCCTCAGTTCCTGTGCATCTGGCGACTTGTCAAAGAACCACTGGTTTCTCAATTGCCTCAGGCATCTCTGCAAGTTCCTCAGCTGCTCCAACTTCCTCAACAGGTCCGACTCAGCTGAAGACCAAAGCAACAGCTGGTCGAGGTCCTCGGCCTAGCCCGACGAAGAAAATGGTTGCATTCCATGTGCCATCTGATGATGAGGCATCTGATGAAGAACTCGCAGAAATCATCAGAGACCGTCAAGCAAGGGCCGCTAGAGCCAAAGGTACATCTGTGCCACTGCTATTGGACCCGAAGATAGTCCTCGACTTTATTGATCTCTGGCACAATGATCCCAATACCCCTCCGCTCGATCTTCACTTGACACCTGGTCAAAGTCATATGTTGACTCACTTCATAGCTGAAGAAAAATGGAAGTATGAAAAGGCGAGGGAAATCAAAAGGCTCAATACAGGAAGGAGAAGTTCACGAAGAAAAACATTGTCAAGATGACACCGAGGAGCTTCTCCAAGTCGGTGAGATTCAAAACCTCGGCAAAAACTTCGATTCTTTCAATGCTTTGATTGGCAAGGAGCCAAGGACAGATTAAATCAACTGACGAAGAATCTCACAAATGTTGTTGTCCCAATGCAACATGAAATTTCTCGAGCTATAGCCTCGGCTCGACCCTCTTGAAGAAAATGCCAGCACCACTGATGACGTTCAGCCTGCTGATGAAAACGCTGATTCCAGGGCTGATGATCCCATTCCAGCCGCTGAAGAAATTGCCAGGGCACCCACTAGTGGTGCGCCTGAAGAATTTGCTCAAGTCATGGGAACTGCATCAGTTGCTCATGAAGAAAATGAACCAAATTCCTCAGCTCCTCCTGCGCCAACTCCAACTCCAATTCTTCCATCTGCTTTTGATGTGAAGAAAACCAAAGGCTGCAGCGAGCTGCTTTGTGAAGAAAAGGAAAGCATCACCGCGTCGATTCTTGGTGTGAAGAAAATGAAGCCAATGACCAGCTCATTCGAAAAACCAATTGATGTTGTTCCAATTTCCTTCATACCATCAAAGGAAGTTGTTCCTTTTGGAGAAGAATACGAGATCCCAGTCGGATCCGATGAAGAACATCAGTCTGCTTTGCCGTCGGAGCAGCTTGATGAAGAAATTGAAGTGGATGCCATCCCTTCAACCCCGATTATTCCCTCATCGGACTATGAAATTCCTCGGTGGTCTTGAAGAAATTGAAGATGAAGATGTGGATATTGGATGCACCACACCGGTGATCAATGATGATTTTTGGGAAAATCAGCATCCCAATACTCCTCTCTTCACTCCGCTCCAACAAGTTCCTCACTCCCCTGCACAAACTGTCCAAATAGGTGTGAAGAAAATCAACCCACCGGTTACGTGCATGAAGAAATTCCAGCCACTAGTCTTTGATGAAACTGCTGCTCTTGCTAATCCTCGGTGCCCAAGTTGAGGAGCAAGTAATTCCTCGGTGAAGAAACTGAACTTGTGATTCTGAGGTGGTGATGCAAATCATCGACACCCCTCTGCCCAAGCGGAAGAATCCGTTCTCAACCAAGCAAAAGTTCAAGGCTGAAGATTTCTTTGCCGAGCACGTGTTCTTCACTGAATATAATCCTTATGATTACGCTCGAATTAGGAAGAGGCGCTTACGGACCGCCAGTCAAGCCAACTTCTATTCCTCGGTGCTTTTCAACAAGGATAAAATCTTCGATCATGCTCATATTCCTCATGTGGATATGGAGTCACTGCCGAGCTTTGAGCCGATCCTCGGTGTTCTTCACGACGCAGACTTCTAAACTTCTGACCGATATTTGTGGATGGAGCGAAGAGCTAATTCTTCAGTTCTATGCAACCTGCATATCACCGGAGACGCTGAAGACGTCAATTCATGGGTCTTAGATTGGATGACCGAAAACACTCACTACAAGGCACACGCAATTGAATTGCTTCATGCTCTACCACTCGATCCTCCGCTTGATGGTGCACGTCGGATCTATGAAGAAAAGAACTTTCAAATCACTATATGCAAGTGTTGATGAAGCCATTGAAGCCAAAGCGGGCACCAAGAACCAAATTCCTCGTCAAGGAATTATTATATGTGCCTCGGACCGTCTATCGAATCTTGACGAAGACTATGAGTCCTATCAAAGGCCACGACTCGAGCGATGAAGAAGTCGTTGGCATTATGAAGAATATGCTTTTCAATATCATCCATGGTGTTCCGTCAATTTCCATGATTTCTTCATGAGGACTCAGCTAACATTGCCATGTCACCATTTGAGCTGAAGCCTTATGCGCCTTGGATTATGAGATTCATCGTCAAGGTCCTCACTCAATTACAAAGGCGATACTTTGAACCACTTTGCAGCTACACGCCCCGATTGAAGTCCTCAAGCGGCCAATTGCCTCGGTGATGAAAAGGGCAAGGCTCTTTGCTGTGATAGATGAAGGCATTCGTCCATTGGATGGGACAGTTTATAGCGACATCTTACTCCACCAATGATGACTACGCCACACATGACTCGGCTGACAAATACCTCAAGAAAGCAAAATCCTCAAGGAATCGCACCTGTGGTGATGGTGATCGTGAATTACTCCTCGGTCTTCATCGGAAGGTTGATCGCAATCATAAGTGGGTCAAGCGTCGGTTTGGTACTCTTCTTTACAATATGACGTCTACTCACAATGCGGTGAAGAAAAACCACTACTACCTTCATGAAACCTTCAAGCGCTTTGGGCTGTTCTTTCACATGTCTATAATGAAGAAGAACCGACATCAATGGGTCTCAAGGAAGAATTTGACTGGTCTGCACCTCCTCCAAGAAATTCAAGAAGGTCAAAGTTCCTTCCTTGGTGGCCAGCTCCTATTCTTCATCTCGCGACAGCGATGAAAATGAAGATTTGGAAGACAACTGCTGCTGGTCCTACTTCAACAAACAACCCCGACAATCTTTGGCGCTCCGTCTTCAACTTGATATTCCTCAAGAGCGTTAGTCCTCGGTTTCGATCCTTTTGGTCATTCGATGACAAAGGGGAGAAATTTGAGTTAGTCTTCAAGCAGGTCTAGTTTTTGTCTATATACGGTATTTTATTAAGTTACAACTCTCGTTCTTACGAAACCTTTTATTGGATCGAGTTGTAATCTTAAACCCTATGGTGCTTTAATACTTTTGATGCATTATGATTTTGCACTATGCTTCATAGCAAATCTACTTGTGCTCGATACTTTATGTGCTATGATTCCTCATCTTTGAATTTCATCAAGCACCATATTTCATCATGCATTTCAAATTCTTCATATTATATGTCAAATGCGTGTATGAATTACAAGATATAAAGGAGATCTCCATGATTCAATTCTTCAAGTGTGCATTGCCTCAAAAGCAAATTCCTCACTATGCACATCTTGAGGGGAGTTCTTCTATATCTTGCAATCAAATTCCTCATTATCGGTATTTACAATTCATATGTTTATCCCGTTGAAAACTTAACCCATATTGTCATCAATCACCAAAAGGGGAGATTGTAAGTGCATCTAGTGCCCTTAGTGATTTTGGTGTATTGAAGACTTATAGGTTAAGTAACTAATGCGTTCGTGAGTGTACACAGGTCTATAAGTCTATGAGGAGTTTGATATTTACAGTGAAAGTCGACCCCTAAAAATGAAGTTCTTCATCTGAAGATTTTGATATTCTGAAGACTTTCTGAAGACTTTGAAAGTGAAGAAATTGGTGTGACCTTGAAGACTTGGTATTTATCGAGGAACATGAAGCGTGAAGACTTTTGTTTTCGTAGTTTCATTTTCTCTTTCTTGAGTCATAGGAAACACCGTCTTTGTTAAAGGGGGTCGAGGAAATACTAAGGGAAAATTTCCATTTGATGCTCAACTCAAAATCCTACACCTACCAAACCCTTCGAGTGAAGCTTTTGGAAATCTCATACGATTCAGTCAATTTCTTGATGTGATGTAGACGAAGCTCTTCCGATCACCGAGGAATTTGTTCGGCGAGGAGTTAGGAATTCGCCGGTCTGAATTGCCTACCTTTATGAGGAACATGATAGCCCCGAGGAATTTGAGAGTCAAATTTCCGGCCGTTCTTTATCTTCTTGGCTTTTGTCCCAAAATATCTTATCCACCTAACGGTCATATCATTGAAGGGCATTTATGTCTTATCATGTCGGGCTGCTCCCTAGGCTATAAATAGCCGCCCCTACAACCACTAGTTGGTTGGCGGCTCGAGAGAACTTGACACTTGTCATTTGAGAGCAACCCATCCTCTGAGGACTTTGAGCGAAAATCATCAAGTGAGGAAAAACCCAAAAGTGAGGAAAAACCCAAAACCAAACCCCAACAAACCCAAAGTGATTGAGCATCATCAAGAAATTGATCCTGCGTGGATCCGGCGCTTTTTACCTTTGAAGACTGTGCTTCTTCCAGACGGTTAGGCGTCAAGGTCTAGAGCATCCAAGAGGAATTGTGGATTGCCGGGTGACCAAGTATGTGAAGGTTTGGAAGTCGCTGAAGACTTACCACGAGTGATTGGACGAGGTCTCATGTGACCTTAGTTCAAGGAGAATCTGGTGAGGACTTGGTGTCCTGAGCTGCGTGCTTTCGATGTTGGGTGTCCGGATCGTGTGTCCTCGAGTTTAAATACTCGGCCGCTCCAACCAGACGTACAAGCCCAGACAAGCAGTTGGGAACTGGTCTACCAAATCATTGTCTTCACCAACCTAATCGGTTCTATTTCCTCAACACTTTCATTTCCTCATAAGCATGTTGAGTGTTTGTCATATCTGTGTTTGAAGGCTTTGGTGAAGATTTTCTCAATTTCCTCAGTTCAATTTCTTGATCTGTTTGTCTTCATCTTGTGTTATCCTGTGATTACGCTTTACGTACTCTGTGATTGTCTTCATTTCATCATGATGACTATGCTTGTAATCTGTTATGCTTACTTGAGTACTTATTCATTTGCAAGTATTTCTTCGCTAAGGAATTTCCTCACCAAAGAAATTCCTCGATGAAGAATTCATAAAATCGCCTATTCACCCCCCCTCTAGTCGATATAACGACTTTCAATTGGTATCGAGCAAGGTACTCCCTTGTTACGTGTGATTTTGGTTTAACCACACGGAGTTTTAGTTATGTCGACGAGGTATGATCAAGGTCTCGGCAGGGTGTCCTACCTTCGATGGGACGGACTACCCCTCTTGGAAGAACAAAATGCGAATGCATCTTGAAGCAATTGACAACGATCTACGGTATGTTGTGACAAAGGTGTTTCCTCGGTCACACCCTCTTTGAATGATGCTGATGTGAAGAGATTCAAGCAACTCGATTCTCAAGCGAAGAATATCATATGTGGCCATCTGAGCAAAGGTCAGTATGGAAGAGTGAGTGCTTTGGAATCTGCCAAACTCATATGGGACAGGCTGTCCAAAGTGAATGTGATCGGACCCTTCCCCCTCTATGCTATACTCAACCCAATCTATTCACAAATTCTTCATGTGCGTTCTATTTGAAACTCGTTCAAAATCTTCACTGTGTCCTTGTCAGCTGAAGAAATTGCGAACAGAACTTTTAACTTATCTTATCCAAATTTTCGGCTTTGCCGCTCAATCCGTTCCGCTTCCTACATTAGACTTATCTATTCACCCACGATCTCCACTTTTCAGTACGTGGGTGACACATGTCAAGCGAATGAGAAGGGTCAGGGGCACGTTCGTCCAAAATCTTGAGTGAGCAGTTTTTCACCGTGGCTATATATACCCCCTCTCCCCTTCCTCACTTCCTTTACTCCGCTCGACCGCTCTATCTCTCGCTTGAGCTTCTCAAACCCTAGCGCCGCCGCTACTCCATCGTCGCCGGTGAGGAAGAGCTTCACTGCCTCGACCTCGTCGCCGTCATACTCGCGCCGACCGCGGAAATCTTCACTCTGCCCGCCAGTAGCTGTCTTCCTCCACGAGTTAGGGCGTGGAAGATCTGGCCCAACGAACTTCTAATCTACACTTCCTAGTTAAAGTGTTCTTGATTCGGAGTAATTAAAAGTTACTTTTATTACTCGCTTTGATTCTCAAACCTTCCTGAAAATCTTCAAAAGTGTTTATTCTTGAAATCTTCACACATAAGAACACCTCAAATGAAATATGCTTTTGATTTGTTTCTCTAAGCAATGATTTTTCCTCAAGATTCCTCAATTGTGTGGATCCTCGATCTATACAACTCTGGAACCTAAGACAAAGATCGCTTAGTGAAATTCTTCAAGGCTCATCTGTTCAAATTCCTCAAACTTGTTCTTTTTGAAAAACCTTCTGATAACGCATATGGCCTCTCCAAATTCCTCGCAACTATACTCTGTTCATAGGTACTCATGTCCATTGCTTTGAATCACTAGGTTCTCATCAACTTAACTCATTTGCAGCGTTCCTCAAAGAAAAGTTGCATACTTCTTGAGAGAATTCGATTGTTCAAATTCCTCGGTGAAGAATATGGCGAGAAGGAAAGAAGCCACGAGAAAGGAGGAAAGAGGCCCGAGGTCATGAATGCTTTTGAGATACTGAGGACATCTATCTTGACTATTGCACACTGATGAAGCCAAGTTTGGCAAGGAAAACAAAAATCGGTGCAAGGTGCGCATTCGGAGGATTGAAAGGAGATGGGCAAGGGAATGGAGGGAATGCAATTATGTTACTCAAGTATATGAAGAAATTCACTCTTAATCCTCCATGCCCAAGAGCTCCATTGGCACTGGCCAAGAAGGCTGATCCCACCGACATCAAGCGTGGTGAGGACTTTCTGAAGAATGGGCCAAGCGCCAAGCCAAGTTGGCAAGACAAGCCAAAGAAGCGGTGAGGAAATTCAATGAAGACTACATCTGCTGCTGCCACTTGAGGCCCTGCTCAGCCTAGAAAATCAATGGCAAAGAAGCCAGCGCACAAGCCAAGTGCTTCACCAACAGTGCCCTCACGGCCAAAATCTTCAGCAATGCCCTCACGGCCAGTTCCTCATGCTGCTCCTGCTCCTCCCAAGTCCTCAGCAGCTCCTCCAAAGTCCTCAGCAGCTCCTCCAAAGTCCTCGGCACTGTGCATCCGCCACGTGTCAAAGGGACTGCAGGCATCTCCATTGCCTCTGGTGTCTCAAGAAGTTCCTCAATTTGCACCAAATTCTTCATCGAGGCCCCACTCTGCTGAAGAAAAAGACAACTTCTTTGGGCCGAGGTCCTCGGCCAAGTCCGAAGAAGAAACATGTTGCATTCCAAGTGCCATCTGATGATGAAGCTGATGATGATGAACTTGCAGAAATCATCAGAGACCGACAAGAAAGGGCCGCTAGAGCCAAAGGCACACCTGTGCCACTGCTTTTGGATCCAAGGGCGATCCTCGAGTACATTGATCTCCGGCACAAGGATCTAGAGACACCTATGCCTGATTTTCATCGACTCACAGAAAGTCACATCTTGACCCATTTCATCTCAAGAGAAATGGAAATTTGAAAAGGCTAGGCGGATCAAGAAGGCTCGATTCGGAAAGAGAAGTTCACGAAGAAAAACGTTGTCGAGAATGACAACCGAGGAACTCCTCAAGATCGATGCGAAATCAAAGCCCTCAGTGATAAATTTGATGCTTATTATGCGGATTGGCAAGGAGCCAAAGTCAGATTTGTTAATCTGACAAAGAAGTTCACAAATGTTGCAGCCCCAACGCAACAAGAAATTCCTCAGGCTGGAGCCTCTGCTCGACTATTTGAAAAACATGCCTGGCTGATGATTTTCAACTGCTTGAAGACAATACTAGTTCCGTGGCTGATGACTCCATTCCAGCCCGAAGAAATTGCCGGGGCATCCACTAGCGGTGCGCTGAAGAAAGCCCAGAAGAAGTCGTGGCAAGCTGCATCGATTGCGCTGAGGAAATTCAACAATTCCTCGGCTCCTCCTGCGCCTACACCAACTCCGGTCCTTCCATCCGCATCGAGATGTGAAGAAGATCAAGGCTGCAGAGCGAGCTGCGATGAAGAAAAGGAAAGCATCACCGCTTCAAATTCTTGACCCGAAGAAGATGAAGACAATGACCAGCTCATTTGAAAATCCCATTGATGTTGTTCCGATTTCCTCCATGCCATCAAAGGACCTTGTTCCTTTTGTGAAGATTATGAGATCCCAAGCGGATCTGATGAAGATAATCATTCTGCTGCTTCGTCAGAGCATATTGATGAAGAAATTGAAGTGGATGCAATCCCTTCAACCCCAATCATTTCCTCGCATATGCCTTAGTTCACAGCTGAAGAGGCTGGTGTTGAGGAAATTAAAGACGAAGATGTGGATATTGGAAGCACAACACCAATAATGAACGATGACTTTTGGGACAGTCAGCATCCAAATTCCCCACTCTTCACTCCAATTCAACAAATTCCTCAGTCCCCTGCACCAACGGTTCAAATGGGCTCTGAAGAAACTCATCCCAACTCATCCGTGCATGAAGAAATACCAGCCAGTAGTGCTGAAGAACCTGCTGCTGCTGATCCTATGAACACGCAGATCGCACATGAAGAGGAACGAGAAAATCCTCAGCTGAAGAACACGAGATTGCGATTCCAGAGGTCGTGATGCAACTCATCGACACTCCTTTGCCAAAGCCAAGGAATCCATTCTCAACGAAGCAAAAGTTCAAGGTGAAGATTTCTTCGGCGACATGTATTCTTCATCGACTACAACCCTTATGACTCTGCTACGCATAAGGAAGAGGCGTTTACGGGACTGCTAGTCAAGCCAACTTCTATTCCTCTGTGCTATTCAACAAAGACAAAGTTTTCGATCATGCACATATTCCTCACGTGGACATGGAATCTCTGCCGGGCTTGAGCCAGGTCCTCGGTGTTCTTCATGATGCAGGATTGCTGAATTTCTGCACTGACATCTGTGATTGGAATGAAGAACTCATTCTTCAATTCTATGCGATGATGCACATCACCGGAGACTCTGAAGATGTGAACTCATGGGTACTGGACTGGATGACAGAAAATACTCACTACAAGGCACCAGCAACGGAATTGCTTCGTGCCCTCCCACTCAGTCGTCCCCTTGATGGTGCTCGTTGCATCTACAGCGAACCTCCTAGGCTGCCCCGTTTCATCCTTTCCATGCAACTACCTGGGCCTGCCTCTCTCTCTGCACAAAATTACGCACAATATGTTACCGCCTGTTATACACAAGGTTGATCGTCGTCTTCGGTGGCTAGCTACCTTCTTATCCTTAGGGGTGGTAGACTCTCATCAACTCGGTTCTCATTGGTATCCCAAGCTACTTCATGTCATGCTTTGCCTGGCCCAAGGAGTCTATTGGGAAATTAGAAAATCTCTTACGTGATTTCTTCTGGCAAGGCAAGAACAAAGTCAAGGGTGGCCAATGCCTAGTGGCTAGGATACAGTATCGTTGCCTCGTATCAATGGAGGCTTGGGAATCCGTCAGCTGCAGGCTCACAATCAGGCTATGATGTGCAAGTTTGTCTCCAAAGTTCTACAGGGTTCGGACATACCATGTTATAACTGGTTTGCCACACATTACTACCGGGCTGTTCTTCCTCAACATGCTAGCAGCAGAGACACTGCCATCTGGAAAGGGTTCAGAGACATCGTTCCTATAGTCATCAACTCCTCTAAGTGTTTTTTGGGGTCTGATCTTTTGATCTCCTTCTGGAAGGACCATTGGCTAGAAGTGGGCCGTTTATGCCAGTTTTTCCCCACGCTGTATTCCTTGGCAGCAGACCAGCTTGCTCGATCTGATCACAACATTCCAATGGTTCCTGGGCTATTTAGCTATACCTAATCTCTCTGGCGGCTTCAATCGAAGGCTAGCTGCCTGCAGGTTTGTTCTTTGGGCATTGCTCCAAACTTCTTGCAGGAGGACAAGCGGTTAAACTACGTGAGCTCTGGACAGCTTTGCACTTTGGATACTTCTACATGCTATTCACTTTCCGAGGGGTTTTGACAACTTTTCACACAGGTTTGGGATGTGGTGATCCCCTCAAGCCTGAGAATCTTCCTATGGCTTGCTTTCCGTGGCCGTCTAAACACTAAGGATAACATGGTAAAGAAAGGCTGGTCGAAGGCTGCCCCGTTCGCACATTGTGAAACTTGCCTCACTGTTGAGTCTATAGATCACTTACTACTACGTTGTGCACCCGCTAGTGTTCTTTGGGGCAAAATGGAGCTGGATGTTATGGCTTTCTCCGCTACTAATGTCCTTTCTTTTGTGGAGCAAGCACAGCACCAGCTCAGCTTCAGGCACAAATGGAATGTGGCTCTCGCGGCTTGTGCTATTACCTTGTGGCATGCTAGGAATGACAGAGTCTTCAACTCCAAAATCTGGTGCATACAATACACATGTCTATATGCAGCAGACATGCTCTGTCTTTGGAGTTTCGAACTCAAAACCAGCCTTGCAGGAGGTTCTCGAGGTTTGGAGACAAAAGGCTGCGCATAGTGTGTAGACGAATGATGTAATCCTTCTCCCTCTTTTCCTCTTCTCCTTACACCTTGTGTTTTGCACCTTGGTGCACCAAACAAGATGTACTTGTACTAATACCTGTTACTTCATCAGGCTCTGCCCTGTTTTGAAATATAAGGTCGGCAGCCTGCCACCTTCTTTGTTTCAAAAAAAATCACTACATGCAAGTTCTGATGAAGCCTTTGAAGCCAGGGCAGGCTCCTCGAACCAAATTCCTCGTCAAGGAATTACTATATGTGCCTCGGAATGTCTATTGCATTCTGACGAAGACTATGAGTCCTATCAAAGGCCACGACTCAAATGATGAAGAAGTCGTTGGCATCATGAAGAATATGCTTTTCAATATCATTCATGGCGTTCCCGTCAACTTCCATGATTTCTTCATGAGGACTCTGGCAAACATTGCTATGTCACCTTTTGAGTTGAAGCCATATGCACCATGGATTATGCGGTTCATCAGGACAAGGTCTTCACTCAATTACAAGGCTGATACTCTGAACCACTTCAGCTACTTGCCTCCAATAGAAGTCCTCAAACAGACATTTTCCTCAGCTGATGACAAGGGCAAGGCAACTACTGTGATAGATGAAGGAATTCGTCCATTGGATGGTCAATTTTGCAAAGCTGCATCCTACTCCACCAATGATGACTCTGCCACACATGACTCTACCGCCAATACCTCAGCCAAGCAAAATCATCAAGCCACAGCACCAAGGGTGATGGTGATAAATGAGTTACTCCCAGTCCTCATCGGAAGGTTGATCGCAATCATAAATGGGTCAAGCGTCAGTTTGGTTCAATTCTTCACAACATGACCTCAACACACAATGCAGTGAAGAAAAACCAATACTACCTCCATGAAACCTTCAACCGTACCTGGGCTGTTCTATCTCATCTCTACAGTGCAGAAGATCTGAAGAACATGGGTCTCAAGGAAGAATTTGGTGGTTTGCACCTCCGTAGAAGAAATTCAAGAAGGTCAAGGTTCCTTCCTTGGTGGCCAGCTCCTATTCTTCATCGCCATGGAATCGATGCAAATGAAGACTTGGACGACACTGCGGCAGGCCCTACTACGACAACCGACCCCGATGACGCTGGCGCTCCTCCATCAACTTGAAATTATTCAGGGGCCTTAGTCCTCAGTTTCAATCCTTTTGGTCATTCGATGACAAAGGGGGAGAAATTTGAGTTAGTCTTCAAGCGGGTCTATTATATGGGCGTTTTTTTCGCTAAGTTACAACTCTCGCTCTTCTGAAACTTTTATTGGATCGAGTTGTAATCTTAAACCCGATGGTGCTCTGATACTTTTGATGTGTTCCTCTGCATGCTTATTCTTCGTTATGTGTTAATACACGCATGCTGAATTACATCAGTCACCATATTTCATCATGCATTTCAAATTCTTCATATTATATGTCAAATGCGTGTATGAATTACAAGATATAGGGGGAGATCTCCATGATTCAACTTTTCAAATGTGCATTGCCTCAAAAGCAAATTCCTCACTATGCACATCTTCAGGGAGTTCTTCTATATCTTGCAATCAAATTCCTCAATATCAGTATTTACACTTCATATGTTTATCCCGTTGAAAACTTAACCTATATTGTCATCAATCACCAAAAGGGAGATTGTAAGTGCATCTAGTGCCCCTTAGTGATTTTGGTGTATTGAAGACTTATAGGTTAAGAGACTAATGTGTTTATGAGTGTACACAGGTCTATAAGTCTATGAGGAGTTTGATATTTACGAGAAAGTTGACCCCTAAAAATGAAGTTCTTATTTGAAGACTTGATATTCAAGACTTTACGAAGACTTTGAAAGTGAAGAAATTGGTGTGACCTTGAAGACTTGGTATTCATTTGAGGAACATGAAGCGAGAAGACTTTTGTTTTTCGTAGTTTCGTTTTCTCTTTCTTGAGTCATAGGAAACACCGTCTTTGTTAAAGGGGTCGAGGAAATACTAAGGAAAAATTTCCATGTGATGCTCAACTCAAAATCCTACACCTACCAATCCCTTCCAGTGAAGCCTTTGGAAATCTCATGCGATTCGTCAATTTCTTCAAAGGATGTAGACAAAGTTCTTACAGTCCTTTGAGGAATTTGTTCGGCGAGGAGTTAGGAATTCGCCGGTGTGAATTGCCTACAGTGAGGAACATGATAGCCCCGAGGAATTTGAAAGTCAAATTTCCGACCGTTCTTTGTCTTCTTGGCCAATGTTCCAAAATATCTTATCCACCTAACGGTCATATCATTGAAGGGCATTTATGTCTTATCATGTCGGGCTGCTCCCTAGGCTATAAATAGCCGCCCCCTACAACCACTAGCTGGTTGGCTGCTCCGAGAGAACTTGACACTTGTCATTTGAGAGCAGCCCATCCTCCGAGGACTTTGAGCAAAAATCATCGAGTGAGGAAAAACCCAAAACCAAACCCCTACAAACCCAAAGTGATTGAGCATCACTGAAGAGATTGATCCTGCGTGGATCCGACGCTTGTTACCTTTGAAGATTGTGCTTCTTCTAGACGGTTAGGCGTCATGGTCTAGAGCATCCAAGAGGAATTATTACCTCCATATCAACTTGCATGACTTTAATATTATTACCTCCATATCTCAAAACAATTATCAAGTATCAAACTTCTCTTAGTATTCAACACACTCATAAGAATCCTTACAAATCTTGTATGCTTAACATATTAGAATTAAGCACATTACCATGCTATTTAAGGCTCTCAAAATAATATAAGTGAAGCATGAGAGTTCATCTATTTCTTAAAAATAAACTACCACCATGCTCTAAAAGATATAAGTGATGCACTAGAGCAAATCACAAACTACTCCGAAAGATATAAGTGAAGATCAATGAGTAGTCGGATAATTATGCAACTATATGAAGACTCTCCCATTTAATAATTTCAGATCTTGGTACTTTATTCAAACAGCAAGCAAAGCTAAAGAAAATAAAATGACGCTCCAAGCAAAACACATATCATGTGGTGAATAAAAATATAGCTCCAAGTAAAGTTACCGATGAGCGAAAACGAAAGAGGGGATGCCTTCTGGGCCACCCCCCAGCTTAGGCTCTTAGTTGTCCTTGAATATTACCTTGGGGTGCCTTGGGCATCCCCAAGCTTAGGCTCTCGCCACTCCTTATTCCATAGTCCATCGAATTTTTACCCAAAACTTGAAAACTTCACAACACAAAACATAACAGAAAACTCGTGAGCTCCGTTAGCGAAAGAAAACAAAACACCACTTCAAGGTACTGTAATGAACTCATTCTTTATTTATATTGGTGTTAAACCTACTGTATTCCAACTTCTCTATGGTTTATAAACTATTTTACTAGACATAGATTCATCAAAATAAGCAAACAACACAATGAAAACAGAATCTGTCAAAAACAGAACAGTCTCTAGTAATCTGTAACTGACGCAAACTTCTGGAACTCCAAAAATTCTAAATAAATTGGTGGACTTGAGGAATTTGTCTAGTAATCATATGCAAAAAGAATCAACTAAATATCACTCTCCAGCAAAAAGTTATAGCTAATCTCGTGAGCACTAAAGTTTCTATTTTTTACAGCATGATCATAAAGACTTCACCCAAGTCTTCCCAAAGGTTTTACTTGGCACAAACACTAATTAAAACATAAAACCAAATCTAAACAGAGGCTAGATGGATTATTTATTCCTAAACAGAATAAAAAAGTAAGAAACTAAATAAAATTGGGTTGCCTACCAACAAGCGCTATCGTTTAACACCTCTAGCTAGGCATTATGATTTCAATGATGCTCACATAAAAGATAAGAATTGAAACATAAAGAGAGCATCATGAAGAATATGACTAGCACATTTAAGTCTAACCCACTTCCTATGCATAGGGATTTTGTGAACAAACAACTTATGGGAACAAGAATCATCTTGCATAGGAAGGTAAAACAAGCATAACTTCAAAACTTTAAGGACATAGAGAGGAAACTTGATATTATTGCAATATGTAGAAGCACATGATCCTCTCTCATAATAATTTTCAGTAGCATCATGAATGAATTCAAAAATACAACCAGCACCTAAAGCATTCTTTTCATGATCTACAAGCATAGAAAATTTACTACTCTCCACATAAGCAAATTTCTTCTCATGAATAGTAGTGGGAGCAAACTCAACAAAATAACTATCATGTGATTGAAAATTAAGATCAAGATGACAAGTTTCATGGTTATCATTATTCTTTAAAGCATATGTGTCATCACAATAATCATCATAGATAGGAGGCATGCTTTCATCATAGTAAATTTGCTCATCAAAACTTGGGGGACTAAAAATATCATCTTCATCAAACATAGCTTCCCCAAGCTTGTGGCTTTGCATATCATTAGCATCCTGGATATTCAAGGAATTCATACTAACAACATTTCAATCATGCTCATCGTTCACATATTTTATGCCAAGAATTCTATGTAATTCTTCTTCTAGTACTTGAGCACAATTTTCCTTTCCATCATACTCACGAAAGATATTAAAAAGATGAAGCGTATGAGACAAACTCAATTCCTTTTTTTTTGTAGTTTTCTTTTATAAACTAACTAGTGCTAAAACAAGAAACAAAAATATGCGATTGCAAGATCTAAAGATATACCTTCACTTACCTAGCCTCCCCGACAACGGCGCCAGAAAAGAGCTTGATGTCTAGTACACAACCTTCTTCTTATAGACGCTGTTGGGCCTGCAAGTGCACAGGTTTGTAGGACAGTAGCAAATTTCCCTCAAGTGGATGACCTAAGGTTTATCAATCCATAGGAGGCGTCAGATAAAGATGGTCTCTCTCAAACAACCCTGCAACCAAATAACAAAGAGTCTCTTGTGTCCCCAACACACCCAATATAATGGTAAATTGTATAGGTGCACTAGTTCGGCAAAGAGATGAAGATACAAGTGCAAAATAGATAGTAGATAAAGGTATTTGTAATCTGAAATTATAAAAACAGCAAGGTAACACGTGGTAAAAGTGAGCGTAAATGGTATTGCAATGATAGGAAACAAGGCCTAGGGTTCATACTTTCACTAGTGCAAGTTCTCTCAACAATAATAACATAGATAGATCATATAACAAACCCTCAACATGCAACAAAGAGTCACTCCAAAGACACTAATAGCGGAGAACAAACGTAGAGATTATGGTCGGGTACGAAACCACCACAAAGTTATTCTTTCGGATCGATCTATAAAAGAGTTCGTACTAGAATAACACCTTAAGACACAAATCAACCAAAACCCTAATGTCACCTAGATACTCCATTGTCACCTCAAGTATTTGTGGGCATGATATATACGATATGCATCACACAATCTCAGATTTATCCAACCAACATAAAAGTACTTCAAAGAGTGCCCCAAAGTTTCTACCGGAGAATCAAGAACGTGTGCCAACCCCTATGCATAGGTTCCCAATGTCCACGAAACCCGCAAGTTGATCACCAAGACATACATCAACTGTTCTCATAAAAGACTCAATCTGATAAGATAACTTCAAAGGGGAAACTCAATTCATCACAAGAGAGTAGAGGGGGAGAAACATCATAAGATCCAACTACACTAGCAAAACTCGGGATACATCAAGATCGTGCCATAGAGGAACACTGTAAGTGCATCTAGTGCCCCTTAGTGATTTTGGTGTATTGAAGACTTATAGGTTAAGGGACTAATGTGTTTATGAGTGTACACAGGTCTATAAGTCTATGAGGAGTTTGATATTTCTGAGAGAAAGTCGACCCCTAAAAATGAAGTTCTTCGAGTGAAGACTTTGATATTCTGAAGACTTTCTGAAGATTTTGAAAGTGAAGAAATTGGTGTGACCTTGAAGACTTGGTATTCATTTGAGGAACATGAAGCGAGAAGACTTATGTTTTCGTAGTTTCTTTTTCTCTTTCTTGAGTCATAGGAAACACCGTACTGTTAAAGGGGGTCAAGGAAATACTAAGGAAAATTTTCAATGTGATGCTCAACTCAAAATCCTACACCTACCAATCACTTCCAATGAAGCCTTTGGAAATCTCATACAGTTCAGTCAATTTCTTCAAAGGATGTAGACAAAGTTCTTACAGTCGCCGAGGAATTTGTTCTCGATCGAGGAGTTAGGAATTCGCCAGGCGAATTGCCTACACAAAGGAGGAACATGATAGCCCCGAGGAATTTGAAAGTCAAATTTCCGGCCGTTCTTTATCTTTGCCACCTGTTCCAAAATATCTTATCCACCTAACGGTCATATCATTGAAGGGCATTTATGTCTTATCATGTCGGGCTGCTCCCTAGGCTATAAATAGTCGCCCCCCTACAATCACTAGCTGGTTGGCTGCTCCGAGAGAACTTGACACTTGTCATTTGAGAGCAACCCATCCTCTGAGGACTTTGAGCGAAAATCATCGAGTGAGGAAAAACCCAAAACCAAACCCCTACAAACCCAAAGTGATTGAGCATCATCAAGAGATTGATCCTGCGTGGATCCGATGCTTGTTACCTTTGAAGACATGCTTCTTCCAGACGGTTAGGCGTCATGGTCTAGAGCATCCAAGAGGAATTGTGGATCGCCGAGTGACCAAGTCTGTGAAGGTTTGAAAGTCGCCTGAAGACTTACCACGAGTGATTGTACGAGGTCTGTGTGACCTTAGTTCAAGGAGAATCTGGTGAGGACTTGGTGTCACGAGCTGCGTGCTCGGCGATCGGGTGTCCGGACTGTGTCCTCGAGTTTAAATACTCGGCCCGCTCCAACCAGACGTACAACCGAGACAACAGTTGGAACTGGTCTACCAAATCATTGTCTTCACCAACCTAACTGGTTCTATTTCCTCAACTCTTTCATTTCCTCATTCTTTGTGTTTAGTGTTTGTTCATATCTGTGTTTGAAGACTTTGGTCAAGACTTTCTCAATTTCCTCAGTTCAATTTCTTCAGTCTGTTTGTCTTCATCTTGTGTTATCCTGTGTTTACGCTTTCTGTACTCTTTGATTGTCTTCATTTCATCATGATGACCATGCCCGCATTCTGTTATGCTTACTTCTGAGTACTTATTCCAATGCAAGTAGTTCTTCACTTAGGAATTTCCTCACCGGCAAATTCCTCATTGAAGGATTCATAAAAATCGCCTATTCACCCCCCCTCTAGTCGATATAACGCACTTTCAAACACGAGAGAGAACACGAGAGAGAGATCAAACACATAGCTACTGGTACATACGCTCAGCCCCGAGGGTGAACTACTCCCTCCTCGTCATGGAGAGCGTCGGGATGATGAAGATGGCCACCGGTGATGGATCCCCCCCCTCCGTGAGAATAGCGGAAAGGGGTCCCGATTGGTTTTTCGTGGCTCTGGAGGCTTGCGGCGGCGGAACTCCGGATCTATCTTCTGTTCTGGAAGTTTTAGGGTACGATGGTATATATGGGTGAAAGGAGTACGTCGGTGGAGCTACGGGGTTCCCACGAGGCAGGGGCGCGCCCGGGGGGGAGGGCGTGCCCCCCACCCTCGTGAGCACCTCCCGTATCTTCTGACATGGGGTCCAAGTCCATCAGGTGGGTTTCCTTCCAAAAATAAATTCTCCAGTTTATTTCGTTCCGTTTTGACTCAAATCGATATTCCTTTTCCTCGAAACACTAAAATAGGCATAAAACAACAAATGCAGGTTGGGCCTCCGGTTAATAGGTTAGTCCCAAAAATAATATAAAAGTGGAAAATAAAGCCCAATATTGCCTAAAACAGTAGATAATATAGCATGGAGCAATCAAAAATTATAGATACGTTGGAGACGTATCAACGGCAACGAACACCGACGAACTCGAAAATCACTAATGCAGATCTGAGGAACAGGAAGGAAAAAACTTACAGATGCAGAGTTGCTGCGGAGATCCGTCGCCTTTTTCTGGTCAACTCAGGTTGATGCAGCGGCCTGAGTTGGTGAGGACGAGGAGATCCGCGGCGGCAGCGGCGGCGGAGCTCAAACGGCAGGGAGACAGCGAGCGGAGGAAGACGACCGAGAGGAGAGAATGAAAAAGACCTAGGTCGTGCCTATTTATAAGGAAAGGCCGACTAAGACGGCACGAGGAACGAGGAGACCAGACATCATTATCCAGCGGCCCTGACGCCTCGGTTTTCGGAATGGTCAGTAAAAGCAAAGATCCGTTGGAGAATATGGCGGAGTAAAAAATGAATTTAAGCAAAGGTGACGTCACGGCGGGTTAACACGGATCCAGAAGATGACGTCATGGCGGGTTAAAAACCTTTGCACAAGCAGAAGGCTGAAGGTTTATTTCTTAAGGTATTTTAAGATTGACGTGAACCGGTTCAAATCAATCTTGGGCCTAATGTTGGGGATATAACTATTTGTGTAAGCCGCCCGAGGAGGGCAGTTACGTAAATAAGACTCATCAGGAAGAAGCCCAAAAACCAAGCACGAAGATGGCGGTTCAGTAAAGGGTCTAAGGCCCACAGGAGGCTTAAGGCCCATAGTGATAAACCGCCATGATGGCATGACTTGTATTATAAGGTAGATTTAACTAGTCACCGAGCCGGACACTGTTTATGAGCGGCGGGACTCTGAGAACGCATGAGGCGTCCACCGTGTATATAAGGGGCGACCATTTGGCGGCTTAGGGCAACAAACAACTCATCGAGAGGCGGGCATAGCGTATCTCGCTCCACAGTCATCGAAACATCAAGCAATACCAACCCAACTAGACGTAGGCCTTACCTTCACCGTAAGGGGCCGAACTAGTATAAACCTCTCGTGTCCTTTGTCCTGATCAACCCCTTTAAGCTTCCTAGTTGCGATGGCTCCGTGACTAAGTCCTTGCAAGAGGACATCTGCCGTGACAAAACCACCACAACTCCCGTTTCGAGTTACTAATCTTATCAACTGAACTAGTATCAAATACTGAGGGGTTGCTATAAACACTAGTAAGGTACACATCAATAACATGTATATCAAATATACCTTTGTTCACTTTGCCATCCTTCTTATCCGCCAAATACTTGGGGCAGTTCCGCTTCCAGTGACCAGTCCCTTTGAAGTAGAAGCACTTAGTCTTAGGCTTAGGTCCAGACTTGGGCTTCTTCACTTGAGCAGCAACTTGCTTGTCGTTCTTCTTGAAGTTCCCCTTCTTCCCTTTGCCCTTTTCCTTGAAACTAGTGGTCTTGTCAACCATCAACATTTGATGCTCTTTCTTGATTTTTACCTTCATTGATTTCATCATCATGAAATGCTCGGGAATCGTTTTCGTCATCCCTTGCATACTATAGTTCATCACGAAGTTCTACTAACTTGGTCATGGTGACTAGAGAATTCTGTCAAATACTATTTTATCTGGAAGATTAACTCCCACTTGATTCAAGTGATTGTAGTACCCAGACAATCTGAGCACATGCTCACTGCTTGAGCTATTCTCCTCCATCTTTTAGCTATAGAACTTGTTGGAGACTTCATATCTCTCAACTCGGGTATTTGCACGAAATATTAACTTCAACTCCTGGAACATCTCATATGGTCCATGACGTTCAAAACGTCTTTGAAGTCCCGATTCTAAGCCGTTAAGCATGGTGCACTAAACTATCAAGTAGTCATCATATTGTGCTAGCCAAATGTTCATAACATCTACAACTGCTCCTGCAATAGGTTTGTCACCTAGCGGTGCATCAAGGACATAATTCTTTCTGTGTAGCAATGAGGATAAACCTCAGATCACGGACCCAGTCCGCATCATTTCTACTATCATCTTTCAACTTTGTATTCTCTAGGAACATATATAAAGCATAGGGAAGCAACAACGCGAGCTATTGATCTAAAACATTATTTGCAAAATACTATCAGGACTAAGTTCATGATAAATTAAAGTTCAATTAATAATATTACTTAAGAACTCCCACTTAGATAGACATCCCTCTAATCATCTAAGTGATCACGTGATCCAAATCAACTAAACCATGTCCAATCATCACGTGAGATGAAGTAGTTTTCAATGGTGAACATCACTATGTTGATCATATCTTCTATATGATTCACGCTCGACCTTTCGGTCTCAGTGTTCCGAGGCCATATCTGCATATGCTAGGCTCGTCAAGTTTAACCCGAGTATTTTGCGTGTGCAAAACTGGCTTGCACCCGTTGTAGATGAACATAGAGCTTATCACACCCGGTCATCATGTGGTGTCTCGGCACGAAGAACTTTGGCAACGGTGCATACTCAGGGAGAACACTTTTATCTTGAAATTTAGTGAGAGATCATCTTATAATGCTACCGTCAATCAAAGCAAAATAAGATGCATAAAAGATAAACATCAAATGCAATCAATATAAGTGATATGATATGGTCATCATCATCTTGTGCTTGTGATCTCCATCTTCGAAGCACCGTCATGATCACCATCGTCACCGGCGCGACACCTTGATCTCCATCATAGCATCGTTGTCGTCTCGCCAACTATTGCTTCTACGACTATCGCTACCGCTTAGTGATAAAGTAAAGCAATTACAGGGAGATTTCATTGCATACAATAAAGCGACAACCATATGGCTCCTGCCAGTTGCCGATAACTCGGTTACAAAACATGATCATCTCATACAATAAAATATAGCATCATGCCCATATCACACCACAACATGCCCTGCGAAAACAAGTTAGACGTCCTCTACTTTGTTGTTGCAAGTTTTACGTGGCTGCTACGGGCTGAGCAAGAACCGTTCTTACCTACGCATCAAAACCACAATGATAGTTCGTCAAGTTAGTGTTGTTTTAACCTGCTCAAGGACCGGGCGTAGCCACACTCGGTTCAACTAAAGTTGGAGAAACACACACCCGGCATCCACCTGTGTGCAAAGCATGTCGGCAGAACCAGTCTCGTGTAAGCGTATGCGTAATGTCGGTCTGGGCTGCTTCATCCAACAATACCGCCAAACCAAAGTGTGACATGCTGGTAAGCAGTATGACTTCTATCGCCCACAACTCACTTGTGTTCTACTCGTGCATATAACATCTACGCATAAAACCTGGCTCGGATGCCACTGTTGGGAAACATAGTAATTTCAAAATTTTCCTACGCGCACGCAGGATCATGGTGATGCATAGCAACCAGAGGGGAGAGAGTTGTCCACGTACCCTTGTAGACCGAAAGCGGAAGCGTTAGCACAACGCGGTTGATGTAGTCGTACGTCTTCACGATCCGACCGATCCAAGTACCGAACGTACAGCACCTCCGAGTTCAGCACATGTTCAGCTCGATGACGTCCCGCGAACTTTGATCCAGCAAAGCTTCACGGGAGATTTACGTCAGCACGATGGCGTGATGACGGTGATGATGTTGCCACCAACGCAGGGCTTCGCCTAAGCACCGCTACGATATGACCAAGGTGGAATATGGTGGAGGGGCACCGCTGCAGTGGAATAGATCAACAGATCAACTTGTGTGTCTAGAGGTGCCCCCCTACCCCCGTATATAAAGGAGCAAGGGGGGAGGCCGGCCGGCCCTCTATGGCGCGCCAGGAGGAGGAGTTCTCCTCCTAGTAGGAGTAGGACTCCCCTCTTTCCTACTCCTACTAGGAGGGGGAAAGGAAGGGGGAGAGGGAGAAGGAAAGGGGCCCCCCTCTCCTAGTCCAATTCCGACCAGAGGGGCAGGGGCGCGCGGCCAGCCCTAGGCCAGCCCTCTCTCTCTCCACTAAGGCCCATAAGGCCCATTATTTCTCCCGGGGGGGGGGGTCCGGTAACCCTCCGGCACTCCGGTTTTCTCCGAAACCACTTGGAACACATCCGGTGTCTGAATATAGTCATCCAATATATCGATCTTTACGTCTCGGCCATTTCGAGACTCCTCGTCATGTCCGTGATTATATCCGGGACTCCGAACAACCTTCGGTACATCAAAACACAAAAACTCATAATACCGACCGTCATCAAACTTTAAGCGTGCGGACCCTACGGGTTCGAGAACTATGTAGACATGACCGAGACACGTCTCCGGTCAATAACCAATAGCGGAACCTGGATGCTCATATTGGCTCCTACATATTCTCTGAAGATCTTTATCGATTCGACCGCATAACAACATACGTTGTTCCCTTTGTCATCGGTATGTTACTTGCCCGAGATTCGATCGTCGGTATCTCAATACCTAGTTCAATCTCATTACCCGCAAGTCTCTTTACTCGTTCCATAATGCATCATCCCGCAACTAACTCATTAGTCACATTGCTTGCAAGGCTTATAGTGATGTGCATTACCGAGAGGCCCCAGAGATACCTCTCCGACAATCGGAGTGACAAATCCTAATCTTGAAATACGCCAAGTCAACAAGTACCTTCGGAGACACCTGTAGAGCACCTTTATAATCACCCAATTACGTTGTGACGTTTGGTAGCACACAAAGTGTTCCTCCGTAAGCGGGAGTTGCATAATCTCATAGTCATAGGAACATGTATAAGTCATGAAGAAAGCAATAGCAACATACTAAACGATCAAGTGCTAAGCTAACGGAATGGGGCAAGTCAATCACATCATTCTCCTAATGATGTGATCCCGTCAATCACATCATTCTCCTAATGATGTGATCCCGTCAATCAAATGACAACTCATGTCTATGGTTAGGAAACTTAACCATCTTTGATTAATGAGCTAGTCAGGTAGAGGCATACTAGTGACACTATGTTTGTCTATGTATTCACACATGTATTATGTTTCCGATTAATACAATTCTAGCATGAATAATAAACATTTATCATGATATGAGGAAATAAATAATAACTTTATTATTGCCTCTAGGGCATATTTCCTTGATCTCCCACTTGCACTAGAGTCAATAATCTAGATTACACAAGAATGATTCTAACACCCATGGAGTTTTGGTGTTGATCATGTTTTGCTTTCGTGGAAGAGGCTTAGTCAACGGGTCTGCAACATTCAGATCCGTATGTATTTTGCAAATCTCTATGTCTCCCACCTGGACTTGGTCCCGGATGGAATTGAAGCGTCTCTTGATGTGCTTGGTCCTCTTGTGAAATCTGGATTCCTTTGTCAAGGCAATTGCACCAGTATTGTCACAAAAGGATTTCATTGGACCCGATGCACTAGGTATGACACCTAGATCGGATATGAAATACTTCATCCACACTCCTCCATTTGCTGCTTCCGAAGCAGCTATGTACTCCGCTTCACACGTAGATCCTACCACGACGCTTTGTTTAGAACTGCACCAACTGAGAGCTCAACCATTCAATGTAAACACGTATCCGATTTGTGATTTAGAATTGTCCGGATCAGTGTCAAAGTTTGCATCGACGTAACCATTTACGACTAGCTCTTTGTCACCTCCATAAACGAGAAACATATCCTTAGTCCTTCTCAGGCATTTCAGGATGTTCTTGACCACTGTCCAGTGATCCACTCATGGATTACTTTGGTACCTCCCTGCTAGGCTAATAGCAAGACACACATCAGGTCTGGTACACAGCATTGCATACATGATAGAGCCTAAGGCCGAAGCATAGGGAACATCTTTCATTTTCTCTCTATCTTCTGTAGTGGTCGGGCATTGAGTCTGACTCACCTTCACACCTTGTCACACAGGCATGAACCCTTTCTTTTCTTGATCCATTTTGAACTTCTTCAAAACTTTGTCAAGGTATGTGCTTTGTGAAAGTCCTATCAAGCGTCTTGATCTATCTCTATAGATCTTGATGCCTAATATGTAAGCAGCTTTGCCGAGGTCTTTCATTGAAAAACTCTTATTCAAGTATCCTTTTATGCTATCCAAAAATTCTATATCATTTCCAACCAGCAATACGTCATCCACATATAATATCAGAAATGCTACATGCTACCTCTTGAGCACTGCGTTGGTTTTCCCTTGAAGAGGAAAGGGTGATGTAGCAAAGTAGCGTAAGTATTTCCCTCAGTTTTTGAGAACCAAGGTATCAATCCAGTAGGAGGCTATGCGCGAGTCCCTCGCACCTACACAAACAAATAAATCCTCGCAACCAACGCGATAAGGGGTTGTCAATCCCTACACGGTCACTTACGAGAGTGAGATCTGATAGATATGATAAGATAATATTTTTGGTATTTTGTGATAAAGATGCAAAGTAAAGAAAACAAAACAAGAACGGCGCCAGAAATAGCTTGTTGTCGGGAGATTAAATATGATGGAAAATAGACCCGGGGGCCATAGGTTTCACTAGTGGCTTCTCTCGAGAGCATAATTATTTTTACGGTGGGTGAACAAATTACTTGTTGAGCAATTGTGAGAATTGAGCATAGTTATGAGAATATCTAGGTATGATCATGTATATAGGCATCACGTCCGAGACAAGTAGTCCGACTCTCACTGCATCTACTACTATTACTCCACACATCGACCGCTATCCAAAGATGCATCTAGAGTATTAAGTTCATAAGAACAGAGTAATGCTTTAAGCAAGATGACATGATGTAGAGGGATAGATTCATGCAATATGATATAAACCCCATCTTCTTATCCTTGATGGCAACAATACAATACGTGTCTTGCTGGCCCTACTGTCACTGGGAAAGGACACCGCAAGATTGAACCCAAGGCTAAGCACTTCTCCCATTGCAAGAGAGATCAATCTAGTATGCCAAACCAAACTGATAATTCGAAGAGACTTGCAAAGATAACCAATCATACATAAAAGAATTCAGAAGATTCAAATATTGTTCATACATAAACTTGATCATAAACCCACAATTCATCGGTCTCAACAGACACACCGCAAAAGAAGATTACATCGAATAGTTCTCCACAAGAGAGGGGGAGAACATTGTATTGAGATCCAAAAAGAGAGATAAAGCCATCTAGCTAATAACTATGGACCCGAACGTCTGAGGTAAACTACTCACACTTCATCGGAGAGGCTATGGTGTTGATGTAGAAGCCCTCCATGATCGATGCCCCCTCCGGCGGAGCTCCGGAACAGGCCCCAAGATGGGATCTCACGGGTACAGAAGGTTGCGGCGGTGGAATTAGGTTTTTGGCTCCGTGGTTGATCGTTTGGTGGTACGTAGGTATATATAGGAGGAAGAAGTACGTCAGTGGAGCAACATGGGGCCCACGAGGGTGGAGGGCACGCCCAGGGGGGTAGGCGCGCTCCCCTACCTCGTGGCTTCCTGGTAGCTTTCTTGACGTAGGGTCCAAGTCCTCTGGATCATGTTCGTTCCGAAAATCACGTTCCCGAAGGTTTCATTCCGTTTGGACTCCATTTGATATTCTACTTACGCAAAACTACGAAATAGGCAAAAAACGACGTGCAGGTTGGGCCTCCGGTTAATAGGTTAGTCCCAAAAATAATATAAAAGTGTATAATAATGTCCAAAACAGAAGATAATATAACATGGAGCAATCAAAAATTATAGATACGTTGGAGACGTAACAAGCATCCCCAAGCTTAATTCCTGCTCGTCCTCGAGTAGGTAAATGATAAAAACAGAATTTTTTATTTTGAATGCTACTTGGCATAATTTCAATGTAATTCTTTGTCAGGACCCCGATTCCAAATCACATCGACCTAGCCGGTAACACCTCATATCACTTTGCGGCCTCACGCACGGTATTCCCACGGGTGTCGCCTTACCATGGCCCGGGACCGTTTGCGTCTTTTGGCTCACGTATATGATGATGTCGCTAGCATCCATATGATAAAGAACCCGGGCCGACATGGCTAGTCGTGAACCCAAAGCGGCCCTAACCTATGGGGACAGGCATACATGAATCACATTGAGCATGTCGGTCATCAACGTATAGATTCGGGCTGTAACCTTTGGGCTATGAGGACTCCGGTGAACCGGTACATGCGAGCTAAGCGAGGACTCCGAATAACACATGCGACATTTCCCGAAGGAACAGGACATAGGAACGATGTGAAACACATGCCGGCCCGGTCAAGTGTCCAAGCGGTAGTCTTTGGGCTAGCGAGGACTCCGGTGAACCATCAGAAGCGGACTACTATCGCTCGGAAGCACGAGACTACATTTCCCCATATGAGAGGCTGCCAAAGATAAACAACTAGTTTGTCGGATCCCACTCATACCAAGCATTTCAATCATACATAATATGCCCGATATGAGTAAATACAACAAGGCATCACAACAAAACTCTACAACTCAAAGTACTTTATTTAGAAGGCTCAGGAGCCATACATAACATATCCATACAGATAGGGGTCACATGACCCAACACTCAAGCCATACAACATACAAGCACATGCGGAATCAAACTAGTCTGAGTACAGACTTTAAAAAGAAAGAAGACTTGTTGAAGCCTTTCTATCTACGGTGGCCCTTCACAAGCCTTGGATCACCACACAGGTGGCTAGTTCACTCGTCGATGTCAAGGTCTACATAGAACCCATCGGAAGGCGGTGTTGTCGTCTGAAAAACATTAATTAAGCAAACATGAGTACGGAGGTACTCGGCCAAGTCTTACCACAGAATCCTATCATACATGCACATTCTCAAGAAGGTGGTGGAGTTATTTGACAAGCCGGCTTTGACTCTTGGCTAAGCTATCCTCGTGACACCACTTGAAAAGCATTTGTCGCATTACCCAGTCCACTAATCACCATCACAATACTCCACCATGGATCCTCTCTCGTCACCCACGAGAGAGCCATCCTGATACTCACACTTATCTTGAGGCTTTTAATAGAATCCATTTACTTGTCTATGAACTGATATAGGTAACCCAGAAGTCCTTCTCCGTGGACACGGCTATTCGAATAGATCATATTAACCTGCAGGGTGTACTTCTTCACACACGCTATCACCACTTACCGCCGTTTACACGACATGTACTCGGCAACCTTCAAGCGGAAGCCCAACGTGGGTGTCGGCCCTGACCTACCTAAACACACAAGTCCCAAGTCCGGGTTTATCGCCTATTCGGGTTCCATCCGCAGGAGTCGGCCGAGGTTTCCCATACGGCCCCGAGCGATGTGTCTGAGGTTCCCGAGACACCAAGCAGGCGAATCGGTACACGGGCCACGGTGCCTACCGCAACACAACCCACCCTACGGTCATTGCGTTAAATGCGGCCCCGACAAGCTACAAACACGAAACTACTTGCAACTCCCGGATGAGGACAAGAGTGGTTAAGAAGCCGAGAGGGTCAATTAAGGATCCCAATGCGTGGTAGTAACTGTTTCATGGATCACAAACACAGATCTCGGTTCTTAGGGCGGCTTCAATGAAACAACCCACCATGTACTCCTACATGGCCTCTCATCGATACCTTTACCAAAAGCGTGTTCAACACTTTCACTCTCGAACCCGACACAACCTTTCACTCCGGTTCATCATCCCGATGAGCCGGACGACACAACTCTAAGCATAGCAAGCATAGTATGGTAGGAAACACAAACATGGCTCAATCAACTCCTACACATACTAGTGGGTTTCATCTAGTTACCGTGGCAATGACAGGTCATGCAAAGGAAGTGGGTTCAACTACCGCATGACACAACAGTTTGAATCGCGTTGTCTTAATGCGATAAAACAAGAGCGAAGCGAGAACATGGGTTTGTATCGGAATGATCAATGGGTTGCTTGCACGATGGAGTGGTGGTAGGATCGCCCTTGAGACGGATAGTCGGGATTATCCTCGGGCGTAACCTATCACGAAAGACATACCGAAAATAAACACACATGGCAATATGCAACAATATGATGCATGCTATGACATGGCAATATGGATGTGTATTGGCCTAATGCAAGCTGAAACAAAAAGGGATGAACTCATTTGAATCAAAGATTCAAATGCTAGCTCATTTAAAATAGTCCTAATCGTGTAATATCTTATTCTGCTTAAACAGCAAGGTTAACTTGTTTTATCATGCATGAAACCTGTACCAATGGATAGAACGGATTTTTTACGATCATTTTTCATATATAGATCTTTGCATTTGGAGTTACAGATTAAAAGTTATGAATATTTGAAGTTTGAATTATATTCTGGAATTTCCTATATTAGAATAAATCCAGTAATTGATTTATTGCGTCAGCCATGCGTCAGCATGACGTCAGGGTCAACGGAGACGTCCAGGTCAAACCTGACTGTGGGTCCAGGTTGTCAGGGTAATTAGCTTAATTAAAATATTGATTAAAACTAATCCTAATTAGTTAGCAGGGCTGGGCCCCACCTGTCATTGACTCATCAGAGTCAACCGGGGCCCACCGTGGTCAAAGTCCACGTCGGCTGCACCGGCGTCTAGCCGCCGGCGAGCCCGACGCGGCGGCGGAAGTGAGTTTGGCCATTCCGGCGACCAAACGAGCCGCGGAGGGTGGCTATGGGTAGCTGGGGTTGAGCCGCAGCTCTTGGTGGAGTGGGTTGGGGTCGGGGCAGCCGGAATCGGCGCCGGCGACGACCTAGGCGGTCGTCGGAGTTCGGCCGGAGGCGAAATCGACGCTAGAGGTCGGAGAGGTGCGGGAGTAGGTGATTAGGTGCTACGAGGCGTGGTGAGTCGTTAGACACCATGAGGTGGCGGAGGGTGGCCAAGAGCACGTCGGCGGCACGAGCTCCATGGCGGTGAAGTGCAGTTGAGCTCAGGAGGTCACTACAGCTCGGGAGCGAGGAAGGAAGGGAGGGAGATGGCTAAGCTCACGGGGAACTCGGAGGAGCACTCGGTGCGATCGGGGGCCGGACCGGGCCAGCGGCGGCGTTGAAGGGGATCTCCGGACGGTGGACTCGGCGAAGTCGGTGCAGTCGCCTCGGGCTACTCGAGCACGCGGGGCTCGGCTAGCTCGGCGAGCGAGGCGACGGAGCTCCTGACACGGTGAGAAGGAGCACGGACGGCGGGGAGCACGTCTCTGGCGATGGTGCGGCGGTGGCGTCGGCCATGGCGAGGCCTTGAGAGAGAGGCCGGGAGGAGAGGAGGTGTCCAGGGGTTCAAGGGAGAGAGGAGGACGGTCCACGTCGCGGCTAAGCGAGGCGAGGCGGCGACAGTGCGTGGCACCCATGCGGTGCTCGCCGCCGAGCACCTAAGCTACTGCTGGCCGAGCCAAGCAGCTTCATTGGCGTGGGCTCTTTGGGCTGGGCCGGCAGGTGGGCCGGGTAGGTGGCGCCAGGTAAGTGTTTCCTTCCTGTTTTTCTTTTTCTATTTTTCTGCAACTTTGTGGAGTTTTAAAAAAATACTAAAACAGTTTCAAAAATCACCAAAGCGCTCTGGTCCATTGTTGGAATATTTCCAACATGAAACATTTTAGTTTGGCAATATTTGAGCATTTGAAATATTTTATATAATTTGAAATGCTCAAATTCAAATACTTATGATTTAATTCAAAGACCTTTGGTTGACCTAGAAAATGGTGCACCACTTTTGGCGCAGGCTCAACCAAAGCAAAGATGATGAACATTTTGAAGGGCATTTCGTGTTCATTGAAATAATTTTTAGTAAACCCTAGTTGAATTAAGAGGGGTTACGGGGTTTCTGTCTTCCCATTTCAAATTCAAATGAAATTTAAACATGATGCACACACTAATGCAGGTCTAAGCTGGGATGTGACAACTCACCCCCACTCAAAAGAATCTCGTCCGAGATTTAGGATCTGTTAATGAAAAAGGTGGGATACTCAAGTCGAAGATGATCCTCCCTTTCCCAAGTTGCTTCTTGCTAGGAATGGTTTGACCATTGAACCTTTAGAAACTTGATATTACGGCGTCGAGTCGTGCGCTCGGCTTGATCAAGAATCTGAGCGGGATATTCTCGATAGGTGAGGTTATCTTGGAGATCAAGCGTTTAGTGGTCCACTCCACGGATAGGATCCGAGAAGCAACGCTGAGTTGGGAAGCGTGGAAGACATCATGGACTCTGGAAAGATGCGGAGGTAGTTCCAATTGGTAGGCAACTTCTCCTCGTTTGGCAAGAATGCGAAAGGGTCCAATGTAACGAGGAGCCAACTTGCCTTTGATACCGAATCGATGGGTTCCCTTCAAAGGAGTAACCCGAAGGTAAGCCTTCTCGCCAATTTCATAAGCCATAGGCTTATGCTTGCGGTCATATTGACTCTTTTTACAAGATTGGGCTGTTTTCAATTTCTCACGAATATCGCGAACCTACTCTTCTGCTTCCTGAATCATATCCGGGCCAAAGAGTTGTCTCTCCCCGGTTTTTGACCAGTTAAGAGGCGTTCGACATTTCCGTCCATAAAGAACTTTGAAAGGAGCTTTGCCTAAGCTAGCTTGATAGCTATTGTTATAAGCGAACTCGGCGAATGGAAGGCATTTCTCCCAATTCATGCCGAAAGAGATGACCAAGCTTCGAAGCATATCCTCTAGGATTTGATTGACTCGTTCTACTTGACCACTTGATTGAGGATGGAATGCGGTGCTAAAGAGAGACGAGTTCCCATAGCATTTTGAAAACTTCCCCAAAATCGAGAGGTAAAGAGACTTCCACGGTCTGAAAGTTAATCTCCAATGGAACACCATGAAGAGACACTATTCGAGAGATGTACAAATCAGCTAGGCGGCTAGCGGTTATACTCTCACGAGCGGGTAGGAAGTGGGCTACTTTGGAAAGGCGATCGGCGACAACGAAGATAGCATTATTCCCTCTCTTGGTCACAGGAAACCCGGTAATGAAATCCATACCGATTTTATCCCATTTCCATTCAGGAATTTCCAAAGGTTGGAGGGTACCCGGCAGCCGTTGATGCTCTGCTTTAACTCGACGACAGACGTCACAATTAGCAATGTATTGAGCGATTTCTCTCTTCATCCTAGTCCACCAAAACCTCTGGCGTAGGTCTTGATACATTTTAGTACTACCGGGATGAATGGTGAGAGGAGAGTCATGAGCTTCCTTAAGGATCGATTCTTAGTAGCTGTTGTTTCTTAGGAACCACCAAGCGGTTCTCAAAGAAGACAACACCTCGTTCATCTATGGAGAAACACTTAGCAGCTCCGCTAGCAATGTTCTCCTTGATCCGAGTTATTCCTCTATCATACCGCCGAGCAGCTATGATTCGATCCGTAAGGTTAGGTTTCGCCACCAGGGTGGAAAGGAATCCTCGAGGAACAAGGTGAAGATTAAGCTTACGAAATTCCTCGTGGAGAAATGGTTGACTTTGTTGTAACATCAGATTGTTACAATAAGATTTGCGACTTAGTCGTCGACCATGACATTAGCTTTGCACAGGGTGTAAGATATTCCTAAGTCGTAATCTGTAATCAACTCGACCCAACGTTTTTGCACGAGATTCAAATCTGGTTGGGTGAAGATATATTTTAGACTTTGGTGATCGGTGTAAATTTCATAGCGATTACCAAGAGGGTAATGTCGCCAGGTTTTGAGCGCATGAACCACTTCTTTGCAAGCTCTAGATCGTGTGTGTGATAATTATCCTCATGTGGGCCTTAGCTGCCGGGAAGCGTAGGCAATCAAAGGGCGATCTTGCATGAGTATGCAATCGAGTCCTTGTCGCGGCGTCGCAATAGATAATAAAGTCCTTAGAAAAATCTGGTGGAACAAATGCGGGAGCGGATGTCGTGCGTCTTTTCGGTTCTGAAAAGCTGAACTTCGCCTTTGTGGCGTCCATTCGAACTTCTTATCTTTCTTGAGGAGTTCGGTGAGGGTTTAGCAACTTTAGAGAAATTCTCGGCCAAGCGGCGGCAATAGCTCGCTAAACCGAGAAAACTCCGAACTTGCTTGACCGATTCGGTGGAGTCCGATCAAGGGCGGCTTGAACTTCGCCGGGATTGACAAGAATGCCCTTGCCGGAGATTACATGGCCTAGGTAGGTCACTTACGGTAACCAGAATTCACACTTAGAGAATTTGGCATAAAGGCGGTGCTCTCGAAGTTTCATCAATACTAGCCTTAGATGTTGGCATATTCTTCCTCATTCTTGGAGTAGATGAGTATATCATCGAGGTATACCACGGCGAATTTATCCAAATACTCCATGAAGATTGAGTTCATTAACCGAGAGAAGGTGGCCGGAGCATTGGTTAATCCGAAGGACATGACGGTGTACTCGTATTGGCCATAACGAGTAACAAAGGCCGTTTAGGAATGTCCCGTTCTTAATTTTGATTTGATGGTAGCCCAACCTCAAATCCATCTTGAAAAGATCGAGGATCCAGCGAGCTGATCATACGATTCGTTGATCTGAGGAGCGGATACTTGTTCTTGATAGTGACCAAATTGACGGTCGGTAATCCACAACCATCCGATCCGTACCATCCTTCTTCTTGACGAAGAGGACGGGCAAGCCCATGGAGATGAACTAGGACGGATGAAACCCTTTTGCAAGGACTCATCGAGTTGCTTCTTAAGTTCGGCTAGTTCTAGGGGTGCCATCTTATAAGGTCTTCTAGAAATTGGGACGGTTAGGAACAAGATCTATCACGAACTCGACATCCCTGTCGGTGGAACACTGGCAGTTCTTCTGAAAGACATCCAGGAAAATCACGGACTACCGGAATATCTTCGAGGCACGGAAGGGATTGGCATTTAAGGAGTAAAGTCGGCGCTTGGACACTCGGGTTAAAACATTAAGCTGTCTTGCCGAAGGATGGGTGAGTTGAGCAGTTCTAGTAGAGCAATCAATCTTAGCATAATGGTGACATCCGGTCCATACCCAAGATGATGTTTATGTCTCGAGGACTTGAGAGCTATTAGGGAAGCAAGAAAGACTAACTGTCGACAAGAATTTCATTCCCATGACTTATTCTAGAGGTTTGCCATCTAGAACCGAGTCTGAATTTCCATGGAGGTGTGCATGTCACGAGTGTGGTGTTGTGCGGTCGAGCATAGCTCTCGAGAAATAAATGAATGAGATGCTCCGGTATAAAAAGAACGATTCTTGCGGATGATAATTAACAAGGAGCGTCACGAGAACGGCGTTGGGATCCTCATAGGTTTCCTCGGTGAAACATAGTTGACGTGGCCACGGCGATGGCAGCTGGTTTAGCATGGAGCACCTTTCCTGCTGGCTTACCACGGCCAACAGATTTTCCGATCTGACTGGGGTTGTTCTGGGGACACTCGCGGATGTAGTGGCCCGTCTCTCCACATTTGAAGCAAGTTATCATATTGGGGCGTGGATCAGCATTAGCGGCCAGGGCCTCCATAAGTCTTGGGCGGAGCATATTGTCGGTTGGGGCGAGGCGCCTCAAAGGATGGCCTCGGGGTGAACACAGGTGGCGAGGCGTGTTGGAATCCAAACCCGGCGCTTCTGAGATCCAGAGCCGGATGAAGATCCAGAGTCACGGACATGCTTGCGTGAAGCTTCAAAGTCAGACTGCCCAGTTTCGGCACTGATAGCCTTATTGACTAACTTCGGAAAGGAGGTGCACTCATGCAGACGGAGGTCACGACGAAGCTCGGGGCTAAGTCCCTTGCGGAACCTTGCCTGCTTCTTGGCGTCGGTAGAAACTTCTTCGGGAGCATAACGTGCTAATTTCCCAAACTCACGGCTGTAGGTATCCACTGTCAGCCTACCTTGGGTGAAATTGCAGAATTCCTCCCTTTTACGATCCATGAGACCTTCTGGGATGTGATGCTCATGGAAGGCGGCACTAAATTCAGCCCAAGTAGTAATTTGTCCAACCGGACACATAGCCTCATAATTCTCCCACCAAAGGCTAGCAGGGCCTTCGAGGTGATAGGCAGCGAAAGTGACCTTATCGGCCTTGACCACGTTAGCGTAACCCGGCTTGTGGTTGATCTTTGCGAAGCCAATCATCCGCGTCAAGAGGTTCAACGGAATATTTGAACTTGGTGGATACTGACAGCGAAGTCATTGAGTGACACCGAATCATTTCTTGGCTGGCGTGCGGTGTTTTGCTCAATCCACTCCAAAGAGGGCGATTGGTCTCACGCTTATTGCGTTACGCTTCCGGCATAACCTCGGCCAAAGATGGCGGTTGAGGCAGATTTACATTTCCGGTTGCGGCTTCACTGCCGGGCGGCAGGATTGTTGCGGTGTTGACCATCACAGGAACAAAACAATGGTTTAAACCAGGATGGCAGAATTTAGCAAGAAAGTGCGGAATGTAATGGATAACACGGAATGCGAAATGTTCATCAAGATGACATGGTAATATAAAAGCGCCACATATATACCAGCGGTCATACACACCATTCATAGTCTAGTACAAGCCCAACGGACTACAACTATAGTGAAAGGCGTTACATCTCGCCGGAAGCATTCCAACTCCTATACATTATTTTTCTACACTTCCTAATGATACACACTAAGTCATATTCCACAAGTCACGCAGACGGCGGAAATACAACTATTACAATACTAGGGATACCGCTACTACTCGCATACAGCTCGTAATAGTCCTCATAGAAGTCACCACCCAAGCACGGAAGGGAACATGATCATCCGGAAACAGACGATCCTGTGGAGGTTGCGGACCAAAGGGGCTCGGATGTGGACGTGGTCCAACAAACGGCGGCAGACGAGGCCCACGAGGAGGGGTGATGCCTCCTACCTCACGCCACTCCATAAAGTCTGGCAGACCAGCCCGCACTGGGTACAAGTCCCTCATGTCCATGTATCCGGCTTGCACGGCAGGTGCAAACCGAGTCAGAGTAGCCCAATGATCAAGACGGGCATTAAAGAGTTCCATACGCAAGGCCGGTTTTCACGGTCCTTGTCTTCCAAAGCATCTCCGTGGTGGTGCGAAGAAGTGAGTTCTCATGGGATGCATCGCTGTACATACCACGAAGGTAGCCATGCGCCCGAGGGAGGATGCTTGGCATGTAGCGGAAATCGGTGTTGCACTGACAAAGGCGATTCGCTCGAATAATAGTCATCATGGAATAGGCTGCATCTTGCACGAGACATCCCAATAGTGATCCCAAGTCCATAAGAACGATTGGAAGCGGTTCGGTGGCTCGGGATAAGATGGATAAATCTGACCGTGCAGATATTGGCTTTGATTAAAATCCCTAAACTGCTCCTCGACGGTATATTCAGGATACCATCGGTAATCGGTCTCGACCATCACCCGAACCAACATTGCCGTGTGACCACACACATCAATGCAACGGGTCAGACGAACCACTTGGTTCTGGGGACGGGTGGCCATCTGAAAGCACAGCCACAATGCAAAGACATTAGAATTTCTAGGAAAAATCGGGCGACATAACATCTGTAAATGCTCAAAAAACAGATTTGAGACATTCATAATCAGATTGCAAAGCCACACAACAACATCATATCAAGGTTACGGTTCAACTAGTAGCATACCAAAAATAATAGAAACTGAATCGAGGATGTAACCAACAATCCTATAAGTTACTACGGATTAGTAACACGTGAACTCGATAGAGAGAAGAGAGCCTAGTCCTATACCCACGTAGAATGAGAAGAGGATGACTCGGATCGAGGAGGACATAAGGTAAAGGAGTAAAGAGAGCCTTACGTTCCTCCCACAATCAATTCCCCTACATATAACTAAAGTATTTCTAGACTCAACATCGACCGGTTTGGCTTAGCAAACCCTACAGCAGCTGGCTCGATGCCAACGCTGTCGGGACCCGATTCCAAATCACATCGACCTAGCCGGTAACACCTCATATCACTTTGCGGCCTCACGCACGGTATTCCACAGGTGTCGCCTTACCATGGCCGGGACCGTTTGCGTCTTTTGGCTCACGTATATGACAAAGGTCGCTAGCATCCATATGATAAAGAACCGGGCCGACATGGCTAGTCGTGAACCAGCGGCCCTAACCTATGGGGACAGGCATACATGAATCACATCGAGCATGTCGGTCATCAACGTATAGATTCGGCTGTAGCACTTTGGGCTATGAGGACTCCGGTGAACCGAGTACATGAGAGCTAAGCGAGGACTCGAATAACACCATGCGACATTTCCCGAAGGAACAGGACATAGGAACGATGTGAAACACATGCGGCCCGATCAAGTGTCCAAGCGGTAGTCTTTGGGCTAGCGAGACTCGGTGAACCGGGCTGTAGCGGACTACTATCGCTCGGAAGCACGAGACTACATTTCCCCATATGAGAGGCTGCCAAAGATAAACAACTAGTTTGTCGGATCCCACTCATACCAAGCATTTCAATCATACCACATAATATGCCCGATATGAGTAAATACAACAAGGCATCACAACAAAACTCTACAACTCAAAGTACTTTATTTAGAAGGCTCCGAGGAGCCATACATAACATATCCATACAGATAGGGGTCACATGACCCAACACTCAAGTCATACAACATACAAGCACATGCGGAAGCAAACTAGTCTGAGTACAGACTTTAAAAAGAAAGAAGACTTGTTGAAGCCTTTCTATCTACAGTGGCCCTTCACAAGCCTTGGATCACCACCTGGGTGGCTAGTTCACTCGTCGATGTCAAGGTCTACATAGAACCCATCGGAAGGGGCAGTGTTGTCGTCTGAAAAACATTAATTAAGCAAACATGAGTACGGAGGTACTCAAAGCAAGTCTTACCACGTAATCCTATCATACATGCACATTCTCAAGAAGGTGGTGGAGTTATTTGACAAGCCGACTTTGACTCTTGGCTAAGCTATCCCACGTGACACCACTTGAAAAGCATTTGTCGCTTTACGAGTCCACTAATCACCATCACAATACTCCACTGTGGATCCTCTCTCGTCACACCCCACGAGAGAGCCATCCACGATACTCACACTTATCTTGAGGCTTTTAATAGAATCCATTTACTTGTCTATGAACCGATATAGGTAACCCGAAGTCCTTCTCCGTGGACACGGCTATTCGAATAGATCATATTAACCTGCAGGGTGGTACTTCTTCACACGCTATCACCACTTACCGCCGTTTACACGACATGTACTCGGCAACCTTCAAGCGGAAGCCCAACGTGGGTGTCGGCCACAGCCTACCTAAACACACAAGTCCCAAGTCCGGTTTATCGCCTATTCGGGTTCCATCCGCATGGAGTCCGCCGAGGTTTCCCATACGGCCCCGAACGATGTGTACAGGTTCCCGAGACACCAAGCAGGCGAATCGGTACATCAGACCACGGTGCCTACCGCAACACAACCCACCCCTACGGTCGGCGTTGCGTGCGGCCCCCAAAGAAGCTACAAACACCGAAACTACTTGCAACTCCCGGATGAGGACAAGAGTGGTTAAGAAGCCGAGAGGGTCAATTAAGGATCCCAATGCGTGGTAGTAACTGTTTCATGGATCACAAACACAGATCTCGGTTCTTAGGGCGGCTTCAATGAAACAACCCACCATGTACTCCTACATGGCCTCTCATCGATACCTTTACCAAAACGTGTTCAACACTTTCACTCTCGAACCCGACACAACCTTTCACTCCAGTTCATCATCCCGATGAGCCGACACGACACAACTCTAAGCATAGCAAGCATAGTATGGTAGGAAACACAAACATGGCTCAATCAACTCCTACACATACTAGTGGGTTTCATCTAGTTATGTGGCAATGACAGGTCATGCAAAGGAAGTGGGTTCAACTACCGCAAGACACAACAGTTTGAATCGCGTTGTCTTAATGCAGTAAAACAAGAGCGTAAGCGAGAACATGGGTTTGTATCGGAATGATCAATGGGTTGCTTGCACGATGGAGTGGTGGTAGGATATCGCCCTTGAGACGGATAGTCGGGATTATCCTGAGGCGTAACCTATCACAAAAGACATACCGAAAATAAACACACATGGCAATATGCAACAATATGATGCATGCTATGGCATGGCAATATGGATGTGTATTGGCCTAATGCAATTTGAAACAAAAGGATGAACTCATTTGAATCAAAGATTCAAATGCTAGCTCATTAAAATAGTCCTAAACGTGTAATATCTTATTCTGCTTAAACAGCAAGGTTAACTTGTTTTATCATGCATGAAACCTGTACCAATGGATAGAACGGATTTTTCCGATCATTTTTCATATATAGATCTTTGCATTTGGAGTTCTGATTAAAAGTTATGAATATTTGAAGTTTGAATTATATTCGGAATTTCCTATATTAGAATAAATCCAGTAATTGATTTATTGCGTCGACCATCGTCGACATGACGTCGAGGTCAACGGAGACGTCCGGTCAAACCCGATCAGGTCCAGGTTGTCGGGGTAATTAGCTTAATTAAAATATTGATTAAAACTAATCCTAATTAGTTAAAGCGTGGTCGGGCCCCACCGCCATCGACTCATCGTAGTCAACCGGGGCCCACCGTGGTCAAAGTCCACGCCGGGTCGCACTGCGCTTAGTCACGACGAGCCCGACACGGCCATGAAGTGAGTTTGGCCATTCCGGCGACCAAACGAGCCATGAGGGTGGCTATGGGTAGCTGGGGTTGAGCCGCAGCTCTTGGTGGAGTGGGTTGCGGTCGGGGCAGCCGGAATCGGCGCCGGCGACGACCTAGGCGGTCGTCGGAGTTCGGCCGGAGGCGAACTCGAGGCTAGAGGGGTCGGAGAGGTGCGGGGAGTAGGTGATTAGGTGCTACGGAGGCGTGGTGAGTCGTTAGACACCATGAGGTGGCGGAGGGTGGCCAAGGGAACACGTCGGCGAGCTCCATGGCGGTGAAGTGCAGTTGAGCTCCGGAGGTCACTACACAGCTCGGGAGCGAGGAAGGAAGGAGGGGAGATGGCTAAGCTCACAGGGAACTCGGAGGAGCACTCGGTGCGATCGGGACGGACCGAGCGCGACGGCGTTGAAGGGGATCTCCGGCGACGGTGGACTCGAGCGAAGTCGGTGCGGTCGCCTCGGGCTACTCGAGCACGCGGGGCTCGGCTAGCTCGACGAAGACGAGGGCGACGGAGCTCCTGGACACGGTGAGAAGGAGCACGGACGGCGGGGAGCACGTCTACGGCGATGGTGCGGCGGCGGTGGCGTCGGCCATGGCGGGGGAGCGCGAGAGAGAGGAGCCGGGGAGGAGAGGAGGTGTCCAGGGGGTTCAAGGGAGAGAGGGAGGACGGTCCACGTCGCGGCTGGGCGAGGGGAGCGGCGAGGCGGCGACCAGGTGCGTGGCACCCATGCGGTGCTCGCCGAAAGCACCTAGCTGCTGGCCGAGCCAAGCTACCGGGCGTGGCTGCTGGGCTGGGCCAGTGGGCGGTAGGTGGCGCCAGTAAGTGTTTCCTTCCTGTTTTTCTTTTTCTATTTTTACGCAACTTTGTGGAGTTTTTAAAAATACTAAAACAGTTTCAAAAATCACCAAAGCTGCTCTGGTCCATTGTTGGAATATTTCCAACATGAAACATTTTAGTTTGGCAATATTTGAGCATTTGAAATATTTTATATAATTTGAAATGCTCAAATTCAAATACTTATGATTTAATTCAAACACCTTTGGTTGACCTAGAAAATGGTGCACCACTTTTGGCAGAGGCTCTGAACCAAAGCAAAGATGATGAACATTTTGAAGGGCATTTCTTGTTCATTGAAATAATTTTTAGTAAACCCTAGTTGAATTAAGAGGGGTTCTGGGGGTTTCCTGTCTTCCCCATTTCAAATTCAAATGAAATTTAAACATGATGCACACACTAATGCATGGTCTAACTGGGATGTGACATTCTTCTCAATTGTGGTACGAATATTCAGATCCGAAAGATTCAAGATAAAAGTTCAATATTGACATAAAAATAATAATACTTCAAGCATACTAACTAAGCAATTATGTCCTCTCAAAATAACATGGCCAAAGAAAGTTCATCCCTACAAAATCATATAGTTTAGTCATGCTCCATTTTCGTCACACAAGAATGCTCTCATCATGCACAACCCCGATGACAAGCCAAGCAATTGTTTCATACTTTAGTAATCTCAAAATTTTTCAACCTTCATGCAATACATGAGCGTGAGCCATGGATATAGCACTATGGGTGGAATAGAATATGATGATGGGGGTTATGTGAAGAAGACAAAAAAGGAGAAAGTCTCACATCAACAAGGCTAATCAATGAGCTATGGAGATGCCCATCGATTGATGTTAATGCAAGGAGTAGGGATTGCCATGCAACGGATGCACTAGAGCTATAAATATATGAAAGCTCAACAAAAGAAACTAAGTGGGTGTGCATCCAACTTGCTTGCTCACGAAGACCTAGGGCACTTGAGGAGGCCCATTGTTGGAATATACAAGGCAAGTTCTATAATGAAAAATTCCCACTAGTATATGAAAGTGACAAAACAAGAGACTCTCTATCATGAAGATTATGGTGCTACTTTGAAGCACAAGTGTGGTAAAAGGATAGTAACATTGTCCCTTCTCTCTTTTTCTCTCATTTTTTGGGCCTTCTATTTTTTATGGCCTTTCTCTCTTTTTTTATTCCTCACTTGGGACAATGCTCTAGAAAATTATGATCATCACACTTCTGTTTATTTACAACTCAATGATTACAACTCGATACTAGAACAAAGTATGACTCCATATGAATGCCTCCGGCGGTGTACCGGGATAGCGATGAATCAAGAGTGACATGTATGAAAGAATTATGAACGGTGGCTTTGCCACAAATACTATGTCAACTACATGATCATGCAAAGTAATATGACAATGATGAACGTGTCATGATAAACGGAACGGTGGAAAGTTGCATGGCAATATATCTGGGATGGCTATGGAAATGTCATAATAGGTAGGTATGGTGGCTGTTTTGAGGAAGATATAAGGAGGTTTATGTGTGAAAGAGCGTATCATATCACGGGGATAATTACTTTGGTTGAATCTGATCCTTTTTATGGCTATGAATCTAAAACTGTTGTGACACATCTTACTATAAATGATATAGCCACCCTGTTCACTAACGATGAGAAAACTTGCTACTATTATATCCTTAAATTATTTCCATTCTCATTAAAGGGTGATGCTAAGATATGGTTTAATTCTCTTGATCCTGGTTGTGTGCATAGTCCCCAGGATATGATTTATTACTTCTCTACTAAATATTTCCCTGCTCATAAGAAACAAGCTGCTTTAAGGGAAATATATAATTTTGTGCAAATTGAAGAAGAGAGTCTCCCACAAGCTTGTTGGAGGCTTCTCCAATTACTTAATGCTTTGCCTGATCATCCTCTCAAGAAAAATGAAATGCTTGATATCTTTTATAATGGGCTAACCGATGCTTCCAGAGACGACCTGGATAGTTGTGTTGGTTGTGTTTTCAGGGAAAGAACTGTTGATCAAGCTAAAATTCTATTGAATAATATGTTGACTAATGAAAATAATTGGACACTTCCTGAACCAACTCCTAAGACAACTCCTGAAGAAAAGGGGTATTCTATTTCTCAGTCCTGAAGATATGCAAGAGGCAAAGAAATCTATGAAAGAAAAAGGTATAAAAGCTGAAGATGTTAAGAATTTACCTCCTGTTGAAGAGATACATGGTCTTAGTTCATCACTTATTGAAGAAACACACGGTTTTGATAACCCGACACAGGTAGTAAAGGTGAATTCTTAGATATGATAAAGCTGAAATCCCTCCTGCTAAGTTTGCTAGCCAATGTTTGGATGAGTTTGATAACTTTATGGTTAAGCAAGAAGATTTTAATGCTTATTTTGGTAGAGAACTAAAACGCAATGCTTATATGATTGAACACTTGAGTGATTATATGTCTAGAGTTAAAGGTGAACTTAAACTCATTAGTAAAGATGCTTCTATGGTTACCACTCAAGTCGAACAAGTACTTAAAGCTCAGAATGATTTGCTCAATGAATTGAATAGTAAGAATAATGACTTTGTTGTTAGAGTTGCAACTAGAGGGGGTAAAGTGACTCAGGAAACTTTGTATCCTGAGGGCCACCCTAAGAGAATTGAGCAGGATTCTCAAAGAAATAATGTTGATACACCTAGTCCTTCTAAGAGGAAGAAAAAGAAGAATGATATGACTTTGCATGCTTCTAGTGAACCTGTTGTTGACACACCTGGGAATCCCAATGATACTTCTATTTCTAATGCTGAAACACAATCTGGTAATGAACATGAACCTAGCGATGGAGGATTGTCTCCGCGGATCATGAGCTTGTCATGGGCTAAGTTGGGACACCCCTGCAGGGTTTAAACTTTCGAGAGCAGTGCCCGCGGTTATGTGGCAGATGTGAATTTGTTAATATCCGGTTGTAGAGTACTTGAAGTAACTCAATTAAAATACACCAACCGCGTGTGTAACCGTGACTTTCCCTTTTCGGAGAAGTTCGAGAGGAGAACATGGTTGGGTTATGTTCGAACATAAGTAGTTCAGGATCACTTCTTGATCATTACTAGTTTGCGATCGTTTGCGTAGCTTCTCATCTTACTCTTGTACTCGTAAGTTAGCCACCACACAATGCTTAGCCGCTTGTTGCATCCTCACCACTTATCCATTCCATACCCTTTAAGCTTTGCTAGTCTTGATACCCATGGTAATGGGATAGCCGAGTCCTCGTGGCTCACAGATTACTACAACAACAATTGCAGGTATAGGTAATGCGATGATTTGACGTGAGAGCGATGCTTGATTGCTTTTGGAGTTCTTCTTGTTTGATCAAGGGATTAGGTTCCGGGTCGGGGAGCCTGGGATTAGACTACTTGACCAAATAAAAATCTAGCATTTTCCCAATTTTAGTTCTTGGCAGATTTTAGCAACTTTAGAACAAGTCAACCAATCTTAACACAATTCAAGCAAGCATGCAAAGAGTATATGAGCAGCGGAAAGTAAAGCATGCAACTTGCAAGAATGTAAAGGGAAGTGTTTGGAGGATTCAAACGCAATTGGAGACACGAATGTTTTTGTCGTGGTTCTGATAGGTGCTGCTATCGTACATCCACGTTGATGGAGACTTCAACCCACGAAGGGTAAGGATTGCGCGAGTCCATGGAGGGCTCCACCCATGAAGGGTCCATGAAGAAGCAACCTTGTCTATCCCACCATGGCCGTCGCCCACGAAGGACTTGCCTCACTAGCGGTAGATCTTCATGAAGTAGGTGATCTCCTTGCCCTTACAAACTCCTTGGTTCAACTCCACAATCTTGTCGGAGGCTCCCAAGTGACACCTAGCCAATCTAGGAGACACCACTCTCCAAGAAGTAACAAATGGTGTGTTGATGATGAACTCTTTGCTCTTGTGCTTCAAATGATAGTCTCCCCAACACTCAACTCTCTCTCACAGGATTTGGATTTGGTGGAAAGAAGATTTGAGTGGAAAGCAACTTGGGGAAGGCTAGAGATCAAGATTCATATGGTAGGAATGGAATATCTTGGCCTCAACACAAGTGTAGGTGGTTCTCTGTCAGAAAATGTGTATTGGAAGTGTAGGTTTGTTCTGATGGCTCTCTCCACGAATGAAGAGGGGTGGAGGGGTATATATAGCCTCCACACAAAATCTAACCGTTACACACAACTTACCAATCTCGGTGGGACCGAATTGACAAACTCGGTCGGACCGATTCAGCAAATCTAGTGACCGTTAGGATTTTCGGTGGGACCGACATGCAAATCGGTAGGACCGATATGGTTAGGGTTAGGGCATAACGTAATCTCGGTGAGACCGATTACACAAACTCGGTGAGACCGATTTTGGTAATAAGCTAACCAATTCGCTCATTTCGGTGAGACCAAAATGTACAAAAGAGAAACAGAGAGTTTACATTGCAATCTAAGTGGGACCGATCGCTCATCTCGGTAGGACCGAAACGTTACGAAGGGAAACAGAGATATTACAATCCCATCTCGGTGAGACCGATTTGCCTAGGGTTTGTGGCAGTGGCTATGACATCTGAACTTGGTGGCGCCGGATAGAAAGAATCGGTAGGGCCGAGTTTGACTTTTGGTTTAGGTCATATGTGGATGTGAGAAAGTAGTTGAGGGCTTTGGAGCATATCACTAAGCATTTTGAGCAAGCAAGTCATTAAGCAACACCTCATCCCTCCTTGACAGTATTGGCTTTTCATATAGACTCAATGTGATCTTGGATCACTAAAATATAAAATGTAGAGTCTTGAGCTTGAGCCAATCCCTTTGTCCTTAGCATTTTGAGGGGTCCACTTTTCTCATCCATGCCATGCCAATCATTGAGCTTTCCTGAAATATTAGTCTTGAAATAGTGTTAGCTCAATGAGCTATATGTTGTTAGGAATTACCAAAACCACCTAGGGATAGTTGCACTTTCAATCTCCTCCTTTTTGGTAATTGATGACAACATATAGATCAAAGCTTCGACAAATGATAATAAATAAATACATGCACTCATCACCAAGCAAAGTGAATGATCATATGGGAGATAAAAAGGATAAAATCATCCAACAAGCATTAAGGTAGCATATGATCAAACACATGATCATCCAAGTATCTCAAACAAGCAAATAAAGTTCAACCACCAAAACAAGAGAGAACAAAAGCAACACTCTCTCTCGAAGCCTATGATCTATACATTTTTCTCACCCTTTGGCAACAACCAAAAAGTTCATAGAAAATGCATAGCACTAAATCGACTCTCAGGCTTGGTCTTCAGGTGGTGGTGTAGACAGAACTCCAAGAATGAAGGCATCAGTCGATGTAGATGGTGCTGGAGGAGTAGGTCTTTGGAGCTGGTTCTTGCAGAAGGCTGGCCGGTCTTGTATGTAGTGGCTCCGGTGTGTGTAACAGACACTGCAGCTGATCTCTGGCTCCTGGTATGCCCCACAGATGTAGTAGTCTTGCCCTTCCTCTCCCGCATATCATCCTGAAGTTGTTCAAGAACTGACTGTATCTCAGTGACCTTCACATGCATGTCATAGAACTTCTGCTCCATGATCCTCTCCAAGCTCTCCTGGTTTCGAGTCAGGGTGGCCAGTCCCTTCTCAATCCTCAGAGTGGAGGCAATCAAGTAGCCAAGCTGATCCTGCTTTCTCTTCAAGAAGTACTGAGATGCCTCATCCATGGTTGGCATCTTTGCAGCCTTTTCTGTCCTTGCCTTCTCCCTTTTTGCTTGTGCTTGCATAGAAGATGGTTCATCTTCATCCATCACCACTGTGTTGTCCTCAAAATCTGGATAGACGGGCATGTGTTCCTTGTCCAAGAGGTATGTGCTGTGCCCATCTTGGAGTTGATGAGCTCCTGGATCTGTGGGGCATACCCACAACTTCTCTTCTGATCTGCAGCAGTCCTCTTGATAGTTTCCACTATGAGGCTCATGACCTTGAACTTTTGAGACAAATCAAATATGTGAAGTAGGTTGATGGCATGGCCTCTGATCATCTTGTGATCTCCAGATTTAGGCAAAAGAGTGTGCCTGAGGATCCAGTTGATTGTTGGTAGTCCTGACAGAAGATAATGTACTGAGCTAAACTTGTGTGTCTCAATAGCAGCATCTGGGATCTCTCTGTACATGTGTGACATGGAGTTGTGATCCTTCTTCTTCTTGGCATAGACATCCAAGTCATCCTCATTCTCCTCAGGAGCATTGATCAACTTTGCCCATTCTTCAACTGATGATTGGTACCTAGTACCTTCAGACATCCAGACAATCCTTCCGTCTGGGTAAAAATGAGCTGTGGAGTAGAACTGCATAATAAGCTCATCATTCCACTCTGTGAGCTTCTGCCCAACAAAGTCATCCAATCCACAAGCATTGAAACTGTCATACACTCCTGGATAATGCTCTTCATTCTTCCTGATGTACTCCCAGTCTACCCATCTCATATCACAGACAATTGGCTTCTTGTCAAGCAGCATTGTCTCATAGAAGTCCTGTTGTTCTTTTGTATGGAACATGTAGTCCACAGCAGTTCTTCTCCGGACTGCACAGGGATCAGTCAATCTCCACTGTTTGAGTCCTGCATCCCTCATGAGCTTCATGTCCTCAGCTACTAGATGAGCATCATTGTGATCTGGAATTTTGGGCTTCAACTTTCTCAAGACATGTTCCTCATCATCTTCTTCTTCAACAGCAGCTTCAGGCACTGGGGCCTTGTTCTTCTCTGCGGTGGAATACTCTGGTGTTCCTCTTGGGTGCAGATTTGGGCTTTGGAGCAGCTGCCTTAGGAGCTTCTTTGGGCTTTGATGAAGCAGCCCCTGACCTGATGGCATCACCCATAAGCTTTTGAGCTTTGGGTGCTGGTGCAGCAACATCTTCCTCTTCTTCTTCTTCCATCATGGAAGGCCTTCCAACAACCCGGGCCATGGTCTTCTTGACCCTTTCCTTCCTCTTCTTCCCTTCTGCAGCAGCCTCTTTGGGTTCAGATTCCAAAGATGCTTGAGTGGAGGCTCTGGCTTTAGACATGGGAATCCTTTTGGCAGGTGCTTTGGTCTTCATACCAGGCTTAGAGGCAGAGCTGCGCCATACTCCTTCTTGAGCACCTTCTTGGAAATGGCCTCATCCTCAACAGCCACATAGTCTTCATCCTCAGAATCTGAAGTTCTCTTCTTTCTGGTCCCGGTGGCTGCCTTGGGTAAGTTGCTGGGTGTGCTCCTGCTACCCTCATCTCGAGCTGCTAGAGGGACTAGTGCCCTCACTCATGTGAACCTGCTCCTCGACTTGTTACATTGTCACTCTGATCGGACATATTGCAAACTCGACGGCCAGACCACATGAATAGTTTATAGATGAGGTAGAGTGGATGAGCATCACAAAATACGAGAGGTTTTGCAAAAGAATGACTCAAAAACTTAGTTTTAGTTTTCCACAGAAGCATTTTGGATCTACCGATTTGTAAACTTCGGTGATACCAAGCGACTTTTGGAACCTAAACTGGTGGACTCGGTCAGACCGAATCACAGTTCGGTGGCACCGAGACTGCTAGGATTTCACAAAGTCCTGAACTCGGTCACATCGATTTGCAATTCTCGGACAGGCCGAGAATTACATGTGCAATGGCCTTAGCCGAATCGGTGGTACCGAGTTCTTCAACTCGGTTGGTCCGAGATGGTTTCGGCGGAAACCTAACCCTAAATTTTCAATTCACATCTAATCTACGGAGTGTTTTCGGTGGATAAAATGATCTCAAACGTGGCAAGATTAATGGCAAAACAATGTGCTAGGGATTCAGAGTTAGGAATAGCACAATGATCAAGTCCATACCCTAGTTCGGCGATGGACTTGCTACGGCGGCAACGGCGGAGACGATTCCCGTTGACGGCGGCGGAGACCAGCGGCAGGAGGCAACTGGCGACAAGGAGGACGATCCGGAGACCACGGAGGCAGAGCAGGCTGAGCACGGGCGAAAGAGTTTGGAGAAATTTCCAAAATTTGACCCATGGATATATATATAGCCTGACCCTGTCGGTGTGACCGAGTGGAACAACTCGGTGGCACCGAGATGCATAACTGCAAGCGATTCTGACAACTCGGTGTGACCGAAAAGTTCAAATCGGTTGCACCGAGATTGAAAACCTAGATCAACTTAGTGATCTCGGTATGACCGAAATGGAGAATCGATCAGACCGAAGCACACAAAGAAGTTTTGGAAGTTTAAGTCTATGACGAATCGGGGACTCGGAGTGCTCCTCACACAGAGTGGTTCGAATCTGACTTGATCAAATTTTGTGATGTAGTATGAATAGAGTTTGAGACAAGAAAAACATAGATAGCTAGAGAAGGTTCTTAGGCATTCTTGTCCATCCACTTGGCAAAAGAAAAGGAAACCAAACAATCAAAACAACAAGTGGATGTCCTCGAATGAGTAAATTATGCAACCAACATGCTCACACAATGAAATGGCAAATGAAATATGTGACAAAGCATGCACAACCAATTCTAGCATCTATCAAGCAATTGGCGATGACTAGGTCATCTATATATGAGTATATTGACTTAGGAGTCAAATGAGAACATTTGATCATAGGTCATACTCATCGTTTAAGCACAAGTGGGGTTACCACTTTTACATAAAGCGTTGTCGTGTTCACACCATTAGAGTTGCTTTAGCTCAATTCTTAGAGTAAATCTCCCCCTAGATGTGAGATCCCCCCTTAGAGGGATGAACTAACCTTGGGTTTTGTCGACGATGACTTCATGTAGGTGTTGAAGATGTGGATGCTCAATGTTGATGTAGATCATTTGAAGCAATCCTTTGGAGTGAGTTGCACTTTCAATACCTACACGAGTTAGTCCCACAAGGAACAAACAAGGATATCCATAGACATAGAATGATGCACACTCAAGATGATATCTATGAAGGCATTAGGTTACCTTGTCCCTTGTCTTACCAACAAGAGGGTTTGTGACTCCTTGAACTAGTGCAAGATGTGAAAGTTGATTGCACTTGTTCTTGCCAAAATGATATGAGTGAAATATGTTGGCGGAGTCACCCTCAAGAACTCTCTAGTTCTTCTTCTTCAGGATCCACATCATCCTGATGGGAATCCTTGGAGTTGTAGTCGTACTTGATGAAGTAGAACTTGTTGTAGTCTTGGGAACCCACTTGACCAAAGCTTTAGGAGCTTCTTCAAATGCATCAATCTCCTCTTGAAGCTTGTCCTTGCCTTTTTGCTTGTGGTCTTGTGGTGGAAGATCATCTTGAGCTTGTGTCCCTTTAAAAGAAGTAGATACTTCTCCTGTTGAGGAACAAACTTCGTCTTGGGGTAGTGATCTTCTTCCCACTCAACTCCATTGGCATTGAACTTTCGTTCAAAACCAACACCTTGGTTCTTCCGGTGCCTTCCTTGCTTATGCATTACAATTTTCTTGAATTGCTTACTCCCGGCAAGGCTCTTGTAAACACCTTTCTCTATAATTCCCTTCAATAAGCTATTTTCTTGCTCAAGTGTAACTTGGCTAAGAGAATCATTAGTGGAATCAAGAGAACTACTAGAGGCAACAACATTGGATTTAGCATGATTATTGTTACTACTAGAGGAAGAATCTTTCTTGTTACTAGACTTGACTCGAGGCATGTAAGTGGATAAGAGTAAACGCTTGGCAATGTAAGAAGAACTTTTCTTGCGAAGATCATCATTGATTGCCTTTAAGAACTCATGCTCTTGCTCAAGGTTGAGCTTTTCAAAGCGTAACTTCTCATGAGTCCTTAAAAGTTCTGGATGATCTCCTAAGATAGTTTCATGAGCTAACTCAAGAGTGTTTAGTTCTTTAGTTAGAGATTCAATCTTCTCCTTATCATTGTCATTCATTTTATCTTGATTATCATGATTAATTGACGTTTCATCATAGTATTCATCACTAGAGTTGTCAACAAATAAATCATCATCACCTAACAAGTCATCTTCATCACTATTGAAATCAACGTACTCGGGGTGTGATACCTTTGGGCCTTTAGCCATGAAGCATCTTACAATTCCTTCATTTGGTGAATCAAATATGTCGTAGGAGTTGGTTGACACAAGTGCTAGACCGGCAACACCTTCATCTTGAGTATATTCGGAGTCGGAGTGATAGCTTCTCTTGGAGTGATTGTCGGAGTCGGAGCCGGATACCCATTCACCAACATGAGCTTGATGTCTTCGTTTTGTGTAGCTCCTTGATGACTTGTCCTTCCTTTCCGAATCCTTGCTTCTCCATGAGGGTCTTCGTTCATAACGATCATCCCTACTCCTTCTTTCTCTTGATGGTGATTCTACTCTTCTACTTCTTCTTTTGGGAGAATCTTCTCTTCTTTTGTAGGGGGCCGTACACTCATTTGAATAGTGTCCGGGTCTTCCATAATTGTAGCAATTACGCTCTCGACTAGAAGCTCTTTTGTCATTGTAGGACCTTGACTTGGAGCTTCTCTCTTTGCTTCTACTCTTGTAGAATTTGTTGAAGTTCTTCACCATTAGGCTCAATTCTTCATTGAAGGTTTGTTTCTCACTTGATGATGTGGGGGCTTCACATGAGGCTTTGTAAGCACCTCTTGACTTGTTGTGAAGTTCCTCCTTATCCTTGAGCGACATCTCATGAGCAACAATTCTTCCAATGACTTCGGTTGGCTTGAGATCTTTGTAATTGGGCATCATTTGGATCAATGTGCACACGTTATCATATTTTCCGTCCAAAGCTCTTAGGATCTTCTTGATGATGAATTTGTCGGTCATCTCTTCACTTCCTAAGCCGGCAATCTCATTTGTGATAAGAGCAAGCCTAGAGTACATTTCAACGACACCTTCACCATCCTTCATTTTGAACTTGGCAAGCTGACTTTGAAGCACATCCAACTTGGATTCCTTGACGGAGTCGATACCTTCATGCATATCAATCAAAGTATCCCAAATTTCCTTTGCATTCTCAAGACGGCTGATTTTGTTGAATTCTTCGGGGCACAATCAGTTGAAGAGGATATCACAAGCTTGAGCGTTGTATTGCAACATCTTCAACTCTTTCGCGGTAGCTTCATGGTTCGGTTCTCTCCCATCAAAGAATTCACCTTGCAAGCCAATACACACAATAGCCCAAACGGCGGGGTTATGTCTAAGAATATGCATTTTCATCCTATGCTTCCAACTGGCAAAATTAGTACCATCAAAGTAAGGACCTCTACGGTGATAATTTCCCTCGCTAGATGCCATACTCTTCTAGGTTGTGAAACCAAGGCTATGACCACCAAAAACCATGGAAATCAAAGCAAATGGAGACCAAAGCTCTGATACCACTTATAGGATCGAAAGTATGTCTAGAGGGGGGGATTAGACTACTTGACCAAATAAAAATCTAGCCTTTTCCCAATTTTAGTTCTTGGCAGATTTTAGCAACTTTAGAACAAATCAAGCAATCTTAACACAATTCAATCAAGCATGCAAAGAGTATATGAGCAGCGTAAAGTAAAGCATGCAACTTGCAAGAATGTAAAGGGAAGGGTTTGGAGGATTCAAACGCAATTGGAGACATGGATGTTTTTGTCGTGGTTCCGATAGGTGGTGCTATCGTACATCCACGTTCTTTGGAGACTCAACCCACGAAGGGTAGCAGTTGCCGAGTCCACGGAGGGCTCCACCCACGAAGGGTCCACGAATAAGCAACCTTGTCTATCCCACCATGGCCGCCGCCATGAAGGACTTGCCTCACTAGCGGTAGATCTTCACGAAGTAGGCGATCTCCTTGCCCTTACAAACTCCTTGGTTCAACTCCACAATCTTGTCGGAGGCTCCCAAGTGACACCTAGCCAATCTCGGAGACACCACTCTCCAAAAGTAACAAATTTAAACCATTAAAGAGGCTAGCCAACTCGCATGGAGGAGGCTCCCCCGATTGCTTCCATCGATGGCTGTTTGATCATGGTCAAACTGGTCTTTGACTTTGTTTCGACCGTGAGATGCTCGCTGCTCTCGCTCCTGGTTTTCACCGTGTGGTAAGTTTGCATGGTCAATGATCGGTGGGCTCTTGTTCTGTGCCTATTGACCGGGTAAGCCGTTTCGAGGTGCGAGTGCGCCCTCTCCCCGCACGCCGCGCCATTTGCGGGGGCATGGCCCAATCCAATCGCCCGCACTCCGCAACCCTCCCTCCCTCCTTGATCTCTCTCCCTCAGCCGCCACAAACCCTAGGTCCTCCCGTTCTGCCCTGCTCTCCACCGCGCCGCCTCCTCCTCCCCTTCACCGTTCCCTCCAGCGGCAGGCACAAGGAGACGTCGGCGGCGCTCGATTTGATCCGCCCCGCTCCCCTCCCTCTCCACTGCGCCTCGGCCTCGGCCACCCCGTGCTCTGCCGGCGCCCGTCGGCCTTGATCCGGCCTCGGCAGGAGGAGCTAGCCCTCGAGACAGGAGGAGGGGAGCAGCAGGATACAGGAGCATGGCCTTCTTCTCGTGCTGCAGCCGCCGGCCTTGTCCTGCTCGAGGAGGAGGAGCAGCAGGAGGGGTGCACCCAGCCACCAAGGTAGCCGCCGTCGAGGGCTTCTTACACCTGAACCTCGACCTCCACGGCGCTGGCGTCCATCCACTCGAGTTCAAGGTGCCCCCCTCCCCTCTCTCCCCTCTTTGTTTGGTTCTTTAATTTCGGCAGCCGTGGATGTGGTTTCCCCCTCACGCCTCCCTGTTCGCTCTGTTTTGTTGGAGGATGCAGGGAAGGAGAGGAGGATGACGCCCAGACATGGAGAGGAACAACAGCAGCTCAAGGTCTTTTCTCCTCCACGCCTCCCTATGCCCCTCTCTCGTTTCTATGTGTTGTTTTGTTCAAGGTTTGCTATTTTGTTTGCTCCTACGGATGCTAATGTGCTTCCATATCTGTGCCAAGCAGTGCCTGCTTGTATGACTTGTTGTATTCATCCTTGTTATAATGTTGATCAAGATTAATAAGGCTTAGGAGCATTATATTTGAGTGTCATGAAGGTTACTTGGTGCTTTTACTATGTTACGCACTTGATGCCAACTGAAGATTTAAGACTCGTGAATATGCTCAAGGGTAGAAAACTGTGCTACAAAGAAATGATGTGAGCTTCAAAAAGGTTGGTGCTCCATCTAGAAAATGGAAACAGAAACATATTATATGCTTTTGTTATACCAATCTGCCTCTAAACCAGCTAGGCACACCACTATAGAGAATCTGCTCAGAGCACAATTCCTTCTGGTGTATCATCCTATATGACTGTAATAAGACTATATAGAGCATAATTTACATAAAAGGGCCTAGAGACATCCTTTGCTTGTTGACAAAAAAATGTTCCAACACAGTTTCTCCCACCCAAAAATGAACGAACCTAATTCCATTATAGGGGATTACGTGCTTTGCTGCCTGAGCTGCAGCTGGTTATCCTCCGCTCGCTGTGTTGGATAATCTTAGAGAGTAAATCATGCCGTAACTCATGATTCAGGACCAATACAGGTAGATTGGTACAGTTCCGATGCTTTCTTGCTGTTGTTTATGCTCTACACAATCTGCGGCAACTTCATAATAACATGTCGTTTGGTGTCTTGTTTCTGCAGAAAAATGAAGCAAGACAAGCTGGAGAAGCTCGCACGGACATCCAATTTCTTGTACCACTCAACTGAGCCGGGGTAATGTTTTATTTCCACAAATCTTCTAGAGTAACACATCTTTTGTTTCCCCTTCGCTTCCCACTCCTTTTTTAGGCTGCCCACCTACGTCCGCATCTTTTTTCTCTCAGTTTTTACTGCTTGATTATCTGGTTCTCTGATAATCTTATTTTGATTCCTCAACTTTTAGTTACTTGTGGAGACTATAAGAAGAATTTTTAGGAAGAGTTTGATCAAGAAGAGCAAGGTGAATTATATCTCTCTTGAACACAGTCACACTTGTTCCTGCATTTTCGGAATTTTCTGTGTAGTAGAGCACATGCCATGATTTTGTACTCCTCTTACCCACCGAGCCAAGCTACATTTGTAAATGAAGGTCTTAGAAGTTTTTTGTTTTTACCTTTTGGTCTGATAGATCAGTATGTGGTATTGGTCATGTGAACAGAGGCTGTCCGTTCTCCTTCTGATAGATCAGTACATGGAATTATTATGTACAGATGACCCTTCCAAGATGAATATTTGAGTGCTCTTGTTTGAAATTTTTTGTTCACAGGAGCAGGCTGACACCCATAGTTGTTTGGCATCAAATTCAGAAGATACATATCCTAAGATTGAAGCAATGCTACCTGAACCAAAGGGTTGTACGCCCACCATTATAATATTCCATACTATTCGTGTTCTTCAGATCCCAATAATTTATTCGGTCTTGCTTTTTACATAAAACACAAGTACAGACAAAGAGAAGATGAGGTCGAACCCCAACACTGGAAGGTATCTTGGCACCAAACCATCATGAGGAGAAGGGGATGTGTTGCTGTACATGAGGTGTTAATAAAGTTTCACATTCTTTGTTCTGGTAGATTTGGTGTGTTGGGTTGCCATGTTTGCTGTATTTATTTTCCTTAGATTGATCCCGTGTTTTTGGTGCAAATTGACCAGGGAGGGCCTAGGATTTTGTCAAGTTTTTGTCAGGTTATTCTATGTATAGGACTGCGCTTCTATGTGTCATTTCCTTCAAACTGTCATTGCAACAAAAGATGAAGGGTGTCTTCGTGATCAGTAGACCAGTGTGTGATACCGCCTGTTGTAGTTCTATTGCTATGCATACATGGGCAATAAATGCAAGTAATATAGTTTTGATGATGTCTGACTGTATCTTGTGTATGTGCAGATAAGCAGCCATGTTCAGAAGTGCTTTATAGAGGTCCTGTAAGCTTTCTAGACATACATGTTGTTTCCAGTCTCTCTCGGCTTCCCCAATCCTAGAGGTAATAACATGATTTCTTTATGTTTGCCCAAATTAAGAAGTGAACTTTTGCTGCATATTTGCTTGATGTGTGTCCTGTAAACTCTAAGCTTTCTAGGCGTACATGTGCATGTGTATTTGTTAGTTACTACTATGAATTGTAAATGTTGTTTGCCGGAATTCAGAATTGAACTTTTGATATATATTTGCTCGCTGCGAGTCCTGTAAATTCTAAGCTTTCTAGGCATGCATCTACACGTGTATTAGTTAGGTAATAATATGATTTCTTTATGTTGTTTGCCAAAATTCAGAACTAAACTTTTGCTGTATATTTGCTCGCTGTATGTGCTGTAAACTGTAAGATTGTAGGCGTACATGTATACATGTATTTGCTAAACTAACAACCTTATGACTGCAAATACCATTTAAACAAACATCAGCCCCTTGTTCTATGGAACACCTATTTTTATTGCCAAGCAAGCACCATTTTTTTGCAGTTGCAGCCACCTAATCACTAACCTAAATGAGTAGACATTATTTATGGACTTGCCTCCTTTCACGTCTCCGCAGATGCAATTTTTTTTCAATCAGCCCTAAGGTAGCTTTTAAGAGTGTTCTAAAAAACGGGTACTATTTTAGATTAAAGGCGGCCAAGGCCAGGGAGGACGAGGTCAGGGAGTACAAGAGTGACGTGCTGAACCCCTCCGCGGAGGAGTTCGTGCCGCTCTCCCGCCGCCAGGGGGATGGCGCACGCCGCCTGTCGGCCGACGCGCCCGTCTTCGTCTCACCCGTGATCGACTACTATGCTCCTCCGTCCACCGACTTTGTCTGTGCAGGTGGCCAGTTTCCTTCCACCCCAACCTTCTCCACTGTCTCCCCAGCGTAAGTAGTTCATTTGGTTAATCTGTTTTGCGTTTTGACATGCATCATTTGTTGCAGACAGCTAGATCGATGCTACTTCCATTATTATTATTTTTTATTGCCTAAGCGCCGAACAAGCACTCTTGCATTGGAGATGCCCTGATTAGCTTCTTCTACAAATTTGTCCCAGTGCAATTAGCAGGCTAGCATATTCGAAAAATGAAATTTTGAATGACATATAGCAGGATATGCATGTATTCCTACTCCTATCTTATATGGACAAATAGATCTAACAGCTGGCTTGCTTGCTTGCAGTGGTACAGGTGTGATCTTCATGAAGCTAGCCATCATTGGATTTGGTAATACATAATCACTTATTCGGAGAGCCCAAGGTGAGAAGGGACGAGCATCTAGAACACCACCACCTACTAATCAGTGAGCTACTATCTGTCTTTGAATGAGTTACTTAACAAGAGAAGGCAGGTAGCAATAGAACACGTGCAATCTCAATGTTTACTAATTATCTATTTCTGAATTTATCGTTCGCAGCTGCTCTGAATCTGGGTGTTTTGCTTGCTGCTTTGTAGGAGTTTCCTACCTTTCTTCTGCAAGTCTGGAATGCCTTTATGGCATGATCATGTGAAAAAAGTACCTTGATGCAGTAATGGATTGGATTATCACTGGTTACTCTGTTTTCACGAATTACTATCCAACTGTAAGTCTGTTCTATACCCTAAGGCCCATGTAAATCTGATATAAGATTAAGTTATTTAATTTTAACTAAAAAGGATAATTTTCTTTCAGTCGCTTGAATCTGTCCAGACCTGAAAAATACTTATACTTTGAAAGCTTGATACATGAGTATGTAATTTTACAGGTATGTAGATAGCCGACAATGTTATTGTTCAAATGTACTCGAGCCAGGTTTTCGGTGTTTCATTGCAACCAAAAGAATTGGTAATATTGTTTTGATGAAAACATGGCCGCACTTGTCGGTGTTGTAGTGGCATAGGAATTTTTTCCCTAAGATCCACTATGAAGTTGATTGAAAGTCCATTTTCCCTAAGATCCACTATGACAATGAAAAAGATTTCTGAAAACTGTGTCACCATAAATGTTCCATCATTGTCCATAGCAGTCCCATGCCATATTAATTTCAGAAGAATAAATTCTTATTCAGATGTTCATTGTGTTTTTATGTACTCCTATATCTAAAAAAGCAAGTTTCAGCTAAAACCAGAGCCGTGGTTAAGATACTCTTCGCACCTAGGATATGTGTATATGTTCAGATTGCTAACTTTAAACTATAGTTGTAGAAAATGTGGTGCCCTCGCTTATTTTCTAATGCATGAACTTAGGGTAAATGTTTTATGTGTAATGCGTGTTTGATTTCTTTTTGATTCTGGTGGATTTTGATTTTCTCCACCATGCTTCTCTCCAACGGGATGAGTCTGTTTTGGCAGCAGCGGGTGATGCATGTGCTTATTGTTGGCTGTTGCTATGTGGTATGCATTTTCTCATTGTTTGCTGTTTGTTGTTTGCTATGATTAAGATACATTGGCATGTACATTTTATATCAGTTTTGTTTTCAACACCACCTATCACTGTATAATTTGCCGTTAATAGAGTAGTTTCTCCTTTGTTGCATTGCATAATGCTAGCAAGCTACATTGCACCATAAACAAAAATACTCCTCTTCCAAGGTTAAACCTGTTTTTTTCCTTCTAGCAAAGATCTTCTCTGGAAAAGATCAATTCCGTTAGCCTATAATATTGCAGTTCTTTCGTATCCTTCAAAGATTTATAAATATTCTGTTTCCACTCCATTCGTTCTCATGGATTTTGAAAAAAATATTTTTGTTTTTTGTTGATTAATAATATTGCTTTCCCTTTCAGTTTTGTGGTGGTCGATGCATGTAGAATATACAGACTTTCCTAGAATGGCGCCTTTTAGTTTTTCTGCTTGATGTTAGTTCATTGATGAGAACACCTATGTACATGATTGCTGCATGCATGATATCCTACTATATACTGAGAAATATTTTTGTTTTCCGGACATTGTTTTCTAAATCATATCAACATATTACTTGATATGGTCTTTGAAGTTTCTATTTTATTACGAGCTTTGCACTGGTCAACTTGAGTATGGTATGGTTATCTTTTCTTTTGTTTACAGGCGATGTGTGGTAGAAGCTGTACTCACTGGAAGACTATCGTGCTGTGTATAAACCACGTTCTACGATTCACTTCTGTTATGCATATTTACTTTCTAGTTTTAGGACTGAAATCCATCCATTGTAATGAATTTGGTTGTATGGGCATTACCTATTTGACTTAGGCTTGCTTCATCACATATAGACTGCTTTTCTTTTCCCCATTGCTTGTACGACCTAAAACTATCATGTATATGAGGCAAGTTATTAGCAATGTTTCACATTTTCTTACTTGCAATACTGTGCTTGCCTATTCAGGTGTTCCAAGACCCAAATCATCAGAAAAACAACACATATAACACTTTTTTCTTTTGAACTTTGGTTACCCTGTTCATTTTGTTTATATAGTGGTTAGAAAACCATATGTGCTTGCTCAATACTGATAAATGGAATATTTTCAAAGCACGTATGGTATGGTGTGGGTCTGTTCGCAATTTGGCACAACGGGAGATTACTGAAAAATACACATTTTTTCAACATGACATAGTCTTGAAATGGGTCTCTACTACCAAATTAAAATGTGTAGGTATATCTCATTGTAGATGACAAGTCTCTATTTTTTTATTAAAGGGGGTTTAATTTGTTATTATATATGCTTGCCCGCTACTATAACAACTAAAACATGAAATTTCTTTTCATGCTGAACATGGACTCAGTGGGTCTCTGTGCCATTTTGTTACCCAGCTGACGAACTAAGAAAGAAAGGAAGGGGATAGACAGTCTTCGCTGGCTCTGCCCCCTGCCGCTTCATATTCAGCTCCTCACGGGCCGTAGGCATTGCTTTACGTGGGTTGGGCTAAATAACATATGGGCTATCCTAATACCTCCTGTTCCCTATATCTTCATATATGCACAACAAAGACATGTTTTTTTCTTAGTTTTCTTACATTTTTCCCTTTTTTGCAGGAAAAATATGCATGGCCAGGTTTCTCATCATGATAACCATGTTTCCAAACTTGCTAAAAAAATACAACCATGCCAACTTTACTCTCTCATCATAGTGCCCATATTTTCAAACTGAACATTTGCATATAATGCAAAGTTTTCCTTTTCCCAGACTATTATTTAACAACGTAATAAACATGTTTAAAAAATAACATGATTTAGTTGAAGGTTCTTGCAACATGAAACTATTTTCATCGACAACATGTCTTCAGCAGGTCTCTGCGCCATTTGGTGCAACGGGTCAACTAGTGGTGTGTTGATGATGAACTCCTTCCTCTTGTGCTTCAAATGATAGTCTCCCCAACACTCAACTCTCTCTCACAGGATTTGGATTTGGTGGAAAGAAGATTTGAGTGGAAAGCAACTTGGGGAAGGCTAGAGATCAAGATTCATATGGTAGGAATGAAATATCTTGGCCTCAACACAAGTGTAGGTGGTTCTCTCTCAGAAAATGTGTATTGGAAGTGTAGGTTTGTTCTGATGGCTCTCTCCACGAATGAAGAGGAGGTGGAGGGGTATATATAGCCTCCACACAAAATCTAACCATTACACACAACTTACCAATCTCGGTGGGACCGAATTGACAAACTCGGTCGGACCGATTCAACAAATCTAGTGACCGTTAGGATTTTTGATGGGACCGACATGCAACTCGGTAGGACCGATATGGTTAGGGTTAGGGCATAACGTAATCTCGGTGAGACCGATTACACAAACTCGGTGAGACCGATTTTGGTAATAAGCTAACCAGAGAGTTGGTCAGGTAAACTCGGTGGGCCCGATTTGCTCATTTCGGTGAGACCAAAGTATTACAAAAGGGAAACAGAGAGTTTACATTGCAATCTTGGTGGGACCGATCGCTCATCTTGGTAGGACCGAAACGTTACGAAGGGAAACAGAGGGATTACAATCCCATCTCGGTGAGACCGAGATCCCTATCGGTGAGACCGATTTGCCTAGGGTTTGTGGCAGTGGCTATGACATCTGAACTCGGTGGCGCCGGATAGAAAGAATCGGTAGGGCCGAGTTTGACTTTTGGTTTAGGTCATATGTGGATGTGAGAAAGTAAACTCGGTGGCGCCGGATAGAAAGAATCGGTAGGGCTGAGTTTGACTTTTGGTTTAGGTCATATGTGGATGTGAGAAAGTAGTTGAGGGCTTTGGAGCATATCACTAAGCATTTTGAGCAAGCAAGCCATTAAGCAACACCTCATCCCTCCTTGATAGTATTGGCTTTTCCTATAGACTCAATCTGATCTTGGATCACTAAAATATAAAATGTAGAGTCTTGAGCTTGAGCCAATCCCTTTGTCCTTAGCATTTTGAGGGGTCCACTTTTCTCATCCATGGCATGCCAATCATTGAGCTTTCCTGAAATATTAGTCTTGAAATAGTGTTAGCTCAATGAGCTATAGGAATTACCAAAATCACCCAGGGATAGTTGCACTTTCACCCGCGCCACCATCGATGAGTGTCTTGGTGACGAGGACGTTGCTGATGGTAGGCGAGCAGAGCATTGGGAGGGCGCCGACAGTGGCCGCGCACTTGATCTGGTCAGCAGAGTCGAAGGTGATGGCGTACTTGGACCACTTGAGCGGACGCATTGCCTCGAGCTTGGGGAGGGCCGCGTTAACCTCGCGAGCAAACTGCTTGAAGATGCGATGGGAGGCTGGGGCCTGAGCGCCACCGAGGATGCAAGCGATGGCACGAGGCTCTTGGAAGCCCCCAGCCCCATCATCTTGGTGGTGGTCATCATTCCTTCTTGGTGGCGGTGGCATCGGAGGAAGGCCGGCGTTGCCTTGAGGACGGTCCTCACGAGGCTGATCCGTCCAGGGGCCCTCACGAGGCTGGCCCGACCAGCGGTCCTCACGAGGCTGTTCGCGCCAGTCTTGGCGGGGGTCGTGGTTGTCCCAACGTCCTCTGCCTCGGCCTCCTCCGCGGTCGTAGCCTCGATAGTTGCGCTCGGGGCGACGACTGAGGCGCCCGTCATGGATGGCCCTGAGCTCCTGGCAGTCATTGGTGTTGAGGTTGTGCACGTTGTGAAAGACGCAGAACGGGCGGCTGCCCCTTGGATGACTCCGGGTGGTCGCAGCCGTACTTTAGCTCATGTTCGGGTGCGAGCACAGTTGGCCCCTTGCACTTCACGTCCTTGGCCTTGGTTTTCTTGTCTTTTGGGTCAGCCTCCGGAAGCTTCAGGAGGGAGAGGCGACCTTCCTTAGCTCTTGCGCACTTGGTCGCCATGTTGAACATCTCCAGAGCTGTGCACAGGTCCTCGTGTATGGTGAGCCCTTCCTTCATCTTGACGTCCTGGACGCCATCAGTGAAAGCTGAAATGATGGCCTCGTCTGATACCTTGGGAATCTTGAGGCGAACACTCTTGAAGCGCTGGGTGTAATTTTGCAAGGTCTCTCGTGGCTGCTGCTTGATGCGCCGCAGGTCGCCCGCAGCCGGCGGGCGGTCACGAGTGCCCTGGAAGTTGGCGACAAAACGCGCTCGCTTCTCATCCCAGGAGGACATCGATCCCGCGGGGTGGTTCAGGAGCCACGAGCGTGTGCCATCCTTGAGGGCCATGGGGAACCAGTTCGCCATGATGTCGGGGAAAAGACACCTATGGGATCACAGGAATCCCTACTACGGTTGACGAGGCGTAGGGTTGTGAGAAGAGCAGGTTTAGGAGTCAGAACACAGTTCGTTTACCCAGGTTCGGGCCGCAAGGATGCGTAATACCCTAGTCCTGCTTTGGTGTGTATTTGAGAGAGTTCTTGAGCTCTCCAACTAGCTACGGTGAATGCTTAGTCCAAAAAAGCCGAATCCTTCTCCTGGCCGCCTCGGGCCTCCTTTTATAGGCAAAAGGGGTCGCCACAGTGGCACACAGGAGGTGGAAATGCGTACAGTACGCGAGCTTATCGCTCGGTATTACGGGACAAGATGCATTGAATGCGTCGCTTAGGTGTCCCCTTGCTTTGCTCGGGGGCGAACGGGCCCGTCCGTCCATCGCCGCCCGTCTCGCTCGACACGCGCCCGGGCCGATGCGTCGTGTGGTGCCATGTAAGCGGCGGCAGGTGAGGTGGCGGTGGTGGAGTCTTCACGAAGATTTGCATGCCACCACGCAGTGCTTGCGGGTTGGTGTGGAGGCCGCCCGTCGCCACGCAGTGCACCCGGTGGTTGGGCTAGCGTGCTTGGGGGCAGCGGTGGCATCTTTGGCGAGCGGGCACAGCTACGGCCTCGCTGGTGTCTTCGGCAAGGGCCTTGCCGGGGGCCCGGCAAGGGTCTTGCCGTGGCGTCGTGGTCGTCCCCGGCAAGGACCTTGTCGGGGATCTTGTGGATTCCTCGGCTAGGATCCCGCCGAGGGTTGTCGTCTTCTGGTCCTCATCTGATCTTGTGCGTCGATGATCTTGACAAAGATCTGCACGCTACCACGAAGGTGCCTCCCGAGCCCTGGCTCCAACATAGTTGTCGACGGTGTTTGGAAAACCATGGGCTCAAGGGTGGCTCGCTCTGCTGGCGTTGGGCAAGTTCTTGCCCGGCAAAGGCACTTCTGCCGGGCAGCCGAGGCCGCCCGGCCGAGGCCTTGCCGGGAGTCCACCTCGCCCTCTTGCTCTTTGTGTTCCTGGTCTTGGCGTTGCCTTGGTTATCTTGTGCTTCGGCTTCTCTCCGGCTTCCCTCCTCTGCCCTGCTAGGTGTGGCTGTGGCACGTGGCTCTGACTGCCTGTGCACAATGTAAAGGGGTCAAAAGAAGAGCCCCTACTTTTGTACACCGATAGGAGTCCCCGGGCCTGGGCCACACATAAGCGTGACGCGTTGTTGGGCTAGGCCCAGAACGGTGTGCGGACAGGTGGGGCGGATTTTACCGCAGTAACTTTTCGTTCGCTGCGCTTCCCCACGACCCACATTGAACGCGCGATGTGGAGGGTCGTGTGCGACGTGGGGGTCATGCGTGGAGCGGTTCCCGCACGCATGCGTCACATCGTAGTTAATGGGAAAAGAGGCGGCTCGCGCCTTCCCCGTAAAAAGGAATAGCTGCGGGCGCGCTGCTCATTTACCTCCTGCATCTTCTTCAATCTCGGAACCGTCGTCCCCTTCTCCTTCCTTCCCAAGATTTCGCCTTTGCTCGCTGCCGCTGTGTCTTCACTGTCTTCTGTCCCTTGCTCCCCGCAGCCGCCATGGCACCCAAGACCAGCAAAGGCAAGGGAGTGGCCAAGGACGCCGGGACGAGCGAGCCGCCGGAGAGCGAGTTGGTGGCGCGGCGGACGCAGCTCGCCTACTTCCCCTCGACGGTCGACGTGTTCGAGCTCGGGATCGCTTCAAGCCCCGTGGGGTGCAAGACGGGGGGGTGGGGGGGACGACGGGGCATCCAGCCACGCGTGTCATCCATGCCAATTGCGCCGAGGCCGCCCCGAATCGGTACCCGTTCTTCGTCGATTACTTTTCTTGCAGCCTTTGCCCCCCTTTCTCCGATTTCTTCAACGATATCATGCACACATTTGGCTTCCACCTTCTGGATTTTACTCCAAACGCCGTGGCGTGCATGGCTCTGTTCGCCCACCTCTGTGAGGGCTTCGCCGGAGTTCTTCCCAACACGGCGCTCTTCCGCCATTATTTTTACCCCCGCATCCAGAAGGGAGGCGCTATTTCTGGCTGCGTCACCTGGATCCCAAGGTCCAAAGGGAAGTACCCGGAGGGCGCCCAGAAGGAGAGGTGGGAAGAATGGCGGGGCCGGCGGTGCTGGATTGAGGAGGACGATCCACAGGAGTTCTGCTGGTCCGCCAGCGCCGCCAAATCGCGCAGAACGACTGGGGCGACATCGATGCCCAGGACGACAAGCTCGAGATCGCCACCACCAGGATCCACCGCCTCACAGTTGCCGGGCTTACCCTGGAGATGATTGGCGCAGATTTCCTCCGCCGCCGAATCGCTCCTCTGCACAACAAGGAGAGGCCGGCCTGGCTTTTCCAGAACGCGGCTGACATCATGAGGTTTCGCCCCGGCCTCAATCACAACTTCACGGTGATGGGGCACGCTCACTTATGCCAGCGGATCTTTCAGCTCAACGTGAACCGCGAAGGCTGGGCCGAGAGGTCCGGCAAGGCTGCGAAGGCCGGCAAGGTCGTCAAGGGGCCCTTGTTTGGGTTGCCGGCGGGGGTGGTCCTGCTGAGCAACAACTCGCGCCAGACCGACATCATCGCCATGATGCCGGACTGCAACGCGCACGGTCCCGTCCAAAACTAGGCCCCCTCGCCGGAGGAGCAGGTGCAGGAGTTCTTTGACAGCTTGGCGGAGGTGTACGTCCGCAACGAGCCGCTGCTTATCCAGGACACCACTCAGGCAGAGCTGGACTATATCGCCGCCAGGGCGGTGGAGGCAGAGCTTGCCATGCAGGCCGGCGGTGCTGGCAGCGTAGAGGACGAGGCCGTGGCGGCCGCGGAGGTGAAGGAGCTTGCCCAGTGGGCGGAGCCCGCTGGGAAGGCCAGCAGCGCCGGCACCGGGGCCCCTCTTGTCGAAGATGTGGTTGATGAGTCGTCGTCGGAGGAGGCCGAGGCTGTCGACCCTCCGGCCATGGGGAGAGGGCGAGTCCTGCGGCGGGCCACCTCTGGCGAGCCGGTTCGGCCCGGCAGGGTCGTGCAGCCCCGGCAAGCTCAGGAGGCGTCCGCGCGCCAAACGAGGGCCGCGGCTGCGAAGAAATCGGTGAAGGCCGCGGTGGCGAAGGAGAAAGCATCTGCCTCCTCTTCATCCAAGCGCGTCCAGACTCCGCCCTCCTCCCCTCCTCCGCAGACGTCGACGCGGAGGCCACCTTTGACTTCGGGTCCCTCAGCCCAAGGAGGAAGAGGAAAGCATCAGAGGAGGAGGTGGAGGACGAGTAAGTATCTTGTCCCTTTCTGTCATCTCCGTCTCCTCGGATCGTGCCACTTATCTTGATTCGTCTTCATCTTCGCAGGGCTGCGGAGACACTAGCCCAGAGGGTGAAGAGGGCCAGGGCTTCGGCGAGCGGCAAGCCCCCGGCAGGTATTTCCGTTACACCGCTGGTGGTGTTGAGCAGCCCGGATAGCAGCCCCCGGCACAGCCCCTAGCATAAGTTCACCACTCACCCCCCTTGTCGACGTGTGTTGGGGGTACGATCTCTTGGTGCTGACCTTGCCGTGGTTGCAGGAGGAGGACAGCAGCAGGAGGGGCCACAGAGGGCTACCCCCAACACGCCGCCCCCACCAACCACGCCGCCCTGAGGGGCGTCCCCGGCAAGGGTGCCAAGCACCGAGCCCATGCACACGGAGGAGGAGGAGAACCCCGGCGTTGGTGGCTTCGCCTCGGCGCCAAATGTTGGCGGGGAGGGGACCTCTGCTTCCCAGCCCGGCACGGGTAAGTCACTCATATACATCCTTGTTCTTTTTACTGTTCCTTCTGAATCTTGGTCTTGGCTTCGCCTCATCCCCTTCTTGGTATCCAGATCCCCCGTCGGCGGACCAGGAGAACATATACTCCATCATCGAGGATGTCGCCAAGGCCGCCAAGGCGGAGGCCGAGAAGATCGCTGCGGAGGAGGCCTCCAAGGGCGCTGCTGAGGACGCCGCCAAGGGGCCTGCCGGGGAGGCCGGCAAGGCCGCTGCCAAGGAGGAGGTGGTTGATGACCAGCCTTCCTCCTCCGCTGCCTCTGGTTCCGACAGGTATCTGAGGGTGAGCGACGACCTTTTCGTCCACCTCCCAGGGTCGTCGAGCTCCAGGGCGCCCATCGAGAGAGAGGTGTTCGACGAAGAGGTGCTTGCCGCAGCCGGGCTCGAGGTTGTTGACGAGCTGAGCGCCGGTGGCGACGGTTCTCGGGAGGAGCGGCTTCTCCAGGCCATGGGCGCCCAGCCTTAAGCTCCAGGCGCTCCACCGCGCCCGCTTGGACAAGGCCAAGTCCAGGATGGCAACGGTGGACAAGGCGGAGGCGGACCTCAAGGGACGCGTCGCCGAGGCGCAAAGTTGGTTTCGCCAGGCTTGCGAGGAGCTGAAGGCCGCCCAGGGCGAGCTGGCCAAGCGCGAGGTGGAGCTCACCATGAAGCGGGCCGACATCGAGAAGGCCCAGGAGACGGCGGAGAACTTGGTCAGCAGCCGAGGCCGCTCGAACCCAACACCAGCCGCATCAACTCCTGGAGGAGGACCTTGCAGCGTGAGGAGAAGGTTGCCGCGGCGCCCGCGGCAAGGATGAGGAGGTGGAGAAGCTCGTTGCAATGGACCCAGGAGCTGGAGCAGAGGCACAAAGAGGCACTCGATGCCTGTGCTCAGTTCACGCCGGCAGGTGAAGGAGCTGGAGGTGGAGCAGACGGCCGAAGGGGCTGTGCCCTGGAGCTGTCCAAGGAGAAGGACACGCTCAACGGCGCCCTGACGGAGGCGCAAGGCGCGGCCGTCAGCAGGGCCGGGCAGCTTTCCGAGGCCAACAACTCCATCAAGGACCTCAAGCTGAAGTTGGTGGGTCTCGAGGGGATGCTGTCGGAGGCCCAGGCCCGGGAGGGGACCCTGGCCAAGGATCCGGAGGCCGAGAAGCAGCAGCGGAAGAATGAAGCCGCCAACCACAGGGATTTTGTGGATGGTGAGAATCGCTGGATCGGCCGCCTCGAAGACGTCGGCGGCAGGATCACCACGCAGCTGGCCACCATGGGGATGCCAAACGTGAGGTATGCCCCAGATCACAGCACGACTCCCAACGCCAGGCTGACCCTATTCTTCGAGGGTGTTCTTGGAGCCCTCGAGCATTTCCACTCCACCAGGGCGACTTTCCTGGCCAATGAGGCCTGGAGGCTTTGCCGGGGTGCCATGACCAAGGTTCTCACCAAGGTGGCATACTGGAATCCCAACCTTGACTTTGACGCTGCGCTGGAGAGCTTGCCGGAGGGTGTGGACCTCGCGCCGCTCAATGAGCATATTGAGCCCGTCATCAGCGGCATCGATGGAATCCAGAGGGTAGAGGGCCAGCGCCGGGATTAGGCACCCCGTTTCTGATTGTCGCTGCAGGTTCATGACCAAGACAATTTCTATCTTTAGTTAGAACCGCAGCAACAATTGATGTAATTTAACTCGGCAGTACTTTTGAGATGATGCATGTTATTTTCCTGTTCAATCCCTCCTTTGTATGTTCACCCTACGTTAATCGGGTAGGCTTGCCGGCGCGTATACCCAAGCCGCGGCGCCTCGAGGATGGATCCTCGAGACCTTGCCGGGTGTGCTTGCTGCCAGGCAAACCACCTTATCGCTCTCAACACAGCCGCTCAAAATGTCGAGCTTGACTCGAGTCAGAATCGAGGGCGTTGCCAATTGCGGAAGGCTACCCTGACGTTCTCGGCGCGGCCGCTTAAACTGTTGAGCGGACTCGAAACAAAGTAAGGGCGTTGCCAATAGCGGAAAGGCCCCATTGCGTGTAGGTTTTTCATACAAAGAACAAGATTTCTGAGGGGAATAACCTTATATTAAAAGGAAATATTTAAAGTTTGGCATGACTTAGCTTTCCTGTCGCCGCGCGGGTGCCCTTCGTGTTTGCAGACGATGTCGCCCGTTCGGTCATCTTCTTCCTTGGAAAACATGGCGACAAAGAACCGCTAAACCAGCTGCTAAACCAGATTCTCTCAACTGCGCCCCCTACCGGGCGCGCCAAAGATGTTGGCGAAATGACACCTATGGGATTACAGGAATCCCTACTACGGTTGACGGGGCGCGGGGTTGTGAGAAGAGCAGATTTAGGAGTCAGAACACAGTTCATTTACCCAGGTTTGGGCCGCGAGGATGCGTAATACCCTAGTCCTGCTTTGGTGTGTATTTGAGAGAGTTCTTGAGCTCTCCAACTAGCTACGGTGGATGCGTAGTCCAAAAAAGCCGAATCCTTCTCCTGGTCGCCTCGGGCATCCTTTTATAGGCAAAAGGGGTCGCCACAGTGGCACACATGAGGTGGAAAGGCGTACAGTGCGCGAGCTTATCGCTCGGTATTACGGGACAAGACGCATTTAATGCGTCGCTTAGGTGTCCCCTTTCTTTATCGAGGACGGGAACGGGGCCCGTCCCGTCCATCGCCACCCCGTCTCGCTTCGACACGCGCCCAGGCCAGCGATGCGTGTGGTGCCACGTAGGCAGGCAGGTAGCTGAGGTGGTGCGGTGGTGGAGTCTTCATGAAGATTTGCATGCCACCACGCAGGTGCTTGCTGGGTTGGTGTGGAGGCCGCGCGTCGCCACGCAGGTGCCCGCCCAGCTGGATGGGCTAGCAGCTGCTTGGGGACGGCGGTGGCATCTTTGGCGACGCGGGCTCAGCTACGGCCCGCTGGTGTCTTCGGCAAGGGCCTTGCCGGGGGCCTGGCAAGGGTCTTGCCGCGGCGTCGTGGTCGTCCCTGGCAAGGACCTTGTCAGGGGTCTTGTGGATTCCTCGGCTAGGATCCCGCCGAGGGTCGTCGTCTTCTGGTCCTCATCCGATCTTGTGTGTCGATGATCTTGATAAAGATCTGCACGGCACCACGGAGGTGCCTCCCGAGCCCTGGCTCCAACGTAGTTGTCGACGGCGTTTGGAAACCTTGGGCTCAAGGGTGGCTCGCTCTGCTGGCGTTGGGCAAGTTGCCCCGGCAAGGCTCTTGCCGAGGCCGCGGAGGCCGCCCCGGCAAGGGCCTTGCCTGGGGAGTCCACCTCGCCCTCTTGCTCTCCGTGTTCCTGGTCTTGGCGTTGCCTTGGTTATCTTGTGCTTTGGCTTCTCTCCGGCTTCCCTCGTCTGCCCTGCTAGGTGTGGCCGTGGCACATGGCTCTGACTGCCCGTGCACAAGTAAAGGGGTCAAAAGGAGAGCCCATACTTTTGTACACCGACACCATGACCTTTTCATCGCCGTTGGCCACCTCAATGCTCAACTTGTAGAGCTGCAAGAACTCAGCAGGGTCGGGGGTGCTGTCTTAGCGCGGAGGCAAGTCGGGCTTGAACTTCCGTGGCCAGACGATGCGGCGCAGCTCCGGGGTGAACGCGCGGCATCCTGCTGTGGTCAAGGGAGCCTTCCGTGGAGGTGGAGCCTGATCTTGGTGCTCGCGCATCACCGCCTCTGGCGGTGCCCGGTCTTGACGTGGCGGCGCTGGGAGCGTGCGTGCCTCTCCTTGGGGCCACTGCACCACCTGGTAGCTCTCCTCGTCGCGCACCGGCACCCTGCGTGGCGGGTCGCGCCGTGGAGCCTCACACCTTGGCTCAGGGACGACATCTTGCCTGGGGGGTGGAGGAGGCGCACCGTGAGCTACATCGCCTGCAAGAGGCGGTGGAGGTGGCAGCGAGTGGGACGTTGAATGGGCCTCCCCTGTGGCACTAACGAGCTCGGTGATGCGGTCCAGCCAGTCCTCTTAGAAGTTGTTGGTCGGGTGACAGCGCATGAGCTCGCGTGCAGGAGCAACACAGCATGTGCGTTCGCTGGCCTGCGACGAGCATGAGAAGACAAAGCGGCCAACGGAGTCAGCGACGGGGTGGCAGTGCGCCCATCACACCGCACATAAGGATGCATCGACGAAGCCTGCTGCTCGTGGGCCGCGCGCGGCAGAGAACGATGGGGAGCGCCATCGCCTGCCGACGCCGTCCTGGCGACGTGGGCGGCGAGGGCGGCTCGGCGCTCAGCACGAACTCGACGAGCATCAGTCACGTGGACGGCGAAAGAGGGGCGGATCGATCGGAGGAAGAGAGGCTCCGACACACCCCTACCTGGCATGCCAAATGTTGGATTCCGGGATTCGCAGACCCTAGATAGATTCGAACTCTGGGGTGCGTGTGAAGAACTCAACCTCCCCAGTCTGCCAACTCGTCGATCCCACGACCTAGCTCGATGAACTGGAAGGAAACGGGACACAACCGTTTACCCAGGTTAGGTCCACCTTAAAGTGTAAAACCCTACTCCTGCTTTGTGGTGGATTAGCCTCGAGGTGGGCTGAGGATGAACTAGTACAGTGGAAGAACAACCTCATGAGGCGTGTTCTTGGGTGAGCTGGTGGATGTGAGGATGGAATGGATCCAATCCGGGGTCCTTCTCTATGGTGGTGACTTGGCTCTATTTATAGTGGCCTTGGTCCCCTTCCCAAATGAAGGCGAGAAGGGATCCCACAACAGCCAAATTCGAAGGGAGACAACTGGTACATCTTATCCTGACAAAAGGTGGTTTTCGCCTGCAAAGCTTCAGGTTGTGATGCCGTGGTGGGCTCGGCGATGACCTCCGTCCTGGCGATCTTGGTCTTGTAGCACGGAAATGGAAACCTTTGGTTGATTCCTCGGGACTCCGCGCCTGCGCTTGCCTCCTTAGCACCAAAGAGGAAACCTGCTACTCTATGCCCGCTGGCGCCCAACTGGCCTCGGTCATCATGGCTGCCGTCATCCGAACCGCACTAGGTGAGGGCTTGCATAGAAATCTCCGCTCCTCGGGAGCTATCCCGAGGAGGCCGCTCCTCCTTGAGGTCTTGACATCGTCCGCCTCGTGAGGCTTGGTCCCTCGCGAGGGTCTTTTGCTGCTGGTGCTGAAGATGGGCCGTACCAGGCCACAGATGGAGCCACGCGACTGTGACGCCCCCGATTCAATCGTACACTAATCATACACGCAAACGTGTAAGATCAAGATCAGGGACTCACAGGAAGATATCACAACAGAACTCTAAAATAAAAAATAAGTCGTACAAGCATCATAATACAAGCTAGGGGCCTCAAGGGCTCGAATACAAGTGCTCGACCATAGACGAGTCATCGGAAGCAATAATATCTGAGTACAGACATAAGTTAAGCAAGGTGCCATAAGATGGCTAGCACAAACTGGGATACAGATCGAAAGAGGCGCAAGCCTCCTGCCTGGGATCCTCCTAAACTACTCCTGGTCGTCGGCGCCGGCCTACACGTAGTAGTAGGCACCCTCGGTATAGTAGGAGTCATCAAAGGTGGCGTCTGACTCCTGGGTTCCAGCATCTGGTTGCGACAACCGAGAAGAATGGAAAGGGGCAATAGAGGGAGAAAAGCAACCGTGAGTACTCATCCAAAATACTCGCAAGCAAGGATCTACACTACATATGCATTGGTATCAATGACAATGGGTAGTATCTGTGGACTGAACTGCAGAATGCCAGAATAAGATGGGGATAGCTAGTCCTATCAAAGACTACGCTTCTGGCAGCCTCCATCTTGCAGCATGTAGAAGAGAGTAGATGGTAAGTTCACCAACTATCATCGCATAGCATAATCCTACCCGGCGGTCCTCCCCTCGTAGCCCTGTGTGAGAGCGATCACCGGGTTATATCTGGCACTTGGAAGAGTGTGTTTTATTAAGTATCCGGTTCTAGTTGTCATAAGGTCAAGGTACAACTCCGGGTCGTCCTATTACCGAGGATCACGACTATTCGAATAGATAAACTTCCCTGCAGGGGTGCACCACATTTTCCAACACGCTCGATCCCCTTTGGCCGGACACACTTTCCTGGGTCATGCCCGGCCTCGAAAGATCAACACGTCGCAGCCCCACCTAGGCACAACAGAGAGGTCAGCACACCGGTCTAAATCGTATGCGCGCGGGGGTCTAGGCCCATCGCCCATTGCACACCTCCACGTTGCGAACACGGCCGGTGAGCAGACCTAGCAACCTCCATTACAAAGGAAGTTGCGTTACGCGGTCCAACCCGGCAGCCGCCGCTCGATCGGCCACGACGTCAAGAAGGCTTCGACTGATACCACGACGTCGAGTGCCCATAACTGTTCCCGCGTAGTTGGTTAGTGCATATAGGCCAGTGGCCAGACTCAGATCAAATACCAAGATCTCGTTAAGCGTGTTAATTGAAGTATCCACGGATGCCGACCAGGGCCAGGACCACCTCTCACCTAGGTGCTCTCAACCTACCCTATCGCTTCGCCACAAAGAGTCGGTGGCCGTCGGGAACCCAGGCCCACCTCTAACGGGATGGAGCCACCTGTCCTTTCAGCCCCCACACCGGAATCACTTGCAGGTGCTCTATGAGCCGACCCGACTTTAGTCACCACATGTATCATATAATGTATATCTCAGTGTAAACCCGTGATCAGCTCTCGAGTGATCACGGCCCGGTAGTATAGCATGGCAGACGGACAAGAATGTAGGGCCACTGATGATAATCTAGCATCCTATACTAAGCATTTAGGATTGCAGGTAAGGGTAGCAACTCTAGCAACAATGACTGGCTATGGAGCAGAATAGGATTTAGCGAAAGCAATAACATGCTGCACTACTCTAACGCAAGCAGTAGAGAGAAGGAATAGGTGATATCTGGTGATCAACGGGGGGGGGGGGGGCTTGCCTGGAAGCTCTGTTGCACAAGAAGGGTCGTCGGTGACGTAGTCGTACTCAATCGCATCAACGCCGGTCTCGGGTTTTAGGGTTTAGGGTAACTCCATCGCACTTACGAAAGAATAAGGGGGGTATTCCGGGAGAACGGACCTTTGTAAGGTTGTCTATCAGGTAGATAACATCGGGGAAGGTGGAGGAAAGTAATTCTCGAATTGAAACTTAATAAAATATCGACAGCAAAGTATGAAGGTAGCATGAGAAGTTTCGAGCGGGCATGCAATCGTTCGTTGCCTGAAACAGAGTGTGAAAGGGGTTCAGAGCAACGAGAATAAGTATTGCATCTGATACCAGAATAGGTCACTAGGAAGGTGGCTCGTGAATTGCATACGAGGTCACGCGCGAGGAGTAACTATGGAAATAGGGGGTGTACAGGAGAGTGGGTTTCGATCCTATGGAACTGTGGGTTATGGGCCCACCATGTGGGTTAAAAGTAGAAAGGGCGGTGATATTTTGCACAATCATGGTAACAACGCATGTCAGAGGATAGCCTATCAATTATGTCGGCAACGTCGGTACCAAGGGCAAGGGACGAAGAGAACCATCTTCCTGCTCGTTGAACGAGGCGGACCAATAGGTAAATTTCTCGTCCATCGGTGGTTACCGGAATGTTATCAACAATATTAACAGGGTCTTACTGACAGAGTGGTACAACGAGGTGCTTACCTAAGCATGGAATTCTCACTGCTCCGTTAAGTCAGATTACAAGAAAGGTTAAAAAAACAATGGAAAGGAAATGCGATTATTAGATCAAAGAGAACAATGGAAAGGAAAATGTGTTTAAACACATATTTCAGGGGTTATTCCTTCCCAAGGACAAGCAGAGCATGATAACCATGACAGGATATTAAGTAGAAAACCTGTTAGGTGTGGGGAGAGAAATTTCATGATATTGCCCATACAACGGTGTTAGGATAAATGATAAAGAAATATTTTAGCATTGTGCTTCAGATGTTCTTATTGAAAAATTGGAGTACCACCGACATGCTTCGAGATAGCATTGACATGGTCATTGGGTAAAGATCAGACTTTGGATTCACAAAGGATCCATCAGGAACAACTTATATAATAAGTTTTACAATTTCCTCATGGAAGAATGGCTAACCTTGATAGAAGGATACATATGTCGGATTTCGGGTTCCGGCAGACCCTTGAGGTTCGAACACTGGGGTGCGCGCGGAGATCTTTCCCCTACCAGTTCATGCGTGCAAGGATTGTGAGGGATCTAAACTACCAATGATGAACAACACAGAGACAGGAGGTTTATACTGGTTCGGGCCACCGGTGTGGTGTAATACCCTACTCCAGTGTGTGGTGTGGTGGATTGCCTCAGGGGCTGATGAAGGACAATACAAAGGAAGAACAGCCTCGCGAGGGGCTATTCTTGAGCTGGTGCGATGAACTGCTAGGGCGAGTCCAGTCGCTTCTCTCTCTCTCTCTCTCTGTGATCTCCATCCCCCTTCTCTTTGTGGTGGCTAGTCCTATTTATAGAGGGAGGCCCTGGGCCTCTTCCCAAATAATGAGCGGGAAGGGCGCCAACAATTGGCCATTTTGAAGGGGAACATCTAGTACACTTATCCTGACTAAAGTTGGTCTTGGCTGCCAAAGACTCGGCGGTGACGCCGTCCTAGGCTCCACAATGACCTCCATCTTGCAGTTCTGCTGGTCTTGGTCTTGTTGCACCGAAGCGACAACCTTTGCCTGATGCCTTGGCCTGTGCTTGCCTCCTTTGCACCAAAGAGGAAACGAGGACGCTGCGCAGGCTGGCGCCCGCCTGGTCTCGATCGTCATGGCTTGCGTCACGGGGCACCCTCGGGAGGTACACCGCCTTGATCTCTCCGCCTCCTCGCGAGCCCGCCTGATGAGGCTGCTCCTGAGGAAGGTTCATGTCGTCCGCCCCGCGAGGCTTGGCCCCTCGCGAGGGTCTTGAGCTTGAGCTGATGAAGCTGGGCCATGCTGGGCCCCCACTTGAGCCACGCCGCAGGCCGCAGGCAGGCAAGTCTGGGGACCCCCATTCCCAGAACATCGACAGTAGCCCCCGGGCCCAAGGCACGCCCGGACTTGGCTTAGCAGAGAAGCGAAGGGGCAAGTGCGAAGCGCCACGGGCCCCAACAGCCTGCGGCCTTGGGCGCCATGTGGCGATTTGTTGGCCGCGGGCGTCTCCACTTCCCCACGACGCCTTGGCAACCGCGTGACTTGACAAGTCCCAGCGTGCAGAAATGGGTCATGATTACCTGCGATCGTGGTGGCCGACGGTTGGCCTCCTCCGGCTATAAGTACGGAACGACGCGAGCCCTTCCAGCCCATCTCCTCTTGCTTCTCCTTCTTCTCCATGGCTCCGTTGAAGAGGTTCTCGGCCGCAGAGAAGGGAAATGCCCGCCAGGTAGAGCCCGACTCTCCCCCGGCCAAGCGCGGTCAAGGCCGTCCTCGCAAGCACCCTGTGGCTCCCGCAGCGGCTTCCTGCGGCCGTGGAGGCGATCTCCTGCGCGGCGACGGGCGCCAGGTTGTTGATTGGGGGCGCGCTACGACCGTGCGGCCTCCCAGGCCGCGCTTCCACTCGGCAAAGGTGCTGCCCGAGTTTGTCGTGTGGTCGGTGGAGCCGACCAGCTCCTGGCTCCAGCTTCCCCGCTTCCTTTTAGGTGAACTTCCGGCCGGCGCCCCGGGCGGCCTCTGGCTTCAGCGTGACGACCGCCGCAGCCGGGCCTCCTGGCTTATTTGAAGTCTCCGCCATCGGGAGGTGGGAAACGACCCGCGGCTGGCAAAAGTTTGCCCGCGCGCGTGGCCTAAGCCGGCGGTGCACCCTGCACTTCAAGTTCGACGGCGATGCCACCCTCCACGTGAGGGTGTTTGGGGAAGACGGTCACCGCGCTGGGTGTTGCCCCGAAGACGACGACCGCGGCCGTGGACCCAGCCCCGGCAATGATCGGGATGAAGATGACAGCGCGCGCGTGGTCCGCGGCGCCCATGGCTCGTCGAGCTTCGGCGGCTCTCCTTTGGACAGCAGCTCCTCTAGTGGTGGCCGCGACCAGCCTCCGTGCCGTCGCACCCGCCTGGAGGGAGGTAGCGGGTCAGCCCGCCGTCGCGCCCCGGTGAAGCGCGAGAGGGAGTCTGCCTGAGCTCCGGAGGCAGTACGAGCCTTCGCCGCGAGTTGGTGCCAAGCGAGCCGTGCCTATTTTGTTCTTCTCCCTTTCCTGTGCAAAGAGACAGTAATGTAGGGCCCCGCGGGGGCGTGTTTGAACTGTTGCTGTTAATTATCGTACTGTTTCCGCTATTTCCGTGCTATGCTTTTGTGCCACATGCCTGCGCGCAGAAATTACTTAGCTCGGGGGGACCTGTCGCGGTCTTCGCTTCCCGAGGCCGAGGCCTCATCGATCGCTTTATATCCTGCAAGGATTAGTTAGGAGGGGTAGCTTCCGGCCTCGGTTGTGGGGGCGACCGACCCAGGTCCAGTGTTCACGTCGCGGTGCCCGTGGGGCACGGACTGGGAGGGGTGCTCCCGTAGCGGACCCGGCTTGGAAAGCCTCAAACGATAAGGGCAGAAAACACTCGCGAGGGTGCCCGCGCCGCTCCCTCGCGAGACTTGCGAGAGAAACCAAGGCAGGAGAGCGAAAAAGGCAGGGAGTCACAAGCCAAAGACGGCAACAACTTCAATAAAGCTTCAAATGGGAATGAACAAGCCAACTGCAGAAAGCAAATGAAAAAGCCGCGTCCGACACCTAATCTAGTCTTCGACGTCTTCTCACCAGCGGAGCTAAGTGCTGCCATCGGGCGTGGGAGGGAGCCCTGTGGCCCGAGGCCGGGCGCTCTCGAGACTCCGGGCGTGGCTGCCCAACTCATTATTACGTGAGAGTGTCACGGGCGGCGAAGCTTCACATGCATTGGCCTTCTTCACGAGCTCTGGGCCTTTACGAGGAGATGAACTTCCACAGCGCTTGCCTTCTTCACGAGCTCCGCCTTTCTCGTAAAAAATAAGCTTCACAGGCATTCGCCTTCTTCACAGGCTCTGGGCCTTTCTCAGAAAAATAAGCTTCACAGGCGTTCGCCTTCTTCACAGGCTCTGGGCCTTTCTTAGAAAAATAAGCTTCACAGGCGTTCGCCTTCTTCACAGGCTCTGGGCCTTTCCCAGAAAAATAAGCTTCACAGGCGTTCGCCTTCTTCACAGGCTCTGGGCCCTTTTTTTTCCAGGGGTAGAACTTCCGGAGATGTTGGATGTTCCACGCGTTCGGGATGTGCACCCCTTCCTGAGTCTCCAAGCGTGCCGAGCCGGGCCTGTAAACATGAGCAACTTTGAACGGGCCCTCCCACATGGGGGAGAGCTTATGCAACCCCTCCCTGGAGAGGACCCGTCTGAGCACGAGGTCCCCTGCTTCCAGAGTCCTGGGGCGGATGTTGCTCTTCGATGGTATCGCCACAGTCAGCTTTGTTGATACTCTTGCTGCCGCAGCTGCCTCTCGACGATGTTCCTCTCCCAGCACGAGATGCGTCCCCCGCATGGCGTCCTGCTGCGCCTTGTCGAACGCCAGGACCCGTGCGGAGCGACGCCTGACCTCGTGAGGGAGAACAACTTCTGCTCCGTAGACAAGGAAAAAAGGGGTCTCGCCAGTCGACTTGGCCGCGGTCGTGCGGATGGACCACAACACAGACTGGAGCTCATCGTGCCAGCCCCTGCCGCAGGCCTCCAGCTTCTTCTTGAAGGTCCTGGTCTTGAGGCCCTTAAGGACCTCCGCGTTGGCTCGCTCGGCCTGGCCGTTGCTCCGAGGGTGTGCCACCGAGGTGTAGCATACCTGCGTTCCAAGGTTAGCACAGTAAGTTTTGAAGAGATTACTGGTGAACTGCGAACCGTTGTTGGTGATGATGCGGTTAGGCACCCCAAACCGGCTCACGAGTCCCTTGATGAACTTGACCGCTGAGCCTGCTGGGATGGTGCGGACAGCTTCCACCTCAGTCCACTTGGTGAATTTGTCCATGGCAACGTAGAGGTAGCGATAGCCCCCTGGCGCCCGAGGGAACGGGCCCAGAATGTCCAGCCCCCAAACTGTGAATGACCATGAGAGGGGTATAGTTTGCAGACCTCCCGCCGGCTGATGGATCTACTTGGCATGAAATTGGCAGGCCTCGCAAGCCTTTACCAGCTCGACTGCGTCGCTGAGCGCTGTGGGCCAGTAGAACCCGCTACGGAACGCATTGCCAACGAGGGTTCGCAACGATGAGTGGTGCCCACAGTCTCCGCCGTGTATGTCTTCTAGCAATTCCTTCCCTTGGTCTCTGGGAATGCAGCGTAGGGACACGTCATTCGGCCGCCTCCGGTAAAGCTCCCCATCCTCGACACAAGATGGGCCGTGGCTTGCCGCACCACACGCTCCGCCTCCTCCTCCTTCTCCGGCAGGGTCCCCTGTATCAAGTAGCTCTTGAGCTCCGTGATCCAGCACCCCTCCTGAGGTTTCAATGCCAGGAGCAGGCGCGCTCCTGAGGCCGGGCCACAGGCCGGGGCTCCCGAGGCAGGCGGCGGGGGGAGCTCCTCCCGAGGTTGCGCCGCGCTTGATAGCGACGGTGCCGCTGAGGGCCTGAAGAGTCGCTCCTCGAAGACGCCAGGCTCCTAAGGCAGCCGCCTGGACGCTCTCTTGGCGATGTCGTCCGCCTCTTGATTGTTGCCGCGTGGCACATGCTGCAGCTCCAGTCCCCAGAACTGCTTCTCCATCCTGCGAACCTCCGTGAGGGAGGCTTCCATGTGCTCGTCCTTCAGCTCGTATATCTTGTTGGAGAAGTTGACGAGGAGCTGTGAATCGCCCTTGACGATGGGGCACTTTACCCCCAAAGTGATTGCGGCTCTCAGGCTGGTATCAGGCCTTCATATTCTGCTATGTTGTTGGAGACCTTTTCCCCATGCTGGAAGCAGAGCTGCACGGCGTAGTAGAGCTTGTCCTGAGTAGGGGATACGAGCACTGCACCGGCCCCCGTGCCATGCCAGGAGAATGCCCCGTCGAAGTACATGACCCAGCCGTCCGGTGCTTCGCTCCCCGGAGAAAGCGACCGGTCTTCGCCTGCTTCGAGGCTAGGTGCCTCCGTCCATTCTGCCATGAAATCTTCCAGTGCGGCCCCCTTGATGACTCTGGTCGTGCTTAACTCTAGCTGAAATGCTTGCAGTTCGATGTTCCACTCGGCGACTCTTCCAGCTGAGTTGGGGCTCCTGAGCACCCTCTCCAGAGGGTATGCTGAGACGACCTTGATGGGATGACCCTGGAAGTAGTGCCGCAGTTTGCGTGAGGCTACTAATAGCGCGAGGAGGAGTTTTTGGGGCATGGGGTACCACGCCCTTGCGTCCTGCAGCACCGTGCTGACGAAGTACACCAGGTGCTCGACGAGAGTAGGAGTGATGACGAGGCCCGTGCCCTCCGGAGGGTCTGATGCCTCCTGAGGCGATGGAGCCCCCAGCGCCTGGCCGCCTGGCGCGGCCTCTTCGGCTCTTGGGGCATCTTCCTGCTGTGGCTGGTCTCCGTCTGCCGTGGCTGTGACCTTCACGAGGCCTTCTTGGTCTTGTGCTACCGCGGCCGGGGGCGTGGCTGGGCGCGGCGCAGCCTTGATCTGGCGCTCTTCCCGAACCGCCACTAGGGCTGCGCTCGCAGAGTAGGGCGTGGCGGCGAGGTAGAGCACCAGGGGCTCAAGTGGGCATGGCGCGACCATCACAGGAGGGCTGGTAAGGTACCTCTCGAGTTCTTGGAATGCCTTGTCGGCCTCTTCAGTCCATTCAATGGGGCCCTTCTTCTTCATCAGCTTGAAGAATGGCGATTACTTGTTCTCCCAGCTTGGAGATGAAACGTCCTAGCAGTCACGCCCGGTGAGTTTCTGCATTTCTCTGAGGGTCTTTGGCGGGCTCATGTCTTCGACTGCCTTGACCTTTTCTGGGTTGGCCTCGATGCCCCTATGGGACACGAGGAAACCCAGGAGCTTGCCCGAGGGGACTCCGAATATGCACTTCTCCGGGTTGAGCCGTAGGTCCACTATCGATGCTCGCGAAGGTTTCTTACAAGTCCTGTATCAGGGTATTCGCCTCCCGAGACTTCACCACAATGTCATCGACGATGCCTCAAAGATTCCTCTCAGAAATCGGCCCAAGGCGATGTGCATCACCGAAAGGTCGGCGCTACCAGCATTGCGCAACCCAAATGGCATACATGTGTATAGCAATACACTCGCACGGGTCAGAAAGACGTTTTCCACATCTTCTACCGCCATCTTGATCTCGGTGATAGCCTCGAGAAGGCATCCAGAAGCACAAAGAGGTCACACCCAGCGGTGGAATCGACGATCTGGTCAATGCGAGGAAGCGGAAATGGATCCTGTGGGCAAGCCTTGTTGAGGTTTGTGAAGTTGACACATACGCTCCTTTCCCCCTTTCTTTGGCACGACAACTGGGTTGGCCAGCCAATCCGGTAGCGCACTCGCGAATAACCCCTGCCGCCTCCGGCTTGCGGGTCTCTGGACGATAAAAGCTTGTTTCTCTCGTGGACTGCCGCCGCTTCCGCTTCACGGGCGCACGTTGGGGCACATGTTGAGGTGATGCTCAATCACGCCCCTCGGGGCCCCCCGCCAACCGATCGAGGCCCCCATGCGAACACCTTCTTGTTTGGCGCGCAGAACTTTACCAAGGCCTCCTCCCGCCAGTTCGAGGTTTGCACCTATGGTGAAGGTGGCGTCAGTGGACCCGTCCTCGCTGACTGGTACCTGCTTGGTTTCCGCCTTGTTTTTTAGTGAATAGCTGCTTCTTCTTGGATGGCGCAGCCCCCTTGGGCTCGGGAGCGTCAACACCAGCGGGTCGTGCCGCTGCAGCCGCTTTGAAAACATGCTTGAGCGCCTGCAGTGCCTCTCCAGTGTTTCCCGACACGGTAAGGACGCCGCTGCTCCCGGGCATCTTCATGAGGTTGTATGCCGGTTGAGTTGCTGCCATGAACCGAGCCAAGGCCGGGTAGCCGAGGATGGCTTGTAGGGGAGGCCGATGGGGGCGATGTCGAAGTCGACCAGCTCTGTGCGGAAGTTGTCGCGGGTGCCGAAGGTCACCGGGAGGCGAATTTGTCCCAATGAGGCGGTGGAGCCGCTCCGCCCGAAAAGGGCTGCTGGGCCGGAGCCGCCTGGTGGCACATGGAGGAGGTCAAGGCCTCCAGAGAGCACGCGAGGCCGGCTCTGCCGCCGATGAGGGTCTGGTGACCGCCACTTCGCAGATGGTGGGGGTGCATGATCGGGAGCGCACCACCCGGTGATCGTCCGAGTTGAAGAGCAGGTCGGCTTGGCGCCACCCAGCCAAGGGTTTCCTGGCGCTTGGAGGCGGCGACGATCCGGCGGGTGAACGGCAGCGTGGCGGCTCGGTAGCGCCAGTGAGCCGCCCAGAGAGCGGCGACGACCGGGCGCCGCCCAACGCTGGGGCGAGGTAGAGGTCGCGCAGCTCCCCAACAGTTCGCTGCCCGTTTCACCGGGCCGCTGACGGCGTTGGCGGCAGGCGACGGGGAACGGCGGGGGCGTCCGCCGACGGGAGCCGTCTGGGCGACTCGAGCGGCGCGAGCAGCCCGGCGCTCGGCGCGAGCTCGGTGAGTGTCGGCCATGGACACGACGGAGAATCACACTCGACCAGCGGAGGAAGGATTCCGGTGCACCCCTACCTGGCGCGCCAAATGTCGGATTTTGGGTTCCGGCAGACCCTTGAGGTTCGAACACTGGGGTGCGCACGGAGAACTTTCCCCTACCAGTTCATGCATGCAAGGATTGTTAGGGATCTAAACTACCAACAATGAACAACACAGAGACACGAGGTTTATACTGGTTCGGGCCACCGGTGTGGTGTAATACCCTACTCAAGTGTGTGGTGTGGTGGATTGCCTCAGCGGCTGATGAAGGACAATACAAAGGAAGAACAGCCTCGCGAGGGGCTGTTCTTGAGCTGGTGCGATGAACTGCTTGGGCGAGTCCAGTCGCTTCTCTCTCTCTCTGTGTGATCTCCATCCCCCTTCTCTTTGTGGTGGCTAGTCCTATTTATAGAGGGAGGCCCTGGGACTCTTCCCAAATAATGAGCGGGGAGGGCGCCAACAATTGCCATTTTGAAGGTGAACATCTAGTACACTTATCCTGACTAAAGTTGGTCTTGGCTGCCAAAGACTCGACGGGTGATCAGCCCTAGGCTCCACAATGACCTCCATCTTGCAGTCATTGGTCTTGGTCTTGTTGCAATCAAGAGGCAACTTTGCTCGATGCCTTGGCCCTGTGCTTGCTTCCTTTGCACCAAAGAGGAACGAGGACGCCACGAGCTGGCGCCTCACCGGTCTCGATCGTCATGGCTTGCGTCCACGGGCACCCTCGGGAGTTACCCGCCTTGATCACTCCGCCTCCTCGCGAGCCCGCCTGACGAGGCTGCTCTGAGGAAGGTTCCTGTCATCCGCCTCATGAGGCTTGGCCCCTCACGAGGGTCTTGAGCTTGAGCTGATGAAGCTGGGCCGTGCTGGGCCCCCACTTGAGCCACGCCGCAGGCCGCAGGCAGGCAAGTCTGGGGACCCCCTTCCCAGAACGCCGACAACATACACTATAACAATAGGTCCTCTGGCCAGGGGTGCTAAGCAAAGACAACACCTTACCGGGTTATGTAGAGACTAATGTTATAACTCTTGGAAAATGTTCCAACCATCATTTCTGACCGTTCAAATCTGATTGTTGTCCGGATACCTCAGACTCAGGATGCCTAAGAAGAAAAGGTGCAACACAATTTGACGAGATGACATAGTAAGTTTCTCGGGAAATGAACTATGGAAGCGAGTTCCGAAACAAGAGTTCATCATTAAACCAAGGAGAGGATGAGGAGGTAGCTGATGAACTCAGCGACAACCCACCGAGATTTCCAAAAGATAGATTTCCACAATTATGTGAAAAAGGAGATAAAATTTGTCAGATCAATGATATGATGAGGTATGCTCGAGGGAAACATACCGATTAAACATTGGTTGACGGGTGCGCCCGAAATATGGGCATAAGTAGCCTGATCAATTGTTAGAATGGTGATCCAATAACCGATAGTCTAAGAATGAACTGTCGATCATTAACTTCAAAGCATTAGTGTTGCTAGAAGTACATAATCCAAACATCACCGTTCACTTGTTGGTACCCCAGCTAGAATCAACACGGGAACCAAGAAAGAATGGTGATGGTGAGAAGTATCACTATACCAAGAATTCTTAAGAGGTGGAGCAATCCTCACAACATCCTTGACATAATAGAAAGTAATACTTCAAGGTAGAACATAATATAAGCTAGATAGCAAGGAATTAAGATACAACACAAAACATGAACAACTTTGTGGTTGGGGGAAGGCAAGAATGTTGTCGATGTTAACACAAATCATCGAGGGAAAGGATGGTATTTCTCATCATGAATTAAATTGATATCTTGGAATAGCTTAGAATGTTGATGATGATCACGACACATTCGTCGAGAGGTTTCATGAAGATGTAATCGATCGGTGATGACATCAAGATAAAGGAATGATGAAGCATAAGGTTATTGGAACCATGGGTACGACTCAAACTCAAAATCAAGCTTGTTGTTCAAGGCGAAATGATATGACGAGAAAGATCGACGTAAGCTTATCTCATCATCGAAAGTTCTGCTTCAGGATTAAGGACCAGGTAACACAGTTAAAATAGGCATGATAACGATATAGCCGAGCAGGCTAGGAATGACGTGATCGAGTTCAAACTCGTGAGTACAGGAGATTGCTAAGAGTTGTTTAATTGTGGTGCGGACCCGATTTAGTTATCGGTGTCCTCGAGTGACCAACAACTCGGAACCAGGAAACATTGGAATCGGTGAGGAATAATACTTGATGAAGGCTCATAATAAGCAACATGGTTTGGTGATATTATCGAGATACTAGAGGGTATTACTCGGAGATAGAGCAAAATAGAGGGTTGACAAGTGTATTGATCTGCAAAAAGACAAGTACTTTAACTTGTCCGAGAGAAGGAATCAAGGAATATCAATATGGCCAAAACCATAGTTGCAAGGGATCCAATTCAAAGACACCGAAAGAATTATCCAACTGATTAGAAGTTTTGCAAGAAGCTTCCATGATAAGTTCCACATCGGGTCCATGGGCATGAACACTAAGTTCAAGGTCGACTCCCACTTCTTCAATGCATAACCTTCCATTCACTTCTCGTGTTTCAAAAATGACATTAGTTGTTGAAAGTTTTACCTGGTGCAATACCAGATAAGTATGACCCGTGAAATCTTATGGGTTCAAACAGAATAGGGAAGGCGTTGGTTCAACCAATCGAGGCATCTTAGGAACATATGCCACAAACTTAAAGAGTAAATCACACAAGCTCGAAGGTAGAGCATGGTTGACAAAAGGAGAGGATACAATTTACCAAAGGCATTATGTATCAGGGAAGAACTCACAAGGTGATTAAATATGAGGGCACTGTCCAATAATAATCCAACAAAGGATCTCATGGTCCACAAGGGATCTGATGTGAGTATCATTGTTCAACCAGAAGAAGTAATGCAAAAGCATCATATTATAGAAATATATGGATAACTTCAATGCTTAGATACAAAGGAATCATTATTTCCAAATCGGGGAATCAGAAGCAGAGGCTCTGATCAAAAGATAAATAAGTTGATTATTCATAGATCAACAATCAATCAAGATTTGATTTGCTGAACCAACTCATGTCCGGAGTGACGTCTGAGGCCGGAAGAACAAATTCTAGGGTCTGATTGAGGACTGCGAGCATTCGCAACATATTGAATCAACGGACTCAAATGATAATGACAAAGTATGCCAATAAGATTACTAGACTTATGAAATTAATCATTATGAAAGCAAGCAAGAAATTCCAGAGCAATAGGTTGCTGAGGATGTTCAGAAGATTGAATGGTATTTTGAAGACTTTGTGAAACATACGGACAACTGGGGATGAGCGGATATTCGATAAGTGCGAGGAATTATCCGTAGGGGTATTCATGTGGCAAAGAACTGGAAGGCAGTGACACAAACGTTTCTCGGAACAATAGAGAGAACTTCGAGGTATCTTGTAGTAACAACATCAACGGGGAATGATTATATGAATGGCAAGTGTATGTAGTTATCCATAGGGATTTATTAGTGGTAGGGAATTTGCAAAAGCAACGGGCACAAAGTCTCAAGAGAATATTGGAGAGTATCTTTAAAATCTTCTGGTGCAGTCGGCGATCATCTGGAATGAAGGGACTCTTCGGGAGAAAGTGTTTCCAAGAACCTAAAGTTAGATTTTAGGAAATCATTTAACCCGAATAGAAGAGAGATCAGAATCCCAGAGTATAGACGAGGAATAAAAGATCCTAATACCACCCAATGGCGACGTAGGCCCGTAAGCCACACAACCATGTTAGTAAAAGTTTTGCAATTGACTAGACTCGACTTCGACCAAGGAGTTTGGAAGGGGGATTCCTACAGGCAGTCGGCTCTGATACCAACTTGTGGTGCCCCCGATTCAATCATACAGTAATCATACACGCAAACGTGTATGATCAAGATCAGGGACTCACGGGAAGATATCACAACACAACTCTAAAATAAAAAATAAGTCATACAAGCATCATAATACAAGCCAGGAGCCTCGAGGATTCGAATACCAGTGCTCGATCTTAGACGAGTCAATAGAAGCAATAATATCTGAGTACAGACATAAGTTAAAAAAGGTGCCATAGATGGCTAGCACAAACTGGGATACAAATCGAAAGAGGCGCAGGCCTCCTGCATGGGATCCTCCTAAACTAGTCCTGGCCGTCGGTGGCGGCCTGCACGTAGTAGTAGGCACCCTCGGTATAGTAGGAGTCGTCGAAGGTGGCTTCTGACTCCTGGGTTCCAGCATTTGGTTGTGACAACCGAGAACAATGGAAAGGGGGAAAAGAGGGAGAAAAACAACGGATCTACACTACATATGCATTGGTATCAATGAAAATGGGTAGTATCTGTGGACTGAACTGCAAAATGCCAGAATAAGAGGGGGATAGCTAGTCCCATTGAAGACTACGCTTCTGACAGCCTCCATCTTGCAGTATGTAGAAGAGAGTAGATGGTAAGTTCACCAAGTATCATCGCATAGCATAATCCTACCCGGCTATCCTCCCCTCATCGCCCTATGTGAGAGCGATCACCAGGTTATATCTGGCACTTGGAATGGTGTGTTTTATTAAGTATCCGGTTCTAGTTGTCATAAGGTCAAGGTACAACTCTAGGTCGTCCTGTTACCGAGGATCACGACTATTCGAATAGATAAACTTCCCTACAGGGGTGCACCACATTTCCCAACACGCTCGATCCCCTTTGTCCGGACACACTTTCCTAGGTCATGCCCGGCCTCAGAAGATCAACACGTTGCAACCCCACGTACGCACAACAGAGAGGTCAGCACGCCGGTCTAAATCCTATGCACGCAGGGGTCTGGGCTCATCTCCCATTGCACACCTGCATGTTGCGAACGCGGCCGGTGAGCAGACCTAACAACCTCCATTACAAAGGAAGTTGTGTTACGCGGTCCAACCCGGCGTGCGCCGCTCAGTCACTGATGTCAAGAAGGCTTCGGCTGATACCACGTCGTCGAGTGCCCATAACTGTTCCCGCGTAGTTGGTTAGTGCGTATATGCCAGTGGCCAGACTCAGATCAAATACCAAGATCTCGTTAAGCGTGTTAATTGAAGTATTCGCTAACGCCGACCAGGGCCAAGCCCACCTCTCACCTAGGTGGTCTCAACCGCCCTGTCGCTTCGCCACAAAGTAATAGTCGGGGGCGTCGGGAACCCAGGCCCATCTCTATCGGGATGGAGCCACCTGTCCTTTCATCCCCCACATCAGAATCACTTGCGGGTGCTCTACGAGCCGACCTGACTTCAGTCACCACATGTATCATATAATGTATATGTAAGTATAAACCCGTGATCAGCTCCCGGGTGATCACGGCCCGGTAGTATAGCATGGCAGACGGACAAGAATGTAGGGACACTGATGATAATCTAGCATCCTATACTAAGCATTTAGAATTGCAGGTAAGGGTAACAACTGTAGCAACAATGACAGGCTATGCAGCAGAATAGGATTAACCGAAAGCAATAACACGGCACACTACTCTAACGCAAGAAGTAGAGAGAAGGAATAGGTGATATCTGGTGATCAAGGGGGGGATTGCGTGGAAGCTCTGTTGCACAAGAAGGGTCGTCAGTGACGTAGTCGTACTCAATCGCATCAACGCCGGTCTCGGGGTCTACCGAAGAAGAAGATGGAGGAAGAAACAGTAAATGCGGAGCAAACAAAGCATCACAAATTATAACATGGCAATATGCGGTGCTAGGTATGCGCTAACGCGGTAGTAGGTGATACCGGCGAAGGGGGGAAACATCTGGGAAAGTATTCCTGGTGTTTCGCGTTTTCGGACAGATGAACCGGAGGGGGAAACTTGCGTGTTTGCTATGCTAGGGATGTGTGGCGGACGAACAGGCTGCGTATCCGGATTCGTCTCGTCGTTCTGAGCAACTTTCATATATAAATTATTTTAATCCGAGTTACGGTTTATTTTCCATGAATTTTCAAAGTTTATACAATTTTCTGAAATTCCTAATTTAATTTTAAACCAGACTGACCAAGTCAATTTGACTGGTCAAAAGAGGAGGTGGTGGCCCACATGTCACAGTTTCAATAATTTCCAAAAGATCTATCTAATCAAATTAGATGGGACCCACTTGTCATTAGCTAATAGGCTAAATTAACAGTAAACTACTAATAAACTAAACCTAGACTATTTAAACAAGGGTCGGCCATTAGCCTAGCCGGCCATACGCGCGGCCATGTACAGGGGGCTTGGCCAGGAGCTACAATAGTAGAAGGTAGTAGTAGCAAGCGAGCAGTAGCAGCCAATAGCAAGCAGTGGCAGTAGTAATCAGCAGCACGCGACGGCAGCAGTACACAGTGGCAGGAGCTTGAGCAGCAGCAGTAACAAGTAGAGCAGCCTGGTGTCCAGCAGCAGCAGTGACCGTGTGCGGAGGCTGCGGCTCGCGAGCAGCAGTAGTTCAGTAGCGAGCAGTGCAGGCGCGACGAGGAGCTGGCGAGGGCGCGCGTGGGAGGCGGCAGGGTTGTGGCCGGGGCGAGGTGGGCTCGCGTGTGCAACGCGCGAGCAGCAGGGGTGCGGCCAGGAGAGGCTATGCGCGCGGGGACACGGGGGTCCGGCCATGGCGGCCACGGGCGACTGTTCGCAGCCGGCGAGAGCAATAGCAGGGAGTGTGGGCGCACGCGCACGCTGTAGGCCGCAGCCGACGCGGTACAGGACGGACAGGGGGAGTTCGGGAGCGCGGGGCTCCTTGGCCATGGCGGACGCTGGCTTCGGCCTCGTCCAGGACGGTGCTACAACAGAAAATCGAGCGTGGGGAGAGAGGGGAAACGAACGACGGCTCACAGTGAGGACATGGCGTGCTTGGAGAGGTCGGGGGGGGGGGGGGGGTGCCGGTGTTGCAGGTCAAGGCGGTAGCAGCGGCGATGCCGACGGTGGTGGAGCGAGGCGATCCGGCGGAGGAGAGCTTCCCGGCTCCAGATGGTGGTCCGAGAGGAAGAAAGGAGTGGGCGGTGTACCTCGTAGTCAAGGACTCGGCGCTCGGGGGAGCCAGTGGCCGCGTGATCGAGCGGTGCATGGCGACGATAGAGTCTACGAGATGCAGAGGAGAGAACGAGCGATGGAGAGGGGAAAACGGTGGGCTAGGGTTTGCGCCGATGAGCGAGGGGTCTAGTAGACGCCAAGAAGCAACAGATGGACGACGCATGGCGATCCTCGTCACGGACGTGCGCCCCGCGTCCACTACGCGAGGGTGAATAGGAGGGAGAAGGAGATGTCAGCTGGGCTGGGCCGACTCCCGTAGCGAGAAGGCCGAGTGCACAGTGTTATGTTACATATTGCCTTCTTTTCTTTTTCCTATTTTTGACTCTGTTAGAGATCTATTTGTAAGATTAAATGACTTTAGTCAAATAAGAAATTTGGGCCACAAATACTAGGTACTATACTTGGTTTGCACAAAAGTTTGAGATTTAATTCACTTCGCAGGATTTTTTTAAAAGAAATGAGCTATATGGGGCTGTTTTGGTCACGTTTTAAATAGGTCAGAAGCACCTAATTACCACAAAATATGTTTGTTCTTATTTGAAAATTACTTAGTGATTATTTGCAATACAACCAACATTTTATTCTACCTTTTGTGTAATTTAATTATTTTACTTGCATTTAAATTTCTAATTGAACCGGTTCCGAATCAACATGAGTTTAAGAATAGTAATCGTGGTGACGTGGCATCGTTAGCAGAGGATTACTGTAGCTTAATTATCCGGGCGTCACAGCGACGGATCGCAGGCAGGCAAGTCTGGGTACCCCGGTTCCCAGAACACCGAAAGTAGCTTCCGGGCCCAAGGCACGCTCGGACTTGGCTTCAAGGCGAAGCTAAAGGGCAAGTGCGGAGCGCCGCGGTCACTGCCGGAACTAGTGTTCGGCTTTCACCGGAAGCAGACGGAGGTAGGAGGCATTTTATCGATCTTTAGATGGCAATGCGGAGTATGAGGACTTGTTGGAGCGCGACCGCCTAGGGGAGGAGCAGCGTGTCGCCGATTTGCGCTACCAGCGGGGGATGGAGCAACAGCACACCGATGCTCTGATTCGCGAGCAGAGCACCTGCAACTAGGCCGACTATGTGGAGGCCGGCGCTCGACAAATAGCCCTGGAGGCTGTCGGGCACACACGCGTTCGTGACGGTGAATATTACTGCCAGCTAATCATGTGTGTTTCCTGGTTTGAAGCAGAAGCTTCGGTGGACCATGTCGGCATGGAAAGGGACAACACGCGCGAGCAATGGGCCATATCGCACCTCTAGCAAGTCCGAGGCTAGGAGAAGGACGTCGGTGCCGGCATTTAGCGAGTACCGCAGATGGCGGTCGTCATCGTCTAGTTAGCTAAGAGTAAGTTAGTACTTGTACACTACTAGAGTATTAGTGGGAGTAGATAGTTAACTTGGCTATGATGGTTGTCAACGTGGAAGTTCAGTACTATATATCTGGATCAAACCTGTTACTTTGCTCTGAATGTTGAACTTTCCATTTGGACGTATGGAATGGGATGTTATTTTTTTAAATGGACTGTATTTGTCCGCCACGGGTTTAGAGGCTGACTTGTGGGCCTACTAGGTTGACGCGTACACAATCTAGAGATGATTGTACGTGGAGAGGATGACAACAGGGACCCACCAGGGTCATGGCAGTAGTCAAGCAAGTTCCTCCTTATTTCAAGCCAAAAAATGGTTCTTCCTAATGGATTTCTGACATCTGGGTCCCGCGCCATTGTCAACGTTGTCAATAAACGAGAGAATTGCACAGCGAGCGGCTGACAGTAGGGACCCAGCAGCTCGCCCAGTTCTTTTTATTTTTGAGAAGGAACAGGGTGTCAACTAGGCTGTGCAGGGCACTCTGACCTGTCTCGCCAACCTTTTATTTTATGTTTACCATAAGACCAGCCCAGTAGTTTTTTTTCTTTCCGAAAATGGCTAGCCTAGTTTTTTTGTTCTTTTGCAGAATACCCAACACAGGCCTACTTGCTTTTGTCAGCCCTGCTGGGCTGCAAATATTTCAAGATGAGGTGAGTTTCATTTGGCTTGCCCAGAAAATAGGCTATCAATAATGAGAAATGGGCTTTACATTCTTTAAACAAAAAAACCGGTAATTAGTTTCATTTCCTTTCATTTCGAGATTTTAAATTCCATTGATTTTATGCATGGACAATTATTTGGATTTTGTATTGATATAAATTTATTTTTCAAATAAGTTTGAATGTGATTCGAAATTTCAGGATTAAAAACAGTTCTAGCGCACCGAAATATGCAAAATTTCATAGAATTTTTTAACTGTGGCCACAATATGGGCTGTAATGCTAACAAAAAGAATATGGGCTCCAATAAAATCCTGAAGAATTAGCAAATGGGCTGTCAATTATTAGAAATAATGGCAGATGGGTTGTGATACGTCTCTAGCGTATCTATAATTTTTGATTGTTCCATGTGGTTATATTATCATTCTTCGATGTTTTACAATCATCTTATAGTCATTTTTACCATTTTTTGGTACTAACCTATTGACATAATGCCAAGTGCCAGTTGGTGTTTTCTGCATGTTTTTACATCGCAGGAAATCAATACCAAACGGAGTCCAAACGCAAGGAAACTGTTTGTGGACCAAAAGACATCAAGTGGGACGGAGAAGCACATGGGGGTTGCCCCGAGGGGAGCACAACCCACCAGGGCGCACCTGGAGGCCCAGGCACGCCCAAGTGGGTTGTGCCCACCTCGTTGTCCTCCCGCACCGCCTCTTTGCTCTATAAATACCCCCATATTCTAGAAACCCTAGGGGAGTCGACGAAAATCAATTCTAGCCGCCGCAAGTTCCAGAAACCACAGATCTAATCTAGACACCATCATGGAGGGGTTCATCATGCCCATGGGTGCCTCTCCGATGATGCGTGAGTAGTTCATTGTAGACCTACAGGTCCGTAGTTAGTAGCTAGATGGCTTCCTCTCGCTCTCTCTCTCTCTCTCTCTCTCTCTCTCTCTCTCTTTCTCTCTCCCTCTGGATTCTCAATACAATGGTCTCTTGGAGATCCATATGTTGTAACTCTTTTTGCAGTGTGTTTGCTGGGATCCGATGAACTTTGAGTTTATGATCAGATCTATCTTTTTATCCATGAAAGTTATTTGAGTCTTCTTTGATCTCTTATATGCATGATTGCTTATAGCCTCGTATTTCTTCTCCGATGTTTGGGTTTTGTTTGGCCAACTTGATCTATTTATCTTGCAATGGGAAGAGGTGCTTTGTGATGGGTTCGATCTTACGGTGCTTGGTCCCAGTGACAGAAGGGGAACCAACATGTATGTATCATTGCTATTAAGGATAACAACATGGGGTCTATTTCTACTTAAGTAGATCTTGTCTACATCATGTCATCGTTCTTATTGCATTACTCCGTTTCTTCATGAACTTAATACACTAGATGCATGCTGGATAGCGGTCAATGTGTGGAGTAATAGTAGTAGATGCAGGCAGGAGTCGGTCTATTAATCTTTGATGTGATGCCTATATAATGATCATTCCCTGGATATCGTCATGATTATTTGAAGTTCTATCAATTGCCCAACAGTAATTCGTTTACCCACCGTTTGCTATTTTTCTCGAGAGAAGCCACTAGTGAAATCTACGACCCCCGGGTCACTTCTTTATTATATTTTCCTTTGCGATCTATTTTTATTTGATTTTATTTTCAGATCTAAAAATACAAAAATACCTTCCTGCACTTTATTTTATTTGCGATCTATTTATCCAATCTATTACAACTTTACCCCATCATTTTGCCAATTTCTGGCGCCGTTACCCGAAAGGGAGTGACAACCCATTTAACACGTCGGGTTGCGAGTATTTGTTATTTGTGTGCAGGCGCTGTTTACGTAGTGTTGCTTGGTTCTCCTACTGGTTCGATAACCTTGATCTCATCACTGAGGGAAATACCTACCGTTGATGTGCTGCATCATCCCTTCCTCTTTGGGGAAATACCGACATTGTTCTAGCAGACATCAAAAGGAATTTCGCTGTTGCCGGGGAGACATCATCAACATCTACCAGGTTCATAATCACAAATCTCATCTCCTTGCAATTTACCTTATTTTCCATTTGCCTCTCGTTTTCCTCTCCCCCACTTCACATAAATTTGCCGTTTTATTCGCCCTCTTTTTCGTTCGCCGTTTTCTTGCCGGATCTGTTTTTGAGTGCAATCTTGTTGCGTAGTCACAATGACTCAAGAGAACACCAAGTTGTGTGATTTCTCAAATACCAACTACGATGATTTTCTTAGCACTCCAATTGCTCCTCCCGCCAATAGTGCGGAGACTAGTGATATTAAAACTGCTTTGCTGAATCTTATTATGAAAGATCAATTTTCTGGTACTCCTAATGAGGATGTTGCGTCCCATCCTAGCACATTCATGGAATTAAGAGATATGCAAAAAAAAAGATGTGGACAATGATGTTGTGAAGTTGAAATTATTCCCGTTTTTGTTTACGAGATCGTGCAAAAATTTGGTTTTCATCTTTTCCTCGCAATAGTATCGATTCTTGGAATAAGTGCAAAGATGCTTTCATTACTAAGTATTTTCCGCCCGTGAAAATTATTTCCCTTAGAATCAGATCATGAATTTCAAGCAACTTGAACATGAGCATGTTGCATAATATTGGGAAAGGATGAAATTGATGCTAAGGAATTGCTCAACTCGTGGGTTAAATCTTTGGATGATCATACAAGATTTCTACGCGGGATTGAATTTTGTTTCTCGTAATCTTTTAGATTCCGCCATGGGTGGTACTTTTATGGAAATTACTTTGGTTGAAGCCACCAAATTTCTTGATAGTATTATTGCAAATTATTCACAACGGCGTACCGAAAGAGCTCCTGCTTGTAAAAAAGTTAATTCGGTTGAAGAAATCTCTTCTTTGAGTGAAAAAGTTGATGCTCTTATGAATTTGCTTGCTAATAAAAGTGCTCCTATTGATTTTAATGATGTTCCTTCGTCTAATTTGATTGAGCAAAATAGTGATGCCGTATATGTGAATTTTATCTCGCGGAACAATTTCAATAACAATGCCTATAGAGGTAATTTTAATCTTGGGCCTTTTACTAGTAATTCCTCTAATAACTATGGTAATTCCTATGGTAATCCTTCCTATAATAATAATAATAATAATAATAATAATAATAATAATAATAATAATAATAATAATAATAATAATAATTGGAACACCTCTGATCTTGCGAATAATATTAAATAATTTATCTATACTCAAAAAGTTTCAATGCTACAATGGAAGGAAAGTTGAATAAAATTGATGATTTGTCTAGAAGTGTTGATAGAATTTCTCATGATGTGGAAAATCTCAAGATGAAACTTTTTGTGCCTAACGTAGAGGAATCAATGAAAGCTCTTTATGTTTCTATGGACAAAAGTAAGAAAAGAACAGCTATGCTTAGAGCTAGAAGATAATTTTTAGAAAAAGCATTTTCTAGTGATTGCTTTCATAAAAGTGATGAAGATCCTCAAATGATTGGTGTTTCTTCTATTGATTCCTTGTTTAGTAAAATTAAGATTGATGAAAAAGGGACTGGAGAAGAGTCAACTATAGCTAGAAGGCGTCCCGATGACTTGGAGGGTGAAAATATTGTTGAGAAGATTGATAAAAGTGGGTTTGAAAAGGTCAAAACTTTAATCGGTGATGAATGACACTCTATTAGTTAATCCCTGGCACAGGCTTGTCTTCGACATCTCTGATGAATGCCACGGTTTGCCACTAGCCACTAATTCATCCAACAATTGCTTTAGCGTCCCTCACAGGAAACCTGAAGAAGTAACTTAAGCCGATCAGTAATTTTGACCTCCATCTCCATGGCCTGCATGGTGATGTGTCAGTCTGTCAGAGTATGTTTTTATCTTAGTGCAAGTTGGCCTAAATCCGAAGCTACCACTGAAAGACTCCCTCTAACCCACAATATAAGACGTTTTTGAAACCTATGTACTTGTTGTGGAGTACTTCCATACAAAGAAAGGGAAAATGAATAATTTCGTACTTGCTAGAATGAAATGTGATCCTAATTTTACTACTTCACCTATCTTTATTACTGATAAGGATTATGAATTCTCTGTTGACCCAGAGTTAATTAATTTGGTTGAATCTGATCCTTTCCATGGCTATGAAACTGAAACTATTGTGACACATCTTACTAAATTAAATGATATAGAGTCCCTATTTGCTCATGGTGAAAAAATTGCTACAACTATATTCTCAAGTTATTTTCGTTCTCATGAAAGGGCAATGCTAAGATATGGTACAATACTCTTGCTCCCGGTTGTGTGCATAGTCTCCAGGATATGATTTTTTACTTCTCTGGAAAAAATCCTGCTCATAAGAAACAAGCTGCCTTACAGGAAATATTTAACTTTCTGCAAATCAAAGAAGAGAGTCTCCCACAAGCTTGGGGGAGGCTTCTCCAATTACTTAACGCTTTGCCTAATCATCCTCTCAAGAAAAATGAAATACTTGATATCTTCTATAATGGACTAACTGATGCTTCTAGGGGCTTCATAGATAGTTGTGTTGGTTGCGTTTTCACGGAATGAACTTTTGAACAAGTTGAAGAATTATTGAAGAATCATGATGATTAGACACTTCCTAAACCATCGCTTAAACTCTCTCCACGGAAGAGGGATATTCTATTTCTCAGTCCTGAAGATATGCAAGAAGCAAAGAAATGTATGAGGGAAAAAGGTATTAAAGCTGAAGATGTTATAAATTTACCTCCTAGAAATACATGGTCTCGATACACCACCACAGGTGGTAGAGGTAAATTTTCTTGTAAAGTTTGATGCAGGTGACATCCCTCATAATAAACCTCCTAGTCAATGCTTGTATGAATTTGACAACTATATCATGAAGCAAGATCACTTCAATGCTTATGTTATGAAAGAGTTAAAACAAAATTCTGATATGATTTCTCGCTTGAGTGACATGTTATTTAGAATCACTAATGATGTTAGAGGTGTAGGAAAACTTGCTTCTATGGTTCAAACCCAGTTAGAACAAGTTGCTAATTCTCAAAGTGAGTTGCTTAATGAAATGAATAATAATATGAATGATCATGTTGTTAGGTTAATGACTAGAGGAGGAACATTGAATTAGGAGCCACTTTATCCTGAAGGTGACCCTAAAAGAATTGAACAAGACTCTTAAAGAATTAATACTGACGCACCTAGTCCATCTAAAAGTAAAAATAAAAAGAAAAATGATAGGACTTTGCACACTTCTAGTGAACATGAGGTAGAAAAGCCTTCTGTCGGTGCAACACACCCTGGGTCCGTTGCCCAGACTGTGCATAGGCACTGGGAAAAGATTACAGCACCAGGCCATGCCAAGATACAAGAGACTGAGATCATCGAAGGACTAACATGCGGATCAAGAAGACCAAGATCAAGCCAAAAGAGCGAGATGCCACCAGGAGAAAAGCCTCCCTTGCCGGGCAGGCGAGCTCGATGAGGGCGGGGCCACCCCCGGAAGAAGGCATCCAAGACATCCCAGCAGGGTCTGCCGGGACTCACAGAGGCAACACCACCTCAACCGACCACTCCGCCACGACCCACGTCGTCTATCAGTGCGGTGTCAAGCCACAAAGTGACTAGTGGCTGCCATTTGCCACATGGCAGCCTCTTTCTACAAGAAATGCCTACAGATGACACTCGTCCTGCGATGTGTCAAGCGAGCAGGCGTGTAGCTGGCGAGACGGCCCGGCAAGGCTTGCCGGGTAACCAGTGACGTGATGTTAAGCGATGTATTTAATGCACCCTGTCAGACTGCAGAGCTAGGTATGATAGCACTGTTTGCTATCTTATCAGTGGCGAATGACTACTTTGCCATTGTGCTAACCCCTTTGATCTATAAAAGGAGGCCCATGGCAACCGTAGAAAGGGTTGGAAAGTTAGACGACGCACACACCCATACGCGCGTAGCCACTGTCGCCTTGAGGCAACCCCTGCCGGGCAGTGTACTACGTCTCACCACCAGTTTTCCCACCATCAATCCACCAAAGCAGGGGTAGGATTTTACGCCTCACGGAGGCCCGAACTTGGGTAAAATTGCCTGCGTGACCTTGGTTGTGCTGCCCCACGCTCGTCTGCTCTTTGTGCAATGCGACGTCCCCCCTGCCAAACCAGCAAGGGGCCCTCCGGTCCCATAGGTGGCTGTGGTTTCCCGTGACATCTTTGGCGCGCCAAGTAGGGGGATCGCTTGCGCGAACCTGAAGGCGTGTGCAGCGCGTCATCTTCATAACCGGCTTCGCCTTCGACGGCGCCACCGTCCAAGGCGCCCAAGAAGAAATCCGGTACTACGGCTCATCCATCCACCTCGAAGGCTCCGCTGCTTACGACCTCTAACACTGCGGGGGGTGCGGAGGCATGTGAGGACGTGGACGCTGCTGGGGACGTGGTCGGCGCAGGCGGCACCACGACCACTTCCCCCGCAGCCGACGCGGGAGCGGGGAACACCGGAGGAGAACAACATCAAGAACACCCCGGCGGCCACGCTACACAAGGTACGGATGAAGGGGTTATTCCATTTGCGCCCCTGCCTCCCGCCGACGGGCACACCTGTAGCGATAGCGCTCGGTCCGAGGCGAACCGCCAGCCCCACCACGGGAGCGACCGCAGCGCGTGCAACTCCCCGGGGACGGGTCGACCAAATTGATGTGCCCGACGGAGCCGCTGGCCCTCGAGTTCCTTCGGCGCATCCCCCTGCCATCCAAGCGGCCGCCCCATAGCAGCAGGGTCGCGGTGCTGCCACCGCTGGCACCGTCAGGAGCCGAGCGACGACACGATCCACTTCATCATCACCCATGACAATTATAGCCACGGAGGTCATGGCGCGGGCTCAGCTCTTGCTGAGGTTTCCCCCAGCGGTCGAGCAGATGGAAGAATGGCGTGCCACCATCCAAAGTCTTGTCAGTTTCACCGAGGCTGGGTGCTTGCAGTGAGCTGGCCTGCCACGGCCTGCCCAAGCGTCAACAATAGCCCGTGCTGCTGGCCGTGCGGAAGGGGCCACCCTCATGGTGCAGTCCCCACCACGGCAGCCAGCGCGAGCCCTGCAGAATCAAGACCTTGACGATGTCTCGATGGCCTCCTCTCACCCTCGAGCACGTCCATGCCGATGGCGAGCCCCGGAGGATAGGCGGGTGGGAGATGCGCGCATCATCGTCGAGCAACGCCGCGACAACCATTGCCAGACCAACGGGTGCGATGGCCCTGACGTCAACGAGCCTGCGCTTGGTATTGGCGGGTGCCTACCTTTCGAGGTTGGGTGCCCTGCCTTTACCCGTGAGCTGCGGCAAGTCCGTTGGCCATCCGTTCGCACGTTCATGCCAGAGATACCCGAGAAGTATGATGGGAGGCTTAACCTGGCAGAGTTTTTGAGCATCTACACAATCGCTTTTCAGGCTGCCGTGGGAAGAGATGAGAAGGTGTTCGCCAACTACTTCCCTTTGGCTCTCAAGTCCAATGTGAGGTCTTGGCTGATGCACCTGCCAGAGAACTCCATCTTGTCATGGGCTGACCCGTGCCATGAGTTCATTGGCGCCTTCACCGGAGGCCATCAAGAGCCAGGTCAACCCAAGATTCTTTGAACCAAAGGCCACGACCTTCAAGAGTGTTATCAGGTTGAGCAGCTTTTTAAGAGACAGAGAGCAGAGTATGATAAGCGCGACAAGGAAAAAGGTCAGAATGCCGCTGGCAATAAGGGTCAGGGTGGTGAAGTAAATCGCTCCGGCAAACCCTTTAGGAACCAAGGAAAACCCGGCAGGGGTCGAGAGAAGGAAACCTGTGATGATGAGAGTGATGGAGGGGCTTAAGAGGAAACCAGTGAGCAGGAGTTTCAAAAGGCCACTGACGCCCTGTGGATTGACGGGGGTGCATCTTTGCACACCTCTCACCTCCAACTCAAGCGATGGGCACGAGAAGTCAGTGCCGTGGAACCAGCGCCAGAGGCCCGGAAGCCGCTCAAATGGTCACGCACACCCATCACCTTTGACGAAGAGGATCATCCTAGCCGTACCACTGCGGTAGGATGCTTGCCATTGTTGGTCTCTCCAACAATTCGCAACCTCAGGGTCACAAAAATGCTGGTGGACGGCGGGGCTGGGTTGAATCTGATTTCCCCGACAGTTATCAGCAAAATTCAGATTGCAAAAGATGAGTTGAAGGCCACCGGCAGGTTTCAAATAGTTAATCCCGGCAGGAGTCATCCTATGGGAAAGATCACGTTGCCGGTGACATTTGGGGGAGAGCTGAACTACAGGACTAAGAAGATTGTGTTTGATGTGGTTGACATCCCCCTGGTGTACAAAGGGATTCTTGGACGCCCGGCCTTGGCTAAATTCATGGTGGCATCTCACTATGCCTACAACACTTTGAAGATGTCTGGGCCGCTGAGAGTCATTACCATCCCGTCGGATGAGAAGGATGCAATCATTTGCATGGACAAGATGTACCAGGATGCAGTCGTGGCAGAGGCGGTGGCAGCAGCAGTTCCCGCCAAGGATAACAGAGGAAAGAAGGAGGATTGTAGGGACTCCGGCAAAGAATCTGGGAAACGTGCCCCCACCGAGTGCACGGCACCCGCTGATGACATGCCGGAGTGTTCCAACAACAAGAGATCCAAGGTTGCTGCACCCCAAGTGAAGAAGGTCCCGGCATGGCTGGCTGGCGTTGATGGTACTTTCACTATCAGCGCCACCCTCGATGACAAATAGGAAAGCGCGCTCGCTGCCTTCCTGCGGGTGAATATCGATGTGTTTTCCTGGCAACCATCTGATATCCCCGGTGTTTCCAGGGAGGTAATCGAGCACCACCTTGCTGTCTGCCCACACGCCTGACCTGCCAAGCAGAAAGTAAGGAAGCAGGCCTTGGAGAGGCAACAGTTCATTGCGGAAGAGATCAAGAAACTTGAAGCAGCTGGTTTGGTCAGATGAGTGCTATAGCCCACGTGGTTGGCAAATCCAGTGGTAGTCCAGAAGGCTAACGGGAAGTGGAGGCTTTGCATAGATTTCATAGATCTCAACAAGGCCTGCCCGAAGGACCCATTTCCCTTGCTGCGTTTCGATCAGATTGTGGATTCCACTTCAGGCTGTGATTTGTTTTCCTTTGTGGATGCATATTCTGGGTATCACCGAATCTTCATGTCCAAGGAAGACAAAGAGAAGACATCGTTCATCACTCCATGTGAAACATTGAAGCTTACATGGATCATATTGTGGTCAAGACCAAGGATAGAGCCACCCTTATCAAAGACATGGAGGAGACATTTGCTAACCTGCGCAAGATCAACTTGAAGCTCAACCCCGAGAAGTGTGTATTTGGCTTTGCTCTGACAAGCTGCTTGGGTTCTTTGTGTCCCATCGGGGGATCGAAGCCAACCCCGACAAGATTAAAGCTATCGAGCATATCCAGGCGCCAAGACAATTAAGGATGTGAGGCGTCTGACAGGATGCGTTGCCGCGCTAGGCAGATTCATCTCCAAGTCTGCCGAGAGCGCCCTGCCGTTCTTCTAAATTGTGAAGAAGGCAGGACCCATGAAGTGGATCCCTATAGTAGATGCAACTTTGCAAGAGTTGAAGACCTACTTGTCCTCTGTGCCTACCTTGGTTGCTTCGAAACCATAAGAGCCGTTGCTGCTGTACTTCGCGGCAACCAACCAGGTGGTTAGTGCAGCCTTGGTGGCGTAGCGGGAAGTGGATGAGGCGGAGAGTGAGCAAGGACCGGCAGATCCAGAGAAAGATCAAGACAGCAATGAGCACGACAATGAGAGCAACCCCAAGGACAAGGCAAGGAAGAAAGTGGTGCAGCGCCCAGTGTACTTCGTCAGCTCCTTATTACAGGGGGCTAGATCGAGGTACTCCGGTGTGCAAAAGTTGATCTTTGGTCTCATCATGGCCTCAAGGAAACAACGCCACTACTTCCAAGCCCAAGAGATTATGGTTGTCACTCGTTTCGCATTGCAAAGGATACTCCGAAACCCCAAGGCTACCGGCAGAATAGTGGAGTGGGCTTGGGAGCTATCTAGTTTTGGTTTGAAGTTTGAGAGCACATCAACCATCCAGAGTAGGTCATTGGCAGAGTTTATTGCAGAATGGACGCCAACCCCTGATGAGGAAGTACCAGAGACAGTTATTCTCAGCAAGGAATCCCCCCAAGAATGGCTCATGTATTTTGATGGTGCCTTTTTCCTACAAGGTGCAGGGGCTGGCATGCTTCTTGTTACCCCCTCTGGGAGCACTTGAAGTACGTTGTCCAAATGCATTTTACCCGGGAATAGGCAACCAACAATACAATAGAATATGAAGGGCTCCTTGCCGGGCTCAGGATTGTTGCAGAATTGGAAATTAAGGAGCTGATCATTCGAGGAGATTCACAACTTGTGGTGAGACAAGTCAATAAGGATTATCAAAGCCCATTGATGGAGGCATACGTTGAGGAAGTGAGAAGGTTGGAGGAGCACTTTGACGGATTGCAAACAGAGCACGTAACTCGTGCGGAAAACAGCATAGCTGATCATCTGTCCAAGTGTGCTATGCAGAAGCTTCCTTTGGAACCAGGGACTTTTGTTCTCCATCTTACTCAGCCCTCCGTATCCCCAGGGACAATGGCCCAGAAAAGGAGAAAGTTGGACTCCGGTAAGCCTCTCCGGGTAGAGCCGTCCGCTCCTAGTAGAGACCCTCCCGGAAACAACTCCTCGCCACCTGCCGGACCGCGCCCTCCAGCCGGCCTATGGACCCCGTGAACGAGGCATCTGCTCCCGTAGTTGAGGAGGTGCCGCTAGTCCTTGTTGCCGATCCCCAAGCTCCAACTTGGGCAAAGCACATAGTCCACTTCCTCCAAACCGGAGAGCTTCCCGGCAACCAAGATGAAGCTGAAAGAGTAGCCCGGAGGGCCAGTGTGTATCAGTTTGTCGATGACACTCTATATAGAAGGAGGCCCAACGGTGTGAAATTGAAGTGCGTCTGCCGAGAAGAAGGAAAGGAACTGCTGATTGAGATAAAAAAATGCATGTGTGTTTCCCACATTGGATCAAGGGCATTAGTTGGGAAAGCATTCGGGCAAGGATCTATTGGCCGACAGGCCTCCAAGATGCGGTCGAGCTAGTCACCAAGTGTGAAGCTTACCAGTTCCATTTCAAGAAAGTCCACTTGCCTGCCCAAGCTCTTCAGACAATCCCTCTATCATGGCCATTTTTAGTCTGGGGGCTCGATATCCTCTGCCCCTTCCCCCGAGCAGTCGGGGGCTTTGAATTCTTGTTCATTGCTATCGACAAGTTTACAAAGTGGCCAGAAGTGACTGTCCTTAGAAAGGTTACAGCTTAGTCAGCTATCAAGTTCTTGAAAGAATTGGTGTGCCGTTTTGGAGTCCCGGCAAGGATCATTACCGACAACGGCACCCAGTTCGCGAGTCGTGCCTTCATGCAATATGTTTATGCCCTCATATGCAAGATCTCATTTTCCTCTGTTGCACATCCCAGAAGCAATGGACAAGCTGAGAGGGCGAACACTGAAGTGCTGCGAGGACTCAAGACGAGAACGTTTGATACGCTGTAGAATCACGGCAGGCGGTGGATCGATGAGGTGCCCGTAGTTCTCTGGTCCGTCAGAATGACACCTAGCCAAGCTACCGGGTAGACTCCCTTTTCCCTGGTGTACGGGGCAGAAGCAGTTATCCCCACAGAACTCATTTACGGGCCCCCTCGAGTGCTTGCCTATGATGAAGTACGTCTGGAGACCGAAGATGGCATCCAGTTGCAAAACTCATGGAATATTGAGCATCTCCGCAAGTTCTACCCGTAAGGCACGACTATTCCTCAGTTGCATGTAACCCCTTGTACAAAGCCAGGGCGATGACCCTGTGCAAGAGAAAATAAATGAAGTGCTGGGGCCCCCCGACCAAGTTGCATGCATGCATAAGCATTCCAAGATCATTGAATAAGCATTTCATGAGCATTTGCATATGCATATAGATATGATCGCATCTTGCATCATTCTCATCTGCATGGATCTGCAGGTTCTTGCCGTGAATTGGCTTCAACAAGGGGTTGAGAAGATTTCCCAGCACTGCGATCCCCGGCAAGCCAAATAGATAAGTTCTACCTCTAGTCCATTAGTGTTCTGTAAGCTATAGCTTGTGCATGAGAAAACCTCGCTACTCTTTTGAAACTTAGTTGCTCCCATCCTTGACTTGAACGTTGCTTCGGTCAGAATGGTCGTAGTGGCCTTTGGTAAAAGGAAGTTGGCGGGGGGCTGGTCCCTTTGTTCTTTGCCGACAGGCACAGTTATCCGGCAAGCGAAATGGTACCGACAGGATAGCCTACCGGGGAAAACTCGTTTATTTACACTAAAGAGGTATCCCACCTCTGCATGGACATATACATGCACGTGTTCTCGGCAAGGTTCATATTTTTCATTAACTAGATGGTAGCCCGCGCGTTGCTGCGGAAATTTATAGTACTGAATGAATAAGATTTATAATGAAAAATAATGTATGTGAACATTTTATGAAATTTGCAATACTAAAGACATTTTTTAACCTTTATGGAATCACATGAGAAGTCAGATTCCTAAAAGAAAGTTAAGAAAAATTGTGTATTAAATAGTACCTCTCCATATTTCCTTAATTCGAATGCATCACTAACACGAAATAGAAGTAGTAACATATACTTTGATGAGATTTTACTTATAATAATTGAATATAATATAATTTGATCGTCTATTAGAAGTGCATCAAAGAAAAAAAACGAATAAATTTTATCTTATTTCGTGAGCCTTGAGATGTAATGCACCCAAATGGGTATTAGGTTGCAACATGTCCATTTTTGAGAGAATAACCAAAGGTGTACAAAATGGCATGGGTCCTGAGTAGGACAACATATACACTCATTTTGTCACACTTTTTAAAATAGGCTGCCAACCAGCATATAACAATTAAACCGAATGATGATTAGAACGGGCCATACTTGTTTCTCTCAGCATGGGCGAACCTTTTAGGCTATGAGTATCATCAAACCAGAACAATCATATAGTGATGCTGTAACCACATATCAAGAGATGTTGTAGGTTCGAAGACATAGTATCCCCAGTGCTTTGCCTTACAGAAGATTGTTTGATTGTAATTATACATGCACATGCTTGCAACTGAACATCAGTTACTATTCTAGCATCTCTCTCCAAATAAAAAACACATCAGATAAACAAAAAATTAGAGATCCTTGCCTCCTTTCGGATGCAAAATGCATGTGCCTCCAAATGCCTAGTAGCCATCTAACAAAACCTTCCGATTTGAACACCTGCAAAAGAAGAATGACAATTTAGTCACATAATGGTAGCACTCGGGTATTAGATCGATTTCATGTCACTGAAATAATACTCCTAGGAAAGAACATATTGAAGATGAACTACACATCATATGCTCTGATTCTACAACAATCAAAGGAAGCAATAAAAATATCAATATGATTCATACTAATGTGTGTGAGAGAGATGCAGACTATAGTTGCAGGTAGTACATGGTAAGTTTTGTCTATTTATTCCTTCAAGAACAACAAAACCCAAAATGATTTTTGCACCATCTAGTGCTTCTAAAGCAAAACCAACCAGATCAGGGAGATGAACACGGCCCATCGTATTTTGACACATGCTTGCCGGCAGTACTTGAGTTAGATGGATTGTAGAGGTGAGAGAGAAATATCGGACTTCCTGATGTGGAGGAGGTGGCCGAAGATGGTTTAGCTTTCTTCTAAAACAAGGCTTCATAGTAGTTTGTAGGACACACAAAAAGATCTTCAAACTGAAGGGAACTCAAATTTTTTGCTCAGATCTAAGGAGATAGAGAGGAAGGAGAGCCCCCAACTTTGGTGTAACAGATGTTGGAGGAGGACACCGACGGTGGCACGTTCGGCCCACCTGGAGCTCTGGTCGATGCTGTGGTGTGTCGCTTGGGGCAGCGGAGCCTAACGGGGCTCAATTCATTGGCAACACGGTGCAGGGAGTTCAACTGCGAAGATTACAGGGGCTTGGGTCGGCAACAACGCACGAATCTCCGACGATGGCGACTCATGAAGGCTGGGCCGGCAGTGACACCTCACCATCAACGCCACCATCGCTCCTAAAGGTGAGGTGTTTCAATTTGGTTGAGCTGTAATGGCTGGCTATATATTTCTGAAGTGAATCCAGACCAAGGGGTTGATTTATTTGTGCGAGTGGAGCCGGACGGAGAAGATGAAGATAAAGAGAGGGAGGAGACAGAATGAAAGGAAAGTGGGGTGGAGATGATAACGCGCCGGAAATAAATGTAAACCGGCGGGCCAATGGCATGATACAATTCAGCCATGACTAACTGTGTGCACCGTTTAGGCAATACTCCCTCCGTCCGAAAAAACTTGTCATCAAAATGGACAAAAAGGGATGTATCTAGAACTAAAATACATCTAGATACATCTCCTTTTATTCATTCTGATGACAAGTATTTCCGGACGGAGGGAGTAGTAATTAACAGCACCGAATTAAGTGTAGGCATGCATGCGCTTTGATGTAGAATTGGTTATTAGTACTCCTCACGTCGATTTGTGTCAGTTTCACGTGGAGATGCATGACGCACGGAAAACTGGAGATTTGATTGGACACGACATAATATCAACACACGTCCCTTGCTTGCACCGAGCGAACGGAGTATTCTTTTTGTTGAACTCTACATGCTCATACGTTTCAAATAATCTGCTGATGTGGCATATGAGTGCTGAGATGGAATAGCTGCATGTTGAGATGAGGTGGATAGGCTGCATGTCAAGAGAAATAATATAGTGGGGATGAACTATTTAGGTATTATAGATATGCTAGGTAATACAAGTACAAGCATTATAGAACACAAACATGGTCTTGAGATATTACATTATTTGAATTAAAATTTGGCAAGTGCCTACAGATTAAAGATTGGAAAAAGATAAGTGCCTCGTAATCCTCTCTTTTTGTTTTCCCTCCATCAGGCACTGCGGTGGAAGGAGGAAAAGACGAGAAAATGGCACCCAAGCAGGAGCCCGTCCCGGTCCCGTCGCGACCCGCCCGGCGCGGCATGACAAGACCGATAGTGGTGAGTCTGCAAAGGAGGAGTGCGGTAGCAGAGCAGCGTTCCCCTGGTCGCCACCTCCAGGGCCAGCAAGAAGCCCCGGCTTGAGCCCCTGTGGAGTCATCCACCAAAGTTCAGCCGAAAGACGGCTAGAGGGGAGGTGAAGGCACCAAGGGAACATCCCTCCCCGGCCATCACCCTAGGAGGCTGGTGATGATGGTGCCAGGGAGGGAGGGGAAAGACAGAAAGACGAGGCGGCAGGTCGACGGTCGGAGGTGAAGGCATCCACGCCATCGTACTCCGACCTAATCCCCAGCCAACCGCCTTCTCCGCCATCCTCGTTTTCTCCTCACCACCGCTGCTCCCGAGAAGCGCCATGTCAGGACCCTGATTCCAAGTCACATCGATCTAGCCGGTAACACCTCATATCACTTTGCGGCCACACGCACGGTATTCCCACGGGTGTCCCCTTACCATGGCCCGGGACCATTTGCGCCTTTTGGCTCACGTATATGATAGTGTCGCTAGCATCCATATGACAGAGAACCCGGGCCGACATGGCTAGTCGTGAACCCAAAGCGGCACTAACCCATGGGGATAGGCATACATGAATCAACTTCGAGCATGTCGGTCGGCGTGTGAATCCGGCTGTAGCACTGGCTAACAGGACTCCGGGAACCCGGCTGTAGCAGGCTAGGCAGACTCGGATGTCACCGCGTGACATTTCCCGTGAGACGGAACACATGAACGAAGTGAAACACATGCCGCCAGTCAAGCGTCTGAGTAGTAGTCTTTGGGCTAGCAGGACTTCGGTGAACCGGCTGTAGCGGACTACTATGGCTCAAGGAAGCACTAGACTACATTTCCCCATAAGAGAGGCTGCCAAGGATAAACAACTAGATTGTCGGATCCCACACATACCAAGCATTACAAACATACACACAATATGCTCGATATGTGTAAATACAACATGGCATCACAACATAACTCTACGACTCAAGTATTTATTCATTAGGCTCGAGGAGGCGAGATATTACAAACATGGGTCTCATGACCCAACATTGTAGCATACAAGTCAAAGCACAAGCGGAAGCTTAACATGTCCGAAATCTGAGACATCTACAAATGAAAAAGGCTGAGAAGCTTGACTATCTACCAGATCCTGCCGAGGGCACAAGATCGTAGATGAGGTATCAAGCTAAACGTCGTAGTCCACGCGGAACTACTAGCGAGACTGACGTCTCTCTGCAAAAACATAAAATAGGCAAACGTGAGTACAAATGTACTCAACAAGGCTTACATCAGAACTAACTACATATGCATCATTATCAACAAAGGGGTGGTGGGGTTTAACTGCAGCAAGCCAGCTTTGACTCGGTGGCTATCCTGAACTATGACTGCAAGTAACTCTTTTGAGGTGGCGCACACGAGTCCACATATTCACCATATCAATACACCACTATGGATCCGCTCCCGTCTCCCTACGAGAATGCCATCCATAGCACTCACGCTTATCTTGCGCATTTTAGAGTATCCACTTTCACTTGTCTATGAACTGTTATAGGCAACCCAGAAGTCCTTTACCGCGGACACGACTATTTGAATAGATGATGTTAACCCTGCAGGGGTGTACTTCTTCACACACGCTCTCACCACTTATCGCCGTTTACATGGCATGTACTCGGCAACCTTCAAACGGAAGCCCAGCGAGGGTGTCGGCCATGACCTACCTAAACACTCAAGTCTCTAGTCCAGGTTATCGCCTATTCAGGTTCCATCCGCAGGGAGTCCGGCCGAGGTTTCCACATACGACCCTGAATGATGTGTACAGGGTTCCGCGACACCAAGCAGGCGCCTGCATACCCGCCACGTGCCTACCGCAACACAGCCCACCCTCGGGTCAAGATCGCCCACGGCCTCCAAAGATACTACAAACACCGAAACTACTTGCAACTCACGGACAGAGGACAAGGGTGGTTAAGAAGTCGAGAGAGGCACTTAAGCATTCCAATGCGTGGTAGTAATCGTCATGGATCACAAACAGAACTCAGTTCCTAAGGACGGCTTCAATGAGACATCCCACCATGTACTCCTACATGGCCTCTCACTGATACCTTTACCAAATCATGTTCACACACTTAGCTCACACACAGTAGGATATGTTCACACCCCTCTGATTCATCCCCGATGAATCAGACCTGACTCAACTCTAAGAAGTAGTGGGCATGACAAACAAGCATGAATGAGTAGGCACATCAGGGCTCAAACAACTCCTACTCATGCTAGTGGGTTTCATCTATTTACTGTGGAAATGACAGGTCATGCAGAGGATAAAGGGGTTCAGCTACCGCAGCAGGTACAGATGAATCGTTGTTGTCCTAATGCAGTAAAAGAGAGCAGGAGCGAGATAGTAGGATTGTATCAAAATGAACAAGGGGGTTTTGCTTGCCTGGCACTTCTGAAGATAGCATTGAGTCTTCATCAGTGTCAACGATCACAGCGTCGAGACAACATCTACCGAGGGGGAACAACACCGGCAAACAAAGAAAAAACATGATCAATGCAATGCACAATATGATGCATGCTATGACATGGCATTATGAATGTGCTTTGGGCTAATGCAAGCTAGATCAGATTGAGATGAGTCCATTTGAACCAAAGATTCAAATGCAAACCCATTTTATGAAGTCATAAAGGTGCATTAACTTATTTCACTTAGACAGCATGGTTAAAGTGTTTTAACATGCATGAAACCAGTACAGATGGATAGATTGGATTTTTATGATCAATTTTCATATATAACTTATTTTATTCTGAGTTACGGTTGAATTTATATGAATTTTGAAGTTAGCACTATTTTCTGGAATTTCCCAAATAAGAATAAATCCAGAAAAGGATTTCTTTATCACGTCGACTGGCGTCGATGTGGCGTCGTCAATCAACTGACCCGGTCCAGGTCAAACCTGACCAACGGGGCCCACTAGTCAGCGTCACGGTGCTAGTTAGGGTCACAGACATGTGGGGCCGGTCAAGGGCCACGTCAGCACGGTCAACTCTGACGTGTGGGTCCCTTTCAGTTATGAACTAATCTAAACAGAGGTTAAAAATAACCTAAACAAGCATAGGGGCCCACATGGCAGTGGCTCAACGGGTGCTTAGTGGTGTCATTAGTGCTAATTAAGTGTGCCACGTCAGCACGCCGACGGTTAGACGACGGCGACGACCCATGGCGGCGGTGGCTCACCGGAGTGGCGCTATGGGCTGCGGTTGGACGCGCGAAGAGCACCAGGAGGTAGCCCATGCCCGCGCGCAACCAGGGGAATCAACGGAAGGGCGTCGGGTGGCCGGAGTTCGCCGGAGTGGAGCCCGTGGCGGCTGCCGGAGTTCGGGGCTGGTGCGGGTTGGCGCTGGGGGAAACGATAGGTCGAACAGGTGGGCGCGCCCGGCTCCTGGGAGCGTGCTGAGCACGGGGCAGCGCTCGAACGTGAGTGGCAGCAGCTGTGGCCGCGGTGGCGATGAGGTACGGCGCAGGCGAGCTTCGGCGTCCGCGCAACTACGACCTAGAGGAGGCGGCGAGCAACGGGGTTCGAGGGAGGAGGAAGAAAAGCTCACCGCGAGCACGATGGGAAGGTCAGTGGGCACGGGGAAGGTCCAGAGCGAGCAGGGCGACGGTGGCGATCTCGGCGACCCGAGGAGGAAGAAGAGGTCAGGGCCGGCGCTTCGAGGCGTTTGGCGTAGCGTGAGTCAACAGAGAGGCGTAGGCGACGGTGGCGGAGCTTCTGGGCATGTAGGAGAGGCAAGGGGGAGGCGGTGGCCGCGGTGGTGGCGAACGGCGGCGACGAACCCGTTCGGGTGGGTGAGAGAGAGGTCCAGGGGAGGGGATGGGCACGGGGGAGAGTGAGAGGGGTCCGAGGGGGCCGCGTGGCGTCTCCCGAAGAAGCCAGGCGAAGCGGCAAGCAGGAGGTGGCGAGCTACGGGCGCGCGCGCGTCGGGCACACGCTCTGCATCCTACTGGCGCGAGGTGGAAGACGCCTCTGCCCCTGGTGGGCTGGGTCGGCCTACTGGGCCGCCAGGTGGGCTGCAGGTAAGGTTTTTGTCCTTTCCTGTTTTTTTTCTAATACTGTTCTGTTTTCTATTTTGCAGGTTTGTTTTGAATTTGGTTTTGAAACCAATTCAATTTTTTCTGCTTCTGAAAATATTTTTAGGAGCTAAAAGAATTAAACCAATGCTCCACAAAATATTTCAGAATTATTGGACCTATATTTATTTAATAGTAGATATAAATCCAATTGAAATAGCTATTGATTTAATTCAAATGCCCAAAATAAATGTTTCTGAGATACCAAGAATATTGGTTTGGATTTTACCTCTTGCCAATATTTCCAGAGGATGACAGGAACATTTTGTTGGACTTATTTTAAGCAATTTTATCTTGATCATTTTAAAAAGAGTTCTGAGGCTTTGAAAATTCCTCAATTCAAATTTCATTTGAAATTAAACATGATGCAGGAACCAAGCTAGTCCAAGGCCAGGATAAAGCTAGGGATGTGACAACTCACCCCCACTAAACAAGAATCTCGTCCCGAGATTCAAGTCGGGAGGTAAGAAGACAGAGGGAACACAAAGCTTGCACAATCTTCATGATCTAGGTTGCACTTCATAGGAACGTTGATTCGTTGCATCATCTTGATCTCGACGTCTTGCTTTGAGAACTTCATCCAACATGACCATGAGAAGAAAGGAAAAACTCGAGAAGAATCGATATTCTCGAAGATCGAGCTATTCACGATGATCGTTTGAAGGGGGTTCAGGGAAATGGCATACTCAGTTCGGAAAGGAAACTATGGTTATAGAACAACTCGACAAACGGGAGGCACATTCCAATTGGTACCGAGGATATAACCTAGTGACTGAGTGTGCTCTAAAAAACTTGAGCATTTCCATGGTCATCAAGGTTTTACCAACATCCGTGCCGAGGATCCTGGCAACACATCTTACTACCATGATGAATAGTGATGGAGGATGTAGGTGCAAAGGAGGACAGCACTTTCTCAGATTTTTCCTTAGCAATGCCAAAGAAGCAAATCTGGATGATCGACCGAGGGACATTTAGCACTCCGCTTCTAATGTTCTCCTTGATGTTCTAGCTACCACAGTCATGCTTAAAAAAACATCAACATGGCCATCAAGTAAAGGTCAGACTTCGGGAGCACAAAATTCATAAGGAACAACTTCTAGAATAAGTCATGTGAAATCCTCATGGGTAGTGTCCAAACGAATTAATCAAGATACTATAATAATAATGCTTCCAGCTAGGTGCGTCCACTTCACTAGAACCTATATCATAGTTCTTGGAAGAAGTTCCAACCATCATATCTGCCTGAGATTCAGATCTGGTTGGTGTCAGGATATTCCAGACTCATCAAGTCTAGAAAGTAAAAATTAAAGTTTGCAACACAAATCGACGAGATGGCGTCGCGAGACTCTCGGGATATGAACTACGATAGCAAGGTCCAAAACATGAGCTGGTTCTGCTACAGCATGTGAACACGCTGTCCCAGACAAGCATGACCACATGGCAGTCTTACAATGAAACACTACCGAGTTCTGGTTGGGAACCATCAACGAGGATACTGAAGTCCTTGCATAAGGCATGCTCTTAAGAAGGAACTTCTTCTCCTTGAACAAATCAATCAGTGGCTTGGTGTGCTAGGGAATACGAATGGAGTGGAGGTAATTAATCTACCAAACCATAGAATATCTCGCACGAATGCATGACGGACTTGGGATGATTCCAAAGGAAGCAAAACAAACCTTTCTCAAATTCATGGCGGCAACTTGCACCAAATGCACATGAATCCGAGGAAGTCACTTCTTCCATCCAAGCATAAGCTTCATGAACGGAACACGAAGGCATTGCTTACAAAGTTTCCAACACTAGGTTGATGTTCAACATGAATCATGGGGGAGACAAAATGCTGCTGATGGGCTCAATAGCAACTCACCGGAATTTCTATATCACTGAACTTCCACCATCATGTGAACACGGTGATAGCATTGGTCAGACCAAAAGATATAATGGTGTATGCCCAAGGAATCAACCACGAGTAAGACACCATTACGAATACGTTGGTTCTGATTTGACTTGACAATAGCCCATACTCAAGTCAAAGTTTTGACAAGGCAATAGATCCAACAACTGATCACAGGGACCAATCGATGAAGATATCATCTTTCTTCAACACACACACACACCTAAGGATATCACTTTGAATGAACCGGGTCAAATAAAGCTTTTATCTTCCAACTCTCCAAGTTGTTGTTCAGCTTAACCAACCATCTCAGGATAACCCACACAGATTCTTGGAGAATGGGTGGTTTATAAGAAAACCAACATGATCACGAGCTCAACATAACTGTCAGGAAACAACCCGGTAATACTTCCGAGAAGATATTCAAAAAATCATGAACCACCGATATGTTACTAAGCTCAAGAACAATCTTGCTTTCCAGAGCAAGACGATACGATCAAATAAGCAAGGGATTGAATAATCCTAACTTATTAATCGAGGAGTGCACCAGAAATAAGGACTAGGTAGCACGATCAATCTTAGGATGATGATTCAGTAACCAACACGATAAGAATGAGAATATTGTCCATTTACTACCAAGCAACGAGGTTGCTAGGAGTATCGATTTCACACATCACAGTTCACTTGTCGGCATTCCGGTTACAACAACACGAGACCGAGGAATGAACAATGATAGCGAGAAGTATCACTACGTCAAGAATTCATGAGAAATGGTGCAATTCTTATGACATTCTTGACATAAAGATGGTAACACTCCAAGGTAGAACAGAGCAAAGGATGGATTGGATTTGATCTGCAGAGCACAACTACTATGACCCAATCCTGGATATGGATGAGGTACTGGAATTTGTTTCTCCAAGTCATTCCAGAATAGAATGGCTTGACGGACCACAAGAATAAAAGGCATCGATGAACACAAATGCACACATACTCTTGGCTATCAACTGATAGACGAGGGTCAGGATACAAGTAAAGAGGGACAACTCAAAGGAACATATGTTTTTTCTGAGTTGTGGATGCATAGATTAGTATGTCGAGCGAAGCTCAACATTTCTTCCGGATAACCCATGCGGAAAGGGTAGAACTGGCAGATTCACAATTATGAATGGAGAACTCCTCAAGAGTACTTTGATTGTGATCCTTCGATTCAGCGAGGAACTTCTGCCATAAGCGGTTCATAGTATTTGGAAGAAGGAAATACCACGGACCTCGAGGACTATTGCAAAGTTACTAATATCCTAAAGGAACTAGCAAACACTATTAACAAGAGGTAAGTAGGGTGAATCTCGGGTTCAAGAACCCAGGAATAGAATACATACTATTAAATGGCATCACAGGATGCTCTCAAGTCTTCAAATATTAACATCATCTTGGGAATGGACTGGATGACAACTCATCATGCCAAGATTGATTGTTACACCAGGTCTGTTCAGCTTACACACCCATCTGGCAAGATAGTCACTGTCTCCACTAGAGTTGCAAAGCGTCAACTCTATTCTCTTAATGCCAGCCCTCTTCCAGACCTTGAAGATATCCCGGTAGTCCGTGACTTTCCGGATGTCTTTCCAGAGGAACTGCCAGGTGTTCCACCTGACAGAGATGTAGAGTTCGTCATAGATCTTATCCCAGGAACCGCCCCAATTTCTAGGAGACCTTACAAGATGGCACCCTTAGAACTAGCCGAGCTTAAGAAACAAGTTGACGAGTCCTTGCAAAAGGGTTTCATCCGTCCTAGTTCTTCTCCTTGGGCTTGCCCCGTCCTCTTCGTCAAGAAGAAGGATGGTACGGACCAAATGGTTGTAGATTATCGTCCCGTTAATTTGGTCACGATAAAGAACAAATATCCGCTTCCCAGATCAACGACACTGTATGATCAGCTCGCTGGATCCTCGAGTCTTTTTCCAAGATGGATTTGAGGTTAGGTTACCACCAAATCAAGATCGTAAACGAGGACATCCCCAAGACAGCCTTTGTCGGTCGTTATGGCGGTCTGAGTACACCGTCATGTCCTTTGGTCTAACCAACGCTCCAGCTACTTTCTCCGCTTGATGAACTCGATCTTCATGGAGTACTTAGATAAGTTCGTCGTGCTTTACCTCGATGACATTCTTATTTACTCGAAGAACGAGGAAGAGCATGCCGAACATCTTAGACTTGTGCTAGAAAAACTCAGAGAGCACCGCCTTTATGCCAAGTTCTCCAAGTGCGAATTTTGGTTGCCAGAAGTGACCTATCTCGGCCACGTGATCTCTTGTAAGGGCATTGCTATCAATCCCGAGAGAGTTCAGGCTGTTCTTGATTGGACTCCACCTGAAACAGTTAAACAAGTTAGGAGTTTCCTTGGTCTAGCCAGTTATTGTTGCCGCTTCGTTGAGAACTTCTCCAAAGTGGCCAAACCTCTCACGGAACTTCTGAAGAAGGATAAAAAGTTCGAGTGGTCCCCACAGTGTGAGTACAGTTTTCAGGAACTGAAAAGACGCCTGACTTCCGCTCCCATACTTGTGCCACCGGATTTCACGAAGGTCTTTGTTATCTACTCCGACGCCTCACGACAGGGACTAGGTTGCATTCTTATGCAAGATCGTCATGTGATTGCCTATGCATCTCGACAGTTGCATCCACATGAGGAGCATTATCCTACACATGATCTACAGCTTGCAGCCGTAGTCTATGCACTCAAGACCTGGCGACATTACCTTCTTGGTAAACGTTGCGAGATCTACACCGACCACCAGAGTCTCAAGTATATCTTCACCCAACCAGATTTGAACCTTTGGCAAAGACGTTGGTTGGAGGTGATCCCAGATTATGATCTAGGGATTACTTACACTCCAGGCAAAGCCAATGTCATGGCTGATGCGCTAAGTCGTAAATCCTATTGCAACAATCTCATGTTGCAGCAAGGCCAACCACTTCTCCATGAGGAATTCTGTAAGCTTAACCTTCACATTGCTCCTAACGGATTCCTTTCTACCTTGGTGGCGAAACCTACTATTGTGGATCGTATCATAGAAGTCCAGAAGCATGATACGGGAATCTCTCGAATTAAGAAAAATATCTCCAAGGAAGTAGCTGGTTGTTTCTCTATGGATGAACGAGGTGTTGTTTACTTTGGGAACCGCTTGGTGGTTCCCAAGAGTCAACAGATGCAGCAACTGATTCTTAAGGAGGCGCATGAATCCCCTCTCATGATTCATCCCGGTAGTAATAAGATGTATCATGACCTACGCCAGAGGTTCTGGTGGACTAGGATGAAGAGAGAAATCGCCGACTTCGTTGCTAATTGTGATGTTTGTCGTCGTGTTAAGGTAGAGCATCAAAGGCCTGCTGGCACCCTTCAGCCTTTAGCCATTCCTGAGTGGAAATGGGATAAAGTTGGTATGGACTTCATCACCGGCTTTCCCAGGACCAAGAAAGGGAATAACGCTATCTTCGTAGTCATTGATCGTCTCTCCAAAGTGGCGCACTTCCTACCTGTTCGAGAGAGTATCACTGCTAGTCAGCTCGCTGACTTATATATTTCTCGAATAGTGTCACTTCATGGTGTTCCACTAGAGATCAATTCAGACCGTGGCAGTCTCTTCACTTCTCATTTCTGGGAGAGTTTCCAAACTGCCATGGGCACCCATCTTTCTTTCAGTACCGCTTTCCACCCTCAATCAAGTGGTCAGGTGGAACGGGTAAACCAAATTCTCGAAGACATGCTTAGAGCTTGCGTTATCTCATTCAGTATGGATTGGGAGAAATGTCTTCCTTTTGCCGAGTTTGCTTATAACAATAGCTATCAATCCAGTCTCAAGAAAGCTCCTTTTGAGATTCTCTATGGACGAAGATGTCGAACACCTTTGAACTGGTCAGAAACCGGTGAAAGACAATTCTTTGGACCGGACATGATCCAGGAGGCAGAAGAGCAAGTTCGCATCATCCGTGAGAATTTGAAAACAGCCCAGTCTCGTCAAAAGAGCCAGTATGATCGTCGTCATAAGGATATAACTTATGAAGTTGGCGACAAAGCTTACCTTGGGGTTACTCCTTTGAAGGGTACCCATCGTTTCGGTATCAAGGGCAAGTTGGCTCCTCCTTACATTGGTCCTTTTCGCATTCTCGCTAAACGAGGAGAGGTTGCCTACCAGTTTGAACTACCCCCACATCTTTCTCGAGTTCATGATGTCTTCCACGTCTCTCAACTCAGGCATTGCTTCTCGGATCCCATCCGCGGAGTGGACCACGAAACGCTTGATCTCCAAGATAACCTCACATATCGAGAGTACCCTGTTCGCATTCTTGATCAAGAAGAGTGTGTTACTCGACGTCAGAACTTCAAGTCTCAAGGTTTAGTGGTCTCATCATTCCGAGAGAGAAGCTACTTGGGAGCGAGAAGATCGTCTTCGACTGGAGTACCCCACCTTCTTTCCATCGACCCCTGAATCTCGGGACGAGATTCTTTCAAGTGGGGGCGAGTTGTCACATCCCTAGTTCTGGTATGACCTAGACTAGCTAGTCATGGGTGCATCATGTTTCAATTCCATTTAATTTGAAATGAGGATTTGTGAAACCCTCAGAATCATTTCTGAAAATGACCCAAATAAAAAGTGCTCCAAAAGGCTCCAAGAAAATGTTCATGTTGCTCTCTGAAAATATTGGACAGAGATAAAAATCAAACCAATATTATTAGGAGGTCATAGATATTTATTTTGGGCATTTGGAATTAATGCAGTAATTATTTGCTTTGGATATGTATTGTTATATATATATATAATATTGTCCAAAAATTATGCCAGTTATTGAGGAGCTCTGTAATAATACCACTAGCCCCTACAAATATTGGCATAATAAAATAAAATAGTTTAGTATTTTTATTAAACCAAACAAATGTCAGACAAATAGAAAAGAAACACAAATAGAAAAAGCTTACCTGGCGCTTGCCTATAGCCATCTGGCGCCTCAGCCGGCCCAGCGGTGCGGCCACTGGCCCAACTGCCAACCGTCGTCCTCCTGGCGACAACAGAAGGAACAGGGCACGCCCGGCCACTGCTGCCAGCGATCGGCCCAGCCACGTCTCCCGCCACCTCCTGCTTCTCCCTCCCGTCGCCTGGATCGCTCGGACGACGCCACGCGCCGCCCCGCACCTCTCTCTCTCCCTCTCTCTCTCTCTCTCTCGTGGCCTCCCCTCCTCTCCATCGCTCTCTCACGCGAATGGCCGAGCGCTGCCGTCGCCGCCATCCACCGCAGCCCGCAACCGAGTGCTTCACCATGCTCCTGGTGCCACTAGGGTGCCGCAAAGCCCCTCGGGTGGCCTCCTCGTGCCCCGCAGCCCGCTCCCGCTCGAAGCCATGCTCCGGCCGCCGCCGCGAGCTTCGCTCCGGCGAGCTCCGCCGCCCCCGCAGCCTCCCGTCTGATCCCCTGGATGGGGACGAGCCCGGGCTACGCCCCGGTGCCCTTAGCCGCCGCCCCCGTGGTCTGTAACGCGGACGCCGCCGCCTCCTGAGGTCGCCGCCGACAACCTCGCCGGCCTGACATGCGGGCCCTGTCGGTCAGGTGATTAGCTTAGCGCTAATCACCATTTAAGCTAACCCTGACACTGACAGCGGGCCCCTGCGCCCTAATCTTTTAATTAGATTAGTAAAACCCCCCTGTTTAACACTGTGTCACTGACGTGTGGACCCCACACGTCAGGTATGACCTGGTGAGCACCGTTGACCTGCTGATGCAGGCATGACGTCATGCTGACGCAGTTATCCATTTTCTGGATTTAAATTAAATCAGGAAATTCCGGAAAATGCTGTAAACTTCAAAAAATCATAGAAATTCAACCGTAGCTCAGATTGAAATAAGTTATATATGAAAAATTATCAGCAAAATTCAATCTATCCATCTGTACTAGTTTCACGCATGACAAACCAACCTAAACCTGCTGTATAGGTGAAAACATATATATGGCATTTATAAAGAGTTAATTTGGAGTTGCATTTGAACTCTTGGTTCAAATGAACTTCAACCAAATGAATGCTTGTTGCATTAGATCAAACAACATCACATCTTCATGCCATGTTCATGCATCATATTGTTGCATATGCTTGTGTATTGATTGCCGACACCGTTCCTTCTCGATAGGTCCTCCTCCGGAGACCGATCCAGAGTACCTATCAGAAGAGCAGTGCCCCCTGTTGATCTACCAGGCAAGCAAACCCCCTTGTCCATTCTGATACAATCCTACTCTCTCGCTCCTGCTCTCAGTTATTGCATTAGGACAACAATGATTCATCTGCTACTTTGTGCTGCGGTAGTTGAACCCATTCCTCTGCATGACCTGTCATTGCCACAGTAAATAGTTGAAACCCACTAGCATGTGTAGGAGTTGATTGAGCCATGTTGTGTTCCTACCATGCCATGCCTGCTATTGCTTAGAGTTGTGTTAGGTCTGATTCATTGGGAATGAATTGGAGTGCAGTGCTATGTTCTGATGCTGAGAATGAAGTGTGTGAACACGATTTGGTAAAGCTAGCGGTGAGAGGCCATGTAGGAGTACATGGTGGGTTGTCTCACTGGAACCGTCCTTAAGCACTGAGTTCTATGTACGTTGTCCAATGACTCGATACTACCACACATTGGGTTCTGGTAACTCGGCCCCTCTCGACTTATTAACCAACTTGGTCTCTGTCCAGGAGTTGCAACTAGTTTCTAGTGTTTGTAGGTAGTGCTATTTTTCTACCAAGTGGCACCCGACGAGTGGGCTTGGGGATGACTAGGCACACGTGGCACTGGTGTACCGAGTGGCACCCGGATGGTGGGCTTGGGAACCCTGCACACATCGTTTGGGGCCGTGAGCGACACCCCGGCCGGATCTCCATACGGATGGAACCCGAATAGGCGATAAACCTGGACTAGAGTTTTGTGTGGTTAGTCAGGTCGTGGCCGACACCCTCGCCAGGCTTCCGCTTGAAGGTTGCCGAGATACATGACGTGTAAATGGTGATAAGTGGTGAGAGCGTGTGTGAAGAAGTACACCCCTGCAGGGTTATCATGATCTATTCGAATAGCTGTGTCCTCGGTTATGGACTTCTTGGATGCTTACGTGGTACATAGACAACTTGAAGTGGATACTCTAAAATGCTCAAGACAAGTGTGAGTGCTATGGATGGCCTTCTCGTAGGGAGACGGGAATGAATCCATAGTAGTGTATTTATGTGGTGATTAGTGGACTCGTGTGCGCTTCTTCACCTCAAAGAAATTTCTCGTAGTCGTAGAACAGGATAGCCACTGAGTCAAAGCTGGCTTGCTGCAACTAAACCCCACATTACCTTCTTGATACAAATGCATGTATGATAGGATCTAATGTAAGTCTTGCTGAGTACCTTTGTACTCACGTTGCTTTATTTATGTTTTTGCAGCGGAGATTTCGGTCTTACTAGTAGTTCCGCTTGGACTTCGACGAGTAGCTTGTTACCTCAGCTACGATCTTGTACCCTTGGGAGGGTCTTGTAGATAGTCAGGCTTCTCAGCCTTTTTCTTTTGTAGTTGTCTGTACTCAGACATGTAATGCTTCCATTGCTTGTATGCTCTGAATGATGGATCATGTGACCCTGTTTGTATTTAATGCTATGTGGCTCTTCTGGGCCTTTATCTATATGAGTTTGCGTTATGTTGTGATGCCATGTTGTACAGCACATACTTGCATGTTATGCGTACGTGTAACGTGTATTGCTATGTGTAGGATCCGACAACCTAGTTGTCTATCCTTGGTAGCCTCTCTTATGGGGAAATGTAGTCTAGTGCTTCCACGGAGCCATTGTAGTTCGCTATAGCCCGGTTTACCGGAGTCCTGCTAGCCCATCACTACTGCTCCGGAACACTTAGACTGGCCGGCATGTGATTCACTTCGTTCCTGTGTCTGTCCCTTCGGGGAAATGTCACGCGGTGACATCCGGAGTCCTGTCTGGCCTGCTACAGCCCGGGTTCACTGGAGTCCTGTTAGCCAGTTACTACAGCCCGGATTCACACGCCGACCGACATGCTCGATGTTGTTTCATGTATGCCTGTCCCCGTAAGTTAGTGCCACTTTGGGTTCATGACTAGTCATGTCGGCCCGGGTTCTCTGTCATATGGATGCTAGCAACACTATCATAAACGTGAGCCAAAAGGCGCAAACGGTCCCGGGCCATGGTAAGGCGACACCCGTGGGAATACCGTGCGTGAGGCCGCAAAGTGATATGAGGTGTTACATGCTAGATCGGTGTGACAAAGAATCGGGGTCCCGACAGCTTTGGAGGTGTGTGAACATGTCCTACTGTTGAGAGCTAAGTGTGTGAACACGATTTGGTAAAGGTATTGGTGAGAGGCCATGTAGGAGTACATGGTGGGTTGTCTCATTGAAGCCGTCCTCAGGAACTGAGTTCTGTGTTTGTGATCCATGACCAGTTACTACCACGCATTGGGTACCGGTAACTCGACCCCTCTCGACTTATTAATCAACTCGATCTCTGTCCAGGAGTTGCAACTAGTTGCTGTCAGGACACCGATTCTAAGTCACACCGATCTAGCCTGTAACACCTCATATCACTTTGCGGCCTCACGCACGGTATTCCCATGGGTGTAGCCTTACCATGGCCCAGGACCATTTGCGTCTTTTGTCTCACGTATATGATAGTGTCGCTAGCATCCATATGACAGAGAACCCGGGCCGACATGACTAGTCGTGAACCCAAAGTGGCACTAACTTACGGGGACAGGCATACATGAATCAACATCGAGCATGTCGATTGACGGCGTGCGAATCCGGCTGTAATCAGGCTAACAGGACTCAAGGGAACCCGAGTCTGTAGCAGGCTAGGCAGGACTCCTGATGTCACCGCGTGACCTTTCCCCGAAGGGACAGATATAGGAACGAAGTGAATCACATGCCGGCCGATCAAGTGTTCTGAGCAAGAGTGTTGGGCTAGCAGGACTCCGTGAACCGAAATGTAGTGGACTACTATGGCTCATGGAAGCACAAGACTACATTTCCCCATAAGAGAGACTACCAAGGATAAAGAACCAGGTTGTCGGATCCCACACATACCAAGCATTTCAATCATACACACAATAAGCTCGATATGTGTAAATACAACATGGCATCAAAGCATAACTCTACCACTCAAGTATTTATTCATTAGGATCCGAAGAGCCAGATATTACAAACATGGGTCTCATGACCCAACATTCAGAACATACAAATCAAAGCACATGCGGAAGCTTAACATGTCTGAGTACAGACATCTACAAATGAAAAAGGCTGATAAGCCTGACTAACTACAAGATCCTGCCGAGGGCACACGATCGTAGTTGAGGTAACAAGCTAAACGTCGAAGTCCACGCGGAACTACTAGCGAGACAGAAGTCTCTTAGCGAGACAGAAGTCTCTCTGCAAAAACATAAATTAAGCAAACGTGAGTACAAATGTACCCAGCAAGACTTACATCAGAACTATCTACATATGCATCGGTATCAACAAAGGGGTAGTGGAGTTTAACCGCAGCAAGCCAGCTTTGACTCGATGGCTATCCTGAACTACGATTGCAAGTAACTCTTTTGAGGTGGCGCACATGAGTCCACATATTCACCATAACAATACACCACTATGGATCCACTTCCGTCTCCCTACGAGAACGCCATCCATAGCACTCACGCTTATCTTGCGCATTTTAGAGTAACCACTTTCCCTTGTCTGTGAACCGCATGTGCCACCCGTAAGTCCTTTACATGGACACGGCTATTCGAATAGATCATATTAACCCCTCAGGGTGTACTTCTTCACACACGCTCTCGCCACTTACCACCATGTACACGTCGTGTATCTCGGCAACCTTCAAGCGGAAGCCTGGCGAGGGAGTCGACCACGACCTGACTAACCATGCAAGTCTCTCGTCCAGGTTTATCGCCTATTCGGGTTCCATCCGCAAGGAGATCCAGCCGGGGTGTCGCTCACGGCCCCAAACGATGTGTACAGGGTTCCAAGCCCACCAAACGGGCGACACTTGGCATACCCGGCCACGGTGCCTAGTCTGTCGCAATCCCACCTGTACCAGGTGCCACTTGGTAGACTACTAACACAACCTACAAACACCAGAAACTAGTTGCAACTCCTGGACAGAGATTGAGTTGATTAATAAGTCGAGAGGGGTCGAGTTACCGGAACCCAATGTGTGGTAGTAACTGTTCATGGATCACAGACACATAACTCGGTTCACGAGGATGGCTGCAATGAGACAACCCACCATGTACTCCTACATGGCCTCTCACCGCTACCTTTACCAAATCGTGTTCACACACTTAGCTCTCACACAAGAGGACATGTTCACACACCTCCAATTCATCCCCGATGAATCAGACCACGACTCAACTATAAGCGATTCAGGTGCATGATAAACAAGCATGAATGAGTAGGCACATCAGGCTCAAACAACTCCTACTCATGCTAGTGGGTTTCATCTATTTATCGTGGCAATGACAGGTCATGCAGAGGATAAAGGGGTTCAACTACCGCATCAAGTAATAGATGAATCATTGTTTTCCTAATGCAGTAAAAGAGAGCAGGAGCGAGAGAGTGGGATTGCATCGGAATGAACAAGGGGGTTTTGCTTGCCTGGCACTTTTGAAGATAATATAGTTCTTCATTGGTGTCATCAATCTCGTCGTCAGAACATCGTCTACTGAGAGGGGACGGTTACCGGCAAACACAGAAGGACACAATCAATGCAATGCGACAATATGGTCATGCTATGACATGGCAATATGAATGTGTTTTGGGCTGATGCAACTACCAGCAGGTTAAATGAAGTTGGTTTGAACCCTAGGTTCAAATTCAAACTCCATATGTAAAGGTTTAAATGCCATTATAATATTTGGCCTAAATAGCAGCCCTAAGTTGTTATATCATGCATGAAAATGGTACAGATGGATAGATTGTATTTTTCTGATCATTTTTCATATATAAATTATTTCATTCTGAGCTATGGTTGATTTTATATGATTTTTAGAAGTTTGCTATATTTTCTGGAATTTCCTGAATAAGAATAAATCTAGAAAATCAATTACTGCGTCAGCGTTGCGTCATACTGACCTCAGCAGGTCAACAGACACGGTCCAGGTCAAACCTGACGCGTGGGGTCCAGTCGATCACACGATGCTCTCGAGTCACGCAGACGGTGGGGTGAGGTCAACAGTGGCGTGGCTAGGTCAACCGACTGTGGGGCCCGTGGTGTTAGTTTAAACTAAACAGAAATAAAACCCAGGTTAATTAGAGCGTGGACCCCAGGTGTCAGTGAGCTAGGGGGGTTAGTTAGGGCATCATTAGAGCTAAGCACCCAGGGATTAGGCCGGCGGCTAATCGCCGGCGAGGTCAGAGGCGACGCTGGTGCTCGGGATTGCGCAACGAGGCACGGTTCGAGCCGTGGCTGGGCGTGTTGGAGAGCCCTTGCCGGTGCGCGTCGAATGGTGGTGGTGGCCGGGCCTTGGATGGTCGGAATCGACGGCGGCGAGCACGGCTGCGGCGGCCGGAGCTCGGGTGGGTTCCGGTTCGGTGTTGCAGCTCGCAAACGAGCCAACTAACATCCTGGCCAAGCTATACGTGCGGCCACGAGCTCTTTGGACGCTGACGCGTGACCAAATGGTCACCGGGGTGACGCCGGCGTCGAGCTCGCGCGGCGGCGGGTTTCGGCCTTGACGGAAACAGCGGCTAGAGGACGCGCTGGAGTGAGGTAACAGGGGGATAGAGGGAGAGGCTCACGGCGGGGCTAGCAGAGGCGACGACAAGGTCGGGGAAGCTCTGCAGCTCCCGAATCGACGACGAGGATCCACGGCGACCGGCGGGGAAAACGGCGGTGCTGGCGGCGTCCAGGGCCTTCAGGCGCCATGTGGCTCGATGAGGAGGAAGAGGGGGATGAGGCGAAGCTTCTTGGCGCGTCGGCGATGCATGGGGTGGCCGGTGGCCGCGGCGGTGGTCGTCGGCGTCGATGAGCTGTTCCAGAAGAGAGCAGAGGTGGATGGGAGAGAGAGCTGCGTGGAGGGGAGAGGTCAAAGGGAAGCAGGGCACTGCGTGGCGTCCAAAGCGACGTCGGGGAGGCGGCGGGAAGCAGGAGGTGGCGGGACGCGTGCTCGCGTGCGGCGGCCACGCCAGCGTCTTTGTCCTCTGGCGGGAGGTAGGTGATGGCCCTGCATGGGCGATGGGCACGATCTTTGGGCGGTGAGGCGCCAGATGGGCTACAGGTAAGTTAGGTAGGTTTTCTGTCCTTTTCTTTTTATTTCAGTTTTCTATTGTATTCTGTTTTGTTTTTTATTTAGTAAAAATACTAAGCCATTTGATAAAATGATGAAAATAATTGTGGGCACTTATGAAATTATTTCCAACAGCCCTCAACCATTATCAATATTATTTGGGAAATTAAAATATTTATAGGAATTAAATGCCCAAATGCAAATACTTAATGGATTAATTCAAAAATCCAGAGTGGCCTAGAAAATGCGCACCATTTTTGGCAGAGGTTCTAAACCAATTCAAAATGATGAACTTTTCTGAAAAGCATTCTGGGTTCATTGAAAATATTTATGGTTGACCCTATTTGATTTAATCGTGGTGCTAGGGTTTATCATCCCCATTTCATATTTCTTTCAAACTTTAAACATGATGCACACAAGAAGGGCTACCCTAGTGCATACTAGAACTAGGGATGTGACAACTCACCCCTACTAAACAAGAATCTCGTCCCGAGATTCAAGTCGTGAGGTAAGAAGACAGAAGGGTCACAAGCTAACACAACCTTCACGATCCAACTGTCCTTCTCAGAAATGTTGATTCATTGCTTCATATTGATCTTGACGTCTTTGCTTTCGAGATCTTAATCCAACTCAATGAAGTCAGAAGGAAACTCTATCGGAAGGGGCCATTGAAACTCTCCATACCAGGCTAAGGCAATTCTCAAACGATCGTTTGGCGGAGTGCGAAGGAATGGCATACCCAGACTAGAATGGATGATGTGGACTACCTTGTTGAAGACAACGCAAGGGATGATTTTACTTGCACGTGCTCTCAAGAACTTGAGCATTTCCACATTCATCAAGGTTTTACCAACATCCGTGTCAAGGATCCTGGCAACACAACATACTACCATGATGAATAGTGATGGACGAGCAGATGCAAAGGAAGATAACACCTTCTCAGATTTCACCTTAGCAATGCCAAGGTCACAAAATCTGGATAATCGACCGAGAGACATTTAGCACTCCGCTTCTAATGTTCTCCTTGATGTACCAACAACCCAATACCGGTCGGTATCTGGAACATCAAGTAAAGGTCTGACTTCAGAGAACAAAGGATCCATAAGGAGCAACTTATAAAATAAGTGCATACGACATCCTTATGGAGAGGATGGTCAACTTGCTCGATTAAGATGCTACCATAATAGATCTTGACTAGGAGTGTCGGCCAACATCAACCTTGTCGGGACCTACATCATAGATCTTGGAATAGTTCCAACCATCATATCTGCCTGAGATTCAGATCTGGTCGGTAACAGGACATTTCAGACATCATGTCTGGAAAAGAAATTTTGCAACACAAATCGACAAGATGATGTTGTGAGATTCTCAAGAAATGAACTACAATAGCAAGCTCCAAAACATGAGCTGGTTCTGCTACATACATGTGAACATGATGTCCAAGACAAGCATGACCACATAGTAGTCTTATAATAAAACACTACCGAGTTCAGGTGGGGAACCATCATCGAGGATATCGAAGTCCTTGCATAAGTCTTGCTCTTAAGAAGGAACTTCTTCTCCTTGAGAAAATAAATCAGTGGCTTGGTGTGCTAGGGTGCATATGGAACGAAGATGATCAGTCTATCAACCCATTAGAATACTTCGCACGTGCATGACTGACTTGGGATGATTCCAGTGGAAGAAAAACATGCTTTCTCAAATTCACGGCGGCAACTTCCATCAAATGCACATGAATTAGAGGAAGTAACTTGTTTCATCCAAGCATATGCTTTACGAATGGGTCATGAAGATAATGCTTATAAAAGTTTCCAATACGGATCATGGAGGAGATAAAATGCTGCTGATGGGCTCAACAGCAACTCATCAGAATTTCCATATCACTGGACTTCCGCTATCATGTGAACACGGTGATAGTATTGGTCAGACCAAAAGATGTAATGGTGTATGCTCGAGGGATCAACCACGAGTAAGACAACATTACGAATATCGTTGGTTCTAGCTTGATTTGACGATAGCCCACACTCAAATCAAAGGATTGATAAGGCAATAGGTCCAACAACTGATCACAGGGACCAATCGATCAAGATATCATCTTTCTTCAACACACACTACACAAGAGTATCCCTTTGGAATGAACTAAGTTAGGAAAGCTTTTATCTTCCAACTCTCCAAGTTGTTGTTCAGCTTAACCAACTAGCTCAAGGTATTCAACACAGATTCTTGGAGAATGGGTGGTTTAGAAGAAAACCAACATGATCACGAGATCAACATAACAGTCAGGAAAAAACCTGGTAATACTTCCGAGAAGATATTCGGGAAATCACGAATCGCCGATATGTTATTAAGCTCGAGAACAATCTTGCTTTTCAGGGCAAGATGATACGATCAAGGAGCGAGGGATTGTCACAATCCTAACTCCTTGGTCGATGAGTGCACCCGGAGATATGGACTAGGTAGCACGATCAATCTTAGGATGATGATTCAATAACCAGCACGCTAAGAATGAGAGTATTGTCCATTAACTACCAAGCAACGGAGTTGCTAGGAGTATTGATTTTCGCACATCACAGTACACTACTCGTCTCTCCTTTAGCACCGCCTTCCATCCTCAATCAAGTGGTCAAGTAGAACGAGTCAATCAAATTCTGGAGGATATGCTTCGAGCTTCTGTCATCTCTTTCGGTATGAATTGGGAGAAATGCCTTCCATTCGCCGAGTTCGCTTATAACAATAGTTATCAAGCTAGCTTGGGCAAAGCTCCTTTCGAAGTTCTCTATGGACGAAAATGTCGAACGCCTCTTAACTGGTCAGAAACCGGGGAAAGACAACTCTTTGGGCCGGATATGATCCAGGAAGCAGAAGAGCAGGTTCGCGTTATTCGTGAGAAAACAGCCCAATCTCGTCAAAAGAGCCAATATGACCAAAAGCATAAGCCTATGTCTTATGAAGTTGGCGAGAAGGCTTACCTTCGGGTTACTCCTTTGAAGGGAACCCATCGATTCAGTATCAAAGGCAAATTGGCTCCTCGTTACATTGGACCTTTTCGCATTCTTGCCAAACAGGGAGAAGTTGCCTACCAATTGGAACTACCTCCGCATCTTTCCAGAGTTCATGATGTCTTCCATGTTTCTCAACTCAGGCGTTGCTTCTCGGATCCTATTCGTGGAGTGGACCACGAAACGCTTGATCTCCAAGATAATCTCGCATATCGAGAATATCCCGTTCGTATCCTTGATCAAGCCGAGCGTACCACTCGGCCTTGAGAATATCAAGTTTCTCAAGGTTCAATGGTCAAACCATTCCGAGCAAGAAGCTACTTGGGAAAGGGAGGATGCGCCTTGACTTGAGTACCCCACCTTCTTTCCGACGGATCCAAAATCTCGGGACGAGATTCTTTTGAGTGGGGGTGAGTTGTCACATCCTAGCTAGTCCATGCATTAGAGTGTTGCATCATGTCTACTTTTCATCAGAAACTTGAATTGGGGAAGACAGAACCCCCAGAACCCCTCTGAATTCAACTAAGGTTTACTAAAAATATTTTCAATGAACCTGAATTGCCCTTCTAAAAAGTTCACCCTCTTTGTCTTGGGTTAGAACCTCTAACAAAATTGGTGCACAATTTTCTAGGTTAACAGAAGGTCTTTGAATTAAATCATATGTAAATTGCATTTGGGCATTTAAATGCTAGTAAATATTTTGAATGCTCAAATAATTCTGAAAATAAGTGTGGGCTGTTGGAGATTTTCTAAACAGAGCCTCTGATTATTTTCAGGATTTTTAGAAGTGCCTAACTATTTTTAATAAGTCCACAAACTTATAGGAAATAGAAAAAGAAAACCCAAGCAAGCAGAGGCTTACGTGGCGCCCATCTGGCAAGCCCACCTGCCGGCCCAGCCCAGCCACCGCTCCAGCGAGCTGCTTGGCTTGGCCAGGCAGGCAGCCAGGTGCTCGGCAGGCACCAGTAGCGCCACGCAGCTGCCCGCCGCCCTGCCTCCTCCTCTCACCGTTCTGCCGCCCTGGGTCGGTCACCCACTCCTCCCCCGAGCTCGCAGACACGCCCCTTCCTCCCCAGCTCCTCTCCCTCGCTCGCCCGCACCATGGCCCGGCACTGCGCCAGCGCCACCCGTGATAACCGCGCTCTCCGTCGTCCCCTGCTGCGCCACCATGTCCAAGCTTACGCGCCCTCCTCTCCTTCGAGCAAGCCGAGCCCCGAGCGCTCGCTTGCCTCGGAGCCTCTGCACCGACCTCGCCCGACTCCGCCACCGCTGGAGATCCCTTTTGCCGTCGCCGCCGCACCAGCTCGTCCCCGACCGCGTCGACTGCACCGTCGTGACCGCTGTGAGCTCAGCTACCTCCTCCCCTTCCTGTTCTTTCTCTCGAGCCCTGCATCGACTGCATGAAGCTTCACCGCACGCGCCACCGCCGCGCTCGTCGCCGACGTGTCTCCGGCCAACCACCGGCCACACCACCGTGTCTAACACACTCACCGCATCGTGAGGAGTCCAACGCACCTCACCACATGCCTCGCCGTGCCCTGTAGCCTCGGGTCCATCTTCACCCGACTCCGGCGACCGCCAAGGTTGTCGTCGGCGACGTTTCCGGCCAGCCCGAGCTCAACCACTGCCACCAAACGCTGCGGCTTGTTCCCAGCTACACGTAGATGCCCTCCGCCACTTATTTGGTCGCCGGAACGCACAAATGCACTCTCACTGCCGCATCTGGCCTCGCCGGCGGCTAAACGCCGGCGTGTTTGACCTTTGACTTTGACTAGGGTGGGCCTAGGTTGACTCCCCTGAGTCTATGACAAGTGGGGCCCCCTCTGCTAATTAACTCAGATTAGTTTTAACTAAAATTAGTTAGTTTAATTAACTGCTGACACACGGGACCCACTGGTCAGGTTGACCTGGACGTCCCCTTTGACCACTGACGTCACCCTGACGCACTGCTGACGCAATAACTAATTTCTGGATTTATTTTTATATAGAAAATTCCAGAAATTGTTGCAAACTTCAAAAATTCATAGAAATTAATCTGTAACTCCGAATGCAAAGATTTATATATGAATTTTGATCAGAAAAATTCAATCTATCCATTGGTAAAGGTTTCATGCATGACAGAACAAGTTAACCTTGCTGTTTAAGAAGAATAAGATAATGCACTAATATGGCTATGTTAAATGAACTAACATCTGAATCTTTGATTCAAATGAGTTCATTCCTTTTTGTTCTAGCTTGCATTAGGACAAGACACATTCATATTGCCATGTCATAACATGCATCATATTGTTGCATATCGTCATGTGTTGATTATGTACGGTGTGTCTTCCGTGGTAGGTTCTGTCTCCGAGGATAACCCCGAATATCGGTCTGAAGGGCAGTAACCTACTACCACTACATCACGCAAGCAACCCATTGATCATTCCGATACAAACCCATGATCTCGCTTCTGCTCTTGTTTACTGCATTAAGACAACGCGATTCAAACTGCTGTGTGTTGCGGTAGTTGAACCCTCTTCCTTTGCATGTCTTGTCATTGCCACAGTAACTAGATGAAACCCACTAGTATGTGTAGGAGTTGATTGAGCCATATTTGTGTTCCTACCATGCTATGCTTGCTATGCTTAGAGTTGTGTCAGGTCTGGCTCATCGGGATGATGAACTAGAGTGAAAGGTTGTGTCGGTAACGAGAGTGAAGTGTTGAACATGATTTGGTAAAGGTATCGATGAGAGGCCATGTAGGAGTACATGGTGGGTTGTTTCATTGAAGCCGTCCTTAAGAACTGATATCTGTGTGTGATTTTTAAGATTCAGCTACTACCACGCATTGGGCTCGAAACCAATGGACCCTCTCGACTTATTAACCACTCTTGTCCTCTGTCCGGGAGTTGCGAAGTAGTTTATGGTGTTTGTAGTATGCTGGGGGCCGCACGCAGCGCTGACCTTAGGGGTGGGTTGTGTTGTGGTAGGCACGTGGCACGGTGTACCGATTCGCCCGTTTGGTGTCTCGGGAACCCTGCACACATCGTTCGGGGCCGTTAGTGGAAACCTCGGCCGGACTCCCTGCGGATGGAACCCGAATAGGCGATAAACCTGGACTAGGGACTCGTGTGTTTAGTCGGTCGTGGCCGACACCCTCGCTGGGCTTTAAGCAGAAGGTTGCCGAGTACCGTCATGTAACGGCGATAAGTGGTGAGGCGTGTGTGAAGAAGTACACCCCTGCAGGGTATAAAACTATTCAATTGCCGCGTCTGTGGTAAAGGACTACTTGGTCACTGTGCCGTTCATAGACAAGTAAATGGATACTACTAAAAGCCTCAAGATAAGTCACGAGTACATGGATGGCCCTCTCGTAGGTTGACGAGAGAGGATCCACGGTGGAGTATTGTGTTGGTGATTAGTGGACTCGTGTGCGACACATGCTTTTCAAGTGGTGTCACGTAGGATAGCTTAGCCAAGAGTCAAAGCTGGCTTGTTGCAATAACTCCACTACCTTCTTGAGAATGTGCATGTTTAGTAGGATTACATTTGTAAGACTTCTTTGAGTACCTCCGTACTCATGTTGCTTTAATTAATGTTTTCAGACGACAACACCGCCCCCTCCGATGGGTTCTATGTAGACCTTGACGTCGATGAGTGACTATTCACCTAGGTGGTGGTCCAAGACTTGTGAAGGGACGATGTAGATAGAAGGGCTTCGTCAAGCCTTCTTTCTTTTTAGTGTCTGTACTCAGACTAGTTTGCTTCCGCATGTGCTTGTATGTTTGTATGACTTGAGTGTCGGGTCATGTGACCCGTATCTGTATGAACATGTTATGTATGGCTCCACGGAGCCTTTTAAATAAAGAACTTTGAGTTGTAGAGTTTTGTTGTGATGCCATGTTGTATGTACTCATATCGGACATATTGTGTGTATGATTGAAATGCTTGGTATGAGTGGGATCCGACAATCTAGTTGTTTATCCTTTGCAGCCTCTCATATGGGGAAATGTATTCTAGTTCTTCACGGCGATAGTTGTCCGCTTCTGACCGGTTCACCGGAGTCCTGCTAGCCACTCTTTGCTCTGGACACTTGGTAGCGACATGTGTTTCACGCCGTTCTTGTATACTGTCCCTTGAAATGTCACCTTGGTGACATCTGAGTCTGCCTAGCCTGCTCTGAGCCGGGTTGCGAGTCCTATTAGCCCAGTTCTACAACCCGGATTCATACGTTGATGACCGACATGCTTGATGTGATTCATGTATGCCTGTCCCCATGGGTTAGTCCTGCTTTGGGTTCACGACTAGCCATGTCGGCCCGGGTTCTCTATCATGTGGATGCTAGCGACACTATCATATACGTGAGCCAAAAGGCACAAACGGTCCCGGGCATGGTAAGGCGACACCCGTGGGAATACCGTGCATGAGGCCTCAAAGTGATATGAGGTGTTACCGGCTAGTTCGATGTGACTTGGAATCGGGGTCCTGACAGCGTTGATACCAAAGCCGTCAGACCCGATTCCAAGTCACATCGATCTAGCTGGTAACACCTCATATCACTTTGCGGCCTCACGACGTATTCCCACGGTGTCGCCTTACCACGGCCCGGACCGCTTTCTTTGTCTCACATATATGATAGTGTCGCTAGCATCCATATGACAGAGAACCCGGCTGATATGGCTAGTCGTGAACCCAAAGCGCCACTAACCCATGGGGACAGTATACATGAATCAACTTCGAGCATGTCGGTCAAGCGTGTGAATCCGGGTAGCACTGGCTAACAGGACTCGAACCCGGCCGTAGCAGTTAGGCAGATTCGGATGTCATCAAGGTGACATTTCCAAGGCGATGCATACAGAACGGCGAAACACATGCCGCCACCAAGTGTTCCGAGTAGTAGTGCTGGAAGGGACTCCGTGAACCGGGTAGCGGACTACTATGGCTCAAGGAAGCACTAGACTACATTTCCCCATAAGAGAGGCTGCCAAGGATAAACAACTAGATTGTCGGATCCCACACATACCACGACATAAACATACACACAATATGCTCGATATGTGTAAATACAACATGGCATCACAAGATAACTCTACGACTCAAGTATTTATTCATTAGGCTCCGAGGAGCGAGATATTACAAACATGGGTCTCATGACCCAACATTCAGAGCATACAAATCAAAGCACATGCGGAAGCTTAACATGTCTGAGTACAGACATCTACAAATGAAAAAGGCTGAGAAGCCTGACTATCTACAAGATCCTGCCGAGGGCACAAGATCGTAGCTGAGGTATCAAGCTAAATGTCGAAGTCCACGCGAAACTATTAGCGAGACTGAAGTCTCTCTGCAAAACATAAATTAAGCAAACGTGAGTACAAATGTACCCAGCAAGACTTACATCAGAACTAACTACATATGCATCGGTATCAACAAAGGAGGTGGTGGAGTTTGACTGCAGCAAGCCAGCTTTGACTCGGTGGCTATCCTGAACTACGACTGCAAGTAACTCATTGAGGTGGTGCACACGAGTCCACATATTCACCATATCAATACACCACTATGGATCTGCTCCCGTCTCCCTACGAGAAGGCCATCCATAGCACTCACGCTTATCTTTCGCATTTTAGAGTATCCACTTTCACTTGTCTATGAACTGTTATAGGTAACCCAGAAGTCCTTTACCACGGACACGGCTATTCGAATAGATGATGATAACCCTGCAGGGGTGTACTTCTTCACACACGCTCTCACCACTTATCACCATTTACACGACATGTACTCGGCAACCTTCAAGCGAAAGCCCAGCGAGGGTGTCGGCCACGACCTACCTAAACACTCAAGTCTCTAGTCCAGGTTATTGCCTATTCAGGTTCCATCCGCAGGGAGTCCGGCCGAGGTTTCCACATACGGCCCTGAACGATGTGTATAGGGTTCCGCGACACCAAACGGGCGCCCGGCATACCCGGCCATGTGCCTACCGCATCACAGCCCACCCCTCGGGTCAAGATCGCCCACAGCCTCCAAAGATACTACAAACACCAGAAACGACTTGCAACTCCTGGACAGAGGACAAGGGTGGTTAAGAAGTCGAGATGGGCAATTAAGCATTCCAATGCGTGGTAGTAACAGGTCATGGATCACAAACACGTAACTGGGCCTCGAGGGCGGCTTCAATGAGACAACCCACCATGTACTCCTACATGGCCTCTCACCGATACCTTTACCAAATCGTGTTCACACATTTAGCTCTCAACAGTAGGACATGTTCACACACCTCCGATTCATCCCGATGAATCAGACCTGACTCAACTCTAAGCGATGGCGAGGCATGACAAACAAGCATGAATGAGTAGGCACATCAGGGCTCAAACAAGTCCTACTCATGCTAGTGGGTTTCATCTATTTACTGTGGCAATGACAGGTCATGCAGAGGATAAAGGGGTTCAGCTACCGCAGCAAACAACATATGAATCGTTGTTGTCCTAATGCCGTAAAAGAGAGAAGGAGCGAGAGAGTGGGATTGTATCGGAATGAACAAGGGGGTTTTGCTTGCCTGGCACTTCTGAAGATAATATAGTTCTTCATTGGTGCCATCGATCTCATCGTCGGAACATCGTCTACTGAGATGGGACGGTTATCGGCAAACATAGAAGGACACAATCAATGTAGTGCGACAATATGATGCATGCTATGACATGGCAATATGATGTGTGATAGGTCTAATGCAACTTGGGACAGAAAGGTTTGAGTCCATTTGAACCAAGGATTCAAATGATCACCTAAACAACAAGGTTAAAGTGTTCTGACATGCATAAAACTAGTACAGATGGAAACATTGGATTTTTCTAATCATTTTTCATATATAAATCTTTGTATTTGGAGTTACAGATTAATTTCTATGAATTTTGAAGTTTGAACTATTTTCTGGAATTTCCTGTATAAGAATAATTCCAGATGGTGGATTAATCGTCGACATTGCGTCAGGGTGACGTCAGTGGTCAAAGGGGACGTCCAGGTCAACCTGACAAGTGGGTCCCGTGTGTCAGCAGTTATCTGAACTAACTAATATTAGTTAGCGCTAACCCTAGGTTAAATAGCAGAGCGGGCCCCACTTGTCATAGGCTCAGGGGGAGTCAACCTGGGCCCGCCCAGTCAAAGTCAACGGGTCAAACCCGCCGGCGACTCGACGCCGGCGAGGCCCGAGACGGCGGCGCGGCTCGGAAAACGCCCACAGGGCACGGACGAGGCCGTTCTTGGGCTCGTTGGAGAGCTCTTGCAGACGCACGTCGAGTGGTGGTGGCGGCCGGGCCTATGGTGGCCGGAGCCGACGACGGCGAGCTCCAGGGCGGCGGTCGGAGTTCAGGTTAGCACGGGGCAGCGTTAGGGAGCATGACAGGGGGTGCGGAGGGGTGCTATTGCCTCCTGGGGGTGCACTGAGCACGATTGCATGCTTGGTTTAAATGGAGGTGAACCAAAACTACGACGGCGACAAGTCCGGCGCCGGTGAGGTCTCAGTCTCGACGGAAACAAAGGCTACGATGAGCTAATGGACATGGGAGAAGGGGCAATCGGTAGAGGGGCTCACGGCGAGTGCAGAGGTGGCCTCGGTGTGCTCGGGGAAGCAGTGGAGCGAGCGGGGCGGCGAGAGGGATCTTCGGCGGTCCGAGGTTGAAGACGGCGACAGGGCGGTGTTGCGGTGCGTCCCAGCTTGCTTGACTTGGCGGAGAGGTCGGGGACGATGTGGCGGAGCTCTTGGACATGTCGGGGAAGCGAGGGGGAGGCGGTGGACACGACAACGATGAGCGGCGGTGACGGCTCCGCTCGGCTTTGGGAGAGGGAGCGAGAGAGAGAGCAAGGCAGGGAGAGAGGGGAGCGTTCGAGGGGGTCCAGGGGGTCTAGGTGGCAACGCCAGAGGCGTCCAGGCCGTCGAGGAGGCAGGTGAGCAGGGTGGAGGTGGCGCCAGCGTCTTGCCGTGCAGCTTCTCCTGCATCTTGGCAAGAGGTAGAAGACGAGGCTGCCCACAGTGGGCTGGGCACGCGCCAGTGTCTTGTGGTTGGGCTTTATGCGCCCGAGGCAGGAGTAAGTGGCTCAGGTACTCTCCTCTCTTTCTAAAATGTTTCTGTTTTCTATTTCCTTCTCTGTTATTTGTTTTGATTTAGTTTTAAGCACTAAACCATTTTGCTTGCTTCTGATAATTTTGTAGGGGCTAAAAGGATTATTCCAAAGCCCCTCACAATTTCTCAGAATTATTGGACACATATTCGATATATAGTAAATATAAATCCAATGCAAATAGTTATTGCATCAGCTTCAGATGCCAAAATAAATATTTATGAGCTCCTAAAAATATTGGTTTGAATTTTACTTACATCCAATATTTTTATAGAGAAACATGAACATTTTCTTGGACCTATTTGAAGCAATTTTATCTTGGTCATTTTCAGAAAAGAAATCTGAGGATATCACATGTCCCCATTTCAAATTCATTGAAATTTAAACATGATGCATCACTCTAATGCAAGCACTAAGCATTACCAGAACTGGGGATGTGACAACTCGCCCCCACTAAACAAGAATCTCGTCCCGAGATTCAAGACGTGAGGTAAGAAGACAGAGGGGACATAAAGCTATCACAATCTTCAAGATCCAATTGCTCTTCTAAAAAATGTTGATTCATTGCATCATTTTGAACTTGACATCTTGCTTTGAGAACTCCATTCAACATGACCACGAGAAGAAATGAAAACACTAGAGGAATCCATCCTCTCGAGGATCCAGCAACTGACGATAAACTCACGGAATGAGGCACAGAACACCTCTTGTGCTGAGATGATCAAACACACTTCGGGAGGGATGGAAGAACAGATGACGGGGGTTCAATTTGGTAGGCAACAATTCCACGCTTGAGGAGATGGTGAATGGTTTCAAGATAGCAATGAAATAACTGCCATGATTTCATAAGGGGCACCTTAGAGAAGGTGACTCGTAGAATTATTCCCTTAAGTGGCAAAAGAATTAATTTTGATACAGAGATCATTGAAACCCTTTATGCCAGCCTAAGGCAATCACAAACGATCGTTCGAAGGAGTTGGAAGGAACGGCATACTCAGATTGGAAAGAAACTATGGTTATAGAACAACTCGGCAAATGGAAGGCACATTCCAGTTGGTACCAAGGATATAACCTAGTGATTGGGCGTGCTTTCAAGAACTTGAGCATTTCCATATTCATCAAGGTTTTACCAACATCCGTGCGAGGATCACGGCAACACATCATACTACCATGATGAGCGGTGATGGAGGATGCAGGTGCAAAGGGGGACATCACTTTCTCGGATTTTTCCTTAGCAATGCCAAAGAAGCAAATCTAGATGATCGACCGAGAGACATTTAGCACTCCGCTTCTAATGTTCTCCTTGATGTGCTAGCTACCACAGTCATGCTTAAAAAGTATCAACATGGCCATCAGGTAAAGGTCGGACTTCGGGAGCACAAAATCCATAAGGAACAACTTCTAGATTAAGTCAGGCGAAATCCTCATGGGAAGTGACCAAACGGCTTAAATAAGATACTACACTAATAGTGCTTCCAGCTAGGTGCGTCCACTTCACTGTAACTTATATCATAGTGCTTGGGAGAAGTTCCAACCATCATATCGGCCTGAGATTCAGATCTGGTTGGTAACAGGGTAATTCAGACAACGTGGCTGGAAAAGAAAGATTGCAACACAAACGGACGAGATGACGTTGCGAGATTCTCAGGGAGTGAACTACGATAGCAAGCTCCAAAACATGAGCTGGTTCTGCTACAACATGTGAACACGTTGTCCCGGACAAGCATGACCACATAGTAGTCTTATAACAAAACACTATCGAGTTCTGGAGGGAATCATTAGCGAGGGTAGCGAAGTCCTAGCATAAGTCATGATTCTTAAGAAGGAACTTCTTCACCTTGAACAAATCAATCAGTGGTTTGGTGTGCTAGGAACACATATGGAGTGGAGGTAATTAATCTACCAAACCATAGAATACTTCGCACGTATGCATGACTGACTTGGGATGATTCCAAAGGAAACAAAACAAACCTTTCTCAAATTCGTGGCGGCAACTTACACCTAATGCACGTGAACTTGGAGAAAGTTACTTCTTTCATCCAAGCATAAGCTTCATGAACGGAACACAAAGGCATTGCTTACAAAGTTTCCAACACTAGGTTGATGTTCAACATGAATCATGGGGGAGACAAAATGCTGGCGATGGGCTCAAGCGGCAACTCGCCGGAATTTCCATATCACTGGACTTCCACCATCATGTGAACACGGTGATAGTATTGGTCAGACCAAAAGATGTAATGGTGTATGCTCGAAGGATCAACCACGAGTAAAACAACATTACGAACATCGTTGGTTCTGATTTGACTTGACGATAGCCCATATTCAAGTCAAAGTTTGTCAGGGCCCCGATTCCAAGTCACATCGATCTAGCCGGTAAAACCTCATATCACTTTGCGGCCTCACGCACGGTATTCCCACGGGTGTCGCCTTACCACGGCAAGGAACCGTTTGCCCCTTTTGTCTCACATATATGATAGTGTCGCTAGCATCCATATGACAGAGAACCCGGGCCGACATGGCTGGTCGTGAACCCAAAGCGTCACTAACCCATGGGGACAGGCATACATGAATCAACTTCGAGCATGTCGGTCAGAAACGTGTGAATCCGGGCTGTAGCACTGGGCTAACAGGACTCCGGGAACCCGGGCTGTAGCAGGCTAGGCAGGACTCCGGATGTCACCGCGTGACATTTCCCCGAAAGGGACGGAACCACGAGAGCAGTGAAACATATACCCGGCCAGTCAAGTGTTCCGGAGCGATGAGTCTTTGGGCTAAGCGGGACTACGTGAACCGGGCTGTAGCGGACTACTATGGCTCAAGGAAGCACTAGACTACATTTCCCCATAAGAGAGGCTGCCAAGGATAAACAACTAGATTGTCGGATCCCACACATACCAAGCATTACAAACATACACACAATATGCTCGATATGTGTAAATACAACATGGCATCACAACATAACTCTACGACTCAAGTATTTATTTATTAGGCTCCGAGGAGCGAGATATTACAAACATGGGTCTCATGACCCAACATTCAGAGAATACAAGTCAAAGCACATGCGGAAGCTTAACATGTCTGAGTACATACATCTACAAAAGAAAAAGGCTTAGAAGCCTGACTATCTACCAGATACTGCCGAGGGCACAAGATCGTAGCTGAGGTATCAAGCTAAACGTCGAAGTCCACACGGAACTACTAGCGAGACTGACGTCTCTGCAAAACATAAAATAAGCAAACGTGAGTACAAATGTACCCAGCAAGACTTACATCAGAACTAACTACATATGCATAGGTATCAACAAAGGGGGTGGTGGAGTTTAACTGCAGCAAGCCAGCTTAAACTCCGTGGCTATCCTGAACTACGACTGCAAGTAACTCTTTTGAGGTGGCGCACACGAGTCCACATATTCACCATATCAATACACCACTATGGATCCGCTTCCTCTCCCTACGAGAAGGCCATCCATAGCACTCACGCTTATCTTGCGCATTTTAGAGTATCCACTTTCACTTGTCTATGAACTGTTATAGGCAACCCAGAAGTCCTTTACCGCGGACACGGCTATTCGAATAGATGATGATAACCCTGCAGGGGTGTACTTCTTCAGACACGCTCTCACCACTTATCGCCATTTACACGACATGTACTCGGCAACCTTCATGCGGAAGCCCAGCGAGGGTGTCGGCCACGACCTACCTAAACACTCAAGTCTCTAGTCCAGGTTATTGCCTATTCAGGTTCCATCCGCAGGAGTCGGCCGAGGTTTCCATATACGGCCCCGAACGATGTGTACAGGGTTCCGCGACACCAAACAGGCGCCCGGCATACCCGCCCACGTGCCTACCGCATCACAGCCCACCCCTCGGGTCAGCACTGCCCACGGCCTCCAGCATACTACAAACACCAGAAACTACTTGCAACTCCTGGACAGAGGACAAGGGTGGTTAAGAAGTCGAGAGGGGCACTTAAGCATTCCAATGCGTGGTAGTAACTAGTCATGGATCACAAACACAGAACTCAGTTCCTGAGGACGACTTCAATGAGACAACCCACCATGTACTCCTACATGGCCTCTCACCGATACCTTTACCAAATCGTGTTCACACACTTAGCTCTCAATAGTAGGACATGTTCACACACCTCCGATTCATCCCCGATGAATCAGACCTGGCTCAACTCTAAGCAGTAGCAGGCATGACAAACAAGCATGAATGAGTAGGCACATCAGGGCTCAAACAACTCCTACTCATGCTAGTGGGTTTCATCTATTTACTGTGGCAATGATAGGTCATGCAGAGGATAAAGGGGTTCAGCTACTGCAACAAGTAACAGATGAATCGTTGTTGTCCTAATGCAGTAAAAGAGAGCAGGAGCGAGAGAGTAGGATTGTATCGGAATGAACAAGGGGGGTTTGCTTGCCTGGCTCTTCCGAAGATAATATAGCTCTTCATCAGTGTCATCGGTCTCATCGTCGAAACCACGTCTATCGAGAGGGGACAAATACCGGAAACAGAGAAAAAACACAATCAATGCAATGCACGATATGATGCATGATCAGTACATGGTAAAATGAGTGTGTTGGGCTAATGCAACTACAACCAGATGGGTTTGAGCTATTTTGAACCAAAGATTCAAAGTTCAAACACATTTGTGATCTTAAATAGTGCTTTATCATGTTTTGCACTAAACAACAAGTTAACTTGTTTAAATATGCATGAAACTAGTACAGATGGATAGATTGGATTTTTCTGATCATTTTTCATATATAAATTATTTAATTTGGAGTTACAGTTGAATTCCTCTGAATTTTAGAAGTTTTGGCTATTTTCTGGAATTTCGTGTAAAAGAATAAATCCAGAAAAGGAGTTCTCTTTAACGTCGACACTATGTCATTGTGGACGCCAGCGGTCAATGAGCATGGTCCAGTCAACCACGACCGGTGGGTCCCTTTGTCAAGAGTTAGTTAACTAACTAAATTTAGTTAGCGTTAAACTAATACTAACCTAGTTTAGTTAGTGGCCTGGGGCCCACGCGTCAGTGACCCAGGGGGTCAAACTGGGCCCACCCGGTCAATGGTCAGTGGGGTCAAACCCACCGGCGACTCGACAACCGGCGAGGCCCGAGACGGTGGCGCGGCTCAGAAAACGCCCACAGGGCATGGGCGAGGCTGTTCTTGGGCTCGTTGGAGAGCTCTTGCAGGCGCGCGTCTAGTGGTGGTGGAGTCCGGGCCTATGGTGGCCAGAGCCGACGACGGCGAGCTCCAAGGCGGCGGCCGGAGTTCGGGCGAGATGCGAGTGAGAGCTAGGGGGCACGGGAAATCGAGCTGGGGTGTGCTGCGGGCTCGTGGGAGGAAACCTTGGCCTTGATGGTGTGCTCGAGTGTGAGCTCCGGCAGCCGTAGCCATGGCGGGCGACATGGCCGGCGGCGAAGAGCTCTCAGGCTCGTTACGAACGGCGGCTAGAGAGGGAGGTTGAGTACGGGGAGAGGGGGAAACGATGGCGGAACTCACAGCAGGGTCGTAGAGGTGGTCGGCGAGCTCGAGGGAGGCCGGACGGCGTCGAATCGTCGGCGGTTGTCATCGGATCCCGCGGAAGAAGACGAGGGCGAGGACGACGGCACGAGGCTCCCAGCGTCATGTGGCTTGGCGATGAGGAAGAGGGCGTCGCGGCGGAGCCATCGGACGGTACATAGAGCGTAGGGTGGACGATGGCCACGGTGATCGTCGTCGGTGGCGACGGCCACGTTCGAGTGTGCATGAGAGAGCGTGACAGAGGAGGGGGAGGAGCACGAGGAGAGTGAGAGAGAGACTAGGGAGGTGCGTGGCGACGCGAGGGAGGTACAGGCAGGCAAGGAGAGAGGAGGTGGCCGCAGCGCGTGTGCGCGCGCGCGGAACACACGCCCTCCTGCCTACTGGCAGGAGGTTGAAGACGATGCGCCGTGGTGGCTAGCTACGATCTTTGGGCCATTTGGGCTGGACAGGAAAGGTTTCCTTTCCTGTTCTTTTCTAATTCTGTTATGTTTTCTATTTTGCAGGTTTGTTTTGAGTTTGGTTTTGAAAACAATTCAATTTTGTTGCTTCTGAAAATTATTTTTGGAAGCTAAAAGAATTAACCAAAGCTCCACAAAATATTTCAGAATTATTGGACCTATATTTATTAAATAGTAGATATAGATCCAATTCAAATAGCTATTAATTTAATTCAAAGGCCCAAAATAAATGTTTCTGAGACACCAAAAATATTGGTTTGGATTTTACCTCTTGCCAATATTTCCAGAGGATAACAGGAACATTTTCTTGGACTCATTTGATGAAATTTAAATGTTGGTTATTTTTAGAGGTTTCCGAGGCTTTTGAAAATTCCTCAGTTCAAGTTTCATTTGAATTTAAACATGATGCTCACATGGAAGCTAGCATAGGTCAGACCAGAATTAGGGATGTGACAACTCACCCCCACTAAACAAGAATCTCGTCCCGAGATTCAAGTCGTGAGGTAAGAAGACAGAGGGAGCACAAGCTAACACGGTCTTCACGGTCCAGGTTGCACTTCATAAGAACGTTGACACGATCACCATCTTTGTCTTGATATCTTGCTCTGAGAACTCCAACTAACATGACAATGAGAAGAAAGGGAAAACTCCAGAAGGATCGATCTTCTCGAATATCGAACAACTCAGGATCACTCATCGAGTGAGACATTGAAACATCTCTCGAGCTGAGACACGAAACACATCGAGAGGGATGGAAGAACAAGCGACGGGGTTTGATATGGTGGGCAACAATTCCACGCTTAGAAAGATGGTGGACGGTGTCAAGGTGGCGAGGAAATAATTGCCATGATCCCATAACGGGTGCCCCGTTATGGAATCATGGCAGTTATTTCATCGCTATCTTAAAACCATTCACCATCTCCTCAAGCGTGGAATTGTTGCCTACAAAATTGAACCCCTGTCATCTGTTCTTCCATCCCTCCGGAAGTGTGTTTGATCATCTCAGCTCAAGAGGTGTTCTGTGCCTCATTCCGTGAGTTTATTGTCAGTTGCTCGATCCTCAAGAGGATGGATTCCTCTAGAGTTTTCATTTCTTCTCGTGGTCATGTTGAATGGAGTTCTCAAAGCAAGATGTCAAGATCAAAATGATGCAATGAATCAACATTTTTGAGAAGAGCAATTTGATCTTGAAGATTGTGATAGCTTTGTGTCCCCTCTGTCTTCTTACCTCACGTCTTGAATCTTGGGACGAGATTCTTGTTTAGTGGGGGCGAGTTGTCACATCCCCAGTTCTGGTAATGCTTAGTGCTTGCATTAGAGTGATGCATCATGTTTAAATTTCAATGAATTTGAAATGGGGACATGTGAAAGCCTCAGAAATCATTTCTGAAAATGACCAAGATAAAAATTGCTTCAAATAGGTCCAAGAAAATGTTCATGTTTCTCTATGAAAATATTGGACAGAAGTAAAATTCAAACCAATATTTTTAGGAGCTCATAAATATTTATTTTGGCATCTGAAGCTAATGCAATAACTATTTGCATTGGATTTATACTTACTATATATCGAATATGTGTCCAATAATTCTGAGAAATTGTGAGGCGCTTTGGAATAATCCTTTTAGCCCCTACAAAATTATCAGAAGCAAGAAAAATGGTTTAGTGCTTAAAACTAAATCAAAACAAATAACAGAGAAGGAAATAGAAAACAGAAACATTTAGAAGGAGAGGAGAGTACAGAGCCACTTACGGCTTTGGCCTGTTATTCTGACCAGTGCCAAAGACACTGGCGGCCTAGCCCACGAGGCAGCCTCGTCTTCTACCTCTTGCCGATGGCGAGAGGAGAAAGGCTGAACAGCGCACGCGTGCCACCTCCACCCTGCTCACCTGCCTCCTCGATGGCCTGGATGCCTCTGGCGTTGCCACGCAGACCCCCTGGACCCCCCTCGACCGCTCCCCTCTCTCCCTGCCTTGCTCTCTCTACCAAAGCCGAGCGGAGCCGTCGCCGCCGCTCGTCGTTGTCGTGTCCATCGCCTCCTCCTCGCTTCCCCGACCAGTCCAGGTGCTCCACCACATCGTCCTCGACCTATCCGCCAAGTCAAGCAAGCCGGGACGCACCGCAGCATCGCCCTGTCGCCGTCTTCAACCTCGGACCGCCGGAGATCCCTCTCGCCGCCCCGCTCGCTCCAGTGCTTCCCCGAGCACACCGAGGCCACCTCTGCACTCGCCGTGAGCCCCTCTACCGATTCCCCCTTCTCCCATGTCCATTAGCTCATCGTAGCCTTCATTTCCGTCAAGACAGAGACCTCACCAACGCCGGACTTGTCGCCGTCGTCGTTTTGGTTCGCCTCCGTTTAGACCAAGCATGCAACCGTGCTCAGTGCACCCCCATGAGGCCATATCACCCCTCTGCACCCCCTGTCATGCTCCCTAACGTTGCCCCCGTGCTAACCCGAACTCCGGCCGCCGCCCTGGAGCTCGCCGTCGTCGGCTCCGACCACCATAGGCCCGCCCGCCACCACCACTCGACGTGCGTCTGCAAGAAACTCTCCAACGAGCCCAAGAACGGCCTCGTCAGGTGCCACGTGGGCGTTTTAAAACCACGCCACCGTCTCGGGCCTCGCCGGCGTCGAGTCGCCGGCGGGGTTGACCCGGTGACATTGTCTGGGCGGGCCCAGGTTGACTCCCCCTGAGCCGATGACAAGTAGGGCCCGCGCTGCGAAATAACCGAGGGTTAGCGCTAACTAATATTAGTTAGTTAAGATAATCACGACACGCTGGGACCCACTGGTCAGGTTGACCTAGACGTCCCCTTTGACCACTGACGTCACCCTGATGCAATGCTGACGCATTAATCCAATTACTGGAATTATTCTTATACAGGAAATTCCAGAAAAATAGTTCAAACTTCAAAAATTTATAGAAATTAATTTGTAACTCCAGATGCAATAATTTATATATGAAAAATGATCAGAAAAATCCAATCTTTCCATCTGTACTAGATTCATGCATGTCAGTACACTTTAACCTTGTTGTTTAGGTGAAACAAGCTAATGCACTTATATCATTTATTATTTTGGGTGATCATTTGAATCCTTGGTTCAAATGGACTCAAACCTTTCTGTCCCAAGTTGCATTAGACCTATCACACATCATATTGCCATGTCATAGCATGCATCATATTGTCGCATTGCATTGATTGTGTCATACATGTTTGCGATAACGGTCCCCTCTCGATGAAGCGATGTTACGGCGGCGAGATCTATGACACCAATGAAGAACTATATTATCTTCAGAAGTGACAGGCAAGAAAAACCCCCTTCTTCATTCCGATACAATCCAACTCTCTCGCTCCTGCTGTCTTTTACTTCATTAGGACAACAATGATTCATCTGTTGTTTGCTGCGGTAGCTGAACCCCTTTATCCTCTGCATGACCCGTCATTGCCACAGTAAATAGATGAAACCCACTAGCATGATTAGGAGTTGTTTGAGCCCTGATGTGCCTACTCATTCATGCTTGTTTGTCATGCCTGCTACTGCTTATAGTTGAGTTAGGTCTGATTCATCGGGGATGAATCGGAGGTGTGTGAACATGTCCTACTGTTGAGAGCTAAGTGTGTGAACACGATTTGGTAAAGGTATCAGTGAGAGGCCATGTAGGAGTACATGGTGTGTTGTTTCATTGAAGCCGTTCTCAGGAACTGAGTTCTGTGTTTGTGATCCATGACCAGTTACTACCACGCATTGGAATGCTTAAGTGCCCCTCTCGACTTCTTAACCACCCTTGTCCTCTGTCCGGGGAGTTGCAAGTAGTTTACGGTGTTTGTAGTATCTTTGGAGGCCGTGGGCAATCTTGACCCGAGGGTGGGCTTTGATGCGGTAGGCACGTGGCGGGTATGCCGGGCGCCCGTTTGGTGTCGCGGAACCTGTACACATCGTTCGGGGCCGTATGTGGAAACCTCGGCGGACTCCCTGCGGATGGAACCTGAATAGGCGATAACCTGGACTAGAGACTTGAGTGTTTAGGTAGGTCGTGGCCGACACCCTCGCTGGGCTTCCGCTTGAAGGTTGCCGAGTACATGTCGTGTAAACGGCGATAAGTGGTGAGAGTGTGTGTGAAGAAGTACACCCCTGCAGGGTTATCATCATCTATTCGAATAGCCGTGTCCGCGGTAAAGGACTTCTGGGTTGCCTATAACAGTACATAGACAAGTGAAAGTGGATATCTAAAATGCGCAAGATAAGCGTGAGTGCTATGGATGGCCTTCTCGTAGGGAGACGGGAGCAGATCCATAGTGGTGTATTGATATGGTGAATATGTGGACTCGTGTGCGCCACCTCAAAGAGTTACTTGCGATTAAATGAGTTCGGGATAGCCACCGAGTCAAAGCTGGCTTGTGCGATCAAACTCCACCACCCCTTTGTTGATAGTGATGCATATGTAGTTAGCCTTACGATGTAAGTCTTGCGGGTACATTTGTACTCATGTTTGCTTAATTTATGTTTTGCGAGAGAGGCGTCGGTCTCGCTAAGTAGTTCTAACGTCGACTTGACGTTTAGCTTGTTACCTCAGCTACGATCTTGTGCCCTCGGCGATGTCGGTAGATAGTCAGGCTTCTAAGCCTTTTCCATCTGTAGATGTCTGTACTCAGACATGTTAAGCTTCCGCATGTGCTTGTTGCTTGTATGCTCTGTATGTTGGGTCATGAGACCCATGTTTGTAATATCTCGCTCCTTGGAGCCTAATGAATAAAAACTTGAGTCGTAGAGTTATGTTGTGATGCCATGTTGTATTTACACATATCGAGCATATTGTGTGTATGTTTGTAATGCTTGGTATGTGTGGGATCCGACAATCTAGTTGTTTATCCTTGGCAGCGTCTCTTATGGGGAAATGTAGTCTAGTGCTTCCTTGAGCCATGGTAGTCCGCTACAGCCCGGTTCACCGGAGTCCTGCTAGCCCAGCACTACCGCTCCGGAACACTTGACTGGGCGGCATGTGAGTCACTTCGTTCCTGTGTCGGTCCCTTCGGGGAAATGTCACGTGGTGACATCCGGAGTCCTTCCTAGCCTGCTACAGCCCGGGTTCCCGGAGTCCTGTTAGCCCAGTGCTACAGCCCGGATTCACACGCTGCTGACCGACATGCTCGAAGTTGATTCATGTATGCCTGTCCCCATGGGTTAGTGCCGCTTTGGGTCATGGCCTCTCACCGATACCTTTACCAAATCGTGTTCGCACACTTAGCTCACACACAGTAGGAGATGTTCATCACTGTTCCAATTCATCCCCGATGAATCAGACCTGACACAACTCTAAGCATAGCAGGCATGACAAACAAGCATGAATGAGTAGGCACAATAGGGATCAAACAACTCCTACTCATGCTAGTGGGTTTCATCTATTTACTGTGGCAATGACAGGTTATGCAGAGGATAAAGGGGTTCAACTACCGCAGCAAGTAAACAGATGAATCGTTGTTGTCCTAATGCAGTAAAAGAGAGAAGGAGCGAGAGAGTAGGATTGTATCGGAATGAACAAGGGGGTTTTGTTTGCCTGGCACTTCTGAAGATAGTATAACTCTTCATCGGTGTCATCGATCTCATCGTTGGAATACGTCTATCGAGAGGGGACAACCACCGGCAACAGAGAGGAAACACAATCAATGCAATGCACAATATGATGCATGATCATGACATGGCAATATGCTGTGATTTGAGCTAATGCAACAGGAAGTCATTTTGATTGAAGTGGAATTCAAAACTAGATCAAATTCCAATTCCAAATCTATTTTCAAATTTGTCCTAATCATGTTTCATACTAAACAGTGAGGTTAACTTGCTCAAACATGCATCAAAATGCTACTGATGGATAGATTGGATTTTTCTGATCGTTTTCCATATATCATTTATCTTATTTGGAGTTACGGTTGAGTTTCTATGATTTTTCAAAGTTTTGCAACATTTTCTGAAATTTCCAAATCATTTTTGTATTAGAAATATTCCAGAAAATGTTTACTGCGTCAGCATGACATCAGACTGACATCAGCAGGTCAGCTGACCGGTCCAGGTCAAACCTGACGTGTGGGGTCCACACGTCAGTGGCACAGAGCTGGCTAGTGTCACAGACAGGTGGGCCTAGTCAACAGCCACGTCAGCGCGGTCAACTCTGGCGTGTGGGTCCCGCCGGATTTTTAAACTAATCTAAACAGAAACAAAACAGGGGTTAATTAGGACGTGGGCCCATGTGTCGATTGAGCATGTGGGTTAGTTAGTGGCCTCATTAGCCGCTAATGACGCGTGTCCACGTCATCCACCCGTGATTAGCACGGTGCTAATCGGGACATGGCGGGGTTACCCGTCCGGCCAACTCCGGCGACGAGGTCGCGCGGCCGGGCGCGTTGGAAGCGGCGCAACGATGCTCGTCCGTTGGTGGCCTTGGGTGGCGCTGGGGTGGCGTGCAACGGCGGGGACGGCGAGTTGGGCGTCGGCCGGAGTTCGGTGTGTAAGGCAGCTGCGGCTAGAGCAAGCGGGCGAGCAAAGCGGCGGCAGCAACAACTTACGCGGCGTGTGAGAGTGTGTTGGATAGGTCATTGAGATTGAAAGGCCACCGGAGCATCACCGGCAATGAGCTCAGGCGGCGGCGGGTTTCTGTATCCGATGAATCCATGACTACGGCAAGCACTCAAGGCGGAGGAGAGGGGTGTTCGGTCCGTGAGCTCACAGCGGAGACGTAGGGAAGGTCAGCGTGCTCGGGGAAGGCCTGGGGGCGACGAGACGACGACGGCGATCTCAGCTGGCCGTGGTTGGTGATGATGTTGCGGGCGTCGCTTCGGGGCTCTCCTCGTCGCGTGGCTCAGCAAGGAGGGACGAGGACGAAATAGAGGAGCTTCCTAGCGCGCGGGCGAGGCGTGGGGTGACCGGTGGCCGTGGCTACAGCGAGCGGCAACGACATACGCGCTCGGGCATGCTATAGAGAGAGAGAGAGCAGGGGAAAGGAGAGTGAGATGCGAGAGAGGGGAAGGACCAGGGGGCTCGGGCGTCTCCAGGCGTGGATCAGGTCGAGGGAGGCAAGCAGGAGGTGGCGGGGAGACGTGGCCGCGGTCGGCTGTGATGCGGGCACGCAGCAGCTCCTACTGGCAGGAGCTCGAAGAAGCTCCTGGCAGTTGGGCTGGTGGGCTGGTCCGAGAGAAGCTGGGCTAGGCTACAGGGAGGCCAGGTGAGGTTTCTGCCCTTTTTTAACTTTCTGTTTTGTTTTCTTTTAATTAACATTCTGCCACTGTTTAAAATTCAGAACAATTTCAAAACAGTGACAAAAACCCTTTGAATATTTTTATTTTGCTGGATGGACTTTTCCAATAGCACATAAAATATTTCAAAGTTATTTGAAACATATTCCATATATTATGAATATAATTCCAAATTCAAATACAATAATGATTTAAATTCAGTGCCCAAAATATTCCAAAAAAATGTTCACCATTTTTGTTTGGACTCAAAGCCTTGCCAAAAATATCAAACATTGATGAAGGCATTTTGCGTTCATTGAATGCAATTTTCAGTTGAACCTAGTTGATTTAATTTTGGTGCTCGGGTTTGGAACAATCCCCATTTCAATTTCACAAAACTTTAGACATGATGCATGGATGCAATGCCACTATCTGCAACCAAATTATAGGGCTGTCAGGACCCCGATTCCAAGTCACATCGATCTAGCCGGTAACACCTCATATCACTTTGCGGCCTCACGCACGGTATTCCCACGGGTGTCGCCTTACCATGGCCCGGGACCGTTTGCGCCTTTTGGCTCACGTATATGATAGTGTCGCGAGCATCCATATGACAGAGAACCCATGCCGACATGACTAGTCGTGAACCCAAAGTGGCACTAACTTATAGGGACAGGCATACATGAATCATCATCGAGCATGTCGATTGATGCGTCTTGAATCCAGGCTGTAGCACTGGCTAACAGGACTCCGGGAACCCGGGCTGTAGCAGGCTAGGCAGGATTCCAGATGTCATCAAGCGTGACATTTCCCGAAGGGACGGAACCACGAACGGCAGTAAAACACATGCCGGCCGGTCAAGTGTTCCGAGCAGTAGTGCGGGCTAGCGGGACTCTGTGAACCGGGCCAGAAGCGGACTACTATCGCTCAGGAAGCACAAGACTACATTTCCCCATAAGAGAGGCTACCAAGGATAAACAACTAGGTTGTCGGATCGCACACATACCAAGCATTTCAATCATACACACAATATGCCCGATATGAGTACATACAACATGGCATCACAACAAAACTCTACAACTCAAAGTACTTTATTTAAAAGGCTCCGAGGAGCCATACATAACATGTTCATACAGATAGGGGTCACATGACCCGAAACTCAAATAATACAAACATACAAGCACATGCGGAAGCAAACTAGTCTGAGTACAGACACTAAAAGAAAGAAGGCTTGATGAAGCCCTTCTATCTACATCGGCCCTTCACAAGTCTTGGACCACCACCTGTGTGGCTAGTCACTCGTCGACGTCAAGGTCTATGTAGAACCCATCGGAGGGGGCGGTGTTGTCGTCTGAAAACATTAATTAAAGCAACATGAGTACGGAGGTACTCAGCAAGTCTTACACCAGAATCCTACTATACATGCACATTCTCAAGAAGGTAGTGGAGTTATTGCAGCAAGCCAGCTTTGACTCTTGGCTAAGCTATCCTACGTGACACCACTTGAAAAGAATTTGTCGCACACGAGTCCACTAATCACCAACACAATACTCCACCGTGGATCCTCTCACGTCAACCTACGAGAGGGCCATCCGCGGTACTCACACTTATCTTGAGGCTTTTAGTAGCATCCATTTACTTGTCTATGAACTGTATAGGTGACCACGTAGTCCTTATCATGACGCGGCTATTCGAATAGTTTTATACCCTGCAGGGTTGTACTTCTTCACACACGCTCTCACCACTTATCGCCGTTACACGACGTGTACTCGGCAACCTTCAAGCGGAAGCCCAACGAGGGTGTCGGCCACGACTGTTGAACACACGAGTCCCTAGTCCAGGTTTATCGCCTATTCGGGTTCCATCCGCGCGGAGCCGGCCGAGGTTTCCACTAACGGCCCCGAACAATGTGTGCAGGGTTCCCGAGACACCAAATGGGCGAATCGGTACACCGTGCCACGTGCCTACCGCAACACAGCCCACCCCTAAGGTCAGCGCTGCGTGCGGCCCCCAGCATACTACAAACACAATAAACTACTTTGCAACTCCCGGATAAAGGACAAGAGTGGTTAATAAGTCGAGAGGGTCCATTGGTTTCGGGCCCAATGCGTGGTAGTAGCTGAATCTTAAATCACACACACAGATCTCAGTTCTTAAGGACGGCCTCAATGAAACAACCCACCATGTACTCCTACATGGCCTCTCATCGATACCTTTACCAAATCGTGTTCAACATTTCACTCTTGTTACCGACACAACCTTTCACGCCAGTTCATCTAGTTACTGTGGAGAAATGCCTTCCATTCGCCGAGTTCGTTTATAACAATAGTTATCAAGCTAGCTTGGGCAAAGCTCCTTTCGAAGTTCTCTATGGACGAAAATGTCGAACGCCTCTTAACCGGGTCGTAAACCGGGAAAGACAACTCTTTGGCCGGATATGATCCAGAAGCGTAAGAGCAGGTTCGCGTTATTCGTGAGAAATTGAAAACAGCCCAATCTCGTCAAAAGAGCCAATATGACCGCAAGCATAAGCCTATTTCTTATGAAGTTGGCGAGAAAGCTTACCTTCGGGTTACTCCTCTTAAGGGAACCCATCGATTCGGTATCAAAGGCAAATTGGCTCCTCGTTACATTGGACCTTTTCGCATTCTTGCCAAACGGGGAGAAGTTGCCTACCAATTGGAACTACCTCCGCATCTTTCCAGAGTTCATGATGTCTTCCACGTTTCTCAACTCAGGCGTTGCTTCTCGGATCCTATCCGTGGAGTGGACCACGAAACGCTTGATCTCCAAGATAATCTCACATATCGAGAATATCCCGTTCGTATCCTTGATCAAGCAGAGCATACCACTCGACGCCAGAATATCAAGTTTCTCAAGGTTCAATGGTCAAACCATTCCGAGCAAGAAGCTACTTGGGAAAGGGAGGATCGCCTTCGACTTGAGTACCCCACCTTCTTTCCAACGGATCCAAAATCTCGGGACGAGATTCTTTTGAGTGGGGGTGAGTTGTCACATCCTAGCTAGTCCATGCATTAGAGTGTTGCATCATGTCTACTTTTCATCAGAAACTTGAATTGGGGAAGACAGAACCCCCAGAACCCCTCTGAATTCAACTAAGGTTTACTAAAAATATTTTCAATGAACCTGAATTGCCCTTCTAAAAAGTTCACCCTCTTTTTCTTGGGTTAGAACCTCTGGCAAAATTGGTGCACAATTTTCTAGGTTAACAGAAGGTCTTTGAATTAAATCATATGTAAATTGCATTTGGGCATTTAAATGCTAGTAAATATTTTGAATGCTCAAATAATTCTAAAAATAAGTGTGGGCTGTTGGAGATTTTCTAAACAGAGCCTCTGATTATTTTCAGGATTTTTAGAAGTGCCTAACTATTTTTAATAAGTCCACAAACTTATAGGGAAATAGAAAAAGAAAACCCAAGCAAGCAGAGGCTTACCTGGCGCGCATCTGGCAAGCCCACCTGCCGGCCCAGCCCAGCCACCGCTCCAAATGAAGCTGCTTGGCTTGGCCAGCAGGCAGCCAGTGCTCGACGGCGGCACCAACACAGCCACGCTGCCCGCCGCCCTGTCTCCTCCTCTCACTGTTCTGCCGCCTGGTCGGTCACCCACTCCTCCCGAGCTCGCAGACACGCCCTCTCCTCCCAGCTCCTCTCCTCGCCGCCAAGACCATGGCTGCCGCGCCCGCGCCACCGTGATAACCGCGCTCTCCGTCGTCCCTGCGCCGCGCCACCGTGTCCAGAAGCTTCGCCGCCCTCCTCTCCTTCGAGCAAGCCGAGCCCCGAGCGCTCGCTTGCCTCGGAGCCTCTGCACCGACCTCGCCCGACTCCGCCACCGCCGGAGATCCCTTTTGCCGTCACCGCCGCACCAGCTCGTCCCCGACCGCGTCGACTGCACCGTCGTGACCGCCGTGAGCTCAGCTACCTCCTCCCCCTTCCCGTTCTCGCTCTCGAGCCCTGCATCGACTGCATGAAGCTTCACCGCATGCGCCACCGCCGAGCTCGTCGCCGACGTGTCTCCGGCCAACCACCGGCCACACCACCGTGTCTAACACACTCACCGCATCGCGAGGAGTCCAACGCACCTCGCCACGTGCCTCGCCGTGCCCCGTAGCCTCGGGTCCATCTTCACCCGACTCCGGCGACCACCAAGGTTGTCGCCGGCGACGTTTCCGGCCACCCCGAGCTCAACCACCGCCAACAAACGCTGCCGCATGTTCCCTGCTACATGTAGATGCCCTCCGCCGCTCATTTGGTCGCCGGAACGCACAAATGCACTCTCACCGTGGTGTCTGGCCTCGCAGGCGGCTAAACGCCGGCGTGTTTGACCTTTGACTTTGACTAGGGTGGGCCCAGGTTGACTCCCCTGAGTCTATGACAAGTGGGGCCCCCCTCTGCTAATTAACTCAGATTAGTTTTAACTAAAATTAGTTAGTTTAATTAATCACGACACGGGACCACTGGTCAGGTTGACCTGGACGTCCCCTTTGACCACTAACATCACCCTGACGCACTGCTGACGCAATAACTAATTTCTGGATTAATTTTTATATAGAAAATTCCTGAAATTGTTGCAAACTTCAAAAATTCATAGAAATTAATCTCTAACTCCAAATGCAAAGATTTATATATGAATTTTGATCAGAAAAATTCAATCTATCCATTGGTAAAGGTTTCATGCATGACAGAACAAGTTAACCTTGCTGTTTAAGCAGAATAAGATAATGCACTAGTATGGCTATGTTAAATGAACTAATATTTGAATATTTGATTCAAATGAGTTCATTCCTTTTTGTTCTAGCTTGCATTAGGCCAAGACACATTCATATTGCCATGTCATAGCATGCATCATATTGTTGCATATCGTCATGTGTTGATTATGTTCTGTGTGTCTTTCGTGGTAGGTTACGCCTCGAGGATAACCCGAATATCCGTATGAAGGGCGTACCCTACTACCACTACATCGAACAAGCAACCCATTGATCATTCCGATACAAACCCATGATCTCGCTTCCGCTCTTGTTAACTGCATTAAGACAACGCGATTCAAACTGCTGTGTGTTGCGGTAGTTGAACCCACTTCCTTTGCATGACCTGTCATTGCCACAGTAACTAGATGAAATCCACTAGTATGTGTAGGAGTTGATTGAGCCATATTTGTGTTCCTACCATGCTATGCTTGCTATGCTTAGAGTTGTGTCGGTCCGCTCATCGGGATGATGAACTGGAGTGAAAGGTTGTGTCGCTAACGAGAGTGAAGTGTTGAACATGATTTGGTAAAGGTATCGATGAGAGGCCATGTAGGAGTACATGGTGGGTTGTTTCATTGAGGCCGTCCTTAAGAACTGAGATCTGTGTGTGTGATTTAAGATTCAGCTACTACCACGCATTGGGCCCGAAACCAATGGACCCTCTCGACTTATTAACCACTCTTGTCCTCTGTCCGGGAGTTGCAAAGTAGTTTCTGGTGTTTGTAGTATGCCGGGGGCCGCACGCAGCGCTGACCTTATGGGTGGGATGTGTTGCGGTAGGCACATGGCACGGTGTACCGATTCGCCCGTTTGGTGTCTCAATGTAACGACCAAACCTCGAAGGATTTGAGTCTCTGTGCTTACCGTGCTAGTCCCTGGATCGAACTCGCTAGCACACACAGTATAGATTAATACCAGAATAGCAAGTGCATCATTTATTACAACATTGATCCAGAATATATAAAATAAAACAATCTGCATAACACTTGGCTAGCTTATTCAATCAAACAGCGGAAAGTAACAGAACAATAACGATGAGTCCCATCATAGCCCACTTGGCGATCTTTGAGTGCAGACTCGCGACCCTAACGATACCTTACTCTTCGTCAATATCCCGCAACATGAGATGTTGCAGCCATATAGGTCAATACTTTGAATGTATTGGCAAGTTACACAGAGTAATAATATAGCGAGACCTACATGTATATGCATAGTACAACAAAGGAAGGCTTGAGGGTTTATTTTTGCGTAAAGCTGATTTTATCCTCATAACTACCTAATAGTCAAATTTTTATTTAGTTCTTTATTACTACAATTAAATGCACAAGGTTGAGTTGGCAAAATCGACTCCAACCTACCCTTTATTAAGTTGCCCACAAATATTATTAAGTGTCACATCTGTCAAGATCATCCAACAACTGTAATGGCATAGTCACTCAAATTTACCCATAACCGGGGCACGGCTAATCATGATTAGTTTTAATACTCTGCAGAGTTTTGTACGCTTTAACCACTGGACCCAATCCGAAGATTGAGACAAAGTCTTTCAGAAGAGGTTCCCTTAACCACCTGACGGCCACATCTCACCTACATATGCTACATCTCTCGACCTTTATGCAGGCGGGGTTCCAACAACTGATCAACTAAGCGAGCCCATATAGCCAGTGGCCGCACATGGAAGCTACTAGTCACTAAGTCTGTCTGATCTTTTTGAACCTGGACGACATTCCACTTAGGGTGCACTCTCATGAGCGCATGGCCTTAGAAAAGGTGCAAGACCCCATGATGCCTTCCCTCAACACCAAGCAATACCACTTCCGCCCAGAGGTGAATTAAATCCTTAATTACTACTCATTTTAGTTATATATATAATCCTCGCATAAACTCAATGAATACACGAACCACCCCCGTCTACAAAGCATAGCAAACTACAACTACCACGATTTGCAAAAGACGGAAGATAGCTCAACAAAGATAGCCAACATATATAATACTCCTATACATGCATATATTCATAGTGCGATATAACTACATGCATATAAAATAATAGGTAAAGGATGATCAACATGTAACTTGCCTTGGTTCTGGTTCAGAAAGTCACACTCCTGATAATAGCTCGCGTCGCACTCCGGACAATCTACACGTTTCACACAATTCAACAAATCAATCACCGGAACACGAATAGAACCAAAATAAAACCAACAGCAACAAAACCATTTAAAAATCAACAACAGAATCTTAACATCACCTAAATTGCACTACGGTCACAATGCAAAAAGAATCACTCGATTCCGATAAACGGTTTGGAAGTTACGGCCTCCGGAAGGTTTATTTAAAATTCAAACGAATTCAAATTTGAAAAGTGCAAAGATGTGAGATTTTGGTACTCTGATAAAGTGCTGGTTTTTGTGAGTGCATAGGAAAAAGAATTACCTAATTTGGGTATACCGAATAAAAGATATAGCTAATTGAAGTTAGAGTTGAAATCTGGAAAGAAAAACAAAAACAACAGAAAACATCTGGGCTGTAGCAACTCCTGTAGCAAACTGCCATGTGTCAGTGCGTGATTGGCCGAGGTTTGTTGTGCGTGCGTGCTCACCGGAAAACAGGGGACGCGGCAGCGGCTGGTCGGGCGTCGGCGGTGGAGCTTCTCCGGCGGGTCTCCGGTGAAGGTGAAGCGACGGATGGGTGCGGCGGTGAGTGGAGGAGGTGTAGGTGATGTCGGACGGCGGCGAGGCGTCCTCTGCGGGCGGCGGTGACGACGTGAATGCGGTGTGCTTCGGCGGCGTCGGTCGAGCTCGTTCCTCTCTCCCTGCTGCGTTTCTGGTCACGATAACTTGTCAAGCGAGTACGCTGTGGAGCGGCGGATCGAAGGAAGCAGGCGGCTGAGCTCGGTGCGGCCTTACGGTGGTGGAAACATCGGCGAACAGCGGAGATCGGCGGACCTTCTCTGCGAGATCCAAAACGCCCGACAGAGGTGTGCGGACGACGGAAAGAATCGGGATAAGGGGTTCGGGGTTAAATCGCGAGCTGGGCTCGCGTCGCGGTGCCACAGGAGGTCATAAATTCGAGTAAGGCGTCGGGTTGGACTCGGGCTCGTGCTTTCCGGGCATGCGTCTGTGGCCGGCGTCGGCTCGGTGGAAGGGACGAAACGGTAGCGGCGGGACCCATTGTCGTGGTGGGCCCAGTGGATCGGGCGTGGCGCTGCTGGCTGCTGCGTGCCGCTTAGCGGGTAGGTGAGCCCGCGGTTGTCTTGAGGTTAGGTCTTTGGCGCTATAGTGGTGTGGTGCGGCTGCTTTGGGCATTTGGTGGCCGCTTGCCTTTCTCTTTTCTTTAAACAGAAACAACAACAGTAAAACAAAATAAATAAAATAAAATACACAGTATAAAATCTAAATAAAAATACCTAGACACACAGTAAAAATAGCCCTATAGCTATAAACTACAGGAACATTAGTTCCAATACAAATGCAATTTTGTAAAATAATTTTGATGCAATAGGCCACTCAAACAGCAATAAAACAATCAAATAAAATATTTTGAAGATTGCAAAAATTACCAGAACATATCAGATGAACTGGAAATAATATTACACGCATTATGAACATTTTTAAAAACAGGGGAGAAGTCATGTTATCTCCGCTCCAATAAATTGCCTTTTGTTGCATAATGATTTGAATATTTCAGGAAAGCAAATAATGCAATAAAAATATGATATGCATGTGAATGATCTATTAACATCCTAATTTAGGAAAATTGGGATGTTACAAACCTACCCCCCTTAAGATGAATCTCGTCCTCGAGATTCGGGCTAGCTAGCAAATAGGTGTGGGTGATCCTGCCTGAGATCTTCCTCTCGTTCCCAGGTAGCTTCCTCCTCTGTATGATGATCCCACTGAACCTTGCATAACTTAATTGTCTTGGTGCGAGTAACTCTCTCTGCTGTCTCCAGAATCTTAACATGTTTCTCTTCATATGTCAAATCACTCTCCAACTGAATTGCGTCAAGTGGCACTGTGTCCCTCAATGGAAGATCCATCATCTCTGCATGGCACTTCTTTAACTAAGATACATGAAACACATTATGAACTCCTGACAAGGATTCTGGCAACTCCAACTGATAAGCTACCTCTCCTCTACGCTCCAAGACCTTGTAAGGCCCCACAAAACGTGGTGCTAACTTACCCTTAATTCCAAACCTCTTAATTCCACGAAGTGGTGAAACTCTAAGATATGCACGGTCTCCTACCTCATATGTCACCTCCTTACGTTTTGCATCTGCATAACTCTTCTGTCTGGACTGTGCTATCTTCAGTCTATCACGAATCAACTTGACCTTCTCCTCAGCATCTCTGATCAAGTCTGGTCCAAAGAACTGACGCTCTCCAACCTCATCCCACATCAACGGTGTCCTGCACTTCTTACCATACAATACCTCAAATGGTGTCATCTTCAGACTAGCCTGGTAACTGTTATTATATGAGAACTCTGCATAAGGTAAATTATCAACCCAACTGGACCCATAGTCCAAAGCACAAGCTCTCAACATATCCTCCAAAATCTGATTTACCCTCTCTGCGCCCATACATGCATGGATGGAAAGGCATACTAAACTCCAGCCTGGTGCCCAAGGATTCATGCAACTGACGCCAAAATTTAGATGTGAGCTGAGTACCTCTATCAGACACTACCTTCCTTGGAACTCCATGCAGACAAACAATTTTAGACATATAGATTTTTGCTAGCTGAGAACCTTTGGTATAAGTAGTCTTTACCGGATGAAGTGAGCAACTTTAGTCAAACGATCAACAACTACCCAAATAGAATCATAACCTGACCGAGTCCTGGGTAGACCTGTAATGAAATCCATACCAATCTCATCCCACTTCCAATCAGGGATAGGCAATGGCTGTAACAAACCTGCTAGTCTCTTATGTTCTGCTTTAACTCTCGGCACACATCACATGTTGCAATATACCCGGCAATTTCCCTCTTCAAAGCTAGGCCACCAAAATCTTTCCCTCAAATCCAAATACATCTTAGTATTACCTGGGTGAATAGAATAAGGTGAATCATGCGCCTCCTGAAGAATCAACTTCTTGATATCTGCATCTTGAGGTACACAAATACGCTTCTCAAACCATATGGCTCCATGTTCATCCTCATGGAAACCTTCTGCCTTACCTTTAGCCATATTCTCTTTCATCTCAGCAATCTCCTTATCACCCTTTTGAGCTTCTCTGATCCTGTCAAGCGAAGTAGGCTTTACCTCAAGTGTTGCCAAATATCCCTTAGGAACCATCTCCAATCTGTGATTCCTGAACTGTTAACATAACTCGGGTGGCATATTATCAATATTAATTGCATTAGCATGGCTCCTATGACTCAATACATCAGCAACAACATTAGCCTTACCAGGATGATACTGCACATTCAAATCATAATCCTTAATAAGCTCCAACCATCTCCTCTGCCTGAGGTTCAAATCCTTCTGAGTAAAAATATACTTCAAGCTTTTATGATCAGTAAATATATCACAATGATTACCAATAAGATATGGCCTCCAAGTTTTCAATGCATGCACAACTGAGGCTAACTCCAAATCATGTGTAGGATAATTAAGCTCATGATTCTTAAGCTGACGTGAAGCATAAGAAACAACTTTACCTTCCTGCATCAAAACACTCCCAAGTCCTTGACGAGAAGCATCACAATATACCTGGAAGTCCTTATGTATGTCTGGCAGAGTTAAAACTGGTGCCGTAACCAAACGCTGCTTCAACTCCTGAAAGCTGGCTTCACATTCATCAGTCCAAACAAATTTCTTCTCTTTCTTCAACAATTCAGTCATAGGCTTTGCAATCTTGGAAAAGTTCTCAATAAACCTCCTGTAATAACCTGCAAGGCCCAAAAGTTGCGAATCTCTCCAAGCTGTGGTGGGTGTCTCCCACTCTGTAATCGCAGCAACCTTAGATGGATCAACTGCAACTCCATTACCTGACACAACATGTCCAAGGAATGCTACCTCAGCCAGCCAAAACTCACATTTGCTGAACTTGGCATACAACTGATGTTCCCTCAATTTCTCCAATACCAAACGCAAATGCACCTCATGCTCTTGCTTATTCTTGGAGAACACCAATATATCATCAATGAAAACAACCACAAATTTATCCAAGAACTCCATAAACACCTTGTTCATCATATTCATGAAGTATGCAGGGGCGTTAGTCAATCCAAATGACATAACAGTATATTCATACAACCCATACCTCGTAGTAAAAGCAGTCTTTGGAATATCTTGCTCACGAATCTTCAATTGATGATAACCAGAACGAAGATCAATCTTAGAAAACACAGTAGCTCCCTCCAACTGGTCAAACATATCATTTATCATAGGCAAAGGATACTTATTCTTAATGGTTACCTCATTCAGAGAACGATAATCAACACACATCCTCAAGGTCCCATCCTTCTTCTCCACAAACAAAACTAGAGCTCCCCAAGGTGATGAACTTGGGCGAATAAATCCTTGCGCCTGCAATTCTCTTATTTGCTTCTTCAATTCCTCCAACTCTTGAGGAGGCATTCTATACGGTCTCTTTGCAATAGGTCCAGTGCCTGGTATTAAATCAATAAGAAACTCAATATCTCTATCCGTGGCATACACAGCAACTCCTCCGAAACACATCTGGATAATCTCTCACAATCGCACCTCTTCCGGGCTACCCCCTTAAGAGAGTTCACCTGCACCGATTATGCTTATACTTACATACATATTTGATCCTCTTCCTCCTGGTGCACCGAGAGTGATAGATCGACCGCACAATCAATAATGACCTTTATATAATCGCAACCAATCCATACCCAAAATAATATCCGGACCTTGTGACTTCAATATAATCAAATCCAGGAAACTCATGCTTCCCAATAGACAAAGTCAATCGATGACAACCAACACCTGCTATCATCTCAGCTCTGGGAACTCACTCTAATAGGCATACTAAGTGTTTTGGTTGGCAATCCATGTTTATCGACAAATACCCTCGAAATAAATGAATGCGATGCACCAAGTATCAAAAGAACAAGCGCTTGGTGCGAGTTAATCAAGAACTTACCAATCAACGCATCGGGTTCTTTGTAAACCTCCTCCACATTAACATGATTTACATGACCCTTTTGGAAGGGGTTTGGCTTGCGGATCCTGAGTTCTACGCCCGGCAACTGTGGCATAGTGCCCCATAGCCTTACACACAAAACCTTTTTGACTCAAATCCTTGGCGCACGTGTAACCCGGTGGTTCTGGTTATTGTTCCTCCATTGCCATTACCATTACCATTACCTTTGCCATTGCCATTGTTACTCTTGTGCCCATTATGATGATGGTGGCCATTATGGTTGTGGCCATTCCTCCATGATGATTATGATCATTACCTCCATGATGATTATGTCCATTACCTCCATTACCATGATATGAAGTCCGTGGCTTCATTGTGGTCTGAATTATACCTGTTATTGTTGTTGTACTTCCTCTTGCGATTCTCTATGGCTGTTGCTTTCCTCCAACACAATGGCCTTATCAATTAGGTCCCGACAATTCCTAAAAGTGGCCCTTTGTCAATCAAGGCTCAAATCATCATTTAGGCCCTCCAAGAATTTCTCCTGCTCGGCTGCATCGGTGTTAACATCATTAGGAGCATAACATGCAAGATTATTAAATTCCTCCACATACGCATTAACCGTATGCGACCTCCTGGCGCAAATCAAGCGAAATTCCTTCTTTTTCGCACTCATAGCACCGCAGACACATGTGCAGACGGAAAGCATCCTCAAACCGAGGCCATGTGATAGTAGCAATGGGATAAGTGACCAAGTAATTGTCCCACCAAGCTGCAGCAGGACCCTCCAACAAATGTGAGGCAAACCTCACCCTCTCTGCATCTGTGCATCCAACCGTCTCCAGGTTCCTATTGACTGCACGGAGCCAGTCATCAGCCACAATAGGTTCAGGGAGGCTGGAGAACCTCACGAGGATTCAACCTCAAGAACACAGTAAGCATATCCACTGGTGGAGGTGGCGGTGGATTGTTGTTGTTATTGTTGTTGTTCTGGTTCTGGACAAGCAACTGGATCAACTGAGCTTGTCCCTGAAGCAACTGTTGCATGTATGGCGGTACATCATTGCCATTGTTGTCTCCTCCTGCTGCATTACGCCTATTATCACGCCTCGGCGGCATCTGGTGGGCAAGCATATAAGAGTTATAGATATAATAGGGCCAAACGCTATATATATAAATATATTCTACCCATATGCATAATATGATCAAGCCAACAAAACACAACAACGAATAACACCGACAAACAAACAACAAACAACAAACAATATGATAATATCATATATATAGTCGAATAATTTCGACACTAAGCAATTTAACAAACAACTACCAATCAAGCAAACAATCTAGTATCTTCATACCACGAAAGTGGGCATAATCAGATACGCTAACACGATAACGTTGCAATATAAAACAAGCATGAATGGTGGTCTCAGCACTAGTTCCTACTTAACTATTCAAGATACTTGAGGGTGTTAACTAATAAACAGTAATAAGTATAGCTAGTTTATAAAATAATTTTCACTCCTATGGCTTTTCTAATCCATTTTCTAGGGTCGCGTCCTACAATCAACACACTGCTATGATACCATCTGTAACGACCAAACCTTGAAGTATTTGAGTCTCTGTGCTTACCGTGCTAGTCCCTGGATCAAACTCGCTAGCACACACAGTATAGATGAATACCAGAATAGCAAGTGCATCATTTATTACAACGTTGATCCATAATATATAAAATAAAACAAGCTGCATAGCACTTGGCTAGCTTATTCAATCAAACAGCGGAAAGTAGCAGAACAATAACGATGAGTCCCATCATAGCCCATCGGCGATGCTTTGAGTGCATCGCGACCCTAACGGTACCTTACTCTTCGTCTCAATATCCTGCAACATGAGACGTTGCAGCCATATAGGTCAATACTTTGAATGTATTGGCAAGTTACACAGGAGTAATAATATAGCAGACCTACATGTATATGCATAGTACAACAAAGGATGGCTTGAGGGTTTATTTTTGCAGAAAGCTGATTTTATCCTCATAACTACCTAATAGTCAAAATTTTATTTAGTTCTTTATTACTACAATTAAATGCACAAGGTTGAGTTGGCAAAATCAACTCCAACCTACCCTTTATTAAGTTGCCCACAAATATTATTAAGTGTCACATCTGTCAAGATCATCCAACAACTGTAATGGCATAGTCACTCAAATTTACCCATAACCGGGGCACGGCTAATCATGATTAGTTTTAATACTCTGCAGAGTTTTTATGCGCTTTACCCATCGACCCAATCAAGATTGAGACAAAGTCTTCGTAAGAGGTTCCCTTAACCACCTGGCGGCCACATCTCACCTACATATGCTACATCTGTCGACCTTTATGCGGGCCAGGTTCCAACAACCGATCAACTAAGCGAGCCCATATAGCCGGTGGCACGCACATGGAAGCTACTAGTCACTAAGTCTGTCGATCTTTTTGAACAGGCGGCATTCCACTTAGGGTGCACTCTCGTGAGCGCATGGCCTTAGAAAAGGTGCAAGACCCCATTATGCCTTCCCTCAACACCAAGCAATACCACTTCCGCCCAGAGGTGAATTAAATCCTTAATTACTACTCATTTTAGTTATATATATAATCCTCACATAAACTCAATAATACACGAACCACCCCCGTCTACAAAGCATAGCAAACTACAACTACCACGATTTGCAAAAGACGGAAGATAGCTCAACAAAGATAGCCAACATATATAATACTCCTATACATGCATATATTCATAGTGTGATATAACTACATGCATAGAAAATAATAGGTAAAGGATGATCAACATGTAACTTGCCTTGGTTCTGGTTCAGAAAGTCACACTCCTGACAATAGCTCGCGTCGCACTCCGGATAATCTACACGTTTCACACAATTCAACAAATCAATCACCGGAACACGAATAGAACAAAAATAAAACCAACAGCAACAAAACCATTTAAAAATCAACAACAGAATCTTAACATCACCTAAATTGCACTACGGTCACAATGCAAAAAGAATCACTCGATTCCGATAAACGGTTTGAAAGTTACAGCCTCCGGAAGGTTTATTTCAAATTCAAACGAATTCAAATTTGAAAAGTGCAAACATGTGAGATTTTGGTACTCTGATAAAGTGCTGGTTTTTGTGAGTGCATAGGAAAAAGAATTACCTAATTTGGGTATACAGAATAAAATGTATAGCTAATTGAAGTTAGAGTTGAAATCTGGAAAGTAAAACAAAAACAACAGAAAACATCTGGGCTGTAGCAACTCCTGTAGCAAACTGCCATGTGTCAGCGCGTGATTGGCCGGGGTTTGCTGTGCGTGCGTGCTCACCGGAAAACAGGGGACGCGGCGGCGGCGGGTCGGGCGTCGGTGGTGGAGCTTCTCCGGCGGGTCTCCAGCGAAGGTGAAGCGACGGATGGGTGCGACGGTGAGTGGCGGAGGTGTAGGTGATGTTGGACGGCGGCGAGGCGTCCTCTGCGAGCGACGGTGACGACGTGAGCGCGGTGTGCTTCGGCGGCGTCGGTCGAGCTCGTTCCTCTCTCCCCGCTGCATTTCTGGTCACGAGAACTTGTCAAGCGAGTACGGCGTGGAGCGGCGGATCGAAGGAAGTAGGCGGCTGAGCTCGGTGCGGCCTTATGGCGGTGGAAACATCGGTGAACGGCGGCGATCGGCGGACCTTCTCTGCGAGATCCAAAACGCCCGACAGAGGCGTGCAGATGACGGAAAGAATCGGGATAAGGGGTTCGGGGTTCGTCGCAGAGCTGGGCTCGCGTGCGGTGCCCTGGGAGGTCGTGGGGTCGAGTAGGGCGTCGGGTTGGACTCGGGCTCGCGCTCGGGCGTCGTCTTGTGGCGGCGTCGGCTCGGTGGAAGGGACGGTCAGGCGCGGGACCCATTGCCGCCGGGCCGAGGCGAGGTGGATCGGGCGTGGCGCTGCTGGTTGCTGCGTGCCGCCATGGGTAGGTGGGCCACGGTTGTCTTGAGGGTTAGGTGGGCAGCGGCTATAGTGGTGTGGGCGGCGCCGCTGGACCGGCCGGGCTGGTCAGGCTGGCCGGCCGCTCACGCTTTCTCTTTTCTTTAAACAGAAACAACAACAGTAAAACAAAATAAATAAAATAAAATACACAGTATAAAATCTAAATAAAAATACCTAGACACACAGTAAAAATAGCCCTATAGCTATAAACTACAGGAACACTAGTTCCAATACTAATGCAATTTTGTAAAATAATCTTGATGCAATAGGCCACTCAAACAGCAATAAAACAATCAAATAAAATATTTTGAAGATTGCAAAAATTACCAGAACATATCAGATGAACTGGAAATAATATTCCACGCATTATGAACATTTTTAAAAACAGGGGAGAAGTCATGTTATCTCCGCTCCAATAAATTGCCTTTTGTTGCATAATGATTTGAATATTTCAGGAAAGCAAATAATGCAATAAAAATATGATATGCATGTGAATGATCTATTAACATCCTAATTTAGGAAAATTGGGATGTTACACTCGAGAACCCTGCACACATCGTTCGGGGCCGTTTGTGGAAACCTCGGCCGGACTCCCTGCGGATGGAACCCGAATTGGCGATAAACCTGGCCTAGGGACTCGTGTGTTTAGTCAGGTCGTGGCCGACACCCTCGCTGGGCTTCCGCTTGAAGGTTGCCGAGTACACTTCGTGTAACGACGATAAGTGGTGAGAGCGTGTGTGAAGAAGTACACCCCTGCAGGGTATAAAACTATTCGAATAGCCGCGTCCATGATAAGGACTACTTGGTCACCTATACAGTTCATAGACAAGTAAATGGATACTACTAAAAGCCTCAAGATAAGTGTGAGTACCGCGGATGGACCTCTCGTAGTTTGACGAGAGAGGATCCACGATGGAGTATTGTGTTGGTGATTAGTGGACTCGTGTGCGACAAATGCTTTTCAAGTGGTGTCACGTAGGATAGCTTAGCCAAGAGTCAAAGCTAGCTTGCTGCAATAACTCGACTACCTTCTTGAGAATGTGCATGTATAGTAGGATTCTGTTGTAAGACTTGCTGAGTACCTCCGTACTCATGTTGCTTTTATTAATGTTTTCAGACGACAACACCGCCCCCTCCGATGGGTTCTATGTAGACCTTGACGTCGATGAGTGACTAGCCACCCAGGTGGTGGTCCAAGACTTGTGAAGGGCCGATGTAGATAGAAGGGCTTCGTCAAGCCTTCTTTCTTTTTAGTGTCTGTACTCAGACTAGTTTGCTTCCGCATGTGCTTGTATGTTTGTATGACTTGAGTGTCGGGTCATGTGACCCCTATCTGTATGAACATGTTATGTATGGCTCCTCGGAGCCTTTTAGATAAAGTACTTTGAGTTGTAGAGTTTTGTTGTGATGCCATGTTGTATGTACTCATATCGGGCATATTGTGTGTATGATTGAAATGCTTGGTATGAGTGGGATCCGACAATCTAGTTGTTTATCCTTGGCAGCCTCTCATATGGGGAAATGTAGTCTAGTGCTTCCTGAGTGATAGTAGTCCGCTATGTTCTGGTTCACCGAAGTCCCGCTAGCCCAAAGACTACTGCTCTGGACACTTGACTGGCCGGCATGTGTTTCACTTCGTTCCTGTGTCTGTCCCTTCGGGGAAATGTCACGCGGTGACATTCGAAGTCCTGCCTAGCCTACTACATCCCGGGTTACCGGAGTCCTGTTAGCCCAGTGCTACAGCCCAGATTCATACGTTGATGACCTAGATGCCCGATGTGATTCATGTATGCCTGTCCCCATGGGTTACTGCCGCTTTGGGTTCACGACTAGCCATGTCGGCCCGGGTTCCCTGTCATGTGGATGCTAGCGACACTATCATATACGTGAGCCAAAAGGCGCAAATGGTCCTGGGCCATGGTAAGGCGACACCCGTGGGAATACCGTGCGTGAGGCCGCAAAGTGATATGAGGTGTTACCGGCTAGGTCGATGTGACTTGGAATCGGGGTCTTAAATAAAAGAGAGAGAGAGAGAAAGGAACCTACCTAGCCCACTTACATGTAGCCTGCCCAGCTTGACCAGCCCGGCCCACCTACCTCGCCGCTCGTCGTCTTCCTCTGCCAGTAGGCAGAGGCAAAGTCGCATGCGTGCATGCAGAGTCCTCCACCTCCTGCTTCGCCATGGCAGCCTCCTCGGCCTTCGAACCGTGGCACGGAGACGCCAAGCACCTTCCCTCTCACCCCCATCTCTCTGGTGCCTCTCTCCCTCTCTAGCCCTGCTCCACGCGACCACCAACAGCCCCACCAGCCACCGCTGCCGCTCGCGTGGCCATCTCCACCCCCTCGCCCCCTGCCATGTCCAACTGAACCGCGTGAACGCCGCGCCCCTCCAAGAAGAAGAACGGGACATGGAAGCTCTCGTCATCGGCATCAAGCTCGTCCCCGCCGCCTCTGGTCGAAGCTGGCGTCGATCCGTCGTCTCCGGAGCGTTCTCGGCCACACCGAGCTTCTCCTCGTCATCGTCGTGAGGCTCTCTCCCATCTCCCCTCTGTCCCCTGCTCAAACTCATGCCGTAGCCATTGTTCCACCGCAACCGTAGCTCACCGCCGCCGTGGCTCCTCGCCGCCGTGGCCAGGGCACCCAAAGCTTGCGTCCGAGCACATGGTTGTGCTCCTACTGGTCCGTAGCTGCCGCCCCGCTGCTTAACTTGCTCCGCCTCATGCTCTAGCCGCAGCTGCCGCACACACCAAACTCCGGCGGCCGCCCAATTGCTCGCCGTCGGTGAACCAGGCCACCCCGCGACTTTCTGACACCTCTTCTGGATGCAGGAGACCACGAGCTTGCCTCCCGTGCCCTTGGTGCGTCCAACCGTGGTCGGAAACGGCCGGCCAGCGATCGCCGCCGCGCCGGATTAGCGCCGCAGGTTAGCCGCTGGTTAACTCCGCCATTAGCACTAACTAACCCCCCCCCTAGAGTCACTGACAGTGGGACCCGCATGTTTAACTCAGCGGGCTAATTTTCCTGGTTAAGATTAGTTTATAACCCAGCGGGACCCATGTGCCAGAGTTGACCGTGCTGACTCGGCAGTTGACCGACCCCACACGTCAGTTTGACCTAGCCACGTCACCTGTTGACCTGACCCCACAAGTCTGTGACCCAGACAGCACCGTGTCACTGACTAGTGGACCCCACTGGTCAGGTTTGACCTGGACCGAGTCAGTTGACCTGCGGACGTCACCTCGACGAATCTTGTCGACGTGATGATTTGATTTCTGGATTTAAAATAAATCAGAAATTCCAGAAAATGTCCTAAACTTCTAAAAAATCATATGAATTCAACCGTAAATCCAAATGAGATAAATTATATATGAAAAATGATCAAAAAAATCCAATCTATCCATCTGTATCATTCTCAGGCATGTTTGAGCAAGTTAACTTCACTGTTTAGGATGAAACATGAATAGGATAACTTTGATAATAGTTTTGGAGTTGGAATTTGATGTAGTTTTGAATTCCACTTCAATCAAAATGACTTGCTATTGCATTAGCCCAAATCACAGCATATTGCCATTTCATGATCATGCATCATATTGTGCATTTCATTGATTGTGTTCTTCCTTGTTTGCCGGTGTTTGTTCCCTCTCAGTAGACGACGTACCGACGATGAGTTTGATGACACCGATGAAGAACTATACTATCTTCAGAAGTGCCAGGCAAGCAAAACCCCCTTGTTCATTTTGATACAATCCCACTCTCTCGCTCCTGCTCTCTTTTACTGCATTAGGACAACAATGATTCATCTATTATTTGCTCGGGTAGTTGAACCCCTTTGTCCTCTGCATAACCTGTCATTGCCACAGTAAATAGATGAAACCCACTAGCATGAGTAGGAGTTGTTTGAGCCCTGATGTGCCTACTCATTCATGCTTGTTTGTCGTGCATGCTATTGCTTAGAGTTGTGTCAGGTCTTATTCATCGGGGATGAATCGGATGTGTGTGAACATGTCCTACTGTTGAGAGCTAAGTGTGTGAACACGATTTGGTAAAGGTAGCGGTGAGAGGCCATGTAGGAGTACATGGTTGGTTGTCTCATTGAAACCGTCCTCAGGAACTGAGTTCTGTGTTTGTGATCCATGAACAGTTACTACGACACATTGGGTTCCGGTAACTCGGCCCCTCTCGACTTATTAATCAACTTGATCTCTGTCCAGGAGTTGCTACTAGTTTCGTGTTTGTAGGTAGTGTTAGTAGTCTACCAAGTGGCACCCGATACAGGTGGGCTTGGGACGAGACTAGGCACAAGGGTCTTGTACCAAGTGGCACCGAATGGTGGACTTGGGAACCCTGCACACATCGTTTGGGGCCGTGAGCGACACCCGGCGGATCTCCTTGCGGATGGAACCCGAATAGGCGATAAACCTGGACGAGAGACTTGTGTGATTAGTCAGGTCGTGGCCGACACCCTCGCTGGGCTTCCGCTTGAAGGTTGCCGAGTACATGTCGTGTAAACGACGATAAGTGGTGAGAGCGTGTGTGAAGAAGTAAACCCCTGCAGGGTTAACATTATCTACTCGAATAGCCGTGTCCGCGGTAAAGGACTTCTGGGTTGCCTGTACGGTTCATAGACAAGTGAAAGTGGATACTCTAAAACGCGCAAGATAAGCGTGAGTGCTATGGATGGCGTTCTCGTAGGTAGACGGGACCGGATCCATAGTGGTGTATTGGTATGGTGAATATGTGGACTCGTGTGCGCCACCTCAAAAGAGTTGCTTGCAGTCATAGTTCAGGATAGCCATTGAGTCAGAGCTGGCTTGCTGCAGTCAAACTCCACCACCCCCTTTGTTGATACTGATGCATATGTAGCTAGTTCTGATGTAAGTCTTGCTGGGTACATTTGTACGGACGTTTGCTTAATTTATGTCTTTGCAGAGAGACGTCAGTCTCGCTAGCAGCTCCGTTTGGACTTCGACGTTTAGCTTGATACCTCAGCTACGATCTTGTGCCCTCGGCAGGATCTGGTAGATAGTCAGGCTTCTCAGCCTTTTTCATTTGTAGATGTCTGTACTCAGACATGTTAAGATTATGCATGTGCTTTGACTTGTATGCTCTGAATGTTGGGTCATGAGACCCATGTTTGTAATATCTCGCTCCTCGGAGCCTAATGAATAAATACTTGAGTCGTAGAGTTATGCTGTGATGCCATGTTGTATTTACACATATCGAGCATATTGTGTGTATGATTGAAATGCTTGGTATGTGTGGGATCCGACAACCTAGTTGTTTATCCTTGGTAGCCTCTCTTATGGGGAAATGTAGTCTTGTGCTTCCATGAGCCATAGTAGTCCGCTACAGCCCGTGTCGGTGTACTAGAGTAGGGGTACCCTAGTATCCCGAACTTGTGCACGGGCAGTTGCAGCCCTCCGCGGCAAGGCTTACAGGGTGACCGCCAAGGTCCTCCGTGGTTCCTTTGGAGCCATAAGAACAAAGTATTCAAGGCAAGGAGACAAGGCCCCGGCAAGAGGAGCTTGCCGGGAAGGCCACCCAAGGCACCTAGGAGACAAGGCCCCGGCAAGAGGAACTTCTTTGGGAAGGCCCGATGAGCGACAAGCTTCCGGGCGTGACAAGACAACAACCGCGACAAAGGCGCTTGCATGCGCACCACCACTCAGACCTGCGCTCCAAAGACATCCACTAACGTGTCGCCTGACCTTTCCCAGCGCACGTGGCAAGAGGCCGTGGCGGCCAATGAGCGCTGGCAAGCGGCGCCGACAAGATTGCCATCGTGGCAAGCGGTGGCGCCCCAGCCGGTCCCTTTTCGCCTTTGTTAGGGCAACGTGAACGGGCATTTAATGCCTTTGTCCCCTGCCGTCGAGGTTAGGTATGATACATCGTACAAGTAGCTGTACCAACCACTCATTTTCCATTTTTACCCTTGTCTACGTTGCCACTGCCGGAGACCCCTTTAGCATATAAAAGGAGGCCCATGCGCAACGTAGGGGGGAGGAGAGAGGTTGAAGCCGCAGAACACTCACGCCGGTCTCATTAGCAGCTTGTGTGTCTTTGTAGCACTCAGCGCTCTGAGCAAGAACTCAATACACTCAGAGATGCAGCAGTAGGAGTGTTATCTCTCCGGAGAGCTCCGAAGCTGGGTACACTGCTCGTGTGCTTCGCCTCGATCTGCTCTTCGTGCGACCTCCGCGCCCCGCCGAACCGAAAGGGGCTCGGTCCGCCGGTCCCATAGGTGTTCGTGGGCCAGATCAGCCTGCCCCGACATCGTTGGCGCGCCAGGTAGGGGCGCGTCGAGATTGTGTGAACCTGATCTGGTGTGCACACGAGCTAGATCTTCATCATCTTCATCGACATGCCACCGAAGAAGAAGGCTTCAACGGCAGATGTTCCGTCCGCGTCGAACCCACCACCACCGGAGCAAAAGGGTGGTGGGGTAGACGCCGGCGGAAGAATGGACGTCGACGGGGGAGCCCACGGTGCTACCAAGTCCAAGGACAAGGTTGCGCAGACCTCGGCGTCCGTACATGCACCGCGCCCGTCTCAGGAGGTGCGGAACCGACAACGTCATGGTATTCACAACGCCATATGCTCGTTGGACCAAGATCGAGCTGGTGGATCTCGGGATGCTCAAGACCAGCATGCACGCCAACATGCTTTGGCGCGAAAGCGAGGCATCGTCGCTGGGCGGGATCTTTGCTCCTTCTAACATAGTTAGAAGTCCGAGCATATCGATCCTCGCGCCGTTCGCCACTACCACCCACCACTCCAGCGAAGCTTTGGCGAGAGCTCAACTGCTCTGGATTACCCTCCAACAGCCGACAAGGTCGATGAATGGAGGGCCACCATTCAGAGTCTCATCGGCTCTGCCAACGGCGACGCTCCGCGGCAGCCGAGTGCATCGCTGCAACGGCAGTACTGCCAAACACGAGCCGGTGGCGACGAAACCGGTGGGGGTGCAACCACCATGCACTCTCCGCCCTGAAGGCCAAGATCGTCGACTCGTCGGATCCACCTCGACAGCAACTCCACCGCATCATCGGATCCACGAGCTCGTCGCGATCAGCGCCAAGTTCTTCACGAACGACAGCAAGAAGACGATCGAACTCGCATCGAGCGCCGAAGAGAAGCGCGGCGTCAATCCGACCAGCGCGCTGGGCCCTCTGTCGACATGCATGCGCCAGGGGAACCAGACGACTTGCCATACGCGGTAGGTTGCCCTGCGTTCACTCGTGAGCTGCGGCAAGTCCAGTGGCCCAGCAAGAAGAATTTCAAGCCAGACGTACCAGAGAAGTACGACGGCAAGACGCATCCGTCGGAGTTCCTCAGCATCTACACCATCGCGGTGCAAGCTGCCGGGGGGCGAGACAACAAGATCCTGGCCAACTACTTCCCGCTGGTGCTCAAGCCCAATGTCAGATCCTGGCTCATGCACTTGCCGGACAACTCCATATCCTCTTGGGCAGATCTATGCCATCAGTTTGTCGGCGCCTTTACAGGCGGCCACAAGCCCCACTGCCAAGAAAGCGACCTTCGTCTGCTCGCCCAGAAGGAAGGAGAGCCCTCGCAAGTACATTCAGAGATTCAGCCACAGACACAACATCCCAGATGTCCACCCTGCCCATGATAATCAGCGTTCCATCGAACATGCGAAACCGCGAGGATGCGGGAGGAGATGGCGATGTGCAAGATCGAGACGTCGGTGAGCTATATGCCCTGGCCGATAAGTGTGCACGCGTCTTTGAGGAAGGAGGAGACTCCCGGAGAGAATATCAAGCGGGAGGATCGATAGTGAGGAGACCGCCCGGCAAAGAAAAAACCGCGGCGGAACAACAGAAGAAGAAAGGCAAAGATGTGCTAGTTGTTGAGCAGTCCGGCAACGGAGGTGGCGCCAAGAAAGCCAAAGCTGGTAGCTCCAGCAAGGAGGTTGCCGCTGGCACCAACTGCCAGGTTGTGGCGGTCGCCGACAAGCAGGACGGTGCTGAGGAGCAGTCTGCTCCGGCAAGCCCTAGGGTTTGTTCCGTTGAAGCAGACGCTCCCGACAAGTTTTGCTCCGGCAAGCTTGCCGGGGAACGTCAAGCTCCGGCTGAGCCGCAGGTACTCGCCAGGAAGCGGATGTTCCCGCAGCAACAGATGTGCCTTTAGTCCTTGTTGTCGAGCCGCAAGCTCCAAAGATGGGCACAAGAGATTGTCCATTTCCTTCAGACAGGAGAACTTCCGAAGAGCAAGAAGAAGCGGAAAGAGTAGCCCGACAATCAAGTATGTACCAGTTTGTCGACAACACCTTATGTAAGAAGACTCAACGGTGTGAAATTGAAGTGTATTCACCGGGAAGACGGACAAAAGCTGTTGGCAGAGATACATGGAGGCATATGTGGTCACCACATTGGCGCCAGAGCACTTGCCGGCAAAGCATTTCAGCAAGGTTTCTTTTGGCCGACAGCCCTCCAGGATGCAACTGCACAAGTAACCAAGTGTGAAGCGTGCCAGTTCCATTCCAAGCAGATACACCAGCCAGCTCAAGCTCTCAAGACGATCCCTTTATCCTGGCCATTTTCAGTCTGGGGGCTCGACATCCTCGGCCCCTTTCCCCGAGCTGTCGGGGGTTTTGGGTACTTGTACGTTGCAATCGACAAGTTCACAAAGTGGCCGGAAGTGGAAGCAGTGAGGAAGGTGACATCACAGTCAGCAGTCAAGTTCTTTAGGTCGATTGTTTGTCGCTTTTAATCCCTAACGGGATCATCACCGACAACGGCACGCAATTCACGAGCCGCACCTTCATGCAAGACGTCCAAGATCTTGGCGCCAAGGTTCCGCTTTCGCTTGCTCATCCGAGAAGTAATGGTCAAGCGGAGAGGGCGAATCTTTGAAGTGCTGCGCGGGCTCAAGACCGAGAACTTTCGACGTGCTGCACAAGTGCGGAAAGAAGCTGGATTGAGGAGCTGCCGGTGGTTCTTTGGTCGATCAGACGACGCCAAATCGAGCCACTAGCCGTACACCTTTCGCTCTAGTCTATGGAGCAGGCATTTCTCCCCACGGAACTCGTATACGGATCACCTCGAGTGCTCGCTTATGATGAGCTTGAGCAAGAGCGATTGCGACAACATGACACGCTGCTCCTTGAGGAGGATCGTCTTCATCTTTCTTGTACGAGCTGCTCGATACCAAGAAGCTTTGCGCCGCTACCATAGCCGCAGTTAATGCCGAAGTCTTGAGGAAGGCGACCTTGTTCTTGGTAGCGTTCAGTCCGCCAAGAAGTTCAACAAGTTGACGCCTTGAAGTGGGAAAAGGCCTTACCGGGTGAAACGAGTCACTAGGCTGGCGCTGTCCGCCTTGAGACCGAAGATGGCATTCCGGTGAGCAACTCCTGGAACATTGAGCATCTTTGTAAGTTTTACCCGTAGGGCGCGGTTGCCGGAACCTGTTCAGGCAACCACCTTTTGTACAAGTCTTGCCAATGTTGCATGTAATCCTTTGTACAAAGCCGGGCGCAGACCCCGTGCATATGTAAAGCTAATGTGCTTCGCACATCTTGTCAATTTCATGCTTTCTACTTCTATTTTGCATGCGTTATCTGACACTTTGTGCAGCACCTACCCCCGGTAAGAAATAACAAGCCATAAGGCTCCATATCTTTATTTTCTCTTCTTTCTCTTTCTCAAAGAAAGGAAGGTTCCCTCTCCCACAAGTTTGCTGGGAGGAAAGGAGAAGATAATGGTGTGGACCAAGCGTCGCTCAAGGAAGTCTAGCCTTACCGGGAAGCAAACGACAGAAAAGCTAAGTTGCTAAAGTTTGAGCAATCAGTTTTAAATTTTTTTCCTCGAACGACTGTACTTTGTATGGAAAACCTGTGCGCGGAGGAACCAACTCGTAGCTAGTTGCGCCGTTACTTTGTTTCGAGTCCGCTCAACAACTTAAGTGAGCTGCGACTAGTTGCGACAAGGTTTCTTGTCGGTAGCAACCGCCAAGAAGTCGACGTCCACTTTTCGGCGCTCATGACGGCCAGTGCCTCATGACAAGTTCCCTAAAAGCGTGAGGCAAAAACATACAAAGGAAGGAACCAAGTAAAGGAAATAACATAGCAATTGCTACCCGAAATAGAGTTATATTACAAGATAGCTTGTCGCAGCTCTAATAGATTGTTCTCATAACATGACCAGCAGCGGCAAGAAAAAGAGAAAGCGGGCGGCCTAATCTACGCGATCGCGCTCAACCCTCTTGATCCCGCTCACCATGTCCATGATGGGTGCGACAAGGGTCTTGAGCGCTTCCACATCAGCATCTGACGGCAAAGACTTGAGGACGTTGGTGAGGTTGAGGCCTGGGTTGCGGAAGGCCACCTTCATCAGCACCTTTTGAAGAGCTCCAGCAGATCTGGCGCGACTCCTCGGCCAGCTGCTTTGGGATTTCTTCCCGAGTCGCTGGAGGGCCGTCACCACGCCTTAAAGAACAAGCTGAGCTTGGTCTTTGGAGTCGGAGGTGCTCATCGGAGGAATATCCAAGATCCTCCATCCCCAGCTGCGCCAGCTCCCTGTTGATGGCAGCAGCAACATCCACGAGACCCTTGGTCCAGTGCTCCACATTCTCCCCGACTTCGTCCGGGGTGAGTTACGGCGTAACCCAGGCCGCGCGTGCCCGTGCCCTGTTTTGGGCCTGGCCCAACAACGCTCGGCACCGCAGGTGGCCCAGGCCGGGGCTCTGCCGGTGTACTAGAGTAGGGGTACCCTAGTATCCCGAACTTGTGCACGTTGCAGCCCTCCGCGGCAAGGCTTACCAGGTGACCGCCAAGGTCCTCCGCGGTTCCTTTGGAGCCATTCAAGAACAAAGTATTCAAGCCTAGGAGACAAGGCCCGGCAAGAGGAGCTTGCCGGGAAGGCCACCCAAGGAACCTAGGAGACAAGGCCCGGCAAGAGGAACTTGCCGGAAGGCCCGATGAGCGACAAGCTTCGGACGCGACAAGACAACAACCGCGGCAAGGCGCTTGCGGCGGCATCACCACTCTGCCTGCGCTCCAAAGACATCCACTAACGTGTCGCCTCGACCTTTCCGAGCCGCAGCGTGGCAAGAGGCCGTGTGGCGGTGGAGCGCTGTGGCAAGCGGCATCGACAAGATTGCCATCGTGGCAAGCGGTGGCGCCCGACGGTCCTTTCTCGCACTGTTAGGGCGGCGTGACGGGCATTTAATGCCTTTGTCCCCTGTCTTCGTGGTTAGGTATGATACAACTGTACAAGTAGCTGTACCAACCACTCCTTTTCCATTTATACCCTTGTCTACGTTGCCACCTGTCGGAGACCCCTTTAGCATATAAAAGGAGGCCCATGCGCAACATAGGAGGTGGAGAATCCAGAGAACACTCACGCTCGGTCTCGTTAGCAGCTTGTGAGTAATGTAGCACTCAGCGCTCTGAGCAAGAACTCAATACACTCGGACATGCAAAGTAGGAGTGTTATCTCTCCGGAGAGCTCCGAAGCTGGGTAAACTGCTCGTGTGCTTCGCCTCGATCTGCTCTTCGCGCGACCTCCGCCCCCCGCCGAACCGAAAGGGGCTCGGTCCGCCGGTCCCATAGGTGTTCGTGGGCCAGATCAGCCTCCCCGACAACCCGGTTCACCTGAGTCCTGCTAGCCAAGCACTACTGCTCCGGAACACTGGATTGGCCGACATGTGATTCACTTCGTTCCTGTGTCTGTCCCTTCGGGGAAATGTCACGCGGTGACATCCGGAGTCCTGCCTAGCCTACTACAGCCCGGGTTCCCGGAGTCCTGTTAGCCCAGGTCTTACAGCCGGATTCGCCTTACGCTGGCCAAACATGCTCGATGTTGATTCATGTATGCATGTCCCGTAAGTTAGTGCCACTTTGGGTTCATGACTAGTCATGTCGGCCCGGAGTTCTCTGTCATATGGATGCTAAGCGGCACTATCATATCGTGAGCCAAAAGACGCATAAGCGGTCCCGGGCCATGGTAAGGCGACACCGTGGGAATACCGTGTCTTGAGGCCGCAAAGTGATATGAGGTGTTACTGAGGCTAGATCGGTGTGACTTAGAATCGGGTCTGACAGTTTTGGTATCGAGCTTTATTTGCTGTAGGATTACCAAGCCAAACTGGTGAAGTTGAGTCTAGAAATGCTTTAGTTATATAAGGGAATTGATTGTGGAAGGAGCGTAAGGCTCTTTTTACTCCTTATACCTTATGCCCTTCTGATCCGAGTCATCTTATCTTTCCTGCGGGGTTAAGGAACTAAGCTCTCTCTTCCTTCTATCAGGATCACGTGTTACTAATCTGTAGACTCTCAAGATTGTTAGATTTAAGCCCCAGTTCAGTTTCTATTACTTCCGTATGTTCATAGCTGGCCTCAGAACCTTGATATGATGTTGTTGAGTGGTTATGCCACAATTTTGCATGATGTCTCAAATCTTTTTGAGCATTTACAACCGTTATGTTGTCCGAGTCATCCCAGGTTTCTAAACTATCTGATGCATTTGCAAATTCTTCCTTCCTGTTCACGGTGTCCTTTTGGTCAAAATAAGCACACTAATCGGTCTATTGAGGTACTCTATTGCCTCGACACATATGTTGGAACTATTATTATGACCATAGGTGTCTTAGAGGATCATCTAGTAATCTAGCCATGCTTTATATTCCTAGTGTGATGATTCTGGCCATTATTCTCGAAAGCATCCCGTGATGCCATTTAGTTAGTAGGCATTCTATTTCTGGGCTCTTAAGCCCAAGATTCACTCTACTTACTTCATGTTGATAGTGTTGCTCGTACCTTTAGGTTATTAGTAACCTTTGCCATAGTCCTCGAGGTTCGTGGTATTACCTTCTTCCATGTACCATGAGCTGTTTATGGCAGAAGTTCCTCGCTGAACCGAAAGATCACAACAAGAGTGCTCTTGATGAATTCTCCATTCCACATTGTGAATCTGCCAGTTCTATCTTTCTGCATGGGTTATTCGAAAGAAATGTTGAGCTTTGCTCGACATACTAATCTATGCATTCACAACTCAGAAAAGATATATGTCCCTTTGAGTTGTCTCTCTTTAGTTGTATTCTGACCTCTGTCTATCAATTGATAGGCAGGACTAGTTGTGCATTCGTGTTATCGATGCCTATTATTCTTGTGGTCCGTCAAGCCATTCTACTTCAGAATGACTAGGAGAAACAAACTCCAGTACCTCATCCATATCCAGGATTGGGTCAAAGCAGTTGTATTCCGTAGATCAAATGCCAATCCAGCTTCTAATCTGTTCTACCCTGGAGTATTGCCATCTTATGTCAAGAATGTCATGAGAATTGCACCATCTCTTATGAATTCTTGACGCAATGATACTTCTCACCATCATCATTCATTTCTCGGTCCTGTGTTGTCGCAACCGGAATGCCGACAAGTGTACCGTGATGTGCGAAATCAATACTCCTAGCAACTCCGTTGCTTGGTAGTTAATGGACAATACTCTCATTCTTAGCATGCTGGTTATTGAATTATCATTCTAAGACTGATCGTGCTACCTAGTCCATTTTTCCTGGTGCACCCTTCGATCAATGAGTTAGGATTGTGTCAATCCCTTGCTCGTTTGATCATATCGTCTTGCTCTGGAAAGCAAGATTGTTCTCGAGCTTAATAACATATTGGTGGTTCGTGATTTTTTGAATATCTTCTCGGAAGTATTACCAGGTTGTCACCTGACCGCTATGTTGGGTTCATGATCAAGTTGGTTTTCCATAAACCACCCTTTCTCCAAGGATCTGTGTTGGATACCCCTGAACTAGTTGGATAAGCTAAACAATAAATTGGAGAGTTGGAAGATAAAAGCTTTATTTGACCCAGTTCATTCAAAGGGATATCCTTAGGTGTGTGGGTGTGTTGAAGAAAGATGATATCTTCATCGACTGATCCCCGTGATAAGTTGTTGAACCAATCATCTTGCCCAAACCTTGACTTGAGTATGGGCTATTGTCAAGTCAAATTAGAACCAACGATGTTCGTAATGTTGTCTTACTCGTGGCTGATCCCTCGAGCATACACCACTACATCCTTGGACTGACCAATACTATCACCATGTTCACATAATGGTGGAAGTCGAGTGATATGGAAATTCCGATGAGTTGTTGTTGAGCCCATCAACAACATCTTGTCTCCTCCATGATTCATGTTGAACATCCAGCTAGTGTTGGAAACTTGTGTAAGCATTTTCTTCATGCCCCGTTCATGAAGTATATGTTTGGATGAAAGAAGTGACTTCCTATCATTCATGTGCATTCGATGCAAGTTGCCGCCATGAATTTGAGAAGGCTTGTTTTACCTCCTCTGGAATCATCCCAAGTCAGTCATGCACGTGCGAAGTATTCTATGGTGCAGTAGGTGATCATCTTCATTCCATCGTATCCCTAGCACACAAGCCACTGATTGATTTGTTCAAGGATAAGAAGTTCATCGATAAGTGCACAAGGACTTTGATATCCTCGATGATGGTTCCCAACCAGAACTCGGTAGTGTTCTATTATAAGACTACCATGTGGTCTTGCTTATGCAGAGACAGCGTGTTCACATGTGAGTAGCAGAATCAGCTCATGTTTTGGAGCTTGCTATCGTAGTTCATTCCCCGAGAATCTCGCAACGCCATCTCGTCGATTTGTGTTGCAAACTTTCATTTTTCTTTCTAGACTCGATGAGTCCGGATTATTCTGACACCAAACAGATCTATATCTCAGGCAAATATGATGGTTGGAACATTTCCCAAGAACTGCAATATTGGTCTCTCTGTAACCGGTAAAGTGGATGTCATGGCCAACACACCCAACCGGAAGACCTATTATTTTAGTATCTTGTTGAGGAAGTTGGCCAACTCCCCATAAGGATCTCGTAGAACTTATTCCAGAAGTTGTTCCTTATGGATTTTTGTGCTCCCGAAGTCCGACCATTTTACTTGATGTTCCAGATATCAAGCCATATCTATGAATGGGTTACGCTAGCACATCAAGGATAACACTGGAAGCGGAGTGCTAAATGTCTCTCGGTCGATCATCCAGATTTCATCCCCTTGGCCTCGCTAAGGTGACATCCGAGAAAGTGTTATCTTCCTTTGAATCTGCATCGTCCATCACCATTCATCATGGTAGTATGATGAATTGCCAGGATCCTCGACACGGATATTGGTAAGACCCTGATGAATATGGAAATGCTCAAGTTCTTGAGAGCACGCTCAGTCACTAGGTTATATTCTCGCTAACAATCGAATGTGCCTTCCATTGCCGAGTTGTCTCAAAACCCTAGCTTTCTTTTCAAACTAGGTATGCCATTTCTTAGAACTCCTTCAATCGATCGTTTGTGAATTGCCTTAGCCTGGTATGGAGAGTCTCAATGATCTCTATGTCAAAAGTAATTCTCTCTGCCACTTAAGGGATGACTCTACAAGTCACTTTTCCTAAGGTGCCCCATTGTGGAATCATGACAGTTAACTCCTCGCTACATCGTGATCAAGCATGGATTTGTTGCCTACCTAGTGAACCTTCGTCATCCGTTACACCCCATCCCTCTGAATGTATGTTTCGTGTCTCAGCTCAAGAGATGTTTTACATCTCACCCCATGAGTTGATCTTGAGTTACCGATCTTGAGAAGATGGATTCCTGTAGGGTTTACGTAAAATCGTCATTGCGTTGGATGAAGATCTCTAAAGGAAGGACACCAAGATCGATCTGAAGCAATGGATCATGAAGAGCATGCTAGCTTGTGCCCACTCTGTCTACTTACCTCACGTCTTGAATCTCGGGACGAGATTCTTGTTTAGTGGGGGTGAGTTGTCACATCCCTAGTTACAGTACGCTGCAGGTTAGCTAGTCTCGTGTTGCATCATGTTTAAATTTCTCTTAAACCTGAAATGAGGATCAACAAACCCCAACACCCCCCTGAAAATACCAGGTTCAACTAAAAAAAATTCAGTGAACCCAAAATGCCCTTCATAAAAGTTCATCATTTTTGAATTGGTCCAGAACCTCTGTCGAAAATGGTGCACATATTTCTAGGACATTTTGGATTTTTGAATTAATCCATATTGTATTTGAGTTGGAGCAAATAAAAGCTATAAATAATTTTATAGCTCCAGATATTTTGAAAATAATTGTGGGTCACTTGTATATTGCAGAGAGCTCCCACAAATAATTTCAGAATTTATAAAAAATGGTTTAGTGCCTAAACTAAACTAGAACAGAGAAAGAAAAATAGAAAAGGGAAAGCGAAAAGGTAGAAAACCCACACAGGCAGCTTACATGGCGGCAGCCATTGCGAGGCCCACCACAGGCAGCCTTTGTCTTCTTCCTCCTGCCGGGAGGAGAAGCGACTAACGTCTTGGCCTGCAACCGAAAGCCACGCCAGCCACCTTGCTACCTCCACGGCATTTGGTAGCTTCCAACCGTGCCATGGAGATGCCCTCGTTTCCCTCTGTGAGTTCACGGACCAAACCCCCCATCCCCGCCTCGATTTCTCGCCGTAGCCGTCGCCCCCTTGAAGACCGAATTGCGCCACCACACGAGCTCATCGCCGGCCATGCTTCGGTGACCAGTTGGTCCCATGCGTGTGCCCGTTGCACTCACAGCAACGCGTAGCACCTCCCTAGCCTGCTACTTGCTCGAACGCAAGCCGTAGCACCAAATCCGCGAGCACCCGAGCTCCGGCCGCTGACCGTTCTTTGCCGCCGCGGAATAACCCCACAAACCGCTACCACCATTGGATGCGCCGCTCCGCAGGCGTTCCATCGAGCCCTTCCGCGCTTTGTTTGGCTGCCCGTAGCTCAAACCCGAGCATCTCCGGCGAGCCCTTTGCCGTGCTTTTGATGCGGCGTCAACGCTGGCAGCGTGGTCGCTTATTTAGGGCTAATCACCACTAATCCCCCTAAGAGGCGGCAGAGCGGCCCCACCATGCTAATTAGCTACCGGATAAACCCCTGTTTAGCTTTAACCTAACCACGGTGGCCCCACGCGTTCGTTTTGACCATCTTGGCGTGGCCGTTATTTGAGCCCTGCGTGACCGTAAACGACACCGTGACAACGACCAATGGGACCCACTAGTCAGATTTGACCTGGACCGGCCCGTTGACCAGGTGACGTCCGCGATGGCCTTGATCTTGGCGCAATAACACATTTACGGATTAATTTTAATTCAGGAAATTCGAGAAAAATACCAAAACTTCAAGAATTCATATAAATTCAACCGTAGCTCAGAATGAAATAAATTATATATGAAAAATGATCAGAAAAATACAATCTATCCATCTGTAATGGTTTTATGCATGTTTAAACAAGTTAACCTGATGTTTAGTGCAGAACAAGAGAAAGCACTAATAATGACCATGGATGAGTTTGAACTTTGAATCTTTGGTTCAAAATAGCTCAAACCCATATGGTTGTAGCTGCATTAGGCCAACACACTCATATTGCCATGTCATGAGCATGCATCATATTGTGCATTGCATTGACTGTGTTTCCTTCTCATTGTATTTGTCCCTAGGCGTCTATCGAGAGGGACAAATACCCAACGAAGAAGGAAAAAAGCAATGCAACAATACATGCTGCTGATCAGATGGGTTAATATCAATGGATGAGTGTGGATTGTGATAAAAGCGCAGCGTGAGCGGCGACGTGAGCGACCAGCATGACTTGCAGCTGGCGATTGCTATGGCGCGCAGCTGGCGGCAACAACAATGGCGGCACGCGTTAGTCGAAAAAAGCGGTTAAACTAAAGGCGATGGGATGGTCAGCATGCTCGGGGGAGGCCTGGAGGCGAAGAAACGACGACGAAGATCTCCGGCGCCGGGAGGTTGAAGATGATGTCGATGGCGGCGATACAACGCGTCCCCGGTTGGTTGGCTGGTCGAGGGCGTAGAAGACGTCGTTGCGGAGCTCTCGGGCATGGTGAGAGGTCGAGGGGGAGGCGCTGGACGCGGCGGTTCTCGTCGGCACTCTCGGCTGTGCTCTGTTCTTGCGAGAGAGAGGGCCAGAGGGGGATGTGAGAGGGGAGAGAGACAGAGGGAAACAAGGGCATCTCCGTGGCGCGGTTGGAAGCGCCGAGACACCGTGAGGTTGCAAGCGAGTGGCGCGGCTCGGTGTCTTGCCGGGCACGTTAGATTGCTTCTCCTCTGGCGGGAGGAAGAAGACAGTGCTGCCCTGGAGGGCTGGGCCTGCAGTTGGGCTGCTGCTACAGGTAAGCTACCCAGGTGGGTTTTCTACCTTTTCTGTTTCCCTTTTCTATTTTTCTTTCTCTGTTCTAGTTTAGTTTAGGCACTAAACCATTTTTTATAAATTCTGAAATTATTTGTGGGAGCTCTCTGCAATATACAAGTGACCCACAATTATTTTCAAAATATCTGGAGCTATAAAATTATTTATAACTTTTATTTGCTCCAACTCAAATACAATATGGATTAATTCAAAAATCCAAAATGTCCTAGAAATATGTGCAACATTTTCGACAGAGGTTCTGGACCAATTCAAAAATGATGAACTTTTATGAAGGGCATTTTGGGTTCACTGAAATGTTTTTCAGTTGAACCTGGTATTTTCGAAGTCTTTGGGGTTTGTTGATCCCCATTTCAGGTTGAAGAGAAATTTAAACATGATGCAACATGAGACTAGCTAACCCAGAGCAGACCAGAACTAGGGATGTGACAACTCACCCCCACTAAACAAGAATCTCGTCCCGACATTCAAGACGTGAGGTAAGAAGACAGAGGGGGCACAAGCTATCATGATCTTCATGATCCATTGCTTCAGATCGATCTTGGCATCCTTCCCTTAGAGATCTTCATCCAACGCAATGACAACGGACAGAAACCCTACAAGAATCCATCTTCTCGAAGATCGGTAACTCAAGATCAACTCATGGGTTGAGATGTAAAACATCTCTTGAGCTGAGACACGAAACATACATTCAGAGAGATGGGGTGTAACGGATGAAGAAGGTTCACTAGGTAGGCAACAAATCCACGCTTGATCACGACGTAGCGAGGAGTTAACTGTCATGATTCCACAATGGGGCACCTTAAGAAAAGTGACTCATAGAATCATCCCTTAAGTGGCAGAGATAATTACTTTTGACATAGAGATCATTGAGACTCTCCATACCAGGCTAAGGCAATTCACAAATGATCGATTGAAGGAGTTCTAAGAAATGGCATACCTAGTTTGAAAAGAAAGCTAGGGTTTTGAGACAACTCGGCAATGGAAGGCACATTCGATTTTTACCGAGAATATAACCCAGTGACTGAGCATGCTTTCAAGAACTTGAGCATTTCCATATTCATCAGGGTCTTACCAATATCCGTGTCGAGGATCCTGGCAACACATCATACTACCATGATGAATGGTGATGGACGATGCAGATGCAAAGGAAGATAACACTTTCTCGGATGTCACCTTAGCAAGGCCAAGGGGATGAAATCTGGATGATCGATTGAGAGACATTTAGCACTCCGCTTCTAATGTTCTCCTTGATGTGCTAGCATAACCCATTCATAGATATGGCTTGATATCTGGAACATCAAGTAAAAAGGTCGGACTTCGGGAGCACAAAAATCCATAAGGAACAACTTCTGGAATAAGTTCTACGAGATCCTTATGGGGAGGTGGCCAACTTCCTCAACAAGATACTACAATAATAGGTCTTCCGGTTGGGTGTGTTGGCCATGACATCCACTTTACCGGTTACAGATAGACCAATATTGCAGTTCTTGGGAAACGTTCCATCCATCATATTTTCCTAAGATTTAGATCTGGTTGGTGTCAAAATAATCCGGACTCATCGAGTCTAGAAAGAAAAATGAAAGTTTGCAACACAAATCGACGAGATGGCGTTGCAAGATTCTCGGGGAATGAACTACGATAGCAAGCTCCAAAACATGAGCTGATTCTGCTACTCACATGTGAACACGCTGTCCCAGACAAGCATGACCACATGGTAGTCTTATAATAGAACACTACCGAGTTCTGGTTGGGAACCATCATCGAGGATATCAAAGTCCTTGTGCACTTATCGATGAACTTCTTATCCTTGAACAAATCAATTAGTGGCTTGGTGTGCTAGGGATACGTATGGAATGAAGATGATCAGTCTATCAAACCATAGAATACTTTGCACGTGCATGACTGACTTGGGATGATTCCAGAGGAGGTAAAACAAGCCTTCTCAAATTCATGGCGGCAACTTGCATTGAATGCACATGAATGATAGGAAGTCACTTCTTTCATCCAAACATATACTTCATGAACGGGGCATGAGGAAAATGCTTACACAAGTTTCCAACACTAGCTGGATGTTCAACATGAATCATGGAGGAGACAAGATGCTGTTGATGGGCTCAACAACAACTCATTGGAATTTCCATATCACCGACTTCCACCATTATGTGAACATGGTGATAGTATTGGTCGACCAAGGATGTAATGGTGTATGCTCGAGGGATCAGCCACGAGTAAGACAACATTACGAACATCGTTGGTTCTAATTTGACTTGACGATAGCCCATACTCAAGTCAAGGTTTGCGTAAGACGATAGGTTCGACAACTGATCACGGGGATCAGTCGATGAAGATATCATCTTTCTTCAACACACCCACACACCTAAGGATATCCCTTTGAATGAACCGGGTCAAATAAAGCTTTTATCTTCCAACTCTCCAATTTATTGTTTAGCTTATCCAACTAGTTTAGGGGTATCCAACACAGATCCTTGGAGAAAGGGTGGTTTATGGAAAACCAACTTGATCACGAACCCAACATAGCGGTCAGGTGACAACCTGATAATACTTCCGAGAAGATATTCGGAAAATCACGAACCACCGATATGTTATTAAGCCCGAGAACAATCTTGCTTTCCAGAGCAAGACGATATGATCAAACGAGCAAGGGATTGACACAATCCTAACTCATTGATCGAAGGGTGCACCAGGAAAAATGGACTAGGTAGCACGATCAGTCTTAGAATGATAATTCAATAACCAGCACGCTAAGAATAAGAGTATTGTCCATTAACTACCAAGCAACGGAGTTGCTAGGAGTATTGATTTCACACATCACAATTCACTTGTCGGCATTCCGGTTACAACAACACAAAGACCGAGGAATGAATGATGATGGTGAGAAGTATCACTACATCAAGAATTCATAAGAGATGGTGCAATTCTCATGACAATCCTGACATAAAGGGGGTAATACTCCAGGGTAGAACAGAGCAAAAGCTGGATTGGCATTTGATCTGCAGAACACAACTATTTTGACCCAATCCTGGATATGGATGAGGTACTGGACTTTGTTTCTCCTAGTCATTCTGAAATAGAATGGCTTAACGGACCACAAGAATAATAAGCATCGATAACACGGATGCACAACTACTCCTGACTATCAATTGATAGACGATGGTCGGAATACAAATGAAGAGGGACAACTCAAGGGACATATATCTTTTGAGTTGTGGATGCATAGATTAATATGTCGAACCAAGTTCAACAGGTTTCTTCTGAGATAACCCATGCAGAAAGGTAGAACTGGCAGAATCACAATTATGAATGGAGAACTCATCGAGGGCACTCCTATTGTGATTTTTTGATCCAACAAACTTCTGCCATAAGTGGTTCATAGTATTTGGAAGAAGGAAATACCATGGACCTCAAGGACTAATGCAAAGGTTACTAATAACCTAAAGGAACGAGCAAACACTATCAACATGAAGTAAGTAGGGTGAATCTCGGGCTCAAAACCTAGCAGTAGAATACCTACTAACCAATAACATCACATGATGCTTTCGAGAATGATGGCCAGAATCATCACACGGGGAACACAAAACATGGCTAGTTTACTAGGTGACTCCCTAAAACACCTAGGGTCATAATAATAGCTCCAACATATATGCCGAGGCAATAAATTACCTCAACGCGCCGGTTAGTGTGCTTATTCTGACCATAAAGGACATCGGGAACGGAAAGAAAGGATTTGCTAATGCATTAGACTATTTAGAAACCTGGGATGACTCGGACAGCATAACAACAGTAAATGCTCAAAAAGATTTGAGACATCATGCAAAATGGTGACATAACCACTCAACAACATCATATCAAGGTTCTGAGGCCAGCTATGAACATACGGAAGTAATAGAAACTGAACTGGGGCTTAAATCTAACAATCTTGCAAGTCTAGAGATTAGTAACACGTGATCCTGATAGAAGGAAGAGAGAGCTTAGTTCCTTAACCCTGCAGGAAAGATAAGATGACTCGGATCAGAAGGGCATAAGGTATAAGGAGTAAAAAGAGCCTTACGTTCCCTTCCACAATCAATTCCCTTATATAACTAAAGCATTTCTAGACTCAACTTCGACCAGTTTGGCTTGGTAATCCTACAAGCAGTCAGGCTCTGATACCAAAACTGTCAGGACCCCGATTCTAAGTCACACTGATCTAGCCTGTAACACCTTATATCACTTTGCAGCCTCACACACAGTATTCCCACGGGTGTCGCCTTACCATGGCCCGGGACCGTTTGCGTCTTTTGGCTCACGTATATGATAGTGCCGCTAGCATCCATATGACAGAGAACCCGGGCCGACATGACTAGTCATGAACCCAAAGCGGCACTAACTTATGGGGACACGCATACATGAATCAACATCGAGCATGTCGGTCAACAACGTGCGTATCCGGGCTGTAGCACTGGGCTAACAGGACTCCGGGAACCCGGGCTGTAGCAGGCTAGGCAGGACTCCGGAAGTCACCGCGTGACATTTCCCCGAAGGGACAGAGACAGGAACGAAGTGAATCACATGCCAGCCAGTCCAGTGTTCCGGAGCAGTAGTGCTGGGCTAGCAGGACTCCGGTTAACCGGGCTGTAGCGGACTACTATGGCTCAAGGAAGCACTAGATTACATTTCCCCATAAGAGAGGCTGCCAAGGATAAACAACTAGATTGTCGGATCCCGCACATACCAAGCATTACAAACATACACACAATATGCTCGATATGTGTAAATACAACATGGCATCACAACATAACTCTACGACTCAAGTATTTATTCATTAGGCTCCGAGGAGCGAGATATTACAAACATGGGTCTCATGACCCAACATACAGAGCATACAAGCAACAAGCACATGCGGAAGCTAAACATGTCTGAGTACAGACATCTACCAATGGAAAAGGCTGAGAAGCCTGACTATCTACCAGATCTTGCCGAGGGCACAAGATCGTAGCTGAGGTAACAAGCTAAACGTCGAAGTCCACGCGGAACAACTAGCGAGACAGAAGTCTCTCTGCAAAAACATGAATTAAGCAAACGTGAGTACAAATGTACTCATCAAGACTTACATCAGAACTAACTACATATGCATCATTATCAACAAAGGGGTGGTGGGGTTTAACTACAACAAGCCAGCTTTGACTCGGTGGCTATCCTAAACTATGACTGCAAGTAACTCTTTTGAGGTGGTGCACACGAGTCCACATATTCACTATATCAATACACCACTATGGATCCGCTCCCGTCTCCCTACGAGAACTCCATCCATAGCACTCACGCTTATCTTGCGTATTTTAGAGTATCCAATTTCACTTGGTCTATGAACCGTACAGGTAACCCAGAAGTCCTTTACCGCGGACACGACTATTCGAATAGATGATGATAACCCTGCAGGGGTGTACTTCTTCACACACGCTCTCACCACTTATCGCCGTTTACACGACATGTACTCGGCAACCTTCAAGCGGAAGCCCAGCGAGGGTGTCGACCACGACCTACCTAAACACTCAAGTCTCTAGTCCAGGTTATCGCCTATTCATATTCCATCCGTAGGGAGTCCGGCCGAGGTTTCCACATACAGCCCCGAACGATGTGTACAGGGTTCCGCGACACCAAACGGGCGCCCGGCATACCAGGCCACGTGCCTACCGCATCACAGCCCACCCCTCGGGTCAGCACTGCCCACGGCCTCCAAAGATACTACAAACACCGTAAACTACTTCCAACTCCCGGACAGAGGACAAGGGTGGTTAAGAAGTCGAGAGGGGCACTTAAGCATTCCAATGCGTGGTAGTAATCGGGTCATGGATCACAAACACAAGACTCGGTTCACGAGGGCGGCTTCAATGAGACAACCCACCATGTACTCCTGCATGGCCTCTCACCGATACCTTTACCAAATCGTGTTCACACACTTAGCTCTCAACAAGAGGGACATGTTCACACACCTCCGATTCATCCCCGATGAATCGGACTGACTCAACTCTAAGCCAGAGGCATCACAAACAAGCATGAATGAGTAGGCACATTAGGGCTCAAACAACTCCTACTCATGCTAGTGGGTTTCATCTATTTACTATGGCAATGACAGGTCATGCAGAGGATAAAGGGGTTCAGCTACCGCAGCAAACAACAGATGAATCGTTGTTGTCCTAATGCAGTAAAAGAGAGCAGGATCGAGAGAGTGGGATTGTATCGGAATGAACAGGGGGTTTTGCTTGCACAGCACTTCGAAGATAATATAGTTCTTCATCGGTGTCATCGAACTCATCGTCGGTACGCCGTCTCTTGAGAGGGACAAACACCGACAAACAAGAGGGAACATAATCAATGAAATGCAACAATATGATGCATGATAATGACATGGAAATATGCTGTTGTTTGGGCTAATGCAACTAGCAACTAGATTAAATGAAGTTGGTTTGAATACAAGATTCAAATTCAAACTCCATATGTGATTATTCAAATGCCATTTAATTGATTTGACTTGATCAACAGACATAAGTTGTTCTAACATGCATGAAAATGTTACAGATGGATATATTGAATTTTTTTGATCATTTTTCACATATAACTTATTTCATTCTGAGCTACGGTTATTTTTCTATGATTTTTAGAAATTTTAGGCATTTTCTGAAAATAATAAATCATTTCTGATTTATTAAAATCCCAGAAAATCATTACTACGTCAGCACCACGTCATGCTGACCTTAGCAGGTCAACAGCACAGGTCCAGGTCAAACCTGACCAGTGGGGTCCACTGGTCAGTGTCATGGTGCTAGCTAGAGTCAATGACATGCGGGCCAAGTCAACGGCCACGTCAGCTTGGTCAAAGCTGACTCGTGGGCCCACTAGGGTTAGTTAAAATTTAACAAAAAAATAAACTGTGTTTAGTTAGGAAGTGGGACCCAGCTGTCAGTGTGCGAGAGGGTTAATTAGCTGGGTCATTAGCCCCTAATGACGACGCCACGTCAGCGTCACCGGGACCTCGACGGCGGCGCGGCTCGGAAACACGCTACGGGCGGCGGTTTGGCTTGCTGAGGGTACCAGGGCATAGCCCTTGCGCCCGCGCATCCAGCAGAGGTAGCGGCAGGTCGCGGGGTGACCGGAGCTCGCCGGAAACAAGCTCACGGCGGCGGCCGGAGTTCGGATGGGGTCGGGTTCGGCGTTACACGGCACGGCGAGATCAGCTGAGGGGCTCTACGGGTTCCTGGGGTCACCGAGAACCGCCCGGTCTAACAACGCATAAGTCAGGAGCTTCGGGAAGCGGGGCTCGCCGGCCATGGCGGACGGCGAGCTACGGCCATGGCGGCGCAGCTAGCTAGGGGACGGACCAGAGAGGGAGAGGTGAGGGGAAATACCCCACGGCTCACAGCGAGGTCGAAGAGCAAAACTGTCGGGACCCCGATTCTAAGTCACACCGATCTAGCATGTAACACCTCATATCACTTTGCAGCCTCACGCAGGGTATTCCCACGGGTGTCACCTTACCATGGCCCCGGACCGTTTGCCCTTTTGGCTCACGTATATGATAGTGTCACTAGCATCCATATGACAGAAAACCCAGGCCGACATGACTAGTCGTGAACCCAAAGTGGCACTAAGTTACGGGGACAGGCATACATGAAACAACATCAAGCATGTCGGTCAGCAGCGTGTGAATCCGGGCTGTATCAACTGGGCTAACAGGACTCCGGGAACCCGGGCTGTAGCAGGCTAGGCAGGACTCCGGATGTCACCGCGTGACATTTCCTGGAAGGGACAGACACATGAACAAAGTGAATCACATGCCGGCCAGTCTAAGTGTTCCGGAGCAGTAGTGCTGGGCTAGTAGGACTCTGGTAAACCGGGCTGTAGCTGACTACCATGGCTCGGTGGAAGCACTAGACTACATTTCCCCATAAGAGAGGCTACCAAGGATAGACAACTAGGTTGTCGGATCGCACACATAGCAATACACGTTACACGTACACATAACATGCAAGTATGTGCTGTACAACATGGCATCACAACATAATGCAAACTTATATAGATAAAGGCCCAGAAGAGCCACATAGCATTAAATACAAACAGGGGTCACATGACCCATCATTCGGAGCATACAAGCAACAGAAGCATTACATGTCCGAAAGTACGCATAACTACAAAAGAAAAAGGCTGAGAAGCCTGACTACCTACAAGACCCTCCCAAGGGTACAAGATCGTAGCTGAGGTAACAAGCTACTCGTCGAAGTCCAAGCGGAACTACTAGTAAGACCGAAATCTCCGCTGCAAAAACATAAATAAAGCAACGTGAGTACAAAGGTACTCAGCAAGACTTACATCAGATCCTATCATACATGCATTTGTATCAAGAAGGTAATGTGGGGTTTAGTTGCAGCAAGCCAGCTTTGACTCAAGGGCTATCCCTGTTCTCACGACTACGAGAAACTTCTTTGAGGTGAAGCAGCGCACACGAGTCCACTAAGCACCACATCAATACACTACTATGGATTCATTCCCGTCTCCCTACGGGAAGGCCATCCATAGCACTCACACTTGTCTTGAGCATTTTAGAGTATCCACTTCAAGTTGTCTATGTACCACGTAAGCATCCAAGAAGTCCATAACCGTGGACCCGGGTATTCGAATAGATCATGTTAACCTTGCAGGGGTGTACTTCTTCACACACGGTCTCGCCACTTACCGCCATGTACACGTCTTGTATCTCGGCAACCTTCAAGCGGAAGCCTGGCGAGGGTGTCGGCCATGACCTGACTAACCACACAAGACTCTAGCCTAGGTTTATCGCCTATTCGGGTTCCATCCGCAAGGAGACCCGGCCGGGGTGTCGCTCACGACCCCAAATGATGTGTGCAGGGTTCCCGAGCCCACCATCCGGGTGCCACTCGGTACACCAGGCCATGTGTGCCTAGTCTGTCCCAAGCCCACCCTGTCAGGTGCCACTTGGTAGAAAAATAGCACTACCTACAAACACCAGAAACTAGTTACGACTCCTGGACAGAGATCAAGTTGGTTAATAAGTCGAGAGGGGTCGAGTTACCGGAACCCAATGTGTGGTAGTAGCTAGTCATTGGACAACATACATAGAACTCGATTAGGCTTAAGGACGGTTCAAGTGAGACAACCCACCATGTACTCCTACATGGCCTCTCACAACTACCTTTACCAAATCGTGTTCACACACTTCACTCTCAAAGATCGTAATCGTAGCACTGCACTCCAATTCATTCCCAATGAATCAGACCTAACAACTCTAAGCAATAGCAGGCATGGCATGGTAGGAACACAACATGGCTCAATCAACTCCTACACATGCTAGTGGGTTTGAACTATTTACTGTGGCAATGACAGGTCATGCAGAGGAATGGGTTCAACTACCGCAGCACAAAGTAGCAGATGAATTGTTGTTGTCCTAATGCAATAACTGAGAGCAGGAGCGAGAGAGTAGGATTGTATCGGAATGAACAAGGGGATTTGCTTTCCTGGTAGATCAACATGGGGGCACTCATCCTCTGACAGGTACTCTGGATCGGTCTCCGGAGCAGGACCTATCGAGAAGGAACGGTGTCGGCAATCAATACACAAGCATATGCAACAATATGATGCATGAACATGGCATGAAGATGTGATGTTGTTTGAGCTAATGCAACTAGCATTCATTTGGTTGAAGTTCATTTGAACCAAGAGTTCAAATGCAACTCCAAATTAACTCTTTATAAATGCCATATATATGTTTTCACCTATGAAGCAGGTTTAGGTTGGTTTGTCATGCATGAAAGTAGTACAGATGGATAGATTGAATTTTGCTGATAACTTTTCATATATAACTTATTTCAATCTGAGCAACGATTGAATTTCTATGAATTTTTGAAGTTTAAAGCGTTTTCTGGAATTTCCTGATTTAATTTAAATCCAGAAAATGGATAACTGCATCAGCATGACGTCATGCCTGCATCAGCAGGTCAACGGTGCTGACCAGGTCAAACCTTACGTGTGGGGTCCACACGTCAGTGACACAGTGTTTGTCGGATTTCGGGTTCCGGCAGACCCTTGAGGTTCGAACACTGGGGTGCGCACGGAATCTCGCCCTCTACCTACCTGCACCCCGCCGCCTCGCTAGGATCTAAACTACGAAAGGAACAACACAAGAGACACATGGTTTATACTAGTTCGGGCCACTGTTGTGGTGTAATAACCTACTCTAGTTTGTGGTGTGGTGGATTGCCTCTTGGGCTGATGGTGATGAACAATACAAGGAAGAACAGCCTCGCGAGGGTCTATTCTTGGCCGGGGGGATGAACTGCTAGGAGGAGTTCAGTCCCTCTCTCTCTCTCTCTCTGATTCCAGATCTCAGATCCCCCCTTACTATGGTGGCTAGCTCTACTTATAGGCGGAGGCCCTGGGCCTCTTCCCAAGTATTGAGCGAGAAGGGCGCCAACAATTGGCCATTTTGAAGGGGAACACCTGGTACACTTATCCTGACTAAAGTTGGTCCTCGCCTGTCAAAGGCTCTAGTGGTGACGCCGGCTTGGGCTCCACAATGACTTCCTTCCTGTCGTTGGACTGGTCTTGGTCTTGTTGCACCAAAATGGACGCCTTTGCTTGATGCTCTCGCCTGCGCTTGCTCCCTTTGCACCAAAGAGGAAAGGAGGACATCTGCCTTGGGCTGGCGCCCGCCTGGCGCCCTTGGTCGTCACGGCTTGCGTCATGGGCACCTCGTGAGGTACCCCGCCTTGATCTCTCCGGCACCTCGCGAGCCAGCCTGATGAGGCCGTGCCTGAGGAAGCTCCATGTCGTCCGCCCCACGAGGGTCTTGAGCTTGTGTTGATGAAGATGGGCCGTGATGGGCCCCCTATGAAACCCTGCTTGTAGGCCGCAGTGTGCAAGTCTGGGACCCCTGTTCCCGAGCGCCGACAGTAGCCCCCAAGCCCAAGGCGCGCGCGGACCTGGCTGAGCAGAGAGGCGAAGGGGCAAGTGCGAAGCGCCGCGGGCCCTAACATCCTGCGGCCTTGGGCGCCGCGTGGCGGTTGATTGGACGTGGGCGGCACTGTTCCCCCACGCCTCCTTATTTTGTGCCGTGCTAGGCGGACTCGTAGCCACACACAGCCGCTCCCCCTTTCCGCTGCTCGACCGTCCCCCACCCTTCCTCCTCTCGAACTCCAGCTTCTGCTCCCAATCCAATCTCAAACCTTCCTCCCCCCTTCCGTTGCCATGGCTCCGACGAAGAAGGGAAGAGGGAAGAAACCCATGCCTCCGCCTCGCCATTGCCAGCGGCCCCCGCCGTCGATCGGTCAATCATACTCAATCGAAAGGGCCTGGGCAAGGTCAGCTCGGCTTTGGTCACCATCTTCAACGAATGCGGGCGGACGACGGCCTGGCCCGCGTCCCACTTCGCCATTCACAGGACAATCACTGAGGTCCGGTATTTTGCCGACGCCCTGTGGGCGGGGCTGGTTCCCCCTTCTCCGATTTCTTCAATGCTGTGCTCTCCCACTATCAGATCCATATGATGCACTTGGGTCCGGAATCCATCACTCTTCTTGCGGTCTTTGCCTTTGTTTGCGAGGCGATGATGGGCATCCTTCCCTCAGTTGCCTTGCTGCGCCACTTCTTCTCTCTGCGCCTTGTTGACCCCACCCAATGTTCGGGGTGTCTGAGCTTCATTGCTGCATCTGAAACAGCGACTTCAGGGATTGACTTCACCCTTCCTCCGCCCGCGCCTGGGTTCCGCGAGCGGTGGCTGTATGTGGACGTGGGGGTGCCCAGCCCCCTGCTGTCGGAGCCAACATCACCCGCTGTCCCCAATTCAGGCTGGGGCCAGGAGACGCTCACGAGCCCCCGGCTCGCCTTCGTCTGGCGTCGCTTCGCGTTCCTGAGGGCGCTCGAGGTGACGGCGCCCAAGGTGGTGATGGAGTTCCTGTTGTGCCGCATTGCCCCCCTCCAGCGCCATTCCTACCGGATGTGGGCCTTCAGCGGGCGTGAAGACCGCATGAGGCTCCAGGAGGAGGACATGACGCTGAGCGAGGAAGGTGCTCTTGGTCTTGACTGGGATCCCAACCCTGGTAGCGTCCGGCAAGGGGTGCTTTGCTTTGTACTTTTGCTCAAGCGGGGGTGACTTTGTGAAGCAGATGCCCAGCCGGCCGAATGGGGGCTGCGCCCCAGCCTCATGGGGTCTCGCGAGAACCCGGTGGTGGTGGATCGCCCTTCCAGTCGGCCGTGGCGGCTCTTCCTCGAGTGGTGAAGCAGGGAGGCACGAGCCGCTGGAGGCCGAGGGGGCCTCCGCAGGGGAGATGGTCCCAGGCGGCGCTCTTGAGGGAGCAGCTCCTGAGGCCCAGGCTGCCGCGGTTGGGGGTGGCGAGCAGCTGCCCGTGGTGCCTGCGGCTGAGGCCCCTGGGGCCCCAGCTACCCTTCTTGGTGAGGCGACCGGCGGCGTGCGCCAGGACGACGCCCCTGACGCCGGTCGTCTCGACGCTCCTTCCTCGTCGCAGGTTGACCCCTGCGCTCAACTCTTGGGTCGCTTCCGCGTGGACTTCGAGGCTCTCCGGAAGAGAAGGGAAGCCTTGGGCGACGATTACACTTGTCGCCTGCTGAAGCGCAGGAAGTACTTCGCCATCAATGAGTAAGCTTTCCCCTTTTCTGGCCCCTGATTCTCCTGTTGCTCTTACTGATCCTTGCTCCGCAGGGCCCTTCCTGCCGAGCTCACGGAGATGGCTGAGGAGCCATCCCCCTAGGCTCCGCCTTCTCCGCCGTCTTCGAGCACTCTGAGCAGCAGGGCCCTTGTGGTGAGGCCGGCCGGAGAGACAAGCCATCCTGAAGCGCATCGGGTCCCCGCGCACCTCGCGACCCTCCTTCGCGAGCCCTCTCATGGCATAGCCGGCCTGCCATGGGCTTCTCGTCTGGTCGTCGATCGTGATTGGCTGATGCATTCCCTGCGCTCTTCTTTGGGGGATGGGTTGGCTCCTGGCCGGGCTTCTGGCGAGGCGTGCCCAGCCGTGGCGAGGGCGCCAGCCCCCAGCCCCGTGCCCGGAGGGGGAGTGCTGATTCGTGGCCCTCGGCGCTCGCCTTGGGCGGATGATGGTGTGGAAGATGTACTTGAGCACGCACGGGAGCGTCGCGCTCTTCGCCAAGGGTTTCTTCGGAGGGCGGCTGATGTGGTGAGCATGCTTGGTGACGAGCTTGCCAATGAAGACGCGCGCCTCGAGGCCGAGGGCCTGCGCCTGGCCGCGGAGAGGCACGAGCCGGCGGCGGTTGTCGCTTCTGCGCGCCACCAGCATGATCTTGACGATGAGGAGGCCAAGGCGTCGCTGGCGGCTTCTCGGGAGGTCCGTTCTTGGGCCGTTGAAGAGGCTCGGGAAGCTGACCGGCGGCGAGAGGCGGCGGAGGAGCGGGGGCGGGAACTCCTGGCCCGTTGCCGCTCACTGGAGGAGCAGGTGGAGCTGCGTGAGATGGCCCTTGCGTCGATGAGGGTGGCCTCAGGCGACCTAGCAGAGCTTCAGAAGCGGGAGGAGGCGCTGACGCTGGAAGTCGCCTAACGCGCACGCGAGTACGAGCGCCGGGAAACAAGGGAGCGCTTGGTGACGAGGGCGGAGGATGATGTCGCTGCGCGGGAGGCCCGTGTCCTCGAGGAGGTCAGGCGTCGGGTGACGACGACGCGCTTGAACTTCGAGCGCGAGTTCGAGGAAAGGCTGGGGTTGATCCGGGCTGAGGCCGAAGGTAGGACCGCTGCCTTGAGGGCCAAGCAGGAGGAAGCGATGCGGCGGGCCGATGCTTTTCGGGCCGCCCTTGAGGTGGCGTAGGAGGAGTTAACTACCTCCCGTGCCGAGGTGCTTCTTCTTCGCCAACGTGTGGACGAGGCTGAGGCCGTTGCGCGATAGAATGCGGACGAGATGTGCCAGCAGCGGGTCCTGGAGCATGAGCACGGCCCCATGCTCACCACACTCTGGGAGAGAGCCAACACAGCATGGGTAACATCTGCGAGGTGGCTGTTGGCGAGCCGCACGCAATTAACTCATCTGGCAACCTTCAGTTCTTCACCGATGTGGTGACTCGGCTGGAGGCGCGGTCGGTCAGGGCCGACAGGTTGGTGGAGGAGAGGAGCCGCGCCCTGCTCGGGCACGCCTTTTCTCGCCTTCACCATCTCCGGAATATGGACCCCACTTCGACTTCCACGCAGTTATCGCCCAGCACCCCAGGCCGTCCGGGACGACCTGGCGCACTGGGTGGAGGACAACGTGGACGCCCTTGTCAGGGCCTTTGCTTCAGACAACGATGGCGTGATTGTGGCTGCTGACGAAGGCGGCGTGGTGAATGGCCTCGACGCCGCTGGCGACGACGCAGAGAGCGACGGCGAAGCCAGCGACGCCAGTGACAATTCAGGAGGTGCCCCTGAGGATGCATTGGGGGATTTATCCGACTGACTGAGCACCGTTCCTGTTTCCTGCACGAATAGAGCTCAGGTTTTGCCCTGACGGTTGTGAGAGCATTTTGGGTGGGGGAGCCCCTCATGTAAAACTTGTGTTCTGTGTATTAGTAGATGCTATACCACCCGTACGCATGTGCCAAGTGGCTGGCTAGTTTACCTTTGTCCCGCGCGGGCCCCGAGATAGCCTGTGGAGGGCTGTGGCGTTTCGAGCGTCGGGAGATCGAACCCATAGGATCTGCAGTAAAAGCCTCCTGAGAGGATGCGGCGGCGGTAGTCTGGGCTGCATGAAAGCTAGGCCCAACCCGGCTCGCGAGGGGCTCACGAGAGGAGGCAGCTGAGGCAAAGCAGTAACCGGAACGCGAGAGATTGCTCGAACGAGACTAAACACCCCCTTCCCCAAACACACGCAAATCTCGAATTCGAATCCAACTTAAATCCAGCGGGGGAAAGTGACAACCAAAGGGAAAAGCAATGAAAGCAAACCAAAAAAGGCCGCGTACGGCACCTAGTCTAGTCTTGGACGTCTTCTCACCAGTGCAGAGCTAAGTGCTGCCACTGGGCGTGTGAGGGAGCCCCAGGGCCTGAGGCCGGCACCCCTGAGACTCCGGGGCGTGTACAGCCCCACTCATTATTACGTGAGAGTGTCACGGGTTGGCGAGCTTCACATGCACTGGGCCTTCTTCACAGGTACCGTCCTTGCTTCATATCGCCAGACGAGGGCCCCGCCTTGCGCCGCACTCTAGTGGCATCGACGACGACCGGAAACCAGGACGCCGCCGATGGGGTAGAGTGGTCGCCCCCCCGACGACCACGGGTCCTCTGCCAGGGGCAGGCCCTGAGGCACCTCCCCAGCAGAGGGCCTACCTCCTGAGAACGCCTTGCTCCGAACGCCGCGGTGGTGATGCCGGATCTCGGCCCCTCTCCTGCAGCCCCCGGCGCCCTCCTCCCGAGGGGTAGGAGACTGCGGGAGCGGGGCAGCCGCTTGCTGTGGCGACCTGCACCTCCTGCGATTCATGATTAACGTATGCCTGCTCCTGAGGAATTAGTGGTACCCGATAATCGTCGCTTCCAGCGTGGCCGGTGGGGCCTTCACGGGGCTCTTGGAAGAGCTCCTTCTGTCGCCTCGTCCCCCCAGCCTTGGCTGAGGAGCGAGCCTTGTTCGCCTTCGTGCTGGTGCCCTTGGTCCATCATGTGGGGCACGTATTCTTCTGGGGCCGTCATCCCGAAGGCCGCGCCATAGTGCTCCGCGTGCCATGCGGTTCTGCTTGGAGCGCCCACCTGGGGGTGGTAGCGCGGCGGCGCACTGGGGCCGTGGGTCGCGGCGAGTCCTTTGCTGGCCGGGAGCGGAGGTAGCGCCGCTGGCCCGATCTTGATAGCTTCTGGCGTTGAGTAGCCTTGGGGCCCGCGTCAAGGCGGGAGCCGCGAGCCGCCCGCCTGACCTGAGGTGGGAGCTGGTGCAGAAGGGATGAGCTAGCTCCCGGCCACCATGAGCGCGACCCTCGAGTTCGCCTGCTCCCGGCGGGTGTACGGCTCCTTGCCATGGCGTGTTGGAGGCCTCGCTGCCGATCGCCGCCATGCGGCGTGAGAGTTGTCGAAGCCGGTCCGCGTCGCCCGCGGCCTGCAGCGCCCTGCGGACCGCAAGATGCCTGGGGCATGGGGTCGCCCGAATCGAGCGGCTCTGCGTGGGCGGGCCAAGCCGCCCAGGGACCGGGGTTGCCCGCCTGGTCGCCGGACATGATGAGGACGATGCGACGGGACACGAAGTGGCGGAAGGTGGACCCCGGAGCACCCCTACCTGGCGCGCCAAATGTTGGATTTTGGGTTCCGGCAGACCCTTGAGGTTCGAACACTGGGGTGCACGTGGAATCTCGCCCTCTACCTACCTGCACCCCGCCGCCTCGCTAGGATCTAAACTACGAAAGGAACGACACAAGAGACACAGGGTTTATACTAGTTCGGGCCACCGTTGTGGTGTAATACCCTACTCTAGTTTGTGGTGTGGTGGATTGCCTCTTGGGCTGATGGTGATGAACAATAGAAGGAAGAACAACCTCGCGAGGGTTTGTTCTTGGCCGGGGGGATGAACTGCTAGGAGGAGTTCAGTCCCTCTCTCTCTCTCTCTCTCTCTCTCTCTCTCTCTCTCTCTGATTCCAGATGTCAGATCCCCCCTTACTATGGTGGCTAGCTCTACTTATAGGCGGAGGCCCTGGGCCTCTTCCCAAATATTGAGCGGGAAGGGCGCCAACAATTGGCAATTTTGAAGGGGAACACCTGGTACACTTAACCTGACTAAAGTTGGTTCTCGCCTCTCAAAGGCTCTGGTGGTGACACCAGCTTGGGCTCCACAATGACTTCCTTCCTGCCGTTGGACTGGTATTGGTCTTGTTGCACCGAAATGGACGCCTTTGCTTGATGCTCTCGCCTGCGCTTGCTCCCTTTGCACCAAAGAGGAAAGGAGGACAATACGCGGGCTGGCGCCCGCCTGGCGCCCTTGGTCGTCATGGCTTGCGTCATGGGCACGTCGTGAGGTACCCCGCCTTGATCTTTCCGCCACCTCGCGAGCCAGCCTGATGAGGCCTTGCCTGAGGAAGCTCCCTGTCGTCCGCCCAGCAATCTGGCCCCTCGCGAGGGTCTTGAGCTTGTGTTGATGAAGATGGGCCGTGATGGGCCCCCCTTTGAGCCACGCCGCAGGTCGCAGGAAGGCAAGTCTGGGGACCCCCGTTCCCAAAACGCCGACATTGTTAAACAGGGGGGTTTTACTAATCTAATTAAAAGATTAGGGCGCAAGGGCCCGTTGTTAGTGTCAGGTTTAGCTTAAATGGTGATTAGCACGAAGCTAATCACCTGGCCGACAGGGCCCGCATGTCAGGCCGGCGAGGTCATCGGCGGCAACCTCAGGACGCGGCGGTGTCCGTGTTACAGGCCACGGGGGTGGCGGCTAAGGGCACGGCTTCGAGCGGGGGCGGCGGCGGGGCACGGAGAGGCCACCCGAGGGGCTTTGCAGCAACCTAGTGGCACCAGGAGCACGGTGGCGCGCTCGGTTGCGGGCTGCGGTGGCCAGGGCGACGGCGGCGACATGATCGACGGCGAGGAGCTATGGCCATGGCGAGGGAAGGGGCTACGGCGCGAAAACGGGGAACGGGGAGAGGGAAACAAAGCAGAGGCTCACTACGGACTCGACGGCGTCAACGGCGAGCTCGGGGAAGGGCTGGAGTCGGCGGGGCGGTGAAGACGATCTCCGGCGACCGGAGATGAAGACGGCGTCGATGGAGGCGCCTGTGGCCTCCCGAGGCGCGTGGCTTGATGGAGAGGATGAGGGAGATGCGGCGAAGCTTCTGAGCTTGTCGGAGAGGCGAGGGGGAGGCGGTGGCTGCGGCTACGGTGAACGGCGGCGACGGCAGCGCTCGGCCATTCGCGCGAGAGAGCGAGGGAGAGGAGGGGAGGCCACGAGAGAGAGAGAGAGAGAGAGAGAGAGAGAGAGAGAGAGAGAGAGAGAGAGAGAGAGAGGTGCGGGGCCGCGCGGGGTGTCGTCCAGGCGACGAGACAGAGAAGCAGGAGGTGGCGGGGAGACGTGGTCATGCCGGACGCTGGTGGCACAAGGCCAAGGCGCTGCCCTGTCCTTCCGTCAGGCCAAGAGGACGACGGTTGGCGGTTGGGCCAGTGGCCGCACCGCTGGGCCGGCTGAGGCGCCAGATGGCTGTAGGCAAGCGCCAGGTAAGCCTTTTCTATTTTTGTTTCTTTCTATTTGTCTGACATTTGTTTGGTTTAATAAAAATACTAAACCATTTTATTTTCTTATGCCAATTTTTGTAGGGGCTAGTGTTATTATTACAGAGCTCCTCAATAACTGGCATAATTTTTGGACAATATTTTATATATATAACAATACATATCCAAAGCAAATAATACTGCATTAATTCCAAATGCCCAAAATAAATATCTATGAGCTCATAATAATATTGGTTTGATTTTTATCTCTGTCCAATATTTTCAGAGAGCAACATGAACATTTTCTAGGAGCCTTTTGGTGCACTTTTTATTTGGGTCATTTTCAGAAATGATTCTGAGGGTTTCACAAATCCTCATTTCAAATTAAATGGAATTGAAACATGATGCACCCATGGCTACCTAGTCTAGGTCATACCAAAACTAGGATGTGACAACTCGCCTCACTTGAAAGAATCTCGCCCCGAGATTCAGGGGTCGATGGAAAGAAGGTGGGGTACTCGAGTCGAAGATGATCTTCTCGCTCCCAAGTAGCTTCTCTCTTGGAATGATGAGACCACTGAACCTTGAGAAACTTGATGTTCTGACGTCGAGTAACATGCTCTGCTTGATCAAGAATGCGAACATGGTACTCTTGATATGTGAGGTTATCTTGGAGAATAAGCGTTTCGTGGTCCACTCCGCGGATGGGATCCGAGAAGCAACGCCTGAGTTGAGAGACGTGGAAGACATCATGAACTCGAGAAAGATGTGGGGGTAGTTCGAACTGGTAGGCAACCTCTCCTCATTTAGCGAGAATGCGAAAAGGACCAATGTAACGAGAAGCCAACTTGCCCTTGATACCGAAACGATGGGTACCCTTCAAAGGAGTAACCCGAAGGTAAGCTTTGTCGCCAACTTCATAAGTTATATCCTTATGACGACGATCATACTGGCTCTTTTGACGAGATTGGGATGATCTCAAATTCTCACGAATGATGCGAACTTGCTATTCTGCCTCCTAGATCATGTCCGGTCCAAAGAATTGTCTTTCACCGGTTTCTGACCAGTTCAAAGGTGTTCGACATCTTCGTCCATAGAGAATCTCAAAAGGAGCTTTCTTGAGACTGGATTGATAGCTATTTTTATAAGCAAACTCGGCAAAAGGAAGACATTTCTCCCAATCCATACCGAATGAGATAACGCAAGCTCTAAGCATGTCTTCGAGAATTTGGTTGACCCGTTCCACCTGACCACTTGATTGAGGGTGGAAAGAGGTATTGAAAGAAAGATGGGTGCCCATGGCAGTTTGGAAACTCTCCTAGAAATGAGAAGTGAAGAGACTGCCACGGTCTGAATTGATCTCTAGTGGAACACCATGAAGTGAAACTATTCGAGAAATATATAAGTCAGCAAGCTGACTAGGAGTGATACTCTCTCGAACAGGTAGGAAGTGCGCCACTTTGGAGAGACGATTAATGACTACGAAGATAGCATTATTCCCTTTCTTGGTCCTGGGAAAGCCGGTGATGAAGTCCATACCAACTTTATCCCATTTCCACTCAGGAATGGCTAAAGGCTAAAGGGTGCCAGCAGGCCTTTGATGCTCTTCATCCTAGTCCACCAGAACCTCTGGCGTAGGTCCTAATACATCTTAGTACTACCAGGATGAATCGTGAGAGGGGATTCATGTGGCTCCTTAAGAATCAGTTGTTGCATCTGCTGACTCTTCTGAACCACCAAGCGGTTCCCAAAGTAAACAACACCTCGTTCATCCATAGAGAAACAACCAACTACTCCCTTGGAGATATTTATCTTGATTCGGGAGATTCCCGTATCATGCTTCTGGACTTCTATGATATGATCCACAATAGTAGGCTTCGCCACCAAGGTAGAAAGGAATACGTGAGGAGCAATGTGAAGGTTAAGCTTATGGAATTCCTCATGGAGAAGTGGTTGGCCCTGCTGCAACATGAGATTGTTGCAATAGGATTTACGACTTAGCGCATCAGCCATGACATTGGCTTTGCCTGGAGTGTAAGTAATCCCTAGATCATAATCTGAGATCACCTCCAACCAACGTCTTTGCCTAAGGTTCAAATCTGGTTGGGTGAAGATATACTTGAGACTCTGGTGGTCGGTGTAGATCTCGCAACGTTTACCAAGAAGGTAATGTCGCCAGGTCTTGAGTGCATAGACTACGGCTGCAAGCTCTAGATCATGTGTAGGATAATTCTCCTCATGTGGATGCAAGCTCACGAGATGCATAGGCAATCACATGACGATCTTGCATAAGAATGCAACATAGTCCCCTGTCGTGAGGCGTCGCATGAGATAACAAAGTCCTTCATGAAATCCGGTGGCACAAGTATGGGAGCAGAAGTCGCCGCGTCTTTTCAGTTCTGAAAATCAGACTCACACTGTGGGGACCACTCGAACTTTTTATCCTTCTTGAGAAGTTCTGTGAGAGGTTTGGCCACTTTGGAGAAGTTCTCAACGAAGTGGCGACAATAACTGGCTAGACCAAGGAAACTCCTAACTTGTTTAACTGTTTCAGGTGGAGTCCAATCAAGAATGGCCTGAACTCTCTCGGGATTGACAGCAATGCCCTTACCAGAGATCACGTGGCCGAGATAGGTCACTTCTGGCAACCAAAATTCGCACTTGGAGAACTTGGCTTAAAGGCGGTGCTCTCTGAGTTTTTCTAGCACAAGTCTAAGATATTCGGCATGCTCTTCCTCGTTCCTCGAGTAAATAAGAATATCATCGAGGTAAACCACGACGAACTTATTTAAGTACTCCATGAAGATCGAGTTCATCAAGCGGGAGAAACTAGCTGGAGCGTTAGTTAGACCGAAGGACATGACGGTGTACTCGTACTGGCCATAACAAGTGACAAAGGCAGTCTTGGGGATGTCCCCGTTTCTGATCTTGATTTGGTGGTAGCCTAACTTCAAATCCATCTTAGAAAAGACTGAGGATCCAGCGAGCTGATCATACAGGTCGTTGATCCTGGAGAGCGGATATTTGTTCTTTATCGTGACCAAATTAACGGGACGATAGTCTACAACCATCCGGTCCTTACCATCCTTCTTCTTGACGAAGAGGACGGGGCAAGCCCAAGGAGAAGAACTAGGACGGATGAAACCCTTTTGCAAGGACTCATCAAGTTGTTTCTTAAGCTCGGCTAGCTCTTATGGTGCCATCTTGTAAAGTCTCCTAGAAATTGGGGCCATTCCTGGGATAAGATCTATGAAGAACTCTACATCTCTGTCAGGTGGAACACCTGGCAGTTCCTCTGGAAAGACATCCGGAAAGTCACGGACTACCGGGATATCTTCAAGGTCTGGAAGAGGGCTGGCATTAAGAGAATAGAGTTGATACTTTGCAACTCTAGTGGAGACAGTGACTATCTTGCCAGATGGGTGTGTAAGCTGAACAGACCTGGAACTTTGGCATGATGGGCTGTCATCCAGTCCATACCCAAGATGATGTTAATATCTGAGGACTTGAGGGCTACAAGTGATGCAAGGAATACAAGTCTATCAACAAGGATTTCATTACCATGGCTGATTCTAGTGGTTTGCCATCTAGACCCTGGGGTTTGGATTTCAATCGGAGTTGGCATATCACAAAAAATGACATGTCGTGCAAAGGAGCATAGCCTTCAGAAATGAAAGAATGAGATGCTCCAGTATCGAACAGAACCGAGGCTGGATGACAATTGACAAGGAGTGTACCAAGAACGACATCTGGATCATCATGAGCGTTTTTAGCTGAGACGTGATGCACACGTCCACGTTCAGTGGGAGCTGACTTGACACTGATCATCTTGCGTGTTGGCTTACCACGGCCAACAGACTTCTCAGGATGGGGTGGAGCATAACTAGCCTGAGAGCAGTCACGTGCATAGTGTCCTGGCTCTCCGCATGTGAAGCAAGTCCCTGAGGTTGGACATGGTCCCGCACTGACAAGTGGTCTACCAATAGGCCTGGGTGGAGCATACTTCTGAATTGGGTGAGCTGCTTGATAAGATGGCCTCGGTGAATATCCGGGTGGAAGAGCAGAGTTCGGAATCCAAATCCGGCGCTTCTAAGAACTAAAACCGGAGGAAGATCCCAAATCACGGGTGTGCTTACGAGACTCCTCGTAAGTGAGCTGAGCTGTCTCTGCATTAATGGCCTTGTTCACAAGAGCCTGGTATGTATCACAATGATGCAGGTGGAGATCACGACGCAACTTGGGATTGAGACCCTTCAAACCTAGCCTGCTTCTTGGCGTCCGTGGACACCTCTTCTAAAGCTTAGCGGGCAAGGTTCTCGAACTCTCTACTGTAAGCATCAACATCCATCTTACTCTGGGTGAAACTACAGAACTCTTCTCTCTTGCGATCGTTGAGGGCCTGAGGAATGTGATGCTCACGAAAAGCCTCAGTGAAATCCCTCCATGTAGGAATCTGGCCAGCTGGAAGCATAGCCTCATAGTTCTTCCACCAAAGACTAGCAGGACCTTCCAGCTGGTATGTGGCATAGGTGACCTTGTCATCTTCAGCTACGTTTGCGGAATGCAGCCTATGAGTGATGCTATGGAGCCAGTCATCTGCATCGAGTGGCTCAATGGAATGATGAAAGGTAGGTGGGTGCAAGTGAATGAAGTCATGAATGGTTACAGACCCTTTGAACTGATGTGCGGTGTTCTCCTCGATACGTGCCAACAAGCGGTTAGACTCACGCTTGTTCCTCTCCATCTCTAACATGAACTCTGTCAATGAAGGCTGGTCGAGACATCCTCATCCCTACCATCTCCGTGGTTTTGGCTACAAGCAGCAGAACTTTGTTTAACTGATGACATCCTGAGAAACGAAACCAAGGACGGATTAGCATCAACTATCGACTGTAGAATGTAGGACAAAGAAATTAGTAACTCTCGAACTCCTAGGGCAATTCCGGCAGTATAACGGTAGTGAAATGCTTAGAATGAGACATCCTGCCAACAATGGGGTAGTACAACAACTCAACATCACCACTCAAGGTTCTGGGATAGTACTAAACAGGCTACACCGAAAGTACTCGAAACTGAGATATGACTCTGGTCAACCAATCCTATGGAACTACGGAGTAGTAACACGTGATCCTGATAGACAGAAGAGAAAGCCTAGTTCCTTAACCCCGTAGGAAAGGTAGGATGACTCAGATCAGAAGGCCATGAGGTAAAGGAGTAAAATGAGCCTTACGTTCCTTCCCACAATCAATTCCCTTGCATAACTAAAGTATTTCTAGACTCAACTTCGACCAGTTTGGCTTGGTAATCCGACAGGCAGTCACGCTCTGATACCAAAGCTGTCGGGACCCCGATTCTAAGTCACACCGATCTAGCATGTAACACCTCATATCACTTTGCGGCCTCATGCACGATATTCCCACGGGTGACGCCTTACCATGTCCCGGGACAGTTTGCGCTTTTTGGCTCACGTATATGATAGTGTCGCTAGAATCCATATGACAGAGAACCCGGGCCGACATGACTAGTCGTGAACCCAAAGTGGCACTAACTTACGGGGACAAGCATACATGAAACAACATCGAGCATGTCAGTCAGCAGCGTGTGAATCCGGGCTGTAGCAACTGGGCTAACCGGACTCCGGGAACCAGGGCTGTAGCAGGCTAGGCAGGACTCAGGATGTCACCGCGTGACATTTCCCCGAAGGGACATACACAGGAACGAAGTGAATCACATGCCGGACAGTCTAAGTGTTTCGGAGCAGTAGTGCTGGGCTAGCAGGACTCCAGTAAACCGGGATGTAGTGGACTACCATGGCTCGATGGAAGCACTAGACTACATTTCCCCATAAGAGAGGGTACCAAGGATAGAAAACTAGGTTATCGGATCCCACACATAGCAATACACGTTACACATACGCATAACATGCAAGTATGTGTTGTACAACATGGCATCACAACATAACGCAAACTTATATAGATAAAGGCCCAGAAGAGCCATATAGCATGAAATACAAACAGGGGTCACATGACCCATCATTCAGAGCATACAAGCAACGGAAGCATTACATGTCTGAGTACAGACAACTACAAAAGAAAAAGGCTGAGAAGCCTGACTACCTACAAGACCCTCCCAAGGGTACAAGATCGTAGCTGAGGTAACAAGCTACTCGTCGAAGTCCAAGCGGAACTACTAGTAAGACTGAAATCTCCGCTGCAAAAACATAAATAAAGCAACGTGAGTACAAAGGTACTCAACAAGAATTACATCAAATCCTATCATACATACATTTGTATCAAGAAGGTAATGTGGGGTTTAGTTGCAGCAAGCCAGCTTTGAGTCAGTGGCTATCCTGTTCTACAACTACGAGAAACTTCTTTGAGGTGAAGCAGCGCACACGAGTCCACTAATCACCACATCAATACACTACTATGGATTCATTCCCGTCTCCCTACGAGAAGGCCATCCATAGCACTCTCACACTTGTCTTGAGCATTTTAGAGTATCCACTTCAAGTTGTCTATGTACCACGTAAGCATCCAAGAAGTCCATAAACCATGGACCCGGCTATTCGAATAGATCATGTTAACCCTGCAGGGTGTACTTCTTCGCACACGCCTCGCCACTTACCGCCATGTACACGCCATGTATCTCGGCAAACTTCAAGCGAAGCTTTGGCGAGGGTGTCGGCCATGACCGACTAACCACACAAGACTCTAGCCCAGGTTTATCGCCTATTCGGTTCCATCTGCAAGGAGAGCCGGCCGGGGTGTCGCTCACGGCCCCAAACGATGTGTGCAGGGTTCCCGAGCCCACCATCCGGGTGCCACTCGGTACACCAGGCCACTTGTGCCTAGTCTGTCCCAAGCCCACCCTGCCGGGTGCCACTTGGTAGAAAAATAGCACTACCTACAAACACCAGAAACTAGTTGCAACTCCTGGACAGAGACCAAGTTGGTTAATAAGTCGAGAGGGGCCGAGTTACCGGAACCCAATGTGTGGTAGTATCGAGTCATTGGACAACGTACATAGAACTCAGTGCTTAAGGACGGTTCCAGTGAGACAACCCACCATGTACTCCTACATGGCCTCTCACCGCTACCTTTACCAAATCGTGTTCACACACTTCACTCTCAAAGATCGTAACGTAGCATCGCACTCCAATTCATTCCCAATGAATCGGACTGACACAACTCTAAGAAATAGCAGGCATGGCATGGTAGGAACACAACATGGCTCAATCAACTCCTACATATGCTAGTGGGTTTCAACTATTTCTTGTGGCAATGACAGTCATGCAGAGGAATGGGTTCAACTACCGCAAAGCACAAAGTAGCAGATGAATCGTTGTTGTCCTAATGCAGTAACTGAGAGTAGGAGAGAGAGAGTAGGATTGTATCAGAATGAACAAGAGGGTTTGCTTGCCTGGTAGATCAACAGGGGGCACTGCTCCTCTGACAGGTACTCTGGATCGGTCTCCGGAGCAGGACCTATCGAGAAGGAACAGTGTCGGCAATATACACAAGCATATGCAACAATATGATGCATGAACATGGCATGAAGATGTGATGTTGTTTGAGCTAATGCAACAAGCATTCATTTGGTTGAAGTTCATTTGAACCAAGAGTTCAAATGCAACTCCAAATTAACTCTTTATAAATGCCATATATATGTTTTCACCTATACAGCAGGTTTAGGTTGGTTTGTCATTCATGAAACTAGTACAGATGGATGGATTGAATTTTGCTGATAATTTTTCATATATAACTTATTTCAATCTGAGCTACGGTTGAATTTCTATGATTTTTTGAAGTTTACAGTTTTTCTGGAATTTCCTGATTTAATTTAAATCCAGAAAATGGATAACTATGTCAGCATGACGTCATGCCTGCGTCAGCAGGTCAATGGTGCTGACCAGGTCAAACCTGACTTGTGGGGTCCACACGTCAGTGGCATAGTGTTAAACAGGGGGGTTTTACTAATCTAATTAAAAGATTAGGGCGCAGGGGCCCGCTGTCAGTGTCAGGGTAAGCTTAAATGGTGATTAGCGCTAAGCTAATCACCTGACCGACAGGGCCCGCATGTCAGGCTGGCGAGGTTGTCGGCGGCGACCTCAGGACGCGGTGGCGTCCGCGTTACAGGCCACGAGGGCGGCGGTTAAGGGCACCGGGGCGTAGCCCGGGCTCGTCCGCATCCAGGGGATCAGACGGGAGGCTGCGGGGGGCGGCGGAGCTCACCGGAGCGAAGCTCGCGGCGGCGGCCGGAGCACGGCTTCGAGCTGGAGCGGGCTGCGGGGCACGGGGAGGCCACCCGAGGGGCTTTGCGGCACCCTAGTGGCTCCAGGAGCACGGTGGCGCGCTCGGTTGCAGGCTGCGGTGGCCAGGGCGACGGCGACGACATTATTGGCGGCGAGGAGCTACGGCCATGGAGGGGGAAGGGGGCTACGGCGCAAAAATGGGGAACGGCGAGAGGGAAACGGAGCAGAGGCTCACTGCGGACTCGACGGCGTTAAGGCGAGCTCGGGGAAGGGCTGGAGTCGGCGGGGCGGCGAAGACGATCTCCGGCGACCGGAGATGAAGACGGCGTCGATGGAGGCGCTCCAGGGCCTCCCGAGGCGCGTGGCTTGACGGAGAGGATGAGGGAGATGCGGCGAAGCTTCTGAGCTTGTCGGAGAGGCGAGGGGGAGGCGGTGGCTATGGCTACGGTGAACGGCGGCGACGGCAGCGCTCGGCCATTCACGCGAGAGAGCGAGGGAGAGGAGGGGAGGCCACAAGAGAGAGAGAGAGAGAGAGAGAGAGAGAGAGAGAGAGAGAGAGAGAGAGAGGGAGGGAGAGAGGTGCGGGGCGGCGTGTGGCGTCGTCCGAGCGATCCAGGTGACGGGAGGGAGAAGCAGGAGGTGGCGGGAGACGTGGCCGCGGCTGGACGCGAGGCCGCGCGCGCCGACGCGTGCCCTTGTCCTTTTGTCGTCGCCGGGAGGACGACGGTTGGCGGTTGGGCCAGTGGCCGCACCACTGGGCCGGCTGAGGCGCCAGATGGCTGTAGGCAAGCGCCAGGTAAGCTTTTTCTATTTTGTTTCTTTTCTATTTGTCTGATATTTGTTTGGTTTAATAAAAATACTAAACCATTTTATTTTCTTATGCCAAATTTTGTAGGGGCTAGTGGTATTATTACAGAGCTCCTCAATAACTGGCATAATTTTTGGACAATATTTTATATTTATAACAATACATATCCAAAGTAAATAATTACTGCATTAATTCCAAATGCCCAAAATAAATATCTATGAGCTCCTAATAATATTGGTTTGATTTCCATCTCTGTCCAATATTTTCAGAGAGCAACATGAACATTTTCTTGGAGCCTTTTGGAGCACTTTTTATTTCGGTCATTTTCAGAAATGATTCTGAGGGTTTCACAAATCCTCATTTCAAATTAAATGGAATTGAAACATGATGCACCCATGACTAGCTAGTCTAGGTCATACCAGAACTAGGGATGTGACAACTCGCCCCCACTTGAAACAATCTCATCCCGAGATTCAGGGGTCGATGGAAAGAAGGTGGGGTACTCCAGTCGAAGACGATCTTCTCGCTCCCAAGTAGCTTCTCTCTCGGAATGATGAGACCATTGAACCTTGAGAAACTTGATGTTCTGACGTCGAGTAACACGCTCTGCTTGATCAAGAATGCGAACAGGGTACTCTCGATATGTGAGGTTATCTTGGAGATCAAGCGTTTCGTGGTCCACTCCGTGGATGGGATCCGAGAAGCAACGCCTGAGTTGAGAGACGTGGAAGACATCATGAACTCGAGAAAGATGTGGGGGTAGTTCCAACTGGTAGGCAACCTCTCCTCGTTTAGCAAGAATGCGAAAAGGACCAATGTAACGAGAAGCCAACTTGCCCTTGATACCGAAATGATGCGTACCCTTCAAAGGAGTAACCCGAAGGTAAGCTTTGTCGCCAACTTCATAACTTATATCCTTATGACGACGATCATACTGGCTCTTTTGACGAGATTGGGCTGATCTCAAATTCTCATGAATGATGTGAACTTGCTCTTCTGCCTCCTGGATCATGTCCGGTCCAAAGAATTGTCTTTCACCGGTTTCTGACCAGTTCAAAGGTGTTCGACATCTTCGTCCATAGAGAATCTCAAAAGGAGCTTTCTTGAGACTGGATTGATAGCTATTGTTATAAGCAAACTCGGCAAAAGGAAGACATTTCTCCCAATCCATACCGAATGAGATAACGCAAGCTCTAAGCATGTCTTCGAGAATTTGGTTGACCCGTTCCACCTGACCACTTGATTGAGGGTGGAAAGAGGTACTGAAAGAAAGATGGGTGCCCATGGCAGTTTGGAAACTCTCCCAGAAATGAGAAGTGAAGAGGCGCCGCACGGTCTGAATTGATCTCTAGTGGAACACCATGAAGTGACACTATTCGAGAAATATATAAGTCAGCGAGCTGACTAGGAGTGATACTCTCTCGAACAGGTAGGAAGTGCGCCACTTTGGAGAGACGATCAATGACTACGAAGATAGCATTATTCCCTGTCTTAGTCCTGGGAAAGCCGGTGATGAAGTCCATACCAACTTTATCCCATTTCCACTCAGGAATGGCTAAAGGCTGAAGGGTGCCAGCATGGATTTGATGCTCTGCCTTAACACAACGACAAACGTCACAATTAGCAACAAAGTCGGCGATTTCTCTCTTCATCCTAGTCCACCAGAACCTCTGGCGTAGGTCCTGATACATCTTAGTACTACCGGGATGAATCGTGAGAGGGGATTCATGCGCCTCCTTAAGAATCAGTTGCTGCATCTGCTGACTCTTGGGAACCACCAAGGGGTTCCCAAAGTAAACAACACCTCGTTCATCCATAGAGCAACAACCGGCTACTCCCTTGGAGATATTTTTCCTAATTCGGGAGACTCCCGTATCATGCTTCTGGACTTCTATGATACGATCCACAATAGTAGGTTTCGCCACCAAGCTAGAAAGTAATCCGTGAGGAGCAATGTGAAGGTTAAGCTTACAGAATTCTTCATGGAGAAGTGGTTGGCCCTGCTGCAACATGAGATTGTTCCAATAGGATTTACGACTTAGCTCATCAGCCATGACATTGGCTTTGCCTGGAGTGTAAGTAATCCCTAGATCGTAATCTGAGATCACCTCCAACCAATGTCTTTGCCTAAGGTTCAAATCTGGTTGGGTGAAGATATACTTGAGACTCTGGCGGTCGGTGTAGATCTCGCAACGTTTACCAAGAAGGTAATGTCGCCAGGTCTTGACTGCATAGACTACGGCTGCAAGCTCTAGATCATGTGTAGGATAATTCTCCTCATGTGGATGCAACTGTCGAGATGCATAGGCAATCACATGACGATCTTGCATAAGCATGCAACCTAGTCCCTGTCGTGAGGGGTCGCAGTAGATAACAAAGTCCTTCGTGAAATCCGGTGGCACAAGTATGGGAGCAGCAGTCAGGCGTCTTTTCAGTTCCTGAAAACTGTACTCACACTGTGGGGACCACTCGAACTTTTTATCCCTCTTGAGAAGTTCCGTGAGAGGTTTGGCCACTTTGGAGAATTTCTCAATGAAGCGGCGACAATAACTGGCTAGACCAAGGAAAATCCTAACTTGTTTAACTGTTTCAGGTGGAGTCCAATCAAGAACGGCATGAACTCTCTCGGGATTGACAGCAATGCCCTTACCAGAGATCACGTGGCCGAGATAGGTCACTCGTGGCAACAAAAATTCGCACTTGGAGAACTTGGCATAAAGGCGGTGCTCTCTGAGTTTTTCTAGCACAAGTCTAAAATGTTCGGCATGCTCTTCCTCGTTCTTCGAGTAAATAAGAATATCATCGAGGTAAACCATGACGAACTTATCTAAGTACTCCATGAAGATCGAGTTCATCAAGCGGGAGAAAGTAGCTGGAGCGTTGGTTAGACCGAAGGACATGACGGTGTACTCGTACTGGCCATAACGAGTGACAACGGCTGTCTTGGGGATGTCCCCGTTTCTGATCTTGATTTGGTGGTAGCCTAACCTCAAATCCATCTTTGAAAAGACTGAGGATCCAGCGAGCTGATCATGCAGGTCATTGATCCTGGGAGCGGATATTTGTTCTTTACCGTGACCAAATTAACGGGACGATAATCTACAACCATCCGGTCCGTACCATCCTTCTTCTTGACGAAGAGGACGGGGCAAGCCCAAGCAGAAGAACTAGGACGGATGAAACCCTTTTGCAAGGACTCATCAAGTTGTTTCTTAAGCTCGGCTAGTTCTAAGGGTGCCATCTAGTAAGGTCTCCTAGAGATTGGAGTGGTTCCTGGGATAAGATCTATGACGAACTCTACATCTCTGTCAGGTGGAACACCGGCAGTTCCTCTGAAAGACTTCCGGAAAGTCACGGACTACCGGGATATCTTCAAGGTCTGGAAGGGGGCTGGCATTAAGAGAATAGAGTTGACGCTTTGCAACTATAGTGGAGACATTGACTATCTTGCCAGATGGGTGTGTAAGCTGAACAGACCTGGTGTAACAATCAATCTTGGCTTGATGGGCTGTCATCCAGTCCATACCCAAGATGATGTTAATATCTGAGGACTTGAGGGCTACAAGTAATGTAAGGAATACAAGTCTATCAACAAGGATTTCATTACCATGGCTGATTCTAGTGGTTTGCCATCTAGACCCTGGGGTTTGGATTTCAAGCAGAGTTGGCATATCACAAAATAACATGTCGTGCAAACGGGCATAGCCTTCAGAAATGAAAGAATGAGATGCTCCAGTATCGAACAGAACCGAGGCTGGATGACAATTGACAAGGAGTGTACAAAGAACGACATCTGGATCATCATGAGCGTCTTTAGCTGAGACGTGGTGCACACGTCTACGTTCAGTGGGAGCTGACTTGACACTGATCATCTTGCGTGTTGGCTTACCACGGCCAACAGACTTCTCGGGCTGGGGTGGAGCATAACTGGCCTGAGAGCAGTCACGTGCATAGTGTCCTGGCTCTTCGCATGCGAAGCAAGTACCTAAAGTTGGACGTGGACCCTCATTGACAAGCGGTCTACCAATAGGCCTGGGTGGAGCATACTGCTGAACTGGGTGAGCTGCCACATAAGATGGCCTCGGTGAATATCCGGGTGGAAGAGCAGAGTTCGGTACCAAATCTGGCGCTTCTGAGAACTAGAACCGGAGGAAGATCCCAAATCACGGGTGTGCTTACGAGACTCATCGTAAGTGAGCCGAGCTGTCTTTGCATTAATGGCCTTGTTCACAAGAGCCTGGAATGTATCACAATGATGCAGGTGGAGATCACGACGCAACTTGGGATTGAGACCCTTCCGAAACCTAGCCCGTTTCTTGGCTTCCGTGGGCACCTCTTCTGAAGCATAGTGGGCAAGGTTCTCGAACTCTCTACTGTAAGCATCAACATCCATCTTACTATGGGTGAAACTACAGAACTCTTCTCTCTTGCGATCGATGAGGGCCTGAGGAATGTGATGCTCACAAAAAGCCTCAGTGAAATCCCTCCAGGTAGGAATCTGGCTAGCTGGAAGCATAGCCTCATAGTTCTGCCACCAAAGACTAGCAGGACCTTCCAGCTGGTATGTGGCATAGGTGACCTTGTCATCTTCAGCTACGTTTGCGGAATGCAGCCTATGAGTGATGCTACGGAGCCAGTCATCTGCATCGAGTGGCTCAATGGAATGATGAAAGGTAGGTGGGTGCAAGTGAATGAAGTCATGAATGGTTACAGACCCTTTGAACTGATGTGCGGTGTTCTCCTCGATACGTGCCAACAAGCGGTTAGACTCACGCTTGTTCCTCTCCATCTCTAACATGAACTCTGTCAATGAAGGCTGGTCGAGACATCCTCATCCCTACCATCTCCGTGGTTTTGGCTACAAGCAGCAGAACTTTGTTTAACTGATGACATCCTGAGAAACGAAACCAAGGACGGATCAGCATCAACTATCGACTGTAGAATGTAGGACAAAGAAATTAGTAACTCTCGAAGTCCTAGGGCAATTCTGGCAGCATAAGTAAAATGCTCAGAATGAGACATCCTGCCAACAATGGGGTAGTACAACAACTGAACATCACCACTCAAGGTTCTGGGATAGTACTAAACAGGCTACACCGGAAGTACTCGAAACTGAGATATGACTCTGATCAACCAATCCTGTGGAACTACGGAGTAGTAACACGTGATCCTGATAGACGGAAGAGAAAGCCTAGTTCCTTAACCCCGTAGGAAAGGTAGGATGACCTAGATCAGAAGGCCATGAGGTAAAGGAGTAAAAAGAGCCTTACGTTCCTTCCCACAATCAATTCCCTTATATAACTAAAGAATTTCTAGACTCAACTTCGACCAGTTTGGCTTGATAATCCTACAGTCAGTCAGGCTCTGATACCAAAGCTGTCGGGACCCCGATTTTAAGTCACACCGATCTAGCATGTAACACCTCATATCACTTTGCGGCCTCACACATGGTATTCCCATGGGTGTCGCCTTACCATGGCCTGGGACCATTTGCGCCTTTTGGCTCACGTATATGATAGTGTCGCTAGCATCCATATGACAGAGAACCCGGGCCGACATGACTAGTCGTGAACCCAAAGTGGCACTAACTTACGGGGACATTCATACATGAAACAACATCGAGCATGTCGGTCAGCAGCGTGTGAATCCGGGCTGTAGCAACTGGGCTAACAGGACTCCGGGAACCCGGGCTGTAGTAGGCTAGGCAGGAATCCGGATGTCACCGCGTGACATTTCCCCGAAGGGACAGACACAGGAACAAAGTGAATCACATGTCGGCCAGTCTAAGTGTTCCGGAGCAGTAGTCTTTGGGCTAGCAGGACTCCGGTAAACCGGGCTGTAGCGGACTACCATGGCTCGGTGGAAACACTAGACTACATTTCCCCATAAGAGAGGCTACCAAGGATAGACAACTAGGTTGTCGGATCCCACACATAGCAATACATCGCTACACGTACGCATAACATGCAAGTATGTGTTGTACAACATGGCATCACAACATAACGCAAACTTATATAGATAAAGGCCCAGAAGAGCCACATAGCATTAAATACAAACAGGGGTCACATGACCCATCATTCAGAGCATAAAAGCAACGGAAGCATTGCATGTCTGAGTACAGACAACTACAAAAGAAAAAGGCTGAGAAGCCTAACTACCTACAAGACCCTCCCAAGGGTACAAGATCGTAGCTGAGGTAACAAGCTACTCGTCGAAGTCCAAGCGGAACTACTAGCAAGACTTACATCAGATCCTATCATACATGCATTTGTATCAAGAAGGTAATGTGGGGTTTAGTTGCAGCAAGCCAGCTTTGAATCAGTGGCTATCATGTTCTACGACTACGAGAAACTTCTTTGAGGTGAAGCAGCGCATACTAGCCCACTAATCACCACATCAATACACTACTATGGATTCATTCCCGTCTCCCTACGAGAAGGTCATCCATAGCACTCACACTTGTCTTGAGCATTTTAGAGTATCCACTTCAAGTTGTCTATGTACCACGTAAGCATCCAAGAAGTCCATAACCGCGGACCCGACTATTCGAATAGATCATGTTAACCCTGCAGGGGTGTACTTCTTCACACACGCTCTCGCCACGTACCGCCATGTACATGTCATGTATCTCGGCAACCTTCAAGCAGAAGCCTGGCGAGGTGTCGGCCATGACCTGACTAACCACACAAGACTCTAGCCCAGGTTTATCGCCTATTCGGGTTCCATCAGCAAGGAGATCCGGCCGGGTGTCGCTCACGGCCCCAAATAATATGTGCAGGGTTCCCGAGCCCACCATCCGGGTGCCACTCGATACACCAGGCCACGTGTTCCTAGTCTGTCCCAAGCTCACCCTGCCGGGTGCCACTTGGTAGAAAAATAACACTACCTACAAACACCAGAAACTAGTTACAACTCCTGGACAGAGACCAAGTTGGTTAATAAGTCGAGAGGGCCCGAGTTACCGGAACCCAATGTGTGGTAGTATCGAGTCATTGGACAACGTACATAGAACTCGGTGCTTAAGGACGGTTCCAGTGAGACAACCCACCATGTACTCCTACATGGCCTCTCACCGCTACCTTTACCAAATTATGTTCACACGCTTCACTCTCAGCATCAGAACGTAGCACTGCACTCCAATTCATTCCCAATGAATCCGACCTGGCACAACTCTAAGCAATAGCAGGCATGGCATGGTAGGAACACAACATGGCTCAATCAACTCCTACACATGCTAGTGGGTTTCAACTATTTACTGTGGCAATGACAGGTCATGGAGAGGAATGGGTACAACTACCGCAACACAAAGTAGCAGATGAATCGTTGTTGTCCTAATGCAATAACTGAGAGCAGGAGCAAGAGAGTAGGATTGTATCGGAATGAACAAGGGGGTTTGCTTGCCTGGTAGATCAACAGGGGGCCTTTGCTCCTCGACAGTACTCTGGATCGGTCTCCTGAGCAGGACCTATCGAGAAGGAACGGTGTCGACAATCAATACACAAGCATATGCAACAATATGATGCATGAACATGGCATGAAGATGTGATGTTGTTTGAGCTAATGCAACAAGCATTCATTTGGTTGAAGTTCATTTGAACCAAGAGTTCAAATGCAACTCCAAATTAACTCTTTATAAATGCCATATATATGTTTTCACCTATACAGCAGGTTTAGGTTGGTTTGTCATGCATGAAAGTAGTACAGATGGATAGATTGAATTTTGCTGATAATTTTTCATATATAACTTATTTCAATCTGAGCTACGGTTGAATTTCTATGATTTTTTGAAGTTTACAGCATTTTCTGGAATTTCCTGATTTAATTTAAATCCAGAAAATGGATAGCAGCATCAGCATGATGTCATGCCTGCATCAGCAGGTCAACGGTGCTGACCTGGTCAAACCTGATGTGTGGGGTCCACACGTCAGTGACATAGTGTTAAACAGGGGTTTTTTACTATTCTAATTAAAAGATTAGGGCGCAGGGGCCCGTTGTCAGTGTCAGGGTTAGCTTAAATGGTGATTAGCGCTAAGCTAATCACCTGACTGACAGGGCCCGCATGTCAGGCCGGCGAGGTTGTCGGCGGCGACCTCGTGACGCCAAGCGGCGTCTGCAAGTTCTGCCACGGGAGCGGCGCTAAGGGCACCGGGCGTAGATCGGGCTCGTCGCATCCGTGGATAACACGGAGGCTGCGAGGCGGAGCTCACGGGCGAAGCTTCATGGCGGCGGCTGCACGGCTTTGAGCGGGAGCGGGCTGCGGGCGCTGGGAGGCCACCCGAGGGCTTTATGCGGCACCCTAGTGGCACCAGAGCACGCAGTGACGCGCTTCGGTTGAGCTGTGGCTGTGGCGACGGCGGCGACATGATCGGCGGCGAGGAGCTACGACCATGGTGGGGGATGGGGCTATGGCGCGAAAACATGGAACGGGGAGAGGGAAACAAAGCAGAGGCACATTGCGGACTCGACGGCATCGACGGCGAGCTCGAGGAAGGGCTGGAGTCGGCAGGGCGGCGAAGACGTTCTCCGGCGACCGGAGATGAAGACGGCGTCGATGGAGGCGCTCCAGGGCCTCCCGGGGCGCGTGGCTTGATGGAGAGGATGAGAGAGATGCGGCGAAGCTTCTGAGCTTGTCGGAGAGGCAAGGGGGAGGCGGTGGCTGCGGCTACGGTGAACGGCGGCGACGGCAGCGCTCGGCCATTCGCGCGAGAGAGCGAGGGAGAGGAGGGGAGGCCACGAGAGAGAGAGAGAGAGAGAGAGAGAGAGAGAGAGAAAGAGAGGTGCGGGGCGGCGCGTGGCGTTCTCCGAGCGATCCAGGCGACGGGAGGGAGAAGCAGGAGGAGGCGGGAGACGTGGCCGCGGCTGGATTTTTATCTCTGTCCAATATTTTCAGAGAGCTACATGAACATTTTCTTGGAACCTTTTGAAGCACTTTTTATTTGGGTCATTTTTAGAAATGATTCTGAGGGTTTCACAAATCCTCATTTCAAATTAAATGGAATTGAAACATGATGCACCCATGACTAGCTAGTCTAGGTCATACCAGAACTACGGATGTGGCAACTGTAAGCTGTATGGACCCCGATTCCAAGTCACATCGATCTAGCCGGTAACACCTCATATCACTTTGCGGCCTCACGCGCAGTATTCCCATGGGTATCACCTTACCATGGCCCGGGACCGTTTGCGCCTTTTGGCTCACGTATAAGATAGTGTCGCTAGCATCCATATGACAGAGAACCCGGGCCGACATGGATAGTCGTGAACCCAAAGCGGCACTAACCCATGGGAACATGCATACATGAATCACATCGAGCATGTTGGTCAGCAGCTTGTGAATCGGGCTGTAGCACTGGGCTAACAGGACTCCGGGAACCCGAGCTGTAGCAGGCTAGGCAGGACTCCGGATGTCACCGCGTGACATTTCCCCAAAGGGACAGACACAGGAACGAAGTGAAACACTGTCAGGACCCCGATTCCAAGTCACATTGACCTAGCCGGTAACACCTCATATCACTTTGCGGCCTCACGCGCGGTATTCCCACGGGTGTCGCCTTACCATGGCCCGGGACCGTTTGCGCCTTTTGGCTCACGTATATGATCGTGTCGCTAGCATCCACATGACAGAGAACCCGAGCCGACATGGCTAGCCGTGAACCCAAAGCGGCGCTAACCCATGGGGACAGGCATACATGAATCACATCGAGCATGTCGGTCATCAACGTATGAAGCCGGGCTGTAGCACTGGGCTAACAGGACTCCGGTCACCCAGGCTGTAGCGGGCTAGGCAGGACTCCGGATATCACCGCGTGACATTTCCACGAAGGGACAGACATAGGAACGAAGTGAAACACATGCCGGCCAGTCAAGTGTCCAAAGCAGTAGTGCTGGGCTAGCAGGACTCCGGTGAACCAGGCTGTAGTGGACTACTATCGCTCAGGAAGCACTAGACTACATTTCCCCATATGAGAGGCTGCCAAGTATAAACAACTAGATTGTCGGATCCCACACATACCAAGCATTTCAAACATGCACACAATATGCTCAATATGTGTAAATACAACATGGCATCACAACATAACTCTCCGACTCAAATATTTATTCATTAGGCTCCGAGGAGCGAGATATTACAAACATGGGTCTCATGACCCAACACTCAGAGCATACAAGTCAAAGCACAAGCGGAAGCTTAACATGTCTGAGTACACACATCTACAAATGAAAAAGGCTGAGAACCCTGACTATCTACCACATCCTGCCGAGGGCACAAGATGGTAGCTGAGGTAACAAGCTAAACGTCGAAGTCCAAGCAGAACTACTAGCAAGACTGACGTCTCTCTGCAAAACATAAAATAAGCAAACGTGAGTACAAACGTACTCAGCAAGACTAACATCAGAACTAACTACATATGCATCATTATCAACAAAGGGGGTGGTGGAGTTTGACTACGGCAAGCCAGCTTTGACTCGGTGGCTATCCTGAACTACATTGCAAGTAACTCTTACGAGGTGGCGCTACGAGTCCTCATATTTACCATATCAATACACCACTATGGACCCGCTCCCGTCTCCCTACGAGAACGCCATCCATAGCACTGACGCTTATCTTGTGCATTTTAGAGTATCCACTTTCACTTGTCTATGAACTATTATAGGCAACCCAGAAGTCCTTTTCCGCGGACACGGCTATTCGAATAGATCATATTAACCCTGCAGGGGTGTACTTCTTCACACACGCTCTCACCACTTACCGCCGTTTACACGACATGTACTCGGCAACCTTCAAGCGGAAGCCCAACGTGGGTGTCGGCCACGGCCTACCTAAACTCTCAAGTCCCGGTCCGGGTTTATCGCCTATTCGGGTTCCATCCGCAGGAGTCCGCCGAGGTTTCCACTAACGGCCCCGAACGATGTGTGCAGGGTTCCCGAGATACCAAACAGGCATTCGGTACACCGGACCATGGTGTATCTACCAAATCATAGCCCACCCCTAGGGTCAGCGCTACGAACGGCCTCCAACACATATCCTACAAACACCAGAAACTAGTTGCAACTCCTGGACAGAGAACAAGGGTGGTTAAGAAGCCGAGAGGGTCCATTGGTTTCGGGCCCAATGCATGGTAGTAACTGTTTCATGGATCACAAACACAGAACTCAGTTCACGAGGGCGGCTGCAATGAGACAACCCACCATGTACTCCTACATGGCCTCTCACCGCTACCTTTACCAAATTGTGTTCACACACTTAGCTCTCAACAAGAGGGACATGTTCACACCCCTCTGATTCATTCCCCGATGAATCAGACTGACTCAACTCTAAGCGAGCAGGCATGACAAACAAGCATGAATGAGTAGGCACAACATGGCTCAAACAACTCCTACTCATGCTAGTGGGTTTCATCTATTCTTGTGGAATGACAGTCATGCAAGAGGATAAAGGGGTTCAGCTACCGCAACAAGTAACAGATGAATCGTTGTTGTCCTAATGCGGTAAAAGAGAGCGGGAGCGAGAGAGTGGGATTGTATCGGAATGAACAAGGGGGTTTTGCTTGCCTGGCACTCCTGAAGATATTATAGCTCTTCATCGGTGTCATCGAACTCATCGCTTGCGTCGTCTCACCGAGAGGGACAAATACCGGCAAACAAGGAAGAACACAATCAATGCAATGCACAATATGATGCATGATCATGACATGTCAAAATGCTGTGATTTGAGCTAATGGAACTAGCAGCAGATTAAATGAAGTTGGTTTGAATCCAAGATTCAAATTCAAACTCCATATATGGATATTAAATTGCCATTTATATGCTTTGTGCTAAACATCAGCTATAAGTTGTTCTAACATACATGAAAATGGTACAGATGGATGGATTGGATTTTTCTGATCATTTTTCATATATAATTTGTTCGATTTGGAGTTACGGTTGAATTTCTATGAATTTTAGAAGTTTAGATCATTTTCTGGAATTTCCTGAATAATAATAATTCCAGAAAATGAGTTATTGCGTCAGCATTAGGTCATGCTGACCTCGGCAGGTCAACAGTGCGGGTCTAGGTCAAACCTGACCAGATTGGGGTCCACCGTCGATGGGCTGGTTAGTGTCAATGACAATTGGGGCGGGTCAAGCGAGACACGTCGACAAAGTCAATCTTGACGTGTGGGGTCGGTCGGCGTGTGGCGTGGCTGTGTCAAACTGACCTGTGGGGCCCGTGGGGGTTAGTTTAATCTAAACGAAAATAAAACCTGGGTTAGTTAGGGCGTGGGGCCCAGCTGTCATTGGCTCAGGTGGTTGTTTAGTGGAGATGGTTAGTACTAATCACGCGGCCACGACAGCACGCCGGAATTTGGCCGGCGGCGACCATCCAGCACGGCGGAGGCGCACCCGAATCGTGCTACGGGCGTCAGCTGCACGTGCCGAGGGCACCAGGGCGTAGCCCTTGCTTGCCCGCATCAAGGAGCAGGGGAGTTGACGCGAAGTCGCCGGAATCATGCCGGCGACGAGCTTTGGCGGCGGCCGGAGTTGAGGCGGGGTTGGGTTTGACGCTACGGTGCACGGGAGGAGGAGCTGGTGGTGGCTACGGGCTCCTGGTGCGGCGCTGAGCACAAAAGTGAGGTTGGCTTCGAGCCATTGTGGCTCTAGCCACGACGGCGCCATGGCCGGCGGTGGGGAGCTTTCGGGTGAGGTGGAAACGGCGGCTATGGAGGCCAAACGAGCACGGGAGCTAGGGGAGAGGAAGAGGAGCTCACAGGAGGGTCGGAGAGGGGTCAAGAAGCTCGGGAGGCCACATGGGCGGCATTTAATCGACAGCGACGATCTCAGGTGCCCGACGGTGAAGACGACGATGCTGGCGACGTTCCAGGGCTTTCGAGCTTGCCTCCGTTGGCTTGGAGCTCCAGGGCGATGTGGCGGAGCTGATGGATACGTCGGGGAGGCGAGGAGGTGGCTCAAAGACGCTGCAAGCGGCAGCGGCGGCGACTAAGCTCCGGGCGCGTCAAGGGAGAGAGCAGAGAAGGGGGAGGAAGCCGAGGGAGAGTGAGAGAGGTCCAGGGGAGGATCGGGCGATGCACGTGGTGCTCGGGCCGACTCCAGCAGCGGCAAGCAAGCAGGAGGTGGCCGGACGCGTGCTCACGTGCGCCGGCCACGCGCTCGTCCTCCTGGCAAGGGGAAGACGACAGGGAGGAAAGCGATGGTGGGCTGGGCCGGCCAGCTGCAGTGCTGGGCCGGTCAGGTGAGCTGCGCAGGTGGGCTGGAGAGGTAAGTCCAGGTAAGGTTTCTCTCCTCTCTGCTTTTCATGTTTTTGTTTTTATTTGTTTCTGTTCTGTGTTTTGAAATAGTAAAAATACTATTCCATTTATGAAAAACCTGAAAATATTCGGAGGCACATTTGAAAATATTCTCAACAGCCTAAAAATACTTTCAAGATTATTTGGGCATTTAAAATTATTTATAGGGTTTAAATTGCCCAAATGCAAATACTTATGGCTTGGTGCAAAAATCCAGAATAGCCTCCAAAAATATGAAACCATTTTTGGCAGAGGGTTTAGCCAGTACCAAAGATGGTGAACATTTATGAAGGGCATTTTGGGTTCATTGAAAAGTTTTAAGTTTGAACCTAGTTGAATTCATTTGGTGCTAGCGTTTCAACATCCCCATTTCAAAATTAATTAAAATTGGAAAAGATGCATGGTTGCCATGCCACTAATTACAAGAAGAATTCTAGGGCTGTGACAACTCACCCCTACTAAACAAGAATCTCGCCCCGAGATTCAAGCGTTGGGTAGGATGAACGGGGAACACAAACTAACACAAACGCAAACTAACACAATCTTCACGATCCAGGTTGCACTTCATAAGGACGTAGATTCGATCACGATCTTTGTCTCGATGTCATGCTCTGAGAGCTTCATCCAACATGACGATGACAAAAAGAGATTCTACGGAACTGATCTCTTCAAAGATCGAGCAACTGACGATCAGCTCATGAAATGAGACATAACATATCTTGAGCTGAGACACGATACACACATCAAAAATGATGGAAATGGCATATGACAAGGTTTAAATAAGTAGCGAAATTTCCACACTTAGGAGGGTGGTGAACGGTGTCAACGTAGTAAGGAGTTGGTTGCCCTTCGAAACAAATGGGGCACCTTTGGGAAGATGACTGGTAGAATTATTCCCTTAAGTGGCAAAAAGAATTACTTTTGATCCATAGATCATTTAAACTCTTCATACCAGCTTAAGACAATTTACAATTGATCATTTGAAATAGCTCGAAGAAATGGCATACTCGGTCTAGGAGGGATGGTGTGGACTACCTTGTTGAAGACAACGCAATGGATGATTTTGCTTATCATCGGAAATGGATGGGACCCATGACGGGTGCAAGCTGGAAACAAAATGCAAATACTGGGAATGACCCAACCATCATATCTGCCTGAGATTCAGATCTGGTTGGTATTGGGATATTTCAGACAACATGTCTGGAGAAGAAAGTTTGCAACACAAACCGGCGAGATAACATTGCAAGACTCTCAGGAGATGAACTACGGTAGCAAGCTCCAGAACATGAGCTGGTTCTGCTACACACATGTGAACATGCTGTCCTAGACAAACATGATCACATGGTAGTCTTATAATGAAACACTACCGAGTTCAGGTTGGGAACCATCATCGAGGATAACGAAGTCCTAACATAAGTCATGACTAGTTGTTATGAAGGAACTCCTTCTCCTTGAACAAATCAATCAGTGGCTTGGTGTGCTAGGGATACATATAGGATGAAGGTTGCAAATCTCCAGACTACAGAATACTTCGCACGTATGCATGACTGATTTGGGATGATTCCAAAGGAAACAAAACAAACCTTTCTCATATTCATGGCGGCAACTTACACCTAAAGCACATGAATTCGAGGAAGTCACTTCTTGCATCCAAGCATAGGCTTCATGAACGGAACACGAAGGCATTGCTTACAAAGTTTCCAATACTAGTGTAGCGTTCAACATGAATCATGCGGGAGACGAAATGCTGCTGATGGGCTCAACAACAACTCGTCGGAATTTCCATATCGCTGGACTTCCACCATCATGTGAACACGGTGATAGCATTGGACAGACCAAAGGATATAACGGTATATGCTCGAGGGATCAACCACGAGTAAGACAACATTACGAGCATCGTTGGTACTGATTTGATTTGATGATAGCCCACACTCAAATCAAAGGATTGATAAGACAATAGGTCCAGCAACTGATCATAGGGACCAATCGATGAAGATATCATCTTTCTTCAACACACACTACACAAGAATATCCCTTTGGAACGAACTAAGTTAGGCAAGCTTTTATCTTCCAACTCTCCAAGTTGTTGTCTAGCTCAACCAACTGGCTCAGGGGTATCCAACACAGATTCTTGGAGAATGGGTGGTTTGGAGGAAAACCAACATGATCACGAACTCAACATAGCGGTCAGGTGACAACCTGGTGATACTTCCGAGAAGATGATCGGAAAATCACGAACCACCGGTATGTTACTAAGCTCGAGAACAACCTTGCTTTTCAGGGCAAGATGATATGAACAATAAGCAAGGGATTGAATAATCCTAACTCATTGGTCGGAGAGTGCACCGGAAATAAGGACTAGGTAGCACGATCAATCTTAGGATGATGATTGAATAACCAACACGCTAAGAATGAGAATATTGACAATTAACTACCAAGCAACGAGTTGCTCGGAGTATTGATTTCACACATCACAATTCACTTGTCGTTATTCGGGTTACAACAACACGAGGACCGAGGAATGAATGATGATGGTGAGAAGTATCACTACGTCAAGAATTCATGAGAGTTGGTGCAGTTCTCATGACAATTCTGACATAAAGGGGGTAATACTCCAAGGTAGAAACAGTAACAAAGCTTAATTGGCATTTTGATCTGCGGGATACAACTACTTTGACCCAATCCTAGAAATGGATGAGGTACTGGAGTTTGTTTCTCCTAGTCATTCCGAAATAGAATGGCTTGACGGACCACAAGGATAATAGGCATAGATAAACACGATCGCACACATACCCTTGACTATCAATTGATAGACGAGAGTCAGAATACAACTAAAGAGGGACAACTCAAGGAACATATAACTTTTCGAGTTGTGGAGGCATGGATTAGTATGTCGAGCAAAGTTCAACATTTCTTCCGGATAACCCATGCGGAGAAGATAGAACTGGCAGAGTCACAATATAGAATGCGGAACTCATCGAAAGCACTCTTGTTGTGACCTTTTGGTTCAAAGGAACTCATGCCAAGGATGGTTCATGGTATGTCGAAGAATGAGATACCACGGACCTCGAGGACTGTCGCAAGGTTACTAATATCCTAAAGGAACTAGCAAAGACTAACAACATGAAGTAGGGTGAATCTCGGGTTCAGAAACCCAGGAGTAGAATGCCTACTACTAAATGGCATCACGGGATGATTTCGAGAATGGTGGCCAGAGTTATCACGCCGGGACACAAAACATGGCTGGATTACTAGGTGACTCCCTAAAACACCTAGGGTCATAATAATAGCTCCAACGTATATGTCAAGGTAATAAATTACCTCAACGCACCGGTTAGTGTGCTTATTCTGACCAAAAAGGACATCAAGAACGGAAAGAAGGAATTTGCAAATGCATCAGATTGTTTGGAAACCTGGGATAACTCGGACAACATAACGGCTGTAAATGCTCAAAAAGATTTGAGACATCATGCAAAATGGTGGCATAACCGCTCTACAACATCATAACAAGATTCCGAGATCAACAGTTAACATACAGAAATAGTAGGAACTGAACTGAGGCTTAAAACCAACAATCTTAAAAGTATATGGATTAGTAACACGTCATCCTGAGAGATAGATGAGAAGCCTAGTTCTTAAACCCCGTAGAAGAGAAGAGGATGACTCAGATCAGAGGGCCATGAGGTATAAGGAGTAAAAAGAGCCTTACGTTCCCTTCCACAATCAATTCCCTTACATAACTAAAGCATTTCTAGACACAACTTCACCGGTTTGGCTTGGTAATCCTCTGAGCAACAAAGCTCTGATACCAACGTTGTCAGGACCCCGATTCCAAGTCACATTGACCTAGCCGGTAACACCTCATATAACTTTGCGGCCTCACGCACGGTATTCCCACGGGTGTCTCCTTACCATGTCCCGGGACCGTTTGCGCCTTTTGGCTCACGTATATGATCGTGTCGCTAGCATCCACATGACAGAGAACCCGGGCCGACATGGCTAGCCGTGAACCCAAAGCGGCGCTAACCCATGGGGACAGGCATACATGAATCACATCGAGCATGTCGGTCATCAACGCATGAATCCTGTGTAGCACTGGCTAACAGGACTCGTAACCCGGGCTGTAGCGGGTTAGGCGGGACTTCGGATATCACCGCGTGACATTTCCCGAAGGGGATGTATATAGGAACGAAGTGAAACACATGCCGGCTATCAAGTGTCCAAAGCAAGAGTCTTTGGGCTAGCGGGACTCCGGTGAACCGGGTCAGAAGCGGACTACTATCACTCGTGAAGCACTAGACTACATTTCCCCATATGAGAGGCTGCCAAGGATAAACAACTAGATTGTCGGATCCCACACATACCAAGCATTTCAAACATGCACACAATATGCTCAATATGTGTAAATACAACATGGCATCACAACATAACTCTACGACTCAAATATTTATTCATTAGGCTCCGAGGAGCGAGATATTACAAACATGGGTCTCATGACCCAACACTCAGAGCATAAAAGTGAAAGCACAAGCGGAAGCTTAACATGTCTGAGTACAGACATCTACAAATGAAAAAGGTTGAGAAGCCTAACTATCTACCACATCTTGCCGAGGGCACAAGATCGTAGCTGAGGTAACAAGCTAAACATCGAAGTCCAAGAGGAACTACTAGCGAGACTGACGTCTCTCTGCAAAACATAAAATAAGCAAATGTGAGTACAAACGTACTCAGCAAGACTTACATCAGAACTAACTACATATGCATCATTATCAACAAAGGGGTGGTGGAGTTTGACTGCAGCAAGCCAGCTTTGACTCGGTGGCTATCCCGAACTACGATCGCAAGTAACTCTTTTGAGGTGGCGCACACGAGTCCACATATTCACCATATCAATACACCACTATGGACCCGCCTCCGTCTCCCTACGAGAACGCCATCCATAACACTCACGCTTATCTTCGCATTTTAGAGTATCCACTTTCACTTGTCTATGAACTGTTATAGGAAACCCGTAAGTCCTTTTCCGCGGACTCTGCTTTTCGAATAGATCATATTAACACTGCAGGGGTGTACTTCTTCACACACGCTCTCACCACTTACCGCCGTTTACAAGACATGTACTCGGCAACCTTCAAGCGGAAGCCCAACGTGGGTGTCGGCCACGGCCTACCTAAACACTGAAGTCCCTAGTCCAGGTTTATCGCCTATTCGGGTTCCATCCATGAGGAGTCCGGCCGAGGTTTCCACTAACGGCCCCGAACGATGTGTGCAGGTTCCCGAGATACCAAACGGGCATTCGCAGACTCACGGTGTATCTACCTCATCATAGCCCACCCCTAGGGTCAGCGCCACGCACGGCCTCCAACACATATCCTACAAACACCGTAAACTAGTTGCAACTCCCGGACAGAGAACAAGGGTGGTTAAGAAGCGAGAGGGTCCATTGGTTTCGGGCCCAATGCATGGTAGTAACTGTTTCATGGATCACAAAGACAGAACTCAGTTCCTGAGGACGGCTGCAATGAGACAACCCACCATGTACTCCTACATGGCCTCTCACCGCTACTTTTACCAAATCATGTTCACACACTTAGCTCTCAACAGTAGGACATGTTCACACCCCTCCGATTCATTCCCGATGAATCAGACCTGACTCAACTCTAAGCAGTAGCAGGCATGACAAACAAGCATGAATGAGTAGGCACAACAGGGCTCAAACAACTCCTACTCATGCTAGTGGGTTTCATCTATTTATTGTGGAATGACAGGTCATGCAGAGGATAAAGGGGTTCAGCTACCACAGCAAGTAACAGATGAATCGTTGTTGTCCTAATGCAGTAAAAGAGAGCAGGAGCTAGAGAGTGGGATTGTATCAGAATGAACAAGGGGGTTTTGCTTGCCTGGCACTCCTGAAGATATTATAGCTCTTCATCGGTGTCATCGAACTCATCGTCGGTACGTCGTCTACTAAGAGGGGACAAATACCGGCAAACAAGGTAGAACGCAATCAATGCAATGCACAATATGATGCATGATCATGACATGTCAAAATGCTGTGATTTGAGCTAATGCAACTAGCAGCAGATTAAATGAAGTTGGTTTGAATCCAAGATTCAAATTCAAACTCCATATATGGATATTAAATTGCCATTTATATTCTTTGTGCTAAACAGCAGCTATAAGTTGTTCTAACATGCATGAAAATGGTACAGATGGATAGATTGGATTTTTTTGATCATTTTTCATATATAATTTGTTTGATTTGGAGTTACGGTTGAATTTCTATGAATTTTAGAAGTTTAGATCATTTTCTGGAATTTCCTGAATAATAATAATTCCGAAAATGAGTTATTGCGTCAAGATTAGGTCATGCCGACCTCGGCAGGTCAACAGCGGGTCCAAGTCAAACCTGACCAGTGGGGTCCACCGTCAGTGATCGGGCTGGTTAGTGTCAATGACAGGTGGGGTGGGTCAGCAGACACGCCGACAAGTCAATACTGACGTGTGGGGTCGGTCAACGTGTGACGTGGCCAGGTCAAACTGACCTGTGGGGCCCGTGGGGGTTAGTTTAATCTAAACGCAAATAAAACCTGGGTTAGTTAGGGCGTGGGGCCCAGCTGTCATTGGCTCAGGTGGTTGTTTAGTGGCGGTGATTAGTACTAATCACGCGGCCACGACAAAGACGCCGAATTTGGCCGTGGCGACCATCCAAAGACGCGGAGGCGCGCCGGAATCGTGCTATGGGCGTCGGCTACACGTGCCGAGGGCACCAGGGCGTAGCCCTTGCTTGCCCGCATCAAGGAGCAGGGGGGTTGGATGCGGGGGTCGCCGGAATCATGCCGGCGACGAGCTTTGGCGGCGGCCGGAGTTCGGGCGGGGTTGGGTTTGACGCTACGGTGCACGGGAGGAGGAGCTGGTGGTGGCTACGGGATCCTGGTGCTGCGCTGAGCACAAAAGTGAGGTTGGCTTCGAGCCATTGTGGCTCTAGCCACGACGGCAGCGGCCGTGGCGGCGGAGCTTTCGGGTGAGGTGGAAACGGCGGCTATGGAGGCCAAACGAGCACGGGAGCTAGGGGAGAGGAAGAGGAGCTCACAGCGGGGTCGAAGAGGGGGGTCAGCGAGCTCGGGGAGACCTTGTGGATGACGAATCGGCGGCGACGATCTCCGGTGCCCGACGGTGAAGATGACGATGCTGGCGACGTTCTAGGGCTTCCGGGCTTGCCTCCGTTGGCTTGGAGCTCCAGGGCGATGTGGCGGAGCCGATGGATACGTCGGGGAGGCGAGGAGGTGGCTCAGACGCAGAGCGGCGAAGCGGGCGGCGACTAAGCTCACGGGCGCTGCAAGGCGGGAGAGAGCAGAGAAGGGGAGGAAGCCGAGCGAGAGTGAGAGAGGTCCAGGGAGGGTCGGGCGATGCACGTGGCGCTCGGGCCGACTCCAGCAAGCAAGCAGGAGGTGGCCGGACGCGTGCCACAGCGCCGGCCACGCTCCTCCGGCAAGGGGAAGACGACAGGAGGAAGGCGGTGGTGGGTGGGCCGGCCAGCTGCGATCTTTGGGCGGTCGGTGAAAGGGTGGGCTGGAGAGGTAAGTCCAGGTAAGGTTTCTCTCCTCTCTGCTTTTCCTGTTTTCCTGTTTTGAAATAGTAAAAATACTATTCCATTTATGAAAAACCTGAAAATATTCGGAGGCACATTTGAAAATATTCTCAACAGCCTAAAAATACCTTCAAGATTATTTGGGCATTTTAAATTATTTATAGGGTTTAAATTGCCCAAATGCAAATACTTATGGCTTGGTGCAAAAATCCGTAATAGCCTCCAAAAATATGAAACCATTTTTGGCAGAGGGTTTAGCCAGTACCAAAGATGGTGAACATTTATGAAGGGCATTTTGGGTTCATTGAAAAGTTTTAAGTTTGAACCTAGTTGAATTCATTTGGTGCTAGGGTTTCAACATCCCCATTTCAAAATTAATTAAAATTGGAAAAGATGCTTGGTTGCCATGCCACTAATTACAAGAAGAATTCTTGGGCTGTGACAAACACATGCCGGCCAGTCAAGTGTCCTGAGCAATAGTGCTGGGCTAGCAGGATTCCGGTGAACCGGGCTGTAGCGGACTACTATGGCTCAAGGAAGCACTAGATTACATTTCCCCATAAGGGAGGCTGCCAAGGATAAACAACTAGATTGTCAGATCCCACACATACCAAGCATTTCAAACATACACACAATATGCTCGATATGTGTAAATACAACATGGCATCACAACATAACTGTACGACTCAAGTATTTATTCATTAGACTCCGAGGAGCGAGATATTACAAACATGGGTCTCATGACCCAACATTCAGAGCATACAAGTCACGCACATGCGGAAGCTTAACATGTTTGAGTACAGACAACTATAAATGAAAAAGGCTGAGAAGCCTGACTATCTATCAGATCCTGCCGAGGGCACAAGATCGTAGCTGAGGTAACAAGCTAAACGTCGAATTCCACACGGAACTACTAGCGAGACTGACGTCTCTCTGCAAAACATAAAATAGGCAAACGTGAGTACAAATGTACCCAAAGAAGACTTACATCAGAACTAGCTACATATGCATCATTATCAACAAAGGGGGTGGTGGAGTTTAACTACAGCAAGCCAGCTTTGACTCGGTGGCTATCCTGAACTACGACTACAAGTAACTCTTTTGAGGTGGTGCACACGAGTCCACATATTCACCATATCAATACCCCACTATGCATCCGCTCCCGTCTCCCTACGAGAACGCCCTCCATAGCACTCACGCTTATCTTGCGCATTTTACAGTATCCACTTTCACTTGTCTATGAACTGTTATAGGCAACCCAGAAGTCCTTTACCGCGGACACGGCTATTCGAATAGATGATGATAACCCTGCAGGGGTGTACTTCTTCACACACGCTCTCACCACTTATCGCCGTTTACACGACATGTACTCGGCAACCTTCAAGCGGAAGCCCAGCGAGGGTGTCGGCCACGACCTACCTAAACACTCAAGTCTCTAGTCCAGATTATCGCCTATTCAGGTTCCATCCGCAGGGAGTCCGGCCGAGGTTTCCACATACGGCCCCGAATGATGTGTACATGGTTCCGTGACACCAAACGGGCGCCCAAGATACCCGCCACGTGCCTACCGCATCACAGCCCACCCTCGGGTCAAGATCGCCACGGCCTCCAAAGATACTACAAACACGTAAACTACTTGCAACTCCCCGGACAGAGGACAAGGGTGGTTAAGAAGTCGAGAGGGGCACTTAAGCATTCCAATGCGTGGTAGTAACTGGTCATGGATCACAAACACAGAACTCAGTTCCTGAGGACGGCTTCAATGAGACAACCCACCATGTACTCCTAAATGGCCTCTCACCGCTACCTTTACCAAATCATGTTCACACACTTAGCTCTCAACAGTAGGACATGTTCACACACCTCCGATTCATCCCCGATGAATCGCACTGACACAACTCTAAGCAAGAGCAGCATGACAAACCAGCATGAATGAGTAGGCACATCAGGCTCAAACAACTCCTACTCATGCTAGTGGGTTTCATCTATTTACCGTGTGGCAACGACAGGTGATGCAGAGGATAAAGGGGTTCAGCTATCGCAGCAAACAATGTATGAATCGTTGTTGTCCTAATGCAGTAAAAGAGAGCAGGAGCGAGAGAGTGGGATTGTATCAAAATGAACAAGGGGGTTTTGCTTGCCTGGCACTTCTGAAGATAGTATAGTTCTTCATGGGTGTCATCGAACTCATCGTCGGTACATCGTCTACTGAGAGGGAACAAACACCGGCAAACAAGGAAGAACACAATCAATGCAATGTACAATATGATGCATGATCATGACATGGCAATATGCTGTGATTTGGGCTAATGCAACATCAAGTCATTTTGATTGAAGTGGAATTCGAAACTACATCAAATTCCCACTCCAAAACTATTATCAAAGTTATCCTATTCATGTTTCATCCTAAATAGTGAATTTAACTTGCTCAAACATGCCTGAGAATGATACATATGGATAGATTGGATTTTTCTGATCATTTTTCATATATAATTTATCTCATTTGGAGTTACGATTGAATTCATATGATTTTTTGAAATTTAGGACATTTTCTGGAATTTCTGATTTATTTTAAATCCAGAAATCAAATACTACGTCAGCATTGCGTCAGGGTGACGTCAGCAGGTCAACTGACTCGGTCCAGGTCAAACCTTTCCAGTGGGGTCCACTAGTCAGTGACACGGTGCTGTCTGGGTCACGGACTTGTGGGGTCAGGTCAACAGGTGAGGTCGCCAGGTCAAACTGACGTGCGGGGTCGGTCAACTTCAGAGTCAGCACGGTGAACTCTGGCACGTGGGTCCCGCTGGGTTATAAACTAATCTTAACCAGGAAAATTTGCCCGCTGAGTTAAACATGCGGGTCCCATTGTCAGTGACTCTAGGGGGGGGGTTAGTTAGTGCTAATGGCGGAGTTAACCAGCGGCTAACCGGTGGCGCTAATCCGGCGCGGCGGCGATCGCCGGTCGGCCGTTTCCGGCCATAGCTGGACGCACCGAGGGAACAGGAGGCAAGCTCGTGGTCTCCCGCATCCAGAAGAGGTGCCAGAAGGTCGCGGGGTGGCCTGGTTCGCCGACGGCGAGCACTTGGGCGGCCGCCGGAGTTGGGTGTGTGCGGCAGCTGCGGCTAGAGCATGAGGCGGAGCAAGTTAAGCAGCGGGGCCCCAGCTACGGACCACTAGGAGCACAACCATGTGCTCGGACGCAAGCTTTGGGTGCCCTGGCCACGGCGGCGAGGAGCCACGGCGGCGGTGAGCTTCGGTTGCGGTGGAACAACGGCTACGACATGAGTTTGAGAAGGGGAAAGAGGGGAGATGGGAGAGAGCCTCATGACAATGACGAGAAGAAGGTCGGTGTGGCCGGGAACGCTCCGGAGACGACGGATCGACGCCAGCGAGCTTCGACCAGAGGCGGCGGGGACGAGCTTGATGCCGATGACGTAGAGCTTCCGCGGTCCCGATCTTCTTCTTGGAGGGGCGCGGCGTTCACGCGGTTCAGTTGGACATGGCAGGGGGCGAGGGGGTGGCGATGGCCACGCGAGCGGCAGCGGTTGCCGGTGGGGCTGTCGGTGGTCGCGTGGAGCAGGGCTAGAGAGGGAGAGAGGCACCAGAGAGATGGGGGTGAGAGGGAAGGTGCTGGGCGTCTCGATGGCGCGGTTCGAAGGCCGAGGAGGCTGCCACAGCGAAGCAGGAGGTGGAGGACTCTGCGTGCGCGCGTGCGACTTCGCCTCTGCCTACTGGTAGAGGAAGAATACGAGCGGCGAGGTAGGTGGGCTGGGCTAGTCAAGCTGGGCGATTCTGTGTAAATGGGCCGTAGGTTCCTTTCTCTATCTCTCTTTTATTTAAGTTTTTCTTTTACTCTGTAATCTTTTGTGGCTTTCTAAAATACTAAATCAATGCCAAAAATCATGCAATCGCTCATGACCACTGTTGGAAATATATCCTACAAGAAACATTTCAGTTTGGGATTATTTGAGCATTTAAAATATTTTATAGTATTTAAATGCCCAAATGCAAATAAGTAATGATTTAATTCAAAATCCAGAATGGCCTAGGAAAATGTGCACCGCTTTTGGGAGAGGTTCTAGACCAATTCAAAATGATGAACTTTTGTGATGGGCATTCTGGTTCATTGAATTTTTTTCAGCTTGAACTCGGTATTTTCGTGGGGGTGCTGGGGTTTGTTGCTCCCCATTTCAGGTTTAAGAGAAATTTAAACATGATGCAACACAAGACTAGCTAACCCAGAGCAGGCCTGAACCAGGGATGTGACAACTCTAGTCCAGGTTATCGCCTATTCAGGTTCCATCCGCAGGGAGTCCGGCCGAGGTTTCCACATACGGCCCCGAACAATGTGTACAGGGTTCCGCGACACCAAACGGGCGCCCGGCATACCCGGCCACGTGCCTACCGCATCACAGCCCACCCCTCGGGTCAGCACTGCCCACGGCCTCCAGCATACTACAAACACCAGAAACTACTTGCAACTCCTGGATAGAGGACAAGGGTGGTTAAGAAGTCGAGAGGGGCACTTAAGCATTCCAATGCGTGGTAGTAACTGGTCATGGATCACAAACACAGAACTCAGTTCCTGAGGACGGCTTCAATGAGACAACCCACCATGTACTCCTACATGGCCTCTCACCGATACCTTTACCAAATCGTGTTCACACACTTAGCTCTCAACAAGAGGACATGTTCACACACCTCCGATTCATCCCCGATGAATCGCATAAGACTCAACTCGAAAGCAGTAGCAGGCATGACAAACAAGCATGAATGAGTAGGCACATCAGGGCTCAAACAACTCCTACTCATGCTAGTGGGTTTCATCTATTTACTGTGGCAATGACAGGTCATGCAGAGGATCAAGGGTTTCAGCTACCGCAGGGCAGAGGATCAAGGTCATGCAGAGGACCAAGGGGGTAATGCAGATGATCAAGGGGTCACGAATGAGTAGGCACATCAGGGCTCAAACAACTCCTACTCATGCTAGTGGGTTTCATCTATTTATTGTGGCAATGACAGGTCATGCAGAGGATCAAGGAGTTCAGCTACCGCAGCAAACAACAGATGAATCGTTGTTGTCCTAATGCAGTTAAAGAGAGCAGGAGCGAGAGAGTGGAATTGTATCGGAATGAACAAAGGGGTTTTGCTTGCCTGGCACTTCTGAAGATAGTATAACTCTTCATCGGTGTCATCGATCTCGTCGTCGGAACATTGTCTACTGAGAGGGGACGATGACCGGCAACAGAGAAGGAAACACAATCAATGCAATGCACAATATGATGCATGCTCATGACATGGCAATATGAGTGTGTTGGCCTAATGCATCTACAACTAGATGGGTTTGAGCTATTTTGAACCAAAGATTCAAAGTTCAAACTCATCCATGGTCAGTATTAGTGCTTTATCTTGTTCTGCACTAAACATCATGTTAGCTTGTTTAAACATGCATGAAACAAGTATAGATGGATAGATTGGATTTTCCTAATCATTTTCCATATATAATTTATTTCATTCTGAGCTACGGTTGAATTTAAATGATTTTTTGAAGTTTTGGGTATTTTCAGGAATTTCCTGAATTAAAATTAATCCAGAAAATGAGTTATTAAATCCAAGACTCTGCGTGATCGTGGACGTCGGCTAGTCAACGGGCCGGTCCAGTCAAATCGACTAGTGGGTCCCATTGGTCGCTGTCACGGTGTCGTTTACTTGTCACGCTGCAGGGCCCGGTCAACGGCCACGTCAGCATGGTCAAAACGGACGCATGGGGCCACCGTGGTTAGGTTAAAGCTAAACAGGGGTTTACCCGATAACTAATTAGCGTGGTGGGGCCGCTCTGTCAGCGTCTCTTAGGGGGGCGATTAGTGGTGATTAGCCCTAAATAAGCGACCACGTCAGCGATTGACGCCGACGACCAAAAGCACGGCGGTGGCTCGCCGGAGATGCTCGGGTTTGAGCTACGGGCGGCCAAACGAAGCGCGGAAGGGCTCGATGGAACGCCCGCGGAGCGGCGCATCCAATGGTGGTAGCAGTTTGCATGGGGGTTGGCTCCGTGAACTCACAAAGGGAGCGATGGGATGGTCAGCATTCTCGGGGGAGGCCTGGAGGCGACGAAACAACGGCGAAGATCTCCAGCGTCGGGAGGTTGAAGATGATGACGATGGCGGCGATACAGCGCGTCCCCGGTTGGTTGGCTGGTCGAGGGCGTAGAAGACGTCGTTGCGGAGCTCTCGGGCATGGTGAGAGGTCGAGGGGGAGGCGGTGGACGCGACGGTGCTCGTCGGCACTCTCGGCTGCGCTCTGTTCTTGTGAGAGAGAGGGCCAGAGGGGGATGTGAGAGGGGAGAGACACAGAAGGAAACGAGGGCATCTCCGTGGCACGGTTGGAAGCGCCGAGACACCGTGAGGTGGCAAGGCTGGCTGGCGGCTCGGGTTGCAGGCGCCGGCACGCAGCTTCTCCTCCTGGCAGGAGGAAGAAGACAGTGCTGCCCCTGGTGGGCTGGGCATGCAGCTGGGCGGCTACTACAGGTAAGCTACCCATGTGGGTTTTCTACCTTTTCTGTTTCCCTTTTCTATTTTTCTTTCTCTGTTCTAGTTTAGTTTAGGCACTAAACCATTTTTATAAATTCTGAAATTATTTGTGGGAGCTCTCTGCAATATACAAGTGACCCACAATTATTTTCAAAATATCTGGAGCTATAAAATTATTTATAGCTTTTATTTGCTCCAACTCAAATACAATATGGATTAATTCAAAATCCAAAATGTCCTAGAAATATGTGCACCATTTTCGAGAGGTTCTGGACCAATTCAAAAATGATGAACTTTTATGAAGGAATTTTGGGTTCATCAATTTTTTTCAGTTGAACTGGTATTTTCAGGGGGGGTGCTGGGGTTTGTTGATCCCCATTTCAGGTTTAAGAGAAATTTAAACATGATGCAACACGAGACTAGCTAACCCAGAGCAGACCAGAATTAGGGATGTGACAGCATTGGTATCAGAACCTGACTGCCTGTAGGATTACCAAGCCAAACCGGTCAAAAGTTGTGTCTGGAAATGCTTTAGTTATGTAAGGGAATTGATTGTGGAAGGGAACGTAAGGCTCTTTTTACTCCTTATACCTCATGGCCTTCTTATCTGAGACACCCTCTTCTTTTCTACGGGGATTAAGAACTAGACCTTCTCATCTATCTATTAGGATGACGAGTTACTATGATAAAGACTTATAGGATTGTTGGTTCTAGGCCTCAGTTCAGTTCCTACTACTTCTGTGTGTTTACAGTTGATCTCAGAACCTTGATATTGCGATGTTAAGTGGTTATGCCACCATTTTGCAAGATGTCTCAAGTCTTTTTGAGCATTTACAACCGTTATGCTGTCCGAGTCATCCCAAGTTTCTAAACAATCTGATGCATTTGTAAATCCCTTGTTCCTGTTCTCGATGTTCCTTTGGGCCAGATTAAGCACACTAATCGGTCTGTTGAGGTACTTAGTTGCCTTGACAGGTATGTTGGAGTTAGTATTATGACCGTAGGTGTCTTCGAGAAACACTCATAATTTAGCAATGCTTTTGTATCCCCGGTGTGATGATTCTGGCCATTATTCTTGAAAGCATCCCGTGATGTTATTAGTTAGTAGGCATTCTATTCCTGGGTTCTTGAACCCGAGATTCAGCCTACTTCATGTTGTTAGTATTTGCTAGTTCCTTTAGGATATTAGTAACCTTGCGACAGTCCTCGAGGTCCGTGGTATCTCATTCTTCCAATACCATGAACCACTTATGGCAGAAGTTTGTTGGATCAAAAGATCACAACCAGGGTGCTCTTGAGGAGTACTCCATTCATATTGTGACGCTGCCAGTTCTACCTTTTGCATGGGTTATTCGGAAGAAACCTGCTGAACTTGATTCGACATACTAACCTATGGATCCACAACTCAGAAAGTTATAGGTTCCTTGAGTTGACCGTCTTTAGTTGTATTCTGACCCTTGTCTGTCAATTGTTAGTCAGGAGTAGTTGTGCACTCGTGTTATCGATGCCTATTACTCTTGTGGTTCGTCAAGCCATTCTATTCCAGAATGACTAGGAGAAACAAACTCCAGTACCTCGTCCATTTCTAGGATTGGGTCAAAGCAGTTGTATTCCGCAGATCAAAATTCCAATCCAGCTTTTGATTCTGTTCTACCTCGGAGTATTACCCCCTTTATGTCAGGATTGTCATGAGAATTTCACCATTTCTCATGAATTCTTGACGTAGTGATATTTCTCGCTATCATTATTCATTCCTCGGTCCCGTGCTGTTGCAACCGGAATGCCAGCAAGTGAACCATGATGTGTGAAATCAATACTCCTAGCAACCGTGTTGCTTTGTAGTTAATGGGCACTAATATCATTCTTAGCGTGTTGGTTATCGAAACACTATTCTAGGATTGATCGTGCTACCTTGTCCTTATTTCTGGTGCACTCTTTGATCTTTGAGTTAGGATTGAATCCCTTGCTCGTTTGATCATATCGTCTTGTCTGGAAAGCAAGATTGTTCTCGAGCTTAGTAACATATCAGTGGTTCGTGATTTTCTGAATATCTTCTTGGAAGTATCACCAGGTTGTCCCCCGACTGTTATGTTGAGCTCGTGATCAAGTTGGTTTTCTTGTAAACCACTCTTTCTCCAAGAATCTATGTCGGATACCCTGAGCTAGTTGGTTAAGCTAGACAACAACTTGGAGAGTTGGAAGATAAAAGCTTGTCTGACTTAGTTCATGTTAAGGGATATCTTTTGTGTGTATGTGTGTGTGTGCTGAAGAAAGATGATATATCCATTGATTGGTCCTCGTGATCAGTTGTTGGATCTATTGCCTTGCCAAAACTTTGACTTGAGTATGGGCTATCGTCAAGTCAAATCAGAACCAATGATGTTTGTAATGTTGTCTTACTCGTGGTTGATCCCTCGAGCATACACCATTACATCTTTTGGCCTAACTAATGCTATCACTGTGTTCACATGATGGTGGAAGTCCAGTGATATGGAAATTCCGATGAGTTGTTGCTGAACCCATCAGCAACATTTTGTCTCCCCCATGATTCATGTTGAACATCAACCTAGTGTTGGAAACTTTGTAAGCAATGCCTTCGTGTTCCGTTCTTGAAGCTTATGCTTGCATGGAAGAAGTGACTTCCTTGGATTCATGTTCATTTGGTGCAAGTTGCCGCCATGAATTCGAGAAAGATTGTTTTTCCCTCCTTTGGAATCATCCCAAGTTAGTCACGCATATGTGCGAAGTGATCTATGGTTTGATAGGTTGCCCGCCTCCACTCCATATGTGTTTCCTAGCACACCAAGCCACTGATTAATTTGCTCAAGGAAAAGGAGCGTGTTGTGCTAATTCTAGATCATGCACAAGATTCCGTTATCCTCGATGATGGTTCCCAACCTGAACACGGTAGTATTTTTATTATAAGAGTACTATGTGGTCATGCTTGTCTAGGACAGCGTGTTCACGTGTTGTAGCAAAAATCGCTCATGTTTTGGAGCTTGCTATCGTAGTTCATTTCCTGAGAATCCCGCAACGTTATCTCGTTGGTTTGTGTTGCAAACTTTCTTTCCCAGACATACTGTCTGAAATATCCCGTTCCCAGCCAGATCCGAATCTCAAGCAGATATGATGGTTGGAACATTCCCGGCATTTGCATTTTGTTCCTAGCTTGCACCGCCATTGTGCCATTCTACCTTGTGTCCCGTCCATTTTCGATGATAAGCAAAATCATCCATTGCGTTGTCTTCAACATGGTAGTCCACATCATCCATTCAAGTTGGAGTATGTCATTCTTTCGAAACCCTTCCAATGATCGATTGTGATTTTCCTTAGACTGGTATAAAGAGTTTCAATAATCTCTGTATCAAAAGTAATTCTTTTTGCCACTTAAGGGATGATTCTACGAGTCACCTCCTCCAAGGTGCCCCGTTATGGGATCATCGTAGTTTCTTCTCGCTACTTTGAAACCCTCGTCAATTGTTTCTTCCATCCTTTTTTTAAGGTGTGTTTTGTCTCATTCCGTGAGTTGATCTTGAGTGATCGGTCTTTGAGGAGAACGTTTTCGGTAGAGTTTCCTTCTGTGGTCATCGTGTTGGATAAAGATCCCAAAAGCAAAGACGTCAAGATCAATTTGAAGCAATGAATCAACATCTCCGAGAAGGGCAAATGGATCATGAAGATTGTGATAGTTTTGTGACCTCCCTTTCCTCTTACCTCATGTCTTGAATCTCGGGACGATATTCTTGTTTAGTGGGGGTGAGTTGTCACATCCCTAGCTTCTAGCAATGCACTAGTGCTAGCCTTCGGTGATGCATCATGTTTACTTTTTACAGAAAGTTGAAATGGGGATTGCCTAAACCCTAGCATTAAAGGAATTCACTTGGTTCACCTAAAATATTTTCAGTAAGTCCAAATGGCTTACAAAAATGTTCATCATTTCTGGATAATGCTGGAAACAATAACCAGAGGTGTCGCACATTTTTCCATGACATATTTGGGCTCGACCAACGCTGTCAGGACCCCGATTCCAAGTCACATCGATCTAGCTGGTAATACCTCATATCACTTTACGGCCTCACGCACGGTATTCCCACGGGTGTCGTCTTACCATGGCCCGGGACCGTTTGCGCCTTTTGGCTCACGTATATGATAGTGTCGCTAGCACCCATATGATAGAGAACCCGGGCCGACATGGCTAGTCGTGAACCCAAAGCGGCACTAACCCATGGGGACAGGCATACATGAATCACATCGAGCATGTCGGTCATCAGCGTGTGAATCCGGGTTGTAGCACTGGCTAACAGGACTCCGGGAACCCGGTCAGTAGCAGTGCTAGGCAGACTCGGATGTCACCATGTGACATTTCCCGAAGGGATGTATACAGGAACAAAGTGAAACACATGCCGGCCAGTCAAGTGTTCCGGAGCAAGAGTGCTTTGGGCTAGCAGGACTCCGGTGAACCGGGATGTAGCGGACTACTATGGCTCAAGGAAGCACTAGACTACATTTCCCCATAAGAGAGGCTGCCAAGGATAAACAACTAGATTGTCGGATCCCACACATACCAAGCGTTACAAACATACACACAATATGCTCGATATGTGTAAATACAACATGGCATCTCAACATAACTCTACGACTCAAGTATTTATTCATTAGGCTCCGAGGAGCGAGATATTACAAACATGGGTCTAATGACCCAACATACAGAGCATACAAGCAACAAGCACATGCGGAAGCTTAACATGTCTGAGTACAGACATCTACAAATGGAAAAGGCTGGGAAGCCTGACTATCTACCAGATCCTGCCGAGGGCACAAGATCGTAGCTGAGGTAACAAGCTAAACGTCGAAGTCCACGCAGAACTACTAGCGAGACGGAAGTCTCTCTTTAAAAACATGAATTAAGCAAACATGAGTACAAATGTACTCAGCAAGACTTATATCAGAACTAACTACATATGCATCATTATCAACAAAGGGGTGGTGGGGTTTAACTGCAGCAAGCCAGCTTTGACTCGATGGCTATCCTAAACTACGTCTGCAAGTAACTCTTTTGAGGTGGCGCACACGAGTCCACATATTCACCATATCAATACACCACTATGGATCCGCTCCCGTCTCCCTACGAGAACGCCATCCATAGCACTCACGCTTATCTTGCCTATTTTAGAGTATCCACTTTCACTTGTCTATGAACCTGCAGCAACCTAGAAGTCCTTTACATGACACGGCTATTCGAATAGATGATGATAACCTGCAGGGTGTACTTCTTCACACACGCTCACCACTTATCGCCGTTTACACGACATGTACTCGGCAACCTTCAAGCGGAAGCCCAGCGAGGGTGTCGGCCACGACCTACCTAAACACTCAAGTCTCTAGTCCAGGTTATCGCCTATTCAGGTTCCATCCGCAGGGAGTCCGGCCGAGGTTTCCACATACGGCCCCGAACGATGTGTACAGGGTTCCGCGACACCAAACGGGCGCCCGGCATACCCGGCCACGTGCCTACCGCATCACAGCCCACCCCTCGGGTCTACACTGCCCACGGCCTCCAGCATACTACAAACACCAGAAACTACTTACAACTCCTGGACGGAGGACAAGGGTGGTTAAGAAGTCGAGAGGGGCACTTAAGCATTCCAATGCGTGGTAGTAACTGGTCATGGATCACAAACACAGAACTCAGTTCCTGAGGATGGCTTCAATGAGACAACCCACCATGTACTCCTACATGGCCTCTCACCGATACCTTTACCAAGTCGTGTACACACATTTAGCTCTCAACAGTAGGACATGTTCACACACCTCCGATTCATCCCCAATGAATCAGACCTGACTCAACTCTAAGCAGTAGCAGGCATGACAAATAAGCATGAATGAGTAGGCACATCGTGGCTCAAACAACTCCTACTCATGCTAGTGGGTTTCATCTATTTACTGTGGCAATGACAGGTCATGCAGAGGATAAAGGGTTCAACTACCGCAGCAAACAACAGATGAATCGTTGTTGTCCTAATGCAGTAAAAGAGAGCAGGAGCGAGAGAGTGGGATTGTATCGGAATGAACAAGGGGGTTTTGCTTGCCTGGCACTTCTGAAGATAATATAGTTCTTCATTGGTGTCATCGATCTCGTCGTCGGAACATCGTCTACTGGGAGGGGACGGTTACAGGCAAACACAGTAGGACACAATCAATGCAATGCGACAATATGATGCATGCTATGACATGGCAATATGATGTGTGATAGGTCTAATCAACTTGGGACAGAAAGGTTTGAGTCCATTTGAACCAAGGATTCAAATGATCACCCAAAATAATAAGTGATATAAGTGCATTAGCTTGTTTCACCTAAACAGCAAGCTTAAATTGTTCTGACATGCATGAAACTAGTACAGATGGAAAGATTGGATTTTTCTGGTCATTTTTCATATATAAATCTTTGCATTTGGAGTTACAGATTAATTTCTATGAACTTTTGAAGTTTGAACTATTTTCCGGAATTTCCTGTATAAGAATAATTCCAGTAATTGGATTAATGCGTCAGCATTGCGTCAGGGTGACGTCAGTGGTCAAAGGGGACGTCCAGGTCAACCTGACCAGTGGGTCCCGCGTGTCAGCAGTAATCTTAACTAACTAATATTAGTTAGCGCTAACCCTAGGTTAATTAGCAGAGTGGGCCCCACTTGTCATAGGCTCAGGGGAAGCCAACCTGGGCCCGCCTAGTCAAAGTCAACGGGTCAAACCCACCGGCGACTCGACACCTGGAGGCCCGAGACGGCGGCGCGGCTCGGAAAACGCCCACAGGGCACGGACGAGGCCGTTCTTGGGCTCGTTGGAGAGCTCTTGCAGACGCACGTCGAGTGGTGGTGGCGGCCGGGCCTATGGTGGCCGGAGCCGACGACAGCGAGCTCCAGGGCGGTGGCCGGAGTTCGGGTTAGCACGGGGGCGGCATTAGGGAGCATGACAGGGGGTGCAGAGGGGTGCTATGGCCTCCTGGGGGTGCACTGAGCACGGCTGCATGCTTGGTTTAAACAGAGGCGAACCAAAACGACGACGGCGACAAGTCCGGCGCCGGTGAGGTCTTTGTCTCGACAGAAACGAAGGCTACGATGAGCTAATGGACATGGGAGAAGGGGGAATCGGTAGAGGGGCTCACAGCGAGTGCAGAGGTGGCCTCGGTGTGATCGGGGAAGCACTGGAGTGAGCGGGGCGGCGAGAGGGATCTCCGGTGGTCCGAGGTTGAAGACGGCGACAGGGCGGTGCTGCCCGTCCCGGCTTGCTTGACTTGGTGGAGAGGTTGGGGACGATGTGGCGGAGCTCCTGAACTGGTCGTGGAAGCGAGGGGGAGGCGGTGGACACGACAACAACGAGCGGCGGCGACGGCTCCGCTTGGCTTTGGGAGAGAGAGCGAGAGAGAGCGAGGCAGGGAGAGAGGGGATCGGTCGAGGGGGGTCCAGGGGGTCTGCGTGGCAACGCCAGAGGCGTCCAGGCCGTCGAGGAGGCAGGTGAGCAGGGTGGAGGTGGCGCGCGCGTGCGCCATGCCCAGCTTCTCCTCTGCCTACTGGCAAGAGGTAGAAGACGAGGTTGCCCCTGGTGGGCTGGGCCGCCAGGTGTGCTAGCCAGCTGGGCTGTAACAGCGCCATGCCAGGTAACTGGCTCAGGTACTCTCCTCTCCTTCTAAAATGTTTCTGTTTTCTATTTCCTTCTCTGTTATTTGTTTTGATTTAGTTTTAAGCACTAAACCATTTTGCTTGCTTCTGATAATTTTGTACGGGCTAAAAGGATTATTCCAAAGCCCATCACAATTTCTCAGAATTATTGGACACATATTCGATATATAGTAAATATAAATCCAATGCAAATAGTTATTGCATTAGCTTCAGATGCCAAAATAAATATTTATGAGCTCCTAAAAATATTGGTTTGAATTTTACTTCTGTCCAATATTTTCAGAGAGAAACATGAACACTTTCTTGGACCTATTTGAAGCAATTTTTATCTTGGTCATTTTCAGAAATGATTTCTGAGGCTTTCACATGTCCCCATTTCAAATTCATTGAAATTTAAACTTGATGCATCACTCTAATGCAAGCGCTAAGCATTACCAGAACTGGGGATGTGACAACTCGCCCCCACTAAACAAGAATCTCGTCCCGAGATTCAAGACGTGAGGTAAGAAGACAGAGAGGACACAAAGCTATCACAATATTCAAGATCCAATTGCTCTTCTCGAAAATGTTGATTCATTGCATCATTTTGATCTTGACATCTTGCTTTGAGAACTCCATTCAACATGACCATGAGAAGAAATGAAAACTCTAGAGGAATCCATCCTCTCGAGGATCGAGCAACTGACGATAAACTCACGGAATGAGGCACAGAACACCTCTTGAGCTGAGATGATCAAACACACTTCGGGAGGGATGGAAGAACAGATGACGGGGGTTCAATTTGGTAGGCAAAAATTCCACGCTTGAGGAGATGGTGAATGGTTTCAAGATAGCGATGAAATAACTGCCATGATTCCATAACGGGGCACCTTAGAGAAGGTGACTCGTAGAATTATTCCCTTAAGTGGCAAAAGAATTACTTTTGATACAGAGATAATTGAAACCCTTTATGCCAGCCTAAGGCAATCACAAACGATCGTTTGAAGGAGTTGGAAGGAACGACATACTCAGATTGGAAAGAAACTATGGTTATAGAACAACTCGGCAAATGGAAGGCACATTCCAGTTGATACCAAGGATATAACCTAGTGACTGGGTGTGCTTTCAAGAACTTGAGCATTTCCATATTCATCAAGGTTTTACCAACATCCGTGCCAAGGATCCTGGCAACACATCATACTACCATGGTGAATGGTGATGGAGGATGCAGGTGCAAAGGGGGACATCACTTTCTCAGATTTTTCCTTAGCAATGCCAAAGAAGCAAATCTAGATGATCGACCGAGAGACATTTAGCACTCCGCTTCTAATGTTATCCTTGAAGTGCTAGCTACCACAGTCATGCTTAAAAAGCATCAACATGGCCATCAAGTAAAGGTCGGACTTCGGGAGCACAAAATCCATAAGGAACAACTTCTAGACTAAGTCAGAGAAATCCTCATGGGAAGTGACCAAAGCGGCTTAAATAAGATACTACAATAATAGTTCTTTCAGCTAGGTGCGTCCACTTCACTGGAACTTATATCATAGTTCTTGGGAGAAGTTCCAACCGTCATATCTGCTTGAGATTCAGATCTGGTTGGTAACAGGGTAATTCAGACAACGTGTCTGGAAAAGAAAGATGTCAACACAAATCGATGAGATGACGTTGCGAGATTCTCGGGGAGTGAACTACGATAGCAAGCTCCAAAACATGAGCTGGTTCTGCTACAACATGTGAACACATTGTCCCGGACAAGCTTGACCACATAGTAGTCTTATAACAAAACACTATCGAAGTTAGGAGGGAATCATTAGCGAGGGTAGCGAAGTCCTAGCATAAGTCATGATTCTTAAGAAGGAACTTCTTCACCTTGAACAAATCATTCAGTGGCTTGGTGTGCTAGGGCATACATATGGAGTGGAGGTAATTAATCTACCAAACCATAGAATACATTCACACATGCATAAGTGACTTGGAATGATTCCAGAGGAAACAAAACAAACCTTTCTCAAATTCATGGCGGCAACTTACACCTAATGCACGTGAACTTGGAGAAAGTCACTTCTTTCATCCAAGCATAAGCTTCATGAACGGAACACGAAGGCATTGCTTACAAAGTTTCCAACACTAGGTTGATGTTCAACATGAATCATGGGGGAGACAAAATGCTGCAGATGGGCTCAACGGCAACTCATCGGAATTTCCATATCACTGGACTTCCACCATCATGTGAACACGGTGATAGCATTGGTCAGACCAAAAGATGTAGTGGTGTATGCTCGAAGGATCAACCACGAGTAAGACAACATTACGAACAGCGTTGGTATCAGAGCCTGACTGCCTGTAGGTTTACGAAGCCAAACCAGTTGAAGTTTGTATCTAGAAATGCTTTAGTTATGTAAGGGAATTGATTGTGGAAGGGAACGTAGGGCTCTTTTTACTCCTTATACCTCATGGCTTTCTGATCTGAGTCATCCTCTTCTCTTCTACGGGGTTTAAGAACTAGGCTTCTCATCTATCTATCAGGATGACGTGTTACTAATCCATAGACCTTTATGCCATGTTGTATTTACACATATCGAGCATATTGTGTGTATGTTTGAAATGCTTGGTATGTGTGGGATCCGACAATCTAGTTGTTTATCCTTGGCAGCCTCTCTTATGGGGAAATGTAGTCTAGTGCTTCCTTGAGCCATAGTAGTCCGCTACAGCCCGGTTCACCGGAGTCCTCGCTAGCCCAAAGACTACCGCTTTCAGACGCTTGATCGCCGGCATGCTTTCACTTTGTTCTCGTGTTCGTCCCTTCGGGAAATGTCACGCGGTGACATCCGGAGTCCTGCCTAACTGCTATAGCCTGGATTCCCCGAGTCCTGTTAGCCCAAAGGTCTTGCTCGGATTCACACGCCGCCGAGTGACATGCTCGAAGTTGATTCATGTATGCATGTCCCCATGGGTTAGTGCCGCTTTGGGATCACGACTAGACATGTCGGCCCGGGTTCTCTGTCATATGGATGCTAGCGACACTATCATATACGTGAGCCAAAAGGCTTAATCGGTCCCGGGCCATGGTAAGGCGACACCGTGGGAATACCATGCGTGAGGTCGCAAAGTGATATGAGGTGTTACCGGCTAGATCGATGTGACTTCATAATCGGGGTCTGACGGCTTTGGTATCGAGCTGACTGCCTATAGGATTACCAAGCCAAACTAGTCGAAGTTGAGTCCGAAATGCTTTAGTTATATAAAGGGAATTGATTGTGGAAGGGAACGTAAGGCTCTTTTTACTCCTTATACCTTATACCCTTCTGATCCGAGTCATCTTATCTTTCCTGCGGGGTTAAGGAACTAAGCTCTCTCTTCCTTCTATCAGGATCATGTGTTACTAATCTATAGACTTGCAAGATTGTTAGATTTAAGCCCCAGTTCAGTTTCTATTACTTCTGTATGTTCATAGCTGGCCTCAGAACCTTGATATGATGTTTTTGAGTGGTTATGCCACCATTTTGCATGATGTCTCAAATCTTTTTGAGCATTTACAACCGTTATGTTGTCCGAGTCATCCCAGGTTTCTAAACTATCTGATGCATTTGCAAATTCTTCCTTCCTGTTGTGTGTCCTTTTGGTCGTAATAAGCACACTAATCGGTGCATTGAGGTACTCTATTGCCTCGACATATATGTTGGAACTATTATTATGACCATAGGTGTCTTAGAGGATCATCTAGTAATCTAGTCATGCTTTATATTCCTAGTGTGATGATTCTGGCCATTATTCTTGAAAGCATCCCGTGATGCCATTTAGTTAGTAGGCATTCTATTTCTGGGCTCTTAAGCCCAAGATTCACTCTACTTACTTCATGTTGATAGTGTTTCTCGTACCTTTAGGTTATTAGTAACCTTTGCAATAGTCCTCGAGGTTCGTGGTATTACCTTCTTCCAAGTACCATGAGCTGTTTATGGCAGAATTTCCTCGATGAACCGAAATACCACAATCAGAGTGCTCCCGAGGAGTTCTCCATTCCACATTGTGATTCTGCCAGTTCTACCTTTCTGCATGGTTTATCTGGAAGAAACATGTTGAACTTGTTTCGACATGTTAATCTATGCATCCACAACTCAGAAAGATATATGTCCTCTTGAGTTGTCCCTCTTAGTTGTCTTCCACCCTCGCCTATGAATTGATAGACAGGAGTAGTTGTGCAACCGTGTTCATCGATGCCTATTATTCTTGTGGTCTGTCAAGCCATTCTATTCTAGAATGACTAGGAGAAACAAACTCCAGTACCTCATCCATATCCAGGATTGGGTCAAAGCAGTTGTAATCCACAAATCAAATGCCAATCCAGCTTCTGATTCTGTTCTACCTCGGAGTATTACCCCCTTTATGTCAGGATTGTCATGAGAATTGCACCATTTCTCATGAATTCTTGACGTAGTGATACTTCTTGCTATCATTATTCATTCCTCGGTCCCGTGTTGTTGTAACCGGAATGCCGACAAGTGAACTGTGATGTGTGAAATCGATACTCCTAGCAACCTCATTGCTTGGTAGTTAATGGACAATATTCTCATTCTTACCATGTTGGTTATTAAATCATCATCCTAAGATTGATCGTGCTACCTAGTCCTTATTTCTGGTGCACTCTTCGATCAATGAGTTAGGATTATTCAATTCCTTGCTTATTTGATCATATCGTCTTGCTCTGAAAAGCAGGATTGTTCTCGAGCTTAGTAACATATCGGTGGTTCGTGATGTTCCGAATATCTTCTCAGAAGTATTCCCAGGTTGTCACCTGACCGCTATGTTGAGTTCGTGATCATGTTGCTTTTCCTCCAAACCACCCATTCTCCAAGAATCTGTGTTGGATACCCCTGAGCTAGTTGGATAAGCCAAACAACAACTTGGAGAGTTGGAAGATAAAAGCTTGTCCGACTTAGCTCAACACTAAGGGATACCCTTGAGTGTGTGTGTGTGTTGAAGAAAGATGATATCTTCATCGACTGATCCCCGTGATCAGTTGTTGAATCTACTGCCTTGTCAAAACTTGACTTGAGTATGGGCTATCGTCAAGTCAAATCAGCACCAATGATGTTCGTAATGTTGTCTTACTCGTGGTTGATCCCTCGAGCATACACCATTACATCTTTTGGTCTGACCAATACTATCACATTGTCACATAATGGTGGAAGTCCAGTGATATGGAAATTCCGATGAATTGTTGTTGAGCCCATCAGTAGCATTTTGTCTCCTCCATGATTTGTGTCGAACATCCAGCTAGTGTTGGAAACTTGTGTAAGAATTTTCTTCATGACCGTTTGTGAAGCATATGTTTGGATGAAAGAAGTGGCTTCCCCTAACTCATGTGCATCTGATGCAAGTTTCCACCGTGAGTTCGAGAAAGATTGTTTTGATTCCTCCGAATCATCCCAAGTCAGTCATGCATGTGCGAAGTACTCTTTGGTCTGATAGGTTGGCCGCCTCCATTCCATATGTGTTTCCTAGCACGCCAAGCCACTGAATTATTTGTTCAAGGAGAAGAAGTTCCTTCTTAAGAGCAAGACTTATGCAAGGACTTCGATATCCTCGATGATGGTTCCCCTTAAACTTCGGTAGCGTTTTATTACAAGACTACTATGTGTTCATGCTTGTATTGGACAGCGTGTTCACATGTTGTAGCAGAACCAGCTCATGTTTTGGAGCTTGCTATCATAGTTCATCTCCTGAGAGTCTCGCGATGCCATCTCGTCGATTTGTGTTGCAAACTTTAATTTTTCCTTTCTAGACTTGATGAGTCTGGAATACCCTGACACCAACCAGATCTGAATCTCAGGCAGATATGATGGTTGGAACTTCTTCCAAGAACTATGATATAGGTTCTAGTGAAGTGGACGCACCTAGCTGGAAGCACTATTATTATAGTATCTTGATTAATTCGTTTGGACACTACCCATGAGGATTTCGCATGACTTATTCTAGAAGTTGTTCCTTATGAATTTTGTGCTCCCGAAGTCCGACCTTTACTTGATGGCCATGTTGATGTTTTTTTAAGCATGACTGTGGTAGCTAGAACATCAAGGAGAACATTAGAAGCGGAGTGCTAAATGCCCCTCGATCGATCATCCAGATTTGCTTCTTTGGCATTGCCGAAGAAAAACACGAGAAAGTGATGTCCTCCTTTGCACCTGCATCCTCCATCACTATTCATCATGGTAGTAAGATGTGTTGCCAGGATCCTCGGCACGGATGCTGGTAAAACCTTGATGACCATGGAAATGCTCAAGTTTTTGAGAGCACACAGAGTCACTAGGTTATATCCTCGGTATCAATTGGAATATGCCTCCCGTTTGCCGAGTTGTTCTATAACCATAGTTTCCTTTCCGAACTAAGTATGCCATTTCCCCGAACCCCCTTCAAACGATCATCGTGAATAGCTCGATCTTCGAGAAGATCGATTCTTCTCGAGTTTTTCCTATCTTCTCATGGTCATGTTGGATGAAGTTCTCAAAGCAAGACATCGAGATCAAGATGATGCAGCGAATCAACATTCCTATGAAGTGCAACCTAGATCGTGGAGATTGTGCAAGCTTTGTGTTCCCTCTGTCTTCTTACCTCCCGACTTGAATCTCGGGACAAGATTCTTGTTTAGTGGGGGTGAGTTGTCACATCCCTAGCTTTATCCCGGCCTTGGACTAGCTTGGTTCCTGCATCATGTTTAATTTCAAACGAAATTTGAATTGAGGGATTTTCAAAGCCTCAGAACTCTTTTTAAAATGATCAAGATAAAATTACTTAAAATAAGTCCAAGAAAACGTTCCTGTTATCCTCTGGAAATATTGGCAAGAGGTAAAATCCAAACCAATATTCTTGGTATCTCAGAAACATTTATTTTGGGAATTGGATTTATATCTACTATTAAATAAATATAGGTCCAATAATTCTGAAATATTTTGTGGAGCATTGGTTTAATTCTTTTAGCTCCTAAAAATATTTTCGTATAGAAAAATTGAATTGGTTTCAAAACCAAATTCAAAACAAACTTGCAAAATAGAAAACAGAACAGTATTAGAAAAAAAACAGGAAAGGACAAAAACCTTACCTGCAGCCCACCTGACGGCCCAGTAGGCCGACCCAGCCCACCAGGGGTAGAGGTGTCTTCCACCTTGCGCCAATAGGATGCAGATCGTGTGCCCGACGCGCGCGTGCCCGTAGCTCGCCACCTCCTGCTTGCCGCCGCTTTCTTCTGGAGACACCACGCGGCCCCCTCGGACCCCTCTCACTCTCCCCGTGCCCATCCCCTTCCCTGGACCTCTCTCTCTCTCACCCACCCGAACGGGTTCGTCGCCGCCGTTCGCCACTACCGCGGCCACCCCCTCCCCCTAGCCTCTCCTACATGCCCAGAAGCTCTGCCACCATCGCCTACGCCTCTCTGTCGACTCACGCTACGCCTCGAAGCACCGGCCCTGACCTCTTCTTCCTCCTCGGGTCGCCGAGATCGTCAGCGTCGCCCTGCTCTCTCTGGACCTTCCCCGCGCCCACTGACCTTCCCATCGTGCTCGCGGTGAGCTTATCTTCCTCCTCCCTCAAACCCCGTTGCTCGCCGCCTCCTCTAGGCCGTAGTTGCGCGGACGCCGAAGCTCGTCGGCACCGTACCTCATCGCCACCGCGGCCACAGCTGCTGCCACTCGCGTCCGAGCGCTGCCCCGTGCTCAGCACGCTCCCAGGAGCCGGGCGCGCCCACCTGTTCCACCTACCGTTCCCCCCAGCGCCAACCCGCACTAGCCTCGAACTCCGGCAGCCGCCGCGGGCTCCACTTCGGCGAACTCCGGCCACCCGACGCCCTTCCGCTGATTCCCCTGGTTGCGCGCAGGCATGGGCTACCTCCTGGTGCTCTTTGCGCGTCCAACCACAGCCCATAGCGCCACTCCGGCGAGCCACCGCCGCCCTGGGTCGTCGCCGTCGTGTAACCACCGGCGTGCTGACGTGGCACACTTAATTAGCACTAATGACACCGCTAAGCACCCGTTGAGCCACTGCCACGTGGGCCCCTATACTTGTTTAGGTTATTTTTAACCTCTTTTTCGATTAGTTCATAACTGAAAGGGACCCACACGTCAGAGTTGACCGTGCTGACGTGGCCCTTGACCGGCCCCACATGTCTATGACCCTAACTAGCACCGTGACGCTGACCAGTGGGCCTCGTTGGTCAGGTTTGACTGGACGGGTCAGTTGACGTGACGTCCTGACGCCTTGGTGACCTGATAAATCCTTTTCTGGATTTATTCTTATTTGGGAAATTCCAGAAAATAGTAACTCAGTTTATATATGAAAAATGATCAGAAAAATCCAATCTATCCCTCTGTACTAGTTTCATGCATGTTAACACACTTTAACCTTGCTGCCTAAGTGAAATAAGTTAATGCACCTTTATGACTTCATAAAATGGGTTTGCATTTGAATCCTTGGTTCAAATGGCCTCATCTCAATCTAATCTACCTTGCATTAGCCCAAAACACATTCATAATGCCATGTCATAGCATGCATCATATTGTGCATTGCATTGATCGTGTTTCTTCTCTGTTTGCCGGTGTTGTTCCCCTCGGAAGATGTTGTCCCGACGTTGTGATCGTTGACACCGATGAAGACTCAATGCTATCTTCGAAGTGCCAGCAAGCAAAAACCCTCGTTCATTCCGATACAATCCTACTCTCTCTCTCCCGCTCTCTTTTATTGCATTAGGACAACAACGATTCATCTGTACTTGCTGCGGTAGCTAAACCCCTTTATCCTCTGCATGACCTATCATTTCCACAGTAAATAGATGAAACCCACTAGCATGAGTAGGAGTTGTTTGAGCCCTATTGTGCCTACTCATTCATGATTGTTTGTCATGCCTGCTACTGCTTAGAGTTGAGTCGTGTCCGATTCATCGGGATGAATCGGAGGGGTGTGAACATATCCTCGTGTGTGAGCTAAGTGTGTGAACACGATTTGGTAAAGGTATCGGTGAGAGTCCATGTAGGAGTACATGGTGGGTTGTCTCATTGAAGCCGTCCTCGTGAACTGAGTTACGTATGCGTGATCCATGACCAGTTACTACCACGCATTGGAATGCTTAAGTGCCCCTCTCGACTTCTTAACCACCCTTGTCCTCTGTCCGGGGAGTTGCAAGCAGGTTACGGTGTTTGTAGTATCTTTGGAGGCCGTGGGCGATCTTGACCCGAGGGGTGGGCTGTGTTGCGGTAGGCACGTGGGACGGGTATGCCGGGCGCCTGCTTGGTGTTGCGGAACCACTGTACACATTGTTCGGGGCCGTATGTGGAAACCTCGGCGGACTCCTGCGGATGGAACCTGAATAGGCGATAACCTGGACTAGAGACTTGAGTGTTTAGGTAGGTCGTGGCCGACACCCTCGCTGGGCTTTTGCTTGAAGGTTGCCGAGTACATGTCGTGTAAACGGCGATAAGTGGTGAGAGCGTGTGAAGAAGTACACCCTGCAGGTTAACATCATCTATTCGAATAGCCGTGTCCACGATAAAGGACTTCTGGGTTGCACATACGGTTCATAGACAAGTGAAAGTGGATACTCTAAAATGCGCAAGATAAGCGTGGAGTGCTATGGATGGCGCTCTCGTAGGGAGACGGGAGCAGATCCATAGTGGTGTATTGATATGGTGAATATGTGGACTCGTGTGTGCCACCTCAAAAAGAGTTACTTGCAGTCGTAATTCAGGATAGCCACAGAGTCAAAGCTAGCTTGCTGCAGTTGAACCCCACCTTCCCCTTTTGTTGACAATGATGCATATGTAGTTAGTTCTGATGTAAGCTTTGCTGGGTACATTTGTACTCACGTTTTCCTATTTTATGTTTTGCAGAGAGATGTCAGTCTCGCTAGTAGTTCCGTGTGGACTTTGACGTTTAGCTTGATACCTCGGCTACGATCTTGTTCCCTCGGCAGGATCTGGTAGATAGTCAGGCTTCTCAGCCTTTTTCATTTGTAGATTTCTGTACTCAGACATGTTAAGCTTCCGCATGTGCTTTGACTTGTATGCTCACGAATGTTGGGTCATGAGACCCATGTTTGTAATATCTCGCTCCTTGGAGCCTAATGAATAAATACTTGAGTCGTAGAGTTATGTTGTGATGCCATGTTGTATTTACACATATCGAGCATATTGTGTGTATGTTTGTAATGCTTGGTATGTGTGGGATCCGACAATCTAGTTGTTTATCCTTGGCAGCCTCTCTTATGGGGAAATGTAGTCTAGTGCTTCCTTGAGCCATAGTAGTCCGATACAGCCAGTTCACCGAGTCCTGCTAGACCGGCACTCTTGCTCGGGGCGCTTGACTCGTCGGCATGTGTTTCACTTTGTTCCTGGTTCCGTCCCTTACGGGAAATGTCACGCTGTGACATCCGAGTCCTGCCTAGCTCGCTACAGCCCGGGTTCCTGAGTCCTGTTAGCCCAGGCTACAACCCGGATTCACATGGGTTAGTGCCGCTTTGGGTTCACGACTAGCCATGTCGGCCGGGTTCTCTGTCATATGGATGCTAGCGACACTATCATATACGTGAGCGGAAAGGCGCCAAACGGTCCCGGGCCATGGTAAGGCGACACCCGTGGGAATACCGTGCGTGAGGCCGCAAAGTGATATGAGGTGTTACCGGCTAGATCGATGTGACTTGGGATCGGGGTCGTGACAGCTTAAGTTGTCACAGCCCTATAATTTGGTTGCAGATAGTGGCATTACATCCATGCATCATGTCTAAAGTTTTGTGAAATTGAAATGGGGATTGTTCCAAACCCTAGCACCAAAATTTAATCAACTAGGTTCAACTGGAAATTGCATTCAATGAACCTAAAATGCCTTCATCAATGTTTGATATTTTTGGCAAGGCTATGATTACAAACCAAAAATGGTGAACATTTTTTTGGAATATTTTGGGCAATCAATTTAAATCATTATTGTATTTGAATTTGGAATTATATTCATAATATATGGAATATGTTTCACATAACTTTGAAATATTTTATGTGCTATTGGAAAAGTCCATCCAACAACATAAAAATATTCAAAGGGTTTTTGTCGCTGTTTTGAAATTGTTCTGAATTTTAAACAGTGGCAGAATGTTAATTAAAAGAAAACAAAACAGAAAGTTAAAAAAGGCGTAAACCTTACTGCCTCCACAGTAGCCTTTCGCCCAGCTTCTCTCATTGACCCACCAGCCCAACTGCTAGGAGCTTCTTCAAGCTCCTGCCAGTAGGAGCTGCTGCGTGCCCGCATCACAGCCGACCGCGGCCACGTGTCCCCGCCACCTCCTGCTTGCCTCCCTCGACCTAATCTGCGCCTGGAGACGCCCGAGCCCCCCTGGTCCTTCCCCTCTCTCGCAGCTCACTCTCCTTTCCCCTGCATTCTCTCTGTAGCACGCCCGAGCGCGTCTGTCGTCGCCGCTCGCCGTAGCCACGACCACCGGCCACCCCACGCCTCGCCAGCGCGCTAGGAAGCTCCTCTATTTCGTCCTCGTCCCTCCTTGCTGAGCCACGCGACGAGGAGAGCCTCGAAGCGACGCCCGCAACATCATCTCCAACCACGGCCGGCCGAGATCGCCGCTACCGTCTCGTCGCCCCCAGGCCTTCCCCGAGCACACTGACCTTCCCTACGTCTCCGCTTTGAGCTCACGGACCGAACACTCCTCTCCTCCGCCTTGATTGCTCGCCGTAGTCATCGATTCATCGGATACAGAAACCCGCCGCCGCCTGAGCTCATTGCCGGTGATGCTCCGGTGGCCTTTCAATCTCAATGACCTATCCAACACACTCTCACACGCACGTAGTTGCTGCCCCGCTGCTCGCTTTGCTCGCCCGCTTGCTCTAGCCGCAGCTGCCTTACACACCGAACTCCGGCCGCCGCCCAACTCGCCGTCCCCGCCGTTGCACGCCACCCCAGCGCCGCCTGAGGCCAGCAATGGACGCGCCTCGTTGTGCCGCTTCCAACGCGCCCGGTCGCGCGACCTCTTGTCGCCGGAGTTGGCCGGACGGGTAACACCGCCGTGTCCCGATTAGCACCGGCGGCTAACCGCCGGTTTGGATGACGTGGACACGTCATTAGCGGCTAATGAGGCCACTAACTAACCCACATGCTCACTGACACATGGGCCCACGTCCTAATTAACCCCTGTTTTGTTTCTGTTTAGATTAGTTTAAAAATCCGCGGACCCACACGCCAGAGTTGACCGCGCTGACGTGGCTGTTGACTAGGCCCACCTGTCTGGACACTAGCCAGATCTGTGCCACTGACGTGTGGACCCCAAACATCAGGTTTGACCTGGACCAGTCAGCTGACCTGCTGATGTCAGTCTGATGTCATGCTGACGCAGTAAGCATTTTCTGGAATATTTCTAATTCAAAAATGATTTGGAAATTTCAGAAAATGTTGCAAAACTTTGAAAATCATAGAAACTCAACCGTAACACCAAATAAGATAAATGATATATGGAAAATGATCACAAAAATTCAATCTATCCATCTGTAGCATTTTCATGCATGTTTGAGCAAGTTAACCTCACTGTTTAGGATGAAACATGATTAGGACAAATTTGAAAATAGATTTGGAGGTGGAATTTGATCTAGCTTTGAATTCCACTTCAATCAAAATGTCTTCCTATTGCATTAGACAAATCACAGCATATTGCCATGTCATGATCATGCATCATATTATTGCATTGCATTGATTGTTTTCTTCCTTGTTTGCCGGTGTTTGTCCCCTCTCAATAGACGTGGTTCCGACGATGTGATCGATGACACCGATGAAGAACTATACTATCTTCAGAAGTGCCAGGCAAGCAAAACTCCCTTGTTCATTCTGATACAATCCCACTCTCTCGCTCTTGCTCTCTTTTAGTGCATTAGGACAACAACGATTCAACTGTTACATGCTGCGGTAGTTGAACCTCTTTCCTCTGCATGACCTGTCATTGTCATAGTAAATAGATGAAACCCACTAGCATGAGTAGGAGATGTTTGAGTCCTGATGTGCCTACTCATTCATGCTTGTTTGTCATGCCTGCTACTGCTTAGAGTTGAGTCAGGTCTGATTCATCGGGGATGAATTGGAGGTGTGTGAACATGTCCTACTGTGTGTGAGCTAAGTGTGTGAACACGATTTGGTAAAGGTAAGTGTGAGAGGCCATGTAGGAGTACATGGTGGGTTGTCTCATTGAAACCGTCCTCGTGAACTGAGTTCTATGTTTGTGATCCATGAACAGCATTACCACGCATTGGAATGCTTAAGTGCCCCTCTCGACTTATTAATCAACCTGATCTCCGCCCGGGAGTTGCAACTAGTTTCGGGTGTTTGTAGGTAGTGTTAGTAGTCTACCAAGTGGCACCCGCATGTGGGCTTGGGATGACTAGGCACCGTGGCACGGTGTACCAAGCGTAGATCCACCCGTCGAGGTGGGCTTGGGAACCCTGCTCACATCGTTTGGGGCCGTGAGCGACACCCCAGCCGGATCTCCTTGCGGATGGAACCCGAATAGACGATAAACCTGGACGAGAGACTTGTGTGGTTAGTCAGGTCGTGGCCGACTCCCTCGCCAGGCTTCCGCTTGAAGGTTGCCGAGATACACGATGTGTACACGGTGGTAAGTGGCGAGAGCGTGTGTGAAGAAGTACACCCTGCAGGTTAACATTATCTATTAGAATAGCCGTGTCCATGATAAAGGACTTCGGGTTGCACAATGCAGTTCATAGACAAGTGAAATTGGATACTCTAAAATCGCCAAGATAAGCGTGAGTGCTATGGATGGCGTTCTCGTAGGGAGGCGGAGGCGGATCCATAGTGGTGTATTGATATGGTGAATATGTGGACTCGTGTGCCACCTCAAAAGAGTTACTTGCAGTCATAGTTTAGGATAGCCTTGAGTCAAAGCTGGCTTGTCAGTCAAACTCCACCATCCCCTTTGTTGTTACTGATGCATATGTAGCTAGTTCTGATGTAAGTCTTGCTGGGTACATTTGTACTCATGTTTGCCTATTTTATGTTTTGCAGAGAGACGTCAGTCTCGCTAGTAATTTCGTTTGGACTTTGATGTTTAGCTTGATACCTCAGCTACGATCTTGTGCCCTCGGCAGGATCTAGTAGATAGTCAGGCTTCTCAGCCTTTTTCATTTGTAGATGTCTGTACTCAGACATGTTAAGCTTCCGCATCTGCTTTGACTTGTATGCTCACGAATGTTGGGTCATGAGACCCATGTTTGTAATATCTCGCCTCGGAGCCTATTGAATAAATACTTTGAGTTGTAGAGTCTTGTTGTGATGCCATGTTGTATTTTGCACATATTGAGCATATTGTGTGTATGATTGAAATGCTTGGTATATGTGGGATCCGACAACCTAGTTGTTTATCCTCGGTAGCGTCTGTCAGGACCCCGATTCCAAGTCACATCGATCTAGCCGGTAACACCTCATATCACTTTGCGGCCTCACGCACGGTATTCCCACGGGTGTCGCCTTACCATGGCCCGGGACCATTTGCGCCTTTTGGCTCACGTCGCTAGCATCCATATGACAGAGAACCCGGCCGACATGGCTAGTCGTGAACCAAAAGCAGCACTAACCCATGGGGACAGGTATACATGAATCAACTTGAGCATGTCGGTTGCCAGCGTGTGAATCCGGGCTGTAGCACTGGGCTAACAGGACTCTGGGAACCCGGGCTATAGCAGGCTAGGCAGGACTCCGGATGTCACCGCGTGACATTTCCCCGTAGGGACAGACACAGTAACAAAGTGAAACACATGCCGGCCAGTCAAGCGTCCTGAGCAGTAGTGCTGGGCTAGCAGGACTCCGGTGAACCGGGCTGTAGCGGACTACTATGGCTCAAGGAAGCACTAGACTACATTTCCCCATAAGAGAGGCTGCCAAGGATAAACAACTAGATTGTCGGATCCCACGCATACCAAGCATTACAAACATACACACAATATGCTCGATATGTGTAAATACAACATGGCATCACAAAATAACTCTACGACTCAAGTATTTATTCATTAGGATCCGAGGAGCGAGATATTACAACTATGGGTCTCATGACCCAACATTCAGAGCATACAAGTCAAAGCACAAGAGAAAGCTTAACATGTCTGAGTACAGACATCTACAAATGAAAAAGGCTGAGAAGCCTGACTATCTACTAGATCCTGCCGAGGGCACAAGATCGTAGCTGAGGTATCAAGCTAAACGTCGAAGTCCACGCGGAAGTACTAGCGAGACTGACGTCTCTCTACAAAAACATAAAATAGGCAAACGTGAGTACAAATGTACTCAGCAACACTTACATAAAAACTAACTACATATGCATCATTATCAACAAAGGGGTGGTGGGGTTTAACTGCAGCAAGCCAGCTTTGACTCGGTGGCTATCGTGAACTACGACTGCAAGTAACTCTTTTGAGGTGGCGCACCCGAGTCCACATATTCACCATATCAATACACCACTATGGATCCGCTCCCGTCTCCCTACGAGAACGCCATCCATAGCACTCACGCTTATCTTGCGCATTTTAGAGTATCCTCTTTCACTTGTCTATGAACTATTATAGGGAACCCAGAAGTCCTTTACCGCGGACATGGCTTTTCGAATAGATGATGTTAACCCTGCAAGGGTGTACTTCTTCACACACGCTCTCACCATTTATCGCCGTTTACACGACATGTACTTGACAACCTGCAAGCGGAAGCCTAGCGAGGGTGTCGACCACGACCTACCTAAACACTCAAGTCTCTAGTCCAGGTTATCGCCTATTCAGGTTCCATCCGCAGGGAGTCCGGCCGAGGTTTCCACATAAGGCCCCGAACGATGTGTACAGGGTTCTGCGACACCAAACGGGCGCCCGGCATACCCGGCGACGTGCCTACCGCAACACAGCCCACCCCTCGGGTCAGCACTGCCCACGGCCTCCTGCATACTACAAACACCAGAAACTACTTGCAACTCCTGGACAGAGGACAAGGGTGGTTAAGAAGTCGAGAGGGCCACTTAAGCATTCCAATGCGTGGTAGTAACTGGTCATGGATCACAAACACAGAACTCAGTTCACGAGGATGGCTTCAATGAGACAACCCACCATGTACTCCTACATGGCCTCTCACCGATACCTTTACCAAATCGTGTTCACACACTTAGCTCACACACAAGAGGATATGTTCACACCCCTCCGATTCATCCCCGATGAATCGCACTGACTCAACTCTAAGCAAGAGTGTGCATGACAAACAAGCATGAATGAGTAGGCACATCAGGCTCAAACAACTCCTACTCGTGCTAGTGGGTTTCATCTATTTACCGTGGCAATGACAGGTCATGCAGAGGATAAAGGGGTTCAGCTACCGCAGCAAGTACAGATGAATCATTGTTGTCCTAATGCAGTAAAAGAGAGCAGGAGCGAGAGAGTAGGATTTTATCGGAATGAACAAGGGGGTTTTGCTTGGCTAGCACTTCTGAAGATAGCATTGAGTCTTCATCAGTGTCAACGATCACAACGTCGGGACAACATCTACTGAGGGGGAACAACACAGGCAAACAGAGAAGAAACACGATCAATGCAATGCACAATATGATGCATGCTATGACATGGCATTAAGAATGTGTTTTGAGCTAATGCAAGCTAGATCAGATTGAGATGAGTCCATTTGAACCAAAGATTCAAATGCAAACCCATTTTATGAAGTCATAAAGGTGCATTAACTTATTTCACTTAGACAACAAGGTTAAAGTGTTTTAACATGCATGAAACCAGTACAGATGGATAGATTGGATTTTTCTGATCATTTTTCATATATAACTTATTCCATTCTGCGTTACGGTTGAATTTATATGAATTTTGAAGTTAGCACTATTTTCGAATTTCCCAAATAAGAATAAATCCAGAAAAGGATTTATCACGTCGACCTAAGCGTCGCAGGACGTCACGTCAACTGACCCGGTCCAGGTCAAACCTGACCAACAGGGCCCACTGGTCAGCGTCACGGTGCTAGTTAGGGTCACAAACATGTGGGGCCGGTCAAGGGCCACGTCAGCAGGGTCAACTCCGACGTGTGGGTCCCTTTCAGTTATGAACTAATCCAAACAGAGGTTAAAAATAACCTAAACAAGCATAGGGGCCCACGTGGCAGTGGCTCGGGTGCTTAGCGGTGTCATTAGTGCTAATTAAGTGTGCCACGTCAGCACGCCGGCGGTTAGACGACGGCGATGACCCAGGGCGGCGGTGGCTCGCCGGAGTGGCGCTAGGGGCTGCGGTTGGACGCGCGAAGAGCACCAGGAGGTAGCTCACGCCCGCGCGCAACCAGGGGAATCAGCGGAAGGGCGTCGGGTGGCCGGAGTTCGCCGGAGTGGAGCCCGCGGCGGCTGCCGGACTTCGGCTCTGGTGCGGGTTGGCGCTCGGGGGAACGGTAGGTCGAACAGGTGGGCGCGCCCGGCTCACAGGAGCGTCTTGAAGCACGAGGCAGCACTGGACGCGAGTAGCGATGGCTGTGGCCACGGCGGCGATGAGGTACGGCGCCGGCGAGCTTCGGCGTCCGCGCAACTACGGCCTAGAGGAGGCGGCGAGCAACGGGGTTCGGGGGAGGAGGAAGAGAAGCTCACCGCGAGCACGATGGGAAGGTCAGTGGGCGCGGGGAAGGTCCGGAGCGAGCAGGGCGACGGTGGCGATCTCGGTGAACCGAGGAGGAAGAAGAGGTCAGGAACGGTGCTTCGAGGCGTTTGGCGTAGCGTGAGTCGACAGAGAGGCGCAGGCGACGGTGGCGGAGCTTCTGGGCATGTAGGAGAGGCGAGGGGTAGGCGGTGGCCGCGGTGGTGGAGAACGGCAGCGACGAACCCGTTCGGGTGGGTGAGAGAGAGAGGTCCAGGGGAGGGGATGGGCATGGGGGAGAGTGAGAGGGGTCCGAGGGGGCCGCGTGGCGTCTCCCGAAGAAGCCAGGCGAAGCGGCAAGCAGGAGGTGGCGAGCTACGGGCGCGCGCGTGTCGGGCACACGCTCTGCATCCTACTGGCGCGAGGTGGAAGACGCCTCTGCCCCTGGTGGGCTGGGTCGGCCTACTGGGCCGCCAGGTGGGCTGCAGGTAAGGTTTTTGTCCTTTCCTGTTTTTTTCTAATACTGTTCTGTTTTCTATTTTGCAGGTTTGTTTTGAATTTAGTTTTGAAACCAAATCAATTTTTTTCGCTTCAAAATATTTTTAGGAGCTAAAAGAATTAAACCAATGCTCCACAAAATATTTCAGAATTATTGGACCTATATTTATTTAATAGTAGATATAAATCCAATTCAAATAGCTATTGATTTAATTCAAATGCCCAAAATAAATGTTTCTGAGATACCAAGAATATTGGTTTGGATTTTACCTCTTGCCAATATTTCCAGAGGATAACAGGAACATTTTCTTGGACTTATTTTAAGCAATTTTATCTTGATCATTTTAAAAAGAGTTCTGAGGCTTTAAAAATTCCTCAATTCAAATTTCATTTGAAATTAAACATGATGCCGGAACCAAGCTAGTCCAAGGCAAGGATAAAGCTAGGGACGTGACACGCCAAGACTCCAGTCGGGCACCTTCTCCAGGGAGACGGCGAGCGACCAAGACGGCAGGAAGGAGCGCCTCTCGTCGACGTCATCCCCAAGACCTCCGGGAGGGGCAGTGCTGGGATTGCCAACAATCTCCAGCCCTTCCTCCTGGGCGAGCCTCAAAGACATCAAGAGATTCACCACAGCAAGGACCAGGCTCGCTCCCCGGGCACCAGCACCAACGTCTGGCAATGCCAGCCTTAACCAAGAGCCCGGGGGCTGGCCCCAGGCCCTTCCCTTCAGTATAACCATGAAGAAGCAGAAAACAGAGGAGGGGCAGTGCAAGGGTGGATGGCTCCGGCCTCCCTTCACCCCTCCTTTTACAGGAAGGCCAGAGAGGGGAGCTGCTCCCTCAATGGGCAGCCACCATCCTCCTCCACCAATTCAAGAGGGCCGAGCCCTCGCCTTGATGCTCTCCCGCGCCACGCGCCTCCGTTACCTACCCTACGCGATGCATGCCACATACGTGGTTGAGGATAAGGGCGTGGTGGGAAGACTGAATTGGCAGTTTCTACCCTGTGCATTAAAGTCATTCATGGTCCATTCCAAGGGCGGCCCCACCACCATAGGTTTTACACAACGCACGGGGAAATCAGAAATTCACCCAAGCTCAAGATTAATGAAGAAGCAAAGAAGACCTCAAGAGATCATCCTCTTCTGCACTTCACTTTGTGCACTTATTAGGCCCTACCCGACGATGGTCGGTAGCGTGTTCGTGGCAAGTTCGGGGCTTCGCCGCTCAACAAACATTGGTTCCATTGCCCCGACCGCACAAACACGGGGACAAGATTATAGCACCAGGTCATGCCAAGACACAAGAGACCGAGATCATCGAAGAACCAACATGCGGATCAAGAAGACCAAGATCAAGCCAGAAGAGCGAGATGCCACCAGGAGAAAACCCTCCTTTGCTGGGCAGGCGAGATCAGCGATGGCGGGGTGTCGGCGTTCTGGGAACGGGGGTCCCCAGACTTGCCTTCCTGCGGCCCACGGCGTGGCACTGCGAGCGGGCCCGTACGACCCATCTTCACCAACAAGCAAGACCCTCGCGAGGGGCCAAGCCTCCTAGGGCAGATGACACAGGACCTTCTCGAGAGCGACCTCACCAGGCTGGCTCGCGAGGGGCGGAGAGATCAAGGCGAGGCAAACCTCGCGAGATTCTCATGACGCAAGCCATGAAGATCGAGACCAGCGGCGCCTAACGCCAAGATAGTGTCCTTGCTTCCTCTTTGGTGCTAAGGAGGCAAGCGCAGGCGAGGAGTACCGAGCCATCAGGCAAAGGTTTCCATATTGGTGCAACGAGACCAAGACCAGCGGGACGGCAAGACAGAGGTCATCGTGGAGCCCGAGCCAAGGCCACTACCAGATCCTTTGGCAGCCAAAGACTGCTTTTGTCAGGATAGCTTGTACTAGTTGTCCCCTTTCAAATTGGACGTTGTGGCATCCCTTCCCGCTCAATATTTGGGGAGAGGACCAGGGCCTCTATAAATAGGGCTAGCCACCATAGTAGGAGGCATCGGATCCTCACCCACGAGATCTCATCTTGAGTAATCCTCACCCACACACATTCACCAAGCATAAGAACACCTCACCTCAGGAGGCTGTTCTTCCCCTTTTACTATTCATTATCAGCCCAAGAGGCAGTCCACCACACCACACTCGAGTAGGTTATTATACCACAACGGTGGCCCGAACCAGTATAAATCTTGTGTCTCTTGTGTTGCGAGTTTGTCGAGCTAAGCTTAGAGATCCCGGTGAGGTTAAGGGCATGATTTGGTAGGGGGAGATCTTCAGCGCACCTGTTCAAAACTTGAGGGTTTTGCCGGAACCCGAGATCCGACACGGGGCCACCCCCGAAAGAAGGCATCCAAGACATCCCGGCAGGGCCTCACAGGACTCACAGAGGCAACACCACCTCACCCGACCACTCCGCCATGACCCACATCGTCTATCAGTGTGGTGTCAAGCCGCAAAGTGACTGAGTGGCTGCCATTTGCCACATGGCGGCCACTTTCTACCAGAAATTCCTACAGATGACACTCGTCCTGCGACGTGTCAAGTGAGCGAGCATGGAGTCATGAGACAGCCCGGAAAGGCTTGCCGGGAAACCAGTGACGTGACGTTAAGCGGTGCATTTAATGCACCCTGTCAGCCTGTAGAGTTAGGTACGATAGCACTATTTGAATCTTATCAGTGCATAATGACTACTTTGCCATTATGATAACCCGTTTGATCTATAAAAGGAGGCCCATGGCAATCGTATAAAGGGTTGGAAAGTTAGACAATGCACACACCCATACGCGCGTAGCCACTATCGCCCCGAGGCAACCCCTGCCCGGTAGTTTAATACGCCTCACCAACAGTTTTTCCACCATCAATCCACCAAACCAGAGTAGTGTTTTACGCCTCATGATGGCCCGAACCTGGGTAAAATTTCATGTGTGACCTCGACTGTGCTGCCCCACGCTCGTCTGCTCTTTCTGCAACGCGACGTCCCCCCTACCGAACCAGCAAGGGGCCCTCCGATCCAATAGGTGGCCACAGTTTCCTAAGACACCTTCTGAAGATAACAATGGTGTTTCTATCTCTGATGCTTAAACTCAATCTAGTAATGAACATTCACCTAGTGATAATGAAAATGAAAATGATGATGTTCATGAAGATACTCAACGAGAAAATGATAAAGAACCACATAATGATGTTGAAATAGAACTTGTTTTTGATGTTGAAACCCGCAACCTAAATATAAATGTTATGGTAAAAGAGACTTTATTGCTAGAAAACATGGCAACGAAGGAGAGCAATGGGTTCAGAAACCCATGCCCTTTCTGTTGGCGCTCTGCGAACCAGGGTACTCAGAGTTGCCTGCCTGCAGTCCACGGCGTGACTCCATCAACGGCCCAGTACGGCTCATCTTCAGCACCAGCAAAGATAAGAGCCTCGCAGGACTGACGATTGCAAGACCTTCGGAGGGAGCGGCCTCCCCAGGCTGGCTCCCGAGGAGCGGAGATTCCTATGCAAGTTCCCACCTCATGAGGTTGAGGTGACGCAAGCGATCACAACCAAGTCTAGGCGGGCGCCAGCGGGTGCAGAGTAGCAGGTTTCCTCTTTGGTGCTAAGGAGGCGCGCGCAGGCATGGGGTCCCAAGGAATCAACCAAAGTTTTCCATACCCGTGCAACAAGACCAAGACCGCAATGACGGTAGGGACGGATGTCATCGCCGAGCCTACCAAGGCCACAACCGGAAGCTTTGCAGGTGAAGACCACCTTTCGTCAGGATAGTATGTACTTCTTGTCCCCTTCAAAATTGGCCACTGTGGGATCCCTTCCCGCCTACGTACGGAGGAAGAGGACCAAGGCCACTATAAATATAGCTTAGCCACCACCGTAGATCGGACATGGGATCCTCACTAGCTCACACCCACACAAGAACAGCCTCCTGAGATTGTTCTTCCTCTGTACTAGTTCATCCTCAGCCCCTCGCGATGCAAATCCACCCAAAAGCAGGAGTAGGGTCTTACACCGCAAGGTGGCCCGAACCTGGGTAAACTGTTGTGCACCTTTCCTTTCTTGTTCATCAAGCTAGGCCATGGGGGCGGTGAACTGGTTGGCTGGAGAGGTTGAGTTCTTCGCACTCGCCCCAGAGTTCGAACCTTTCTTGGGTCTGTGGAGCCCTGAATTTGACACTTTCCACCTAAACCATCTAGGAAAAAGGATGATGAAGAATTTGAACACTTTTGCTGAAATGCTTAGGCCAGTCTGTTTGCGTACTCGTTTGACTGATATTTTAAAGATGACACCTTATGCTAAATATATGAAAGATATTGTTACTAATAAAAGAAAAATACCTGAAGCTGAAATCTCCACCATGCTTGCTAATTATTCTTTTAAGGCCGGAGTACCTAAGAACCTAGGAGATGCAAGAATACCAACTATACCATGCTCCACTAAAAGAAACTATGTCAAAACTACTTTATGTGATTTCGGTGCCGGTGTTAGTGTTATGCCTTTCTCTTTATATAAAAGACTTGATTTGAATAAACTCACACCTGCTGAAATATCATTGCAAATGGCTGACAAATCAACTAACATACCTATTGGTATTTGTGAGGATGTGCTCGTTGTTGTTGGAAATGTTACTATGTTAACAAACTTTGTTATACTTGAGATGCCCGAGGACGTCAACATGTCGATTATCCTGGTAGACCCTTTTTGAATACTGCGGGGATGTCATTGATTGCAATAAAAGCAAAGCCAGTTTTCATATCAATGTTAAAGATCATATGATGCATTTTCCAAGGAAATAATTTCAAGTTGATGGTATTAATGTTATTGAGTAGTCTCCGACAATTACTATTGGAAGTTTTCAACTCCCTTTTCCTAATGCCAAAAGATATATGAAATACTTATTGTTGGCAATATGCATATCCCTGTTGAGGAAACTTAGTGTTTCTTAAGATTATTCGGGTTCATGCTAATCGGCAAAGGTTGTTAATAAGACTTGATGAACCTTATTAATGGATTATTTTCGAGAGGCAAGTGGTCGATTAATTTAGTAGGCACAATTCTCTGTACCTACTTTTGTTTTCTGTTATTTCTAGTTGAATAAAATAAAATGCCATGTTTTTTTTTCTGTTTTTTGAACATTCCATGCAATAAAAAATGTGCCCAAAAATAAAAGTGCTCGGAATGACCTGCAATTTTGGCACGATTTTTTTCTGAATATTTAAGAATTTATGATACAAAAGCATCACAGGGGGGTGCCCCCTGATGCCCACTAGGCACCAAGGCGCGCCAGCTACCCCAGGAGCGCCCTGGTGCATAGTGGGCCCCACAAGGCCCCCTCACTTATCCCTTTAGCTCACTTCGCCACCTACCTGCAGAAAAAATCACTCTAGCTCTCTCTCTCATGTTCTTGCTCACAAATCCGCGGATTTTGACCTCTTTTCTTGATGCTCCAGTTCCTAAAGTGTTTTAGGGGATTGCTACCTTGTATGTGACTCCTCTATTGCTCCCATTAGTTTTTGTTCTAGTGGTTTATATTTTGAGTAATTAGATACTCTTGGTGCTGCTGTCAATGAGCTTGGATGTTGAATTCTTTGAGTTCCAAGTAGCTTGAAAATGCTTGATATAGCCTCTAGACATCCATATTAGTAGTTGATATCAATCTTCCAAGATTTGTTGACCAAATTTCGTGGCTCAAAAATTTCAGAAATTTGCTCTTAGGCAGATGGACCTTTTTAGAAGGAGTTCATCAAGAAAGAATGCCAAGTGAGTCACGGTGAATCTTCAGTTGGTGGCATCAACACTCCGCGTTGGACGGAGGTCCGGCCGTGAGAATGATCGCACATTGCTTTCATGAAGAAGCCGAGTTCTGACACGTCTCCATCGTATATACTTTTCCTAACGACGTTGCTCTTGTTTTGGACTCTAAGTTGCATGATTTGAATGAAACTAACCCGGACTGACGTTGTTTTCACCAGAACTACCATGGTGTTGTTTTTTGAGCAGAAATAAAAGTTCTCAGAATTGGACGAAACTTTTTGGAGAATTATTTTGGAATAAATAAGAAATATTGTAACCAAGACCCGCTGGAGGGGGGCAGCTGCCCACTAGGCACCGGGCCGCGCCACCCCCTCTGCTGCGCCCTAGTGGGTAGTGGGGCCTATAAGGCTCCGCTAACCATAATTCCAACGCTATAAAATCCTATTTTTCCATAAAAAATAGGAGAGGCAGTTTCATCGCATTTTATGATACGGAGCCGCCGCCCCCTCCTGTTGTTCATTCGGTGCCCAGATCTGGAGTCTGTTCAGGGCTCCGGAGAGGGGGGTCTTTCGTCTTCATCATCATCAACCAACCTCCATCGCCAATTCCATGTTGCTCACTACCAGTAGTGAGTAATTCCTTCGTAGGCTCCCTGGTCGGTGAGGGGTTGGATGAGATTCATCATGTAATCGAGTTAGTTTTGTTAGGGCTTGATCCCTAGTATCCACTATGTTCTGAGATTGATGTTGCTATGACTTTGCTATGCTTAATGCTTGTCACTAGGGCCTAAGTGTCGTGACTTTGCTATGTTCTGAGATTCATGTTGCTATAACTTTGTTGTGCTTAATGCTTGTCACTAGGGCCTAAGTACCGTTTATGTTTCCACCATTATATCTATGTTCTTGATCTGATCTTGCAAGTTATACACACCTATTATGTGTTATGATCCGTAAACCCCAAGGTGACAATAATTGGGATACTTTTCGGTGATGACCGTAGTTTGAGGAGCTCATATATTCACTATGTGTTAATGCTTTGTTCCTCTTCTCTATTAAAAGGAGGCCTTAATATCCCTTAGTTTCCTTATGGACCCCGCTGCCACGGGAGGATAGGACAAAAGATGTCATGCAAGTTCTTTTTCATAATCACGTATGACTATTTATGGAATACGTGCCTACATCATATTTACGAACTGGAGCTAATTCTGTTTCGCACTACGTTATGACTGTTATATGATGAATATCATCCAACTAAATCACCGATCCAATGCCTATGAGCTTTTCATATATTGATCATGCTAAGTTACTATTGTTACAACTACTACAAAATTATTACTATCATTCTTTGGTACTATTGCTCCGACTACTATTTCTATCGCTATCAAACTATCATACTACTGTGCTACTGATCATTTTGCTGCATATATTTAGTCTGTAGGTGTGTTTGAATTGACAACTCAAGTGCTAATACTTGCAAATATTCTTTGGCTCCACTTGTGTCGAATCTATAAATTTGGGTTGAATACTCTACCCTTGAAAACTGTTGCGATCCCCTAAACTTGTGGGTTATCAGATGCCACCAAGAATTCGAGCAATTCATTGCAAGCGCCAGACTTACCAACTTCCTCGTAGATGATTTTGACCAACACCACACCCTCACGAACTACTTTGTGCAGAAAAATTATTTCCTGAATAGGCTTAAACTCCTGCGGTGCGATTTAGTTTATACTCTGAAACCCATCAAATACCGCTTACTGAATTTTGTGAGATATTTTAATTCCTTCTGATGAGGAATGAAGAGAGCCTAGACCGGCGGTGTTTGAGGATTTCCTCCTCACTTTGACAGTGGGTGAGGAAAGGGGCGTGTCGAAAAGCCACGTACCACTAGTGTGCAATTTCCTTCTATCCATTACTTTCCCTTATTTATCACGAAGTGTTTGACTGCTAGAGAGAAGGAAAATATACTTAGTGCCCCTGAGCTAGCCATTTTATGCCGTGCACTTCACAATGATCACACCTTTATCCTAGGGGCTATTATTGCTCGTCGTCTGCACATTAACAGAACTAAGGGTAAAATCCTTGGTGGTATTTATGACACTCGCTTAGCAAGACGTTTTAATGTTCAGATACGGCACCATGACTATGCTTTGCCTAGAGTTTATCTAGATCACCAGGCGAAGGAGGCTCACCACTTTAGTGATGCTGCCGATTCTTTTAACTATATTCGTTACAACTTGGTATTCAATGATAAAACGCGTGATATTATCCTATTGCCTGTACCTACTTTGTTTGATTCTCATGACATGAATGGATACATCATCCTACCAGCAGACATTGTCACCCTCGGAACAACTTTGGCAATAGCAGAGGAGGCCCCTTGGAGTGGGACGCCAGTGCTGCCGCCTCACCACTTTTCCATGGGACCGGATAGCTACTACGGATGGTGATTACCAAGCTAGGCCAAAAGCGTAAGCTTGGGGGAATGCGATTTCCACCGAGATTACATTCATGTTCACACACTTCATTTCAGTTGTTGGTGTACACACTTTTCCATTGTATTATCAATGATAGATTCATTTTCTCGCTTTATTCTTGTGTGTTTGAAAAACTTTGAGAAAATCCAAAAATATGTCTTTTTCGGATTTTCTTTCTAGTTTAAATTTGTTCTAGTATTCAAAGAAAACCCAAAAAGATTTCCCATTTCTTCTTTTGCTTGTTGGGAGATTTCCCATGTAAATAGTTTTTCTCGTTTTATTTTTCTTTCTTTAAATTTGCTTCTTTCCAGAAAAACTAAAAACTCCAGAAATATTTCAAAGGTGTTTCTTTGAAAGTCTTTTCTTTTTGTTGAGTTGTACCAAGGAGAAGACCAGAATGAAAATGTTGAGTGGATCTCATATGCATTATTGTTGATCTAACAAAGGGCCAAATTATTTTGTCTTCTCCTTCAAATAAAATGTTTGCAGATTCCATCTTAGTCCAAGGCACTCTTGCACTACTGTTATCTTCATATCATTCGGTCGTGCAAGTTAAATGCAATAATGACGATATATGGTGAAGTGACTGAAGAAAGGAAAGGCGGGCATGAAATCAACTTGTTTTTGTTTTTGTAAATATTTTTAACTCAGTATCCATGATTCAGCATATTATGATTAAACATGTTTGTGATGACAATTAGAGATTATAGTTGTTCATGCCATGCTTAAGTAGCTAGGAGTTGATAATGATTTATCTTGGGTGTCAACATGCATTAAAATTATTGTGATGTAGTATGATGCTATGGTATCCTCCTCTGAATGTTTCGAGTGGCTTTACTTGGCACATGTTATCACATGTAGTAGAATCAAAACGAACATAGCCTCCACGACATTTATGTTGATGGTGTTTATATCCTACTCATGCTAGTACTCAATGTTAATTATACATAATGCATGATCATGACCTTTTTCACTCTCTAGTTGGTGGCTTCTCAACCTTATTTCTAGCCTTCACATGTAATAAGCGGGAATACTGATTATACATTAAAATCCTTAAACCAAAGTTATTCCAGATGAGTCCACTATATCTACCTATATGCGGTATTACCCTACCGTTCCAAGTAAATTTGCATGTGCCACTTCTAAATAATCAAATGAACATCTGGTTTGTGTGCCCGTACTGCTCATGGAGCGACAAGGGGTGGTCAGTATCTTCCATGCAAAGCGGGTTATTCTCATGATGACTGTTTATTCACTCATCCATGCACGAGAGGGGCTGGTAATCGGGCTCAGTCCCATGATGAAAAAATTCAAATAATTAAACAAAACTCCCCCAGACCGTTGTTGGTATGGAGGGCACCCGATGATTCGGCTACCCATGGCTTGTGTTTGTCGGTGGAGGGGGAGGAAACTTTACTTTTACCGCTTGGGAACTGCCACTAATTTGTTTAGCATGGAAGATATTGAAAACTCTTGGTCGTAATGTTGATAGGAAAGGTATACCTCCCAAAATTATATTTATCTCTGATTTAAGCTTTGAGCATTGGCACCTCTGCAAATCACCGCTTCCCTCTATGAAGGGCCTACCTATTTACCTTTATGTTATTTTACTTTTAATATTGAGTCATCACTTTCTCAAATAAGCGCCAGATCTGAGAGCATTATTGTCAGCCTCATGCATTGTGTGTAGTTAATATTTAGTGCATCATTGGTAACCCACAAGTATAGGGGATCACAACAATTTTCGAGGGTAGAGTATTCAACCCAAATTTACATTCGACACAAGGGGAGCTAGAGAATATTTGCAAGTATTAGCACCTGAGTTATGAATTCAAGCACGCCTGGAGATTAATTATCTGCTGCAAATTGATTAGTAGCAAAGTAATGCGATGGTTTTGATAGTAGTAGCAACAACAATAGTAACACTAACAGTGATAGCAATGATTTTGCAGCAAGTGTAATGGTAACAATAGCAGTAGTAACCTAGCAAGAACAATAGAAAATAAATTCTTAGGCATTGGATCGGTGGATTCGTTGGATGATATTTATCCTATAACACTCCTGACCTAGGGTGCTACAAAACTAGCTCCAGTTCATAAATATAATCTAGGCCCGTATTCCGTAAATAGTCATACGTTCTTATGGAAAGAACTTGCATGACATCTTTTGTCCTACCCTCCCGTGGCAGCGTGGTCCATATAGAAACTAAGGGATATTAAGGCTTCCTTTTAACAGAGAACCAGAACAAAGCATTAGCACATAGTGAATACATGAACTCCTCAAACTACGGTCACCACCGAAAAGTATCCCGACTACTTTCACTCCAGGGTTTATGGATCATAACACGTAATAGGTGAATATAACTTGCAAGATCGTATCTAGAGCATAGATATAATGGTGGTAACATAAACAGATCAGATCTGAAATCATGGCACCCGGGCCCAAAGTGACAAGCATTAAGCATGGCAAAGTCATATCAACATCAATCTTAAAACATAGTGGATACTAGGGATCAAGCCCTAACAAAACTAACTCGATTACATGATGAATCTCGTCCAACTCTTCACCGACCAGCGAGCCTACGAAGGAATTACTCACTCCCAGTGGGGAGCTTCATGGAATTGGCGATGAACGAGGGTTGGTGATGATGAAGATCGAAGGTCCCCCTCTCCGTAGCCCAAAATAAACTCTAGACCTGGCCTCTCGATGAAGAACAGGAGGTGGCGGTGGCTCCGTATCGCGAAATGAGATAATTCTTCCTCCCTCTTTTTTTCTGGAAAAATAGGTATTTATGGAGTTGGACTTAGGGTCCATGGGCCACTGGGTGGGCTGAACCCACCTAGGCGCGCCTTGGGGGGGGGTGCCCTAGTGGGGTGTGCTCACCCAAGGGTCCCCCTCCGATGGTTCTTGGCTCCATTATTTTTTATTGTATAAAAATTCTCCAAAAAGTTTTGTTCCAATCCAAGAACTTCTATTTACGCACAAAAACAACACCATGGTAGTTCTGCTAAAAACAACATTAGTCCGGGTTAGTCTCATTCAAATCATGCAAATTAGAGTCCAAAACAAGAGGAAAAGCGTTAGGAAAAGTAGATCCGATGAAGACGTATCAACTCCCCCAAGCCTAAACCTTTCCTTATCCTCAAGCAATTCAGTTGGTAAACTTAAAGTGAAGAAGAAAACTTTTATGAACTCTTTTGCTCTTGTTTATATAAATTAGCTTAAGTAGGACCCATGTTTTCAACAAAGATTATAACTAACCATGTCAATAATAACTCTTAAAAATTATATTAACTCATATCAATGACATAATCAACTAGCGAGCAATAATAAAATATCTCAAATGACAACACCTTGTCAAAACAATCATGATATAATATGACAATAGTGGTATCTCGCTATCCCTTTGTGACACCGCAAAACATAAATGCAGAGCACCTCCAAAGTTCAAGAAGCGACTATTCATTGTAATTCATGGTAGAAAAGATCCAGTCATGATGTATCCAACATTAACTATACACAATGCATGAGGATGAAAATAGTGCTCTCAGAATTTGGCACTTATTTGAGAAGGTGATGACTCAATAGATAGTCCCTTCATAGAGGGAAGCAGGGATTTGCAGCGGTACCAGAGCTCTGTTTTTAGAACAGAGGTAAATGACAATGAGAGAAATGCACCCTTCCTGTTTACTTCACGACCATTAGTTATTGATTTCTTCCGTGCTAAACACATTACTGGCAGTTACCAAGCAATAAAAATAAAGGTTTACTCCCCCTCCACTATAACCACACTCCACGGCTAGCCGAATCCTCGGGTACCGTCCACTACCAACATCAGTCCTGGGGGAGTTTTGTTTAATTATTTGCAATTTGATTTCAGGACTGGGAATCCCTATTACCGCTCCTCTCATGCAAGGACAAGTGTATAATTACTCATCTTGAGAATAATCGCTTAGCATGGAAGATACCGACTACGTCCTGTCGCTCTACGAACAATCCAGGCACACCAAAAAAATGGATATTTATTTGAAGTTTTGAGAGGTGGCACCTGCAAATTTACTTAGAATGGTAGGGTAATATCGCATATACGTAGGTATGGTGGACTCATCTGGAATAAGTTGGGGTTTTAGGATTTTGATACACAAGCAATATTTCGCTTAGTACAGGCGAAGGCTAGCAAATAGGTTGGGAAGCGGCCAGCTGGAGATCGAAAACGGTCATGAACATGCATTTATGCATAATGAAAATTGGATACTAGCATGAGTAGGATAGAACACCATGAACATTAATATCATAGAGGCTATGTTGGTTTTGATTCAACTACATGTATGAAAATGTGCCAAGTCAAGCCACTCGAAACATTCGGAGGAGGATACTATATCATCATACTACATCACAATCATTTTAACACAATGTTGACATCCAAGATAAATCATTATCCACACCTAGCTACTTCAGCATGGCATGAGAAGCTATAATCTGTAATTGACATTGCAAACATGTTTGATCATAATATGCTGAATCATGGATAATAGGTTACACCACTAGAATCAGAAGATTTTCCAGCAGCCACTTCTTTGTCGTCTGCTAGTAGATGCCAAAGGATGGCTTTGCCGCCAGCTTCCAAAAAACAGATGACAAAGAGCTGGCTGATGGCAAAGATCATATTTTCCATCAGCCACTTCTTTGCCAGAAACCTGAACGGGCCTTCTCTTTAACGTCTGCTAGCAGACGGTAAAGAGCAAAACAGCAGACGGCAAAGGCGTGGCAGATGGCAAACGTTTAATTTTACTAACGGCCGTGCCCACCCTGTCCCCCCTCTCTCTATTTCTCTCCCTCTTCCTCCCCCACGACCACTGCCGCTCCGTCGCCTCCACCGCCTCGCTGCTCGGCACCGCCAAGACTCGCCCGCCACGCCCCACCGCCTGCCCCGCCTGCCCCTTCCTCCGTCTCCGCCGGGCTCGACGCCAAGACTGCCTCAGCGCCCACCGCCTGCCGCCATGGCCCCCCTGGCCCCATCGACGTCGTCACCACCGCCGCCCTGCCGCTCCGAAGCCCTGGCCGACGCCATCTCCGGTGAGGCAATTTTTTCTTGTTTTTTTGCTATTTAATTGTTAGATAAGATATGTTAATTGTAGGTTTATGCTAGATTAGATTAGATTAGTTCTAGGTTTTAGTTAAATAGTCCTAATTAAAGGAAGTAAAAAATGAGGAAAAAAGAAGAAGAAAAGTAGAACAAGTAGAAGGGGGAAGAAGAAGAAGAAGTAGTAGTAGTAGAAGAGGAGGAGGAGGAGGAGAAGAATAAGAAGAAAAAGAGGAGAAGTTGAGAAGAAAAGAGGAAAAAGGAAAACAAGGAAGAAGAAAAAGAAGAAGAATAAGACAAAGAAGAGGAGTAGAAGCAACGAAGAAGAATAAAAATAAGAAGAAGAAGAAGAAGAAGAAGAAGAAGAAGAAGAAGAAGAAGAAGAAGAAGAAGAAGAAGAAGAAGAAGAAGAAGAAGAAGAAGAAGAAGAAGAAGAAGAAGAAGAAGAAGAAGAAGAAGAAGAAGAAGAAGAAGAAGAAGAAGAAGAAGAAGAAGAAGAAGAAGAAGAAGAAGAAGAAGAAGAAGAAGAAGAAGAAGAAGAAGAAGAAGAAGAAGAAGAAGAAGAAGAAGAAGAAGAAGAAGAAGAAGAAGAAGAAGAAGAAGAAGAAGAAGAAGAAGAAGAAGAAGAAGAAGAAGAAGAAGAAGAAGAAGAAGAAGAAGAAGAAGAAGAAGAAGAAGAAGAAGAAGAAGAAGAAGAAGAAGAAGAAGAAGAAGAAGAAGAAGAAGAAGAAGAAGAAGAAGAAGAAGAAGAAGAAGAAGAAGAAGAAGAAGAAGAAGAAGAAGAAGAAGAAGAAGAAGAAGAAGAAGAAGAAGAAGAAGAAGAAGAAGAAGAAGAAGAAGAAGAAGAAGAAGAAGAAGAAGAAGAAGAAGAAGAAAAAAGAAGAAGAAGAAGAAGAAGAAGAAGAAGAAGAAGAAGAAGAAGAGGAGGAGGAGGAGGAGGAGGAGGAGGAAGAAAATGACACCCCAACACCGACACGGCACCCCGACCCCGACATGGCACCCCGACACCCCTACACCCCGAAACCCAGACACGACAGCCCCGACACCCGACCCCGACACGACACCTCAACACCCAGACACGACACCCTTAACCCCCGACACCTCTTCGGCCTCCTGTTGACCGAAAAGGTGTACTTCGGCCTTCCAAAGGCCTACGGGGTCATATATTTGTGAATTACGAGTTAGGTAATATTTTGTCCATTTTGTTATAAAAAACATCATATTTGTGTTGATCAGATGGATTTAAATGTGCAGTTGTTTTATCGTTGCGAGGGTCTGGTGTTCGACGACCTCCCCATGCGTTCGACGAGCTCCGCCCCTGCGTTCGTTGGTGATCACAAATGACATCTCATCCTCCCCCTTCATTTGCTCTGTTCCGGTCTTCGTGCCGATGAACCTTGCTAGCTATACGTGTCTTCAATCATCAGTATGCATGACCACTATGTGTCTCCCGTTCGAAAGGGTTACATCTTTATATATGCATGCATTAGCATATTTATAACCGTGATTCTTTCGAATTGTCCAACGTTATCAATGGAAAGCCCGAGTATGTGTAGATTGGGTTCGTTTTCCATATGCTCTGCTCCGGATCCGATGCAGAATTTTGTCAGTACCTCCCTATTGTTCTCCGGGTACACATACTCTCTGCTTATTGCCGAGACGTGTATCAGGAGAACAATGGGAGGTGCTGCCGAAATTTTGTGTCGGATCGAGCAGCATGGGAAAACGAACCCAATCTACATACTGTGTGGGATTATGACCTATCTTTACCTATTAGCGTCTAGGTTGCATGGACGTAATAAAACTGACAAACTCCATTAACTGATGAATATGGTTTGCTGAATTATGTATATATTTGTTGTGTGTCCAGTAGCTAGGCAAGATGAGTGATCGTGCATGGATGTACATCGGTCACACTAGTCAGGAAGACTTGACTAATGAATGGTTAACAAAAACCAAGGGGTTTGTGAGAGCCGCATTTGCAAATGGCCAGAGGAAAACCTGGTGCTCCTGTGTTCGATGCGACAAATATCATAGGATGAACGATATTGAAATGTGTAAACACCTGCTGAAGTTTGGTTTTATGCCTGCTTATATGGTCTGGAAATTTCATGGTGAGTCTGCCTAACGTGCAAGAGCCGAGGTGATTCGTCGTTGCACCGGCGAGCATGGTACCGAGATGGAAGACAGGGTGCAAAACTTTCATGATGCTCGGGTCTCGGTCGATGAGATGGAGGAATCTGCAAAGGCCTTCAATGAAATGTTGGAGTCTTCAAAATGTCCTCTCCACGAACACACTGAGCTTTGTCAGCTGGATGCCATCTCACAAATAATAGCTCTGAAGGCTCAATTAAACTTGGGCAGAGAATGCTACGACGCGATGATGGCAGTATTTGGACGTTTTCTACCCAAAGTCCATGTACTACCTGCAAACCTGTACCAGTAAGACAAAATCCTCCGTGCTCTTAAGATGCCCTATAAGAAGATACATGCCTATGAGAAAGGATGTGCCTTATTTTGGCTTCATTATGCGGACTTGAACTATTGTCCCATTTGCAAGTCATCCAGGTATGTTGTGGTAGACAACGGCATGGGTGAGAAGACCCGAACAAAAATCCCCGTTAATATTCTTTGGTATATGCCAATCGAACCAAGACTTCAACGTATTTTCATGGTCGAATAGATGGCCAAATTGATGACATGGCACAAAACAGGCAAAGGAACCCAACTAGATGCAGATGGGAATTTGATGATGGTGCACATATCGGATGGTGAAGCGTGGAAGCACTTCGATGTATTACATGCGAAAAAAGTGGCAGATCCAAGGCATCCTCGAGTCGCCATCAGCACGGATGGGTTCCGTGTGTTTGGTCTGACGGCAGCCGAGTAAAGTTGTTGGCCCGTATTTTTCATTCCACTCAATCTCCCCCCCGGACAGACTATGCGAAGAAAGAACATTTTCTTGACATTGATAATTCCAGGGCCCAACTATCCGGGAAAGAATATGAATGTGTACATGCAGCCGCTTAAGGATGAATTGCAAGAAGCTTGGGATAATGGGTTCAAGACATACGACGCCTTTAGCAAACAGAACTTCTTAATACGTGTCTGGTACATGTACTCAATGCATGACTTGCCAGCGTATGCGCTATTCGTTGGCTGGTGTGTGAATGGAAGGTTCCCGTGCCCCACATGGACGGCATCTCTTGAGTTTCGTTGGCTGCAGGCCAGTCGCAAGCTTTCTTGCTTCGACTTGCATACACAGTTCCTGGATCCTTGCCATAAGTTTAGGGAAGACAAGAAGAACTTCATGAAAGGTAGAGTTGTCAAAAACTCTTCACTACCTGCGTTAATGTGCCAAGAGACCCTGGATCAGTTAAACGCTCTCGAGCCAGATCTAGAGCGTCTAGGGTATTTCAAGGGTTATAATTCGAAACACGCCTGGACTCACAAGACATGCTTGTGGGATCTATCTTACTTCAAAGACCTTCTTTGCCACAGAACTTCGAGGTGATGCACACTGAAAATAATATCGCCGAGGCACTTTTTGGTATATTGTTTGGCATGGAGTGGAAGTCTAAGGATAATACTAAGGCTAGAATCGATCATGAGGCGCTATGTGATAGACCATTACAAAACATGCAGGAACCAAAAGGAAAGCGAATCGACAAAGCCAATGGCATGGTTGAATCTTGGAAGACCAGCTATGAGGGAAATTATCAAAGAGTTCAAATGCAGTTGATGTTCCCGATGGGTATGCAAATAATCTACAGAGGGGCGCGAGTCTTGAAAAATTGAAAATATTTGGTCTCAAGAGTCATGATTGGCACATATGGATTGAGCGAGTAACGCCGGTGATGTTGAGTGGCTTCATCCCTGAGGATGAATGGCTAGTACTGCAGAGCTGAGCTATTTCTTCCGTGTTGTTTGTGCAAAACAACTATTGCCAGGCCTGCTAGAAGAAATGGAAGAGTTGGCGCAGGAGTTGATCTGCAAGTTAGAGAAGATCTTTCCACCAGGCTTCTTTAATCCAATGCAGCACTTGATTTTGCATCTCTCGATCGAGGCAAGATTGGGGCGTGCAAAATCGTTGGTGCTACATCGAGAGGATGCGTAAGATGCTTGAGCAAAATGTAAAATAAACATAGAATTGAAGCATCGATGGCCGAGGCATTCATTACTAAGGAGGCCGCAAACTTCGTGACAACACACTATGAAGCCAAAAATCGTCATTTGCATACTTAGCTTAAGAAATGACCTATTTAGCTCCAAAATGACCTATAATTAGCTTATTTTCCTCGAAAATTGCATAATAACCTTACTTAGTTCCAAAATGACCTATTTTACCCAGGTTAGCTCAAAAATGACCTATACTTAGCATTTTATTCCTCCAAAATGTCTTAATATGCCTAGTTAGCTCAAAAATGGGATAACTACCTAGGTTAGCTCAATAAAGACCTAAACTTAGCTTATTGAGTTCATTTATGACGTACTTAGCATACTTAGGTCAAAATGGCATAATAATCTTGGTTACCTCCAAAATGACATATATTTAGCTTATTTTCCTCGAAAGTGACATAATAACCTTACTTAGGTCCAAAATGACCTATTTACCTAGGTTAGCTCTAAAATGACCTACACTTAGCATTTTTTCTCCAAAGTAACTTAATATGCTTAGTTAGCTAAAAAATGGCATAATTACCTAGGTTACCTTAGTTAGAAGAAGAAGAAGATAAAGAAGAGGAGAAAAAGAAAGAGAAGACAAAAATTTCTTCTTCTTCTTCTAACTTTCTTCTTTCCCAATTTGCAGATTTACTTCAGATCACGGAAGCTTGCATTGATGGAGTCTACTCTTCTCCTTGTCCTTCCTTTTTGTTTTGATTTTGTAGGATGAACAATGTGAAACTTGCTACCTATATATGTATGTATGGATGAAACCATTGTATATGGACTTTTGCTTAATTGTTGGATATGTTGGCTATATATGTTGGATATGGACTTTTTGCTTAATACGTTGGATATGGACTTTTGATTTGGTATATATATGTGTTGGATGATCATATGCATGTGGCAGGGATATGTACGCTTGTTGAAAGTATTTTGAAATGAACATATATATATATATATATATATATATTATATCTGTGAAATTGATTGAATTTAAGAAGAAAAAACAGAATTAACAGGGGCAATACAGGCACTTTGCCATCTGCCCGCAGACGGCACAACACGCCGTTAGCCACCTAACAGACCTGACCCTATCCCTCAGCCGTCAAGGCCCATTGCCATCTGCTTGCTTAGGATGGCTGACGGCAAACTTCTTTGCCATCCACTTTATTAAAGCAGACGACAACGCAGCCCTTTGTCATAGTTCACTCAGCCGGACATGGGGCCGTCTGCTGGCTGATGGCAAAGGACTTTGCCATCCACCAGGCATGCCTTTGCCGTCAGCCATGGCAGAAGGCAAAATGCCTAATTCCTGTAGTACTAAACATATTTACAGAAACAAACAAGTTGAGGTCATACCGATTTCTCTCTACCACAGCCAGTTCACCAAATATCATCATTATTGCCTTTCACTTGCACGACCGAACAATTTGAAAATAGTAATAGTGCAAGAGTGCCATGGACAAAGCTGGAATCTGCAAACATTTTATTCAAAAAGAGAAGACAAGGTAATTTGGGCTCTTGTCAGATCAACAATAATGCAAATGAGAGCCACTCAACATTTTCATCGTGGTCTTCGACTTGGTATGACTCAATAAACAAAAAATAAATTCAGAGAAACACACTCAAACATTTTTGGTGTTTTTAGTTTTTCTAGAAGAAAGCAAATTAAAGTAGGAAAAACAAAAAAGAGAAACACTATTCACACGGAAAGCTCCCAACAAGCAAGAAGAAGAATCAAGAAATCTTTTTGGTTTTTCTTTTAATACTACAACTAATCAAACTTAGAAAGAAATACCGAAAAGTAGCAGGAAATATTTTTGGGTTTTCTTTAAGTTTTTCAAACACACAAGAAGAAAGCGAGAAAAATAAATCTAAGATGGATAATACAATGAAAAAGTGTGGACACCGACAACTGGAATGAAATGTGTGACCATGAATCTAATGTCGGTGGAAATACGTACTCCCCCAAGCTTAGGCTTTTGGCCTAACTTAGTAATCACCGTCAATAGCCTGGGTAATAATCAGAGTGGTAACTCACGGAGGCTCTAGGTGCAGCCTCCTCAACCCGCCGAGCAGCTACAACCTCTACGCCAGCGCGCGGGCCTCGCTCTCAAGAACGTAATATCTTCCCTTGATGTGATACTCAAATAAACCAGGAGCAGGCAAAAAGGTGTGCACCACAAAAGTTTTATTAAACAACAGGTTATAAATATAATCAGTGGTGTCGCCCTTAAGGAATTTATGGCGCTTCATGGCCTCAAAGTCTAAGTACTAGGTGGGTAGGATAGGGTCAATAGGCCAAGGTGATACACCCAACCCCCTTGCTAGGCATGAGGCATAAATCCCACCATAATAATCTCCACTGCCAGCGTTGCGTTACAGTCTTTGTGCAACAATTGCTCCAAGGTTATAACATTTATTACCGGTGAGAGCAGTTTGTAAAAGACTCATGTCAGGAGCACAAAGTATGCTACAATCCTATTTGCCTACGATGCATTTGCTATTAAAGAGTGCAAAGTACTGAATTGATGGGAAATTAATGCTCTTTATTTGACCTTGTGTCACCCCTCTAGTATCACCAAAGCAAAGGCTAGTCAAGAATGTCTCGTACTCAGATCTAGGTGGTTCATCGACTGAACCCCAAAATGGAATTTTGCAATGGTTAGCAAATCTCTCTAGAGGTGTGGTAAATGGATTGTCATATAGTTTAAACGATACTCTACACTCACAAGGATGAAATGTAAATTATTTAGTAAATGATTTGTGAGGCTGAGATGTTGGTTGCACTTATCTTCCATGTCGGGACCGAGCTCGGCGTTGTGAACATATTGCTGAAACTCTTCTTTAATACCTCCTCTCACCATAAAATTGTTGCATGGCCATAGGCATGATTTGGTAGTCGCTTCCTGTAGCGAACTTGCGCTAGGTTCAATATAAGACCGATGCACCAAGAACTACTAGATGATGCCTCTGAATAATTCCTCCATGAAGAACTCCTAAAGAAACTCATCTTATTCCTATGAAAAAAATTCTGAAATTTTTAGTACACAAAATTTTCTCTCAAAAAAACTTCACAAGATTGATAGCAACTCATAAGCATGTGCATAGGCTATATTGAGCATTGAAACTACTTATAACTCTAAGAATTCAACAGGCAAGCTCATCCACACCAGCGCCAAGAGCATCTAATTATTCAAAATATGATCCACTAAAGCAAAAACTAATTGGACAAATGGAGGAGTCACATACCAAGTAGCAATTCCCCAAAACAATTTTGCAAACGAAGCTTCGAGAAAATAGATCGAAATCCGCGGGTTTGAGAGCAAGAACACGAGGAGAGAGCAATGGCGAATTTTTTCTGGAGGTAGGTGATGACATGGGCTAAAGAGATAACTGAGGGGGGCACGTGGGGACCACAACCCACCAGGGTGCACCCACGTGTGTTGTGCCCACCAGGGTGCACCCTCTCTGATGTTATTTGCACTAAAAGTTCAGAATTATTCAGAAAAAAATCGTATTAAATTTTCAGGACATCCCGAGAACTTTTATTTTTGGGTCATTTTTTATTGCATGGAAATTCCAAAAAACAGGATAAACATGGCATTTTATCTTATTTAACTAAGAAAAACAGAAAATAAAAGGCAAGGACAGAAGGTTGTGCCTACAAGATTCATCAACTTCATACTTGTCAAAAGTGATCCATTCATAAGGTTGATCAAGTCTTATTAACAACCACCTTTCATTAGCATGAAACCGAAGAACTTTCGTAAAACACTAAGTTACCTCTACAGGAATATGCATATCCGCAACAATAAGTATATCATATTTCTTTTTGGCAGTAGGTAGAGGTAGTTGAAAACTTCCAATAGTGAGTGCCGGAGGTTTTTCATTAACATTTATACCATTCACTTGGAATTGTTTCTTCAAAAAGTGCACCATATGCTCATTACCATTGATATGGAAAGTGACCTTGGTTTTATTGAAATCAATAACATCCCATGCAGTATTCAAAAAGGGTCTACCAAGGATAATCGACATGTTGTCATCCTCGGGCATCTCAAGTATAACAAAGTCGATTAAGATGGTAACATTTGGAACAACGGGCACATCCTCACAAATACCGATAGGTATGGCAGTTGATTTATCAGCCATTTGCAAAGATATTTTAGTAGGTGTGAGTTTATTCAAACCAAGTCTTTTGTATAAAGAGAAATTCATAACACTAACACCAGCTCCTAAATCACATAAAGCAGTTTTCACATAGTTTCTTTTGATAGAGCAAGGTATAGTTGGTATTCCCAGATCTCCATGTTTTTTGGTACTCCATCCTCAAAAGAATAGTTAGCAAGGATGGTGGAGATTTCAGCTTTAGCTATTTTCCTTTTACTAGTGATGATGTGTTTCATATACTTTGCATAAGGGGCCATCTTTAAAATATCAGTCAAGCGAGTACGCAAAAAGACTTGCTAATCATTTCAGCAAAGCGTTCAGTTTCTTCATCATCTTTCTTCTGAGTTGATTTAGGTGGAAAGGGCATGGGTTTTTGAACCCACGGTTCTCTTTCCCTTCCATGTTTCCTATCAACAAAGTCTCTTTTATCATATCTTTTATCTTTAGGTTGTGGGTTATCAAGATCAACAACCGGTTATATTTCAACATAATTATCTGGTTCTTTATTGTTTGGTTGAGTGTCTTCATGAACATCATCATTATCTTTTTCATTATCACTAGGTGAATGTTCATTACCAGATTGAGTTTCAGCATCATAAATAGAAATATCTTTATTAGCTTTAGGAGGTTTTTCTATCTCAGGTTCACTAGAGGCATGCAAAGTCCTATCATTTTTCTTTTTCTTCTTCTTTTTGGAAGGACTAGGTGCATCAGTGTTGATTATTTGAGAGTCTTGTTCAGTTCTTTTTGGGTGTCCATCGGGATAGAGTGGTTCTTGAGTCATTCTATCTCCTCTAGTCATTACTCTAACATCACGATCATTGATATTATTATTCATTTCATCAAGCAATTCTCTTTGAGATTTACAACCTTGTTCTAGTTGAGTTTGAACCATAGAAGCATGTTTTCCTACACCTCTAAAATCATTTGATATCCTAAATAACAAGTCACTCAAGCGAGCAATCATATCGTAATTATATTTCAATTGTTTCACAACATCTGCATTGAAGTGATCTTGTTTTCTAATATAGTTATGAAACTCGTAAAGGCATTAACTAGGATGCATATTGTAAGGATTGTCATTATCATTAAATTTCATTAGAGAGTTTACCTCTACCACCTTAGGTGGTGGTGTATCAAGCCCATGTATTTCTTCAATAGGAGGTAAATTTTTGACATGCTCCGATTTAATACCCTTTTCCTTCATACATTTCTTTGCCTCTTGCATATCTTCAGGACTGAGATATAAGATACCCCTCTTTTCGTAGTGGGTTTAGGTGGTGGTTCAGGAAGAGTCCAATCATTATAATTTTTCAATATGTTATTCAATAATTCCTCACTTGTTCAACAGTTTGCTCTCGAAAACACAACCAGCACAATGATCTAGAAAGTCCCTAGAAGCATCGGTTAGTCCATTATAGAAGATATCAAGTATTTCGTTTTTCTTAAGAGGATGATCAGGCAAATCATTCAGCAATTGGAGAAGCCTCCCCCAAGCTTGTGGGAGACTCTCTTCTTCAGTTTGCACAAAGTTAAATAGCAAACTTAGGATCAGATTTCATTCTAGCATTCAAAGATTTCTCCTTCAGTTTGCATAATAATTTCTTAAGATCATCCCTATCATTGCAAGCAAGAAAGTCTCTAGTTGTCTCCTCATCCATAACACATCGTTCTAGTATCTTAGGCAATTCATATCTAGGAGGACTAGGTCTAATAGGTGTCTCAAGATTTTCAGATTCAACGATTTCATCAGTTTCAGCATTCTCATTAACTTTAGCTCTAGCAATTTGTTCGTCAAGAAATTCACCTAGAGGCACATTATCATCAAGCAAGGTACTAGCATCATCATAAGCATTATCCATAGCAGAAGTGGCATCGCCAATAACTTGCGACATATCAGAATTAATAGCATGTGGTGGTGTTGCAAGTTTATTCAAAATAGATGATGAATCAAGTGCAGACCTAGATGGCAGTTCCTTACCTCCCCTCATCTTACAGGGAAATATCTTAGTCTTGGTATCCTTGAGATTCTTCATAGTGATAAATTGATAATAATCCCAAGTGACTCAACAAATATAGCTATGCTCCCCGGCAATGGCGCCAGAAAAAGGTCTTGATAACCCAGAAGTATAGGGGATCGAAATAGTTTTCTAGGGTAGAGTATTCAAACCAAATATATTGAGTACAAATGGACATGGGAGAAGGGGGAATCGGTAGAGGGGCTCACAGCGAGTGCAGAGGTGGCCTCGGTGTGATCGGGGAAGCACTGGAGTGAGCGGGGCGGCGAGAGGGATCTCCGATGGTCCGAGGTTGAAGACGGCGACAGGGCGGTGCTGCGGTGCGTCCCGGCTTGCTTGACTTGGTGGAGAGGTTGGGGACGATGTGGCGGAGCTCCTGAACTGGTCGTGGAAGCGAGGGGGAGGCGGTGGACACGACAACAACGAGCGGCGGCGACGGCTCCGCTTGGCTTTGGGAGAGAGAGCGAGAGAGCGAGGCAGGAGAGAGGGATCGGTCGAGGGGTCCAGGGTTCAAGGTGGCAACGCCAGAGGCGCCTGTGCCGTCGAGGAGGCAGGTGAGCAGGGTGGAGGTGGCGCAAGGCGCCATGCCCAGCTTCTCCTCTGCCTACTGGCAAGAGGTAGAAGACGAGGTTGCCCCTGGTGGGCTGGGCCGCCAGTGTGCTAACAATTTGGGCCATGGCGCCATGCCAGTAATGGCCTGTGTACTCTCCTCTCCTTCTAAAATGTTTCTGTTTTCTATTTCCTTCTCTGTTATTTGTTTTGATTTAGTTTTAAGCACTAAACCATTTTGCTTGCTTCTGATAATTTTGTACGGGCTAAAAGGATTATTCCAAAGCCCATCACAATTTCTCAGAATTATTGGACACATATTCGATATATAGTAAATATAAATCCAATGCAAATAGTTATTGCATTAGCTTCAGATGCCAAAATAAATATTTATGAGCTCCTAAAAATATTGGTTTGAATTTTACTTCATTCAATATTTTCAGAGAGAAACATGAACACTTTCTTGGACCTATTTGAAGCAATTTTTATCTTGGTCATTTTCAGAAATGATTTCTGAGGCTTTCACATGTCCCCATTTCAAATTCATTGAAATTTAAACTTGATGCATCACTCTAATGCAAGCGCTAAGCATTACCAGAACTGGGGATGTGACAACTCGCCCCCACTAAACAAGAATCTCGTCCCGAGATTCAAGACGTGAGGTAAGAAGACAGAGAGGACACAAAGCTATCACAATCTTCAAGATCCAATTGCTCTTCTCGAAAATGTTGATTCATTGCATCATTTTGATCTTGACATCTTGCTTTGAGAACTCCATTCAACATGACCATGAGAAGAAATGAAAACTCTAGAGGAATCCATCCTCTCGAGGATCGAGCAACCCATTTATAAACTCACGGAATGAGGCACGTAACACCTCTTGAGCTGAGATGATCAAACACACTTCGGGAGGGATGGAAGAACAGATGACGGGGGTTCAATTTGGTAGGCAACAATTCCACGCTTGAGGAGATGGTGAATGGTTTCAAGATAGCGATGAAATAACTGCCATGATTCCATAACGGGGCACCTTAGAGAAGGTGACTCGTAGAATTATTCCCTTAAGTGGCAAAAGAATTACTTTTGATACAGAGATCATTGAAACCCTTTATGCCAGCCTAAGGCAATCACAAACGATCGTTTGAAGGAGTTGGAAGGAACGGCATACTCAGATTGGAAAGAAACTATGGTTATAGAACAACTCGGCAAATGGAAGGCACATTCCAGTTGATACCAAGGATATAACCTAGTGACTGGGTGTGCTTTCAAGAACTTGAGCATTTCCATATTCATCAAGGTTTTACCAACATCCGTGCCAAGGATCCTGGCAACACATCATACTACCATGGTGAATGGTGATGGAGGATGCAGGTGCAAAGGGGGACATCACTTTCTCAGATTTTTCCTTAGCAATGCCAAAGAAGCAAATCTAGATGATCGTGAGAGACATTTAGCACTCCGCTTCTAATGTTATCCTTGAAGTGCTAGCTACCACAGTCATGCTTAAAAAGCATCAACATGGCCATCAAGTAAAGGTCGGACTTCGGGAGCACAAAATCCATAAGGAACAACTTCTAGACTAAGTCAGGAGAAATCCTCATGGGAAGTGACCAAACGGCTTAAATAAGATACTACAATAATAGTTCTTTCAGCTAGGTGCGTCCACTTCACTGGAACTTATATCATAGTTCTTGGGAGAAGTTCCAACCGTCATATCTGCCTGAGATTCAGATCTGGTTGGTAACAGGGTAATTCAGACAACGTGTCTGGAAAAGAAAGATGTCAACACAAATCGACGAGATGACGTTGCGAGATTCTCGGGGAGTGAACTACGATAGCAAGCTCCAAAACATGAGCTGGTTCTGCTACAACATGTGAACACATTGTCCCGGACAAGCTTGACCACATAGTAGTCTTATAACAAAACACTATCGAGTTCCGGAGGGAATCATTAGCGAGGGTAGCGAAGTCCTAGCATAAGTCATGATTCTTAAGAAGGAACTTCTTCACCTTGAACAAATCAATCAGTGGCTTGGTGTGCTAGGAACACATATGGAGTGGAGGTAATTAATCTACCAAACCATAGAATACTTTGCACATATGCATGACTGACTTGGGATGATTCCAAGGGAAACAAAACAAACCTTTCTCAAATTCATGGCGGCAACTTACACCTAATGCACGTGAACTTGGAGAAAGTCACTTCTTTCATCCAAGCATAAGCTTCATGAACGGAACACGAAGGCATTGCTTACAAAGTTTCCAACACTAGGTTGATGTTCAACATGAATCATGGGGGAGACAAAATGCTGCAGATGGGCTCAACGGCAACTCATCGGAATTTCCATATCACTGGACTTCCACCATCATGTGAACACGGTGATAGCATTGGTCAGACCAAAAGATGTAGTGGTGTATGCTCGAAGGATCAACCACGAGTAAGACAACATTACGAACAGCGTTGGTATCAGAGCCTGACTACCTGTAGGTTTACGAAGCCAAACCAGTTGAAGTTGTGTCTAGAAATGCTTTAGTTATGTAAGGGAATTGATTGTGGAAGGGAACGTAGGGCTCTTTTTACTCCTTATACCTCATGGCTTTCTGATCTGAGTCATCCTCTTCTCTTCTACGGGGTTTAAGAACTAGGCTTCTCATCTATCTATCAGGATGACGTGTTACTAATCCATAGACCTTTATGCCATGTTGTATTTACACATATCGAGCATATTGTGTGTATGTTTGAAATGCTTGGTATGTGTGGGATCCGACAATCTAGTTGTTTATCCTTGGCAGCCTCTCTTATGGGGAAATGTAGTCTAGTGCTTCCTTGAGCCATAGTAGTCCGCTACAGCCCGGTTCACCGGAGTCCTGCTAGCCCAAAGACCACCGCCAGACGCTTGACTGGCCGGCATGCGTTTCACTTCGTTCCTGTGTCTGTCCCTTCGGGGAAATGTCACGCGGTGACATCCGGAGTCCTGCCTAGCCTGCTATAGCCCGGATTCCCGGAGTCCTGTTAGCCCAGTGCTACAGCCCGGATTCACACGCTGCTGAGTGACATGCTCGAAGTTGATTCATGTATGCATGTCCCCATGGGTTAGTGCCGCTTTGGGATCACGACTAGACATGTCGGCCCGGGTTCTCTGTCATATGGATGCTAGCGACACTATCATATACGTGAGCCAAAAGGCGCAAACGGTCCCGGGCCATGGTAAGGCGACACCCGTGGGAATACCATGCGTGAGGTCGCAAAGTGATATGAGGTGTTACCGGCTAGATCGATGTGACTCGCAATCGGGGTCCTGACGGCTTTGGTATCAGAGCCTGACTGCCTATAGGATTACCAAGCCAAACTGGTCGAAGTTGAGTCCAGAAATGCTTTAGTTATATAAGGGAATTGATTGTGGAAGGGAACGTAAGGCTCTTTTTACTCCTTATACCTTATACCCTTCTGATCCGAGTCATCTTATCTTTCCTGCGGGGTTAAGGAACTAAGCTCTCTCTTCCTTCTATCAGGATCACGTGTTACTAATCTATAGACTTGCAAGATTGTTAGATTTAAACCCCAGTTCAGTTTCTATTACTTCCGTATGTTCATAGCTGGCCCCAGAACCTTGATATGATGTTTTTGAGTGGTTATGCCACCATTTTGCATGATGTCTCAAATCTTTTTGAGCATTTACAACCGTTATGTTGTCCGAGTCATCCCAGGTTTCTAAACTATCTGATGCATTTGCAAATTCTTCCTTCCTGTTCAGGTGTCCTTTTGGTCAGAATAAGCACACTAATCGGTCTGTTGAGGTACTCTATTGCCTCGACATATATGTTGGAACTATTATTATGACCATAGGTGTCTTAGAGGATCATCTAGTAATCTAGTCATGCTTTATATTCCTAGTGTGATGATTCTGGCCATTATTCTTGAAAGCATCCCGTGATGCCATTTAGTTAGTAGGCATTCTATTTCTGGGCTCTTAAGCCCAAGATTCACTCTACTTACTTCATGTTGATAGTGTTTCTCGTACCTTTAGGTTATTAGTAACCTTTGCAATAGTCCTCGAGGTTCGTGGTATTACCTTCTTCCAAGTACCATGAGCTGTTTATGGCAGAATTTCCTCGATGAACCGAAATACCACAATCAGAGTGCTCCTGAGGAGTTCTCCATTCCACATTATGATTCTGCCAGTTCTACCTTTCTGCATGGTTTATCTGGAAGAAACATGTTGAACTTGTTTCGACATGTTAATCTATGCATCCACAACTCAGAAAGATATATGTCCTCTTGAGTTGTCCCTCTTAGTTGTCTTCTGACCCTCGTCTATGAATTGATAGACAGGAGTAGTTGTGCAACCGTGTTCATCGATGCCTATTATTCTTGTGGTCTGTCAAGCCATTCTATTCTAGAATGACTAGGAGAAACAAACTCCAGTACCTCATCCATATCCAGGATTGGGTCAAAGCAGTTGTAATCCACAAATCAAATGCCAATCCAGCTTCTGATTCTGTTCTACCTCGGAGTATTACCCCCTTTATGTCAGGATTGTCATGAGAATTGCACCATTTCTCATGAATTCTTGACGTAGTGATACTTCTTGCTATCATTATTCATTCCTCGGTCCCGTGTTGTTGTAACCGGAATGCCGACAAGTGAACTGTGATGTGTGAAATCGATACTCCTAGCAACCTCATTGCTTGGTAGTTAATGGACAATATTCTCATTCTTACCATGTTGGTTATTAAATCATCATCCTAAGATTGATCGTGCTACCTAGTCCTTATTTCTGGTGCACTCTTCGATCAATGAGTTAGGATTATTCAATTCCTTGCTTATTTGATCATATCGTCTTGCTCTGAAAAGCAGGATTGTTCTCGAGCTTAGTAACATATCGGTGGTTCGTGATGTTCGAATATCTTCTCGTATATTCCCAGGTTGTCACCTGACCGCTATGTTGAGTTCGTGATCATGTTGCTTTTCCTCCAAACCACCCATTCTCCAAGAATCTGTGTTGGATACCCCTGAGCTAGTTGGATAAGCCAAACAACAACTTGGAGAGTTGGAAGATAAAAGCTTGTCCGACTTAGCTCATCACTAAGGGATATCCTTGAGTGTGTGTGTGTGTTGAAGAAAGATGATATCTTCATCGACTGATCCCCGTGATCAGTTGTTGAATCTACTGCCTTGTCAAAACTTGACTTGAGTATGGGCTATCGTCAAGTCAAATCAGCACCAACGATGTTCGTAATGTTGTCTTACTCGTGGTTGATCCCTCGAGCATACACCATTACATCTTTTGGTCTGACGAATACTATCACATTGTCACATAATGGTGGAAGTCCAGTGATATGGAAATTCCGATGAATTGTTGTTGAGCCCATCAGTAGCATTTTGTCTCCTCCATGATTTGTGTCGAACATCCAGCTAGTGTTGGAAACTTGTGTAAGAATTTTCTTCATGACCGTTTGTGAAGCATATGTTTGGATGAAAGAAGTGGCTTCCCCTAACTCATGTGCATCTGATGCAAGTTTCCGCCGTGAGTTCGAGAAAGATTGTTTTTGATTCCTCTGGAATCATCCCAAGTCAGTCATGCATGTGCGAAGTACTCTTTGGTCTGATAGGTTGGCCGCCTCCATTCCATATGTGTTTCCTAGCACGCCAAGCCACTGAATTATTTGTTCAAGGAGAAGAAGTTCCTTCTTAAGAGCAAGACTTATGCAAGGACTTCGATATCCTCGATGATGGTTCCCCTTCTGAACTCGGTAGCGTTTTATTACAAGACTACTATGTGTTCATGCTTGTCTTGGACAGCGTGTTCACATGTTGTAGCAGAACCAGCTCATGTTTTGGAGCTTGCTATCATAGTTCATCTCCTGAGAGTCTCGCGATGCCATCTCGTCGATTTGTGTTGCAAACTTTAATTTTTCCTTTCTAGACTTGATGAGTCTGAATACCACGACACCAACCAGATCTGAATCTCGCAGATATGATGGTTGGAACTTCTTCCAAGAACTATGATATAGGTTCTAGTGAAGTGGACGCACCTAGCTGGAAGCACTATTATTATAGTATCTTGATTAATTCGTTTGGACACTACCCATGAGGATTTCGCATGACTTATTCTAGAAGTTGTTCCTTATGAATTTTGTGCTCCCGAAGTCCGACCTTTACTTGATGGCCATGTTGATGTTTTTTTAAGCATGACTGTGGTAGCTAGAACATCAAGGAGAACATTAGAAGCGGAGTGCTAAATGCCCCTCGGTCGATCATCCAGATTTGCTTCTTTGGCATTGCTAAAGAAAAACCTGAGAAAGTGATGTCCTCCTTTGCACCTGCATCCTCCATCACTATTCATCATGGTAGTAAGATGTGTTGACAGGATCCTCGGCACGGATGTTGGTAAAACCTTGATGACCATGGAAATGCTCAAGTTTTCGAGAGCACACTCAGTCACTAGGTTATATGCTCGGTATCAATTGGAATGTGCCTCCCGTTTGCCGAGTTGTTCTATAACCATAGTTTCCTTTCCGAACTAAGTATGCCATTTCCCCGAACCCCCTTCAAACGATCATCGTGAATAGCTCGATCTTCGAGAAGATCGATTCTTCTTGAGTTTTTCCTGTCTTCTCATGGTCATGTTGGATGAAGTTCTCAAAGCAAGACATCGAGATCAAGATGATGCAACGAATCAACATTCCTATGAAGTGCAACCTAGATCGTGGAGATTGTGCAAGCTTTGTGTTCCCTCTGTCTTCTTACCTCCCGACTTGAATCTCGGGACAAGATTCTTGTTTAGTGGGGGTGAGTTGTCACATCCCTAGCTTTATCCTGGCCTTGGACTAGCTTGGTTCCTGCATCATGTTTAATTTCAAATGAAATTTGAATTGAGGGATTTTCAAAGCCTCAGAACTCTTTTTAAAATGATCAAGATAAAATTACTTAAAATAAGTCCAAGAAAACGTTCCTGTTATCCTCTGGAAATATTGGCAAGAGGTAAAATCCAAACCAATATTCTTGGTATCTCAGAAACATTTATTTTGGGAATTGGATTTATATCTACTATTAAATAAATATAGGTCCAATAATTCTGAAATATTTTGTGGAGCATTGGTTTAATTCTTTTAGCTCCTAAAAATATTTTCGTAAGCGAAAAAAATTGAATTGGTTTCAAAACCAAATTCAAAACAAACTTGCAAAATAGAAAATGTATCAAGATTAGAAAAAAACAGGAAAGGACAAAAACCTTACTGCAGCCCACCGACGGCCCAAGAGGGTCACCCAGCCCACCAGGGGTAGAGGTGTCTTCCACCTTGCGCCAATAGGATGCAGATCGTGTGCCCGACGCGCGCGTGCCCGTAGCTCGCCACCTCCTGCTTGCCGCTTCGCCTGGCTTCTTCGGGAGACACCACGCGGCCCCCTCGGACCCCTCTCACTCTCCCCCGTGCCCATCCCCTCCCCTCGACCCCTCTCTCTCACCCACCCGAACGGGTTCTTCGCCGCCGTTCGCCACTACCGCGGCCACCCCCTCCCCCTAGCCTCTCCTACATGCCCAGAAGCTCCGCCACCATCGCCTACGCCTCTCTGTCGACTCACGCTACGCCAAACGCCTCGAAGCACCGGCCCTGACCTCTTCTTCCTCCTCGGGTCGCCGAGATCGTCAGCGTCGCCCTGCTCTCTCTGGACCTTCCCCGCGCCCACTGACCTTCCCATCGTGCTCGCGGTGAGCTTATCTTCCTCCTCCCTCAAACCCCGTTGTTTCGCCTCCTCTAGGTCAGAAGTTGCGCGGACGCTGGCTTCGCCGCACTGCACTCATCGCCACCGCTGCCACAAATGCCGCCACTGGTCCGAAGGCCTGCCCGTGCTCAAGACGCCTCAGAGCCGGGCGCGCCCACCGTTTCCACCTACCGTTTCCCCAGCGCCAACCCGCACTAGCCTCGAACTCCGGCAGCTGGCTCCACTTGGCGAACTCCGGCCACCCGACGCCCTTCCGCTGATTCCCCAGTTGCGCGCAGCATGGGCTACCTCCTGGTGCTCTTTGCGCGTCCAACCACAGCCCATAGCGCCACTCCGGCGAGCCACCGCCGCCCTGGGTCGTCGCCGTCGTGTAACCACCGGCGTGCTGACGTGGCACACTTAATTAGCACTAATGACACCGCTAAGCACCCGTTGAGCCACTGCCACGTGGGCCCCTATATTGTTTAGGTTATTTTTAACCTCTTTTTCGATTAGTTCATAACTGAAAGGGACCCACACGTCAGAGTTGACCGTGCTGATGTGGCCCTTGACCGGCCCCACATGTCTATGACCCTAACTAGCACCGTGTGTGACGACCGGTGGGCCTCGTTGGTCGTTTGACTGGACTGGTCAGTTGACGTGACGTCCTGCCGACGCCAGTCGACACGATAAATCCTTTTCTGGATTTATTCTTATTTGGGAAATTCCAGAAAATAGTAACTCAGTTTATATATGAAAAATGATCAGAAAAATCCAATCTATCCCTCTGTACTAGTTTCATGCATGTTAACACACTTTAACCTTGCTGCCTAAGTGAAATAAGTTAATGCACCTTTATGACTTCATAAAATGGGTGTGCATTTGAATCCTTGGTTCAAATGGACTCATCTCAATCTAATCTACCTTGCATTAGCCCAAAACACATTCATAATGCCATGTCATAGCATGCATCATATTGTGCATTGCATTGATCGTGTTTCTTCTCTGTTTGCCGGTGTTGTTCCCCCTCGGAAGATGTTGTCCCGACGTTGTGATCGTTGACACTGATGAAGACTCAATGCTATCTTCAGAAGTGCCAGGCAAGCAAAAACCCCTCGTTCATTCCGATACAATCCTACTCTCTCTCTCCCGCTCTCTTTTATTGCATTAGGACAACAACGATTCATCTGTACTTGCTGCGGTAGCTAAACCCCTTTATCCTCTGCATGACCTATCATTTCCACAGTAAATAGATGAAACCCACTAGCATGAGTAGGAGTTGTTTGAGCCCTATTGTGCCTACTCATTCATGATTGTTTGTCATGCCTGCTACTGCTTAGAGTTGAGTCAGGTCTGATTCATCGGGGATGAATCAGAGGGGTGTGAACATATCCTACTGTGTGTGAGCTAAGTGTGTGAACACGATTTGGTAAAGGTATCGGTGAGAGGCCATGTAGGAGTACATGGTGGGTTGTCTCATTGAAGCCGTCCTCAGGAACTGAGTTCTGTGTCTGTGATCCATGACCAGTTACTACCACGCATTGGAATGCTTAAGTGCCCCTCTCGACTTCTTAACCACCCTTGTCCTCTGTCCGTGAGTTGCAAGCAGGTTCGGTGTTTGTAGTATGCCGGAGGCCGTGGGCGTACGACCCGAGGGGTGGGCTGTGTTGCGGTAGGCACGTGACGGGTATGCCGGGCGCCTGCTTGGTGTTGCGGAACCTCAGACACATTGTTCGGGGCCGTATGTGGAAACCTCGGCCGGACTCCCTGCGGATGGAACCTGAATAGGCGATAACCTGGACTAGAGACTTGAGTGTTTAGGTAGGTCGTGGCCGACACCCTCGCTGGGCTTTTGCTTGAAGGTTGCCGAGTACATGTCGTGTAAACGGCGATAAGTGGTGAGAGCGTGTGTGAAGAAGTACACCCCTGCAGGGTTAACATCATCTATTCGAATAGCCGTGTCCACGATAAAGGACTTCTGGGTTGCCTGTACAGTTCATAGACAAGTGAAAGTGGATACTCTAAAATGCGCAAGATAAGCGTGAGTGCTATGGATGGCGCTCTCGTAGGGAGACGGGAGCAGATCCGTAGTGGTGTATTGATATGGTGAATATGTGGACTCGTGTGTGCCACCTCAAAAAGAGTTACTTGCAGTCGTAATTCAGGATAGCCACAGAGTCAAAGCTGGCTTGCTGCAGTTGAACCCCACCTTCCCCTTTTGTTGACAATGATGCATATGTAGTTAGTTCTGATGTAAGTTTTGCTGGGTACATTTGTACTCACGTTTTCCTATTTTATGTTTTGCGTAGAGATGTCGGTCTCGCTAGTAGTTCCGTGTGGACTTTGACGTTTAGCTTGATACCTCGGCTACGATCTTGTTCCCTCGGCAGATCTGGTAGATAGTCGTGCTTCTCACCTTTTTCATTTGTAGATTTATTTACTCGGACATGTTAAGCTTCCGCATGTGCTTTGACTTGTATGCTCAATGTTGGGTCATGAGACCCATGTTTGTAATATCTCGCTCCTTGGAGCCTAATGAATAAATACTTGAGTCGTGAGAGTTATGTTGTGATGCCATGTTGTATTTACACATATCGAGCATATTGTGTGTATGTTTGTAATGCTTGGTATGTGTGGGATCCGATAATCTAGTTGTTTATCCTTGGCAGCCTCTCTTATGGGGAAATGTAGTCTAGTGCTTCCTTGAGCCATAGTAGTCTCACATAAACCGGTTCACCGGAGTCCGCTAGACCAAAGACTACCGCTCGGGACGCTTGACTCTTCGTCGGCATGTGTTTCACTTTGTTCACGTGGTTCCTCTTACGGGAAATGTCACGCGGTGACATCCGGAGTCCTGCCTAGCCTGCTACAGCCCGGGTTCCCGGAGTCCTGTTAGCCCAGTGCTACAACCCGGATTCACATGGGTTAGTGCCGCTTTGGGTTCACGACTAGCCATGTCGGCCCGGGTTCTCTGTCATATGGATGCTAGCGACACTATCATATACGTGAGCCAGAAGGCGCAAACGGTCCCGGGCCATGGTAAGGCGACACCCGTGGGAATACCGTGCGTGAGGCCGCAAAGTCATATGAGGTGTTACCGGCTAGATCGATGTGACTTGGAATCGGGGTCGTGACAGCTTAAGTTGTCACAGCCCTATAATTTGGTTGCAGATAGTGGCATTACATCCATGCATCATGTCTAAAGTTTTGTGAAATTGAAATGGGGATTGTTCCAAACCCTAGCACCAAAATTTAATCAACTAGGTTCAACTGGAAATTGCATTCAATGAACCTAAAATGCCTTCATCAATGTTTGATATTTTTGGCAAGGCTTTGAGTCCAAACCAAAAATGGTGAACATTTTTTTGGAATATTTTGGGCACTGAATTTAAATCATTATTGTATTTGAATTTGGAATTATATTCATAATATATGGAATATGTTTCACATAACTTTGAAATATTTTATGTGCTATTGGAAAAGTCCATCCAACAACATAAAAATATTCAAAGGGTTTTTGTCGCTGTTTTGAAATTGTTCTGAATTTTAAACAGTGGCAGAATGTTAATTAAAAGAAAACAAAACAGAAAGTTAAAAAAAGGGCAGAAACCTTACCTGGCCTCCCTGTAGCCTGGCCCAGCTTCTCTCAGCCCAGCCCACCAGCCCAACTGCTAGGAGCTTCTTCAAGCTCCTGCCAGTAGGAGCTGCTGCGTGCAAGATCACAGCCGACCGCGCCACGTGTCCCCGCCACCTCCTCGCTTGCCTCCCTCGACCTAATCTGCGCTGAGACGCCTGAGCCCCTGGTCCTTCCCTCTCGCAGCTCACTCTCCTTTCCCTGCATTCTCTCTCAGAGCACGCCCGAAGCTGCTCGTCGCCGCCGCCGTAGCCACGACCACCGCCACCCCACGCCGCCAGCCGCTTAGAAGCTCCTCTATTTCGTCCTCGTCCCTCCTTGCTGAGCCACGCGACGAGGAGAGCCTCGAAGCGACGCCCGCAACATCATCTCCAACCACGGCCGGCCGAGATCGCCGCTACCGTCTCGTCGCCCCCAGGCCTTCCCCGAGCACACTGACCTTCCCTACGTCTCCGCTTTGAGCTCACGGACCGAACACTCCTCTCCTCCGCCTTGATTGCTCGCCGTAGTCATCGATTCATCGGATACAGAAACCCGCCGCCGCCCGAGCTCATCGCCGGTGATGCTCCAGTGGCCTTTCAATCTCAATGACCTATCCAACACACTCGCACACGCACGTAGTTGCTGCCCCGCTGCTCGCTTTGCTCGCCCGCTTGCTCTAGCCGCAGCTGCCTTACACACCGAACTACGGCCGCCGCCCAACTCGCCGTCCCTGCCGTTGCACGCCACCCCAGCACCGCCCGAGGCCAGCAATGGACGAGCCTCGTTGTGCCGCTTCCAACGCGCCCGGTCGCGCGACCTCTTGTCGCTGGAGTTGGCCAGACGGGCAACACCGCCGTGTCCCGATTAGCACCGGCGGCTAACCGCCGGTTTGGATGACGTGGACACGTCATTAGCGGCTAATGAGGCCACTAACTAACCCACATGCTCACTGACACATGGGCCCACGTCCTAATTAACCCCTGTTTTGTTTCTGTTTAGATTAGTTTAAAAATCCGGCGGGACCCACACGCCAGAGTTGACCGCGCTGACGTGGCTGTTGACTAGGCCCACCTGTCTGGACACTAGCCAGATCTGTGCCACTGACGTGTGGACCCCAAACATCAGGTTTGACCTGGACCAGTCAGCTGACCTGCTGATGTCAGTCTGATGTCATGCTGACGTGATAAGCATTTTCTCGAATATTTCTAATTCAAAATGATTTGGAAATTTCAGAAAATGTTGCAAAACTTTGAAAATCATAGAAACTCAACCGTAACACCAAATAAGATAAATGATATATGGAAAATGATCACAAAAATTCAATCTATCCATCTGTAGCATTTTCATGCATGTTTGAGCAAGTTAACCTCACTGTTTAGGATGAAACATGATTAGGACAAATTTGAAAATAGATTTGGAGGTGGAATTTGATCTAGCTTTGAATTCCACTTCAATCAAAATGTCTTCCTATTGCATTAGACAAATCACAGCATATTGCCATGTCATGATCATGCATCATATTATTGCATTGCATTGATTGTTTTCTTCCTTGTTTGCCGGTGTTTGTCCCCTCTCGATAGACGTGGTTCCGACGATGTGATCGATGACACCGATGAAGAACTATACTATCTTCAGAAGTGCCAGGCAAGCAAAACTCCCTTGTTCATTCTGATACAATCCCACTCTCTCGCTCTTGCTCTCTTTTAGTGCATTAGGACAACAACGATTCAACGGTTACATGCTGCGGTAGTTGAACCTCTTTCCTCTGCATGACCTGTCATTGTCACAGTAAATAGATGAAACCCACTAGCATGAGTAGGAGTTGTTTGAGCCCTGATGTGCCTACTCATTCATGCTTGTTTGTCATGCCTGCTACTGCTTAGAGTTGAGTCAGGTCTGATTCATCGGGGATGAATTGGAGGTGTGTGAACATGTCCTACTGTGTGTGAGCTAAGTGTGTGAACACGATTTGGTAAAGGTAGCGGTGAGAGGCCATGTAGGAGTACATGGTGGGTTGTCTCATTGAAACCGTCCTCAGGAACTGAGTTCTATGTTTGTGATCCATGAACAGTTACTACCACGCATTGGAATGCTTAAGTGCCCCTCTCGACTTATTAATCAACCTGATCTCTGTCCAGGAGTTGCAACTAGTTTCTGGTGTTTGTAGGTAGTGTTAGTAGTCTACCAAGTGGCACCCGATACAGGTGGGCTTGGGACAGACTAGGCACTGTGGCACGGTGTACCAAGCGTAGAACCACCCGTCGAGGTGGGCTTGGGAACCCTGCTCACATCGTTTGGGGCCGTGGCGACACCCCAGCCGGATCTCCTTGCGGATGGAACCCGAATAGACGATAAACACGGACGAGAGACTTGTGTGGTTAGTCGGTCGTGGCCGACTCCTCGCCAAAGCTTCCGCTTGAAGGTTGCCGAGATACACGATGTGTACACGGTGGTAAGTGGCGAGGCGTGTGTGAAGAAGTACACCCTGCAGGGTTAACATTATCTATTCGAATAGCCGTGTCCGCAGTAAAGGACTTCGGGTTGCTGTACAGTTCATAGACAAGTGAAATTGGATACTCTAAAATCAAGATAAGCGTGAGTGCTATGGATGGCGTTCTCGTAGGGAGGCAGAGGCGGATCCATAGTGGTGTATTGATATGGTGAATATGTGGACTCGTGTGCCACCTCAAAGAGTTACTTGCGGTCATAGTTTAGGATAGCCCTTGAGTCAAAGCTGGCTTCTTTGCGGTCAAACTCCACCATCCCCTTTGTTATTCTTGATGCATATGTAGCTAGTTCTCGATGTAAGTCTTGCTGGGTACATTTGTACTCACGTTTGCCTATTTTATGTTTTGCGAGAGACGTCGGTCTCGCTAAGTAATTTCGTTTGGACTTTGATGTTTAGCTTGATACCTCATTTCGATTTTGTGCCCTCGGCGAGATCTAGTAGATAGTCGCTTCTCAGCCTTTTCCATTTGTAGATGTCTGTACTCAGACATGTTAAGCTTCCGCATGTGCTTTGACTTGTATGCTCTGAATGTTGGGTCATGAGACCCATGTTTGTAATATCTCGCTCCTCGGAGCCTATTGAATAAATACTTTGAGTTGTAGAGTCTTGTTGTGATGCCATGTTGTATTTTGCACATATTGAGCATATTGTGTGTATGATTGAAATGCTTGGTATATGTGGGATCCGACAACCTAGTTGTTTATCCTCGGTAGCGTCTGTCAGGACCCCGATTCCAAGTCACATCGATCTAGCCGGTAACACCTCATATCACTTTTGACCTCACGCACGGTATTCCCACGGTGTCGCCTTACCATGGCCCGGGACCATTTGCGCCTTTTGGCTCACGTATATGATAGTGTCGCTAGCATCCATATGACAGAGAACCCGGGCCGACATGGCTAGTCGTGAACCCAAAGCAGCACTAACCCATGGGGACACGCATACATGAATCAACTTCGAGCATGTCGGTCAGCAGCGTCTGAATCCGGGCTGTAGCAGCTAACAGACTGGGAACCCGGGCTATAGCAGGCTAGGCGAGGACTCGGATGTCACCAAGTGACATTTCCCGTGAGGGATGTACACGATAACAAAGTGAAACACATGCCGGCCAGTCAAGCGTCCTGAGCAGTAGTGCTGGGCTAGCAGGACTTCGGTGAACCGGGCTGTAGTGGACTACTATGACTCAAGGAAGCACTAGACTACATTTCCCCATAAGAGAGGCTGCCAAGGATAAACAACTAGATTGTCGGATCCCACGCATACCAAGCATTACAAACATACACACAATATGCCTCGATATGTGTAAATACAACATGGCATCACAAAATAACTCTACGACTCAAGTATTTATTCATTAGGATCCGAGGAGCGAGATATTACAACTATGGGTCTCATGACCCAACATTCAGAGCATACAAGTCAAAGCACAAGAGAAAGCTTAACATGTCTGAGTACAGACATCTACAAATGGAAAAGGCTGAGAAGCCTCGACTATCTACTAGATCCTGCCGAGGCACAAGATCGTAGCTGAGGTATCAAGCTAAACGTCGAAGTCCACGCGGAAGTACTAGCGAGACTGACGTCTCTCTGCAAAAACATAAAATAGGCAAACGTGAGTACAAATGTACTCAGCAACACTTACATAAAAACTAACTACATATGCATCATTATCAACAAAGGGGTGGTGGGGTTTAATCGCAGCAAGCCAGCTTTGACTCAAGGCTATCCTGAACTACGATTGCAAGTAACTCTTTTGAGGTGGCGCACACGCAGTCCACATATTCACCATATCAATACACCACTATGGATCTGCTCCGCCTCCCTACGAGAACGCCATCCATAGCACTCACGCTTATCTTGCGCATTTTAGAGTATCCTCTTTCACTTGTCTATGAACTATTATAGGGAACCCGTAAGTCCTTTATCATGACATGGCTTTTCGAATAGATGATGTTAACCCTGCAAGGGTGTACTTCTTCACACACGCTCTCACCATTTATCGCCGTTTACACGACATGTACTCGACAACCTGCAAGCGGAAGCCTAGCGAGGGTGTCGACCACGACCTACCTAAACACTCAAGTCTCTAGTCCAGGTTATCGCCTATTCAGGTTCCATCCGCAGGGAGTCCGGCCGAGGTTTCCACATAAGGCCCCGAACGATGTGTACAGGGTTCTGCGACACTAAAGCAGGCGCCCGGCATACCGGCGGCGTGCCTACCGCAACACAGCCCACCCTCGGGTCAGCATCGCCCACGGCCTCCTCGCATACTACAAACACGAAACTACTTGCAACTCCCGGACAGAGGACAAGGGTGGTTAAGAAGTCGAGAGGGCCACTTAAGCATTCCAATGCGTGGTAGTAATCGTCATGGATCACAAACACGTAACTCGGGCCACGAGGATGGCTTCAATGAGACAACCCACCATGTACTCCTACATGGCCTCTCACTGATACCTTTACCAAATCGTGTTCACACACTTAGCTCACACACAGTAGGATATGTTCACACCCCTCTGATTCATCCCCGATGAATCGACTGACTCAACTCTAAGCAAAGAGAGTGCATGACAAACAAGCATGAATGAGTAGGCACATCAGGGCTCAAACAACTCCTACTCGTGCTAGTGGGTTTCATCTATTTACTGTGGAAATGACAGGTCATGCAGAGGATAAAGGGGTTCAGCTACCGCAGCAAGTACAGATGAATCATTGTTGTCCTAATGCAGTAAAAGAGAGCAGGAGCGAGAGAGTAGGATTTTATCGGAATGAACAAGGGGGTTTTGCTTGGCTGGCACTTCTGAAGATAGCATTGAGTCTTCATCAGTGTCAACGATCACAACGTCGGGACAACATCTACTGAGGGGGAACAACACAGGCAAACAGAGAAGAAACACGATCAATGCAATGCACAATATGATGCATGCTATGACATGGCATTAAGAATGTGTTTTGAGCTAATGCAAGCTAGATCAGATTGAGATGAGTCCATTTGAACCAAAGATTCAAATGCAAACCCATTTTATGAAGTCATAAAGGTGCATTAACTTATTTCACTTAGACAACAAGGTTAAAGTGTTTTAATATGCATGAAACCAGTACAGATGGATAGATTGGATTTTTCTGATCATTTTTCATATATAACTTATTCCATTCTGCGTTACGGTTGAATTTATATGAATTTTGAAGTTAGCACTATTTTCTGGAATTTCCCAAATAAGAATAAATCCAGAAAAGGATTTCTTCGCGTCGACCTAAGCGTCGAGGACGTCAGCGGTCAACCTGACCGGTCCAGTCAAACTCGACCAACAGGGCCCACTGGTCAGCGTCACGGTGCTAGTTAGGGTCACAAACATGTGGGGCCGGTCAAGGGCCACGTCAGCAGGGTCAACTCCGACGTGTGGGTCCCTTTCAGTTATGAACTAATCCAAACAGAGGTTAAAAATAACCTAAACAAGCATAGGGGCCCACGTGGCAGTGGCTCGGGTGCTTAGCGGTGTCATTAGTGCTAATTAAGTGTGCCACGTCGGCCTGCCCGGTTAGACGACGGCGATGACCAGGCGGCGGTGGCTCGCCGGAGTGGCGCTAGGGGCTGCGGTTGGACGCGCGAAGAGCACCAGGAGGTAGCTCACGCCCGCGCGCAACCAGGGGAATCAGCGGAAGGGCGTCGGGTGGCCGGAGTTCGCCGGAGTGGAGCCCGCGGCGGCTGCCGGAGTTCGGCTCTGGTGCGGGTTGGCGCTCGGGGGAACGGTAGGTCGAACAGGTGGGCGCGCCCGGCTCCTGGGAGCGTGCTGAGCACGAGGCAGCACTCGGACGCGAGTAGCAGTAGCTGTGGCCACGGTGGCGATGAGGTACGGCGCCGGCGAGCTTCGGCGTCCGCGCAACTACGGCCTAGAGGAGGCGGCGAGCAACGGGGTTCAAGGGAGGAGGAAGAGAAGCTTACCGCGAGCACGATGGGAAGGTCAGTGGGCGCGGGGAAGGTCCGGAGCGAGCAGGGCGACGGTGGCGATCTCGGTGAACCGAGGAGGAAGAAGAGGTCAGGGACGGTGCTTCGAGGCGTTTGGCGTAGCGTGAGTCGACAGAGAGGCGCAGGCGACGGTGGCGGAGCTTCTGGGCATGTAGGAGAGGCGAGGGGTAGGCGGTGGCCGCGGTGGTGGAGAACGGCAGCGACGAACCCGTTCGGGTGGGTGAGAGAGAGAGGTCCAGGGGAGGGGATGAGCACGGGGGAGAGTGAGAGGGGTCCGAGGAGGCCGCGTGGCGTCTCCCGCAGAAGCCAAAGCGGCGGCAAGCGTGAGGTGGCGAAGCTGGCGCTGCGTGTCGGGCACACGCCTCTGCATCCCATCGGGCGCGAGGTGGAAGACGCCTGCCCTGGTGGGCTGGAGTCGGCCCATCGGGCCGCCAGTGGGCTGCAGGTAAGGTTTTTGTCCTTTCCTGTTTTTTTCTAATACTGTTCTGTTTTCTATTTTGCAGGTTTGTTTTGAATTTAGTTTTGAAACCAAATCAATTTTTTCTGCTTCTGAAAATATTTTTAGGAGCTAAAAGAATTAAACCAATGCTCCACAAAATATTTCAGAATTATTGGACCTATATTTATTTAATAGTAGATATAAATCCAATTCAAATAGCTATTGATTTAATTCAAATGCCCAAAATAAATGTTTACGAGATACCAAGAATATTGGTTTGATTTTACCTCTTGCCAATATTTCCAGAGGATAACAGGAACATTTTCTTGGACTTATTTTAAGCAATTTTATCTTGATCATTTTAAAAAGAGTTCTGAGGCTTTAAAAATTCCTCAATTCAAATTTCATTTGAAATTAAACATGATGCCGGAACCAAGCTAGTCCAAGGCAAGGATAAAGCTAGGGACGTGACACGCCAAGACTCGATCGGGCACCTTCTCCAGGAGACGGCGGCGACCAAGACGGCAGGAAGGAGCGCCTCTCGTCGACGTCATCCCCAAGACCTCCGGGAGGGGCAGTGCTGGGATTGCCAACAATCTCCAGCCCTTCCTCCTGGGCGAGCCTCAAAGACATCAAGAGATTCACCACAGCAAGGACCAGGCTCACTCCCCGGGCACCAGCACCAACGTCTGGCAATGCCAGCCTTAACCAAGAGCCCGGGGGCTGGCCCCAGGCCCTTCCCTTCAGTATAACCATGAAGAAGCAGAAAACAGAGGAGGGGCAGTGCAAGGGTGGATGGCTCCGGCCTCCCTTCACCCCTCCTTTTACAGGAAGGCCAGAGAGGGGAGCTGCTCCCTCAATGGGCAGCCACCATCCTCCTCCACCAATTCAAGAGGGCCGAGCCCTCGCCTTGATGCTCTCCCGCGCCACGCGCCTCCGTTACCTACCCTACGCGATGCATGCCACATACGTGGTTGAGGATAAGGGCGTGGTGGGAAGACTGAATTGGCAGTTTCTACCCTGTGCATTAAAGTCATTCATGGTCCATTCCAAGGGCGGCCCCACCACCATAGGTTTTACACAACGCACGGGGAAATCAGAAATTCACCCAAGCTCAAGATTAATGAAGAAGCAAAGAAGACCTCAAGAGATCATCCTCTTCTGCACCCCCGCCTGTGCACTTATTAGGCCCTACCCCGACGATGGTCGGTAGCGTGTTCGTGGCAAGTTCGGGGGCTTCTGTCGCTCAACAAACATTGGTTCCATTGCCCTGACTGTGCACAAACACGGGGACAAGATTATAGCACCAGGTCATGCCAAGACACAAGAGACCGAGATCATCGAAGAACCAACATGCGGATCAAGAAGACCAAGATCAAGCCAGAAGAGCGAGATGCCACCAGGAGAAAACCCTCCTTTCTTTGGGCGGGCGAGATCAGCGATGGCGGGTGTCGGCGTTTGGGAACGGGGTCCCCAGACTTGCCTTCCTGCGGCCACGGCGTGCATCGCGAGCGGGCCCGTACGACCCATCTTCACCAACAAGCAAGACCCTCGCGAGGGGCCAAGCCTCCTAGGGCAGATGACACAGGACCTTCTCGAGAGCGACCTCACCAGGCTGGCTCGCGAGGGGCGGAGAGATCAAGGCGAGGCAAACCTCGCGAGATTCTCATGACGCAAGCCATGAAGATCGAGACCAGGCGGCGCCAACGCGCATAGTGTCCTTGCTTCCTCTTTGGTGCTAAGGAGGCAAGCGCAGGCGAGGAGTACCGAGCCATCAGGCAAAGGTTTCCATATTGGTGCAACGAGACCAAGACCAGCGGGACGGCAAGACAGAGGTCATCGTGGAGCCCGAGCCGGCGTCACTACCAGAGCCTTTGGCAGCCAAAGACTGCTTTTGTCAGGATAGCTTGTACTAGTTGTCCCCTTTCAAATTGGACGTTGTGGCATCCCTTCCCGCTCAATATTTGGGGAGAGGACCAGGGCCTCTATAAATAGGGCTAGCCACCACAGTAGGAGGCATCGGATCCTCACCCACGAGATCTCATCTTGAGTAATCCTCACCCACACACATTCACCAAGCATAAGAACACCTCACCTCAGGAGGCTGTTCTTCCCCTTTTACTATTCATTCTCAGCCCAAGAGGCAGTCCACCACACCACACTCGAGTAGGTTATTATACCACAACGGTGGCCCGAACCAGTATAAATCTTGTGTCTCTTGTGTTGCGAGTTTGTCGAGCTAAGCTTAGAGATCCCGGTGAGGTTAAGGGCCTGATTTGGTAGGGGGAGATCTTCGTGCGCACCCCAGTGTTCAAAACTTGAGGGTTTTGCCGGAACCCGAGATCCGACACGGGGCCACCCCCGAAAGAAGGCATCCAAGACATCCCGGCAGGGCCTCACAGGACTCACAGAGGCAACACCACCTCACCCGACCACTCCGCCATGACCCACATCGTCTATCAGTGTGGTGTCAAGCCGCAAAGTGACTGAGTGGCTGCCATTTGCCACATGGCGGCCACTTTCTACCAGAAATTCCTACAGATGACACTCGTCCTGCGACGTGTCAAGTGAGCAGGCATGGAGCTGGCGAGACAGCCCGGAAAGGCTTGCCGGGAAACCAGTGACGTGACGTTAAGCGGTGCATTTAATGCACCCTGTCAGCCTGTAGAGTTAGGTACGATAGCACTATTTGAATCTTATCAGTGCATAATGACTACTTTGCCATTATGATAACCCGTTTGATCTATAAAAGGAGGCCCATGGCAATCGTATAAAGGGTTGGAAAGTTAGACAATGCACACACCCATACGCGCGTAGCCACTATCGCCCCGAGGCAACCCCTGCCCGGTAGTTTAATACGCCTCACCAACAGTTTTTCCACCATCAATCCACCAAACCAGGAGTAGTGTTTTACGCCTCATGATGGCCCGAACCTGGGTAAAATTTCATGTGTGACCTCGACTGTGCTGCCCCACGCTCGTCTGCTCTTTATGCAACGCGACGTCCCCCCTACCGAACCAGCAAGGGGCCCTCCGATCCAATAGGTGGCCACAGTTTCCTAAGACACCTTCTGAAGATAAGAATGGTGTTTCTATCTCTGATGCTAAAACTCAATCTAGTAATGAACATTCACCTAGTGATAATGAAAATGAAAATGATGATGTTCATGAAGATACTCAACGAGAAAATGATCAAGAACCACATAATGATGTTGAAATAGAACTTGTTTTTGATGTTGAAACCCGCAACCTAAATATAAATGTTATGGTAAAAGAGACTTTATTGCTAGAAAACATGGCAAAGAAGGAGAGCAATGGGTTCAGAAACCCATGCCCTTTCATTACGCCTCATGTAACCAGGGTACCCAGAGTTGCTCGCTGCAGTCCACGGCGTGACTCCATCAACGGCCCAGTACGGCTCATCTTCAGCACCAGCAAAGATAAGAGCCTCGCAGGACGGACGATTGCAAGACCTTCGGAGGGAGCGGCCTCCCCAGGCTGGCTCCCGAGGAGCGGAGATTCCTATGCAAGTTCCCACCTCATGAGGTTGAGGTGACGCAAGCGATCACAACCAAGTCTAGGCGGGCGCCAGCGGGTGCAGAGCAGCAGGTTTCCTCTTTGGTGCTAAGGAGGCGCGCGCAGGCATGGGGTCCCAAGGAATCAACCAAAGTTTTCCATACCCGTGCAACAAGACCAAGACCGCAAGGACGGTAGGACGGATGTCATCGCCGAGCCTACCGCGGCGTCACAACCGGAAGCTTTGCAGGTGAAGACCACCTTTCGTCAGGATAGTATGTACTTCTTGTCCCCTTCAAAATTGGCCACTGTGGGATCCCTTCCCGCCTACGTACGGAGGAAGAGGACCAAGGCCACTATAAATATAGCTTAGCCACCACCGTAGATCGGACATGGGATCCTCACTAGCTCACACCCACACAAGAACAGCCTCCCGAGGTTGTTCTTCCTCTGCACTAGTTCATCCTCCACCTCATGATGCAAATCCACCCAAAAGCAGGAGTAGGGTCTTACACCGCAAGGTGGCCCGAACCTGGGTAAACTGTTGTGCACCTTTCCTTTCTTGTTCATCAAGCTAGGCCATGGGGGCGGTGAACTGGTTGGCTGGAGAGGTTGAGTTCTTCGCACTCGCCCCAGAGTTCGAACCTTTCTTGGGTCTGTGGAGCCCTGAATTTGACACTTCCCACCTAAACCATCTAGGAAAAAGGATGATGAAGAATTTGAACACTTTTGCTGAAATGCTTAGGCCAAATTGCTTATGCATCTCGTTTGACTGATATTTTAAAGATGACACCTTATGCTAAATATATGAAAGATATTGTTACTAATAAAAGAAAAATACCTGAAGCTGAAATCTCCACCATGCTTGCTAATTATTCTTTTAAGGCCGGAGTACCTAAGAACCTAGGAGATGCAAGAATACCAACTATACCATGCTCCACTAAAAGAAACTATGTCAAAACTACTTTATGTGATTTCGGTGCGGTGTTAGTGTTATGCCTTTCTCTTTATATAAAAGACTTGATTTGAATAAACTCACACCTGCTGAAATATCATTGCAAATGGCTGACAAATCAACTAACATACCTATTGGTATTTGTGAGGATGTGCTCGTTGTTGTTGGAAATGTTACTATGTTAACAAACTTTGTTATACTTGAGATGCCCGAGGACATCAACATGTCGATTATCCTGGTAGACCCTTTTTGAATACTGCAGGGGATGTCATTGATTGCAATAAAAGCAAAGCCAGTTTTCATATCAATGTTAAAGATCATATGATGCATTTTCCAAGGAAATAATTTCAAGTTGATGGTATTAATGTTATTGAGTAGTCTCCGACAATTACTATTGGAAGTTTTCAACTCCCTTTTCCTAATGCCAAAAAGATATATGAAATACTTATTGTTGGCAATATGCATATCCCTGTTGAGGAAACTTAGTGTTTTACGAAGATTATTCGGGTTCATGCTAATCGACAGTGGTTGTTAATAAGACTTGATGAACCTTATTAATGGATTATTTTCGAGAGGCAAGTGGTCGATTAATTTAGTAGGCACAATTCTCTGTACCTACTTTTGTTTTCTGTTATTTCTAGTTGAATAAAATAAAATGCCATGTTTTTTTTCTGTTTTTTGAACATTCCATGCAATAAAAAATGTGCCCAAAAATAAAAGTGCTCGGAATGACCTGCAATTTTGGCACGATTTTTTTCTGAATATTTAAGAATTTATGATACAAAAAGCATCACAGGGGGGTGCCCCCTGATGCCCACTAGGCACCAAGGCGCGCCAGCTACCCCAGGAGCGCCCTGGTGCGTAGTGGGCCCCACAAGGCCCCCTCACTTATCCCTTTAGCTCACTTCGCCACCTACCTACAGAAAAAATCACTCTAGCTCTCTCTCTCATGTTCTTGCTCACAAATCCGCGGATTTTGACCTCTTTTCTTGATGCTCCAGTTCCTAAAGTGTTTTAGGGGATTGCTACCTTGTATGTGACTCCTCTATTGCTCCCATTAGTTTTTGTTCTAGTGGTTTATATTTTGAGTAATTACATACTCTTGGTGCTGCTGTCAATGAGCTTGGATGTTGAATTCTTTGAGTTCCAAGTAGCTTGAAAATGCTTGATATAGCCTCTAGACATCCATATTAGTAGTTGATATCAATCTTCTGAAGATTTGTTGACCAAATTTCGTGGCTCAAAAATTTCAGAAATTTGCTCTTAGGCAGATGGACCTTTTTAGAAGGAGTTCATCAAGAAAGAATGCCAAGTGAGTCACGGTGAATCTTCAGTTGGTGGCATCAACACTCCAGCGTTGGACGGAGGTCCGCCGTGAGAATGATCGCACATTGCCTTCATGAAGAAGCCGAAGTTCGACACGTCTCCATCGTATATACTTTTCCTAACGACGTTGCTCTTGTTTTGGACTCTAAGTTGCATGATTTGAATGAAACTAACCCGGACTGACGTTGTTTTCACCAGAACTACCATGGTGTTGTTTTTTGAGCAGAAATAAAAGTTCTTTAATTGGACTAAACTTTTTGGAGAATTATTTTGGAATAAATAAGAAATATTGTAACCAAGACCCATTTGGAGGGGGCAGCTGCCCACTAGGCACCGGGTCACGCCACCCCTCTCCGCCACTGGTGGGTAGTGGGGCCTATAAGGCTCCGCTAACCATAATTCCAACGCTATAAAATCCTATTTTTCCATAAAAAATAGGAGAGGCAGTTTCATCGCATTTTATGATACGGAGCCGCCGCCCCCTCCTGTTGTTCATTCGGTGCCCAGATCTGGAGTCTGTTCAGGGCTCCGGAGAGAGGTCTTTCGTCTTCATCATCATCAACCAACCTCCATCGCCAATTCCATGTTGCTCACTACCAGTAGTGAGTAATTCCTTCGTAGGCTCCCTGGTCGGTGAGGGGTTAGATGAGATTCATCATGTAATCGAGTTAGTTTTGTTAGGGCTTGATCCCTAGTATCCACTATGTTCTGAGATTGATGTTGCTATGACTTTGCTATGCTTAATGCTTGTCACTAGGGCCTAAGTGTCGTGACTTTGCTATGTTCTGAGATTCATGTTGCTATAACTTTGTTGTGCTTAATGCTTGTCACTAGGGCCTAAGTACCGTTTATGTTTCCACCATTATATCTATGTTCTTGATCTGATCTTGCAAGTTATACACACCTATTATGTGTTATGATCCGTAAACCCCAAGGTGACAATAATTGGGATACTTTTCGGTGATGACCGTAGTTTGAGGAGCTCATATATTCACTATGTGTTAATGCTTTGTTCCTCTTCTCTATTAAAAGGAGGCCTTAATATCCCTTAGTTTCCTTATGGACCCCGCTGCCACGGGAGGATAGGACAAAAGATGTCATGCAAGTTCTTTTTCATAATCACGTATGACTATTTATGGAATACGTGTCTACATTATATTTATTTAACCGGAGCTAATTCTGTTTAGACTATGTTATGACTGTTATATGATGAATATCATCCAACTAAATCACCGATCCAATGCCTATGAGCTTTTCATATATTGATCATGCTAAGTTACTATTGTTACAACTACTACAAAATTATTGCTACTGCTGTTACTGGTACTATTGCTCCGACTACTATTTCTATCGGTATCAAACTATCATACTACTGTGCTACTGATCATTTTGCTGCATATATTTAGTCTCTAGGTGTGTTTGAATTGACAACTCAAGTGCTAATACTTGCAAATATTCTTTGGCTCCACTTGTGTCGAATCTATAAATTTGGGTTGAATACTCTACCCTTGAAAACTGTTGCGATCCCCTAAACTTGTGGGTTATCAGATGCCACCAAGAATTCGAGCAATTCATTGCAAGCGCCAGACTTACCAACTTCCTCGTAGATGATTTTGACCAACACCACACCCTCACGAACTACTTTGTGCAAAAAAATTATTTCCTGAATAGGCTTAAACTCCTGCGGTGCGATTTAGTTTATACTCTGAAACCCATCAAATACCGCTTACTGAATTTTGTGAGATATTTTAATTCCTTCTGATGAGGAATGAAGAGAGCCTAGACCGGCGGTGTTTGAGGATTTCCTCCTCACTTTGACAGTGGGTGAGGAAAGGGGCGTGTCGAAAGCCACAGCCACTAGTGTGCAATTTCCTTCTATCCATTACTTTCCCTTATTTATCACGAAGTGTTTGACTGCTAGAGAGAAGGAAAATATACTTAGTGCCCCTGAGCTAGCCATTTTATGCCGTGCACTTCACAATGATCACACCTTTATCCTAGGGGCTATTATTGCTCGTCATTCTGCATTATTAATGTAACTAAGGGTAAAATCCTTGGTGGTATTTATGACACTCGCTTAGCAAGACGTTTTAATGTTCAGATACGGCACCATGACTATGCTTTGCCTAGGGCTTATCTAGATCACCAGGCGAAGGAGGCTCACCACTTTAGTGATGCTGCCGATTCTTTTAACTATATTCGTTACAACTTGGTATTCAATGATAAAACGCGTGATATTATCCTATTGCCTGTACCTACTTTGTTTGATTCTCATGACATGAATGGATACATCATCCTACCAGCAGACATTGTCACCTACCGGAACAACCTGGCAATAGCAGAGGAGGAGCCCCTTGGAGTGGGACGCTCAGGTGCTGCCGCCTCACCACTTTTCCATGGGACCGGATAGCTACTACGGATGGTGATTACCAAGCTAGGCCAAAAGCGTAAGCTTGGGGGAGTACGTATTTCCACCGAGATTACATTCATGTTCACACACTTCATTTCAGTTGTTGGTGTACACACTTTTCCATTGTATTATCAATGATAGATTCATTTTCTCGCTTTATTCTTGTGTGTTTGAAAAACTTTGAGAAAATCCAAAAATATGTCTTTTTTCGGCTTTTCTTTCTAGTTTAAATTTGTTCTAGTATTCAAAGAAAACCCAAAAAGATTTCCCATTTCTTCTTTTGCTTGTTGGGAGATTTCCCATGTAAATAGTTTTTCTCGTTTTATTTTTCTTTCTTTAAATTTGCTTCTTTCCAGAAAAACTAAAAACTCCAGAAATATTTCAGTGTGTTTCTTTGAAAGTCTTTTCTTTTTGTTGAGTTGTACCAAGGAGAAGACCAGAATGAAAATGTTGAGTGGATCTCATATGCATTATTGTTGATCTAACAAAGGGCCAAATTATTTTGTCTTCTCCTTTAAATAAAATGTTTGCAGATTCCATCTTAGTCCAAGGCACTCTTGCACCATCAAGTTATCTTCATATCATTCGGTCGTGCAAGTTAAATGCAATAATGACGATATATGGTGAAGTGACTCAAGAAAGGAAAGGCGGGCATGAAATCAACTTGTTTTTGTTTTTGTAAATATTTTTAACTCAAGATCCATGATTCAAAGATATTATGATTAAACATGTTTGTGATGACAATTAGAGATTATAGTTGTTCATGCCATGCTTAAGTAGCTAGGAGTTGATAATGATTTATCTTGGGTGTCAACATGCATTAAAATTATTGTGATGTAGTATGATGCTATGGTATCCTCCTCTGAATGTTTCGAGTGGCTTTACTTGGCACATGTTATCACATGTAGTAGAATCAAAACGAACATAGCCTCCACGACATTTATGTTGATGGTGTTTATATCCTACTCATGCTAGTACTCAATGTTAATTATACATAATGCATGATCATGACCTTTTTCACTCTCTAGTTGGTGGCTTCTCAACCTTATTTCTAGCCTTCACATGTAATAAGCGGGAATACTGATTATACATTAAAATCCTTAAACCAAAGTTATTCCAGATGAGTCCACTATATCTACCTATATGCGGTATTACCCTACCGTTCCAAGTAAATTTGCATGTGCCACTTCTAAATAATCAAATGAACATCTGGTTTGTGTGCCCGTACTGCTCATGGAGAGACAAGGGGTGGTCAGTATCTTCCATGCAAAGCGGGTTATTCTCATGATGACTGTTTATTCACTCATCCATGCACGAGAGGGGCTGGTAATCGGGCTCGATCCCATGATGAAAAAATTCAAATAATTAAACAAAACTCCCCAGACCGTTGTTGGTATGGAGGGCACCCGATGATTCGCTACCCATGGCTTGTGTTTGTCGGTGGAGGAGGAAACTTTACTTTTACCGCTTGGGAACTGCCACTAATTTGTTTAGCATGGAAGATATTGAAAACTCTTGGTCGTAATGTTGATAGGAAAGGTATACCTCCCAAAATTATATTTATCTCTGATTTAAGCTTTGAGCATTGGCACCTCTGCAAATCACCGCTTCCCTCTATGAAGGGCCTACCTATTTACCTTTATGTTATTTTACTTTTAATATTGAGTCATCACTTTCTCAAATAAGCGCCAGTCCTGAGAGCATTATTGTCAGCCTCATGCATTGTGTGTAGTTAATATTTAGTGCATCATTGGTAACCCACAAGTATAGGGGATCGCAACAATTTTTGAGGGTAGAGTATTCAACCCAAATTTACATTCGACACAAGGGGAGCTAGAGAATATTTGCAAGTATTAGCACCTGAGTTATCAATTCAAGCACGCCTGGAGATTAATTATCTGCTGCAAATTGATTAGTAGCAAAGTAATGCGATGGTTTTGATAGTAGTAGCAACAACAATAGTAACACTAACAGTGATAGCAATGATTTTGCAGCAAGTGTAATGGTAACAATAGCAGTAGTAACCTAGCAAGAACAATAGAAAATAAATTCTTAGGCATTGGATCGGTGGATTCGTTGGATGATATTTATCCTATAACACTCGACCTAGGGTGCTACAAAACTAGCTCCAGTTCATAAATATAATCTAGGCCCGTATTCAGTAAATAGTCATAACGTTCTTATGGAAAGAACTTGCATGACATCTTTTGTCCTACCCTCCCGTGGCAGCGTGGTCCATATAGAAACTAAGGGATATTAAGGCTTCCTTTTAACAGAGAACCAGAACAAAGCATTAGCACATAGTGAATACATGAACTCCTCAAACTATGGTCACCACCGAAAAGTATCCCGACTACTTTCACTCCAGGGTTTATGGATCATAACACGTAATAGGTGAATATAACTTGCAAGATCGTATCTAGAGCATAGATATAATGGTGGTAACATAAACAGATCAGATCTGAAATCATGGCACCCGGGCCCAAAGTGACAAGCATTAAGCATGGCAAAGTCATATCAACATCAATCTCAAAACATAGTGGATACTAGGGATCAAGCCCTAACAAAACTAACTCGATTACATGATGAATCTCGTCCAACTCTTCACCGACCAGCGAGCCTACGAAGGAATTACTCACTCCCAGTGGGGAGCTTCATGGAATTGGCGATGATCGAGGGTTGGTGATGATGAAGATCGAAGGTCCCCCTCCGTAGCCCAAAATAAACTCTAGACCTGGCCTCTCGATGAAGAACAGGAGGTGGCGGTGGCTCCGTATCGCGAAATGAGATAATTCTTCCTCCCTCTTTTTTTCTGGAAAAATAGGTATTTATGGAGTTGGACTTAGGGTCCGCGGGGCCACTAGGTGGGCAGAACCCACCTAGGCGCGCCTTGGGGGGGGTGCCCTAGTGGGGTGTGCTCACCCAAGGGTCCCCCTCCGATGGTTCTTGGCTCCATTATTTTTTATTGTATAAAAATTCTCCAAAAAGTTTTGGTCCAATCCAAGAACTTCTATTTACGCACAAAACAACACCATGGTAGTTCTGCTAAAAACAACATTAGTCCGGGTTAGTCTCATTCAAATCATGCAAATTAGAGTCCAAAACAAGAGGAAAAGCGTTAGGAAAAGTAGATCCGATGAAGACGTATCAACTCCCCCAAGCCTAAACCTTTCCTTATCCTCAAGCAATTCAGTTGGTAAACTTAAAGTGAAGAAGAAAACTTTTATGAACTCTTTTGCTCTTGTTTATATAAATTAGCTTAAGTAGGACCCATGTTTTCAACAAAGATTATAACTAACCATGTCAATAATAACTCTTAAAAATTATATTAACTCATATCAATGACATAATCAACTAGCGAGCAATAATAAAATATCTCAAATGACAACACCTTGTCAAAACAATCATGATATAATATGACAATAGTGGTATCTCGCTATCCCTTTGTGACACCGCAAAACATAAATGCAGAGCACCTCCAAAGTTCAAGAAGCGACTATTCATTGTAATTCATGGTAGAAAAGATCCGATCATGATGTATCCAACATTAACTATACACAATGCATGAGGATGAAAACAGTGCTCTCAGAATTTGGCACTTATTTGAGAAGGTGATGACTCAATAGATAGTCCCTTCATAGAGGGAAGCAGGGATTTGCAGCGGTACCAGAGCTCTGTTTTTAGAACAGAGGTAAATGACAATGAGAGAAATGCACCCTTCCTGTTTACTTCACGACCATTAGTTATTGATTTCTTCCGTGCTAAACACATTACTGGCAGTTACCAAGCAATAAAAATAAAGGTTTACTCCCCCTCCACTATAACCACACTCCACGGCTAGCCGAATCCTCGGGTACCGTCCACTACCAACATCAGTCCTGGGGGAGTTTTGTTTAATTATTTGCAATTTGATTTCAGGACTGGAATCCCTATTGCCGCTCCTCTCATGCAAGGACAAGTGTATAATTACTCATCTTGAGAATAATCGCTTAGCATGGAAGATACCGACTACGTCCTGTCGCTCTACGAACAATCCAGGCACACCAAAAAAATGGATATTTATTTGAAGTTTTGAGAGGTGGCACCTGCAAATTTACTTAGAATGGTAGGGTAATATCGCATATACGTAGGTATGGTGGACTCATCTGGAATAAGTTGGGGTTTTAGGATTTTGATACACAAGCAATATTTCGCTTAAATGCAGTGAAGGCTAGCAAATAGGTTGGGAAGCGGCCACCGGAGATCGAAAACGGTCATGAACATGCATTTATGCATAATGAAAATTGGATACTAGCATGAGTAGGATAGAACACCATGAACATTAATATCATAGAGGCTATGTTGGTTTTGATTCAACTACATGTATGAAAATGTGCCAAGTCAAGCCACTCGAAACATTCGGAGGAGGATACTATATCATCATACTACATCACAATCATTTTAACACAATGTTGACATCCAAGATAAATCATTATCCACACCTAGCTACTTGACATGGCATGAGAAGCTATAATCTGTAATTGACATTGCAAACATGTTTGATCATAATATGCTGAATCATGGATAATAGGTTACACCACTAGAATCGTAAGATTTTCCGGCAGCCACTTCTTTGTCGCTCTGCTAGTAGATGCCAAAGGATGGCTTTGCCGCCACTTCAAAAAACAGACGACAAAGAGCTGGCTGTTGGCAAAGAAAATATTTGCCATCAGCCACCTCTTTGCCGTAAACTGAACGGGCCTTCTCTTTAACGTCACGCTGGCAGACGGTAAAGAGCAAAACAGCAGACGGCAAAGGCGTGGCAGATGGCAAACGTTTAATTTTACTAACGGCCGTGCCCACCCTGTCCCCCCTCTCTCTATTTCTCTCCCTCTTCCTCCCCACGACCATCGCCGCCTGCGCCTCCACCGCCTCGGCTGCTCGGCATCACAAGACTCGCCCGCCCGCGCCCCCACCGCCTGCCTCGCCTGCCTTCCTCCGTCTCCGCCTCGACGCCAAGACCTCGCCTCACGCCCACCGCCTGCCATGGCCCCTCGGCCCCATCGACGCCGTCGCCATCACGCTCGGGCCCGCCAAGCCCTCGGCCGACGCCATCTCCGGTGAGGCAATTTTTCTTGTTTTTGCTATTTAATTGTTAGATAAGATATGTTAATTGTAGGTTTATGCTAGATTAGATTAGATTAGTTCTAGGTTTTAGTTAAATAGTCCTAATTAAAGGAAGTAAAAAATGAGGAAAAAAGAAGAAGAAAAGTAGAACAAGTAGAAGGGGGAAGAAGAAGAAGAAGTAGTAGTAGTAGAAGAGGAGGAGGAGGAGGAGAAGAATAAGAAGAAAAAGAGGAGAAGTTGAGAAGAAAAGAGGAAAAAGGAAAACAAGGAAGAAGAAAAAGAAGAAGAAGAAGACAAAGAAGAGGAGTAGAAGCAAAGAAGAAGAATAAAAATAAGAAGAAGAAGAAGAAGAAGAAGAAGAAGAAGAAGAAGAAGAAGAAGAAGAAGAAGAAGAAGAAGAAGAAGAAGAAGAAGAAGAAGAGGAAGAAGAAGAAGAAGAAGAAGAAGAAGAAGAAGAAGAAGAAGAAGAAGAAGAAGAAGAAGAAGAAGAAGAAGAAGAAGAAGAAGAAGAAGAAGAAGAAGAAGAAGAAGAAGAAGAAGAAGAAGAAGAAGAAGAAGAAGAAGAAGAAGAAGAAGAAGAAGAAGAAAAAAAAGAAGAAGAAGAAGAAGAAGAAGAAGAAGAAGAAGAAGAAGAAGAAGAAGAGGAGGAGGAGGAGGAGGAGGAGGAAGAAAATGACACCCCAACACCGACACGGCACCCCGACCCCGACAAGGCACCCCGACACCCCAACACCCCCAAACCCAGACACCACAGCCCCGACACCCGAATTTACACGACACCTCAACACCCAGACACGGCACCTTAACCCCCGACACCTCTTGGCCTCCTGTTGACCGAAAAGGTGTACTTGACCTTCCAAAGGCCCTACGGGTCATATATTTGTGAATTACGAGTTAGGTAATATTTTGTCCATTTTGTTATAAAAAACATCATATTTGTGTTGATCAGATGGATTTAAATGTGCAGTTGTTTTATCGTTGCGAGGGTCTGGTGTTCGACGACCTCCCCATGCGTTCGACGAGCTCCGCCCCTGCGTTCGTTGGTGATCACAAATGACATCTCATCCTCCCCCTTCATTTGCTCTGTTCCGGTCTTCGTGCCGATGAAACTTGCTAGCTATACGTGTCTTCAATCATCAGTATGCATGACCACTATGTGTCTCCCGTTCGAAAGGGTTACATCTTTATATATGCATGCATTAGCATATTTATAACCATGATTCTTTCGAATTGTCCAACGTTATCAATGGAAAGCCCGAGTATGCGTAGATTGGGTTCGTTTTCCATATGCTCTGCTCCGGATCCGATGCAGAATTTTGTCAGTACCTCCCTATTGTTCTCCGGGTACACATACTCTCTGCTTATTGCCGAGACGTGTATCAGGAGAACAGCGGGGAGGTGCTGCCGAAATTTTGTGTCGGATCCAGAGCAGAGCATGGGAAAACGAACCCAATCTACACATACTCAGGTGGGATTATGACCTATCTTTACCTATTAGCGTCTAGGTTGCATGGACGTAATAAAACTGACAAACTCCATTAACTGATGAATATGGTTTGCTGAATTATGTATATATTTGTTGTGTGTCCAGTAGCTAGGCAAGATGAGTGATCGTGCATGGATGTACATCGGTCACACTAGTCAGGAAGACTTGACTAATGAATGGTTAACAAAAACCAAGGGGTTTGTGAGAGCCGCATTTGCAAATGGCCAGAGGAAAACCTGGTGCTCCTGTGTTCGATGCGACAACTATCATAGGAGGAACGATCTTGAAATGAGTAAACACCTGCAGAAGTTTGGTTTTATGCCTGCTTATATGGTCTGGAAATTTCATGGTGAGTCTGCCTAACGTGCCAGAGCCGAGGTGATTCGTCGTTGCACCGGCGAGCATGGTACCGAGATGGAAGACAGGGTGCAAAACTTTCATGATGCTCGGGTCTCGGTCGATGAGATGGAGGAATCTGCAAAGGCCTTCAATGAAATGTTGGAGTCTTCAAAATGTCCTCTCCACGAACACACCGAAGCTTTGTCACCGGATGCCATCTCACAAATAATAGCTCAAGGCTCAATTAAACTTGGGCGTAGAATGCTACGACGCCGATGATGGCAGATTTGGACGCTTTTCTACCCAAAGTCCATGTACTACACCGCAAACCTGTACCAGTAAGACAAAATCCTCCGTGCTCTTAAGATGCCCTATAAGAAGATACATGCCTATGAGAAAGGATGTGCCTTATTTTGGCTTCATTATGCGGACTTGAACTATTGTCCCATTTGCAAGTCATCCAGGTATGTTGTGGTAGACAACGGCATGGGTGAGAAGACCGAACAAAAATCCCGTTAATATTCTTTGGTATATGCCAATCGAACCAAGACTTCAACGTATTTTCATGGTCGAATAGATGGCCAAATTGATGACATGGCACAAAACAGGCAAAGGAACCCAACTAGATGCAGTATGGGAATTTGATGATGGTGCACATATCGGATGGTGAAGCGTGGAAGCACTTCGATGTATTACATGCGAAAAAGTGGCAGATCCAAGGCATCCTCGAAGTCGCCATCAAGACGGATGGGTTCCGTGTGTTTGGTCCGACGGCAGCCGAGTAAATTTGTTGGCCCGTATTTATCATAACACTCAATCTCCCCCCCGGACAGACTATGCGAAGAAAGAACATTTTCTTGACATTGATAATTCCAGGGCCCAACTAGCCGGGAAAGAATATGAATGTGTACATGCAGCCGCTTAAGGATGAATTGCAAGAAGCTTGGGATAATGGGTTCAAGACATACGACGCCTTTAGCAAATGTAACTTCTTAATACGTGTCCGTACATGTACTCAATGCATGACTTGCCAGCGGCGCGCTATTCGCTGGCTCGGTGTGTGAATGGAAGGTTCCGTGCCCCACATGGACGGCATCTCTTGAGTTTTAGTTGGCTGCAGGCCGATCAAGCTTTCTTGCTTCGACTTGCATACACAGTTCCTGGATCCTTGCCATAAGTTTAGGAAAGACAAGAAGAACTTCATGAAAGGTAGAGTTGTCAAAAACTCTTCACTACCTGCGTTGACAGGCCAAGAGACCCTGGATCAGTTAAACGCTCTCGAGCCAGATCTAGAGCGTCTAGGGTATTTCAAGGGTTATAATTCGAAACACGCCTGGACTCACAAGACATGCTTGTGGGATCTATCTTACTTCAAAGACCTTCTTTGCCACGTAACTTCGAGGTGATGCACTGCGAAAATAATATCGCCGAGGCACTTTTTGGTATATTGTTCGGCATGGAGTGGAAGTCTAAGGATAATACTAAGGCTAGAATCGATCATGAGGCGCTATGTGATAGACCATTACAAAACATGCAGGAACCAAAAGGAAAGCAGAACTGGACAAAGCCAATGGCATGGTTGAATCTTGGAAGACCAGCTATGAGGGAAATTATCAAAGAGTTCAAATGCAGTTGATGTTCCCCGATGGGTATGCAGCGAATCTACAGAGGGGCGCGAGTCTTGAAAAATTGAAAATATTTGGTCTCAAGAGTCATGATTGGCACATATGGATTGAGCGAGTAACGCCGGTGATGTTGAGTGGCTTCATCCCTGAGGATGAATGGCTAGTCTTCAGAGCTGAGCTATTTCTTCCGTGTTGTTTGTGCAAAACAACTATTGCCGAACCTGCTAGAAGAAATGGAAGAGTTGGCGCAGGAGTTGATCTGCAAGTTAGAGAAGATCTTTCCACCAGGCTTCTTTAATCCAATGCAGCACTTGATTTTGCATCTCTCGATCGAGGCAAGATTGGGGGGGGGGGGGGGCGTGCAAAATCGTTGGTGCTACGCAACTGAGAGGATGCAGAAGATGCTTCGAGCAAAATGTAAAAATAAACATAGAATTGAAGCATCGATGGCCGAGGCATTCATTACTAAGGAGGCCGCAAACTTCGTGACAACACACTATGAAGCCAAAAATCGTCATTTGCATACTTAGCTTAAGAAATGACCTATTTAGCTCCAAAATGACCTATAATTAGCTTATTTTCCTCGAAAATTTCATAATAACCTTACTTAGTTCCAAAATGACCTATTTTACCCAGGTTAGCTCAAAAATGACCTATACTTAGCATTTTATTCCTCCAAAATGTCTTAATATGCCTAGTTAGCTCAAAAATGGGATAACTACCTAGGTTAGCTCAATAAAGACCTAAACTTAGCTTATTGAGTTCATTTATGACGTACTTAGCATACTTAGGTCAAAATGGCATAATAATCTTGGTTACCTCCAAAATGACATATATTTAGCTTATTTTCCTCGAAAGTGACATAATAACCTTACTTAGGTCCAAAATGACCTATTTACCTAGGTTAGCTCTAAAATGACCTACACTTAGCATTTTTTCTCCAAAGTAACTTAATATCCTTAGTTAGCTAAAAAATGGCATAATTACCTAGGTTACCTTAGTTAGAAGAAGAAGAAGATAAAGAAGAGGAGAAAAAGAAAGAGAAGAAAAAAATTTCTTCTTCTTCTTCTAACGTTCTTCTTTCCCAATTTGCAGATTTACTTCAGATCACGGAAGCTTGCATTGATGGAGTCTACTCTTCTCCTTGTCCTTCCTTTTTGTTTTGATTTTGTAGGATGAACAATGTGAAACTTGCTACCTATATATGTATGTATGGATGAAACCATTGTATATGGACTTTTTGCTTAATTGTTGGATATGTTGGCTATATATGTTGGATATGGACTTTTTGCTTAATACGTTGGATATGGACTTTTGATTTGGTATATATATGTGTTGGATGATCATATGCATGTGGCAGGGATATGTACGCTTGTTGAAAGTATTTTGAAATGAACATATATATATATATATATATATATTATATCTGTAAAATTGATTGAATTTAAGAAAAAAACAGAATTAACGAGGCAATACAGCACTTTGCCATGCACAGACGGCACAACACGCCGTTAGCCACCTAACAGACCTGACCCTATCCCTCGGCCGTCAAGGCCCATTGCCATCTGCTTGCTTAGGATGGCTGACGGCAAACTTCTTTGCCATCCACTTTATTAAAGCAGACGACAACGCAGCCCTTTGTCATAGTTCACTCAGCCGGACATGGGGCCGTCTGCTGGCTGATGGCAAAGGACTTTGCCGTCCACCAGGCATGCCTTTGCCGTCAGCCATGGCAGAAGGCAAAATGCCTAATTCCTGTAGTACTAAACATATTTACAGAAACCAGCAAGTTGAGGTCATACCGATTTCTCGCTACCACAGCCAGTGCACCAAAGATCATCATGATTGCCTTTCACTTGCACGACCGAACAATTTGAAAATAGTAATAGTGCAAGAGTGCCATGGACAAAGCTGGAATCTGCAAACATTTTATTCAAAAGAGAAGACAAGGTAATTTGGGCTCTTGTCAGATCAACAATAATGCAAATGAGAGCCACTCAACATTTTCATCGTGGTCTTCGACTTGGTATGACTCAATAAACAAAAAATAAATTCAGAGAAACACACTCAAACATTTTTGGTGTTTTTAGTTTTTCTAGAAGAAAGCAAATTAAAGTAGGAAAAACAAAAAAGAGAAACACTATTCACACGGGAAAGCTCCCAACAAGCAAGAAGAAGAATCAAGAAATCTTTTTGGTTTTTCTTTTAATACTACAACTAATCAAACTTAGAAAGAAATACCGAAAAGTAGCAGGAAATATTTTTGGGTTTTCTTTAAGTTTTTCAAACACACAAGAAGAAAGCGAGAAAATAAATCTAAGATGGATAATACAATGAAAAAGTGTGGACACCGACAACTGGAATGAAATGTGTGACCATGAATCTAATGTCGGTGGAAATACGTACTCCCCCAAGCTTAGGCTTTTGGCCTAACTTAGTAATCACCGTCAATAGCCTGGGTAATAATCAGAGTGGTAACTCACGGAGGCTCTAGGTGCAGCCTCCTCAACCCGCCGAGCAGCTACAACCTCTACGTTGTGCGCGCGGGCCTCGCTCTCAAGAACGTAATATCTTCCCTTGATGTGATACTCAAATAAACCAGGAGCAGGCAAAAAGGTGTGCACCACAAAAGTTTTATTAAACAACAGGTTATAAATATAATCAGTGGTGTCGCCCTTAAGGAATTTATGGCGCTTCATGGCCTCAAAGTCTAAGGACTCGGTGGGGAGGATAGGGTCAATAGGCCAAGGCGCTACACCCCACCCCCCTGCCAGGCATGCGGCATAAATCCCCCCATCATAATCTCCACGCCATTGCGTTCTGGTCTTTGTGCAACAATTGCTACAAGGTTATAACATTGATTACCGGTGAGAGCAGTTTGTAAAAGACTCATGTCAGGAGCACAAAGTATGCTACAATCCTATTTGCCTACGATGCATTTGCTATTAAAGAGTGCAAAGTACTAAATTGATGGGAAATTAATGCTCTTTATTTGACCTTGTGTCACCCCTCTAGTATCACCAAAGCAAAGGCTAGTCAAGAATGTCTCGTACTCAGATCTAGGTGGTTCATCGACTGAACCCCAAAATGGAATTTTGCAATGGTTAGCAAATCTCTCTAGAGGTGTGGTAAATGGATTGTCATATAGTTTAAACGATACTCTACACTCACAAGGATGAAATGTAAATTATTTAGTAAATGATTTGTGAGGCTGAGATGTTGGTTGCACTTATCTTCCATGTCGGGACCGAGCTCGGCGTTGTGAACATATTGCTGAAACTCTTCTTTAATACCTCCTCTCACCATAAAATTGTTGCATGGCCATAGGCATGATTTGGTAGTCGCCTCAGAGCGAACTTGCGCTAGGTTCAATATAAGACCGATGCACCAAGAACTACTAGATGATGCCTCTGAATAATTCCTCCATGAAGAACTCCTAAAGAAACTCATCTTATTCCTATGAAAAAAATTCTGAAATTTTTAGTACACAAAATTTTCTCTCAAAAAAACTTCACAAGATTGATAGCAACTCATAAGCATGTGCATAGGCTATATTGAGCATTGAAACTACTTATAACTCTAAGAATTCAACAGGCAAGCTCATCCACACCAAATGCCAAGAGCATCTAATTATTCAAAATATGATCCACTAAAGCAAAAACTAATTGGACAAATGGAGGAGTCACATACCAAGTAGCAATTCCCCAAAACAATTTTGCAAACGAAGCTTCGAGAAAATAGATCGAAATCCGCGGGTTTGAGAGCAAGAACACGAGGAGAGAGCAATGGCGAATTTTTTCGGAGGTAGGTGATGACATGGGCTAAAGAGATAACTGAGGGGGGCACGTGGGGACCACAACCCACCAGGGTGCACCCACGTGTGTTGTGCCCACCAGGGTGCACCCTCTCTGATGTTATTTGCACTAAAAGTTCAGAATTATTCAGAAAAAAATCGTATTAAATTTTCAGGACATCCCGAGAACTTTTATTTTTGGGTCATTTTTTATTGCATGGAAATTCCAAAAAACAGGATAAACATGGCATTTTATCTTATTTAACTAAGAAAAACAGAAAATAAAAGGCAAGGATGAAGGTTGTGCCTACAAGATTCATCAACTTCATACTTGTCAAAAGTGATCCATTCATAAGGTTGATCAAGTCTTATTAACAACCACCTTTCATTAGCATGAAACCAAGAACTTTCAGAAACACTAAGTTACCTCTACAGGAATATGCATATCCGCAACAATAAGTATATCATATTTCTTTTTGGCAGTAGGTAGAGGTAGTTGAAAACTTCCAATAGTGAGTGCGGAGGTTTTCATTAACATTTATACCATTCACTTGGAATTGTTTCTTCAAAAAGTGCACCATATGCTCATTACCATTGATATGGAAAGTGACCTTGGTTTTATTGAAATCAATAACATCCCATGCAGTATTCAAAAAGGGTCTACCAAGGATAATCGACATGTTGTCATCCTCGGGCATCTCAAGTATAACAAAGTCAGTTAAGATGGTAACATTTGGAACAACGGGCACATCCTCACAAATACCGATAGGTATGGCAGTTGATTTATCAGCCATTTGCAAAGATATTTTAGTAGGTGTGAGTTTATTCAAACCAAGTCTTTTGTATAAAGAGAAATTCATAACACTAACACCAGCTCCTAAATCACATAAAGCAGTTTTCACATAGTTTCTTTTGATAGAGCAAGGTATAGTTGGTATTCCCAGATCTCCATGTTTTTGGTACTCCATCCTCAAAAGAATAGTTAGCAAGGATGGTGGAGATTTCAGCTTTAGCTATTTTCCTTTTACTAGTGATGATGTGTTTCATATACTTTGCATAAGGGCCATCTTTAAAATATCGATCAAGCATACAAAAGACTTGCTAATCATTTCAGCAAAGCGTTCAGTTTCTTCATCATCTTTCTTCTGAGTTGATTTAGGTGGAAAGGGCATGGGTTTTTGAACCCACGGTTCTCTTTCCCTTCCATGTTTCCTAGCAACAAAGTCTCTTTTATCATATCTTTTATCTTTAGGTTGTGGGTTATCAAGATCAACAACCGGTTATATTTCAACATAATTATCTGGTTCTTTATTGTTTGGTTGAGTGTCTTCATGAACATCATCATTATCTTTTCATTATCACTAGGTGAATGTTCATTACCAGATTGAGTTTCAGCATCATAAATAGAAATATCTTTATTAGCTTTAGGAGGTTTTTCTATCTCAGGTTCACTAGAGGCATGCAAAGTCCTATCATTTTTCTTTTTCTTCTTCTTTTTGGAAGGACTAGGTGCATCAGTGTTGATTATTTGAGAGTCTTGTTCAGTTCTTTTTGGGTGTCCATCGGGATAGAGTGGTTCTTGAGTCATTCTATCTCCTCTAGTCATTACTCTAACATCACGATCATTGATATTATTATTCATTTCATCAAGCAATTCTCTTTGAGATTTACAACCTTGTTCTAGTTGAGTTTGAACCATAGAAGCATGTTTTCCTACACCTCTAAAATCATTTGATATCCTAAATAACAAGTCACTCAAGCGAGCAATCATATCAGAATTATATTTCAATTGTTTCACAACATCTGCATTGAAGTGATCTTGTTTTCTAATATAGTTATGAAACTCGTAAAGGCATTAACTAGGATGCATATTGTAAGGATTGTCATTATCATTAAATTTCATTAGAGAGTTTACCTCTACCACCTTAGGTGGTGGTGTATCAAGCCCATGTATTTCTTCAATAGGAGGTAAATTTTTGACATGCTCCGATTTAATACCCTTTTCCTTCATACATTTCTTTGCCTCTTGCATATCTTCAGGACTGAGATATAAGATACCCCTCTTTTTCGTAGTGGGTTTAGGTGGTGGTTCAGGAAGAGTCCAATCATTATAATTTTTCAATATGTTATTCAATAATTCCTCAGCTTGTTCAACAGTTTGCTCCCTGAAAACACAACCAGCACAATGATCTAGAAAGTCCCTAGAAGCATCGGTTAGTCCATTATAGAAGATATCAAGTATTTCGTTTTTCTTAAGAGGATGATCAGGCAAATCATTCAGCAATTGGAGAAGCCTCCCCCAAGCTTGTGGGAGACTCTCTTCTTCAGTTTGCACAAAGTTAAATATTTCCTGTAAGGCAGCTTGTTTCCTATGAGTAGGAAAATATTTTTTAGAGAAGTAGTAAATCATATCATGGGGCCTACCCACACAACCAGGAGCAAAAGTATTATACCAAGTCATAGCATCACCCTTTAATGAGAACGGAAATAACTTGATAATATAATAGTAGCAAATTTTCTCATCATGAGAAAATAGGGTGGCTATATAATTCAGCTTAGTAAGATCTGCCACAACAGTTTCAGTTTCATAACCATGGAAAGGATCAGATTCAACCAAAGTAATTAACTCTAGGTTGACAGAGAAATCATAATCCTTATCATCAACAAAGATAGGTGAAATAGCAAACTTAGGATCAGATTTCATTCTAGCATTCAAAGATTTCTCCTTCAGTTTGCATAATAATTTCTTAAGATCATCCCTATCATTGCAAGCAAGAAAGTCTCTAGTTGTCTCCTCATCCATAACACATCGTTCTAGTATCTTAGGCAATTCATATCTAGGAGGACTAGGTCTAATAGGTGTCTCAAGATTTTCAGATTCAACGATTTCATCAGTTTCAGCATTCTCATTAACTTTAGCTCTAGCAATTTGTTCGTCAAGAAATTCACCTAGAGGCACATTATCATCAAGCAAGGTACTAGCATCATCATAAGCATTATCCATAGCAGAAGTGGCATCGCCAATAACTTGCGACATATCAGAATTAATAGCATGTGGTGGTGTTGCAAGTTTATTCAAAATAGATGATGAATCAAGTGCAGACCTAGATGGCAGTTCCTTACCTCCCCTCATCTTAGAGGGAAATATCTTAGTCTTGGTATCCTTGAGATTCTTCATAGTGATAAATTGATAATAATCCCAAGTGACTCAACAAATATAGCTATGCTCCCCGGCAATGGCGCCAGAAAAAGGTCTTGATAACCCAGAAGTATAGGGGATCGAAATAGTTTTCTAGGGTAGAGTATTCAAACCAAATATATTGATTCGACACCAGGGGAGCCAACGAATATTTGCAAGTATTAGTAGTTGAGTCAATTCAACCACACTTGGAGACTAATTATCTGTGAAAAGTGATTAGTAGCAAAGTAGTATGATGTTTTTGATAGTAGTAGTAACACCAATAGTAACGGTAACAGTGATAGCAATGATTTTGTAGCAAGTCTGACGGTAACAATAGCAGTAGTAACCTAGCAAGAACAACCTAAAAGAAATTCGTAGGCATTGAATCAGTGGATTCATTGGATGATATTCATCATATAACAGTCATAACCTAGGTGTAACATCCCAAAATTCTAAATTTTGGAATGTTATAATAAATAGATAGATTTGATTGATTGTTTGATTGATTGACTGAAAGTGAGTGAATTCGAAACTTTTTGAAAGTTAAATGAGAGGGAATAAAAGGACTTTCCCAAACTTTCATTTTTGCATTTTATGATCTCGTTAATTCAAATTCTTTTCACCACAAAACCCTGGAGAGAAGATGACATGACTTCTTCCATTTATTTAAATGACAAGGGGTGTTGAAAATATTTGAATTTCATTTGGAAAATATTTCCAATTCTAAAACTTTATGCAACTCAATGATTTTCACGAGCGAAGATAAAATGACTTCTTCAAAACATATGAAATATGAGTTGGGAGTTTCAAAGAAATTAATTCAAAGTTCTTTTGAATTTATTTTCAATTTGGAATTATTTGAGTTTTATTCAAATTATTTTTCTCCAAAAATGAAATATATGGAAAATAGGGTAACATGATTCCCTACATCAGAAAATTGGAGAGAAATTAATTTGAAACCATTTTGGTATTTTGAAAATGATTTTATTGGGTTTTAAATAGGTCAATAGCACTGTTTGAATTATTAGAATTTTTGTGGATTTTATTCTAAACTAGAATAATGTTCATCATGTAGGAAATCTTTTTCTGAAAATTTTGATATATTATATGCCTATATAAGTTTATTATTTATTTTGTTTTTATTATTTTAGTTTGTCTGGAAAAAAATGTTTATAAAAAATTCTCTCTTCCGCCGACTGGGCCGGCCCAGCTCCAATCGGGCTAGGCCAAGGCCCAGCCCAGCCAGCGCCCCGACCGCCTCGTCCCGAACGCGGGACGACTCCCGCCGCCGCATTCCGGCGAGTCCGCCTCGGCTACGCCACCGCCGCCTTACCCGCCTCCTCCACGTCTCGCCGCCCCCTTAAATACGGAGCCGGGCCCGTTTCCTTCTCCTCCTCGTCCGCAGCTCCATGGCCGCCTGCGGATCTCGCCACCGCCGCCCGCTGCTCCGCCGCACTCCGCCACCACCGCCACCTTCGCCCCTCGCCGCCGACCCCGGGGCCACTGTCCCCGAGTTCGCCGGAGCCGCACCGCCCTCGCCGGAGTCCGTCGCTAACCGCCGCCGCTGGTTTTCGACGGCAAACCGCCATGAACTGCACAAACCGACCCGGTTTATTTTATATTTTTAGGTTTTTTTTCCTTTTAGTTCGGTTTAATTTTATTAGATCGATTTTTCTTTTTAGCATAGTTATTTCAAGAATGTTCGCTGGTTAGGTCTTCACAACGAACGGATTCGTTAGTTAAACGTTCGGCAGTGAACGTTCGTTATTTAGTTCTTTTCTTTTTCTGTTAGTTCTAATCAGGGACTTCTTTGTAGATGTTTTATTTACAATTTAGCCCATGTACTTCAAACGGCTATAACTCTTTACTCGTTAGTCCAAATTCAACGAAACCAACGCCCACTTCTTCGTTACGATCCCCTCTATCCAGTAATCCAACTCAAACATGTTTTTGAAAGTTTAAAATTTGAATTAGATCAGATTTGAATTTGAACTTTGTTTGATCATAACTTGAGTTTCGTAACTCCGATTTAGTTGATTCTTTTTTTAAAATCGAAGCTCTTGAACTAAACTTTCTGATAAGGCCAAATTCACATAATTTTGGTACTGTTAGAAATTGTTTTATGTTGCAAGAGTTATTTGCTTGGTTTTGATGTTTTCCGAATTGTTTTCTTCGTTCTTTCCAATCTTTTGAGTGATTGCTTACGTGTGGTTACTATTGCTTGCTTACGATAGATTGACCGGAGTGTGACGAGTAGAACTATCAAGAGTTTTGAGTGCGAATCATCTTCATCCACATTGCAGGCAAGTAACACTTTGATCATACTTTTTTTACTACCCAGTTTTATTGCATTAGATCAATCCTCAAACATTGCATTGATTAGGATCTAATTAAATTGTGGGTTTGGGAAAAGTAGTTTGAGGTAGTACCTATTACCTGTTTATTTTCAAACCCTTGGGAGTTACTTCTACGTTTGCTTATTATGCCATGCTATGCTAGTAGACGTGGATTGTGTGAGTGTATTCCATGATAGATGTGAGATTGTTAAATTAATGGTTTATTTAAGGTGGCAACTTAAACACACATCTGGGTGGATTGAGGCACATGGTTTCCATCAGGACTTGCCTGTTTTTCTTCGGACCGCCACCCAGGCTCAAAGGGATCATGAGATTATTCATGCTAGAAACTTCCGTGTGCAGCCACATGCTACTATGGGCTCTAGCATAGTTGACTAAGTTGTGCGAACTCTTACGGGTGGACTAGCTAATGTAGGGGTTGTAGGTTGGTACGGTCTACCCACATGTAAGGTGCTAGCGCTTCTGAAAGACTATGTCTCGATTATCCATTTCTCAAACACCATGTAGTGCGAGAAACCAAACGGAGGAGATTGAGTCTTGTGGGGAAAAGTGCACAAACCTCTGCAGAGTGTATAAACTAATCATGATTAGCCGTGTCCCCGGTTATGGACATCTTCGGTATCTAGTACTTGGATTATCAAGTGAATCTCATCATGTTACTCTAATTAATATTGTTGGGTTGTTAATGAATACTTTTAATTGGGATTGAGGATGCTGTCAACCATTCTCAATGTTTAACAACCACCATGATAGTCAAATAAATTTATTCCTTTGCAGTAGGGAAAAATTGGCTTTTCGCAAAAATTGTAACCATAGAGCTTTCCACCAGCCATATATGCATGTAGTATAGCTTATTCTTTCATTACTCTCTATGTGTTACTTTGCCAGCATATTCCATGTGCTGACCCGTTTTCGGGCTGCAACTTTTCATGTTGCAGACTTTTCAGACGACGAGTAAGTGATACGTTAGGGTTACGATTTCTACACTCAACTTTGCCGTTGGTGTTGATGGGAATCCACAACCTTGTTACTTCTGCTATTTGGATTGAGGTAATAGTATTTACGTTACTTTATACATGTGATTTACCTCTGTTATAAATCCTCGAGTACTGTGTGTGTCAGTATACCGATCCGTGGATGACACTTAAGCACGTAGACTTGATCCATTCGGTCGGGTCGCTACAAGATGGTATCAGAGCACATGTTGACTGTAGGACGTGACCCTAGAAACTGGCAAGCCCATAGGAAAGATTTTTCTCTACAACTTCATTTTCAAAAAGATCTTTTACCTCTCTTCTCTTCTAAAAATTCCCTTTTAGTGAGACCATACCCCTTTCCCCTTTTGACCACTCGAAGATTCGACCGATGAGACCAGTCCAAGGAGACAAGATATCAGACAACTAAGACCATTTGGAATGAAGAGAATTTTTACCGTGCATTACAATGACGGAAACTACAACGGTGAAGACTTCGAAGACTAGGAGAATTTGAAGGCTTGGAAGAATTTCCGAATTTGTATGACCTAGGAAGGCTACCCTTATAGAACTTGGCAGACTATGGAAGTTGTCAATACCCGAGATCAAGGTGTATCGGAGAAAGACCGGAGCATGGAGAGTTAAAAACTCAAAGTTCTGTCAAGGAAAACCCTAAGGCAGGAGACATCAACTATGGAGAGATAGCTCATGGAAATGACAAGAGCAGAAAGACGGCTATCCATGATGTTATCGTCCATTTATGCTATTGTCACCGTGCTGAGTTAAGCATGCATATGCATGGAAGGATTGGATGGTAGAAGGCTAATGGAGCACCTATCAGCAAGACGAAGTGTTAACCTTATCTGGTGTATTCACCAGGATCTGGAGTATTACATCAAGAAGTTTAGGGTAGATCTGCAGGAAGCCGTATTTGACAAGGAAACGGTTCGTGAAGAACTCAGGACCCAGAAGCTGCAAGCAGCCAAGCTGGAGGAGCAGAACCACGAGAAACCAGAGATTCGTCAGGAGCTGAAGGATAGAAGGACATGGTTCATGACAAGGAGGTTGAAACCCGGAAGTTTGGAATGCAACTCCAGAAATATTGAAGGATGCCACGAGAGACTTTGTGACAACAGAGATGATCTGGCAAAAGAACTTGAGTAGGACAAGCATGATCAGAAGAAGCTATCAGAGACATGAACAAGAATCGAAGAGTTTGATGACTTTGGAGATTTATTGACCATTAGAAGCCCAAACCCCTGTTACATACCTGCGTTAGATGCGACGATTGTGACCTGTCATTTTTTTGATGTTTTTCCGAGAGCCACAATAAAATCTGTCTTTTCAAAACAATTGTTTGCATTGTGTGCATCCCTCTCGAGCTCTCTTATCCCACCCCAAACCCATGGACCCAATAGAGGATGAATGGAGATGAGCTTATATTTTCTGGACCGATGAGTCAATTGGAGATGGACTGATGGATTCAGAACATGGAGGATCACATGGAGAATAACACTATAGTCGGAAAGGATATGACCCAGCATGCTCTTCCGTTCTTTGAAAGAGGTGCTGCTACTTGGTGGAGGATGTACCAAACCATCAATGGATGGCAAGGAATAACCGTTTGGGAAGAATTTAAGTTGAATCTGCTAAAGTCTCGGCTTGTGTCCTAGAAGTTGAAGCCTTATGGAAATGATATGGAGAAAGTGCATGCAAGCTTTGTGGAGAAATAGGACACAACCATAAAGAACACCAGGATAAATACCCTCATAAGTGGGGGATTACCAAAGGAGTTAGCCGAGGATCTCAGGGAACTTCGGTTGGAGATTGTTCCCAAAGGTTTTGTTGCAGCAATGGAAGTTCAGTCTACATTGTTGGGAAAGATCCGTGAAGCTCAGAAGGATGACAAAGAGATTGCTGAGGTAAAAGAGAGAATGAGTAAAGGAAAGGCCGAAGGTTTTCGTAAGGATGAGCACGACACCTTATGGTTCGAGGATCGTGTATATGTGCCCAATAGTGGAAAGATCAGGAAGTTAATACTTCAGGAGGCTCATGACTCACCATACTCGATTAAGCCTCGGAAACACCAAGATGTATTTGGATTTGAAGGAGGCGTTTACGGTGGACTGGTATGAAGAAGGATATTGCGGAGTATGTAGTCGTAGGTGATGTATGCCAGAGAGTAAATGCAGAGCATCAGAAGCCAGCAGGATTACTACAGCCTATGCCGATACCCAAATGGAAGTGGGATAAGCTTGGCATGGATTTCATTATCGGATTTCCCAGAACCTGATCGGGATATGATTCTATCTGGGTAGTAGTTGATTCGCTTGACCAAAGTGGCTCGCTTTATCCCAGTGAAAACCACCTATACAAGTGCGAAGTTGGCCAAGATATATTTGACAAGGGTCGTATGCCTGCATGGAGTTCCGAGGACCATCGTAGAGGAACACAGTTTACCTCAAAGTTTTGGAATCAGCTGCACTGCACTTTGGGTACTAGGCTAGAGTTCAAGATGACCTTTCATCCGCAGACAGATGGACAGACTGAGAGAGTAAATCATATTCTGGAGGACATGTTGAGAGCTTGTGCGCTAGATTATGGATCTAGTAGGGATGATAATCTACCTTACGCGGAGTTCTCATACAACAACAGTTACCTAGCCAGTTCGAAGATGGCCCCTTTTAAAGCTTTGTATGGGAGAAGGAGCCAGACACCGTTGATGTGGGATGAAATTGGAGACCGTCAGTTGTTTGGACTAAATATGATCAAGGAGTCAGAAGAGAATGTTAAAGTTGATCGAGATAGACTGAAGGTAGCTCAGTCCAGGCAGAAGAGTTATGCAGACTCAAAAACGCAAGGAGGTAGTCTATGAAATTGGAGATAGAGCATGTCTTCATGTGTCCCCTCTACGAGGAGTTAAACGATTTGGAGTTAAGAGAAAGTTAGCCCCGAGATTTGTAGGACCGTACCGAGTTTTGGAGCATATGGGAGAAGTGGCCAACAAGTTGGAGTCACCCGAAGGACTGTCAGGAGTTCATGATGTGTTTCACGTTTCCCAGTTGAAGAAGTGCCATGCAGAGATGGCCAATATTCCCTTGAAAGGACGCTTGACCCTGGAAAGGATAATGATGTTCCACGAAGTGGAGTATGGACTTCTTAAGTATAAGTTTTTATCTCGGTATGTGGGACATCCCACGAGGATGAAGAGATAAATTACTATTGGACATAAAGGAGGTATGATGTTGGAAATATGGATCAATGGAAATTCCATGACGAGTCTGAGTAATCACGTCTTAGTTTGGTGCAAATATAAGGAAAAGAGACAGTACAATTGAATGGATTTAAGTATGCTTGGAAGCTGGAAGTTGGATGTTGGAATAATGATCAGTTGCCCCGAGGATGTGTTCAAGGTTGCAAGTGATGAGATGGGCCATAAACCACAGGCCCCAGGACCTCCCATGAAGCAAGCACACTCTTGTTGAAGGAAAACCCTGAAGGTTACGATTTTATCGACAGACAATCTTATAGGAGTTTACGCAAAACCTAAGAGTTGTGAAGAAACGATAGATGTTTGTTTGGCTTGCAGAATCAATGGATTTTCCGAACTTGGTTCGTTGACAAGAGAAATTCTGCAATGCTCGTGAGGATGACCGAGTGTTAGAATGCGAGATTCGCTAAACCATATACAAGATAATGATTTGGGTGCGGGATGGATTGATCACCATACCGACTTACTCTTATTATTCACCTTGCTATATGGGATGGTAAATCTGAGTGACTTACCTATAGTAGAGAGACGACGATCAAAACCTTGTTTGAACCTTAGAATGATATAAGTATTTTCCCTTGTACACGGCAGCTGTTGCCAATCGTAGGATATATGGTGAGGTTCAACCCAGACCCATTTCCTGCAGGGCAAACCATAAATTGATGACCAACATAAGATATCGATAGTTGTTTAGAACTGGCGCCAGACCCGTCAGCTATGAAGACCCAATCTCGGAATAACCTTACCAAGAGGAAAGGACAGAAGCATTGTGGTAAAGGTTATGCCTCTACCGGAAAAGCCCAGAGAAGTAATTATCAGAGGATCTGAGAAGATCGACACTGCCAACAATAAGGATGGAGTATATGAGTTTTGACGGAACCGTAACCATGCTTCTAAGGGTGGTAGCACCCGAGACCCCGGAGACGATCGATGGATTTTTGAGAAGACCCCCAAACCCTAACCTATTTCTTGCTAGCCTCTCCGAATCTCGAGGATGAGATTCATTTTAAGGGTGGTAGTTTGTAACATCCCAAAATTCTAAATTTTGGAATGTTATAATAAATAGATAGATTTGATTCATTGTTTGATTGATTGACTGAAAGTGAGTGAATTCAAATCTTTTTGAAAGTTAAATGAGAGGGAATAAAAGGACTTTCCCAAACTTTCATTTTTGCATTCTATGATCTCCGTGAATTCAAATTCTTTTCACCACAAAACCCTGGAGAGAAGATGACATGACTTCTTCCATTTATTTAAATGACAAGGGGTGTTGAAAATATTTCAATTTCATTTGGAAAATATTTCCAATTCTAAAACTTTATGCAACTCAATGATTTTCACGAGCGAAGATAAAATGACTTCTTCCAAACAAATGAAATATGAGTTGGGAGTTTCAAAGAATTAAATTCAAAGTTCTTTTGAATTTATTTTCAATTTGGAGTTATTTGAGTTTTATTCAAATTATTTTCTCCAAAAATAAAATATATGGAAAATAGGGTAACATGATTCCCTACATCAGAAAATTGGAGAGAAATTAATTTGAAACCATTTTGGTATTTTGAAAATGATTTTATTGGGTTTTAAATAGGTCAGTAACACTGTTTGAATTGTTAGAATTTTTGTGGATTTTATTTTAAACAATAATAATGTTCATCATGTAGGAAATCTTTTTCTGAAAATTTTGATATATTATATGCCTATATAAGTTTATTATTTAATTTGTTTTTATTATTTTCGTTTGTCTAGAAAAAAATGTTTATAAAAAAAATCTCTCTTCCGCCGATTGGGCCGGCCCAGCTCCAACCGGGCGAGGCCAAGGCCCAGCCCAGCCAGCGCCCCGACCGCCTCATCCCCGACGCGGGACGACTCCTGCCGCCGCATGCCGGCGAGTCCGCCTCGGCTATGCCACCGCCGCCGCCTTACCCCGCCCCCTCCTCCACGTCTCGCCGCCCCCTTAAATACCGGAGCCTCGGGCCCCGTTTCCCTTCTCCTCCCGTCCAGCAGCTCATGGCCGCCGCGGATCTCGCCACCGCCGGCCGCTGCTCCGCCACAGACTCCGCCACCACCGCCACCTTCGCCTCCTCCTCACGACCTCGGCCACTGCCCCGAGTTCACGGGAGCCGCACTCCTCGAGTCCGTCGCTAACCGCCGCCGCTGGTTTCGACGGCAAACCGCCATGAACTGCACAAACCGACCCGGTTTATTTTAATTTTTAGGTTTTTTCCTTTTAGTTCGGTTTAATTTTATTAGATCGGTTTTCTTTTTAGCATAGTTATTTCGAGAATGTTCACTGGTTAGGTCTTCCCAAATGAACGGATTCAGATTAGTTAAACGTTCGACAATGACGTTCGTTATTTAGTTCTTTTCTTTTTCTGTTAGTTTTAATCAGGGACTTCTTTGTAGATGTTTTATTTACAATTTAGCCCCTGTACTTCAAACGGCTATAACTTTTTACTCGTTAGTCCAAATTCAACGAAACCAACGCCCACTTCTTCGTTACGATCCCTTCTATCCAGTAATCCAACTCAAAAATGTTTTTGAAAGTTTAAAATTTGAATTAGATCAGATTTGAATTTGAACTTCATTTGATCATAACTTGAGTTTCGTAACTCCGATTTAGTTGATTCTTTTTGCAAATCGAAGCTCTTGACCTAAACTTTCTGATAAGGCCAAATTCACATAATGTTGGTACTGTTAGAAATTGTTTTATGTTGCAAGATTTATTTGCTTGGTTTTGATGTTTTCCGAATAGTTTTCTTCGTTCTTTCCGATCTTTTGAGTGATTGCTTATGTGTGGTTACTGTTGCTTGCTTACGATAGATTGACCGGAGTGTGACGAGTAGAACTATCAAGAGTTTTGAGTCTTAATCATCTTCATCAACATTGCAGGCAAGTAACACTTCGATCATACTTTTTTTACTACCCAGTTTTATTGCATTAGATCAATCCTCAAACATTGCATTGATTAGGATCTAATTAAATTGTGGGTTTGGGAAAAGTAGTTTGAGGTAGTACCTATTACCTGTTTATTTTCAAACCCTTGGGAGTTACTTCTACATTTTCTTATTATGCCATGCTATGCTAGTAGACGTGGATTGGGTGAGTGTATTCCATGACAGATGTGAGATTGTTAAATTAATGGTTTATTTAAGGTGGCAACTTAAACACACATCTGGGTGGATTGAGACACCTGGTTTCCATCAGGACTTGCCTGTTTTTCTTCGGACCGCCACCCAGGCTCAAAGGGATCATGAGATTATTCATGCTAGAAACTTCCGTGTGCAGCCACATGCTACTATGGGCTCTAGCATAGTTGACTAAGTTGTGCGAACTCTTACGGGTGGACTAGCTGATGTAGGGGTTGTAGGTTGGTACGGTCTACCCACATGTAAGGTGCTAAGCGCTTACGAAAGACTGTGTCTCGGTCATCCGTTTCTCAAACACCATGTAGTGCGAGAAACCAAGCGGAGGAGATCGAGTCTTGCGGGGAAAAGTGCGCAAACCTCTGCAGAGTGTATAAACTAATCATGATTAGCCGTGTCCCCGTTATGGACATCTTGAGTATCTAGTACTTGGATTATCAAGTGAATCTCATCATGTTACTCTAATTAATATTGTTGGGTTGTTAATGAGTACTTTTAATTGGGATTGAGGATGTGTCAACCATTCTCAATGTTTAACAACCACCATGATAGTCAAATAAATTTATTCCTTTGCGGAGGGAAAAATTGGCTTTTCGCAAAAACTGTAACCATAGAGCTTTCCACCAGCCATATATGCATGTAGTATATCTTATTCTTTCATTACTCTCTATGTGTTACTTTGCCAGCATATTCCATGTGCTGACCCGTTTTCGGGATGCTACGTTTAATGTTGCAGACTTTTCAGGACGACGAGTAAGTGATACGTTAGGGTTACGATTTCTACACTCAACTTTGCCGTTGGTGTTGATGGGAATCCACAACCTTGTTACTTCCACTATTTGGATTGAGGTAATAGTATTTACGTTACTTTATACATGTGATTTACCTCTGTTATAAATCCTCGAGTACTGTGTGTGTCAGCATACCGATCCAGGGATGACAATTAAGCACAGAGACTTGATCCATTCGGGTCGGGTCGCTACACTAGGGCGATGCAAAACTTGCTCCAATTCATAAATATAATGTAGGCATGTATTACGTAAATAGTCATCCATGCTTATGGAAAGAAATTGCATGACATCTTTTGTCCTACCCTCCCGTGGCAGCGGGGTCCATATGGAAACTAAGGGATATTAAGGAGTCCTTTTAATAGAGAACCGGTACAAAGCATTAGCACATAGTGAATACATGAACTCCTCAAACTACGGTCATCACTGAAAAGTATCCCTACGACTGTTAATCCGGGGTTTACGGATCAGAACACTTTATAGGTGAATATAACTTGCAAGATTGGATCTAGAACATAGATATAATGGTAATAACATTAACGGTTAAGATCTGAAATCATGGCACCCAGGCCCAAAGTGACAAGCATTAAGAATGGCAAAGTCATATCAACATTAATCTCAGAACATAGTGGATACTAGGGATCAAGCCCTATCAAAACTAACTCGATTACATGATGAATCTCATCCAACTCCTCACCGACTAGCGACCCTACGAAGGAATTACTCACTCCCGGTGGGTAGCATCATGGAATTGGCGATGAAGGAGGGTTGGTGATGATGAAGATCGAAGGCCCCCCTCCCCGGAGCCCAAAACGGTCTCCAGATCTGGCCTCCCGATGAACAACAGGAGGTGGTGGCGGCTTCGTATCACGAAATGAGATAATTATTCCTCCCTCATTTTTTCTAAAAAAATAGGTATTTATGGAGTTGGACTCAGGGTCTGCAGGGCCACCAGGTGGGAACAACCCACCTGGGCGCGCCTGAGGGGGGGGGTGCCCTGGTGGGTTGTGCTCACCTAGGGCCCCCTCCGGTGGTTCTTGTCTCATGTATTTTTCTTTTATTGTATAAAAATTATCCAAAAAGTTTCATTCCGATCCGAGAACTTTTATTTCTGCACAAAAACAACACAATGGTAATTCTACTGAAAATAGCGTCAGTCCGGGTTAGTTTCATTCAAATCATGAAAATTAGAGTCCAAAACAAGAGGAAAAGTGTTAGGAAAAGTAGATACGACGGAGACGTATCAATCATGTTTTGTTGCTGCTTGAACTTTGGAGGTGTTGTGCATTTATGTTTTGCGGTCTCAGAAAGGGCTAGCGAGATACCAATATTGTCATATTATATCATGATTGTTTTGACAAAATGTTGGCATTTGAGAAATTTTAAAATTGCTCGCTAGTTGATTATGCCATTGGTATGAGTGAATATAATTTCTAAGAGTTATTGTCTATAGGGTTAGTCATGATCTTTGTTAAAAAGCTAGGTATTATTTAAGCATATATATGAACACAAGAACCGAAGAATCTCTAACTGTTTTTCTTTGTCACTTTCAGTTTATCAACTGAATTGCTTGAGGACAAGCGGTAGATTAAGCTTGGGGGAGTTGATACGTCTCCATCGTATCTACTTTTCCTAACGCTTTTGCTGTTGTTTTGGACTCTAATTTGCATGATATGAATGAAACTAAGACCCACTAGAGGGGGGCCGCTGCCCACTATGTACCAGGGCGCGCCACCCCCCTCTAGTGCGCCCTAGTGGGTAGTGGGGCGAACGAGGCTCCACTGACCCTAATCTCGACGCTATAAAATCCTATTTTCCAGAAAAATACGAGAGCAAGTTTCATCGCGTTTTATGATACGGACTTGCCGCCTCCTATTCTTCATCGGTAAGCCAAATCTGGAGTCCGTTCTGGTCTTCGGGGAGGGGGATCTAACGTCTTCGTCATCATGAACCATCCTCCATATCCAATTCCATGATGCCCAACACCGGGAGTGAGTAATTCCTTCATAGGCTCGCAGGTCGGTGTGGGGTTGGATGAGATTCATCATGTAATCGAGTTAGTATTTTTAGGGCTTGATCACTATTATCCACTATGCTTTGAGATTTATGTTGCTATGCTTTGCTATGCTTAATGCTTGCCACTAGAGCCCGAGTGCCTTGATTTCAGATCTGAACCATCTATGCATTCACCATTATATCTATGTTCTTTATCCGATCTTGCAAGTTATACATACCTATTACGTGTTATGTTCCGTAAACCCCAAGATGACAATAATTGGGATTCTTTTCGGTGATTACTGTAGTTTGAGGAGTTTTTGTATTCACTATGTGTTAATGCTTTGTTCTGGTTCTCTATGAAAGGGATGCCATAATATCCCTTAGTTTCCTTATGGACCCCGCTGTCGTGGGAGGGTAGGACAAAAGATGCCATGCAAGTTCTTTTCCATAAGCACGTATGACTATTAATGGAATACATGACTACATTATATTGACGAACTGGAGCTAGTTCAGTGTCGCCCTACGTTATGACTGTTATTTGATGAATATCATCCAACGAAATCACCCTTCCAATGCCTACGAGCTTTTCACATATTGATCTTTCCAAGTTACTACCGTTGCTTCTACTATTACAAATGCTACAAAATTACTGCTGCTACTATTACCGTTCGTATTGCTGCTACTAGTACTGCTATCACTATCAAACTTTCATACTACTGTGCTACTGATCACTCTGCTGCAGATATCTAGTCTCCATGTGTGTTTGAATCCACAACTCAACTGCTAATACTTACAAATATTCTTTGGCTCCCCTTGTGTCAAATCTATAAATTTGGGTTGAATACTCTACCCACAAAAATGGTTGCAATCCCCTGTACTTGTGGGTTATCACTCCACATCACGACGGAGGCTCCCAACCGACACCTAACCAATCTAGGAGACACCACTCTCCAAAAGGTAATAGATGGTGTGTTGATGATGAACTCCTTGCTCTTGTGCTTGAAATGATAGTCTCCCCAACACTCAACTCTCTCTCACAGATTTTTGGCTATGGTTGAAGATGGATTTGAGTGGAAAGCAACTTCAGGATGGCCAGAAGTTAAGGTTCTAATGGTTGGAATGGAATCTCTTGATCTCAACACATGAGTAGGTGGTTCTTTCTCAGAAAATGAATGGTGGAACTGTAGGCACATTCTGATGGCTCTCCTCCATGAGAAGAAGGGGGTGTAAGGGTATATATAGCCTCCCCACAAAAATCAACCGTTACACACTTTTGACTCATCTTAGTGGCACCGACTAGGAAACTCGGTGGCACCAATCTGTTCCAAAATATGAACATCAGGTATCTCCATGGGACCGACTGGAACAACTCGGTTGGACCTAGGTGCTAGGGCTTAGGGAAAACTTCATCTTGGTGGCACCGATTGCATCATCTCAATGGGACCGAAGTGCTGCAATGAGCAATAGAGAATTTGTCAAGACAACTTGGTGGGACCGAGTGAAACATCTCGGAGAGACCGAAATGAATGCAACAAGTCATAGAGCATTAGTAAGGCCATCTTGGTGGGACTGAGATCCGTATCAGTATGACCGAAGTGTTAGGGTCTCTGGCAGTGGCTATGTCAAGATGAACTGGGTGTCTCCGGAATGAAGATATCGGTGGGGAGTTTGGAGTTCCGGGTTTTTACATATTTAGAAAGAGAAAGTGGCTGAGGATTTTTGAGCAATATCACTAAGCACTCTGAGCAAGGAGACCATTATGCAACACCTCATCCGCTTTTAATAGTATTGGCTTTCCTATGGACTCAATGTGATCTTGGATCACATAAACAAAAATAAAGAGTCTTGAGCTTTTGGCAATCCCTGTCCTAAGCATTTTGAGCGTTCCACACTCTATGTCATGCCATGCCAATCATTGAAGATCCTGAAATATTTATCATGAATAGACATTAGTTCAATGAGATATATGTTTTTATGAATTACCAAAACCACTCTAGGATTAGTTGCACTTTCAAAATACCGAATTGTTGGGCCAGGCCCATGTAGGTGATCATAATTGACAGGGAAACTAATAATACTGGGCTAGGCCCATGTAGAACAGCTAATTGGACCAGGCTGGCTCTAATCAACGACCAATTCAATTGGTCGCAATTTTTCCACGTCGAATCCGACGTGGCCTGGGCAGGCTGCCAATGACCAAACCTATTGGTCGTAGAACCAACGACCTTTTATTTCGATCATAAACTTTTACGACCTTATCCCAAAGATGGTTCGTTAAGTTTCATTAAAGACGACCAACTTTTGACCAACTATTTTTGGTTACGAAAAGGTCACAAATTAAAAACAATGACCACTTAGTTACCAATATAGATGGTCGCAAGTTGCCATATTTCTTGTGGTGGTGCCATGGTCTAGCATAACATGTACAAAAAATGAGGAACAGTGGTTGAGCCATAAATACTATGTCAGTCATATGATCATGCAAAGCAGTATGACAATGATGATTTGTGTCATAATAACATAACAGTGGAGGTTGCATGCAAATATATATCATAATGGCTATGGAAATGCCATAATAGATAGGTATGGTGGCTATTTTGAGGAAGATATAAGGAGACTTACGTGTGATAGAGAATACCATACCATGAGGTTTGGATGCACTGGTGAGGTTTGGACCACATCTCAAGGTGATAAAGGGCAATGCATGGTACTGAAGAGGCTCATTGCAGAAGGGTGAGAGTGCGTATAATCCATGGACTCGCATTACTCATAAAGAACTCACATACTTCATACAAAAGTTTATTAGCCCTCAAATAAAAGTACTACTATGCATGCCCCTAGGGGGATAGATTGGTAGGAAAAGACCATCGCTCGTCCCCGACCGCCACTCATAAGGAAGACAATCAATAATAAATCATGTTCCAACTTCATAACATAACGAGAGACTATACATGCATGCTTCGGGACTCACAAACCTTAACAGCAATATTCTTACTAAACCACAATTACTCACTAGCACAACCCACATATTACCACCGCTATATTGCAAAACTATTGCAAGGAATCAAACTTATCATATTCAGTGATCTACACGAAAGTTTTTTATTATATCCCTCTTCAATACCTATCATATTGGGACAAACTTCATAACCCATACTAATTGCCATTGATATTATCAGCTCTCAAAAAGATATCAGTGAAGCATGAGAGTGCAACTATTTCTTTAAAATAAAATCACCGCCATGCTCTAAAAATATAGCTGAAGTGCCTAGCTCAAAAGATATAAGTGAAGCACATAGAGTATTCTAACAAATCAGGAATAATTTGTGTCCTTCTCAAAAAGGTGTTCCAGCAAAGATGATTGTGACAAACTAAAAACCAAACAAAGCAAAGCCTCATATAATACATGACGCTCCAAGCAAAACTCATATCATGTGATTAGTAAAATATATCTGCAAGTGAAATTACCGATAGTTGGTAGAAGAAAGAGGGGATGCCTTCCGGGAATCACAAAGCTTAGATGCTTGGGCGTCCTTGAATATTACCTTGAGGTGCCTCAAGCATCCCCAATCTTAGGCTCTTGCCACTCATTATTTCTTCATCCATCATGATCTCACTCAAAACTTGAAAACTTTAGCAAACAAAACTCAACAAAAACCTTCGTGAGATCCGTTAGTATAACAAAGAAAATTACTACTTTCGGTACTGTTGTAAACCCATTCGTATTTTATTATTGCTTTATACATATTGTATTCCAACTTCACCGTGGCTTTTACCCCCGATACAATCCATAGATTCATCAAAACAAGCAAACAATGCAACGAAAACAGAATCTGTCAAAAACAGATCAGTCTGTACTAATTCAAATAATGACCATACTTCTGTCACTCCAAAAATTCTGAAAAACTAGGACAATGTGGGAAATTTGTATATCAATCATGTGTAGAAAATTTAGAGTTTTATCAAGCTTCAGAAAATTGTAACAATTCCGCTACTTGATGCAAAACTTTGTGTTTTTGAATAGAATCAATGCAACTATCATCCAAATCATCCCAAATGTGTTTTTGTCGTGGTTCTTGGATCGGGGGTACCCAGTCCCGTATGCCTATGGCCCAGCCCGTGGCTCCACCAATGGCTCGGCGCGGCCCAGCACCAGGACTTCACGAGCAAGACCTCTTGACGAGTGCCCCCCCAAGGCTGCCTCTTGTGGAGTCGACATTTCTAGGCTTGCACTCACCTCGCGAAGCATGCGGTGATGTGAGCCATGACGACTAGAACCTAGACGACGGCAGTGGGCATAGGCAAGGACGGTTTCCTCTTTGGTGCTAGAAGTACAAAGCCAGCACGCGAGTTCCCAAGGAATCCCCAAAGCTTGCATCTTCGGTGCAACAATACCAAGACCACGAGCTCGGCAGGACGGAGGTCATCATCGAGCCCCCAAGCGCGTCATGACCAGAAGCTTTGAAGACGAAGATCACGTTTAGTCAGGATAGGTTGTACTCCTGTCCCCCTTCCAATTTGGTCGATGTGGTATCCCTTCCCGCCTAAGCCATGAGGGTAGAGGACCGGGGCCAGTATATATATAGGTTATACTCCACCATAGAGAGGGAGACGGATCCACTGTTCGAGCCCTCCAGAGGAAGCTCACCATTGTACTACTTCATCTTCATCCTCCTCACAAGGCAATCCACCACAAAGTAGGAGTAGGGTTTTACACCGCAAGGTGGCCCAAACCTAGGTAAACTACCATGTCCGATCACTCTCCCTTCTCGCAACAACACGACGGAGCATCGCCGTGAGACAGTGAGTGGAAAGCAGTAGCATAGCAAGATTCTTCAGGCACACCCCAGAGTTCGAACCTTTCTTTGGGTCTGCGGAGCCCCAATTCTGGCATTTGGCGCACCAGGTAGGGGTGTGCTGCAGCTCATTCGCTCCGTTCCGCTTCCTCTCAATCGTCCCCATGGCCTACGCTCACCTTATTCATGCCGAGCGTCGTGCAGCTTGCATCACTATGACAGTGCCGGTTGGCCGCGCTGCCCCCCGCAACCTCGTTTCTGCCGCCGCTAACGCTGCCACTAAGCTTGCTGCTCATGAGTAGCAGGACTCCTCTCTGCCACCGTTCGTGCAGCGCGCCAGACACACCGCCACTCCTTCTCTTAATCCGGCCACAACCTCTTCTTCTCATGCTCGCCGTGCGCCAGCAAATGCGCTGGCGGCGCTGCTCATGGTGTGGGAACTACTGCGCTACTGCCCCGCCAACGAAGGCTACGACGCCTGGCTTGGGCGTGATACGTCCATTTTGCATCATGTTTACCTACTGTTATTTATAGTGTTTTTATGCATAATAATGCTTTTTGGAGTAATTCTAATGCCTTTTCTCTCATAATATGCAAGGTACACACAAGGAGGGAGAGTTCCGGCAGTTGGAAATCTGGACCTGGAAAATCTATGTCAGGCCACCTATTCTGCCCAACTCCACATGAGCTAAAACTTCACAGGGAATTTTTACGGAATATATGAGAAATATTGGAGCCAATAAGTACCAAAGGGTGCTAGCCTGGTGGGCACTACCCACCTGGGCGCGCCCGGGAGCCCAGGCGCGTCCTGGTGGGTTGTACTCCCCTCGGCCCACCTCCGGTGCCCATCTTCTGGTATATAAGTCATTTTAACCTAGAGAAAAAAATGAGGGGAGGACTTTCAGGATGGAGCGCCGCCGTCTCGAGTCGGAGCTTGGGCAGGAGCGCTTTTGCCCTCCGGTGGAACGATTCCGCGGGGGAACTTCCCTCTCGGAGGGGGAAATCATCATCATCATCACCAACAACTCTCCCATCTATGGGAGGGCAATCTCCATCAACATCTTCAATAGCACCATCTCCTCTCAAACCCTAGTTCATCTCTTGTGTTCAATCTTTGTACCGGAACTATAGATTGGTGCCCGTGGGTGACTAGTAGTGTTGATTACATCTTGTAGTTGATTACTATATGGTTTATTTGGTGGAAGATTATTTGTTCAGATCCAATATGCTATTTAATACCCCTCTGATCTTGAGCATGATTATCATTTATGAGTAGTTACTTTAGTTCTTGAGGTCACGGGATAAATCATGTTGCAAGTAATCAAGTGAACTTGCACTACTGCAGGATGGTCCAAACGCGACACTACGATCAGAGGCCGTTTGACAAAACTGTGTGCGATGCCATAACCAGAAACGGTGGTGTAAAAACCCGTCAAAAAGGTGCAAAATGTTTGCGATGATAGATGCATCAAACACGGTTCAGAATTTAGTTGTGTGTGCAATGTAGGGCATACGGTTCAGCTCAATTAACTATTTGGGATGAGGAGGAACAAAAGAAACGGGCAGCCAGATGAAGGCGTGTGCGATATCTGACATACAGTTCCTTTGGGATGAACTGTGTGTGATTAGGCAACACAATGGAAACGGTTCAACTAAACAAGATGTGTGTGATATGCGGCAAACAGGTCCGTAATCAGAATGTGTGCGAAGACCAATAATTACACAGACGAGTGCTCCTAATAAACCATGTAAATTGCTTTGTCTACAGTAGAATAACATGTATATATATAACTGAAATAAACATCCAATTACATAAGTGACTATACAGATCATTCGCACACACCTCAATAGACAATTGCATGCATTCTAAAGTAGGAGAAATGATCGTCTAGTCATCTACTTCTTGTGACTCTCCCGCCACTGCTATTTGGCTCGATCCCTCGTCTGCGGTCAGGAAGAAGATAGTTCCTCATGTCAACAATCCGCCTGTACATCTCGTAGCTTGTGTACGCGTCCATGGCCGCGTACTTGACATATTGTTCATCCAGCCTCTGATGCCACACACTATGCCAGGCGTTCTTGTCCTTATTGCTCTCTTCCTTCATCTTTGCATAGTAGGGGTCGATGATGGCCGAGGCGAGGTCAACCAGGGAGTTCAGTTTGTTTTTGTCACTGCCCCAGACCTTGTAGTGGTGCTGGATGTTGACCAGATTCGGTCATTTCTAGTCCGAAACCTTGGGCGCTTTTAGATCGTTGGTGGTGTCCACCGTAGCGAAACTATAGTCAGAGCTATTGATAAACATGGAGAAACACTCACAAGGCCTTGTGGAAAGGTGGTAGTGGTAGACGAGGACGTCATGTCGCACGCACAACTGGGCAACGACAACCTTCTGATCGTTCCCGGCACGACCAATGGTGTACTCGAGGTCGAAGCCGACCACTCGGTACTTGTCCTCGGCAAGGAACTGCTCCATAGTTTGGATGGAGCTCTCCACCTAGACTAGATCGTTCGTGTACGCCACCGAGAGGGCCTTCCCCCTCACGTGGGTGCCCACTACATGATGCGTGGTGAACTGCCAGCCGTTGTCGTCGTCGGACGCTGGGAGCGCCATGGAGCCACGGGGAGCGCCATTGGAACCGCTGGATGTCCTCTCTGTATGTGTCCTCGTGGGTGTGTTTATTGTGTCATGTGAGACAAGAGATGAAGATAAATGGCCGCAGGAATAAAAGGGGGTCGGGTGGCGTGGATTCTCGGCACCTCCGCATGGCAGTTTTTGCAGCGGGTAACTGAATCGTCGCGCCGCGCCCGGCGCAACCTATTGCACACGAACGTGCGTGATTGTGCACCAGCCCCAAACACTGGCAGCGCGCATGGAGGGACGAGGGCAGAGCACCTGGAGGGAAGCGAGAGCAGAGCGCGCGCGGCGGGACGCGAGCAGAGCGCGCCGCGGCTGCCTGAACCACAAGCAACCACACGCATAGAGCAGCTCAACATGCGGGAAATGGTCGCCTACAAGCCGGCCGAAGGTTGCGTCGCAGCGTAGACATCGGCCATGTGCTACCACCTCTGTCTATTCTATAGTCTCCTTTATATTCTGTGCCATACTTTGCCCTCAAATTTAACCAACAAAATGTTAATGCATGTTTTAAAAATTATATAATTGGAAACTATGTTCAAATACAAATCCAACTATATAATCTTTGGCGACATGCATTCGTATTTTATTAGTTAAATCATACTTATAAACCTGGACAGTGGTATAGTAGGTAATTAAATTGCAAACATTTTTTATTAACCGTATGTGTACGTGGCCTTTCGTCCTCCTCTCGCACGTCTTGTCACCCCGCTGCCGCAGACGGCTTACAGCGCAAGCTTGAGCAGCGTGCGTGGGCGTTCTTTTGGCCAAACGGTGGCGCCAATGAATCATCAGTGAGCCCGTTCCTGTGCAACCTTGCATGATCCCGGGCAAGCTTCCCGCCTGACTCGGTGAAATATCCCAAAATCCCAATGCTTACTGACCTGCTATAAAAACCCTCACCGCCGGCGAGTCCTGCGTCGCATTTCCCCTCCCTCCCTGTAGCTTATCTCGTCTGCTTCTCCCACAATCGCCAGTGACACAGGTACGTCGAAGTGGATCAGCCACTCCGTCGTCATCAGAGGACAGCTCCAACTGGGAGGCTACACCGTGGCGGCGGCGCAGTCCCCGGCGCAGTGTAGTGCGCGTGGCGTCCCTATTCGGTGTGCACGGAACACCCACCACACGCTCCGCCGCCGGTGCCCGTCGGCAGCTGTTGCCGGCCGCCGTTGCCGCCACACCCCGTCGCCGAAAGCCCATCGCCGCCCGCCACCGTGGCGGCGGAAGGTGGCCGCCATGGCTGCCACCCCACCGCCGCCATCGTGGCCATCACCCGCCCGCCACCGCGCCCGGCGGCGGAGGTGCTGGTCGTGGCCGCCACCCCGTCATCGGCCGCCGTGGCCGCCAGCCCACCGTCGACCACAGGGGTCATCACCCGCTCCGCCACCGCCGCCCGAAGGCGGGAGGCGGAGGTGGATGCCCGCACGTGCGTCATCGACCTTGCGCGCTACACCGAGTTCCTGCGGGAGGAGGAGGAGCGCCTCGTGGAACATGCAAAGAACCTTACCGCTGTCGAGGCCGTGGCACACGCCGCCTCAGAGGCGAGGAATAAGGAGATCTACGAGGAGAACCACCGCTTCAAGAGGGGTCGTCTGGAGCGGCAGAGGGCGTTCGAGGTGAGCGTCGCTGAAGGTGCAACAGCGGCAGGCACCATATTGCGGTGGCCCAGCTCGTCGGTAGGCTTCTCCTCCTCCGCCTCTTACTGAGCGCGCTCGACAGAGGAGAGGCAGCCAAAAGTAGTTCAAAGCTCCTCCGCAGTAGTAGTAGTATTTAGAGGATATTTTGTACAGTTCATCGGACTATAGATGTGGTGGAACTGTACAACGTACTTAAAATTAGCAAGTATATATAGTTGAACTAGCTATTTCAGTACGTGGTTGCAACAATTGGGGAAAAGTTAGGTCAGTTCAGCTGTCGAGTTGAACCGTTTGTATATATTAAGAATGACTGCTTAATCTATGAATTCTATGCTTAATTACTGAATTTTAGTTGCAAAAATTAGATACTGCTAGTGATTTTTAGCTTCATATTTTGACAAGGATTGACAAATCTTACAAAATTGTTTGTACGTGGTTGCACATGGGTCATCCAAAATAACCGTTTGCGTATAAGGGATGCACAAATCCTGCGCTGCTCTCCCTTTGCATACGGGTGTTCTATCTAAAACATTTGCGATCAAGAGCTGTAGAAATCCTGCTCGGTACATTTTCTCTTGGCTTCCTGGGAAAGCTGTCGGTTTGTATACGGGTGTTCTAACTAAAATGTTTGCGATGAGTGTTTTATATTTAAAAAGCGAATTAAACTGCGGCTTGGGCACCATCAATGGAGAGGATGCGAGCAAGGAGGGCGGCCATGGAAGTCAAAGGGCTCGCTTCCCAGTGAGCCTGCGCAGCGTACAACTCGCACGCTTCTCGGTGACCCTGCGCATTCGAGGTTAGCTTGCACGCCTCTCGGTCAGCCTGTGCACCGGACGGCGCTCGCACACCTCCCGTTCAGTCAAGGTCAAGCAGCTGTCCACACGGCACCTCCTACAACCATTAAAACCAAGACACATGGCGTCACGTGAATGGCTAACAGAATGCACACGGTTTGAATTATACAAATGTTTGAGATATTAAAGTGGCAGCAATTTTTTCAAAATGACTTTGTTGGTTGTCCTTATTCGAGTGCGCCTTCTCTCAAAATGGACCAAAAATACCACAACATGTCGGGCGCAATTCCATGATAGAATGCCAAGTTTCATGAATTTCAGACGACTTTTGGATTTACTAGAATTTAAAAATAAAGTACACAACGTTTTGCCGGCAATCAACGGTGCCCTGGTGTTTTAAATTCATTCCCATTTCTTGCATGTGACCTAAGCATGCACCCAAGGACACAAATTTGATTTTCAACCAATTTATATGCACTAGAGCATGTACATGTAGTTAAAATTTGAATTATGCACATAAATGCATTGAAAACTCAGTTATTGAATAAAAGTGTCCAAACGAACTCCGAAAAATCACAAAAATTGACACAACACTCCTGTTACTCTATGTTGACACGAGAAAAAAAATATGAAAGCAATAAGAGGCAATGGATATCGTTTCGTCCCCAATGGTGGGATGTTCCCTACCGAAAACCATCATGCTTGTTGCGAGAAGCTCTGGTTTGCTAGAATCCTATACCCAAACCTGCCGCAAATGGGACAAAAAATTTACCACGGCATGTTGATGCCGCTCCATGATAGCATGCCAAGTTTCATGAATTTCAGACGAGTTTTGGATTTACTAGAATTTAAAAACCAGGTATCTCAATGTTTTGCCGGCAATCAACGGTGCCCTGGTGTTTGAAATTCATTCTCATTTCTTGCATGGGACCTAAGCATGGACCAAAGGACACAGATTTGAGTTTCAACCAATTTATATGCACTAGAGCATGTGCATGTAGTTTAAATTTGAATTATGCACATAAATGCATCGAAAACTCAGTTAATGCATAAAAATGTCCAAACGAACCCCGAAAAATCACAAAAATTCACACAACACTCCTGTTGTTCTATGTTGACAAGAGAAAAACTTTGAAAGCAATAAGAGGCAATGGATATCGTTTCCTCCCCAAAGGTGGGACGTTCCCTACGGAAAACCATCATGCTTGCTGTGAGAAGCTCTAGTTTGTGAGAAGCATATACCCAAACCTGCCCCAAATGGGACAAAAAATTTACCATGACATGTTGATGCCGCTCCATGATAGCATGCCAAGTTTCATGAATTTCAGACTAGTTTTGGATTTCCCAGTATTCAAAAACCAAGCATCTCAATGTTTTGCCGCCAATCAGCTATGCCCTGGTGTTTGAAATTCTTTCCCATTTCTTGCATGGGACCTAAGCATGCACCCAAGGACACAGATTTCATTTTTCAACAAATTTATATGCACTGGAGCATGTGCATGTAGTTCAAATTTGAATTAAGCACATAAATGCATTCAAAACTCAGTTAATGCACAAAAATGTCCAAATGCACCTGAAAAATCACAAAACATTCACACAACACTCCTGTTGTTCTATGTTGACACGACAAAAAATTTGAAAGCAATACGAGGCAATGGATATCGTTTCGTCCCCAAAGGTGGGACGTTCCCTAACGAAAACCATCATGCTTGTTGTGAGAAGCTCTGGTTTGTGAGAAGCATAGACCCAAACCTGCCCCAAATGGGACAAATGTTTTACCACGGCATGTTGATGCCGCTCCATGATAGCTTGCCAAGTTTCTTGAATGTCAGACGACTTTTGGATTTCCAGAATTTAAAATCCGGGCATCTCAAAGTTTTGACAGCAATCAATGGTGCCCTGGTGTTTTAAATTCATTCCCATTTCATGCATGGGACCTAAGCATGCACCCAGGGACACAGATTTGATTTTTCAACCAATTTATATGCACTGGAGCATGTGCATGTAGTTCAAATTTGAATTATGCACATAAATGCATTGGACACTCAGTTAATGCATAAAAATGTCCAAACTAACCCCGAAAAATCACAAAAATTCACACAACACTCCTGTTGTTCTATGTTGACACGAGAAAAACTTTGAAAGCAATAAGAGGCAATGGATATCGTTTCCTCCCCAAAGGTGGGACGTTCCCTACGGAAACCATCATGCTTGCTGTGAGAAGCTCTAGTTTGTGAGAAGCATATACCCAAACCTGCCCCAAATGGGACAAAAAATTTACCACGACATGTTGATGCCGCTCCATGATAGCATGCCAAGTTTCATGAATTTCAGACTAGTTTTGGATTTCCAAGAATTCAAAAACCAAGCATCTCAATGTTTTGCCGCCAATCAGCTGTGCCCTGGTGTTTGAAATTCTTTCCCATTTCTTGCATGGGACCTAAGCATGCACCGAAGGACACATATTTCATTTTTCAACAAATTTATATGCACTGGAGCATGTGCATGTAGTTCAAATTTGAATTATGCACATAAATGCATTGAAAACTCACTTAATGCACAAAAATGTCCAAATGCACCTGAAAAATCACAAAAATTCACACAACACTCCTGTTGTTCTACGTTGACACGACAAAAAATTTGAAAGCAATACGAGGCAATGGATATCGTTTCGTCCCCAAAGGTGGGACGTTCCCTACCGAAAACCATCATGCTTGTTGTGAGAAGCTCTGGTTTGTGAGAAGCATATACCCAAACCTGCCCCAAATGGGACAAATTTTTTACCACGGCATGTTGATGCCGCTCCATGATAGCTTGCCAAGTTTCCTGAATGTCAGACGACTTTTGGATTTCCCGGATTTAAAAACCGGGCATCTCAATGTTTTGCCGGCAATCAATGGTGCCCTGGTGTTTTAAATTCATTCCCATTTCTTGCATGGGACCTAAGCATGCACCCAAGGACACAGATTTGATTTTTCAACCAATTTATATGCACTGGAGCATGTGCATGTAATTCAAATTTGAATTATGCACATAAATGCATTAAAAACTCAGTTAATGCATAAAAATATTCAAATGAACCTCGAACTATCACAAAAATTCACACAACACTCCTGTTGTTCTATATTGAAACGAGAAAAAAATTGAAAGCAATAAGAGGCAATGGATATCGTTTCGTCCCCAATGGTGGGACGTTCCCTACTGACAACCATCATGCTTGTTGTGAGAAGCTCTGGTTTGTGAGAAGCATATACCCAAACCTGCCCCAAATGGGACAAATTTTTTTCCACGACATGTTGATGCCGCACCATGATAGCATGCCAAGTTTCATGAATTTCAGACGAGATATGGATTTACTAGAATTTAAAAATGAGGCATCTCAATGTTTTGCGCAATCAACGGTGCCCTGGGGTTTGAAATTCATTCCCCTTTTTTGCATGGGACCTATGTATGCACCCCAAGGCCACAGATTAGATTTTTCAACCAAATTATATGCACTAGAGCATGTGCATGTAGTTCAAATTTGAATTATGCACATAAATGCATTGAAAAATCAGTTAATGCATAAAAATGTCCAAACGAACCCCGAAAAATCACAAAAATTCACATAACAATCCTGTTGTTCTACATTGACACGAGAAAAAATTTGAAGGCAATAAGAGGCAATGGATATCGTTTCGTCCCCAATGGTGGGACGTTCCCTACGGAAAACCATCATGCTTGTTGTGAGAAGGACTTATTTGTGAGAAGCATAAACCCGAACCTGCCCCAAAAGGGACAAAAAAATTACCACGACATGTTAATACCGCTCCATGATAGCATGCCAAGTTTCATGAATTTCAGATGAGTTTTGGATTTCCCTGAATTTAAAAACCAGCATCTCAATGTTTTGCCACCAATCAACTGTGCCCTGGTGTTTGAAATTCTTTCCCATTTCTTGCATGGGACCTTAGTATGCACCCAAGGACACAGATTTCATTTTCAAGAAATTTATATGCAGTGGAGCATGTGCATGTAGTTCAAATTTGAATTATGCACATAAATGCATTGAAAACTCAGTTAATGCACAAAAATGTCCAAATGCACCTGAAAAACCACAAAAATTTACACAACACTCATGTTGTTCTATGTTGCACGACAAAAAATTTGAAAGCAATACGAGGCAATGGATATCATTTCTTCCCCAAAGGTGGGACATTCCCTACCGAAAACCATCATGCTTGTTGTGAGAATCTCTGGTTTCTGAGAAGCATATACCCAACCTGCCCCAAATGGGACAAATTTTTTACCACAACATGTTGATGCTGCTCCATGATAGCTTGCCAAGTTTCATGAATTTAAGACGAGTTTTGGATTTCTAGAATTTAAAAACCAGGCATCTCAATGTTTTGCCGCAATCAATGGTGCCCTGGTGTTTGAAATTCATTCCCTTTTCTTGCATGGGACCTAAGCATGCATCCAAGGACACATATTTGATTTTTCAACGTGCATGTAGTTCAAATTTGAATTATGCAAATAAATGCATTGAAACACAGTTAGTTCATAAAAATGTCCAAACGAACCCCGAAAAATAACAAAAATTCACACAACACTCCTGTTGTTCTACGTTGACACGAGAAAAAAATTCAAAGCAATAGGAGGCAATGGATATCGTTTCCTCCTCAATGGTGGGACGTTCCCTACCGACAACCATCATGCTTGTTGTGAGAAGCTCTGATTTGTGAGAAGCATATACCCAAACCTGCCCCAAATGGGAATTTTTTTTACCATGGCATGTTGATGCCTCTGCACGATAGCATGCTAAGTTTCATGAATTTCAGACGAGTTTCGGATTTCCCAGAATTTAAAAACCAGGCATCTTTGTGTTTTGCCGGCAATCAACGGTGCCCTGGTGTTTTAAATTCCTTCCCATTTCTTGCATGGGACCTATGCATACACCCAAGGACACAGATTTGATTTTCAAACCAATTTATATGCACTAGAGCATGTGCATGTAGTGCAAATTTGAATTATGCACATAAATGCATTGAAAACTCAGTTCATGCATAAAAATATCCAAACGAACCCCAAAAAATCACAAAAATTGACATGAGAATTTTTTTTAAAGCAATAAGAGGAAATGGATATCATTTCGTCCCCAATGGTGGGACGTTCCCTACCGACAACCATCATGCTTGTTGTGAGAAGCTCTGGTTTGTGAGAAGCATATACCCAAACCTGCCCCGAATGGGATAAATTTTTTGCCACGGCATGTTGATGCGGCTCCATGATAGCATGCCAAGTTTCATGAATTTCAGACGAGTTTCGGATTTCATAGAATTTAAAAACCAGGCATCTCAATGTTTTGCGGGCAATCAACGGTGCCCTGGTGTTTGAAATTCATTCCCATTTCTTGCATGGGACCTAAGCATGCACCAAAGGACACAGATTTGAGTTTCAACCAATTTATATGCGCTGGAGCATGTGCATGTAGTTCAAATTTGAATTATGCACATAAATGCATTGAAAACTCAGTTAATGCATAAAAATGTCCAAATGAACGCCGAAAAATCACAAAAATTCACACAACACTCCTGTTGTTCTATGTTGACATGAGAAAAAATTTGAAAGCAATAAGAGGCAATGGATATCGTTTCCTCCCCAAAGGTGGGACGTTCCCTATGGAAAACCATCATGCTTGCTGTGAGAAGCTCTAGTTTGTGAGAAGCATATACCCAAACCTGCCCCAAATGGGACAAAAAATTTACCACGACATGTTGATTCCGCTCCATGATAGCATGCCAAGTTTCATGAATTTTAGACGAGTTTTGGATTTCCCAGAATCTAAAAATTGGCATCTCAATGTTTTGCCGGCAATCAATGTTGCCCTGGTGTTTGAAATTCATTCTCATTTCTTGCATGGGACCTAAACATGCACCAAAGGACACAGATTTGATTTTTCAACCAATTTATATGCACTGGAGCATGTGCATGTAGTTCAAATTTGAATTATGCACATAAATGCATTGAAAACTCTTTTAATGCACAAAAATGTCCAAATGCACCTGAAAAATCACAAAAATTCACACAACACTCCTGTTGTTCTATGTTGACACGAAAAAAAATTGAAAGCAATACGAGGCAATGGATATCGTTTCGTCCCCAAAGGTGGGACGTTCCCTACCGAAAACCATCATGCTTGTTGTGACAAAGCTCTGGTTTGTGAGAAGAATATACCCAAACCTGCCCCAAATGGGACAAAAAAATTTACCACGGCATGTCGATGCCGCTCCATGATTGCATGCCAGTTTCATGAATTTCAGACGAGTTTTGGATTTCCCTGATTTTAAAAACCAGGCATCTCAATGTTTTGCCGCCAATCAACTGTGCCCTGGTGTTTGAAATTCTTTCCCATTTCTTGCATGGGACCTAAGCATGCACCCAAGGACACATATTTCATATTTCAACAAATTTATATGCACTGGAGCATGTGCATGTAGTTCAAATTTGAATTATGCACATAAATGCATTGAAAACTCAGTTAATGCACGAAAATGTCCAATTGCACCTGAAAAATCACAACAATTCACACAACACTCCTATTGTTCTATGTTGACACGACAAAAAAATTGAAAGCAATACGAGGCAATGGAAATTGTTTCGTCCCCAAAGGTGGGATGTTCCCTACCGAAAATCATCATGCTTGTTGTGAGACGCTCTGGTTTGTGAGAAGCATATACCCAAACCTTCCCCAAATGGGACAAATTTTTTACCCCAGCATGTTGATGCCGCTCCATGATAGCTTGCCAAGTTTCATGAATTTTAGACGAGTTTTGGATTTCCAGAATTTAAAAACAAGGTATCTCAATGTTTTGCCGGCAATCAATGGTGCGCTCGTGTTTGAAATTCATTCCCACTTCTTGCATGGGACCTAAGCATGCACCCAAGGACACATATTTGATTTTTCAACCAATTTATATGCACTGGAGCATGTTCATGTAGTTCAAATTTGAATTATGCACATAAACGCATTGAAACCCAGTTAATGCTTAAAAATTTCCAAACGAACCCCAAAAAATCACAAAAATTCACACAACACTCCTGTTGTTCTATGTTAACATGAGAAAAAAATTCAAAGCAATAAGAGGCAATGGATATCGTTTCATCCCCAATGGTGGGACGTTCCCTACCGACAACCATCATGCTTGTTGTGAGAAGCTCTGGTTTATGAGAAGCATATACCCAAACCTTCCCCAAATGGGATTTTTTTCACCACGGCATGTTGATGCCGCTCCATGATAGCATGCCAAGTTTCATGAATTTCAGACGAGTGTTGGATTTCCAAGAATTTAAAAACCAGGCATCTCAGTGTTTTGCTTGCAATCAACGGTGCCCTGGTGTTTGAAATTCATTCCCATTTCTTGCATGGGACCTAAGCATACACCCAGGGACACATATTTCATTTTTCAACCAATTTATATGCACTGGAGCATGTGCATGTAGTTCAAATTTGAATTATGCACATAAATGCTTTGAACACTCAGTTAATGCATAAAAATGTCCAAACGAACCCCGAAAAATCACAAAAATTCATACAACACTCCTGTTGTTCTATGTTGACACGAGAAATTTTTTAAAGCAATAAGAGGAAATGGATATCGTTTCTTCCCCAATGGTAGGACGTTCCCTACCGACAACCATCATGCTTGTTGCGAGAAGCTCTGGTTTGTGAGAAGCATATACCCAAACCTGCCCCAAATGGGACAATTTTTTTTGCCACGGCATGTTGATGCCGCTCCTTGATAGCATGCCAAGTTACATGAATTTCAGACGAGTTTTTGATTTCCTAGAATTAAAAAACCAGGCATCTCAATGTTTTGCTGGCAATCAACGGTGCCCTGGTGTTTGAAATTCATTCCCATTTCTTGCATGGGACCTAAGCATGCACCCAAGGACACAGATTTGATTTTTCAACCAATTTATATGCACTGGAGCATGTGCATGTTGTTCAAATTTGAATTATGCACATAAATGCATTGAAAACTCAGCTAATGCATAAAAATGTCCAAACGAACCCCGAGAACTCATAAAAATTCACACAACACTCCTGTTGTTCTATGTTGACACGAGAAAAAAATTGAAGGCAATAAGCGGCAATGGATATCGTTTTGTCCCCAATGGTGGGACGTTCCCTACGGAAAACCATCATGATTGTTGTGAGAAGCTCTTGTTTGTGAGAAGAATATACCCAAACCTGCCCCAAATGGAACAAAAAATTTACCACGTCATGTTGATGCCGCTCCATGATAGCATGCCAAGTATCATGAATTTCAGACGAGTTTTGGATTTCCCTGAATTTAAAAACCAGGCATCTCAATGTTTTGCCGCCAATCAACTGTGCCCTGGTGTTTGAAATTCTTTCGCATTTCTTGCATGGGACCTAAGCATGCACCCAAGGACACAGATTTCATTTTTCAACAAATTTATATGCACTGGAGCATGTGCATGTAGTTCAAATTTGAATTATGCACATCAATGCATTGAAAACTCAGTTAATGCACAAAAATGTCCAAATGCACCTGAAAAATCACAAAAATTCACACAACACTCCTGTTGGTCTATGTTGACACGACAAAAAAATTGAAAGCAATACGAGGCAATGGATATCGTTTCGTCCCCAAAGGTGGGATGTTCCCTACCGAAAATCATCATGCTTGTTGTGAGAAGCTCTGGTTTGTGAGAAGCATATACCCAAACCTTCCCCAAATGCGACAAATTTTTTACCACGACATGTTGATGCCGCTCCATGATAGCTTGCCAAGTTTCATGAATTTCAGACGAGTTTTGGATTTCCCAGAATTTAAAAACCAGGCATCTCAGTGTTTTGCCAGCAATCAACGGTGCCCTGGTGTTTGAAATTCATTCCCATTTCTTGCATGGGACCTAAGCATACACCCAAGGAAACAGATTTGATTTTTCAACCAATTTATATGCACTGGAGCATGTGCATGTAGTTCAAATTTGAGTTATGCACATAAATGCATTGAAAACTTCGTTAATGCAAAAAAGAATGTCCAAACGAACCCCAAAAATCACAAAAATTCACACAACACTCTTGTTGTTCTATGTTGACACGAGAATTTTTTTTGAAAGCAATAAGAGGCAATGGATATCGTTTCGCCCCCAATGGTGGGTCGTTCCCTACCGACAACCATCATGCTTGTTGTGAGAAGCTCCAGTTTGTGAGAAGCATATACCCAAACCTGCCCCAAATGGGACAATTTTTTTGCCACGGCATGTTGATGCAGCTCCATGATAGCATGCCAAGTTTCATGAATTTTAGACGAGTTTTGTATTTCCTAGAATTTAAAAACCAGGCATCTCAATGTTTTGCCGGCAATCAACGGTGCCCTGGTGTTTGAAATTCATTCCCATTTCTTGCATGGGACCTAAGCATGCACCCAAGGACACAGATTTGATTTTTCAACCAATTTATATGCACTGGAGCATGTGCATGTAGTTCAAAGTTGAACGATGCACATAAATGCATTGAAAACTCAATTAATGCATAAAAATGTCCAAATGAACCCCGAAAAATCACAAAAATTCAAACAACACTCCTGTTGTTCTATATTGACACGATAAAAAATTGAAAGCAATAAGAGGGAATGGATATCGTTTCGTCCCCAATGGTGGGACGTTCCCTACCGACAACCATCATGCTTGTTGTGAGAAGCTCTGGTTTGTGAGAAGCATATACCCAAACCTGCCCCAAATGGGATTTTTTTCCACGGCATGTTGATTCCACTCCATGATAGCATGCCAAGCTTCATGAATTTCAGACGAGTCTTGGATTTCCCAAAATTTAAAAACCGGTCATCTCAGTGTTTTGCCGGCAATCAACGGTGCCCTGGTGTTTGAAATTAATTCCCATTTCTTGCATTGGTGATAAGCATGCACCCAAGGACACATATTTGATTTTTCAACCAATTTATATGCACTGGAGCATGTGCATGTAGTTCAAATTTGAATTATGCACATAAATGCGTTGAAAACTCAGTTAATGCATAAAAATGTCCAAACAAACCCCAAAAAATCACAAAAATTCACACAACACTCCTATTGTTCTATGTTGACACGAGAAAATATTGGAAAGTAATAAGAGGATATGGATATCGTTTCGTCCCCAATGGTGGGACATTCTGTCGGTGTACTAGAGTAGGGGTACCCTAGTATCCCGTACTCGTGCACGGACAATTGCAGCACCCCGCGGCAGGGTTTGCCTCGTCACCGCCAAGATCCTCCGTGGCTCCTTTGGAGCCATTCAAGAACAAAGTATTTGATTAAGAAGACAAGGCCCCGACAAGAGGAGCTTGTCGGGAAGGCCACTCCAGGCACGCAGAAGACAAGGCCCCGGCAAGAGGAGCTTGCCGGGAAGGCTCGGAGCGCGACAAGCCTCCGGGCGCGACAAGGATTCCGCGGCAAGGCGCTTGCCGCGGCATGCAACCTCTCTCCGTCTCCGCTCCAGCTCATCCAGCGACGTGTCGCCATGGGGCCGTTCCATGGGCGCGAAGTCGAGAGGTCATGCAGCCAGCGGAGAGCAGCGATAAGCGGCCGACAAGCTTGCCATCGTGGCGAAGCGGAGGCACACTGACGGTCTCTGTTGCCTTTGTTTGGGCGACACCGACGGGCATTTATTGCTTTTGTCCCTTGCCGCCGATTTAGGTATTTTGCATCAGACCTTTATCGAGTAGGTGTACCAACTCTAGTTTTACAATTGTACCCCGCCTATGTTGCCACCGCCGGAGACCCCTTGAGCATATAAAAGGAGGCCCATGCGCATAGCGTAGGAGGGGTTAATTGATTCGGTTCATTCGACCCACCAGAGACTAGATACACTCACGCTAGGTTTTGTAGCCCGCATTGCTCCCTAGCAAGAACACAATACATCAGACAAGCAGCAGTAGGAGTTTTATCTCTCGCCAGTGGTTCTTTGGTCGATCAGGACGACGCCAAATCGAGCCACCGGCCAGACACCCTTTGCTCTAGTCTATGGAGCAGAGGCAGTTCTCCCCACGGAACTCGTATACGGATCGCCTCCAGTGCTCGCTTATGATGAGCTTGAGCAAGAGCAGCTGCGACAAGATGACGCGCTGCTCCTTGAGGAGGATCGTCTTCAGGCATTGTCGCGAGCTGCTCGCTACCGACAAGCCCTGCGTCGCTACCATAGCCGCAAGGTTAGTGCCAGAAGTCTCGAGGAAGGCGACCTTGTTCTTCGGCCCGTTCAGTCCGCCAAGAATTCAAACAAGTTGACGTTGAAGTGGGAAGGCCCTTATCGGGTGAAACGAGTCACTAGGCCTGGCGCTGTCCGCCTTGAGACCGAAGATGGCATTCCGGTGAGCAACTCCTGGAACATTGAGCATCTTCGTAAGTTTTACCATAGGGCGCGGTTGTCGGAACCCGTTCCGGCAACCACCTTTTGTACAAGTCTTGCCGCTGTTGCATGTAATCCTTTGTACAAAGCCGGGCGCAGACCCCGTGCATCAGTAAAAATCATGTGTTAAGCACAACTAGTCAAGTTCATGCTTTCATCAATTTATTGCATGTTTTGGCTAACATTTTGTGCAGCAACCACACCCGGTAAGCAGAATCGAGCCGCTGGGCTCCATAACGTTATTTCCTCTTCTTTTTCTTTTTCTCAAAGAAAGGGAGGCTCCCTCGCGCACAAGTTAACCAGGGGGAAGGAGGAGATAATACTATGGACCAGGCACTGCTCGAGGAAGTTTCACCTCATCGGGAGGCAAGAGACAGAAAAGCTAAGTCGCCAAAGTTTGAGCAATCAATTTTTAAATTTTTAAGTTATCTTCCTAGAACGATAGTACTTTGTATGGAGAACTTGTGCGCAGAGGAACCAACTCGCCGGCTAGTCGCGCCCTTACTTTGTTTCGAGTTTGCTCAACAACTTAAGTGAGCTGCAGCTAGTCGCGACAAGGTTGCTTGTCGGAGGCGGCACCGCCAGCAGGCTGCTGACGTTCCGCACTCGGCCTTCATGACAAAGGTGCCCGCACCGACAAGTCCCCCAAATGCGTAAGGCAGAAACATGCAAAGGAAGGAATCAAGTAGAGGAAATAACGTTGCATTGATCGCCTAAGATAGAGTATATTACAAAATGACTTGTTGCTGATCTAACAAAGTGTACTAAACATGATCAGCAGCGACAAGGGAAAGATAAAGTTGGCGGCCTAGTCTACGGGTCGCCTCAATCCGCTTGATCTTGTTCACCTTGTCCACAATGGGTGCGACAAGGGCTTTGAGCTCCTCCACGTTGGCGTCTGGCGGCAAGGATCGGAGGACGCCGTTAAGGTTGAGGCCCGGATTGCGGAACGCCACCTTGATCAACACCTTCTCGAGGGCTCCTGCACAGACCTGGCGTGATTCCTCGGCAAGCTGCTTCGGGACCTCTTCTCGGAGTCGCCGGAGGCCCGTCACCACGCCTTTGAAGAATAAGCTGAGCTTGGCGCTGGGTTGGAGATGCTCGTCGGAGGAGTACCCAAGGTCCGCCATCCCCAGCTCCATCAGCTCGTTGTGGATGTCGTGGCGGTGTCCACAAGACCTTCGGTCCAGTGCTCCACGCTCTCCCTCAAGGTGTTACAGGCCGGAGACAGCATTCGCCAGCAGCTCCTCCTTGGCCTTGATCGCCTCTAACAAGCCCACCTCCCGCTCTCTGGCGCCATCCAATGTCTGCGTCAGAGTGGTCAGCTTCAGCTCAAGATCCGCCTTGGAATCCTTGGCGGCGTCGAGCTCCTTGGCCCCTATCAGCCGAGGCGGCTCTGCAGCTCACCAAGGGTGTAGGCGTCCTTCTCGCGCTCACGCTTGAGCACGGCAAGCTCTTCGCCGCTCTTCTTGAGGGTGGCCTCCAGCTGCGCCACCTTCGCCTTCAACTCCTCCTTGGCGGCCTCGGCGGCTGTGGCAGCATCCTTCGCTTCCTGCAGCGCCCCGCCAAGTGACTCCTCGCGCGCAGCAAGGTCTTCTTCGTGGCTATCCAGGTTGACCTTCCGCTGCGCGGCTCACTTTCTGCTGGCGAGCTTCTCGGCAGCCAGCCGCTGCTCCTCCTCAGCTGCGGCCTTCTCAAGGATGAAGGCCGTGCGCTCTTCTGCGAGTTGCCCCCGCGCTTCTGCTACGTCGCGGAGGGTTTCTTGGTTGGCGCTCCGGAGCTCTTCGGCGCGTTTCTCCATGTCCGCTCCTGCCCTCGCGACAAGTGCCTCCCGGGTCTCCAACCTGGCCTGCCGGGCGCGGTAGAGCGACAACAGCTTCTTCAGCAGCTGCTCCTCCTCGAGACTTCGCCCGCTGCTGCTGCTTGGCGCGTCCACGATGTCAACCCAAGCGGAGGCGAGTAGCTCGCCGTCGAAGGTCTCTCCCTCGACCAGCGCCCTGGAGCTCGGTTCCCAGGGGAGCTTGATGAAGACGCCTTCGCCGGCCTTCAGGTAGGCACCGGGCTGGGGCTCCTCGGAGCCTGACGCCGCGGCAGCGGCGGGGGAGTCGGCTGTCGGTGTAGCGCTTGCCGCTCCTGCGGCCTCAGGGCCGTCAGTACGATCGCCCGATCCCTCGCCGGCCGCTGCGTCAGCAGCCTCGGTGCCCTCCTTGCCAACAGGCTCGTCGGCGACGGCCTCTTCTTCCACGACGACGACCTCTTCTTCCTCGACGGCGGCCTCGTCGGTGTTGCCGCACGCTTCCTCCTCGCCGGCGGCCTCGACCTCCATCGGCTCTGCGTCAGACGAAGAAAGAGCAGTCAAGCAGATGTTCAAAAAGAGAAACAAAAGAAAGCAAGCCCAAGGGAGATTTTCGCGTAAGGGAATTACACATGGGGATCCGCAGCCATGGCCTCGACCTTTGGAGGGTCATCGCTGTTCCTTGCCGGGTAGCCTCCCTTGCCGGAGTTGCCTCCCTTGCCGGGTGGCCTCCCTTGTCGGAGGGCGCTCCCTTGCCGGGAGTTCTCCCTTGGCGGCGTGAGTGGCAGCGGGCAGGATCTCGGAGGCGGCTTCCGAGCCCTCCTCGATGAGGCTGCTCTGCTCCTACACAAGCACACAGTCAGATATCAACAAAGAAGGAGCACCCCTGCACACCTAATAGTAAGAAGAAAACTGCACACTTACTCTGGGGGCTGTGCTGGGGGCTGCTCTGGGGAAGGGTTGCCGGGTCCGGCAAGGCGGTCTCGGACGCGTCCCCCGTCGCCATGGGAGAATCATCCTCAACGACGACCGTCGGGATCTTGGCCCTCTTCACCGCTCTCTGGGCCAGCGTCCTGAAAAGGAAAGAGTCGAGCAGAAGCAAATCAGATTCAAGATGAAGCAATAAAATTGAAGAAATACAAGCACAATCTCGAGAAGCTTACTCTTCGCCTTCCTCCTGAGCTGGCGTGGAGAAGTCAAACTCCGCCTCGCCTCCGGTGCGGCGAGGCGGGCGTGGGCTCTCTTGGCCGCTTAAGCGGGCGTCGGCGGTGGCCGGAGAAGATTCCGCCCGGTTGTCGCTGCAGTGTGGGCGCCTCGCGACAACCTCGCTTGCCGCGGTGGAAGCGCGTCATGCCTGTGGCGCTGCTGTGGGCGGTCTGTCGCCCCAACTCGTCTCCAACCCTGCGGAGGCGCCTCCTCGGCGGGCAGTGGCTCAGCCTGGCGGCAAGTCGCTTGGCGGTGGGGAAGAAGCGCCCTCGGCGGAGTCCACTCGACCCGGCCGGGCTCGACAAGCTCGTCCTCGCCGGCTCCTCCTCGCTCAGCAAGGCTTGCCGCCTTCGCCCGCGTCCGCCTCCTCCACGGTGAACCCGAAGGCTCCAGCGGCAGCGTTGCTGCCGCCTCCTCCTACTGGTGGCAATCCGCGCCATCTCTGGTCGGTGGTGTCGCGGGTGAGCCTTTTTCGCTTTCGTCGGGCGGATCGGCACTTCTTGCAAATCGTCGAAGAATTGCTGCACGACCTCGTCGGGGGCTCCTGCCAGGTTGGGGCGATTCCGTGGGAGTCGCCGCGGTGGCATCATGGCGCGGATGCGGTCGGCGCCGAAGTTGTTGCACAATGGGGCGACCCCGCGGCAACCTAAACCACTCGGGGTGGTCGGGGTCGTTCTTGAACAGCTCGGCGATGTCGAGTCCAACTCCAAGACGGTAAAGTTCCAATTCAGGCCCGGGCGTAGCCTCATGATGTCCGCCGCATTTTGGAACTCCCAAGCAGGCCTCCTCCTTTCTTGCAAGGGAGCGATGCGGCGGCGAAGGAAGTCCGCACCAACTGCGCCTACGGTCAACCCGGCAAGCCTGAGGCGCAGGATTCAGGTCACGGCTATCTTCAGCTTCGCATCCTCCGGCGCCAAGTTACTCCAATCCCTGCCGCGCACTATTGGGGTTTGGCGCACGGCGGTGAAGGGTTGCGGATTCTCCTCTATGACCCAGCACCAGTTGGCTCTCCACTCCTCCCACTTGTTGCGGAACTCTCCCCCTAGGTAGGCCTCTTTCTTGCCGATCCTAGAGACCCAGGCTATCCCACCGGCAAGTGGCTCTCCTCTCTCTCGACGGGGAACAAAGAAATGGCGGAAGAGTGCCACGTTGGTGGACTCCGACAAAGTTTTCGCACAAATGCGAAAACTGCCATGGTCAAGATGGCGTTGGGGGTGAAATCAAGGAGGCAGAGGCTAAAGGTGTTCATTATGTCGCAAAAGAACTCGGAAAAGGGCGGGCAAAGCCCGCAATAGAAGAAAAGGCGAAGAAAGGGTACCCTGTTGGGGCCAAATCGGAGGCGGAGGCGGAGCACCCTCGTGCAGCGGATGCGCACGAGTCTCCGTCGACCGGAAGAGGTAGAAGACGTCCGCAGCTCCCTTGCGCCGAGCTGCGGGGAAGATGGCTCGCTCCTTGCGCAACGCCCATGAGCCGCTGCGCCTCGGCCGACTTGACGCCCTTCTCCTTATCAGCTTCGGAGCCATGGCGGGCGGAGGAGGCCGGCGGTGAGTGTGCTGCGGCGAAGGCGGGCGCTGCTCTCTTCGCACCGGAGAAGAAGAGGGAGCGGCGGTGGTTTCTTGACAAGACAACAATGGCGGGGGTGGTCGGCCTGCCTCTGTTTCCTCCGCTTATAAAGGGAGGAGGGGCGGACGTTCGCTTATACTAATAAAGAACCCCCGACCGCGCCCACGATCTCGCCTGACGACGCCACGTTCGGGCGTGTGCCGTTAGTGGGGATCGTGGTGGGTCCGGGCGAAGGCGACGTGGTCGAGGCCGCGTGTGTCCGCACGGTTTTGGGCCTGGCCCGACAAGCGCTTCGGCACCGTGTGCGGCCCGAGCCGGGGGCTCTGTCGGTGTACTAGAGTAGGGTACCCTAGTATCCCGTACTCGTGCCGCAGACGATTCTTACCATGGCGAGGTTTGCCTAAATCCTTTGCCAAGATCCTCCGTGGCTCCTTTGGAGCCATTCAAGAGCAAAGTATTTGATTAAGAAGACAAGGCCCGACAAGAGGAGCTTGTCGGGAAGGCCACTCGAGCACGCGAAGACAAGGCCGGGAAGAGGAGCTTGCGGGAAGGCTCGAGCGCGACAAGCCTCCGGCGCGACAAGGATTCTGCTGACAAGGCGCTTGCCGCTGCATGCAACCTCTCTCCGTCTCCGCTCCAGCTCATCCAGCGACGTGTCGCCATGGGGCCGTTCCATGGGCGCGTGTCGAGAGGCTGTGCAGCCAGCGGAGAGCAGCGATAAGCGGCGCTGACAAGCTTGCCATCGTGGCGAGCGGAGGCACACCTGACGGTCTCTGTTGCACTGTTTGGGCGACACTGATGGGCATTTATTGCTTGTCCCTTGCCGTCAGAGTTAGGTATTTTGCAATGTACACTGTTCGAGTAGGTGTACCAACTCCAGTTTTTACAATTGTACCCCCGCCTATGTTGCCACCTGTCGGAGACCCCTTGAGCATATAAAAGGAGGCCCATGCGCAACGTAGAAGGGGTTCGGCTGGTTCGGTTCATTCGACCCACCAGAGACTAGATACACTCACGCTAGGTTTTGTAGCCCGCATTGCTCCCTAGCAAGAACACAATACATCAGACAAGCAGTAGTAGGAGTTTTATCTCTCCGGAGAGCTCCGAAGCTGGGACTGCTCGTGTGCCTCGCCTCGATCCGCTCTTCGTGCGATCTCCGCCCCCCTCCGAACCACAAGGGGCCTGGTCCGCCGGCCCCATAGGTGTCCGTGGGTACGATCAGCCTGCCCGACACGTTCCCTACCGAGAACCATCATGTTTGTTGTGAGAAGCTCTGGTTTGTGAGAAGCATATACCCAAACCTGCCCCAAATGGGACAAATATTTTACCATGCCATGTTGATGCCGCTCCATGATAGCATGCCAAGTTTCATGAATTTTAGGCGAGTTTTGGATTTCCTAGAATTTAAAACCAAGCATCTCAATGTTTTGCCGGCAATCAACGGTGCCCTGGTGTTTGAAATTCATTCCCATTTCTTGCATGGGACCTAAGCATGCACCCAAGGACACATATTTGATTTTTCAACCAATTTATATGCCTTTGGAGCATGTGCATGTAGTTCAAATTTGAATTATGCACATAAATGCATTGAAAACTCAGTTAATGCATAAAAATGTCCAAACGAACCCCAAAAATCACAAAAATTCACACAACACTCCTGTTGTTCTATGTTGACACGAGAAAAATTTTGAAAGCAATAAGAGGCAATGGATATCGTTTCATCCCCAATGTTGGACGTTCCCTACCGACAACCATCATGCTTGTTGTGAGAAGCTCTAGTTTGTGACAAGCATATACCCAAACCTGCCCCAAATGGGACAAACGTTTTACCACGGCATGCCAAGTTTAATGAATTTCAGACGAGTTTTGGATTTACTATAATTTAAAAACCAGGCATCTCAATGTTTTGCCGGCAATCAACGGTGCGCTGGTGTTTGAAATTCATTCAAATTTCTTGCATGGGACCTAAGCATGCACCCAAGGACACATATTTGATTTTTCAACCAATTTATATGCACTGCAGCATGTGCATGTAGTTCAAATTTGCATTATGCGCATAAATGCATTGAAACCCAGTTAATGCATAAAAATGTCCAAACGAACCCTGAAAAATCACAAAAATTCACACAACACTCCTGTTGTTCTATGTAAATACGAGAAAAAATTTCAAAGCAATAAGAGGCAATGGATATCGTTTCGTCCCTAATGGTGGGAAGTTCCCTACCGACAACCATCATGCTTGTTGTGAGAAGCTCTGGTTTGTGAGAAGCATATACCCAAACCTGCCCCAAATGGGATTTTTTTCCACGACATGTTGATGGCGCTCCATGATAGCTTGCCAAGCTTCATGAATTCAGACGAGTTTTGGATTTCCCAGAATTTAAAAACCAGGCATCTATGTGTTTTGCCGGCAATCAACGGCGCCCTGGTGTTTGAAATTCATTCCCATTTCTTGCATGGGACCTAAGCATGCACCCAAGGACACATATTTGATTTTTCAACCAATTTATATGCACTGGAGCATGTGCATGTAGTTCAAATTTGATTTATGCACATAAATGCATTGAAAACTCAGTTAATGCATAAAAATGTCCAAACGAACCCCAAAAATTCACACAACTCTCCTATTGTTCTATGTTGACAGGACAAAAAATTTGAAAGCAATAAGAGGAAATGGATATCGTTTCGTCCACAATGGTGGGACGTTCCCTACCGACAACCATCATGCTTGTTGTGAGAAGCTCTGGTTTTTGAGAAGCATATACCCAAACCTGCCCCAAATGGGACAAATATATTACCATGGCATGTTGATGCCGCTGCATGATAGCATGCCAAGTTTCAAGAATTTCAGACGAGTCTTAGATTTCCTTAGAATTTAAAAACAAAGCATCTAAATGTTTTGCCGGCAATCAAAGGTGCCCTGGTGTTTGAAATTCATTCCCATTTCTTGCATGGGACCTAAGCATGCACCCAAGGACACATATTTGACTTTTAAACCAATTTGTATGCACTGGAGCATGTGCATGTAGTTCAAATTTGAATTATGCACCTAAATGCATTGAAAACTCAGTTAATGCATAAAAATGTCCAAACGAACCCCAAAAATCACAAAAAATCACACAACACTCCTGTTGTTCTATGTTGACACGAGGAAAAATTTGAAAGCAATAAGAGGCAATGGATATCATTTCGTCCCCAATGGTGGGTCGCTCCCTACCGACAACCATCATGCTTGTTGTGAGAAGCTCTCGTTCGTGAGAAGCATATACCCGAACCTGCCCCAAATGGGACAAATTTTTTGCCACGGCATGTTGATGCCGCTCCATGATAGCATGCCAAGTTTCATGAATTTCAGACGGGTTTTGGATTTCCTAGAATTTAAAAACCATGCATCTCAATGTTTTGCCGGCAATCAACGGTGCCCAGGTGTTTGAAATTCACTCCCATTTCTTGCATGGGACCTAAGCATGCACCCAAGGACACATATTTGATTTTTCAACCAATTTATATGCCTTTGGAGCATGTGCGTGTAGTTCAAATTTGAATTATGCACATAAATGCATTGAAAACTCAGTTAATGCATAAAAATGTCCAAAGCAGACCCGAAAAATCACAAAAATTCACACAACACTCTTGTTGTTCTATATTGACACGAGAAAAAAATTAAAAGCAATAAGAGGCAATGGATATCGTTTCGTCCCCAATGGTGGGACGTTCCCTACCGACAACCATGATGCTTGTTGGGAGGAACTCTGGTTTGTGAGAAGCATATACCCAAACCTGCCCCAAATGGGATTTTTTTCCACGGCATGTTGATGCCGCTCCATGATAGCATGCCAAGCTTCATGAATTTCAGACGAGTTTTGGATTTCCCAAAATTTAAAAACCAGGCATCTCAGTGTTTTGCCGGTAATCAACGGTTCCCTGGTGTTTGAAAGTTATTCCCATTTCTTTCATGGGACCTAAGCATGTACCCAAGGACACATATTTGATTTTTCGACCAATTTATATGCACTGGAGCATGTGCATGTAGTTCAAATTTGAATTATGCACATAAATGCATTGAAAACACAGTTAATGCATAAAAATATCCAAACGAACCCCAAAAAATCACAAAAATTCACACGACACTCCTATTTTTCTATGTTGACACGAGAAAAAATTTGAAAGCAATAAGAGGAAATGGATATCGTTTCGTCCCCAATGGTGGGATGTTCCCTACCGACAACCATCATGCTTGTTTTGAGAAGCTCTGGTTTGTGAGAAGCATATACCCAAACCTGCCCCAAATGGGACAAATATTTTACCATGGCATGTTGATGCCGCTCCATGATAGCATGCCAAGTTTCATGAATTTCAGACAAGTTTTGGGTTTCCTAGAATTTAAAAACCAAGCATCTCAATGTTTTGCCGCAATCAACGGTACCCTGGTGTTTGAAATTCATTCCCATCTCTTGCATGGGACCTAAGCATGCACCCAAGGACACATATTTGATTTTTCAACCAATGTATATGCACTAGAGTATGTGCATGTAGTTCAAATTTGAATTATGCACATAAATTCATTGAAAACTCAGTTAATGCATAAAATTGTCCAAACGAACCCCGAAAAATCACAAAAATTCACACAACACTCCTGTTGTTCTATATTGACGTGACAAAAAAATTGAAAGCAATAAGAGGCAATGGATATCATTTCGTCCCCAATGGTGGGACGTTCCCTACCGACAACCATCATGCTTGTTGTGAGAAGCTCTAGTTTGTGAGAAGCATATACCCAAACCTGCCCCAAATGGGAATTTTTTTTTACCACGGCATGCCAAGTTTCAAGAATTTCACACGAGTTTTAGATTTACTATAATTTAAAAACCAGGCATCTCAGTGTTTTGCCGGCAATCAACGGTGCCCTTGTGTTTGAAATTCATTCCCATTTCTTGCATGGGACCTAAGCATGCACCCAAGGACACGGATTTGATTTTTCAACCAATTTATATGCACTGGAGCATGTGCATGTAGTTCAAATTTGAATTATCCACATAAATGCATTGAAAACTCAGTTAAAGCATAAACATGTCCAAACGAACCCCGGAAAAGCACACAAATTCACGCAACACTCCTGTTGTTCTCTGTTGACACGAGAAAATTTTTTGAAAGCAATAACAGGAATGGATATCGTTTCGTCCCCAATGGTGGGTCGTTCCCTACCGACAACCATCATGCTTGCTATGAGAAGCTCTGGTTTTTTGAGAAGCATATACCCAAACCTGCCCCAAGTGGGACAAATTTTTTGCCACGGCATGTTGATGCTGCTCCATGATAGCATGCCAAGTTTCATGAATTTCAGACGAGTTTTGGATTTCCTAGAATTTAAAAACCAGGCATCTCAATGTTTTTCCGGCAATCAACGGTGCCCTTGTGTTTGAAATTCGTTCCCATTTCTTGCATGGGACCTAAGCATGCACCCAAGGACACAGATTTGATTTTTCAACCAATTTATATGCACTGGAGCATGTGCATGTAGTTCAAATTTGTATTATGCACATAAATGCATTGAAAACTCAGTTAATGCTTAAAAATTTCCAAACGAGCCCTGAAAAATCACAAAAATTCACACAACACTCCTGTTGTTCTATATTGACACGAGAAAAAAATTGAAAGCAATAAGAGGCAATGGATATTGTTTTGTCCCCAATGATGGGACGTTCCCTACCGACAACCATCATGCTTGTTGTGAGAAGCATATGCCCAAACCTGCCCCAAATGGGATTTTTTTCCACGGCATGTTGATGCCACTCCATGATAGCACGCCAAGTTTCATGAATTTCAGACGAGTTTAGGATTTACTATAATTTAAAAACCAGGCATCTCAATGTTTTGCTGGCAATGAACGGTGCGCTGGTGTTTGAAATTCATTCCCATTTCTTGCATGGGACCTAAGCATGCACCCAATGACAGATATTTGAGTTTCATCCAATTTATATGCACTGGAGCATGTGCATGTAGGTAAAATTTGAATTATGCACATAAATGCATTGAAAACTCAGTTAATGCATAAAAATGTCCAAACGAACCCCGAAAAATCACAAAAATTCACATAACAATCCTGTTGTTCTACATTGACACGAGAAAAAATTTGAAAGCAATAAGAGGCAATGGATATCGTTTCGTCCCCAATGGTGGGACGTTTCCTACCGAAAACCATCATGCTTGTTGTGAGAAGCTATGGTTTGTGAGAAGCATATACCCGAACCTGTCCCAAATGGGACAAAAAATTTACCACAACATGTTGATGCCGCTCCATGACAGCATGCCAAGTTTCATGAATTTCAGACGAGCTTTGGATTTACCAGAATTTTAAAACCAGGCATCTCAATGTTTTGCCGGCAATCAATGGTGCCCTGGTGTTTGAAACTCATTCACATTTCTTTCATGGGACCTAAGCATGCACCCAAGGACACAAATTTGATTTTTCAAGCAATTTATATGCACTAGAGCATGTGCATGTAGTTCAAATTTGAATTATGCAGATAAATGCATTGAAAACTCTATTAATGCATAAAAATGTCCAAACGAACCACGAAAAATCACAAAAATTCACTCAACAGTCCTGTTGTTCTATGTTGACACGCGAAAAAAATTTGAATGCAATAAGAGGCAATGGATATCGTTTTGTACCCAAAGGTGGGACGTTCCCTACCGAAAACCGTCATGCTTGTTGTGAGAAGCTCAAGTTTGTGAGAAGCATATCCCCAAACCTGCCCCAAATGGGACAAAACTTTTACCACGGCATATTGATGCCGCTCCATGATAGCATGCCAAGTTTCATGAATTTCGGACGAGTTTTGGATTTACTATAATTTAAAAACCAAGCATCTCAATGTTTTGCCGGCAATCAACGGTGCACTGGTGTTTGAAATTCATTCCCGTTTCTTGCATGGGACCTAAGCATGCACCCAAGGACACATATTTGAGTTTCAACCAATTTATATGCACTGGAGCTTGTGCATGTAGTTCAAATTTGAATTATGCACATAAATTCATTGAAAACTCAGTTAATGCATAAAAATGTCCAAACGAACCCCGAAAAATCACAAAAATTCACATAACAATCCTGTTGTTCTACGTTGACACGAGAAAAAATTTGAAAGCACTAAGAGGCAATGGATATCGTTTCGTCCCCAATGGTGGGACGTTCCCTACCGAAAACAATCATGCTTGTTGTGAGAAGCATATCCCCAAACCTGCCCCAAATGGGACAAAATTTTATCACGGCATGTTGATGCCGCTCCATGATAGCATGCCAAGTTTCATGAATTTCAGACGAGTTTTGGATTTACCAGAATTTAAAAACTAGGCATCTCGATGTTTTGCCGGCAATCAACGGTGCCCTGGTGTTTGAAATTCATTCCCATTTCTTGCCTGGGACCTAAGCATGCACCCGAGGACACAGATTTGAGTTTTCAACAAATATATATGCACTGAAGCATGTGCATGTAGTTCAAATTACAATTATGCATATAAATGCATTGAAAACTTTGTTAATGCATAAAAATGTCCAAACGAACCCCGAAAAAGCACAAAAATTCACACAAGACTCCCGTTGTTCTATGTTGACACGAGAAAAAAATTCAAAGCAATAAGAAGCAATGGATATCGTTTCGTCCCCAAATGTGGGACGCTCCCTACCGAAAACCATCATGCTTGTTGTGAGAAGCTCTTGTTTGTGAGAAGCATATCCCCAAACCTGCTCCAAATTGGACAAAACTTTTACCATGTCATGTTGATGCCGCTCCATGATAGCATGCCAAGTTTCATGATTTTTAGACGAGTTTTGTATTTACTAGAATTTAAAAACCAGGCATCTCAATGTTTTACCGGCAATCAACGGTGCCCTGGTGTTTGAAATTCATTCCCATTTCTTGCATGGGACCTAAGCATGCACCCAAGGACACATATTTGAGTTTCAACCAATTTATGTGCACTGGAGCATGTGCATGTAGTTAAAATTTGAATTATGCACATACATGCATTGAAAACTCAGTTAATGCATAAAAATGTCCAAACGAACCCCGAAAAATCACAAGAAATCACACAACAATCCTTTTGTTCTACGTTGACAAGAGAAAATTTTTGAAAGCAATAAGAGGAAATTATCGGTGTACAAAAGTAGGGGCCCTCCTTTGTACCCCTTTACTTATGCACGAGCAGTCGGAGCCGCGCGACACGGCCACACCTAGCAGGGCAAAGGAGGGGAGCTAGAGAGAAGCCCAAGCCCAAGACAAACAAGGCAACGCCAACACCAGAAACACCAAAGAACAAGAGGGCGAGGTGGACTCCCCCGGCAAGGCCCTTGCCGGGGCGGCCTCTGCGGCCCCGTTAAGAGCCTTGTCGGGACAACTTGCCCGATGCCAGCAGAGCAGGCCTTGAGCCCACGGGTTCCAAATGCCGCCAACGACTACGTCGGAACCAAAGCTCTGGAGGCACCTGTGTGGTGACATGCAGATCTTTGTCAAGATCATAAACATGTGAGATCAGATGAGGACCAGAAGACGGCGACCCTCGACGGGATCCCAGCCGAGGGAATCCACAAGACCCCCGGCAAGCATCTTTCCGGGGATGACCGCAACGCCAGGGCAAGACCCTTGCCGGGCCCCCTGCAAGGCCCTTGCCGAGGACATCAGCGAGGCCACTGCCAGGCCCGCGTCGACCAAAACTCCGCCACTGTTTGCATGCAACTGCCAGCCCAACCAGCTGGGCAGGCACCTGCGTGGCAACATGTGGCTACCAAGCCCATTCAGCAAGCACCTGCGTGGTGGCATGCCTGCCTGCCTACATGGCGTCACATGCATCACCAGCCTGGGCGCGTGCCGAAGCAAGGCGAGGCGGTGACGGACGGGACGGGCCCCGTTCCCATACCCGATAAAGATAAGGGACACCTAAGCGATGCATTAAATGCGTCTTGTCACATGTCTGAGGCGATAAGCTCGCAACATCAGACCTTTCCACCTCCTGTATTGCCCTTTGTGGCAGCCCTTTCAACTATAAAAGGAGGCCCATGGCATCTTTGGAGAGGATTCAGCTCTTTAGGCAAGTTACACCCCGTGGCTAGCTGAAGAACACAAAAACAGTGAATACATCCATCAAAGCAGGACTAGGGTATTACGCATCCTCGCGGCCCGAACCGGGGTAAACGATCCGTGTGCTTCCTGTTAGACTTGCTCTTCCCACGACCCCGCGCCCGCCAACCGTAGAAGGGATTCCAGTGACCCATAGGTGTCGTTTCCAGACGTCTTGGGCGCGTCAGGTAGGGGCGAGCAGTTGTGAGAATCTGGTTTAGCAACCAGCTTAGCAGTTCCTCGTGGCCATGGCTTCTGGAGAAGAAGACGGCCAAAAGAACGGCGCTGCCTGCATGCGCGAAGGGCGCCAGTGCGGCAACATGAAAGCTAAGTCATGCTGAACTTCAAATATTTCCTTTTTATATAAGGTTATTTCCCTGGAGATCTTGTTCTTTGTATGGAAAACCTGCATGCAAAGGGGCCCTCCCGTGATTGGCAACGCCCTTGTTCTGTTTCGAGTCCGGTCAACAGCTCAAGCGGCCGCGACGAGAGTGGCAGGGTAGCCTTCCGCAACCGGCAACGCTCTCGATTCTGACTCGAGTCAAGCTCGACAGTTTGAGCGACCGCGTTAAGGGCGGTAAGGTGGTTTGCCCGGCAGCAAGCACACCCGGCAGGCCATTGGGGATCCGTCCTCAAGATGCCGCCCTGGGTATACCCGCGGGAAAGCCTACCCGGTTAACGTAGGGTGGACACACAAAGGAAAATCGAACAGGAAAATAACGCGCATTGTATCAAAAGTACTGCAGAGTTATATTACATCACTTGTTGCCGCAGTTCTAACTAAAGATAAAAATTGTCTTGGTTGTGAACCTGCAGCAACGAAAATTAACGGGGTGCCTAATCCTGGCGCTAGCCCTCCACCCTCTGGATTCTGTCGATGCGTCTGATGATGGGCTTGATACGCTCCTTGAGCGCCGCAATGTCCGCATCCTCCGCAAGCTCTCCAGCGCAGCTTCGAAGTCGAGGTCAGGATTACAGTGCGCCACCTTGGCGAGGACCTTGGTCATGGCACCCCGGCAAAGCCTCCGGGACTCATCGGCCAGGGAGGCCTCCCGGTTGGAGTGAAGCTGCTCCAGGGCCCCGAGGACGCCCTCAAAGAACAGGGTCAGCTTGGCGTTGGGACTCCCACTGCGCTCCGGGGCATACCTCACATTTGGCATCCCCATGGTAGCCAGCTGTGTGGTGATCCTGCCGGCGATGTCCACGAGGCGGCGGATCCCGCGGTTCTTGCCCGCCAAAAAATCCTTGTGGTTGGCGGCCTCGTTTGTCCGCAGCAGTTTCTCCTTCTCCAGATTCTTGGTCAGGGTCTCCTCCCTGGCCCTGACCTCTGAAAGCGTCTCCTCAAGGCCCTCCAGCTTCAGCTTCAGTTCCTTGATGGAGTCGTTGGCCTTGGAGAGCTTCTCAACCTTGCCAAGGACTACGCCCTGCGCCTCCACCAGGGCACCGTTGAGCGTGTTCTTCTCCTCGGCCAGCTTCAGGGTCTGGTCCTTCAGCCCGTCCCGCTCCACCTCTAGCTCCTTCACATTGTCGGCGTGAACCAGGCACAGGCATCGGCGCCTCCTGTGCCTCTGCTCCGGCTCTTGGAGTGCAAGACGACAGGCTTCTCCACCTCCTCGTCCTTGCCGCGGAGCGTTGCGGCAAGCTTCTCCTCACGTGTGGCAAGATCCTCCTCCTGGGAGTTCAGCGCGGCTTGGTGCTGGGTTCGAGCGGCCTCGGCTGCAGCGGCCAAGCTCTCCACTGTCTCGTGGGCCTTCTCGATGTCGGCCCGCTTCTTGGTGAGCTCCATGTCACGCTTGGCCAGCTCACCCTGGGTGACCTTCAGCTCCTCACAATCCTGGCGGAACCAAGCCTGCGTCTCGGTGACGCTCACCTTGAGGTCCGCCTCTGCCTTGTCCACCTTGCCATCCTGGACTTGGCATTGTCCAGGCCGGCGCGATGGAGCGTCTGGAGCTTCCGGAAGTTGGCGCCCATGGCCTGTAGAAGCCGCTCCTCTTGAGAACCGTCGCCACTGGTGCTTGGTTCGTCAACAACCTCGAGCCCCGCGGCGGCAAGCACCTCCTCGTCGAACACCTCTCCCTCGGTGGGCGCCCTAGAGCTCGACGACCCTAGGAGGTGGACGAAAAGGTCGACGGTCACCCTCCGATACCTGCCGGAGCCAGAGGCAGCGGAGGAGGAAGGCTGGTCATCAACCACCTCCTCCTCGGAAGGGGCCTTGCCGGGCTCCCTGGCAGGCCCCTTGGCGGCGTCCTCGGCAGCGCCCTTGGCGGCCTCCTCGGCGGCGATCTTCTCAGCCTCCGCGTCGGCGGCGATCTTCTCAGCCTCCGCCTCGGCGGCCTTGGCGACATCCTCGATGATGGTGTTTATGTCCTCCCGGTCCGCCGACGGGGGATCTGGATACCAAGGAGGGGGATAAGGCGAAGCCAAGACCAAGATTCAGAAAGAACGGAAAAAGAACAGGGACGGAAGGCGAGCGACTTACTCGTGCCGGGCTGGGAAGCAGAAGTCCCCTCCCCTCCAACATTTGGTGCCAAGGCGAAGCCACCAGCGCCCAGGTTCTCCTCCTCCTCCTATGTGTGCATGGGCTCAGTCCTTGGCGCCCTTGCCGGGGATGCCCCTCGGGGCGGTGTAGTCAATGGGGGCGGCATGTTGGGGGTAGCCCTCTGTGGCTCCTCCTGCTACTGTCCTCCTCCTGCAGCCGCGGCGAGGTCAGTACCAAGAGATCGTGCCCCCAATACACGCCGACGAGGGTTAAGCGGTGAACTTATGCTGGGGGCTGTGTTGGGGGCTGCTGTCCGGGCTGCTCAACACCACCAGCGGTGTGCCGGAAGTGCCTGCCAGGGGCTGGCCGCTCGCCGAAGCACTAGCCCTCTTCACCCTCTGGGCCAGAGTCTCTGCATCCCTGCAAAGATGAAGAGGAATCAAGATAAGTGGCATGATGCGAGCAAACGGAGATGACATAAAGGGACAAGATACTTACTCATCCTCCACCTCCTCCTGTACTGCTTTCCACTTCCTCCTTGGGCTGAGGGACCCGAAGTCAAAGGTGACCTCCGCATCGACATCCGCGTCGACGTCTGCCGGGGGAGGGGAGGGAGGCGGAGTCTTGACGCGCTTGGACGAAGAGGAGGCAGATGCTTTCCCCTTCGCCACCGCGGCCTTCACCAATTTCTTCGCAGCCGCGGCCCTCGCCTGGCGCGTGAACGCCTCCTGAGCTTGCCGGGGCTGCCCGACCCTGCCGGGCCGAACCTGCTCGCTAGAGATGGCTCGCCGCAGGACTCGCCCTCTACCTGTGGCCGGAGGGTCGACAGCCTCGGCCTCCTCCTCCGATGACTCGTCGACCACATCTTCGACAAGAGGGTCCCCGGTGCCGGCGATGCTGGCCTCCCCAGCGGCCTCCGCCCACTGGGCAAGCTCCTTCTCCTCCGCCTCCATCGCAGCCTTGTCCTCCACGCCACCGGCGCTGCAGGCCTCCTTGGCGAGCTCTGCCTCCACCGCCCTGGCGGTGATGTAATCTAGCTCCGCCTGGGTGGTGTCTTGGACGAGCCGCGGCTCGTCGGTGACGTACCCCTCATGCAAGGTGTCGAAGAACTCCTGCACTTGAATTTCCTCCAGCTCGACCCAGCTCGGGTCAAGGACATGCGCTTTGAAGTCCGGCATCATGGCGATGATGTCGGTCCGGCGAGAGTGGTTGCTCAGCGGGACCACTCCGCCGGCAACTTAAACAAGGGCCCCTTGGCGACCTTGCCGGCCTTCGCGGCGGCCCTCGCGGCCTTGCCGGACTGCTCTACCTCGCCATCGCGGTTCACGTCGAGCTAAAAGAGCCGCTGGCAGAAGTGGGCATGCCCCATCACCGTGAAGTTGTGGTCGAGGCCGGGGCGAAGCCTCATGATGTCGGCGGCGTTCGTGAAAAGCCAGGCCGGCCTCCCCTTGTTGTGCAGCGGAGCGATTCGGTGGCGGATGAAATCCGCCCCGATCATCTCAAGGGTGAGCCCGGCCTCGGCGAGGCGAAGAATCCTGGTGGTGCCGACCATGAGCTTTGCATCGTCGGCATCAACATCGCTCCAGTCACTCCGCCGAACCGGCGGTGCCTGGCGGACCCAGCAGAAATCTTGTGGATCATCCTGCTCGATCCAGCACCACCGGCCCCGCCATTCTTCCAAACTCTCCTTCTGAGCACCCTCCAGGTATGCCCCCTTGGAACATGGGATCCAGGCGACTCAACTGGAAATGGCGCCCCCCGGTTGGATCCAAGGGAAGAAGTAGTGGTGGAAGAGCGCCGTGTTGGGATGCACCCCGGCGAAACCCTCGCAGAGGTGCGCAAAGAGAGCCATGCACGCCACGACATTTGGAGTAAAATCCAGAAGGTGGAAGCCGTAGGTGTGCATGACGTCATTGAAGAAATCAAAGAAGGGGGGGGGGGCAGAGGCCGCAAGAGAAGTAATGGACGAAGAATGGATACCGATTTGGGGCGGCCTTCGTGCAATTGGCGGGGATGACACGCGTGGCTGGATGCCCCGTCGTCTCCCCCCCATCTTGCACCCCCACAGGGGCTTGAAGCAGTCCCGGAGTTCAAACACGTCGACCGTCGAGGGGAAGTAGGCGAGCTGCGTCCGTCGCGCCGCCTGCTCACTCTCCGGCGGCTCCGTCGCCCCGGCATCTTTGTCCACTCCCTTGCCCTTGGTGGATTTGGAGGCCATGGCGGCTGCGAGAAGTGAGGGGCGGAGGACAGTGAAGATGCAGCGGTGGCTCTAAGATTGGAGAAGACACAGGAAAAGGGGTAAACTGAGCAGCGCGCCCGCGGTTATCCCTTTTTACGGGGAAGGCGCGGGCCGCCTCCTTTCCCATTAACTGCGACGTGACGCATGCGTGCAGAGACCGCACCATGCATGACCTCCATGTCACGCACGACCCTCCACGTCGCGCGTTCAACGCGGGTCGTGGGGAAGCGCAGCGGACGAAACAGTTACTGCGGTAAAAATCCGCCCCTTTGCCACAAGACCGTTACGGGCCTGGCCCAACAACGCGTCGCGCTTATGTGTGGCCTAGGCCCGGGGGCTCCTGTCGGTGTACAAAAGTAGGGGCACTCCTTTGTACCCCTTTACTTGTGCACGGGCAGTCAGATCCGCGCGCCACGACCACACCTAGCAGGGCAAAGAAGCAGGAGTGAAGCCGAAGCTCAAGACAAATAAGGCAACGCCAAGACCAGAAACACCAAAGAACAAGAGGGCGAGGTGGACTACCCCGGCAAGGCCCTTGCCAGGCGGCCTCCGCGGTCCCGACAAGAGCCTTGCCGGGGTAACTTGCCCGATGCCAGCAGAGCAGGCCACCCTTGAGCCCACGGGTTACAAACGCCGCCAACGACTACGTTGGAACCAAGGCTCGGGAGGCACCTCTGTGGTGGCATGCAAATCTTTGTCAAGATCATAAACATGTGAGATCAGATGAGGACCAGAAGATGGCGACCCTCAGCGGGATCCCAGCCGAGGGAATCCACAAGACCCACGGCAAGCGCCTTGCTGGGGACGACTGCAACGCCACGGCAAGACCCTTGTCGGGCCCCCGGCAAGGCCCCTGCCGAGGACATCAGCGGGGCCACAGCCATGCCCGCGTCAACCAAAACTCCGTCGCCGTTCGCATGCAGCTACCAGCCCAACCGGCTGGGCAGACACATGCGTGGCAACATGCGGCTACCAAGCCAATTCAGCAAGCACCTGCGTGGTGGCATGCCGATCTTCGTCAAGACCCTACCATCGTGCCACCTCAGCTGCCTACCTGCCTACATGGCGCCACATGCATCGCTGGCCTGGGCACGTGTCGAAGCAAGGCGAGGCGGCGACGGACGGGACGGGCCCCGTTCCCTTCCTCGATAAAGCTAAGGGACACCTAAGCGATGTGTTAAATGCCTCTTGTCCTGTAATACGGGCGATAAGCTCGCAGCACTGTAGACCTTTCCACCTCCTGTGTGCCACTATGGCAGCCCCTTTCGACTATAAAAGGAGGCCCATGGCATACTGGAGAGGGATTCGGCTCTTTTAAGCAAGTTACACCCCTTAGCTAGCTGAAGAACACAAAAACACTCAACATCCAGCAAAGCAGGACTAGGTTATTACGCATCCTCGCGGCCCGAACCTGGATAAATGATCTGTGTGCTTCCTGTTAGACCTGCTCTTCTCACGACCCCGCGCCCGCCAACCCTAGAAGGGATTCCAGTGATCCCATTGGTGTCCTGTTCACCGACAACAATGGATATCGTTTCGTCCCCAATGGTGGGATGTTCCCTACAGAACACCATCATGCTTGTTGTGAGAAGCTCTGGTTTGTGAGAAGCATATACCCAAACCTGCCCCAAATGGGACAAAATTTTTACCACGGCATGTTGATGCTGCTCGATGATAGCATGCTAAGTTTCATGAATTTCAGACGAGTTTTGGATTTACTATAATTTAAAAACATGGCATCTCAACGTTTTGCTGGCAATCAACGATGCCCTGGTGTTTGAAATCATTCCCATTTCTTGCATGGGACCTAAGCATGCACCCAAGGACACATATTTGATTTTTCAACCAATTTATATGCACTGGAGCATGTGCATGTAGTTCAAATTTGAATTATGCACATAAATGCATTGAAAACTCTGTTAATGCATAAAAATGTACAAATGAACCCCGAAAAATCACAAAAATTCACACAACACTCCTGTCGTTCTATGTTGACACGAGAAAAAAATTGATAGCAATAAGAGGCAATGGTTATCGGTTCGTCCCCAAAGGTGGGACGTTCCCTACCGAAAACCATCATGCTTGTTATGAGAAGGTTTGGTTTGTGAGAAGCATATCCCCAAACCTGCCCCAAATGGGACAAAACGTTTAACACGGCATGGTGATGCAGCTCCACGATAGCATGCCAAATTTCATGAATTTCAGACGAGTTTTGGATTTACTAGAATTTAAAAACCAGGCATCTCTATGTTTTGCCGGCAATCAACGGTGCGCTGGTGTTTGAAATTCATTCCCATTTCTTGCATGGGACCTAAGCGTGCACCCAAGGACACAGATTTGAGTTTCAATCAATTTATATGCACTAGAGCATGTGCGTGTAGTTCCAAATTAGAATTGTGCACATAAATGCATTGAAAACTCAGTTAATGCATAAAAAGTCCAAACGAACCCTGAAAAATCACAAAAATTCACACAACACTCTTGTTGTTCTATGTTGACATGTGAAAAAAATATGTAAGAAATAAGAGGCAATGGATATTGTTTCGTCCCCAAAGGTGGGACGTTCCCTACCGAAAACCATCATGCTTGTTGTGGGAAGCTCTGGTTTGTGAGAAGCATATTCCCAAACCTGCCCCAAATGGGACAAAAAATTTACCATGGCATGTTGATGCCACTCCATGATAGTGATGACCCACAAGTATAGGGGATCGCAACAGTTTTCAAGGGTAGAGTATTCAACCCAAATTTATTGATTTGGCACGAGGGGAGCCAAACAATATTCTCAAGTATTAGCAACTGAGTTGTCAAATCAGCCGCACCTGGATAACTTAATATCTGGAGCAAAGTATTTAGTAGCAAAGTAGTATGGAAGTAACTGTAACGGTAGTAAAAGTAATATTTTTGGGTTTTGTAGTGATTGTAACAGTAGCAACGGAAAAGTAAATAAGCGAAGAACAATATGTGAAAAGCTCGTAGGCATTGGATCGGTGATGGAGAATTATGCCGGATGTGATTATTCATGCAGCAATTATATCATAGGGTGACACAAAACTAGCTCCAATTCATCAATGTAATGTAGGCATGTATTCCGAATATAGTCATACGTGCTTATGGAAAAGAACTTGCATGACATCTTTTGTCCTACCCTCCCGTGGCAGCGGGGTCCTATTGGAAACTAAGGGATATTAAGGCCTCCTTTTAATAGAGTACCGGACCAAAGCATTAACACATTGTGAATACATGAACTCCTCAAATTATGGTCACCACCGGGAGTGGTCCCGATTATTGTCACTTGAGGTTGCGGGTCATAACACATAGTAGGTGACTATAGACTTGCAAGATAGGATCAAGAACTCACATATATTCATGAAAACATAATAGGTTCAGATCTGAAATCATGGCACTCGGGCCCTAGTGACAAGCATTAAGCATCGCAAAGTCATAGCAACATCAATCTCAGAACATAGTGGATACTAGGGATCAAACCCTAACAAAACTACCTCGATTACATGATAACTCTCAACCAACCCATCACCGTCCCGCAAGCCTACAATGGAATTACTCACGCCGCGGTGGTGAGCATCATGAAATTGGTGATGGAGGATGGTTGATGATGACGATGGCGATGGATTCCCTCTCCGGAGCCCGAGCGGACTCCAGATCAGCCCTCCCGAGAGAGTTTAGGGCTTGGCGGCGGCTCCGTATCGTAAAACGCGATGAATCTTTGTCTCTGATTTTTTTCTCCCTGAACACGAATATATGGAGTTGGAGTTGAGGTCGGTGGAGCTCTAGGGGGGCCACGAGGCAGGGGCGCCCCCCACCCTCGTGGAAAGGGTGTGGCCCCCCTGGCCTTGATTCTTTCGCTAGTATTTTTCATTATTTCCAAAAATAATCTCTATGAAGTTTCAGGTCATTCCGAGAACTTTTGTTTCTGCACATAAATAACACGATGGCAATTCTGCTAAAAACAGCGTCAGTCCGGGTTAGTTCCATTCAAATCATGCAAGTTAGAGTCCAAAACAAGGGCAAAAGTGTTTGGAAAAGAAGATACGACGGAGACGTATCAACTCCCCCAAGCTTAAACCTTTGCTTGTCCTCAAGCAATTATGTTTATAAACTGAAAGTGATAAAGAAAAACTTTCACAAACTCTGTTTTCTCTTGTTGTTGCAAATATTTAAAGCCAGCATTCAAGTTTTCAGCAAAGATTATGAACTAAGCATATTCACAATAACACTTAGGTCTCATGTTTACTAATATCAATGCCATAATCAACTAGCGAGCAATAATAATAAATCTCGGATGACAACACTTTCTCAAAACAATCATGATACGATATAACAAGACGGTATCTCGCTAGCCCTTTTTGAGACCGCAAAACATAAATGCAGAGCACCTTTAAAGACCAGGGACTGACTAAACATTGTAATTCATGGTAAAAGAAATCCAGTCGTACCCAATATAAATTAATAGTAATGGATGCAAATGACAGCGGTGCTCTCCAGCTGGTGCTTTTTAATAAGAGGGTGATGACTCAACATAAAAGTAAATAGATAAGCCCTTCGCAGAGGGAAGCAGGGATTTGTAGAGGTGCCAGAGCTCGATTTTGAAATAGAGATAAATAAATAATATTTTGAGCGGCATACTTTCATTGTCAACATAACAACCAAGAGAGGGCGATATCTTCCATGCTATCGGTGTACTAAAATAGGGGTACCTTAGTACCCCGAACTTGTGCACGGGCAGTCGCAGCGTCCCCGTGGCAAGCCTCGCCGGGCGTCCGCCAAGACCCTCCATGACCATTCGAAGACAAGACCCGGCAAGAGGAGCTTGCGGGAAGGCCTCTCTAGGCACGAGACAAGGCCCGACAAGAAGAGCTTGTCGGGAAAGCCGCTCCAGGCACGCAGAAGACAAGGCCCCGACAAGAAGAGCTTGCCGGGAAGGCTCGGCGCGCGAAAAGTATCCAGGCGCGACAAGGATTCGGCCGCTGACAAAGGCGCTTGCGCGGCATGCAACTTCTCTCCGTCGCCGCTCCAGCTCACCCAGCGACGTGTCGCCATGGGACCGTTCCATGGGGCGGCGTGTCGGTAAGGTGCAGCCAGCGGAGAGAGCAGCGATAAGCGGCGGCGACAGGCTCGCCATCGTGGCGGCGGGCGCACTGACGATCTTTCTTACACTGTTTGGGCGACAACGACGGGCATTTATTGCTTTTGTCCCTTGCCGTCGAGTTAGGTATTTTGCCTTTGTACCTTTGCTCAAGTAGGTGTACCAACTCCTGTTTTTACATTCGTACCCCGCCTATGTTGCCACAGCCGGAGACCCTTGAGCATATAAAAGGAGGCCGAGTGCAACGTGAAAGGGGTTCGGTTCGCGTTCTTCGCAAGGTTGGCTGGTCCGGTTCATTCGACCGACCGAGGCGAGAACACTCACGCTTAGGTTTTGTAGCTCGCATTGCTCCTTGGCAAGAACACAATAGATCAAACAAGCAGCGATGAGGAGTTTTATCTTTCCGGAGAGCTCGAAGCTGGGTAAACTGCTCGTGTGCATCGCCTCGATCCGCTCTTCGTGCGATCTCCGCCCCCTCCGAACCACAAGGGGCCTGGTCCGCCCGGCCCCATAGGTGTCCGTGGAGTGCGATCAGCCTCCCAGACATCTTTGGCGCGCCCGGTAGAAGCGTCGAGGCCGTGTGAATCTGATCCGGCGTTCACCACGAGCAACGTCATCAACATCTTCCTCGACATGCCACGAAGAAGAAGGCTTGGCGGCAGCAGAGCCGTCCGCGTCGTACCCACCCTCACCACAGCGAACGGGTGGTGGGGCAGACGCTGGCGGAGGAACGGGCGCCGACGAAGGTGTTCGCGACGTTGCCAAGTCCAAGGACAAGGCACCGCAAACCTCGGCGTCCATGTATCCCCCGCGCCCGTCTCAGAGGCAGCGGGACCAACAACGTCATGGCGTTCTGGCGCCATACGTTCGTTGGATCGAGACCCTCAAGACTAGCATGCGGCGCCAACATCTTGTACGGCGAGATACGATCGCCCGGACGAGTGCTGCTCCTTCTAACTTAGTTAGAAGTCCGGCGTGTCCCGCTCCTTGCACCGTTCTCCAATGCCACCCACTACTCCAGCGAAGCTCTGGCGAGAGCTCAGCTGCTCCTCGACTACCCTCCAGCGGCCGACAAAGGTCGGCGAGTGGAGAGCCACTATCCGAGCCTCATCGGTTTTGCCAGCGGCGGCGCTCGCGACAACCAATGCCATCGTTGCGCGGCGTGGCGACAAAACACGAGCCGGTGGCGGCGAGGCTGTCGGAGGTGCAACCACCGTGCACTCTCCGCCAAGAAGGCCAAGATCGCCGACTCGCCGGATCCACCTCGACAGCGACTCCACTGCGTCGTCCGGATCCGCGAGCTTCGCCGCGATCAGCGCCAAATTCTTCATGAGCGACAACAAGAGGGCGCTCGAACTTCGCATCGGCGCCCGAAGAAGCGCGACGTCGATCCGACAAGCGCGCTGGGCCTTCTGTTGACATGCACGCCGGAGGGGCGAGGCGACTTGCCGTCGCGGTAGGTTGCCCTGCGTTCACTCGTGAGCTGCGGCAAGTCGATGGCCCAGCCGGAAAAACTTCAAACCAGGGCGTGCCGTAGAAGTATGATGGCAGGGCGCACCCGTCGGAGTTCCTCAGCATCTACACCATCGCGGTGCGAGCTGCGGGGGCGGGACGACAAGATCCTCGCCAACTACTTCCCGCTTCGTGCTCAAGCCCAGCGTCGGATATTGGCTCATGCACTTGCCGGACAGCTCCATATCCTCTTGGGCAGATCTGTGCCATCGGTTTGTTGGCGCCTTCACGGTGACCACAAACCTCATAGCCAAGAAGGCGACCTTCACTTGCTCGCCCGAGAAGGAAGGAGAGTCCCTGCGCAAGTTCATTCGGAAGATTCAGCCGTGTGCACTACAACATCCCAGACGTCCACCCTGCCGCGGTGATCAGCGCATTTCATCGAATGTGCGGAACCGCGAGATGAGAGGAGATGGCGATGTGCAAAGTCAAGGGCGTCGGCAAGCTATGCGCCTTGGCCGACAAGTGTCTTGTGGCGAGGAAGGGAGAGACTCCGGAGAGAATGCGAAGCGAGGATCGACGGTGATGACACCGCCCGGCAAGAAGGGCGGCGGCGAGGCACGAGAAGAAGAAAAGCGGAGAAGTGCTAGGCTGCCGAAAGCAGTCCGGCAGAACGGAGGCGGCGGCGAAACGCCAAAGGCTGGTGGCTCCGGCAAGGAGGTTGCAGCCGACGCCAACCACCGGTCGGTGGCGGCCGCCCGACAAGCGGGGCCAGCTCCGACAAGCGATCTTGCAAGATCCACCGCACCAAGGGCCACGATCTCCGGAGCTGCAAGAAGGTCGAGCAGCTCGCCCGAACAACAGAGAGCTGAAAATCTGGCGGCGAGACAAGGAGAAGGCCCAGGAAGGTGCTTTGGGGAGCAAGCAAGAAACGTCCGGCGGGAGGACGCCAGCGGCAAAGTCAAGCAGCGACAAGGAGATCGACCTCCCAGCGGCGCGACAAGGATGAAGATGATGATGGCAGCGAAGATATGGAGGGGCAGCAGCGCCCGATGAGCAGGAGTTTCGAGAAAGCCACGGAGGTTCTCTGTGTTGTGGAGGTGCTTCCTGCATACCTCCCACCGCCAACTCAAGCAATGGATCACGGGAGGTCAATGCAGCGGAACCATCCGTAGAAGTCACGCAAGCCTCTGAAGTGGTCCAACACGCCTATCATTTTTGATATTGAGGACCACCACGATCGCATAACTGCGGTCGGGTGCTTGCCGATGTTGGTCTCTCCAACCATCCGCAACCTCAAGGTCACAAAAATTTTAGTTGTGGCCAGCGGGGCGGCTTGAATCTGATCTCCTCCGCGGTGCTCCGAAGCTTCAAATCCCTGACAATGAGCTCGAAGAGACCGGAACCTTCCAAGGAATCAATTCCGGAAGGAGCAAGCGAAGGGAAGATTACGTTGCGGTCACATTTGGCGTGAGCTGAACTTCAGGGGCGAGAGGGTTGCGTTTGGCGTCGCCGATTTCCCATTGCCTTACAATGGGATACTTGGCCGTCCGGCACTCGCCAAGTTCATGGCAGCCTCTCACTACGCCTACAACCTACTCAAGATGCGGGCCCGATAAGTGTCATCTCTGTCCATGGCGACAAGAAGGATGCCCTTATACGTGCCGACAAGATCTTCCGGATGCGGCAACGCGACAGTTGCCGGACACTTGCCGGCTGAAGCTCCGGGGAAGAAGACCAAGTCCAAGTCCGGCAAGGGCTCTGATGCTCACTCCGGCAAGCGCACCTCTTCGGAGTGCTGCGCTACCGTCGAGGACGCACCATCGAGCTCCACCGGCAAGTGTAAGAAGATGGTGGCTCCGCGGAAGACCAAGAAGGTGCCCGCCAAGGAGGACGGCGCTGGTGGTACCTTCACCATCAGTGCCTCTCTCGACCCCAAATAGGAAGGCGCGCTCGTTGCTTTCCTGCGGGCGAATGTCGACGTGTTTGCATGGCAACCGTCCGATATCCCCGGTGTTCCCAGGAAAGTGATTGAGCACTGCCTGGCCGTTTAATCCTCATCTTGTGACCCGTCAAGCAAAAAGTCGAGGAAGCAAGCGGTGGAGCGCCAAGAGTTCATAGCGAAGAGATCAAGCCGGAAGCGGCATGCCTTGTCGGAGAGTGCTCCATCCTCGTGGTTGGCCAATCCATGTAGTCGTGCGCCAAGGCAAATGGGAAATGGAGACTTTGTATTGACTTCACGGATGTTAATAAAGCTTGCCCCAAAGATCCATTTCCCTTGTCGGCGCATTGACCAGATTGTTGACTCCACGGTGGATGTGATTTGCTTTCGTTTCTTGATGCCTACTCGAGGATACCATCGGATCTTCATGGTTGAAGAAGATGCGGAGAAGACCGCATTCATCACACCATGTGGCGAATCTTGTTTCATACGGATGCCTTCGGTTTGAAGAATGCTGGTTCAACATTTGCAAGGGTAGTCCATGGCGCTTTTGAGCCGGAAATGCACGAAATGTAGAAGCCTACATGGATGACATAGTGGTCAAGAGCAAGGACAAAGCAACTTTGGTTCAAGATTTGGGCGAGACCTTTGCAAATCTGCGCCAAGATCAACCTCAAGCTCAACCCCGAGAAGTGCGTGTTTGGAGTCCCTTTCGGCAAGCTTCTCGGGTTCTTCGTGTCTCGGCGGGGATTGAAGCTAATCCCGACAAGATCAAGGCCATTGAGCAGATTGAAGCACCAAAAGCGCGTCAAGGATGTCACGAAGACTTGCGGTTGCGTGGCTGCTCTCGGCGAGTTTATTTCTAGGTTCTGTTGAGCGCCCTGCCATTTTTCAAGATTTTGAAAAAGGCAGGTCGATAAAATGGACTCCGAAGCGGAGGCTGCGCTGCAGGACTTAAAGAGATACTTGTCCTCCACTCCAACATTTGTCGCACCTAGGCCACAAGAGAAGTTGCTGCTATATATAGCGGCAACCAATCAAGTGGTTAGTGCTGCGTTAGTGGCAGAGAGGGAGGCGGATGACGAGCCAAAGAACCGCGACAAAGCACATCCAGCGACAAGCGGGGCTTCGCCGACAAGCTCTGGTCCCGACAAGGGCGAATCCGCGAGACACATGAGCAGATCTGAGAAAAGGATGGTGCAGCGCCCGGTCTATTTTGTCGACTCCCTCCTGCAAGGGGCTAGGTCAAGGTATTCGGTGTGCGAAATTGCTTTTCGGCCTCCTCATGGCCTCGAGAAAGTTGCACCATTACTTCCAAGCACATGAGATCACAGTTGTCACTCGCTTTCCTCTGAAGAGGATCTGCGAGAATCCGAAGCGGCAGGCGGGATTGTCGAGTGGGCACTTTGGAGCTGTCAAGCTTTGGTCTTAAGTTTGAAAGCACATCAACTATCCAAAGCGGAGCATTGGCAGAATTCATAGCAGAATGGGCGTAGCGCCGGATGAAGAGATTCCGAGACGAGCATTCCCGTCAAAGAAGCCCGAAAGAGTGGCTGATGTACTTTGATGGTGCCTTCTCGCTGCAAAGCGCCCGGTGCTTGGCGTCTGCTTATCGCACCCACCGGAGAGCACCTCAAATGCGTCGTCCGGATGCACTTTCCCAAGGAGCAAGCGACAAACAATCTTGTAGAGTATGAAGGTTTGCTTGCCGGTCTCGTGGATCGCCGTGGACCTTGGGATCAAGAAGCTTATTGTCGGGGGTGACTCGCAACTCGTCGTCCGCCAAGTCAACAAAGATTACCGAGTCCGTTGATGGAAGCCCTCGTTGATGAAGTGAGGAAGCTAGAAGAGCACTTTGTGACTGCAAATGGAACATGTTCCAAGAGCTCGAGAATGATATTCTTGTGACGGCTGTCAAAGTCGCTGCGCTTAAGTTACACAATGGAACCCGAGGATTTTCGTGCTCAAGTGACTCGACCAACCGTAACACCGTCATTGGGCCGAGCAAGAAGAGGAAGTTGGCCTCTGGTGACTACTTTCCGACAGAGCTTCCCGAAGCCGTCATTGCAGAGGTCCCCAAGATCAACACCAACAGTCTTTGAGGAAGCGATGCTGCTCCGGCAGACCCCGAGGTTTGTTCCGTTGAAGCGAGCGCTCCCGACAAGTCTTGCTCCGGCAAGCTTGTCGGGAGCATCTAACTCCGGCGAGCCACGTGCTCTTCTTTGTAGAAGCTGATGTTCCCCAGCAGCAGATGTGCCTTTAGTCCTTGTTGTCGAGCCATAGCTCCAACATGGGCGCAGCAGATTGTCCATTTGCTTGAACAGGAGAACTTCCCGAAGAGCAAGAGGAAGCGGAAAGAGTAGCCCGGCGATCAAGTATGTACCAGGTTTGTCGATAGCATACCGTATGTAAGAAGACTCAACGGTGTGAAATTGAAGTGTATTGCCGGGGAAGATGGGCCGAAGCTGTTGGCGAAGATACATGGAGGCACATGTGGTCACCACATTGGCGCAAAGGGCACTTGCCGCAAAGCTTTCCGGCAAGGTTTCTTCTGGCCGACAACCCTCCGGATGCAACTCCACAAGTAACCAAGTGTGAAGCGTGCAGTTCCATTCCAAATAGATACACCAGCCAGCTCAAGCTCTCCAGACGATCCCTTTATCACGGCCATTTTCGGTGCAGGGGCTCGGCATCCTCGGCCCCTTCCCCGAGCTGTCGGGGCTTTGAGTACTTATGCGTCGCCATCGACAAGTTCACGAATTGGCGGAAGTGGAAGCGATGAGGAAGGTGGCAGCCACGGTCGTGATCAAGTTCTTGGTCGATTGTTTGCCGTTTGAATCCCTAACAGGATCATCACCGACAATGGCACGCGCAATTTCTGAGTCGCACCTTCATGCGATGCGTCCAAGACCTTGGCGCCAAAGGTCTGCTTTGCTTATTGCTCACCCGAGAAGCAGCGGTCAAGCGAGAGGGCAAACGTTGAAGTGATGCGCGGGCTCAAGACCGAGAACTTTCGACAGGCTGCACAAGTGCGGAAGAAACTGGATCGAGCTGCCGGTGGTTCTTTGGTCGATCGGGGCGACGCCAAATCGAGCCATCGCCGGGCACCCTTTGCTCTAGTCTATGGAGCAGAGGCAGTTCTCCCACGGAACTCGTATATGGATCGCCTCGAGTACTCGCTTATGATGAGCTTGAGCAAGAGCAGCTGCGACAAGATGGCCGCTGCTCCTCGAGGAGGATCGTCTTCGAGCCATTGTCGCGAGCCGCTCGCTTCAACAAGCCTGCGTCGCTACCATAGCCGCAGGGTTAGTGCCGAAGTCTCGAGGAAGGCGACCTTGTTCTTCGGTAGCGTTCAGTCCGCCAAGAATTCAAACAAGTTGGCCTTGAAGTGGGAAGGCCCTTATCGGGTGAAAGCGAGTCACTAGGCACTGGCTGTCCGCTTTGAGACCGAAGATGGCATTCGGTGAGCAACTCCTAGAACATTGAGCATCTTCGTAAGTTTTACCCATAGGGCGCGGTTGTCGGAATCCGTTCGCAACCACCTTTTAATACAAGTCTTGCCGCTGTTGCATGTAATCCTTCAGAGAAAGCCAAGCGGAACCCGTGCATCGATAAAGCTCATGTGTTGCGCATGACTTGTCAAGTTCATGCTTTCATCATTTTATTGCATGCTTTGGCTAACACTTTGTGCAGCAACCACACCCGTAAGCAGAATCGAGCCGCTAGGCTCCATAATGTTATTTCCTCTTCTTTTCTTTTCTCAAAGGAAAGAAGGCTCCCTCGCGCACAAGTTAACCCGGGGAGGAGGAGATAATACTATGGACCAGGCACCGCTCGAGGAAGTTTCACCTCATCGGGAAGCAAGAAACAGAAAAGCTAAGTTGCCAAAGTTTGAGCAATCAATTTTTAAATTTTTAAGTTATCTTCCTCGAACGATAGTACTTTGTATGGAAAACTTGTGCGCAGAGGAACCAAATCGTGACTGGTCGCGCCCTTACTTTGTTTCGAGTCCGCTCAACAACTTAAGTGAGCTGCGGCTAGTCCGCGACAAGGTTGCTTGTCGGTAGCGACCCCACTTGACGAAATTTCTTTGAAGTTCCGCACTTTCGGCGCTCATGACAAGGGTGCTACTGCCGCAAGTTTCCACTGAAAAGCGTGGGGTAATAACATACAAAGCCAAGAGTCGAGTAAAGGAAGTAACGTAGCAAATGTTGCCAGAATAAAGTTATATTACAAAAATAACTTATCGCGGCACTGGCTCATCGTTTCGAACTGAAATAACAGCGAAGAGGAGAAGAAGAAGGCGCTGGTACCCAAGCCCCGGCAAGCCGAGCTGCCGGGGCTGCGGCAAGCGAGTTAGACGGGGCTGCGGCAAGCGAGTTGCGAGGGCTGCGGCAAGCCGAGTTGCGGAGCTGCGGCAAGCCGAGTTTGCGGCCAGCCAGAGTTGCCGGGCGAGATATCGAGATAAGCCCTTCGTCCTTTTTCAAGCATCCCTTTTCATTAAAAACATTCTACTCGGATACAATCCGTGGAGAATGAAAAACATGAAAGGGAAGATTACAAGTATTAAATGCGGATAAGGCCGAAGGCTTACAAATTAAAAAGATAAGATGCCAGTAATCCTTTTTTGTCCCTCTCTTGAGGAGGTAGGTCAAGGAGGCGAGAAGGGCAAAAGAAACGCCTAGGCGAGCTACAGTGCCGAAGGCACCAAAGGAACATCCAGGAGCTCCCGAGGGCTTGACGGAGATGGCAGCGCCGAAGCGGGGCTCGAGGCGAGGCGGCGGGGCGTCAACACGCTGTCAAGGGCACTCGCCTCGTACTCCGACTTGACGGCCTTGTCGCCATCCCTCTTCCCCTTCCGCAGCCTCCCTCGCCGGCCGCCCAGGAGACGCACCGGGAGTTCAAGGAGCCGGCGACGCGGATGATGGGGGTCGCCCGGTGACGCCTTGAGCGGCGCCGACAACTAATCGGGCCCGCTACCCTCGTCATCGCTGTCGCTCTCGTCCTCGTCACTCTCGCTCGAGGAATCTTCGCTGTCGGAGGAGCTATCCACGCAGCACTTCGCCCGAGTACCGAGATCCCGAAGACCTTGACGGAGAGGAGATCACCCTCCATTAACTTAAAATGGAGGGTAAATCCCGCCCTCGGTACGTGGATGCGAGTGAACATCTTCCACCCACGATCAAGATACATCACATTAGCGGTAGGAATACAACCACGGACTCACATGCCGCTGATTCCTGACCCCTCATGTGCGATCTCGGTGTCTCGGCGGATCCGACTCCATCGCGCTTCATGACGGAGCTGGAAGCCGGAGGCGACGACGAGGCGCCAGCGCGCCTGACGAAAGAACTTCGCAAGGGTCGTCCCTGTATGGACCGCCCGCAGGAGGAGGAACCGCCCGGTGGAAGCGGAGGCAGCGCGCCGCCCGTCCGCCTCTTCCCGGCGCCTCGACCTCGTCCACGACCTCGCCCCTCCCTCTTCCTCTTGTGGCTGGCTCTGCCGCCCAGGCGTGGGGTTGGGAGGGGCGCTGTCTAGCGGCAACCCTCGCCGCCACCAATGAAGAACCAAGGTTCCTTTTCTCCATGGCGAATGAGAGAAAGGGGAGCAGAAATCGAGGAAAGAAGGAGATGGAAGAGTGCGGGCTGCGCTCCCCTTCCGCTCTTTTAAGGAAGCAAGGTGGGGGCTCGACCGCCCCCTTTCGACAAATCGGGCCGACCTGCTGCCTCTGCTTTCATGTGCCCAGTTTTCCACTTCCACCGTCCATGAACCCAAAAGCATGGGAACCACGTGGCGGGATGCGAATCGAGGCGGGTGAAGCGACCCCGCACACCGCCCACTCCCCCCACGACGCCGCAATTGACGCGTGCCGTTACGGGGGAACGCGGCGGATACGGAGCGGGTTTGGTTTGGACCAAGGCCGCGCATGCCCGTGCCCTGTTTTGGGCCTGGCCCAACAGCGCTCGGCACCGTGTATGGCCCAGGCCCGGGGGCTCCTGTCGGTGTACTAAAATAGGGGTACCTTAGTACCCCGAACTTGTGCACGGGATTCTGCGGCGTCCCGTGGCAAGCCTCGCCAAGGCGTCGCCAAGACCCTCCGCAGCCATTCGAAGACAAGACCCCGGCAAGAGGAGCTTGCCGGGAAGGCCTCTCTAGGCACAGACAAGGCCCCGACAAGAAGAGCTTGTCGGGAAAGCTGCTCCAGGCACGCAGAAGACAAGGCCCCGACAAGAAGAGCTTGCCGGGAAGGCTCGGGGCGCGACAAGTATCCGGGCGCGACAAGGATTCGGCCGCGGCAAGGCGCTTGCCGTGGCATGCAACTTCTCTCCGTCGCCGCTCCAGCTCACCCAGCGTCGTGTCGCCATGGGACCGTTCCATGGGCGGCGTGTCGGCGGCTGTGCAGCCAGCGGAGAGCAGCGATAAGCGGCCCGACAGGCTCGCCATCGTGGCGAAGCGGGCGCACTGACGGTCTCCGTTACATTGTTTGGCGACAACGACGGGCATTTATTGCTTTGTCCCTTGCCGTCGAGTTAGGTATTTTACTGCATACCTTTGTTCAAGTAGGTGTACCAACTCCTGTTTTACATTCGTACCCCGCCTATGTTGCCACAGCCGGAGACCCCTTGAGCATATAAAAGGAGGCCCGAGTGCAACGTAGAAGGGTTTCGGTTCGCGTTCTTCGCAAGGTTCGGCTGGTCCGGTTCGTTCGACCGACCGGAGGCCAGAGACACTCACGCTAGGTTTTGTAGCTCGCATTGCTCCTTGGCAAGAACACAATAGATCAAACAAGCAGTAGTAGGAGTTTTATCTCTCCGGAGAGCTCCGAAGCTGGGTAAACTGCTCGTGTGCATCGCCTCGATCCGCTCTTCGTGCGATCTCCGCCCCCCTCCGAACCACAAGGGGCCTGGTCCGCCGGCCCCATAGGTGTCCGTGGGTACGATCAGCCTCCCCGACACATGCTACACACATTATAAGCGGTTCCCAAACAGAATGGTAAAGTTTATACTCCCCCTCCACCAACAAGCATCAATCCATGGTTTGCTCGAAACAACGAGTGCCTCCACCTAACAACAGTCCCGGGGGAGTTTTGTTTGCAATTATTTTGATTTGTTTTGCATAAAGCATGTGATTGGGCATCCCGGTGACCAACCATTTTATCCTGAGTGAGGAGCGGAGTCCACTCCTCTTGAGAATGACCCGCCTAACATGGAAGATACGAACGACCCTAGTTGATACATGAGCTATTCGAGCATACAAAACAGAATTTCATTTGAAGGTTTAGAGTTTGGCACATACAAATTTACTTTGAACGACAGGTAGATACCGCATATAGGAAGGTATGGTGGACTCATATGGGATAACTTTGGGGTTTAAGGGATTGGATGCACAAGCAGTATTCCCGCTTAGTACAAGTGAAGGCTAGCAAAAGACTGGGAATCGACCAACTAGAGAGCGACAACAGTCATAAACTCCTAGATAATTAAGCATGGCATAAGCAACTATAATCTCTAATTGTCATTGCAAACATGTTTATTCATAATAGGCTGAATCAGGAATGATGAACTAATCATATTTACACGAGAGAGCTCCCAACGATGAACTAATCAAAACAAGAGAGGTCGAGTTCATACCAGCTTCTCTCATCTCAATCAGTCCATCATATATCGTCATGATTGCCTTTCACTTGCACGATCGAACGATGTGAATAATAATAATAGTGCACGTGCATTGGACTAAGCTGGAATCTGCGAGCATTCAATAAACAGGAGAAGACAAGGCAATATGGATTCTTGGTTTAATCAACAATAATGCATATAAGAGCCATTTTAACAGTTTCATCATGGTCTTCTCCTATCGACCCCCAAAGAAAAGAAAGGAAATAAAACTATTTACACGAGAGAGCTCCCAACATGCAAAAGAAGAACATGAAATATTTTTGGGGTTTCTTTTATTTATTACTACTACAGGCAAGAAAGTAAACTAGCTAAACGCTACAACTATTTTTTTTGGTTTTCTTAAAGTTTTTCAAACACACAAGAAGAAAACATAAAAAGAAAAATAAACTAGCATGGATATTACAGTGAAAAGTATTAGCACCAACAACTAGCAATGATTGTGTAAACATGAATGTAATGTCGGTGAGAAATACGTACTCCCCCAAGCTTAGGATTTTGGCGTAAGTTGGTCTATGGCCACGGCTGGCCTGGCGGATATCCGAAGTGATTGTTAGGGTCGCACTGAGAAGAAGAAGCCTCCGACTGCCACTGGTTGTCAATCGCCTCCGGATCCCACTGGTAATTAGAATGTCGTGGAGGATCAAGTTGTGGTTCCGGCTCTGGCTCTGTGGCTGATGAAGGGTTCCGGTACGCTTGGATGGTCGCTAAGCGGAGCGAGATCTTGGCTGCAGATAAATCAAACAAGGAAGGAGCAGGCAAGGTAATAATCTCAGGGTGATTTTCATCAAATAACCATTTGTATTTAAGCGCCCTTTCCCTATTCTTAACAATAAAATCATGTACTACCATACTCTTATAATCTAAATAAACAATAGGAAGCAATTTTTCTTCTTTCTCATAGTGCCTAATAGGTATCCTATAGTATGTGATGTCTACTACGCAACCTTCTCCTTGTAGACGTTGTTGGGCCTGCAAGTCCACAGGTTTGTAGGACAGTAGCAAATTTCCCTCAAGTGGATGACCTAAGGTTTATCAATCCGTGGGAGGCGTAGGATGAAGATGGTCTCTCTCAAGCAACCCTGCAACCAAATAACAAAGAGTCTCTTGTGTCCCCAACACACCCAAAAAAATTGTAAATTGTATAGGTGCACTAGTTCGGCGAAGAGATGGTGATACAAGTGCAATATGGATGGTAGATATAGGTTTTTGTAATCTGAAATATATAAAAACAGCAAGGTAACAAGTGGTGAAAGTGAGCATAAACGGTATTGCAATGCTAGGAAACAAGGCCTAGGGTTCATATATACTTTTACTGGTGCAAGTTCTCTCAACAATAATAACATAATTGGATCACATAACTATCCCTCAACATGCAACAAAGAGTCACTCCAAAGTCACTAATAGCGGAGAACAAAAAAAGAGATTATGGTAGGGTACGAAACACCTCAAAGTTATTCTTTCCAATCAATCCATTGTGCTATTCCTATAAGTGTCACAAACAGCCCTAGAGTTCGTACTAGAATAACACCTTAAGATACAAATCAACCAAAACCCTAATGTCACCTAGATAGTCCAATGTCACCTCAAGTATCCGTGGGCATGATTATACGATATGCATCACACAATCTCAATTCATATATTCAAACCAACACATAGAACCTCAAAGAGTGCCCCAAAGTTTCTACCGGAGAATCACGACGAAAACGTGTGCCAACCCCTATGCATAGGTTCATGGGCGGAACCCGCAAGTTGATCACCAAAACATACATCAAGTGAATCACGTGATATCGCATTGTCACCACAGATAGGCACGACCATACATACATCAAGTGTTCTCAAATCTTTAAAGACTCAATCCGATAAGATTACTTCAAGGGGAAAACTCAATTCATTACAAGAGAGTACAGGGGGAGAAGAAACATAAGATCCAACTATAATAGCAAAGCTTCGCGATACATCAAGATCGTGCCAAATCAAGAACACGAGAGAGAGAGAGATCAAACACATAGCTACTGGTACATACCCTCAGCCCCGAGGGTGAACTACTCCCTACTCATCATGGAGAGCGCCGGGATTATGAAGATGGCCTCCGGTGAGGGTTCCCCCCTCCGGCAGGGTGCCGGAACAGGGTCCCGGTTGGTTTTTGGTGGTTCTGGAGGTTTTGCAGCGGCGGAACTCCCGGTCTAATCTCTGTTCTGGAAGTTTTACGATACGTAGGTATATATGGGTGCAGGGGGTACGTCGGTGGGCCGAAGGGGGGGGGGCACGAGGCAGGGGGCGCGCCCTAGGGGGTGGGCGCCCCCCCCCACCCTCATGAGCACCTCCCTTCTTTCCTGACGTGCACCCCAAGTCCATCGGGTGGCTTTCCTTCCAAAAATAATTTCTGCAGTTGATTTCGTTCCGTTTTGACTCCGTTTGATATTCCTTTTCCTCGAAATACTGAAATAGGCATAAAACAGCAAATCTGGGCTGGGCCTCCAGTTAATAGGTTAGTCCCAAAATAATATAAAAGTGGATAATAAAGCCCAATATTGCCCAAAACAATGGATAATATAGCATGGAGCAATCAAAAATTATAGATATGTTGGATACATATCAAGCATCCCAAGCTTAATTCCTGCTCGTCCTCGAGTAGGTAAATGATAAAGAAGATAATTTTTGATGTGGAATGCTAGTTGGCATAATTTCATTGTAATTCTTCTTACTTGTGATATGGATATTCAGATCCGAAAGATTCAAGACAAAAGTTCATATTGACATAAAAATAATAATACTTCAAGCATACTAACAAAGCAATTATGTCTTCTCAAAATAACATGCCAAAAGAAAGTTCATCCCTACAAAATCATATAGTCAGGCTATGCTTCATTTTCGTCACACAAAGATGTTCCCAACTTCTATACCCCCCATGACAAGCCAAGCAATTGTTTCATACTTAAATAATCTCAAACTTTTTGAACCTTCACGCAATACATGAGCGTGAGCCATGGATATAGCACTATGGGTGGAATAGAATATGATGATGGGGATGGTGAGGAGAAGAAAAAAGGAGAAAGTCTCACATTGGCGAGGATAATCAACGGGCTATGGAGATGCCCATCAATTGATGTCAACATGAGGAGTAGGGATTGCCATGCAACGGATGCACTAGAGCTATAAATGAATGCTCAAGAAAAGAAAACTAGTGGGTGTGCATCCAACTTGCTTGCTCACGAAGACCTAGGGCATTTGAGGAAGCCCATTGTAGGAATATACAAGCCAAGTTCTATAATGAAAAATTCCCACTAGTATGAAAAAGACAACTTATGAGACTCACTATATGAAAAACATGGTGCTACTTCGAAGCACAATATATGAGACTCACTACATGAAGAACAAGGTGCTACTTTGAAGCACAAGTGTGGAAAGAGAGATAGTAACATTGCCCTTTTTATTTATTTATTTATTTTGGTCCTTTCTTTTTTTTGGCCTTTCTCTTTTTTTGATTGGGCAATGCTCTAATAATGATGATCATCACACTTCTATTGATTACAACAAATGAATTACAACTTGAAACTAGAACAAGATATGACTCTATATGAATGCCTCCGTGATGTATCGATGGTGCAATGAATCAAGAGTGACATGTATGAAAAATAATGCATGGTGGCTTTGCCACAAATACGATGTCAACTACATGATCATGCAATGGAAATATGACAAAAGTAAAGTATGTCATGATGATGATGAACGGAACGGTGGAAAGTTGCATGGCAATATATCTCGGAATGGCTATGGAAATGCCATAATAGGTAGGTATGGTGGCTGTTTTGAGGAAGATATAGGGAGGTTTATGTGTGATAGAGCGTATCGTATCACGGTGTTTGGATGCACCGGCGAAGTTTGCACCAACTCTCAAGGTGAGAAAGGGCAATGCATGGTATCGAAGAGGCTAGCAAAGGCGGAAAGGTAAAAGTGTGTATAATCCATGGACTCAACATTAGTCAAAAGAACTCATATACTTATTGCAAAAATTTAGAAGTCGTCAAAAACCAAGTACTATGCGCATGCTCCTAGGGGGATAGATTGGTAGGAAAAGACCGTTGCTCGTCCCCGACCGCCACTCATAAGGATGCACAAGCCAGGTACACTTCATGTTTCAAATTTGTTACACAACTTTAACCATACGTGCATGCTATGGGACTTGCCAACTTCAACACAAGTATCTCTCAAATTCACAACTACTCAACTAGCATGACTCTAATATCACCATCTTCATATCTCAAAACAATCATCAAGCATCAAACTTCTCTTAGTATTCAACACACTCATAAGAATTCTTACAAATCTTGTATTCTTAGCATATTAGGATTATTTAAGCAAATTACCATGCTATTTAAGACTCTCAAAATATTATAAGTTAAGTATGAGAGTTCATCTATTTCTTCAAAATAAAACTACCACCATGCTCTAAAAGATATAAGTGAAGCACTAGAGCAAATAACAAACTACTCCGAAAGATATAAGTGAAGATCAATGAGTAATCGGATGATTACGCAACTATGTGAAGACTCTCTAACATTTAAGAATTTCAGATCTTGATACTTTATTCAAACAGCAAGCAAAACAAAATGAAATGACATGACGCTCAAAGCAAAACACATATCATGTGGTGAATAAAAATATAGCTCCAAGTAAAGTTACCGATGAACGAAGACGTAAGAGGGGATGCCTTCCAGGGCATCCCCAAGATTAGGCTCTTGGTTATCCTTGAATATTACCTTGGAGTGCTTTGGGAATCCCCAAGCTTAGGCTCTTGCCACTCCTTATGCCATAGTCCGTCGAATCTTTACCCAAAACTTAACAACTTCACAACACAAAACTTAACAGAAAACTCGTGAGCTCCGTTAGCGAAAGAAAACAAAACACCACTTCAAGTTACTGTAATAAACTCATTCTTTATTTATATTGGTGTTAGACCTAATGTATTCCAACTTCTCTATGGTTTATAAACTATTTTACTAGCCATAGATTCATCAAAATAAGCAAACAACACAATGAAAACAGAATCTGTCAAAAACAGAACAGTCTGTAGTAATCTGCAACTAACGCAAACTTCTGGAACTCCAAAAATTCTAAAATACATGGGTGGACCTGAGGAATTTTTCTAGTAATAATCTGCAAAAAGAATCAACTAAATAGCACTCTCCAGTAAAAAGTTGAAGCTAATCTCGTGAGCGCTAAAGTTCCTGTTTTTTACAGCATGATCATAAAGACTTCACCCAAGTCTTTCCAAAGGTTCTACTTGGCACAAACACTAATTAAAACACAAAACCACATCTAAAGAGAAGATAGATGGATTATTTATTACTAAACAGAACCAAAAATCAAGGAACTAAAATAAAATTGGGTTGCCTCACAACAAGCGCTATCGTTTAACGCCCCTAGCTAGGCATGATGATTTCAATGATGCTCACATAAAAGATAAGAATTGAAACATAAAGAGATCATCATGAAGAATATGACTAGCACATTTTAGTCTAACCCACTTCCTATGCATAGGGATTTTGTGAACAAACAACTTATGAGAACAATAATCAACTAGCATAGGAAGGTAAAACAAGCATAACTTAAAAATTTAAGCACATAGAGAGGAAACTTGATATTGTTGCAATTCCTACAAGCATATATTCCTCCCTCATAATAATTTTCAGTAGCATCATGAATGAATTCAACAATATAACCAGCACCTAAATCATTCTTTTCATGATCTACAAGCATATAAAATTCACTACTCTCCACACAAGCAAAATTCTTCTCATTCGGAATAGCGGGAGTATCATAAGAGACTTGAATACTATAAATTGTTTCCACATTAAAAGAGTAATGTTCAGAAAAAGAGTAATCATAATCATGACAAGTTTTATAAATATAATCATCACTACTTTTTATAGCATAAGTTTTATCACAATAATCATCATAAGTAGTAACTTTGTTCTCATCATAATCGATTGAAACCTCTTCCAAGATAGTGGACTCATCACTAAATAAAGTCATGACCTCTCCAAATCCACTTTCATAAATATTAAAAGATTCAACATACTCCAAAATAGTAGGATCACAACTTCCTAAAGTTTACACTCTTCCAATCCCACTTTCGTAAATATAATCATCATACGTAGAAGGCATGCTATCATCATAACTACTTTGCATATCAAAACTTGAGAGGCTAAAAATATCATCATTATTAAACATAGTGTCGGGGCGGGCTGATCTGGCCCACGAACACCTATGGGACTGGCGGACCGAGCCCCTTTCGGTTCGGTGGGGAGCGGAGGTCGCACGAAGAGCAGATCGAGGCGAAGCACACGGGAGGTTTACCCAGCTTCGGAGCTCTCCGGAGAGATAATACCCCTACTGCTGCATGTCTGAGTGTATTGAGTTCTTGCTCAGGAGCGCTGAGTGCTACAGTACACACAAGCTGCTAACGAGACTGAGCATGAGTGTCGAACCTTTCGAACCCCCCCCCCCCACGTTGCGCATGGGCCTCCTTTTATATGCTCAAGGGGTCTCCGACAGGTGGCAACGTAGACAAGGGTACAAATGGAAAAGGAGTGGTTGGTACAGCTACTTGTACGATGTCTGATGTACATTGTATCATACCTAACCACGACGGCGGGGGACAAAGGCATTAAATGCCCGTCTCGTCGCCCTAACGGTGCAAACAGGGGCCGTCGGGCGCCACCGCTGCCATGATGGCAATCTTGTCGGCGCCGCTTGCCACCTCGCACCGGCTGCCTGACCTCTCGCCACGCGCTGGATAGGTCCCAGGGCGACACGTTAATGGATGTGCTGGAGCGTGAAGCGCAGTGGTGGTCTGCGCGGCAAGCGCCTTGCCGCGGTTGTTGTCTTGTCGCGTCCGGAAGCTTGTCGCTCATCGGGCCTTCCGGCAAGCTCCTCTTGCGGGCCTTGTCTTGAAGGTGCCTTGGGTGGCCTTCGGCAAGCTCCTCTTGCCGGGCCTTGTCTCCTTGGCTCGAATACTTTGTTCTTGAATGGCTCCAAAGGAACCACGGAGGACCTTGGCGGTCACCCGGTAAGCCTTGCCGCGGAGGGCTGCAACTGCCCGTGCACAAGTTCGGGATACTAGGGTACCCCTAGTCTAGTACATCGACAGGAGCCCCCGGGCCTGGGCCACACACGGTGCCGAGCGCTGTTGGGCCGGGCCCAAAACAGGGCACGGGCACACGCGGCCTGGGTCACACTGTAACTCACCCCGGACCCACCACGCCCTCCACGAAGCAGCACTTGGCGTCGAATGCGGCGTCGTGTGAGAGATCGTGGGCGAGATCGTGGGGGGTTTCTTTATTCAGAAAAACGGAACGTCCGCCCCCTCCCTCTTTATAAGCATGGGAAACAGGGGCAGTCCGCCTATCTCGCCAGTTGCTGTCCCATCTCGAAAAAAACCTCCGCTGCTCCCCCCTCTTCCCAAGGCTAAAGAGAGCAGCGCTCCGCCCCCCATCGCCACCAGGATCACCAACGCCGTCGATCTCCCTCACCACCTCCGCCATGGCTCCGAAAGCCGACAAGGGGAAGGCCGTGAAGTTGGCCGAGGCGCAGCGGCTTGCGGCGCTGCGGAAGGAGCGGGCCATCTTTCCCCCTCAGCTCGCCGAGGGAGCCGAGGGAGAACTACTACCTCTTGGTCGACGGAGACGCGGCGCATCCAGCGCCTGAAGGTACTCCCATTCTTTGCTTGAATTGGCCCCGACCGGGTATCCCTTCTTGGCGCTCTTCTTCTCTGCGGGCTCTGCCCGCCTTTCTCTAATTCTTTTGTGACATCATAAAAACCTCTGGGATCCGCCTCCTTGATTTCACCCCCAATGCTGTTCTGACCATGGCAGTTTTCGCACATCTCTGCGAAAACTTTGTCGGAGTCCATCCAAATGTAGCCCTTTTCCGCCACTTCTTTATACCCCGAGTTGAGGGAGGGGAGCCTCTTGCCATCGGAATCGCTTGGATCTCGAGGGTCGGCAAGAAGGAAGCCTATCTGGAGGGAGAGCTCCGAAGCAAATGGGAGGAATGGAGGGCGGATTGGTGCTGGATTGTTGAGGAGAACCCGCAGCCATTTACCGCCCAGCGCCAAACCCCAGTAGTGCGCGGCAATGATTGGAGAAATCTGGCCCCAGAAGACACTAGGCTCAAGATTGCAGTCACCCGGATCCTTCGCCTTAGACTTGCCGGGCTCACCGTAGGCACCGTTGGCGCAGACTTTCTTCGCCGCCGCGCCATATTGCGGAGAGGAGGAGACCTGCACAGGAGTTTGAGAACACGGCAGATGTCATGAGGCTGCGCCCAGGCCTCAACTTCAACTTCACCGTCTTGGAGCTTGTGGCGATGCTCTTGGAGCTGTTCAAGCCCGATCCTCGATCATCCGTAAATGTTTAGGTTGCCGAGGCGTCATTCTGCGTGCAACAATTCCTCGCTTGACCGCATCCGTGCAATGATGCCGTTGTGCGACTCGCATGGAATTGTCCCAACTTGGCAAGACTGCGAGATGATGTCGTCTGGCGGTTCTTTGACAATCTGGTAGAAATGCCGGTCCGCCCGATGAGCAGAGGGGCCTCACCGCGACACCACCGATGATGAGATGCGCGCGCGCCACCAAGCTGGAAGAGGCGGCAGCAGCTGCTGCCTTGAAGTTCGGCTTCACCGTGGAGGAGGCGAGAGGCAGAGGCGGCAAGCCTTGTCGGCGAAAGGAGTTTGCGGTGAGGAAGAGCTTGCCGAGCTTGAAGCCGAAGTCGAGCGAGCCCGCCGAGGGCATCCTCCCCACCTTCAAGCAGCTTGTCATGGCGGAGCCCCCAGCTCCACCAAGAAGGCGTCTTCGCAAGGCGGAGGCGTGGCGGGCGGGAGGCGGGCCAACAGCCGTGGAAGCAGCGTGGCGCTCCACCGCGGCAAGCACTGTTGCAGCGGGAGCACTTCACGCCCCGCTGCGGCAACTGGAGCGGGCCCTCGTAGACCACCGGTTCCGCTCACCCAAGCGTCAAGGGAACCCCACTCCTCCGCCTCGTCGTCTTTGAGGCGGGCGAATTTGATCTCTCCGTGCTCAGCTCCGACGAGGAAGAAGAAGAGTAAGATTCTTTGCTGTACTTGTAATTCTTCGATTTGTTGCTTTGTCTTGTATCTGATTTGCTTTACTCTGAACCCATTCCTTTTCAGGACGCTGGCCTAGAGAATGTCGAAGAGAGCCAAGACCCCGGTGATTGTCGTCGAGGACGAACCCACTGCGATAGCAGGAGGCGCGTCCGAGACCACCTTCTGCGGATGCGGCAACTCTTCTTCAAAGCAGCCCCAGCGTAAGTATATGGTCTACTTCTTGCTGTTCGGCGTGCATGGGTGCTCTTTCTTTGCTGATATCTGACTGTTGATTTGTGTAGGAGCAGAGCAGCCTCCTTCTGCTTCGACTACGCCGCCAAGGGAGGATTCCCCGACAAGGGAGCGTTCTCCGGCAAGGGAGACTTCTCCGGCAAGGGGCAGTTCTCCGGCAAGGGACGGCAGCAGCGATCCCTTGGTGGCGGAGACCATGACCGCAGACCCTGGCACAGGTAATCTTCTTACCTGAAAACCTCCCGTGTGCTTCGCCTCAATCTGCTCTTCGTGCGACCTCCGCTCCCCGCCGAACCGAAAGGGGCTCGGTCCGCCGGTCCCATAGGTGTTCGTGGGCCAGATCAGCCCGTTCTTCTTCTTCTGATTTTGTTTTTGAATATTTGCTTGACTTTTCTTCATCCATCCGCCACAGAGCCAATGGAGACCAAGGTCGCCGGCGAGGAGGACGCGCAACAATCTTGGCAGCGCCGCTGCCACCAAAGAAGAAGCTGGTCTTGTGAGCCCCGCCGGTGAAGAGGCCGCCAAAGCTGCTGCCGCAGAAGCCGGGCGAGGGTCCGGCGATCGCATTAGACGGACCTGAGGCCGCAGGCGCTAAGCGCCACGCCGACCGCCGATCCCTCCGCCCGCTGCGGCGTCGGGCTCTGAAGAGCCCCAGCCGGCGCCTGTTGAAGGCCGGCGATGGCGTCTTCATCAAGCTCCCATGGGAGTCGAGCTCCAGGCGCCCGGCGAAGGAGAAACTTTTGATGAAGAGCTGCTCGCCTCCATCGGATCGACGCTAGTCGACGCTTGGCAGCAAGCAGCGGCGAAGCTGAGGAGGAGCAGCTGCTGCGGAAGCTGTTGTCGCTCTATCGCGCCCGACAAGCCAAGCTTGAATCCCGGAAGCGCTTGTCGCCAAGGCGGGAGCAGACATCGAGAAGCGCGCGGAGGAGCTCCTGGGCCTCTACCAGGAAGCTCTCCGGGCCTTGGCAGAGGAGCGGGAGCAACTCGCCGAGGAGCGCAAAGCCTTCCTCCTCGAGAAGGCTGAAGCTAAAGAGGAACAGCGGCTTGCTGCCGAGAAGCTGTCTGCGCAGGAAGGCGAGTTGGCGCAGCGGAAGGTTAATCTTGACAGCCACGAGGAGGATCTTGCCATGTGCGAGCAAACATTTGGCGGGGCTCTCAAGGAGGCTAAGGATGCTGCCGCTGCTGCCGAGGCCGCCAAGAAGGAGCTGGAGACGAAGGTGGCGCAGTTGGAGGCTAATCTCAAGGAGAGCGGCGAGGAGCTTGCTGCACTCAAGCACGAGCGCGAGAAGGACGCCTACACTCTTGGCGAGCTGCAGGCCGTCTCGCCGAGAGGAGCAAGGAGCTTCAGCGCCGCCAAGGACTCAATGCAGATCTTGAGTTGAAGCTAACTACTTTGACTCGAACCCGGACGGCGCCAGGAGGCAGGAGGTGGCCTTGAAGGAGAAGATCAAGGCCGACGAGGCGCTGCTAGCTAGTGCTGCTGCCGCCCAGAATGCCTTGAGGGAGAATGTGGAGCACTGGACCGAGGGTCTCGTGGATGTTGCTGCAGCCATCAACAGGGAGCTGACGGAGCTGGGGATGGTGGATCTTGGATATTCCTCCGATGAGCACCTCCAACCCAGCGCCAAGCTCAGCTTGTTCTTCAAGGGCGTGGTGACGGCCATCCAGCGACTCCGGGAAAAAGTCCCAAAATAGCTGGCCGAGGAGTCGCGCCAGATCTGCGCGGGAGCTCTTCAAAAGGTGCTGATGAAGGTGGCCTTCCGCAATCCAGGCCTCGACCTCACCAACGTCCTCAAGTCCTTGCCGCCGGATGCTGATGTGGAGGCGCTCAAGACCCTTGTCGCACCCATCGTGGATAGGGTGAGCGGGATCAAGAGGGTTGAGGGCGATCGTGTAGATTAGGCCGCCCGCTTTCTCTTTTTCTTGTCGTTGCTGGTCATGTTAGGAGAACAATCTATTAGCGCTGCGATAAGTTATCTTGTAATATAACTCTATTTTGGGTAGCAATTGCTATGTTATTTCCTTTACTTGATTCCTTCCTTTGTATGTTTTTGCCCTACGCTTTTAGGGAACTTGTCGGGCACACACAGGCATGTGCCGAAGTCTTGAGACGTCGGCAACTTCTTTGGCGGTATCGCTTCCGACAAAGCAACCTTATCGCAACTAGTCGCAGCTCACTTAAGTTGTTGAGCGGACTCGAAACAAAGTAAGGCGCAACTAGCTACGAGTTGGTTCCTCTGCGCACAGGTTTTCCATACAAAGTACGGTCGTTCGAGGAAGATAACTTAAAAATTTTAAAATTGATTGCTCAAACTTTAGCAACTTAGCTTTTCTGTCGTTTGCTTCCCGGTAAGGCTAGAATTCCTCGAGCGACGCTTGGTCGGCACCATTATCTTCTCCTTTCCCCCCGGCAAACTTGCGTGCGAGGGAACCTTCCTTCCTTTGAGAAAGAGAAAGAAGAGAAAATAAAGATATGGAGCCTTATGGCTCGTTATTACTTACCAGGGGTAGGTGCTGCAGAATGTGTCAGATATCGCATTCAAATTAGTAGTAAAAAGCATGAAATTGACAAGGTGTGCGAAGCACGCTAGCTTTTCTTATGCACGGGGTCTGCGCCCGGCTTTGTACAAAGGATTACATGCAACAGCGGCAAGACTTGTACAAAAGGTGGTTGCCGGAACAGGTTCCGGCAACCGCGCCCTACGGGTAAAACTTACGAAGATGCTCAATGTTCCAGGAGTTGCTCACCGAAATGCCATCTTGATCTCAAAGCCGGACAACGCCGAGCCTAGTGACTCGTTTCACCCGATAAGGGCCTTCCCACTTGGCGTCAACTTGTTGGAATTCTTGGCGGACTGAGCAGCCGAAGAACAAGGTCGCTTTCCTCGAGACTTCTGGCATTAACTGCGGCTATGGTAGCGGCGCAAAGCTTGCGGTATCGAGCAGCTCGTCTGGACACGAAGGCGATCCTCCTCAAGGAGCAGCGCGTCATCTTGTCGCAGCTGCTCTTGCTCAAGCTCATCATAAGCGAGCACTCGAGGCGATCCATTATCTGAGTTCCGTGGGGAGAACTGCCTCTAGTCCATAGACTAGAGCGAAAGGTGTCTCGCCGGTGGCTCGATTTGGCGTCGTCTGATCGACCAAAGAACCACCGGCAGCTCCTCAATCCGGTTTCTTCCGCACTTGTGCGACAGCCGAAAGTTCTGGCCTTGAGCCCGCGCAGCACTTCAGCATTCGCCCTCTCCGCTTGACCGTTACTTCTCGGATGAGCAACATAAGCGAAGCAGACCTTGGCGCCAAGATCTTGGACGTATTGCATGAAGGTGCGGCTCGTGAATTGCGTGCCATTGTCGGTGATGATCCTGTTAGGGATTCCGAAACGGCAAACAATCGACCTAAAGAACTTGATCACTGATCGTGTCTTTGTCACCTTCCTCATCGCTTCCACTTCCGGCCACTTTGTGAACTTGTCGATTACAGCGTACAAGTACTCAAAGCCCCAAACGACTTCGGGGAAAGGGGCCGAGGATGTCGAGCCCCCGGACCGAAAATGGCCAGGATAAAGGGATCGTCTGGAGAGCTTGAGCTGGCTGGTGTATCTGCTTGGAATGGAACCGCACGCTTCACACTTGGTTACTTGTGCGGTTGCATCCGGAGAGCTGTCGGCCAAAAGAAACCTTGCCAGAATGCTTTTCCGGCAAGTGCTCTGGCGCCAATGTGGTGACCACATATGCCTCCATGTATCTCTGCCAACAGCTTTTGTCCGTCTTCCCGGTGAATACACTTCAATTTCACACCGTTGAGTCTTCTTCTGTACAGTGTGCTGTCGACAAACTGGTACATACTTGACTGCCGGGCAGTAAAATAATGTCAATGTTTTAACCTGACACTTTTAGATTCCTAATTTATTAACTTGTTGATTAAGAAAATATTAAGTAAATATTCACAAAATCCTTACTCTATGACTAAAAACAATAAGATATATATGCATTTGTACGAAAAATTGTGCATGACTTTGATAACATATAATGAAGTTGTAAATGCATAATCTTATTTCACTACATTCTAAAAAATCATTGTTGTCATCTATGCATCGTTCTATATCATTGGACATATCGGGCTAGATATCAGCCATATCGGTCGATATTTCGGTCCATATCGGATGATATGTTTGAAAATGATATTTACAAAATGATATGTTATGTTTATATCGGTAGAGCCCCAATAGTGATATATCGGCCTATATATCGGTCGTATCGGCCTAGATTTAAAAGCTTGCCTAAGCATGCACCAAGGACACAGATTTGATTTTTCAAACAATTTATATGCATGAGAGCATGTGGATGTAGTTCAAATTTGAATTATGCACATAAATGCATTGAAAACTCAGTTAATGCATAAAAATGTCCACACGAACCCCGAAAAATCACAACAACTCAGACAACATTCCTGTTGTTCTATGTTGACACGAGAAAAAAACTGAAAGCAATAAGAGGCAATGGATATCGTTTCGTCCCCAATGGTGGGACGTTCCCTACCGAAAACCATCATGCTTGTTGTGAGAAGCTCTGGTTTGTGACAAACATATACCCAAACCAGCCCCAAATGTTACAAATTTTTTACCACGACATGTTGATGCCGCTCCATGATAGCATGCCAAGTTTCATGAATTTCAGACGAGTTTTGGATTTACCAGAATTTAAAAACCAGGCATCTCAATGTTTTGCCGGCAATCAACGGTGCCCTGGTGTTTGAAGTTCATTCCCATTTCTTGCATGGGGCCTAAGCACAAGCTTCAAAATATCGGATATCGGGTACGTATCGGTTTGGCTTCGACATATCGGATGTTGGATCTCGGGTGATATATCGGACGATATGTAGATATATCGGAGAAAACATGTCTATTTTTTCATTATTCTTGTTCAAAACATTTATTTTTAGTAAAATAATGTCAATGTTTTAACCTGACACTTTTAGATTCCTAATTTATTAACTTGTTGATTAAGAAAATATTAAGTTAAGATTCACAAAATCCTTACTCTATGACTAAAAACAATAAGATATATATGCATTTGTACGAAAAATTGTGCATGACTTTGATAACATATAATGAAGTTGTAAATGCATAATCTTATTTCACTACATTCTAAAAAATCATTGTTGTCATCTATGCATCGTTCTATATCATTGGACATTTAGGGCTAGATATCAGCCATATCGGTCGATATTTCGGTCCATATCGGATGATATGTTTGAAAATGATATTTACAAAATGATATGTTATGTTTATATCGGTAGAGCCCCAATAGTGATATATCGGCCTATATATCGGCCTAAGCATGCACCAAGGACACAGATTTGATTTTTCAAACAATTTATATGCACGAGAGCATGTGGATGTAGTTCAAATTTGAATTATGCACATAAACGCATTGAAAACTCAGTTAATGCATAAAAATGTCCACACGAACCCCGAAAAATCACAACAACTCAGACAACATTCCTGTTGTTCTATGTTGACACGAGAAAAAAAATTGAAAGCAATAAGAGGCAATGGATATCGTTTCGTCCCCAATGGTGGGACGTTCCCTACCAAAAACCATCATGCTTGTTGTGAGAAGCTCTGGTTTGTGACAAGCATATACCCAAACCAGCCCCAAATGGTACAAATTTTTTACCACGACATGTTGATGCCGCTCCATGATAGCATGCCAAGTTTCATGAGTTTCAGACGAGTTTTGGATTTACCAGAATTTAAAAACCAGGCATCTCAATGTTTTGCCGGCAATCAACGGTGCCCTGGTGTTTGAAGTTCATTCCCATTTCTTGCATGGGACCTAAGCATGCACCCAAGGACACCGATTTGATTTTTCAACCAATTTATATGCACTAGAGCATGTGCATGTAGTTCAAATTTGAATTATGCACATAAATGCATCGTAAACTCAGTTAATGCGTAAAAATGTCCAAACAAACCCCGAAAAATCACAAAAATTCACACAACACTCCTGTTGTTCTATGTTGACACGAGAAAATTGAAAGCAATAAGAGGCAATGGATATCGTTTCGTCCCCAATGGTGGGACGTTACCTATCGAAAACCATCATGCTTGTTGTGAGAAGCTCTGGTTTATGAGAAGCATATACCCAAACTTGCCCCAAATGGGACAAAAAGTTTACCACGGCCTGTTGATGCCGCTCCATGATAGCATGCCAAGTTTCATGAATTTCAGACAAGTTTTGGATTTACCAGAATTTCAAAACCAGGCATCTCAATGTTTTGCCGGCAATCAACGGTGCCCTGGTGTTTGAAGTTCATTCCCATTTCTTCCATGGGACCTAAGCATGCACCCAAGGACATAGATTTGAACTTTCAACCAATTTATATGCAATAGAGCATGTGCATGTAGTTCAAATTTGAATTATGCACATAAATGCATTGAAAACTCAGTTAATGCATAAAAATGTCCAAACGAACGCCAAAAAATCACAAAAATTTACACAACACTCCTGTTGTGCTATGTTGACACGAGAAATTTGAAAGCAATAAGAGGCAATGGATATCGTTTCGTCCCCAATGGTGGGACGTTACCTACCGAAAACCATCATGCTTGTTGTGAGAAGCTCTGGTTTGTGAGAAGCATATACCCAAACTTGCCCCAAATGGGACAAAAAATTTACCACGGCTTGTTGATGCCTGTCGGTGTACTAGAGTAGGGGTACCCTAGTATCCCGAACTTGTGCACGGGCAGTTGCAGCCCTCCGCGGCAAGGCTTACCGGGTGACCGCCAAGGTCCTCCGTGGTTCCTTTGGAGCCATTCAAGAACAAAGTATTTAAGCCAAGGAGACAAGGCCCCGGCAAGAGGAGCTAGCCGGGAAGGCCACCCAAGGCACCTAGGAGACAAGGCCCCGGCAAGAGGAGCTTGCCGGGAAGGCCAAGCAAGGCACCTAGGAGACAAGGCCCCGGCAAGAGGAGCTTGCCGGGAAGGCCCGGTGAGCGACAAGCTTCCGGACGCGACAGGACAACAACCGCGGCAAGGCGCTTGCCAGCGGAACCACCACTCAGACCTGCGCTCCAGCACATCCACTAACGTGTCATACAGGACCTTTCCAGCGCTGCTGCGTGGAAAGAGGCCGCGTCTTGACCCGGTAGTGCGGTGGCAAGCGGCGCTGACAAGATTGCCATCGTGGCAAGCGATGGCGCCCCTGGCGGTCCCTTTCTGCACTGTTAGGGCGACGTAGATGGGCATTTAATGCCTTTGTCCCCTGCCGTCAGGGTTAGGTATGGTACACTGTACAAGTAGCTGTACCAACCACTCCTTTTCCATTTTTACCCTTGTCTACGTTGCCACCTGTTGGAGACCCCTTTAGCATATAAAAGGAGGCCCATGCGCAACGTAGGGAGGGAGGGGAAAGAGGGTTCGAGAGGTTCAGAGCCAGAGAACACTCACGCTCGGTCTCGTTAGCAACTTGTGTGTACTGTAGCACTCAGCGCTCCTGAGCAAGAACTCAATACACTCAGACATGCAGCAGTATGAGTGTTATCTCTCCGGAGAGCTCCGAAGCTGGGTAAACGCTTCGTGCTTCGCCTCGATCTGCTCTTCGTGCGACCTCCGCCCCCTTCCCGAACCGAAAGGGGCTCGGTCCATTGGTCCCATAGGTGTTCGTGGGCGGATCAGCGCCCCCATCTTTGGCGCGCCGGTAGGGGCATCGAGATTGTGTGAACCTGATCCGGCGTCCACACGAGCTAGATCTTCATCATCTTCATCGACATGCCACCGAAGAAGAAGGCTTGGCGGCAGATGTTCCGTCTGCGTCGAACCCACCACCACCGAGCAAACGGGTGGTGGGGTAGACGCCGGGCGGAAGAATGGACGTCGACGGGGGAGCCCACGGTGCTGCCAAGTCCAAGGACAAGGCTGCGCAGACTTCGGCGTCCGTACATGCACCGCGCCCGTCTCAGGAGGCACGGGACCGACAGCGTCATGGTATTCACAACGCCATACGCTCGTTGGACCAAGATCGAGCTGGTGGATCTCGGGATGCTCAAGACCAGCATGCACGCCAACATCTTTGGCGCGGCGAAAACGCGATCGCTGGGCGGGATACTGCTCCTTCTAACATAGTTAGAAGTCCGAGCATATCCCGTTCCTCGCGCCGTTCGCCATCGCCACCCACCACTCCGGCGAAGCTTTGGCGAGAGCTCAATCGCTGCTCTGGATTACCCTCCAACAGCCGACAAGGTCGATGAATGGAGGGCCACCATTCGTAGTCTCATCGGCTTTGCCAATGGCGGCGCTCATGATAGCCGAGTGCAACGCTGCCGCGGCGAGACTGCCAAACACGAGCCGGTGGCGGCAGAAACCGGTGGGGGTGCAACCACCATGCACTCTCCGCCCCGAAGGCCAAGATCGCCGACTCACCGGATCCGCCTCGACAGCGACTCCACCGCATCATCGGATCCACGAGCTCGTTGCGATCAGCGCCAAGTTCTTCACGAACGACAGCAAGAAGACGCTCGAACTCGCATCGAGCGCCGAAGTGAAGCGCGGCGTCAATCCGACCAGCGCCGGGCCCCTTCTGTCGACATGCATGCGCCAGGGAACCAGCGACTTGCCGTGCGTGGTAGGTTGCCCTGCGTTCGATCGTGAGCTGCGGCAAGTCCAAGGGCCCGGCAAGAAGAATTTCAAGCCGGACATACCGAGAGAAGTACGACGGCAAGACGCATCCGTCAGAGTTCCTCAAAGCATCTACACCATCGCGGTGCAAGCTGCCGGGGCGAGGCGACAAGATCCTGGCCAACTACTTCCGGTGCTCAAGCCCAATGTCGATCTGGCTCATGCACTTGCCGGACAACTCCATATCCTCTTGGGTAGATCTATGCCATCGGTTTGTCGGCGCCTTTACAGCGCCACAAGCCCCAATGCCAAGAAAGCGACCTTCATCTGCCGCCCGGAAGGAAGGAGAGCCCTAGCAAGTACATTCAGAGATTCAGCCACAGACAAAGACAACATCCCATATGTCCACCCTGTCGCGGTAATCAGCGCGTTCCATCAGAACGTGCGAAACCGCAGGATGCGGGAGGAGATGGCGACGTGCAAGATCAGAGACGTTAGTGAGCTATATGCCCTGGCCAACAAGTGTGCACATGCTGAGGAAGGGAGGAGACTCCCCGGAGAGAATATTGAAGCAGGCGAAGAAGAAGACCAAGTCCGGCAAGAGCTCTAATGCCCACTCCGGCAAGCCCACCTCTTCGGAGTGCTGCGCTACCATCGAGGACGCACCATCGAGCTCCACCGGCAAGTGCTGAGGAGCGATGCTGCTCCGCAAGCCCTAGGGTTTATTCTGTTGAAGCGGACGCTCCAAGTCCGGCAAGAGCTCGATGCCCACTCCAGCAAGCGCACCTCTTAGTGCTGCGCTACCGTCGAGGACGCACCATCGTGCTCCACCGGCAAGTTGCTTTGAGGAGCAGTCTGCTCCGGCAAGCCCTAGGGTTTGTTCCGTTGAAGCAGACGCTCCAAGTCCGGCAAGAGCTCTGATGCCCACTCCGGCAAGCGCACCTCTTTGGAGTGCTGCGCTACCGTCGAGGACGCACCATCGAGCTCCACCGGCAAGTGCTGAGGAGCAGTCTGCTCCGGCAAGCCCTAGGGTTTGTTCCGTTGAAGCAGACGCTCCCAGTCCGGCAAGAGCACTCAAGCCCACTCCGGCACGCGCACCTCTTCGAAGTGCTGCGCTCTTGTCGAGGACGCACCATCGAGCTCCACCGGCAAGTGCTGAGGAGCGATCTGCTCCGGCAAGCCCTAGGGTTTGTTCCGTTGAAGCGAGCGCTCCCGACAAGTTTTGTTCCGCAGCAGCCAGATGTGCGGTGGTTCTTTGGTCGATCGGGGCGGCCGAATCGAGCCACCGCCGGACACCTTCGCTCTAGTCTATGGAGCAGAGGCAGTTCTCCCCACGGAACTCGTATACGGATCACCTCGAGTGCTCTCTTATGATGAGCTTGAGCAAGAGCAGTTGCGACAAGATGACGCGTTGCTCCTTGAGGAGGATCGTCTTCAGGCTGCTGTACGAGCTGCTCGATACCAGCAAGCTTTGCGCCGCTACCATAGCCCCAAAGTTAATGCCAGAAGTCTCGAGGAAGGCGACCTTGTTCTTCGGCGCGTTCAGTCCACCAAGAATTCCAACAAGTTGACGCCCAAGTGGGAAGGCCCTTACCGGGTGAAACGAGTCACTAGGCCTGGAGCTGTCCGCCTTGAGACCGAAGATGGCATTCCGGTGAGCAACTCCTGGAACATTGAGCATCTTCGTAAGTTTTACCCGTAGGGCGCGGTTGTCGGAACCTGTTCCGGCAACCACCTTTTGTACAAGTCTTGCCGATGTTGCATGTAATCCTTTGTACAAAGCCGGGCGCAGACCCCATGCATAAGCTAATGTGCTTCGCACATCTTGTCAATTTCATGCTTTCTACTTCTATTTTGCATGCATTATCTGACACTTTGTGCAGCACCTACCCCCGGTAAGCAATAACGAGCCATAAGGCTCCTGTCGGGGAGGCTGATCGTACCCGCGAACACCTATGGGGCCAGCGGACCGGGCCCCTTGTGGTTCGGAGGGGGGCGGAGATCGCACGAAGAGCGGATCGAGGCGAGGCACCTGGCAGTTTACCCAACCGGAGCTCTCCGGAGAGATAAAACTCCTACTGCTGCTTGTTTGATCTATTGTGTTCTTGCTAGGGAGCAATGCGAGCTACAAAACCTAGCGTGAGTGTGTCTAGTCTATGGCCAGTCGAATGAACCGAACCAGCCAAACCTTGCGAACCCTTTCTACGTTGCACTCGGGCCTCCTTTCATATGCTCAAGGGGTCTCCGACAGGTGGCAACATAGGCGGGGGTACAAATGTAAAAACAGGAGTTGGTACACCTACTTGAACAGTGTCTGATGCCAAATACCTAACTCGGCGGCAAGGGACAAAAGCAATAAATGCCCGTCATTGTCGCCCAAACAGTGTAACAGAGACCGTCAGGTGCGCCTCCGCTCGCCACGATGGCGAGCCTGTCAGCGCCGCTTATCGCTGCTCTCCGCTGGCTGCACAGCCTCTCGACACGCGCCCATGGAACGGTCCCGTGGCGACACGTCGCTGGGTGAGCTGGAGCGGAGACGGAGAGAAGTTGCATGTCGCGGCAAGCGCCTTGCCGCGGCTGAATCCTTGTCGCGCCCGGAGGCTTGTCGCACTCCGGGCCTTCCCGGCAAGCTCCTCTTGTCGGGGCCTTGTCTTCTGCGTGCCTGGAGTGGCCTTCCCGACAAGCTCCTCTTGTCGGGGCCTTGTCTTCTCAATCAAATACTTTGTTCTTGAATGGCTCCAAAGGAGCCACGGGGGATCTTGGCGGTGGCGAGGCAAGCCTTGCCGCAGGGTCTTTGCAATCGTCTCCGTGCACGAGTACGGGATACTAGGGTACCCTACTCTAGTACACCGGCAGAGCCCCGGGCTGGGCATTACGGTGTCGAAGCGCTTGTCGGGCCAGGCCCGTAACTGTCTGCAGACGCACGCGGCCTCGACCACGTCGCAACTCGCCCCGGACCCACCACGATCCCCACTAACGGCACGCACCGGACGTGGCGTCGTGCGAGAGATCGTGGGCGCGGTCGTGGGGGTTCTTTATAAGCGGAGGAAACAGAGGCGGGCCGACCACCCCTGCCATTGCTGTCTTGTCAAGAAACCACCGCCGCTCCCCTCTTCTTCTCCGGTGCGAAGAGAGCAGCGCCCCGCCCCCCTTTCGCCGCAAGCACACTCACCGCCGTCGACCTCCTCCGCCCCCCTCGCCCAGGCTCGAAAGGCCGATAACGCGAAGGGCGTCACGTCGGCCGAGGCGCAGCGTCGCGGCGCTTCGCGCAAGGAGCGAGCCATCTTCCCCGCAGCTCGGCGCCGCGGGAGCTGCGGACGTCTTCTACCTTTTCTGGTCGACGGAGACCCGTGCGCATCCGCGCGCGAGGTGCTCCCGCCTCCGCCGCTGATTTGGCCCCAACAGGTACCCTTTCTTCGCCCTTTTCTTCTATTGCGGTCTTTGTCCGCCGTATTCGAAGTTCTTTTGCGACATAATGAACACCTTTAGCCTCCGCCTCCTTGATTTCACCCCAACGCCATCTTGACCATGGCTGCTGCACATTTGTGCGAAAACTTTGTCGGAGTCCACCCGAACGTGGCACTCTTCCGCCATTTCTTTGTTCCCGCGTCGAGAGAGGAGAGCCACTTGCGGAGGGATAGCACAGGTCTCTAGGATCGGCAAGAAAGAGGCCTACCTAGAGGGGAGTTTGGAACAAGTGGGAGGTGGAGAGCCAACTGGTGTTGGGTCGTGAGGAGAACCCACAGCCTTTCACCGCTGCGTCGCCAAACCCCAATAGTCTTGTGGCGAGATTGGAGTAACTTGGCGCGGAGGATGCGGTTGAAGATAGCTGTGACCAGACTGCGCCTCGGGCTTGCCGGGTTGTGATGGAAGCGGTTAGGCGCAGACTTCATTCGCCGCCATCGCTTCCCTTGCGAGGAAAGGAGGAGGCCTGCTTGGGAGTTCCGTAATCTGGCGGACATCATGAGGCTGCGCCCGGGCCTGAATTGGAACTTCACCGTCATGGAGCTGGATTCAGTGCTGCTCGAGCTGTTCAAGAACGACCCCGAACATCCAAAGTCATTCAGGTTGCCGCGAGGGGTCGTCCCACTGTGCAACAACTCGGCGCTCGATCGCATCCGCGCCATGATGCCACTGTTCGACTCCCACGGAATCGTCCCAACATGGCAGGAGCCCCCCGACGAGATCGTGCAGCAATTCTTTGATGACTTGCAAGAAGTGCCGATCCGCGCCGACGAGCAGAAGAGGCTCACCGGCGACACCACCGACCAGGAGATGGCGAGGATCGCCACTAGGGTGGAGGAGGCGGCAGCAGCCGCTGCCGCTGGAGCCTTCGGGTTCACCATGGAGGAGGCGGACGCGGCGAAGGCGGCAAGCTCTGCCGAGCGAGGGGAGGTCGCCGGCGAGGACGAGCCTGTCGGGCCCGAGGCCGGGACGAGTGGACCCGCCGAGGGCGCTTCTTCCCCACCGCCAAGCGACTTGCCGCCAGCGGAGCCCCCGGCTCCGCCGAGGAGGCGTCTCCGCAGAGTTGGAAACAGAGGCGGACCGAAAACCATCATGCTTGTTGTGAGAAGCTCTGGTTTGTGAGAAGCATATACCCAAACCTGCCCCAAATGGGACAAAAATTTTACCACGCCATGTTGATGCTGCTCCATGATAGCATGCCAAGTTTCATGAATTTCAGACGACTTTTGGATTTACCAGAATTTAAAAACAAGGCATCTCAATGTTTTGCCGGCAATCAACGGTGCCCTGGTGTTTGAAGTTCATTCACATTTCTTGCATGGGACCTAAGCATGCACCCAAGGACACAGATTTGATTTTTCAACAAATTTATATGCACGAGAGCATGTTCATGTAGTTTAAATTTGAATTATGCACATAAATGTATTGAAAACTCAGCTAATGCATAAAAATGTCCAAACAAACCCCGAAAAATCACAAAAGTTCACACAACACTCGTGTTGTTCTATGTTGACACGAGAAAAAAATTTGAAAGCAGTAAGAGGCAGTGGATATGTTTCGTCCCCAATGGCGGGACGTTCCCTACCGAAAACCATCATGCCTATTGTGAGAAGCTCTGGTTTGTGAGAAGCATATACCCAAACCTGCCCCAAATGGGACAAAAAATTTAACACGGCATGTTGATGCCGCTCCATGATAGCACGCCAAGTTTCATGAATTTCAGACGAGTTTTGGATTTACCAGAATTTAAAAACCAGGCATCTCAATGTTTTGTCGGCAATCAATGGTGCCCTAGTGTTTGAAGTTCATTTCCATTTCTAGCATGGGACCTAAGCATGCACCCAAGGACACAGACTTGATTTTTCAACCAATTTATATGCACTAGAGCATGTTCATGTAGTACAAATTTGAATTATGCACATAAATGCATTGAAAACTCAGTTAATGCATAAAAATGTCCAAACGAACCCGAAAAAATCACAAAAATTCACACAACACTCCTGTTGTTCTATGTTCACACGAGAAAAAAAATTGAAAGCAATAAGAGGCAATGTATATCGTTTCGTCCCCAATGTTGGGACGTTCCCTACCGAAAACCATCATGCTTGTTGTGAGAAGCTCTGGTTTGTGAGGAGCATATACCCAAACCTGCCCCAAATGGGACAATTTTTTTACCACGGCATGTTGATGTCGCTCTATGATACCATGCCAAGTTTCATGAATTTCGGACGAGTTTTGTATTTACCAGAATTTAAAAACCAGGCATCTCAATTTTTTGCCGGCAATCAACGATGCCCTGGTGTTTGAAGTTCATTCCCATTTCTTGCATGGGACCTAAGCATGCACCAAGGACACAGATTTGATTTTTCAAACAATTTAGATGAACGAGATCATGTGGATGTAGTTCAAATTTGAATTATGCACATAAATGCATTAAAAACTCAGTTAATGCATAAAAAATGTCCAAACGAACCCGAAAAAATCACAAAAATTCACACAACACTCCTGTTGTTTTATGTTCACACGAGAAAAAAATTGAAAGCAATAAGAGGCAATGTATATCGTTTCGTCCCCAATGTTGGGACGTTCCCTACCGAAAACCATCATGGTTGTTGTGAGAAGCTCTGGTTTGTGAGAAGCATATACCCAAACCTGCCCCAAATGGGACAAAAAAATTACCACGACATGTTGATGCCGCTCCATGATAGCATGCTAAGTTTCATGAATTTCAGACGAGTTTTGGATTTACCAGAATTTAAAAACCAGGCATCTCAATGTTTTGCGGGCAATCAACGGTGCCCTGGTGTTTGAAGTTCATTCACATTTCTTGCAAGGGACCTAAGCATGCACTCAAGGACACATATTTGATTTTTCAACCAATTTATATGCACTAGAGCATGTGCATGTAGTTCAAATTTGAATTATGCACATAAATGCATTGAAAACTCAGTTAATGCATAAAAATGTCCACATGAACCCCGAAAAATCAGAAAAATTCACACAACACTCGTATTGTTCTATGTTGACACGAGAGAAAAAATTGAAAGCAATAAGAGGCAATGGATATCGTTTCGTCCCAAATGGTGGGACGTTCCCTACCGAAAACCATCATGCTTGTTGTGAGAAGCTCTGGTTTGTGAGAAGCATATACCCAAACCTGCCCCAAATGGGACAAATTTTTTACCACGGCATGTTGATGCCGCTCTATGATACCATGCCAAGTTTCATGAATTTCGGACGAGTTTTGGATCTACCAGAATTTAAAAACCAGGCATCTCAATTTTTTGCCCACAATCAACGGTGCCCTGGTGTTTGAAGTTCATTCCCATTTCTTGCAAGGGACTTAAGCATGCACCACGGACACAGATTTGATTTTTCAAACAATTTATATGCACGAGAGCATGTGGATGTAGTACAAATTTGAATTATGCACATAAATGCATTGAAAACTCAGTTAATGCATAAAAATGTCCACACGAACCCCAAAAAATCACAAAAATTGACACAACACTCCTGTTGTTCTATGTTGGCACGAGAAAATAATTTAAAGAAATAAGAGGCAATGGATATCGCTTCGTCCCCAATGGAGGGACGTTCCCTACCGAAAACCATCATGCTTGTAGTGAGAAGCTCTGGTTTGTGAGAAGCATATACCCAAACCTGCCCCAAATGGGATAAAAAATTTACCACGGCATGTTGATGCCGCTCCATGATAGCATGCCAAGTTTCAAGATTTTCAGACGAGTTTTGGATTTACTAGAATTTAAAAACCAGGCATCTCAATGTTTTGCCGGCAATCAACGGTGCGCTGGTGTTTGAAGTTCATTCCCATTTCTTGCATGGGACCTAAGCATGCACACAAGGACACAGATTTGATTTTTCAACCAATTTATAAGCACTAGGGCATGTTCATGTAGTTCAAATTTGAATTATGCACATAAATGCATTGAAAACTCAGTTAATGCATAAAAATGTCGAAACGAACCCCGAAAAATCAAAATAAATTCACACAACACTCCTGTTGTTCTATGTTGACACCAGAAAAAAATTTGAAAGCAATAAGAGGAAATGGATATCGTTTCGTCCTTAATGGTGGGACGTTCCCTACCGAAAACCACCATGCTTGTTGTGAGAAGCTCTGGTTTGTGAGAAGCGTATACCCAAACCTGCCCCAAATGGGACAAAAAATTTACCACGGCATGTTGATGCCGCTCATTGATAGCATGCCAAGTTTCATCAATTTCAGACGAGTTTTGGATTTACCAGAATTTAAAAACCAGGCATCTCAATGTTTTGCAGGCAATCAATGGTGCCCTGGTGTTTGAAGTTCATTCCCATTTCTTGCATGCGACCTAAGCATGCACCCAAGGACACATATTTGATTTTTCAACCAATTTATATGCCCTATTGCATTTGCATGTTGTTCAAATTTGAATTATGCACATAAATGCGTTGAAAACTCAGTTAATGCATAAAAATGTCCAAACGAACCCTGAAAAATCACAAAAATTCGCACAACACTCCTGTTGTTCTATGTTGAAACGAGAAAAGAATTTAAAGAAATAAGAGGCAATGGATATCGTTTCGTCCCCAATGGTGGGACGGTCCCTACCAAAAACCATCATGTTTGTTCTGAGAAGCTCTGGTTTGTGAGATGCATATCCCCAAACCTGCCCCAAATGGGACAAATTTTTTACCACGGCGTGTTGATGCCGCTCCATGATAGCATGCCAAGTTTCATGAATTTCAGACGAGTTTTAAATTTACTATAATTTAAAAACCATGCATCCCAATGTTTTACCGGATATCAACGGTGCGCTGGTGTTTGTAGTTCATTCCCATTTCTTGCATGGGACCTAACAGTACTAGGAAAAGGGTTATGGCTAATATGGCGCACCATGTATGTGGGGCGCCACTGCTATATAGCAGCGGCGCACCAGATACAGGTGCGCCATTGTTGACGTATTACTAATGGCGCACCTGATGTGTGGTGCGCCATTACTAGTTGAGAGAAAAAAATAAAAAAAAAATTGTTAGCAGTGGCTCACCAGGGGATAGTGCGCCACTACTAGTTGAGATAGTAATGGCACACCTTCACAAAGTGTGCCATTACTATGTGTATGACTTGGTCAAACCTTCGTCAAACTTAGTAATGGCGCACATTGCATAGGTGCGCCATTACTATGTCAAACTTAGTAATGGCGCACCTACACAAAGTGCGCCATTACTAACTTTGACCAAGGTTTGACCAATTCATACACATAGTAATGGCGCACTTTGTGAAGGTGCGCCATTACTAACTTTCTTTGCACCCCCCCCCCCACCCCGTGGACCGCCTTTTCAGTTTTTTTTTAAAAAAGAAAATGATGGAAATGTCAAAAAAATAAGTTTTCCATGTGATATGTGGTCTAGTTGTTGGGAAAATTTGCAAATATGAATTTCGACTTTATTTGCAAAATCTCTCTGGAATTTAGTAAAATGGGCATAACTTTTGCATACGAACTCAGATTAAAAAGTTTTTTTGTATGAAAATTCATCTACTCAAAAAAATTGATGCCGCTCAATAATAGCATGCCAAGTTTCATGAATTTCAGATGAGTTTTGGATTTACTATAATATAAAAACCAGGCATCTCAATGTTTTGCCGAAATCAACAGTGCGCTTGTGTTTCAAGTTCATTCCCATTTCTTGCATGGGACCTAACACTACTAGGAAATGGGCTATAGCTAATATGGACATTAATTGCGCACCATGTATGTGGTGCGCCACTCCTATATAGCAGTGGCGCACCAGATACAGGTGAGTCATTATCGACATATTACTAATGGGGCACTTGATGTGTGGTGCGTCATTACTAGTTTAGAAAAAATATGTTAGAAGTGGCGCACCAGGGGATAGTGCGCCATTACTAGTTGACATAGTAATGGCGCACCTTCACAAAGTGCACCATTACTATGTGTATGACTTGGTCAAACCTTGGTCAAACTTAGTAATTGCGAACTTTGCATAGGTGCGCCATTACTATGTCAAACTTAGTAATGGCGTACCTACACAAAGTGTGCCATTACTAACTTTGACCAAGGTTTGACCAAGTCATACACATAGTAATGGCGCACTTTATGAAGGTGCGCCATTACTAACTTTCTATGCACCCCCACCCCCGTGGACCGCCTTTTCAGTTTAAAAAAATAAAAGAAAATGATGGAAATGTCAAAAAAATTAAAAGAAAATAAGTTTCCCATGTGATATGTGGTCTATTTGTAGGGAAAATTTACAAATATGAATTTCGACTTTATTTGCGAAATCTCTCTGGAATTTAGTTATTAAATGGGCATAACTTTTGCACACGAACTCGGATTAAAAAGTTATTTATATGAAAAATCATCTACTCGAAAAGTTGATGTTGTTCCATGATAGCATGCCAAGTTTCATGCATTTCAGACGAGTTTTGGATTTACTATAATTTAAAAACCAGGCATCTCAATGTTTTGCCGGCAATCAACGGTGCACTGGTGTTTGAAGTTCATTACCATTTCTTGCATGGGACCTAACACTACTAGGAAAAGTGCTATATCTAATATGGACATTAATGGCGCACCATGTATGTGGTGCGCCCTTCTCTCTTGATGGCGCTTTTGATGAATCTTGCCATTATTGTTTATTACTAATAAGCGCACCTGATGTGTGGTGCGCCATTACTAGTTTAGAAAAAAATTGTTAGAAGTGGTGCGCCATTACTAGTTGACATACTAATGGCGCACCTTCACAATGTGCACCATTACTATATGTATGACTTGGTCAAACCTTGGTCAAACTTAGTAATGGCACACTTTGCATTGGTGCGCCATTACTATGTCAAACTTACTAATGGCGTACCTACACAAATTGCGCCATTTTTTTTGACAAAAATAGTGGGGAAGACCCCCACTGTGATTCTCATTTTCATTTATAATAGGGGAACAGTTACATATGGATTTACATGATGGATATAGTACAAGATAATAAGATGTCTACAAATGATCTAGCCAACTTTGCATGCCCTCTTTCAATCCAGGTTTTGCCCTCTTTATAATCATGCTGAAGTGCTCCTTGAAAGTGGCAATGCAATATGCCATATTCTTGGCCTTGTGATAAAAAATAATGCTATTTCTGTGTTTCCAGAGACTCCAGCATCCAGCAATCAAACATTCTTTAAAACAGCCATGGGTATCTTGCTTCCTTCCCTCCAAGAGCATTTCCATAAGGTTATGATCAGTGTTCCATTGGTAACCAATGTTCATCCGTAAGATTTGGCTGAAATCACAGCTAAAAAGAGATGCATTAGGTGTTCATTAGGTTCATCATCACATAATTCACACTTACTAGTCTCAATGTAGAAATTCTTCCTGTTGAGTAGGTCTCTAGTGTTTAATCTGTCTTGTAACAGAAGCCAAAAAAAATTTATGCTTGGGTAAAGTGCATGATTTCCATATCCATTGATAAGGTTTAGGAGCATCAACAGGATTTCCCATAAGTTCAAGGTATATTATCTTATTAGAGTACTTTGTGTCACCCCAATAGAATGTCCAATAATCTGATAGCTGCTGGTTCTCTCTGTTTTTTGATCGGCTCTCTAAGATTGATACTCTGTTGTACTGCAATAGAAGACATAGGCAAGTGGAACAATTCATAAAATTCACTATCCTCCATATTGCTGACAGATGCAAGAGTTGTGTCAGCCTTCTTTGCATAAGAGAATAGTTGAGGCATTGACTGTGATATTGTATGAGAACACCATTTATCTGACCATAGCTTAATTGTATCACCACTCCTAGCATAGCATATAGTCATATTTTTGAAATCTTGCAAATTAGAGCAACAATCTCCCCACCAAAAAGATCCCACCATGGTAGGGAAACTAGGTACCTCATCATTGTTATAGTAATTGTTCCATATAAGGTTAACACAGGGAATATCATGCTTGTTGAAGAATTTGTAGAGAAATTTAATAAGCAGAGTTTTGTTTTGTGTTTTCAGATCCAACACACCAATGCCCCCTTCCTTTTTTGGCAAACAAACATTATTCCATTTAACAAGACAATTTCCTTTTTTGTTGATATCCTTACCATACCAAAGAAAATTCCTGCCAGGCTTTTCAAAGTGGTCCAATATGGAGAAAGGTACTCTCATACAACACATAGCAAAAATTGGCAGATCAGCAACTATGGATTTGAGATGAACAAGTCCCAGAGTATGACATTAAGGAGGCAATGCCAGAAAGTCTATGGTCAAGTCTAGATACCATGGGCATCAAATCTGCAACTTTAGGTCTTGTAGAACCCATTGGTAAGCCAAGATATGTGAAAGGCATGGCTTCTTTTTTACAGTTGAAGGTATTTGCCAGTTCCTGAGCATCAGACATATTGATTGGTACCATGGAAGATTTACTATATTTTACAACAAGCCCAGTGAATTTTGAGAAATTGTCAAGTATCTCAATGAAACTTCTAATTTATACCTCATCAAGAAAGGTGATAAACTGTGGTGTCATCAAAGATATTGTATGATGGGGTAGCATTCAGTAAAATTAGTCTCAATAGGTAGAGATAATGTTCCATTTCTCCAAGCATCATTAACCATGATTTGCAATAATTCTCCAACCATAACATAGAGAAGAGGGGAAAAAGGATCTCCTTGCCTGACACCACACTTACATTGTATGCATTTACCTGGAACACTATTGAGGAGGACAGATGTAGAAGCAGTAGATAGGATAGCTGAGACCCATCTAATCCATTTGTTGCTAAATCCCAGATGCTTCATCATGAATAAGATAGCCTTGTAGTTCACTTTATCAAAAGCCTTAACAAAGTCAATCTTAAAAATAATGATTTCTTTCTTGGACTTGTGGCACATATGTATGTATTCAAAACTCCAAGCAAGGCAATCCTGAATATTCCTTATCTTAATAAACCCATATTGATTCTTGCTAATTCTAGATATAATAATCTGCTGCACTCTATTAGCAAGGAGTTTAGTAAGAATTTTGATAGGCATACTTACAAGGGAGATGGGCCTATAATCATCAGGAGTTTCAAGATTGTCATTCTTAGGTATCAATGTTATGTAGGCAGTGTTTACAGGAGCTAGGGAAACAACTTCATTGTAGAAATCTTTGATGAATTTGTAGAAGTACTGTTTGATTATGTGCCAGCATTTCTTCATAAATAGGCCATTAAATCCATCAGGTCCAGGAGATTTGTCATTGGGCATTTTATTGATGATATCATCAATTTCATCATTACTGAAGGGCCTGTCTGGATCATAAAGATCCTCTTCCATAGCAAGATGGGATATGTCAAAGTTTTGTGTGCAGATTGTTTCAGTACCAATCCTATTTTTAAAAGAAGCCCATAGTATAGCAGCTTTATGATCATGATCAAAAACTTGATGTCCATCCAAAGTCATAAGATATGTGATGTAGTTGTGCCTAAATACATAAGTAGCAATTGCATGAAATAATTTGGTGTTTTCATCACCAAGGTTTGCCCATCTGATGTTTGCCCTGATTCTCCAATAAATTCTCTTAGCCTCCAGCAACTTGTTTGTATACTTGATGAGCAATTTCCTGAAATTCTTTTCCACCCTACCTAGTGGTCTTTGATCCTCGATGCCATCAAATAGTTTCACATAGAAACACTAATTATCAATGATTTTGTTCAATTGGGAGTATTGCTTGCTCCATGATTTCAAACCTCTTCTGATAGCTTTAACTTGGAGTTTAAATTCCTAGCAGAATCAGAGAAATGAGTGGAATTCAACCAATGTTTCTCCATAGTTTCAATAAAACCACTGAATTCAGTCCAATATTCTTCAAATCTGAATATCTGGCTTCTGGGAATATTGCTGTCAATCTGAATTTTGATAGGTATATGGTCAGAAGAAATTTTAGCTAGTGGAATAGCCATAGTAGATGGATGGGCAGTAGTCCAGTGGGTGCTAGTAAAAATCCAGTCTAACTTTTCCAATCGAGGTTGATCTTGTTTATTGCTCCATGTGAACGCTCTTCCTTTGAGAGGGATTTCAACCAGATCCAGGTTGACAATGATATTATTGAAAGTCATCATACTAGTAGGATCACCACCAGGCTTGTTTCTATTGTCAGGACTTCTTATGAAATTAAATTCACCCAAAATCATCCATAATTTAGACTGGTTCATATTCAGACCCATAAGCCAATCAGTAAATTCCTGTTTACCTTCAGAGCTGTTAGGTCCATAAACATTAGTGAGATACCAGCAGGTATTATCCAGATTAGATGTGAACTCAATGGTGATCTGATAGTAATTTTGGGATATCACTTTGCCCTTCATTAAGTTGCCATTCCAAATGGTAATCAAACCTCCAGAGTTGCCAATAGAAGGTGAAAAACAAAATTGGTTGAACCTCTTGGGGCAAAAATTCTTGATATAAGAATTATCAAAAGTATCTCTCTTGGTTTCTTGAAAAGTCATAATGCAGCAGGCACTTTCATCAATTTTCTTTCTAATGTCATTCCACCTAGATGTGGGGTTTATACCTATAACATTCCAATTAAGGATATTCCAACTTCTATTCATGGCAATTTCAAAAGGTAGTAATATTGTGACATATTATGAATAGCATAATATGTACTCCTACAGGATCTGTGAATCTTGCTATTGCAGCAAGTATCAGAGGTAGAAGAAGTATTGCTGTATAATACTTGTTGGAACATTGACAGATAGGAGATAACCAGGCTGAACAGGAATTATAACAGCATAAGAACCTGATAGACAGTCTCCAATAACATAGGTAGCTCAAGTTATAATTATTACACACCATACTGATAGATGATGCACGCAGGCATCCAAATGACATGGTAGAGCAAACAAAAAGAATGGAAATCATAAGAAGATGGCAGTTAGGGGAGCCACCAAAGCCCACATCATAGTAGGGGATCCTATTCATCAGAGCTGTCATAGTGCAGAGCACTAGGGGACACATCCTGAGGTGCCATCTTACATGGACCTGTTCCAATAGCCTGCAGGGTTTTCATAGGAAATTCAGGAGGAGGAGGTGCCTGCTTATTAATAATCACAGCTTCAAACTGAGGTCCCAGGTTAACAGATATATCTTTCTTCAGTTTCTTAGGGCCCTGTTTGCTGCTGCGATCAGTCTTAACCTCATTATTGATGGCAATATCTGCAGCAGCCTAGTCTTTGAAACCCCTGGTGAGCTTGGCAATCCTGTTGCTCATCCTGCAGAAATAGTCATCAATGATCTTCTTCTTTTTCTGCTTGTTAGAAGGTTTCTGGACTTCAGTAAACTCCTGGCATGTGATCTCCTCAATGCTGACAGAGCTGGCATTCTTAGGTGGCTCATTCTGGATGGTTTGGATCTGCAGATAACATCTTTTATTGTTACCATTTGTGCCCACAACATCAACCACATTGCAGGAAGCATCGACAATCTGACTGCCACCAAGTTTGGGGATGATGTCCTGAGCATTAGTCACCAGGTTATCTATAAGTTCCTGAAGAACATTGATGTGCTCAGTAGCACCCTCAACAGCAATGTTGCTTGTCTGCATAGGCTGGGAACTGCTAGAGGATGATATGTCATTGTAGTTCATGCTGCAGTTCTTGGGGATAAACACATGACTAGGAACTTTCTGAGAGCTGGGTTGTGAAGATACAGGATTAATTGGGATGTAATCAGGCCCAAGTGTCTCATGAGGTTCAACATAGATAGTATTGGAGTGAATCTGGACAGGTGCCCTTACTTCCTCTAAAGCAGGTGCCTCAACATGATCAACAGTAATAGGTTCAAGATGCTTGGCAGCCAGTGATCGCCAGAAGGTTCACATTATCATTATGAGCAACATGAACATCCTCATAAGGTGCACCAAGGTTCTCATTATCAGGATTAATAACAACCTGATCCATAGGTATATTCCCTAAAACCTCATAATGCCAGAAACCTCCATGAACATGTGGAAGGGGGTGAGGATTTCCACCATCAGGTGGCAATGGATCCTCATCACCCCCTTGCTGACCAATCAGATCCCTCGATGGAATATAGGTTGGGCAAGTCCATGAATCACCATAGCCAACATCATCAAGATTCCTCAGTACAACTAAGCTGACTGGAATAGCATCAATATTCATGACCCTGAGCTTAACAATAACCCTTGATTTGTCCTTGGATCTTTGTTCCAGATCAGAAAACGGCCATATGGTGAAACAGTGCGGCTAATCACCCCAACATCCCAACATTCTAATGGAAAGTTCATGAGTAAGATCCAAACATCATGAGTGAAAGTTATGATGCGGTAATTAATACCTCTATCCTGTTTGCTAATTCTAAGAACAGAGTCCCCAATCTAAAACGGACTAAGACTAACAGCAGTATCACGCGAACAGGCAGTTGTAAACTGAATCAGAGAAGTACCCATACCACAGCGGGATGTGTAGTTAATGCGCCATCCACGTCCCTCCAGGTAGTTCGTGATCAGGGCAATGGCGCCATGAAACTCCTCAGCAGATACCTCGGGGACGAGCGTGGCGATTGCCCACTCATCGCATACAATCGGGAAGTCACCTCCAAGAACAACGTATCCACAGCGAGCATGGAGAGGGCCAGGAGGGATGATCGTAGTGTCGGGAGGAAGGTGGGGGAGCGGGTTGCAAGGGTAGCAGGCCATCTCGGGGTTTGCAGCGGAGGCAGGTGGAGCAGAGGGAGAAAGACCGAGGGGAGAAGCCGAGGGGACTAGTCGGGCTTCCGTTATATCAGGTGGAGGATCCTGTTTCTGTTTGACCCGATAAGTATTAAGTCTGGTATTCTTGTTGAAGCAAAATCTAGCGATATTATTATATCGGTAACAAACGCGGCACCTGATTCTATTGTTTCTTTGATTACGCACGTGACCAGTACCCAGGAATTTTTGGCAGAAAATATAATTGGATATGGTAGTGGAATTCCTCCGAGACGATACAACTTCTGAGTAAATGGGTTGTTCCAAACAAGTCGGTCTGTTGGGCTCCGCGGTCGTGTATTGGGCCGACCGATTCAAACTTGCACTGGTGCATGCAACGGCCGATCCGCTATGCATGTGGGTAGTTGCATCTACCTGCGGCGAGCAAAGATCACGATCAACAGGAATCGGCAGGCCATGTGGCATAGATCCAAGAGGAGTAACATTCGCCCCTGATAAAAGATTAGTACCATGAGTAGCGTCTCTCGAGTGCGTGGATGTTAGATGACCCAGAATTCTACGGTAAACTTGATTGGTAGGTACAAGATTTGTGCGCTTACCTTTATGATGTCGCGTGACAATAGTCCATTCAGAATCTTGTTCTATATACCACTTCTTCTCTTCAAATATCCAATTTGGGCCTCCACCACTCCATAAGTGGAAATAGCATTTGAATGCATCACATATGAAATATGATTTGACCAAGGTTTGACCAAGTCATACACATAGTAATGGCGCACTTTGTGAAGGTGCGCCGTTACTAACTTTCTTTGCACCCTCTAAGTGGACCGCCTTTTCAGTTTTTTCAAAAAATAAAATAAAATGATGGAAATGTCAAAAAAATAAAAGAAAATAAGTTTCCCATGTGATATGTGGTCTAGTTCTTGGGAAAATTTATAAATATGAATTTCAACTTTATTTGCAAAATCTCTCTGGAATTTAGTAAAATAGGCATAACTTTTGCATACGAACTCGGATTAAAAAGTTTTTTATATGAAAAATCATCATCTCGAAAAGTTGATGCTGCTCCATGATAGCATGCCAAGTTTCATGAATTTCAGACGAATTTTGGATTTACTATAAGTTAAAAACCATGCATCTCAATGTTTTGTCGGCAATCAACGGTGCGCTGGTGTTTGAAATTCATTCCCATTTCTTGCATGGAACCTAACAGTACTACGAAAAGGGCTATAGCTAATATGTACATTAATGGCGCACCATGTATGTGGTGCGCCACTGCTATATAGTAGTGACGCACCAAATAAAGGTGCGCCATTATTGACATATTACTAATGGCGCACCTGATGTGTGGTGCGCCATAACTAGTTTAGAAAAAAACAAATGAAAAATTGTTAGCAGTGGCGCACCAGGGGATAGTGCGCCATTACTAGTTGACATAGTAATGGCGCACCTTCACAAAGTGCGCTATTACTATGTGTATGATTTGGTCAAACTTTGGTCAAACTTAGTAATGGCGCACTTTGCATAGGTGTGCCATTACTATGTCAAACTTAGTAATGGCGTACCTACACAAAGTGCGCCAGTACTAACTTTGACCAAGGTTTGACCAAGTCATATACATAATAATGGCGCACTTTGTGAAGGTGCGTCATTACTAACTTTCTTTGCACCCCCCTGTGGGCCGCCTTTTCAATTTTAGAAAAATAATAGAAAATGATGGAAATGTCAAAGAAATAAAAGGAAATAAGTTTCCCATGTGATATGTGGTCTAGTTGTTGGGAAAATTTACAAATATGGATTTCGACTTTATTTGCAAAATATCTCAGGAATTTAGTAAAAAGGGCATAACTTTTGCATACGAACTCGGATTAAAAAGTTTTTTATATGAAAAGTCATATACTCGAAAAGTTGATGCTGCTCCATGATAGCATGCCAAGTTTCATGAATTTTACACGAGTTTTGGATTTACTATAATTTAAAAACCAGGCGTCTCAATGTTTTGCCGGCAATCAACGGTGCGCTGGTGTTTGAAGTTCATTCCCATTTCTTGCATGGGACCTAACACTACTATGAAAAGGGCTATAGCTAATATGGACACTAATGGCGCACCATGTATGTTGTTCGCCACTGCTATATAGCAGTGGCGCACCAGATACAGGTGCGCCATTATTGTCATATTACTAATGGCGCACCTGATGTGTGGTGCGCCATTACTAGTTTAGAAAAACAAATTGTTAGCAATGGCTCACCAGGGGATAGTGCGCCATTACTAGTTGACATAGTAATGGCGCATTTTCTCAAAGTGCGCCATGACTATGTGTATGACTTGGTCAAACCTTGGTCAAACTTAGTAATGGCGCACTTTGCATAGGTGCGCCATTACTATGTCAAACTTAGTAATGGCGCACCTACACAAAGTGCGCCATTACTAACTTTGACCAAGGTTTGACCAAGTCATACACATAGTAATGGCGCACTTTGTGAAGGCGCGCCATTACTAACTTTCTTTGCACCCCCCTGTGGACCGCCTTTTTATTTTTAAGAAAATCAAAGAAAATGATGGAAATGTCAAAAAAATAAAAGAAAATAAGTTTCCCATGTGATATGTGGTCTAGTTGTTCGGAAAATTTACAAATATGAATTTTGACTTTATTTGCAAAATCTCTCTGGAATTTAGTAAAATGGGCATAATTTTTGCATTCAAACTCGGATTAAAAAGTTTTTATATGAAAAATCATCTACTCGAAAAGTTACATCCGAATTAAAGTTTTACGACGGCATGTTGATGCCGCTCCATGATAGCATGCCAAGTTTCATGAATTTCAGACGAATTTTGGATTTACTATAATTTAAAAACCAAGCATCTCAATGTTTTGCCGGCAATCAACAGAGTGCTGGTGTTTGAAATTCATTCCCAGTTCTTGCATGGGACCTAAGTATGCACCCAAGAACACAAATTTGAGTTTCAACCAATTTATATGCACTGTAGCATATGCATGTAGTTCAAATTTGAATTATGCACATGAATGCATTAAAAACTCAGTTATTGCATAAAAATGTCAGAACGAACCCCGAAAAATCAGAAAACTTCACACAACACTCCCGTTGTTCTATGTTGACACGAGAAAAAATTTGAAAGCAATAAGAGGCAATGGATATTGTTTTGTCCCCAATGGTGGGACGTTCCCTACCGAAAACCATCATGCTTGTTGTGTGAAGCTCTGGTTTGCGAGAAGCATATACCCAAACCTGCCCCAAATGGGACAAAAGATTTACCACGGCATGTTGATGCCGCTCCATGACAGCATGCCAAGTTTCATGAATTTCAGACGAGTTTTGGATTTACAAAAATTTAAAAACCAGGCATCTTAATGTTTTGCCGGCAATCAACCTTGCCCTGGTGTTTGAAATTCATTCGCATTTCTTGCATGGGACCTAAGCATGGACCCAAAGACACATATTTGATTTTTCAACAAATTTATATGCACTAGAGCATGTGCATGTAGTTCATATTTGAATTATGCACATAAATGAATTGAAACCACTGTTAATGCATGAAAAATCTCAAAAATTCACACAACACTCGAGTTGTTCTATGTTGACACGAGTAAAATTTTGAAAGAATTAAGAGGCAATGGATATCGTTTCGTCCCCAAAGGTGGGACGTTCCCTACAGAAAACCATCATGCTTGTTGTGAGAAGCTCTGCTTTGTGAGAAGCATTTCCCCAAACAAGCCCAAAATGGGACAAAACTTTTACCATGGCATGTTGATGCTGCTCCATGATAGCATGCCAAGTTTCATGAATTTTAGACGAGTTTTGGATTTTCTATAATTTAAAAACCAGGCATCTCAATGTTTTGCCGGCAATCAACGGTGCGCTGGTGTTTGAAAGTCATTCCTATTTCTTGCATGGGACCTAAGCATGCACCCAAGGACACATATTTGAGTTTCAACCAATTTATATACACTGGACCATGTGCATGTAGTTCAAATTTGAATTATGCACATAAATGCATTGAAAACTCAGTTAATGCATAATAATGTCCAAACGAACCCCGAAAAATCACAAAAATTCACACAACACTCCAGTTGTTCTATGTTGACACGAGAAAAAATTTTGAAAGCAATAATAGGCAATGGATATCGTTTCGTCCCCAAAGGTGGGACGTTCCCTACCGAAAACCATCATGCTTGTTGTGTGAAGCTCTGGGTTGTGAGAAGCATATCCCCAAACCTGCCCCAAATGGGCCAAAAAATTTACCTGCATGTTGATGCCGCTCCATGATAGCATGCCAAGTTTCATGAATTTCAGATGAGTTTTGGATTTACTATAATTTAAAAACTAGGCATCTCAATGTTTTGCCGGCAATGAACGGTGCACTGGTGTTTAAAATTCATTCCCATTTCTTGCATGGCACCTAAGCATGCACCCAAGGCCACAGATTTGAGTTTCAACCAATTTATATGCACTGGAGCATGTGCATGTAGTTCAAATTTGTATTATGCACATAAATGCATTGGAAACTCATTTAATGAATCAAAATGTCCAAACGAACCCCGAAATATCACCAAAATTCACAGAACACTCCTATTGTTCAATGTTGACACGAGAAAAAAAATTGAAAGCAATAAGAGGCAATGGATATCGTTTCGTCCCCAATGGTGGGACGTTCCCCACCGAAAACCATCGTGCTTGTTGTGAGAAGCTCTGGTTTGTGAGAAGCTTAAACCAAAACCTGCCCCAAATGGGACAAAATTTTTACCACGGCATGCTGATGCCGCTCCATGATAGCATGCCTGTCGGGGCACGCTAATCTAGCCCACTAACACCTATGGGGCGGCGGACCGAGCCCCTTTCGGTTCGGCGGGGAGCGGAGGTCGCACGAAGAGCAGATCGAGGCGAAGCACGCGAGAGGTTTACCCAGCTTCAGAGCTCTCCGGAGAGATAATACTCCTACTGCTGCATGTCTAGGTGTATTGCGTTCTTGCTCAGGGGCACTCGAGTGCTACAGTACAGACGAGCTGCTAAAGAGACTGAGTGTGGAGGGAAATGATCGACCAACCCTTTCTACGTTGCGCATGGGCCTCCTTTTATATGCTCAAGGGGCTCCGACAGGTGGCAACGTAGACGGGGGTACAAATGGAAAAATAGTGGTTGGTACACCTACTTGTGCAGTGTACAATGTGCTATACCTAACCCTGACAGCAGGGGACAAAGGCATTAAATGCCCATCTAGTCGCCCTAACAGTGCAAACAGGGACCGTCAGGGGCGCCACCGCTTGCCACGATGGCAAACTTGTCATTGCTTGCCACCTCGCACCGGGCTGCACAGTTTTCGCCACACGCATACCGGAAAGGTCCCAGGGCGACACGTTAGTGAATGTGCCGGAGCGTAGGTACAGAGAGGTGGTCCGCCGCGGCAAGCGCCTTGCCGCGGTTGTTGTCTTGTCGCGCCCGGAAGCTTGTCGCTCACCGGGCCTTCCCGGCAAGCTCCTCTTGCCGGGGCCTTGTCTTGTAAGTGCCCGGAGTGGCCTTCCCGGCAAGCTCCTCTTGTCGGGGCCTTGTCTCCTATGTGCCTTGGGTGGCCTTCCCGGCAAGCTCCTCGTGCCGGGCCTTGTCTCCCGACTTGAATACTTTGTTCTTGAATGGCTCCAAAGGAACCACAGAGGACCTTGGCGGTCACCCGTTAAGCCTTGCCGCGGAGGGCTGCAATCGCCCGTGCACAAGTTCGGGATACTAGGGTACCCCTACTCTAGTACACCGGCAGAGCCCGGGCCTGGGCCACACACGGTGCCAAGCGCTGTTGGGCCAGGCCCAAAACAAGGCACGGGCACACGCGGCCCAGGTCACACCATAACTTACCCCGGACCCACCACGGCCCCTACGAACGGCACGCATCGAACGTGGCGTCGTGTGAGAGATCGTGGGCGAGATCGTGGGGGTTTATTTATTCGGAAAATCGGAACGTCTGCCCCCTCCCTCTTTATAAGCAGGGGAAACAGGGGCACGTCACCTACCTTGCCGCTTGTCGCCCCATCGAAAAACCACCGCTCCCCCTTCTTCTCAAGGCTGAAAAGAGAGCAGCGGCGCTCACTTCATCGCCACCCAGCACCCTCAACGCCGCCGATCTCCTCCACCGCCTCCGCCATGGGCCCGAAGCCGACAAGGGAAGACCGTGAAGTCGGCCGAGGCGTTCTTGGCTTGCGGCGCTATGCGGAAGGAGCCGTCTTCCCCTCACCGACGCGAGGAGCCGAGAGAGAACTACTACCTCTTCTCGGTCGACGGAGACGCGCACAGATCCGCGCAAGACGAAGGTACTCCCCGCTGCAGAACTGGCCCCTGACGGGTATCCCTTCTTCGCGCTTCTTCTATCAAGGGCTCTGCCCGCCCTTCTCTGAGTTCTTTTGTGACATTATGAACACCTACGGGTTCCGCCTCCTTGATTTCACCCAAAACGTCGTTCTGACCATGGCAGTTTTCGCACATCTCTGCGAGAACTTTGTCGGAGTCCACCCAAATGTAGCTCTTTTCCGTCACTTATTTTTACCCCGAGCCGAGAGAGGAGAGCCCCTTGCCGGAGGAATTGCTTGGGTCTCCAGGGTCGGCAAGAAGGAGGCCTATCTGGAGGGAGAGCTCCGTAGCAAATGGGAGGAGTGGAGGGCAGATTGGTGCTGGATTGTTGAGGAGAACCCGCAGCCTTTTACCGCCCAACGCCAAACCCCAGTAGTACGCGGCAATGATTGGAGCAATCTGGCCCCGGAGGACGCTAGGTTGAAGATCGCGATTACCGAATCCTCCGCCTCGGACTTGCCGGACTCATCAGAGGCTTTGTTGGTGCGGACTTTCTGCGCCGCATCGCCCCTTGCGGAGAGAAGGAGACCTGCACAGGAATTTCAGAACGCAGCAGACATCATGAGGCTGCGCCAGTGCCTCAACTTCAACTTCACTGTCTTGGAGCTTGACGCAATGCTCTTAGAGCTGTTCAAGCCTCGATCCCGATCATCCGGAGATGTTTAGGTTGCCGAGGCGTCGTTCATTGTGCAACAACTCGCCGCTTGACCGCATCCGTGCAATGATGCCGTTGTGTGACTCCCATGGAATTGTCCCCACTTGGCAAGAGCCGGCAGATGACGTGGTGCGGCAGTTTTTTGACAATCTAGTGGAAATGCCGGTCCGCCCCATCGAGCAGAGGGGCCTCACCCGTGACACTACTGACGACGAGATGCAGCGTATCGCCACCAGGCTAGAAGAGGCGGCAGCAGCCGCTGCCGCGGGCGAGTTTGGCTTCACTGTGGAGGAGGCGGAGGCAGCCGAGGCGGCAAGTCTTGTCGAGCGAAAGGAGTTCGTCGGCGAGGAAGAGCTTGCCGAGCTGAAGCCGAAGTTGAGCGAGCCCGCTGAGGGCGCATCCTCCCCACCTCCAAGCAGCTAGCCGCGAGCGGAGCCACCGGCTCCACCAAGAAGGCGTCTTCGCAAGGCCGGAGACGCAGCGAGGCGGCAGACGGGCCAACAGCCGCAGCGCCGCATGACGCGCTCCACCGCGGCAAGTACTGTTGCCGCGGGAGCTCCTCACGCCGCTGCGGCAACTGGAGCAGGGCCCTCGCAGGCCACCGGTCCCGCCCCCGCCAAGCGTCCAAGGGAGCCCACTCCTCCGCCTCGTCGTACCGGAGGCGGGCTAGACCGACCTCTCCGCGCTCGGCTCCGACGAGGAAGAGAAAGAGTAAGATTCCTTGCCGCATTTGTAATTCTTCGATTTGTTGCCCTGTCTTGTATCTCGATCTCGCTTTACTCGAATCCATTCCTTTTCGTGACGCCGCCCAGAGGATGTCGAAGAGGGCCAAGACCCCGTGATTGTCGTCGAGGATCGAACCCATCTGCGATGGCGGGGAGGCGCGTTCGAGACAACCTTGCCGGATGAGGCAACTCACCTTCAAAGCAGCCCAGCGCAGCCCCCAGTAAGTATATGGTCTACTTCTTGCTGTTCGTCGTGCATGGGTGCTTTTTCCTTTGCTGATATCTGACTGTTGACTTGTGTAGGAGCAGAGCAGCCTCCTGCTGCTTCGACTACGCCGCCAAGGGTGGATTCCCCGGCAAGGGAGCGTTCTCCGGCAAGGGAGCGTTCTCCGGCAAGGGAGCCTTCTCCGGTAAGGGGCAGCTCTCCGGCAAGGGACGGCACCAGCAATCCCTTGGCGGTGGAGACCACGACCGCAGCCCCGGCGCAGTAACCTTCTCGCATGAGTACTTCCCTTGTGTTTTTCTTCTGATTTTGTCTTTGAATATTTGCTTGACTTTCTTCATCCGTCCGCCATAGAGCCAATGGAGACCGAGGTCGCCGGCGAGGAGGACGTGCGCGGCAACACTGACGAAGCCGCCGCCGTGGAAGAAGAAGCCGGCGCTGACGAGCCTGCCGGCGAAGAGGCCACCGAAGCTGCCGCCGCAGAAGCTGGCGAGGGGTCTGGCGATCGTGACCGACGACTTCGAGGCCGCAGGAGTGCCAGCGCCTACACCGACCGCCGATCCTCTGCCGCTGCCGGCAGCTGCCAGTTCAAGAGCCCCAGCCCGGGCGCCTACTTGAAGGCCGGCGACGGCGTCTTCATCAAGCTCCCATGGGAGTCGAGCTCCAGGGCGCCGGCCGAAGGAGAAACCTTTGATGAAGAGCTGCTCGCCTCCGCTGGGCTGACGCTAGTTGACGCGCCAAGCAGCAGCAGTGGCGAGCCTGAGGAGGAGCAGCTGCTGCGGAAGCTGTTGTCGCTCTACCGCGCCCGACAAGCCAAACTAGCATCTCGGGAGGCGCTCGTCGCAAAGGCGGGAGCAGACATCGAGAAGCGCGCGGAGGAGCTCCGGGGCCGCAACCAGGAAGCTCTCCGGTCCTTGGCGGAGGAGCGGGAGCAACTCGCCGAGGAGCGCAAGGCCTTCATCCTCGAGAAGGCTGCAGCTGAGGAGGAACAACGGCTTGCCGCCGAGAAGCTGTCTGCGCAGGAAGGCGAGCTGGTGCAGCGGACGGTTAACCTGGACAGCCACGAGGAGGATCTCGCCATGCGTGAGGAAACATTTTGCGGGGCTCTCAAGGAGGCAAAGGATGCTGCCGCAGCTGCTGAGGTCGCCAAGAAGGAGCTGGAGACGAAGGTGGCGCAGTTGGAGGCCAGCCTCAAGAAGAGCGGCGAGGAGCTTGCTGCACTCAAGCACGAAGCGCCGAGAAGGACGCCTACACTCTTGGCGAGCTGCAGGGCCGTCTCGCCGAGAGGAGCAAGGAGCTCAACGCCGCCAGGGACTCCAATGCAGACCTTGAGTTGAAGCTAACTACTTTGACTCAGACGCTGGACGGCGCCAAGGAGCGGGAGGTGGCCTTGAAGGAGAAGATCAAGGCCGACGAGGAGCTGCTGGCGATTGCTGTTAATGCCCAGAGTGCCTTGAGGGAGAATGTGGAGCACTGGACCGAGGGTCTCGTGGATACTGCTGCAGCCATCCACAGGGAGCTGATGGAGCTGGGGATGGTGGATCTTGGATACTCCTCCGACGAGCATCTCCAACCCAGCGCCAAGCTCAGCTTGTTCTTCAAGGGCGTGGTGACGGCTCTCCAGCGACTCCGGGAAGAGGTCCCAAAACAGCTGGCCGAGGAGTCGCACCAGATCTGCGCGGGAGCCCTTCAAAAGGTGGTGATGAAGGTGGCCTTCCGCAACCCAGGCCTCAACCTCACCAACGTCCTCAAGTCCCTCGCCACGGATGCTGATGTGGAGGCGCTCAAGACCCTTGTCGCACCCATTGTGGACAGGGTGAGCGGAATCAAGAGGGTTGAGGGCGATCGCGTAGATTAGGCCACCCGTTTTCTCTTTCTCTTGCCGCTGCTAGTCATGTCATAGGAACAATCCATTAGAGCTGCGGCAAGCTATCTTGTAATATAACTTTATTTTGAGTATCAATTGCTATGTTATTTCCTTTACTTGATTCCTTCCTTTGTATATTTTTGCCTTACGCTTTTAGGGAACTTGTCGGCGCGGGCACCTGAGCCATGAGCTAAAAGTCTTGAACGTCAAGACCTGTCGGCGGAGCCGCTTCCGACAAGCAACCTTGTCGCAACTAGTCGCAGCTCACTTAAGTTGTTGAGCGGACTCGAAACAAAGTAAGGGCGCAACTAGCTACGAGTTGGTTCCTCTCGCGCAGTGTTTTCCATACAAAGTTCGATCGTTCAAGGAAGATAACTTAAAAATTTAAAACTGATTGCTCAAACTTTGGCAACTTAGCTTTTACGTCGTTTGCTTCCGGTAAGGCTAGACTTCCTTGAGCGACGCTTGGTCCACACCATTATCTTCTCCTTTCCCCCCGGCAAACTTGTGTGCGAGGGAACCTTCTTTTCTTTGAGAAAGAGAAAGAAGAGAAAATAAAGATATGGAGCCTCGTGGCTCGTTATCACTTACTGTGGGTAGGTGCTGCACAAAGTGTCGATAACGTATGCAAAATAGAAGTAAAAAGCATGAAATCGACAAGGAGTGCGAAGCACGCTAGCTTTCTTGATGCACGGGTCTCATACCGCTTTGTACAAAGGATTACATGCATCAGCGGCAAGACTTGTACAAAAGGTGGTTGCGGAACAGGTTCCAGAACCGCGCCTCTATGGGTAAAACTTACGAAGATGCTCGATGTTCCAGGAGTTGCTCACCGGAATGCCATCTTTGGTCTCAAGCATGACAGCCAGGCCTAGTGACTCGCTTTCACCCGATAAGGGCCTTCCCACTTCAAGGCGTCAACTTGTTGGAATTCTTGGCGGACTGAACGCGCCAAAGAACAAGGTCGCCTTCCTCGAGACTTCGGCATTGACTTTGCGGCTATGGTAGCGGCGCAAAGCTTGTCTGGTACCGAGCAGCTCAGACAAAGCCTGAAGACGATCTTCCTCAAGGAGCAGCGCGTCATCTTGTCGCAGCTGCTCTTGCTCAAGCTCATCATAAGCGAGCACTCGAGGTGACCCGTATACGAGTTCCGTGGGGAGAACTGCCTCCGCTCCATAGACTAGAGCGAAAGGTGTCGGCGCTGGCTCGATTTGGCGTCGTCTGATCGACCAAAGAACCACCGGCAGCTCCTCAATCCAGCTTTCTTCCGCACTTGTGCAGCCTCTCGAAAGTTCTGGTCTTGAGCCAGCGCAAGCACTTCAAGATTTGCCCTCTCCGCTTGACCGTTGCTTCTCGGATGAGCAAATGTGGGCAGACCTTGGCGCCAAGATCTTGGACGTCTTGCATGAAGGTGCGGCTTGTGAATTGCGTGCCGTTGTCGATGATGATCCCGTTAGGGATTTCAAACGGCAAACAATCGACCAAGAACTTGATCGCTGACCGTGTCTTGTCACCTTCCTCATCGCTTCCACTTCCGGCCACTTTGTGAACTTGTCGATTACAACGCATAAGTACTCAAAGCCCCGACAGCTCGAGGGAAAGGGTCGAGGATGTCGAGCCCCAGACCGAAAATGGCCGTGATAAAGGGATCGTGGAGAGCTTGAGCTGGCTGGTGTATCTGTTTAGAATGGAACCGCACGCTTCACACTTGGTTACTTGTGCAGTTGCATCCTCGAGGGTCTGTCGGCCAAAAGAAACCTTGCCGAACGCTTTGCGGCAAGTGCTCTGGCGCCAATGTGGTGACCACATATGCCTCCATGTATCTCTGCCAACAGCTTTTGTCCGTCCTCCCGGTGAATATACTTCAATTTCACACCGTTGAGTCTTCTTCTGTACAGTGTGCTGTCGACAAACTGGTACATACTTGACTGCCGGGCTACTCTTTCCGCTTCATCTTGCTCTTCGGGAAGTTCTCCTGTCTGAAGGAAATGGACAATCTGCTGCGCCCATGCTGGAGCTTGCGGCTCGACAACAAGGACTAAAGGCACATCTGCTGCCGCGGGAATATCAGCTTCCATGGCGAGAACTCGCGGCTCACCGGAGCTTGACGTTCCCGGCAAGCTTGCCGGAGCAAAACTTGTCGGGAGCGCTCGCTTCAACGAAACAAACCACAGGGCTTGTCGGAGCAGACCGCCTCAAGATCAAGCAGTGTCGATCTTGGGGACCTTCTTGGTGGCGGCTTTGAAGCTCTGCTGGAAAGTAGTCACCAGAGATCAACTTCCTCTTCTTGCTCTGTCCAGCTTGGTGGTGTTACGGTCGGTTGAGTCAGCTTGAGCACAAAAATCCCTGGTTCCACAGGTAACTTAAGTCGCGGCGCACTTTGTGGACCATCGGCAATGTCGCTTACGAGCTCTCGGAATATATTCCATCTGCAGGCCGTCAAAGTGCTCTTCTAGCTTCCTCACTTCATCAACATAAGCTTCCATCAACGGACTCTGATAATTCTTGGTCACTTGGCGGATAACAAGTTGTGAGTCACCCCTGACAATGAGCTTCTTGATCCCAAGGTCTACTGCGATCCTAAGACCGGCAAGCAAACCTTCATACTCTGCCATATTGTTTGTTGCTTGCTCCTTGGAAAAGTGCATCTGGACTACGTACTTCAGGTGCTCTTCGGTGGGTGCGACAAGCAGCACGCCGGCACCGGCGCCTTGCAGCGAGAAGGCACCATCAAAGTACATCAGCCATTCTTTGCTTGTTTCCTTGACGGGGCCTTTCGTTTACGGAATTTCTTCATCTGGCGTTGGTGTCCATTCTGCTATGAACTCCGCCAATGCCCTGCTTTGGATAGTTGAAGTGCTCTCAAACTTGAGGCCAAAGCTTGGCAGTTCCAATGCCCACTCGACAATCCTGCCTGTTGCTTCTGGATTTTGCAATATCCTCTTCAGCCGGAAAGCGGTGACAATCGTGATCTCATGTGCTGAAAGTAATGGCGCAGCTTTCTCGAGGCCATGAGGAGGCCGGCAAGCAGTTTCGCACACCAGAGTACCTTGACCTAGCCCCCTGCAGAAGGGAACTGACAAAGTAAACTGGGCGCTGAACCATCCTTTTCTGCATCTTGTCATGCGTCTGCGCAGATTCGTCCTTGTCGGGACCAGAGCTTGCCGGCAAAGCCCCCTGCTTGTCGCTGGATGTGTCTGCCATGGTTGCTAGCTCATCATCCGCCTCCCTTTCCGCTACTAACGCAACACTAACCACTTGATTGGTTGCCGCCATATATAGCAGCAACTTCTCTTGTGGCTTAGGTGCGACAAGTGTTGGAGTGGAGGACAGGTATCTCTTCAAGTCTGCAGTCGCTGCCTCCGCTTCGGAGTCCATTGCATCGGACCTGCCTTTTCAAAATTTTGAAAATGGCGAGGCGCTTCAGCAGAACCTAGAGATAAACCTGCTGAGAGCAGCTATGCAACCGCAAGCCTTCATACATCCTTGACGCGCTTTGGTGCTTCAATCTGCTCAATGGCCTTGATCTTGTCGGGATTGGCTTCAATTCCCCGCTGAGACACGAAGAACCCGAGAAGCTTGCCGGAAGGGACTCCAAACACGCACTTCTCGGGGTTGAGCTTGAGGTTGAGCTTGCGCAGATTTGTAAAGGTTTCATCTAAATCTTGAACTAGGGTCTCTCTGTGCTTGCTTTTGACCACTATGTCATCCATGTAGGCTTCCACATTTCTGTGCATTTGCGGCTCAAAAGCATCATGAACTACTCTTGCAAACGTTGAACCAGCATTCTTTAACCCGAAGGGCATCCCTACAAAACAGTATGTGCCACATGGGGTGATCAATGCGGTCTTCTCCTCATCCTCTTCTGCCATGAAGATCTGATCATATCCTGAATATGCATCCAGAAATGAAAGCAAATCACACCCGGCCGTGGAGTCAACAATCTGGTCGATGCGCGGCAAGGGAAATGGATCTTTGGGACAAGCTTTATTGACATCCGTAAAGTCGATACAAAGCCTCCATTTCCCGTTAGCCTTGGCGCATAACTACAGGATTGTTCAACCACGTAGGATGGAGCACTCCTCTGACAAGGCCAGCTGCTTCCAGTTTCTTGATTTCTTCCGCGATGAACTCTTGACGCTCCACTGCTTGCTTCCTGACTTTCTGCTTGACGGGCCGCGCATGAGGACAAACGGCAAGATGGTGCTCAATTACTTTCACAGGAACACCGGGATGTCGACGGCTGCCATGCAAACATCGCCGACGTTCGCCGCAGAAAGCAACGGCGCGCCTTCCTATTTAGGGTCGAGAGAGGCACCGATGGTGAAGGTACCACCGGCGCCGTCCTCCTTGGCGGACACCTTCTTGGTCTCTGGTGGAGCTGTCGCCGCCTTCTTACACTTCTGCCGGTGGAGCTCGATGGTGCGCCCTCGGCGGTAGCGCAGCACTCGAAGAGGTGCGCTTGCCGGAGTGGGCATCGAGCTCTTGCGGGACTTGGTCTTCTTCTTCCCCGGAGCTTGGTGACAAGTGGTTTGCAATCTGTCGCGGCTGCTGCTTCCCGGTAGATCTTGTCGGCGCAGATAAGAGCGTCCTTCTTGTCGCCAGGGACAGAGATGACACTTATCGGGCCTGGAATCTTCGCATGTTGTAGGCATAGTGAGAGGCCGCCATGAATTTGGCGAGTGCTGGACGGCCCAGTATCCCATTGTAAGGAAATGGAAAATCAGCAACGTCAAAAGTGACCCTCTCGATCCTGAAGTTCAACTTCGCTGCCAAATGTTACCGCAACGTGATCTTTCCTTCGCTTGCTCCTTCCCGGATTGATTCATTGAAAAGTGCCGGTCTCTTCGAGCTCGCCATCAGGGATCTGGAGTTTCTGGAGCACCGCGGAGGAGATCAGATTCAAGCCGGCCCCGCCGTCAACTAGCATCTTGGTGACCTTGAGGTTGCGGATAGTTGGTGAAACCAACATCGGCAAGCACCCGACTGCTGTTACACGATCAGGGTGGTCCTCAATATCAAAGATGATAGGCGTGCTGGACCATTTCAGAGGCCTGCGTGACTCGATGGATGGTTCTGCTGCATTGACTTCCCGCATCCACTGCTTGAGTTGGCGGTGTGAAGTATGCAGAGAAGCACCGCCGTCAATGCACATGACCTCTGTGGTTTTCTGGAACTCCTGCTCATCGGCCTCGTCATCATCCATGTCTTCATCGTCGTTGTCGTCGTCATCCTTGTCGCGGCCACGGGGAGGTATGTCTCCTTGCCGCTGCTTGGCCTTGCCATGGCGTCCTCCCCGGCGGGCGTTTCTTCTTTGGGTCCTCCTGCACCCTCCCCGGGCCTTCTCCTTGTCGCGTCGTTCATATTCAGCCTTCGCTGCTCGACAAGCTGCTCTACCTTTTTGCAGCTCGGAGGTCATGGCCCTTGGTGCGGTGGATCTTGCAAGATCTTGCTTGCCGGAGCCGTCCTGCTTGTCGGCGACCGCCACAGACTGGCAGTTGGTGCCAGCGGCAACCTCCTTGCCGGAGCTACCAGCCTTGGCTTTCTTGTCGGCACCTCCGCTGCCGGACTGCTCAACAACTAGCACATCTCTGCCTTTCTTTTTCCTGTTGCCCCGCCGCCGGCTCTTCTTTGCCGGGGCGATCTCTTCACTATCAGATCCTCCTACTTCGGTATTCTCTCCGGGGAGCCTCCTCCCTTCCTCAGCACGTGCACACTTGTCAGCCAGGGTGTATAGCTCACTGACGTCTCTAATTTTGCACATCGCCATCTCCTCCCGCATCCTGCGGTTTCGCACGTTCTGATGGAACGCGCTGATCACCGCGGCAGGGTGGACATCTGGGATGTTGTGCTGTACACGGCTGAATCTTTGAATATACTTGCTAGGGCTCTCCTTCCTTCCGGGCGGCAGATGAAGGTCGCTTTCTTGGCCATGGGGCTTGTGGCCGCCTGTAAAGGCGCCGACAAATTGATGGCATTGATCTGCCCAAGAAGATATGGAGTTGTCCGGCAAGTGCATGAGCTAGGATCTGACATTGGGCTTGAGCACCAGCGGGAAGTAGTTGGAAAGGATCTTATCGTCTCGCCCCCCGGCAACCTGCACCGCGATGGTGTAGATGCTGAGGAACTCCAATGGATGCGTCTTGCCGTCGTACTTCTCCGGTACGTCTGGCTTGAAGTTTTCTTCTTGCCGGGCCATCGACTTGCCGCAGCTCACGAAAGTGAACGCAGGGCAACCTACCGTGATCTGACAAGTCGCCTGGTTCTTCCGGGCGTGTGCATGTCAACAGAGGGCCCAGCCGCTTGTCGGATTGACGTCGGCGCTTCTTCGGGCGCCGATGCGAAGTTCGAAAGGCCCTCTTGCTGTCGTTCGTGAAGAACTTGGCGCTGATTGCGATGAGCTCGTGGATCAGATGACGCAGTGGAGTCGCTGTCGAGGTGGATCCGGCGAGTCGGCGTTCTTGGCCTTCGGGGCGGAGAGTGCATGGTGGTTGCACCCCCACGGGTCTCTGCCGCCACCGCTCGTGTTTGGCGATCTTGCCGCGGCAGCGATGCACTTTCGGTTGTCAGCGGGCGTCGCCGTTAAGCGAAGCCGATGAGATTCTGAATGGTGGCCCTCCATTCATCGACCTTGTCGGCTGTCGGAGGGTAATCCAGGAGCAGTTGGGCTCTCGCCAAAGCTTCTGCTGGAGTAGTGGGTGGCAGTGGCGAACGGCGCGAGGAGCGGGATATGCTCGGACTTCTAACTATGTTAGAAGGAGCGATCCCGTCCGGGCGACCGTGCCTCGCTCGTGCCGGCATGTTGGCGTGCATGCTGGTCTTGAGCATCCCGAGATCCTCCAGCTCGATCTCGGTCCAACGAGCGTATGGCATTGTGAATGCCATGACGCTGTCGGTCCCGTGCCTCCTAAGACGGGCGCGGTGCATGTACGGACGTCGAGGTCTGCGCAGCCTTGTCCTTGGACTTGGCAGCACCGTGAGCTCCCCCGTCGCCGTCCATTCTTCCGCCGGCGTCTACCCCACCACCTGTTTGCTTCGGTGGTGGTGGGTTCGACGTGGACGGGGCTTCTGCCGCCGAAGCCTTCTTCTTCGGTGGCATGTTGACGAAGATGATGAAGATCTAGCTCGCGTGGACGCCGGATCAGGTTCACACAACCTCGACGCTTCTACCCGGGCGCGCCAAAGATGTCGGGCACGCCGATCTGCCCACGAACACCTATGGGGTCAGCGGACCGAGCCCCTTTCGGTTCAAGGGAGCGGAGGTCGCCTGAAGAGCAGATCGAGGCGAAGCACGCGAGAGGTTTACCCAGCCGGAGCTCTCCGAGAGATAATACTCCTACCGCTGCATGTCTAGGTGTATTGCGTTCTTGCTCGGGCGCTCGAGTGCTACAAAGATGCACGAAGCTGCTAACGAGACTGAGTGTGGAGGCAACTCATCGACCAACCCTTTCTACGCTATGCATGGGCCTCCTTTTATATGCTCAAGGGGCTCCGGCGGTGGCAACGTAGACTGGGGTACAAATGGAAAAATAGTGGTTGGTACACCTACTTGTAAAGTGTACAGTGTGCTATACCTAACCCTGACGGCAGGGGACAAAGGCATTAAATGCCCATCTAGTCGCCCTAACAGTGCAAACAGGGACCGTCAGGGGCGCCACCGCTGCCACGATGGCAAACTTGTCGGCTGCTTGCCACCTCGCCACCGGCTGCAGACCTCTCGCCACGCGTACCGAAAGGTCCTGTATGGCGACACGTTAGTTAATGTGCTGGAGCGTAGTTACAGAGAGGTTGTCCGACACGTCAAGCGCCTTGCCGCGGTTGTTGTCTTGTCGCGCCCGGAAGCTTGTCGCTCACCGGGCCTTCCCGGCAAGCTCCTCTTGCCGGGGCCTTGTCTTGTAAGTGCCCGGAGTGGCCTTCCCGGCAAGCTCCTCTTGCCGGGGCCTTGTCTCCTATGTGCCTTGGGTGGCCTTCCCGGCAAGATCCTCTTGCCGGGGCCTTGTCTCCCTGACTTGAATACTTTGTTCTTGAATGGCTCCAAAGGAACCACGGAGGACCTTGGCGGTCACCCGGTAAGCCTTGCCGCGGAGGGCTGCAACTGCCCGTGCACAAGTTCGGGATACTAGGGTACCCCTACTCTAGTACACCGACAATGCCATGTTTCATGAATTTCAGAAGAGTTTTGGATTTACCAGAATTTAAAAACCAAGTGTCGTAATGTTTTGCCGGCAATCAACGATGCCCTGGTGTTTGAAATTCATTCCGATTTCTTGCATGGGACCCAAGCATGCACCCAAGGACACAAATTTGAGTTTCAACCAAATTATATGCACTAGAGCATGTGCATGTAGTTCATATTTGAATTATGCACATAAATGCATTGAAAACTTTGTTAATGCACAAAAATGTCCAAACGAACCCCGAAATATCACAAAAATTCACACAACACTCCAGTTGTTCTATGTTGACACGAGAAATTTTCTGAAAGCAATAATAGGCAATGGATATCGTTTCGTCCCCAAAGGTGGGACGTTCCCTACCGAAAACCATCATGCTTGTTGTGAGAAGCTCTGGTTTGTTTGAAGCATATCCCCAAACCTGCCCCAAATTGGACAAATTTTTTACTACGACATGTTGATGCCGCTCCATGATAGCAAGCCAAGTTTCATGAATTTCAGACGAGTTTTGGATTTACTTTAATTTGAAAACAAGGCATTTCAATGTTTTGCCGGCAATCAACGGTGCGCTGGTGTTTTAAATTCATTCCCATTTCTTGCATGGGACCTAAGCATGCACCCAAGGACACAGATTTGAGTTTCAACCAATTTATATGCACTGGAGCATGTGCATGTAGTTCGAATTTGAATTATGCACATAAATGCATTGAAAACTCAGTTAATGCATAAAAATGTCCAAATGAACCCCGAAATATCACAAAAATTCGCACAACACCTCTGTTGTTCTATGTTGACACGAGAAAAGAATTTAAAGAAATAGGACGCAATGGATATCGTTTCGTCCCCAATGGTGGGACGTTCCGTACAGAGAATCATCATGTTGTTTGTGAGAAGCTCTGGTTTGTGAGAAGCATATCCCAGAACCTGCACCAAATGGGACAACAATTTTACCACGACATGTTGATGCCGCTCCATGATAGCATGCAAGGTTTCATGAATTTCAGACGAGTTTTGGATTTACTATTATTTTAAAACCAGGCATCTCAATGTTTTGCCGGCAATCAACGATGCGCTCGTGTTTGAAATTCATTCCCATTTCTTGCATGGGACCTAAGCATGCACCCATGGACACAGATTTGAGTTTCAACCAATTTATATGCACTGGAGCATGTGCATGTTGTTCAAATTTGAATTATACACATAAATGCATTGAAATCTCAGTTAATGCATAAAAATGTCTGAACGAACCCCAAAAATCACAAAAATTCATACAACACTCCTGTTGTTCTATGTTGACACGAGAATTTTTTTGAAGAAATAAGAGGCAATGGATATCGTTTCGTCCCCAAAGGTGGGACGTTCCCTACCGAAAACCATCATGCTTGTTGTGAGAAGCTCTGGTTTGTTAGAAGCATATCCCCAAACCTGCCCCAAATGGGACAACTTTTTTACCACGGCATGTTGATGCCGCTCCATGATAGCATGCCAAGTTTCATGAATTTCAGACGAGTTTTGGATTTACTTTAATTTAAAAACAAGGCATTTCAATGTTTTACCGGCAATCAACGGGGCGCTGGTGTTTTAAATTCATTCCCATTTCTTGCATGGGACCTAGGCATGCACCCAAGGACACAGATTTGAGTTTCACCAATTTATATGCACTGGAGCATGTGCATGTAGTTCAAATTTGAATTATGCACATAAATGCATTGAAAACTCTGTTAATGCATAAAAATGTCCAAACGAACCCCGAAATATCACAAAAATTCACACAACAGTCCAGTTGTTCTATGTTGACACGAGAAAAACTTTGAAAGCAATAATAGGCAATGGATATCGTTTCATCCCCAAAGGTGGGACGTTCCCTACCGAAAACCATCATGCTTGTTGTGAGAAGCTCTGGTTTGTGAGAAGCATATCCCCAAACCTGCCCCAAATGGGACAATTTTTTTACCACGGCATGTTGATGCCGCTCGATGATAGCATGCCAAGTTTCATGAAATTCAGACGAGTTTTGGATTTACTTTAATTTAAAAACAAGGCATTTCAATGTTTTGCCGGCAATCAACGGTGCGCTGGTGTTTTAAATTCATTCCCATTTCTTGCATGGGACCTAAGCATACACCCAAGGACATAGATTTGAGTTTCAACCAATTTATATGCACTAGAGCATGTGCATGTAGTTCAAATTTGAATTATGCACATAAATGCATTGAATACTCAGTTAATGCATAAAATTGTCCAAACGAACCCCGAAATATCACAAAAATTCATACAACACTCCTGTTGTTCTATGTTGACACGAGAAAAGAATTTAAAGAAATAAGAGGCAATGGATATTGTTTAGTCCCTAATGGTGGGACGTTCCGTACAAAGAATCATCATGCTTTTTGTGAGAAGCTCTGGTTTGTGAGAAGCATATCCCAGAACCTGCACCAAATGGGACAAAAATTTTACAACGGCATGTTGATGCTGCTCCATTTCAGCATGCCAAGTTTCATGAATTTCAGACGAGTTTTGGATTTACCAGAATTTAAAAACCAGGCAGCTCAATGTTTTGCCGGCAATCAACGGTGCCCTAGTGTTTGAAATTCATTCCCATTTCTTGCATGGGACCTAAATGCACCCAAGGACACAGATTTGATTTTTCAACCAATTTATATGCACTAGAGCATGTGCATGTAGTTCATATTTGAATTATGCATAGAAATGGATTGAAAACTCTATTAATGCATAAAATGGTCCAAACGAACCCCGAAAAAGCACAAAAATTCACACAACACTCCTATTGTTCTATATTGACACGAGAAAAAAATATGAAATCAATAAGAGGCAATGGATATCGTTTCGTCCCCAAAGGTGGGACGTTCCCTAGCGAAAACCATCATGCTTGCTGTGAGATGTTCTGGTTTGTGAGAAGCATATACCCAAACCTGGCCCAAATGGGTCAAAAAATTTACCATGGCATGTTGATGCCGCTCCATGATAGCATGCCAAGTTTCATGAATTTCAGACGAGTTTTGGCTTTCCCAGAATTTGAAAACCAGGCATCTCAATGTTTTGGCGGCAATCAACGGTGCCCTGGTGTTTGAAATTCATTCCCATTTCTAGCATGGGACCTAAGCATACACCCAAGGACACATTTTTTATTTTTCAACCAATTTATATGCACTGGAGCATGTGCATGTAGTTCAAATTTGAATTATGCACATAAATGCATTGAAAACTCTGTTAATACATAAAAATGTCCAAACGAACCCTGAAAAATCACAAAAATTCACACAACACTCCAGTTGTTCTGTGTTGACACGAGAAAAAAATTTAAAAGCAATAAGAGGCAATGGATATCGTTTCGTCCCCAAAGGTGGGACGTTTCCTACCAAAAACCATCATGCTTGTTGTGAGAAGCTCTGGTTTGTGAGAAGCATATCCCCAAACCTGCCCCAAATGGGACAAAATTTTTACCACGTCATGTTGATGCCGCTCGATGATAGCATGCCAAGTTTCACGAATTTCATATGAGTTTTGGATTTACTTTAATTTAGAAACAAGGCATTTCAATGTTTTGCCGGCAATCAACGGTGCGCTGGTGTTTTAAATTCATTCCCATTTCTTGCATGGGACCTAAGCATGCACCCAAGGACACAGATTTGAGTTTCAACCAATTTATATGCACTGGAGCATGTGCATGTAGTTCAAATTTGAATTATGCACATAAATGCATTGAAAACTCAGTTAATGCATAAAAATGTCCAAACGAACCCCGAAATATCACAAAAATTCACACAACACTCCTGTTGTTCTATGTTGGCACGAGAAAAAATTTAAAGAAATAAGAGGCAATGGATATTGTTTCGTCCCCAATGGTGGGACGTTCCGTACAGAGAATCATCATGCTTTTTGTGAGAAGCTCTGGTTTGTGTGAAGCATATCCCAGAACCTGCACCAAATGGGACAAAAAATTTACCACGGCATGTTGATGCCGCTCCATTATAGCATGCCAAGTTTCATGAATTTCAGACGAGTTTTGGCTTTCCCAGAATTTGAAAACCAGGCATCTCAATGTTTTGGCGGCAATCAACGGTGCCCTGGTGTTTGAAATTCATTCCCATTTCTAGCATGGGACCTAAGCATACAACCAAGGACACATATTTGAGTTTCAACCAATTTATATGCACTGGAGCATGTGCATGTAGTTCAAATTTGAATTATGCACATAAATGCATTGAAAACTCAGTTAATGCATAAAAATGTCCAAACGAACCCTGAAAATCACAAAAATTCACACAACACTCCAGTTGTTCTGTGTTGACACGAGAAAAAAATTTAAAAGCAATAAGAGGCAATGGATATCGTTTCGTCCCCAAAGGTGGGACGTTCCCTACCGAAAACCATCATGCTTGTTGTGAGAAGCTCTGGTTTGTGAGAAGCATATCCCCAAACCTGCCCCAAATGTGACAAACTTTTTACCACGGCATGTTGATGCCGCTCGATGATAGCATGCCAAGTTTCACGACTTTCTGACGAGTTTTGGATTTACTTGAATTTATAAACAAGGCATTTCAATGTTTTGCCGGCAATCAACGGTGCGCTGGTGTTTCAAATTCATTCCCATTTCTTGCATGGGACCTAAGCATGCACCCAAGGACACAGATTTGAGTTTCAACCAATTTATATGCACTGGAGCATGTGCATGTAGTTCAAATTTGAATTATGCACATAAATGCATTGAAAACTCAGTTAATGCATAAAAATGTCCAAACGAACCCCGAAATATGACAAAAATTCACACAACACTCCTGTTGTTCTATGTTGACATGAGAAAAGAATTTAAAGAAATAAGAGGCAATGGATATTGTTTCGTCCCCAATGGTGGGACGTTCCGTACAGAGAATCATCATGCTTTTTGTGAGAAGCTCTGGTTTGTGAGAAGCATATCCCAGAACCTGCACCAAATTCGACAAAAAATTTGCCACGGCATGTTGATGCCGCTCCATTATAGCATGCCAAGTTTCATGAATTTCAGACGAGTTTTGGATTTACTATAATTTTAAAACCAGGCATCTCAATGTTTTGCCGGCAATCAACGATGCGCTCGTGTTTGAAATTCATTCCCATTTATTGCATGGGACCTAAGCATGCACCCATGGACACAGATTTGAGTTTCAACCAATTTATATGCACTAGAGCATGTGCATGTTGTTCAAATTTGAATTATACACATAAATGCATTAAAATCTCAGTTAATGCATAAAAATGTCCGAACGAATCCAAAAAAATCACAAAAATTCATACAACACTCCTGTTGTTCTATGTTGACACGAGAAAAAATTTAAAAGCAATAAGAGGCAATGGATATCGTTTCGTCCCCAATGGTGGGACGTTCCCTACCGAAAACCATCATGCTTGTTGTGAGAAGCTCTTGTTTGTGAGAAGCATATCCCCAAACTTGCCCCAGATGGGACAAAAAATTTACCACGACATGTTGATGCTGCTCCATGATAGCATGCCAAGTTTCATGAATTTCAGACGAGTTTTGGATTTACCAGAATTTAATAACCAGGCAGCTCAATGTTTTGCCGGCAATCAACGGTGCCCTGGTGTTTGAAATCCATTCCCATTTCTTGCATGGGACCTAAATGCACCCAAGGACACAGATTTGATTTTTCAACCAATTTATATGCACTAGAGCATGTGCATGTAGTTCATATTTGAATTATACATAGAAATGGATTGAAAACTCTATTAATGCAGAAAATTGTCCAAACGAACCCTGAAAAAGCACAAAAATTCACACAACACTCCTGTTGTTCTATGTTGACACGAGAAAAAAAATATGAAATCAATAAGAGGCAATGGATATCGTTTCGTCCCCACAGGTGGGACGTTCCCTAGCGAAAACCATCATGCTTGTTGTGAGATGTTCTGGTTTGTGAGAAGCATATACCCAAACCTAGCCCAAATGGGTCAAAAAATTTACCACGGCATGTTGATGCCGCTCCATGATAGCATGCCAAGTTTCATGAATTTCAGACGAGTTTTGGCTTTCCCAGAATTTGAAAACCAGGCAGCTCAATGTTTTGGCGGCAATCAACGGTGCCCTGGTGTTTGAAATTCATTCCCATTTCTAGCATGGGACATAAGCATACACCCAAGGGCACATATTTGATTTTTCAACCAATTTATATGCACTGGAGCATGTCCATGTAATTCAAATTTGAATTATGCACATAAATGCATTGAAAACTCAGTTAATGCATAAAAATGTCCAAACGAACCCTGAAAAATTGCAAAAATTCACACAACACTCCAGTTGTTCTGTGTTGACACGAGAAAAAAATTTAAAAGCAATAAGAGGCAATGGATATCATTTCGTCCCCAAAGGTGGGACGTTCCCTACCGAAAACCATCATGCTTGTTGTGAGAAGCTCTGGTTTGTGAGAAGCATATCCCCAAACCTGCCCCAAATGGGACAAAATATTTACCATGGCATGTTGATGCCGCTCCATGATAGCATGCAAGTTTCACGAATTTCAGACGAGTTTTAGATTTACTATAATTTATAAACCAGGCATCTCAATTTTTTTCCGGCAATCAACGGTGCGCTGGTGTTTGAAATTCATTCCCATTTCTTGCATGGGACCTAAGCATGCAACCAAGGACACAGATTTGAGTTTCAAACAATTTATATGCACTGGAGCATGTGCATGTAGTTCAAATTTGAATTATGCACATAAATGCATTGAAAACCCAGTTAATGCATAAAAATGTCCAAACGAACCCCGAAATATCACAAAAATTCACACAACACTCATGTTGTTCTATGTTAACACGAAAAATGACTTTAAAGAAATAAGAGGCAATGGATATTGTTTCGTTCCCAATGGTGGAACGTTCCCTATCAAAAACCATCATGTTTGTTGTGAGAAGCTCTGGTTTGTGAGAAGCATATCCCCAAACCTTCCCCAAATGGGACAAAAATTTTACCACGGCATGTTGATGCCGCTCCATGATAGCATGCCAAGTTTCATGAATTTTAGACGAGTTTTGGATTTACTATAATTAATGCTTTGCCGGCAATCAACGATGCGCTGTTGTTTGAAATCCATTCCCATTTTCTTGCATGGGACCTGAGAATGCACCCAAGGACACAGATTTGAGTTTCAACCAATTTATATGCACTGGAGCATGTGCATGTAGTTCAAATTTGAATTATGCACATAAATGCATTGAAAACTCAGTTAATGCGTAAAAATGTCCAAACGAACCCAAAAAAACCACAAAAATTCACACAACACTCCTGTTGTTCTATGTTGACACGAGAAAAATTTGAAAGCAATAATAAGAGGCAATGATATCGTTTCGTCCCCAATGGTGGGATGTTCCCTACCGAAAACCATCATGCTTGTTGTGAGAAGCTCTGGTTTGTGAGAAGCATATCCCCAGACCTGCCCCAAATGGGACAAAAATATTACCACGACATGTTGATGCCGCTCCATGATTGCATGCCAAGTTTCATGAATTTCAGACGAGTTTTGGATTTACTATAATTTAAAAACCAGGCATCTCAATGTTTTTCCGGCAATCAACGATGCGCTGGTGTTTGAAATTCATTCCCATTTCTTGCATGGGACCTAAGCATGCACCCAAGGACACCGATTTGAGTTTCAACCAATTTATATGCACTGGAGCATGTGCATGTAGTTCAAATTTGAATTATGCACATAAATGCATTGAAAACTTAGTTAATGCATAAAAATGTCCAAAAGAACCTCGAAAAATCACAAAAATTCACACAACACTCCTGTTATTCTATGTTGACACGAGAAAAAATTTGAAAGCAATAAGACGCAATGGATATCGTTTCGTCCACAATGGTGGGACGTTGTCAGTGTACTAGAGTAGGGGTACCCTAGTATCCCGAACTTGTGCACGGGCAGTTGCAGCCCTCCGCGGCAAGGCTTACCGGGTGACCGCCAAGGTCCTCCGTGGTTCCTTTGGAGCCGTTCAAGAACAAAGTATTCAAGCCAAGGAGACAAGGCCCCATCAAGAGGAGCTTGCCGGGAAGGCCACCCAAGGCACGTAGGAGACAAGGCCCCGGCAAGAGGAGCTTGCCGGGAAGGCCACCCCAGGCACATACAAGACAAGGCCCCGGCAAGAGGAGCTTGCCGGAAGGCCTGGTGAGCGACAAGCTTCCGGCGCGACAAGACAACAACCGCGGCAAAGGCGCTTGCATGCAGACCACCTCTCTCAGACCCACGCTCCAACAAGATCCACTAACGTGTCGCCCTAGGGCCTTTCCAGCGCTGCGTGGCGAGAGGTCATGCAGCCAGCCGTGCGAGGTGGCAAGCAGCGCCGACAGTTTGCCATCGTGGCGAACGGTGGCGCCCCCAGCGGTCCCTGTTTACCTTTATTAGGGTGACTAGACGGGCATTTAATGCCTTTGTCCCCTGCCGTCGTGGTTAGGTATATTACACCGTACCTTAATCGTACAAGTAGGTGTACCAACCACTATTTTTCCATTTGTACCCCCGTCTATTGCCACCTGTCGGAGCCCCTTGAGCATATAAAAGGAGGCCCATGCGCAACGTAGAAAGGGGGTTGGTCGATCAGTTCCCCCCAGGCTCAGTCTCGTTAGCAGCTCGTCTGTACTGTAGCATTCGAGCGCTCCTGAGCAAGAACGCAATACACCTAGACATGCAGCAGTAGGAGTATTATCTCTCCGGAGAGCTCCGAAGCTGGGTAAACCTCTCGCGTGCTTCGCCTCGATCTGGTCTTCGTGCGACCCCCGCTCCCCGCCGAAACGAAAGGGGCTTGGTCCGCCGGCCCCATAGGTGTTCATGGGCCAGATCAGCCTGCCCCGACATCTTTGGCGCGCCAGGTAGGGGTGTCGAGGTTGTGTGAACCTGATCCGGCGTCCACGCGAGCTAGATCTTCATCATCTTCGTCAACATGCCACCGAAGAAGAAGGCTTCGGCGGCAGAAGCCCCGTCCGCGTCGAACCCACCACCACCGGAGCAAACAGGTGGTGGAGTAGACGCCGGCGGAAGAATGGACGGCGACGGGGGAGCTCACGGTGCTGCCAAGTCCAAGGACAAGGCCGCGCAGACCTCGGCGTCCGTACATGCACCGCGCCCGTCTCATGAGGCGCGGGACCGACAGCATCATGGCATTCACAATGCCATACGCTCGTTGGACCGGGATCGAGCTGGGGGATCTCGGGATGCTCAAGACCAGCATGCACGCCAACATGCCGGCGCGAGCGAGGCACGGTCGCTCCGACGGGATACTGCTCCTTCTAACATAGTTAGAAGTCCGAGCATATCCCGCTCCTCGCGCCGTTCGCCACTGCCACCCACTACTCCAGCAGAATCTCTGGCGAGAGCTCAATCGCTCTGGATTACCCTCCAACGGCCGACAAGGTCGATGAGTGGAGGGCCACCATTCGTAGTCTCATCGGCTTCGCTTAACGGCGACGCTCCGCAGAACCGAAAGTGCATCGCTGCCGCGGCAGGACTGCTAAACACAAGCCGGTGGCGACAGAGACCGGTGGGGTGCAACCACCATGCACTCTCCGCCCGAAGGCCAAGATCGCCGACTCGCCGGATCCACCTCGACAATGACTCCAAGGCGTCATCTGATCCACGAGCTCATCGCAATCAGCGCCAAGTTCTTCACGAACGACAGCAAGAGGACGCTCGAACTCGCATCGAGCGCCGAAGAGAAGCGCGGCGTCAATCCGACAAGCGCGCTGGGCCCTCTGTTGACATGCACGCGCCAGAGGAACCAGGCGACTTGCCGTATGCGGTAGGTTGCCCTGCGTTCACTCGTGAGCTGCGGCAAGTCCAAAGGGCCCAAAGAAGAAAAACTTCAAGCCAGACGTCTGCAGGAGAAGTACGACGGCAAGACGATCCGTCGGAGTTCCTCAAAGCATCTACACCATCGCGTGCAGGCTGCCGGGGCGAGACGACAAGATCCTGCCAACTACTTCATGGTGCTCAAGCCCAATGTCGAGTTCTCGCTCATGCACTTGCCGGACAACTCCATATCTTCTTGGGCAGATCTATGCCATCAGTTTGCCGGCACCTTTACAGGCGGCCACAAGCCCCATGGCCAAGAAAGCGACCTTCATCTGCTCGCCCAGAAGGAAGAAGAGCCCCTGCGAAAGTATATTCAAAGATTCAGCCGTACAAAGACAACATCCCAGATGTCCACCCGCCATGGTGATCGGTAGCGTTCCATCGAGCGTCGCGAAACCGCAGGATGCGGAGGAGATGGCGATGTGCAAAATCGAAGACTTGATGAGCTATACGCCCTGGCCGACAAGTGTGCACGTCTTTGAGGAAGGGAGGAGACTCCCCGGAGAGAATACCGAAGCAGGAGGATCTGATAGTGAAGAGACCGCCCCGGCAAAGAAGAGCCGGCGGCGGGGCAACAGGAAAAAGAAAGGCAGAGATGTGCTCGTTGTTGAGCAATCCGGCAACGGAGGTGCTGCCAAGAACGCCAAGGCTAGTAGCTCCGGCAAGGACGTGGCGGCCGCCGACAAGCAGGACGGCTCCGGCAAGCAGTACTGCAAGATCCACCGCACCAAGGGCCATGACCTCCAGAGCTGCAAGAAGGTCGAGCAGCTTGTCGAGCAACAGAAAGCTGAATACGAGCGATGCGACAAGGAGAAGGCCGAGGAAGGTGCTGGAGCAGCGGCAAGGAGACAGACCTCCCCGTGGCTGCGACAAGGATGAAGACGAAGACGACGATGAAGACATGGATGATGACGAGGCCGACGAGCAGGAGTTCCAGAAAGCCACAGAGGTCCTGTGCGTTGACGGCGGTGCTTCTCTGCATACCTCCCACCGCCAGCTCAAGCAGTGGATGCGGGAGGTCAATGCAGCAGAACCATCCATCGAGTCACGCAAGCCTCTGAAATGGTCTAGCACGCCTATCATCTTTGATATTGAGGACCACCCTGATTGCGTAACTGCAGTCGGGTGCTTGCCGATGTTGGTTTCACCAACTATCCGCAACCTCAAGGTCACTAAGATGTTAGTTGACGGCGGGGCCGGCTTGAATCCGATCTCCTCCGCGGTGCTCCAGAAACTCCAGATCCCTGATGGCGAGCTCGAAGAGACCGGCACTTTTCAAGGAATCAATCCGGGAAGGAGCAAGCCAAAGGGAAAGATCATGTTGCCGGTAACATTTGGCAGCGAAGTTGAACTTCGTGGATCGAGAGGGTCACCTTTGATGTTGCTGACTTTCCATTGCCTTACAATGGAATACTTGGCAAATCCGGCACTCGCCAAATTCATGGCGGCCTCTCACTACGCCTACAACCTGCCGAAGATGCCGGGCCCGATAAGCGTCATCTCTGTCCTGGCGACAAGAAGGATGCTCTTATCTCTGTGCCGACAAGATCTACCGAAGCGGCAGCTGCGACAGATTGCAAGCCACTTGTCTGAAGCTCCGGAGGGAAGAAGAAGACCAAGTCCGGAAGAGCTCGATGCCCACTCCGGCAAGCGCACCTCTTCGAGTGCTGCGCTACCGTCGAGGACGCACCATCGAGCTCCACCGCAAGTATAAGAAGACGATGACAGATCCACCAGAGACCAAGAAGGTGTCCGCCAAGGAGGACGGCAACCGGTGGTACCTTCACCATCGCTGCCTCTCTCGACCCTAAATAGGAAGGCGCGCTCGTTGCTTTCTCGCGGGCGGCGTCGGCGTGTTTGTGTGGCAACCGTCCGACATCCCGGTGTTCCTGTGAAAGTAATTGATCACCATCTTGCCGTTTGTCCTCATCTTGTGACCCGTCAAGCGAAAGTCGGGGAAGCAAGCGGTGGAGCGCCAAGAGTTCATCGCGGAAGAAATCAAGAAACTGGAAGCAGCAGGCCTTGTTAGAGGAGTGATCCATCCCACGTGGTTGGCCAATCCTGTAGTTGTACGCAAGGCTAACGGGAAATGGAGGCTTTGTATAGACTTTAACGATGTCAATAAAGCTTGTCCCAAAGATCCATTTCCCTTGCCGCGCATCAACCAGATTGTTGACTCCAAGGCCGGATGTGATTTGCTTTCATTTCTGGATACACACTCAGGATATCATCAGACCTTCATGGCAGAAGAGGATGAGGAGAAGACCCCATTCATCACCCCATGTGGCACATACTGTTTTGTACGGATGCCCTTCGGGTTAAAGAATGCTGGTTCAACGTTTGCAAGAGTAGTTCATGATGCTTTTGAGCCGCAAATGCACGTAAATGTGGAAGCATACATGGATGACATAGTGGTCAAAAGCAAGGACAAGGCGACCCTAGTTCAAGATTTAGACGAAACCTTTGCAAATCTGCGCGGGATCAACCTCAAGCTCAACCACGAGAAGTGTGTGTTTGGAGTCCCTTCCGCAAGCTTCTCGGGTTCTTCGTGGTCTCGATGGGGAATTGAAGCCAATCCCGACAAGATCAAGGCCATTGAGCAGATCGAAGCACCAAAGCGCGTCAAGGATGTACGAAGGCTTGCCGGTTATGTAGTCGCTCTCGGCAGGTTTATCTCTAGGTTCTGCTTGAAGCGCCTCGCCATTTTTCAAAATCTTGAAAAAGGCAGGTCCGATGCAATGGACTCCGGAAGTGGAGGCAGCGCTGCAGGACTTGAAGAGATACCTGTCCTCCACTCCAACACTTGTCGCACCTAAGCCACAAGAGAAGTTGCTGCTATATATATCGGCAACCAATCAAGTGGTTAGTGATGTGTTAGTAGCGGAGAGGGAGGCGGATGATGAGCTAGCAACCGTGGCAGACGCATCCAGCGACTAGCAGGGGGCTTCGCCGGCGAGCTCTGGTCCCGACAAGGACGGATCTGCGCAGACGCATGACAAGATGCAGAAAAGGATGGTGCAGCGCCCAGTTTACTTTGTCAGTTCCCTTCTGCAGGGGCTAGGTCAAGGTACTCTGGTGTGCAGAAATTGCTTTTCGGCCTTCTCATGGCCTCGAGAAAGCTGCGCCATTACTTTCGGGCACATGAGATCCACAGTTGTCACTCGCTTTCCGGCTGAAGAGGATCTTGCAAAATCCAGAGGCAACAAAGTGTGATTGTCGAGTGGGCATCGAACTGCCAAGCTTTGGCCTCAAGTTTGAGAGCACTTCAACTATCCAAAGCGAGCATTGGCGGAGTTCATAGCAGAATGGACACCAACGCCGGATGAAGAAATTCCAAACGAGCGTTCCGTCAAGGAAACAAGCAAAGAGTGGCTGATGTACTTTGATGGTGCCTTCTCGCTGCAAGGCGCCGGTGCCGGCGTGCTGCTTGTCGCACCCACCGGAGAGCACCTCAAGTACGTAGTCCAGATGCACTTTCCCAAGGAGCAAGCAACAAACAATACAACAGAGTATGAAGGTTTGCTTGCCGGTCTCAGGATCGCAGTGGACCTTGGGATCAAGAAGCTCATTGTCAGGGGTGACTCACAACTTGTTATCCGCCAAGTGAACAAGAATTGTCAGAGTCCGTTGATGGAAGCTTATGTTGATGAAGTGAGGAAGCTAGAAGAGCACTTTGACGGCCTGCAAACGGAATATATTCCGAGAGCTCGAGCGACATTGCTGATGGCCTGTCAAAAGTGCGCCAGACTTAAGTTACACAATGGAACCAGGGATTTTGTGCTCAGCTGACTCAACCGTCTGTAACACCACCAACCGGATAGAGCAAGAAGAGGAGGTTGATCTCTGGTGACTACTTTCCGGCAGAGCTTCCCAAGCCGCCGCCACGAAGGTCCCCAAGATCGACACCAATTGATCTTTGAGGGCAGTCTGCTCCGACAAGCCCTGTGGTTTGTTTCGTTGAAGCGACGCTCCGAGAAGTTTTGCTCGGCAAGCTTGCCGGGAACATCAAGCTCGGTGAGCCGCATGAGTTCTTCTTGCCGTGGAAGCTGATATTCCCGCGATAGATGTGCCTTTAGTCCTTGTTGTCGAGCCGCATAGCTCCAAAGATGGGCGCAACAGATTGTCCATTTCCTTCAGACAGACAACTTCCCAAAGAACAAGAAGAAGCGGAAAGAGTAGCCCGGCGGTCAAGTATGTACCGGTTTGTCGACAAAGACACCGTATGTAAGAAGACTCAACGGTGTGAAATTGAAGTGTATTCATCGGGAAGACGGACAAAAGCTGTTGGCGAGAGATACATGGAGGCATATGTGGTCACCACATTGGCACGAGCACTTGCCGCAAAGCTGCGTTAAGAAGATTTCTTTGGCCGACAGCCCTCCGGGATGCGATCGCACAAGTAACCAAGTGTGAAGCGTGCAGTTCCATTCCAAACAGATACACCAGCCAGCTCAAGCTCTCCAGACGATCCCTTTATCCTGGCCATTTTCAGTCTGGCGCCGACATCCTCGGACCCTTCCCGAAGTTGTCGGGGCTTTGAGTACTTGTACGTTGCAATCGACAAGTTCACAAAGTGGCGGAAGTGGAAGCGATGAGGAAGGTGACAACAACGGTCGTGATCAAGTTCTTGGTCGATTGTTTGCCGTTTCGCAATCCCTAACAGGATCATCACCGACAACGGCACGCAATTCACAAGCCGCACCTTCATGCAGTACGTCCAAGATCTTGGCGCCAAGGTCTGCTTCGCTTCTGTTGCTCATCCGAGAAGCAACGGTCAAGCGGAGAGGGAAAATGCTGAAGTGCTGCGCGGGCTCAAGACCAGAACTTTCGACAGGCTGCACAAGTGCGGAAGAAACTGGATTGAGGAGCTGCCGGTGGTTCTTTGGTCGATCAGGACGATGCCAAATCGAGCCACCGCCGTACACCTTCGCTCTAGTCTATGGAAGCAGAGGCGATTCTCACCACGGAACAAGTATACGGCTCGCCTCGAGTGCACGCATAATAAGAGCTAGAGCAAGAGCATCTGCGACAACATGACGCTGCTCCTTGAGGAAGATCGCCTTCAGTCTTTGTCAGACGAGCTGCTCGGTATCAAGAAGCTTTGCGCCGCTACCATAGCCGCAAAGTCAATGCCGAAGTCTCGAGGAAGGCGACCTTGTTCTTCGGCGTTCAGTCCGCCAAGAATTCCAACAAGTTGACGCCAAAGTGGGAAGGCCCTTATCGGGTGAAACGAGTCACTAGGCCCGGGCGCTGTCCGCTTTGAGACCGAAGATGGCATTCCGTGAGCAACTCTGGAATATTGAACATCTTCATAAGTTTTACCCGTAGAAGCGCGGTTGCGGAACTGTTCGGCAACCACCTTTTGTACAAGTCTTGCTGCTGTTGCATGTAATCCTTTGTACAAAGCCGGGCGCAGACCCCGTGCATCAGTAAAGCCAGCGTGCTTCGCACACCTTGTCAATTTCATGCTTTTTACTTCTATTTTTGCATGCGCTATCTGACACTTTGTGCAGCACCTACCCCTGGTAAGTGATAATGAGCCACAAGGCTCCATATCTTTATTTTCTCTTCTTTCTCTTTCTCAAAGAAAGGAAGGTTCCCTCGCACACAAGTTTGCCGGGGGGGAAGGAGAAGAAAATGGTGCGGACCAAGCGTCGCTCAAGGAAGTCTAACCTTACCAGGAAGCAAACGACAGAAAAGCTAAGTTGCCAAAGTTTGAGCAATCAGTTTTAAAAATTTTAAGTTATTTTCCTTGAACGACTGAACTTTGTATGGAAAACCTGTGCGCAGAGGAACCAATTCGTAGCTAGTTGCGCCCTTACTTTGTTTCGAGTCCGCTCAACAACTTAAGTGAGCTGCGACTAGTTTCGACAAGGTTGCTTGTCGGAAGCGGCACCGCCAGCAGGCTGACGTCCGCACTTCGGCCTTTCATGACTCGCGTGCCAGCGACAAGTCCCCTAAAAGCGAGGGCAAAAACATACAAAGGAAGGAATCAAGTAAAGGAAATAACGTAGCGATTGATACTCAAAATAAAGTTATATTACAAGATAGCTTGCCGCAGCTCTAATGGATTGTTCCTATGACATGACCAGCAGCGGCAAGAGAAAGAGAAAACGGGCGGCCTAGTCTGCGATCGCCTCAACCCTCTTGATTCCGCTCACCCTGTCCACAATGGGTGCGACAAGGGTCTTGAGCGCCTCCACATCAAAGATCCCGGAGGCAGGGACTTGAGGGCGTTGGTGAGGTTGAGGCCTGGGTTGCGGAAGGCCACCTTCATCAAGACCTTTTGGAGGGCTCCCGCAGATCTGGCGCGACTCCTCGGCCAGCTGTTTTGGGACTTCTTCCCGAGTCGGCTGGAGGCCCGCCACCACGCCTTGAAGAATAAGCTAAGCTTGGTGCTGGGTTGGAGGTGCTCGTCGGAGGAGTATCCAAGATCCACCATCCCAGCTCCATCATTTCATGCATGGCGGCAGAAGTATCCACGAGACCTTTGGTCCAAGTGCTCCACACTCTCCCTCAAGGCACCCCTGGGCGGCAACAAGATTCGCCAGCTCCTCGTCGGCCTTGATCTTCTCCTTCAAGGTCACCTCCCGCTCCTTGGCGCCTGGCCCAGCTCTGAGTCAAAGTAGTTAGCTTCAACTCAAGATCTGCATTGAAGTCCTCTGGCCCGAGCTCCTTGCTCCTCTCGGCGAGACGGCCCTGCAGCTCGCCAAGAGTGGAGGGGTCCTTCTCGCGCTCATGCGTGAGTGCAGCACGCTCCTCGCCGCGCTGCTTGAGGCTGGCCGCCAACCGCGCCACCTTCGTCTCCGGGGGCTGCTTGGCGGCCTCGGCAGCTGGCAGCATCCTTTGCCTCCTTGAGAGCCCCGAATGTTTCCTCACGCATGGCGAGATCCTCCACATGGCTGTCAAGGTTAACCTTCACTGTGCCAGCTCACCCTCCCTGCTTGAGCAGCTTCTCGACGGCAAGCCATTGTTCCTCCTCATTCTGACCTTCTCGAGGATGAAGGCCTTGCGCTCCTCGGCGAGTTGCTCCCGGCCTCCGCCAAAGACCGGAGAGCTTCTGGTTGCGCCCCGAGCTCCTCCGCGCTTCTCAATGTCTGCTCCCACCTTCGTGACAAGCGCCTCCCGGGATGCCGGTTTGGCTTGTCGGCGCGGTAGAGCGACATCGGCTTCCTTGGCTTCTCCTCCTCGGGCTCGCCGCTGCTGCTTGGCGCGTCAACTAAGCGTCGGCCAATGAGGCGAGCAGCTCTTCATCGAAGGTTTCTCCTTCGCCGGGCGCCTGAGCTCGACTCCCATGGGAGCTTGATGAAAACGCCGTCGCCCGGCCTTCAAGTAAGCGCCCGTGGGGCTCTTGAACTGGCAGCTGCGGCAATGGCGGAGGATCGGCGGTCGGTGTAGCGCTGGCGCTCCTGTGGCCTCGAGGTCGTCGGTGCAATCGCTGCGGACCCCTCGCCCGGCTCTGCGGCGGCAGCTTCAGTGGCCTCTTCGCGGCAGGCTCGTCACCGGCTTCTTCTTCCTGGCCGGCGGCTTCGGTATTGCACGCCGTCCTCCTCGCCCGGCGACCTCGGCCTCCATTGGCTCTGTATGACGGACGAAGAAAGTCAAGCAAATATTCAAAGACAAAATCAGAAGAAGAAAAACACAAGGGAAGTACTCAGGCAAGAAGGTTACCAGCGCCGGGGGCTGCGGTCATGGTCTCCACCGACAAGGGATCGCTGGTGCCGTCCCTTGCCGGAGAGCTGCCCCTTGTCGGAGAAGGCACCCTTGCCGGAAAAGGCTCCCTAGCCGGGGAGCGCTCCCTTGCCGGGGAATCCACCCTTGGCGGCGTAGTCGAAGCAGAAGGAGGCTGCTCTGCTCCTACACAAGTCAACAGTCAGATATCAGCAAAGGAAAAAGCGCCCATGCACGCCGAACAGCAAGAAGTAGACCATATACTTACGCTGGGGGCTGCTTTGAAGGAGAGTTGCCTCATCCGGCAAGGTTGTCTCGGACGCGCCTCCTGCCGCCGTCATGATAGGTTCATCCTCGACGACAATCACCGGGTCTTGGCTCTTCGACATCCTCTGGGCCAGCGTCACGAAAAGGAATGGATTGAGTAAAGCAGATCAAATACAAGACAAGGCAACAAATTGAAGAATTACAAGTACAGAAGGAATCTTACTCTTCCTCTTCCTCGTCGGAGCTGGCGCGGAGAGGTCGACTGGCTCGCCTCCCGTGCAGACGAGGCGGAGGAGTGGGCTCCCTTGGGCGCTTGGCGGGAGGCGGGACGGTGGCTGCGAGGCCCGCTCCAGCTACCCGCGGCGTGAGGAGCTCCCGTGGCAACAGTGCTTGCTGCGGTGGAGCGCGTCCCGCGGCGCTGCGGCTGTTGGCCCGTCTGCCGCCCCGCTGCGTCTCCGGCCCTGCGAAGACGCCTTCTTGGTGGAGCCGGTGGCTCCGCTCGCGGCAAGCTGCTTGGAGGTGGGGAGGATGCGCCCTCGGCGGGCTCGCTCGACTCGGCTTCAGGCTCGGCAAGCTCTTCCTTGCCGACGAACTCCTTTCGCTCAACAAGGCTTGCCGCCTCGGCTGCCTCTGCCTCCTCCATAGTGAAGCCAAACTCGCCCGCGGCAGCGGCTGCTGCCGCCTCTTCTTGCCTGGTGGCGATGCGCTGCATCTTGTCGTCAGTAGTGTCGCGGGTGAGGCCCCTCTGCTCGTCGGGGCGGACTGGCATCTCTACCAGATTGTCGAAGAACTGCCGCACGACGTCATCTGCCGGCTCTTGCCAAGTGGGGACAATTCCATGGGAGTCACACAACGGCATCATTGCACGGATGCGGTCAAGCGACGAGTTGTTGCACAAATGAACGACGCCCTCGGCAACCTAAACATCTCAGATGATCGGGATCGAGCTTGAACAGCTCTAAGAGCATTGCGTCAAGCTCCAAGACAGTGAAGTTGAAGTTGAGGCCTGGGCGCAGCCTCATGATGTCTGCTGCGTTCTGAAATTCCTGTGCAGGTCTCCTTCTCTCCTGCAGGAAGCGTCTGGCGGCGAAGAAAGTCCGCGCCAACGTTTGCCTAGTGAGTCCGGCAAGTCCGAGGCGGAGGATTTGGGTAATCGCGATCTTCAGCCTAAGCGTCCTCCGGGGCCAGATTGCTCCAATCATTGCCAGCGTAATCTTTGGGTTTAGTATTTGGGCGGTAAAAGGCTGCGCGTTCTCCTCAACAATCCAGCACCAATCTGCCCTCCACTCCTCCCATTTCCTACGAAGCTCTCCCACCAGATAGGCCTCCTTTTTGCCGACCCTAGAGACCCAAGCAATTCCTCCGGCAAGGGGCTCTCCTCTCTCGGCTCGGGGTAAAAAGAAGTGACAGAAAAGAGCTACATTTGGGTGGACTCCGACAAAGTTTTCGCAGAGATGTGCGAAAACTGCCATGGTCAGAACGGCGTTGGGGGTGAAATCAAGGAGGCAGAACCCGTAGGTGTTCATAATGTCACAAAGAACTTCAGAGAAGGCGGGCAGAGCCACAATAGAAGAAGAGCGAAGAAGGGATACCCCGTTGGGGCTAGTTACTGCGCAGCGGCGGGGAAGTACCTTCGTCTTGCGCGGATCTTGCGCGTCTCCGTCGACCAGAAGAGGTAGTAGTTCTCCCTCAGCTCCCTCGCGGCGAGCTGAGGGGGGAAGACGGCCCGCTCCTTCCGCAGCACCGCAAGCCGCAGCGCCTCGGCCGACTTCACGGTTTTCCCCTTGTCGGCTTTCGGGCCCATGGAGGAGGCAGTGGAGGAGATCGACGGCGGTGAGTGTCTTTGAGTGGCGATGGGGGCGGGCGCTGCTCTCTTTTCAGCCTTGAGAAGAAGGGGAGCAGTGGTGGTTTTCGATGGGACAACAAGCGGCAAGGTAGGCGACGTGCCCTGTTTCCCCTGCTTATAAAGAGGGAGGGGCGGACGCCCGATTTTCGAATAAAGAAACCCCCACGATCTCACCCACGATCTCTCACACGACGCCACGTTCGATGCGTGCTGCCTGTGGGGGCGTGGTGGGTCCGGGTGAGTTATGGTGTGACCTGGCCGCGTGTGCCCGTGCCACGTTTGGGCCTGGCCCAACAGCGCTGCACCGTGTGTGGCCCAGGCCGGGGCTCTGTCGGTGTACTAGAGTAGGGGTACCCTAGTATCCCGAACTTGTGCACGGGCAGTTGCAGCCCTCCGCGGCAAGGCTTACCGGGTGACCGCCAAGGTCCTCCGTGGTTCCTTTGGAGCCGTTCAAGAACAAAGTATCCAAGTCAAGGAGACAAGGCCCCGACAAGAGGAGCTTGCCGGGAAGGCCACCCAAGGCACGTAGGAGACAAGGCCCCGGCAAGACGAGCTTGCCGGGAAGGCCACCCCAGGCACATACAAGACAAGGCCCCGGCAAGAGGAGCTTGCCGGGAAGGCCCGGTGAGCGACAAGCTTCCGGGCGCGACAAGACAACAACCGCGGCAAGGCGCTTGCCGCGGCAGACCACCTCTCTGTACCTACGCTCTAGCGCATCCACTAACGTGTCGCCCTAGGGCCTTTCCAGGCGCGCGTGGCGAGAGGCTGTGCAGCCAGCGGTGCGAGGTGGCAAGCAGCGCTGACAGGTTTGCCATCATGGCGAACGGTGGCGCCCCTGACGGTCCCTGTTTGCACTGTTAGGGTGACTAGACAGGCATTTAATGCCTTTGTCCCCTGCCGTCAGGGTTAGGTATATTACACCGCATACCTTTGTACAAGTAGGTGTACCAACCACTATTTTTCCATTTGTACCCCCGTCTACGTTGCCACCTGTCGGAGCCCCTTGAGCATATAAAAGGAGGCCCATGCGCAACGTAGAAAGGGGGTTGGTCGATCAGTTCCCCCAGGCTCAGTCTCGTTAGCAGCTCATCTGTACTGTAGCATTCGAGCACTCCTGAGCAAGAACGCAATACACCTAGACATGCAACAGTAGGAGTATTATCTCTCCGGAGAGCTCCGAAGCTGGGTAAACCTCTTGCGTGCTTCGCCTCGATCTGCTCTTCATGTGACCCCCGCTCCCCGCAGAACCGAAAGGGGCTCGGTCCGCCGGCCCCATAGGTGTTCGTGGGCCAGATCAGCCTGCCCCGACAGACGTCCCTACCGAAAACCATCATGCTTGTTGTGAGAAGCTCTGGTTTCTAAGAAGCATATACCACTACTAGAAAAAGGGCTATAGATGGGATTGACACTAATGGCGCACCAGAAAGTTGGTGCGCCATTAGTATATACTAATGGCGCACCACCTACTGATACGCCATTAGTGTTGAAACTACTAATGGCGCACCGTGCAAAGGGTGCGCCATTAGTATCAAAAAAAAAATTTTGAAGTAGTGCTTTGTCCAAACATACTAATGGCGCATCTGGTAAAGTGCGCCATTAGTAGTTGTAGTACTAATGGCGCACCTCCCTCACATGTGCGCCACTAATGTTGTTGTTTTTATTATATTTTTTATTCCTTTTTTTGCAATACTACTAATGGCGCCTTGATCGTGCGCCATTACTAGTTTAAACTAGTAATGGCGCCTTGCGGATCGATCATTAGTATTATTTTTTTGCAAAACTACTAATGGCGCACCGCCAGCGCCATTAGTAACCTGGATTACTAATGGCGCATTTGTTGCTAGTGCGCCATTAGTAAGTGGGCAGCAACTAGATATTTTGGACAGCCTCTCCTACCCACACTCACTTTCTCCCCACTTCATTCTCTCCACCTCCTCCTTGTTGTCTCGGTGCCTCCTCTTTTCACCTCATTTCCACCATAGATTCATTCAAATTAAGTGGTTAAATTACCTTGTTTTAATAGGTAAGCAAGGGGGGAAGCTATATTTATGTTGTTCTCCCTACAATAATGTGCACATGCACTTTTTATGGCCTAGCTAGATCTATGTATGTTCGTGGTGTTGCATATGTTTGTGGTGTTGCATATGTGTTTGTGTTTGGAGGTGTACCGGTATTTGAAATGCGATAGTTGCCAATATTTTGCCGGAATGTTGATTCATTTCCGCTTTCGGGCGAGAATTTTGGCATTAAGCATTCTTTTGGTCCTATTTTTAGGAAAGTCATGCCAAATTTTCGTTTGGTTCTAAAATATCGTTTTGCTCTACCCATGACGACCATGGTCTGCACGATGACCGAAGGCATCGTGAATAGGTTTCGAGGTCCGCGAAGGCCGAGATGCTTCAAAAGAACGAGACGGAGATAAGATGTCTGTTCGAAGATGCAAGTGAAGAGCCTTATTGCGGAGCCGGATTCGGCAGGTGCGGGACCACCTGCTCTTGCGTGGTTTCATGGATGGCTATCGGTGGCAAGGTGATGAAGATGACTACGAAGTCGTACATGGGGGCCGGGTAAGAAATGAGGAAGGGCAGCAAGACAACCACCGCGGCTCGGGCGGGCGAGAAGACGAAGAATCCCGTGAGATGATCACGACGGTGATGTCATACCACAGTCATCATGTAGAAGATGCAGGACATGATGATGAGGAAGATGCCGGAGCAGACGACGGGCATGATCATGAAGATGATGATGACGGGCGGAGCGAGCATTTACGCTGGACCATCGATGGGCTGGGTGCAGGACCCTCATATTCAAGAGCTGCTTCTCAAGCGAGACGGATAACGCCAGAGCTGCCGCCCGAGAGAAAGCCAAGATGGATCAACTTGAGTTAGACGCGGTTACTCCATTGTATGAAGGATGCAGCCCGAGGATACCCGCTGAAAGTAACGCTCATGGCTCGAGATGAAGGTAAAACACAAAATGACCGGCGCATGCTTCGGCGAGAACATGTCATTACAGCACGAACGTCTTCCCAAGGGGAACAAGTGCCCGACCAGTTTGGAGGAGGCGAAGAAAATCGTGTGTCCTCTCGATTTACCGCACGTGAAATACCATGTGTGCATGAACAATTGCATCATTTATCGAGACGAGCACGCTGAGTCTACCATATGTCCGGTGTCGGCGTCACTTTCGATACAAGAAGAGGAAGAAAGCTCCTCGAAAAGTGGTGTGGTACTTTCCGATCACTCCTTGTCTACAGCCGGTATTTCGCGGACCCTAAGGTAGCAAAGCTCCTGCGTTGGCACGCCGGATAGGGAGGAGAAGAAGCGAGAAGATGGCGCAAATGATCCGGAGATAGATAAAAAGACAAGATGTTGAGTCACCCTAAGGATGCGAGCGGTGGCAAGCGTTGAACTTCAAGACTCGTAATTTGGGAACGATCCAAGGAACATCGTGGCCGGGCGCGAGCACCGATGGAGTCAATCCGTTTGGCAGCCAGAGAAGCACACATAGCACCTGGCCTGTGTTTGTGTGGATGTACAACCTTCCCCCTGGTTGTGCATGAAGAGGAAGTACATTCACATGAGTATGCTAATTGAAGGGCGAAACAACCAGGAACGACATCAATCTGTATCTGGGGCTGCCGAAAGAGGAGCTTGACATGCTGTGGAAAACGCCAGCCAATACGTGGGGACGCCGCAGAAAGAATATTTCCCTATGAGAGCCGCATGCTCACAACGGTGCACGACTATCTCGATTACGGATATCTCAAGGCAGGTAGTCCACGGATTTTACGGATGCGTAAGGTGCATGGATGACACAACATATCGCCAGCTAGATAGAGATCCCGGGTCTTCAAAAACCGTGTTCATGGGACATCGAAGGTGGCTTCGCGACGATGACCCGTGGAGGAAACGCAAGGATCTGTTCGATGGTGAAACCGAACCCCGAAAACGCCCGTGTACGAGGAGTGGCGAGGAAATAGACAAGCTGTTGAAAAATTGGAAAGACTGCCCACTGCCGGGAAAGAAGCAAAAGGCGCCAGAGCCGGGAAAGAAGCGAAAGGCGCCCGAGCCGCTGCTGAAGGTATGGAAAACGAGGTCATTTTACGGGACTTGCCGTCTTGGAAGATCCACCGTGTGCCTCACAGCCTTGATGTCATGCATATCACGAAGAACGTGTGCGAGAGTCTGCTTGGTACCCTGCTCAACATGCCGAGAGAGGACCAAAGATGGGCCGAAAGCAAGGGCGGACTTGAAATCAATGGGCATCGAGGCAGGAGCTTCACGCTAATGATGATGATGATGATGATGATGAGGCGAAGCAGGACCACGAAGAAGTCGTCGCAAAGGCAAAAGGCCAAGAAGACAGGAAATGACTACCCTCCCGTGCTTCACTCTAAGTCGAGGAGATCGAGCAGTTTTCACCTGCCTCCTAGGAGTAAAACTTCCTTCACGGTTATGCGGGAAGATAAGCGAGATACCTAGACCCAGTGACGAAGTTCAGCGGGATGAAGTCTCACGGTATCACGTGCTGATGACGCAGATACTTCCAGTTGCAATATGTGGGATCATGGACACGCACGTCCGTGAAACGCTATTTGGCCTATGCAACTTCTTCGACGTCATCTCTCGGAAGTCGATTGGCGTGAGGCAACTCAGAAGGCTACAGGAAGAGATCGTGGTGATACTATGCGAGCCTGAGATGTACTTCCCGCCCGCATTCTTCGACGTTATGGTGCATCTGCTGGTCCATATAGTGGAGGATATCATCTACCGAAGAGTGCATCTCCTACTGCACGAATTATCTAGGCATCGAGAACCCCGTTGGTCTGCCCGTCAACAGGCACCTCGGCAGGCTCGCTGGATGGGGTTACCATGAGGGTCGCCCTTGAAATGCATGTCGACTTCGAGGGTCGACTCGCCGACTTTGAAAGAGAAAACCTAGTCGCGCTACAACACATAGACGTGGTCGATCCTTGGGTGGTACAGCACAAAACCTTTATTAAGAAGACGTACAATGACCGAGGCCAACAGAGGACGGACGGAGATATACTCAAAGAGCACAACTCATGTTTCACGCGTTGGTTCAAGCAGAAGCTTCTGTCATACCCTTTACATGAGGATTCTTCCGCGGAAGAACAACTCATATTCGCCTTGTCACAGGGCGCCGAGCACAACCTGATGACCTATGAGGCGTATGATATCAACGGCTACACATTCTACACCGAGGCCAAGGACATGAAGAGCGATGGTTATCAGAACTCCAGGGTAACGATGGAATTCTACACCGGTAACGACAAGGACAGATACTACGGAAGGATCGAGGAGATCTGGGAGCTGAGCTACTGCTGGAGAGAAGGTCCCGATGTTCCGTGTCGATGGGCGAAGATGACTACAATGACTTCAAGATCAATTGCTCGAGCACCGCAAACTCCCGATCAAGTCGGTGGGGGAAAGAAATGCGGGAGCTGAACTTAGGGAACACACACTCGGTCCGGCGGTTCTGAGTGGCGGAGCCTATATGGGACAAGGAGGACGCGGGCGTGCCGAGCAAGGCCTACCGCCCCTCTTCGATACATACGGTGACAAGCAGACCGGGGAACTTTGTCGGGGCCCGGTACAAGAAGGACCCGAAAACAAAGGAGCTTACCACGGATCCGAAGACCGAGGCGCTTGAGGTTGTTACAGTAAGGAATACCACCCCGAGGTAATTAGCTCCATATGGTTGCATTCTAATTAATGAAGCCAAATTTCTAAATGGTTCACATTCCTTCCGCAGCGATTTGAAAGCGATGGCAGCGGGGTCGACTAAGAGCAACCCTTGGGACACCACTCTAAATAGGGCGTTGAATGTAATGAAGAACAAGGATAAGCTCGAAGCCGGCGTCACCGGTCGTGTGTGGCGGCAAAGGCTTGTCCACAAAATGGGGTCATACTATACCGGTGTGCGGAAGGAGAAAAAGACCAGCTCGGAAAGCCCAGGCGCGAGGTTCAAGAACTCAAGGCACAGGTGGCGCGGATTCGGAGATTGTCCAAGAGCAAGTGCAACAACAACTCGGGCGGCGATCACCGCCATTGTGCCTACCTTGATCCAGGGGTTGAGTCGTGGATTGCGGGCGGCCAACAGGCCGCCCCGATTCCTAGCTTCACGGCCAGCAACCGCAGAATGCGATGGCGGGAGCCATTGGTGTCTCCGGCGGAGGCGGCATTGGTGTCTCCGACGCCGCACGGGAGCTTAATGCACCCGGGTGTCGCCGGCCGGCACCTCTGCAGCAAGCGGCCCCTCCGTCAATCGCACGCGCCGTTGGCGGTGCCTCGACATTAGCCGAGCTCGACGCCATCATCACGGTAACTAATTAAGCCTCTCTCGATCGAGGACTTCATCTCCTTGCCTTTTGATCGGGCATCCCTGACGCCCTACATGTTTTCGCGAGGCGCCGCCGACGTTCCGTGCACTCTCCTGCGCCGTGAACAATGAGTTGGTCGATGTCGCCAAGGGCAAAATCGTTCAACCGGGCAACCCTTGTTCCACGGTACCCAGATGCCACCCAACTTGTTTAGGGTTGAACTGGTTCGGTGCTGCCAGGCTGCGACGAGGTGTTACCTCCGATTCGACCCGTCGGGGCCGGCGATGATGACGTGATGACCCTCGGCGCTGCTGAGCTGGCCCTGCTTTGGCGAAGAGCCAGATTCGTTTGAGGCGGGGACACCACCCCAAAGACAACACCGCCCGGTCGTGCGTCGCCAAGTCGGCCCCATGGCAAGACCGCCGCATAGCGGTGCGGACATCCCTATGCCACTGGATCCAAACATGCATATGGCACGAGGATCGAACGACGGCGACGACGATACATTTGCCAACGTCGATCGATTACTTTGCCGATCATGGAGTGCGGTGGCGACTTCATGGGGCCTCCTTCTCAAGAACCCAACCCAACAAAAGACATGCGCGATCTAGCTGGTACCGCAGAGAAGCCAAGTTGCAACAGCGCCGTCGCTGCTCAGCCTCTCGAGAGACGCCTCTCCGCCAACTTCACCGAGCCTCGGATAGGCGAGGTGTGAAATATTATCAGCCCCAACACACTCAAGAAGGCGGTCGGTGAGCAGAACTTGGTCCCATTACAGGAGAAGAAGAAGGCACGCATAAAGAAAGACTAACAAGGGTGCGGGCCAGCCGGCACCGAATGCGATCCGTGCTCGGGGACGGGCCACCTTCACCGAGGATATCTCCGAGGAGGGTGCATGTGGCGGGTAGGGCGATGCTACCGGCAAATATGCTCAATGCTGCAACCGGTGCTATGTGGAGTCTGCATGACAGTGTTCTTTCTTTGGAGAAGCGGCGTCTCAGAGAGAAGGATGTGGCATACCCGGTTTTCGTGGCCAAGGTGCCAGAGGGCAAGGGCTTTGTGGATAACTCCATCGGGCGTACGATCGTCCTGCGGTTTGATGACATCCACGCTATGTTGAACCTTCATCCGCTGCACTACACCTTCGTTCAGCTATTTTCGCTGAGTATGGAGATGCGGATCATTCGCGACAAGACCCCGGACATCGTGATAGTCGACCCCTTCTACATGCGTGCCAAGATCTTGGGCAGCGCTGGGGACCGGCAAGTCACGAGTTCTTACCTCGAAGGCGTCATTCTGGCAAACCAAGATAAGTATAACTTCCTCGTGCCTTACTTTCCCGAGTAAGTCCTCCCCTCAACCGGACCGTAACATATGAATTCTTAGATTTCGATCGTTTTTCTTTTAACATTCCGTGTTTTCTGTAGTGACACACATTGCACGCTCATCCTCCTAAGCCCCAAATATTCCATGGCCACGTATTTCGACCCGACCGTCGATCGAAGGTAGACTACACAAATGTCAAGAAGGTTCTTGATGATGTTCTCCCGGCCACGCCCAATCTAGAGGCACCTTCACCAGGCCTATTCGTAAATACGGCAAGCACGTGTTCTCCCACAATCTGACGTTACGCTGCGTCAAGCAACCGCTGGCAGTCGAAGGGTGCCTACTATGCCATCCATCACATGCGAGGCGATCGACGGGACCATCATCAACTTCGCTACCGAGTAAACTCAAAGATTGGGCCGCGGCGTGTCGGTAATCCAGACGCGGACATCGGACAAGAATTCTTTCGCATCCAATCGGAGTTTGGGGAAATCATCCATCAAGATGTCCTTCGTACCTCGGGGCAGTTCTACCTCGTAAATCAACCGTCCAACGGTGACATCGACACAATGCTACAAATGCAGGTGACAACGCCCGTTCTTTCATGACTCCCACGATAGACGGCGGCTTCATCCACGCTCCGGTCCCTTGAGTCGAGTCGAAAGCAGTGATGCTGTGTCTAGTTCTGAAACATCGATTGGCTCATGTTGTAATTAAACTTTAATGAACTTGTAGTATGTCTCTTTGGTTTCGAGAGTCGTTCAACTTAGATGTAATCGATGCTATTAATATCTTGCTTTTCTCTTCCGATCGTTACATTGCATACTTATATATTGCTTATGTATTGTCTGTGAATTGGTACTAACGTTTACGTTTGGCTAGTGCATAGCGATGCCGTCGTATGTCGTGGTACAAGGGTAAGGTTCCCGGAGTCTCTGACGGCGGGAGGAGTGTCGGAGACAGGTTCACCGTTTCAGCGATAACAGTTACAAAGGGTACACCACTAGGGCCGAGGCCGAATCTAGATACGCCCGCTATCTAGCGGGAGAGGGGGGGGGAGCGTTGGAGGAACCGGATGAAGACGAGTTTCATCGTGATGATGCTCATCGTGTTGACCGCAGCTCTCTTCTATGTGATGGTAGTTTAGATGATCGATATCGACTTGTAATGTGAAGACAAACTCGCTACTCGCGGTCTCGAGACTTGTAATATAATGTTCTATCTTTGTTCGGTCTTTTCAATTCGGAGACTAATATGATGAATTGTATTCGAGAGACTAATATGATGAATTGTATTCAGAGACTAATCTTCTATTGTATTCGATGAATCTGTTGTTGATGTGTGCTGTCTATATTTTGTCCAATTATACATTTTGTAACCTGTGCAAAAAACAGAAAATAAAAAAATAAAAAAAACCTAATATTCATACTAATGGCGCATCACATCATAGTGCGCCATTAGTATGCCAAAGGATACTAATGGCGCATCATTAAACTGTGCGCCATTAGTGTGCCGAAGTTACTAATGGCGCATCATGCCGTTGTGCGCCATTAGTATGCTGAAGTTACTAATGGCACATCATGCCGTCGTGCGCCATTAGTATGCCAAAGCACCTGGTATACATGGCCCCCTGGGAGGCATACTAATGGCGCACCCTGGGCTATACTAATGGCGCACTACATGGTGCGCCATTAGTATACCAGATACTAATGGCGCATCAGTGGTGCGCCATTAGTAAAAAATACTAATGGCGTGCTAGTAATGGCGCACCGGTAGTGCGCCATTAGTAGGCAAAACCGGTGCGCCATTAGTAGGCCTTTTCCTAGTAGTGTACCCAAACCTGCCACAAATGGGACCAAAATTTTACCACGGCATGTTGATGCTGCTCCATGATAGCATGCCAAGTTTCATGAATTTCAGACGAGTTTTGGATTTACTAGAATTTAATAACCAGCCATCTCAATGTTTTGCCGGCAATCAACGGTGCGCTGGTGTTTGAAATTCATTCCCTTTTCTTGCATGTGACCTAAGCATGCACCCAAGGACACAGATTTGATTTTTCAACAAATTTATATGACCTAGAGCATTTGGATGTAGTTCATATTTTGAATTGTGCACATAAATGCATTGAAAACAAAGTTAATGCATAAAAATGTCCAAACAAACCCCGAAAAGTCACAAAATTCACACAACACTCCTGTTGTTCTATGTTGACATGAGAAAAAATATGAAAGCAATAAGAGGCAATGGATATCGTTTCGTCCCCAAAGGTGGGACGTTCCCTACCGAAAACCATCATGCTTGTTGTGAGAAGCTTTGGTTTGTGAGAAGCATATCCCCAAACCTGCCCCAAATGGGACAAAAAAATTACCACGACATGTTGATGCCGCTCCATGATAGCATGCCAAGTTTCATGAATATCAGACGAGTTTTGGATTTACTGTAATTCAAAAACCAGGCATCTCAATGTTTTGCCGGCAATCAACGGTGCGCTGGTGTTTGAAATTCATTCCCATTTCTTGCATGGGACCTAAGCATGCACCCAAGGACATAGATTTTAGTTTCAACCAATTTATATGCACTGGAGCATGTGCATGTAGTTCAAATTAGAATTATGCACATAAATGCAATGAAAACTCAGTTAATGCATAAAAATGTCCAAACGGATTCCAAAAAATCACAAAATTCACACAACACACTTGTTGTTCTATGTTGACACGAGAAAAAAAATTTGAAAGCAATAAGAGGCAATGGATATCCTTTCGTCCCCAAAGGTGGGACGTTCCCTACCGAAAACCATCATGCTTGTTGTGAGAAGTTCTGGTTTGTGAGAAGCATATACCCAAACCTGCCCCAAATGGGACAAAAAATTTACCACGGCATGTTGATACCGCTCCATGATAGCATGCCAAGTTTCATGAATGTCAGACGAGTTTTGGGTTTCCCAGAATTTAAAAACCAGGCATCTCAATGTTTTGCCGGCAATGAACGGTGCGCTGGTGTTTGAAATTCATTCCCATTTCTTGCATGGGACCTAAGCATGCACCCAAGGACATAGATTTTAGTTTCAACCAATTTATATGCACTGGAGCATGTGCATGTAGTTCAAATTAGAATTATGCACATAAATGCAATGAAAACTCAGTTAATGCATAAAAATGTCCAAACGGATTCCGAAAAATCACAAAATTTAGACAACACTCCTGTTGTTCTATGTTGACACGAGAAAAAAAATTGAAAGCAATAAGAGGCAATGGATATCGTTTCGTCCCCAAAAGGTGGGACGTTCCCTACCGAAAACCATCATGCTTGTTGTGAGAAGTTCTGGTTTGTGAGAAGCATATACCCAAACCTGCCCCAAATGGGACAAAAAATTTTCCACGGCATGTTGATTCCGCTCCATGATAGCATGCCAAGTTTCATGAATTTCAGACGAGTTTTGGGTTTCCCAGAATTTAAAAACCAGGCATCTCAATGTTTTGCCGGCAATCAACGGTGCCCTGGTGTTTGAAATTCATTCCCATTTATTGCATGGGACCTAAGCATAAACACAAGGAGACAGATTTGATTTTTCAACCAATTTATATGCACTGGAGCATGTGCATGTAGTTCAAATTTGAATTATGCACATAAATGCATTGAAAACTCAGTTAATGCATAAAAATGTCCAAACGAACACCGAATAATCACAAAAATTCACACAACACTCCAGTTGTTCTATGTTGACACGAGAAACAATTTAAAAGCAATAAGAGGCAATGGATATCGTTTCGTCCCCAAAGGTGGGACTTTCCCTACCGAAAACCATCATGCTTGTTGTGAGAAGCTCTGGTTTGTGAGAAGCATATCCCCAAACCTGCCCCAAATGGGTCAAAAATTTTACCACGGCATGTTGATGCCGCTCCATGATAGCATGCCAAGTTTCACGATATTCAGTCGAGTTTTAGATTTACTATAATTTAAAAACCAGGCATCTCAATGTTTTTCCAGCAATCAACGGTGCGCTGGTGTTTGAAATTCATTCCCATTTCTTGCATGGGACCTGATACATCTCCAACGTATATATAATTTTTGATTGCTCCATGCTATATTATCTATTGTTTTGGACTATATTGGGCTTTTTTTTCCACATTTATATTACTTTTGGGACTAACCTATTAACCGGAGGCCCAGCCCAGAATTGCTGTTTTTTGCCTATTTCAGTGTTTCGAAGAAACGAAATATCAAACGGAGTCCAAACGGAATGAAACCTTCGAGAACATGATTTTCTCATCGGATAAGACCCAGGAGACTTGGACCCTCCGTCAAGAAAGCTCCGAGGCGGCCACAAGGGTGGAGGGCGCACCCCCCTAGGGCGCGCCCCCTACCTCGTGGGCCCCTTGAGGCTCCACCTACGTACTTCTTCCTCCTATATATACCTACGTACCCCCCTCAGATCAGATACAGAGCCAAAAACCTAATTCCACCGCCGCAACTTTACTCAGATCCACGAGATCCCATCTTGGGGCCTGTTCCGGAGCTCCGCTGGAAGGGGATTCCACCACGGAGGGCTTCTACATCATCATCATAGCCTCTCCGATGAAGTGTGAGTAGTTTACCTCAGTCCTTCGGGTCCATAGTTAGTAGCTAGATGGCTTCTTCTCTCTTTTTGGATCTCAATACAATGTTTTCCCCCTCTCGTGGAGATCTATTCGATGTAATCTTCTTTTGCGGTGTGTTTGTTCAGACCGATGAATTGTGGGTTTATGATCAAGATTATCTATGAGCAATATTTGAATCTTTTCTGAATTCTTTTATGTATGATTGAGTTATCTTTGCAAGTCTCTTCGAATTATCCGTTTGGTTTGGCCAACTAGATTGGTACTTCTTGCAATGGGAGAAGTGCTTAGCTTTGGGTTCAATCTTGCGGTGTCCTTTCCCAGTGACAGTAGGGGCAGCAAGGCACAAATTGTATTGTTGCCATCGAGGATAACAAGATGGGCTATTTATCATATTGCATGAATTTATTCCTCTACATCATGTCATCTTGATTAAGGAGTTACTTTGTTTTCATTAACTTAATACTCTAGATGCATGCTGGATAGCGGTCGATGAGTGGAGTAATAGTAGTAGATGCAGGCAGGAGTCGGTCTACTTGTCTCAGACATGATGCCTATATACATGATCATACCTCGATACTCTCATAACTATGCTCAATTCTGTCAATTGCTCAACAGTAATTCGTTCACCCGCCGTAAAATACCTATGCTCTTGAGAGAAGCCACTAGTGAAATCTTTGGCCCCCGGGTCTATTTTCATCATATTAATCTTCCTATGCTTTATTATTGCTTTGCACTTTACTTTGCCTTTCATTTTACTTTGCATCTTTATACCAAAAATACCAAAAATATTATATATCATCTCTATCAGATCTCACTCTCATAAGTGACCGTGAAGGGATTGACAACCCCTATTCGCGTTGGTTGCGAGGAGCTGTTTGTTTTGTGTAGGTACGAGGGACTCGCGCGTGGCCTCCTACTGGTTTGATACATTGGTTATCAAAAACTGAGGGAAATACTTACGCTACTTTGTTGCATCATCCTCTCCTCTTCGGGGAAAACCAATGCAAGCTCAAGACGTAGCAAGAAGGTTTTCCGCGCCGCTGTAGGGAGTCTACATAAAAGTCGACATACCAAGTACCCATCACAATCCCTTATCTCTCGCATTACATTATTTGCCATTTGCCTCTTGTTTTCCTCTCCCCCACTTCACCCTTGCCGTTTTATTCGCCCTCTCTTTCACAATCTCCTCCTCTCTTTCCGTTTGCCTTTCTCTCGTTCGCTTGTTTGCTCGTGTGTTGGATTGCTTGCTTGTCACTATGGCTCAAGATAATACCAAATTGTGTGCCTTTACGAATACCATCAATAATGATTTCCTTAGCACTCTGATTGCTCCTCTTGCCAATACTGAATCGTGTGAAATCAATACTGCTTTGTTGAATCTCGTTATGAAAGATCAATTCGCCGGCCTTCCTAGTGAAGATGCTGCTACTCATTTAAATAGCTTTGTGGATTTGTGTGATATGCAAAAGAAGAAAGATGTTAACAATGATGTTGTTAAATTGAAGCTATTTCCTTTTCCGCTTAGAGATCGTGCTAAAGCTTGGTTTTCGTCTTTGCCTAAAAATAGTATTGATTCTTGGAACAAGTGCAAAGATGCTTTTATCTCTAAGTATTGTCCTCCCGCTAAGATCATCTCTCTTAGGAACGACATTATGAATTTTAAGCAACTTGATCATGAACATGTTGCACAAGCTTGGGAGAGAATGAAATTAATGATACGCAATTGCCCTACTCATGGTTTAAACTTGTGGATGATTATACAAAAAAATTATGCCGGATTGAATTTTGCTTCTAGAAATCTTTTTAGATTCGGCCGCTGGAGGCACTTTTATGGAAATCACTTTAGGAGATGCTACTAAACTCCTAGATAATATTATGGTTAATTATTCTCAATGGCACACTTGAAAGATCTACAAATAAAAAAGTGCATGCGATAGAAGAAATTAATGTTTTGAGTGGAAAGATGGATGAACTTATGAAATTATTTGCTACTAAGAGTGTTTCTTCTGATCCTAATGATATGCCTTTGTCTACTTTGATTGAGAATAGTAATGAATCTATGGATGTGAATTTTGTTGGTAGGAATAATTTTGGTAACAACGCATATAGAGGGAATTTTAATCCTAGGCCTTATCCTAGTAATCCTTCTAATAATTATGGAAATTCCTACAACAACTCTTATGGAAATTTTAATAAGATGCCCTCTGAATTTCAGAATAGTTTTATGAGTTCACAAAAGAATTTTAATGCTTTGCTTGAAGATAAATTACTTAAAATTTATGAACTGGCTAGGAACGTTGATAGAATTTCTCTTGATGTTGATTCTTTAAAGCTTAGATCTATTCCTCCTAAGCATGATATCAATGAATCTCTCAAAGCCATGAGAATTTCCATTGATGAGTGCAAGGAAAGAACTGCTAGGATGCGTGCTATGAAAGATGCCTTTATTAAAGCGTGTTCTTCCAATTGCCATGAAAATCAAGATGAAGATCTAGAAGTTATTGATGTGTCTCCCATTAAATCTTTTTTTTGCAATATGAATCTTGATAATGATGAGATTGAATATGAGTCACCTTTACCTAGAAGGCATTCTAAAAATTCGGAGCTTTTCGATTATGATGCTAAAATTGATAAAAGTGGGATTGAAGAAAGTAAAACCTTAGATGTTGCTAAACCCACTATTTTGGATCTCAAGGAATTTAATTATGAAAGTTGCTCTTTAATTTATTGTATTTCCTTGTTGCAATCCGTACTAAATTCTCCGCATGCTTATAGTCAAAATAAAGCGTTTACTAAACATATCGTTGATGCCTTAATGCAATCTTATGAGGAAAAACTTGAGTTGGAAGTCTCTATACCTAGAAAATTTTATGATGAGTGGGAACCAACTATTAAAATTAAGATTAAGGATCATGAATTTTATGCTTTATGTGATTTGGGTGCTAGTATTTCCACTATTCCCAAAACTTTGTGTGATTTGCTAGATTTCCGTGATTTTGATGAATGCTCTCTACACTTGCACCTTGCGGATTCCACTGTTAAGAAACCTATGGGAAGAATTAATGATGTTATTATTGTTGCAAATAGGAATTATGTGCCCGTAGACTTTATCGTTCTTGATATAGATTGCAATCCTTCATGTCCTATTATTCTTGGTAGACCTTTCCTTAGGACGATTGGTGCAATTATTGATGTGAAGGAAGGGAATATTAGATTCCAATTTCCATTAAAAAAATACATGGAACACTTCCCTAGAAAGAAAAAAAATTACCATATGAATCTATTATGAGAGCCACTTATGGATTGCCTACCAAAGATGGCAATACCTAGATCTATCCTTGCTTTTATGCCTAGCTAGGGGCGTTAAACGATAGCGCTTGTTGGGAGGCAACCCAATTTTATTTTTTTAGTTTTTTTTTGTTTCTGTTTAGGAATAAATAATCCATCTAACTTCTGTTTGGATGTGGTTTTATGTTTTAATTAGTGTTTGTGCCAAGTTAAACCTATAGGATCTTCTTGGATAATAGTTATTTGATCTTGCTGTAATTTCCAGAAACTTTTGGTTCACTAAAACAATTGTTAAAAATCACCAGGACGTGATAAAATAGTGATTCCAATTTCTGCTGATCAATAAACAAATTTCCTAGGTCTTCCTATTTTTGCTGAATTTTTTGAGTTCCATAAGTTTGCGTTAGTTATAGATTACTATAGACTGTTCTGTTTTTGACAGATTCTGTTTTTCGTGTGTTGTTTGCTTATTTTGATGAATCTATGGCTAGTAAAATAGTTTATGATCCATAGGGAAGTTGGAATACAGTAGGTTTAACACCAATATAAATAAAGAATGAGTTCATTACAGTACCTTGAAGTGGTCTTTTGTTTTCTTTTCGCTAACGGAGCTCACGAGATTTCTGTTGAGTTTTGTGTTGTGAAGTTTTCAAGTTTTGGGTGAATTTTTTTGATGGATTATGGAACAAGGAGTGGAAATAGCCTAAGCTTGGGGATGCCCATGGCACCCCCAAATAATCTAAGGACACCATAAAGTCGAAGCTTGGGGATGCCCCGGAAGGCATCCCCTCTTTTGTCCACTTCCATCGGTAACTTTACTTGGAGCTATATTTTTATTCACCACATGATATGTGTTTTGCTTGGAGCGTCTTGTATTATTTGCGTCTTTGCTTGTTAGTTTTCCACAATCATCCTTGCTGTACACACCTTTTGAGAGAGCCATACATGAATTGGAATTTGTTATAATACTCTATGTGCTTCACTTATATCTTTTGAGCTTGATAGTTTTACTCTATGTGCTTTACTTATATCTTTTGAGCTTGATAGTTTTGCTCTAGTACTTCACTTATATCTTTTAGAGCATGGTGGTGGATTTGTTTTAAAGAAACTATTGATCTCGCATGCTTCACTTAGATTATTTTGAGAGTCTTAAATAGCATGGTAATTTGCTTAATAATAATATGCTTGGTATTCAAGATTTGTAAAACTTTCTTTTGAAGTGAGTTGAATACTAAGAAAAGTTTGATGCTTGATAATTGTTTTGAGATATGGAGGTGATAATATCAAAGTCGTGCTAGTTGAGTAGTTGTGAATTTGAGAAATGCTTGTGTTGAAGTTTGCAAGTCCCGTACCATGCACGTATGGTAAACGTTATGTAACAAATTTGAAACATGAGGTGTTATTTGATTGTCCTCCTTATGAGTGGCGGTCGGGGACGAGCGATGGACTTTTCCTCCCAATCTATCCCCCTAGGAGCATGCGCGTAGTGCTTTCGTTTTTGATGGCTTGTAGATTTTTGCAATAAGTATGCGAGTTCTTTATGACTAATGTTGAGTCCATAGATTATACGCACTCTTACCCTTCCATCATTGCTAGCCTCTTGATGCACTGCATTGCCCTTTCTCACATTGAGAGTTGGTGCAAACTTCGCCGGTGCATCCAAACCCCATGATATGATATGCTCTTTCACACATAAACCTCGTTATATCTTCCTCAAAACAGCCACCATACCTACCTATTATGGCATTTCCATAGCCATTCCGAGATATATTGCCATGCAACTTTCCACCATACCGTTCTTCATGACACATTCATCATTGTCATATTGCTTAGCATGATCATGTAGTTGACATAGTATTTGTGGCAAAGCCACCGTTCATAATTCTTTCATACATGTCACTCTTGGTTCATTGCATATCCCGGTACACCGCCGGAGGCATTCATATAGAGTCATACTTTGTTCTAGTATTGAGTTGTAATCATCGAGTTGTAAATAAATAGAAGTGTGATGATCATCATTAATTAGAACATTGTCCCGTGTGAGGTTAAATAAAAAAAGAGGCCAAAGAGCCCACCAAATAAAAAACAGGCCAAGGAGCCCACCATAAAAAAATGAGAGAAAAAGAGAGAAGGGACAATGTTACTATCCTTTTCCACACTTGTGCTTCAAAGTAGCACCATGTTCTTCATATTTGCGAGTCTCATATATTGTGCTTCAAAGTAGCACCATGTTCTTCATATAGCGAGTCTCATATATTGTGCTTCAAAGTAGCACCATGTTTTTCATATAGAGAGTTTCATAAGTTGTCACTTTCATATACTAGTGGGAATTTTTCATTAGAGAACTTGGCTTGTATATTCCAACAATGGGCTTCCTCAAATGCCCTAGGTCTTCGTGAGCAAGCAAGTTGGATGCACACCCACTTAGTTTCTTTTGTCGAGCTTTCATACATTTATAGCTCTAGTGCATCCGTTGCATGGCAATCCCTACTCCTTGCATTAACATCAATTGATGGGCATCTCCATAGCCCGTTGATTAGCCTCGTTGATGTGAGATCTTCTCCTTTTTTGTCTTCTCCACATAACCCCCATCATTATATTCTATTCCACCCATAATGCTATGTCCATGGCTCGCGCTCATATATTGCGTGAAAGTTTATAGGTTTGAGATTACTAAAGTATGAAACAATTTCATGGCTTGTCATCGGGGTTGTGCATGATGAGAGCATTCTTGTGTGACGAAAATGGAGCATGACTAAACTATATGATTTTTAGGGATGAACTTTCTTTCGCCATGTTATTTTGAGAGGACATAATTGCTTAGTTAGTATGCTTGAAGTATTATTATTTTTATGTCAATATGAACTTTGTCTTGAATCTTTCGGATCTGAATATTCATACCCCAATTAAGAAGAGTTACATTGAAATTATGCCAAGTAGCACTCCGCATCAAAAATTCTCTTTTTATTTTTACTTACTCGAGGATGAGCAGGAATTAAGCTTGGGGATGCCGGATACGTCTCCAGTGTATCTATAATTTTTGATTGCTCCATGCTATATTATCTATTGTTTTGGACTATATTGAGCTTTATTTTCCACTTTTATATTACTTTTGGGACTAACCTAATAACCGGAGGCCCAGCCCAGAATTGCTGTTTTTTTGCCTATTTCAGTGTTTCGAAGAAACGGAATATCAAACGGAGTCCAAACGGAATGAAACCTCCGGGAACATGATTTTCTCATCGGATAAAACCCAGCAGACTTGGACCCTCCATCAAGAAAGCTCCGAGGCGGCCACGAGGGTGGAGGGCGCTCCCCCTAGGGCGCGCCCCCTACCTCGTGCGCCCCTCGAGGCTCCACCTATGTACTTCTTCCTCCTATATATACCTACGTACCCCCGTCAGATCAGATACGGAGCCAAAAACCTAGTTCCACCACCGCAACTTTCTGTATCCACGAGATCCCATCTTGGGGCCTGTTCCGGAGCCCCGCCGGAAGGGGATTCCACCACGGAGGGCTTCTACATCATCATCATAGCCTCTCCGATGAAGTGTGAGTTGTTTACCTCAGACCTTCGGGTCCATAGTTAGTAGCTAGATGGCTTCTTCTCTCTTTTTGGATCTCAATACAATGTTCTCCCCCTCTCTCGTGGAGATCTATTCGATGTAATCTTCTTTTTGCGGTGTGTTTGTTGAGACCGATTAATTGTGGGTTTATGATCAAGATTATCTATGAGCAATATTTGAATCTTTTCTGAATTCTTTTATGTACGATTGAGTTATCTTTGCAAGTCTATTCGAATTATCCGTTTGGTTTGGCCAACTAGATTGGTAGTTCTTGCAATGGGAGAAGTGCTTACCTTTGGGTTCAATCTTGTAGTGTCCTTTCCCAGTGACAGTAGGGGCAGCAAGGCACGTATTGTATTGTTGCCATCGAGGATAACAAGATGGGGTATTTATCATATTGCATGAATTTATTCCTCTACAGTGTGTCATCTTGCTTAAGGCGTTACTCTGTTTTCATTAACTTAATACTCTAGATGCATGCTAGATAGCGGTCGATGAGTAGAGTAAAGTAGTAGATGCAGGCAGGAGTCGGTCTACTTGTCTCAAACGTGATGCCTATATACATGATCATACCTAGATACTCTCATAACTATGCTCAATTCTGTCAATTGCTCAAGAGTAATTCGTTCACCCGCAGTAAAATACCTATGCTCTTGAAAGAAGCCACTAGTGAAATCTATGGCCCCCGGGTCTATTTTCATCATATAAATCTTCATACGCTTTATTATTGCTTTGCTCTTTACTTTGCCTTTTATTTTACTTTGCATATTTATACCAAAAATAGCAAAAATATTATCTATCATCCCTATCAGATCTCACTCTCCTAAGTGACCATGAAGGGATTGACAACCCCTATTCGCGCTGGTTGCGAGGAGCTATTTGTTTTGTGTAGGTACGAGGGACTCGCGCGTGGCCTCCTACTGGATTGATACATTGGTTCTCAAAAACTGAGGGAAATACTTACGCTACTCAGCTGCATCATCCTCCCCTCTTCGGGGAAAACCAACGCAAGCTCTAGACGTAGCAGGACCTAAGCATGCAACCAAGGACACATATTTGATTTTCAACCAATTTATATGCACTGGAGCATGTGCATGTAGTTCAAATTTGAATTATGCACATAAATGCATTGAAAACCCAGTTAATGCATAAAAATGTCCAAACGAACCCCGAAATATCACAAAAATTCACACAACACTCCTGTTGTTCTATGTTAACACGAGAAATAAGTTTAAAGAAATAAGAGGCAATGGATATTGTTTCGTCCCCAATGGTGGGACGTTCCCTATCAAAAACCATCATGCTTGTTGTGAGAAGCATATCCCCAAACCTGCCCCAAATGGGACAAAAGTTTTACCACGGCATGTTGATGCCGCTCCATGATAGCATGCCATGTTTCATGAATTTCAGACGAGTTTTGGATTTACTATAATTTAAAAACCAGGCATCTTAATGTTTTGTCGGCAATCAACGACGCGCTGTTGTTTGAAATTCATTCCCATTTCTTGCATGGGACCTAAGCATGCACCCATGGACACAGGTTTGAGTTTCAACCAATTTATATGCACTGGAGCTTGTGCATGTAGTTCAAATTTGAATTATGCACATAAATGCATTGAAAACTCAGTTAATGCATAAAAATGTCCAAACGAATCCTGAAAAATCATAAAAATTCACACAACACTCTTGTTGTTCTATGTTGACACGAGAAAAAATTTGAAAGCAATAAGAGGCAATGGATATCGTTTCGTCCCCAAAGGTGGGACGTTCCCAATCGAAAACCATCATACTTGTTGTGACAAGGTCTGGTTTGTGAGAAGGATATACCTAAACCTGCCCCCAAATGGGAGAAAAATTCTACCACGGCATGTTGATGCCGCTCCATGATAGCATGCCAAGTTTCATGAATTTCAGACGAGTTTTGGATTTACTAGAATTTAAAACCAGGCATATCAATGTTTTGCCGGCAATCAACGGTGCGCTGGTGTTTGAAATTCATTCCTATTTCTTATGGGACCTATGAATGCACCCAAGGAAACAGATTTGATTTTTCAACCAATTTATATGCACTAGAGCATGTGCATGTAGTTTGAAACTTGAATTGTGCACATAAATGCATTGAAAACAATGTTAATGCATAAAAATGTCCAAACAAACACCGAAAAATCACGAAAATTGACACAACACTCCAGTTGTTCTATATAGACACGAGAAAAAAATTTGAAATCAATAAGAGGCAATGGATATCGTTTCGTCCCCAAAGGTGGGACGTTCCCTACCGAAAACCATCATGCTTGTTGTGAGAAGCTTTGGTTTGTGAGAAGCATATCCCCAAACCTACCCCAAATGGGACAAATTTTTTACCACGACATGTTGATGCCGCTCCATGATAGCATGCCAAGTTTCATGAATTTCAGACGAGTTTTGGATTTACTATAATTTAAAAGCCAGGCATCTCAATGTTTTGCCGGCAATCAACGGAGCGTTGGTGTTTGAAATTCATTCCCATTTCTTGCATGGGACCTAAGCATGCACCCAAGGGCACAGATTTGAGTTTCAACCAATTTATATGCACTGGAGCATGTGCATGTAGTTCAAATTTGAATTATGCACATAAATGCATTGAAAACCCAGTTAATGCATAAACATGTCCAATCGAACCCCGAAATATCACAAAAATTCACACAACACTCCTGTTGTTCTATATTGAGATGAGAAAAGAATTTGAAGAAATAAGAGTCAATTGATATCGTTTTGTTCCCAATGGTGGGATGTTCCCTACCGAAAACCATCATGCTTGTTGTGAGAAGCTCTGGTTTGTGAGAAGCATATCCCCAGACCTGCCCCAAATGGGACAAAATTTTTACCACGGCATGTTGATGCCGCTCCATGATAGCATGCAAAGTTTCATGAATTTCAGACGAGTTTTGGATTTACCAGAATTTAAAAACCAGGCGTGTCAATGTTTTGCCGACAATCAATGGTTCCCTGGTGTTTGAAATTCATTCCCATTTCTTGCATGGGACCTAAGCACGCACCCAAGGACACATATTTGATTTTCAACCAATTTATATGCACAAGAGCATGTGCATGTAGTTCATATTTGAATTATTCACATAAATGGATTGAAAACTCTGTTAATGCATAAAAATGTCCAAAGGAACCCCGAAAAATCACAAAAATTCACACAACACTCCTGTTGTTCTATGTTGACATGAGAAAAAATTTGAAAGCCATAAGAGGCAATGGATATCGTTTCGTCAACAAAGGTGGAACGTTCCCTGCCGAAAACCATCATGCTTGTTGTGAGAAGCTCTCGTTTGTGAGAAACATATACCCAAACCTGCCCCAAATGGGACAAAAAATTTACCACGACATGTTGATGCCGCCCCATGATAGCATGCCAAGTTACATGAATTTCAGACGAGTTTTGGATTTCCTAGAATTTAAAAACCAGGCATCTCAATGTTTTGCCGGCAATCAATGGTGCCCTGGTGTTTGAAATTCATTGGCATTTCTTGCATGGGACCTAAGCATGCACCCAAGGACACAGATTTTATTTTTCAACCAATTTATATGCACTAGAGCATGTGCATGTAGTTCAAAATTTGAATTGTGCACATAAATGCATTGAAAACAAAGTTAATGCATAAAACTGTCCAAACAAACCCCGAAAAATCACAAAAATTACACAACAATGCTATTGTTCTATGTTGACATGAGAAAAAAATATGAAAGCAATAAGAGGCAATGGATATCGTTTCATCCCCAAAGGTGGGACGTTCCCTACCGAAAGCCGTCATGCTTGTTGTGAGAAGCATATACCCAAACCTGCCCCAAATGGGACAAAAAATTTACCACAACATGTTGATGCCGCTCCATGATAGCATGCCAAGTTTCATGAATTTCATACGAGTTTTGGATTTTCCAGAATATAAAAACCAGGCATCTCAATGTTTTGCTGGCAATCAACGGTGCGTTGGTGTTTGAAATTGAAAGGATCGAGAAGAGGTGTCTAGAGGGGGGTGATTAGACACTAAGTACCAAAAGTTGCAATTTTTAACTTCTTTAAGTTCAAGTGGAGTTTTGGCACAAGTTTAACAATCACAATACATAATTCAAGCAAGCATGCAGAAAGTATATGAGCAGCAGAAAGTAAAGCATGCAACTTGCAAGAATGTAAAGGGAAGGTTTTGGAGAAATCAAACGCAATTGGAGACACAGATGTTTTTGTCGTGCTTCCGATAGGTGGTGCTATCGTACATCCACGTTGATGGAGACTTCAACCCACGATGGGTAACGGTTGCGCGAGTCCACGGAGGGCTCCACCCACGAAGGGTCCACGAAGAAGCAACCTTGTCTATCCCACCATGGCCGTCGCCCACGAAGGACTTGCCTCACTAGCGGTAGATCTTCACGAAGTAGGCGATGTCCTTGCCCTTACAAACTTCTTGGTTCAACTCCACAATCTTGTCGGAGGCTCCCAAGTGAAACCTAGCCAATCTAGGAGACATCACTCCTCCAAGAAGTAACAAATGGTGTGTTGATGATGAACTCCTTGCTCTTGTGCTTCAAATGATAGTCTCCCCAACACTCAACTCTCTCTCACAGGATTTGGATTTGGTGGAAAGAAGATTTGAGTGGAAAGCAACTTGGGGAAGGCTAGAGATCAAGATTCATATGGTAGGAATGGAATATCTTGGCCTCAACACAAGAGTAGGTGGTTCTCTCTCAGAAAATGTGTATTGGAAGTGTAGGTTCGTTCTGATGGCTCTCTCCACGAATGAAGAGTGGCTGGAGGGGTATATATAGCCTCCACACAAAATCTAACCATTACACGCAACTTACCAATCTCAGTAGGACAGAATTGAGAAACTCGGTCGGACCGATTTAGCAAATCTTGTGACTGTTAGGATTTTCGGTGGGACCGACATGCAACTCGGTAGGACCGATATGGTTAGTGTTAGGGAATAACGTAATCTCGGTGAGACCGATTACACAAACTCGGTGGGACCGATTTTGGTAATAAGCTAACCAGAGAGTTGGTCTCAAACTCAGTGAGACCGATTACACAAACTCGGTCAGACAGATTTTGGTAATAAGCTAACTAGAGAGTTTGCATTGTAATATCGGTAGTACCGATTTCTCAAACTCGGTGAGACCGATTTTGGTAATGGACATATACAGAGAGATTACAATCCCATCTCGGTGAGACCGAGATCCCTATCAGTGAGAACGATTTGCCTAGGGTTTGTGGCAGTGGCTATGACATCTGAACTCGGTGGCGCCGGATAGAAAGACTCGGTGGGGCCGAGTTAGACTTTTGGTTTAGGTCAGATCTGGATGTGGAAAAGTAGTTGAGGGCTTTGGAGCATATCGCTAAGCACTTTGAGCAAGCAAGCCATTAAGCAACACCTCATCCCCTCTTGATAGTATTGGCTTTTCCTATAGACTCAATGTGATCTTGGATCACTAAAAATATAAAATGTAGAGTCTTGTACTTGAATCTTGAGCCAATCCTTTGTCCTTAGCATCTTGAAGGGGTTCCACATCCTTTAGTCCATGCCACTTCATTTGTTGAACTTGTCTGAAACATACTAGATAAACGTGTTAGTACAACAAGAGATATGTTGACATTAATTACCAAAATCACCTAGGGAGCACTTGTGCTTTCAATCTCCCCCTTTTTGGTAATTGATGGCAACATACATCAAAGCTTTAGATACAGATATAGAGAATAGCAAGTAAATATTTGGAAAGACATGTAACATGCATAGGCTCCCCCTACATGTATGAAATCATGTGAATATGGAATATAGAAGCATGTGAGAGCATAACCATGACAGAGTAGGCAATGTGTTACATGTATCTTGGCTATATGCATCAGAGCAAAAGATGTGAATATGGGAAATGTACCTTCATCCTCATGAGTCCTTCTTGCAAACAATATGTACATCAGCAAGAATTCCTCATAGACATGATTGTGATGCATATACTTACCTTGTGGTCTTGACTTGGCTTAGGATGGGTGAACCTGCATAAACAAGGTTAGATAACACAGATACACCTACTAGCCAGAGCAAACAAAAGAAACCACAAGAGTACCAAGACTGGGATGACATGTAGAGTGAGTACTAAGTACCACAGTAGATATTGACATGTCCCCAAAGGTAAATATATGCAATGAATTTAAGAAATTTCTTTCCCTTGAAAGGATGTCTTGCTCCCCCTGAATCTAGCATGGGATACTGGGAGAAGATAGGGAACAGAAAATCAGAGCTCAAAGAAACAAGTGAACAGAGCTAATGCAAATAAGCACATATGAACATGTCTTTCCCCTCAAGAAGACATGTAGCATCTCTCCTCTTGAACACCAAGCATCTGGGATCCTTGAGGATTACTCTTTCCTTGAGTATTCCCTCCCCCTAGAGGTCTCTCCCCCTAGAGATATGATTAAGCTTTATGGTGATCTCTCTCTCCCCCTTTGACATCAATTTCCAAGAAGGGTCTTCTGGAACTTGTCGTGAATGGGTTTGGTCCTTGATTCATAGCACAAAGCATTAAGGTAAATGTGATGCTTGTAGAGGACAAGATTCATTGAATGGAGCTGGATCAAGAGTAAAGCAGGAATAAATGGCAAAATGTTTTTCCTGTAGTAAAATCAATGGCACCGAGTTGGATGCTTCGGTTGCATCAAAAACCTTCGGTTAGACCGGAAACATGAAACCGGTGGAACCGAGTTCATCACAGAGAAAAGCACTTGTCACCCCAGCTCACTAGACAAGTAAGATCTCACAAGGATTTGCAAGGAATTAACTGAAAGATTTACAATGAGTTGGATGCAGGGAATGCAGAACAAAAGAAAAGAAAAGAAAAGAAAGGAAATCTAGATGAAGTTTTTTTTGAAAGGGGAAACAAATATGCATGAGACAAATGCAAGGGGACAGAAAATAAAACACAAGAAAACTTCATCTAGAGATGGTTGGCGACAAAGTCACCTATGTTAGAGTATATTGACTTAGGAGTCAAGTGAGGTCACTTGATCATAGGTCATACTCATCGTTTAAGCTCAAAAATGGGGTTGTCATTTTTCATTTAAGCATCTTGATGTATTCACATCTTGTCGAGTTGCTTTGACTCATGACTTGGAGTAAAGCTTCTCTAAGATGGAATAACATACCTTGGGTGGTGGTGTTGATCGTGATCATGTAGTTGAACTTGTGTGGGTTGCTCAAGGTTGATGTAGCTCATCAAGAGTTGGGAGCACCACTTGGAATTTGAGTTCATCTACCTACATGGGTTAGTTTTCACAAGGAAGAGCACTTGTGTATCCAAAATGACAATCATGAAACTCAACATAGAATTTGTCAAAGGATATGTTTGAATGTTTTCGTGCTTCCTTGTCTTCAACCACCATTGTTTAGAGACTTGGTGATGTAGAGATTGCTCAAGATGTGAGTGAGTTGCGATCTCATAGATTTAGATTCATCCAAGTACCTATAAGGGTTAGATAACATGCAAGATGCAAATATATCCTGGACATAAGATAATCATCATAAGAGAAATATTAAGGATTAGTCATAAGATCAAGTCTTGCATGTATCCAATGGAGTTCCTACTCCAAGTTTGAAGCATCAATGATGTTCAATTCACCTCTTAACCTGCAAAACACTTTCTCATCAAGTGGTTTAGTGAATACATCCGCTAATTGCTTGTCGGTGCGAACATGCTTAAGATTAATGTCAAGCTTAGCAATGTGATCTCGAATGAAATGATGACGAACTTCAATATGCTTAGTTCGAGAGTGTTGCACGGGATTGTGAGCAATCTTGATAGCTCTTTCATTGTCACAAAGTAATGGAACATGTTTCACATATATCCCATAATCTTTAAGAGTTTGGGTCATCCAAAGCAATTGAGCACAACATGAACCAACGTCAATGTATTCCGCTTCGATGGTGGATAAGGATACCGAGTTTTCTTTCTTGGAAGACCAAGACACAAGAGATCTACTAAGAAATTGACAAGTACCCGAAGTGGACTTTCTATCAACCTTGTCACTGGCATAGTCCGAGTCGGGGTAGCCAACAAGATCGAAAGAAGACCTCTTAGGATACCAAATGCCAAAATTTGGTGTATGGATTAAGTATCTCACTATCCTTTTCACGGCCTTAAGATGACATTCCTTAGGAGCAGCTTGATATCGTGCACACATGCACACACTTAGCATGATATCGGGACGTGATGCACATAGATATAACAATGAACCAATCATAGAGCGATAAACCTTTTGATCAACTGGTTCACCATCTTTGGTCAAATCAAGATGTCCACTAGTAGGCATGGGTGTAGTCATACCTTTGCATTCTTGCATATTGAACTTCTTGAATAAGTCCTTGGTGTACTTCGTTTGAGAGACAAATGTACCTTCCTTAGTTTGCTTGATTTGCAAACCAAGAAAGAATTTGAGTTCACTCATCATAGACATCTCAAACTTCTCCGACATTAGCTTCCCAAACTTTTCACTAAAATGAGGGTTAGTAGAACCAAATATAATATCATCGACATAAATTTGTCATACAAATAGTTCCCCATTAACCCTTTTAGTATAAATAGTAGAATCGATTTTCCAATTTCAAAGCCTTTTTCAATAAGGAACTTGGTCAAGCATTTATACCATGCTCTAGGAGCTTGTTTAAGACCATAAAGGGCTTTGTGAAGTTTGTAGACGTGATCAGGTTTCTTAGGATTGACAAAGCTGGGAGGTTTCTTAACATAAACTTCCTCCTCAATCTCACCATTTAGAAAAGCACTTTTAATGTCCATTTGGTACAAGGTGATATCATGGTGATTAGCATAAGCAAATAAGATGCGAATGGACTCAAGTCTAGCAACGGGAGCATATGTCTCACCATAGTCCATACCTTCGACTTGTGTGTAGCCTTGGGAGACGAGACATGCTTTGTTGCAAACCACTTGTCCATCTTCATCTTGCTTGTTGCGAAGCACCCATTTGGTATCAATGATGTTGTGGTTGTCGTCGGGCTTCTCAACCAATGTCCACACTTCATTTCTCTCAAAGTTGTGTAGCTCTTCATGCATAGCGTTTATCCAGTCCGGATCCTCCAATTCTTATTCAACCTTCATAGGTTCAATGCTAGAGATGAATGAGTAATGTTCACAAAAGTTAGCTAAACGAGTTTTAGAGCGAGTGATTCTCCCGGTTTGGATATCTTTGTAGATTTACTCGACGGGATGATCTTTAGCAATTATTGCTCGAACTCGTGAAAGCTTTTCCTTGGGTCTTGGTTGAACATCTTCTTCATCTTGTTCTTTTCTTGGCCTTCTTCATTGTTGGCGTTGTCGTTCTCTTGTCGTGGTGGAGAAGGAGGTTGTTGGCATTCGTCTTGGTGCACTTCCTCGTTTTCTTCATCTTGGTGTGTCCCACTTGTGGATGCCTCCGTATCAACTCTTGGTTCACCTTCTCGTGCGGTAGAAGCTTCCACTTGGAAGGACGAGGTACTCTCCTTCACCTCTGTTGGACGAATCTTTCCAATACACAAGTCTTGGATTGCTTCCGAGGGATCTTTGTCTCCTACATCAATTGGCAATTGCTCTACTTGCGAGCCGTTAGATTCATCAAACTTCACATCTACCGTTTCTTCAACCTTTTGGGTGAAATTGTTGTAGACACGGTATGTGTGAGAGTTTGAGCCATAACCAAGTAGGAAACCTTCATGAGACTTGGGAGCAAATTTAGAACGACGATGCTTATCAAGAATGTAGCACTTTGCTCCGGATACTCGAAAGTATCCAACTTGGGGTTTGTTACCAGTGAGGAGCTCGTATGCTGTCTTGCCTAGTAGCTTGTGAAGATACAAGCGATTTGTTTCATGACAAGCTGTTTCAACCGCTTCCACCCAAAAGTGCTTCGGCGTCTTGTTCTCATCAAGCATCGTTCTTGCCATTTCAATGAGCGTCCGGTTCTTCCTCTCAACGACTCCATTTTGTTGAGGTGTGTATGTAGCCGAGAACTCGTGTGAAATCCCTTCTTCGTCAAGAAAGGTATCCACATTTGCGTTCTTGAACTCCGTTCCGTTGTCGCTTCGAACCTTCTTGATCTTCACGTCAAATTGATTTTGGGCCTTCCTAGCGAAGTTTTTGAAGATCTTTTGGACCTGTGATTTATCATCGAGAAAGAACACCCACGTAAATCTTGAAAAATCATCAACTATAACTAGACCAAAAGAATTTCCACCGAGACTTTTGTAATCATTTGGACCAAAAAGTACCATGTGAAGTAGCTCGAGTGGCCTCCTTGTGGTCATGATGTTCTTCACGGGATGCCTTCCTCCAACCTGTTTACCTGCTTGACAAGCGCTGCAAAGTCTATCCTTATCAAATATGGCATCGTTAACGCCAAGGATATGATTTCCTTTAATAAGCTTTTCAAGGTTTCGCATACCAACATGACCTAGTCTTCTATGCCACAACCAGCCTTTAGAAGATTTAGCAATAAAGCTAGTTCTAGGTTGAGCCTTTTTAGAGAAATCAACAATGTAGAGATCACCTCTCATTACACGGTAAAGACCATTTCATGATTATCTCTCTGAAACACTTGGCAATCTACTTGATAAATAGAACATTGAAACCGAAATCAGCAAGTCTAGATAATCGAAAGTAAGTTGTAGCCAAGAGATTCAACGAGCATGACATTTTGTATGGAGCTATCACGTGAGATGGCCACCTTACCAAGGCCAACCACCTTACCCTTTGAATTATCACCAAAAGTGACATATTTTTGAGGGCCGTAGTTTTCAGCAAGCTTACGGAACATGTCTTTATCTCCGGTCATATGATCAGTACATCCACTATCAAGGACCCATTCCTTTCCTCCAGCCATTTAGCCGCGAAGATTTGCCATAAGACCAAAGTGTCTCATTGCATCGTCAAGATCATATTCACTATCATCATCCTCATCATAGTATCCATGTTCAACATCATCTTGTGATTGATCAATTCCTAGAGAGGGTAATTCATTAGACAAATGATCATTTCTATGATTGTATTTATGGATTCTAATAGCTTTGGAATTAATATTGCTAATGATTCCAACATCTCCTATGGCACGCATGAGATTTGTAAGCTCAAATAGACAAGCACCAAAGCTAGGATTACTAGAATTCATCTTACTCAAGGCAATAGACTTATGGAGAATTTCATCTAAATTTTTCAAGGAATAATCTGGAAATCGTTCCTCAAGAAATTTCCATATAGTATAGGCACAATCAAGAGTAGGCAAACTAGCAATCAAGTTTTTGGGCAATCCTCTTATGATAAGATTGATGGTTCTAAGATTGCGAATCATGTCAAGATCCTCTCCGAGTGTGGGATGCAAGGGATCAATATGAGGTGCACAAGGGCTAGCAATGTACTTGTTCAAATGATATTCATTGAAAATCTCAAGCATTTCTTTGTTCCACTCATGAAAATATTCTCCATCAAGAATAGGCACACTATGTCTAAGACTCCCTAAAGTAGACACATCCATCTTCCTCCAAAGGTGTTTAAACCAAGGCAATGGAGACCAAAGCTCTGATACCAATTGAAAGGAACAAGAAGAGGTGTCTAGAGGGGGGGGGCGGTGATTAGATACTAAGTACCAAAAGTTGCAGTTTTTAAGTTCTTTAAGTTCAAGTGCAGTTTTGGCACAAGTTTAACAATCACAATACATAATTCAAGCAAGCATGCAAAAAGTATATGAGCAGCGGAAAGTAAAGCATGCAACTTGCGAGAATGTAAAGGGAAGGGTTTGGAGAAATCAAATGCAATTGGAGACACAGATGTTTTTGTCGTGATTCCGATAGGTGGTGCTATCGTTCATCCACTTTGATGCAGACTTCAACCCACCAAGGGTAACGGTTGCGTGAGTCCACGGAGGGCTCCACATACGAAGGGTCCATGAAGAAGCAACCTTGTCTATCCCACCATGGCCGTTGCCCATGAAGGACTTGCCTCACCGGCGGTAGATCTTCACGAAGTAGGCGATCTCCTTGCCCTTACAAACTCCTTGGTTCAACTCCACAATCTTGTCGGAGGCTCCCAAGTGACACCTAGCCAATCTAGGAGACACCACTCTCCAAGAACTAACAAATGGTGTGTTGATGATGAACTCCTTGCTCTTGTGCTTCAAATGATAGTCTCCCCAACACTCAACTCTCTCTCACAGGATTTGGATTTGGTGGAAAGAAGATTTGAGTGGAAAGCAACTTGGGGAAGGCTAGAGATCAAGATTCATATGGTAGGAATGGAATATCTTGGCCTCAACACAAGAGTAGGTGGTTCTCTCTCAGAAAATGTGTATTGGAAGTGTAGGTTCGTTCTGATGGCTCTCTCCATGAATGAAGAGTGGCTGGAGGGGTATATATAGCCTCCACACAAAATCTTACCATTACACACAACTTACCAATCTCGGTAGGACCAAATTGAGAAACTCGGTCGGACCGATTTAGCAAATCTTGTGACCGTTAGGATTTTCGGTGGGATCGACATGCAACTCGGTAGGACCGATATGGTTAGTGTTAGGGCATAACGTAATCTTGGTGAGACCGATTACACAAACTCGGTGGGACTGATTTTGGTAATAAGCTAACCAGAGAGTTGGTCTCAAACTCGGTGAGACCGAGTACACAAACTCGGTGGGACCGATTTTGGTAATAAGCTAACCAGAGAGTTTGCATTGTAATCTCGGTAGTACCGATTTCTCAAACTCGGTGAGACCGATTTTGGTAATGGACATATACAGAGAGATTACAATCCCATCTCGGTGAGACCGAGATCCTTATCGGTGAGACCGATTTGCCTAGGGTTTGTGGCAGTGGCTATGACATCTGAACTCGGTGGTGCCGGATAGAAAGAATCGGTGGGGCCGAGTTAGACTTTTGGTTTAGGTCATATGTGGATGTGGGGAAGTAGTAGAGGGCTTTGGAGCATATCGCTAAGCACTTTGAGCAAGCAAGCCATTAAGCAACACCTTATCCCCTCTTGATAGTATTGGCTTTTCCTATAGACTCAATGTGATCTTGGATCACTTAAAATATAAAATGTAGAGCCTTGTACTTGAAGCTTGAGACAATCCTTTGTCTTTAGCATCTTGAAGGGGTTCCACATCCTTTAATCGATGCCACTTCATTTGTTGAACTTGTCTGAAACATACTAGATACACATGTTAGTCCAACAAGAGATATGTTGACATGAATTACCAAAATCACCCAGGGAGCACTTGTTCTTTCAGAAATTCATTCCCATTTCTTGCATGGGACCTAAGCATGCACCCAAGGACACAAATTTGATTTTCAACCAATTTATTTGCACTAGAGCATGTGCATGTAGTTCAAAATTTGAATTGTGCACATAAATGCATTGAAAACAAAGTTAATGCATAAAAATGTCCAAACGAACCCCAAAAAATCACAAAAATTCACACAACACTCCAGTTGTTCTATGTTGACACGAGAATAAAATTTGAAACCAATAAGAGGCAAAGGATATCGTTTCGTCCCCAAAGGTGGGATGTTCCCAACCGAAAACCATCATGCTTGTTGTGAGAAGCATATACCCAAACCGGCCCCAAATGGTACAAAAAAAATTACCACGGCATGTTGATGCCGCTCCATGATACCATGCCAAGTTTCATGAATTTCAGACGAGTTTTGGATTTCCCAGAATTTAAAAAATAGGCATCTCAATGTTTTGCCGGCAATCAACGGTGCCCTGGTGTTTGAAATTCATTCCCATTTCTTTCATGGGACCTAAGCATGCTCACAATGACACATATTTGATTTTTCAACCAATTTATATGCACTGGAGCATGTGCATGTAGTTCAAATTTCAGTTATGCACATAAACACATTGAAAACTCAGTTAATGCATAAAAATGTCCAAACGAACCCCGAAAAATCACACAACAGTCCAGTTGTTCTATGTTGACACGAGAAATATTTCAAAGCAATAAGAGCCAATGGATATCGTTTCGTCCCCAATGGTGGGACGTTCCCTATCGAAAACCATCATGCTTGTTGTGAGAAGCTCTGGTTTGTGAGAAGCATATACCCAAACCTGCCCCAAATGGGACAAATTTTTTACCACGGCATGTTGATGCCGCTCCATGATAGCATGCCAACCTTCATGAATTTCAGACGAGTTTTGGATTTACCAGAATTTAAAAACCAGGCATCTCAATGTTTTTCCGGCAATCAACGGTGCCCGGTTGTTTGAAATTCATTCCCATTTCTTGCATGGGACCTAAGCATGCACCCAAGGACACAGATTAGATTTTTCAACCAATTTATATGCACTAGAGCATGTGCATGTAGTTCATATTTTAATTATTCACATAAATGGATTGAAAACTCTGTTAATGCATAAAAAAGTCCAAACGAACCCCGAAAAATCACAAAAGTTTACACAACACTCCTGTTGTTCTATGTTGACACGAGAAAAAAATTTGAAAGCAATAAGAGGCAATGGATATCGTTTCGTCCCCAAAGGTGGGATGTTCCCTACCTAAAACCATCATGCTTGTTGTGAGAAGCTCTGGTTTGTGAGAAGCATCTACCCAAACCTGCCCCAAATGGGACAAAAAATTTACCACGGCATGTTGATGCCGCCCCATGATAGCATGCCAAGTTTCATGAATTTCAGATGAGTTTTGGATTTACTAGAATTTAAAAACAAGGCATCTCAATGTTTTGCCGACAATCACGGTGCACTGGTGTTTGAAATTCATTCCCATTTCTTGCATGGGACCTAAGCATGCACCCAAGGACCCAAATTTGATTTTTCAACCAATTTATATGCACTGGAGCATGCGCATGTCGTTCGAAATTTGAATTGTGCACATAAATGCATTGAAACAAAGTTAATGCATAAAAATGTCCAAACGAACCACGAAAAATCACAAAAATTCACACAACACTCCTATTGTTCTACGTTGACATGAGAAAAAAAATATGAAAGCAATAAGAGGTAATGGATATCGTTTCGTACCCAAAGGTGGGACGTTCCCTAACGAAAACCATCATGCTTGTTGTGAGAAGCTCTGGTTTGTGGGAAGCGTATACCCAAACCTGCCCCAAATGGGCAAAAAAATTACCACCGCATGTTGATGCCGCTCCATGATAGCATGCCATGTTTCATGAATTTCAGACGAGTTTTGGATTCCCCAGAATTTAGAAACCAGGCATCTCAATGTTTTGCCGGCAATCCACAGTGCCCTGGTGTTTGAAAATCATTCCCGTTTCTTGCATGGGACCTAAGCATGCTCCCAAGGACACAGATTTGATTTTTCAACCAATTTATATGCACTGGAGCATGTGCATGTAGTTCAAATTTCAATTATGCACATAAATGCATTGAAAACTCAGTTAATGCATAAAAATGTCCAAACGAACCCTGAAAAATCACACAACACTCCAGTTTTTCTATGTTGGCACGAGAAAAAAATTCAAAGCAATAAGAGCCAATGGATATTGTTTCGTCCCAAAAGGTGGGACGTTCCCTACCGAAAACCATCATGCTTGTTGCGAGAAGTTCTGGTTTGTGAGAAGCATATGCCCAAACCTGCCCCAAATGGGACAAAAAATTTACCACAGCATGTTGATGCCGCTCCATGATAGCAAGCCAAGTTTCATGAATTTCATACGAGTTTTCAATTTGCTATAATTTAAAAACCAGGCATCTCAATGCTTTGCCGGCAATCAACGGTGCGCTGGTGTTTGAAATTGATTCCCATGTCTTGCATGGGACCTAAGCATGCACCCAAGGACACTGATTTGATTTTTCAACCAATTTATACGCACTAGAGCATGTGCATGTAGTTCATATTTGAATTATGCACATAAATGGATTGAAACCTCTGTTAATGCATAAAAATGTCCAAACGAACCCCAAAAAATCATAAAAATACACACAACACTCCTGTTGTTCTATGTTGACACGAAAAAAAAATTCGAAAACAATAAGAGGCAGTGGATATCGTTTCGTCCCCAAAGGTGGGACGTTCCCTACCAAAAACCATCATGCTTGTTGTGAGAAGCTCTGGTTTGTGAGAAGCATATAGTCAAACCTGCCCCAAATGGGACAAAAAGTTTACCATGACATGTTGATGCCGCTCCATGATAGCATGCCAAGTTTCATGAATTTCAGACGAGTATTGGATTTACTAGAATTTAAAAACCAGGCATCTCAATGTTTTGCCGGCAATCACGGTGCGCTGGTGTTTGAACTTCATTCCCATTTCTTGCATGGGACCTAGGCATGCACTCAAGGAAACATATTTGATTTTTCAACCAATTTATATGTACTAGAGCATGTGCATGTAGTTCGAAATTTGAATTGTGCACATAAATGCATTGAAAACAAAGTTAATGCATAAAAATGTCCAAACGAACCCCGAAAAATCACAAAAATTCACACAACACTCCTCTAGTTCTATGTTGACATGAGAAAAAAATATGAAAGCAATAAGAGGCAATGGATATCATTTTTTCCCCAAATGTGGGACGTTCCCTACCGAAAACCATCATGCTTGTTGTGAGAAGCTCTGGTTTGTGGGAAGCATATACCCAAACCTGCCCCAGATGGGAAAAAAAATTTACCACGGCATGTTGATGCTACTCCATGATAGCATGGCAAGTTTCATGAATTTCAGACGAGTTTTGGATTTCCCAGAATTTAAAAACCAGGCATCTCAATGTTTTGCCGGCAATCAACGGTGCCTTGGTGTTTGAAATTCATTCCCATTTCTTGCATGGGACCTAAGTGTCGGGGTACTAGAGTAGGGGTACCCTAGTATCCCGTACTCGTGCACGGACAGTTGTAGCACCCCGCGGCAGGGTTTGCCTCGTCACCGCCAAGGTCCTCCGTGGCTCCTCTAGAGCCATTCAAGAACAAATTATTTGATTAAGAAGACAAGGCCCCGGCAAGAGGAGCTTGTCGGGAAGGCCACTCAAGGCATGCAGAAGACAAGGCCCCAGTAAGAGGAGCTTGCCGGGAAGGCTCGGAGCGCGACAAGCCTCCGGACGCGACAAGGATTCGGCCGCGGCAAGGCGCTTGCCGCGGCAAGCAACCTCTCCCCATCTCCGCTCCAGCTCATCCAGCGACGTGTCGCCATCGGACCGCTCCATGCGCGCGTGTCGAGAGGCTGTGCAGCCAGCGGAGAGCAGCAATAAGCGGCTGACGGGCTTGCCATCGTGGCGGCGGTGGCGCACTGACGGTCTCTGTTGCCTTTGTTTGGGCGACAATCGACAGGCATTTATTGCTTTTGTCCCTTGCCGTCGAGTTAGGTATTTTGCATCATACCTTTGTTCGAGTAGGTGTACCAACTCCTGTTTTACATTTGTACCCTCATCTATGTTGCCACCGCCGGAGACCCCTTGAGCATATAAAAGGAGGCCCATGTGCAGCGTGGGGGGTCGGTTCGTTCGACTCACTCGAGACCGGATACACTCACGCTAGGTTTTGTAGCTCTCATCGCCTCCCTAGCAAGAACACAATACATCATACAAGCAGCGGTAGGAGTTTTATCTCTCCGGAGAGCTCCGGCTGGGTAAACTTTCGTGTGCCTCGCCTCGATCCGCTCTTCGTGCGATCTCCGCCCCCCTCCGAACCACAAAGGGGCCTGGTCCGCCGGCCCCATAGGTGTTCGTGGGTACGATCAGCCTCCCCGACATCTTTGGCGCGCCAGGTCCGGTGCGTGCCGTTAGTGGGGATCGTGGTGGGTCCGGGGCGGGTTGTGACGTGGTCGAGGCCGCGTGTGCCCATGCACTGTTTTGGGCCTGTCCCGACAGCGCTCGGCACCGTGTACGGCCCAGGCCCGGAGGCTCCTGTCGGGGTACTAGAGTAGGGGTACCCTAGTATCCCGTACTCGTGCCTGCAGACAGTTGTAGCACCCAGCGGGGTTTGCCTCGTCACCGCCAAGGTCCTCCGTGGCTCCTCTAGAGCCATTCAAGAACAAAGTATTTGATTAAGAAGACAAGGCCCGGCAAGAGGAGCTTGTCGGGAAGGCCACTCAAGGCATGCAGAAGACAAGGCCCCGGCAAGAGGAGCTTGCCGGGAAGGCTCGGAGCGCGACAAGCCTCCGGACGCGACAAGGATTCGGCCGCGGCAAGGCGCTTGCCGCGGCAGGCAACCTCTCTCCATCTCCGCTCCTGCTCATCCAGCGACATGTCGCCATGGGACCGCTCCATGCGTGCGTGTCGAGAGGCTGTGCAGCCAGCGAAGAGCAGCGATAAGCGGCGCTGACAGGCTTGCCATCGTGGCGAGCGGTGGCGCACCTGACGGTCTCTGTTGCACTGTTTGGGCGACAACGGCGAGCATTTATTGCTTTTGTCCCTTGCCGTCGAGTTAGGTATTTTGCATGCATACCTTTGTTCGAGTAGGTGTACCAACTCCTGTTTTTACATTTCTACCCTCATCTATGTTGCCACCTGTCGGAGACCCCTTGAGCATATAAAAGGAGGCCCATGTGCAACGTAGAGGGGGGTCGGTTCGTTCGACTCACTCGAGACCAGATACACTCACGCTAGGTTTTGTAGCTCTCATCGCTCCCTAGCAAGAACACAATACATCAGACAAGCAGCAGTAGGAGTTTTATCTCTCCGGAGAGCTCCGAAGCTGGGTAAACTGCTCGTGTGCCTAGCCTCGATCCGCTCTTCATGCGATCTCTGCCCCCCTCCGAACCACAAAGGGGCCTGGTCCGCCGGCCCCATAGGTGTTCGTGGGTACGATCAGCCTCCCCGACACTAAGCATGCACCCAAGGACACAAATTTGATTTTTCAACCAATTTATATGCACTTGAGCATGTGCACGTAGTTCAAATTTCAATTATGCACATAAATGCATTGAAAACTCAGTTAATGCATAAAATTCCCAAACGAACCCCAAAAATCACGAAAATCACACAACACTCCAGTTGTTCTATGTTGACATGAGAAAAAAATTCAAAGCAATAAGAGGCAATGGATATTGTTTCGTCCCCAAAGGTGGGACGTTCCCTTCCGAAAACCATCATGCTTGTTGTGAGAAGCTCTGGTTTGTGAGAAGCTTATCCCCAAACTTCTCCAAATGGGACAAAAAATTTACCACGGCATGTTGATGCCGCTCCATGATAGCATGCCAAGTTTCATGAATTTCAGACGAAATTTTGGATTTACTATAATTTAAAAACCAGGCATCTCAATGTCTTGCCGGCAATCAACGGTGCGCTGGTGTTTGAAATTCATTCCCATTTCTTGAATGGGACCTAAGCATGCACCCAAGGAAACATATTTGAGTTTCAACCAATTTACATGCACTGGAGCATGTGCATGTAGTTCAAAATTGAATTATGCACAAAAATGCATTGAAAACTCAGTTGATGCATAAAAATGCCCAAACGAACCCCAAAAAATCACAAAAATTCACACAAAACTCCTGTTGTTCTATGTTGACACGATAAAAAAATTTAAAGCAATAAGAGGCAATGGATATCGTTTCGTCCATAATGGTGGGATGTTCCCTACCGAAAACCATCAAGCTTGTTGTGAGAAGCTCTGGTTTGTGAGAAGCATATCACCAAACCTGCCCCAAACGGGACAAAATTTTTACCACGACATGTTGATGCCGCTCCATGATAGCATGCGAGTTTCATGAATTTCAGAAGAGTTTTGGATTTACTAGAATTCAAAAACGAGGCATCCAATGTTTTGCCGGCAATCAAAGGTACACTGGTGTTTGAAATTCTTTTTCATTTCTTGCATGGGACCTAAGCATGCACCCAAGGACACAAATTTGATTTTTCAACCAATTTATACGTACTAGAGCATGTGCATGTAGTTCAAAATTTAAATTGTGCACATAAATGCATTGAAAACAAAGTTAATGCATAAAATTGTGCAAACGAACCCCAAAAAGTCACAAAAATTCACACAACACTCCTATTGTTCTATGTTGACATGAGAAAAAAATATGAAAGCAATAAGAGGCAATGGATATCATTTTGTCCCCAAAGGTGGGACGTTCCCTACCAAAAACCATCATGCTTGTTGTGAGAAGGTCTGGTTTGTGATAAGCATATACCCAAACCTGCCCCAAATGGGACAAAAAATTTACCACGGCATTTTGATGCCACTCCATGATAGCATGCCAAGTTTCATGAATTTCAGACGAGTTTTGGATTTCGCAGAATTTAAAAACCAGGCATCTCAATGTTTTGCCAGCAATCAATGGTGCCCTGGTGTTTGAAATTCATTCCCATTTCTTGCATGGGACCTAAGCATACACCCAAGGAAACATATTTGATTTTTCGACCAATTTATACGCACTGGAGCATGCACATAAATACATTGAAAACTCAGTTAATTCATACAAATGTCCAAACGAACCCCGAAAAATCACAAAAAATCACACAACACTCCAATTGTTCTATGTGGAGACGAGAAAAAAAATGAAAGCAATAAGAGGCAATGGATATCATTTCGTCCCCAAAGGTGGGACATTCCCTACCGAAAACCATCATGCTTGTTGTGAGAAGCTCTGGTTTGTGAGAAGCATATCCCCAAACCTGCCCAAATGGGACAAAAATTTTACCACGGCATGTTGATGCCGCTCCGTGATAGCATGCCAAGTTTCATGAATTTCAAACGAGTTTTGGATTAACTATAATTTAAAAACTAGGCATCTGAATGTTTTGCCGGCTATCAACGCTGCACTGGTGTTTGAAATTCATTCCAATTTCTTGCATGGGACATAAGCATGCATCGAAGGACACAGATTTGAGTTTCAACCAATTTATATGAACTTGAGCATGCGCATGTAATTCAAATTCGAATTATGCACATAAATGCATTGAAAACCCAGTTAATGCATAAAAATGTCCAAATGAACCCCGAAATATAACAAAAAATCACACAGCACTCCTGTTGTTCTATGTTGACACGAGAAAAGAATTTAAAGAAATAAGGGGCAATGGATATGATTTCGTCCCCAATGGTGGGACGTTCCATATTGAAAAGCATCATGCTTGTTGTGAGAAGCTCTGGTTTGTGAGAAGCATATCCCAAAACCTGCACCAAATGGGACAAAAAGTTTACCACGGCATGTTGATGCCGGTCCTTGATAGCATGCCAAGTTTCATGAATTTCAGATGAGTTTTGGATTTACTATAATTTAAAAACTAGGCATCTCAATGTTTTGCCGGCAATCAACGATGCGCTGGTGTTTTAAATTCATTACCATTTCTTGCATGGGACATAAGCATGCACCCAAGGACATAGATTTGAGTTTCAACCAATTTATATGCACTGGAGCATGTAAATGTAGTTCAAATTTGAATTATGCACATAAATGCATTGAAAACTCAGTTAATGCATAAAAATGTCCAAACGAACCCCTAAGTATCACAAAAAATCACACAACACTCCTTTTGTTCTATGTTGACACGAAAAAATAATTTAAAGAAATAAGGGGCAATGGATATGATTTCGTCCCCAATGGTGGGACGTTCCATATTGAAAAGCATCATGCTTGTTGTGAGAAGCTCTGGTTTGTGAGAAGCATATCCCAAAACCTGCACCAAATGGGACAAAAAGTTTACCACGGCATGTTGATGCCGGTCCTTGATAGCATGCCAAGTTTCATGAACTTCAGATGAGTTTTGGATTTAGTATAATTTAAAAACTAGGCATCTCAATGTTTTACCGGCAATCAATGATGCGCTGGTGTTTTAAATTCATTACCATTTCTTGCATGGGACCTAAGCATGCACCCAAGGACATAGATTTGAGTTTCAACCAATTTATATGCACTGGAGCATGTAAATGTAGTTCAAATTTGAATTATGCACATAAATGCATTGAAAACTCATTTAATGCATAAAAATGTCCAAACGAACCCCTAAGTATCACAAAAAATCACACAACACTCCTGTTGTTCTATGTTGACACGAGAAAAGAATTTAAAGAAATAAGGGGCAATGGATATGATTTCGTCCCCAATGGTGGGACGTTCCATATTGAAAAGCATCATGCTTGTTGTGAGAAGCTCTGGTTTGTGAGAAGCATATCCCAAAACCTGCACCAAATGGGACAAAAAGTTTACCACGGCATGTTGATGCCGGTCCTTGATAGCATGCCAAGTTTCATGAATTTCAGATGAGTTTTGGATTTACTATAATTTAAAAACTAGGCATCTCAATGTTTTTACGGCAATCAACGATGCGCTGGTGTTTTAAATTCATTCCCATTTGTTGCATGGGACCTAAGCATGCACCCAAGGACATATATTTGAGTTTCAACCAATTTATATGCACTGGAGCATATAAATGTAGTTCAAATTTGAATTATGCACATAAATGCATTGAAAACTCAGTTAATGCATAAAAATGTCCAAACGAACCCCTATGTATGACAAAAATTCACACAACACTCCTGTTGTTCTATGTTGACACGAGAAAAGAATTTAAAGAAATAAGAGGCAATGGATATCGTTTTGTCCCTAATGGTGGGACGTCCCCAATTGAAAAGCATCATGCTTGTTGTGAGAAGCTCTGGTTTGTGAGAAGCATATCCCCAAACCTGCACCAAATGGGATAAATTTTTTACCACGGCATGTTGATGCCGGTCCATGATAGCATGCCAAGTTTCAAGAATTTCAGACGAGTTTTGGATTTACTACAATTTAAAAACCAGACATCTCAATGTTTTGCCGGCAATCAACGATGCGCTAGTGTTGAAATTCATTCCATTTCTTGCATGGGACCTAAGCATGCACCAAAGGACACAGATTTGAGTTTCAACCGATTTATATGCACTGGAGCATGTGCATGTAGTTCTAATTTGAATTATGCACATAAATGCATTGAAAACTCAGTTAATGCATAAAAATTTCCAAACGAACCCCGAAAAATCACAAAAATTCACACAACACTCCTGTTGTTCTATGTTGACACGAGAAAAAAATTTGAAAGCAATAAGAGGCAATGGATATCGTTTTGTCCCCAATGGTGGGACGATCCCTACCGAAAACCATCATGCTTGTTGTGAGAAGCTCTGGTTTGTGAGAAGCATATACCCAAACCTGCCCCAAATGGGACAAAATTTTTACCACGACATGTTGATGCTGCTCCATGATAGCATGCCAAGTTTCATGAATTTCAAATGAGTTTTGGATTTACCATAATTTAAAAACCAGGCATCTTAATGTTTTGCCGGCAATCAACGGTGCCCTGGTGTTTGAAATTCATTCCCATTTCTTGCATGGGACCTAAGCATGCACCCATGGACACATATTTGATTTTTGAACCAATTTATATGCACTAGAGCATGTGCATGTAGTTCATATTTGAATTATGCACATAAATCCATTGAAAACTCTGTTAATGCATAAAAATGTCCAAACGAACCCCGAAAAATCAAAAAAATTAACACAACACTCCAGTTAATGGATATCGTTTCATCCCCGAAGGTGGGACGTTCCCTACTGAAAACCATCATGCTTGTTGTGAGAAGCTCCTGTTTGTGAGAAGCATGTCCCCAAACCTGCCCCAAATGGGACAAAAAATTTACCACGACATGTTGATGCCGCTCCATGATAGCATGCCAAGTTTCATGAATATCATACGAGTTTTGGATTTACTATAATGTTTTGCCGGCAATCAACGGTGCCCCGGTGTTTCAAATTCACTCCAATTTCTTGCATGGGACCTAAGCATGCTCCCAAGGACACAGATTTGAGTTTCAACCAATTTATATGCACTTGAGGATGTGCATGTAGTTCAAATTTGAATTATGCAAATAATGCATTGAAAACCCAGTTAATGCATCAAAATGTCCAAACGAACCCCGAAATATCACAAAAATTCACACAACAGTCCTGCTGTTCTATATTGACACGAGAAAATAATTTAAAGAAATAAGAGGCAATAGATATCGTTTCGTCCCCACTGGTGGGACGTTCCCCACCGAAAACCATCATGCTTGTTGTGAGAAGCTCTGGTTTGTGAGAAGCATATCCCCAAACCTGCCCCAAATGGGACAAAAAATTACCACGGCATGTTGATGCCGCTCCATGATAGCATGCCTAGTTTCATGAATTTCAGACGATTTTTGGATTTACTATAATTTAAAAACCAGGCATCTCAATGTTTTGCCGGCAATCATCGGTGCGCTGTTGTTTGAAATTCATTCCCATTTCTTGCATGGGACCTAAGCATGCACCCAAGGACACATGTTTGAGTTTCAACCAATTTATATGCACTGGAGCATGTGCATGTAGTTCAAATTTGAATTATGCACGTAAATGCATTGAAAACTCAGATAATGCATAAAAATGTCCAAACGAACCCCGAAAAATCACAAAAATTCACACAACACTCCTGTTGTTCTATGTTCACACAAGAAAAAAATTTGTAAGCAATTAGATGCAATGGATATCGTTTCGTCCCCAATGGTGGGACGTTCCCTACCGAAAACCATCATGCTTGTTGTAAGAAGCTCTGGTTTGTGAGAAGCATATACCGTAACCTGCCCCAAATGGGACAAAAAATTTACCACGACATGTTGATGTCGCTTCATGATGGCATTCCAAGTTTCATGAATTTCAGACGAGTTTTGGATTACCAGAATTTAAAAACCAGGCATCTCAATGTTTTGTCGGCAATCAATGGTGCCTTGGTGTTTGAAATTCATTCCCATTTCTTGCATGGGACCTAAGCATGCACCCAAGGACACAGATTTGATTTTTCAACTAACTTATATACACTAGAGCATGTGCATGTAGTTGATATTCGAATTATGCACACAAATGGATTGAAAACTCTGTCAATGCATAAAAATGTCCAAAACCCAGAAAAATCACAAAAATTCACACAACACTCCTGTTGTTCTATGTTGACATGAGAAAAAAATTTGAAAGCAATAAGAGGCAATGGATATCGTTTCGTCCCCAAAGGTGGGACGTTCCCTACCGAAAACCATCATACTTGTTGTGAGAAGCTCTGGTTTGTGAGAAGCATATACCTAAACCTGCCCCAAATGGGACAAAAAATTTACCATGGCATGTTGATGCCGCTCCATGATAGCGCCAAGTTTCATGAATTTTAGACGAGTTTTGGATTTACTAGAATTTAAAAACCAGGCATCTCAATGTTTTGCCCGCGATCAATGGTGTGCTGGTGTTTGAAATTCTTTCCCGTTTCTTGCATGGGACCTAAGCATGCACCCAGGGAAACAGACTTGATTTTTCAACCAATTTATATGCACAAGAGCATGTGCATGTAGTTCAAAATTTGTACTGTGCACATAAATGCATTGAAAACAAAGTTAATGCATAAAAATATCTAAACGAACCTCGAAAAATCACAAAAATTCATACAACACTCCTATTGTTCGATGTTGACATGAGAAAAAATATGAAAGCAATAAGAGGCAATAGATATCATTTCGTCCCCAAAGGTGGGACATTCCCTACCGAACACCATCATGCTTGTTGTGGGAAGCTCTGGTTTGTGAGAAGCATATACCCAAACCTGCCCCAAATGGGACAAAAAATTTACCACGGCATGTTGATGCCGCTCCATGATAGCATGCCAAGTTTCATGAATTTCAGACGAGTTTTGGATTTCCTAGAACTTAAAAACCAAGCATCTCAATGTTTTGCCGGCAATCAACGGTGCCCTAGTGTTTGAAATTCATTCCCTTTTCTTGCGTGGGACCTAAGCATGCACCCAAGGACACATATTTGATTTTTCAACCAATTTATATGCACTGGAGCATGTACATGTAGTTCAAATTTCAGTTATGCACATAAATGCATTGAAAACTCAGTTAATGCATAAAAATGTCCAAACGAACCCCGAAAAATCACAAAAATCACACAACACTCCAATTGTTCTGATTTTTCGTCCCCAAAGGTGGGACGTTCCCTACCGAAAACCATCATGCTTGTTGTGAGAAGCTCTGGTTTGTGAGAAGCATATCGCTAAACCTGCCCCAAATGGGACAAAAAATTTACCACGGCATGTTGATGCCGCCCCATGATAGCATGCCAAGTTTCATGAATTTCAGACGAGTTTTGGATTTACTATATTTTAAAAACCAGGCATCTCAATGTTTTGCCGGCAATCAACGGTGCGCTGGTGTTTGAAATTAATTCCCATTTCTTGCATGGGACCTAAGCATGCACCCAAGGACACATATTTGAGTTTCAACCAATTTATATACACTGGAGCATGTGTATGTAGTTCAAAATTGAATTATGCACATAAATGCATTGAAAACTCAGTTAATGCATAAAAATGTCCAAACGAACCCCAAAAAATCACAAAAATTCACACAACACTCCTGTTGCTCTATGTTGACATGAGAAAAAAAATAAAAGCAATAAGTGGTAATGGATATCGTTTCATCCCCAATGGTGGGATGTTCCCTACCAAAAACCATCATGCTTGTTGTGAGAAGCTCTTGTTTGTGAGAAGCATATCCCCAAACCTACCACAAATGGGAGAAAACATTTACCACGACATGTTGGTGCTGCTCCATGATAGCATGCCAAGTTTCATGATTTCAGACGAGTTTTAGATTTACTATAATTTAAAAAACAGGCATTTCAATGTTTTGCCGGCAATCAACGGTGCACTGGTGTTTGAAATTCATTACCATTTCTAGCATGGGACCTAAGCATGCACCCAAGGACACATATTTGAATTTCAACCAATTTATATGCACTGGAGCATGTGCATGTAGTTCAAATATGAATTATGCACATAAATGCATTGAAAACTCAGTTAATGCATAAAAATGTCCAAACTATCAGCGTTCTGGATGGGGGTCCCCAGACTTGCACTGCTGACCCATGGCGTGTGCTTTGGGAGGCCCAGCGCGTCTGACCCATCTTCACCAACAAGGACTCAAGACCCTCGCGAGGGGCCAAGCCTCGCGAGGCGGACGACACATGACCTACTTGGGAGTGGCCTCACCAGGCTGGCTAGCAAGGTGCAGAGAGATCAAGGCGAGGCAAACCTCACGAGATTCTCATGACAAAGCCATGACGATCAAGGCCAGGAGGGCGCCGGCACGCAAAGTGTCCTTGCTTCCTCTTTGTTGCTAAGGAGGCAAGCGCAGGTGAGGAGTATCGAGGCATCAGGCAAAGGTTTCCATATTGGTGCAACGAGACCAAGACCAGTGGGACAGCAAGACGGAGGTAACCATGGAGCCCAAGGCGGCGTCACCACCAGAGCCTTTGGCAGGCGAAGAGTGCTTTTGCCAGGATAGCTTGTACTAGCTGTCCCTTTTCAATTGGCCGTTGTTGGCTCCCTTCCCGCTCAATATTCTAGAAGAGAACCAGGGCTTCTATAAATAGGGATAGCCACCACAGTAGGAGGCATCGGATCCTCACCCACCAGATCTCATCTTGAGTAATTCTCACCCACACACATTCACCAAGCACAAGAACATCTCACCTCAGGAGGCTGTTCTTCCCCTTGTACTGTTCATCCTCAGCCCGAGAGGAAATCCACCACACCACACTGGAGTAGGGTATTACACCACAACAGTGGCCCGAACCAGTATAAATCTTGTGTCTCTTGTGTTGCGAGTTCATCGAGCTAAGCTTAGAGATCCCGATGAGGTTAAGTGCGTGATTTGGTAGGGGGAGATCTTCGCGTGCACCCCAGTATTCGAACCTTGAGGGTTTTGACGGAACCCAACATCCGACATTTGGCGCACCAGGTACGGGTGCGCCGAAGCTTTCCTTCCGTCGATCCGCGTCCCGTCGCTTCATCGTCTCCATGGCGGACGGTCGCCGAGCTCGCGCTGAGCGCCGGGCCGCCCTCACCGCCCGCGTCGCTCAGACCGCTCCTGTCGGCGGGCTGCCCCGTCGTTCTCCGTCACCTGCCGCCAACGCCGCCACCAGCCCGGCAGGGAACGAGCAGCAAGCGTCCTCGCTGCACCCCTCGATGCGGGGAGATGGCCGCACCGCCACTCCGTCACTGACTCCGGCCGGCTCGTCGTCCCACACCAGTCGTGCTCCCACGGATGCGTAGGCCGCGTTGTGCATGGTGTGCGAACTCTTGCACTATCGCCTCTACGAGGACTGGCTCGACCGCATCGCCGAGCTAGTCAGCGCCGCAGGGGGCTCCCCTGTGCCGTCCCTCTCGCTGCCTCGCCCTCTGCCAGCTGCAGGTGACGTGGCTCATGGAGCACCTCCACCACCTCTACCCTAAGATGCGTCCTGGCGCCAAGGCGTGCGGCTCCCCGGCGTGATCCACCGCGTCGGGCGCCCGTGCTCGAAGAAGGAAGCTGCCAAGAAGTTCCTCGACCACAAGAAAACGCTCCCGCGGTCCCAGCGCCGCTACAACAAGACTGTGCGCCGCCTGCGGTGGTGGCACGCGGGCATCAAGGCCGGGCTCCACATCAGCAAAGGGTCCTAGTGGCCATCACGGGCTGCCGCACCTTCACCCTTGAACTGCGTAGCGTTGCATGGTCGACCAAGTTCAAGCCAGACATGCCTCCGCGCTATGACGGCACCCCCGACCCCGCGGAGTTCCTGTAGCTCTACGAGCTGAGCATCGAGGCGGCCAACGGCGACGAGAAAGTAATGGTGAACTGGTCCCCATGGCTCTCAAGGATGGCGCACGGCTATGGCTCCTGAACCTGCCTCCAGGCTCGATTTCCTCCTGGAACGAGATGCGTGACCGCTCCGTCGCCAACTTCCAGGGCACTCGTGACCAACCTCCGGCCGCGGGTGACCTGCGCCGCGTCAAGCAGCAGCCAGGGGAGACCCTCTAGAAGGACATCTAGCGCTTGAACAACGTTTGTCTCAAGATCCCCAAGGTGACGGACGAGGCCATCATCTCTGTGTTCTCCGATGGCGTCCGCGACGTCAAGATGAAGGAGGAGCTCACCATCCACGAGGAGTTGTGCACATCCATGGAGCTGTTCAACCTGGCGACCAAGTGCGCAAGGGACGAGGAAGGGCACCTTTCTCTCCTCGAGCTCCCGGCTACCGACCTGGAGGAGAAGAAAGCCAAGTACAAGGACGTGAAGTGCAAGGGAGTCGCCGTGCTCGCGGCAGAGCCGGACACAAAGCGCGGCACGGACCAGGCTGAGTGAGCCAAGAGCAGCCGACCGTTCTGCGCCTTCCACAACGTTCACAACCACAACACCAACAATTGTCAAGAGCTCAGGGCCATTCGCGACGGACGCTTCGGTCGACTCCCTGAGCGCAACGACCGAGGCTACGGCCGAGGAGGAGGACGTGGCGGAGGACGCGGGGACGACCGGGCCCATGCCAGGAGTGGCGCGACCGGCCTCGTGAGGACCGCTGGCAGGATCAGCCTCGCGAGGGTGTCTGGAGGGATCAGCCTCGCGAGGATCATCCTCAGGGCAATGCTGGGCTTCCTCCGCTGTTGCCACCACCAAGAAGGAACGATGACCACCATCAAGACGAGGGGGCTGAGGGCTTCCAGGAGCCGCGTGCTATCGCCTGCATCTTGGGAGGAGCTCAAGCCCCAGCCTCACAGCGTATCTTCAAGCTATTTTCTCGCGAGGTGAACGCCGTCCTCCCCAAGCTTGAGGCCACACTGCCACTTAGGTGGTCCAAGTGTGCCATCACCTTCATCTTGGCAGACCAGCTCAAGTGCGCGGCCACCGCTGGCACTCTCCCGATGGTCTGTTCACCCGTCATCAGTAACGTGCAAGTCACCAAGACCCTCATCGACGGCGGAGCAGGGCTTAACGTCCTATCCGTCGAGATGTTCGACAACCTTCAAGTGCCCTAAGATCAGCTTCAGCCTACCAAGCCTTTCTCAGGAGTGACCGATGGCTCCACCACCCCGATAGGACAGGTCCGCCTCCCAGTCACCTTCGGACAGCGCGACAACTACTGCACCGAGCTCATCGACTTCGACATCGCCCATATCCGTCTGCCATACAATGCCATCCTCGGGTATCTAGCCCTGGCCAATTTCATGGCGGTGACCCACCATGGCTACAACGTCCTAAAGATGCCAGGAAGCGGAGGAATCATCACAGTCCCCTGCGAAGAAAGAGATGCGGTATGCTCCCCCGAGCGTGCCTTCCAAGCTGCAGCAATCGAAGACCCCGACAGCAAGGGCGAGTAACCTCCTGAGGCCATCCCCAAGAAGAAGAAGTTGCTCCGCACAAGGCCTTATGGGAGCGGCACCTCAAGCGGTGCCACGTCAGGATCGATGCCCGTGCCTGGGGTGCCTCCCTCTATCGCATAGGAAGGCGCGCCCGGTGCCCTCCTCGGGCAGGGCTCGGGGGCTCTCTTCTGGAGGGCCTCAGACCTTGTCAACATTATGAGGGAGGCGCTCGGGCACCATTTGGAGGCATGCTTTGTGGCACGTTTCCATCAGGAGAACACAGGGAAAGGAGCGCCCAGCGCTCAGGAGTTCGTTACCAAGACCACTCAGGAACTGCAGGATGCAAGGGCCATGCGCGGCCATCGCCGCTCACTTGGGGCAGCCCCCCATCCAGGTGAGGATGTTGGGCTGCGCGTCTGCATCGACGTCCCAGGGCTCAACAGGAGCTCTTCTGGCCTTCGCGCATGGGACGCTGCGAGGGTCCACCACACAGCTACATTCGCATGCCATTCGGCCTGCCGAGCGTGGCATCCGCCTTCAAGTGCAACTTGCGGCGCGTCCTGGTGGCTCAGGAGGCCAGGCACCATGCAGTCTTGGCGGAGATGGAAACAGTCCTCCAGGAACCGCTTGGACCCCCAGAGCCTCCCGAGGCTCAGGGCCCCGGCGGCTCATGAGGAGCAACCCCTTCGCCGTGCACCTTCAGCTGCCTCAACACCCCTTCTGCAATGGAACCAGGTGTCATTTTCCAAGTTTATTTAGCTGGGAGCACCCTCAGGGCTGCATCATTCCCAGGCCGTGTGGGTACGTCCCTGCGGCATGTATCCCTTTTTTATGTCTTTAGCAACCTTGCTGGGGGCGCCCCTCGGGTTGCATCATCCCCAAGCCGCTCGGGCTGACCCAATGGCATGTATCTCCCCTGCATTTACTTGAGCCAGTTTGCTTTCCATGCTTATTCTATCTATGACTATCACCTACTTGATTGTCACCTACCACGGGAGCTGCTCACGCTGGCACGACGCTTGTGCTTGGGTTCGTCCCTGCAACATCGACAAACCTGAGCGGTCGAGCTATGGCCGCGCGCGCCACCTCACCAGGCCCTCAGTTCCTTCTTCTCTTGCGGAGCGACCAGCGGCCGGCTGGGAATTATAATGGCAATCTGCACCCTTCCTCGTGCTGACTTGCAGGAACATCACGAGGACCACGGCAGGCGGCACCGCGGGCTCCCTCTTCTCCCATGTAATCCGCTTGCGCGTTAAAACGGGGGCTCCTGAGCATCGTGACTCAGGAGCTCTTACTGGCTCTCCAGCCCTCACCCCCTGGCCTTGACCATGACATCGCGACCTGGCATACCAGCGGTGGCTGAGCTCGCTCAAGGGCTGGGACCTGAGGATGTAGAGCATGAAGGAGAGCGTGGGGAAGAGGAGGGGACTCGTACGGGCCCGACCTAGTTATGCTACGACCGCCTACACACGAGTCTGGCGCCTCGAGAAGGACCGGCCCTGGACTGCCAAGATAAGTTTCACGCTCGGTGTTGGTGTACAAAAGGAGGGGCGCACTTTTGTACCCCTTTACCTGTGCACGGGCAGTCGGAGCCGCGCCCACGGTCACACCAAGTAGAACAGGGGAGGTGAGCCAAGGTAAGACTGAAGCCCAAGATAACCAGAGCAAATCCAAGGCCAAGACCACAAAGAGCAGAGGGACGAAGCAGGTTCCCCCGGCAAGACCCTTGCCGGGGCAGCCTTAGCAGCCCCGGCAAGACCCTTGCCGGAGCAGCTCGCCCCACACCAACAGAGCGAGCCACCCTTGAGCCCACGGTCTCCAACATCACGTTGGGCCAGGGGTCGGGAGGCACCTCCATGGTGGCATGTAGATCTTTGTGATGACAAGGAACACCCAAGATCAGGTGAGGATTAGAAGACGAAGATCCTCGGCAAGATCCTTGCTGAGGAAGGCCACGATACCCCCGGGAATATCCTTGCCGGGGACGACAGCGCGCCACAGCAAGACCCTTGCCGGGCCACCCGGCAAGGCCCTCGCCAAAGACGACAGCAGGGCCACTGCCAGGCCCGCGCCAACCAAGTTTCCACTGCCGTTCACATGCAGCTGCCAGCCCAACCAGCTGGGCGGGCACCTGCGTGGCAACATGCAGCTCCCAGGCCAACTCAACAAGCGCCTGTGTGGTGACATGCAGATCTTTGTGGAGGCTCCACCACCGCGCCACCTCAGCTGCCTGCCTACCTACGTGGCACCACATGCGTCGTTGGCCAGGGCGCGTGTCGAAGCAAGGAGGAGCGGAGGCAGACGGAACGGGCCTCTCCCCCGTCCCCAATAAACACTACAAAAAAAAAGACACATCCGTGACATTTTGGGCCGAACAAAACTTTTTTCGGTCATACATATGACACTTCTATGACGATAATTGTGACAAAACCCGGTATTATTATAGATGTGGTGGGCTCCTACTTCTATGACAAAAAATCATGACAGAAAGTGGGCTTTTCGTCCTAGGCGGGCCGGAGACGCAGCTGCATGACATTCTTTGGGCCGTCCATGACAGAAAAAACCGTGGTAGAATCGAGGGGGAGGAAAATTTCGGGGAGTTTCCGGTTACGGTGGGAGGTCGGGGGCCGAGCGATGCGTGTTTCTCTCGTACACGACGTCTGTGGCGTGTGCGGCGTTAGCTCTAATCAACCCGAAGCGAGGCGTTGGGCTCTAATCAACCCGGCGATTGCACTCCGGCTACAGCGTTCAAACCGGCGATCAATCGGCTGTTAACTGAACCCGATCGGTGATTCTTCGCTACTGACAGCCTAATCAAGCCGATCGATGCTGCCTCTGGAATGAACAAGGAGTGTTGCGGGGGTTGGATGAGCGATGGCGGTGGCGTTTGCCTCTGGATGAACAGGACCCCGTGGTGTGGAGGGCTGGATGAACAGTAGACAGTGGAGGGGTGTTTGAACATGACCTCGTGGTGTGGAGGGCTAGATGAATAGTAGATGATGGAAGGGTGGTTGAACAGTAGCCGGTGGAGTAGCACGCGGTGGAGGCTGGATGAACAGGAGCCCGCGGAGGCTGGAGGAGGTCGACGGTAGCCCGTGGAGGCTGGAGGAGGTCGACGGTGGAGATGAACAGTATCCCGTGGAGTCCCGTTTTGCGGTACGCCACACCCTTGCCGATCAACAGGACCCCCGTTTCGACCGTAGGAGGTCCGTTTCCTCCGTTTTGCGGTACGCCACACCCCTCCCGATCAATAGGACCTCCATTTCGACCGTAGGACATCCGTTTCCTCCGTTCTGCGGTATGCCAGGCCTCGTTTCCATTGCCTGTTCCGTCCAAGCCGGTTGGCACCCACGCATTTAGTTGCCTCCCGATGAACACAACACATTGCGTTGCCTCCCCATGAACACAACGCATTCCGTTGCCTCCCCATGAACACGAGACGACACTGTTTCTCCGTTCCGACCCAGCCATGTACACGAGCCCTCGCCGTACGTATGCGTGAGTAGGCGTTCGAGACCCTGCCCGTATGTACGTACGTGGCCGTATTTTCTTTCTTGCACCCTGGCCGTTGTACGTACATGTACATGCTACGTGCGCGCCTCTACAACGACCAGTATGTACGTACACGTTCGCGACCAGAATGACAACGCTACATACGCTTCAATCAGGTGGGTCCCGACTGACAGGCACTTCCTTGCGTGCGAAAATGTAGCTGGTGGGTCCCAGCAGTCAGAGGGGCGAATCGTCTTTTTTGCCCGAACGCACTTCCTTTGCATGCGAAGATGTAGCTGGTGGGTCCCAGCAGTCAGGGGGGCGAATCGTTTTTTTGCCCAGACGCACTTCCTTGCATGCAAAGATGTAGCTGGTGGGTCCCAACAGTCAGGGGGGCGAATCATTTTTTTTGCCCGGACGCACTTCCTTGCGTGCGAAGATGTAGCTGGTGGGTCCCAGCAGTCAGGGGAAAACGTTTTTTTCACGAAATATGGTGGCCCGTCCGATGGGTCCCCGCTGTCAGGTGGAGGAATCATTATTTTGCGTGTAATAAGGAGGCACTTCCTTGCTGCAGCCGTGGACCCGGTATCGGCCTCTCCACGTCTGATCCACGTCCTATGGAAGTCGTTCCTTGACCATGTTGACCACGCCGCGTCGAGAGCACCACGGCGGTGGACGACGGCGAGGCCTAGGAAGGGGACGCCTCGGAGCCGGGGAAGACGCAGCAGTGGATGCCCACGCGAAGAGGAGTATGAGGGTTCACTGTTTCGGCTGCGGTGTGAGGCTGCTGTCGCCGCAGAATAACAGGGGGTGTGGGTGAGTAGAGGGAAGGCCTGGCCAGCGGTGGGAGTAGTAGGGGCGGTGAGGCCTCCGCAACATCACAGCCGGCCACGGAAGGCAGGAGCACGCGGCAGACCGGCGCTGGTTTAGGCTGCTGGAGCAAGAAGACCAGAGGTTGAAGAAGCACTACGGCCGTTGGATGAACATCGTACGGTAACAGGAGCTAGAATCGTTCATATTGACTAAGTTGACAAAGCCCTCCATCCCCGTCAACTTGGTACGCCCTAAGTCAGCCTCCCACTATGCCGGGTTCCGGTGGCGAGGGAGTATTCATTTTTTTGTTCGTAATAAGGAGGCACTTCCTTGCGTGCGAAGATAGCTGGTGGGTCCGACATGTCAGCAGGGGGCACGTTTTTTTTGCGAAATACAGAGGCCCTTCCGGTGGGTCCCAGATGTCAGGTGGAGGAATAATTATTTTGCGTGTCATAAGGAGGCACTTCCCTGCTGCGGCCGTGGACCCAGTTGTCAGCCTCTCCACGTACAGTCGACGTCCGATGGAAGCCGTTCCTTGACCACGTTCACCACGCCGCGCCGAGAGCACCAGGATGGTGGACGACGACGAGGCCTAGGAAGGGAACGACATGGAGGCAGGGAAGACTTGGCAGTTGTTTGCCACGCTGAGGGGAGTACGACTATACGAGGGTTTACTGGTTCGTCTGCCCTCGCCGGAGAATAACAGCAGGTGTGGGTGAGTAGAGGGATGGCTAGGCCAGCGATGGGAGTACGGTGGGGCGGTGAGGCCCGCCTGCAAAGACAACCGGCCGCGGGGAGGAGGGAGCAGGCAGTCCCGCCGGCGCTTGTTTGAGCGGCTGGAGCAGGAAGAGCAGAGATTGAGAAGCACGACGGCCGTTGGATGGACATCGTACGGTCACTGGAGCTAGAATCGTTCATATTGACTAAGTTGACAAAGCCCTCTATCCCCATCAACTTAGTAGGCCCACAAGTCAGCCTCCCACCATGGTGGGTCCCCGCTAGCAGGGGGAGTATTCATTTTTCTGTGCGTAATAAGGAGGCACTTCCGGTGGGTCCGAGCTGACAGCGGGGGGGGGGGGGGACGTTTTTTTCGCGAAATACGGTGGTCCGTCCGGTGGGTCCCAGCAGTCAGGGGCAAACGTTTTTTTCACGAAAAACGGTGGCCCGTCTGGTCGGTCACAGCAGTCAGGGGGGAAACGTTTTTTTCGCGAAATACCGGTGGCCCGTCCGGTGGGTCCTTGCTGTCAGGTGGAGGAATAATTATTTTGCGCGTAATAAGGAGGCACTTCCTTGCGGCTGCCGTGGACCCAACTGTCAGCCTCTCCATGTACAGTACTCTTCTGATGGAAGTTGTGTTGGAAATATGCCCTAGAGGCAATAATAAATTAGTTATTATTATTATATTTCCTTGTTCATGATAATCGTTTATTATCCATGCTATAATTGTATTGATAGGAAACTCAGATACATGTGTGGATACATAGACAACACCATGTCCCAAGTAAGCCTCTAGTTGACTAGGTCGTTGATCAATAGATGGTTACGGTTTCCTGACCATGGACATTGGATGTCGTTGATAACGGGATCACATCATTAGGAAAATGATGTGATGGACAAGAACCAATCCTAATCCTAGCACAAAGATCGTGTAGTTCGTATGCTAAAGCTTTTCTAATGTCAAGTATCATTTCCTTAGACCATGAGATTGTGCAACTCCCGGATACCGTTGGAATGCTTTGGGTGTACCAGACGTCACAACGTAACTGGGTGGCTATAAAAGGTGCTCTACGGGTATCTCCGAAAGTGTCTGTTGGGTTGGCACGAATCGAGACTGGGATTTGTCACTCCGTGTGATGGAGAGGTATCTGTGGGCCCACTCAGTAGGACATCATCATAATGTGCACAATGTGACCAAGGGATTGATCACGGGATGATGTGTTACGGAATGAGTAAAGAGACTTGCCGGTAACGAGATTGAACAAGGTATCGGGAATACCGACGATCGAATCTCGGGCAAGTACTATACCGGTAGACAAAGGGAATTGCATACGGGATTGCTTGAATCCTTGACATCGTGGTTCATCCGATGAGATCATCGTGGAACATGTGGGAGCCAACATGGGTATCCAGATCCCGCTGTTGCTTATTGACCGGAGAACGTCTCGGTCATGTCTGCATGGTTCCCGAACCCGTAGGGTCTACACATAAGGTTCGGTGGCGCTAGAGTTGTTATGGGAAATAGTATGTGGTTACCAAAGGTTGTTCGAGTCCCGGATGAGATCCCGGACATGACGAGGAGCTCGGAATGGTCCGGAGGTGAAGATCGGTATATTGGACGAAGGGTATTGGAGTCCGGAATTTTTCCGGGTACCGGTGATGACCAGCGTGTCCGAAAGGGGTTTGGAGGCCCCTGGCAGCTTTGGGGGCCTTATCGGCCAAGGGGAGAGGGCACATCAGCCCACTAAGGGGCTGAGCGCCCCTCCCACCCCATCTCACGTAACCTAGAGAGGTGGGGGCGCCACCCCTAGGGCAGCCACCCCTCCCGGCTTGGGGGCAAGTTTCCTAGGGGGTGGGGGCACCAAAACCCATCTAGGGTTTCCCCTATGGCCGCCGCCCCTCCCCAAGGGAACCCTAGGGCGCCGACCCCTCCTCCCTTCCCCCTATATATAGTGAGGGAGAGAGAGGGCAGCCGCACCATTCCCCTGGCGCATCCCTCTCCCTCCTCCAACACCTCCTCCTCCTCCGTAGTGCTTGGCAAAGCCCTGCCGGAGAACCACGAGCTCCATCACCACCATGCCGTCGTGCTGTCGGAGTTCTCCCTCAACTTATCCTCTCCCCTTGCTAGATCAAGAAGGAGGAGACGTCCCCGGGATGTACGTGTGTTGAACGCGGAGGCACCGTTGTTCGGTGCTTAGATCGGAATCAACCGCGATCTGAATCGCTGCGAGTACGACTCCTTCGTCCGCGTTCTTGTAACGCTTATGCTTAGCGAACTTCAAGGGTATGAAGATGCTCATCCACTCCCTCTCTTGTTGCTAGAATCTCCATAGATTGATCTTGGTGATGCGTAGAAAATTTTGAATTTCTGCTACGTTCCCCAACAGTGGCATCATGAGCTAGGTCTATGCGTAGTTTCTATGCATGAGTAGAACACAAGTTGTTGCGGGCGTTGATTTTGTTCAATATGCTTACCGTTACTAGTCCAATCTTGTTTCAACGGTATTGTGGGATGAAGCGGCCCGGACCGACCTTACACGTACACTTACGTGAGAGATGTGTTCCATCGGTGACATGCACTTGTTGCATAAGGTGGCTAGCGGGTGCCGCCTCCCACTTTAGTCGGATCGGATTCGATGAAAAGGGTCCTTATGAAGGGTAAATAGCAATTGACATATCACGTTGTGGTTTTGCATAGGTAAGAAAGCGTTCTTGCTAGAAACCCATAGCAGCCACGTAAAACATGCAAACAACAATTAGAGGACGTCTAACTTGTTTTTGCAGGGTATGCTATGTGATGTGATATGGCCAAAAGAATGTGATGAATGATATGTGATGTATGAGATTGATCATGTTCTTGTAATAGGAATCACGACTTGTGTCGGTGTACTAGAGTAGGGGTACCCTAGTATCCCGTACTCGTGCACGGACAGTTGCAGCACCCCGCGGCAAGGTTTGCCTCGTCACCGCCAATCTCCTCCGTGGCTCCATTGGAGCCATTCAAGAACAAAGTATTAGATTGAGAAGACAAGGTCCCGACAAGAGGAGCTTGTCGGGAAGGCCACTCCCGGCACGCAGAAGACAAGGCCCCGGCAAGAGGAGCTTGCCGGGAAGGCTCGGAGCGTGACAAGTCCCCGAGCGCGACAAGGATTCGGCCGCGGCATGCAACTTCTCTCCGTCTCCGGTCCAGCTCACCCAGCGACGTGTCGCCATGGGACCGTTCCATGGGCGCGTGTCGAGCGGTTGTGTAGCCAGCGGAGAGCAGCGATAAGCGGCACTGACAGGCTCGCCATCGTGGCAAGCGGAGGCGCACCTGACGGTCTCTGTTACACTATTTGGGCGACAACGACGGGCATTTATTGCTTTTGTCCCTTGCCGTCAGAGTTAGGTATTTTGCACTGTACACTATTCAAGTGGGTGTACCAACTCCTGTTTTTACATTTGTACCCCCGCCTATGTTGCCACCTGTCGGAGACCCCTTGAGCATATAAAAGGAGGCCCGAGTGCAACGTAGAAGGGGTTCGGTTCGCGTCTTTCGCAAGGTTCGGTTCATTCGACTGGCCATAGACTAGATACACTCACGCTAGGTTTTGTAGCCCGCATTGCTCCCTAGCAAGAACACAATAGATCAAATAAGCAGCAGTAGGAGTTTTATCTCTCCGGAGAGCTCCGAAGCTGGGTAAACCGCTCGTGTGTATCGCCTCGATCCGCTCTTCATGCGACCTCCGCCCCCCTCCGAACCACAAAGGGGCCTGCTCCGCCGGCCCCATAGGTGTCCGTGGGTACGATCAGCCTCCCCGACATCTCTGGCGCGCCAGGTAGGGGGCGTCGAGGCCGTGTGAATCCGATCCGACGTTCACGCGAGCAGCGTCATCAACATCTTCCTCAACATGCCGCCGAAGAAGAAGGCTTCGGCGGCAGCAGAGCCGTCCGCGTCGTACCCACCCTCACCGCAGCAAACGGGTGGTGGTGCGAACGCTGGCGGAGGAACGGGCGCCGACGAAGGTGCTCGCGACGCGTTGCCAAGTCCAAGGACAAGGCACCCACGGACCTCGGCGTCACGCGCATCCCCGCGCCCATCTCGGGGAGAGCGGGACCAACAACGTCATGGCGTTCACAACGCCATACGTTCGCTGGATCGAGACCCTCAAGACCAGCATGCGGCGCCAACATGCGGCACTAGTGAGATCTGATGCGCCCGGACGGGCGCTGCTCCTTCTAACGTAGTTAGAAGTCCGAGCGCGTCCGCTCCTCGCACCGTTCTCCAATGCCGCCCACTACTCCGGCGAAGCTCTGGCGAGAGCTCAGCTGCTCCTCGACTACCCTCCAACGGCCGACAAGGTCGACGAGTGGAGGGCCACTATCCAGAGCCTCATCGGCTTTGCCAACGGCGACGCTCTGCGGCAACCAACGCCATCGTTGTCGCGACAAGATGACAAGGCACGAGCCGGTGGCGACGAGACTGTCGGAGGTGCAACCACCGTGCACTCTCCGCCAAGAAGGCCAAGATCGCGACCCAACGGATCCACCTCGACAGCGACTCCACTACATCGTCGGATCCGCGAGCTCGCCGCGATCAGCGCCAAGTTCTTCATGAGCGACAACAAGAGGACGCTCGAACTCGCATCGAGCGCCGAAGAGAAGCGCGACGTCAGTCCGACAAGCACGCTGGGCCTTCTGCTGACATGCGCGCGCCGGAGGGCAGGCGACTGCCGTCTGGCGGTAGGTTGCCCTGCGTTCACTCGTGAGCTGCGGCAAGTCCGATGCCCAGCCGGAAAAACTTCAAGCGGGCGTGCGGAGAAGTATGATGGCGGGGCACTTCGTCCGGAGTTCCTCAGCATCTACACCATCGAGGTGCAGGCTGCGGGGGGACGGGACGACAAGATCCTCACCAACTACTTCCCGCTCGTGCTCAAGCTGACTCAACCAACCGTAACACCATCAACAGGGCTGAATAAGAAGAGGTAGTTGGCCTCTGGTGACTATTTTCCGACAGAGCTTCCCGAAGCCGTCGTTGCAAAGGTCCCCAAGATCAACACCAACAGTCTTTGAGGCGATGCGCTCCAACAGACCCGTGGTTTGTTTCGTTGAAGCAGAGCGTTCCCGACAAGTCTTGCTCCGGCAAGCTTGTCGGGAGCATCAAGCTCCGGCAGGCCACAGTCCTCGCCGTGGAAGCCGATGTTCCCGCAGCGGCAGATGTGCCTTTAGTCCTTGTTGTCGAGCCACAAGCTCCAAAGCATGGGCGCAGCAGATTGTCCATTTCCTTCAGACAGAGAACTTCCGAAGAGCAGGAAGAAGCGGAAAGAGTAGCCCGGCGATCAAGTATGTACCAGTTTGTCGACAGCATCTTGCATGTAAGAAGACTCAACGGTGTGAAATTGAAGTGTATTCCCAGGGAAGATGGACGGAAGCTGTTGGCAGAGATACATGGAGGCATATGTGGTCACCACATTGGCGCAACAGCACTTGCCGGCAAGGCTTTCCGGCAAGGTTTCTTCTGGCCGACAGCCCTCCAGGATGCAACTGCACAAGTAACCAAGTGTGAAGCGTGCCACTTCCATTCCAAACAGATACACCAGCCAGCTCAAGCTCTCCAGACGATCCCTTTATCCTGGCCATTTTGATGCAGGGGCTCGACATCCTCGGCCCCTTCCCGAAGCCGTCGGGGCTTTGAGTACTTGTACGTCGCCATCGACAAGTTCACAAAGTGGCGGAAGTGGAAGCAGTGAGGAAGGTGACAACACACGGTCGTGATCAAGTTCTTCAGTCGATTGTTTGCCGCTTTGAATCCCTAACAGATCATCACCGACAACGACACGCAATTTACTGAGTCGCACCTTCATGCAAGACGTCCAAGACCTTGGCGCCAAGGTCTGCTTTGCTTCATTGCTCACCCGAGAAGCAACGGTCAAGCGAAGAGGGCAACGCTGAAGTGCTGCGCGGACTCAAGACCAGAACTTTCGGCAGCTGCACAAGTGCGGAAGAAACTGGATCGAGGAGCTGCCGGTGGTTCTTTGGTCGATCAGACGACGCCAAATCGAGCCACATCGCCGTGCACCCTTTGCTCTAGTCTATGGAGCAGAGGCAGTTCTCCCCACGGAACTTCAGATACGGGTCGCCTCGAGTACTCGCTTATGATGAGTTTGAGCAAGAGCAGCTGCGACAAGATGACGCTACCGTCCTTGAGGAGGATCGTCTTGAGTCTTTGTCAGGCGAGCCGCCGCTACCAACAAGCTCTGCGTCGCTACCATGGCCGCAGGGTTATTGCCGAAGTCTCGAGGAAGGCGACCTTGTTCTTGGCTGCGTTCAGTCCGCCAAGAATTCAAACAAGTTGACGCTGAAGTGGGAAGGCCCTTATCGGGTGAAACGAGTCACTAGGCTCAAGGCTGTCCGCCTTGAGACCGAAGATGGCATTCCGGTGAGCAACTCCTGGAACATTGAGCATCTTCGTAAGTTTTACCCATAAGGCGCGGTTGTTGGGACCCGTCCCGGCAACCACCTTTTGTACAAGTCTTGCCGCTGTTGCATGTGATCCTTTGTACAAAGCCGGGCGCAGACCCCGTGCATCAGTAAAGCCCATGTGTTGTGCACAACCCGTCAAGTTCATGCTTTCATCAATTTATTGCATGTTTTGGCTAACACTTTGTGCAGCAACCACACCCGGTAAGCAGAATCGAGCCACTGGGCTCCATTACGTTATTTCCTCTTCTTTCTCTTATCGCAAAGAAAGGGAGGCTCCCTCGCGCACAAGTTAACCAGGGGGGAAGGAGGAGATAATATTGTGGACTGTGCACCGCTCGAGGAAGTTTCACCTCATCGGGAAGCAAGAAATAGAAAAGCTAAGTTGCCAAAGTTTGAGCAATCAATTTTTAAATTTTCGTTATCTTCCTCGAACGATAGTACTTTGTATGGAAAACCTGTGCGCAGAGGAACCAAATCGTGACTGGTCGCGCCCTTACTTTGTTTCGAGTCCGCTCAACAACTTAAGTGAGCTGCAACTAGTCCGCGACAAGGTTGCTTGTCGGTAGCGACCCGCCAAAGAAGCTGCTGAAGTTCCGCACTCAAGCGCCATGACAAGGGTGCCTGCACCGGCAAGTTTCCCTGAAAAGCGCAGGGTGATAACGTACAAAGGAAGAAATCAAGTAGAGGAAATAACGTTGCATTGATCGATTCACCTAAGATAGAGTATACTACAGAGTAACTTGTCGCTGATCTAACAAAGTTTTCTAAACATGATCAGCAGCGACAAGGGAAAGATAAGGTTGGCAGCCTAGTCCACGCGGTCGCCCTCAATCCTCTTGATCTTGTTCACCTTGTCCACAATGGGTGCAACAAGGGCCTTGAGCTCCTCCACGTTGGCTTCGGCCGGCAAGGATCTGAGGACGCCGTTGAGGTTGAGGCACGGGTTGCGGAAGGCCACCTTCATCAACACCTTCTCGAGGGCCCCTGCACAGACCTAGCGTGATTCCTCGGCCAGCTGCTTTGGGACCTCCTCTCGGAGTCGCCGGAGGCCCGTCACCACGCCTTTGAAGAATAGGCTAAGCTTGACGCTGGGTTGGAGATGCTCGTCGGAGGAGTACGCGAGGTCCGCCATCCCCAGCTCCATCAGCTCGTTGTGGATGTCGGCAGCAGTGTCCACAAGACCCTCAGTCCAGTGCTCCACGCTCTCCCTCAAGGTGTTCTGGACGGAGGCAGCATTCGCCAGCAGCTTCTCCTTGTCCTTGATCGCCTCCAACAAGCCCGTCTCCCGCTCTCTGGCACCATCCAACGTCTGCGTCAGAGTGGTCAGTTTCAGCTCCAGATCTGCCTTGGAGTCCTTGGCAGCGTCGAGCTCCTTGGCCCTGTCAGCAAGACGGACATGCAGCTCGCCCAGCGTGTGGGCGTCCTTCTCGCGCTCACGCTTGAGCACGGCAAGCTCTTCGCCGCTCTTCTTGAGGGTGGCCTCCAGCTGTGCCACCTTCGCCTTCAGCTCTTCCTTGGCGGCCTCGGGCGGCTGCGGCAGCGTCGCCGCTTCTGGGCGCCCGCCAAGCGACTCCTCACGCAGCTGCAAGGTCTTCCTCGTGGCTGTCCAGGTTGACCTTCCGCTGCGCCAACTTCGCTTTCTGCTGGCGAAGCTTCTCGGCAACCAGCCGCTGCTCCTCATCACCGCGGCCTTCTCAAGGATGAAGGCCGTGCGCTCTTCTGCGAAGTTGCCCCAGCGCTCCCGCCACATCGCGGAGGGCTTCTTTGTTGGCTCCGGAGCTCCTCGGCGCTTCTACATATCCGCCTGGCCCTCGCGACAAGGGCTTCCGGGTCTCTAACTTGGCACAGAGTGCGGTAGACAAAGGCGGCTTCTTGACCGCTCCTCCTCGGACTTCGCGCTGCTGCTGATTGGCGCATCCACCGATGTCAGCCAAGCGGGCCTTGAGTAGCTTCGCCGTCGAAGGTCTCGCCCTCGACCGGCGCCACGAACTCGGTTCCCAGGGAGCTTGATGAAGACGCCTTCGCGGCCTTCGTAGGCGCCCGGCTGGGGCTCCTCGAACTGGCCTTGTAGCGAGGGAATCGGCTGTCGGTGTAGCGCTTGCCGCTCCTGCGGCCTCAGGGCCGTCAGTACGACCGCCCGACCCCTCGCCGGCCTCTGCGTCGGCGGCCTCGGTGGCCTCCTCGCCAACAGGCTCGTCGGCGACAGCCTCTTCCTCCACGACGATGACCTCTTCTTCCTCGACGGCGGCCCCGTCGGTGTTGCCGCGTTTCCTACTCGTCGGCCTCGACCTCCATCGGGTCTGCGTCGAGACGAAGAAGGGCGATCAGCAGATATCCAAAAAAGAGAAACAAAAGAAAGCAAGCCCAAGGGAGATTTTCGTGTAAGGGAGTTACACTGCAACGGGATCCGCAGCCATGGCCTCGACCACTGGAGGGTCGCCGGGCGCCGCCCCTTGCCGGGTAGCCTCCCTTGCGGAGTGGCCTCCCTTGCTGGGGTGGCCTCCCTTGTCGGAGGGAGCTCCTTGCCGGGAGTCCTCCCTTGGCGGCGTAGTGGCAGCGGCAGGATCTCGGAGGCGGCTTCCGAGCCCCTCGATGAGACTGCCTCGCTTCCTGCACAAGCACACAACAAATATCAACAAAGAAGGGGCACCCCCGCACGCCTAATAGCAAGAAGAAAACTGCACACTTACTCTGGGGGCTGTGCTGGGGGCTGCTCTAGGGAAGGGTTGCCGGGTCCGGCAAGGCGGTTTTGGACGCGTCCCCCGTCGCCACGGGAGAATCGTCCTCAACGACGACCGTCGGGATCTTGGCCCTCTTCGCGCTCTACGGGCCAACGTCACGAAAAGGAAAGAGTCCAGAACGAAGCAAATCAGATTCAAGATGAAGCAATAAAAATTGAAGACATACAAGCACAATCTCGAGAAGCTTACTCTTCGCCTTCCTCCTCGGAGCTGAGCGCGGAGAAGTCAAACTCCGGCCCGCCTCCGGTGCGATGAGGCGGAGTGGGCTCTCTTGGCCGCTTAAGCGGGCGTCGTCGGCGGCTCGAGAAGATTCCGCCCAGTTTTCGCTGCAGTTGAGGCACTCCGTGGCAACCTCGCTTGCCGCGGTGGAAGCGCGTCGGCCGGCGTTACTGTAATGGGCCGACCTGTCGCCCCGGTTCGTCTCCAGCCCTGCGGAGACGCCTCCTCGGCGGAGCCGGGGGCTCCGCTGGTGGCAAGTCGCTTGGCGGCGGGGAAGAAGCGCCCTCGGCGGGTCCACTCGTCCCGGCCTCGAGCTCGAAAAGCTCGTCCTCGCCGGCGACCTCCCCTCGCTCAGCAGAGCTGGCCGCCTTCGCCGCGTCTGCCTCCTCCATGGTGAACCCGAAGGCTCCAGCGGCAGCGGCTGCTACCGCCTCCTCCGCTCTGGTGGCGATCCACGCCATCTCCTGCTCGGTGGTGTCTCGGGTGAGCCTCTTCTGCTCGTCGGAGCGGATCGGCACCTCTTGCAAGTTGTCGAAGAATTGCTGCACGACCTCGTCGGGGGGCTCCTGCCAGGTCGGGACGATCCCGTGGGAGTCGCACAGTGGCATCATGGCGCGGATGCGGTCGAGCGCCGAGTTGTTGCACAGTGGGACGACCCCTCGCGGCAACCTGAACCACTCTGGATGTTCGGGGTCGTTCTTGAACAGCTCGAGCAGCACTGAGTCCAGCTCCATGACGGTGAAGTTCCAATTCAGGCCCGGGCGCAGCCTCATGATGTCCGCCGCGTTACGGAACTCCCAAGCAGGCCTCCTCCTTTCTGCAAGGGAGCAATGCGGCGGCGAATGAAGTCTCGCGCCAACTGCGCTAACAGTTAACCCGGCAAGCCCGAGGCGCAGAATTCGGGTCACTATCTTCAGCCTCGCATCCTCCGGCGCCAAGTTACTCCAATCCTTGCCGCGCAATTGGGGTTTGGCGACGCGGTGAAGGGCTGTGGGTCCTCCTCACGACCCAGCACCAGTTGGCTCTCCACTCCTCCCACTTGTTCCGAACTCCCCCTCTAGGTAGGCCTCTTTCTTGCCGATCCTAGAGACCCGTGCTATCCCTCCCAAAGGGGCTCTCCTCTCTCGATGCGGGGAACAAAGAAATGGCGGAAGAGTGCCACGTTCGGGTGGACTCCGACAAAGTTTTCGCACAAATGCGCGAAAACTGCCTGGTCAAGATGGCGTTGGGGGTGAAATCAAGGAGGCGGAGGCCAAAGGTGTTCATTATGTCGCAAAAGAACTCGGAATACGGCGGGCAAAGACCGCAATAGAAGAAAAGGGCGAAGAAAGGGTACCCTGTTGGGGCCAGATCAGCGGCGGAGGCGGGGAGCACCCTCCCGTCGACCAGAAAAGATAGTAGATGTCCCGCTGCTCCCGTGCGCCGAGCTGCGGGGGGAAGACGGCTCACTCCTTGCGCAGCGCCGCGAGCCGCTGCGCCTCGGCCGACTTGACGCCCTTCTCCTTATCGGCCTTCGGGGCCATGGCGAGTGGGGCGGAGGAGGTCGACGGCGGTGAGTGTGCTTGTGGCGAAAGGGGGCGGGGCGCTGCTCTCTTCGCACCGGAGAAGACGAGGGGAGCGGCGGTGGTTTCTTGACAAGACGGCAATGGCAGGAGTGGTCGGCCTGCCTCTGTTCCCTCCGCTTATAAAGGGGAGGGGCGGACGCCCGCTTATATTAATAAAGAACTCCCCACGACCGCGCCCACGATCTTCGCGCACGACGCCACGTCCGGTGCGTGCCGTTAGTGGGGATCGTGGTGGGTCCGGGCGGGTTGCGGCGTGGTCGAGGCCGCTGCGTGTCGTCTGCACGATTCTGGGCCTGGCCCGACAAGCGCTTCGGCACCGTGTACGACCCAGCCCGGGGCTCTGTCGGTGTACTAGAGTAGGGGTACCCTAGTATCCCGTACTGCAGCACGGGACAGTTGCAGCACCTCGCTGCAAGGTTTGCCTCGCCACCGCCAATCTTCCTCCGTGGCTCCCTTGGAGCCATTCAAGAACAAAGTATTAGATTGAGAAGACAAGGTCCCGACAAGAGGAGCTTGTCGGGAAGGCCACTCCAGGCACGCAGAAGTCAAGGCCCCGGCAAGAGGAGCTTGCCGGGAAGGTTCGGAGCGTGACAAGTCCCCAAGCGCGACAAGGATTCGGCCACGGCAAGGCGCTTGCCGCGGCATGCAACTTCTCTCCGTCTCCGCACCAGCTCACCCAGTGACGTGTCGCCATGGGACCGTTCCATGGGCGCGTGTCGAGCGGTCATGCAGCCAGCGGAGAGCAGCGATAAGTGGCAGACCGACAGGCTCGCCATCGTGGCGGCAGAGGCGCACTGACGGTCTCTCATTAATCGCTTTGGGCGACAACGACGGGCATTTATTGCTTTTGTCCCTTGCCGTCAGAGTTAGGTATTTTGCACTGCATAATCGCTCAAGTAGGTGTACCAACTCCTGTTTTTACATTTGTACCCCCGCCTATGTTGCCACCTGTCGGAGACCCCTTGAGCATATAAAAGGAGGCCCGAGTGCAATGTAGAAGGGGTTCGGGTTCGCGTCTTTCGCAAGGTTCGGTTCATTCGACTGGCCATAGAGTAGATACACTCACGCTAGGTTTTGTAGCCCGCATTGCTCCCTAGCAAGAACACAATAGATCAAATAAGCAGCAGTAGGAGTTTTATCTCTTCGGAGAGCTCCGAAGCTGGGTAAACCGCTCGTGTGCATCGCCTCGATCCGCTCTTCGTGCGACCTCCGCCCCCCTCCGAACCACAAAGGGGCCTGCTCCGCCGGCCCCATAGGTGTCCGTGGGTACGATCAGCCTCCCCGACAACTTGCAGGTTGATGAGTATGACAACCGGAAGGAGCCATAGGAGTTGTCTTAATTTATTATATGACCTGCGTGTCATTGAACAACGCCATGTAATTACTTTACTTTATTGCTAATCCGTTAGCCATAGTAGTAGAAGTAATAGTTGGCGAGACAACTTCATGGAGACACGATGATGGAGATCATGGTGTCATGCCGGTGACGATGATGATCATGGAGCCTCGAAGATGGAGATCAAAAGGAGCAAAATGATATTGGCCATATCATGTCACTTTTTGATTGCTTGTGATGTTTATCATGTTTATGCATCTTATTTGCTTAGAACGACGGTAGCTTAAGTAAGATGATCCCTCGCAATAATTTCAAGAAAAGTGTTCCCCTAATCGTGCACCGCTATGAAGGTTCGTTGTTTCAAAGCACCACGTGATGATCGGGTCTGATAGATTCTAACGTTCGAATACAACGGGTGTAAGACAGATTTACACACGCAATACACTTAGGTTGACTTGACGAGCCTAGCATGTACAGACATGGCCTCGGAACACGGAAGACCGAAAGGTCGAGCATGTGTCGTATAGAAGATATGATCAACATGAAGATGTTCACCGACGTTGACTAGTCCGTCTCACGTGATGATCGGACACGACCTAGTTGACTCGGATCATGTAATCACTTAGATGACTAGAGGGATGTCTATCTGAGTGGGAGTTCATAAGATGAACTTAATTATCCTGAACATAGTCAAAAGATCTTCGCAAATTATGTCATAAGCTCGCGCTTTAGTTCTATTGTTTAGATATGTTCCTAGAGAAAAATTCAGTTGAAAGTTGATAGTAGCAATTATGTGGACTAGGTCCGTAAACTGAGGATTGTCCTCGTTGCTTCGTAGAAGGCTTATGTCCTTAATGCACCGCTCAGTGTGCTGAACCTCGAACGTCGTCTGTGGGTGTTGCGAACATCTAACATACACGTTTTGATAACTACGTGATAGTTCAGTTAAACGATTAGAGTTGAGGCACCAAAGACGATTTCGAAATGTCGCGGAACATATGAGATGTTTCGAGGGCTGAAATTGGGATTTCAGGCTCGTGCCCACGCCAAAAGGTATAAGACCTCCGACGAGTTTCTTAGCCTACAAACTAAGGGAGAAAAGCTCAATCGTTGAGCTTGTGCTCAGATTGTCTGAGTACCACAATCACTTTAATCGAGTGGGAGTTAATCTTCCAGATGAGATAGTGATGTTTTTCCAAAGTCATTGCCACCAAGCTGCTAGAGCTTCGTGATGAACTATAACATATCAGGGATAGATATGATGATCCTTGAAATATTCGCGATGTTTGACACCGCAAAAGTACAAATCAAGAAGGAGCATCAATTGTTGATGGTTGGTGAAACCACTAGTTTCAAAAAGGGCAAGGGCAAGAAGGGATACTTTATGAAACAGCAAATCAGCTGCTGCTCTAGTGGAGAAACCCGAGGTTGAACCCAAACCCGAGACTAAGTGCTTCTGTAATGAGAGGAACAGACACTAAAGCAGAACCACCCTAGATACTTGGTGGATAAGAAGGCAGGCAAGGTCGACGGAAGTATATTGGATATACATTATGTTAATGTGTACTTTACTAGTACTCCTAGTAGCACCGGGTATTAGATACCGGTTAGGTTGCTAAGTGTTAGTAACTGGAAATAAAAGCTACGGAATAAACGGAGACTAGCTAAAGGTGAGCTGACGATATGTGTTGGAAGTGTTTCCAAGGTTGATATGATCAAGCATCGCACGCTCCCTCTACCTTCGAGATTGGTGTTGAACCTAAATAATTGTTATTTGGTGTTTGCGTTGAGCATAGACATGATTGGATTATGTCTATCACAATACTGATTATTCATTTAAGGAGAATAATGGTTACTCTGTTTATTTGAATAATACCTTCAATGGTCTTGCACCTAAAATGAATGGTTTATTAAATTTCGATCGTAGTGATACACATGTTGATGCCAAAAGATATAAGATAGTAATGATAGTACCACCTATTTGTGGCACTGCCATGTAAGTCATATTGGTATAAAACATATGAAGAAGCTCCATGTTGATGGATCTTTGGACTCACTCGTTTTTGAAAAGTTTGAGACATGCGAACCATGTCTATTGGTGTATATGCATGAAGAAACTCCATGTAGATGGACCGTTTGGACTCACTTGATTTTGAATCACTTGAGACATGCAAATCATACCATATGGGCAAGATGACTGAAAGCCTCATTTTCAGTGAAATGGAACAAGAAAGCAACTTGTTGGAAGTAATACATTTTGATGTGTGCAGTCCAATGAGTGCTGAGGCACACAGTGGATATCGTTATGTTCTTACTTCACAGATGATTTGAGTAGATACTGAGTATATTTACTTGATGAAACACAAGTCTGAATTATTGAATGGTTCAAGTAATTTCAGAGTGAAGTTGAAGATCTTCGTGACAAGAGGATAAAATGTCTATGATATGATCACAGAGATGAATATCTGAGTTACAAGTTTTGGCACACAATTAAGACATTGTGGAAATTGTTTCACAATTAATACCGCCTGGAACACCATAGTGTGATGGTGTGTCCGAACATCATAGTTGCACCCTATTGGATATGGTGCGTACCGTTTCACAATTAATACCGCCTGGAACACCATAGTGTGATGATGTCTCTTATCGAATTACCACTATCGTTCATGGGTTAGGCATTAGAGACAACCGCACTCACTTTAATAGGGCACCACGTAATTCCGTTGAGACGACACCGTTTGAACTATGGTTTGGAGAAACCTAAGTTGTCATTTCTTAAAAGTTTGGGGCTGCGACGCTTATGTGAAAAAGTTTCAGGTTGATAAGCTCGAACGCAAAGCGGATAAAGTGTATCTTCATAGGACACCCAAAACAGTTGGGTATACCTCCTAATTCAGATCCGAAAGCAATAGGGATTGTTTCTTGAATCGGGTCCTTTCTCGAGGAAAATTTTGTCTCGGAAAGTTGAGTGGGAGGATGGTGGAGACTTGATGAGGTTATTGAACCGTCACTTCAACTAGTGTGTAGCAGGGCATAGGAAGTTGTTCCTGTGGTGCCTACACCAATTGAAGTAGAAGGTTATGATAGTGATCATGAAGTTTCAGATCAAGTCACTACCGTACCTCGTAGGGTGACAAGGATGCGTACTACTCCAGAGTGGTACAGTAATCCTGTCTTGAAGGTCATGTTACTAGACAACAATGAACCTACGAGCTATGGAGAAGCGATGGTGTGCCCGGATTCCGACAAATGGCTCGAGGCCATAAAATCCGAGAGAGGACCGATGTATGAAAACAAAGTGTAGACTTTGGAAGAACTACATGATGGTCGTAAGGCTATTGGGTACAGATGGATTTGAAAAGGAAGACGGACAATGATGGTATGTATCACCATTAAGAAAGCTTGACTTGTCGTTAAGATGATTTCCGACAAGTTCAAGGAGTTGACTACGGTAAGGCTTTCTCATCCGTAGCGATGCTAAGAGTCTGTTGGAATTGGATTAGCAGTTACTGCATCATTTATGAAATCTTGCAGATAGGATGTCAAAAACCATTGTTTCCTCGACAATTTTCTTGAGGAAAGGTTGTATGTGATACAACCAGAAGGTTTTGCCAATCCTGAAAGACGCTAACAAGTATGCAAAGCTCCAGCAATCCTTCTAAGGACTGGAGTAAGCACCTCGGAGTTGGAATGTACGCTTTGATGAGATGATCAAAGATTTTGGGTTTATGCAAAGTTTATGAGAAACTTGTATTTCCAAAGAAGTGAGTGGGAGCACTATAGAATTTTTGATGAGTATATGTTGTTGACATATTGTTGATCAGAAATGATGTAGAATTTCTGGAAAGCATATAGGGTTATTTGAAAAGTGTTTTTAATAGAAAACCTGGATTAAGCTGCTTGAACATTGAGCATCAAGATCTATGAGGATAGATCAAAAACCGCTAAATGGTACTTTCAAATGAGCACATACCTTGACATGATCTTGAAGGTGTTCAAGATGGATCACCAAAGAAGGAGTTCTTACTGAGTTGTAAGGTATGAAGTTAAGAGTTAAAGCTCGACCACGGCGGAAGAAAGAGAAAGGACGAATGTCGTCCCTATGCCTTAGCCATAGGCTCTATACAGTATGCCATGCTTTGTACCGCACCTGATATGTGCCTTGCCACGTGTCTGGCAAGGGGGTACAAGAGTGATCCAGGAATGGATCATTGGACAGCGGTGAAAATTGTCCTTGGAGTTATAAGGACATATTTCTCGATTATGGAGGTGATAAAGAGTTCGGCGTAAAGGGTTACTTTGATGCAAGCTTTAACACCTATCCGAATGACTCTGAGTAGCAAGCACGATACGTATAGTGGAGCAACCATTCGTAATAGCTCCAAGTGGAGCGTGGAAGCAGCATTTACAATATGACCTAGAGATTTGCGAAGTACATACGGATCTGAATGCTGCAGACCCGTTGACTAAAACCTCTCTCATAAGCAAAACATGATCAAACCCCAGAACTCATTGAGTCTTAATCATATGATGATGTGAACTCATTGACATGGAAACTCATTGAGTCTTAATCATATGATGATGTGAACTCATTGATAAATGCAATGAAAACTCAGTTAATGCATAAAAATGTCCAAACGAATCCCGAAAAATCACAAAATTCACACAACACTCCTGTTGTTCTATGTTGACACGAGAAAAAATTTGAAAGCAATAAGAGGAAATGGATATCGTTTCGTCCCCAAAGGTGGGACGTTCCCTACCGAAAACCATCATGCTTGTTGTGAGAAGCTCTGGTTTGTGAGAAGCATACACCCAAACCTGCCCCAAATGGGACAAAAATTTTACCACGGCATGTTGATGCCGCTCCATGATAGCATGCCAAGTTTCATGAATTTCAAACGAGTTTTGGATTTACTAGAATTTAAAAACCAGGCATCTCAATGTTTTGCCGGCAATCAACGGTGCGCTGGTGTTTGAAATTCATTCCAATTTGTTGCATGGGACCTAAGCATGCACCCAAGGACACATATTTGATTTTTCAACCAATTTATATGCACTAGAGCATGTGCATGTAGTTCAAAATTTTAATTGTGCACATAAATGCATTGAAAACGAAGTTAATGCATAAAAATGTCCAAACAAACACCGAAAAATCACAAAAATTCACACAACACTCCTATTGTTCTATGTTGACATAAAAAATATGAAAGCAATAAGAGGCAATGTATATCGTTTCGTACCCAAAGGTGGGACGTTCCCTACCGAAAACCATCATGCTTGTTGTGAGAACCTCTGATTTGTGAGAAGCATATACCCAGACCTGCCCTAAATGGGATCAAAAAATTCCCACGGCATGTTGATGCCGCTCCATGATAGCATGCCAAGTTTCATGAATTTCAGACGAGTTTTGGATTTCCTAGAATTTAAAAACCAGGCATCTCAATGTTTTGCCGACAATCAACGGCGCCCTGGAGTTTGAAATTCATTCCCATTTCTTACATGGGACCTAAGCATGCATCCAAGGACACATATTAGATTTTTCAAACAATTTATATGCACTGGAGCATGTGCATGTAGTTCAAATTTGAATTATGCAGATAAATGCATTGAAAACTCAATTAATGCATAAAAATGTCCAAATGAACCCCGAAAAATCACAAAAAATCACACAACACTCCAGTTATTCTATTTTGACACGAGAAAAAATTTGAAAGCAATAAGAGGCAATCGATATTGTTTCGCCCCTAGAGGTGGGATGTTCCCTATCGAAAACCATCATGCTTGCTGTGAGAAGCTTTGGTTTGTGAGAAGCATATCCCCAAACCTGCCCCAAATGAGACAAAAATTTTACCAAGACATGTTGATGCCGCTCCATGATAGCATGCCAAGTTTCAAGAATTTCAGACGAGTTTTGGATTTACTATAATTTAAAAACCCGGCATCTCAATGTTTTGCCGGCAATCAACGATGCACTGGTGTTTTAATGGGACCTAAGCATGCACCCAAGTACAAGATTTTAGTTTCAACCAATTTATATGCACTGGAGCATGTGCATGTAGTTCAAATTTGAATTATGCACATAAATGCATTGAAAACTCAATTAATGCATAAAAATGTCCAGACGAACCCCAAAAAATAACAAAAATTCACACAACACTCCTGTTGTACTATGTTGACACGAGAAAAAAAAATTGAAGCAATAAGAGGCAATGGATATCGTTTCATCCCCAAAGGTACCAAAAAACATCATGCTTGTTGTGAGAAGCTCCGATTTGTGAGAAGCATATACCCAAACCTGCCCCAAATGGGACAAAATTTTTACCACGGCATGTTGATGCCGCTCCATGATAGCATGCCAATTTTCATGAATTTGAGACGAGATTTGGATTTACTAGAATTTTAAAACCAGACATCTCAATGTTTTGCCGGCAATCAATGGTGACCTGGTGTTTGAAATTTATTCCCATTTCTTGCATGGGACCTAAGCATGCACCCAAGGACACATATTTGATTTTTCAACCAATTTATATGCACTGGAGCATGTGCATGTAGTTTAATTTTGAATTGTGCACCTGAAATGGCTAGAAAACCAATTTAATGTATAAAATGTTCAAACAAACCTTGAATAATTCCAATTCTTTTACGACACACATATAGTTGCATGTTCACTCCAGATAAAAGGTATAGGAATTGAAACACCATCCATTGCCGCTGTGACCCCATTATGTAATTCAAATCAATATGAAAAATCAAGTAGATCACACACAGTTTATTATCAGCAACCGTGTGAGATGCAGCACAAAATATCGTAGAGCACCGTCGGTGTATAGTACGCCTATGGCTTACGCGAGAAGGTGCGTCGGCTACAGTCCACAGCCGGCATCTCAAGCACACTAGCTCGCTCCCCAAATATCATTTCACTGTTCAATCGTCACTGGTGAAAGATGGGCACGTGGACCCACGTCGTGAGGGAAACTTCGGTGGCCCACTTCGGCGAGAGCGCGGCCGCAGCTGCCATGCGCGAGCTAACAAGGTGCATGAGCGTGGCCGTTGTTGCTTCTCGGGTGGCGGCAGCAACATCTGGCTCGTGGATAGCAGCTGGCAAGAGCGGCACAGCAGCTGCCCGTTCCGCAGCGGCGGCCTTAGCCGTAATGGAGGCGTCCCATGACCATGTCGAGGCCGCCCACGCCCAGCTCCTGGCAGTAACTGCACAAATCGAACGAAGCTTCTCCGACAATGGTTGGCAACCCACGGTCGACGAGCTGGCAATCGCCTAGAGCGTTCTGACAGCTATGTGTTCCTCCGCCGCATACATTGTGACGACGAAGCCCGTCCAAGCCCAGATAGCGTCCGCCCACGCCCAGCTCGTGGCGCCTTTTCCAAAGAGATGGCGGACGCGGATGGCGAGATGCTTCCCGAGTATGGTGCGATGGATCCCATGGAGCCCCTTCCCCAGGAGACCGTCGGGCGCGAGCTGGACATGGAGGCGGCGGCAGAGCTCGACGAGCACCAGCCGTAGTAGTACTCTTTGTTTTGTTTAATTAAGAGCGCTGGTCTTTAATTTGTTAGAGTAATGTTTAGGTTAGCTAGCTCTGTTTAATTTTTGAACTTGATCGATTAAGAAGTGTGGGTGTGCTATAGTCTCCTTTGTGTACTCAAACTATGCAATGACGCGGATGACCATTGTATCCATGCAAACTCGAACCAAAACTATTGACGTTCAAACTCATCACACACAGGTTAAGCTATCTGAATCATTTGTGATGTCCACATATCGTACACAGTTTTGAATAAGGGACCGTGTCTCATGACACTTTGTGCGCCAGTTTTTTGGCTGAAGCGATTCCAAATTTTCGACTTCCGATGAAATATCTACCTCCCCACCCCCTCCCCTTACCAAAAGCCACATTTTCCCCCTTTCCGCCTTCCTTTCCAAGTTGAAACCTTCACTCCTTTCTTGAAGCGCCGCCTCCTCTTAGGCGACTCTCCTTCACGCTGCTCAGCCTTGTCTATCCAGGCAGGTAATCCACACCCGACCCCTATCCTCCTCCTCCTTCCACATCCCATATGCCCCGACCGTCGATGCGAGCACGACACCTTCCACCTAAATCACCGACCCCTCCACCAAATAAGCGCCTACCTAAGCCATGGTGCATGAAGTATAGCCAGGATCTCAAGGAGCATTTGGCAGCGGAGAAGCAAATTGCGGCCGCACGCATGGATGAGGTCGCGATGGCTGCTATTCATGCCGACCCCCAGATCTTGGAGGAGCACCTTGCTGTTTGCTAGCTACGCCGGTTAAGCATGCTCGGTTTACCCATTGCGTGTGCTGCTCCTGCCTTTCCTTCACAAATTCTAGTGAATTTTGCTATCTAATTTTACCATGCAATCTGTTGCGCTATTTTATATGTTCTATACGTCATGCAGTGTGGTGCTCACTTATTAACTATCTTGTTAATTAGTTGTCATCTTCAGTTAACTATTTGGTTCAATTATGCAAATGTGATGTTCAATTCTTCAGGATGCAATTTTGTATTGTCATCCATGTGAGAAATAAATCAAATTTATCTTTACAAAATACATGAGAAACAAATACAATTGCTATATTTCCAAGTTGTCAAACATGCTTTGTTTGGTTATACATTATGCAATGTGGTGCTCAGTTAACGTTTCGTTCATTTGTGTTGTGGTGTTTAGTTAACTCTTTGGTTCAATTCTGCAATGCGATGTTCAATAGTTGTGGGTGCATTCTGTTATTGTATACCATGTGAGGAATAAATTGAATTTGGCTATAGTAAATACATGATAAACAAATACAATTGCTATAATTGGCTGTAGTTAACTATTTGGTTAACTGTCTGATCTTCTATTAGGAGTATGTTATATTGTGCAATGTGGTGCTCAGTTAATGTTTGGTTCATTTGTTGTGGTGTTTTATTAACTGGTTGGTTCAATTCTGTAATGCGATGTCCAAGTGTCGTGGGTAGAATTTTATATTGTTGTGCATGTGAGGAATAAATCAAATTTGACTGCACTTAATACATGAGAAACATATACAAGTACTATATTTCCTAGTTCTTAATCATGCTTGGTTTGGGTAAATGGGTTTTCCGTGTGGCTTGAATTAATCTGATTAATCTGCAGTGTGCTTATTTTTCATCAACATATTTTACTGATAGCATGCGAACCCTTACTTAACCTGATGACTAACTACCTTATATTTGTTGCAGGGAAACAATGGGAAGCACTGAGGTTTTACAATCGAGGTTAACACGTGCATGGTCCGTTATCTAATAGCACATTATTGTGCAATTGCAGGAACCATTATAATATTTTGGTTTTTAACAATTTGGTCTTGCACATGTAGGTCCTGCTGTTAGAGGTTTTGACCCACTGTTCGACCCTTTTTGCATATGGGGAAACGAGTTGTCCATGAATATCAATCAAATCAAGAAACTTGGAAAGATTGTTAGGATAAAGAAATTAGTGAAAAAAAACAACAAGATCTTTGTGTGCAAAATGAAGAAGACATCAGTTCAATAAAAGATGGTACTAACTATTATACCTTGCCTTTTTTTATTCCTTTGCGCCATTTCCAATATAGAGAAGATATTTATGCACATCCTTGTTTTCAGGCCATTCCAAAGTAGTTCACTGATGATTACCTCTCAAACCACCTCTATGGTCAGGAGGCGAGGAAGGTTTTCATACAACACCTACGTTAAATATTGAAGTGTTCCTGAAGAGGACGAAGGACGGACGGTCAATCATCCACAGGCATTGGCCTAAAGTTGCAAAGACCTTCAACATGAATAAAGGCTCAATATTCGCCTTCCGCTTCAGCAGTTTTCCAGATGAGATGCATCTGTCTATATACCGTCTATGATGCTAATTTCGAAAGGTTCTACATGTTGCATGTGGAACTTGCTGCCGGTGAAGTTGTGTAATGGGGTAGCTGAGTGCTGAAGCTATATCATGTTGTAGTCTGATGTATTTCAATTATGAAATTCTGCTTCCTTAATATGGAAATGAAATATATTGTGTGCTTAATATGAAATGTCAAATAGATTAATAAATGGATTATTAATAATCGGATAATGATCCTACTAATGGTGAATTAGCGTACTAATTGGGTTTTGCTATTGCAAACGGTTGTTGAAAAAATACCGTGGTTGATGACCTCAGGCAACGCACACAGTTTCTAGGAATAAACTGTGTTGGATCAATGAATAATCACACATGACTTTCTCTTGAAATCTGTTTGAGTTAGGCCACCTTGCGCAAACATTTAAACTGTGTGTGATGGACAACCTTTGCCACACAGTTTCTTCTACGGACCATGTGTAATACATTCAATAACGCAAATGATTTAACCGAAAAAATTGTGTGTGATGTACCTGTGAACGGAAACGTTTTCCTTGGAGCGACTGTGTGGGCTGTACATACGAATGGAAACGTTTAGCGGGGACTGACTGTGTGGGATGTACTTGCGACCAGAAATAATTTTGCCGTATAATTTTATATTTTTTGGCTCTATTGTACGTATTTCCGTATTTGAGTGCTCGCCGGTCGCACACGACCTCATTTTACCGAGCGTGTGTGCCAAGAGGGCATATCCCCAACGGTTTTTGGGTCGCGTGGGAAGAACCCCCCTATCGCCCACACTCGCTTGGCGATGGTTCCAAATGCCATTGCGGAAAAGGGTTTTGTTTAGGACCGACGCGTACCAGTGTTGATATGTGTTCGATATATTTGATAGTATGTATGTTGTGATTCCCTTAGTGGTGTCATGTGAACGTCGACTACATGACACTTCACCATATTTGGGCCTAAGAGAATGCATTGCGGAGTAGTTATTAGATGATGGGTTGCGAGAGTGACAGAAGCTTAAACCCTAGTTTATGCGCTATTCCGTAAGGGACGATTGGATCCAAAAGTTTATTTCTATGGCTAGAATTTATTCTTATTACTTTTCTCATAGTTGCGGATGCTTGCTAGGGGGTCAATCATAAGTAGGAGGTTTATTCAAGTAAGACCAGCACCTAAGCACCAGTCCACCCACATATCAAATTGTCAAAGTCGCAAACACGAATCGAATCAACATGATGAAAGTGACTAGATGAAATTCCCGTGTACCCCCAAGAACGCTTTGCTTATTATAAGAGACCGTTTGGGCTTGTCCTTTGCCTCAAAAGGATTGGGATACCTTGCTGCACTTTTTTTACCATTACCGTTACTTGCTCGTTACAAATTATCTTGCTATCAAACTACTCTGCTACTTACAATTTCAGTGCTTGCAGATATTAACTTGCTGAAAACCACTTGTCATTTCCTTCCGCTCCTTGTTGGGTTCGACACTCTTACTTATCAAAAAGGCTACAATTGATCCCATATACTTTTGGGTCATAAAGGCTATTTTCTGGCACCGTTGCCGGGGAGTGAAGCGCTTCTGGTAAGTGGAAATTAGAAAGGACAAATTATTACAACGTGCTGAAATTTATCGTCACTTGTTACTATGGAAAACAATCCTTTGAGGGGTTTTTTCGGGGTATCTTTACCTCGAACGGAACCACAATTAGTTACCCCTCAACCTACTGCATCTACTGAAAATATTGAATATGAAATTCCTTCCAGTATGATAGAACAACTGCTAGCTAATCCTTATACAAGAGATGGAACTGAACATCATGATATGCACTTAATATATGTGGAAGAAATTTGTAGATTAAGCTTGCAGGTTTACCCGGAGATGAAGTTAAGAAGAAGGTTTTCCCTTTATCTTTGAAGGGAAAAGAATTGGCATGGTATAGGCTATGCAATGATATTGGATCTTGGAATTTGAATCGATTGAAATTGGAGTTTCAACAAAAAAATTATCCTATGCATCTAGTTCATCGTGATCGGAATTATATATATAATTTTTGGCCTCGTGAAGGAGAAAGTACCACTCTAGCTTGTGGGAGGCTTAAGTCAATGTTATATTCATGCCCCAATCATGAGTTGTCCAGAGAAATTATTATCCAGAATTTTTATGCTCGGCTTTCTCATAATGATCGGTCCATGCTTGATACTTCTTATGCTGGTTCTTTTGGGAAGAAAACTATTGAATTCCGGTGGGATCTTTTGGAAAGAATTAAACACATATGAATATTGGGAACTCGACGAACGTAAAGAGTCAGGTATTAAGCTTAATTAGGATTGTGTTAAATCTTTTATGAATACCGATGCTTTTCAAAAGTTTAGGACTAAATATGGACTTGAATCTGAGATATTATCCTCCTTTTGTGAATACTTTGCTACTCATGTTGATCTCCCTAAAGATAAGTGGTTTAAGTATCACCCACCTATTAAAGAAGGAATTAAAGAACCAGTACCAGCTAAAGAGGAAACTATTGTTTATAATGTTGATCCGGTTGTTCCTACTGCCACTACTGGAATCAGGATGTTTGCTGTCAGCAACTAGGGGTCTAGAGGTCGAGGATCGAGGTGTCGAAGGGTCGAGGGGAAAAGCAGTCGAGGGTCTAGGGGTTGAGGATCAAGGTGTCAAGGGTCGTGGGGTCAAAGGGTCAAGGATCGAGGGGAAAATGAGTCGAGGATGTAGGGGTCGAGGATCAAGGTGTCGAGGGGTAGAGGGTCGAGGGGAAAAGGGGTCGAGGATCGAGGGGAAAAGGAGTCAAGGGTCTAGGGGTCGAGTATCGAGGTGTCGAGGGGTCAAGGGGAAAAGGGGAAAAGGGGTCGATGGGTCGAGGATCGAGGGGAAAAGGAGTCGAGGGTCTAGGGGTCGAGGATAAAGGTGTCGAGGGTCGAGGGGAAAAGGGGTCGAGGGTCGCCACCCCGACGCCCTGACCCCGACACCCCGACCCCGACACGACACCCCGACCCCGCACGATAGCCCGACACCGCGACCGCGACACAACACCCTGTCCCCGGTACGACACCCCTGACCCGGAAGCAGCACCCCGACACGACACCACCGACACCCCGACCCCCAACACGACACCCCGAGACCCCAACACGGCACCCCGAGACCCCTACACGACACCCCCAACACCCTGACCTCCGACACATCCCAAAAAAGGTGCATATATTTTTGAATTATGAGTTAGGTCATATATTCAATTATTATTATGTACATATATATATATATATATTATTAATTAGTTCATGTTATTAGGTATTCAATTTTTAATTATGTTCATGATGATGACACACACTTAAATATTTTATTATGTTTATGTTGTACTAATTTCGTTTACTCTTTGTCATTATAGGTGTTGACAGATGGTGGGCGGGGGTCGAGAGCGCTCCAAGCCTCCTTCCTCAGCGCGTGCTGGGAGGGGTGCTATCATTCCACCCGAGCACCTTAGAAGAGCACTAGTAGATAGCACGCAGACACCCACGGGCGCTTCTTCTTCGGCCGGGAGAGGTCGGGGTAGACGAAGAGGGCTCCTAGAGGTGGACGTGGCGGCGGGAGAGGTAGGAAGGTTGTTGTGCCTTCCTTGCCGCCACCCCCAGCTTATTCTCCGGACCACCGGAGTGCTCCGTCTCAGGTGGACCCATCTGACTTGGACCCATCTCGGACTCCGGTCCATGAGCCTCAGGCCGACGAGCCTCGGGTCGCCGAGCCTTCGTCCCACGAGACTCGGGCCCCAGAGTCTTCGTCCCACGAGACTCCGGTCCCAGAGTCTTTGTCCCACGTGACTCCGGAGACAAGTGGCCATGTTGGTGGCGAGGACACCTTTTCTGATGATAGCTATAGCGAGGGTGAGCTGGTTGAGGGGGGCAAGAAGGTCCACCAGTGTGGTTGTACGAAGCTCCCGCCCTTGCCGGCGACCTGCGATCATAGGTGGTTGATTGAGCCTAACAGGGAGAAGTAAGTGCATTTACTCTTTTTTATCCTTTGTCCTTCATGTTTCTTCAAATTAATATCTAATGTGTTGGCCTTGTCATGCTGCAGGGGTTGGAAATCGTACGGGTGTCCGCAGGCCCAACCAGGTGCTTGATGTGCTTTGCCAGCACCACTTCCCGGGGTGGGTCATGTTGCCCGATGAGGGTTAGGTTCCACAGCTAGCACTAAGCTGGGAGCTGTAGGTGGCTGCCTTGGCCCTGCCGGAGGAGAGGGTCGATGGTGTCTTGTGTGAGACGGTGGCCGACATTATGAGGCGGCGGTTCTGGGTAATTTCTCCTTTACAGAGTTAAAAATCAACAGTACCTAGTGATTGTACTAATCAGTGTTGTCTTGTTCGATTGCAGACCTTCTACAGGTGTCTTGAGGAACACGAGTCGGACGCCTATGGTTCTCGAAGCCGAGTGCAAGCGCCTACTTCTGAACTTACGGCACGAGGCTAGGGTGTAGGCTGTTCGAGACTACTACGCCTTGACTAACATTAAGAGGGCCAAGAAGAAGAGCCGAGCTAAGTATCTGAGTAATGAGAAGTACATGAAGGTAATTACCTATTCTTAAGGCCTTGTACTTATTTTCCTTGATTTGATTCGTAGGTGTAGCGCCGAAATTTCTCTTTGTCTAACTTAGGTACCCCCCAGATGGTGTATGGATAGGATGGACTGTTGGGAGGCGTTGGTGGATGAGTGGTGCTCTCCCCAATGGCTAGCCGTCCACAACAAGGCTAGGGATAAGTGTGCCCAAATGCAAGGTGTGCCACACCATCAAGGGAGCTCCAACCTATTTGAGTACGGGGGTCACTAGGTATGTGGTTTACTTCACGATTCATGCAATTTCATTCTTCATGCTAGCTTGACACCTTAACTAATATGTTGTTCCTCTCTTTCAGGCGCGACACAACAAGAAGGATGTGCCACCGCTTTACGAACTCTATGCCATGGCCCATAGTGCCTCGTACAAGAAGGACAAGGCATTCTCTGAGGATTACCTCGATCATCCAGAGAGCTTCACCAACCTCTCCTCCCACAGCAAGCTCATGAGGTACAGAGACGTTGGGAAGATGAGGAAAAGGGAGGACTTCAACCCAAGCCAGAGTCCTTTTGATCTAGAGATCATCATGCTATCTGATGGCGGGAGGTACCATGGCTCGTCGCCATTGGGGATGGACTCATACTTTGTACCAAAACTCTCCAGAAGATCAAGAAGCGCCAGACGAGCTCCGATCTTGAGATACCGCCTCGTCCATGGCCAATGGAGCTCGCCATCTTGGCTAGGGCCCAGGAGCTTCTAGCGGAGGCAAACAAGCAGGCTAAGCAGAGGGAGAGGGAGTTGGAGGAGAGGACGGCTAGTCTGTTGGAGGCGAAGAGGAACCGGAACGAAGCGTCTCACCGGGCCCTATAGGAGCTCGACGTGGTAAGTTTCTCCTTCATATTAGCCAAATCATGCACGTAATGTTCATTTCATTACTAACTAATATGACAGACTCATGAAAACAAAATGTGCAAACCGTGTGCGAGAAGAATAGTCAGACCCCGCCGCCGATGCCCCATATTGGTATAGCGGACATGGGGAGATTCATTTAAATGGTCATTAGTTTCTGGTATTCACATTTGAGTTACATCATACTAATGAGATATTGCAAATGGTACAACATGCCTCCCGACAAGCATCGACCGATCCTTCTCCGTCTCGCACTGGCACAACCCTGACCGGTCCTTCTCTGTCTGGCACTGGCGCAAACCCAACCGGTCCTTCACCTCCATGATGACGCACTGCTGTAGGATGCTTCTAACGCCACACTATGATTAGAGACCCTTCGAGAAATTGTGTGCGATGCAATAATCGCAAACGGTGCTGTATGAAAACCGTCAAAAAGGTGCAAAACATTTGTGATGGAGGATGCATCAAACACATTTCAGATTTTAGTTGCGTCTGCGATGCAGGGCATATGGTTCAATTCAATCAACCGTTTGCAATGAGGAGTAACAAAAGAAACGGGCAGACAGATGAAGGTGTGTGTGATGTACAACATAATGTTCACTCGGATGAACTGTTTGTGATTAGGCAACACAAAAGAAACGGTCAACCAGATCAAGGTGTGTGCGATATACGCATGCGGTTCACTCGGCCCTTGTCGTCAGTGTGTGACCTTTGTGGCAAACGTTCGCTCCCCAGGCACCTCTTCGTGTACAGTGGCAACCGTCCACCGCCTCTTCGCCTTTCCCTCTCGATTTGGAACTGCTGTTGCACACTCTTCCTCCCTCCTCCATTCGCCTTCACCCTTCCTTCTGCCATTGTTCAACCATATTCTCCATGGAGGGAACAGGCCGGAAAAGATCCCGTTATTCTTGCCCCTATCTGAATGATGACGCACTGGAGGAACTCATTGATTGGTGTGACTTCATCACCTCGGCTAGCATGGCAGGTTCGTCCATGACCATTCTCGACTCAACTAATAACATCATTACAAGGAACCCAAGGGTCCAGGAGCGGTTTTATCTCCCCTATCTTCTTCGCCGTGACCCTGCTGACTGGCGCGCAGACGAGGGAAGCATCACCTTGTGCAAGTTGATGTCGGTTGATAATGATATGTATGATGTTAAGATGCCATCGCTTGAGGGTAAAGCTTGGGCAGACGCAAAATGGAGATTGGGTTGTTAACATTGGGTACAACTTCGAGTGGAAACTTGTGAATGTGTACACTCGTCACCGGGTTCCACTTCAAAAAATCTCAAACGACTACCGAGAGGTTGAGTACACCGGTATTCTACGTGAGTTCAAATACGATTATGGTGACTCTCGTCTACGGAAGATAGCAATTTGTCGAGTTCCCAGATGCTATTGGGATTACTTGAACTATGAAGTTATTGCTATCTTCGACAAGCTTGTTCCCTTCCTTACTTCCACGCCTTGATGGATATTGCTCAAAAACCAATTTTTGTACACGGATGAGTATTGTGATGCAATTCAATACGAGGGTCTTGTGTTTGCTGCCACCACTTGTGGCACTATTTTTGCATGGAATCATCATGCTTTCGGTATGTTTGTCTTCCACCGTAATTATAATTGTTTCATCCACATGCATGCGGGTTAGCTAGTTTCCATTTACTAATTAATTAACCTTCTTCTGTTTCCAAGGTCCTGTGAACATTCCACCACCTATAATTTTAAATTTTCCTAACCAAGGGGGAGATGACGATGGTGATGATCACGAGCATGAGGACGAGCTGGACCCATATACTCAGTGGCGCCTGGCAACTTATTCCGATGGATCACCTCTTCTTATTCTCTGTATACATGGCACTGCTGATGTTACTAAAGAAGCAGGTGTTGTCTCGCATGGTCGCACTCTCCGGACCTATTACAACATCTGTTGCAGGGTATTCGGGATGGATACTAGTGTACTAGCGCCAACACCTTCTCCCTGGTTTAGTATTGAAAGTCTTGGAGGAAACTCGCTCTTCCTTGGACAAAACTATCCAATGATGGTGGAAGGCGATCCAGCTGCTGTTGACACAATGTTACTACCATTTATGAGAAGCAACTGTATCTATACCTTGGACATTGCTATGCTTCCCTACCGTCCCAATATGGGTCCTGACATAGGCTGCTTCAGCCTGGATGATCAGTCATGCATTGGTCTCAAGATTGACTGTAGCTAGCCCTTCGCAGAGAATCACTTCTGGTTCAAAGCAAGCGTTTCCAACGCTGATGAGTGATTGAGCTGAAGTTCATTTCATGGCTTAGTTATTTGTTGTGTGAGAAAACTTTACTAGAATGTTTTCTTGGAAATGATCTATAATCCAACATGTATCCTCATTGTCGTTGTGGGCTGATGACTTGTTGTATCTAATCAATGGTACATTTGCATATGCGTCCATCAACTCACGCCTGCTAGTGGTGTCCATATGAACAGTGCTAGTGATTTTAGTTGCAAAAATTAGATAGTCCTAGTGGTGTCCATATGAACAGTGCTAGTGACTAATCGCAGAGTTAGAAGGTTGACAAATGGCAATGTTACTAGATAAACAAATGTCAATCTTTCCAGTTTGACAAATGGCAACATACGCAAAATGACAGATATGCAAATCTTACCCAATTGTTTGTACGTGGTTGCGCACGGGTCATGCAAAAGAACCGTTTGTTTTGAAGGGATGCAGAAATCCTGCTCGGCACATTTTCCCTTGGCTTCCTGGAAGTTGTCGGTTTGCATCCGGGTGTTCTAACTAAAACGTTTCCGATGAGTGTTTTATATTTAAAAACCATTAACGTTTTTTTCAAAAGAAAATTGTTTGATAAGTCTGTACATTAAGAGAGAAAAACGCAAGTTTGTTCAAAGCATATCTTTCATTCAGTCACACTGCGAATTTATATTCATATGATCGAGAATTCGAGATACAATATTTAACCCCAAAAAACTATTTTCGACGGCGGTGGAGGCGGCGTGCCGCGCCGTCGTTGTCGTTGTCGTCCTCCGGGATGCTGTTGTTGAAGTCTTCAAGGTAGCACAACATTTTCTTCACTTGTAAATCAAACATCATGTCATCGCGCGATCGACGGGCAGGGCGCGGGAGGACGACAACTGGCGCCGCTGAGAGGTAGCAGTTGACGGGAGCGTCCCGTGCCGCTGAGGGGGGCACGTGCACGGGCACGGGCGCGGCGGGTGCAGCCAAACGCACGTGGGCCGGCGCCATGGTGGGTGGAGGGGCGCGCACGGGCACAGGCTTTGGCGCTGGCATGTACACGAGCTCGCGCGGGTCCTTATTTTCTATCTCCTCCGGCTCGGAGTCAGCTTCACCAAACTTGAAGACTAGTGGTAGATGATCGTTCTGCGGCATGGCGTTAGTGGAGGTCTGCGGCTGCGGGAGGGAGGGGAGTGGGAGGCGAACAGTAAGCCCACCCGTGTTAAACAGCGGCTCGAGCGCCATTAATGGAGAGGAAGGTGGGCGGCCATGGAAGTCAAAGGGCTCGCTTCCCAGTGAGCCTGCATAGCGTACAGCTTGCACGCTTCTCGGTGAGCCTGCGTATTGGATGACAGCTTGCACGCCTCAAGGTTAGCCTGCACACCAGACTGCGCTCGCACGCCTCCCGTTCAGTCAAGGTCAAGTTGTCCGCACGACACCTCCTACAGCCATTAAAACCAAGACACGCGGCGTCACGTGAATGGTGAAAAGAACGCACACGGTTAGAATTCTACAAACGTTTGAGATATTAAAGTGGCAGCTATTTTTTCAAAATGCCTTTGTTGGATGCCATTATTCAAGTGCACCTTCTCTCAAAATGGACATGAAAAATGTCATAGCATGTCGGGTGCCTTTCCATGATAGCATGCCAACTTTCATGAATTTCAGACGAGTTTTTGAAAAAAAAGAATTTAAAAACCAGGCATCTCAATGTTTTGCCGGCAATAAAGAGTGCCCTGGTATTTTAATTTCATACCAATCTCTTGCATGGGACCTAGAAATTCACCCTAGGACACACATGTGATTTTTCAACCAACTTTGGTGCATTGGAGCATGTGCATGTAGTTCAATTTTGAATTATGCACATAAAATGCCTAGAAAACTCTTTTAATACATAAAAATATCCAAACGAACCCCGAAAAATCCCAAAAGTTGACACAACACTCCTGTTGTACTATGTAAATACGAGGAAATTTTTTGAAAGCAATAAGAGGCAATGGATGTCATTTCGTCCCCAAAGGTGGGACGTACGTTCCCTACCGAAACCATCAGGCTTGTTGTGAGAAGCTCTGGTTTGTGAGAAGCATATACCCAAACCTGCCCCAAATGGGACAAATTTTTACCATGGCATGTTTATGCTGCTCCATGATAGCGTGCCAAGTTTCATGAATTTCAGACGAGTTTTTGATTTACTAGAATTTAAAAACCAGGTACATTGGAGCATGTGCTTGTAGTTCAAATTTGAATTATGCACGTAAAATGCCTACAAAACCCAGTTAATGTATAAAAAAGGCCAAACAAACCCCGAAAAATTCCAAGATTAAACACAACACTCCTGTTGTTCTATGTTGACACTAGAAATTTTATGAAATCAATAAGAGGAAACGGATATCCTCCCGTCCCCAAAGGTGGGACGTTCCCTATTGAAACCATCATGCTTGTTCTGAAAACCTCTGGGTTGTGAGAAGATTGTAGCCAAACCTTCCCCAAATGGGACAACTTTTTCACCACGGCATGTTGATGCAGCTCCATCATAGCATGCCAAGTTTCATGAATTTCAGACGAGTTTTGAATTTACTAGAATTTAAAAACCAGGTATCTCAATGTTTTGCCGGCAATCAACAGTGCCCTGGTGTTTGAAATTCATTCCCATCTCTTGCATGTGACCTAGAAATTCACCCAAGGACACACATGTGATTTTTCAACCAACTTTGGTGCATTGGAGCATGTGCTTGGAGTTCAAATTTGAATTATGCACATAAAATGCCTAGAAAACCCAGTTAATGTATAAAAAAGGCGGAACGAACCCTGTAAAATTCATTCCCACTTCTTCCATGGGACCTAAGCATGCACTGAAGGACACATATTTGATTTTTCAACCAATTTGTATGCTCCGGAGCATGTGCATGTAGTTTAATTTTGAATTGTGCACGTGAAATGGCTAGAAAACCAGTTTATTGTATAAAATGTTCAAACGAACCCTGAATAATTCCAATTCTTTTACGACACACCTATAGTTGCATTCTCACTGCGGATAAAAGGTATAGCAGTTCAAACAGTGTCCATTGCCATTGTGACCCCATGTTGTAATTCAAATCAAGTAGATCCCACACAGTTTATTATCACCAACCATGTGAGATGTAGTACAAAATATCTTGGAGCACCGTCGGTGTATAGTACGCCTAAGGCTTACACGAGAAGGTGCGTCGGCTAAAGTCCACAGCCGGCGTGTCAAGCACACTAGCTGACTCCCCAAAAGCTCCCGCCTCTGCATCCCTCTTAATCTCGAAAATATCTACCGCCTGGAACGTTTTAATGTTTGATAGCACACGATTAGTGTGTGCGGACTGTGTGCGATGTCTGTTACGCCCACTCTGTTTCAGTCCCTTGATTCAAATTTTCAGTAGCCCCAGCATTTTACTCCCGCCTCTGCATCCCTCACAATCTAAAAAATTTCTGGTCGCCCTTGATCCAAATTTTCAGTAGCCCGCCTTGTTACTCCCGCCTACTAAAATTTTTAGTTGCCACGGTATTTTCTCAAACACAACCTTGCTCCCCCTCCCTCCACATACACACCCCAAAACCTCCGCTCACATAGACACACACAACCCTCGAAACCATTGGTAGGTCGCCCCCATCATCGGCGCCTCCATCCTCAACCTTTGCCCGTGTGCCGGGGAGCTCGAGGAGCCAATGGCCAAAAAGGGGTTTATCGCGGCCTTTTCGCCCGACAACATGCGAGGTGGCCGAGGTGTCCCCGATCCGCCACGCCAGCCTTTCACGCCGGGTTCGAGGACTTTCATGTCCTCCCTCGGACCCGGCAGCCAACGAAGTCCTACCTCGGGGTCCGGCAGCGGCGGTGGGGGACGTGGGTCGCTGAGATTACAGATCGAGAGGCCCACACCCGTCCGTGGCTCGGTAGCTTCCACACGGCCGAGCTCGCGGCCATGGAGTACGACCATTGGCAGGTCCTCTACCATGGCGCCGCGGCTAGGCTCAATTTCCCCTTCGGTACACGTCCGGTCCACCTCGTTCCACCGGAGCCAGGGGTGGTGAGCTCAGCTATGGCACGGGAGGACCGCGAAGCATGGGAGCACCTCGAGGCAGAGGCCGCCGATGAGGCCTACATGCAACAGCTCCGTCGGCAGCACCCGGAGCTCGTGGAGGCGGAGCCGGCGATCTTTGCCGGCGCGGAGGGCGGCAAGGTTATCGCGCTCTCCTCTGATGTCGAGGTCGAAGGCGGCGGCGACGGTGGCGAAGATGTCGTTGAGGTGGGCCCCAAAGACGAGGAGATCGACGTCTATGAGTGGAGGAGTGCCTTCCCCAATGACCCCGACAACGGTACCGGCCCGGTCCCGGCTCGCGGCACACCGTACATGATGAGGAAGGATTGGCTCGACCTCTACTTCAACCGAAAGTAGTTTATCTTAGTTTAAATTTATGTTTTATGTTCGGTTATGCATAACTATCTATGTTTATGTTTGAATGCATGCTACTTTTGGTTGAACCTACTTTCAACTTGATCAAATTGATGTTTACAACCTTAAGTTTAGGGGATCGAGTAGAAAAGGCCAAAAATTGCTGGAGTACATATATATATATATACACATACATATATATATATACATATATATATATATATATCCACTAGGGGTTTTAGTCCTATAAGTTTTTAAGGATCGCCTAGAGATGTCCTTATGACTTGTTTATTTCAGTTCTTCACAATGTGATGCTCTATATGTGCAACTATTTGCCGTGTAGTTCAATTTCATCAATAACAGTTTCATCAATACCACTATGAATTACTATATTTGGTTGTTGTTAAGGATATTGCAGTTAACATGCCTTTTCGTTTTTCAATTGTTGCTTAGCAACATGCATTGTACTGAAGGACTAAATATGCAATCCCAGGCTACATAGCAACAAGGAAGAGTGTTACCTTAATGTTCTGATGATGTCTAGATATACATGTAATAAAATCTTATATAATGGGATGGATGGAGTGTTGTACTACATCATTTTTCAATTGTTGTTTAGCTTCTAATATTAGTTTTGTACTTTTAGGTACATATATCATTGCCAAACATCCACACTTCGACCCATTCTGCGTATGGGGCAGTGAGATATTCATGAACTAGCGGCAAATGAGGACACTGATAAAGATTGTTATTAAAATGGGTCAAAAGATGTCAATCAAACTATTTGTTTACACTTTATGCAAGACAACAATGAACTGCAAGATGGTAAGTAAGAACCACCAGCCTTCTTTTTACCGCCTGTAATGAGTTGTGTTAGATGACAATGTTTGAATCTTTTTTTTCTTTTGCGCGTGGATCCTAAAGCAGTTTCCTCAAGATTACCTCTCAAACTACATGATTGGCGACATGCCATCACAAGGGGTTGGATTAGAGTCCTGCATGCCTTCTGCATCCAGGAGAGCACAATAGGGCCATTCCGCTTCACCTTGTTCAGCAACTGGAATGTCTGTCGCCTCTTTCTTTACCATCTGTAATAGTACAATTATAGAACCCTAGTACATCATTCTTTATTTGGTGCTTATGTAATTTTTAATCATATGTACCTATGAATTGAATAATGCATCGGTTGTTTGAACCTGACGGATATGAATAAAGCTATAGCCTACTTTCAAGTTTAAATTAGGTACAATTTTAAATAGCAGCAATTAAATTAGGGAGAAATTATGTTGTGCAGGTCATTACGGCACACACGGTTGCTAAAACACAAACTTTTGCGATATACACCATAATCTGAGACGGTTCACAGAGAGGAAACGTGTGCAAGCATGCACACAATTGCCGTTTGCAATCAGAAACTATCACATACGGTGCGGGAAAAGTAAATGTGTGTGATTGTCTACCCATCGTACATGGTTTATAATCATGAATGTTTGTGATGTGCCAGGCATCAAAAAACTCCCGTGCCTAGAATCTGCCTGGAAAACTCCCATGCTTGGAATCTTCCTGGTTTTAGGCAGAACCACAAAACTCCGACTACGATGGCAATGCGAGCACAAACGAGTGGCAAGGATGAAACGTTTGGGATATTCGAGATATCGTAAATGGTTATATAGGGACAACTGTATGCATCAAGGCTATCCCCGACGGTTTCTTGGTCATGTGGGAAGGACCACCCTATCGCCCACACTCACTTGGGGACGGTTCCAAATGCCGTCACAGAAAGGGGTAAAAAACCGTTTGTTTAGGACCGACGCGCACCAGTGGCATGGAAAAATCAAGAGTGATGGTAGCAAACTATGGGTAGACCCATAACCCAATGATAGCAGGCACATAATAGCTTTAGTTAAAAAATACAGATAATGGCTCATTTAATGTTTGTTTCCACCCAACATGAAACTCATAGTAGACACCTGAGATTAACTAGATAGTAGATAGATAGTATTGATTGCTGACCCAATATGTACCCACAACCATTTAAAAAATCAAGTTTGAGCATTAGTTTGGACCTGACTCGGAGTCTAATACGTGTCGGTGTACAAACAGAGGGGCACGCTTTTTGTAACCCTTTACCTGTGCACGGGTAGTCGGAGCCGCGCCCACGGTCACACCAAGCAGAACAGGGGAGGTGAGCCGAGGTAAGACCGAAGCCCAAGATAATCCGAGCAACGCCAAGACCAAGACCACAAAGAGCAGAGGGACGAAGTAGGTTCCCCCGGCAAGACCCTTGCCGGGGCAGCCTCAGCAGCCCCGGCAAGACCCTTGCCAGAGCAGCTCGCCCCACACCAACAGAGCAAGCCACCCTTGAGCCCACTGTCCCCAACGCCATCATCCACGTGGGGCCAGGGCTCGGGAAGGCACCTCTGCGGTGGCATGCAGATCTTTGTGAAGACATATTCAAGATTAGATGAGGATTAGAAGACGACGATCCTCGACAAGATCCTTGCCGAGGAAGGCCACCAGACCCCCGACAAGGTCCTTGCCGGGGACGACAGCACGCCACGGCAAGACCCTTGCCGGGCCACCCGGCAAGGCCCTCACCAAGCACTCCAACGGGGCCACCACCAGGCCGACGCCAACCAAGCTTCCACCGCCGTTCACATGCAGCTGCCAGCCCAACCAGCTGGGCGGGCACGTGCGTGGCAACATGCAGCTCCCATGCCAACTCACCGAGCGCCTGCGTGGCGGCATGCAGATCTTCGTGAAGGCTCCACCACCGCGCCACCTCAGCTGCCTGCCTGCCTACATAGCGCCGCACGCATTGATACGTCTCCAACGTATCTATAATTTATGAAGTATTCATGCTATTATATTATCCATCTTGGATGTTTTATGGGCTTTGCTATGCACTTTTATATTATTTTTGGGACTAACCTATTGATCCAGAGCCCAGTGCCAGTTCTTGTTTTTTCGCTTGTTTCAGTGTTTCGAAGAAAAAGAATATCAAACAGAGTCGAAACGGAATGAAACCTTCTGGAAAAGTTATTTTTGGAAATAAAGCAACCCGGGAGACTTGGAGTCCACGTCAAGAAAGCAACAAGGAAGGCACGAGGCAGGGGGGCGCGCCCACCCCCCTGGGCGCGCCCTCCACCCTCATGGGCCCCTCGTGGCTCCCTTGACGTATTTCTTCCGCCTATATATATATCCATGTACCCTAAAACCTTCGAGGAACAGAATAGATCGGGAGTTCCGCCGCCGCAAGCCTCTGTAGCCACCAAAGACCAATCGAGACCCTGTTTCGGCACCCTGCCGGAGGGGGAATCCCTCACTGGTGGCCATCTTCATCATCCCGACGCTGTCCATGACGAGGAGGGAGTAGTTCACCCTCGGGGCTGAGGGTATGTACCAATAGCTATGTGTTTGATCTCTCTCTCTCTCTCCCTCTCTCTCTCTCTCTCGTGTTCTTGAGGTGATACGACCTTGATGTATCGCGAGCTTTGCTATTATTGTTGGATCTTATGATGTTTCTCCGCCTCTAATCTCTTGTAATGGATTGAGTTTTCCCTTTGAAGTTATCTTATCGGATTGAGTCTTTAATGATCTAAGAACACTTGATGTATGTCTTGCATGGGATACCCGTGGTGACAATGGGGTATTCTATTGATCCACTTGATGTATGTTTTGGTGATCAACTTGCGGGTTCCGCCCATGAACCTATGCATAGGGGTTGGCACACGTTTTCGTCTTGATTCTCCGGTAGAAAGTTTGGGGCACTCTTTGATGTACTATGTGTTGGTTGAATAGATGAATCTGAGGTGACATTGGAGTATCTAGGTGACATTAGGGTTTTGGTTGATGTGTGTCTTAAGGTGTTATTTTACTACGAACTCTAGGGATGTTTGTGACACTTATAGGAATAGCCCAATGGATTGATCGGAAAGAATAACTTTCAGGTAGTTTCGTACCCTACCATAATCTCTTCGTTTTTTCGCTGCTATTAGTTACTTTGGAGTGACTCTTTATTGCATGTTGAGGGATAGCTATATGATCCAATTATGTTATTATTCTTGGGAACTTGCACTAGTGAAAGTATGAACCCTAGGCCTTGTTTCCTAGCATTGCAATACCATTTACGCTCACTTTTATCACTTGGTACCTTGCTGTTTTTATATTTTCAGATTACAACAACCTATATCTACCATCCATATTGGAGTTGTATCACTATCTCTTCGCTGAACTAGTGCACCTATACAATTTACCATTGTATTGGGTGTGTTGGGGACACAAGAGACTCTTTGCTATTTGGTTGTTGTGTTGTTTGAGAGAGACCATCTTCATCCTACGCCTCCCACGGATTGATAAACCCTAGGTCATCCACTTGAGGGAAATTTGCTACTGTCCTACAAACCTCTGCACTTGGAGGCCCAATAACGTCTACAAGAAGAAGGTTGCGTAGTAGACATCACGCATCGCTGGCCAAAGGCGCATGTCGAAGCGAGGAGGAGCGGCGACGGACGGGACGGGCCTCGCCCCCGTCCCCGTTAAAGCAGAGGGACACCTAAGCTACGCATTAAATGCGTCTTGTCCTGTAATACAAGCGATAAGCTCAGGGCACTGTGCGCCTTTCCACCTCCTCTGTGCCACTGTGGCAGCCCCTTTCGACTATAAAAGGAGGCCCATGGCATACTGGAGGAGGATTCGGCTCTTTGGAACCACGCACTCACCACAGCTGGTTCAAGAGCTCAAGAACTCTCTGAAATACAGCCACCAAAGTAGGGCTAGGGTTTTACGCATCCTCGCAGCCCGAACCTAGGTAAGCGCTCCTTGTGCTGGCTACTGATCCTGCTCTTCTTGCAACCCTGCGCCCCGGCAACCATAGTAGGGATTCTTGTGATCCCATAGGTGTCATTTCCCCTGACATCTTTGGCGCGCCAGGTAGGGGGCACAATTGTGAGAATCTGGCCTAATAGCTAACCTAGCGGTTCTTCATCGCCCTTGGCTCCTGAGAAGAAGGCGGCTTGAGGAACGACGCCGGCGCGCCAACAGAAAAGCTAAGTTATTTCCTCCTATATATAAGGTTATCGTCCTCGGAGATTTTGCCTATGTATGAGAGACTTCCACGCAAAGGGGCCCTCCCACAATTGGCAACACCCTTGTTCTGTTTCGTGTCCGCTCAATAGCTCAAGCGGCCGCGTCGAGAGTGGCGGGGTATCCTTCCGCACCTGGCAACGCTCTCGATTCTGACTCGAGTCAAGCTCGACAGTTCGGGCGGCCACGGGCGGCAAGGTGGTTTGCTCGGCAGCAAGCACACCCGGCAGACCAATGGGGATCTGTCAGGACCCCGAATCAATGGCACACCGATCTAGCATGTAACACCTCATATCACTTTGCGGCCTCACGCACGGTATTCCCACGGGTGTCGACTTACCATGGCCCGGGACCGTTTGCGCCTTTTGGCTCACGTATATGATAGTGTCGCTAGCATCCAAATGACAGAGAACCCCGGCCCACAAGACAAGTCGTGAACCCAAAGTGGCGCTTAACTTACGGAGACAGTATACATGAACCAACATCGAGCATGTCGATTGACAGCGTGCTAATCCGGGTAAGCACTTTGGGATAATAGGACTACGGGAACCCGGGCTGTAGCAGGCTAGCCAGGACTCCGCATGTCACCGCGTGACATTTCCCCGAAGGGACAGACACAGGAACGAGGTGAATCACATGCCGGCCAGTCAAGTGTTCCGAAGCAGTAGTGCTAGGCTAGCAGGACTCCGGTGAACCGGGCTGTAGTGGACTACTATGGCTCATGGAAGCACATGACTACATTTCCCCATAAGAGAGGCTACCAAGGATAAATAACTAGGATGTCGGATCCCAAACATTCCAAGCATTTCAATCATACACACAATATGCTCGATATGTGTAAATACAACATGGCATCACAACATAACTCTACGACTCAAGTATTTATTCATTAGGCTCCGAGGAGTCGAGATATTACAAACATGGGTCTCATGACCCAACATTCAGAGCATACAAGTCAAAGCACATGCGGAAGCTTAACATGTCTGAGTACAGACATCTACAAATGAAAAAGGCTGAGAAGCCTGACTAACTACAAGATCATGCTGAGGGCACAAGATCGTAGCTGAGGTAACAAGCTAAATATTGGAGTCCGCGCGAAACTACTAGCGAGACTGAAGTCTCTCTACAAAAACATAAAATAAGCAAACGAGTACAAATGTACCCAGCAAGACTTACATCAGAACTAAATACATATGCATCGGTATCAATAAAGGGGGTGGTGGAGTTTGACTGCAGCAAGCCAGCTTTGACTCGGTGGCTATCCTAAACTACGACTGCAAGTAACTCTTTTGAGGTGGCGCACACGAGTCCACATATTCACCATATCAATACACCACTATGGATCCGCTCCCGTCTCCCTATGAGAAGGCCATCCATAGCACTCACGCTTATCTTGCGCATTTTAGAGTATCCACTTTCACTTGTCTATGAACTGTTATAGGCAACCCAGAAATCCTTTACCGCAGACACGGCTATTTGAATAGATGATGTTAACCCTGCATTGGTGTACTTCTTCACACACGCTCTCAACACTTACCGCCGTTTACACGACATGTACTCGACAACCTTCAAGCGGAAGCCCAACGAGGGTGTCGGCCACGGCCTACCTAAACACTCAAGTCTCTAGTTCAGGTTTATCGCCTATTCAGGTTCCATCCGCATGGAGTCTGGCCGAGGTTTCCACATACCGCCCCGAACGATGTGTACAGGGTTCCATGACACCAAACGGGCGCCCGGCATACCCTGCCACGTGCCTACCGCATCACAGCCCACCCCTCGGGTCAGTGCTACGCACGGCCTCCAGAATTCTACAAACGCCAGAAACTACTTGCAACTCTTGGACAGAGGACAAGGGTGGTTAAGAAGCCGAGAGAGTCAATTAAGGATCCCAATGTGTGGTAGTAGCTGTTCATGGATCACAAACACCGAACTCAGTTCCTAAGGACGGTTTCAATGAGACAACCCACCATGTACTCCTACATGGCCTCTCACCGCTACCTTTACCAAATAGTGTTCACACACTTAGCTTTCAACAATAGGACATGTTCACACACCTCTGATTCATCTCCGATGAATCAGACCTGACTCAACTCTAAGAAGTAGCAGGCATGACAAACAAACATGAATGAGTAGGCACAACAGGACTCAAACAACTCCTTCTCATGCTAGTGGATTACATATATTTACTGTGGCAATGACAGGTCATGCAGAGGAAAAGGGGTTCAACTACCGCAGCATGTAACAGTTGAATCGTTGTTGTCCTAATGCAGTAAAAGAGAGCAGGAGCGAGAGGGTGGGATTGTATCGGAATGAACAAGGGGGTTTTGCTTGCCTGGCACTTCTGAAGATAGTATAGCTCTTCATTAGTGTCATCAATCACGTCGTTGGAACACGTCTATTGAGAGGGAACAAATACCGGCAACAGAGAAAGAACACAAGCAATGCAATGCAACAATATGATGCATGATCATGACATGGTAGTATGATATGATTTGAGCTAATGCATCTGGCAACCAGATTAAATGAAGTTCGTTTGAATCCAAGATTCAAATTCAAATTCCATATGTGTATATTCAAATGCCATTTATATGATTTGTCCTAAATAGCGGCTATAAGTTGTTCTAACATGCATGAAAATGGTACAAATGGATAGATTGGATTTTTCTGATCATTTTTCATATATATAACTTGTTTCATTTGGAGCTACGGTTGAATTTCTATGAATTTTAGAAGTTTTGGGCATTTTCTAGAATTTCCTGAATTAAGTTAAATCCAGAGTATGAGTTATTGCGTCAGCACTTCGTCACTGTGACGTCAGCTGGTCAACTGGGCACCTCCAGGTCAAACCTGACCAGTAGGGTCCACTAGTCAGTGACACATAGTCAGCTACAGAGGCTGACATGTGGGACCCGGTCAAAGCTGACGTGGCCAAGTCAAAGTTGACAAGCGGGGCCCACTGAAATTGGTGCTAATCTAACAGAGTTAAACTAATTAGTTTAGGCACTGGGCCCACATGTAAGTGGGCCAGAAGGTTAATTAGTGGGTGATTAGTGCTAACTAGGTGGCCACGTCGACAGTCGCCGGAGTCTCGCCAGCGGTGACCTCGAACCGTGGCGGAGTTCTCTTGGAACTCGCCAGAGGCGACAGATCGATGCTCCAGGGGCACCAGTGGATAGCCAGTGCCCATGCGCATCTAGGTAGACCAACGGGAGGTGCGGGGGTGGTCGAAGTTCGCCGGAGTGGAACCCGCGGCGGCTGCCGGATTCGGGGCTGGTGCGGGTTAGCGCTGCAGTGTTCTAACGAGCGAGGCGATGGGCTAGCGGAGCGCTACGTGAGGCAGGGAGCCGGTTAGGCATGCCGGGGTGACCTAATGGTCACCGGAGCTACGCCGACGACGAGCTCAGGCCGCGGCGTGCTACGGCCAGCTACGAAACGACGGCTACGGCGAGCGGCAAGCCACGGGGTTAGGGGAAAAACATGCAGGAGGTCACGGTGGGTCGGATGAGGCAGACGACGAGCTCAGGGAGGCGGAGACGGCAGCGAATCGGCGCGTGTGGCTTCCGGCGACCGAGGAGGAAGAAGACGAGGCAGTCGGCGATGCAAGCCGTCCCAGCGCTCGGGGCCAGGGTGGGGCGGAGCGGCGGACGATGACGGAGGTCGTGGGCAGCGCAGGGAGGCGAGGGGAGCACAATGGTCGTGGAAAACGGCGTCGGCAACGACGAGCTCCACTCGGGTGTGCTCGGCAGAGGAAGCAGAGAAGGGGGAAGGGGTTGGGAGAGAGCATAGAGCGACGGGAGAGGCAGAGGGGGCCGCGGGGCGTGTCCAGACGCATCGGGGGCGCCTCGGTGGCAAGCAGGAGGTGGCAAGGATGGCGTCGGCGCTCGCCACGAAGCTGCTTTGGGGCGAGGGGGAGGAAGACGACAGAGAGGAGGAGGGGGGCTGGGCCAGCCAGCTCAGATGGGCCGCCAGGTGGACTAGAGCGCCAGGTAAGTGCCCAGGTGAGCCTCTCTCTCTCTCTCTTTTATTTTTGTTTTTCTATTTTCTATAATTGTGTTTGGCTTTATTAAAAATGCCAGGGTATTTCCAAAAATCATGAAACTGCTCAATGTCACTATTTGGAATATTTCCAACAGCAAACATTTCAGTTTGTGATTATTTGAGCATTTAAAATATTATTAGCAATTAAATGCCCAAATGCAAATACTATATAATTTAATTCAAAAATCTAGAATGGCCTCGAAAATGTGCACCATTTTTGGGAGAGGTTCTAGACCAATTCAAAAATGATGAACTTTTGTGAAGGGCATTTTGGGTTCATTGAAATGTTTTTCAGTTGAACCTGGTGTTTTCAGGGGGGGGTGCTGGGGTTTGTTGATCCCCATTTCAGGTTTAAGAGAAATTTAAACATGATGCAACACAAGACTAGCTAACCCAGAGTAGACCAGAACTAGGGATGTGACAACTCACCCCCGCTAAGCAAGAATCTCGTCCCGAGATTCAAGACGTAGGGTATGCAGACAGAAGGGGACACGAAGCTAGCACAATCTTCATGATCCAGGTTGTACTTCATAAGAGCCTTGATTCAGTCATCACCTTTGTCTCGACGTCTTGCTCTAAGAACTCCATCCAACACGATAACGGGAAGAAAGGAAACTCTCGAAGAATCGATTTTCTCGAAGATCGAGCAACCGACGATCAACTCACAGAACGAGACATAGCAACATCTCTCGAGATGAGACATGAAGCATACATCTAGAGGGATGGAGTGAAATAGATGACGAAGGTTCACTAGATAGACAACAATTTGACACCTAAGGGGGCGGTGAACGGTTGTCAACATAGCGAGGAGTTGGGTTGCCATGATACCACAACGAGACACCTTCGAGAAGGGTGACTCGTAGAATTATTACCTTAAGTGGCAAAAAGAATTACTTTTGATTCATAGATCATTGAAACTTTTATATCAGCCTAAGGCAAAAACACAACAATCATTGGCGGGGTGCAGTAGAATGGCATACTCGGACTAGAATGGACGATGTGGACTACCATGTTGAAGACAACGCAAGGAATGATTTTGCTTATGGCGTTTCTCTCAAGAACTTGAGCATTTCCATATTCATCAAGGTTTTACCAACATCCGTGTCAAGGATCCCGCAACACAACATACTACCATGATGAATAGTGATGGACGGCGATGCAATGGAAGATAACACCTTCTCGATTTCACCTTAGCGAGGCCAAGGAAACAAAATCTAGATGATCGACCGAGAGACATTTAGCACTCCGCTTCTAATGTTCTCCTTGATAAAGAAGCGCAACCCATTTATAGATATGGTTTGATAACTAGAACATCAAGTAAAAGGTCGGACTTCGAAGCTCAAGAATCCATAAGGAATAACTACAGGAGGCAGATCCTGTGAGATCCTTATGGGGAGGTGACCAACTTCTTCAACCAAGATACTACAATAATAGGTCTTCCGGCTAGGTGTGTTGGCCACGACATCCACGTTACCGGGTTACCGAGAGACCAATATTATAATTCTTGGGACTTGTTCCAACCATCATATCTGCCTGAGATTCAGATCTGGTTGGTGTCAGGATATTCCAGACTCATCGAATCTAGAAAGAAAAGTGAAAGTTTGAAACACAAATCGACGAGATGACGTTGCGAGATTCTCGAGAAATGAACTATGATAGCAAGCTCCAAAACATGAGCTGGTCCTGCTAAACACATGTGAACATGCTGTCCTAGACAAGCATGACCACATAGTAGTCTTATAATAAAACACTACCGAGTTCAGGTTGGGAACCATCATTGAGGATAACGAAGTCCTAACATAAGTCTTGACTAGCTCTTATGAAGGAACTCCTTCTCCTTGAACAAACCAATCAGTGGCTTGCTGTGCTAAGGATATGTATGGAATGAAGATGATCAGTCTATCAGACCATAGAATACTTCGCATGTGCATGACTGACTTGGGATGATTTCAGAGGAGGTAAAACAAGCCTTCTCAAATTCATGGCGGCAACTTGCATCAAGTGCACATGAATTAGAGGGACTCACTTCTTTCGTCCAAACATATGCTTCACGAACGGGTCATGAAGAAAAAGCATACACAAGTTTCAAATGCTAACTTAGATGTTCAACATGAATCATGGAGAGGATAAAATGTTGCTGATGAGCTCAACAACAAGTCATGAAATTCCCATGGAAATGGAATTCCAAAACTATGTGAACAAGGTGATAGCATTGGTCAGACCCAAAAGATATAATGGTGTATGCTCGAGGGATCAACCACGAGTAAGACAACATTACGAACATCATTGGTTCTGATCTGACTTGATGATAGCCCATACTCAAGTCAAAGTTTTGACAAGGCAATAGATCCAACAACTGATCACGAGGACCAATTGATGGAGATATCATCTCTCTTCTACACACACAACAAAAAGATATCCCTTAACATGAACCTAGTCAGACAAGCTTTTATCTTCCAACTCTCCAAGTTGTTGTTTGGCTTAACCAACTAGCTCAGGGGTATCTCACACAGATTCTTGGAGAATAGGTGGTTTGGAAGAAAACCAACATGATCACGAACTCAACATAGCGGTCAGGTGACAACCTGGTAATAGTTCCGAGAAGATATCCGGAACATCACGAACCACCGATATGTTACTAAGATCGTGACTAATCTTGCTTTTCAGGGCAAGACGATATGATCAATAAACCGAGGGATTGACTCAATCCTAACTCATTGATCGGAGAGTGCACCAGAAATAAGGACTAGGTAGCACGATCAATCTTAGAATGATAATTTCAATAACCAACACGCTAAGAATGAGAATAGTGTCCTTTAATCACCAAGCAACAAGGTTGCTAGGAGTATTGATTTCACACATCATAGTTCACCTATAGGCATTCCGGTTGCAACAACACGGGAGCTGAGAAATGAATAATGAGGGCGAGAAGTATCACTGTATCAGGAGTTCTTGGGTTGGTGTTCAATTCCCATGAAATTCTTGATATAAAGGTGGTAACGCTCCAAGGTAGAACAGAACAAGATCTAGATTATCATTTTGATCTGTGGAACACAACTGCTTTGACCCAATCCTAGATATGGAAGAGGTATTGGAGTTTGTTTCTCCTAGTCATTCCGGAATAGAATGTCTTGACGACCACAAGAGCAATAGGCATCAATGAACGAAAGCACACATACTCTTGACTATCAATTGATAGACGAGGGACAGGAAATAACTAAAGAGGAACAACCCAAAAGAACATATGATTTTCTGAGTTGTGGATGCATGGTTTAGCATGTCGAACGAAGTTCAACAGGTTTCTTCCGGATAACCCATGCAGAAAGGTAGGACTGGCAGATTCACAATTCTTGAATGGAGAACCCATTAAGAGCACTCTTATTGTGATCTTTTGGTTCAAAGGCTTTTGCCATATTGGTTCATGGTATTGGAAGAAGGATACACCATGGACCTCGAGGACTATCGCAAAGGTTACTAATATCCTAAAGGAACTAGAAAACACTATCAACATGAAGTAAGTAGAGTCAAGAACCCAGGAATAGAGTACCTGCTAACTAAATGGCATCACGGAATGCTTTCGGGAATAATGGCCAGAATCATCACACTGGGAACACAAATCATGGCTAGATTACTAGATGATCCCCTAAGACACCTAGGGTCGTAATAATAATGCCAACATATATGTCGAGGCAATAGAATATCTCAACTTAACAATTAATGTGATTAACTTGGCCTAAAGGAACATCGAAACCAGAGGGAAAGGATTTTGCAAATGCATCAGAATGTTTAGAAACCTGGGATGACTCGGACAGCATAACAACTGTAAATGCTCAAAAAATATTTAAGACATCCTACAAAATGGTGGCATAACCACTCGATCATCACAATATCACAAATCTGAGGCTGGCTATGTTTACATGGAAGTAGTAGGAACCGATTCAAAGCTTAGAACCATCAATCCTATAAGTCTACGGATTAGTAACATGTGATCCTGATAGAATGAAGAGAAAGCCTAGTTTCTTAACCCGATAGAAAATATAGGATGACTCATATCAGAAGGCATAAGGTATAAGGAGTAAAAAGAGCCTTACGTTCCATCCTGCAATCAATTCCCTTATATAACTAAAGAATTTCTGGACTCAACTTCGACCAGTTTGGCTTGGTAATCCTATAGGCAGTCAGGCTCTGATACCAACGCTGTCAGGACCCCGACTCAATGGCACACCGATCTAGCATGTAACACCTCATATCACTTTGCGGCCTCACGCACGGTATTCCCACGGGTGTCGCATTACCATGGCCCGGGACCGTTTGCGCCTTTTGGCTCACGTATATGATAGTGTCGCTAGCATCCATATGACAGAGAACCCGGGCCGAAATGACTAGTCATGAACCCAAAGTGGCGCTAACTTACGGAGACAGGCATACATGAATCAACATCGAGCATGTCGGTCAGCAGCGTGCGAATCCGGGTTGTAGCACTGGGCTAACAGGACTCCGGGAACCCGGGCTGTAGGAGGCTAGACAGGACTCCGAATGTCACCACGTGACATTTCCCCGAAGGGATAGACACGGGAACAAGGTGAATCACATGCCGGCCAGTCAAGTGTTCCGAAGCAGTAGTGCTGGTCTAGCAGGACTCCGGTGAACCGGGCTGTAGCGGACTACTATGGCTCATGGAAGCACAGGACTACATTTCCCCATAAGAGAGGCTACCAAGGATAAACAACTAGGTTGTCGGATCCCACACATGCCAAGCATTTCAATCATACACACAATATGCTCGATATGTGTAAATATAACATGGCATCACAACATAACTCTACGGCTCAAGTATTTATTCATTAGGCTCCGAGGAGCCGAGATATTACAAACATGGGTCTCATGACCCAACATTCAGAGCTTACAAGTCAAAGCACATGCGGAAGCTTAACATGTCTGAGTACAGACGTCTACAAATGAAAAAGGCTGATAAGCCTGACTAACTACAAGAACCTGCCGAGGGCACAAGATCGTAGCTGAGGTAACAAGCTAAACATCAGAGTCCGCGCGGAACTACTAGCGAGACTGAAGTCTCTCTGTGAAAAGATAAAATAAGCAAACGTGAGTACAAATGTACCCAGCAAGACTTACATCAGAACTAACTACATATGCATCGATATCAATAAAGGGGGTGGTGGAGTTTGACTGCAGCAAGCCATCTTTGACTCGGTGGCTATCCTAAACTACGACTGCAAGTAACTCTTTTGAGGTGGCGCACACGAGTCCACATATTCACCATATCAATACACCACTATGGATCCGCTCCCGTCTCCCTACGAGAAGGCCATCCATAGCACACACACTTATCTTGCGCATTTTAGTGTATTCACTTTCACTTGTCTATGAACTGTTATAGGCAACACAGAAGTCCATTACCGCGGACACGGCTATTCGAATAGATGATGTTAACCCTGCAGGGGTTTACTTCTTCACACACGCTCTCACCACTTACCGCCGTTTACACGACATGTACTCGACAACCTTCAAGCGGAAGCCCAACGAGGGTGTCGACCACGGCCTACGTAAACACTCAAGTCTCTAGTCCAGGTTTATCGCCTATTCAGGTTCCATCCGCAGGGAGTCTGGCCGAGGTTTCCACATACGGCCCCGAACGATGTGTAAAGGATTCCGTGACACCAAACGGGCGCCCGGCATACCCGGCCACGTGCCTACCGCATCACAGCCCACCCCTCGGGTCGTCAGCACAAGACGGCCTCCAAAGATACTACAAACTCCATAAACTACTTGCAACTCCTAGACAGAGGACAAGGGTGGTTAAGAAGCTGAGAGAGTCAATCAAGGATCCCAATGTGTGGTAGTAGCTGTTCATTGATCACAAACATAGAACTCAGTTCCTGAGGACGGTTTCACTGAGACAACCCACCATGTACTCCTACATGGCCTCTCACCGCTACCTTACCAAATCGTGTTCACACACTTAGCTCTCAACAATTGGACATGTTCACACACCTCTGATTCAGACCTGACTAAACTCTAAGAAGTAGCAGGCATTACAAACAAAAATGAATGAGTAGGCACAACAGGGCTCAAACAACTCCTACTCATGCTAGTGGATTTCATCTATTTACTGTGGCAATGACATGTCATGAAGAGGAAAAGGGGTTCAACTACCGCAGCATGTAACAGTTGAATCGTTGTTGTCCTAATGCATTAAACAAGAGCAGGAGCGAGAGGGTGGGATTGTATCGGAATGAACAAGGGGGTTTTGCTTGCCTGGCACTTCTGAATATAGTATAGCTCTTCATCGGTGTCATCGATCATGTCGTCGGAACACGTCTATCACGAGGGAACGAATACCGGCAACAGAGAAAGAACACAATCAATGCAATGCGACAATATGATGCATGATCATGACATGGTAGTATGATGTGATTAGAGCTAATGCATCTAGCAACCAGATTAAATGAAGTTGGGTTTGAATCCAAGATTCAAATTGAAACTCCATATGTGGATATTAAAATGCCATTTATATGATTTGTCCTAAAAAGCATCTATAAGTTGTTCTAACATGCATGAAAATGGTACAAATGGATACACTGGATTTTTCTAATCATTTTTCATATATAACTTGTTTCATTTGGAGCTACGGTTGAATTTCTATGAATTTTAGAAGTTTTGGGCATTTTCTGGAATTTCCTGAATTAAGTTAAATCCAGAATATGAGTTATTGCGTCAGCACTGCGTCACTGTGACGTCAGTTGGTCAACTGGGCGCCGCCAGGTCAAACCTAACCAGTAGGGTCCACTAGTCAGTGAGACATGTGGGACCCGGTCAAAGCTGTCGTGGCCAAGTCAAAGTTGAACTCATTGTTGCTAATCTAACAAAGTTAAACTAATTATTGCTAATCTAACAGAGTTAAACTAATTATTTTAGGCACTCGGCCCACATGTAAGTGGGTCAGGAGGTTAATTAGGGGGTGATTAGTGCTAACTAGGTGGCCACGTTGACAGTCGCCGGAGTCTCACCGGCGGTGACCTCGAACCGCGGCGGAGTTCGCTCAGAACTCGCCAGAGGCGACAGATCGACGCGCCAGGGGCACCAGAGGATAGCCCGTGCCCGTGCACATCTAGGGAGACCAACGGAGGTGAGGGGGTAGCCGGAGTTCGCCGGAGTGGAACCCGCTGCGGCTGCCGGAGTTCGGGGCTGGTGCGGGTTAGCGCGGCGGTGTGCTAACGAGCGAGGCGATGGGCTACCAGAGCGCTACGTGATGCGGGGAGCAGGTTAGGCACGCCGGGGTGACCTAATGGTCATCGGAGCTACGGTCAGCTACGAAGCGACATCTACGGTGAGCGGCAAGCCGCGGGGTTAGGGGAAAACCGTGCAGGAGCTCACGGTTGATCGGATGAGGTAGATGACAAGCTTAGGGAGGCGGAGACAGCGGCAAATCGGCGCATGTGGCTTCCGGCGACCAAGGAGGAAGAAGACGAGGCAGCCGGCGATGCAGGCCGCCCAACGCTCGGGGCCAGGGTGGGGCGAAGCGGCGGACGATGGAGGAGGCTGTGGGCAGCACGGGGAGGCGAGGGGAGCACGGTGGCCATGGCAAACGGTGTTGGCGACGAAGGGCTCCACTCGGGTGTGCTCGGGAGAGGAAGCAGAGAAGGGGGAAGGGGTTGGGAGGGAGCAGAGAGTGATGGGAGAGGCAGAGTGTCGGTGTACTAGAGTAGGGGTACCCTAGTATCCCGTACTCGTGCACGGACAGTTGCAGCACCCCGCGGCAAGGTTTGCCTTGTCACCGCCAAGATCCTCCGTGGCTCCTTTGGAGCCATTCAAGAACAAAGTATTTGATTAATAAGACAAGGCCCCGGCAAGAGGAGCTTGTCGGGAAGGCCACTCGAGGCATACAGAAAACAAGGCCCCGCAAGAGGAGCTTGCCGGAAGGCTCGGAGCGCCGACAAGCCTCCGGACGCGACAAGGATTCGCCGCGGCAAGGCGCTTGCCGCGGCATGCAACTTCTCTCCATCTCCGCTCCAGCTCATCCAGCGGCGTGTCGCCATGGGACCATTCCATGCTGCGGCGTGTCGAGAGGTCAGGCAGCCGCGGAGAGCAGCGATAAGCGGCTCGACAAGCTTGCCATCGTGGCGAAGTGAGGCGCACTGACGGTCTCTGCTAATCGTTTGGGCGACACCGACGGGCATTTATTGCTTTTGTCCCTTGCCGTCGAGTTAGGTATTTTGCATCGCATAATCGCTCGGTAGGTGTACCAACTCCTGTTTTACTTTTGTACCCGCGCCTATGTTGCCACCTGTCGGAGACCCCTTGAGCATATAAAAGGAGGCCCATGCGCAACGTAGAAAGGGTTCGGCTCATTCAACTCACTCGAGACCAGATACAGCCAGGCTAGGTTTTGTAGCTCTCATCGCTCCCTAGCAAGAACACAATACATCAAACAAGCAGCAGTAGGAGTTTTATCTCTCCGGAGAGCTCCGAAGCTGGGTAAACTGCTCGTGTGCCTCGCCTCGATCCGCCCTTCGTGCGATCTCTGGCCCCCTCCGAACCACAAAGGGGCCTAGTCCACCGGCCCCATAGGTGTCCGTGGGTACGATCAGCCTCCCCGACTCAGAGGGGGCCGCGGGGCGTGTCCAGACGCATCGGGGGCACCTCGGCGGCAAGCAGGAGGTGGAAAGGATGAGGCCAAGGCCGCCACCGGGGGCGAGGGGGAGGAAGACGATAGAGAGGAGGAGGTGGGCTGGGCCGGCCAGCTCAGATGGGCCGCCAGGTGGACTAGAGCGCCAGGTAAGTGCCCAGGTGAGCCTCTCTCTCTTTTATTTCTGTTTTTCTATTTTCTGTAATTGTTTTTGGCTTTATTAAAAATGCCAGGGTATTTCCAAAAATCACGAATCCTCTCAATGTCACCGTTTGGAATATTTCCAACAACAAACATTTTAGTTTGTGATTATTGGAGCATTTAAAATATTATTAGCAATTAAATGCCCAAATGCAAATACTATATAATTTAATTCAAAAATCCTCCCATAGGTGTCCGTGGGTACGATCAGCCTCCCCGACATCTTTGGCGCGCCAGGTAGGGGGTGTCGAGGCCATGTGAATCTGATCCGGCGTTCACACGAGCAGCGTCATCAACATCTTCCTCAACATGCCACCGAAGAAGAAGGCTTCGGCGGCAGCAGAGCCGTCTGCTGCATCTCCACCCTCGGCCGCAGCAAACGGGTGGTGGGGCGACGCCGCGGAGGAATGGGCACCGACGAAGGTGCTCGCGACGCTGCTAAGTCCAAGGACAAGGCCCGCAAACCTCGGCGTCACAAGCATCCCCCGCTACCATCTCAGGAGGCGCGGGACCAACAACGTCATGGCGTTCACAATGCCATACATTCGTTGGATCGAGACCCTCAAGACCAGCATGCGCGCCAACATGCTAGCACGAGTGAGATACGGTCGCCCGGACGGGGTGCTGCTCCTTACGTAGTTAGAAGTCCGAGCGTATCCCGCTCCTCGCACCGTTCGCCAATGCCACCCAAACTCCAGCAGAAGCTCTGGCGAGAGCTCAGCTGCTCCTCGACTACCCTCCAACGGCCGAGAAGGTCGACGAGTGGAGGGCCACTATCCAGAGCCTCATCGGCTTTGCCAATGGCGACGCTCCGCGGCAACCAACGCCATTGTTGCCGCGGCAAGACGACAAGGCACGAGCCGGTGGCGAAGAGACTGTCGGAGGTGCAACCACTATGCACTCTTCGCCAGGAAGGCCAAGATCGCCGACTCACCGGATCCACCTTGACAGCGACTCCACCGTGTCGTCGGATCCGCGAGTTCGCCGCGATCAGCGCCAAGTTCTTCACGAGCGACAACAAGAGGACGCTCGAACTCGCATCGAGCACCGAAGAGAAGCGCGACGTCGGTCAAACAAGCCTGGCTGGGCCTTCTGTTGACATGCAGCGCTACGGAGGAGCCAGCGACTTGTCAGACGTCTGCGGTAGGTTGCCCTGCGTTCACTCGTAAGGCGCTGCGGCAAGTCCGATGGCCCAGCCGGAAAAACTTCAAACCAGACGTGCGAAGAAGTATGATGGCAGGACGATCCGTCGGAGTTCCTTAGCATCTACACCATCGCGGTGCAAAGCTGCGGGGACGGGACGACAAGATCCTCGCCAACTACTTCCGCCGTGCTCAAGCCCAACGCCGATCTTGGCTCATGCACTTGCCGGACAGCTCCATATCCTCTTGGGCAGATTTGTGCCATCGGTTTGTTGGCGCCTTCACAGTGGCCACAAACCTCATGGCCAAGAGAGTGACCTTCATTTACTCGCCCGGAAGGAAGGAGAGTCCCTGCGCCAAGTTCATTCGTAGATTCACCCGTGTGCACTACAACATCCCGTGCACGCCCACCCTGCCGCGGTGATCAGCGCGTTCCATCAGAACATGCGGAACCGCAGGATGAGGGAGGAGATGGCGATGTGCAAAGTCAAGGACGTCAGTGAGCTGTACGCCTTGGCCGACAAGTGTGAAGGCGCTGAGGAAGGGAGGAGACTCCCAGGAGAGAATGCGGAAGCAGGATCTCGACAAGGAGGACACCGCCCGAAGAAAGAAGGGCCGGCGAGGCAACAGGAAGAAGAAAGGTAGAGAAGTACTAGCTGTTGAGCAGTCCGACAACGGAGGTGGCGACAAGAACGCCAAGGCTGGTGGCTCCGGCAAGGAGGTTGTTACCGACGCCAACCACCGGTCGGTGGCGGCCGCCGACAAGCGGGACAGCTCCGGCAAGCGATCTTTGCAAGATCCACCGCACCAAGGGCCACGACCTCCGTGAGCTGCAAGAAGGTCGAGCAGCTTGTCGAACAGCAGAGAGCTGAGTACGAGCGGCGCGACAAGGAGAATCCCAGGAAGGTGCTGGGGGAGCAAGCAAGAAACGTCCCGGCCGGGGGGGACGCCGCGGCAAGGCCAAGCAGCGGCAAGGAGACAGACCTCCCCGCGGCCGCGACAAAGATGAAGATGATGACGACGACGAAGATATGGAGGACGACGACGCCGATGAGCAGGAGTTTCAGAAAGCCACCGAGGTCCTCTGCGTTGACGGAGGTGCTTCCCTGCATACCTCCCACCGCCAACTCAAGCAATGGATGCGGAGGTCAATGCAGCGGAACCATCCGTGAGAGTCACGCGAAGCCTACGAAGTGGTCCAGACGCCTATCATTTTGACATTGAGGATCACCCTGATCGCATAATCAAGCGGTCGGGTGCTTGCCGATGTTGGTCTCACCAACCATCCGCAACCTCAAGGTCACCAAAATGCTAGTTGACGGCGGGCCGCTTGAATCTGATCTCCTCCGGTGCTCCGTAAGCTTCAAATCCTCGACAATGAAGCTCGAAGAGACCGGTACCTTCCAAGGAATCAACCCGGAAGGAGCAAGCGAAGGGGAAGATTACGTTGCGGTAATATTTTGGCAGCGAAGCTGAACTTTAGGACTGAGAGGGTCACATTCGACGTTGCCGATTTCCCATTGCCTTACAATGGGATACTTAGCCGTCCGGCGCCGCCAAGTTCATGGCAGCCTCTCACCACGCCTACAACTTACTCAAGATGCCAGGCCGATAAGCGTCATCTCTGTCCATGGCGACAAGAAGGATGCCCTTATCTGTGCCGACAAGATCTACCGGGATGCAGCAGCCGCGACAGATTGCCAGACACTTGCCGCTGAAGCTCCCGGGGGGAAGAAGACGAAGTCCAAGTCTGGCAAGTGCAAGAAGATGGTGGCTCCGCCAAAGAACAAGAAGGTGCCCGCCAAGGAGGACGGCACTGGTGGTACCTTCACAATCAGTGCCTCTCTCGACCCTAAATAGGAAGGCGCGCTCGTTGCTTTCCTCGGCGGCGAATGTCGGCGTGTTTGCATGGCAACCGTCGACATCCCCGGTGTTCCTGTGGAAGTGATTGAGCACCGCCTGGCCGTTTGTCCTCATGCGCGCCCGCCAAGCAAAAAGTCAGGAAGCAAGCGGTGGAGCGCCAAGAATTCATAGTCAAGAGATCAAGAAACCGGAAGCGGCAGCCTTGTCGGAGGAGTGCTCCATCCCACGTGGTTGGCCAATCCACGTAGTCGCGGCAAGAAAGCAAATGGAAAATGGAGACTTTGTATTGACTTCACGGATGTTAATAAAGCTTGTCCCAAAGATCCATTTCCCTTGCCGCGCATTGACCAAATTGTTGACTCCACGGCTGGATGTGATTTGCTTTCGTTTCTTGATGCATACTCGAGATACCATCAGATCTTCATGGCTGAAGAAGATGAGGAGAAGACCGCATTCATTACACCATGTGGCACATATCGTTTCATACGGATGCCTTTCGGTTTGAAGAATGCTGGTTCAACATTTGCAAGGGTAGTCCATGACGCTTTTGAGCCGCAAATGCACAGAAATGTAGAAGCCTACATGGATGACATAGTGGTCAAAAGCAAGGACAAAGCAACCCTGGTTCAAGATTTGGATGAGACCTTTGCAAATCTGCGCAAGATCAACCTCAAGCTCAACCCCGAGAAGTGTGTGTTTGGAGTCCCTTCCGGCAAGCTTCTCGGGTTCTTCGTGGTCTCAACGAGGGATTGAAGCTAATCCCGACAAGATCAAAGGCCATTGAGCAGATTGAAGCACCAAAGCGGCGTCAAGGATGTACGAAGACTTGCGGTTATGTAGCTGCTCTCAAAGCGAGTTTATTTCTAGGTTCTGCTGAGCGCTACCGCCATTTTTCAAGATTTTGAAAAAGGCAGGTCCAATGAAATGGACTTCGAAGCGGAGGCTGCGCTGCAGACTTGAAGAAATACCGCCCTCCACTCCAACACTTGTCGCACCTAAGCCACAAGAGAAGTTGCTGCTATATATAGCGGCAACCAATCAAGTGGTTAGTGCTGCGTTAGTGGCGGAGAGGGAGGCGGACGACGAGCCAGCTAACACGGCAAGCACATCCAGCGACAAGCAGGGGGCTTTGCCAACAAGCTCGGGTCCCGACAAGGACGAGTCCACGAAGACGCATGAACAGATGCAGAAAAGGATGGTGCAGCGCCCAGTCTACTTTGTCAGTTCTCTCTGCAGGGGCTAGGTCAAGGTACTCGTGTGCAGAAATTGCTTTTCGGCCTCCTCATGGCCTCGAGAAAGCTGCGCCATTACTTCCAAGCGCATGAGATCACAGCTTGTCACTCGCTTTCCGGCGAAGAGGATAATGCGTAATCCGTGGCGACGGGCAGGATTGTCGAGTGGGCGTTGGAGCTGTCAAGCTTTGGTCTCAAGTTTGAAAGCACATCAACTATCCAAAGCAGAGCGTTGGCAGAATTCGTAGCAGAATGGACGCCAACACCAGATGAAGAGATTCCGGAGACGAGCATTCCTGTCAAGGAAGCAAGCAAAGAGTGGCTGATGTACTTTGATGGTGCCTTCTCACTGCAAGGCGCCGGCAGCGCGTGTTGCTTATCGCACCCACCGGAGAGCACCTCAAGTCACGTAGTCCGGATGCACTTTCCCAAGGAGCAAGCAACAAAAAATACCGCAGAGTATGAAGGTTTGCTTGCGGTCTCGTGGATCGCAGTGGACCTTGGGATCAAAAAGCTTATTGTTAGGGGTGACTCGCAACTTGTCGTCCGCCAAGTGAACAAAGATTACCAGAGTCCGTTGATGGAAGCCACGTCGATGAAGTGAGGAAGCTAGAAGAGCACTTTGACGGCCTGCAAATGGAACATGTTCCAAGAGCTGAGAATGATATTGCTGACGGCCTGTCAAAGTGCGCTGCACTTAAGTTGCCTGTGGAACCAGGGATTTTCGTGCTCAAGCTGACTCAACCAACCGTAACACCATCAGTTGGACAAAGCAAGAAGAGGAAGTTGACCTCTGGTGACTACTTTCCGGCTGTGAGCTTCCGAAGCCGTCGTTGCAAAAGGTCCCAAGCTCAACACCAACAAGGCCGAGGAGCAGTCTCCGACAGCCCTGTGGTTTGTTTCGTTGAAGCGGGCGCTCCCGGACAAGTCTTGCTCCGGCAAGCTTGTCGGGAGCATCAAGCCCGGCAGGCCGCGAGTTCTTGCCGTGGAAGCCGATGTTCCCGCAGCAGCGAAGCGTGCCTTCATCCTTGTTGTCGAGCCGCAAGCTCCAAAGATGGGCGCAGCAGATTGTCCATTTCCTTCGCATGTGAGAACTCCCCAAGAGCAAGAAGAAGCGGAAAGAGTAGCCCGGCAGTCAAGTATGTACCAGTTTGTCGACAACAGATCTTGCATGTAAGAAGACTCAACGGTGTGAAATTGAAGTGTATTCCTGTGGAAGATGGATGTAAGCTGCGCAGCGATACACGGAGGCATATGTGGTCACCACATTGGCGCAAGTGCACTTGCCGACAAAGCTTTCCGGCAAGGTTTCTTCCGCCGACAGCCCTCCGGGATGCAACCGCACAAGTAACCAAGTGTGAAGCGTGCGGCCCATTCCAAACAGATACACCACCAGCTCAAGCTCTCCAGACGATCCCTTTATCCTGGCCATTTTCGGTCCGGGGCTCGACATCCTCGGCCCCTTCCCCCGAGCTGTCGGGGGCTTTGAGTACTTGTACGTCGCCATCGACAAGTTCACAAAGTGGCTGGAAGTGGAAGCAATGAGGAAGGTGACAGCGCAGTCAGCAATCAAGTTCTTCAGGTCAATTGTTTGCCGTTTCGGAATCCCTAACCGGATCATCACCGACAACGGCACACAATTTACGAGTCGCACCTTCATGCAGTACGTCCAAGATCTTGGCGCCAAGGTCTGCTTTGCTTCCGTTGCTCACCCGAGAAGCAACGGTCAAGCAGAGAGGGCAAATGTTGAAGTGCTCGCGGGCTAAAGACCAGGACTTTCAACAGGCTGCACAAGTGCGGAAGAAACTGGATCGAGGAGCTGCCGGTGGTTCTTTGGTCGATCAGAACGACGCCAAATCGAGCCACCGGCCAGACACCCTTTGCTCTAGTCTATGGAGCAGAGGCAGTTCTCCCCACGGAACTCGTATACGGATCGCCTCGAGTGCTCGCTTATGATGAGCTTGAGAAAGAGCAGCTGCGACAAGATGACGCGTTGCTCCTTGAGGAGGATCGTCTTCAGGCCGCTGTGCGAGCTGCTCGCTACCAACAAGCTTTGCGTCGCTACCATAGCCACAGAGTTAGTGCCAGAAGTCTCGAGGAAGGCGACCTTGTTCTTCGGCGCGTTCAGTCCGCCAAGAATTCAAACAAGTTGACGCCGAAGTGGGAAGGCCCTTACCGGGTGAAACGAGTCACTAGGCCCGCTGTCCGCTTTGGAGACCGAAGATGGCATTCCGTGAGCAACTCTGGAACATTGAGCATCTTCGTAAGTTTTACCCATAGAGGCGCGGTTGTCGGAACCCGTTCCGGCAACCACCTTTTTGTACAAGTCTTGCGGCTGTTGCATGTAATCCTTTGTACAAAGCCGAGCGCAGACCCCGTGCATCAGTAAAGCTCATGTGTTGCGCACAACTTGTCAAATTCATGCTTTCATCATTTTATTGCATGTTTTGGCTAACACTTTGTGCAGCAACCACACCCGGTAAGCAGAATCGAGCCACCGGGCTCCATAACGTTATTTTCTCTTCTTTTTCTTTTCTCAAAGAAAGGAAGGCTCCCTCGCGCACAAGTTGACCAGGGGGGAGGAGGAGATAATACTATGGACCAGGCACCGCTCAAGGAAGTTTTCACCTCATTGGGAAGCAAGAGAGAAAAGCTAAGTTGCCAAAGTTTGAGCAATCAATTTTTAAATTTTTAAGTTATCTTCCTCGAACGATGGCACTTTGTATGGAAAACACAATGCTTGAGAGGAACCAACTCGCTGGCTAGTCGCGCCCTTACTTTGTTTCGAGTCCGCTCAACAACTTAAGTGAGCTGCGGTTAGTTGCGACAAGGTTGCTTGTCGGAGGCGGCACCTTGCCGGGCAGGTCTTGACGTTCCGCACTCGGCGCTTCATGACAAAAGTGCCCGCACCGACAAGTCCCCCAAATGCGTAAGGCGTAAACATACAAAGGAAGGAATCAAATAGAGGAAATAACGTTGCATTGATACGCCTAAGATAGAGTATATTACAAAATAACTTGTCGCTGATCTAACAAAGTGTTCTAAAACATGATCAGCAGCCGACAAGGGCAAGATAAAGTTGGCGGCCTAATCTACGCGGTCGCCATCGATCCGCTTGATCTTGTTCACCTTGTCCACAATGGGTGCGACAAGGGCTTTGAAGCTCCTCCACGTTGGCGTCTGGCGGCAAGGATCTGAGGGCGCCGTTAAGGTTGAGGCCCGGATTGCGGAAGGCCGCCTTTATCAACACCTTCTCGAGGGCTCTGCCTGCAGACCTGGCGTGATTCCTCGGCCAGCTGCTTTGGGACCTCTTCCCGGAGTCGGAGGCCCGTCCACCACGCCTTTGAAGAATAAGCTGAGTTTGGCGCTGGGTTGGAGATGCTCGTCGGAGGTATGCAAGGTCCGCCATCCCCAGCTCCATCAGCTCGTTGTGGATGTCGTGGCGGTGTCCACAAGGCCCCTGATCCAGTGCTCCACGCTCTCCCTCAAGGTGCTCTGGATGGAGGCAGCATTCGCCAGCTCCTCCTTGGCCTTGATCGCCTCCAACAAGCCCACCTCCCGCTCTCTGGCGCTGTCCAACGTCTGCGTCCAGTGGTCAGCTTCAGCTCAAGATCCGCCTTGGAATCCTTGGCGGTGTCGAGCTCCTTGCCTCTATCAGCGAGACGACTCTGCAACTCGCCAAGAGTGTAGGCGTCCTTCTCGCGTTCACGCCTGAGCGTGGCAAGTTCTTTGCCGCTCTTCTTGAGGCTAGCCTCCAGTTGTGCCACCTTCACCTTCAGCTCATCCTTGGCGGCCTCGGCGGCTGCGGCAGCATCCTTCGCTTGTTGAAGCGCCCCGCCAAGTGACTCCTCGCGCGCGGCAAGGTCTTCCTCGTGGCTGTCCAGGTTGACCTTTCTTTGCGCCAACTCGCTTTCTTGCGCGGAGAGCTTCTCGGCAGCCAGTCGCTGCTCCTCCTCAGCCGCGGCCTTCTCAAGGATAAAGGCCGTGCGCTCTTCTGCGAGTTGCCCCCGCGCTTCTGCTACATCGCGGAGAGCTTCTTGGTTGGCGCTCCGGAGCTCTTCTGCGCGCTTCTCCATGTCCGCTCCTGCCCTCGCGACAAGTGCTTCCCGGGTCTCCAACTTGGCCTGCCGGGCGCGGTAGAGCGACAACAGCTTCTTCCATAGCTGCTCCTCCTCAGACTCGCCGTTGCTGCTGCTTGGCGCGTCCACCAGCGTCAGCCAATGGAGGCGAGTAGCTCGCCGTCGAAGGTCTCTCCTCGACCGGCGCCACAGGCTCGGGTTCCCAGGGGAGCTTGATGAGGACGCCTTCGCCGGCCTTCAGGTAGGCACCGGGCTGGGACTCCTCGGAGCCTGACACCGCGGCAGCAGCGGGGGAGTCGGCTGTCGGTGTAGCGCTTGCCGCTCCTGCGGCCTCGGGGCCGTCGATCTGATCGCCTGACCCTCGCCCGGCCTCTGCGTCGGCAGCCTCGGTGGCCTCCTCGCCAACAGGCTCGTCGGCGACGGCCTCTTCTTCCACGACAACGACCCCTTCTTCCTCGACGGCGGCCTCGTCGGTGTTGCCGCGCGCTTCCTCCTCGCCGGCGGCCTCGACCTCCATCCGCTCTGCGTCAGACGAAGAAAGAGCAGTCAAGCAAATATTCAAAAAGAGAAACAGAAGAAAGCAAGCCCAAGGGAGATTTTCGTGTGAGGAAATTACCTGCAACCGGATCCGCAGCTATGACCTCGACCACTGGAGGGTCACTGGCGCTGTCCCTTGTCGGGGTAGCCTCCCTTGCCGGAGTGGCCTCCCTTGTCGGAGGGCGCTCCCTTGCCGGAGATTCCTCCCTTGGCTGCGTAGTGGCAGCAGACAGGATCTCGAGGGCGGCTTCCGAGCCCTCCTGATGAGGCTGCTCTGCTCCTACACAAGCAAACACTCAGAAATCAACGAAGAAGGGGTACCCCTGCACACCTAATAGTAAGAAGAAAACTGCATACTTACTCTGGGGGCTGTGCTGGGGGCTGCTCTGAGGAAGGGTTGCTGGTCCGGCAAACAAGGCGGTCTCAGACGCGTCCCACAGCCGCCATGGGGAATCGTCCTCAACAACGACCGTCGGGATCTTGGCCCTCTTCGACGCTCTGGGCCAGCGTCACGAAAAGGAAAGAGTCGAGCAAGCAAATCAGATTCAAGATGAAGCAATAAAATTAAAGAAATACAAGCACAAATCTCAAGAGCTTACTCTTCGCCTTCCTCCTCGGAGCTGAGCGCGGAGAAGTCAAACTCAGTTCGCCTCCGGTGCGGCAGGCGGAGTGGGCTCTCTTGGCCGCTTGGCGGAGGCGTCGGCGGTGGCACGAGAAGATCCCGCCCGGTTGTCGCAGCAGTGTGGGGCGCTCCATGCAACCTCACTTGCAGCGGTGGAGCCGTCATGTGGCGCTTCTTCTTGTGGGCGATCTGCCGCCCGACTGCCTCTCAACCTTGCAGACGCCTCTTGGCGGGCCGGGGCTCACTGGCGGCAAGTCGCTGGGTGGTGGAGAAGAAGCGCCCTCGGCGGGTCCACTCGACCCGGCCTCGGGCTCGACAAGCTCGTCCTTGCCGACGACCTCCCCTCGCTCGGCAAGGCTTGCCACCTTCGCCGCGTCCGCCTCCTCCATGGTGAACCCGAAGGCTCCAGCGGCAGCGGCTGCTGCCGCCTCCTCCACCCTGGTGGCAATCCGCGCCATCTCCTCGTCGGTGGTGTCGCGGGTGAGCCTTTTCTACTCGTCGGAGCGGATCGGCACTTCTTGCAAATCTCGAAGAATTGCTGCACGACCTCGTCGGGGGCTCCTGCCGGAGTTGGGACGATCCCGTGGGAGTCGCAGTGGCATCATGGCGGCGGATGTGGTCGGCGCCGAAGTTGTTACAATGGGGCGACCCCAGCGGCAACCTAAACCACTCGGGGTGGTCGGGTCGTTCTTGAACAGCTCGAGCAGCATCGCGTCCAGCTCCAAGATGGTGAAGTTCGATTCAGGCCAGGCGCAGCCTCATGATGTCTGCCGCATTTTGGAACTCCCGAGCGAGGCCTCCTCCTTTCACGCAAGGGAAGCGTCTTGATAACGAAGGAAATCTGCGCCAAGCTAGCCTCTGACCAACCCGGCAAGCGGAGGCACAAAATTCGGTCACAGCTATCTTGACTTCCGCATCCTCCGGCCAAGTTACTCCAATCTCTGCCAAGCACTATTGGGGTTTGGCGCCGCAGCGGTGAACGGCCATGGAGTTCTCCTCAACGACCCAGCACCAGTTGGCTCTCCACTCCTCCCACTTGTTGCGGAACTCTCCTTCTAGGTTGGCCTCTTTCTTGCCGATCCTAGAGATCCGAGCTATCCCTCCGCAAGTGGCTCTCCTCTCTCGGCAGCGGGGCACAAAGAAGTGGCGGAAGAGTGCCACATTCGGTGGACTCCGACAAAGTTTTCGCACAAATGCGCCGAAAACAGCCATGGTCAAGACGGCGTTGGGGTGAAATCAAGGAGGCGGAGGCTAAAGGTGTTCATGATGTCGCAGAAGAACTTCGGAAAAAGGCGGGCAAAGCCCGCAATAGAAGAAAAAGGCGAAAAAAGGGTACCCTATTGGGGCCAAATCAGCGGCGAGGCGGGGAGTACCCTCGTCTTGGCGGATGCGCACGCGTCTCCGTCGACCGAAGAGGTAGAAGACGTCCGCAGCTCCCTTGCGCCGAGCTGTGGGGGAAGATGGCCCGCTCCATGCGCAGCGTGCCGCTGAAGCCGCTGCGCCTCGGCCGACTTGACGCGCCCTTCTCCTTGTCGGCTTTGAGCCATGGCGAGGGCGGCGGAGGAGGCCGACGGGCGGTGAGCGTGCTGTGGCGAAGGGGGCTGGGCGCTGCTCTTCGCACCGGAGAAGAAGAGGGGAGCGGCGGTGGTTTTCTTGACAAGACGGCGATGGCAGAGTGGACGGCCTGCCCCTGTTCCCTCCGCTTATAAAGAGGGGGGAGGGGGCGGACGTTCCGCTTATAATAATAAAGAAACCCCCACGACCGCGCCCACGATCTCTCGCACGACGCCACGTCCGGTGCGTGCCGTTAGTGGGGATCGTGGTGGGTCCGGGGCGAGTTGCGACGTGGTCGAGGCCGCGTGTGACCGTGCACTGTTTTGGGCCTGGCCCGACAGCGCTCGGCACCGTGTACGGCCCAGGCCCGGGGGCTCCTGTCGGTGTACTAGAGTAGGGGTACCCTAGTATCCCGTACTCGTGCACGGACGATTCAGACACCAGCGGCAAGGTTTGCCTCGTCATCGCCAAGATCCTCCGTGGCTCCGTTGGAGCCATTCAAGAACAAAGTATTTGATTAAGAAGACAAGGCCCCGGCAAGAGGAGCTTGTCGGGAAGGCCACTCGAGCCATACAGAAAACAAGGCCCCGGCAAGAGGAGCTTGTCGAGAAGGCTCGGAGCGCGACAAGCCTCCGGACGCGACAAGGATTCGGCCGCGGCAAGGCGCTTGCCGCGGCATGCAACTTCTCTCCATCTCCGCTCCAGCTCATCCAGCGACGTGTCGCCATGGGACCGTTCCATGCGCGCGTGTCGAGAGGCTGTGCAGCCAGCGGAGAGCAGCGATAAGCGGCGCTGACAAGCTTGCCATCGTGGCGAGCGGAGGCGCACCTGACGGTCTCTGTTGCACTGTTTGGGCGACACTGGCGGGCATTTATTGCTTTTGTCCCTTGCCGTCGAGTTAGGTATTTTGCACCGCATACATCGCTCGAGTAGGTGTACCAACTCCTGTTTTCACATTTGTACCCCGCCTATGTTGCCACCTGTCGGAGACCCTTGAGCATATAAAAGGAGGCCCATGCTTAGCGTAGAAAGGGTTCGGCTCATTCGACTCACTCGAGACCAGATACACCCACGCTAGGTTTTGTAGCTCTCATCGCTCCCTAGCAAGAACACAATACATCAAACAAGCAGCAGTAGGAGTTTTATCTCTCCGGAGAGCTCCGAAGCTGGGTAAACTGCTCGTGTGCCTCGCCTCGATCCGCCCTTCGTGCGATCTCCGCCCCCCCTCCGAACCACAAAGGGGCCTGGTCCGTCGGCCCCATAGGTGTCCGTGGGTACGATCAGCCTCCCCGACACAGAGGGGGCCGCGGGGCGTGTCCAGACGCATCGGGGGCACCTCGGCGGCAAGCAGGAGGTGGAAAGGATGGCGTCGGCGCTCGCCACCGGGGGCGAGGGGGAGGAAGACGATAGAGAGGAGGAGGTGGGCTGGGCCGGCCAGCTCAGATGGGCCGCCAGGTGGACTAGAGCGCCAGGTAAGTGCCCAGGTGAGCCTCTCTCTCTTTTATTTCTGTTTTTCTATTTTCTATAATTGTTTTTGGCTTTATTAAAAATGCCAGGGTATTTCCAAAAATCACGAAACATCTCAATGTCACCGTTTGGAATATTTCCAACAACAAACATTTCAGTTTGTGATTATTGGAGCATTTAAAATATTATTAGCAATTAAATGCCCAAATGCAAATACTATATAATTTAATTCAAAAATCAAGAATGGCCTAGAAAATGTGCACCATTTTTGGGAGAGGTCCTAGACCAATTAAAAGATGATGAACTTTTGTGAAGGGCATTTTGGGTTCATTGAAATGTTTTTCAATTGAACCTTGTATTTTCAGGGGGGGTGCTGGGGTTTGTTGATCCCCATTTCAGGTTTAAGAGAAATTTAAAGATGATGCAACACAAGACTAGCTAACCCAGAGCAGACCAGAAATAGGGATGTGACAGGATCCATCCCCAAGACGCCGCCCTGGGTTTACGCGTCGGCAAACCTACCCAGGTAGCGTAGGGTGGACATACAAAGGAAAGTCGAACAGGAAAATAACATTCATGATACTAAAAGTGTTGCAGAGTTATATTACATCAAATTGTTGCTGCGGTTCTAACTAGAGATAGCGATTGTCTTTTGTTGTGAACCGGCAGCAGCGATAAAGAACGGGGTGCCTAATCCCGGCGCTGGCCCTCCACCCTCTGAATTTCGCCGACTCGGCTGATGATGGGCTTGATGCGCTCCCTGAGCGGCGCGAGGTCAGTACCCTCCGGCAAGCTCTCCAGCGCGGCGTCGAAGTCGAGGTCGGGGTACCAGTGCGCCACCTTGGTGAGAACCTTGGTCATGGCACCCTGGCAAAGCCTCCGAGACTCGTCGGCCAGAGAGGCCGCCCGGTTGGCGTGAAGCCGCTCTAGAGCGCCGACGACCTTCTCAAAGAACATGGTCATGCTGCAATTGGCGCTCACGCTCCGCTCTGGGACATACCTCACGTCCGGCATCCCCATGATGGCCAGCTGCGCGGCGCCCTGGTTGGCGACGATGGCGAGGCGATCGAGCCAATGGTTCTCGCCCTCCACGTGATACGCGAAGTTGAGGCCCTCGTTCTTCCGCAACTACTTCTCGGCCTCCAGCTCCTTGGTCATAGTCCCCTCTCGGGTTTTGGCCATCGACAACACCTTCTTGAGACCCTCCAGCTTCAGCTTGAGGTCTTTGATGGAGTTGTTGGCTTCGGAGAGCTCCCGGCCTTTTGTCGGCGACCGCCCTCGCCTCTGTCAGGGCACTGTTAAGCGTGTCCTTCTCCTGGGACAGCTTCAGGGCCTACTCCTTCAGCCCGTCGCGCTCCGCCTCCAGCTCCTCCACCTTGCCAGCGTGAACCTGGGCCTGGGCATTGAGTTCCTCTTTGTGCCTCTGCTCTAGCTCACTGGTCTGCTGCAGGACAAGCTTCTCCACCTCTGCATCCTTGCCGTGAAGCATGGCGGCAAGCTTCTCCTTGCGTGCAGCGAGGTCCTCCTCCTGGGAGTTCAACGCGACATCGTGCTGGGTCCGGGCGGCTTCGACGGCCACGGCCAAGTTCCTCGCCGTCGATTGAGCTTTCTCGACGTCGGCGAGCTTCATGATGAGCTCCACGTCGCGCTTGGCCAGCTCGCCCTGAGCAGCCTTGAGCTCCTTGTTGGCCTCGCAGAACCAGTCCTGCGTCTCGGCAACGCACTTCTGGAGGTCCACCTCCGCCTTCTCCACCACCGCGGTCCTGGACTTAGCCTTGTCCAGGCGGGCGCGGTGGAGCGCCTGGAGCTTCCGGAAGCTGGGGCCCATGGGATGGAGGAGCCGCTCTTCTTGTGAACCATCGCCACCAACGATCGGCTCGTCGACGATTTCAAGCCCGGCAGCGGCAAGCACTTCATCGTCGAACACCTCTCCCTCAAAGGGTGTCCTGGTGCTCGACGCGCCTGGAAGGTGGACGAACAAGTCGTCGCTCACCCTCAGGTACTTGCCAGAGCGAAGCAGCGAAGAGGAAGGCTAGTCGTCACCACGTCCTCCTCCTCCTCGGCGGCCCGCCCCGACCTCTCCGGCAGTCCCCTTGCCGGTCTCCTCAGCGGCAGCCTTGCCGGACTCCCCGGTAGGCCCCTTGGCGGCGTCCTCGGCAGCGCCCTTGGCGGCGTCCTTGGTGGCGATCTTCTCGGTGTCCGCCTCAGCGGCCTTGGCGACATCCTCGATGACGGCGTCCACGTCCTCTGGGTTCACTGAGGAGGAATCTTGAGGCCGAAGAGGGGGTGAGGCAAGGCCAGGACCAAGAGCCAGAAAGAAAAAGAAACAGAGACGAACGACGAACGACTTACCTGTGCCAGTACCAGGCTGGGAAATGGAATTCCCCTCCCCGCAAACATTTGGCGTCGAGGAATACCACCGACGCTCAAGTTCTCCTCCTCCTCCTCCATGTGCGTGGGCTCGGTGCCTGGCGCCCTTGCCGGGGATGCCCCTCGGGGCGGCGTGGTCGATGGGGGAGGCTTGTTCGGAGTAGCCCTCTGTGGCTCCTCCTGCTGCTGCTCTCCTCCTGCATACCTGGCAAGGTCAGCACCAACGTGTCGTGCCCCTGACACATGTCGACGGGGGAAGAGTGATGAACTTACACTAGGGGCTATGCCGGGGGCTGCTGTCCGGGCTGCTCAACACCACTAGTGGCACCCTCGAAGTACCAACTGGGGGCTGGCCACCCGCCGAGACCTTGGCCGTCTTCACTCTCTGGGCCATCGTCACCACGTCCCTGCAAAGGCGAAGACAAGTCAAGACGAGCAACACAGATCTAGGAGGCAGAGATAACGAAAAGGAACCAGATACTACTCGTCGTCCGCCTCCTCCTCTATTGTTTTCCTCTTCCTCCTCGGGCTGAGGGATCCATAATCGAAAGTAACCTCCATATCAACATCCGCCAGAGGGGGGGGGAGGAGGTGGTGTCTGGACACGCATGGACGAAGAAGGGGAGGCTATCTTCTTCTTCACCGTGGCCTTCGCCGGCTTGTTTGCCGCTGCAGCCCTCGTGTGACGCCCGGACCCCTCCAAGGTCAGCTGCGGCCGCGCAGCCCTGCCGGGCCGGACCGGCTCGCCCAGCCCAGCCGCTTCTGGGACTCGCCCTCTCCCCGTAGCCGGCGTCGGGCCGGTGGTCTCGGCCTCCTCCTCCGACGACTCGCCGACCACATCTTCAACCAGAGGAGCCTCGGTGCGGGCGCTGCTGGCTTCCCCGGTGGTCGTCGCCCACCGGGCAAGCTCCTCCTCCTCTGTGGCCGTCGTGGCCTTGTCCTCCACACCGCCAGCGCTGCCGGCCTCCTCGGCGAGCTGTGCCTCCCTCACCCTGGGGGCGATGTAGTCCAGTTCCACCTGGGTGGTCTCCTGGACAAGCAGCCGCTCGGCGTTGGCGTTGACGTACCCCTCGTGCAGAATATCAAAGAACTGTTGCACCTCGACGTCCTCCGGCTCCTTCCAGCTCGTGTCAGGGCCATGCGCGTTGCTGTCCGGCATCATGGCAATGATATCAGTATGGCGCGAGTTATTGCACAGCGGGACCACCCCCATCGGCAGCTTGAACAGAGGCCCCTTGAGGACTTTGCCGGCCTTTGCGGCGGCTCTCGCGACCTTGCCGGTCCGCTCGACCTCGCCGTCGCGGCCCACGTCAAGCTGGAAGAGCCGCTGGTAGAAATGGGCGTGCCCTGTCACTGTGAAATTGTGGTCGAGGCCGGGGCGAAGCTGCATGATGTCGGCGGGGTTCGTGAAGAGCCAGGCTGGCCTCCCCTTGTTATGTAGCGGAGCGATCCGGCGGCGGATGAAGTCCGCCCCGATCATCTCAAGGGTGAGGCCGGCCTCCGTGAGTCAGAGGATCCTGGTGGTGGCGACCATGAGCTTCTCGTCGTCACCATCGACGTCGCTCCAATCGCTTCTGCGGACCTGCGGCGCCCGGCGAACTTCGTAGAACGCCGGCGGGTCCTTCTCCTCTATCCAGCACCACCGGCCCCGCCATTCTTCCCACCTCTCCTTCATGGCACCCTCCGGATATGCTCCCTTGGATCTTGAGACCCAGGCGATGCAACTTGAGATGGCGCCCCCTGGTTGGATCCGAGGGGACAAGTAATAGCGAAAGAGCGCCGTGTTGGGGTGCACCCCGGCGAAGCCCTCGCAGAGATGCGCAGAAAGGGCCATGCACGCCACCGCATTCGGAGTAAAATCCAGGAGGCGGAAGCCAAAGGTATGCATGACATCGCTGAAGAAATCGAAGAAGGGAGGACAGAGCCCGCAGGAAAAATAATCGACAAAGAAGGGGTACCGATTTGGGGCAGCCTCGGCGCAGTCAGCGGGGATGACGCGCGTGGCTAGATGCCCTGAATTCTCCCCGCCCCCCCACCCCCGTCTTCACTCCCCACAGGTGCCTGAAGGAGTCCTGAAGCTCGAACACGTCAACTGTCGAGGGGAAGAAGGCGGATTGCGTCCGCTTCACCGCCAGCGCACTCTCCGGCGGCTACACGGCTCCGGCCTCCTTGGCCACTCCCTTGCCCTTGGTGGATTTTGGTGCCATGGCAGCTGGGGGAGGAAGGCAGGACAGAGGGCGGCGGAAGCGCAATGGCGGCGAGCAAGAGCAAAGCTTTGAGAGGAAGACGAAGGCAAGCGGAGGTTTCCGAGATTGGGGTTGCGCGAAGGGTAAAAGGAATAGTGCGCCCGCGGTTATCCCTTTTTATGGGGAAGCCACGGGTCGCGCTGCCCATTTACTACGATGTGACGCATGCGTGTGGAAACCACCCCACGCATGCCGCCCACGTCACGCACACCCCTCCACGCCGCGCCGCGCGCGTGGGTCGTGGGAAGCGCAGTGCACAAAAAGTCTAACCGCGATAAATACCGCCCCGCCTGCCCGCGCACCGTTTTGGGCCTGGCCCAACAGCGTGTCGCGCTTATGTGTGGCCCAGGCCCGGGGGCTCCTGTCAGTGTGCAAAAAGAGGGGCACGCTTTTGTACCCCTTTACCTGTGCACGGGCAGCCGGAACCGCGCCCACGATCACACCAAGCAGAACAGGGGAGGTGAGTCGAGGTAAGACCGAAGCCCAAGATAATCCGAGCAACGCCAAGACCAAGACCACACAGAGCAGAAGGACGAAGCAGGTTCCCCCGGCAAGACCCTTGCCGGGGCAGCCTCAGCAGTCTTGCCGGGGTAGCCTCAGCAGCCCCGGCGAGACCCTTTTCGGAGCAGCTCGCCCCACACCGACAGAGCAAGCCACCCTTGAGTCCACGGTCCCCAACGCCATCATCCACGTGGGGCCAAGGCTCGGGAAGGCACCTCTGCGGTGGCACGCAGATCTTTGTGAAGACATATTCAAGATCAGATGCGAATTAGAAGACGACAATCCTTGGCAAGATCCTTGCCGAGGAAGGCCACCAGACCCCCAACAAGGTCCTTGCCGGGGACGACAGCACGCCACGGCAAGACCCTTGCCGGGCCACCCGACAAGACCCTCACCAAGGACGCCAACGGGGCCACCGCCAGGCCCACGCCAACCAAGCTTCCACCGCCGTTCACATGCAGCTGCCAGCCAAACCAGCTGGGCGGGCACCTGCATGTCAACATGCATCTCCCAGGCCAACTCATCGAGCGCCTGCGTGGCGGCATGCAGATCTTCGTGAAGGCTCCACCACCACGCCACCCTCAGCTGCCTGCGTGCCTACATGGCGCGGCACGCATCGCTAGCCAAGGCGCGTGTCGAAGCAAGGAGGAGCGGCGACGGACGGGACGGGCCTCGCCCCCGTCCCCGATAAAGTAGAGGGACACCTAAGCTACGCATTAAATGCGTCTTGTCCTGTAATACGAGCGATAAGCTCAGGGCACTGTGCGCCTTTCCACCTCCTGTGTGCCACTGTGGCAGCCCCTTTCTACTATAAAAGGAGGCCCATGATATACTGGAGGAGGATTCGGCTCGTTGGAACCACGCACTCACCACAGCTAGTTCGAGAGCTCAAGAACTCTCTGAAATACACCCACCAAAGCAGGACTAGGGTTTTACGCATCCTCGCAGCCTGAACCTGGTTAAACCCTCCTTGTGCTGGCTACTGATCCTGCTCTTCTTGCAACCCTGCGCCCCAGCAACCGTAGTAGGGATTCTTGTGATCCCATAGGTGTCGTTTCCCCCGACAATAGGTGAACGCGATGATAAAGTATCATGTCATCATATTAAGCAATGCATAACATAAGCAGACACAAAAGAGTGCGACCTCTCTTACGGACCCGTGTAGTCCTCAAGGTCATGTGCTCAGTTGATGATGGTAATGCAGTTGTCGTGGCTGCCGGCGGCGGGGAAGAAGATCTGAGGCGGTGAAAGACAGTCTGGAGGGCGGATCCCTGCTGTGGTGAACCCTTCCATTGTTGGAGCAGCTCAGCTGGGGTGGAACACAGCGCAGCAGGAGCGGGACAAACTACACAAGGTTTTCTTTGACACGTATCTGTAACACAAGTAGTTGTGTAAGGGCTTGTTTGAATTTGAGGATTCTAAAAATGCAGGGATATGAGATACACATGAATAGGATAAGAATGCACGTGCAAAAAAGAGAATTTAAAAGCACATGATTTCTGCCAATCTGGGTGTTTGGTTCACAAGAATTGGAAGATCACAGGATGCAAAGAAGCATGGTGATATTGAGTCAAACCACAAGAAAATGTATGGTTATAATGCTATTGTGCTACTATCTCTTAGTCTTGTGCTTCATGAATAGGAATTTGAAAAGGAGGACAAGTGGATATTAAAATTCCTCCGGTTTTTCTTTCAAGGAGACACTAAAGGAACAAATCCTACAGTTTTCCTTTGCTCCATTCCTTTGAACCAAATGCATGAATAGTAGTACCATAGGAAACTTTCCAATTCCTATGTTTTTCCGTCACTTTTCCTTTCAAGAACTGGCGATTCTAGTAGGCAGTCTTGAGCAGGGAAAAGCCTACACTCAAAAAATGTTTTTGTGCTACTTCTACTACATTGGACCCAGGCAACTTCCCTACTAGCTCAACTCCCACGCCCATCTACAAATGCACAGCTCAAACGCACAGAGATAAATACTGATGGCATTCAAGAGAGTCCATCGCAGATAGCTAAGTTGCCTGGTACCTCACTGCATATTATATAGTAGGCGAAACTGATCGTATTTCACATTACTACGTGTGCTCAGTGGATAATATATATAACATGTAGCGTAAAAAGAGATGCAACAAGTGTACAACATCTTTCGCGAAGACAGGTCGATCTCAGCATGATTGGGTTGGTCGGTGTGGATGCTCTGGCTAATTTGGCTGTCGTTGGAGGGGAAGAAGATCTTAGGCGTCTGGAGATGGAGCCCGTGGTACTGACCCGCTGTGATGGATGGTTTCGATGTTGGAGCAGCTCCGATGAGTTGTACGACGGCGAGGCTGAAGCAGGACAAGAGAGACAATGTTAACCTGAGTGGAATTCTAATAGCATCTCCAATAGATAACGTAAAATACATAACCACAAAGTACTATATGTAAAATACATCAGCCACTCATCTCTGAACTTAACTGTCGAAACTGAATTTAACTGTGAAACTGAATTTAACTATCGAAACTGAATTTTGCTGTCGAAACTGAATTTTACTGTCGAAACTGTACGCACTAGTAGCAAAAAAGCAGCAGCAGCAGCGCATCCGAGAGCCGGGGCAGCTGGTTGTGTAGCGGGATCAGGGTGAGGCTACACGTCAGTCGACTGAGTTTTTCATCTGTGGTCATTTGATTTTCCGGCCGTTGGATACGAAATCAAGGGCCTGTAGTTCATCTTCAACCTCCACCCCCCTGAGCCGCCAGCCACCACCGGCCAAACCGCTAGCCCCGCCCACCCCGAAACCACTCCCCACTGCCGGTCTATCGCCACCCCGGCCATCCCTCTAGGCCCCCTTGTGCCGAGCTTTTTCTCCGGTGATCCCCACGCCACCGCCCCACCACCGCCCCCACCCTGAAACCTCGGATAGATAGTGGGGTACCTCTCCGGCGAGCCCCCTCCCCGCTATGGCTGGTTCTTCCTTAACTCCGGCGAGCCCCCCCCCCCCCCTGAAAATCGACTGACCCAAAAGTCGATTCAATCGACTGAAGTATAGCTAAATCGGAGCAGCAGCGCAAGCAAGAGAAAGAGCAAGAGCAGAAGCGCAAGCAAGATCAAGAGCGAGAGCAACAGCAAGAGCAAGAGCAAGAGTAGACCAGGCAGGGGACCGAGAGCAAGAGTAGAGCAACGGCGCGAGCGAGAGCCAAAGCAGCAACATGTCCTATTGATGTGGGCATCGATGCCGAGGGAGCGACGACGTGGAGGAAGTGGCCAGCGACACCGACGAGGATGTAGTCGCGCCATGTCGGCTCGGGACCGAGCGCCGGCAGCACCATGAGATCAAATCAAGAAGAAAATGCGGCGATTAGTGTAGAACCTCTTTGGTGGCGTCGATTAGGCCTCAGCTTAGTCCGAGGAAACGGTGATGATCCTGCTCTTCTGGTGGTGCAGGTGAACACGGCAGTGTGGGAATGGAGGTGGCGCAAAAGACGAGGGGAACGTCGGGGCAGCTCCATGGAGGTGGTGGACGAGGTGGATGAACCGGCGGGACGATGAGATCGACTAAGGACCCTCATCTGGTGCGGTGGATGAGGGACGTCGAGGTGTTGCTGTGGACGATGTCATCGGGGAAGAGGCTTCGACTAGGTGGCAGACGGAGGAGGGTGTGGGAATTCATAGGTTTTCACGGCCTCGGTGTATGAATGGGTGGGCGGATGGGATGGGAGGGGGAACCAAGGCTTAGGGACGCTCTTGTCCGAAATATGGGGTAAGTTACGAAAGTACCCCCACCGCTTTGAGCTAGGCGGTTCTTTCGGTTCAGGGGTATCACGGGAATTTCACAGGAGGTGGGAGTTTTCGCGCGTGCCGTAATTTTGGGATAGCAAGGTGCGGGTTGAGATGGAGGGAGTTTTCGGAGCACAAGAGACAAAGATATATCTTAAATATTTCGGAGTAACAAGGCACGGGTTGAAGAGGTAGGAGTTTCGTAGCACGATAGACAGAGATGCTAGCTTGAAATTTAAGCATAACAAAGCGCGACTTGAAATTTCGATAGACAGGGATGCATGATGTAGATGTTCGTTTAATTCTTATAGTTCATTTCATTCAAAATCATCTAGTTTTTATTTGAAAGCTAACCTATTTTAAGATTAATGGAATTGTGCGTTGTAAAGCATAAAGTAAAAACAAATCATGGCAAATCATGTAGAAAAACATTTGGGCAATTGTGATATGGAAGATTCTAGAACAAAGAAGATATGCTTGTGTTTTGAGGTTTGTGCATTATGCTTAAGTTCAACCATGGAGTCTTCTAGATTGTACATGTGGCAAAATCTAGTGGAATGTAGATGATATCCAACGGCCAGTGGTGCTCGAGTTAGCCATCTCTGCACCATCAGATTGGCTTCATCCAATGACCATCTTTCAAAGTTAAAGTTATCCGCACACTATATAAACAATATAAAATATAATATATACGGGTATATAGATAGATATGTGATGCGAAAGCCACCCATCATCTCCAATTAGAATAGTGTGTCCATGCACATATGCAATGTGGCCAAACGATGTCTGCCATCGGTATCTCAAAGTCAAATCAGTTTGACCTTGTTCGATGTGTATAGAGTATAGCATGCTCATTTCCAAACCACACCGTGCATATCTCAGTTATATTCATGCATGCATGGGTTTCGAACATCATGATCTCTTATTCAAATATTTGAATCCAACTTTACATTGATTATGAGTACACATAGTCTTTTACACCCACACAGTGTTCTTCTCTTTATAATTGTGCCACTAACTTTCTCTCGTGCATGCATGCACACACTACCACTCGGCATTATCCATCGCACACATGCAATCTTTTTCTTCTGGTCAATCTCCCATGCATGCACACACACACACACACACACACACACACACACACACACCTCCCCCTCTTCATCATATCGGGCATCCTTTATCTCTCACGTGCATGCGGAACGATCGATGTTCCTCTATGTGTGTGTACATATAGCTAGTTCTTTCCCAGTTTTCCACACAAACTTATCAATCTATATATCTAGTGAGGTCTCACCCTCTTTCCCACGTACACATATATCAATCTATACCTCTCTATATAGGATTACATTGCTAATACACCCACATTAATTATATATCCAACGTCCCCCTCTCATCAGTCATGGCTTCTGCTTCATCTCTCAGACGCGCGCACAGTGGCGAAGATAGGGGGCGGCAAGGGCCTAGCTGCCCCCCTAACACCACTATATATTGAGGCTAATATGAATGTGATCATTAGATCAATTTCTGGTAAAATGGTTTAAGTTGATGAATTGGCCCTCCACGTAAAGGATTAGCAATGCTTGGCCCCCTAGCTCATTTATTTTTCATGGCTCTGCCACTGCGCGCAAGAACGCATGTTCTCGCCCCCTCTCTTTAAATATCGATCTCGCACTTGTGCACTCCTTCATAGTCTCCCTCCACTTGGCCCCTCGCACAATCTTCTAGCCCCCCACCGGATTTTGACACATGTACAATCTAGCAGACTCCATGGTTGAACTTAAGCATAATGCACAAACCTCAAAACACAAGTGCTTCTCCTTTGCTCTACAATCTTCCGTATCATAACTGCTCAAACTTTTTTTTCTAGTTGAATTGCCATTACTTTATGCTTTAAAACGCAAAATTCCACGAATCATAAAATGTATTAAGGGCTTCTTTGATTCAAAGGATTCTCAAAGGAATTTCGGAGGATTCTAATCCTTAGGAATTTTTTCCTATCTTTGTTGTTTGATTCGTAGGATTGTTAACCATAAGAAATTTTTCCATAGGATTCATTTGCACTAGATTTCATAGGAATCTTTCCATCCACTCAAACCTCTTTGAAAGAATCCTACTTTTTTCTATGCACAATCGAACACTCGTACAATCCTGTAGGATTCAAGATGACATTCCACTCTAATCCCATGTTTTTCATATTCCTAAGTTTTAGAAATCCTACGAATCAAAGAGGCCATAATTTTTTTATAAAAACTAATTGATTTTGAATGAGATGAACTATAAGAATTAGACGAACGTCTACATCATGCATATATGACCAAAAGCTTACATGCTATAGTGTGGTATTTATTCATAATTTGGTTGCCAAATCTGATGCGTGCAATGCATGTGTACCTTACTAGTACTTCGAGTATGCGTAAAACATGTAAATTAGAATTCCAATGGCAGGCTACACAGTGTCTCTATTTCAATTCATGAAGCCATGTGGCACATGTGGAGGCGTTGTCACGACCTCCTTGAGTCGCTTGATCACAGTGACGTGCTACTGGTTCCAGAAGCATGTACTCGTCCTCTCTCAGGCACACTGGCAGCATATGCATGAAGCGAAGATGTGCACGCACGCACGCACTCATCCCCTCACACGCACACGCGGGTACACGGTGGGACGCATTTTTGTACGAAGATCCACCCCATGTGATAATTTGACGCGTGTAAAGTCCTTCACATCATTGACGTTCAATTAATAAAACGCATGCAAATTGAGTGGACGTGAGGGAGGAAGTAGTTGAGAAAGACATTACTACTCCACTGCATGTATGCGAGTAGTTAAATCATGGGTTGCTACTTCCATTGGTCTCCTTCATATTTTGTTCCATTTTTTTTACCATAATTTTAAGTAACATAATATTTACGCATGTCATAAAAAGTGGCATTGAAAAAGAGGGCTAATAAACCAGGACGCAGGCAGCATGATCAATTTTTGCCAGGGCTACTGTTAGTGGCCCTTGTATTTAAATATGGACGGAGTGTAGTAGTACTATCTTTATCTTAGCCTCGTAGGGCTCTCGCAGCGCCAAGGCTCGCCTCCCTGCCTCACCCACCGGATGCCCCCATGGATAATTCCTTAGATCTGAGGATCCCGCGTGCTGCCCTCTCAGTTCAGCCTACAACACTGCCGCCTTTGAGGGAAACCCACATGTGTTTTAGAGGGGATCCACTTTTTTGGAATCACAGATTGGTGGCGCCGGAGGACATGCCAGGGCTGCGTTTCAGGTGGTGGGAAGCAAGGGAAAATCGGATCGAGGAAGCGTCACATCGATTGGAGAGAAGTTCGAAGGAGTTGCGCCTGGCGCAGCACAAGGCGGAGGCGCAAGTCGATCTCAAGGGAGAGATGCTGAGCGATGTCAGCATCTGGCAGTGTCACGTTGATTTCAAGCTAGGGCTAATGGCCGAGATCATATTCACGGAGTCAACTTCGAAGGAAAGAATGTGCATGCCTGCGGAATGGCATGAGCAGCCGGTGCAACTGTTCAAATGGGCGGCAGGATAAGCCAAATCGCGGGACCAGCTGCGGCGATGCCGCTGGGCATGCATCGTAGGCGAGGTGAGTTGCCCTCCTTCCCCACCGGTGATGCAGTGACCTGCTCGGTTGCTGCAGTGAACTTGCGGCGCCATGGCAGTTTGCAACCGTGACAATCACTCCATTTATATGTATTATATTCCAGTTAAAATACTTGGTTGTTTGGAAAAACATGGTAATTGATTTATCACTAGTTTTTGAATGCCTCGTCGTGACAATCACCTGAAGCCACAACCAGAAGTCTCCATCGCGTAATACTTATGGTCGGTCACACCAATATATGGTCGGTCGGACCCGTGACACGCATCGGCTTGGTCTGACATGTACGACCAGTTACATCACTGACTTGTGCGGCCGTATTTGAGCATTAGTACTTGAAATTAGTGTTCCAGGAAACTCATCGGGAGCCGTTTTGGGACTTGTCGTGGAATTCTAATGGCAGATTTCCTAGTGTGAGGACTTAGTCGTGAGTCCAACACATCTATGTGGTAGCTTCAGAGGGGTTGAGCGGAATCGAGAAACGCAACACAAGACAAGGATTTAGACAGCTTCGGGCCTCGGGAAACATCATCCGGTAACAACCCTACATGTTGTTTGTGGCTAGGTCTCATTATCATCACGAGGGAGTCACCGTAAACCGGCTCTCCTAGTTATGTCTAGCCCTAACATTATTTCTCTTGCTTGTCCCTCTTTGGGGAGCCCTGCCCCTCCTTATATAAGTTGAAGGGGCGGGTTACATGTAGAGTCCAACTCGGACCTAAGACTGAACTATTCTGACTTCTCTTCATGGGCTTCTTAACATCTTGGGCTTCATAATGTCTCGGGCTTCATAACGTCTCGGGCTTCATAACCCTTGGCAACCCAGTTATCACTGTCCGCCGGGTTATGACTGGTGCCGGTTTATAATGGTCTGCCGGTTTATGATGGCCTGCCGGTTTATGATTTTCTGTTGAGTTATCATCTGACTTAACTCATGCCGGGTTATCATCTGACTTAACTCCTGCCGGGTTATCATCTGACTTAACTCCTGCCGGTTTACCAAGTACCAGCCGGGTTATAACTCCGACCGGGTCATACCGCGGGGTATATCCCCGATATTAGCCCCTAGTTTAATTTGGATTTATCCATGTTAAACTGATCCTGATCATCCTGAAGTCCTTGTCATTTCCTTCTTGTGGTAAGTCTGGGTCAATATACCAACTTCATAATCAATTTGCTGACATCGGTTTGCCACAAAGAAATATTGTGAAGAATAACTCCTTTGACTCAGCTCCCAATGCTTAACAAAAATATTGGTCTTTGAAATACTCATCTGATCTTCAGCCGGTTTAAGGATGTAGAACTTGCCGGTTTATAAATATTGATGGCACCGGGTCATAATTGTAGTTAACATCAAGCTTGAAAATATACCTCTTATATGCCTATCACTTGTAGCCCCCAAGTCTTAAGAAGGTAGTGTAGCAATAGCTTAAGACTTGCTTCAATATAAATGTCACAACCATGAAAAAATCCGGTTTGTTCATCTCCGTCATCAGTCATAAACTGAGTATTCCACATATGTAGCCCCCAAGTGCCGGGTTGTCATGCTTGCAGTAACCTGGGACTTGAAGTTGCCTTATGCTCATAAAAACTTCAACCAGTGTAACCCCCAAGGCCCGGGTCATTATGCAATAATGAGCAGGGACTTATAAATATAATCATGTAGATTTGAGCAGCAATGTCTAGTCCCCAAGGGCCGGCTCATTACGATGTGATGAGTCCGGTCTTCAATAAGGTGAGCAAACATTCACTTTGCATTAGCCCCCAAGTGTAATGGTGCATGCTTGCAGTGACATGAGACTTGCATATTTGAGGTGATCTTAACTTGAATAATGTAGCCCCAAGTGCCGGGCCGTAAGCATGCAGCGACTTGGGACTATTGCTTCAATTGTAGATTAAATCATATTCATTGATAATATAATAGCCATTGCGCTAAAGCGACTTTGAAAACCTTAATCATAATACTGGTTATTGATAACCATAATAAAAATCCAGCCATATTGTCTATTAAAGATTTGAATAATATAACCAATGATTTATAAGCACATGATTCCAATGGCGCAATCCAAATATATACTGGCGACTTATAGTCGAAACCAGGCCGGGTCAATAAGCACCGGATTATAACTGATCATGTACTGACAACTTGTAGTTGAAAGCCAAGCCAGGTCAATAAACTCCGGTTTATCAAAAACATCAAAGGAGAAAACACTTGGCAAAAATAAAAGCATATAAAAACTTGTAGTCAAGGCTTTTCACGGGCTGCCAGGCCCCAAATTCGAGGCTTTTCATGGGCTGCCAGGTCGCTGAGTTAAACCATTTTACAAAGGCTTTTTAAGATGGACCTCAATCTTTAACCAATCGTCGTTTTAACTTTGACAAGTTCAGGGTCTTATGAGATTGACTTGTCAAAGTTCGGTGGGTCATACCAGGTTTACCTGGACGGAGTGACTTAGTAAAAAAAGGTAGGCTAACCCGGGGTTTTAGGTGTATACAGCAGGCTTCCAAGCTGTGGCTTGATAGCCTATTACAAGTGTAGATTCTTTGTTCATTGCGATAGCAAAGAATCCCCAAGCAATATATTGAGGTGTGCTCAGTGGGTGCCTATGTTTGAGTTGTTCTTTTCCAACACTCTCTTTGGCCCCTAAGTAATTTTCTTTTGGCCTTGAGCCGATCAAGAGGTGTAGCTATGGTTTTATAAGCCGGATCGAAGGGTGATCATAGCTTCACTGCAATAAGCCGCGAGCCCCCATATGATCAATAATATGATAAGCCAATAATGCCGGATACCCATGTTTGAACCGTGCATCATGGCAACAGGTCCTCTTCGGCAGCCTTTAAATTTTTGCAAGAGATAAATTCTTCTTGAACCGGGATTTTGAACCGGATATTGAGAGCGCTAGAGCTTTTCAAGAGATAATTTCCTCTTAAACCAGATTTGAACCAGATACTAAGAGCTTCAGCGCTGTGTGGGAGATGGGATTTCCTTAAACTAGACTATAAACCGGAAGCATCATTGTGAGCCGGAATATTTCTGACGGCCTTCAAATTTTCATCAATATAACAGTAGCCTCCGGGACCGGGTTATCTTTCCTTTCAACGTCCTGGGGCACTTGAATTTGCTGAAACTGGCAAGACTTGCTGAGTCATATCATCGTAGCCCCCGAGTCTTAAGATGACTCAAGGAGTTGTGTTGAGATTCTCTGTATTTGACCATAGCAGAAGGTATATATCATTAGTGTTGATAACGTGATGTGAATCCACAAAAGGTTGAGGTGACTGCAGCGGGTTATAAATGATCCCGTACGAGCCGTGTCAGCAACTCGGCCAATGGTTCCTTTCAACTGGTTGTTTTAAGTTAACCAAACTGTAGTGGAAGCGATTTGTGTGCATGTCCAATGAGCCATCCAGCACAGACGACGGCTGAATGATAATTTGCCTCCAATTTGTTGGAATAAAACCGGGCTACCCAAGCAGTGACTTGCTCATACTCAATAAACAGCTCATGCAGATAGGTGCGGCCCGGTGTGTTGATGTAGATAAGATCGCAAGGGTGGTACAGATAGATGAATCAGCCGCGATGTTTGTAAACCGACGCGGGCGGGAGAGTTGGTCGCGGGGGCGGACAATAGGTCAATCACGTGTGTTGATGTAGTGGGGGTGGCAATCTGCGCAGGATGAGCGCTAGTGCAAAAAATATTTGCTCCCCCTCCTTTTCCAACACCTTTTTGTAAGGAATAATGGTTCTGCGAAAAAATATCATAGACCAAGTAACTGTTCCTTAACAAAAAAAAATATGTGTTAAGAAAAATAAACTTTAGATGAATATCACCTGATTTATTCGGATGATAGATGACCCGTATATAACGTCCGTATATATTCTCCAGTAATTTCAATGGCAATTTAGCCACTTTGTCCAGAGTAGCCCTCCAACATACCATTTCTTAACTAATTGGTATAGTCAAGCATTTCATCATTGGTTCCAGTTGTAAGTGCTCAGAAATCTACCGCCCTTAGTATCGTGGGCATGGCACAAGATCAAGTACTTCTCAAAGTTCTTTCTAATTTGTTGGTGCAATATCAGCGAAGTCTGAGAATATTAATAGTTTTACATATCTGTGCAACTGACTGCCGGATAGATCCTTCAGGAGCTGGGTTATGGCCATCCCAGTGTGGGGCTGATAGAAACTACGCAAGGTTCGAACCGACTGTATATGCAAGTGCTCTTACAGCCAGCAAAGTCCCCGTACTGTGGTGTTTTGACGAGCAAAAACTCTCAAAAAACAGATTCATCCTCGATCTGCATCATCGTAAACAGTCAAATCTTGTTGACTCCATCTCTCCCAATTTTCTGAATAACAATCAGTAGGCAATCGCAAAGAAAGCCCTGAAACCACTTAATGTTTTCCCCAACATGTCTATGTACAAACTCACAAACTCTATGCAACAGCCAGCCTTGATCATAACAACTGTTGAAGCAACCTTCCCCTGTAGTAACTACTAGCGATAGTAATTTCCTTGTTTTCCAACGGTAGTAGCCTCCCATCAGACCTAGGGAGCCACGCCATAGCGCTTGTTTCTCATATTCTTGACTCCACGTCTTGTTACTAGTAGACCGGCAGATCAGGAAGAAAAAAAACCACTTGTATTAATTTTGTAATACATGTCCATGTATTGTACTCCTTTTAATCAAGCTCGGCCTTGTCGACGACAAGATGCTCAAGTCCCAGCCATCGATGCTCGTAGCGGCAGCCATATACACCAGAAATGCACGATCGACGGGTGCATATCCTGTAGCAACAAATGCTTGTGGATGGCACACAAAAATACTCTGAAGAGCAACTCATGTGTGAAACACACTGTATAGACAGTCTTTCATTCAGAGTTCAGACCAACCAACTTTCAGCGAGTGCCGGCGGAGCCGACGAGGTGGCGATGCGGAATCGAGCCAACGAGCGGGTGGCTCGGGGATGGGCGCGCGGGCGCAACAGCCGGAGCAGGGGCACGCAATAGGCAGAGATAGCCATAGTGGCGAGACAAACCAGCGGCGCTGGGCAAAAGGCAAGACAATGCGGCGATGGCTCAGTACAGAGATGAGCGGGGGTGGCTCGCGAGCAGAGGCACTTTGAGGACGCAGAAACGCGGTTCACCCGCTGAGGTGCGCTGGCATAGACCGGCAGCCCGGGGCCATGGCAAAGGCAGCTCGGGAAATGCCAGCTTGAACGCGCGGTAATCCGGCGGAGACAAACGGCGGCTCATATGGCGACTTGGAGAGAGGTTGCAAGGGCGGCTCGTGGCCGGCTTGACACTGATGGCGGGTTAACAGGGTGGCGGCGACACATGTAAAGGTGGGTCATGGTGTAGCAGAAGCGAAGGCAGGCAACGATTTGGCGATGGTGAACCGACCCACAGGCAGCGGGGCGAGTCCATGGTAACCTGGCATCGGCTCGAGCAGAGGTGAATCGGCGATTGCGATTCATGGAGGAGTGCAGCTGAAGTAGCTCAAGGTGGTTCCGGTTTGTCGGGCCCGAGACTGCGACGGTTTATGACAGAGGTGAGCCAGTACGGTGCAGTGATTCGGCGGAAGTGTCCTCCAAGCCGTGGAGGCGACTTGGCCGCGTGGGCGTGCTCGGGGCTGGCGGTTCAACAAGGTGGCGTGCTGCCAGGACAGGTGGCTGTTCGAGGATTCGGCTGGTCAACTTGACGCATGACAGTAGAGGCACACCTGCAGCGGCTCCATGGAGGTGATGGCCATGCTCGAAGGCAACTCACAGACGGTGATTCTTCGGTGCGAGGTGAGGCTTGTAGCAGAGGTGACAACGAAGCTCCGTTCGCAGCGGAAGTCCTCCCAGTCACTTGGCAGCGGGAGGAGTGGCTTGTGGCTGGCCACGTCAAGGGCATCCTCAGCAAGGGCCGGTTCGTCGCATGGATGCGCCAAGCAGGCCGTGGCAGAAGTGACCCAACGGGGTGAACCACGGCAACGGCGGCAATTTTTAATAGCAGTAAAACAATAGCGACTTAACACGGAGATAGAGAACCGCCGTGGCGAGACAAGGTCGAAGCAGAAAACGAGCGGCTCACGACAGGGCACAGTTCGGAGGCGGCGGCCAGAGGCGGAAGTGACTCGACGATGGCAGCAGGTGGCAATGATAAACCAGAGGGAGTCATAGCAGAGGCGAAGCGGAGGTAACGCGGGCGCGGGTTGTAGCCAGCGCGGACGAGGCAGCGTCAGTGCAAGGTGAGCCGGCGGCGGCCTCGAGCTTCGAGGATGCTGGCGACTTCATTGCAGAGGCGACAGCAAGGACCGGTGGCAGTTTGGAGGAACGCCAGCCCGGCAGGGTAGGGGCGTGGGTGACTCGAGGGCAAGAGCAGTGTCCACGCCCATGTCCTAGTTCTTCTCCGAGTCGTAACTGCTTTGACCGATTTATTGGATTCTTTCCATCTCATGTAGCGTGTGAACCTCAGATTGTTTGATACCCAAACGTGACCGCAAAAGTTTCTCCGGATTCCCATCTGCCTCGGTGACCTGCACTGCAACAGAAATTTTAACCACGCTGGTTTCGGTGAGTTGTATCCGTTTTTGATGCGCCCACAAAAGAGGCAGCAGCAGAAAATCAATCTATTTTTGACAGATTGACTGGTTACGGCGGCCACACACTATGCAACCCCAATTTCTCTGGTCTTCAAATTGCGTACCGCTAGCTCCAAAATTAACCTTGATTCTGATCATAAAACAACGAACGTGTCGGCTCTTCCTCATACGACGAAATCGCGAGCTTCTCGAACCCTAGGAGATCCCTCCAAGAACTCATCACCACCGTGCGCAAGCCCCATGGTGAGCGCCAACTATTATGGAATTGTCACGACAGATGACCTAGTGTGAGGACTTAGTCATGAGGCCAACGCATCTATGTGGTAGCTTGAGAGGGGTTGAGCGGAATCGAGAAATGCAACACAAGACAAGGATATAGACAACTTCAGGCCCCGGGAAGCATCATCCGGTAACAACCCTACATGCTGTTTGTGGCTAGGTCTCATTATCATCACGAGGGAGTCGCCGTAAACTAGCTCTCCTAGTAATGTCTAGCCCTAACATTATTTCTCTTGCTTGTCCCTCTTTGGGGAGCCCTGCCCCTCCTTATATAAGTTGAAGGGACGGGTTACTTGTAGAGTCCAACTCGAATTTAAGACTTAACTATTCTGACTTCTCTTCATGGGCTTCTTAACATCTTGGGCTTCATAACGTCCCGGGCTTCATAATGTCTCGGACTTCATAACCCCTGGCAACCCAGTTATCACTGTTTGACGGGTTATGTCTGGTGCCGGTTTATGATGGTCTGCAGGTTTATGATGTTCTGCCGGTTTATGATTGTCTGCTGAGTTATCATCTGACTTAACTCCTACCGAGTTATCATCTGACTTAACTCCTGCCGGGTTATCATCTGACTTAACTCCTACCGGGTTATCATGTGACTTAACTCCTACCGGTTTACCAAGTACCAGCCGGGTTATAACTCCGGCCGGGTCATACCGCGGGGTATATCCCCGACATGCCTCAATACCAAAACCATCAATTAATCTTTAGCTTGTTCCCATCACATTCCAAAGTGTATAGTATAATTAAGTGCAAACCTACTCACACCTAGTACGTACCAAACCTGAACATGTTCCCACTATGCAGGTTTTAGTACTAGTGCTAGTACTAGGTTATCAAAAGGGGAACTGGTACCTAGCCAAAAATCATTCTACCTCTTCCTGCTCATAAGTCTTTATTGTTCGTCCGTCCTTGCCATGGCCGGTGTGCAGAATTCTAGGTCGAGAACTGCTCGTAACAAGGGAGCAGCAACCAAGGCCGCGGAAAAAAAGAGAGGGCTCGCCGCCTTGCAGAGACCTCGAAAGATCTTTCACGGGCACGCGAGGGCTCCCAGGAGCGCCCTAGCCGTAGAGGTGAGTGCTCCCAGGAGCGCCCTGGCCGTAGAGGCGAGGGCTCCCAGGAGCGCCCTAGCCGCGGAGGCGAACATGCCGAGCTGGCGATGCTAGAGTCATTATCCCTCGACGACATGCCCGATTAGCTCAATAAGCAGGAGGAGTTCATCGACGGCTTGGTGGAGCTACTGAAGTAGAGCCTCAACGACATGCCCGCTAAGCTCAATGAGCAGGGGAGTTGACCGCCGGCTTGGTGATTCTGCTAAAGAAGAGCATCGCCTCAGATAATAAGGCGACCGGCAAAATCCTGCAACTTCAGGAGGACAAGGTGAAGCTCTGCCATGAGCTTGACCTGCTGAAGGAGGGGAACGCCGGCTCGAAGAAGCAGCAAGAGAAGAGTACTTCCTCGATGAAGAAGCTGCAGGCCTTCGTCATGGAATAGAAGGAGGAGTTGACGAAGCTCCGCATCGAGCACCCGGCTGCTGTTAAGGTACGTAATGCGGCCGTGGAACAGATGATCAAGGCTTGCGTCGAGAAATCCCGCGTCATGGACAGAATGAAGAAGATGGCGGAGGAGATGCACACCGAGATGGAGGGCGTGGAGGTGATGAAGAAGCAGTTACAACTCCATGGCCAGCAACCCTTCATGTAGTAGAGAGCAGCACCCCACGGCGCCGTGGGATCGATGACTAGCAAATTAGATCATTTTTTATCGCCATATGGCACGGGCCTGCCTTGTTTCGTGCTCCTCCGTCGTACTAGTACTCTAGTGGAAAACTTGAGTATACCGCATGGTTCTTTCCTCCTCCTCAGGTTGTCGGCAACATTTATACGAGCAGTCAAATCACAAAGTCCCGCCTTCCAGCAGTAATGAGAAGTGAAATCACAAAGGCCCTAGCCTCTCGTGAAACCGACCAAGCGATACTGCCCCGCCCTCTAGCCTTTTAAAAAATGTATACTTTTTTACAATAGTAGTATCGATGGATTGCGCCATGGAGCAAAACTAACAAGATGAAATTAAAGAAAAAAAATTGGTACATATAGAGAGCGCTCGTCGCCAAGTTATGCATATAGCACTATTAAAAAAGCTAGTATGTGATTAAATGGGATGCTAAATTCTATTAAAGAAATTAGCATACCTATTTAATTCCTGGGTTCTTATTATTTAAGTCACTAGTTCTGTATCACTACTTAGTTTTGCCATTAGAAGTTACAACTACTCAAAAATGCCATTGATCCTTGAGATGCTTGCTCAAAAATGCAATTATATATCTAAAAAATGCCATCGTTCCGTTAGATGTTTTCTCAAAAATGCCATAAGTGTGGACCCGCTTGTCAGGGGTAACCAAGCGAATAATTTTATAGGAAAATTAGAACGCTGTTGGGATCATGTAGGCCCCACACTTTATTGTAATGTAGTGTGATAGAGGGAGAGCTGGCATGTTGGTCCATAGATATTTATGTCATTATAACATGGCAAAAGAGATTTGAGTCACAATAATGGTGTCCAGCACAACACACCCCTCAAATAAAACTAAGCACCCTGAAATTCTTTGACAACTAAACTGGTGGCTATATGATGTTGGCCAATAACATTGTACGCATATGATGTGAAGAAACGAGTGGTAGTACTACCAGCTAAAAGATGAACTATAAGAAATACTAGTATGTACGTACTGAAGAGTTATAGTAATGAGAAGGAACATAACATACTTCTGCTGGGGGCTCAGCAAAACACACCCCTCAAATAAAACTAAGCACCCTGAAATTAAACTAAGCAACTAATCTGGTAGACACTGCATTACAACAACCATTAGCAACGACACTGCCACCTTACTCGGACTCCTCGTCCATGTGCTGGATTTCGTCCTTGTCCCTCTTCCTCTTGGCCGATACTTCTTTGCTTGAACTGCACACTTTGCTCTCGCTCTTCATCCAACCCTTGTAGATATTGAATCAAAGGTAGGCATCCTTTGGAGCGTAATTGATGTGGTGTATATCTAGTACATTCCACTGCCATGCACGATGAAACTTGGGCGGAGGTTTCGTTAGTTTATCGTACGAAAGATCAACCATGGCTCCTACCAGGGTCAGCATTGAAGGCTGATCACGGGAGGGCACCAGCCCTTTCTCTAGAGGTAAAAGGGCTCGCCTACAACGAGGCCTATCCGACACAGGAATTCTTTGTCGTTTGTAAAGTCTACATAAACGAATTTGAGTTTGCCGCCCCCGAGGAAGTTCTTAAAATCCTCACATTCAACGTCAACATGGCATATGTGGTAGACCAAGCACAAGTTATACACGCAAACCTGGATCACGACGGGCCTCATCCTCTCTTCCTCCTTTAGATTCTTCTCTTTTTCCAAGACTCTGGTGTACTCAACATCTAGCCCATGGACCCACTCATCATTTGACTTCTTGAACATGCGTCTGAAGCGAGCAAGGAATCCTTTCACACTCGCGGAAGAACGTGTATAGGTGTCAGGACCCCGATTCCAAGTCACATCGACCTAGCCGGTAACACCTCATATCACTTTGTGGCCTCACGCACGGTATTCCCACGGGTGTCGCCTTACCATGGCCCGGGACCGTTTGCGTCTTTTGGCTCACGTATATGATAGTGTCGCTAGCATCCACATGACAAAGAACCGGGCCGACATGGCTAGTCGTGAACCCAAAGCGGCGCTAACCTATGGGGACAGGCATACATGAATCACATCGAGCATGTCGGTCATCAACGTATATATTCGGGCTGTAGCCTTTGGGCTATGAGGACTCCGGTATCCCGGGCTGTAGCAGGCTAAGGCAGGACTCCGAATACCACCGTGACATTTCCCGAAGAACGGACATAAGGAACGAAGTGAATCACATGCCGGCCGATCAAGTGTCCAAGCGGTAGTCTTTGGGCTAGCGAGGACTCCGGTGAACCGGGCTGTAGCGGACTACTATCGCTCGGAAGCACGAGACTTACATTTCCCCATATGAGAGGCTGCCAAGGATAAACAACTAGTTTGTCGGATCCCACCCATACCAAGCATTTCAATCATACCGCATAATATGCGATATGAGTAAATACAACAAGGCATCACAACAAAACTCTACAACTCAAGTACTTTATTTAAAAGGCTCAGGAGCCATACATAACATAGTCATACGGTAGGGGTCACATGACCCAACACTCAAGTCATACAATCATACAAGGACATGCGAGCAAACTAGTGCAGTACAGGACTCTAGAAAGAAAGAAAGCTTGTTGGAGCCTTCCTATCTACAATGGCCCTTCACAAGTCTTAGATCGCCACACGTGGCTAATTCACTCGTCGATGTCAAGATCTACATAGAACCCATCGGAAGGGGCAGTGTTGTCGTCTGAAAAACATTAATTAAGCAAACATGAGTGCGGAGGTACTCAGCAAGTCTTACCACAGAATCCTATCATACATGCACATTCTCAAGAAGGTGGTGGAGTTATTTGCAGCAAGCCGACTTTGACTCTTGGCTAAGCTATCCTCGTGACACCACTTGAAAAGCATTTGTCGCTTTACGAGTCCACTAATCACCATCACAATACTCCACCGTGGATCCTCTCTCGTCATCCCCGAGAGGGCCATCCACGATACTCACACTTATCTTGAGGCTTTTAGTAGTATCCATTTACTTGTCTATGAACTGATATAGGTAACCCAGAAGTCCTTCTCCGTGGACACGGCTATTCGAATAGATCATATTAAACCTTGCAGGGTGTACTTCTTCACACACGCTCTCACCACTTACCGCCGTTTACGACATGTACTCGGCAACCTTCAAGCGGAAGCCCAACGTGGGTGTCGGCCACAGCCTACCTAAACACACAAGTCCCAAATCCAGGTTGATCGCCTATTCGGGTTCCATCCGCAGGAGTCCGGCCGAGGTTTCCCATCTGACCCCGAGCGATGTGTACAGGGTTCCCGAGACACCAAGCAGGCGAATCGGTACACAGACCACGGTGCCTACCGCAACACAACCCACCCCTACGGTCAGCGTTGCGTGCGGCCCCCAGCATGCTACAAACACCAGAAACTACTTGCAACTCCCGGACTGAGGACAAGAGTGGTTAAGAAGCCGAGAGGGTCCATTGGTTTCGGGCCCAATGCGTGGTAGTAACTGTTTCATGGATCACAAACACAGATCTCAGTTCTTAGGATCGGCTTCAATGAAACAACCCACCATGTACTCCTACATGGCCTCTCATCGATACCTTTACCAAAACGTGTTCAACACTTTCACTCTCGAACCAACACAACCTTTCACTCCGGTTCATCATCCCGATGAGCCGGACTGACACAACTCTAAGCATAGCAAGCATAGCATGGTAGGAATCACAAACATGGCTCAATCAACTCCTACACATACTAGTGGGTTTCATCTAGTTCTTGTGGCAATGACAAGTCATGCAAAGGAAGTGGGTTCAACTACCGCAGACACACAACAGTTTGAATCGCGTTGTCTTAATGCGATGAACGAGAGGCGAAGCGAGAACATGGGTTTGTATCGGAATGATCAATGAGTTGCTTGCACGATGGGCTGGGGTGAAATCTGCCCTTGGATGGATAGTCGAGGTTATCCTCGAGAACCTATCATGAAAGCACACGAAAGTAAACACACATGACAATATGCAACAATATGATGCATGCTATGACATGGCAATATGGATGTGTGTTGGCATAATGCAAGCTGAAATAACGGGGATGAACTCATTTGAATCAAGGATTCAAATGATAGCTCATTTGAGTTAGTCCTAAAGGTGCATTATCTTATTCTGGTTAAACAGCATAGTTAACTTGTTTTAACATGCATGAAACCTGTACCAATGGACAGAGTGGATTTTTCTGATAATTTTTCATATATAAATCTTTGCATTTGGAGTTATAGATTAAAAGTTATAAGCATTTGAAATTTGAATTATATTCTGGAATTACTATATTAGAATAAATCCAGAAATTCATTTATTGCGTCAGCATGAGGTCAGCGTGACGTCGGGGTCAAGCAGGGTCGTCCAGGTCAAACTGACCAGTGGGACCCGCATGTCGATGATTAGTTTAACTAATTAACTTTAATTAAAAACTAACCGGATTAGTTAACCGAGGGGTCCACATCGGTGACTCGGAAGCGATCAGCAGGCCCACCAGTCAACGGTCAGTGGTCAACTCGCCGGCGTCTAGCCGCCGGCGAGGCCAGGCGCGGCGGAGCAGAGTGCTTTTGCACGTTCCGGCCACCAAATGGGGCGCGAAAGGCGTCTACGTGGAGCTGGAGATGAACCGCGGCTCTTGGTGGAGTTAGCTTGGTCGGGATGGCGGAGTTGGCGCCCGGCGACGGGTTAGGCGGCCGGGGTTCGACCAACTACGGGTTTGGGGTTAGAGGGCTCGGCGAGGTGCGGGAAGTGCATGGGCAGACCCGTTGGGGTGGGAGTGAATGCAACGGCACCACAGGGTGGCGGAGTGGCCGGGAGCACGTCGGCTGACGAGCTCCAGCCCGGTCGCGTCTGGTGATCGTGGTTGGAGTCGTTGTGGTGCTTGGGCGCGAGAGAGAGGAGAGGGAGTTAGATAGGCTCACGGGCGCGCGTAGAGAGCCTCGTCGAGGTCGAGGATGAACCGGCGGACGGCGGCGTCAAAGGGATCTCCGCGACTTGAGCTCGGTCGAGGTCGGTGTAGTGGCTTCGGGGCACTTGGGCGGCGGGACTCAGCTAGCTAGGGGTAGCGGAGTCTTGTGAGCTCCTGGACATGGTGGGAGGAGCATGGACGGCGGGGAGCACGACCGGTGGCGCGTCAGCGATGATGGCGTCGGCCAGGTTAGGGGAGAGCGAGAGGGAGAGGCAGGGGCGAGTGGGCGTGTCCGGGGAGTTCGGCGGACGACGTGGAGGTCATCCAGCGGCGAGGCGGCGAGGTGAAGCAGGCGACGGCCAGCTGCGTGGCGCGCCCGGTGCTCGCCGTCGGGCACTGGCTGCCTGCTGGCCGAGCCAAGCAGCTGTTGGCGCCCTCTTTGGGTGGGCAGCGGTGGGCGGGTGGGCGTCGAGTAAGTTTTCCGCTTTATTTAATCTTTTCTAATTTCCTGCAACTTTGTGGGGTTTTCTAAAATACCAAAACAGTTTTAAAAATCACCAAAATGCTCCTGGTCCCTTGTTGGAATATTTCCAACATGAAACATTTTAGTTTGGCAATTTTGGACATTTAAAATATTTTGTATAATTTGAATGCTCAAATTCAAAACTTGTGGATTAATCCAAGGACCTTTGGATGACCTAGAAAATGATGCAACACCTTTGACATAGGCTCTGAACCAAGCAAAGATGATGAGCATTTTGAAGGGCATTTCAGGTTCATTGAAATAATTTTTAGTAAACCCTAGTTGAGTTAAAGGGGGGGGGGGGTGTTCTGGGGTTTCCTGCCTTCCCCATTTCAAATTCAAATGAAATTTAAACATGATGCACACCCTAATGCATGGTCTATCTGGGATGTGACAACTCACCCCCACTCAAAAGAATCTCGTCACGAGATTTAGGATCTGTTGCGAAAAAGGTGGGATACTCAAGTCGAAGACGATCCTCCCTTTCCCAAGTTGCTTCTTGCTCGGAATGGTTTGACCATTGAACCTTTAGAAACTTGATATTACGGCGTCGAGTGGTGCGCTCGACTTGATCGAGGATACAAACGGGATATTCTCGATAGGTGAGGTTATCTTGGAGATCAAGCGTTTCGTGGTCTACTCCATGGATAGGATCCGAGAAGCAACGCCTGAGTTGGGAAATGTGGAAGACATCGTGGACTCTGGAAAGATGCGGAGGTAGTTCCAATTGGTAGGCAACTTCTCCTCGTTTGGCAAGAATGCGAAAGGGTCCAATGTAACGAGGAGCCAACTTGCCTTTGATACCGAATCGATGGGTTCCCTTCAAAGGAGTAACCGAAGGTAAGCCTGCTTTCGCCAATTTCATAAGTCATAGGCTTATGCTTGCGGTCATATTGGCTCTTTTGACGAGATTGGGCTGTTTTCAATTTCTCACGAACAACGCGAACCGGCTCTTCAGCTTCCTGAATCATGTCTGGGCCAAAGAGTTGTCTCTCCCCGGTTTCTGACCAGTTAAGAGGCGTTCGACATTTCCGTCCGTAAAGAACTTCGAAAGGGGCTTTGCCCAGGCTGGCTTGATAACTATTGTTATAAGCGAACTCGGCGAATGGAAGGCATTTCTCTCAATTCATGCCGAAGGAGATGATAGAAGCTCAAAGCATATCCTCTAGGATTTGATTGACTCGTTCTACTTGACCACTTGATTGAGGATGGAAAGCGGTGCTAAAGGAGAGACGAGTTCCCATAGCATTTTGGAAACTTTCCCAAAATCGAGAGGTGAAGAGACTTCCACGGTCTGAGTTAATCTCTAATGGAACACCATGAAGAGACACTATTCGTGAAATGTACAAATCAGCTAGCTGGCTAGCGGTTATACTCTCCGCGAGCGGGTAGGAAGTGGGCTACTTTGGAAAGGCGATCAACGACAACGAAGATAGCGTTATTTCCTCTCTTGGTCACTGAAACCCGGTAATGAAATCCATACCGATTTTATCCCATTTCCATTCAGGAATTTCCAAAGGTTGAAGGGTACCCGGCAGGCCGTTGATGCTCTGCTTTAACTTCGACGACAGGCGTCGCAATTAGCAATGTATTGAGCGATTTCTCTCTTCATCCTAGTCCACCAAAACCTCTGGCGTAGGTCTTGATACATTTTAGTACTGCCGGGATGAATGGTGAGAGGAGAGTCATGAGCTTCCTTAAGGATCAATCGCCTCGGGTTGCGCACCTTGGGGACCACTAAGCGATCTCCAAAGAACACGACACCTTGTTCATCAATGGAGAAAGCGATCTGCGACTCCTTTCTTGATGTTTCTCCTGATTCGGAGATTCCCGGATCTACCTTACGTGCTTTGATGATCTGATCCGTAAGGGTAGGTTTCGCCACCGGTAGAAAGGAATCCCGAGGAACAATGTGGAGATTAAGCCTCACGAAATTCCTCGTGGAGAAATGGTTGACCTTGTTGTAACATCAGATTGTTACAATAAGATTTCCGACTTAGGGCGTCGGCCATGACATTAGCTTTGCACAGGGTGTAAGATATTCCTAAGTCGTAATCTGTAATCAACTCGACCCAACGTCTTTGCACGAGATTCAAATCCGGTTGGGTGAAGATATATTTCAGACTTTGATGATCGGTGTAGATTTCATAGCGATTACCAAGAAGGTAATGTCGCCAAGTTTTGAGTGCATGAACCATCTGCTGCAAGCTCTAGATGCGTGTGTGGGGTAGTTATCCTCATGTGGACGCAACTATCGGGAAGCGTAGGCAATCACATGACGATCTTGCATGAGTATGCAACCTAGTCCTTGTCGCGAGGCGTCGCAATAGATAATGAAGTCCTTAGAAAAATCTGGTGGAATAAGCACGGGAGCAGATGTCGAGCGTCTTTTCGGTTCTGAAAAGCTGAACTCGCCTTTGTGGTGTCCATTCGAACTTCTTATCTTTCTTGAGGAGTTCGGTTAGAGGTTTGGCAACTTTAGAGAAATTCTCGTGAAGCGGCGGCAATAGCTCGCTAAGCGAGAAAACTCCGAACTTGCTTAACCGATTCGGTGGAGTCAATCGAGGGCGGCTTGAACTCGCTCGGGATTGACAGCAATGCCCTTACCGGAGATTACATGGCCTAGGTAGGTCACTTACGGTAACGAATTCACACTTAGAGAATTTGGCATAAAGGCGGTGCTCTCGAAGTTTCATCAATACTAGCCTTAGATGTTCGGCATGTTCTTCCTCATTCTTGGAGTAGATGAGTATATCATCGAGGTATACCATGACGAATTTATCCAAATACTCCATGAAGATTGAGTTCATTAACCGAGAGAAGGTGGCTGGAGCATTGGTTAATCCGAAGGACATGACGGTGTACTCGTATTGGCCATAACGAGTAACAAAGGCCGTTTTAGGGATGTCCCGTTCTTGATTTTGATTTGATGGTAGCCTAACCTCAAATCCATCTTGAAAAGATCGAGGATCCAGCCGAGCTGATCATACGGATCGTTGATTACGGGGGCGGATACTTGTTCTTGATGGTGACCAGATTGATGTGTCGGTAATCCACAACCATCCGATCCGTACCATCCTTCTTCTTGACGAAGAGGACGGGCAAGCCCATGGAGATGAACTAGGACGGATGAAACCTTTTGCGAGGACTCATCGAGTTGTTTCTTGAGTTCAGCTAGTTCTAGGGTGCCATCTTATAAGGTCTTCTAGAGATTGGGGCGGTTCCGGAACAAGATCTATCACGAACTCGACATCCTGTCGGTGGAACACTGGCAGTTCCTCTGAAAGACATCCGGAAAATCACGGACTATCGGAATATCTTGAGGTGCGGAAGGGGATTGGCGTTTAAGGAGTAAAGTGGCGCTTAGACACTCGGGTTAGAACATTCCTTTGTCTTGCCGAGGGATGGGTGAGCTGAGCAGTTCTAGTAGAGCAATCAATCTTAGCATAATGGGGCGACATCCGGTCCATACCCAAGATGATGTTTATGTCAGGGACTTGAGAGCTATTAAGGAAGAAAGAAAGACTAATGCATCGACAAGAATTTCATTCCCATGACTTATTCTAGAGGTTTGCCATCTAGAACTGTGGGGTCTGAATTTCCATGGAGGTGTGCATGTCACAGAATGTGGTGTTGTGCGGTCGAGCATAGCTCTCGAAATAAATGAATGAGATGCTCGATATCAAAAAGAACAGTTGCGGATGACAATTAACAAGGAGCGTCTGAGGGGCGGCGTTGGGATCCTCATAGGTTTCTTCAGCGAAACATAGTTGACATGGCCACGGCGGTGGCAACTGGTTTAGCATAGGGCACCTTTCTGCTGGCTTGCCACGGCCAATGAGACTTTCCAACTTGACTGGGGTTGATGCAGGGGACACTTTCGCGGATGTAGTGGCCCGTCTCTCCACATTTGAAGCAAGTTATCATATTGGGGCGTGGAGCAGCACTAGCAGCGGGGCCTCCATAAGTCTTAGGCGGAACATCTTTGCTGGTTGGGGCGAGGCGCCTCAAAAGATGGCCTCGGGGTGAACACAGGTGGTAGAGCGTATTTGGAATCCAAACCCGCGCTTCGATCCGAGCGGATGAAGATCGAGTCACGGATGTGCTTGCGAGAAGCCTCAAAATCAGTCTGCCCTTGATTTTGATAGCCTTGTTGACTAGCTTTGGAAAAGAGGTACACTCATGCAGACGAAGGTCTCGGCGTGGCTTCGAGGCTAAGTCCCTTGCGGAACCTTGCACGCTTCTTGGCATCGGTGAACACTTCTTGGGAGCATAACGTGCTAACCTCCCAAATTCACGGCTGTAGGCATCCACTGTCAGCCTACCTTGGGTGAAACTGCAAAATTCCTCCCTTTTGCGATCCATAAGACCTTCTGGGATATGATGCTCACGGAAGGCGGCACTGAATTCAGCCCAAGTTGTAACTTGTCCAACCGGACGCATAGCCTCATAATTCTCCCACCAGAGACTAGCAGGGCCTTCAAGATGATAAGCGGCAAAAGTAACCTTATCAGCTTCAGCCACGTTAGCGGAACGCAGCTTGTGGTGGATCTTTGCGAAGCCAATCATCAGCGTCGAGAGGCTCAACGGAATACTTGAACTTCGGTGGATACAGCTTGGCGAAGTCATTGAGTGAAACCACATCATTTCTCGGCTGGCGTCGCGGTGTTTTGCTCAATCCGCTCCGATGGCGATTGGTCTCACGCTTATTGCGTTACGCTTCCGGCATAACCTCGGCCAAAGATGGCGGTTGCGGCAGATTCACATTTCTGGCTGCACTAGCTTCTCCCCTGCTCCGGAGCAGCAGGAGTGTTATGGTGTTGACCATCCTAGGAGAAGCGAGCAAAGGTTTAAACCAGACGGCAGAATTTAACAAGGAAGTGCGGAAGGTAATGGATAGCATGGAATGCAAAGATGTTCATCCGTATGACATGGTAATATAAAGCTGCCATATATATATACCAACGGTCATACACACCATTCATAGTTTAGTACAAGCGTGACGGGTACAACTATAGTGAGCGGCGTTACATCTCATCGGAAGCATTCCAACTCCTATACATTATTTTTCTACACTTAGGAACGATACACACTAAGTCATATTCCACAAGTCACGCAGGGGCGGAAATACAACTATTACAATACTAGGGATACTACTACTACTCGAGACAGCTCCGTAGTAGTCCTCATAGAAGTCACCTCCCAATCACGGAAGTGGAACATGATCATCCGAAAAGCAGACAATCCTGTGGAGCTTGTGGACCATAGGGACTCGGATGTGGTCGTGGTCCAACAAGCGGTGTGAGGCAGGCCCACGAGGAGGAGTGATGCCTCCTACCTCACGCCACTCCATAAAGTCCGCAGACCAGCCCGCCGGGTACAAGTCCCTCATATCCATGTATCCGGCTTGCACGGCGGTGCAAACCTAGTCGAGTAGCCCGGTGATCAGCCACGGGCATTAAAGAGCTCCATACGCAAGGCCGGTTTTCCACGGTCCTTGTCTTCTAACATCTCCGTGGTGGTGCGAAGAAGTGAGTCCTCATGGGATGCATCGCTGTACAAACCACGGTAGCCATGCGCCCCGAGGGAGGGATCTTGGCATGTAGCGGAAATCACCGATGACCCAGCAAAGGCAGTTACGGCTCGAATAATAGTCATCATAGAATAGGCTGCATCTTGCAGACATCCCAATAGTGATCCCAAGTCCATAAGAACGATGGAGCGGTTCGGTAGCTCCGGGATAGGATGGATAAATCCTGACCGTGCACGAGATATTGGCTTTGGTTGAAATCCCTAAAGCTGCTCCTCGACGGTATATTCGTGATACCATCGGTAACTGTCTCGACCATCACCGAACCAACATTGCCGTGTGACCACACACACCAATGCAACGGGTCGACGAACCACTTGGTTACGGGGACGGGTGGCCATCTGAAAGCACAACCACAATGCAAAGACATTAGAATTTCTAGGGAAAATCGGGCAGCATAACATCGTAAATGCTCAAAATCAGATTTGAGACATTCAAAACAGATTGCAAAACCACTCAATAACATCATATCAAGGTTCGGTTCAACTGGTAGCATACCAAAAATAATGGAACTGAAGCGAGGATGTAACCAACAATCCTATAAGTTACTACGGATTAGTAACACGTGAACACGATAGAGAGAAGAGAGCCTAGTCCTATACCCACGTCGAATGAGAAGAGGATGACTCGGATCAGAGGGCATAAGGTAAAGGAGTAAAAAGAGCCTTACGTTCCCTCCCACAATCAATTCCCCTACATATAACTAAAGCATTTCTAGACTCAACATCGACCAGTTTGGCTTAGCGAACCTACAGCAGCCACCTTTCTGATGCCAACGCTGTCGGGACCCCGATTCCAAGTCACATCGACCTAGCGGTAACACCTCATATCACTTTGTGGCCTCACGCACGGTATTCCCACGGGTGTCGCCTTACCATGGCCGGGACCGTTTGCGTCTTTTGGCTCACGTATATGATAGTGTCGCTAGCATCCACATGACAAAGAACCGGGCCGACATGGCTAGTCGTGAACCCAAAGCGGCGCTAACCTATGGGGACAGGCATACATGAATCACATCGAGCATGTCGGTCATCAACGTATATATTCGGGCTGTAGCTGGGCTATGAGGACTCCGGTATCCGGGCTGTAGCAGGCTAGGCGGGACTCCGAATACCACCGCGTGACATTTCCCGAAGGAACGGACATAAGGCAAGTGAATCACATACCCGGCCGATCAAGTGTCCAAGCGGTAGTCTTTGGGCTAGCGAGGACTCCGGTGAACCGGGCTGTAGCGGACTACTATCGCTCGGAAGCCACGAGACTTACATTTCCCCATATGAGAGGCTTCCAAGGATAAACAACTAGTTTGTCGGATCCCACCCATACCAAGCATTTCAATCATACACATAATATGCACGATATGAGTAAATACAACAAGGCATCACAACAAAACTCTACAACTCAAGTACTTTATTTAAAAGGCTCAGGAGCCATACATAACATAGTCATACAGGTGGGGGTCACATGACCCAACACTCAAGTCATACAATCATACAAGCACATGCGGAAGCAAACTAGTGCGAGTACGGACTCTAGAAACAAAGAAAGCTTGTTGGAGCCTTCCTATCTACAATGGCCCTTCACAAGTCTTAGATCGCCACACGGTGGCTAATTCACTCGTCGATGTCAAGATCTACATAGAACCCATCGGAAGGGGCGGTGTTGTCGTCTGAAAAACATTAATTAAGCAAACATGAGTACGGAGGTACTCAGAAGTCTTACCACGTAATCCTATCATACATGCACATTCTCAAGAAGGTGGTGGAGTTATTTGCAACAAGCCAGCTTTGACTCTTGGCTAAGCTATCCTCGTGACACCACTTGAAAAGCATTTGTCGCTGCAGTCCACTAATCACCATCACAATACTCCACCGTGGATCCTCTCGTCATCCCCGAGAGGGCCATCCACGATACTCACACTTATCTTGAGGCTTTTAGTAGTATCCATTTACTTGTCTATGAACTGATATAGGTAACCCGAAGTCCTTCTCCGTGGACACGGCTATTCGAATAGATCATATTAAACCCTGCAGGGTGTACTTCTTCACACACGCTCTCACCACTTACCGCCGTTTACACGACATGTACTCGGCAACCTTCAAGCGGAAGCCCAACGTGGGTGTCGGCCACAGCCTACCTAAACACACAAGTCCCAAATCCAGGTTGATCGCCTATTCGGGTTCCATCCGCAGGGAGTCCGGCCGAGGTTTCCCATCTGACCCCGAGCGATGTGTCTGAGGTTCCCGAGACACCAAGCAGGCGAATCGGTACAGACCCACGGTGCCTACCGCATAACACAACCCACCCCTATGGTCGGCGTTATGCGGCCCCCAAAGATGTTACAAACACGAAACTACTTGCAACTCCGGACTGAGGACAAGAGTGGTTAAGAAGCCGAGAGGGTCCATTGGTTTCGGGCCAAATGCGTGGTAGTAACTGTTTCATGGATCACAAACACAGATCTCAGTTCTTAGGATCGGCTTCAATGAAACAACCCACCATGTACTCCTACATGGCCTCTCATCGATACCTTTACCAAAACGTGTTCAACACTTTCACTCTCGAACCAACACAACCTTTCACTCCAGTTCATCATCCCGATGAGCCAGACGACACAACTCTAAGCATAGCAAGCATAGCATGGTAGGAATCACAAACATGGCTCAATCAACTCCTACACATACTAGTGGGTTTCATCTGAATTCTTGTGGCAATGACAGGTCATGCAAAGGAAGTGGGTTCAACTACCATGACACACAACAGTTTGAATCGCGTTGTCTTAATGCGAAGCGAGAGCGAAGCGAGAACATGGGTTTGTATCGGAATGATCAATGAGTTGCTTGCACGATGGAACTGGGGTAGAGTACTACCCTTGGATGGATAGTCGAGGTTATCCTCGAAGCGTAACCTATCATGAAAGCACACCGAAAGTAAACACACATGACAATATGCAACAATATGATGCATGCTATGACATGGCAATATGGATGTGTGTTGGCATAATGCAAGCTGAAATAACAGGGGATGAACTCATTTGAATCAAGGATTCAAATGATAGCTCATTTGAGTTAGTCCTAAAGGTGCATTATCTTATTCTGGTTAAACAGCATAGTTAACTTGTTTTAACATGCATGAAACCTGTACCAATGGATAGAGTGGATTTTTCTGATAATTTTTCATATATAAATCTTTGCATTTGGAGTTATAGATTAAAAGTTATAAGCAATTGAAATTTGAATTATATTAAGGAATTACTATATTAGAATAAATACAGAAATTCATTTATTAACGTCGGCATGAGGTCAGCGTGTGTCGAGGTCAAGCGGTCGTCAGGTCAAACTGACCAGTGGGACCCGCATGTCGATAATTAGTTTAACTAATTAACTTTAATTAAAAACTAACCGGATTAGTTAACCGAGGGGTCCACATCGGTGACTCGGAAGCGATCCAATGAGGCCCACCGATCAGTCGATGGTCGGTCAACTCATGGCGTCTAGCCTTGGCGAGCGAGCGCGCGGAGCAGAGTGCTTTTACGCGTTCCGGCCACCAAATGGGGCGCGAAAGGCGTCTACGTGGAGCTGGAGATGAACCGCGGCTCTTGGTGGAGTTAGCTTGGGTCGGGATGGCGGAGTTGGCGCGGCGACGGGTTAAGCGGCCGCGGGGTTCGACCAACTACGGGTTTGGGGTTAGAGGGCTCGGCGAGGTGCGGGAAGTGCATGGGCAGACCCGTTGGGGTGGGAGTGAATGCAACGGGCACCACAGGGTGGCCGGAGAGTGGCCGGGAACGCGTCGGCGACGAGCTCCAGCGGCCAGTGCGTCTGGTGATCGTGGTTGGAGTCGTTGTGGTGCTTGGGGCGCGAGAGAGGAGAGGGAGTTAGATAGGCTCACAGGCGCGCGTAGAGAGCCTCGTCGGGGTCGAGGATGAACAGGCGGCGGCAGCGTCAAAGGGATCTCCGGCGACTTGAGCTCGGTCGAGGTCGGTGTAGTGGCTTCGGGGCACTTGGAGCGAGCGGGACTCAGCTAGCTAGGGGTAGCGGAGTGCGGCGGAGCTCCTGGACATGGTGGGGAGGAGCATGGACGGCGGGGAGCATGACTTCGGCGGTGGCGCGCCAGCGATGGCGTCGGCCGAGTTGGGGGAGAGCGAGAGGAGAGGCGAGGCGAGTGGCGTGTCCGGGGAGTTCGAGGCGGCAGCGTGGAGGTCATCCAGTAGGCGGCGAGGGTGAAGCGAGGCGGACGGCCCAGGTGGCGCGCCGGTGCTCGCCGTCAGCACTGGTTGCCTGCTGGCGAGCCAAGCAGCTGCGCTGGCTGGGCGGCAGTGGGCCGTGGGCGTCGAGTAAGTTTTCCGTTTTATTTAATCTTTTCTAATTTCCTGCAACTTTGTGGGGTTTTCTAAAATACCAAAACAGTTTTAAAAATCACCAAAATGCTCCTGGTCCCTTGTTGGAATATTTCCAACATGAAACATTTTGGTTTGGCAATTTTGGACATTTAAAATATTTTGTATAATTTGAATGCTCAAATTCAAAACTTGTGGATTAATCCAAGGACCTTTGGATGACCTAGAAAATGATGCAACACCTTTGACATAGGCTCTGAACCAAGCAAAGATGATGAGCATTTTGAAGGGCATTTCAGGTTCATTGAAATAATTTTTAGTAAACCCTAGTTGAGTTAAAGGGGGGGGGGTGTTCTGGGGTTTCCTGCCTTCCCCATTTCAAATTCAAATGAAATTTAAACATGATGCACACCCTAATGCATGGTCTATCTGGGATGTGACAATAGGTGACGGCGAACTAATCACCGGTGATGGTTCTAACCTTGTACTCACCGCCAATCATGGAGATTTGGGACGCCATGGATTTGGGAGGAGGGTTAGGATTAGTGGAACTGCCGTAATGTGAAAGGACGGGACGACTAGGAGCGAACTGGTGTAATGCTAAATGACGACTGGGGACGAGTAGGAGCAAACTGCTAGCGGTTTTCCGATTGTAAAAATGCTGAGTGGAGCGTGCGAACGGCAGGGTAGTGGGCTTGCCCGGTGGATAAATGGATTCACGCACAGTACTATGGGGACCCAATTTGATGTCATGTCTACTAGACGCCCAATTTAATGGCTTCATGCATCGACGTTTTTGCACGTCAAGTGTCAGGAAAATTACAGGTGATACGAAGCTTTCCATTCTCCCATGACATGGGCTTCTGAGAGCCCTTGGATCTGACATCGAACGGTTGCATGGCGTGATTCTAGACTTATGGGTGAATATCCTATCCTGGAGGGTTATTCTACAAATTTTCAACAACTGAGCATGTGACCGTTCGATCTCAGATCCAAGGGCTGCCAGCAGCCCGTATCATGGTCGCGCCTACCACGACCGTCGCCTCGCTTGTGCGGTCGCACCCTTGGAGATTTCACACTGTGTGTCATACATAGTCATCACTTAGTCATTCAGACAACAAGGTTAGCTATAAGGTTGGCTATAAGAGTATTTTTTTAGTTCTCTCTATCTCTTTCTTCGTAGTATTTATTGCATTTTCCAAGGAGTGACCTCTTCCAATGAAATGGTGCTTAGATGAGGTGCTAAGGGCATTAAATGGCTTAGCATTTCAAGTTCCCAATGCATAGGTGCTGAGTTTTTTGTTGCTAATCTTGCTTCATTTAATTAGCTATAGACTCAAAATTGTCTTTTCACCTAGGTACATGCGCTTAGCACCATTTCTTCCTTGGGTCACCAAACTAGTCTCTCTCTTCTTAATTAAATTGCCACATCATACTTTATGGCTATGTGGCAGGCATAGCACCTGTACAAGCAAGTACAAAGTGGGCTATTAGCCCGCTTACATGGCATTTTTGCATATGCGGAGGAGAGAGGCAAGGAAAAAGTGGAGGAGTGGGCTCTCCTGCAAGAGCCAGCCTCTACATGGTTGAGAATTGGGAGAGGCACCTATATACCATAGAGTTGGTCAGGAATCAAGAGACTCACACCGGTCATAGCGCCGCAGTTAAAATGATAATGGCAAGTCAAATCATGGGCCCCACCTGTCCAGCAGTAACTCGCTATCAAATCACACAAACCTACGTTTGCAGCAGCCTACTCCCTCATCTTCCCACGTCTCTATCGAACCGACTAGGCGGAACTGCCCCGCCTACCGCGCGGGAAAAGCCCTTCCCTCGACTTTTAAATAGGACAATATAATTTTGTGTCCATGGATTGCGCCATGGAACAAAGCCTCAAGAAAACGGTGGTACACATGTACGGAGTATAAAGCATGCCCGTCACGTTCATGTCGCACCTCAGACGGTCGGTTGGTCTGGCACGCCACTCTCCAAATGGAAGGCACGTCATGTTGGAAATATGCCCTAGAGGCAATAATAAATTAGTTATTCTAATATTTCCTTGTTCATGGTAATCGTTTATTACCCATGCTATAATTGTATTGATAGGAAACTCAGATACATGTGTGGGTACATAAACAACACCATGTCCCTAGTAAGCCTCTAGTTGACTAGCTCGTTGATCAACAAATGGTTACGGTTTCCTGACCATGGACATTGGATGTCGTTGATAATGGGATCACATCATTTGGAGAATGATGTGATGGACAAGACCCAATCCTAAGCCTAGCACAAAGATTGTAGTTCGTATGCTAAAGCATTTCTAATGTCAAGTATCATTTCCTTAGACCATGAGATTGTGCAACTCCCGGATACATGAGGAATGCTTTGGGTGTACCAAAGCGTCTAGCGTAATGGGTGGCTATAAAGGTGCATTACAGGTATCTTGAAAATGTCTCATTGGGTTGGCACGAATCGAGATCGGGATTTGTCACTCCGGTTGACGGAGAGGTATCTCGGCCCACTCGGTAGGACATCATCATAATGTGCACAATGTGACCAAGGGTTGATCACGTGATGATGTGTTACAAAGCGAGTAAAGAGACTTGCCGATGTGAGATTGAACAAGGTATCGGGATACCGACGATCGAATCTCGGGCAAGTACAATACCGCTAGACAAAGGGAATTGAATACGGGATTGATTGAATCCTCGACATCCTGGTTCATCCGATGATATCATCGTGGAACATGTGGGAGCCAACATGGGTATCCAGATCCCGCTGTTGGTTATTGACCAGAGAACGTCTCGGTCATGTTCATGGTTCCCGAACGGTAGGGTCTACACACTTAAGGTTCGGTGGCGCTTAGGGTTATAGGGAATAGATATACGTGGTTACCGAATGGTGTTCGGAGTCCCGGATGAGATCTCGGACGTCACGAGGAGTTCAGGAATGGTCCGGAGGTAAAGATTGATATAGTGGACGAAGGGTTTTGGAGTCCGTAAGTGTTCCGGAGGTACCGGGTGATGACCGGCATGACCGAAAGGTGTTTGAGGAGCCCGACAAGTGTTGGGGGCTTCATGGGCCAAGGGAAGGGGCAAACCAGCCCACTAAGGGCTGTGCGCCCCTCACCTATTCCCACGTGACCAGGGGGTTTGGGGCGCCCCATCTAGGGTTGCCACCTCACGGCTTGGGGGCCAAGTCACCCAAGGGAGATCCCATCTGCCTCACGCCGCCCCTAGGGGAAACCCTAGGCGCCTCCTCCCCTTTCCCCCTATATATAGTGGAGGTTTTGGGGCTGCCTAACACAGGAGAACATCTTCCTCTTGGCGCAGCCCTACCTCTCTCCCTCCTCGTCTCTCGTAGTGCTTGGCGAAGCCCTGCTGGAGTACCGCGCTCCACCACCACCACGCCGTCGTGCTGCTGCTGGACGGAGTCTTCCCCAACCTCTCCCTCTCTCCTTGCTGGATCAAGGCATGGGAGACGTCACCGTTCCGTACGTGTGTTGAACGCGGAGGTGCCGTCCGTTCGGCGCTAGGATCATCGGTGATTTGGATCACGGCAGTACGACTCCATCAACCCCGTTCACTTGAAGGCTTCCGCTTAGCGATCTACAAGGGTATGTAGATGCACTCTCCTTCCCCTCGTTGCTGGTTTCTCCTTAGATAGATCTTGGTGACACGTAGGAAAATTTTGAATTTTTGCTACGTTCCCCAACAGTGGTATCAGAGCTAGGTCTTTTGCGTAGATTCTTTGCACAAGTAGAACACAAAGTAGTTGTGGGCGTTGATTTTGTTCAATATGCTTACCGTTACTAGTCCAATCTTGTTTCGAAGGTATTGTGGGATGAAGCGGCCCGTACCGACCTTACACGTACTCTTACGTGAGACAGGTTCCACCGGTGACATGCACTTGGTGCATAAGGTGGCTAGCGGTGCCGATCTCCCACTTTAGTCGGAATGGATTCGATGAAAAGGGTCCTTATGAAGGGTAAATAGCAATTGGCATATCACGTTGTGGTTTTGCGTAGGTAAGAAAGCGTTCTTGCTAGAAACCCATAGCAGCCACGTAAAACATGCAAACAACAATTAGAGGACGTCTAACTTGTTTTTGCGAGGGTATGCTATGTGATGTGATATGTCCAAGAAGAATGTGATGAATGATATGTGATGTATGAGATTGATCATGTTCTTGTAATAGGAATCACGACTTGCATGTCGATGAGTATGACAACCGGCGAGAATATAGGAGTTGTCTTAATTTATTGTATGACCTGCGTGTCATTGAACAACTCCATGTAGTTACTTTACTTTATTGCTAATCGGTAGCCATAGTGGTAGAAGTAATAGTGGGTGAGACAACTTCATGAAGACACGATGATGGAGATCATGGTGTCATGCAGGTGACGATGATGATCATGGAGCCCCGAAGATGGAGATCAAAAGGAGCAAAAATGATATTGGCCATATCATGTCACTATTTGATTGCATGTGATGTTTATCATGTTTATACATCTTATTTGCTTAGAATGACGGTAGTAAATAAGATGATCTCTCATTAAAATTTCAAGAAAGTGTTCCCCTAAGCGTGCACCGTTGCGAAAGTTAAATGCGTTTGAAGCACCACGTGATGATCGGGTGTGATAGATTCTTACGTTCACATACAAGGTGTAAGCCAGATTTACACGCGAAACACTTAGGTTAACTTGACGAGCCTAGCATGTACAGACATGGCCTCGGAACACAAGAGACCGAAAGGTCGAGCATGAGTCGTATGGAGGATACGATCAACATGAAGATGTTCACCGATGATGACTAGTCCGTCTCACGTGATGATCGGACACGACCTAGCTGACTCGGATCATGTAATCACTTAGATGACTAGAGGGATGTCTATCTGAGTGGGAGTTCATAAGATGAACATAATTATCCTGAACATAGTCAAAAACCCTTTGCAAATTATGTCATAGCTCGCGCTTTAGTTCTACTGTTTTAGATATGTTCCTAGAGAAAATATAGTTGAAAGTTGACAAGATGGCGATTATGCGGACAGAAGAAAGCTTATGTCCTTAATGCACCGCTCAGTGTGTTGAACCCCAAACGTCGTCTGTGGATGTTGCGAACATCAGACATACACGTTCTAATAACTACGTGATAGTTCAGTTAAACGGTATAGAGTTGAGGCACCAAAGACGTTTTTCGAAACGTCGCGGAACATATGAGATGTTTCGAGGGCTGAAATTGGGATTTCAGGCTCGTGCCCACGTCAAGAGGTATAAGACCTCCGACGATTTTCTTAGCCCCTGCAAACTGAGGGAGAAAAGCTCAATCATTGAGCTTGTGCTCAGATTGTCTGAGTGCAACAATCACTTGAATTGAGTGGGAGTTGATCTTCCAGATGAGATAGTGATGTTTCCCCAAAGACATTGCCACCAAGCTGCTAGAGCTTCGTGATGAACTATAACATATCATGGATAGATATGATGATCCTTGAGGTATTCGCGATGTTTGGCCTTGAAAGTAGAAATCAAGAAGGAGCATCAATTGTTGATGGTTAATGAAACCACTAGTTTCAAGAAGGGCAAGGGCAATAAAAGGGTACTTCATGAAGCGACAAATCGATTCTTGCTCGATTGAAGAAACCCAGGTTGAACCCAAACCCGAGACTAAGTGCTTCGTAATGAGGAGCGGACCTTTGAAGCAGTACTACCCTAGATACTTGGTAGATGAGAAGGCTGGCAAGGTCGATAGAAGTATATTGGATATACATTATGTTAATGTGTACTGTACTAGTACTCCTAGTCGCACCATGGTATTAGATACCGGTTCGGTTGCTAAGTGTTAGTAACTCGAAATAAAGGCTACGGAATAAACGGAGACTAGCTAAAGGTGAGCTGGCGATATGTGTTGGAAGTGTTTCCAAGATTAATGTGATCAAGCATCATACGCTCCCTCTACCATCGAGATTGGTGTTAAACCTGAATATTGTTATTTGGTGTTTTGCGTTGAGCATAGACATGATTGGATTATGTCTATCGCAAAGATGCAGTTATTCATTTAAGGAGAATAATGGTTACTCTGTTTATTTGAATAATACCTTCAATGGTCTTGCACATAAAATGAATGGTTTATTGAAATCTCGATCGTAGTGATACACATTTTCATGCCAAAAGATATAAGATAGTAATGATAGTAACACTTACTTGTGGCACTGCCATGTAAGTCATATTGGTGTAAAACGCATGAAGAAGCTCCATGTTGATGGATCTTTGGACTCGCTCATTTTTGAAAAGTTTGAGACATGCGAACCATGTCTATTGGTGTATACGCATGAAGAAACTCCATGCGGATGGATCGTTTGGACTCACTTGATTTTGAATCACTTGAGATATGCAAATCATACCACATGGGCAAGATGGTGAAAAGCCTCGTTTTTCAGTTAGATGGAACAGGATAGCAACTTGTTGGAAGTAACACATTTTGATGTGTGCAGTCCAATGAGTCTTTGAGGCATGCAAAGTGCATATCGTTATGTTCTTACTTCACAGATGATTTGAGTAGATGTTGAGTATATTTACTTGATGAAACACAAGTCTGAATTATTGAATGGTTCAAGTAATTTCAGAGTGAAGTTGAAGATCATCGTGACAAAAGGATAAAATGTCTATGATATGATCATAGAGATGAGTATCTGAGATTCTGAGCTTTGGCACACAATTAAGACATTGTGGAAATTGTTTCACAATTAATACCGCCTGGAACACCATAGTGTGATGGTGTGTCCGAACATCGTAGTTGCACCCTATTGGATATGGTGCGTACCATGATGTCTCTTATCGAATTACCATTATCGTTCATGGTTTAGGCATTAGAGACAACCACACTCACTTTAATAAGGGCACCACGTAATTCCGTTGAGATGACACCGTTTGAACTATGGTTTGGAGAAACCTAAGTTGTCGTTTCTTAAAAGTTTGGGGCTGCGACGCTTATGTGAAAGAGTTTCATCGTGATAAGCTCGAACCTAAAACGGATAAATACATCTTCATAGGATACCCAAAATGGTTGGGTATACCTCCTATCTCAGATCCGGAAGCAAAAGTAATTGTTTCTAGAAACGGGTCCTTTCTCGAGGAAATGTTTCTCTCGAAAGAATTGAGTGCGAGGACGGTGGAGACTTGATGAGGTTGTTGAACCATCACTTCAACTAGTGTGTAGCAGGGCACAGGAAGTTGTTCCTGTGGCACCTACACCCATTGAAGTGGAAGCTGATGATAGTGATCATAATGCTTCGGATCAAGTCACTACAAAACCACGTAGGACGACAAGGATAGGTACTACTTCAGAGTAGTACGGCGATCCTGTCTTGAAGGTCATGTTGCTAGACAACAATGAACCTACGAGCTATGGAGAAGCGATGGTGGGCCCGGTTTCCGACGAATGGCTCAAGGCCATAACATCCGAGAGAGGATCCATGACTTTCGAAGAAATACTTGATGGTCGTAAGGACGTTGGGTAAAGATGGATTTTAAAAGGAAGACAGACAATGATGGTAAGTATCACCATTAAGAAAGCTCGACTTGTTGTTAAAGATGTTTTCCGACAAGTTCAAGTAGTTGACTACGGTGAGGCTTTCTCACTCGTAGTGATGCTAAGAGTCTGTTGGAATTGGATTAGCAGTTACTGCATCATTTATGAAATCTTGCATATGGGATGTCAAAGAACATTGTTTCCTTGACAGTTTTCTTGCGGAAAGGTTGTATGTGATACAACCAGAAGGTTTTTTGACAATCCTGAAAGACGCTAACAAGTATGCAAAGCTCCAGCTATCCTTCTAAGGACTGGAGTAAGAATCTCGGAGTAGGAATGTGCGCTTTGATGAGATGATCAAAGATTTTGGGTTTATACAAAGTTTATGAGAAACTTGTATTTCCAAAGAAGTGAGTGGGAGCACTATAGAATTTCTGATGAGTATATGTTGTTGTCATATTGTTGATCAGAAATGATGTAGAATTTCTGGAAAGCATACAGGGTTATTTGAAAGGTGTTTTTCAATAGAAACCTGGATTAAGCTACTTGAACATTGAGCATCAAGATCTATAAGGATAGATCAAAAAACGATTAATGGTACTTTCAAATGAGCACATACCTTGACGTAATCTTGAAGGTGTTCAAGATGGATCAGTCAAAGAAGGACTTCTTGCCTGAGTTGTAAGGTATGAAGTTAAGAGTTAAAGCTCGACCATGGCAGAAGAGAGAGAAAGGATGAAGGTCGTCCCCTATGCTTGGGCGTAGGCTCTATAATGCACGCTATGCCGTGTACCGCACTGGCGCTTTGCCATGAGTCGATCAAAGTACAAGAATGATCCGAGGAATGGATCATTGGACATGATCAAAATTGTCCTTGGATTAAATAAGGACATGTTTCTCGATTATGGAGGTGATAAAGAGTTGGCGTAAAGGGTTACGTCGATGCAAGCTTTAACACCTATCCGAATGACTCTGAGTAGCAAACCGGATACGTATAGTGGAGCAACCATTTGGAATAGCTCCAAGTGGAGCGTAGAAGCAGCATTTACAATATGACCTAGAGATTTGCGAAGTACATACGGATCTGAATGTTGCAGACCAGTTGACTAAAACCTCTCTCACAAGCAAAACATGATCAAACCCCATAACTCACTGAGTCTTAATCACATGATGATGTGAACTAGTTTAGTGACACTAGTAAACTCTTTGGATGTTAGTCACATGGCGATGTGACACAGAGTGTTAATCACATGGCGATGTGAACTAGATTATTGACTCTAGTGCAAGTGGGAGACTGTTGGAAATATGCCCTAGAGGCAATAATAAATTAGTTATAATAATATTTCCTTGTTCATGATAATCGTTTATTACCCATGCTATAATTGTATTGATAGGAAACTCAGATACATGTGTGGGTACATAAAGAACACCATGTCCCTAGTAAGCCTCTAGTTGACTAGCTCGTTGATCAACAGATGGTTACGGTTTCCTGACCATGGACATTGGATGTCGTTGATAACAGGATCACGTCATTTGGAGAATGATGTGATGGACAAGACCAATCCTAAGCCTAGCACAAAGATCGTAGTTCGTATGCTAAAGCTTTTCTAATGTCAAGTATCATTTCCTTAGACCATGAGATTGTGCAACTCCGGATACCGTAGGAATGCTTTGGGTGTACCAAGCGTCTACAACGTAATCGGGTGGCTATAAAGGTGCATTACAGGTATCTTGAAAATGTCATTGGGTTGGCACGAATCGAGGCCAGGATTTGTCACTCCGGTTGACGGAGAGGTATCTCTGGGCCCACTCGGTAGGACATCATCATAATGTGCACAATGTGACCAAGGGGTTGATCACGTGATGATGTGTTACGAAGCGAGTAAAGAGACTTGCCGATGCTTGAGATTGAACAAGGTAGCGGGACACCGACGATCGAATCTCGGGCAAGTACAATACAGCTAGACAAAGGGAATTGCATACGGGATTGATTTAATCCTCGACATCCTGGTTCATCCGATGAGATCATCGTGGAACGATGTGGGAGCCAACATGGGTATCCAGATCCGCTGTTGGTTATTGACCGGAGAACGTCTCGGTCATGTTCCGCATGGTTCCCGAACCGGTAGGGTCTACACACTTAAGGTTCGGTGGCGCTTAGGGTTATAGGGAATAGATATACGTGGTTACGAATGTTGTTGAGTCCGGATGAGATCTCGGACGTCACGAGGAGTTCCGGAATGGTCCGGAGGTAAAGATTGATATATTGGACGAAGGGTTTTGGAGTCGGAAGTGTTCCGGAGGTACGGGTGATGACCGGCATGATCGAAAGGTGTTTGGGAGCCCGGCAAGTGTTGGGGACTTCATGGGCCAAGGGAAGGGGCAAACCAGCCCACTAAGGGGCTGTGCGCCCCCTCACCTATTCCCACGTGACCAGGGGTTTGGGGCGCCCCATCTAGGGTTGCCACCTCCGGCTTGGGGCCCAAGTCACCCAAGGGGAGATCCCATCTGCCACGGCGCCGCCCCTAGGGAAATCCTAGGCGCCTCCCTCCCCTTTCCCCTATATATAGTGGAGGTTTTGGGGCTGCCTAACACACGAGAACATCTCCCTCTTGGCGCAGCTCTACCTCTCTCCCTCCTCGTCTCTCGTAGTGCTTGGCGAAGCCTGCTTTGGAATGCAGCTCCTCCACCACCACCACGCCGTCGTCGTCTGCTGCTGGACGGAGTCTTCCCCAACCTCTCCCTCTCTCCTTGCTGGATCAAGGCATGGGAGACGTCACCGTTCCGTACGTGTGTTGAACGCGGAGGTGCCGTCCGTTCGGCGCTAGGATCATCGGTGATCTGGATCACGACGAGTAAGACTCCATCAACCCCGTTCACTTGAACGCTTCCGCTTAGCGATCTACAAGGGTATGTAGATGCACTCTCCTTCCCCTCGTTGCTGGTTTCTCCTTAGATAGATCTTGGTGACACGTAGGAAAATTTTGAATTTTTGCTACGTTCCCCAACACGTCATATTGCGTTTGAACACACATGTGGGACCGCAATTTAGAACCAACCATAGGCACACTCCCTAGCCCCGCAAGTCGGGTGAGTTAATAGAAGAGAGAGGTGAGCGATAATACTGGAGTAGTGTTGTACAACCATCGGTGCCTGGACGATCCCTGCATGACATGGAAGATCAGTTCGTCCATGCATGTGACAGACTCTAGCAGACACGGCTGGATTGGCTATCGTCTACATATCGTGCAGGCTGTGTTGCACATGGCTGCAGTTCTGATGAGAAATCTAAAAAAAGGTTTCTTGTCATCTCGCAATATTAGGTGTAATGTGCTTCAGATCACTATGAGGGTTAAACAGCGACAACCGAGTTCCTCCAAGGCGCTGGTCATTGGGGGCACATGCACGAGGACTACTCGGCTGCCATCTAGGTCAAGCCGGCTATGTTAATTAGGGGTTTTTTTGGTTCTAGGCCTAACCGTGCCACACTTTGCCTTACAATGTTGCCACACTTGCCTAAGGTTAGTTCTTCAAAATGAGAGCCACAAGTTGGCAAGCCGAACAGAATATTGCCACACTTTTTGAGTGTATGTGATGTGGGACCCTAGTGTGGCTTGCCTAAGGTGTGGCTTGAACCAAACATCCACCCAAGTTGGTCAAACTTGCCTAACCTTAGGTTTGGCAACCTTAAGCAAATTTAGTCTCAAACCAAACAACCCCTTATATATGACAACTATCGATGGACCCCTTTTCTACGAGTTTATATTTAATTTAATCTTTGATCCTCGTCTAGTTTGTCCGTCGGGATTCATGTTGTCTCCTTGGGGAAGTGAGGTTATGGTTTCTTGTCATATGGCATTTTTCGTCTTATATGTTAATTCGGTGCTTCAGATCAAAATGAAGACAACTGCGCCTCCGGGGCACGTGCATGAATTCTTCTCGACAGTCATTGAAGAGGTCAAGCCAGCTCCGGTAGAAAAAACAAAACTACTCCACTATATAGGTAGGAGCCTCTGCGCTTGCTTGCTAGTGTTGCTCTCTTCACACTGTCTCCTCCTCTCCAAATCTAAACACGACAGCGGTGGCCACACTCTCTCTCTGCTCACCGCTGGTCACATATCCAGCCGGATCCTCTCCGCCGGGGAAGGTCAGAAGGTGCACCATTCACGCGGTCGTCCTCGGCGATGGCTCTTACCCACTGCCGGCACATCTTGATCAGCGTGCCTTGCCGTTCTCTCACACACACCGCCGACTAGGGAGGGCCTCCGACCCCTTCTTCCTCACTGCCGTAGTATGGGCAGATCCGGCCTCCCGCCGCCCACCTAGCGACATCCCGGCAACCCTCATGTATAACTTCCTTCGAAACCGGCCTTGCTCTACTTCCCCAGCTCCTGACGTCGTTGGATTAGTATCTTTTACTATTTCTCAGGCCCCCTCATAGATAGGATCGATCGTCTGTTCGAAAGCCACCTAAATTTTTACTGTTAAGAGGTAAAACTAGTTCATGCACTCGAATCTAGTACTACTTGGTTCAAACGAGGAAGAAAGGGGGTGGGGGTGAGGGAAGATTTTTTAACCTAAATCTAGGACTTGGTCGAAAGAGGAAATAATGGGGGCGAAAAGTAGCAGAGACTTGCTATCCAACTGGTCTCTTGGTCTAATAGGGAAATAAAGGGAAACGCAGTCCAAACTCAATATAAACGCGATCTATTGGATGAAAAAGGAAAGAAAGTGGGGACTGGGGGACACGTCAACAGAGTATGTCCACCACTAGATTTGCTAGCCTCGCACGGTATAAGGTGGCTATACCGAACAAAAATGGGACCAACCCAGATATCCTGTTCTGAAGTTTGTGCCCCGAGCCCTGTTATGTAATGCCACTGGTAAAATGTAGCAGTCGCACTGTCAAAAGTAAGGACACATTAAACCAATGTTGTTTTCAATGTAATGCCTCCATTAATATGAATCAATGGAAGTGTTTCATGTCCTGCTAAATTTCCCATTAAGATAAGTTGCTTCTTTTTGTTAGAAATGCAACTGTCCTGGTCCGCCTACTCTCCCATGCCCAAATACCAACTCTGTAGTAGTTGTTAATGTAATGTTGCTGGTAAAATGAAGCAATGGCACAATTAAAGTAATGTCGAATTTAACGGTTGTCATAGTTAATCCTAATACCCACACTAATATCTAGCAATGATGCTGCTTTAGAAATTGCTACTGTCCTTGTAGGACTGCCATTCAGATAAGGAACATGCTTGTTTTCATTTGATGTATGTTTCATCACTTGTTAGTCACCCTCCTTTCCACCTTTTTGTGCAAACAGAGATATACATTTCACGTTTGATCTTAGTTGAACTGGAAAAATGATATCCAAATTATATTTGAACATTCCACGAGCTTCACAACCAACCTTGATGTTGCTCAATTTTATTGCAACTAATGAAGAAGAAGCCCCGTGGGTTTCATTTTCTGATGGAAATGGGCTGAAATTTGGAGCCCTTTTCTTAAAAATGAAGAAGAAGCTGCTAGCTCATGGGACATTTCTTCATTGTAGGTGAACTGCACCAAAAGGTCCCATGAATTGAATCATCCATGTTGGTGACTGGTGTCATCCCTTCTACGATGGTGTTTCTTTGCGGATATGGTTCCCATCATGAGGTATGTTCCTTTTTGGTCTGACCGTTTCCCAAAGATCCTGCATCTTGAGTCTGCTCTTGTGCTACTATTTTTGCACTTTCATGATAAACAGTAATGTTATTATTTTGCACCTTAATCTAGTGGCACTATTAATTTTAGGCAATGTTTTGGCACCGCTAGAGCCACTGATTTTTTTATATATCGGAAGAGGGGGTTTTCTTTGATTTCATTAAAGAAACCCAACCATAGAGAACCATTATCTGACCACATCTCAGTGTAAACGGGCAGTTATGCAACTACCACTAGAACGGATTGAGTACTAACAGGAGACAAGTTTGCCACATAAGCTAGGCAGGTAGGGGGACGCAGCACCAGCTCAACCAAGTTTGGATTACAACCCAAATGCTACCAGAGAACCATCAGGGGGAGATAGGGACTGAAAGAGCAAGTTTTAGCATCCCAGTCTAAGAACCCCTGGCCTCAATCCTTGCGATGCACGGTACACCTCGTTCGCCACCTGCTCGACCCTAGTGCCACTGATAAAATGAAGTAATAATACAGTTAAAATAGAGCGAGTGTCCTCTCTATCATTTCATTTCCAATGTAGATAAAGAAAGTGCTTCTCTTTGTTAGTATATGTTTTATCAACAAGTCCCATTGTCAATGTTTAAGCATTTCTGCAAACGGGAGTGCTTAATTTTAGTTGATCTGCAGAAAAATAGAGATTTGAATGTCTCAAGGCCCCTCATTGTACTACCGTTGTACACTGATGTTCATCACTGGCAGAAGGTGTATCAGGGAGACTTGGGTCAATTTCCAGTATGAGGCCTATCGTATGAGGCATCTCAGGTTCCATCTCGCCCTCGCAGCGTGGCATACTATGATACTATCGCAATATTTTCTTCTATTTATTAGTGTATGTTTCGTCAACTAGTGCCACTATAATGTAATCACGCTTTTGCATTATCTGTGCAAACAGGGTTATTCAGCTGCATTTTGGTGGAACTGCACAAATGTACGGATGGAACCGACATATATGCGGAGTGCGAGGTGTGCCAAGTAAAAATTATCGACACCAACCATGCTCCATGCACGCATTGGCATCCACCACCAACAGTGGGGTGTGTGGCTCTCTCTGTGGACGGATGTTTCTCGGCAGCAAATCGTCTAACCAAATACTAGTAGCTTATATTGGCTGTTTTCTAGGGAGTACTCTTTTCTGAAACAAGCACCAATCTATATTTCTTTATTTGTACACAGTGTCAAAACTTTGACCCAAAGGTCCAGAGCTATTTTAGGGTGATTGGTGTAGTACTCGGAGACTGATTGTAAGCATGCTTTTCATTAGCCGTCACACGGAATGTAAGCATGAGCAGATGGAAGATTAGGTTAGTGTGAAGCTTAACTTAAACCCTACCCCCGCCATTGAAACGAGGCGAGCGTCGAGAGAACTGTGGAGAATGGCGAGGAAGCAACGTCGCGCCATCCGGCCTCCTTTTGCGGTGGGAGAACGAATACTCATGTGGCTCCGGCTGGCTCTGCACCCTCACAAACGGCACACCGTACTCAATCGATTCGTTATCCTCTGGATGCTTGACCTTCAACCTGTATGCCCACCACCTCTGCCAGAATTTTGCCTTGGGAGAATCTGTCTGCTCCATTGCCTGGAGGAGATACTCGATGAACTCGAAGGACTGTGGCGTGACTACCGCTGAGGAGTACATCGCTGCCCTCATCATAGTCGTCTCGCTCTTTCGCATACATCGCCACATGGCCCTCACCGTCCTCAAAATCTCCCACTCATTGTAAAACCAAGTAAGGATCTCCTTTAACCTAGCTAAGTTTTCTTGGTCACCGCTGGCGATCTGCCTGATTCACTACTGCATCTTCTCCATAGAAGTCCTTCTGAGTTGTCCGGTGCTAGCTTTGGAAGATGGGAGGAGAGATGATGGTCTTGCAATAGAGAAGAGGGAGAGGTGAGATGGTGGTTTTGCAATGGAGAATATGGATAGGAGAGGGGTGGTTTTGCAATGGAGAAGAGGGAGAGGCAAGACGGTGGTTTTGGAATGGAGATGATGGAGAGGAGAGGAGGTGGTTTTTGAATGGGGAAGAGGAGCGTGTGGCAGCGGTTTTGGATTGGACGATAGGGCCGGTGCGGTGTGACTGGATTAAAATCAAAATCATTTTACCCTTCAATTAAGAAAGCGACCCCACATTAACTAGTCTCCCTTCTATTCTGGGTCAAAATTCACCATGATTTTCACAAATAAAATATATGTTATACGTTGCAAAAATAATATAATTTGAAAGTACATTTAGATACGAACCAAACGATAAAATTTTTTGTGACATGCATTCACATTTTACTTGTCAAACACAATATATGGTCAAACTTTGACCCAAAATACACAAAACAAAAAAATACTTCCAAGATGAGCGCCGCTCCTCTCCTCTTAAACCACCGCCGCTCCTCTCCTGTTCCAATCTAAATCTAGTGCCCTCCTCTCCTCTTCCATTTCAAAACCACCACTCCTCTTCTCCTGTTCCAATCCAAAACCAGCGCCGCTCCTCTCCCGTTCTAATCCAAAACCAGCGCCGCTCCTCTTCTCTTCCATTCAAAAATCACTGTCCGCTAGTGAAGGTGCTGTGGAGAAGTAGATTGATGCAGGAGTACAACCGATACGTGAGGATCGCAGATGGCGACCTTGTGAAGCTAGCTAGGATGTTGGAGATACAGTCTTGGTTTGACAACAAGGACCAACTAGCGGCGACGGTGACATCCATGGCCAAATATCTGCAATAGAGCGAAAAGGTTGCAATACTCCCGAAGGGAGTCGCGCCGGAGTACATAGAGTCGCTCCTCTGGGCCATGGAGCAAACATATTCACCAAATGTGATCGTGAGGCAACGGTGATGCAAGTATCAATCCCAGATGGAGCATCCACCAGAGATTGAAGGATCGAGCATCTACAGGGTGCCTTTTATGAGGGTGTCGTGCCAGAGCGAGCCGGTGGAGTCTTCGTCGACCGACCCAACTGCAAGAGGTGAAAACAGGTGGGCCCGATGATGCTTCCCTGCCATCCTCTCCCTCGCCATTCACGTCGTCTCACGGGGCAGCCGTCTGCCGCCGAGGAATAGGAGGGGACTGCCCCCCCCAGCCCAATAGTCGGGCAGGTTGTGTATTGTCAGGAGGAGCTTAGGGTTGTTAGTATTTGTAGGTTTTGAATTTTGTTTTGTTGTATGTATTTAGAGAGTACTTTCAGATATGAGTGTCTTTTGAATTTAAGATTTGCAGTACTGAGCATATGAAGTATATTATGAACTTTAGAGATATATTTTTAGCACTTAAAAAAATGTAGCTTCATAGGAGTATAAAAGTGTAGACAATGTGATTCTTGAGAAGAAACTGCAAGTTTCAGTTTCAGATAAGAAACTTCAAGTTCAGTTTCAGATAAGAAACTGAAGTTTCAGAGGCAGAGCATTTATATTAACACGCCCTTTTCAAACATGGATACATCATGTTGGAAGTTTTATTCCTGGTCGAAAATGGAACTACCATCAAGTTAACATCATGCTGATGAACACCCATGCATAGCACATCTTCATATGATGCACAGTGAAGAAGATATGATATTTTCAAAATGCCCACACAATGTCGAGTGTGCGGAAAACAGAGAAAACGAGGGACAAAGTTTTGGCAAGTGTTGGACGTGGTGTGCGTAGATGACAATGGGGACCCACATATCAATAATGGCAGAGGCAAAAAATTTGGATACATTTTCCATGCATCAGGTGGAATCGAACCCGGGCGGAAAAGCGGTCAGGCAGTGTCACTTGGCCACTGGGCTAGTTCGGTAGTTTCAGTAGAAATAAGGCACTGCCTCGGGTGGTTCAATCTCGTCCTGCGCCTTTGTGCGCTCGCCACGGCGCCGCTCTCTGCCGTTGTGAACATGATAAACAAACGAGAGGAATTTCGAGAGGACTGTACGTGGAGAGGTGGACAGTCGGGACCCACCAGGTCTATGGTAAATGCATGCAAGCAAGTGCCTCATTGAAAAAATACTTCCTCCTAATGCTATACTGATGTTGGGGCCCACAGGTTTGTCAACATAGTTTCATTTTTAGGTGCTTCAACGTAGTTACTAAAGAAGATAAATTTACAGCGAAGCCGGGGAGCTGGCAGGTAACAGTTATTATCAGTGGGCCATCAAGTATCAGCTGCGTTGTGAGCTGCCCCGTCTAGGCTTTCTTTTTTAACATGCACAGCCCATGACATGTAGATTTCTATTTTCTTAAGGGTCATCATGTATAGAACGGCCTATGGACCACCCATCTGAGGTTTTATTTTACCTGAAACATCGGCAGCCCAACTTATGTATTTTTTTTGAAGAAAACGCAGAGGTCTGTTCTATTTTTCTTTATAAGAATAGGAGCATGAGTCCAACTTATGTCTCCCTTCTAACTATATTATATATGTTTAAATTATTTTATATGTTATTATAAATTATTGTTATTATCATAATATATTTAACAGATACTTACATATATAAAAAACAATATCCCACATCTTATTAACTTATAAAAATAATTTCTTAACAATAGAATCTTGGATACCATATTTAAGGCAACAAAAATCCTGGTGCTGGTGTACAAAAGCTTGGTAATATTTAAAGATCAATGTAATAATAAATCACTTATTATTTAAATATATTTATAATAAAATTCTCAGCCCCTGTTTATTTTTTGATAACATTGATGCGCCCAACCCAACATTATAATTAGAACCAGCCCAGCAAAATCGTGTATTTCGAGAAAGTGCAAATGGCCTGTAATTTTTTAGGAAAAAATCAATGGGCCGCACGGATGCTACATTATTTGTTCAGCCAGCCCAGCAAATTCATGTATTTCGAGAAAGTGAAAATGGGCTGTAGTTTTAAAAAAATGGGCCGCATGGACGCTACATTATTTGTTCACCCAGCCCAGCAAATGGTCTCTAATTCTCCGAAAAAAAGATCAAATGGACTGTAAATTCTGAAAAAATGGGTTGAATATGTGCCACATTTTTTGAGCCTGAAATGTGAGCCAATAGGTCGAAGCCAACGCAAGTCATTGTCAACTTAGTCAACAAATGATTCTGACATCGTTAGCCGTTGGATTCACATCCAACGACCGGCATCCATCTTCAATCTCTCGTCTTCTTCCTCCAGGGCCGCCGGAACCACCTATTCCCGCCTCCTCCTACTTGCATCTCTGATTAGGACGCTTCACTATGAAGCGCTACCCCACCGCTGGCCAAGCCCTCCCTCCACCCCTCCACACCTCATGTTCTTCTCCACCGACTGCCGAACCACGCCGCACCAGAACCAACTAACCCTCGTACACCTCTCCGTCTACGACTCCACTCCTGCGTCTTCCCATCTCCGGCTCGTTGCTGTCCGGGGCCTCGAGCTCGTCCACCACCTTCGATGTGCTCGGCGCGGAGTGGTCAACACACACAAAAATGAATACTGCCCCTTCTAGCTAGGACCCACCATAGTGGGAGGCTGACTTGTCAGCGTACTGAGTTGACGGGGACAGAGGGCTTTGTGAACTTAGTCAATATGAACAATTCTAGCTCCAGTGACCGTACGATGTCCATCCAACGGCCGTAGTGCTTCTTCAACCTCTGGTCTTCTTGCTCCACCCGCCCAAACCAGCACCAGTCGTGCCGCATGCTCCTGCCTCCCGTGACCGACTGTGCTGTCGCGGAGGCCTCACCGCCGCCTACTAGTCCCACCGCTGGCCAGGCCCTGCGGCGACGGCAGCCCCACACCGCAGCCGAACCAGTGAACCCTCGTACTCCTCTCCGCGTGGGCATCCACTGCCGCGTATTCCCGGCTCCGCATCGTCCCCTTCCTAGGTCTCGCCGTCGTCCACCGCCTTGGTGCTCTCGGCGCGGCATTGTCAATGTGGTCAAGGAACGACTTCCATCAGAAGAGTATTGTACGTGGAGAGGCTGACAACTGGGTCCATGGCCACAGCAAGGAAGTGCAACCTTATTACACGCAAAATAATGATTCCTCCACCTCACATCAGGGACCCACCGGAGGGCCCTCCGTATTTTGCAAAAAAAATACGTTTCCCCCCTGACTGCAGCTACATCTTCGCACGCAAAGAAGTGCCTCCTTATCCTCCCTGACAGTTGGGGCCCACCTGGTCGAAGCGTACGTAGCGTTGTCATTCTGGCCGCGAACGTGTACGTACATACTCGTCGATCAGTCTGTCTGCAGGCTGCAGCGATGAATTATGGCTGAGTAAGGAACGACACGTGTTGTAGTAGATGCGCGCACGTAGCATAGCATGTACACGTACGTACTACCAGGGTGCAAGAAAGTAAGTACGGCCACGTACGTACATACGGGCGGGGTCTCGAATGCGTACTCACGCATACGTACGGCTAGGGCTCGTGTACATGGAGAGGCAGCGACGGCGTCCTGTTCATCGGCAACAAACCGGCTGGGTCGGAACGGAGAAACTGCGTCGTCGTGTTCATCGGGAGGCAATGGAATGCGTCTTGTTCATCGGGAGCCAACCGGCTTGGACGGAACAGCCGACCGAAACAAGGCCTGGCGTACCGCAGAATGCAGGAAACGATCTTGCATTCTACTGCCTACGGTCGAAATGGGATCCTGTTCACCGGGAGGGGTGTGGCGTACCACAAAACGGAGGAAACGGACTTCTCTTGGACCTCCTACAGTCGAAACGGGGTCCTGTTGATCGGGTGGGGTGTGGCGTACCGCAAAACGGAGGAAACGGACTTGTGTTGGAGCGCTACGGGCGAAACGGGGGTCCTATTCATCGGGAGGGGTGTGGCGTACCGCAAAACGGGACTCCACGAGCTACTGTTCATCTCCATCGTTGACCTCCTCCAGCCTCCACGGGCTACTGTTCATCCACAGTCGACCTCCTCCAGCCTCCACCTCCCACTGTTCATCCACGGGCTCCTGTTCATCGATCCTCCACCGCTCCTCCACCGGCTAATGTTCAACCAGCCCTCTCCACGGGGTCCTCTTCAACCACCCCTCCGTTGGCTACTATTCATCTAGCCCTCCATCGGCTACTGTTCAACGAGCCCTCCACGGGGTATTGTTCATCCAGCCCTCGACGGGGTCCTATTCATCCACCCCCAACCGGCTCGATCGATCGAGGTCCTGTTCGGCCTCTACTACCACGGGGTCCTGTTCATCCAACCCACACCGGGAACTGTTCATCCAACCCCCCCAACAATGCTCGCTGTTCATCAAGAGGCAGCAGGTTTGATCGGCTTCAGTTAGAAGAAGTGGCGAACGAATCGCTCGATCGAGTTCACTTAACAGCCACATCAATCGATCGCTCGGGTTCAGTAATGCGTAGCCTGCAGTGCAATCGCTCGGGTTCACTAGGTGAACGCCTCGATCGGGTTCAGTTAGAGCCCAATGCCTCGCACCCACGCGTGTACGTGTATGAGGGAAACGCGCATCGCTCGGCCCCCGACCACCCACCATAACCGGGAACTCCCCTATATTTTCCTCGCCCTCGCTTCTACCATGGTTTTTTTTCGTCATGGACGGCCCAAAGAATTTCATGCAGCTGCGTCTCCGGCCCGCCCAGGACGGAAAGCCTATTTCTATCATGATTTTTTGTCATAGAAGTAGGAGCCCACCACATCTATGATGATATTGGGTTTTTCACAATTATCGTCATAGAAGTGTCATAAGCATGACAGAAAAAAATTCATTCGGCCCAAAATGTCACGGATGTGTCTTTTTTTTGTAGTGTAACCTTAGTCGTGCCACAATATCTTAGTCATGTGTTTTCTTTGTTGACACACTTGTGGCTTGCCACACTTTTCTAGCAACATAGTCCACATATCATAGGCTCCATTTTTTGACAAATCTTGCCACACTTGTGGTGGCCATTTTGTTAGACACACTTTTTTTGGAAGCCACACTTTGCCTAAGCTTAGTTATGGCAAAGTTAGTCATGAACGAAACAAGCCCTTAATGTTCAAACTTGAGTTTTAAAATGCTTGTGGGGCACATATCGAGGCAGCAATGAATAGTATATTTGTCTATTATCTGGTTCACCTAGGTTATGTCTATGTTGTTCATCTTTGGCGGGAAATAAACACTATGTTCATCTTCGGTGGGCAGCAATCATCATTTGTATTTTTATTAAATTAAAGCTATCATCAGCCTGCTATCATTGTTTTTGGGTCTATTCACTAGTTGTTACCATCACTCTAGATTTCTGTATGCTCTCCTTACATAACCTCAATATTTTTTCCGTGTGCATGTCATATATTTTACTCAGTCATGCTGAACATGTAGATAAAAATAAAAGAGTTTTGCATGGCAATACAATGTCATGCAGACATCACTCCATGGTGGTTGCAATGGCAAACCCTCCCCCTCCTCCAGATTGTAATCCAGAGGAAGATATCTATTCAGAGGCGGATTCAGACGGAGCTGAGCACTCCTATCCCCCCGGAGGTGTTTGGTCTATCTTGGCATGATGATGTTGGTCATATCATGCATATGTTGCCTTGAAATGCTTACTTTCGACATCATATATGTCATCTTCTTAGTTTAGACATGTTCTGTAATGTGACCTGTTTAGTTTCTATATCATATATGTCAACTATGCAATCTCATCTTTTTTAGCCAGCCATAATATATGTGAAATATGCAATACCATACTGTTTAGCCAGGCATCATATATTTGAATTATATCTTGCCATTCCTTTTTTCATTACATTTCCATTTGTCGACAATGTTTGTACATTCAACTACTCTTCCTGCGAATCAACCATTTGAGTGGGTGATGGAAAAATCTGGAGTGAAAAAGGGTCTTCAGAGAAGACAGTGCTACATGTCGAAGCAAACCTCTTGCTGGGTCCAGATAGATCCTCAAAGATGGATTCAGAGACAGATGACCAGTCATATTCCCCACTGAGGTGTATGCTCTAACTTGGCACGGTTATACTGCTCATATCATGCATATGGTATCTTGCATTGCATAGTTTAGACATCATATATGCGCAAGCGATCTTCTTAGTATATAAATCACATATGGGAATTATATCATGCTATCCTAATTACGTAAATAACCTGTATGTGAATTATCTTATGTGAACTTGTTTACTAAATACATCATATAATTATCTCATGCCATCCTATTTAGTTAATCATCATATCTTTGAATTATGTCATGCTATTCTATCCGGTTTAGAGAGACATCATATATGTGAAATTATGTCATGTTATCCCTTTTATTTAAACAATATATATGTGAACTATTTCGTGCCCTCTTTTTTCACACTATCTATTGCATCTATCTCTCCATAAAAGGTTTTTATATTCAACTACTTTTCTTGTTTATCAGCCATTTGATTTGGAGAGGTGATGGTTGTATCTAGCAGAGTAAACACACGGTCTACAATTAAAACAGTGCTACCTCTTGGTGGACATAGCACCCCGGTTGTACATCCATAATAACCAACCCTACCACAAATAACCCAGACTATCATAGAATGTACCCCTACTCGGATGGACAGACAACCAGCTTCACCCATCTAACCCCAACCCCAACAGATTGTAACCCATTTCCAGTTCACACAACTCCCGAGCAGTAAGTAAGGCTGCTCTAGTGCCCAAAGCGTCAGGACTACCACGACGGACCCCAACTCCACTAGTTAGTACACTTATTCCTATAGACGAAGCACAACCAGCCATTCATAGTTTAGCATCTATCGCATTTGATTAAATCCTATATGCATATCTTCCCATCATGGAAATACTATACTGAAGATGAAGGAAAAAGCAAGTTGCAGGTTGATACGTCTCCAATGTATCTATAATTTTTTATTGTTCCATGTTGTTATATTATCATTCTTGGATGTTTTACAATCATTTTATAGCAACTTATATAAATTTTTGGGACTAACCTATTGACATAGTGCCCAGTGCCAGTTGTTGTTTCTTTGCTTGTTTTTTTTACTTCGTAGAAAATCAATACCAAACAGAGTCCAAATGCAGCAAAACTTTTTGGTGATTTTTTCTGGACCAGAAGATACAAGTTGGGCCAAGGAAGTACTAGAGGGGTGCCCCGAGGGGGGCACAAGCCACCTAGGCGCGCCTGGGGGCCCAGGTGAGCCCTAGTGGGTTGGGCCCACCTCGGTGACCTCCGTACAACTTCTTTGCTCTATAAATACCCCCAATATTCCAAAAACCCTGGGGGAGTCCATGAAAAACAATTCCAGCAGCCGCAAGTTCTAGAACCACCTGATCCAATCTAGACACCATCACAGAGGGGTTCATCATCCTCACTGGTGCCTCTCCGATGATGCGTGAGTAGTTCATTGTAGACCTATGGGTCCGTAGTTAGTAGCTAAATGGCATCCTCTCTCTCTTTTGATTTTAAATACAATGGTCTCTTGGAGATCTATTCAATGTAACTCTTTTTGCGGTGTGTTTATTGGGATCCGATGAACTTTAAGTTATTTGAGTCTTTTGATCTCTTATATGCATGATTACTTATAGCCTCATATTTGTTCTTCAAATCTTTGGTTTAGTTAGGTCAACTAGATCGATTTTTCTTGCCATGGGAAGAGGTGCTTTGTGATGGGTTCGATCTTACGGTGCACGATCCCAGTGACAGAAGGGGAAACGGCGCCTATGTATCATTGCTATTAAGGTTAACAAGATGGGGTCTAATTCCTACATGAATAGATCTTGTCTACATCATGCCGTTGTTCTTATTGCTTTTCTCCGTTTTTCCATCAACTTAATACACTAGATGCATGCTGGATAGCAGCCGATGTGTGGAGTAATAGTAGTAGTTGCAGGCCGGAGTCGGTCTACTAATCTTGGATGTGATACCAATATAATGATCATTGCGTGGATATCGTCATAAGTATTTGATGTTCTATCAATTTCCCAACAGTAATTTGTTTACCCAGCGGATGCTATTTTTCTTGAGAGAAGCCACTAGTGAAATCTATGGCCCCCGGGTCTCTTCTTTATCATATTTGCCTTTGAGATCTATTTTTATTCGCTTTTATTTTCAGATCTATTAACCCAAAAAACCAAAAGTACATTGCTGCACTTTATTTTATTTTACGTTTATTCGACATATATTTATCCAATCTATCATATTTTTCTCCCGGTAACTCGACAATTTCTCACACTGTTACCCAAAGGGAATAACAACCCCTTTAACACGTCGGCTTGCAAGTATTTGTTCTTTGTGTGCAGGTACCATTTACATAGTGTTGCGTGGTTCTCCTACTGGTTCGATAACCTTGTTCTCATCAATCGAGGAACTATCTCATCGTCATTGTGCTGCATCATCCCTTCCTCTTTTGGGAAGTACCGACGTAGTTCAAGCCGCATCAAAAGGAATTTCTGGCGCCGTTGCCGGGGAGACATCATCAACATCTACCAATTTCCTAATCACAAATCTCATCTCCTTGCAAGTTACATTATTTTCCATTTGTCTCTCATTTTCATCTCCCTGACTTTAGAAAAAATTGTCGTTTTATGCGCCCTCTTTTTCGTTCACCGTTTCCTCGTCACATCTGTTTTTGAGTGCAATATTGTGGTGTAGTCATGATGACTCAAGAGAACACCAAGTTCTGTGATTTCTCCAATACGAACAACAATGATTTTATTAGCACTCCGATTCCTCCTCCTGCCACTAGTGCGGAGTCTTGTGATACTAATGTTGCTTTGTTGAATCTTGTTATGAAACATCAATTTTCCGGTACTCCTAATGAGGATGTCGTGTCCCATATTAACGCATTCGTGGAACTATGTGATATGAAAAAGAAAAAATATGTGGACAATGATATTGTCAAGTTGAAATTATTCTCGTTTTCTTTGTGAGATCTTGCAAAATTTTGGTTTTCATCTTTGCCGCGCAATAGTGTCGATTCTTGGGTTAAGTGCAAGGATGCTTTAATTACTAAGTATTTTCTGCCCGCAAAAAATATTTTCCTTAGGAAACAAATCATGAATTTAAAGCAACCTGAGCATGAACATGTTGCGCAATCTCGGGAAAGAATGAAATTGATGCCCAGAAATTGTCCTACTCATGGTTTAAATCTTTGGATGATCATACAAATTTTTTATGTGGGATTGAATTTTGTTTCTAGAAATCTTTTAGATTCCGCCGCGGGTGGTACTTTTATGGAAAATACTTTGGGTAAAGCTACTAGATTGTTTGATAATATTATGGCAAATTATTCACAATGGCATACCGAAAGAGATCCTACTAGTAAAAAGTTAATTCGGTAGAAGAAATAAATTCTTTGAGTGAAAAAGTTGATGCTCTTATGAAGTTGGTTGCTAATAAAAATGCTCCTATTGATCTTAATGATGTGCCTTTGTCTACTTGGATTGAGACAAATAGTGATGCCATAGACATGCATTTTGTTTCGCGAAATAATTTTAATAAAAATGCTTATAGACTTAATTTTAATCCTAGACCTTTTCCGGGAAATTCCTCTAATAATTATTGTAATTCCTATGGTAATCCTTCTTAAAATAATAATAGGAACGCCTCTGATCTTGAGAATAATATTAAAGAATTTATCAATGCTCAAAAGAATTTTAATAATACGATAGAAGAAAAGTTGGGTAAGATTGATGATATGTCTAGAAGCATTGATAGAATTTCTCATGATGTAGAAAATCTCAAGATGAAATTTTTTGTGCCTAAGGTTGACGAATCAATTAAAACTTTATATGTTTCTATGGATGAAAGTAAGAAAAGGGCCGCTATGCTTAGAACAAAAAGGGAATTTTTTGAAAAAGCATTTTGTAGCAATTGGTTTCATGAAAATGATGAAGATCTTAAAGTGATTGGTGTTTCTTCTATTGATTCCTTGTTTAGTAAAATTAAGGTTGATGATAAAGGGACAGAAGAAGAGTCAACTTTAGCTAGAAGGCGTCCCGATAATTTGGAGGGTGAAAATCTTCTTGAGAAAATTGATAAAAGTGGGTTTGGAGAGGTCAACACTTTAACTAGTGATGTGCCCACTCTTTTGGATTACAAAGACTTTAATCATGATAATTTCTCTTTGATTGATTGTATTTCTTTGTTGCAATCCATGATAAATTCACCCCATGCTTATGAACAAAATAAAGCTTTTACTAGGCATATTGTTGATGCTATGATGAAAGCCTTGGAAGAAAAGTTGGAATTAGAGATTTCAATTCCTAGAAAATTACATCATGAATGGGAACTCACTATCAAAGTCAAGATTAAAAATTATGAGTGTTTTTCTTTATGTGACTTGGGTGCTAGTGTTTCTACAATTGCGAAATCTTTATGTGATGTGCTTGGCCTTACCAATATTGAACAATGTTCTTTAAATTTGCACTTGGCGAATTCTACTATTAAAAAGCCTATGGGAAGAATTAATGATGTTCTTATTATTGCAAATAGGAATTATGTGCCCATAGATGTTTATTATTATTGATACTGATTGCAATCCATCTTGTCCAATTATTCTTGGTAGACCATTTTTACGTACTATTGGTGCCGGATTGATATGAAAGAAGGCAATATTAAATTTCAATTTCCACTAAGGAAGGGCATGTAACACTTCCCTAGAACAAGAATTAAGTCACCATATGAATCAATCATGAGGGCATCTTATGGATCTAGAGCCAAAGATTACATCACCTATAGCTTTGCGTTATGCCTAGCTAGGGGCATAAAACGATAAAGCTTGTTGGGAGGCAACCTAATGAATAAAATTTATTTTTGTGTTTTTCTTTCTGTTATTGAGTGTTTGCACAATTATGCTACTGTTATGATGATGTTTTTTTATGTTTTAATTAGTGTTTGTGCTAAGTAAAGCCTTTGGGACCATGTTGGATGATAGTTGATTCGATCTTGTTGAAAAACAGAAACTTTTCCGTCCAGAAAAACAATTTTGCAAGATCACAGAAGCGTGATAAATTTCCGATTTTTCACACAAGATTGATATACAAATTTCCCATGTTGTCCGAATTTTTCATAATTTTTGGAGTTATATAAGTATTCGAAGTATTCAGATTGCTACAGACTGTTCTGTATTTGACAGATTCTATTTTCTTTGTGTTGTGTGCTTATTTTGATTTGGAGGCTATAAGCTATAGTAAAGTTTTAATACAGTAGATGTAATGCAAAAATAAAATATGAATGGCTTTGCAATAGTACTTAGAGTAGTGATTTTCTTTGTTGTACTAACGGATCTGAAGAAGGATTTGTTGAGTTTTGTGTGATTGAAGTTTTCTAGTTTTGGGTGACATCACGATGGATGAAGGAATAAGGAGTAGTAAGATCCTAAGCTTGGGGACGCCCATGGCATCCCAAGATATTATCTAAAATAGAAGCAAGCAACTAACCTTGGGGATCCCGAGTGGCATCCCCTCTTTCTTAGAACGACCGTCGGTATTTTACTTGGAGCTATATTTTTATTCATCACATATCATGAGTTTTGCTTGGAGCGTCTTGTATGATATGAATATTTATTTTAAGTCATGTATCCATGCTGGACACACCTATTTGAGAGAGCCAAAATTATCCTATGATTTGTTAGAGTTGCTCTCTATGCTTCACTTAAATCTTGATGAGCTATGGAATTGCTCTAGTACTTCACTTATATCTTTTTGAGCACGGTGTGCTTTAGTATTTTTGAATAAATGCTCTCATGCTCCACTTAGATTTATTAGAGAGTTTGTATATTTTTTAAGAAATTCTCTCCTGCTTCACTTAAGTTATTTTGATAGAAGAATTTTTTATGCTCATGTTCTTCACTTAGATTTGTTTGAGCTGTCTAAAGCAACATATGAAACTAGTCCCAAAGTGATAGATATTCAATAGGGATATAATAAAAACTTTCATGAAGATCATTGGTCAAAATAAACTTGATTCCTTGTAATAGTTTTGTGATATGATGATATAATATGTGAGTCATGTTGATGAGTAATTATGCTTTAGTAAGAATATTGTTGTTAAGCTTTGTGATTCCCTATGCAAGCACAAAACTCAATTGTTATGCAATGGAATTACATCCTACTTATGGTGCATTATTCGGTGTTAGTTATGCTTAATGCTGCTTATGAGATTTTTCGTTTCTTTGTTGGATGCTTCTCAATCTTTTGCTATCCTTCATTTGCACTAAGTATGATCACTACTTGTGCATCCAAAATCCTTAATCCAGTTATGCCACATGAGTCCACTATACCTACCTGTATGTGGTGTTCATTTGTCGTTCCAAGCAAATTTGCATGTGCCATCTCGAATTTTCAAAATAAATTTCTCTTTTGCGTGCTCGTACTGCTCATGAAACGGTAGGGGGTGGCTGATATGTTTCCATGCTAGATGTGTTATTCTCAAGATGAGTGTTTATTCACTTGTCATTGCCCGAGAGTACGGCAAAGGTATTAGGGATGCCTAGTCCCAAAATGAAAAATGAATTTACTTTATGTTGTCTAATAATAAATTGCTTGGAAAGTGTTGGTATGGACGGCAACCGTGGATTCGGTTAGCCGTGGAATGTGAAAGTATGGTGGATGTCTGTGTACTAGAGTAGGGGTACCCTAGTATCCCGAACTTGTGCACGGGCAGTTGCAGCCCTCCGCGGCAAGGCTTACTGGGTGACCGCCAAGGTCCTCCGTGGTTCCTTTGGAGCCATTCAAGAACAAAGTATTCAAGCCAAGGAGACAAGGCCCCGACAAGAGGAGCTTGCCGGGAAGGCCACCCAAGGCACCTAGGAGACAAGGCCCCGGCAAGAGGAGCTTGCCGGGAAGGCCCGGTGAGCGACAAGCTTCCGGACGCGACAAGACAACAACTGCGGCAAGGTGCTTGCCGCGGCAGACCACCACTCTGTACCTGCGCTCCAGCACGTCCACTAACGTGTCGCCCTGGGACCTTTCCGGTAGCGTGGCAAGAGGCCGTGCAGCCAGCCGGAGCCTTGGTGGCATGCTTGGCGCCTGACAAGATTGCCATCGTGGCAAGCGGTGGCGCCCCAGCGGTCCCTTTACGCACCGTTAGGCGGCGTGAAGCGGGCATTTAATGCCTTTGTCCCCTGCCATCGTGGTTAGGTATGATACCTTTGTACAAGTAGCTGTACCAACCACTCCTTTTCCACTTTTACCCTTGTCTACGTTGCCACTGTCGGAGACCCTTTAGCATATAAAAGGAGGCCCATGCATAGCGTAGAAGGGGTTCGAAAGGTTGACGGACACGCTCGATCTCGTTAGCGACTTGTGTGTCTTTGTAGCACCACAGCGCTCTGAGCAAGAACTCAATACACTCGGACATGCAAGAGTAGGAGTGTTATCTCTCCGGAGAGCTCGGCTGGGTAAACCGCTCGTGTGCCTCGCCTCGATCTGCTCTTCGTGCGACCTCCGCCCCAGTAACCGAAAGGGGCTCGGTCCGCCCGGTCCCATAGGTGTTCGTGGGCGGATCAGCCTGCCCGACATCTTTGGCGCGCCCGGGTAGGCGTCGAGATTGTGTGAACCTGATCCGGCGTCCACACGAGCTAGATCTTCATCATCTTCATCGACATGCCACCGAAGAAGAAGGCTTCGGCGGCAGATGTTCCGTCCGCGTCGAACCCACCGCCACCGGAGAAAGTAGGTGGTGGGGTAGACACCGGCGGAAGAATGGACGTCGACGGGGGAGCCCACGGTGCTGCCAAGTCCAAGGACAAGGCTGCGCAGACCTCGGCATCCGTACATGCACCGCGCCCGTCTCAGGAGGCGCGGGACCGACAACGTCATGGTATTCACAATGCCATACGCTCGTTGGACCAAGATCGAGCTGGAGGATCTCGGGATGCTCAAGACCAGCATGCACGCCAACATGCTTTGGCGCGAAGCGAAGGCATCGGTCACCCGGACGGGATATCGCTCCTTCTAACATAGTTAGAAGTCCGAGCATATCCGCTCCTCGCGCCGCTCGCCATCGCCACCCACCACTCCGGCGAAGCTTTGGCGAGAGCTCAAGCGCTCTGGATTACCCTCCAACAGCCGACAAGGTCGATGAATGGAGGCCACCATTCGTAGTCTCATCGGCTTTGCCAGCGGCGGCGCTCCATGGCGGCCGAGTGCATCGCTGCCGCGGCAGGACTGCCAAACACGAGCCGGTGGCGGCAGAAACCGGTGGGGGTGCAACCACCATGCACTCTCCGCCCGAAGGCCAAGTTCTCCGACTGCCGGATCCACCTCGACAGCGACTCCACGCGTCGCCGGATCCACGAGCTCGTCGCGATCAGCGCCAAGTTCTTCACGAACGACAAGAAGAAGACGCTTCGAACTCGCATCGGCGCCAAGAGAAGCGCCGGCGTCAATCCGACCAGCGCCATGGGCCCTCTGTCGGCATGCATGCGCCAAAGGAACCAGGCGACTTGTCGTCTGTGATGAGGTTGCCCTGCGTTCACCCGTGAGCTGCGGCAAGTCCAGTGGCCAGCAAGAAGAATTTCAAGCGGGCGTGCAGGAGAAATGCGGCGGCGAGACGCATCCGTCGAAGTTCCTCAGCATCTACACCATCGCGGTGCAAGCTGCCGGGGGGCGAGACGACAAGATCCTGGCCAACTACTTACCGCTGGTGCTCAAGCCCAATGTCAGATCCTGGCTCATGCGCTTGCCGGACAACTCCATATCCTCTTGGGCAGATCTATGCCATCAGTTTGTCGGCGCCTTTACAGCGACCACAAGCCCCATGGCCAAGAAAGCGACCTTCATTTGCTCGCCCGGAAGGAAGGAGAGCCCCTGCGCAAGTACATTCAGAGATTCAGCCACGTGACGACAACATCCCGGATGTCCACCCCGCGGTAATCAGCGTGTTCCATCGAGCGTGCGAAACCGCAGGATGCGGAGGAGATGGCGATGTGCAAAATCGAAGACGTCGATGAGCTATATGCCCTGGCCGACAAGTGTACGCGTCTTTGAGGAAGGGAGGAGACTCCCCGGAGAGAATACTGAAGCAGGAGGATCTGATAGTGAGGAGACTACCCGGCAAAGAAAAACCGGCGGCGGAACAATAGGAAGAAGAAAGGCAAAGATGTGCTAGTTGTTGAGCAGTCCGACAACGAAGGTGGCGCCAAGAAAGCCAAAGCTGGTAGCTCCGGCAAGGAGGTTGCCGCTAGCACCAACTGCCAGGCTGTGGCGGGCGCCGACAAGCAGGACGGCTCCAACAAACAATACTGCAAGATCCACCGCACCAAGGGCCATGACCTCCAGAGCTGCAAAAAGGTCGAGCAGCTTGTCGAGCGGCGAAGGCTGAATCTGAGCGACGCGACAAGGAGAAGGCCCAGGAAGGTGCTAGAGGAGGCTGGCAAGAAGCGTCGGCCGGGAGGGGCCGTGGCAAGGCCAAGCAGCGGCAAGGAGACAGACCTCCCAGCGGTCGCGACAAGGATGAAGACAACGGCAGCGATGAGGACATGGATGATGACGAGACCGATGAGCAGGAGTTCGAGAAAGCCACAGAGGTCACTGCGTTGGCCGGCGGTGCTTCTCTGCATACTTCACACCGCCAGCTCAAGCAGTGGATGCGGGAAGTCAATGGGGCAGAACCATCCATAGAGTCACGCAGGCCTCTGAAATGGTCCGGCACGCCTATCATCTTTGATATTGAGGACCACCCTGATCGCGTAATCGCGGTCTGGTGCTTGCCGATGTCGGTTTCACCAACTATCCGCAACCTCAAGGTCACTAAGATGCTAGTTGACGGCGGGGCCGGCTTGAACCTGATCTCCTCCGCGGTGCTCCGAAACTCCGGATCCACGATGGCGAGCTTGAAGAGACCGGTACATTCCAAGGAATCAATCCGGAAGGAGCAAGCGAAGGAAAGATCACGTTCTTTGGTGACATTTGGCGTGAAGTTGAACTTCAGGATCGAGAGGGTCACTTTTGGACGTTCTTGACTTTCCATTGCCTTACAATGGGATACTTGGCCGTCCGGCACTCGCCAAATTCATGGCAGCCTCTCACTATGCATACAACATCTTTGAAGATGCCAGGCCTGATAAGTGTCATTTCTCTCCCTGGCGACAAGAAGGATGCTCTTATCTGCGCCGACAAGATCTACCGGGAAGCAGCAGCTGCAGCAGATTGCAAGCCACTTGCCGCTGAAGCTCCCGGGGCGAAGAAGAAGACCAAGTCCGGCAAGAGCTCTGATGCCCACTCCGGCATAAAAAAAATCTTAATAAAAGGGTTTTGTTAAACGTGTTTTGGGCCATCTCTCCGTACACTTGAAAATCAATAAAAGAATGTCTGCATCTAAGTGAAATGAACCTAGTTCATGGCATGCCAACAAAATCATAGCCGAATGATGGACAATTTTTTCTTTTCTGTTTTTATTCTTTACGTATGAAAAAATGGGAGTAAGAAACGTACGTTATATATATAAGTATAGAAAAGAAAAGTACTAACTAAAGTGTGCACCATAAACACAATTTAAAAAATTACTAACATGTAAGATAATATCATATTTAGAATCTACACATTTTTCTAAGCGATTTTCATATATAAAATGGTAGATTTGGAGTTAGCGTTTGAAAGATAGGAATATTTCAAAAAAAATACTTGAATCTGTGGAAAAAAATTAAAAAGTAGCTAGGCCAAGACAATATCAGTTTTAGAATCTACACATTTTTCTGATAGATTTTCATACATAACATGCTAAATTTGGAGTTAGCATTTAAAAGATATGAATATTTCAAATAATATTTGAATCTGCGGAAAAAATGTAAAAAAAATTTAGTTGGGCCGAAGTTGGGGAAAGGCAGAAAAATGGGACAAAGCTGGGGATCGAACCTAGGCCTCCTGGCTGTGAGAGTTGTACCGTAGCCAGTAGGGTGCTTGTGTGGTTTTTGACAATGCTAGGGCCTAGCTGTACATGAACGCAACCAGCGCCACCTAATAAAAGCGAATCGTTTTTGCCACTTACGGGTGGCATTGGTGGGTAATTCTTGCCAACTTCGAGGGTTGTTTTTATGACGTACAACCAGAAACCCAATTTGCTTTATTATTAGGTAGAGATTTGAAGGTCTATCAATTGCCCAACAGAAATTTGTTTACCCACCGTCTGATGCTTTTCTTGAGAGAAGCCACTAGTGAAATCTACGGCCCCGGGGTCTTTTCTTGATCATATTTTCTTTCGAGATCTATTTTTATTCGCTTTTATTATCATATCTATTAATCCGAAAAACCAACAATACCTTGCTGCACGATATTTTATTTTACATTTATTCGAGATCTATTTATCCAATCTATCATATTTTTCTTCCATCAACTCGACAATTTCTGACACTGTTAACCAAAGGGATTAACAACCTCTTTAACACGCCGGGTTGCAAGTATTTGTTCTTTGTGTGCAGGTACCATTTACTTTGTGTTTGATGACCCTAGGTATAGGGGATCTACCGTAGTCCTTTCGATAAGTAAGACTGTCGAACCCAACGAGGAGCAGAAGGAAATGATAAGCGGTTAGCAAGGTATTCTCTGCAAGCACTGAAATTATCGGTAACAGATAGTTTTGTGATAAGATAATTTGTAACGAGCAACAAGTAACAAAAGTAAATAAAGTGCAGCAAGGTGGCCCAATCCTTTTTTGTAGCAAAGGACAAGCCTGGACAAACTCTTATATAGAGAAAAGCGCTCCCGAGGACACATGGGAATTATCGTCAAGCTAGTTTTCATCATGTTCGTATGATTCGCGTTCGGTACTTTGATAATTTGATATGTGGGTGGACCGGTGCTTGGGTGCTGACCTTACTTGGACAAGCATCCCACTTATGATTAACCCCTATTGCAAGCATCCACGGCTACAAAAGAAGTATTAAGGTAAACCTAACCATAGCGTGAAACATATGGATAAAAATCAGCCCCTTACGAATTAACGCATAAACTAGGGTTTAAGCTTCTGTCACTCTAGCTACCCATCATCTACTTATTTCTTCCCAATGCCTTCCACTAGGCCCAAATAATGGTGAAGTGTCATGTAGTCGACGTTCACATAACACCACTAGAGGAGAGACAACATACATCTCATCAAAATACCGAACGAATACAAAATTCACATAACTACTAATAGCAAGACTTCTCCCATGTCCTCAGGAACAAACGTAACTACTCACAAAGCATATTCATGTTCATAACCATAGGGGTATTAATATGCATATAGGATCTGAACATATGATCTTACACCAAATAAACCAACTAGCATGAACTACAAGGAGTAATCAACATTACTAGCAACCTACAAGTACCAATCCCAGACTTAGAGACAAGAATTGGATACAAGAGATGAACTAGGGTTTGAGAGGAGATACTGCTGGTGAATACGTTGATGGAGATTGACCCCCTCCCGATGAGAGGATCGTTGGTGATGACGATGGCGATGGTTTCCCCCTCCCGGAGGGAAGTGTCCCAGGCAGAACAGCTTCGCCGGAGCCCTAGATTGGTTCTGCCAAGGTTCCGCCTCGTGGCAACGGAGTCTCGTCCTGAAAGCTTGCTTATGATTTTTTCTCGGACGAAAGACTTCATATAGCAGAAGATGGGCACCGGAGAGCCACCAGGGGGCCCACGAGGCAGGGGGGCGCACCCAGGGGGTTAGGGCGCGCCCCCACCATCGTGGCCAGGGTCTGGGTCCCCTCTGGTATTTTATTTGCTTAGTATTTTTTTATTATTTCCAAAAACAACTTCCGTGGAGTTTCAGGACTTTTGGAGTTGTGCAGAATAGGTCTCTAATATTTGCTCGTTTTCCAGCCCAGAATTCCAGCTGCCGGCATTCTGCCTCTTTATGCAAACACTGTAAAATAAGAGAGAATAGGCATAAGTATTGTGACATAATGTGTAATAACAGCCCATAATGCAATACATATTGATTAAAAGCATGATGCAAAATGGACGTATCAACTCCCCCAAGCTTAGACCTCGCTTGTCCTCAAGCGGAAGTCGATAACCATAGATATGTCCACATGTTTAGAGGTAGAGGTGTCAATAAAATAAAATACAGACATGAGGGCATCATGATCATTATTAAAACAGCAGCATATATGGATATTGTCATATGATTTCTTATGCTCAAGTAATAATCTATTCACAACGTCAAGTATGTATCAGAAACTTCATTGAGAACCAACAAACTATAATCTCAGTCATTGAAGCAATTGCAATTTATCATAACATCAGAAAGAGTTTATGTCGGAGCTTTTCAGCAAGTACACATACTCAACTATCATTTAGTCTTTCATAATTGCTAACACTCACGCAATACTTGTGGTTACGGAGTTTTAATCGGACACAGAAAAAGATAGGGGCTTATAGTTTCGCCTCCCAACCTCTTACCTCAAGGGTAATGTCAACAATAATAGTTCATGCTAACTCACATCCAATTAGATACATATGTCAGGATCTTTCCAACACACTGTGCTTGCCAAAGAATAAAATGTAAAAAGGAAAGGTGAAAATCACCATGAATCTTGTATAAGGTAGAAGATATAAGTAAAATATAGGCCCTTCGCAGAGGGAAACAGAGGTTGCCATGCGCTTTCAGTGTTGGATGCACAAAATCTTAATGCGAAAGAATGTCACTTTATATTGCCACTTGTGATATGGACCTTTATTATGCAGTCCGTCGCTTTTATTTGTTCCACATCACAAGATCGTATAAAGCTTATTTCCTCCACACTAATCAATCATACATATTTAGAGAGCAATTTGTATTGCTTGCACCGATGACAACTTACTTGAAGGATCTTACTCAATCCATAGGTAGGTATGGTGGACTCTCATGGAAAAACTGGGTCTAATGGTATTTGGAAGCACAAGTAGTATCTCTACTTGGTGCAAAGAATTTGGCTAGCATGAGGGGTAAAGGCAAGCTCAACATGTTGGATGATCCATGACAATATACTTTATTTCAGATATAAGAAAACATAACCCATTACGTTGTCTTCCTTGTCCGACATCAACTCGTTAGCATGTCATATTTTAATGAGTGATGTCCAAGATAGTATATCTATATGTGAAACCTCTCTTTCTTTATTACTTACTATTAATTGCAACGATGACCAAAACTATGTTTTTCAACTTTCAACAACTTTTAATCATCATACTCTTTCTATGTGAAGTCATTACTCTCCATAAGATCAATATGATCTCTTTATTTCTTTTTATTCTTTTTCTTTTCTTTTATTCGCACAAGATCATAGCAAAATAATCAAGCCCTTGACTCGACACTAATATTTATTATATAGCTCACGGACTCGATTACATAGAGGGATCATAAAGCAAAACTCAAAACTAGATCATACTAAAACATTTATTCTACTAGATCAAGATAGTACTAAAAGGATCGAACTAAGAAAAACGGTAAAGATAGAGATGTGATGGTGATATACGAAGGCACCACCCCCAAGCTTGGCAGTTGCCAAGGGGAGTGCCCATACCCATGTGATTATATTTCCTTTTTTGGAGGTGATGATGATGGAGTTGTTGATGATGTAAATTGTGCTTTCAGCTTCTTCATATTGTAAATGCGGAGAGCAATTTACTACTTTAAATCATCGACCTCTGATTCCAGCTTCAAGATCTTGTCACATAAATCTCCTTTGCTTTTCTGTCGAAAACGTGAAGGAATGGATCGGTTGTTAGATAGTGTAGCCCTCTTAGGGAGACTAGATTTCTTGAACTTCACGTGCATATCCCCGGGTTGAGGTAGAGGGACATCCTCCTCCTCCGAACATGAATCATTGATCCTCATTAAATGAGCATCCTCCTCCTCATCCGTAGTTTGACCACAAGGAGATAGATCCCCATAGGTATTTGGGTCAGCAATGAGGTGTGAGACATAGCTCTCCCCATCGGAATCCTGAGATGACATCTTGCTCCAAATCTGCGACAGAAACAGCTCGAAACAAAAATAGAGGATAATTGCGTGATACGGGGGTCAAAACCTTTGGGAGATTATATAATGAATTTTTACCGACTAAAATACGTATCATGCAAGAAAACGGAGTCCGGAGAGCGCACAAGGTGCCCATGAGGCAGGGGGCGCGCCCAGGGGGGTAGGGCACGCCCTCCACCCTCGTGGAGGCCTCGTGTCCTTCCCGAACTGCTTCTTATTTTTCTATTTTTCTAAATATTCCAAAACGAAGAAAATTGCCATTAGAACTATTTTGGAGTCGGATTACTTACCGTACCACATACCTATTCCTTTTCGGAGTCTAAAACATTCTGGAAAGTGTCCCCTATGTATTCCTCCGGTGTTACGGTTTCGATAACATTAGTTTCAACATTTATAGGATTACCTAAGATATAATGTTTGATTCTTTGACCGTTCACCACCTTCGGATTTGTGCCTTCGAAGTTGTTGATTTTTATGGCACCAGAACGATAGACCTCCTCGATAATGTAAGGACCTTCCCATTTAGAGAGAAGTTTTCCTGCAAAAAATCTTAAACGAGAGTTGTATAGCAATACATAATCACCTACATTAAACTCATGCTTTTGTATTCTTTTTTCATGCCATCTTTTAACCTTTTCTTTAAACAATTTGGCATTCTCATAGGCTTGGGTTCTCCATTCATCAAGTGAGCTGATGTCAAATAACCTCTTCTCACCGGCAAGTTTGAAATCATAGTTGAGCTCTTTAATAGCCCAATATGCCTTATGTTCTAGTTCGAGAGGTAAGTGACATGCTTTTCCATAAACCATTTTATAAGGAGACATACCCATAGGATTTTTATATGCAGTTCTATAGGCCCATAATGCATCATCAAGTTTCTTGGACCAATTCTTTCTAGATCTATTAACATTATTTTGCAAAATTAATTTGAGTTTTCTATTACTCAATTCTACTTGACCACTAGAGTGTGGGTGATAAGGAGATACAATTCTATGATTAACATCATACTTAGCAAGCATTTTATGGAAACCACCATGAATAAAATGTGAACCACCATCAGTCATTAAATATCTAGGGACCCCAAACCTTGGAAAATAAACTTCTTTAAGCATCTTAATAGATGTGTTATGATTAGCACTACTTGTTGGAATAGCTTCTACCCACTTAGTAACATAATCAACAGCAACTAAAATATGTGTATATCCATTAGAGGCGTGAAGCGGTCCCATATAATCAAATCCCCAAACATCAAATGGTTCAATAACAAGTGAATAATTCATAGGCATTTCTTGACGTCTACTAATATTACCAATTCTTTGACATTCACCACAAGATAAGACAAACTTACGGGCATCCTTGAAGAGAGTAGGCCAATAAAAACCAGATTGCAATACCTTATGTGCAGTTCTACCTCCAGCGTGGTGTCCTCCATAAGCCTCGGAGTGACACTTGCGTAGTATCTATTCCTGTTCATGCTCAGGTACACAACGTCTAATGACACCATCTACTCCTTCTTTATAAATATGTGGTTCATCCCAGAAGTAATGTCTTACATCATAGAAAAACTTTTTCTTTTGCTGGTATGTGAAACTAGGTGGTATAAATTTAGCAACAATGTAATTAGCATAATCAGCATACCATGGAGGAGTACGAGAAGCATTTATGACATTTAATTGTTCATCAGGAAACTTATCATCAAAAGGTAGTGGGTCATCAAGAACATTTTCTAAACTAGACAAGTTGTCTGCAATGGGGTTCTCGGCTACCTTTCTATCAATAATATGCAAATCAAATTCTTGTAGCAAGAGAACTGTAGGATCGAAAGTATGTCTAGAGGGGGGTGGTGATTAGACTACTTGACCAAATAAAAACTTATCCTTTTCCCAATTTTAGTCTTTGGCAGATTTTAGCTATCTTAGCACAAGTCAAGCAATCTTAACACAATTCAAGCAAACATGCAAAGAGTATATGAGCAGCGGAAAGTAAAGCATGCAACTTGCAAGAATATAAAGGGAAGGTTTTGGAGAATTCAAACACAATTGGAGACATGGATGTTTTTGTCGTGGTTCCGATAGGTGGTGCTATCGTACATCCACGTTGATGGAGACTTCAACCCACGAAGGGTAACGGTTGCGCGAGTCCACGGAGGGCTCCACCCACGAAGGGTCTACGAAGAAGCAACCTTGTCTATCCCACCATGGCCGTCTCCCACGAAGGACTTGCCTCACTAGCGGTAGATCTTCATGAATTAGGCGATCTCCTTGCCCTTACAAACTCCTTGGTTCAACTCCACAATCTTTTCGGAGGCTCCCAAGTGACACCTAGCCAATCTAGGAGGCACCACTCTCCAAGAAGTAACAAATGGTGTGTTGATGATGAACTCCTTGCTCTTGTGCTTCAAATGATAGTCTCCCCAACACTCAACTCTCTCTCACAGGATTTCGATTTTGTGGAAAGAAGATTTGAGTGGAAAGCAACTTGGGGAAGGCTGGAGATCAAGATTTATATGGTAGGAATGGAATATCTTGGCCTCAACACAAGTGTAGGTGGTTCTCTCTCAGAAAATGTGTATTGGAAGTGTAGGTTCGTTCTGATGGCTCTCTCCATGAATGAAGAGGAGGTGGAGGGGTATATATAGCGTCCACACAAAATCAAAGCGTTACACACAACTTACGAACTCGGTGGGAGCGAATTGATAAACTCGGTCGAACCGATTCAGCAAATCTAGTGACCGTTAGGATTTTCGGTGGGACTGATATGCAACTCGGTAGGACCGATATGGTTAGGCTTAGGGCATAACATATTCTCGGTGAGACCGATTTTGGTAATAAGCTAACCAGAGAGTTGGTCAGGTAAACTCGGTGGGACCGATTCGCTCATTTCGGTGAGACCGAAATGTTACAAAAAGGAAACAGAGAGTTTACATTGCAATCTCGGTGGGACCGATTGCTCATCTCGGTGGGACCGAAACGTTACAAAGGGAAACAGAGAGATTACAATCCCATCTCGGTGAGACCGATTTGCCTAGGTTTTGTGGCAGTGGCTATGACATCAGAACTCGGTGGCGCCGGATAGAAAGAATCGGTGGGGCCGAGTTTGACTTTTGGTTTAGGTCATATGTGGATGTGGGAAAGTAGTTGAGGGTTTTGGAGCATATCACTAAGCACTATGAAGCAAGAACCTCATTAAGAAACACCTCATCCCTCCTTGATAGTATTGGCTTTTCCTATAGACTCAATGCGATCTTGGATCACTAAAATATAAAATGTAGAGTCTTGAGCTTTGAGCTGGAGCCAATCCTTTTATCCTTAGTATTTTGAGGGGTCTACTTTTCTCATCCATGCCATGCCATTCATTGAGCTTTTCCTGAAGTATTTATCTTGGAATAATCTTAGCTCAATGAGCTATATGTTGTTAGGAATACCAAAACCACCTAGGGATAGTTGCACTTTCAAGAACCCATCTAATAAGTCTAGGTTTAGCATCTTTCTTTTCCATAAGATATTTAATAGCAGCATGATCAGTGTGAATAGTTACTTTAGAATCAACAATATAAGGTCTAAACTTATCACAAGCAAATACAACTGCTAAGAATTCTTTTTCAGTAGTAGCATAATTTCTCTCGGCATTGTCTAGAGTTTTACTAGCATATTGAATAACATTTAATTTTTTATCAACTCTTTTCCCTAGAACAACACCTACAGCATAATCACTAGCATCACACAAAATTTGAAAGGGTAAATTCCAATCAGGTGGCTGAACGATAGGTGCAGAAATCAATGCTTTCTTAAGTATTTCAAATGCTTCTACACAATCATCATCAAAGACAAATGGTATATATTTTTGTAATAAATTAGTCAGAGGCCGAGAAATTTTTTAGAAGTCCTTAATGAACCTCGTGTAAAACCCGGCATGACGAAGGAAACTTCTTATACCTTTGATGTCCTTGGGACATGGCATCTTTTCAATAGCATCAACTTTAGCTTTATCAACTTCAATACCTCTTTCAGAAATTTTATGCCCCAAGACAATACCTTCATTAACCATAAAGTGGCACTTCTCCCAATTCAAGACAAGATTAGTTTCTTCACATCTCTGCAAAAAATCGTCAAGGTTGCTCAAGCAATCATCAAAAGTGGATCCATAGACGGAGAAATTGTCCATGAAAACCTCACAAATCTTTTCAGAAAAATCAGATAATATAGACATCATGCATCTTTGAAAGGTAGCAGGTGCATTACATAAACCAAAAGGCATACGTCTATAAGAAAAAGTACCGAAAGGACAAGTAAATGTGGTCTTGTCTTGATCATCAGCTGACACAGGTATTTGAGAGAAACCAGAATAACCATCTAGAAAGCAAAAATGTGTATGTTTGGATAATATTTCTAGCATTTGATCAATAAAAGGTAAGGGGTAATGATCTTTTTTAGTAGCTTTATTTAATTTGCAAAAATCAATTACCATCCTATAACCTGTAATAATTCTTTGTGGAATCAATTCATCTTTATCATTAGGAACAACAGTAATACCTCCCTTCTTAGGGACACAATGGACAGGACTTACCCACTGACTATCAGCAACGGGATAGATTATACCTGCCTCAAGGAGCTTTAGTATTTCCTTTCTTACCACTTCTTTCATCTTAGGATTCAGCCGTCGTTGGTGATCAATAACTGGTTTGGCATCTTTCTCCAAGTTTATTTTGTGTTGACATAGAGTGGGACAAATGCCCTTAAATCATCAACAGTATATCCAATAGCAGCACGATGCTTCTTCAGAGTTTTCAATAATTTTTTTCCTCCTCTCTGAAAGGTTAGCACTAATAATAACAGGATATATCTTCTTTTCATCAAGATAAGCATATTTAAGGGTATCAGGCAATGGTTTAAGCTCAAACACAGGATCACCCTTGGGTGGAGGAGGATCCCCTAGGATTTCAACAGGCAAGTTGTGTTTCAGAATAGGTCCTTGTTTAAAGAACACTTCATCTATTTCCCTTCTTTCATTCATAAACATGTCATTTTCATGGTCTAGCAAATATTGTTCTAAAGGATCACTAGGAGGTACGGCAATAGAAGTAAGACCAATAATTTCATCTTTACTAGGCAATTCCTCTTCACGGTGTTGTCTACGAAATTTAGAAAAGTTGAACTCATGAGACATATCATCCAAACCAACAGTAACAACATCCTTTTTGCAGTCTATCTTAGCATTAACAGTGTTTAAGAAGGGTTTACCAAATATAATAGGACAAAAGCTATCTTGTGGGGAACCAAGAACAAGAAAATCAGCAGGATATTTATTTTTCCCACACAAGACTTCAACATCTCTAACAATCCCAATTGGTGAAATAATATCTCTATTGGCAAGTTTAATTGTAACATCAATTTCTTCTAACACAGCAGGTGCAATATCATGCATAATTTCTTTGTATAAGTCAATAGGTATTGCACTAGCACTAGAACCCATATCACACAAGCCATGATAACAATGATCTCCTATTTTAACAGAAATACAGGCATGCCTACCACAGGTCTATGTTTATCTTTAGCACAAGGTTTAGCAATTCTAGCAGTCTCATTACAGAAATAAATAACATGCCCATCAATATTATTAGCCAAGGGATCTTTAACAATAGCAATATTAGGTTCAACTTTAACTTGCTCAGGAGGTGTATAGGTTCAAATATTGCTCTTACGAACCACAGTTGAAGCTTTAGCATGATCCTTTATTCTAACAGGGAAAGGTGGTTTCTCAACATAAGCAGTAGGAACAATAGGATCATTATAAGTGATAGTCTTTTCTTCAACTTTAATAGGTTCAACTAATTTTACTTATATGGGAGGATGATATTTAAACCACTTCTCCTTCGGGAGATCAACGTGAGCAGCAAAAGATTCACAAAAATAAGCTACTATCTCAGAGTCAAGTCCATATTTAATGCTGAATTTACGGAAAACATCGGTCTCCATAAAAGATTTAACACAATCAAACTTAGGTGTTATACCTGACTCCTTACCTTCGTCGAGGTCCCAATCTTCAGAGTTGCATTTAATTCTTTCCAATAAATCCCATTTGAATTCAATAGTCTTCATCATAAAAGAAAGAACCAGTACAAGAAGTATCGAGCATGGTGCGATTGTTGTGAGAAAGCCGAGCATAAAAAATTTCAATAATCATATCTCTTGAGAGCTCATGATTGGGGCATGAATATAACATTGACTTAAGCCTCCCCCAAGCTTGAGCGATGCTTTCTCCTTCGCGAGGCCAAAAATTCTATATATAATTACGATCACGATGAACAAGATGCATAGGATAAAACTTCTGATGAAATTCCAATTTCAATCGCTTATAGTCCCATGATCCCATATCATCACATAGACTATACCATGTCAATGCATCTCCCTTCAAAGATAAAGGGAAGACCTTCTTCTTGATAACATCATCGGGAATACCTGCAAGCTTAATAATCCACAAACTTCATCCACATAGATTAGGTGCTCATCAGGATGTAATGATCCATCTCCTGCAAAAGGATTAGCTAGCAGTTTTTCTATCATACCCGAAGGAATTTCAAAGTAGACATTTTCATTTTAAGTAGGTTCAGTAGGTTGAGGAGCAACTCTTTGCTCTACTAGTCGGGATGAAGATACCCCAAACAAGCCCCTCAGAGGATTACTTTCCATAGTAACAAGTGACAATAAATTTCAGCACACTATATAAAATTTTCCTTACCAAATTCCACCTACCAAAGGCGTTTCACTCCCCGGCAACGGCACCAGAAAAGAGTCTTGATGACCCACAAGTATAGGGGATCTATCGTAGTCCTTTCGATAAGTAAGAGTGTCGAACCCAACGAGGAGCAGAAGGAAATGATAAGCGGTTTTCAGCAAGGTATTCTCTGCAAGCACTGAAATTATCGGTAACAGATAATTTTGTCATAAGATAATTTGTAACGAGCAACAAGTAACAAAAGTATATAAAGTGCAGCAAGGTGGCCCAATCCTTTACAAAGGACAAGCCTGGACAAACTCTTATATAGAGAAAAGCGCTCCCGAGGACACATGGGAATTACCGTCAAGCTAGTTTTCATCACGTTCGTATGATTCGCGTTCGGTACTTTGATAATTTGATATGTGGGTGGACCAGTGCTTGGGTGCTGTCCTTACTTGGACAAGCATCCCACTTATGATTAAGCACTATTGCAAGCATCCGCAGCTACAAAAGAAGTATTAAGGTAAACCTAACCATAGCATGAAACATATGGATCCAAATCAGCCCCTTACGAAGCAACACATAAACTAGGGTTTAAGCTTCTGTCACTCTAGCAACCCATCATCTACTTATTACTTCCCAATGCCTTCCTCTAGGCCCAAATAATGGTGAAGTGTCATTTAGTCGATGTTCACATAACACCACTAGAGGAGAGACAACACACATCTCATCAAAATATCGAACGAATACCAAATTCACATTACTACTAATAGCAAGACTTCTCCCATGTCCTCAGGAACAAACGTAACAACTCACAAAGCATATTCATGTTCATAATAAGAGGGGTATTAATATGCATATAGGATCTGAACATATGATCTTCCACCAAATAAACAAACTAGCATGAACTACAAGGAGTAATCAACACTACTAGCAACCTACAAATACCGATCCCAGACTTAGAGACAAGAATTGGATACAAGAGATGAGCTAGGGTTTGAGAGGAGATGCTACTGGTGAATATGTTGATGGAGATTGACCCCCTCCTGATGTGAGGATCGTTGTTGATGACGATGGCGATGATTTCCCCCTCTTGGAGGGAAGTGTCCCCGGCAGAACAGCTCCGCCGGAGCCCTAGATTGGTTCCGCCAAGGTTCCGCCTCGTGGCGGCGGAGTCTCGTCCCGAAAGCTTGCTTATGATTTTTTCTCGGATGAAAGACTTCATATAGCAGAAGATGGGCACCGGAGGGCCACCAGGGGCCCACGAGGCAGGGGCGCGCCCAGGGGGTAGGGCGCGCGCCCCACCCTCGTGGCCAGGGTGTGGGTCCCCTCTGGTATTTTCTTTGCTTAGTATTTTTTATTATTTCCAAAAACAACTTCTGTGGAGTTTCAGGACTTTTGGAGTTGTGCAGAATAGGTCTCTAATATTTGCTCCTTTTCGAGCCCAGAATTCCGGCTGCCGGCATTCTCCCTCTTTATGCAAACCTTGTAAAATAAGAGAGAATAGGCATAAGTATTGTGACATAATGTGTAATAACAGCCCATAATGCAATAAATATTGATATAAAAGCATGATATAAAATGGATGTATCAATGTTGCATGGTTCCTGAGGGAGTCCCGGACTAGGGGGTGTCCGGATAGCCGGACTATCGTCATGGCCGGACTCCAAGACTATGAAGATACAAGATTGCAGACTTCGTCCCGTGTCGGGATGGGACTTTCCTTGGCGTGGAAGGCAAGCTTGGCGATACGGATATGTAGATCTCCTACCATTGTAACCGACTCTGTGTAACCCTAACCTATCCGGTGTCTATATAAACCGAAGGGTTTTAGTCCGTAGGACGAACAACAATCATACCATAGGCTAGCTTCTAGGGTTTAGCCTCCTTGATCTCGTGGTAGATCTACTCTTGTACTACCCATATCATCAATATTAGTCAAGCAGGAGTAGGGTATTACCTCCATCGGGAGGGCCCGAACCTGGGTAAAAACATTGTGTCCCTTGTCTCCTGTTACCATCCGCCTAGACGCACAGTTCGGGACCCCCTACCCGAGATCCGCGGTTTTGACACCGACATTGGTGCTTTCATTGAGAGTTCCTCTGTGTCGTCACCGATAGGCCCGATGGCTCCTTCGATCATCAACAACGACGCAGTCCAGGGTGTGACTTTTCTCCCCGGACAGATCTTCGTATTCGGCATCTTTGCACTGCGGGCCAATTCGCTTGGCCATCTTGAGCAGATCGAAAGCTACGCCCCTGGCCGTCAGGTCAGATTTGGAAGTTTGAACTATACGGCCGATATCCGCGGAGACTTGATCTTCGACGGATCCGAGCCGCAGCCAAGCGTGTCGCACTGTCTCGATGGGCATGATCTAGCTCTGCAGCCGAACATTGCCCTGGAGGCCGCACCAGCATCCGCTCCGACCCTTAATCTGGAGCCGGATTCCCCTATCGAGGACGAGTGGTTGGACATCGCCTCGGGGGCTATAATCTCTACGGCGATCGAGCTGAACTCTATCCCTGTCCTTTGCGAAGACCTCAACTCCAAGGTGTCGGACTCCTCTCCGGACTCCGAACCCTCCGCGCCCTTGCCAATCGAATCCGATTGGGCGCCCGTTATGGAGTTCACGGCCGCAGACATCTTTCAGCACTCGCCCTTTGGCGACATCCTGAGTTCACTAAAGTCTCTCTCTTTATCCGGTGAGCCCTGGCTGGACTACGGTCAGGAAGGTTGGGATGCGGACGACGAAGAAATTCAACGCCCACCCACCACCCACTTGGTAGCCACTGTCGATGATTTAACCGACATGCTAGACTACGACTCCGAAGACATCGACAGTATGGACGACGATGCCGGAGACGACTAAGACCCAGCGCCTACAGGGCACTGGAAGGCCACCTCATCATATGACATATATATGGTGGACATCCCAAAAGATAGGAACGGCGAGGGAACAACGGATGATGACCCCTCGAAGAAACAGCCGAAGCGCCGACGTCAGCGGCGCCGCTCTAAATCCCGCCACAATAAAAACGGTGATTCCAGCACGGGATATAATAACACCCCGGACAGTGCCGAAGAGAACCCCCTCCAGCAGGACTCAGGGCAGGAGGAGGGAGAAGCAAGCCCGCACGACAGTGCGGCAGAAAGAGAGGTTGAGGACGATAATTATGCGCCTCCCTCCGAAGATGAGGCAAGCCTCGACGCTGACGAGTTTGTCGTGCCTGAGGATCCCGCCGAACAGGACCATTTCAAACGCAGGCTTATAGCCACGGCAAGCAGCCTCAAGAAAAAGCAGCAACAGCTTAGAGCTGATCAAGACACATTAGGTGACGGATGGGATGTAAGTCCTTGCAGCCAAGAGTATGAACTCGAACGCCCTCAAAAGCTACCCCAACGCGGGCCGTTGCCTCGACTAGAGGAGGAAGCACCCAAGTCACCGGCGCACGACATGGCAGACCGGCCACCTCGTGGTCATGACGAAGAAGCCTCTCGGCCCTCCACTCAAGCCACACCCCGACGCTGCTCAAAAAGTACCAAGGCACGGGAAAACGCGCCGGACTTGCAAGATATATTGGAGGATATGGCAAAACACACAAGATCGATCTATGGATCGCGTGGGCGCCCAGCAATGCGCGATGATTACCGTCGCGCCGGATACAGCAAAACCGGCCGGGCGAACCACGATGAGACAAAGCTCATATGAGCTACGTCGTGATATAGCCCAATACTGAGGAGCCGCACACCCAATATGCTTCACAGATGAAGTAATGTATCATAAAATCACCGAGGGCTTCAAGCCCGTAAACATCGAATCATACGATGGTACCACAGATCCCGCGGTCTGGATCAAGGATTATCTCCTCCATATCCACATGGCCCGCGGTGATGATCTACATGCCATCAAATACCTTCCACTCAAGCTTAAAGGACCAGCTCGACCTTTGGCTCAATAGCTTGCCAAAGATAATCAATTGGTTGTTGGGAGGACCTGGAAGCCGCATTCCTTGATAACTTCCAGGGCAAATATGTGCGACCACCAGACGCCGATGACCTTAGCCACATAATTCAGCAACCAGAAGAATCGGCCAGACAATTCTGCACTCGGTTCCTAACAAAGAAAAATCAAATCGTAGATTGTCCGGATGCAGAGGCCCTTGCAGCCTTCAAACATAACATCCGTGATGAGTGGCTTGCCCGACACCTAGGACAGGAAAAGCCGAAATCTATGGCAGCCCTCACAACCCTCATGACTCGCTTTTGTGCGGGAGAGGACAGCTGGCTAACTCGAAGCAACAACTTGGCCAAACATCCTGATAGTCTGGATACCAAGGACATCAATGGCAGGTCGCATCGCAACAAGAACAAGCGCTGCATTAACGGCGATAATACTGAAGATACGACCGTTAATGCCGGATTCAGAGGCTCTAAACCCGGTCAGCGGAAGAAGCCATTCAAAAGAAATACCCAGGGCCCGTCCAACTTGGACCGCATACTCGATCGCTTGTGCCAAATACATGGCACCCCCGGAAAACCAGCCAATCACACCAACAGGGATTGTTGGGTGTTCAAGCAAGCAGGCAAGTTAAGTGCCGAACTCAATGACAAGGGGCTGCATAGCGATGACGAGGAAGAGCCCCGGCCGCCGAAAAATAGAGGACAGAAAGGTTTTACCACACAAGTGCGGACGGTGAACATGATATACGCAACCCACATACCCAAAAGGGAGCGGAAGCGTGCACTACGGGACGTATATGCGATGGAGCCAGTCGCCCCAAAGTTCAACCCGTGGTCTTCCTGCCCGATCACCTTCGATCGAAGGGACCACCCCACTAGCATCCGTCACGGCGGCTTCGCCGCATTGGTTCTTGACCCAATTATTGGCGTTCACCTCACCAGAGTCCTGATGGACGGCGGTAGCAGCCTGAACCTGCTTTATCAGGATACAGTGCGCAAAATGGGCATAGAGCCCTCAAGGATTAAACCTACAAAGACGACCTTTAAAGGCGTCAAACCGGGTGTAGAGGCCAATTGTACAGGATCAGTCACACTCGAAGTGGTCTTCGGATCTCCGGATAACTTCCGAAGCGAAGAGTTAATCTTCGACATCGTCCCATTCCGCAGCGGCTATCATGCACTGCTCGGACGAACCGCATTTGCAAAGTTCAATGCGGTGCCGCACTACGCATACCTCAAGCTCAAGATGCCATGCCCTCGAGGAGTGATCACGGTCAATGGAAACACTGAACACTCTCTCCGAACGGAGGAGCACACGGCGGCCCTCGCGGCGGAGGTGCAAAGCAGCCTCTCACGACAATTCTCGAGTCCGGCCACTAAGCGTCCGGACACCGCCAAGCGCGCCCGGAGTAACCTGCAACAAGACCACACAGCACGATTCAAGCACGAGTAGCAATCCGGCCCCAACCCCAGCCCTCGCGAAATTGCGAAGGTAGTATTACGCGTACATAATTATGCTCTGGAGATACCATGGGAATATGGGGAGGGGCAAGACAACGACACGCCAAGAATGCGGCTCGACTGCACCAGGGGCTCCCGTTTGTGTCACTTCTTTTTTCTTTTTCCTTTTTCTTCCTTTTTTTTACTTTCAGGACTCCTTCTTTGAGAAGTCCTGTCCGGCACTCGAATCGCCGAACTCACGATACAACAGCCAGGGAAGCGGAAAGCCACGTCGAATGTTCAGGTGATCTCTATTACGAGCATTATACCTGTTTTACATATCATCCAGCAGCTTACCCCTGGAGGGGGACATGTTAGATAGTCCCATCCCTTGCTTATCGCACTATTTGTATCGTTCTGCTTCCATTGCAGTACCTTTTGAATAAACAATACATAGCTTTTGCTTATTATTGCTCTACTTCCTTTGTATATACATATGTTCATTTCACGACATGTTGCAACCCGTACACTTTGGTACGGCCAATACACCGAGGCTTAAGTATTCCAAAATTATGGTGTGATAAGTCCGAACACTTTCACAAGTGCGGCACCAAACTTATAGCATTATATGAATTGGCTCCGAATCATGTCTTGGGTCAATAGTTGGGTTTGCCCGGCTCCCGTGTTTTGGTACCTTATGTTCCGCTATATCGGCTAAGGTAGCACCGGGAGAACCACTGCGATTGTGCCCCAGTTATGCTGGGTCGAGCACCTCAGTGGAGAAAGCTAAAACTGACCGTCATGATAGGGCGAGAGCTGGTCGCTGTTCGAGAGGTTTTTTCGGGTCCCTAAAGACTTATGCCGCTTAGAGTGAGGAACCAGAATTGTCCGGCCAAGGCGTGGATAGCGCCCCGAACTCGGTCTTCCGAATACTAGGGGCTTCACGAAATTTAAAATTATAGAATTCTATGGCTAAGTGAGAGTGTTCAAGCATAATAAGTCCGGTTGCCTTGTTACATTGTGTTGAGCGCCTCCCTAGATGGACCCAAGAATGGGAACAAGAGTGCTCAAGTTTATCCCGAACACCCCAAAGACTTTCGTGGCATGGGGGTGAAGCCAACGACTTGCCATCTCTCAAATTTGATAAACGGCTGCACGTAGGTAATATTTTGAATTAATAAGCGTTGCTTAGTGCATATGAACAAGTTTTCAGCGTCACAGGATAACAAATGCGAGTTTATTCAAAATTACATCTTTGGAGCACTCATCCGCTTATTCGTCGGGCACCCTTCAGAGGCCCTCATAGTACATTTCGGGCGTATGCGATGCTCATGGCCCTTCGGTGGCCCGTCCGTCACAAGCCTCTCCGCATCCAGCTTGCCCCAGAGCACTTTAGCACGGGCAAGGGCCCGACGGACACCTTCAATGCAGACGGAGTGCTTGATGACTTCAAGAGGCGGACAGGCATCCACCAGCCGCTGCACCAAGCCAAAGTAGCTCCCGGGCATGGCCTCCAATGGCCACAGCCACGCTATAAGGCCCTTCATGGCCTGTTCGGCGACCTTATGGAGCTCGACCAGCTGCTTCAGCTGGTCGCTCGAGAACACGGATGGTCGGCCTCAAAGATATCGAGACCAGAACACCTTCCCGTGGAGCTCCCTCCTGGCGCGGTAGAATGTGGCAGCATCGGGGCCTTTCTGACGGGCAAATCTGTGAATGCTCCTGGAGAGCTCCGAATCCGGGTAACTAACAGATAATTGACTTTTACATTCTGGTTTTGCATAAAGAATGCCTTACCCGCCGCTATCTTCTTTAGTGCTTCAATTTCTTGGAGGGCTTTTTGGGCCTCGGCCTTAGCAGCTTTGGCACTCTCAAGAGCCGAGGCAAGCACGGACTCTCGTGTCTTCGAGTCACGCTCCAAACCCTCGTGTTTTTTCACGAGAATTTGGAGCTCTTGCCGCACCTCCGCCAGCTGCGCCTCCCCTTTCTCTCGCTTGGTGCGTTCCGCAGCCGCTTTGCTTTCGGCCACGGACACCGCTTCCCTCAGGATCGCCACCTCGTTCGTGGACCCTGCAGTACCCATGTTATTCCTGTTATTTTTCGCAACCAAAACCTTTTCTATAAGGTATTTGTTTAATAAGGTATTACTTACCTTCCTTGTCCTCGAGCTCCTTCTTGGCTTGTCGGAGCTCGTTCTCGGACCGCTCGAGGTTCTGCTTCAATGCATTGACCTCCGCAGTCAGTGCGGCAGAGGTCAGCAGGGTAGCTTGCATTCCCATATTGACATACTTATGTTAGACTCCTGCGTATATCTTTTTAGATCCTCAGTACGGCTTTTCTTTCCGAACACCGAACTAAGCATCAGGGGCTACTGTCTATGCGGTTATATTTTTACATATTCTAAAACTTACCTCAAAACCTGTTAGAAGGCTGGTACACGCTTCGGTCAGTCCGCTCTTGGCGGACTGAACTATCCGGATCACCGCACTCATAACAGTGCGGTGCTCCTCCTCGATGGACGTGCCGTTAAGCGCTTCCATTAAGCTATCTGGTGCCTCCGGTTGGACGGAGGACACCGGCGTCTTACCCTTCTTCCGAAGGGTCCGCTTGCATGGAGACCGGACAAGGGTCGGGCCTAGAGCCCTTGGGGGTCTTGGCCCCCGCGCGCCTGGAGTCCGGGAGGTTGCCTTGTGGCACCTCCTGGGCTACCTCCTCTTGACCAAGCCCCTCTTGGGGCCCCAACGCAGCGTCGCCCGCAGCGTGAGGCGAGGAGGCGGTCGGAAGCGAGGTACTCTCCATTTCCGACGAGCCCAGGGACCCGCTCGATGAATCGGCGAACTCGCCCTTGCGCGGGCTGCACGGTTGTTCGACATTAGAGAACACTCTGCAATAATAAAGAGCCATGGGTATCCGGACACTTACGATCTCGCCAGGGGCTTGGCCCTTGTAGGCCAATCCTCCTCGTCGTTGTCGACGTTGGTGGAGAAGTTCGGAGCAAGGGTTCTTCCCTTCTTGGACCCTCCGGCCTCCCCAGTCGGGGCGACATTCCTTTTCTTCTCCTTCCCCGCTGGGGGAGGAGCTTCTTCTTCTTCCTCCTCGTCTTTAGGAGAAGATTCCGCTTCGGAATCTGACAGCACCTGGCGTCGAGAGCTCCTTCGAGTTCCCGTGGCCTCCTTCTTGGCCTTCTTCTCCGGCACCACATGGGGTGCCGGAGCCAGCAGCCCCGTCAATCGGGCGTCCGCTGGGTCTTCTGGCAAAGGAGCCAGACAGTTAATCTGTCCGGACGTCTTCAGCCAGTCCTGTCAAAAAATAGGGAGTTTTTAGATCCCACATAGAGTCAATCTATGAAAAAAGAGTCCCATAAAGGGTAAAATAACTTACCTCGCCGGCTTGACGCTGCGAGCTGTATCGGCGATCTTTGGTAGCGGATGCTGGGGCTTCGGCGCCCTTGAACAGCACCTTCCAGGCGTCTTCGTACGTAGTGTCGAAGAGCCGACTCAAGGTTTGGTGTTGTGCCGGATCGAACTCCCACAAGTTAAAGGCCCTTTGTTGGCATGTGAGAATCCGGCGGATGAGCACCACCTGGATTACGTCGACAAGCCTAAGATTCTTGGCCACCAGGTTTCGGACGCATGTTTGAAGTCCGGAAGTCTTGTCCGAATTCTCCCACGTCAGGCCCGTCTCTTTCCATGACAAGAGCCGTGTGGGGAAGCCAGATCTGAATTCGGGGGCCGCCACCCATTTGGTGTGCGGGGCTCGGTGATGTAGAACCACCCCGATTGCCACCCCTTTATTGTCTCCACGAAGGCGCCTTCGAGCCATGGGACTTTGGCCATCTTGCCAACCATGGCACCTCCGCACTCCGCTTGACGGCCGCCCACTACGTTCGGCCGGACGTTGAAGATCTTCAACCATAAGCAGAAGTGGGGCTGGATGCAGAGGAAGGCCTCGCACATGACGATAAACGCCGAGATGTTGACGATAAAATTCGGGGCCAGGTCGTGGAAGTCCGGGCCGTAGTAGAACATGAGCCCCCGGACAAATGGGTGAAGAGGAAAACCTAGTACACGGAGGAAGTGGGGGAGAAACACCACCCTCTCACGGGGCCCAGGGGTCGGAATGAGCTGCCCCTCGTCGGGAAGCCTGTGTGCGATGTTGCCGGACAAGTATCCGGCCTCCCTTGATCTTGCGATGTGCCCCTCCGTGACGGAGTAGGCCATCCACCTGCCTCCCGCCTCGACATGATTGGAGAAAGGTTGAGGTGGGATGTGCGGACTTAGGCGCTGGAGCTCGAGTCTTGTGAAATGGATAAGCAAAGGAGGAAGAAGGCGTGGGTGAAAAGGTGGATCCTTATCCCTTATATAGACGGACGAAGCTATCGTCCCCCACCAACTGGTAAAACTCGCTTATTTCCCAAACGCCGTAATCAATGGCGCGGATGGGTTACCCACGTCCGTATTGATGAGAATCCCGGAATAAGGGGCACGATCTATGCTTTGATAAGACGTGCCAAAGGAAACCGCCTCGCTAAACACGCTGAGGTGGGAACAGTAAAAAGCGATTCATATAAAGGCCTGGCCGTGGTGTGATGTCACGCCGGAATACGTCAGCAGATCTGTGCAAAAATTATTCATCTCACGGTGTTATGTGGAACTTGTTTTGCAGAGTCGGACACTATCCTTGTGTTCAAAACCTTCTATGAAGTATTCGGAGGAGGAACCCGCCTCGCAATGCCGAAGACAATCAACGCGCCGGACTCATCGTCATTGAAGCCTGGTTCACGGGCTACTGAGGGACTCCGGACTAGGGGGTGTCCAGATAGCTGGACTATGGTCACGGCCGGACTCCAAGACTATGAAGATACAAGATTGAAGACTTTGTCCCGTGTCCGGATGGGACTTTCCTTGGCGTGGAAGGCAAGCTTGGAGATACGGATATGTAGATCTCCTACCATTGTAACCGACTCATGTACCCTAACCTATCCGGTGTCTATATAAACCGGAGGGTTTTAGTCCCAGAGGATCTAACAACAATCATACCATAGGCTAGCTTCTAGGGTTTAGCCTCCTTGATCTCGTGGTAGATCTACTTTTGTACTACCCATATCATCAATATTTGTCAAGGTGAGTAGGGTATTACCTCCATCGAGAGGGCCCGAACCTGGGTAAAAATATCGTGTCCCTTGTCTCCTGTTACCATCCGCCTAGACGCACAGTTCGGGACCCCCTACCCGAGATCCGCCGGTTTTGACACCGACAGTTCCCCTACTGGTTTGATAAACTTGGTCTCATCACTTAGGGAAATACCTACTGTCGTTGTGCTGCATCATCCCTTCCCCTTTGGGGAAATACCAACGTAGTTATAGTCGCATCACAGGTATCCGTCCATGAGTTATGTGTAAGTAATATTATTCGTGGAAATTACTTTGCTTTGTCCCATAAATTCTACCTACATGCTTGCTATAATACAACAATTGTTCCCACTTTTCTCTATAGAGAAGAACCGATTTGGAAACTTAGGATGAGGTAACCTGTACTAATACCTCTGCTATCTTCAAGAATGCTTTGTGCCAGTATCGGAATTAGCTGAAGAAAACGTACTTCATTGGCAAGGAAACTCATCAAATTCCCTTACTTTCTTCTGAGAAACATTTACAGGACGATGACTGGGAATGCCTTGTTCTGTACTAGTCCCGAGGCAAGAATGTGGTAAGGTCTATGAGATCATTTTTTATTTTGAAGTACTATATGCCTACGTTTTACTATACTCTGTTCGTATAGAACAAGTGCTTCAACCTGAATAACTCCTGTTCTCATTTAAGATTCCATTGTTATGGTGCATACTGCTTTGCTCTTGTATCAATGCATTTACACATAAATACTTATTTTTAAATTGAAGGATCCAATAGAAACTCCAATGGCACAACTCCAAAGTCCTATCTTGATGTAGTCTTCGAGTTACTAGCCACTACCGCCGGCACAAGCTCTTTGAATTCACTTGCTAAATCAGTTCGGTTTCTTGAGTCTCAAGTACAAGTTGAAAGGCATCGACCAGTTGTACTGTGACGAGAAGCCGAAGGACTGAGGAAGTCCCTAGAGAATTCAAATGCATACTTTCTGGTGCAACAGTAAGCGCTGGATGATTTTAGCGCTAAACAGGAGAAAGCTAATAATCTTGGTAAGCTTATTGCTAGCATGGTGGATACCTAGGATAACATTTCTTGAGCTCTTCTGAAGTTGTTGCAGTCATGAACTTGTTTTCCTGCCGCGATTATTTGCACTGGTGGCCAATTTAGATGCCCAGTGTATGTAATATGCTTTTGTGTTCCCTATATTTGCACTGGTGGCAAACTTTGATGCCTAGTGGATGTAATATGTGTAATAGCTGTAATAGCCTAGCACAAGTTGCTTGCTTATTTATTTCCTTATTGTCTTGTTTATTTGTTTGGTTGTAGTCACTGCATTTCTTTTTCCGCGATTTGCTAGTGGCCACAATAAAATATTTTTTAAAACTAGGCCACAATAACCATGGGAAACATACGGACCATTGTAACCATGGTCCTGCTAACTGCCGTAGTGACCATGGGCCTCCTACGGGCCGTAGGATCCATGGGCCTTCTACGGGCCGTAGAATCGATGGGCCTTCTACGGGCCGTATGATCGATTGGCCAAACATGGGTCGTCCTATTCGTGGACCAACAATGGGCCGCAATATGGGCTGTAAATGGCCTAGAGTGGAAATCATCTGTTTATGGCCCGACCATAACGGGTCGTTACGAGGCCTATATGTATAATGGGCTTAATACTATCAACATGCATAATTGGTCGTTAATGGGCCATATTTGATGACACTATGAAAACAACCCAACGGATTAACGGGCCGACTGTAAACACAGGCTAAATTTCGCCCACAAGCAGAACATGCCAGTAATGGACCGTAATAACCAAATGCTGGAAATGAGCCCAAGAATAAATGGGCTCTTAGAAGGACGAAAGATAACACGGGCTAGAAACGGACCAATGGTATAATGGGCCGTTAATGGGTATAAAGCGATGCACTGTTCATTATAGGCCAGTTTCAAAACAGGTCTTTAATGGGCCCAGAGTTACAAAGGCTTCATATGGGCCGAAAGTCATCATGGGCCATGCATGGGCCGGAAGTTACAATAGGCTGGAATCTTACTGGACGCCCCCGATGATGCTACTGGGCCTAATTCAGATAGATTATAATAGGTCGTGAGTTAGCAGGTTATAAATGGGCTATATGCGAACAGGTTGTTAACAGGCTTTCCGTGGGCCAGCCTGCTTCCTTTTTCCCAAGTCAAACGGGCCGGCCTTTTGAACTAAATGGGCCACTATTGGGCCTTGCCACGTGTCGACGTATCATAGGCGCCTCCTGTCCATTGCATGGTTGGCATCTGTCTCAATGCAGAGCTCATACGTGGTTCTACGGCCAATGAGACTTTTACACATGGAAAATCCCCATTGGTCTGGGTTGTTAACGAGTTGGATCCAAACTAGAACCCATCGCTTAACGGCGACCCGTTACGGTGGATGCCATGTGTTGGTTACCCTTGATGAAAGCACTTCCATGACGCGCCATTTATCGTCATGGAAGTGGACACTTTCGTGAGGATAATTTTGGTATTGTCATGGAACACTTCTACGACAGCACTGGTATGACTATCTTGATTCTATCATAAAATCATCATGGATGTACATGCATGATGTAAAACGTGACTCATCGTGACAAACACATATCATCACTGATGTGTATTTTTTTGTAGTGTGTCCTCCAATGAAGACGATAGCGGCGAGGACTCGGAGGACACGAAGGAGGAGGACGGCACCAGTCGAGCGCCACCACACCATCGCCTTCATGACCTTGAGGGTGATGATGATGACGACGTCGGTGAGCGGCCCCAGACGGCTTAAGCAATTTGACCATCTTCCTCATGGGGATTCCATATGACTTATTCTAGAAGTTGTTCCTTATGGATGTTTGTGCTCCTGAAGTCTGGCCTTTACTTGATGACCGTATTGATGACGTTTTTAAGCATGATCGTGGTAACTAGTACATCAAGGAGAAATATGAGAAAGTTCTTTCTTCCTTTGCATCCGCATCCTCCATCATTATCCATCATGGTAGTATGATGTGTTGCCAGGATCCTTGGCACGGATGTTGGTAAAACCTTGATGATTATGGAAATGCTCAAAATCTTGAGAGCACACTCAGTCACTGGGTTATACCCTCGTTGTAAATTTGAATGTGCCTCCGTTTGCCGAGCCATCTTGTAACTCTAGTTTCCTTTCCAAACTGAGTATGCCATTCCTTTGGATTCCTTCAAACCATCAATTGTGATTTCCATAGCCTAGTATGAAGAGTTTCATTGATCCTTATATCAAAAATAATTCTTTTTGCCACTTAAGGGAATACCTCCTCTAAGGTGCCCCGTTATGGAATCATGGCAGTTATTTCCTCGCTACTTTGAAACCGTGCGCTATCTTACTTAAGCGTGGAATTGTTGCCTACCAAGTGAACCTTAATCTTATGTTTCTTTCCATCACCCTGATGTGTGTTTTGTGTCTCAGCCCGAAACATGTTATTATGTCTCATTCCATGGGTTGATCTTGAGTTGCTCGATCTTTAAGAAGATCGATTCCAGTAGAGTTTCTTTCTGTGGCCATCGTGTTGGATGAAGTTCTCAAAGGCAAAGATGTCAAGATCAGGATGATGCAATGAATCGACGTTCTTATGAAGTGCAATATGGATTGTGAAGTTTGTGTTGAATCTATGGACGAGATTCTTGTTTATGAGGAGTGAGTTGTCACAGCCCTAGCTCTAGCCTTTCCTGTCATTGCATAAGCATCCATGCATCATCTTTAAATTTTGTTAAACTTGAAATGTGGTTGACTAAACCCTAGCAGCAAACATAATTCAAAGATGTTCAACTCAAAACATTTTCAATTTAGCCAAGATGCCTTTAATAATATTCATGATCTAGTGAAAAGGGTGAAAACCTTATTCAGTGGTTGTGCATATTTTTCATTGGCATTTTTTGGTCTTTGAATTAAGCCGCTAACTATTCGAATTGGGGATATAAATTTCTATAAATAATTCCCTAGCCCCAATAATTCTGAAACTTTGTGTGGGGCCATGGAATAATTATTTCAGCATTCATAAAAGGTTTCAGCATTTACAAAACTGATTTGGTCGAGTAACCACAAATCCAAACAAACATGCAAAATAGAAAAATTGAAAGAAATTAGGAAAATAGAAGAGAGAGAGAGAGAGAGAGAGAGAGAGAGATAGAGAGAAACCTAACCTATGCAGCCCAACCCTATAGTAGGGCCAGCCCGCCAAGGGCTTCCTCGTCTTCTTCCGCTGGCGAGTAGACAGAGCAAGGCCGTGGCGACATCGCACACATCCACCTCCACCTCCTACCTTCCGTCCTCCTCCTCAACGCGCCCAGACGACGCCACGCACCCCGTTGACCCTCTCGCTCACTCCCACGAGCTCCTCCCCCTCCTCTTCTCTCTCCCTTGCACGGACCCGAGCACACTCGCCGCCGCCGTTCGCTGCCATGCGACCACAACCACCCCCTTGCCCCTCTGCCGTTCCCAAGAACTCCGCGTCGTCGTCCTCGTCATCTCCACTAAGCCAAGCGAGCTGGGACATGCCCTAGCATCGTCATCACCATCGTCCTCATCCTCGGAAGGTGACCACTGCCGTCATTGATTCGCGTTGCTCCAACCGTCCCCGAAGCCGCTGACCAGCTGATCTGCCCCCCTGTGAGCTCCTCCTCCTCCCCCCCCCCCGTCCTCTCGCTCGCGCGCCTGCTCTAACCGCGCTAGCCGCCGCATCCATGAGCTCACTGCCGGCACCCATGTCATCGCCGTTGTTGTAGTGGACAAAAATCGCCTCCGAGCACGTGGATGTGCTCCTGGTATCATTATGAACCCAAACCCACACCACAGACTACTCCCTTGCATGATGCAATGCCGCGCTTGCTCGGAGCCGAGCTCCGGCCGCCGCTCTGCTTGCCTCTGCCGACGCCACAACCACAACCCACACTTGCCACGACCACCACCTGAAGCACCGCCGCAGTAGCGCTCGAACGCCCCCAGCCGCGCAAGCTCTCGTGGACGGAGATGGCGAGACGAGGAGCGCCGCCACGTCTGCTTACCGCCGGTGATTAGTCGCTGGTTTAGATGATGTGGCACATCATTAGCAGTTAACAACCCAGCTAATTAACCCTCAGAGTCAATGGCAGCGGGCCCATGTGAGCTAATTATACTGTTAGGGTATAAATAGCCACATAATTAGCACTATTACACTGACAGGTAGGCCCCACCAGTCAGATTTGACTTTAGTCAATGCTGACATCACTCTGAGACAAGCTGACGCAGTAATCTGTTTTCTGGATTTTAAATAAATCATAAATGAATTATTAATTTCAGATAATTGCCTAAACTTCTAAAAATCATAGAAAATAATCTATAACTCCAAATGAAATAATTTATATATGAAAAATTATAACAAAAATATGAACAATCTGTTTACAGCATGTTCATGCATGTTTGAACAAGCTAACCTCAATGAATAGGAGAAATGATGATTATGGTAATCTTTGAAATAACATTTGGAGTTGGAATTTGATCTTGTTTGAATTCCACTTCAACTAACTTCTATAAATATTGCATTTGGTGAAATCAGTACCTTAATATGCCATATCATGCATTTGGTTGTGCATTGCAGTGAATGTTGTTCCTTTTTGGTGTTTGCCGGTGGTTGTTTCCCCTCCATAGACATATGCTCCGACGTTAAGATTAATGACATTGATGAAGAACAATATTATCTTCAGAAGTGCCAGGCAAGCAAACACCCTTTGTATATTCCGATACAATCCCACTCTCTCGCTCTTGCTCTCTTTTACTGCATTAGGACAACAATGATTCAACTGTTACATGTTGTCGTGGTTGAAGCCTTTCCTCTGCTTGACCTTTCTTTGCCAAAGTAATTAATAAAAAACCACTAGCATGAGTAGGAGTTGTTTGAGCCATGATGTGCCTACTCATTTATGCTTGCTTGTTATGCTTGATATTACTTAGATTTGTGTCAGATATGATTCATCTGGGATGGATTGGGATGGTGGTGAACATGTCCTACTATTGAGAGCTAAGTGTCTGAACACGATTTGGTAAAGGTAGCGATGGGAGGCCATGTAGGAGTACATGCTAGGTTTTCTCATTAAAACCGTCCTCAGGAACTGAGTTTCGTGTTTGTGATCCAAGAAAGTTACTACTACACATTGGGATACTAATTGACCCTCTCGACTTATTAATTGCCTTGATCTCCATCCAGGAGTTGCAACTAGTTTCTGGTGTTTGTCGGATATGTGTTGGAGGCCGCGCATAGCGCTGACCCTATGGGTGGGCTCTGATGCGGTAGAGACACGAGGCATGGTGTACCGGGATGACACCCGAACGGTGCTCTTGGGAACCCTTCTCTCATCATTTGGGGCCATAGTGGAAACCTCTCCTGGACTTTCCTTGCAGATGGAACTCAAATAGGTGATAAACCTAGATTAGAGACTTGTGTGGTTAGTTAGGTCATGGGTGACACCCTCGCTGGGCTTCCGCTTGAAGGTTGCCGAGTAAATGTCGTGTGAACGGCGATAAGTAGTGAGAGCATGTGTGAAGAAGTACACCCTTGCAGGGTTATAAATGATCTATTCGAATAGCCTCGTCCGCGGATATGGACCACTTGGAACGCTTATATTGTTCATAGATAACATGAAGTGGATTCTCTAAAATATGCAAGATAAGCGTGAGTGCTACGGATGGCCTTCTCGTAGGGAGACGAGAGCGGATCCATTATGGTGTATTGATATGGTGAATATGTGGACTCGTGTGCGCAACCTAAAAGGAAGTACTCATATTACAAGATAGCCACCGAGTCAAAGCTGGCTTGCTACGGTTAAACCCCACAACCCCCTTGTTGATACTGATGCATATGTAGCAAGTTCTGATTTAAGTCACTAAAAAAACAACTTCCATTATGATACGTGTTTGTCATAGTAGGTCACGTTTTCTATCATGCATGTACACCCATGATGATTTTATGACAAAATCAAGATAGTCATACTTGTGCTGTCGTAGAAGTGTTCCATGACAATACAAAAATTATCATCACGAAATTGTCTACTTCCATGACGATAAATGGCGCGTCATGGAAGTGGTTTTGTCAAGGGTAACTAACACGTGGCATCCACCGTAACGGGTTGCCGTTAACCTATCGGGTTCCGATTTGGATCCAATAACCGTTAACCGCCTCGTCCAATGGGGATTTTCCACGTGTAAAATTCTTATTCACCATAGTATCCACGTGTCAGCTCCTATGGTACATGTGTCATCCAGCGACTGGACGCGACACGCTTATGGTACGTTGACACATGGCTCGGCCCAACAGTGGCCCGTTTAGGTTAAAAGGCCGGCCTTTCAAACTAAGTGGTTGGCCCATTAGCGGCCTACTTGAGTCAAGCCCATTCACAAGCACGACCCATACAAGTTATGCAGAATCGGCCAATCAAAGGCCCATTCTAGATTCGATGATTTCTAGCCCATCGTCAGTTCCAGCTTGTAAACGGCCCGCTATGTCTTTGTGCCCAATTATGGCCCAACCTTCTTTTGGTCTGTTAGCAGCTCATTATAGATATGGACCAATGATATCTACTATGCAACTTTATCTTTGTAGACGTTGTTGGGCCTCCAAGTGCAGAGTTTTGTAGGATAGTAGCAAATTTACCTCAAGTGGATGACCTAAGGTTTATCAATCCGTGGGGGGCGTAGGATGAAGATTGCCTTTCTCAAACAACCTTGCAACCAAATAATAAAGAGTCTCTTACGTCCCCAACACACCCAATACAATGGTAAATTGTATAGGTGCACTAGTTCGGCGAAGAGATGGTGATACAAGTGTAATATGGATGGTAGGTATAGGTTTTCGTAATCTGGAAATATAAAACAACAAGGTAACTAGTAACAAAAGTGAGTGAAAACGGTATTGCAATGCTTGAAAACAAGGCCTAGGGTTCATACTATCACGAGTGTAAATTCTCTCAACAATGATAACATAATTAGATCATATGGAAATCCCTCAACGTGCGACAAAAGTCACTCCAAAGTTCCTATTGCGGAGAACATAAGATGAAATTGCTTGTATGGTACGAAACCACCTCAAAGTTATTATTTCCGATCAACCCGTTGAGCTGTTCCTATAAGTGTCAAAAACAGCCCTAGAGTTCGTAGTGAAATAACACCATATGACACACACCAATCAACCCTAATGTCACCTAGATACTCCAATGTCACCACAAGTATCCGCGGGTCAATTATACGATATGCATCAAACAACTTCAGATTCATAATATTTAATCCAACACAAAGAACCTCAAAGAGTGCCACAATATTCATACCAGAGAAACAAGGACGAAAACGTGCATCAACCCCTATGCATAGATTACCCCAATGTCACCTCGGGAATCCGTGAGTTGTGTGCCAAAGCATACATCAAGTGAATCAATAGAACATCCCATTGTCACCACGGGTATCCCACGCAAGACATACATCAAGTGTTCTAAAATCCATAATAGTACTTAATCTGATCATAGTGAAACCTCAAAGGTAAAACTCAATTCATCACAAGAAGATAGAGGGGGAGAAACACCATATGATTCAACTATAGTAACAAAGCTCGCGGTACATCAAGATCATGCCAAATAGCAGACACGAGAGAGAGAGAGAGAGAGAGATCAAACACATAGCTACTGGTACATCAGTAGCACGGGTATTTGGTATATCAGTAGCGCCGGTACCTGCGCTACTGATATGGCGCTAGAGCTAACATGTAGCAGTAGCGCGGGTTGGCCCACTCTACTGCTATACATGGGCAGCAGTAGTGAGATTTGGAGCAACGTGCTACTGCTAATAGTTGCAGCGCTTTTAGTTAAGCCACTCTACTGCTAATCTAACTAGTAGTAGCATGCTTGCTGTCCAGCGCTACTAGTATTCTGTTTGTCATTTTTTTAATTTTCAGTGTATTTATGTGCCATTAAAACAACTTTGATACAGTACCAATTAAGTGGTTGTTATATCATTATGTCCATGATGAATTAATACATCATTGTGAGGAAGAAACATGGATTATATTCATTTGGATGAATCATAAGTTGAATTAGGACGACGATCCAACTAATTCAACTTTTGGTCACTTTTGATCCATCCACATGAATCTAATCCGCGTTGTTTCCACCAATGATATAATAACTAATCATGATCGTAATGACAAATCATTGTGATAATCATGATCAACATCATCATCATATTAATATAAAAACTCTTGCATCATATCATCACCAACAACACTAGCTATAATCATCATAGTCATTACTACCAACACTATTTAATCATCATAGTCATAGTGTAGCTATCTAATCAGTACCAACACTAGCTAATAATAATCATCATAGTCATTACCACACACACTACCTATTTAATCATCATAGTCAGAGTGTAGCACATCATCAGCTTCAAACTCATTCAAGCTAGCTAATCACTCCTGCTGCTCTCTCTCAGGTAAAATAGCATAAAACATGTGTAGCACTCCTGCTTCATCATATTGGAGCATGCAGATGAACCTGTATCCTAATTGTGGGTTGCGCTTCTGATTGCTGCCCCTAGTACTTCTCTGATGCGATCCTTCACAATTTTGCTCCAGTCTTTGACTATTAAGTCTTGCTCGCTTCGAGAAATGATGAATGCACTCATGTGCAATGCAAGATATCTTGGCTGTAAGCTAACCATTGCCATGCGACCTTTAGGCTCGATCCAACGAGGCACAACATTCATCGGGACTCCATGTTGAAGAACATCATAGTAACATACTTAGCAATGAAGTTTAGCTTAAAAATAATGTATGCAAAAGATGCACCGAGGACAAATAGTAAAAATCTTACCATCTTTCCTAAATAGATGTGACCGTAGTTCAATACGCACATTAGTGGTCGCACGTTTTGAGTACTAATATCTTGAAGTCCAGGAAAATAACCTGTCTTGATAGTATCAAAATCCTCAAGCCATGAAACATAATGACCTATCTCCTCACAGTTGAGTTCAGCCTCGGGACAGTAGTTGGTGTTGTCTACCAAGCGCCGGACATGTCTGCTTGAATGGAAATAAGCTGTTAATAGAAATTAGTTGTCAACTATTTTTAAATAAACAATATAAATTACTTAATAAATATGGTTGAGAAACTCACATAATGGTAGAACAGGAGGCGTCTGCACATCGACCCAGATGCCAATATTACCCTCAATTTCATCTTCCGGACGGATATCAAAGGTGATAAGCATATTAGGCTCAAATGCATAAGACTTGCATAGTGCTCTCCAATTTTTCCATTCAAAATAGAAGTAGGTGTCTGTATTGTATAATTTTACGGCAAAAGTATAACCATGCTCGGTCCTCAAGTGAACTCTCTTTTCCTCCATACTTTCCATAGTACTGAAACAAATCTTATCCAAGACATAAATTCTTGCATGGCAGTGGATACGCTAGTAGAATAGTAAAAAATTAAAATTATAAGTTGAAGCAAAAGAAGCAGAAGTCATGCTTAGTTACGAAAAAAATACTTGTCATTGTGACTTATTGTATCCACTTCGAAGTTCTCATCCAGCACGATGCTGAAGCGCCTACCACCAACTAGGTGAGGCACATCGCCACGAGCCACGCTCGTCTTCATGTATTCGCACATAATGAATTCCCTTTCATCGTCAGACATTCTTATGTTCATAGTTGAAACATTAATTGAAAATCAATCGAAGGCAACTACTAGGAAACTCAACACACAAATCACTATTACATATTCTAGCGCAAGTCATGCTTAAATTCATGGAAAAATCCGGCATGACCTTTGCTAAAATAGAACATATCAAGCTCCTGAAATGTGCTGGAACGGAAATGAATCAACACTCCGCCAAAACATAGGCCACTCGGAAATGAATCAACACTACGCACGTGAGCATAAACTGGTGCACATTGCATTTCAATGGTTCAATATTGACAAAAACATTTCAATATATCTTATAACCTGAACATTTCATTTGGTTAAGAATCATAACTAAATACCCTAGTTCTACTATATTCAACACCGAAGAGTGGAGAAGGAGGAGGTGGACTTTTAGCTCAGCGACTCGATTGTAGAGGAAGTAGAGGTAGCTCGGATGACGATCACTCCAAGGAGACACGACTCTACAAAGCCTGCATATTCCACCAAGTAAAATTCTAGATCATCAAATCTCATATATCATTCTTTGATCACAAAGTGATAATGACATAAATTAAATTTTCCAATACATTTCTTTATTGAAAAAAAAATTACAAAAAAATTCTTACTAAAAATAAACTAGTTCTATTAATTCAACTACTTCAACTAAGCACTTAATATAAATAAAAATAATTAATTTTCTTACTAATTCAACTAGTTCTATTAAGCACATACTATAAATAAACTAGTTCTATAACCACTTCCTGAATAAACTATTTCTATTAAACACTTACTAAAAACAGTTAAAAAACTACATTATACAAGAACAGTAAAAAACAGTTTAGGGTCTAGGAGAGATGGAGGGAGGAGGAGGAGGGAGGAGAGAGGAGGAGGGAGGAGAGAGGAGGAGGGGGAGGAGGGTCGTGGGAGGGGGGCTGCCGATGGAGGGCTTGGCCGGAGGATGAGGGAGGCGGGAGGAGGAGGCCGCCGGAGTTGGAGGGAGGAGGCCGCGGTAGGGAGGGAGGGATCAGGAGAGGGACGAGGATGGCAGGGAGGTGGAACGAGGAGGAATGGAGGAACTACCTCAGTGGAGGAGGAGCAGGAGCGTCGGTGGCTGCGGGCGACGAAGGTGGTTAGGGAACGGCGGCGGCGGCAGACGATGGGGGTGCGGGGGAGAGTGAGAGTGGAGTGCAGAAGGGAGAGTGAGGGGCGGCCGGTTGGAGAAGATAGGATAGCTTTAGCAATAGCGCGGGTTGGGATAAAGCACTACTGCTAAACGACATAGCAGTAGCGCGTTTAGGAAACACGCGCTACTGCTATACCTAGTCTGGCAGCAAGGTCGTGACAATTGTAGTAGTAGCGCTTTTTCTTCCTGGCGCGATAATGTGATAACCCATAAGTATAGGGGATCGCAACAGTTTTCGAGTGTAGAGTATTCAACCCAAATTTATAGATTTGACACAAGGGGAGCCAAAGAATATTTGAAGGTATTAGCAGCTGAGTTGTCAATTCAACCACACCTGGAGATTAATTATTTGCAGCAAAGTGATCAGTAGCAAAGTAGTATGATAGTTTTGAAAATAGTGACAACAGTAATGGTAATGGTAATAGTGAGAGCAGTAATTTTGTAGCAAGTGTAATAGTAACGATAGTAGTGGTAACTTAGCAAGAACAATATAGGATAAATTCGTAGGCATTGGATCATTGACTTGTTGGATGATATTCATCATGAGACAGTTATAACCTAGGGCGATACCGCACTAGCTCCAGTTCGTCAATATAATGTAGGCATGTATTCCGTAAATAGTCATACGTGCTTATGGAAAGAACTTGCGTTACATCTTTTGTCCTACCCTCCTGTGGCAGCGGGGTCCTATCGGAAACTAAGGGATATTAAGGCCTCCCTTTAATAAAGAACCGGAACAAAGCATTAACACAGAGTGAATACATGAACTCCTCAAACTACGGTCATCACTAGAGTGGTCTCGACTATTGTCACTCCGGGGTTGCCGGATCATAACACTTAATAGGTGACTATAACTTGCAAGATCGGATCATGAACATGGATATAATGATGACAACATAAGCAGTTCAGATCTGAGTTCATGGCACCCGAGCCCAAAGTGACAAGCATTAAGCATGGCAAAGTCATAGCAACATCAATCTTAGAACATAGTGGATACTAGGGATCAAGCCCTAACAAAACTAACTCGATTACATGATGAATCTCGTCTAACTCCTCACCGACCAGCGAGCCTATGAAGGAATTACTCACTCCCGGTGGGGAGGATCATGGAATTGGCGACGGAGAAGGGTTGGTGATGATGAAGAACGAAGATCGCCCTCTCCGGAGCCCCAAACGGACTCCAGGTCTGGCCTCCTGATGAGGAACAGGAGTTGACGGCTGCTCCATCTCGTGGATCGCGATTATTCTTTCTCCCTCATTTTTTTCTGGATAAATAGGATTTTATAGCGTCAGTTTTAGGGTCTGTGGGGCCACCAGGTGGGGACAACCCACCTAGGTGCACCAAGAGGGGGCGCGCCCTAGTGGGTTGTGCCCACCCAGGTGCCATCCTCCGGTGGGTCTTGGCTCCCGGAATTCTTATTTATTATATAAAAAATCCTCGCAAAGTTTTGTTCCATTCCAAGAACTTTTATTGCCACACAAAAAAACAACACCATGGTAGTTTTGCTGAAAACAACGTCAGTCCGGTGTTAGCTTCAATCAAATCATGCAAATTAGAGTCCAAAACAAGAGTAAAAGCGTTAGGAAAAGTAGATACATTGGAGACGTATCAACCCCCCAAGCTTAAACCTTTGCTTGTCCTCAAGCAATTCAGTTGATAAACTAAAAGTGAAAAAGAAATACTTTTACAAACTCTTTTGGACTTGTTTGCATAAATAAGCTTAAACAGCACCTAGGTTTTTCAGCCAACATTATAACTAACCATGCCAACAATAACTCTTAAAAATTGTATTAACTCATATCAATGACATAATCCGCTGGCAAGCAATAATAAGATATCTCAAATAGCAACACGTTGTCAAGACAACCATGATATAATATGACAATAGTGGTATCTCGCTAGCCCTTTCTGAGATCGCAAAACATAAATGCAGAGAACCTCCAAATTCAAGCAGCGACTAAACATTGTAATTCATGGTAGAAAATATCCAGTCATGATGCACCCAACATTAGCTACACACAATGCGTAAGTCATGAAAGTTGTGCTCTCAGGTTCTAGCGCTTTTTTTAGAAGGTGATGACACAACATAAAAGTAAATAGGTAATCCCTTCACAGAGGGAAGCATTGACTTGCAGAGGTGCCAGAGCTCAAGTTTTAAAACAGAGGTAAATGAAATTTTGAGACATGCACCCTTCTCATTTACTTCACGACCATCAGTTATCAATATCTTCCATGCTAAGCACGCTAGTGGCGGTTCCCAAGCGATAAAAGTAAAGGTTTTGACTCCATTGGAAGTTTTTGTTTGATTATTTGTAAGCTTTTTCTATTTGAAGTTTGGGACTAGGCATCCCTATTACCGCCATTTTTTTGTGTGATTGCGAGTGAATAAACACTCGACCTAAGAATAACCCGCTTAGCATGGAAGATAATGACCACCTCTTGTCGTTCCATGAACGATCCAGGCACACAAAAAGGATATATAATACAAGTTTTTAGAGGTGGCACATGCAAATTTACTTAGGACGGCAGGGTAATACCGCATATAGGTAGGTATGGTGGACTCATCTGGACTAACTTTTGGGTTCAAGATTTTTGGTGTACAAGCAGAATTCCCACTTAGTACAGGCGAAGGCTAGCAATTAGATTGAGAAGCGGCCAGCTAGAGAGCAACAACGATCATAAACATGCATTATGCATAAGTAACATTGGACACTAGTATGAGTAGGATATTAACACCATGAACATAAATATCATAGAGGCTATGTTGGTTTTGATTCAACTACATGCTTGAACATGTGCCAAGTCAAGCCACTCGAACATTCAGAGGAGGATACCATATCATCATACTACATCACAATCATTTTAATGCAATGTTGATATCCAAGATAAATCATTATCCACTCCTAGCTACTTATGCATGGCATGAGAGACTATAATCTCTAATTGTCATTACAAACATGTTTAATCATACTGGGCAAAATCATGGATACTAGATTAAACATATTTATACACACAGAACAAGTCTACTTCATACCCGTTTCTCTCTGCCACGGCCAGTTCATCGAATATCGTCATTATTGCCTTTCACTTGCATGACCGAACGATATAAAAATAATAATAGTGCAAGAGTGCCGTGGACTAAGTTAGAATCTGCAAACATTTTTTTCAACAGGAGAAGACAAGGTAAATTGGGCTCTTTATTAGATCAACAATTATTCATATGGCATACTAAGGCATAGCCTAGTGGTGGGAAGGGGCTGATGCCTTCCCACCCACCCAGGTTCAAGGCATGGTACTTGCAATTTGGGGTTGTTACACCAATTATACTGTAGGGGTTCCCTTACAGTCTTTCTGTAAAAAAAACAATTATTCATATGAGAGCCACTCAACATTTTCATCGTGGTCTTCTCCTTGGTAAGACTCGAATAAAAAGAAAAGAAATTCAGAGAAACACACTGAAATATTTTTTTGAGTTTTGGTTTTCTTGAACAAGCAAATAAAGGGAAAGCAAAAACGAGAAAAACTATTTACGCGGGAAAGCTCCCGACAAGCAAACGAAGAACAAGGAAATCTTTTTGGGTTTTATTTTTAATATTACTACTAAGCATGCATAGAAAGTAAACTAACTACAACTTTTTTTTTTGGTTTTTCTAAGGTATTTCAAACACACAAGAAGAAAGCAAGAAAATAAATCTAAGGATGGATGATACAATGAAAAAGTGTGAACACCGACAAATGGAATAACTAGACATGAATGTAATGTCAGTGAGAAACACGTACTCCCCCAAGCTTAGGCATGAATGTAATAACTAGACATGAATGTAATTTGGTAATCAATCAGTAGCCCGGATAGTAGTTGGTGTGGTAGCTCACGGAGGCTCTCGGTGCGGATGCCTCGGCCTACCGTGCTGCCTCCACTACTGTGTTGTGAGCTTGGGCCTCGCTCTCTAGAACAAAATGTCTTCCTTTGCTGTGATAGTCAAAAAGAGCAGGCGCAGGCAAATATGTGTGCACAACAGATGTTTGGTTAAACAATAGATTGTAAGTGAAGTAATGAATCTTCCCTTTAAGGATCTTATGATCTTTTAAGGTGTCAAAATCTAAATACTGCATGGGTAGGATAGGATGAAAGGGCAAGGGTGGAACACCCAGCCCTCGTGCTAAACGCGTGGCATACATTCCACCATAGAAATAGCCACTGTTAGCGTTATGCTGAAGTCTGCGTGCAACAATCGCTCCAAGGTTATAATTCCTTTCACCGATGAGAGCGGTGCGTATGAGGCTCAAGTCTGGAGCACAAAGTGTACTACAGTCTTGCTTGCCTACTATATATTTCCCATTAAATAATGCAAAGTACTAAATTGCGGGAAAATGAGTGCTCTTTATTCTACCTTGTGTCGCTCCCCTCGTCTCACCGCAGCAAAGAGTAGTCAAGAATGATTGGTACTCAGCCCTTGGCGGTTCGTCAAGCGAACCCCATAACGGGAGTTTGCAGTGGTAAGAAAAATTCTCTAGTGAGATGGTAAATGGATTATCATAAAGCATAAAAGACACCCTAGACTCGCAGGGATGGAATTTAAATCCTTTGACAAACGATTCAGTGAGAATGTGGCATTGTTCGCACTTATCTGAAATGTAGGGACTGAGACTGGCATTGTGAACATTTTGCTCGAACTCCTCCTTAATGCCTACACGCACCATATAGTCATCGCAAGGCCATAAGCATGTTTTCGTGGCGGCATCTCGTGTGGAACTTTCACTTGGTTCAACATAAGACCGGCTGGCGGAGGTGTCACTGGAAGATGCCCCTGTGGATCTCCTCCTCGACGAACACCTTCCAAATAGGTTCATCATGTTCACGTACAATTTTCTGAAAAATTTTGGGTGAAAAAATTTATCAACAAAACTTTATAAGATTGATAGCAACTACTCATAGGGATACATAGAGGCCATAGCAAGCATTCAGACTAGTTAGAACTCTAAGAATTCAACATGAAAGCTCATCTACTACAGCACCAAGAGTAGCTAATTATTCAAAATATAAACCACTAAAACAAAAACTAATTGGACAAACTATGGAGTCACATACCAAGCAACAATCCCCCAAAACAGTTTCAGAAATGGAGCTTCGTGCAAAGAGATCAAAATCCACGGGTTTGAGAGCAAGAACACGAGAGAGAGAGAGAGAGAGAGAGAGAGAGAGAGAGAGAGAGAGAGAGAGAGAGCAATGGAGAAATTTTTCTGGAGGTAAGTGATGATGTGGTGTAAAGAGATAAGTGAGGGGGCCCACGTGGGGACCACAACGCACCAGGGCGCGCCTGGGGGTCCTGGCGCGCCCAGGTGGGTTGTGCTCACCTGGTGCACCTCCCTCTGATATTATTTGCACTAGAAATTCAGAAATATTCAGAAAAAAATTGTACTAAAATTTCCGAGCATTCTAAGAACTTTTATTTTTGGGTCATTTTTTATTGCACGGGAAATTCAGAAAACAGACAAAGCATGTCATTTTATTTTATTTAACTAATAAAAATACAGAAAAAAGGGAAGGACAGAAGGTAGTGCTTACTAAATTCATCAACTTCATACCGCTCAAAAATGGTCCGTTAATAAGGTTGATCAAGTCTTATTAATAGCCACTTTCGATTAGCATGAAACCGAAGCACTTTCGTAAATCACTAAGTTACCTCAATGGGGATATGAATGTCCCCAATAATAAGCATTTCATATTTCTTTGTAACAGTAGGTAGAGGTATTTGAAAACTTCCAATAGTGATTGTCGATGATTTTTCAATAACATTAATACCATTCACTTGGAATAGTTTCTTCGGAAAGTGCACCGTATGCTCATTACCATTGATGTGAAAAGTGACCTTGCTTTTATTGCAATCAATAACAGCCCCTGCAGTATTCAAGAAGGGTCAACCAAGGATAATCGACATGATTGTCGTCCTCGGGCATCTCAGTATAACAAAGTCAGTCAAAGTAGTAACATTAGCAACAACAATGGGCACATCCTCACAGATATCGATAGGTATGGTAGTTGATTTGTTAGCCATTTGCAAAAATATTTCAGTAGGTGTGAGTTTATTCAAGTCAAGTCTTTTATATAAAGATAAAGACATAACACTACCACCAGCTCCTAAATCACACAAAGCAGTTTTCACATAATTCTTTTTGATAGAGCAAGGTATAGTTGGTATTCCCAGATCTCCAAGTTTTTTAGGTACTCCATATTTAAAAGTATAATTAGCAAGCATAGTGGAGATTTCAGCTTCCAGTATTTTTCTCTTATTAGTGATGATGTCTTTCATATACTTTGCATAAGGAGGCATTTTCAAGATATCAGTCAAGCGAGTACGCAAAAAGACTGGCCTCAGCATTTCAGCAAATTGTTCAAATTCATTATCATCTTTCTTTTTAATTGACTTGGGTGGAAAAGGCATAGGTTTTTGAACCCACGGTTCTCTTTCTTTGCCGTGTTTTCTAGCAATGAAGTCTCTTTTATCATATCTTTTATTCTTAGGTTGTGGGTTATCAAGATCAACTGGTGGTTCTATCTCAACATCATTGTACGGTTCTTTATTATTTGTTCGAGCATCTTCATGAACCTCATCATTATCCTATTCATTATCACTAGGTGAGTGTTCATTACCAGACTGAGTTTCAGCGTCAGAGATAGAAGTTTCATTATCATTATCAGGAGGTTTTTCTATTTCAGGTTCACTAGAAGCATGCAAAGTCTTATCATTTTTCGTTTTCTTTTTCTTTAGAAGGATTTGGTGCATCAGTGTTAACTCTTTGTTAATCCTGTTCAATTCTTTTTGGATTTCCCTAAGGATAAAGTGGTTCCTGAGTCATTTTACCTCCTCTAGTTGCAACTCTAACAGCAAAGTCATGTATATTATTATTCATTTCATCAATCAACTCTCTTTGAGATTTAGCAACTTGTTCTAATTGAGTTTGAACCATAGAAGCATCTTTTCCAACACCTCTGACATCATTTGAGATTGTAAATAACAGGTCACTCAAGCGAGTAATCATATCAGAATTATATTTCAATTGTTTCATAACATTTGCATTGAAGTGATCTTGTTTTCCGATGTAGTTTTCAAACTCATAAAGGCATTGGCTAGGATGCATATTGTGAGGATTGTCATTATCATCGAACTTCATTAAATAATTTATCTCTACCACATTAGGCAGTGGTGGTGGTGTATTAAGCCCATGTATTTCTTCAATATGAGGTAAATTTTTTAACATCCTTAGCTTTAATACCTTTTTCCTTCATAGGTTTCTTTGCCTCTTGCACATCTTCAGGACTGAGATATAGTATACCCCTCTTCTTTGGAGTGGGTTTAGGCGATGGTTTAGGAAGACTCCAATCATCATAATTTTTCAATATATTGTTCAATAATTCTCCAGCTTTCCAAACAGTTCGTTCCCTGAAAACACAACCAGCACAACTATCTAGGAAGTGCCTAGAAGCATCGGTTAGTCCATTATAGAAGATATCAAGTATTTCATTTTTCTTAAGAGTATGATCAGGAAAAGCATTAAGTAATTGGCAAAGCCTCCCCCAAGCTTGTGGGAGACTCTCCTCTTTAACTTTTACAAAGTTAAATATTTCCTGTAAAGCAGCTTGTTTCTTATGAGCAAGGAAATATTTTTCAGAGAAGTAATAAATCATATCCTAGGGACTACGCACACAACCATGAGAAAGAGTATTGTACCAAGCTTTAGCATCAACCTTTAATGAGAATGGAAATAATTTGGGATTAAAGTAATAGCGAGTCTTCTCATCATGCGTAAAAAGGGTGGCTATGTCTTTCAACTTAGTAAGATGTGCCACAACAGTTTCAGTTTCATAACCGTGGAAAGGATCAGATTCAACCAAAGTAATTAACTCTGGGTCGATAGAGAATTCATAATCTGTATCATAAATAAAGATAGGTGAAGTAGAAAACTTAGGATCATATTTCATTCTAGCATTCAGAGATTTTTCTTTATAGTTGTCTCCTCATTCATAACATAACCTTCCGGTACCTTAGGCAATTCATATCTAGGAAGGCTAGTTCTAGCAGGTGTTTCAGGAGTTTCAGTTTCAAGCTCATCATCAGATTCAACAACATCATGTTGTATTACTCTAGCAATTTGTTCATCAAGCAAGTTACCAAGTGGCACATCATCATTATCAAGCAAGGTACTAGCATCATCATAAGCATTATCCATAGCAGAAGTAGCATCATCAATAACTTACGACATATCAGAATTAATAGCATGTGGTGGTGTTGCAAGTTTTCTTATAACAGAGGGGGAATCTAAAGCAGAACTGGATGGCAGTTCCTTACCTCCCCTCGTCTTTGAGGGAAAAATTTTAGTCTCAGCATCCTTCTGATTCTTCATAGTGATAATATGGTAATAATCCCAAGTGACTCAACGAATATAGCTATGCTCCCCGGCAATGGTGATGGAAAAAGGTCTTGATAACCCACAAGTATAGGGGATCGCAACAGTTTTCGAGGGTAGAGTATTCAACCCAAATTTATAGATTCGACACTAGGGGAGCCAAAGAATATTTGAAGGTATTAGCAGCTGAGTTGTCAATTCAACCACACCTGGAGATTAATTATTTGCAGCAAAGTGATCAGTAGCAAAGTAGTATGATAGTTTTGATAATAGTGGCAGCAGTAACTTTAACAGTAATAGTCATAGCAGTAATTTTGTAGCAAGTGTGACAGTAATGATAGCAGTAGTAACTTAGCAAGAACAATATAGGATAAATTCGTAGGCATTGGATTGGTGACTTGTTGGATGATATTCATCATGAGACAGTTATAACCTAGGCGTCTGGCACTAGCTCCAGTTCATCAATAAAATGTAGGCATGTATTCCGTAAATAGTCATACGTGCTTATGGAAATAACTTGCATGACATCTTTTGTCCTAGCCTCCCGTGGCAGCGGGGTCCTATTAGAACCTAAGGGATATTAAGGCCTCCTTCTAATAGAGAACCGGAACAAAGAATTAACACATAGTGAATACATGAACTCCTCAAATTACGATCATCACCGGGAGTGGCCCCGACTATTGTCATTCCGGGGTTGCCGGATCATAACACGTAGTAGGTGACTATAACTTTCAAGATCGCATCTAGAACATGGATATAATTATGAGAACATAAATGGTTCAGATCTGAGTTCAAGGCACTTGGGCCCAAAGTGACAAGCATTAAGCATGGCAAAGTCATAGCAACATCAATCTTAGAACATAGTGATACTAGGGATCAAGACCTAACAAAACTAACTCGATTACATGATGAATCCTATCCAACTCCTCACCGACCAGTGAGCCTACGGAGGAATTACTCACTTCCGGTGGGGAGCATCATGGAATTGGCGATGGAGAAGGGTTGGCAATGATGAAGAACGAAGATTCCCCTCTCCCGAATGAAGAAATATGCCCTTGAGGCAATAATAAATTTGTTATTTATATTGCCTTATATTATGATAAATGTTTATTATTCATGCTAGAGTTGTATTAACAAGAAACTTAGTACATATGTGAATACATAGACAAAACAGAGTGTCCCTGGTATGCCTCTACTTGACTAGCTCGTTAATCAAAGATGGTTATGTTTCGTGACCATAGACATGTGTTGTCATTTGATGAACATGATCACATCATTATAGAATGATGCGATGGACAAGACACATCCGTTAACTTAGCATAATGATCATTTAGTTTTATTGCTCTTGCTTTCATCATGACTTATACATGTTCCTCTGACTATGAGATTATGCAACTCCCAAATACCGTAGGAAAACCTTGTGTGCTATCAAACGTCACAACGTAACTAGGTGATTATAAAGATGCTCTACAGATGTCTCCGAAGGTGTTTTTTGAGTTGGCATAGATCGAGATTAGGATTTGTCACTCCGTGTATCGGAGAGGTATCTCTGGGCCCTCTCGGTAATGCACATCACTATAAGCCTTGCAAGCAATGTGACTAATGAGTTAGTCACGGTTTGATGCATTACAGAACGAGTAAAGAGACTTGCCGGTAACGATATTGAACTAGTGTAGCGACCCGACCCGAATGTATCAAGTCTCTGTGCTTAAGTGTCATCCCTGGATCAGTATGCTGAAACACACAGTACTCGAGGATTTATAACAGAGGTAAATCACATGTATAAAGTAACGTAAATACTATTACCTCAAACCAAATAGCGGAAGTAACGTAAATACTATTACCTCAACACCAACGGCAAAGTTGAGTGTAGAAATCGTAACCCTAATGTATCACTTACTCATCGTAAGATCCTGCAACATGAGACGTTGCAGCCACAAAGGATCAGTACATTGAATGTACTGGCAAATTCACACCATAGGATAATGATCAATAAAGGCTATCAGTACATGCATATTTGGCTGGTGGAAAAGCTCTATTGTTATAATGTTTTTGAGAAAAGCCAATTTTTCCCTACTGCAAAGGAATAAATTTTATCTAACTATCATGGTGGTTGTTAAACATTGAGAATGGTTGACAGCATTCTCAATCCCAATTAAAAATATCATCATGAACCCAACAAAATTATTTAAAGTAACATGATGAGATTCACATGGTAATCCAAGTACTAGATACTCACGATGTCCATAACCGGGGACACGGCTAACCATGATTAGTTTGTACACTCTGTAGAGGTTTGTGCACTTTTCCCCGCAAGACTCGATCTCCTCCGTTGGGATTCTCGCACTACATGGTGTTTGATTAACGGATGACCGAGACACAGTCTTTCAGAAGCGCTAGCACCTTACAATGGGTAGACCGTTACACCTACTTTCCCCTACATTTTCTAGTCTACCATTGTAAGAGTTCGCACGACTTAATCAACTATGCTAGAGCCCATAGTAGCTTGTGGTTGCACACGGAAGTTTCTAGCATGAATAATCTCATGATCCCTTTGAGCCTGGGTGGCTTTCCAAAAAAAAGGCAATCCTGGAATACCCAGGTAACTCAATCCACCCAGATGCGTGTTTAAGTTGCCACCTTAAATAAACCATTAAATAACAATCTCACATCTGTCACGGATACACTCACCCAATCCACGTCTACTAGCATAGCGTGGCATCATAAGCAAACGTAGAAGTAACTCCCAAGGGTTTTATAATAAAACAGGTAATAGGTACTACCTCATCTACTTCCCAAAACCCACAATTTAATTAGATACTAATCATGCAATGTTTGAGGATTGATCTAATGCATAAAAACTGGGTATGAAAAGGGATATGATCAAAGTGTGAACTTTCCTTCAATGTTGATGAAGATGATTTGCACTCAAAACTCTTGATAGTTCTACTCCTCACACTCCGGTCAATCTATAGTAAGCAAGCAATAGTAACCACACATAAGCAATCACTCAAAAGATCGGAAAGAGCGAAGAAAACAATTCGGAAAACATCAAAACCAAGCAAATAACTCTTGCAACATAAAACAATTTCTAACAGTACCAAAATTATGTCAATTTGGCCTTATCAGAAAGTTTAGGTCAAGAGCTTCGATTTGCAAAAAAGAATCAACTAAATCGGAGTTACGAAACTCAAGTTATGATCAAACAAAGTTCAAATTCAATTCTGATCTAATTCAAATTTTAAACTTTCAAAAAAAAATTTGAGTGGGATTACTGGATAGAGAAGATCGTAACGAAGAAGTGGGCGTTGGTTTCGTTCGATTTGGACTAACGACTAAAAAGTTGTGATCGATTGAAGTCTAGGGGCTAAATTGTAAATAAAACATCTACAAAGAAGTCCCTGAGTAAAACTAACAGAAAAAGAAAAACTCTAAATAACGACAGTTCGTTAAACAGTACTACAGAATGAACACGTTCACTGAAACTTCCTAAACAGAAAGCGTTCGCTAAATAATCTAACCAAAAAAAACCGGCTAAAAGGTAAACCGAGGAAAACCGAAAAAGAATAAATCGGACCGGGTGGTTTATTTACCGGTTTGGTGATTCGGCGGCTTTGCGACAAAACCGGCTGTGGCGAGGTTGAACTCTGGCAACAGCGGGCGGCTCGGCGTGGCCCGGTGCTCGATGGCAACGGCGAGGGCGAGGTGGCGGTGGCGCCTTGAGGTGGAGGTGCGGCAAGGTGGTGGCGTAGAACAACGGCGGAGGTTGGCAACAGCGGCGGATCTGGCGATGGGCGTGGCCAGCAGAGAGAGGCGGCGGGGCGGCGCATTTATAGCGGCGAGCCTCGGTGCGTGGAGGAGGAAAGGGAGGAGGAGGCGAGAATCTGGCGGCGGCCGGCTTGGCGTGCTCAGCGGGACTCTGCCGAGGTCGATGGCGATGGCCTTGTCTTTGGGCATGACTGTTGGGCCAGCCCAATTAATGACAGAAAAGATTTCTTTTTTTCTAATCACAACGAAGATAAACAAAAATGAAATAAAATAAAAAATAGAACCTAGGCATATAATATATCAAAATTTTCAGAAAAAGATTATCTACAACGTGAACATTATTCTAGCTTCAAATAAAATCTAAAAAAATTCAAATAAATCAAACAATGCTACTTATCTAGTAAAATCCAACAAAAATCATTTTAAAAATACCAAAATTAATTCAAATTTATTTCTCTCCAATTTTCTGATGTAGGGAATCATGTTACCCTATTTACCATATATTTTATTTTTGGAGAAAAATAATTTGAATAAAACTCAAATAACTCCAAGTTGAAAATAATTTCAAAATAACTTTGAATTTAATTACTTGAAACTCCCAACTCATATTTCATATGTTTTGAAGAAGTCATTTTATCTTCGCTCATGAAAATCATTGAGTTGCATAAAGTTCCTGCGTTGGAAATATTTTCCAAATGAAATTCAAATATTTTCAACACCCCTTGTCATTTAAATAAATGGAAGAAGTCATGTCATCTTCTCTCCAGGGTTTTGTGGTGAAAAGAATTTGAATTCACGGAGATCATGAATGCAAAATGAAAGTTTGGGGAAGTCCTTTTATTCCCTCTCATTTAACTTTCAAAAAGCTTCGAAATTCACTCAATTTCACACAATCAATCAAACAATCAATCAAATCTATCTATTTGTTTATAACATTCCAAAATTGATTCGGATCTATCTGTTTGTAACATTCCCTCACAAGCATTGCAGAATTTCTCTTGTCGACGAACCAAGTTCGGATAAATCCATTGATTCTGCAAGCCAAACAAACATCTATCGCTCCTTAACAACTCTCAGGTTTTTCGTAAACTCCTATAGAATCGTCGGTTGATAAAATCGTAACTTCTTCCAGGGTTTTTCCTTCAACAAGAATGTGCTTGCTTCTTGGCAGGTCCTGGAGCCTGTGGGTTATGGCCCATCTCATCACTTGTAGTCCTTGAACTTATCCTCGGGCTTTTGATCATTATTCCAACTTCCAACTTCCTAGTATTCCTAAATCCATCCAATTGTACTGTCTTCCTTCCTTCTATTGGCACCAAACTAGGACATGATTACTCAGACTCATCATGGAATTTCCATTGATCCATATTTCCAACATCATACCTCCTTTATATCCAATAGTAATTCATCTCTTCATCCTCGTGGGATATCCCACATCTTGAGATAAAAACTTATACTTATGAAGTCCATACTCCACTTCGTGGAACATCATTATCCTTTCGAGGTCAAGCGTCCTTCTGAGGAATATTGGCCATCTCTGCATGGCACTTCTTCAAGCGGGAAGCATGAAACACATCATGAACTCCTGACAGTCCTTCGGGTGACTCCAACTTGTTGGCCACTTCTCCCATACGCTCCAAAACTCGGTATGGTCCTACAAATCTCGGGGCTAACTTTCCCTTAACTCCAAATCATTTAACTCCTCGCAGAGGGGACACACGAAGACATGCTCTGTCTCCAATTTCATAGACTACCTCCTTGCGTTTTTGAGTCTGCAATACTCTTTTGCCTGGACTGAGCTACCTTCAGTCTATCTCGAATCAACTTAACATTCTCTTTTGACTCCTTGATCACATTTGGTCCAAACAACTGACGTTCTCCAACTTCATCCCACATCAACGGTGTCTGGCTCCTTCTCCCATACAAAGCTTAAAAAGGGGCCATCTTCAAACTGGCTGGGTAACTGTTGTTGTATGAGAACTCCGCGTAAGGTAGATTATCATCACTAGTAGATCCATAATCTAGCGCACACGCTCTCAACATGTCCTCCAGAATCTGATTGAGTCTCTCGATTTATCCATCTGTCTGCGGATGAAAGGTTGTACTGAACTCTAGCCTAGTACCCAAAGTCTGGTGCATGTGATTCCAAAACTTTGAGGTAAACTTTGTTCCTCTATCTGATACGATGGTCCTCGGAACTCCATGCAGACATACGATCCTGGTCAAATATATCTTGGCCAACTTCTCACTTGTATAGGTGGTTTTCACTGGGATAAAGTGAGCCACTTTGGTCAAGCGAATCAACTACTACCCAGATAGAATCATGTCCCGTTCGGGTTCTAGGAAATCCGGTAATGAAATCCATGCCAAGCTTATCCCACTTCCATTCGGGTATCGGCATAGGCTGTAGTAATCCTGCTGGCTTCTGATGCTCTGCTTTTACTCTCTCTGGCATACATCACCTACGATTACATACTCCGCAATATCCTTCTTCATACTAGTCCACCAGAAACGCTCCTTAAAATCCAAATACATCTTGGTGTTTCCAGGGCGAATCGAGTATGGTGAGTCATGAGCCTCCTGAAGTATTAACTTCCTGATCTCTGATTTATTGGGTACAAGTACACTATCCTCAAACCATAAGGTGTCGTGCTCATCCTTACGAAAACCTTTGGCCTTTCCTTTGCTCATCCTCTCTTTTACCTCAGCAATCTCTTTGTCGTCCTTCTGAGCTTCACGGATCTTTCCCAACAATGTAGACTGAACTTCCATTGCTGCAACAAAACCTTTGGGAACAATCTCCAACCGAAGTTCCCTGATATCCTCGGCTAACTCCTTTGGTAATCCCCCACTTATGAGGGTATTCATCCTGGTGTTCTTTATGGTTGTGTCCTATTTCTCCACAAAGCTTGCATGCACTTTCTCCATATAATTTCCATAAGGCTTCAACTTATGGGACACAAGCCGAGATTTTTGCAGAGTCAACTTAAATTCTTCCCAAATGGTTACTCTTTGCCATCCATTGATGGTTTAAATAAATCCTCCACTAAGTAGCATACCTCCTTCAAAGCAATCAAGAGCATCTTTGGGTCATATCCTTTCTGGCTATAGTGTCATTCTCCATATGATCCTCCATGTTCTGAATCCATTCGTCCATCTCCAATTGACTCATCGGTCCAGAAAATATAAGCTCATCTCCATTCATCCTCTATTGGGTCCATGGGTTTTGGGTGGGATAAGAGAGATCGAGAGGGATGCACACAGTACAAACAAAAGTTTTGAAAAGACAGATTTTATTCATGGCTGTCGGGAAAAACATCAAACAAATGACAGCTCACAAACGTCGCATCTGATAGGTATATAATAGGGGTTTGGTCTTCTAAAGGTCAATAAATCATCAAGGTCGCCAAACTCTTCCAGTCTTGTTCATGTCTCCGATGGCTTCTTCAGATCATGCTTGTCCTACTCAAGTTCTTTTGCCAGATCATCTCTGTTGTCGCAAAGTCTATCATGACGCCCTTTAATATTTCTGGAGTTGCGTTCCAAACTTCTGGGTTTCAACATCCTTGGCATGAACCATGGTCCTAATGTCTTTCAGTTCTTGGCGAATCTCCGGTATCTCGAGGTTTTGCTCCTCCAGCTTGGCTACTTTCAGTTTCTGGATCCTGAATTCTTCACGAAATGCTCCTTGTCAAATATAGCTTCCTAAAGGTCCATCTTAAAATTCTTGATGTAATACTCCAGATACTGGTCAACACCAGCTAAGGTTAAAATTTCCTTCTTTGCCGATAGATGCTCCATCGGCCTTCTTCCATCCAATCCTTTCATGCATCTGCATGCTTACCTCAGGACTGCGACAATAGCATAATGGGGCGATAACACCATGGTTAGCCGTGTCTATGCCCATGTTACTGCCATGAGCTGTAATTCCATAATTGATCTCTCATGTCTTGGGTTTCCTGACAAACATTTTGAGTTCTAACGCTCCATATTCCGGTCTTCCTTCGATACACCTTGATCTCGGGTATTGACAGCTTCCATAGTCTGCCAGGTTCCATAAGGGTAGCCTTCGTAGGTCATACTAAATCTGGAAATTCTTCATATCCCTCAAATTCTCCTAGTCTTCGGAGTCTTCAACCGTTGTAGTTTCCATTATTCAGATGCATGGTAAAATCTCCTTCATTCCGTAGTGGTCATGGTTGTCCTGATATCTTGTACTCCTTGGAGAGGTCTCATCAGTCGAATCTTTGAGTGGTCAAAAGGGAAAAGGGGTATGGTCTCTCTAAAAGGGAATATTTGAATAAGCTCAGAAGAGAAGAGAGGTAAAAGATCTTTTTGAAAAAGAAAATTTTAGAGAAAATCCTTCCTATGGGCTTGCCAGTTTCTAGGGTCACGTCCTACAGTCAACATGTGCTCTGATACCATCTTGTAGCGACCCGACCCGAATGGATCAAGTCTCTGTGCTTAAGTGTCATCCCTGGATCGGTATGCTGACACACACAGTACTCGAGGATTTATAACAGAGGTAAATCACATGTATAAAGTAACGTAAATACTATTACCTCAATCCAAATAGCGGAAGTAACAAGGTTGTGGATTCCCATCAACACCAACGGCAAAGTTGAGTGTAGAAATCGTAACCCTAATGTATCACTTACTGTCAGAAGATCACGCAACATGAGATGTTGCAGCCACAAAAATCAAGACATTGAATGTACTGGCGAATTCACACCATAGGATAATGATGAATAAAGGCTATCACTACATGCATATTTGGCTGGTGGAAAAGCTCTATGGTTATAATGTTTTTGCGAAAAGCCAATTTTTCACTACTGCAAAAGAATAAATTTTATCTAACTATCATGGTGGTTGTTAAACATTGAGAATGGTTGACAGCATTGTCAATCCCAATTAAAAATATCATCATTAACCCAATAAAATTATTTAAAGTAACATGATGAGATTCACATGATAATCCAAGTACTAGATACTCAAGATGTCCATAACTGGGGACACGGCTAACCATGATTAGTTTGTACACTCTGCAGAGGTTTGTGCACTTTTCCCCACAAGACTCAATCTCCTCCGTTGGGATTCTCGCACTACATGGTGTTTGAGTAACGGATGACCGAGACACAGTCTTTCAGAAGCGCTAGCACCTTAGTATGGGTAGACCGTAACACCTACTTACACCTACATCTGCTAGTCTACCACTGTAAGAGTTCGCACGACTTAATCAACTATGCTAGAGCCCATAGTAGCTTGTGGCTGCACACAGAAGTTTCTAGCATTAATAATTTCATGATCCCTTTGAGCCTGGGTGGCGGTCCAAAAAAAGGCAATCCTAGAATACCCAGGTACCTCAATCCACCCAGATGTGTGTTTAAGTTGCCACCTTAAATAAACCATTAAATAACAATCTCACATCTTTCATGGATACACTCACCCAATCTACGTCTACTAGCATAGCATGGCATAATAAGCAAACATAGAAGTAACTCCCAAGGGTTTGATAATAAAACAGGTAATAGGTACTACCTCATCTACTTCCCAAAACCCACAATTTAATTAGATCCTAATCATGCAATGTTTGAGGATTGATCTAATGCATAAAAACTGGGTATGAAAAGGGATATGTTCAAAGCGTGAACTTGCCTGCAATGTTGATGAAGATGATTCGCACTCAAAACTCTTGATAGTTCTACTCGTCACACTCCGGTCAATCTATTGTAAGCAAGCAATAGTAACCACACATAAGCATTCACTCAAAAGATCGGAAAGAGCGAAGAAAACAATTCGGAAAACATCAAAACCAAGCAAATAACTCTTGCAACATAAAACAATTTCTAACAGTACCAAAATTATGTGAACTTGGCCTTATCAGAAAGTTTAGGTCAAGAGCTTCGATTTGAAAAAAGAATCAACTAAATCGGAGTTACGAAACTAAAGTTATGATCAAACGAAGTTCAAATTCAAATCTGATCTAATTCAAATTTTAAACGTTGAAAAACATGTTTGAGTTGGATTACTGGATAGAGGAGATCATAACGAAGAAGTGGGCGTTGGTTTCGTTGGATTTGGACTAACGAGTAAAAAGTTGTGATCGATTGAAGTCCAGGGGCTAAATTGTAAATAAAACATCTACAAAGAAGTCCCTGAGTAAAACTAACAGAAAAAGAAAACTCTAAATAACGAACGTTCATTAAACAGTACTACAGAATGAACACATTCATTAAAACTTCCTAAACAGAAAGCTTTCGCTAAATAATCTAACCAAAACAAAAACCGGCTAAAAGGAAAACCGAAAAAGAATAAATCTGACCGAGCGGTTTATTTACCGGTTCGGTGATTCGGCGGCTTTGGCGACAAAACCGGTGGCGGCGAGGTTGAACTCCGGTGACAGTGGGCGGCTCGGGCGTGGTCGCCGGCGGTGCTCTGGTGGCCGGGGCAACGGCGAGGGGCGAGGGCGGCGAGGTGGCGGTGGCGCGCGAGGTGGAGGCGCGGCGAGGCGGTGGCGCATTACAGCGGCGGAGGCGGTTGGCAACGGCGGCGGCGGCGGTGCGAGCAGAGAGAGAGGGCGGCGGGGCTGGCGCATTTATAGGAGGCGGGGCCTCGGGTGCGTGGAGGCGGGGGCAAGGGAGGAGGAGGCCAGACACGGCGGCGGCGGCCGCGTGAGCCAAGGGACTCACTGGGTCGGAGGCGATGACTGGCCGGGTCATGGGCCTGGGCCAAGCCAAGCAGAGAAAATATTTCTTTTTTTAATCACAACAAAAATAAACAAAAATGAAACAAAATAAAAAATAGAACCTACGCATATAATTAATCAAAATTTTCAAAAAAAGATTATCTACAACGTGAACATTACTCTAGCTTCAAATAAAATCTACAAAAATTCAAATAAATCAAACAATTCTACTGCTCTAATAAAATCCAACAAAAATCATTTTAAAAAATACCAAAATTAATTCAAATTTATTTCTCTCCAATTTTCTCATGTAAGGAATCATGTTACCCTATTTTCCATATACTTTTTTTTGGAGAAAAATAATTTGAATAAAACTCAAATAACTCCAAATTGAAAATAAATTCAAAAGAACTTTGAATTTAATTCTTTGAAACTCCCAACACATATTTCATATGTTTTGAAGAAGTCATTTTATCTTCGCTCGTCAAAATCATTGAGTTGCATAAAGTTCACAGGTTGGAAATATTTTCCAAATGAAATTCAAATATTTTCAACACCCCTTGTCATTTAAATAAATGGAAGAAGTCATGTCATCTTCTCTCCAGGGTTTTGTGGTGAAAAGAATTTGAATTCACGGAGATCACGAATGTAAAATGAAAGTTTGGGAAAGTCCTTTTATTCCCTCTCATTTAACTTTCAAAAAGTTTCAAAATTCACTCAATTTCACACAATCAATCAAACAATCAATCAAATCCATCTATTTGTTTATAACATTCCAAAATTTAGAATTTTGGGATGTTACAACTAGGTATAATGATACCAACGATCGAATCTCTTGCAAGTAACATACCGATGACAAAGGGAACAACATATGTTATTATGGAGTTTGACCGATAAAAATCTTCGTAGAATATGTAGGAGCCAATATGAGCATCGAGGTTCCGCTATTGGTTATTCACTGGAGATGTCTCTCGGTCATGTCTTCATAGTTGTCGAACCCGTAGGGTCCGCGCGCTTAACGTTCGATGACGATTTGTATTATGAGTTATGTGATTTGATGACCGAAGTTTGTTAAGAGTCCTAGATGAGATCACATACATGAAGAGGAGTCTCGAAATGGTCGAGAGGTATAGGTTATTATAGGACAATGGTATTTGGACACCAGAAGTGTTCCGGGTGATACCGGGTCACCGGAAGGGGTTACGGGCAACCCCCGGCAAAGAGATGGGCTCAATGGGCCAAGTAAGGGAACACACCAGCCCACAAGGGGCTTGTGCGCCTACTATAGGGCCAGCCACGTGGGGAGAAAGGCAAAGGAGAGGAGGAAAAGGAAAGTATGAAGTAGGACTCCTACTTCCTTCCCCTCCGCCCTCCTTCCTTTCCCCCTTGTCCAAATATGGTAGGGCGGCAAATTGGACTAGGGGCCCAAGTAGGATTCCTCCTACTTGGGTGTGCCCTAGGCTGCCCCTCCCTCTCCCTCCTTTATATACGTGGGGAGGGCACCCCTAGAACACACATCAATTGTTCCTAGCCGTGTGCGGTGCCCCCTCCACAGTTAACACCTCGGTCATATCGTCGTAGTGCTTAGGCGAAGCCTTGCGCCGGTAACTTCATCATCACCGTAGCCACGCCATTGTGCTGACGGAACACTCCCTCGTCCTCAACTGGATCAAGAGCTCAAGGAACGTCATCATGCTGAACGTGTGCTGAACACAGAGGTGCCGTACATTCGGTACATGGATCGTTTGGATCATGAAGACGTTCGAATACATCAACCGTGTTACTAAATGCTTCCACTTTCGGTCTACGAGGGTACGTAGACACACTCTCCTCATCGTTGCTATGCTTCTCCTAGATAGATCTTGCATGATCGTAGGATTTTTTTGAAATACTATGTTCCCCAACAGTGGTATCAGAGCCAGGTCTATGTGTAGATGTTATATGCACGAGTAGAACACAAAGAGTTGTGGGCGATAATAGTCATACTGCGTAGCAGCAACATCTTACTTTGATTCAACGGAATTGTTGGATGAAGCGGCCCGGACCGACATTACATGACCGCGTTCATGAAATTGGTTCTACCGACGTGCTTCGCACACAGGTGGCTAGCAGGTGTTTATTTCTCCAACTTTAGTTGAATCAAGTTTGACTACGCCCGGTCCTTGTTGAAGGTTAAAACAGCACACTTGATAAAAATCGTTGTGGTTTTGATGCGTAGGTAAGAACGATTCTTGCTAGAAGCCCGTAGCAGCCACGTAAAACTTGCAACAACAAAGTAGAGGACGTCTAACTTGTTTTTGCAGGGCTTGTTATGATGTCATATGGTCAAGAAGTGACGATATATAAATTGTTGTATGAGATGATCATGTTTTGTAAAAGTTATCGGCAACTGGCAGGAGCCTTATGGTTGTCGCTTTATTGTATGAAATGCAATCGCCATGTAGTTTCTTTACTTTATAACTAAGCGGTAGCAATAGTCGTAGAAGCAATAGTTGGTGACATAACAACGATGCTACGATGGAGATCAAGGTGTCAAGGCGGTGACGATGGTGATCATGACGGTGCTTTGGAGATGGAGATCAAAGGCCCAAGATGATGATGGCCATATCATATCACTTATTTTGATTGCATGTGATGTTTATCTTTTATGCATCTTAGTTTGCTTAGTACGGTGGTAGCATTATAAGAGGATCCCTCACTAAATTTCAAGGTATAAGTGTTCTCCCTGAGTATGCACCATTGCTACAGTTCTTTGTGCCGAGACACCACGTGATGATCTGGTGTGATAAGCTCAATGTTCACATACAACGGGTGCAAGCCAGTTTTGCACACGCAGAATACTCGGGTTAAACTTGACGAGCCTAGAATGTGAAGATATGGCCTCGGAACACTGAGACCGAAAGGTCGAGCGTGAACCATATATTAGATATGATCAACATAGTGATGTTCACCATTGAAAACTACTCCATCTCACGTGATAATCGGACATGGTTTAGTTGATATGGATCATGTGATCATTTAGATGCCTAGAGGGATGTCTATCTAAGTGGGAGTTCTTAAGTAATATGATTAAATGAACTTTAATTTATCATGAAATTAGTCCTAATAGTTTTTTCATATCTATGTTGTAGATCAATAGCTCGCGTATAGCTCCCCTATTTTATTTTTGATATGTTCCTAGAGAAAAATTAGTTGAATGATTTTAGTAGTAATGATGCGGACTGGGTCCGTGATCTGAGGATTATCCTCATTGCTGCATAGAAGAATTATGTCCTTGATGCACCACTAAGTGGCGGACCTATTGCAGGAGCAGATGCAGACGTTATGAACGTTTGGCAAGCTCGGTATGATGACTACTTGATAGTTTAGTGTACCATGCTTTACCACTTAGAACCGGGACTTCAAAAACGTTCTGAACTCCACGGAGCATATAAGATGTTCCAAGAGCTGAAATTGGTATTTCAGACACAGGCCCAAGTCAAGAGGTATGAGACCTCTGACAAGTACTTTGCCTACAAGATGGAGGAGAATAGCTCAACTAGTAAGCATGTGCTCAAATTGTCTGAGTACTACAATCGCTTGAATCAAGTGGGAGTTAATATTCCAGATAAGATAGTGATTGACAGAGTTCTCTAGTCACTATCACCAGGTTACTGGAACTTCGTGATGAACTATAATATGCAAGGGATGACAAAAACGATTCTCGAGCTCTTCGTGATGCTGAAATCGACGAAGGTAGAAATCAAGAAAAGCATCAAATGTTGATGGTTGACAAGACCACTAGTTTCAACTAAAAGGGAAAGGTAAAGAAAGGGAACTTCAAGAACAATGGCAAGCAAGTTGCCACTCCCATGAAGAAGCCCAAAGCTAGACCCAAGCCTGAAACTGAGTGCTTCTACTGCAAAGGAAATGCTCACTAGAAACGGAACTGCCCCAAATACTTGGCGGATAAGAAGAACAACAAAGTGAACAAAAGTATATATGATATACATGTTATTGATGTGTACTTTACTAGTGTTCATTGTATCCCCTGGGTATTTGATACTGGTTCAGTTGCTATGATTAGTAACTCGAAACAGGAGTTACAAAATGAACAAGGACTAGTTGAGGGCGAGGTGACGATGTGTGTTGGAAATGATTCCAAAGGTTGATAAGATCACCATCGCACACTCCCTTTACCTTCAGGATTAATGTTGAACCTAAAATAAATGTTATTTGGTGTTTGCGTTGAGCATAATATGATTGGATCATGTTTATTGCAAGATTTTTATTCATTTAAGTCAAAGAATAATTGTTATTCTATTTACATGAATAAAACCTTCTGTGGTCATACGCCCAAGGCGAATGTTTTATTGAATCTCGATCATAGTGATACACATATTCATGATATTGATGCCAAAAGATGCAAAGTTGATAATGATAGTGCATGAAAAAACTCCATGCTGATGGGCTTTTGGAATCACTTGATTATGAATCACTTGATGCTTGCGAACCATGCCTCATGGGCAAGATGACTAAGACTCCGTTCTCCGGAACAGTGGAGCGAGCAAAAAAGTTGCTGGAAATAATACATACTGATGTATTAGGTCCGATGAGTGTTGAGGCTCGCGGCGGGTATCATTATTTTCTGACCTTCACAGATGATTTGAGCAGATATGTGTATATCTACTTGATGAAACATAAGTCTAAAACATTTGAAAAGTTCACAAAATTTCAGATTGAAGTTGAGAATTATTGTAACAAGAAAATAAAGTTTCTACGATCTGATCACGGAGACGAATATTTGAGTTACGAGTTTGGCCTTCATTTGAAACAATGTGGAATAGTTTCATAACTCACGCCACCTAGAACACCAGAGGGTAATGGTGTGTCCGAACGTCGTAACCGTACTTTATTAGATATGGTTCGATCTATGATGTCTCTTACCGATTTACCACTATAGTTTTGGGGTTATGCATTAGAGACAGCTCAATTCACGTTAAATAGGGCACGGTCTAAAAATCCGTTGAGACGACACCATATGAATTGTGGTTTAGCAAGAAACCTAAGCTGTCGTTTCTTAAAGTTTGGGGTTGCGATGCTTATGTAAAAAGTTTTAGCCTGATAAGCTCAAACCCAAATCGGAGAAGTATGTCTTCACAGGATACCCAAAAGAAACTGTTGGGTACAACTTCTATCACATATCAGAAGGCAAGTTCTTTGTTACTAATTGTGGATCCTTTCTAGAGAAGGAGTTTCTCTCGAAAGAAGTGAGTGGGAGGAAAGTAGAACTTGATGAGGTAATTGTACCTTCTCTCAAATTGGAAAGTAGCTCATCACTGAAATCAGTTCCAGTGATGCCTACACCAATTAGTAAGGAAGTTAATGATGATGATCATGAAACTTCAGATCAAGTTACTATTGAACCTCGTAGGTCAACCACAGTACGATCCGCACTAGAGTGGTACGGTAATCCTATTCTGGAAGTCATGTTACTAGACCATGATGAACCTACGAACTATAAGGAAGCGATGATGAGCCCAGATTCCGACAGATGGCTTGAGGCCATGAAATCTAAGATAGAATCCATATATGAGAACAAAGTGTGGACTTTGGTGGACTTGCCCGATAATCGGCAAGCCATTGAGAATAAATGGAACTTCAAGAGGAAGACGGACGCTGATAGTAGTGTTACTATCTACAAAGCTCGACTTGTCCAAAAGGTTTTTTGACAAGTTCAAGATGTTGACTACGATGAGATTTTCTCACTCATATAAATACTTATAGTCTGTCCGAATCATGTTAGCAATTGCCACATTTTATGAAATCTGACAAATGGATATCAAAACTGCATTCCTTAATGGATTTATTAAAAAAGAGTTGTATATGATACAACCAGAAGGTTTTGTCACTCCTAAAGGTGCAAACAAAATGTGCAAGCTCCAGCGATCCATCTATGGACTGGTGCAAGCATCTCAGAGTTGGAATGTACGCTTTGATAAGTTGATCAAATCATATAGTTTTATACAGACTTGCGGTGAAGCCTGCATTTACATGAAAGTGAGTGGGAGTACTACAGCCTTTCTGATAAGTATATGTGAATGACATATTGTTGATCAAAAATGATGTAGAATTTTCTGGAAAGCATAAAGGAGTGTTTGAAAGGTGTTTTTCAAAGAAAGGCCTCGGTGAAGCTGCTTACATATTGGGCATCAATACCTATAGAGATAGATCAAGATGCTTGATAATATTTTTCAATGAGTACATACCTTGACAAGATTTTTGAAGTAGTTAAAAATAGAACGGTCAAATAAGGAGTTCTTGCCTGTATTGCAAGGTGTAAAGTTGAGTAAGACTCAAAACACGACCACGGCAGAAAACAGAAACAGAATGAAAGTCATTCTTTATGCCTCCGCCATAGGTTCTATAAAGTATGCTATGTTGTGTACCAAACCTATTATGTACCTTGCCATGAGTTTGGCAAGGGGGTATGAGATTGATCCAGGAGTGGATCACTTGACAGCGGTCAAAATTATCCTTAGAAGACCAAGGAGATATTTCTCGGTTATGGAGGTGATAAAGAGTTCGTCGTAAAGAGTTACTCCGATGAAAGCTTTTACACCGATCTGGATGACTCCGAGTCTCAATCTGGATACATATTGAAAGTGGGAGCAATTAGCTAGAGTAGCTCCATGCAAAGCATTGTAGACATAGAAAATTTGCAAAATACATACTGCTCTGAATGTAATAGACCCATTGACTAAGCATCTCTGACAAGCAAAACATGATCACACCTTAGTAATCTTTGGGCGTTAATCACATAGCGATGTGAACTATAATATTGACTCTAGTAAAAGCCTTTGGGTATTAGTCACATGGCGACGTGAACTAATCACATGGTGATGTTAACTATTGGTGTTAAATCACATGGCAATGTAAAACTAGATTACTGACTCTAGTGCAAGTGGGAGACTGAAGAAATATGCCCTATAGGCAATAATAAAGTTCTTATTTATATTTCCTTATATCATGACAAATGTTTATTATTCATGCTAGAATTGTATTAACCGGAAACTTAGTACATGTGTGAATACATAGACAAAACAGAGTGTCCCTAGTTTGCCTCTACTAGACTTAGCTCATTAATTGAAGATGGTTATGTTTCATAACCATAGACATGTGTTTTCATTTGATGAACGGGATCACGTCATTAGAGAATGATGTGATGGACAAGACCCATCTGTTAGCTTAGCATAATGATCGTTTAGTTTTATTGCTATTGCTTTCATCATGACTTATACATGTTCCTCTGACTATGAGATTATGCAACTCCCCAATACCGGAGGAACACTTTGTGTGCTATAAAACGTCACAACGTAACTGGGTGATTATAAAGACGCTCTACAGATGTCTTTGAAGGTGTTTTTTGGGTTGGCATAGATCGAGATTAGGATTTGTCACTCCGTGTATCGGAGAGGTATCTCTGGACCCTCTCGGTAATGCACATCACTATAAGCCTTGCAAGCAATGTGACTAATGAGATAGTCACGGGATGATTCATTACGGAACGAGTAAGGAGACTTGCCGGTAACGAGATTGAACTAGGTATGATGATACTGACGATCGAATCTCGGGCAAGTAACATACCGATGATAAAGGGAACAACGTATGTTGTTATGGGGTTTGACCGATAAAGATCTTCATCTCATATGTAGGAGACAATATGAGCATCCAGGTTCCGCTATTGGTTATTGACCGGAGATGTGTCTCGGTCATGTCTATATAGTTCTCGAACCCGTAAGGTCCGCACGCTTAACGTTCGATGATGATTTGTATTATGAGTTATGTGATTTGATGACCAAAGTTTGTTCGGAGTCCTGGATGAGATCACGGACATGACGAGGAGTCTCGAAATGGTGGAGACTTAAAGATTCATATAGAGGACGATGGTATTTGGACACCGGAAGTGTTCCGGGTGATACCGGGTCACCGGAAGGGGTTCCGGGCAACCCCTGACAAAGATATGGGGTTAATGGGCCAAGTAAGGGAACACACCAGCCCTCAAGGGGCTGGTGCACCCCATATAGGGCCAGCCACGTGGGGAGAAAGGGAAATGAGAGGAGGAAAAGGAAAGTATGAAGTAGGACTCCTACTTCCTTCCCCTCCGCCCTCCTTCCTTTCCCCTTGTCCAAATAAGGTAGGGGGGCCGAATTGGACTAGGGGCCCAAGTAGGATTCCTCCTACTTGGGCGTGCCCTAGGTTGCATCCCTCCCTCCGTCTCCCTCCTTTATATATGTGGAGAGGGCACCCCTAGAACAAACATCAATTTTTCCTAGTCGTGTGCGGCGCCCCCCGCCACAGTTAACACCTCGGTCATACCGTCGTAGTGCTTAGGTTAAGCCTTGTGCTGGTAACTTCATCATCAACGTCGCCACACCGTCGTGCTGACAGAACTCTCCATAGTCCCCAACTGGATCAATAGCTCGAGGGACGTCATAGTGCTGAATGTGTGCTGAACACGGAGGTGTCGTACGTTCGGTACTTGGATCGGTTGAATCGTGAAGACGTTCGAGTACATCAACCGCGTCACTAAACGCTTCCGCTTTCGGTCTACGTGGGTACGTAGACACACTCTCCCCGCTCGTTGCTATGCTTCTCCTAGATAGATCTTGCATGGTCGTAGATTTTTTTTGAAATACTACGTTCCCCAACACGAAGCCCCAAACGGACTCCAGATCTAGCCTCCTGATGACGAACAGGAGGTGACGGCGGCTCCATCTCGTGGATCACGGTAATTCATTCTCCCTGGTCTTTTTCTAGAAAAATAGGATTTTATAGCGTCGGTTTCAGGGTCTGCGGGGCCACCAGGTGGGCACAACCCACCTGGGCGTGCCAGGAGGGGGCGCGCCCTGGTGGGTTGTGCCCACCCACGTGCCGCCTCCGGTGGGTCTTTGCGCCAGAAATTCTTATAGATTGTATAAAAACTCCTTGCAAAGTTTCCTTGCATTGCGAGAACTTTTATTTCTAGACAAAAACAATACCATGGTAGTTTTGCTGAAAACAGCGTCAGTCCGGGGTTAGTTTCATTCAAATCATGCAAATTAGAGTCCAATACAAGAGCAAAAAGCGTTAGGATAAGTAGATACGTTCGAGACGTATCATACTTCTATGTGGAAAGCAGTAGCGCCTTTTGTTGTAGCGCTCTACTACTAAGTAGCAGTAGCGCCTTTTTTTAAACCGCGCTGCTGGTAATATTCTGTGAATAAGATTTTCCCTAGTAGTGGCCAAGATGATGAAGATGGCCACCGGTGATGGTTTCCCCCTCCGGCAGGGTGCCGGAACGGGCCCCCGATTACTTTTTCGTGGCTACGGAGGCTTGCAGTGGCGGAACTCCTGATCTAGGTTTCGTTATGGGGGTTTCTGGATTTATAGGAATTTTGGCATCGATTTCAAGTAAGGGGAGGGGGGGTGCACAAGGCAGCAACAAGGCAGGGGTGCGTGCCCTAGGGGGGCGCCCTCCACCCTTGAGGATACCTCATGGCTCCTCTGGTACATCTCCGATACTCTGTGGGCTTCTTCTGGTCCATAAAAAATCTTCGTAAAGTTTCAGCTCGTTTGGACTCCGTTTGCCATTCCTTTTGTGTAAAACTAAAAAACAAGGAAAAACAGAAACTTACACTGGGCTCTAGGTTAATAGGTTAGTCCTAAAAATAATATAAAATAGCATACAAATGCATATAAAACATCCAAGATGGATAATATAATAGCATGGAGCAATAAAAAATTATAGATACATTGGAGACATATCAACCAATATGCCGCCGGTACGTCTTTTGGCCTTTTCTCGGCCCATTCTGTAGTTGGGCCAACTTCTAGCCTGTTGTGACTTTCGGCCTTTCCTCGGACCATTATGTAAATGGGCCAATTCCTAGTCCATTTTGTCTTTTGGCATGTTAACGGCCCGCACAATAGTTGGGCCTTTGACGGTGCCACCTGATTTTGGGTCCATTAGCGGCCCATGTTCCGCAAGGTATACTTTCATCCCGACGCGACTTTTGGCCTGTTAAACGCCTATTTTGTAAATTGGCCCTCTTCTAGGCCAAAACACTTTTTCCCTCTTACTGGCCCATCATGTAAAAGGGCCGAGACAAAATTAACAGTTATTTCGGCCTGCTAGAGGCCCGCGAGCCATTTCCATTTATACGGCCTTGTCGAGCCTTCGGCCTGTTAACGGCCTGCTAAGAGCCGTTGTTACGGTGGGCCACATCGTTTGGGAAGCACTAAATATTAAGTTGCCTAGCCCAATTAAGGCCCGCTTTGACATGTTTGTTCATTCAGATGGCGTCCGGGTAATGTTTGGGCATGTTGGCCCTAGTTTCAATGATGTAGCATATACAAAGAATTATCCTACTCTATACTATCGCCTCTAAAAAGCCTACACTATACAATAAAGAGACAAAGGCATAGAAACGAAGAATAATCCTACACTATACAATAAAGAAATTACAGCAGATTATACCAACTGGGCATTACAGTTCGGCACCAGTGATAATAAAGCGTACACAAACAGCAAATTACAACACTAGGCAAATAAAGCTCATACATCATGGACTTGCATCGACATAACTTACCATTTGAACTATAATCTCTTCAGAAAATAGGATTGGCCGGATTCAGATAGCACAAATTTCAGTTTGCAAAATCTTTGATTCCTTTGTGGTTACCTCAATGTCTTTTTTCATTTTTAACTCCTGCATCTAATACCTACAACTGCAGTCTCAACATGTTGATTGCATGTTGAGAATCAATTACATGTTGTCTTGCCACCTCTAGTTGATGCTCGAGAACATCAACACATTCCAATTCCAATCCATAATCATTTGGTAATGGCCATGCTGCATTGCTCTCAGATCTTTATGTTGGTGTCACTTCATCCGGAAATGTTTCTGTAAGTACACATGACTAGGGCAAAAATATAGTTACAATAGTGAAGCAAGCAAGGCAGACTATTTTGTACATGGAAAACCAGGACTAACAACAATGTTACACATCATGAAACATAAGAAGGTGATATTTTAAAAATTATAAAAATGGTAGTCTATGCAGGCCGCATACAGAAATCTCTCTTAGCTCACCAGAGGAGTATGATGTTGGGGCCAAATCCAAAACAGATAGGTTACAAATTTAGACCACACAGAGCTACTGACTTATATATATATATATATTTGCATATAAGTAAGAAAGTTGTTGGCCATTTTGTAGCTCAATTAAAGTCTTAGGGAGCATAATGAACAGTAGAGGGATTCATACAAACCTACTACAACAAGCAAAACTATGCAATCGTTAGCCTCGTATAAACTAGATTGTGAGACTCATGTGGGAATAGTTGGTTAATAGACTCCAAATCTTCACGCACACTTCGCTAGAGTAATTAAATGGTAAGACCTTTAATTATGTCAACTAATAGTTATACACACATCTACAAGTAATTTAATGGAGTACCCATCATCAGGCATCATTGTTTGGGCATCTCATTAACCAGGACAAATAAAGCAATTGAAGAGCAATTTAATTATGCCTGAAACAAACAAGTAATTGAACTATTGAGTTGCCAGCAGGCATACATGCACGCCTCAATAGCATCCATGGCCTAGCTACATTTACTATATAAAGGAACAAGTAACGTAATATTGTTTGCCCCCTATGAAGTATCTTGACTAGTATGTTATCAATATCCTAGTAATGATAGGGAGGCTAATGAGGTGAATATGCGTTTGGTTATGACATCGACGACTATACCATAGTAGGAAGCAGTTTCACACTGTTCACTACTATAAGATGTTTTAGATATTTAAAAGTAGACTACATCCATAATGAGTGAATAGACACATTAAAATGTGTTTACATACATATGATTTACAAAACTGTTAGAACATCATATAGTAGTGAGCAGAGGGAGTTTTAATCAATGGCCCAATGACTGGGTTACAGGTGAAGAACCCTACGCAAGTAAAATGTCAGACAAATACGATGTCCTGGTAATTGTAATAACGTGACTTAACATAACTGGTTGAACAGGCTCAGCACTGCTCCTCCTTCTCTTGCAAGGCTCCTTGCGAACATCTTGTACATGGAGATCCTCAATCTTATCTTCATTGCACCCCCTCTGCAAGGTGACACAAACTAATTAATAACAAAAGAACACCACATAATGAAACAAGCCACATCTCTTGCATGCAATGAAATGAGCATTTACTATATGTGCGCTGTGTAAAAACTAGGTGTACCTTCGAACCAAATCTCCAGGTACTCTTGGAGAGCCTACTTTAGTGTACAACCAGACCTTTATGTCAGGGGAAACGACAACTATGGGATCACTAGAATTCCTTCTACGGTTGGCAGGTGCGGGGTTGTGCAAAGAGCGGGTCAAGAAGCCACCACAAAGAGCGTTTACCCAGGTTCGGGCTGCGAGGATGCTTAATACCCTAGTCCTGCTTTGGTGTATATTTGAGTGTTCTTGAGCTTTTGAACTAGCTATGGTGCGTGTGTCTTCCAAAAGATCTGAATCCTCTCTCAGTACGCCGCGGGCCTCCTTTTATAGACAAAGGGGCTGCCACAATGGCACACAGGAGATGGAAAGCTATACAGTGTACAAGCTTATCGCTTGTCATTACAGGCATTAAATGCGCTACTTAGGTGTCCTCTTTATTTATCGGGGGCGGTAACGAGGCATGTACCATCCGTCGCCGCTCCGCCTTGCTCCGACATGCGTCCAGGCCAACGAGGCATGCAGCGCCATGTAAGCTGGCAGGCTGCTGAGTTGGCGTGGTGGTAGGGTCTTCACGAAGATCTACATGCCACCACGCAGGTGCTTGCAGGATTGGCCTAGAGGCCGCATGCCGCCACGCAGGTGCTCGCCTAGTTGTTGGGCTGGCAGTTGCATGGGAACGGCCGTGGAATCTTGGCAGATGTGGGCCTGGCTGCGGCCCCGCGGATGTCCTCGGCAAGAGTCCTGCCGAGGCCCCGGCAAAGGACTAGCCATGGCGTTGTAGTCGTCCTAGGAAAGTGGCTTGCCGGGCATCTCGTGGGTATCCTCGGCAAGGATCTTGCCAAGGACCATCGTTTTCTGATTCTCATCTGATCTTGTATGCTTCTGGTCTTCACAAAGATCTTCATGCCACCATGGAGGCGCCTCTCGAGCCTTGGTTCCAATGTGGTTGACGGTGTTGGAACTCTTGGGCGCAAGGGTGGCGGCTCCGCTGGTGTTGGGAAAGTTGCCCCGGCAAGGCTCTTGCCGGGGCTATGGAGGCTGCCCCGGCAAGGGCCTTGCCGGGGGAGTCCACCTCGCCCTTCTGCTCTTTGTGTTCCCGTCTTGGCATTGATTTAGTTGCCTTGTGCCCTTGCTTCTTCTGCCCCGCCAAGCGTGGTCAGGGGCATGGATCTGCGACCGCCCGCGCACAAGTAAAGGGGAGCAAAAGGGACCCCTACTTTTGTACACCGACAGGAGCCCCCGGGCCAGGGCCACATATAAGCGCGGAGCTTTATTGGGCCAGGCACAGAATAGTGCGCAGGTGCGCGTGTGGTCGAGTTTTTACCGTAGTAATTCCCCCACTCGCTTGCGCTTCCCCACAACCCGCGTTGAATGCGCGACATGGGGGTCGTGCACGACGTGGGGGTCATGCGTGGGGCGGTTGCTGCCCTCATTCGTCACATCACAGTAAATGGTAAAGAGGCGGCCCGCACCTTCCGCAAAAATATAGGGGAAACTGCAGGCGCGCTACTCATTTACCCTTCACGTCTCTTCTATCTCGGAACCGCCGTTCCTCTCTTCTTCCTCAAAGCAAAAAACTCCCTTGCCTCTGCTCGCCGCCGCCGCCCCATTGCTCTTGATTCTTCACCCCCCATCGAGCTGCCATGGTGCCCTAAACTAGCAGGGGCAAGGGAGCGGCCAAGGATGCCGGGGAGAGGGAGGCGCCGGAGAGCGAGTTGGCTGCGCTTCGGAAGCAGCACGCCTACTTCCCCTCTACGGTCGATGCCGTCCATCTCACGGACTACTTCAAGCCTCTGTGGGGGGCGAAGACGACGGGGCATCCGGCCACGCACATCATCCCCGCCGATTGTGCTGAGGCCGGCCCGAATCGGTATCCTTTCTTTGTTGACTACTTCTCCTGCGGTCTTTCCTCCCCCTTATCCAATTTCTCCAATGACGTCATGCACAACTATGGCTTTGACCTTCTGGATTTCACCACAAATGCGGTGGCGTGCATGGCCATTTTTCCCATCTCTGTGAGGGGTTCGTCGGAGTGCATCCCAGCGCGGCGCTCTTCCGCCACTATTTTTACCCTCGTATCTAGAAAGGAGGCGCCATCTCTGGCTGTGTTGCCTGGATCCCAAGGAGCCAGGAGAAGGGTACGTACCCAGAGGGCGCCCAAAAGGAGAGGTGGGAAGAGTGGCGGGGCCGATTGTGCTGGATTAAAGAGGAAGATCCACAGGTGTTCTGTCGGGTCCGTCAGGCACCGCGGGTCCGTAGAGATGACTGGGGCGACATCGATGCCAAAGACAAGAAGCTCTCGGTCGCCACCACCAGGATCCATCACCTAACCATGGCCGGGCTCAACCTTGAAATGATTGGGGCTGATTTCATCCACCGCAGGATCGCCCCATTGCATAACAAGGGGAGGCCGGCCAGGGACTACAGGAACGCGGCCGATATCGTGAGGCTCCGCCCTGCCTTGAACCACAACTTCACTGACGGCAGGGCTGAGAGGATCGGCAATGCTGCGAAGGCGGGCAAGGCCGTCAAGGGGCCCTTCTTTGGGCTGCTAGCGAGAGTGGTCCCGCTGAGCAACAATTCTCGCCAGACCGACATCATTGCTATGATGCCGGACTTCAATGCACACGGCCTTGACCCGAGATGGGTCGAGCCAGAAGCAGAGCACGTGCAGGATTTTTTCGATAGCTTGTCGGAGAAGTACGTCCATGATGAGCCAGCGCTTATCCGGGATGCCACCAAGGAGGAGCTGGATTATATTGCCGCCAGGGCGGCGGAGGCGGAGCTTGCCTGGGAGGCCGGCAGCACAGACGCCATGGAGGACGAGGCAAGCGTGGCCGTGGTGGACAGGGAGCTCACCGGATGGGTGGAGTCTGCTGGGGAGGCCAGCAGTGCTGGCCCGGGGTCCTCTTGTCAAAGATGTGGTCGAAGTGTCGACCGAGGGGGAGGCCAAGGCCGACGACCCTCCGGCCCCAGGGAGGAGACGCATCATGTTTCGGGCTAGCCCCGGCGAACCACTTCGGCCTGGCAGGGCGTGCCGCGGGAACAGGTTCAGGATCAGTCCGTGCGCCAGACGAGAGCCGCGGCAGCGAAGAAGGCGGTGAAGGCTGTGGTGGCGAAGAAGAAAGCGACGACTTCTTCGTCCAAGCGTCGACGGACTCCATCCCCTTCCCCTCCTTCCGCAGATGTTGACACGGAGGTCGTCTTTGATTTTGGGTCCCTCAGCCCAAGGAGGAAGAGGAAGCTAGTGGAGGAGGGGGAAGAGTAAGTATCTCCCCCCCCCCCACATTATCCCATGACTTTACTCATGTGTCATCTTTCCTTGACCTGATGTTGTCTTCACAGGGACACGGAGACGCTGGCGCAGAGGGTGGTGAAGAGGGCCAAGGCCTCGACGGGTGACAAGCCCCCAGCGGGTACTTCGAGTACGCCGCTGGTGGTAGAGAGCAGCAACCGACGCAGCCCCCGCTTCAGCCCCCAGCGTGAGTCCATCACTCACTCCTCCCTTGAGGAACTTTGGGGTCTGAATCCTTGATGCTGATATTGTCGGGTTTGTAGGAGAAGAACATCAGTAGGAGGAGCCGTCGAGGGCCACCCCCAACACGCCGCCCACCTCGACTACGCCGCCCCGAGGGGCATCCCTGGCAAGGGCATCCACCGCCGAGCTCACGCCTATGGAGGAGGAGGAGACGAACTTGGGTGCCGGTGGTTCCACCTCGGAAACGAACGTTGGCGGGGAGGGTGCCACTTCTTCCCAGCCTGGTGCTGGTAAGTTTGCTTGCTTTCCCGTTCCTATTCTTTCTTATTCTTCTTTTGAAATCTTTTGAACTTTGATTTGGCTCTGCCTCATTCTCCTTCTTAGCATCTAGGCCCTTCCTCGGCGGACCAGGAGAACATCAATATCGTCATCGAGGAGGTCGCCAGGGACGCCGAGGCTGAGGCAGACAAGATCACCGCCGAGGAGGCCGCCAAGACTGCCGCTAAAGAGGCCTCCAAGGGGCCTGCCGGGGAGGCCGGCAGGGCCGCTAGTGAGGAGGCAGGCAAGGCCGCTGCCGAGGAGGCCAACACGGGGCCTACTGGGGAGGGGGTGGCTGATGACCAACCTTCCTCCTCCGCTGCCTCAGGCTTAGGTAAGTACCTGCAGGTGAGCGACGACCTGTTTTTCCACCTCCCAGGGACGGCGAGCACCAGGGCGCCCACCGAGAGGGAGGTGTTCGATGACGAGGTGCTCGCTACCGTCGGGCTTGAGGTTGTTGACGAACCGAGCGCCGGTGGCGACAGTTCCCAGGAGGAGCAGCTCCTTCGGGGCATGAGTGCCAACTTCCAGAAGCTCCAGGTGCTCCACCGTGCCCGCCTAGACACGTCAAAGTCCAGGATGGCGGCGGTGGACAAGGCACAGGTGGATCTCGCGGGGCGCGTTGCCGAGACGCAGGCCTGGTTCTGCCAGGCCCACGTGGAACTGAAGGTTGCCCAGGATTTGCTGGCTGAGCGCAAACAGGAGCTTAACCTGCTGATGGCCGATGTCGAGAAGACCCAGGAGGTGGCGAAGTTACAGGCCGCCAAGGACGAGGCCGCTCGGCACCAGCACTAGGCCGAGATGAACTCCCAGGAGGAGGACCTTGCCGCTCATGAGAGGGCGCTCTCCACCACCCTCGCGGCAAGGATGAGGAGGTCAAGAAGCTTGCCGCGCAGCGGACCCAGGAGCTGGAGCAGGGGCACAAGGAGGCACTCAATTCTCAGGCCCAGGTCCATGCCGGCAAGGTGAAGGAGCTGGAGGTGGAGCGGGATGGGCTGACGGAATATGTCCTGGGACTGGCGAAGAGAAAGACGCACTTAACGGCGCCTTGGTGGAGGCGCAGGCAGCAGTCCTCGGCAAGGCTGAGCAGCTCTCCAAGCCAACGACTCCGTCAAAGACCTGAAGCTGGAGGGTCTTGAGGGGACGCTTCCAGAGGTCAGGGCCCGGGAAAAGACCCTGAACAAGGCCCTTGAGGAAGAGACGCAGCTGCGGAGGAATGACGCCGCCAACCACGAGGCTTACGTGAAGGGAAAAAACCTCTGGATCAGCCGCCTCGCCGACGTCGCCGGCAAGATCACCACAAAGCTGCCGGCCATGGGGATGCCAAACATGAGGTACACCCCAGAGCCGAACGTGAGTCCCAATGCCAAACTGACCCTGTTCTTCGAGGGCGTTCTTGGAGCCCTGGAGCTGTTTCTCTCTAATAGAGCGACTTCTCTAGCCAACGAGGCCCGGAAGTTTTGCCGGGGTGCCATGACCAAGGTTCTCACCAAGGTGGCGTACTGGAACCCCAACCTCGACTTCGACGGCGCGCTGGAGAGCTTGCCGGAGGATGTATACCTCGCGACGCTCGAGGAGCGTATCGAGCCCATCATCAGCCGTTTCGATGGAGTTCGAAGGATAGAGGGCCAGTGCCGAGACTAGGCACCCCGTTTCTCATCGCCGCTGCAGGTTCATGACCAAGACAATTTTTATCTTTAGTTAGAACCGCAACATGTAATATAACTGTACAATACTTTGAAACGATGCATGTTATTTTCCTGTTTGATCCCTCTTTGTATGTCCACCCTACGTTAATTGGTAGGCTTGCCGACGCGTAAACCCAAGCCGCGGCGCCTCGAGGACGAATCCCCGATAGCCTGCCGGGTGTGCTTGCTTCCAGGCAAACCACCTTACCGCTCTCAATGCGGCCTCTCGAACTATCAAGCGGACTCGAGACAGAACAAGAGCGTTGCCAATAGCGGAAGGCCACCCCGCCGATCTCAGCGTGGCTGTTCAAAATGTTGAGCGGACTCGAAACAGAACAAAGGCGTTGCCAATAGCGGAAGGGCTCCATTGCGTACAGGTTTTCCATACAAAGAGCACGATCTCCGAGGAGAATATACTTATACATAAAGGAATTATTCAAAGTTTTGCATGATTTAGCTTTTCTGTCGCCATACGGGTGGTTGCTGTGTCTGTAGATGATCTCGCTTGGTCATCTTCTTCCTTGGAGCGATGACCACGACGAAGCCGCTGCGCCAACTAGACTGATTTTCACAACTGCGTGCCCCTTACCTAGCGTGCCAAAGATGTCGGGGGAAATGACAGCTATGGGATTACTGGAATCCCTTCTACGGTAGGCGGGCACGGGGTTGTGCTAAGAGCGGGTTTAGAAGTCATCCCAAAGATCATTTACCCAGGTTCGGGACGCGAGGATGCGTAATACCCTAGTCCTGCTTTGGTGTATACTTGAGTGTTCTTGAGCTTTTGAACTAGCTATGGTGTGTGTCCCGTCCAAAAGATCCGAATCGTCTCTCAGTACGCAGCAGGCCTCCTTTTATAGACAAAGGGGCTGCCACAGTGGCACACAGGAGGTGGAAAGCTATAAAGTGTACAAGCTTATCGCTTGTCATTACAGGATAAAGTGCATTAAATGCACTACTTAGGTGTCCTCTTGCTTTATCGGGGGCGGTAACGAGGCCCGTCCTGTCGGTCGCCGCTCCGCCTTGCTCCGACACGCGTCCACGCCAACGAGGCATGCAGCGCCATTTAAGCTGGCAGGCTGCTGAGTTGGCGTGGTGGTAGGGTCTTCACGAAGATATGCATGCCACCACACAGATGCTTGCTGGATTGGCCTAGAGGCCGCATGCCGCCACGCATGTGCTCGCCTAGTTGTTGGGCTGACAGTTGCATGGGCACGGTGATGGAATCTTGGCAGATGTGGGCCGGGCTGTGGCCCCGCGGATGTCTTTGGCAAGAGTCTTGCCGGGGCCCCGACAAGGGTCTTGCCGTAGCTTTGTGGTTGTCCCCAGCAAGGGGCTTGCCGAGGGTCTCGTGGGTATCCTCGGTAAGGATCTTGCCGAGGATCGTCATTTTCTGATTCTCATCTGATCTTGTATGCTTCTGGTCTTCACAAAGATTAGCATGCCACCATGGAGGCGCCTCCCGAGCCTTGGTTCCAATGTGGTTAACGGTGTTGGAACTCTTGGGCTTAAGGGTGGCGGCTCTACTAGTGTTGGGCAAGTTGCCCCAGCAAGGCTCTTGCCGGGGCTGTGGAGGCCGCCCCGGAACCTTGCCCTTCTGGTCTTTATGTTCCTGTCTTGGCGTTGATTTAGGTGCCTTGTGCCCTTGCTTCCTCTGCCCCGCCAAGCGTAGTCAGGGGCATGGGGCTGCGACCGCCCGCGCACAAGTAAAGGGGTGCAAAAAGGGACCCCTACTTTTGTACACCGACAGTTTATGTCACCTGTGAGTTATACAAGCCCCCACTACAACAACCCTTAGTGTTTAAATCGTTGACAAGCTCTGTTAGGTCAAGAACAACAAGTAATCAAAGCAGATAGTCCTAGCATGGTTGGCTGACACAAACAAGCAATTGAACATATGTGTGAGCAAATCTTGCACAACACTGAATTACATATCAAGAAAAGAAGCATAGAAGGAGGCTTAAAGACCATCACTTGACTGACCATATTTAAGGGGCATTTAAATATCATGTGCAACATATGAACTAACATAAACATTGCATATTTCAGATTCTGTAATGGAATGCACATGTTATTAGGTTATGCCATGTATGATGCCTAAATGTACACTATAGTAGGCAGGAGTCATTCATCATTGCACGCACAATTGAATTGCAGGTTAAGGGCCAGTTCTATTCTGCCTTTTCAGCGCTTATTGTCAAAATAAGCCATAAAAGATGTAAAGAAGTCGTTTTTGAGTTATGGGCTTGCGCTTAACTTATTTTGCTTTAGGGGAGGGGGGTGCTTTGGCTAGAAGTTCACCAAAAATTGAAGGGAAGGGGAAGAGTGAAAGGACTCTGTTGTCTACCTATATTACACTCGAAATGCCACTACTCACGCCCGCGTTAGACCTGTCCCCTCAAGTAAACAAACACGCAAGCGTTCACTGCCCTGCCCGCTTGCATCTCCTCTCCCTTTTCCCTCTACCTCGTTCCCCTACCTGCAGCGCTAGGGTTCCTGCAGTGAGCAGTCGCCACTGGTCCCATCTGGCCTACTCCTCGATGATGCTTTGTCCAGCTAGGCTACATGGCTGGCAGGTAGGGCCTTGAGGTGCTGTTGAAGGATGAGCTCATCCAACAAGGTGAGGATCTCCTCTGATTTTTTGCCAAATTTTTGTTCTGTTCTGCTATACGATGAATTGCTATGAGCTGCTGCTGCTATATGATGCATTGCTATGAGCTGCTCCTAATGCTGCTGTATGATTAATTCCTATGAGTTGGTGCTGTTATATGATGAATTGCTATGGGCTGATGCTGTTGCTATATGATGAGTTGCTATAAGCTGTTGCTGCTGCTATATGATGAATTGCTACGAGCTGCTCCTGCTGTTGCTACATGATGAATTGCTATGAGCTGCTCCTGCTGCTGCTATATGATGAATTGCTATGACCTGCTACTGGTATATGATGAATTGCTAGATGCTGCTGCTGTATGATGAGTTGCTTTGAGCTGCTGCTATATGATGCTTTCATGTGGTGCTGCCAGCCACTTTGACCATCGAATTTCCATAACTAATGGTTCTTCATTTAAATTTAGGCAGTGAGTTCTTCATTTAAATTAAGCAGTGGGCTCTCTATGGAAGACATTGACCAAAGTAGATTGTGCCAAGTAGATGGTATGTTTGTATTTTCATTTTGAAAAAATATTGATGGTCAATTTTCCTATCATATTAATTACTGCACTGGGTTCAACTTGTGATGTTTGCAAGTCAAATTAATTTTCATATGGGCAGCAAGATGACAACATATAATGCAATCTAGACTTCGATCATACCACTGGTTGGCTTATTATCTCGAGGTTATATTCAAAGGTGCTTATTTTCTTAGGATAACTCGAAATAACTGTCCCTAAGAAACTTGGCCAACAACACTGACATATAAATAACATGTCATGATGATTGCAATGGAGGCCCAGTTGTTTTGCCAGATTCTCCCAGAATCTGACCCCTACCCAGATTCTCCCAGAATCTTTGAGCCCCATTTGTTTTACAATCCTATCTAGTTAGGGTCTACTTAGTTAGGATTGTAAAACAAATGGGGGTCAAAGATTCTAGGGGAAGCTAAAGAGGGGAGATTCCAGGAGAATCCTGCAAAAGAACTAGGCATGCGTGACCTAGCATAGCACACTATATATGCTCACCACTGCCTCTCCTTTTTTTTGCGATGTTCCATGAAATTGCCACATACATCTTGTACTAAGAAATCTTGTACTTTTTCATTGCGGCACCCCATCTGCAAGTTGACACGGCTAATTTGAGATATCTCTACATGATAATACATTGAATATCCCTTGCGCATATTTAAACCACCAATTAAAGATTGTGTGCATAGCATAAACTAGCCATGACTCTGTGTACTGGATTGGCAGGCACTCTAAGGGAGCCTAATATAGTGCACTGGAATTCGTACATGCCACCTATGATTTTGTGTGATGTACTACCTCTATTCCTAAATATATGTCTTTGTAGATATTCCAATATGGACCACATACAGATTTATATATATGCATTTTCGAGTGTAGATTCACTCATTTTGCTCTTTATGTAGTCTAGTGGAATCTCTAGAAAGACTTATAATTAGGAATGGATGGAGTATCATGTATGACATCTGCATCTCTAATTTAGCTGCCAGTAGTGGAAGTCATTGTACACACAAAGGGATTACTGGTCGAAAATCCTAGCAAAGCACGCTGGCAGGCACACAACAATACGAGAGAGAGAAGCACTTAGAAGATCCTAGCAATGCCTCAGTCCAGGATCTTGGTTGGCCAAGCTGTTAGATCTAGAAGAAAAATTGTCCTTGTAGTTTTTGCCAGCTGCATAACATGTAACAACGACCTGTTAGTATATTTGAAGTACATCGGGCAGGTGATGCTGGACGGGTTTAAAGGTGAAAAGTACCTAGGCCCCGGCGGGTGCTTGGCATCTTGCCAGACGGTGGGAATAAGGTTAGAAACGTAAGGGTGATGACGAAGCGCTGGTTGTTGGGGTCCGGTAAGGAGATCTAGAACCGTGGAGTAGTGTGTTTATGGAGCAGCTCCGGTAGGGTGGAATACGTTGTGGGCGAGGGAGTCCTGGATTAAGGGGTCCTCGGGCCTCCAGACTATGTAACATGGGCCGGACTAATGGGCTATGAGGATACAAGACAGAGGACTTCTTCCCGTGTCTGGATGGGACTCTCCTTTGCGTGGACTGCAAGATTGGTGTTCGCATATGTAGATTCCTTCCTTTGTAAACCGAGTTTGTACAACCCTAGGCCCCTCCTTGTCTATTTAAACCGAAGGGTTTAGTCCGTAGAGGCAATCATAATCACAATCATACAGGCTACACATCCAGGGTTTAGCCATTACGATCTCATGGTAGATCAACTCTTGTAATCCTCATATTCATCAAGATCAATCAAGCAGGAAGTAGGGTATTACCTCCAACAAGAGGGCCCGAACTTGGGTAAACATCGTGTCCCCCGTCTCCTGTTACCATCGACCCTAGACGCACAGTTCGGGACCCCCTACCCGAGATCTGCGGGTTTTGACACCGACGTTGGTGTTTTCATTGAGAGTTCCGCTGCATCGTCATCAGAAGGTTCGATGGCTCCACCAGTCATATACAACAATGCTGCCCTGGGGGAGGTTTTTCTCCCCGGCTAGATCTTTGTGTTCGGCGGCTTCGCACTACGGCACCTCGCTTGGCCATCTAGAGCAGATCAACAACTACGCCCCAGGTCACCAGATTAGTTTTGGAAATCTGGACTATGTCGCTAATATCCGAGGATACTTGCTCTTCCAAGGGTTCACGACCCCAATCTCCGCTTCGGCCTAAGACCGGAGCGCATCGCCAGGTCTGAAGACGGGATAACTGAGCCCGCCGGACTATCGGCGGCCACTAAACCCAGTATGGGAGAGCCGGAGGAAGTGGTGTCGCTGGCGACCGTCAGGAAGCCGGACTCTTCTGCAGACACTGGCTCCGAACCCTCGGAGTCAGCATCGTGTGAGCTCGGCCAAGGAGTTTCCTTCCTGCTGTACTGCATGGATTTTCTTCTCCCTGGTCAAACCTCGCCTTTAAGCGAGGCTCTGGACTTGATGCGATCCCTCGTCATTACAGTGGAGCAATGTACGAACAACGCCCAGCCCGGACTAGGGGCTGAGAGCGGGGAATTTTACTTCGCACCCACCACCCACTTCATAGCCACCGTTGAGGACTTAACTGACATGCTCGACTATGGCTCCGAAGACATGGATAGTATGGACGACGATGCCGGAGAGGAGCAGGCCGAAAACTCACCGTTTACCGGACGCTGGACCACCACCTCTTCGTAGGACATGTACATGGTAGACACACCCAAAGAGGGTAACGACGATTATAAAGAATATCCAGTCGAGGATAAACCTCCTGAGACACAGCCCAAGCGCCGATGTCAGTGGCACCGCTCTAAATCACGTCGAGGAAAAGACAGCAACACCAGCACCAGAGACAACAACACTCCAGACGATGCTGAAGACAAAGAAGACCCCGTCGAGCCAACCTTCGAACAGGACGATCGGGAAGATGGGCAAGTTAGCCCTGACGAACAAGCCGTAAATGAAGACTCGGAGGACAGTAATTATCTCCCACTCTTCGAGGATGAGGTGAGCCTTGGTGATGAAGACTTTATCGTACCTGAGGAACCTCTCAAGCAGGAGCGCTTTAAGCGCCGGTTAATTGCCACTGCAAGGAGCCTGAAAAAGAAGCAGGAGCAGCTTCAAGATGATCACAATCTTCTCAACGATAGGTGGACTAATGTCCTGGCAGCCGAGGAATATGGCCTCGAGTGCCCAACCAAAAGTTACCCGAAGTGTAAACTAGTACCCCAATTTGACGATGAGGCCCTCGAGCCCGCACCATCAGCACGTAATGCGGCTGACCAACCACCTCGTGGCCGGGCCAAAATGACAACTAAAGCCGAACACCAGCCCATAGTACCTCACCGTAAAGGTAGAGATATAACAGCTCGGGGATATACATATGACCTATGGCAAGACTTGGAGAGTAGAGCAGGTCAAACCAGATCGATCTCCGGATCACGGGGGCATGCCCCGATGCGCGACAATGGCTATCTAGCCAGACGTGACAAGCATAATCAGCCTGGGCCGAAAACCACAAACGGACTCCATCCGAGCTACGTCGCGACTTGGCCCGATATAGAGGCGCCAGACACCCCCTCTGCTTCACTGATGAAGTAATGGAGCACAAATTCCTAGAAGGGTTTAAACTCGTGAATATCAAATCATATGATGGTACAACAGATCCCGCGGTATGGATTGAGGATTTTCTTCTCCATATTCATATGCCCAGCGGTGATGATTTTGATGCCATCAAATACCTCCCGCTAAAACTCAAGGGACAAGCACGGCACTGGTTGAATAGCCCGCCTGAAAACTGAATCGGCAGCTGGGAGGACTTGGAAGACGCCTTCCGTGACAACTTCCAAGGTACATACGTCCGACCTCCGGATGTCGATGACTTAAGTCACATAGTTCAACAGTCTGGAGAGTCAGCATGGAAATTCTGGACTAGGTTCCTAACTAAAAAGAACCTGATCGTCGACTGTGCGGATGTCGAAGCCCTAGCGGCCTTTAAGCATAGCATTTGCGATGAATGGCTCGCCCGACACCTCGGCCAAGAAAAGCCGAAGTCCATGGCAGCCCTCACGGCACTTATGACCCGCTTTTGCACTGGCGAAGATAGCTGGCTAGCCCGTAGCAATAATAATGCAAGCAAACCTGGCACCTATGAAGCCAGAAACAGCAACGGCAAGCCGACGCAACAGGCACAAGCGTCAAAACAATGGTGACAATACCGATGACACAACGGTCAATGCCGGATTGAGCGGCTCCAAATTCGGCCAGTGGAAGAAGCCATTCAAAAGGAACAATCTGGGCTCATCCACCTTGGACCGCATACTCGATCGTCCATGTCAGATCCACGGCACCCCTGATAAACCAGCCAATCATGCCAACAGAAGCTATTGGGTTTTTAAATAGGCCGACAAGTTAAATGCCGAGAACAAGGAGAAGGGGTCGCAGAGGGAGGACGACAACAAGGAGCCCCGTCCACCGAACACAGGGGGAGAGAAGAAGTTTCCCCCCAGGTTAATATGGTGAACATGATATACGTCACCCATATCCCTAAGAGGGAGCGCAAACATGTGCTTAGGGACGTCTATGCGATAGAGCCAGTCGCCCCAAAATTCAACCCATGGTTGTCCTGCCCGAACACCTTTGATCACAGGGACCATCCGACCAGTATTCGTCATGGCGGTTCAGCCGCATTGGTCCTTGACCCAATCATTGATGGATTCCACCTCACGCGAGTCCACATGGACGGTGGCAGCAGCCTCAACCTGCTCTATCGGGATATAGTCCGCAAAATGGGCATCAATCCATCAAGGATCAAGCCCAGAAAAACTACCTTTAAAGGAGTAATACCAGGTATAGAGGCCCGTTGCACGGGTTCAATCACATTGGAAGTTGTCTTCGGATCCCCGGACAACTTCCGAAGCGAAGACTTGATCTTCGACATCGTCCCCTTCTGCAGTGGCTATCACACACTGCTCGGACGAACTGCATTTGCTCGATTCAACGCGGTGCCACACTATGCTTATCTCAAACTCAAGATGCAGGACCATGCGGTGTCATAATAGTCAATGGAAACACGGAGCGCTCCCTCCGTACCGAGGAGCAAACCGCGGCCCTAGCAGTGGAAGTACAGAGCAGCCTTATCAAGCAGAACTTTAATTCAACGGCCAAGCTCCCAGATATTGTCAAACGAGTCCGGACTACTCTGCAGCATGACAGTCCAGCTCGTCAGGAGTCGGACTAGCAATTCGGCCTCCGTCTCAGTCCCGACCAAATGGCGGCGTATGTACCACGCGTACATAACTACGCACTCAAAACATGGGCAGAGACGAAGGCATACCTAGATGGTGGTCCATAATACGGCTTAACCTAACCTGAGCACACATGCCTTTCCTTTTCCTTTTTTTCCCTCTTCAGGCTTCTTCTCTACAGGCCCCTCCCGACGGCCTGATCATCCGTCCTTTCGAAGGATGGATATAGCAAGGCGGCAGGCAGCACACACGTTTGGGGGAATCTCTAACTGTTCTTCTTGACGATCATTCTACCTGTTTTCAGGACCCGCACGCAGCCCCCCCTTGGTTTTGACATGTTAAATAGCCCTATTACTTATCGCACTATTTTTACAAATACACTTTTATGTATTAATCAAATTGTAATGGCAACAGTTTGCGGCCCAACTTATGTGGCACTAGCTTACTACTTCATTTTATTTCGCTATTCTTATCTATTGCACCCATACATTTTGGTACGCTTTAATTCGCCAGGGGCTTCATTGTGCTCCATACTAGGGCAACAAGGTTCGAACACCTTTTACAGTACAGTTCGGCACCCCAAAGTTAGCATTATATGCATCGGCTCCGAATCATGTCTTTGGTCAATAGTTGGGTTGCTCGGATCCTGTGCTTCCTACCTTACGTTCCGTCCTTTCGGCTAAGGTAGTAAAGGGAGAACTACTGCGATTGTGTTTCTGGTTTATCTGAGCAAACACCTTAGTAGAGAAAGCCGAAAACTTACTGTCATGATGCGGCGAGAGCTGGTTAGCTATTCGGAGGTTAAAATTCTTTTGCAATTTTTCCGCATTGTGTGACGAATCGGCCTCTACCCGATCAGGTGTCTACAGCACCCTAGTCCAGATTAAATACCAACTAGGGGCTGCACCTACATTTCTATTGTCAAACTCCTATGGTTAAGTGAGGGTGATAAAGCAACATAGTCCGATTGCCTGGTTCATTGCGCTAAACACCTCCTTCAAGGACCAAACTCTTGGATCAAGAGTGTTTAGATTCCATCCCGAACAACCCCGTACTACCTACATGGAGCTGAAGCCGACAACTGGCCAACTCTCAGATTTAACAAAACGGCCGCACAGGAGGTAATATTTTAAAAACAACAAATATTATATTACATAACAACTTTGTTTCATAATACAAGAAGGGATAACATGAATTACTTCATTCAAAGATCATGTATTTTCAACACTGGACCTCTACAATGCGGGATCCCTTCAGGACATCATCAAAATACCGCTCGTGTGTGCGGTGTTCCTTGCCCGCGGGCGTTCCCTCCGTCATGAGCTTGACGGCGTCCATCTTCACCCACTGCACCTTGACATAGGCGAAGGCCATCCGTGCACCTTCGATGCAGACCGACCGCTTGATGGCATCAAGCCGAGGGCAGACATTGACCAGCCACTTCACGAGCCCAAAGTAGCTGTTGGGTATGGCTTCGGCAGGCCATAAACGGATTATCAAATCCTTCATGGCCAGTTTGGCCACCCTATGCAGTTCGGTCAATTTTGGTGATTGCTAAAGGCACCGGATGCTCTGGCGCAAGGTATTGCGACGAGAACAGCTTCTCCGATTGAGCTCCCTCTTGACTCGGAAAAACTCCATTTGCATCGGCAACCTTTGCGGCAGGTCCATAAGCAGCTCTGGAGAACTCCATATCTGGGTTAGTAAGAGGTACCTTTTCTTAACAAATTTGCTTTGCAAAATAAAGGCCTTACCCGCCACGATTTTCCTGGCCTCCTGGATTTCCTAGGGGGCGCCCTGGGCTTCAACCCGGGCATCTTGTGCGCTTTGGCGGGCCTTGGCAAGTTCAGAATCATGATCCGCAATATTGCGCTCCAAGGACTCGCATTTCATCACATCGTCTGAGGGAGTCCTGGATTAAGGGGTCCTTGGGCGTCCGACCTGTTGGATATGGGCCGGACTGATGGGTTGTGAAGATACAAGACCGAAGACTCTCACCCGTGTCCGGATGGGACTCTCCTTAGCATGGATAGCAAGCTTGGCATTTGGATATAAATATGTGAGTGTCAAAACCCTTGGAACGACTGTGGGTGTCAAAACCGGGGGATCTCGGGTAGGGGGTCCCGAACTGTGCGTCTAGGGTCGATGGTAACAGGAGACGGTGGACACGATGTTAACCCAGGTTCGGGCCTTCTCTATTGAGGTAATACCCTACTTCCTGCTTGATTGATCTTGATGAATATGAGTGTTACAAGAGTTGATCTACCACGAGATCGTAATGGCTAAACACTAGAAGTCTAGCCTGTATGACTATGGTAATGTGTATATGTCTATCCGGACTACGCTCTCCGGTTTATATAGACACCGGAGAGATCTAGGGTTACATGGAGTCGGTTACATCAGAGGGAATCTACATAGTCGGTTGCCAAGCTTGCCTTCCACGCCAAGTAGAGTCCAATCCGGACACGGGTACAGTCTTCGGTCTTCATGTCTTCACAGCCCATCAGTCTGGCCCAAAGGATAACAGGCCAGACGCCCGAGGATCCCTTCGTCCAGGACTCCCTTAGTAGCCCCTGAACTAGGCTTCAACGACGAGGTGTTCGGCGCGCAGGTTGTCTTCGGCGTTGCAAGGCGGGTTCCTTCTCCAAGTAATATATTCGGCCGTTGATCCAATATCGCTCCCCTCGGCTTCTCTGCGCTAATAACTTCATCTTCCATGTGTCGAGCGAATTCAGAAAGTCAGGGTATTTTTGCAGATAACACCCCATCCACGCAAGGCAGAGCGCCTATTTAAAGATATTGGATCTTAGATCCAGGCGACACTACGCCGAGAAAACCCCCGGAGACTGCCAGGCGAAACCATTCCAACATGGCTAGCATTCCCAGCTCCTCCTCTCGCTCCAGCCCAAAGAGAAGTGAGTGGGAAAAGTGCTCTGTGTCTCACAGTCAACTAGCAAAGTTGCAAACGCAGGGATTTCTTCCTCCCGCGGAACTGGTCCTTGTTCGAGCAGGGTCGGCCTCCTTCAATGACGTGACTCAGGCGGAGGACTTCCCCAATCCATCCGGGGGGAGCGAGTGTGCTTCGTCCCCTATCTGCTAAGAGGCGTCGGATTTCCAGTCCATCCGTTCCTCCAAGGGCTTCTGGAATAATATGGCCTCCAGCTGCACAACTTCACTCCCGCCTCTATCCTGCACATCGCAGGTTACGTCGCTCTATGCGAGTTATTTCTGGGTGTTGAAGCCGATTTTGAGCTCTGGAGAAAATTGTTTAGTCTTGTCCCGCGTAACCATGAGGGTTCAATATTAGAAGTGGGCGGAGCCGAAGTGTGGCGCATCACCGATACCGGATAACTGTCCGGCACACCAAGGAGGGCATCAAAAGAGTGGCTTTCCGAATGGTTCTACATCAAGGACGTTGCACTTCCTGACCCAGTTTGAAAGGGTCTGCCTGAATTTGCAAGCGTTCCGCTAATGAAACGCCATAGTTGGCATCCCCGCAGCCTTGAAGAGGATGATAGTGCGGAGGTTCCTCAGCTCCTGGGTAAGGTAAAGACACTCGCTCAGTCCGGATTAATAATGGTTCAGGTAATGGCGACCTCCATAGTGCGAGGGGTTTAGCCGCTTCAATATAGAGGGCTCCCAATGTGGCACTACAACAGGGAGGACACCTCCCGCTGTGGTCGGAAAGGTCCGGACACCCCCGCCGCTCAAGCCAAGATATTGGCCGAGCTGTTCAAAGGGGAGGAAGAGGAATTTTTTCGCATCAATCGCAGGGATGGATATTCTATGTATAATCCTCCCACTTGGGTAAGTCCCAGTCCTTCTGCTTTACTCATCCCGCTTCCCGGATTACCTTTGATAACTTTCTAACGCGCTTATAATAGCATTGGCAAGAAATCACCAAGGGGTTTTACAGCCCCACCCCACAGCCTGAGAACAACAACCGGGAGCTGGATCTTGGGTTTGAAGAAGACCCGGATATATTCGTGGTACTCGCGGAAGGGGTGTTGTCGGTGTCAAAACCGGCGGATCTCTGGTAGGGGGTCCCGAACTGTGCTTCTGGGCGGATGGTAACAGGAGACAAGGGACACGATGTTTTTACCCAGGTTCGGGCCCTCTCGATGGAGGTAAAACCCTACTCCTTCTTGATTAATATTGATGATATGGGTAGTACAAGAGTAGATCTACCACGAGATCGAGAGAGGCTAAACCCTAGAAGCTAGCCTATGGTATGATTGTTGTTAGATCCTCTGGGACTAAAACCCTCCGGTTTATAGAGGCACCGAAGAGGGTTAGGGTTACACAGAGTCGTTTACAATGGTAGGAGATCTACATATCCGTATCGCCAAGCTTGCCTTCCACGCCAAGGAAAGTCCCATCTGGACACGGGACGAAGTCTTCAATCTTGTATCTTCATAGTCCAGAGTCCGCCAAAGATCATAGTCCGCTATCCGGACACCCCTAATCCGGGACTCCTCGGTAGCCCCGAACCAGGCTTCAATGACAACGAAGTGCGGTAGCGTAGATTGTCTTCGGCATTGCAAGGCGGGTTCTTCTCCAAATCTTGTGTCCCTGTTTGAATAGTGTCCGGCTTCTTGTAAACATCGCGCTCCTTGGCTTCCACGCCCAATATTGGCTATCTTCCACGTATTGAGTGAATGCGAAAAGCCAGGGTATTTTTACATTTATCCCCCTAGCTGCGCAAATGAGCTTCCTATATAAAGGACGAGAATCTAGATCCAAATCACACCACCTTCCCTTCGCGAGCTTTCATTGGAGCGCATCTGACAGAAACCCATTACATCGTGGACAGTCGACGCGGCTCCTCCTCTAGCCCTCCTAGTCCTCATTGGACATTGGGAGAGATGCTCCATCCCAAGACAAATGAGTTAGTGACGCTCCAAACCAAGGGGTTTCTTCCCCCGGCCTTCATGGTTCCGGTTCGAGCCGGACTCACCACCTATAAGGGCGGAAAACAAGCAGAGAGCGTCCCCAGTCCCTCCCGAGGAGAGCGGGTATGCCTTGTCCCTTTTTTGATAAAAGGGCTCAGATTTCCAATTCATCCGTTTCTCCGGGGGCTCCTGGAGTTCTATGGCCTCCAGTTGCACAACCTTACGCCTGCCTCCATTCTGCATATTGCGGGCTTCGTGGCCCTTTGTGAGCTATTTTTGGGCATCGAGGCTCATTTCATGCTGTGGAAGAGGTTGTTCTGCCTCGTACCCCGTTCTCGGGGAGGTTGATATATCAAGTGGGCGGAGCCGAACTATGGCGCATCGCCGGGACCGGATATCTATCTGGAACCCCGAAGAAGGCGTCCGAAGACTGGCCTTTGGAATGGTTTTATATAGAAGACGTCCCCCTGTCGGACCCTGTTCGGATCGGCATCCCGGAGTTCAGTAATGCTCCTCTGAAGAAATGCCTAAGGTGGCGTCCTCGGAGCCCCTAGAGGGAGAATGACAAGGACGTCCTTTACCTGATGAGACGAATAAGGTTGTTGGCTCATTCCGGATTGACCATGATCGGGGTCATGGCCACATGCATTATGCGGGAAGTGTAGCCGCTCCAGTATAGGGGCCACCCCATGTGGGATTTCAACGGGGAGGATGATGCCCCCCGTCATGGCCGTAAGGGGCCGGGATCGGTCGCTGATCTGATGAAGATCTTGTCCACATTGTACAAGAGAGAAGAGGAAGAATTTCTTCGCGTCAATCCTCAGGACGGGTTTTCTATGAACAATGCTCCAAGCTGGGTAAGAGGACATTTCTTTACGCCCATCCGTTCCATATTCCCATAGTTAAGTACCTTATCTTGTGATTTTGACGCAGGAATTGCGCCAGGCCGTAAAGGATATAAACAACCCACCTCCACAACCTGAGGATCCAGAACGGTCCCTCGATCCGGCCTCCCAAGAGGATCCGGACATATCTGTGGAGCTGATTGATGGGGTATTTTACCAACTGAGCATCGACAATGCCTTGGTTGCCATTACGGCCGATTACCCCGGAATATTTCCAGCCTCGCAAGTAATTGAGACCGAAGTCCCAATACTTCAGAAATGATCCCTCCGTGCTTATCTTTGACCACCGTATATCAATGGCGTTCTGCAGGGGGAGCCCTTGAGGCGGAAGGCCGAGCCTGCGGTGGCTAGCCAACAAGGGGCAGCACGGCCCAAGAAAGCTAAAAAGAAGTGCGGTCCGGATCGAAGCGCCACAAGCAATAAAGATGGCATGTCGCCTTATTCCCAGGTTTTATTCCGGAAGGCATGCTAACGCTCGCGCTCTTTTCAGGAAAAAGAGCGCTCGCCGGACTATATCCGGAGAGGTTGCCAATCGAGCCTCCGCCAGCCAGGCTTCAAAGCCAGGCCCAGAAGCGGAGGCGAACACTAGGCGTGCGTCGGACGCTCCTCCGACAGAGGGTGACGACAGATTGTCCGCCACCAACTCCGAGGTGGAGAATGCCATGAATCACAAGCGTCGCCGGACTGTTCTTCATGACGCATGTTTCTCCCAAGAGGCATTGGATGCCTTCAATTCGGGAGATGCGCACCTCCGTGGTGCTCAAAATGGTCTAGCCAGAGCCACGGAGTAGTATGTGAAAGACATAAGGGTGAGAAAATTTGATGGTTATATATACCAGTAGCCCCCGAGACTTAAAATAGTTAGAATAACTGATTTAAGGATCATTTATTGTGCAGGATCTTCTGTAAAAGAATACCCAATTGTCCTGTGGGCTTGTAGAGTGCAAAGCCCAACTTGAGGCCGCACAAGCCGCGGAGAGAAGCCAAGGAGACCCCCTCTGGTAACATACGCTTTTAAAAGATAAGTATGTTATGAAGTGCGGCGTGTGTATATATCTGACAATGACATTGCAGATGGCACCGGGGTAGATCCGGACAAGAAACATCTCTTGCGCTGGTTAAAGGCCGGCGAGAATGCTCTTACGAGGGTGAGGCAGGAGAAAAATAATCTCCAAGATGCCAACACCCAGCTGGGTGAGGAGCTAAAGGATGTTCGTGCCCGGTATGCGACTCCGTTAAGGAGAATCGGCGGCTTCGACGCGGCATTTTTAGTAAGTGCTTAAACGAACTTTGAAAAATAAGTTCGGCGAGGAAGTCGACTAACAGAGTTATGTCTGTAGGTATGCTCACAGGCCGTCCTGCAGAGGAAATGCCCGGTTCTACGGGTGACCTTCTTCCCGAGCTCTTACAACTGCACGAACGGGTTTGGCAGGTGATGAAAGGCGTCGCCCAGGCCTTGTGGCCATCTGTCTCCCTGCCCGAAGGCCTTAGGGAGCTTGCAGAGAGGCTCCAGGGAGCGCAGCGGCACTTCCGGTTATGGAAGATATCGGCCTGCCGTCAAGGCGCCAGGGAGGCCTGGGCCATGGTGAATACGCGGTACACGAAGGCTGACCCAAACCACATGGCCGAGGTCGGACCTGTGGGGCCAGATGGGAAGGAGATCCCTGTGAGCTTAGTGTACGGCCAGGTGAATTGGCCGCAAAGTATTCCCAGCAGGACTGTAAACTAGACAGCCTGTTAGATGGTATAGAAGAGGAATACAATCAGTCTAATTGACTATGTAATTTTAAGTGACATGTAAAATGCCTTCTAGCCGGATTGTAGATCGTTTGTCTTAGCGGACCTTTTCGCTTCAACCTCGGGACCCGATAGTCCGGAGTGTGTCCGAATACCCTCGCGGTTATATTAAAACCGGGGCATGCGTGGAGACCAGGCGTAGGGGTCATTAGTACTTTATCAGACAAGTGCCCAACTAGTTATGTTATATTACATTGTTAGTAAGAAACATCTTCCAGGGAGAATAGTTTCGTTAGGGGTTCCTTTCACAGGAGGCATGCCCTAAAGTGCATGTCCCGGACTGCGAAAAAAGCAGAAAAACATCTGGGGGCAGATAAATAAATAGGTAAGAAATCTTATTTTAGCTCACCGACCAAATATTCTCTTAAGAACGCTAGCTTTCGGCTTCACCCAGTCTGAGGCACACATCCGGCTGACTCAGCAGTAACAATCGCAGAGGTGCTCCCTTTACCACCCGGTAATTAACAATCAGAACGTAGGTGTAAGCACAGAGCCGAGCAACCCAGCTTGGCCAAAACTTAAGTCATATCGATGCATATAATGGCGAATAAAAGGTACATGCGAAGTGTGACACATGTATTGGGCATGAAGCCCTTATAATTAAGCTTCTGTGAAAGAAGCCCCCAGGTACAATGAGCGCGGATAGCGCGTCAAGGGTGTGCGAACAATGCGCTAACGAGCCTTCCAAGGCTTGAATGAAAAAAAGGAGGGATAAGGAGAAAAATAGAAGACATCTAAAATGTAAAATATGGACAGAGGAAGGAGACGAACTCAGAATCCGGCGCTTGGCGTAGAATCTTTGGAGACGTGCTGCGTTCCATGGGTTCGGCTCGAGTCGGTTATCCGATGCATCTCGCAGACGGTACGCTCCACCGGTCAGGACTTGGTCGATGATAAAGGGACCTTTCCATTTGGGCTTTAGTTTGTCCTTTTTCTTGTCGGGCAGGCGTAGAAGTAGCTCGCCAACATTGTAAGTTTTGGCCCGTACTTCTCTGCTTTGATATCTTCGAGCCTGCTGTTGATAGAATGCGGAACGGGCTTTTGCTACATCACGCTCCTCCTCCAAGGCGTCCAAACTGTCCTGTCGATTGAGCTCGGCTTCTCTTTCTTCGTACATGCGCAGGCGAGGTGAGTCATGAATAATGTCGCAGGGCAGACCTGCCTCTGCGCCGTATACCATAAAGAATGGCGTGAATCCGGTCGTGCGATTCGGAGTGGTCCGCAGCCCCCTGTGAGTACGGAGTCGAGCTCCTCTACCCAAAGGCGTGTTAGATTCCTTGAGGGACCGCACTAATCTGGGTTTGATGCCGCTCATAATTAGACCATTTGCTCGCTCAACTTGACCGTTAGTTTGAGGTTGATAGACTGAGGCGTAGTCAAGCTTAATGCCCATGTTTTTGCACCCAAGTTTGACCTCGTCGGCCGTAAAGTTCGTGCCGTTATCAGTGATGATGCTGTGGGGGACACCGTAATGGTGTACGACCCCTGATATGAAGTCTATCACCGGTCCGGATGCGGCCGTCTTGGACAAAGCTTGGCCTCTATCGATTTGGTGAATTTATCCACCATGACCCGGTGAGGGTATTTTTGCTTGTGGGTTCCCCCTTTAAGGGGTCCGACCATGTCAAGCCCCTAGGCCGCGAAGGGCCAGGTGATGGGTATAGTCTTGAGGGCGGTGGGTGGCATGTGGCTCTGATTAGCAAAGAGCTGGCATCCGACACATCGTTGGACTAAGTCCTGAGCATCTTCCCGGGCCGTCGGCCAATAAAATCCTATACGGAAGGCCTTGCCTACAAGGGCCTAGGCTGCGGCCTGGTGCCCGCCGAGTCCGGCGTGTATTTCAGCCAGAAAATTCCGCCCTTCTTCTTCGGAGATACACCTTTGAAGGACTCCGGTTGTGCTTTTCTTATAAAGCTCTCCCTCATGGACTTTGTAGGCTTTAGATCGCCGGACTATGCAGCGGGCCTTGTTTTGGTCCTCGGGGAGTTCCTGCCTGGTTAGGTAGGCTAGGAATGGTTCTGTCCACGGGGCAATGACTGCCATTATTACGTGGGCTGAGGATGTTATTTCGGTGGTAGAACCACCAACTGTGTCAGAATGTTCGGTGTGGGGCAGTGCGGTTGGGTCCGGATTGTTATTTCCGGACTCTCCCTCCCATAATACGGATGGCTTGAACAGTCTCTCTAGGAAGATGTTGGGGGGGACAACATCGCTTTTTGCGCCGATGCGTGCCAACACGTCTGCTGCCTGGTTGTTGTCCCGGGCTATATGGTGAAATTCGAGGCCCTCAAACCGAGCTGACATTTTTAGGACTACATTGTGATAGGCTGCCATTTTCGGATCCTTGGCATTAAAGTCTCCATTTATTTGTGATATCGCGAGGTTCAAATCCCCGCGCACCTCTAGGCGTTGAATGCCCATGGAGACTGCCATCCGGAGCCCATGAAGAAGGCCCTCGTATTTGGCTGCGTTGTTGGAGTTCGTATACATTATCTGGAGTACGTATTGAACTGTATCTCCGGTTGGGGACGTCAGAACGACGCCAGCTCCCAGTCCAGCCAACATTTTGGAGCCGTCGAAGTGCATTATCCAGTTGGAATATGCGTCGTACTCTTTACGGAGTTCGGCTTCGGTCCATTTGGCGACGAAGTCGGCCAAAACTTGCGACTTAATAGCTCTCCGTGTCTTACAGGTTATGTCGAACGGGGGGAGCTCAATGGCCCATTTGGCAATCCGGCCCGTCGCGTCGCGGTTGTTTATAATGTCGTTAAGGGGTACTTCGGAGGCTACTGGTATTGAACACTCTTGAAAGTAGTGTCGCATCTTCCGGGATGCCATAAACACCGCGTACGCTATCTTTTGATAATGTGGGTACCGTTACTTGCATGGAGTTAGGACAGTGGACACGTAGTAAACTGGTTTTTTAAGAGGTAACTTGTGTCCGTCCGTTTCTCGTTCGACAACGAGCACCGCGCTTACAACTTGATGAGTTGCCGCGATGTATAATAGCATTGGTTCGCCCATGTTGGGCGCGGCAGAAGTGGGTTTGTTGCCAATATGGCTTTTATTTCCTCGAGTCCGGCGTGGCGTATCCGTCCACTCGAAGTGTTCGGTGCGTCGGAGGAGGCGATAAAGGGTAATGCCTTTTCTCCCAAACGGGAGATAAAGCGGCTTAGAGCCGCCATGCATCCAGTCAATTTTTGTATTTGTTTGAGGTATTTTGGGATATCCAATTGTGACAGAGCTCGGATCTTGGCAGGGTTTGCTTCGATTCCTCTACCGAATACAATGAAGCCCAAGAGCTTTCCGGTCGGTACGCCGAAAACGCATTTTTCCGGGTTGAGCTTAATGTCATATGTTCGGAGATTATCGAATGTGAGCCTCAAGTCGTCTACTAGAGTTTTGACATGCTTGCTTTTGACGAACACATCGTCTACGCATGCCTCCACTGTTTTGCCGATCTATTTTGCCAGACATGTCTGAATCATGCGCTGATATGTTGCGCTGGCATTTTTGAGCCCGAAGGGCATTGTGTTGAAGCAGAATGGGCGTATGGAGTGATGAATGCCGTTGCGGCTTGGTCAGGCTCTGCCATCTTAATTTAGTGGTAGCCGGAGTATGCATCGAGGAAACACAATGAATCGTGTCCTGCGGTAGCGTCGATGATTTGATCGATGCGGGGGAGGGGGAAGGGATCCTTTGGGCAAGCCTTGTTGAGGTCCTTGAAATCGACGCATAGGCGCCAGAATTTATCCTTCTTTGGTACCATCACCAGGTTTGCTTGCTAGTCCAGATGTTTTATATCTCTGATGAATCCGGCCTCCAATAGTTTGGCTAGCTCCTCTCCCATGGCCTGTCTCTTTGGTTCGTAGACATGCCGAAGAGCCTGTTTGACTGGCGTGAATACTTTTAGGATGTTTAGGCTGTGCTCGGCCAGCCGGCGTGGGATTCCTGGCATGTCCGAAGGGTGCCAGGCAAAAATTTCCCAATTTTCGCGTAGGAATTCTCTTAGTGCGGTCTCTACATCAGGATTTAATTGTGCCCCGATGGAGGCCGTTTTGGTAGGGTCCGTTGGATGGACTTGGAATTTGACTATTTCGTCCGCTGGTTTGAAGGAAGTGGATTTGGATCTCTTATCGAGTATCACATCGTCCCTGTTCACCGCGGGCTTGCGGTGAGTTCCTCGGCCACTAGGGCTTGGATAGTGCCTCAAGGGCCGTCTGGCTGTCTTATTTTCGGCGCAGTGCTATGTCCGGGTCACTAGCAAGAGTAATGATTACATTGGGCCCGGCATTTTGAGCTTCATGTACCCATAATGGGGTATAGCTTGAAAAATTGTGAATGCCTCTCGCCCTAATAGAGCGTGGTATCCGCTACTGAACGGGGCCACTTGGAATGTGACTTCCTCGGACCTGTAATTATCCGGTGTGCCGAACACCACATCCAGTGTGATTTTTCCTATACAACATGCTTCCCGACTGGGATTATTCCTCTAAAGGTTGGGCTGCTTCGCTCAATGCGGCTCCAGTCTATCTCCATTTTTCTGAGGGTTTCATCATAAATGAGGTTCAATCCACTGCCACCGTCCATGAGTACCTTGGTAAGGCGAAAGCCATCCACTATCGGACGGAGGACCAATGCGGCTGGTGCTCGGGCTGTTCGGAATTTAGGTTCGTCACTGGCATTGAAGGTAATAGCCGTGTCACTCCATGGGTTTATTGTTGCTACTTGATAGACTTCGGCGAGGCTACGGAGTGTTCGTTTCTGCATATTATTTGATGCGAAAGTCTCGAGGACTGTTAATACCGTACTGGTATCCTTGGGTTGGTGCTCTAGAGCTAGAAGCTCTTCGCCACTTTTGGCCACCTGCCGTAGTATACAACATGCTCCAAGGCTATGAGTTGGAGTGGCGCCCTCTGTATTATGAATTTTACAGGGTCCATTGAGCCATCCCTCCAGTACGGTTCCATGCCCTATAGAGGGTTTTTGCTTTTTGGTATTTAACCCAGTGCTGGCGATGATGCACCCTTATTTCGGACTGAGGTTGTATTCAAGGCGGATTGTCCCAAAATCTTGATTCGGTTTTCGGTAGCTTTCCATCGCGATACTTTTCGTACTACGGTCGCCAAGTCGGCAAAGCGTGTAAGGTCATGGCGACTTATAGCGTTTAGGATCCCGTTGTCAGTGCAATTATTGCAGAATAATGAGATTGCGTCCTCCTCGCGGCAGTCCTTTATCCTGTCCATAACCAGGAGGAATCTGGCCCAGTAACGGTGTACTGTTTCTACGGGCTCTTGCCAAATTTGAGATAGGTCGCTTATGTTTGGGTGGGCGGGTGGAATTTAATCCGGAACTGCGCCCAATCTGAAACTGAAGGGCCGAGGAGCTTACGAACTTGGAAGCTTGGATTCTTGGATGTTGTCCAATGAATCTAGCCCATTGCCTGACTTTAGGTTCAGGGCTTGAGTGACGTCCTCTCCTCCGCGGGAATCCGGCATTGAGGGACTGGGAATCCGGACGTGGCTAGTCCTTAAGATAGAAGAAGGGTCACCGTATTGTTCCTCCACCACAGCAACGTGGTGGGTAACCTGGGGAGAGTTAATCTCTCTCAGATAGGGTTTAGGCCCAATCTGATCATAGTCTGTAGCGACTCCCAGGGCGGCGATGGGATCCAAGAGCTCGTTTAAGGAAGAGAGCTCCATCGGATGTAACTGCTCGATGAGCTCCGAGTTAACGTGAAGATTGCTTTCGATGACATGAGAATTCATCGTCGGCGCGGCGGCCGAACAGGCGGTCATAAGAAAACCGCCTAGCCGGGGAGCTTGGCCGACAGCCAAAGCTTCTTTAGCAACAGTCCCGTCTTTAAAGACGGGATGAGGCATCCTTCCTGACGGCGACGGCAGAGGAACTCTCAATGAAAGCACCAATGTCGGTGTCAAAACCGGCGGATCTCGGGTAGGGGGTCCCCGAACTGCGTCTAGGCGGATGGTAACAGGAGACAAGGGACACGATGTTTTACCTGTGTTCGGGCCCTCTCGATGGAGGTAAAACCCTACTCCTGCTTCATTAATATTGATGATATGGGTAGTACAAGAGTAGATCTACCACGAGATCAGAGAGGCTAAACCCTAGAAGCTAGCCTATGGTATGATTGTTGTTCGTCCAACGGACTAAAACCCTCCGGTTTATATAGGCACCGAATAGGGTTAGGGTTACACAGAGTCGGTTACAATGATAGGAGATCTACATATCCGTATCGCCAAGCTTGCCTTCCACGCCAAGGAAAGTCCCATCCGGACACGGGACGAAGTCTTCAATCTTGTATCTTCATAGTCCAGGAGTCAGGCCAGAGGTCATAGTCCGGCTATCCGGACAGCCCCTAATCTGGGACTCCCTCAGGTGTTTTACCAGGCGAGCTACGATGGCACAGAAGTGGCCATTATCACTGATTACCCTGGTCTTCTTCCTGCTTCCCACGTAAGTTATCAAGAAAAAGTCTCGCTCGAAAGAGGGCGACTCCAGCGCCGAGCCATTATCGCACTGCCTCACCCATCACACTGCATCGTGCTCCACAGGGGAGGCATTCGGTGCGCCACGCTACTCCGGGGCGGCTCCAAAGAGGGCGACTCCAGCGCCGAGCAAGGGCTCTAAAAGGAAGGTCGGTGAAGACACAACCGGTCCCTCGTCAAAGAGGTAAGGATTTGAAGGTATACTTTATTAGTCGCATCCAACTGCAACTTATACGTTTTTCTGGTACCGGGAAAAAGGTTCACCGGACTATGTCCGAGGGTCCGGCCGGTCGGCGCCTGGAATTTAAACCCCGTCGGAGAGACGGGAGCAGATATGGGAACAATGCCGGACTGTCCTTCGGCTGAGGGTTCGGAGAATATGTCCATTACCAACTCGGAAGTGGAGAGCGCCATGAATCATCGGCGCTGTAGGGCGGTCTTACGGGACACCAGGTTCTCGGAGGAGGCATTCGATGCCTTTAGCTCAGGCGACGCATACATCCGAGCTGCTTGAGATGGGCTTAGAAGAGCCACGAAGCAATATTTGGCGGATGTGCAGGTAAGTTTTCTTTGTCCAAAAAAGGATGATCACATGCCCGTAGCCCCCGAGACTGAAAGCAGTTGGCACAACTGATTTAAGGATCGTTGTACGACCAGGTCCTTACAAAGAAGAATGGCCTGCTAGCTCAAGAGCTGGAGCAGTGTCGGGCGCAGCTAAATGCTACTACCGCCGAACTGGAGAACTTCAAGAAGCTGTCCTCTGGTAACGTTCCTCTCCATTGAGGAACAATAATTGTATACCAACTGTGCTAATATTGCCACTGATCGCATAATAGGGTCGTCTGATCAACTTGAAAAGAAGTTGAAGATCGCCCAAGAGGGAGAAAGAGAGGAAAAGAGGAAACACGCCACAGGTGAGCGTGTGCTGACCCGCGTCAGGGAGGAGAAAAACAAGCTACAGGATTCCAACATTACGTTGGTTGAAGAGTTGAAAGATGTGCGGGCCCAACTAGCCGACTCCGCGAAGGAGAGCAAGAAGTTGTGGGGCGGCATATTCAGTATGTTTCTAAACTTTTCTTTTTTAGGTAGTTCGGAGATAAATAGAACTGATATAGCTATGTTTGCAGGTATATTGACGGGCCGTCCTGAAGAGGAGGTGTCCAGATCATCAAGTGATCTGCTGCAAAGACTATCGCAAGAGCATGATCATGCTCGGCTGGCCATGCGGAGTGTTGCCAAGGCCTTATGGCCATCCGCCTCCCCTCCAGGAAGTATGGAGGATGTTGTAGAGCTGTTCAAGGGAGCGCGGCGGCGTATCAGATTATGGAAGATATCGGCCTGCCGAGAGGGTGCGCGAGAGGCCTGGGCCATGGTGAAAACGCGATATACCAAGCTGAATCCTAATCACATGGCCCGATTGGACCGCTAGGACCAAATGGGGAAGAAATTCCCGTTAGTGATATGACCAAGTAGAGGTGGCCGCCAAATATTCCCAACAGGATTGTAAGTTAGATTGCCTGTTAGATGGTATAGAGGAGGAAGTGTTTGAGTCCAAGTGACTATGTACTTTCCTCACCATGTGGAATTCTAGTTGAATTGTATATCATTTTTCATGCCAGACCTTTTCGCTTCAACCTCCGGACCCGAAGGTGCGGAGTGTTTCCGAATACCGTCACGGCCGAATAGGCTGGGGTATGCGTGGAAACTAAGCGTAGGGGTCATAGTTGCTTGAACAGACAAGTTGTATCCGGCTAGTTATGTTATATTACATTGAGATTGTCAGAAACATCTTCCAGGGAGAATAGTTCCGTTAAAGGTTCCTTTCCATGGGTGTGTATGCACTGGTAGACATGTCCGAATTGTGATGTGAAAATCACAGTGTGTATAGCTTCTGGGGGTTCACAATAGAGCGAGTGCAAAAAAAATTCATCCACCGACCGAATATTCCCTTAAGAACGCTAGCTTTCGGCTTCACCCAGTCTGAGGTACACATCCGGTGACCCGGCAGTAACAATCGCAGAGGTGCTCCCCTTACCACCTAGCCGAACAATCGGGAACGTAGGGGTAAGCACAGGAGCCAGGCAACCCAGCTTGGCTAGAACTTAATGGTGAAGAAAAAGACATACGGGAAAAACGCGTATGTGTGATGGGCTTGACGCTCGGAAAATAATATTAACAAGCTTCTGTTAAAGAAGCCCCCAGGTATAATGGATGTACATGTGTAAAGATGCGTACGTCAGCGGTGTTTTGTCGAGCCGTATGAGAGCTTTAAAGCGAAAAAATAAAGGCAGAAAAGAGAGAAAAAGTAATGGAAACTACAGGGAGAAGGGGACGAACAAAGGATTCGGTGCCAGGCATAAAACCTTCAGAGTCTGGCCGCGTTCCAGGGGTTCGGCTCTAGGCGATCATTTGATGCATCACGAAGACGGTATGCTCAGCCGGTAAGAACTTCGTCGATTATGACGGGACCTTCCCATTCGGGCTTGAGTTTGTCCTTTTTGTTCTCCGGCAAGTGTAGAACAAGTTCGCCAACATTGTAAGTCTTGGCCCGTACTTCTCTGCTTTGATATCTTCGAGCCTGCTCTTGATAAAATGTTGAACGGGCTTTGGCGACGTTGCGCTCCTCCTCCAGGGCATCTAGGTTGTCCTGCCGATCCAACTCGGCCTCTTTCTCTTCGTACATACGCACTCGAGGTGAGTCATGTATAATATCGCAGGGCAACACAGCCTCTGCACCATACACCATGAAGAAAGGTGTGTATCCGGTAGTACGGTTGGGCATGATCCGCAGCCCCCAGAGTATGGAGTCGAGCTCCTCAACCTAGTGCTTGTCTGATTCTTTCAAAGACCGCACTAGCCTTGGTTTGATGCCGCTCATAATAAGACCATTGGCTTGTTCGACTTGACCATTCGTTTGCAGGTGGTAGACAGAGGCATAATCAAGCTTAATGCCCAGATTAGCACACCAGGTTTTTACCTCATCAGCTGTGAAATTGGAACCGTTATCGGTGATGATGCTGTGCGGGACACCATAATGGTGCACCACGTCGGATATAAATGCAATCACCGGTCCGGACTCGGCCGTTTTAACTGGCCTAGTCTCTATCCACTTGGTTAATTTATCCACCATGACAAGCATATATTTTTTCTTATGGCTTCCCCCTTTAAGGGGTCCAACCATGTCCAAGCCCCAGAACGCAAAGGGCCATGTAATGGGGATTGTTCGTAGGGCGGTTGGGGGCATATGGCTTTGGTTGGCGAAGAGTTGGCATCCCACGCAGCGCTGGACGAGGTCCTGCGCGTCTGCTCGGGCTGTAGGCCAATAAAATCATGTCCGGAAGGCCTTGCTGACAAGTGCCCTGGCTGCGGCGTGGTGCCCACCGAGACTGGCGTGAATTTCTGCCGAGAGTTCACGCCCCTCCTCCTTGGAGATACACCTTTGAAGGACTCCGGTAGTACTTTTCTTGTAGAGGTCTCCTTCATGAACTTTATAGGCCTTCGAACACCGGACAATGCAGCGAGCCTCGTTCTGATCTGCTGGGAGCTCCTTCCTATCAAGGTAGGCCAAGAATGGTTTGATCCACGGGGCAATGACTGCCATAATAAGATGGGTCGATGGTGTTATTTCGATGGCTGAGCCTCCAATGATATCGGCTTGTTCACTATCTATATTTGTGTTTGGAACGGGATTGTTGTTGCTGTCTCCCCCTTGCCACACCACGGATGGCTTAAAGAGCCTTTTGAGGAAGATGTTAGGTGGGATGGGGTCGCGCTTGGCGCCGATGTGAGCTAGGACATCTGCCGCCTGATTACTTTCATCGGCGACGTGATAAAATTCGAGCCCCTCGAACCGAGCCGGCATTTTTAAGATGGCGTTGCAATAAGCTGCCATCTTTGGATCTTTGGCATCAATGTCTCCATTAATGTGGGAGATTGCGAGGTTTGAGTCCCCACGCACCTCCAGGCATTGTATTCCCATTGATACCGCCATCCGAAGGCCATGTAGCAAGGCCTCATATTCGGCTGCGTTGTTGGAGTCTGTGAATAATATTTGAAGTACGTACTGGATGATATCTCCCGTGGGGGACGTTAATACGACGCACGCTCCTATCCCCGCCAATAGTTTGGAGCCGTCGAAATGCATAACACAGTTGGAATACGTGTCGTAAACTTTAGGGAGTTCGGCCTCTATCCATTCGGCGATGAAGTCAGCCAGCACTTGGGATTTGATGGCTCGACGTGGTTTGTACGTGATGTCGAATGGAAGGAGCTCAATGGCCCATTTGGCAATATGGCCCATGGCGTCCCGGTTGTTTATTATATCATTGAGGGGCACTTCAGAAGCCACCGTGATTGAACACTCCTGAAAGTAGTGTTGCAATTTTCGAGATGCCATGAAGACTGCATATGCTATCTTTTGATAATGATTGTACCGGTATTTTCATGGTGTCAGATGTGGGGTTCCGGCAAAATCCTTAAGGTTCGAACTCTGGGGTGTGCACGAAGTTCTTTCCCTCCTACCGATCTACGCCCTAGCTCACTAAGATCTCGCGGACGAACTCGACGAACTCGCAACACAGGAAGACACGAGATTTATACTGGTTTGGGCCACCATTGTGGTGTAATACCCTACTCCAGTGTGTGGTGTGGGATTGCCTCTTGGGCTGATGATGAAGAGTACAAGGGGAAGAACAACCTCCTGAGGTTGAGGTGTTCTTGTGCTCTGCAGACTTGTGTGGGTGAGATGGCTCTGAATCACCCCTTCTACTATGGTGGCTAGTTCTACTTATATAGGCCCTGGTCCTCTCCCCAAATATTGAGCGGGAAGGGAGCCAACAACGGCAGGCAAATTTAAAAGGGGGCAGCTAGTACTAGCTATCCTGACAAAAGCGGTCTTCGCCTGCGAAAGGGTCTGGTGGTGACGCCGTCTTGGGCTCCACGGTGACCTCCGTCTTGCCATCCTGCTGGTCTTGGTCTCGTTGCACCGATATGGAAACCTTTTCCTGATGCCTCAGTACTCCGTGCCTACGTCTTCTTCCTTAGCGCCAAAGAGGAAACAAGGACGATGCGTGCGCTGGCGCCCGCCTGGCACCCGCCTGGTGTCGATCGTCATGGCTCACGTCACAGAAGCCTCGCGAGATTGGCCTTGCCTTGATATCTCCGCTCCTCGTGAGCCTGCCTGGAGAGGCCGCACCGGAGGAGGTCTTGCATCGTCCGCCTCGCGAGGCTTGGCCCCTCTGAGGTTCTTGAATGCCTTGTTGATGAAGATGGGCCATACAGGCCTACTAGCACAGCCACGCCGTGGGTCGCAGGCAGGCATGTCTGGGGACCCCCGTTAACATAACGCCGACAGTAGCCCCCGGGCCCAAGGTGCGCTCGGGCTTGGCTTCGAGGCGAAGCCAAAGGTCAAGTACGGAGCGCCGCGGGCCCCAAAAGCCTGTGGCCTCCGTTGACGTGTGGCATCTCCGCTTCCCCACGCTATCTTTGAATCCACCTGGCTATGCGGCCCCCATAGCCTACACAGTTATTCTTCCTTCGCCCACACCTGGCTCCTCCAACCTCTCTGCTTCCTTGAGACTCTGCTCCCCCCCTCCAATCTGATCTGCGCCCTACTTGCCTCATCGCCATGGCGCGAAAACAGGCTGACAAGGGGAAGAAACCTCTGTCTTCGCCAAGTGCGGCCCCGTCCGTCGAGCCTGCGCTCGGCCGACCCCGGGTGCTCAACGACGAGGCCGTGGACAAGGTGTGCCCCATGCTTGCTTCTAGTTACAACGAATGGGGAGAGACGGCGGCTTGGCCCGCGCCTCGCTCTCGTATTGCTCGGGCGGCCACTGAGGTCCCAATCTTCATAGATGCCCTTTGGGCTGGCCTGATTCCCCCCTTCTCCGCCTTCTTCAACGATGTGCTTGAGCATTATCATATCCACATGTTGCATCTCGACCCCCAATCCACGACTCTTCTCGCCATCTTCACCTTTGTGTGCGAAGCCATTGTTGGCATCGCCCCTTCTGTGGCCCTCCTTTGCCATTTCTTCTCATTGCATCTGACTGGCCCTCGGCAGAGCTTGGGGTGTGCGAGCTTCCAAGCCGTGGCCACGACAGCGGGCGCGGGGATTGACTTTGAGCTTCCTCCATCCACGAGCGGGTGTCTGACACGATGGGTGTTTGTTGACGCCGGCGTGCTCAGCCCTCTGCTCCGTGCTCTGGTGGGGCCTGCTGTTCCAAACTCCGGTTGGGGCCATCAGGAGCTCACGAGCGCCCGGCTTGCTCCCGTCTAGGCTAGGATGAGGGGTTGAAGGACTGCGGCGTGACTGCGCCTATGGTGGTGAAGGAGTTTGTCAAGCGCCGAGTCGCTCCGCTTCAGCGCCATTCCCGCCCGATGTGGGCCTTGCTAAGCAGTCAGGATCACATGAGGTTTCAAGAGGAGGGGCTTCCTCTTAAGACGCGGGAGACAGTGCTTATGGTCCTGACGGGTACCCCTTTGGCGATGATATGCCCAGGAAGAGCTATCTGTTGTACTGTTGTGAGAACAAGGATAAATTTGCCACGAGCATGCCCTCCTTTGAAGAGAGGGGGCTGCGCCCGATCGGCCTGGTGGGGCCCCGCAAGAATGTCAGGACCCCGATTCCAAGTCACGTCGATCTAGTCGGTAACACCTCATATCAGTTTGCGGCCTCACGCACGGTATTCCCACGGGTGTCGCCTTACCATGGCCCGGGACCGTTTGCGCCTTTTGGCTCATGTATATGATAGTGTCGCTAGCATCCATGTGACAGAGAAGCCGGGCCGACATGGCTAGTCGTGAACCCAAAGCGGCACTAGCCCATGGGGACATGCATACATGAATCACATCGAGCATGTCGGTCAGCAGCGTGTGAATCCGGGCTGTAACCTTTGGGCTATGAGGACTCCGGGAACCCGGGCTGTAGCAGGCTAGGCAGGACTCCGGATGTCACCAGCGTGACATTTCCCGAAGGACAGAACCACGAACGGAAGTGAAACACATGCGGCCAGTCAAGTGTCCCGAGCGGTAGTGCTTTGGGCTAGCGGGACTCCGGTGAACCGGCTGTAGCAGACTACTATGGCTCAAGGAAGCACTAGACTACATTTCCCCATAAGAGAGGCTGCCAAGGATAAACAACTAGATTGTCGGATCCCACACATACCAAGCATTTCAAACATACACACAATATGCTCGATATGTGTAAATACAACATGGCATCACAACATAACTCTACGACTCAAAGTATTTATTCATTAGGCTCCGAGGAGCGAGATATTACAAACATGGGTCTCTCGACCCAGCATTCATAGGATACAAGTCAAACACATGCGGAAGCTTAACATGTCTGAGTACAGACAACTATAAATGAAGAAGGCTGAGAAGCCTGACTATCTATCAGATCCTGCCGAGGGCACAAGATCGTAGCTTAGGTAACAAGCTAAACGTCGAAGTCCAGGCGGAACTACTAGCGGACCGACGCGTCTCTCGCAAAACATAAAATAAGCAAACGTGAGTACAAATGTACTCAGCAAGACTTACATCAGAACTAACTACATATGCAACATTATCAACAAAGGGGGTGGTGGAGTTTGACTGCAGCAAGCCAGCTTTGACTCGGTGGCTATCCTGAACTACGACTGCAGGTAACTCTTTTGAGGTGGCGCACATGAGTCCACATATTCACATATCAATACACCATTATGGATTCGATCCCATCTTCCTACGATAACGCCATCCATAGCACTCACGCTTATCTTGCGCATTTTAGAGTATCCACTTTCACTTGTCTATGAATTGTACAGGCAACCCAGAAGTCCTTTACCGCGGACACGGCTATTCGAATAGATCATTTATAACCCTGCAGGGGTGTACTTCTTCACACACGCTCTCACCACTTACCGCTATTTACACGACATGTACTCGGCAACCTTCAAGCGGAAGCCCAACGAGGGTGTCGGCCACGACCTACCTAAACACTCAAGACTCTAGTCCAGGTTTATCGCCTATTCAGGTTCCATCCGCAGGGAGTCCGACCGAGGTTTCCACTAACGGCCCCGAACGATGTGTGCAGGGTTCCCGAGACACCAAACGGGCGAATCGGTACATCGGGCCACGGTGTATCTACCGCATCATAGCCCACCCCTAGGGTCAGCGCTACGTGCGGCCTCCAACACATATCCAACAAACACTAGAAACTAGTTGCAACTCCTGGACAGAGAACAAGGGTGGTTAAGAAGCCGAGAGGGTCCATTGGTTTCGGGCCCAATGCGTGGTAGTAACTGTTTCATGGATCACAAACACAGAACTCAGTTCCTGAGGACGGCTGCAATGAGACAACCCACCGTGTACTCCTACATGGCCTCTCACCTCTACCTTTACCAAATCGTGTTCACAAGCTTAGCTCTCAACAGTAGGACATGTTCACACACCTCTGATTCATCCCCGATGAATCAGACCTGACTCAACTCTAAGCGATGGCAGTGCACGACAAACAAGCATGAATGAGTAGGCACAACAGGGCTCAAACAACTCCTACTCATGCTAGTGGGTTTCATCTATTTACTGTGGAATGACAGGTCATGCAGAGGATAAAGTGGTTCTGCTACCGCAACAAGTAACAGATGAATTGTTGTTGTCCTAATGCAGTAAAAGAGAGCAGGAGCAAGAGAGTGGGATTGTATCGGAATGAACAAGGGGGTTTTGCTTGCTTCGCACTTCCGAAGATAATATAGCTCTTCATCAGTGTCATCGATCTCATTGTCGAAACCACGTCTATCGAGAGGGGACAAATACCGGCAACAGAGAAGAAACACCATCAATGCAATGCATAATATGATGCATGATCATGACATGGTAAAATGAGTGTGTTGGGCTAATGCAACTACAACCAGATGGGTTTGAGCTATTTTGAGCCAAAGATTCAAAGTTCAAACACATTTGTGATCTTAAATAGTGCTTTATCATGTTTTGCACTAAACATCAAGTTAACTTGTTTAAACATGCATGAAACTTGTACAGATAGATAAATTGGATTTTTCTGATCATTTTTCATATATAACTTATTTGATTTGAAGCTACGGTTGAATTACTATGATTTTTAGAAGTTTTGGCTAATTTCTGGAATTTCCTGTAAAAGAATAAATCCAGAAAATGATTTATCGCCCAAAGATGACGTCACTGTGATGTCAGCAGTCAACTGGGTCGGCCAGGTCAAACCTGACCTGTGGGACCCACGTGTCAGTGGTTAGTTAACTAACTAAACTGAGTTAGTTAGTGTTAGGTTAAGCAGTAATCTAGGTTAATTAGCGCTAAACTAACCTAACTAATAGTTAACAAGGGTGGCCCACACGTCAGTGACCCAGGGTTCAAACTGGGCCCACGCAGTCAATGATTAGCGGGGTCAAACCCACCGGCGACTCGACGCCGGCGAGGCCCGAGACGGCGGCGGGCTGCGGAATTGCGTTTCCGGTGGCCAAACGAGCGACGGAGAGGCTCTACGCGTGCAGCGCGACGAGGCACGTCTAACGGGGCAAGCGGGAGCGGCTGGGGTGGAACGAGCTCGTCGGAAGCGAGCTCGCGGCGGCGGCTAGAGTTCGTGCGGGGTCGAGTTCGGCGCTGCGGTGCATGGGAGGAGGAGCTGGTGGTGGCTACGGGCTCCTGGTGCTGCGTTGATCACGCTGGCGTGCTCAACTTCGAGCTGGTGTGGCTGTAGCCACGTCGATGACGAGGCACAGCGGCGGCGAGCTTCGGCCGCGGTGGTCAGCGGGGCTAGAGGGGGAAAATGACGGCGGGGAGAGAGGGGTTGGGTAGAGGAGCTCACAGCTGGGTCGGAGACGGTCTCAGCGAGCTCGGGGAGGGACCGGAGCAAGCGGGGCGGCGACGGCGATCTCGGCGGACCGAGGTTGAAGAAGACGGCGTGGTCGGCGTTCGAGGGCTTCCGGCGTCGCGTGAGTCATCGAGGAGGCGTAGACGATGGAGGCGCAGCTCATGGGCACGTCAGACGGGCGAGGGGGTGGTTGTTCCTACCGCAACGACGAGCCGCGGTGACGTGCATGCTCGGTGGTCGTGTGGGAGAGAAACAGAGGAGGGGAGAGAGGACTGGAGTGAGCGGTTGGGTTCGGGGACGTGCGTGGCGCTCACAGCCGCGTCGGGGAAGCGGCGGAAGCAGGAGGTGGCTCGGGCGCGTGCCGGCGTGCGGTGGCCACACGCCCTCGTGCCCACTGGCACGAGGTTGAGGATGACTGGCGCATGGGCCTGGTGGGCTGGCTTCTCTCCTGGGCCAGGTAAGTAACAGGTACTCCCTCTTCTCTGTTTTCTATTTAAATTACTGTTTTCTAATTATTTCCCTCTATTTTGAGCTTAGGAAAAATACCAAGGCATTTCCTAAAATCCTGAAAATATTCATGGACACTTGCTGAATTATTTCAGTGGGCCAAAAATAGTTCCAACATTATTTGAACATTTAAATTATTTATAGTATTTAATGCCCAAAGTCAAATACAATAAGATTTAATTCAAAAATCCAGAATGGCCTAGAAATATGTGCATCATTTTTGGCAGCGGTTTTCACCTTTAACAAAAATCATGAAGTTTTCTTAGGAACATTTTGGGTTTTTTGAAAAGATTTTATAGTTGACCCTATTTGATTTAATTTTGGTGCTAGGGTTTGTCAATCCCCATTTCAAATTCAAAAGAATTTAAACATGATGCAGCACTCTAATGCAAGCACTAAGCATTACCAGAACTAGGGATGTGACAGAGAACCCCGTCGACGTGGTTCCCTTCCTTGCCGCCGGCGCCGATCTCGTCCCAAGTGTGGGTGCAGGGGGGCAAGCTCCGATGGAGGTTGGCGGCTTAAGTGTGGGGAGCTTAGGTCGCCTGCTGATCCTGGGGCATCGTCCTCGGGAGCTCGTGATCCTTCCCCCGGGGCGTTGGTTACTGGGGCGACGCAACATGCGGCTCCCGAGGTGAAAGCCCCTGAAGCCTCAGGAGTTCGTGATGAGACAACACCCGATTGTCCTCCGTAGCCGGGAACCCTTGAAGTTGACCCTCCAAGCTCCTGTTCGGCCCCGCCACGCACCGGCCGCCACGTCCAGCGCTTCGGTCGGCTTTGGATGGACTTCGAGGAGCTCCACAAGAGGAAAGGATACCCGAGTGGCAACAACATCTTCGAGCCGTTGAAGTGGCGAAAGTACTTCACTATCGACGAGTGAGTACTGCTCCTTGTGATTTCTTGACTGTTGCTTTCCTTCCTGACGCTAGCTGTTCAGGTCCCCTTCTGCCAGGGCTGTTGGGTCCCTCGTGAAGCAATCCTTGCCTTCCTCCGCACCCCCGTTGGCCTTGTGCACCCCGAGATTGCATGTTGCGCCTGGAGCCAGGCCGGCTGAGGGGGTGCGCTTGCCTTCATGGAGCCTCGAATCCGTGGCTTCATTGCCCTTCCTGCACGGTTTGGCTTGGAGCCTGGCGGGTGTTCCCCGGTCTCCTCTGTTTATGGACAGTAGCTGGTTGGCTTCAGTATTCGGCTCCTCCTCAAGCAGCGGGCCGCGTCCGTTCGGTGATTCTCGTGAGCTCGGGCCAGCACCTGGAGCGGCACCAGCCCCCAGCCCCCTGCTGAGAGGGGGTGCGCTGCTTAACGCCCCGCCCGCAGCCCCCGTGGCGGAGGACGAGGTGGGTTGTGCGAAGGAGCTGGAACATGGGCGGAGCATCGTTCGCCATGAGCTCTTCCAGGAGGCGATGGGCGCGATGAGCCGACTTGGTGAAGAACTTGCGGGTGTCGACTCGCGCCTTGAGGCTGAAGGTCTTTGGCTGGTGGAGGAACAGCGTAAGCTGAGGTTGGCCATCAACCTTGGCCGCTATAAGCGTGATCTCGACAATGCGAAGGCCGAGGCGTCCCTCAAGGTTTCCCGCGAAGCTTGCTCCCGAACCTTGGAGGAGGCTCACGAGGCTGACCGCCGTCATGAGGCTGCGGAGAAGCGCACGTGGGAGCTCCAGGACTGGAGTGTGTCCCTCGAGCAGCAGGTGGATGCGCGCAGAGCCGCCCTTGCGACGCTGAGGGGGACGCCCGTAGAGGAGGAAGAGGTCCAGAAGAGTGAGGAGGCGCTGGCTCTGGAAGCCGTGGAGCGTAGCCTTGAGCTCGAAAGACTGGAGACGAGGGATCATCAAGTTGCTTAGGCGAAAGATGCCATTGGGGCTCGCGAGGCCAAGGTTCAGGAGGAGGTCGATCGTCAGGTGGCCCGGGTTCGCATGGATCTTGAAGGTCGGTATGACTTGAAGTTGAAGCTCGCGGGAACGGAGGATGCGGGCAGGGCCGCCGCTCTCAGGCCCAGGTTACACAAGGCGGAGAGGCGTGGGGAAGCCACGGCTGCCGCCTTGGCAACGGCGCAGGCGGACTTGGCCTCTGCCCGCTCCGAGCTGCTTCTGCTTCAGAAACGGGTTGAAGATGCCGAGGCCATCGCGCGGCAAAACAGGGAGGAGGTGCTGGAGAGGCGGACGCTGGAGCGCATTCACGCTCCCATGCTTCAGGATCTTTGGAACAGGGCCAACACTGCCCTGGGCCATGTTTCTGATGCGAACGCCCCCCATCCTCAGGTGAATGACTACGCCAGTCACCTCCGCTTATTCACTGATGTGGTGACACGCCTGGAGGCCCGATCAGATGAAGCTCGCAGGCTCGTGGAAGAGAGGAGTCGCGGCCTGCTCGAGCGCGCTTTCTCCCGTGTCTTCAGCCATCTCCTGAATGGCAACCCCGACTTCGATTTCGACGCCGCCATCGCCCCCGTACGTACGGTCGTCCAGGAAGACCTGGCACGGTGGGTAGAGGACAACGTGGATGCGTTTGTTAGGGCCTTCACTTTAGAGGACGACGTGGTGGTGGTCGCCACAGACGGAGGCGACGTGGTCGATGATGGGGAGGCCGGCGCTGGTGATGGTGGCGGCAGCGCCAACGACGACGTCAGCGATGTGAGCGGCGCGTTCGAAGATGACGCGGAGGATGCAGCGAGCGTCATATCCGGCTAATTCCTCGTCCCTTTACTACTTCACACTGTATGAAAAAACTCGGGCGTGGCCCCTAAAGATTGTGAGAGCATTTTGGGAAGGGGAGCCCCTCATGTAAATGAATCATGATTTCTATTTCCCTGTGCTGAATAAAGGGTGCGTTTTGGCCAGCAATGAGTCTGATGGCAAGTCTTGCCGCTGCGGTTTACCATAGCTGGGGCAGACCCTGAATAGTATTGTAAGGTCGAGAGTCGCTGCGGGGCTCCTGAAAGGTCTGCTGACCCGCCCGAGTGGGCCTCGCGAGGTTCTAGCACCGATCGGCGTGCGTGGTGCGCGTGTTGTGCCCAGCCCCGCTCGCGAGGGGCCGGCGATGCGGAGGCGGTGAGCGTGAGCTCCAGAACAAAGCAAGAACCAGATGGCAAGAAATCGCTTGAACGAGAAAATTCACCCCCCGCACGCATCGACAAAAACTCAACTTCAACTTAAATCCAAATCCAAGAGGCAAGGCTACAGAAAAGAGATCCAAAGCAAATGGCCACGTCCGGCACCTAGTCTAGTCTTCTGGTCTTCGAGTCTTCTCACCAGCACGGAGCTAACTGCTGCCACTAGGCATGGGAGGGAGACCCAGGGCCTGAGGCCGGCACCCCTGAGACTCCGGGGCGTGTACAGCCCCACTCATTATTACGTGAGAGTGTCACGGGCGGCGAGCTTCACAAGCACTGGGCCTTCTTCACAGGTACCGGCGTTGCTTCATATCGCCAGACGAGGGACCCGCCTTGCGCCTCCCTCGACCACCTTTGATCCGACCGGCAACTTGGACGACACAAAGGGGGAAAGGGGATGCCAGCGGTGCCCTCGGTGACCACGGGTCCTCTGCCGGGGGAAGGCTCGCTGGCATCTCCCTCGCAGAGGGCCTACCTCTGGGCATTGCCTGGCTTCACGCGATGTGGGGAGGGGCCTTGATCCTGGCTCCCTCCACGTGGACCCCAGTGTGATTCCCCCGGCGGAAGGGATGCTGTTGCGCCGGGGTCGTTGACCGACGCCGTGACCTGATTCAATTGCAGCCCATGGTTAGTGTCGGTGTCAAAACCGGCGGATCTCGGGTAGGGGGTCCCGAACTGTGCGTCTAGGCGGATGGTAACAGGAGACAAGGGACACGATGTTTTTACCCAGGTTCGGACCCTCTCGATGGAGGTAAAACCCTACTCCTGCTTGATTAATATTGATGATATGGGTAGTTCAAGAGTGGATCTACCACGAGATCAGAGAGGCTAAACCCTAGAAGCTAGCCTATGGTATGATTGTTGTTCGTCCTCACGGACTAAAACCCTCCGATTTATATAGACACCGGATAGGGTTAGGGTTACAGAGTCGGTTACAATGGTAGGAGATCTACATATCCAGACGCCAAGCTTGCCTTCCACGCCAAGGAAAGTCCCATTCGGACACGGGACGAAGTCTTCAATCTTGTATCTTCATAGTCCACGAGTCTGGCCAACGGTAATAGTTCGGCTATCCGGACACCCCCTAATCCAGGACTACCTCATTAGCCCCTGAACCAGGCTTCAATGACGACGAGTCCGGCGCGCATATTGTCTGCGGCATTGCAAGGCGGGTTCCTCCTCCGAATACTTCATAGAAGATTTTGAACACAAGGATTGTGTCCGGCTCTGCAAAACAAGTTCCACATACCACCATAGAGAGAATAAATTTTGCACAGATCTGCTGACGTATTCCGCGGCGTGACATCACACCACGGTCAGGCCTTTATACGAATCGTTTTTACTGTTCCACCTCAGCGCGTTTAGCAAGGCAGTTTCCTTGGCACGTCTTATCAAAGCGGAGATCGTGCCCCCTTATTCTGGGATTCCCATCAATACGGACGTGGGTAACCCAGTCGTTCCCGTTGGCACGCCTCCTCCATCGAAGGCGAGTCCCGAACGATCATGGGGAGGGCTCTTGGTATTCAACCTCTTTATAACGAGACCAAGGCCCGCTCCTTTCTTTCAATTTCAATCGAATCCGCCCCTCGCCTCGAGTTCCAAAACCCAAAGCTCCAGATTCAGGCGCTTCAGACCTTCAACGATGTCCGGCTCCGACCTGCACGGCCGGTGGATGTCTTCCTCTGTCACGAAAGAAGATGTGCTAAAGCTGAGAGACGCCAGGTATCTAACCGGTGAAATTTTGCATAGGCTGCCTGCCCAAGGGTAGGTTATTCCCACTCCCGAGCCTGGTGAGAGCGTCGTATTCGTGTCTCACTTCCTTCGGGGTTTAGGCTTCCCGACGGACCCCTTTGTGAGGGGGCTCATGTTTTATTATGGGCTGGAATTCCATGACTTGGATCCGGAGTCCATCCTCGACATCTCGTCTATCGGCGTTCTGGGAACGGGGGTCCCCAGACTTGCCTGCCTGCGGCCTGCGGCATGGCTCAAAGGAGGCCCAGGACGGCCCATCTTCATCAACGCAAGCTCAAGACCCTCGCGAGGGGCCAAGCCTCACGAGGCGGACGACAAGGAGCTTCCTCAGGCACGGCCTCGTCAGGCTGGCCCATGAGGAGGCGGAGAGTTCAATGCAGGGTACCTCGCGAGGTGCCCATGACGCAAGCCATGACGACCAAGGGCGCTGGCCAAGCGCCAGCCGCAGCTGGCCCTCCTTTCCTCTTTGGTGCAAAGGGAGCAAGCGCAGCAAGAGCGTCAAGCAAAGGCATCCGTTTGGTGCAACAAGACCAAGACCAGCCCCAACGGCTGGAAGGAGTCATCGTGGAGCCCAAGCAGGCGTCATCACCAGAGCCTTTGGCGGCGAGGACCAACTTTAGTGAGGATAAGTGTACCCGCTGTTCCCCTTCAAAATGGCCAATTGTTGGCGCCCTTCCCGCTCAATATTTGGGAAGAGGCCCAGGGCCTTCGCCTATAAATAGGAGTAGCCACACTCAGAGTAGAAAGGGGGGACGATCGGATAGGAAGAGGGCTGGCATTTTGGAGTCCAGAGAGAGAGAGATTGAGACCCGATCCTCAAGCTAGAGCGACGGGACACCAGCTAGCAGTTCATCGCACCCACCAAGAACAGACACTCGGTGGCCCGAACTGTTCTTCCCTGTACTGTTCCTCATCAGCCCAAGAGGCAATCCACCACGCCATAAACTAGAGTAGGGTATTACACCACAACGGTGGCCCGAACTAGTATAAATCTCATGTCTCTTGTGCTGTTCTTTCTAGTAGTTTAGGTGTAACACCCCGGATGTAACTTTCCATATTTGTAACTCCAACTCTTGCCATTTTCGGCATTGTGATATCATATTCCCTCCATGGTTGGGTTTTTCTTCATTTTGCATTTTGTCCATGTCATGCATTTCATATCATGTCATCATGTGCATCGCATTTGCATATGTGTTCGTCTCATGATTCCGAGCATTTTCCCCGTTGTCCGTATTGCAATCCGGAACACCTATGTTACCCGGCGTCCCCTATTACGTTTTTCCGTGGCGGTACTTAACTTTCTCGGAATGGACCGAGGCTTGTCAAGTGGCCTTGGTATACCACCGTAGACCACCAGTCAAGTTTCGGGTCATTTGGAGCTCGTTTGGTACTCAACGGTTAACCGCACCTTCGCATGAGGCCTCTTTTAAGTTGCAGCCCAACACCCTTTCAAAACAGCCCAATAACCCATCTAAGTCACTTTCATGCTCTCCGTCGTTTGATCACGATCGTGTGGGCGGAAACTACACCTCATTTAGACTCTCCTAGCTCCCTCTATGCCTATTTAAACACCTTCCCCGTCCAAATCCGGGTCCAAACCCTAGCCTTCCCCTACCTAATCCCGCGCCGACGGACGCGTCCGCCCCTCCCGCGCCGCCGCCGCCCGGCGAACCAGGGCGCGACACGTGGCACCCGGCCACCGCGCGCCGCCATGCCCGCTGAGCCAGCGTGACCCGTCGTCTGCCGCCCAGCTCCGCCCTCCCGGCCAGCGTCGCCCGCTCCCTGCCGGCCGCGCCCGGCCGGACCTCGCCGCCGCCACGGGCCTCAGCCCGGCCCGCCCGCCACCACCCGGCGTCTCCATGCGGCCCGGCCCCGCCTCCTCTCCTCCCCGGTCTCGGTGATTATTTTGTGACATTTTCAACGCATCATAACTCTGCACCCGTAGATCCGTTTCGTGCGTGTAATATGTCAAAATGTTTGCCTCGAAGAGTAGATCATTTCATCTCATTGCATAGTTTTCATTTTAGCTCATCTTGATGCCCGAAATGCTGATAGAATAAGGCTATGTGATGTTAGTTTCTGTTTCTTAACAGAACATGCACTTTTGTTATTTTTGCTATGATTGATGTGTGCATCCTATGAATTTGAGTCCTACATGTGTTTTGTAATATGCCATGCCATCTTTCCAGGGGTGTATGCCATGTATTTTTGTGATCTATGTGGTTACTAGCAAAAGCATGCAAAGTAGGCTTCCTGATGTTGCTGATTTCAGCCCTGTTTAGCTGATATTTTGATGCCATGTTAACTTGATGCTACCGAGAGATCCATGCATATTTTGAGATACTTCAGTAAGGATGTTTTGAACAGATGGTTATGCTCTATCCATCCATGCCTTTGTTTGCAATTATGGAGTGCCATAGCATGAGTCAATCGAGCTCTACTTTTGCTATAAAATGTTTCCTGGCAGATTGTTTACATGTTATTCAATTTTGCCAAGGTTGTTGTGGTTGATCCGTGTATGCTATGATGTTGTTCTTGCCATGTATCTCTTCTATGCCATGTCTTCTTGATGTATGTATGCCTAGTTAATCATGAAAGGCTCTGTAGTGAGTGCTTTGAGCTCTTAAACATGCCTACTTGTTATCTTTTTTTGCCATGTCATGTTGCTGAATCTGTTAACGAAACTTGCGATATTGACATGGGTGTCATTTTATTTTATGATCCTTTTTGGCTTATGGTCAGTAAGGGACTTTTGTTCTATGCTTTGGGTAAATTCAAGCCATGCCTTGTTTTGCTATTATAAGTTCCTGTAGCATGTAGTTATCTTGCTCTTAACATTGCTACCTGATGCTGTTTTTGCCAAGTTCAGTAATTTCAGTCTGTGAAGCTGATATGTTTTGCACTTTTGCCATGCTTGTTTGAACCTATTATGATGTGATTTAGCCGTAGCTCAGTGTTCATCTTTTGTTAAGCATCTTGAGTATATCACTGTCATATGTTTTTCTGGTACGGTTGGGTGCAGTAGCTTAATTTCTTGTTGCTTGCTATGTGGTATCATGCTGTTAATGGCAGATTTGTGCCATTCTTGTTTTGCTTGTCATTTGCAAACCGTGCATCCGATTCCGGTGATCTTTATATCGATTTCAACCGAAATCATCTCATCTTTCCAGCGGCATACTTGGTTTGCCAAGTTGATGCCTGGTTCATCTTTTTTCCTTCCGGAGCACGCATACGCATTGCATATCACATCTCGCATATCATGTCATGTTTTGCATCATGTTGCTTGTGCATTGCACCGTGATTTATTGTGGTTCCTTTGATTGTGTTCTTGCTTTGGGTAGAGCCGGGAGACGAGTTCTTGAACGAGGAACCTGTTGAGAACGCTTACGAGGATCATGCTTTCGACAACTCTGAGAACATTGCAGGCAAGATGACCATACCCTCGAAATCACTTCTATCTTTGCTATGCTAGATGCTCGCTCTTTTGCTATGCCTATGCTACGATGCCTATCACTTGCTTATCATGCAACCCATATTGCCATGTCAGCCCCTAACCATCCTTTTCCTAGCAAACCGTTGATTGGCTATGTTACCGCTTTGCTCAGCCCCTCTTATAGCGTTGCTAGTTGCAGGTGAAGATGAAGTTTGTTCCATATTGGAACATGGAGATGTTGTTCCTGGTTGTAACATGTTTACTTGTTGGGGATATCACAATATATCTGCTATAATTAATGCATCTATATACTTGGTAAAGGGTGGAAGACTCGGCCTTATGCCTAGTGTTTTGTTCCACTCTTGCCGCCCTAGTTTCCGTCATACCGGTGTTATGTTCCTTGATTTCACGTTCCTTACACGGTTGGGTGATTTATGGGACCCCTTGACAGTTCGCTTTGAATAAGACTCCTCCAAAGAAGGCCCAACTTTGGTTTTTCCATTTGCCACCTAAGCCTTTTTCCCCGGTTTTCGCGAGCCCGAGGGTCATCTTTATTTTAACCCCAGGCCAGTTCTCCTTCGAAAAGTGCTGGTCCAATTTGAGCGATGTCCGCGCCTTGAGCAATCAGGGTCTATGCCAACCCGACGTCTGGCTCATCCGGTGTGCCCTGAGAACGAGATATGTGCAGCTCCTATCGGGATTTGTCGGCACATTCGGGCGGCTTTGCTGGTCTTGTTTTATTGCTGTCAAAATGTCTTGTAGTCCGGGATTCCGAGATTGATCGGGTCTTCCCGGTAGAAGGAATATCCTTCGTTGACCGTGAGAGCTTATAATGGGCTAAGTTGGGACACCCCTGCAGGTATTATCTTTCAAAGCCGTGCCCGCGGTTATGAGGCAGATGGGAATTTGTTAATGTCCGGTTGTAGAAAACCCGAAGTTGACCTCAATTAAAATACACATCAACCGCGTGTGTAACCGTGATGGTCTCTTCTCGGCGGAGTCCGGGAAGTGAACACGGTGTTGGAGTTATGTCTGACGTAAGTAGTTCAGGATCACTTCTTGATCGCTACTAGCTTCACGACCGTGCTTTGCTCCTCTTCTCGCTCTCTTTTGTGAATGTAGCCACCATATATGCTAGTAAACTTGCTGCAGCTCCACCTTACAACTCTGTCCTTCCTATAAGCTTAAATAGTCTTGATCTCATGGTGTGAGATTGCTGAGTCCCTGTGACTCACAGATTCTACCAAAACAGTTGCAGGTGCCGACGATGCCAGTGCAGGTGGCGCAACCGAGCTCAAGTGGGAGTTCGACGAGGAACGTGGTCGTTACTATGTGTCTTTTCCTGATGATCAGTAGTGGAGCCCAGTTGGGACGATCGGGGATCTGTGTAGCATTTGGGGTATCTTCTTTTATTTTGGTTCCGTGGCCAGGACCTTGAGTGTATTCTGGATGATGAATGTTTATTTATGTATTGTGTGAAGTGGCGTGTAAGCCAACTATGTATCTCTTTCCCTTATGAATTACATGGGTTGTGTGAAGATTACCTCACTTGCGACATTGCTTTCAATGCGGTTATGCCTCTAAGTCGTGCTTCGACACGTGGGAGATATAGCCGCATCGGGGGCGTTACGATTACCTCACTTGCGACATTGCTTTCAATGCGGTTATGCCTCTAAGTCGTGCTTCGACACGTCGGAGATATAGCCGCATCGGGGGCGTTACATTAGGTCCCTGCGATTCGGCGAGGTACGAGACGGTGGAGGGTTGGATCTCCGCGCGCACCCCAGAGTTCGAACCTTAAGGGTCTGCCGGAACCCGAAATCCGACATTTGGCGCGCCAGGTAGAGGTGCGCCGGAATCTGCCTTTCGTCGCCTCGTTCTTTCCCGACCACCGCAACCATGTCTGACGCTCGTCGGGCCCGCGCCAAGCGCCGAGCCGCCCTCGCCTCCCATGTCGCCCAAACGGCTCCCGTCGGCGGGCGTCCTTGTCGTTCCCCGTCACCTGCCATCAACGCCGCCACCGGCCCGGCGGGGAACGAGCAGCAAGCGTCGTCCCAGCACCCGTCCATGAGGCGGGACGGCCGCACCGCCACGCCTTCGCTCACCCCCGCTGGTTCTTCGTCACGCACGCCCCGCGCGGCCATGGAGGCCCGAGCTGCACTCATCGCGCTAACGAGCTCCTGCGCTACCGCCCCGTCGACGACGTCTACGAAGAATGGCTCGACCGAGTCGCCGAGCTCGTCCGCGCTGCAGGAGGCGACCCCGCGCCATCCGTCTCGCTGCACCGCACCCCGCCCCGCGCGGGCGATAAAGCCCACGGGGCGCCTCAGCCGCCTCCTCCTCAAGACGGGCCACAGCCCAAAGCGCGTATTCCCTGGCGGAACCTGTTCCGCCAGCGCCGGCGCTGCAAGAGCAGAGCTGTCAAGAAGTCCCTCGCCGCAAGAAGCTGCCCGGCGCTCCCGCTCCAAAGACGTCAAGACCTGCGCTGCTCTCGGCCCAAGCGCAGGGAGGCCCACAAGACCAAGCTCTCTGCCGTCAGGCCCCAGCGCCACGGCGGGCTACCGCGCCTTCACCTCCGAGCTGCGCAGCATCGCATGGCCCGCCAAGTTCAAGCGAGACCTGCCTCCACGCTACGACGGCACGGCTGACCCTACAGAGTTCCTCCAGCTCTACGAGCTGGGCATCGAGGCTGCCAACGGGGATGAAAAGGTCATGGCGAATTGGTTTCCCATGGCGCTCAAGGACGGGGCCCGCACCTGGCTCCTGAACCTGGCCCCAGGCACGATCTCTTCCTGGGCCGAGATGCGTACCCGCTTCATCTCCAACTTCCAGGGTACTCGCGACTGGCCACCCGCCGTGAGCGACATGCGCCGAATCAAGCAGCAGCCAGGGGAAACCCTGCAAAAGTACATCCAGCGCTTCAACAAAGCACGCCTCAAGATCCCTGTGGTAACGGAGGAGGCCATCATCTCTGCCTTCTCCGACGGCGTGCGCGACGTCAAGATGAAGGAGGAGCTGGCGATGCATGAAGATCTGTGCACCTCCCTAGAGCTGTTCAATTTGGCGACCAAGTGCGCCAGGGCTGAGGAGGGGCGCCTCTTCCTCCTCGAGCTGCCTGCCGTGGATCCCGAAGAGAAGAAGTCCAAGGCCAAGGACGTGAAGCGCAAGGGGGATGCCGTACTCGCGCCGAACCGTACACCAAGCCGCGTAGATCAGCCCGAGTCCTCCAAGGGCAGCCGGTACAACGTGTACCATGACCTCCACACCCACAACACCAATGAATGTCAAGAGCTCCGGGCCGTACGCGAAGGAAGGGTCGGCAGGCGCCCCGAGCGCAGCGACCGGGGCTACGGCCGAGGAGGAGGAAGGAATGCAGGACAATGGGAAGACCGCGGCCCGCGCCAAGGGTGGCGCGACCAACCTTGCGAGGACCGCAGGCAAGACCCACCTCGCGAGGGAGGCTGGAGGGATCAGCCTCACGAGGATCGCCCGCAGGGGAACGCAAGGCCTCCCACCGCTGCCGCCGCCGCCAAGGAGAATCAAAGACCGTCATCAGGAGGAGGGGGCTGGGGGCTTCCAGGAAGCGCGTGCGATCGCCTGCATCCTGGGCGGAGCTCAAGCCCCAGCCTCTCACCGCATCTTCAAGCAGTTCGCCCGAAGTGAATGCAGTCCTTCCCAAGCTCGAGTCCACGCGCCCTCTCAGGTGGTCGGCGTGCGCCATCACGTTCAGCTCAGCGGATCAGCTCAAGTGCGCAGCCACAGCCGGAGTTCTCCCGATGCTTTGCTCCCCAATCATCAGCAATGTGCTAGTCACCAAGACCCTCATCGACGGCGGAGCAGGGCTCAACGTCCTGTCCGTGGAAACATTCAACAATCTTCAAGTGCCTTACAGTCAGCTTCAGCCAACCAAGCCTTTCTCCGGAGTCACCGACGGCTCCACGGTCCCGATCGGGCAGGGCCGCCGTCTGTCACCTTCGGGCTCGCGACAACTACCACACCGAGCTCATCGACTTCGACGTCGCCCACATTCGCCTGCCGTACAACGCCATCCTCGGGTACCCAGCGTTGGCCAAATTCATGGCCGTAACCCACCACGGCTGCAACGTCCTCAAGATGCCAGGGAACGGCGGAGTCATCACGATGCCCTGTGAAGAGAGAGACGCAGAGTGCTCCCTGGAGCGAGCCTTTCAGCAGCGTCGGCCGGAAGACCCAGACCACAGCAGCAGGGGGCCTCCCGAGGCTGCACCCAAGAAGAAGAAGACATCGACCGGCTCGGCTCTTCAAGAGACAGGCCCCTCCAGGCCCACATCAGGCCAGGGGGAGCCTCCTTCCATCGCATAGGAAAGCACGCCCGGCGCCCTCCTCAGGCAGGGCTCGGGGGCTCTCCCCTGGAGGGCCGCCGACCTCGCCAAGGTCTCGAGGGAGGCGCTTGGGCACCACGTGGAGGCGTGTTTCGAAGCACGTTTCCCGCAAGCAGGAGCAAGACCAGGAGGGCAGAACCCTCAAGAGTTCGTCAACAAGGCCATTCAGGAGCTACAGGAGTCAAGGGTCATGAGGGGCAGCCGCCGCCTACCCGCTGTGGCCCCCCATCCAGGCGAGGATGGTGGGCTGTGCGTCGAAATCGACATACCAGGGCTCAACCGAGCCGCATCTCAAGAGCGCCTCTAGCCCTCATGAGTGGGACGTTGCGAGGGTCCGCCCCACAGCTACGTACGGATGCCTTATGGCCTGCCAAACGCGGCTTCACAAGCACTGCCTCATGAGGACCATCACAGGCTCAAGAGGTCAGGCACGCCGCAGCCTGGCGGAGATGGAGATGTCCCATGAGGAGCCGCCAGCGCCTCCGAAGCCTCCCGAGGCCCCTGGGCCTGGGGCTCGTGAGGATCGGCTCCCGCAGCCCACCGAGTCTGCTACACCAACACCCCTTCATCCCCAACATCACCAGGTGACATCTTTAAGTTTTATTTCCGGCTGGGAGCGCCTTCAGGGCCGCATTATCTCAAGCCGCTCGGGCCAGTCCCAGCGGCATGTATCCTTCCTGCTTTTTCCTTAGGATTATGCTCTCGCTCCACCATGCTTGTTATTTGGTGCCTTTTCCTGGGTGGCGGAATCCTGCACGTTAAAGGGGGGTGCCTGAGCATCGTGACTCAGGGCTCCTACCGGCTCTCTGGCCCTCACCCTCTGGTCTTGTCCATGGCATCGCGACCTGGCTTGCCAGCGACGGCTGAGACCAGCCCGAGAGCCGGGACCCGAGAACGTAGAGTTTCGTCATATAACCCAGCTTGCGCGTTAAAGGGGGGGTGCCTGAGCATCACGACTCAGGGATCCTACCGGCTCTCCGGCCCTCACCCTCTGGTCTTGTCCATGGCATCGTGACCTGGCCTGCCAGCGATGGCTGAGACCAGCCCGAGAGCCGGGACCCGAGGACGTAGAGTTGCGGCGTCTGACTCGGCTTGCGCGTTAAAGGGGAGTGCCTGAGCATCGCGACTCAGGGCTCCTACCGGCTCTCGGGTGTCACGACTGACTTTTTCAATAAATAAATATTGAGAAAATCGATCTTTAAATCCCAGTATAGGAAAAAGTCATCCTCTCTGGTAGACAGTTGCTTGATAAACAGAGAACCAGTAGCATCAAATATATTACAAGGTTGACCTGAGGCTGCTCAACAATTTATTACAAACTCGCCAATATCTTACATATGGGCGGTCATGACAGGTGGGTGTGGTGGCATGCTACTAGCTCGAGGAAATAGTGGTGGATAACTTGACTCCTAACTGGCAGCTCATCGAGCGTCGGGGGAGACTCGATGAATTTATTCGGGGTTGCGGAAGCGGATAATACAATGACCAAAATAGGATCGCACGGGACTGACTAGAACTCCTCTAGGCGTCGGACTCGCTATCAAACTCTTCATCCATGAGATCGCCCTCTTCAACATCTGGCCAAATCAAGAAGCCAGGTGAGTACTTTGAAAGTACTCGCAAGACAGTTCGGACAAAAGATATAATCAATGAATGCATGAATGCGTCATGAATAAAGGATGATGCTCATATAACAACGATATTATTGCAGGACTTGATAAATAAAATAAATAATCGAAAACCGATCGGTGTCCGGAGCGACGCCTCGAAAGGTAAATAAATAAAATGCATGTCATGATCGAGCGTCTAAGCGACACCACATAAAGGGCTTAAAAGAAATGTCATGATCGAGGCGTCTTAGCGACACCACGTAAAAGGGCTGTAAAAGAAATGCCACAGTCGGACGTCTGAGCGATATCACATAAAGGGCTATAAAAGAAATGCCACAGTCGGACGTCTGAGCGACATCACATAAAGGGCTCTAAAAGAAATGCCACAGTCAGACGTCTGAGCGACATCACATAAAGGGCTTTAAAAGAAATGCCACAGTCGGACGTCTGAGCGACATCACATAAAGGGCTTTAAAAGAAATGCCACGCGATCGGACGTCGAGCGACATCGCAGCATGTGGCTTGCAACAAATGTAACTAACAGATATGCCACCGTCGAGCGCCCGAGCGACATCACGCATGTGGCTTATAACAAAAATAAATAACAGGTATGCCACCGTCGGACGTCTGAGCGACATCGCAGACAGGGCTTGTAATAAATGTAAATAACAAGATTAATCTTTTAACCGGATTTATCACACATAAATCCCACCGGAGTTTTGTCACTGAGGCTGATACCTGACAAGATAAGATGAATATAGTTCTTGAACAAAGTACAAGATAATTGAAAGATTTGAGACTCTGCAGAGTTTGGATGAATCGACCACAGCCAACGGATTTCCATAGTCACGAAGGACTAGTTCCGTTACGGTATTTCAAAGAGAAACACATTTAACTAGTACACATCCATTTCACCTCACGATGCCAGGAATCACCCTGGACAACGTTTAAGAAAAACTTTGAGACGGGGAGGCCACAACCTCGAATAGCATGGGATCAAATTTCTATACGCGCGCTCTAAGGGGTGCCCCCCTCTCGGTCCCAACCGGAAACACCCATGCCCCTGGACCGGATGACGGGCTTTAATCCAGGGCCATGGAACCCTCATCCCGGCCTCTCTATTTGGTGTGTACCAGGAAAACGATTTGCCACTTACTATGCCATTTTCCTTTCGGAAAACATGTGACAGTATAGGAAGGAATGAATGGAAATGTGATTTGTTTCACGATGACACGGAAGTCAAATAATCTGGCATAAGACTAGCATGTCACAACATTGCCATCTTACCCATCCTCATGCCAACACATGGCTATGCAAATATGTATCCAACAACATAATGCTTTCCGAAACTTACTTTCCGCTCATGTGCATGAAATATAACATTCAAGTGATGTTCATAAACATGCCATGACTATACTAAAATGCAAACATGCAACAACACTCATCATATCAAGAGTTCAAACATGCTTGCCTGGTTCGGAGTAGTCGGAGTTTAACTGTGCGAAGTTTGCAGCTCCGTCACCTCCTCCGGTATCTACGGTATAAGAAAAAATACGAACGCAACGTAAATACCGTGAGTGTACAGAAAAGTGTTCCAAATATTTTTCAAATAAATATGACAAAAAACTAGACAGAAAAATAAAGATGACAGAAAAGGAATCAATCAAAAATCATTTTCTGTTTAAAAGTTATAAGAGTTTTGGTCCAAGGACCCATCTGTAATGAAACAGAAAGTTTCCATGGGGCCACGCGGAGCCACCAGGCGGTTTGGGCGGCACCGAACGGCGTTGAGCCGCCATTTTGCTCCCTGTCGGCCGTTACGGTGTTTGACCACCATAAAGCACGCCAAGAGGCGGGCTGTGGTGCCACCGACGCCGGGAAGGCGTCGAGCGCGCGTGTGGAGCTCCAGACAAGCAGGCCAGGCTGCGAGCATCGAGCCAAACACATAGTGGGCATGTGACTGAAGTTCTGTCGGAGAAACGACACTGAACTTTCTGAATTTACTGAATATGAACAAAATAGTGCATGCCAGGTGTTCGACAAAATGATTCTGGTATCCAGGGATTTTTCCTTGAGCTGATTTTTGGTGGAGTGGTCTCTCATTGCAACTAGAGGTTGCCTAAATTTTGGTGGAATTTTTGGAGAAGTGTAAATATGAATTTCACAAAATTTGGCAAATCTGGTCCAAACTTGTAGTGAGTGAAATTTGAAATATTTGAAAAGAAGAAGAGTGGATCAAGATGGTTCTGGGTTGTGGGTACAAAGGACTATCCAGGGGTGTTGAGTTGAGGTAAAAAATCAAAAGCATTAGGGCACTTGCTTTGCAAATCACCTAGGCTCAAAAGAAAAGACAGAATTATTTTTGGAGGAGAAATAATTGGAATAAAATGCAAAAATCGATTTTATTAGTTTGGACAGAATGTTTGGGTTGTACCAAAGTGGGAGGAGGGGTTTTTGGGGGAGTTTTACCATAGGAGGCATGGTAAACCAGAGTGGATCAAAATCAAATGAAAGACCAAAAATCAAAAAGGTTTTCTTTTTAAAAGAAACTAAATCCAAGAAAAAAAAGATTTTTGAGAGGGCAAACTCAGAAGATGGTTTTTAGGAAGGGTTTAAATGACCTTCTTTCAAACCAAGCAAGGCTCTTTCTGAAAACAAAAATCACAAAAAAATTTGGAGTGTCACAGCACCTACCCCCTTAGGAAAAATCTCGTCCCCGAGATTTCAGCTGATCTTTAAACAGGTGTGGGTGCTCTGTCCGAAGAAAATCCTCGCTCTCCCAAGTTGCTTCATTCTCGGTGTGATTACTCCACTGAACTCTGAAAAACTTAATGGTTTTCTGACGGGTCCTCCTCTCAGACTCTTCTAATATTTTTACTGGGTGCTCCCGGTAAGTGAGGTCCGGTTGCACGTCAATGTTCTCATGTGAAACTTGCTTCTCTGGGTTGCTCACGTATTTTCTCAACTGCGAGATGTGAAACACGTTGTGGATACCGGATAAGTCTCCTGTAGGTCTAGTCGGTAGGCCACCGTGCCTCTTCGGCCACTATATGAAATGGTCCGATGAATCTTGGTGCTAGTTTCCTTAATCTTGAATCGCTGCAGACCCTTCATAGGAGAAACTCTCAGGTATACCAATTTTCCGGTTCAAAACTGATTTCCGATGCTTCGGGTCGTAATAACTCTTTTGCCGACATTGAGCTGTTTGGAGTCGATCTCTAATTGTCTTAACTTTCTCCTCGGCCTCCTTGAGCATATCTGGGCCAAAGATATGGCTGTCTCCGTCTCGACCAATTTAGCAGGTTACGACATCTTCTCCCATATAGAGCTTCAAAGGGTGCCATTTGCAAGCTGGCTTGATAGCTGTTGTTGTATGCAAACTCTGCATATGGCAAACTTTCTTCCCAATTGTTCCCGTAGGTGAGGTCACAGGCTCTTAGCATGTCTTCTAGGATTTGGTTCTGCTGCCTGCCCCGCCCCATCGATGCAGGGATGGTATGCGGTACCGAAGGCTAGTTGGGTTCCCAGTGCCTGTTGTAGGTGATCCCAAAATATAGAGATGAACTGTGTGCCTCTATTGGAGATGATAGTCTTAGGGACTCCATGCAGGCAGACATACGGGCAAGATAAAGTCTGGCCAGTCTCTAAGTGGTGTAAGTTGTCTTTACCGGAATAAAATGTGCCACCTTGGTTAATCTGTCGGTTATGACCCATATGGCATCGTTTCCGTGCCGTGACCGTGGCAGTCCAACGATAACGACCATTCAAATCTCGGCCCCATTTCCACTCGGGTATCTTATTTGGTCTGTGATCCGGCTGGTTTCTGGTTCTCGGCCTTGATACGTTGACAAGAGTCACAGCATGCAATGAACGTGGCTATATCTCTCTTCATACCGTGCCACCAAAAAATTTCCTGAAGGTCTTTGTACATTTTTGTCCCTCCAGGATGGATTGAATACGGAGCTGTGTGACTTTCACCAATATCTGCTGTTTGAGGTCCTTGACATTTGGTACGCATAGCCTCTCTCCGTACCACAATATTCCTTGCTCATCTACGTTGAATTCTGAGGCTCTTCCAAAACTCACTTTTCTCTTTATGCCCTCAATGCTGGGGTGTCCCTGCTGGGCTTCCTTGATCCTTTCCATCAGGGTAGGCTGTATTTCTATATTCGACACATGCCTTCGGTAACCATTGTTAGATTGAGTCGGGCAAATTCCTGCTGAAATTCTGGCCTCAACTTTGGTATATTGTCGTCGTCCGTGCTGGGATTTCAACTAAGTGCATCTGCCACAACATTTGCTTTTCCGGGATGATAGTGGATTCCAACATCATAATCCTTTACCAACTCTAACCAGCGTCGTTCTTAGTAAATTTAACTCTGATTGTGTGAAAATATACTTAAGACTCTTATGGTCTGTGTATATCTCACAACGATTCCCAAGTAGGAAGTGTCTCCATTCCTTGAGTGCATGGATGACCGCTGCTAATTCCAAGTCATGAGTGGGATAATTCTCCTCATGCTTGCGTAGTTGTCTAGAGACATACGCAACTACCTTGCCTTCTTGCATCAATACGCATCCGAGGACTTTCCGGTATGCGTCACAATATACCTCAAAATTTTTTTGTATATCTGGCACAATTAGTACTGGTGCCGTTGTTAATTTGCTTTTTAGCTCTTGGAAGCTTTTCTCACATGCTTCTGTCCATTCAAACTTCTTGCCTTTCTTGAGCAATTGTGTCATGGGCTTTGCTATAGTGGAGAATCCTTCAATAAATCTCCGATAATAGCCTGCCATTCCCAAGAAACTCCGTACGTCCGTTACGTTAGCTGGTGGTTTCTAGCCAAGTACGGCCTTGACTTTTTTCGGGTCTACTGCAATACCTTCTTGGGTTAGCACGTGGCCCAGAAAACCCATCTCCTTTAGCCAAAAATTCACATTTGCTGAATTTGGCGTCTGATTGATGTTTCCTGAGTTCTCCGAGTACAATCTCGAGATGTGCGGCGTGCTCGTCAGGTGTTTTGGAATATATCAGAATATCATCGATGAATACCACAACAAACTTGTCCATATACTTCATAAATACTTTGTTCATGAGGTGAACAAAATATGCGGGGGCGTTGGTTAGCCCGAATGGCATCACTGTGAACTCATACAGCCCATATCTGGAGGTGAAGGCGGTCTTGGGAATATCTTCTGTTCGTACTTTTAATTGGTGGTATCCTGATCTCAAGTCAATTTTTGAGAAGACTTTGGCATGTGCGAGCTGATCGAATAAATCATTTATTCGGGGCATTAGGTATTTGTTCTTGATTGTGACCATGTTGAGAGCTCGATAATCAATACACAACCTCATTGTTCCATCCTTCTTCTTGGCAAATAAAATTGGAGAACCCCAAGGTGAGGAGCTGGCTCGTATGTATCCTTTCTCCAACCATTCTTTTATTTGCTTCTTCAACTCTACCAATTCGGATGGTGCCATTCTGTAAGGTTTCTTGTAAATAGGAGCTGGTTCCGGTGCTAGCTCAATGCTGAATTCTATCTCTCGGTCCGGTGGCATGCCCGGTAGTTCTTCCGAAACACGTGGAATTCACATACTACCGGAACCTTGTTCAGCTCAGAAACGTCCACCTTGTTTAATCTAGGTTGCCGAGGTATTTGTCTCTCTTTGGCTGAAACTTTTATTTTCTTCCCATGATGGTGTGTGAGAATCACGGTACGGTTGAAGCAGTCAATAAAACCTTTGTTGGTGGTTAACCAATCCATTCCTAGGATGACATCCAATCCTTTGCTTTCCAGTACAATAAGGTTGGCGTAAAACTTCAATCCTTCAAATTCAATAACCACACCTTGACAGTATCTCTGGGTCACTTGCTTAATTCCAGGGGACTTGATGATCATTGATTTTTCCAAGGGAAGCATCGAAAAATTATTTTGCAAAGCAAAACTTTTCGAAAAGAATGAGTGAGAAGCTCCAGAATCAAACAAAACCATGGCAGGTATTGTGTTGACGGGTACGCATCTGCGTACCGATATACTGGGCGTTCTATGCTTCCTCTCGGGTCACGTGGTTCAAGTGACCTTTCCGGTGGTTGTGGTTGGGGTTGAAATTGCTTCGCTTTGGTGCTGAATTATTGCCACCATTATTGAGCTTCGGGGTTGAGCTCCTTGGCTTGGGGCATTGCTTGGCATAGTGCCCTTCTTCTCCACAAGCATAACAGGTAACGCCTCGGGCGATAGGTGAACTCTTTGTCTCTTGCATGGAAATTCTTGATTGGACGTGAATTTTCCGTCGGGTTTTGTGTGTTCTACCCTTCTGAATTTCTGTCTTGTTTCTAGGGTTGGGAGCAAAATAGTCTGGTCCCTTTTATGCGTTATGGAAATCTTCCGAGCTACGTCGCTCATTTTCCGTAGTAATGGCCTTATCCACCAAGTGTTTTAAAATCTAGAAAGGTGTGCACAACTAGTCGGGCACTTAAGGGCGGGTGCCAGGCCTTCCAAGAATTTTTCCATCTTCTTGCTCTCGGTCATGCGTTCTTCATTGGCGTAGCGAGACAGCAGAGTGAATTGGCTGTTGTATTCTGACACTATCATGGCCCTTTGCTTGAGTTCATCAAATTGTTTCTTCTTGATTTTCATGAAGCTCTTAGGGATATGTGCCCCACGAAAACCTTCTTTGAAATTCTCCCAGGTGATTTCATTTTCGTTGGGGTGCATGTGCAGGAAGTTTTCCCACCATGATGCAGCTGCTCCTGTGAGATAATGTGGTGCATACAATACCTTTTCACGGTCTGAACATCAGGCGATAATTAATTTTCTCTCCTTGTCTCGAAGTTACCATCGGCCTCAAGAGGCTTGTCAAGATGAGAAAATGTTGGAGGACGCGTCTTTTGTAACTCGAGATAATTTGGATTGCGGTTGATACCGCCACGGTTACTTCCCATATTGATGAATTGGTTCATCATTTCCTGGTGTTGCTGCTGACTGTTCATACAAACGACAAACTTGTGTAAAAGCTATTTCACCGTCTCCGTTGACTTGTCTCGACCTCGAGTGAAATTGTGGTTCTCGCTGTGTGCCATAATTTTCTTCTGCTGAGATGGCATGGAGCGGCCCAAGGACGCAGACATCTTTCACTCTGGGGATATATTTTGTGAACTCGTAAGATAAGAAAGAGAGTCGCAAAAGTCAATAAAATCACGCACAAAGAACATTTTTAAACTCCAGGATATTTTTGAAACACACGATTATGCCATGGAGAAGGACTATTACATATCTTACACGCGGGCATAATTATACATTACATCACTCAGGATATGTGTACATAATCCTGACATGTTATTTAAACTAGTGCACTCCTCCAGATCCTACATGATGCGCAATCAGGCTACTTCTCACAACCTATGTACATATAAACATATTACACAATTCGATACATCGCATGGCGTCTACGCGTACTCAGTCGGAGATGGTGAGGATCTCCCTTGGCCTGCCGAGGGTGAGACGCAGTGACGTTGGGGAATCAACTTCCTCCTCGCTAATAGGTTCCAGACAAGGAACGCTGCGCTGAGCTCATGGAGCAGGTGCCGTAGGCGGAGTACCCTGAATAAGAGTGGGCGGAATAGGTGGAGTAGCACGTATGGGAGTGGGTGCAAAAAGTGGTGCAACGTGAATGGGAGTGGGTGCAATAGCCTGGTTGAATTCCTCAGTGGTAGGCGTATCGACGCGGCAAGAGCGAGAATGGTAGGCGAATGAGAAGTCGAGGACGAGATAAAGGTCAGCGGTGGAGCGGTGTGTAGGAGTTCCCTCCTGTTAGCAAAGACACCATGAAGCCCCGGAGTCCATGCGGCAGCTACGAGGTCGTCCACCATGCTGTCAAAGGCTGCCTCCAGGGCTCGGAGGTACTCGACAAGCATCTCAAAGGTCTCGTCTTGCTCTCCTCTGGGGCAAGAGAATGAGTAGTAACAGGTGTAAGGCACATGGCATGGAAGGTAGTGATAGCGACGGGTCTTCATTGCAGGAAGGACAGCCCGAAGACGAGCTATCGCCTCGCGGGCTGCCATCTGCATAGCATGCCTCTCTGTAGGCATGGCTCTCCCCAAGAAATAGAAGCGGCGCACCTCAACACGCCCTCCCCTAAATTGCACTGCGACTTGGTGCATGGTTAGACTGTCGTTGATCTTGTGTGGATAAAGTGTGAAGACTGGGCGCACGGATGGCCCCATCGCGACCTGAACGATGAAGGAGAGGAGTTTGACGAACCCCTCCGCACGCGTTGGCGAACATTTGAGACTCGCAATCGCTGCCGGCCATCTACAAAAGTAGGCAAAAATTCTGAGTGATCAGATCATAAATTTTATGCTGACTGTCAGAAAGATGACTACATTTTGTAAAAACAAGAATAAATACTGCCATGGTAATAATTAAATTAGCGATCGGACCTAGTGGCTTCCTACAGTCAGCCTGGCTCTAATACCAAGTCTGTCACGACCGACTTTTTCAATAAATAAATATTGAGAAAATCGATCTTTAAATCCCAGTATAGGAAAAATTCATCCTTTCTGGTAGATAGTTGCTTGATAAACAGAGAACCAGTAGCATCAAATATATTACAAGGTTGAGAAGAGGCTGCTCAACAATTTATTACAAACTCGCCAATATCTTACATATGGGCGGTCATGACACAGGGGTGTGGTGGCATGCTACTAGCTCGAGGAAAAAGTGGTGGATAACTTGACTCCTAACTGGCAGCTCATCGAGCATTGGGGGAGGCTCGATGAATTTATTCGGGGTTGCGGAAGCGGATAATACAATGACCAAAACAGGATCGCATGGGACTAACTAGGACTCCTCTCGGCGTCGGACTCGCTATCAAACTCTTCATCCATGAGATCGCCCTCTTCAACATCTGGCCAAATCAACAAGCCAGGTGAGTACTTTGAAAGTACTTGCAAGACAGTTCGGACAAAAGATATAATCAATGAATGCATGAATGCGTCATGAATAAAGGATGATGCTCATATAACAACGATATTATTGCAGGACTTGATAAATAAAATAGATAACTGAAAAACCGATCGGGTGTCTGGAGCGACGCCTCGAAAGGTAAATAAATAAAATGCATGCTGCAGTCGGGCGTCTAAGCGACACCACATAAAGGGCTTAAAAGAAATGTCATAGCCGGATGCCTTAAGCGACGCCACGTAAAAGGGTTGTAAAAGGAATACCACAGTAGGACCTCTGAGCGACATCACATAAAGGGTCAGAAAAGAAATGCTACAATCGGACGTCTGAGCGACATCACATAAAGGGTTGTAAAAGAAATGCCATAGTCGGACGTCTGAGCGACATCACATAAAGGGCTTTAAAAGAAATGCCACAGTCGGACGTCTGAGCAACATCACATAAAGGGCTTTAAAAGAAATGCCACAGTCGGATGTCTGAGCGACATCACATAAAGGGATTTAAAAGAAATGCCACAGTCGGGTGTCTGAGCGACATCGCACACAGGGCTTGCAACAAATGTAACTAACAGATATGCCACCGTCGGACGTCTGAGCGACATCACAGACAGGGCCTATAACAAAAGTAAATAACAGGTATGCCACCATCGGACGTCTGAGCGACATCGCAGACATGGCTTGTAATAAATGTAAATAACAAGATTAGTCCATCCACAAGAATAATCTTTTATCCGGATTTATCACACATAAATCCCACCGGAGTTTTGTCACTGAGGGTGATACCTGACAAGATAAGATGAATATAGTACTTGAACAAAGTACAAGATAATTGAAAGATTTGAGACTCTGCAGAGTTTGGATGAACTGACCACAGCCAACGGATTTTAGTCACGAAGGACTAGTTCCGTTTACGGTATTTCAGTAGAAACACATTTAACTAGTACACATCCATTTCACCTCACGATGCCAGGAATCACCCTGGACAACGTCTAAGAAAAACTTTGAGACGGGGAGGCCACAACCTCGAATAGCATGGGATCAAATTTCTATACGCGCGCTCTAAGGGGTGCCCCCCTCTCGGTCCCAACCGGAAACACCCATGCCTCCTGACCGGATGATGGGCTTTAATCCAGGTCCATGGAACCCTCATCCCGGCCTCTCTATTTGGTGTGTACCAGGAAAACGATTTGCCACTTACTATGCCATATTCCTTTCGGAAAACATGTGACAGTATAGGAAGGAATGAATGGAAATGTGATTTGTTTCACGATGATACGGAAGTCAAATAATCTGGCATAAGACTAGCATGTCACAACACTGCCATCTTACCCATCCTCATGCCAACACATGGCTATGCAAATATGTATCCAGCAACATAATGCTTTCCGAAACTTACTTTCCGCTCATGTGCATGAAATATAACATTCAAGTGATGTTCATAAACATGCCATGACTATGCAAAAATGCAAACATGCAACAACAATCATCATATCAAGAGTTCAAACATGCTTGCCTGGTTCGGAGTAGTCAGAGTTTAACTGTGCGAAGTTTGCAGCTCCGTCACCTCCTCCGGTATCTATGGTATAAGAAAAAATAAGTACGCAACGTAAATACCGTGAGTGTACATAAAAGTGTTCCAAATATTTTTCAAATAAATATGACAAAAAACTAGACAGAAAAATAAAGATGACACAAAAGTAATCAAACAAAATTCATTTCGCTTAAAAGTTATATGAGTTTTGGTCCAAGGACCCATCTGTAATGAAATGTAAAGTTTCTGTGGGGCTCTGTGGAAAGTCCAGGATAACGCTTCGCTTAAAAGAAACGATCAGGAGGCTGACAGGCGGGCTCCACCTGTCGGGTTTGAAATTTCAAACGGAGAAAACAGAGCGCGATGGCGCCCAAGAGGTGCGGTGGTCGCCGGCGGCGATCCTTGGCGAGGCTAGGTGATCGGGGGTTACCTTCGAGATCAGTGCACCGTTCCGCGTCTGTGGGTGGTGGTGGTGGTCGACGGCAGCCCTTGCTCCAGCGGACGGCGGTTCGGGCAGTCGTGGATCTCGCCGGAGGTAGCTGCGGGGATCAAATAGGAGTGGGGGTTAGTCTCCTAGTTGCTCGAGAGGGTTGGCCGACGGGTTAGGGCGTCGAGACGGCCTCACCGTGAGCGAATCGAGGTGGAGGCCGAGGCGGAACGGGCGGCCAGAGTCGGGAAGAAGGGCCTCGAGGCTCTCCCAAAGTGGCTAGGGCGGGTCTAGTGAGGTGGTGGAGTCGGCGGGGGCGAGCAGGCTCGGGGGTGCTATATATAGCCGGCCCGAGTCGGTTGCCGTGAACGGATAAGTCCGGTGAGTTGATTACGGCGGCGCTGTGGCTGGCCGGTCGGCTTAGGAGCTTGAGCATCGCCTAGGTGGAGTAGTTTTGCCATTTTAGGGTCCAGCTCAGCACGGGAGGGAGGTTTACGGCCTGCCCTCGACAGAACGACAGCCGCGACGTCTGTCGACGGCGTAGAACGCGCTCATGCGCTGCCACGGCGACGGCAGCTGTATGCAGCGTCTGGCAAGGAGATGGCCACGCTGAGCCACCAGCGGTTTAGGCGGCGCCAACGGCGCGTTGAGTCAGCTGCTTTTGCTCCCCTGTCGGCCGTTATTGGCTGCCGCCAAGAAAGCACGCCGGGCAAGAAAGTGGGCTGTGGTGCCACCGATGCCGGAAGGCGCCAAGCACGCGTGTGGAGCTCCGGACAAGCAGGCGTTATGAAAGCATCGAGCCAAACGCGACAAGGCATGTGGCTGAAGTTTGTCTGAGAAACGATTAATCGAACTTTCTGATTTCATCAATATGAACAAAACAAAGGCATGCCAGGTGTTCGACAAAATGATTCTGGTATCCAGGTTTTTTTCCTTGAGCTGATTTTTCGTGGAGTGGTCTCTCATTGCAACTAGAGGTTGCCTGAATTTTGGTGGAATTTTTGGAGAAGTGTAGATATGAATTTCACCACATTTGGCAAATCTGGTCCAAACTTGCAAAGGAGTGAAATTTGAAATATTTGAAAAGAAGAAGAGTGGATCAAGATGGTTCTGGGTTGTGGGTACAAAGGACTATCCAGGGGTGTTGAGTTGAGGTCAAAAATCAAAAGCATTAGGGCACTTGCTTTGCAAATCACCTAGGCTCAAAAGAAAAGAAAGATATATTTTGGGAGGAGAAATAATTGGAATAAAATCCAAAAATGGATTTTATTAGTTTGGACAGAATGTTTGGGTTGTACCAAAGTGGGAGGAGGGGTTTTTGGGGAGTTTTACCATAGGAGGCATGGTAAACCAGAGTGGATCAAAATCAAATGAAAGACCAAAATCAAAAAGGTTTTCTTTTTAAAAGAAACTAAATCCAAGAAAAAAAAGATTTTTGAGAGGGCAAACTCAGAAGATGGTTTTTAGGAAGGGTTTAAATGACCTTCTTTCAAACCAAGCAAGGCTCTTTCTGAAAAAAAAATCAGAAAAAAAATTGGAGTGTCACATCCGGCCCTCACCCTCTGGTCTTGTCCATGGCATCGCGACCAGGCTTGCCAGCGACGGCTGAGACCAGCCCGAGAGCCGGGACCCGAGGACGTAGAGTTTCGTCATCTAACCCAGCTTGTGCGTTCAAGGGGGGGTGCCTGAGCATCGCGACTCAGGGCTCCTACCGGCTCTCCGGCCCTCACCCTCTGGTCTTGTCCATGGCTTCGGGACCTGGCTTGCCAGCGACGGCTGAGACCAGGCCGAGAGCCGGGACCCGAGGACATAGAGTTGCGGCGTCTGGACCCGCTTGCGCGTTAAAGGGGGCGTGCCTGAGCATCGCGACTCAGGGCTCCTACCGGCTCTCCGGCCCTCACCCTCTGGTCTTGTCCATGGCATCGCGACCTGGCTTGCCAGCGACGGCTGAGACCAGCCCGAGCGCCGGGACCCGAGGACGTAGAGTTGCGTCATCTACCCCAGCTTGCGCGTTAAAGGGGGGGTGCCTGAGCATCGCGACTCAGGGCTCCTACCGGCTCTCCGGCCCTCACCCTCTGGTCTTGTCCATGGCATCGCGACCTGGCTTGCTGCCGACGGCCTGAGACCAGCCCGAGAGCTGGACTCAAGACGGCGAGCACCAGATCTGGCCAAATTTGCGTGAACACGCCGAAGATAAGGCCCGAGCCAGCGCAACCCGCCTTTGAGGTAGGGCCTCGTGAGTCCCGCTACTGGCTCACGGGTGCCGATACACCTCGTCCAGCCCTACCGTGCAGGCACGTGTCGTGGTGGGTCAGATACGCCTGGGGCTCCTCCCCGGAGGGGATCCCCCTCCCACGCTCCAAGTGGAAGCACCATGCTCGCTACTGGCCGACGACATCGCCGAGGAGCGGCTATGCCCAGACGCGATGCGGAAGCGCTTATGCTCACACGGTGATAAACAATCGAGGGTGGCCTCCGGGTCGTGATCAACCTCAGGGAGCCCAAAGCTCGATTGTCGGCCTCGTCGCCGCGCCTCCCTCGGGGCGCCAGGCGAGGCTGGGCACGGGGGCTGCGCTGGTCACGCCCAGATGCACGCCACCAGCCAGGCCTCAGTGCCTGGTTCGCCGTGACGCCACTCCCCGAAAGCGGAGCCAAGGTACGCATGCCGCTTGAGCGTCAAGGGGACTCCACGAGCATCGCGACTCAGAGCCTAACTGTCACGTAGCCCCTCACCCCTTAGTTCCGGAAGGCTAACGGCGGTTGAGGTATGCGCGGGCCGGGCTCTGAGATGTAGAATGGTGGATCCGCCTGCGTCTCACCTCCCTACTTGTTGTTCGTGGCGCCAAGGGGGACTCCACAGGCATCGCGACTCAGAGCCTAACTTGTCACGTAGCCCTCACTCCTTGGTCCCGCCCCTGGTTTCCGCCGGGCTAACGGGCTACCGAGGTATGCGCGAGGCCGTGTTCTGCCGGCGTAGAACATAAGCTAGTAGGAAGCACAAATTTCAAGGAATTCAAAAGCAAATATTACAGTCCACACTGTTATCGCAATACCAAACACGAGTTTAAACGCCTCCTCGAGGCATGATACATGTGCAGGAATTAAAAGCAAGACAGGAGCCACAACGGAGTCACTTGTCGGCGGTGGAGTAGCGCGGAGTGGGATCGCCTCGTGAAGCAGCAGGGCCGGCAGCCGCCGCCTTGGCTTGGTGCTGAAGGCCCGAACTTCCCTAACAGAGCCTCCACGCGACCCTTCACAGCCTCGGCAATGGCAGCTGCATGCTCGCCGCTTCTTTGGCTCCAAGAGGCTGTCCATGTCGACGCTGAGATCGCGAAGATAGATGTGGGTGAGGATCCGCGTCGATTGCCGAGAAGACAGGACACGCGCCTCGGCCTCACCCGTGGGGCCAAGACCAAGGGAGACATCTTCAAGAGCACGAATCAGAAGGGAAGCAGCCAGGTGGGGCCGTCCTCTGCGCCGCCAAGGCTCTCCAGCCGCTATCATAAAGCTCCCTCAAGAAGGCGCTGAGCCTTCACCTCCATATCCATGGAGGCCACGCGATCTCCGGCAAGAACCTGCGCCTTGGCGTCCAGCTCGACCTTCCTCGCCTCCAGTTCCTGCTCCAGCGCGCCTAGGCGATCACGACGCTTCTTCAGCTTGGCCTCTTGGTCCTTGACGGCCGCCTCGCGAGCCTTCATGCTTTCCTCATGCTCCTGGCGGAGGCGGGCCTCCTCGGCAAGCTGGTTTTGCAGGCCCTTCAGCTCGCCCTCCAGCGTCTCACCACAAATGACCTTGGATGTTGGCTGCCTCCCCAGGCAGCATCGCGGGCTACCTTCGCCTCACGAACAGCTCTGCTTCTCCTCGTCAAAGCCGCCGAGGCCTGGACCAGCGCCGCCTCGAATCGGCGTCGGGCGCCAAGAATCCAGCCAGAGGCCAGCTCAAGCACCCGGCCACCTGGCGAGGGTCGGCGCCAGAAGATCCCCGCCAGCCGGTCCAATTCAAGCAAAGACGATCCAGAGGGCAGTGGGAGGAGTCTGATAGACAGCAGTTGGTGGAGTAGGAGGAGATGGCGGCGGCGTAGCCACTACGCCTCGAGGCGGAACCAGCGGCGCCACGACAACAGCGGAGGCAGCGCCAAGCAAGGGCATCTCGGGAGTCGCCTGGGCCAAGGGGGCTGAGCTCACCCCAGCAGGCTCAGCCAGGCCTCGCGAGGGCGCCCGGGCAGGAGAGGCCTGGGCATCAGGATCATCTTCCTTTTCAGGCAGCGGCACCGTCACGGATGGAGCCTCAGGAGCCCCCTTCAGCTTCTTCGCCGTGGGCGCCGGCCTGGCCGAAGAACATGGACATCAGATCTCGTCAATAGAGCAATAATCAAGATGTAAAGCAGCACTTACAGTGTCGCCGCTGGTGGACTCGAGCAGCCTCCCGGCCATACTTGAAGCCCGAGAGCCGGGCTGTAGGGATCAGCTTCAAGGGATCATGAGCCGGAGGCGTCTGTCAGATCGCCCGGGGCCGGGCGGACCACAGGGGACCAGCCCAGTCCGTCCTTCTTCGATCGGGGCAGGCTTTCGCCTCCCGCCACCCTCATCCTTGTCGTCGTCGCTCTCGAGGAGGCGGAGTACGCGGGGCCTGCGCCGCAGGGGGGGAGCCCTCGACTCTGCCCCCGAATCAACACCCTCTCCTGGCTCTCTTTCATCCACCTCTTCGCTGGAGTCGGAAGAGGACACGTCCACCAGGTCCTCCGGAGCCTCCACGGGCACGGGCCCGTCCCCATTGAAGACGGGCATGGGCCCCACAACCTGCTCCCAATCCTCGCGAAGGAACAGGGGCGCGGGGGCACCCTCCGGTCTCGCCACGTCGCCCCCAACCAAGGACTGGAGGACCGTCACCAGATCCTCGCTAGCCAGGGCCACGGGGCTCGGGTGAGGCCTCCACATCGGAAGCGAGTACTGGCGAAGCGGAGCCAGTTGGTGCTCCAGGAACTCCCTCAACAGAGACGCACCGGTCAACCTCGCTGCCGCCACGTCGGTTGGCTTCCGATCTGCATCCATCTTCTCCAGCACCAGCTTCGCGCGGGGATCCCGAAGCTTCGCTCGGGACTAGTCGTCGGAACTCTCGGCGAGCTCCGTGGGCAGGATCAGCCAAGGGTGGATCCGCGCAGCATCCACCAAGACCCACTTGCTCCTGAAGCCCTCAATCCGCTTCCCAGGGTTTGAAATGGCGATGGCTCCGCCGTATGTGATGAAGCTCGCGCACACGGAGGCGGAACCATGGGAGGTTCGGAGGAAGAAGTAGTGGCGCAGCAAGGCCACCGAGGGCTTCACCCCAACTCGCCCAAGTTCGGGCGCGCTATGGGCCCGGGGGCTACTGTCGGTGTTCTGGGAACGGGGTCCCTGTGACTTGCTCGGCCTGCTGCCCGGGCGTGGTTCTCAAAGGAGGCCCAGATCGCCCATCTTCATCAACGCAGCTCAAGACCCTCGCGAGGGGCTGAGGATTACAAGGCGGACGACAAGGAGCTTCCTCAGGCACGGCCTCGTCAGGCTGGATCATGAGGAGGCGGAGAGTTCAAGGCAGGGTACCTCGCGAGGTGCCCATGATGCAAGCCATGACGACCAAGGGCGCCAGTCGGGCGCCAGCCCGCTCAGCGTCCTCCTTTCCTCTTTGGTGCAAAGGGAGCAAGCGCTGGCAAGAGCGTCAAGCAAAGGCACCGGTTTTGGTGCAAGAAGACCAAGACCAGCCCCAACGGCTGGAAGGGAGTCATCGTGGAGCCCAAGCAGACGTCATCACCAGAGCCTTTGGCAGGCGAGGACCAACTTTAGTCAGGATAAGTGTACCCGCTGGTCCCCTTCAAAATGGCCAATTGTTGGCGCCCTTCCCGCTCAATATTTGGGAAGAGGCCCAGGGCCTTCGCCTATAAATAGGAGTAGCCACACTCAGAGTAGAAACGGGGGACAATCGGATAGGAAGAGGGCTGGCATTTTGGAGTACAGAGAGAGAGAGAGATAGAGACCCGATCCTCAAGCTAGAGCAACGGGACACCAGCTAGCAGTTCATCGCACCCACCAAGAACAGACCCTCGCGAGGCTGTTCTTCCCTGTACTGTTCCTCATCAGCCCAAGAGGCAATCCACCACGCCACAAACTAGAGTAGGGTATTACACCACAATGGTGGCCCGAACTAGTATAAATCTCGTGTCTCTTGTGCTGTTCTTTCTAGTAGTTTAGGTCCCTGCGATTCAGCGAGGTACGAGACGGTGGAGGGTTTGATCTCCGCGCGCACCCCAGAGTTCGAACCTTAAGGGTCTGCCGGAACCCGAAATCCGACATCGTCGTTCATTGTCATATGTGAAGCCTTCCTCCGCATTACCCCTCACTTCGGATTGTGGCTAAAGACCTTCAAAGTGGAGCCGAAGATGATCAAGGGGCATCAGGCAGAGTCTTGAGAGGGGCTGTTATAAGCAAGAATGCGGACGCTTCCATGGCCCGAGGGCTCTTTTCAAGAGGAGCTCAATTTATGGCAACATGAGTGGTTTTATATCACCGCCTCCCGGGGGCACCAAATGGGCGGCGCCACCTGCCTTCGCTCGGGTCCTCCATTGCGGTAGGCGTCATGGGTCAATAAAGGGCTCGACTAGGGACCGTCCCAAGGACGTACCTCTGTTGCGGGCCGTATTCGAGACCTCCGAGAGAGAGAGATCAATTTGGTCGTAGTAGCGCAGGTCATGCTGATTAAATGCACCTTGCCCTGCAAACGCCGCCCCTCCGCCTGTGGGAGTTTAATACGGAGGGACCACGAGCTCTCCAACATTTTATGGGCGTAACGCCCGTGGAGATGTACCAACTGTTCTTCGGATCACAAGCGATGTGTCCGGACTTAACCGAGGACGCAGGTCTGAGCTGCAATCGCCCGGATACTCAAGTAAGTAGTCCTGTGCGGACATGCTATTCAGATATTTATCATACACTTGACCATAAAAGAGCTATCCTTTTAACAGGAGTGGATAGCAAAAGCAAAACTGATCAGGTGTCCTGCCCCCATCCCTGAGACCATGCCGGATCCTGTATTAACCTAGATGCTAGAGGTCAGGCCTTTTGAAGAAGGCGAAGGGGAACAAGGAACTACTACCTCCATGAAGGAGGCTATCAAGAAAGGGGGATCGAGAATCCTCCCTCCAAGGGGAGAAGAGGACCGCTTCCTCAAGATCCGGAGACCAAAGCCTCAAGCGGGGAAGAAATCTTTACCGAAGGGTCTCAAGGGCGGAGATGCCCGACCGCACTATTTCCCCAAGGAGATCAGCCCTCCGGTGAGCCGTAAGTAAAGGGGGGCATTTTTTCAAAAGAGAGACATCCCATTTTATTTCTGAAGGTAACCGAAAGTTTACCTTGTAGTTCGGATCTCAAATTTCACAGCAGAGCCTCGTCTTGAGGATCTTGGTCCGAGATGATGGAGAGCGAACGCCTCCGCCCGCCATACCGTTATGCGACGTGGGACGACCGTGAGGTGTCGTCAGCGAGGGCGTCTCCGAATCCGGGCGGGGCCGTAAGGCAGCCAGATGTCCCCTCAAAGCCCTCTTCGCGTCTGCCGCCGAAAAGGCCACCGGACGAGTCCGCACCAACGGGTGTACGGCCGGAGGAGTTGAAGGATCTGCTTCGGGCGAAAGGCTTGAGAGTCGGAAGATCACCGCACGTTAATGAGTACGGTGATTGAAAGGATTTCATCCGCTTAGAGCGGATTACATGAAGCCGTCGTAAGTTCTTGGACGGGTTTTGAGGTATGCAAAATGATGTACCTTTCCGACAGCTTTTGCATATAAAATGCGCCTTGTATAGATAGTAGCCCCGAGACTTGGTGTGGTGTCAAAATGACAGCGGCGTCGAGGATCATAACCCCTGTGTATAATATGCGCACTTCCTATGTAGGTGGCGGTTGCCCGGTGGCTAGTCGGGTTGATGAATTTGCCGAACCAAGCGGCAACTTGACGTGGCGGATGCGGACATCACGCTTGTTAATAAGCGGCTTGACGAGTCACAAGGTATGCAACTTCTCTACGGACACACCTGGTAAGGGAGCTTGACGCCCATGCCTTACAACATGTATGGTTAATGCAGATGGTGCCGCTGCTATGGAGAGCCTTTCAAGCGGAGCTCGCCCGAGCCAAGGAGCAAGCCACAAAAGTGATGCGGCTGCTTTAAAGGCGGGTCATTAGAGCTAAAAGTCGAACAGGCTGCTCACCGCAAGTAAGAAAGAAATGGCCGAGATGGCCGTGAAATTGAAGAATGCTACCGATCGCTTGGGAGCTTCTTGAAAAGAAGATCGAGCGAAACAAGAGGACCTGAAAGAGGCCGCCACCGAGGCCAAGGATACTCGCCCGCAATGAGAGCTATGAAGGAGGAGCTACGTCGGGCCGTAGATATTGCGGCTGGAAAGCCCTTTACATTGCTAAGTGGAGGAAATTCACGGATCCTAGGTACGCTCAATTGGACCGGTTGTGGGGTGCGGAGGATGCTTATCCGGACTTGGCGGCGAGTGCCGCAGACGCGGCCGAACACTTCCGAGGTCAAAAGGATCACGGAATGGAAGAGCTTTTTTTGTCGCAGTTCCATAGTCCGGAGCGTCCACTTTGATTAACCGATCATTTGGCCGAATGGGCTGAGCTGAATAGGTTGTCCGGACTTGCCATGAAGGCTGTCGTGAATCATTTGTGGCCGAAAAGGCCCGAGCCGAAGAGTTATTTTGGCGTGGTGCAACAGTTCCTTAGTGCGGTGCCGCATATCGATGCAATGAAGCGGTCAGCATGCATAGAGGGTGTGCGGATGGCTCTTGCCCGTGTTAAGACATACTGGGCGGAGATGAAGGCCACCAACGTTGCATCCCAAGATTCGGACAGAAGCCGAGTACCTGTCAAGCACTATTTTGAGGAAGTCCTGCAGGGCGCTCGTTTAATAGAGACGCAGTGCTCGAAGGATATTATGTTTTAATGACATGTATGATTTGTGAAAACAATGTTTCAGTATAATATAAGAGCTTTTTATACTTGTGCGTTCAAGTATTAAAACACCTCCTGTGCGGCCGTTGATATGTATGTGTATATAACCTGAAAGACAGCAGTCTTCGGCTTCAGCCCCCACGCACATAGTGCGGGGGTGTTTGCAAAAAGGTGCATTTTCACACTTAATCCAACGTCTTGGTCCTGTAAAGGAGGTGATAGCGTAGCAAACTAGGCAACCGGACTATAATGCTTTATCACTTTCACTTAGCCACAGGGGTTCGATGGTGGGGCTACTATATAGCCCCTAGGGGCACCGCGCTCTCCCGAGTTCTTCGTTAATGCGGGGGAATTCTAAACATTCCGGTGGGTCATCGAGTGGTTGACCAGTCTCACTCTATATCATGACAGATCGGTTTGACTTTCTCTCGAGGTGCTCACCGCCGATCCGGGCACAATCGCAGAAGTTCTCCTGGTGCCGCGTTAGCCGATAGAACGGAACGTAAGGCAGCAAAACACAGGAGCCGGGAAAACCCAACATTTGACCAAAGACATGATTCAGAGCTGATGCATATAATGCCTAACTCGAGACGCCGAAGACTCCCTAAGGTATTCGGTCTTTATGAAAACAGGCAGAATAATGCCGTAAGCCCCTGGTGTCCAGGTATGCGCAAAAATTCTGGTGCGGCCGATGCCAAAACGCCAGCCTCCTCCTTGGTTATAGCAAGAAACAGGGGGATGTGTATCAACAAGAGACAAGAAAAAGGTTTACGCAGGGTCTTAATCTGAAAAGAATCCTTGCAACGGGTCCCTACTGCACGTCTGCGCATGTGTCTCCGTTGTGCCGTATCCTGGACGGGTGTAGCACGGCGTTCATCTGTAAAAGAGAAGAACTTAGTTGAAAAGATAAAAGATCGTGCGAAAAATGTACTTTATATTAAATAAAAAGAGTACGGTTCGAAAAGTCAATAAAATTGAGCTTTATTGTCTCTTGTTGTACATGCGTGCAGCCCCTTGTACGGGGGTATACCGTTAGTAGGCGTTTATATGTTTACGCCGGACTCGTCTAGCCATGTACGGGGTTCGAATGACCTATTCAGGTGCTTTGATTAGCGTAGCTGGATTAGTGTGGGGCTGTCAAGGCAGTCTCACGTTCTTCCGTGCTCGAGTAACACTTGATACTCCCTTTTAATGAGATGATGCCGCGTGAACCGGGCATTTTTAGTGTAAGAGATGCATAATGCGGTATTGTGTTAAAGCGGGCGAAAGCTTCACGTCCCAAAGAGTGCTTGATAGCCACTTTCGAATGGGGCGATGTGGAAGGTTAACTTTTCACGGCGGAAGTTGTCGGATGAGCCGAACACAACTTCTAGCAGTAGGGAGCCCGTACAATGGGCATATAGGTCTGGCATTACCCCTTTGAAGGAGGTGTTGCTATGGCGAATTTTGGTTGGGTCTATCCCCATTTTGCGGATTGTGTCCTGATATAGCAGGTTTAGATCGCTACCTCCGTCTATTAGGACTTGTGTGAATTGGAGTCCGTCGATTATAGGATCTAATATCAAGGCATTCCATCCTGCGTTCCGGATACTTCCGGAATAGTCCTGATGATCGAAGGTGATTGGTTTTGACAACCATCGTTGGGACTCTGCTGGGATAGACCGTGCGGCGCGTGTTTCTATGGGCGCCGCTCTATTTTTCCCTTTTGTCACTTGAAGTGAGTTCACTGTTTTGACTTTTTGTGGGAAATTCTTTTGTTTTCCGGTGCTCTGCTTGTGGGGTTCGTCATCGTCCTCGCTTGGCGTGTCGAGCCCCTTGTGTTTGGCATTGAGTTTGCCGGACTGCTTGAAGACCCAACAATCTTTGTGGGTATGGTTTGCAGGCTTTCCGGGAGTACTGTGGATTTGGCATATTTTGTCCAAGATTGTGTTTAGGTTGGATAGCTCGTCATTTGTTGTCCTTGAGGGCAGTTTTTATGATTCTGCCGGAGCTTCAATCCGGCGTTGATCGCCATGCTCTTTGGGCTGTTTCCTCTTTGTCCGCGCTAGTCCTTGCTGCGTCGTGGTTTTCCATTTCCATCCCTGACTTCGGATGTACTTTGGGTCAGCTGGTAATGCATCTTGCCAGCCAACTATCCTCTCCCGCTAAAAGCGGGTCATGAGGCTTGTTAATGCAGCCATTGTTCTCGGCTTCTCCTGGCCGAGGTGTCTGGCGAGCCATTCGTCTCGGACGTTGTGTTTGAAAGCTGCTAAGGCTTCGGCATCCGGACCGTCGACTATTTGGTTCGTTTTGATGAGGAACCTGTTCCAGAATTTGCTAGCTGACTCTCCGGGTTGTTGAATTATGTGACTTAAATCGTCTGCATCCGTAGGACGGACGTAAGTCCCTTGAAAATTTGCCCGAAAAGCATCTCCGAGCTCTTCCCAACTTCCAATGGTATTTTCAGGGAGGCTTTTGAGCCAATGCCAGGCTGGCCCTTTGAGCTTGAGGGGTAAGTATTTTATGGCGTGGAGATCATCTCCTCTAGCCATGTGTATGTGGAGGATATAATCCTCAATCCGCACCTGTGGTTTGTTGTTCCGTCATATGCCTCTATGTTTACGGGTTTGAATCCCGCTGGGAATTCGTGATCCAGCACCTCATCGGTGAAACACAGGGGGTGTGCGGCACCCCTATATTTGGGTGTACCGTGATGTTTGGATATTTGGCGTGTTGCATTTCTTGGAAGAGCTTGCTTTCTCGGCCCATAGATGGACCTAACTGGGCCATCCTTTTGATGCAAATCCTTATGCGGATCGCGTGCCGGCTTGTGTGCGGCGCCGCTTGCCGCTCCATGTTTGCCATGTGGTCGTCTATCCGACCAGGCGGCCTCTTTGTTCTTTGATTGCGGGGCTTCACGGCCTCCTCATCGAATTCCGGGCAGTAATTTGGCGCCGGGTAGTTTCTTGTTTGGCGATCGTCGCCAGATTTCTCTGTGGTGTTGAGTACTCTGCTCCATCTGATTGAGTGCATCTTCCGCTGTTTTGAGCTTCCGCTTCTGCTTTTTCAGGCTACGCGCAGTGGCGACGAGCCTTTTGTGGAGGTTCTTCTGCTCCAACAATTTGTCCAGCGTGAGATCGTCCGGACTGCTATGTTCGCCGGGGACGGGTTGTTTATCCAAGTTGTCCTGTTCGGATGGTTGCTGGATAGTATGTTCGTCGTCCACCAGTTCGCCCTGCTCTATGGCTGGGTCTTTGTCGAGGCGGGACTTGGTGCGGTGTTTACTGCCGTTTTGACTGCTTTTCGAGGGATTTATCCTTCGTAGTGTCCCGTTGTTCCTCGTTGTCACTTCCTTTAGGTGTATCCACCATGTATACGTCGTGGGATGAGGTGACTGTCCAGTATCCTATAGGTGCTGGTTCATGGTTTTCTCCTACATCGTCGTCCATACCGTTGATGTCTTCGGAGTTGAAATCGAGCACGTCGTTTAAGCTTTCGACAATGGCTACAAAGTGGGCAGTGGGTGGGCGTCGAATTTCTTCGTCGTCCGCATCCCAACCTTCCTGACCATAGTCCGGCCAGGGCTCTCCTGATAAAGAGAGAGACTTTAGTGAATTCAGGATGTCGCCAAAGGGCGAGTGCTGAAAGATGTCTGTGGCAGTGAACTCCATAACCGGTGCCCAATTGGATTCGATTGGCGGGCGCGGAGGTTCTGGAGTCCGGAGAGGAGTCCGGCACCTTGGAGTCACGGTCTTCAAGAAAGGACGGGGATGGAGTTTGGCTCAATCGCCGTAGAGATCGTAGCCCCCGAGGCGGTGTCCAACCACTCGAACTCGATCGACGGAGTCGGCTCCGAGCTAAGGGTTGGAGCGGACGCTGGTGCGACCTCCAGGGCACTGTTCGGCGGCAGAGCTAGATCGTGCCCATCGAGACAGTGCGGCGCGCTTGGCTATGGCTCAAATCCGTCGAAGATCAAGTCTCCGCGGATGTCGGCCGTGTAGTTCAAACTCCCAAATCTGACCTGATGGCCAGGGGCGTAGCTTTCGATCTGCTCCAGATGACCAAGTGAATTGGCCCGCAGTGCAAATCTGCCAAATACGAAGATCTATCCGGGGAGAAAAGTCTACCTGGACCACATCGTTGTTGATGATCAAGGAGCCATCGGGCCTAAGGATGACGACGGAGGAACTCTCAATGAAAGCACCAATGTCGGTGTCAACACCAAGCGGATCTCGGGTAGGGGTCCCGAACTATGCGGCCAAGGCGGATAGTAACAGAGACAAGGGACACGATGTTTTTACCTGTGTTCGGGCCCTCTCGATGGAGGTAAAACCCTACTCACCGCTTGATTAATATTGATGATATGGGTAGTACAAGAGTGGATCTACCACGAGATCAGAGAGGCTAAACCCTAGAAGCTAGCCTATGGTATGATTGTTGTTCGCCCCACGGACGAAAACCTCCTCGGTTTATATAGACACCGGATAGGGTTAGGGTTACACAGAGTCGGTTACAATGGTAGGAGATCTACATATCCGTATCGCCAAGCTTGGCTTCCACGCCAAGGAAAGTCCCATCCGGACTCGGGACGAAGTTTTCAATCTTGTATCTTCATAGTCCAGGAGTCCGGCCAACGGTGATAGTTCAAATATCCGGACACCCCCTAATCCAGGACTCCCTCAGTTAGCGTAAGCCTGCTCCTGAGAGATTAGTGGTACACTATAGTTGTTGTCGCTGGCACGATCGTTGCGGTTCTCCGTCGGTTCCTGGAAGGCTTCAACTTCCAGCATCCCTTCTTCCTACTCTTCTCCGAGGAACGAGCCAGGGTCGTCCTCCATGCGTAGTCCTAGTCCATCATGCGGTGCACGTAGGCTTCCGGAGCTGTTACCCCGAACACCTCACCGTATTGCCCCACACTCCATGTTTCCCGGCCCTGCGCGACGTCTGGAGGATGCTAGCGCAGCGTCTCACTGGGACCATGGCAGGCGGCGCTTGTGCCCATGCTTGTTGCTGGCGGCATGGGGGCTGCGGAGCCCCCGGTGCCGCTGGCCGTGTTGGAGTTGACGAAGCCCCCGGGCGCACCTGATGGCACGTGGTTGCGGCATGGCCCGCCGTCAGACCCCGGCGTGGCCTGAGGAGGAAGCTACTAGCAGAAAGGCGGCGCTCCTGATACCGCCGCATCCAACAGCTCGACAACATGTTCCAGCAGTGCATCCCGACCGCTTTCCATCAGCCGGCACCGTAGCAGCTCTCGCGCCACCGTGAGCGCTGCTCGCATGTTTGCCTGCTCCCGCCGTGAGTGCGGCGCTGTTGCTGCAGCGTGGCTTGCTGCCCTTGCAGCGGCTCGCACTTGCCGTGGAGTGAGGGTGGACGACGCCTAGCCGCGCTGCCCGCGCCCCGCGGTGTTGGACGGCGCTCGCAGCGCCTGGAGCGCGGGGTCGTGGTCTTCGTGGAAGGGTGACACCGCTCGGGCTGGCCAAGCTTCCCAGCGGTCGGAGTCTGGCCTTGGATTGCCGAACATCGGGGCGCGGAGCGTCGGTGGATCGATCGGCGAGGAAGAGGCTCCGGCGCACCCCTACCTGGCGCACCAAATGTCGGATGTGGGGTTCTAGCAAAACCCTTAAGGTTCGAACTCTGGGGTGCGCGCGAAGTTCTTTCCCTCCTACCGATCTACTCCCTAGCTCGCTAAGATATCGCGGATGAACTCGACAAACTCGCAACACAGAAAGACACGATATTTTTACTGGTTCGGGCCCCGTTGTAGAGTAATACCCTACTCCAGTGTGTGGTGGTGGATTGCCTCCTGGGGTGATGAGGAACAAGACAAGGGAAGAAACATTCCGAGGTTGAGGTGTTCTTGTGCTCTGCAGACTTGTGTGGGTGAGATGGCTCTGAATCCCCCATTCTATTGTGGTGGCTAGTTCTACTTATATAGGCCCTGGTCCTCTCCCCAAATATTGATCGGGAAGGGAGCCAACAACGCCGGGTAAGTTTAAAAGGGGACGGCTAGTACAAGCTATCCTGACAAAAGCGATCTTCACCTGCGAAAGGGTCTGGTGGTGACGCCGTCTTGGGCTCCACAGGGACCTCCGTCATGCCGTCCCGCTGGTCTTGGTCTCATTGTACTGATATGGAAACCTTTGCCTGATGCCTCGGTACTCCGCGCCTGCGCCTGCTTCCTTAGCGCCAAAGAGGAAACAAGGACGCTACGCATGCTGGCGCCCGCCTGGCGCCTGCCTGGTGTCGATCGTCATTGCTCACGTCATGGAAGCCTTGCGAGATTAGCCCCTCCTTGATATCTCCGCTCCTCGTGAGCCTGCCGATAGAGGCCACTCCTGAGGAGGTCTTGCGTCGTCCGCCTTGCGAGGCTTGGCCCCTCGCGAGGGTCTTGAATGCCTTTGTTGATGTCAAAACCGGCGGATCTCGGGTAGGGGGTCCCGAACTGTGCGTCTAAGGATGATGGTAACAGGAGGCGGGGGACACGATGTTTACCCAGGTTCGGGCCCTCTCTATGGAGGTAATACCCTACTTCCTACTTGATTGATCTTGATGATATGAGTATTACAAGAGTTGATCTACCACGAGATCGTAGAGGCTAAACCCTAGAAGCTAGCCTATGATTATAATTGTGTATGTCTATCGACTAGCCTGGCCTCGGTTTATATAATGCACCAGAGGCCTAGGATAACAAGAGTCCTAGCCGAATATGCCGTGGGTGGCCACACCGCATCGGGGATCGATGTGCCCCTTTAATATTTGTAAATAATGAGCGCAAAGCCCAATAGCCCCCGAGCCTTAATGTGGGCACGGGTGGCCGAATTAAGAATCGATATCCAAAGTAAAATCATAGATTATGTGTAATGATTCTATGTATCCAAGTACTTTACATCATTATTTTGACTCCGTTGCGACCGTTTATCAGTTGCAAGTGGCCCATCGTCGGCTTCTACCCCTTGGTAGATACTACGCAGGGTGTTTCCGTACTAACAAAACAACCCTTAGCCGACGTCTCGGTGCCCGGAGGCGGTTGTGTTAGCAGAAACGAGGCAATCAGATATGCGGGCTATATAACTTTCACTTAGTCATAGGACCTTAAAGTTGGAAGGCCAGTTACTAGCCTCCGGTTAGTGTTCGGCGACAGTCGAGGTCAAGCCGTAAACACTTCGGCCAATATTATGAACGGGCCGTCATTTAACACAGTCATCGGATCGCTGACAGTTTACGCTTATTGTGACAGTAATTTTCGGCTTTCTCCACCGAGGCGCTTAACCATGCGAGCTGGAAGCACAATCGCAGTGGTTCTCCTTTTGCACACCTAGCCGAACAAAGCGGAACGTAGGCGGCAAGCGCAGGAGCCGGGCAACCCAACTATTGACCGAAGAAACAATTTGAAACCGATGCATATATAGCAATATCCGAGAATGTTTTTGTCGAATCTCTAAAGGTGTTCGGCATTGCACTGCAAGACTTATGCTGGAAACACACAAATTGTTTAAAAGTGCCATAGGCTTGGAACACCAAAAAACGTCAGTGAAAACCTGACGTCCCAACAAGATCAAGTGTTCGGTGCCAATCTGAAAATTGGACTTTAGAAAAGAAAGTGTTTCTGTCGTGCTTTAACATGACACATCCTATCTCATGACATCAAGCGGGTAAGCCTACGGCTTCAACCTCCTATCCCGAAGGTGAAGTACTTCTCATTAGGCCAGTTTAGCAAACTAAACTCTAGCGGCTTTGAGAGAGAAATTAGGCTCCCCGGCTAGTGACCACACACTCATGTCGAAAAAAGGATTGATAAATAATAATAATAATAATTAAAACTTTGCAATGACTAAGAAGAAGAACACTTATTACAAAACGGCTCATATAAATTTAAGAGCCCCCAAGTGACTTGGGTAAAAGAATTTTATGTATAATGATTGTATGTACCAAAGTACTTATATCATATCTGTGTTCACCCGAACTTTATACGCGTCTTAACCGACCGTCGGCTTCTCCCTCTTCGGTAAAGGGCCAAAAAGTGTTATGTCCTCCACCTGTCGAGAATATCGACGGTGTTTCCGATAACCAGGTAATCGGGCCATAAGGTCAGTAATGCACAAAGCACGCCAGTGGAACTTATGCTATATTACTGACAAAGTGTAAGAAGCATCTTTGAAGAAAATAGTACCCCCACTGATACCTTTCTTCGGTGCTCATTGTTACTATGAGACTTGTGCAATAGATTTTTTGTACTCATGGGTTCCGTTGTGTGACGACCATATTGAAAACAATAAGAGCACTAGCTTTCGGCTTCACCCAGTCTGAGGTCCGGCTCGGATGACCCGATCGTGACAATCGTAGAGGTGCTCCCGTTACTCCCTAGCTGAACAAGCAGGAACGTAGGGGTAAACACAGGAGCGAGGCAACCCAGCTTGGAAATCGCTTAAGTCAATATGGTGCATATTGTGGCGTAGTACACGAACAAGGAACAAAGCCGTACAAGTATAATCATATGCAAGAGGAAAAGCTTCATAAAGGAAGCCCCCAAGTAAACGGGGTATTTGAAGTTGTGTGTCGCAAAAAAAGTTTCGACAAGGAATTTTTTCACAAGCCACTTTTTGCCAAATAGGTATAATGCTCGGTCGAACCGAACACAAGTTAAAAATTTAAAACTTTGAGCATGAAGGCAACTTAGCTAGTTAATGTGTTCGGTATTGATGACACGGTCCGAGCTTGATGCGGGACAAGGTTCCATCCCCCAAGCCGGTCCCGAGGTGGCGGAGCAAAGAGCTTGGCAGTCCGAAGTGGTGACATAGCACGGTCAATGCAGGCCGGCCGAGTGATGCCGAAGTCCCTGGCATGGGGTAATGAAGTGTTGACGAAGCCAACCGTCCAGCCGAGGTGACGTGGTATGTCAGTACACCGAGCTGACGATACTGCCCAACTCGGATCATTTTCCTGTGCACAAAAAATAGTGCAAAGCGGAGATAATAGTAATAATTAAAAAAATTGTTGCATAATAAATAATTTACGCAAAGTGAGTAATAAAAGAAAATATGGCCTCCGCGCCGAAGTGAATGTCGATGCAGGGCCTCGGCGTGATCCGGTAAAGGCATGGCGGTTTAAATTCACAGGTCGGTCCGAAGTTCCGGATGCAAAGCATTCCCGGACTATGTACGTAAACCGACCGAACCACCATGCGACCGTCAGCACGCTGCCACCATTTGATAGACCTACGTACATTGATGGACAAACCAGAGTAACAATTCCTTGGAAAAATAAAACCCAAACAAGCAAAAATACTAGGATTAATAGCACCTGGTTTATTTGTTGTAGCAATCCGAAGAAAGTTGATTCCCAAAATTGGGACTCGATCCGCACACCCATTGCCTGATGGGCGACTACAAGCAAGTGACGCCGAAGTCTCCGTAGTAGGTTGATGAAGAGATGGCGAAGCCCCCGGTCCAGCCGAGATGTCGAAGCTTTGATGTCAGCCGATGAGTCGAAGTAGGTCGACGTGATGGACATCGGCTTGAAGGAGCAACAGCGGCCTCGCCGATGCAGGTCGTGACGTGGTCAATGCCGGCTTGATGGAGTGACCGTGCAGCGATGCCGGTGTGCCCGCTCCGTGTAATTCGTGGGGCGGCGATGTTGGTGATGATTTATCCTTCACGATGCTGAACTCTTGTTTGGCTTGCCGAGATGATGATCCGAAGAAGTTGAGCTCGGCTCAGCAAAGCGGCGACGATGTTCAGAGCAGTCGGCGGCCTTGGAGCAATATTGCGGACCGGTTTGACACCAGCATGATGATGAAATCGACCTCAGAGGAGGCTTAAAATTTTATGGGCACGTGTTTAAAGATGGCGCACAATACCCTAGAAGAGATTTCCTTTAAAAATGTTGTCCAATATCACGTTCATAAAGAAACATGAATTCGGGTCGGATCCGTATTCGCCCAGAAAACAGATTCGAAAATTGGTCCACTCATCGGAAGGCTCCCGGAGTTTCAACCATCGGATCAAGCTGAAATTTGGAGGGGGTGGTAGATATGGGAATTCCGTAGTAGATGAACGGTTGGATCTTCCAAAGGACCTCCGAGCTGGGCTCTGGATACCACGCCCTAAACTCATCCAGATTCCCGTCCAGATTTGACACGGCTTCGGTATATCGTAGATTGTCAGAGATTCCTCCATCGGAACTCGACGAAATTTTGCATGGCTGTTGTAGTCGTAATTCCGCACCATTCCACTGAAGCAACCGTCAAACCGATGCTCGAGGAGGCGGTGACGGCGGACACAAGTTCGCTGTCTAGAAAAATAGCACAGCCGCCCGAGGGCAATGTTGACGTTGAGCCCTCGAGCTCCATGGATGATTCCTCTATGATCTTGATAGAGATCGGAGTTGATGTTGATGAAGGCCCCCGTCCGAACATGACGATTTGAGATGGAGCACGATCCTCGGTCGAGCCAAGGTGACCAGTCGAGCTGGTGACGAAGATGCCGAAGTCGCAGTTGATCTGCAGGCGAGCCATCGATCTTTTGCCGAACACACAGCGGAACTCTCAATGAAAACACCAATGTCGGTGTCAAAACCAGCGGATCTCGGGTAGGGGGTCCCAAACTGTGCGTCTAAGGATTATGGTAACAGGAGGCGGGGGACACGATGTTTACCCAGGTTCGGGCCCTCTTTATGGAGGTAATACCCTACTTCCTGCTTGATTGATCTTGATGATATGAGTATTACAAGAGTTGATCTACCACGAGATCATAGAGGCTAAACCTAGAAGCTAGCCTATGATTATAATTGTGTATGTCTATCGACTAGCCTGGCCTCGGTTTATATAATGCACCAGAGGCCTAGGATAACAAGAGTCCTAGCTGAATACGCCGGTGGGGAGGAGTCCTTTTCTTGATCACCAAGTCTTGTGGAATCTTCCTTGTATGCAGCAGCTGTCCGAACTGGCCCATGAGTATACGGCCATGGGGGTCCTCTGCCCAATCCAACTGATCAGGAGACGACGTGATGAGTACCCCCTAGTCCAGGACACCGTCAGCCTTGTTGATGAAGATGGGCCGTACAGGCCTACTAGCAAAGCCACGCCATGGGCCGCAGGCAGGCAAGTCTGTGGACCCCCATTCCCATAACACCGACACATGGTGTGAGGATGGTGGATACGTAGTATACCGGCTATTGGAGCGGAAATTTGTGTCCGTCCTGTTCTCGCTCCACGATGAGTACGGCGCTCACCACCTGGACGGGTGTAGCACGGCGTTCATCTGTAAAAGAGAAGAACTTACTTGAAAAGAAAAAAGATCGTGCGAAAAATGTACTTTATATTAAATAAAAAGAGTACGGTTCGAAAAGTGAATAAAATTGAGCCTTATTGTCTCTTGTTGTACATGCGTGCAGCCCCTTGTACGGGGGTATGCCGTTAGTAGGCGTTTATATGTTTACGCCGGACTCGTCTAGCCATGTCCGGGGTTCGAATGACCTATTCAGGTGCTTTGATTAGCGTAGCTGGATTAGTGTGGGGCTGTCAAGGCAGTCTCACGTTCTTCCGTGCTTGAGTAACACTTGATACTCCCTTTTAATGAGATGATGCCGCGTGAACCGGGCATTTTTAGTGTAAGAGATGCATAATGCGGTATTGCATTAAAGCGGGCGAAAGCTTCACGTCCCAGTAGTGCTTGATAGCCACTTTCGAATGGGGCGATGTGGAAGGTTAACTTTTCACGGCGGAAGTTGTCGGATGAGCCGAACACAACTTCTAGCAGTAGGGAGCCCGTACAATGGGCATATAGGTCTGGCATTACCCCTTTGAAGGAGGTGTTGCTATGGCGAATTTTGGTTGGGTCTATCCCCATTTTATGGATTGTGTCCTGATATAGCAGGTTTAGATCGCTACCTCCGTCTATTAGGACTTGTGAATTGGAGTCCGTCGATTATAGGATCTAATATCAAGGCAGTCCATCCTGCTCCGGATACTTCCGAATAGTCCTGATGATCGAAGGTGATTGGTTTTGACAACCATTGTTGGGACTCTGCTTTGGGATAGACCGCGGGCGCGTGGTTTCTATGGGCGCCGCTCCATTTTTCCCTTTTGTCACTTGAAGTGAGTTCACTGTTTTGACTTTTTGTGGGAAATTCTTTTGTTTTCCAGTGCTCTGCTTGTGGGGTTCGTCATCGTCCTCGCTTGGTGTGTCGAGCCCCTTGTGTTTGGCATTGAGTTTGCCGGACTGCTTGAAGACCCAACAATCTCTGTGGGTATGGTTTGCAGGCTTCCCAGGAGTACTGTGGATTTGGCATATTTTGTCCAAGATTTTGTTTAGGTTGGATAGCTCGTCGCTGTTGTCCTTGAGGGGCATTTTTTTATGATTCTGCCGGAGCTTCAATCCGGGCGTTGATCGCCATGCTCTTTGGGCTGTTTCCTTTGTCCGCGCTGGTCCTTGCTGCGTCGTGGTTTTCCTTTTCCATCCCTGACTTGGATGTACTTGGGTCATTGGTAATCGCATCTTGCCAGCCAACTATCCTCTCCCGCCGCAAAGCGGGTCATGAGGCTTGTTAATGCAGCCATTGTTCTCGGCTTCTCCTGGCCGAGGTGTCTGGCGAGCCATTCGTCTCGGACGTTGTGTTTGAAAGCTGCTAAGGCTTCAGCGTCCGGACCGTCGACTATTTGGTTCGTTTTGATGAGGAACCTGTTCCAGAATTTGCTAGTTGACTCTCCGAGTTGTTGAATTATGTGACTTAAATCGTCTACATCCGGAGGACAGACGTAAGTCCCTTGAAAATTTGCCCGAAAAGCATCTCCGAGCTCTTCCCAACTTCCAATGGTATTTTCAGGGAGGCTGTTGAGCCAATGCCAGGCTGGCCCTTTGAGCTTGAGGGGTAAGTATTTTATGGCGTGGAGATCATCTCCTCTAGCCATGTGTATGTGGAGGATATAATCCTCAATCCAGAATCCAGGGTTTGTTGTTCCGTTGTATGCCTCTATGTTTATCGGGTTTGAATCACCGGGAATTGTGATCCAAAGACCTCATCGGTGAAACACAGGGGGTGTGCGGCACCCCTATATTTGGGTGTACCGTGATGTTTTGATATTTGGCGTGTTGCATTTCTTGGAAGAGCTTGCTTTCTCGGCCCATAGATGGACCTAACTGGGCCATCCTTTTGATGCAAATCCTTATGCGGATCGCGTGCGGCCAGTGTGCGGCGCCGCTTGCCGCCTCCATGTTTGCCATGTGGTCGCCTATCCGACCGGGCGGCCTCTTTGTTCTTTGATTGCGGGGTTTCACGGCCTCCTCATCGAATTCGGGCAGTAATTTGCGCTTCGGGTAGTTTCTTGTTTGGCGTATGCCGCCGTATTTCTCTGTGGTGTTGAGTACTTTGCTCCATCTGATTCTGAGTGCATCTTCCGCTGTTTTGAGCTTCCGCTTTCGCTTTTCAGGCTACGCGCAGTGGCAGCACGAAGCCTTTTGTGGAGGTTCTTCTGCTCCAACAATTTGTCCAGCGTGAGATCGTCCGGACTGCTATGTTCGCCGGGGACGGGTTGTTTATCCAAGTTGTCCTGTTCGGATGGTTGCTGGATAGTATGTTCGTCGTCCACCAGTTCGCCCTGCTCTATGGCTGGGTCTTTGTCGAGGCGGGACTTGGTGCGGTGTTTACTGCCGTTTTGACTGCTTTTCGAGGGATTTATCCTTCGTAGTGTCCCGTTGTTCCTCGTCGTCACTTCCTTTAGGTGTATCCACCATGTATACGTCGTGGGATGAGGTGGCTGTCCAGTATCCTATAGGTGCTGGTTCATGGTTTTCTCCTACATCGTCAGTCCATACCGCTGATGTCTTCGAGTTGAAATCGAGCACGCCGCTTAAGCTTTCGACAATGGCTACAAAGTGGGCAGTGGTGGGCGTCAATTTCTTCGTCGTCTGCATCCCAACCTTCCCGACCATAGTCCGCCAGGGCTCTCGATAAAGAGAGAGACTTTAGTGAATTCAGGATGTCGCCAAAGGGCGAGTGCCGAAGATGTCTGTGGCAGTGAACTCCATAACCGGTGCCCAATTGGATTCGATTGGCGGGCGCGGAGGGTTCGGAGTCCGGAGAGGAGTCCGGCACCTTGGAGTCACGGTCTTCGCAAAGGACGGGGATGGAGTTTGGCTCAATCGCCGTAGAGATCGTAGCCCCCGAGGCAGTGTCCAACCACTCGAACTCGATCGACGGAGTCGGCTCCGAGCTAAGGGTTGGAGCGGACGCTGGTGCGACCTCCAGGGCACTGTTCGGCGGCGTAGCTAGATCGCGCTCCATCGAGACAAAGGCGGCGCGCTTGGCTATGGCTCAAATCCGTCGAAGATCAAGTCTCCGCGGATGTCGGCCGTGTAGTTCAAACTCCCAAATCTGACCTGATGGCCAGGGGCGTAGCTTTCGATCTGCTCCAGATGGCCAAGTGAATTGGCCCGTAGTGCAAAGCTGCCAAATACGAAGATCTATCCGGGGAGAAAAGTCTCGCCCTGGACCACATCGTTGTTGATGATCGAAGGAGCCATCGGGCCTAAGGATGACGACACAGAGGAACTCTCAATGAAAGCACCAATGTCGGTGTCAAACCGGGCGGATCTCGGTAGGGGGTCCCGAACTATGCGTCAAAGGCGGATGGTAACAGGAGACAAGGGACACGATGTTTTACCTGTGTTCGTGCCCTCTCGATGGATGTAAAACCCTACTCCTGCTTGATTAATATTGATGATATGGGTAGTACAAGAGTGGATCTACCACGAGATCAGAGAGGCTAAACCCTAGAAGCTAGCCTATGGTATGATTGTTGTTCGTCCTACGGACGAAAACCCTCCGGTTTATATAGACATCGGATAGGGTTAGGGTTACACAGAGTCGGTTACAATGGTAGGAGATCTACATATCCTTATCGCCAAGCTTGGCTTCCACGCCAAGGAAAGTCCCATCCGGACACGGGACGAAGTCTTCAATCTTGTATCTTCATAGTCCAGGAGTCCGGCCAACGGTGATAGTTCAGATATCCGGACACCCCCTAATCCAGGACTCCCTCAGTTAGCGTAAGCCTGCTCCTGAGAGATTAGTGGTACACTGTAGTTGTTGTCGCTGGCACGATCGTTGCGGTTCTCCGTCGGTTCCTGGAAGGCTTCAACTTCCAGCATCCCTTCTTCCTACTCTTCTCCGAGGAACGAGCCAGGGTCGTCCTCCATGCGTAGTCCTGGTCCATCATGCGGTGCACGTAGGCTTCCGGAGCTGTTACCCCGAACACCTCACCGTAGTGCCCCACACTCCATGTTTCCCGGCCCTGCGCGACGTCTGGAGGATGCTAGCGCAGCGTCTCACTGGGACCATGGGAGGCGGCGCTTGTGCCCATGCTTGTTGCTGGCGGCATGGGGGCTGCGGTGCCCCCGGCGCCGCTGGCCGTGTTGGAGTTGACGAAGCCCCCGGGCGCACCTGATGGCACATGGTTGCGGCATGGCCCGCCGTCAGACCCCGGCGTGGCCTGAGGAGGAAGCTAATAGCAGAAAGGCGGCACTCCTGATACCGTCGCATCCAACAGCTCGGCAACATGTTCCAGCAGTGCATCCCGGCCGCTTTCCATCAGCAGGCACCGTAGCAGCTCTCGCGCCACCGTGAGCGCTGCTCGCATGTTTGCCTACTCCCGCCGTGAGTGCGGTGCTGTTGCTGCAGCGTGGCTTGCTGCCCTTGCAGCGGCTCGCACTTGCCGTGGAGTGAGGGTGGACGACGCCTGGCCGCGCCGCCCGCGCCCCGCGGTGTTGGACGGTGCTCGCAGCGCCTGGAGCGCGGGGTCGTGGTCTTCGTGGAAGGGTGACACCGCTCGGGATGGCCAAGCTTCCAAGCGGTCGGAGTCTGGCCTTGGATTGCCGGACATCGGGGCGCGGAGCATCGGTGGATCGATCGGCGAGGAAGAGGCTCCGGCGCACCCCTACCTGGCGCGCCAAATGTCGGATGTGGGGTTCTAGCAAAACCCTTAAGGTTCGAACTCTGGGGTGCGCGCGAAGTTCTTTCCCTCCTACCGATATACGCCCTAGCTCGCTAAGATCTCGTGGATGAACTCGACAAACTCGCAACACAGAAAGACACGATATTTTTACTGGTTCGGGCCACCGTTGTAGTGTAATGCCCTACTCCAGTGTGTGGTGGTGGATTGCCTCCTGGGGTGATGAGGAACAGTACAAGGGGAAGAACAACGTCCTGAGGTTGAGGTGTTCTTGTGCTCTGCAGACTTGTGTGGGTGAGATGGCTCTGAATCCCCCATTCTACTGTGGTGGCTAGTTCTACTTATATAGGCCCTGGTCCTCTCCCCAAATATTGAGCGGGAAGGGAGCCAACAACGCCGGGAAAATTTAAAATGGGACAGCTAGTACAAGCTATCCTGACAAAAGCGATCTTCACCTGCGAAAGGGTCTGGTGGTGACGCCGTCTTGGGCTCCACAGGGACCTCCGTCATGCCATCCCGCTGGTCTTGGTCTCATTGTACTGATATGGAAACCTTTGCCTGATGCTCCTGTCGCTACTGCCAACAAGCGCTTCCTTAGCGCCAAAGAGGAAACAAGGACGCTACGCATGCTGGCGCCCGCCTGGCGCCTGCGTGGTGTCGATCGTCATTGCTCACGTCATGGAAGCCTCGCGAGATTAGCCCCTCCTTGATATCTCCGCTCCTCGTGAGCCTGCCTAGAGAGGCCACTCCTGAGGAGGTCTTGCATCATCCGCCTTGCGAGGCTTGGCCCCTCGCGAGGGTCTTGAATGCCTTTGTCGATGTCAAAACCGGCGGATCTCGGGTAGGGGGTCCCGAACTGTGCGTCTAAGGATGATGGTAACAGGAGGCGGGGGACACGATGTTTACCCAGGTTCGGGCCCTCTCTATGGAGGTAATACTCTACTTCCTACTTGATTGATCTTGATGATACGAGTATTACAAGAGTTGATCTACCACGAGATCGTAGAGGCTAAACCCTAGAAGCTAACCTATGATTATAATTGTGTATGTCTATCGACTAGCCTGGCCTCGGTTTATATAATGCACCAGAGGCCTAGGATAACAAGAGTCCTAGCCGAATATGCCGGTGGGGTGGCCACACCAGATCAGGGGATCGATGTGCCCCTTTAATATTTGTAAATAATGAGCGCAAAGCCCAATAGCCCCCGAGCCTTAATGTGGGCACGGGTGGCCGAATTAAGAATCGATATCCAGAGTAAAATCACAGATTATGTGTAATGATTCTATGTATCCAAGTACTTTACATCATTATTTTGACTCCGTTGCGACCGTTTATCAGTAGCAAGTGGCCCATCGTCGGCTTCTACCCCTTGGTAGATACTACGCAGGGTGTTTCCATACTAACAAAACAACCCTTAGCCGACGTCTCAGTGCCCGGAGGCGGTTGTGCTAGCAGAAACGAGGCAATCAGATATGCGGGCTATATAACTTTCACTTAGTCATAGGACCTTAAAGTTGGAAGGCCAGCCATTAGCCTCCTGTTAGTGTTCGGGCGACGATCGAGGTCTAGCCGTAAACACTTCGGCCAATATTATGAACGGGTCATTATTTAACATACCATCGGATCACGACAGTTGACGCTTATGGTGACAGTAATTTTCGGCTTTCTCCACCGAGGCGCTTAACCATGCGAGCTGGAAGCACAATCGCAGTGGTTCTCCTTTTGCACACCTAGCCGAACAAAGCGGAACGTAGGCGGCAAGCGCAGGAGCCGGGCAACCCAACTATTGACCAAGAAACAATTTGAAACCGATGCATATATAGCAATATCCGAGAATGTTTTTGTCGAATCTCTAAAGGTGTTCGGCATTGCAATCGCAAGACTTATGCCGAAACACACAAATTGTTTAAAAGTGCCATAGGCTTGAACACCAAAAAACGCTGCTGAAAAACCTGACGTCCCAACAAGATCAAGTGTTCGTGCCAATCTGAAAATTGGACTTTAGAAAAGAAAGTGTTTCGCTGCTCTTTAACATGACACATCCTATCTCATGACATCAAGCGGGTAAGCCTACGGCTTCAACCTCCTATCCTGAAGGCGAAGTACTTCTCATTAGGCCAGTTTAGCAAACTAAACTCTAGCGGCTTTGAGAGAGAAATTAGGCTCCCCGGCTAGTGACCACACACTCGTGTCGAAAAAAGGACTGATAAATAATAATAATAATAATAATAAAAACTTTGCAACGACTAAGAAGAAGAACACTTATTACAAAACGGCTCATATAAATTTAAGAGCCCCCAAGTGACTTGGGTAAAAGAATTTTATGTATAATGATTGTATGTACCAAAGTACTTATATCATATCTGTTCACCCGAACTTTATACGCCGTCTTAACCGACCGTCGGCTTCTCCCTCTTCGGTAAAGGGCCAAAAAGTGTTATGTCCTCCAATTGCCGAGAATATCGACGGTGTTTCCGATAACCGTGCAATCAGGCCATAAGGTCAGTAATGCATAAAGCACGCTCAGGGAACTTATGCTATATTACTGACAAAGTGTAAGAAGCATCTTTGAAGAAAATAGTACCCCCACTGATACCTTTCTTCGGTGCTCATTGTTACTATGAGACTTGTGCAATAGATTTTTTGTACTCATGGGTTCCGTTGTATGACGACCATATTGAAAACAATAAGAGCACTAGCTTTCGGCTTCACCCAGTCTGAGGTCCGGCTCGGATGACCCGATCGTGACAATCGCATAGGTGCTCCCGTTACTCCCTAGCCGAACAAGCAGGAACGTAGGGGTAAACACAGGAGCAAGGCAACCCAGCTTGGAAATCGCTTAAGTCAATATGGTGCATATTGTGGCGTAGTACACGAACAAGGAACGAAGCAGTACAAGTATAATCATATGCAAGAGGAAAAGCTTCATAAAGGAAGCCCCCAAGTAAACGGGGTATTTGAAGTTGTGTGTCGCAAAAAAAGTTTCGACAAGGAATTTTTTCACAAGCCACTTTTTGCCAAATAGGTATAATGCTCGGTCGAACCGAACACAAGTTAAAAATTTAGAACTTTGAGCATGAAGGCAACTTAGCTGGTTAATGTGTTCGGTATTGATGACACGGTCCGAGCTTGATGCGGGACAAGGTTCCATCCCCCAAGCCGGTCCCGAGGTGGCGGAGCAAAGAGCTTGGCACTCCGAAGTGGTGACATAGCACGGTCAATGCAGGCCGGCCGAGTGATGCCGAAGTCCCTGGCATGGGGTAATGAAGTGTTGACGAAGCCAACCGTCCAGCCGAGGTGACGTGGTATGTCAGTACACCGAGCTGATGATACTGCCCAACCCGGATCATTTTCCTGTGCACAAAAAATAGTGCGAAGCAGAGATAATAGTAATAATAAAAAAAATTGTTGCATAATAAATATTTACGCAAAGTGAGTAATAAAAGAAAATATGGCCTCCGCGCCGAAGTGAATGTCGATGCAGGGCCTCGGCGTGATCCGGTAAAGGCGTGGCGAAGCCTAAATTCACAGGTCGGTCCGAGTTCCGGATGCAGCATTCCCCGGACTATGTACAGAAACTGACCGAACCACCATGCGACCGTCGTTAATGCTGCCACCATTTGATAGACCTACGTACATTGATGGACAAACCAGAGTAACAATTCCTTGGAAAAAATAAACCCAAACAAGAAAAAATACTAGGATTAATAGCACCTGGTTTATTTGTTGTAGCAATCCGAAGAAAGTTGATTCCCAAAATTGGGACTCGACCCGCACACCCATTGCCTGATGGGCGATAAAGTGACGGCATGGCGATGCTGGCAAAGGTTGGCTTGCCAAGGCAAAGCCCTTGGTCCAGCTAACATGACGAAGCTGGTCAGCTAGTGACGCCGAAGTCTCCGTAGTAGGTTGATGAAGAGATGGCGAAGCCCCCGGTCCAGCCGAGATGTCGAAGCTTTGATGTCAGCCGATGAGTCGAAGTAGGTAGACGTGATGGACATCGGCTTGAAGGAGCAACAGTGCGGCCCTGCCGATGCAGGTCCTGACGTGGTCAATGCCGGCTTGATGGAGTGATCGTGCAGCGATGCCGGTGTGCCCGCTCCGTGTAATTCGTGGGGCGGCGATGTTGGTGATGATTTATCCTTCACGATGTTGAACTCTTGTTCGGCTTGCCGAGATGATGATCCGAAGAAGTTGAGCTCGGCTCAGCAAAGCGGCGACGTGTCTAGCGCAGGTCGGCAGCCTTGGAGCAATATTGCCGGATTGGTTTGACACCAGCATGATGATGAAATCGACCTCAGAGGAGGCTTAAAATTTTATGGGCACGTGTTTAAAGATGGCGCACAATACCCTAGAAGAGATTTCCTTTAAAAATGTTGTCCAATATCACGTTCATAAAGAAACATGAATTCGGTCGGATCCAGATTCGCGCAGTAAAAACAGATTCGAAAATTGGTCCACTCTTCGGAAGGCTCCCGGAGTTTCAACCATCGGATCAAGCTGAAATTTGGAGGGGGTGGTAGATATGGGAATTCCGTAGTAGATGAACAGTTGGATCTTCCAAAGGACCTCCGAGCTGGGCTCTGGATACCACACCCTAAACTCATCCAGATTCCCGTCCAGATTTGACACGGCTTCGGTATATCGTAGATTGTCGGAGATTCCTCCATCGGAACTCGACGAAATTTTGCATGGCTGTTGTAGTCGTAATTCTGCACCATTCCACTGAAGCAATCGTCAAACCGACGCTCGAGGAGGCGGTGACGGCGGACACAAGTTCGTTGTCTAGAAAAATAGCACAGCCGCCCGAGGGCAATGTTGACGTTGAGCCCTCGAGCTCCATGGATGATTCCTCTATGATCTTGATAGAGATCAGAGTTGATGTTGATGAAGGCCCCCGTCAGAACATGACGATTGGAGATGGAGCACGATCCTCGGTCGAGCCAAGGTGACCAGTCGAGCTGGTGACGAAGATGCCGAAGTCGCAGTTGATCTGCAGGCGAGCCATCGATCTTTTGCCGAACACACAGCGGAACTCTCAATGAAAACACCAATGTCGGTGTCAAAACTGGCGGATCTCGGGTAGGGGGTCCCAAACTGTGCGTCTAAGGATTATGGTAACAGGAGGCGGGGGACACGATGTTTACCTGTGTTCGGGCCCTCTTTATGGAGGTAATACCCTACTTCCTGCTTGATTGATCTTGATGATATGAGTATTACAAGAGTTGATCTACCACGAGATCATAGAGGCTAAACCTAGAAGCTAGCCTATGATTATAATTGTGTATGTCTATCGAGCAGCCTGGCCTCGGTTTATATAATGCACCAGAGGCCTAGGATAACAAGAGTCCTAGCTGAATACGCCGGTGGGGAGGAGTCCTTTTCTTGATCACCAAGTCTTGTGGAATCTTCCTTGTATGCAGCAGCTGTATGAACTGGCCCATGAGTATACGGCCATGGGGGTCCTCTGCCCAATCCAACTGATCGGGAGACGACGTGATGAGTACCCCCTAGTCCAGGACACCGTCAGCCTTGTTGACGAAGATGGGCCGTACAGGCCTACTAGCAAAGCCACGCCGTGGGCCGCAGGCAGGCAAGTCTGTGGACCCCTATTCCCAGAACACTGACACATGGTGTGAGGACGGTGGATACGTAGTATACCGGCTATTGGAGCAGAAATTTGTGTCCGTCCTGTTCTCGCTCCACGATGAGTACGGCGCTCACCACCTGGTGTGTTGCCGATATATATAGGAGCATTGGTTCACCGACGTTTGGCGCAACCAGGATTGGGTTATTTGCCAGAAGGGCTTTTATCTCTTCTAGTCCAGCCGTCGCCGCGTCTGTCCACTTGAAGTTATCGGAGTGCCATAGAAGGCGATAAAGTGGCAGCGCCTTTTCCCCCAACCTGGAGATAAAGCGGCTTAAAGCTGACATGCACCCAGCGAGTTTTTGGACCTGTTTAAGTTCGGTTGGCGTAGCCAATTGTGACAGAGCTCAAATTTTGGCTGGATTTGCTTCAATTCTCTATTGGAAACGATGAAACCCAGTAGTTTTTCGGCGGGGACGCCGAAGACACACTTTTCCGGATTAAGCTTGATGTCATATGTACGGAGGTTGTCGAATGTGAGACGCAAATAGTCTATTAGTGTTTTGACGTGTCTGGTTTTGATGACGACGTCGTCACATAGGCCTCCACTATCTTGCCGATCTGTTTCTTGAGGCATGTTTGGATCATACGCTGGTAGGTGGCGCCGGCGTTCTTGAGCCTGAAAGGCATGGTGTTGAAGCAAAACGGCCCGTATGGTGTAATGAATGTTGTTGCGGCTTGATCAGACTCCTTCATGTTGATTTGATGGTATCCGAAATATGCATCAAGGAAGCACAGCGAGTCGTGTCATGCGGTAGCATCAATGATTTGATCAATGCGAGGAAGGGGGAAGGGATCCTTAGGTCAAGCCTTGTTAAGGTCTTTGAAATCGACGCATAGGCGCCAGGATTTATCCTTCTTTGGTACCATTACCAAGTTTGCCAGCCAGTCCGGATGTTTAATATCTCTGATGAATCCGGCCTCAATGATTTTTGCTAGCTCTTCTCCCATTCCTTGTCGTTTGTGTTCGGAAAAGCGCCGCAGTGTTTGTTTGACCGGCTTATATCCCTTCAGTATGTTGGGGCTGTGTTTGGCCAACTCGCGCGGAATTCCTGCCATGTCTGAGGGGTGCCAGGCGAATATATCCTAGTTTTCACGCAAGAAGTCTCATAGTGCAACGTCGACTGTGGGGCTGAGTTGCGCTCTGATAGATGTTGTCTTCTTCGGGTTTGTTGGATGGACCTAAAATTTGACTATTTCTTCTGATGGCTTGAAAGAAGTGGATTTGGGTCGTTTGTCCTGGATCACATCGTCCCTATCCCCAGTGGAGTGTAGTGCGGTTAATTCTTCGGCCGCAAGGGCCGCGGATAATGCCTCGAGGGCGAGGGATGTGGTTTTGTTCTCGGCGTGGAGTGCTATATCCGGATCGCTGACGAGGGTGATTATTCCATTTGGCCCGGGCATTTTTAGCTTCATATACCCATAATGAGGTACAGCTTGAAAGCGCGTGAAGGCCTCTCGCCCTAACACGGCATGATATCCACTGTTAAAAGGGGCCACATGGAAAGTTATTTCTTCGGACCGATAATTCTCCGCGTGCCGAATACCACATCAAGTGTAATTTTTCCCGCACACCGCGCTTCCCGACTGGGAATGATACCTCGAAAGGTTGTGGTGCTTTTCTTGATGCGGCTCCTGTCTATTTCCATCTTGTGGAGCATGTCCTCGTAAATGAGATTTAGTCCACTGCCGCCGTCCATGAGGACTTTTTTAAGTCGAAAACCGTCCATGATGGGACTGAGGACTAATGCGGCTGGCGCTCGGACTGTTCTGTATTTAGGTTCATCACTGGCATTAAAGGTTATGGTCGTGTCGTTCCAGGGGTCAATTGTAGCGACCTGGCAGACTTCGGCGAGATCGCGCAGTGCCCTTTTACGCTTACTGTTTGAAGCGAATGTCTCGAAGACCGTTAATACCCTTGCGTCATTGTTTTCTGGAGGGTGCTGTTATGGGGTGTCCTTGATAAGGATGTCCTCACCGCTCTTGGCTACTTGCCGAAGTATCCAACATGCTCTAAGGTTGTGGGCTGCCACGGTGTCTGGTGTTGTATGTATTTTGCATGGGCCGTTAAGCCGTCCCTCTAGAACGGTGCCGTGCAGCATGGTGGGTTTTTGTTTTTTGACTGTTGGGCTGGGCGTGCCACGGGGGTGCATCCTCTTCGATTTAATGAGGCATTGAGTTGGGATCGACGGTTCCCAGCAAGCTGCCTGAGTTTTCCAGGCGCTTTCCATCGTGTTGTACTTGTGTACAATAGTTGCAAAGTCAGCAAACTTCAGTATGCGGCGGCGATTGATGGCGTTCAGGATACCTTTGTCCGCGCAATTGTTGCAAAATGCTGCTATCGCGTCTTTGTTGCGGCAATCCTTTACCTTATCTTTGACAAGGAGGAATCTGGCCCAGAAGTGGTGGACCATTTCCTGAGACTGTTGTTTGATGCTCATGAGAGCGTCTATGTCCGGGTGGGTGGGTGGAATTAAATCCTAACCCTGACCCAATTTTGGATCCAGAGTTTGAAGATCAACCGGACCTGACAGTTCGGGCTCCGGGATATCGGCTGATTTTTTAGGCTCATCGTCTGACTCTATGTTCGGAGGAAGAGACATGCCTTTTTGCAGGAGAATATCCGGCCCATCAAGATCGGTGATCCGAACATAGTTTGTCTTCAATATAGCAGAAGAGTTGTTCCACTCCTCGACTACCACCATTTGGTGGGTGATCGGCGGAGTTTTAATTTCTCTCTTGTCGGGTTTAAGCCCAACCCGATCGTAGTCTGTAGCGACCCGCAAGGCGGTCATGCAATCCAGGAGCTCATTCAACGATGATAACTCCGTTGGATCCATCCCGGCGGAGTATTCGGGATCAACGCGGAGGCGATTTTCGATGACTTGAGAGGTCATCGTCGGCTTAAGGGCCAAACTAGCGGTCATGACGAAGCCGCCCCAGCCGGAGGGTTTGGCCTGGGGCCAAGGCTACTCCAGAGATGATATTATCCTTGACGACAAGGCGAACAATCAACACTTTTGGGGACGGCACATTGGAACTCTCAATGAAAGCACCAATGTCGGTGTCAAAACCGGCGGATCTCGGGTAGGGGGTCCCGAACTGTGCGTCTAGGATTGATGGTAATAGGAGACAGGGGACACGATGTTTACCCAGGTTCGGGCCCTCTCTATGGAGGTAATACCCTACTTCCTGCTTGATTGATCTTGATGAATATGAGTGTTACAAGAGTTGATCTACCACGAGATCGTAATGGCTAAACCCTAGAAGTCTAGCCTGTATGACTATGGTTATGTGTATATGTCTATCCGGACTACGCTCTCCGGTTTATATAGACATCGGAGAGATCTAGGGTTACATGGAGTCGGTTACATCAGAGGGAATATACATAGTCGGTTGCCAAGCTTGCCTTCCACGCCAAGTAGAGTCCAATCCGGACACAGGTACAGTATTCGGTCTCCATGTCTTCACAGCCCATCAGTCCGGCCCAAATGATGATAGGCAGGACGCTCGAGGACCCCTTAGTCAAGGACTCCCTCAACGAGACGGCCATAACTTTCAATGGCAGTGACGAACCAAAATTCCGGACATTCCGGGCATTGGCCGCCTTGGTCCTCAATCCAATTGTGGACGGTTTTCGGCTCACCAAAGTGCTCATGGATGGCGGCAGCGGACTAAACCTCATCTACGAGGATATAGTCAACAAAATGGAAATAGACAGGAGCCGCATTGAGCAAAGCAGCACGACCTTCTGAGGAATCATTCCCAGTCGGGAGGCGCGATGTGCGGGAAAAATCACTCTTGATGTGGTATTCGGCATGCCAGAGAACTATCGGTCCGAAGAGATAACCTTCCAAGTGGCCCTTTTCAACAACGGATATCACGCCTTATTGGGGCGAGATGCATTTACACGCTTCCAAGCTATACCTCATTACGGGTACATGAAGCTGAAGATACCTGGGCCCAATGGTATCATCACTCTTGCTAGTGATCCGGACATAGCACTCCGCGTCGAAAACAAAACGGTGTCCCTGGCCCTCGAGGCACTGTCTGAAGCCCTCGCAGCTGAAGAGCTAACCGCGCTGCGCTCCAGTGTGGATAGGGACAACGTAATCTTGGACAAGCGACCCAAATCCACCTCCTTTAAACCAGCAGATGAAATAGTCAAATTTCAAGTCCACTCGACGGACCCCAAGAAGACAATATCCATCGGGGCACAGCTCGACCCCATGGTTGACGCCGCGCTACAAGATTTCCTGCGCGAGAACTGGTAGATATTCGCCTGGCACCCTTCTGATATGCCCGGAATCCCACGCAGGTTGGCCGAACACAGCCTCAACATACTGAAGGGATATAAACTGGTCAAGCAAACACTACGGCGCTTTTCTGAACCCAAATTACAAGCCATAGGGGAGGAGCTAGCCAAGTTAATCGAGGCCGGATTCATCAGAGAAATAAAACATCTGGAATGGCTAGAAAACCTGGTGATGGTGTCAAAGAAGGACAAATCCTGGCACCTATGCGTCGATTTCAAAGACCTCAACAAGGCCTGCCCTAAGGATCCCTTCCCCCTCCCTCGCATCGATCAGATTATTGATGCTACTGTAGGACACGACTCACTGTGTCTCCTTGACACATACTCCGGATACCATCAAATCAAAATGAAGGAGTCCGACCAAGCCGCAACGGCATTCATTACCCCATATGGGCCATTCTGCTTCAACACTATGCCCTTCGGGCTCAAAAACACCGGGGCCACCTACCAACGCATGATTCAAACATGCCTGGAGAAACAGATCAGCAAGACAGTTGAAGCATATGTGGATGACGTCGTCATCAAAACTAGGCACGTCGAGTCATTGATAGACGATCTGCATCTCACATTCGACAACCTCCGTACATATGACATCAAGCTTAATCTGGAAAAGTGTGTTTGCGGCGTTCCCGCTGGAAAGCTGCTGGGCTTCATCGTTTCCAATAGAGGAATTGAAGCAAAGCCGGCCAAAATCCGAGATTTGTCATAATTGGCTACACCAACAGACCTTAAATGGGTCCAAAAACTAGACGGATGTGTGGCAGCTTTAAGCCGCTTTATCTCCAGACTAGGAGAAAAAGCACTGCCGCTCCATCACCTTCTCCGATGCACCAACCACTTTGAGTGGACGGATGCGGCAACGTCTGTACTGGAAGAAATAAAGGTGCTTTTAGCGAGCAACCCAATCCTGGCCGCACCGAACGTCGGAGAACCCATGCTATTATACATATCGGCAACACACCAAGTGGTGAGTGCTGTGCTCGTCGTCGAGCGAGAGGAGGACGGACACAAATTCCCGCTTCATAAGCGAGTATACTATGTATCCACTGCCCTCACACCATGCAAATTGCGGTACCCTCATTACCAAAAGATAGCATATGCGGTCTTCATGGCATCCCAGAAGCTGCAACACTACTTCCAAGAGTGCTCAATCACGGTGGCTTCCGAAGTAGAACTGAATGACATAATAAACAACGGCGATGCCACAGGCCAGATTGCCAAGTGGGCCATTGAGCTCCTTCCATTCGACATAACATACAAACCGCACCAGGCCATTAAATCCCAAGTACTGGCCAACTTCATCGCCGAATGGACAGAGGCCGAACTCCCTAATGAGTACGACACATATTCCAACTGGGTTATGCACTTCGATGGATCCAAAATGCTGGCGGGCTTAGGAGCGGGTGTTGTCTTAACATTCCCCACTGGAGACACCGTTCAGTATGTACTTTAAATATTGTACAAAAACTCCAACAATGCAGCCGAATATGATGCCTTACTGCATGGTCTTTGGATGGCCGTCTCCATGGGCATATATTGCCTGGAGGTCCGCGGGGATTCAAACCTCGCATTATCCCAAATGAATGGAGACTTTGACGCCAAAGATCCAAAGATGGTGGCCTATCGTAATGCCGTTCTCAAAATGTCAGCTTGGTTTGAGGGGCTCGAGTTTCATCATGTGGCTCGAGAGAGTAATCAAGCGGCCGATGTTCTTGCTCGTATCAGCGCCAAGCGCGACCCCATCCCACCTAACATATTCCTGGAAAGGCTCTTCAAGCCATCCGTGGTGTGGCAAGGGGAGAGCGGCAACACCAGCCCAGATCCGATTATGTCGGATTTCGGGCTCCGGCAGACCCTTAAGGTTCGAACTCTGGGGTGCGCGCGGAGATCCAACCCTCCACCGTCTCGAACCTCGCCGAATCGCAGGGACCTAAACTACTAGAAAGAACAGCACAAGAGACAAGAGATTTATACTAGTTCGGGCCATCGCTAGGTGTAATACCCTACTCTAGTTTGTGGTGTGGTGGATTGCCTCTTGGGCTGATGAGGAACAAGATGAGGGAAGAACAGCCTCGCGAGGGTCTGTTCTTGGTGGGTGTGATGAACTGCTAGGTGGTGTTCCGTCGCTCTAGCTTGAGGATCGGGTCTCTATCTCTCTCTGGATTCCGAATGCCAGATCCCCCCTACTATGGTGGCTAGCTCTACTTATATAGACGAAGGCCCTGGGCCTCTCCGCAAATATTGAGCAGGAAGGGCGCCAACAATTGGCCATTTTGAAGGGGAACAGCGGGTACACTTACCCTGACTAAAGTTGGTCCTCGCACGCCAAAGGCTCGTGATGGCCTTTTGCTTGGGCTCCACGATGACTCCCTTCCCACGTTGCGGCTGGTCTTGGTCTTGTTGCAATCAAACGGGTGCCTTTGCTTGATGCTCTCGCCTGCGCTTGCTCCCTTTGCCCCAAAGGGGAAAGGAGGACGCCAGCTGGCTGGCGCCTCGATCGGGCGCCTCTTGGTCGTCATGGCTTGCGTCATGGGCACCTCGCGAGGTACCCTGCCTTGAACTCTCCGCCTCCTCATGAGCCAGCCTGACGAGGCCGTGCCTGAGGAAGCTCCTGGTCGTCCGCCCAGCGAGGCTTGGCACCTCGCGAGGGTCTTGAGCTTGTGTTGATGAAGATGGGCTGTCCTTGGCCTCCTTTGAGCCACGCCGCAGGCCTCAGGCAGGCAAGTCTGGGGACCCCTGCCCTTAACGCCGACAAGAGCTCCCCGGCCCACGGGCGCTACCCAACTTGGTCGATCAGAGAGGCGAAAGGGCAAGTGCGAAGCGTCACGGGCCCTAACAGCCTGCGGCCTTGGGCGACGCATGGCGGTTGATTGGACGTGTGCGCACTGCTCCCCCACGATGCCTTGGTAACCTCCCGGATTCGACAAGTCCCTGCATGCGGAGTTGGTCATGATTACAGGCGATCATGGGGGCCGATGGTTGGCCTTCGCCAGCAATAAGTACGGAACGGCGCGCGCCCTTCCAGTCTATCATTTCTTGTCTCTCCTTCTTCTCCATGGCTCCACCAAGAAAGTTCTCGGCCGCAGAGAAGGGGAAGGGCCGCCAGGTCGAATCTTCTTCTCCTCCGCCTAAGCGTGGTTGAGGTCGCCCTCGCAAGCACCCTGTGTCCTCCCTCCACGGCGGTCCCCGCGGTCGTGGGGAGGCTCTCAAAGATGGTGACGAGCGGCTGGACATGGTCAAGGGCGTGCCTCGTCAGCTGGCCCCAGGTCGCCGCCTTCATGCCGCCAAGCGCCGGAGTTCATGGTGAGGGCGGAGGAGCCGTCCGCGTCCGGCTTCAGCCTCGTGCTTCCTCCCGGGTGAGCTCCTGCATGGCGCCTGAGTGGCCTCTGGCTCCAGGAAGATAGCTGCTGCAGCCGGGCTGGTGGGTTTCTCTGGAGGTCTCACTGCAGGAACCTGCTCTCGCCCGCGTCGGGCAGACGTTTCGCCAGCGTGTGGTCTCCGCCGCCGGTCCTCCCTGCACTTCAAGTATGATGGTGACGCCACCCTCTACGTGAGGGTGTTCGGGGAAGACAGCCGCCGCATGGGGTGCTGCCCTGAGAACGACGACCGCGGCCGTGGACTCAGCCCCGGCGCGGGCGGAGAGGGCAGCGTGCGGGCGGTTGGCGATGCCCGCGACTCCTCACGCTTCACCAGCTCTTCTTCAGGTGGCGATTCTTCCAGCAGCGCCAGCCCCCATGTCATTGCGCCGCTTGGGGTGGCAGCGGTCCGCCACGCCACGCCCGTGAAGCGCGAGATGGAGTCCGACCGAGCTCCGAGGCGGCTCGGGCCTTCCAAGAGAGCCGCACGGGCGTGCTTTCCCTGCTTCATCCTTTTCCTTCCTTCTCTCCCAGTAAAAAGGGAACAATGTGTGGCCTCTGTAGGCGCGTTTAGAAGGGCAACGTCGTTAATTATTGTACTGCTTTTGTTATCCCGACATCGTTCCCTTCATGCGGCGCCCATTCGCAAGTGAACTCCCGGTCGTGGGCTGGGGCGACCGACCGGCCCCCTGTTCGCCTGCTTCCGCTGCCCGTGAGGCATGGTCGAGGGGTGCTCCAAACTGTGGGACCAGGCCGTGAAAACTTGAGCGATAGGGGTAGGAACGCTGGGGCTCCCGAGGCTTCCGCCATGAGTCCCCAAGCAAGAGAAATCGAGGCAGGAGGGTGAAAAAGATCAAGAACCACGGACCAAAAAAGGGCGGCATAGCCGATAAAAACTTCAAATGGGAATAATCAACAACCGCAGAAGCAAATGAAAAAGCCGCGTCCGCACCTAGTCTAGTCTTCGACGCCTTCTCACCAAATGGGAGCTAAGTGCTGCCACTGGCGTGGAGGGAGCCCTGTGGCCCGAGGCCGGCACTCCTGAGACTCCGGGCGTACAGCCCCAACTCATTATTACGTGAGAGTGTCACGGGCGGCGAAGCTTCACAGTGCGTTCGCCTTCTTCACAGAGCTCCGGGCCTTTCTTCTGGGAAGCAAGCTTCACGGGCGTTTGCCCTCTTCACAGGCTCCGGGCCTTTCCAAAACGCGACAGCTTCACAGGCGTTCGCCTTCTTCACAGGCTCTGGGCCTTTTCCAAGGAGGTGAGCTTCACAGGCATTTGCCTTCTTCACAGGCTCCGGGCCTTTTCCAAAAAGATGAAATTCACAGGCATTCACCTTCTTCACAGGCTCAGGGCCTTGTCCAAAAAGATGAACTTCACAGGCATTCGCCTTCTTCACGTGCTCGTGGCCTTTTCCAAAAGATGAACTTCACAGCATTCGCCTTCTTGAGGCTCGGGGCCTTTAGGGGTAAACCTCCTGAGGTGCCGGATGTTCCAGCGCTCAGATAGGTACACCCTCTTGAGTCTCCAAGCGCACGGAGCCAGGCCTGGAAACATGAACAACCTTGAATGGGCCCTCCCACATGGGAGAGAGCTTATGCAATCCCTCCCTGGAGAGGACCCGTCGGAGCACGAGGTCCCCTACCTCGAGAGTTCTGCGGCGGATGTTGCAGCAGTGGTATCGCCGAAGCGCTCGCTGGTACCTCGCCGCAGCCGCAGCTTCGATGGCGCCTCTCCCCAAAGACAAGGGCCGTCCCGCATGGCGCCCCGCAGCGTTTCATCGAACGCCAGACTCGCGCGGATCAACGCTTGACCTCGTGAGGGAGGACCGCTTCGCCCATAGACCAGAAGAAGGGGGTCTCTCCAGTTGGCTTGGTTGCGGTTGTGCGGATGGACCACAACAGCACGGAAGCTTCGTCAGATTAGCCTCTCGCCGCAGTGCTTCAGCTTCTTCTTGAACGCCCTGGTCTTGAGGCCTCTCAGACCTCTGCATTGGCCCGCCTGTCCATTGCTGCGGGTGCGCCACCGGCGTAGCAGTATATTCAAGGCCCCAAGGTTAGCGCAGATATGTTTTAAAAGGTTATCGTGAACTGCAAACCATTGTTGGTGATGATGCGGTTCGCACTCCAACCGCTCACGATGCCCTTGATGAACTTGACCGCAGAACCAGCGGGGATGGCGCGGACGGCCTCATCTTCGGCCCACTTGGTGAATTTGTCCACGGCGACGTAGAGGTAGTGATAGCCCCCTGGCGCCCGAGGAAAAGGGCCCAGAATGTCCAGCCCCCAGACTGCGAATGGACAAGTGAGGGGGATGGTTTGCAGACCTCCTGCCGGCTGGTGGATCTACTTGGCATGGAATTGACAAGCCTCGCAAGCCTTCACGAGTTCGATGGCGTCATTGAGCGCGGTGGGCCAATAGAAACCGCTGCGGAACGCCTTGCCGACAAGGGTCTGTGATGATGAATGGTGCCCACAATCTCCGCCATGTATATCTGCCAGCAATTCCTTCCCTGCTCCTTGGTGATGCGGTAGCGAGGGATACGCTGCTCGGGTCGTTTTCGGTAGAGTTCTCCATCCATGATGCTGTATGTCGTGGCTTGCCGCGCCACACGCTCTGCCTCCTCCTCCTTCTCTGGAAAAGTTCCACGCGTTAAGTAACTCTTGAGCTCCGTGATCCAGCACTCCTCTTGAGGTTCCATTCTTAGAAGCAGGCGTACTCCTGAGGCCAGGCCACGGGCTGGGGCTCCCGAGGCTGGTGGCTGAGGGAGCTCCTCCCGAGGCTGTGCTGTGCTTGATAATGGCGGCAGGGCTGAGGGCTTGAAGAGCCGTTCCTCAAAGACGCCCGGCTCTTGGGGTAACCTCCTGAGGCCTGCTTATGGCATGTCGTCGGCCTCTTGATTGGTGCCGCGGGGCACGTGCTGTAGCTCCAACCCCCAGAACTGTTTCTCCATCCTGCGGACATCCGCTTGGTAGGCCTCCATGTGTTCATCTCTTGGCTCGTACACCTTGTTGGAGAAATTGATGAGGAGCTGCGAATCACCCTTGATGGTAAGGCGCTTCACCCCCAGGGCAGCGGCGGCCTTCGCACTGCTTATCAGCCCCTCGTATTCCGCTATATTGTTGGAGACCTTCTCGCCATGCTGGAAACAGAGTTGCACGACATAGTAAAGCTTGTCCAGGGCGGGGGATATGAGCACTGCCCCAGCCCCAGTGCCCTGCCTGGAGAATGCTCCGTCGAAGTACATGGCCCAACCTTCTGGCGCTTCGCTTCCTGGGGAGAGGGACCGATCCTCGCCGGCCCTGAGGCCCGGTGCTTCTGTCCACTCGGCAACGAAATCTGCCAGCGTGGCTCCCTTGATGACTCTGGTTGTGCTGAACTCGAGCTGGAATGCTTGTAGCTCAATGTTCCTGCTGCAACGGCTGATCTTCTTCCATTGTGGTGCTGGCTTCTGCTAGTTCCTTCCGATTCGGTCTTGCCTTAGCTCAGGTGGCCGCCGTGGCCTTGGCCTGATGCTCCTCCCAATCGCCACCAGAAAGCTTAGCGGAGTAGGGAGTGGCAGCGAGGTAGAGTACCTAGGGCTCCTGAGGGCGCAGGGCCACCATCACTGGAGGGCTGGTCAGGTACCTCTTGAGGTCTTGAAACGCTTTGTCGGCCTCTTCACCCACTCAAGGGCCCCTTTTTCTTCATCACCGGAAGAAAGGCAGCTACCGCTCCCCCAATCGGGAGATGAACGGCCCAGCTGCCACGCCGCCCGTGAGCTTCTGCAGATTTCCACCTGAGGGTCTTCGGTGGGCTCATGTCTTCCACTGCCTTGACCTTTTCTGGGTTGGCCTCGATGCCTCGGTGGGACACGAGGAAACCCAGGAGTTTGCCTGAGCGAACTCCAAACACACACTTCTCCGGGTTGAGTCGCAAGCTCACTGCGTCGAGGCTCGCGAAGGTTTGTTCCAGGTCTTATATCAAGGTCTTGGCCTCGCAAGACTTCACCACGATGTCGTCGACGTATGCCTCCACATTCTTCCCGAGCTGTGGGCCCAAGGTGATGTGCATGAGCCGCTGGAAGGTTGCCCCCGCGTTGCGCAACCCGAATGGCATGCATGTATAGCGAAGACACTCCACACGGGGTTAGGAAGGCCGCCTTCTCCACGCCTTCCACCGCCATCTTGATTTGGTGATACCCGAAAAGGCGCCCAAGAAGCACAACAGGTCACACTCGGCGGTGGAATTGACGATCCGTCGATGCGAGGGAGCGGAAACGGATCCTGCGGGCATGCTTTGTTGAGGTTGGTGAAGTCGACACACATGCGCTCCTTTCCTGCCTTCTTTGGCACCACCACGGGGTTGGCCAGCCAATCTGGGTATCGGACCTCGCGAATAACCCCCGCGGCTTCTAGCTTGCGGGTCTCTTGGACGATGAAGGCCTGCTTTTCAGTGGACTGCCTTCTTGCTTTCTGCTTCACTGGACGCACGTTGGGGCACACGTTGAGGTGGTGCTCGATTACGCCCCGTGGAATCCCCGCCAGCTGATCGGGCTCCCAGGCAAACACCTTCTTGTTCGCACGCAGGAACTTGACAAGGGCTTCCTCCCTGCTCGGCTCGAGGTTGGCGCCTATGGTGAAGGTGGCGCCAGGACCCGCCCTCATCGGCTGTGTATCTGCTTGGTCTCCGCTTTGTCTTGAGTGAACAACTGCTTCTTCTTGGTCGGCGCAGCCCCTTGGGCTTGGGGCTTCCATGGCCAGCGGGCTGTACAATGGACGCCATCTTGAGGGTGAGCTCGAGCGCCGCAGCCAAGCACCTTCGTGATCCCCGGCACGGTGAGGACGCCGCTGCTCCGTGCATCTTCATGAGGTTGTACCCCGGGTGGGTTGCGGTCATGAATTTGGCCAATGCTGGATAGCCAAGGATGGCATTGTAGGGGAGGCCGATGGGGGCGATGTCGAAGTCGACCAGTCCCGTGCGGAAGTTTTCGTAGGTGCCGAAGGTTACCGGAAGCCGGATTTGCCCCAAGGAGCTGGATGACCCTCCTCCTACGCCCGAAAAAGGCCGGCTGGGCGGCAGACGCTCCCTGGGTATGCAGAGGAGGTTGAAGGCCTCGACTGAGAGTACGTTGAGGCCGGCGCCGCCATCGATGAGGGTCCTGGTGACGGCGACCTGGAAGATGGTGGGTGTGCAGAGCAGGGGGAGCGCACCCGAGCCGGCCGAGTTAGTGGGGTGGTCTTGAGAGTCGAAGGTCAGCCCGGCCGACGACTCTGTCCGGCCCGAGGGAGCCCCCTGCCGCGTGGAGGCGACGCCGACCGACGGACGAATGTCTTGACATGGCGGGCGAAGGCGGCGTCATGAGCCGCCGAGGAGGGCCGCGACGAGTGGGGGAGCCGGTGGGGGCGGGTGACCAGGAGCCGCACGGCCTCCCATGAGGTCACCGAGGAGCGAGAGGCGATGCAGCTGCTGCCCCGCCGCCGGGCCGATGGCGGTGTCGATGGCGGTGTGACGGGAACGCCGACGGCGCCGCCGACGGAGCTATCTCGGGCGACATGGGAAGCGAGGCGGATCGGCGCCAGCGCGGGCGACGTCACGTCGAACATATGGTTGCTGTGGTCGGGAAGAACGAAGCGACGAAGGCAGATTCGGCGCACTCTACTCGGCACGCCAAATGTCGGATTTCGGGCTCCGGCAGACCCTGAAGGTTCGAACTCTGGGGTGCGCGCGGAGATCCAACCCTCCACCGTCTCGAACCTCGCCGAATCGCAGGGACCTAAACTACTAGAAAGAACAGCACAAGAGACACGAGATTTATACTAGTTCGGGCCACCGCTAGGTGTAATACCCTACTCTAGTTTGTGGTGTGGTGGATTGCCTCTTGGGCTCTTGAGAATAAGATAGGAAGAACAGCCTCGCAAGGGTCTGTTCTTGGTGGGTGTGATGAACTGCTAGGTGGTGTTCCGTCGCTCTAGCTTGAGGATCGGGTCTCTATCTCTCTCTCTCTCTGGATTCCGAATGCCAGATCCCCTCTACTATGGTGGCTAGCTCTACTTATATAGACGAAGGCCCTGGGCCTCTTCCCAAATATTGAGCGGGAAGGGCGCCAACAATTGGCCATTTTGAAGGGGAACAATGGTACACTTATCCTCCCTAAAGTTCGCCCTCACGCCAAAGGCTCTGGTGATGACGCCTTTGCTTGGGCTCCACGATGACTCCCTTCCAGCCGTTGGGGCTGGTCTTGGTCTTGTTGCACCAAACGGGTGCCTTTGCTTGATGCTCGCCAGTGCTTGCTCCCTTTGCACCAAAGGGGAAAGGAGGACGCCAGCTGGCCGGGCGCCTCGACTGGCGCCCTTGGTAAATCATGGCTATGCCATGGGCACCTCGCGAGGTACCCTGCCTTGAACTCTCCGCCTCCTCATGAGCCAGCCCGACGAGGCCGTGCTCGAGGAAGCTCACTGGTCGCCCCGCCTCATGAGGCTTGGCCCCTCGCGAGGGTCTTGAGCTTGTGTTGATGAAGATGGGTTGTCCTGGGCCTCCTTTGAGCCACGCCGCAGGCCGCAGGCAGGCAAGTCTGGGGACCCCCGTTCCCAGAACGCCGACAGATTATACCCCAAGATTTCGAACACAATACCGATATCATCGGGGGCTCAGCCACCGAAATAACACCATTGGCCCATCTTATCATGGCAGTAATTGCCCCATGGGCCAAACCCTTCTTGGCCTACCTTAATAGGCGAGAGCTCCCTAACGATTAGAATGAGGCTCGCTGCATTGTCCGGCGTTCGAAAGCCTTCAAGGTCCATGACGGAGAGCTCTACAAGAAAATCATTATCGGAGTACTTCAAAGATGTATCTCTATAGAAGAGGGACGTCAACTCTTGGCTAAAATTCATGCCGGTCTTGGTGGTCACCACGCTGCGGCTCGGGCCCTTGTAAGTAAGGCCTTCCGTACAGGTTTCTATTGGCCGAGGGCCAGAGCAGATGCAGAGGACCTTGTCCAACGTTGCGTCGGATGCTAGCTTTTTGCCAACCAAAGCCATATGCCACCCACCGCTCTCCAAACAATCCCCATCACTTGGCCTTTTGTGGTCTGGGGGCTTGATATGGTCGGACCACTTAAAGGAGGAAGCCATAAAAAAAATATCAGCTGGTCATGGTAGATAAGTTCACTAAGTGGATAGAGGCCAAAACAGTTAAAACGGCCGATGCCGGACCAGTGATAGACTGCATATCCAGTGTCGTGCACCGTTATGGTGTCCCACACAACATCATCACCGATAACGGCTCCAATTTCACAGCCGATGAGGTGAAAACCTGGTGTGCTAATCTAGGCATTAAGCTCGATTACACCTCCGTCTATCACCCGCAAACAAACGGTCAAGTCGAACGAGCCAATGTTCTTATTATGAGTGGCATCCAGCCTAGACTAATGCGGTCTTTGAAAGAATCATACAAGCACTGGGTTGAGGAGCTCGACTCCGTACTCTGGGGGCTGTGGACCACGCCCAATCGCACTACCAGATATACACCCTTCTTCATAGTGTACGACACAGATGTTGTGTTGCCCTGCGACATTATTCATGACTCACCTCGAGTGCGCATGTATGAAGAGAGAGAGGGTGAGCTTGATCGGCAGGACAGCTTAAATGCCTTGGAGCTGGAGCGCGACGTCGCAAAAGCCCGTTCTGCATTTTATCAATAGTAGGCCCACAGATATCAAAGCAGAGAAGTGCGGGGCAAGACTTATAATGTTGGTGAACTCGTTCTACGCTTGCCCGAGAAGAAAAAGGATAAACTCAAGCCCAAGTGGGAGGGTCCTTTCATAATTGACGAAGTTCTCACCGGAGGAGCGTACCACCTGCGTGATGCATCAGATAATCGCTTAGAGCCAAACCCATGGAACGTGGCCAGACTCTGAAGATTCTATGCCTAGATCCTAACTCTTTGTTCGTCTTCTTCCCCCTTTTTGTTTCAATTACTTTTTCCTCTGTTTCGCCATTTTTATTATTTAGCTATAAAGCTCTCGTGCGGCTAAACCACGCACCTACGGTTTACACATTCTTAAATATGTACGCCCATAATACCTGGGGGGCTTCTTGTACAGAAGCATGTTATTATTTTTCGGGCATCAAGCTCACCACATATGTGTTTTTCCTCATATGTACCTTTTCTTCGCCATTATATGCATCGTTATGACTTAAGTTTTGTCCAAGCTGGGTTGCCTTGCTCCTATGCTTATGCCCTACATTCCCGTTTGTTCGGCTAGGGCATAAAGGGAGCACCTCTGCGATTGTTACTGCCGGGTCATCAGGATGTGTACCTCAGACTGGGTGAAGCCGAAAGCTAGCGTTCTTGAGGGAATATTCGTTCGGCGGACTAAAGATGTTTCACACTCATTGCACTATGAAACCCCAGATGTAATGTATACTGCAATTTTTCAATCACAGTTCGGACATGCATATTAACGCATGTTCACCCAGGGAAAGGAACCCTTAATGGAACTATTCTCTCTTGAAGATGTTTCTTACAATTACAATGTAATATAACATAGCTAGCCGGATACAACTTGTCTGTTTAAGCAACTATGACCCCTACGCGTGGTTTCCACGCATACCCTGGTCTATCTTGCCGCTCAGGTATTCGGAAACACTCCGTACCTTCGGGTATAGAGGTCGAAGCGAAAAGGTCTGCCATGACGATCGTTTTACAATCCGTCTAGGGACAAATATGTGAAGGAAAGTACATAGTCACTAGGACTCGAAAATTTCCTCCTCTATGTCGTCTAACAGGTTGTCTAACTTAGAATCCTTTTGGGAATATTTTACGGCTACTTTTACTCGGTCATATACCAAACTAACGAGAATTTCTTTTCCGCCCGACCTTAGAGGTCCAACCCGGGCCATATGATTTGGATCAAGCTTGGTGTACCGTGTCTTCAGCATGGCCCAGGCCTCTCGTGCACCTTCTTGGCAGGCTGATATCTTCCATAACCGAATACGCCGCCGTGCTCCTTTGAATAGCTCCACGAGCTCCGCCATACTTCCTGGAGGGGAGGCGGATGGCCATAAAGCCTTGGCAACACTCCGCATAGTTTGCTGAGCTCGCTCATGCATTTGGGACAGCTCTTGTAGCAGGTCGCCTTGAAATCCGGACACTTCCTATTCGGGACGGCCAGTCAGCATACATGTAGACATAAATCTGTCAATCCCTGTGCTCGCCGAATTATATGGAGGCAAGTTCAAAAAGCATACTGAATATGCTGCCTCGTAGCCTCTTATTCTCCTTCACGGAGTCGGCTAGCTAGGCTTGCACATATTTTATTTCTTCACCCAGCAGGGTGTTGGAATCCTGCAGCTTATTCGTCTCATCCCTGACCCGTGTCAGCACCCAATGGACCGCGACCAGTTGCCTTTTGGCCTCTTGTTCCCCCGCTTGCGCGACTTGCAGAGCCTCCTTCTGTTGATCTGACAATCCTGCCATGGGGAGTACAAAAAGTTTTAATATTATTGGTATATGATTATATTTTCTCGACGGAGGGGAACATTACGAGGCGATACCTTCTTCGATTCCTCCAGTCCGCTGGTAGCAGCAGCTAGCTGGGTCCGACACTTTTCCAGCTCTTGAGACAACAGGATGTTCTTCTCTGTGAGCACCTAGTTATGCAATGATCCTTAAATTAGCTGTATCAACTGCTTCAAGTCTCGGGGGCTACTGGTATATAATTCTCAGATTTGTACAAATGTGTACTTACCCGCATATCTTTCAAATGCTGGTCAGTGGCTCTGATAAGCTCGTCTCGAGCAGCACAGATATATGCATCAGCCGAGCTGAAGGCGTTGAATGCCTCTTTTGTAAAGTCCGGGTCGTGAAGAGCGGCCCGCCGGCGCCGTTGATTCATGGCGCTTTCCACTACAGAGTTTGTGATGGATACATCATCCGACTCCTCTGCCGAAAGACAATCCGGCGTCACTCCCATATAAGCCCTCGCCTTTAAGGCAGGGACAGGAACCTGACTTGTGGAGGCACGGCCGGTAAGATCCCCGGACATAGTCCGGCGAACGCTTTTCCTGATAAGACACAACAATTAATGTCACAGTTGGATGTGACTGCCAGGGGGCATGATAAAAAACCATACCTCTTTGATGAAGGCTCTGCTGTGTTGTCGTTCGCCTTCCTCTTCAAAGATTTGCTTGGTGCGGGTGCCACTCTCTTAGGAGATGCCTCGGGCACATGTTGAGGAGTTGGACCCCTCCCCTTTGGAGCACGAATTAGTGCGGTGGTTAAGGCATAATGAGGAAGCTCTTTCGAAGGAGGTGTCTCTTGATTACTTACATGCGAATCAGGGAGGAGACCGGGATAGTCGGGGATGATGGCCACATCCGTGCCGTCATAGCTCGCCTGGTAGAATACTCCATCCTCGAGCTCTACAAATATGTCCGGATCCTCCTCGAATCTGGGGTCAAGGCCCCGGTTGTGTTCCTCTGGCTGGGGGCGGGGCTATGGATCCCCTCGGTAACCTTCCGCCATTCCTGTTGCAAATACTAACCATTAAAAATGACTCAAGGAGAGGATTGAGTAAAATGGTGGGATTAAAACTCACCCAGCCAGGACGACTGTACATGGAAAAGCCATCTCGACGTTTGAGACGACTGAACTCCTCTTTCTCCCCTTTGTATAGTTCGGCCAATATTTTGGTCAAAGCGGCGGGGGTGTTCGGACCCTTCCGACCGCAGCGTGAGGCGTCATCTTCGCCATTATAGTGCCACATGGGAAGCCCTCTGTATTGGAGTGGTTGCCCCCCCCCCCTCCCCGCACAATAGAAGTCGCCATTACCTCGATTATTGATAACCCGGACTGGGCGAGCGTCATTATCTTGTCCATCAATTGACGGACATCCATGCTATCTTCCTCCTCGAGCCTCCGAGGGCGCCAGCTGTGGTGTTTCTTCAATGGTGCGCTTGAAAATCCGGGAAGACCCATTCGGACAGGGTCAGGAAGAGCGACGTCCTCAATGTAAAACCATTCGGAAGGCCAATCTTCGGACGCCTTCTTTGACGTGCTGGACAGGTATCCGGTCTCGGTGATGCACCATACCTTGGCTCCACCCACTTCGAATATCGATCCCTCTTGGTTACGAGGGATGAGGCAGAATAGTTTCCTCCATAAATCAAAATGGGCCTCACAGCCCAGAATAGCTCACAGAGAGCAACGTATCCCGCGATCTGCAGGATGGAGGCAGGAGTGAAATTGTGAAGTTGGAGGCCATAATACTCCAGAAGTCCTCGGAGGAACGGGTGGATCGGAAATCCGATGCCTCTTAGTAAGTAGGGAACGAAGCACACTCATTCCCACCTGGATGGATTGGGGAAATTCTCCGCCTGAACCCCGCCGTTGAAGGAAGTCAATCCTGCTCAAACAGGGACTAGATCCGCGGGGGGAAGAAATCCCTGTGTTTGCAGCTTCACCAGCTTATCGTGGGATACAGAGCATCTCTCCTAATCGCCGTTTTTGGATCCGTCTTGACGGGAGGAAGAACTGGGAGCGCTAGCCATGTTGGAGTGGTTCCTCCTAGCAAGCTCTAAGGATTTTTCGCGTTGTGTGGGATGGATCTAAGATCAAATCTCTTTAAATAGATGCCTTTCTTGTATGGCCGGGGTGTTATGTGCAAAAAATACCCTGACCTCTTGTGTTTGCTCGACACGTGGAAGCTGGAACCATGGATGCACAGAAGCCGATGGGTACGACATTAAGTGGAAGGCCTAATATATCTCTTTGAAGTCATCGGAGGAGGAACCCGCCTTGCAATGCCGAATACAATCTGCGCGCCGGACACATCGTCATTGAAAGCTTGTTTCGGGGGCTACTAAGGGAGTCCTGGACTAAGGGGTCCTCGGGTGTCCGGCCTGTTGGACATGGGCCGGACTGATGGGCTGTGAAGATACAAGACTGAAGACTCCCACCCGTGTCCGGATGGGACTCTCCTTGGCGTGGATGGCAAGCTTGGCGTTTGGATATGAAGATTCCTTTCTCTGTAACCGACTTTATAAAACCCTAGTCCCCCTCTGTTGTCTATATAAACCGAACGATTTAGTCTCTAGGGGCAATCATAATCATACATGCTAGAATTCTAGGGTTTAGCCATTACGATCTCGTGGTAGATCAACTCTTGTAATACTCATATTCATCAAGATCAATCAAGCAGGAAGTAGGGTATTACCTCCATAGAGAGGGCCCGAACCTGGGTAAACATCGTATCCCATGTCTCCTGTTACCGTCGACCATAATACACACAATTTGGGACGCCCTACCCGAGATCCGCCAGTTTTGACACCGACAGCGTCCTGAAGCTCCTGCGTGTTTCTTTCCGCTCTCTCCTCGGCTTCGGCCAGCCCCTTCTTGAGGGTCTCCACCTCGGTCGCCGCTCCTACAAAATGTAATGGCACTATGGTCAACAGAAATCATTCGTCCTTTCTGAGTTTACATAAGGTCATTGCATACCTTGATTGTCCTCCAACTGTTTTGTCACATGCTGAGCTCTTCCTCGGTCCACTCCAGACTCTGCTTCAGTTTGGATACTTTAGCAGAATGGGAGGTTGCAGCCAGCAATGATGCCTGCTTATTCACATATACATGTATGGTTAGTCTCCTGTGAAAATTATTTGATCCTCTGTCCGGCTTTTCTTTCCGAACGCCGGCCTGAGTCTCAGGGGTTACTCTCTATACTATGACATTTTTTTGCATAATTACGTCGCATACCTCAAAGCCTATTAGAAGGTTGGTGCAGGCTTCGGTCAGTCTGCTCTTAATGGACTAAATGCTCTCAAACACCGTACCCATAAGGATACAGTGTTCCTCAACAACGGAAGCGCTTTGCAGCATGTTGGTGGAAATGACACCAATGGGGTCACTGGGATCCCTTGTACGGTTGGCAGGCGTGAGGTTGTGCAAACAGCGGGTCTGACAGGAAGCACACGGATCGTTTACCCAGGTTCGGGCGGCGAAGATGCGTAATACCCTAGTCCTTCTTTGGTGGATGTATTTGAGTGTTCTTGTGTTCTTGAGCTAGCTACGGGCTGCAACTTTCCCAAAAGAGCCGAATCCCTCTCCTGGTCGCCTCGGGCCTCCTTTTATAGGAAAAAGGGGTTACAGTGGCACACAGGAGGTGGAAAGGTCTACAGTCAATAAACCTATCCTCTAGGACCGTCGGACAAACGCATTTAATGCGCTACCGACGTGCCCCCCTTGCTTTATCGGGGACGCCAGGGAAGCACGTCCCAGCCGTCGCCGCCTCGCCTGGCCTCGACACGCATCCGAGCTGATGAGGCATCGCGGCGCCACGTTGGTTGGCTGCTGGGCTGGCGCGGTGGTCGAGCCTTCATGAAGGATCGCATGCCGCCACGCATGTGCTTGTTGAGTCGGTGTAGAGGCCGCCCGTCGCCACGCAGGTGCCTGCCCAGCTGGTTGAGCTAGCACTTTCCTGGGACGATGGTGGAGTCTTGGCTGGCGCGGGCCTGGCGGTGGCCCTGCTGATGCCCTCGGCAAGGGTATTGCCGGGGGCCCGGAAAGTGTCTTGCCGTGGCATTGCAGTCCTCCCTGGGTCTTGTCGAGGGTCTTGTGGATTTCCTCAGCTAGGATCCCACCGAGGGTCGCCGTCTTCTGGTCCTCATCTGATCTCACATGTTTATGATCTTGATGAAGATCGGCATGCCACAACAAAGGCGCCTCCCGAGCCTTGGTTCCAATGTGGATAGTTGGAGGTGTTGGAACTCGTGGGCTCAATGGTGGCTTGCTCTGCTGGCATCGGGCAAGTTGCCCCGGCAAGGCTCTTTTCGGGGCTACGGAGGTTGCCTCGGCAAGGATCCTGCGGAGGGAGTCCACCTCGCCCTCTTGCTCTCATGCGGTTCAGGTCTTGGCGTTGCCTTGGTTGTATCATGCTTCGGCTTCTCTCCGGCTTCCCTCCTCTGCCCTGCTAAGTGTGGCCGTGGCGCGAGGCTCTGACTGCCCATGCACAAGTAAAGGGGTCAAAAGGAGAGACCCTACTTTGTACACTGAGAGGAGCCCCCGGGCCTAGGCCACACATAAGCGTAACGCATTGTTGGGCCAGGCCCAGAACGGTGCGCAGGCAGGTGGGGCGGATTTTTACAGTAGTAACTGTTTCGTTCGCTGCGCCTCCCCACGACCTGCGTTGAAAGCGCGACGTGGAGGGTTGTGCGTGACATGGGGGTCATGCGTGGGGCGGTCTCCGCATGCATTCTTCACATCGCAGTTAATGGGAAAAGTGGCGGCCCGCGCCTTCCCCGTAAAAACATATAACCGCGGGTGCGCTGCTCATTTACCCCGTGCGTCTTCTTCAATCTCGGAACAGTCGTCCCTTTCTCCTTCCTTCCCAAGCTTTCGCCTTTGCTCGTTGCCACTGCATCTTCGCTGTCCTCCGTCCCTTGCCTCTCGCAGCTGCCATGGCCCCCAAATCCACCAAGGGCAAGGGAGTGGCTAAGGACGCCGGGGCGTCAGAGCCGCCGGAGAGCGAGTCGGCGGCGCAGCGGACGCAGCTCGCCTATTTCCCCTCGACGGTCGACGTGTTCAAACTCCGGGACTGCTTCAGGCCCCTATGGGGGTGCAAGATGGGGGGCGGGAGATGACGGGGCATCTAGCCACGCGCCTCGTCCTCGCCAATTGCGTCGAGACCGCCCCGAATCGATACCCGTTCTTCGTCGACTACTTTTCTTGCGACCTTTGACCCCCTTTCTCCGATTTCTTCAATGATATCATGCACACATTTGTCTTCCACCTCCTGGATTTTACTCCAAATGCCGTGGCGTGCAAGGCTCTGTTAGCTCATCTCTGTGAGGGCTTCGTCGGAGTTCTTCCAAACACGGCGCTCTTCCACTATTATTTTTACCCTCGCATCCAGAAGGGAGGCGCTATTTCTGGTTGCGTCACCTGGATCCGAAGGTCCAAAGGGACATACCCGGAGGATGCCCAGAAGGATAGGTGGGAAGAATGGCGGGGCCGGTGGTGCTAGATTGAGGAGGACGACCCATAGGAGTTCTGCCAGGTCCGCCAGGCGCCGCCGATTCGCAGGAACGACTGGGGCAACGTCGACGCCCAGGATGACAAGCTCAAGATCGCCACCACCAGGATCCACCGCGTCACTGTTGTCGGGCTTACCTTGGAGATGATTGGGGCAGATTTCCTCCACCGCCGAAACGCTCCTCTACACAACAAGGGGAGGCCGACCTGGCTCTTCCAGAACGCGGCTGACATCATGAGGCTTCACCCTGGCCTCAATCACAACTTCACAGTGATGGAGCACACTCACTTCTGCCAGCGGATCTTCCAGCTAGATGTGAACCGCGATGGCTGGGCCGAGAGGTCCAGCAAGGCTGCGAAGGCCGGCAAGGTCGTCAAGGGGCCCTTGTTTGGGTTGCCGGTGGGGGTGTTCCCGCTGAGCAACAACTCGCGCCAGACCAATACCATCGCCATGATGCCGGACTGCAATGCGCACGGTCCCGTCCAAAACTGGGTCGCGCCGCCGGAGGAGCAGGTGCAGGAGTTCTTTGATGGCTTAGCGGAGGTGTATGTCCGCAACGAGCCACTTCTCATCCAGGACACCACTCAGGCAGAGCTGGACTATATCGCTGCCAGGGCGGCGGAGGCAGAGCTCGCCAGGCAGGCCGGCAGCGCTAGCGGCATGGAGGATGAGGCCGCGGCAGCCGCGGAGGAGAAGGAGCTCGCCCAGTGGGCGGAATCCGATGGAGAAGCCAACAGTGCCGGCACCGGGGCCCCTCTCATTGAAGATGCACCCGACAAGTCATCGTCGTCGTCGGAGGAGGCCAAGGCCATCGACCCTCTAGCCACGGGGAGAGGGCGAGTCCTGCGGCGGGCCAGCTCCGGCGAGCTGGTTCGGCCCGACAGGGCCATGCAACCCCGGCATGCCCAGGAGACGTTGGCGCGCCAAACGAGGGCCACACCGGCGAAGAAATTGGTGAAGGCCGCGGTGGCGAAGAAGAAAGCATCTGCCTCTTCTTCGTTTAAGCGCGCTCAGACTCCACCTTCTTCCCCTCCTCCGGCAGACGTTGACGCGGAGGTCATTTTTGACTTCGGGTCCCTCAGCCCAAGGAGGAAGAGGAAGGCAGCAGAGGAGGAGGTGGAGGAGGAGGAGTAAGCTTCTTGTTCCCTCCCCTCATTTTGGCATCTCCGTCTCCTCAAACTGTGCCACTTATCTTGGATTGTTTTCATTTTTGCAGGGATGTGGAGACACTGGCCCAGAGGATGAAGAGGGCCAGGTCCTCGGCGGGCGGCCATCCCTCGGCGGGCACCTCGAGGGCGCCACTGGTGGTGGTGAGTAGCCCGGACAGCAGCCCCCGGAGCAGCCCCAAGCATATGTTTACCACTCGCCCCTCGTCAACGTGTGTGTTGGGGGTATGAGTCACTAGCGTTGACCTTGTCGAGATCACAGGAGGAGGGCGGCAGCAGGAGGAGCCACTGAGGGCCACCCCTGACGCGCCGCCCCCATCGACCATGCCGCCCCAAGGGGCTTCCCTGGCAAGGGCGTCAAGCACCGATCCCATGCACATGGAGGAGGAGGAGGAGAACTTGGGCGCCGGTGGCTCCACCTCGGTGCCAAATGTTGGCGAGAAAGGGGCTACTTCTTCCCAGCCCGGCACGGGTACATCATTCGACTCTCATCCCTGCCCTTTCTTCTTCTTTCTGAATCTTGGTCTTGGCTTCGCTTCATCCCCTTCTCGATATCCAGATCCTCCGTCGGCGGGCGAGGAGGACATAGACACCGTCATCAAGGATGTCGCCAAGGCCGCCGAGGAGGCCACCAAGGGCGCTGCTGAGGACGCTACCAAGGGGCCTGCCGGGGAGCCCGGCAAGGCTCCTGCCGAGGAGGCCGGCAAGGGGCTTGCCGGGGAGGCCGACAAGTCCGCTGCCGAGGAGGAGGTGGTTGATGACCAACCTTCCTCCTCCGCTACGTCTGGCTCTGGCAGGTATCTGAAGATGAGCGACGACCTTTTCGCCCACCTTCCAGGGGCGTCGAGCTCCAGGGCGCCCATCGAGGGAGAGGTGTTCGACGAGGAGGTGCTTGCTGCCGTCGGGCTCGAGGTTGTTGACGAGCCGAGCGCCGGTGGCGACGGTTCTCAAGAGGAGCGGCTTCTCCAAGCCATGGGCGACAGCTTTCGGAAGCTCCAGGCGCTCCACCGCGCCTGCCTGGACAAGGCCAAGTCCAGGATGGCAACGGTGGACAAGGCGGAGGCGGACCTCAAGGGACGCGTCGCCGAGGCGCAAACCTTGTTCCGCCAAGCTTGTGAGGAGCTAAAGGCCACCTAGGGGGAGCTGGCCAAGCGCGAGGTGGAGCTCACCATGAAGCGGGCCGACATCGATAAGGCCCAGGAGACGGCGAAGAACTTGGTTGCCGAAGCCGAGGCCACTCGAACCCAGCACCAGGCCGCGCTGAACTCCCAGGAGGAGGACCTTGCTGCGAGTGAGCAGAAGCTTGAGGCAACGCTCCGCGGCAAGGATGAGGAGGTGGAGAAGCTCGTCGTGCAGCGGACCTAGGAGCTGGAGCAGAGGCACTCAATGCCCAGGCTCTGGTTCACGCCGACAAAGTGAAGGAGCTGGAAGTGGAGCGGGACGGGCTGAAAGAACAGGTCCTGAAGCTGTCCAAGGAGAAGGACACGCTCAACAGTGCTCTGGTTGAGGTGCAGGGCTGAGCAGCTCTCGGAGGCCAACAACTCCATCAAAGACCTCAAGCTGATGCTGGAGGGTCTCGAGAGGATGTTGTCGGAGGGCAAGGCCCAGGAGGAGGCCCTGGCCAAGAACCTGGAGACCGAGAAGCAGTCGCGGATGAACGAGACTGCCAACCACAAAGACTTTGTGGAGGGTGAGAATCGCTGGATCGAGCGCCTCGAAAGCGTCGCCGGCAGGATCACCACGCAGCTGGCTACGATGGGGATGCCAAATGTGAGGTATACCCCGGAGCGCAATGTGAGCCCCAACGCCAAGCTGACCATCTTCTTCGAGGGCGTCCTCGGGGCCTTGGAGCGTCTCCACTCCAATTGGGTGGCCTCCCCGGTCGATGAGGCATGGAGGCTTTGCCGGGGGACCATGACCAAGGTCCTCACCAAGGTGGCGCACTAGAATCCTGACCTCGACTTTGACGCCGCGCTAGAGAGGTTGCCGAAGGATGCGGACATGGCGGCACTCAAGGAGTGTATCAAGCCCATCATCAGCCGCATCGATGGAATCCAGAGGGTGGAGGGCCAGCGCCGGGATTAGGCACCCCATTTGTCATTGCCACTGCAGGTTCATGACCAAGACAATTTGTATCTTTAGTTAGAACCGCGGCAACAACTGATGTAATATAACTCTACTGTACTTTTGATAAATCATATTATTTTCCTGTTTGATCTTCCCTTGTATGTCCACCCCACATTAACCGGGTAGGCTCGCCGGCGCGTAAACCCAGGGCGACACCTTGGGGATGGATCCCCAATGGCCTGCCGGGTGTGCTTGCTGCCGAGCCAACCACCTTACCGCTCTCAACGCGGCCGCTCGAACTGTCGAGCTTGACTCAAGTCAGAATCGAGAGCATTGCCAATTGCGGAAGGCTACCCTGCCACTCTCGACGCGGCCGCTTGAGCTGTTGAGCGGACTCGAAACAGAACAAGGGCGTTGCCAATTGCGGAAGGGCCCCTTTGCGTACAGGTTTTCCATACATAGGGCAGGACCTTCGAGGATAATAGCCATATATATAAAAAGAAATTTCCCAAAGTTTCACATGACTTAGCTTTTCTGTTGTTGTAAGGGCGCCCACCGCATCCGCAGACGGCGCCGTCATGCTTGCTCGTCTTCTTCCTTGGAACGACAGCCACAATGAAGCCGCTACTTCCGTCAGACTAGATTTTCACAACTGCGCCCCCTACCTGGCGCCCCAAAGATGTCGGTGGAAACGACACCTATGGGGTCACTGGGATCCCTTCAACGGTTGGCGGGCACGAGGTTGTGCAAAGAGCGGGTCTGACATGAAGCACACAGTTCGTTACCCAGGTTTGGGCCGCGAAGATGCGTAATACCCAAGTCCTTCTTTGGTGGATGTATTTGAGTGTTCTTGTGTTCTTGAGCTAGCTACGAGGTGCAACTTGCCCAAAAGAGCCGAATCCCTCTCCTGGTCGCCTCTGGCCTCATTTTATAGGAAAAAGGGGTTGCCACAGTGGCACACAGGAGGTGGAAAGGTCTACTGTCGATAAGCCTATCCTCTGGGACCGTTGGACAAACACATTTAATGCGCTACCGACGTGCCCCCTTGCTTTATCGGGGACGCTAGGGAAGCACGTCCCAGCCGTCGCTGCCTTGCCTGGCCTCGACACGCGTCCGAGCTGATGAGGCATCGCGACACCGCGTTGGCTGGCTGCTGGGCTGGCGCGGTGGTGGAGCCTTCACGAAGGGTCGCATGCCGCCACGCAGACGCTTGCTGAGTCGGTGTAGAGGCCGCCCGCCGCCACGCAGGTGCCTGCACAGCTGGTTGAGCTAGCAGCTTCGTGGGGACAGTGGTGGAGTCTTGGTTGGCGTGGGCCTGGCAGTGGCCCAGATGATGCCCCCGGCAAGGGTCTTGACAGGGGCCCGGCAAGGGTCTTGCCGTGGCGTTGCAGTCGTCCCCGGCAAGGGTCTTGCCGGGGGTCTTGTGGATTTCCTCGGCTAGGATCCCGCTGAGGGTCGCCGTCTTCTGGTCCTCATCCGATCTCACATGTTTATGATCTTGACGAAGATCTACATGCCACCACAGAGGCGCCTTCCGAGCCTTGGTTCCAATGTGGATAGTTGGTGGTGTTGGAACTCGTACGCTCAAGGGTGGCTTGCTCCACTGGCATCGGGCAAGTTGCCCCGACAAGGCTCTTACCGGGGCTGCAGCGGCTGCCTCGGCAAGGATCTTTCCGAGGGAGTCCACCTCGCCCTCTTGCTCTCCTGCGTTTCTGGTCTTGGCATTGCCTTGGTTGTCTCATTCTTTCGCTTCCCTCCGGCTTCACTCCTCTGCCCTGGTAAGTGTGGCCGTGGCACCCGACTCTAACTGCCCGTGCACAAGTAAAGGGGTCAAAAGGAGAGCCCCTACTTTTGTACACCGACACAACGCTTCCAGTAGAGTATCTGGTGCCTCTGGATGGACAGAGGTCACCGGTGGAATCAGTGCACCTCCTTCTTTCGAAGGAGGCTGCTTGGCTGATTCCGGAGCCGTATAGGCCTCCGGAATTGTATTCGGCCGGGGGCCTAATTGGATATGCCCCCCATCGCCAGTCTCCATGGGTATTTGTTCCCTCATGTGTCCGGCGGCTGAGGTTTCACCCTCTGGCGCCATGTGCGGAGCTGAGCATCTTCTATTCGCTGGGATCAAGCTTTTCCTTTGCAGGGGCCTTGTGCAGTAACAGCCTCCTGCGTCTCACCCTGGCCTGGGGAGGTCCTCCGGGACAGCACCTCAGTGTCATCCATGGCCTTGGGAGAAGAGGCTGCCGGAAGGGACCCACTGTCCATCACCTTTGGATCCATCGAATTCCCCGAAGATGAGGATCGCTGTAGGTCAGAACGAGCCGGACTGCAGCGCATGATTTAACATTTCAAAACCATGGAGTAAATGAGCTGGATATATGTGCGCGTCTTTGAGTACTTACGATTTGGCTAGGGGCTTATCCCTGGGGCCCCACTCGGAGCTCCTATCGATGTCCCATGCGGAGTTATCCGCGAGGGAGACCTTCCCCTTCTTGGACGCCTCTGCCTACAGATGCGTGGAGGCCGCCCTTTTCTTCCTTCCCCCTCCAGGGGAGAGTTGCTTTCCACCTCCTCCTCGTCGTCCTCAGTGGGGGAGGAGTGGGTCTCGGCGTCTTCGGACGTCACGTCCAAAGTGCCCTTACGGTGGAGGCCACTCCTAGTCTCCTTGGCCTTCTTCTCTGGCGCTTGGTAGGGCGCCTAAACCAGCATCTTCGTCAGAAGTGGGATTGTTGGGTTTTCGGGCAGCGGAGCCGGACACTGAATCCGCTCCGCCTTCTTTGTCCAGCCCTGAAAAAACAAATAGGGAAGCTCAGACATCTTCCTTGAGTATGCAAGTAAAGGATACACCTTGAAATAAGAAATACTTACCGAATTGGCAGGATGGGTTAGGTTGTACCCACGATCCACGGTCGTCTTCGGCCACGGCTCACTGGCCTTGAAAAGCACCTTCCAGATGTCTTCGTGTGTAGTGCCGAAGAATAGTTGCAGGGTCTGGTGCTCGGTCGGATCAAACTCCCACAAATGGAAAGTCCGGCTTTGGCACGGAAGGATCCGGCGAAAAAGCATCACCTGGATCACATTGACAAGCTTCATGTTCTTGTCTACCATGCTCCTAATGCGCGTCTGAAGCGTGGTTAGCTCATCCGATGAAGACCAGTCCAGGCCCTTCTCTAGCCATGAGGTGAGCCGCATCGGGTCTCCGGACTAGAATTCAGGAGCCGCGGTCCAGGTGGCATCGCGAGGCTCTGTAACGTAGAACCACTTATGTTGCCACCCTTTGACGGTTTCCATGAAGGTACCTTTGGGCCATGAGACATTGGGCATCTTGCTCACCATGGCGCCTCCGCACTCTGCGTGTTGAACACCCACCACCTTCGGCTTCACATTGAAGATCTTTAATCACAATCCGAAGAGGGGTGGGATGCGGAGGAAGGCCTCGCACACGATAATGAATGCCGAGATGTTGAGGACTGAGTTGGGGGCCAGATCGTGGAAATCCAGCCCGCAGTAGAACATGAGCCCGCGGACGAATGGGTGGAGAGGGAATCCCAATCCGCGGAAAAAGTGGGGGATGAATACCGCCCTCTCATGGGGCTCCAAGGTGGCGATGATCTGCCCCTTTGTTTGAAGCCGGTGGGCGATTTCCTGGGCTAAGTACCCAGCCTCCCGGAGCTTGGTGATGTCCTTCTCCTTGACAGAGGAAACCATCCACTTGCCCTGCGCTCCAGATCCGGACATGGCTGGAGTGCTTTTTTTGAGGCGGAAAGGATGGAAGCTTGGGCACTGGAGCTCAAGAATGGATGGGCAGAAAGAAAGAAGGCGCGGGTGAAAAGGTGAAATCCTTATCCCTTTATAAAGGCTGTGAATATCAAGCGCCTCCCACTCGCCATAAAACACGCCTATTCCTCAAGGGTCGTGCAGCCGGCGCGGTTGGATTACCCACGCCCATATTGATGAGAATCCCGCAATAAGGGGACACGAACTCTGCTTCGACAAGACGTGCCAATAAAACCGCATCTTGAAACATGGAATGGGAGGCTAAAAACAGTTTGAAATAATGACCAGGCAGCGACGTGATGTCACGCTACAAAAGTTGTCAGTAGATTGGACTCGTGAAAAATTATACTCTCTGTGTGTGTGTGTGTGTGTGTGTGTTGTGTGTGTGTGTGTGTGATACTTGTTTTGCATAGCCAGCCGCGTTTTCTGTGTTTGAAGGCTATTTTGGAGTATTCGGAGGAGGAACCCGCCTTGCAATGCCGAAGACAATCTGCGCCGGACACATCGTCATTAAAGCCTAGTTCAGGGGCTACTGAGGGAGTCCAGGATTAAGGGGTCCTCGGGCATGGGCGGGACTAATGGGCTATGAAGATACAAGACAAAGGACTTCTTCCCGTGTCCGGATGGGACTCTCCTTTGCGTGGATGGCAAGCATGGTGTTCGGATATGTAGATTCTTTCCTTTGTAAACCGACTCTGTACAACCCTAGGCCCCTCCGATGTCTATATAAACCAGAGGGTTTAGTCCGTAGATGCAATCATAATCACAGTCATACAGGCTAGACATCTAGGGTTTAGCCATTACGATCTCGTGGTAGATCAACTCGTGTAATCCTCATGAAGATCAATCAAGCAGGAAGTAGGGTATTACCTCCATCAAGAGGGCCCGAACCTGGGTAAACACCGTGTCCCCTGTCTCATGTTACCATCAACCCTAGACGAACCGTTTGGGACCCCCTACCCGAGATCTGCCAGTTTTGACACCGACAGTTAGCGAAGCGGATCTGAGGCTGTGGACGAAGGCGTAAGTGAAGCTGCTCCGGTTGTTGGGTTCATGATGGTGTCGACGATGCGGTTCTACGGCCATGGACGGGGCGTCAGAAGTTGCTCCGGTAGGTTGGACGAGGGTGCGATGAAGTGACTCTAAGGCTACAAACTTGGGCGTTGGCATAGCAGCCCCGGTAGGGTTGAGAATGGTATAGGTGAAGCTACTCCGGTAGGGTTGAGGATGGTGTCGGCGAAGCGGCTCCGGTAGGGTTGACGAAGGTGTCGGTGAAGAGGATCAGAGGTCGTCGACGGGGGCATCGGTGGGGCGGCTCGGGGGTGTGGACGAAGCGTCTCTGGTGGGGAGTATGAAGGAGCTGCTGCAGATGCGCTACAGTTGATGAGAGTACTGGCGAAGCAGATCCGGCACCGTGGACAAGGCCGGCACTGAATGGGTTGTGGTACGGTGGTAGATGAGTAGTCTACTTGTTTCTAGGGGAGGTGGGAGGGGTAGATGAGGCCGCAGAAGCAGATCCGGCAAGGTGGAAGCCGCTGGGAGTGAATGGGCTTTGGTACGCCAGTGGATGAGCAGCCTAGGGTTTTGAGAGGGGAAGGGTAGAAAGGCCGATGAAGTACGTACGGCATGATGTAAGATGCTCTGGTGTTGTGGAGTAGTCGTTTTTGCGGAAGGGGGAGAGGAAATGGGGGTGCCATGTGGTTGGGGAACCGGAAGTTATGAAAGCAGCCCCAACCTATTATGTAAATGAGGGCCGTACGGTAACTATTGTTCTTCGTGCACCAAGGACCAAAGGGGAATTTCGCATGCTAAAGTCTAGGTGGCAGAACTTTTAGAAGGAGGCGGAGATTTTACCGCTCGTTGGATCGTTCGTATCCAGTTTCAACTAATTTTGGACAGTGCTAGCGGGAAGCTCATGCGAGATTGTGTACACAGGGCACATGTCAGCAGTTAATAACTGGAATGAAGTCCATCCCAGAAAAAAAGACAATAACTTGGGATAATGCACCGATAACTTCGACGTTCACACGGGCGCGGCCAATCGTATGGGTGTAGAGGCGCGTTCACAAAAAAAGGATAAAACGCTCAGCCTATGTATTTCTCATGTAAATATATAATTTAGAGCTGTTGGTTATTTATTTTAAACATAATGCGTTAACGTGTTAATTTTAGTATAGAGGCACAAAAATAAATGGATATTGTAGTCCCACAAAAGAAATGGATATTGTAGTCCGCTACTTAAAAGTGTTACCTCATATGATTACATGGCCTCCATTTCATAAATTGCGTACACATTGAATTTAGATATGAATATTGCATATATTACTTCATAATAGAGCCTTAAGTCATCCAAGACTAATGAATTTGAATGCAAAACTAACTATGGTGCATGTAAATGATAACTACAATGGTTGTTTGAAGAAACACCACTGTAACTTTGGCATGCACAATTGAAAAGAACTATTTGGAAAAAATGCGATATGTGAGTGTCCAATATTTATAGAATTGAATCGATATTGTATCTTTGGCCATGATACGAAGTAGATATTGATTTATGTTCAAGCAATGCACATCCACGATCGCTAGATAGTGATACGTGAATGAATTGTGCAATCTCTCTCACATGCATACACATCTCATTTCTCCGTGTGCATCGGAATCACACACGCGCACTTTGTGTATTTCTCTCCCTCCATCAAGGTTAGAATTAGTCTTTCTACCCCCTCCTACAAGTCTCGCGCACAAAAACACACACACTCTCTCTCTGTCGAACACGCTCACCCCTTTAATTCCGCCCACCCACTGCCGCTAATATCTCAAAGTATAACTATGTCTCACACATATATGCGTAAGGTTAACTCAAGTCCCAGAACCATATGAATACATACAATGGGATTCCAACAGGGCACCTTTTGTTTTGATATTTCGCTCACACACACACACGACATTGTTTCTCCCTTCATTTTTATCCGGCACATGCATGCACACCGCTTGTTTATCTCCATGATGCTTTAAGTATGACTCGCACACATGCTATCTACCTGTCCCTTAATATAGATAGGTATCGCACAAACCCCTTCTCCCTATATCTAAGTGTCACTGCCCCCATCCCACACACACATACCCACCCACACACACACACTTCCCGACACCGAAGGCATAGGATGACACCTCGATCTTGATACTGATCTATCTACTAGCTTCTCTCTCAAACACACACACACACACACTTCCCGACACCGAAGGAGTAGGGTGACACCTCGATCTTGATACTAATCTATCTACTGGCTTCTCTCTCAAACACACACACACACACTCGCTAGTCGTGCCCCCGTGCCTTCCGCGCGCACACTCTCGATACATCTTTCTCTCCCTCCCCCTCCCCACCCCCAACAATGACAGCAGAAGGGTGATAACTCGATCTTGATCTTAATCAATCAATTGGCCTCTTTATCAAACACACACACACGCGCGCGCGCGCGCATGCTCGCGTGCGCTAGTTGTGTCTCTGTGCCTCGCTCACACAAACCCGATATGTCTTTCTCTTCGTAGCACCCTCGATATGTAGACTTCTCGCACGCGCATAGCTGTAGTGATGATGACGCTGAACCTAGTGTGCCTGGTTTTTACCGGCCTCATGTGATAGTTTTCACCCTGTTTTCTATTAATTAACAAGGCAACCTTTTCTTTGTTACTACTAGTGAATTTGAGATCTTTCGGGGCAGACATAAAGTATATCACTTCAACCCAATCACCGCAGTAACTATTTTAAAAGAAACTAGCGAGATGCCTGTGCGTTGCATGGAACATCAAGATGCATTTGTATGAGTAGTTTATCTTGTGAGTGAAAAGGATGAACAACAGAAGGCCTTATTTGCAAATGTGGAGAGGGGTGTGGGTATAGTTTTGCAAAATTGCCATAGTTTCCTTCCTATCCGTCAGATATAAATTGGACGACCTATATTGCAGGATGGCAGGCACACCATCATCACCAACTCTATTTTTTATAAGAGTATACTGGCAAGATGCCTGTGCGTTGCATGGAACATCAAGATGCATTTGTATGAGTAGTTTATCTTGTGAGTGAAAAGGATGAACAACAGAAGGCCTTATTTGCAAATGTGGAGAGGGGTGTGGGTATAGTTTTGCAAAATTGCCATAGTTTCCTTCCTATCCGTCAGATATAAATTGGACGACCTATATTGCAGGATGGCAGGCACACCATCATCACCAACTCTATTTTTTATAAGAGTATACTGGCAAGATGCCTGTGCGTTGCATGGAACATCAAGATGCATTTGTATGAGTTGTTTATCTTGTGAGAGAAAAGGATGAATGAGGGAAGGCCTTATTTGCAAATGTGGAGAGGGGTGTGGGTATCTTTTGGCAAATTTTCCATAGTTCCCTTCCTATCCGTCACATATAAATCGGACGACCTATATTGCAGGATGGTAGGCACACCATCATCACCAAATCTATTTTTTAATAAGAGTAGAGGTAGATATAGATATATCTACTCCTATAAAAGACTCAATTGGTGATGATGGTGTGTCTGCAATCCGCCATTTCTGACCATTAGATCAGCATCTAACGGTTGTGATGTAAGTTGTGGCCTTTTTGCAGCAATTCCCACTTCTCAGTTCCCGTTTACGCAAAATCCCTTCGTATATAAAAAAATGTATTTCTTTCAAATTTTTGAATATGTATTACTCTACTTTGGATCCATTTCAACGGACTGGCACATTTTTATATAGATATATCTCTTGCAATGTCCACAACGAACATCTGGTGTATTGGTCCGGGTCGGATGCTCGCAATGTGATGACCTGAGTTCGAATTCTGTCCTAAACTTTAGTTTTCTATATTTTTAATATATACTTCTTTCGCTACTGTACTGGCAGTGGAACCCACAAAGTACTCACAACATAAGACTAAGGATGGATTTTGTTCTTATTAACTTTCTGTACGAATCGGTAGCTAGCCTGCAAGTCATGTGCACTGTACTGACAGTGGAACCCACATAGTACTTAGAATACAAGATTAAGGATGCAATTAAATTTTTATAGAGGGAGAATCATACACTCAATTAACTCAAATAGATTGGATCTATTATTCTCCAACAGCAACCGGCAAATTTCCTCCCGCTTCCTTCCGCGGAGGATGACATCCAACGCCAGCGGCGTACATATTCACAAGTCTAACAAACCAGAGGAAATTCATGCAAACACAGACTGATTTCATATAAGCATGAAGGATTTCATATAAAAAAGCCGAATCTTCATATAACCATGACAGATTTAATAACATTTACATGAACTAAGCGGTGCTACTCCGACTCTCGTGGTATAATTCATACCTAATATAAATGGCCTCCCGTGGATCCCTTTGTATTCCTCATGTGCGGAAGACACTTGCAGGGTCGACAAAGGTCCTCGCAAGAGACGAAGCAGCCAACAGACCACCTGTATACACATTCGTAGCCTTGGCGGTGGCCTTCATGGGACCCAAGCGGCGGTGGCCTCCCGTGTTATACTTCTCCTAGATGATGGTGGCGGACACGGAGAAGCTGGCCACCAACTCGTTGCTCTGCGCACACCCGGCTTCTGTCTCTACCTACATGGCGCTACCGCAGGCACGGGACATGGGTGGCGCGTTCGAAGACACTGGTGGTGCGGTACGGCGCGACAGCGATGATGCCCGTGCCGCCATGCTCGCCGCCGTGGCGGCATGGAGAAACTCGCCACTCCTCATCTAGCTGAACTGGAGCAGCAAGTTGCTGAACCACACGCCGGCTTGGGACAGCTACTGGCTCCGTTGGGCTAGGTGAGGTAGGTGAACCACCGAGCAGCCTTGCTCTTATTCAGAGGGCTCGACGGGCCACCCAGCCGGGTAGTATGCTAGAGAATGGTTCCTCGTAATCCATCAAAAGAGTGGAGAAAATGGTGAAGGAGGAGATGGAGGAGCGCCGGAGGGGTGCGATTCTTGCTTGATGTCTAGCCTCGTTTAAGTAGAGGGCGGATGGTACGAGCTTGGACGGTGTATGGCCTTGTTTAAACTGAGGGCGGACGGGTGGATCTCTGCTAGCGTTGTGTTCAATTTCGGCCCGCTCATGAATGGACGTGTGTGGCCGGAGTAGGTTTGTTGGTTTGCATGAGGGTTTAACGGAGGTGTTTGATGGAGGCAAGGAGGCGTGTTCAGCCGGGCGTGTAGCGGCTGGCGTAGTACTATTTGATTTGACAGCTACTAGTAATCAAGGACAATTCCCAATACGGCTTTAACGCATATGAGGAAGAGGGTAGTGGTTCCCGAAATGTTGAACACTCAATGATGCATCCTGCTTCAATTAGCATGCTGAATGCATGAGGGAAGTAATGGGAGGAGGACAGGGAAAAGAGACAGCATGATGTGAATGCAACGCAGTTTGCACTCATATAAAGGCGCCCCTCCATTCTAAAGCATCTACCACATCATACGCACCTAAGAACCTACACTAAGTGCAAAAGTGCTCACTTCAGACCATCTCAGTTGAACCAGATGATCGTTTCCACCATCAACAAGTTCATCATTGTCAAGAAGCTCGCAGATGACATCTCCGTACTCCTCAAGCCCGCGTGCCCGGGCTCCTCATTGCCTGCAACCCTAATCGGCCTCCATGGCGAGAACCTCTTTCAAGGACTGGTGGCCCTGCGACTTCCCGCCAACGCAACAAAGGATGTCCACTTGGAGGTCGCCCTCGTTGTGAGGCGCCTCGCCCTGCAAGAATTCGTTGACCTACACATCCACGTGTACGAGGAAGTGGTGTACATAGGTGTCTACAAGGCGGGTGAGGATGCTACGATGTTGGCGTTCGTCAACCGGCTAGAAGCATTGGACGCCTTTGTTGAGAAGCACCTTGACCTCGCCACAAAAGCCGCCACTCCTAAGCCGCCGTTCGGTGGCCCAGTGCACTGAGCCGAGGAGGAGGTCGGAAGTTGATGGATGCAGCTTTCTTCTTGCCTCCTGCAACCACCACTACGATCGCATCATCGTGGCCTTAATTCTTATTGTGCTATTGCATTCTCATTCCAGTCAATACAGACATGGGCGATCCCTTTGCTCACATTTGGAGGCAATTGTATGCATCACTGTAACTAGTACTCCATCCGTCAATTTATAAGTTGTTCTTACCTTTTCCATCAACTTCGTGCAATGCGCGGGCATCTTGCTAGTATCACTACAACATGTCGGAATGCTTGTGGCCAAACCGACGATGCACCAACCTAGCTACTACCCTACCTATCTGGCGGAAAAAGCCCCGCCCTAGCGTTTCCAATCGGTATTTCTATCTATTGATCATGCCAAGGAACAACACCAAATGTTACAATTTATACATGTATCTCTACTCCTATAAAAGACTGAGTTGGTGATCGTGTTGTGTCTGCCATCCGTCATTTGTGAGCATTAGATCTGCATCTAACGGTGGTGAGGTAAGTTGTGGCATTTTTGCAACAATAATGCACTTCTCCGCTCCAATTTGTAGAGAACCCCTTATTATCTTGAAAGCAACCACATCCCTCCCTCACCTCGTCAAAACAGCCTGAGAAATATATTTTGAGTGAAAACAATATATTTTTAGTGGTATATATGTATATCAAAACAAGAGTATTTTCTTTCAAGTTTGTGAACAAGTACTATTCTACTTTGCTAGTAAAAGGTAAAGGCCTGCCGCGTTCGTGTCGCACCCCCACATGCCCGGGAATTGGGAGTACTCCACGGCCCGTCCGGCACGCCACATAGCTAGGGAAGGCGTGTTGCCTAGCATTTTCACTTTCATGTGGGACCGCAGTTGAGCAAACCGACTATCGGCAAACTGCACCCCGCGTGCCGCGTTGGAAAACAGAAACGAGGAGGGGAAGATCTAGCTGTAGCATGGAAGCCAAGAAATTTTGTCTCAGATGAGACTCGTTGATAGAGTAGGAGCACTCTGTACTACTACCCCCACTACGAAGTTTTAACTACAACTACTACAACTATACAACTAGGTACATGCACGACATAGCATCGTAGGAACAAAAAATGGCAAGATCTTGTTTTGGGTGATTTATCTTTTTTCCAGTCAACGCAGTATGAATAATATGATGTGGGGGGCACCCATGAAGCTTATGTGGCTAGGTTGCTTGGCTAAGAAAGGCTAGAGAGAAATAAATAGATAATGTGTTTAGAGTGCACTCCACTAAATAGATACTTTTGATACAGGTAGTAGTAAGAAACAAATTCCGGGTTTGGCACGAGTTCGTACCGCGGGAGCACCAAAAGGCCTGGCGTAGGAGTTACATTTCCCTCTCGGTGCCCACGGGACCGAGCTTCAGCAGCTTAGTGCACCGGCCTTTGAGTCAACGACATGTGGACCCTAAATGCGGCTGGCCCACATGTCATTCTCGTGAAAGCAGAGTGGCGGTGGGACCGGGTAGGGTGAGGCGCAGGTCGGCAGACGTGTGATGTCATGGGTTCGAGGGGCGTCGGACGTGGCTTGCCTGCTCCCCTCCCATGCTCCGATCCGTACTCCTGCATCAGTAATTTTCATCCAACAGTTATAATAGATTTCGTTGTGTGGGTCATCTATAGTCTAAAATAAAGTTTGAGAAGGCCTTATTTCCAGGAAATAATTTCCTACATGAATCTGTACACGCATGCAAGACCCTTTCCTTTCCTGCTCATCCTCCTCCTGTATCATCAGCTGCGTTGATAATGCCGGTGCCAACGCCAGAGTGGCGCAACCGGTGCCTACCTAAGCCATGTAGCGTGCTACAACACCCTCGAGTACCACCTCCTCCACGCCAACATCGGCGTCTGGGCACATGCAGCTACTCCCGTAGTATTTTACCCACATGTTCGAATGTAGTATCACACCGATCTTGGATGAGACCATGGAGCTTGTGGCCAAGAAAAGTCTCTGCCCAGCCGACGCATGTCGAGGTGCTTGACCGTTTTGACGTGTCGCACGATGTTTACTAGCTCGCGCACTCTGGATGAGCGGCAGGGTGCTGCACCCGATCGTTAGTGGTGCAAGGACAACGACAGTCGGGTGGGAGCTCGGGCAGCAGCCAGTGATCTACCCCGGGCACATAGCTCGACTTGGGCTCCAGATTTCGAATGCTTGCACCGTCCCGAGGATGTACCACTCAGCGACGAGGCTAGAATGCTGGATATGTACATGCATGTGCTCGTGGGCGGGAGCAACCTCCTCATCAAATACTGGTTTGCAAACGTGATGTACTCGACATAGTTGAGCTAGTGAGCCTGGAGGCGTTACTGCCATCATACGTCGACGCGCAGCTCAACGGCATGTGGCCACGTGCCAGCGTAAGTCAGCTACGGGGAAGCAACATCGGTGTGGTTCGAGATGCCCAGCTGGCCGTTGTTGCGGTGGAGTTCGCGACTCACTCGTTCGAGATGAACCGGCCGGTGGTGGCCTGGCTGTGGCGAGGGTGCCATAGCTGGACGTCAGGGCATTACGAGGCGTAGATGTCCATGGAAGGAAACTATGGCAATTTTGCAAAAAGATACCCACACCCCTCTCCACATTTGCAAATAAGGCATTCCCTCGTTCATCCTTTTCTCCCACAAGATAAACTACTCATACAAATCCATCTTGATGTTCCATGCAACACACAGGCATCTTGCTAGTAAGAAACAAATCTAGAGTTTGGCACGAGTTTGTGCAGAGGTAGCACCACAAGGCCTAGCGCAGGAGTTACATTTCCATCTCGGTGCCCACGGGACTGAGCTTCATCGCCTTACTACACCTGCCTTTGAGACAATAACATGTGGACCCGATAGGTGGCTGGTCCACATGTCATGCTCCCGAAAGCAGAGGGGAGGTGGGGCCGAGAGGGGTGAGCCGCAGGTCGGGGGACGTGTGGTGTCATGGGTTCGATCGATGTCGTGGGAATCATGTTTGCCTGTGGTAGAAACTTGATGCTTGTCCCATTTCAGCTGGCCCACATGTCTTGCACACAAAGACGGAGGGGCGGTGTGGCTGAGAGGGGTGAGGCGCACGTCGGGGGACGTGGTGCCATAGGTTGGAGCGGCGTTGTGTGAATCACGAGTGGTAGTGGATGAAACGTGATGGCCATCGTAGTTCAACTTCCATGGACAAGCTGTCATGTCTACTGACACATGTATTGCATATCGATGACTGAAATGAGTAGTAGAGGTAGCTAGGCGGATAAATAGTTCCTAATAGTCAAGCGGACCTACGCTACTACTTGTTCCAAAGACATGCACACCATCGAAATAGTTCATCTACATCAATATACACAGAGTGGAAATATTTTTTTTACAAGAGAGGAAATAGTTCATACATCCGTAACGCCCTACTGCTGGTGCAGCTTCTTCTTCTTCATCTTCTTCTTCTTCTTCTTCTTCCTATTATTGTTCTTATTTTATGTGGGAGACGGCTTCGCAACAAGCTCTTTGTACCTTGCAGCTATCTCGAAACTCATACGGGCATCTACGGCAGCACATTTTATCCGCTCGTACGTCAAGGGATAATTCTCCCAGACAAATGACCTTGATGCCAGCGTCTCGTCACCCTTCTGAAGATTTGTTCCGAGCACAAAATTTGCTATGTCAAATAGGGGTGGTATCTGTTTATCACAATCTTCTACAGGAATTTTAATTCTGGTTTGTAGGTCAGGATGCTTTTCAAAACAAGGTTGTACGGCACTAGTTTCTATTTGTCCCCTTCGATGGCTGCCCCACAAAAGTATATGTCCTCCTCAGACAAGAAATCATGGAGCTCGCCTGGTATGGAGGGCGCGTGTATGATGTGTTACACAAAAACATCATCATCGAGGCGCAGCTGAAGGACAACGGCGCGTTGGATTCCCAGTGGCACGCTCATGTACTCTGCGTCGAGACCAATGACCTTCATCTCTACCTCTTGGAGGGAGTTGGATACATTATTGATCCACTTCCAAACAACCCTTGGGTGGTCGGTGACGGTGGCAACTATGCTCAACGAGCCTTCGACGAGGACATGTTGAATGCTAAAAACCTGCATCTGGATCTCTTTTGCTATTTGGAACCGCTGGACCGGAGGGCTATGGTTTGGAGAATTAGGATTAGATGGCTAGTCTAACTGAAGAAGGTGATTATTTAAAGGGGCTTCGGAATTACTCCAGGAGTATGTGAAGTGGTTAAAACAATGTGAATGCAGTGGGGTTTGGATGCAAATGAAGATGAAGGAGAGGTGAAGAAGCCGAGGAAAATCGGTTCCCAGTGGAGAAGTCAATGGGAGAAGTGGCCTGCAGGCAGCTAATTAGACAGCTAGGTAGAATAAACGAAAAGGCTATGTGGGAAGACTGAGGAGTTGTACCTGTCCGTGTACATGCCCATCCTTCTACCACTACATATGCCATTGGCTAGTTGAGGTCACTCTTTTGACAGCTGATTAGATAGCTAGGTAGAATAAACGAAAAGGCTATGTGGGAAGACTGAGGAGTTGTACCTGTCCGTGTACATGCCCATCCTTCTACCACTACATATGCCATTGGCTAGTTGAGGTCACTCTTTCGAACACCGTGGGACCTATGCAAACAGATATAAAAAATGTGTCGTAGCTGGTTCAGATGGATATTGGCTCGTGCGTCGGAGACACATTTTGTGGTTAAGGAATATGCGGTTATCCTCAGAAAATAAAAAGCCCTTCTTCGATCTTCCGCATGCACGAGAATTTGGTTCTTCTCACAATACGGATGATACCTGGAGGATGAAGTGAACCCAGAGGCATGCTAGCATGGGAGACCTATTTACGCTATACAGTACTACCCCGTCTGCTCCTACTAGTAGTAGTACAACTGTGGTACACTTGATGGTCAAAATATTATTCATCCGGTCCTCACAGTGAAGTGTCAAGACCCTGCGCCCAAGGTGACACTAGTCCATGCGGCGTGTTCGGGTTACCAAAATTAGCCTCACCTTGTGCACTATGCTGTCACTGTCACCGCCGCTGTATAGCATGCCTCGCCTTGTCTCCCTCTCCCCTAAAACCACTCCATCCCCATCTCCATCTTGCCAGAGATCCTTAGGTCACTCTTCATCATCTCACTGTGCACCTGCGTACCCTCGCCTCGCTCGCCTCCCCCAGTTCCACTATTCCCTCGCTAGCCGCTCCAGCACCGAGAGCCTTCTCCCCCATAAATCAAGCCCCCCAAAACCCCACCTTCCAAACTCCACGATGGCCAAACGTGAACCGTGTAGCATCCATATGAGCCGCGATTGGAGCAATATCCCTAGTGACATCCTCGACCTCTGTTGTTCGTGTATGGATATGTTGAGCAATGTGCGGCTGCCTGCATGCTTGAGGGACATGCACACGACCATTGTCGAAGCGAGGCCTAAGCTTTTCAAGACACCCTGCTTGCTACCATCTGGTCTTGCGAGATTTTCTCACCATGATACGGATGTGTACATGATGCCCCTCGACTTGAATCCGACCTGCATTAGCTGAAACTTCTTTGCAGGTATGTAGTGGGCCGCCGTACATCATTACCCTCAATTTCGATCCGATCACGATCACCCAAAACTTCTTGGCATGTATGTACTGGCTTGGCATGAACTCCCGCTGGACGGCTGCCGTCAAAGAAGACGGGAGAAAGTTGGTGCTCGTGAACTTCCAGACCTCCCATGAGATTATCCTTCTGTCAGGACCCCGATTCCAAGTCACATCGATCTAGCCGGTAACACCTCATATCACTTTGCGGCCTCAAGCACGGTATTCCCATGGGTGTCGCCTTACCATGGCCTGGGACCGTTTGCGCCTTTTGGCTCACGTATATGACAGTGTCGCTAGCATCCATATGACAGTGAACCCGGGCCAACATGATTAGTCATGAACCCAAAGTGGCACTAACTTACAGGGACAGGCATACATGAATCAACATCGAGCATGTCGGTCAGCAACGTGTGAATCCGGGCTGTAGCACTTGGCTAACAGGACTCGGTGAACCGGGTTGTAGCAGGCTCGGCAGGACTACGGATGTCATCGCGTGACATTTCCCCAAAGGGACAGACATAGGAACGAAGTGAATCACATGCCAGCCATTCAAGTGTTCCGGAGCAGTAGTGCTGGGCTAGCAGGACTTCGGTGAACCGGGCTGTAGCGGACTACTATGGCTCATGGAAGCACAAGACTACATTTCCCCATAAGAGAGGCTACCAAGGATAAACAACTAGGTTGTCGGATCCCACACATACCAAGCATTTCAATCATACACACAATATGCTTGATATGTGTAAATACAAAATGGCATCACAACATAACTCTACGACTCAAGTATTTATTCATTAGGCTCCGAGGAGCGAGATATTACAAACATGGGTCTCATGACCCAACATTCAAAGCATACAAGTCAAAGCACATGCGGAAGCTTAACATGTCTGAGTACAGACATCTACAAATGAAAAAGGCTGAGAAGCCTGACTATCTACCAGATCCAGCTGTGGGCACAAGATCGTAGCTGAGGTATCAAGTTAAACGTCGAAGTCCACACAGAACTACTAGCGAGACTGACGTCTCTCTGCAAAACATAAAATAGGAAAACGTGAGTACAAATGTACCCAGCAAGACTTTCATCGGAACTAGCTACATATGCATCAGTATCAACAAAGAGGGTGGTGGAGTTTGACTGCAGCAAGCCAACTTTGACTCAGTGGCTATTCTAAACTATGACTGCAAGTAACTCTTTTGAGGTGGCACACACGAGTCCACATATTCACCATATCAATACACCACTATGGATCCACTCATGTCTCCCTACGAGAAGGCCATCCATAGCACTCACGCTTATCTTGCGAGTTTTAGAGTATCCACTTTCACTTGTCTATGAACTGTACAGGCAACCCGGAAGTCCTTTACCACGGACACGGCTATTTGAATAGATGATGTTAACTCTGCAGGGGTGTACTTCTTCACACACGCTCTCGCCACTTACCGCCATGTACACGTCATGTATCTCGGCAACCTTCAAGCGGAAGCCTGGCGAGGGTGTCGGCCACGGCCTACCTAAACACTGAAGTCTCTAGTCCAGGTTTATCGCCTATTCAGGTTCCATCCGCAGGGAGTCTGGTCGAAGTTTCCACATACGGCCCCGAACGATGTGAGCAGGGTTCCCGAGACATCAAACGGGCGCTCGGTACACCGTGCCACGTGCCTACCGCATCACAGCCCACCCCGCGGGTCAGCGCTGCGCACGGCCTCCAGCATACTACAAACACCAGAAACTACTTGCAACTCCTGGACAGAGAACAAGGGTGCTTAAGAAGCCAAGAGGGTCCATTGGTTTTGGGCCCAATGCATGGTAGTAACTGTTCATGGATCACAAACAGAGAACTCAGTTCCTAAGGACGGCTACAATGAGACAACCCACCATGTACTCCTACATGGCCTCTCACCGCTACCTTTACCAAATCGTGTTCACACACTTAGCTCACACACAGTAGGACATGTTCACACGCCTCCAATTCATCCCCGATGAATCAGACCTGATCCAACTCTAAGCAGTAGCGGGCATGACAAACAAGCATGAATGAGTAGCCACGTCCGGGCTCAAACAACTCCTACTCATGCTAGTGGGTTTCATCTATTTACTGTGGCAATGACAGGTCATGCAGAGGAAAGGGGTTCAACTACCGCTGCAGGTAACAGTTGAATCGTTGTTGTCCTAATGCAGTAAAAGAGAGCAGCAGCTAGAGAGTGCGATTGTATCGAAATGAACAAGGGGGTTTTGCTTGCCTGGCACATCTGAAGATAGTATAGTTCTTCATCGGTGTCATCGATCACGTCGTCCGAACATCGTCTACAAAGATGGGACGGATACCGGCAAACAGAGAAGGAAATAAAATCAATGCAATGCAACAATATGATGCATGATATGACATGGCATAATGATTGTGTTTTGGGCTGATGCAAGCTAGAACAGATTGAAATGAGTCCATTTGAATAAAAGATTCAAATGCAAACCCATTTTATGAAGTCATAAAGGTGCATTAATTTGTTTCACTTGAACAGCAAGGTTAATGTCTTCTGACATACAGGATACCATAACAGATGGATAGATTGGATTTTTCTGATCAAATTTCAAATATAAATATTTGCATTTTGAGTTACAGATTAATTTCTATGAATTTTTGAAGTTTGTAGCATTTTCTGCAATTTCCTATATAAAAATAAATCCAGAAAATACTTATAAGCGTCGACATTAAATCGAGGTGACGTCGGTGATCAACTGACCGGTCGAGTCAAATCGACCGGTGGGTCCCATCTGTCAGTGGTTAATCAAACGAACTAAGTTTAGTTAGTGTTAAACTAACACTAACCTAGTTTGGTTAGTGGCATGGGGCCCACACGTCAGTGAGAGAGAGAGAGGGGTCAAACCCCTAGGGAGACGGGGTCAAACCCCGCTGGTCAAGGCGGTCAACCCGTCGGCGTTTAGCCGCCGGCGAGGCCAGATGCGGCGGCGGGCTTCGGAAATCGCCCACAGGCGATGGTTTTAGGCGTGGGGAGGCTCTACGAATAGCTGCTGCTCGCGCGCAACCGATGGAGCAGACGGAGGGAGCTGTGTTGGCCAGAATCGGCAACGACGACGAGTGAGGCGGAGGCCGGAGATCGGTCGAGATCGGGTTTGGTGTTAGGGAGCACGGCAGGAGCTGGTGCATGCGTTCGGCTCCTGGGATGATGCAGACGACAAGGCGGAGCCAATGAACACGACCATTGGTTGAGGGACTAGTGGTGAGCGCGTTGGCAGTGAGCGGCGGGCACTGGCTGGTTTGGGCGGCCGTGAGAGAGAGAGAGAGAGCAGAGGAGAGGAGGGCCACGGGAGAGAGTGGGAGAGGTCCATGGGGGTGTGTGGCGACACGGGAGAGATCCAGGGCGACGGGGACGCAGGCAGGCAGGGTGGAGGTAGCCAGGGCGCGTGCCGGCGCGCTGCGGCCACGCGCTCTGCCTACTGGCCTGGGGAGGAAGACGACAGGAAGGAGGAGGTGGGCTGGGCCGAATCCGCTGGGCCACCAGGTAAGTGGGCCTCAGGTAAGTCTCTGCTTCCTTTTTTATTTCTTTCTGTTTTCTATTTTTCTGCAACTTTGTGGCTTTTCTAAAAATGCTTAGGCACTTTCAAAAATGACCAAACTGCTCATGCCCACTATTTAGCATATAACCAACATGGACCATTTCAGTTTAGGAATATTTGGACATTTAAAATATTCCTATGCATCTTTATCCTACTCCTCTCACGGATTGATAAAATTAGGTCATCCACTTGAGGGAAAATTGCTACTGTCCTACAAAACTCTGCGCTTGGAGGCCCAACACGTGTCTACAAGAACAAAGTTGCGTAGTAGACATCAAGCTCTTTTCTAGTGTCGTTGCCCGGGAGGTGAGTGCTTGAAGGTATATGTTTAGATCTTGCAATCGAATCTTTAAGTTTCTTGTTTGACCGCTAGTTTTTTTATAAAAGAAAACTAGAAAAAATAGAATTTAGGTTTCATAATATTGTTCATCTTTATAATGTCTTTCGTGAAAATGATGGAAAGGAAAATTGTGCCCAATTGATAGAAGAAGAATTTTATAAAATGTTTGATCAAAATCTTTGAATGATGAGCATGATTTCAATGTTGTTAGTATGAATTCTTTGAATATTCATGACGCTAATGATATGCAAAACCATAAGCTTCGGGAAGCTATGTTTTATGAAGATGATACTTTTAGTCCCCCAAGATTTGATGTGCAAATTTATTATAATGATGAAAGTGGACTTGGAGAGGTCATAAGTTTATTTAATGATTAATCCACTACTTTGGAAGAGGTTTCCATTGACTATGACAACAAGGTTGCTATCTATGATGATTATGATGATGACATGTATGCTATGAGGAATAATGATAACCATGAAACTTATCCTCATGATTTTAGTTTTCAGTCCCATGATAGTTATTTTGTTGAGTTTGCTCCCACAACTATTGATGAGAATAAATTTGCTTATGTGGAGAGTAATAAAATTTCTATGCATGTGGATCATGATAATAATGCTTTATGTGATATTTATATTGTTGAATTCATTCATGATGCTACTAAAAATTATTATGAGAGAGGAACATTTCTTTTACATATTGCAATAATATCAAGTTTCCTCTCTATGTGTTGAAAATCTTGAAGTTATGCTTGTTTTGCCTTCCTATGCTAGTTGATTCTTGTTCCCATAAGTTTCTTTCTCACAAAACCCCTATGCATAGGAAGTGGGTTAGACTTAAATGTGCTAGTCATATTCTTCATGATGCTCTCCTTGTGTTTCAATTCTTATCTTTTACGTGAGCATCGTTGAAATCATCATGCCTAGCTAAAAGGCATCAAAGAAAAGCGCTTGTGAGAGACAACCCAACATTTACCCTACTGTTTTCGTGTGTTAACTTGATTAAGCTATTGTACTAATCATGTTCCATAGCCATTGTTTCAATAAAGTGCCAATTAAAGCCTTTGGGATAGTGTGGATGATAGTTGACTTGATTCTATGCAAAAACAGAAACTTTTGCTTCCAGAAATAGAATTGTTTAAATTCACTCGAACGTGATAAAATTCAGAATTTTTTACAGATGATTGATATACAAATTTCCTATGTTTCCCTAATTTTTGAGAATTTTGGAGTAGCAGAAGTATGGTTTGAGTATAGATTACTACAGACTATTCTATTTTTGATAGATTATGTATTCAATACATAGTTTTCTTGTTTCCTAGTTTATACGGCTTATATTGCTCAATATAAATTGTGGAAATGATATGCTATAGTAAGAATTGTGTGGAAACAATTATGAATCTTGTCTTCGACAGTACCAAAGTGAAATGGTTTTGCTCTTTATCATACTAACCTATCTCACGAATTCTGTTAAGTTTTGTGTGATTGAAGTTTTCAAGTTTTGGGTGAGATGTCGATATGAGGAGAATAAGGAGTAACAAGAACCTAAGCTTGGGTATGCCCAAGGCACCCCAAGTTAATATCCAAGGAAGATCCAAGAAACTAAGCTTGGGGATGCCACGGAAGGCATCCCCTCTTTCGTCTCCAACATTATCGGTAACTTCACTTGGAGCTATATTTTCATTCGTTACATGATATGAGTTTTCTTGGAGCGTCATTTTATTTTGTTTTTATTTGCCTGCTGTTATTTATAGTAATCTTTTGCATCTTTTATTTCATTAAAAGTGGCCATGATTGCCTTTGCCATGCTTACTTTGCAAGTCTACATGTTGTTGTTTCAAAACAGAAAGTTTGCCGCTGTTGCAAAAATTCCCTAGAAAAGTTAGGATGTGATAAAATTTTGAAACTTTTTGCGCAATAAGCTTTGATAAATTTTCTACAGCGTGGTAAATTTTCATACTTTTTGGAGTTAAAGAACTATTGATACTCTTGCATTCTTTACAGACTATACTGTTTTGGCAGATTGCTGTTATGTTTGCATATGTTTGCTTGTTTAATGATTCTATTTGAGGATAGGATTATTAAATATGCAGAGGCATTTAGTATGCAATGTAGAATAATAATTTTAGTGATTTTCTACAGCAGAGAATGATAAGGTTTTTGCATTGGTTTGTACTAACTTATCTCACGAGTTCTGGTTGAGTTTTGTGTGGATGAAGCTTTTAAGATGTAGGGAAATCGCGATATGAGAGGAATTAAGGAGACACAAAATCTCAAACTCGGGGATGCCCAAGGCATCCCAAGTTAATATTCTAAAAAGTCTCAAGCATCTAAGCTTCGGGATGCCCCGGTAGGCATCCCACCTTCATCAACAATTATCGGTTAGTATCGGTTGATCTTAAGTTTTTGCTTCATCACATGAGTTGTGCTATCCTTGAAATGTCATTTCATTTTCATTTTGCTTGTTGTTTTAATAAAATACTTAGATATGAAAATTTTATATAAGAGAGAGTCCTCACATAGCTATCTATTTACTTAGCTACTCACTTGTTCTTCACGTATATCTTTTTGGAGTAGCTTGTCATTTACTCTTGTGCTTCACTTATATCCTATGAGTAAATTTTTAAATGAATTAAATATCATGAAGTTGAAATTATATCATGCCCAGTGGTAGCTTCACATTGGGTTTACAAAGTGAAATCTTATGAAGCTTGACAATCACAATTTTGGTCATACAAGCAATTCATGAATGGTTACTATAAGGAAGAGAACTTTCACATGCAAATACACTATCTTCGGAATCTTTTGTGATTGTGAGCCCCCATCATAATATTATATACCAAAATTGTTGACGTTGGACAAGGAAGACAACGTAATGATTTATGTTTCTTCATATTCACATACAAGTTATATTGTCATAGATCCTTCAACATGTGGTGCTTGCCCCCCATCTTTGCTAGCCAACAATTCCGCACCAAGTAGAGATACTACTTGTGTATCCAAAACCCTTAAAGCCAAATCTTGTTTTCAAGAGTCCACCATACCTACCTAAGGATTGAATAAGGTCCTTCAAGGAAGTTGTCATCGGTGCAATAAGGCAATAACAATTGCTTCTAAAAGTGTTAGATCATTTAGTATAAGATAAAATTGAGCGTTGTACGAACTTGTGATGGCAAAGAATAAAAGCGACAGACTGCATAATAAAGGTTGCTATCATAAGGGGAAATATAACGCAATTGCTTCTAAAAGTGTTAGATCATTTAGTATAAGAGAAAATTGAGTGTTGTATGAACTTGTGATGGCAAAGAATAAAAGCGACAGACTGCATAATAAAGGTTGCTATCATAAGGGATTGAGCATACAAACAAAAAGGGCATGACAACCTCTACTTCCCACTGTGAAGGGTCTACCTTTTACTTTCATGTATTTACTTTCATGCAAGACACTAGTACATGTCAGTGCTATACAAACGGTTTTTAACCCATTTCCGCGACGGCGTTCGGAACCGTCACCGAGTGAGTGATAGAGATAGGGCGCTCCTTCCCACACGACCCATAAACTATCGGGGATATTCCCTCCTGGCACACACGCTCGGCAAAATGAGGTCGTGTGCGACTGGCGAGTGCTCAAATACAGAAATACGTACAGAAGAGCTAAATATACAATTATACAGGCACAATTGTTTCTGGTCGCAAGTACATCCCACACACTCGGTCCCCGCTAAACGTTTATGTTCGTATGTATATCCCACACAGTCGCTCGAAGGAAAACATTTCTGCTCACAGGTACATCACACACAATTTTTCCCCATTAAATCGTTTGTGATAGCGTTGCCATTGCACACGATATTAACAATTTTATCGTTTGCGTTATTGAATGCATCACACACAGTACGTAGAAGATACTGTGTGGCAAAGGTTGTCCATCAAACACAGTTTTTATATGGTAAACCTTTGCGTAAGGTGGCCTAATGCAAAAAAAATTCAAGAGGATGTCGTGTGTGCAGTGGAGATTGATCGCACGCGTAGTGGATCCTAGAAACGTTTCTGATCTCCACGTCTATCACAGACGTTTCGCTTTCGCAAACCGTGTCCAGTGTAATCCCTAATTTAAAAATCAAATGTTTTGAATTTGAAAGTAGGCAATAACTTATTTCATATCCAATCATGTTTACTACAAATATAGGTTCAACCACCACTGCATAATTTGATGCACAAGTACATAAAGTGAAGAACTACAGGAGCGCCAAGAAAACAATGATGAACCACAGTTGTACTAGATGATATAGGGCGGAACCCTACGTGGGCGATCTTTCACGTTGGAGCGGATCCTACGGTGGATTACGAAGAACGAGCGGAAGAACACGAGGAAATCACGGGGAGGAACGAGGGAAAACACTGAACCAACAAGGAATCGGTCACACAAATGCTAGATCAAAGAACACAAAGGGAGATACATGATTCGAGGTCAACAAAGGACGATACAAACGGTAGCCGTTCTTCTCCGTGAGGAGGTCTTGATGATGGTCTTCTCCATAAAGGAGGTCTTGAATCCAAGGTGGATCGTCTCCGAAGAGGGGCCGCGGTCTCTCTCGTGGAGTAGATCCGGTATGTATAATGAAGCTCTATCTATGAGCTAAATCAACGCTAACCCTAAAAAGAGGAAGGGGATGAAGTATATATAGTCTTGGGGCGAAGGGTACAAGGGACAAGTCCCGGATGCACTTCATGGCGTAGGCGAGGCCGGATGTCCGGCGTCGGGCCGGATGTCCGGCTTTCCCGAGACGCCGGATGTCCGGCTAGGGGGCCGGATGTCCGGCCTGGCGGGTCTTCAAATGCAATCGGTGATGGGGGCGGATTTCCGGCGAGGGGCCGGATATCCGGCTTCCGGAAGAGCCGGATGTCCGGGCCTGGGCGGATGTCCGCCCTGTAACTTCTTGCTCTTTGTGATGGGGGCGGATGTCCGGCTGGGGCCGGATGTCGGGCTTCTTTGGAAGGGCGGATGTCGGGCCAAGGTCCGGATGTCCCGGCTGTCCTGCCCTTTCTTCCTTCTCCTTCCCTCGCTCCAGCACGCTTGGCCTTGGTCCTTGGGCTCTCCATGATCTCCTCGGGTGTACCTGAGTATGCACAATGTCCGCGTTTGAAGTAGCATCCATGTCTTACATGCGAAAGGGACGATTCGGAAAGGAGCGAGTTCACCTTAGGTCCAATGGTGCATAGTCGAGGTCTCATCTTATGTATCCTTGGGGCTTGGAGAGTAGATGGAGTGTACATGGGGATGAGCGTGGGATGCTCGCATCATCTCCCCCCCCTTGGGAAAGATCCGACCTCGGATCGTGATCCTCATCACCATGGAAACGGTTGTCGTAGACGGACTTGTAGTTGGACGAAGTTGAAGACATGGCGCAATCCAAGTAGTCCACGGTGTCGCCGGAGTGATAGACATGCAAAAAGAGCAAACACAAGCAACACTCGGAAATACAATGGTTAGCGCACACAAAGTGTCCATCATGTAAGAATGAGTCCGTGAGGCAATATTGTTCATGACAAAGCACATGAAGCTTAGCAAGATAAAATGAAATGAGATGTAAAGCATTCATGGGAACAAATGCAATCATTGTGCACACAATTGTGTTGTGAATATGATGAATGCAACCACGGTGCAAAATGATGTCATAGTGAGACGGTTTATCAATAGCATGAATATGGCAATGGATGCTCAACATGTGTATGTTATCATGCAATTGATGATTGGCAATATGATCATGATGTATGAATATGCCATCAAGGAAGATCACAACAAATTTGCTAAGAAAATGAACAAGCTCATATATCATGGATGTCATCGAAATAGATGCAACAAGGCAAGCATAATGTGAGTCAATCCATGCATAGGGTGCAAACTTGTGGTGAGTATGATATGTCGATCGAGCATGAGTATGAGCACAATCAACAAATATGGAGGTGTTGGTATACCAATGCTCGATGTTGTGGCAAGAGTGGAAAACCGAAGGTGCATCCAATAAGTCCGAGCGCTCCTCAATGTAAAGGTCCATAGAGCCAATCTCCAATGTCGATCCTCCATCCAATAAATGTATCATGTGGACAATAAGAAGGAAACACCAATGAAAGAATGACCCATCCAATATGCAAACTTGAGGATGGCTCAAAGGGAAGGAGTTCACCTTTAGTGGATTCTCGCAAATGTTGGTGTTGCACATTGTGTATGCCTTCGCATGACCAAGTTGTCGATAACGGCATCGCCTTGTGAAACCTCCAAAATGAAAGAACATGACAAACACTGAAAAACAAATGAGGTTAGCGGAAATGCAAAACCTATCATTCGAAAGTGGTAAGATACCCAACAAGTGTATGCATCATGCTCATCATAGGAAAGTACAAGGGAGCGTGTCATAGTATGGAGGCATATGATGCAAGAACAACCAAATGCAATAGGCTCAATCAAACAAGCATGCATCACAAGTGAAGTGTCCAAGTCTCCAAGGTCATTAAGCATAGAGGCAACTATAGGAGGCAAGCGACAATACACAAGATATATCATGTGAGAGGCATGAACATATATGTCATCAACCCAAGAAAGCAAGTGATAGTGGAACATGGGTGATGCAACATAGCTACCAATCATAGAGATCAAGTCAAGCAAGCTAGTAGTGCGAAGATGCAACGTACTAGAAGGAATCATGGCAAGCATGTCATGTGTGCAAATAGTGGGCATGGATAATTCACATGGCATAGCACAAGCATGAAAGCAAGATATGAGAAAATTATCATCAATGTATTGGCGAGAGGCCGTATGTAAATAGCAATGTGACATCATGACTCTCCCAACACAACAATCAACAATAGCATGGGGCACATGATAAGCATGGCAATAGCAACAAGGATCTCCACCAAGCATGCAAATACACATAGGAGTATCATAATGGTGAATCATGGGTATATGCAAGCAAGGGTCACAATTGCATGGCAAAGGCATAGGAGCAAGCATAACATGCAAAGTGAACACGGGAAAATGAGCATAAGGTGATAAGTGGTAAATGGCCCATAGCCGTGTGAGAGCCAAGTAGAAGAGATGGGCGTAGTCCTTATGCCAAGGGAGCGGTGGTAAGGATAGTCCACGGGATCCCAAAGCATCGTTGCTCTCAAGAGCTCGTTTATCAACTCATGGGATTGAGATGACGAGTATGCATGAGTACCTACACAAAACAAAGACAAAGGAAAAATTGTGTGTGCATGGTATATGTACACATCATCCATCATGATGCGCACATGCATGTGTCGGTTAGCACAAAATATCCAATGCTCAAATAAATGTGATGCGTGATATAGAAACATGTCATCCATCATGATAGGTTTGTTATTATGTATGGCATAATGGAGACTCAAATTGTGCAATGCATCATGAGAAATATCTAGAGCATTGTTATTCATGGAATGCATATGGTTCAAGCAATTATGGGAATCATGCAAAGTATGAAATGCATCAAGATCTCCTAATATGTATGAGGAAACTATGGGGGTCTCCTCATGAGCATTAATGGAAACATCACATGGAGAATATTGACAACATCCAAAACAATGCATATTTGGAACAATGTGATCATGGCATGGAATAGTAGACGAATTGCGCAAAGGAAATAGTGCAATATCATCACAAGAGAAGCAAAAGCCAATGACCATCATCTCGTCATCTATGCCATAAGTGCAAATGGGATTTATTTTAATGGGGCATGCATAGTTACTATATTGAGATTGAAATGAGGCAATATGGGGGATCTCACTCATAGCATATGACAAGTTCAATGGATTGTCAAACATAATGTGACCAATAGAATTTTCACATGATATCCTATGAAGCATAGCATCACAACTAGGCAACTCAACATGCTCATCATCATATTCATCATAAATAGGTAAGTCGAGGCATGAAGAAGTTTCACTAGCATGAAGCATGGTAATAGGTGTGTCAACATCATGGGAGCAATCGAAGTCAAGAGAGTCCACTAGTGGGACAAGAGAAGCACCATCACCTATGTTACCGTTGGAGCGTCGCTCATGTGTTGTAGGTGAGGTGTTGAAGATCGTCTCGTTGTCATCTTCATCTTGATGGAACCATGTGGGGGGTGCATCATCATCCACCATGGCCCTCGTCGTCTCCAATGGAGGAATAGACTCGTCAAAGATAGGCATGTCATCATGTAGGAGACCTAGCACCAAAGAAGAAAACACACTAGGAGTAGAGGTTAAGTCGTTAGAAATCATAGTGGCCTCATGTGTCGTGTCAACTACCTCACTCACTAAGTGTTGTGGCTCACTCACTCCCTCAAGGATGCTCTCCCTCGTATGGTGGGTGGAGTCACTCAAATGGCGCTCAACCTCACATAGGATGTGTGGCATGCTCTCATGTGTGGGGCTAGTGGTGGTCACACTCATCCTCTCATAGGAAATGCTCTCAATGTCACGTATGGTGGAGTCACTCATGTCACTCATGGGGTGGTGGCTCTCCTCACATGGCAATTGGGGCATCTCGACATATATGGGTGCCGGAGAGATGTAGGTGCAAATGTCTCCATGCGCTGATCGCGTAGCTTGACTCGGAGTATGAGTCCAAAGTGGGCGTCGTCTTCATTTTGTTGAAGAGGTTGGCGCTCGTCGCCCGTGGTCGAAGGGATGGCCCTTGCTCGACCGTCGTGTCACCGTCTTGGTGTTGGAGGCCCATATGATGTGGCACCTCATAGCTCGTCTCCATGACCGAAGGAGTCTCCCATGCTCGGCCATCTTCCTTGAGGGGCTTCAAGATGGAAGTGTCGCCCTCGGTCGTGAGTGGTCGCCTTGGACTTGAAGAAGTTGTTGTAGGCGTGCTTTCGTGGGAAGTAGGCGAAGATGCCGTACGTCCAAAGGAGAAGATGCCTTGAGAAAACTTGGCGAAGATGCCGAAGTGGTTGATGTAGCCGTAGCGCCGTCTTGGTGGTGCTCGTCTCGCGGTCTTCTCTTGTGCTTATGAAGCTTCGACTTGGCGTGAAGTAGGGCTTGTTGGGACTTGTGCATTTGCGCTTGTGGAGCATCTACATGATGATGATGTCGTTGTCGTGCTTGAGCTCGTAGTAGATGTCGTTCGTCGTCGTTGTGCACATGATGCTTGGAGGTGACTTGCCCTTCATGGCGATGTTGATCACGAACGTGATGGTGGTCGCCATGTAGATGTGGACGAGGACGATGTGCACTTGCGTCGTTTGCGGCGCTCAAGACTTGTGGCTTGAATGTCGCCGCCTTGAAGATGACGAAGGGGAAGTAGACTTGATCAAGGCTCTAATCTCCTCCATCCTTGCATCTTGCTCCTCTTTATGTGCGGCAAGCTTCTTGTCGAAGTAGTCCCTTCTCCTTGCTTGGAGTGATGAATGTCGACGGAGATGTTCTCGATCGCTCTCGCAATCTTGATTGTGTGCCTTGCACTTGTCGTTGTAGATCAAAGAGAGGCGGCTTTGGTGATGTAGTTGTTCACGCCGTCGTTGTTGTCGAAGACCGGAGATGAAATGCCTTGCCTATCCATCACAAGACTCGAGCAAATATGAGTGGGAGAAAGAGAAGAACTTATACCAATGTACCTTGACCGATGTTGACAATGAATCAAGTTCACTCAAATGTGGACAATGAAATAGCACTATTGGTACCAATCCTTGTCGGTTCTCACACCTACACAAGTAAAGCTTATGGAGGAGCTCGGTGAGGATAGTGGCACAAAAATTTAATGCAAAATGTTAGCAAGAGTCAATAATGTTGAAAGAGATTCACAAATTCGCAAGCGAAACAAATGGACCAATAGCAAAGAATGGCACACGGAAACACACACACGGATAGATAAATGGGGTCGTGCAACCAAGGAATGAGCACAAAATGTGGAATCCACGGAAAACGCTCGTGTTGCACAACTCAAGAGAGACGCTAGCACGATTGCTCCATAGGCGGATACGACACTTGTGCACAACCTATTTGATGCAAAATGGATAAACTTCTATCCCAAGTATGCTATGTATGTATGGTTCCCTGTGTTTCTCTCAAGATGATCCAAGATGATCGGATATGACAATCTTATATGCAATATGGTACGATGCTATGGCACTTGCTTACAAGCTTCTTTGCTCTCTTTCTTTTGCTTAAAAGCTTTATTTTTTTTGTATGGCCACTTTGCACAATGCACAAACCAAGATAGCAATTGTGTATATGCGGGAACAAACTTGAGACACAATGGATGATATGATACCAATATGATATGGTATGGTATGTAATGGAAGGTATGATCACTAATGTGCACAAGTAACGCTGCGGCAATACTCAAATGGCTAGTCTCGATAGGCAAGTAACGCAAAAGTAAGGCTAGGGGTTAACAATGCAATAGCAAGGGAATATACAATGGAGGGATACCACGATACCAAGATGATATGGAGGTTACCGTCCGGCGATGATGAGTAGCGGTGTTCTTGATGTAGAGCCGTTCCTAGTTAGCCGAAACACCCTAGGAAACGGAAAAACCGCAAACTCAAAATCTCAAATGACAAATGTCAAATGGTGGTAGCGGAAAGCGGTGGTGATTTGCACTTGGCAATGCGAAAGTGGAATGATGGGCTATACACGTGTCGGAGTTGAAGTTGCCGTCCCTAAGTAGCCGAAACACCTTAGGAGACACAAGCCACAACTCGAAAAAGCTCAATCAACAATTGGGATTAGTTGGGTTGTCGGATGTGTATTGTGGGCAAGGTTATGTGGTAGTGGTGGTGGTGGTGGTGTTTGATGAAGAAGCAACCGTCCCTATGTAGACTAAACTCCTTAGGAGACTCAAATCACAACTCAAACAACCACTATTGATATGAGTAATAAAATTGGTTAGGTTGCGGAAGTCGGTGGTGGCTATCACGGAGGATATGGTGGAAGCCCTAGGCAAAGATGCCAAAGTTCACAAAATTTGATGGATTCAAATGGTGGTGGTAGTATTTTTATGAGAAGGGGGATGTCAATAGCTTCGAAACGAGCTAAAGAATGTCAAAATCGGACTCCGTATGAATTAGTTATGGACAAAACGGTGAAACGGAAAAAACAGAACTCACAGGGGCCGGATATCCCGGGTTAGGGGCCGGATTTCCGGGGGTGTATGTCCAGAACCGAGCTGATTTGGCGCTCAGGCCCGGATGTCCGGCTTGGGGCCGGATGTCCGGCCGGCTGGCGGATGTCCGCCTGAGGTCTGGATGTCCGCCCGACGGATCCCGATCTCGTTTAGGCGGAAATTTTCAATTGGGGCGGAAATTGATGATTTCAAGGTCAAAATTGGAGAGATTTCGTGGATGGAAAGTGGGGAAACTTGGGGAAATGCTAGATCCACTCGAAACCAAGCAAATCCATGGATCAAAATCAACAAAACATCATCAAAACTAACAAATCACAAAAAAATTTGGGGCTATTTTTGGTGGGGATTTTCGGATTTAGGACGAAATCAACAAAATCAAGCTAGAAAAAGAGGGTAGGGGCTCCAAAAACATGATCAACCTAAGCTCGATCCATAGATGATATAGGGCGGAACCCTCGTGGGCGATCTTTCACGTTGGAGCGGATCCTACGGTGGATTACGAAGAACGAGCGGAAGAACACGAGGAAATCACGGGGAGGAACGAGGGAAAACACTCAACCAACAAGGAATCGGTCACACAAATGCTAGATCAAAGAACATAAAGGGATATACATGATTCGAGGTCAACAAAGGACGATACAAACGGTAGCCGTTCTTCTCCGTGAGGAGGTCTTGATGATGGTCTTCTCCGCAAAGGGAGGTCTTGAATCCAAGGTGGATCGTCTCCGAAGAGGGGCGCGGTCTCTCTCGTGGAGTAGATCCGGTATGGATGAGCAAAGCTCTATCTATGAGCTAAATCAACGCTAACCCTAAAAAGAGGAAGGGGATGAAGTATATATAGTCTTGGGGGCGAAGGGTACAAGGGACAAGTCCGGATGCATCAGCGTGGCGGGGAGGCCGGATGTCCGCGTCGGGCCGGATGTCCGGCTTTCCCGAGACGCCGGATGTCCGGGCGAGGGGCCGGATGTCCGGGCTGGCGGTGTCTTCCAAACGCAATCGGTGATGGGGGGGCCGGATTTCCGGGCGAGGGGCCGGATATCCGGGGCTTCCGGAAGAGCCGGATGTCCGGGGCCTGGGGCCGGATGTCCGGGCCCTGTAGCTTTGCGGCTGCTGTGATGGGGGGCCGGATGTCCGGGCTGGGGCCGAATGTCCGGGCTGGGGCCGGATGTCTGGGCTTGATGGAAGGGCCGGATGTCCGGGCCAAGGGCCGGATGTCCGGGCTGTCCTGGCCCCTTTCTTCCTTCTCCTTCCCTCGCTCCCGCGCACGCTTGGACTTGGTCCTTGGGCTCTCCATGATCTCCTCGGGTGTACCTGAGTATGCACAATGTCCGCGTTTAAAGTAGCATCCATGTCTTACATGCAGAAAGGGACGATTCGGAAAGGAGCGAGTTCACCTTAGGTCCAATGGCGCATAGTCGAGGTCTCATCTTATGTATCCTTGGGGCTTGGAGAGTAGATGGAGTGTACATGGGGATGAGCGTGGGATGCTCCGCATCACTAAAGATTGTAAAGGGAGAGGCGAAAGACATTCTGGTTGCTGGAGAAGGTGAAGCGAAATGCCCATATTGTGCCCTCCTCCATGTGTAATGCGTGCACGTCTCTAGGCCAACCCCTTATGATGGCTGCCCGTCCATCCTTCATTGTCTTCATTACGACTTCCCGATGCTCATTGTAGTCTGGATGAAATACTTTAACCTTCATTGCGTGTCCACCAATCATGTACTTTGCGAGGTAATCTTGAGTGAACTGCTTCAGGAACCACTACGAATGAAAAATATTCAGACATTGTTGTCTAACAACTCATTATGGGCAGTAAAAAGAGAGGGCTGCAGAGTTTGTAGTTACCATCCTACAGCTCACTGTTGTGTTGGATAGAGCATAAACAAATAATTTGCTTGCCACCATTCATATCTTTTTGCTAATAATCCTTATTAGTTTCCTCACTTGATGCTTGTTCATGAATATCTCATTGCCCCATACGCAAAAAGGGTCGATGCATGGATCCATGCCAAGGGCATATGTATCTACAATCCACAAGCCAACATTAGAAGCTAAAAAGTGTCCAGGTCTGGATCTATATGCACTACATTATAGAATGACAGGGGGAGTACAAGCCGAGGGATGAAGCTAACCTTGGAGGAAAATGGTGGCCACTCCCGTTGTTGTCCTGCATAAGTAGTGGAAAGGCATGATAAGTACAGAAACCTTAACATCAAACAAATATAGCAAAGGTAAACAACTTCATCTCCAAATGATAGCTTGAATGTGTTGGTTTCAGCATGCTATTAAAGCATATATAAAATGGAAGGCAATGTTACCGACAACAGGCTTAACAACCATCAAATATTCCAATTCAAACTGGTATTGCTGAAAATGAATAGAACGTAGGTAATGCTTAAACATCACACTAGATAAATGTGTAAAACTGAAATAAAGGGCATGTGTTAACTACACCAGGAATAGCTAGAACCAAATATAGCCGCTCAAACTGGTATTGATGTAGTCAAGTGGCACAGTTCCGACTTGCACATAACGAACAACACATCGTGAGTGACTGAAATAAACAAGACATAAATGACCAGTATAACAACCAAATATAGCCATTGAAAACTGGACAGAGTCTCACTGCAACCAACCTAACAAGCAAATATAGATAAACAGGGCATATGCTTGAAAACTAGACAAATGCTCACTGCAACCAACCTAACAAGCAGATACAGATAAATAAGGCATCTGCTTGATAACTGGAAAATGCTAAAAAAAGCAACCTAACAACCAAATAAAGATAAACAAGGCATCTGCTTGATAACTGGACAAATGCTCATTGCAACGAAACTAAGAACCAAATACATATAAACAAGGCATCTGCTCGATAACTGAAAAAATGCTCACTCCAACCAACCTAACAACCAAATACAGATAAACAAGGCATCTACTCACTATAAACAATCGAATATAGCCATTTGTGAAACTGAAGTGGACAATTCATACTTAAACATCTGTAGCGACCCGACCTCAGACGGTAAAGTCTCTGTGCTTCAGTGTCATCCCTGGATCGGTAATGCTGACACACACAGTACAAGAAGGATTTATAATAGAGTAGCAATCACACACTTATTACATCGAATGTCTCAAAAGAGAACTTATTATAATAAATATGGCTTAAGGCCATCAAAATAAGATAACAGCGGAAGGCTTGGAAGATAAAGTGAGTCCATCAACTCCAATGGCATAGGTGAGTGCACGAAAACGGCCTAGCAAACCTTACTCTTCGTCTAAAAAGTCTGCAACATGATACGTTGCAGCCCGAAAATAGGTCAGCACATGGAATATGCCTGCATAGTAACATAGTAGAGCAATGAACATAATAAATGCTATCACTACATGCATATATGGCTGGTGGAGGCTCTATAGTTAAATTGTTTTGCGAAAAGCCAATTTTTTCCTACAACAAAGGAATATATTTTATTTAACTATCATCGTAGTTGAAACATCATTGAGAAGGTTCCTCCAACTCAGTCCCAATTAAAAGTAATTATCAACCCAAAAAAATTAAATTAGAGTGATGAGATCCATATGATAATCCAAGATCCAGATACTCAAGATGTCCATAACCGGGGAGACGGCTAACCATGATTAGTTTGTAAACTCTGCAGAGGTTTGCTCATTTTTCCCCACAAGACTCGATCTCCTCCGTTGGATTTCTCGCACTACATGGTGTTTGAGAAACGGATGACCGAGACACAATCTTTCAGAAGCACTAACTCTTTACTCTGGGTGGACAGTTACACCTACTTTACCTCTACATCTGCTAGCCCACCACTGAAAGAGGTCATGCAACATACTCAACTATGCTAGAGCCCATAATAGCTTGTGGCTACACACGGAAGTTTCTAGCATGAATAATCTTATGATCCCTTTGATCCTGGGTGTCGGACAGTAGGATGATCACACGGGTACTCCGGGATATCCTAGGACAACACTGGATTCTTCAGGTGCCCAAACCAACAATCCACCCAGATGTGTATTAAAGTTGCCACCTTAAGTTGAACCATAATTAACAATCTCACATCTATCATGGATACACTCAAACCCAATCCACGTCTACGATCATAGCATAGCAATATAAGCATAACGTAGAAGTAACTCCCAAGGGTTTGATAATAAAAAGGGTAATACGTTCTATCTCATCATCTACTTCCCAATACCCACAAGTTAATCACATCCTAATCATTCAATGTTTGAGGATTGATACTAATGCATAAAAACTTGGTATGAAAAGAGTATGATCAATGTGTTACTTGCCTTGTTGACGATCCGCAAACCTAGTGACTCGTAGTAGCATGCTTTGCACTCCGGGAATTCTATCGCAAACAAACAATTGCATACGTAAGCACTCAAGAAAAGATGCACGGGTAAAACTCAAATAAGAAGATCAAATCTGAAAACACAACTAAAGAGATTGGATTTGCAAAAAGAATCAAATCAAACGGAGCAACGAAACTCAATCTACAAAAGAAACAAAAACCGTTTACTAATCTGGACTAAAGTCAAATTTTACAGTACCAAAATCTTGTTCAAGTTGGTTAAACAGAAAGAGGGCTTCGAGACGAAGATCTAGATGCTTGTTTCACCTGATTTGGATAAACGAGCGGAAAGTTATACTTGAACGAAGATTAGGGCAGAAATCGCGACCGAAAGTAATCGCGGAAAACACTGGAAAAAGAAAAACTAATGAACAGGCTAACGAACGAAAGTTCGTTGTTGTCAGTGTGGAACGACACCTATGGGATCACAAGAATCCCTACTACGGTTGCCGGGCGCGGGGTTGCGAGAAGAGCAGGATCGATGAGTCGCGACAAGGATCATTTACCCAGGTTCAGGCCGCGAGGATGCATAAAACCCTAGTCCTGCTTTGGTGGGTGTATTTCAGTGAGTTCTTGAGCTCTCGAACTAGCTATGGTGAGTGCGTGGTTCAAAAGAGCCGAATCCTTTCCCAGTATGCCATGGGCCTCCTTTTATAGGCGAAAGGGGCTGCCACAGTGGCATACAGGAGGTGGAAAGGCGTACAGTATTGCGAGCTTATCGCTCGCATTACAGGACAAGTTGCATTTAATGCGCCGCTGAGATGTCCCCTAGCTTTATCGGGGACAGGGGTGAGGCTCGTCCCATCCGTCGCTGCTCCTCCGCACTTTGACACGTGCCCTGGACAGCGATGCTTGCGGCGCAATGTAGGCAGGCAGGCAGCTGACGTGGCGCGGTGGTAGGGCCTTCACGAAGATCTGCATGCCGCCACGCAGGCCCCTACTGAGTTGGCCTGGAAGCTGCATGTTGCCACGCAGGTGCCTACCTAGCTGGTTTGGGCTGGTAGCTGCATGCGAACAGCGGTGGAGACTTGGCTGGTGCGGGCCTGGCAGTGGTCCTGCTGGCGTCTTCGGCGAGAGCCTTGCCGTGGCGCGCTGTCGTTCCCGGCAAGAATCTTACTGGGGGTCTCGTGGCTCTCCTCGTCAAGGATCTTATCGCGGGTCGTTGTCTTCTAATCCTCATCTGATCTTGAATATGTCTTCACAAAGATCTGCATGCCACCACGGAGGTGCCTCCCGAGCCCTGGCCCCACGTGGCTGATGGTGTTGGGGACGTGGGCTCAAGGGTGGCTCGCCCTGCTGGTGTTTGGGCGTGCTGCCCCGGCAGGGGTCTTGCCGGACGAAACTGCTCTGCCCCTCTGCTTCTTTGCGTTCTTGGTCTTGGTGTTGCTCTAGTTGTCTTGGGCTTCGGTTTTGCCTTGGTTTACCTCCCCTGTTCTGCTTGGTGTGATCGCGGGCGTGGCTCCGACTGCCTGTGCATAGATAAAGGGGAACAAAGGTGTGCCCCTACTTTTGTACACCGATAGGAGCCCCCGGGCCTGGGCCACACATAAACGCGACGCGTTGTTGGGCCAGGCCCAAAATGGTGCGAGGGCAGGCGGGGCGGCTTTTTTACCGCGGTAAAAACTTTTCGCGCGCTTCACTTCCTACGACCCGCGCGCGGTGTGGCATGGCGTGGAGGGGTGCACGTGACATGGGAGGCATGTGTGGGGCAGTTCCAGCACGCATGCGTCACATCGCAGTAAATGGGTAACCCGCGGCTTCCCTATAAAAAGGGATAACCACGAGTGCACTGTTCCTTTACCCTTCGCGCAATCCCAATCTCGGAAGCCTCGTCTCGTCTTCCTCTTCTTCCCCAAGCTTCACCCTCGCTCGCCGCCGTTGCGTTCCCGCCGCCCTCTGCTTTGCCCTTCTCCCCCAGCCGCCATGGCACCGAAATCTGTCAAGGGAAAGGGTGCGGCTAAGGATGCCGGAGCGACGGAGCCGCCGAAGAGTGCGCTGGCGGTGCAGCGGACGCAATCCGCCCTCTTCCCCTCGACAGTTGACGTGTTTGATCTTCGGGAAGCCTTCAAGCCCTTGTGGGCGGTGAAGACGGGAGGAGAGAAGTTGGGGCATCCAGCCACGTGCGTCATCCCTGCCAACTGCGCTGAGGCCGCCCCAAATCGGTACCCCTTTTTTTTTGACTATTTTTCCTGCGGGCTTTGCCCGCCCTTCTCTGATTTCTTCAGCGACATCATGCACACCTTTGGCTTCTGCCTCTTGGATTTTACCCCGAATGTGGTGGTGTGCATGGCCCTTTTTGCGCACCTCTGCGAGGGTTTCGCCGGGGTGCACCCCAACATGGCGCTCTTCCGCCATTACTTCTTCCCTCGAATCCAGACGGGAGGCGCCATTTCCGGTTGCGTCACCTGGATCCCAAGGTCCAAGGGAGCGTACCCGGATCATGCCTGAAGGAGAGGTGGGAAGAATGGCGGGGCCGATGGTGCTGGATCAAAGAGAAGGACCCGCTGGTGTTCTGCGAAGTTCGTCGGGCGCCGTAGGTTCGCAGAAGCGATTGGAGTGACTTCGATGCTAACAACGAGAAGCTCACGGTTGCAACCACCAGGATCCTTCGGCTCACCGAGGTCGGGCTCACCCTCGATATGATTGGGGTGGACTTCATCCGCCGCCGGATCGCCCCACTACACAACAAGGGGAGGCCAGCCTGGCTCTTCACCAACCCCGCCGACATCATGCGGCTTTGCCCCGGCCTCGACCTGAACTTCACGATGATGGGGCATGCCCACTTCTGCCAGCGAATCTTCGAGCTCGATGTGGGCCGTGACGGCAAGGTCGAGCAGACCGGCAAGGTCACGAGGGCCGCCGCGAAGGCCGACAAGGTCTTCAAGGGGCCCTTGTTCAAGTTGCCGGCGGGAGTGGTCCCGGTGTGCAACAATTCGCGCCGGACCGACATCATCGCCATGATGCCGGACTACAACGCGCATGGCCTTGACCCGAGCTGGGCCGAGCCGGAGGACGCCGAGGTGCAGCAGTTCTTCGACACCGTGAATGAGGGATATGTCAACACCGACGCCGAGCGGCTGCTCGTTCAGGACACCACCTAGGCGGAACTGGACTACATCGCCACCAGGGCGAGGGAGGCGCAGCTCGCCGAGGAGGCCAGCAGCGCTGGTGGTGTGGAGGACAAGGCCGTGACGGACGTGGAGGAGGAGGAGCTCACCCGATGGGCAGCGGCCGCCGGGGAAGCCAGCAGCGCCGGCACCGAGGCTCCTCTGGTTGAGGAAGCGGGCGACGAGTCGTCGGAAGAGGGGGGCGGGGCTGTTGACCCTCCGGCCACGGGGAGAGGGCGAGTCCTGCGGTGGGCTGGTTCCGGCGAGCCCGTGCGGCCCGTCAGGGCCGCACGGCGGCCAAAATCGCCGAAGGAGGCCGTGCGTCAGACGACGGCCACGGCGGCGAAGAAGGTGGTGAAGGCCGTGGCAGCAAGGAAGACAGCATCTGCTTCTTCTTCGTCCACGCGCCTGTAGACTCCGACTCCTCCCCTCCTCCGGCAGACGCCGACACAGGGGTCACTTTTGACTACGGATCGCTCAGCCCGAGGAGGAAGTGGAACAACAGAGGAGGAGGTGGACGACGAGTAAGTATCTGGCCTCTTCTCGTCATCTCTATCTCCTCGATCTGTGTCGCTTGTCTTGACTTGTTCTCATCTTCGCAGGGATGCGGAGATGCTGGCCCAAAGGGTGAAGAGGGCCAAGACCTCGGCGGGTGGCCAGCCCCCGGCTGGTACTTCAAGGGAGCCACTGGTGGTGTTGAGCAGCCCGGACAGCAGCCCCCGGCACAACACCCAGCGTAAGTTCATTATCCTCCCCTCGTCGACATGTGTCGGGGGTACAGTACTTTGGTGATGACCTTGCCGGGTATGCAGGAGGAGAGCGGCAGTAGGAGGAGCCGCAGAGGGCTACTCCCAACACACCTCCCCTATCAACCACGCTGCCCCGAGGGGCGTCTACGGCAAGGGCGCCAAGCACCGAGCCAACGCACATGGAGGAGGAGGAGGAGGATGTCGGCGTTCTGGGAACGGGGGTCCCCAGACTTGCCTGCCTACGGCCCACGGCGTGGCCAGGCCAGCGGGCTGTACGGCCCATCTTCATCAGTAAGACATCCAAGACCTCCTCAGGAGTGGCCTAGTCAGGCAGGCTCACGAGGAGCGGAGATATCAAGGCGGGGCGAACCTCACGAGGCACTCGTAACGTGACCATGAACAGGGGACTCCTTTTTCCCGGCCTGGTATTGGCGCTGATAAGTCGCTCGCCTCTTGTCCCTGTTCCTTTTTCTTTCTTGGTGACCCTTGGTCTTGGCCTTGCCTCACCCCCGACTTCGGTGTCCAGATTCCTCCTCGGTGAACCCAGAGGACATGGACACCGTCATCGAGGACGTCGCCAAGGCCGCCGGGGCGGACGCCGTGAGGATCGCCGCCGAGGAGGCCATCGAGGGCGCTACTGAGGACGCCGCCAAGGGGCCTGCCGGGGAGGCCGGCAAGGCCACCGCTGAGGAGTCCGGCAAGGGGCCTGCCGGGGAGGCCGACAGGGCCTCTGCCGAGGAGGAGGAGGAGGTGGCTGATGACCAGCCTTCCTCCTCTGCTACTTCCGGCTCCGGTAAGTACCTGAGGGTGAGTGACGACTTGTTCGTCAACCTTCCAGGCGCGTCGAGCACCAGGGCACCCCTCGAGGGAGAGGTGTTCGACGACGAAGTGCTTGCCGCCGCTGGGCTTGATATCGTCGATGAACCGAGCGTCGGTGGCGACGGCTCGCAGGAAGAGCGGCTCCTCCACGCGATGGGCGCCAGCTTCCGGAAGCTCCAGGCGCTCCACCGCGCCCGCCTGGACAAGGCTAAGTCCAGGACGGCGGTGGTGGAGAAGGCGGAGGCGGACCTCCAGAAGCGCGTCGCCGAGACGCAGGACTGGTTCCACGAGGCTCACGACGCGATGAAAGCCGCCCAGGGCGAGCTGGCCAAGCGTGACGTGGAGCTCACCATGAAGCTGGCCGACATCAAGAAGGCCCAGGAGACGGCGGCGGGCTTGGTCGCGGCAGCCGAGGCCGCCCGAACCCAGCACTAGGCCGTGCTGAACTCTCAGGAAGAGGACCTCGCCACGCGTGAGGAGAATCTTGCCGCCACGCTTCGCGGCAAGGATGAAGAGGTGGAGAAGCTTGTCTTGCAGCGGACCAGTGAGCTGGAGCAGAGGCACAAAGAGGCGCTCGATGCTCAGGCCCAGGTTCACGCCGACAAGGTAAAGGAGCTAGAGGCGGAGTGGGACGGGCTGAAGGAGCAGGCCCTGAAGCTGTCCCAGGAGAAAGACACACTCAACAGCGCCCTGATGGAGGCGCAGGGCGTGGCCATCAGCAGGGCTGGGGAGCTCTCCGAGGCCAACAAGTCTGTCGAGGACCTCACGCTGATGCTGGAGGGCCTCGAGGGGATGCTCACGGAGGCCAAAACCCAGGAGGGGATCCTGGCCAAGGAGCTGGAGATTGAGAAGCAGTTGCAGAAGAACGAGGCCGCCGAGCACAAGGATTTCAAGGAGGGCGTGAACCGCTGGATCGGCCGCCTCAAGGACGTTTCCGGCAGGATCACCGTGCAGTTGGCTACCATGGGGATGCCAAGCGTGAGGTACGCCTTGGAGCGTAGCGGGACCACCAACGCCAAGCTAACCTTGTTCTTCGAGTGTGTTCTCGGGGCCCTAGAGCAGCTTCACGCCAACCGGGCGGCCTCGTTGGCCGACGAGGCCCGGAGGCTTTGCCAGGGCGCCATGACCAAGGTTCTCACCAAGATGGCACACTGGTACCCCGACCTCGACTTCGACACCATGCTGGAGAGCTTGCCGGAAGGTACCGACCTCGCGCCGCTCAGGGAGCGCATCAAGCCCATCATCAGCTGTGTCGGCGGAATTCTGAGGGTGGAGGGCCAGCGCCGGGATTAGGCACCCCATTTCTTATCGGTGCTGCAGGTTCACAACCAAGACAATTGCTATCTCTAGTTCGAACCGCAACAACAATTTCATATAATATGACTCTGCAGCACGTTTAATATCATGCATGTTATTTTTCCTGTTCGATTTTCCTTTGTGCGTCCACCCTACGTTAACCAGGTAGGTTTGCCGGCGTGTAAACCCTGGGCGGCGTCTTGGGGATGGATCCCCATTGGCCTGCCGGGTGTGCTTGCTGCCAGGCGAACCACCTTACCGCCCTTAGCGTGGCCGCCTGAACTGTCATGTTTGACTCGAGTTAGAGTCGGGAGTGTTGCCAAGTGCGGAAGGCTACCCCGCCACTCTCGACGCGGCCGCTTTGAGCTGTTGAGGGGACTCGAAACAGAACAAGGGCGTTGCCAATTGCGGGGGGGGGGGGGGGCTTTGCGTGAGGGTTTCTCATACATAGGCAAGATCTCCGAGGACGATAACCTTATATATAAAAGGAAGTAACTCAAAGTTCCGAATGACTTGGCTTTTCTGCTGCCGCGCTGGCGTCCTTCGTGTTCACAGGCTGCGCCCTTTTTCTCCCGGCCATCTCCTTCTTGGGAGTCATGGCGATGAGGAACTGCTAGGCCAACTACTAGACCAGATTCTCACAATTGCGCTCCCTACCTGGCACGCCAAAGATGTCGGTGTGGAACGACACCTATGGGATCACAAGAATCCCTACTACGGTTGCCGGGGCGCAAGGTTGCGAGAAGAGCAGGATCAGTAGTCAGCACAAGGATCGTTTACCCAGGTTCGGGCTGCGAGGATGCGTAAAACAATAGTCCTGCTTTGGTGGGTGTATTTCAGAGAGTTCTTCAGCTCTCGAACTAGCTATGGTGAATGTGTGGTTCAAAAGAGACGAATCCTTTCCCAGTATGCCATGGGCCTCCTTTTATAGGCGAAAGGGGCTGCCACAATGGCATACAGGAGGTGGAAAGGCATACAGTATTGTGAGCTTATCGCTCGCATTATAGGACAAGTTGCATTTAATGCGCCGCTGAGCTGTCCACTAGCTTTACCGGGGACGGGGGTGAGGCCCATCTCGTCCGTTGCCGCTCCTCCTTGCTTCGACACGCGCCCTGGCCAGCGATGCATGCGGCGCCATGTAGGTAGGCAGGCATCTAAGTTGGCACGGTGGTAGGGCCTTCACGAAGACCTGCATGCCGCCACGCAGGCCTGCTGAGTTGGCCTGGAAGCTGCATGTTGCCACGGAGGTGCCTGTCCAGCTGGCTTGGGCTGGCAGCTGCATGCAAACGATGGTGGAGACTTGGCTGGTGCGGGCCTGGTAGTGGTCCTGCTAGCGTCTTCGGCGAGAGCCTTGCCGGGGGGCCCGGCAAGGGTCTTGCCGTGGCGCGCTGTCGTCCCCGGCAAGAATCTTGCCAGGGTGTCTCGTGGCTCTCCTGGGCAAGGATCTTGTCGAGGGTCGTTGTCTTATGATCCTCATCTGATCTTGAATATGTCTTCATAAAGATCTGCATGCCACCACGGAGGAGCCTCCCGAGCCCTGGCCCCACATGGCTGATGGTGTTGGGGATGTGGTCTCAAAGGTGGCTTGCCCTGTTGGTGTTTGGGCGTGCTGCCCCGGCAAGACCCTTGCCGGGGCGGCTAAAACGATCCCTAAGGATCTTGCCGGGGAAACTCTCTCATATACGCTTCTTTGTGTTCTTGGTCTTGGCGTTGCTCTGGCTGTCTTGGGCTTCGGTTTTGGCTTGGTTTATCTCCCATGTTCTGCTTGATGTGACCGCGGGCACGGCTCTGACTGCCCGTGCATAGGTAAAGGGGTACAAAGGTGCGCCCCTTCTTTTCTACACCGACAGCTGTCTGCGGCTAACGGACAGACAGACATCATTAAAATGAACGTACGGACGAACGTCCGCTATTTAACCAAACCGAGAAAAACCAAAACAAAACCGATCTAAAAAACGAACTAGGGTTTCAAAAAAAACCGAACGGTTTTCTCACGAAAACCGGCGGCGACGGCAGACGGCAGACGGCGAGGCGGCGGTCAGCGGCGGCGAGGCGGCGGCAAGGCGGCACGGCGGCGCGGCAAGGCGGCCCGGAGGCGGCGGCCAGCGGGCGGCAAGAAATGATTGGGCGCGGACGGCGGTGGCGCTAGGGTTAGGCGGGGCTGGGGTGGGCTGGGGCGCTCGGGCCTCCAGGCTTATAAAGCCGGCCGGGATAAGTGTATAGGTCGGACACGGCTCGGTAAGTCGGTTACTTTTTTTATAATAAATCCTGATGCAGAAATACAATTAAAAGAAATACTAAACAGACTCCAAAAATCCTGAAATAAATTTTCACGGTCCTCTAACAATATTTTGGACAGTGTGAGCATTTATTTTGACCTCTAATGCAATTTTGAAAAACACATATTTTTCCTAATTCAAATAAAATTGCAATAAAATCCAAATAAAAATTCTTACTTGATTTTTTAAAAAATTTCCTCCAATATTTCATTTATTTTGGAGAAGTCATATTATCTCCTCTCATATATTTTAATATGAAATATTTTCGGAGAGAAAAATAATAAGAATCAAAGTGATCCTTGTTTCAATATTTGATAAAATTCAAATATGAAAAACGTGAAATCCCCAACTCTCTCCCTAGGTCCTTGAGTTGCTTAGAATTTCGACGATCGCAAAACAAAATGCAATAAAATAGATATGCATGAATGACCTATGTATAACATTCCAAATTGAAAATTTGGGATGTTACAACATCACATAGCCCTATTGAACAATACATTTTTGCACAACTGAAATAATTAAACACGGCATAGTTAAAGCACCCCACGGCAAATGCTACTACAACCAAGGGTATGGGTTGGCAAGCTAGAAAAGGTAAGATTTGCTGATAGAATGTTGCCTCATATTTCATGGACGGGATCCTTCCAGCTTGGAAAACCTGAGCCATGTTGCGCTCTCTGATGTCACAGATGGGCTGTTTCACCTTGGAAGAACCTTCGTGGGTGCCCTCCTCGTGGTCGTGGTCGTGGTCAATGAGATATGACTTGGTAATTGAGGATCCCAAGCCGCCGCCGTAGAACGTGTACTTCAGAAATGACAAAATGGGATCGATGGCATATAAAGCTCGCCAATCCTTGACCACTTGGCGGAGGAGATCAGCGGCATGGCCGTCTAAGAGATCGACAGCGGTTGAACCAGAGGGTTTGGGGATGGACCACTTAACCTGTGACATGGCCCGCGTGAAGCCGTCTCTTTGGACGAGCTTGATGTCGTAGCCAGATTTCGCGAGATACAGTAATACGCTAGCCCGCTGACATGAAGCCTTCAGCATGGCAACATAGTCAACGTATTCACCGGCTTCCGCGGCGACATGTTGCTCCGGGATCAATAGGTCGGGGTGAATGGTGGCCACCTCGCCAACGTCCGCCGTAGAATCCATGATAAACCTCTTCTTGGTTGAACGCTCGTCGGCTCCCCGGGATACGTGGTCGAGCTTAGGCTGCGACATTCTGGAGCAGGGGATGTGGATCTGGCGGGGAGGGACACCACAGGCCTCATCTAAAAACTGAGGGAGTGGGGCGGTGGTATGGGAATCGCTGGGTAACCTGAACTTTATTATCTAAGCTAGGAGGAATGGGCTTATTCAATACCTTGCTTATTTGATCATATCGTCTTGCTCTGAAAAGTAAGATTGTTCTCAAGCTTAGTAACATATGTTCATGATATTCTGAATATCTTCTCGGAAGTATTACCAGGTTGTCACCTGACCGCTATGTTGAGTTCGTGATCATGTTGGTTTTCCTAAAAACCACCCATTCTCCAAGAATCTGTGTTGGATACCCTTGAGCTAGTTGGTTAAGCCAAACAACAACTTGGAGAGTTGGAAGATAAAAGCTTGTCTGACTTAGTTCATGCTAAGGGATATCCGTGAGTGTGTGTGTGTGTGTGTGTGTGTGTGTGTGTGTGTGTGTGTGTGTTGAAGAAAGATGATATCTTCATCGACTGATCCCCGTGATCAGTTGTTGAATATATTGCCTTGTCAAAACTTTGACTTGAGTATGGGCCATTGTCAAGTCAAATCAGAACCAGCAATGTTCGTAATGTTGTCTTACTCGTGGTTGATCCCTCGAGCATACACCATTACATCTTTTGGTCTGACCAATGCTATCACCGTGTTCACATGATGGTGGAAGTCCAATGATATGGAAATTCCGATGAGTTGCTGTTGAGCCCATCATCAGCATTTTGTCTCCCCCATGATTCATGTTGAACATCAACCTAGTGTTGAAAACTTTGTAAGCAATGACGTCGTGTTCCGTTCATGATGCTTATGCTTGGATGGAAGAAGTGACTTCCTCAAATTCATGTGAATTTGGTGCAAGTTGCCACTGTGAGTTTGAGAAAGATAAGTTTTGCTTCCCCTGGAATCGTCCCAAGTCAGTCATGCATGTGCGAATTATTCTGTGGTTTGGTAGATTAATTACCTCCATTCCATATGTATTCCCTAGCACACCAAGCCACTGGCTGATTTGTTCAGGGAGAAGAAGTTTCTTCATAAGAGCTAATCATATGACTTATGCAAGGACTTCGATATCCTTGATGATGGTTCCCAACTAGGACTCGACAGTGTTTGATTGTAAGACTACTATGTGGCCATGCTTGTCTGGAACAGCATGTTCACATGTGTTTAGCAGAACCAGCTCATGTTTTGGAGCATGCTACCGTAGTTCATTTCCCGAGAATCTCGCAACGTCATCTCGTCGCCTTGTGTTGCAAACTTTATTTTCCAGACATGTTGTCTAAATATCATGTTACCAACCAGATCTGAATCTCAGGCAGATATGATGGTTGGAACTTTTCCAAGACCTATGATGTAGGCCCCGACAAGGTTGATGTTCTGGCCGACACACCTAGCCGGAAGATCTATCACTGTAGTATCTTGATTGAGCTATTTGAATATCTTCTCCATGAGTATTTCTTGTGACTTATTCTAGAAGTTGCTCCTTAGGGATCCTTGTGCTCACGGTTTCCTCGGTTATGTTATAACCTTTCCAAACAATGGGCTCACTCTCTACTGTTGGGTTTCTCCCCACTTACATGAATCATTCCCAACATTTGCATTTTATTCCCATCTTGCACCGCTGTTGTGCCATCCTACCACGGGTTCCATCCATTTCTGATGATAAGTAGAGATCATCCATTACGTTGTCTTCAACAAGGTAGTCCACATCATCCATTCTAGTCAGGGTATGTCATTCTTTCGAATTCCTTCAAACGATTGCTCGAGATTTGCCCTAGGCTGGTATAGAGAATTTTATTGATCTCTGTATCAAAAGTAATTCTTTTTGCCACTTAAGGGATAATTCTACGAGTCATCCTTCTCTAGGGTGTCTCGTTATGGTATCATGGCAACTCAAATCCTCGCTACGTTGACAACCATTCACCTCCCTCTTAGGTGTGGAATTCTTGTCTACCTAGTGAACCCTCGTCATCTGTTCCACTCCCTCCCTCTAGATGTGTGCTTCGTGTCTCGGCTCGAGAGATGTTGCTATGTCTCATTCCGTGAGTTGATCCTGAGTTGTTCGATCTTCAAGAAGATCGATCCTTCTAGAGTTTCCTTTTCCTCCCGTTGTCATGTTTGCTGGAGTTCCCAGAGCAAGACGACGAGAGAAGGATGGTGATTGAATCAACGCCTTTATGAAGTTCAACCTGGATCGTGAAGATTATGTTAGTTTGTGTCCCTCCCTTCATCTTACCCTACACTTGAATATCGGGACGAGATTCTTGTTTAGTGGGGATGCCCTTTTGTCTTTGCTTGATCTTCATGTCATCATATGTCTAAATTCGAATGAAATTTGAATTGAGGAATTTTCAAAGCCTCGGAAATCTTATAAAAAATGATCAACATTAAAATATTCTCAAAGAAGCTCAAGAAAATGTTCTTGTTAAACCTAGAAAAATATTGGCAAGGATAAAATTCAAACCAATATTTTTGGAGGCTTTAAAATATTTATTTTGGGCCTTTGAATTAAGTCATTAACATATTTGAGTTGGACTTATTTCTGTTATATAAGAGATAAAGTTCAAATAATTTTTGTAAGTTGCATGTGGCCTTGGACTAGTTTCCTGAGCTCACATAAAAATGTATAGAAAGTTCTAAATGATTTGATGCTTCAAATCAAATCTAACAAACTACAGAAAATAGAAAACATAAAAGAAATGTTAGAGAGAGGAGAAAACCTTACCTAGCGCTTACCTCCTGTGCAGCCCACCTGGCGGCCTAGCCCACCCGCAGTAGCTAGTCTAGGGCTGCAAGAAAAGCTCGAGGCTCGTGAGCCGCTCGAGAACGACTTGTTTTTTGGCTCGACTCGAGATCGACTCAAAAAGAAACGAGCTGAGTATGAACACTTTTTGTAGCTCGGTCCAGAAATGAGACGATATTGAGCCAATACTGGCTCGCTCAATTTGAGCTCGATAGCTCGCTGTTATATTATTATGTTAAATTATAATGCCATATATTAAACGGGAACAGGATAATTTATTGCCATATACGTCGTCCAGGATCATTCACCATTTTATTTACAAGCTTAATTAATTGCAGAGAAAATTTAGTCCTTGGTATGATACGTGATCGCTGTGCGTTAAATAGTATGTTGTTTCTATCAAAAGTTCCCACATATGCACCTTCGTTTTTCTTTTCTATCATCCATGAAGACCACCATCTGTTGGTAGTTCGTCTAAGAGAAGGTGATCTCTCCAAGCATTATATATATTTCGTGAATCATTATCTTATGTCGATAGTAGACATTCGGTCATGAGAGAATAAGTCCATTTAAAAAAATTATCATCGTTCTGATGGAATATTTTTTGTGCTTTTTTATGTCGTGTTGTGCCTTATCTAGTTGGAATAATAGTCGTAGGTTTATATTTTGTATCGTATCATTTAGCTCGAAACTAGCTTGAGATTGACTCGACATCGACTCAAGATCATTACAAGCTGAGCATGAGTCGTGTTCTACAGCTCGACTGTGAGCTTCACTTAGTTTGAGGTCGCTCGAATTTTAGTATGAGTTAAGCTGAGCCATGTCCACCTCGCTCGAACTCGACTCGTTTGCAGCCCTAAGCCAGTCACCCCCAACCTCCCGCCAGGAGGATGAGGGGCGCGTGCTCGCCGCACGCGTCCACGCGCGAGGCCACCTCCTGCTTCTGCCGACACACGAGAGGCTCCAGAAGCCACGACGCGCAACCCCGGTCCCTCTCGCCCGTTGCTCGTCCTCATTCCCTCCTCTGTCTCGCTCTCCTCCCCATAGCCGAGCGCTGCCGTCACCACCGACGCCGTGCGCCACGCCCACTGCCGTCCCTTGCCTCCCGGACCTATCCAGAGCCTCCGCCACCTCTCGCTTCACCTCCGCACCGAAGGAAGGAAGCACGGATGCCCCGAGCAGTCGCCATCATCTTTGTCCTCAAGCTTCGGCTCCAGTGCCCTTCTCCGCTGATTCGCCATCTCCGACGCGTCCGTGAGCCCGCTAACCTTCTCTACCGCATCCCTATGAGCTCCTACACCTCCTCCCGTGTTCGCCCTTCTGTTCCCGTCCTCTAACCGCAGCCTCGCCATGGACGAGCACTTGCCGCCGCCGCACGAGCTCGTCGCCGACGAGGCTCCGGTGACCAAATGGTCATGTGCGTGCCTCCGTTGGGTTCTTGAGCTCTCGTAGATCCCGTAGGTGCAAACCGCTGGTCCTCCCGCACGCCGTGTCGTTGATTCCGTCGACACCCGAGCTCCGGCCGCCACCCAGCTCGTCGCCGCCGCCGTTGCACGCTGTCCCAGCACACACCGCAGCGACCATTAGATGCACTGCATAGCAAGCTTCCGAACGCGCCCAGCCGCGCGTCCAGCCGACGCCGGAGTTGGCCGGACGGGCATCGCCGCCGCGCTTCGGTTATCGCCGGAGTTAATCGGGTGACGTGGTAGATTAGTTAGGGCTAATGACGCAGTTAGTTAACACCTAGTGACTCTGACAGTCGGGCCCCGCTGTCTAATTAAACTTGGTGTAGTTCCTGCTTAGGATTAACTAACCACAGTGGCCCCACGCCAGCTTTTGACCGTCTTGGCGTGGTACATTGGTAGGCCCACACCAAAGAACACAAATGACAATGGGTCCCTGACCAGTGGGCCCCGCTGGTCAGGTTTGACCTGGACGGCACCTGTTGACCTGCTGAGGTCAGGATGACGTAATGCTGATGCAGTAAATATCTTCTAGATTTTAAATAAATCAGAAATGATTTATTTATTTCAGAAAATATACAAACTTCTAAAAATCATAGAAATTCAACCATAGCTCAGAATGAAAAGATTTATATATGAAAAATGATCAGAAAAATCCAATCTATCCATCCATACTAGTTTCATGCATGTTTAAACAACTTAACCTTACTATTTAGATCAAAACATGATAATGCACTTTATAAGTTCTTAGTTTGAATTTGAATTTGAACCTTTGGTTCAAATCAACTCAAACTCTTTTGTTCTTAGCTGCATTAGCTCAAATCACAACATATTGACATGTCATGATCATGCATCATATTGTGCATTGCATTGATTTTGTTCTTTCTCTGTTGCCGGTATTTGTTCCCTCTCGATAGACGTGTTCCGACGACGTGATTGATGACACCGATGAAGAGCTATACTATCTTCAGAAGTGCCAGGCAAGCAAAAACCCCTTGTTCATTCTGATACAATCCCACTCTCACGCTCCTGCTCTCTTTTACTGCATTAGAACAACAACGATTCAACTGTTCCATGCTGCAGTAGTTGAACCCCTTTTTCCTCTGCATGACATGTCATTGCCACAGTAAATAGATGAAACCCACTAGCATGAGTAGGAGTTGTTTGAGCCCTGATGTGCCTACTCATTCATGCTTGTTTGTCATGCCTGCTACTGCTTAGAGTTGAGTTAGGTCTGATTCATCGAGGATGACTTGGAGGTGTGTGAACATGTATTACTGTTGAGAGCTAAGTGTGTGAACACGATTTGGTAAAGGTATCGATGAGAGGCCATGTAGGAGTACATGGTGGGTTGTTTCATTGAAGCCGTCCTTAGGAACTGAGTTCTGTGTTTGTGATCCATGATCAACTACAACCACACATTGGGATCCTTAATTGACTCTCTCGGCTTCCTAACCACCCTTGTCCTATGTCCATGAGTTGCAAGTAGTTTCTGGTGTTTGTAGTATGCTGGAGGCCGTGCGCAGCACTGACCCGAGGGATGGGCTGTGAGGTGGTAGGCACGTGGCCGGGCATGCCGGGCGCCCTTTGGTGTCTCGGAACCCTGTACACATCGTTCAGGGCCGTATGTGGAAACCTCGGCCGGACTCCCTGCGGATGGAACCTGAATAGGCGCTAAACCTGGACTAGAGACTTGAGTGTTTAGGTAGGCCGTGGCCGACACCCTCGCTGGGCTTCCACTTGAAGGTTGCCGAGTACATGTCGTGTAAACAACAATAAGTGGTGAGAGCGTGTGTGAAGAAGTACACCCCTGCAAGGTTAACATCATCTATTCGAATAGCCGTGTCCGCGGTAAAGGACTTCTGGGTTGCCTCTACAGTTCATAGACAAGTGAAAGTGGATAGTCTAAAATGCGCAAGATAAGCGTGAGTGCTATGGATGGCGTTCTCGTAGGGAGACGGGAGCGGTTCATTAGTGGTGTATTGATATGGTGAATATGTGGACTCGTGTGCGCCACCTCAAAAGAGTTACTTGTAGTCATAGTTTAGGATAGCCACTGAGTCAAAGCTGGCTTGCTGCAGTCAAACTCCACCAGCCCCTTTGTTGATACTGATGCATATGTAGCTAGTTCGATGTAAGTCTTGCTGGCTACATTTGTACTCACGTTTGCCTATTTCATGGTTTGTAGAGAGACGTCAGTCTCACTAGTAGTTCCGTGTGTACTTCAACGTCTAGCTTGATACCTCAGCTACGATCTTGTGCCCTCGACAGGATTTGGTAGATAGTCAGGCTTCTCAGCCTTTTTCATTTGTAGATGTCTGTACTCAGACATGTTAAGCTTCCGCGTGTGCTTTGACTTGTATGCTCTGAATGTTTGGTCATGAGACCCATGTTTGTAATATCTCGCTCCTCGGAGCCTATTGAATAAATACTTTGAGTCGTAGAGTTTTGTTTTGATACCATGTTGTATTTGCACATATCGAGCATATTGTGTGTATGATTGAAATGCTTGGTATGTGTGAGATCCGACAACCTAGTTGTTTATCCTTTGTAGCCTCTCTTATGGGGAAATGTAGTCTTGTGCTTCCATGAGCCATAGTAGTCTACTACAGCCCGGTTCATCGGAGTCCTGCTAGCCCAAAGACTACTGCTCCTAACACTTGATCGGGTATGTGATTCACTTCGTTCATGTGTCTGTCCCTTCCGGGAAATTTCACGCGGTGACATCCGTAGTCCTGCCTAGCCTGCTATAGCCCGGTTCACCGGAGTCCTGTTAGCCCAATGCTACAGCCCGGATTCGCACGCTGCTGACCGACATGCTCGATGTTGATTCATGTATGTCTATCCGGATTCGCACGCTAGCCCACTTTGGGTTCACGACTAGTCATGTCGGCTCGGGTTCTCTGTCATATGGATGCTAGCGACACTATCATATACGTGAGCCAAAAGGCACAAACGGTCCCGGGCCATGGTAAGGCGACGCCCATGGGGATACCGTGCGTGGGGCCGCAAAGTAGTATGAGGTGTTACCGGCTAGATCGATGTGACTTGGAATCGGGGTCCTGACAGAGGGACTTCTTGGCAGCTTCTTTATTCTTGCGTGGGCACCGGACGTGGTGGGTCGCTCCGTGGGGCCGCGCGCCTTGGCGCCAAGACTCCGTCTTGGGGCAGAGGCGGTGGAGGCACTCCATGGGCTACGCCGCCCGCGGTTGGCGGAGCGTGAGGCAGTGAGAGGGACGGCAAGGGGAGCCCCCTGTGGCGCTGACAAGCTCGGCGATGCGGTCGAGTCAGTCCTCGTAGAGGTCGTCGACGGGCGGTAGCGCAGGAGCTCGCGTGCCATCCACAGCACAATCTGCGTGTCCACGGGGGCGTGATGAGCGTGGGACGACGAACCGGCCGGGGTCAGTGGTGGAGTGGCGGTACGGCCGTCCCGCTGATGGAGTGGGGTGCAGCGAGGATGCTTGCTACTCGTTCCTCGTCGGGCCGGTGGCGGTGTTGGCGGCAGGCGACAGAGAACGACGGGGTGGCCCGCTGATGGGAGCCGTCTGAGCAACGCGGGCGGCGAGGGCAGCCCGGTGCTCAGCGCATGCTCGGCGAGTGTCCGCCATGGAGATGATGAAGCAACGGGACACAGAGCGACGGAAGGAGAGCTTCGGCGCACCCCTACCTGGAGCGCCAAATATCGGATCTCGGGTTCCGGCAAAACCCTCAAGGTTCGAACACTGGGGTGTGCACGAAGATCTCCCCCTACCGATCCAGGCCCTAACGTCGCTACAATCTCAAATGCTAGCTTGACAAACTCGCAACACAAGGGACACAAGATTTATACTGGTTCGGGCCACCATTGTTGTGTAATACCCTACTCCAGTGTGGTGGTGGTGGATTGCCTCTTGGGCTGAGGATGAACAGTACAAAGGGAAGAACAACCTCCTGAGGTGAGGTGTTCTTGTGCTCTATGTACTTGTGCGGGTGAGGATTGTTGTAGATGAGATGAGATGCCTCTTGATGTGTTCTCTCCTACTATGGTGGCCTGTCCTATTTATAGAGGCCTTGGTCCTCTCCCCAAATATTGAGCGGGAAGGGAGCAAACAACGGCCAATTTGAAAGGGTACAACTACTACAAGCTATCCTGACAATAGCAGTCTTCGCCTACAAAAGGCTCTAATGGTGACACCGTCTTGGGCTCCATGGTGACCTTAGTCTTGCCGTCCTGCTGGTCTTGGTCTCGTTGCACCGATATGGAAACCTTTGCTTGACGCCTTGGTACTCCTCGCCTGCGCTTGCCTCCTTAGCACCAAAGAGGAAACAAGGACACTATGCGTGCTGGCGCCCGCCTGGAGCCCGCCTGGTCTCGGTCGTCATGGCTCACGTCACTGGAACCTCACGAGGTTTGCCTTGCCTCGATCTCTCCTCCCCTCGCGAGCTAGTCTGGTGAGACCGCTCCCGAGAAGGTCTTGCGTCGTCCGCCTCGCGAGGCTTGGCCCCTCGCGAGGGTCTTGAAAGCTTGTTGGTGAAGATGAGCCATACGGGCCCGCTCGCAGAGCCGCACCATGGGCCGCAGACAGGCAAGTTTGGGGACCCCCGGTCCCAGAACGCCGACAGTGTACGTGCATCTGTTTGACTAGACGGGAAGAGCGCGAGAAGTCCATCACGTAGGCTTGACGGGACGTCTGCGAGCAGTCCGCCGCGTAGGCTCCACGGGACGTGTGCATCCCGTCCACCTCGCAGGCTCGACGGGACACGTGCGAGCAGCAAGGCCGCCCATGCTCACTGGGAAGCGAGCTCTTTGACCTCATGCACTAACCGCTGCCCGCCTCGCTCACAACTTCTCCATTAATGGGTTAATTAAAGCACCTGAACGGAGGGTGTTTGCTTGTGATCCCATGGCAACATTTACTTTGTTCGTGTTTTCAAATCGTATTCAGCCCTAGCTTATATTCCCACATAGGACAACGGATAATATGACCACAAATAAAATGGGAACGGATAATACGACGACAAATTTACAATGGCGCAGATAATAATTGTCTTCCATATTCCGGATAATTTAAAATGCCACATGAGGCAAAGCCCAGAAGACACGGGGGCAAGAGAAGAAGGAAATTGCACACAATGATCTGGGTCGCTACTGTCTTTACTCGTTGATGGATCTTCCAGCGACGACATCCTCCCACTCCTTCTGCAAGTCCTCACGACTTTGCTTGAAAGTAGCCACGGATTCCTCCACCTCTTGCTCGCGCTCGATCCGGAGCTTCCTCAAGCCACCCGTCAGTTCCTCAACGACCGCTTTCAGCGTCATCCCCGAGGCACTGCTCTGCTCATGCATCATCTTCAAGCCGGCGGCCTCCTCCTCCTTCTCTGCAAGCAACTTGAGGACCTTCGCATTGTCACCCATGAGTTTCTCGACGAGGCCGGTCGCCTTGTCAACCGAGGCACCACTGATCTTGAGCAGCTTCATAAAGCCGTCGACCAGTTCCTGCTGCATAGTGACGCCGGTGAGAATGTCATCGTCGCCAGCGAAGGACTTCGAGAACGCCGGCTCTTAACGATGGCCAACACCGCGAATCCGCTTGTGAGATCTGGGGTGGCGCGTCGGGACATCTCTGCTACGGCTGCGGCTTCACGGTGGGACCTCTCTAGTGCTTCCGCGGCCTTGGTCTTTGCTGCCTGGTTATATGTCCACCCTAAACTCCTCCTACCGGTCATGGCAGAATGACTTGACAGGAAAGACCAGTATTGTGGGTGATGAGGACAGGACTTGTGAAGTAATTTTTGAGTGGGTAGTTTTTATAGCCCGGTGCTAAGTGTGAACACATATTAGTTTGATAGGTGTGAACAGATTTGCAATTACTTAACGCATTGTAATCTGCAATGTGACGAGAAACAAGGTCAAAATTTATTGATGGCAGAAGGTTGACAACGTGGTTGCTCGCCCTTGAGTCGGCTGTTTGCCACATATCACACACATCTTGTTAAGTTGAACCGTTTCTGTTGTGTTTGCTAATCGAAAACATTTCATCCGAGTGAACCGTGTGCCCCATATCACACACACCTTGATCTGGCTAACCGTTTCTATTGCACTCCCTAATAACAAACAGTTCATCGGAGTGAACTGTATGCCGTATATCGCACACACATTGATATGGCTGCATGTTTCTGTTGTTCTGCCTCATCGCAAACAGTTCGAATGGGTTAACTGTGTGCCCTGAATCACACACACAACTAAAATCTGAACTGTGTTTGATGGCTCCGCCATCGCAAAGGTTTTGCACCTTTTTTGACGGTTTTTTTACATCCTCATTTGTGATTAATGCATCGCACACAGTTTCGTCAAAGGGTCTCTGATCGTAGTGTCGCGTTAGCAGCATCCTGAAGTAGTGAATAAACACCTTTTGAAGATTTTGTGGAAATCTTCAGAATCAACAAGGGAAGTAAAATCAAATTTTAATTACCCTTGATGAAGAACACGACGAACTGGGAGTTGAAGTGGAGAAGTGTCCATTCAGATCTTCCACGCCCTAAATTGGCGGCGGAAGACAGCTGACAATGACGGAGTGAAGATTTACTGTGACGGGCGCGAAATACGACGGGCGACGAGGTCGAGGCAGTGAAACTCTTCCTCACCGGCGACGATAGAGAGTAGCGGCGGCGCTAGGTCAGAGAGATCGAGCAAGGGGAGTGAGATCGAGCGGAGTAAATGAGGTCTGAGGAGGGCGAGGGGTATTTATAGCCGAGGTGAAAAACCGCCCGTCCGAAGAAATTGGACGAACATGCCCCTGACCCTTTTCATCCTAGCGCCATGTGTCACCCACGTACTGAGAGGTGGAGACCGTGTTAGATCGTGGGTGAGTAGTTTAATCCGTCATGGGATGCAGAACACCTTGAGTGGCAAAAGCCGAAAAAATCAGATAAGAAAATTTTAACGTTTCGTTTGCAAATTCTTCAGCTGACAAGGACACAGTGAAGATTTTGAACGTGTTTCAAATAGAACGCACATGCAGAATTTGTGAACAGATTGAGTTGAGTTTAGCACAGAGGGGGAATAGGGTCCGATCACACTCACTTAGTCAAAAAGTCAACTTGAAGAATTAGCAATAAGTGAATGTTGTAGATGACTTCAAAACTCAAATATATATAGTCAATGAAGAACACCGACGGAAAGAGTGAAGACAATGCAAAGTTGAGGAATTTGAACATTTTGTGGAATTAGCAATAAGTGAATGTTGTAGATGACTTCAAAACTCAAATTTTGAAGATTTTCAACTTTTGTTGGTGGCGTGACCGACCGTATAAGAATGATGATTTCAGACGCCGCGTACAATTGTCGTAGGGCTCTGAGAATCAATTTCTTCACTAATTTATTCACACTTAGAGGGTTACTCTTCATTGATTGAAGAAAAATGTTACTTCGTGTGTTGCACCACTACTAGGGAAAACCATATACACAAAATCTTAGCAGCAGCGCGGTTTAAAAACAGATGCTACTGCTAATTAGCATTAGCGAGCTTCAGAATACCGCGCTACTAATAGCACGGTAGCAGTAGCGGTGTAGGTGAAACAAGAGCTACTACTATAATTGCCACGGCGTTGCCCCCAGGCTAGATATAGTAGTAGCGCCCTTCCATGGACGCGCTACAGCTAAAGTACTTAGTAGCAACGTTTTTCTTCAAAACACGCTACTGCTAAGTATTGCACCTAATTAAGTTTAGTCCCATACTGCTAAGCGAACAAGGTGTTTACCAGCTTAAATATGTTACTTCTCAAACTATCTCGAGCACTTGGTCTTCATTGAACTATATGTGTAGGATTTGTGGCTGCAATATGAATTTTCACCAGTGCCTATACACGTACTGTGAGGATTCATGTTGACTATTTAGATTCTACACAAAAAGATCAATGATGACCAATGTATATTTTTGAAGTTTTTACATGCTTAGACTTAGAAGTAGCGTTTTTTAGGGCAAAGCGCTACTAATATTATAAAACAGAAAGGAATAGCTGTAGTGCGTTTCACTTGACACGCTATAGCTAACTTAGCTATAGCGCGTTCCGGCAAAACGCGCTGCAACTAGTTTGACTTAACCCCCGGCCGCGCGGGCTCAAAATTTCGCTAAGTCCTTCCCCTCCACTTCCCCTCTCCCCCAACTGCTCCATCGCCGTCGTCGCCCTGCCGCACTCGACCTCACAGCCGCCGCCTGTCACCGCTCTCAACCTCACCACCGCCGCCGCCCGCCGCACACGCTCGATGCCGCCCCCGACCTCGACGCCGCCCTCCGCCGCGCGCCCGAGCCCCGACCCCATCCTCGACGCCGCCTGCCCCTCCCTTGCTGCAGTCACCGTAAGGCTCTGCCTCTCCTCTCCCCTCCCTTCCTCTCTCTCTGCTAGGGCAATTCTTATATGTGTTGATGCTGTGTTGATGTTCATATGAACCCTAGATTTGATTAGGGCAGTAGGCATTTTTTAGCATTTAGGAAAAATGATTAGCAATTTTTTAGGAAATTAGCTAGCGCAAATTTTTATGAAAATGCCTAAACAGTGATCATTCAAAAAACAAAAAACAAAATTGGTTTTCTTTCGAAAACTTAGTTAAACTAATTGTTGCTATGTAAACAAAAAACAAGATTGTTGTTATATGATATATGTCACTGATGTTCATTTGCATATTCCATTATTAAAGTGGTTCGATTGTGTCCAAGTGGCTTTGTTGTTTCCAAGGAGTGAAGTCGAGTGGCCTATGTTTTGCGGGAATGTTGATTCATTTCCATTTCGGCAAATTTCAGGTTCTCGATTTGTCCACTTTTTAGTAAAAGTCATGCCGGAATGTTCCGTGAATTTCGGCATGACTTGTGCTACAAACTAGGACATATTGAGTGCCTGGGATTTGCCGCACCGGGAAGGAGTCAACATTCCTACAAATCATAGGCCTTTTTTATGTCATTATTCATTTTATTAGGTATAGAATTAATTCACTAGATTTAACCGTAAGAACTAATTGAATTAATAGAACTAGTTGAACATGTCACATTTGTTGTTCTTTTAGTTAAAGCAATTTTTCCCGCATCGACGTTGATGATGCCTATCCTGCATCCTCGTCGTCGAGTCGGCGGAGGACACCTGCGTCACCAGATGGGCCATGTCCGGGACTGGGCTCCGCCGGGGTGGTACTGGGATGCGCTACCTACCGGGGTGCGGCTGGTGAGGAGCCAGCTTGTCATTGACCTGAACCTTCTTTGGTGGCGGTCGCATGGGCCAGTGATGGTCCAGAGGCTCGAGGACCCCACAGAGCTGGTGCGTCCCCGTGTCAGTGAGGAGGACGCGCACGTCCGTCGCTACTTGTTTGCGTTGGAGCACAGTTTCTTTTTTCCAATACCTGGCAGGTTCTCCAGGGATCTCACTGGAGCTATGATCCTGTGATGATTCCTTCTCTTTGGATGTCCACCGCCCGCGCCGATACCCATCGTGTGCTAGGGTTTAGTTGTATTAGTGACGTTATATGTATGATACTATTCGGGATGTATTAGTGATAATATTCGACGATGTACAGACGCATGAGATGATTTACTTTTTCTGATTGAATGCATGCTAATTTGAATACTTATTTATTTTACGATTTTGTTTTGCTTATTTAATTCTCATGTCAATATGAGTCCTATAAGATATTTTGAGTATCCTGGTAGTTGTCTTCAATCAATTTTCAATTAATGTTTCAACTATGAACATAGGAAATGTCTGAAAACGAAAAGGATTTCGGTATTTGCAAATACTGCGAAGACGGGCGTGGCCTGTGCGACGGAATCTTCCTAGATGATGATAGGCGCTTCAGCATCAAGCTGGGCGTGAACTTCGAAGTGGATACAGTAAGTCACAACGACAAGTCTTTTTTCGTAATTAAGCATGACATCTGCTTCATTTGCTTCAACTAATAATTTTTTTTTACTATTCTACTAGTGTATCCCCTGCCATGCAAGAGTTTTTGTCTTGGATAAGACAGGTTTCAGTCATACTATGGAGGTAAAGAAATTTTACTTGAAGACTGAGCATGGTTTTATTTCCACGCAAAAATATACAACGCAGACGACTACACCTATTTTGGATGCAAAACTTGGCGAGCACTATGCAAGACTTATGCATTTGAACCTGATATGGTTATCACCTTTGATATTTGTCCGGAAGATGATATTGAAGGTAATATCGACATCTCGGTCGATGTGCAGACGCCTCCAGTTATACCATTATGTGAGTTTCTCAACCATATTTATGTCTTTGATATTGTTTATTCAAAAATAGTTCACAACTAATTTCTATTGTCAGCTTATTTCTATTCAAGCAAACATGTCCAGCGCTTGGTAGACAAGACCTACTACTGTCCCGGGGCTAAACTAAACTGCAAGGAGATTGTCATTATGTTTCATGGCTTGAGGATCTTGATACTATGAAGACAAATTTTCTTCCTGCACTTAGAAATGTTAGTACTGAAAACGTGCGACCAATAGTGCTCGTAATGAACTACGGTCACATCTATTTAGGAAAGATGGTAAGATTTTTACTATTTGTCCTCAGTGCATCTTTTGCATACATTATTTTTAAGCTAACCTTCATTGCTAAGTATGTTACTATACGATGTTCTTCAACAGGGACTCCCGATGAATGTTGTGCCTCATGTGATCGAGACTAAAGGTACCATGAGTATTGTTAGCTTACGGCCAAGATATCCTACAATGCACTATTGTGCATTCAGGATTTCTAACAGCGAGGAATGCTTAATAGTGAAAGACTGGACCAAATTTGTGATGGAGGAGCGCAGAGAAGTACTAGGGGCAGCAATCAGAAGCGCACCCCGCGATTAGGAGACAGGTTCATCTGTATGCTCCAACTTGATGAAGGAGGAGAGCTAACATGTTTTATGTTATTTTACCTGAGGGAGAGCAGCAGGAGTGATTAGCTAGCTAGAAATGAGTTTGAAGATGATGATGTGCTACACTATATGACTATGATGATTAAATAGCTAGTGTTGGTGGTAATGACTATGATGATTATTATTAGCTAGTGTTGGTGGTGATTAGATAGCTATCGCATCTAGTGTTGGTGGTGAATAGCTAGTGTTGGTACATTAAATCACCCGATACAAGCAGTATCAAGAGAAAACTCACCAATGCATGTAGAAGTTCATGGAAATTTAGTGGTCACGCATGCATTCGTTGTAATTAATGCATCGGTAAACAAAACTTCTTGAAAAAACAAGCGTACTAATTACTTGTGAAAACTACAAAATTAATTGCACCACTCACCATCTACCTTGGTTGGAGATATTTTGAAATTGAGCCATAAACCGGAAAGGAGGGAGTAGTAACATAGCCTAGGGTAGCTTGCTGCACCACGGACTCCAAGGAAATTGCTGTAGTACTACTCCTATGTACCACTATACTACTCCTACTACTAAAATACATATATTTCAAACAATATGATAATCTCTGTAACCAAGGTAGGGATGAGGAGTAAACGGAGGGAGTAGTAAACTTTTCTCCTCATCCTGTGAGCCACCGCTCGTGTGGGCGAGGGAGCGGGCGTAGGCGTAGTAAGAAAGCTTCGCCTCGTCTTGCGACTCTACAAGCAACGGCGCTCATGGGCGGGGGAGACGGCTTACTAAGCAAGCTTCTCCTTTTTCTGCGAGTTGTTGGGACACATCAAAAGTAATACGTACGAGTATCTCCAGTGTATAGAGCCTTGCCTCTAAGGTAGGCCCCACATGGTTTGTCTCTTATCAAATAAAAAACCACAATATATAGAGAGTCTAACCAGCCTAAAATATGGGCCCTAGCAGAAATTTAAAAAGTATTGATTAACAACGCATTTGTCCAATCAGTACTATCTCTCTTGTACTCCAACTTTCTTATGTTTCCTAAGGCTGACAATTGGGACCAGATGGATTGTTACATTGTTAGAGGCAGCCTCTAAGGTTAGACGCGATGCTAGCCAATTTTTTGTTAGAGGCAGTTCATGCAATGTATAGAGGCCTGCCTCTAAGAGGAGAGAGGGCTTAGAGGAAACAAAAAGCATACATTGTGGATGCCCTAAGTTCCTACTTTCCACTCTATATGACTCAATTTAAAATCCACAATGCATCCATAATAGATGTTGAGTGGTGGAATAATTTTGTTACTTCCATAGTTCGCAAAAGTACTGAGCATGTGAGATGGTGAACGGTGGGAGTACGATATCATTAGTACTACAGTTCTTTTGGAAGGGTTGTAGTAGTCCCTCCCATTCACATGTTCACATTTCAAGCTTCAATAAAAATGTTGCACACAAGGATTAAGAGAAACCTCGGCCATGCATGTACTCCCTCAAACCATATAGGGTATAAAATGCGTTTTGGAGGCTAACTTTGACCACATGTTAGAGCAATAATATGACATCCAATTTACACAAATCTTACCATCAAATACATACGTGGTCATTATACTGCTAACACATGCATGTGTTGCTATTGGTACATAGATACAGTAGTAAACACTTACTATCTAGTAGTACTAGTAGTACTCTACACTACTACTACTATGAGGCCATCCAACTGTGTCCCGGGCTCCCAGCAGAAGACCGCGGACACCGATTATTCATTCATATTTAAATTTGTTTTCACATAGCAAAATATCTCTATCTCTACTCTTATAAAACACTGAGATGGGGACGATGGTGTGCCTGCCATCTTGTAATATAGACCGTTCGATCTATATCTGATGGATAGAAAGCAAACTATGACAATTTTACAAAAGATACCCGCACCTCTCTCCACATTTACAGATATGGCCTTTGCCTCGTTCATCCTTATCTTCCACAACGTCATTGCTGAGCAATTAAAAAAGGATGTCTCTGGAACAATTTGGCATGGTGGCCGCTGCCGGCGCCGTGCATCCCCATGCCTCCGCCTAGTCCGACCACCAGTGATGATCACGCCCCACTACTCCTCATATTATCTCTCATCTTTCTCGAGATATCATTTTTTCGATAAAATTCTCGAGATACCATTTTATCGATAAAATTCTCTAGATATCATTAGTTATTACACATGGGATTATTCCTGCATGGGTCAATCACAACAGGTGTTTTGTGAAAAAATGCATCTTGACGTTCCGTGCAATGCACGGGCATCTTGCTAGTCCACGAAAACAACACATGGCAAAATTTCACGTCGAACGAGGGATTTGAATGTGCTGGGAGGGTGGGGATGGGAGGGGATGTTTGGGTCTTTCCCCGGGTAGCGAAAATATTGGCGACCCTTTTGTCCACCCATGCCTTTGCCACCGATGAATGAGGAAGATCTCGGGTGCTCATGCATCCTCCAGTGCGCGTTGGAGATGAGATCGCACGAGCTGTGCTTTTTTTCCACCACGTCGCCCAAGCCGATCGGAGACCGACCAGCGACCCGCAAATTACGCCATCCAACCATAGCCGCACACATTCTGACAGCAACTCAACTAACCGGACGAAATTTATGCAAACACAACAATATTTCATATAAACAATGACGAAATTCATATAAAATACCGGATTTTCATACAAACATGACGGACTTCATTACATTCAAATCAACTAAGCGGTGCTAGTCCGAAAAAACAGGTATACTAATACCCAGCCTAAATGGTCGCCCGCTAATCCACTTGTCTTTCTTATGTTCGGCAACACGATCACCGGACTGCCGGGAGCCCTGGAGGTATATGCTTCAGTGCAAAGGACGTGTCGCTTCCCCACTGCTCAACTGACATCGTCGGCTGGTGCCTAATATGGAGGTGGAGGAGGGCTTCTCCACTTCCTTGGAGCCCATGCGGGGTCAACGAAGGTCCTCGTAACAAAAGTATCCGGCAAGACACCTGTTGTGTACGTCGGCGTCGCCTCGGTGGTGGCCTTCATGGGCCCCAAGCAGCGGCGGCCTCCCGTGTTCTACTTCTCGATGATGGCGGCGGACGCGGAGGCGCTGGCCACCGACTCGTCACTCTCCATGCACCCGGCTTCTATCTCTGCTTGCATGGCGCGGCTACAGGCATGGGAGTCTCGGCCACAGAAATGGGAGACGCGTTCGCAGACATGGGAGGCGTGGTACGAGGCGGCGACGTGCACGGCAGTGACGACGCCCGTGCTCCCCGCCGTGCCGGTGTGGAGCAGCTCACCGCTCCTCGTCCAGCTGGCCTGGAGTGGCGAGTTGTTCCACCGCACACCGGCTTGGGGCGGAAAATGGCTCTGTCGGGCGAGGGGAGGGAGGTGGATTAGTGAGCTTCATAGCTCGTATCCGGCGAGCTCGGTGGGCCACCTAGCCGGCTTGGATGCCGGATAACTACGCTTCATAAGCCATTGTAAGAGTGGACAAAATGGTGAAGGAGGAGAGAGGGGAGCGGCAGAGGTGTGTGATTCTTGGCCGGCGTCTAGCCTCATTTAAATAGGAGATTAAATAGAACGGGGGGAGCTCGGCCGGCGTTGCGTTTAATGCCGACCGGGTAATGAAAGGACGTGTGTATGAATGCGGCAAGGAGGCGTGTTCAGCCGGGCGTGCAGCGAGTGGCGCCCTCGACTCTGACGTACGACACCGCGCCATTCTTCCACTGACATGCGGTATCGTTGGATACTTGTCCTGCATGTCAGTGACCCAACGCAGGCAGCGCACGGCGGAGGAGCTTTCCGTGGGCCAGGTGTCACGCCCAAGATACGACCCTACCCTAAAGGAACTCGAAGGTCCCACCAAGGATAGAAGCGCATCTTGAAGACGCTTTGCAAGGTGGATATCATTACATCAACATTACATAATAGTGGGGATACATCCAATACATACAATGTCACATGAGAACAACAATACAACATACAACATACAAGATGAACATCCGACTACGGATGAATCATAAACAGAAACTCAAACAATATCCACCCTGCTATCCCAGGCTGCCGACCTGGAACCTATCCCCTGGATGAAGAAGAAGCAGAAGAAGAACTCCAAACAAACAAACATCGCTCTCGCGTGATGACCATCGCAAACCTGTACCTGCAACTGGTGGTGTAGTAATCTATGAGCCACGAGGACTCAGCAATCCCATTACCATGGGTATCAAGACTAGCAAAGCTTAAAGGGTAAGGAAGAGGTAAAGTGGTGAGGTTGCAGCAGCGACTAAGCATATATGGTGGCTAACATACGCAAATGAGAGCGAGAAGAGAAACAAAGGAACGGTCGTCAACTAGTAATGATCAAGAAGTGATCCTGAACTCCTACTTACGCCGACATAACCCAAGAACCGTGTTCTCCTCTCGATCAACCCCAAAAGAGACACTTACAGTTACGCACACGGTTGGTGTATTTTAGAAGAGTTTGCTTCAAGTTTACTACAACCGGATATTAACAAATTCCCATCTGCCACATAACCGCTGGCACGGCTCTCGAAAGTTTAAACCCTGCAGGGTGTCCCAACTTAGCCCATGATAAGCTCTCGCGATCAACGAAGGATATTCCTTCTCCACAGGAAGACCCGATCGATCTCGGAATCCGGCTACAAGAGATTTTGACAGCAATAAAACAAGACCAGCAAAAGCCGCCCGATGCGCCGACAATCCTGATAGGAGCTGCACATATCTCGTTCTCGTGGCAACACCGGATGAGACATCCTCTGAGTAAAACCAGACCCGAAGTTTCCCCAAGGGGCCCCATGATCTACTCGGTGCGGGCCAACACTTAGACAAGCATTGGCCCTGGGGGGGGGGGCTAAATAAAGATGACCCTTGGGTTAATTACTCCCTAGGGAAAAGTAGGTGGTGGTGAGGCAAATGGTAAAACCAAGGTTGGGCCTTGCTGGAGGAGTCTTATTCAAAGCGAATCGTCAAGGGGTCCCATAAATCACCCAACCGCATTAGGGACGCAAAATCTGGGAACATAATACCGATATGACGGAAACTAGGGCGGCAAGAGTGGAACAAAACACCAGGCATAAGGCCGAGCCTTCCACCCTTTACCAAGTATATAGATGCATTAATTAAATAAGAGATATTGTGATATCCCAACATAAACATAATCCAACATGGAGCAATCTTCATCTTCACCTGCAACTAGCAACGCTATAAGAGCGGCTGAGCAAAGTGGTAACATAGCCAAACAACGGTTGCTAGGAAGGGTGACAATGGTTAGAGGTTCATGGCAATTTGGGAGGCTTGAGCAGCAAGTGATAGGTAGCGCAGCATAGCGAAAGAACGAAGCATCTAGCATAGCAATGATTGTAATGAGATCCAAGGTGACGGTCATCTTGCCTGAAATCCCGCTAGGAAGAAGAACGAGTCCATGAAGAAGATGAAGCCACGAAGTCGAACCAAGCGTAGACGAACGAATCCTCACGATCGCAACGAAACGGGAACTATCGAGAAGAAGCACACAACATAGTAAACACACCACACATAAACAAAGCATGATGCACAAACAAGCATGATGCATGACAAGACTACATGAAGCTACTCATGGCAAGAGATGATGCAAACAAGAGCAACACATCAAGGCAAGTTTAAATGAGGCCGGAAACAACATATAACAATTCCGGTAAGTCCTCATATGCAAATTTCAAAATTGTTCCAGATATGAATAAACCTTATGTTCTAGTTGTTAAACAGCAAGTTAAGATGCACCACGATGATCTACACGAAATTCTAGTCAAGTTACATATAAAGTTCATTTAATTCGGAGCTACGGCCTAGAAGATATGAGCAAAACAAGTTAAGCATGGCATTGATACAAAATGCATACAAACATCAAACAACCACCTCAAATCAAGGATGCAACATGATAATATGAAACTACAGGCAATTCTAAGCAAGTTTCATATAGAGCACACTCAAAACGGAGCAACGGTTCAACACATACACTCTATACAAGTCATGACAACAATCTGTCCAAAACAGCAACTAGGCATATTGCATGCATCAAAACACTATGCTACAACATCTCAACGTGAAAACTAAATACATGGGCATGATGGGCAGGTAAAGAATAACAAAACATGAACACTGAGCTATATCCAGAAACAACTAGAACATGCTCAAAAGGACATGGCAAGATTGCATATAATAACAGGTTCACAGACTACAGAATTTACAGGACATGGCAGAAATAACATCAGATTGCAATATTTAGAGCTAACAAACAACATGCTACAGGAACTTATCGTGGCAAACAAAGGAATGGAATGAATCAACTAATCTCATAGAACAAATGTCCCTTACTGACCATGAGCCAAAAGGGATCAGAAAATACAATTGCAAGCATGTGAACATAGCAAAAATATAAACTGATTCATACATGGCAGGAACAACAATAAGTAGGCATGTTGGTGAGATTGAACCACTCACCACAGAGCAATACATGGCATGGCAAGGCAACTCAAAGTAATAAGACATGTTTATGAAGCTAAGCATGGCAAGAGAAAGTTCATAGAGTGCATGGATCACTCACAACAATCATGACAACATTGAACTTAATGTTAACAGACTGACAGCAACATTATTTAGCAAATTGAGAGCAAGATTACAATAAGTTAAAGTAGGCTATAAATGCAACCATGGGCATGGATGGATATAGCATGACATGTATAACAAAACATCCTTAGTGAACATCTCCATATTATGCATAGAATGACTTGTAACAGCAGGTTTACATAGCATCATAATATAGCAGATTCAGCCTAGCAAAACAGTAACAGCAAGTACCCAACTTCACGAGCTCGATGCACTCACTACACAACTCACAAAAATATATGGATGGCACCACTGTGAAGATGGCATGACATAGAACAAAACACATGTAGAGCTCATGCTCATAAGATGCACACATCAACCATGGCAAAAATGACAAATGAGCATGTTATAACAGTTTCAGCATGTTAACAGCAACATGCACTCGTGTAACGATGATTAGGGCATCAATATGAACTCAAATGAACATGGTGCAATGGAGCAAAATGGTGAGCATCTCACGTTGAACAATTTGACATATTACACGCACGAAACGGATTTACGGATGCAGAGATACGATGCGATGAACATGGCATGATTATGCAAAAAATATTCGGGACGGTGGAAAATCACCTCGGGCAGAAAAATCGGGCGGACATGTCCGAGCCCAACCGGACATGTACGCCGGCGGAAAAGGAGGCAGAGGAGGCCATGGCGCGGCGACGAGGTCCCGGCGGGGAGGACGAAGGCCAGGGAGGCCGGCACCAGCGGGAATGGGACGCGGCGGAGGCGGGGGTCGCGGATCCGGGCGGCGGCGAGGAGTTACGGGCGGCGGCGGACGGCGCACCTGCGGGAGAGAGAGACGCCATGAGTGAGAGGGAGAAGAAAGAAGAAGGAAGGAGAGGGCGGCGGGGCGCTCGCCGACGAGGACGGCGACCATAGGCGATGACGACGCGGGACGCCGGCACCGCGGCGCTCTGGATCGGGAGCTCCTCTCCCGATCTGGAGCTTGGGCGCAGGGGCGGCGTGGTCCGGGCCCTGGTGGGCTCGGCGGGCTGGATCTAGGCTTCGGCGGGCCCGCGACGGGAGTAGGGGCTTGGGGCGACGCGTGGAGGGTGCGGGTTGGAGGAGGCGGGTGCTGGGGCGACCTGGAGATGCCCGGTTGGCTCGGGGCGCGGCAGCGGCGGCGCCAAGTGGCGGAGCTGGAGCGGGTGGCGCGCAAATGGAGGAGGGAGGCGACAGCTGCCTCGAGGTGGGAGGAGGCTGGAGGCGCCATGATTTCGAGGAAGGGGTTGGGCTGCCAAAATGGAAGGAGGCTTCCCTTTATAGGTAGGGGTTAGGGTTTGAGGGGTTAGGAGGGGTTTCGGAGCCTCCGATCACGATCCGACGGACCCGATCGAGAGGGGGGGGGTTAGTCAGGCCTAGGTGGGCTGCACGTTGGTTGTGTAGGAGGCCTCGGGCTGAGGGGAGAGAAGAGAAGTGCGACCCGGCGACTGTTTCGGAGACCGAAACGTCCGACGAATAAACCGGCAACGGTGCCGCTACGGATGATGGTTGGGCTATCAAACGGACTCCGAATGCGACGAAATTTGACAGGCGGCCTGTCTACACTATAATAAGACCACATGCCAAGCTTCAACCCATTCCGAGAACATTTTTATGCCATTAAAAAATAATATCTCGGAGGTGCCGTGGGCGCGTGCGAGTGTGGTCGGGCTCGGAACGGACAACGGAGAGAACCGGGGAAACCCGAACGGATGCAAGTTTTGAAAAACATGCAGATGCAATGAAGATGATGACATGGGAAAAACGGCGAATAACTGGCGGACACCTGGCGCATCGAATCCGGGGCGTTACAACACTCCTCCACTAACAAGAGATCTCGTCCCGAGATCTTAGGACCGAGCCGGAAGGGAAAAGGGATGAGGTGAAACAAGAACTCAAGAGAAGAAACAAAGAATCGAGAGTACTCGAGAAGAAGAGAGGAACGATGAGAATGACGAGAATCGAAAGCTCACGGAATCGGATTGACTATGAAACCACTCCGGTTAGAACGAGATAAGAAACGAATAAGACTAAAAGGATTTAGGCAGAACTCAGACTGAACATAGAAAGATTAGAACATGAACTTGAGAGGATGGAATGATACTTGATGAACTCTTGAAGAATGAATTAAATCATGAAGAACCACCATGAAGAACTCCGGTGACAAAAGGATGATGAGATAGAAGGAGGATGAAAGAATAAGATGAGCCTTGCGATGATTTAGATGGATGTTCCGACGAAATGGCCGAGGAAGCTTTGAGCTCCGGGAAAGAAAAGATGAAACACTTGGAACTAGAATTTATTCATCAAGAACAAACTCCGAAGAAAAGGATTGAATCACCTCGAGGAAATAAGAATAAGATTTATTGTCTGCTTATCCTTCATCAAATTAAATTGATGACAAGCAATGGACTTTACATACTACTTATTCTTCTTGAAAAGGATTGAGAAGAGATATAGCGCCACCTTGAGAACGTCTTCATGAACCACCGGTAGGATTCGAAAGAACGAATGGATTAAAATGATAATCAAGGGAAAAGAATCTTGAACGAACCACCGTAAGAATTCGAAAATGACTGATGAAAGAGAATGAATCACCGGGAAGAATTAGAAGACCAAATATGCTCGAGGGGATTTAGATGCAAAAGGACAAGGAGATCATGAGCTGAATAAAAAACACTTGAACGGAGCACCGGGATAATTAGAGGACGATAGCTAAAATGATGGCCTCCGGTGAAAAGAAATGGAAACAACAACTCCTGACATACTCCGAATGGGTAAGAAAGAATATCTGACAAACGGAATAATATGAGAGGATAACATGAAGCTAGAACCATGAAACTTCGAGAGAACGGGCAAGATTTAGAGGAAAAACTCTTCTTCAATCTTCAAATGATGACGAGAAACAACAACAACAACACCAAAATTTGTTGAGACACTCCGGGGAAACGAAAGGCGAAGAGGTTGAGCCAACAATGAAAATGATTTGGAATCCATCTTGGAAAAGGCATGTGACTGATGTGATCCATTCTTACATCACACTTGAAAAGAATTGGGAATAGCTCCGGAAATTAAAAGAGTCGTGTAAGATCCTCGAAAGACCTGTGGGTTAGGGCCCACTAAAAGAAAACATCGTTGCAAAGGATGTTGAAGATAGATGATGCACCGGAAGAACTGAAATATTTGGTGAGGTGACAACCTCGAATTAATTGGAACACGCATTTAATCTCCGAGATGTCTTTGGAACTCCGGAATGATTGAATGGCGAGAGGTAAATGAGCAAGGAGAACACTTGATCCAAGGAAAGAATATGATCAACACCGAAAAACTTGAATTGAGTGCACCGGAAAAAGAAAGGTATGAAGAATGACGAACAAGACGAGAATTCACCAGTTGAAATAATTGAGGGAAGACTGAAGAGGCTCCACACGAATGGAATTGATGGTCGGAAGAAACTCGAACTCCGGGAATAATAGGGTGGGAGGCGGAAAACAAAGACAACTTGGAAGGGGGAACCGACGAATATCTTGAAGAGAAAAACAGCGGTTGAAATCATTGAGGAAAGAAAGCAAAGACTTCGCACGAGTAGGATGGATACTCAATTACGGACTCCGGTTCCGAGAGGAAGGGAGGGCGGGTGGGAAAAACAAGGACAACTTCGGACAAGGAAAAACAACGACGTCGGAGGAAGAACTGAGGATTGAACTTGGCAAAGATGCAGATGGTCGAGTCGACTTGAAGAAATGCACCGGACAAAAGAGGATGGACAACTCACGACACTAACCACGTGATCCTAAAGAAAAATTGAAGGGGAAGAGGAGTAGTTCAAAACACCTACGTCACGATTCCTCACCAGAGCGACGAAGGGGCAGAGGAGTAGAAAGAATTCCTACTCTCCGATATAACTAAACTCCGAAATCAGTTTTCTTCTAGACTCAACAACGGCCAAACTACACGATCAATCAAGGGGGCTCCTAGGGTCGGTCGAGGCTCTGATACCAACTTGTCACGCCCAAGATGCGACCCTATCCTAAAGGAACTCGAAGGTCCCACCAAGGATAGAAGCGCATCTTGAAGACGCTTTGCAAGGTGGATATCATTACATCAACATTACATAATAGTGGGGATACATCCAATACATACAATGTCACATGAGAACAACAATACAACATACAACATACAAGATCAACATCCGACTACGGATGAATCATAAACAGAAACTCAAACAATATCCACCCTGCTATCCCAGGCTGCCGACCTGGAACCTATCCCCTGAACGAAGAAGAAGCAGAAGAAGAACTCCAAACAAGCAAACATCGCTCTCGCGTGATGACCATCGCAAACCTGTACCTGCAACTGGTGGTGTAGTAATCTGTGAGCCACGAGGACTCAGCAATCCCATTACCATGGGTATCAAGACTAGCAAAGCTTAAAGGGAAGGGAAGAGGTAAAGTGGCGAGGTTGCAGCAGCGACTAAGCATATATGGTGGCTAACATACGCAAATGAGAGCGAGAAGAGAAACAAAGGAACGGTCGTCAACTAGTAATGATCAAGAAGTGATCCCGAACTCCTACTTACGCCGACATAACCCAAGAACCATGTTCTCCTCTCGATCAACCCGAAAAGAGACACTCACGATTACGCACACGGTTGGTGTATTTTAGAAGAGTTTGCTTCAAGTTTACTACAACCGGATATTAACAAATTCCCATCTGCCACATAACCGCATGCACCTTGCTCTCGAAAGTTTAAACCCTGCGGGGTGTCCCAACTTAGCCCATGATAAGCTCTCGCGATCAACGAAGGATATTCCTTCTCCCCGGGAAGACCCAATCAGTCTCGGAATCCCGGCTACAAGACATTTTGACAGCAATAAAACAAGACCAGCAAAGCCGCCCGATGAGCCGACAATCCCGATAGGAGCTGCACATATCTCGTTCTCAGGGCAACACCGGATGAGACATCCTACGAGTAAAACCAGACCCCAAGTTTCCCCGAGGGGCCCATGATCTACTCGGTTCGGGCCAACACTTAGACAAGCATTGGCCCGGGGGGGCTAAATAAAGATGACCCTTGGGTTAATTACTCCCTAGGGAAAAGTAGGTGGTGGTGAGGCAAATGGTAAAACCAAGGTTGGGCCTTGCTGTAGGAGACTTATTCAAAGCGAACTGTCAAGGGGGTCCCATAAATCACCCAACCGCGTTAGGGACGCAAAATCCGGGAACATAATACTGATATGTCGGAAACTAGGGCAGCAAGAGTGGAACAAAACACCAGGCATAAGGCCGAGCCTTCCACCCTTTACCAAGTATATAGATGCATTAATTAAATAAGAGATATTGTGATATCCCAACATAAACATAATCCAACATGGAGCAATCTTCATCTTCACCTGCAACTAGCAACGCTATAAGAGGGGCTGAGCAAAGTGGTAACATAGCCAAACAACGGTTGCTAGGAAGGGTGAAAATGGTTAGAGGTTCATGGCAATTTGGGAGGCTTGAGCAGCAAGTGATAGGTAGCGCAGCATAGCGAAAGAACGAAGCATCTAGCATAGCAATGATAGTAATGAGATCCAAGGTGACGGTCATCTTGCCTGAAATCCCGCTAGGAAGAACGAGTCCATGAAGAAGATGAAGCCACGAAGTCAGACCAAGCGTGAGCGAGCGAATCCTCACGATCGCATAGCAAACGGGAACTATCGAGAAGAAGCACACAACATAGTAAACACACCACACATAAACAAAGCATGATGCACAAACAAGCATGATGCATGACAAGACTACATGAAGCTACTCATGGCAAGAGATGATGCAAACAAGAGCAACACATCAAGGCAAGTTTAAAAGAGGCCGGAAACAACATATAACAATTCCGGTAAGTCCTCATATGCAAATTCCGAAATTTTCCAGATCTGAATAAACCTTATGTTATAGTTGTTAAACAGCAAATTAAGATGCACCACGATGATCTACACGAAATTCTAGTCAAGTTATATATAAAATTCATTTAATTCGGAGCTACGGCATAGAAGATATGAGCAAAACAAGTTAAGCATGGCATTGATACAAAATGCATACAAACATCAAGCAACCACATCAAATCAAGGATGCAACATGATAATATGAAACTACACGCAATTCTAAGCAAGTTTCATATAGAGCACACTCAAAACGGAGCAACGGTTCAACACATACACTGTATACAAGTCATGACAACAATCTGTCCAAAACAGCAACTAGGCATATTGCAAGCATCAAAACACTATGCTACAACATCTCAACGTGAAAACACAAGACATGGGCATGATGTGCGGGTAAAGCATAACAAAACATGAACACTGAGCTATATTCAGAAACAACTAGAACATGCTCAAAAGGACATGGCAAAATTGCATATAATAACAGGTTCACAGACTACAGAATTTACAGGACATGGCAGAAATAACATCAGATTGCAATATTTAGAGCTAACAAACAACATGCTACAGGAACTTACCGTGGCAAACAAAGGCATGGCATGAATATACTAATCTCAAAGAACAAATGTCCCTTACTGACCATGAGCCAAAAGGGATCAGAAAAGACAATTGCAAGCATGTGAACATAGCAAAAATATAAACAGATTCATACATGGCAAGAACAACAATAAGTAGGCATGTTGGTGAGCTTGAACCACTCACCACATAGCAATACATTGCATGGCAAGGCAACTCAAAGTAATAAGACATGTTTATGAAGCTAAGAATGGCAAGAGCAAGTTCATAGAGTGCATGCATCACTAACAACAATGATGGCAACATTGAACTTAATGTTAACAGGCTGACAGGAACATTATTTAGCAACTTGAGAGCAAGATTAAAACAAGTTAAGGTAGGCTATAAATGAAACCATGGGCATGGATGGATAGAGCATGACATGTATAACAAAACATCCTTAGTGAACATCTCCACATTATGCATAGAATGACTTGTAGCAGCAGGTTTACATAGCATCATAATATAGCAGATTCAGCCTAGCAAAACAGTAACAGCAAGTACCCTACTTCACGAGCTCGATGCACTCACTACACAACTCACAAAAGTATATGGATGGCACCACTGTGAAGATGGCATGACATAGAACAAAACACATGTAGAGCTCATGCTCATAATATGCACACATCAATCATGGCAAAAATGACAAATGAGCATGTTATAACAGTTTCAGCATGTTAACAGCAACATGCACTCTTGTAACAATGATTAGGGCATCAATATGAAATCAAATGAACATGGTGCAATGGAACAAAATGAAGAGCATCTCACGATGAACAATTTGACATATTACACGCACGAAACAGAGTTACGTATGCAGAGATACGATGCGATGAACATGGCATGATTATGCAAAAAATATTCGGGACTTAGTGGAAAATCACCTCGGGCACAAAAAATCGGGCGGACATGTCCGAGCCCAACCGGACATGTACGGCGGCGGAAAAGGAGGCAGAGGAGGCCATGGCGCGGCGACGAGGTCCCGGCGGGGAGGACAAAGGCCAGGGAGGCCGGCACCAGCAGGAATGGGACGCGGCGGAGGCCGGGGTCGCGGATCCGGCCGAGGGCTCGCCGGATCCGGGCGGCGGCGAGGAGTTACGGGCGGCGGCGGACGGCGCACCAGCGGGAGAGAGAGAGAGACGCCCTGAGTGAGAGGGAGAAGAAATGAGAAGGAAGGAGAGGGCGGCGGGCGCTGCCGGGCGAGACGGGCGACCATCGGCGACGACGACGCGGGACGCCGACACGGCGGGGCTCTGGAACGGGAGCTCCTCTCCCGATCTGGAGCTTGGGGCGCAGGGGCGGCGCGGTCCGGGCCCCGATGGGCTCGGCGGGCTGGATCTGGGCTTCGACGGGTCCGCGACGGGATGAGGGGCTTGGGGCGACGCTTGGAGGGCGCGGGTTGGAGGAGGCGAGTGCTGGGGCGACCTGGAGATGCCCGGTTGGCTCGGGGCGCGGCAGCGGCGGCGCCAAGTGGCGGAGCTGGAGCGGGTGGCGCGGAAATGGAGGAGGAAGGCGACAGCGCGGCCCCCGAGGTGGGAGGAGGCTGGAGGCGCGCGTATTTCGAGGAAGGTGGGTTGGCTGCTGCCAAAAATGGAAGGAGGCTTCCCTTTATAGGTAGGGGCTATGGTTTGAGGGGTTAGGAGGGGTTTCGGAGCCTCCGATCACGATCCGACGGACCCGATCGAGAGGGGGGGGGGTTAGGCAGGCCTAGGTGGGTTGCACGTTGGCTGTGTAGGAGGCCTCGGGCTGAGAGGGGAGAGTAGAAGTGCGACCCGGCGAATGTTTCGGAGACCGAAACGTCCGACGAATAAACCGGCAACGGTGCCGCTACGGATGATGGTTGGGCTATCAAACGGACTCCGAATGCGACGAAATTTGACAGGCGGCATGTCTACACTATAATAAGACCACATGCCAAGCTTGAACCCATTCCGAGAACATGTTTATGCCACTAAAAAATAATATCTCGGAAGTGCCGCGGGCGCGTGCGAGTGTGGTCGGGCTCGGAACGGACAACGGAGAGAACCGGGGAAACCCGAACGGATGCAAGTTTTGAAAAACATGCATATGAAATGCAGATGATGACATGGGGAAAACGGTGAATAACTGGCAGACACCTGGCGCATCGAATCCGGGGCGTTACACCAGGGCGGTCAGAAGCGGGCATTTCATAAACCAATGATTGTTCATTGACCGTGGCGTCATCTATTTCATGTAGATAAGCCTACTATATAATGTAAGAGTATTTTAAAATTTTCATATATACGTTGATAGCCCATTTGATACGTTGTGATTCATAAAACCGCTGCAAACATCAATGTTCTTCTTATCACAGATAAGATTGATTAATACCCGTAACGATCCATGTCCTTAACAAAGGGTGCATGCACATATAGGATGAGCGTGTGTCTTGCATCGTGTGCTGTGTGCATGCAGGCGTGCGAGTGTTGCGTGTGTGCATGTGTATGTTTCAGTGTTGCATGCATGTGTGCATGCATGTGTGTGTTTGTGAGTGCATGTGTACGTGTCATGTTGCACGCATGCATGCGTGCGTGTGTTCGTGAGTGCATGTGTACGTGTCGGTGTTGCATGCCTGCATGTGTGCGTGTGTTCGTGCGAGTGTTGCATGCGTGCATGTGTACGTGTGGGGTGAGGCTACATGTCAGTTGTTGGGGGGATGAACCCCGGGCAGGCAACGAAACCTGGATCCTCAAAATCATCGCGACCGACATCGCTGCTCAATCTGGCCCGCACTTGGCCCGGTTCATCCACCCGGCCACGTCCCTCAACCCGGCCGAACTCTTCGACCCGGCTAAGACAACAACCCGGCCCTGACGGCTGGCGCAAGCCGGCAGAGCCCGGCGAACCAAGGCTTCCCCAGCAAGCCAGATCTCTCGTGGCGTGTTTCTCAACCCAACCACGGGTCAGCTCCTGTCCCATCCAAGGCGTGCGATGGAACAAGTCTCCATCAAGGGGATGAGCATGGCCAGAGTAACCCACCCACTCTAACCGACAGAAGCATGGAAATAGTGCCACACCTACCCCGCTGACCAAGGCCGGCGTGGCTAGGGCACACTCATCATCACTGATGACACCAGCTGACGGCGACCAGGCGGCACGCCATGGTAGGTGAGTCGACCCGACCACTCCATGACGGCCGACAGGACGGAGAACAGTGCGTCCTGGCACATGGGGCCCGCGCCCGGAGAACCCAGCGAGCCCTGACACCCGGCGGGTCCCAGCACCGGCTTCCCGGACGATGACAACCCAGCCCCACGGCCTTGCCACTTTACCATTGAAACCCTGGGGGGTTAACCTATAAAACCCCCCAGGAACCCTCATGTACACAGGCACGCATACAACACACCACACACCCACACGAGCAGTAGAACTCACACCAGGAAGGGGAGCAGCCTAAGCCTTGGCTTGTCTTCCTCCTTCCTCCAAACAGCACTAGGAGCAACTCTCTACTAATACATATAAACCACACTCAGCAGGACTAGGGGTGTTATCTCTCCGGAGAGCCCCGCACCTGGGTATGTCTTGCGTCCCTCGCACGCTAATGCCCACCTCGCCTCTAGAGCCCACCGGTGCCATCGACCCACTCCTCTCTTTAGCCATCCTTTGGCATCTGCCTTGCGCCCACCACGACAGCTGGTGCCCACCGTGGGGTGATACGTCCATTTTGCATCATGCTTTTATATCGATATTTATTGCATTATGGGCTGTTATTACACGTTATGTCACAATACTTATGCCTATTCTCTCTTATTTTACAAGGTTTACATAAGGAGGGAGAATGCCGGCAGCTGGAATTCAGGGCTGGAAAAGGAGCAAATATTAGAGACCTATTCTGCACAACTCCAAAAGTCCTGAAACTCCGCGGAATATCTTACAATAAATAAAAAAATCCTCGCCAAAGATGAAGGCCAGGGGGCCCACACCCTATCCACGAGGGTGGGGGGCGCGCCCTACCCCCTGGGCGCGCCCCCCTACCTCGTGGGCCCCCTCCGATGCCCATCTTCTGCTATATGAGGTCTTTCGTCGAGAAAAAAATCAGAAGCAACCTTTCGGGATGAAACTCCGCCGCCACGAGGCGGAACCTTGGCGGAACCAATCTAGGGCTCTGGCAGAGTTGTTCTGCCGGGGACATTTCCCTCCGGGAGGGGGAAATCATCGTCATGATCATCACCAACGCTCCTCTCATCGGGAGAGGGCAGTCTCCATCAACATCTTCTATGGGGACCCCGACTCATAAGTCGTGATCACCGAATGCATGTGTACAGTGATCCCAGAGATCAATGCTCACTGAACACACAGAAGCTGAATAACAAGAAGCTTACATACATACATACCGTATTACACAAGTAGGACCATTATGGTCAAGTCTTGAGTATAACATTGCAGCGGAAATCTTCATCGATAACATGGACCCATGCCATCTGCCTTAACCCTACAGGCATTCTGACTGGGAAGCGTCCTAGCTCGCATGTTCGTCACCTAAGTATTCTTCATCATATCTTGTTCTTTCATGCCTGGCCAATAAAATAACCAAGGCAAGCCAATGAGTACTTTGAATGTACTACTTAAGCAACCCATGTTTTGGTTCCGGATATAACAATGCATGATATAGGTAAATTTTTGCGTAAAGCTAGTTTTGAGTGCAATAATATGTTCAACAACTTGTAAGACATGCATCAGAGAATTCAAGTAACCATGAGGACACGTTATGAGATATCAACATAGATAGAGTGGGCACCAACCCAACTCAATCATCTCAAGTCCTTTGACTTGACCCAAGTAGATCTTCCCACTTATCCAAACACACACACTGGTTTGTAAACATGTGGACGTAGCCCAAGAGCGCTTACCCAGCTGTCCTTGACCATGGACACGGCTATTCGAATAGTTTGACACTCTGCAGAGCTTGCACACTTTACCCACAAGATCCGGGGAACTTCCGTGTCATCCACGACCCGCGATACCTCAAGTACCCGGGGTAAGCACCCGATCACTACCTTTCCCTAGACGACACTAACAAGGAGTCCACTCGTTGTTTCGTATCCTCATGATGTACATCATACAAGACTCACTCGAGATCGTAACATCCGAGAGGGGACACAACGGTGTATCCGGTGCCTCAGAAGACAGTCATGGCCGCCCTACCTGGCACGACCCCGTCCCGAGAGAGAGCACCGACTCTCCCCCGTCACTAGTAATGCGGGCTCCAAGCTAGTATCGGCCTAGGTAATCAACAATGCCCTTTCCCATATAAGGGTAGAGTGGTTGCGCATGTAAGGTTGGAATAACGGTCGCAACTTAAACCAATCCGTTTTGAAAACAACACACGCACTTGCCTCGGTACACCACTTCGTCATCAAGTGGTTACCCATCTCATCATCTCCCTCGGGCATAGGTGGCACCCGACGGGGTTTTCGAGAAGTCCTTTGAAAATACTTTATCTCCTTCACCATGCATATACCCGTCCCTTTTTGCGTAGCATCTACTTTAGCATCCTATCTACTCCCACCAGCATAACCCTCATAAGAAGGTAGGGTCATGCACAATGCAAGTATCAACGAGGAAGTACGGTGGCAAACCATCAAAGTGGTTACCACCTCATCATGATTCCGTTGCAACAACAATATGGTGCTATATGACATGTATAAAAAGGGTTTCATAGACATGGTCAAAGGGCTGCTTGCACAGTTCATCGAGTCTTGAGTCTTCTCGTCCTTCTCCAAGTATTTCGTCTACTTCACAACTAACGCCGGAAACAAACACAATAAGCAACACAACAAGGAAAACATAGAAGTGCTCTAAAAATATGAATTTGACTTTTCTAGGATACCTTTGGTCATATGAGGAATGACCAAAGTGGTTTCATTGGGATTTGATTACTGGATATCTCTGAACAATTCAACATGATGGAATCTAGGGATTTGTGGATTTACAAGAAGTGCACAACAATATTATTTTGAAAAATGAGAAAAGGCACCCATTGAACAAAGAATGATTTTAGAAGCATCTAGGAGTTGGTTTCACTGGATTTGGAGTTCAAATGAATATTCTATGGATTTGCAAAGTTGACAAACATGAAGAAATGGCTCATTATTTTGTGGGGTACAGAAAGTATTAAGGAAAATGTTCATAAACTAAGTTATGAACTTAGAAACATCTAGGAATTTGAATCATGGCATTTGGATCAATTTTGAGCTCTCTGTGATTTTCTAAAGTTCATCACAGAAATGGAAAATTGGGTTTTGTGAAATATGTGTGGAAGAAAGTATTCTGAAAAAATGTGCATGGTACTCCTGGAGGTAGGTAATGATTTATGGGGTCACTAGGAATTTGAATCAACAAATTTGGAGTTAAAATGAATTGATTATCGATTTTAGAAGTTCGTAATAAAAGGAAAAGGAAAAGTTTAGGCTTATACCTAAAAGACGACCGGGCGTGAGATAGCTAGTGGGCCGCCAATCTCGGCAGCGTCTTGAGGAAAGGGAACCCACGTCGAAGGCGTAATCCATGCCGGGCGTGTCTTCGCGGGGAAGGGGCGGTAGAAGCCGTCTTCACTTAAACCCTGCGGGGCCCGGCCGACTTCGGCCGACGCAGCAGGGCCCGCCTCAAGACACGCCGTGGTCGTCTTCAACCTCGAGCGGCTGGCGCGGCCGACGACTCCGGCGATGATTGCCGGTGACCCCGACCACCTCCCACGGCGCTCGGCACACCGGTGTACTCAGGGGGCCAAGACGCATCCATCCGCCGGTGGCACGATCGCCGAGGAGTACGGGGTCGAGCAGGGCGTTGGTCGCGGCGGACGAGGCCGACGGTGACGGGGGGGCACGGCACTACGGCCACCGGGAGGAGTAACCGGAGTGCAGGGGAGATTCGGGGGGTCGGTGGAGATGCATTGAGACGCATAGGTGGAGGGGACGGGGATCCGGCGTCGCGAATTTAGCCCGGTCCAACGGCGGCTCTCCGGCCATGGGGGCTATGGAGGGCACAATGAGGGGACTGGCTTGTTTTAGGGGGTCTCTGGGAGGGAGAGAGGGCGAAGGAGGTCCATAGGGGGCCTGGGGCGGCTTTATATAGCCGGCCCGTGGCTCACCGTGGTCCAGTGCGCCGGCGAGGCTGTTGCCGTTGCTGCAGGTCACGGGGGCTCAAGTGGGCGTGTGTGGGGTGCTCGTGGGGTTGGTCTAGGGCGAGGAGAGAATAGAGATAGCGGGGAAGGGCCAGAGCTCACAAGTGTGGGCTCGCCCATTGGGGCTCTCGGGCGGCTCTAGCGCGCGTGCGAGGGGGCAGCAGGAGGGAGAAGGGGGAGGGCACCAGGCCTTGGCGTGTCGCGGACGCCGAGGCGCATCGACTGGCACTCTTGGGCGGCCCGAGGTGGACGGGAGTGCGGCGGCAAGGCTCGGCCGCCACTGTAGCGCGCTCCAGAGCAGGCTTTTGGCCGGCATGAGCGCGTTTTGCGCGCTCTGCCGTGTCCACTTGCGTCTGGAGTGTGCTGGGTGATGGGCCTGGGGTGACGTTGGAGAGCTAGCAAAGTCAAAGAAAGAGAGAGGGAGAGCAGAAAGAGAGGGAAAGTTGCTGGACAAAGATGAAAAATGAGGTTCTCACCCCCAAATACTTGAGCTGAAGCCATCCAACTTTCGCCAGTGGTAGAGGGGTTCTAGGACATGATGTGGTAGGAATTGTGGCTCAAGGAGAATCCATCTGGTGCCCCAAATGTTGATCACAAAATTATGGCAGAAGGTGTTTGATGGTAGTTTGGTCAAGCAAATGGATCCCACTTGACATGAGAATCAACAGGATCAAATGGAATATATAATTGAGGATGATCACCAAGTTTGATCTCATTTGAAGAAGGTTGCCAATGTAACTTTGGCAAACCCTAGAAATTAGCAGAAATGAACTTGTGTAGATCTAGTTGAGAAAATCACTTCTCCTTGATGCACCACTTGGTGTAGTGGCCTCATTTGGTCATGTGAATATGCTCACCAAGGTTGGGGTCCAGGAGAGAAAGTTGGTAGTACAAAGTTGTTCAAATTAGATTCTGGTCAGAGAGGGTTTTGGGGCACTTTGATCAATATAACATTTTATCAAACTTGTGCCATTTGGTCTAGATGAATTATTAGACCATTTGAGCATGTTCACAAGATTTGAGAGCATTTGGACATGTTTGGCAATGTAAAGTTGCTCAAACTTCAAAATGGATAGAAATGGTTTTGAGGGGATTTCATGAGGTTATACTATTCTCCATGACATGATATTTATCAAGATCATCCAACATGTAGTATGTGACATGCTAGAATTTTCTTGGAATTTTTGGAGAATATTTCCTTTGTAAATATTTCAAAAGCTTGAAATATCTAGAAAGGGTTTTTGAGGGGTTTGACCAATATTTTGAACATGACCATGTGTTGAAACTCTTATATATGGACAATATATGTCCACTGAGTTTCCCTAGGTTTTTGTCAAATATTTTTGAAACAATAAAAATAATTTTTCCCTATTAAAGACCATTTCTGGCCTTAAGAAAAAGCTTTTAAATAAAATAGGAAAATAACTTTTAAAATTATATTTTTGTGGTTTCTGGGTATCCTATATCTAATAGGAGTCAAATATATTTTTTTGAAAGATTTTTACTGCCCTTAATTAAGTACTTGCAGTGCAAACCTCAATTCAGGGGTTTTTGAAAAATTAATTTTTGAAAATACTATTTGGCCAAATTATTTTTGTAAGAAATTATTTTTATGTCCTATACACAGGGCATGATCATTGGGAAAGGTTTTTGGATCAAGGAGAAGGAGTATAGGAGTTGGAGGATTTATTTGATTTTTAGAGCACTTGCAAACAGCAGACAAAAACCAATCAAGGCAAGGTCCAAATCACTCAAAAGTTTTTGTCAAACCACATTTTATCATGATTGTTAGCTTAAGTGTAGTGGCATGAAAATCAGGGTGTGACATCTTCACCAGCACCATCTCCTCTCAAAACCCTAGTTCATCTCTTGTATCCAATTCTTGTCTCCAAGTGCGGGATTGGTACTAGTAGGTTGCTTGTAGTGTTGATTACTCCTTGTAGTTGATGCTAGTTGGTTTATTTGGTGGAAGATCATATGTTCAGATCCTATATGAATATTAATACCCCTCTGATTATGAACATGAATATGCGTTGTGAGTAGTTACGTTTGTTCCTGAGGACATGGGAGAAGTCTTGCTATTAGTAGTCATGTGAATTTGGTATTCATTCGATATTTTGATGAGATGTGTGTTGTCTAGCCTCTAGTGGTGTTATGTGAACATCGACTACATAACACTTCACCATTATTTGGGCCTAGAGGAAGGCATTGGGAAGAAATAAGTAGATGATGGGTTGCTAGAGTGACAGAAGCTTAAACCCTAGTTTATGCGTTGCTTTGTAAGGGGCTGATTTGGATCCATATGTTTCATGCTATGGTTAGGTTTACCTTAATACTTTTGTTGTAGTTGCGGATGCTTGCAATAGAGGTTAATCATAAGTGGGATGTTTTTTCAAGTAAGAACAGCACCCAATCACCGGTCCACCCACATATCAAATTATCAAAGTACCAAACGCGAATCATATGAACATGATGAAAACTAGCTTGACGATATTCCCATGTGTCCTCGGGAGCGCTTTTCCTATTATAAGAGTTTGTCCAGGCTTGTCCTTTGCTACAAAAAGGATTGGGCCACCTTTCTGCACTTTATTTACTTTTGTTACTTGTTACTCGTTACAAATTATCCTATCACAAAACTATCTGTTACCACTTATTCCAGAACTTGCAGAGAATACCTTGCTGAAAACCGCTTATCATTTCCTTCTGCTCCTCGTTGGGTTCGACACTCTTACTTATCGAAAGGACAATGGTAGATCCCCTATACTTGTGGGTCATCAAGACTCTTTTCTGGCGCTGTTGCCGGGGAGTGAAGCGCCTTTGGTAGGTGGAATTTGGTAAGGAAAAATATATATAGTGTGCTGAAATTTACTGTCACTTGTTACTATGGAAAGTAATCTTCTGAGGGGCTTGTTCGGGGTATATTCACCCCGACCAGTAGAGCAAAGAGTTGCTCCTCAACCTAATGAACCTACTGAAAATGAATATGAAAATATTCTCTTTGAATTTCCTTCGGGTATGATGGAAAAGCTGCTAGCTAATACTTTTGCAGGAGATGGAACCAAGCATCCTGATGAACACTTAATATGTGTGGATGACGTTTGTAGATTATTTAAGCTTGCAGGTATACATGATGTTGTCAAGAAGAAGGTCTTCCCTTTATCTTTGAAGGGAGATGCATTGACATGGTATAGGCTATGTGATGATACGAGATCATGGAACTACAGACGATTGAAATTGGAATTTCATCAGAATTTTATCCTATGCATCTTGTTCATCGTGATCGGAATTATATATATAATTTTTGGCCTCGCGAAGGAGAAAGCATCCACAAGCTTGGGGGAGGCTTAAATCAATGTTATATTCATGCCCCAATCATGAGCTCTCGAGATAAATAATTATTCAAAGTTTTTATGCTCAGATTTCTCGTAATAATCAAACCATGCTCGATACTTCTTGTGCTGGATCTTTTATGATGAAGACTATTGAATTCAGATGGAATTTATTGGATAGAATTAAATGCAACTCTGAAGATTAGGACCTCGACGAAGGTAAGGAGTCAGGTATGACACCTAAGTTTGATTTCGTTAAATCTTTTATGGATACCGATATTTTCCGTAAGTTTAGCACTAAATATGGACTTGACTCTGAGATGGTAGCTTCTTTCTGTGAATCTTTTGCTAGTTATGTTGATCTCCCCAAGGAGAAGTGGTTTAAATATCATCCTCCCATAGAAGTAAAAGTAGCTGCACCTATTAAAGTTGAAGAAAAGACTGTCACTTATAATGATCCGATTGTTCCTACTTCTTATGTTGAGAAACCACCTTTCCCTGTTAGAATAAAGGATCATGCTAAAGATTCAATCAGAGTTTGTAAAAGCAATATTAGAACTTATACACCTCCTGAGCAAGTCAAAGTAGAACCTAATATTGCTATTGTTAAAGATCTCTTGTCTGATAATATTGATGGGCATGTTATTCAATTCTGCGGTGAAACTGCTAGAATTGCCAAACCTAGTGCTAAAGATAAACATAGACCTGTGGTAGGCGTGCCTGTTATTTCTGTTAAAATAGGAGATCATTGTTATCATGGCTTATGTGATATGGGTGCTAGTGCTAGTGTTATACCTTATGACTTATATAAAGAAATTAAGCATGAAATTGCACCTGCTGAGTTAGAAGATATTGATGTTACAATTAAACTTGCCAATAGAGATACTATATCTGCAATGGGAATTGTTAGAGATGTTGAAGTCTTGTGTGGGAAAACTAAATATCCTGCTGATTTTCTTGTTCTTAGCTCCCCACAAGATAGCTTTTGTCCCATTATATTTGGTAGACCCTTCTTGAACACTGTTAATGCTAAGATAGACTGCAAAAGAATGTTGTTACTATTGGCTTGGATGATATGATTCATGAGTTTAATTTCTCTAAGTTTAGTAAACAACACCGTGAAGAAGAATTGCCTAGTAAGGATGAAATTATTGGTCTTGCTTCTATTGCCGTACCTCCTAGTGATCCTCTAGAACATTATTTGCTAGACCATGAAAATGATATGGTTATGAATCAAAGAAGGGAAATAAATGAAGTATTCTTTAAACAGGAACCTATTCTGAAACATAATTTGCCTGTTGAAATCCTAGGGGATCCTCCTCCACCCAAGGGTGATCCCGTGTTTGAGCTTAAACCGTTGCCTGATAATCCTATTATTAGTGCTAACCTTTCAGAGCATGAAGAAGAGAGATTATTGAAAACTCTGAAGAAGCACTGTGCTACTATTGGATATACTCTTGATGATCTTAAGGGCATTAGTCCCACTCTATGTCAACATAAAATAAATTTGGAAGAAGATGCCAACCATTTCGTGATCATCAACGAAGGCTGAATCCTAAGATGAAAGAAGTGGTAAGAAAAGAAATACTAAAGCTTCTGGAGGCAGGTATAATTTATCCCGTTGCTGATAGTCAGTGGGTAAGTCATGTCCATTGTGTCCCTAAGAAGGGAGGTATTACTGTTGTTCCTAGTGATAAAGATGAATTGACCACGCAAAGAATTATTACAGGTTATAGGATGGTAATTGATTTCCGCAAATTAAATAAAGCTACTAAAGAAGATCATTACCCCTTACCTTTTATCGACCAAATGCTAGAAATATTATGCAAACATACACACTATTGCATCCTAGATGGTTATTCTGGTTTCTCTCAAATACCTGTGTCGGCTAAATATCAATCAAAGACTACTTTTACATGCCCTTTTGGTACTTTTTCTTATAGACGTATGCCTTTTGGTTTATGTAATGCACCTGCTACCTTTCAAAGATGCATGATGGCTATATTCTCTGACTTTTGTGAAAAGATTTGTGAGGTTTTCATGGACGACTTTTCTGTCTATGGATCCTATTTTGATGATTGCTTAAGCAATCTTTATCGAGTTTTGCAGAGATGTGAAGAAACTAATCTTGTCTTGAATTGGGAAAAGTGCCACTTTATGGTTAATGAAGGTATTGTCTTGGGGAATAAAGTTTCTGAAAGAGGCATTGAAGTTGATAAAGCCAAGGTTGATGCTATTGAAAAGATGCCATGTCCCAAGGACATCAAAGGTATAAGAAGTTTCCTTGGTCATGCCAGATTTTATAGGAGGTTCATTAAGGACTTCTCAAAAATTTCTCGGCCTCTGACTAACTTATTACAAATATACCATTTGTCTTTGATGATGATTGTGTAGAAGCATTTGAAATACCTTAGAAAGCATTGATCTCTCCACCTATTGTTCAGCCACCTGATTGGAATTTACCCTTTGAAATTATGTGTGATGCTAGTGATTATGCTGTAGGTGCTGTTCTAGGGCAAAGAGTTGATAAGAAATTAAATGTTATCCATTATGCTAGTAAGACTCTAAATAATGCTCAAAGAAACTATGCTACTACTGAAAAAGAATTTTTTAGCAGTTGTATTTGCATGTGATAAGTTCAGACCTTATATTGTTGATTCTAAAGTAACTATTCACACTGATCATGCTGCTCTTAAATATCTTATGGAGAAGAAAGATGCTAAACCTAGACTTATTAGATGGGTTCTCTTCCTACAAGAATTTGATTTGCATATTGTTGATAGAAAGGGAGCTGAGAACCCGTTCTGCATAACTTGTCTAGGTTAGAAAATGTTCTTGATGACCCACTACTTATTGATGATAGCTTCCCTGATGAGCAATTAAATGTCATAAATACTTCTCGTAGTACTCCGTGGTATCCTGATTATGCTAATTACATTGTTGCTAAATTTATACCACCTAGTTTCACATACCAGCAAAAGAAAATGTTTTTCTATGATATGAGGCATTACTTTTGGGATGACCCACATCTTTTTAAAGAAGGAGTAGATGGTCTTATTAGACGTTGTGTACTTGAGCAAGAACAGGAACAGATCCTACGCAAGTGTCACACCGAAGCTTATGGAGGACACCACGCTGGAGATAGAACTGCACATAAGGTATTGCAATCTGGTTTTTATTGGCCTACTCTCTTCAAGGATGCCCGTAAGTTTGTCTTGTCTTGTGATGAATGTCAAAGAATTGGTAATATTAGTAGACGTCAAGAAATGCCTATGAATTATTCACTTGTTATTGAACCATTTGATGTTTGGGACTTTGATTATATGGGACCTTTTCCTGCCTCTAATGGATATACACATATTTTTTTATTCTTTGTTGATTACGTTACTAAGTGGGTAGAAGCTATTCCAACTAGTAGTGTTGATCATAACACTTATATTAAAATGCTTAAAGAAGTTATTTTTCCGAGGTTTGGAGTCCCTAGATATTTAATGACTGATGGTGGTTCACATTTTATTCATGGTGCTTTCCGAAAAATGCTTGCTAAGTATGATGTTAATCATAGATATCACCCACAGTCTAGTGGTCAAGTAGAATTGAGTAATAGAGAACTCAAATTAATTTTGCAAAAGACTGTCAATAGGTCTAGAAAGAATTGGTCCAAGAAACTTGATGATGCATTATGGGCTTATAGGACTGCATATAAAAATCCTATGGGTATGTCTCCATATAAAATGGTTTATGGAAAAGCATGTCACTTGCCTCTCGAACTAGAACATAAGGCATATTGGGCTATTAAAGAGCTCAACTGTGATTTTAAACTTGCCGGTGAGAAGAGGTTATTTGATATTAGCTCACTTGATGAATGGAGAACCCAAGCTTATGAAAATGCCAAGTTGTTTAAAGAAAAAGTTAAAAGATGGCAGGACAAAAGGATACAAAAGCGTCAGTTTAATGTAGGTGATTATGTATTGCTATACAACTCTCGTTTAAGATTTTTTGCATGAAAGCTTCTCTCTAAATGGGAAGGACCCTATGTCATCGAGGAGGTCTATCGTTCCGGTGCCATAAAAATCAACAACTTCGAAGGCACAAATCCGAAGGTGGTAAATGGTCCAAGAATCAAACACTATATCTCAGGTAGTCCTATAAATGTTGAAACCAATGTTATTGAAACCGTAACCCCGGAGGAATACATAAGGGACACTTTCCGGAACGTTTCATACTCCGAAAAGGAGTAGGTATGTGGTACGGTAAGTAAACCGACTCCAAAACAATTTTTAAGGCAATATTTTTCTGTTTTGGAATATTTATAGAAATAGAAAAATAAGTAGCAGTCCGGGAAGGACATGAGGGCCCCACGAGGGTGGAGGGCACGCCCTACCCCCCTGGGCGCGCCCCCCTACCTCGTGGGCACCTCCTGTGCCTTCCGGACTCCGTTTTCTTGCACGATACGTACTTTGGTCGGTAAAAATCATTATATATTCTCCCGAAGGTTTTGACTCCCGTATCACGCAAATATCCTATGTTTTTGTTTCGAGTTGTTGCTGCTGCAGATTAGAGCAAGATGTCTTCTCAAGAGTCAGCCGGGGAAAGCCCGGTATCTAATCCGGCACCGGAACCAAGGGCAAACAGCAAAGGTGACCCCTTTGGGCCAGCAACGGAGGAGGAGATGGAGGCTGACTTGATGAGAGTAGATGCCATGGAGGATCAAGAAGTCACTTCTCGCTTCCGAGATGGGTTCGCGACGGGGGAACTATAGAGCTCAGCTATTCCAAACTCAGTTATCCCTTCCAATGTTAGATTTCTTTCTTATAAAAATATGAAGAGGAGTGTCACTTGTTCTCCCGCAGCTATGCAACGCCCTTGGGTGCAAGGAGCCTTAGCAGTTACAGGAAAGCTTCACAAGGAAATAATGGACCTCAAGCAGCAAGTCAATAAGCTTGAGGACGAGAATCGCATCCTAAAGGGCATCATCGCCAAGAATGTTTCACCAACCCCGAAGAAGGAGATATAATGGGTATGGGCACTCCTCTTGGCAACTGCCTAGCTTGGGGGAGGTGCCCTGGTATCGTATCACAACCACATCTCCTATCTTTACCGTTTTTCTTAGTTCGATCCTATTAGTAGTATCTTGATCTAGTAGAATAAAGTTTATGGCATGATCTAGTTTTGAGTTTTGCTTTATGATCTCTCTATGTAATCGAGTCTGTGAGCTATATAACAAAGATTAGTGTTGAGTCAAGGGCTTGACTGTTTTGCCATGATCTTCAGTGAATAAAAGTGTCAGGACCCCGATTCCAAGTCACATCGATCTAGCCGGTAACACCTCATATCACTTTGCGGCCTCACGCACGGTATTCCCATGGGTGTCGCCTTACCATGGCCCGGGACCGTTTGCGCCTTTTGGCTCACGTATATGATAGTGTCGCTAGCATCCATATGACACAGAACCCGGGCCGACATGGCTAGTCGTGAACCCAAAGCGACACTAACCCATGGGGACATGCATACATGAATCACATCGAGCATGTTGATCATCAACGTATGAATCCGGGCTATAGCACTGGGCTAATAGGACTCCGGTAACCCGGGCTGTAGCAGGCTAGGCAGGACTCCGAATATCACCGCGTGACATTTCCCCGAAGGGACAGACATAGGAACGAAGTGAAACACATGCCGGCCAGTCAAGTGTCCAAGCAGTAGTCTTTGGGCTAGCAGGACTCCGGTGAACCGGTCAGAAGCGGACTACTATCGCTCAGAAGCACTAGACTACATTTCCCCATATGAGAGGCTGCCAAGGATAAACAACTAGATTGTCGGATCCCGCACATACCAAGCATTTCAAACATACACACAATATGCTCAATATGTGTAAATACAACATGGCATCACAACATAACTCTACGACACAAATATTTATTCATTAGGCTCCGAGGAGCGCGATATTACAAACATGGGTCTCATGACCCAACACTCAGAGCATACAAGTCAAAGCACAAGCGGAAGCTAAACATGTCTGAGTACAGACAACTGTAAATGAAAAAGGCCGAGAAGCCTGACTATCTACCACATCCTGCCGAGGCACAAGATCGTAGCTGAGGTAACAAGCTAAACGTCGAAGTCCAAGCGGAATTACTAGCGAGACTGACGTCTCTGCAAAACATAAAATAAGCAAACGTGAGTACAAATGTACTCAGCAAGACTTACATCAGAACTATCTACATATGCATCAGTATCAATAAAGGGGTGGTGGAGTTTTACTGCAGCAAGCCAGCTTTGACTCGGTGGCTATCCTGAACTACGACTGCAAGTAACTCTTTTGAGGTGGCGCACACGAGTCCACATATTCACCATATCAATACACCACTATGGACCCGCTCCCTTCTCCCTACGAGAACGCCATCCATAGCACTCACGCTTATCTTGCGCATTTTAGAGTATCCACTTTCACTTGTCTATGAACTGATATAGGCAACCCATAAGTCCTTTTCATGGACATGGCTATTCGAATAGATCATATTAACCCTGCAGGGGTGTACTTCTTCACACACGCTCTCACCACTTATCGCCGTTTACCGACATGTACCGACAACCTTCAAGCGGAAGCCCGGCGAGGTGTCGGCCACAGCCTACCTAAACACTCAAGTCTCTAGTCCAGGTTTATCGCCTATTCAGGTTCCATCCGCAGGGAGTCCGGCCGAGGTTTCCACTAACGGCCCCGAACGATGTGTGCATGGTTCCCGAGATACCAAACGGGCATTCGGTACACCGGGCCACGGTGTATCTACCGCATCATAGCCCACCCCTAGGGTCGGCCTTCGCACGGCCTCCAACACATATCCTACAAAGACCGTAAACTAGTTGCAACTCCCGGACAGAGGACAAGGGTGGTTAAGAAGCGAGAGAGTCAATTAAGGATCCCAATGTGTGGTAGTAACTGTTCATGGATCACAAACACAGAACTCAGTTCACGAGGACGGTTTCAATGAGACAACCCACCATGTACTCCTACATGGCCTCTCACCGCTACCTTTACCAAATCGTGTTCACACACCGAGCTCACACAGTGAGGACATGTTTACACACCTCCGATTCATCCCGATGAATCAGACCTGACTCAACTCTAAGCGAGTGCACGGCAGGCTCAAACAACTCCTACTCATGCTAGTGGGTTTCATGTAATTCTTGTGGAATGACAGTCATGCAGAGGATAAAGGGTTCAGCCATCGTAGCAAGTAACAGATGAATTGTTGTTTTCCTAATGCAGTAAAAAGAGAGCAGGAGCGAGAGTGGGATTGTATCGGAATGAACAAGGGGTTTGCTTGCCCGGCACTTCCGAAGATAATATAGCTCTTCATCGCTGTCATCGATCTCATCGTCAAACCACGCCTATCGAGAGGAACAACCACCGACAAACAAGAAGAAACACAATCAATGCAATGCACAAACAAATGAATGACATGTCATGTTAAGGAACTGAATTGACCTAATGCAGCAGTAAGCCAAGTTAATTGAAGTGGAATTCAAACAAGGTTAAACTCCAACTTCAAATACTAGTTCATAAATTACCCTAATCGTGATTCATCCTATTCAGTGAGGTTAACTTGTTCAATCATGCATGATCATGGCATAAACAGATTCTTCATATTTTTCTGATCATTTTTCATATATAATTTATTTGATTTGGAGTTACGGTTGATTTTATATGATTTTTAGATGTTTGGGGTATTTTCTGAAATTTATAAATCATTTCCTGATTTATTTTAATTCCGTAAATACTTTCATCGCGTCGACATGACGTCATGTGATGTCAAGAAGTCAACAGGGTTGACCAGAGTCAAACCTGTGGGCGGGACCCACGGGTCGAGTCATTAGACTAACTAATTTTAGTTAGTCCTAATCCTAGGTTTAATTAGCGTATGGCCCACACGTCAGTGACCCAGGGGGTCAAATCCCTGGTCAACCGGGGCTAATCCACCGGCGTCTAGCCGCCGGCAACGACCAGACGCGGCGGAGGCTCGGGAATCGCCCACAGGGCACGATTCGAGCTGCGGCTAGGCGCGTCGGAGTGCCCTCGCCGGCGCGCGTCGTTAGGTGGTGCTAGCCGGGCCTGTGGTGGCCGGAGGCGACGGCAACGAGCTCGGCAACGGCGGCCGGAGCTCGGCTAAGTGCGGGCGCAGTGCTGCAGCTCGTAGGCGAGTGAACGGAGGTGCTAGGCAGCACCTAAAGGGCAACATGAGCATGTCAGAGCTACTATGCGAGGCAGAGGTGCTCGAGACGAGCTCACGGCCATGGCGGACGGCGGCTTGGTGCTCTCGGGCGGCTGCTGGTATGCCACAGAGAGAGAGGTGAGAAGCGACGGCAAGCCCACAGGAGGCAGCAGGGTGGCTCGGTGGGCTCGGGGACGACCTCCAGTAGCCTTGAACGACGCGGCGGCCCGGCGAGTAGATGCGACAATGGCGAGATCGAAGATGACGGTGTGGCGATCCTTGGCTTGCGTGGCTCGGCGAAGAGGGAGATGGAGTCGCGCCGGACCTTCCAGACACGGGGGAGGGGCGAGGAGGTGGCTGTGGCCGCGGTGGTGGCGAGCGGCGGCGACGGGCGTGTTCGGTGGCGTCGTGGGGAGAGAGAGCAGAGGAGGGAGAAAGGTCCAGGGAGAGAGGAGAGGGGCCAGGGGGTCCAGAGCGGCGCCGAGGAGGGGCTTCGAGGCGCCTCGGTGAGGCAGGCGAGCAGGGAGGAGGCGTGGCGAGCTCGGGCGCGTGCGCCGTGTCCCTCCTCTGCCTACTGGCAGAGGTAGGCGATGACTAGCAAGGTGAGTTGGTGGGCTGGGCCAACTGGGCCAGCTCCAGGTAAGTGGTTGGGCTTCTCTCTCTCTCTGTCCTTTTCTAATATATTATGTTTTCTATTATTCTGTATTTTTAGGGCTTTATTAAAAATACCTAGACACTTCCAAAAATCATGAAACTACTCATGATCACTATTGGGAGTATATCCTACAGTGAACATTTTAGTTTGTGATTATTTGAGCATTTATAATATTATTTAGCAATTAAATGCCCAAATGCAAATACCATATGATTTAATTCCAAAATCCAGAATGGCCTAGAAATATGTGCACCATTTTTGGCAGAGGTTTTAAACCAATCCAAAATGCTAAACTTTTCTCAAGGGCATTTTGGGTTCATTGAGAATATTTTTATTTGAACCTAGTTGATTTGGTTTGGTTCTAGGGTTTGAGCAATCCCCATTTCAACTTTCATAAAATTTAAACATGATGCATGGATGCTAAAGCAAAAACAAGCAAGGCCTAAACTGTGGATGTGACAACTCACCACCACTAAACAAGAATCTCGCCCCGAGATTCAAGACGTGAGGTAAGAGGAAAAGGGGAGTCACAAAACTATCACAATCTTCATGATCCATTTGCCCTTCTCGAAGATGTTGATTCATTCCATCATCTTGGTCTTGACGTATTTGCTTTCGAGATCTTCACTCGACACGACAACAGAAAGAGGGGGAAACCCTACAGGATTTAATTTTCTTGAAGTTCGAGCAACTCAAGATCAGTTCATGGGGTGAGACGTAAGAACATCTCTTGAGTTGAGACACCAAACACACATTAGGAATGATGGAAAAGAAACGGATGACGAAGGTTCAAATTGGTAGGCAACAATTCCACGCTTAGGTAAAATGGTGCATGGTTTCAAAGTAACAAGGAGATGATTGCCATGATTCCATAATGGGAGACCTTAGGAAAGGTGACTCGTAGAATTATTCCCTTAAGTGGCAAAAAGAATTACTTTTGATACAAAGATCATTGAAACTCTTTTATACCAGCCTAAGGCAATCACAAACGATCGTTTGGTGGATTGCAAAGGAATGACATACCCAGACTAGAATGGATGATGTGGACTACCTTGTTGAAGACAACGCAATGGATGATTTTTGCTTATCACCGGGAATGGATGGGACCCATGGTAGGACCGCTTTTGAAGATGATCCTGGGCAACAATTGCTGGGGTGCAAGCTGGAAACATAACGCAAATGCTGGGAATGTTTCAACCATCATATCTGCCTGAGATTCAGATCTGGTTGGTAACGGGACATTTCAGACAGCATGTCTGAAAAGGAAAGGTTGCAACACAAATCGACAAGATGACGTTGCGAGATTCTCGGGATATGAACTACGATAGCAAGCTCCAAAACATGAGCCGGTTCTGCTACATACATGTGAGCATGTTGTCCAAGACAAGAATGACCACATAGTAGTCTTACAATAAAATACTATCGAATTCTGGTTGGGAACCATCGTCGAGGATATCAAAGTCCTTGCATAAGGCATGCTCTTAAGAAGGAACTTCTTCTCCTTGAACAATTCAATCAGTGGCTTGGTGTGCTAGGAATACATATGGAATGAAGGTTGCAAGTCTCCGCACTACGTAATACTTCGCACATATGCATGACTGATTTGGGATGATTCCAAAGGAAACAAAACAAACCTTTCTCATAATCATGGCGGCAACTTGCATCAAATGCACATGAACTAGAGGAAGTCACTTCTTCCATCCAAGCATAAGCTTCATGAATGGCACACGAAGGCATTGCTTACAAAGTCTCCAACACTAGGTTGATGTTCAACATGAATCATGGGGGAGACAAAATGCTACTGATGGGCTCAACAGCAACTCATCGGAATTTCCATATCACTGGACTTCCACCATCATGTGAACACGGTGATAGCATTGATCAGACCAAAAGATGTAATGGTGTATGCTCGAGGGATCAACCACGCAGTACGACAACATTACGAGCATCGTTGGTACTGATTTGATTTGACGATAGCCCACACTCAAATCAAAGGATTGATAAGACAATAGGTCCAGCAACTGATCACAATGACCAATCGATGAAGATATCATCTTTCTTCAACACACACTACACAAAATATCCCTTTGGAACGAACTAAGTCAGGCAAGCTTTTATCTTCCAACTCTCCAAGTTGTTGTTTGGCTTAACCAACTAGCTCAGGGGTATCCAACACAGATTCCTGGAGAAAGGGTGGTTCACAGGAAACCAACTTGATCATGAGCTCAACATAACAGTCAGGGGACAACCTGGTAATATTCCGAGAAGATATTCGGAAAATCACGAACCACCGGTATGTTACTAAGCTCGGGAACAATCTTGCTTTTGAGGCAAGACGACATGATCAAATGAGTGCGGACTTGACAAGATCCTAACTCATCAATCGAAGTGTGCACCAGAAATAAGGACTAGGTAGCACGATCAATCTTAGGATGATGATTTAATAACCAACACGCTAAGAATGAGGATATTGTCCATTAGCTGCCAAGCAACGAGTTGCTCGGAGTATTGATTTCACACATCACAATTCACTTGTCGGCATTCCCGTTACAACAACTCGGGACCGAGGATTGAATAATGATGGCGAGAAGTATCACTGCGTCAAGAATTCATAAGAGAAGGTGCAATTCTCATGACGTTCCGGACATAAAGTGGGTAATACTTCAGATAGAAACGTAATCAAAAGCTTGATTGCATTTGATCTGCGGATTACAACTGCTTTGACCCAATCCTAGATATGAATGAGTAACTGGAGTTTGTTTCTCCTAGTCATTCCAGAACAGAATGGCTTGACGGACCACAAGGATAATAGACATCGATAAATGAATGCACACATACTCTTGGTTATCAACTGATAGAGGATGGTCGGGATACAACTAAAGAGAGCAACTCAAAGGAACATATAATTTTCTGAGTTGTGGATGCATAGATTAGTATGTCGAGCAAAGCTCAACATTTCTTCCAGATAACCCATGCGGAGAAGGCAGAATCGGCAGAGTCACAATTATGAATGGAGAACTCCTCAAGAGTACTCGATTGTGATCTTTTAATCCAAAGAATTTCTGCTTTAACTAGTTCATGGTATTTGGAAGAAGGAAATACCATGGACCTCGAGGACTATCGCAAAGTTACTAATATCCTAAAGGAACTAGCAAATACTAACAACATGAAGTAGGGTGAATCTCGGGTTCAAGAACCCGTGAATAGAATGCCTACTAACTAATAACATCATGGGATGCTTTGAGAATAATGGACAGAATCATCGTGACCGGGGAACACAAAACATGGCTAGTTTACTAGGTGACTTCCTAAACACCTAGGGTCATAATAATATCTCCAACATCTATGCCGAGGCAACGAAGTACCTCAACTTACCGATTAGTGTGCTTATTCGACCAAAAAGGACATCGGGATCGGAAGGAAAGGATTTGCAAATGCATCGCACTATTTAGAGACACAGGATGACTCGGACAGCATAACGGCTGTAAATGCTCAAAATGATTTGAGACATCATGCAAAATGGTGGCATAACCACTCAATAACATCATATCAAGGTTCCGAGATCAACAGTTAACATACAGAAATAGCAGAAACTGAACTGGGCTTAAAACCAACAATCTTACGGTGTCTATGGATTAGTAACACGTCATCCTCGATAGATAGATGAGAAGCCTAGTTCTTAAACCCCGTGAGAAGAGAAGAGGATGACTCAGATCAAAAGGCCATGAGGTATAAGGAGTAAAAAGAGCCTTACGTTCCTTCCACAATCAATTCCCTTACATAACTAAAGCATTTCTAGACACAACTTGACCAGTTTGGCTTGGTAATCCTCTGAGCAACAAAGCTCGATACCAACGCTGTCGAGGACCTCGAGTCCAAGTCACATCGATCTAGCCGGTAACACCTCATATCACTTTGCGGCCTCACGACGGTATTCCCACGGTGTCGCCTTACCATGGCCCGGGACCGTTTGCGCCTTTTGGCTCACGTATATGATAGTGTCGCTAGCATCCATATGACAGAGAACCCGGGCCGACATGGCTAGTCGTCAACCCAAAGCGGCACAAACCCATGGGGACATGCATACATGAATCACATCGAGCATGTCGGTCATCAACGTATGAATCCGGGCTATAGCACTGGGCTAATAGGACTCCAGAACCCGGCCGTAGCAGGCTAGGCAGGACTCGAATATCACCGCGTGACATTTCCCGAAGGAACGAGACATATAGGAACGAAGTGAAACACATGCCGGCCAGTCAAGTGTCCAAGCAAGAGTGCCGGGCTAGCGGGACTCCGGTGAACCGGGTCAGAAGCGGACTACTATCGCTCAGAAGCACTAGACTACATTTCCCCATATGAGAGGCTGCCAAGGATAAACAACTAGATTGTCGGATCCCACACATACCAAGCATTTCAAACATACACACAATATGCTCAATATGTGTAAATACAACATGGCATCACAACATAACTCTCGACTCAAATATTTATTCATTAGGCTCCGAGGAGCGCGAGACATTACAAACATGGGTCTCATGACCCAACACTCGGAAACATACAAGTCAAAGCACAAGCGGAAGTTAAACATGTCTGAGTACGCATAACTATAAATGAAAAAGGCCGAGAAGCCGACTATCTACCACATCTCCGCCGAGGGCACAAGATCGTAGCTGAGGTAACAAGCTAAACGTCAAAGTCCAAGCGGAACTACTAAGCGAGACCGACGCGTCTCTCGCAAAACATAAAATAAGCAAACGTGAGTACAAATGTACTCAGCAAGACTTACATCGTAACTAACTACATATGCATCATTATCAATAAAGGGGTGGTGGAGTTTGACCGCAGCAAGCCAGCTTTGACTCGGTGGCTATCCTGAACTACATTTCGCAAGTAACTCTTTTGAGGTGGCGCACACGAGTCCACATATTCACCATATCAATACACCACTATGGACCCGCTCCCGTCTCCCTACGAGAACGCCATCCATAGCACTCACGCTTATCTTGGCGATTTTAGAGTATCCACTTTCACTTGTCTATGAACCGATATAGGCAACCCGAAGTCCTTTTCCGCGGACAAGGCTATTCGAATAGATCATATTAACCCTGCGCAGGGGTGTACTTCTTCACACACGCTCTCACCACTTATAAATGCGTTTACACGACATGTACTCGACAACCTTCAAGCGGAAGCCCAGCGAGGTGTCGGCCACGGCCTACCTAAACACTCGAGTCCCTAGTCCAGGTTTATCGCCTATTCGGGTTCCATCCGCAGGGAGTCCGGCCGAGGTTTCCACTAACGGCCCCGAACGATGTGTGCAGGGTTCCTGAGATACCAAACGGGCATTCGGTACACCGGGCCACGGTGTATCTACCGCATCATAGCCCACCCCTAGGGTCAGCGCTACGCACGACCTCCAACACATATCCTACAAAGACCAGAAACTAGTTGCAACTCCTGGACAGAGGACAAGGGTGGTTAAGAAGTCGAGAGAGTCAATTAAGGATCCCAATGTGTGGTAGTAACTGTTCATGGATCACAAACACGTAACTCAGTTCCCGAGGACGGTTTCAATGAGACAACCCACCATGTACTCCTACATGGCCTCTCACCGCTACCTTTACCAAATCGTGTTCACACACTTATCTCACACATGAGGACATGTTCACACACCTCCGATTCATTCCCGATGAATCAGACCTGACTCAACTCTAAGCAGTAGCAGGCATGACAAAGAAGCATGAATGAGTAGGCACAACAGGGCTCAAACAACTCCTACTCATGCTAGTGGGTTTCATCTAATTACTGTGGAATGACAGGTCATGCAGAGGATAAAGGGGTTCAGCTACCGCAGCAAGTAACAGATGAATCGTTGTTGTCCTAATGCAATAAAAGAGAGCAGGAGCGAGAGAGTGGGATTATATCGGAATGAACAAGGGGGTTTGCTTGCCTGGCACTTCCGAAGATAATATAGCTCTTCATCAGTGTCATCGATCTCATCGTCGAAACCACGTCTATCGAGAGGGAACAACCACCGACAAACAAGAAGAAACACAATCAATGCAATGCACAAACAAATGAATGACATGTCATGTTAAGGAACTGAATTGACCTAATGCAGCAGTAAGCCAAGTTAATTGAAGTGGAATTCAAACAAGGTTAAACTCCAACTTCAAATACTAGTTCATAAATTACCCTAATCATGATTCATCCTATTCAGTGAGGTTAACTTGTTCAATCATGCATGATCATGGCATAAACAGATTCTTCATATTTTTCTGATCATTTTTCATATATAATTTACTTGATTTGGAGTTACGGTTGATTTTATATGATTTTTAGAAGTTTGGGGTATTTTCTGAAATTTATAAATCATTTCCTGATTTATTTTAATTCCAGAAATACTTTACTGCATGAGCATGACGCCTGTGTGACGTCAGCAAGTCAACAGGGTTGACCAGAGTCAAACCTGTGGCGCGGGACTCACGAGTCAGAGTCATTAGACTAACTAATTTTAGTTAGTCCTAATCCTAGGTTTAATTAGCAGGGCGGGCCCACACGTCAGTGACCCAGGGGGGTCAAATCCCTGGTCAACCGGGGCTAATCCACCGGCGTCTAGCCGCCGGCAACGACCAGACGCGGCGGAGGCTCGGGAATCGCCCACAGGGCACGATTCGAGCTGCGGCTCGGCGCGTCGGAGTGCCCTCGTCGGCGCGCGTCGTTAGGTGGTGCTAGCCGGGCCTGTGGTGGCCGGAGGTGACGGCTACGAGCTCGGCAGCGGCGGCCGGAGCTCTGCTAAGTGCGGGCGCGGTGCTGCAGCTCGTAGGCGAGTGAACGGAGGTGCTAGGCAGCACCTAAAGGGCAGCAGGAGCATGTCGGAGCTACTATGCGAGGCAGAGGTGCTCGGGGCACGGAGCTCGCCGGCCATGGCGGACGGCGGCTTCGGGTGCTCGCGGGGCGGCGGCTACAGGGCGCGCGCGAGAGAGAGAGGTGAGGGGAAACGACGGCAAGCTCACGGGGAGGCAGCAGGGTGGCTCAGTGGGCTCGGGGACGCGACCTCCGGTAGCCGAGCAGCGGCGGCGGCCCAGTAGATGCGGCAATGGCGAGCTCGAAGACGACGGTGTGGCGATCCTTGGCTTGCGTGGCTCGGCGAAGAGGGAGATGGAGTCGCGCTGGAACTTCCAGACACGAGGGAGGGGCGAGGAGGTGGCTGTGGCCGCGGTGGTGGCGAGCGGCGGCGACGGGCGTGTTCGGTGGCGTCGTGGGGAGAGAGAGCAGAGGAGGGAGAAAGGTCCAGGGAGAGAGGAGAGGGGCCAGGGGTCCAGAGCGGCGCCGAGGAGGGGCTTGAGGCGCCTCGGTGAGGCAAAGCGAGCAGGAGGAGGCGTGGCGAGCTCGGGCGCGTCGCTGGTGTCCCTCCTCCCGCCTCTTGGCGGAGGTAGGCGGCGACTGCAAGGTGAGTTGGTGGGCTGGGCCAACCGGGCCTGCTCCAGGTAAGTGGTTGGGCTTCTCTCTCTCTCTGTCCTTTTCTAATATATTCTATTTTCTATTATTCTATAGTTTTAGGGCTTTATTAAAAATACCTAGACACTTCCAAAAATCATGAAACTACTCATGATCACTGTTGGGAGTATATCCTACAGTGAACATTTTAGTTTGTGATTATTTGAGCATTTAAAATATTATTTAGCAATTAAATGCCCAAATGCAAATACCATATGATTTAATTCAAAAATCCAAAATGGCCTAGAAATATGTGCACCATTTTTGGCAGAGGTTTTAAACCAATCCAAAAATGCTAAACTTTTCTGAAGGGCATTTTAGGTTCATTGAGAATATTTTTATTTGAACCTAGTTGATTTGGTTTGGCGCTAGGGTTTGAGCAATCCCCATTTCAACTTTCATAAAATTTAAACATGATGCATGGATGCTAAAGTAAAAACAAGCAAGGCCTAAACTGGGGATGTGACAAAAAGAAAAGAGAAAAAGAATAAAAAGAAATAAAGAGTTCATATTGATCTTATTGAAAGTAATGACTTCACATAGAAAGAGTATGATGATTAAAAGTTGTTGGGAGTTGGCAAACATAGCTTTGGTCATCGTTGCAATTAATAGGAAGTAATAAGGAAAAAGAGGTTTCACATATAGATATACTATTATTGACATCTTTTATGATTGTGAGCACTCATTAAAATATGACATGCTAAAGAGTTGGTGTTGGACAAGGAAGACAATGTAATGGGTTATGTTTTCTTATATCTGAGATAAAGTATATTGTCATGGATCTCCCGACATGTTGAGCTTGCCTTTCCCCATCATGCTAGCAAAATTCTCAACACCAAGTAGAGATACTACTTGTGCTTCCAAAACCCTTAAACCAGTTTTGCCATGAGAGTCCACCATATCTACCTATGGATTGAGTAAGATCCTTCAAGTAAGTTGTCATCGGTGCAAAGCAATAAAAATTGCTATAAATATGTATGATTTATTGGTGTGGGAGGAATAATCATTATACGATCTTGTGATGTGGAAGTAATAAAAGCGACGGACTGCATAATAAAGGTTCATATCACTAGGCACAATATAAAGTGACGTTCTTTCGCATTAAGATTTTGTGCATCCAAACATAAAAGCGCATGGCAACCTCTGCTTCCCTCTGCGAAGGGTCTATCTTTTATTATTATCCTCTACCTTATGCAAGAGTCATGGTGATCTTCACCTTTCCTTTTTACATTTTATCCTTTGGCAAGCACAGTGTGTTGGAAAGATGCTGATTGATATATCTAATTGGATGTAGGGGGCATGAGTTATTATTGTTGATATTACCCTTGAGGTAAAAGGTTGGGAGGCGAAACTATAAGCCCCTATCTTTCTCTTTGTCCGATTAAAACTCCGTAACCACAACTATCGCATGAGTGTTGGCAATTATGAAGGACTAAATGATAGTTGAGTATGTGGACTTGCTATTAAGCTCTGATATAGACTCTTTCCGATGTTATGATAAATTGCAATTGCTTCAATGACTGAGATTATAGTTTGTTGGTTCTCAATAAAGTTTATGATTCGTACTCTGCATTGTGAATAGATTATTACATGAACATAAGAAATCATATGACAATATCTATATATGTTGTTGTTATGAGAATAATCATGATGCCTTCATGTCCGTATTTTTATTTTTATCGACGCCTCTACCTCTAAACATGGGGACATATTTATCGTTATCGGCTTTCGCTTGAGGACAAGCGAGGTCTAAGCATGGGGGAGTTGATACGTCCATTTTGCATCATGCTTTTATATCGATATTTATTGCATTATGGGCTGTTATTACACGTTATGTCACAATATTTATGCCTATTCTCTCTTATTTTACAAGGTTTACATAAGGAGGGAGAATGCCGACAGCTGGAATTCTGGGCTAGAAAAGGAGCAAATATTACAGACCTATTATGCACAACTCCAAAAGTCCTGAAACTCCACGGAATATCTTACAATAAATAATAAAAAATCCTCGCCAAAGATGAAGGCCAGGGGGCCCACACCCTGTCCACGAGGGTGGGGGGCACGCCCTACCCCCTGGGTGCCCCCTACCTCGTGGGCCCCTGGTGGCCCTCCGATGCCCATCTTCTGCTATATGAGGTCTTTCGTCGAGAAAAAAATCAGAAGCAACCTTTCGGGACGAAACTCCACCGCCACGAGGCGGAACTCATGGAACCAATCTCGGGCCCCGGCAGAGCTGTTCTGCCGGGGACACTTCCCTCCGGGAGGGGGAAATCATCGTCATGATCATCACCAACGCTCCTCTCATCGGGAGAGGGCAATCTCCATCAACATCTTCACCAGCAACATCTCCTCTCAAAACCCTAGTTCATCTCTTGTATCCAATTCTTGTCTCCAAGTTCGGGATTGGTACTAGTAGGTCGCTAGTAGTGTTGATTACTCCTTGTAGTTGATGCTAGTTGGTTTATTTGGTGGAAGATCATATGTTCAGATCCTATATGCATATTAATACCCCTCTAATGATGAACATGAATATGCTTTGTGAGTAGTTACGTTTGTTCCTGAGGACATGGGAGAAGTCTTGCTATTAGTAGTCATGTGGATTTGGTATTCGTTCGATATTTTGATGAGATGTATGTTGTCTAGCCTCTAGTGGTATTATGTGAACGTCGACTACATAACACTTCACCATTATTTGGGCCTAGAGGAAGACATTGGGAAGTAATAAGTAGATGATGGGTTGCTAGAGTGACAGAAGCTTAAACCCTAGTTTATGCGTTGCTTCATAAGTGGCTGATTTGGATCCATATGTGTCATGATATGGTTAGGTTTAACTTAATACTTTTGTTGTAGTTGCGGATGCTTGCAATAGAGGTTAATCATAAGTGGGATGTCGGTTCAAGTAAGAACAGCACCCAAGCACCGGTCCACCCACATATCAAATTATCAAAGTACCGAACGCGAATCATATGAACGTGATGAAAACTAGCTTGATGATATTCCCATGTGTCCTCAGGAGCGCTTTTCCTATTATAAGAGTTTGTCAAGGCTTGTCCTTTGCTACAAAATGGATTGGGCCACCTTGCTGCACTTCATTTACTTTTGTTACTTGTTGCTCGTTACAAATTATCCTATCACAAAACTATCTGTTACCACTTATTTCAGTACTTGAGGAGAATACCTTGCTGAAAACCGCTTATCATTTCCTTCTGCTCCACGTTTGGTTTGACACTCTTACTTATCGAAAGGACTACGATAGATCCCCTATACTTGTGGATCATCGTGGGGCAGCTCGAGATCCCAGCCGGAGACATGTTCCAGACGGGGCTCCTCCCTGACCCCGATAAGACCGTCATACTGGCGGACGACATCATCGACGCGCTGCGCATCTCTGAAGCGCCTGCGGCCGACGGGTACCCCAGCGGGGTGCTTGACGTCTCCGACTCCCCCATTTCCCTCGGGGGCGACGCTTCCACCGGGACAATGGACCTCTGCGTCCGGGTGGATGTATTCACCACCGACACCGGCTCCTCCTTGTCCGGTACTATGAGGAAGGCTGTCGAAGCAAAGGCTGCAACGGGTCGCGCCAACGCGCCCAACCCGCTGTGCGCCATGATGCAGAGCCTCCACATTCCCATCGGCACTGATGTCGTCGCCACTAACGCTGCCGAGACTCGGGCCCAGCTGGGAGAAGATCACTAGCGCCTGCTGGACCTGTCTGAAATGCTCGCTGCTACGCAGTGTTGTCTGGACTCCGCTCAGCGGGAGCGCGACGCCGCCTACGGCTTCACGCCTACCGTCATCGAGCCAAGCGGGTCACCAACGTGTGGGCCCGGGGCGGCGCCATCGGTTGCGCCCTCAGCGCAATACCGCCCGTCTATGAAACCCTCGTGAAGAATATGCGTGCCGCGCAGGCAGCCACCGTCGACTTGGACCAGCTGCAGGGTAAGGAGCTAAAACACCGCCAACACACAGCAGGACTACCTCAACCGCCTCACCAAGCCTGCAGGATCAGTCTCGCGCCACACCGACGACCCCGAGCAGAACACGGCGACTTCGCGGCAAAGCTCATTCCGGCCGTACGCGGACCCGGCACAACCACGCCCCGGCTGCCGCCAGCTGTTTGGGCGATGAGCCGACCTCGGATGATCGGCACCAGAATGATCCTCCCCCGCAACCCGGACGTCATCCAGCTTCACCCAACCTAGCCCCCTGCGGCGTGATCGCTAGCTGGCTAGGCCCATGCGCCATCGACGACACCGACGCTCGGCACCGCCTCAACCAGCTCGCCCTCTCCTTGGTGCTAGGGGAGAACAACGCGGTCGGGCCGGCTTGTTTCGCCCCCCGCATCGGGGATGAGCCCTTCCACAAAGGGTTCATGCTTCCTCGTGACACACCCAAGTACAACGGCACCGTCAAACCAGACGACTGGCTCATCGACTACACCACCGCCGTCAGCATCGCGGGCGACAATCGCTGGCTCGCTGTGTGCTACGCCCCGCTCATGCTCCGGGGCTTGGCCCACACGTTGTTGAACAGTCCGTCGGCTAGCAGCATCAACGCGTGGGTCGACTTCGAGCAGGCCTTCGTGCGCAACTTCACCAGCACCTACAAGCGGCCCGGCCGCCCCAACCAACTCGACATGTGCGTGCAGGGGCTGACGGAGATCGGCCGCGAGTACCTCGCGCGCTGGACTGAACTCCGGAAGAGCTGCTAGGGCGTCCACGAGGTCTAGGCCATCCAGTACTTCGTCAGCGGTTGCCAGGATGGCACCCTCCTCAAGCACAAGCTCCTGCGCTCCGAGCCGGATTCAATGCACTGGCGCATGCACTTCGACGGCTACAAGATGCGCTCTGGCTTGGGAGCCGGCATTGTGCTGTCATCCCCGAAGGGCGGCCGGCTTCGCTACGTGCTCCAGATCCACTTCGCCGACTCCAACAACATTACCGAGTATGAAGCCCTTGCGCAAAGGAACTCGGCATCTGGCGCATCCTGTGCTACGGCGACTCAGACTGGTGGTGCAACAGTGCTCCGGCGAGTGGGACACCCAAGACGCCAACATTGCCAGCTACCACTTCCTCGTCCGGCAGCTCTCCGGCTTCTTCAACGGCTGCGAGTTCCTCCATGTCCCACGGGCAGAAAACGAAGCCGCCGACGCATTAGCCAAGATTGGCTTATCCCGCCAAGCCATCCTGTCCGGCGTCTCCTTCGAGCACGTGCACAAGCCGTCCATCAAGCCGTCTCCGAACTCCGAGTCAATCTTCATCCTGGACGACCCGGCCGCGCCCCTCCTCGTCACGGACCCGGCAGTCGCAGGCACAAGCTCAGGGGCTCCCGCCTCCAAATCGGACCCGGAAGCTGCAGAACCCGGCTCGGGGACTGCCACGTCCAACCCAGCCGATGCCTACTCCGACCTGATCCCGGAAGCTGCAGAACCCGTCCCGGGGACTGCAGGACTCGGCCCGGAGGCTGCCGTGCTCAACCAGGCTACCGTCATCTGCAACCCGGGGGTTGTCGCCTCCAGCTCGGGGGCTGAAGCCCCAGAACCCGCCATCATGGCCGTCTTCGCCGTGGTGACGGCTCCATCATGGGCCTTGCCGATCTTAGAATTCCTGGAGAATGGAGTCCTCCCCATGGACGAGACTGAGGCCCAGCAAATCCAACGCCGGGCATCAGCCTACAACATCATCAACAACGAGCTCATAAAATGCAGCACGACGGGCGTTTTTCAGCGCTGCGTCGAGAAGGACAAGGGCATAGAGATCCTCCTCGACATACACTAGGGCGAGTGCGGCACCATGCCGCCTCAAGGTCCTGGTGGCCAAGGCTTTCCGACATGGTTTCTACTGGCCTACGGCCCTCCAAGACGGCGAGTCACTTGTCCTTAACTATGAGGGATGCCAGCGCTTTAGCAAGCGCAACCACCAGCCGGCTTCAGCACTGCGAACCATCTGGAACACCCGGCCCTTTGCGGTCATGGAACTCGATATGGTAGGGCCTTTCAAGACCACTCGAGGTGGCATGACGCAGTTGCTGGTGGCGGTGGACAAGTGCACCAAGTGGATTGAAGCACGACCAATCAAGAAACTGAACGGGCCAACGGCCGTCCGATTCATCAAGGATATCCTGGTGCGCTACGGTGTCCCGCACAACATTATCACGGACAATGGCACCAACTTCGCCAAGGGCGTGCTCGTGTAGTATTGCTCCCTCTCCGGCATTTTCCTCGACTTGGCCTCCATGGCCCACCCTCAGTCTAACGGCCAGGTCGAGTGGGCCAACGGCCTCATCCTATCCGGCATCAAGCCACGGCTCGTCGAGCCACTCGTTCGTTCACTCGGCAGCTGGCTTGACGAGATGCCGACCGTCATCTGGAGTCTCCGAACAATGTCAAACCGGTCAACCGGGTTCACCCTGTTCTTCCTTGTCTATGGAGTAGAAGCCGTCATCCCAACCAACATCGAGTTCGACTCACCACAAGTCGTCATGTACACCGAAGCCGAACCAAAGAAAGCCCGCGAAGACGGTAATGGCCTACTAGAAGAAGCACGCCTCTTGGCGCTCAGCCGGTCTGCCATCTACCAGCAAGGCTTGAGGCACTACCACAGTAAGAAGATCAAGCCGCTCGCATTCCACGAGGGAGACCTTGTCCTCCGGCTTGTCTAGTAGCAAGCTGGTCAGCACAAGTTGGCCTCCCCATGTGTGGGCCCCTTCATCGTCAGCAAAGCCCTGTTTGACCGCAATGCCTACTACCTCATCGATGCTCGCAAGACGAACAAACACAAGAGAGATACCGTCGGCGAAGAAACAACCCGACCATGGAATGCAGAAATCCTCCACCCGTTTTACAGTTAGGTGTGTGCACGTATGTATCACTAGCTTTTGTAACCACATGAAAAACTATGGGGTCCCTGAATGACACTCGGGGGCTGCACTTTCCAGCCAAGTTATTGTGTTCCACACATTTGTGCAATTTTCTTAAAAAAACCTCACCGTCGGGTTGACTCACCAACCTGGGGCACGGGGGCTGGCCGGCTGGGCCACCACCCGTAGCCTTCCTTAGCACATCTCGGCGCATTCAGGTTGCCGCGACCATCCACTTTGCGCTACGCCACAAAACCGACTTCGGCTGTTGGCCGGCCAGAAACATGGGCCAAAGCACCAACACATTACGAAGTACTAAGTTGGGTTTGCCGGATTGACCAAGGAGGCCCCGCCACCTTGACTTAGCGCACGACCGGCTGCTCTACAGCCGGCTTTGCCGGTTGCTGCCAGCTGGCCCAGTGGGAGTTTCGCTCGCGCTCAACGTCTGAAGAGCCTAAGTATCACGCACTCCTTCGAAGGACCGAACTCCTTGTCACAGACAAGAACCCCCGTTGTTCGACTCGCGGGGGTGGGGGGGAGGCCCGAAGAGGAGCGCGAGCAAGAAAATGGTTCAAAAACACATAGCAAAGACGCAAACACTCACCAAATATTTACATCATGGACAAAACAGGCCCGAGGCCAGAGTTCATTACATTACACCTAAACACCCCAGTGGGTGGGTGGACTTGCTACTTAACCAAAAATGTCAAAAGGATAAGACAGGGCGGCCTAAACCTCAGACAACCCTAGTGTCGGGTCGCGCAGCTGCCGGCTCCCGCTCTGTGGCCTCTGGGTCCGTTGAGGCACTGGTGTCTTCCAGCCCGGTGTCCTCGTCCTTGTAAGGACCCGACTCCACGGAGCTGCCCTCCGGATCGTCCAGATGCAGGCCAATGTCCTCGAGAGGAATGACTCCGCCATCATCTGTTCGCTCCAGCTGGAACTCGTGGTGCATCGAGAACCCGACGTTCCAGCCGGCCTCCGCCTGTAGCTGGCGCTCCGTGCCAGCCCGCTGGCCCATCAGCTGGTCCAACTCCAGGTCCGCATACCAACACATCACGAACCTAAGCGACATCTCGGCATCGGCATGAGCGGCGGAGACACGCCACCCGTGAAGCCGCGCCGACCCAGCTTCCAACCACGGCGCCAGCCGCGAAAATCTGTTTGGCGCGACGGCGCCAAGCCAGAGGGCCGCCATTATCCCCGTGCCAGCCTCGGAGACCCGCGCCATCTGCTCGCCCAAGACATGCATACGAGCCTCGGCGGCAGTCATGATCTCCGAGAAGGTCCAGGCAATCTGTGGGTCAGTCCCGGCGCCCACGAACCCCTGCGGCTACCACTGGAAGCGAACGGCTTTCTCCTCCACCCTGTGCGTCTTCAGGAAGTGCCCTTTCAAAAAGAAGTGCAGGAAAAATCGGCGACAAAAAGAAAAAGAAGTCGGCTTCTCAACCCGGCGGAATCAAAAGAAAGCACTTACTCGCGAAGGTCTCGTCCAGGTGCTGCGCTTTGAGCAACCTTGGCGACGGCCGCCTTCAGCTCGGCGTCCTTGGCAGTGGCCGCCTTCTCATGCTCCTTCTTGAGACGAAGGAGGTCCGCCTGGTGGGCCTCCGCCGCCGTGGCCGACGCCGCCTTCAAGCATTCCACCTCGGCCTGGATTTGGCCTTTGTCGTCGGCCATCTTGTCGCGCTGCTGGCCGGCTTCAGTAAGGGCCTGCTGGGCCTCCGCCGCCTTGGCCACCTCCGCGTTAAGGCGCTCCACCTCGGCTTGAAGAAGACTCTTGTCACCAGCCAGCTCCTCCTGCACCCGGCTGGATTTGGCAAGCACCCGCTGAGCCTTTGCCGCCTCCGCCCTCAGCTTGCCCACCTCGACCCAAAGCCGGCCGGCGTTGGCGACGACCCGGTCATACTGGTAGCTGGCTCGGATCATCCGAGTTCGCCAGGATGGCACCTCGGCTGCGGTGGCTGCACAACGATGATTCAAAATCAGAACAAAATCGAGACTACTTTAAGATTCAACCCAACTACTAAGTAGTTGGCCCGAATCTTGGGGGCTACATCCGTTGGGTGCGCTAGCGCGCCCCCACTAAGAGCACACAAGAACCTCACCTTCGGCAGCATGGAGCGCCTCCTCCTTGGCGGCGAGCTGCGCCTTGAGCTGCTGGTGGTTCTCTAGGAGCCGGTTGAAGACACCGACCCGGTAGGCATCCAGTTGCTGCGAAGAACGAGAATTAGCACGAGACAAGCATTTAAGATTCGACCCAACTACTATGTGGTTTGCCCGAATCTCGAGGGGCTACACCCAGTGGGTGTGCTAGCTCGCGCCCACTAACTAGCAGCAATAAGAAAAGCAGAACATAAAAGGGAGAACTTACCATCACGGCGCGTTTCAGCTCCCGCGCCCACTCCGTTTCGTCCTGGGAGAAGGCCTGGACCTGCTCCGCACGTACGAGGATGCGCTGGCTCACGGCAGCCATCGCTACCTGCTCCTGCGTTAGAGGCCCGAAGAAGACCTCGCTGGCCCAACCCAAGCTGGCTGCGACCCGGTGGCCTGACGGCTTCCTGGCCTAATCACCAAGGCGTGCTCGCCGCTCGCCGCCCCTTCCACGGCCGACGTCCCCTCCGGCATGACGACCGGAGTCATCCGCGGTGCCCCACCCGTCGGTGCCAGAGGCGCACCTTCTAGCGTCACTTGCGGCGCCTCCTCCAGGGCAATATCGCCGCCTCCACCCTCCACCTCCGCCCGCTAGATCACGTCGGTCCGCGACGGGGAGTCATCCTTGATATCCACGACCTATTGGTCGTCCACCTCCCCCACCACCCAGCCCTCCTGTCCATGCTCCCCCTCCGATGGTGGCATGTAAACTGTCGCCCCCGGCTCCATGCCTACCGGCATCTCGGGCCATGCCAGCTCCCTGGCGGCCTGCCACCACACTGACGCGGCCTTGGCCCAGGCTTGGGCCGACGCCGCCTCCACCATCGCCTCTGCCCGGTTCTGGTCCCGCCAGGCCAGGCCGTTGGTGTCGGCCGGGTCAAGGCCGAGGTCCGGATCGGCCATCTCCTCATCCCAGTCGATGATGCTGGAGCGGGTTCTCCCGAACACGGCACCACCGTTGGACGCATCCTTCGTCGCCCGTCAATGCCAGCGACAACGGCGACCTAAAAGCAAAATGAAATGAGTGCGCGAGAAAAAAACAACCTCTTCGGTGGCTTATCAAAGTCAAAAAGAAAAAATAACCCAACCACCAGCGGGACGGTTGGTCCCGTCGGCGCCGCCTGTGGAGCGTGGCGCCTCCTCTTGGTGGGCGGCTTGGTCCCAGCCGCCTGGTCCGCCACTCGCTTCGCGGATTGCCTCGGAGGTGCCACATCCCCCTTTCCATGCGGCCGGCTAGACGATGGTGCCATGCAAGGCAAAGGCCACCCTTCCGCCCTCCTCGTATGAGCCGGCCATGAACGCACTTAGCGTCTCGGAGAAGAACCTCGCCGCCACGCTCCTGATGAAGGCGGAGGGCAGCGACGAGAACAGGAAGACCGCACTACGGGTTGGCTCCGCCAAGCCAAAGGCCTCGGGTATCACCTTCTATCCCTTCTTCATGAGAAGCATTGTCGCGGGGTTGGTTCCCCCCTTCTCTGATTTCTTCTACCCCATCCCCAGCCATTACAAGCTGCATGCCCTCCATCTTCATCCCAACTCTGTCCTCCTTCTGTCGACTTTCGCCTTCTATTGTGAGGCATACGTCGGGGTGATGCCGTCCGTGGCGTTGCTGCGCCACTTCTATCTCCGGATCAAGGACGACCATAGCTCGGGGTGCGCCAACTTCGTTGTGGCCAACAAGACCAACGCGTTCTCGAAGGCCGAGAAGAAGGCCGAGAGCTTCAGGAGCAAGTGAGTCCTGATGGATGCCAAGTGCTCCCACCCCCGGCTAGTGCTACCGATGGGGATGCCCACGTCTCACGACAGGTGGTTCCGCGCGAAGCTCACCGACCCCCGGGCGGAACGTGTGTTGGAGAAGATGACTGCCGATCTAAAGCCTGACGACCCAAGTGCGGCGAAGCTGACGTGGGCCATGATCGTCAAGGAATTCCTGTCGCAGCGCGTGGCTCCGCTCTAGGCGCGCTCGCGCCCCTTGTGGAAGCTCGGGGACAAGGATGACGACCTCCGCCTGTGTCCAGAGGCCTTGTCTGATGAGGAACTGGGCACGGCTCTCCGCTCCCTAGTCGGGGACGACCAGGGGTACCCTCCGGACACCTTTGCTCCTTTGTACCACCGCCCCGACTGAGCGAAGGTTGTCGCCGCCATGCCTATCTTTGATGGGCGTGGGCTCATGCGGCTGGTGCCCTCTGAGGCCCCGGTGGTGACGGCTCCGGTGATGGTGTCCTCCGATGACTCTGACGGGGAGGAGGAGCAGGACTCGGAGGCGATCCCGGAGGGGACTGGGGAGACCTCCCCTCTGTGCAAGGCTGATCACCTCCGCGCCCTACCTGACGATGACGATGCCGGCGACCACCCGGTGAGGGAGGTGCTACCACTGCTGGGGTCACCACAAGGTCCAAGGTCACCCCATCAAAGAAGTCGCCATTGTGATTCCGACGAAGAGTAGGTTGGCACTGGTCTCCCGGGGTGACGCTCCTACCCTGGCATCGTCTGGTGCTGCCACTGGGCCGGCTGCTGCTTCTTGATCTGCTCCTAGAGCCCGCGTACCGGCGCCCCAGACCGAGAGGCCCTTGGGCTCCGCGCTCCTGAAGAGGCCACGGGACTACGCCACCGTGGACCAGTAAGCACCTCGCCCTGACTTTATTCTTGCTCCCGCTTCCGTTGCTGCTTCGTGATGTTCTCCTCTTGCATTATCAGGCCGACGCTGTCGGCGAAGAAGAGAGAGGGGGCGGCCACATCCTTGCGATCCCAGCAGCCTGGCCTGGCCGCACCCCCTCCGACGCAGAAAGGCGGTGATGACACCCACCGTTCTCCCACTCGGTCGTCCTCGCAAGGCCTAGTGGACCATCCTCAGGAGAAGGCTATCTCCTCGGCCAAGTCGGCTCCAGAGGCGCCCATCCTCAGCACGCCCGTTGATGTGGCCAAGGTTCAGGAGCCCCTAGTTCCTCTTCCTGCCATCATCAGCTCGCAGGTCTTGGCGACAGTGCAGCCTCCTCCTCTGATCGAGCCGCTGGCTGGCGATCCTTCTGCTTCGCCCGATGCCTTGGAGGAGGCCCTTTCCGCACTGGTGCAGCTTCGGGGCGACCTTCAAGGCGCCGACCGCCGCCTGGTAGCGGGGCGCCTGCAGCTGATCTCGGGTTGGCTGCATTACGATGCGTCCGTCAGGGTGGCGTTGGGCCAGGCTGTGGCAGATTCCGAAGAGGACAAGTGTGTCGCCGACCGAGCCGCGGCCGCTCGCGAGGTGGCGCTGAAGGATGCCGAAGCCGCCCAGGGGAGCTGTCGGTCGATGGAGGCCGAGCTGGAGACCATGCGCAACGAGAGCACTGTCGAGGCTCGTAGTCGCAAGGCGGAGGAGGAGAAGATGAAGGCCCGAGAAGACACCATCACCTGTCATGACGCCGAATTGGAGCAGTTGGCAAGAGCGTCGGCCGCAGATCACGGCCGTCTGGAGAAGCTAGTGCAGGAGGTGGAGGCAGAGAAGGCCCAGCTGGAAGCCAAAGAGAAGGTTCTGGCAGAGGATCGCACGGCCTTCAATTCCCTTGAGGAGAGATCCCGTGAGACGATGCGGGCACTCTACGAGAAGGGCTTGGATAAGCCGCTGGCGACGGACAACAAAGGCCCCGCCCAGGTGGTTCCTTATCTTGTCGTGGCGCTTGAGGGTGTCGTCGATGGGATTGGCCCCATGGTGGAGGGGGAAGCCCGTGCGCTTTCTTGTTCGGCTCTGACGCGAGTCTTCAGCCACATGCATCTTCGCAACCCTGACACCGACCTCGACGAGCTGCTCGAGCCCGTGGAGGAGGAGCGCTGCACAGCTGCTGCGCGGCCGTGGAGGGCCAGGTGGAAGCCGTGTTGAAGAAGTTCCTTGCTGTCGAGCCTGCATCTCCAACCGATGGCCCTTCCGATCTTGTGACCAAGGCCAATGACACAACCGATGGTGACGCTGCCGGCGGGAAGGCGCTCCCCGACGACGGCGCCCAAGGCTGAAGAAAAGGCTTGCTGGTGAAGAACGGCGCTCCTTCTCGCTTTACTTTCCTGTGAGCTTTTGTGTGACATGAGATGTGCCTCGTGAAGGCGTTAAAACTCTGCTTGATGTTTGGGGGACAATATGTTGTGTAATAATTTATTTAGGTTCCGCGATTTCCTTCCCGTTTGCTTGATGTTCTACGTCGGCAGGGCCCGACCCCGCGCATACCTCAGCCGTCGTTGGGCCGTCCGGATCACCAGGACGGACCAAGGGGTGAGGGGCTACGTGGCCAGTTAGGCTCCTGAGTCACGATGCTCAAGAGTCGCCCTTGACGCACAAACGGCCTACGGGAAGGAGCTGCTAGAGTAGGTCTTAGCGTTCTACGTCGGCAGGGCCCGACCCCGCGCATACCTCAGCCGCTGTTGGGCCGTCCGGATCACCATGATGGACCAAGGGGTGAGGGGCTACGTGGCCAGTTAGGCTCCTGAGTCGCGATTCTCAGGAGTCCCCCTTGACGCTCAAATAGACCTTCATACCTGTCCTCGCCGAGGTCCCGCTCGGAAGTGGTGCACGACGACCAGGTCGGAGGGACCTGGCAGGGCCAGAGCATAGCCCCCGTGCCTAGCCCCCTCACATGACTCTCCCAATGGGAAAGCGTTGCGGTGAGGCTGGACACTGAGCCGGGTGGCTCCCTTTGGTTGGTACGGCCATGGGGCCGCTCTCAGTTGTTTATCACCAGCGCGGAGCGTAGCGCTTCTGCACTTGCATGGGCATAGACGCTCCTCGACTGTCTCGACTGCCAGCGCGGAGCATGGTGCTTCCACTGGTGCGTGGGTGGGGGCTCCCTCTGAGAGGATCCCTCGGGGCATGTACAGCCCCGCCCTGACACGAGGCTTGCACGTCAGGGCTAGACAAGGTGTGTCCGGGCACTCGTGAGCCAGTGCGGGACTCACGGGGCCCTACCTCAAGGCGGGTTCCGCCTGGTCTTGGTTCTTGATAGCTTCAGTGGTCCTGGGATATGGTTAGGCAACCTGCGCCGGACGAATTTGCTGATGCAATCCCATGAGAAGTCCAGACACCAACGACCCCAGGAGGTGACGTGAACGGGGCCGGGCCACCAGACACAGCTCAGCCGTTGGCTATATCGATGCTGCAGGGACGGAAGCGAGCACATACGCTGTGCCAAGCCTACTCTTGCACGGAATCCTAAGGAAAGAAAACCGGCCCGCGGCTCCCATGGCAACGAGGGTGGTCGCGGGTGGGGAATCGAAGTACCAGATAAGCAGGTGATAACCATAGAATAACTCAAGCAAAGGGGCAGGTTAGCTTAGATAGATGCAAGAATGATACATGCCACTGGGACGGACCCAAGCGGCCTGGGGAAGATGCAGCCCGAGGGGCGCACCCAACAGAGTAAGCTAAAGATGCAAAAGGATACACGTCGCGGGGACAGACCCGTGCGACTTGGGGATAATGCTGCCCGAGGGGCGCCCCAAACTGAATGAACTGGATAGAGTCACCTCATAACGCTGCTGGAGTGATGTTGGAGTAGCCGGTGATGCATGCCGAAGAGTCGTTCCTCATGAGCCGCCAGGGTCCTGAGCCTCGGAAGGCTCCGCAGGCCCTGGTGGCTCCTGGAGAACCGTCGCGATCTCCTCTAGGATGGCATGATGGCTGGCCTCCTGAGCCGCTAGGATGCTCCACAGATGGCACTGCTAGGTGACAGTCGCGTTCGGCAAGCCAAGTGGCATGCGGACGTAGCTGTGAGGTGGACCCTCGCATTGTCCAACGCGCAAAGGCCAGAAACGTCCCTGAGACGCGGCCCTGTTGATCCCTGGAATGTCGACGTAGATGTGTAGCCACCTTCCTTGCCAGGATGGGGAGCTGCGCCAGGTGGTGGGCGGCGGTCGCCGCGTATGGTCCTTGCTTCTTGAAGCTCCTGGATTGCCTTGTTGATGAACTCCCAATCACTAGGAGCTCCATGCCTTGTGCCCTCTTGAGGGAAATGTGCGGCGAAGCACGCTTCCACGTGGTGCACGAGCGCCTCCCTCGTGACATTATCTAGGTATGAGGACCTCCAGAAGAGAGCCCCCGAGCCCAGCCTGAGGAGGACGCTGGGTGCGCCTTCCTATGTGAGGGAGGCAGGTGCCCCAACTATGGGCGCAGGTCCTGAGGTTGTGCCGCTGGAGACACCGCTCTCCTTAGGCACTCGGTGGAGTAGCTGCTTCTTCTTCGCCTCCGTCGCCTACGTCTTCTTCACCGAGCCAAGCAACACCGGAAGCCCCTAATCGCCGTCCCCAACATCTCCTTCCTCCTAGGCTGCCAGAGATCCCCCTCGTTGCCCCGACCGCTCCGGTTCTTCTCCGAGCTCGCCGTCAGCACCATCGCGATCGCCGTGAGCCCCTCTTTCCCCCTCCCGCTAACCCCGTTGGTCCGTTCGACCTCTAGCTAGTGCCGCCTCCATGGCCAAGCTCCGCTGCCGCCTACCTTGTCGTGCGCCACCATTGCAACATGCGCCCGTCGTTGCTGAGCATGACAACGAGTCCCTCGTGCTTCCAGGAGGCCGCCTATCCCTTTTTCTAGCTCGCCCGTGCCCCGTAGCACCGCTGCCCGCGTATGCCCAAGCGCCACCGCCGCCCACCTCGACGTCGGCCATGCTACATCCCTCCCCTGCAGCTGCCACTTTCACCACCCGACGCGCCTCTCTGTGGGCATTCGGAAGGGACTAGCCGCGCTTCGAACGGCCGCCGGAAACGGACGGCCGGAGTACCTCCACCGTCGGCTATGGTTGCTGGTGGCTAACCGCCGATGTAACCGGCCATTAGGGCCTAAGCACCCTACTAACTACCACCTGGAGTCAATGACAGCCGGGTCCCACCGCCTAAATAACCGGCTACCTAAAATAGATTAAGATTAAATCTAATTGCAGTGGGCCCACGTGTCAGCTTTGACTATGCTGACGTGTCCGTTGACCCGATCCCACCTGTATGTGACCCTAGGCAGCACTGGTTCACTGATCAGTGGGCCTCGCTGGTCAGGTTTGACCTAGACCGCACCTGTTGACTTGCTGACGTCAGGCCGACGTCATGCTGACGTAGTAATGCTTTTCTGGGATTTTAAATAAATAATTAATGATTTATTTATTTCAGAAAAAGCTTTAAACTTCTAAAAATCATAGAAAATCAACCGTAACTCCAAATGAAATAAATTATATATGAAAAATGATCAGAAAAATCCAATGTATCCATCTGTACACTTATAATGCATGTTAGAACAACTTATGGCTGCTGTTTAGGACAACTCATATAAATGACATTTGAATATCCACATGTGGAGTTTGAATTTGAATCTTTGATTCAAACCTACTCCATTTAACCTGTTGCTAGTTGCAATAGCTCAAATCACAGCATATTTACATGTCATGATCATGCATCATATTTTGCATTGCATTGATTGTGTTCCTTCTCTGTTGCCGGTGGTTGTTCCCTCTCGATAGACGTGTTCCGACGATGAGTTCGATGACACCGATGAAGAGCTATACTATCTTCAGAAGTGCAAGGCAAGCAAAACCCCCTTGTTAATTTTGATACAATCCAACTCTCTAGCTTCTGCTCTCTTTTATTGCATTAGGACAACAACGCTTCAATCGTTACATGTTGCGGTAGTTGAACCCCTTTCTTCTGCATGACCTATCATTGCCACAGTAAATAGGTGAAACCCACTAGCATGAGTAGGAGTTGTCTGAGCCCTGATGTGCCTACTCATTCATGCTTGTTGTCATGCGCACTACTGCTTAGAGTTGAGTCAGGTCTGATTTATCAGGAATGAATCGGAAAGTTCTGAACATGTCCTACTGTTGAGAGCTAAGTGTGTGAACATGATTTGGTAAAGGTAGGGTGAGAGGCCATGTAGGAGTACATGGTGGGTTGTCTCATTGAAACCGTCCTCAGGAACTGAGTTCTGTGTTTGTGATCCATGAATAGCTGCTACCTCACATTGGGTTCCGGTAACTCGGCCCCTCTCGGCTTATTAATCAACCTAATCTCTGTCGAGGAGCTGCAACTAGTTTCTGGTGTTTGTAGGTAGTGCTAGTAGTCTACCAAGTGGCACCCAGTACAGGTGGGCTTGGGACATACTAGGTGTAGTGGCACGGTGTACCAAGCATCGCCGTTTGGTGGGCTTGGGAACCCTGCTCACATCGTTTGGGTCCGTGAGCGACACCGCGGCCGGATCTCCTTGCGGATGGAACCCAAATAGGCGATAAAACTGGACTAGAGACTTGCGTGGTTGGTCAGGTCGTGGCCGACACCCTCGACAGGCTTCCGCTTGAAGGTTGCCGAGATACATGACGTGTACATCGCGGTAAGTGGCGAGAGCATGTGTGAAAGTACACCCCTGCAGGGTTAACATCATCTATTCTAATAGCCGTGTCCACGGTAAAGGACTTCTGGGTTGCCTGTACAGTTCATAGACAAGTGAAAGTGGATACTCTAAAATGCGCTAGATAAGCGTGAGTGCTATGGATGGCCTTCTCGGAGGGAGGCGGGAGCAGATCCATAGTGGTGTATTGATATGGTGAATATGTGGACTCGTGTGCGCCACCTAAAAAGAGTTACTTGCAGTCGTAGTTCAAGGTAGCCACAGTCAAAGCTGGCCTGTTGCAGTTAAACTCCACCACCCCCTTTATTGATACTTATGCATATGTAGGTAGCTCTGATGTAAGTCTTGCTGGGTACTTTTGTACTCACGTTTGCTAAATTTATGTTTTGCGGAGAGACTTCAGTCTCGCTAGTAGTTCCGCGTGGACTTCAACGTTTAGCTTGTTACCTCAGCTACGATCTTGTGCCCTCGTCAGGGTCTTGTAGATAGTCAGGCTTCTTAGCCTTTTTCATTTGTAGTTGTCTGTACTCAAACAAGTTAAGCTTCTGCATGTGCTTGTTGTTTGTATGCTCTATATGTTGGGTCATGAGACCCATGTTTGTAATACTTCGCTCCTCGGTGCCTAATGAATAAATCCTTTGAGTTGTAGAGTTTTGTTGTGATGCCATGTTGTATCTGCACATATCGAGCATATTGTGTGTATGATTTGAAATGCTAGTTATGTGTGGGATCCGACAACCTAGTTGTCTATCCTTGGTAGCCTCTCTTACTGGGAAATGTCTCCTAGTGCTTCCATTAAGCCATGGTAGCTTGCTACTGCTCCGGAACACTTAGGCTGGCTGGCATGTGTCCTTGTTTGTTCATGTGTTTGTCCCTTCGGGGAAATGTCATGCGGTGTCTACCAGAGTCCTGTTAGCCTACTACATCCCAGATTCTCCGGAGCCTAGCTGCTACAGCCCAGATTCACTCGCTGATGACTGACACGTTCGTTGCTGGGTCATGTATGCCTGTCCCTATAAGTTAGTGCCACTTTGGGTTCTTTGTCATATAGATGCTAGCGACACTATCATATACGTGAGCCAAAAGGCGCAAATGGTCCCGGGCCAAGTAAGGTGGCACCCGTGGGAATACCGTGCGTGAGGACGCAAAGTGATATGATGTGTTACATGCTAGATCGGTGTGACTTAGGATCGGGGTCCTGACAACTTTGGTATCAGAGCCTGACTGCTTGTAGGATTACCAAGCCAAACTGGTCGAAGTTGACTCTAGAAATACTGTAGTTATATATGAGGGAATTGATTGTGGAAGGGAACGTAAGGCTCTTTTTACTCCTTTACCTTATGCCCTTCTGATCTGAGTCATCCTCTTCTCTTCTACGGGGATTAAGAACTAGGCTTCTCATCTTTCTATCAGGTTCACGTGTTACTAATCTATAGACTTATATGATTGTTGGTTTCAAGCCTCAGTTCAGTTCCTACTATTTCCGAGTGTTCACAGTTGATCTCGGAACCTTAATATTGTGATGTTGATTGGCTATGCCACCATTTTGCAGGATGTCTCAAATATTTTTGAGCATTTACAGCCGTTATGATGTCCGAGTTGTTCCAGATCTCTACATTATCTGATGCATTTGCAAATCCCTTCTTTCCGTTCCCGATGTTCCTTTGGGCCGGATTAAGCATACTAATCGGTGTGTTGAAGTACTTCATTGCCTCAACATATATGTTGGAACTATTATTAAGACCCTAGGTGTCTTAGAGAACCACCCAGTAATCTAGCTTTGATTTGTATTCCCAGTATGATGATTCTGGCCGTCATTCTCGAAAGCATCCCGTGATGCCATTTAGTAGTAGGTATTCTACTCCTGGGTTTTTGAACCCGAGATTCACTCTACTCATTCATGTTGATAGTGTTTGCTAGTTCCTTTAGGATATTAGTAACCTTTGCGGTAGTCCTCGAGGTCCGTGGTATTTCCTTCTTCCAAATACCATGAACTTCTTATGGCAGAAGTTCTTTTGAACCAAAATATCACAACCAGAGTGCTCTTGATGAGTTCTTCATTCTACATTGTGTATCTGCCAGCTTTACCTTTCTGCATGGTTTATCCGGAACAAATATGTTGAGGTTTGTTTGACATACTAATCTATGCATCCACAACATGGAAAGTGATATGTTCCTTTGAGTTGTCCCTTCTTAGTTGTATTCTGACCCTCTTGTGTCAGTTGATGGTCAGAAGTAGTTGTGCATTCGTGTTACCGATGCCTATTATTCTTGTAGTCCGTCAAGCCATTCTATTCCGGAATTACTAGGAGCGGTGGCGGAGCTTCAGCCGAATATATGGGGGGGCCATGGAGTGAAGGAGGGGCAAACATAACTATATCAACTGTTTTTAATGAAAAATAGGCCTAATAGAAAGGTACGTATGCAAGATTTTCTTGTGAGCTGGGGGGGCCATGGCCCAGGTTGGCCCCCATGTAGCTCTGCCACTGACTAGGAGAAACAAACTCCAGTACCTCATCCATTTCGAGGATTGGGTCAAAGTAGTTGTATTCCACAGATCAAAATGCCAATCCAATTTTTGTTCTACTCTACCTTGGAGTATTTCCATCTTTATATCAAGAATGTCATGAGAATTGCACACCCTCTTATGAATTCTTAAATCAGTGATACTTCTCTCCATCATTCTTCATTCCTCGGTATCTGTGTTGGTTACAAACAGAATGCCGATGAGTGAAGTGTGATGTGTGAAATCAATACTCCTAGCAATCATGTCTTTGTAGTTAATGGAAGATAAATACATTCATAGCGTGTTGGTTACTGAACCATCATTCTAAGATTGATCGTGCTACCTAGTCCTTATTTCAGGTGCACTCTTCGATCGATGAGTTAGGATTGTATTAATTCCTTGCTCTTTTGATCCTATCGTCTTGCCTTGAAAAGCAAGATCATTCTCGAGCTTAATGACATATCGGTGGTTTGGAATTTCCCAAATATCTTCACGGAGGTATCACCAGGTTGTCCCCTGGCCATTATGTTGAGTCAGTGATCAAAGGGGTCTCTTGTAAACCACCCCTTCTCTAAGAATCTGTGTTGGATACCCTGAACTAGTTGGTTAAGCTAAACAACAACTTGGAGAGTAGGAAGATGGAAGCTTGTCTGACTTAGTTCATTATTAAGGAATATCTTTGTGTGTGTGTTGAAGAAAGATGGTATCGTCATTGATTGGTCCTCGTGATCAATTGTTGGACCTATTGTCCTACCCAAATCTTTGATTTGCGTATGGGCTATCGTCAAATCAAGTCAGAACCAACGATGTTCGTAATGTTGTCTTACTCGCGGTTGTCGAGCATACACCATTATATCTTTTCGGACTGACCAATGCTATTACTTTGTTCACATAGTTATGGAATTCCATCTATATGGAAATCTTGATAAATTTTTGTTAGCCCATTGACAACATTTTCATCATCTCCATGATTCATGTTGAACATCAAGCTAGTGTTGGAAACTTTTGTAAGCATTATCTTCATGTCCCGTTCATGAAGTATATGTTTGGTGTAAGAAGTGACTTTCTCCAAGTTCACGTGCATTAGGTGCAAGTTGCTGCCATGAACTCAAGAAAGCTTGTTTTTGCTTCCTATGGAATCATCCCAAGTCAGTCATGCATACGTGCGAAGTATTCTGTGGTATGGAGACTTGCAACCTTCATTCTATGTGTATCCATAGCACACCAAACGACTGATTGATTTGCTCAAGGAGAAGAAGTTCCTTCTTAAGAGCAAGACTTATGTAAGGGCTTCGATATCCTCGATGATGGTTCCCAACTAGAAATCGATAGTGTTTTGTTGTAAGACCTCTATGTGATCTTGTCTGTCTTGGACAACGTGTTCACATGTTTGTAGCAGAACCAACTAATGTTTTGGAGCATGCCATCGTAGTTCATTCCCCGAGAATCTCGCAACCTCATCTCGTCGGTTTGTGTTGCAAACTTTCCTTTCCAGACATGTTGTCTGAAATATCCTATTACCAACCAGATCTGAATCTTAGGCAGATATGATGGTTGGAAATTTTCCAAGATCTATGATGTAGGTCCCGACAAGGTTGATGTTCTAGCCAACACACCTAGTCGGAAGATCTATCATGGTAGTATGTTGATTGAGCTATTTGACCATCTTCTTGATGAGGATTTCATGCGACTTATTCAAGAAGTTGCTGGGGATTCTTGTGCTCTTAGTTCCTTCGATTATACTATAACCATTCAAAGGGTGGAATGACTCTCGACTATTGAGTTTTTCCCCAGTTACTAGAATCATTCCCAGCATTTGCATTTTATTCCCAGCTTGCACCTGCCATTGTGCCATTTTTACTATGGTCTGCCTTCTCAGTAATTGTAATTCAAGATCATCTTCAAAAGTAGGCTTACCCTGGGACCTATCCTTTCTCGATGATAAGAAGAAATCATCCATTGTGTTGTCCTCAACAAGGTAGTCCACATCATCCATTCTACTATGAGTATGCCATTTCTTCAAGCCCCTTCACATGATCGTTTTTTATTGCCTTAGGCTGGTATGAAGAGTTCCAATGATCTATGTGTCAAAAGTAATTCTTTTTGCCACTTAAGGGAATACTTCTACGAGACACCTTTCCTAAGGTGCCCTGTTACGGAATCACGACAATTATCTCCTCACTACTTTGAAAATCATGCACCATCTTCTTCAGCGTGGAATTTTTGCCATCCATTTGAACCTTCGTCATCTATTCATTTTCCATCACTCCTGATGTGTGTTTTGTGTCTCAGCTCAAGAGATGTTCCAACATCTCACTCCATGAGTTGATCTTGAGTTGCTCGATATTTGAGAAGATCGATCCATGTAGAGTTTATCCAGTCACCACTATGTTGGACAGAGATCTTGAAAGCAAGGATGTCAACGTTCTTATGAAGTGCAGTTGGATCGAGAAGATTGTGATAGTTTGTGTTCCCTCTGTCTTCTTCCCTCACGTCTTGAATTTCCGGACGAGATTCTTGTTTAGTGGGGGTGAGTTGTCACAACCCTAGTATACCTGAATGAAATAGTTGCATCTGCACTCATGCATCATGTCTAAAATTTCTGAAAGTTGAACTGAGGTTTGTTGAAACCCTTAGAAATCAGTTCAAAAATAATCAAAATTTAATTCTCATCGAATGTGTACAAGGAAGTGTTCCTGTTACTATGTGAAAATATGGGTAAGAGGTAAAATTCAAACCAATATTTTTGGAATCACAGAAATATTTATTTTTGGCCTTTGATTTAAATCAATGAAATATTTGAGTTGGATTTAATTCTTCTGTAAAAGAATTGCAAGTCCAACAATTCTGAAAAATTGTGAGTGGCTTTGAATAATTTGTATCAAGCCGTGTAAATCTTTTCAAAAGCTACTAAAAATGATATGGTATAAAAACCAAATCAAGACAAATTAAACAAAATAGAAAACAAAAACAAATTTAAAATAGAGAGAGAGTTTTTACCTGGAGCTTACCTGTGCAGCCCACCTGGCCGGCCCAACACTATGCTGTCCCGTGCTACTCATCTCCCTCCTCTTGCCAGAAGGATGGGAGGTGCATGCCTGATGCGCGCGACCACGCACCAGGCCACCTCCTGCCTTCCTGCTTCCTCCCGCAACTCCGTGGAGATGTCACGCACCTCCCTGCCTCTCTCTCCGCACCGTGCTCACTTTCCCCTCCCCGGGCTCTCTCCCATGAGCTCATCGAGCGCCTTCGTCGCCGCCATTCGTTGCTGCCGCGGCTAGTGCCACCGCCTCACTTCGCCAGCAGGTCCAAGAGCTTCGCCTCCATCGCCTACGCCTTCTTCACCGAGCCAAGCAACGCTGGAAGCCCCGAATCACCGTCCCCAACATCTCCTTCCTCCTCGGCTGCTGGAGATCCCCCTCGCTGCCCCGACCACTCCGGTCCTTCTCCGAGCTCACCATCAGCACCATCGCGATCCCCGTGAGCCCCTCTTTCCCCTCCCCCTAACCCCGTTGATTCGTTCGACCTCTAGCTAGCGCTGCCGCCCGCCTTGTCGTGCGCCAACATTGCAGCCTGCGCCCGTTGTTGCTGAGCATGGCAACGACTCCCTCGTGCTTCCAGGAGGCCGCCTATCCCTTTTTCTAGCTTGCCCGTGCCCCGTAGCACCGCTGCCCGCGTGTGCCCGAGCGCCGCGCCCACCTCAACTTCGGCGACGCTATAGCCCTCCCCTGCAGCTGCCACTTGCACCACCTGACGCGCCTCTCTGCGAGCATTTGAAAGAGCCTATCCCCGCTTCGAACGGCTGCCGGAATCGGCTGGCCGGAGTACCTCCGCCGTCGGCTATGGTCGTCGGCGGCTAACCGCCGACATAACCGGCCATTAGGGCCTAAGCACCCTACTAACTACCCCCTGGAATCAATGAAAGCCGAGTCCCACCGCCTAACTAACCGGCTAACTAACATAGATGAAGGTTAAATCTAATTGCAGTGGCCCACGTGTCAGCTTTGACTATGCTGACGTATCCGTTGACCCGACCCCACCTGTATGTGACCCTAGGCAGCACTGGGTCACTGACCAGTGGGCCCCGCTGGTCAGGTTTGACCTGGGCCGCGCCTGTTGACTTGCTGACGTCATCTTTGGCGCGATAATGCTACGGGATTTTAAATAAATCATTAATGATTTATTTATTTCAGAAAATGCTTTAAACTTCTAAAAATCATAGAAAATCAACCATAACTCCAAATGAAATAAATTATATATGAAAAATGATCAGGAAAATCCAATCTATCCATCTGTACCATTTTCATGCATGTTAGAACAACTTAGGGCTGCTGTTTGGGACAAATCATATAAATGGCATTTGAATATCCACATATGGACTTTGAATTTGAATCATGGATTCAAACCAACTCCATTTAACCTGTTGCTAGTTGCAATAGCTCAAATCACAACATATTTACATGTCATGATCATGCATCATATTGTGCATTGCATTGATTGTGTTCCTTCTCATTGCGGTGGTTTTCCTCTCGATAGACGTGTTAGGCGATGAGTTCGATGACACCGATGAAGAGCTATACCATCTTCAGAAGTGCAAGGCAAGCAAAACCCCCTTGTTAATTTTGATACAATCCCACTCTCTGGCTTCTGCTCTCTTTTATTGCATTAGGACAACAACGCTTCAACCGTTACATGTTGCGGTAGTTGAACCCCTTTCTTCTGCATGACCTGTCATTGCCATAGTAAATAGATGAAACCCACTAGCATGAGTAGGAGTTGTCTGAACCCTGATGTGCCTACTCATTCATGCTTGTTGTCATGCTTGCTACTGCTTAGAGTTGAGTTAGGTCTGATTCATCGGGGATGAATTGGAAAGTTGTGAACATGTCCTACTGTTGAGAGCTAAGTGTGTGAACACGATTTGGTAAAGGTAGCGGTGAGAGGCCATGTAGGAGTACATGGTGGGTTGTCTCATTGAAACCATTCTCGGGAACTGAGTTCTGTGTTTGTGATCCATGAACAGCTGCTACCACACATTGGGTTCCGGTAACTCAGCCCGTCTCAGCTTATTAATCAACCTGATCTTTGTCCAGGTGTTGCCACTAGTTTCTGGTGTTTGTAGGTAGTGCTAGTAGTCTACCAAGTGGCACCCAGTACAGGTGGGCTTGGGACAGACTAGGTGCAGTGGCACGGTGTACCAAGCGTCGCCCGTTTGGTGGGCTTGGGAACCTTACTCACATCGTTTGGGGCTATGAGCGACACCCCGGCTGGATCTCCTTGCGGATGGAACCCAAATAGGCGATAAACCTGGACTAGAGACTTGCGTGGTTAGTCAGGTCGTGTCCGACACCCTCGCCAGGCTTCTGCTTGAAGGCTGTCGAGATACATGAAGTGTACATGGCGGTAAGTGGCGAGAGCGTGTGTGAAGAAGTACACCCCTGCAGGCTTAACATCATCTATTCAAATAGCCCTGTCTGTGGTAATGGACTTCTGGGTTACCTGTACAGTTCATAGACAAGTGAAAGTGGATACTCTAAAATGCGCAAGATAAGTGTAAGTGCTATGGATGGCCTTCTCTTAGGGAGACGGGAGAGGATCCATAGTGGTGTATTGATATGGTGAATATGTGGACTCGTGTGCACCACCTCAAAAGAGTTACTTGCAGTCGTAGTTCAGGGTAGCCACAGTCAAAGCTGGCTTGCTGCAGTTAAACTCCACCACCCCCTATGTTCATATTGATGCATATGTAGGTAGTTCTGATGTAAGTCTTGCTGGGTATATTTGTACTTACGATTTCTTAATTTATGTTTTGCAGAGAGACTTCAGTCTCGCTAGTAGTTCCGCGTGGACTTTGACGTTTTGCTTGTTACCTCGGCTACGATCTTGTGCCCTCGGCAGGGTCTTGTAGATAGTCAGGCTTCTCAGCCTTTTTCATTTGTAGTTTCCCGTACTCAGACAAGTTAAGCTTCGGCATGTGCTTGTTGCTTGTATGCTCTGTATGGTGGGTCATGAGACCCATGTTTGTAATACTTAGCTCCTCGGAGCCTAATGAATAAATTCTTTGAGTTGTAGAGTTTTGTTGTGAAGCCATGTTGTATTTGAACATATCAAGCATATTGTGTGTATGATTTGAAATGCTTGGTATGTGTGGGATCCGACTACCTAGTTGTTTATCCTTGGTAGCCTCTCTTACCGGGAAATGTCTCCTAGTGCTTCCACTGAGCTATGGTAGCTTGCTACTGCCTCGGAACAATTAGGCTAGCCGGCATGTGTCCTTCATTCCTGTGTCTGTCCCTTCGGGGAAATGTCATGCGGTATCTACCAGAGTCATGTTAGCCTTCTACAGCCTGGATTCTCTGGAGTCTTGTCAGCCCAGCTGCTACAGCCCGGATTCACTCGCTGATGGCCGACACGTTCGTTGCTAGGTCATGTATGCCTGTCCCTGTAAGTTAGTGCCACTTCGGGTTTACGACTAGTCATGTCGGCCCGGGTTCTTTGTCATATGGATGCTAGTGAGACTATCATATACGTGAGCCAAAAGGCACAAAAGATCCCGGGCCAGGTAAGGTGGCACCCGTGGGATATGATGTGTTACATGCTAGATTGGTGTGACTTAGGATCGGTGTCCTGACAAGGAGAGATCAGATTTCGCCGTCAGAAGTCATCTGCTGGCCATCTAGCAACTTCTCTGCAGATTAATCTTCAGGAGCAATCCCGCAGCAGCCGCCCACTTGTTGAATTTCCTTCATGGAGGTAGGAGGCGGGCAAGAGGCAGAAACAACATGTGCAGGAGCAGCAACAGCCTATGCAGGAGCAGCAGCCATGGAAATAGCACTGAGAGACGGCACCACACGAGCTTTCATCCTTGATCTGGTTTGCTTGGTGTCAGAAACATGGTTAACCTTGAAACCATCATACTTGTTCGATCTGGTACTCCTTCTAACGGTGGTAGTGTCAAGTGGCACCTTAGCATTGCGCGAGGAAGTAACATTAAACAAAGATGAAGAAGCAAGCATCTGAAGGGCAGTCCCTTGGTCAAGAAGAGCAACAGAAACTGACTGAGAGCCTACAGTTTCAGTAGCAAAATGCGTACTAACAGCCTTGAGCCCAGGGGATCGATCAGCCAAGTCCCATTCCACATTGGCAGTATTAGTCACCACAAATGAACCCTCATGCAGCAGGTTTTGGGGAATTATGCTGGCTCCCAACTGAAAGTTAGAGCTAAAGATCACTGACATAAAGTCAGGTTCAGGTGCAACACGCTGCATCCACGCGGCAAAGACAGAATTCAGTTGGCTCTGGATGATCCTGAATGGATTAAGGGGCACATGACATTCTCCAGCTGCACATTAGTGACGGCAGGTGTGTACATGTGCTTGAGCATTCCTCCTATCTAAAGCAGCAATTCATGAACAAAAGCAACAGTAAAATTGACCGAGTCTCCACCAGCTCTGACAAAGTCCATACGTGCAACATGGTTCCCAAGAACAAAACTATCAGCTAAAGCCTCGACCGCCTCAATCTCCTCTTCATAAGACCAAACATCAGACAAGTATCCTAAATGTTATTCTCGGGGTCCATGTCATCCATCAGAGACGGCCCATCATACTGAAAAAAGGTTCTGAAGCTGAAACCAGAGTATGGTGGGGGGATCACTGGCCACATACGCCACCCATTCTCTTGTATCTGCTCGTGAGCAGGCACTTGCGCATTCCAGGCAGCTTCATTAAGGGCATCTTGCGTAGCCATATTATCAAGTCTGGCTTGCTGCATGAAAGTATAGTACGGGAGCTCATACGGATGCGGTGAGGCATTACGAAGAGGGGGAGCTTCCTCACTGCCAACCAGACCTAGGATGGTGTTTCTGCCATGGAGCACATACACTGGAACAAACCAAGACCGACCAAGGCCGGGCAGCCGACCAACTCTAGTGACCAAAAGGCTATGCGGGACTTCAGCAATATCCTTAATGTGACACTTAACCAAAACGCGGGCTTTGTTTTGACCCGGACGCTGCCAGACTAGCAGTTTACCAAAGTTAGAAACTGCCTTATGGATATAATGTTCAGTCTGATAATCCATAGGGAACGCAAGAAACATAATTCAGACTTCATATTCAAAAGAAGGCATGCACATATTGATACTCTCATCATGCGGAACCAAAGAGAAATTAGAGTCATCAGTCAAAGCGTGAGGCCCTTCCCTAATTGCAGCATCTCTTCTCTCCATATCCACAAACAGCACACAACCAATGCCAAGAGGATAGATGAAATCATCAAGCAAATCATACTCCAGATCAACCGTGATAATGCGGAGGACTTCAGCAAGCCGGAACTCCTTCTGATGGTCAGGAACGGGAGGATTGACAGAAATGATGGCATCCCTATCATGGTTGAGCGGAGGATCATCCACCACCAAGACATGGCGCTGGACGCGATGAGCAAGGCCTCTGTCAAACGTCGATTCATCCGGAGCAAAGGCGAAGGGGTGCACCGGGAAGTTCGCCATAGCAGCGGTCGACGGACGATGAAATGGGATGGGAACAGCCAGCGGTGAGGAGAAAATGGTGGTTTTTGGTGGGGGTGGCAGGGGTGACGAGCTCGAGGAGGGCGTCTCTGCAGCCCATTGGGGTCTTTGGCAGGTGGAATTAACTGCCTGAGGAGGAGGGAGTCGTATCATCAAGCAATGGGAGGGAGCCACGTCTGATGGGCGTGGGATTTTCTGTTTCTAAATCCAAACCAAGTGCGCCCATGTAGCCCGATTAGCACGGGTCATACCAACACCCATAGAGTTACCTACCGTAGAGGATATCGGGATATTCCTGGGTAGGATCTCATCAGGTTTTGTTGCATCTGGTCTATTTTGTGTCCAACACAATTTAGGTAGCTGGCGTCTCAAACTGGGCTTATGGACCCTATGGCCCAGGTGATGACAAATACGGCATAGACGCAGCCCAGGGCACTTGGCGGCCCGGTGCCCAGTAGCTGAGCAAGACAAATAGGTCAGAGTAGGCAAAGGATGGCCCAACATGCAATGCTCATGACGCGGTGAGGTCGGAATATTGTGATCAACTTTCCGTTGAGGCAAAGATGCCACACAACAACAGTTCCCAGAGACATCCCCAAATTGTTGAGAAAAAAATCCCAACACAGTTTGGAGGCAGGTGACCAAACCTATCACAAAGAGAGCAATGTTTAAGCCGTTCATATATATATTCCTTCGTTTTATATATTAGAGAGTTCCACCGTCAACTTGACACTCTCATGATCATATCTAGCTTGCCAACCATCCAGAATAGAGAGAAGCTTATCATCAGGAATAGCATCCCAGAATCCTCGGGAAAACCGATGTGCACGAAAAGACGACAACGTGACATGATATCCGGATAAAATCGGTACATTGATGGCCCCAATACGAAAAGGATAATGATCCTCCCGAGAATCCGGACCAGAAAAACTTCCAAAAGAAATCTCCGGTGAGGTACGGACGCTGGAATGTCTCACCATCGGCACCAGGATCGAAGCTATCATCTTTGGACTTAGAAGAAAGCCATTTGGACTTAGTAGCCGGACTAGGTGAGGAGGCCAATCCATTGAGCTTAGTGTCCGCATGCCAACCAACAATCTGAGGGAGAGATTTTGCACCTCGATGGAGGTGGAAATGGCATATATAGTCCGGCCAGATGCGATCACGTAGGCCATTAATAAAATGACCCACATGATTAGATGCCACCGAGAATCGAAAACGACGATGTCCCAAACAGAGCACATTGAAACCTTCACTGAGCCCTCCAATGCAAGATTGTAAGGCCAAACCCACTGAATCTTCCGAGAATGGAAAAGAGGCCGAGGAGAAAGAAACTTCAAGGAAGAACTCCATGGAGTTAGGGTTTGGGACGAAATGGACTATAGATCTAAAACATGTATGCACCTGAGCCTCGACCTTAAGGCCGGGGGAGAAGTCCCAATGGAGGAGGCCGTCTATTGGGGTCGCCAGGGGTGGAAACTAGGGCCGAAGGCTGGAGTCACCATTGGAGTCGCCATGGGGGGGTGGGGGTGGGAGTCGCCATTCCACCTCGTGACTCGACTGACTTATCATTTAGCGGACTGTTAATGGGCCAAAAGTGACCATGGGCCGCGATGATGTCAAGTTTAGAATGGGTTGTTGACGGGCCAATTTGACAATTGCCGTATGGGCCTTAAGTGCGAATGGGCCGTCTACAAGCAGGCCGATAATGGGCCAGCCCGCTAATTTTGACTGGGCCAGCCTTTTTAACCTAAATGGGCCGCTGTTGGGCCTTGCCACATGTCGACGTAGCATAGGTGCCTCCTGTCCATTGGGCGGTTGACACCTGTCCTTTTCGAGTGCTGACACGTGGTTGCTATAGCCAATGATAATATTACACGGGGAAAATCCCCATTGGTCGGGTCTGTTAACGGGTTATCGGATCCAAACCAGAACCCGATAGCTTAACAACGACCCGTTACGGTGGATGACACGTGTCGGTCACCCTTGACAAGAGCACTTCTATGAAGCGCGATTTATCTTCATGGAAGTGGACACTTCCGTGATGATAATTTTGGTAATGTCATGGAATACTTCTACGATAGCACAGGTATAACTATCTTGATTTTGGCATAAAATCGTCATGGATGTACATGCATGACAGAAAACGTGACCTACTGTGACAAACACGTATCATCACGGAAGTCTATTTTTTTTGTAGTGATAACTCGCAGTACCTTTCACATAGCTCATTATTCTCTCAAGTGCGTGCCAATGAACATCTCCTGGGTTTGAAACAAACCGGCTTAGTTTACTCAGAGCAAACGAGATGTCAGGCCTTGTAACGCTAGGTAAATACATGAGCGAGCCAATGATTTGAGAAAATCTCAATTGATCCTTTGTTTCTCCATCTTCGTTCTTCCGAATCAACACACTCGGATCATAAGGTGTCGGAGAAGGTTTACAATATGAATATCCAAAGCGATCCAGAACCTTCTCCACATAATGAGACTACAACAGACTGATCTCACCATCATCACCTCTTAAAAGCTTGATGTTCAAGATAACATAAGCTACTCCAAGGTCTTTCATCTCAAAATTTTGATTTAGAAAATCTTCATTTCCTCAGTGACCTTGAGATTTGTTCCAAATATAAGTATGTTGTCAACATACCAATAAAATATAACTCCCTCGCCCCAACCATGGTGATAGTACACACACTTGTCAGCTTCATTTGCAACTAAGCCCGTAGATGTCAAATTTCTTTCGAACTTCCCATGCCATTGCTTAGGTGTTTGTCTCAAACCATATAAAGATTTCAAGAGTTTGCACACTTTTCCTTCATGACCATCTACTACAAAACCATATCACAATGCCCATCTTCAAATTCTAAAGCTTGTTGATTTAATAAATCTGAATGTCATTTATGGGTTCAGGCTGGAGCAAAGCAATTAGGCTCCCTACTCCCTGTTTTGTCTCTTGGGCAAAGCACATAGGCTCCCTGTTCCCTGTTTTGCCTCTTGACCGATCATCACCGTTTGTACTACCCTTCTACTTGGTTTCTGTCTTAATATATGACATGCAGTTCTCCTGCATGGTTCGAAAAAAAATGCAAACAATGGACCAAATTGATGCTACATGAAGTCTATAAGCTTATGTGTTTTCTTTCTCACCAAAGGTAAATAATTAAACCACAGCTTAAATATATTTGTGGCTGCAGCAAGATTATCCGATAGGCTATGTAAGACATGTAAAAATCAAATGATTTTACCATCTAAGATATGCATAATTAAATGCAAGTAAAATCAAAACTTTGGCAAGGGATGGGGCTCGTACATCCCAAACCTGCCAGATGGTTATATATGAATTTGGGAAATAGGTTAGGTTGCACATCAAGAAGAACTAATTCATTGTTAGACCCTTCCATATTTGAAGAACGATATACTCTCAAAGAAACAACACACGGAAACATGAGCATCCGGGATCAGCAATGGTATCGAACAAAATTTAGTTTGGATATTAATCAAGCACACAAATATGCAAAACTAGCAATCAGTATAGGAACAGTGTGTGCCTTAGCATGTCACAGGTTGCAGGGAAAAAACTACCAAAACTATGGTTTTCTCAATTTTACCAAAACTACCTAGGTGTTTGGCTGGTGTTTCACGGGGTGGTTTTTTGGGTCATATATTTGTGAATTATGAGTTAGGTCATATATTTTCCAATTTTGTTATGAAAAACATCATATATATTTGCGTTGATCGGGTGGATTTAAATGTGCAGTTGTTTCATCGCTGTGAGGGTCTGGTGTTCAACAACCTCCCCATGCGTTCGACGAGCTCCGCCCCTGCGTTCGTGGGTGAGCACAAATGACATCTCCTCCTCTCCCCCTTCATTTGCTCTGTTCCGGTCTTCGTGCCGATGAAACTTGCTAGCTATATGTGTATTCAATCATCGATTATGCGTGACCACTATCGTCTCCCGTTTGAAAGGGTTACATCTATAAATATGCATTCATTTGCATATTTATAACCGTAATTCTTCGAATTGTCCAACGTTATCCATGGACAGCCGAGTATGTGTAGATTGGGTTCGTTTTCCCATATGCTCGCCTCCGGATCTGATGCAGAATTTCGCTGCTGCCTCTCTCATTGTTCTCCGGTACACATCCTCTCTCGCTTATTGCCGAGGCGTGTATCGGAGAACAGCGGAGGTGTCACCGAAATTTTGTGTCGGATCCGGAGCGTAGCATGGGAAAACGAACCCAATCTACACATACTCGGGTGGGATTAGGACCTATCTTTACCTATTAGCGTCGAGGTTGCATGGACGTAATAAACCGAGAAACTTTATTGGTGATGAATATGGTTTGCTGAGTTATGTATGTATTTCTTGTGTGTCCGATAGCTAGGCAAGATGAGTGATCGATGCGTGGATGTACACCGTCACCCTAGTCGAAAGACATGACCCTGAATGGATGACAAAAACCAAGGGGTTTATCGAGCCGCATTTGCAAATGGGACAGAAATCAACCTGGTGCCCTGTTTGAGTGCGACAACGATCAGAAGATGTCGAGTTTGAAATGATCAAACACCTGCAGAAGTGGGGTTTTACGCCCGGTTATACGATGTGGACATTTCATGGTGAGTCTGCCCAATGTTCCAGAGCTGAGGAGGGCCGTCGTCGCACCGACGAGCATGGTACCAGGATGGAAGACATGGTGCAAGACTTTGATGATGCTCGGGATTCGGACGATGAGATGGAGGAATCTGCAAAGGCCTTCAATGATATGTTGGAGTCTTCGAAGCGTCCTCTCCATGAGCACACCGAGCTTTGTCAGGTGGATGCCATCGCACAAGTAATGGCTCTGAAGGCTCAATTCAACTTGGGCGAGAGAATGCTATGACGCCGATAGTGACACTATTTGGACGCTTTCTACCCAAAGGCCATATAATGCACGCAAACACATACCGGTCGGACAAAATCCTCCGTGTACTTAAGATGCCCTATGAGAAGATAGATGCACTGTGAGAATGGATGTGCCTTATTTAGGCTCCGATGTCATGCGGACTTGAACTATTGTCCCATTTGCAAGTCTTCCAGGTATGTTGAGGTAGACAACGGGTATGGGTGAGAAGAGTCGGACCAAAATCCCCATTAACGTTCTTCGGTATATGCCAATCATACCAAGACTTCAATGTCTATTCATGGTCGAAGAGACGGCCAGACAGATGACATGGCACAAATTGGGCAAAAGAACCGAGCAGGATGCAGATGGGAATCGATGATGGTACACACATCGGATGGTGTTGCATGGAAACACTTGATGCATTGCATGATGAAAAGCGGCAGATCCAAGGAATCCTCGAGTAGCCGTCGGCGGATGGGTTCAATGTGTTTGGTATGATGGCAGCCCAATACAGTTGTTGGCCTGTATTTGTCATTCCACTCAATCTCCCGGACAGATTATGCAAAGAAAGAACATTTTCCTGGCGTTGATAATTCCGGGGCCCAACTATCTGGGAAGAATATGAATGTGTACATGCAGCCGCAAGGATGAACTGCAAGAAGCTTGGGATAATGGGATCAAGACATACGACGCCGCTACAAAAAAACTTCCTAATGCGTGTGGTACATGTACTCGATGCATGACTTGCCGGGCGTATGCGCTATTCGTTGGCTGGTGTGTGCATGGAAGGTTCCCGTGCCCCACATGCAAGGCAGCTCTTGAGTTTAAATCGGCTGCAGCGGGTGGCAAGTTTTCTTGCTCGACATGCATAGACAGTTCCTGGATCCTCACCATAAGTTCGGAAAAGACAAGAAGAACTTCATCAAAGGTAGAGATGTCAAAACTCTGCACCACCGCATTGACAGCCAATAGCAGACCACTGGATCAGTTAAACGCTCTCGAGCCGGATCCAGGCGTCGAGGTATTTCAAGGGGTATAATCTGAACACGCTGGACCCACAAGATATGCTTGTGGGATCTGCCACTTCAAAGACCTCCTTTGCCCACACAACATCGACGTAATGCACTGCTGAAAAGAATGTCGGCGAGGCCCTCTTTGGTACATTGTTCGGCATAGAGGGAAAGCGAAGGATAATCCTAAGGCGAGTCGATCGGGAGGCTCTATGTGATAGACCGCTACAAAACATGAAACAACCAAAAGGAAAGAAGAATGGCGAAGCCAAAGGCATGGTTCAATCTTGGAAGGCGGTTATGAGGGAAATACTCTGTGGGTGAAAAAGGAGTTGATGTTCCCGATGGGTATGCATCGAATCTAAAGAGGGAGCGAGCCTTGAAAAATTGAAAATATTTGGTCTCAAGTGTCATGATTGGCACATATGGCTTGAGCGGGTAATGCCGTGATGTTGCGTGGCTTTATCCACGAGGATGAATGGATAATCGGGCAGAGCTGAGCTATTTCTTCCGTGTTCTATGTGCGAAAGAATTATCGCTGGCTTGCTAGAAGAAATGGAGGAGTTGGCGCGGAGTTGATCGCAAGTTGGAGAAGATCTTTCCACCTGGCTTCTTTAATCCAATGCAGCATTTGATTTTGCATCTCCCGACCGAGGCACGATTGGGGGCCCGTGCAGAATCGTTGGTGCTATGCAATCGAGAGGATGCAGAAGGCGCTTGAGAAAATGTAAAAATAAGCGTCGAATTGAAGCATCGATGGCGAGGCATTACGTTCTTGAGGAGGCGGCAAACTTCGTGACAGCACACTACAAAGCCAAAAATCGTCATTTGCATAATCCGAAGCCTCGGTACAATGTTGGCGACCCTAAAAAGGGTGGATCCAACCTCAGCCTATTCAAAGGGAAGCTCGCACCAGCCGGTGCTTATACTCCCTTATTGTTGGATAACGTCGAATGGCGGACCATTACGTTGTATATCTTGAACAATCTAACGTGGCGCGCCGTACATCGAGTAAGTTCTCGGTACATTGTTTCGCAACCTCTACTTCATTTGAACTGCTCTTGTTCCTAGATATTTGATACAGTCGATACGTCGCCAAATTCTCGTATGGAGCGGTTATCCAAAAGGATTCCGTCGAAGAGTATGAGCTTCTGGCAATGCATGGAGGCGGCTATCCTGGTTTCATCTCTTGGTTCAAACAAACGGTAATTTCCATTAGACCATTTCATTTCTTCTTCTAATTTCTGGATAATGCAACAATCCTTTCAGTATTAAACTTGTAGGCTAGTTCGTAGTCTATGGATGCGAATTGAGACAAGTCGCTAATGGTTTTGACTATAAGGTCCATTCATTTGACAACACGACATCAACGGGTATCGCTGCATTACCTATGGCAAAGAGCTATCTATGGCCGACCGAAAGTCTACAAATTGTTGTGTCTCTCGCTATCGGCGAAGGAGATACCGAGTATTATGGAAGAGTTGAAGCAATTTATTGACTTCTATTCTATGGTGCAAACCCACCGAACGTCAGAGTCTTCAAATGTCATTGGTTCGGCCGAAAGAGACTAGAAGGACTCATGAACATCTAGGGCTAGTCGAAATCAAACAAAGCACCCATTTGGATGTTCCCGATGTCTATATTACGGCTCAACAGGCAACCCAAGTTTTCTATCTACCGTGAGCCTGCCAAAGTGATCCAAATCTCGAAGGTTGGGATGTCGCTTATGAAGTGCCGCCACGTGTTAGACCACCTCCCCCAATGAAGAGGATTATGAACCTCACGTTAATCCAGACACATATGAAGGAGAATTGTTCCAAGAAACACGTCTTTCCAAAAACGTTTCAAGAACCGCTCACCTCATAACATTCAAGTAGACAAATGGCGGTGAATCCGAGCCCCACCGGGGAACAAGAAGAGCCGGAACAAGAAGAGGTTACTGCTGCGGATGACCTATCAATGCTTGACCGATTACATGCAGGAGGCCTTCCAGATGTTGATGATGATGATGAGCACGTCACTACTGATAGTGATGAGGATGATGCATTTATTGACCCCGAAGCATATACTGCATCGATGATGATGCATTTATTAATGATGGCGATGAAGATTAATATTATAGTTCATGTCGTATTCCATTATTATTATATACATATATATTATTAATTAGTTCAAGTTTTAACCTAGCTAGCTCTAAAATGAGCTATACTTAGCATTTATTCCTCCAAAATGAATTTGTATGCTTAGCTAGCTCAAAATGACATAACAACCTTAATTAGCTCAAAAATGACTTTAACTCTAGGATAGCTCTAAAATGAGCTATACTTAGCATTTATTCCTCTAAAATGAATTTATATACATATTATTATTCATGTCGGTATTCATTTTTTATGTTGTACTAATTTCGTTTACTCTTTGTCATTCCGGTGTTGACAGATGGTGGCGCTGGTCGAGGCGCTCAGGCTCCTACCTCGGCGGCGTGGTGGGAGGGGTAGTTCCATTCCCCCATAGCCTCCAGAGAGCGCTAGATCTCGGTTTGCAGAGTCCAAATGACGGTCGCTTCTTCTTCGCCGGGAGAGGTCGAGGGGTAAGAAGGAGAAGGCTGCTAGAGGTGGACGTGGCATCGGGAGAGGTAGGAAGGCTGCTCGCCTTCCTCGCCCGCCACCCCAGTGAGTCACCCGACCACGGGGCTGCTCCGTGCGAGATCGAGCCATCCGAGGTGGACCCGTCTATGGCGGGCAGCGCCCTACGGCCGACGAGCCTCGGGCCGACGAGCGAGCCTCGGGCCGCCCGAGCCTCGGGCTGCCGAGTCTTCGCCCCACGAGACTCGGGAGCTCGACGGGTCACGCTGAAGTCGGAGCCTCGGGCTGCCGAAGTCTTCGCCCCACGAGACTCGGAGCTCAGCCGGGTCACGCTGAGTCGAGTCGAGTGCACATGGTTGTGTTCAGGGTGGAGACAATAGTCCTGATAGCTATAGCGAGGGTGAGTGGGTTGAGGCAAAGTCTACCGGCATGGTCGCATAAAGCTCCCACCCACCCCGGCGACCCCACCGGAGGTGGTTGATTGCGCCTAACGGGGAGAAGTAAGTGCATTTACTCTTTTTTAACCTTTTGCCTTGACGTTTCTTCGAATATCTAATGCGTTGGCCTTGTCATACTGAAGTTCTTGGACACACGAAGATGGTGTCCGCAGGCCCAACACTGTCCTTGGTGTGATTTGTCGCTTGATGCTTCCCGGGGTGGGTCACGTTGCCGGTGAGGGCCGGGTTCGAGCTAGGAATGACACAGGAGCACTACTTGGCTGCCCGGCCCCGCCGAGCATAGGGTCGGCGATGTCGAGTTCGACACGGAGGCCGACATTGTGATCGCCACGTTTTGGGTAATTTCTCCTTTGCCATTTACGTTGTGTTTTCTTCTTTGATTGCATACCTTCTACATGTGTTTTCTTGTTTGATTGCAGACCTTCTAATCCTTGTTTTCTTGTTTGATTGCAGACCTTCTACATGTGTGCTGAGGGACAGGAGGAGGCGGCGGCTCGGGTTATCGACGTCGAGTGCAGGCGCCTACTTGGAAACTTTCGGCACGAGGCTCGGACGCAGCTGTTCGAGACTACTTAGCACAGACTGGTATTAGGAGGAGAAAAGAGAAGTGTCGGGACAAGTATCTGAGTAAGGAGAAGTACATGAAGGTAATTACCTATTCTTAAGGCCTTGTACTTAGTTTCCTTGATTTGATTCATAGGCGTAGCGCTCAAATTTCTCTTGCTTAACTTAGGTGCCTCCGAGATGGTGTGCGGACAAGATGGACTGCTGGGAGGTGTTGGTGGATGAGTGGTGCTCTCCCCAATGGCGCGTCGCCCACAACATAGCAAAGGAGAAGCGTTTCAAAATGAAAGGTGTGCCACACCATCTAGGCAGCGTCGACCTACATGGAGTGCAGGAAAAAGCTGGGTATGTGTGGTTTGCTTCATGATTCATGCAAATTCATTCTTTGTGCTAGCTTGAGTCCTTAACTAATACTCTGTTCCTCTCTTTTAGTCAAAACACAACAAGGCTCCAAAGGTGCGAGCTGTTTGACCTCTATGGCATGTCCAATATTGCACCGCATAAGAAGGCCAAGGCATTCTCTGAGTCTGACCTCGAAAATGCAAAGAACTTCAGCAACGAGGCCTCCCACCACAAGATGGTGCAGTACGTTAAGCAGGGGAAGGCGAGGAAAGGGGCGGACTTTAACCCGAGACGGCCTCTTTATCCAGAGCTGGTGATGATATCTGGTGGCGGGAGGTCCCATGGCTCGTTAGCCATTGGTAATGGACTGATACGTTGTAGTAGCACTCTCCCGCAGATCAAGAAGCGCCAGACCAGCTCTGATCCTGAGATACCGCTGCGTCGTTACGACCGGTGGAAATCGAATTCCAGGTTTGTTAATTATACGGACTCGATAGCCTTTCCTCCATTACATTGTGTTTGCGGTCGTCGATGATTACAATGCTAACGAGTGGTGTTGCAGGCTGCTATTGTGGAAGAGAGAGTGAAGACCAGTGCTGCTTTTGAGGAGAGGGACCGGCGGTTGGCGGAGAGGGACCGGCAAAGCGAGAGAGGGACAGGGAGAATGAAGAGAGGACGGCTAGGCTGTTGGAGGAGGAGAGGAACCGGAACGACTTGGCTAACCGGGCCATGTACGAGCTCTTCGTGGTAAGTTTCTTCTGCATATTAGCTAAATCATGCACGCAATGTTCCTTTCATTAGTAACTAATATGACTGACTCGTCAAAACCAAATGTGCAGTCCATGTGTGAGAAGAACGGCCAGACCCCTCCACCGATGCCAGTCATTGCTCCAGCGGGCACAGTGAGTTTCATTTGAACGGTCATTAGTTACTAGTCTTCACATTTGAGTTGCATCATGCTAACGATACATTGGAAATAATCTTTGGTGCAGCGTAACTCCCGACAAGCATCGACCGATCCTTCTCCTCCGCTCGCCACTGGCGCGGCCGGTCCTACACCTACACCTACACCTACACCTCCGTGATGACGGTAAGTGTCCCAAGTGTTTTGCTTAATAGAGTTTTGTTGTGATGCCATGTTGTATATATCTAGACATATCATGCATAATGTGTGTATGTTTGAAATGCATCAGACGTGTGGGATTCGACACCTAGTCGTGTGCCTTTGGTAGCCTTCCATATAGGGAAATGCCTCCTAGTGCTTCCATCGAGCCATGGTAGTTCGCTCTTTGCTCCGGAACACATGGATTGACCGGCATGTGTCCTTCTTTGCTCCTGTTCTGCATCCCTATGGGGAAATGTCACGCGGTGTATCACCGAAGTCCTTGTAGCTTGCTACGACTTGGTTGCACTCACTGATGACCGACACGTGCATTGCTGGGTCATGTATGCCTGTCCCTGTACGTTTGTGCCACCTTGGTTCTATGACTAGTCATGTCGGCCCGGGTTCTCTGCCATATGGATACTAGCGACATAATCATCTACTTAGCATTTTTCCTCCATATAGTATGCTTAAGAAATGACATATTTTAGGTCCTAAATGACTTCATATGCTTAGCTAGCTCCAAAATGACATAATAACCTTACTTAGCTTCAAAATGACCTATTCAACCTAGGCTAGCTCTAAAATGACCTATACTTAGCATTTTTCCTCCAAAATGACTTAATATGCTTAGCTAGTTCAAAAATTACATAATAAGCTTAATTAGCTCCAAAATGACCTATTTAACCTAGGATAGCTCTAAAATGACCTATACTTAGCATTGTTTCCTTCAAAATGACTTAATATGCTTAGCTAGCATAAAAATGACCTATTTAACCTAGGATAGCTCTAAAATGACCTATACTTAGCATCTTTTCCTCAAAAAAGACTTAATATGCTTAGCTAGCTCTAAAATGATATAGTATGCTTAAGAAATGACATATTTTAGGTCCTAAATGACATCATATGCTTAGCTAGCTCCAAAATGACATAATAACCTTACTTAGCTTCAAAATGACCTATTCAACCTAGGCTAGCTCTAAAATGACCTATACTTAGCATTTTTCCTCCAAAATGACTTAATATGCTTAGCTAGTTCAAAATTACATAATAAGCTTAATTAGCTCCAAAATGACCTATTTAACCTAGGATAGCTCTAAAATGACCTATACTTAGCATTGTTTCCTTCAAAATGACTTAATATGCTTAGCTAGCATAAAAATGACCTATTTAACCTAGGATAGCTCTAAAATGACCTATACTTAGCATCTTTTCCTCAAAAAGACTTAATATGCTTAGCTAGCTCTAAAATGATATAGTATGCTTAAGAAATGACATATTTTAGGTCCTAAATGACTTCATATGCTTAGCTAGCTCCAAAATGACATAATAACCTTACTTAGCTTCAAAATGACCTATTCAACCTAGGCTAGCTCTAAAATGACCTATACTTAGCATTTTTTCCTCCAAAATGACTTAATATGCTTAGCTAGTTCAAAATTACATAATAAGCTTAATTAGCTCCAAAATGACCTATTTAACCTAGGATAGCTCTAAAATGACCTATACTTAGCATTGTTTCCTTCAAAATGACTTAATATGCTTAGCTAGCTTAAAAATGACTTATTTAACCTAGGATAGCTCTAAAATGACCTATACTTAGCATCTTTTCCTCCAAAATGACTTAATATGCTTAGCTAACTCTAAAATGACATAATATGCTTAAGAAACTAGATAACAACCCAGCGTTGTCAAGGGAAAATTAGCATACCAAGTTGTAAAAATTCATGAGGTGTGATAAGAAAGAAATGAAATTTTCCACTGAAGTGTGATGATTCTGAGCGATCAGAAGGAAATGAAATTTACCACTCAAGAGTGATTCTTCTAAGCAAACGCAAATAACATTTACAAAATTATACTCTACATTTGTAGTAAGTCATTAATTCATCAAAGTCTCTTCAAAAAGTTTCAAGATGCATCATATAATCTTCTTCTTCTAACCTTCTTCTTTCCCATTTTACAGATTTGCTTAAGATCACGGAAGCTTGGGTTGATGGAGTGCTTGTATTTAGTTTTTGTTTTGACCTTGTGAAACTTGCTACCTCTGGATGAAACTGTGTAATATTGATGAAACTATGTATATGTACGGATGAAACTTGCTACTATTGGTAACATGTGTTGGATACATATGTGTTCATGACAACCAGCATATGGCAAAGAAGCCTTTACCGGCAGGGTTTCAGACAACCTGTTTGCCATCTGCTGGCTGATGGCAAAGCTTTTGCCATCCGCCGAACATGCCTTTGCCATCTGCCATGGCAGATGGCAAAGTGCCAGATTCCAGTAGTGCATCAGGTTGTTCCTTGTAAATTTCCTCATCCAACTCTCCATTTAGGAGAGGTGTCTTAACATCCATTTAATGAAAGAGAAGATTGTGTGAGGCAGCCAATGAGAGTACTACTCGTATGGTGGTTAATTGGGCCACAGGAGCATAAGTATCAAAGAAATATCCCTTGGCTAGAAGTCGTGCCTTGTACTTTTCATGTACCATCGGGCCTAATCATTTTCTTAAACAACCACTTACACCCTATAGAGGTTTGCACCCATAAGTACGATCAATGATCTCCCATGTCCCGTTAGCCATGATGGAATCCATCTCACTACGCACGGCTTCTTTCCAGTAGTCAGCATCAGAACATGCATAAGCTTCTGAAATAGAAGTGGGAGTATCATTCTCGAGGTACACGATGAAATATTCAATAAATGACTTTGCGATCCTTTGTCTCTTGCCCTTTCTAGGAGCTTCATTGTTATCCTCCTCACGATTCTTAGTGTGTTTCTGCTCTGAATGTTCCTATAACACCCAATATGCGACAATACTCCACACGTGTCGAGGCACGACTTGGGGCATAAGCGCATACTGGTATGGACGCAAGAGTGGTTGTATCTTTGCGCATCTCATGTACTGAATAGATAGAATACGAGTAAAAGAGACAATCTTTCAAGAGGAAGAGCAGGGTACGACTACGGACGAAACACAAACGATAAAAGAGACAACCACCCAAGCTAGGCCCCGACCGACCCAACTAGTCGCTGCTACTGATCGTCCAAATAGGTGACGTAGAAATTCCCACGATCCTCGTCCAACTCCCACTGGAGCTAAGTGGCATCTCCTGCGTCTGAATCAATGGTACCTACAACTCTGTTTGTAGTAATCTGTGAGCCACGGGAACTCAGCAATCATATCACCCATGGTGCCAAAACTAACAAAGCTTACGGTAGGAATGGCATGGTTAAGTGCTGAGGTTGCAACAAGCACTAAGCATTTGTATGGTGGCTAACTTACGAATACCAGAATTAGATGAGAAACTGCGTATACTGCCGCAAACTAGTAATGACCAAGAAGTGATCCTGAGCTACTTACGTTCAATCATAACCCCACCGTGTTCTCTTCCCAAACTTCGTCAAAAATAGACGATCGCGGTTACACACACGGTTGGTGTATTTTAATTGAGTTTAGTGTCAAGTTCACTACATCCGGATATTAAAACCTCCCATCTGCCACATAACCGCAGGACGGCTTTCGAAATATCAAACCCTGCAGTGGTGTCCCAACTTAGTCCATCACAAACTCTCAAGATCCACGGAGGAAAATCCTCCTCCTGGAACAACCTGATCAAGAACGGAATCCCGGTTCACAAGACATTTTGACAATGGTAAAATAAAACCAGAAAGACCTCCCGACATGCCGATACCTCGATAGGAGCTGCGTGTATCTCGTCTCAGGCCACGATCGGATGGGACAAGCCACGAGTAGAACCTATCCTCAAGTTTCCCCGTGGTGGCCCTGCAGGCTGCCCGGTTTGGACCAACACTCATGAGGAGCATTGGCCCGGGTTGTTGATTAAGAATCCTTGGGTTAATTACTCCCGATGCAAATTTTAGTTTTTATTAGCCGAATGGTAAAACCAAAGTTGGGCCTTGCTGGAAGAGTTTTATTCAAAGCGAACTGTCAAGGGGGGCCCATAAACCCCGACCATTTTAGGAACACAAAATGAAGGAACGTAACACCGGTATGACGAAAACTAAGGCGGCAAGAGTGGATTAAAACACCAAACAAAAGGCCAAGCCTTCCACCTTTTACCAAGTATATAGATGCATTAATTAAATAAGAGATATTGTGATATCCCAACATATCCATGTCCCAACATGGAACATCCTGCACTGCACCTTCAACTAGCAACGCTATAAGAGGGGCTGAGCAAGCGGTAACATAGCTAATTAACTGTTTGCTAGGAAGGTGGGTTAGATGTTTGTCATGGTAATTTAGGGGGTTTGATAAACAAGTCGTAGGTAGCGCGACATAGCGATAGCAATGAACAACTAGCAAACAAAGATAGTAGTGATATCGGGGGTAATGATCATCTTGCCTGCAATGTTTTCAGTGGTATCAAATCCTTGCTCCTCGTTAACGTACTCAAAAGGTCCTCAGACTCGAACTCGTCTCCTGGAACTACCCAAAGAAAGACAAACAAACAATAATCAACCACTCATGGCATGGCAAGAACATGTTCTACATGCAAAACTATCAAGGATGCATAAGAAGAAGGGTATGCATGGAGCTACGGTTCGACCGGAATGAAGGCGTACGATAACGGGAAGGAAACGATGTAGGCAGGAATGATATGGGCAAAATCTTGGTAATCAAAGCATGCCTTTGGAAATATTGGAAAATTTTGGTAAAGATCGATATAAAGATCATAAAAAATGGATGGACGGAACTCAAACGGTGAGTACTATGATATGCAATGCGAAACTGTCAAAACAGCGACATGCCAACTTGGATGCATCACATAATATGCAACAGGGCCCTAACATGAAAACAAATGGAATGGCAATGAAGTATATGACAAACACTACAAAATATGATTAATGAACTATTTCTAAAACTCACTAGAACATTAGCAAAATAACATGGCAATCTGACAAATGATAACAATTTTTCAGACTTTGAAAATCCTGATCATGGCAGAAACAACATGAGGTTGCAATGTTTAGAGCTAGTAAACTACATGCTACAGGAACTGATCATGGCAAACAAGAGCATGGATTCTTAGTAGTAAACGCAGTTAATAAAACTCTCTCACTGACCATGCTCCAAGGATATACAGATATGATGATAGCATCAATGCAAAATGACAAGTTATGCTGACAGTTTCAGACTTAGCAAAATAAGCATGACAAGGCATAAACAGATTTGAGTAGGCATGTTTGCAAGCTTGTTGCACTCACTACAATGTATTTCATAGCATGAAACAAATTCTAGCAGTAAGATGGCATGTAAAACAGCATGTTCATGTACAAAGTTATCACATATCGTATTTGCATAATTATCCACATAAATGACAAAACAACAATTTGATGTAAAATTACATGTGCACAAACTTGCTCAAATGATGAAACTAATGGTACCACTTGATTGGTGGGATTTTTCTACCCCAAAAATATATATAATATGTCAATGTTGCAGTAGAAAAATAACCATAAATGCATTAAGTTAGAACCTGCCTAATATGGAATTAAATAGAAATGGCAAATTTCTAGAAGTGGAAATATCCAGAATAGTACTTGCCCGAATAGGAAAGATTCCACATGCCATAAATGTAATATTCGCTGGAGTAAAAAAAAAAGAAAAGGAGGAGAAGGGTTGAGAGAATGACTCGTGGGGGCCTCATGGCAGTGACTCAAAACAAATAAAAGGTTTATACTCGCAATGGGCAGGAACTGATCCCTGGTCTCCTAGTCGGGGTAAAGTGGGCGGAGCCACTACGTTGATGCTACGCTTGCTGCTAGGGAAGGGTGCGGGGCCTTTTGAACTAGCTTGGCCGGGATTTCTTCTACTTTGCGGGGATGCGGTATTAGGAGGGGTGCAACAAGGAGTGCCCGCGCGCATGTGTACAGGATGGGGCACGTGGGCATGGAGCTTGGGCTCCTCATCCATGGCGACCCGATTCGCAAGGCGTGAAACGTGTGATGCGTGAGGCGTGCAGGAGCTGCGGGCATGAGGGGCTGCGTGCGGGCTGGTAAGCGCGGCAAGGAGAAACGCATCTAGGCGGGAACCGGAGCGCGGGGACGCACGAGCACGCTACAGTAGGTACATCAACTACACCACAAAAACAACAAAAATAACAACAAAAGCAGACTTTGCCGGAGCACCGCGAGCGCAGTAAAGACACAAATCGGGCGAGTCCTACGGGGGGCCTACAAGCCATGGAAAGAAATGGAGAGGGAGGTGCGTTACCCAGCTCACCCTAGGACACGACGAGGTCGATGGAGACGCGCTTGAGGCGATGGGAGGGTGCTTTGAACCTAGCGGGGCTCCGGGTCCAAGAAGTAGATGCATCACAAGAAGAATACGGGTTCAAGGAGGTCGATCCAGGGGCCCTCTCGATGCGGGCACCGTGCAAGGAGAAGGCAGGGTCCTCTACAGCCTTCCCGACGGCGGAAGGAGATGTTGGAGAGGCTACCCCGAGCTTGATCTCTTGCTCGGCCGAAGCATGGTGGGTAGGGCGATGGCGAGGCACGTGGAGACCTATCTGGGGGGCGGCTAGGGTATAGGAGGAGGGGACTCGGTCGAGGGGATACAGGGGTAGGGTTTTGACATGCTTTATAGGCCTCTAGGTCGCCGGATAGCCATCAAATCATCCGGCGCGCCGACGTGGCTCTTGTGGATGAGCTGCCGTACAGGGGAGACGACACTTGTGTCGCTAGCGGCATGGGTGGTTGCGCTAGCTGGGCTGGCCGGTTGGAGAGAAAAGTCCCAGGTGGCTACGCTGGGAAGGCCCATCTCTTTTATTTTACATATTTTAAAATTAAATAAACAACTGCAAGAAAGTAAAAAGGCCAGGGGGCTTGGAGAGGAGTTTTGTAGATATAAAAGTACCCTCAAGCTCCTGGAATTATGCTCTATTTGGTAAAATTGTTTTGGGCATTGTTAGAGGTAAAAAAATAAAACAAGTTTGGATAAAATTCAAACTTGAGGCATTTTTTAACCTGGCCAAAACAATTTCAAATGAGATGAAATTTGATAGTGGGGTTTAGGATATGATGATAGAATTATGAGGCAAAGATGAACATTAACGGAGGAGGGAAAGACGGCAGTTGCAAAAATGGAAGAATGGGAAGGACGGACAAGTGATGGTGCAAGACTCACACATGGAGAATGCAACAATGCAACATGCATGAATATGTCAATGCACATGATGATCATGAGAATGCAAAATGACATATGCACAAAACAAGAATGACATGGCAAAGCAATAAATAAAACAACAAGAAAAACAAAAGAGGCCAAAATGATTGAACCCAAATGGAATTTGATCATGAACAAAGTTGGATACATGCCAAAGTGGGAAGTGTTACAAATGGGGTGTTATAACTCTCCTCCACTGCAAAAGGATCTTGTCCCGAGATCTAGGACTCAAAGAAATCGAGATATTCAGAACAGAGGTGATCCTTGCGCTCCCAAGTAGCTTCTCGGTCGGAATGGTGAGACCACTTAACTTTCAGGAACTTGATCGACTTGTTGCGAGTTTTGAGCTTGGTTTCTTCAAGAATGGAAACGGGATGCTCGTGATAAGAAAAGTGTTCTTGGAGGTCAATCTCTTCGAAGTTGATTGTGTGCTCGGGAGTCTTGAAGCACTTGCGAAGTTGTGACACGTGAAACACATCATGCACATTTGAGAAGTTGGAAGGGAGCTCAAGTTGATAGGCAAGGTCGCCTCTTTTGCCAACAATCTTGAAAGGACCCAAATATCTATTGGGAAACGTAGCATGCAATTTCAAAAAAATTACTATGCTCATGCAAGATCTATCTAGGAGATGCATAGCAATGAGAGGGGGGAGTGTGTCTACATACCCTCGTAGACCGAAGGCGGAAGCGTTTGATAACGCGGTTGATGTAGTCGAGCTTCCACTCGTTCCGACCGATCAAGCACCGAACGTACGGCACCTCCAAGTTTTACACACGTTCAGCTCGATGACGTCCCTCGAACTCTTGATCTAGCAAAGTGTCGAGGAAGTAGATTAGTTCTGTCAGCATGACGACCTGGTGACGGTGATGTCAAAGTTATCCGTGCAGGGCTTTGCCTAAGCACTACGAAGATATGACCGGAGGCGTAAACTGTGGAGGGGGCGCCGCACACGACTAACGATTATTGTTATGTGTTCTAGGCACCCCCCTCCCCACATATATATAGTTGGGAGGGGGAGGGTAGAGGCCAGGAGGCGCCCAAGGGCTGGCCGCCGGTCTCCTTGGGGCTTTGCTTGCCCTGCGCTCCCCCTTTCCATGTATGCATGAAGAGGAAGGAAAGAGGGGGGTGAGGGAAGGCAGTGCGAATCCTAATTCCACCTTTCCTTTCCCTTCCCCCTTTCCTTCTCCACCTCCTATGGCCCTATAGGGAGCCCCTTGTGGGCTGGTGTGTTCCTTAATAAGGCCCATATGGCCCATAGGATTGCCGGGGTTACCCGAAATACCTTCCGGTGACCCGATACTCTCCGAAACACTTCCGGTGTCTGAATACCATCGTCCTATATATCAATCTTTACCTATCGACCATTTCGAGACTCCTCGTCATGTCTGTGCTCTCATCTGGGACTCCAAACAACATTCTGTCACCAAATCACATAACTCATATAAACGTTAAGCGTGCGGACCCTTCGGGTTTGAGAACTATGTTGACATGACCGAGACACTTCTCCGGTCAATAACCAATAGCAAAACCTGGATGCTCATATTAGCTCCTACATAATCTACTAAGTTCTTTATCGGTCGAACCGTTATGACAACATATGTAATTCCCTTTGTCCATCGGCATGTTACTTCCCCGAGATTCGATCATCGTTATCTCTATACCTAGTTCAATCTCGTTACCGACAAGTCTCTTTACTCATTCTGTAATACATCATCCCGTGACTAACTCATTAGTCATTTGTTTGCAAGGCTTATTATAATGTGTATTACCGAGATGGCCCAGATATACCTCTCTGATACTCTGAGTGACAAATCCTAATCTCGAGATACCTGTAGAGCATCTTTATAATAACCCGGTTACGTTGTGACGTTTGATAGCACACAAGGTATTCCTCCGATATCCAGGAGTTGCATAATCTCATAGTTGAAGGAATATGTATTTGACATGCAGAAAGCAATAGCGATAAAACTGAACGATCAATATGCTAAGCTAACGGATGGGTCATGTCCATCACATCATTAAATGATGTGATTCCGTTCATTAAATGACAACACATGTCTGTGGTTAGGAAACTTAACCATCTTTAATTAACGAGCTAGTCTTTTAGAGGCTTACTACGGACACGGTGTTTTGTCTACGTATCCACACATGTATCAAGTTTCCTATCAATACTATTCTAGCATGAATAATCGACATTTACCATGATATAAGGAAATATAAAATAACAACTTTATTATTGCCTCTAGGGCATATTTCCTTCAGTATCTCACTTGCACTAGAGTTAATAATCTAGTTCACATCGCCATGTGATTTAACACCAATTGTTCACATATTTATGTGATTAACACCCATAGTTCAGATCGCCATGTGGAAAATACCCAAACAGTTTACTAGACTAAATAATCTAGTTCACATCGCTATGTGATTAACATCCAAAGAGTACTAAGGTGTGTTCATGTTTTTCTTGTGAGAGAGGTTTAGACAACGGGTCTGCCACATTCAGATCCGTATGTATTTTGCAAATTTCTATGTCTACAATGCTCTGCGCAGAGATACTCTAGCTAATTCCTCCCACTTTCAATATGTATCCAGATTGAGACTCGGAGTCATCCGGATCTGTGTCAAAGCTTGCATCAACGTAACCCTTTACGATGAACTCTTTATCACCTCCATAACCGAGAAACATTTCCTTAGTACTCTTTAGGTACCTATGGATAATTTTGACCGTTGTCTAGTGATCTACTCCTAGATCACTATTCTACCCCTTGCCAAACTCATGGCAAGGTACACAATAGGTCTGGTATACAACATTGCATACTTTATAGAACCTATGGTTGAGGCATAGGGAATGACATTCATTCTCTCTGTATCTTCTGTCATGGTCGGGTTTTGAGTCTTACTCAACTTCATACCTTACAACCCAGGCAAGAACTCCTTCTTTGACTGATCCATTTTGAACTCCTTCAAAATCTTATCAAGGTATGTACTCATCGAAATTCTTATCAAGCGCCTTGATCTATCTCTATAGATCTTTATGCCTAATATGTTAGCAGCTTCACCGAGGTCTTTCTTTGAAAAACTCCTTTCAAACACTCCTTTATGCATTCCAGAAATTCTACATCATTTCAAATAAATAATATGTCATCCACATATAATATCAGAAATGCTATAGAGCTCCCACTCACTTTCTTGTAAATACAGGCTTGACCATAAGTCTATATAATACCATATGCTTTGATCATCTTATCAAAGCGTATATTCCAACTCCGAGATGCTTGCACCAGTCCATACATGTATCGCTGGAGTTTGCACACTTTGTTAGCACCTTTAGGATCGACAAAACCTTTTTGTTTTGAAATCAATTTGCCAGGTTTCATAAAATGCGGCAATTGCTAACATGATTCGGACAGACTTAAGCATCGCTACGAGTGAGAAAATCTCATCGTAGTCAACACCTTGAACTTGTCGAAAACCTTTTGCAACAAGTCGAGCTTTGTAGATAGTAACAGTACCATCAATGTCCGTCTTCCTCTTGAAGATCCATTTATTTTCAATGGCTTGCCGATCATTGGGCAAGTCCACCAAAGTCCACACTTTGTTCTCATACATAGATCCTATCTCATATTTCATGGCCTCAAGCCATTTGTCGGAATCTGGGCTCATCATAGCTTCCTCATAGTTTGGAGCTTCGTCATGATCGAGTAACATGACTTCTAGAATAGGATTACCATACCACTCTGGTGTGTAACATGCTCTGTTCGACCTACGAGGTCTAGTAGTAACGTGATCCGAAGTTTCATGATCATCGTTAGCTTCCTCTCTAGTTGGTGTATGAATCATGGGAACGGATTTCACTGATGTGCTACTTTCAATTCGAGAGAAGGTACAATTACCTCATCAAGTTCTACTTTCCTCCCACTCACTTCTTTCGAGAGAAACTCCGTCTCTAGAAAGGTTTCATTCTGGGCAACAAAAATCTTGCCTTTGGATCTGCGGTAGAAGGTGTACCTAATTTTTCCTTAGGTTATACTATGAAGACGCACTTCTCTGATTTGGGTTCGAGCTTATCAGGGTAAAGCCTTTTGACATACGTGTCACAACCCCAAACTTTAAGAAACGACAGCTTAGGTTTCTTGCTAAACCACAATTCATACGGTGTCATCTCAATGGATTTAGACGGTGCCCTATTTAACGTGAATGCAGTTGTCTCTAATGCATCACCCCTAAACGATAGTGGTAAATTGGTAAGAGACATCATATATCGCACCATATCTAATAAAGTACGGTTATGATGTTCGGACACACCATTACGCTATTGTCGGCATTCAAGAACGACACCTATGGGTTCACTGGGAATCCCTACTACGGTTGGCGGGGCGCGGGGCTGTGCAAAGACTGGGTTTAGAAGATAAACACGGGGGAATTTTATCGAGGTTCGGGCCGCAAAGGATGCGTAATACCCTAGTCCTGCTTTGATGTATATTTGGTGTTCTTGAGCTCTTGAACTAGCTGAGATGCATGCCTAGCCCAAAAAGAACGAATCCTTCCTCAGTACGCCTCGGGCCTCCTATTATATGTCAAAGGGGTCACCAAAGTGGCACACAGGAGGTGGAAAGTATGTACAGTGTACAAGTCTATCCCTGACATCGTGGGACGAAACACATTTAATGCGCCACCGACGTGTCATCCTGCTTTATCGGGAACGGCAAGGAAGCTCGTCTCGTCTGTCACCGCCTCGCCTCGCTTCGACGCTGCCGTCAAGCCGACGAGGCATCTGGCGCTCCTGGCTGGTGGCTGCTCTTTGTCTTTGGTGCGGTGGCAGGGTCTTCATGAAGATCCGCATGCCACCACGCAGGTGCTTGCCTGGTTGGCCTAGAAGCTGCATGCTGCCACGTAGGTGTGCGCCTAGTTGGCAGGCTGGCTACTGCGTTGGAACAGCCATGGGGCAGTGAAACCTTGGCAGGTGCGGGCCTGGTTGAGGCCCTGCAGATGTCCCCGGCAAGGGTCTTGCCGGGGCCTTGTGGGCGTCCCCGGCAAGGGTCTATCCGGGGGCCTTCATCTTCTGGTTCTCATCTAGTCTTGCAGGCCTCTGGCCTTCACAAAGATCTGCATGCCACCATGCAGGCGCCTCCCGAGCCTTGGTTCCAATGTTGTCGATGGTGTTCGAACTGTCAGGCTCAAGGGTGGCGGTCTTGATGGTGTTGGGTAACTTGCCCCGGCAAGGCTCTTGCCAGGGCAGCGCAGGTCGTCCACGGCAAGGCTCTTGCCTGGGGAAACCCATCTTGCCCCTTCGCTCTTCGCGCCTCTGGTTTCAGCGCTGCTCTAGTAGTCTTGTTCTTCGATTCCTCTGCCCTGCCAAGCATGGTCGCAGGTGTGGCTACAACTGCCCCTGCACAAGTAAAGGGGTACAGAAGGCCCTACTTTTGTACACCGACAGGAGCCCCCGGGCCTGGGCCACACATAAGTGCAGAGCGTTGTTGGGCCAGGCCCAGAACGGTGCGCGGGCATGCGTGGCAGAGTATCAAGCGAAGTAATCGCTTTGCCAGTTGTGCTTCCCCATGACCCGCATTGAGTGAGTGACGTGGGGATCGTGCATGGGATGACCGCAGCATGCTTGCGTCATCCCGCGGTGGATAGTAAAGAGGCGGCCCGCGTCTTCGCCATAAGAAAAGGAGAAACTATAGGGCTGCTGCTCATTTATTCTTCTCGCCTCTCTCAACCTCGGAACTGCCATTCCACGTTTCCCACCATGCCCGTCTTTTTCGCCATGTATGCTGCATGCATGGCACGGGGTATGTGACGGACGCGTGGGGTACGGGAAGGCGCGCCATGGTCGATACCCATGCGCCTTTGATTGGCGTGGGGAGGGCGGTCGATGACCTTGCTCATCGCCAACTTAATGAGCCGGACTTGAAAGGGAACTTCAAAGGCGTAGAGCCGGTCTTCAGCCTTCCCTGCTCAGCTATAAAGAGGAAACTCAGGAGGAGGAGGAGAGGCATCCTCTCATGCCTTCCCTTCATCCCCATTCTCCATCCACTACCATGCCGAGAGGGCGTGGCCGTGGCCATCCTTTTGCGGAGGCGACTAGGTCCTCCTCCCGCTAGAGAGCCGCGGCGGTAAAGGAAGAGCCAGACGCCCAAGGCGAAGGCCACGCTCGAGGCGGAGGCGCCGGATGGGGCCGCGGTCGGCGAGGTGGTCAAGGCAGAGGTGGGCGTGGAAGGGGGACACCCGCGTCGTGACCATCTCCGCCACCATCTCCTCCTGGTTTGTCGAGCGGCCATGTCAGGGACGTGACACTGGAGTTCATCCTGCAGCTGCACAAGCCACTGTGCAGCCGCCTTCGCCTTCCCGAGGCGTTCGCGAGGGTGATGGAGATCGACGGCCTGCCGAGGCTGAGGCTTCACATGAAGGGGTGTTGCAATGGCGACATGTGGGTGAACACAAGGTTCCCCGTCCCTCATGTAATGCTCCTTCGTCGGTGTTGGAAAACCTTCGCACGCGCCCACTGCTTGATGAAGGGGCACGTTCTCCTCTTCAAATTAGTGGAGAGCAACCTGTTCTCCATCAAGGTCTTTGGGCGCTCGGGACCTAGGTTAGGGTGCTGTGCGGAGAGCTCGACCGACGATGAGAGCTCCACCTCAAGCGACGGCGACGAGGAAGGGACCGGTGGGGAGGACGACAGGGACGGGTCCGACTAGACGTAGGATGCCCCGTCCCTAGGCGACGCCAGTAGCAGCACCATCTGGACCTGGCCTTCTCCCCGGCAGAGTGATTTGCGGGGGAGGGATTGCTCTTGGCGGCTCCTTGAGCCAGATCGTCGAACATCTCGGGGACGTTGCTTCTGGCGGCTGGTGCTGGAGGGCCGGAGATGACGAAGAAGGTGGGTGGCGGGTCGTCAAGTCGTAGTACGATGGCATCGACGCCTTCGTCACGTATTGGCTGCCCGCCGTCTCATCTTCCAGCTTCTTCCCCAGCACCATCATCACCAGCCTTCTTGTGGGCGGCCGCCGGGACGTTCTCTTGGTGTCTTCTGCTACTCGTAACTCGCCTAGGCACTCCTTTTTCCCTCCCTCTATCCCCATCCGCTTCCTGAGGAGAGAGACAAGAAAGGGATTATGGGCATCTTATCTTTTTTTAGATGTTAAGCCTGCGGGCACTTGTCGAACTTAGACTTTGTAACCCCTTGCTCATGTTTAATCAACATATTAATGAAAAAGGGTGTTTGCCGGGTTCTTTTGTGCATGAGAGAGGCCCACAGTAAGGAGCGATTCCTTGTTATTTCAAATAAACAACGTCACCTGGCAACAAACCTTGTCGTCCTCCTGCTTTACACCATGACCATACCCACGCCCTTGGTGGGAGTAGGGGTAAAGTAACAAGGACTCGCTTGTTTCCCTTCCACTGCAACTACAACCAGATTCCGGCCTGAAAGGGATTTCAGGCATAGGAAAGAGGGAGCACGGTGGTGTAGGAGTGAACGAAGTTTTGTACGTTCAAGTTTCATACCGAAATGCATAGAGGGGGAGAGAAAACTTATCTGAATTTGCAGCCCCCTAGCAACCTTGGCTTGCTGGTGTCGGCGGTGTCGATCCACCTTCTTTCCTCCAAACGGCTCTGCAGAAACGCATGTGCAGCCTTCCCACCAAGAACGGACTGGAAGAGACAAAAAGACATGACTTGACCTCTATGCGAGGGATTAGTTGCTGTCGGAGTTCTAGGAATGGGGGTCCCTAGACTTGCCTGCCTGCGGCCCACGGCGTGGCTAAGTCAGCGGGCCGTACGGCCCATCTTCATCAACAAGGCATCCGAGACACTCACGAGGGGCCAAGCCTCGCGAGGCGGACGACGCAATACCTCCTCAGGAGTGGCCTAGCCAGGCAGGTTCACGAGGAGTGGAGATATCAAGGCGGGGCAAACCTCATGAGGCTCTCTTGACGTGAGCCATGAAGATCGGCACCAGGCGGGCGCCAGCGCGCGTAGCGTCCTTGTTTCCTCTTTGGTGCTAAGGAGGCAAGCGCAGGCAAGGAGTACCGAGGCATCAGGCAAAGGTTTCCATACCGGTGCAACGAGACCAAAACCAGAAGGACGGCGGGACGGAGGTCATCCTGGAGCCCAAGACGGCGTCACCACCAGAGCCTTTCGCAGGCAAAGACCACTTTGTCAGGATAGCTTGTACTAGCTGTCCCCCTTCAAATTTGCCCGCCGTTGTTGGCTCCCTCCCCGCTCAATATCTGAGGAGAGGACCAGTGCCTATATAAGTAGAACTAGCCACCACAGTAGGGGAATCTCAGCTTGATCTGATCTGATCGAGAGCATACCCTAGCCACAAGAACACCTCAGCCTCAGGAGGCTGTTCTTCCCCTTGTACTATTCATCATCAGCCCAAGAGGCAATCCATCACCACCACACTGGAGTAGGGTATTACACCACAATGTTGGCCCGAACCAGTATAAATCTCCTGTCTTTCTGTGTTGCAAGTTCGTCGAGTTCGTCCGCGAGATCTTAGTGAGCTAGGGCGTGGATCGGTAGGAGGGAACGACTTCGCACGCACCCCAGAGTTCAAATCTTAAGGGTTTTGCCGGAACCCCACATTCGACATTTGGCACACCAGGTAGGGGTGCGCCGGAGCTTCTTCTCTGCCAATCGACCTGCCGACGCTCCGCGGCCATGATGTCAGGCGACCCAAGGGCTGACTCCGACCACTGGGTAGCCTAGCTGGCCTGGGCGGCGCCACCTGCCCACGAAGCCCTTGACCCCGCGCTCCAGGCGGTGCGAGCGCCGTACAACGCTGCGGGGAGCGGGCGGCGCGACCAAGCGTTGTCCACCGTCACCCCGCGGCAAGTGCGAGCCGCTGCAAGGGCGGCAAGCCACGCCGCAGCGACGGCGCCGCATTCACGGCGGGAGCAGGCAAACATGCGAGCAGCGCTCACGGTGGCGTGAGAGCTGCTGCGGTGCCTGCTGATGGAGAGCGGCCGGGATGCACTGCTGGAACATGTTGCCGAGCTGCTGGATGCAGCGGCGTTGCGAGCACCGCCCTTCTTTCATCTGCTTCCTCCTTAGGCCACTACAGGGTCTCACGGCGGGTCCCGCCGCAACCACGCGCCATCAGGTGTGCTAGGGGGCTTCATCAAGACCAGCACGGCCGGCGGCGCCGGGGGCTGTTCCGCCCCCATGCTGCCTGCGACAAGCATGAGCACAAGCGTCGCCTCCCATGGCCCAAGCGGGATGTCGCGCTATCATCCTCAGGATGCCACGCTGGGTCGGGCAACATGGAGTGTGGGGAACTATGGCGAGGTGTTCGGGGTGACAGCCTCGGAAGCCTACGTGCCTCGCATGATGCAACAGGATTACGCACAGGAGGACGATCGTGGCTCGTTCATTGGAGAAGGTTGGGAAGAAGAGGCATTGGGAGTTGAGGCCTTCCTGGAGCCGTCGGGGAACCACCACGACCGCGTGTGCAACGACAACTACAGGGTACCTGCCGGTGTCAAAACTGGCGGATCTCGGGTAGGGGGTCCTGAACTGTGCGTCTAGGCGGATGGTAACATGAGACAAGGGACACGATGTTTTTACCCAGGTTCGGGCCCTCTCGATGGAGGTAATACCCTACTCCTGCTTGATTAATATTGATGATATGGGTAGTACAAGAGTAGATCTAGCACGAGATCAAGTAGGCTAAACCCTAGAAGCTAGCCTACGGTATCATTGTTGTTCGTCCTACGAAATAAAACCCTCCGGTTTATATAGACACCGGATAGGGTTATGGTTACACAGAGTCAGTTACAATGGTAGGAGATCTACATATCCGTGTCACCAAGCTTGCCTTCCACGCCAAGGAAAGTCCCATCCGGACACGGGACGAAGTCTTCAATCTTGTATCTTCATAGTTTAGGAGTCTGGCCAAAGATGATAGTTCGGCCATCCGGACACCCCCTAGTCCAGGACTCCCTCAGTAGCCCCTGAACCAGGCTTCAATGACGACGAGTCCGGCGCGCATATTGTCTTCGGCATTGTAAGGCGGGTTCCTCCTCCGAATACTTCATGGAAGGTTTTGAACACAAGGATAGTGTCCGGCTCTGCAAAACAAGTTCCACATACTACCGTAGAGAGAATAATTTTTGCACAGATCTGCTAACGTATTCCGCGGCGTGACATCACACCACGGCCAGGCCTTTATACAAATCATTTTTACTGTTCCACCTCAGCGCGTTTAGCGAGGCGGTTTCCTTGGCACGTCTTATCAAAGCGGAGATCGTGCCCCTTATTCCGGGATTCCCATCAATACGGACGTGGGTAACCCATCCGCGCCATTGATTACGGCGCTTGGGAGATAAGCGAGTTTTACCAGGCTGGTGAGGGACGCATAGCTTCATCCGTCCATATAAGGGGATAAGGATCCACCTTCTCACCTACGCCTTCTTCCTCCTTTGCTTATCCGTTTCCACGACTTCGAGCTCCAGCCACTAAGTCCGCACATCCCACCTCAACCTTCTCCAACTATGTCCGGAGCGGAGGCAGGTGGATGGCCTCCTCCGTCCGCGGAGGGGCACATCACAAAGCTGCGGGAGGCCGGATACCTGTCCAGCAACATCGCAAGACCGGCTACCCGACGAGGGGCAGCTCATTCCAACCCCTGTGCCCCATGAGAGGGTGGTGTTTCTCTCCCACTTCCTCCGCGGACTAGGTTTTCCACTTCACCCATTTGTCCGGGGGCTCATGTTCTACTATGGCCTGGACTTCCACGATCTGGCCCCGAATTTCATCCTCAACATCTCATCGTTCATCGTCGTGTGCGAGGCCTTCCTCTGCATCCAGCCCCACTTCGGCTTATGGCTGAAGATCTTCAATGTCAAGCCGAAGGTAGTGGGCGGCCGCCAAGCCAGTCTTGGCGGCGCCATGGTTGGCAAGATGGCCAAAGTCCTATGGCTCGAGGGCTCCTTTGTGGAGACCATAAAGGGGTGGCAATCGGGTGGTTCTACATCACCGAGCCGCGACTCAAATGGACGGCGGCCCCAATTCAGATCTGGCTTCCCCACACGGCTCTCATCATGGAAAGAGACGGCCCGACGTGGGGGAATTCGGACGAGCTGTCCGGACTCAAAACCTGCGTCCGAAACACGGTGGACAAGAATCTCGTGCTTGTCAACGTAATCCGTGATGCTCATCCGCCGGATTCTCCCATGCCAACAACGGGCCTTCAAATTGTGGGAGTTCGATCCGCACGGCACTCAACGCTGAAAAGGCTCTTCGACACTACGCACGAAGATGCACGGAAGGTGCTGTTCAAGGGCGCCGAGGCTCCCACATCCGCCATGAAGATCGCGGATTCAGCTCGCAGCGTCAAGCCAGCGAGGTAAGTTATTTTATCCTTTATGGGACTCTTTTTCATAGTTTGACTCTATGCGGGATCTAAAACACCCTTACCTTTAACAGGATCGTTGAAGACGTCCGGACAGGTTAATCGTCCGGCCCCTTTGCCGAAGACCCAGTGGACGCCTCGATTGATGGGCTCTTGGCTCCGGTACCTCACGTGGTGCCGTAGAAGAAGGCAAAGAAGGAGGCCACGGAACTCGAAGAGCTCCCGGCATCAGCGCTGTCGGACTCACCGCCCGACAACTCTGAAGCGGAATCCTCCTCTGAGGAAGAGGAGGAAGAAAAAGAAGCCTCTCCCCCAGCGGGGAGAGAGAAGAAAAGGAAGGCCGCCCCAACTGGGGAGGCCGGAGGGTCCAAGAAGGGAAGGACCCTTCATCCGGACTTCTCCACCAACGTCGACAACAATGAGGAGGAGTGGCCAACAAGAGCTAATGGTTTTTTCATTGCATAGTGTTCTCTAATGCCAAACAATCATGCAGCCCGCCCAAGGACGAGTTCGCCGCTTCGTCGAGCGGGTCCCTGAGTTCGTCGGAAATGGAGAGTACTTCACTTCCGACAACCTCTTCGCCTCACGCTGCGGACGATGCCGAGGTGGGGCCCCAAGGAGGGCCAGGTCAAGAGGAGGTGGCGCAGGATCCGCCGCAAGGCAACCTCCCGGACTCCAGGCGCGTGGGGGGCGAGACCCCCAGGGGCTCTAAGCCCGACCCTCGTCCGGACTCCATACCGAATCTTGATGGTTCCAAGTCCGGCAAGCGGTCCCTTCAGAGGAAGGGTAAGACGGGTGTCCTCCGTCCAACCGGAGGCACCGGATAGCTCTTGAGGCGCTTAACAATGCTTCCATCGAGGAGGAGCACCGCACTGTTATGAGTGTGGTGATCCGAAGAGTTCGATCCACCAAGAGTGGGCTGACTGAAGTTCGTACTCAGCCTTCTAACAGGCTTTGAGGTAACTTTAGAATATGTAAAAATATTACCGCATAGACAAGTAGCCCACGATGCTTAGTTCGGTGTTCGGAAAGAAAAGCCGGACTAAGGATCTAAAAAGATATACGCATGAGTCTAACATAAGTATGTCAATATGGGAATGCAGACTACGCCGCCGACCTCTCGCCAAGACCGATCAGGAGGTCAATGCATTGAAGCAGAGCCTCGAGCGGTCCGAGAACGAGCTCGGCCTTGCCAAAAAGCAGCTCGAGGACAAGGAAGGTAAGTAACACCTTATTAAAGAAATACCTTATAGAAAGGATTTGGTTGCAAAAGATAACAGGTATAACATGGGTACTGCAGGGGCCACGAGCGAGGTGGCGACCCTGAAGGAGGCGGTGTCCTTGGCCGAAAACAAAGCGGCTGTGGAGCGCACCGAGCGAGAGAAGGGGGAGGCGCAGCTGGCGGAGGTGCGGCAAGAGCTCCAGACTCTCGTGGAAAAACACGAGGGTTTGGAGCGTGACTCGAAGACCCGAGAGTCCGAGCTTGCATCGGCTCTTGAGAGTGCCAAAGCTGCTAAGGCCGAAGCCCAAAAAGCCCTCCAGGAGATTGAGGCAATAAAGAAGATCATGGCGGGTAAGGCATTCTTTATGCAGAGCAAGAATGTAAAAGTGAATTACCTATTACTTACCCGGATTCGAGCTCTCCAGAGCATTCGCAGATCTGCCCCATAGTGTATCCGATGCTTCCGCATTCTACCGCGCCAAGGAGGAGCTCGATGGAGAAGGTGTTACGGTCTCGATATCTTTGAGGCGGACATCCGTGCCCCTAAGCGACCAAATGAAGCAGCTGGTTGAGCTCCATAAGGTCGCCGAATAGGCCATGAGGGGCCTCATAGTTTGGCTGTGGCCATTGGAAGCCATGCCTGGGAGCTACTTTGGGCTAGTGCGGCGGCTGGTGGACGCCTGTCCACGGATTGAAGTCATCAAGTGCTCCGTCTGCATTGAAGGTGCCCGTCTGGCCCTTGCCCGTGCTAAAGTGCACTGGGGCAAGCTGGATGCGGAGAAGCTTGTGACGGACGGGCCACCGAAAGGCAAGGAGCATCGCACGCTCGAAATGTACTATGAGGGCCTCCCGAAGGGTGCCCGCCGTATAGCGGATGAGTGCTCCAAGGATGTAATTTTTGAATAGACTCGCATTTGTTATCACATGCTGAAAACTTGTTCATATGCGCTTAAGCAACGCTTGTTAATTTAAAATATTACCTTCAGGCGGCCGTTTATCAAATTTGAGAGATGGCAAGTCGTTGGCTCCAGCCCCCATGCCACGAGTGTTGGGGTGTTCGGGATAAACTTGAGCGCTCTTGTTCCCATTCTTGGGTCCATCGAGGGAGGCGCTCAACACAACGAACATGGCAACCAGACTTATAATGCTTGAACACTCTCACTTAGCCATAGAATTCTATAATTTTAAATTTCGGCGAAGCCCCTAGTATTCGGAAGACCGAGTTCGGGGCGCTATCCACGCCTTGGCCGGACGGTGCCGTTCCTCGCTCTAAGCGGCATAAGTCTTTAGGGACCCGAAAAAACCTCTCGAACAGCGACCGGCTCTCACCCTATCATGACGGTCAGTTTTAGCTTTCTCCACTGAGGTGCTCAACCCAGCTCAACCGGGGCACAATCGCAGTGGTTCTCCTAGTGCTACCTTAGCCGATATAACGGAACGTAAGGTACCAAAACATAGGAGCCGGGCAAACCCAACTATTGACCCAAGACATGATTCGGAGCCGATGCATATAATGCTATAAGTTCGGGTGCCGCACTTGTGAAAGTGTTCGACTTATCACACCATACTTTTGGGGTACTTAAGCCCCTGGTGTATTGGCCGTACCAAAGTGTACGGGTGCAACATGTCATGAAATGAGCATAGATATAGATAAAGAAAGGAGTGCAATAATAGACAAAAGCTATGCATTGTTTATTCAAAAAGGTACTACAATGGAAGCAGAACGATACAAATAGTGCGATAAGCAAGGGATGGGACTATTTAACATGTCCCCTCCAGGTAAATCAAGGGATGGTATGTAAAACAGGTATAATGCTCATAATAGAGACCACCTGAACACTCGACGTAGCTTTCTGCTTCCCTGGCTGTTGCATCGTGAGTTCGGCGATTCTAGTGCCGGAAAGGACTTCTGGAAAACAGAGTCCTGAAAGTAAGAAAAAAGAAGAAAGAAAAAGAATGACACAATTGGGAGCCCCTGGTGCGGTTGAGCCGCATTCTGGGCGTGTCGTGGTCGCGCCCCTCCCCTTGTGCCCATGGTATCTCCAGAGCGTAGTTATGTACGCGTAGTACAGGCTTCGCAATTTCACGAGGGCTGGGGTTGGGGCCAGATTACTCTGGCGATGCTTGGATCGTGCAGCACGGTCTTGTTGTAGGTTACTCGGTAGCTTGATGGTGTCCGGACGTTTAGTGGCCGGACTCGAGAATTGTTGTGAGAGGCTACTTTGCACCTCCGCGCGAGGGCCGCCGTGTGCTCCTCCGCTCGGAGAGCGTTCGTGTTTCCATTGACCGTCATTACTCCTCGAGGCCTGGCATCTTGAGCTTGAGGTATGCGTGGTGCGGCACCGCATTGAACTTTGCAAATGCGGTTCGTCCAGAAGCGATCGCGTGATAGCCGCTGTGGAACGGGACTATGTCAAGATTAACTCTTCGCTTAGGAAGTTATCCGGGATCCGAAGACCACTTCGAGTGTAATCGAGCCTGCATAATTGGCCTCTACACCCGATATGACGCCTTTAAAGGTCGTCTTTGTAGGTTTAATCCTTGAGGGGTCTATGCCCATTTTGCACACTGTATCCTGATAAAGTAGGTTCAGGCTGCTACCGCCGTCCATCAGGACTCTAGCGAGGTGAAATTCGTCGACAATTGCGTCAAGAACCAATGCGGCGAAGCCGCCGTGACGGATGCTAGTGGGGTGGTCCCTTCGATCGAAGGTGATCGGGCAGGAAGACCACGGGTTGAACTTTGGGGCGACTGGCTCCATCGCATATACGTCCCGTAGTGCACGCCTCCGCTCCCTTTTGGGTATGTGGGTTGCGTATATCATGTTCACCGTCCGCACTTGTGTGGTAAAACCTTCATCCTCTATTTTTCGGGCGGGGCTCTTCCTCGTCATCGCTATGCAGCCCCTTGTCATTGAGTTCGGCACTTAACTTGCACTGCTTGCTTGAACACCCAACAATCCCTGTTGGTGTGATTGGCTGAGTTTTTCGGGGTGCCGTGTATTTGGCACAAGCGATCGAGTATGCGGTCCAAGTTGGACGGGCCCTAGGTATTTCTTTTGAATGGCTTCTTCCGCTGACCGGGTTTAGAGCCTCTGAATCCGGCATTAACGGCCGTATCTTCAGTATTATCGCCGTTAATGCGGCGCTTGTTCTTGTTGCGATGCGACCTGCCATTGCTGTCCTTGGTATCCAGACTATCAGGATGTTTGGCCAAGTTGTTGCTTCTAGTTAGCCAGCTGTCCTCTCCCGCACAAAAGCAAGTCATGAGGGTTGTGAGGGCTGCCATAGATTTCGGCTTTTCCTGTCCTAGGTGCCGGGCAAGCCACTAAATCACGGATGTTATGTTTGAAGGCTGCAAGGGCCTCTCGCATCCCGGACAGCCGATTTGATTTTTTTCTTTGTTAGGAACCGAGTCCGTAATTGTCCGCCGATTCTTACAGTTGCTGAATTATGTGGCTAAGGTCATCGGCGTCTGGTGGTCGCACATATGTGCCTGGAAGTTATCAAGGAATGCGGCTTCCGTGTCCTCCCAACAACCAATTGATTCGGTGGCAAGCTATTGAGCCAATGCCGAGCTGGTCCTTTAAGCTTGAGTGGGAGGTATTTGATGGCATGTAGATCATCACCGCGGGCCATGTGGATATGGAGGAGATAGTCCTCGATCCAGACCGCAGGATCTGTGGTACCATCGGATGAATCTATGTTTACGGGTTTGAAACCCTCAGGGATTTGATGATCCATTACTTCATCTGTGAAGCATAGTGGGTGTGCGGCGCCTCTATATTGGGCTATATCACGACGTAGCTCATATGAGCTTTGTCTCATCGTGTTCGGCCCGGCGGGTTTCTTTGTATCCGCGCGACGGTAATCATTCCGAGTCGTTGGGGGCCCACGCGATCCGTGAGATCGATCTTTTATGTTTTGCCTTATCCTCCAATATATCTCGCAAGTCCGGTAGCGTTTTCCGTGCCTTGGTACCTTTGAGTGGCGTCGAGTGCGGCTTGAATGGAGGGTCTAGAGGCCTCTCTATCGCGCCACGGGTGGCGGTTGCTAGCGCATCATGCATGGCGATGTGGGTGCTTCCTCCTCTAATCAAGGCAACGGCCTGCATTTGGGGTAGCTTTTGGAGGCGTTGAGTTCATACTCTTCGCTGCAAGGACTTGATCCATCATCGACTAGCAAGTCTTGGTCAGCTCTAAGTTGTTGCTGCTTTTCTTGAGGCTGCTTGCCGTGGCTATAAGCCTGCGTTTGAAAGCAGCTCCTGTTTGGCGGGATCCTCGTGCACGACGAATTAAATGCCGTTGTTGAGGCTTGCCTCATCTTCGGAGGGAGGCCCATAATTATCGTCCTCTACCTCTCTTTACGCCGCGACCGTCATGACGGACTTTCTTCTCCCTCCTCCTGCCGAAGTCCCGCTGGAGGGGCTGTCTTCAGCACTATCCAGGTGTTATTATATCCCGTGCGGAATCACCGCTTTTCTTTGTGGCGGGATTTAGAGTGGCGCCGCTGACGTCGGCGCTTCGGTTGCTTCTGGGAGGGGTCATCCTCCGTTGTTCCATCGCCGTTCCCATCTTTTGGGATGTCCGCCATGTATATGTCGTATGACGAGGTGGCCTTCCAGTGCCCTGTAGGCGCAGGTCTTGGTCGTCTCCGGCATCGTCGTCCATACCGTCAATGTCTTCGGAGTCGAAGTCGAGCATGTCGGTTCAATCGTCGACAGCGGCTACAAAGTGGGTGGTGGGTGGGCGTTGAATTTCTTTGTCGTCCGCATCCCAACCTTCCTGTCCATAGTCCGGCCAGGGCTCTCCGGATAAAGAGAGAGACTTTAATGAGTTCAGGATATCACCAAAGGGAGAGTGCTGAAAGATGTTCGCGGCGGTGAACTCCATAACCGGCGTCCAGTCGGATTCGACTGGCAGGGGCGCGGGAGGTTCGGACTCCGGAAAGGAGTCCAGCACCTTGGAGTCACGGTCTTCGCAAAGGACAGGGATGGAGTTTGGCTCAATCGCCGTTGATATCCTAGCCCCCGAGGCGGTGTCCAACCACTCGTCCCCAATCGGGGAATCCGGCTCCGGATTAAGGGTCAGAGCGGATGCTGATGCGGCCTCCAGGGCACTGTTCGGCGGCAGAGCTAGATCATGCCCATCGAGATAGTGCGGCGTGCTTGGCTGTGGCTCGAATCCGTCGAAGATCAAGTCTCCGCAGATGTCGGCCGTGTAGTTCAAACTTCCAAATCTGACCTAATGGCCAGGGGCGTAGCTTTCAATCTGCTCCAGATGGCCATGAATTGGCCCAGCGGCAAAGCCGCCGAATACAAAGATCTGTCCGGGGAGAAAAGTCTCACCCTGGACCGCGTCGTTGTTGATGATCGAAGGAGCCATCGGGCCTATCGGTAACGACACAATGAAAGCACCAATGCCGGTGTCAAAACCGGCGGATCTCGGGTAGGGGGTCCCGAACTGTGCGTCTGGGCGGATGGTAACAGGAGACAAGGGACACGATGTTTTTACCCAGGTTCGGGCCCTCTCGATGGAGGTAATACCCTACTCATGCTTGATTAATATTGATGATATGGGTAGTACAAGAGTAGATCTACCACGAGATCAAGGAGGCTAAACCCTAGAAGCTAGCTTATGGTATGATTGTTGTTCGTCCTACGGACTAAAACCCTCCGGTTTATATAGACACCGGATAGGGTTAGGGTTACCGCAGTCGGTTACAATGGTAGGAGATCTACATATCCGTATCGCCAAGCTTGCCTTCCACGCCAAGGAAAGTCCCATCCGGACACGGGACGAAGTCTTCAATCTTGTATCTTCATAGTTTAGGAGTCCGGCCAAAGATGATAGTTCGGCCATCCGGGCACCCCCTAGTGCAGGACTCCCTCAGTACCCCTAATCCCTCAGGAGTAAGCTTACGCTAACCATGGGTCGCAGGAGGAACATATCGCCACAACGGCTGGCGGCCCCAGCTCGGCGGCCTCCCTGCCAGCAGGGGGATCGCGTTGTGGGCTGCAGGAGAGGGGTTGGGAGTCAGGCCCCTCCCCACGGCGCTCGAAGCTAGTGGACACCCGGAGGTAGGCCCTCTGCCGGGGAGGTGCCGGCGAGCCTTCGCCCGGCAGAGGACCCGTGGTCACCGAGGGCACCGCTGGCGTCCCCTTTTCCCCCTTTGTGTCATCCTGGTAGCCGGTCGGCTCAAAGGTGGTAGAGGGTGGCGCAAGGCAGGGCCCTCGTCTGCGATATGAGGCAAGGCCGGTACGTGTGAAGAAGGCCCAGTGCTTGTGAAGCTCGCCGCCCGTGACACTCTCACGTAATAATGAGCTGGGGATGCACACACCCCGGAGTCTCAGGGGTGCAAGCCTCAGGCCCTGGGGCTCCCTCCCACGGCTAGTGGCAGCACTTAGCACTGCGTTGGTGTGAAGACTTGAAGACCAGAAGACTAGACTAGGTGCCGGACGCGGCCATTTGCTTTGGATCTCTCTTTCTGTAGCTTTGCTTTCTGGATCTAGATTTAAGTTGAAGCCGAGTTTTTGATGCGCGTGGGGGTGCCTCTTCTCGTTCGAGCAGTTACTTGCTTTCTGGATTTTGTTCTGTCTGGGACTCATGTCCGACGCCTTCCCCTCACGAGCTCCTCTCGAGCGGGACTGCGCGAAGCACACGCGCGCCAAGCGTGCACTAACGCTACAACTGGCGCTTGCCTCTTGCGGGGCCCCTTCTGACAGGTCGACAAGCTCTGCACGATTTTCAGAAACTCGTATCCTCGTGACCCAGCTCGAGCCTGGCGCTGACTAAGGTAAACCACAACGGGAAACTCGCCCTGGACTCATGAGTCCACGAGGGCACAAATTCAATACCACATAGGAAAGTAAAGGCTGCAACTTGCTTACATGAGGGGCTCCCCCTCTCAAAATGCTCTTACAAGTTTTCCAAGGGCCATGGCCGAGTTTTTGTGTACAGGATAAAACGACAGGAGAACATGGGATCAACCAGATATGTCACTTGCTACATCGCCCTCGGACGTGTCACTCGCATTGTCGTTATATTCGCCGGCACCGTCGCCGCCTTCGGCAATGCCTCCGTCGTCGTCGTCAACCACATCGCCTTCGTATGCGGCGACCACCACCGCTTCGTCGTCCGAGGAAAAGGCTCTGACCAGCACGTCCACGTTGTCCTCCACCCACCACGCCAGATCGCCTAGGACGGCCTGGGGTACGGGGGCAATGGCGGCGTCGAAGTCGAAGTCGGGGAAGGTGTTCCTGAGATGGCTGAAGACACGGGAGAACGCACGCCCGAGTAGACCCTGACTTCTCTCCTCCACGAGCCGGCAAGCCCTATCAGACCGGGTTTCTAGGCGCGTCACCTGGTTGGTGAAGAAGGTCAGGTGGCTGGCATAGTCATTCGAGTGGGGGGCAAGTGCATTCTCGTCACAGATGTAGCCCAGGGCGGTATTGGCCCTGTTCCGGAGATCCTGAAGCATAGGGGCATGCTCGCGCTCCAGCATCCGACGTTGGAGCACTTCCTCCCTGTTTTGTCGTGCGATGGCCTCCGCGTCATCGACCCGCTCCCGAAGAGAAAGCAGCTCGGCGCGGGCGGAGGCCAAGTCTGCGTGCGCCATGACCAGGGCGGCAGCCATGGCCTCCGTACGTCTCTCAGCCTCGTCCATCCTGGGACTGAGGGCAGCAGCCCTGCCCGCACACTCCGTACCTGCGAGCTTCAACTTCAAGTCATACCTTCCCTTTAGGTCTGCGCGAACCTCGGCCACCTGGCGGTCCACCTCCTCCTGGAACCTGGCCTCGTGAACCCCGATGGCATCTTCTACTTGGGTAACTTGACGCTCCCTTGTCTCCCATTGTTCAAGCTTGAGGCTGCGTTCCACGGCCTCCAGCGCCAACGCCTCCTCGCGCTTCCGGACCTCTTCCTCCTCGGCGGGCGTCCCCCTTAGTGATGCAAGGGCGGCTCTGCGCGCCTCCACCTGCTGCTCTAGGGACGCGCTCCAGGCGTGGAGCTCCCACGCGTGCTTCTCCGCGGCCTCACGAAGGCAGTTGGCCTCACGAGCCTCCTCCAAGGCTCGGGAGCAAGCCTTGCGGGAAACCTTGAGGGACGCCTCAGCCTTCGCATTGTCGAGATCACGCTGGTAGCGGCCAAGGTTGATAGCCACCCTCAGCTTGCACCGTTCCTCCGCCAACCAAAGACCTTCAGCCTCAAGGTGCGAGTCGACACCTGCGAGCTCTTCACCATGCCGGCTCATTGCGCCCATCGCCTCCTGGAAAAGCTCATGACGAACGATGCTCCGCCCACGCTCGAACTCGAATGCACGGCCCACCTCGTATATCGCCTCGGGGGCTACGGATGGGGTATCGAGCGGCCGCATCACCTCTTGGCAGGGGCTGGGGGCTGGTGCTGCACCTGACATCAACCAGTCCTCGAGAGGAGCCCAAGCCAATCAGGGCTCGCTGCTTGAAGAGGAACCGAAGATGGGAGCCAACCAGCTACTATCCATGACCAAAGGAGGGGTCTTGGGCACACCCGCCAAGCTCCACACACTGCATCGTGGGAGGGGCGACAAAGCCAGCGGTTCGGTAGCGCCATGAAGGCAAGAGTGCTCCTTCAACCGACCCTGCTCCAGGGGCAGCAAGCGGACTCGGAGCGCTCAAGGCCGACGGGGGAGTTGAGGAAGGAGGAGGTCGTTTCTCAGAAGGTGCAGCAGCTTCGACGGAAGGAGCCCTGAAGAACTAACGTTAGGAAATGGAAGCAGCACACAAGGAGTCATAGCAATTTAGTACTTACACGTCGACGGCGATGTACTTCCTCCACTTCAGCGGCCCAAATATGTTGTTGCCGCTCGAGGATTCTTTCCTCTTGCGGAGCTCCTCGAAGTCCACGCAAAGCCAACCGAAGCGCTAGACGTGGTGGCCTGCGCAGGGCGAGGCCAAGGAGGAGCTCAGAGGGCCTACTTCAGGGGTGCCCGGCTGCGGTGAACAGTCGGGCGCCGCCTCACCACAACCTCCTGAGGCTCCCAGAGCCTTGGCCTCGGGAACCGCATGCCGCGCCTCCGCGGCGTCCAACGTCTCGGGAGAGGGGACGCAAGCTCCCGAGGACGATGCCCCAGGATCACTACACGGCATGTGCACCTCAGCACTTGAGCCACCAACCTCCGCCGGGGCTCGCCCTCCTGCACCCTCACCTGGGGAGAGCTCGGCATCGGCCAGCAAGGAAGGGAACCACGCCGACGGGGTTCTCGCGGGGCCCCACCAGGTCGATCGGCTGCAGCCCCCACTAATCAAAGGAGGGCATGCTCTCGGCAAATTCATCCTTGTTTTTGCAACGGTACAGTAGGAAATTCTTCCCAGGCAACTCATCCGGCAAAGGGACACCCGTCAGGACCTTGAGCACTGTTTGCCGCATCTCGAGAGGGAGCCTGGTCTCCTGAAACCTCATATGGTCCTAACTGCTGAGCAAGGTCCACATCGGGCGAGAATGGCGCTAAAGCGGGGCTACTCGGCGCTTGACGAATTCCTTCACCACCCTGGGCGTGGTCACGCCGCGGTCCTTCAGCCTCCTCAACCTGAAACAGACGGGGGAAAGACAGGGGCTCGTGAGCTTCTTGTGGCTCCAATTGGAGTTGGGAACAGCGGGCCCTGGCAGAGCATGAAGCAGAGGGTTGAGCACACCGGCATCGAGGAACAACCACCGTGTCCGAAACTCGCTCACGGACGAAGGAAGCTCGAAGTCGATCCCTGCGCCCACCGTCGCGGCCATGGCCTAGAAGCTCACGCATCCCGAGCATTGCTGGGGGCCTGTCAGATGCAGTGAGAAGAAATGACGAAGGAGGGCCACCGAAGGAGCGATACCCACCAGGGCTTCCCACACGAAGGTGAAGACAACAAGAAGAGTCACTGATTGAGGGTGAAGATGCAGCATGTGAATCTGATAATGCTCGAGCACCACGTTGAAGAAGGCGGAGAAGGGAGGAATCAGGCCAGCCTAGAGGGCATCTATGAAGATTGGGACTTCAGTGGCTGCCCGAGCCATGAGAGTGCGAGACGCTGGCCAAGCCACCGTCTCTCCCTACTCGTTGAAGCTAGAAGCACGCATCAGACGCACCTTGTCCATGGCCTCGTCGTTGAGCACTCGGGATCAACCTAGCGCCGGCTCGACGGCCAGAGGAGCGCTTAGCGGAGACAAGGGCTTCTTTCCCTTATCTGCTTGTTTCGGCGCCATGGCAACGAAGCGGGCAGAGGGCAGGTGTGACGCCCCCTATTAAATCATACACTAATCATGCACACAAACATGTACAATCAAGATCAGGGACTCACGGGAAGATATCACAACACAACTCTAAAAATAAAATAAGTTATACAAGCATCATAATACAAGCCAGGGGCCTCGAGGGCTCGAATACAGGTGCTCGATCATAGACAAGTCAGCGGAAGCAACAATATCTGAATACAGACATAAGTTAAACAAGTTGCCATAAGATGGCTAGCACAAACCGGGATACAGATCGAAAGAGGCGCAGGCCTCTGCCTGGATCCTCCTAAATTACTCATGTTAAATCGTCGGCGGGCTGCACGTAGTAGTAGGCACCTCCAGCGTAGTAGTAGGAGTAAATTAAATCGACGGTGGCGTCTGGCTCCTGGACTCCAGCATCTGGTTGCGACAACCAGAAAGAAAGGAAAGAGGGAAAAGGGGGGAGAAAGCAACCGTGAGTACTCATCCAAAGTACTCACAAGCAAGGAGCTACACTACATATGCATGGGTATATGTGTAAAGGGCCATATCGATTAATTTGAACTGCAGAATGCCAGAAAAAGAGGGGGATAACTAATCCTGTCGAAGACTACGCTTCTGGCAGCCTCCGTCTTGCAGCATGTAGAAGAGAGTAGATGGTAAGTTCACCAAGTAGCATCGTATAGCATAATCCTACCCAGCAATCCCCTCCTCGTCGCCCTGTTAGAGAGCGATCATCGGGTTGTATCTGGCACTTGGAAGGGTGTGTTTTATTAAGTATCCGGTTCCAGTTGTCATATGGTCAAGTTACAACTCCAATTCGTACTGTTACCGAAGATCACGGCTATTCGAATAGATAAACTTCCCTGCAGGGGTGCACCACATAACCCAACACGCTTGATCCCATTTGGCCGGACACACTTTTCTGTGTCATGCCCGGCCTCGGAAGATCAAAACGTCGCAGCCCCACCTAGGCCAACAGAGAGGTCAGCACGCCGGTCTAAACCTAAGCGCACAGGGGTCTGGGCCCATCGCCCTTAGCACACCTGCATGTTGCGAACGCAGCCGGAAGCAGACCTAGCCTAGCAGGCGTTCCAGTCCAATCTGGCACGCGCCGCTCAGTCGCTGACATCACGAAGCCTTCGGCTGATACCACGACACCGAGTGCCCATATCTTTCCCACGTAGTTGGTTAGTGCGTATAGGCCAAATGGCCAGACTCAGATCAAATACCAAGATCTCGTTAAGCGTGTTAATGATGAAACCGTGGACACCGACTCGTGGCCGGGCCCACCTCTCACCTAGGCGGTCTCAACCTGCCACTGCCGCCTCCGCCACAAAGATCTACATAGAGGGCCGTTGGGACAAAGGTCCTTTCAGCCCCCAATCCGTGAATCACTCGCGGGTGCTCCACGAGCCGACCCGACTTTAGTCACCACATGTATCATGTATAAAGTATATGGTATAAACCCGGGAGCACCTCCCTAGTGATCACGGCCCAATAGTATAGTATGGCAGACAGACAAGAATGTTGGGCCACTGATGGAATACTAGCATCCTATACTAAGCAGTTAGGATTGCAGGTAAAGGGAACAACAGTAGTAGCAGGGACAGGCTATGCATCAGGATAGGATAAACGGAAAGCAGTAACAGGCTACACTAGTCTAATGCAAGCAGTATAGAGAAGGAATAGGCGATATTTGGTGATCAAGGGGGGGGGGGTTGCCTGGTAGCTCTTGCAAGAAGGACGGGCCGTCAACACTGTAGTCGTACTGGGTAGCAGCGGCGTCGGTCTCGAGGTCTACCGGAGAAGAAGAGGGGGAGAAAAAGTAAATATGGAGCACACAATGCATCACAAAACATAACATGGCAATAAGCGGTGCTAGGGGTGGCCTAACGCGGTAGGAGGTGATACCGGCGAAGGGGAAAACATCCGGGGAAGTATCCCCGGTGTTTTACGTTTTCGGACAGATGAACTAGAAGGGGAAAGTTGCGTGTTTGCTATGCTAGGGATGCGTGGCGGATGAATGGGCTGCGTATCCGGATTCATCTCGTTGTTCTGAGCAACTTTCATGTACAAAGTTTTTCCGTCCGAGCTACGATTTATTTGATATTAATTTTAAAAGGATTTTATCATTTTCTAGAATTAACAGAATTAATTTAATTCAATGTTATCCAGAACAGTGCATGCTGACTGGGTCAAATTGACATGTGGGTCTAGTGGGACCCACCTGTCATTCTCTGTTTAGGTTAATTAGGGTTTAGCTAACTAATTATTATTTAATTAAACTAACAAGTTAATTAGATTAATGAATTAGGATTAATGAACTTAACTAATTTAATTAATTAATTAATATATTATTTTTTATTATTATATTTATTTTTTAAACTTCTTTTTTTTCTTTTACGGAAACGTTCTGGAGGCGGGGCCCTCCTGTCATAGGCCCATGGCCATAGTGGGTTCGGGCGACAGATTTACATTCTGAGGCGCATTTTGAGCGCCCGATAGGGTGTAGTGAGGCAAGGCCATCACTGATGCAAAGCAGGCGAGGCCAAAGGCGCACGCCGTGAGGGCAGCTGCGGGCGCTGAGCCCGGACTAGGATGGATCCGGCCTTGAAGCGGTAGCTAGCAACGCTGCACCAGCAGCGGCTAACGGTGGACAGAGGAGAAGGGCCGGAGCAGGGCAACGGTGGACGAGGAGCAGCAGAAGATGCAGCTTGCAACTTCGGTGAGCGGCGGTCGGTGAGCAACGGTGATGCTAGGCGGCGCACGGAGGAAGCCTGCGGGCGGCGCTGGCAGCCGAGGGCGCCAGGCTACTGGAGCAGGGAGTTAGCGGCGCGACCACGCACCGGCACGCAGACGGCGTGGCGTGGCTAATGAGGAAGGCCCGGGCGCGGGCGGCGGCTTGCGTGGCGCGCAAGAGCGGTGATGGGCACGGCCGGCGCTGGTGTGGTATGCGAGCACGTGCACCCTACGTTACGGGCAGGTGAGGTGAGCCCGGAGCGGCCGGCGAGGAGCAGGCGGAGCGGAGGCCCCAGCGGCGCGGTGGCGATACCAGGCAAGGCCAACGGGGCCGGGCGACGCAGCTGTGGCAGTGGCTGACGGTGGCGACGTGTCTTGTGGCCCAGGTACGTCAGGCGAGGGAGAGAGAGGAGGGAGGGGCGCGTGCTCACGGGAGGATGCAGGGAACGGGGCAGTGTTGCTTGGGGAGGATGACGACGACATGCATAGGGGGAGGCAGACCGCTGAGGGCGTCCGGCGGAGTGTTCTCCGGCGAGGTCCTCGGGCGGCGGCGACGGTGATGCCCCGGTCCAGATCGAGATCGGGGAGGGGGCGACGCGGGGGGGAGTGGGGAGTGGAGTGGTGGATAGGGTGGATAGGGTTCCTTCGTGAAGGAGAGAAGGGAGTGGGGTGGGCACTGGGCCGGCTGTGGCTCTGTGGGCCGAAGCCCGGGGGGGTTCTATTTTCCTCTTTTTTTGTTAGTTTTGTCTTTTCCCTTTTTCTCTCATTTTTTTCTCTTTTCTGTTTTAATTCATTTTATGTTTAGGTTTTTTATAAAAGCATGGTTCCCTCACCATAAATACCTAAGCATTTATTTGCACACTACAAACATTTTAGTTTAATATTTTGAAAACTTTTGTTGTTTGACTTTAATTCAAATTGTTTTGAACTAACGCGAGATTGGTCAACCGTAACTGAGGTGATGTGGCATCATTACGAGGGGGGTTAGTGTAGCTCAATTACCCGGGCATTACAATTCTCCCCCACTACAAGAAATCTCGTCCCAAGATTTAAGAGGTTGTTTAGTGGGGAAAGTTCTGGTTACGAAATTCTAACGAGTGTTCTCGGTCTTGGTTGCTCTTCTCGAAGTGGTCGATCCATTAAGTTGATGTCTTCGTTTCTCTGCTTCAGTTCATCATGATGAAGTCGACATCCTTTCTTCGGGAACTCCATCGTACTTACGAAATAATAAATGAGGGTATTCCGGGAGAATGGAACTCTGTAAGGTTGACTATCTGGTCGATAACATCGGGGAAAGTGGCGAAAAGTAACTCTCGAATTGAAACTTAAGAAAATATCGAGAGCAAAGTAAGGGGGTATCATGGGAAGTTTCGAGCGGGCAAGCAATCGTTCGATGCCTGAAACAGGGCGTGAAAAGGGGTTCAAAGCAATGGGAATAAGTATTGTGTCTGATACCAGAATTGAGATCTCTCGGAAGGTGACTCGTGAATCACATACGAGGCCAAGTGCGAGGAATTAACTTTGGAAACCGGGGGTGTATAGGAGAGTCAGGTTTCGACCCTGTGGAGTTGTGGGTTATGGGCTCACCATGTGGGTCGAAGGTAGAAAGGGCGATGACATCTTACACGATCATGTAAGCAAGTCAAGTCAGAGGATAGCCGATCAGTTATGTCGGCAACAATATCAGTACCAATGGCGAGGGAGGAAGAGAACCATTTCCTGCTCGTTGAACGAGGCGGACCATTAGGCAAAGTTCTCGTCCATCGGTGGTTACTGGAATGTCATCACCAATAGTAACAGGGTTACACCAGACAGGGTGGTACACCAAGGTGTTTACATAAGCAGGTAATTATTACTGCTTATATCATATAGGTCACAAGAAAGGTTAACCAAAAAATGGAAAAGAAAAGGTGTTTACCAGATTATCAGAACAATGGAAAGGAAATTGTGTTTAAACACAATTCAGGGGTATAGCCTTCCCAAGGACAAGCAGAGCATGATATCCATGAGAGGATATAACGTAGTAAAACCTTTAAGTGAGGGGAGAGAAGTTTCATGACATTACCCATACAACAGTCTTTGGATAATTGATAAGGAAAATTTAGCATTGTGCTTGAAGTTTTTTATTGGAAATCGGAGTACCATAGACATGCTTCGAGATAGCATTGACATGGTCTTCAAGTAAGGGTGAGAATTTGGATGCACTAAGGATCCATCAGGAACAACTTGTAGAATAAGTTTTACAATTTCCTCATGGAAGAATGGATATCCTTGCTAAAAAGGAAATTATAATAATAGGTCCTCCGGTCAGGTGTGCTAGGCATGACATCACCTTACCGAGTCATATAAAGACCAATGTTGTAACTCTTGGAAATATGTTCCAACCATCATATCTGACCGAGATTCAGACCCGATTGGTGTCAAGATACCTCAGACTCAGGATGCCTGAGAAGAAAGGTTCAACACAAATTGTCGAGATTACATTGTAAGATTCTTGGGAATTGAACTATGGAAGCGAGTTCCGAAACAAGAGTTCTTCATTAAATCAAGGAGAGGACGAGGAGGTGGCTGATGGTCTCAGCAACAATTCATCGAGATTTCCAAAAGATGGATCTCCACAAATATGTGAACAAGGAGATAATTTATCAGATCAAATGATACAACGATGTATGCTCGAGGGAAACATACACAATTAATCACTGGTTGAAAGGTGCACCCGAAATATGGGCTTAGGCAGCAGGATCAATGTTAGAATGGTGATTCGATAACCAATGGTCTAAGAATAAAATGTCGACCATTAACTTCAAGCAATAGGGTTGCTAGATGTTTTGAATTCGCACATCGTAGTTCAATTGTCAGTTTTCCGGTTAGAAAAAACACCGGGACCAAGAGATGAATGTAGATGGCAAGATGTATCACTTGTATCAAGAATTCTTAAAGAGGTGGTGAAAGTCTCATGACATTTCTGACATAAAATATGGTAATACTCCAAGGTAAAGAAGAACAAAGGCTGGATAGTAAGGAACTCAAGGTATAACAGAAAAAATGAACACGTTTGTGTTGGGGGAAGGCAAGAATGTCGTCGATGATAACACAATCATCGAGGGGCAAGGATGGTATTTCTCATCACGAATTCGATTGATATCCTGTAAGAGCTCAGAATGTAGATGATGATCACGACACATTTGTCGAGAGGTTTCATGAAGATGTAATCTAACAACGATGACATCAAGTCAAAGGGCGATGAAGCGAAAGTTACTTTGGAACCAAAGTGCGACCACGAACTTCGAAATCGAGCTTGATGTTTAAGGCGAAATGATATGACAAGGAAGATCGGCGTAAGTCTAGCTCATCGTCGAAAGTTGTGCTCCAGGAAGGACAAGGTAGTATAGTTAAAATTGGCACAATAATGATGTAGCCGATCAGGCTAGGAATGAGTTGAAAGATTATTAAACTCATAGGCAATGAAAATTACTTAGAGTTATTGACTCGGCATGCGGAATCGATTCACTTATCAGTGTTCTCAGTGACTAATTACTCAGAGCCCGTGAAAAAGAATTGGAATCTATGAGAATGTAGTACTTGATGGAAACTCATAAGAGGTTATGCAGTTCCGTGATAATCTCGAGATATCAGGGTGTAATACCCGACGAAAGATCAAAGTAAAGGTTGGACAAGTGTACTGATCCACATAAGATAATTTCTTAAGCTTGCCCGAGGAATGGGATCAAAGAAGAACATAGGGTCGGAACCACGATCGCAAAGGATCAATTCGACGATACCAAAGGATATTATATCAAGGAAATACTTATTATTACAAGAAGCTTCCATGCTAGGATTTACATCGTGTCCATGGGCATGAACACAAGTTGAAGGTCGACTCCCCCTTCTTCAATGTATAACCTTCCATTCACCTCTCGCTTTTCGAGAATGACATTAGTTGTTGAAAGTTTTTACCTGGTGCAATACCAGATAAGTATGACACGTGAAATCTTTTAGGATCACACAGATTAAGAAAGGCATATGTTCAACCCATCGGGGCATCTTAGAACATATACCATGAACTTTAGGATCAATTAACACATGCTCGAAGCAGAGCATGGTTGATAAAAGCATAGGATATAACTTGCTAAAGGCACTAAACACAATTTACCAAAGGCATTATGTATCAGGGGAGAAACTCTCAAGGTTATTGGATATGAAGGACACTGTCGGATAAAATCCATTAAAGGATCTGCCGGTCCATAACAGAGCTGATGTGAGTATCGGCACACAACCAGCGGAAGAAACAATGCAAAGGCATTGGATTATAGAAGCAACTGACTAATTCAAAGCTCACGTGTAAAGCAATTATGGTTTCCAAATCAAAGGATCAGAAGCAAACGCTCCGATTAAGGATGGATAGGTTGAGTAAGCTTAGGGGTAAAATTGACAACAATTTGATTGGTTGAGATCCAGCTCATGTTTAAAATGACGTCTGAGCCGAAAGGATGAATTCTAGGATCTGATTGAGGATTGCGAGCATTCACAATATTTTGAATCAATGGACTCAAAATGATAGTGACAAATGCTGCCAATAAGATTACTATACTTATGGGATTAACCATAATGCAAGCAAGCAAGAATTTCAAGAGCAATAAGCTGCTAAGGATTTCCAGAAAATTGAATGGTATTTTGAGGACTTTTGTGAAACACATGAACAACTAGGAATGAGCGGATACCCGGCAAGTGCGAGAGATTATCAGTAGGGGTATTTATGCGGCAAGGAACTGCAAGGCAGTAGGCATAAAGTATACTCGGAACAATAGAGAGAATTTCAGGGTATCTTGTAATAACAAGATCAACGGGGAATGATTGAGTGAATGGAAAGTGTACGTGGTTATCCATAGGGGTATATCGATGATATGGAATTGCAAAAGCAACAGGCACCAAGTCTCGAGGGAACATCGGAGAGTAACTTCAAAATATTCTGGTGCAGCCAACGATCATCTGGACAGAAGGGGTTCTCCGGGAGAAAGTGTTTTCGAGAACCTAAAGTTAAATTTTTAGAAAATCAATTAACCTGAATAGAAGAGAGATCAGAATCCGAGAGTATAGACGAGGAATAAAAGATCCTAATACCACCCAACGGCGACGTGGGCCCGTAAGGCACACAGGCATGTTACTAAAAGTTTTTTTTGTGACTAGACTCAACTTCGGCCAAGGAGTTGGAAGGGGGATTCCTACAGGCAGTCGGCTCTGATACCAACTTGTGACGCCCCCAATTAAATTGTACACTAATCATGCACGCAAACGTGTACGATCAAGATCAGGGACTCACGGGAAGATATCACAACACAACTCTAGAAATAAAATAAGTCATACAAGCATCATAATACAAGCCAGGGGCCTCGAGGGCTCGAATATAGGTGCTCGATCATAGATAATTCAGCGGAAGCAACAATATCTGGGTACAGACATAAGTTAACCAAAGTTGCCATAAGATGGCTAGCACAAACCGGGATACAGATCGAAAGAGGCGCAGGCCTCCTGCCTGGGATCCTCCTAAACTACTCATGTTCGTCGTCAGCGGGCTGCACGTAGTAGTAGGCACCTCCAGCGTAGTAGGAGTCGCTAGATTTAATAAACGGTGGCGTCGCTCCTGGACTCCGAAAGATCTGGTTGCGACAACCGAAAAGAAAGGAAAGGGGGGAAAGGGGGTGAGAAAGCAACCGTGAGTACTCATCCAAAGTACTCGCAAGCAAGGAGCTACACTACATATGCATGGGTATATGTGTAAAGGGCCATATCGATGGACCGAATCGCAGAATGCCGAAAAAGAGGGGATAACTAATCACTGCCGAAGACTACGCTCGCGACTTAGTCTTGCACCATGTAGAAGAGAGTAGATGGTAAGTTCACCAAGTAGCATCATATAGCATAATCCTACCCCACAATCCCATCCTCGTCGCCCTGTTAGAGAGCGATCACCGGGTTGTATCTGGCACTTGGACGGGTGTGTTTTATTAAGTATCCGGTTCTAGTTGTCATAAGGTCAAGGTACAACTCCAAGTCGCCCCACATCAAGATCACGACTATTCGAATAGATAAACTTCCCTGCAGGGGTGCACCACATAACCCAACACGCTTAATCCCATATGGCCGGACACACTTTTCTGGGTCATGCCCGGCCTCGGAAGATCAACACGTCACATACCCACCGAGTCCAAAAGAGAGGTCAGCACACTGGTCTAAACCTAAGCGCACAGGGGTCTGGGCCCATCGCCCTTAGCGCACTTCGCACGCTTGAACGCGGCGGAAGCAGACCTAGCCTAGCAGGCGTTCAGTCAATCCAAGCCGCCGCCTTCGCTTACGTCACGAAGGCTTCGGCTGATACCATGACGCCGAGTGCGCATATCTTTCCCACATAGTTGGTTAGTGCATATAGACCAAATGGCCAGACTCAGATCAAATACCAAAATCTCGTTCAGCGTGTTAATGATGTAACCGCGGACACCGACCAGGGCTAGGCCCACCTCTTACCTAGGAGGTCTCAACCTGCCCTGTCGCTCCGCCACAAAGATCCATACAGAGGGCCGTTGGGACAACGGTCCTTTCAGCCCCCAATCCGTGAATCACTCGCGGGTGCTCCACGAGCCGACCGACTTTAGTCACCACATGTATCATGTATAAAGTATATAGTATAAACCCGTGATCACCTCCCGAGTGATCACGGCCCGATAGTATAGCATGGCAGAAAGACAAGAATGTAGGGCCACTGATGGAATACTAGCATCCTATACTAAGCATTTAGGATTGCAGGTAATGGGAACAACAGTAGTAGCAAGGACATGCTATGCATCAGGATAGGATAAACGAAAAGCAAGAATAAAGCTACACTACTCTAATGCAAGTAGTAGAGAGAAGGAATAGGTGATATCTGGTGATCAAGGGGGGGGGGGGCTTGCCTGGTTGCTCTAGCAAGAAGGACGGGTCGTCAACACCGTAGTCGTACTGGGTAGCAGCGGCGTCGGTCTCGAGGTCTACCCGAGAAGAAGAGGGGGGGACAAACAGTTAATATGGAGCACAGAAGGCATCACAAAACATAACATGGCAATAAGCGGTGCTAGGGGTGACCTAACGCGGTAGGAGGTGATATCGGCGAAGGGGAAAACATCCGGGGAAGTATCCCCGGTGTTTTGCGTGTTCGGACAGATGAAACGGAGCGGTAAAGTTGCGTGTTTGCTATGCTAGGGATGCGTGGCGGACGAATGGGCTTCGTATCCGGATTCGTCTCGTCGTTCTGAGCAACTTTCATGTACAAAGTTTTTCCATCTGAGCTACGGTTTATTTTATATCAATTTTAAAAGCATTTTATCATTTTCTAGAATTAACAGAATTAATTTAATTCAACGTTATCCACAACAGTGCATGCTGACTGGGTCAAATTGACATGTGGGTCCAGTGGGACCCACCTGTCATTCTCTGTTTACGTTAATTAGGGTTGTGCTAACTACTTATTGTTTAATTAAACTAACATGTTAATTAGATTAATTCATTAGGATTAATTAACTTAACTAATTTCATTAATTAATTAATTAATATATTATTTTTATTATTGTATTTATTTTTTTAAACTTCTTTTTTTTCTTTTATGGAAACGTTCTGGAGGCGGGGCCCTCCTGTCATAGGCCCATGGCCATAGTGGGTTCGGGCGACAGGTTACCGGTTACGGGCGCATTTTGAGCGCCCGATAGGGTGTAGCGGGGCAAGGCCACCGCGGTGCAGCAGGGCGAGGCCAAAGGCGCACGCCGGCGGGAGGGCAGCTGCGGGCGTGGGCCCGGACTAGGGTGGATCCGAGCGCGGGCGGTGGCTAGCGACGCCGCACAGCGAGCAGCGGCTAACAGGGGACAGAGGAGAAGGGCCGGAGCGGGGCAACCTTGATGGAGGAGCAGCAGACGCAGCTTGGCATCGCTGTGAGCGGTGTCGGCGAAAGCAACGGTGATGCTAAGCGGCGACGGAGGAAGGCTGCGGGCTTGGCAATGAGGCGCAGGCGCGCCTTGAGCAGGGGAAGCAGGGCGCGCCACGCACCGGCGCGAACAAGGCGCGCTGGCCAATAGAGGAAGGCCAGCCTTGTGGCGAGTGGGAGGGCGCAAGAGCGGTGATGGGCGTGGCCGGCAAGACGTGTGGGCGCGAGCATCTGTGCGCTTCTGAGGCAGGTGTGGTGAGCACGGAGCGGCGGGCGTGGAGCAAAGGAGGAGGCAGCGGCAGCGGTGGCGACAATGGGCGAGGCTAGCGAAGTAGGCGGGCGGCGCGCGCACGGTGGCGGCCGGGCGACGACGGAAGGCTTGTGTGGCACGCTGGGCGAGGGAGAGAGAGAACGGAGGGGCGCGTGCTCACGGGAGGATGCAGGGAACGGGGCAGTGTTTCTTGGGTAGGACGATGGCGACGACGTTTGTAGGGGGAGGCAGACCGGTGAGGGCGTCCGGCGGAGTGTTCTCCGGCGAGGTCCTCGGTCGGCCGCGACGGTGATGCCCCGATCCAGATCAGGATCGGGGAGGGGGCGACGGGGGGGAGTGGGGAGTGGAGGGGTGTATGGGGTGGATAGGGTTCCACCATCAAGGGGATAAGGGGAGTGGGGGTGGGCGCGGTGGGCGGCTGTGGCTCTTTGGGCGAAGCCGGGGTTCTGTTTTCCTCTTTTTTTGTTAGTTTTGTCTTTTCCGTTTTTCTTTTATTTATTTCTCTTTTCTGTTTTAATTCATTTTATGTATTCAGGTTCTTTATAAAAGCATGGTTCCCTCACCATAAATACCTAAGCATTTATTTGCACACTCCGAACATTTTAGTTTAATATTTTGAAAACTTTTGTTGTTTGCCTTTGATTCAAATTTGAATTCAAATCGTTTTGAACTAACGCGAGATTTGTCAACAGTAACTGAGGTGACGTGGCATCATTACGAGGGGGGTTACTATAGCTCAATTACCCGGGCGTCACAGTAGGTCAGATTGGATAAGAGAAACAGAGTCTCGAGGAAGCAGGGAGATTGAGAAAGCGAGGCGCAGACGACGGAGGAATAACTATGTGAGTTGCGGGGGCCGCATAGCCAGGCGGATTCAGAGGCAGCGTGCGGAAGCGGAGACGCCCATGTCCAATCAACCGCCACGCGTCAACCGAGGCTGCAGGCTTTTAGGGCCCGCAGCACTCCGTACTTGACCCTTGGCTTCGCCGCGAAGCCATGCCCGAGCGCACCTTGGGCCCGGGGGCTACTGTCGTTGTTCTGGGAACAGGGGTCCCCAGACTTGCCTGCCTGCGGCCCACGGTGTGGCTAAGTCAGCGGGTCGTATGGCCCATCTTCCTCAACAAGGCATGCGAGACCCTCGCGAGGGGCCAAGCCTCGCAAGGCGGACGATGCAAGACCTCCTCTGGAGTGGCCTATCCAGGCAGGCTCATGAGGAGCGGGGATATCAAGGCGGGGCAAACCTCATGAGGCTCTCGTGACGTGAGCCATGACGATCGGCACCAGGCGGGCGCCAGCGCGCGCAACGTCCTTGTTTCCTCTTTGGTGCTAAGGAGGCAAGCGCAGGCGAGGAGTACCGAGGCATAAGGCAAAGGTTGCCATACCGGTGCAACGAGACCAAGACTAGAAGGACGACAGGATGGAGGTCATCGTGGAGCCCAAGATGGCGTCACCACCAGAGCCTTTCGCAGGCGAAGACCACTTTTGTCAGGATAGCATGTACTAGTTGTCCCCCTCATATTTGCCCGCCGTTGTTGGCTCCCTTCCCGCTCAATATTTGGGGAGAGGACTAGGGCCTATATAAGTATAACTAGCCACCACAGTAGGGGCATCTCAGCTTGATCTGATCTGATCGAGAGCCTAACCTAGCCACAAGAACACCTCAGCCTTAGGAGGCAGTTCTTCCCCTTGTACTATTCATCATCAGCCCAAGAGGCAATCCACCACCACCACGCTGGAGTAGGGTATTACACCACAACGGTGGCCTGAACCAAAGATAAATCTCGTGTCTTTACGTATTATGAAGTTTGTCGAGTTCGTCCGCGAGATCTTAGTGAGCTAGGGCGTGGATCAGTAGGAGGGAACGACTTCGCGCACACCCCAGAGTTCGAACCTTAAGGGTTTTGGGGGAACCCCACATCTGACAGTTGCCGCCAAGCACTATCAACCCTAACAGAGAGAGAGAGAGAGAGAGAGAGAGAGAGAGAGAGAGAGAGAGACTCATTTATTTATCTGTTGCTCAGGGTCTACGCCTGGCTTTGTACGAAGGGTTACATGCCTTGCTGGCAAGACTTGTACAAAAAGTGGTTTGCCGGGAGGCCCGGCAACCGTGCCTTATGGGTAAAACTTGGGAAGATGTTCGATGTTCCGGGAGTTGCTCACTGGAATTCCATCTTCGGTCTACAGGTGGACTGCGCCGGGCCTGGTGACTCGTATTACCCTGTAAGGGCCTTCCCACTTTGGCGTCAACTTGTTGGAATTCTTGGCAGATTGAACTCGCCAAAGAACAAGGTCGTCTTCCTCAAGGCTTCGGGCATGAACCTTGCGGCTATGGTAGCGGCACAAGGATTGCTGGTAGCCAGCAGATCGCACAACAGCCCAAAGACGATCTTCCTCAAGGAGCGCCACATCATCTTGGTGCAACTGCTCTTGCTCAAGCTCATCATAAGCGAGCACTCGACGTGACCCGTATATGAGTTCTCTGGGGAGAACTGCTTCTGCCCCGTATACTAGGGCAAAGGGTGTCTGGTCGGTGGCTCGATTTGGCATCGAGGAATGGCAGCAGGTCACACCCAGAATTGGAGTCCACAATCTGGTTTATGTGTGGCAAAGGGAAAGGATCCTTTGGATAGGCCTTATTGATATCTGTGTAATCAATACATAGCCTCCACTCCCCATTTGCCTTACGCACTACCACTGGATTGGCCAACCACGTGGGGCGGAGGACTCCTCTGACCAAGCATGCCGCCTCTAACTTCCTGTCTCTTCGACGATGAACTCTCGCCGCTCCAAAGCTTGCTTCATGACCTTCTGCTTGACGGGTCGTGCATGAGGACAGACAGCAAGATGGTGCTCAATCACATTACTGGGAACGCCGAGGATGTCGAATGCTTGACATGCAAACACATCGACATTCGCCCACAGGAAGGCGACGAGCGCGCTTTCCTATTTGCTGTCAAGGGTGGAGCTTATAGTAAAAGCCCCACCCAAGTCGTCCTCCTTAACGGGCACCTTCTTGGTCTCTGGTGGTGCTGCCTTGGATTTATTGCTCTTGCCGGTGGATATCTCTAGCACGTCCTCATCGGAGCGCTGCACTCCGAAGAGGCGCGCTTGCCGGAGTGGGTACAGGAGGTCTTGCCAGAAGAGGTCTTGCCGGAAGAAGTCTCGCCGGCCTTCTTCTCCCCCGGGGCTACTGCGGCAGGAGCAAGTGCCTTGGCTGCAGTTGCTGCAACTGCCTCCCAGTAGAGTTGATCGGCGCAAATGAGTGTGTCTTTCTTGTCAGAGGGGACTCTGATGATGCTCAGTGGCCCAGGCATCTTCAACGTGTTGTAGGCGTAATGTGATGCCGCCATGAACTTGGCCAGCGTTGGGTGGCCAAGGATCCCATTGTAGGGCAGGGGGATCTTGGCGACATAAAAACGATCTTCTTCATCCTGTAGTTCAGCTCGCCCCCGAATGTAACGGGCAACGTGATTTTACCCTTCGGCTCACTCCTCCCCGGGTTGACTCCTTGAAACATGCCCGTCTCCTCGAGATCTCGGCCGGGGATTTGCAGCCCCTCGATCACAGTGGGCGAGATCAAGTCCAGACAGGCCCCGCCATCAACTAGCACTTTTGTCACCTTGAGGTTACGTATTGTTGGTGAAACCAACAACGGCAAACACCTAAACGCAGTTGTGCGATCAGGGTGATCCTCGGTGTCAAAGATGATAGGTGTGTTGGATCACTTTAGTGGCTTCTGGGCATCGAATGATGGCTCCGCGGTAGTGACCTCATGCACCCATTGCTTCAGCTGGAGGTGAGAGGTATGCAACGAGGTGCCACCGTCAACGCACATGGCCTCCATAGCTTTCTGGAACTCGTGCTCCCCGGACTCGTCATCCTCACCATGATCATCATCCTCCTTCTTCTTGTCACGGCCCCGAGCGGGCCTCTCTCGTTGATTATCCTTGCCGCGGCGACCACCTTGGCCGCCACGCTTCTTGTCGGACCCCTCATCACCATCCTGGCCCTTCACCTTGCCCCGCCTCTCATATTCGGCTTTCTGTTTCTCTGCAAGTAGCTCAACCTGTTGGCAGTTCTGGAGGTCGTAGCCCTTGGTGCGATGGATCTTGCAATACTGCTTGTCAGAGCCTCCTAGCTTGTCGGCAGCTGCCAAGGCCCGGCAAGTGGCGCACCCGGCAACTTCCTTGCTGGGGTCATCAGCCTTGGCCTTCTTGGCGGTGTCGGGGTCGCCGGAACACTCAACGGCAAGCACGGTCTTGCCCTTGTGGTTCCTATTGCCGCGTCGGCCCTTGTTTGCTGGGGCGGCGGCGTCTTCGTCTGTGGAGACGGTTTCCGCGCCGGCATCTTTTCCAGGGTAATTCCTACCTTCTTCAGCCCGAGCACATCTGTCAGCCAGAACATAAAGCTCGGCTACATCCTTGACTTTGTTCATCGCCAGCTCTTCACGCATCTTGCGGTTGCGCACATTCTGATGGAATGCAATGCGACAATGGCGGTGGTGAACATCTGGGACGTCAGACCGCACACGGCTGAACCTTTGTATGTACTTGCGCAGGGACTCGCCGTCCTTCTAGGGGATGACATGCAAATCGCTTGCCTGGCCAGGAGCTTGGTGGCCTTCGGTAAAGGTTCCAACAAACTCGTGGCACAGATCCGACCAAGAAGAGATGGAATCTACTGGTAGGTGCATTAACCATGACATGACGCTGGGCTTAAGTGCCAACGGAAAGTACTTGGCAAGCACCTTGTCGTCGCGAGCCCCAACGGCTTGCATCGCGAAGGTGTAGATGCTGAGGAACTCCGATTGGTGTGTCTTGCTGTTGTACTTATCCCCAACATCAGGTTTGAACGTGCGGTGGGAGGGCCACTGGAACTGCCGCAGCTCATGGGTAAAGGACGGAAAACCCACCTTGTAAGGTAGGTCGCCGGAACCCCCCGGTGCCGGGTGGTCCATAGTGGGCCCCGCACGCCTATCTGACTGATGGCACGCTTCTTGCCGCCGCTCAATGGTGGTCCAAGCATCCTCCTGAGCTCGCTCTCGAAGAATTTGACATTGGTCGCAGCTGGCCCGTGGGTCGGACGACGCTTTGGAAACGCTGTCACAAGCGTCGCCCCGACGAGCCGGCAGCTGTTGTTGCTGGCGTGTGGGAGGGGAGTGCACCGTGGTCGCACCATCCCCAGTCCTCCCTCCTCCGGTGTGCACCGGCTCTATCGAGCGCTGACACGAGGGTCCCGCTAGCTGCGGTTCATCTTTGTTGGCGAAGCTGATGAGGCTCCGGATGGTGGCTCTCCACTCGTCGAGCTTCTCCGTGGCGGGAGGAAAGTTGAGGAGCAGTAGCACGCGCGCCAATGATTCTACTCGCATGGGTGGCGGCAAAAACTGTGTGGACCGTGACGCGCTCCGACTTCTAACCATGTTAGAAGGAGCTCTATCACAGTCTCGCGGCCGCGCGCCGCTTCCGCCAGCGTCCAGGTGCGCACGCCGGCCCGGTGCGTCCTGGGAGTGACGCAAAGGGCTCTTCCGACAGCGGTGCCCGGGGGCACTGACGTCGCAGCGTTGCTCATCGCGCATGGCCTGGGAAGGCTGCAGCACGGTCATCGGCTGGGGCCTCATAGACGTTGCCGCGCCGCCTGTGGGTAGCACAGCCCCGCCCCTGGACCCAGCGGCGTGTGTCTCATCATCTTGGACCCGAACGACGCTGCTTGCCTGGCTCCGATTGACAGAGTGTCGTGGATGCTCGTGGGCCGCGCCTCCGGCTCCATCTGTGGCCACCCCGTTGCCTGCCCGCGCCGGTGCGGACGGGCCTGCTCCGGACGACGCGATTGCTGTGATCCCCTTCTTCTTGGGGGCCATCACAATGACGAAGTCGATGCGCTTCTAAACCAGCTTTTTCATAGCTTGCGGCCCCTACCTGGCATGCCAAAGATGTCGGGGTTCAAGAACGACACCTATGGAATCACTGGGAATCCCTACTACGGTTGGTGGGGCGCGGGGTTGTGCAAAGAGCGGGTTTAGAAGATCAACACAGAGGAATTTTATCCAGATTCGGACCGCAAACGATGCGTAATACTCTTGTCCTGCTTTGGTGTATATTTGGTGTTCTTGAGCTCTTGAACTAGCTACGACGCATGCCTAGCCCAAAAAGTCTGAATCCTTCCTCAGTACGCCTCGGGCCTCCTTTTATACGTCAAAGGGGTCGCCACAGTGGCACACAGGAGGTGGAAAGTATGTACACTGTACAAGTCTATCCCTGACATCGTGGGACAAAACGCATTTAATGCGCCGCCAACAGGTCCTCTTGCTTCATCAAGGACGGCAAGGAAGCTCGTCTCGTCTGTCGCCGCCTCGCCTCGCTTCGACGCGCGTCGAAGCTTACGAGGCATGCAACACCACACTGGCTGGCTGGATGCTGCGCTGGTGTGGTGGCAGGGTCTTCACGAAGATCCCCATGCCACCACGCAGGTGCTTACCTAGTTGTCCTAGAAGCTGCATGCTACCACGTAGGTGTGCGCCTAGTTGCCAGGCTGGTTGCTGCGTTGGAACGACCATGGGGCAGCGAAACCTCGGCAGGTGCGGGCCTGGTTGTGGCCCCATGGATGTCCCCGACAAGTTTCTTGCCGGGGCCCCGGCAAGGGTCTTGCTGGGGTATTGTGGGCGTCCCGGCAAGGGTCTTGCTTGGGGCCTTCGTCTTCCAGTTCTCATCTAGTCTTGCAGGCCTCTGGTCTTCACAAAGATATGCATGCCACCATGCAGGCACCTCCCGAGCCTTGGTTCCAATGTTGTCGATGGTGTCGGAACTCTCAGGCTCAAGGGTGGCGGTCTTGCTGGTGTTGGGTAAGTTGCCCGGGCAAGGCTCTTGCCGGGGCAGCGCAGGTCGTCCCCGGCAGGGCTCTTGCCGGGGGAAACCCACCTTGCCCATTCGCTCTTTGCGCCTCTGGTTTCAGCGTTGCTCTGGTAGTCTTGTTCTTCGCTTCATCTGCCCCGCCAAGCGTGGCCATAGGTGTGGCTACAACTGCCCATGCACAAGTAAAGGGGTACAGAAGGCCCCTACTTTTGTACACCGACAGCTCTGTTGTTCCAGGTGGCGTGAGTTGTGAAACTATTCCATATTGTTTTAAATGAAGGCCAAACTCGTGACTCAAATATTCACCCCCGCGATCAGATCGTAGAAACTTTATTTTCTTGTTATGATGATTCTCCACTTCACTCTGAAATTCTTTGAACTTTTCAAATGTTTCATACCTGTGTTTCATTAAATAGATATACCCATATCTGCTCAAATCATCTGTGAAGGTCAGAAAATATTTACGCGCCACGTGCCTCAACACTCATCGGTATGTATTATTTCCAATAAGTCATTGGCTCGCTCCATTGTTCCGGAGAATGAACTTTTAGTCGTCTTTCCCATGAGGCATGGTTCGCAAGTATCAAATGATTCATAATCAAGTGATTCCAAAAATCCAACCGTATGGAGTTTCTTCATGCGCTTTACACCAATATGACCTAAAAGGCAGTGCCACAAATATGTTGCGCTATCATTATCAACTTTGCATCTTTTGGCATCAATATTATGAATATATGTATCACTACGATCGAGATTCCATCAACCATTTACATTGGGTGTTTGACCGTAGAATGTTATATTCATGTAAACAGAACAACAATTATTCTCTGACTTAAATGAATAACCATGTCACAATAAACATGATCCAATCATATTCATGCCCAACACAAACACCAAATAAAATTTATTTAGGTCCATCACTAATCCCGATGGTAGAGGGAATGTGCGATGGTTATCTTATCAACCTTGGAATCACTTCGAACACACATTGTCACCTCGCCCTTAACTAGTCTCTATTCATTTTCCAACTCCTGTTTTGAGTTACTAATCTTAGCAACTGAACCGGTAGCAAGTACCCTAGGGTTACTATGAACACTAGTCAATTACACATCAATAACATGTATATCAAATATACCTTTGTTCACTTTGCCATCTTTCTTATCCACCAAGTATTTGGGGCAATTCCGCTTCCAGTGACCATTCCCATTGCAGTAGAAGTACTCAGTTTCAGGCTTAGGTCTAGCTTTGGGCTTCTTCACGGGAGTGGCAATTTGCTTGTCATTCTTCTTGAAGTTCAATTTCTTTTCCTTTGCCCTTTTTCATGAAACTAGTGGTCTTGTTAACAATCAACACTTGATGCTCTTTCTTGATTTCTACCTTCGCCAATTTCAGCATCGCGAAGAGCTCGGGAATCGTTTTCGTCATCCCTTGCATATTATAGTTCATCATGAAGTTCTAGTAACATCGTGACAGTGACTAGAGAACTCGGTCAATCACTATTTTATATGGAAAATTAACTCCCACTTGATTCAAGCGATTTTAGTACTCAGACATTCTGAGCACATGCTCACTGGTTGAGCTATTCTCCTCCAAATTTTAGGCAAATTACTTGTCAGAGGTCTCATACCTCTTGACACGAGCATGAGTTTGAAATATCAATTTCAGCTCTTGGAACATCTCATATGATTCGTGGCGTTCAAAATGTTTTTGAAGTCCCGGTTCTAAGCCGTAAAGCATGGCGCATTAAACTATGAAGTAGTCATCATATCGAAGTCGCAAAACGTTCATAACATATGTATCTGCTCCTGCAAAAGGCGTGTCACCTAGCGGTGCATCTAGGACATAATTCTTCTGTGGAGCAATGAGGATAATCCTCAGAACACGGACCCAGTCTGCATCATTGCTACTATCACCTTTCAACTTTTCTCTAGGAACATATCAAAAAAATATAGGAGCTACATCGCGAGCTATTGATTTACAACATAGATATGCAAATACTATCAGGACTAAGTTCATGATAAATTAAGTTCAATTAATCAAATTACTTAAGAACTCCCACTTTGATAGAGATCCCTCAAATCATCTAAATGAAACGTGATCCAAATCAACTAAACCATGTCCGATCATCACGTGAAATGGAGTAGTCATCAATGGTGAACATCTCTATGTTTATCATATCTACTATAAGATTCACATTCGAGTTTTCGGTCTCCAGTGTTTTGAGGCCATGTCTGTACATGCGAGGCTCGTCAAGTTTAACCCGAGTATTCCGCATGTGCAAAATTGTCTTGCACCCGTTGTATGTGAACATAGAGTCTATCATAGCCGATCATCACGTGGTGTCTCAACACGACGAACTGTCGCAACGGTGCATACTCAGGGAGAACACTTATACCATGAAATTTTATCAGGACCCCGATTCTAAGTCACACCGATCTAGCCTGTAACACCTCATATCACTTTGTGGCCTCACGCACAGTATTCCCACGGGTGTCGCCTTACCATGGCCCGGGACTGTTTGCGCCTTTTGGCTCACGTATATGATAGTGTCGCTAGCATCAATATGACAGAGAACCCGGGCCGACATGACTAGTAGTGAACCCAAAGTGGCACTAACTTATGGGGACAGGCATACATGAATCAACATCGAGCATGTCGGTCAGCAGCGTCCAAATCCGGGTTGTAGCACTGGGCTAACAGGACTCCGGGAACCCGGGCTGTAGCAGGCTAGGCAGGACTCCGGATGTCACCGCGTGACATTTCCCCGAAGGGACAGACACAGGAACGAAGTGAATCACATGCCGGCCAGTCAAGTGTTCCGGAGCAGTAGTGTTGGGCTAGCAGGACTCCAATGAACCGGGCTGTAACGGACTACTATGGCTATGGAAGCACAAGACTACATTTCCCCATAAGAGAGGCTACCAAGGATAAACAACTAGGTTGTCGGATCCCACACATACCAAGCATTTCAAACATACACACAATATGCTCGATATGTGTAAATACAACATGGCATCACAACATAACTCTACGACTCACATTATTTATTCAATAGGCTCCGAGGAGCGAGATATTACAAACATGGGTCTCATGACCCAACATTCAGAGCATACAAGTCAAAGCACATGCGGAAGCTTAACATGTCGGAGTACAGACATATACAAATGAAAAAGGCTGAGAAGCTTGACTATCTACCAGATCTTGTCGAGGGCACAAGATCGTAGCTGAGGTATCAATATAAACGTCGAAGTCCACACGGAACTACTAGCGAGACTGACGTCTCTTTGCAAAACATAAAATAGGCAAACGTGAGTACAAATGTACCCAGCAAGACTTACATCAGAACTATCTAATATGCATCAGTATCAAAGGGGGGTCGTGGAGTTTAGCTGCAGAAAGCCAGCTTTGACTCAGTGGCTATCCTGAGCTATGAATTCTGGTAACTCTTTTGAGGTGGCGCACACGAGTCCATGTATTCACCATATCAATACACCACTATGGATCCGCTCCCGTCTCCGTACGAGAAGGCCATCCATAGCACTCACGCTTATCTTGCGCATTTTAGAGTAGCCACTTTCACTTGTCTATGAACTGTACAGGCAACCCAGAAGTCCTTTACCGTGGACACGGCTATTCGAATAGATCATTTATAACCCTACAGGGGTGTACTTCTTCACACATGCTCTCGCCACTTACCACCATGTACACGTCGTGTATCTCGGCAACCTTCAAGCGGAAGCCTGGCGAGGGAGTCGGCCACGACCTAACTAACCACACAAGTCTCTAGTCCAGGTTTATCGCCTATTCGGGTTCCATCCGCGAGGAGATCCAGCCGGGGTTTCGCTCACAGCCCCAACCGATGTGTGCAGGGATCCTGAGACACCAAACGGGCGCCCGGTACACCGGGCAACGGTGTATCTACCGCATCATAGCCCACCCCTAGGGTCAGCGCTACGAATGGCCTCCAACACATATCCTACAAACACCAGAAACTAGTTGCAACTCCTGGACAGAGATCAAGGCGGTTAATAAGTCGAGAGGGTCCATTGGTTTCGGGCCCAACGCGTGGTAGTAGTTGTTCATGGATCACAAACACAGAACTCAGTTCCTAAGGACGGTTTCAATGAGACAACCCTCCATGTACTCCTACATGGCCCCGCAATGCTACCTTTACTAAATCGTGTTCACACACTTAGCTCACACACAGTAGGACATGTTCATCACCATTCCAATTCATTCCCGATGAATCAGACCTGACTCAACTCTAAGCAGTAGCAGGCATTACAAACAAGCATGAATGAGTGGGCACACCAGGGCTCAAACAACTCCTACTCATGCTAGTGGGTTTCATCTATTTACTGTGGAAATGACAGGTCATGCAGAGGAAAAGGGGTTCAGCTACCGCAGCATGTAACAGTTGAATCGATGTTGTCCTAAGGTAGTAAAAGAGAGCAGGAGCGAGAGAGTGGGATTGTATAAAGAATGAACAAGGGGGTTTTGCTTGCTTGATGGAGTGGTAGTAGGATACTGCCCTTCATTCGGATATTTGTGGGTATCCTCGGAGGCAGAACTTACCACGAAAGACACATCGGAACACAATCATCACATGGCAATATGCAACAATATGATGCATGCTATGACATGGAAATATGGGTGTGTTTTGGCTAATGCATTCTAAAATAGGATGGTTTGAGTCCATTTGAATCAAATATTCAAATGAAAGCCCATGATATGATGTCATATTAATGCATTCGATTGTTTCACTTAAAAAGCAAGGTTAAATTTTTTTTGACATGCATGGAACCATTACAGATGGATAGATTGGATTTTTCTGATCATTTTTCATATATAAAACTTTGCATTTGGAGTTACAGATTAATTTCTATGATTTTTAGAAGTTTTGGGCATTTTCTGGAATTTCCTGAATAAGAATAAATCCAGAAAAGGGCATTACTGCGTCAGCATTTTGTCATGCTGACCTCAGCAGGTCAACAGGCGCCGTGCAGATCAAACCTGAGTAGTGGGGCCTACTGGTCAGTGTCATGGTGCTTGTTAGGGCCGCTGACGTGTGGGCCCAGTCAACAGCCACGTCAGCAAGGTCAACGCCGACGCGTGGGGCCACTGTGATTAACCTAAACTAATAGGAGTTTAAGCCGTGGTTAGTTAAGGCGTGGGGCCCACATGTTAGTAAGAGAGGGGGCTGATTAGCAGGGTCATTAGTGCTAATTAAGTGACACGTCGATTTGGACGGAGTTCGGCCGGCGACGACCAAAATCGCGGCGGGAGCTCGCCGGAGTGGCGCTGCGGGTGGTGTTTGGCCAAGGGTTGCCCTTGCTCGCGCGCATCCAGGGGAGGCACACGGGAGGGCGCGGGGTAGCTGGAGCTCGCCGGGGTGGAGCCCGCGGCGGCTGCCGGAGCTCGGGTTCGAGCGGCGTAGCGCTATGGTGCACGGGAAGACGAGCTGGTGGCGGCATTAGCTTGCCGCGAAACTGCTAAGCACGTAGTCGTGCTCTGGCACGAGCTTGCCAGCTCTGGTTACAGCGGCGGCCGGCTCTCGGCTCCGGTGGAACCACGATTTACAGAGAGCAAAAGAGCGCGGGGAGAGAGGGGTTCGATGTAGAGGCTCATAGCAAGGTCGTAGAGCAGCTCAGTGTGCTCGGGGAGGCGGCGGAGACGGCAAATCAGACAGTGGCATCCGGCGGCCGTGGTCAGGGAAGAAGGCCACATGTGTCATCTTGGGGCCGTCCTGGCTCGTGTAGCTCGGCGAGGAGGGAGAAGACGTTGTGGCGGAGCCTCTGAGAAAATCGGCGAGGCGAGGCAGTGGTTGTGGCCACGGCAGTGCTCGTCGGCGGTGATGGCTGCGCGTAAGAGAAACAGAGGAGGGGTGGGAGAGCAGTGAGTGAGGGAGAGGAGAGAGCGGTACAGAGCAGCAACGAGGGAAGGATTGGGGCCCCAGGTGGAAGCGGGATGTGGAGCTCGGGCGCGCGCGTGTCGACATGCCTCTGCCTACTGGCAGAGGTTGAAGATGGTGGGGAGTTGGGCTGGGCCTCAGCCACACTGCTAGGCCAGGTGGGCTGCACAGGTAAGTTAGGTAGGATTCCTTCCTTTCTATTTTTCTTCTATTTTCTATTTTGCTGTTAGTTTAGGACTTTATTAAAAATGCCAGGGCATTTCCAAAAATCATGAAACTAATCATGGCTACAGTTTAGAATATATCCAACAGTAAGCATTTTAGTTTATGAATATTTGAGCATTTAAAATAGTTTATGGCATCTAAATGCCCAAATGCAAATACTATATGATTTAATTCAGTGACCCTCTGTTATCCTAGAAAAGTGTGCACCATTTTTGTTAGAGGTTCTAGACCAAGGAAAAGATGATGAACATTTTAGAAGGGCATTTCAGGTTCATTAAAAAAGATTTTAGTAAACCCTAGTTGGATTAAGGGGGTGCTGGGGGTTTCTGTCATCTCCATTTCAACTTTCTGAGAAATTTAAACATGATGCACACATGAAGGGCTAGCCTAGTGCAAACCAGATCTTGGGATGTGACAACTCACCCCTACTAAACAAGAATTTCGTCCCGAGATTCAAGTCGTGAGGTAAGAAGACAGGGGGACAAAAGCTAATACAATCTTCATGATCCAGATGTCTTTCTCGAGGATGTTGATTCATTGAATCACCTTGATCTCGATGTCTTGCTTGAGAACTACATCCAACATGACAACGAGAAGAAAGGGAGATTTTTAGAAGAATCGATCTTCTTGAGGTTCGAGCAACTTAGGATCATCTTAATGATCACTATATCAACTCACGGATTGAGACGTAGAAACATCTCTGGAGCTGAGAGGCAACATACATGCATCAGGAGGGACATAAGAAACAATTTGACGAGGGTTTCAAAGTAGCGAGGAAACAATTACCATGATTCCATAACGGGGCACCTTGGAAAAAGGTGACTCGTATAATTATTCCCTTAAGTGGCAAAAGAATTACTTTTGATACAGATATCATTGGAACTCTCTATACCAGCCTAAGGAAATTCACAAACGACCATTTGAAGGAGTTCGGAGCAATGGCACACTCGGGCTAGAATGGATGATGTGGACTACCTTGTATACGACAACGCAATGGATGATTTTGCTTATCATCAGAAATGGATGAGATCCATGGTAGGTCCACTTTGGAAGATGATCTTGGACAGCAACTGCTGAGAGGGGCAGCCCATGGGAAATTGGCACGACGGGGTGCAAGCTGGGAACAAAATGCAAATGTTGGGAATGTTCCAACCATCATATCTGCCTGAGATTCAGATCTGGTTGGTGTCAGGATATTCTAGACTCATCGAGTCTAGAAAGAAAAATGAAAGATTGCAACACAAATCGATGAGATGACGTTGCGAGATTCTCGGGGAGTGAACTACGATAGCAAGCTCCAAAACATGAGCTGGTTCTGCTACATACATGTGAACACGTTGTCCAACACAAGCATGACCACATCGTAGTCTTACAATGAAACACTACCGAGTTGTGATTGGGAACCATCATTGCGGAGATCGAAGTCCTGTGCATGTACCTTTGGGTCCTTAAGGGTTAGCACTTAAGAACTTCTTTTCCTTGAACAAATCAATTAGTGGTTTGGTGTTAGGAATTACACATGGAGTGGAGGTAGCGAGCCTATCAAACCATGGAATACTTCACACATGCATGACTGACCTGGGATGATTCCGGAGAAAGCAAAAACAATCTTTTTCAATTTCACGTTGGAAACTTGCACCTAATGCACGTGAACTTCGAGAAAGTCACTTCTTATACCAAACATGTATTTCATGAACGGGACATGAAGATAATGCTTACAAAAGTTTCCAACACTACCTTGATGTTCAACATGAATCATGGAGGAGACAAGATGCTTCTGATGGGCTCAATAGCAACTCATCAGAATTTCCATATCACTGGACTTCCACCACCATGTGAACACAGTGATAGCATTGGTCAGACCAAAAGATGTAATGGTGTATGCTCGAGGGTCAACCACGAGTAAGACAACATTACGAACATCGTTGGTTCTGATTTGACTTGACGATAGACCATACTCAAGTCAAAGTTTTGACAAGGCAATAGATCCAACAATTGATCACGAGGACCAATCGATGGAGATATCATCTTTCTTCAACACACACACACACACACACACACACACACACACACAAAAGATATCCCTTAACATGAACTAAGTCAGACAAGCTTTTATATTCCAACTCTCCAAGTTGCTGTTTAGCTTAACCAACTAGCTCAGGGTTATCCAACACGGATTCTTGGAGAATGGGTGGTTTACAAGAAACCAACTTGATCACGAACTCAACATAGCGGTCAGGTGACATCCTGGTAACACTTCCTAGTACATATTCAGAAAATCACGAACCACCGATATGTTACTAAGCTTGAGAACAATCTTGCTTTTCAGGGCAAGACGATGTGATCAAGAGAGTGAGGGATTGACACAATCCTAACTCATTGGCCGAAGAGTGCACCAGAAATAAGGACTAGGTAGCAGGATCAATCTTAGAATGATGATTCAAACCAACATACTAAGAATGAAATTATTGTCCTTTAACTACCAAGCAACGAGGTTGCTAAGAGTATTGATTTCACACATCATAGTTCACTTGTCGGCATTCTGGTTACAATAACATGGAAACGAGGAATGAAGCAATGATGGTGAGAAGTATCACTGCATCAAGAACTCACAAGGGGTGGTGCAATTCTCATGACATTCTTGACATAAGATGGTAATACTTCCAGGTAGAACAGAATCAAAAGCTGGGTTGGCATTTGATTTGCGGATTACAACTGCTTTGACCCAATCCTGGAGATGGATAAGGTATTGAAGTTTGTTTCTCCTTGTCATTCCAGAATAGAATGGCTTGACAGACCACAAGAATATGAGGTATGAATGAGCATGAATGCATAACATGCTCTTTACTATCAAATGGTATACGGAGATCAGTATACAACAAGAGAGAGGGACAACTCAAAGGAACATATATCTTTTTGAGTTGTGGATGCATAGATTAGTATGTTGAGCAAAGCTCAACATTTCTTCCGGATAACCCATGCAGAAAGGTAGAACTGGCAGATTCACAATGTAGAATGGAGGACTCATCAAGAGCACTCTGGTTGTGATCTTTTGGTTCAAAGAACTTCTGCCATAAGCGGTTCATGGTAATCGGAAGAAGGATGTACCAAGAACTTCGAGGACTATCGGAATGGTTACTAATATCCTAAAGGAACTAGCAACACTATCAACATGAGGTAAGTAGGGTGAATCTCGGGTTCAAGAACCCAGGAATAGAATAACTACTAACTAATAACATCACTGGATGCTTTTGAGAATGATGGCCAGAATCATCACATGGGGAACACAAAACATGGTAGATTACCAGGTGATCCTGACACCTAGGGTCATAATAATACCTCCAACCTTTATACTGAGGCAGTGAAGCACCTCAACTCACTGGTTTAGTGTGGTTGATCTGGCCCAAAAGGACATCGGGAACGGGGAGGAAGGCTTTGCAAATGCATCAGATTGTTTAGAGATCTAGGATGACTCGGATAGCATAACGGCTATAAATGCTCAAAAAAAATGAGAGATCCTGCAAAATAGTGGCATGACCACTCAACATCACAATATAAAGGTTCCGAGACCAACTATGGACACAAGGAAGTAGCAGAAACCGAACTGAGGCTTAAATTCAACAATCCTACAAGTCTACGGATTAGTAACACGTGATCCCGTAGAAGACAAGAAGGTGACTCAGATCAGAAGGGCATGAGGTATAAGGAGTAAAAAGAGCCTTATGTTCCATCCCACAATCAATTCCCCTACATGTAACTAAAGCATTTCTAGACTCAACTTCGACCAGTTTGGCTTGGTAATCCTATAGGCAATCAGGCTCTGATACCAAAGCTGTCAGGACCCCAATTCTAAGTCACACCGATCTAGCCTGTAACACCTCATATCACTTTGCGGCCTCACGCACGGTATTCCCACGGGTGTCGCCTTACCATGGCCGGGACTGTTTGCGCCTTTTGGCTCACGTATATGATAGTGTCGCTAGCATCCATATGACAGAGAACCCGGGCCGACATGACTAGTCGTGAACCCAAAGTGGCACTAACTTATGGGGACAGGCATACATGAATCAACATCGAGCATGTCGGTCAGCAGCATGCAAATCCGGGTTGTAGCACTGGGCTAACAGGACTCCAGGAACCCGGGCTGTAGCAGGCTAGGCAGGACTCCGGATGTCACTGCGTGACATTTCCCTGAAGGGACAGACCAAGGAACGAAGTGAATCACATGCCGGCCAGTCAAGTGTTCCGGCGCAGTAGTGTTGGGCTAGCAGGACTCCGGTGAACCAGGCTGTAACGGACTACTATGGCTCATGGAAGCACAAGACTACATTTCCCCATAAGAGAGGCTACCAAGGATAAACAACTAGGTTGTCGGATCCCACACATACCAAGCATTTCAAACATACACACAATATGCTCGATATGTGTAAATACAACATGGCATCACAACATAACTCTACGACTCAAGTATTTATTCAATAGGCTCCAAGGAGCGAGATATTACAAACATGGGTCTCATGACACAACATTCAGAGCATACAAGTCAAAGCACATGCGGAAGCTTAACATGTCTGAGTACAGACATATACAAATGAAAAAGGCTGAGAAGCTTGACTATCTACCAGATCTTGTCGAGGGAAAAAGATCGTAGCTGAGGTATCAAGATAAACGTCGAAGTCCACACGGAACTACTAGCGAGACGGACGTCTCTCTGCAAAACATAAAATAGGCAAACGTGAGTACAAATGTACCCAGCAAGACTTACATCAGAACTATCTACATATGCATCAGTATAAAAGGGGGGTCATGGAGTTTAGCTGCAGAAAGCCAGCTTTGACTCAGTGGCTATCCTGAACTATGAATGCTGGTAACTCTTTTGAGGTGGCGCACACGAGTCCATGTATTCACCATATCAATACACCACTATGGATCCGCTCCCGTCTCCCTACGAGAAGGTCATCCATTAGCACTCACGCTTATCTTGCGCATTTTAGAGTAGCCACTTTCACTTATCTATGAACTGTACAGGCAACCCAGAAGTCCTTTACCGTGGACACGACAATTCGAATAGATCATTTATAAACCTGCAGGGGTGTACTTCTTCACACACGCTCTCGCCACTTACCACCATGTACACGTCGTGTATCTCGGCAACCTTCAAGCGAAATCCTGGCCAGGGAGTCGGCCACGACCTGACTAACCACACAAGTCTCTAGTCTAGGTTTATCGCCTATTCAGGTTCCATCCGCGAGGAGATCCAGCCGAGGTTTCGCTCACAGCCCCAAACGATGTGTGCAGGGTTCCTGAGACACCAAACAGGCGCCTGGTACACCGGGCCATGGTGTATCTACCGCATCATAGCCCACCCCTAGGGTCAGCGCTACGCACGACCTCCAACACATATCCTACAAACACCAGAAACTAGTTTCAACTCCTGGACAGAGATCAAGGCGGTTAATAAGTCGAGAGGGTCCATTGGTTTTGGGCCTAACGCGTGGTAGTAGCTGTTCATGGATCACAAACACAGTACTCAGTTCCTAAGGACGGTTTTAATGAGACAACCCACCATGTTCTCCTACATGGCCTCTCACTGCTACATTTACCAAATCATGTTCACACACTTAGCTCACACACAGTAGGACATGTTCATCACCATTCCAATTCAGTCCCGGTGAATCAGACCTGACTCAACTCTAAGCAGTAGCAGGCATGATAAACAAGGATGAATGAGTAGGCACATCTGGGCTCAAACAACTCCTACTCATGCTAGTGGGTTTCATCTATTTACTGTGGCAATGACGGGTCATGTAGAGGAAAAGGGGTTCAGCTACCGCAACATGTAACAATTGAATCGATGTTGTCCTAAGGCAGTAAAAGAGAGCAGGAGCGAGAGAGTGGGATTGTATTGGAATGAACAAGGGGGTTTTTCTTGCCTGATGGAGTTGTAGTAGGATACTGCCCTTCAGTCGGATATTTGTGGGTATCCTCAGAGGCAGAATCTACCACCAAAGACACATCGGAACACAATCATCACATGGAAATATGGAATAATATGATGCATTCTATGACATGGCAATATGGGTGTGTTTTGGCTAATGCATTCTAAAACAGGTTGGTTTGAGTCCATTTGAATCAAAGATTCAAATGAAAGCCCATGATATGAAGTCATATTAATGCTTTAGCTTGTTTCACTTAAACAGCAAGGTTAAGTTGTTCTGACATGCATGGAACCATTATGGATGGATAGATCGGATTTTTCTGATCATTTTTCATATATAAAACTTTGCATTTGGAGTTACATATTAATTTCTATGATTTTTAGAAGTTTTGGGCATTTTCAGGAATTTCCTGAATAAGAATAAATCCAGAAAAGGGCATTACTGCGTCAGCGTTGCGTCATGCTGACCTCAGCAGGTCAACAGGCGCCGTCCAGGTCAAACCTGGCTAGTGGGGCCTACTGGTCAGTGTCATGGTGCTTGTTAGGGCCGCTGACGTGTGGGCCCAGTCAATAGCCACGCCAGCGAGGTCAACACCGACGCGTGGGGCCACTGTGATTAACCTAAACTAACAGGAGTTTAAGCCATGGTTAGTTAAGGTGTGGGGCCCATATGTCAGTGAGAGAGGGGGTGATTAGCAGGGTCATTAGGTCTAATTAAGTGACACGTCGATTTCGCCGGAGTGAAGCCGGCGACGACCAAAACAGCGGCGGGAGCTCGCCGGAGTGGCGCTACGGGTGGTCTTGGGCCAAGCCAAGGGTCCCAGAGGGTTGCCCTTGCTCGCGCGCATCCAGGAGAGGCACACGGGAGGGCGCGGGGTGGCCGGAGCTCGCTGGGGTGGAGCCCGCGGCGGCAGCCGGAGCTCGGGTTCGATCGGCGTCGCGCTATTGTCCACGGGAAGACGAGCTGGTGGCGGCATTAGCTTGCCGCGGAGCTGCTGAGCACGTAGCCGTGCTCGGGCACGAGCTTGCTAGCTCTGGTTACGGCAGCGATAAGAACGGTGGCGGCCGGCTCTCGCCTCCGGTGGAACCACGATTTACATAGAGCAAAAGAGTGCAGGGAGAGAGGGGTTCGGTGCAGAGGCTCACAACGAAGTCGTAGAGCAGCTCAATGTGCTCGGGGAGGCGGCGGAGACGGCGAATCGGACCGCGGCATCCGGCGGCCATGGTCGGCGAAGAAGGCCACAGGCGTCGTCTTGGGGCCGTCCTGGCTCGTGTAGATCGGCGAGGTGGGAGAAGAGGTTGCAGCGGAGCCTCTGAGAGCATCGGCGTGGTGAGGCAGTGGTTGTAGCCACGGCGGTGCTCGTCGGAGGCGAGGGCTGCGTGTAAGAGAAACAGAGGAGGGGAGGGAGAGCAGCGAGTGAAGGAGAGGAGAGAGGGGTCCAGAGCGGCAATGAGGGAAGGATCGGGGCCCCAGGTGGAAGTAGGAGGTGGAGCTCGGGCGCGCGCGCGTTGACACGCCTCTGCCTACTGGCAGAGGTTGAAGACGATAGGGAGTTGGGTTGGGCCTCAGCCACAGTGCTGGGCCAGGTGGGCTGCACAGTTAAGTTAGGTAGGTTTCCTTCCTTTCTATTTTTCTTTTGTTTTCTATTTTGCTGTTAGTTTAGGACTTTATTAAATATGCCAGGGCATTTCCAAAAATCATGAAACTAATCATGGCTACTGTTTAGAATATATCCAGTAGTAAACATTTTAGTTTATGAATATTTGAGCATTTAAAATATTTTATAGCATCTAAATGCCCAAATGCAAATACAATATGATTTAATTCAGTGACCCTCTGTTATCCTAGAAAAGTGTGCACCATTTTTGTCAGAGGTTCTAGACCAAGGCAAAGATGATGAACATTTTAGAAGGGCATTTCAGGTTCATTGAAAAAGATTTTAGTAAACCCTAGTTGGATTAAGGGGGGTGTTGGGGGTTTCTGTCATCCCCATTTCAACTTTCTAAGAAATTTGAACATGATGCATACATGAAGGGCTAGCCTAGTGCAAGCCAGATCTAGGGATGTGACAAATTTTTAGTTAAGGGATCATCTTATAATGCTATCGCTGTCCTAAGCAAAATAAGATGCATAAAAGATAAATACCACATGCAATAAAAATATGTGACATGATATGGCCATCATCATCTTGTGCTTTTGATCTCCATCTCCAAAGCATCGTCATGATATCCATTGTCACCGGTGCGAGACCATGGTCTCCATCGTTGTGTCGTAGTCGTCTTGCCCACTATTGCTTCTACAACTATCGCTAACGCATAGTGATAAAGTAAACCAATTGCATGGTGTTTGCATTTCATACAATAAAGCGACAACCATAAGGCTCCTGCCTGTTGCTGATAAATTTTACTAAACATGATCATCTCATACAATAATGTATATCACATCATGTCTTGACCATATCACATCACAACATGCCCTGCAAATACAAGTTAGAGGTCCTCTACTTTGTTGTTGAAAGTTTTACATGGCTGCTACGGGCTTCTAGCAAGAACCGTTCTTACCTACGCATCAAAAGCACAATGGTGATTTATCAAGTTTGTTGTTTTAACCTTCAACAAGGACCGGCCGTAGTCAAATTTGATTCAACTAAAGTAGGAAAAATAGACACCCCCCGGCCACCTTTATGCAAAACTAGTTGCAAGTCTGTTTGTGGAACCGGTCTCATGAATGTGGTGATGTAAGGTTGGTCTGGGCCGTTTCCTCCAACAATACCGCCAAATCAAAATAAGACATTGGTGGTAAACAGTATGACGATCATCGCCCACAACTCTTTGTGTTCTACTCATGCATATCATCTACGCATAGACCTGGCTCGGATGCCACTGTCGGGAAACATAGCATGCAATTTCAAAAAAATTACTACGCTCACACAAGATCTATCTAGGAGATGCATAGCGACGAGAGGGGGAGAATGTGTCTACGTACCCTCGTAGACTGGAAGCGGAATCGTTTGACAACGCGGTTGATGTAGTCGAACTTCTTCTCGTTCCGACCGATCAAGCACCGAACGTACGGCACCTCCGAGTTCTGCACACGTTCAGCTCGATGATGTCCCTCGAACTCTTGATCCAGCAACGTGTCGAGGAAGTAGATGAGTTCCATCAGCACAATGACGTGGTGACGGTGATGGTGAAGTTATTCACGGAGGGCTTCGCCTAAGCACTACGAAGATATAACCGGAGGCATAAACTGTGGAGGGGGGTGTCGGTGTCAAAACCGGTGGATCTCGGGTAGGGGGTCCCAAACTGTGCGTCTAAGCCGGATGGTAACAGGAGGCGGGGGACACAACGTTTACCCAGGTTCGGGCCCTCTTGATGGAGGTAATACCCTACTTCCTGCTTGATTGATCTTGATGATATGAGTATTACAAGAGTTGACCTGCCACGAGATCGTAGAGGCTAAACCCTAGAAGCTAACCTATGATTATGATTGATCTTGTCCTATGGACTAAATCCTCCGATTCATATAGACATCGGAGGGGGCTAGGGTTACACAGAGTCGGTTACAAGGGAGGAGATCTACATATTTGAATTGCCAAGCTTGCCTTCCACGCAAAGGAGAGTCCCACCCGGACAAGGGACGAAGTCTTCAATCTTGTATCTTCATAGTCCAACAGTCCGACCAAAGTATATAGTCCGGCTGTCCGAGGACCCTCTAATCCAGGACTCCCTCAGTAGCCCCCGTACCAGGCTTCAATGACGATGAGTCCGGCGCGCAGATTGTCTTCGGCATTGCAAGGCGGCTTCTTCTCCAAATTCTGAGTAACTGTTGAGTAGTGTTCGACTTCCCATGAATGTTGCACTCCTTGGCTTCTGTGCCTAATAATGGCTATCTTCCACGTGCCGAGCGAATGCAAGAAGTCGGGGCATTTTTACACTTGCCACCCTATCCATGTGAATAAATCGTCTATTTAAAGAGTCGGGGATCCTCAGATACAGATCACACCATCCTCCCACATCGAGTATCCATCGAAGCACGCCCGGAAAATTCCATCCCATCATGGCCGGCCATCGCAGCTCCTCCTCTCGCTACCATAGCCCTAAGCCAGGCAATTGGAAGAAGTGCTCCGTCCCTCATGGCCAATTAGTAGAATTACAGACCCAGGGGTTTCTCCCTCCTGCGTATATGGTCCCTGTCCGAGCCGGACTAACCACTTACAACGGCGGGGAACAAGTGGAGAGCTTTACCAACCCATCCATGGGGCAGCGGGTATGCCTTGTCCCTTACTTATTAAGGGGACTTGGATTTCCAGTCCATCCGTTCCTACGCGGGCTCCTTGAGTTCTACGGCCTCCGGCTGCATAACTTTACTCCCGCATCCATATTACACATCGCTGGCTACATCGCCCTTTGCGAGCTGTTTTTGGGCTACCAAGCTCATTTCGAGCTATGGAAGAGGCTATTCTGCCTCGTACCCCGTACATAGGAGGGGTGAATATATCAAGTGGGCGGAGCCGAGATATGGTGCATTGCCGGGACCGGATACCTGTCCGGTACTCCGAAGAAAACATCCGAAGACTAGCCTTCGGAGTGGTTTTATATGGAGGACGTCCCCCTTTCGGACCCTATTCGGATGGGTCTCCCTGAGTTCAATAACGCCCCTTTGAAGAAACGCCACTGTTGGCGCCCTCGGAGCCCCTAGGAAGAAGATAATAGAGAGGTCCTTTACCTGATGGGCCAGATAAAAACACTGGCGAAATCAGGATTGACAATAATCGAGGTTATGTCAATATGTATAATGCGGGGGGTGCAGCCACTTCAATATCGGGGACAACCCATGTGGCACTTCAATGGAGAAGACGATGCCACCCATTGCGGTCGTAAAGGTCTGGACTCCGTCGCCACTCTTGTGAAAATATTGTCTGATTTATATAAAGGAGAGGAAGAGGAGTTCATCTCCATTAAGCCACGGGATGGATTCTCCATGTACAACCCCCCAAACTGGGCGAGCTGCTACTTTTTACTCCAGACCTTCCCGCATTCTTCGTCATAAGTATTTACCTTGCTATTTCATAGCAGGAACTGCGAAATGCTATGAGGGAGGTCCACAGCCCGTCTCCACAACTAGAGGACCCTGACCGGGCCCTCGACCCCGGACTTGAAGAAGATCCGGACACATTTGTGGAGCTCATCGATAGGACATTCTATCATTTAAGCTGCAACGGTGCCTTGGTGGCCATCATAGCCGATTATCCTGGACTGCTCCCTGCATCGCAGGTAAGTAAAACCGGAGTCCTAACTTCCGAGAAGGATCCCTTTTTCTGCACTTCACCTGCCGCGCACATATGGTGTCTTACAGGGAAGGCCCTCGGGACACCACGCCGAACCTGCAGTGACTCACCAACAAGGGGCACCGAAACCGGCTAGGCTTAAAACGAAGGCGGTCAGGACTAAGACGCTGTCGTAGAGGTATGAGAAAGAACCCTGCTCCGTGGTTGTTGATTTGACAATATAATGACGTCCATGGTTCCTGGCTGGAAAAACGCTCGCCAGACCGTATCCGGAGAGCCTGCTGGCCACGCCTCCACCAGCTGGGCTCCAGAGCCGGACTTAGAGGCAGATGCTAATGCGGAGACAACGCCGGATGTTCCTCCTACAGAGGATGCGGATAGGTTGTCCGCTACGAATTCCGAATTGGAGAGTGCCATGAATCACAAGCGTCGCCAGGCCGTACTCCGCGACCCTTGTTTCTCTAAAGAGGCGTTCGATGCCTTCAACTCAGGGTACATCCGAGCTGCTCAAAATGGTCTTGCCAGAGCCACGGACCAGTATGTAAAGGATATATGGGTAAGAAAATCTGATAATTATGTATATCAGTAGCCCCTGAAACTTGAAACAGTTGACTCAAGAGCTGGAGGAGTGCAAAACCCAGCTACGGGCCGCAGTTGCCACAATGAAGGAGTCCGAGAAGGCCCCATCTGGTAACACTTGTTTTATCAAAAAGAATGACATGTACCGGTTAGTACGCGACATGCATGCCAATCTAACAATAGATTCTGCAGATGATCCCGGAGTGAATCCGGAGGTCGTGCGAGGGGATGAGCAACATGCTCAATGACAGTTAAAGGCTGGCGAGCGCGTGCTTACGCAGGTTAGGCGGGAGAAAAAGATCTCCAAGATGCCAATACCCGGCTGAGTGTTGAACTGAAAGATGTTTGGGCCCAGCTTGCTGACTCCATAAAGGAGAATAAGAGGCTTCAACGCGGCATTTTTAGTAAGTGCTTGAACGAACTTTTATAGAGTTCGGCGAAGAAACCAGCTAACAGAGTTACATATGTAGGTATGCTGACGGGTCGTCCTGCAGAGGAAATGCCCAGGTCTGCGGGTGATCTTCTGCCAGAGCTCTCACAACTGCACGAACGAGTTCGGTAGGTGATGTAGGGCATTGCCCAAGCCTTGTGGACCTCCGCCTCCCTGCCAGGAGGCATGGGAGAGCTCGTAGAGATGCTCAAGGGAGCGCGGTGGCGCTTCCGATTATGGAAGATATCTGGCTGTCGACAAGGTGCAAGGGAAGCCTGGGCCATGGTGAAGACTCGATATACCAAGGCTGACCCGAACCACATGGCCGAGGTCGGACCTGTGGGGTCTGATGGGAAATAGATACCCGTCAGATTGGTGTATGACCAGGTGAAATTAGCCGCAAAGTATTCCCAATAGGATTGTAGGCTAGACAGCTTGTTGGATGGTATAGAAGAAGAATTTAGTCAGTCTAAATGACTGTGTACTTCAAGTGACATATATTTGTCCCTAGCCGGATTGTAAATCATTTGTCCTGGCGGACCTTTTTGCTTCGACCTCCAGACTAGACAGTCCGGAGTGTCTCCGAATACCCGCTCAGTTATGTAAAAACCGGGGTACGCGTGGAAACCAGGCGTAGGGGTCATAAGTGCTTGAACAGAAAAGTACCCAACTAGCTATGTTATATTACATGGATAGTAAGAAACATCTTCCAGGAGAATAGTTTTGTTAAGGGTTCCGTTCCCTAGGTACGCCTGCATTGTTGTGCATGTCCGAACTAGGAAAACAGATGCAGGATATAAACATCTGGGGGTATGTATTGAAATAAGTAAAAGTCATCTTTTGTTCACCGACCGAATATTCCCTTAAGAACGCTAGCTTTCGGCTTCACCCAGTCTGAGGTACACATCCGGCTGACCCGGCAAAGAATAATCGCAGAGGTGCTCCCCTTATGCCCTAGCCGAATTAACAGGAACGTAGGGCATAGACACAAGAGCCAGGCAACCCAGCTTGGCCAAAACATAAGTCATATCGATGCATATAATGGCAAAGAAAAGGTACATGTGGAAAAGTAACACATGTGCGGGGGGCATAGAGCCCGGAACATAGTTATATTAAGCTTTTGTATAAGAAGCCCCCCAGGTATAATGAGCACGCCTAGAGCGTCAAGATTGTGCAGTCAAGACACATTTTAACCTTTTAAGGCCGTGAAGAAAAAGGGAAGAAAGAAAGAAAGAAAAGACAGATAACGGATATATATAAAAAATTGATGGAGGTAAGGAGGCGAAGACAGAGTTCGGCACTAGGCATAGAACCTTTGGAGTCTGGCTGCGTAACATGGGTTTGGCTCGAATCGATTGTCCGATGCATCCCGCAGACGGTACGCTCCACCGGTCAGAACTTTATCAATAACGAAGGGACCTTCCCATTTGGGCTTGAGCTTGTCCTTTTTCTTCTCCGGTAGGCGTAGAACGTGTACTCCAACGTTATAAGTTTTGGCCCGTACTTCTACCTTTGATACCGTCGAGCTCGTTGTCGATAGAATGCGGAGCGGGCTTTTGCCACATCACGCTCCTCCTCCGGGCGCCCAAACTGTCCCGCCGATCAAGCTCGGCTTCTTTCTCTTCGTACATGCGCTCTCGAGGTGAGTCATGAATGATGTCGCAGGGCAGTACCGCCTCTACGCCGTACACCATGAAAAACGGTGTGTATCCGGTAGTGCGATTCGGCGTGGTCCGCAGCCCCCATAGTACGGAGTCGAGCTCCTTGACCCAGTGCGTATTTGATTCCATCAAGGATCCCACTAATCTGGGTTTAATGCCGCTCATGATAAGACCATTCACTCTCTCGACTTGACCGTTTGTTTGAGGGTGATAGACAGAGGCATAATCGAGCTTAATGCCCATGTTGCTGCACCAAGTTTTTACCTCGTCGGCTGTAAAGTTCGAGCCGTTATCGGTGATGATGTTGTGGGGGACGCTGTAACGGTGTACAACCACGAATATGAAGTCTATCACTCGTCCGGATTCGGCCGTTTTAACTGGGTTGACTTCTATCCATTTGGTGAATTTATCCACCGTGACTAATAGGTATTTTTTCTTATGGCTTCCCCCTTTAAGGGGTCCGACCATATCAAGCCCCCAGACCGCGAAGGGCCAAGTAATGGGGATTGTTCAGAGAGAAGTAGGTGGCAGATGGCTTTGGTTTGCAAAAAGTTGGCGACCGACGCAACGTTGAACGAGTGTCACGCCCAAGATGCGACCCTATCCTAAAGGAACTCGAATGTCCCACCAAGGATAGAAGCGCATCTTGAAGACGCTTTTGCAAGGTGGTATCATTACATCAACATTACATAATAGTGGGGATACATCCAAGAAATACAAAGCCACATGAATACAACAATAGATCATACATGAGAACAACATCCGACTACGGATGCAACACCAACATAAACTTAAACAATATCCACCCTGCTATCGCAGGCTGCCGACCAGGAACCTAACCCAAGATCGAAGAAGAAGAAGAACTCCAATACAAGCAATCGAGCATCGCTCTCACGTCACGAGCATCGCATAACCTGTACCTGCAACTGGTGTTGTAGTAATCTGTGAGCCACGAGGACTCAGCAATCCCATTACCAGGGGTATCAAGACTAGCAAAGCTTAATGGGAAACGAAGGGGTAAAGTGGTGAGGTTGCAGCAGTGACTAAGCAAGTATGGTGGCTAACTTACGAAACAAGAGCGAGAAGAGCAGCTTAGAGAAGCATTGGCCCGGGGGGGCTAAAATAAAGATGACCCTCGAGAGCGCGACTCCCGAGGGAAAAGTAGGTGGTGGTGAGACAAATGGTAAAACCAAGGTCGGGCCTTGCTGGAGGAGTTTTATTCAAAGCGAACTGTCAAGGGGGTCCCATAAATCACCCAACCGCGTTAGGGACGCAAAATCCGGGAACATAATACCGATATGACGGAAACTAGGGCGGCAAGAGTGGAACAAAACACTAGGCCTAAGGCCGAGCCTTCCACCCTTTACCAAGTATATAGATGCATTAATAATATAAGGGATATTGTGATATCCCAACATAAACATAATCCATCAAGGAGCAATCTTCATCTTCACCTGCAACTAGCAACGCTATAAGAGGGGCTGAGCAAAAGCGGTAACATGGCCAAACAAAGGTTTGCTAGGAAGGGTGACAAAGGTTAGAGGTTCATGGCAATTTGGGAGGCTTGATAAGCAAGTGGTAGGTAACGCAGCAAAGTGATAGAACGAAGCAACTAGCATAGCAATGATAGTAGTGAGATCCAAGGTGACGGTTATCTTGCCTTAAATCCTGCTAGGAGGAAGAACGAGTCCATGAAGAAAGTTGAGCCATGAAGACGAACCAAGCGTAGACAAACTAATCCTCACGATCGCAACGAAACGGGAACTATCGAGAAGAAGCACACAACATGGTAAAGACACCACACATGAACAAGGAATGATGATCAATCAAGTATGATGCATGACAAGGCTACATGAAGCTACTCATGACAAGAGATGATCCAAACAAGAGCAACACTTCAAAGCAAGTTTAAATGAGGCCGGAAACAACATATAGCAATTCCGGTAAGTGCTCGTATGCAAATTTCGAAATTGGTCCAGATCTGAATAAACCTTATGTTCAATTTGTTAAAAAGCAATTTATAGATGCACCACGATGATCTACACGAAATTCTAGTCAAGTTACATATAAAGTTCATTTAATTCGGAGTTACGGCCTAGAAGATATGAGCAAAACAAGTTAAACATGGCATTGATGCAAAATACATTCAAACATCAAGCAAACACACTCAAAACAAGGATGCAAGAAGGTAACATGAAACTACATGCAAAACTAAGCAAGTTTCATATAAAGCACACTCAAAACGGAGCAACGGTTCAACACATACACATTAAACAAGCTTAAAGGGCATGATGTCCAAAACAGCAACTAGGCATATTGCAAGCATCAAAACAACATGCTACAGAACCACAACATGAAAACAAAAGGCATGGACATGATATACAGGTAAAGCATTACAAAACATGAACACTGAGCTAACATGTAAACAATCTGCCAGGAACATTTTATAGCGAAAGTAGAGCAAGATTAAGACATGCTAGATCACTCTATAAATGCAAACAGGGGCATGGATGGATAGAGCACATCAATATGTCCAAGACATCCTTACTGAACATACTCAAAAGAGGCATGGATCTCACTGAAGCAACATGAATATATAGCATATAAATAACAACAGGGAAATGACTTAGAGAATTCTAAGTCCCTGAAACCAGCAATATCACGAAGGCTACTTTGCATGCTTGTAACAACCAACACATCGCATATCATGAAGAGTGGATTGCACTAGAGAAAATATGGCATGTTTTAGCTCACAAAACATAGAAACATCATGCTCCAAATAAAATCACACAAAAAGATACAAAAATGACAAATGAGCAAGTTCTGTTAAGTTACAGCAGACAACAATATAGCACTCTTCCAACAATGTTTAGGGCATCAAGATGAATTCAAACGAGCATGACACAATGGAACAAAATGTAGAGCATCTCATGATGAACACATTGACATATTACACGCACAAAACGGAGCAGCACACATGATATTATGGTGCAATGAACATGGCCCCAGAATATGCAAATTACATGACTGCAGAATTAAAGCATATGAAAAAAACAACGGGCGCAGGATACTAAAAAAACACATGGGCGCTGGATAGGGGCGGCTCACCCATGGGCCTTGGGCCGGATCTCGATCATGAGGAGGCCGGGCTGGGCCTTGGAGAGGCTGGCCTGTGGGTGGTCAACGGGGTGGATGTGCGTGTGCTCGCACGCACGCACGGGCGACAAAGGGCGCTCCGGCGGCGGTTTGCGGCGGCTCGACGGGAGGACGACGACGAGGGGCGGCGCCGGTGGGTCGACGAGGCTGGGAACGGACGGATCCGAGGGCTGGGGTCCCAGATCCGGCGACGAACGGCGGCGGTGACGAGCTTCTAGGGCGGAGGCGACTCCCAAGCTCGGGCGGTGGCGGCCATGGCAGAGCTCCTGCGGGAGAGAGAGTGAGAGAGAGGAAGGAGAAGGTAGGGGAATGAGGAGTAGGGGAGGTGAGGTCCGGCCTGGTGAAGGTCGCCGACGGCGGCTCTGGCGAGCCGGACAAGGTGGCGGTGGCGCTTGTCACCGGCGTTGGGAGGAGATCGGGATCGGGCTCCACCCGATCCAGGTCGAGCGGGGGGAGCGGGGAGCTCGGGGCTGCGGGCTTCGATGGGCTTCCCAGGGCCCGATCTGGGTCCTAGCGGGCCGCGCGAAGGTGGGAGGAGGCCAGGGCGACGTGGCAGGCGCCGGTTGGCCACGGGCGTCTGAGAGGCGGCGGCTGGCCAATCGGGGCGCACCAAGTGGCGGCAGCGAGGTGGCCTGCGCCGGATTTCGAGGAGAAGGCGGTGGCGCGTGATCCGAGGAAGAGGTGGGAGGTGGCTGGCGGCGCGGAATCAGAGGAGGGGAATTGTCTGCTGTCAAAAATGGAAGTGGAGGCTTCCTTTTATAGGCAGGGATAGGGTTTGAGGGGTTAGGAGGGGTTTTCGAGCCGTACGATCACGATCGTGTCGCTCCGGACAGAGGGGGACTAGGTGGGCTATGACGAGAGGCCTCAGGCTGAGAGGAGAGAAGAGAAGTGAGGCCCGGCGACTGTTCCGGAGACCGAAACATCCGGCGAAAAACCGGCAACGGTGCCGCTATATATTTAACGGTTGGGCTATCAAACGAGCTCCGAATGCGACGAAACTTGATAGGCGCTCTATCTACACTATAATAAAACCGCATGCCAAGTTGCATCCCATTCCGAGAACATTTTTCGGCCACTCATAAAACGAGGTCTGAGAGGTGCGGCAGGTGCATGTGAGAGTGTCGGAACGCGAAACGGACAACGGGGAGAAGGAACGAATGCATGTTTTGAAAATATGAGGATGCAATGCAGATGATGACATGGAAAATTCAACATGCAAGCAAATGATATGGCAACGACGACGAATAAATGGAAGATTCAGGGCGTTACAAATCTCCTCCACTAATAAGAGATCTCGTCCCGAGATCTTAGGACCGAGACGGAAGGGGAAAAGGGATGAGGTGAAATAAGGACAAAAGAGAGAGGATGAACAAAGTCAATAACACCCGAGTAGGAAAAGGAAACGACGAATATGACGAGAATCAAGGCTCCAAAACAAGAATGAATTCGAAATCACTCCGGTTAGAACAAGATAGAAGCGGAATACGAATGAAAGAATTTAGGTAGAATTCTGGCTGAACAAGGAAAGAATAGAACATGAACTTGAGAAGATGGAACGATACTTGACTTGAGGAACAACACAAAACCTCTGGAAGACTTGAAAGAGTGGAATGAGAAGAACGGGGAAGATGATGACAATTTCTACCATGAATGAAATAGAGAGCATCCTTAGAAGGAAACATTGAACGGAATTGTTGAGAAAATCAACAACGAAAAGAATAAGCTTGTTATGGGCTTATGGATAACATCTCAAAAATTATGAGGTGATAACTGACCACAATCGAAAAATATTGAAAAGCTGAGGAGAACGAAGAAATGGAAAACTCCACTTCAAAAGAATACGGAGAATTAATTGCACTTCAAGACGTAAGAGGAAAAGATACTTGAGCTTCGCCTACAAGAATCTTGATGAACACTTGAAGAATGAATTAAATCCTTACGAACCACCATAAGAACTCCGGTAACAAAAGGATGACGAGATAAAATTGAAGGATGAAAGGGATAAGATTAAAGCCTTGCGATGATTAAGTTGGAGCTTCGTGACGGAACAAGCGAGAAGCTGGGAACTCCGGAAAAGAAAAGACAAACAACTTAGAACCGAGAAATTATTCAACATGAACAATCTCCGAAGGAAGGAATTAATCAACTTGATTGAAGAAGAACAAGAATTATGTTATGCTTATCCTCCATCAATTATATTGATGAGAAGCAATGAATTGCATACAACTTATTCCCATTGGAAAAGATTAAGTGGGGAATATGGCACGAAATTTGGGAAAAACTTGAAGAACCACCGGTAGGATTGGAAAGAACGAATGAATATATGTGATAAGAATGGAAAAAGGAATCTTGAACGAACCACTGTAAGAATTCAAAATTGAATGACGAAAGAGAATGAATCACCGGTAAGAATTAGAACAAGCACGAAGATACTTGAGGGGATTTGGAAACAAGAGAACAAAGAGATCGTGAACTGATTAAAGAGTACTTGAACGAAGCACTGGAAGAATATTGTGACGACCGAAATGGCATGGATATAGAATAATTGAGAAAATGAAGCTGAAAACTTGGGACGAAGAAATATTCCGAAATGATGGCCTCCGGAAGATCGATAGAGAGAGCAACTCCCGAAATGCTCCGTATGGAAGAAAAGAATTGTCCGAATGGAAACAATTTGATAGGATAACATCGAGCTAACACTACGAATCTCCGGGAGAATGGGCAAGATTTAAGAGAAAAATATTCCTCGGCCTTCAAATGTTGAGAATGACGACGAGAAACACCTTGAAGAATTAGAGAGATGCTCCGGAACAATGAATACTAGAAATGTTGACCCAAAGTTAAAAAGACTTTGAAAACGAACTCAGAGAAGGCATATGACTGATGGAATCCATACTTACGTCAAACTTCGAAAAGAATTTGAGAATAGCTCCAGGAAAACAGAAGAGTCAGGTAAGATGCTGGGAAAAGACCTGTGGATTAGGGCCCACTAAAAAGAAACAATGTTGGAAAGGATTGTCAAATGAGAAATGATGCACCGGAACGATTGAAAGATTTGAATGAGGTGACACCCTCGAAATAATTGAATGCAAACACGAATCTTCTGAGATGTCTTCATCACTCTAAATGATAAAATGGCGAGAGGCGAACGAGCAAGGGAAACACTTGAGTCGAGGAAAAGAATATGTTCAAACCAAGAAATTGAGTTGGAATTCACCGGTTGAGGCAATTGAGGAAAGACTGAAGATACTCCGCATGAATGAAATTTATTTCTCAAATAAAGGCTCAGACTCCGGAATAAAAGGGGTGGGAGGGCGGGAAAAACAAAGGCAACTCGGAACGGGGAACCGACGAATAACTTGAAGAGAAAGCACCGGTTGAAATAATCGAGGAAAGAAAGCAAAGGCTTCGCACGAGTAGGATGGATACTCGATTATCGACTCTGGTTCCGAGAAGCAGAAGGGTGGGCGGGTGGAAAAAAAAGGACAACTTCGGATGGGGAAAACAACGTCGGAAGAGAAAGAACTGATGACTGATCTTGCAAAAGATGACGAGGATCGAATCTACTCGACGAGAAATGCGCCGGATTGAAAAGAGGATGGATAACGAACGAAAACTAACCGCGTGATCCTAAAGAAAAATTTGAAGGGGAAAAGGAGTAGTTCAAAACACCTACGTCAAGATTTCTCACCAGAGCGATGAAGGGGCTGAGGAGTAAAAATAATTCCTACTCTCCGATATAACTATACTCCGAAAAAAAAAATCTTCTAGACTCGACATCGGCCAAACTACATGATCAATCAAGAGGGCTCCTAGGGTCGGTCGAGGCTCTGATACCAACTTTTCACGCCCAAGATGCGACCCTATCCTAAAGGAACTCGAATGTCCCACCAAGGATAGAAGCGCATCTTGAAGACGCTTTTGCAAGGTGGATATCATTACATCAACATTACATAATAGTGGGGATACATCCAAGAAATACACATGAATACAAAAATAGATCATACATGAGAACAACATCCTACTACGGATGCAACACCAATAGAAACTTAAACAATATCCACCCTGCTATCCCAGGCTGACGACCAGGAACCTAACCCAAGATCGACGAAGAACAAGAAGAACTCCAATACTAGAAATCAAGCATCGCTCTCACGTCACGAGCATCGCATAACCTGTACCTGCAACTGGTGTTGTAGTAATCTGTGAGCCACGAGGACTCAGCAATCCCATTACCAGGGGTATCAAGACTAGCAAAGCTTAATGGGAAAGGAAGGGGTAAAGTGGTGAGGTTGCAGAAGTGACTAAGCAAGTATGGTGGCTAACTTACGAAACAAGAGCGAGAAGAGAAGCTTAGCAAGCGGTCGTCAACTAGAAATGATCAAGAAGTGATCCTGAACTCCTACTCACGACAAACATAACCCAAACCCGTGTTCTCCCCTCGACCAACCCCGAAAAGAGACAATCACGGTTACGCACACGGTTGGTGTATTTTAGAAGAGTTTACTTCAAGTTTACTACAACCGGATATTAACAAATTCCCATCTGCCACATAACCGCGGGCACGGCTTTCGAAAGTTCAAACCTTGCAAGGGTGTCCCAACTTAGCCCATGATAAGCTCTTGCGATCAACGAAGGATATTCCTTCTCCCGGGAAGACCCGATCAGTCTCGGAATCCCGGTTACAAGACATTTCGACAATGGTAAAACAAGACCAGCAAAGCCGCCCGATGTGCCGACAATCCCGATAGGAGCTGCACATATCTCGTTCTCAGGGCAACACCGGATGAGACATCCTACGAGTAAAACCAGCCCTCAAGTTTCCCCAAGGTGGCCCCGCAGTCTACTGATTTCGGGCCAACACTTAGAGAAGCATTGGCCCGGGGGGCTAAAATGAAGATGACCCTCGAGAGCGCGACTCCCGAGGGAAAAGTAGGTGGTGGTGAGGCAAATGATAAAACCAAGGTTGGGCCTTGCTGGAGGAGTTTTATTCAAAGTGAACTGTCAAGGGGGTCCCATAAATCACCCAACCGCGTTAGGGACGCAAAATCCGGGAACATAATACCGATATGACGGAAACTAGGGCGGCAAGAGTGGAACAAAACACCAGGCCTAAGGCCGAGCCTTCCACCCTTTACCAAGTATATAGATGCATTAATAATATAACGGATATTGTGATATCCCAACATAAACATAATCCATCAAGGAGCAATCTTCATCTTCACCTGCAACTAGCAACGCTATAAGAGGGGCTGAGCAAAAACGGTAACATGGCCAAACAATGGTTTGCTAGGAATGGTGACAAAGGTTAGAGGTTCATGGCAATTTGGGAGGCTTGATAAGCAAGTGGTAGGTAACGCAGAAAAGTGATAGAACGAAGCAACTAGCATAGCAATGATAGTAGTGAGATCCAAGGTGACGGTCATCTTGCCTTAAATCCCGCTAGGAGGAAGAACGAGTCCATGAAGAAGATGAAGCCATGAAGACGAACCAAGCGTAGACGAACTAATCCTCACGATCGCAATGAAACGGGAACTATCGAGAATAAGCACACAACATGGTAAACACAGCACACATGAACAAGGCATGATGCTCAACCAAGTATGATGCATGAAAACGCTACATGAAGCTACTCATGACAAGAGATGATGCAAACAAGAGCAACACTTCAAAGCAAGTTTAAATGAGGCCGGAAACAACATATAGCAATTCCGGTAAGTCCTCGTATGCAAATTTTGAAATTGGTCCAGATCTGAATAAACCTTATGTTCAAGTTGTTAAAAAGCAAGTTAAAGATGCACCACTATGATCTACACGAAATTCTAGTCAAGTTACATATAAAGTTCATTTAATTCGGAGTTACGGCCTAGAAGATATGAGCAAAACAAGTTAAACATGGCATTGATGCAAAATGCATTCAAACATCAAGCAAACGCACTCAAAACAAGGATGCAACAAGGTAACATGAAACTACATGCAAAACTAAGCAAGTTTCATATGAAGCACACTCAAAACGGAGCAACGGTTCAACACATACACATTAAACAAGCTTAAAGGGCATGCTGTCCAAAACAGCAACTAGACATATTGCAAGCATCAAAACAACATGCTACAGCACCACAACATGAGAACAAAAGGCATGGACATGATATACAGATAAAACATTACAAAACATGAACACTGAGCTAACATGTAAACAATCTGCCAGGAACATTTTATAGCGAAAGTATAGCAAGATTAAGACATGTTAGATCACTCTATAAATGCAAACAGGGGCATGGATGGATGGAGCACATCCATATGTCCAAGACATCCTTACTGAACATACTCAAAAGAGGCATGGATCTCACTGAAGCAACATGAATATATGGCATATAAATAACAGCAGGGAAATGACAAGAGAAATTTGAAGTCCCTAAAACCAGCAATATCACGAAGGCTACTTTGCATGCTTGTAACAACCAACACATGGCATATCATGAAGAGTGGATTGCACCAGAGCAAATATGGCATGTTGTAGCTCACAAAACATATGAACATCATGCTCCAAAGAAAATCACACAAAAAGATATAAAAATGAAAAATGAGCAAGTTCTGTTAAGTTACAGCAGACAACAATATATAGCACTCTTCCAACAATGTTTAGGGCATCAAGATGAACTCAAACGAGCATGATACAATGGAACAAAATGTATAGCATCGCATGTTGAACACATTGACATATTAGATGCACAAAACGGAACAGCGCACATGATGTTATGGTGCAATGAACATGGCACCAGAATATGCAAATTACATGACGGCAGAATTTAAGCATATGGAAAAAAACAACGGGCGCAGGATACTAAAAAACGCATGGGCGCTGGATAGGGGCGGCTCACCCATGGGCCTTGGGCCGGATCTGACTGCGGAGGAGGCCGGCCGGGCCTTGGAGAGGCTGGCCCTGGGGTGGTCAACAGGGTGGATGTGCTTGTGCTCGCACGCACGCACGGGCGACAAAGGGCGCGTCGGCGGCGGTTTGCGGCGGCTCGACGGGAGGACGACGACGAGGGGCGGCGCCGGCGGGTCGACGAGGTTGGGAACGGACGGATCCGAGGGCAGGGTCCCAGATCCGGCGACGAACGGCGGTGGTGACGAGCTTCCAGGGTTGAGGCGGATCCCGAGCTCGGGCGTTGGCGGCCATGGCAGAGCTCCTGCGGGAGAGAGAGTGAGAGAGAGGAAGGAGAAGGTTGGGGAAGGAGGAGCAGGGAAGGTGAGGTCCGGCCTGGTGAAGGTCGCCGACGGCGGCTCCGGCGAGCCGGACGAGTTGGCGGTGGCGCTTGTCGCCGGCGTGCGGAGGAGAACGGGATCGGGCTCCACCCGATCCAGGTCAAGCGGGGGGAGCGGGGGGCTGGGGGCTGCGGGCTTCGATGGGCTTCCCAGGGCCCGATCTGGGTCCTGGCGGGCCGCTGGAGGTGGGGGAGGCTGGGCTACGTGGCAGCGCCTTAGCCTACGGGCGTCCCGAGAGGCGGTGGCGGCTAATTCGGGCGCGCCAAGTGGCGGCGGCGAGGTAGCCTGCGCCGGATTTCAAGGAGAAGGCGGCGGCGCGTGATCCGAGGAAGAGGTGGGAGGTGGCAGGCGGCGCGGAATCTGAGGAGGGGAATTTTCTGCTGCCAAAAATGGAAGGGGAGGCTTCCTTTCATAGGCAGGGTTAGGGTTTCAGGGGTTAGAAGGGGTTTTCGAGCCGTACGATCACGATCGTGTTGCTCCGGACAGAGGGGGGACTAGGTGGGCTGTGACGAGAGGCCTCGGGCTGAGAGGAGAGAAAAGAAGTGAGGCCCGGCGACTGTTCCGGAGACCGAAACGTCCGGCGAAAATACAGGCAATGGTGCCGCTATATATTTAACGGTTGGGCTATCAAACGAGCTCCGAATGCGATGAAATTTGACAAGCACTCTGTCTACACCATAATAAAACCGCACGCCATGTTGCATCCCATTCCGAGAACATTTTTTGGCCACTCATAAAACGAGGTCTGAGAGGTGTGGCGGGTGCATGTGAGAGTCTAGGAACGCGAAACGGACAACGGGGAAAAGGAACAAATGCAAGTTTTGAAAATATGAGGATGCAATGCAGATGATGACATGGCAAATTGCAACATGCAAGCAAAATACATGGCAACGACAATGAGGTCCTATGCGTCTGCTCGGGCTGTCGGCCAGTAAAAACCTGTTCGGGAGGCCTTGCTTACAAGGGCCCAAGCTGCGGCGTGGTGGCCGCCGAGTCCAGCATGAATTTCTGCCAAAAGTTGCCGTCCTTCCTCTTCGGAGATGCACCTTTGAAGTACTCCGGTAATGCTTTTCTTATAAAGCTCTCCCTCGTGGACCTTGTAGGCTTTAGACTGCGGCACAATGCAACGTGCCTCGTTTGGGTCATTAGGGAGTTCTTGCCTAGTTAGGTAAGCCAAGAAGGGTTCTGACCACGGGGCGATGACAGCCATAATCACGTGGGGCGAAGGCGTTATTTCGGTGGCAGAGCCTCCGATTACGTCAGTGTGTTCGGTATCTGGCGTTGTGGTCGGGTCCGGACTGTTGTTGCCAGTCTCTCCTTCCCATACCACGGATGGCTTAAACAGCCTTTCCAAGAAGATATTAGGTGGGACAGGGTCGCGCTTAGCACCGATGCGGGCGAGGATATCCGCCGCTTGATTATTTTCACGGACCACATGGTGGAATTCAAGCCCCTCGAATCGAGTTGACATTTTGAGGACGGCGTTGCGGTAAGACGCCATTTATTTGAGATATTGCAAGGTTCAAATCCCCACGCACCTCTAGCCGTTGAATGCCCATGGAGACTGCCATCCGGAGACCATTCAACAGGGCCTCAAATTCTGCTGCATTGTTGGAGTCTGTGTATAATATTTGGAGTACTTATTGGACTGTATCTCCGGTGGGGGATGTCAGGACAACGCCGCTCCTGCATCAGCCAACATCTTAGAGCCGTCAAAGTGCATGATCCAATTGGAGTATGCGCCGTACTCTTTAGGGAGTTCGTCTTCTGTCCATTCAGCGACGAAATCAGCCAGTACTTGTGACTTAATGGCTCGCCGTGGTTTGTATGTTATGTCGAACGAGAGGAGCTCAATAGCCCATTTAGCAATCCGGCCCGTGGCATCGCGGTTATTTATTATGTCATTGAGTGGTACTTCAGAGGCCACCGTAATTAAACACTCTTGAAAGTAGTGTCGTAATTTCCGGGATGCCATGAAGACCGTGTATGCTATCTTTTGATAATATGGGTACCGTGATTTGCATGGAGTGAGGACAGTGGATACGTAGTATACCGGCTTTTGAAGCGGGAACTTATGTCCATCAGTCTCTCGTTCGACGACGAGCACTGCTTTACAACTTGGTGTGTTGCCGCTATATATAACCGCATTGTTCGCCGATGTTTGGCGCGGCCAAGATTGGGTTGGTGGCCAAGACAGCTTTTATTTCTTCCAATACGGCCGTGGCTGCATCCATCCACTCGAAGTATTCGGTGCGTCGAAGAAGGCGATAAAGGGGTAGTCCATTTTCTCCTAATTGGGAGATAAAGCGACTTAAGGCAGCCATGCATCCAGTTAGTTTCTGGATTTGCTTGAGGTCTGTTGGGATAGCGAACTGTGATAGAGCTCGGATTTTAGCCGGATTTGCTTCAATTCCTCTACTGGAGACGATGAAGCCCAGGAGCTTTCTGGCGGGCAGGCCGAAAACGCATTTTTACGGATTGAGCTTGATGTCATATGTTCGGAGATTGTCGAACGTGAGCCTCAAGTCATCTATTAAGGATTCGACGTGTCTTGTTTTAATGACAACGTCGTCTACGTGAACCTCCACTGTTTTGCCGATTTGTGTTTCCAGGCATGTCTGAATCATGCGTTGATAGGTTGCACCGGCGTTTTTGAGCCCGGAAGGCATGGTGTTAAAATAGAAGGGGACGTATGGGGTGATAAAAGCCGTTGCGGATTGATCGGACTCCGCCGTCTTAATTTGATGGTATCCGGATTATGCGTCGAGGAAACACAATGAGTCGTGTCCGCGGTAGCTTCGATAATTTGATTGATGCGGGGGATGGGGAAGGGATCCTTGGGGCAAGCCTTGTTAAGGTCCTTGAAATCGACACATAGGCGTCAGGATTTCTCCTTCTTTGGTACAATCACCAGGTTTGCTAGCCAGTCCGGATGTTTTATTTGTCTAATGAATCCCGCCTCGAGTAACTTGGCTAGCTCTTCTCCCATGGCTTGTCGCTTAGGCTCAGAGAAACGCCGGAGAGTCTGCTTGACCGGCTTGAACCCCTTTAGAATGTTAAGGCTGTGTTCGGCCAGCCTGCGTGGGATTCCTGGCGTGTCTGAAGGATACCAGGCGAATATGTCCCAATCCTCGCGCAAGAACTCCCACAGTGCAGCGTCTATTGTGGGGTTCAGCTGTGCCCCGATGGATGCCGTTTTTGTAGGGTCTATTGGGTGGACCTGAAATTTGACTATTTCGTCCGCTGGTTTGAAAGAGGTGGACTTGGGTCTTTTGTCGAGTATCACGTCGTCCCTGTCCACTGTGGAGCACAGCGCAGTTAGTTCTTCGGTCGCAAGGGCTTCGGATAGCTCCTCGAGGGCTAGTGCGACGGTTTTATTTTCGGCGCGGAGTGCTATGTCCGGATCACTAGCTAGAGTGATGATTCCATCGGGCCCGGGCATTTTGAGCTTCATGTACCCGTAATGGGGTATAGCTTGGAAGATCGTGAATGCCTCCCGCCCTAAAAGGGTGTGGTATCTAAACGGGGCCACTTGGAATGTGATTTCTTCGGACCTGTAATTCTCTGGCGTGTCGAATACCACATCTAGTGTGATTTTTCCCGCACATCGTGCCTCCAGACTAGGGATGATTCCTCTGACGGTGGTGCTGCTTTGCTCAATGCGACTCTTGTCTATTTCCATTTTGCTAAGAGTTTCCTCGTAGATGAGGTTTAATATGCTGCCGCCGTCCATGAGCACTTTAGTAAGCCGGAAGCCGTCCACAATTGTACTAAGGACCAAAGCGGCTGGTGCTCGGGCTGTTCGGAATTGAGGTTCGTCACTGGCATTGAAGGTTATGGCCGTGTCGTTCCATGGATTTATTGGTGCAACGTGGCAGGCTTCGGCAAGGCTGCGGAGTGCTCGCTTGCACCTATTATTTGAGGCAAAGGTCTCAAAGACTGTCAATACTGTATTGTTATTTTCCACGGGATGGTGCTCCATTGTATTGTTGATGAGGATATCCTTGCCGCTCTTGGCCACCTGTCGGAGTATCCAACATGCTCTAAGGCTGTGCGTTGGCATGGTATCCGCTGTATTGTGAATTTTGCATGGCCCATTGAGCCATCCCTCCAATACAGTTCCATGCCCTGTAGTGGGCTTTGGTTTCTTTGTAATTGGATCGGGTGACTTACGAGAGTACACCCTTTTAGTTCAGACGGGGGGGTCTAGTGAGAGCTGGAGGATCCCAGAATTTTGTTTGGGTTTTCCAAGCAATTTCCATCGCATAGTATTTCTGTACTATGGCCGCCAAGTCAGCGAGGTGTGCTATGTCACGGCGACGTATGGCGTTGAGGACTCCCTTGTCCGTGCAATTTTTGTAAAAGAATGAAATTATGCCTTCCTCATGACAGATCCTTGACCTTGCTCATTACAAGGAGGAATCTGGCCCAATAGTGATGTACTGTCTCTTGGGGCTCTTGTCTAATGTGGGAAATATCACTTATGTCTGGGTGGTGGGTACATTTAGGTCCAAACCCTGACCTGATCTGAGACCCAGGGGCGGAGGAGTTTCCGAGCTTGGCAGCTCGGGCTCCGAGATGTTGCCCAATAGTTCTGGCCTGCTGTCTGATTCTAGGTTCCAAAATTGGGCCATGTCCTCCCGTAGACGGGTATCCGGCTCGGAGAGGTCAGGAATCCGGACATAGTTTGTCCTCAAAATAGAGGAAGAATCGCTACATTGCTCCACCACCACCGCTATCTGATGGGTGACCGGCGGAGAGTTAATCCCCCTTTGGTCGGGTTTATGCCTGATCCGATCATAGTCCGTAGTGACTCCCAGTGCGGCGATGCGATCCAAGAGCTCGTTCAAGGAAGAGAGCTCCATTGGATCCATCTACTCGGTGAATCCCGAGCCGACATGGAGGTTGTTTCTGATGACATGAGAAGTCATCGTCGGCATGACGACCGAATGGGCGGTCATGACGAAGCCGCCTAATCGGAGAGTTTGGCCTAAAGCCAGGGCTCCCCAGATGTAATGTTGTCCTTGACAACAAGACGAGCCATCAAGCCTTATCGTGACGGCAAAGTGGAACTCTCAATGAATGCACCAATGTTGGTGTCAAAACCGGTGGATCTCGGGTAGGGGGTCCCGAACTGTGCGTCTAAGGCGAATAGTAACAGGAGGCGGGGGACACAACGTTTACCCAGGTTCGGGCCATCTTGATGGAGGTAATACCCTACTTACTACTTGATTAATCTTGATGATATGAGTATTACAAGAGTTGATCTACCACGAGATCGTAGAGGCTAAACCCTAGAAGCTAGCCTATTATTATGATTGATATTGTCCTACGGACTAAACCCTCCGGTTTATATAGACACAAGAGGGGGCTAGGGTTACAGAGAGTCAGTTACAAGGGAGGAGACCTACATATCTGAATTGCCAAGCTAGCCTTGCACACAAAGGAGAGTCCCACCCGGACACGGTACGAAGTCTTCAATCTTGTATCTTCCAACAGTCCGGCCAAAGTATATAGCCCGGCTGTCCGAGGACCCCCTAATCCAGGACTCCCTCAGGGGGTGCCGCACACAGCTAACGATTGTTGTTGTGTGTTCTAGGCGACCCCCTCCCCACATATATATTGGTGGGAGGGGGAGGGGAGAGGCCAGGAGGCGCCCAAGTGCTGGTCGCGGGTCCCCTTGGGGCTTTCCTTGCCCAGCGTCCCCCTTTACATGTATGCATGAAGGGGAATGAAAGAGGGGGTGAGGGAAGGAAGTGGGAATCCTAATTCCACATTTCCTTTCCCTTCCCCCCTTTCCTTCTCCACCTGCTATGGCCCTATAGGGTGCACCAAGCCTTGTGGGCTGGTGTGTTCCTTCACAAGGCCCATATGGCCCATAGGATTGCCGGGGGTACCCGAAACACCTTCCGGTCACCCGCAAAGTACCTGATACTCTCCGGAACACTTCTGGTGTCCGAATACCATTGTACTATATATCAATATTTACCCCTCGACCATTTTGAGACTCCTCGTCATGTCCGTGATCTCATCCGGGACTCCGAACAACATTCGGTCACCAAATCACATAACTCATATAATACTATATCGTCATCGAATGTTAAACGTGCGGACCCTACGGGTTCGAGAGCTATGTAGAAATGACCGAGACACTTATCCGATCAATAAACAATAGCGAAACTCGAACCGTTATGACAACATATGTAATTCCTTTTGTCCATCGGTATGTTACTTGCCTGAGATTCGATCGTCGGTTTCTCTATACCTAGTCCAATCTCGTTACCGGCAAGTCTCTTTACTCGTTCCGTAATACATAATCCCATGACTAACTCATTAGTCATTTGCTTGCAAGGCTTATTATGATGTGTATTACCGAGAGGGAACAGAGATACCTCTCTGATACTCGGAGTGACAAATCCTAATCTCGACCTATGCCAACCCAACAAACACCTTTGGAGATACCTGTAGAGCATCTTTATAATCACCCAGTTATGTTGTGACGTTCGATAGCACACAAGGTATTCCTCCGGTATCTGGGAGTTGCATAATCTCATAGTCGAAGGAATATGTAATTGACATGAAGAAAGCAATAGCAATAAAACTGAACGATCAAAATGCTAAGCTAACGGATGGGTCATGTCCATCACATCATTCTCCTAATGATGTGACCCCGTTCGTCAAATGACAACACATGTCTATGGTTAGGAAACTTAACCATCATTGATTAACAAGCTAGTGTTGTAGGGGCTTACTAGGGACACAATGTTTTTTCTATGTATCCACACATGTATCAAGTTTCCGGTTAATACAATTCTAGCATGAATAATAAACATTTATCATGATATAAGGAAATATAAAATAACAACTTTATTATTGCCTCTAGGGCATATTTCCTTCAATATCTTGGGGCAAGCTTCCCTTTAATACCGAAGCATTGAGTGCCTTTCCTAGAAGAGACTCGGAGATAGAGATGGTCTCCAATATCGAAAGCCAAGTCACGGTGCTTGATATCATAGTAACTCTTCTGGCGCGATTGCACGGCTTTAAGATTTTCACAGATGAATCTACACATTTCTTCAGCTTATGTGATCAAGTCATTGCCAAGAAGTTGGCGCTCACCAGTCTCCAACCAGTTGAGAGGAGTACGACACTTTCTGCCATATAGAATTTTGAAAGGGGCCTTGCCGAAACTTGCTTGGAAGCTGTAGTTGGAGAACTTGGCAAACGGGAGGCAATCCTCCCACTTCACGCTGAAGGGGATGACACACGCAATTAGCATGTCTTCAAGGATTTGATTGACTCTTTCAACTTGGCCACTTGTTTGAGGGTGAAAAGCTGTGCTGAAACAGATGTTGGTGCCCATGGCCCTCTGGAAGGAGTCCCAGAACTTCGAAGTGAAGATGCTTCCACGAACCGAGGAGATCATTTGAGGAATCCCGTGCAACGAGACTATCCTCAAAGTGTATAGCTCTGCCAACTGAGCTGCGGTGATAGATTCTTTGACTGAAAGGAAATGATCCACTTTTGTGAGTTTCTCAATGACAATGAAGATAGCATCATTCCCTCGCTTGGACTTGGGAAAGCCGGTGACAAAGTCCATTTCGATATGATCAAACTTCCACTCGGGAATAGGTAGAGGCTAGAGGAGTCCTGCTGGACGCTGGAGTTCTGCTTTCACTCTGGGACAAACATCACACTCATTCACGAATTGGGAAATATCCCGCTTCATGCGAGTCCACAAATACGACTGCTTGAGGTCATGGTACATCTTCGAACTGCCTGGATGTATTGGGAGAAGGGAATTATGAGCTTCATTCATTATGACCTTCCTGAGATCACCTTTTGGAACCAGAATCCGGCCCTCAAAGAACAGAGTGTATCTGTCATCATTGCGATAGCACTTGTATTTGGGCAAGCCCTTAGCAATACCATCTTTCACATTCTTCACCATAGTATAAAGGAGTTGCGCTTCACGAATTTGGTCTTCCAAAGTTGGAGTGACTTGAAGGTTGGCAAGAAAATCTTGAGGAACAACTTGGAGGTTGATCTTGCGGAATGCTTCACAAAGATCAGGCTGGAATGGCTTGAGAATTAAGCTGTTACAATATGCCTTTCTGCTCAACGCATCTGCAATCACATTCGCCTTGCCTAGAGTGTACTCAATGCATGGATTGTACTCTTGGATCATTTAGACCCAACGAGTTTGCCAGAGGTTGAGGTTGGGCTGAGTGAAGATATATTTGAGGGTCTTGTGGTCGGTGAAAATGTCCACTTGCCTGCCCAACAAGAGATGTCTCCATGTGACTAACGCATGGACAACTTCCGCTAACTCAAGATCTGAGTGGGGTAGTTCCTTTCGTTTGGCTTCAACTACCGAGAAGTGTAAGCCACAACTTTCCTTTCTTGCATAAGAATAGCACCGAGACCTTGCAACGAAGCATCATAGAATACCTGGTAGGCCTTGGACTCATCAGGAGGAGTAAGGGCCGGAGCTGTGATGAGTTTCTCTTTGAGCGTCTTGAAGGCAACGTCACACTCAGGAGTCCAGGAATACTTGACATTCTTCTAGAGGAGGTTGGAAAGAGGCTTAGCAATTTTGGAGAAGTTTTCCACAAACCTTCTGCAATAGCTTGCAAGCCCGAGGAAGCTGCGAAGCTGCTTGACGTTCTGAGGAGGCTCCCAGTTGACAATTTAAGCAACCTTTTTCTAGATTGACAGAAATGCCCTTGGCAGATATGATGTCACCAAGGTAAAGAACTTCATCAAGCCAGAGTTCACATTTAGAGAACTTTGTGTAGAATTGATAATCTCTGGGCTTGTCAAGCACCAATCACAAATATTTAGCATGATCCTCTTTATTCTTGGAGAACACCAGGATATCATCGAGAAACACCACGATGAATTCATTGGTGTAGGGGTTGAAGATGAAGTTCATCATACGAGAGAATGTCGGAGGGGCATTTGCAAGCCCGAAAGACATGACAGTGTATTCGTAAGAACCAAAACTCGTTCTGAAAGCTGTCTTTGGGATATCTTCTTCACGAATGTGTATCTGGTGATACCCCATATGGACGTCAAGCTTGGAAAACACCTTTGAGTTGCTCGAATAACTCATTGATGTTGGGAAGAGGGTACTTGTTCTTGATTGTCTTCTTGTTCAATGGGCGGTAATCGACGCAGAGTCGTTCCGTGCCATCCTTCTTCTGGACAAAGAGAACACCACATCCCCAAGGAGACGAACTTGCACTACTGCAGGTTGCTGCTAACGCAACACTATGATCAGAGACCCTTCGACAAAACTGTGTGCGATGCGATAATCGCAAACGGTGGTGTAAAAACCCGTCAAAAAAGGTGCAAAACGTTTGCGATGGAGGATGCATCAAGCACGGTTCAGATTTTAGTTGCGTGTGCGATTCAGGGCATACGGTTCAGTTCAATTAACCATTTTTGACAAGGAGGAACAAAAGAGACAGTCAGCCAAATGAAGGTGTGTGTGATATACGGCATGCAGTTCACTCGGATGAACTATTTGCATTAAGACAAGAGAACATAAACGGTTCAACTTAACAAGACGTGTGTGTTGTGCGATGCGATTGCATACAGAACAACAACAAATATATATACACACTTATAAGGACATGCTTGCATAACCAAATTAAACATCCACTTACATAGGTGGCTACTACAACCATAGCATTTTCACATACCAAAGTAAACTATTACATGCATAATTACATAGGTGGCTACTACACACATGACAGTTCCACATACCAACAAAGTAAACTATACATGCATGATTAACTAGCATAAACGATCATCTGATCATCATCTGCTTCTTATGACGTTTGCTCTGCTTGTGGCTTGATCCAGGCTCATCGATTTGGGTAAGGAGGCACTTCCTCATGTCAACGATCCGCCTGTGCATCTCGTAGCATGTGTACATGCTCTTGGCCGCAAACCTGAGGTGAGGTTCATCCAGTTGCCGCATCCGGGCCCTGTGCCAAGATAGGGGGCTTGTTTTCTGGGCATCCTGCTTCATCTTTTCGTAGTACGGGTCGATGATGGCCGAGGCGAGCTCGACCAGGGAGTCCTTCTTCATCCTGCCCCAGACCCTGTAGTGGTCACGGATTTCGACAAGGTACTTGCAGGACAAGCCCGTAACACTGAGCGCTTTTACATCGCCGGTGGTTTCCACTGTGGCGAACTAGTAGTCAGTGCTGTTGACAAACCTATTGAAACGGTCACAAGGCTCTGTGGCCATGCAGTAGTGGTAGATGAGGACATGATGGCGCTTGCACAACTGGGCGACGACAACCTTCTAATCTATGCCGGGATGACCGACGGTGTACTGGAGGTCGGTGCCGAGCACCTTGTACTTGTCTCCAGCAAGCAACTACTCAACGTTGTTGATGTAGTCGTCCACCACGGCCGGGTCGATGGTGTACATCACCGAGAGATCTGTCTCCCTCGCGTGGGTCTCCACTCTATGCTCGCCGAACTCCATTGGAGCGCCACTGGACATTCCCTCTCTATGTGTCGTCGTGGGTGTGCTTATTGTGTTGTGGGGCGCGATCGAATGGTTGAAGAGACTAAGGTTATAATGGCCACGGGAATTAAAGGAGAAGCCGGACGGCTAGGAATATCGGCAGCCCTGATGGCAGTTCTAATTTGCAGCGCGTAACTCCAGCGTGCAAAGACGTAATCGCTCGTGTGGGTAACGCCGCCGCGCAACCCGCATGCATACGGGGCCCCCGACGTGATCGTGCGCGTGCCCAACCATTGGCAGAGTGCGCGCGGAGGGATGCGAGCAAAGCGCTGCGCGGTCGCCTCAACGGCGAGCAACCATATATATATATATAGGGCTGGACTATTCTGTTACCAGTAACAAAATATTATTCTGTTACCCTCGGTCCCTATAAGGGCGCGACGCGCAGGCCACAGGAGAAACTCCCCGACCCGTCCCCAACCTAGCCCGCCTCCTACCGTCGGAGGCAGCCGTCATGGCGAAGGAAGCGACGGCGGCAGCCCGGAGCGAGGGAGCCAGCGCCGTGGATTTGTCGCTCCGACCGACAAGCTGCCGCCGGGCCGGCCGTCCGCATGCCTCCCGACGGGCTCGCTCCCTCCGCCCTCCCGCTTCCCTCCTCCCTCACAAGACCTCCCCATCGACGGGTGCCGGATCCTCCTCAGCGCCTCCCATGCGACGAGCTCGTCGGCCGTCCCGACCTCCGGCGGCTGCCGCGTCTGCCACGCTTAAGGCGGTCATGCGCAATCCCAGCCTCCCTCCACCGCCGTGCACAGCCATCCCGCCCAAGGCCGCCACCCCGAGCCCCTCCACCGTGCGTCGCCACTCTGAGCCCCGCCGCCCTGCGCCTGTCACCCCCCACCTTGCGCAGCATCCTAACGACCGGACAAGCCGCCGGCCGAATCTAGTCTCGCCCCCGAGCTTCCTCTTCTTCCTCGCCGAGACACGCGACAGCCACCCAGTTGAGGCGTAGTAAGTACCTCAAGATGAGTTAAAAAGGGTGGTCCGCTCGAATAAAAGAAATGGCAGAAATTCAAATTGTAAAAATTCAAGCAAAAAAAGAAACCCCATGAAAATCCTGCTTAGTAAGTACCTCAGTACAAGTCGTAAAATGTGAGAAGTTCAGAACATCGTTGTCAAAAAAATGTTGAGTTCAAAAAAACACATTTTCTTTTTGAATAAAATATCATTCAGTTCGATGATACAAACCATACAAGTATAGGGGCGATGATACAATAAACCGTTGAAAACTTATGAGAAAAATATTACCCAAAAAACATAGGAAAGTCTAGTTAGTGAAAACACGCTTAGTACAAACCCATGCAAGCATCAGTACAAGTACAATTTTTCAGAACCATTCAAAATTAGTCTACAAAAAATAGCTCAGTACAAACATACACATATATCAGTACGACTACTCTGTTTTTCAAATGAGAAAACAGCAGGATCTGTCATGCCGTATTGAAAATTACTTTTAAACGGTTGCGAAGTAGAGAAAACATTCAATATGACTAAGTTCCGAATTACTATTTTCCATATTTCGACAAACTTTTTAAAAAAATCGCGTTCAAAATCATATTTTACCGTATTCGAATTCGTTTTTAAACCGTAAGAAATTAGAAAAACACTTCTAGACGAAAAAGTTGTGCATTTTCTATAGCTTTCGAACGCCGTATCGTTTGCTCCAATCCGACAAACCGTTTGCAAAAAATCGCGAAAATACGTTTCACCCAAAATTTCATTGTTTTTCAAATTGCTTTTAAATCATACATAATTAGAAAAAACAATACATATATCGAAGATGCGGATTTTCACCAGCTTTCCAACGCCATCTTATTTGCTCAATTCCGACAAACCTTTTGAAAATTGAGTCCAAAATACGATTCACGTTTTCGGTTTTGAAAAAAACGTTTTTTTTTCAAAACTGCTCTTAAACCATAATGATTTTGCAAAAACGTTCAATATACTTGAAATATGGTTCTCAAGTGCTTTCCAACGATATATTACATGCCCCGTTCCGACAAAAAAATTACAAAAAAAATTTGAACTAAAGAAGACGATCTTTTAAACACAACTGAAAGCATCAGTTCAACCGCTTCGAAAACATCAGTACAACCACCTGAAAACGTCAGTTCAAAAAGGGTAACATAATAATATTCTGTTACGCGTAACAGAATAGCCCAGATGTGTATAGTAATTTTCATAAAAATATAGTAAATTACAAACATAGATGATAAAAAAAATATTTTCCAACTTACTACATTTTTACACCGTTTTACTAGATTTTGTACATGGCATTACTAGGGGGTGTAGAATAAGCTATTCTACACTCACGCTTAGAATAGCGTTACCCTATATATATATTATTCTAAGCGTGAGTGTAGAATAGCTTATTCTACACCCCCTAGTAACGCTATGTACAAAATCTAGTAAAACGGTGTACAAAATGTAGTTGAGCGCGCCGACGGACGCGAGCAGAGCGCGTCGCAGTGCCTAACGGAGATCACAGAGCGCTGCGGCGCCTAACGGAAGGATAGACCTTCATTCAAGCCAATCAAAATAAGACTGGAACATACATGTCTGTATTGAGCAAAGGGATCGCACATGTCTGTATTGACTGGAACGAGAATGCAATAGAAAAATAAGAATTATGGCCACGATGATGCGATCGTGGTGGTGGTTACAGGAGGCAAGAAGAAAGATGCATCCATCAACGTACGACCTCCGCCTCCTCAACTCAGTGCGCAAGCCGGGTCACCGACCGGCGGCTATGGAGCGGCGGCTTTTGTGGCGAGGTCAAGGTGCTTCTCAGCAAAGGCACCAGCCGGCTGAAGAAGGCCAACATCGTAGCGTCCTCACTGGCCTTGTAGATACCTATGTACACGATTCGCTCGTACACATGGATGTATAGGTCGATGGTTTCTTGGAGGGCGAGGCGCCTCGCGGTGAGCACGACCTCCAGGTGGACATTCTTCATGGCGTCGACGGACAGTCGGAGGGCCACCAGTGCTTGAAAGAGGTTCCGACCATGGAGGTCGATTAGGGTGGCAGGCAATGAGGAGCCCGGGCGCGAGGGCTGGAGGAGTACGGCAATGTCGTCCGCGAGCTTCTTGAGGACGGTGAACCTGTTGGTGGTGCGAACGATCATCTGGTCCAACTGAGAGTCGTAGGTGGCATCGACGGCGGCCATCCACGAGCCGGACGCCAACACCGTATGGAGACGATCCACGATGTCATGCCACAGGCCGGCATCGTGGACCATCTAATGACCGGCTGGCTACTCAGCGCGCATCGCTGCCATGGAGTGCCGGTGGGCACTTTTGCGCTTGTTAGTGTAGGTGCTTAGGCAAATGCTTAGGTGTGTATGATGTGGTAGATGCATTGGAATGGAGGGGCGCCTTTATATGAGTGCAAACTGTGTTGCATTCACATCGCGCTGCCTCATTTCCCGGTCCTCCCATTACTTCCCTCATGCATTCGAATGATGCTAATTTAAGGAGGATGCATCATTGGCCGTTCAACATTTCAGGAACCGCTACCCTCTCCCTCGTCTGCATTAAGCCGCATCAGGAACTGTGCCGCCCGCTGTCAAATCAAATAGTACTGCACCGCCCGCTGCATGCCTGGCTGAATAGGCCTCCTCGCCTCCATCTATGCTTAATTACTGAATTTTAGTTGCAAAAATTAGATACTGCTAGTGATTTTTAGCTTCATATTTCGACAAATCGCAGTGTTACAAGGTTGGCAAATGGCAATGTTACTAGATCAACAAATGTCAATCTTTCTAGTTTGACAAATGGCAACATACCCAATATGACAAATGCAAATCGCACCAAATTGTTTGTAAGTGATTCACACGGGTCATCCAAAAGAACCGTTTGTGTTCAAGAGATGCACAAATCCTGCTCGCATATGGGTGTTCTATCTGAAACCATCATGCTTGTTGTGAGAAGCTCTGGTTTGTGAGAAGCATATACCCAAACCTGCCCCAAATGGTACAAAAAATTTACCACGGCATGTTGATGCTACTCCATGATAGCATGCCAAGTTTCATGAATTTCAGACGAGTTTTGGATTTACTATAATTTAAAAACCAGGCATCTCAATGTTTTGCCGGCAATCAACGGTCTTATTTGGTGTTTGAAATTCATTCCCATTTCTTGCATGGGACCTAAGCATGCACCCAAGGACAAAGATTTGATTTTTCAACCAATTTATATGCACTCGAGCATGTGCATGTAGTTCAAATTTTAATTATGCACATAAATGCATTGAAAACTCACTTAATGCATAAAAATGTCCAAACGAACCCCGAAAAATCACAAAAAATAACACAACACTCCTGTTGTTCTATGTTGACACGAGAAAAAATTTGAAAGCAACAAGAGGCAATGGATATCGTTTCGCCCCCAAAGTTGGGGCGTTCCCTACCAAAACCATCATGCTTGTTGTGAGAAGCTCTTGTTTGTGAGAAGCATATACCAAAACCTGCCCCAAATGGGACAAAAAATTTACCATGACACATTGATACCGCTCCATGATAGCATGCCAAGTTTCATGAATTTCAGACGAGTTTTGCATTTACTAGAATTTAAAAACCAGGTATCTCAATGTTGGCGGTCGAGTGACGGTGGCAGGGTGTTTGATATTCATTCCCATTTCTTGCATGGGACCTAAGCATGCACCCAAGGATAAAAGATTGGATTTTTCAACCAACTTATATGCACCGGAGCACGTGCATCTAGTTCAAATTTTAGTTATGCACATAAATGCATTGAAAACTCACTTAATGCATAAAAATGTCCAAACGAACCCCGAAAAATCACAAAAAATAACACAACACTCCAGTTGTTCTATGTTGACACGAGAAAAAAATTTGAAAGCAATTAGAGGCAATGGATATCGTTTCGTCCCCAAAGTTGGGGCATTCCCTACCAAAACCATCATGCTTGTTGTGAGAAGCTCTGGTTGGTGAGAAGCATATACCCAAACCTGCCCCAAATGAGAAAAAAAAATTACCATGCCATGTTGATGCCGCTCCATGATAGCATGCCAAGTTTCATGAATTTCAGACAAGTTTTGGATTTACTAGAATTTGAAAACCAGGTATCTCAATGTTTATGTCGAAAGTGATTCGGTGGTGGTGTTTGACATTCATTCCCATTTCTTGCATGGGACCTAAGAATGCACCCAAGGACAAAGATTTGATTTTTCAACTAATTTATATGCACTAGAGCATGTGCATGTAGTTCAAATTTGAATTATGCACAGAAATGCATTGAAAACTCACTTAATGCATAAAAATGTCCAAACGAACACTGAATAGTTCCAATTCTTTTATGATCACTGCAGACACCGTCCATGGCCGCTGTGACCACATTATATAATTCAAATCAAGACGAAAAATCAAGTAGATCCCACACAGTTTATTATAACCAACCGTGAGAGATGCAGCACAAAATATCTTGGAGCACCGTAGGAATATAGTACGCATACGGCTTACAAGAGAAGGTGTGATGGCTACAGTCCACAACCCGCTCTGAATAAGGGACCGTGTCTGGTGAGACTTTGTGCGCCAGTTTTTTGGCTGAAGCGATTCCAAATATTCGGCTTCCGCAGAAATATCTACCTCCCCGCCCCCTCCCCCTTACCAAAAGCCACATTTCCCCTGTTCCCGCCTTCCTTTCCAAGTGGAAACCTTCACTCCTTGCTTGCAGCGCTGCCGCCTCCTCGTCGGCAACCCTCCTTCACGCTGCTCGGCCTCGCCTATCCAGGAAGGTAATGCACACCCGACCCCCATCCTCCTCCTCCTTCTACATCCCACATACCCCGACCGCCGGCGCGAGCGCGACACCTTCCACCCAAATTACCGACCCCTCCACCAAATAAGCGCCGACCTAAGCCATGGTGCACGCAGTATAGCCAGGACCTTAAGGAGCATTTGGCTGCGGAGAAGCAAATCGCGGCCGCACGCGCGGATGAGGTCGCGATGGCTTCCATTCGTGCCGACCCCCAAATCTTGGAGGAGCACCTCGCCGTCGAGGCCAACGTTGACACCTCGCGCGCTGACGCCGTGACGTGGTTGGCTGCTTTAAATGACAGTTCGTGGCATTTTCTCAACGTGCACATGCTTACCTCATCTCTAGAGAAAGCAGGTTGGTGCCCGGAGCGGCTCAGGCAACTCACCACTACAATGAGGGCACCCACGATGCGGAGGCCTCGCCCTCTTCCATGTCCAAGGAGCCAATCTTCATTGAGATCTCCGATAATGAGGAGTAGCTTGTCTTATTAGCTCACTATAAGGACCCATGTCCAGTTTGCTAGCTACTACCTTTCTGTCGGTGTACTAGACTAGGGGTACCCTAGTATCCCGAACTTGTGCACGGGCAGTTGCAGCCCTCCGCGGCAGGGCTTACGGGGTGACCGCCAAGGTCCCCCGTGGTTCCTTTGGAGCCATTCAAGAACAAATTATTCAAGCCAAGGAGACAAGGCCCCGGCAAGAGGAGCTTGCCGGGAAGGCCACCCAAGGCACCTATAAGAAAAGGCCCCGGCAAGAGAAGCTTGTCGAGAAGGCCCAATGAGCGACAAGCTTCCGGGCGCGACAAGACAACAACCGCAGCAAGGCGCTTGCCGCGGCAGACCACCTCTCTGTACCTATGCTCCAGCACATCCACTAACGTGTCGCCACAGGACCTTTCCAGCAGCGTGGCGAGAGGTCTGTGCAACCAGCGGTCTTGGTGGCAAGCGGCGCTGACAAGTTTGCCATCGTTATAAGCGGTGGCGCCCCAACGGTCCCCTGTTTGCCTTTGTTAGGGCGGCGTGAAGACGGGCATTTAATGCCTTCGTCCCGTCTTGCGTCGCCGTGGTTAGGTATGGTACAATGTACACTTTGTACAAGTAGGTGTACCAACCACTACTTTTCCATTTGTACCCTTGTCTATGTTGCCACCTGTCGGGGACCCTTGAGCATATAAAAGGAGGCCCATGCGCAACGTAGAAAGGGTCGGTCGGTTCCCCCCACGCCAGTCTCGTTAGCAGCTCGTGTGTCTTTGTAGCACTCGGCGCTCTGAGCAAGAATGCAATACATTCGGACATGCAGCAGAAGAGAGTGTTATCTCCGGAGAGCTCCGAAGCTGGGTAAACCTCTCGTGCTTAACCGCCTCGATCTGCTCTTCGTCGACCTCCGCTCCCGCTTGAACCGAAAGGGGCTCGGTCCGCCGGTCCCATAGGTGTTTGTGGGTCAGATCAGCCTGCCCCGACATCTTTGGCGCGCCAGGTAGGGGGCGTCGAGATTGTGTGAACCTGATCCGGCGTCCACGTGATCTAGATCTTCATCATCTTCATCAACATGCCACCGAAGAAGAAGGCTTCGGCGGCAGAAGCTCCGTCCGCGTCGAACCCACCACCACCGGAGCAAACAAGTGGTGGGGTAGACGCAGGTGGAAGAATGGACGGCGACGGGGGAGCTCACGGTGCTGCCAAGTCCAAGGATAAGGTTGCGCAGACCTCGGCGTCCGTACATGCACCGCGCCCGTCTCAGGAGGCGCGGGACCGACAGCGTCATGGTATTCACAATGCCATATGCTCGTTGGACCAAGATCGAGCTGGTGGACCTCGGGATGCTCAAGACCAGCATGCACGCCAACATACTGGCGCAAGCGAGGCACGGTCGCCCGGACGGGATACTGCCACCCACCACTCCAGCAGAAGCTTTGGCGAGAGCACAACTGCTCCTAGATTACCCTCCAACAGCCGACAAGGTCGATGAATGGAGGGCCACCATTCAGAGTCTCATCGGCTTTGCCAACGGCGACACTCCGCGGCAGCCGAGTGCATCGCTGCCGCGGCAAGACTGCCAAACACGAGCCGGTGGCGACGAGACCGGTGGGGGTGCAACCACCATGCACTCTCCGCCCGGAAGGACAAGATCGCCGACTCGCCGGATCCACCTCGACAGCGACTCCACCGCATCATCGGATCCACGAGCTCGTCGAGATCAGCACCAAGTTCTTCATGAACGACAGCAAGAAGACGCCGAACTTCGCGCCGAGCGCCCGAAGAGAAGCGGCGTCAATCCGACGCTAAGCGCGATGGGCCCTCTGTTGCCATGCATGCGCCAGAGGAACCAGCGACTTGCCGTCAGACGCGGTAGGTTGCCCTGCGTTCACTCGTGAGCTGCGGCAAGTCCAAAGGGCCCAAAGAAGAAGAATTTCAAGCCAGATGTACCAGAGAAGTACGACGACAAGATGCATCCGTCGGAGTTCCTCAGCATCTACACGATCGCGGTGCAGGCTGCCGGGGGGCGAGACGACAAGACAACAACCATGGCAAGGCGCTTGCCGCGACAGACCACCTCTCTGTACCTACGCTCCAGCACATCCACTAACGTGTCGCTCTGGGACCTTTCCGTAGCGGCGTGGCGGAAGCTGTCTGCAGCCCGGTGATCTTGGTGGCAAGCGGCCTTGACAAGTTTGGCACCATGGCGAGCAGTGGCGCGGCCGACGGTCCCTGTTTGCACCTTTGTTAGAGGCGGCGTGACGGGCATTTAATGCCTTTGTCCCCCGCCGTCGGGGTTAGGTATGGTACATTGTACCTTTGTAAAAGTAGGTTTACCAACCACTACTTTTCCATTTGTACCCTTGTCTATGTTGCCACCGTCGGCGACCCTTGAGCATATAAAAGGAGGCCCATGCTTAGCGTAGAAAGGGTCGGTCGGTTCCCCCACGCCAGTCGTTAGCAGCTTCGTGTGTCTTGTAGCACTCAGCGCTCTGAGCAAGAACGCTATACATTCGGACATGCAGCAGAGGAGTGTTATCTCTCCGGAGAGCTCCGGCTGGGTAAACCTCTCGTGTAGCCGCCTCGATCTGCTCTTCAGTCGACCTCCGCTCCCCGCCGAACCGAAAGGGGCTCGGTCCGCCGGTCCCATAGGTGTTCGTGGGTCAGATCAGCCTGCCCCGACATCTTTGGCGCGCCAGGTAGGGGGCGTCGAGATTGTGTGAACCTGATCCGGCGTCCACGTGAGCTAGATCTTCATCATCTTCATCAACATGCCACCGAAGAAGAAGGCTTCAGCGGCAGAAGCTCCGTCCGCGTCGAACCCACCACCACCGGAGCAAACAGGTGGTGGGGTAGACGCCGGGCGGAAGAATGGACGGCGACGGGAGCTCACGGTGCTGCCAAGTCCAAGGACAAGGCTGCGCAGACCTCGGCGTCCGTACATGCACCGCGCCCGTCTCAGGAGGCGCGGGACCGACAGCGTCATGGTATTCGCAACGCCATACGCTCGTTGGACCAAGATCGAGCTGGTGGACCTCGGGATGCTCAAGACCAGCATGCATGCCAACATCTTTGGCGCTGAAGCGAAACGCGATCGCCCGGACGGGATATCGCTCCTTCTAACATAGTTAGAAGTCCGAGCATATCCGGCTCCTCGCGCCGATCGCCATCGCCACCCACCACTCCAATGAAGCTTTGGCGAGAGCACAACTGCTCCTAGATTACCCTCCAATAGCCGACAAAGGTCGATGAATGGAGGCCACCATTCGTAGTCTCATCGGCTTTGCCAGCGGCAACACTCCATGACAGCCGAGTGCATCGCTGCCGCGGCAAGACTGCCAAACACGAGCCGGTGGCGGCAAGAGATCGGTGGGGTGCAACCACCATGCACTCTCCGCCCGAAGGCCAAGATTGCCGACTCGCCGGATCCACCTCGACAGCGACTCCACCGCATCATCGGATCCACGAGCTCGTCGAGATCAGCGCCAAGGTCTTCACGAACGACAGCAAGAAGACGCTCGAACTCGCATCGAGCGCCGAAGAAAAGCGCGGCATCAATCCGACAAGCGCGCTGGGCCCTCTGTTGACATGCATGTGCCAGAGGAACCAGGCGACTTGCCGTACGCGGTAGGTTGCCCTGCGTTCACTCGTGAGCTGCGGCAAGTCCAGTGGCCCAGCAAGAAGAATTTCAAGCCAGATGTACCGAGAGAAATGCGACGGCAAGACGCATCCGTTGGAGTTCCTCGGCATCTACACCATCGCGGTGCAAGCTGCGGGGGCGAGACGACAAGATTACGGCCAACTACTTCCGCTGGTGCTCAAGCCCAATGTCGGATCCTGGCTCATGCACTTGCGGACAACTCCATATCTTCTTGGGCAGATCTATGCCATCGGTTTGTCGGCGCCTTTACGGCGTGCCACAAGCCTCATGGCCAAGAAAGCGACCTTCATCTGCTCGCCCGAAGGAAGGGGAGCCCTGCAAGTACATTCAGAGATTCACCACAGACACAACATCCCGGATGTCCACCCCATCGCGATGTCAGTAGCGTTCCATCGAGCGTCGCGAAACCGCAGGATGCGGGAGGAGATGGCGATGTGCAAGATCGAGACGTCGGTGAGCTATACACCTGGCCGACAAGTGTGCACGCGTCTTTGAGGAAGGGAGGAGACTCCCCGGAGAGAATACTGAAGCTGGAGGATCTGATAGTGAGGAGACCACCCCGGCAAGGAAAAACCGGCGGCGGAACAATAGGAAGAAGAAAGGCAAGGATGTGCTAGTTGTTGAGTAGTCCGGCAACGGAGGTGGCGCCAAGAAAGCCAAGGCTGGTAGCTCCGGCAAGGAGGTTGCCGCTGGCACCAACTACCAGGCTGTGGCGGTCGCCGACAAGCGGGGCGGCTCCAACAAAGCGATCTTGCAAGATCCACCGCACCAAGGGTCATGACCTCTAGAGCTGCAAGAAGGTCGAGCAGTTTGTCGAGCAGCAGAGGGCTGAATACGAACGACGCGACAAGGAGAAGGCCCAGGAGGGTGCTGGAGGAGCTAGCAAGAAACGTCCCGGCCGAGGAGGACGTCGCGGCAAGGCCAAGCAGCGGCAAGGAGACAGACCTCCAGCGGCGCGACAAGGATGAAGACGACGACGATGACGAAGACATGGATGATGACGAGACCGATGAGGAGGAGTTCCAGAAAGCCACAGAGGTCATGTGCATTGACGGCGGTGCTTCTCTGCATACTTCACACCGCCAACTCAAGCAGTGGATGCGGGAAGTCAATGCGGCAGAACCATCCGTTGAGTCACGCAGGCCTCTGAAATGGTCCAGCACGCCTATCATCTTTGATATTGAGGACCACCCTGATCGCGTAACTGCAGTCGGGTGCTTGCCGATGTTGGTTTCACCAACTATCCGCAACCTCAAGGTCACCAAGATGTTAGTTGATGGCGGGGCCGGCTTGAATCTGATCTCCTCCGCGGTGCTCCATAAACTCCAGATCCCTGATGGCGAACTCGAAGAGACCAGCACATTCCAAGGAATCAATCCGGGAAGGAGCAAGCCGAAGGGAAAGATCACGTTGCCGGTGACATTTGGCGTGAAGTTGAACTTCGAGGATCGAGAGGGTCACCTTTGGCGTTGCTGACTTTCCATTGCCTTACAATGGGATACTTGGCCGTCGGACTTTCGCCAAATTCATGGCGGCCTCTCACTATGCCTACAACATGCTTTGAAGATGCGGGCCCGATAAGTGTCATCTCTGTCCCTGGCGACAAGAAGGATGCTCTTATCTGCGCCGCCAAGATCTACCGGGAAGCGGCGGTACAGCAGTTACAAGCCACTTGCCGCTGAAGCTCCCGGGGGGAAGAAGAAGACCAAGTCCGGCAAGAGCTCTGGTGCCCACTCCGGCAAGCGCACCTCTTCGGAGTGTTGCGCTACCGTCGAGGACGCACCATCGAGCTCCACCGCCAAGCGTAAGAAGACGATGGCAGCTCCACCAGAGACCAAGAAGGTGTCTGCCAAGGAGGACGGCACTGGTGGTACCTTCACCATCAGTGCCTCTCTCGACCCTAAATAGGAAGGCGCGCTCGTTGCTTTCCTGCGGGCGAACGTCGACGTGTTTGCGTGGAAACCGTCTGACATCCCCGGTGTTCCCAGGAAAGTAATTGAGCACCATCTTGCCGTTTGTCCTCATGCGCGGCCCGTCAAGCAGAAAGTCAGGAAGCAGGCAGTGGAGCGCCAAGAGTTCATCGCAGAAGAAATCAAGAAATTGGAAGCAGCAGGCCTTGTCAGAGGAGTGCTCCATCCTACGTGGTTGGCCAATCCTGTAGTTATGCATAAGGCTAACGGGAAATGGAGGCTTTGTATCGACTTTACCGATGTCAATAAAGCTTGTCCCAAAGACCCATTTCCCTTGCCGGCGCATCGACAGATTGTTGACTCCACGGCGGATGTGATTTGCTTTCATTTACGGATGCATACTCAGGATATCATCGGATCTTCATGGCGAGAAGAGGATGAGGAGAAGACCGCATTCATCACCCCATGTGGCACATACTGTTTTGTCACGGATGCCCTTCGGGTTAAAGAATGCTGGTTCAACATTTGCGAGTAATCCATGGCGCTTTTGAGCCGCAAATGCACGTAAATGTAGAAGCCTACATGGATGACATAGTGGTCAAAAGCAAGGACAAAGCGGCTCGATTCAAGATTTAGACGAAACCTTTACAAATCTGCGCAAGATCAACCTCAAGCTCAACCACGAGAAGTGTGTGTTTGGAGTCCCTTCCGCAAGCTTCTCGGGTTCTTAAATGTCTCGTGGGGAATTGAAGCCAATCCCGACAAGATCAAGGCCATTGAGAAGATTGAAGCACCAAAGCACATCAAGGATGTACGAAGGCTTGCCGGTTGCGTAGCTGCTCTCAGCAGGTTTATCTCTAGGTCTGCTGAGCGCGCCCTGCCATTTTTCAAAATTTTGAAAAAGGCAGGTCCGATGCAATGGACTCCGGAAGCGGAGGCTACGCTGCAGGACTTGAAGAAATACCTGTCCTACACTCCAACACTTGTCGCACCTAGGCCACAAGCGAAGTTGCTGCTGTATATAGCGGCAACCAATCAAGTGGTTAGTGTTGCGTTAGTAGCGGAGAGGGAGGCGGATGATGAGCTAGCAACCATGGCAGATGCATCCGGCGACAAGCGGGGGCTTCACCGGCAAGCTCTAGTCCCGGACAAAAAGGATGGATCTGCTGCGCAGACACATGAGAAGATGCGTAAAAGAATGGTGCAGCGCCCAGTTTACTTTGTCAGTTCCCTTCTGCAGGGGGCTAGGTCAAGGTACTCTGGTGTGCAGAAATTGCTTTTCGGCCTCCTCATGGCCTCGAGAAAGTTGCGCCATTACTTCTAGGCACATGAGATTACGATGCGTCACTCGTTTTTCCAATGAAGAGGATATTGCAAAATCCGAGAGGCAACAGGCAGGATTGTCGAGTGGGCACTTTGGAACTATAAAGCTTTGGCCTCAAGTTTGAGAGCACTTCAACTATCCAAAAGCGAGCATTGGCGAGTTCATAGCAGAATGGACGCCAACACCGGATGAAGAAATTCCAAACAAGCATCCCCGTCAAGGAGGCAAGCGAAGAGTGGCTGATGTACTTTGATGGTGCTTTCTCGGCTGCAAAGGCGCCGGTCTTGAGTGTGCTACTTGTCGCACCACGGAGAGCACCTCAAATGCGTAGTCCGGATGCACTTTCCCAAGGAGCAAGCAACAAACAATCTTACCGCAGAGTATGAAGGTCTGCTTGCGGTCTCGAGATCATGATGAGACCTTGGGATCAAGAAGCTCATTGTCGGGTGACTCACGACTTGTCATCCGCCAAGTGAACAAGAATTATCGAGTCCGTTGATGGAAGCATATGTTGATGAAGTGAGGAAGCTGGAAGAACACTTTGGACGGCCCTCTGAGATGGAATATATTCCAAGAGCTCGAGCGACATTCTTGATGGCTGTCGAAGTGCGCCGCACTTAAGTTACCTGTGGAACCAGGGATCTTTGTGCTCAAGCTGACTCAACCGTCTGTAACGCCATCAACCGGACAGAGCAAGAAGAGGAAGTTGATCTATGGTGACTACTTTCCGAAAGAGCTTCCCGAAGCCGCCGCCAAGAAGGTCCCCAAGATCGACACCTGCTTGATCTTTGAGGAAGCGATCTGCTCCGACAAGCCCCGAGGTTTGTTTCGTTGAAGCGTACGCTCGACAAGTTTTGCTCCGGCAAGCTTGCGAGGAATGGCAAGCTTCGGCTGAGCCGCGAGTTCTCGCCATAGAAGCGGATGTTCCCATGGCAGCAGATGTGCCCTTGGTCCTTGTTGTCGAGCCGCAAGCTCCAAAGATGGGCACAGCAGATTGTCCATTTCCTTGACAGGAGAACTTCCCGAAGAGCAAGAAGAAGCGGAAAGAGTAGCCCGGCGATCAAGTATGTACCAGTTTATCGACAACACACTTTATGCAGAACAAGACTCAACGGTGTGAAATTGAAGTGTATTCACCGGGAAGAAGGACAAAAGCTGTTGGCGAAGATACATGGAGGCATATGTGGTCACCACATTGGCGCGAGCACTTGCCGCAAAGCGTTCCGGCAAGGTTTCTTTTGGCCGACAGCCCTCCAGGATGCAACCGCACAAGTAACCAAGTGTGAAGCGTGCGATTCCATTCCAAGCAGATACACCAGCCAGCTCAAGCTCTCGGGCGATCCCTTTATCCTGGCCATTTTCGGTGCAGGGCTCGACATCCTCGGCCCCTTTCCCGAGCTGTCGGGGCTTTGAGTACTTATGCGTTGCAATCGACAAGTTCACAAAGTGGCGGAAGTGGAAACGATGAGGAAGGTGACAGCACGGTCAGCGATCAAGTTCTTCAGTCGATTGTTTGCCGTTTGGAATCCCTAACAGGATCATCACCGACAACGGCACGCAATTCTAAGCCGCACCTTCATGCGATGCGTCCAAGATCTTGGCGCCAAGGTTCTGCTTTCGCTTCGCTTGCTCATCCGAGAAGCAACGGTCAAGCGGAGAGGGCAAATGTTGAAGTGCTGCGCGGGCAAAAGACCAGAACTTTCGACAGGCTGCACAAGTGCGGAAGAAACTGGATTGAGGAGCTGTCGGTGGTTCTTTGGTCGATCAGGACGACGCCAAATCGAGCCACTAGCCAGACACCTTTCGCTCTAGTCTATGGAGCAGAGGCAGTTCTCCCCACGGAACTCGTATACGGATCGCCTCGAGTGCTCGCTTATGATGAGCTTGAGCAAGAGCAGCTGCGACAAGATGACGCGCTGCTCCTTGAGGAGGATCGTCTTGAGCTGCTTTGTCTGAGCTGCTCGATACCCGACAAGCTTTGCGCCGCTACCATAGCCGCATAAAGTTAATGCCGAAGTCTCGAGGAAGGCGACCTTGTTCTTCGGCGCGTTCAGTCCGCCAGGAATTCCAACACTTTGACGCCGAAGTGGGAAGGCCCTTACCGGGTGAAACGAGTCACTAGGCCTGGCGCTGTCCGCCTTGAGACTGAAGATGGCATTCCGGTGAGCAACTCCTGGAACATTGAGCATCTTCGTAAGTTTTACCCGTAGGGCGCGGTTGCCGGAACCTGTTCCGGCAACCACCTTTTGTACAAGTCTTGCCGCTGTTGCATGTAATCCTTTGTACAAAGCCGGTATGAACCCGTGCATAAGTAAAGCTAGCGTGCTTCGCACATCTTGTCAATTTCATGCTTTTTACTTCTATTTGCATGCCTTATCGACACTTTGTGCAGCACCTACCCACAGTAAGTGATAACGAGCCATAAGGCTCCATATCTTTATTTTCTCTTCTTTCTCTTTCTCAAAGAAAGGAAGGTTCCCTCGCACACAAGTTTCCCGGGGGGAAGGAGAAGATAATGGTGTGGATCAAGCATCGCTCAAGGAAGTCTAGCCTTACCGGGAAGCAAACGACAGAAAAGCTAAGTTGCTAAAGTTTGAGCAATCAGTTTTAAAAATTTTAAGTTATCTTCCTCGAACGACTGTACTTTGTATGGAAAACCTGTATGCGGAGGAACCAACTCAGAAGCTAGTTGCGCCCTTACTTTGTTTTCGAGTCCGCTCAACAACTTAAGTGAGCTGCGACTAGTTGCGACAAGGTTACTTGTCGGAAGCGGCACCGCCAGGATGTCGACGTCCGCACTTTTCGGCGCTCATGACTCAGTGCCAGCGCCGACAAGTTCCCTAAAAGCGTGGGGCAAAAACATACAAAGGAAGGAATCAAGTAAAGGAAATAACATAGCAATTGATACCCAAAATAGAGTTATATTACAAGATAGCTTGCCGCAGCTCTAATGGATTGTTCTTATGACATGACCAGCAGCGGCAAGAGAAAGAGAAAACGGCGGCCTAATCTCTGCGATGCGCCTCAACCCTCTTGATTCCGCTCACCCTATCCACGATGGAGTGCGACAAGGTCTTGAGCGCCTCCACCTCAGCATCCGGCGGCAAGGACTTGAGGACGTTGGTGAGGTTGAGGCCTGGATTGCGGAAGGCCACCTTCATCAGCACTTTTTGAAGAGCTCCCGCGCAGATCTGGCGCGATTCCTAAGCCAGCTGCTTTGGGACCTCTTCCCGGAGTCGCTGGAGGGCCGTCACCACGCCCTTGAAGAACAAGCTAAGCTTGGCGCTGGGTTGGAGGTGCTCGTCGGAGGAATATCCAAGATCCACCATCCCAGTGTGCGGCTCTTCATTGATGGCTGCGGCAACATTCACGAGACCCTCGGTCCAGTGCTCCACATTCTCCCTCAAGGCACTGCAGGCGGCAACAAAGACTCGCCAGCCAGCGCCTCGTCGGCCTTGATCTTCTCCTTCAAGGCCACTTCCTGCTCCACAGCACCGTCCGGCGCTTTGAGTCAAAGTAGTTAGCTTCAACTCAAGATCTGCATTGGAGTCCTTGGCGGTCTTTGAGCTCCTTGCTCCTCTCGGCGAGACGGCCCTGCTGCTCGCCAAGAGTATAGGCGTCCTTCTCGCGCTCGTGCTTGAGTGCAGGAAGCTCCTCGCCGCTCTCCTTTAGGCTGGCCTCCAACTGCGCCACCCTTATCTCCAGCTCCTTCTTGGCGGCCTCGGCAGCTGCGGCAGCATCCTTTGCTTCCTTGAGAGCCCCGCCAAATGTTTGCTCGCGCATGGCAAGATCCTCCTCGTGGCTGTCAAGGTTAACCTTCCACTGCGCCAACTCACCTTCCTGTGCAGACAGCTTCTCGGCGGCAAGCCGCTGTTGCTCCTCAGCTTCAGCCTTCTCGAGGAGGAAGGCTTTGCGCTCCTCGGCAAGCCACTCCCGCTCCTCTGCCAAGGACCGGAGAGCTTCCTGGTGGCGGCCCCGGAGCTCCTCCGCGCGCTTCTCAATGTCTGCTCCCGCCTTCGCGACAAGCGCTTCCCGGGATTCCAGCTTGGCTTGTCGGGTGCGGTAGAGCGACAGCAGCTTCAGCAATGCTCCTCCTCGAGCTCGCCCTTTGCTGCTGCTTGGCGCGTCGACTAGCGTCGATCCGGTGGAGGCGAGCAGCTCTTCATCGAAAGTTTCTCCTTCGGCCGGCGCCACAGGCTCGACTCCCATGGGAGCTTGATGAAAACGCCATCGCCGCCTTCAAATAGGCGTCGGGCTGGGGCTCTTGAAGCCCGGCGCTGCAACGGGCCGGAGGGATCGGCGGTCGGCGTGGCGCTGGCGCTCCTCGGCCTCGGGGCCGTCGGTCACGATCGCGGACCCTCGCCCGGCCTGCGGCGGCAGCTTTGGCAGCCTCTTCGCCCGGCGGGCTCGTCGGCCAGCTTCTTCTCTGGTGGCGGCGGCGTCGTCAATGTTGCCACGCGCGTCCTCCTCGCCGGCGACCTCGGTCTCCATTGGCTCTGTGGCGGATGGATGAAGAAAAGTCAAGCAAATATTCAAAGAGAAAATCAGAAGAAGAAGAACACAAGGGAAGTTTTCAGGCAAGAATATTACCTGTGCCAGGGTCTGCGGTCATGGTCTCCGCCGCCAAGGGATCTGGTGCCGTCCCTTGCCGGAGAACTGCCCCTTGCCGGAGAATGCTCCCTTGCCGGGGAATCCACCCTTGGCGGCGTAGTCGAAGCAGAAGGAGGCTGCTCTTCTCCTACACAAATCGACAGTCAGATATCAGCAAAGAAAGAGCACCCATGCACGCCGAACAGCAAGAAGTAGACCATATACTTACGCTGGGGGCTGCGCTGGGGGCTGCTTTGAAGAAGAGTTGCCGCATCCGGCAAGGTAGTCTCGGACCCGCCTCCTGCTGTCGCAGTGGGTTCGTCCTCGACGACAATCACCGGGGTCTTGGCTCTCTTCGACATTCTCTGGGCCAGCGTCCTAAAAAGGAATGGGTTCAGAGTAAAGCAAATCAGATACAAGACAAAGCAACAAATCGAAGAATTACAAGTGCAGCAAAGAATCTTACTCTTCTTCTTCCTCGTCGGAGCTGAGCGCGGAAAGATCAAATTCTGGCCCGCCTCCAGTACGACGAGGCGGAGGAGTGGGTTCCCTTGGACGCTTGGCGGGAGCGGAACCGGTGGTCTGCGAGGGCCCCGCTCCAGTTGCCGCAGCGCGTGAGGTGCTCCAGCGGCAACAGTGCTTGCAGCCGCGTGGAAGCGCGTTCTGCGCGCTGCGGCTGTTAGCCCGTCTGCCACCCCGCTTCGTCTCGGCCTTGCGAAGACGCTGTCTTGGTGGAGCTGGGGCTCCGCTTCATGCAAGCTTCTTGAAGGTGGGGAGGATGCGCCCTCGGCGGGCTCGCTCGACTCGGCTTCAGGCTCGGCAAGCTCTTCCTCGCCGGCAAACTCCTTTCGCTCAACAAGGCTTGCTGCCTCTGCTGCCTCTGCCTCCTCCACGGTGAAGCCAAACTCGCTCGCGGCAGCGGCTGCTGCCGCCTCTTCCAGCCTGGTGGCGATGCGCTGCATCTCATCATCGGTGGTGTCGCGGGTGAGGCCCTCTGCTCATCGGGCGGACCGGCATTTCTACCAGATTGTCAAAGAACTGCCGCAGACGACGTCATCTGCGGGCTCTTGCCAAGTTGGGACAATTCCATGCGAAGTCGCACAAGCATCATTGCACGGATGCGGTCAAGCGAGGAATTGTTGCCGCAATGAACAACGCCCTCGGCAACCTAAACATCTCTGGATGATCAGGATCGGGCTTGAACAGCTCTAAGAGCATCACGTCAAGCTCCAAGACGGTGAAGTTGAAGTTGAGGCCTGGGCGCAGCCTCATGATATCTGCCGCATTCTGAAACTCCTAGGCAGGTCTCCTCCTCTCCTGCAAGGGGGGGATGCGGCGGCGAAGAAAGTCTGCGCCAATGGTGCCTACAAAGAGCCCGGCAAGTCTAAGGCGAAGGATTCGGGTGACTGCAATCTTCAGCCTAGCGTCTTCCGGGGCCAGATTGCTCCAATCGTTGCTGCGCACTACTGGGGTTTGGTATTTGGGCGGTAAATGGCTGCGGTTCTCCTCGACAATCCAGCACCAATCTGCCCTCCATTCCTCCCATTTGCTACGGAGCTCTCCCTCCGGATAGGCTTCCTTCTTGCCGACCCATGAGATCCAAGCGATCCCTCCGGCAAGGGTCTCTCCTCTCTCAACTCGGGGTAAAAAGAAGTGGCGGAAAAGGGCTACATTTGGATGGACTCCGACAAAGTTTTCGCAGAGATGTGCGAAAACTGCCATGGTCAGAACGGCATTGGGGGTGAAATCAAGGAGGCGGAACCCGTAGGTGTTCATGATGTCACAGAAGAATTCAGAGAAAGGCGGGCAGAGCCCGCAGTAGAAGAAGAGCGCGAAGAAGGGATACCCAGTCGGGGCCAATTCCGAAGCAGCAGCGGGGAGTACCTTCGTGCGCGGATGCGCTCGCGTCTCCGTCGACCAGAAGAGGTAGTAGTTCTCCCTCAGCTCCCTCGCGACGAGCTGAGGGGGGAAGATAGCCTGCTCCTTCCGCAGCGCCGCAAGCCGTTGCGCCTCGGCCGACTTCACGGCCTTTCCCTTGTCGGCTTTCGGAGCCATGGCGGAGGCGGTGGAGGAAATCGACGGCGTTGGTGGTGCTGATGGCGATGGGGGGCGGAGCGCTGCTCTCTCTTCAGCCTTGAAGAGAAGGGGGGAGCAGCGGTGGTTTTTTCGATGGGACAGCAGCTGGCGAGATGGGCGGCCTGCCCCTGTTTCTCCTGCTTATAAAGAAGGAGGGGGCGGACATTCCGATTTTCCAAATAAAGAAACCCCCACAATCTCGCCCACGATCTCTCACACGACGCCGCACTTTTCGCAGCGTGCCGTTAAATGGAGGGCGTGGTGGGTCCGGGTGAGTAACGGCGTGACCCAGCCGCGTGTGCCCGATGCCTGTTTTGGGCCTGGCCCAACAGCTTCGGCACCGTGTGTGGCCCAGCCGGGGCTCTGCCGGTGTACTAGAGTAGGGGTACCCTAGTATCCACGAACTTGTGCATCGGCGATTGCAGCCCTCATGGCGGGGCTTACGGAGTGACCACAAAGGTCCCCCGTGGTTCCTTTGGAGCCATTCAAGAACAAAGTATTCAAGCCAAGGAGACAAGGCCCCAAAGAAGAGGAGCTTGCCGGGAAGGCCACCCAAGGCACCTACAAGACAAGGCCCCGGCAAGAGGAGCTTGCCGGGAAGGCCCAATGAGCGACAAGCTTCCGGGCGCGACAAGACAACAACTGCGGCAAGAGCGCGACAAGACAACAACCGCGGCAAGGCGCTTGCCGCGGCAAACCACCTCTCTGTACCTACGCTCCAGCACATCCACTAACGTGTCGCCTGACCTTTCCAGGTAGCGTGGCGAGAGGTCGTCAGGCAGCCGGTGGCAAGCGGCGCCGACAAGTTTGCCATCGTGGCGAACGGTGGCGCCCCTGACGGTCCCTGTTTGCACTGTTAGGGCGACGTAGACGGGCATTTAATGCCTTTGTCCCCTGCCGTCAGGGTTAGGTATGGTACACTGTACACTGTACAAGTAGGTGTACCAACCACTACTTTTCCATTTGTACCCTTGTCTATGTTGCCACCTGTCGGAGACCCCTTGAGCATATAAAAGGAGTCCCATGCTTAGCGTAGAAAGGGTCGGTCGGTTCCCCATGCTCGGTCTCGCTAGCAGCTCGTGTGTCTTTGTAGCACTCAGCGCTCTGAGCAAGAACGCATAATACATTCAGACATGCAGCGAGGGAGTGTTATCTCTCCGGAGAGCTCCGGCTGGGTAAACCTCTCGTGTGCTTCGCCTCGATCTGCTCTTCGTGCGACCTCCGCTCCCCGCCGAACCGAAAGGGGCTCGGTCCGCCGGTCCCATAGGTGTTCGTGGGTCAGATCAGCCTGCCCCAACACTTTCCTTAACAAATTCCAGTGAATTGTGCTATCTACTTTTACCATGCAATCTTCTGCTATAGTGTATATATTCTATATGTCGTGCAATGTGGTGTTCAATTAACTGCTTGGTTCAATTCTGCAAATGTGATGTTCAATTCTTGAGGGTGCAATATTTCCAAGTTGTTAAGCATGCTTGGTTTGGTTAACTGTCTGATCTTCTATTAGGAGTATGTTATATTGTGCAATTGGTGTTTTGTTGACTGCTTGGTTCATTTGTTGTGGCTTGGTTCACTTGTTGTGGTGTTTAGTTAACTGCTTGGTTCAATTCTGCAATGTGATGTTCAATTATTGTGGCTGCATTCTATTATTGTATACCATGTGAGGAATAAATCGAATTTGGCTGTACTAAATACATGAGAAACAAATACAATTGCTATTGTTAAGCATGCTTGGTTTGGTTAACTATCTAATCTTCTATTATGAGTATGTTATATTGTGCTATGTGGTGCTCAGTTAACATTTGGTTCATTTGTTGTGGTGTTTAGTTAACCACTTGGTTCAATTCTGCAATGCGATTTTCAATTGTTGTGGCTGCATTCTATTATTGTATACCATGTGAGGAATAAATCGAATTTGGTTGTATTAAATACACGAGAAACAAATACAATTGCTTTATTTCCAAGTTGTTAAGCATGCTTTGTTTGGTTAACTGTCTGATCTTCTATTAGGAGCATGTTATATTATGCAATGTGGTGCTCAGTTAACGTTTGGTTCATTTGTTGTGGTGTTTAGTTAACTGCTTGGTTCAATTCTGCAATGCGATGTTCAATTGTTGTGCCTGCATTCTCTTATTGTATACCACGTGAGGAATAAATCGAATTTGGCTGCACTTAAAACATGAGAAACATATACAGGTGCTATATTTCCTAGTTCTTAATCATGCTTGGTTTGGATAAATGGGTTTTCCATGTGACTTGAATTAATCTAACGAATCTGCAATGTGCTTATTTTTCATCAACATATTTTACTAGTAGCATGTGAACCCTTACTTAACCTGATGACTACCTTATATGTGTTGCAAGGAAACAATGGTAAGCACTGAGGTTTACAAGATGGTACTAACTATTATACCTTGCCTTTTTGTATTCCTTTGCCCCATTTCCAATATAGAGAAGATATTTATGCACATCCTTGTTTTTAGGATTCACTAATGATTACCTCTCAAACCACCTCTGTGGTCTGGAGGCGAGGAAAGTTTTCATACAACACCCACAGTTCAATATTGAAGTGTTCCTGAAGAGGTCGAAGGATGGAGGGTCAGTCATCCACAGGTACTGGCCTAAAGTTGCAAAGACCTTCAACATGAATGAAGGCTCAATATTCGCCTTCCGCTTCAGAAGTTTTCCAGATGAGATGCATCTCTCTATGTACCGTCTATGATGCTAATTTTGAAAGGTTCTAAATGTTGCATGTGAAACTTGATGCTTGTGGAGTTGTGTAATGGGGTGGTTGAGTGCTGAAGCTATATCATGTTGTACTATGATGTATTTCAATTATGAAATCGTGCTTCCTTAATATGGAAATGGAATATATTATGTGCTTAATATGAATGTCAATTAGATTAGTAAATGCGTTATTAATAATAGGGCAATTAGCCCGCTAATTGGCCAATTAGCTTGCTAATTGGGTTTTCCTATCGCAAGTGGTTAATGAGAAAACACCGTGGGCGATGACCTCAGGCAATGCACACAGTTTCTAGGAATAAACCATGTTGGATCAATGAACAATCACACAAGACATTCTCTTGAAAACTGTTTGCGTTAGGCCACCTTGCGCAAACATTTTCCTTGTAGTGACTGTGTGGGATGTATATACGAACGGAAACGTTTGGCGGTGACTGACTGTGTGGGATGTACTTACGACCAGAAATGATTTCGCATGTATAATTGTATTCTTTAGCACTACTGTACGTATTTTTGTATTTGAGTGCTCGTCGGTCGAACACGACCTCATTTTGCCGAGCGTGTGTGCCAGGACGGCATATCCCCAATGGTTTCTAGGTCGTGTGGGAAGGACCCCCTATCGCCCACACTCACTTGACGATAGTTCCGAATGCCGTCGCGGAAAGGGGTTAAAAACCATTTGTTTAGGACCGACGCGTACCAGTGTTGGTCTGATCAAACCCAAACTTTCTTGTTCATCGAGTTGTTTCTTCAATTCTTTCAGCTCTTTTGGCCCAAGCTTGTAGGGGTGCTTGCAAACGGGTTATGTACCAGGTTTAAGGTCAATAACGAACTCAACTGGTCGGTGATGAGGCATACCTGGAAGCTCTTCTGGAAAGACATCTTGATACTCACAAACAACTAGAATCTGTGAAATAGTGTTGATCTCGCCTTTCTCATTGAGAGTGAACAACCGAACGGTGTTATCACGCACCGCAAAGATAATCAGTTCCTCAGATGGATGATTCAATTTAATCTCCTTTTCATCCCAATTGAGAAAAGTCTTGTGCTTATAAAGCCAATCCATGTCGAGGATAAGATCAATATCGAAAATGGCCGAGAACAATTGGAGAAGCTAGAAACGAATAGTTGCCCATCTTGATGCTGACATTCGGAACCAACATACTCGAGCTCAAACGCTTAGCCGAAGAAACAACTTGCAATGCTCTTGGTAAGGTCTCCATCTCAAAATTGTGCTTGGGTGCAAATGGATATGATATAAAAGAATGTAATGCACCCGAATCGAACAATACTTTGGCAAGAATAGAGTTAACTGGAAAAGTACCCATGATCACTTCGGAGGACTCCTCCGATTGAGCTGAATTCATCAAGTTCACCCTTGCTGACTTGGAATTGTGCCTGACAATAGCATTGCTTGGAGGTCTGCCAGGAGGTGGAGGTGGAAGGCGCCTTTGGTTGGTGCACTTGTTAGTGTAGTGACCCTTTAGACTGCATTTGTAACAAGTGACCTCCGAAGCTGGGCGAGGCGGAGTAGGAGGAGGACCGCCTGTCCTCGAAGCCTACGGCTTCTGCTGGTACACTGGGTTGGGTGGGTGGGTAGAACCACGACCACCTGACTGCTTCTGCTGATAGGGCGGACGAAACGGAGGAGGAGGAGGAGGTAGCCAAAACTTCTGTTGCTTAGAAACCACTTGAGAGGAGGACGAGGAGTGCACTGCATCTCTGAGCCTCTTCTTGGAAGCTTCACACTTGAGTTGGGCTGCCTCTTGCTTGAGAGCCATGTTATAGAACTGATCAAACAGAGTCGGCTCCACAAGAACAAGAGCTATATGAAGGTCCTCTCTGAGGCCACCCCTGAACTGGTAGATCATACTCTTCTCATCCGGAACGTCTTGCCTTGCATTGCGAGCAAGATTCTGAAACTTGATGTTATATTGATACACAGACATATTGCCTTGCTTGAGATTGCGGAATTGTTCACGCATGCCCTCGGTAACACTTGCTGGAATATGATGAGCTCGAAAATCCCGGCAGAAGTCGGTCTAGCTGATCACTCGACCCCCTCTAGAGTCTTTGTACTGCTGATACCATTCAGCTGCCTGGTCCTTGAGCTGGAAGGAAGTGAACGCGACGTAGTCCTCATGTCTGACATTGCTGCACTCAAAATGCTTGTTGATGTCCACGAAACAATCATCGGTGTCCATGGCCTCAACACAAGCGATGAACGTCTTTGGCTGATTTGCAAGAAATGGGTTGAGTCTAGCGAATTGAGGTTGATTGTTGAAATGCCCTTGGCCTTGATTTTCTTGGTTGCCTTGGCCTTGGTTGTGCCCTTGTAAGAGATGAAGAAGCATCTGGGTATTGGCGTTGGTGGCCACCATCACAGCTTGCCATGCCTCCGGAGGCGGAGGAGGTGGCAGAGGTGGAGGTTCCGACTACTCTCCTTCATCATGGTTCGGATTCAGACGAGTTACAGGAGCCATCCTAAAGAAGATGACATCCGTTAGAATCACCATAGAGATGATAAATAAGCTGAATCAAAGGATAGACATGTGCAATGTAGTCTTCACAATAAGCATCCGAACAGAAAGATTGAGCGAATGCATTCCAAAGTTAATATGATACGACCATTGAATAAGAAGCCACTTGAAGGAGGTTGAAGAATGAAACAACAAGGTAACAACTGGAACAAATACATGGTAGAGATTCCCCCAATCTCATACCAAATATCTGTCAGAAAGATAACCTAGAGCTACTTGAATTCCCACCTATTAACTCCTGAAACTTTCTGGTTATGCAATATGGTGTTGGGGATACAGGGAGGCACAAATATCTCACACAACTAACAAGCCCTACACTCCAATTGTTTCCATCCGTCAACACATAACCAAGAAACCTTCAGAAATCGTGTACCTCAAACCTTCGAACACACTATGATACAAGACATGGAGGATCATCCGTGCTATCTCCTCCAGTACTGGGGAAAAGTCACGACACTATTTGCCACCATGAAAAGTATAGCAACATTTCGATGTTGGCAAGCTCTGGTATACCAGAACTGCAGTGATACAACTGTGAGAACAACACCTCGCACCTCAACTCCCTGGGACACCGCCACAACCCCTAAATATCAGGAGGCACCAAGAACAATGTTCTTGTCACAATAATATCGGAATGATCCCAAGATACCCGCGTTATCCTAAAAAAATTGAGTTAAAAAGAGGAGAGTGAAGTCAAAACATCTACGTCAAGAGTCCTCACTAGAGTGACGAAGGGGATAAGGAGTAAAAAGAATTCCTACTCTCCGATATATATAGAGCTAAGACTCAAAATAGTTTTTTTGTAGAATCAACAACGTCAACGGTTCGATCAAGTAGTGGCTCCTAAGTCGGGATGGCTCTGATTACCAACTTGTAACGCCCAATATGCGACTATAATCCACACGTGTCGAGGCACGACTGGGGGCATAAGATCATATTGCTATGCTCGCGAGAGTGGTTGAATCTTTGCGCATCTCATGTACTGAATAGATAGAATACGAGCTTTGGCTTACAATCGCCACAGTTTCACACAAATATCATCAAGTAATACAATCTTTCAAGAGTAAGAGCAGGGTCCGACTACGGACGTAACACAAACGATAAAAGAGGAAACCAACCAAGCTAGGCCCCGACCAACCCAACTAGTCACTACTACTGATCGTCCGGATAGGTGACGTAGAAACGCACAGGATCCTCGTCAAACTCCCACTACAGCTCGGTGGCATCTCCTGTGTCTGAATCAATGGTACCTGCAACTGTGTTCGTAGTAATCTGTGAGCCAGGGGACTCAGCAATCATATCACCCACGAAGCCAACACTAACAAAGCTTAAGGTAGGAATGGCATGGTTAAGTGTTGATTTTGCAGCAAGCACTAAGCATTTGTATGGTGGCTAACTTACGAATACCAGAATTGGATGAGAAACTATGCGTACGGTCGCAAACTAGTAATGACCAAGAAGTGATCTTGAGCTACTTACGTTCAATCATAACCCCGCCGTGTTCTCTTCCCAAACTTCATCGAAAAGAGACGATCACGGTTACACACACGATTGGTGAATTTTAATTGAGTTTAGTGTCAAGTTCACTACAACCGGATATTAAAAACTCCCATTTGCCACATAACCGCAGGCACGGCTTTCAAACTCTCATGATCCATGGAGGAAAATCCTCCTCCTGGGAACAACCCGATCAAGCTCGGAATCCTAGTTCGCAAGACATTTCGACAATGGTAAAACAAAACCAGCAAGACCTCCCGACGTGCCGACACCCTGATAGGAGCCGCGCGTATCTCTCCTCACGCCATGACCGGATGTGACAAGCTACGAGTAGAATGTATCCTCGAGTTTCCCCGTGGTGGCCCCGCGGGCTGCCCGGTTTGGACCAACACTCATGAGGAGCACTGGCACGTTTGTTGATTAAGAATCCTCGGGTTAATTACTCCCTATGCAAATTTTAGTTGTTATTAGGCAAATGATAAAACCAAAGTTGGTCCTTGCTGCAAGAGTTTTATTCAAAGCAAACTTTCAAGGGGGCCCATAAACCCCAGCCGTGTTAGGAACGCAAAATCAAGGAACATAACACCAGTATGACGGAAACTAAGGCCGCAAGAGTGGAAGAAAACACCAAGTAAAACGCCACACCTTCCACCCTTTACCAAGTATATAGATGCATTAATTAAATAAGAGATATTGTGATATCCCAACATATCCATGTCCCAACATGGAACATCCTGCGCTGCACCTACAACTAGCAACGCTATAAGAGTGGCTGAGCAAGCGGTAACATAGCGAAATAACGGTTTGCTAGGAAGGTGGGTTAAAGGTTTGTCATGGCAATTTAGGAGGTTTGATAAACAAGTGGTAGGTAGTGCGACATAGCGGTAGCAACAAACAACTAGCAAGCAAAGATAGTAGTGATATCGGCGGTAATGATCAGCTTGCCTGCAATGTTCTCAGTGGTATCGAATCCTTGCTCCTCGTTAACGTACTCGACAGGGTCCTCGGACTCAAACTCCTCTCCTGGAACTACCCAAAGAAATACAAGCATACAATAAACAACCACTCATGGCATGGCAAGAACATGTTCTACATGCAAAACTATCAAGGATGCATAAGAAGAACGGTATGCACGGAGCTATGTTTCTACCAGAACGAAGGGGTACGAAAACAGGAAGGAAACGATGAAGGTAGGACTGATATGAGCAAAATCTTGGTAATCCAAGATTGCCGCTGGAAAGATTGGAAGATTTCGGTTAAAATCGATATAAAGATCATCGAAAATGCATGCATGGAACTCACACGGTGAGCAATATGATATGCAATGCAAAACTCTCAAAACAGCGACATGCCAACTTGGATGCATCACTTGAATATGCAACAAGGCTCTAACATGAAAACAAATGGCATGGCAATGAAGTATATTACAAACACTATAAAACATGATTACTGAACTATTTCTAGAACTAAATAGAACTTCACCAAAATAACATGGAAATCGGACAAATGATAACAGTTTTTTAGACTTGGTGAAAATCCTGATCATGGCAGAAACACCATCAGGTTGCAATATTTAAAGCTAGTAAACTACATGCTACATGAACTGATCATGGCAAACAAGAGCATGGCATCCTAGTACTAAATGTACTTAATAAAACTCCATCACTTACCATGCTCCAAGGATAAACAGATATGATGATAGGATCAATGCAAAATGACAAGTTAGTCTAACAGTTTAAGACTTAGCAAAATAAGCATGACATGGCAGAAACAGATTTGAGTAGGCATGTTTGCAAGCTTTTTGCACTCACTACAATGCATTTCATAGCATGAAACAAATTCTAGCAGTAAGATGACATGTAAAAGAGCATGTTCATGTACAAAGGTATCACATACTCCCTCCGTTCCAATATTTAGTGCGCATAAACTTTTAGAGGAAATTCCGATATGTAGTGTGTATTAGCACCTCAACGCTCCTTTGGTCGAAAATACCCTCAACTTTATCCTCTCCTCCTGAGACGACGGCATCTCTTCCTTTCCTTTCCTTTGAACTAGCCGAACTCCAAATCCACGATTTCCTCGTCCAACACATGTAGTCGTTCACCTTCCAAGAAATCTGGTGGGGAGAGAAGTGCGTAGTCGTTTGCCTTCCAAAAAATCTGGCCGGGAAAGAGGTGGTGGAGGCGGCACAGCCGTGGCGGTTAGCATCGTGATGGGTGGGGGCGATGACGGTCAAGCAAGCTGGGAAACGGGAGCGGGTATCGGAGGTGGTCGGGGCGGTGGTGCATCGACGGTCAAGGCCGTGTTGGATGGATAATGTGAGGGGTGGAGAGCACGAAGCTTGTGCTACCGTAGGAGAAGGCGGTGGCGGCCATGCACAATTGGACCAACGTCACGGGATTCCACTAGCGGTGGCAAAAAATCGAGAAGATGGTGCCTCTGGCAGGAAGAGGAGGAGCTGCCTGTTGATGGCGGTGCTGGTAACCGGCTGGACGGCCTCAACAGATGCGTTCACCTCAGCCACGACCGCGCCCGGCATCACCTCCTCCACGGACAGCGTCTCCGGTGTCATTGCATCCGTGGCCTACATGCGCACTTCTGCAGCCGGCATCGACGCGTCGATGGCGGGAGTCTCCGCGTCCAGGATACCAACTCACGAGGGCTCCCATGTCCACGGAGGGCATCTCTGTGCTTCACTCTGCCATTTTCTTCTCTAATACTAGTACTCGTGAAACCAAGTAGCACTGCAACTCTCAAGTAGTATTCCAAATCGGGTGAGGAGCTGGGGGCTTTCTCGTCCAAATCCTACTGCCAGCACATAGATTGGTATATGGGCTAGAATATATGTGCATTACATATTGGAGCGGAGGGAGTATCATATTTGCATAATTATCCACATAAATGACAAAACCGCAATGTGATGTAAAATGCCATGTGTGCAAACTTGCTCAAATGATGAAACTAATGCCACCACTGGATTGGTGGATTTTTTACCCCAAAAACATATATAATATGTCTATGTTGCAGTAGAAAAATAATCACAAATGCATTAAGTTAGAACCTTCCTAATATGGAATTAAACAGAAATTGCAAATTTCCAGAAGTGGAAATGTCCAGAATTGGACTTCCCGAATAGGAAAGATTCCACATGCAGAAATGGAATGTTCGCTGGTGTAAATAAAAAATAAAAAAGGAGGAGAAGGGTTGAGAGAATGACTAGTGGGGGCCTCATGGTAGTGACTCAAAACAAATAAGAGGTTTCTACTTGCAATGCGCCTGGGGGGATTTGATCCCTGGTCTCCTCCACTACAAAAAAGAGACACATCCGTGACATTTTGGGCCGAACGAAAAAAAAATCTGTCATACATATGACACTTCTATGACGATAATTGTGACAAAACCCGGTATCATCATAGATGTGGTGGGCTCATACTTCTATGACAAAAAATCATGATAGAAAATGGGCTTTTCGTCCTGGGCGGACCATCGTCTATTGTTCGTCCTGGGCGCAGCTGCATGACATTCTTTGGGCCGTCCATGACGGAAAAAACCGCGGTAGAAGCAAGGGGGAGGAAAATTTTGGGGAGTTCCCGGTTACGGTGGGAGGTCGGGGGCCGAGCGATGCGCGTTTATCTCGTACACGTACGCGCGTGTGTGCAAGGCATTGGCTCTAACTGAACCCGAGTGAAGCGTTGGGCTCTAACTGAACCCGAGCGATTGCACTGCAGGCTACGTGTTACTGAACCCGAGCGATCGATCGATGGTTGTTAACTGAACCCGATCGAGCGATTCTTCGCCATCGCTAACTAAGCGAAGCCGATCGATGCCGCCTCTGGGATGAGCGATGGCGTTGTGGGGGGTGTTGGATGAGCGGTGGCGGTGGCGTTGCCTCTGGATGAAACAGGACCACTGTGGTGTGGTGGAGGGCTGGATGAATAGTAGGCGATGGAGGGGTGCCCGTGGAGGGGTGGTTGAACAGGACCTGTGGTGTGGAGGGCTGGATGAATAGTAGACGGTGGAGGGTGGTTGAACAATAGCCGGTGGAGTAGCGCATGGTGGAGGCTGGATGAACAGGAGCCCGTGGAGGCTGGAGGAGGTCGACGGTAGCCCGTGGAGGCTGGAGGAGGTCGACGGTGGAGATGAACAGTATCCCGTGGAGTCCCGTTTTGTGGTACGCCACACCCCTCCCGATGAACAGGACCCCCGTTTCGAGCATAGGAGGTCCGTTTCATCCGTTTTGTGGTACGCCACACCCCTCCCGATCAACAGGACCCCCGTTTCGACCGTAGGAGGTCCGTTTCCTCCGTTTTGCGGTACGCCACACCCCTCCCGATCAACAGGACCCCCATTTCGACCGTAGGAGGTCCGTTTCCTCCGTTTTGCGGTACGCCACACCCCTCCCGATCAACAGGACCCCGTTCCGAACATAGGAGGTCCGTTTCCTCCGTTGTGCGGTACGCCAGGCCTCGTTTCCATCGCATGTTCCGTCCAAGCCCTCCCGATGAACACGACCATGCATTCTGTTCCGACCCAGCCGGTTGGCTCCCATGCTTTACGTGGCCTCCCGATGAGCACGACGCATTCCGTTGCCTGCCCATGAACACAACGACGACGCTGTTTCTCCGTTCCAACCCAGCCATGTACACGAGACCTGGCCGTACGTATGCGCGAGTAGGCGTTCGAGACCCTGCCCGTATGTACGTACGTGGCCGTATTTTCTTTCTTGCACCCTGGCCGCTGTACGTACGTGTACATGCTACGTGCGCGCCTCTACTACGACGTCTGGCGCCCCTACTACGACACGCGGCGCCTCTACATCGACCGGTATATATGTACATAAATGTTCGCGACCGTAATGACAATGCTACGTGCGCTTCGACCAGGTGGGTCCCGGTAGCCGTGCACTTCCTTGCGTCGCGAAGATGTAGCTGGTGGGTCCCAGCAATGATCGGGGCGAATCGTTTTTGCCCGGACGCACTTCCTTGCCTGCGAAGATGTAGCTCGTGGCTCCAGCAGTCAGGGGGGCAAATCGTTTTGGTTTTTTTTTGCCCGGGCGCACTTCCTTGCGTGCGAAGATGTAGCTGGTGGGTCCCAGCAGACAGGGGGAAACGTTTTTTCGCGAAATACGATGGCCCGTCCGGTGGGTCCCCGCTGTCAGGTGGAGGAATAATTATTTTGCGCGTAATAAAGAGGCACTTCCTTGCTGCGGCCATGGACCCAGCTGCTAGCGTCTCCACGCATAGGACGCTTCCGATGGAAGTCGGTCGTTGACCACATTGACCACGCCGCGCCGAGAGCACCACGGCGGTGGTCGACGGCGAGGCCTAGGAAGGGGACGACAAGAAGGCAGGGAAGACTCGGCAGTTGTTTCCCACGCGAAGGGGAGTACGACTGTACGAGGGTTTACTGGTTCGTCTGCCGTCGCCGGAGAATAACAGCAGGTGTGGGTGAGTTGAGGGATGGCTTGGCCAGCGATGGGAGTACGGTGGGGCAGTGAGGCTGTGGCGCGCTGACCCGGCCGTGGGGAGGAGGGCAGGCAGTCCCACGGCGCTTGTTTGAGCGGCCGGAGCAGGAAGAGCAGAGATTGAAGAAGCACGACGGCTATTGGATGGACATCCAACGATCCAACGCTTGTCGTCAACCTTTTTTTAGGAAAGCCTCAAATCTGTGGAAAACAGCATACAACCCATCTGCCATTATTTCTAATAATTTACAGCCCATTTGCTAATTCTTAAGGTTTTTTTTGGAGCCCATATTCTTTTTGTTAGCATTACAGCCCATATTGTGGCCACGATTAAAAAATTATACGAAATTTTGCATATTTCGGTGCGGTCCGAACTGTTTTTAATCCCAAAATTTCGACTCACATTCAAACTGATTTTAAAAATAAATGTATATCAATATAAAATCCAACAAATTCTCCACGCATAAAAATTAATGTAATTTAAAATCTTGAAATGAAAAAAAAAAGATATTTGAAACTAATTGCCGGTTTGATGTGTTTTAAAAATGTACATCCCATTTCTCATTACTGATGGGCCATTTTCTCGACCAGCCGAATGAAAGCTCTGCTCGTCTTGAAAGATTTGCAGCCCAACAGGCCTGACAAAGCGACTTACTTGGCAAATCACAAAAAAACTGGGATGTGGCCGTGGACCCAGCTGTCAGCCTCTCCATGTACAGTACTCTTCCGATGGAAGTCGTTCCTTGACCACGTTGACCACGCCGCGCGGAGAGCACCACGGTGGTGGACAACAGCGAGGCCTAGGAAGGGGACGACACGGAGCCGGGGAAGACGCGGCAATGGAAGCCCGTGCGGAGAGGAGTACCAGGGTTCACTGGTTCGACTGCGGTGTGAGGCTGCCGTCTCCGCAGGGCCTGGCCAGCGGTGGGAATAGTAGGGGGCGGTGAGGCCTCTGCGGCGGCACAGCCGGCCACGGAAGGCAGGAGCATGCGGCACGACCGGCCCTACTTTGGGTAGCTGGAGCAAGAAGACCAGAGGTTGAAGAAGTACTACGGCCGTTGGATGGACATCGTACGGTCACTGGAGCTAGAATCATTCATATTGACTAAGTTGACAAAGCCCTTCGTCCCCGTCAACTTAGTAGGCCCACAAGTCAGCCTCCCACCAAGGTGGGTCCCAGCTAGCCGTGGGAGTATTCATTTCTTTTGTGCGTAATAATGAGGCACTTCCGGTGGGTCCGAGCTGACAGCGGGGGGAACGTTTTTTTCGCGAAATATGGTGGCCCGTCCGGTGGGTCCCAGCAGTCAGGGGGAAACGATTTTTTCGCAAAATACTGGTGGCCCGTCCGGTGGGTCCCTGCTGTCAGGTGGAGGAAAAATGATTTTCCGCGTAATAACGAGGCACTTCCTTGCGGCTATCGTGGACCCAGTTGTCAGCCTCTCCACGTACAGTACTCTTCCGATGGAAGTCGGTCGTTGACCACATTGACCACGCCGCGCCGAGAGCACCACGACGGTGGACGACGGCGAGGCCTAGGAAGGGACGACGCGAGCCGGGCAAGACGCGGTAGTGGATGCCCACGCAGAGAGAATCTGAGCATTCACTGGTTCGGCTGCGGTGTGAGGTCTGCCGCCAGAGAATAACAGGGGGTGTGGGTGAGTGGAGGGTTGTCCTGGCCAGTGGTGGGAGTAGTATGGGGGCGGTGAGGACTCCGTGGTAGCACAGCCGGCCACGGGAGGAAGGAGCAGGCGGCACGACCGGCGCTGCTTTGGGCGGCTGGAGCAAGAAGACCAGAGGTTGAAGAAGCACTATGGCCGTTGGATGGACATCATACGGTCACTGGAGCATTGACTAAGTTGACAAAGCCCTCCGTCCCCGTCAACTTAGTAGGCCCACAAGTCAACGCAACAATATGGTGGGTCCCAGCTAGTAGGGGGTATTCATTTTTTTTGGCGTAATAAGGAGGCACTTCCTTGCGTGCGAAGATATAGCTAGTGGGTCCGACCTGTCAGCGGGGGAACGTTTTTTTGGCGAAATACAGAGGCTCTTCCTGTGGGTCCTAGCTTTCAGGTGGAGGAATCATTATTTTGCGCCTAATAAGGAGGCATTTCCTTGCGTGCGGCCATGGACCCAGCTGGCAGCCTCTCCATGTACGGTCCACTTCCGATGGATATCGTTCATTGACCACGTCGACCAGGCCGCGTCAAGAGCACCAGGGCGGTGGACGACGGCGAGGCCTAGGAAGGGAACGACACGGAGCCAGGGAATACTCGGAAGTTTTTTCCCACGCGGAGGAGTACGAGGTTTCTTGGTTCGTCTGCCGTCACGGAGAATAACAGCAGTGTGGGTGAGTGGAGGGATGGCTAGGCCAGCGATGGGAGTACGGTGGGGGCGGTGAGGCTGCAGCACAGCCTGGCCAAGGAGGAGGAGCAGGCAGTCCACCGGCGCTTGTTTGGTAATTTGGAGCATGAAGAGCAGAGATTGAAGAAGCACGACAGCCGTTGGATGGACATCCAACGATCCTTTGCTCTCGTGTGTTCACTAAGTTGACAGGCGTTGTGTGTAAAGGCCAACCTTATTTTATGAAAGCATACTCGTCAACCTGTAGTAGGCGCACAAGTCAGCCTCAAATCTATGGAAAACAACATACAGCCCATCTGCTATTATTTCTAATAATGTACAGCCCATTTGCTAATTCTTAAGAATTTTTTTGGAGCCCATCTTCTTTTTGTTAGCATTACAACCCATATTGTGGCCACGGTTAAAAAGTATACAAAATTTTGCATATTTTGGTGCGGTCAACTATTTTTAATCCAGAAATATCGATTCACATTCAAACTATTTTGAAAATTAATTTATATAAATATAAAATCCAAATAATTGTCCACGCATAAAATCAATGGAATTTAAGATCTTGTAATGAAAAAAAATTGAAACTAATTCCCGGTTTGATGTGTTTTAAAAATGTACAGCCCATTTCTGGGCAAACCGAATGAAACTCTCCTCGTCTTGAAAGATTTGCAGCCCAGCGGGGCCGATAAAGCAAGTAGGCATTGTTTGGGTATTTCTTAAAAAAAATAGAACTGGGCTAGCCATTTTCAGCAAGAAAAAAACACAACTGGGCTCATGATGTGGTAAACATAAATAAAACCCTGGCTAGACGGGCCACAGACCCCGCACAGCCACGTTGTTACCCTGATCCGTCGCTAAAACTAGTATAAATAACAACTGCTTGTTCCTCAAAAAGAAAAAACTGCACGACTTGTTGGGTCCCTGGTGTCATTCACTCGTAGTGTAATTCTCTCATTTATTGACTACGTTGATAATGACGTGAGCCCCAGATGTCCAACCATTAGGAGGAACCATATTTTTGGGCTAGTACTATAGAGGCACTTGCTTCCGTACTGCCATGACCCTGGTGGGTCCCTACTGTCATCCTCTCCACGTACAGTCATCTCCTTGTTCCTATCGGTTGTTGACGATGTTGACAACGCAAGAGGGCGGCGCACCACGCACGGCGAGCGAACCAAGGCCGCAAGGCGAAGGATGACGGCGAGGCCTCGGACGGAACAAACAGGAGCCTTGAACATGCGCAGGTCCAGTCGCAGGCGGAGGGGAGTATGAGGATTGACTGATTCGGGCGCGGGTGCGTGTTGGGCCTGACGTCGCCAGAGAATACCATGACGTGTGGGGGAATAGAGGGAGGGACTGGCCAACGTTGGAGGGTACGTACGGTAGGGCGGCGGAGGCGTGCCAGCCATGGGAGGCGGGAGCAGGCGGAGCCGACGGGGTGGTTTGGTTTCGGCGGCTGGAGGAAGAAGAAGACAAGAGATAGAAGATACACGACAGATGTTGGATGTCAATCCAACGTCTGGTAGGCAGAATCGTTTGTTGGTGGCTAGTAAGTCGACACCACCTTGGATAGGCTATTTCCTCGCGGGTCCCAAATGTCAGAATCCAAATATGTCACGGTCATGCAGCCTTTCCTATGAAAATTTACAGCCCATTCGATGTGCTAGTTCGAAATAAGTTTGTGGGTGCTGGTGGGGGCTAATCACTTGGCTTCTGTAATGCACAGTGAGCTCAAGCAGCCGGCAAGAGTGATGTTATTTCCCTTGGTTGGGATTTGTTTCAATATTTCACTCTAAATTAAACGAATGGCAATCCATTTGCCTTGTTTCGAAGAAAATATGACAGTCACAGCCGAGTTGAAAAGGGCAGGAACATCTAACTCCAACTTACAAACTTTACAAAAGCACGAGGGTTAATTGTTCATCAGGTTTACAAAAAAACCAGATTGAAAAGGGCAACAACATCTAACTCCACGGCAGTCACAGTCAAATGGATCGGTCAGGTCAATAGAATGAACATCACCGGTCGTAAAATTTCGGATTATGACCACAATATGTTGTAAATAGAAGCCCAAAGACGTTCAGAAGCTCTTTTGCCCACCTGAAACTCCTTTTTTTGCTCTTCGACATACCCATCCGTCAAAACCATGTTGTTGATAAACTTAAGCCTGATGGACAATAGTAACCTCGCATTCAGCAGGAAGAATGTGACAAATCTTGTGTTTGCACGGTTGGCTACATATCGTTCTAGCGTTATTGTCTTCAATCGAATCTCATGAGAAGTGAGAAAATCCCGATGCTTACGAATCCACCGATTGGTTATAATTTTCTTACCCCGTCCTGTTGCCTAAATAGACATGAAGATTGAAAATAGTCAAGGTCTAAAAGAAGAGTGTCGAAAGAGCAACAGCTGAACGGTTAATTCTAGTACACTATATGCAGGCTTCCAATATGCGTGAAATTCTCACCTTTATATACAACTTCTCTAGACATGGAAAGCATTGCAGCAAGCCAATAATCTTGTTCAGATCAAAACTACTCCCTCTGTCCCATAATGTAAGACGTTTTTTGTCACTAGTGTAGTGGCAAAAAACGTCTTACATTATGGGACAGAGGGAGTATTCATTTGGATATATAAGATCTTGACAGAATCCAGCACCATTGATAGGTCATCCATGGAGAAACTCTTCATTGAGCATAGAACATAATATTAGTACAAAATGTGTACTCCAAGATGATATATAAATTATGCGCAGAAATTTAAAATGCAGCTTATGGTTACAAGTGTATATGATTGCTACCTCTTGAGCACTGCGTTGGATTTCCCCGAAAAGGAGAGGATGATGCAGCAAAGTAGCGTAAGTATTTCCCTCAGTTTTTGAGAACCAAGGTATCAATCCAAAGAGGAGGCTACGCACAAGTCCCTCGTGCACTGCATAAAACAATAGCTCCTCGCAACCAAAGGCGATTAGGGGTTGTCAATCCCTTCATGGTCACTTACGAGAGTGAGATCGATAGAGATGATAAATAATAATTTTGGTATTTTGATATAGAGATGCAAAGTAAAAAGTAAAAGGCAAAGTAAAAACAAAGCAAGTAATAAAGTAATGGAGATTGATATGATGAGAATAGACCCGGGGCCATAGGTTTCACTAGTGGCTTCTCTCAAGAGCATAAGTATTCTATGGTGGGTGAACAAATTACTGTTGAGCAATTGATGAGAATTGAGCATAGTTATGAGTATATCTAGGTATGATCATGTATATAGGCATCACGTCCGAGACAAGTAGACCGACTCACTGCCGCATCTACTACTATTACTCCACTCATCGACCGCTATCCAAAGCATGCATCTAGAGTATTAAGTTAAAAACGGAGTAACGCCTTAAGCAAGATGACATGATGTAGAGGGATAAATTCATGCAATATGATAAAAACCCCATCTTGTTATCCTCGATGGCAACAATACAATACGTGCCTTGCTGCCCCTTCTGTCACTGGGAAAGGACACCGCAAGATTGAACCCAAAGCTAAGCACTTCTCCATTGCAAGAACTACCAATCTAGTTGGCCAAACCAAACGGATAATTCGAAGAGACTTGCAAAGATAACCAATCATACATAAAAGAATTCAGAGAAGATTCAAATATTGTTCATAGATAATCTGGATCATAAACCCACAATTCATCGGTGTCAACAAACACACCGCAAAAAGAAGATTACATCGAATAGATCTCCACAAGAGAGGGGGAGAACATTGTATTGAGATCCAAAAAGAAAGAAGAAGCCATCTAGCTACTAGCTATGGACCCGAAGGTCTGAAGTAAACTACTCACACTTCATCAGAGGGGCTATGGTGATGATGTAGAAGCCCTCCGTGGTGGATGCCCCCTCCGATGAAGCTCCGGAACAGGCCCCAAGATGGGATCTCGTGGATATAGGAAGTTGCGGCGGTGGAATTAGGTTTTTGGCTCCTCCCCTGATCGTTTGGGAGTACGCAGGTATATATAGAAGGAAGGAGTACGTCAGTGGAGCAACAGGGGGCCCACGAGGCACGGGGCGCGCCCCCCACCCTCGTGACCGCCTCTTTTGTTCCTTGGAGTAGGGTCCAAGTCTCCTGGATCACGTTCGGTGAGAAAATCACGTTCCTGAAGGTTTCATTCCGTTTGGAATCCGTTTGATATTCCGTTTCTTCGAAACACTGAAATAGGCAAAAAACAACAATTCTGGGCTAGGCCTCCGGTTAATAGGTTAGTCCCAAAAATAATATAAATGTGGAAAATAAAGCTCTATATAGTCCAAAACAGTATATAAAGTAGCATGGAGCAATCAAAAATTATAGATACGTTGGAGACGTATAAGGCATCCCCAAGCTTAATTCCTGCTCGTCCTCGAGTAGGTAAATGATAAAAAGAGAATTTTTGATGCGGAGCGATACTTTGGCATAATTTCAATGTAAATCTTATTTATTGTGGTATGAATATTCAGATTCGAAAGATTCAAGACAAGAGTTCATATTGACATAAAAATAATAATACTTCAAGCATACTAACTAAGCAATTATGTCTTCTCAAAATAACGTGGCCAAAGAAAGTTATCCCTACAAAATCATATAGTCTGGCTATGCTCCATCTTCCCCACACACAATATTTAAATAATGCACAACCCCGATGACAAGCCAAGCAATTGTTTCATACTTTAATATTTTCAAAACTTTTTCAATCTTCACGCAATACATGAGCGTGAGCCATGGATATAGCACTATATGTGGAATAGAATGGTGGTCGTGGAGAAGACAAAAAGGAAGAAGATAGTCTCACATCAACTAGGCGTATCAACGGGCTATGGAGATGCCCATCAGTAGATATCAATGTGAGTGAGTAGGGATTGCCATGCAACGGATGCACTAGAGCTATAAGTATATGAAAGCTCAACAAAAGAAACTAAGTGGGTGTGCATCCAACTCGCTTGCTCACGAAGACCTAGGGCATTTGAGGAAGCCGATCATTGGAATATACAAGCCAAGTTCTATAATGAAAAATTCCCACTAGTATATGAAAGTGACAAAATGAGAGACTCTCTATCATGAAGATCTTGGTGCTACTTTGAAGCACAAGTGTGGTAAAAGGATAGTAGCATTGTCCCTTCTCTCTTTTTCTCTCATTTTTTTATTTGGGCATTTTCTCCTTTTTCTTATGGCCTTTTTTTTCTTTTTTTTTCTTCCGGAGTCTCATCCTGACTTGTGGAGGAATCATGGTCTCCATCATCCTTTCCTCACTTGGGACAATGCTCTAAAGAATGATGATCATCACACTTTTATTTTTCTTACAACTCAACAATTACAACTCGATTCTTAGAACAAAGTATGACTATATGAATGCCTCCGGCGGTGTACCGGGATATGCAATGAAACAAGAGTGAAATGTATGAAAGAATTACGAATGGTGGCTTTGCCACAAATACGATGTCAACTACATGATCATGCTAGCAATATGACAATAATGGAGCGTGTCATAATAAATGGAACGGTGGAAAGTTGCATGGCAATATATCTCGAAATGGCTATGGAAATGCCATGATAGGTAGGTATGGTGGCTGTTTTGAGGAGGATATATGGTGGGTGTATGATACCGGCGAAAAGTGCTCGGTATTAGAGAGGCTAGCAATGGTGGAAGGATGGGAAAAGTGTGTATAATCCATGGACTCAACATTAGTCATAAAGAACTCATATACTTATTGCAAAAATCTGGAAGTTATCAAAGGAAAGTATTACGCGCATGCTCCTAGGGGGATAGATTGGTAGGAAAATACCATCGCTCGTCCCCTACCGCCACTCATAAGGAATACAATCAATAAATAAATCATGCTCCGAGTTCATCACATAACGGTTCACCATACGTGCATGCTACGGGAGTCACAAACTTCAACACAAGTATTCTTTAAATTCACAACTACTCAACTAGCATGACTCTAATATCACCATCTTCATATTTCAAAACAATTATCAAGCATCAAACTTTTCTTAGTATTCAACGCACTCAAAATAAAGTTTCACATATCTTGAATACCAAGTATATTAATATTAAGCAAATTACCATCCTATTAACGAATCTCAAAATAATCTAAGTGAAGCATTAGAGATCAATAGTTTCTTTAAAACAAATCCACCACCGTGCTCTAAAAGATCTAAGTGAAGCACTAGAGCAAAAATTATCACGCTCAAAAGATATAAGTGAAGCACTATGAGCAAAACTATCAAGCTCAAAATATATAAGTGAAGCACATAGAGTATTCTATCAAATTCCAATTCATGTATGGCTCTCTCAAAAGGTGTGTACAGAAAGGATGATTGTGGTAAACTAACAAGCAAAGACGCAAATAATACAAGACGCTCCAAGCAAAACACATATCATGTGGTGAATAAAAATATAGCTCCAAGTAAATTACCGATGGAAGTAGATTTAAAGAGGGATGCCTTCCGGGGCATCCCCAAGCTTTGGCTTTTTGGTGTCCTTGGATTATCTTGGGGGTGCCATGGGCATCCCCGGCTCTTGCCACTCCTTGTTCCATAATCCATCAAAAGAATTTACCCAAAACTTGAAAACTTCACAACACAAAACTCAATAGAAATCTCGTGAGCTCCGTTAGAGAAAGAAAAAAAAGACTACTTTAAGGTACTGTAATGAACTCATTCTTTATTTATATTGGTGTTAAACCTCCTGTATTCCAACTTCTCTATGGATTGTAAACTATTTTACTAGACATAGATTCATCAAAATAAGCAAACAACACACGATAAACAGAATCTATAAAAAAACAGAAAAGTCTGTAGTAATCTGTAACTAACGCAAACTTCTGGAACTCCTAAACATCTAACAAAATTGGACGACCTACACAATTTTTTTATTGATCAGCAGCAATTGGAATCAGTATTTTATCACGTTCTGGTGATTTTTAATAATTCGGGCACTGAGCGCAAAGTTTCTGGAAATTACAGCAAGATCTAATAACTATCATCCAAGAAGATCCAATAGGTCTAGCTTGGCACAAACACTAATTAAAACATAAAACCACATCTAAACAGAGGCTAGATGGATTATTTATTCCTAAACAGAAGCAAAAGCAGAAAAACTAAAAATAAAATTGGGTTGCCTCCCAACAAGCGCTATCGTTTAACGCCCCTAGCTAGGCATAAAAGCAAGGATAGATTTAAGTATTGCCGTCTTTGGTAGGCAATCCATAAGTGGCTCTCATGATAGATTCATATGGTAAATTTATCTTCTTTTCTAGGGAAGTATTCCATGCCCTTCTTTAAGGGAAATTGGAATCTAATATTCCCTTCCTTCATATCAATAATTGCACCAATCGTTCTAAGGAAAGGTCTACCAAGAATAATAGGACATGAAGGATTGCAATCTATATCAAGAACGATAAAATCTAGGGCACATAATTCCTATTTGCAACAATAAGAACATCATTAATTCTTCCCATAGGCTTTTTAATAGTGGAATCCACAAGATGCAAGTTTAGAGAGCAATCATCAAAATCACGGAAATCTAGCAAAAAACACAAAGTTTTGGGAATAGTAGAGACACTAGCACCCAAATCACACAAGGCATGAAGCTCATAATTTTTAATTTTAATTTTAATAGTAGGTTCCCACTAATCATAGAGCTTTCTAGGGATAGAGACCTTCAACTCAAGTTTTTCTTCATAAGATTACATCAAGGCATCAACAATATATTCGGTAAAGGCCTTATTTTGATTATAATCATGAGGAGAATTTAGCACGGATTGCAACAAGGAAATACAATCAGTTAAAGAGCAATTCTCATAATTAGATTCCTTGAGATCCAAAATAGTGGCTTTAGCAACATCTAGGTTTTTATTTCTTTCAATCCCACATTTATCAATTTCATCATCAAGATCTAAAAACTCCGAATTCTTAGAACGCCTTCTAGGTAAATGAAGATCATATTCAGTTTCATCAAGATTCATATTGCAAAACAAAAGATTTAATGGGGAAACATCAATAACTTTTAGATCTTCATCTTGATTTTCATAGGAATTGGAAGAACACGCTTTAATAAAGGCATCTTTGGAAGCACGCATCCTAGCGGTTCTTTCTTTGCACTCATCAATGGAAATTCTCATAGCTTTGAGAGACTCATTGATATCTTGCTTAGGAGGAATAGATCTAAGCTTTTAAGAATCAATTTCAAGAGAAATTCTATCAACGTTCCTAGCAAAATCATCAACTTTAAGCAATTTCTCCTCAAGCAAAGCATTAAATTCTTTTGTAAATTTATAAACTCTTTAACACTACTCTCAAATTAAGAGGGCATCTTATTAAAATTTCCATAAGAGTTGTTGTAGGAATTTCCATAATTATTAGAAGGATTACTAGGATAAGGCCTATGATTAAAATTCCCTCTATACGCGTTATTACCAAAATTATTCCTACCAACAAAATTCACATCCATAGATTCATTATTAATCTCAATCAAAGTAGATAAAGGCATATCATTAGGATCAGAAGAAACACTCTTAGTAGCAAATAATTTCATAAGTTCATCCATATTTCCACTCAAAACATTAATTTCTTCTATCGCATGCACTTTTTTATTAGTAGATCTTTCGGTATGCCATTGAGAATAATTAACCATAATATTATCTAGAAGTTTAGTAGCATCGCCTAGAGTGATTTCCATAAAAGTGCCTCCCGTGGCCGAATCTAAAAGATTTCTAGAAGCAAAATTCAATCCGGCATAAATTTTTGTATAATCATCCACAAGTTCAAACCATGAGTAGGACAATTACGTATCATTAATTTCATTATCTCCCAAGCTTGTGCAACATGTTCATGATCAAGTTGCTTAAAATTCATAATACCGTTCCTAAGAGAGATGATCTTAGCAGAAGGAAAATACTTGAGATAAAAGCATCTTTGCACTTGTTCCAAGAATCAATACTATTTTTAGGAAGAGATGAAAACCACGCTTTAGCATGATCTCTAAGCGAAAAAGGAAATAGCTTCAATTTAACGACATCATTATCGACATCTTTTTTCTTTTGCATATCACATAAATCAACGAAGCTATTCAGATGAGTAACGGCATCTTCACTAGGAAGGCCGGCGAATTGATCTTTCATAACAAGATTCAACAAAGTAGTATTAATTTCACAAGATTCAGTATTGGCAAGAGGAGCAATCGGAGTGATAAGGAAATCATTATTAATGGTATTGGTGAAGTCACACAATTTGGTAGTATCTTGAGCCATCGCGACAAACAAGCAATCCAACACACGAGCAAACAAAAGGCAAGCGAGGAAAAGGCAAACGGGAAAGAGAGGAGGAGATTGGGAAAGAGAGGGCGAATAAAATGGCAAGGGTGAAGTGGGGGAGAGGAAAAAGAGAGGCAAATGGCAAATAATGTAATGCGGGAGATAGGGATTGTGATGGGTACTTGGTATGTCTTGACTTGCTCTTGCCTAAGCCTCCCCGGCAATGTCGCCAGAAATTCTTCTTGCTACCTCTTGAGCACTGCGTTGGATTTCCTCGAAGAGGAGAGGATGATGCAGCAAAGTAGCATAAGTATTTCCCTCAGTTTTTGAGAACCAAGGTATCAATCCAGTAGGAGGCTACGCACAAGTCCCTCGTACTGCGCAAGAAACAATAGCTCCTCGCAACTAACGCGATTAGGGGTTGTCAATCCCTTCACGATCACTTACGAGAGTGAGATCTGATAGAGATGATAAATAATATTTTTGGTATTTTTGATATAGAGATGCAAAGTGAAAAGTTAAAGGCAAAGTAAAAACAAAGCAAGTATTAAAGTAATGGAGATTGATATGATGAGAATAGACCCGGGGGCCATAGGTTTCACTAGTGGCTTCTCTCAAGAGCATAAGTATTCTACGGTGGGTGAACAAGTTACTGTTGAGCAATTGACAGAATTGAGCATAGTTATGAGTATATCTAGGTATGATCATGTATATAGGCATCACGTCCAAGACAAGTAGACCTACTCCTGCTGCATCTACTACTATTACTCCACTCATCGATCGCTATCCAGCATGCATCTAGTGTATTAAGTTAAAAAGCAGAGTAACGCCTTAAGCAAGATGACATGATGTAGAGGGATAAATTCATGCAATATGATAAAAACCCATCTTGTTATCCTCGATGGCAACAATACAATACGTGCCTTGCTGCCCCTTCACATCCTTTGGAAAGGACACCACAAGATTGAACCCAAAGCTAAGCACTTCTTCCATTGCAAGAACTACCAATCTAGTTGGCCAAACCAAACGGATAATTCAAGAGACTTGCAAAGATAACCAATCATACATAAAAGAATTCAGAGAAGATTCAAATATTGTTCATAGATAATCTGGATCATAAACCCACAATTCATCGGTCTCAACAAACACACCGCAAAAAGAAGATTACATCGAATAGATCTCCACAAGAGAAGGGGAGAACATTGTATTGTGATCCAAAAAGAGAGAAGAAGCCATCTAGCTACTAGCTATGGACCCGAAGGTCTGAAGTAAACTACTCACACTTCATCGGAGGGGCTATGGTGATGATGTAGAAGCCCTCCGTGGTGGATGCCCCCTCCGTGAGCTCAAACAGGCCCCAAGATGGGATCTCGTGGATACAGGAAGTTGCGGCAGTGGAATTAGGTTTTGGCTCCTCCCGATCGCTTGGGGGTACATAGGTATATATATGAGGAAGGAGTACGTCGCTGGAGCAGGGGGCCCACGAGGCGGGGGCGCCCTAGGGGCTCCCCACCCTCGTGGCCGCCTCTTTTTTTCCTTGGAGTAGGGTCCAAGTCTCCTGGATCACGTTCGGTGAGAAAATCACGTTCCCGAAGGTTTCATTCCGTTTGGACTCCGTTTGATATTTCGTTTCTTCAAAACACTAAAATAGGCACAAAAAAAGCAATTCTGGGCTGGGCCTCCGGTTCATAGGTTAGTCCCAAAAATAATATAAAAGTGTAAAATAAAGCCCAATATAGTCGAAAATAGTAGATAAAGTAGCATGGAGCAATCAAAAATTATAGATACGTTGGAGACATATCAATGATAATATAAAGTACCTGAAGAACTGTGGAGCCAAACACCATATTGAAATGAGCACAGAGATCATGTATTACACCCAAGGTTTCCAATTTAGGTCCAGAGAGGATGGTTATTTGCAACGGTGAATAACTAGAATCAAGGATCAACCTTTGAAGTGAAGGGGCATCTTGGATGATGAGCTGCCTTCCGTCAAAAGAAATTCCAATTCTTACAAGGTTAGGCGACTTTATTTGGAGACAACCGATTCTAACTGTGAAAACAAGCACCAAGCACTCCAGCGCAGGGCAACTGGAGTGGATGATGTTGTGCAATGAGGCCTCTGATATACGAACCCGCACAAGTGAAAGTTTCTTGAGAAATGGGAGTCGAAGGTTTAGTAGCAGATTGTCTGGTAGGTAGCACAGCGCAAAGGTGGTGGTGTGGAGAGAGGAGGAAAACCGCGAGATGGACATCGGTGCTGAGGGCACAAGTTCATGGCGTTAGGTATGTGGTATGTGATTTCCAGGGGAATAGTAGAACTCAAGCAGTTGTAGTTCTGTGAACTCAGGGGATTTCAGCCAGGCGTTCACCGTGCAGGGCATGGTATGCTTGCTCAGGTAGCATGACGGGATGCAGAGGCTTTGAATGGAGCCCTGGTGGGAGGAGATGATGGCTCTGGGGATTTCAAAATCATTGAAGGGAGATAGCTGACGACAATCGAGATTAAGGGGCACGGCACGCCATAGAGGGCGCCACCGAATTGAGAGGAATTGGGTGCGGCAGCAATCCTTGGTGGGGAGAAGCAAGATGATCTCCCCAAGGACGGCGTCCGGGAGATCGCTGATGCGGTCCACCCGAGATTCTCTGAGTTCACTGGGATCCGGGGGGGGCGGGGTCGCCGCTTCTCCCCGTGCTGCCGGGTGCAGGATCTACAACAGGTGTCGCCGCTGGCGGGAGCCTCATCTTCTTAGCGCTGGGGTCAGCCGACTCCATTTTCCTCGAGGGCGTCGCGTCATGCTCACGGATTTGAGCACAGTAACGAATGACGAGCCTAGTTGTAGTGCGAGCGAAGAAGAAGGCAAGCTGGAGGTTTTCTGTTGGAGTGAGGAAGAAGGGGATCTGGGGTTTTCTGTAGGAGTGAGGTGAGGAATTTGGGGGTACGAGTGGAGCAGCTGACGTGAGGTGGGTGGGAGCGAGGAGGAAGAAGAGCACCCAGGTTTTTTTTGGGGCGGTGTCTTTGGGTGTGGGTAGCACCTCTCATTCACTAAATATATGGGCTTTTGAATTGATTTTACTATTTACTAGTGTGGATGGGTTGTTTTGTCTTGGGCCCAGAGAAACAATTACTACTAGTACAGTGGAGACACTCTCTGACTACCCGAGAAAAACAATTACTACTAGTACAGTGGAGACACTCTACCGCTTCTGGTTCCTCCTAGGTCATTGAAACGTCTCCCTCTACTGAATGCCGTTATACTTTTGTTCACCAACATGCGGTCCATGCAGCGCGCGGGCCCAAATGCCATCCACCAAATTAGAAGGCAGTATGCAGGTGGAGTGTCACCCCGGTCGTAGCGCGGTAGCAACGAGCCGTCGTATCACAAAACCCCACCTCCCCGTAGTCTAAGTTTGACGGACGAAGCAACCATCATTTCACTCTTTGCTGAATCCCATTCTCCCTCACCGTCTTCAAGAAAGGCAACACTCGCATCTGCCACTGTTCTTCTCTCTTAACAAAGGTAAGGTAAGCGGATCCGTGATGTTGGTATATTTTCGTTCAGAGAAAAAAAGAACTTTTGCAAAGCAGTAACCGATCCTCACTCTCTTTTTTGTTTCATTGTCATTGCGATTGTGTTTTCCTTTCAGTGGTCTCCTCAGTTTCATGATGGACCAAGGAGAACCAGGCAAAGATCTGCCAATATTGGAGCAGACGCGGGAGGCTGATCCCCACGAGACAGAGAGCTCCAAGAAGATGGAGGCAACCACCGAGACGACCCCAGATACGCTCATGGCCACTACTGAGATGGTCAACGCCCTGTTTGAGGTTACAGCCCCGTGTACTGCAGAGAAGTTTTCCCCCTTCGAGGATGTTTCCACCCCGTTGAGCTGCCAAAGGTGATTTCCTTCTTTTCCGATCTCGATTGTGGTTTTTCATCTAAGTATGTGGTGATTTTTTTTAGAAAAGGAAGTATGTGGTGATTAATAATGCAAAATTTTATTAGCTTCAATGCCATGTATACATAGTGGTTTAAATAACTTGTGTTTCTTATACTGAAAAGTAATTCAGAATTTGTTTCTATTTCAATTAGAGCCCTGATGCAGACAAGGATTGTGTCGTTGTACATGTCACTCGCTATGAGGCGGACGACCTGAATATACGCACTGGGAAAACAGAGTTCTTAGGTTGTTGGATTCTGGAAGCCATTTGCGGTTATTACCAATGAAGAGTTGTATTCCAGCCTCACTGTTGTCAGGCGTGTTTTCCTAGGTGTACTGAAGCACAAGAAGTTCAAAGCTACTCCTTCGTTTGTGAGGCATGCTGTTCTTGTCAAGCTTACGCAGGAAGATGATGTGGCATGCCTCCACAAACAAGTTTATCAGTGGAAAGGCCACAAGGTTGTCTTCATGAAGGTTCACAGGATTGAGCTGCTGCGGGACGTCCTCGATGATGTTCATGGCAAGGTCCGTCTTGTGTCCAGCCCAAATTAGATCGAGGCCTGAAATAGTTGCCCCGGGTAGTGTTTAATAGTAGTTTGGATTGTCTCTAATTATGCGAACCTTGCCTTTTATCGACCCCTTTGGGGCTAGTACTCTGTTTGAATCCGTCTATGGGAACTGCTGCTACTTTTGTGTGCCCGTGAATCATGTGAGAACCATCGTAATTTTTGCCGAAACAGATGCGTCCTCACTAGTTTTTTCATGAATATGGCATGGTAAGACATAAGTTGTCACGGTTTATCATACGAAGCGATGTCTGCTTTGATGAAATAGAGCACTGGTTCGAGAACCATGCTACCGACGTATACATAAGTACTTGTAAACACTGTTGGTGCTACCCCACTTATGTGATTGTGCAAAACACGGCACATTGGCTCAGCTCGCTTCAACACTAGGCTATCGACCAGCTAACAATCAACAATCTGCTATCTGAAATATAAGCAACTATATATCTTGTTACAGTGGTTCATGCAGTTAATTTAGGCCACAATGTAATAAATTCCAAATGTTCACACGCTAGTCCAGCGCTCATGTGGAACACTCACATTAAACTCGTCTTCATAAAAAACTTGAAAAGCATAAGTTAAGCAATTTTATACATCTCAATGATTCATACAACATAACAAACATATACTAGTTCAAAGAAAAATACAAAGTTGTGAGAAGGTTTACAAATCAGGAAAAAACAAGCAAAAGGCTTCTCTGAGCAAAGGGCCTCCGTGAGTTTAAATTTCCGGAGTTCACTCTGGTTTTTCTTGTTGCCACCATTCGAGGTTAGGTTCTCTCATTCTAGAATAACCAGTTATAATTGTGGTCTCAATTTGGAATGCTGAATTGAACCATGCAAAGGTCTTGACCAGGTGAAATTCTTGTGCATTCCACTAAATTTAAGCACCGCAATTTGCAGAAATAAGGCACCACAATGCCTCTTGTCCTTTTGTCAAAAAACCGCCGTGCAGCCGTGCCGGCTAGTCCTCGGTCCATGGATGAACTGGTAGAAAGTGCATTCCGGACTAGGATGCGCTTGTTTTCGTCGTCCATGCACTTTGCAATCGTGAAGTAAAAGCGTATGAATCAGCTTCTTTTAGATTGCGTTGGTCATTCTACCTTAGTTACTACCAATGTAGGGATACCTTGAAGACGGGAGGTTAGACAGCGGCAACGAGGATAGCCATCTCATTTTCTTGCGCGGTTGTACTAAAACCGAGGTGTGTGATTTTGATTCTTGCGGATAGAAACGATACGGAGATGTACATCCCAAAATGATATGGAGATGTACATCCCTGTTTGCGCCATACGAAATACGGTTATTTAAACAAGGATGAGATATTACTACTTTCCCACGTTTCCTCTTAGAACCAAGTTCTAGATTCATGCTACAGCTTTCCCACTTTCTTCCCTGTTTGAACCAACGCTTTGAGTCGACTGTATGAACTAGCTTTACTGCTAATAATAGTAGAAGTCTAGGTGGCTTTGGAAAAGTGGACGGAAGTAGAAAAGGATCCACACAAAGGGAGCTGGGGCAGTAGAGCAAGGCAGGTTTCGAAGGAATATATACCTGAGGGTCGTCGGCATGTAGCAAAGACGGCGTCGGGAGGCCGCATCTTGGCCACAATACCGCAGGAAGGAAGAAGGGGTTGGAGGCCCTCCCGAGCCGGTGCTCTCTCGGAGAGAACGGCACGGCCGCCGATCGGGACGCGTAGGCAGCCATTGGTCTCCTCCCTCGCCGCCGACGATAGCATGAACGATGCACCTACACCCCTGCCTCGGTCGAGGTTGTCCGGCCGGATTTGTGACCAGCCGTGAGCTGAGAGAGAGTGTGGCCACCTATGTCTTGCTTAGATCTGGAGAGCATGAGAGAGTGAACGAGAGGAACCCTAGTAAAGCAAGCGCTAAGGCTCCTGCTTTTATATATAGTGGAATGATTTTTTTGTACCAGCTTCAAAAAAAATGCGCTCCTACATGTACCCGTGAGTGGGTCTGAGAGAACTAGTGCGCACGTGCACCGCTTCTCTTCGTGAGAGTACAATATACTATGCCCAAAGAATGTTCGCCGCAAGAGCAATAGTATAAGTGTGTGATGTGTGAGCTAAAATAAAATGTGTGCGCCGTCCTTTGTTTTTTAGAAGTTCTGAGGGTATGGTATGAAGAGCACATATGTGTGTGATGTCTACCTGCAGATAGACGGTGGGTGCGACGTGCGAGTCTGCAAGAGGACTCGGGAGAGTCGTGACTCGTGAGGGTGCATGTGCGTGAGAGAGAGGGGGGCACGTATCAATGCAATGCATGTGTCCGTAAATCATTATCCGACAAACGTTCGCCACAAGCCTTTTCCTGACGAACACCGTAAGAACCGTTAGATCGGCATCCGACAGTGTCAGTTTTGCCATGTCATTTAACAGAACAGCCACTCCTCCTACACACAAATCTTCCACGTGAGTGTTAGCAACTGTCGTATGCTCCCTCCGTTCCGAAATGTAGTGCATATAGCTTTATTGAAAATTCGAACCTCGCAAACTTTTACCGAAGTTTTAGTGTACCAAATTGCACATGTAGAATACCTCAGATATATAATTTCATTCATCTTCAAGAGGTAACTATAAAGATGGGTGAGGAGTCTACAAAGAAAGACCATCGTATCACCCAGCAATTTCAAGCATCCTTTAGTGTCGAGGAATATCATAGGAACTCTATATGATATGATTTTTATAGGATTTTTCCTTTAGTGCCAATTGGTTCATAGGAATAGATTCATATACTCCACATTTCAAAGGAAATAAACATGATATCATTTCTATAGCTTTAGAGCCACTTGGTTCATATGGATGGATTCCTATACTCCCTTAATTTCAAATCCCTCCTCATAGGAATTGAGATACATGTCATCTCTAGATTCAATAGAAAAGTTCCTATGATGTGAACCAAATGACATCTATTTTCCAATCCCTACTCATAGGAGTTGAGATGCTCCATGTCATCTCTTTCCCTACAACTTCCATGTATACATCTTCTATTCCTAAATAGATAGTACAACCCACTAGTAGTTTTTTTTAAACATGCAACTATGGCACAAGAACTATATAGTGTGCCAGTAACTTTGAAAGATGTTCGCTGGATGAAGCTAACCCGACAGTGCGGAGATAGGCAAATCCGAGCACTACTGGCCGTTGGATATCATCAACATTCCACCAGATCTACCACATGTACAATTTAGAAGACTCCATGGTTGAACTTAAGCATAATGCACAAACCTCAAAACACAAGCACTTCTCCTTTGTTCTTGAATCTTCTGTATCATAATTGATTATTATTTTCTAAATGAATTTCCATTATTTGTTTTTTACTTTATGATTTACAATGCACAAACCCATGAATCTTAACATTTTTATAAAACTAATTGATTTTGAATGAGATGAACTATAAGAACTAAACGAACATCTACATCATGCATATATGACTCAAAGCTTTACATGATATAGTGTGTATTTATTCATAATTTGGTTTCGAAATCTCATGCGTTCAATACATGTGTACCTTACTAGTTTTGAGTAGAGTAGCAAATTTCACACGGCCCAGGGTATATCAAAATGCAGGGCCCATGCATCATTTCCTTTCGGTCGAACCTACGTCCACAATTTTTTGTACTACTATATCTCCACTGGTCCCCGAACCCAAAATGCTGCCTCGTTCCCGTAAAACCAAGCGGCCCACACATTTTTAAGGCGTCGACTCGAACCCGTTTACTACGACGTGGCCCCACACGCCGTAGCACTCCTACAAACCCTACCGCAGCACTCATCATCGGTTTTCTTCAAGAAGACGAGGGAGAAGCCGATTTGTAGTGGAGGCGCTTTAAAAAAAGGATCTGTAGTGGAGACCCCTACCCTAGGGTGCCCTAGGTAGCTGCCGCACGCATCATTGTTTTCTCTTTTCTTTATGCTCTTGCGCCCTAGAGTGAAATGATGGTTGCTTCGTCCGTCCAGCACTCCAGCTTGTTGATTTGACCCCTCATCGCTCATTTTCTACTACTGCGGCACTACGACCGGGATGCCTCCAATTCCAACCTCTGCTCCGAACTGTAATTTGGTGCATCGCACGTGGAACAAGACGGTGGATGAGCCACATGTCGGCCAAAGGGTTCTTGTTAAGTGTGTCGCCATTTCGTGTGTGGTCTGACCCTGCTTGAGTTGCTACGCCAACACGACAGGAGCCGCCTACCACTTGGTTTTGCTCCTTGGTGAATCCCGACTATATTGATCTAAAAAGATACGTCCTGAACTACCCTCTCCGTCTCGGTTTTTTATTTTTAGGCGTCTCATTTTATAGGGCCTGCACGTAGTTCTAGGTCATCCATTTGACTAACTAAATATGAGTTACTATGTCATAAAAAGTATATCATTGGATTCTTAAGCGGATGTAGTTGTATTTAAAAGTCGAGGCGGGGCTTTTCTGCTGCGGTGGCCGTGAGGCAGTTCCGCCTAGTCGGTTCGATAGAGACGCGAGAAGACGAGGGAGTAGGCTGTTGCAAACGTAGTGTTGTGTGATTTGACAGCGAGTTACTGCTGGACAGGTGAGGCCCCGTGATTTGACTTGCCATTATCATTTTAACTGCGGCGCTACAACCGGCATGAGTCTCCCGATTCCTGACCACCTCCATACAGGTGCCTCTCCCAAAGCTCCACCATGTAGTAGAGGCTGGCTCTTGCATGAGATCCCACTTCTCCACTTTTTCCTTGCCTCTCTTTCCTCCACATATGCAAAATGCCATGTAAAGCGCACTATTGTACTTACTTTTACTTGCTCCCTACAGGTGCTTAAGCTTGCCACATAGGCATAAAGTCTGATGTGGCAAGTTAATCAAGAAGAGAGAGACTAGTTTGGTGACCCAAGGAAGAAACGGTGCTAAGCGCGTGTACCTAGGTGAAAAGGCAATTTTGAGTATATAGCTAATTAAATGAAGCAAACTTAGAAACACCATTTCATTGGAAGAGGTCACTCCTTGGCAAATGCAATAAATACTAGTACTCCATGTGTCCCATAATATAAGAACGTTTTTGGCACTACACTAGTGTCAAAAATGTTCTTATATTATGGGATGGAGGGATTACGAAGAAAGAGATAGAGAGAAGTAAAAAAAATACACTTATAGCAAACCTTGTTGTAGTATGAGTGACTAAGTGATGACTATATATGGCATGCCAACATCAGATAGCCAAACGCACCATGTTAAATCTTCAAGGGTGTCGTGGTTTTGTCACGACAGATGTCCTCATGAAAGGACTTAGTCGTGGAGCCATCGCTACGGGTTAGCTTGAAGGGGTTAAAGCGGACACAAGGACGCAAGAGAGTTTATACTAGTTCGGCCCCTTCGATGAAGGTAAAAGCCTACGTCAAGTTGTGATGGAATTGATGGGGGTTTCGATGACTAGGGAGCAAACAAGCTTCGCCTAAGTCTCGAGTTGTTGTCTGTTAACCTGAATCGCCGCCGGGTCGTCCCCTTATATACATGGGTGACGCCCGTCAGTTTGCAGAGTCTCAAGACAGGCTCATAGACGTGTCCGGTTCGGTCTCTAGTATTTCTAACTTACAACACAAGTTACATACTAATGCCGGTTAACGGCTACAAGCCTTAAACCGGTTCTGGGCCTTGGGCCCTTATAGAATATCCTCACGGGCTTCAAGTATACTTGACTACTGATGAAGTTAACCCGGCCTATCCTGGCCGGTTTACACCCAGTAGTAATATCCCCAACATTAGGCCCCAGATTGATTTGAATAGGTTCATGTCAATCCTTAGTAAAAAGCTTCGTCTTCAACATCTTCTAGGTTAAACCGCCGTGACATCATCTTCTTGGACTGTGGTGAACCGGCATGATGTCATCCTTCATAAAGAACTGTATATAGCATGTTTTCATTAATGGGTCTGCAACAATCGAGGCGACAGCTCCGCTTCCAAACTTGCGGCTCCTTGATTCTCGCGCCTGACACAGGTCCCTTGCTTTATAAATAAGACCGAAGGGTCATTTCTTTTTCCCCTTCGTGCCCCTCTGCTTCGTCTTCCTCGCGCCGCCCAGCTTCGGAGCTCCGCCGCCGCCGTCAACTTCTGCACCAGCCTTGGCTGTCATCACCTGAACGCATTGCAGCATCGCGGCGACCTTCCGCTTCTTCCTCAGCTCCGGTAAATCTTCTGCTCTTTCCTCCCCAGATCTATTCTAAGGTTTCTAGGTTTTTCTGTGTTCATCCTTTGTTCTTTGTTCATATAATGGTTCTCAAAAGAACTCCTGAATCTCTGTTCTCTGTAATGGTAGCTTTTAGCCTCCGTTTTCCCTTACGCATCTCAAGGTCATAAATCTTATTTACATCCTTGCTCATTGGTTTAGTACCGCTCCGTTTTGGACCTTCAATATTTATTTCTTTTCTGAACATGATCCAGATCCAAAACTGTAAAACACTTTTGTGAAACCTGTTTTCGCACATCCACTCTTGATTCTTCAATGTTTCAGACCAGGCGGTTTAACTTTGTAGAAAAATTGACAACTCGGCATATACCATTAGTCCCCTTGTTGAACCGTCAGGATTTCCCAGTTATGTATTGCCACCTTGCAGAACTTCGGTTTATAAGCAACTTCTTCCGGTTTAACAATGAATGTATCAATATATAGCCTTCCAACATATTCTTGAACCGGTATCACTGCTTTGTAGTCTGCATCAAGGCCAAGCAAGTGTACGAGTGTAATTGGGTCCCTTCTCGAGTGACTGAAACTCAACTGGATAACTTAGTCCGCACCGCGCTTTTAGGCAAAAAAGACGCCATTCATCGGAGGGTCCTCGGCGGAAAGTTCTCCAAATCCCAAGGATGGAGAAGTTGTTGTTTTCGCTGATCATTTAGCCCGGGGCTTCAGTCCACCCGGTCCAAAGTTTTATCGGGATGTCTTGGCCAACTTCCAACTGCGTCCACAAGACATTGGCCCCAACTCCATAACCAATATCTGTCACTTTCAAGTGCTCTGTGAGGTGTTCTTTCAAGAGGAGCCCACAGTTGAATTGTTCAGAGATTGCTTCCACCTAAACCGCCGCACTGAATTTTTTGACGGTCCCAACACTGAGTTGGGTGGTGTGGCGATTCAAAAGAGGAAAGAGGTCACTTACCCTCATGCCAAACTGCACAGCCATCCCAAAGAGTGGAATTCAACATGGTTTCTATCAAGAAATATACCTCTCCTGAGGGAGAATATCCTTTATCGGGTTACCGTCCGGAGCGGCTAAGCAACACACATCCCCTCCCTCACAGACTGACTACTAAGGAAAGGAGCAAATATGCCCCTCAACTATCCAAGCTCCGGGCCTTCATGGCCAACGGGTTGACAGGAGTTGATCTTGCTCGCTGTTGGATATCTTGGAGTATACTGCCCTAAGCCTGCGCTCCGGTTTGATGTGCAAATACACAGAAGATGTGAAAGACCCTCTACAGCGTATTGAGATCCAAATTGACAGACGATGAAGTTATCGAGGCTGTTAAGAGGATGTTAAATGAACTGAAGTCGCTATGCGCCCAAACCGGTCAGCTCCTTTCTCTGCCATTAACAAACCGCCACCGTAAGACTCATATCTTATGCCTTTATAAAATCTGACTATGTTTAAGTACTCTTTGTTGATATTAACATCTTTCAAACAGGGTGATGATCCATTTTGGAGCAGGAAGACTCCACAAGAGAAACCGATGGCGATAACCCGGCCCAAGACCAAAGTTGTGAAGAAACCAGCAAATAGAAATAAAGCCACTGCCTCCTCCGATCCACCAGCTGACGATGATGTGGGTAATCCAGATCTTGTGGTAGAACTTGACTCACTTGGTCTATTTTTTACACGCCTTATTGATAATGATTATTGCCGTGGATGATCTTTGAAGCTAGTCATGCCGATGTTGTAGAGGTAATCGCTCTTTCTTCCGATTCAAACCCTTTACCTTCAAGAAAATCCGTCAGGCAAACCGAAATTTAAATTTTCTCATCCTATTGCTTACTTGGATCGAAACTTTCTTATGAAGACACAACAGCATGAAGCTCGTCAGCGAACCCGACACACAAAGAGCTGTGTAGTCACCTCCACCGGTTTACTGAACAGTCTGGTTCAGAAACGCCGTTCATAGGTCTCTAACTGTTTCGTCAATGCTTATCCTAAAGCGGGTTGCATTCCTCAACCTCTTAATCCATCTGACTCCAATTATCAGGTGACTTCTCATTCTTCCTCTGGCGAGTCGACAGGCACCCAACTCCCACCACTCAAGACAGTGCTTGGGTGGGCCATATTCCTGATAATGTTGTTTGGTATACCACTTTCAATGTTAATTGGACTGATTCGTCTTTTTCCTTTCAGGGCCAAGCCTAGGCCAAGCAAGAAAGCTCGCCTGGACAAAGCGGCAGAAGACGATGCTCCTGAACCGACCCAAATACCAAATCCCGAGGAACACATCCATGATGATATGCTGACTGACCCACCATTGCAAGATCATGATGTTACTATTGAAGAGGCACATGTTGATACCACCGGCCCTTCAAATCAACCCACGAGTCCTGCTCAAACTGACAAGACAGCGAGTCCACCAAAGCATACAGATAAACCGGCAACCCCAGTGCGAACCGGCGAAGCCAAGGATGACGATGTTGTTATTACTGGCTTTGGGCACCAAAGCACACTGCAAAGAATGAATTTATTGCGTTTGGTAAAGGCAAGTGGAATGCCGATTTGGCAACTTATGCTACTTTGAATCCCCAAGATCTTCATTCCGGTTATCTGAACCGGTTATATACCAGCCGTGATTATGAAGCCGGTCTTGTAAATATGATGAAGGATAAATATGAGGTAAATTCCATGAGTCACTGCTTGTATATTTCAATCTGTCAGCTCTAATAGCCCCCAAGTGACGGTTTTAAGATGTTGACTTAAACCGAGACTTCCCAATACAATCCTTAGCAAAATGTACTTTTGGGAAAGTAGCACCCAAGGGCCGGTTCAACTTAATGTAGTTAAACCGGGACTTTTATACCATAAGAAATCCAGTATCCCTCAAGGACAAAGCAATTAGGCATTAGCCCCCAAGTGCCAAACTGAATACTTGTATTGAGCTTGGGACTTTATATTGAATTTGTAGGATGAAAAGCAAATATGCATTAGCCCCCAAGTACCAAGGACATAACTTGTTATGGGGTTGGTACTTCAACTCTGCTCCTTAAGCTTTATCCAATGATTATCTGTATGTAGGCTGATCTGAGCAAGAAAGAAAACCAAATCACTGGTCTCCAAGAAAACCTGAAATCCCAGCAAGCTGAAACCTCCAAGGCAAAGAATGAATTAACCAGCGCTTTAAGCGTCATGGAAAAGCTTAAGGAGGGCTTCAACAAGGAGTAGGCGGATTGGGCCATTGAAAAGGCCGCTTTAACTCAACGGGCAGAAAATGCTGAAGCTGCCCTTAAACCGGTGATGGATGAACTGACCAGTGTAAAGCGGCAAGTGCATGCCATGACCGCCGCTGTCTTTGGTAAGCCTTTTTTGATTTCTGACATAATGAAGCTTTCTCATGTAATTGCCGGTTTATTAACCCTTTGAATGATATAGGGACACGTATTGACCACTTGGGATCAGATGTGCGGAAGAAATTGAAGGCCTCTTCTACATTGATAGAGCAACTCTATACTGGTGCGCAGCGGATCATCAACACCGCTTCTCATAACAACCCGGCACCAACCTTGATCCAGGACACCCTTAAAAGGTTGTCAATGCTTCCTGCCCGGTTTGAAGAATTAAAGAAATCTGCAGCTAGAACCGGTGCCATAAACGCCTTAATCCGGGCCAAAGCGCGGGTGCCAGATTTTGATCCTGTTGAAGCGGCGCAGGGCTTCCCAAGCTTGAAGGAAGACGGGACAGAATTAAGCGAAGAGGATCTCTGAACGATAAACCGGGAAGTGCGCCCTTTGGCTTGCCAATTGGTTGAAGAGGCAAATTTGTCTCACTATCAAGCCCAATACGACGGAGAAAATAAACGAGTGCCTGCACCGATTCCAGAAGCGGAGAACCTTATACCGCCAATCCGTAAGCATACTTACGCTCCTGATATTGAACCGTCGTTCGATCAATGATGAAGCCATATTCCAAGCATTAATGGGAAACGACCGACAACTGTTGATTTCCGGCCCTGGGTAGGGAATCGAAGTTGAAGCGGGCGAGATGACCCGCAACCATCAGGCCAAGCTGGCGATCAAGCATAAACCGGAGGCCGGTTTACATTACTGCTTCCTTACGTTATGCCAAAAACAATTGTCTTATCTGGGCACTGTGTTGCCTTGTAATAGACTAGTTGCCACACTTTGTGTTGATATGCCTTCGTGCATATTTATTGCAATTTATGTTTTTGTTGAATCATCAACCTTAAACTGTTGTCTGCAAAGAAAATCTTAAAACGCCATTGTGGTTGTATCACCAAAGTGGTCATCATATCCATGTATATGAAATTAAAGATAATACTTTAGATTAAACACATGATAAAATATGGGAATGTATGATACCTGCCATCGTTGGGCATGAAGTTGGCTGTGCCAATCTTGAAGCGGAGTTGTAAGAAACCCGCTCTGTTGGAGGAGAGAACAGCTCCTGTGTATATAGGGTCGGTTTATCAGGTAAACCGTTCCGGGTTATGATGAACACCTGTGTTACTCCATAATAGGATGTTTATCAAAAAATCAAACCGGGCAAAAGTGTCTCCGGATGAAAAAGAAACCGTGTCCCGTCAACTGACAGTCGAATTGGTTTAATAATTGTCGGTTTAAGAACACAACAAGAGAAATATGCAGAAAGACAAACAAATTTCAAGCAAAGGCAAAGACAAAATCTTTTGCGAAAAGAGGCTGTTTGAGCCGATCAAGTGGCATTACCATGGTCGGACACGACCAAGCCCCCAATAGGCGTAGCTATGGTTCATGTCAGCCAGGTCCCCAAATGATGCAAAGTGGCATTACACCGATCAAGAGGTGTAGCGATGGATTGGGTTCGACCAAAGCCCCAAGTGATTACTGTGGCCTTAGGCCGATCAAGAGGCGTGGATCGGTACAGACGTGACCAAGTCCCCAAGTGATCTCGTGGCTTTCGCCTATCGAAGTTGTTGCATTGGTTCGGACACGACCAAGCCCCCAAGTGACATGATATAAAGCTTTGTTAAAAAGCTAACTCAAGGGGTAAACCGGAGACCACTTTAAGATAAAAACTCCGTGTAACCACTCATGATGTAAAAATAACAGAGACCCCGCTTTAGCTAAGGCTCCAGTTTATTGTATTGATCATAATATATACAGTGTCATAATATGTACATAAGTAGAGCCTATGGCTCAAGTATAGTAGGGCCGAAGATGAGCTATGTTCCACGGCCTGTTGGTCTCCTCCTCCTCGATGTACGTGAGTCTTTATGCTCTCGAATATCAATCAGATAGTACGACCCGTTGTGCAGATTCTTGCTGACCACGAAAGGTCCCTCCCAAGGTGGGGATAGCTTGTGCATATCAGTCTGGTCTTGGATGATCCGGAGCACCAAATCTCCTTCTTGAAAAGTTCTGGTTCTAACTCGGCGACTGTGATAGCGACGAAGATCCTGCTGGTAGATCGCCGAACGGGCAGCTGCAATGTCACGCTCCTCATCCAACAGGTACAATGCGTCTTGCCGTGCTACCTCGTTGTCCGCTTCAACATAAGCTGCTACACAAGGTGAATCATGACGGATATCACTAGGGAGAACCACCTCCGCTCCGTAGACCATGAAGAATGGTGTGTATCCTGTCGATCTGTTAGGTGTAGTATTGATGCTCCATAACACAGATGGTAACTCCTCAACCCAACAACCCGGCGTCTGCTGCAAAGGAACCATAAGCCGGGGTTTGATGCCTTGTAAGATTTCTTGGTTAGCTCTCTCTCCTTGGCCATTGGACTGTGGGTGGGTCACTGATGAAACATCAAGCCGGATGTGCTCACGTTCACAGAACTCCTTCATAGCACCCTTAGATAGATTGGTACCATTATCAGTAATGATACTGTGTGTAAAGCCAAACCGTAAAATCACCCTTTTAATGAATTGAACCGTCGTGGCTGGATCACACTTGCTGACGGGCTCCGCTTCCACCCACTTTGTAAACTTGTCAACCGCCACCAAGAGGTGGGTCTTCTTGTCCTTGGACCATTTGAAAGGCCCAACCATATCCAGCCACCAAGTCGCAAACGGCCAAGTAATTGGAATCATCCTCAATTCTTGATCCGGCACATGGGCGCGTCTGGAGAACTTCTGACAGCCGTCACATCGCCTAACCAGGTCCTCCGCATCAGCATGAGTAGTCAACCAATAGAAACCGTGACGAAACGCCTTAGCCACCAGAGATTTTGAACCGGCATGGTGACCACAATCTCCTTTGTGGATTTCGCGCAAGATCTCACAACCTTCCTCCGGCGACACACAATGTTGAAACGCCTCGACACACCGCAATGATGCAACTTCGCCATTGACAATAGTCATGGACTTGGATCGCCAGATTATCTGCTGGCCAGCGTCTCATCCTCTGGTAACTCGCCCGGTTCATGTATGCAAGATAAGGAACCGTCAATCCGAATGACATGCGTAGCCGCCACCATCTGAGCCTCCGGATCAGGAATAGCCAAATCCTCTTCGCCACGGAGCTTGACCGATGGGTTATGCAGGACATCCATGAAGACATTAGGCGGGACCGGTTTACGCTGAGAGCCCAGCCGGCTTAAAGCATCCGCCGCTTCGTTCTTCCGTCTGTCCACGTGATCCACCTGATATCCCTTGAAGTGGCCTGCAATAATATCCACCTCACGACGGTATGCTGCCTGCCATGAGCGGGTCCTTAGAATCCCAAGTACCAGACACTTGTTAGGCCACCAGGTCCGAGTCACCGAAGCACTTAACTCAGCTGAGATTCATCTCCTTAGCCATCCGGAGACCATGGCGTAAAGCTTCGTACTCAGCTGCATTGTTAGTACAAGGAAACATTAAACGGAGAACGTAACAGAACTTATCACCTCGTGGGGAAGTTAATACGACTCCAGCCCCCGAGCCCTCCAATTGCCTGGACCCATCAAAATGAATAGTCCAATAGGTGTGATCCGGCTTTTCTTCAGGTGCTTGTAATTCCGTCCAATCATTTATGAAATCCACAAGTGCTTGAGACTTGATCGCCGTCTGAGGCACGTACTTCAAACTGTGCGGCCCAAGCTCTATAGCCCACTTGGCAATCCGGCCAGTTGCCTCCCTGTTTTGAATTATATCTCCCACAGGAGCGGCTGACTCATCGTGATGGGATGTCCTCGAAGTATTGCTTAAGCTTCCGCTTGCCATGAAAACTCCATACACCCGGCTTACGCCAATGCGGGTATCTTTGCTTGGACTCAATAAGCACCTCGCTGATATAGTAAACCGGACGCTGAACCGGATATTCCTTGCCCGCCTCTTTGCGCTCCACCAGGATAGCTACGCTGACTGCACGAGCATTAGCTGCCACATAGAGTAGCAATGGTTCCTTGTCAATCGGAGTAGCAAGAACAGGCGGATTGGCTAGCTGCTGCTTTAAATCCTCCAACGCTTTATCAGCGGCTGGACTCCAGACAAAGGGATCTGCTTTCTTCAGCATCTGATACAAAGGGATCGCCTTCTCACCGAGGCGGCTGATAAACCGGCTCAACGCGAAAATCCGGCCTGCCAAGCGCTGGACATCATTGATACATTTTGGTTTAGCCAGGGAGGTGATAGCTATGATCTTCTCTGGATTATCCTCAATTCCCCTGTTGGACACCAGAAAACCCAATAACTTGCCTGCCGGTACACCAAAAACACACTTGGCCGGGTTGAGCATCATCTTATATGTCCGTAGGTTATCAAAGGTTTCCTTCAAATCATCAACCGAGTCTCCTTCTCCCTTGACTTAACCACAATATCATCCACATAGGCATGTACATTACGGCCGATCTGCTTATGAAGGCAATTTTGTACACACCGTTGATAAGTTGCCTGAGCACTCTTGAGCCCAAAGGGCATAGATACATAGCAGAAATGTCAGAAGGCTTCCATGCAAAAATGTCCCGGTTCTCACGGATGAACTCGATGAGCGCGCTTTCCTATTTCGGATCCAAGTTGGTGCTGATACTAAACTGCTTGGACGAATCGCCAGGCACAAAGTCAACAAGCTTAGTCTCAGCTGCCGATTTGAACTTTAGAGCCGGATCATGCTCTGTGGTTGGCTTCTTAAACGGAGTCATGTCCGCCGGATCAACATTATCCTTGTAATACTTCAACTCTTCCGTGGCACAAACCGACTCTGCATAGGCCGCATCACCTTCTTCACACTCCAAGGCAATCTTGCGACTTCCATGAACGGTTATGGTCCCCTTGTGACCCGGCATCTTGAGCTGCAGATAAATATAACAGGGTCGTGCCATAAATTTGGCATAAGCCGGCCACCCAAATAAAGCGTGGTATCGGCTCCTGATCTTCACCACCTCAAAAGTCAATGTTTCTGACCTGGAATCATGATCATCTCCAAAGGCCACCTCCAGAGCTATCTTGCCAACGGGATATGCTGACTTACCTGGTACCACACCATGGAATACCGTATTGGACGGTTTAAGATTCCTATCTGTTAGCCCCATACGGCGGAAGGTCTCATAGTGTAAGATATTAATGATGCTTCCTCCATCCATGAGCACCTTGGTGAACTTGTAGCCTCCCACCTGAGGTGCCACCACCAACGCTAGCTGACCCGGATTGTCAACCCGGGGAGGGTGATCCTCTCTGCTAAATATGATTGGCTGTTCGGACCAGCGTAAATAACGAGGCACGGCCGGTTCAACAGAATTCACTGCTCGCTTGTGAAGCTTCTGGTCTCGCTTGTCTAAGCTAGTGGTGAATACATGATACTGCCCGCTATTCAACTGCTTTGGATTGCTCTGATAGCCCGACTGCTGCTGCTGGTTGTAACCACCCTGGCTATTCTGATTGTTTTGATTGTTATGTCCACCCTGATCTCTATTGAAACCTGAACCAGTATTTCCTCCACCGTGACCCGGCCCATGGAATCCGGATCCTGAGCCACCACCTGATCCGTGATCATACCAGAAAGCATTAGAATTTTGGAACTCCTGCATAATACAGCAATCCTTCCAAAGGTGGGTGACAGGCGCCTCCTTCGTCCCGTGCTTTGGACAGGGCTGGTTTAATAGATAAGTCAGGCGGTCCGGGTTGGGGTTTGGAGCTCCACCGCGATTCGGCGGTTTACCCTTCCGTCGCTGGCCCCTGTCCTGCGCACTAGTATTAGCAACAAAATCCATGCTGCCATCCGCTTTACACTTGCCCCCGTTACCATGACCTGCCCTGTTGTGTTGCTGCCCCTTGGAGTTGCTATTCTTCTTTCCCTTCCCTGTCTTGTCATCGTCAGACTCGGGATCCTTGGTACTATCAGAATCAGCATACTTCACTAACGAGGTCATGAGGGTCCCTGAGGGAGTCCTGGACTAGGGGGTGTCCGGATAGCCGAACTATCATCACAACCGGACTCCAAGACTATGAAGATACAAGATTGAAGACTTCGTCCCGTGTCCGGATGGGACTTTCCTTGGCGTGGAAGGCAAGCTTGGCGATACGGATATGTAGATCTCCTACCATTGTAACCGACTCTGTGTAACCCTAACCTATCCGGTGTTTATATAAACCGGAGGGTTTTAGTCCGTAGGACGAACAACAATCATACCGTAGGCTAGCTTCTAGGGTTTAGCCTCCTTGATCTCGTGGGAGATGTACTCTTGTACTACCCATATCATCAATATTAATCAAGCAGGAGTAGGGTATTACCTCCATCGAGAGGGCCCGACCCTGGGTAAAAACATCGTGTCCCTTGTCTCCTGTTACCATCCGCCTAGACGCACAGTTCGGGACCCCCTACCCGAGATCCGCCGGTTTTGATACCGACATTGGTGCTTTCATTAGAGTTCCTCTGTGTCGTCACCAATAGGCCCGATGGCTCCTTTGATCATCAACAACGACGCGGTCCAGGGTGAGACTTTTCTCCCCGGACAGATCTTCATGTTCGGCGGCTTTGCACTGCGGGCCAATTCGCTTGGCCATCTGGAGCAGATCGAAAGCTACGCCCCTGGCCATCAGGTCAGATTTGGAAGTTTGAACTATACGGCCGATATCCGCGGAGACTTGATCTTCGACGGATTCGAGCCGCAATAGCGTGCCGCAGCCTTGTCTCGATGGGCATGATCAAGCTCTGCGGCGAGCGATTGCCACGGAGGCCGCACCCGCTTCGCTCCGACCCTTAATCCGGGCCGGATTCCCGATCAAGGGCGGGTGGTTGGACACCGCCTCGGGGCTACCATCTCACGGCGATTGAGCCGAACTCCATCCCTCGCTGCGAAGACCTCGACTCGAGTGTCGGACTCCTCTCCGGACTCCGAACCCTCCGCACCCCTGCCAATCGAATCCGATTGGGCGCCGGTCATGGAGTTCACTGTCGCGGACATCTTTCAGCACTCGCCCTTTGGTGACATCCTGAATTCACTAAAGTCTCTCTCTTTATCCGGAGAGCCCTGGCTGGACTACGGACAGGAAGGTTGGGATGCGGACGATGAAGAAATTCAACGCCCACCCACCACCCACTTTGTAGCCACTGTTGATGATTTAACCGACATGCTTGACTTCGAATCCGAAGACATCGACGGTATGGACGACGATGCCGGAGACGACCAAGACCCTGCGCCTACAGGGCACTGGAAGGCCACCTCGTCATACGACATATACATGGTGGATATCCCAAAAGATGGGAACGGCGATGGAACAACGGAGGATGACCCGTCCAAAAAGCAACCGAAGCGCCGGCGTCAGCGACGCCGCTCTAAATCCCGCCACAGCAAAAACGGTGCTTCCGATACGAGAGATAAACACCGGACAAGATCAAGACAACCCCTCCAGCGGGACTCGGTAGCGGGGCGAGAGAAGAAATTCCGCCTGCAGCGGTCGCAGCGGAAAAAGAGGTCGAGGATGATAATTACGCGCCTCCCTCGAAGATGAGGCAAGCCTCGGCGACGGCAATTTGTCGTGCTGAGGATCCGGCCCGAGCAGAGGCGTTTCAAACGCAGGCTTATGGCCACGTAAAACAGCCTCAAGAAAAAGCAGCAACAGCTTAGAGTCGACCAAGACCTGCTAGGCAGCGGATGGATCAAGTCCTTGCAGCCGAAGAGTATGAACTCAACGCCCCTCCAAAAGCTACCCCAAACGCAGGGCGTTGCCTCGATCGGAGGAGGAAGCACCCAAGTCACCAGCGCCACGACATGGAAGATCGGCCACCCGTGGCGCGGCAGAAAGCCTCTCGGCCCTCCGCTCAAGCCACACCCGACGCAGCTCAAAAAGTACCAAGGCACGGGAAAATGCCGGACTTAAGTAGATATATTGGAGGATAAGGCAAAACATATAAGATCGATCTACGGATCGCGTGGGCGCCCAACAATGCGGGATGATTACCGTCGCTCCGGATACAGCAAACCCCGCCGGGTCGAACACAGTAGACAAAGCTCATATGAGCTACGTCGTGATATAGCCCAATACAGAGGCGCCGCACACCCACTATGCTTCACAGATGAAGTAATGGATCATCAAATCCCTGAGGGCTTCAAACCCGTAAACATCGAATAATACAATGGTACCACAGATCCTACGGTCTGGATCGAGGACTATCTCCTCCATATCCACATGGCCCACGGTGATGATCTACATGCCATCAAATACCTCCCACTCAAGCTTAAAGGACCAACTCGGCATTGGCTCAATAGCTTGCCAGCAGAATCAATTGGTTCTTGGGAGGACCTGGAAGCCGCATTCCTTGATAACTTCCAGGGCACATATGTGCGACCACCAGACACCGACGACCTTAGACACATAATTCAGCAGCGGAAGAATCGGCGGACAATTACAGACACGGTTCCTAACAAAGAAAAATCAAATCGTTGACTGTCCGGATGTAGAGGCCCTTGCAGCCTTCAAACATAACATCCGCGACGAGTGGCTTGCCCGACACCTAGGACAGGAAAAGCCAAAATCCATGGCAGCCCTATCAACACTCATGACCCGCTTTTGTGCGGGAGAGGACAGCTGGCTAGCTCGAAGCAACAACTTGGCCAAACATCCTGATAGTTCGGATACCAAGGACAACAATGGCAGGTCGCGTCGCAACAAGAACAAGCGCCGCATTAACGGCGATAACACTGAAGATACGGTCGTCAATGCCGGATTCAGAGGCTCTAAACCCGGTCGTGGAAGAAGCCATTCAAAAGAAATACCGGGGCCCGTCCAACTTGGACCGAATACCGATCTCTTGTGCGGATACATGGCACCCGAAAATCAGCCAATCACACCAACAAGGACTGTTGGGTGTTCAAGCAAGCAGGCAAGTTAAGTGCGAATTCAATGACAAGGGCTGCATAGCGATGACGAGGAAGAGCCCGGCCGCCCGAACAATAGAGGATGTAAGGGTTTTCCACGCAAGTGCGAGCGGTGAACATGATATACGCAACCCATATACCCAAAAGGGAGCGGAAGCGTGCACTAAGGGCGTATATGCGATGGAGCCAGTCGCCCAGTTCAACCCATGGTCTTCCTGCCCGATCACCTTCGATCAAGGGACCACCCTACTAGCATCCGTCACGGCGGTTTTCGCCGCATTGGTTCTTGACCCAATTATCAACGGATTTCACCTAACCAGTAGTCCCGATGGACGGCGGCAGCAACTGAACCTGCTTTATCGTGATACGGTCGCAAATGGGCATAGACCCTCAAAGATTAAACCTACAAAGACGACCTTTAAAGGCGCGTCATACCGGGTGTATAGGCCAGTTATGCGGGCTCGGTTACACTCGAAGTGGTCTTCGGATCCCCGGATAACTTCCGAAGCGAAGAGTTAATCTTCGGCATCGTCCCATTCTGCAGCGGCTATCATGCACTGCTCGGACGAACCGCATTTGCAAAGTTCAATGCGGTGTCGCACTACGCATACCTCAAGCTCAAGATGCCAGGCCCTCGAGGAGTAATCACGGTCAATGGAAACACCGAACACTCTCTTCGAACGGAGGAGCACACGGCGGCCCTCGCGGCGGAGGTACAAAGCAGCCTCTCACAACAACTCTCGAGTCTGGCCATTAAGCGTCCGGACACTATCAAGCACGCCCGGAGTAACCTACAACAAGACCGCCTGGCACGATTCAAGCACGCGTAGCAATCCGGCCCCAACCCCAGCCCTCGCGAAATTGCGAAGCTAGTGTTACGCCAGACATAATTACGCTCTGCAGATACCATGGGCATATGGGGAAGGGCAAGACCACGGCACGCCAAGAATGCGGCTCGACCGCACTGTGGCTCGATTGTGTCATTCTTTTCCTTTTTCCTTTTTCTTCCTTTTCCTTACTTTCAGGACTCCGTCTTTCGTAAGTCCTGTCCGACACTAGAATCACCGAACTCACGATGCAACAGCCAGGAAGCGGTAAGCCACGTCCCGAAGTGTTCAGTGGTCTCTATTACGAGCATTATACCTGTTTTACATACCATCCCGCAGCTTACCCACGGAGGGGACATGTTAGATAGTCCCATCCCTTGCTTATCGCACTATTTGTATCGTTCTGCTTTCATTGCAGTACCTTTTTGAATAAACAATACATAGCTTTTGCTTATTATTATTCTACTTCCTTTATCTATACATATGTTCATTTCACGACATGTTGCAACCGTACACTTTGGTACGCCAATACACCGAGGGCTTAAGTATCCCAAAATTATGGTGTGATAAGTCCGAACACTTTCACAAGTGCGGCACCCTGAACTTATAGCATTATATGAATCGGCTCTGAATCATGTCTTGGGTCAATAGTTGGGTTTGCCCGGCTCCCGTGTTTTGGTACCTTACGTTCCGTTATATCGGCTAAGGTAGCACCGGGAGAACCACTGCGATTGTGCCCAAGTTGAGCTGGGTCGAGCACCTCAGTGGAGAAAGCTAAAACTGACCGTCATGATAGGGCGAGAGCCGGTCGCTGTTCGAGATGTTTTTTCGGGTCCCTAAAGACTTATGCCGCTTAGAGCGAGGAACCGGAATTGTCCGGCCAAGGCGTGGATAGCGCCCTGAACTCGGTCTTCCGAATACTAGGGGCTTCGCCGAAATTTAAAATTATAGAATTCTATGGCTAAGTGAGAGTGTTCAAGCATTATAAGTCCGGTTGCCTTGTTCATTGTGTTGAGCGCCTCCCTAGATGGACCCAAGAATGGGAACAAGAGCGCTCAACTTTATCCCGAACACCCCAAAGACTCGTGGCATGGGGGCTGAAGCCAACGACTTGCCATCTCTCAAACTTGATAAACGGCCGCACAGAAGGTAATATTTTAAATTAACAAGCGTTGCTTAGTGCATATGAACAAGTTTTCAGCGTACAAGATAACAAATGCGAGCCTATTCAAAAATTACATCTTTGGAGCACTCATCTGCTATTCGGCGGGCGCCCTTCAGGAGGCCCTCATAGTACATTTCGGGCATGCGATGCTCATGGCCCTTTGGTGGCCTGTCCGTCACAAGCTTCTCCGCATCCAGCTTGCCCCAGTGCACTTTAGCACGGGCAAGGGCCCGACGGACACCTTCAATGCAGACGGAGCACATGATGACTTCCATCCGTGGACAGGCATCCACCAGCCGCCGCACCAAGCCGAAGTAGCTCCCGGGCATGGCCTCCAATGACCACAACCGTGCTATAAGGCCCTTCATGGCCTGTTCGGCGACCTTGTGGAGCTCGACCAGCTGCTTCAGCTGGTCGCTCAGGGGCACCGGATGTTCGGCCTCGGATCATCGAGACCAGAACACCTTTTCCGTCGAGCTCCCCTCCTTGGCGCGGTAGAATGCGGCAGCATCAGACACACTACGGGGCAAATCTGCGAATGCTCCTGGAGGGCTCCAAATCCGGGTAAGTAATAGGTAATTCACTTTCACATGCTTACTTTGCATAAAGAATGCCTTACCCACCGCTATCTTCTTTAACGACTCAATATCTTGGAGGGCTTTTTGGGCCTCGGCCTTAGCAGCTTTGGCACTCTCACGAGCCGAGGCGAGCTCAGACTCTCGAGTCTTCGAGTCACGCTCCAAACTCTCGTGTTTTTCCACGAGAGCTTGGAGCTCTTGCCATACCTTAGCCAGCTGCGCCTCCCCCTTCTCTCGCTCGGTGCGTTCCGCAGCCGCTTTGTTTTCGGCCACGGACACCGCTTCCTTCAGGGTCGCCACCTCGTTCGTGGCCCCTGCAGTACCCATGTTATTCTTGTTATCTTTTGCAACCGAAACCTTTCTATATGGTATTTCTTTAATAAGGTACTACGTACCTTCCTTGTCCTCGAGCTGCTTCTTGGCTTGGCCGAGCTCGTTCTCGGACCGCTCGAGGCTCTGCTTTAACTTGTCGACCTCCATAGGTCAAGGCGGCATAGGTCACCAAGCAGCCTGCATTCCCATATTGACATACTTATGTTAGACTCCTGCGTATATCTTTTTAGATCCTTAGTCCGGCTTTTCTTTCCGAACACGAAACTAAGCATCAGGGGCTACTGTCTATGCGGTAATATTTTTACATATTCTAAACTTACCTCAAAGCCTGTTAGAAGGCTGGTACATGCTTCGGTTAGCCCGCTCTTGGCGGACTGAACTGTCCGGATCACCGCACTCATAACAGTGATGTGCTCCTCCTCGATGGAGGCGCCGTTGAGCGCCTCCAGTAAGCTATCCGGTGCCTCCGGTTGGACGGAGGACACCGGCATCTTACCCTTCTTGCGAAGGGACCGCTTGCTGGACTCTGGAACCGCTGAAGGTTCCGGCATGGAGTCCGGACAAGGGTCGGGCTTAGAGCCCCTGGGGGTCTTGCCCCCCACGCGCCTGGAGTCCAGGAGGTTGCCTTGTGGCACCTCCTGCGCCACCTCCTCTTGACCAAGCCCCCTTTGGGGCCCCACCGCGGCGTCGTCCGTAGCGTGAGGCGAGGAGGCGGTCGAGGCTGTACTCTCCATTTCCGACAAGCCCAGGGACCCGCTCGATGAATCGGTGAACTCGCCCTTGGGCGGGCTGCACGATTGTTCGACATTAGAGAACACTCCGCAATAATAAAAAGCCATGGGTCTCCGGACACTTACGATCTCGCCGAGGCTTGGCCCTTGTAGGCCAATCCTCCTCGTCGTCGCCGGCGTTGGTGGAGAAGTCCGGAGGAAGGGTTCTCCCTTCTTGGACCCTCCGGCCTCCCGGTTGGGGCGGCCTTCCTTTCCTCTCCTCCCGGCGGGGAGAAGCTTCTTCTTCCTCCTCCTTGTCTTCAGGAGAAGATTCTGCTTCAGAATCTGACAACACCTGGCGTCGGGAGCTCCTTCGAGTTCCCGTGGACTCCTTCTTGGCCTTCTTCTCCGGCACCACATGGGGTGCCGGAGCCAGCAGCCCCGTCAATTGGGTGTCCGCTGGGTCTTCTGGCAAAGGAGCCGGACAGTTAATCTGTCCGAACGTCTTCAGCCAGTCCTGTCAAAGAATAGGGAGTTTTTAGATCCCACGTAGAGTCAATCTATGAAAAAAGAGTCCCGTAAAGGGTAAAATAACTTACCTCGCCGGCTTGACGCCGCGAGATGTATCAGCGATCTTTGTTAGCGGATGCGGGGGCTTCGGCGCCCTTGAACAACACCTTCCAGGCATCTTCGTACGTAGTATCGAAGAGCCGGCTCAAGGTTCGGTGTTGTGCCGGATCAAACTCCCACAAATTGAAGGCCCGTTGTTGGCATGGGAGAATCCGGCGGATGAGCATCACCTGGATTACGTCGACAAGCCTGAGATTCTTGTCCACCAGGTTTCAGACGCATGTTTGGAGTCCGGATAGCTCGTCCGAATCCTTCCACTTCAGGCCCGTCTCTTTCCATGACGAGAGCCATGTGGGGAATCCAGATCTGAATTCGGGGGCCGCCACCCATTCAGGGTCGCGTGGCTCGGTGATGTAGAACCACCCCGATTTCCACCCCTTTATTGTCTCCACAAAGGAGCCCTCGAGCCAAAGGACTTTGGCCATCTTGTCGACCATGGCGCCTCCGCACTCCTCTTGACGGCCGCCCACAACCTTCGGCCTGACATTAAAGGTCTTCAGCCATAGGCCTAAGTGGGGCTGGATGCAGAGGAAGGCCTCGCACACGACGATAAACGCCGAGATGTTGAGGACGAAATTCGGGGCCGGGTCGTGGAAGTCCAGGCCGTAGTAGAACATGAGCCCCCGGACAAATGGGTGAAGTGGAAAACCTAGTCCGCGGAGGAAGTGGGGGAGAAACACCACCCTCTCATGGGGCCTGCGGGTTGGAATGAGCTGCCGCGCGTCGAGCAGCCTGTGCGTGATATCGCCGGACAAGTATCCGGCCTCCCGCAGTCTTGTGATGTGCCCCTCCGTGACGGAGGAGGCCATCCATCTGCCTCCCGCTCCTGACATGGTTTGAGAAGATTGAGGAGGAATGTGCGGACTTGGGTGCTAGAGCTCGAGTGCGCGGAAATGGATGAGCAAAGGAGGAAGAAGGCGTAGGTGAAAAGGTGGATCCTTATCCCCTTATATGGACGGACGGTTATGCGTCCCCACCACCGGTAAAACTCGCTTATCTCCCAAGCGCCGTAATCAATGGCGCGGATGGGTTACCCACGACGTATTGATGAGAATCACGGAATAAGGGGCACGATCTATGCTTTGATAAGGCGTGCCAAGGAAACCGCCGCTAAACGCGCTTAGGGCGGAACGGTAAAAACGATTCATAAAAAGGCTCGGCCGTGGTGTGATGTCACGCCGCGGAAAGCGTCAGCAGATCTGTGCAAAAGTTATTCTCTCTACGGTGGTATGTGGAACTTGTTTTGCAGAGCCGGACACTATCCTGGTGTTCAAAACCTTCCATGAAGTATTCGGAGGAGGAACCCGCCTTGCAATGCCGAAGATAATATGCGCACCGGACTCGTCGTCATTGAAGCCTGGTTCAGGGGCTACTGAGGGAGTCCTGGACTAGGGGTGTCCGGATAGCCGAACTATCATCACGGCCGGACTCCAAGACTCTGAAGATACAAGATTGAAGACTTCGTCCCGTGTCCGGATGGGACTTTCCTTGGCGTGGAAGGCAAGCTTGGCGATACGGATATGTAGATCTCCTACCATTGTTACCGACTCTGTGTAACCCTAACCTATCCGGTGTCTATATAAACCGGAGGGTTTTAGTCCGTAGGACGAACAACAATCATACCATAGGCTAGCTTCTAGGGTTTAGCCTCCTTGATCTCGTGGTAGATCTACTCTTGTACTACCCATATCATCAATATTAATCAAGTAGGAGTAGGGTATTACCTCCATCGAGAGGGCCCGAACCTGGGTAAAAACATCGTGTCCCTTGTCTCCTGTTACCATCCGCCTAGACGCACAGTTCGGGCCCCTACCCGAGATCCGCCGGTTTTGACACCGACAGTCCCCATATCGTTACAATGGCGCTTCATCCGTCCTAATTTCAACTTCAGAGGTTTAAACCGGCAGTTGCTTTCCAAAGTTATGACCGCGGAGTCGGTGTTGATACGGTCTGATGAGTGCAAAATTTCCGAAACTCGGCGTACCCAGCGGGTTGTTGACTCTCCTTCCTCCTGGACACAGGCTGCTAAGTCCACTATCGACATGGGCTGCTTACATGTATCCTTGAAATTCTGGATAAACCGGGCCCATAGCTGGGCCCATGAACTGATGGAATTGGCTGGTAAGCTCTTTAACCAAATTTGGGCTGTCCCTTCAAGCATCATGGTGAAATACTTTGCACATGCCGCTTCATCTACGTCAAGCATCTCCATGGCCATCTCATAGCTCTCTACCCATGTTTCCGGAGACAAATCGGTGGTGTAATTGGGCACCTTGCGCGGGCCCTTGAAATCCTTGGGCAAACGCACATTGCGTAAAGCAGGGACGAGACAAGGCACTCCCAAAGAACTAGAAGTAACTCCTGGCTCGATCGAGGTGGTTGGACGAACCGTCGTGGTAGACGAGCCTCATGTTGCTGCTGCTAACTCGGCATCCCGCCGTGCGGGCCGGTCCACCACTTCCTGAGCATCACCCGCCAGATTATGGCCACGAGGCGCTTCACGGTTCCGTGCATTACTGGATACGGCCGGTTCATCCATCCGCCTGCTGTAACTCCGGCTCGGACGGGGGGTGGAATGAATTCGGTCACGACTATATGAATATGCTTCCTGCTGAACCAAGGCTGTTCGAAGAAGTTCCTTAACCCGGCGCGTCTCCACCGCTTGCGGAGAATCACCTTCAATCGGGATGGCCTCCAACCATGAAGCGGCAGGGATAAGATTGTCCATTGGATTAGAATAATGACCTGGAGGTGTCTGGACAGGCTGAGGTACAATGTTATTCTGCCGAGGCGGCTCCATCAGGCGAGGCTGAACCGGCGCACCTGGCCCAGGTGCCTCCGCCTGGTTTAGCCACGGCGGGTTACTAGTCCCTGCTCCTGGGGTATTAAAGAGGTTTCTGGCATCGAAAACCATCGGCAGGCGAGACCGATGCTTCCTTTTCAAGACTTCATGCGACGCGTTCTGGTCCAGCATAAGCCTATAGGCCTGCGCATCCAAAGAGGCCCGCTCTGTGGCCATCCTGTTGTTCTCGGCTGACACGTCGGCCTTGGCATGAGTGATCTATTCCCTCACTTTTGCAATTTCCGCGTTGTGGGAGTCCTGATCCGCCGGGTTAGCCTCCGCCATAAGCACGACCAATGCATTAAACAGATCAGATAAAACTTGAGCCGACGGGTGCACAGGGCCTCCTGCCCCGGCCACCGCTGCTGACCCAGAGAACATTGCTGCTGCGGTCGAAGAATGGATCGCCTCCTGTGTACCGGCCATGAATATCCCAACTCGGTTGGGAAGATCAGAGGGGTCCGGAATACTGTCGCCATCGGAACAGCCCCAAATCCGGCCATCTTGTAGCTAATACAATGATTCGGTTTCTTCGGTCGAGGACTCGTCGCCGGAATAAACGACGGTCTCGCTACGAGATTCCGGTCCACCATCATATTCTCCTCCGTGGATGACTCCCGCGAAGGCACGCTTCATGGCCGGTTTAACCTGGGCAGATCTCGCACGCTGAGCCGTTTCGACGAGGTCGGTGCAGATGTCCGTCTCAGGGCCCGGTTCACCGATCTTGCCAATGAAGACGTGTATGCCACCAAAGGGGACCCGGTACCCGTACTCAATCGAGCCGGCCTCGGGGCCCCAGCCTAAATCGTCGATGTAGAGCTTGCATGACGACTCTTGGTCATCCGCCTGGCGTAACCCTTGAGTCCTTCAAAGTTGCCCTCCAAGAACTTGAAACCATCGTGCGATAGCCCCACGGTGGCGCCTAACTGTCATGGTTTTGTCACGGCGGATGTCCTCATGAAAGGACTTAGTCGTGGAGCCATCGCTTCTGGGTTAGCTTGAATGGGTTAAAGCGGACACAAGGACGCAAGAGAATTTATACTAGTTCGGCCCCTTCGACGAAGGTAAAAGCCTACGTCTAGTTGTGATGGAATTGATGGGGGTTTCGATGACTAGGGAGCAAACAAGCTTCGCCTAAGTCTCGAGTTGTTGTCTGTTAACCTGAATCGCCGCCGGGTCGTCCCCTTATATACATGGGTGACGCCCATCGGTTTGCAGAGTCCCGAGACCGGCTCATAGACGTGTCCGGTTCGGTCTCTAGTATTTCTAACTTACAACACAAGTTACATACTAATGCCGGTTCACGGCTACAAGCCTTAAACCGGTTCTGGGCCTTGGGCCCTTATAGAATATCCTCACGGGCTTCAAGTATACTTGACTACTGATGAAGTTAAGCCGGCCTGTCCTGGCCGGTTTATGCCCAGTAGTAATATCCCCAACAAAGGGCGCGACCGCGTGAGCAACGCGACGGTCGTGGTAGGCGCGACCATGATACGGGCTGCTGGCAGCCCTTGGATCTGAGATCAAATGGTCGCATGCTAAGTTGTTGAAAATTTGCAGAATAACCCTCCAGGATAGGATATTCACCCATAGGTCTAGAATCACGCCATGCAACCATTCAATCTAAGATCCAAGGGCTCTCGGAAGCCCGTATCATGGGAGAATGGAAAGCCACTACCCTGCCGTTCGCACGCTGGCAGTTTGCTCCTACTCGTCACCGCACATCCTTCAATACTACGGCGGTTCGCTCCTAGTCGTCCCGTCCATTCACATTATGGCAGTTCCACTAATCCTAACCCTCCTCCCAAATCCATGGCGTCCCAAATCTCCATGATCGGCGTCGAGTACAAGGTTAGAACCATTACCGGCGATGAGTTTGATGTCATCTACACCCATTCTTCCGCAATGAGTGGGTCGATGGGCTAGATGTTGAGTACACCACAGTCCTGGGACGAGAGAAGGATCTAAAGGACGAAGAGAGGAAGAAGCCCGCCGTGATCCAGGTTTCACTACAGGAATCAGCTACTTTGCCGTCTGCCATGGCGGACGGCAAAGGCATGAATGGCGGACGGCAAAATCCTTTGCCGTCAGCCACGGACGGCAACGAGCTCCGCAACGTGAGGCTACGATGAACAGCTACTTTGCCGTCCGCTTCTGGCGGCTGACGGCAAAGGCCCTTTGCCGTCCGCGACTGACGGCACAGAGCGCGGACGGCAATAATTGCGCGTCGATCCGTTAAGTGTCTAACGGCAGGCCTTTGCCGTCCGCCGCCGACGGCAAAATTTCTAGTGTCTTTGCCGTACGCCGCTGATGGCAAAGTGCAGTGTCTTTGCCGTCGCCATCGATGGCAAAGTGCGGGTTCTTTGCCGTCGCCATCGATGGCAAAGTGCGTGTTCTTTGCCGTCGCCATCGATGGCAAAGTGACCAAATGGGTCGACTTCCAGGAAGCACAGCTAGATGCCACGTGTCTTCTTTGCCGTCCGCGGAAGACGGCAAAGAGCGCGTTGCCGTCGGTGGCAGACGGCAAAGAGCCTGCATATTGGCTCTTTTATCTGTTTTTTATTAAATCCACCAATTTTCATCACAAATATATATGACATATATAGATATATTTCAAAAGGCCATTCTGAGCAAACATATAAGATATCCAACACATAACTTCATCATCCAAACATATATATTACATGCATAGTTCCATCATACATAACAAGTTCAACATAGAGGGATCCGACCATATATATTACAATAGTTTCATCCAACGATACATGCATAGTTCAACGATACAAAAGAAACAGAGAAAGGGATAAGGAGCACTCCATCTATGCAAGCTTTAAGTCAAGTGAATGAAATCTGCAAAATGAAAAATAAGAAAGTTAGAACAAGAAGAGTAGAACAAGAAGAAGACTAGAACAAGAAGAGTAGAACAAGAAGAAGACTAGAACAAGAAGAGTATGCCATTTATGAGCTAACTTACGTGAAATGGATCATATATGAGCTAACTAAGTTGAAATGGGTCGCTGATGAGCTAGCTAAGGTGAAATGGATCATTTATGAGCTATCTAAGTTGAAATGGGTCGCTTATGAGCTAGCTAAGGTGAAATGGATCATTTATGAGCTAACTTAGTTGAAATGGATCATTTATGAGCTAATTTAGTTGAAATGGATCTTTTATGAGCTAACTTAGTTGAAATGGATCGCTTTTTGAGCTAACTTAGTTGAAATGGATCTTTTTGAGCTAACTTAGGTGAAATGGATCATTTAAGAGCTAATTTAGGTGAAATGGATGGTTTGTAGCTAACTTGGTGAAATGGATCATTTAAGAGCTAATTTAGGTGAAATGGGTCATTTTGAGCTAACTTGGATGAACTGGATCATTTATAAGCTAACCTAGGTAAAATGGGTCATTTTAGAGCTAACTTAGGTAAAATGGATCGCCTATGAGCTAACTAAGCTAATTATGCAATTTTTGACATAAGTAAGCTAAGTACGTATCGTTTTAGAGCTAACTTAGGTAAAATGGATGGTTTTGGAGGTCGATAAGCTTATTAAGTCATTTTGGAGGAGAAGAAGCTAAGTCTAGGTCATTATGGTAAGCATTGGAGGAAATAAAGCTAAGTCTAGGTCTTTATGCATGTGTTAAGCAAAACACTAGATAAACTTACCAAGATCCGGGAGGTGTAGGAGCGGGTGGCTCGTGTCGGTAGTCGGAGAAGGATCGTGCGATGCTTGTGCAGAGTTACGCTGCACCAAAGATCATTTCCAATGTCTTGTTAGCATGATGACACTCAAATGTTAAGACTAGCAAGTAATGTCCATTCAAATAATACTCACCGTGGTCCCAGGAGCAATCACTGGCATCGGCGGAGCGGTCTGACCTGTCTTCTCGCACACAGATCGCACATTTGGTTTTGACGACTCACCATACTAGTTAGTAATGAGACAAACAGTACATGAATGTTTTGGCTAATGTGTAGAAGTAACTTACCACAAGGAGCTCGTACATGGCCCTTGCCTGCATGTCATTCCATGGCCTCTCCTCCTCCCTCTTCTTTGTCGGCCTCTCCTCCAACTCCCGCTGCCTCTCCGCCGCCTCCATGAAGTTTCTCCGTTCTATCTCTCTCACTCTGTATAGCAGCCTGCAACACCACTCACATGACCATTTGTAATCATTTATGGAAGCGCACACAATGTAATGGAGAAAGATAACTGAGTATGTATCACTAACCTTGATGGCGAGTTGCACCGCCGTTCACGAGGCCTTATCTCGAGGCGGAGCTCGACTGGCGCGCCTTTGATCTCCGAGAGAGTGCTAAGACAACGGATAAGTCCATCTCCAATGGCTATGGAGCCATGGGACCTCCCGCCACCGAGATATCATCAACAGCTCTGGATCAATGGGACCACAGCTCGGGTTAAAGTCCTCCCCTTTCCTCGCCTTCCCTCATCTCTATATCTCACGAGCTTGTTGTGGGAGGAGATGTTGGTGAAGTTGTTTGCATCATCGAGGTCGACCGAGAGAAAGCCTTGACTTTCTTGAAAGAGGCAGTGTGGGCCATGGCATACAGGTCGTACACCTCTGGCACCTTATCCGCCTTATTGTAGCGTGCTTGAAAGAGAGAAACAATGAAAATTAGTAATTAAAGGGCTCAAGATAGCATGATGAATGAATTGCATGAATCATGAAGCAAACCACATACCCGATGGCGCTTGAACCGATATAAGTTGGAGCTGCCTTGATGGTGTGGCACACCTTCCATTTGGGCACGTTGTCCTTGGCCTCGTTGTGGAGGGCTAGCCATTGTTTTGAGCACCACTCATCGACCAACACCTCCCAACAATCCATCCGATCCAAGCACACCATCTCGGAGGCGCCTAAGTTAGCAAATAGAAACTTGAGCGCTACGGCTAAGAATTACTAAATGAAGGAACTTAAGTAGAGAAGGCCTTAAGAATTACCTTCATGTACTGCTCCTTACTCGGGAACTTATCGCGCACGCCCGGCTTGGTCTTCTTGATACCACGCATAGGCGTAGTAGTCTCGAACAGCCTGCACCGAGCCTCGTGCGTAAGTTACGGAGTAAGCGCTTCTTGAGCGTTCTCGATAACATGTGTCGCGTCCTCCTCGTATCCCTCCTCACACCTGTAGAATGTCTGCAATCAAATGAGACAATATTGATTAGTACAATTAATAACTAGCTAGTTGAAGATTTTTAAATGTGTAAAGGAGAAATTACCCAGAACTTTCTTATCACCATGTCTGCCCTCGTGTCACAAACGACACCGTCGATAAGCATGTTTTGTGAGTCCACGCGTGCTTAATATTATACCCCTTGAAGTACCCTGGACGTTGTGGATCTGGCTCGAGAGCGTTTAACCGATCCGAGTGCATTGGCTGTCAATGCAGGTGGTGCGAGTTTTTGACAACTCTACCCCTGATGAAGTTCTTCTTGTCTTTCCCGAACTTATGGCGAGGATCCAGAACTGTCTATGCATGTCGAAGCAAGAAAACTTGCGACCGGCCTGAAGCCAACGAAACTCAAGAGCTCCCTTGCATGTGGGGCACGGGAACCTTCCATGCACACACCAGCCAACGAATAGCGCATACGCGGGCAAGTCATGCGTCGAGTACATGTACCAGACACGCATTATGAAGTTCCGTTTGCTAAAGGCGTCGTATGTCTTGAACCCATTATCCCAGGCTTCTTCCAATTCGTCCTTAAGCGGCTGCATGTACACATTCATATTTTTGCCCGGATAGTTGGGTCCTGGAATTATCAACGCCAGGAAAATGTTCTTTCTTTGCATAATCTTTCCGGGGGGGAGATTGAGTGGAAAGACAAATACGGGCCAACAACTGTATTGGCTGCCGTCATACCAAACACACTGAACCCATCCGTGCTGATGCCGACTCGAGGATGCCTCGGATCTGCCGCTTTGTCAGCATGTAATTCATCAAACTTTTTCCACGCAACACCATCCGATGTGTGTACCATCATCAGATTCCCATCTCGCATCTAGTTCGGTTCTTTTTGCTGTTTTGTGCCATGTCATCTCGTCTCGCCGTCTCTTCGACCATGAAAAGACGTTGAAGTCTTGGTACGATTGGCATATACCGAAGAACACTAACGGGATTTTGGTGCATGTCTTCTCACCCATACCATTATCTACCACAATATACCTGGAAGACTTGCAAATGGGACAATAGTTCAAGGCCGCATAGTCAAGCCTAAATAAGGCACATCCTTTCTCACAGGCATGTATCTTCTCATAGGGCATCTTCGATTACGGAGGATTTTGTCCGATTGGTACAGGTTTGCGGGCATTACATGGCCTTTGGGTAGAAAGCGTCCAAATACTTGTCATAATTGCGTCATAGCATTCTCTGCCCAAGTTGAACTGAGCCTTGAGCCATTACTTGTGAGATGACATCCAATGACAAAGCTCGGTGTGCTCGTGGAGCGGACGTTTGAAGACTCCAACATTTCATTGAAGGCCTTTGCAGATTCCTCCATCTCCTCGTCCGAATCCCGAGCATCATCATAGCCTTGCACCATGTTTTCCATCCGGTACCATGCTCATCGGTGCAACGACGATCCACCTCAGCTCGGTCATGTTGGGCGAGACTCACCATGAAATGTCCACACCATATAATCGGGCGTAAAACCACTCTTCTGCAGGTGTTTGCCCATTTCAGCCTCTGTCTTCTTTTCCCAATTGCCGCACCGGAAGCAGGGCACCAGGTTTTCTTTTGGCCATTTGCAAATGCGGCTTGCACAAACCCCTTAGTTTTTGTGAACCATTCAGCGCTCCATTTGTTACGACCGGTGTGACCGGTATACATCCAAGCACGGTCAGTCATCTTGACTTTCAAAGCTACTGGACACACAACAATTATATATGTAATTCACCATGTATATATTCATCAGTTGATCTACTTTGTCAATTTTATTACGTCCATGCAACCTACACTCTAATAGGTAATGATAGGTCCTAATCCCACCCGTGTATGTGTAGATTGGGTTTATTTTCCCATGCTATGCTCCGGATCCGGCCTTAAAATTTGGCAGCACCTCCCGCCGTTCTCCGATACACGTCTCGCAATAAACAGAGAGGATGTGTGCAGGAGAACAACAGGGAAACAGCGGCAAATTTATGCGTCGGATCCGGAGCAAAGCATATGGGAAAACGAAGCCAATCTACACATACTCGAGCTGTCCATGGATAGCGTTGGACAATTCGAAAGAATCAAGGTTATAAATATGCAAATGCATGCATATTTATAATTATAACGCTTTCGAACGGGAGACACGTATTGGTTACGCATACTGATGATTCAAGACACATATATAGCTAGCTATCAAGTTTCATGAATAGATCAAATAATTAATGGGGAGGAGGAGTTGTCATTTGTGCTCACCCACGAGCGAAGAAGGCGAGCTCGTCAAAGCGCCGCGGCGAGTCGTGAACACCAAACCTCGCAGCGATGAAACAACTGCACAATTAAAACTACATGATCAACACAATTATATATGATGTTTTTCATAGCAAAATCGAAAAATATATGACCTAACTAATAATTCACAAATATATGACCCGTCGGCCTCTGGAAGGCCAAAGAACACCTTTTCGGGAGGTGTCGGTGGTCGGGGTGTCCTGTCGGTGTCGGGGTGCCGTGTCGGGTCGGGTCTTTGTTTGAAATTCGGGGGTCGGTGTCGTGGTCGATGTCGGGGTAGTGCCGTGGTCGGTGTCGGGTGTTGTTTCGTCGGGGTGTGGTGTCGGGGTCAGGGTGTGGTCGGGCTCGGGGTCGGGTGTTGGGTCAGGCTCGGGGTCGGGGTGTCGGGGTCTGTGTCGGGTCAGCCTTGGGGGGTCGGGTGTCGGGGGTCGGGGTGTCGGGGTCGGGTCGGGTCGGGTCGGGGTGTCGGGGTCGGGGTCTCGGGTCGGGGTCGGGTCTCGGGGGGTGTCGTGTCGGGTGCCGGTCAGTCTGGGTACCGTGTCGGGTCGTGTCGGGGTCGGGGTCGGGGTCGGGGTCTCGGGGTCGGGTGTCTTCTTCTTCTTCTTCCTTTTCCTTTTCTTCCTTTTTTTCCTTTTCTTCTTCTTCCTCCTTTTCCTTTTCTTCCTTTTTTTCCTTCTTCTTCTTCTTCTTCTTCTTCTTCTTCTTCTTCTTCTTCTTCTTCTTCTTCTTCTTCTTCTTCTTCCTCCTTTCCTTTTTCCTCTTCTTCTTCTCCTCCTCTCCTCTCTTTTCTTCTTCTTCTTCCTCTTCTAAATCTAAACCTAATACTAAACTAAAACTAAACCTAATACTAAACTAAAACTAAACCTATAAACCTAAAACTAAACATAAACCTAAAACTAAAAAACAGAAAAAAGGAAAAAAAGGAAGAAGAGACTCACCGCAGCGAGGGTGGAGGAGGGGCGGTGCGGCCTGGGCGGCGGAGGAGGGGCGGGCGGCACATGGCGGCGCTGGCCCGGCCGGGCGGCGGGCGCGGAGGTGCGGGCGTGGCGCCAAACGGCAGGGCGGCGGGGGCAAGCGGGGCGCTGGGTGGCGGCGAGGGTGGAGGAGGGGGCGCGGCTGGGCGGCGGAGGAGGGGGGCGGGCTGGCGCGCTGGCCGGCCGGGCGGCGAGGCGCGGAGGTGCCGGGCGCTGGGCGTGGCGGCGCCAGAGGCAGGCGGCGGGGCAGCGGGCGGGCGCCGGGCGGGTGGTGGGGCGACGGGCGGGGGCGCTGGGGCGGCGCGGGTGGTGCGGGGGCGAGGTGGGAGAGAAAGAGAGAGAGGGGGGGTGGGGCCCGTTAACGCTACATGGGGCCTCCCTCTTGCCGCCACCCTTTTTGCCGTCCGCTAGCGGACGGCAAAGAGGGCCTCCCGTTAGGTTTTTTTGCAACTCGTCAGTGGGGCCCCACCATCTTAGCCGTCCGCTAGCCGACGGCAACCAATCATTGCCGTCCGCGAGCGGCAAAGAACTGGCTGATGGTAACCTTGCTCTTTACCATCAGCCGGTTCTTTGCCGTCCGCTTTTTGGGTAGCTGATGGCAAAGAGCTTATTTGCCGTCCGCTAGCAGACGGCAAAGAGCTGGCAGATGGCAAAGTAGCTGATTCCCGTAGTGTTTGCGTACATAACGTTTGCTTGGTCTACCACGTATGCCATGCCGACGTTGAGTGCCAGGATTTTAAGAACTTCCTCAAGGACAAAAAAGTGAAATTCGTTACTGTAGACTTTAAGAACGACAAAGAAGTCCTGGGTCGGATAGGCCTCGTTGTAGGCAACCCCTTCGACCTCCATAAGAATCGGCTGGTGCCCTCTCGTCGACCTTCAATGCTGACCCTGGCAGGAGCCATGGTTCATTCTTCGCATCAGAACCGGAGAAACCTCATTACACGTTTCATCGTCATGTATGGCAGCAGAATGTACTATATATAGACCACATCCACTACGCTGCAATGGATGGCTACCTTTGTTTCAATATCTACAAGGGTTGGATGAAGAGCAACAGCCAAGTGTGCGGTTCAAGCAAAGAAGTATCAGCCAAGAGGAAGAGGGACAAGGACGAAGTCGAGGACGTGGACGAGGACTCCGAGTAAGGTGGCGATGTCGTTGCTCATGGTGGTTCTAAACTTCTAATACAAAGGTGTCTACCGGATTAGTTGCATAGTTTAATTTCGGTGTGCTTAGTTTAATTTGACGGGTGTGTTGTGCTGAGCCCCCAGCAGAACTATGTTATGTTTCTTCTCGTTACTTTAACTCTTCAGTATGTACATACTACTAGTATTTCTTTAATAATTTAGCACCCCAATTAAGCACACACTAGCTTTTTTAATAGTACTATATGCATAATTTGGCGACGAGCGCTCTCCATATGTACCACCTTTTTTTAATTTCAATTTTTGCTCCATGGCGCAATCCATCGATAGTACTACTGTACAAAAGTATACATTTTTTAAAAGGCTAGAGTATTGTTCATCACATATATAGCCAGTTAAATTCTCAACCTAGAACGACGTGCATGCCATGTACTAGTAAACTGATACGGAGGAAGTATAGTAAAAATGAGGTGATTTTACCGAGCGATAGGCGGGGGAGCATGGCCTGTCATGCGGTCCCACATGTCATGATGTACCAAGGCGATGCGTGTGTCCCTCTTGAGGCTGAAGCAATACTACGTGGTTTGAGATGATGGCAAACCATAGTGTGAAATAATGGTTGCTTCGTCCGTCTGGGAAGGTGAGGCATTGTGATTTGACGTCTCATTGCTCATTACTACTCTTTGGGCTGATGCAGTGGGGTGCGTCCCTCTACATTACTGCACTTTGTTATTTGGTGCTTGACACGTCGACCCGGTTGCTATATGTCCCACATGTCGGCGGTGAAGTATAGAATTCATGAAAGGGAGCGTCGACGGAGGAGTATACTACAGAATTCATGAAAGGGAGCGACTTAGTTTTGGAAAAATCTATTTTTACGGAGTACGTACCGACTAGGGTTTATAGGGCTCATCTAGAAAACATTCGTTTTTCCATTTGATAAGTCTCAGTTCTACTATACTAGTAGTAGTACCATTGCATGTTGGATCTCGAGGTGCGTTAGATAACCCAACGCAAGCAGTGTCAAGAGGAAACTAACCAATGCATGTACAAGTTCATGGAAATTTAGTGGTCATTCATGCATCCGTTCTAATTAATGCCTCGGTAAACATAACTTCTTGAGAAAACGAGCGTACTAATTACTTGTGCAAACTACGAAATTAGTTTGACCACTCACCGTCTACCTTGGTTAGAGAGATTTTGAAATTGAGCCATAAACTGGAAAGGAGGGAGTAGTAACTTTTGTCTCGATTACTATTTGTGGCCTTGTATAGATGCAAAATGTATTTTTTATAGTGGCCATGTATAAGTAAATGGAGGAGTACTAACCAAATTAGTACGTAGTAGGGACGAGGAGTAAACGGAGGGAGTAGTAAAATTTTCTCCTCGTGCTGCGAGCCACCGCGCGCGTTGGCGAGGGAGCGGGTGTAAAGGCGTACAGTAGTAGTAGTAGTAGTACTCGTAAGCAAGCTTCACCTCATCCTGCGAGCCACCGCGCCCGTGGGCGGGGGAGACGGCGTACTAAGCAAGCTTCTCCTCGTTCTACGAGTTGACGGGACACATCAAAAGTACTCCAGTGTATAGAGCCTTGCCTCTAAGGTAGGACCCACATGGTTTGCCTCTTTTTTTAATTTAACATAACGCGTTAAGTCGCAATTTGTTTGTTCACCCATGGTAGACGATCCTCCCTCCACCAAGTGGACAACCAAGACATCGTGCCAAATTACCACGTGGGCTGCCTTTTTCAGATGAAATGAGCTCCACCGTGTACCCGCGCGGGTGTGGTTGGGAAAGAGACTGGAGTACGTGCGTTGTGCGTGCACCTCTTCTCTTCGTGCACGTCCCCCACCTATGTGGGTGTGTGTGAGAGAGATACAAACCTAGAGATAATGCGCCGTCCATCCCCATGCCTCCGCCCCAACCACCACCACCACCACCACGCCCCACTCCTCTTCAACTTATCTCTCATCTTTCTCCCTCCATTTTTATATACAAGGGGCCACTATAAAAATTACAATTTGCAGATATACAAGGCCACTAACACTAATCGATGCAATATTAATGGTCTTTGCCTCGTGGTACTAGTAAAGGAGGACATTAATTATCCCTTGCATGCATGCGGGAGTTTGTAAAAAAATGCATCTTGATGTTCCGTGCAATGCACGAGCATCTTGCTAGTCCATGAAAACAACACATGGCAAAATTCCACGGCGAACGAGGGATTTGAATATGTTGAGAGGGGCTGTTTGGATCTTTCCCGGGGTAGCCAAAATATTGGCGACCATTTTGTCCACCGGTGCCTTTGCCTGAACGACGAATGGCTCGGGTGCTCATGCAGTCATGCATCCTCCAGCGCGCACGTTCGAGACGAGCTCACATGAGCTGTGTTTTTGTCCCTAACGCCGCCCGAGCCGCCTGCATCGACCGGCGACCCACCAATTACGCCATCCAACCGTAGCCGCACACATTATGACAAAGCAACTCAACCAACCGGACGAAATTCACGCAAACACGTGAACAAACTGATATTTCATATAAACAACGACGGAAATCATATAAAATACCAAATTTTCATACAAACATGACGGATTTCATTACATTCAAATGAACTACGCGGTGCTAGTTACGGGCAACCACAGATATATAATACCTGACCTAAATGGTCGCTCACGATCGATTTGTGTTCCTCATGTCCGGCAGCACGATCACCGGACTGCCGGGAGCCCCGGAGGTATATGCTTCAACGCAAAGGACGGCTCGCTTCCCCACTGCCCAGACGTCTCACGACTTCGAATACCCACCGAACACTAATTTATTACCATTTCTGTCCTTCATATAAGCGCTGACGGGTGGGCCCTATGGTTATGTGCGATGCTGAATGTGGACCGTTTGACTGGTCAATTGATCGTGTTATCAACAAATTACGGAGCTGTATGGTGAGCCAGTGACCGTATGATCAACCTAAAATGTACTCCTGTTTTATTAACACAAGATGCAGACTCAAACTACCATTTCTTTCTTTCATATACGGGCGATAGGTGGGCCCCACGATTCTGGCGCCCGATGGTGCAACACTAGTTGCGCTGCGTGGAAACGCTTTGATCGGTCAATAGATTGTTTCATCAAAAAAATACGGAGTTGTACGGGTGAGCCAGTGACCGTATAATCATGACATATATTTGTTTAACACGGTACAGGCGCAAGGGCTCATATATATGCGCAAGCACTCACCGCTATAAGCGCACACAAGCGATCCTACCCCTATGAGCACCTTCGAGAGAGTGGGCCAGTATATATGATCTTGAGATTTTATGAAGTCACCATAGGTGCCTCGTAGTCGAGTGGAACATCTCCTCCCACTGAACGTACATCGCCGGAAAATAATGAAATTAACACAAGATAAATGCGAGCACCGGGACTTTAAACTTGGTGGGCTCGAGAAACCACTGTCCTCTAACCATCCAACCACATGTTGGTTAGCACGACAAAATGTATGTGGTGACCGTGATGAGCTTATTCTGAAGTCCAGTGACCATATCGTGCTTTCGCTTCAAATAGAATGACCGTAAGTGTCATCAACAAAATACGGAGCACGCGTCAAATGCAAAGTCCGTCAGTGTCATCAACAAAATATGGACACGTATCGTGAGCTAGATACCGTTGTACTATTGTATATGCTTATTTTCTTATGGCCGAATGCGTGTGTGGTGTGGTGGGCACATCATTTCAAGTTGTGGTGGGTCAACATGAAGACTCGTCGGTCGGTTCCATCCTGCGCCACATATAGGTTGGACCAAGAGTGTTATACGAAGACCCATGTGGAGGTCTCGGCGTACAACACGAAGCTACCAGAGTCGCGGACGACTCTATCCCCACTGGTGATAAGCCGACTATATATGATTTGTAACCCTAGGCCCTTAGTATGTTATACAAGCTTGGGGGCTAGTTCCTCGATAGTATACACACACGCACAATGCCTGGTATTCACGTGTACTTTGTACACACCCCTATCACTAATATACAGTACCAGGAGTAGGCTCTTTCTTCAACTGCAAGGGTCCGATCCGAACTAGGGTAAAACTTTGCCTCGTATTACCATCTAGCCTAACCACGGATATTGTAGCGACCAGACCTCAAACAGTCTGATCTCTGTGCTTGTCATCCCTGAATCAGTAATGCTGACACCACACAGTACTCGGAGGATTTATAACAAAGTAGCAATCACACACTTATTACAATCGAATGTCTCAAGAGAGAACTTAATAAAATAAATATGGCTTAAGGCCATCTAATACGATAACAGCGGAAGGCTTGGAAGAATAAGCGGGTCCATCAACTCCAACGGCATCACTGAGTATAGAACCACGGCCTATGCACCTTACTCGTCGTCTGAAAAGTCTGCAACATGAAACGTTGCAGCCCGAAAACGGGTCAGCACATGGAATATGCTGGCAAAGTAACACATAAAGAAACAATGGAATGAACAGCCTATACTACATGCATATATGGCTGGTGGAAAGCCCTATGGTTACATTTTTTTTGCATAAAGCCAATTTTTCCCTACTGCAAAGGAATAAATTTATTTAACTATCATGGTGGTTGTGAAACATTGAGAATGGTTGACAGCATTCCCAATCCCAATTAAAAGTACTCATTAACAAACCCAACAATATTAAATTAGAAGTAACATGATGAGATTCACATGATATCCAGGTACTAGATACTCAAGATGTGCATAACCGGGGACACGACTAACCATGATTAGTTTATACACTATGCAGAGGTTTGCGCACTTTTCCCCACAAGACTCGATCGCCTTCGTTTGGTTTCTCGCACTACATGGTGTTTGAGAAATGGATGACCGAGACATAGTCTTTCAGAAGCACTAGCACCTTACTTGTGGGTAGACCGCACACCTACTTTCCCCTACATCTGCTAGTCTACCCGTAAGAGTTCGTACAACTTAGTCAACTACGCCAGAGCCCATAATGGCTTGTGGCTGCACACGGAAGTTTCTAGTTTGAATAATCTCATGATCCCTTTGAGCCTGGGTGGCGGTCCGAAGAAATACAGGCAAGTCCTGATAGAAACCAGGTGCCTCAATCCACCCAGATGTGTGTTTAAGTTGCCACCTTAAATAAATCATTAAATAACAATCTCACATCTGTCATGGATACACTCACCCAATCCACGTCTACTAGCATAGCATGGCATAATAAGCAAACGTAGAAGTAACTCCCAAAGGTTTATAATAAAGCAGTAATAGGTACTACCTCAACTACTTCCCATCCCACAATTTAATTAGATCCTAATCATGCAATGTTTGAGGATAGATATAATGCATAAAAACTGGGTATGAGAAGAGTATGATCGAAGTGTTACTTGCCTTGCTGATGATCCGCGAAACCTAGAGACTCGAAGTAACAGGCGGCGCACTCCGGTATTCTATCGCAGACAAACAAACAAGCATACAACAAGTACTCATCTAATGCACAGGTAAAACTCAAATAGATCTAACCAGATAGTTCAACTTAAGAACTCCGGTTTGCAAAAAGAATCAAATCAAACGAAGCAACGAAAGTCAAACATGGAAGAAAACAGCTTCGTTCTACTAATCTGGATCTAGGTCAAATTTTACCGAAGCAAAAACTTGTTTAAGTAGATTATTCGAAAGAGGGTTTGAGATCGAAACTCTAGGCGCTTGAATCGCCCGATTCCGATAAAGGAGCGAAAAGTAATACTAAAAGCGAAAATCGGATCTCGAATCACGATCGGAAAAATCGCGGATTAAATCCGAGAAAAGAAAAAGCGACGAAGCGGGTTAACGAAGCGAACGTTCGTTAACTAAACAGATCTGACGAACGCATTCGTTTAAACGAACTAACGGACGAACGTCCGCTAATTAACCTAAACCAAAGAAAACCGAACGCTAAAAAAACGAAAACTAAAAAAAACCGTAATAAAAACCGCTCGGTTTCTAAAAAACCGGCCTTGGAACACGTGGCGGCGGCGAACCTCGGCGAACTCGGCGAATCGGCGGCGGCGGCGTGGTGGCGGATTCGGCAAGGCGGAGGTGTCCTAGGGTTAGGGTTTGGTAGCGGTAGTGGGCGGGCGACTTGGGCGAGGCCGGGTGGCGGCGGTCTGTGGCTGGCCGGTGGCGGTAGGGGCTGGGCGCCGGGTCGGCCGCTATTTATAAGCGTGCCCCAGCGGTGTCCCGCTCGAGACGCGGCCAAAGGTCGGTTCACTTTTTAAAATAATTACGCTCGGAAAAAACAAAAGAAGTACTAAACGGACTCCAAAAATCCCGAAATAAATTTTCCCTGGCTTCTAAAATCAAGCCGGATTTAATGAACATTTATTTGGGGCCTAAATGCAATTTTGAAAAACGCACATTTTTCCTAAATTCAAATAAAAACTCGAAAACCTCCAAAATAAAATCTTAATTGATTTTATTATTAAATCTTCATTATTTCTTTATTTTGGGAAAGTCATTTTATTCCCTCTCTCATATTTTTGTAATGGAAATAATTGAAGATAAAATAATTAAAATCAATGATCCTATTTTCAAAATTTGAGAAAACTCAAATATGAAAATAACGAAAATCCCCAACTCTCTCCGAGGGTCCTTGAGTTGTGTAGAATTTCTAGGATCGAGCAAAAATGCAACGAAAAATATGATATGCAATGATGCTCTATGTATAATATTCCAAATTGGAAATTTGGGATGTTACAAACCTACCCCCTTAAGATGAATCTCGCCCTCAAGATTCGGGTTGGCTAGAAAATAGGCGAGGGTGGTCCTTAAGCAAATCTTCCTCTCGTTCCCAGGTGGCTTCATCCTCTGTGTGGTGGCTCCACTGAACTTTGCAAAACTTAATAACCTTGCTGCGGGTGACTCTGCTGGCATACTCCAGAATCTTAACTGGTTTCTCCTCATAGGTCAAATCATCATTCAACTGAATCGCGTCTAGTGGCACGGTATCTCTCAGTGGTATATCAGCCATCTCTGTGTGACACTTCTTCAACTGAGAAACATGAAATACGTCATGAACTCCTGACAATCCCTCGGGTAATTCCAACTTGTACGCAACTTCTCCCATACATTCCAAAACACAATAAGGTCCAACAAATCGAGGTGCTAACTTTCCCTTAACTCCAAAACGCTTAACTCCTCGAAGTGGCGATACTCGAAGATAAACTCTGTCTCCGATTTTGTATTCTGTCTCCTTGCGTTTTGAATCCGCATAGCTTTTTTGTCTTGACTGGGCTACCTTGAGCCTATCGCGAATCAACTTTACTTTCTGTTCAGACTCCTTAATCAAATCCGGTCCAAACAACTGGCGGTCTCCAACTTCATCCCACAACAACGGGGTCCTGCACCTCCTTCCGTACAAGGCTTCGAAAGGGGCCATCTTCAGACTGGTTTGGTAACTATTGTTATAAGAAAACTCCGCATACGGCAAATTTTCATCCGAACTTGATCCATAATCCAAAGCACAAGCTCTAAGCATATCCTCCGAAATCTAGTTGACTCTCTCGGTCTGTCCATCTGTCTGTGGATGAAAAGCTGTGCTAAACTCCATCCTGGTTCCCAAAGTTTCGCAACCGCTTCCTTAACTTTGAGGTGAATTGGGTTCCTCTATCTCGACACGATACTCCTCGGAACTCCATGCAAGCATACAATCCTTGTCATGTATATCTTAGCCAATTTGGCACTGCTGTAAGTAGTCTTTACTGGAATGAAATGAGCTACCTTCGTCAAACGATCGACTACAACCCAAATCAAGTCTTAACCTGAACGAGTCCTGGGCAATCCCATGATGAAATCCATACCTAGTTTATCCCACTTCCATTCGGGTATAGGCAATGGTTGTAACAATCCTGCTGGCTTCTAATGTTCTGCCTTCACCTTCTGACATACATCACAAAATGCTACATACTCTGCAATATCCTTCTTCATTCCGGTCCACCAGAAAGTATTCTTCAAATCCAAATACATCTTGGTATTTCCTGGGTGAATCGAATGTGGTGAATCATGTGCCTCTTGTAGAATCAACTTCACGATCTCCGTGTCATTGGGCACATAAACACGGTCCTCAAACCATAGGGTATCGTGCTCATCCTCACGAAATCCCTTAGCCTTTCCTTCGCTCATTTTCTCCTTTATGGAGGCAATCTCTTTGTCACCTCTTGAGCTTCCTGATCTTGTCCATCAAAGTTGATCAATCTCCAATGCTGCTACATAGCCTCTCGGAACTATTTCCAAACATAGCTCTCGAAGATCCTCGGCTAACTCCTTTGGTATTTCTCCCGTCATTAGGGTGTTGACGTGACTCTTACGGCTCAACGCGTCTACTACAACATTAGCCTTTCTGGGGTGATAATGCAATCTCATATCATAATCTTTGATGAGCTCCAACCATCTCCTCTGCTGAGATTTAGCTCCTTCTGCGTGAAGATGTACTTCAAACTCTTGTGATCCGTATACACCTCACAATGGTTTCCAATGAGGAAACGTCTCCATGTCTTCAATGCATGCACTACGGCTGCTAACTCTAAATCATGCGTAGCATAATTTAGCTCATGAGGCTTAAGCTGTCGTGAAGCATACGAAACAACTTTCCCCTCCTGCATAAGCACTGCTCCAAGTCCTTGACGTGAAGCGTCGCAATATACGTCGTAATCCTTGGTCTGATCTAGCAGAATTAACACTGGTGAGGTAACCAAACGTTTCTTCAACTCTTGGAAACTAGCTTCACACTCCTCAGTCCAAATTAACTTGGTATCCTTCTTTAATAATTCTGTCATAGGCTTCACAATCCTTGAGAAATTCTCAATGAATCTCCGGTAGTGTCCTGCTAGTCCAAGGAAACTCCGGATCTCTCCAACTGTTGTTGGCGCTTCCCGATTTGTTCTGTTGACAACTTTAGTGGGGTCTACTGCTATACCTTCTCCGGATATAACATGTCCAAGAAATCCAACTTCCTTCAACCAAAACTCACACTTGCTGAACTTGGCATATAATTGATGTTCTCTGAGCTTCTCAAGTACCAAACGCAAATGCTCCTTATGCTCCTCTTCATTCTTCGAGTAAACCAAAATATCATCAATGAACACCATGACAAACTTATCCAAAAACTCCATAAACACTTTGTTCATCATGTTCATAAAATAGGCAGGTGCGTTAGTCAGACCAAATGACATAACGGTGTACAAATACAGCCCGTACCTGGTGGTAAAAGCCGTCTTAGGTATATCCTGGTCTCGAATCTTCAACTGATGGTACCCTGATCGCAAATTGATCTTTGGAAACACCTTAGCTCCTTGCAATTGGTCAAACAAGTCATTGATCATCGGCAACGGGTATTTGTTCTTAATGGTTACTTCATTCAATCCTCTATAATCAACAACCATTCTTAATGATCCATCCTTCTTCTCCACTAGAAGTACTGGTGATCCCCAAGGCGAAGAGCTTGGGCGAATAAAACCTTTATCCAAGAACTCCTTAATCTGCTTCTTAATTTCCTCCAAATCTTGGGCTGGCATCCTATACGGTCTCTTAAATATCGCCCAAAGGCTCCGGCAAGAGTTCAATCGTAAACTCAATGTCTCTATCCGGTGGCATGCCTGGCAACTCTTCCGGAAACACGTCCGGGAAATCCCTTACCACTGGTACTTCCTCCTGCACAACTCCTGATAAGGAATTTTCATGTGCTCTCCTCGGCTCATGTCGTGATACATACTTGATTCTCCTTCCTTCTGGTGTGGTAAGCAAAATTGTCTTACTGGCGCAATCGATGTTTCCTCCATACATCGACAGCCAATCCATACCAAGAATTACATCCAAACCTTGGGATTCCAATATGATTAAATCCGTTGGGAAAACATGCCTCCCTATACTTAATGGCACTTGAAAACACCCTTGACTGGTCATATACTCCGCTCCCGGTGAGCTTACTAGCATGGGTGTCTTAAGAGTTTTAGTCGGTAGGCTAAACTTATCCGCAAATCCCCTTGATATGAATGAATGCGATGCACCAGTATCAAAAAGAACAACTGCAGTAAATGACTTGACCAAAAACTTACCTATTACTGCATCTGGCTGAGCTTCAACCTCCTCCACGGTAACGTGGTTCACTTGTCCTTTGTTGAAAGGGTTCGGCTTCTTTCACGAGCTTCCATTGCCATTTCCATTCTGGCCTTACGGACAATCGTTTGCATAATGCCCGGTCTTGCGGCACTTAAAGCAAGTGATGTGGCTCAGTCTACCTTGGATGGTGTTGACGGGTTGGTGCGGTTCTGGTCCATTGCTTCCTCCATTCCCGTTCCCATTCTTGGTGCCATTATGGTTGTGCGAGCTACCTCCTCCATGGGTATGCTGAAATTGTCCTCCGGCTTCGGGTAAAGCGAAGTTTCTGCTGAGCTCCAGAGTTATTCTTCCCCTGTCCATACTTCCTCTTGCGATTTTCAATCTGCTACTGCTTCCCTTCAATCATGAGAGCACGATCTACTAACTCCTGGTAGTTATTGAAAGTGGCTACCATCAACTGCATGCTCAGCTCATCATTCAGTCCTTCTAGAAACTTCTCCTGCTTAGCTGCGTCTGTAGCAACGTCATCTGGGGCATAACGTGCTAGCTTACTGAAATCATCTACATACTGGCCAACTGTTCGTCCTCCTTGGCGTAAGTTGCGAAACTCACGCTTCTTCATGGCCATAGCTCCTGCTGAAACATGGGCAGTATGGAAAGCTTGCTGAAACTGATCCCATGTGACAGTGTCTACAGGGTAAGTGGCTGTAAAATTTTCCCACCATGCTTCTTGCGGGTCCTTGAGCTGATGTGCGGCAAACTTCACCCTTTCTCCATCTCAGACATCCTTCGGTGGTCAACTCCTCCCTATCTTACGGAGCCAATAATCTGCAACAATAGGCTCGGTGCTCTTGGAAAACACCGGTGGATTCAGCCTTAAGAAAGCGGGTCGATGGTCAGCGGTGGTGGTGGCGGTGGGTTGTTGTTGTTGTTGTTGTTGTTGTTGTTGCCTTGGTTCTGTACCAATGTTTGAATCAAGGCATTCTGCTGCTGAATCAACTGAGTGATCTCTGGCGGGAAAACATATCCGTGGTCGCGTCTCGGAGGCATCTGAGGGGTTTAAAGAAAAGACGAGAATTTAGAATAGAATGAGGTCTAGAGAGAAACACTACCCATATGCACATGAGACAAAATCACACAATATCACTCCAATCAATTCAAACAAGGGCATACAACGGTCTATCTATCGTTACAAAGCGCTGAAACTAAAACTAATATAACATGGGGGTAATATACTACCGTTATGGTGGTCAACTAGAAAAACTGCTCCGATGAAGACTCCATAATATCTGCTCCAGCTTCATCTTCATAATCATCATCACTACGATCAGAATCGGTGTCGTCGATGATGATGTAATTCTCTGGACAGGTGCTATCTTCATCTTCTCCTCCTGGTGCTGAATTTCCCATGAGTTCTTCAATCTTCTCCTTAAGATCACCGTTTTGTCCCACTAGAGCTACAATCACCTCCATGTAGTCCTTGTGAGTGGCCTTCAGTTCTCCTTCTAGTTCGATAATCTTGGCTTTTGCTGTCTTCAACTCCATCATGTATGCGCACATCTGGTTCTCCTGACGTTGAATGTGCTGGTTTAACTCCTGGATGAAAGCGGCAATGGATCGGTCCTTCTTAGTGCCAACTATCTCCCATTGTTCATCTCGGCGTCCGCAAATCTGGTAGATAGTATCCTTGAGGTCTTCTTTGTAAACTTCTCCAATGCGTCCCATGGTTATGTGAGCTGCCATGCTCTTTCCCAGACTCCAGGTTGGTGTATTGAAAACACACTCTATGGGCTTCGTGATTGGCGCAAACGTCCTTCCGGGAACTTGAGCTTGAATATTCCAGCGCTTTTCTTCGGGTAAAGTGGAATTGTAAGTCCCGGTGAAGCTTGGTAATCTGATGTTAAGGTACTTAGTGACTTCCTTCAGGTGTCGTCCAAAGGGTGTATCCTCATCCGGCTGAGTGAACTTGATCCTCGCTTAGTCATCCTAAAAGAGTAGAAAAGATGAGGAGTCGAAATGAGAAGAGAGAGTAGTGATCTAGGGTTTTAGCTTAATGGTCGTGTCCTACAAATACCGTGTGCTCGACGATACCATCTTTGTAGCGACTGGACCTCAAACAGTCGATCTCCGTGCTCGATGTCATCCTGGATCGATAATCGACACCACACAGTACTCGGAGGATTTATAACAAAGTAGCAATCACACACTTATTACAATCGAATGTCTCAAGAGAGAACTTAATAAAATAAATATGGCTTAAGGCCATCTAATACGATAACAGCGGAAGGCTTGGAAGAATAAGCGAGTCCATCAACTCCAACGGCATCATTGAGTATAGAACCACGACCTATGCACCTTACTCGTAAATGCGAAAAGTCTGCAACATGAAACGTTGCAGCCCGAAAACGGGTCAGCACATGGAATATGCTGGCAAAGTAACACATAGAGAAACAATGGAATGAACAGCCTATACTACATGCATATATGGCTGGTGGAAAGCTCTATGGTTACAGTTTTTGTTGCATAAAGCCAATTTTTCCCTACTGCAAAGGAATAAATTTATTTAACTATCATGGTGGTTGTGAAACATTGAGAATGGTTGACAGCATTCTCAATCCCAATTAAAAGTACTCATTAACAAACCCAACAATATTAAATTAGAAGTAACATGATGAGATTCACATGATATCTAGGTACTAGATACTCAAGATGTCCATAACCAGGGACACGGCTAACCATGATTAGTTTATACACTCTGTAGAAGTTTGCGCACTTTTCCCCACAAGACTCGATCGCCTCTGTTTGGTTTCTCGCACTACATGGTGTTTGAGAAACGGATGACCGAGACATAGTCTTTCAGAAGCACTAGCACCTTACTTGTGGGTAGACCGGTACACCTACTTTCCCCTACATCTGCTAGTCTACCCGTAAGAGTTCGCACAACTTAGTCAACTACGCCAGAGCCCATAATGGCTTGTGGCTGCACACGGAAGTTTCTAGTTTGAATAATCTCATGATCCCTTTGAGCACAGGTGGCGGTCCAAGAAATACAGCAAGTCCTGATAGAAACCAGTGCCTCAATCCACCCGGATGTTTGTTTAAGTTGCCACCTTAAATAAACCATTAAATAACAATCTCACATCTGTCATGGATACACTCACCCAATCCACGTTTACTAGCATAGCATGGCATAGTAAGCAAACGTAGAAGTAACTCCCAAAGGTTTATAATAAAACAGGTAATAGGTACTACCTCAACTACTTCCCATCCCACAATTTAATTAGATCCTAATCATGCAATGTTTGAGGATAGATCTAATGCATAAAAACTGGGTATGAGAAGAGTATGATCAAAGTGTTACTTGCCTTGGCGATGATCCATGAAACCTAGAGACTCGAAGTAACGGTAGCGCACTCGGGTATTCTATCGCAGACAAACAAACAAGCATACAATAAGTACTCATCTAATGCACAGGTAAAACTCAAATAGATCTAACCAGATAGTTCAACTTAAGAACTCCGGTTTGCAAAAGAATCAAATCAAACGAAGCAACGAAAGTCAAACGGCGGAAGAAAACAGCTTCGTTCTACTAATCTGGATCTAGGTCAAATTTTACCGAAGCAAAAACTTGTTTAAGTAGATTATTCGGAAAGAAGGTTTCGAGACGAAACTCTAGGCGCTTGAATCGCCTGATTCCGATAAACGAGCGAAAAGTAATACTAAAACGAAAATCGGATCTCGAATCGCCATCAGAAAAATCGCGGATTAAATCCGAGAAAAAGAAAAACGACGAACGGATTAACAAACGTTCGTTAACTAAACAAATCTGACGCGTTCGTTTAAACGAACTAATGGACGAACGTCCGCTAATTAACCTAAACCAAAGAAAAAAAACTGAAAACTAAAAAAACGAAAACTAAAAAAAACCGAAAAAACGGTAATAAGAACCGCTCGGTTTTCTAAAAAAACCGGCCCGGAACACGAGGCGGCGGTGAACCTCGGCGGCGGCGAACTCCGGCGACGGCGGCGGAGTCCGGCGGCGACGGCGGGGTCCTAGGGTTAGGGTTTGGGCGCTGGGGCGAGTGGGCTGGCGGCGGCGACTTGGGCCGGGCGTGGCGGCGGGCGGGTGGCAAGGTGGCGGTGGTCGGTCACTGGGCGCCTGGGCGCCGTCGCTGTTTATAGCGTGCCCCCGAGCGGTGTCCCGCTCGGGCACGGCCCAAGGTCGGTTCACTTTTTTTAAAATAATTACGCTCGGAGATATCCCGAAATAAATTTATTTGGAAATAAGTACTAAACGGACTCCAAAAATCCCGAAATAAATTTTCCCCGGCATCTAAAATCAAGCCGGATTTAATGAACATTTATTTGGGGCCTAAATGCAATTTTGAAAAATGCACATTTTTCCTAAATTCAAATAAAAAGGCGAAAAACTTCAAAATAAAATCTTAATTGATTTTATTATTAAATCTTCATTATTTCTTTATTTTGGGAAAGTCATTTTATTCCCTCTCTCATATTTTTCTAATGGAAGTAATTGAAGATAAAATAATTAAAATCAATGATCCTATTTTCAAAATTTGAGAAAACTCAAATATGAAAATAACGAAAATCCCCAACTCTCTCCGAGGGTCCTTGAGTTGTGTAGAATTTCTCGGATCGAGAAAAAATGCAACGAAAAATATGATATGCAATGATGCTCTATGTATAACATTCCAAATTGGAAATTTGGGATGTTACAGATATCCTATCGAATGATATGATGAAATCATATCTGCCAACTACTAAGAGAGAGGTGTGTCGGGGGGCAATGTGTGCGAGAGAGGCTTAAAGATAATGTGCATGCGGGAGACACGTAGGCACATATATGTGCGTATAGAGGGCTAGTAGAGACCGTGCATGTGTATATATGCATGTGAGAGAAATAGTGTTTTCCAATTGAGATTAGTGAAAAGAGTGGTACATAGTAGTCAGAAAGAGAGAGAGTGAAATAGAGAGAGCATGTGCGTGAGACACCCTGACACCCTGAGAGAGATTGTGAGCATGTGTGAAAGAGAAATGCCGATGCATATAAAGTGTGTGCACTTATGCGTTAGATAGAGAGATATATAACGCGCTTTTGAGAACGGGGCGAGGCATAGTGCATCTACGTGTAAAAGGCGGTTATCGCATTAAATTAAAATATATATGGCATTATTATTTTTGGATGAGATCATGAATTTTGCAAATTGCGTATGGAATGAAAATCGGTCTATCGACACCCATACTCTATTGAATTCTAGCATGTGCATGTGTTTATTTCATATTATCGATCCATAGAGTGAGAGCGGTTTGAATACGTGCAATGGATGCTTTTGCAATTCATATATAAACATTAATTAGTGCACTCCATGTTGTTAGTGTGAAGCACTTTATACATTTGTCACTTGCATGGATACATTCCAAATTGCTAGCTACGAAATAGAATACATGTCGAATTCAACATAAAGGGGGTTTCGAAGATTCGAATTCATAGGAAGTGCATTCATCTATTTGAACCCGAGATAATGGATTTTGTAAATCATATGTAAAAGGGGGCATTAATCTTTGTTGTGAGTTTGAACATGCTACATATATTCATACGCATATCTAACTTTTTTTTGCAACCAAGGAGATTATATCTGGAACCATGCATGAACTGAGGTAAGTTGCATATTTTTTAATGTATACTCGTGTACAATGTATATTCAAATGTACCCCCTCCATTCCAAAATAATCGTAGCTTTAGGATTTTCAAGAGTAAAGATTTGTGAAGTTTGACAAATCCTGAAAGTTCTATTCAAGAGAACCAAAAACGTTAATGCTTCGCTCCCAAATATTGAACGGCGCCAAATAGGCCTCGATCACCCGAAACCGCTTGAGACTAATGTTTTGGTGGTAGGAAATTACTGTCTGACTCGGCCCGTGTAGCCTATCGGCTGATGTCCAAAGGTCTAAATCGGGTAGGTTTGTAACTTCACCAAGGCGCCGGTCTCAACCGCCTCGAGAAGCATTCATACGCCGTGGGCGCTTAAACACCCATGCGCCGGGCCGACATCTATCCCGCCCACATTTGGGACACCGACATGACTGTCCTACCCCAACCCATAATATGTCCAAAATTTTAGATGGGGGCAAAGTTTGTAACTTTCCCCAAATTTCAAACAAGCACATCTCAAACCGAAACATTGTTCCCCCTTAGTTCCCCGCCTCCCTCCGTTTCCCCATTCATACTCCATGGGCGCGAAAACGCCCTCTCCACCAGCCGCGAAACCCCAGCCTCCTCCGTCGGTCCGTCCTCCACCCCATAGCGGCCAATCCACCGCCGCCCTCCTCCATCACGCCGGAGCTGGTACCCCGACATCGTCGTCCAACGCAACTGCAACCGCAACGCCCTCAAGGAGTTAGCAGCTGAAGCCGAGGCAGAGCTGCCTCCACGACGCCGACGCCAACGTGCGCCGTACCAGAACCACTCCGACCACACCGTCCTGCGCCTCACTACTGCGGCTCCACTGTCGCAACCGTCCACCGCACCGAAGCTGTTCCCGCTACGTCGTCATTTGCCGCCTCGCATCTGCTTCCCCGCCGCTGACAGACGGTCACCGCACCACACTCAACAACTTGGCCATGGGTTCGTTCAAGGCTGCACCGTCCTCCACAACTTCTGGTTTCCAGCGAACAACAAGAAGATCGTCGGAAACACAGAAGGAGGACACAGCACTGCCAGCAGAAAGAGGTACTCCTATTCCCTTATTCGTGCAAATCTTACGTCTCCGCTCACACGGTATTCATCCCACGAAAGAAACTAGTTGAGCACTTCTTACTGCATCTTCTTCGTGATACTAAATGCACAAGGTTTCCTCCCTTTACTATTTCACCTTTGCTAGAGGTCAGTAGCCCGCCTGGATTTCAATTGAGGGTCAGTCGAACCGCAATTAAAAGAAGCAGCAGCCGCTTAGGCGAGCAGAGCACCTAGTACGCCTTTTCCCCGAGGAAGCGGCGCATCTGTGTCTATCATAGGGGTGTGGGGCGCAGGAGTTGCTTGCTCCCGATCTGGAGGTCGGCGGGGCTCGAATGGATGGCCGGGGGGCGGTGCCAAGCATGGCGGTGCGGTGAGGTCGAGGGGAGGGCGCAGGCAGGGGAGGAATACTGGGTCGATGGTCGCTGGCGTTTCGAGGAAGATCGTCAACACTGACTGGCTGGAGGTAGATGAAGGCGATCTGCATGTTCTTTGTACATCGTACGGTGCAGAGAAAATGGACTGACCTATTTGCTTTCAATCGACTGTTATTTTCATAGAATCTTGTAGTATTTTAGTGTGCCATGCATGTTGTAGAGCTATCATATGTCTCCCGTCATTTATTTCTCACCGACCTGCTATCTGCTACCTTTACCTTTGTACTAATTGTGCACACACTTCACCCATACTCACACTATTGTTTTTTACGCATGGGTGTTTAGGACTGACGTAGTGTTGATGAATGTGGAAAAGAATAGATGTAAGTCGCTCCGGTGTAATTCAAGATAAGCACTAAGCGTTTCAACGCTCTAAGGGTGCGATGTCGCAGTTGGAGACAATAAACGTAGCTCTGCAGTTGATGATCTCAATTGCCACACACAACCATCCCAGGTGCTTGCTTTAACTTCGCGCTGTAAAATGTGGTTGCATCTTGCATATGGTGTCTAGCTTGTATTGCTTCCAGTTAGGGTAAATTGCATCTGCTTAGGTTACACACTATACCTGTGAATATGACATGCCTTCCTATTTTTGGTACACACTACATCTATGTGTTAGCCTTGTTCTTACATGAAACTACCTCTCTTCTGTATCCTGCATCAATCACTTACTACGAGTCACCTTTATTCATTGCATATTGCATATTATTTCTAGCCTTTGCCATGTATTGCTTCTAATTTTGTCAAATACATTTGTTAGGGCACCCTTTTAATTTGGCAGAGTGATATTGGTTTCATCTTTCATATGGTTTCTAGCTTGCATCGATTCTAACAAGTTCAAGCACCTTGTGCTTAGTTTACACTTTATACATCATACAAGTCAATATGTCACGCCGTCCTGTTTTTCATACATATTCCATCCTCCTATCATGTGGCTACCTTACATGAAAGTAGTGTTCGTCAGTATCATGCATCAATAAGTTACAAGAGCAAATTTTATTCCTTTTTCTTGTGGGTTTGACTTGACAAGGCAAAATCAAGAAAGAGGAAGGAAAAGAGTAAGGAAGGCGATGATGGTGGTCCTCTGCAAAGCAATGTAAATGGAGCATCTGCGATTCTCCTTGTCTTGATAGCGCATTACAAGGTCCAAGTCTCCGCTCCCCTACTCCACCATCCAAGGTGCTTGCTCTAACTTGGCAATGATATCTGGTTGCATGTTGCATATGGTGTCTAGCTCGTATTGCTCCTAATTAGTGTAAACTGCATCTGCTTAGCTTACACATGATACATGTGAATATGACACGCTTTCTGTTTTTGGTACATACTATATCTGCCTATCACACCATGTTCTTACATGAAACTACTCTTCTTGTGTATCCTGCATCACCACTTATGATGGGACACCTTTAAGTTAGCGATGTGATATTGGTTTTGCGTCTTGAATATGATTTCTAGCATGTATTGCTTCTACTTTGATGAACGCCACTATGACGAGACAATTTTAACTTGGCAGTGATATTGATTGCACCTTCCATATGGTGTCTTGCAGTGTTTCTAATTTGTGGAAGTGCCTTACGCTAGTTACCACATCATAGGTGTGAATATGTCAAGCCGTCCATTTTTTTCGTACATATTCCATCCTCGTATCATGACTTTGCCTTTCATCGTGGTAGTGTTCACAAGATCATGCATGAATGAGTTCTGAAGAGCGAATGATATTCCTTTTTCTTGTCGGTATGACCTCATAATGCAAAATCAATAAAGCTGAAGGAAATTGGCAAGGCATTGGATGATGGTGGTCCTTCCGAGCAACTGAAACGGAGGTTCTCTACAGATTCTACTCTGCTATCCTCCCAACAAGATTCGCAAGACAACGCAAGGCTAGACAATCAACGTAGTTGTGTAGATGATGAGCACATCTCCCCTACTCCACCATCACAGGTGCTTGCTCTAACTTGGCACTATTATATGTGGTTGCATGTTGCGTACGATGTCTAGCTTGTATTGCTTCTAACTTTGTTGAATTGCATCTGCTTACTTTACACATAATGCCTGTGAATATGACATGTGTTCCTGTTTCTACATCAAACTACTATTCTTGCATATCCCGCATCAGTCACTTATGATAAGGCACCTTTAAGTCGCCACTATGATATTGCTTGTGTCTTGCATATGATTTCTAGCATGTACTGCTTCTAATTTGTTGAAACGCCATACGCTTTGAACTTGGCGAGTAATCTTGGTTGCATCTTTCATATGGTGTCTAGCATGCAAGGCTTCTAATTTTTTGAAATGCCTTCGCTTAGTTACCACATCATAGGTGTGAATATGTCATACCATCCTGTTTTTCATACATATTCCATCCTCGCATCATGTGTTTGCCTTTCATCCGAGTAGTGTTAAATCGGTATCATGCATGAAGAGTTACGAAGAGTGAATTTTATTCCTTTTTCTTATCGGTTTGACTTCACAATGCAAAATCATTACAGCTGAAGGAAATTAGTCCGGCGGTGGATGATGGTGGTCCTTGAACAACTCAACAGGGGGTCTCTACAGATTCTACTCCGCCATCCTCCCAACAAGATTCGCAAGACAACACAAGGCTGGACAACCAACGTAGCTGTGTAGATGATGAGCACATCTCCCCTACTCCACCATCACAGGTGCTTGCTCTATATGTGGTTGCATGTTGCGTATGATGTCTAGCTTGTATTGCTTCTAACTTGAATTGCATCTTCTTACTTTACACATAATGCCTCTGAATATGACACGTGTTCCTGTTTCTAGAACATACGTGTACATGATGAGCACATCTCCCCTACTCCACCATCACAGGTGCTTGCTCTTACTTGGTCTGTTATACGTGGTTGCGTTTTCCGTATGATGTCTAGTTTGTATTGCTTCTGATTATGTTGAATTGCATCTGCGTAGCTTACAACTTATACCTGCAACGATCACTTACCCATAATACACATTTAACTTGGGACTGTGATGTAGGTTGCACCTTGCATTGTCTTCTAGCTTGTACTGCTTCTAATTTCTTGAAATGGCACTTACGACGAGATACTTTTTACCTGAAAGAGTGATATTGGTTGCATGTTCATATGGTGCCTAGCTTTTATTTCTTCTAATTTTGTTGAAATGCCTTCCGCTTACTGTTTTTTGATACATATTCCATCCTCCTATCGTACGTGTGAATATGAAATGTTGTCTTTTTTGTATATATTCCATCCTCCTATCCTGCGCTTGCCTTACATCAAAGTAGTGTTCGTCTGTATCATGCATCAACCAGTTATGTAGAGCTAATTTTATTCATCTTCTTTTGGTTTTGACTTCATAAGGCAATATCAGAAAATAGGAAGGAAAAGAGTAAGTTAGGGGAAGTTGGTGGTCCTCCGCATCGACGCAAACAAAGACTCTCTAGATTTTCCCTCGCCATCGCTAATGAAGTTGAAGTCCCAAGTCTACATGATGAGTTCATCTCCCGTACTCCACCATCGCAGTGCTTGCTCTAAGTTGTGATGTGATAATTGGTTTCATGTTGCATATGTTGTCTAGCATGTATTTCTTCTATTTTGATTAAATTGCACCTGCTGAGTTTATACGTTATACATGTGCATATGACATGGCTTTCTGTGTCTAGAATACACTGCATCTATCTATCATACCATGTTCTTACATCAAAGTACCGCTGTTGTGTATCCCGCATCAGTCACTCATGATTGGACGCTTTTAACATGGCAGTTTGATAGTGGTTGCATCTTGCATTGATTTCTACGTTGTCGCTTCTATTTTTTCGAATTGCCACTTATGACAAGACATTTTAACTTGGCAGAGTAATATTGGTTGCATCTTTCATATGGTGTCTAGCTTGCATTACTTCTATTTTCTTGAAAATCCTTCTGCTTAGTTTGCACATCGTAGCTGTGAATATGTCATGTCGTCCTGTTTTTCTTACATATTCCATCCTCATACGGTTGTCTTACATCAAAGTATTGCTTGTCTGTATCATTCATCAATGAGTTCTAAAGAGTGATTTTATTCTTTTGTGTTGTGGGTACAGCTTAACATGGCAAAGTCAAAAAAGAGCAAGGACAATAATATAGTAGGGAGTGCTGTTACTCGTCGGGTGAAACGGAAAAGGTTCTGCCGTCGAGATTCTGCTGGTACTTATAGTGCAGTAGAAGGTCCAAGTCCACCGACTAAATCTACAAACACAAGATCACCGCTTCCACCACCGCAGCATCCGCTTCAACTGCACCAAAGATCTCAACCAGTTACTCGTTCGTTTGCTCGAACTGGCCGTTCCCAAGCTGCCTTCACACCTAACACTACTCAAGCTTCACGCTGACACAACAGGACTTGGCAAGATCAGATGAACCTCATGAGCATCAGCACCAAGACGGTACCTGACTGAGTCAAGTTGCAGTTGCATGCTCCTTTATATGTACTCTCACAGTTTGATGTACACTAACACTTAACATATTCATTGTTGAACTAGCACCACGGCGCAAGCGGAAACAGACATCAGGGATAATGCTTGACAGATTAACAAAATCTAAAGGAGGAAGAATGGATATCCATTTTGAGGGAGGTTTAAATAGGCCACGTGATGCTACAGAGTCAGCCAAGTTAGTATCAGAGGCAGCCGTTGCCGTTAGGTGTCATGCACATACCCTCCCAACGTGGATCCAATACAGGAATGAGAAAGACAATACCCAGTTTAACACCTTCCTTGACCATTTATCCGTAAGTAATGTTATTCATCGCAATTAGTAATATTGTCTTCTCTGTCCCATACTTTCTAGCTTCCTCCTAATAAGACTCACATTCTTTTTTCAACAGATGAGGTTCAAGTTGGATCCGAAAGATGATGCAACTAAACAAGCATGCACTCATGTTTTTCGATGCGCTGCGGCGATGATCGGTACCACCTTAGAAAATCTCACTTTGAAGGCAAGGCTAACAATGAAATCGCCCAAACATCTCCGATTGGAATATATTACGGATGAAGACTGGACAGCCCTCGTTAAACACCGGTCTGATCCAAAGTATCAGGTAGGCTATATGTATTTGATCAGACCACATATTGAACTTGTATTTATGTATGTGCCTTACAAGTGTATCTTCTTCTAGGCTAACTGTTTGAAGAACAAAACCAACCGTTCTAAAGTGAAATTTCAACAGACAACAGGATCTCGTAGCTGTATTGCACACTGCGAGGCTCTTGTAAATAGCTGCTACTTCCTTCTTTTTTTTGTGCCATATTATCGTATCTATATTGACTTGTTCCAAATACAGAGGAAAGCCCGTGCGGACCAAAAAGAACCTGAACCAAATGCAGTGCAAATCTTCAAGGATTGCCACACCAAACAAGATGAAGGGCATGAGCACACGAGTTCAAGCCGCTGTTGTAAGTCCTTACTCCTCCTGCCTTGAACTGATTGGTACTGTGATGTGTTCATTTAACTACTTGGTTTGCAACCAATGTTAGTTACTCTGTTCACTTTTATACACAGTTGTCTTAACGTATCATTTCACCTTACATGGTTTAAAGGAGATGAAGGATATTCTTTTGGTCTTGATCTGTAATCTAGTTGTTATGTTCACGTGCGCACACAATGATAAAATAAGCTGTTTGTTTCATATCTGTTTGCCCATGATATGAATGATGTCATACTATGTTCATCCTACTTTAAACCATGTCTCTTTATCCTTAGATGTTAACGAATGTGAGGAAATAGACAATACTGTAGGCATGCTACATGGACATATGTTCCGAAAGTGATCTTATTATGTAGTTGGCACTACAATACATGCTAATGTATTACAGTAGTTCACCAAAATAAGTTATGTATAAACATTTAACCTACTTTGTTTGTTTTTGTCTCATTAGTAACTTATCCGGTACACTAATCTACAAGTTCAAACTTTCAGGAAGCTATAGAACAAATGATTGAACAACCACAACCACCGAAGGTGACGAGGCTACTACAGGCACAATGTCACCTCTTGCTGCGATCGTCAAGATCTCTCCACTAACGGTGCAAAAAGCACCTTCCTGCGTAATTTTGGGTTGGTTGTCAAGGTAACCTCGTCCAAATCGCCCTCTTGAACAAAATCTTCCTGCTAGACAGAGTGATATATCTGTGCTCCAGACACAAGTCCAATCCCCAATGGACGTTGTTTTGGAAACAAGAATAGTGGTTGAAAAATGTCGTCAAGATATGAATGGTTTTGAAACCATACTATTAGACATTCGCTTCGTTGTTCAAGAGCAATGGTGGAAAAAAGGTGGAGATCGTGCTGCTCCATCAGATTCTACAGCCTGAAATAGTAGCACTCAGGTCAAATGATCTGTGCTTCTATACATCTGATGGTGCTTTTATCTGCAAGGACTGTAAACTTTATGCCAACAGGCCTTTTGTTGTATGGTTGGAATTTATTTTGTTGTGATACAACGTTTATGATGCTGCCCCAGGCTGTAGTAATTACGATGCTATTTTTGTATAGTGTAGGTTTATCTTAGTAATATATTCGGTCGAAAGCTTCGTAGGAGCCCAACATGCCAACATTCGTCGGGCCCATTCCAATTTGGCTAAAAACGATTACGGGCCGAAATTGGCACGTAGCCCACTAAAAATATCTGGGCCTAAATCAACATAAGCTTTCATATTTTTCTTGTAGGACTGTGCCCATAGTGGGCCTTTAACAGGCCTAAACATAATTTGGGCCCTCAGTAAAAATAGGCCGTTTATAGGTGTAAATATCTTGAGCCCATAAAAAACATGGGCCTTTAGTAGACCGAATGTGAGATTGGGCCCTGATTCTGCCAAATAGCCCACTGGACTTAGCAGGCCGAAATGGTGGCCCATTCACGACGCGCATCTTTGACAGGCCGAAATTCAGACGGGCCGTAAATGCGCTGACCTAATACACGGGCCTTTAACAGGCGGGAACTTCGGTCGGGCTAGATTATCGTCATTTTTATATGGGTCGTTAACGGGCCCGATATGACGTTGGGCCACATATGGCCCATGGTTTATATCCGGCGTTAACAGGCCGAAAATGACAACAGGCCGAAAGTGGCCAAGTCTATAGTGGGCCTCTAACAGGCCGAATGTCAGACATGGCCGAATATGACCCAAATCCTTCACGGTCGTTTATGGGCCGAAAGTTTTGATGGCCTGTAAATGGGCCCAAATGAAGCCGGACCTTCAACAGTAGGAAATACACCGGCCGTGATTCGCCCAATTACTTAGCTGACCGTTAACGTTCTAGAAGTGACCATGGGCCGCGTTGATGACAAGTTTAGGACAGGCCGTTGACGGCCGATTTGTGAAGAATGGTGGGCCTTTAGCTGGGCCGGCCCATTATGGTCTGCAGAATCTTGTGGGCCTTTAGCTGGGCCGGCCCATTGTGGTCCGCAAAATCTTGTGGGCCTTTAGCTGGGCCGGCCCATTATGGTCTGCTAAATCTTGTGGGCCTTTAGCTGGGCCAGCCCATTATGGTTCGCTAAGTTTTGTGGGCCTTTAGCTGGGCCGGCCCATTATGGTCCACTAAATCTTATGGGCCTTCGGTTGGGCCGGCCCATTTAAACTTTGTGGGCCACTGTTGGGCCGGTCCACCTGTCAACATATCATAGGCCATCTCGACCGTTAGATGAGTGACACCTGTGCCAATGCGGAGCTGACGCGTGGATCTGTCAGCCAATGAGAATTTTACACGTGGAAAATCGGCATTGGTCGTGGCTGTTAACGGGTTATCGGATCCAAAATCTGACCCGATAGCTTAACGGCGTTCCGTTACGGTGGATGCCACGTGTCGGTCACCCTTGACGAAAGCACTTGATGACGCCGATTTATCGTCATGGAAGTGGACACTTCCGTGATGATAATTTTGGTAATGTCATGGAACACTTCTCACGACAAAGACAGTATGACTATCTTGATTCTGTCATAAATTTGTCATGGATGTACATGCATGACAAAAAATGTGACCTACTGTGACAAACACGTATCATCACGGAAGTGTATTTTTTTGTAGTGCTCGTTGGAGTAAAGTGGACGGACCCACTATGCTGCTGCTGCGCTTGCTGCTAGGAAAGGGTGTGGGGCCTTTTGAACTAGCTCGGCCGAGATTTCTTCTACCTTGCACCGGGGAAACTTGTGATGACGCCGACGAGGGAGGCTGCCACATCCGGCGAGTGTGGGATGCCTGCGGGGATGCGGGATTAGGAGGGGTGCAGCAAGGAGTGCCCACGCGCGTGTGTACATGATGGGGCACGTGTGCGTGGAGCTTGGGCTCCTCGTCCATGGCGGCCCGATTCGCAAGGCGTGCAAACGTGTGATGCGTGAGGCGTGCAGGAGCTGCGGGCAAGCGCGGCTGCGTGCGGGTGGGCAAGCACGGCGAGGAGAAACGCATATAGGCAGGAACAGGAGCGCGGGGACGAACGGGCACGCAACAAGACTTTGCCGGAGCACCGCGAGCGTGACAAAGACATGGATTGGGCGAGTCCTATGGGGGGCCTACAAGCCATGGATAGAAATGGAGATGGAGGTGCGTTACCCAGCTCACCCTAGGACACGATGAGGTCGACGGATACGCGTTGGAGGCTACGAGAGGGAGCTATGAACCTGGCGAGGCTCCGAGTCCGAGAAGTAGATGTAGCAGAGGAAGAAGACGGGGTCGGGGAGGTCGATCCAGGGGCCGTCTCAATGCGTGCGCTGTGGAAGGAGAAGGAAAGGTCCTCTGCGACCTTCCCCGAAATGGAAGGATAGGTTGGAGAGGCAACCCCGAGCTCGAGTTCTTGCTCGGCCAGAGCATGGTGGGCAGGGTGATGGTGAGGCGTGTGGAGACCTACCTGGGCGGCGGCTAGAGTATAGGAGGAGGCGACTGAGTCGAGGGGACACCGGGGAACGGTTTTGACATGCTTTATAGGCCTCGGGCGCCGGACGGCCGTCAAATCACCCGGCACGCCGACGTGGCTCCTATGGATGAGATGTCGTATAGGGGAGACGATGTTCATGTCGCTAGTGGGCTGGGTGGCTGCACTGGCTGGGCTGGTTGGTTGGAGGGAAAAGGCCCAGGTGGCTGCGCTGGGAAGGCCCTTTTCTTTTATTTCACTTTCTGTTTAATTAAATAAACATCTTCCAGAAAGTAAAAATGCTAGGGGGCTAGGAGAGGAGTTTTGCAGATAAAAAATACTCTCAAGCTCCTGGAATTATGCTCTATTTGATAAAATTGGTTTGGGCATTTTTAGAGGTAGAAAAATAAAACAAGTTTGAATAAAATTCAACCTTGAGGCACTTTTGAACCTGACCAAAACAATTTCAAATGAGATGAAATTTGGCAGTGGAGTTTAGGATATGATGATATAATTATGAGCCAAAGATGAAAATTAATGGAGGAGGGCAAAACGGCACTTGCAAAAATGGAAGAAAGGGAAGGAAGGAGAAGTGATGGTGCGAGACTCACACATGGAGCATGCGACAATGCAACATGCATGAATATGACAATGCACATGATGATTATGATAATGCAAAACGACATATGCAAAAAAACAAGAATGAAATGGAAAAGCAATAAATAAAACAACAAGCAAAACAAAAGAGGCCAAAATGATTGAACCCAAATGGAATTTGATCATGAACAAATTTGGATACATTCCAAAGTGGAAAGTGTTACAAATGGGGTGTTACAGTTCCAATGGAACAAAAGGTTCAGGAGTTTTCTCTGACCTTTGATTAGATGAGCTAGGCATGTCTTTCAAAGGAAAAATATCCTCAAAAAGTTCACATCATTCGACTCAATGATTGTACAAACATTCATGTAAGTACCTCAGATTTTACCACTAGAAATCTATAGCCAATGCTATGGAAAATACATCACAGGAAAACGCAATCAACTATTTTTGGTCCAAGCTTACGCTTCTTGGTTATTTGCACATTGACTTTACCCAAACAACCCCAGGTTCGTAAGTAGGATAGTTTAAGCTTGGTAATCTCTTTATTCTTTATCGGAACTCTTTTTAGAACATGACTTGATGTCGTGAAAGCCTCCCCCCACCATTCCCTGGAAAGTCTCGCTATGTCTAACATGGCATTAACCAAATCAGTTAGAGTGCGGTTCGTTCGTTCGGCAGTCCCGTTTGATTGGGGAGAATAGGGAGGTGTCCTGTCATGTATTATGACATGTTCCTCACAGGATAAACTGAAATCGTTGAAAAAATACTCTCCACCACGATCTGACCTAAGCCTTTGGATCTTTCGATTGAGTTGATTCTCTGCTTCAGCTTTATAGATTTTAAAGTAGTGCAAAGCCTCATCTTTTGTTTTCAATAGATAAAACATGCAATATCTAGTAGAATCATCAATTAGAGTCATGAAATATCGTTTTCCACATTTTTTCAACACACCATTCATCTCGCAAGGATCTGAATGTATGAGTTCAAGTGGTGCCAAATTCCTAGCCTCAGCTGTCGTATGGGACTTGCGAGGTTGCTTTGCTTGCACGAACACTTGGCACTTAGAACCTTTGACAATTGTGAAGTTTGGGATTAAACTCAAATCATCATGCAAGCAAAGTTAATATGACAAAGTCGTGAATGCCACACATTTGATTCACTTTCACTACAAACATGATTAATTGCTGACAAACATAAGCGGAACATGACTCCGCTCTCATAGACCTTTCCAACAAACTGTCCACATTTAGACACTACAACCTTATTGGACTCAGATACCAACTTATAGCCATCTCGACACAAATGAGAGCCACTTACAAGATTTTTATTTATAGAGGTGTAACATCCCAAATTTTCAATTTGGAATGTTATACATTAGGTCATCATGCATATCATATTTTTCTCGCATTTTCCGATCCTAAGAAAATTTCACGCAACTCAAGGACCCTCGGAGAGTTGGAAGTTTCATTATTTTCATATTTGGGATTTCTCAAATCTTGAAAATAGGATCATTGGATTTATTTAATTATCTTCATAAAGTTTTTCCTATAAAAACTTAAGAGAGGGAATAATATGACTTTCCCAATATTTAGGAAAAATGGAGATATTATAAATAAATCAAAATTTGGTTTTGGAAGATTTATTTTGCTTAGGCAAAAATGAGCATCTTAAAAATTTATGCATGTTTGCCGTTTTTAAAGTTCATTTTGTTCGACTCATTTTTAGGAGTCGGGGACAATTAATTTTATTAAAATCGGAGTTCGTTTGGTATTTTTTTAATCCGTTTGTTTTGTTAAAAAACGCTTCTGGGCCAAGGCCCAGCCCGGCCCAACCAGCCAGGCCCACCCGGCGCCCAGCCCACCTCCTCTCCCTCCCTTGAGTCCCGCTTCGCCCGCCCGCCGAGTCCCGCTCGGGGGCAGCCTTGCCGCCGCCGCCTTCCCCCGGCTTGCCCTCCCCCAAGCCACCCGGCGCCCCCCCCCCCTCCTATTTAACCCCCGCCGCCCTCCTCTCCCCTCAATCCGCCCGCCTTGCCGCCCCAAGCCGAGCCGCCCGCCCGCCAGGGCCTTGCCCGCCGTCGCCCGGAGCACCCGCCGCCCTCGTCGCCTCCCTTGACCCTCCCGACCTCGCCGCCCGTCGCCCGAGCCCGAGCCCTTGAGCCCAGCCGTGAAGAGCCGCCGAGGTAGCCCGCCCGCCCGATCCGGTTTTTTTTGTTAAAAGACCGATCCGGTTTTTTTTGCGATGTTCGTTTTTTTTCAAAAAAAAAAACCTAGATGGTTTTTATTTTTTTCGGTTTTCTTATTTAGTGAACGTTCACCGACCCGTTCGTTTCAATGAACGCGTTCGTTGGATTAGTTCTGTTAACGAACGTCCGTTATTTAATCCGTTCGTCGTTTTCTTTAAATCGGATTTAATCCATTATTTTCGATTCGATTTACGATCCGATTTTCAAATCTGTTTTATTTCTTGCTCGTTTATCGGAATCAGGTGATTCAAGCGCCTGGAGTTTCGTTACGAAACCGCCGTTCCGACTAACCTACTTACACAGAGTTTTGCTACTGTAAAATTTTGACTTAGTTTCAGATTTGCTAAACCGAGTCGTTCTCTCTCGAGTTCCGACTTTCGATGCTTTATTTGATTCGATTCTTTTGCAACCAGGGTTCTTAAGTTGAACTATCTGGTTAAATCTTTATTCGAGATTTCCCTGTGCATTAGAGGAGTACTTATTGTATGCTTGTTGTTTGTCTGCGTTAGATCACCCGGAGTGCGCCGCTTGTTACTTCGAATCTCTAGGACTCGCGGATCATCAGCAAGGCAAGTAACACTTTGATCATGCCTTTTCTACTACCCAGTTTTATGCATTAGATCAAACCCTCAAACACTTGCATGTTTAGGATCTAATTAAATTGTGGAATGGGAAGTAGATTGAGGTAGTACCTATTACCTGTTTTACTTATGAAACCTTGGGAGTTACTTCTACGTTTGCTTAATTGTGCCATGCTATGCTAGTAGGCGTGGATTGGGTGAGTGAATATCCATGACAGATGTGAGATTGTTAATTAATGGTTTATTTAAGGTGGCAACCTAAACACACATCTGGGTGGATTGAGGCACCTGGTTTCTATCGAGGACTTGCTCTGTATTTCTTGGACCGCCACCTGTGCTCTAAGGGATCATAAGATTATTCAAGCTGGAAACTTCCGTGTGCAGCCACAAGCCAATTATGGGCTCTGGCGTAGTTGACTAAGTTGTGCGAACTCTTACGGGTAGGCTAGCTGATGTAGGGGATGTAGGTTGGTACGGTCTACCCACATGTAAGGTGCTAAGCGCTCGAAAGACTATGTCTCGGTCATCCGTCTCTCAAACACCATGAAGTGCGAGAACCAAGCGGAGGCGATCGAGTCTTGTGGGGAAAAGTCATAAACCTCTGCAGAGTGTATAAACTAATCATGATTAGCCGTGTCCCCGGTTATGGACAATTTTGAGTATCTAGTACTTGAATATCATGTGAATCTCAACATGTTACTTCTAATAATAAAGTTATTGGGTTTTAATGAGTACTTTTAATTGGGATTGAGGATGCTGTCAACCATTCTCAATGTTTAACAACCACCATGATAGTTAAATAAAATTATTCCTTTGATGTAGGGAAAAATCATCTTTATGCAAAATGTAACCGTAGAGCCTTACCACCAGCCATATATGCATGTAGTATAGGCTTGTTGCTTCATTGTTCTCTATGTGTTACATTGCGGCATATTCCATGTGTCGACCGTTTTGGCTGCAACTTTTCACGTTGCGAGACTTTTCTGCATTTACGACGAGTAAGGTGTTAGGTCGTGGTTCTATACTCGATGATGCCGTTGGAGTTGATGGACTCACTTGTCTTCCAAGCCTTCTTGTTATCTTTAGATGGCCTTAAGCCATATTATTGTATTAAGTTCCCTTGTGGACAACGATGTAATAAGTGTGTGATTGCTACTCTGCTATAAATCCTTGAAATCTTGTGTGGTGTCGGCATTCTTGATCCGAGGATGACACCGAGCACGAGCACCTTGGATCCATTCGGGTCTGGTCGCTACAGAGAATGGTATCAGAGCACACGCTGACTGTAGGACACGACCACTAAGATAAAGCCATAGATCACTATTCTCTTCCCATTTTCTAACTCCTCATCTTTTCTACTCTCTTTAGGATGACGGACGCGAAGATCAAGTACACCCAACCGGATGAAGGCACACCTTTTGGATTTCACTTGAAGGAAGTTACCAAGTACCTAAACATTGGACTACCCAGCTTCACCGGGACTTTCAACGCCACTCTGCCTGAAGAGGAGCTATTTGGAAGATTCACGCTCACGTTCGGAAGGACATTCGCCCCAATCACCAAACCTATAGATAGTGTTTTCGATTGCACCAACTTGGAGTGCAGGAAAGAGCATGGCAGCTCACATCACCATGGGACGCATTGGAGAAGCTTATTAAGAAGACCTTAAGGACACAATCTACCAGATTTGCGGACGCCGAGATGACAAATGGGACGTCGTCAGCACCAAGAAGGATAGATCCATTGCAGCATTCATCCAGGAGTTAAACCAGCATATTCGACGCCAGGAAAACCAGATGTGCAATGATATGTTGGAGTTGCAGAATGCAAAGGGAAGGATCAACGAACTTGAAGAAGAACTAAAGACAACTCGCAAGAACTATATGGACGAGATCGTAGCTCTAGCAAGACACAATAACGATCTTAAGTACGAGATTGAAGAACTGAAGAAGAAGTTGGCGCTCAGGAATGAAGACCAAGATGTCGATTGCCCAGCGACTACATCAACATCGACGACACCGATTCGGATCCTAGTGAACCCGACTTTGAAGACGAAATTTGGAAGGCGAGACATTATGGAGTCTTCCACGGTTCAAATTAGTAGAAGTCCCCCACATATTAGTAGTATTCCCTCCATGTAAACATTATAGTACACGCACTTTTGCGATAGTTAGATCGTTGTAAGCCTTTGTTTGATTGAATGAAGTGATTTTGTGTGTATTTGCTCATGTGCATTTGGGTAGTGATTCCCTTAGACCTCATTCTATTCTAAATTCTCATCTTTTCTAAAACCCATCGATGCCTCCGAGACGCGACCCGGATTTGTTTTCCGCCAGAGATCACCCAACCGATCCAAAGAAGCAGAATACCCTGATTCAAACATTGGTGCGTAACCAGGCAACAACAACAACAACAACAACCCACCGCCACCACCACTGCGGATCATCGACTCGTTTCCTTAGACTAAACCCGCCGGTGTATTCCAAAGAGCACCGAGCCAATTGTAGCAGATGACCGGCTCCAAGATAGGAAGGGAGCTGACCACTGCAGGATGCACGGATGGAGAAAGAGTGAAGTTTGCAGCACATCAGCTTGAAGGACCCGCAGCTGACATGGTGGGAGAATTTCACAACCACTTACCCTGTAGACACCGGCCACATGGGATCAATTTCAGCAAGCTTTTCGCCTTGCCCATGTTTCAGCAGGAGCTATGGCCATGAAGAAGCGTGAGTTTCGCAATTTACGCCAAGGAGGAAGGAATTTGTTGGCGATGCGTGGATGACTTTAGTAAACTAGCACGTTATGCCCCGGATGACGTTGCTCTTGATGCAGCTAAGCAGAGAAGTTTCTAGAAGGACTGAATGATGAGTTCAAGATGCCGTTGATGGTAGCCAGTTTCAATAACTACCAGGAGTTAGTAGACCGAGCCCTCATGATTGAAGGAAAGCGGCAAATTGAGAACATGCAAGCGGAAGTACGGGCAAGGGAAGTATAACTCTGGAGCTCAACAGAAACCTCGTTATACCCCTAAATCAGGAATTCAGTTTCAGCATACCCATGGAGGAGGTAATTCGCATAACCATAACAGCACCAAGAATGGAAACGGAAATGGAGGAAGTAATGGACAGAATCGCACCAACCCGTCAACACCATCCAAAGTAGACCTGAGTCATATTACTTGCTTTAAGTGCCGCAAGACTGGGCATTATGCCAATGACTGCCCGTATAGGCGAATGGAAATGGCAATGGAAGCTCGAAAGAAGCCTAACCCTTTCAACAGGGACGGTGAACCACATTGAAGTAGAGGAGGTTGAAGACCAGCCCGATGCAAGAATCGGTAAGTTTTTGGTTAAGTCATTTATCTGCGGTTGTTCTTTTTCGATCTTTGGTGCATCGCATTCATACATATCAAGGGGATTTGTGGATAAGTACAAGTTACCAACCCAAGCCCTTAGGTCACCCATGCTAGTAACCTCACCCGGAGCAGAGTACATGGCTAGTAAATGGTGTGATCGACTGCCATTAAGGATTGGACACTATGTTTTCCCCTCAAACCTAATAGTTCTGGAATCCCAAGGATTGGATGTGATATTAGGTATGGATTGGTTATCAAGGTATGGAGGAAACATAGATTGCACCACAAAGTCAATTTTGCTCACCACACCAGAAGGAAGAAGGATTAAGTATGTATCACGGCATCGAGAGAAGAGCGCAAGTTAATTGCTTATCGAGTGGTGTGCAGGAAGAAGTACCGATGGTGAAGGATTTTCTGATGTATTTCCGGAAGAGTTGCCGTGAATGCCACCGGATAGAGACATTGAAGTTTTTGATCGAGCTGTTGCGAGGAACAGGCCCGATATCGAAGCGACCAGTATAGGATGCCAAAGACAGATTTGGCGGAAATCAAGAAGCGATTAAGGAACTATTGGATAAAGGTTTTATACGCCCAAGTTCTTCACCTTGGGGATCACCCGTTTGCTAGTGGAGAAGAAGGATGGATCGTTAAGAATGGTTGTTGATTATCGTGGATTGAATGAAGTAACAATCAAGAACAAGTACCCACTACCTATGATAAATGATCTGCTTTGATCGCTTGCAAGGAGCCAAGGTGTTTTCCAAGATCGACTTGCGATCGTGGTACCATCGATTGAAGATTCGGGAGCAGGACATACCCAAGACAGCATTTACCACGAGATATGGACTATACGAGTATACCGTTATGTCATTTGGATCGACTAACGCACCAGCCTATTTCATGAACCTGATGAACAAAGTGTTTATGGAGTTTTTGGATAAGTTAAATCGTGGTGTTCATTGATGACATTTTGATTTTCTCGAAGAATGAAGAGGAACACAAGGAACATTTGCGATTGGTTTTGGAGAAACCGAGGGAACACCAGTTGTATGCCAAGTTCAGAAAATGTGAGTTTTGGCTAAAGGAAGTTGGATTTCTCGGACATGTTATATCCGGAGAAGGGATAGCATTTACCCCACAAAAGTTGAGACCGTAACCAAATGGGAAGCACCAACGACAGTTGGACAGATTCGGAGTTTCCTTGGACTCGCAGGATACTACCGAAGGTTCATTGAGAATTTCTCAAGGATTGCTAAGCCTATGACAGAATTGTTGAAGAAGGAAAACAGATTTATATGGACTGAGGACTGTGAGGCAAGTTTTCAGGAGTTGAAGAAAAGATTGGTTACCTCACCAGTTTGATATTGCCGGATCGGACTAAGGATTATGAGGTGTATTATGCGGCGCTTCACGCCGAGGACTTGGAGCAGTGCTTACGCAGGAAGGAAGAGTTGTTTCAGTATGCTTCACGACAACTTAAGCCCCATGAGTTGAATTATGCCACTCATGATTTGGAGTTAGCAGCCGTTGTGCATGCCCTCAAGACGTGGAGACATTTTCTCATTGGAAATCATTGTGAAGTATATACGGATCACAAGAGTTTGAAGTACATCTTCACACGTAGGAATTGAATCTCGGACAAAGGAGATGGTTAGAGCTTATCAAGGATTATGACATGAGATTGCATTATCACCCGGGAAGGCTAATGTCGTGAGGCATTTATTGAGCCGTAAGAGCCACGTCAATACCCTAATGATGGGAGGAATACCCAATGAGTTAGCCGAGGACCTTCGAGAGCTATGTTTGGAAATAGTTCCGAGAGGCTATGTAGCAGCATTGGAGATTCAGTCAACACTGATGGACAAAATCCGAGAAGCCCAAAAGGCAGATAAGGAAGTTGCCTCTATAAAGGAGAAAATGAGCAAAGGAAAAGCTAAAGGAGTTCGTGAGGATGAGCACGATACCCTATGGTTTGAAGACCGTGTTTATGTGCCCAATAACCCGTAGATCGAAGTTGATTTTACAAGAAGCTCATGATTCACCCTATTCGATTCACCCAGGAAATACCAAGATGTACTTGGATTTGAAGAATACTTTCGGTGGACCGGAATGAAGAAGGATATTGCGGAGTATGTAGCAGTTTCATGATGTATGTCGAAAGTAAAGGCGTAACATCGTAAGCGGCCAGGATTGTTACAACCATTGCCGATACCCGAATGGAAGTGGGATAAACTAGGCATGGATTTTATCACGGGATTACCAAAGACTCGTTCAGGATATGACTCGATTTGGGTTATAGTCGACCGTTTAACAAAGGTAGCTCATTTTATTCCAGTCAAGACCACCTATAGCAGTGCTAAGTTGGCAAAGATATACATGACCAGAATTGTGTGCTTACACGGAGTTCCGAGGAGCATCAGACGTATAGAGGAACCCGGTTTACCTCGAAATTTTGTAACCAGTTGCACGAAACACCTGGAACCCGATTGGAATTCGATGACTTTCCACCCACGTACCGATGGATGCACCGAGAGAGTCAATCAGATTTTGGAGGACATGCTGAGAGCTTGTGCCCTAGATTATGGATCTAGCTGGGATGACAATTTGCCGTATGCAGAATATTCCTACAACAACAATTACCAAACCAGCTTGAAGATGGCACCTTTCGAGGCTCTGTATGGAAGAAGGTGCAGGACACCGTTATCATGGGACGAAACTGGAGATCGTCAGTTGTTTGGACCAGATTTGATTAAGGAGTCTGAACAGAGAGTTAAGTTGATTCGAGACAGGCTCAAGGTAGCCCAGTCCAGACAAAAGAGTTATGCCGATTCAAAGAGCAAAGGGATTGAGTATGAAGTTGGAGACAGAGTATATCTCAGAGTATCCCCGCTTCGAGGAGTTAAGCGTTTTGGAGTTAAAGGAAAGTTAGCACCACGTTTCGTTGGACCGTATAAGATTTTGCAACGCATGGGAGAAGTTGCTTATAAGTTGGAATTACCAGAAGGACTGTCAGGAGTTCATGATGTATTCCATGTTTCTCAATTGAAGAAATGCCACCCGAGATAGCAGAGGTACCGTTAAGAGAGACACAGTGCCACCGGAAGCAATTCAGTTGAAGGATGACTTGACATATGAGGAGAAACCGTTAAGATTCTCGATTATGCCGGCAGAGTTACCCGCCGCAAGGTTATCAAGTTTTGCAAAGTTCAGTGGAGCCACCAAACCGAGGATGAAGACACCTGGGAGCGAGAGGAAGTTTTGCTCAAGGACCACCTCACCTATTTTCTAGCCAACCCGAATCTCGAGGGCTAGATTCATCTTAAGAGGTAGGTTTGTAACATCCCAAATTTTCAATTTGGAATGTTATACATTAGGTCATCATGCATATCATATTTTTCTCGCATTTTCCGATCCTAAGAAAATTTCACGCAACTCAAGGACCCTCGGAGAGAGTTGGAAGTTTCATTATTTTCATATTTGGGATTTCTCAAATCTTGAAAATAGGATCATTGGATTTATTTAATTATCTTCATAAAGTTTTTCCTATAAAAACTTAAGAGAGGGAATAATATGACTTTCCCAATATTTAGGAAAAATGGAGATATTATAAATAAATCAAAATTTGGTTTTGAAGATTTATTTTGCTTAGGCAAAATGAGCATTTTAAAAATTTATGCATGTTTGCCGTTTTAATGTTAATTTTGTTCGAATCATTTTTAGGAGTCGGGTAAAATTAATTTTATTAAAATCGGAGTTCGTTTGGTATTTTTTTTAATCCGTTTGTTTTGTTAAAAAACGCTTCGGGCCAAGGCCCAACCCGGCCCGACCAGGCCCGGCCACCTCCCTCTCCCTCCCCGGAAGTCCAGCTCGCCGCCGCCTTGAGAGTCCCGCTCGGGGGCAGCGCCCGCCGCCGCCTTCCCCCACACTTGCCCCTCCCCAAGCCACCCGGCGCCGCCCCTCCTCTCCCCTCAATCCGCCCCGCCGCCCCAAGCCGGCCGCCGCCTTGCAAAACCTTGCTTGCGTCGCCCACCCGCCGCCCTAAATGTCGCCTCCATGAGCCCTCCCGACCTCGCCGCCCGTCGCCCGAGCCCCGGAGCCCCGCCGGCGATGAGCCGCCGGAGGTAGCCGCCGCCGCCCGATCCGGTTTTTTTTGTTAAAAGACCGATCCGGTTTTTTTTGCGATGTTCGGTTTTTTTTCAAAAAAACCTAGATGGTTTTTATTTTTTTTTCGGTTTTCTTATTTAGTGAACGTTCACCGACCCGTTCGTTTCAATGAACGCGTTCGTTGGATTAGTTCTGTTAATCTAACGTCCGTTATTTAATCCGTTAAATCGTTTTCTTTTAAATCGGATTTAATCCATTATTTTTCAGATTCGATTTCTGATCCGATTTTCAAATCTGTTTTATTTCTTGCTCGTTTATCGGAATCAGGTGATTCAAGCGCCTGGAGTTTCGTTACGAAACCGCCGTTCCGACTAACCTACTTACACAGAGTTTTGCTACTGTAAAATTTTGACTTAGTTTCAGATTTGCTAAGCGAAGTCGTTCTCTCTCGAGTTCCGACTTTCGATGCTTTATTTGATTCGATTCTTTTGCAACCAGGGTTCTTAAGTTGAACTATCCGTTAAATCTTTATTCGAGATTTCCTGTGCATTAGAGGAGTACTTATTGTATGCTTGTTGTTTGTCTGCTAGATCACCCGGAGTCGCCGCTTGTTACTTCAATCTCTAGGACTCATGGATCATCGCTAAGGAAAGAAACACTTTGAACATGCCATTACTACTAACCAGATTTTATGAATTAGATCAAACCCTCAAACACTTGCATGTTTAGGATCTAATTAAATTGTGGGATGGGAAGTAGATTGAGGTAGTACCTATTACCTGTTTTACTTATGAAACCTTGGGAGTTACTTCTACGTTTGCTTAATTGTGCCATGCTATGCTAGTAGACGTGGATTGGGTGAGTGAATATCCATGACAGATGTGAGATTGTTAATTAATGGTTTATTTAAGGTGGCAACCTAAACACACATCTGGGTGGATTGAGGCACCTGGTTTCTATCAGACTTGCCTGTATTTCTTCGGACCGCCACCTGTGCTCTAAGGGATCATAAGATTATTCAAACTGGAAACTTCCGTGTGCAGCCACAAGCCAATTATGGGCTCTGGCGTAGTTGACTAAGTTGTGCGAACTCTTACGGGTAGGCTAGCTGATGTAGGGGATGTAGGTTGGTACGGTCTACCCACATGTAAGGTGCTAAGCGCTTCGAAAGACTATGTCTCGGTCATCCGTCTCTCAAACACCATGAAGTGCGAGAACCAAACGGAGGCGATCGAGTCTTGTGGGGAAAAGTGCGCAAACCTCTGCAGAGTGTATAAACTAATCATGATTAGCCGTGTCCCCGGTTATGGACAATTTTGAGTATCTAGTACTTGAATATCATGTGAATCTCAACATGTTACTTCTAATAATAAAGTTATTGGGTTTTAATGAGTACTTTTAATTGGGATTGAGGATGCTGTCAACCATTCTCAATGTTTAACAACCACCATGATAGTTAAATAAAATTATTCCTTTGATGTAGGGAAAAATCATCTTTATGCAAAAATGTAACCATAGAGCCTTACCACCAGCCATATATGCATGTAGTATAGGCTTGTTGCTTCATTGTTCTCTATGTGTTACATTGCCAAAGATATTCCATGTCTTGACCCGTTTTCGGGCTGCAACTTTTCACGTTGCAGACTTTTCTGCATTTACAGTAAGGTGTTAGGTCGTGGTTCTATACTCAGTGATGCCGTTGGAGTTGATGGACTCACTTGTCTTCCAAGCCTTCTTTGTTATCTTTAGATGGCCTTAAGCCATATTATTGTATTAAGTTCCCTTGTGGACAACGATGTAATAAGTGTGTGATTGCTACTCTGCTATAAATCCTTCGAAGTACTGTGTGGTGTCAGCATTACTGATCCAGGGATGACACTGAGCAAAGAGCACTGGATCCATTCGGGTCTGGTCGCTACAAGAGGGGACATGCTGCACGTTCTTCAGTCGCGCGATCTTTCCCAAAGTAAACTTCAGATCGATTGTACCAACACCATGAACATAAGCATGTGACCCATTTCCCATCAGCACGGGTGTAGTGTCGAGGTTATGATCCTAATAATGAGTACTAGGGGTACGAAGAAGGGGCAGAACCTAGCTACAGCGAGGTGTAACACTCGGTGTTTAACGAGTTCAAGCCCCTCTCGGCGAAGGTAACAGCCCTATGTCTCGTGCCCTGAGGCTTGTTTTGATTTGATAGGTATGCTTACAAAGTTAGCTCGTCCCCGGCTAAGGAGAGGGGTGCAGCTTATATAGAGTGTGTCGCAGCCCCATGTCCTCCACATCATCGTGACATTAAATGACATTGAATGCGTCAGTTACAGGTATGATGAGCCTCTACTATGGTAGTTACAAGTAATGGAAGTCTTGACTCTATTTAATGGATGACTTAGGATTCCTCGACCATTGCATCTCCCACGCCGCCCGTTCACCTCCTTGGTCTGAGTGGTGGTTCGTCGGCCGATTGGCGGGTGGTCGTTCGAGTGCCGTTGAGCCGTCCGAGTGGACTTCCTGATGTATGCATTTGAATGCTGGCATGGTCCAAGGACCTACCCATGGTGGTGATGGGCCCCATGTGGGTCCCAAATGATGGGTCCTTGACCCTACTTGTAATAGGTGACCTCATCATTAGCTCCGAATCGGTTGAGGTTTCACGGGACAAACGAGTGGATCCTTTGGTTAAATCCGAGTGTTGGCGGAGCACTCGAAATATGCTTCTGAATAGTGGTTCGTTGTTCCTTGGATGGAAACACAACAGATTCTGGACTACAGGTTTACCCAGATGACCGGGTGATGTTGATCGCCAAGAAAACCCGGTGGCATTCGTTTGTCTCTCAGAGGAGATAGACTTGGGGCCCGAGTGAGGGAATGCAATTACAACTCAAGTGGCAACGCCGGCGCATGGTGTGACTCTCTCGAGAGATGCCACTTATTATCCCAGGGAAATGCCAGCGCAGACCTTCTACTAGTCCAGGTTTATGAGTCATGCACCTTGGAGCCTACTGATAGGGCGGAGTCAACCCGCGGAGGGGGGTAAAGCTCCTCACATAGCAAACCTGAAGAAGACTTGAAGGAGCCGCGCCCAATGCTCCTTGATTTTTGTGCACCAAAACCTCCACATGTCACGGTTTCCCTGTATACTGCTTTGCTGCATGCGCCATCGATCAAGAGATCAATGGAGTAAGATCCGGTGAGAGATCCTGTCAGAGATATAAAAGGATTCTGGGCATAGTGGTCGGGCCACCAAATCCCCTTTCTCTCCTCCACCTCCCCTGCTTCTCCTCTCCACCCAAGTGCCAAGAATCCCCATCGTGATGGCAAGAGACTCCACGGCCATGGCGGAGAAGGCGAAGAAGGCCGGAAAATCCACCTCCTCCGACTCCAGCGTGGTGGCTGGGGGTGCATAAGGGGACTGGATCCCTTCGCGCGTCTCGGCTAGGCGACTGGAGGAGCTCGTGGTGGAGGGGCTCATCCCTCGGGACGGAGGTGTCTTCTAAATGTGTGGGAGGTTGAGCCAGCGCCATGGGGGGACGAGCGCGTCCTGGTGGTCTCCCACATGAAGAGGGGGCTTTTGATGGCGCCCACCCTTTCTTTCGGGCGTTTCTCGATTACTTCAGTGCGCTGCTCCACGATCTACCTCCAAATGCCATCACCTATCTCTTGGCCTTCATCTCCCTCCACGAGAGCCTCCTTGGCTGCCACCCCTATTGGGGGCTCTTCAACCACATCTTCACTTGTCGGTCGGTGACCGTCAAGGACTCGCCTACCAGCGAGAAGACCCACGTCGCCCAGCTGTGCGGAGGTTTGGGCATCCAAGACCATGGAGGGAGTTCCTTCCCAAAGATGAGCTTCCCCGATTCTGTCAAGGGGTGGCAGGGGACATGGCTCGACTGGAGGGATGTTCCCAGCGCCCACAGCGAGTCGAGCCTCCCACCGTACTTGGCGGAGAGGGTGAGTGCCCCCAAGTCTCTTTCTATGGTGAAGGAGGAGGATACGGAGGTCGGTATCTTGGCCACCGCCCTGGTCAGTGTCGTGAACGCCGTCATGAACGGCATGGATATGCTAGAGACCTTTCTCACTCAACAGATCCAGCCGTTGCAGGCCAAGGCCCTCCGACATGTAACGTCCCGAGAACAATGCGCCAGATGTCTCCCAATTATTCGCCATTGTTGCCATGTCATCCGCATGCGTGTTACACCTTGCCATGTCTTCATGTGCATTCATCTACATGTTTTTCGAAACTTGCATTCGTTCGGGTGTCAGTATTCTCTCTGTTGTCTGCTCTGAGTCCAATTACACTCGCACGCGCCCGCGGAACCTCCAAAATATTATTTTATATGTGGGATAAAAAATGTTCTCAGAAGGAGTTGTAAGTTGGCATGCGATCTTGTTTATTTGTCGGTAAACCGCCTGCCAAATTTCATCGCATTCAGAGTCCGTTTGATGCCCCAACGAATAACTATAGCGGCAATATAGTCGGTCTATTCGTCGGACGTTTTTGGTATTCAAAAACCCGTGTCGGGCTATGATACGTCCATTTTGCATCATGTTTACCTACTGTTATTTATGATGTTTTTATACATAATGATGCTTTTTTGAGTAATCCTAATGCCTTTTCTCTCATAATATGTAAGGTACACACAAAGAGGGAGAATTCCGGCAGCTGGAAATCTGGACCTGAAATAGCTAAGTCAGGCCACCTATTCTGCATAACTCCAAATGAGCTGAAACTTCACAGGCAATTTTTATGGAATATATGAGAAATATTAGAGCCAATAAGTACCATAGGGGGCCCACAAGGTGGGCACAACCCACCTGGGCGCGCCAGGGAGCCCAGGCGCGCCCTGGTGGGTTGTGCTCCCCTCGGCCCACCTTCGGTGCCCATCTTCTGGTATATAAGTCATTTTGACCTAGAAAAAAAATAAGGAGAGGACTTTCGGGGTGGAGCGATGCCGTCTCGAGGCGGAACTTGGGCAGGAGCACTTTTGCCCTCTGGTGGAGCGATTCCGCCGGGGGAACTTCCCTCCCGGAGGGGGAAATCATCGTCATCATCATCACCAACAACTCTCCCATCTTGGGGAGGGCAATCTCCATCAACATCTTCAACAGCACCATCTCTTCTCTGTTGGGTTCTATGGTAGGGTGCGTCGACTGCAAATTAAAATTTCCTACTCGCAGAACAACCATGAACATGCTATGGGAGATGGATCACAGTTCGTTACCACTAGACGCGCAGTGTCGTGCAGCGGAAGAAGAGTTGGGGCAGCGCGTCCGTGTGGTTTATCTCCTCCTCGTCCGTTCTCCCACTAACAACTGGCCGTCAGATCCCTCGTACACGTTCGCCGGAGCGGCGCAAGTGCACCGCCTCTAACGGTATCCGCGTGTGCAGGAGGAACGTCGTGCGGCGGACTGCTAGGTCTGATCACACAACCGGCGGCGAATGGAGGTGTCTATTCGAAACACATGCAAACCCTAGTGACAGCGCCGAAGCGATCAATCCCCTGAGTGTGCGGCACCACCACCTTATATAGGCGTCTGTCATGGGCTCAACACTTGGGACTCGCGCGGACCCTAAAGCCCACAAGTCTACTCGGCCACAATCCGAATACAGCTCGTATCACATCCGACCAGTGTCCTCGGATCCAACCTCGTAGGTTCTTTCCCTTAAGCGCGCGACCCCTTAGGTTCAAGCCGGCTTGGTCGCAGTTCGGATCACCTCCGAACTGCACAGTTGGTAGCGGCCTCTAGCAAGGCATGCCGAACACCAAGCAGACTATGAAGCTGGTTAGGCGAACCTGTACAACATTTCACACTTATATTCCCTTTGCCACACGCTATATGTTGTCGGGCTCAAGGCGATATTGTCATCCTTGTGCTAGCCCGACCTCTTTCTCGTTCTAGTGATGCCGACCACAAACCAGATTATCTCATAACCCTTGTCGCATGGCCATGCTTATCCTGGTCGGATCACACGAGGGGCCCATCGTATATCTCTCCTAGTCAAAGGGGCAAATCCCATCTTGCTCAACCATGTCTCGCAGCATGGGTCTGGGCAAGCCCGAAACCTACCTTTGTAACTACCCAGTCACGGAGTAGCGTTTGGTCGGCCCAAAGCAGGTCTGTCACCATCTCGAGTACATGTGCCAGCTCGGGTATTAGGACATAGAACGTATGCTGTACTAGAGACTCACAGATGACATATCGTTGCGTCTCATAGTTGGGTCTGTCCGACTCGGACCTTATCTCGACTCGGATCCGACTACGTCGAATCCAACCAGATCCTTCCAAGTCCATATTATTCGGTTAGCATCCAATGCTCCATGGCTAGTGAGACCAAGCCATCGACCGTGTCATATGCTAGTCTAGTTGGTTGCGCGTCCACACAGCCCTTTTGACTAGGGACCTTTTAGGATAGCCATCATACAATGCATAGTCCCACAAACAAGTCACATACTTGCTGATACACATCATTGATAATGTCCAAGGACTATCTTTATTCATAAACACATAGGAAATATCATCATACATGATAGCCTCTAGGGCATATCTCCAACACTCTCAAACCCTAGTTCATCTCTTGTGTTCCATCTTTGTACCGGAACTATAGATTGGTGCTTGTGGGTGACTAGTAGTATTGACTACATCTTGTAGTTGATTACTATATGGTTTATTTGGTGGAAGATTATATGTTCAGATCCAATATGCTATTTAACACCCCTCTGATCTTGAGCATGATTATCATTTGTGAGTACTTACTTTTGTTCTCGAGGTCACGGGAGATATCATGTTGCAAGTAATCATGTGAACTTGATATGTGTTCGATATTTTGATAGTGTGTATGTTGTTATTCCCTTAGTGGTGTCATGTGAACGTCGACTACATGACACTTCACCATATTTGGGCCTAAGGGAATGCATTGTGGAGTAGTTATTAGATGGTGGGTTGCGAGAGTGACAGAAGCTTAAACCCTAGTTTATGTGCTATTCCGTAAGGGACCGATTGGATCCAAAAGTTTAATGCTATGGTTAGAATTTATTCTTAATACTTTTATCGTAGTTGCGGATACTTGCGAGGGGATTAATCATAAGTAGGAGGCTTGTTTAAGTAAGAACAGCACCTAAGCACCGGTCCACCCACATATCAAATTATCAAAGTAGCGAACACAAATTGAATCAACATGATGAAAGTGACTAGATGAAATTCCCGTGTACCATCAAGAACGCTTTGCTTATTATAAGAGACCGTTTTGGCCTGTCCTTTGCCTCAAAAGGATTGGGCTACCTTGCTTCACTTTTTTTACCATTATCATTACTTTCTCGTTACAAATTATCTTGCTATCAAAGTACTCTCCTACTTACAATTTCAGCACTTGCAGACATTACCTTGCTGAAAACCACTTATCATTTCCCTTTGTTCCTCGTTGGGTTCGACACTCTTATTTATCGAAAAAGCTACGATTGATGTCATATACTTGTGGGTCATCAAGGCTATTTTCTGGCATTGTTGCCAGGGAGTGAAGCGCTCTTGGTAAGTGGAAATTGGTAAGAAAAAATTATTACTACATGCTGAAATTTATTGTCACTTGTTACTATGGAAAACAATCATCTGAGGGGTTTGTTAGGGGTATCTTCACCTCGACTGGAACCACAATTAGTTACCCCTCAACCTACTGCACCTACTGAAAATATTGAATATGAAATTCCTTCAGGTATGGTAGAACAACTGCTAGCTAAACCTTATGTAGGAGATGGAACCGAACATCCTGATATGCACTTGATATATGTGGAAGAAATTTGTGGATTGTTTAAGCTTGCAGGTTTACCCGGAGATGAAGTTAAGAAGAATTTTTTCCCTTTATCTTTGAAGGGAAAAGCATTGGCATGGTATAGGCTATGCGATGATATTGGATCTTGGAATTGGAATCGATTGAAATTGGAGTTTCACCAAAAAAATATCCTATGCATCTACGTCATCATGATCAGAATTACATATATAATTTTTGGCCTCGTGAAGGAGAAAGTATCTCTGTAGCTTGGGGGAGGCTTAAGTCAACGTTATATTCATGCCCCAATCATGAGCTCTCAAGAGAAATTATTATCCAGAATTTTTATGCCCGGCTTTCTCATAATGATCGGTCCATGCTTGATACTTCTTGTGCTGGTTCTTTTGTGAAGAAAACTATTGAATCCCGGTGGGATCTTTTGGAAAGAATTAAACACAACTCTGAAGATTGGGAACTCGACGAAGGTAAAAAGTCAGGTATTAAGCTTAAGTATGATTGTGTTAAATCTTTTATGAATACCGATGCTTTTCAAAAGTTTAGCACTAATTATGGACTTGAATCTGAGATAGTAGCCTCTTTTTGTGAATCATTTGCTACACATGTTGATCTCCCTAAGGAGAAGTGGTTTAAATATCACCCACTAATTAAAGAAGAAATTAAAGAACCGGTACCAGCTAAAGAGGAAACTATTATTTATAATGTTGATCCAGTTGTTCCTACTGCTTATATGGAGAAACCACCTTTCCCTGTTAGGATAAAGAACATTCTAAAGTTTCAACTGTGGTCAACAAAAGTTATATTAGAACACCTAAATCTGATGAACAAATCAACGTATAACCTAGTGTTGCTATGGTTAAGGATCTCCTAGAAGAAAATATAGATGGCATGTTATTTACTTCTGTAATGAAGCTACTAGCATTGTCAAACCTGATAAAACGGAGAATCATAGACCCGTCGTTGGCATGCCTGTTGTCTCGGTTAAAATAGGAGATCTCTGTTATCATGGGTTATGCGACGTAGGTGCTAGCGTGAGTGCTATTCCCTTTACCTTATATCAAGAAATTATGAATGACATAGCACCCGCGGAGATAGAAGACATAGATGTTACTATTAAACTCGCTAATAGAGATACCATATTACCAATTGGGATTGTTAGAGATGTTGAAGTCTTGTGTGGGAAAATAAAATATCATGCGGATTTTCTTGTTCTTGGTTCCCCACAAGATGATTTTTGTCCCATTAATGCCAAGGGGATGTGAACGTCGACTACATGACACTTCACCATATTTGGGCCTAAGGGGATGCATCGTGGAGTAGTTATTAGATGACGGGTTGCGAGAATGAAAGAAGCTTAAATCCTAGTTTATGCGCTATTCCGTAAGGGAGCGATTGGATCCAAAAGTTTAATGCTATAGTTAGAATTTATTCTTAATACTTTTCTCATAGTTGCGGATGCTTGCGAGGGGGTTAATCATAAGTAGGAGGCTTGTTCAAGTAAGAACAGCACCTAAGCACCGGTCCACCCACATATCAAATTATCAAAGTAGCGAACACGAATAGAATCAACATGATGAAAGTGACTAGATGAAATTCCGGTGTACCCTAGAGAACGCTTTGCTTATTATAAGAGACCATTTTGGCATGTCCTTTGCCTCAAAAGGATTGGGCTACCTTGTTGCACTTTTGTAATCGTTTCTATTACTTGCTCGTTACAAATTATATTTGTCACACCCTGCTTTTGTAACTTGTCATTTGCATTAATAAAGCATGAAAAGTTGGACCAACAAAAACTTTTGCATCATTTGGCTTTTTATTTGGAGTTGGTTTTTCTCTCTGTGATTTTCAAGTGCTCCTTGAAGTCAACACAACTCCAACTTACTTACTTCATCTCCTTGCCCCAAACTTCTGCCCAATGATCATGCCATGTGTATAGTGCAATATAGTTTTTTCTTACAAAAATAATTTGGCCAAATAGTATTTTCAAAAATTAGTTCTCCAAAAACCCCTGAATTGAGGTTTGCACTACAAGTAATTGATTTGGGGTATGAGAAATATTTCAAAGAGTATATTTGAAACCTATTAGATATAGGACTCCCATAAACCAAAAAAATATAATTTTAAAAGTAATTTTCCTCTTTTATTTAAAGGCTTTTGCTTTTGGCCATAAATGGTCTTTAATAGGTTAAATTTACTTTAAAGCTTCAAAAATATTTGAGGAAAATCAGGGAAACTCAGTGGACATATATTTTCCATATATAAGAGTTTCAACCCATGGTCATGTTCAAAATATTGGACAAAACCTCCCAAAACCATTCCTGCCCATTTCAAGGATTTGAAATATTTCTACAGGAAATATTTTCATAAAAATCCAAGGAAAATCCAGCAAGTCACAATTGCCTATTGTGATCACCTTCTCATATCAATCAAGGTCATTTTGGTTCACCAAAATGCCCAAAAAAACCCTCTGACCAGAATCAAATTTGAACAACTTTGTACTACCAACTTTCTCTCCTTGACCCCAACTTTTGTGAGCATGATAACATGACCAAATGAGGACACCACACCAAGTGGTGCATCAAGGAGAAGTGATTTACTCAACTGGATCTGCACAATTTCATTTCTGCTAATTTCTAGGGTTTACAAAAGTTGCATTGGCAACTTTGCCCAAATAAGCTCCAAATTGGTGGAAGGCCCTAATTATGTGTGTCATTTCACCCTGTGGAGTCTCATGGCAAATGGAAATCCTCTACTTGCCCAAACCATTATCAAACACCTTTTGACACTTCTCCAAAATGCCGACCTCTTCCACTAATCTCCGTAGGCTCAACTTTTTGCCACGACCCCTCCCAGTCACCGTCTAGCACCTGTGTGCCTTGCTGTCCGAGGAAGCAATGATGAAGGGGAGAGAACCCCATTTTTCTTCTCTGGGCAGTAGATTCCTCCCTCTCTCTCAGCCTCCTTCTCTCCTCTCAGCTTTCCAAAGCATCCAAGGCTCTCCCCAGCTTTTGCCCATGCCCCTTTCAGCTGCCAGACGCAAGTGGACGCGCGCGGACGCGGGAAAGCCACGGATGCCGGCCAAAGTCACGCTCTGGAGCACCTGGCAGGGCACCTGACCGTTGACGCCGCGTCTCCCGGCCACCTCGAGCCTCCCCCGCACGCCAGTCGATGCCCCTCGACGTCCGCTCCATGCCAGCAGGCCACCCACTTGCTCCCGCGCCCTCCTCTCTCCTGCAGCTCGCGCCAGAGCGCCGCCCCGCTCGGCCATTGCTCGTGCCGCTCCTATGGCCCGCCCGCAGCTCGTCAGGCTCCTCCTCTCTCTCCCTGGCACCCTAGACCACCCCCACGAACACCCCCGAGCCCTCCATTCCCTCTCTAACGGCAACCCAAGCCGATCCCGCGGGCACCCGTAGGTCGCGCCTATGGTGGACCTCGGCCAGCCTGTAAAAGGCGACCCCCAGCCCCTCTCTCACTCCCTGTCGCTCCCCCCACACTCCTAATCCACCTCCCGCACCACCCATTTGTCTCCAGAGCCGCCCGAGCTCAAGATCGAGCTCGAGCTCCGCCCGCCTCGGCCGTCGGCGTCATGCGTGGTACAGGCCTCCTCTGCCCTGTTTTCTCTCGATCTAGAACCGCGCGGCATTGCTGACCCTTTCCCCTCTCTTCCCCACTCTTTTTGTAGCCGGGAACGGCCGGAACCATCGATGCCCGAAGCACCTCCGCCGCGTGACATCGTCGCCGGCGAACGAGGCTGCTCCGGCGACCATCTCCACCACCACCCGAACAGCGACGTCCCCTGAGTCCAATGGTACCACCCACGCATCCTCCCGTGCCCTATATCGCCGTCGCCTCTGGACGGAGGTAGACGACGACGGCCGTGGGCCCGGTCCGTCAGCCTCACGCCCCGACGGGTGGGACCCCGTCGGGTTTAAAAGCATGCAGCAGCATCTTGGGATTCGCCCGTCGGTGAAGGCGTGCCGCCTTTACGCCTTCGACATGGCGGCCTCGCACGGGCTGATTTCCCTCTGGGACTGCTACACTATGGCCTTTCTGGCCCAGTGGCACAGTGCCACTTTCCTTTTTCTTTTTCTGTCTGTTTTATAAAAATTCCACAGGATAAAATACTTATCCAAATGAAATAATTCCAACTCCTAAAATCCCAGAATAATCCCACCTATTTATTGATGTAACTTTCATACATATCCATTACACTTCTCTGCACTATTCAAATTTAAATTCAAATTTGAACAATAAAATCTCTATTGAAAAATCCACTACTCTGTCCCCCTAACTCCAAATCCAAAACTAAGAATTTTCCCTTCTTAGTTTTCCTCCTAGTTTTTTCCAAAAATGAGTTGACATTTTTCTGAGCACTTTGGTTTTTCTGTTTTATTATTCTGAGCACTTTTCTCGTTATTATTCTGCGACGATAGATTGCGTTGCTAACGAAAGAGTTGGACCAGAAGACTTTGAAGACCCCAGAAGACTTTGCTGAGCCAGGCAAGCAGCCCTTTGACCATGTCTATGAAACCCTTTTTATGCATGTCATATAGCACCATATTGTTGTTGCAATGGAATCATGATGAGGTGGTAACCACCTTGATGGGTTGCCTCTGTTACTTCCTCGTTGATACTTGCATGGTGCATGACCCTACCTCCTTATGAGGGTTATGCCGATGGGAGTAGATAGGATGCTAAAGTAGTTGCTACGCAAAAAGGGACTGGAATATGCATGGTGATGGAGACAAACTATTTTCCAGGAACTTTTTGGAAAACCCCGTCGGATTGGTGTCCAACTCCGATTATGTTGATATCTGCAACTTGTTCATATGGATATCGGAACTCCCATGATGCATACATTACATGTTCATAAATCATGTCATTGCACTCAAAACTAGCTTTTTGCAGCTACCTAGTTAGTACTATATCATTGCATTGTTGTGCCTTGTTCCAATCATGGGTTGCTTGCGAGTACATTCAAAGTACTCATTGGCTTGCCACTGGTTATTTAATTGACCAGGCATGGAAGAACAGGAGTTCAAAGAAGAGTTCTTTGGAGACAAACATGCGAACTAGGACGTTTCCCAGTCAGAATGCCTGTAGGGTTAAGGCAGATGGCATGGGTTCTACTTTCGACGAAGATTTCCGTTGCTTGTGTTTTATTTGATGTTCAGCCCTTAAGGCTTTATCAATGTAAGACTTGACCATAATGGTCATAATTTGTGTAAGACGGTATGAATGGATGTGAGACTCTTGTTATTCAGGTTCTGTGTGTTCAGTGAGCATTGATCTCTGGGATCACTATACACGTGTATTTGGTGATCTCGACTCATGAGTCGGGGTCCCCACAGAGCTGGTATCAGAGCCATCCTGACTGTAGGAAGCCTTAGTTAGCATGGACGTTAGTTAGAGTGAGACTATCTACGAAATTACCTATATACCTATGTTTTCTAAAATTATCCCAAACATAGGTCACCTTTCCCCCATGGACCCTTCCCCTTCCACTTTTGTAGATGGACGTCATACCCGAGGACTTCCTGACCACCGGATTTCCCATGCTTCTCGAGGACAGCCTCAGGAAGTGCCAGTTCACTCGAGCCCCCACCTTCTCCTACCACGAGCACTAGATCAACAGCACCAAGAATGAGTATCACGTGGAGGTAGTTGTGAGGGCGAACGACTCTCCGACAAGCTGGTACTTTGAAGGACCCCAGATGGCGACCCTGCTCCTCGCCATTGAGACTGCTGCACTCAAAGGCGGCTCGCCGAGATCTTCTGCCGGAGATGGCAAGTGAGCCAGCCACTCGTTACCTGCCTTATCGTAAGGAGGGTGATGACGAGAGCGAGCACCAGCTCTACCCACAGACGAGGGCTTCCTCCGTTTCCAGACCTACTTCAGCTTGTGTGCTGACAGCCTTGCACAGCACTTGGCCTCGGAGTCGATGGAGCTTCGGAGGGAACTCCATGAGACCAAGGAACTTTTCCGCCTAGCTCAGACAAAGGCGAACAGGATCAAGAAGGATGGTGCACCCCCAGGACAACCCGTTGTTGCCTATCGAGGCGGGCGACCCCCACAGGCTACGCATGCCAAGGGATCATCTCGGCCACGCCGTATGACGGCGAAGGAATATCGTAACCTCTTCATGGTGCCACCGGCGAAGCAGCGTCGTGTTCAGCTCCTCCACTCCACCACTCTCTCAAGCAGCGAAGATCTTGGGGCAGATGAAGGTGAGGAGGAAGACCAGAGGAGCCGGAATCTGTGACCGAGCATTCCACCACTTAGACACCGTTTAGGACTAGGATAGGCCAGTCTGTAACCCTTAAGGTAGGATAGGTCGTGTACCCCTTATGCGAAGTCGAGTCCATGTAATGGTTCAAATGAAACCATGTTGTGTTGTGTTTGATTTCAACTTGCTTTGATGGAAGTCGTACTTTCCCTTCGGGAACTTGTAAACGACTACATCCCCCATTTGGTTTTAATGCATGAGTTTGGCCCTTCTGGCCCTTGTTTTACTTAAATTTGTGTCACGCCCACCCCCTTACTAGGCATCCCATCTATATTGCTTTCCCTCATCTTTCCCAATCATGAGACCTTGACCGCTCCAACAGGATGCCTGTTGTAACACGTACTGGTACCTCTACTCAGCAGCAAGAAACCGGAGCAGGAGCCAGCCAAGACCAAACCCAAGGACAAGCTCCACCACCGCCACCGCCTCCAAACATGGACATGGCTCAGCTTCTCCAAGCCTTCCGAGAGGAACGCCAAGCCAACACTGCAGCCCTCCAGATGATTGCTCAAGCTGTCAACCGCCAGCCGGCGGGGAACGGCAATGGACGTTCCACGTTGGTAGAATTCAAGAAGCATGCACCACCCACCTTCATCGAGACTGCTGAACCCCTGGATGCAGACGACTGGGTCCGCACCATCGAGGATCTGTTGGAACTAGTCGGCTGCACTCAAGACCACGAGAGGGTGGCATATGCCGCCCACTGTCTCGGGGGAACTGCCAGAGCTTGGTGGGATGGATTCAAGGTCATGCATGCTGGGCAAAACATCACTTGGAATGACTTCAAGACAGAATTCCGCAAGGCCCATATTCCTTCCGGAATCATGGCCATCAAGAAGCGTGAGTTCCGAGCCCTGAAGCAAGGAAGTAGCACTGTCAAGGAGTACATGCAGAAGTTCAGTGTTCTGTCAAGGTATGCTCCTGAGGATGTCAGCACTGATGCTGCCAAAAGAGAGCGCTTCATGGAAGGCCTTAACCAGACTCTGCAGTACTCGCTTGTTGTGTGTGACTGCCCAACCTTTCTTGATTTGGTGAACAAGGCACTCATGCTTGAGGACAAGCGACGTGTTATGGATGATACCCGTAAGCGCAAGATGATCAACAAGGGTAACTCCAGCAACCAGAAGCCTCGCCCGTGGCAGCCGGCCCCGGTCAGGCCAACCTATCAGCAGCCAAGGACCCCTGCGCCTCACACCAACTATCAGCCTCAGCAGTATGCCAACCCCAGGCCAGCTTTCAACAACCCAATAACAGTGGAGGCAACAAGATCAACAACCCAAACCAAGTCACTTGCTTTGGATGTGGTCAGGCAGGACACTACTCCAAGTATTGCCCCAACAAGAAGCCCGATGCCACGTGCCCCAATGTGCAGAACTCAGGGCAAGGCCGCAGAATGCCACCAAGGAACCAAGCTCCCCGCAACCCGCCCAACAATGGCAAGGGTCGGGTGAACCATGTCACTGCAGAAGAAGCCCGGGAAGACCCGGACGTCGTGCTGGGTACATTCCTTGTCAACTCAGCACCTGCAACTGTTTTGTTTGATTCTAGAGCCACGCATTCATTTATCACCCAAAACTTTGCATTAAAAAGTGGCATGACCCCTACACCCCTGAATAACCCTATGGTGGTACAAACCCCTAGAGCAGAGATGACAGCCAAGGTAGGATGTAAAGGAGTCGGGATTGTCATTAATGGGGTAGATTTCCTAGCAGGCCTTATCATCCTAAGATCACAAGGCTTGGACATGATCTTGGGAATGGATTGGCTCAGCAAGCACCAAGGCTTGTTAGATTGTGCCAACCGAACTGTCACAGTGACCAATGACCAAGGAGTTGAAGTTAAGTTTGCTGCCAACTCCCCTCTAGCTCAAGCCACCCAAGTCAACTGCGTGACTGAAGTTGGATTGGAGCAGGTACCGGTAGTATGCAAATACCCCGATATCTTTCCTGATGAGCTACTGGGAATGCCTCCTGACCGAGACATTGAGTTCATTATCGAGCTCATGCCCGGAGCAGGACCCATCTATAAGAAGCCTTATAGAATGGGATCGGAAGAGTTAGCAGAGTTGAAGAAGCAACTGGAAGAAGCGATTGAGGAAGGGATTTATCCGCCCTAATGCCTCCCCTTGGGGATCCTGATACATTTGTGGCGAAGAAGGGCGGTACTATCCGCTTATGCATTGACTATCGTTCCCTCAATGAAGTTACAATCAAGAACAAGTATCCACTTCCCAAGATTGAAGATCTGTTTGATCAACTCGATTGGGGCCAAGGTGTTCTCCAAGATCCACCTCGGATCTGGGTACTACCATTGAAAATCAGACCCCAAGATATTAGAAGGCGGCATTTTGTAACCAGATACGGCCTGTATAAGTGCACGGTCATGTCCTTTGGATTGACCAATGCCCCAACTTACTTCATGTATCTCATGAATAAGGTCTTCATGGAATATTTGGACAAGTTTGTTATCGTCTTCATTGATGACATTCTTGTCTTCTCGAAGACGGAAGAAGAGCACGAGCAACACTTGAGGATGGTCCTAGACAAGCTTCGAGAGCACCAACTGTATGCCAAATTCAGCAAGTGCGAATGTTGGCTGCATGAGGTTGGATTCTTGGGTCATGTACTGAACGCCAAAGGGTTGTCAGTGGATCCCACCAAGATCCAGGCCGTGACTGGATGGCAAACCCCGAGCAATGTGAAGGAAGTCAGAAGCTTCCTCGGACTCGCGAGATATTACCGCAAGTTCGTTGAAGGATTCTCAAGCATTGCCCGACCTATGGCCCAACTCCTGAAGAAGGACAAGAAGTTTGAGTGGACACCAAAGTGTGAAGAGAGCTTCCAGGAGCTGAAGAAGAGATTAACCACCGCCCCAGTTCTGGACACACCTGATATTCACAAGGAATTTGTGATATATTGTGATGCATCAAGAACCGGACTCGGTGGTGTCCTGATGCAAGAAGGCAGAGTCGTAGCATATCTATCCAGACAGCTACGTCCTCATGAAGAGAACTACGCTACTCATGACCTTGAGTTGGCAGCTGTAGTTCACGCCTTAAAGACCTGGCGACATTACCTTCTAGGGAAGCGATGTGAGATATACACGGATCACAAAAGTCTGAAGTATATTTTCACTCGGAAAGAATTGAACATGAGGTAGAGAAGATGGCTAGAATTGATCAAGGATTATGACCTCAGTGTTCAATACCACCCTCGAAAGGCTAACGTGGTAGCAGATGCCTTAAGAAGAAAGGCTTGTTCCTTGAATGCTATACTTAAGGAAAGGTTACCCGCCTTATATGAAGAACTTGAAGGCTTCGGATTGGAACTGGTGCACCAGGATTCTTAGCCAACCTTGAAGTCAAGCCTACCCTGATGGATGATGTTAAGGAAGCTCAGAAGGGACATGAGAGTATTGAAGGCATCAAGAGGAAGATCAAGGTGGGCAAAGCCCCAAGTTTCTCAGAGGATGAGCAAGGAGTTGTGTGGTTCGGGAATCGCATTTGCGTGCCCAACAAGATTGAGCTCAAGAATCTAATCTTGCAAGAAGCTCATGACACCCCGTATTCCATCCATCCTAGAGGGACCAAGATGTATCAGGACCTGAAGGAAAGATTCTGGTGGCACGGGATGAAAAGGGAGATTGCCACCTATGTTGCAAAGTGTGATGTATGCCACAGGGTTAAGGCTGAGCATCAGCGACCTGCTGGATTGCTCCAACCACTCAAGGTTCCCAAATGGAAATGGGATAAAGTCGGAAAGGATTTCATCACTGGGTTACCCAGGTCAAATAAGGGTCATGACTGCATTTGGGTTATAGTCGACCATTTGACCAAAGTGGCCCATTTCATTCCTATCAAGACTACCTATGATGGCAACCGGCTGGCCACTCTATACATCGACAGAATCATAAGTCTTCATGGTGTTCCTAAGGAGATTGTGTCAGATCGAGGAACCCAGTTTACCTCGAGGTTCTGGAAGAAGTTCCAAGAGGCCATGGGAACCAAGTTGTCGTTCAGCACTGCTTTCCACCCACAAACCGGAGGTCAGATAGAACGAGTGAATCAGATACTCGAAGACATGCTCCGAGCTTGTGTCTTAGCATATGGATCTAAGTGGGAAGATTGCATCCTTTTGCCGAGTTCTCCTACAACAACAGCTATCAGTCAAGCCTCCAGATGGCACCATTTGAGGTGTTGTATGGATGCAAGTGTCGCACACCCCTCAATTGGTCAGAAACCGGAGAAGGACTAGTATTTGGGCCCGACATCCTTCGTGAAGCAAAAGAGCAAGTTCAACTAGTCATAGAGCGACTGAAGACCGCCAAGTCAAGACAGAAGAGCTATGCTGACACTCGTCGCAGACAAGTAGACCTCCAAGTTGGAGACCATGTATACCTGCGAGTAACTCCTCTCAAGGGAACCAAGCGTTTCCACGTTAAGGGGAAGCTCGCACCAAGATTTATTGGCCCCTTTAAGATCACCGCACGACGAGGGGAAGTGGCTTATCAGTTGGAACTACCACCTGGACTATCCGATGTGCACAACGTATTCCACGTGTCACAACTCCGGAAGTGTCTCCAAGTTCCACACAAGCCTGATCTTTTCAAGGACGTCGATCACCAAGCCATTGACCTTCAGTCTGATTTGACCTACCGTGAGAGGCCCATCCGAATTTTTGATGAAGCGAGCAGCGTGTCTGAATCCACACCATCAAATACTTCAAGGTCCAGTGGAGCAACCACACTGAAGCAGAAGCCACCTGGGAACGTGAAGACTACCTTAGATCCGAGTTTCCCGATCTCTTTTAGAGCCTAGTTTAGGAATCTCGGGGACGAGATTCTTGTAAGGGGGGTAGGTCTGTCACACCCTGCTTTTGTAACATGTCATTTGCATTAATAAAGCATGAAAATTTGGACCAACAAAAGCTTTTGCATCATTTGGCTTTTTATATGGAGTTGGTTTTTCTCTCTGTGATTTTCAAGTGCTCCTTAAAGTCAACGCAACTCCAACTTATATACTTCATCTCCTTGCCCCAAAATTCTGCCCAATGATCATGCCATGTGTATAGTGCAATATAGTATTTTCTTACAAAAATTAATTTGGCCAAATAGTATTTTCAAAAATTAGTTTTCCAAAAAACCCTGAATTGAGGTTTGCACTACAAGTACTTGATTTGGGGTATGAAAAATATTTCAAAGAGTATATTTGAAACCTATTAGATATAGGACTCCCATAAACCACAAAAATATAATTTTAAAAGTAATTTTCCTATTTTATTTAAATGCTTTTGCTTTAGGCCACAAATGGTCTTTAATAGGTTAAATTTATTTTAAAGCTTCAAAAATATTTGAGGAAAATCAGGGAAACTCAGTGGACATATATTTTCCATATATAAGAGTTTAAACCCATGGTCATGTTCAAAATATTGGACAAAACCTCCCAAAACCATTCCTGCCCATTTCAAGGATTTGAAATATTTCTGGAGGAAATATTTTCATAAAAATCCAAGGAAAATCCAGCAACTCACAATTTCCTATTGTGATCACCTTGCAAAGCCTCATATCAATCAAGGTTAGTTTGGTTCACCAAAATGCCCCAAAACCCCCTCTGACCAGAATCAAATTTGAACAACTTTGTACTACCAACTTTCTCTCCTTGACCCCAACTTTTGTGAGCATGATCACATGACCAAATGAGGCCACCACACCAAGTGGTGCATCAAGGAGAAGTGATTTACTCAACTGGATCTGCACAAGTTCATTTCTGCTAATTTCTAGGGTTTACAAAAGTTGCATTGTCAACTTTGCCCAAATAAGCTCCAAATTGGTGGAAGGCCCTAATTATATGTGTCGTTTCACCCTGTGGAGTCTCATGGCAAATGGAAATCATCTACTTGCCCAAACCATTATCAAACACCTTCTGACACTTTTCCAAAATGCCATTTTTGACCTCTTCCACTAATCTATGTAGGCTCAACTTTCTGCCACCACCTCTCCTAGTCCCCGTCTAGCACCTGTGTGCCTTGCTGCCCGAGGAAGCAATGATGAAGGGGGGAGAACCCCATTTTTCTTCTCTGGGCAGTAGATTCCTCCCTCTCTATCAGCCTCCTTCTCTCTTCTCAGCTTTCCAGAGCATCCAAGGCTCTACCCAGCTTTGGCCCATGCCCATTTCAGCTGCCAGACCCAAGTGGACGCGCGCAGATGCCGGCCAAAGTCGCGCTCTGGAGCGCCTGGCAGGGCACCCGACCGTTGACGCCGCGTCTCCCGGCCACCTCGAGCCTCCCCCGCGCCAGTCGATGTCCCTCGATGTCCGCTCCACGCCAGCAGGCCGCCCACTTGCTCCCGCGCCCTCCTCTCTCTCCTGCAGCTCGCGCCAGAGCGCCGCCCCGCTCGGCCAATGCTTGCGCCGCTCCTATGGCCCACCCGCAGCTCGTCCCGTTCCTCCTCTCTCTCCCTGGCACCCTAGACCAACCCCACGAACACCCCCGAGCCCTCCATTCCCTCTCTAACGGCAACACAAGCCGATCCCGCGGACACCCGTAGGCCGCGCCTATGGTGGACCTCGGCCAGCCTATAAAAGGCGACCCCCAGCCCCTCTCTCACTCCCTGTCGCTCCCGCCACACTCCTAATCCACCTCCCGTACCACCATTTTGTCTCCAGAGCCGCCCGAGCTCAAGATCGAGCTCGAGCTCCGCCGCCTCGGCCCGTCGGCGTTCGCGTGGTACAGGCCTCCTCTGCCCCCGTTTTCTCTCGATCTGGAACCGCGCGGCATTGCTGACCCTTTCCCCTCTCTTCCCCACTCTTTTTGTAGCCGGGAACGGCCGGAACCATCGATGCCCGAAGCACCTCCGCCGCGTGACCTCGTCGCCGGCGAACCAGGCTACTCCGGCGACCATCTCCACCACCACCCGAATAGCGACATCCCCCTGAGTCCAACGGTACCACCCACGCATCCTCCCATGCCCCATATCGCCGCCGGTGAGCTCGCCATCGCCTCACGGGCCGGAGGTGAGCGATGGCGGCCGTGGGCCCGATCCGTCGACCTCACGCATACAGCCAGGTGGGACCCCCCCGTCGGGTTTAAAAACGCCTGCAGCCTTGCCAGTTCGCCCGTCGGCTGAAGGAGAACTTCGCCTTTACGCCTTCGACATGGCGTCCTCGCGCGGGCTGATTTCCCTCTGGGCCTGCTACACTGTGGCCTTTTGGCCCAAAGGTGTACAGTCTCACTTTTCTTTTTCTTTTCTGTCTGTTTTATAAAAATTCCACAGGATAAAATACTTATCCAAATGAAATAATTCCAACTCCTAAAATCCCAGAATAATCCCACCTATTTATTGATGTAACTTTCATACACATCCATTACACTTTTTAGCACTGTTCAAATTTAAATTCAAATTTGAACAATAAAATCTTTGTTGAAAAATTCACTACTCTGTCCCCCTAACTCCAAATCCAAAACTAAGAATTTTTCCCTTCTTAGTTTTCCTCCTAGTATTTTACAAAAATGAGTTGACATTTTTCTGAGCACTTTGGTTTTTCTGTTTTATTATTGCCTTACTATTCTCGTTATTATTTTTCTCGTTATTATTTTGCGACGATAGATTGCATTGCTGACGAAGGAGTTGGACCGGAAGACTTTGAAGACCCAGAAGACTTTGCTGAGCCAGGCAAGCAGCCCTTTGACCATGTCTATGAAACCCTTTTTATGCATGTCATATAGCACCATATTGTTGTTGCAACGGAATCATGATGAGGTGGTAACCACCTTGATGGGTTGCCTCTGTAACTTCCTCGTTGATACTTCCATGGTGCATGACCCTACCTCCTTATGAGGGTTATGCCGGTGGGAGTAGATAGGATGCTAAAGTAGTTGCTACGCAAAAAGGGACGGGAATATGCATGGTGATAGAGACAAAGTATTTTCCAGGTACTTTTTGGAAAACCCCGTCGGGTGCCACTTATGCCCGAGGGAGATAATGAGATGGGTGACCACTTGATGACGAAGTGGTGTACCGAGGCAAGTGTGTGTGTGTGTGTCATTTTCAAAAAAACGAATTAGATTTAAGATTTGTCGACTGTCCCAACCTTACATGCGCAACCACTCTACCCTTATATGGGAAAGGGCATTATTGATTACCTAGGTCGATACTAACTTGGAGCCCTCATTACTAGTGAGGAGAGTTGTTGTTGCGCTCTCTCAGGACGGGGTCGTGCCAGGTAGGGCGGCTATGACTGTTTTCATAGGGCACCGGACACACAGTTGGTACCCCGTGCTCGTGGTATGTGATGAATATGGGAGCGAGGCTCCACAATTTTGAGATGTGAAATGTTGGGCACGGGGGTTACTACCAATCGAGTGGACTCTATGTTAGTGTCGTCTAGGGAAAGATAGTGATCAGGTGCTTACCCCGGGTACTTGAGGTACCGCGGGTCGTGGATGACACGGAAGTTCCCCGGATCTTTTGGGTAAACTGTGCAACCTCTGCAGCGTGTAAAACTATTCGAATAGCCGTGTCCACGGTCAAGGACAATTGGGCGGTGCTGCTTAAACTACGTCCAGAGTGTCACAACCGTGTGTGTGAGTTGATAAACTAATTGGCTTAAGTCAGATGGCTTGACACGATGATCAAGTTGGATTGGTGTCCAACTCCGCTTATGTTGATATATGTAACTTGTTCATATGGATATCGGAACTCCCATGATGCATACTTTACATGTTGATAGATCATGTCATTGCACTCAAAACTAGCTTTCTGCAGATACCTAGTTAGTACTATATCATTGCATTGTTGTGCCTTGTTCCAATCATGGGTTGCTTGTGAGTACATTCAAAGTACTCATTGGCTTGCCACTGGTTATTTAATTGACTAGGCATGGAAGAACAGGAGTTCGAAGAAGAGTTCTTTGGAGACGAACATGTGAACTAGGACATTTCCCAGTCAGAAGGCCTATAGGGTTAAGGCAGATGGCATGGGTTCTACTATCGACAAAGATTTTTGCTGCTTGTGTTTGATTTGATGTTCAGCCCTTAAGGCTTTATCAATGTAAGACTTGACCATAATGGTCATAATTTGTGTAAGACTGTATGAATGGATGTGAGACTCTTGTTATTTGGCTTCTGTGTGTTCAGTGAGCATTGATCTCTGGGATCACTGTACACGTGCATTCGGTGATCTCGACTTATGAGTCGGGGTCCCCACAATATTGCTATCAAACTACTCTGCTACTTACAATTTCAGCACTTGCAGACATTACCTTGCTGAAAACCACTTGTCATTTCCTTCTGCTCCTCGTTGGGTTTGACACTCTTACTTATCGAAAAGGCTACAATTGATCCCATATACTTGTGGGTCATTAGGCTGCACTTCTCTTCTATCCCCTAAGCCCAAGTCATCGTACACAGTCCACCTGTAGCCCACTTAGCCCCACTCCGACCAAAGCCATCGGATCATGATCGAAGGGCTCCGAATCACATCAAACCCCCAACTCTAGCCTCCCATTCCTATTTAATACACCCTACCCAGCCACATCTAGAAACCTAGCCTCCCTAACCCTATTCCCCCTACCCAGCCGCCTGCACCTACCTCCTCATTTTCAGCACCGACGAATCCCACCACCGCCACTTGGCGCTATCCACATGGCCGCGCCGCCACCTGCGCCGCCGTAGCCGCCGCCCTCCACCAGTCCCGCGATGCCACATCGCGCCCCCCGCCTTCACCAGCCACGCGGCCTGCCTGGCCTGGCCCATCCAAGGCTCGCCCGTGCCCGAACCACACCGCCCCTGCGCCCCGAGCTCCAGATCGGAGCTCCTGATCCAGAGCTCTGCCACCAGCCTCTCGATCCCTGCTGCCTCATTTGGCGAAGGCCGACGCCGGTGACCGGACATCGTTGGAGATGAGTGCTCTGCCGCCCTTCTCCTCGTTCCTTCTCTCCCATCTCTCTCTCTCACGATCTCTCTCTCTCCCATCTTCCTCCGACAGGAACAGGCATGGCGTCGCCTAGCCACTGCTCGTCATGGGCCATGTGGGGCCCGAGGCCCTCATCCGTGGCCGGATCCAGGGTCCCCATGCCTGGATCCACCCATTCCCAGCCTCCCCGACGCACCCCGGTGTCCCACGCCCCCTCGCCGCCGGCGTTGACTTCCACCGATGTTGTTCTGTACGAGGAATGGAGCTTCCCCGATCTGGACCGATCCATCCCATCTCGTCCCGAATCAGACTTGCCCGCAAACCAAACAGATCCGCTGGATCCTCCCCATCCCGTTTTCGCGCTGGTATATTTTCGCTAAGTCCCCTAGTTTTTCAACGTCACATATGCATGTTGTGGTGCTTGTAACTTTGTGCATATTTCTCCGATGATGATGATCTTTATGTGGAATTGATATACTCAGTGTCCTCTTCATGATGGTGTGCTTTGCATTCATGTTAGGTCCATCTTGTCATGTTAATCACTGTTGCAAAATTGCATGTTGATGTTAACTACTGAAAACTACTGAAACTTGTCATTTTGTCTTTTTCATATCTTTTTTTGTGATTTTCTTCTGAGCCACATGTCTACATGTTTTAGGATCATAATCATGTCATATTTACAATGGTATAAGTATCATGCCATGATATGCCCTGTGGTGACTAGAACAAGCTCGAAAACCAGGGTACTTGCTGTTACTGTTCTGCTAAGTCCGAATCTGTTATATTTTCAGGCCATGTGTTACTTGATGCTACCAACAAATCCATGCATAATTTGAGGATGTCCAGCAATCATGAATTGTTATTCATGGTGTGCTCTATCCATCCTTGCCTTTGTTTGCAACTATAACTTGTTGTAGCTTGTCTCATTCTTGCTCTAAAGTTGCCATCATGCTAATTCTGTCAACCTGTTAACAGCATGTTCCATTTTGCAAAGCTCATTGTAATTAATCTATTAATCATATGGATTTGTGACCATGGAGTAAGTTGGAGTATGTCATGTCTACTACATGCCCATGTCTATTGCATTAGTATTAAAATTTCTATGCTTGCTGCTATGTGCCTCCAAATTTAGCATCATAATGTTCCTGGTTGCATTCCCAAATTGTCTGAGAATCTGCTATATCATGTTTGCATCTTATCTTGATGATTCCCATGAACATGTTACTTGAGCTCCATGATATGTACTAGCATGCTATGCCTTGTTATGCCATGTTGTTGTACTGTAGCATCTTTGTTTCAGGCCTCCAACATGCCATCATATTAACTCTGCTCATGTATATGCCCAGTTTGTTAGTGTCCTAATCTGTGTTACATAGTTGCTTTTTGCATTGATCATATTGGTTTAATCTTGATGCCTATAAACCTGAACCTTAATGATATTTGAAGTATGTAATCTTTACTTGAAATGCATATCAAGTTTGTGCTCATATGGTTCCTGTAGCATGTTCTTTTGATGATTGCAAAGTTCCTACTTGTTGTTTAGGCAGATTGTTGTTATATCTTGTTTTGAGTGTGTGTGTGTGTTGAACCGTTGCTCTGTTTTGATCATGTCCTATATGAAAGTTGCTCAGTTTTGCATGTAGTTTCATCATGAAATGTTGCATCCTTTATTTTAGTATGTGTGCTTGATGTTTGAATGCATTTTGCATCAATGCCATGTTTAACTTGTTTTGCTCATATCTTCTAGGATGTAGCTCCGAATTAAATGAACTTTATATGTAACTTGATTAGAAAACGTGTAGATCATCATGGTGCATATTAACTTTATATTTAACAAGTTCAACATAATGTGTTATTCAGACCAGGACCAATTTTGAAATTTGCATACGGGGACTTTCCGGAAGTGTTATATGTTGTTTTAGGACTCATTTAAACTAGCTTTGATGTGGGGTTCTTGTATGCGTCATCTATTGCCATGAGTAGCATCATGTAGCCTTGTCATGCATCATACTTGGATGAGCATCATGCCATGTGATGTGTTGTGTGTTTACCATGTTGGTTACCTCTTTTCGGCTGTGCTTCTTCTCGATAGTTCCTGTTTCATTGCGATCGTGATGATTCGTTCGTCTATGCTTAGGTCGTCTACGCCCGTTCATCTTCTTCATGGACCTGGTCTTCTTCCTAGTGGGATTTCAGGCAAGATGATCATTATCCTGGATAACACTACTATCTTTGCTTTGCTAGTTGTCTCGATGCTATCGCTATGTCGCGCTACCTACCACTTGTTTATCAAGCCTCCCAAATTGCCATGATAGCCTCTAACCTTTTCCACCATCCTAGCAAACCATTGTTTGGCTATGTTACCGCTTTGCTCAGCCCCTCTAAAAGCATTGCTAGTTGCAGGTGCAGTGCAGGTTGTTCCATGTTGAGACATGGATATCATGGGATATCACAATATCTCTTATTTAATTAATGCATCTATATACTTGGTAAGGGGTGGAAAGCTTGGCCTTTTGCCTGGTGTTTTATTCCACTCTTGTCACCCTAGTTTCCGTCATACCGATGTTATGTTCCTTAATTTTGCGTTCCTAACACGATCGGGGTTTACGGGCCCCCCTTGATAGTTCACTTTGAATAAAACTCTTCCAGTAAGGCTCAACATTGGTTTTACCATTTGCCTAATAACAACTAAAACTTGCATAGGGACTTTCCGGACCTCGAGGATAATTAATCTACAACCTGGGCCAGTGCTCCTCATGAGTGTTTGTCCAAACTAGAGCACCTTGCAGCGCCCCCATGGCAACTTGGGTCTCAGCGACCATAAGCTTAGCTCATCCGATCGTAGCCTGATACTAGATACGTGCGGCTACTATCATGGTGTCCGCACGTCTAGATGTCTTGCTGGTTTTGTTTTACCATTGTCGAAATGTCTTGTGAACCGGGATTCCGAGCTTGATCTGGTTGTTTTGGGAGGAGGGTTTTCCTCTGTTGATCGTGAGAGTTGGTGATGCACTAAGTTTGGACACACCTGCAGGGTTTGATCTTTCGAAAGTTGTGCCCGCAGTTATGTGGCAGATGGGAATTTTTAATATCCGGTTGTAGAGAACTTGACACCAGATCTGAATTAACATACACCAACCACGTGCATGCCCCCGATTCAATCGTACACTAATCATACACACAAATGTGTACGATCAAGATCAATGACTCATGGGAAGGTATCACAACGCTACTCTAGACACAAATAAAAAAAATACAAGATTCATATCATAAGCCAGGGGCCTCGAGGGCTCGAATACACAAGAGTCAGCGAAAGCAACAATATCTGAGTACAGACATAAGTTAAACAAGCCTGCCTTAAGAAGGCTATCACAAAAGAAACAACGATCAAAGAGGCAAGGCCTCCTGCCTGGGACCTCCTAACTACTCCTGGTCGTCGACGGTCTCCACGTAGAAGTAGGCATCCTTGGGGTAGTAGCAGACGTCGGTGGCGGCATCTAGCTCCTCGGATCCACCATCTGGTTACAACAACCGGAAAGAAGAAAGAAGGGGCAAAAAGGGTAGCAAAGCAACCGTGAGTACTCATCCAAAGTACTCGCAAGCATCAGAATAATACTAACTATGCATTGGTATCAAATGGAAGGGTTGTATCTATGGACTGAACTACAGAATGCTAAAATACCGGGGAACGCCTAGCCAATCGAAGACTAGCATCTTCAAGCATTTTTAAAGCATCTTGGAGCATTCATAAGAGTACATAATAGAATATTATAATTAACAAACATGTTGTAAAATTAATGCCGAGAGATCCTTCATCCGCTCCCTGCGAGAAAGCAATCCCTGTCGGCATTCAGGGTACCAGGGTACCCAGACTTGCCTGCATGCGGCCCAGGGCATGGCTCCGTCGGCGACCTGGTACGGCCCATCTATGACAGCATCAAGACAAGACCGTCGTGAGGCGGGTGACATAAGAACCTCTAGAGGGAGTGGCCTTCCCGGGCTGCCTCCTGAGGAGCGGAGATTCCTATGTAGGTGCCGAACCTCATGAGGTTGCGGTGACGCAAGCCATGATGACCAAGGCCAGGCGGGCACCACCGGGCGCAGAAGAGCCAGTTTCCTCTTTGGTGCAAAGGAGGCAAGCGCAAGCGCGGGGTCCCAAGATATCAAGCAAAGGTTTCCATTCCCGTGCTATGAGACCAAGACCGCCAGGACGGCAGGATGGGTGTCATCACCGAGCCCACCGTAGTGTCACGGCCAGAGGCTTTGCAGGCGAAGACCACCTTTCGCCAAGATAACATGTACTACTCGTCCCCTTTCAAATTGCCCACTGTGGGATCCCTTCCTGCCTGCGTTTTGGGGGAAGAGCACCGAGGACACTATAAATATAGGTTAGCCACCACCAAGAGGGAGGAGATCCAGAGGACGCAACCTCATCGACTCATTCCTTCACCAAAGAAAAAATCACGCAGGTTGTTCTTCCCTTGTACTAGTTCATCCTCAGCCCCTCGTGAGGCAAATCCACCACAAACCAAGAGTAGGGTTTTACACCGCAAGGTGGCCCGAACCTGGGTGAACTGCCGAGTCCTTTCTCTTCCTTGTTCATCAAGCTAGGCCGTGGGGTGACAGATTGGTTGGCCGGAGAGGTTGAGTGCTTCGCCCACGCCCCAGATTTCAAACCTTTCTTGGCTTTATGGAGCCCTGAATCCGACATTTGGCGCGCCAGGTAGGGGCGTGCCGAAGCCTCTCTTCCATCGTTTGCTTCGCCGCTGTTCCGCCGTTCCTATGGCCGACTCTCGCCGTGTTCATGCCGAGGTCGGGCCACTCGGGTCGCCCAGATGGCACCCGTGGGCAACGACGTTCCTCGCCGCTCTGCCTCCCCGGTGGCTAACACCGCCACCGACCCTGCTGCCAGTGAATAGCCGGACTCGTTGATGCCACTGTCCATGCGGCGCGATGGCCGCACCGCGACTCCATCACCCACTCAGGCCACAAAGCCATCTTCTCACACTCGTCGCAGGCCGGCGAACGCGCAGGCTGCGCTGCTCATGGCGCGCGAGCTTCTGCGCTACCGCCCGGCCAACGACCTTTACGACGACTGGCTAGCCAGCATCAGCGAGCTCGTCAACACAGCTGGTGAGGCACTGCGCCATCCTGTTCACCTCGTCCGCTGTCGTCCCTGGCGGGCGACGTGACTCACAGCGTGCCTCCTCCTCCTGTGCATGGCGTGGTCCCCAAGCCGAGGCGTGAGGCACCTCAGCGCGACCTGCCATGCAGGGCGCCGACGCGCGATGAAGAAAGCTGCCAGGTGGTGCAGCTGCCCCCAGGAGAGACGTGTGCGCTTCCAACACTGCCACGTCAAGACCGCGTGCAGCCAGAGGCGGCGGCGCGCCGGCGTCAAGATCAGGCTCCTCCCCTACGGCTGGCCCCTGTGAGTGCGGCAGCTTGCCGTGCTTTCACCCCGGAGCTGCACCACATCGTCTGGCCCGGCAAGTTCAAGCCGGATCTGCCTCCGTGCTACCACGGCAGCTCTGGGCCTGCTGAGTTCCTCGAGCTCTATGAGGTGAGCATTGCTACCTCTTGAGCTTGCGTTGGATTTCCCCGAAGAGGAGAGAATAATGCAGCAGAGTAGCGTAAGTATTTCCCTCAGTTTTTTAGAACAAAGGTATCGATCCAGTAGGAGGCCACGCGGAAGTCCCTCGTACCTACACAAAACAAATAGCTCAACGCAACCAATGCGATTAGGGGTTGATCTCTTCACGGTCACTTACGAGAGTGAGATCTGATAGAGATGATAGATAATATTTTTGGTATTTTCGGTATAAAGATGCAAAGTAAAATAAAAATAAAAGTAAAAAAGAAAAGCAATAATAAAGTGATGGAAGATTGATATGATAGAGAATAGACCCGGGGGCCATAGGTTTCACTAGTGCCTTCTCTCAAGAGCATAAGTATTTTACGGTGGGTAACGAATTACTGTTGAGCAATTGACAGAATTGAGCATAGTTATGAGAGTATCTAGGTACGATCATGTATATAGATATCACGTCCGAGACAAGTAGACTGACTCCTGCCTGCATCTACTACTATTACTCCACTCATCGACCGCTATCCAGCATGCATCTAGAGTATTAAGTTAATGAAAACAGAGTAACGCATGTAAGCAAGATGACATGATGTAGAGGATAAATTCATGCAATATGATAAAAACCCCATCTTATTATCCTCGATGGCAACAATACAATACGTGCCTTGCTGTCCCTTACATCCTTTGGGAAAGGACACCGCAAGATTGAACCCAAAGCTAAGCACTTCTCCCATTGCAAGAACTACCAATCTAGTTGGCCAAACCAAACGGATAATTCGAAGAGACTTGCAAAGATAACCAATCATACATAAAAGAATTCATAGAAGATTCAAATATTGCTCATAGATAATCTTGATCATAAACCCACAATTCATCGATGTCAACAAACGCACCGCAAAAAGAAGATTACATCGAGTAGATCTCCACGAGAGAGGGGGAGAACATTGTATTGAGATCCAAAAAGAGAGAAGAAGCCATCTACCTACTAACTATGGACCCAAAGGTCTGAGGTAAACTACTCATACTTCATCTGAGAGGCTATGATGATGTAGAATCCCTCCGTGGTGGATTCCCCTTCCATGAACTCGGAACAGGCCCCAAGATGGGATCTCGTGGATACAGAAAGTTGCGGCGATGGAATTAGGTTTTTGGCTATGTATCTGATTGTTCGGGGGTACATAGGCATATATAGGAGGAAGAAGTACGTTGGTGGAGCAATAGGGGGCCCACGAGGGTGGAGGGCGCGCCTGGGGGGGAGGGCGCGCCCCCTACCTCGTGCCTTCCCTGTTGGTTGCTTGACGTAGGGTCCAAGTCTCCTGGATCATGTTGGGTGAGAAAATCACGTTCCCGAAGGTTTCATTCCGTTTGGACTCCGTTTGATATTCCGTTTCTTCGAAACACTGTAATAGGCAAAAAAACAGCAATTCTGGGTTGGGCCTCCGGTTAATAGGTTAGTCCCAAAAGTAATATAAAAGAGTAAAATAAAGCCCAATATGGTCCAAAACAGTAGATAATATAGCATGGAGCAATAAAAAATTATAGATACGTTGGAGACGTATCGACGCATCCCAAGCTTAATTCCTGCTCGTCCTCGAGTAGGTAAATGATAAAAAGATAATTTTTGATGCGGAGTGCTACTTGGCATAATTTCAATGTAATTCTTCTTAATTATGGTATGAATATTCAGATTCAAAAGATTCAAGACAAAAGTTTAATAATGACATAAAAATAATAATACTTCAAGCATACTAACTAAGCAATTATGTCTTCTCAAACTAACATGGCCAAAGAAAGTTATCCCTACAAAATCATAGTCTGGCTATGCTCTATCTTCACCACACAAAGTATTTAAATCATGCACAACCCCGATGACAAGCCAAGCAATTGTTTCATACTTTCCAAGCAATTGTTTCATACTTTTGACATTCTCAAAACTTTTTCAATCTTCACGGAATACATGAGCGTGAGCCATGGATATAGCACTATATGTGGAATAGAATGGTGGTTGTGGAGAAGACAAAAAGGGAGAAGATAGTCTCACATCAACTAGGCGTATCAACAGGCTACGGAGATGCCCATCAATAGATATCAATGTGAGTGAGTAGGGATTGCCATGCAACGGATGCACTAGAGCTATAAGTATATGAAAGCTCAAAAAAAGAAACTAAGTGGGTGTGCATCCAACTCGCTTGCTCACGAAGACCTAGGGCAATTTGAGGAAGCCCATCATTCTAATATACAAGCCAAGTTCTATAATGAAAAATTCCCACTAGTATATGAAGGTGACAAAATGAGAGACTCTCTATCATGAAGATCATGGTGCTACTTTGAAGCACAATTGTGGTAAAAGGATAGTAACATTGTCCCTTCTCTCTTTTTCTCTCATTTTTTTTATTTGGGCCTTTTCTCTCTTTTTTGGCCTCTTTTCTCTTTTTTTTTTCCTTATTTTTTTATTTTTTTATTTATTTTTCGTCGGGAGTCTCATCCCGACTTATGGGGGGATCATAGTCTCCATCATCCTTTCCTCACTTGGGACAATGCTATAAAAATATGATCATCACACTTTTATTTACTTACAACTCAACAATTACAACTCGATACTTAGAACAAAATATGACTCTATGTGTATGCCTCGTGATGTGCGGGATATGCAATGATTCATGAGTGACATGTATGAAAGAATTATGAATGGTGGCTTTGCCACAAATACGATGTCAACTACATGATCATGCTAAGCAATATGACAATGATGGAGCGTGTCATAATAAACGGAACGGTGGAAATTTGCATGGCAATATATCTCGGAATGGCTATGGAAATGCCATAATAGGTAGGCATGGTGGCTGTTTTGAGGAAGGTATATGGTGGTTGTATGATACCGGCGAAAAGTGCGCGTTATTAGAAAGGCTAGCAATGGTGGAAGGGTGAGAAAAGTGCGTATAATCCATGGACTCAACATTATTCATAAAGAACTCATATACTTATTGCAAAAATCTACAAGTTATCAAAGCAAAGTATTACGCGCATGCTCCTAGGGGGATAGATTGGTAGGAAAAGACAACCGCTCGTCCCCGACCACCAATCATAAGGAAGACAATCAATTGATAAATCATGCTCCGACTTCATCACATAACGGTTCACCATACGTGCATGCTAAGGGAATCACAAACTTTAACACAAGTATTTCTCAAATTCACAACTACTCAACTAGCATGACTCTAATATTACTACCTCCATATCTCAAAACAATTATCAAGCATCAAACTTTTCTTAGTATTCAACGCACTCAAAAGAAAGTTTTACAAATCTTGAATACCAAGCATGTTAGGATTGTTTAAGCAAACTACCATGTTATTTAAGACTCTCAAAATAATCTAAGTGAAGCATGAGAGATCAATAGTTTCTTTAAAACAAATCCACCACCGTGCTCTAAAAGATATAAGTGAAGCACTAGAGCAAAACTATATAGCTCAAAAGATATAAGTGAAGCATATAGAGTATTCTAACAAATTCCAAATCATGTATGGCTCTCTCAAAAGGTGTGTACAGCAAGGATGATTGTGGTAAACTAAAAAGGAAAGACACAAATAATACAAGACGCTCCAAACAAAACACATATCATGTGGTGAATAAGAATATAGCTCCAAGTAAAGTTACCAGTTTAGGAGGGTGCTTGTTGGTGATAGATGGGAAGCTTGGCTTCATCTGGTGCATAGACTGATGGAAGTCTAGCTAAATCATCAGCCCGATCAGTTGTGTTGGAAACTTACTAGGTCTGGACAATTTACCATTAAGTCGATGTACATCGATGTTATTAACTAGAGTGTCATTCCTAGCTCCAAACATGTTTGGAAAGTCAAAGTTCCTTTGAAAATTAAAGTGTTTATGTGGTTTGTCCATAAACAGGTCATTCTAACAAAGAACAACTTAGTTAAGCGCAATTGGACATGATCTACTAGGTGTAGTTTCTGTGATCGGGATGAGACCATTAAGCATCTCTTCTTTGAGTGCCCATTGGCGAGAATTTTGTGGCGCTCCGTGCAAATTGCCTTTAACATTACTCCTCCGAGTTCGGTCGGGTCGTTATTTGGAACGTGGCTGGATGGGATAGAGTCCAATACAGCTAGATACATTCGTGTAGGAGTTTGTGCATTGTTATGGGCAATTTGGAACTGCAGAAATGATTTAGCTTTTAACATAATAACTACTATTCATTTTTTGCAGGTCGTATACCGTGCTATGGCGTTGATCCGTATGTGGTCCTTACTCACTCCGACGGAGGCCAGGGAGCGTTTGGTTACTGGATCTGTCCGGTGGGAGATGGTAGCATGGGATATCTTCAACCACTTTGCATGGCGGTCATGTAATAGGATAGGCAATTAGTTTTCCTATCTTTATTTTGCCAGCCGGTTGTGGCTTTTTGGCCTTTTTTTGTTTCAGCGTCGAGGTTCTATGTGAGCTTGACTTTATTTTGTTTAACGACTATATGACATTGTTGAACCTATTTTATTTATCTAAGTGGCCGTATGCATCGTTCTGATGCAGAGGCCGGGGAGTCCCCCCTTTTCTAAAAAAAGTAAAGTTACCGATGGAAGTGGACGAAAGAGGGGATGCCTTCTGGGGGCATCCCCAAGCTTTGACTTTTTGGTATCCTTAGATTGTATTGGGAGTTCCATGGGCATCCCAAGCTTAGGCTATTGCCACTCCTTGTTCCATAATCCATCAAACAAATTCACCCAAAACTTGAAAACTTCACAACACAAAACTCAACAGAAATCTCATGAGCTCCGTTAGCGAAAGAAAACAAAAGACCACTTCAAGGTACTGTAATGAACTCATTCTTTATTTATATTGGTGTTAAACCTACTGTATTCCAACTTCTCTATGGATTATAAACTATTTTACTAGCCATAGATTCATCAAAATAAGCAAACAACACACGAAAAACAGAATCTGTCAAAAACAGAACAGTCTGTAGTAATCTGTAACTAACGCAAACTTATGGAACTCCAAAAATTCAGCCAAAATAGTAAGACCTAGGCAATTTTTTTATTGATCAGGAGCAATTGGAATCACTATTTTATCACGTTCTTGTGATTTTTAACAATTGTTTTTGTGAATCGAAAGTTTCTGGAAATTACAGCAAGATCAAATAACTATCATCCAAGAAGATCCTATAGGTTTAACTTGGCACAAACAGTAATTAAAACATAAAGCCACATCTAAACATAAGTTAGATGGATTATTTATTCCTAAACAGAAAAAGAAACTAAAAACTAAAAATAAAATTGGGTTGCCTCCCAACAAGCGCTATCGTTTAAAGCCCCTAGCTAGGCATAAAAGCAAGGATAGATCTAGGTATTGCCATCTTTGGTAGGCAATCCATTAGTGGCTCTCATAATAGATTCATATGGTAGTTTTATTTTATTTCTAGGGAAGTGTTCCATGCCTTTCCTTGATAGAAATTGGAATCTAATATTCCCTTCCTTCATATCAATGATTGCACCAATCGTTCTAAGGAAAGGTCTACCAAGAATAATAGGACATGAAGGATTGCAATCTATATCAAGAACGATAAAATCCACGGGCACATAATTCCTATTTGCAACAATAAGAACATCATTAATTCTTCCCATAGGTTTCTTAATAGTGGAATTCGCAAGATGCAAGTTTAGAGAGCAATCATCAAAATCACGGAAATCTAGCAAATCACACAAAGTTTTGGGAATAATGGAAACACTAGCACCCAAATCACATAAAGCATAAAATTCATGATCCTTAATCTTATTTTAATAGTTGGTTCCCACTCATCATAAAGTTTTCTAGGGATAGAAATTTCCAACTCAAGTTTTTCCTCATAAGATTGCATCAAGGCATCAAAGATATGTTTGGTAAACGCTTTATTTTGACTATAGGCATGAGGAGAATTTAGCACGGGTTGCAACAAGGAAATACAATCAATTAAAGAGCAACTTTCATAATTAAATTCCTTGAAATTCAAATAGTGGGTTTAGCAACATCTAGGGTTTTACTTTCTTTCATCCCACTTTTATCAATTTTAGCATCAAGATCTAAAAACTCCGAATTTTTAGAACGCCTTCTAGGTAAAGGTGGATCATAATCAGTCCCATCATTATCAAGATTCATATTGCAAAACAAAGATTTGATAGGAGATACATCAATAACTTTTATATCTTCATCTTTATTTTCATGGAAATTGGAAGAACACGCTTTAATAAAGGCGTCTTTCGTAGCATTCATCCTAGCAGTTCTTTCCTTGCACTCATCAATGGAAATTCTCATGGCTTTGAGAGACTGATATCATGCTTAGGAGGGATAGATCTAAGCTTTAAAGAATCAACATCAAGAGAAATTATATCAGCGTTCCTAGTCAATTCATCAACTTTAAGCAATTTTTCCTCAAGCAAAGCATTAAAATTCTTTTGTGAATTCATAAACTCTTTAACACTAGTCTCAAATTCAGAGGGCATCTTATTAAAATTTCCATAACAGTTGTTGTAGGAATTTCCATAATTATTAGAAGGATTACTAGGATAAGGCCTAGGATTAGAGTTCCCTCCATACGCGTTGTTACCAAAATTATTCCTACCAACAAAATTCACATCCATAGATTCATTATTGTTTTCAATCAAAGTAGACAAAGGCATATCATTAGGATCAGAAGAAACACTCTTAGTAGAAAATAATATCATAAGTTCATCCATCTTTCCACTCAAAACATTTATCTCTTCTATCGCATGCACTTTTTTATTAGTAGATCTTTCAAGTGCCATTGAGAATAATTAACCATAATATTATCTAGGAGTTTAGTAGAATCTCCTAAAGTGATTTCCATAAAAGTGCCTCCCGCGGCCGAATCTAAAAGGTTTCAAGAAGCAAAATTCAATCCGGCATAAAAAAAATTTATAATCATCCACAAATTCAAACCATGACTAGGGCAATTACGTATCATTAATTTCATCCTCTCCCAAGCTTGTGCAACATGTTCATGATCAAGTTGCTTAAAGTTCATAATATTGTTTCTAAGAGAGATGGTCTTAGTGGGAGGAAAATACTTAGAGATAAAAGAATCTTTGCACTTGTTCCAAGAATCAATACTATTTTTAGGCAAAGAAGAAAACCAAGCTTTAGGACGATCTCTAAGCGAAAAAGGAAATAGCTTCAATTTAACAACATCACTGTCAACATCCCTCTTCTTTTGCATATCACATAAATCAACAAAGCTATTTAGATGAGTAGCAGCATCTTCACTAGGAAGGCCGGCGAATTTATCTTTCATAACAAGATTCAATAAAGCAGTATTGATTTCACAAGATTCAGTATTGGCAAGAGCAGTAATCGGAGTGCTAAGGAAATCATAACGGTTGGTATAGGTAAAGTCACACAATTTGGTATTATCTTGAGCAGTCGTGACAAGCAAGCAAACCAATACACGAGCAAACAAAAAGCAAGCGCAAAGAAAGGCAAACGGAAAAGAGAGGGCGAATAAAACGGCAAGGGTGAAGTGGGGAGAGGAAAACGAGAGGCAAATGGCAAATAATGTAAAACGAGAGATAAGGGATTGTGATAGGTACTTGGTATGTTGACTTTCGCGTAGACTCCCCGGCAACGGCGCCAGAAATTCTTCTCACTACCTCTTGAGCTTGCGTTGGATTTCCCCGAAGAGGAGAGGATAATGCAGCAGAGTAGCGTAAGTATTTCCCTCAGTTTTTGAGAACCAAGGTATCAATCCAGTAGTAGGCCACGTGCAAGTCCCTCGTACCTACACAAAACAAATAGCTCAACGCAACCAACACGATTAGGGGTTGTCAATCCCTTCATGGTCACTTACGAGAGTGAGATCTGATAGAGATGATAGATAATATTTTTGGTATTTTTGGTATAAAGATGCAAAGTAAAATAAAAAGCAAAGTAAAAATCAAAGCAATAATAAAGTGATGGAAGATTGATATGATAGAGAATAGACCCGAGGGCCATAGATTTCGCTAGTGGCTTCTCTCAAGAGCATAAGTATTTTACGGTGGGTGAACGAATTACTGTTGTGCAATTGACATAATTGAGCATAGTTATGAGAGTATCTAGGTATGATCGTGTATATAGGCATCACGTCCGAGACAAGTAGACCGACTCCTGCCTGCATCTACTACTATTACTCCACTCATCGACCGCTATCAAGCATGCATCTAGAGTATTAAGTTAATGAAAACAGAGTAACGCCTTAAGCAAGATGACATGATGTAGAGGGATAAATTCATGCAATATGATAAAAACCCCATCTTGTTATCCTCTATGGCAACAATACAATATGTGCCTTGCTTTGCCTATACATCCTTTGGGAAAGGACACCGCAAGATTGAACCCAAAGCTAAGCACTTCTCCATTGCAAGAACTACCAATCTAGTTGGCCAAACCAAGCGGATAATTCGAAGAGACTTGCAAAGATAACCAATCATACATAAAAGAATTCAGAGAAGATTCAAATATTGCTCATAGATAATCTTGATCATAAACCCACAATTCATCGATCTCAACAAACACACCACAAAAAGAAGATTACATCAAATAGATCTCCACGAGAGGGGAGAACATTGTATTGAGATCCAAAAAGAGAGAAGAAGCCATCTAGCTACTAACTATGGACCCGAAGGTCTGAGGTAAACTACTCACACTTCATCGGAGAGGCTATGATGATGTAGAAGCCCTCTGTGGTGGATTCCCCTTCCGGCGGAGCTCCGGAACAGGCCCCAAGATGGGATCTCGTGGATACAGAAAGTTGCGGTGGTGGAATTAGGTTTTTGGCTCCGTATCTGATCGTTCGGGGTACGTAGGTATATATAGGCGGAAGAAGTACGTCGGTGGAGCAACAGGGGGCCCATGAGGGTGGAGGGCGCGCCTGGGGGAGAGGGTGCGTCCCCCTACCTCGTGCCTTCCCTGTTGGTTGCTTGACGTAGGGTCCAAGTCTCCTGGATCATGTTCGGTGAGAAAATCACGTTCCCGAAGGTTTTATTCCTTTTTGACTCCGTTTTATATTCCGTTTCTTCGAAACACTCAAATAGGCTAAAAAACCAGCAAATCTTGGCTGTGCCTCAGGTTAATAGGTTAGTCCCAAAAGTAATATAATAGTGTAAAATAAAGCCCAATATGGTCCAAAACAGTAGATAATATAGCATGGAGCAATCAAAAATTATAGATACGTTGGAGATGTATCAAGCATCAAGGCGACGAACGGCAACGAGAAGGTCAAGGTGAACTGGTTCCCCATGGCCCTCAAGGACGGCGCGCGCTCTTGGCTCCTGAACCTTCCGATGGGGTCGATCTCCTCCTGGGATGAGCTCTGCGAGCGATTCATCGCCAACTTCCAGGGCACTCGCGACCGCGCTCCTGTGGCAGTTGACCTGCAACGCATCAAGCAGCAGCCAGGCAAAACCTTGCACAAGTACATACAACGCTTCACCAATGTTCCCCTCAAGATCCCAAAGGTGTCGGACGAGGCTATCATTTTGGCATTCTCTGAGGGCGTTCGGGATGTCAAGATGAAGGAGGAGCTCAGCATACACGAGGACTTGTGCTCGGCTCTAGAGATGTTCAACATGGCCGCCAAGTGCGCGAGGCCGGAGGAAGGTCGCCTCTCCCTCCTGGATCTTCCGGAGGTCGATCCTGAAGACAAGAAGGCCAAGGCTAAGTACATGAAGTGCAAGGTCCCAGCTATGCTCGGGGCTGAACCTGAGATGAAGCGCGGCTGTGACCACGCTGGCAGCCGTCCTTTCTGCGTCTTCCACAACATCCATAGCCACAACACCAACGACTACCAGGAGCTCAGGGCAATCCACGACGCGTGCATTGTTCCCCGTCTTGAGCACAATGATCGTGGCTACGGCCGCGGTGCGGGCCGCTGGGACAACTGCGAACCCCGCCAGGACTGGCATGATCAGCCTCGTGAGGACCGTTGGCAGGGCCAGCCCCGCGATGGCCCCTGGCGTGACAAGCCCCATGAGGATCGTCCTCAAGGCAACGCCGACCTTCCTCCGCTGTTTCCGCCACCAAGGAGGAATGACGACCACCACCAAGACGATGGGGCTGGGGACTTCCAAGAGCCTCACGCCATTGCATGCATCCTTGGTGGCGCTCAGGCTCCCGCCTCTCATTGCATCTTCAAGCGGTTCGCTCGTGAGGTGAACGGAGCCCTCCCCAAGCTCGAGGCGTCGTGTCCCCTCAGGTGGTCCAATTACGTCATCACCGTTGACTCTATGGGCCAGCTCATGTGTTAATCCACCACTTGTGCACTCTCAATGCTCTGCTCGTCGACCACCAGCAATTCACCCTGTGCGTTCAGTTTACTCGGTTTACATGGTTCAGTTTATACGGTTTTTCGGGTTGTACGGTATTAATACTTCGGTAAATACGGTATAAAATTAAAATACGGTTTGGTTTCGGTATATACCAGATTATTTCGGTATGGTTTCAGTATATACCGTAAAAACCAAAGTTGACGCGAATTTGAAAATGACAAAATAATAATTTGCAAATTTATGACTCAAAACACATACTATTTTATACAAATAGTACATGCCTATATATATAAGTATATATGCATGCATTGATCCATCTGTTGATGGTTATGGACGGGCTTACCATTTTAAAAAGAGAAAAATGACTATGTTACAAGAAATTTTTACATGCTTAGTAGTGAATTTGACTCATGTATAAGAAAAATGACAACTTGTATGGTTGTTCATCTCAAGAAATATTAATTTATTTTTTACTTCGGTTTATTCGGTAAACCATTCGGTTTTTCGGTATATATCATAAAAACCAAAGTTCAAATCGGTATGAAAAGTTCATACCATACCGAAACCAGAAACCATAAAAACCATAAAATCGGTTCGATTCGGTTTATTTTCGGTATGGTTTTTCGGTTCGGTTTTCAAATGCATAGAGTGACCAGCAATGTCCTCGTCACGAAGACACTCATTGATGGTGGCGCATGGCTAAATGTTCTATCCGTCGAGACATTTGAGACGCTCCAGGTGCCGTACGACCAACTCCTCCCCACCAAGCCTTTCTCAAGGGTGACTAATGGTTCCACCGTCCCCATAGGGCAGATTCATCTCCCCGTCACCTTTGGCAAGCGTGACAACTACCACACTGAGCTCATCGACTTTGACGTCACCCACATTCGCCTCGCATACAATGCCATCCTTGGCTATCCGGCCCTCACGACTTACCACGGCTACAATGTCCTGAAGATGCCAGGAAGTGGCGGCATCATCATAGTCGCCTGCGACGAGGAGGATGCTTTGTGCTCCCTCAAGCGTGCTTACCAGCAGCAGCAGTCGAGAACTCCGATGGTGAGGACGCCACCCTACCTCCTGAGGCCACCCCCAAGAAGAAGAAGCAGCTCCTCCCCAAGGGACGTCAGGGTGCTGGGGAGCCCGATGATCATGCCTCAGGCCTCGTGCCCGCTGCTGGGGCACCCTTCCTTCTCGCATAGGAAGGTGCGCCCGACGCCCCTCTCTGGACGGGCTCGGGGGCTCTCATCTGGAGGGCCTCTGATCTGACTAGCATCACGAGGAAGGCGTTCGGGTACAACGTGGGGGCATGCTTCAACGCGCGCCTCCGTGAGCAAGGCGCTAGGCGCTAATGAAATTATCACCAAGGCGATGAAGGAGCTTCAGGAGGCACGAGCCATGCGTGGCGAGCGTTGCCCCACATCATGCGTGGATGTGTGGCGAGCGTTGCCCCACATGGGTAGCAAGCTGTGCGTCTACGTCAACATCCCAGGCCTCAACAGGGCTACTTCTCAGGAGCTCTTTTGGCTGTCCCGCGTCGGCCGGAGTGGGGGATACCCCTGCCATTATGTCTGCATGCCGTTCGGCCTGCTAAATGTGGCTGCCTCACACCAGCGCTACATGCAGGGCATCCCGGCGGCTCACGAGGCCAGGTGCCAGGCGGTCTCGGCGGAGGAGGTGCCGGAACCTCGCGAGCCCCCCGGGACTCAGGAGCCGGCTGGCTCGTGAGAAGCGACTTCTGCAGCACGTGTCTCTAGCTACTCCAATACTTCTACAACGACTGTGCCACGTGACTTTTTGGTTTGTTCAGTTGAAGGCGCCCCTCTGGCTGCATTATCCTCAGGCTGTCAGGGCCCGTCCCTATAGCCGCATCATTTTGATTCATGTACTCCTGACCCCTTACGCATGCTCAGGTTATTATTGTTATTAATTTTACGCCTGCCGTCTCGTTATCTATGGGGTTGCCCTTCGCGGCCTCCATGCGTTGCTAACCCGCCTCTTGCTCATCCCGCAATGGGGATTGCTGGCACGGTGCCTGTGCTTGGGTTCGTCCCTGCAGCACTGATAAACCTAAGAGACCGAGCTCTGGCTCACAGCCGGCCCCATGCACGTCACCTCACCGGGTCCTTAGTGCCTTCGTCTTCTCGTGAAAAGATCATCGGCAGGATAGCAAGTGCGGCAGTCTGTTATGTTTTTGGCTGACTCACAGGAGCCCTAGAGGCAGGGCAACCAGCGGCCTTGCCAACACCTCGTACCCTTGAAGAATGTCATGCTACATGCCAAGGGGTGCAAACCCTCCTTACAGCCAGCCACTCTTTTCTCGCGGAAGTTGCTTGCACATTAAATGGGGGGCCTGAGCACCGTGACTCAGGGGCTCCTACTGGCTCCTGGGCCCTCACCCCGTGACCTTGACCACGGCATTGCAACCTGGCATACCAGCGGCGGCAAGCCTCGCTCGAGAACCTGGTCCCGAGGATGTATAGCACTCAGGGAAGCGGGGGAGATGGATTCGGTAGGAGCCTTGTGGAGGGGGCGTCATCAGGAGAAGGGCATGGCCTAACGTTGCACGAGAAGCTCGTCCACGCAGCAATGGAACCACCGCAGACTCATCAAGATAAGTTACCTCGCACGCGCACGCATAAATCTCATGACCAGCATTCTGTTCCTTGTGATCTCGCATGGGCAAGGAAACTTCCCTTTCAGTCCTTCGGGGGCCACTTGCGCGCCAAAGGGGACATCCTGAGCATCGCGCCTCGAGGGCTCTTACCGGACCTCGGGCCGCTCACCTCCTGGCCTTGACCATGGCATCGCGACCTGGCATACCAACGACGACCAAAGCTTGCCTGGGGACCGGGTCCTGCCGGCATAGAGCACAAAGCTACCGCGAGAATGAAAGGGGAGCTTGTCAAGGCGAGAGACGCAAACACAATATCGAATCAGAAATGATAACACTAAAGTGTGAGTGTCACCGTTTTTTACATACCCCCACGGGGCCCATCATGATTTTCACGCAAGAATGAAGCAAAAGGAAAAACCTCCTAAGAACCATGGCCTTGGCAGCATCGCTAGCGACATCGGGATGGCGCTACTCCTCCCCTAGGCCCTGGCACAGCGACGCGGCGGCTTGTAGCTGTCATCTTCGCTCGAGCTTGGTCCGTATGAAGCGCTGCTGCTATCGGAGGAGTCGCGGACAAGGCCAAGGCCAAGTTCACCGCCGGTGGCCTCGCCGTCTCGATCGCCTCCCCTGGGGCAACATTCCAGACATCGTTGTCCTCTCCGAAGTTCATGAAGAAGAGCCTCGAAGCCGCGTCGTACTCGAAGTGGATGGCGTGCCTCCCCTCTGAGTTACAGGCGCAGGCGATCACGCCCCATCCTCGGGCCATGAAGGCGTCGCCGGAGTCGACGACTTCGACCTCCGCCTCTGATGCTTGGTTGCAGAAGCCGCCGTGCTGTAGCCACAACTCGACGGGCCCCTACGGCGGTATCTCCCTTGCCAGGGACCACGAGAGCCGGATCCACGTGTGCGGAGGCATTGCTGCCCACACCACGAACTCGCGGGCCGTGCCTTCGGCATGGGCCTGCGGGTGGGGTGGCCATGCAGCCACCGCTTGTTCTCCACCACGACTCTGTTCCACATGGTGCCCAAGGCCGCTCCCGTGGACACGGCTATGCGCGCGGGCATACGTGCGGACCGGGAAGCCCAATGGAGCGCGTTCTTTCCAAGGCCGCATTGCCATAGGCGCCGAGGTGGCACCACGAGAGTAATCGCGCCTCTTCTTTGGCAGGAGCATCTCAGGTTCCACCTCAGGAGCTTTTCCCTTCTCTACGGCGTAAAACCTCCTCACTGGCGCCATGGACGCTCTGGCAAGATGGTGGAACGAAGGAGCAGGAGAAGCAAGAGGCAAGAAGATGAAGATTTGTTGTGGGCTCCGCCCCTCTCCCATTTATAGCTGGAGGAAGGATAACTGCCGGCCTCTCACGCTCCAAGCAATGATGGCGCAGAGCGGGCGCCAGTCTTTTGTTAGCCTGGGCGGTTGCCGAGGCAGCGTGGGGAAGTGGAGACACCCACGTCCCATTAAGAGCCACACGCCGGCTCGGTCCGCGGGTGATTGGGGCCCGCGGCGCTTCATCCTTGCCCTTTGTCTTCGCCTCAAAGCCAAGTCCGAGTGCGCCTTGGGACCGGGGGCTACTGTAGGTGTTCTAGGAACCAGGGCACCCAGACTTGCCTGCCTGCGGCCCAGGGCATGGCTACATCGGCAGCCTGGTACGGCCCATCCATGACACCGTCAAGACAAGACCCTCGCGAGGGGCCAAGCCTCGTGAGGCGGGCGACATCAAGCCCTCTGGAGGGAGGGGCCTTCCCGAGCTGCCTCCTGAGGAGTGGAGATTCCTATGCAGGTGCCCAACCGCATGAGGTTGCGGTGACGCAAGCCATGACGACCAAGGCCAGGCGGGCGCCAGCGGGAACACAAGAGCCAGTTTCCTTTTTGGTGCTAAGGAGGCAAGCGCAGGCGCGATGTCCCGAGGAATCAGGCAAAGGTTTCCATTCCCGTGCTACGAGACCAAGACCTCCAGGATGGCAGGATGGATGTCACCACCGAGCCCACTGCAGCGTCACGACCAGAGGCTTTGCAGCAAAGACCACCTTTCATCAGTATAAGATGTACTACTTGTCCCCTTTCAAATTGGCCACTGTGGGATTCCTTCCCGCCTATGTTCTCGGGGAAGAGGACCGAGGCCAGTATAAATATAGGTTAGCCACAACCAAGAGGGAGGAGATCCGGAGGATGCAACCTCGTCGACTCATTCCCTCACTAGAGCAAACCTAGCGAGGTTGTTTTTCCCTTGTACTAGTTCATCCCCAGCCCCTCTTGAGGCAAATCCACCACAAAGCAGGAGTAGGGTTTTACACCACAAGGTGGCCTGAACCTGGGTAAATGTCCGAGTCCTTTCTATTCCTTGTTCGTCGAGCTAGGCCGTGGGGTGACAGATTGGTTGGCCGAAGAGGTTGAGTTCTTCACACATGCCCCAGAGTTCGAACTTTCTTGGGTCTGTGGAGCCCTTAATTCAACAATCATGGAGCCATCATATCCATCACATATCTCAAGTATCCATTTCTAGTTGTAATAGATCAGGATACCACTCCGAGTGTCTGTTACCGAGGACACGACTATTCGAATAGATAACTTCCCTGGAGGGGTGCAGCACATTACCAAACACACTTGATTACTCTAGCCGGACACACTTTCTTGGGTCCATGCTCGGCCTCGGAAAATCAACACATCACAGCCGTATCTAAGCTCTGCAGAGAGGTCCCCGCCGGTCTACATCCTATGCACTCTGGGGTCTTGGGCCCATCGCCCGTTGCACTCCAGGTCGTTGCGAGCAGGGTGGATACTAGCACCACCCATGTAGTGGATGGCACGATGTGACCGTGCCAGAATGGTGAACTGGACGTCTGACAAAGCTTCAGCTGATACTGCGACGTCGAGTGCCCATATCTGTTCACGCGTGGTGGCTAGTGCGTAATGGCCAATGGCCAACTCAGAACGAATACCCAAACCCTTTGTGTATTAGGAGCTTGCGAAGACGAGCAGAGACTCACGATAATGGGACCCCATCTCCCCGTCTCGAGGAAATACGGCAAGAGCCTGGCCCAACCAAATCTCTCTAGGGCGGTCAAACTACCCGGCCGTGCCTCATAATTATCTCGCCGGAGCTCTGTGGGACTGCCCGACTTTCACATCAACTCGCGTGTACCCCTCAGGGCCGACCCGACTAACCAGAGACTATCGGGAACTTAGGTCCACCTCTACCGGGATGGTACCGTCTGTCCCTTCAGCCACTTAGTAACAGTGCACGGGGGCTACAAGTAAAGGTAACTGTGTGTCTGTAACATCAAAGCGGAAACCTGATGGAATCCCCTCGATGGAATCCACTCGATGTAATCATCAAGCTGGACTTAGGAGGAATCACCCTCGAGGTTCACACTTGAGGCGTTACATGACAGAGTCGTATCGGGAGTGGTGAAGGAGGAATCACCCTCGATGACCACGACCGAATAGCTACACTACAGAGTTATCATCAGCAGTGTGTTACGAGGTATCACCCTCGGCACTCGATTGTAGCTCTGTAGAGTCAAGCAACGAAGGGGGGTATGATGTGATCTGTCGGGCTCATGACGTCGATCATGTTGATTGAGTCATTAGTCATCAAGCCAATGCAACTAGGACAAGGTGAGGGGTCACTGGTGGATCATTAACCAACCTATACTAAACATTTTAGGATAAGCAGGTAAGGTACAATGAGCAGGTTACAAAAGCAGGCTATGCATCAGAATAGGAGCAATCAATAACAATATCAAAATATAATGCAAGCATGAGAGAGAATGGAATGGGCGATATTGGAATGATCAGGGGGTTGCTTGCCTGGATGCTCAATTGAGAAGCAGGGGTCATCGTTGTCGCAGTCGATCAAAGTGGCATTAGCAGCGGTCTCGGGGTCTATCAGAGAAGAAGAAGGGGAAGAAACGGTAAATACAAAACACACAAATGCATTACTAAGCATGACATGACGAAACACCATGCTAGGGGTGTTCTAACGCAGTGTTACACAATACCGGTGAAGGGGGAAAACATCTGGGAATGTTTTCCTGAAGTTTGGCATTTCCGGACAAATGAAGCGGAGGGGGTGGTTGCATGTTTGCTATGCTAGGGGCATGTGACAGATGAACGAAGGGCATATTCGGAATCCTCATGTTTTTCTAAGACACTTTCATATATTAAACTTTTTCTACCAAGTAACAATTTAATATATATTTATTTCTAAAGTTTTAAAAGATTTTCTAATTTTCTGGAATTTATTTAATTCGAAAATAACAGTAAATACTTTTTGTACACAGACTGACTCAGCCACAGTCAATGACATGTGGGGCCAGTCAAAACCTAGTCAGGAGTCAACAGAGTTGACCACTGACCAGTCAAACTGATAGGTGGGGTGCACCTATCATAGATACTTCCTCCGTTCCAAAATACTTGACTACCATTTGTTCAAAAATGGATGTACCTATATACTAAAACATGTCTAGATACATCTATACTTTGACAAATGAAAGTCATATATTGTGGAACGGAGGGAGTAGAAGTTAATTAAGTTTAACTAATCAAATTAATTAGCTATGGGGGACCCTGCCTGGTGACTCAGCTTAGTTAAGAGTTTTAATTTACAAATTAACTATTTATAAAAACATTTATTAGAGTGGGATCCACATGTCATAGTCAGTCATCTTAACTAATGGTTTATTTTAACAGGGGGTTGATTAAGTGGTGGGGTCCAGTCGTCAGTGTAACAATATTTAACAGAGTTAAAGTTTAACCCGGGTTAATTAGAGTGTGGGGAACCCACCTGACAGTGTCCCATTAGGTTTATTAACTAGGCAATTTTAATTAAACCAAAGTAATTACGGGTGGGGACCGCTGTCAGTGGCACCAGTCGGCCACCACGGCGTGGCCGTGCATGCGTGCGTGCACACGGCAAGGGGCGAGACCGTGGTCGGAGCTAGCAGGTCAGAGGGAGGTGCGACCAGTGTCGACGAGCGGCAGAGCCGGGCCGGCAAGAACGGTGGCGGTCAGCGGCGTCAGCAGGGGAGCAACAGCAGCGGATCGCGACAGACGAAGGGCGAAGCGAAGGAAAGCGGAGGCGAGGGCGGCGATGAACAACAATAGCTGCGATGGCAGCTCATTGGCCGAGGTGGCAGCGCCGTCGGAGCGGTCGAGGCGAGATGGGAGAAGGGAAGCTGCTCACCACGTTGGTGGGAAGAAGGGCGGTGAGGCCTAGGGAGGCCGGCGGGGAGGGGACGAGGAGGCGCGACGCTTGGCGATCTGGTGACGGGCGACAGCGTCGAGCGATGTGGGGAGACGGCGTTGAGCACCGCCGGGTGGCAGGGCACGGTCGTCGGGGCGCAGCGGGGTTGATCCCGATCCAGTTCGCGTCGAGGGGCGGGGACCGGGCGCCGTGCAGGAGGAGACGAAGAGGCGGGCGTGGGCAAGGTGACGAAGGGGTGGCGCCGGCCATGCTGGCAAGGGGCAACGGCATCAAGGACGCCCAGATCCAGGGGCACGAGGGAGAGTGGGGTTCATGCGTGGGGGATTCCTGAATAGGGCCATATTGGCCAGGGGCGGGGTGGGCCGACTGACTGGCCTGGTGGCCATTTGGGCCAGTCGGCCCAGCGGGGGTGGGTTTCCTTTTTTCACTTATTTTCCAAATTATTTTTCTTTATCTTCTTTGTTTCCTTTTATTTTAGTTTTTGTAAAATACAAATAGTCCCTAAATTAGCATTAGTAAACATGCCACTACCTCAAATAATTTGGCACATTAATTAAATAGTTTTATATTTGTTTAGTATTTAAAAACATTTAATAATTGTTTTAAGCCTCTGTCTTATTCATTTAAGGGCATTTAAATACCTTCTAAAATATGGGTTTCTACATGAAAAATAACCAGAGATTATTTGCCACACTTTGAACATTTTAGTTTGAATATTTGAAATTTTTTGCCATTTGACTTGACTTTTAATTTGAATTTTAATGGGGTTTGAATCAACGCGAGTTTATCAATAGTAACCGTGGTGACATGGCATCACTGTTCAAAAAATCTTCCGATTCGGCAATTTATCAACCGATTTATCGCTACTCTTGGGGTGACCGATAAGATTATGCCTTATCTTCACCGTTCATCGTTTGGGACGATTTATCGCTCTCAGAAGCGATTTATCAGTAATCTATCGATAAATCAGGCGTATTCATAGCACTATGTTTGGAAAAACTACATTTATTTGTGTTTGGTGGACCTTGTTATACAATATGTATGTTGTCCTATTTTGTTTGCCATTATATGATGATTCAAAGACCAGGAATCAAGGTAACACTTCTGGCCAATATTGTTTTGGTGTTGAATATAGCATATTTTTGTATTCGGAACCTAGAATTTGCAAAAAAAATGTCCGATTAATAGTCGACCGATAAAATTGATTAATCGGCTGATTTCCGATTAATCTCTAATCCCCATCTGACCGAGACGCTAACGATAAGCGATATCCTCAACATTGAGTGGCATCACTAGCAGAGGTTACTGTAGGTTAATTATCCGGGCGTCACAATTCTCCTCCACTACAAGAAATCTCGTCCCGAGATTTAGAAGGGGAGTAAGGGGGAGGGATTTGGTTACGAAATTCTAACGGGTCCTCTCGGTCTTGGTTGCCCTTCTCTAAGAGGTCGATCCACTACATTGATGTCTTCATATCTCTGCTCCAGGTCATCTTGATGAAGTCGGCATCCTTTCTTTGGAGTCTTCATCGTACTTACGAATAGGTAAGGGGCAGCTCGACAACGATAGGATGATATAATGCATAATCATAAGGGATTATCCTATGAATGAACTCATGAGTATCTCTCGAGTTTAACTTCAACAAAGTCTTGAAGAGCAAGGTAAGAAGGTGCAATAAGAAGCTTCAAGAGGGTAGGCAATCGATCGTTGCCTAAAATAGAGAGTGAAAGGGGTTCAGAGCAATGGGAATAAGATGTGCGTCTGATACCAGAAAAGATCATCTCTCGAAAGGTTGCTCATGAATTTCATACGAGGCCATGCGCAAAGGAATAACTTTGGAACAAGGGTGTATAGGAGAGTCAGGTTTCGATCTTCTGGAACTATGGGTCATGGGCCCACCATGTTGGTTAAAAGCAGGAAGGCGCTAACATTTTACACGGTCATGATAGCAAGTCATATAAGAGGATAGCATGTCAATTATGTTGGCAACAACGTTGGTACCAAGGGCGAGGGACAAAGTCACCCATTTTCCTACTCACAAGGCGAGGCGGACCAATAGGCAAAGTTCTCGTCCATTGGTGGCTACCGGAATGTCATCAACAATAGTAACAAGGTGTTACTGACAGAGTTTATACACGGAGGTGTTTACATAAGCAGGGAATTATCACTGCTCAGATATGTTAGGTTACAAGATAGGTTAAACAAAGCGATGGAAAGGAATGTGTAGACTTGAATCAGTTATCGATGTCCTCGAGTGTCTAACAACTAAGAACCCATGGAAAATTCGAATCGGCGAGAAACAATAGTTGATGAAGAACTCATAAGAAGTTATGTAGTTCCATCATATTCTCGAGATACCAGAGGGTAATACTCGAAAGGTAGAACATGATAGAGGTTGGACAGGTGAAAAGATCTCTAGAAGACAAGTACTATAACTTGTCCAAGAAATGGGAACAAAGAAGAACAATATGGTCGGAAACATGGTTGCAAAGGACCAAATATAGATACAAGATGAACTTATCACAAAGGGATTATTATTATAACAAGAAGCTTCCATGATAAGTTCCACATCGGGTCCATGGGCATGAACACAAAGGTTCAAGGTCGACTTCCACTTCTCTAATGCACAACTTTCCATTCACTTCTTGCATTCGAATAAGTTGTAGTGTTGAAATTTTACCTGACTAAACGCCAGTAGAGTATAACCCGTATAACTTTCGAGTTCATACAAATTTAGGGAAGGCACAGATTCAACACATACGGGCATCTTTGGAACATATACCACAAACTTCACGAGTAAATAACTCAAGCCCGGAAGCAGAGTATGGTTGACAAGAGCGGGGATACAATTTACCAAAGGCATTATGTTTCCGAGGATAGGCTAACAAGGTTACTGAATATGAAGGACGCTGTCGGATAAACACTAACAAATGATCTGGTGGTCCACGAGGGATCTGGTACTCAACCAGAAAAAGAAAAAATGCCAGGAGATCAGGTTACAGAAATAACTGACTAATTCAAATATCAAACGTAACAGAATTACGATTTCCAATTCGAGGGATCAAAAGCAAATGCTCTGATTAAGGATGGATAGATTGAATGGACTCAGAATGACAATCAATCAAGGCTTGATTCGCCAAACACCAGCTCATGTCCAGAGCGACGTCTGAGCCAAGGAAAGAATTCTAATTACGACTGATGATTGCGAACATTTACAAACATATCGAATCAAAGTCTCAAAATGATGGTGACACAGAATGGCAATAGGATTACAAAACTTATGGGATTAACCATAATGCAAGCAAGCAAGAATTTCAAGAGCAATAGGCTGTTGAGGATTTTTTTCGAAAGATCGAATAGTATTTCGAAGACTTTTGTGAAACACATGAACAGCTCGGGATGATCTAATCTCCGGTAAGTGTGAGGAATTATTCATACATGTATTCATGCGGAAAAGGAGCTACAAGGCAGCATGCACAATGGTTTCTCAGAATATCGGAAATTATTTCAGGGTATCTTGTAAAAACAAGAGCAATTGGAAATTAAGGTATGGACACAAGTGTATGAAGTTATTCGGAGGGATTTTTAGGAGGTAGGGAGTTGCGAAAGCAACGGGCACAAAGTCTCGAGAGAACATCGGAGAGTATCTTCGGAATCCTTCGATGCATAAAGCAATCATCTGGAGTGACGGGCTCTCCAGGACAAAGTATTTACGAGAGCCTAGGGTTAGAGTTAGCAAAATCATTTTACCCGAATAGAAATAGAAGAGAGATCATATTCCCAGACTATAGACGAGGAAGAAAAGATCCTAATACCACCCAATGGCGACGTGGGCCCGTAAGCCACACATCCATGTTAGTAAAACAATTTTTCAAAGACTAGACTCAACTTAGGCCAAGGAGTTTGAAAGCGGATTCCTACAGGCAGTCGGCTCTGATGCCAACTTGTGGCGCCCCTGATTCAATCGTACACTAATAATACACGCAAATGTGTATGATAAAGATCAGGGACTCACGGGAAGATATCATAACGCAACTCTAGACACAAATAAAAAAATACAAGCTTCATATTACAAGCCAGGGGCCTCGAGGGCTCGAATACAGAAGCTCGAATACACAAGGGTCAGTGAAAGCAACAATATCTGAGTACAGACATAAGTTAAACACGCCTTAAGAAGGCTAGCACAATATCTGAGTACAGACATAAGTTAAACGATCGAAGAGGCAAAGCCTCCTGCCTGGGACCTCCTAACTACTCCTGATCGTTGGTGGTCTCCGCGTAGAAGTAGGCATCCTCGAGGTAGTAGCAGACATCGGTGGCGGCATCTAGCTCACGTGATCCACCATCTGGTTGCAACAAACAGAAAGAAGAAAGAAGGGGGGAAAGGGTAGCAAAGCAACCGTGAGTACTCATCCAATGTACTCGCAAGCATCAGAACAATACTAAGTATGCATTGGTATCAAATGGAAGGGTTGTATCTGTGGACTGAACCACAAAATACCAGAATAGAGGGGAAGGCCTAGCCTATCAAAGACTAGCATCTTGCAGCATTCATAAGAGTACGGAATAGCATATTATAATTAACAAACATGTTGTAAAATGAATGCCTAGAGGTCCTTCCTCGACTCCCTGCGAGAAAGCAATCCTGGGGCCATCATATCCATCACATATCTCAAGTATGCATTTCTACTTGTAATAGATCGGGATACCACTCTGAGCGTCCGTTACCCATTACACGGCTATGCAAATAGATGACTTCCCTGCAGGGGTGCACCACATTACCAAACACGGTTGATTAATCTGGCCGGACACACTTTCTTGGGTCCATGCCCAGCCTCGGAAGATCAACACGTCGCAACCCTACCTAGGCTCAGCAGAGAGGTCCCCGCCGATTTACATCCTAAGCACTCCGGGGTCTTGGGCCCATCGCTGTTGCACTCCGGGTCGTTTCGATCAGGGTGGATACCAGCACCACCCGTGTAGTGGATCGCACGATCCGACCGTGCCACAATGCTGAACTGGACGTCTGACAATGCTTCGGTTGATACTGCGACGTCGAGTGCCCATATCTGTTCCCGCGTGGTGGTTAGTGCGTAAAGGCCAGTGGCCAACTCAGAACAAATACCCAAACCCTTAGTGTATTAGGAGCTCCTGGAGACGAGCAGACTCACGATAGGGTGACCCCATCGCCCTGTCTCGAGGAAATACGGCAAGAGCTAGGCCCAACCCTCTCTCTATGGCGATCTACTTTTCCAGTCGGGCCTCGTAATTATCTGGAAGGTGCTCTCTGGGCCTGCCCGACTTTCATATCAACTCCCGGGTACCCCTCAGGGCCGATCCGACTAACCAGAGACAATCGGGAACTTAGGTCCACCTCTACCGGGATGGTATCGCATGTCCCTTCGGTCCTGTAGTAACAGTGCACAGGGGCTACAGGTAAAGGTCACTGTGTGTCTGTGACATCAAGGCGGAAACCCGAGGAATAACCCTCGATCGAATCCACTCGATGTAATCATCAAGTTGAACTTAGGAGGAATCACCCTCGATGTTCACACTTGAGGTGTTGCACGACCGAGTCGTATCGGGAGTGGTGAAGGAGGAATCACCCTCGATGACCACGACCGAATAGCTACACTACAGAGTTATCATCAGGAGTGTGTTACGACGTATCACCCTCGGCACTCGATTGTAGCTCTATAGAATCAAGCAAGAAAGGGGGTGATATGTGATGTGTCGGTCTCTGGACGTCAATCACGTTGACCGAATCTTCGGTCATCAAGCCGAGGCAACTGGGACAAGGTGAGGGTCACTGGTGGATCATTAACCAACCTATACTAAACATTTTAGGATTAGCAAGTAAGGTACAATGAGCATATAACAAAAGCAGGCTACGCATCAGAATGGGAGCAATCAATAACAGTAGCAAAATCTAATGCAAGCATGAGAGAGAACAGAATGGGCTATATCGGAATGATCAAGGGGGGGTTTGCTTGCCGGTTGCTCAGACAAGAAGGAGGGGTCGTCGTTGTCGCAGTCTAGCAAAGTGGCATCAACAGAGGTCTCGTGGTCTATCGGAGGAGGGGGAAGAGACGGTAAATACAAAGCATGACATGACGAAACGCGATGCTAGGGGTGTTCTAACACAGTGTTACACGATACCGGTGAAGGGGGGAAACATCCGGGAATGTTTTCCCGAAGTATGGCGTTTTCGGACAGATGAAACACAGAGGGACGGTTGCATGTTCGCTATGCTAGGGGCATGTGACAGACGAACGGAGAGTGTATTCGGAATTATCATGTTTTTTAGCATCTTCCATATATAAAACTTTTTCAACTGAGTTATGGTTTAATTTATATTTATTTCTAAAGTTTTAAAATATTTTCGAATTTTCTGGAATTTATTTAATTCGAAAATAACAGTAAATACTTTTTGTACACAGACTGAGCCAGCCAGAGTTAATGACATGTGGGGCCAGTCAAAGCTCAGTCAACAGTTAACAGAGTTGACCACTGACCAGTCGAACTGACAGGTGGGGCACACCTGTCATACACAAAAGTTGATTAAGTTTAACTAATCGAATTAATTAGCTATGTGAACCCTGCTGTCACTGACTTGGCTTAGTTAACAGTTTTAATTAACATATTAACTATTTCTAAAAACATTTTATTAGGGTTGGTCCACATGTCATAGTCAGTAATTTTAACTAGTGGTTTATTTTAACGGGGGGCTGATTAAGTGGTGGGGTCCAACTGTCGGCGTTCTGGGAATGGGGGTACCCAGACTTGCCTGCCTGTGGCCCATGAGGCTCCATCGACGGCCTGGTACGACCAAGTTCAGCGTCAACAACTCAAGACCCTCGCGAGGGGCCAAGCCTAGCGAGGCGGACGACGCCAAGACCTCCACGAGGGACGACCTCCCCCGGCTGGCTCCCAAGGAGCGGAGATTTCCATGCAAGGCTCACCTCGCGAGGTTCAGATGATGTGAGCCATGACGACCAAGGCCAGGCGGGCGCTAGTGGGCGTAGTGTACCAGTTTCCTCTTTGGTGCTAAGGAGGCAAGGGCAGGTGCGAAGTCCCGAGGAATCAAGTAAAAGGTTCCCATTCTAGTGCAACAAAACCGAGGACTTGCCTTGAGAGCCAGACGCGGACATGGCCGGAGTGCTTGGTGGCAACAGAAGAAGTCGAGAATTGGGCACTGGAGCTCAGGGATGGAAAGGCTGAGGAAGAAGAAAGGCGCAGGGGAGAAAGATGGGTCTTTATCCCTTTATAAAGGCAATGAATACCAAGCGCCTCCTCACAACCCTTAAAACTCGATTATTCCCAAGGAATCGTACAAACGGCACGGTTGGGTTATCAAAACCAGTATTAATGAGAATCCTGCAATAAGGGGACGTGATCTCTGTTGGACAAGACGTATTGATGCGGGCCGTGCCTTGAAACGTGAAGCGAGAGGCTAAAAACGGTTTGACATAATAATGAAGCCAAGCATAAACGTCACGCCGAAAAAAGGGTTGTTGATAGACGTAACTTGTTGTTGAGTATTTTGTTATTGTGGTAATGGGTTGTAACTGTTAAGCAGAGCCGAATATAGTTCTTGTTGATCAAACTACGTTGAAGTGTTCGGAGGAGGAACCCGCCTTGCAATGTCGAAGACAATCTGCGCGACGGACATATCATCATTGAAGCCTGGTTTAGGGGCTATTGAGGGAGTCCTGGATTAGGGGGTCCCCGGGTGTCCGGGCTATGTAACATGGGCCGGACTGATGGGCCATGAAGATACAAGACAGAAGGCTTTCCCCATGTCCAGATAGGACTCTCCTTTGCGTGGAAGGCAAGCTTGGCATTCGGATATGAAGATTCCTGTCTCTGTAAACCGACTTTGTACAACCCTAATGTCGGTCTCAAAACCGGCGGATCTCGGGTAGGTGGTCCCGAACTATGGGTCTAAGGTTGATGGTAACAGGAGATGGGGGACACACTGTTTACCCAGGTTCGGGCCCTCTCTATGGAGGTAATACCCTACTTCCTGCTTGATTGATCTTGATGAATATGAGTATTACAAGAGTTGATCTACCACGAGATTGTAATGGCTAAAACCCTAGAAGTCTAGCCTGTATGACTGTCCCCTTTCCAGACTAAGCCCTCCAGTTTATATAGACGTCGGAAGGGCTACGGTTGTACAAAGTCGGTTTATAGAGAAAATGAATCTTCATATCTGGTTGCCAAGATTACCTTCCACGCCAAGGAGATTCCCATCCGGACACAGGAGAGAGTCTTCGGTCAGCCCATTAGTCCGGCCCATGTCCAACAGACCGGATGCCCGAGGACCCCTTAGTCCAGGACTCCCTCAGTAGCCCCTGAATCAGGCTTCAATGACGAGGTGTCCGGCGCGCAGATTGTCTTCGGCATTGCAAGGCGGGTTCCCCTTCCCGAATACTCCAAGATAGTTTTCGAACGCAATGAACATGTCCGGATATGCAACACAAGTACCACACACACAGCCGTAGAGAGTATAATATTTCATGAGTCCCATCCGCTCATAACTTTTTGCAAGACGACATCACGTCTGCCCAGTCATTATTTCGAACCGTTTTCGTCTGCCATTCCGTGTTTCGAGATGCGGTTTCCATTGGCGCGTCTTGTCAAAGCAGAGATCGTGTCCCCTTATTGTGGGATTCTCATCAATACCGGTGTGGGTATGTCACACCCTGATTTTCATGCCACTACACTTAAGCTAACAATCATGATAAAATGTGGTTTGACAAACACTTTTGAGTGTTTTGGACCTTGCCTTGATTGGTTTTTGTTTGTTGTTTGCAAGTGCTCTCAAAATAAAGTAAATCCTCCAACTCTTATACTCCTTCTCCTTGATCCAAAAACCTTTCCCAATGATCATGCCATGTGTACAGGACATAAAAATAATTCCTTGCAAAAATAATTTGGCCAAATAGTATTTTCAAAATTTAGTTTTTCAAAAACCCCTGAATTGAGGTTTGCACTGCATGTACTTTATTTGGGGTGTGAAAAATCTTTCAAAAAGTACATTTGAATCCTATTAGATGTAGGACTCCCATAAAACACAAAAATATAATTTTAAAAGTTATTTTCCTATTTTATTTAAAAGCTTTTTCTTAAGGCCAGAAATGGTCTTTAATAGGGAAAAATTATTTTATGGTTTTAAAAATATTTGAAAAAAATCAGGGAAACTCAGTGGGCATATATTTCCCATATATAAGAGTTTCAACACATGGTCATGGTCATGTTCAAAATATTGGACAAAACCTCCCAAAACCATTTCTGCCCATTTCAAGGATTTGAAATATTTCTACAGGAAATATTTTAATAAAAATCCAAGGAAAATCCAGCAATCCCCAAATGCATATTGTGATCACCTTGCAAAGCCTCATGGCAATCAAGGTCATTTTGGTTCACCAAAATGCCCCAAAAATATCTCTGACCAGAATCAAATTTAAACAACTTTGTACTACCAACTTTCTATCCTTGACCCCAACTTTTGTGATCATGTTCACATGACCAAATGAGGCCACTAAACCAAGTGGTTCATCAAGGGGAAGTGATTTTCTCAACTAGATCTACACAAGTTCTTTTCTGCTAATTTCTAGGGTTTACAAAAGTTACATTGTGAACTTTGCCCAGATAAGCCCAAAATGGGTGTAAGGCCGTAATTATATGGGCCATTTCACCCTGTGGAGTCTCATGCCAAATGGAATTCATTTACCTGTCCAAACCATCAACAAACACCTTCTGCCACTTTACCAAAACAACTACTTTGACCTCTTCCACTCTTCTCCATGGCCTCCACTTTTTACCACAGCCCTCCGAGTTCCCTTCTACCTCCAGTAAAAAGCTCCAACACTGGTTAATTAATTGAGGATCGTAAAACCCTGGTTTACCCCTCCCTTTCACCATGCCAGCACCTCTTTTCCCTTCCCCACTTCCTTCTTATGGACTTGCCTTAACTATTAAGCCTTATGGAGCATATCAGGAACTCCCAGGAGCTAGTGGATAGGCTTGGCCACGCGCAGGAAGCCATTCGCTCTGGAGCGCGCTACAGTGCACCAGGGCACTGTAGCCGCCCTCTGCCCAATGCTCCCGTCGACCTTGGGCGCCGTGAATGTGTCCCGCAAGGCCGCCTCGGCGTGCGTGACATGCTACGCGGTCGGGCCCCTCCTCCTTCTCTCTCCTTTGAGCCCGTCGTCGCGTGCCCGAGCACCGCCCGACTCGGCCACTCCCTGGCCACGCGGCTGGCCCGCCTCTGACCTTGCCCTGCTCCCCCTCTCACCTCCCTCGCTCCTGGACGGACTACACGAGCGCCACTGACCCAGCCTGGCCCCTCCCAACGGTCCCCAGGACCGATTCCGCGGGCACCCGCGAGCACGGCTCGTGGTGCACCATGGCTTTGCCATATAGAGCCTCGTCGAGCCCCTCTTTGGACGCCTGTAGCTCTCTCTCTCTCTCCCACACACCTCCTAGACCGACCACACCTCCTCCCCGTGCTTGCCACCTTGCCCGAAGTCTCGCCCGAGCACCGTCCATGATGGTTGTGGCCCCACTATATCGTCCTCCGTTGGACGTCTTGTGGGGAGGCGGGCGAGATCTGATCCCGAGCTCGCCCGGTGCGCCGGCAACCGCAGCGCCAGCGCCTGAGGGACGAGCTCGGCCTCGCCCCCTCTGTTCCTGCGGCACGGGAGGCCGCGCGAGGAAGAAGAAGGCCGGCCGGTGGACCGGCGACTCCACCAGTCAGCCTCTATCGACGTGTCCAGCCTGACCCACTCGCGTTAAGTGGAGGCGGGATCCGCGGGAACCGCCTTCCCGACAGGGAAGCGTACTCCCCTAATACGCCTTCGACGTGGCCTTTTCCCGCACGCTGCTGAGCTGCTGGGACGGCCCACTAGCTATCTCACGCCCAGTGCGTGTTTTAGGTATAAGCCTAAACCTTTCCTTTTTCTTTTATTTTGAACTCCTAAAATCCATAATCAATTCATTTAACTCCAAATTTGTTGATTCAAATTCCTAGTGACCCCATAAATCATTCTCTACCTCAAGGAGTACCTTACACATTTTTCCAGAATACTTTCTTTCACACATATTTCACAAAACCCCATTTCTCTATTTTTGTGATGGACTTTGGAAAATCACAGAGAGATCATCTTTGATCCAAATGCCATGATTCAAATTTCTATATGCTTCTAAGTTCACAAACTTATGTTATGAACACTTTTATTAATACTTTCTGTGCCACACAATATAATGATCCATTTCTTCATATTTGTCAACTTTGCAAATTCATAGGAAATTCATTTGAACTCCAAATCCAGTGAAACCAACTCCTAGATGCTTCTAAAATCATTCTTTGATAAATGGGTGCCTTTGCTCATTTTTCAAAATAATATTTCTGTACACTTCTTGCAAATCCACAAATCCCTTGATTCCATCATATTGAAATATTCAGTGGTATCCATTGATCAAATCCCATTGAAACCACTTTGGTCATACCTCATATGACCAAAGGTTTCCTAGAAAAGTCCAACTTGCATTTTTTGAGCACTTTTATTCTTGCCTTGTCGTGTTGCTTATTATGGTTGTTTTCGACGATAGTTGACAAAATATACGAAATGCTCGGAGTTGGACCAGAGATATTTGAAGACCTCGAAGACTTTGTTAAAACTGGCAAGCAGCCCTTTGACCATGTCAAAGAACCCCTTTTTATGCATGTCATATGGCACTTTTATTGCTTGCATCGAAGTCATGATAAAATGGTGACCACTTGAGGTGGTTTGCCTCCGTTGCTTTTCTCGTTGTGATTGCATGATGCATGACCCTACCTTTCTATGAGGGTTATGCCAGTGGGGGTAGATAGGATGCTAAAGTAGTGCTACGCAAAAAGGGACGGGTATATGCATGGTGAAGGAGACAAAGTATTTTCAAAGGACTTTTCGAAAACCCCGTCAGGTGCCACTTATGCCCGAGGGAGATGATAAGATGGGTAGCCACTTGATGACGAAGTGGTGTACCGAGGCAAGTGTGTGTGGTTTTCAGAAACGGATTAGATTTAAGATTTGTCGACTGTCCCAACCTTACATGCGCAACCACTCTACCCTTGTATGGGAAAGGGCATTGTTGATTACCTAGGACGATACTAGCTTGGAGGCCGCATTACTAGTGACGGGGGAGAGTCGGTGCTCTCTCTCGGGACGGGGTCGTGCCAGGTAGGGCGGCCATGACTGTTTTTACAGGGCACCTGATACACCGTTGCATCCCCTCTCGGATGTTATGATCTCGAGTGAGTCTCGTATGATGTACATCGTGAGGATATGGAACAACGAGTGGACTCCTTGTTAGTGTCGTCTAGGGAAAGGTAGTGATCGGGTGCTTACACCGGATACTTGAGGTATCGCGGGTCGTGGATGACACGGAAGTTCCCTAGATCTTGTGGGTAAAGTGTGCAACCTCTGCAGAGTGTAAAAATATTCGAATAGTCGTGTCCATGGTCAAGGATAGTTGGGCGGTGCTGCTTAAACTACGTCCAGAGCTTCGCAAACCAGTGTGTGTGTTTGGATGATTGGGGAGAACTACTTGGGTCAAGTCAAGGGACTTGACATGATTGAGTTGGGTTGATGCCCACTCTATTTATGTTGATATCTGTAACCTGTCCTCATTGTTACTTGAATTCTCCTGATGCATGTCTTACAAGTTGTTGAACATGTCCTTGCACTCAAAACTAGCTTTCTGCAAAAATTTACCTATATCATGCATTGTTGTATCTTGAACCAAAACATGGGTTGCTTAAGTAGTACATTCAAAGTACTCATTGGCTTGCCACTGGTTTATTTATTGGCCGGGCATGAAAGAACAGGATATAATGAAGAGTACCTTGGTAGCCGAACATGCGAGCTAGGGCCTTCCTAGTCGTAATGCTGTAGGGTTAAGGCGGATGGCATGGGTCCAAGTTGTTATTGAAGATTTCCGCTGCGATGATACACTCAAGACTTGACCATAATGGTCCTACTTGTGTAGAATGGTATGTATGGATGTAAGACTCTTGTTATTCAGCTTTTGTGTGTTCAGTGAGCATTGATCTCTCGGATCACTGTACACGTGCATTCGGTGATCTCGACTTATGAGCCGGGGTCCCCACAGAGCTGGTATCAGAGCCATCCTGACTGTAGGAAGCCTTAGTTAGCATGGTCGTTAGTTAGGGTAAAACTATTTCCAAAACTACTACTAGTTTTCAAAACTATCTATACTTCTCTTCCCTTCTCAGTTTTTCAAAAACTAAGGTATGCTTCCCTTATTGATCTCTTCCCCTTCAAAACCTTTGGTCGCTAGAACCCTTATGCCCCTGACCACTGGATTCCTTGTAATCCTCGTGGATAATCTAGGAGGAAGATGCCTTGCCAGACATTCACCCACATCTCCTGAACACAAGTTTTGCGATACCACGATAGGACGATACCAACAGAAGATACCGTCTCGAGGAATGAGGACATCTAGACCCAGAGGATGGTGACACCTTTGAATTTGCTCCAGGATGATGCAACCTTGTCCTATGACGATCAGGGGGTAAGATATGCAAGATCACGATATACATCGCTAATAGAGCAACCATGTCCTTACCATTGTTGTAACGGCAACCACTGGTGGATGAGAACCTCGCCATTTGGTCCGCCTCACTATAGTGAGCAGGAAAACGGTTCTCTTCATCCCCTGCTCTTGGTGTCGATGTTATCATCAACGTAACCGACATGTTGGACCTCTACTATGCCTTGTTAATGTCATTGCATAAAGGATTACCTACTTGGTACCATCGACGTCTTAGAAGACAAAAAGAGATCGTCGTGATTAAGAAGACAATAGAAGACCAAGTCAATGCCAGTTACGAGGAGCCACCTTCACCCCATCACTTCAACAGGCGAGAAGTTGTTGAAAAATCTTCAGGCTCAACCCGGATTGTTTCATCTAACAACTACAAGAGACGTAGCAACACCTGAGGAAAACCCAGAAGACTGCACGAGGCACAAAGTAAAGCACGACTACTTAGTCCGAGAACCCCTAGGGTAGGATGAGTCGTGTACCCCCTATGCGAAGTCGAGTCTGTATGATGGTTCGAATAGAACCATGACTGTGTGTTGCTTGTTTTTATTTGTTTGTGTTTTGATATAAGTCGCACTTTTGCCCTAGGCAACAAGTACGCGACTATATCACCTTCCTTGTTTTCCTTTGTTTGGCCCTTTTGGCACCTGTTTGTTTGCACACCTTTGTAGAACCCCCTTTCAGCATTCCCCCCATCTATGATGCTTTTCCCTCTCATCCCTCTCTCCTCAACGCAAGACCGGCAAGACAAGGTACACCAAGGATTCTACTTTGGCAACCAACCAGCACTGAAGACTTTTGCTACAACCTCCTCGACCAAATGCAACCCCGTAGAATTATGTTTAACCCTCAATATTAGAAACCCATTCCTAGACCCTTCGAGACTTCACGAGATACCCCAGCTCGAAACCTTAACCCTAAGCTTAACCTACGGAATCACAAGAGAACAAGTTAAGCTACAGTAAGCCTTGCTTATCACTGGGTTCATTATGGAACTAGTGGACGTAGTGAATGAGCACATTAATATCCTAAGGTAGGACCATAACTGACGATGCCATAGGAAAGACCAATTTGGGGATATATGAACAGAGGACAAAGGACTTGATGAGTTTATATCAGTGACCTTGAGGAATTATCTGAGACTCTTTGGTAGATTATAAGGCTGCCATGTTGGTAGATGAACTTGGTGGGATCATGATTATAGAGTGGCATAGCTTTCATTACCCCTGAGTAAATTGGATTTATAGGACAACTATGTTCGCAAGCTGAAACTCCTGGAAGTGCAAGGATTTGACTTGATCAGATGATATTGATAGGAGACAGTTGATATTACGTAAATAACTTGAGGGAAACATGTAGGATTCCTCGTTGGACAAGAGATTTGGATTTAACTAGTTGATCCTAGTTGAGTATAGATGCTGAGTAAGCCTGCATGGTTCAGAGTAAATTGGATTTAGACTGATGATCTCGATCATGATGCCATGTTTCTTGGAGGACAATAAACTAGGAGATTGGATTAATTGTCGGAGTTGATTTAGGGATCTGTATAAGCTTGACGTTGGAAGTCACTTGACCCCTATAATGGAAATTGGTGGACTGACTATAGTAGAGATAACCCTTTCAAGTATTTGGAGATTATAGGACTTTAGGAGATCATGTGGAACACCATAAACATTGGGATTGTAGAATAAATGGATTATGTAGTGATTGATGGAAGTTAACGGGCTGTTGGAATTGATTCATAGGAAGGAAACAAGATCTTGGAGTGGCTTACGGCGTGTTTCCTTAGGATAGATATGCACTAACATGGACCTTGGAAGAATAGGATGAGCACTTGGATCGTCGTGTTTTATTCCAACTTGGAAGCTTGTATGCTCTACCCATGGATTTTTAGGGGTAGCCATACATATGAGTTTCGGGATCATGGACATATATGATTTTGTTAGACCTCCTCTCGAGAGTCATGAGGATATGAATCACATGAGTGATGATTGGAGTTGACCTATACAAAATGATGATGTCGGTGATATGATGTGATTTGTTTAAAGGACTAGATAGACTATTGGCATCTCAGAAACCGTGCTTAAAGATAAGATGGTAAATGTTCACTCGCACACTAGAATCCTTGAAACCCTTAAGCCCTACCAAGCCACAACATGGTCGGATCATGACCATGGGCTTTGGCTCTAGGTCAAGTAGACCTTGGCCAACAATCAACCGTGACCACCACCCATACCCCAAATTTTACTTTACGTATTCCATAGACTTCCTGGAGTGCTTGGACAAGTTAGTTGTCATCTTTCTTTGATGACATACTTGTCTACCAGAAGACGGAAGAAGAATCGTTGAGCTGGTCAAGGAACATCTGAAGATTGTCATGTCTAGGAGGAAGAACTACACCAACCACCATTGTCAAGAAGTAAACCTCCACATCAAAGACTAGGCATATCTGCAAGTCACTTCTCTCAAAGGAACCAAGCATTTCCGTGTCAAGGGGAAGCTCACACCAAGAATTATCGACCCCCTTCGAGATCACTCCAAGATTTAACAACCCCCTCTGAGATCACTACGAGACGAAGAGAAGACAGTTACCAGCTGGAGTTGCCACCCAAGTTACCTGATGTGCACAACGCTTTCCATGCATCACAACCCCGAAGTGTTTCCAACTTCCTAACTTGCCTGATCTCTACGAGGGCATTAACCACCGAGCCATTGACCCCTAGCCCAATCTAACCTACCGCGAGCTACCCATTAGCAACATGGATCAAGAGGAGTGTCGTACACGAAGCCACACCATCAAGTACTTCAAGCTCAATGGAGCACTACACGGAAGGTATAACGTGAGGACTTGAAGACTACCCCGGATCCAAGTTTCAGATCCCTTTCCGCGCTTAGTTTGGGAATCTCGGGGCCAGATTCTTGTAAGGGGTAGGTCTGTCACACTCTGATTTTCTTGCCACTACACTTAAGCTAACAATCATGATAAAATGTGGTTTGACAAAAACTTTTGAGTGTTTTGGACCTTGCCTTCATTGGTTTTTGTCATTGTTTGCAAGTGCTCTAAAAATAAAATAAATCCTCCAACTCTTATACTCCTTCTCCTTGATCCAAAAACCTTTCCCAATTATCATGCCATGTGTATAGGACATAAAAATAATTTCTTGCAAAAATAATTTGGCCAAATAGTATTTTCAAAAAATAGTTTTTCAAAAACCCCTGAATTGAGGTTTGCACTGCATGTACTTTATTTGGGGTGTGAAAAATCTTTCAAAAAGTATATTTGAATCCTATTAGATGTAGGACTTCCATAAAACACAAAAATATAATTTTATAAGTTAATTTCCTATTTTATTTAAAAGCTTTTTCTTAAGGCCAGAAATGGTCTTTAATAGGGAAAAATTATTTTATGGTTTTAAAAATATTTGACAAAAATCAGGGAAACTCAGTGGGCATATATTTCCCATATATAAGAGTTTCAACACATGGACATGTTCAAAATATTGGACAAAACCTCCCAAAACCATTTCTGCCCATTTCAAGGATTTGAAATATTTCTACAGGAAATATTTTAATAAAAATCCAAGGAAAATCCAGCAAGCCACAATATTGTGATCACCTTGAAAAGCCTCATGGCAATCAAGGTCATTTTGGTTCACAAAAATGCCCCAAAACCCTCTCTAACCAGAATCAAATTTGAACAACTTTGTACTACCAACTTTCTCTCCTTGACCCCAACTTTTGTGATCATGTTCACAATACCAAATGAGGCCACTAAACCAAGTGGTTCATCAAGGGGAAGTGATTTGCTCAACTAGATCTACACAAGTTCTTTTCTGCTAATTTCTAGGGTTTACAAAAGTTACATTGTGAACTTTGCCTAGATAAGCTCAAAATGGGTGTAAGGCCCTAATTATATGGGCCATTTCACCCTGTGGAGTCTCATGCCAAATGGAATTCATTTACCTGTCCAAACCATCAGCAAACACCTTCTGCCACTTTACCAAAACAACTACTTTGACCTCTTCCACTCTTCTCCATGGCCTCCACTTTTTACCACAGCCCCTCCTAGTTCCCTTCTACCTCCAGTAAAAAGCTCCAACCCTGGTTCAATAATTGAGGAGGGTAAAACCCTGGTTTACCCCTCCCTTTTCACCATGGCAACACCTCTTTTCCCTCCCCCCTTCCTTCTTATGGACTTGCCTTAAATATTAAGCCTTATGGAGCATATCAGAAACTCCCAGGAGATAGTGGACAGGCTTGGCCACGCGCAGGAAGCCATTTGCATGCCATGGCATGCAATGGCTGCGCTCTGGAGCGCGCTACAGTGCACCAGGGCACTGTAGCCGCCCTCTGCGCGATGCTCCCGTCGACCTTGGGCGCCGTGAATGTGTCCCCCGAGGCCGCCACGGCGTGCGTGACACGCTACGTGGTCGGCCCCCTCCTCCTTCTCTCTCCTTTGAGCCCATCGTTGCGTGCCCGAGCACCGCCCGACTCGGCCACTCCCTGGCCACGCGGCTGGCCTGCCTCTGACCTTGCCCCGCTCCCCCTCTCACCTCTCTCGCTCCTGGACGGACTACACGAGCGCCCATCGACCCAGCCAGTTCCCTCCCAACAGTCCCAGGGACCGATTCATGAGCACCGTGAGCGCTGGCTCATGGGCACCATGGCTTTGCCATATAGAGCCTCGTTGAGCCCCTCTTTGGACGCCCCTTGCTCTCTCTCTCTCCCATACACCTCCCAGACCGACCCACACCTCCTCCCCGTGCTTGCCCTGCCCTGCCCGAGTCTCACCTGAGCACCATCCGCAGTGGCCGTGGCCCCACTCGCCTTCGTCCTTTGTTGGACGTGCTGAAAGGGGAGCGGGCGCGGAGCAGTCCCCCGAGCTCGCCGGTGCGCCGGGCACCCGCAGCAGCGCCCTGGTCGCCGGGGACGAGCTCAGCCTCGCCCCCTCTATTCCTGCGGCACGGGAGGCCGCACGAGGAAGAAGAAGGCCGGCCGGTGGACCGGCGACCCCACCAGTCAGCCTCTGTCGACGTGTCTAGCCGGACCCACTCGGGTTAAGTGGAGGCGGGATCCGCGGGAACCGCCTTCCCGGCAGGGAAGCGTACTCCCCTAATACGCCTTCGACGTGGCCTTTTCCCGCACGCTGCTGAGCTGCTGGGCCGGCCCACTAGCTATCTCATGCCCAGTGCGTGTTTTAGGTATAAGCCTAAACCTTTCCTTTTTCTTTTATTTTGAACTCCTAAAATCCATAAACAATTCAATTAACTCCAAATTTGCTGACTCAAATTCCTAGTGACCCCATAAATCATTCTCTACCTCAAGGAGTACCTTACACACTTTTCCAGAATACTTTCTTTCACACATATTTCACAAAACCCCATTTCCCTATTTTTGTGATGGACTTTGGGAAATCACAGAGAGATCATATTTGATCCAAATGCCATGATTCAGATTTCTATATGCCTCTAAGTTCATAACTTATGTTATGAACATTTTTATTAATACTTTATGTGCCACAAATATAATGATCCATTTCTTCATATTTGTCAACTTTGCAAATTCATAGGAAATTCATTTCAACTCCAAATCCAGTGAAACCAACTCCTAGATGCTTCTAAAATCATTCTTTGATAAATGGGTTCCTTTGCTCATTTTTCAAAATAATATTTCTGTACACTTCTTGCAAATCCACAAATCCCTTGATTTCATCATATTGAAATATTCAAAGATATCCATTGATCAAATACCATTGAAACCACTTTGGTCATACCTCATATGACCAAAGGTATCCTAGAAAAATTCCAACTTGCATTTTTTGAGCACTTTTATTCTTGCCTTGTCGTGTTGCTTATTATGGTTGTTTTCAACGATAGTTGACGAAATAGACGAAATGCTCGGAGTTGGACCAGAGATATTTGAAGACCTCGAAGACTTTGTTAAAATAGGAAAGCAACCCTTTGACCATGTCAAAGAAACTCTTTTTATGCATGTCATATGGCACTTTTATTGCTTGCATCGAAGTCATGATAAAATGGTGACCACTTGAGGTGGTTTGCCTCCGTTGCTTTTCTTGTTGACACTTGCATGATGCATGACCCTACCTTTCTATGAGGGTTATGCCGGTGGGGGTAGATAGGATGCTAAAGTAGTGCTACGCAAAAAGGGACGGGTATATGCATGGTGAAGGAGACAAAGTATTTTCAAAGGACTTTTCGAAAACCCTGTCGGGTGCCACTTATGCCCGAGGGAGATGATGAGATGGGTAACCACTTGATGACGAAGTGGTGTACCGAGGCAAGTGTATGTGGTCTTCGGAAACGGATTAGATTTAAGATTTGTTGACTGTCCCAACCTTACATGCGCAACCACTCTACCCTTGTATGGGAAAGGGCATTGTTGATTACCTAGGCCGATACTAGCTTGGAGCCCGCATTACTAGTGACGGGGGAGAGTTGGTGCTCTCTCTCGGGGCGGGTCGTGCCAGTAGGGCGGCCATGACTGTTTCTGAGGGCACCGGATACATCTAAGGCCCCTCTCGGATGTTACGATCTCGAGTGAGTCTCGTATGATGTACATCGTGAGGATACGGAACAACGAGTGGACTACTTGTTAGTGTCGTCTAGGGAAAGGTAGTGATCGGGTGCTTACCCCGGATACTTGAGGTATCGCGGGTCTTGGATGACACGGAAGTTCCCCGTATCTTGTGGGTAAAGTGTGCAACCTCTGCAGAGTGTAAAACTATTCGAATAGTCGTGCCCACGGTCAAGGACAGTTGGGTGGTTCTGCTTAAAGTACGTCCAGAGCTTCGCAAACCAGTGTGTGTGTTTGGATGATTGGGGAGAACTACTTGGGTCAAGTCAAGGGACTTGACATGATTGAGTTGGGTTGATGCCCACTCTATTTATGTTGATATCTGTAACTTGTCCTCATGGTTACTTGAATTCTCCTGATGCATGTCTTACAAGTTGTTGAACATGTCCTTGCACTCAAAACTAGCTTTCTGCAAAAATTTACCTATATCATGCATTGTTGTATCTTGAACCAAAACATGGGTTGCTTAAGTAGTACATTCAAAGTACTCATTGGCTTGCCAACTTGGTTTATTTATTGTCCGGGCATGAAAGAACAGGATATTATGAAGAGTACCTTGGTGACGAACATGCGAGCTAGGACGCTTCCCAGTCAGAATGCCTGTAGGGTTAAGGCAGATGGCATGGGTCCAAGTTGTTATTGAAGATTTCCGCTGCGATGATACACTCAAGACTTGACCATAATGGTCTTCGAATAAAACATCAACAATCGGAACTTAAGTTCCGGTTGTTGTTTCTTAAATTTTGGTTGTTGTTTCTTAAGTTTCGATTGGAATTGTACTTTTGCGTTAATTGAGGAATATGTCTATTTTTTCTGGGTCTAGAAAGACTCTTGTTATTCAGCTTCTGTGTGTTCAGTGAGCATTGATCTCTGGGATCACTGTACACGTGCATTCGGTGATATCGACTTATGAGTCGGGGTCCCCACAGGGTAACCCAATCGTGCCTGTTTACACAGCCCTTGGGAATAGGCGAGTGGGGAGGCTGTCGGTGTCAAAACCGGCGGATCTCGGGTAGGGGGTCCCAAACTGTGCGTCTAGGCGGATGGTAACTGGAGACAAGGGACATGATGTTTTTACCCAGGTTTGGGCCCTCTCGATGGAGGTAATACCCTACTCTTGCTTGATTAATATTGATGATATGGGTAGTACAAGAATAGATCTACCACAAGATCAAGGAGGCTAAACCCTAGAAGCTAGCCTATGGTATGATTGTTCTTCATCCTACGGACTAAAACCCTTCGGTTTATATAGACACCGGATAGGTTAGGGTTACACAGAGTCGGTTACAATGGTAGGAGATCTACATATCCGTATCGCCAAGCTTGCCTTCCACGCCAAGGAAAGTCCCATCCGGACACGGGACAAAGTCTTCAATCTTGTATCTTCATAGTCTTGGAGTCCGGCCGTGATGATAGTTTGGCTATCCGGACACCCCCTAGTCCATGACTCCCTCAGTATCTCCTGAACCAGGCTTCAATGACGACGAGTCCGGCGTGCATATTGTCTTTGGCATTGCAAGGCGGGTTCCTCCTCCGAATACTTTTATAGAAGGTTTTGAACACCAGGATAGTGTCCGGCTCTGCAAAACAAGTTCCACATACCACCGTAGAGAGAATAACTTTTGCACAGATCTGCTGACTTATTCCGCGGCGTGACATCACACCATGGCCAGGCCTTTTTATGAATTATTTTTTACCGTTCCACCTCAGCGCGTTTAGCGAGGCGGTTTCCTTGGCACGTTTTATCAAAGCATAGATCATGCCCCCTTATTCCGGGATTCTCATCAATATGGACTTGGGTAACCCAACTGCGTCTGCCTCTGCACGCCTCCTCTATCAAAGGCGAGTCCTAGTCGACCACGGGTGGCCTCTTGGTATTCAACCTCTCTATAATGAGACCAAGGCCCTCTTCTTTTTACACCCTCCATCGAGTTAGCCTCGCGCCCGAAGTTCTAACACCCAAAGCTTCAGATTCAGCGCTTGGACCTTGAAGATGTCCGGCTCCGACCAAGACGATCGATGGATGTCTTCCTCCGTAACGGAAGAAGATGTGCTAAAGCTGCGAGACGCCAGTATCTAACCCGAGATCTCGTGATAGGCTGCCTGCTCAGGCAGGTCAGTCCCACTCCCGAGCCCGGCGAGAACGTGGTGTTCGTGTCTCACTTCCTTCGGGGTTTAGGTTTCCCGACGGATCCCTTTGTGCGGGGGCTCATGTTTTATTATGGGCTGGATTTACATTACTTGAATCCGGAGTCCATCCTCCATATCTCGTCATTCATTGTCGTATGTGAGGCCTTCCTCCATATTACCCCCCACTTTGGATTGTGGCTCAAGACCTTCAAGGTGGAGCCAAAGATGATCGGGGGGCAACAAGCAGAGTCGGAGGGGTGGTCATAAGCAAATGTGCCGATGCTCCATGGCACGAGGGCTCTTTTCAAGAGGAGCTTGGTTTGTGGCAACAGGAGTGGTTTTATATCACCGCTCCCGGGGCACCAAATGGGCGGCGCTCCCGCCTTCCGCTCAGGTCCACCACAGCGGTGGCGTCATGGGTCAACAAGGGGCCTCGACTGGGGCCTTCCAAGGACGTTCCCTTGCTGCAGGGCCGTATTCGAGACCTCCACGAGAGGGAGATCAATCTGGTTGCGGTGGCGTGGGTTATGTTGATCCAGCGCCTTCTGCCCTGCAAACGTTGCCCCCTCCGCATGTGGGAATTCAATACGGAGGGACCACGAGCTCTCCAAAATTTTATGGGCACGACACTCGTGGAAATGTATAAACTGTTCTTCGGATCACAAGAAAAGTGTCCGGACCTGACTGAGGACGCATGACTAAGCTGCAATCGCCCAGATACTCAAGTAAGTAGTCCTATAACCGGACAAATTGTCCATTCATTTATCATATATATATATGCCCTTTAAAGGAGCCGTTTCTTGAACAGGAGTGGATAGCCAAGGCAAAGTTAATAAGGTGTCCGGCTCCCCTCCCAGAGACCACGCCGGATCCCATGCTGGCCAAGATGTTGAAGGCCGCGCCCTTTGAAGAAGGCGAAGGGGGGAGCGTGGAAGCAACTGCCTCTAGAAGGAGGCTATCAAGGAAGGAGGGATTAAAAGTCCCGTCTTCCGAGGAGAGAAGAGGACCGCTTCGGAAGATCCGGAGGTCAAGGCCTCAAAGAAGGGAAAGGAATCTTCGTCAGAGAGTCCGACACTGGGAAGTAACCCAGCCGCACTATTTCCCCAAGGGGATCAGCCCTCCACCGAGCCGTAAGTGAAAAGAAGGGGTCTTGTGAATAAGGAACATCCCTGTATTTATTTATGAAGATAACCGAAATTGTACCTTGTAGTTCGGATCTCAGCCCTTCTCAGCAGAGCTCGTCTTGCGGGCATCTTCTTCCGGAGATGATGGAGAGCGAAACGCCTCCACCAGTCGCACCCTCATGCGAGGCGGATGATCCTGAGGTGTCGTCGCGGAGGGTTCCCCCATGTCCGGCGAGGCCGGAAGGTCCAGCGCCAAGTGGTGTGCGGTCGGAGGAGCTGAAGGATCTGCTTCAAGCGGCGGCTATCTCGAAGGTCACCAGGTGCTCTAATGGGTACGGTGATTGAAAGGATTTCATCCACGGAGAGCGGATTGCATGAAGCCGTCGAAGCTTCTTGACGGGGTTTGAGGAACGCAAAATGATGTACCTTCCGGCTTATGCATATAGAATGCACCCTGTATAGATAGTAGCCCCTGAGACTCGGTATGTTGTCAAAAATTGACAGCATACCGAGGATCAAAATCTTATTTATAATATGTCGCCGCTCCTAAATAGGTGGCGGGGCGTCCGGTGGCCAGCCGGACTGATGAATATGCCGAACTAAAACGGCAACTTGACGAGGCGGATGCGGACATCGCGCTGGTAAATAAACGGTTTGACGAATCGCAAGGTATGCGACTCCTGCGGACACACAGTAAGGGAGCTTGGCGCCCATGTCTTACTATTTGTATGCTTAATGCAGATGGTGCCGCTGCATTGTGGAGGAGCTTGGCGGAACTCGACCGAGCGAAAGAGCAAGCCAGAAATAGTAATGTCACGGCGCTTTAAGAAGCGGCGAAGAGCTAGAAGCGAGCGGGCTGCTCCTTTGCCGAAGCAAAGAGGAAATGGCCGATATGGCCAGAAAGTTGAAGAATGCTGCCAATCGCTGCGAGGTTCTCGAAGAAGAATGTCAAGCGGAGCAAGAGGGCCTGAAAAAGGCCGCCGCCAAATCCAAGAATGCCCATTCGGCTTTGAGAGCTGCCAAGGAGGAGCTGAGTCAGGCCGGGGCAATTATGCGCCGGAAAACCGTTTACGCTGCGGAGGAAATATCTGGATCCAAAGTATGCTCAATTGGACAAGTTGTGGAGTTCGGAGGATGCTTATCTGGACTTAGCGGCGAAGGCCAGCGGACGCTGATTGAGCACTTCCGAGGCCGGAAGGGGCACGAAGGAAGAGCTATATTAGTCGCAATTCCATAGTCCGGAGCGTCTTCTTCCGCTGACCGATCGGTTGGCGAATGGGCCGAGCTGAATCGACTATCCGGACTTGCCATGCAGCATGTCATGACTCATTTGTGGCCGGGCGGACCCCAGCCGAAGAGTTATTTTGGTTTAGTGCAACAGTTCCTTGGTGCGGTACCGCGTATCGACGCCATGAGGCGGTCGGTGTGTATTGAGGGAGCGCGGATGGCTCTGGCCCGTGTCAAGACATACTGGGCAGATATGAAGGCCACCGACGTTGCATCCCAAGATTCAGACAAAAGCCGAGTACCTGCCGAGCACTACTTTGAGGAAGTCCTGCTGGGCGCTTGTTTAATAGAGACGCAGTGCTCGAAGGATATTATGTTTAAATGACATGTATGTTTGGTGAAAACAATGTTTCAATATAATATAAGAGCTTTTTATACTTGTGCATTCAAGTAGTAGACTACTCCCTGTGCGGCCGTATATGTATATGTATATATAACCTGAAAGATGGCAGTCCTTGGCTTCAGCCCCCACGCACATAGTGCGAGGGTGTTTGCAAAGAAGGCGCTCTTGCTCACTTAATCCAACGTCTTGGTCCTGTTAAGGAGGTGGTAGCGTAGCAAACTAGGCAACCGGACTATAATGCTTTATCACTTTCACTTAGCCATAGGAGTTCGAGGGTGGGGCTACTATATAGCCCCTGGGGCACCGCACTCTCCCGAATTCGGGGTGCGTATGTACCTGACCGAAAACCGGTCCTTCGTTAATGCGGAGGAATTCTAAACATTCTGATGAGTCAACGTGTGGTTGACCAGTCTCTCGCTATATCATGACAGTCAGTTTTCGGCTTTCTCTACTGAGGTGCTCGCCCGGCCGAACCGGGGCACAATTGCAGTAGTTCTACTGGTGCCGCGTTAGCCGATAAAACGGAATGTAAGGCAGCAAAACACAGGAGCCGGGCAAACCCAACATTTGACCAAAGACATGATTCGGAGCTGATGCATATAAGGCCTAACTCGAGACGCCGAATACTCCCTAAGGTATTCGGTCTTTATAAAGACGGGCAGAATAATGCCCTAAGCCCCTGGTGTCCAGGTACGCGCAAAAATTCTGGTGCAGCCAATGCCAAAACGCCAGCCTCCTCCTCGGTTATAGTAAGAAGCCGGGGATGTATATCAATGAGAGACAGTAAAAAAGGTTTACGCAGGTCTTAATCTGAAAAGAATCCTTTGCAGCGGGTCCCTCTTGCGTCTGCGCTGTGTCTCCGTTGTGCCGTATCACGGGCCGGGTGTATCACGTTGTTCATCTGTAAAGAGAGGAACTTAGTTTAAAAGAAAAAGATCGTGCGAAAGATGTACTTTATATTAAATAAACAGAGTACGATTCGAAGAAGTGAATAAAATTGAGCTTTATTGTCTCTTGCTATACATGCATGCAGCCCCTTGAATGGGGTATGCCGCTAGTAGGCGCCGGACTCGTCTAGCCGTGTCCGGGGTTTGAATGACCTATTCAGGTTCTTTTACTAACGGAGTCGGATAGGTGTGGAGCTGTCGAGGCAGTCCCACGTTCTTCCGTGCTCAAGTAACACTTAATACTCCCTTTCAATGAGATGGCCTTGGCGTGGACCGGGCATTTTAAGTGTGAGAGATGCGTGATGCGGTATTGCGTTAAAGCGGGCAAAAGCTTCGCGTCCCAATAGTGCTTGATGGCTACTTTTAAACGGGGCGACATGGAAGATCAACTTCTCGCGACGGAAGTTGTCGGATGAACCGAACACAACTTCTAGCAGTATGGAGCCCGTACAATGGGCATATGGGCCTGGCATTACTCCTTTAAAGGAGGTGTTGCTACGGCAAATTTTGGTCGGGTCTATCCCCATCCTGCGGATTGTGTCCTGATATATCAGGTTTATGTCACTACCACCATCCATGAGGACGTGTGTAAATTGGAATCCGTCGATTATAGGATCCAATATCAAGGCAGTCCATCATGCGTTCCGGATACTTTCAGAATAGTCCTGATGGTCGAAGGTGATTGGTTTTGACAACCAGTGTTAGTACTCCGCTAGGGTAGTTTGTGCGGCGCGCATTCTAGTGGGTGCCGCTCTGTTTTTCCCTTTGATCACGTGAAGTGAGTTTACTGTTTTAACCTCTTATGGGAAATTCTTTTGTTTTCCGGGGCTCTGCTTGTGGTGCTCGTCATCATCTTCACTTGGTGTGTCGAGCCCCTTGTGTTCGGCGTTGAGTCTGCCGGACTGTTTGAAAACCCAACAATCTCTGTGGGTATGGTTTGCAGGCCTCTCGGGAGTACTGTGGATTTGATATATCTTGTCCAAGATTTTGTTTAAGTTGGATAGCTCATCGCTATTGTCCTTGAGGGGCAGTTTTTTATTGTTCTGACGTGAGCTTTTGAATCCGGCATTGACTGCCGCGCTCTTTGGACCGTTCTTCTTAATCCGCGCTGGTCCTTCTTGGCGCCGTGGTTTCCCATTTCCATCCCTGATTTCGGATGTACTTGGGTCGCTGGTGCTGCATCTTGCTAGCCAGCTATCCTCTCCCGTGCAAAAGCGGGTCATGAGGCTTGTTAATGCGGCCATTGTTCTTGGCTTTTCTTGGCCGAGGTGTCTGGCGAGCCATTCGTCTCGGACGTTGTGTTTGAAGGCTGCTAAGGCTTCGGCGTCCGGACATCGACTATTTGGTTCTTTTAGTAAGGAACCTGTTCCGAAATTTCGGGCTGACTCTCCGGGCTGTTGAGTTATGTGACTTAGATCGTCGCATCCGTGAGGGCGGACATAGGTCCCTGAAAATTTGCCCGAAACGCATCCTCGAGCTCTTCCCGGCTTCCAATGGTATTTTCGGGAGGCTTTTAAGCCAATGCCGAGCTGGCCCTTTGAGTTTGAGGGTAAGTATTTTATGGCGTGGAGATCATCTCCTCTAGCCATGTGTATGTGGAGGATGTAATCCTCAATCCAGACTTCAGAGTCTGTTGTTCCGTCGTATGCCTCTATGTTTACGGGCTTGAATCCCGCTGGAAATTCATGATCCAGCACCTCATCGGTGAAACATAGGGGGTGTGCGGTGCCCCTGTATTTTGGTGTGTCGTGATGTTCGGATATTTGGCGTGTTGCATTGCTTTGAAGAGCTTGCTTTCTCGGCCCATAGATGGACCTAACTGGGCCATCCTTTTGATGTGAATCCTTATGCGGATCGCGTCTTGCGGCTTGTGTGCGGCGCTATTTGCCGCACTCTTTTGCCGTGGGGTCGTCCATCCGATCGGGTGGCCTTCTTATTTTTTGATTGTGGGGCTCTATGGCCTCTTCGTCAAATTCGGGCAGATAGTTTTCTCTTTGGATAGCTCTTTGTTCGGCGATCGTCGCCAGATTTGTCTCTTGGTGTTGAACACTTTGCTCCATCTGATCCTGAGTGCATCTTCCGCTGTTTTGAGCCTCCGCTTCTGCTTTTTCAGGCTACGCGCAGTGGCAACGAGCCTTTTCTGGAGATTATTTGGCTCCAACAATTTGCCCGGCGTGAGATCGTCCGGACTATTGTCTCCGCCGGGGACGGGTTGTTTATCCAAGTTGTCTTGTTCGAACGATTGCTCAATAGCGTGTTCGTCATCCACCGGTTCGTCCTGTTCTATGGCTGGTTCTCTGTTGAGGCGGGACTTTGTTCGGCGTTTACGTTGCAGTTTTGACTGCTTTTCGAGGGATTTATCCTTCGTAGCGTCCCGTTGTTCCTCGTCTTCATTTCCTTTAGGTGTATCCACCATGTATACATCATGGGATGAGGTGGTTGTCCAGCATCCTATAGGTGCTGGTTCATGGTTGTCTCCTACATCGTCGTCCATACCAACGATGTCTTCGGAGTTGAAATTGAGCACGTCGTGTAAGCTTTTCGGCGATTAGCTCTGAAGTGGGTGGTGGGTGGGCGTTGAATTTCTTCGTCGTCCGCATCCCAACCTTCCCGACCGTAGTCCGCCATGGCTCTCTGGATAAAGAAAGAGACTTTAGTGAATTCAGGATGTCGCCAAAGGGCGAGTCTTTGAAAGATGTCCATGACAGTGAACTCCATAACCGCGCCCAATCGGATTCAATTGGCGAGGCGTGGAGGGTTTGGAGTCCGGAGAGGAGTCCGGCACCTGAGTCAAGGTCTTCGCAGCGACAGGGATGGAGTTCGGCTCAATCGCCCGTGGGATCGTAGCCCCGAGGCGGTGTCCTACCACTCGCCCTCGATCGGGGAATCCGGCCCGGATTAAGGGTCGGAGCGGATGCGGTGCGGCCTCCAAGGCACCGCTCGCTGCAGAGCTAGGTCATGCCCATCGAGACAAAGGCGGCATCGCTGGCTGCTCGAATCCGTCGAAGATCAAGTCTCCGCAGATATCGGCCGTATAGTTCAAACTTCCAAATCTGACTGATGGCCGGGCGTAGCTTTGATCTGCTCTAGATGGCCAAGTGAATTGGCCCGCAGCAAAAGCCGCCCGAATCTGAAGATCTGTCCGGGAGAAAAGTCTCACCCTGGACCGCGTCGTTGTTGATGATCGAAGGAGCCATCGGGCCTATCGGTGACGACACGGAGGAACTCTCAATGAAAGCACCAATGTCGGTGTCAAAACCGGCGGATCTCGGGTAGGGGGTCCCGAACTGTGCGTCTAGGCGGATGGTAACAGGAGACAAGGGACACGATGTTTTTACCTAGGTTCGGGCCCTCTCAATGGAGGTAATACCCTACTCATGCTTGATTAATATTGATGATATGGGTAGTACAAGAGTAGATCTACCACGAGATCAAGGAGGCTAAACCCTAGAAGCTAGCCTATGGTATGATTGTTCTTCGTCCTACGGACTAAAACCCTCCGGTTTATATAGACACCTGGATAGGTTAGGGTTACACAGAGTCGGTTACAATGGTAGGAGATCTACATATCCGTATCGCCAAGCTTGCCTTCCACGCCAAGGAAAGTCCCATCCGGACACGGGACGAAGTCTTCAATCTTGTATCTTCATAGTCTTGGAGTCCGGCCGTGATGATAGTTCGCCTATCCGGACACCCCCTAGTCCAGGACTCCCTCAGAGGCGTTCAATATTCACTGCCTTTATAAGGGGATAAGGATTCCCTTTCTTCACCCACGCCTTCTCTCTTCCTCTGCCCTTCCATCCTTGAGCTCCAGCGCCCAAGTTCTCATCTTTTCCTCCTCAAGCAAGCACTCAACCATGTACGGATCCGGAGGGCAAGGCAAGTGGATGGCCTCCTCCGTTAAGGAGAAGGACATCGCTGAGCTTCGGGAGGCCGGGTATCTGGCGAAGGAAATCGCCCACCGGCTTCCGGCCAAGGGGCAAGTTATCCCTACACCGAAGCCCAACGAGAGGGTGGTGTTCCTCCCTCATTTCGTCCGCGGGTTACGATTTCCACTCCATCCTTTCATCCGCGCACTGATGTTCTATTACGGGCTAGATTTCCACGATCTAGCCCCGAACTCCTTCCTCAACATCTCGGCATTTGTCGTGCGTGAGGCCTTCCTCCACATCCAACCCCACTTCGGACTGTGGCTCAAGATCTTCAACATGAAGCCGAAGGTGGTGGATGGCGAACACGCGGAGTGCGGAGGAGCCATTGTGAGCAAGATGCCCAATGTCACATGGCCCAAAAGCATGTTTGTGGAGACTGTCAAGGAGTGGCCGGAGCTATGGTTCTATATCACAGAGCCCCGCGACGCCACCTGGGCCGCGGCTTCCGAATTCAAGTACGGAGCTGCAATGCGGCTGACCTCCTAGATGGAGAAGGGCCCAAATTGGTCTTCGTCGGATGAGCTGATGGTGCTGCAAACGCGCATCCAAAGCATGGTGGACAGAAGCATCAAACCCGTCGATGTGTTCCAGGTGATGCTAGTTCGCCGGATCCTCTGCTGCCAAACCGAACCTCCCCTTTATGGGAATTCGATCCGGAGAAGCACCAAGCCTTGGTGAGGCTCTTCGGAACCACTCACAAAGATGCTTGGAAGTTGCTCTTCAAGGGCGACGAGAAGCCCCTGGCCATAGACTCAGACCGTGGGCACGATCTTGCCCATCCCGCCAATGCGGTAAGTCCTTCGCGTCCCAAGGCGTGCCCTCTACTTGCTTGTTCAAGGAGGGTAACTAAACTTTACTGATTTATTCTTTCAGGTATGGACCGAGAAAGCGGAGCGGATTCAATGTTCGGCTCCGCTGCCCGAAGAACCAGTCATTCCGCTCCTGGCGAAGATGTTGGTCCTGGCGCCCTTTCAGTCGCCGCAGAAGAAGGCCAAGAAGAAGGCCAAGGGGGGCCGGGGTGGCCCTCGCCGCAAGGGGGCTTTGGATGTGATGTCCGAAGACAAGACTCACTCCTCCGCCGCCGAAGACGATAATGAGGAGGAGGAGGAGGAAAGCAACCCTCCCCCTGATGGGGGGAGGAAGAAGAGGGCAGCCTCCACAAATTTGGAGGCGGAGGCGCCCAACAAGGGAAAGGGCTCCCTTGCGGATAACACCGCGTGGGACGTTGACAGCAGTCCGGAGCAACGCCCCCGGAACAAGCCCCTGGCCGCATCGTAAGTACTGACAAACTAGCATTCGTCCGTGTATCCGGCCTTTCTTCTTCGTTGTATTAACATGGTTAATTGTGCTATTGCAGTCCGGCCCATGACAGCTCCCAGCGATCCTCATCAAGGGGTTCGTTGGATTCAAAGGCGATGGCCAGTGTGTCACCGCCGGCCGCTTACTCTCCCACGGCCAAGGGCGATGCTGAGGTGCTGTCATGAAGGACTTTCCCTGGCCAGGGAGAGTCTCAGGAGGCCGTCAGGGTGGCGCCAGAGGGCGAAACCTTGGTCGCCGGACACATGGGGGAGCAGTCCCCCATGGAGACTGGCAATGGGGGTCATGCTCAGTTCGGCCCCCAGCCGAACACAATGCCAGAGACCTATACGGCTCCGGAGTCCGGCCAGCAACCTCCTTCGAAAGAAGGGGGTGTGCCTATTCTGCCGGTGGACTCTGTCTAACCAGAGGCACCGGATAATCAGCTGGAAGCGCTACGAGGCGCTTCCATCATGGATGAACATCGTATCCTTATGGGTATGGTGATTGAGAGGGTTCAGTCCGTCAAGAGCGGACTGACCAAAGCCTGCAACAGCCTGCTGACCAGCTTTGAGGTAAGCGACGCAAAAGAAAAAGTCCCAATATAGACAGTAGCCCCTGAGACATTGTCCGGTGTTCGGAAAGAAAGGCCGGACAGAGGTTCAGTTAAATTTCGCAGGAAACTAACTAAAGTTGTCTGATGTGAATAAGCAGGCGTCGTTGTTGGCCGCAACCTCCCACACTGCTGAAGTCTCTGGACTAAAGCAGAGACTGGAGCGGACTGAGGAGGAGCTCGGCCAAGTTAGGAAGCAGCTGGAAGACCAGCAAGGTATGTAATGACTTGCTATATATTCGGAAAGAATAAGTGATGTGTATTGACCGTAGTGTTATGATATGTGTAGGAGCGACGACCGAGGTCAAGGCCCATAAAAAGGCCCTGGCCAAAGCCGAGGAGAAAGCTACCAAGGAGCAAGCTGCCCGTAAGAAGCTCAAGGCCAGGCTTAACGAGGTCCAGCAAGAGCTCCAGGGCGATGTGAAGAAGTGCGAGGCCTTGGAGTGCAATGTTTCGGATCGAGAGACTGAACTCGCCAAGGCTTGCCAAAGCACGGAAGAAGCCCGGGTTGAGGCCCAGGGCGCCCAGGAGGCCAAGAAGATCGCGGCGGGTAAGGCGTTTAGTATGCAATGCAAGTATGTGAAGAAGAAGTATTTCTTACTAACCCGGATTCGGACTTCTCTAGGGGCGTTTGCGGATCTGCCCCGCAGTGTGTTAGATGCTGCAGAGTTCTTCCGAGCCAAAGAAGGGAGCTCAACGGAGAAGCTGTCCTGGTTGCAGTACTTGCGCTAGAACATCCAGTGCCCTTCACCGATCAGCTGAACAGCTGGTCGAGCTACATAGGGTGGCCGAACTGGCCATGAAGGATATAATAATCCGGTTGTGGCCTGCCGAAGCTATACCCAGTAGCTACTTCAGCCTCGTGAAGTGGCTGGTGAACGCCTGTCCTCGGCTGGACGTCATCAAGCGGTCGGTCTGCATCGAGGGCGCGCACATGGCCTTCGCCCGCGTCAAGGTCTGGTCGGCGAAGATGCATGCCGTCAAGCTTGTGACTGAAGGGTCGCCTGAGGGCAAGGAGCACCGCACGCCCGAGTGATATTTTGAAGACGTCCTGGAGGGGTCTTGCATTGTGGCGACGCAATGTGCGAAAGACATTATCTTTGAATGAATACATTCATGTTGTCTATGCCTTGTATGATGAAACAAAGTTGTTATGTAATACTATTTTTGTTATGTTTAAAAAATTTACCTCCTGTGCGGCCGTGTTGTATGAAATCTGAGAGTTGGCCAATCATCGGCTTCGGCCCCACGTAGGCAGTACGGGTGTGTTCGGGATGGAATCAAAACACTCTTGATCCAATTGTTTGGTCCTTGAAGGAGGTGTTTAGCGCAACGAATCAGGCAATCAGACTATGCGGCTTTAGCACCCTCACTTAGCCATAGGAGTTTGACAATGAAAATGTGGGCGCAGCCCCTAGTATCCAAACTAGAATGCTATAAGCACATGATCGGGTAAGTACCGATCCCTTGCGTAATGCGGAAAAAATATCTAATGATTTGAAACCTCCGAAGAGCTGACCGGCTCTCGCCGCATCATGACAGTCAGTTTTCGGCTTTCTCTACTGAGGTGGTCCTTCAGGTAAACCAGGGCACAATCGTAGTAGTGCTCCCTTTACTACCTTAGCTGATATAGCGGAACGTAAGGTAGCAAGCACAGGAGCTGGGCAACCCAACTATTGACCAAAGACATGATTCGAGCCAATGCATATAGTGCTAAATTCGGGGTGCCGAACTATACCGTAAAAAGTGTTCGGACTTTGTTGCCATAGTGTGGGGCGCTATGAAGCCCCTGGCAGATTGAAACGTACCACAGTGTATGGGTGCTATCTGATAAGATTATTAAAAAAGGAAAACAGAAAAGGAGCAGAAGTAATGAGCAGGGGCCCTAAAATTTGGGCCACAAACTGTTTCCATTATAATTTGATTAATACGTCAAAGCGCATTGATACAAATAGTGTGATAAGAAACAGGCTATTTAACATGCCACAACCAAGGAGAGTTGCGTGTGTGGGCCCTGAAAACAGGTAGAGTGGTCATTAAAGAGACCACCTAGAAATTCCCCTCTATGTCCAAGCTGACTGCCGGCTTGGTGTATTTGTCTTTCGAAAGGACCTGCGATCAAGCCATCAGGGAAGGCTTATGGAAAAGAAACCTGAAAAGGAAAAAAGGAAACACTGAAAGTATATGTGCCCGGGAGCGGTTGAGCTGTATTGTAGATCGCAAGCTAGTTATGCCTCCGTTTATGCCCATGGTATTTTGAGTGCGTAGTTATGTACGCGCGGTGTGAATGCCGCCACTTGATCGGGACTAGGACAGAGGCCGAATTGCTAGTCGAGCACTTGTTGAGCCGAGTTGTCCTGCTGCATAATAGTTTGGACCCTCTTGATAGCATCAGGGAGCTCGGCCGCCGAATTAAGGTTCTGCTTGGAAAGGCCGCTCTGTACTTCTACTGCTAAGGCAGTGGTGTGCTCCTCGGTACGGAGGGAGCGTTCCGTGTTTCCATTAACTGTTATGACGTCGCGTGGTCTGGGCATCTTGAGCTTGAGATAAGCATAATGAGGCACCTCATTGAATCGAGCGAATGCGGTTCGTCCAATCAGTGTGTGATAGCCGCTGCGAAAGGGGACGATATCGAAGATTAACTCTTCGTTTCGGAAGTTATCCAGAGATCCGAAGACAACCTCTAGTGTGATCGAGCCCGTACAGTGGGCCTCTCAACTTGGTATGACTCCTTTAAAGGTAGTCTTTGTGGGCTTGATCCATGATGGATTAATGCCCATTTTGCACACTGTGTCCTGATAGAGCAGATTGAGGCTGCTGCCGCCGTCCATGAGGACTCGCGTTAGGTGAAATCCATCAATGATTGGGTCGAGGACCAGCGCGGCTGAACCGCCATGATGGATACTGGTCGGATGATCCCGATGATCAAAGGTGATCGGGCATGACGACCATGGATTAAATTTTGGGGCGACTGGCTCTATCGCATAGACGTCCTAGCCACTGGCCACTAGCCACTAGACGAACATGGTGTCGGGCCGAAGAGCACATTAATCTACATCTAGGCCCTAGCCACTAGCGACCGTTGATGCACTTAGCCACTTACCCAATGTATTCATATTGTACACATGCAATAAAGTGGCTAGTACGTCGACGTAGAAATAGTTAGGAGTTTGCTTTGCACTCACACAATCGAGTCATGATTGTTATTGATGATCAAAATTTCATGTATTTTTATGCTCGATGGGTTTACTACTTTTTCTTCGGGTGTATATAAAGCTTCCAAAAAAAATTAGTATATAGTCCTCCAGAATAAATCAGTATATAGTCCTAAAATATTGAGTATATACACTTTGTAATGCAGCATATACCCCATCAAAAAAATAGTATAATGTTGTAGAAATAAGAGATAATCCTTTTCTAGTAGCATATGCCCAATCACAAAAATACACTGAAATAATTAGTAATACATACTCCTTTTCTATTTTGGAAAGGAACGTCCATTTCCCTCTTCAACAAGTGCTTTATTTTTCTACGGGTAGCCTTGTATTTTTACTGCCATACGATGGCATTTCAAAATGTATTACACCCATTATTCATGTAGTTTTTGATATACTCTTTTATGCATACTTTGAATTTATCACTCATTTCAAATGACCAGCCCACTCTCTCATTGCAGCTACTCGACTCTCACATAGAGCCAGTTTATACTCACGTAAAAAAAGGCAAGATAGACTCCCTTCTTGAAAAAGAAGTATATACTCCCCTACCAAAAAAAGTAGTATATGCTCCATTACCAAAAAGGCAGTATATACTCATATACAGAAGGTGGTATATACTGTCTTCCCAAAGAAGTAGTATATATCTCCTGTGTTAAAACAAAGTAGTATGTATCTTTTTCCTTGCGTTAAAGTAGTATAACTTGAGCAGATAGTTCATACTTGTGTGCAGAAAAAAGTAGTATATATATAATTAAGTCAAGAGTTAGTATGGTAGATATCTATCGGTCCTTACAAAAAATCAACCACTATTATTGTTTACTTGCACCGAACAAACCTTATCTATATGCTAGGATCCTTGAATCTCTCAATCTGTTGATGCACATGCATGCATGCATCGGCTGGTGGAGCAATTAGCGACTAGATCTAATAACTGCCAACCCATTTAGTCCATGGGAGTACATACTCCTGGGAGTATAAAAGAGGAGTATATATAAGAACCAGAGGAGGTATCGTGTCGCGATCATGATCTCAAACTGACTTGGTTTCCAAGTAAAACTTACCGAACAAGGAAACAAAAAACTTGTCCATCAAGACACCAAAAAATAAAACGGCAAAAGGAAGTCGCGCCTCTACATGGTAACACACTGGATTTCGTGTAGCTCCCAAGATGCGATTCTATCCCAATCACGTGATGAATTCATGATTGGGGCACAACTGCATTTCTAGTGCATAGCAAGGTGGATATCATTACAACATACCATGTAGTGAATAGATGAGAATACAAGATAAAGGCTTACACTCGCCACAAGCTACAACATGAATACAACAGTACATCAATACATAGCAATCATCATATAGAAGAGCAGGATCCGACTACGGATGAAGCCAAATGAAAAAGAAGAACGACATCCACCCTACTAATCCTAGGCTCCCGACCCGGAACCTATCGCTTAATCAAAGAAGAAGAAGAACTCCAAAATCAATCAAGCATCGCTCTCACGTCAGATCATCGTCACACTGTGCACTGCAGAATCGTTGTTGTAGTAATCTGTGAGCCATGAGGACTCAGCAATCCCATTACCATGGGTATCAAGACTAGCAAAGCTTAAATTGGTATGGAAAGGGGAAGTGGTGAGGTTGCAGCAGCACTAAGCAATGTATGGTGGCTAACTTACGAGTACAAGAATAAGATGAGAAACTATGCAACGGTCGCAAACTAGTAATGAACTACTTACGTCTTCTTTTCTCGAACCTCATCAAAAAGAGACAGTCACGGTTACACACACGGTTGGTGTATTTTAGTTGAGTTTAGTTCGAGTTCACTACAACCAGATATTAAAAACTCCCATCTGCCATATAACCGCGGGCATGGCTTTCGAAAGATCAAACCCTGCAGGGGTGTCCCAACACTACTAGGGAAAACCTTATACACAAAACTTTAGCAATAGCGCTTGTTAAAAAAGGGCGTTAGTGATACATAGCAGTAGCGCGTGCAGGATAACCGCGCTACAGATACACACGTAGCAGTAGAGCATCTCCCTGTAAACGCGCTGCTACTAAAATTCTCACTACTAAGCCGATATGCTACACATAGTAGTAGCGGTCTTGTAAAAACCGCACTACCGCTAAGATTATTTGAGCAGCGCGTTTACGGCGAAAGGCGCTACTGCTAATGAAAATAAAATAAAATGAAAAACAAATAGAAAAGTAAATGAAAATGAAAGAAATAGAAAAAGGAGAAAGGAAAAAATAAAATGTAAAGAAAAATCAATGAAAGGAAAAATAGGAGAAAGGCATAGCAGTAGCGTCTGTTCATAAGAGGCGCTACAGATAATGTAGCAGCAGCACGTTTTGAGACCTCCGCTATAGAAAGAGAAAAGGAAATAAGAAAAGAAAAGGAAAATACATAGCTATAGCAGTAGCGCGTTTAGTAAAAATTGCTATAGCTAACTTAGCTATAGCGCTTTTTCGATAAGCAACGCTACCGCTTAAGTTTGACTTAACCCAAACGCGGTTTCCTCCCCGGCCACCACTTCTTCCCCAAATCCCTCGCCCCACTTCTCCATTGTCTCCCCAATTCGCTGTCGCCCCACTTCGTTGTTGTCTGCTGCCAACGTCGACGCCCCTGGAGCCACCAGAGCTGCACGCCGTCGACGCCATTGGAGCCGCCCCCAATGCCACCGGAGCCGCACGGCCTCATCAACGCCACCAGAGCCGCCCTCGGCGCCATCGGAGCCACCCTCGATGCCCTGCCTCCCTCGCCACCACTGGAGCCATCCTCTGTAAGCCCCCACCCCTCCTCTCTCTCATGCGTAGCAAAAACATTGGACAGAGAACTAGCTAGCTATGTTAACTAGTTTAATTAGGTTAATTATCTAGGTTAGTGCAAAATTTTAGTTAGGGCTTTGACAGAGAACTAGTTAGGTTAACTAGTTTAATTAGGTTAATTATCTATGTTAGTGCAAAAATTTATTTAGGGCTTTGACAGAGAACTAGCTAGGTTAACTAGTTTAATTAGGTTAATTATCTAGGTAAACTAGGTTAACTAGCTAAGTTAACTAACTAAGTTAAATAGCTAAGTTAATTAGGTTCGTTAGGTTAACAAGCTAGGTTAACTAGGTTCGCTGGGTTAGAGGGAAAAATTATTTTAGAGCATTAGGTCAAAAGGGTTAGAGAAATGGAGTTCCTTTGCAATTTAATTGGGTTCTGTCCTAGGCAGAGAAGGGTTAGAGAAAATAATGTGTGTGTGTGTGTGAGAGAGAGAGAGAGAGAGAGAGAGAGGAATAGCTAGAACAGAATTTTGGTTATGTCCTAGGCAGAGAAGTGTTTAGTGAGGTCATTTTGCAAAGGTTTTTGATTTTTGAAAAGACCACTATTTTTCTAGGAAAATAATTTAGGCAAGTTTTATTTTAAAGATGATCCCTTCCTATACTTTTATTGTTGATTATATCTTTTCATTGAAGTGGTCATGTTATATCATTTCATTGAAGTGGTTCGATTGTGCCCATGTGGCCTTTTGTTGTTTCCAGGGAATGAAGCCGAGTGGCCTATGTTTTGCCGGAATGATGATTCATTTCCGTTCCGGCAATTTTCAGGTGCTTGATTTGGCCACTTTTTAGCAAAGGTCATGCCGAAATTTTCCGTGAATTTCGGCATGACTTGTGCTACAAACTAGGACATATCGAGTGCCCGGGATTTACCGCACCGGGAAGGAGTCAACGTTCTTGCAAAACATAGGCCTTTTTTATGTCATTATTCATTTTATTAGGTCTAGAATTAATTAACTAGATTTAATCATGGGAAACATGGCTAGCGACGATGAAGGATAGGGTTCTGGTGATTGCGACGATGTTTACCGGGCGGTAGACGAATTTTTGAACCTTGCCGACGATCAACGGGTGTTCTTGTTGGGCCCACCTATCGCATCGGAGACTGAGACCGACATCCAGACCGGCGCTGAGACTGAGACCGGTGCCGAGACCGGCGCTGAGACTAGCGGAGCCGGTATAGAACCGAAAGCAAAGAGGCAACGGCGCCCAAACCAGCTCATGACTACTAGACTAGAGGTACGGAGGTGGACGACGACATTTTTGAGCCAAAAGAGCCCGCGGAAGTGCGCGCATGCTACGGCAATCAAATAGGCTGCATCGTACGGACAACCGCCACCATCAACGATGAGAAACTAAAGAAGATAGATAATATGAGGCCCTACCTCCTAAAGAAGTTGCACCAGATATTCTTGTTCCCGGGCCTGGATGAAAAGGAATATAAAAATCCAGATAAGGACCCGACAATGAAGAAGATAAACAAACACGCCATGACCAAGTTTAGCGACGCGTTCGCCGCCTGGAAAGCAAGGGTGAAACATCAGATCGTCAACAAAAAGGAACCCTACTCCGAGATTGTAAAGGATAATCTGACAATCACGGAAGAGTAGTTTCAAATATTCAAGGCGGCTTGCGAGGCCGAAGCTGCCAAAAAAAAGTAGAAGTACATGAAGGGGTTTCAACAGAGGAACATGGGGTGCCATCACCTCGGAAGCCGTGGTTACGGCGGGAAGAGGTCCATATGTGCCAAGGAGGACGCGGAACGCGAAAGTATGGGCATCCCAGACCCCTTGGCGGACTTCACCGTCCCGCAGGAGCGTGACGTCCTCAGGGCCCGGTACCATTGGGACCCAGCCAAGAAGGTTTTCAAGGTGGACCGGTCACGACGGAGTTCATGAGATTGCTGGTAATTTTAGTTTTTCATCAATTCGACTGCATGTTTAGTCATATTTGTAAACGATCCTTGTTCCTTTTATAGAGAGAGCAGCACAGGATTGCGGTCGAAAGCGACTCGCCATCTGAGGCGTTGGCGAGGCCCAAGTGGGACACTCCATTCAACCGGGCGTTGAACATATTGAAAGGACTCCCGGTGGACACTCGGTCGTCCTATTGACGCGTGCACTGTGTCGGAGACGGCGCCACGTGGAAGAAGTACTACCGTGAGACCACGGAGGAGAGAAAGGAAAGACGGAGGTTAACTGAAGAAAACATCGACAAGAAGGTTGATATTGCGGTTGAGAAGAAACCAGGTGAGACAGTCGCAACAACGGTAGCTGCCGCAAAAGAGGCGATTGCAGATACATCTCGTGTCTTGGTTCCGGCTGTTCTCAGTTGGAGCAGGCAAAATCCAGAAGAAAAAAATGATGCGGACCTTCCCCTCACCGACTTCTTCGGGAGCAGCTCGACTAGCTTTGCACCAGCACCTGCACCGCTTCCTCGCACGGCTCCCCGCGACTGCTCATAGCAGCCCGTCCTCCATCTCGGACGTGCTCGGTGGTGCTTCATCTTTGGCTGAGCTCGACGCCCTCACGGTATCTGTCACATCGGCCCTCTTCAATAAATGTATAATCTCCCGTTTCCGTTGCCTTTCGGATGTCTCACGTCGTAGACATGTCTTTGCAGGCCGACATAACCCCGTGCAGCATATTGTACACCATCGGCGACCAGAAGCTGGACGTGGGTAAGGCGATGATAATGAAGCCGAAGGAACCATTGTTCCACAGCAGGCAGATCCCCCCTGACGTCTTCAAGGTTTTGCGGCCAGTATTAAACGAGGCCACGAGAATTTGGCTCCTCCGGTACTAGGGGGATGACGACGAGACCCCGCGGCGGCTTGGTGGTTGCAATGGGTGGGCCCTGTTGTGGCCAAAGTGCCTGCTTCATCTGGAGGTGGCCGGGAGCACACCCACGAGCACACAACCTCAGCAAGGTATGAACATCAACACCCCACCTACCCAATTAGCATCGGCTGTCGTGTTGGGCGATAGTAGACAGGGTGAGGAAGAGGCTCCATTAGTCGCTGATGACGTCGCCATAGATGAGGATGAGGATGACGATGACACTCAACAGTATCTCAATACTGGTGCCTATGATGAGTACCCAGGGTTTGAGCGACATGAGTCGGTGCCTGAATTGCCGCCTCCGGAGGCTGAACGTATTATGGACGAACTTCCAGTAGGAAAGAAGCATAGGAAGAGGCCGAGGAATGGCAACAAAGCTGCTTCTATGATCCAGCTGCCTCAGTAGCCTCGGGTTCAAGACCGTATACCTATCCCCAGTGCGGCAAAATGGCATATCCCCGGTGAACCAATCCTACCTGAGGCAGCGGTAGAGGCCTCACACGTCAATCTAGGGAGACTCCATGACGATGTGCTACGGAGAGAGAAAAGCCTCATGTTACGTCTCCAACATATCTATAGTTTTTTATTGTTCCATGCTATTATATTATCTGTTTTGGATGTTTAATGAGCTTTATTAAACACTTTTATATTACTTTTGGGACTAACCTACTAACCAAAGGCCCAGTGCAAATTGCTGTTTTTTTGCCTATTTTAGTGTTCCAAAGAAAAGGAATATCAAATGGAATCCAAACAGAATGAAACCTTCTGGAGAGTGATTTTTGGAACAAACGCAATCCAGGAGACTTGGAGTGGACGTCAAGCAAGAAACGAGGAGGCCACGAGGCAGGAGGGCGCGCCCAGAGGGGTAGGCGTGCCCCCCACCCTCGTGGGCCCCTCGTGGCTCCCCTGACCGACTTCTTTCGCCTATATATACTCATATACCCCGAAAACATCCGAGAGCACCACGAAACCCTATTTCCACCGCCGCAACCTTCTCAGACCGTGAGATCCCATCTTGGGGCCTTTTCCGGTGCTCCGCCGGAGGGGGAATCGATCACGGAGGGCTTCTACATCAACACCCTAGCCTCTCCGATGATGTGTGAGTAGTTTACCACAGACCTTCGGGTCCATAGTTATTAGCTAGATGGCTTCTTCTCTCTCTTCGGATCTCAATACAAAGTTCTCCTCGATCTTCTTGGAGATCTATTTGATGTTATTCTTTTTGCGGTGTGTTTGTCGAGATCCGATGAATTGTGGGTTTATGATCAAGATTATCTATGAACAATATTTGGTTCTTCTCTGAATTCTTATATGTATGATTTAAATATCTTTGCAAGTCTCTTTGAATTATCAGTTTGGTTTGGCCTACTAGATTGATCTTTCTTGCAATGGGAGAAGTTCTTCGCTTTGGGTTCAATCTTGCGGTGTCCTTTCCCAGTGACAGCAGGGGTAGCAAGGCACGCATTGTATCGTTGCCATCGAGGATAAAAAGATGGGGTTTATATCATATTGCTTGAGTTTATCCCTCTACATCATGTCATCTTGCCTAATGCGTTACTTTGTTCTTATGAACTTAATACTCTAGATGCATGCTAGATAGCGCTCGATGTGTGGAGTAATAGTAGTAGATGCAGAATCATTTTGGTCTACTTGTCAGGGACGTGATGGCTATATACATGATCATGCACATATATTCTAATAACTATGCATTTTTCTATCAATTTCTCGACGGTAATTTGTTCACCCACTGTAATACTTATGCTATCTTGAGAGAAGCCACTAGTGAAACCTATGGGCCCTGGGTCTATTTTCCATCATATAAGTTTCCAATCTATCTTTGCAATGTTTACTTTCAATCTATATCATCAAAAATACCAAAAATGTTTATCTTATTATCTCTATCAGATCTCACTTTTGCAATTGGCCGTGAAGGGATTGACAACCCCTTTATCGTGTTGGTTGCAAGGTTCTTATTTGTTTGTGTAGGTACGAGACGACTTGCGTGTAGTCTCCTACTGGATTGATACCTTGGTTCTCAAAAACTGAGGGAAATACTTACGCTACTTTGCTGCATCACTCTTTCCTCTTCAAGGGAAAACCAACCCATGCTCAAGAGGTAGCAAGAAGGATTTCTGGCGCCGTTTCCGGGGAAGCTTACACCAAGTCAAGTCAAGATTTGATCTCCCAGCAGCTAGCCATTTCTAGCGCAGTTGCCAAGTCATGTCAAGACATACCAAGTACCCATCACAAACTCTTATCCCTCGCATTACATTATTCACCATTTTCCTCTTGTTTTCCTCTCCCCCACTTCACCTTTGCTGTTTTATTCCCCTCTTTTTCCGTTCGCCTCTTTCTCGCTTGCTTCTTGTGTCGCCGTGTGTCGTCATGGCCAGTCATTTATCTGCTCATTTGTCTCCCGAGTTTGAAGTTCTTCACTTCAAAAAAAAGACAACGAGAAAACTTAAAAGATGCTTGGTATAGGATGATGGAATCTTATCGTAATTGCACCTTAGAGGTGAGTTTTAGAATTTTACTTCGCAATTTTTATGTCGGACTAAATATGTCCCATAGACAACTCTTGGATTGTGTTGCCAAAGGAAATTTTATCGAAATTGATCCCAGTATTGCGCATGAAATCATAGAGGGAATAGTGGGAACACAACCTCAACAAAAGGGGCCACATCATACCCAGGAAGACACACAAGTTTTTGAGAAGATTTCCGAAATAACAAAAAATTTACAAAAGTCTCTTGAACCTCTTAAGAGTGTTAGCGGAAATCTTCACCCCATGAATATGTTGATTACCCTTTGCAATAAGTGGTTGGATTCTTTAGATCTAAAAATTGCCGAATATGAAGGGAAACATAAAGAACCTCCCGGATTCGAGCATGACTACGCTAAAAAATTAAGAACCAAAGATGATAATACCTAGATCTATCCTTGCCTTTATGCCTAGCTAGGGCGTTAAACGATAGTGCTTGTTGGGAGGCAACCCAATTTTATTTTTGTTTCTTTCTTTTTGGTTATGTTTAGCAATAAATAATTCATCTAGCTTCTGTTTAGATGTGTTTTTATGTTTTAAATTAGTGTTTGTGCCAAGTAGAACCTTTGGGAAGACTTGGGTGAAGTCTTTATGATCTTGCTGTAGAAAACAGAAACTTTAGCGCTCACGAGATTAGTTGCCATTTTTTACTGGAGAGCGATTTTAGGTTGATTCATTTTGCAGATGATTAATAGATAAATTCCTCAAGTCCACCAGTTTATTTCAGAATTTTTGGAGTTCCAGAAGTATACGTTTGATACAAATTACTACAGACTGTTCTGTTTTTGACAGGTTCTGTTTTTCGTGTGTTCTTTGCTTATTTTAATGAATCTATGGCTAGTATCGGGGGGTATGAACCATAGAGAAGTTGGAATACAGTAGGTTTAACACCAATATAAATAAAGAATGAGTTCATTACAGTACCTTGAAGTGGTGGTTTGTTTTCTTTTCGATGGAGCTCATGAGATTTTCTGTTGAGTTTTGTGTTGTGAAGTTTTCAAGTTTTGGGTAAAGATTTGATGGATTATGGAATAAGGAGTGGCGAGAGCCTAAGCTTGGGGATGCCCAAGGCACCCCAAGGTAAAATTCAAGGACAACCAAAGCCTAAGCTTGGGGATGCCCCGGAAGGCATCCCCTCTTTCGTCTTCGTCCATCGGTAACTTTACTTGATGCTATATTTTTATTCACCACATGATATGTGTTTTGCTTGGAGCGTCTTGTATGATTTGAGTCTTTGATTTTTAGTTTACCACAGTCATCCTTGCTGTACACACCTTTTGGGAGAGACACACATGAATCGGATTTTATTAGAATACTCTATGTGCTTCACTTATATCTTTTGAGATAGATAATTTTGCTCTAGTGCTACACTTATATCTCTTGGAGCACGGTGGTGGTTTTATTTTATAGAAATTATTGATCTCTCATGCTTCACTTATATTATTTTGAGAGTCCTTTAGAATAGCATGGTAATTTGCTTTGGCTATAAAATTAGTCCTAATATGATAGGCATCCAAGATGGGTATAATAAAAACTTCAATAAAAAGTGCATTGAATACTATGAGAAGTTTGATACTTGATGATTGTTTTGAGATATGAATATGGTAATATTAGAGTCGTGCTAGTTGAGTAGTTGTGAATTTGAGAAATACTTGTGTTGAAGTTTGCAAGTCCCGTAGCATGCACGTATGGTAACCGTTGTGTAACAAATTTGAAGCATGAGGTGTTCTTTAATTGTCATCGTTATGCGTGGCGGTCGGGGACGAGCGATGGTCTTTTCCTACCAATCTATCCCCCTAGGAGCATGCGCATAATATTTTTGCAATAAGTATGTGAGTTCTTTATGACTAATGTTGATTCCATGGATTATACGCGCTCCCACCTTTCCATCATTGCTAGCCTCTTTAGTACCATGCATTGCCCTTTCTCACATAAAGAGAGTTGGCGCAAACTTCGTCGGTGCATCCAAGCCCCGTGATACGCTATATCACACATAAACCTCCTTACACTACAAAAAAAGACGCTTCCGTGATGATACGTGTTTGTCTCTGTAGGTCGCGTTTTTTGTCATGCATGTACATCCATGACAAATTTATGACAGAATCAAGATAGTCATACTGTCTTTGTCAGAGAAGTGTTCCATGACATTACCAAAATTATCATCACGGAAGTTTCCACTTCCATGACGATAAATCGCGGCCACGTAAGTGCTTTCGTCAAGGGTGACCGACACGTGGCATCCACCGTGAATCGCCGGTGTACTAGAGTAGGGTACCCTAGTATCCCGTGCTAGTGCACGCAGACGATTGACACCTGCTGGCAGGGTTTGCCTCGTCACCGCCAAGATCCTCCGTGGTTCCTTTGGAGCCATTCAAGAACAAAGTATTTGATTAAGAAGACAAGGCCCCGGCAAGAGGAGCTTGCCGGGAAGGCCACTCAAGGCATGCGGAAGACAAGGCCCCGACAAGAGGAGCTTGCCGGGAAGGCTCGGAGCGCGACAAGCCTCCGGACGCGACAAGGATTCGGCCGCGGCAAGGCGCTTGCAGCGGCAAGCAACCTCTCTCCATCTCCGCTCCAGCTCATCCAACAACGTGTCGCCATGGGACCATTCCATGCACGCGTGTCGAGAGGCTGTGCGGCCAGTGGAGAGCAGCGATAAGCGGCGGCGACAAGCTTGCCATCGTGGCGGCGGTGGCGCACTGACGGTCTCTGTTGCACTGTTTGGGCGACAACGGCGGGCATTTATTGCTTTTGTCCCTTGCCGTCGAGTTAGGTATTTTGCATCGCATAATCGCTCGAGTAGGTGTACCAACTCCTGTTTTACATTTGTACCCTCGCCTATGTTGCCACCGTCGGAGACCCCTTGAGCATATAAAAGGAGGCCCATGCGCAACGTAGAAGAGGTTCGAGGTTCAGTTCATTCGACTCACCAGAGACCGAGATACGCTCACGCTTAGGTTTTGTAGCTCGCGCCGCTCCCTAGCAAGAACACAATACATCAAATAAGCAGCAGTAGGAGTTTTATCTCTCCGGAGAGCTCCGAAGCTGGGTAAACTGCTCGTGTGCCTCGTCTCGATCCGCTCTTCGCGCGATCTCCGCCCCCCTCCGAACCACAAAGGGGCCTGGTCCGCTGGCCCCATAGGTGTTCGTGGGTACGATCAGCCTCCCCCCCATCATTGGCGCGCCCGGTAGAAGCGTCGAGGCCGTGTGAATCTGATCCGACGTTCACACGAGCAGCGTCCTCAAGATCTTCCCCAACATGCCACCGAAGAAGAAGGCTTCGGCGGCAGCAGAGCCGTCCGCGTCATACCCACCCTCACCGCAACAAACGGGTGGTGGGGCAGACGCTGGCGGAGGAACGGCGCCGGCGAAGGTGTTCGCGATGTTGCCAAGTCCAAGGACAAGGCCCCGCAAACCTCGGCGTCTGCGCATCCCCCGCGCCCATCTCAGGAGACGCGGGACCAACAACGTCATGGCGTTCACAATGCCATACGTTCGTTGGATCAAGACCCTCAAGACCAGCATGCGCGCCAACATGCCGGGCACGAAGCGAGATACGGTCGCCGGACGGGTGCTGCTCCTTCTAACGTAGTTAGAAGTCCGAGCATATCCGCTCCTCGCATCGCTCGCCAATGCCACCCACTACTCCAGCGAAGCTCTAGCGAGCTCAGCTGCTCCTCGACTACCCTCCAACGGCCAACAAGGTCGACGAGTGGAGGGCCACTATCCGTAGCCTCATCGGCTTTGCCAACGGGCGACGCCCGAGGCAACCAACGCCATCATTGCCGCGGCAAGACGACAAGGCATGAGCCGGTGGCGGCAGATTGTCGGAGGTGCAACCACCATGCACTCTCCGCCACGAAGGCCAAGATCGCCGACTCACGGACCCACCTCGACAGCGACTCCACCGTGTCGCCGGATCCACGAGCTCGCCGCGATCAGCGCCAAGTTCTTCATGAGCGACAACAAGAGGACGCCGAACTCGCATCGAGCGCCGGAGAGAAGCGCGACGTCGGTCCGACAAGCGCTTGGCCTTCGCTGTTGACATGCGGCGTGCGGAGGAGCCAGGCGACTTGCCGTATCTGATGGGTTGCCCCTGTGTTCACTCGCGAGCTGCGGCAAGTCCAAAGGGCTCCAGCCGTAAAAACTTCAAACCAGACGTGCCGGAGAAGTATGATGGCAGGACGCATCCGTCGGAGTTCCTCAGCATCTAAACCATCGCGGTGCAGGCTGCGGGAGGACGGGACGACAAGATCCTCGCCAACTACTTCCCGCTCGTGCTCAAGCCCAACGTCAGATCTTGGCTCATGCACTTGCCGGACAGCTCCATTGTTGGCGCCTTCACAGGTGGCCACAAACCTCATGGCCAAGAGAGTGACCTTCATCTGCTCGCCTGTAAGGAAGGAGAGTCCTGCGCAAGTTCATTCAGAGATTCAACCGTGTGCACTACAACATCCCGGATGTCCACCTGCCCGCCGGTGATCGCGTTTCATCAGAATGTGCGGAACCGCAGGATGAGGGAGGAGATGGCGATGTGCAAAGTCAAGGACGTCAGTGAGCTGTAGGCCTTGGCCGACAAGTGTGCACGCACTGAGGAAGAGAGGAGACTCCCAGGAGAGAATGCGGAAGCAGGATCTGACAGTGAGGAGGCCGCCCCGGCAAAGAAGGGCCGGCGGCGAGGCAACAGGAAGAAGAAAGGTAGAGAAGTGCTAGCTGTTGAGCAGTCCCAAGAACGGAGGTGGCGACAAGAACGCCAAGGCTGGTGGCTCCGGCAAGGAGGTTGTCACGACGCCAACCACCACTGGTCGGTGGCGGCCGACAAGCGGTGACGGCTCCGGCAAGCGATCTGCAAGATCCACCGCACCAAGGGCCACGACCTCCAGAGCTGCAAGAAGGTCGAGCAGCTTGTCGTAATGCCAGAGGGCTGAGTACGAAGCGGCGCGACAAAGAGAAGGCCTGTGAAGGTGCCGGGGAGCAAGCAAGAAACGTCCCGCCGGGAGGACGCCGCGGCAAGGCCAAGCAACGGCAAGGAGACAGACCTCCCAGCGGCCGCGACAAGGATGAAGATGATGACGGCGACGAAGATATGGAAGACAACGACGCCCGATGAGCAGGAGTTTCAGAAGCCACAGGTCCTCTGCGTTGACGGAGGTGCTTCCTCGCATACCCCCACCGCCAACTCAAACAATGGATGCGGAGGTCAATGCAGCGGAACCATCCGTAGAGTCACGCAAGCCTCTGAAGTGGTCCAAAGACGCCTATCGCTTTTTGATATTGAGGACCACCCTGATCGCATAATCATGCGGTCGGGTGCTTGCCGATGTTGGTCTCACCAACCATCCGCAACCTCAAGGTCACCAAAATGCTAGTTGACGGCGGGCCGGGCTTGAATCTGATCTCCTCCGCGGTGCTCCGAAGCTTCAAATCCTGACAATGAGCTCGAAGAGACCGGCACCTTCCAAGGAATCAATCCGGGAAGGAGCAAGCGAAGGGAAGATTAAGTTGCCGGTAACATTTGGCAGCGAGCTGAACTTTAGGATCGAGAGGGTCACATTCGACGTTGCCGATTTCCCATTGCCTTACAATGGGATACTTGGCCGTCCAAAGACTCGCCAAGTTCACGGCAGCCTCTCACTACGCCTACAACTTACTCAAGATGCCGGGCCCGATAAGCGTCATCTCCGTCCATGGCGACAAGAAGGATGCCCTTATCTGTGCCGACAAGATCTACCGGGATGCAGCAGTCGCGACAGAAAGTGCCAAACACTTGCCGCTGAAGCTCCCCGGGAAGAAGACAAAGTCCAAGTCCGGCAAGGGCTCTGATGCTTACTCCGGCAAGCGCACCTCTTCGGAGTGTTGTGCTACCGTCGAGGACGCACCATCGAGCTCCACCGGCAAGTGCAAGAAGATGGTGGCTCCGCCAAAGACCAAAAAGGTGCCCGCCAAGGAGGACGGCACTGGTGGTACCTTTACCATCAGTGCCTCTCGACCCTAAATAGGAAGGCGCTCGTTGCTTTCCTGCGAGGCGAATGTCGGCGTGTTTGCATGGCAACCGTCGACATCCCGGTGTTCCTGTGAAAGTGATTGAGCACCGCCTGGCCGTTTGTCCTCATGCACGACCCGTCAAGCAAAAAGTCGAAACAAGCAAAGGAACGCCAAGAATTCATAGCGAAGAGATCAAGAAACTAGAAGCGGCAGGCCTTGTCGAGGAGTGCTCCATCCTACGTGGTTGGCCAATCCACGTAGTCGTGTGCAAAGCAAATGGGAAATGGAGACTTTGTATTGACTTCACGGATGTTAATAAAGCTTGTCCCAAAGATCCATTTCCCTTGCCGGCGCATTGACCAGATTGTTGACTCCACGGTGGATGTGATTTGCTTTCGCTTTCTTGATGCATACTCGAGGATACCATTAGATCTTCATGGCTGAAGAAGATGAGGAGAAGACCGCATTCATTACACCATGTGGCACATACTGTTTCATACGGATGCCTTTCGGTTTGAAGAATGCTGGTTCAACATTTGCAAGGGTAGTCCATGACGCTTTTGAGCCGCAAATGCACTGAAATGTAGAAGCCTACATGGATGACATAGTGGTCAAAAGCAAGCACAAAGCAACTCTGGTTCAAGATTTGGACGAGACCTTTGCAAATCTGCGCAAGATCAACCTCAAGCTCAACCCCGAGAAGTGCGTGTTTGGAGTCCCTTCCGGCAAGCTTCTCGGGTTCTTCGTGTCTCAACGAGGGATTGAAGCTAATCCCGACAAGATCAAGGCCATTGAGCAGATTGAAGCACCAAAGCGCGTCAAGGATGTACGAAGACTTGTCGGTTGCGTAGTTGCTCTCAAAGAGTTTATTTCTAGGTCTGCTGAGCGCATACCGCCATTTTTCAAGATTTTGAAAAAGGCAGGTCCAATGAAATGGACTCCCGAAGCGGAGGCTGCGCTGCAGGACTTGAAGAGATACCTGTCCTCCACTCCAACACTTGTCGCACCTAAGCCACAAGAGAAGTTGCTGCTATATATAGTGGCAACCAATCAAGTGGTTAGTGCTGCGTTAGTAGCGGAGAGGGAGGCGGATGACGAGCCAGCAACCACGGCAAGCACATCCAGCGACAAGCAGGGGGCTTCGCCAACAAGCTCTGGTCCCGACAAGGATGAATCCAGCAGACGCATGACCAGATGCGTAAAAGGATGGTGCAGCGCTTGATCTACTTTGTCAGTTCCCTCCTGCAGGGGGCTAGGTCGAGGTACTCTGGTGTGCAGAAATTGCTTTTCGGCCTCGTCATGGCCTCAAGAAAGCTACGCCATTACTTCCAAGCACATGAGATCACAGTTGTCACTCGCTTTCCGCTGAAGAGGATACTGCAGAATCCAGAAGCAACGGGCAGGATTGTTGAGTGGGCATTGGAACTGTCAAGCTTTGGTCTCAAGTTTGAAAGCACATCAACTATCCAAAGCAGAGCGTTGGCAGAATTCATAGCAGAATGGACGCCAAGGCCAGATGAAGAGATTCCGGAGACGAGCATTCCCGTCAAGGAAGCAAGCAAAGAGTGGTTAATGTACTTTGATGGTGCCTTCTCGCTGCAAGGCGCCGGTGCCGGCGTGCTGCTTATCGCACCCACCGGAGAGCACCTCAAGTACGTAGTCCAGATGCACTTTCCCAAGGAGCAAGCAACAAACAATACCGCAGAGTATGAAGGTTTGCTTGCCGGTCTCGAGATCGCAGTGGACCTTGGGATCAAAAAGCTTATTGTCGTGGGCGACTCGCAACTTGTCGTCCGCCAAGTGAACAAAGATTACGAGTCCGTTGATGGAAGCCTCGTTGATGAAGTGAGGAAGCTAGAAGAGCACTTTGACGGCCTGCAAATGGAACATGTTCCAAGAGCTCGTAATGATATTGCCGACGGTTCACAAAGTGCGCTGCACTTAAGTTGCCTGTGGAACCAGGGATTTTCGTGCTCAAGCTGACTCAACCAACCGTAACACCATCAACTGGACAAAGCAAGAAGAGGAAGTTGATCTCTGGTAACTACTTTCCGGCATAGCTTCCCGAAGCCGTTGTTGCGAAGGTCCCCAAGATCAACACCAACAGTGCTGAGGGGCAGTCTGCTCCGACAAGCCCCAGGGTTTGTTTCGTTGAAGCAGACGCTTCCGACAAGTTTTGCTCGCAAGCTTGCCGGGAGCGCGTCAAGCTTCTGGCAGAGCCGCGAGTTCTTGCCGTAGAAGCTGATGTTCCCGCAGCAGCAGATGTGCCTTTGGTCCTTGTTGTCGAGCCGCAAGCTCCAGGATGGGCACAGCAGATTGTCCATTTCCTTCAGACAGGAGAACTTCCCGAAGAGCGAGAAGAAGCGGAAAGACTAGCCCGACAGTCGAGTATGTACCAGTTTGTCGACAAGATACTGCATGTAAGAAGACTCAACGGTGTGAAATTGAAGTGTATTCCGGGGAAGATGGATGTAAGCTGTTGGCGAGATACACGGAGGCATATGTGGTCACCACATTGGCAAGAAGAGCACTTGCCGGCAAAGCTTTCCGGCAAGGTTTCTTCTGGCCGACAGCACTCCGGGATGCAACTGCACATGTAACCAAGTGTGAAGCGTGCCAGTTCCATTCCAAACAGATACACTAGCCAGCTCAAGCTCTCCAGACGATCCCTTTATCCCGCCATTTTTGGTCCGGGGCTCGACATCCTCGGCCCTTTCCCCGAAGTTGTCGGGGCTTTGAGTACTTGTACGCCGCCATCGACAAGTTCACAAAGTGGCGGAAGTGGAAGCGATGAGGAAGGTGACGCACGGTCAGCGATCAAGTTCTTCAGTCGATTGTTTGCCGCTTCGAATCCCTAACAGGATCATCACCGACAACGGTACACAATTTACAAGTCGCACCTTCATGCAGTACGTCCAAGATCTTGGCGCCAAGGTCTGCTTTGCTTCTGTTGCTCACCCGAGAAGCAACGGTCAAGCAGAGAGGGCAAATGCTGAAGTGCTGCGCGGGCTCAAGACTAGAACTTTCGACAGGCTGCACAAGTGCGGAAGAAACTGGATCGAGGAGCTGCCGGTGGTTCTTTGGTCGATCAGGACGACGCCAAATCGAGCCACCGGCCAGACACTTTTGCTCTAGTCTATGGAGCAGAGGCAATTCTCCCCATGGAACTCGTATACGGATCGCCTCGAGTGCTCGCTTATGATGAGCTTGAGCAAGAGCAGCTGCGACAAGATGACGCGCTGCTCCTTGAGGAGGATCGCCTTCGGTCATTGTCAGGCGAGCTGCTACCAAAGAAGCTTTGCGTCGCTACCATAGCCGCAGAAGTTAGTGCCGAAGTCTCGAGGAAGGCGACCTTGTTCTTCGCTGCGTTCAGTCCGCCAAGAATTCAAACAAGTTGACGCCTTGAAGTGGGAAGGCCCTTATCGGGTGAAACGAGTCACTAGGTGCAGCGCTGTCCGCTTTGAGACCGAAGATGGCATCCCGGTGAGCAACTCCTGGAACATTGAGCATCTTCGTAAGTTTTACCCATAGAGCGCGGTTGCGGAACCTGCTCCGGCAACCACCTTTTGTACAAGTCTTGCCGCTGTTGCATGTAATCCTTTGTACAAAGCCGGGCGCAGACCCGATGCATCGAAGAAGCTCATGTGTTGCGCACAACTTGTCAAATTCATGCTTTCATCATTTTATTGCATGTTTTGGCTAACACTTTGTGCAGCAACCACACCCGGTAAGCAAAATCGAGCCGCTAGGCTCCATAACTTTATTTCCTCTTATTTCTCTTTTCTCAAAGAAAGGAAGGCTCCCTCGCGCACAAGTTAACCAGGGGGGAAGGAGAAGATAATACTATGGACCGTGCACCGCCGAGGAAGTTTCGCCTCATCGGGAAGCAAGAGATGTAAAAGCTAAGTTGCCAAAGTTTGAGCAATCAATTTTTAAATTTTTAAGTTATCTTCCTCGAACGATAGTACTTTGTATGGAAAACACATGCGCAGAGGAACCAACTCGCAGTTAGTCGCGCCCTTACTTTGTTTCGAGTCCGCTCAACAACTTAAGTGAGCTGCGGCTAGTCGCGACAAGGTTGCTTGTCGGAGGCAGCACTGCCAGCAGGCTGCTGACGTTCCGCACTCAGCGCTCGCGGCAAAAGTGCTCGCACCGACAAGTCCCCCAAATGCGTAAGGCAGAAACGTACAAAGGAAGGAATCAAGTAGAGGAAATAACGTTGCATTGATCGCCTAAGATAGAGTATATTACAAAATAACTTGTCACTGATCTAACAAAGTGTTCTAAGCATGATCAGCAGCGACAAGGGAAAGATAAAATTTGCGGCCTAGTCTGTGCGGTCGCCATCAATCCGCTTGATCTTGTTCACCTTGTCCACAATGGGTGTGACAAGGGCTTTGAGCTCCTCCACGTTGGCATCTGGCGGCAAGGATCTGAGGACGCCGTTAAGGTTGAGGCCCGGATTGCGGAAGGCCACCTTTATCAACACCTTCTCGAGGGCTCCTGCACATATCTGGCGTGATTCCTCGGCCAGCTGCTTTGGGACCTCTTCCCGGAGTCGCTGGAGACCCGTCACCACGCCTTTGAAGAATAAACTGAGTTTGGCGCTGGGTTGGAGATGCTCGTCGGAGGAGTATGCAAGGTCCACCATCCCCAGCTCCATCAGCTCGTTGTGGATGTCGGCGACGGTGTCCACAAGACCTTCAGTCCAGTGCTCCACGCTCTCCCTCAAGGTGCTCTGGGTGGAGGCAGCATTCGCTAGCAGCTCCTCCTTGGCCTTGATCGTCTCCAGCAAGCCCACATCCCGCTCCCTGGCGCCATCCAACGTCTGCGTCAGAGTGGTCAGCTTCAGCTCAAGATCCCCCTTGGAATCCTTGGTGGCGTCGAGCTCCTTGCCCCTATCAGCGAGACGACTCTGCAGCTCGCCAAGAGTGTAGGCGTCCTTCTCACGCTCATGCTTGAGCGCGACAAGCTCTTCGCCGCTCTTCTTGAGGCTGGCCTCACCTGTGCCACCTTCGCCTTCAACTCTTCCTTACGGCCTCGGCGGCTGCGGTAGCATCCTTCGCTTCCTTAAGCGCCCCGCCAAGTGACTCCTCGCGCGCGGCAAGGTCTTCTTCGTGGTTGTCCAGGTTGACCTTCCGCTGCGCCAGCTCGCTTTCCTGCGCGGAGAGCTTCTCGGCAGCCAGCCGCTGCTCCTCCTCAGCTGCGGCCTTCTCAAGGATGAAGGCCGTATGCTCTTCTGCAAGTTGCCCCAAGGCTCGCTACGTCGCGGAGAGTTTCTTGGTTGGCGCTACGGAGCTCTTCTCGCGCTTCTCCATGTCCGCTTCGCCCTCGCGACAAGTGCTTCCCAGACTCCAACTTGGCTTGCGGGCGCGGTAGAGCGACAATGACTTCTTCAGCTGCTCCTCCTCGAACTTCGCCGCTTGCTGCTTGGCGCGTCCACCAGCGTCAGCCCAACAGGCGAGTAGCTCGTCGTCGGGTCTCTCCTCGATGGCGCCACAGGCCTCGGTTCCTGGGGAGTTTGATGAAGACACCCTCGCCCGGCCTTGAGTGGCGCCGAGGCTGAGCTCCTCGGGCTGGCCTTGCAATGGCCGGGGAGTCGGCTGTCGGTGTAGCGCGCTGGCGCTCCTGCGGCCTCGGGGCCGTCGGTCACGATCGCCGGACCCTCGCCCGGCTCTGCGTCGGCAGCCTCGGTGGCCTTCTCGCCAACAGGCTCGTCGGCGACGGCCTCTTCTTCCACAAAGAACGACCTCTTCTCCCTCGACGGCGGCCTCGTCGGTGTTGCAAGGCTTCCTCGCCGGGCGGCCTCGACCTCCATCGGCTCTGCGTCGGAAGAAGGAAGAGCAGTCAAGCAAATGTTCAAAAGAGAAACAAAAGAAATAAAGCCCAACGGAAATTTTCTTTTAAGGAAATTAACTTCAACGGGATCCGAAGCCATGGCCACGACCAATGGAGGGACACTGGAGATGTATATTGCCGGTGTGGCCTCCCTTGACGGAGTGGCCTCCCTTGTCGGAGGGCGCTCCTTGCCGGAGATTCCTCCCTTGGCGGCGAGTGGCAGCAGACAGGATTTCGGGGCGGCTTGAGCCTCCTCCGATGAGGCCTGCTCGCTCCTACACAAGCAAACAATCAGGTATCAACGAAGAAGGGCACCCCTGCACACCTAATAGTGAGGAGAAAACTGCACACTTACTTTGGGGGCTGTGCCGGGGCTGCTCTGAGGAAGGGTTGCTGGTCCGGCAAGGGGGTCTCAGACGCGTCCCTGTTGCCACGGGAGAATCGTCCTCAACGACGACCGTCGGGATCTTAGCCCTCTTCGACGCTCTCGGGCCAGCGTCACGAAAAGGAAAGAGTCCAGAATGAAGCAAATCAGATTCAAGATGAAGCAATAAAATTGCAGAAATACAAGCACAATCTCAAGAGCTTACTCTTCGCCTTCCTCCTCGGAGCTGAGCGCGGAGAAGTCAAACTCCGGCTCGCCTCCGGTGCGACGAGGCGGGGGAGTGGGCTCTCTTGGCCGCTTAAGCGGGCGTCGCCGGTGGCTGAGAAGATCCCGCCCGGTTAGTCGCGCCGGTGTGGCGCTCCGTGCAACATCGCTTGCGCGTAGCGCGTCGGCGTGGCGCTTCTTCTTTGTGGGCGATCTGCCCGACTAAATCTCCGACCTTGCGAGCGCCTCTTGGCCGGAACCGGGGCTCATTGGCGGCGCAAGTCATTTGGGTGGTGGAGAAGAAGCGCCCTCGGCGGAGTCCACTCGACCCGGCCTCGGGCTCGACAAGCTCGTCCTCGCCGGCGATCTCCCTTCGCTCGGCAAGGCTTGCCGCCTTCCCAGTCCGCCTCCTCCACGGTATACCCGAAGGCTCCAGCGGCAGCGCTGCCGCCTCCTCCACTGGTGGCAATCGCGCCATCTCCTCGTCGGTGGTGTCGCGAGTGAGCCTTTCGCTGCGTCGGGCGGATCGGCACTTCTTCCAAGTTGTCGAAGAACGGCTACACGACCTCGTCGGGGCTCCTGCCAGTTGGAACGATCCCATGGGAATCGCTGGCAACGGCATCATGGTGCGGATGCGGTCGGCGCCGAGTTGTTGCACAATGGGACGACCCCTCGGCAACCTAAACCACTCGGGGTGATCGGGTCGTTCTTGAACAGCTCTAGCAGCATCGCATCCAACTCCAAGGCGGTGAAATTCCAGTTCAGGCCAGGCGCAACCTCATAATGTCTGCCGCATTTTGGAACTCCCAAGCAGGCCTCCTCCTCTCCCGCAAAGGGAAGCGATGGCGCGGGCGAAGGAAGTCTGCGCCAACTGCGCCTACGGTTAGTCCGGCAAGCCTGAGGCGCAAAATCCGGGTCACAGCTATCTTCAACCTCGCATCCTCCGGCGCCAAGTTACTCCAATCTTTGCCGTGCACTATTGGGGTTTGGCGCACGGCAGTGAAGGGCTGCGGGTTCTCCTCTACGACCCAACACCAATTGGCTCTCCACTCCTCCCACTTGTTGCGGAACTCTCCTTCCAGATAGGCTTCTTTCTTGCCGATCCAGGAGACCCAAGCTATCCCTCCGGCAAGTGGCTCTCCTCTCGACGCTGAGGCACGAAGAAGTGGCGGAAGAGTGCCACATTTGGGTGGACTCCGACAAAGTTTTCGCCAAGGTGCGCGAAAACTGCCATGGTCAAGACGGCGTTGGGGTGAAATCAAGGAGGCGGAGGCCATATGTGTTCATGATATCGCAGAAGAACTTCCGGAAAAAGGGCAGGCAAAGCCCGCAATAGAAGAAAAGGGCAAAAAGGGTACCCAGTTGGGGCCAAATCAGAAGCGGAGGCGGGAGTACCTTCGTGCGCGGATGCGCCACGCGTCTCCGTCGACCAAAGAGATAGAAGACATCCCGCAGCTCCCTTGCGCCGAGCCGGGGGGAAGATGGCCCGCTCCTTGCGCCATAGCGCCCATGAGCCGCTGCGCCTCGGCCGACTTGACGCCCTTCTCCTTGTCGGCTTCGGAGCCATGGCGAGGGCGGCGGAGGAGGCCGGCAACGGTGATGGCGCTTGTGGCGAAGGGGGGTGGGGCGCTGCTCTCTTCGCACCGGAGAAGAAGGGAGGAGCGGCGGTGGTTTTCTTGACAAGACAACAATGGCGGAGTGGACGGCCTGCCCCTGTTTTCTCCGCTTATAAAGACGGGGAGGGGGCGGGCGTTCCGCTTTTCCTAATAAAGAAACCCCCACGACCACGCCCACGATCTCTCGCACGATGCCACGTTCGGTGCGTGCCATTAGTGGGGGTCGTGGTGGGTCCGGGGCGAGTTGCGATGTGGTCGAGGCCGCGTGTGACCGTGCACTGTTTTGGGCCTGGCCCGACAATGCTCGGCACCGTGTACAGCCCAGGCCCGGGGGCTCCTGTCGGTGTACTAGAGTAGGGGTACCCTAGTATCCCGTGCTGCGTGCCGCAGACGATTGCAGCACCCTGCGGCAGGGTTTGCCTCGTCACCGCCAAGATCCTCCGTGGTTCCTTTGGAGCCATTCAAGAACAAAGTATTTGATTAAGAAGACAAGGCCCCGGCAAGAGGAGCTTGCCGGGAAGGCCACTCAAGGCATGCGGAAGACAAGGCCTCGGCAAGAGGAGCTTGCCGGGAAGGCTCGGAGCGTGACAAGCCTCCGGACGCGACAAGGATTCGGCCGCGGCAAGCAACCTCTCTCCATCTCCGCTCCAGCTCATCCAGCAACGTGTCGCCATGGGACCATTCCATGCACGCGTGTCGAGAGGCTGTGCAGCCAGCGGAGAGCAGCGATAAGCGGCGCTGACAAGCTCGCCATCGTGGCGAGCGGTGGCGCACCTGACGGTCTCTGTTGCACTGTTTTGGGCGACACTGACGGGCATTTATTGCTTTTGTCCCTTGCCGTCAGAGTTAGGTATCTTGCATCAGACAATCGCTCGAGTAGGTGTACCAACTCTGTTTTACATTTGTACCCTCGCCACGTTGCCACCGCCGGAGACCCCTTGAGCATATAAAAGGAGGCCCATGCGCAACGTAGAAGAGGTTCGAGGTTTGGTTCATTCGACTCACCAGAGACCAGATACGCTCACGCTAGGTTTTGTAGCTCGCATCGCTCCCTAGCAAGAACACAATACATTAAACAAGCAACAATAGGAGTTTTATCTCTCCGGAGAGCTCCGAAGCTGGGTAAACTGTTCGTGTGCCTCGTCTCGATCCGCTCTTCGTGCGATCTCCGCTCCCCTCCGAACCACAAAGGGGCCTGGTCCGCCGGCCCCATAGGTGTTCGTGGGTACGATCAGCCTCCCCGACAGTAACGGAATGCCGTAAAGCTATCGGGTCCAGTTTTGGATCCGATAACCCGTTAACAGCCCTGACCAATGGGGATTTTCCACGTGTAAAATCATCATTGGCTAGAGGAAACATGTGTCGGCTCACCGTTGGGATAGATGTCATCCACTCATTGGAAACGAAGCGCCTATGATACGTCGACACGTGGCACAGCCCAACAGAGGCTCATTCCTGTGGAAAGGCCAGCCCGTTTGTATTGGTTAAAAGGTGGCGGGCCGGCCCACGGCAAGCTTGTTAACGGCATGTTCGCATATAGCCCATTTACAGCCCGCTAACCTGTGGTCTGCCACGGCCTAACCGAATTAGGCCCAGTAGCGTCATCTGGGATGTCCAATATAATTCCAGCCCGTTTTAACTTCCGGCCCATGTATGGCCCATGACGTATTTCGGCCCATATGAGGCCCTTATTACTCTCGGCCCATTAACGGCACGTGGTAAAACTGGCCCGTAATGAACAGTGTACCACTTTATACCCATTAACGGCCCGTGGTGAAACTGGACCGTAATGAACAGTGTATCACTTTATACCCATTAACGGCCCATTATTCCATTGGGCCGTTTCCAGCCCATGTTATCTTTCGGACTTCTGGGGGCCCATTTATTCTTGGGCTCATTTCCACATTAGTTTACTTACAACCCATTCCTTTCATTTTCTGCTTGTGGGCCAAATTCAGCCTGTGGTTACAGTCGGCCCGTTTGTGGCCCGTTAATATGTTGCGCTGTTTTCATGTCGTAGAGTTATCAAATACGGCCAATAAACGGCCCGTTATTGTCAATGAAAAGTATGGCCCATGATTGGCGAAATGATGATACGCCCCGTAGAAGGCCCATGGATCCTATGACCCGTAAAAGGCCCATGGATCGTATGACCCGTAGAAGACCCATGGATCCTACGGCCCGTATAGAAGGCCAATGGATCCTACGGCCCGTAGAAGGCCCATGGATCATATGGCCCGCAGGAGGCCCATGGTTACAACAGTCCGTGTGTTGCCATGATTATTTTGGCCTAGTTTCCAAAAATAGGTTATTGTGGCCACTAGAAAAACACAGGGAAAGAACTGCAGTGACTACAAGCAAACAACTAAACAAGACAATAAGGAAATAAATAAGCAAGCAATTAACACTAGCCTATTACTGCTATTACACATATTACATCCACTGGGCATCAAAGTTCGCCACCAGTGCAAATATAGGGAACAAAGCAGCATATTACATAAACTAGCCATCAAAATTGGCCACCAGTGCAAATAAACGCGGCAGCAAAACAAGAGCATAACTGAAACAACTTCATAAGAGCTCAAGAAACATGGTATCCACCATGCTGGCAATAAGCTTAGCAAGCTTATTAGCTTTGTCCTGTTTGGCGCTAAAATCCTCCAACGCTTGTTGTTGCACCAGAAAGTATGCATCTGAATGCTCCAGGGACTTCCGCAGTCCTTCCGCTTCTTGTCGCAGCACAGCTAATCGATGTCTTTCAGCTTGTAGTTGAGACTCGAGAAACCAAACTGATTCAGACAGTGAGTTTGAATAGCTTGTGCAAGCGGTAGTGGCCAATAACTCCAACACTAAACCAAGACATGACTTTGGGGTTGTCTCACTGTCTTTGAGATAGTCTTCCTTAGCTGTTTTATCAGCTTTGTTGGAGACCAACAAGGATGTGTCACTATCCTGAACCTTATCTGCATTACTTCCTTTACCATTGCTTAATAAGGCACTCTTCCCCAATATTCTCTCAGCATTCTAAAAGAAGAAACAAGCAGACAGATAACAGGTTTAGCATGTACTAGTATATGAAACTCATTTCGGTGAACCAGTTCATTAGTATGGTGGACAGGATTAAACTACCAAGTCTTCTATTGCCAAGTACTAGTACATAATAAAAGCATCAAACAAACATATATCTATGTCCTATGGTCAATGCATTGTCTTGCCAAATCAAAATAGAGACACGGTTCAAATCATATCAGTTCAAGACAAAGCAGCAGTGAAAGAATACAAAGCGTGGGAAACTACATGGCACAACAAGATTTCAGATGGGTACCACGGGTCTACATGTACAACAACACTATTAGCTCTTTTGTGATGCTAGTAATGTGCATGATATGAGAAGTCAACTATATACACATTTGAAATTGAAATCAACAGAGCTATTGATAAGAGCAAGCATGTTAAAGAAACATGCGTGAACATACCTGCTGTGCCATTGAAGTTTCGATTGGATCCTTCAATTTAAAAATAAGTTTGTATGAGTAAATACAATGATACAAGAGCAAAGCAGTATGCACGATAGCAATCATAGTTAAAAAGCCGCACCTAAGCAAGCGCTTAAGTGCGCCTAGGCTCTAGGCATTGGTGAAACGCATTGCGCATAACTATGCTTAATCAGTGCATAACTGCGCATAAGCATGCGTTTTGGTCAGTAAAGCGCAAGGCGGTGGAAAAACGCACAATTAACACCTTGCGATTTTTTGAACTATGATAGAAATGGAATCTTAAATTAGAACAATTGTTATTCAGGTTTAGGCACTTGTTCTACATGAACAGAGTACATTAAGACGCAAGAATATAGTACTTAAAATAGAAAATGAGCTCATAGAACTTACCACATTCTTGGTTCCCACAGATGCAAACAAGGTGTTCCTACCATCGTCCAAAGAATGTGTCTCAGGAGAATGTAAGGGAATTTGATGAGTTTCTTTGCCGGTGAAGTACGTTTTCTTCAGGTAATTATGATACTACCACCAAGCATTCTTGAAGATAGCGGAGGTATTAGCACAGGTTACCTCATCCTGAGTTTCCAAATCGGTCCTTCTCTATAGAGAAAAATGGGAAAATTTGATGTATTATAACCATCATGGAGGTAGGATGTATGGGACAAAGCAAAGTAATTGCCATGAATAACATTACTTACACATAACTCCTAGACAAACACCTTCAACTGGCATTTTCCTTCATCTTCAGTATAATATTTCCAAGATGGGAAGATACGCACATACGATTTAACAACATCAAATGTGATAGATGCTAAACTACGACTAGCTGGTTGTGCTTCCTCCACAGGAATAGGCGTACTAACCTGTGGAGTTGGGGTTCGCCAGTAGTAGTATCGGGCCCTTTGGGCACTGGAGCTGCCTTACTAACTGCTCTTGTTTGGGAGCTCTGTGGTGGAGATGGTGCTATGTCAACAGGAACTGGGTTACTATCTGCTGGGGTTGGGGTTAGATTGGGTGAAGCTGGTGCTCTGTCCATTGCAGTAGGGGTAGAACCTGCGAGAGTTTTGGTTATGTGTGGTAGGGCTAGTTCTCGTGCATGTACAACTGGGGTGCTATCTCCACCAAGAGGTAGCACTGTTTTATTTGAAGACCGTGTTTTAGTCCGCTAGATGCTAGCATCACCCGCTCCAATTCAAATGTCTAATAAACAGGAAACATAGTTGAATGTACAGACACTGTATGAGAGACAGATGCAATAGATAGTGTGGAAAAAAGAGGGCACGAAATAGTTGACATGTATATTGTTTAACTAAAACGGATAGCATGACATAATTTCACATATATGATGTCTATCTAAACTGGATAGCATAGCATAACATAATTCAAAGATATGATGAATAACTAAACAGGATCGCATGACATAATTCACCTACATGTTATCTAAGTAATCACGATCGCATCACTTAATTCACATATGTGATTTATATGGTAAACAGAGGGCATTAGATATGATGTCTGAACTAAGAACATGGTGTTGAATATTGTGTATATGATGTCTAATCTATGCAATGCAAGAAACCATATGCATGATATGAGCAGTATAACCGTGCCAAGTTAGAGCATACACCTCGGTGGGGGAATAGGATTGGTTATCTGTCTCGAATCCATCTCGAGGAGCTATCGGGCCCAACAAGAGATCTGCCTTGACGGTGTAGCACTGTCTGCGCTGAAGGCCTTGTTTTCACTCCAGATTTTTTCAATCTCCCACCCAAATGGCTGATTCACAGGAAGAGTAGTTTAATGTACAAACATTGTCGACAAATGGAAATGTAATGAAGAAAAGGATGGTAAAGATATCATTCAAATATATGATGCCTGGTTAAACAGGGTGGCATTGCACATTTCACGTATATTATGGCTGGCTAAAAGACATGAGACTGCAAAATTCCCATATATGATATAGAAACTAAACAGGTGGCATTACAGAACATGTCTAAACTGAGCAGATGACATATATGATGTCAAAAGTAAGCACTGCAAGGCAACATATGCATGATACGACTAACATCATCATGCCAAGGTAGAGCAAACACCTTGGGGGTCAATAGGAGTGGTCAGCAGCGTCTGAATCCGCCTCGAATGATATCTTCCTCTCGATTACAATCTGGAGAGGGGTGGGGAGGGTTTGCCATTGAACCCACCATGGAGCAATGTCTGCATGACATTGTATTGCCGCCAAGAAAACTCTTCTTTTTCTCTACATGTTCAGCATGACTGTGTACAATATCTGACATGCATATGAAAAAAATATGGTGAGATTATGTAAGGAGAGCATGCAGAAATTTAGAGTGATGGTAACAACCAGTGGATGGATCCAAAAATAATAATAGCAGGTTGATGATTGCTTTAATTTAATAAAAAGACAGATGATGATTGCTTTACTATTTGGTTTACAGGAATTGGAATAGCAGAGGAATGCAAAGAAACATGGCCAAAATAAACTGAAACCAGATGAAAGCGTGTACAGTTAGAATGTTATTCTGCCACTAATGCACTTGGTCTTGTTTTCATGCATAGGATTTTGAAAAGTAGGTCCAGGTGGATGTTTTGCTTCATTCCTTTCAACAAAATGCATGAATAATTTAATAGTAGAGTGCCATTGGAAAATTCCCTATTGCTATGTTTTTAAATCGAACCAAAATAGCCCTAATGGATCGACGTGAATGTATAGTAATAAGTGACGCAACAAGTGTACAACCTCTTTGCCATAGCCGTGTCGACCTCAGCATCATTGGGTTGGTCGCTGAAGCAGTTGAGGCAGAGGTGGCTGTCGGAGGTGTGGAGGAAGATCTGAGGAATCTGTAGACGGCGTCCAGGGCACTGCTCTGTTGTGATGGATCGTTCTGTCGTTGGAGCAGCCTGGTGAGCCGTAAGACGTCAAGGTCAAGCAAAGACAAGATGTACATCGTCAATCTCAAGTGGGATTCTAATAGCATCTCCAATAGATGATGTAAAATAGATGTAAAATTTACATCACCAAAAACCACCTGACTACAACAAATGAGGTAAAAACTGCTGACTCTGAACTTAACTGTCGAAACTGAAATTTACTGTGGAGTCTCAATGTTAATGTCGAAACTGAACGTAATGGTAGCAGAGAGGCACTTGACATGTAGTTTAGGGAGGGCCTGTAGTTCATCTTCAACCTGCACCCCCCTGAGCCGCCAGCCACCACCGGCCGAACCGCCGGCCCCAGCGCCGCCTCGCCACCCCGAAACAACTCCCCACCGCCGGTCCGCCGCCGCCCCGGCCAGCCCTATAGGCCCCCCGCCCCCACCCTGAACCCTAAGATAGATAGTGGGGTACCTCTCCGGCGAGCCCCCGTCCCCGTTGCGGGTGGTTCTTCCTTAACTCCGGCAAGCCCCCCAACCCCCTGAAAATCAACTGACCCAAAAGTCGATTCAACCGATCAAGTGTAGCTAAATCGAGCAGAGCAAAGACGAAAGCAAGGGGAGACCAAGAAGAAGAAGCTGAAAGCGAAGCGAAGCGAGAGCCGGAGGAGAAGTCGGCGAATGAGCGATCGAGCGAGAGCCGAGCAGCAAGAAGCGAAGCGAAGCGAAGGAGAGCCAAAGCAGCAGAATGGGCGAAGCGAAGCGATCAAGCAAGAGCTGAGTAGCAGAAGAAGCGGAAGCGAAGGAAGCGAGAGCCGGAGCAGCAGCAGCAGATCCGGCTGGTATGGACGCCGCCGCCGAAGGGGCCTCACACTGGGGGAGTGCCGCCGTGGAGATGTCGCCCGCGGCGCCGGCTTCAAGGTAGCCACTCCATAGGGGTGCGGGATGGAGCACCGTCGGCGCCGGGAGGTCGAGCTAAGGAGAAGGTGTGATGCGATGAGTGTACAACCTCTTTGGTGGCGCCGAGTAGGCCTCGGCTTCGTCCGAGGAGTCGGTGAGGATGTTGCGGTTCCGGTGGAGCAGGTTAAGGCGGCGCTGTGGGGATGGAGCAGCCTCGATAGACGAGGCAATCGTCGAAGCAGCTCCTTGGAGGTGGAGGACGGGGTGGCTGAACCGGCGGGACGACGATATGGACGATGGATCCTCATCCGGGGAGATGGACGAGGGACGTCGAGTTGTTGCAGTGGATGACATCGTCGAGGAAGAGGCTCCGGCTGGGCAGCGGTGAGGTGGCGGACGGAGGAGGGTGGGGTTTCGCGGCTGGAGCGGAGAGGTTATGGTGGCATGGGATTTCAAATGGCAAAAAGGAGGTGATGGGAGGGGGTGAACCATGACTTAGGGATGCGCTTGTCCAAAAAGTAGGGTGTGTTACAAAAGTACCCCGCACCGATTTGAACTAGCGGCCCTTTCGGCTCAGGGTTAGAAGGGGAATTTCGCATGTCGGGATTTGGCAGCTGGAGGGAGTTTTCGAGCGTGTCGTAATTTCGGGATAGCAAGGCGCGGGTTGTGAAGGCGCCAGTTTTGGGAGCACGATATCTGAATTTTCGGGATATAACAAGGCGCGGGTTGAATTTTAGGGACAAGCCTAACGTGTAATATTGTCTTGTATGCGTACCAAATCAATTCGCACTTCCCTCAACCAAAAAGAAAACGAAAAAAATAAAACTATTCACACCACACAAAGAGAGAGTCTTGCCCCGTTTTACTATAAAAATGCTATTTAAAGCTACTCATACCAACAATTTAGTGCAAGTAAATGCTATTCGGTAGTATGAATCCATGTTATGCCCAATTAAATTTTTTTTCGCTTGCTGTATAATGCATGTAACCTACTCATACCAACATTTTAGTGCATTCCAAATGTCTATACTACCGCTGCAGTTCGAACTGAATTTGAATTCGTTTCTCTATTTCAATAACAAATCTACAATCATGATTGTTAGCAACTTCAACCATCATTCGTGTATTACCTTAATAACACACCACATGATTACTATAGAGATAGATATGAACTATGTGTACTACATGAACTTGAATTCTATTTTTTGAATACACTTGATGTTGATTCCAAATAATACTACATTTGATGTACTAACTATATATGCATAATCTATACCATGTTCCATACATGTACACCGTGTTTATCACACATAGTATAGTGCCCCGCCCCTTACATTATGACAAGTATTTAGACCTGAGCTACAAAAGCCACACATTAGCCCAAATTATGATCAATGTTCTATATGTTATCGTGAGTACTAGCAAGATGCCCATGCGTTCCACAGAACATCAACATGATCAAGGGGAGGCCTAATTTGCAAATATGGAGAGGGGTGTGGGTTCTTTTTTCAAAATTGCCATAGTTTCCTTCCTATCCGTTAGATATAAATCGGACGGCCTATATTGGAGGATGGGACCATCATCAACAACTCCGTTTTTTATAAGAGTAGAGATAAAATATATTATATGTAGTATAACATGTTCATAACCACACCATGTGTATCACCGTTATATATATTCACACATGCGTCAGTTTAAAACACTATGATAAATTCTTCAAATATCCGAATTCGCTTTTTATAATGAAGTATGATCTCTATTCGTCTTTTACACCCGCACAATCCTCTTATCTTTGTAGCTAGCTAGCACTAACTTTCTCTCGTGCATGCAGACGCCCGCATCCCTCTAACCCTCCCTCGGCATTCTCTAGCTCCATCGCGCAAATTCGTCTTTTCACTTTAGGTCGTTCACCCATGGTGTATGTAGGCACCCGAGCTCCTTCTTTACGGCACACATCGATCGATATGCCTCTCTAGCCAGGTGTGCCTAGCACAAAACACAAGCTTCCCCTCTTATCTTATCACTGTCCATGCCTCACTCCCACCACTCTTTTCATCAATCTCATACTCGCACACTTCTTCCCCCTCGATATAGTATGACTCTCGCACCACCTCCTAGATGCATCCCTCTCTCTCTATCCTTCTCCCCGTGCCTCATTTGCTTCTAACACACACATGCATGTATGTCGATCGATCTCCCAACATATACCTAGGTCGACTTTAACTATTCCCCCCATCGATCGACGTACCTCACAAGTTATGTCTCTCCTTTCTCTGACAAAGGACGATTGATCTTCCTATGTAGTTATGTCTGCTTACCACATCCATATCGCCCCCTCATCATTCGTGCATGCCTCCTGACCCGTCTCTCACACGCACGTGCACAGACAGGCAGCCATCCCCTCTCTTATTGATATTGCAGGCGTGCCCTCCGGTTGTCTAGCAAGCCTATCCCACCAGTTGTTAGAAGCAACTCCACTACCACCCCCTCCAACACTCTAGCTCTGTCTCTCTCCCAACCTTATTCCTCTCCTACACATATGCATGGATGACGATCGATCTCCCTTAATACATGAGGTAGATCGATCTCCCTTAATACATGAGGTAGGCATCTCTCCTCCTCCACACATATACCAGCCATTGTACCTCTATAGTTAATTAGCCCCCCCCCCCACCACACACCGATAGTCGAGTGCTGTAGGTAGGTATCCATGCCACAGAGACAAACTGCACATGTCCCCTCTCACGTTCCAGTAGGCCAGCCACTCTATATCTTTGACGTGGGAACACACAAATTCGATGGCACTCTTTATCGATATCGCGCGCACACACACACATCATCCCTCTCTTCGATTCTATGGACACCTCAAGCCGATGATACCTCCACTCTCTTCTCGTGGATCGCCCCCTCTATATATATGATATATCCAGGACTCTATTTCACACACATTGCATATGTTACATGTTTTGATTGACCCCACCCTCCCCTACCCCCCCAAAAAACTCTCACGAACCCACACACTATATCTCTCTACATTTGTACTATCTCTCCCACACAACCCCACGTAGGTGGTGTACGTATACAAGAAGAGAATAGGTGCACCGTGCACGTACTCACGCTTCGTGCCCAGCCACACCCGCGCGGGTACAGGGTGGAGCTCATTTCTGTATGAAATGGCAGCCCACATGCTAATTTGAACATGTGTAGCGGTTGTTTACCTACGGAGGTCGTGTACCATGCGTGCACGAAACAAAGTTCGACTTGATGCGTTGGCGCGTTATTTTTAAATAAAGTTATATCGCTCAATGGCACATACGTAATATAAAACAATTTATATGGAGAAAAAGGTAGTCTGCTCCACTATATACAATGGAGCCTGCCTGCCTGGTTTGTCTCTCTTCAGAGTATCTCACACAAGGCTGCGGTGGCCTCTCTCTCTCTCTCACCGTTGGTCACTGATCCCACCGCATCCCTTCTGCCGGCGGAAAGGGAGGACGTGCATCGTTTCTCCATTCGACGGCGCCGAGGCGGCACGTCCCGATCTGCGACACACGCCATTCTCTCTGACCAAGCTCCGGCGTGGTAGGGCCTACGCCACCTGCTCGCTGCCGCAGTATGGGCAGATTCCGCCCGCCGCCGCTCACCTAGTTACATCCCGACGACCTCCAGGTATCCCCTCTGGCCTTGCTCCACTGCCCGTCTTCCCACGTCGTTGCATGTGGGTCTTCCATAGTTCTTTGCCCAAAACGTAGCTCGTCTGGCGTACTTTCCATATTGCAATCTCGTCCTTACACCGTTTTAGACAAACACAACCGTGTTTTTATCTTCCCTTAGGACAAGGAATATGCTTCTTTTTTGTCGTCGCATGTGTCATCAACTGTTATTGGCCAGTAATTGTTTCCTTTCTACCTTTTGGTGAACTGCACAAATCACTTTTTTCTTAAGAGTGTTTTGTGCAGTTCTGCCAAAATGTCACATGCAACCTCTCTACATTTCATTACTTGTTGCACAAAGGGAGATTGGTTTTGCTCTATCCTCCTCATCCAACTCCGAGCCTAATCTTCTCCAACTAGTTAGTCTTAAGAGAGATTGCAAAGGTGACCGCTTCTATTTGTGTGTTTATTGTTTCATCAGCAGTCCTCTATTATCGTAATCACACTTAATATCTTTGGAACAGGGACGCTCAACTCTATTTTAGTGGAACTGCACAAAATGATCGGAATGTTGCATGCTCCAGACAGCCACTTCTTTCCCAACATGCCTTGTTGATTTAGACAGAGCTGGGGGGACGTTGCTGCTAATGAAAGCATGGATCAATTTTAATTTAACACCTTCTCACAACTTTTTCTTCAGTTGTGATGTAAATATTAGCTCTGATTTGCAAGGAAGTTAGTTTTTTATTGTTTCCGAAAGAGCATTGATGGCAAGACACACGAAACAAAAGCTGAAAGCTCACACCATTGTACAATTTCTTGTCGCTGGAAAATTATTTGCATAATACGTCAATTATGTAAACAAATGCTGGAAGCTTGATAGCATTGCCAGAAGGCTCTTCGGCATCCGGGTCCATGTGTCATGCACAAAATTATACTCCTTCATTCCTAAATATTTGTCTTTTTACAAATTTCAAATGGGCATATTTTAGAGTGTAGATGCACTCATTTTGCTTTGTATGTGTACTCCCTTCGTTCCTAAATATTTGTCTTTTTAGATATTTCAACAAGTGACTACATACGGAGCAAAAATGAGTGAATCTACACTCTAAAATATGTCTATATACATCCGTATGCAGTACTCCATTTGAATCTCTAAAAAGACAAATATTTGAGTAGTCACTCGTTGAAATCTCTAGAAAGACAAATACTCCGGAGTATATTTAAGAACCGAGGGGGTAGTGCACGGCCGCATGGGAGACTCAGACCGGTCGTTGCACCGCATTACTAGTGAGTAATGAGCAGCCAAATCATAAGCCCCACCTTTCCAACTGTAAGTTGCTCGGAAGAAGCAACCATCAATACGCTCTTCTTTGAATCCGCTCATACTACTCCATCCATCACTGTTTATAGAGCGCGTTTCAGAAAAAGAGAAAATCTCTGGGACCAAGGCAACTAGCGATCGGCCTGAAAAATTGCATTGGTAGTTATAGCATGGCGTCTATTACTAGAGGAAATAATGCGTACACACATGCATGCAGTGCTTCCACCCCGGGTAGACACATGCATGCACTTACTCCACTCCATAGTACTACATCGAGAGAGAAATGCGGTTACCACGCCCTAATTAATTGAGCATTAAACCAAACGCGTCTAAAGTCTCTTTGGTGGTGGAAATGCATTGAGAGAAATGCATTATAATGAAGCGTGCCCTGTAAACTGTGACGGAGGGAGGAGGAGTATGAAGGTGCAAAACCAAGTATGCGTATGGCCAGTCGGTCAACGCACCTCGTCTTGGCATATCACTGACATGTGGGAGCGGAGTGTGAGCAAACCGATCTCAATTGACGGCAAAATGGCCAACCCGCCGTTCCTTGAGAGAGACAAGGAGCGATAACACACAGACGGGCTCGCACGGAGGCCAAGATATATTCGAGCATGGTTGATCGATATCATCATTACATGTTGGGCTGCCGTTTTCCGCCCTTCTCCGGAATAAATGTGTACTTTATCAAAGATTAAGAAAAATGAGTACAGAGGCTCCACCATGCGGTTCTATTAGTAGTACTACTCATACTACTAAACCTTGCGCTTGGCTCTTTGCCTCTTCGTGAAGTCGAACAATGACGGTACTCCGCATGTTCGGTACTACAGTGTATGCCTCTGGAAATCTGACACCGAATGAACTGATGCATGTCCACCGCCTGGGCGAGGTACGTTGCATTAGTCAAAAGCGTGTGAGCTTCACCTTGTCCTGCAAGCTTCTCCTCGTTCTGCGAGTTGACGGGACACACCAACAAGCAGTGCTAGTCCATACTCCCTCCTTTCCGGTTAATATGGCTTAATCTTTTTTGCGGGTAAATGAGAGAGCTTTATTCATATATAAGCATTCTTAGGATGATCAACCAAGACACTGGTCACTAGGAAGCGAGGTACCCCGCAAAAAAAGAAGTAGGAAGCGAGGTGTTTCATCAAGCCAGCTCTCAGGCACATTCAAAGTGCAGCAAGCACGGTTCGCACAAAGATGCGCCGCAAGGTTTGCTGACCTGTTTACATGCTGAATAACAAAAAAGAGAGGAAATATTACTGAGCGCTCCTATTTGTAATAGGATATGAGCCAGAATTAAGCGAGAATTGTGGTGAGTGTTCCATGCAATCAACTCCCATTATCACATGCGAGAACCCTCGAAGAGAACCAAATGTGTTGAAGATTGCTTTATCACATTTTAAAAATATAATAAGAGTGCAGACGCTCCTCCATCCGGTTCCTAGTACTAGTATAGTACCTCTATAGACTATAGTAGTAGTACTAGTAAACTTTGCGCTTGGCTGTTCGCCTCTTTGTGAAGTGCAACAATAATAGTACTAGTATAGTGTATGCTTACGGCAATCGACATCGAATTAAGCATTGCACGTCCACTTTGCTGCGAAGGACAGCTTGCATTAGTCAAAAGTTTCTCCTTGTCCAGTGATCCACCGCACGCAAGCTTCTCCCGTCCTGCAAGCTTCTCCTCATTCGGCAAATTGACGGGACACAGCAAAGTAATGCTAGTCCATACTGCCTCCTCTCCGGTTAATAGGGCATAATTTCAAACGAGATAAATACAACATTACATCACTTTGTATATTTGTAAAAATATGGTCGATGGACTTCATAATACGCTCATTGCGCTCAATATATACATTTTCCGGTGTTTATACGGTCACTAGCTCACCCTGGCTGAGTATGTGTGTGCATGCACGTGTAGGTTGAGCACTTGAGCGTGACCCTGTGTGTTCCTCGTGTGCTCGGACATGCATGCATTAGGGCGGCGCGCGCGTTTTTGCGTCCATGTGTACGTGTGACTGTTGCATACATGTAGGGGGAGTACGTGTAGGGGCCACTAAAGGAGCTGTCAAATCACACAGTGAGTTAGTCGGAAGAAGCAACCATCATTTCACTCTTCAATGACACGTACGCAGTATAAAATGGTTGATATGGAGAGAAAAAGAAAACCACTATATATACACTAGCACGAGCCTGAGCTACAAGCCTGCTTGCTTGGGTTGCTCTCTTCACAAGCATCGAACGATGGTGGCCACACCGCTGGTCACATATCCGGCCTGATCCCGTAGCTGAGGGAAGGGAACAATGTTCTGCGTAGATGCGGTCGACATCGGCGAGGGAGAAAATCCACAGTCGGTGCATCCCAATCGGGGGTCACCATGGTATGGGCTGATGCCGCGTCCCAACCGCCCTTCTAGCTACAGCCCGACGTCCCAGGTAGTCCATCTTCCTTTTGGAGCGGGCTTGCTCCACTGCCGCAGCTCCCCACGTAGCTCCATCTCCATGTCGATCTTTCTCTACTTCTACCGGCTTCTACTTGTGATGAGTTTATGTCTCATGAACTAGGCCAGTACTATTATTCTAATCACACTTCTTCAATATCTTTGCCATCAGGGATGCTCAGCTCGATTTTAGTGGAACAGCACGAAAGCATCGTATGATCCGAGGGTGCCAGCCGTCTTTCCTTCGACAGGTTCTACCTGGCCAAGAAATTAAATCATGTTTAGGGTTTAGGGTTTGAGTCGTAGTGACCCCATCAGTAGTTTTTCTTTCGTACATGCTCTCACAACTTTTGTATTTAGTTGTGAAGTAAATATTGGCTATGATCTGTGAATCATTGAGATGCATCAGCATGCGTGTTAGTTTTCCTTTGTATTTGATGGAATGTTGTAACGGGGCAACCTTGGAGTAGGAATGAAAATGGAGTGGAAAGTTTCCGTTTTTCGGAGAAAAAATGGAAACGGAGAGAAACCAACGTTTCGTTTCGTTGGATCGCGCCATCGAGCAAAACCAGCGTTTAAATCACGTCTGTCCCGTTTGTGTCTCACCCTCCTCCATGGCTTGACCCCACACGGTCGCTCAGCATGCCACTCACCGCAAACCGAGTATACGATAACTTCCCCACCTCTTGTCGATGGATCGCGCCATGGAGTACTAGTACTACTGGAAGAGATTGACGAGTTGGGGAGGACAGCTAGCTATAGCACGGACTCCCAAGAACTTTTTACATGCATGTTGTGGCCGGCTATTGTGACCTTTGAACGCGGAGCAGTCGCGTGCACCAGAAAGCGGCGCGGGCGACGCTCTCTCGGCCGGCGCGCCGCTTCAATGCCGGCGCCAGTGAGAGGTCGCGTCCGATCTGGCCGGGCATGAATGCGGCACTGACCGTTTCGGGCGGGAAGCACGCACGGGTGATGAAGAGGGTTCGGGTTGGTCAGGAGCGACCATGGCAGCGGTCCGGATGCCCGCAAACAAGAGATGTTGTACGTTAATATTGCCGCGTATATAATTAACAACGTAAATAATGTGCCAGTTGGACAAGTATGATTGGAGATGGAGATGGAGATGGAAATGGAATTTTACGTAAACACGGATATGCATGTCTATGTCTATGTGTGTGTGCGCGATGACTCTCGCGACACAGGCGGGGCGTGTTTTTGATCGAGTTTTATTTCTTGGTACGTTAAAAATTGTCCGCCATTTCGTTTCTTTTTTTCCGAGCAGCGTGTATTCTATTTAAAACCACTGCTATGGAGAGATTGTTTAACTCCTTTATAGCCTCTTGTATGATAGAGTTTCTCGCGTCTCGCTCTCTCACCCTCTCCATATCAAAACAAGATGACAGTGTCCACACTATCTCTCTCCTCACCGGTGGTCACAGATCCGGCCGAATCCCGTCCACTGCGGGAGGTGAGCAAGTGCAGCGTTGACGTTGTTGCCCTCAGCGATGGAGGAAGCCGATGCACACCGTCCTCTCGGAGCCGGCGCTGACGCGGACGAAGGTCCTCCGAGCCCTTGTTCGCTGCCGTCGTGTGGGCAGATCCCGCCCGCCCGCCTAAGCGACATCTCACCCACCTGAGGTATAACTTCTTGTACTGGTCCAGCTCCCCAGGTCACTGCATGCGGGTTTCTTCTATGCGACTACTCCCCAGCTCCCCATGTATAGTAGCTAGGGTTCGTCGGCTGGTCCAACATCACCTACTATTATAGAGGAAATGCCACTCGAAAAGTTGTCCTGATTTATGCGTGGAGGTACACATTTTGTTTCGACAAAAAGTACATGGTGGTTGTGCGGTCATTGTCCATATGCTCCTGCTAATCTAATACTATCACTCGTTAAATGAAGAAATGTTTTTTTCTCGGGTATCCTGGTTTAGTCCCATCAAGATAATCATGATGCTTCTGTTTGTTGGTGTACTTTTCATAATTCTTATTGACAATTGAGATGTCGTTGTTAATCTTGTAAAACAAAGTAACAACACTATATCCCTTTTTATAGTTTTGGAAACAGCGATGTGCATCTCCATACCCGGGCATGTCTTCCTCATTTTTAGTGGAACTGCACAAAATTGGACGGCCATTGTTGTTCCGCCTCACTGTCCTCTGCCACGTGGTTCTTCCTTCCTCGAGCTTGACTGCTGAGAAGAAACAGACCACGGTGAGGATTTTCGAACTTCATAGGTGCCTCACCCAAACTTGATGCCAAATGGATGATGCATCACCACGATGACCTATCGATGCTCATGGTTGCGCCTCATGGTTGCGTTGGCTGGTGAAGCTGATCGATTTTCAATGAAAAACAAGCTGTCTTCCATCAGTGCTCTTTGCTTGTTACCCACAAAGATGACATCCTTCGTCAGTTCACCTTGGTTGCGTTGGAGACGTAGTCGTCTTTCACGTTGGTGCAATTTTATCACACAATTGGCTATGAACCAAATGTTTCCTCGAAGAAGGATCGACGTTGGTACTAAGAGCATAAGTTTTGTATTGATTTCTAAGCCTTCTCACAACTTTGTCTCCAGCTCCTCTGTAATTTTCTTTGTCCGGCTATTAACTTTGATTAAAAAATGGTGTGGACTAAAAACCCGGATGGACGTAGTAGCCCTCCAGTTTTATTTACTCCGCATATTAGATTTGACTGAAGTCAAACTTTGTAAAGTTTGACCAAGTTTAGGCCGAACACAACAAACCATAATTATTAAAGAGGGTAAATTGTACATACTCTCAAACCTTTCCGATAATTGAAATTAAAATTCTTTATTTGTACACACTCTCACACGTTTTCGATAATTTGGTGCATGGGTTGTTGTTCACTTAAGGGAGGGTAGTGTACCGCACGTGAAGGACAGGAAGTGCGACCAGGACGCGTGGATCATTAGTTCATCAGAAGTAGTAGTAGTTTTCTTCACTGGTACATTAAATAAAGAGTTTCGTTCCGTACTTACACAATTTAAAAAGATTGTTATGGAGAGAATAAGGAAACCACTCCACTATATATTAATCGTATACACGAGTACTATATGGACGCGGCTTCATTGACTTTAGTGCACCTGCCTTTGGGTTTATGACAGGTGGGCCCAAAATGTGGCTGGCCCCACTGTCATACAAAAGCAGTCTTGATTAAAGGCACCGAGCTCAGTCCGTACTACAGTATATATATATAAGCTGGAGCCTCGGTGCTTGTCCGCTAGGGTTTGCACTCTCCACACTCTCACCGCACTACATATATATATATATATACACACACACGCTGGAGGCTCAGCGTTCCTTTGCTAGGGTTTGCTATATTCACTGTCTCTCACCCTCTTCACCAGATCTAAACAAGACTGTGTTGTGGCCTCTGTCTCTCTCACCCCCCTCACAGACAGCTGGCGAAGGAGGCGTCCGGATCCCGTCGCACCGAGAAGGGGAGGAGGTGCAGCATTCACTCTATCGCCTACGGCGAGGGAGGCAATCCACTACCGGCCGCGCTTTTCTCTTTCACCCAGTGCCTGTGCGGGAGGGCCACCGACCCCTTCTTCCTCGCAGCCGTACGTGGTGTGAGTAGAACCGACCTCCCGCCGCACGCCTTGCCACATCCCGACGACCCTAAATTATAACCGTATAAGTTTCTTTGAAACCGTCATTGGTCTAGCTGCATGCTGATCTTTTTCGATTCTGTAGTCGAATCTAGGTCTTGGTTCAAAGAGGAAAGAAGGGTGCGGTGGGGTGGAGCATGAATCTAGGACGTGATTCAATGAGGAAAGGAGGGATGGAAAGTAGTATAGACTAGCTATCCAGCCGCTTTGTTGGTCGAAAAGGGAAAAAGGGTGTAACCCAGTACACACATCTGTAAGGAACCCAACTCTTTGTTGAAAAGGGAAAGAAACTGGAGGGTCGGGTAGTTTGTGCAGGACTAGATTTGCTGCCCTCACATCGGAAAAAAGTTTCAAAGAGAACAAATATGGGACCAACGCAGATATGCTGCTTGGCTACCTACTCTGCATCACCCATTTATACGTGTGGACACACATGGTGCTGGCATGTCCCATGTCCCATCCACATAATCATGCAGTGTGTTTTGAGATGTTGTGCTACTTGTATTGGTACTGTTTTAAATAAATGTTGAATTGAAGCTATTGTATTTTAAGCAATGCCACTCTCAGAATTAACTACTGAACTATTTTAAGAGAATTTCTCTGTTAATATGAATCAATGCAACCGTTTTAGAAATGCTACTGTCCTATACTTTGTTTCCATCAAGATAAGGTAGATGCTTCTTTTTGTGGCCGCATGTTTCATCCTCCTTTATTGGAAGTAATTGTTTCCTTTTTTGCCTCTGTTAAATCAGGGACATCTATTCAACTTGTTGCTATAGCAAACTTAAATCTCTCACCGGTGAATTTACTTGATTTCAGAGTAACTGCACAAAACGAGATTGGATTTCCTATTCGTGTTGGCAGATTAAATGCGTGATCTTGTGTGCGTCATGACAGGTTGGTACTTGCCTTCATCCACATGATCGTGCAGTGTGTTTTGAGATGATGTGCTACTTGTACTGGTACTGTTTTAAATAAATGTTGAATTGAAGTTATTGTATTGCTTTCTTTTCCCAATAAGTAGTGAACAAAAATGGGACCAACCCAGACATTATGCTTGTTGCTTTGTTACAACAAACTCTGCATCATCCCCTTTATAAGTAGATGGAAGCCCATGTTGTTGTTGCGCCCACTCTCCCCTGGGAACTGTTTATGTTTTTGTTAATCTAATGCATTTGGTAAAATTAAGCAATGCCACTCTCGTAATTAACTCATGAATCTTATTTCAAAACTGCAACACTTGTTAGGGATTGGCGGGATTACCATTTTTGTGGCCGCATGTTTCATCCTCCTTTATTGGCGATGGTGATTCCTTTTTGCCTCTGTTAAAACAGGGATATCTATTCAACTTGTTGCTATTGCGACATTTTTCTTCGCTTAATTTGGGTGGAACTGCACAAAAGGAGACCGGATTTCCATATATGTGTTGAGATCTCTTTCAGGTCTTCCTTACGAGTTGTTTCAAATCTTGGTCCTGAAAGGTCAGTACCGACTTTCCTCAGAATTAACTACTGAATCTTAGTTCAAAACTGCAACACTTGTTAGGGATCGGCGGGAGTACCATTTCTATTAGGGATCGGCCAGAGTACATGTTTAAGAAATGTATTGTTCAGATAATGTCTCTGTTATTATATATCAGTTACAGTGTTTTACAAATGGTACTATCCTGCTTTGTAGTTCTTTCTACATGTTTAACGAAGGTATTGTTAAGATAATGTCTCTGTTAAAATGAATCAGTCGCATTGTTTAAGAATGATACTTTTCTACTTTGTCATTCTTTATAGATGTTGAAACAAGGCATTGTTAAGATAATGTCTCAGTTACTATGAATGAATCACACTGATTGAAAATTGCTACTCTCCTGCTTTGTTTCCCATTAAGATAAGGTAGATCAGTAGATATTTTTCTTCTGGGAGTACAAGTCATCAACCATTATTTCTCAGTAGTTGTTTCCCTTATACATTTTGTTGCTTACAGGGATATCAAAATTAAAGCTCGGTTTTATTCCGACTTTGATTTCAATTGAACTGCACAAAAGGAGCCAATGTGTCTAAGGCAAACTGCTGCATTAGTGGGTCCAGTTGGTCTTACCACTTTGCAGAAAGAAGCAGTCATTGTTTGCACTACATTACACAAGGAATTATCGAGAAGCTTTACTAAGTATTAGTAGACGCTGGTGACATGACTAGTCTGCACAGAGCATAGGAAACTCTACAACGCGTGGAGTGCACTAGGCAAAAAGTGCCCAAACAAGTACAGGAAGCCAGGACAGGACTCCAAATCTGTCAATGTCATTCTAAGCAACAATGATGGGGCATCTGGGTATGGTAATCTGTTTACCGTACTTTCAGTTTGTTAGTCCACCAATTGGTGGGTTGACACTGGGGCCAATATTCATGTGTGTGCTGCCGTGTCTTTGTTTTCTTGCAGCATATAAATACGATATCCACAGGGATGCTCGGCTTGATTTTAGTGCAACTGCACAAAATGTCCAGATGGTTTGTGTCCTCTATAATACTTCATCATGCACAATACATCAAATGGTTCTCTAATAATTCGTCGTCACCTTGAGCCACTGGACTATATGTTTGAATGGTGCTGCCAGCGTCGGCCATTAAGAAGGGTAAGAAGAAAGACAAAAGGAGAGATGGCTGCTTTACTTCTAGTTCGGAGGAACACTAGGAAAACAAGTGCCCAAACAAGTACCAAGAAGCCAGGACAGGACTCCAAGTCTTTCAATGTCACTCTAAGCAACAATGATGGGGCATCTGGGTATGGTAATCTTTTTACCATACTATCAGTTGTTAGTCCACCGATTGGTCGGTTGACAGGGGCCAATATTCATGTGTGTCTTGATGTGTCTTTGTTTTACGGCAGCATATAAATCTGAAATCCACAGGGATGCTCAGCTTGATTTTAGTGGAACTGCACAAAATGTTCAGATGGTTTGTGTCCTCCATAATACTTCACATCATGCACAATACATCGAATGGTTCTCTAATCATTCGTCGTCACCTTGAGCCACCGGACTATCAGATGACAAACCCTGCCCATTCCACAATCATAGGCATTACATATTTTGAATGGGAAAAGCTTGTCAAAGTTGATATTAGTTTAATATATTGGGATTGGAAAACCTTATCAGTTTTTGCTCATTGATGTTAGCCAGAAGACATGCATTTGATATTTTTGAGTGGGACGCCCTTTGCTGTGAGCAACGTCGATCATTTTTCCTATTCTGTCTTGATTCGAAGTAAATATTTACTCTTTGAGATGCATAGTCACATGAATGTTAACTTATGTAAGATATTTTAAGAGATTGTTACGAATATTGTCTATGTAATGCCGGGCCTTGTGTTTGATTGCAAAGTTGAGCTTGGAATGTTGTGGCATGCGGCATCACGAGCTGTTCACCGTGCCTCCTGAGAATAATGCTTCGTATTGTTTTGCATGTCGATCTAATGCCAGTGATTTGCTTGTTAGGAAGATCATCCTCTTCTGTTGTTTCCGTGCTTAACAAGTTCATCGTCTTATGTTTCATTCATAGCCTATACGACAAGTCAGGTAGGTTAGACGTGAAACCATATGATCCTCCGACCAACTCATCATCTTAGGCCGTGATTGGATCGTCGTTTCCCAACCAAAACCGCTTGTAAAATTGACGCTTGTAAATAAAAGAAGATGGTCTCGGGCGAAGCGCTTGGTTGGTCGATTTCGACTAGTAAAATATACACCAGCCTCTCAAATTACACGTGTAACCCGCCGGTTTTACTTACAGACCTCGGGCCCTCAGTTTCATTACGCCTGTATTTTACGCGTTGTTTCCGATGACGAGTAAATTACACTTGTATCTTAATACAGGTGTCAAATAAACCATAGCTCCCAACCGCGGCCTTACCGTTTCATGTCGTCTCAGTCTCTCGAAGGTGCTCATAGGTGTCCGATGATCCTGGCTTCCTGAATGAGAAGCGGGCGCTATATCAGACAATCCGTAGGGCCTGCGAGGCCCTCTCCGTCGTCCTTCGAGTTGTTGCGCTCGCCGTGGCGCCGAGCATTGTTAACATGGTCAATGAACATGATGATTCAGGAGATGACTTTATTTTTACTCGATGACAGTAGGGACCCGCTAGGGCCATAGCCGTACGTACGCAAGTGCCTCCTTATTATGTACAACTATATTTTTTTTGCTTCCTCCTGGTTTCCTGACATCACGGTCCCACACCATTGTCTACCTATGTAGTTAATATAAACGAGAGAATTGCACAAGGTGCGGTCGATAGCTGGGACCAAGCAGCTCGAGCAGTATTTATGTTTTTGAGGCGTGAGCACTGCAGAGTTTTTCTTGGCGATGTTTTCATTGTTGTTCAGAGGAGAGCAGGGTATTAACTAGGCGGGTTGTGGCCCGTCTAGCCCAGGACAGATATCCAGCCCAGAAATTAAATTTTTTTCAAGATAAAAATGGCTAGCCCAGCTATACGTTTTTTTGAGGAATACCCAGGCAAGGTCAACTTGTTATTCTTTGCCCCGCTGGGCTGCAAATATTTCCTAGGAGGGGATGCATTACGCTTAACAGGAAAATGGGCTTTAAAAATAATGAATGGGATGTAATTATAAAAACTGGGCAGTAACTATAAAAAATGCACCAAGCGCGGAATTAGTTTGTAAAATATTATTTGTGGATTTTGAAATCTTAATTTTTAATTGTTGCGCGCGCAATGTTTTGTTAGATTTTTACGTAATACAAACTTATATTTAATCTGACTAGAAATTTCGGGATAAAAATATTTCGGATCCCTTCAAAATGTGGGAAATTTTTATTGAATTATGTCTTGAACGGTTGGTTGAAATTATTAATCGTTGAAAATGGGATGTACTTTTAACAAACTGTAAATGGGCTGTAGTAAATTCCATTAGAATTCAAAAATGGGTTGTACATTCTTACAAATCGCAAATGGGCTATAAGTTCTCTCCCACACACTTGTGGGCCTACTAAGTTGACGCGTCCCCTAAAAAAAGAAGTTGACACGTATGCAAGGCATTGTCAACTTATTATAGTCAACACACGGTTCTACCAGCATTGGCCGTTGGATGTCCATCCAACGGATGTCGTGCTTCTTCTTGAATCTCGGATATTGTAGCTTCACCCGCCCAAAAAATGATTCCTCCCCCTGACATCTGGGGCGCACCATTTCGGAAGCTGACCTGTGGGCCTACTAAGTTGACGCGTACCAAGGGCTTTGTCAACTTAGTCAATATGAGCGATTCTAGCTGCAGTGACCGTACGATGTCCATCCAACGGTCGTAGTGCTTCTTCAACCTCTGGTCTTCTTGCTCCAACCGCCCAAAGGAGCGCCGGTCGTGCCGCGTGCTCCTGCCTCCCGTGACCGGCTGTGATGCCGCAGAGGCCTCACCGCCCCTACTACTCCCACCGCTGGACAGGCCATCCCTCTACTCCCCCACACCCCCTGTTATTCTGCGGCGACGGCAACCTCACACCGCAGCTGAACCAGTGAACCCTCCTACTCCTCTCCGCGCGGGCTTCCACTGCCACGTCTTCCCCGGCTCCGCGTCGTACCCTTCCTAGGCCTCACCGTCGTCCACCGCCCTGGTGCTCTCGGCACGGCATGGTCAACGTGGTCAAGGAACGGCTTCCATCGGACGTGGATCAGACGTGGAGAGGTGACAGTGGGTCCTGACGGCAGCAAGGAAGTGCCTCCTTATTACACGGAAAATAATGGTTCTCCCACCTGACAGCAGGGACCCACCGGACGGGCCACCGTATTTCGCAAAAAAACGTTTGCCCCTGACTGTTGGGACCCACCGGACGGGCCACCATATTGCATGAAAAAAACGTTCCCCTGCTGTCAGCTCAGACCCACTGCAAGTGCCTCCTTATTACACAAAAAAAATGAATACTCCCCCTGCTGGTTGGGACCCACCTTGGTGGGAGGCTGACTTGTGGGCCTACTAAGTTGACGGGGACGGAGTGCTTTGTCAACTTAGTCAATATGAACGATTCTAGCTCCAGTGACCATATGATGTCCATCCAACGGCCGTAGTGCTTCTTCAACCTCTGGTCTTGTTGCTCCAGCCTCCCAAAGCAGCGCCGGTCGTGTCGCATGCTCCTGCCTCCAGGCCCTGCGGCGACGGAAGCCTCACATCGCAGCCGAACCAGTGAACCCTCGTACTCCTCTTCGCGTGGGCTTCCACTGTCGCGTCTTCCCCGGCTCCGCGTCGTCCCCTTCCTAGGCCTCACCGTCGTCCACCGCCCTGGTGCTCTCGGCGCGGCGTGGTCAACGTGGTCAAGGAACGACTTCCATCGGAAGAGTACTGTACGTGGAGAGGCTGACAGCTGGGTCCACGACCGCAGCAAGGAAGTGCCTCCTTATTACACGCAAAATAATGATTCCTCCACTTGACAGCAGGGACCCACCGAACGGGCTGCTACGTCTTGAGCTTTCGTTGGTTTTCCTCGAAGAGGAGAGGGTGATGCAGCAAGTGTAGCGTAACTATTTCCCTCAGTTTTGAGAACCAAGGTATCAATCCAGTAGGAGGCTCCTCAAAAGTCCCACGCACCTACACAAACAAAGCGAGAACTCGCAACCAACGCAATAAAGGGGTTGTCAATCCCTTCACGGCCACTTGCAAAAGTGAAATCTAATAAAGATAGTAAGATAAGATAAATATATTTTTGGTATTTTATAATATAGATGCAAAAAGTAAAGATGCAAGTAAAAGTAGATTGAAAGCAAATATGATAAGAGATAGACCCGGGGGCCATAGGTTTCACTAGTGGCTTCTCTCAAGATAGCATAAGTATTACGGTGGGTGAACAAATTCTTTGTCGAGCAATTGATAGAAAAGCGCATAGTTATGAGATTATCTAGGCATGATCATATATATAGGCATCACGTCCATAACAAATAGACCGACTCCTGCTGCATCTACTACTATTACTCCACACATCGACCGACTCTGCTGCATCTAGAGTATTAAGTTCATAAGAACAGAGTAACGCATTAAGCAAGATGACATGATGTAGAGGATAAACTCATGCAATATGATATAAACCCCATCTTGTTATCCTCGATGGCAACAATACAATACGTGCCTTGCAACCCTTTACATCACTTGGTAAGGACACCGCAAGATTGAACCCAAAGCTAAGCACTTCTCCCATGGCAAGAAAGACCAATCTAGTAGGCCAAACCAAACCGATAATTCAAGAGACTTGCAAAGATAACTTAATCATACATAAAAGAATTCAGATAAGATTCAAATATTATTCATAGATAAACTTGATCATAAACCCACAATTCATCGGATCTCGACAAACACACATAAAAAGGGTTTACATCGAATAGATCTCCACAAGAGAGGGGGAGAACATTGTATTGAGATCCAAAAAGAGAGAAGAAGCCATCTAGCTAATAACTATGGACCCGTAGGTCTGTGGTAAACTACTCACAACTCATCGTAGGTGAAAGGATGTTGATGTAGAGGCCCGTGGTTGATTCCCCCTCCGGCAGAGTGCCGTCGAAGGCTCCAAGATGAGATCTCGCGGATACAGAAGGTTACGGCGGTGGAAATTGTGTTTCGTGGTGCCCCTGGATGTTTTCGAATGCGTTGGTATATATAGGAAGAATAAATGCGTCGGTGGCATTGAGGGGCCCACGAGACAGGGGGCGCGGCCTCCTATCTCGTGGCTTCCTCGGAAGCTTCTTGACTTGCACTCCAATTCCTCTAGATCACGTTCGTTCCAAAAATCACGCTCCCGAAGGTTTCATTCCGTTTGGACTCCGTTTGATATTCCTTTTCTTCGAAATACTGAAATAGGAAAAAAACAACAATATGGGCTGCGCCTTCGGTTAGTAGGTTAGTCCCAAAAATGATATAAATGTGTAAAATAAAGCCCATAAACATCCAAAAGGGGTAATATAATAGCATGGAACAATAAAAAATTATAGATACGTTGGAGACGTATCAAGCATCCCCAAGCTTAATTCCTGCTCATCCTTGAGTAGGTAAATGATAAAAAAGAATTTTTTTATGTGGAATGCTACCTAGCATAATTCATAATGTAATTTTATTTATTGTGGCATGAATGTTCAGATCCAAATAAATACAAAACAAAAGTTCATATTGATAAAAGAAATAGTAATACTTCAAGCATACTAATCAAACTAATCATGTCTTCTCAAAATAACATGGGAAAAGAAATTTCATCCCTACAAAATCATATAGTTAGGCTATGCTTTATTTTCGTCACACAAAGATGTTCCCAACTTCTATACCCCGAATGACAAGCCAAGCACTTGTTTCATACTTAAATAATCTCAAACTTTTTCAACCTTCATGCAATACATGAGCGTGAGCCATGGATATAGCACTATGGGTGGAATAGAATATGATGATGGGGATTGTGTGGAGAAGACAAAAAGGAGAAAGTCTCACATTGACGAGGATAATCAATGGGCTATGGAGATGCCCATCAATTGATGTCAACATGAGGAGTAGGGATTGCCATGCAACAGATGCACTAGAGCTAAAAATAAATGCTCAACAAAAGAAAACTAGTGGGTGTGCATCCAACTTGCTTGCTCACGAAGACCTAGGGCATTTGCGGAAGCCCATCGTAGGAATATACAAGCCAAGTTCTATAATGAAAAATTCCCACTAGTATGAAAAAGACAACTTATAAGACTCACTATATGAAAAACATGGTGCTACTTTGAAGCACAATATATGAGACTCACTACATGAAGAACAAGGTGCTACTTTGAAGCACAAGTGTGGAAAAATAGATAGTAACATTGCCCTTTTTATTTATTTTCTTTTTTTTCTTTCTTATTTTTCTTTTTTTTCTTTTTTTTGGGCCTTTCTTTTTTTTTCTCTTTTTGGCCTTTCTTCCTTTTTTTATTTTTTTTCTTTGGGCAATGCTCTAATAATGATGATCATCACACTTCTATTGATTACAACATATGAATTACAACTCAAAACTAGAACAAGATATGACTCTATATGAATGCCTCCGGCGGTGTACCGGGATGGTGCAATGAATCAAGAGTGACATGTATGAAAAATAATGCATGGTGGCTTTGCCACAAATACGATGTCAACTACATGATCATGCAATGGCAATATGACAAAAGTAAAGTATGTCATGATGATGATGAACGGAGCGGTGTAAAGTTGCATGGCAATATATCTCGGAATGGCTATGGAAATGCCATAATAGGTAGGTATGGTGGCTGTTTTGAGGAAGATATAGGGAGGTTTATGTGTGATAGAGCGTATCGTATCACGGGGTTTGGATGCACCGGTGAAGTTTGCACCAACTCTCAAGGTGAGAAAGGGCAATGCACTGCATCTAAGAGGCTAGCAAAGGTGGAAAGGTAAAAGTGCGTATAATCCATGGACTCAACATTAGTCAAAAGAACTCATATACTTATTGCAAAAATTTAGAAGTCATCAAAAACCAAGTACTACGCGCATGCTCCTAGGGGATAGATTGGTAGGAAAAGACCATCGCTCGTCCCCGACCGCCACTCATAAGGATGCACAAGCCGGTACACTTCATGTTTCAAATTTGTTACACAACTTTAACCATACATGCATGCTACGGTACTTGCTAACTTCAACACAAGCATTCTTTAAATTCATAATCACCCAACTAGCATGACTTTAATATCACTACCTCCATATCTCAAAACAATTATCAAGCATCAAATTGATCATAGCATCCAATTCACTTCCTATGATAGTTTTTATTATACCCAACTTGGATGCATACCATTCTAGGACCAATTTTATAACCATAGCAAATACCATGCTGTTCTAAAAGACTCTCAAAATAATATAAGTGAATCATGAGAGACTAGTAATTTCTTCAAAATTAAGACACCACCGTGCTCTAAAAGATATAAGTGAAGCACTAGAGCAAAAACTATCAAGCTCAAAAGATATAAGTGAAGCACATAGAGTATTCTAGCAAATTCTAATCAAATTGGCTTCTCCCAAAAGGTGTGTACAGAAAGGATGATTGTGGTAAACTAAAAAAGCAAAGAGTAATATAATACATGATGCTCCAAGCAAAACACATATCATGTGGCGAATAAAAATATAGCTCCAGTAAAGTTACCAATGAACGAAGACGAAAGAGGGGATGCCTTCCCGGGGCATCCCCAAGCTTAGGCTTTTGGCTATTATTGAATATATTTGGGTGCCATAAGCATCCCCAAGCTTAGCCTCTTGCCACTCCTTATTCCATAGTCCATAAAAGCTTTACCCAAAACTTGAAAACTTCACAACACAAAACTCAACAGGAAATCTTATAAGCTCCGTTAGTGAAAGAAAACAAAACCACCACATAAGCTACTGAAATGAACTCATTCTTTATTTAATTTGGTGTTAAACCTACTGTATTCCAACTTCTCTATGGATTATAAACTATTTTATTGGCCATAGATTCATCAAAATAAGCAAACAACACACGAAAAACAGAATCTGTCAAAAACAGAACAGTCTGTAGTAATCTGTAACTAACGCAAACTTCTGGAACTCAAAAAAATTCAGCCAAAATAGGAAGACCTATGAAATTTGTTTATTGATCAGCAGCAATTGGAATCACTATTTTATCACGTTCTGGTGATTTTTAACAATTGTTTTCGTGAACCGAAAGTTTCTGGAAATTACAGCAAGATCAAATAACTATCATCCAAGAAGATCCTATAGGTTTAACTTGGCACAAACACTAATTAAAAGATAAAACCACATCTAAACAGAAGGTAGATGGATTATTTATTCAACGACAGAAAGGAAATAAATTGGGTTGTCTCCCAACAAGCGCTTTTCTTTAAAGCCTTATAGCTAGGCATTGAGATTTCAATGATGCTCACATGAAAGACAAGAATTGAAGCACAAAGAGAGCATCATAAAACACGTGACAAACACATCTAAGTCTAACATACTTCCTATGCATAGGCATATTATAAGCAAACGAATTTGCAAGGCAAGCAAAAACTAGTATACGCAAGGAAGAAGAAAGAGAAAATAGCAATCTCAACATGACGAGAGGTAATTTAATAAGATAAAAATTTCTACGACCATATTTTCCTCTCTCATAATAATTGCATGTAGGATCATAGGAAAATTAAAAAAAATAGCTATCACAAAACATATTTTCAACATGATCCACATGCATGCAAAGTTGATACTCTTCCAAGATAGTGGGATTAACATTAACTAAAGTCATGACCTTTCCGAACCCACTTTTATCAAAAATATCATAAGATTGAACATTCTCCAAATATGTGGGAACAAAAGTTGACACTCTTCCAAACCCACTTTCAATATTATTGCAAACACTATTATCAATCTCATATTCATCATGGGGCTTAAATAAATTTTCAAGGTTATAAGAAGAATCACCCCAATCATGATTATTGCAACAAGTAGTAGACATAGCAAAACTAGCATCCCCAAGCTTAGGGTTTTGCATATTATTAGCACAATTGACATCAAGAGAATTTATAGTAAAATCATTGCAGTTATGCTTTTTATTCAAAGAGTTATCGTGAATCTCTTCATAAATTTCTTCATCATAACTTTCAGACTCACAAATTTCAAGCAAAGCTTTATAAAGATAATCTAGTGCACAAAACTCACTAGAAATTGGTTCATCATAGTTGGATCTCTTAAAAAGATTAGCAAGCGGATGAGGATCCATAGATCTTAGGTTCTGTTTAGCAATAAATAAGCATCTATTCCAACCAAACGAGCAAACAAAAGGGCAAGCAAAAGAGAGAAGAGAAGATTGGGAAAGAGAGGGCGAATAAAACGGCAAGGGTGAAGTGGGGGAGAAGAAAATGAGAGGCAAATGGCAAATAATGTAAATGCGAGGGAGATGGGTTTGTGACGGGTACTTGGTACTTCTTGACTTGAGCGAAGACCTCCCCGGCAACGGCGCCAGAAATCCTTCTTGCTATGTCTTGAGCTTGCGTTGGTTTTCCTCGAAGAGGAGAGGGTGATGCAACAAGTGTAGCGTAAGTATTTCTCTCAGTTTTGAGAACCAAGGTATCAATCCAGTAGGAGGCTCCTCAAAAGTCCCACGCACCTACACAAACAAACTGAGAACTCGCAACCAACGTAATAAAGGGGTTGTCAATCCCTTCACGGCCACTTGCAAAAGTGAGATCTAATAAAGATAGTAAGATAAGATAAATATATTTTTGGTATTTTATAATCTAGATGCAAAAAGTAAAGATGCAAGTAAAAGTAGATTGAAAGCAAATATGATAAGAGATAGACCCGGGGGCCATAGGTTTCACTAGTGGCTTCTCTCAAGATAGCATAAGTATTACGGTGGGTGAACAAATTCTTTGTCGAGCAATTGATAGAAAAGCGCATAGTTATGAGATTATCTAGGCATGATCATGTATATAGGCATCACCGTCCATAACAAGTAGACCGACTCATGCGCATCTACTACTATTACTCCACACATCGACCGACTCCAAAGACATCTAGAGTATTAAGTTCATAAGAACAGAGTAACGCATTAAGCAAGATGACATGATGTAGAGGGATAAACTCATGCAATATGATATAAAGCCCATCTTGTTATCCTCGATGGAAACAATACAATACGTGCCTTGCAACCCTTTACATCCTTTGGGTAAGGACACCGCAAGATTGAACCCAAAGCTAAGCACTTCTCCCATGGCAAGAAAGACCAATCTAGTAGGCCAAACCAAAGCGGATAATTGAAGAGACTTCCAAAGATAACTTAATCATACATAAAAGAATTAGGAGAAGATTCAAATATTATTATAGATAAACTTGATCATAAACCCACAATTCATCGGATCTCGACAAACACACATAAAAAGGTTTACATCGAATAGATCTCCACAAGAGAGGGGAGAACATTGTATTGAGATCCAAAAAGAGAGAAGAAGCCATCTAGCTAATAACTATGGACCCATAGGTCTGTGGTAAACTACTCACAACTCATCGGAGGGGTAAGGATGTTGATGTAGAGGCCCTCCATGGTTGATCCCCCCTCCGGTAGAGTGCCGGCGAAGGCTCCAAGATGAGATCTCGTGGATACAGAAGGTTACGGCGGTGGAAATTGTGTTTCGTGGTGCCCCTGGATGTATTCGGGGTACGTAGGTATATATAGGAAGAAGAAGCACGTCGGTGGTCGCCGAGGGGCCCACGAGATGTGGGGCGCCCTACGAGGCGCAGCCTCCTATCTCGTGGCTTCCTCGAAGCTTCTTGACTTGCACTCCAAGTCCTCTGGATCACGTTCGTTCCAAAAATCACGCTCCCAAGGTTACATTCCGTTTGGACTCCGTTTGATATTCCTTTTCTTGAAATCTTTGAAATAGGCAAAAAAAACAGCAATATGGGCTGGGCCTCCGGTTAGTAGGTTAGTCCCAAAAATGATATAAATGTGTAAAATAAAGCCCATAAACATCCAAAAGGGGTAATATAATAGCATGGAACAATCGAAAATTATAGATACGTTGGAGACATGTCACGGGCCACCGTATTTCATGAAAAAAAAATGTTTCCCCCTGACTGCTGGGACCCACCAGGTACATCTTCGGACGCAAGGAAGTGCGTCCGGGCAAAAAACAAAGAAAAATTATTCGCCCCCCTGACTGCTGGGACCCACCAGCTACATCTTATGACAAGGAATTGCACGGCGGTCGGGACCAACCTGGTCGACGTGCGTACCGTTGTCATTACAGTCGCGAACGTGTACATACATATGGTCGATGTAGAGGCGCCGCACGCGTCGTAGTAGAGGCGCACACGTAGCATGTACACGTCACGTACATCGTCCGAGTGCAAGAAAGTAAATATGGCCACGCGTCATTACATCTGGGCGGGTCTCGAACGCCTACTCAGCGCATACGTCTGGCGGGGCTCGTGTACATGGTCGGAGCGGGAACGGAGAAACAGCGTCGTCGTCGTGTTCATGGGGAGCCAACCGGCTGGGTCGGAACAGAATGCGTCGTCGCGTTCATCAGGAGGGCTTGGACGGAACAGCCGATGGAAACGAGGCCTGGCATATCGCACAACGGGGGAAACGGCCTTGTGTTCGACCGGCCATGTTCGAAACGGGATCCTGTTCATCGGGAGGGTCTGGCGTACTGCAAAACGGAGGAAACAGACCTCCTACAGTCGAAACGGGGGTCCTGTTGATCGGGAGGGGTGTGGCGTACCGCAAAACGGAGGAAACGGACTTGTGTTGGGCGCTTCTGATTGAAAGCAGGGGTCCTGTTCGCCGGGAGGGTGTGGCGTGCCATAAGCAGGACTCCACGGGATGCTGTTCATCTCCACCGTCGACCCCCTCCAGTCTCCACGGGCTACTGTTCATCCACCGTCGACCTCCTCCAGCCTCCACCTGCTCCTGTTCATCCAGCCTCCACCGCGCGCTACTCCACCGGCTACTGTTCAACCAGCCCTCTCCACGGGCTCCTGTTCAACCACGCCTCCACGGGCTACTGTTCATCCAGCCCTCCACCATCTACCATTCATCCTGCCCTCCACGGGGTGGTCCTGTTCATCCTGCCCTCCACAGGGTCCTGTTCATCCAGCCCCAACCGGCTCGAACGATCGGGGTCCTGTTCATCCACCCCCACCGGGAACTGTTCATCCAAACCCCCAGCAACGCTCACTGTTCATCCAGACGCATAGCATACGGGTCCTGTTCATCCACCCCCATCGGTAACTTTTATCCAATCCCCCCAACGCTCCTTTGTTCATCCAGAGGCGGCATCGATCGGTTTCGATTAGCGGTAGTAGCGAAGAATCGCTCGATCGGGTTCGATTAACAACCATCGATCGGTCGCTCGGGTTCGATGTAGCGTAGCCTGCAGATTAATCGCTCGGGTTCGATTAGAGCCCAATGCCTCGCACACGCAGCAGCGTCGTCTGAGAAAGCAGCGCATCGCTCGGCCCCCGACCACCCACCGTTCGGCCCAAAATGTCACGGATGTGTCTTTTTTTGTAGTGTTATATCTTCCTCAAAACAGCCACCATACCTACCTATTATGGCATTTCCATAGCCATTCCGAGATATATTCCCATGCAACTTTCCACCGTTTCATTTATTATGACACGCTCTTGTCATATTGCCTTGCATGATCATGTAGTTGACATCGTATTTGCGGCAAAGCCACCATGCATAATTTATCATACATGTCACTCTTGATTCATTTCCCATCCCGGTACACCGCCGGAGGCATTCATGTAGAGTCATATTTTGTTCTAGTATCGATTTGTAATCATTGAGTTGTAAATAAATAGAAGTGTGATGTTCATCATTAATAGAGCATTGTCCCAAATAAAAAAAGAGAAAAAAAGAAGAAGAAGAAAGGACAATAAAAAAAGGAAGGCCCAAAAAAAGAGAAAAGAAATAAAAAGGGACAATGCTACTATCTTTTTTCCCACACTTGTGCTTCAAAGTAGCACCATGATCTTTATGATAGAGAGTCTCTTGTTTTGTAACTTTCATATACTAGTGGGAATTTTTCATTATAGAACTCGGCTTGTATATTCCAACAATGGGCTTCCTCAAATGCCCTAGGTCTTCATGAGCAAGCAAGTTGAATGCACACCCACTTAGTTTCTTTTGTTGAGCTTTCATACATTTATAGCTCTAATGCATTCGTTGCATGGCAATTCCTACTCCTTGCATTGACATCAATTGATGGGCATCTCCCTAGCCCGTTGGTTAGTCGCATCAATGTGAGACTTTCTCCTTTTTTGTGTTCTCCACATAACCCCCATCATTATACTCTATTCCACCCATAGTGCTATATCCATGGCTCACGCTCATGTATTGCATGAAGGTTGTAAAAGTCTGAGATTACTAAAGTATGAAATAATTGCTTGGCTTGTCATCGGGGTTGTGCATAATGAGAGCATTCTTGTGTGACGAAAATGGAGCATGACCAAAGTATGATTTTGTAGGGATGAACTTTCTTTGGCCATGTTATTTTGAGAAGACATAATTGCTTAGTTAGTATGCATGAGGTATTATTATTTTTATTTCAACATTAAACTTTTATCTTGAATCTTTCGAATCTGAACATTCATGCCACAATAAAGAAAATTACATTGAAAAATATGCTAGAGCATTCCTCATCAAAAATTCTGTTTTTATCATTTACCTACTCGAGGACGAGCAGGAATTAAGCTTGGGGATGCTTGATACGTCTCCAATGTATCTATAATTTTTATTGTTCCATGCTATTATATTATCTGTTTTGTATGTTCAATGGGCTTTATTATACACTTTTATATTATTTTTTGGACTAACCTACTAACCAAAGGCCCAGTGCAAATTGTTGTTTTTTGCCTATTTCGGTGTCTCGCTGAAAAGGAATATCAAACGGAATCCAAACGGAATGAAACCTTCAGGAGAGTGATTTTTGGAACGAACGCAATCCAGGAGACTTGGAGTGGACGTCAAGAAAGAAACGAGGAGGCCACGAGGCAGGAGGGTGCACCCAGGGGGGTAGGCGCACCCCCCACCCTCGTGGGCCCCTTGTGGCTCCCCTGACCGACTTCTTTCGCCTATATATATATACTCATATACCCTGAAAACATCTGATAGCACCACAAAACCCTATTTCCACCGCCGCAACCTTCTGTACCCATGAGATCCCATCTTGCGGCCTTTTTCGGCGCTCCACCGGAGGGGGAATCGTTCACAGAGGGCTTCTACATCAACACCATGGCCTCTCCAATGATGTGTGAGTAGTTTACCACAGACCTTCGGGTCCATAGTTATTAGCTAGATGGCTTCTTCTCTCTCTTTGGATCTCAATACAAAGTTCTCCTCGATCTTCTTGGAGATCTATTTGATGTAATTCTTTTTACGGTGTGTTTCTCGAGATCCGATGAATTGTGGGTTTATGATCAAGATTATCTATGAACAATATTTGGTTCTTCTCTTAATTCTTATATGTACGATTTAAATATCTTTGCAAGTCTCTTTGAATTATCAGTTTGGTTTGGCCTACTAGATTGACCTTCCTTGCAATGGGAGAAGTGCTTAGCTTTGGGTTCAATCTTGTTGTGTCCTTTCCCAGTGACAGCAGGGGCAGCAAGGCACGCATTGTATTTTTCCCATCGAGGATAAAAAGATGGGTTTTATATCATATTGCTTGAGTTTATCCCTCTACATCATGTCATCTTTCCTAATGCGTTACACTATTCTTATGAACTTAATACTTTAGATGCATGTTGGATAGCGGTCGATGTGTGGAGTAATAGTAGTAAATGCAGAATCGTTTCGGTCTACTTGTCACGGACATGATGCCTATATACATGATCATGCCTAGATATTCTCATAACTATGCACTTTTCTATCAATTGCTCGATAGTAATTTGTTCACCCACCATAATACTTATGCTATCTTGAGAGAAACCACTAGTGAAACCTATGGCCCCCGGGTCTATTTTCCATCATATAAGTTCCAATCTATTTTAGTTTTCAATATTTACTTTCAATCTATATCATAAAAAATACCAAAAATATTTATCTTATTATCTCTATCAGATCTCACTTTTGCAAGTGGCCGTGAAGGGATTGACAACCCCTTTATCGCGTTGGTTGCAAGGTTCTTATTTGTTTGTGTAGGTACGAGGCGACTTGCGTGTAGTCTCCTACTAGATTGATACCTTGGTTCTCAAAAAATGAGGGAAATACTTACGCTACTTTGCTGCATCACCCTTTCCTCTTCAAGGGAAAACAACGCAGTGCTCAAGAGGTAGCACCTCATCACCTCGGAAATTCCAGGTTACCCACTCTACGTGGTTAACGTGCTGCGGCAAAGGTCGTATGTCCACACATGCACCGCGGACAAGTTCTTCCTTCGATTCGGTTACACCTTCGACATGTTTCACTTGAAGAAGCTGGATTTTACGTTTGTCCACCTTTATGCCTTGTACTTGAACTACATCATCGGGATTGAGCAGATACCTTATATCTGTGTCGCTGATCCATACTTCATGCACGAGGGCTTCTTGGCAGTCTGCGCAGAGCACCGTGAATACGCGAGGGACTACATCGCCGATTTCATGGTCGTCAATAAGGATAAGGAGGCGATTCTCGTGCCTTATCATCCCCTGTAAGTCATCCACGCGGATATCCTTCCTTCGATTTCAATCATTCATTTGCACGGTGGAGGCTAAATATTTGAGGTGTACTTATTCTGCACAGAGGCAGGCGCGCCGTCCTCATCATCCTTTACCCCTGATACTCCCATGCTCTTTACTAGGACTTGTTGAAGAACATGAATAAAAAGGATTACACCCACATCAAGTCTGTTTTCGACAGTGCTATCTTTTACTACGGCGTACGGGGTGGAGAGATCAAGGACAAGAAGAAAAGGGATGGCAGGCCCGCCTTCGGCCATAAGACCGACTTCTGCTACATCCACCAACCGAGTGATACTCTTAGTGATGGATTCTATGTCCTACACTACATGCTGGAGTACAGACGGGATCAGCAGAACCTTCGCATGTCACCTAAATCCGGCGATGCCCATATTCTGCAATGGGCAAAGAACGTAGGAGACATCCCGGATCATTGACTTCGAGCTGAGTTCTATCACATCCAGCATGAACTTGCCCAAGTCATCGTGAAGGAGGTCCTCGACAAAACATGTATGTTCTATGAGGAAGGGCAAATGTCGCGGAAAGATGTCCGAACACGCGTAGCCGCTCAGCATCTCGAGCTGAAGCCTTTCACTGTTGGAAATATGCCCTAGAGGCAATAATAAATTAGTTATTATTATATTTCCTTGTTCATGATAATCGTTTATTATCCATGCTATAATTGTATTGATAGGAAACTCAGATACATGTGTGGGTACATAGACAACACCAAGTCCCTAGTAAGCCTCTAGATGACTAGCTCGTTAATCAATAGATGGTTACGGTTTCACGACCATGGACATTGGATGTCATTGATAACGGGATCACATCATTAGGAGAATGATGTGATGGACAAGACCCAATCCTAAGCCTAGCACAAAGATCGTAGTTCATATGCTAAAGCTTTTCTAATGTCAAGTATCATTTCCTTAGACCATGAGATTGTGCAACTCCGGATACCGTAGGAATGCTTTGGGTGTACCAAAGCGTCCTGGCAACGTAATCGGGTGGCTATAAAGGTGCACTACGGTATCTCCGAAAGTGTCTATTGGGTTGTACGAATCGAGACTGGGATTTGTCACTCCGGTAAACGGAGAGGTATCTCTGGGTCCACTCGGTAGGACATCATCATAATGTGCACAATGTGACCAAGGGGTTGATCACGGGATGATGTGTTACGAAATGAGTAAAGAGACTTGCAGGTAACGAGATTGAACAAGGTATCGGTACACCGACGATCGAATCTCGGGCAAGTATAATACCGCTAGACAAAGGGAATTGTATACGGGATTGATTGAATCCTCGACATCGTAGTTCATCCGATGGGATCATCGTGGAACATGTGGGAGCCAACATGGGTATCCAGATCCCGCTGTTGGTTATAGACCGGAGAACGTCTCGGTCATGTCTGCATGATTCCCGAACCCGTAGGGTCTACACACTTAAGGTTCGATGACGCTAGGGTTATAAAGGAAGTTTGTATGTGGTTAACGAATGTTGTTCGGAGTCCCGGATGAGATCCCGTGCGTCACGAGGAGTTCGGAATGGTCCGGAGGTAAAGATTTATATATGGAAAGTTGTTGTTCGGGTTAGGAAAAAGTTCGGGTTTTTTTCGGTATTGTACCGGAAGCTTCGGAAGGTTCCGGAGGATTCGGAGGGTCCGGAGGTCCGGAAATTGTTCCACCACGTCCAATACAGTAGCATGGGCTGTAGGGGCGCCCTAGCCTTAATATGCCAGTGCACCAGCCCCCAAGGCCCATGCGCATCGGAAGGAAAACCCTAAAAGGGAGGCCTCCACTTGACTTGGGAGGCACTCCTCCCCTTAGCCGCCCCGAGATGGGATCTAGGGCTGGCCGCACCCCTTGGGGTGGGAAACCCTAAAGGGGCGCAGCCCCTTTCCCCTATATACTTGAGGTTTTGGGGCTGCCCAACACATGAGAACTTCTCCCTCTTGGTGCAGCCTGCCTCCTCCTCCTCCTCCTCCCGTGGTGCTTGCCAAGCCCTTTGGATTACCACTCTCCTCCACCACCACCACTCCGTTGTTCAGCTGCAGGATGGAGTCTTCCTCTACCTCACCCTCTCTCCTTGCTGGATCAAGGCGTGGGAGGCGTCACCGGCTGTACGTGTGTTGAGCGCGGAGGTGCCGTCCGTTCGACACTAGGATCTCCGGTGATTTGGATCACGGCAAGTACGACTCCTTCAACCCCGTTATCTTGAACGCTTCCGCTTAACGATCTACAAGGGTATGTAGATGCACTCTCCTTCCCTCGTTGCTGGTTTCTCCATAGATAGATCTTGGTGACACGTAGGAAAATTTTGAATTTCTGCTACGTTCCCCAACAGTGGCATCATGAGCTAGGTCTATTGCGTAGATTCTTTGCACGAGTAGAACACAAAGTAGTTGTGGACGTTGATGTTGTTCAATATGCTTACCGTTACTAGTTCAATCTTGTTTCGACGGTATTGTGGGATGAAGCGGCGGACCGACCTTACACGTACTCTTACGTGAGACAGGTTCCACCGATGACATGCACTTGGTGCATAAGGTGGCTAGCGGGTGCCGATCTCTCCCACTTTAGTCGAGCAGATTCGATGAAAAGGGTCCTTATGAAGGGTAAATAGCAATTGGCATATCACGTTGTGGTTTTGCGTAGGTAAGAAAGCGTTCTTGCTAGAAACCCATAGCAGCCACGTAAAACATGCAAACAACAATTAGAGGACATCTAACTTGTTTTTGCGAGGGTATGCTATGTGATGTGATATGGCCAAGAAGAATGTGATGAATGATATGTGATGTATGAGATTGATCATGTTCTTGTAATAGGATTCACGACTTGCATGTCGATGCGTATGACAACCGGCGAAGCCATAGGAGTTGTCTTTATTTATTGTATGACCTGCGTGCCATTAAACAACGCCATGTAATTACTTTACTTTATTGCTAACCGGTAGCCATAGTAGTAGAAGTAATAGTTGGCGAGACAACTTCATGAAGACACGATGATGGAGATCATGATGATGGAGATCATGGTGTCATGCGGTGACGATGATGATCATGGAGCCCCGAAGATGGAGAACAATGGAGCTATATGATATTGGCCATATCATGTCACTACTATATAATTGCATGTGATGTTTATTATGTTTATGCATCTTGTTTACTTAGAACGACGGTAGTAAATAAGATGATCCCTTACAACAATTTCAAGAAGTGTTCTCCCCTAAGCGTACGCACCGTTGCTAAAGTTCGTCGCTTCTAAGCACCACGTGATGATCGGGTGTGATGGATTCTTACGTTCACATACAACGGGTGTAAGATGATTTACACACCTTGAAACACTTAGGGTTAACTTGACGAGCCTAGCATGTACGAGACATGGCCTCGGAACACGAGAGACCGAAAGGTCGAGCATGAGTCGTATAGTAGATACGATCAACATGAAGATGTTCACCGATGATGACTAGTCCGTCTCACGTGATGATCGGACACGGCCTAGTTGACTCGGATCATGTAATCACTTAGATGACCAGAGGGATGTCTATCTGAGTGGGAGTTCATAAGATGAACTTAATTATCTTGAACATAGTCAAAAGACCTTTTGCAAACTATGTCGTAAGCTCGCGCTTTAGTTCCACTATTTAGATATGTTCCTAGAGAAAATATAGTTGAAAGTTGAAAGTAGTGATTATGCGGACAGTAGAAAGCTTATGTCCTTAATGCACCGCTTCGATGTCTTTGAACCCCAAACGCCGTTTGTGGATGTTGCAAACATCGGACATACATGTTTTGATAACTATGTGATAGTTCGGTTAAACGGTTTTGAGTTGAGGCAGGCAAGAGGTTTTTAGATATGTCGCGGAACATATGAGATGTTTCGAGGGCTGAAATTAGGATTTCTGGCTCGTGCCCACGTCAAGAGGTATGAGACCTCCGACGATTTTCTTAGCCTACAAACTAAGGGAGAAAAGCTCAATCGTTGAGCTTGTGCTCAGATTGTCTGAGTACAACAATCACTTGAATCGAGTGGGAGTTGATCTTCCAGATGAGATAGTGATGTTTCTCCAAAGACATTGCCACCAAGCTACTAGAGCTTCGTGATGAACTATAACATATCAGGGATAGATATGATGATCCTTGAAGTGTTCGCGATGTTTGACACCGCGAAAGTAGAAGTCAAGTAGGAGCATCAATTGTTGATGGTTGGTAAAACCACTAGTTTCAAGAAGGGAAAGGGCAACAAGGGATACTTCATGAAACGGCAAAAGCGATTCTTTGCTCTAGTGAAGAAACCCAAGGTTGAACCCAAACCGAGACTAAGTGCTTCAGTAATAAGGGAACAACCATTGGAGCAGATTTACCACTGGATACTTGGTAGATGAGAAGGTGGCAAGGTCGATAGAAGTATATTGGATATGCATTATGTTAATGTGTACTTTACTAGTACTCCTAGTAGCACCGTGGTATTAAGATACCGGTTCGGTTGCTAAGTGTTAGTAACTCGAAATAAAAGCTACAGAATAAACGGAGTCTAGCTAAAGGCGAGCTGACGATATGTATTGGAAGTTTTTCCAAGCTTGATGTGATCAAGCATCGCATGCTCCCTCTACCAACGAGATTGGTGATAACCCTACATAATTGCAATTGGCGTTTGCGTTGAGCATAGACATGATTGGATTATGTCTATCGCTTGTCTGATTTATTCATTTAAGGAGAATAATGGTTACTCTGTTTATTTGAATAATACCTTCGATGGTCTTGCACCTAAATAAATGGTTTATTGAATCTCGATCGTAGTGATACACATTTTCATAAGATAGTAATGATAGTACCACTTACTTGTGGCACTGCCATGTAAGTCATATTGGTGTAAAATGCATGAAGAAGCTCCATGTTGATGGATCTTTGGACTCACTCGTTTTGAAAAACTTGAGACATGTGAACCATGTCTATTGGTGTGTACGCATGAAGAAACTCCATGCAGATGGATCGTTTGGACTCACTTGATTTTGAATCACTTGAGATATGCAAAACATACTACATGGGCAAGATGACTGAAAAGCCTCGGTTTCAAGAAATGGAACAAGATAGCAACTTGTTGGAAGTAACACATTTTGATATGTGCAGTCCAATGAGTCTTTGAGGCATCAAAGGAATATCGTTATGTTCTTACTTCACGGATGATTCGAGTAGATGTTGAGTATATTTACTTGATGAAACACAAGTCTGAATTATTGAATGGTTCAAGTAATATCCGAGTGAAGTTTAAGATCATTGTGACAAGAGGATAGAATGTCTATGATATGATCATAGAGATGAATATCTGAGTTATGAGTTTTTGCACTCAATTAATACATTGTGCAAATTGTTTCACAATTAATACCGCTGGAACACCATAGTGTGATGGTGTGTCCGAACATCATAGTTGCACTCTATTGGATATGGTGCGTACCATGATATCTCTTATCGAATTACCACTATCGTTCATGGGTTAGGCATTAGAGACAACCGCACTCACTTTAATGGGGCACCACGTAATTCCGTTGAGACGACACCGTTTGGAGAAACCTAAGTTGTCGTTTCTTGAAAGTTTGGGGCTGCGGCGCTTATGTGAAAAAGTTTCGTGTTGATAAGCTCGAACCCAAAGCGGATAAAATGCATCTTCATAGGACACCCAAAACAGTTGGGTATACCTCCTAATTCAGATCCGAAAGCAATAGGGATTGTTTCTTGAATCGGGTCCTTTCTCGAGGAAAAGTTCGTCTCGAAAAGTTGAGTGGGAGGATGGTGGAGACTTGATGAGGTTATTGAACCATCACTTCAACTAGTGTGTAGCGAGAGGCATGAAGTTGTTCCGTGGCACCTACACCAATTGAAGTAGAAGCTTATGATAGTGATCATGAAGTTTGGATCAAGTCACCGACGTACCTCATAGGGTGACAAGGATGCGTACTACTTGAGTGATACGCAATCACATCTTGAAGGTCATGTTGCTAGACAACAATGAACCTACGAGCTATGGAGAAGAAATGGTGGGCCCAAATTCCGACAAATGGTTAGAAGCCATGAAATCCGAGATAGGATCCATGTATCAGAACAAAGCATGGACTTTGGTGGACTTGCCCGATGATCGGCGAGCCATTGAGATAAATGGATCTTTAAGAAAAAGACAGACAAGGACGGTAATGTCACCGTCTAAGAAGCTAGACTTGTGGCGAAGAGTTTTTCACAAGTTCAAGGAGTTGACTACGATGAGATTTTCTCATCCGTAGCGATGCTTAAAGTCCGTCGGAATCATGTTAGCACAAGCTGCAATTAAGAAATCTTGCAGATGGATGTCAAAACGAGTTTCCTTACCGGTTTTTCGTAAGGAAAGGTTGTATGTGATAAAATTAGAAAAGTTTTGTCAATCCTAAGGATGCTAAAAGGTATGCTAGCTCCAAGAATCCTTCTAAGGACCGGAGTAAGCATCTCGGAGTTGGAATATGCACTTTGATAGGATGATCAAAGATTTTGGGTTTATACAAAGTTTATGAGAAACTTGTATTTCCAAAGAAGTGAGTGGGAGCACTATAGAATTTCGATGAGTATATGTCGTTGACATATTGATGATCGTAAATGATGTAGAATTTTCTGTAAAGCATATAGGGTTATTTGAAAAGTGTTTTTCAAGTGAAAACACAGATTAAGCTACTTGAACATTGAGCATCAAGATCTATAAGGATAGATCAAAAGCGGCTTAATGGTACTTTCAAATGAGCATATACCTTGACATGATCTTGAAGGTGTTCAAGATGGATCTGTCGAAAGAAGGAGTTCTTGCACGAGATGTAAGGTATGAAGTTAAGACTTAAAGCTCGACCATGGCGAGAAAAGAGAGAAAGGACGAAGGTCGTCCCCTATGCTTTAAACGTAGGCTCTATAGTATGCTATCTTTGTGTACCGCCGGAAGTGTGCCTTGCCATGAGTCGGTCATAAGGGGTACAAGAATGATCCAGAATGGATCATTGGACGTGATCGAATTGTCCTTGGAGTAAATAAGGACATGTTTCTCGATTATGGAGGTGATAAAGAGTTCACGTAAAGGGTTACGTCGATGCAAGCTTTAACACCTATCCGAGTGACTCTGAGTAGCAAACCGGATCGTATAGTGGAGCAACCATTTGGAATAGCTTCAAGTAGAGCGTAGAAGCGGCATTTACAATATGACTTAATGATTTGCAAAGCACACACGGATCTGAAAGGTTCGCACCGTTGACTAAAACCTCTCTCACAAGCAAAACATGATCAAACCTCGAATTCATTGAGTCTTAATCACATGATGATGTGAACTAGTTCTGAGACACTAGTAAACTCTTTGGATGTTGGTCACATGGCGATGTGACCTATCGATGTTAATCACATGACGATGTGAACTAGATTATTGACTCTAGTGCAAGTGGGAGACTGTTGGAAATATGCCCTAGAGGCAATGATAAATTAGTTATTATTATATTTCCTTGTTCATGATAATCGTTTATTATCCATGCTATAATTGTATTGATAGGAAACTCGAGATACATGTGTGGGTACATAGACAACACCAAGTCCCTAGTAAGCCTCTAGATGACTAGCTCGTTAATCAATAGATGGTTACGGTTTCACGACCATGGACATTGGATGTCATTGATAACGGGATCACATCATTAGGAGAATGATGTGATGGACAAGACCCAATCCTAAGCCTAGCACAAAGATCGTAGTTCATATGCTAAAGCTTTTCTAATGTCAAGTATCATTTCCTTAGACCATGAGATTGTGCAACTCCTGGATCTGGTAGGAATGCTTTGGGTGTACCAAAGCGTCACTGGCAATCGGGTGGCTATAAATGTGCACTACTGGTATCTCCGAAAGTGTCTGCGGGTTGTACGAATCGAGGCTGGGATTTGTCACTCCGATAAGCGGAGAGGTATCTCTGGGCCCACTCGGTAGGACATCATCATAATGTGCACAATGTGACCAAGGGGTTGATCACGGGATGATGTGTTACGAACGAGTAAAGAGACTTGCGTAACGAGATTGAACAAGGTATCGGTATCACAAGCGATTGAATCTCGGCAAGTATAATACCGCTAGACAAAGGGAATTGTATACGGGATTGATTGAATCCTCGACATCGTGGTTCATCCGATGAGATCATCGTGGAACATGTGGGAGCCAACATGGGTATCCAGATCCGGCTGTTGGTTATTGACGGAGAACGTCTCGGTCATGTCTGCATGATTCCCGAACCCGTAGGGTCTACACATAAGGTTCGATGGCGCTAGGGTTATAAAGGAAGTTTGTATGTGGTTACCGAATGTTATTGAGTCCGGATGAGATCCCGGACGTCACGAGGAGTTCCTAATGGTCCTGAGGTAAAGATTTATATATGGAAAGTTGTTGTTCGGGTTAGGAAAAAGTTCGGGTTTTTTCAGATTGTAATGAAGCTTCGAAGGTTCCGGAGGATTCCTGAGGGGCAGGAGGTTCGGAAATTGTTCCACCACGTCTAATACAAGAGCATGGGCTGTAGGGGCGCCCTAGCCTCAATGGGCCAGGCACCACCCCCAAGGCCCATGCACATGTGAAGGGAAAACCCTAAAAGGAGGCCTCCACTTGACTTGGGAGGCACTCCTCCCCCTTGGCCGCCCCACGAGATGGGATCTAGGGCTGGCCGCACCCCTGGGGTGGGAAACCCTAAAAGGGCGCAGCCCTTTCCCCTATATATACTTGAGGTTTTGGGGCTGCCCAACACATGAGAACTTCTCCCTCTTGGTGCAGCCGCCTCTCCTCCTCCTCTCCCGTGGTGCTTGGCGAAGCCTGCCGGATTGCCACGCTCCTCCACCACCACCACGCCTGTCTTTGCTGCAGGATGGAGTCTTCCTCAACCTCTCCCTCTCTCCTTGCCGGATCAAGGCGTGGGAGGCCACCTGGTCAGACGTGTGTTGAACGCGGAGGTGTCGTCAGATTCGGCACTAGGATCTCCGGTGATTTGGATCACGACAGTACGACTCCTTGACCCCGTTCTCTTGAACGCTTCCGCTTAACGATCTACAAGGGTATGTAGATGCACTCTCCTTCCCCTCGTTGCTGGTTTCTCCATAGATAGATCTTGGTGACACGTAGGAAAATTTTGAATTTCTGCTACGTTCCCCAACATTCACAAGCTCGGGGACTATCTCCCTGACTTGGATGGATGGAACGACATGTTGGAGTGATTGTCGATATATGACAATGTGTCCGTTTAGTCCATACTTTCTGAATGACGAAACTTTGAGTTATGCATGACAAAACTTTATTTGTGATGTAATTAAACCGTCCTCCTCAACTAGCGAAGATCACTCTGGTTAGGGCATTTTGGGTACGATGAACTTTGTTATTTATGCTTATGATATGTTGCTTCTATTTTTGCCAAGTATGTATCTTTCTGTTGCTCAACTATATATGTTGCATATCATCGACTCATGTGATGATGCATGTGCATAGATCATCGATGACGAAGAAGTGCAACGCCAGGAGTATACGACGAGTGGTTTGACCGTCAGCCAGTGCACCCCGGTTTCCGGGTTTGAGCGATGCCATAGTTAGTTTAGGTTCACGCTAATGCGAGAGAGGGATACAAACTCATGTACTGCATAGTTCCGCTCTCACTCATAGTGATAGCTCTTCTCGCGTATATCATTGTTTAGTTGGATGACGATGTAGTTGCAAGTAATCGAGACTTGTATCACTATTTTCGATATGATGACGAGAGAGCACTTTGTGTTGGATGATGATTATGATGTTGACATGATTTGATGAGACTATATGTATGTATGTGCTATGGTTACATTTGTATGTGTTTGATGTGGTAAAGATTATTGTATAAAGCCTGTTCAAATACAAAACAAATATGCAGAAAAAAAAACAGAGACTAATAAAACTAGCAGTAGCAAGGGGAATAAAGTTAGCAGTAGTGCTCTATTACCAGTAGTGTGTCCTAGTTAAAAGCGATGCAGCTATTAGCAGCAGCGCGTGGCACTAAAGCCCGCTGCTGCTAGCCATGTATAGCAGTAGCGTGGGACGACACGCCATCGCTACCGTTAGTCAGAAGCGCCTTATCAAGAATGGCGCTCCTCGCGCTACTTCTAGGCAAAATACCCGCGCTACTGCTAGGCTTTTCCCTAGTAGTGCAACTTAGGCCATGACAAGCTCTCATGACCAACGGAGGAAAATCCTCCTCCCGGAACAACCCGATCAAGCTCGGAATCCCGGTTCACAAGACATTTCGACAATGGTAAAACAAAACTAGCAAGACCACCTGGTGCATCAATACCCCGATAAGAGCCGCGTGTATCTCGTTCTCAGGACAACACGGTCTATGCAAAGTGGATAGTAGCCAAAATACCATTGAGTTGCCCCGAGGCGGCACCGCCGACTGCTAGGTAGGTGGACCAACACTCATGTCAAGCACTGGCCTGGGGGTTGATTAAGAAACCTCGGGGGTCGGCCGGACCCTATGCAAGTTTTAGTTGTTATTAGGCAAATGGAAAACCAATGTTGGGCCTTGCTGGAAGAGTTTTATTCAAAGTGAACTGCCAACGGGGGGCCCTAAACCCCGACCGTGTTAGGAACGTAAAATCAAGGAACACAACACCGGTATGACGGAAACTAGGGCGGCAAGAGTGGAACAAAACACCAAGAAAAAGGCCGAGCCTTCCACCCTTTACCAAGTATATATATGCATTAATTAAATAAGCGGTATTGTGGTATCCCATGATATCCATGTCCCAACATGGAACAACCTGCAACTACACCTGCAACTAGCAACACTATATAAGAGGGGCTGAGCAAAGCGGTAACATAGCCAAACAACGGTTTGCGGGGATGGTGAGAAATGTTAGAGGCTAACATGGCAATTGGGAGGCTTGATAAACAAGTGGTAGGTAGCGCGACATCGTGATAGCATCGAGACAACTAGCATAGCAAAGATAGTAGTGAGATCCAAGGTGATGGTCATCTTGCCTGAAATCCTGCTAGGAAGCAGATCGAATCCATGAAGTAGACGAACCATCTTAGTCGAACGGATCCTCACAATCGTAACGTTAACGGAACTATCAAGAAGAAGCAACACCAGAAAGAAGCAAACAACATGGTAAACAAACATCACATAAACATCGCGTGATGCACAATCAAGTATGATGGATGTCCGGATTAATGAGGCATGGCATGGCAAAGTGCAACAAACAATACTACAAGTTAAGTGGAGCTCAATATGCAACGAGTGGCATATTGAAGAAACACCACATCGATTATTTAGTTCACCCTCATTAAGCTACTCAACAATATTAAATGTTCGTTAACATGGCAAGAGGTGAAGCATAATAAAACTACCTATCTAGGCAAGTTTAAATGAGGCCGGAAACAACAAACAACAATTCCGGTAAATCCTCATATGCAATTTTCAAACGTGGTATTGTTCTGCCCTAAACCATATTTTATTGTTGTTAAATAGGAAAATAAACTGCACCAAGTTAATCTATGCATTTTTAAGCAAGTTACATATATAATCTATTTAACTCGGAGCTACGGTTAATTTGTTATGAATTAAACCATTTTAGCATGTCATTTAAGCAAATTAATGCAAATGGCAAGTTTAAACATTTTTAACATGGATTAAAGTTGCAAATAATGGAACTATATGAAATTCTAAGCATTTTACATATTTAAACCATTTTAATCTAATGCACGGTTAGTGATTTATGATATGCATGAAGTTCGGGTTTTTTTTTGTAAAACTACAGTCTCTGGATTAAATAGAAAAATCGTTCTGGAAAGGAAAAAACATAACGGGTCGAATCCAGAGCACTAACAGGCTGCACGAGTGAGCGCGGGGTAACACACTACGCTTGGAACGCAGCATAGCAGGAGGTTGCTCACCCTGGGCCAAACGGGCCGTTGGTGTAGCGGGCTGGATCTAGCAGCGGTTGGGCTTGGGCGGCGCTAGGGCACCTGGGCCGGAAGCAGGTGCGGCAATGTGGCCCGTGTGCGTTGACTCATGGTCAACACGGCCACAAGCGGGTGAAGCGGAGGCGGCTCGGGCGACAACCAAGTCAACGTGCGTGCGGTCGTCGTGTTCATGGCTCTGGACGGTGACGATGTGAGGCAGGGCGCCACGAGAGGCTGTGCTGGTGTCAGGACTTGGCGCGGAAGACAGCGAGGGAAATGGGGATCCGGCCGGATCCAAGGCGGAGCGATCGGATCAGGGCAGCGGTGGTGGAGATCGACGTCGGCGTGGCTGCCGGTGTTCGGACAGCGCAAGGCAGGGAAACACGGGCGCGGGGCAACAGCGCTCGTGCGGACTGGAGGAGCTCGAGGGAGAGTGGTGGAGCACGGGCGACGGAGACTCATGGGATCACACCGACGAGGAGGTTCCTAGCGACACTCGGGGCAGCGGCCATCCATGGCGTCGAGCGCAGCTCATGTTGTCCCTAAAGAAAGAGAGAGAGATATGGGAAGAAGGAAAACGGGAGGAAGCAGAGGAGAGGGACGTGACGTTCCTGCTCGATGTGGTCGCCGGTGGAGCTCGCTCTGGCGGCTCGGCCATGGGGTGTAGACTGGAGGGGATCGAGGAGGAGCAAGGTGCGTGGTTGGGTGGATCGAAGGGGAAAACGAGGAGACCAGGTGGCGGCGGGATGGATCCCGAGAGAGAGAAAGGTAGGTAGGTGGCGGCGGGCAGGAGGATGGATGGGACATCTCCCCTGGGAACTAGGGTTGATCTGTTTAAATAGGTAGGTGGGTTAGAGGGTGACCCTCTGATTAGATCGGATGGTCGAGAAAAATAGTCTAGGGAAGCCAAATTAGAATCGAAGATATTTTAGGGATGTTTAGGGATGATCCGGGCCCATCAGTAACGACTGCCTGGGTCGGGTCCGGGGGAGATTCATACACGCATGCGAGGGGGTCTGAGAGAGGTCGACAAAGACAAGGAAGAAGCAGCAACTACGAGCGGAAGCAAGTTTTACGAAAACATGTGGATGCAATGCTCATGATGCGACGATGAATGCAACAAACAAATAAAACACACCGCGGCAACGAAAAAAACTGGAAGGCATCTGGAGCATCAGTCTTGGGTCGTTAAACATTTGTGATAGAATAGACTACGGTGGCAGCACATGTTGTGAGATGAGGCAAAACCCTAGGTGTTTTTGGTGTGTCTTTGGCCGAGGCCGATAAGCAGTATATATATGATAACCAGAGGAGGTATCATGTTGCGATCATGATCTCAAACTGACTTGGTTTCCAAGTCAAACTTACCGAACAAGGAAACAACAAACTTGTTCGTCAAGACACCAAAAAATAAAATAGCAAAAGGAAGTCGCGCCTCTGCAAGGTAACATACCGGATTTCAGCTGACCATTCACGTGCATGTCGTGACGTATGCACCTTTACCGACCGTCCATGAGCCCGGCACGGCGAGCGAGGCGGCCAGCGATGTAGTCTTCTCTTCCTCTCCATCACACCTTGCTATGTGTGATGTAGAGAACCCACTATATAAACAGGTCCAACACTTCCTCAACTAGCAATGTGGAACTAATCTTTAGCACCACACCACCACTTGCCATTTTTCTCATGTGCTCATTTGAGATTTCAGAAACTTTTAATGGGCCAAGCCCATTTTTTCTAACAATCCCCCACCAGATCTCAAATACCTATTTAGAGATTAGCCTGTTCTCACCACTTGTTTCAGCAGAGACTATTAAGTTGAACTTTTGCCTAGAACTTTCATCTACATCAATTCACAACTTGACAATGGACTATGCCTTGAATTGCTAGTTTTGTGTGAAAAGGTTTCACTCAAAGTCTTAACCAGCATCTGGCTGCTAGTAGGCTACCCCACGGTTTGGAGCATATACGTCATACTCCCTGGTCTCTTCGTGAGCTTACTAGAGATCACCTAACTCTCATAGACTACGACGTTTATACCGAAGCTCATATAGGTGTGTTATTTCAAGACTGCTCTGTAGGACGGCATCTTTGCTATAATAGCCAATATAACTACATTAAGGCATGTTGCCAACCTGCCTTATAGCTATGAGGGTTTTGCATCTTCACCTAGAGATGGCCACTTATTACTCTCCTCAGTTTAACCAATAGCTTGTTATTCCCAGGTCCTAGTTCATGAGATCTTCGGGCACAAAGGTTGGGTTACTACTATGGTGAATGATAAGAGCATAAGAGGCAGGCAAGGACACCTGAATGGTGGTCATTATAGCAACGGGTGAATAGGTGTCAAAGTAATATTCACCTTCTTTTTTAGTGTAGCCCTTGGCCACAAGCCACGCCTTATAGTTATCAATAGTACCATCAAGCCTTGGCTTCTTTTTGAACACCCACATACAACCCACAGGTTTATAACCATAGGGTCGATTAGCTAGCACCCAAGTTCCACAACAATTTGGCCTTTTATTTTCCGTCAAATCTCATTTTTTTTATTATAGTCAATTTTTTTGGGGCCACAGCCTTTTTATTCTAGTTCTTGTTTGGGCCTTGGCCTTTTTATTTTCTGAAATGCAAGCTTAGACAGACTAGGTTTTTTTAAGTCAGCTCTTCTTTCAGGCCCAAGCCTTTTTTGTATAATTCTTGTTTGGGCCTCGGCCTTTTTAGAGCCCAGGTTCATATTTTGCATAACTTCAGGAAATGCATAACTATAAACAGCAAGATCCACATAACTTCACAAGTGCTCCCAGGTTCAAACAGGAAGATCCACATAACTTCAAACAGCAAGATCCACATAACTTCACAAGTGCTCCCAGGTTCACAAGTGCAAAATGCAACAAACTGCATAACTTCACGACCTACTACGACATAACTTCACAGGTTCAAAGACAAACTGCACAGCCATCAAACTGACTTAGCTCCAAATAGAGCCATCAAGTGGGCTAACTTCTCATCCTGGTCTTGAGACTTCTTGCGCAGCAGCTCAAGTTCCTTGTCGCATGGAGCTTCAGCTTCTTCCGCCTTCATCTTGATTGCCGCCAATTCTTCTTACATCACTTCAGCTTGAAGCTCCGACCTCTCCACCTTCTGCTCAAGATCACGAACATGAGCAGCCACAGCAGCAGTTGTGTAACACCCCAGTTGTAACATGTCCCTTTTGGCAATATATCAACTTGACCTCATCCAATTCTTGTGGGTTTTGTCATGCTTGGCCTCATCTTGTTTGGTTATGTGGGTTTCTCTTTTCTTTGTTTTTGCTCATCTTACCATATTGCATTTGTGTTCTCTTGTCATCTTGCATTCCATTCTTATCATGTGTTTGTGGTGACCTCTCACATGTTATGTTGTTGCATGTGCCATTCTCATTTTGCATTACCATCTCCTCCTTCCCTCTACTTCTTTCCTTATCAAGTGCTATCTTCCCCTTTCTCAATTAATGTTCATCTTCTCCTGCAAATCTTGCTCTTTGCACTAAACCTCTCTCGCCAAAAATCTCCTCATTTGAAGTTGTTTTGGTCAGGTTCAAAATGACACAAGTTTGAAATATTTCCAAACTTGTCTTATTTTTCTACCTCTAAAAATGCCCATTACAATTTATTAAAATTGTGGAGAATTCGAGGAGTTTGGGGATATTTTCCTTTTACTCCAACTCTTCTCATTTTCCTCTGTGCTTTCTTTTCTCTTCTTTTTGGTTTTAAAAGGAAAAAGATAGAAAGGCGGCAGATGGCAGCCCAGTGAGTCCACTCTACACAGGCTCCGGCCTCCCAAGCCGGCCCAGCTCCCCTCACCAGCCTCAGAGAGAGAGCGCCACCGGCCGCTCGCTTCTCTCCTCCCGCCAAGACTCAGCGCCATGGCTTACCCCGCTAGCTCCCGTCCACGTGGACGCACCGGTCCCGCCTGGCAGCGTCAATTCGGTTTCCCTCACCCACCTTTTCCCTCTCCTCTCGCCATCGCCATGGGGACCCCGAGCACGAGAGAGCGTGAGCTCGACCCCGTCGCCCTAGCCCCCTACTTATCCCCTCTTCGTGTCCACGCGATCCCTAGGGTTTCCCTCTCCCTCTCGCCGCCGCCAGTGAGTAACCACCAGATTCGCCGCCCCGCTCCGTCCGGCGCATCGAGAGCGCCTCGTCAGCCGGCGTGCTCTCCGGCCACCCCAACCCTGCGGCCCGTGTCCATCTTCTTCCTCGTCGTCGACTTCGTCCCACGACGTCGACCACGGGTGCCGGATCGTCAAGTTCGCCGACGCCTCGCTTGTCTTCTTCTCGGTCGGGAACCCGGCGAAGTTCGTGAGCACGACTCCATCGTCGCAGGATCACCTCCGTCGCCGTTTTCTTGTCCTTGGGTAAGGAGGTATAACCTACTTCCTCCTGCTCCTTCCTATCGTCGTTAGATCACCGTAGTGCAGGTTCCGTTCCGTGTTCTTATCGCGCTCGGCGTGCTCCGGCATGTCTGTAGAGTTTGTGGTTAGCGCAGTTGGCGTGTGTAGTTGCCGCGTTTGCCCTCTCGGGTTCGTTCCTTCTTGATCCCGTGGTGCCCTCCCGCGCGCACCCATTTTGAACGAGGGCACGCAGCCAGAGCCGTAGCCGCTGATTGCCTCGGCGAGTCGTCGTCCCGTCTCCTTAGGTCAGCCGGTGGTTTGGCCAAGTAAGGCGTCCCCGACCTTACCGAACCTCCTAGCCCAGTAGAGCTGGTTTGCGCCCAGCGCTCTCACCATGGCGACACAGGTTCGAATCGGTAGCGCCTCCCCTTTTTAATTTTCTGTTTTCTTACATTCTTGGTTCGTGTCTGCAGCGGTAGAAGTAGTTAAGGGCCGAGGCCCCTTCTCTGTCGTCGCCGCCGCCTAGCCCAAAGTGGTAGCGAGGCAGAGTTCCAACGGGAGACCCGGGTTCGATTCCCAAAGGCTGTTTTCTTCCCTTTTTTAAACTCGCTAAACCACCGTCTCTATGACAAGAGGGCCACCAAACCTCTCACCTCTTCCTTATAATTTTTCCCTTATCCCAGCGTTTTACATTTACGGATAGCCTCTCTTTCCATTTCGTGCAAGTCCATTTACGGACGTTTCCAAATATGGAAAAATGCCATTTCATTAACTTCCATTTTAGGCGGGTTTTGACTTAGGGCATTTGTGTTGATTTCTCTCGCAACCCTAACATATTATATATGTTTTTGGGGTAGAAAAATCCCACCAACTCAGTGGTGGCATTAGTTTCTGCATTTGAGCAAGTTCATGATCATGCCATGTTTTGCATCATGTTGATTGTGCATTGCACCGTGATTTATTGTGGTTCCTTTGTTTGTGTTGTTGCTTTGGGTAGAGCCGGAGATGAGTACGTGAACGAGGAACCTGTTGAGAACGCTTACGAGGATCAAGCTTTCGACAACTCGAGAACATTGCATGCAAGATGACCATACCCTCGAAATCACTTCTATCTTTGCTATGCTAGATGCTCGCTCTTTTGCTATGCCTATGCGCCATGCCTACCACTCGCTATATCATGCCACCCATATTGCCATGTCAGCCCCTAACCATCCTTTCCTAGCAAACCGTTGATTGGCTATGTTACCGCTTTGCTCGGCCCTCTTATAGCGTTGTTAGTTGCGGTGAAGATGAAGTTTGTTCCTTGTTGGAACATGGAGATGTTGTTCCTTGTTGGAACATGTTTACTTGCTGGGGATATCACAATATATATCTGCTATAATTAATACATCTATATACTTGGTAAAGGGTGGAAGGCACGGCCTTATGCCCGGTGTTTTGTTCCACTCTTGCCACCCTAGTTTCCGCCATACCGTGTTATGTTCCTTGATTTCGCGTTCCTTACACGGTTGGGTGATTTATGGGACCCCTTGACAGTTCGCTTTGAATAAGACTCGTCCCAAAGAAGGCCCAACATTGGTTTTACCATTTGCCACCTAAGCCTTTTTCCCCGGGTTTTCGCGAGCCCGAGGGTCATCTTTATTTTACCCCCGGACGGTGCTCCTTCGAGTCTTTGGCCGAACTAGAGCTCTGGCAGCGCCCCTCAAGGCAACTTGAGGTCCGGTTTTAGTTGTATGGACTGCTCATCCGGATGTGCCACGAGAACGAGATATGTGCAGCTCCTATCGGGATTTGTCGGCACAATCGGTGACTTCTTTGGTCTTGTTTTATTCTTTGTCGAAATGTCTTGTAGTCCGGGATTCCGAGATTGATCGGGTCTTCCGGTAGAAGGAATATCCTTCGTTGACCGTGAGAGCTTATAATGGGCTAAGTTGGACACCCATGCAGGTAATATCTTTCAAAGCCGTGCATGCGGTTATGAGGCGTATGGGAATTTGTTAATGTCCGGTTGTAGAAAACCCGAAGTTGACCTCAATTAAAATACACATCAACCAAGCGTGTGTTACCGTGATGGTCTCTTCTCGTGAGTCCGGAAGTGAACACGGTGTTGGAGTTATGTCCGACGTAAGTAGTTCAGATCACTTCTTGATCGCTACTAGTTTCACGACCGTGCTTTGCTTCTCTTCTCGCTCTCTTTTGCGATGTAGCCACCATATATGCTAGTCGCTTTGCTGCAGCTCCACTTTACTACTCTGTCCTTCCTATAAGCTTAAATAGTCTTGATCTCGCGGGTGTGAGATTGCTTTGAGTCCCCGTGACTCACAGATACTTCCCAAAACAGTTGCGGTGTTCCGACGATGCCGGTCTGGTGATTCTACCGAGCTCAAGTGGGAGTTCGACGAGGAACGTGGTCGTTACTATGTGTCTTTTCGGATGATCGATGGTGGTGCCCAGTTGGGACGATTCGGGATCTGTGTTAGCATTTGGGGTATCTTCTTTTATTTTGGTTCCGTAGTGGGACCTTGAGTGTACTACGAATGATGGATGTTTATTTATGTATTGTGTGAAGTGGCATTTGTAAGCCAACTATGTACCTCTTTCCCTTATTTATTACATGGGTTGTGTGAAGATTACCTCACTTGCGACATTGCTTTCAATGCGGTTATGCCTCTAAGTCGTGCCTCGACATCGTGGGAGTTATAAGCGCATCGGGCGTTACAAGTTGGTAATCGAGCCTTCCGACTTAGGAGCCCCCTACTTGATTGTTTGTCATGCGTTGTTGAGTCTAGAATGGAAAATGTTTTGAGTCTTAGGATTATATATATATAGAGTAGGATTCTTTTTACTTCCGGTCCTTAAATAAGCTCTGTGAGGTATCCCGACGTAGTGTTTTGACTCTTCTCTCCTCAAATTTCACTAAAAAAATTTTAGGATCACGTGGGTATCTTGGAATCGTTCGATGGTTTTGTGACGAGAACATTGTTCTTGGTGCCTCTGACGCTTAGGGGTTGTGGCGGTGTCCGGGGAGTTGAGCTCCGAGGTGTTGTCGTCACAATTTTATCGTTGCGATTCTCGAATACACGAGTTTTGCCGACATCGAAATCTCTTTTGTGCGCTTGTTGGTGAGATAACCTTGATAGCCCGATCGTGGCGAAAAGGGAGTATTGCCATGACTTGCATAACGGATGTTTTTCAAGGTCGAGGTACCACGATTTCGAGGATTTCTTGGTTATGTGTTGTGGATGGATACATCCGGATCTAGGTATTGTTAGTTTGGGTGATATATTTTGTGTCCCCTGTATCCCCAACACCAGATTGCATAACCGTAAAGTTTCGGGAGTTTATAGGTGGGAATTCTAGTAGCTTACAGGATATCTTTCCGACGGATGTATGATTTGAGATTGGGGTCCAACGTCTAGTGGTCCGCCCATTCACGGTCGATTCTGATTGGTCGCGAGGCGCCTTAAAGAATCCTTGGCTATGCTGATTCGGGGCGCCTTGTTAGTCATTCGTGACGGCGCTATACGTCGTGTCCGTGTGGGCCCCACCACGAACACTTTGGGCGTAAATCTACATCATGTGTTTGTTCCGGCTCATTCTAGAAGCCAACCTTTTGTTTTCGGTTGTGATATTCGATTTGTTTCTAAGGCGAGATGTTGTTTCCATATCCTTTATCTAAGTGGCTTCTCACCTTAATGGACGTGTGATGATTATCTTTGGAATTCATTCGTTCATTCTTGTTCGAATGTTTATTGTGAAGACTATAAGTTGCAATTTCTATCCGCTGATTCTACTTATCAATTTGTCTATCAAAGGACTAACGGATGTCACCCTCTTCAGATGGCTCCGCCAACGCTGCCCGAATCCGGATCGCAATGATGGGGATCGGTCAGACCCTCCACCTCCACCTCCACCTCCGCCTTGAGGCACGGCAAGCTATCATGGCAGCCACCAATGCCAATGCTCGAGATGATTTTGCAGCTCTTGCAAGAACGTACTCGAGGGCAAGGCAATCAAGGAAATCAAGGTCAAGGCAACAATCAGCCACACATTGCTACTCTCGGTCGGTTCCTCGCTAATCGGCGAAGTCTTTCGGTTTACGTGTCGAGGCCACAGACGCCGACGATTGGTTAGTGGATATCTGCAAGCACTTTGACCGTAGCAATGTCGGACACGAGGACTTTGTCAAGTTTGCATTGTTTCAACTCAAGGATCAAGGCTGTGAGTGGTACCAAGAATACAAAGATTCGAGAGGAGGTCGTGTCATTACAGGATGAGTTCCGCCGTGATTTCGTGAGCTCATCACATTCCGAAAAGTGTTGTTGAGAGCAAGCACGAGGAGTTCCGCAATCTCAAGCAAGGCAACATGTCTGCTCTATCAATACAATATCCGATTCGAAGCTCGCTCGTTTTGCTAAGCAAGACGTGCACGATGAAAAGAGTATGATCTATCAATTCGGAGGTGGTCCGAGAGAAGATCTCGCAATTAGCTCTTGTGCTTTTTGAGCCGATTAAGTATGATGATTTCTACAACATGGCACTGAAGCAAGAAGCTGCCCAGCTCAAATGTGAGGCTTCTAAGAAGAGAATCGGGGATGCGATTCAGTCTTCTTCTTCCTCTCAAGTGGCAGCTAAGCGGCAGAAGTTTTACCTTCCTCCTCCTCCGTTCCGTCGGCCTTATCGTGAGAAGAACTCGGTGGCCGTGGATCTTCCCACCCACCCAACCCAAGCTATCGTAACAAGTCTAATTCTCAAGCTCCAAGGTCAAATGCTCCTTACCACCGTCCGCTCTACGAGGTGACTTGCAACAAATGTCGTGAGAAAGGTCACTATGCGAACAAGTGCTTCAACCAGAGGCGCCTTCCGCCTCCTCCTCTGTGAAATCTTCCAAGCAATGCAAGTGGTCAAGCATAATCCCAAGTCCGCCAAGGTGAATATGATGAATGCAGCTCAAGCGGAGAATCTTCCGATGTGTTAATGGGTAATCTCTCGATTAATGATATTCCTGCAAAAGTCTTATTTGATACCGTGCATCGCATTCTTTTATCTCAAGACCTTTTGTGGCTATGCATGATTTGGTTACTCAAGCATTGCGAGACCTTTGTCTATTGTTTCTCGGCTAAGCGAGATGACTTCTCGAGTTTTGGTTCGAATGTCGGTATCAAGATGGGCGATTATAGATTTCTGGCTAAACCAATTGTTCTTGGTGACTCGGATATTGATCTTATTCTCGGAATGGATCGGCTTTCTCAAAGCACAAAGCTCAGCTTGATTGTGCTGCCAGGAAATTCAATTGATCGACTCTTCTAATGATGTGATCATCTATGCCGCTCGTGATGAAACCATTGGTTGTTTTCTCTCAATGAGAAGGGCGAATTGGATGCTATCTCTCGATTCCATCGTTTGTGAGTACCAAGATGTCTTTCCGTAAGAGCTTCCGGTATGCCTCCTCATCGGCCAGCTTGAGTTCGTTATTGATCTTGAGCCCGGCATCGAACCCGTTTGCAAGCGTCCATACAAGCTTGGACCTAATGAGCTGAAGGAATTGAAGAAGCATTTCGATGAACAAGAGCGTCTGGGTTTGATCGCATCGAGTTCATCTCCTTGGGGTTGTGGTGTTCTTTTGTCCGGAAGAAGGATGGCACGGACCGACTTTGCGTCGATTACCGTCCATTGAATAAGAAGACAATAAAGAACAAGTATCCACTTCCCAACATCAATGAGCTTTTCGAGCAACTCAAAGGTGCTACGGTGTTCTCCAAGCTTGACCTTCAGATGGGTTATCATCAGTTCGCATTCGTGAACAAGATATTCCCAAGACAAAGCATTCGTAACAAGCTTTGGTTCTTATGAATATACTGTCATGTCTTTCGGCCTTGTCAATGCTCCTCCAACTTTCTCTCGGATGATGAACTTCATATTCAATCCTTACACCAATGAATTCGTCTTGGTCTATCTTGATGATATTTTGGTCTTCTCCAAGAATAAGAAGGATCATGCCAAACATTTGCGATTGGTGCTAGACAAGCTCGTAGAGTATCAATTCTATGCTAAGTTCTCCAAATGTGAATTTTGGCTTGATGAAGTGCTTTATCTTGGTCATATCATCTCCGCCAAGGGCATCACATTAATCCCGAGAAGGTGTCCGCAATTGTGAATTGGGAACCTCCTCGAATGTCAAGCAGCTCCATGACTTTCTTGGTCTTGCAAGCTATTGCCGAAGATTCGTTGAGAACTTCTCCAAGATTGCAAAGCCTCTTTCCAACCTTCTCCGTAAGCATGTGAAGTATGTCCGGTCTCCGAGTGTGACGTTGCTTTCAATACCCTCAAAGAGAAACTCGTCACAGCTCTGTCTTGACTCCTCTGATGAATCCAAGCCATTTGAGGTTTTCTCGTGATGCTTCTCTTCAAGGTCTCGGTCTTTGTGTTAATGCAAGAGAAGAGAGTTGTGGCTTATACCTCTACTTGATTGAAGCCCAATGAAAAGAACTACCCCACTCACGATCTTGAGTTGGCGGCGATTGTCCATGCATTGATAACGTGGAGACATCTCCTGTTGGGAAGGAAAGTGGACATTTTCACCGATCACAAGAGTCTCAAGTACATTTTCACTCAACCCAACCTCAACCTCGAGGCGGACTCGATGGGTCGAAATGATTCAAGAGTACAACCCAAGTATTGAATATACTCCGGCAAGGCAAATGTCATTGCAGATGCTTTGAGCAGGAAGGCTTACTGTGATCTAATCCTCAAGCCCTTTCGGTAGGATCTTTGTGAAGCGTTCATGGTGAATCTTCAAGTTGTTCCTCAAGGCTTTCTTGCCAACCTCATAGTCTCTCCTACTTTGGAAGATCAGATTCGTGAGGCTCAACTTCTGGATACCATGGTGAAAAAGGTGAAACGTGGTATCGACAAGGGCATTTCCAAGTACAAGTGCTTCCACGTTGATGACAGAGACACTCTTTTCTTTGAGGACCGGATTGTGGTTCCTAAGGGTGATCTACTGAAAAGTCATTATGAACGAGGCTCACAATTCGCTTCTATCCATTCATCCCGGAAATGCGAAGATGTACCATGACCTCAAGCAGTCATATTAGTGGACTCGAATGAAGCGAGAAATTTCTCAATTCGTGAATGAGTGTGATGTCTGCAGAAGAGTGAAAGCGAGAACACCAAAGACCACCGGGTCTCCTCCAACCTCTTGCTATTCCTGAATGGAAGTTTGATCATATTGAAATGGACTTATGGATCGGCTTTCCAAAGTCCAAGCGTGGAAATGATGCTATCTTCGTTGTCATTGACAAGTCGACTAAAGTGGCTCATTTTCTTCCTATCAAAGAATCCATCACAAAGCAGCTCGGTTGGCGAGCTATACACCTCCGAGATTGTCTCCTTGCACGGCATTCCACAAGTGATCTCTTCGCACCGTGGCAGCATCTTTACCTCCAAGTTTTGGGATTCTTTTCGTAAGGCCATGGGCACCAACATTCGTTTCAAAGACAACTTTCCACCCTCAAACAAGTGGCCAAGTCGAGCGAGTCAATCAAATCCTTGAAGATATGCTCGGGGCTTGTGTCATTTCTTTCGGTATGAAGTGGGAAGATTGTCTTCCATATGCCGAAGTTCTCTTACAACAACATCTTCCAAGCGAGTTCGGGCAAGGCCCCATTCGAAATTCTCTATGGCGTAAAGTGCCGTACTCCTCTCAATTGGTCTCGAGACAGGTGAACGCCAACTTCTTGGCAATGACTTGATCACGAAGCGTAAGAAATGTGCAAGGTCATTCGTGAGAATCTCAAAGCCGCCAATCGCGCCCGGAAGAGCTATTATGATGATAAGCACCGTGATGTGACTTTTGAAATTGGAGACCATGTCTACCTCCGTCTCTCCAATGAAAGGCACTTTCGCCGCTTGTATCAAAGGGAAGCTTGCCCCTAGATACGTGGGTCCTTTCAAGATCATTGGGAAAAGAGGCGATCTCGCCTATCAACTTGAACTTCCAAACAACTTTGCAAGCGTGCGAGGTGTTTCACGTGTCACAGCCTTCGCAAGTGCTTCAAGACTCCTGAACGCACTATCAACTTCAAGAGATTGACCTTCAAGAAGATCTCTCTTATCATGAGCACCCGTTGCTATTCTTGAAGAAACCGAAGCGCAAGACTCGCAACAAGTCAATCAAATTCCTGAAAGTGAAGTGGTCACACCATTCCGACCGAGAAGCTACCTGGGAGCGCGAGGATCACCTCCGTTCTGAGTATCCGGAGTTCTTTCAGTCCTAGATCTCGGGACGAGATCCTCTTGTAGTGGTGGAGTGTTGTAACACCCAGCTTGTAACATGTCCCTTTTGGCAATATATCAACTTGACCTCATCCAATTCTTGTGGGTTTTGTCATGCTTGGCCTCATCTTGTTTGGTTATGTGGGTTTCTCTTTTCTTTGTTTTTGCTCATCTTACCATATTGCATTTGTGTTCTCTTGTCATCTTGCATTCCATTCTTATCATGTGTTTGTGGTGACCTCTCACATGTTATGTTGTTGCATGTGCCATTCTCATTTTGCATTACCATCTCCTCCTTCCCTCTACTTCTTTCCTTATCAAGTGCTATCTTCCCTTTCTCAATTAATGTTCATCTTCTCCCTGCAAATCTTGCTCTTTGCACTAAACCTCTCTGCCAAAAATCTCCTCATTTGAAGTTGTTTTGGTCAGGTTCAAAAATGACACAAGTTTGAAATATTTCCAAACTTGTCTTATTTTTCTACCTCTAAAAAATGCCCATTACAATTTATTAAAATTGTGGAGAATTCCAGGAGTTTGGGGATATTTTCCTTTTACTCCAACTCTTCTCATTTTTCCCTGTGCTTTCTTTTCTCTTCTTTTGGTTTTAAAAGGAAAAAGATAGAAGGCGGCAGCGATGGCAGCCCAATGAGTCCACTCTACACAGGCTCGGCCTCCCAAGCCGGCCCAGCTCCCCTCGGCCCATGACCCGAGAGAGCGCGCCAGCCCGCTCGCTTCTCTCCTCCTGCCTTCAGCACCAGAGGCGCTTACCCCGCTTAGCTCCGTCCACGTGGGCCTTGCAGTCCCTTTGGCGGCGTCAATTCGGTTTCCCTCACCCACCTTTTCCCTCTCCTCTCGCCATCGCCATGGGGACCCGAGCACGAGAGAGCGTGAGCTCGACCCGTCGCCTCTAGCCCCTACTTATCCCTCTTCGTGTCCACGCGATCCCTAGGGTTTCCCTCTCCCTCTCGCCCGCCCGCCGCCAGTGAGTAACCACCAGATTCACCGCCCGCTCCGTCCGGCGCATCCGAGAGCGCCTCGTCGCCCGGCGTGCTCTCCGGCCACCCCAACCCTGCGGCCCGTGTCCATCTTCTTCCTCGTCGTCGACTTCGTCCCACGACGTCGACTCTGGTGCCCGGATCGTCAAGTTAAATCGGCGCCCCTGCTTCTTCTTCTCGGTCAGAACCGGCGAAGTTCGCAGCACGACTCCATCGTCGCAGGATCACCTCCGTCGCCGTTTTCTTGTCCTTGGGTAAGGAGGTATAACCTACTTCCTCCCTGCTCCTTCCTATCGTCGTTAGATCACCGTAGTGCAGGTTCCGTTCCGTGTTCTTATCGCTTCGGCGTGCTCGGCATGTCTGTAGAGTTTGTGGTTAGCGTTGGCGTGTGTGTAGTTGCCGCGTTGCCCTCTCGGGTTCGTTCCTTCTTGATCCGTGGTGCCCTCCCTGCACCCATTTTGAACGAGGGCACAGAGCCGCCGTGAGCCGCAGCTTGCCTCGCCGAGTCGCCGTCCGCCTCTCGCCCTTAGGTCAGCCGGGTGGTTTGGCCAAGTAGGCAGCGTCCCGACCTTACCGAACCTCCTAGCCCAGTAGAGCTGGTTTTGGCGCCCAGCTCTCACCATGGCGACACTGGTTCGAATCCCAGCGCGCCTCCCCCCTTTTAATTTCTGTTTTCTTCTGTTCTTGGTTCAGATCTGCAGCGGTAGAAGTAGTTAAGGGCCGAGGCCCCTTCTCTGTCGATCGCCGCCGCCTAGCCCAGTGGTAGCGAGGCAGAGTTCCAACGGGAGACCCGGGTTCGATTCCCGAGGCTGTTTTTCTTCCCCCTTTTTAAACTCGCTAAACCACTGTCTCTATGACAAGAGGGCCACCAACGACCTCTCAGCGCCCTCTTCCTTATAATTTTTCCCTTATCCCCGCGTTTTACATTTCTCGATAGCCTCTCTTTCCATTTCAGGCAAGTCCATTTCTGGACGTTTCCAAATATGGAAAATGCCATTTCTGTTAACTTCCATTTTAGGCAGGTTTTGACTTAGGGCATTTGTGTTGATTTCTCTACTGCAACCCTAACATATTATATATGTTTTTGGGGTAGAAAAATCCCACCAACTCAGTGGTGGCATTAGTTTCTGCATTTGAGCAAGTTCATGATCATGCCATGTTTTGCATCATGTTGATTGTGCATTGCACCGTGATTTATTGTGGTTCCTTTGTTTGTGTTGTTGCTTTGGGTAGAGCCGGAGATGAGTACGTGAACGAGGAACCTGTTGAGAACGCTTACGAGGATCAAGCTTTCGACAACTCTGAGAACATTGCATGCAAGATGACCATACCCTCGAAATCACTTCTATCTTTGCTATGCTAGATGCTCGCTCTTTTGCTATGCCTATGCTGCCATGCCTACCACTCGCTATATCATGCCACCCATATTGCCATGTCAGCCCCTAACCATCCTTTCCTAGCAAACCGTTGATTGGCTATGTTACCGCTTTGCTCAGACACTCTTATAGCGTTGTTAGTTGCGGTGAAGATGAAGTTTGTTCCTTGTTGGAACATGGAGATGTTGTTCCTTGTTGGAACATGTTTACTTGTTGGGGATATCACAATATATATCTGCTATAATTAATACATCTATATACTTGGTAAAGGGTGGAAGGCTCGGCCTTATGCACAGTGTTTTGTTCCACTCTTGCCACCCTAGTTTCCGTCATACCGTGTTATGTTCCTTGATTTAGCGTTCCTTACACGGTTGGGTGATTTATGGGACCCCTTGACAGTTCGCTTTGAATAAGACTCATTCAAAGAAGGCCCAACATTGGTTTTACCATTTGCCACCTAAGCCTTTTCCCCGGGTTTCGCGAGCCCGAGGGTCATCTTTATTTTACCCCCGGACCAAGTGCTCCTTCGAGTCGGGCCCGAACTAGAGCCCTGTAGCCCCTCAAGGCAACTTGAGGTCTGGTTTTAGTTGTATGGACTGCTCATCCGGATGTGCCACGAGAACGAGATATGTGCAGCTCCTATCGGGATTTGTCGGCTGTCGGGCGGCTTTGCTGGTCTTGTTTTATTGCTGTCGAAATGTCTTGTAGTCCGGATTCGAGATTGATCGGGTCTTCCGGTAGAAGGAATATCCTTCGTTGACCGTGAGAGCTTATAATGGGCTAAGTTGGGACACCCATGCGAGGGTAATATCTTTCAAAGCCGTGCCATGATTTATGAGGCAGATGGGAATTTGTTAATGTCCGGTTGTAGAAAACCCGAAGTTGACCTCAATTAAAATACACATCAACTGCGTGTGTTACCGTGATGGTCTCTTCTCGTGAGTCCGGGAAGTGAACACGGTGTTGGAGTTATGTCTGACGTAAGTAGTTCAGATCACTTCTTGATCGCTACTAGTTTCACGACCGTGCTTTGCTTCTCTTCTCGCTCTCTTTTGCGATGTAGCCACCATATATGCTAGTCGCTTTGCTGCAGCTCCACTTTACTACTCTGTCCTTCCTATAAGCTTAAATAGTCTTGATCTCGCGGGTGTGAGATTGCTGAGTCCCCGTGACTCACAGATACTTCCCAAAACAGTTGCAGGTGCCGACGATGCGGTCGGTGTGATTCTACCGAGCTCAAGTGGGAGTTCGACGAGGAACGTGGTCGTTACTATGTGTCTTTTCGGATGATCAAGAGTGGTGCCCGGTTGGGACGATTCGGGGATCTGTGTTAGCATTTGGGGTATCTTCTTTTATTTTGGTTCCGTAGCCGGACCTTGAGTGTACTCTGAATGATGGATGTTTATTTATGTATTGTGTGAAGTGGCGACTCTAAGCCAACTATGTACCTCTTTCCCTTATTTATTACATGGGTTGTGTGAAGATTACCTCACTTGCGACATTGCTTTCAATGCGGTTATGCCTCTAAGTCGTGCCTCGACACGTGGGAGTTATAGCCGCATCGGGGGCGTTACAAGTTGCTTTGTGGTAGTTGTTCCTAGATGGCTGGAGCCCAACATTCCTGAGGAATGTGCTTTGCTTGACTTCGGTCTTGAGCACTTTATCAACAATTTCAGCAGTAGACTTTGGCTCTTCACCTTCTGGTACCGGCGCGTCCTTTATTTTGTTCATCTTAAGCTAGCATATGAGGAAAATGATAGACATTAGTGGCAGATCTACTTCACATTTTGCAAACCAAACCAAGCAAGAGAAACCAAACCAGCACACAAAATGGATTGTTTGAAGTAACCAAACTAGCACACAAAATCTATATGTAGATATTTTACTCAAACTCAAACAAAAGAAGATGATGACTAGTAACCCGACAACATTATTTGAATCTGCACATAGATATTATCAATAACATATTCATTATAGCAAGTGTACACACTTATGTGATTTGGAGACATGCAGTTGGAACAATATGATCGCTTCATTAAGCCTAGAATGGTGGTTCTATATAAGATGGCTTCCCGAGTGTCACTGCAACAAACCATGGGTTTGTTGCCCTGACTATGCACAGGCACGTGATCAAGATTGGAGCACCAACCGAAGTCAGAGTACAAGAAATCAAGAGATTAGAAGGACCAACAAGCATATCAGAGGGACCAAGACCAAGCCAGAGAAGCAAGATATCGTCAAGAGAAAGGCCTCCCTTGCCGGGCAGGTGAGCCCCGCAAGGGGCGAGGCCACCCCTAGAAGAAGACAACCAAGGCGTCCCGGCAGGGCCTGCCGGGACTAACGAAGGCCAAACCACTTCACCAACCCCTCCACCATGACCCCCGTCGTCGATCAGTGCGGTGCCAAGCCGCAGAGTGACTAAGTGGCAGCCATTATCCACATGGCAGCCTCTCCATACAGGAAAAACCCATAGGTGACACCCGTCCTGCAACGTGTCAAGCGAGCAGGCACGGAGCTGGCAAGATAGCCCGGCTAGCTTTGTCGGGCAACCAGTGATGTGACGTTGACCGGTGCATTTAATGCGCACCTGTCAGCCCGCAAAGTTAGGTATTATAGCACTGTTCCTATCTTATCAGTGCGTAATGACTACTTTGCCATTGTGGTAACCACTTGATCTATAAAAGGAGGCCCATGGAACCGTAGAGAGGGTTAGAAGGTTGGGTAACTCACACCCCCGTACACGCGTAGCCACTACCGCCCTGAGCCAAGCCTTGCCGGGAAAGTGTACTATGCTCCACCACCTCATTTCCACCATCAATCCACCAAAGCAGGAATAGGGTTTTACGCCTCACGGTGGCCCGAACCTGGGTAAAACTGCCCGTGTGATCTCTGTCGTGCTACCCCACGCTCATCTGCTCTTTATGCAATGCGATGTCCCCCTGCTGAACCAGCAAGGGGCCTCCTGGTCCCATAGGTGGTTGTGGTTTCCCGCACCATCTTTGGCGCGCCAGGTAGGGGACTCGCTTGCGCGAACCTGAAGGCGTGTGCAGCGCATCATCTTCGTCACCATCTTCTTCTTCGACGACGCCATCGACCATGGAGCCCAAGAAGAAACCCGGTCCTTCGGCATACCCATCCACCTCGAAGGCTCCGCCGCCCGCGGCCTCTAATGCTGCAGGGGGCGCGGAGACCCACGAGGACGCGGACGCCGCTGGGGATGTGGTCGGGGCAGGCGGCACCGTCACCACTTCCCCAGCGGCCGACGCAGTAGCAGGAGACACCGGAGGAGAGCAGCATCAGTAATGTCCCGACGGCCACGCTCCCCAAGGTATGGGTGAGGGGTTTACTCCATCTGCACCCCTCTCTCCCACCGACGGGCACAGTCGCAGCAACGGCCCTTGGACCGGGGCGAATCGCCGCCCTCCGGCCGCCCCCACCACGGGTGCGGCCACGGCAAGTGCACCTCCCCCGGGACGGGTCGACCAAGCCGCTGCACCCGACGGAGCCGCTGGCCCTCGAGCGCCTTCGCCGCACCACATCCAGGTGTTCGCCGTGCAGCAGCAGCGGGGGTGCAGTACTGCCGCCGCTGGCACCATCAGGAGCCGAGCGATGGTGCAATCGACTTCATCATCACCCATGCCAAGTACAGCCTCGGCGGCCATGGCGCGGGCTCAGCTGCTGTTGAGGTTTCCGCCAGCGGCCGAGCAGATGGACGAATGGCGTGCCACCATCCAAAGTATGCTTGGTTTCGCCGAAGCTGGGGGCTCACGATGAGCTGACCCACTGCGACCTCCCCAAGCGACATCAACGGCTCATGCTGCGGACCGTACGGAGGGAGCCGTCCCCACGGTGCAGTCCCTGCCATGGCAGCTAGCGCGAGCGCAATAGAATCAAGATCCCGACAACGCCTTGATGGCCTCTTCTGACCCTCGAGCACCTCCAGGCCAACGACGAGCCCTGGAGAGGAGACGCGCACGCCGTTGTCAAGCAACACCACGACAACCTCCGCCACACCAACGGGTGCGACGGCCCCGACGTCGATGAGCCCGAGCTCGGTATTGGTAGGTGCCTACCTTTCGAGGTTGGCTGCTCTGCCTTTACCCGTGAGCTACAGAAGTCTGTTGGTCGTCCGTTCACACGTTCAAGCCAGAAATACCTAAGAAGTACGATGGGAGGCTGAACCCGGCAGAGTTCCTAATCATCTACACCATCGCTGTTCAGGCTGCCGGAGGAAGAGATGAGAAGGTGTTTGCCAACTACTTCCCTTTGGCCCTCAAGTCCAATGTGAGGTCTTGGCTGATGCACCTGCCGGAGAACTCCATTTCGTCATGGGCGCACTGCGCTACACGAGTTCATTAGGCGCCTTCACCGGCAAATCAAGAGCTGGCAGCCGAAAGCGACTTGCAGCTTCTCCAACAGAAGGAAGGAGAAACCCTCCGTAAGTATTTACAGAGATTCAGCAAAGTTCATAGAAATATCCCAAATATCCATCAGACAGCCGTAATAGCCGCCTTCCAGTCCAATGTGCGCAACCACGGGGTTCGTTCTAAAATGAACTTGCGGTTGCCCAAGACTGTGAAGGAGCTCTACACGCTGGTGAATAAGTGTGCTCGGATGGAGGAGAGAAGGAAGTTGACCGGAGAGGAACATTGCATCAATGTTGATTCAGACGATGATGATGAGTCAACCAGTCAGAAGAAGAGTAAGAAGCGCGACAAGAAGCGGAGAGATATGGCAGTAATGACTGTTGAAGGATCGGGTAAACCTAGTACTGGCAAGAAGGCCAAGGCTGAGGCCCCCGACAAGGAAGTTGCCGTGTGCACTGACTGCCGGGAAGCCGCTGCTGCTGAGAAAGCCGGGAAATGTGATGGACTGTACTGCAAGATTCATCGGACAAGGGCCACGACCTTCAAGAGTGTTATTAGGTTGAGCAGCTTGTCAAGAGACAAAGAGCAGAGTATGAGAAGTGTGATAAGGAAAAGGGTCAGAATGTTGCTGGCGGTAAGGGCCGAGGTGGTGAAGTAAATCGCCCCGGCAAACCCCTTCGGAACGAAGGAAAGCCCACCAGAGGTCGAGAGAAGGGAACCTGTGATGATGAGGGTGATGAGGGGATGAAGAGGAAACCAGTGAGCAAGAGTTTCAGAAGGCCACTGACGCCCTGTGCATTGACGGGGGTGCATGCCTGCACACCTCTCACCATCAGCTCAAGAGGTGGGCGCGACAAGTCAATGCCGTGGAGCCAGCGCCAGAGGCCTGGAAGTCGCTCAAATGGTCTCGTACGCCCATCATATTTGATGAGGAAGATCATCCTAGCCGTACCACTGCGGTAGGATGCTTGCCGTTGTTGGTCTCCCCAACAATTCGCAACCTCAAGGTCACAAAGATGTTGGTGGACGGCAGGGCCGGGTTGAATCTGATTTCCCCAGCGGTTATCAGCAAGCTTCAGATAGCAGAGGAAGAGCTAGAGGTTACCGGCACGTTTCAAGGAGTTAATCTTGGTAGGAGTCATCCTAAGGGAAAGATCACGTTGATGGTAACATTTGGGGGAGAACTGAACTACTAGACTGAGAGGATTGTGTTTGATGTGGTTGATCTCCCCCTGCCGTACAATTGGATTCTTGGATGCCCGGCTCTGGCTAAATTCATGGCAGCATCCCACTATGCCTACAACACCTTGAAGATGCCTGGGCCACTGATGTCTACTACGCAACCATCTTCTTGTAGACGTTTTTGGGCCTCCAAGTGTAGAGGTTTGTAGGACAGTAGCAAATTTCCCTCAAGTGGATGAACTAAGGTTTATCAATCCGTAGGAGGCGTAGGTTGAAGATGGTCTCTCTCAAACAACCATGCAACCAAATAACAAAGAGTCTCTTGTGTCCCCAACACACCCAATACAATGGTAAATTGTATAGGTGCACTAGTTCGGCGAAGAGATGGTGATACAAGTGCAATATGTATGGTAGATATAGGTTTTTGTAATCTGAAAATATAAAAACAGCAAGGTAACTAATGATAAAAGTGAGAACAAACGGTATTGCAATGCTTCGAAACAAGGCCTAGGGTTCATACTTTCACTAGTGCAAGTTCTCTCAACAATAATAACATAATTGGATCATATAAATATCCCTCAACATGCAACAAAGAGTCACTCCAAAGTCACTAATAGCGGAGAACAAACGAAGAGATTATTGTAGGGTAGGAAACCACCTCAAAGTTATTCTTTCTGATCGGTCTATTCAAGAGTACGTACTAGAATAACACTTTAAGATACAAATCAACCAAAACCCTAATGTCACCTAGATACTCCAATGTAACCACAAGTATCCGGGGGTATGATTATACGATATGCATCACACAATCTCAGATTCATCTATTCAACCAACACAAAGAACTTCAAAGAGTTCCCCAAAGTTTCTACCGGAGAGTCAAGATTTAAAACGTGTGCCAACCCTATGCATAAGTTCACAAGGTCACTGAACCCGCAAGTTGATCACCAAAACATACATCAAGTAGATCACGTGAATATCCCATTGTCACCACAGATAAGCACATGCAAGACATACATCAAGTGTTCTCAAATCATTAAAGACTCAATCCGATAAGATAACTTCAAAGAGGAAACTCAATCCATTACAAGAGAGCAGAGGGGGAGAAACATCATAAGATCCAACTATAGTAGCAAAGCTCGCGATACATCAAGATCGTGCCGAATCAAGAACACGAGAGAGAGAGAGAGAGAGAGAGAGAGAGAGAGAGATCAAACACATAGCTACTGGTACATACCCTCAGCCCCGAGGGTGAACAACTCCCTCCTCGTCATGGAGAGCACCGGGATGATGAAGATGGCCACTGGTGAGGGATGCCCCCTCTGGCAGGGTGCCAGAACAGGGTCCCGATTGGTTTTTGGTGGCTACAGAGGCTTGCAGCGGCAGAACTCCCGATCTAGGTTTATTTCTGGCGTAGGTCTCACGTCAGGGGGGTCTCCGAGTCATCCACGAGAGAGGGGGACGCGCCCAGGGGGGTAGGGCGTGCCCTCCACCCTCGTGGATGGCTCGGGACTCTTCTGGCCCAACTCTTTTACTCCGAGGGCTTCTTTTGGTCCATAAAAGATTATCAAAAATTGGCACGTCAATTGGACTCCATTTGGTATTCCTTTTCTGTAAAACTCGAAAACAAGGAAAAAACAGAAACTGGCACGGAGCTCTAGATTAATAGGTTAGTCCCAAAAATCATATAAAATAGCATATAAATGCATATAAAACATCCTAGATGGATAATATAATAGCATGGAACAATAAAAAATTACAGATACGTTGGAGACGTATCAAGCATCCCCAAGCTTAATTCTTGCTCGTCCTCGAGTAGGTAAATGATAAAAATAGAATTTTTTATGTGGAATGCTACCTAGCACATTTATCAATGCAATTTTCTTTATTGTGGCATGAATGTTCTGATCCAAAAGATTCAAGACAAAAGTTTAATATTGACATAAAAATAATAATACTTCAAGCATACTAACCAAGCAATTATGTCTTCTCAAAATAACATAGCCAAAGAAAGCTCATCCCTACAAAATCTTATAGTTTGGCCATGCTTCATTTTCGTCACACAAAATGCTCCCATCATGCATAAACCCGATGACAAGCCAAGCAATTGTTTCATACTTTTGATGTTCTCAAACTTTTTCAATCTTCACGCAATATATGAGCGTGAGCCATGGACATAGCACTATAGGTGGAATAGAATGGTGGTTGTGGAGAAGACAAAAGGAGAAGATAGTCTCACATAAACTAGGCGTATCAACGGGCTATGGAGATGCCCATCAATAGATATCAATGTGAGTGAGTAGGGATTGCCATGCAACGGATGCACTAGAGCTATAAGTGTATGAAAGGTCAACAAAAGAAACTAAGTGGGTGTGCATCCAACTCACTTGCTCACGAAGACCTAGGGCATTTTGAGGAAGCCCATCATTGGAATATACAAGCCAAGTTCTATAATGAAAGATTCCCACTAGTATATGAAAGTGACAACATAAGATCCTCTCTATCATGAAGATCATGGTGCTACTTTGAAGCACAAGTGTGGTAAAAGGATAGTAGCATTGCCCCTTCTCTCTTTTTCTCTCATTTTTTTGTTTTTGTTTCTTGGGCCTTCTCTTTTTTTTTGGCCTCTTTTTTCGTCCGGAGTCTCATCCCGACTTGGGGGGGGGGGGAATCATAGTCTCCATCATCCTTTCCTCACTGGGACAATGCTCTAATAATGATGATCATCACACTTCTATTAATCTACAAACAACTAGATACTAGAACAAAATATGACTCTATATGAGTGCCTCCGGCGGTGTACCGGGATGGGCAATGAATCAAGAGTGACATGTATGAAAAATTATGAATGGTGGCCTTGCCATAAATACGATGTCAACTACATGATCATGCAAGGCAATATGACAATGATGAAGCGTGTCATAATAAACGGAATGGTGGAAAGTTGCATGGCAATATATCTCGGAATGGCTATGGGAATGCCATAATAGGTAGGTATGGTGGCTGTTTTGAGGAAGATATAAGGAGGCTTATGTGTGATAGAGTGTATCATATCACGGGTTTGGATGCACCTGCCAAGTTTGCACCAACTCTCGAGGTGAGAAAGGGCAATGCACGGCATCAAGAGGCTAGCAATGATGGAAGGATGAGAGTGCGTATAATCCATGGACTAAACATTAGTCATAAAGAACTCACATACTTATTGCAAAAATCTACAAGTCATCAAAACCAAGCACTACGCGCATGCTCCTAGGGGGATAGATTGGTAGGAAAATACCATCGCTCGTCCCCGACCGCCACTCATAAGGAAATCAATCAAAGAACACCTCATGCTTCAAATTTGTCACACAACGGTTACGATACGTGCATGCTACGGGAATTGCAAACCTCAACACAAGTATTTCTCAATTCCACAATTACTCAACTAGCACGACTCTGATATCACCATATTTATATCTCAAAACAATTATCAGGTATCAAACTTCTCATAGTTTTTAATGCACTCTATATGAAAGTTTTTATTATACCCATCTTAGATGCCCATCATATTAGGACTAATTTTATAACCAAAGTAAATTACCATTATGTTCTAAAAGACTCTCAAAATAATATAAGTGAAGCATGAGAGATCAACAATTTCTTCAAAATAAAACTACCGCCATGCTCTAAGAAGATATAAGTGAAGCACTAGAGCAAATGACAAACTACTCCAGAAGATATAAGTGAAGATCAACGAGTAGTTGAATAATTATGTAACTATGTGAAGACTCTCTAACATTTAAGAATTTCAGATCTTGGTATTTTATTCAAAAGCAAGCAAAACAAAAGAAAATAAAATGACGCTCCAAGCAAAACACTTATCATGTGGTGAATAAAAATATAGCTCCAAGTAAAGTAACCGATGAACGAAGACGAAAGAGGGGATGCCATCCGAGACATCCCCAAGCTTAGGCTCTTGGTTGTCCTTGAATATTACCTTGGGGTGCCTTGCGCATCCCAAAGCTTAGGCTCTTGCCACTCCTTATTCCATAGTCCATCGAATCTTTACCCAAAACATGAAAACTTCACAACACAAAACTTAATGTAAAACTCGTAAGCTTTGTTCAGATAAGAAAATAAATCACCACTTAGGTACTGTTGTGAACTCATTCTAAATTCATATTGGTGTAATATCTACTGTATTCCAACTTCTCTATGGTTCATACCCTCCGATACTACTCATAGATTCATCAAAATAAGCAAACAAAACAATGAAAACAGAATCATCCAAAAATGTAACAGTCAGAGTAATCAGATCATTCGAATACTTCTGTAACTCCAAAAAATCTGAAACAAAATTTTGGACTTGAGGAATTTAACTATTAATAATCTTCAAAAATAATCAACCTAAAAGCACTCTCCAGTAAAAAAAATGGCAGCTAATCTCGTGAGCGCAAAAGTTTCTATTTTTTACAGCAAGATCGCAAAGACTTTGCCCAAGTCTTCCCAAAGGTTCTACTTGGCACAAACACTAATTAAAACACAAAACCACATCTAAATATAGGCTATATGAATTATTTATTACTAAACAGGACCAAAAGGCAAAGAACAAAAATAAAATTGGGTTGCCTCCCAACAAGCGCTAACGTTTAACGCCCCTAGCTAGGCATGATGATTTCGATGATGCTTACATAAAAGATAAGAATTGAAACATAAAGAGAGCATCATGAAGCATATTACTAACACATTTAAGTCTAACCCACTTCCTATGCATAGGAATTTTGTGAGAAAACAACTTATGGGAACAATAATCAACTAGCATAGGAAGGTAAAACAAGCATAGCTTCAAGATTTTCAACACATAGAGAGGAAACTTGATATTATTGCAATTCCTACAAGCATATATTACTCCTTCATAATACTTTTCAGTAGCATCATAATTCAACAATATAACCATCACATAAAGCATTCTTTTCATCATCTACAAGCATAGAATTTTTATTACTCTCCACGTAAGCAAAAAAATTCTCATGAATAGTAGTGGGAGCAAACTCAACAAAATAACTATCATGTGAGGCATAATCCAATTGAAAATTAAAATCATGCTGACAAGTTTCATGGTTATCATTATTCTTTATAGCATACATGTCATCACAATAATCATCATAGATAGCAACTTTGTTCTCATAATCAATTGGAACCTCTTCCAAAATAGTGGATTTATCACTAAATAAAGTCATGACCTCTACAAATCCACTTTTATAATTATCACAATAATAGTCAACATCCTCCAAAATAGTGGGATCATTACTTCCTAAAGTTGACACTCTTCCAAACCCACTTTCATCAATATAATCATCATAAATAGGAGGCATGCTTCCATCAAAATAAATTTGCTCATCAAAACTTGGGGGACTAAAAATATCATCTTCATCAAACATAGCATCCCCAAGATTGTGGATTTGCATATCATTAGCATCATGGATATTCAAGGAATTCATACTAACAACATTGCAAACATGCTCATCATTCAAATATTTAGTTCCAAACATTCTAACGCATACTTCTTCCAGCACTTGAGCGCAATTATCAGAATCCTTATTTTCACAAAAGACATTAAAAAGATGAAGCATATGAGGCATCCTCAATTCCATTCATTTTTTGTAGTTTTCTTTTATCAACTAAACTAGTGATAAAACAAGAAACTAAAAGATTCGATTGCAAGATCTAAAGATATACCTTCAAGCACTAACCTCCCCAGCAACAGCGCCAGAAATGAGCTTGATGTCTACTACGCAACCTTCTTCTTGTAGACGTTGTTGGGCCTCCAAGTGCGGATGTTTGTAGGACAGTGGCAAATTTCCCTCAAGTGGATGACCTAAGGTTTATCAATCCGTGTCGGGGCAGGCTGATCTGGCCCACGAACACCTATGGGACCGGCGGACCGAGCCCCTTTCGGTTCGGCGGGGAGCGGAGGTCGCACGAAGAGTAGATCGGGGTGACGACACGCAGAGGTTTACCCAGCTTCGAGCTCTCCGGAGAGATAACACTCCTACCGCTGCATGTCTAGGTGTATTGAGTTCTTGCTCGGGAGCGCTTGAGTGCTACAAAGACACACGAGCTGCTAACGAGACCGGCGTGGGGCATCCGACCCTTTCTACGCTAAGCGCATGGGCCTCCTTTTATATGCTCAAGGGTCTCCGGCGGTGGCAACGTAGACAAGGATAAAAATGGAAAAGGAGTGGTTGGTACAGCCACTGCATGCTGATCGCATCTAACCACGACGGCAGGGACAAAGGCATTAAATGCCCGCTTCACGCCGCCCTAACAAAGGCAAACAGGGACTGTCGGGGACGCCACCGTTCGCCACGATGGCTGCATGTCTCAAGGCCTTGCCACCTCGCACCGCTGGCTGCACAGCCTCCGCCACGCGCTACCGAAAGGTCCTGTGGCACACGTTAGTGGATGTGCCGGAGCGTAGGTACAGAGTGGTGGTCTGCCATGCAAGCGCCTTGTCGCGGTTGTTGTCTTGTCGCGTCCGGAAGCTTGTCGCTCACCGGGCCTTCCCGGCAAGCTCCTCTTGCCGGGGCCTTGTCTTGAAGGTGCCTTGGGTGGCCTTCCAGGCAAGCTCCTCTTGTCGGGGCCTTGTCTCCTTGGCTTTAATACTTTGTTCTTGAATGGCTCCACAGGAACCACGGAGGACCTTGGCGGTCACCCGGTAAGCCTTGCCACGGAGGGCTGCAATCGCCTGCACAAGTTCGGGATACTAGGGTACCCCTACTCTAGTACACCGACAGAGCCCCCGGCTCGGGCCACACACGGCAAGCCGAAGCGCTATTGGGCCAGGCCCAAAACAGGGCACGAGCACACGCGGCCTGGGTCACGCCGTAACTCACCCCAGACCCACCACGCCCTCCACGAACGGCACACGTCGAATGCGGCGTCGTGTGAGAGATCGTGGGCGAGATCGTGGGGGGTTTCTTTATTCGGAAAAACGGAACGTCCGCCCCCTCCCTCTTTATAAGCAGGGGAAACAGGGGCAGTCCGCCCATCTCGCCAGTTGCTGTCCCATCTCGAAAAAACCTCCGCCGCTCCCCCCTTCTTCCCTAGGCTGAAGAGAGCAGCGCCCGCTTCATCGCCACTCAAAGATCACCAACGCCGCCGATCTCCTCACCACCTCCGCCATGGCTCGAAGCCGACAAGGGAAGGCCGTGAAGTCGGCAGAGGCGCAGCTGCTTGCGGCGCCAAGGAAGGAGCGGACCATCTTCCTCTCCCCAGCCGCGAGGGAGCCGAGGGAGAAATACTACCTCTTCGTCGACGGAGACGCGAGCGCATCCGCGACGAAGGTACTTCCACCGCCGCTTCGAACTAGCTCCGAGCGGATATCCCTTCTTCGCGCTCTTCTTCTACTGCGGGCTCTGCCCGCCTTTCTCTGAATTCTTCTGTGACATCATGAACACCTACGGGTTCCGCCTCCTTGATTTCACCCCCAATAATGTTCTGACCATGGCAGTTTTCGCACATCTCTGTGAAAACTTTGTCGGAGTCCATCCAAATGTAGCCCTTTTCCTCCACTTCTTTATACACCGAGTTGAGAGAGGGGAGCCTCTTGCCGGAGGAATCGCTTGGATCTCGAGAGTCGGCAAGAAGGAAGCCTATCTGGAGGGAGAGCTCCGTAGCAAATGGGAGGAATGGAGGGCGGATTGGTGCTGGATTGTCGAGGAGAACCTGCAGCCATTTACCGCCCAGCGCCAAACCCCAGTAGTGCGCGGCAACGATTGGAGCAATCTGGCCCCGGAAGACGCTAGGCTGAAGATTGCAACACCCGAATCCTTCGCCTTAGACTTGCTGGCTCACCGTGAGGCACCGCTGGCGCAGACTTTCTTCGCCAGACGCTTCTTGCGGTGAGGAGGAGACCCGCTGGGAGTTTGAGCAGCGGCAGATATCATGAGGCTGCGCCCAGGCCTCAACTTCAACTTCACCGTCTTGAGCTTGACGCGATGCTCTTGGAGCTATTCAAGCCCGATCCTCGATCATCCGTAAATGTTTAGGTGCCGAGGGCGTCGTTCCATTGCAACAATTCCTCGCTCGACCGCATCCGCGTAATGATGTCGTTAGCGACTCGCATGGAATTGTTCCAACTTGGCAAGAGCCCGCAGATGACGTCGTCAGGCAGTTCTTTGACAATCTGGTAGAAATTCCGGTCCGCCCGATGAACAGAGGGGCCTCACCCGCGACACCACCGATGATGAGATGCGCGACGCCACTGTGCCGGAAGAGGCGGCAGCAGAAGGCCGCCATGCGAAGCCTTTGGCTTCACCGTGGAGGAGGCAGAGGCAGCAGAGGCGGCAAGCCTTGTCGAGCGAAAGGAGTTTGCCGGCGAGGAAGAGCTTGCCGAGCCTCAAGCCGAAGTCGAGCGAGCCGCCGAGGGCGCATCCTTCCCACCTTCAAGCAGCTTGTCATGAAGCGGAGCCCCCCAGCTCCACCAAGAAGGCGTCTTCGCAAGGTCGGAGACGAAGCGGCGGCAGACGGGCCAACAGCCGCATGGCGCTGCGACGCGCCCATCATGCAAGCACTGCTGTTGCTGGAGCACCTCACGCCACGCGGCAATCGGAGCGGGCCTCGCAGACCACCGGTTCCGCCTCCCGCCAAGCGCCCAAGGGAACCCACTCCTCCGCCTCGTCAGACCGAGGCGGGCTGACTTGATCTCTCTGCGCTCAGCTCCGACGAGGAAGAAGAAGAGTAAGATTCTTTGCTGTACTTGTAATTCTTTGATTTGTTGCTTTGTCTTGTATCTGATTTGCTTTACTCTGATCCCGTTCCTTTTCAGGACGCTGGCCCAGAGAATGTCGAAGAGAGCTAAGACCCCGGTGATTGTCGTCGAGGACGAACCCATCATGCGACAGGAGGCGCGTCTGAGACCACCTTGCCGGATGCGGCAACTCTTCTTCAAAGCAGCCCCAGCCGCAGCCCCCAGCGTAAGTATATGGTCTACTTCTTGCATTCGGCGTGCATGGGTGCTCTTTCTTCTTGATATCTCGATCGTTGATTTGTGTAGGAGCAGAGCAGCCTCCTTCTGCTTCGACTACGCCGCCAAGGGAGGATTCCCCGACAAGGGAGCATTCTCCGGCAAGGGAGACTTCTCTGGCAAGGGGCAGTTCTCCGGCAAGGGACGGCACCAGCGATCCCTTGGCGGCGGAGACCATGACCGCAGACCACAGCATGTAATCTTCTTGCCTCAAAACTTCCCTTGTGTTCTTCTTCTTCTGATTTTGTTTTTGAATATTTGCTTGACTTTTCTTCATCCATCCGCCACAGAGCCAATGGAGACCGAGGTCGCCATGAGGAGGACGCTGTGCACATCGACGACGCCTTGCCACCGGAAGAAGAAGTCGGTGTCGACGAAACCCGGGCGAAGAGGCCACCAAAGCCGCCGCAGAAGCCGGGCAAGGGTCCCGGCGATCGTGACCGACGGCCCCGAGGTCAGCAGGAGCGCCTAAGCGCCACGCCGACCGCCGATCCCTCCGCCGATGACAAGCAGCCGGGTTCAAGAGCCCCAGCCCGCTACTTATTTGAAGGTCGGCGATGGCGTCTTCATCAAGCTCCCATGGGAGTCGAGCCTGTGGCGCCAAGGAGAAACTTTTGATGAAGAGCTGCTCGCCTCACTGGATCGACGCTTAGTCGACGCGCTAAGCGGCAGCAGCGGCGAGCTCGAGGAGGAGCAACCGCGGAAGCTGTTGTCGCTCTACCGCGCCCGACAAGCCAAGCTGGAATCCCGGAGGCGCTTTGTCGCGAAGGCGGGAGCAGACATCGAGAAGCGCGCGGAGGAGCTCCGGGGCCGCAACCAGGAAGCTCTTCGGTCCTTGGCAGAGGAGCGGGAGTGGCTTGCCGAGGAGCGCAAAGCCTTCCTCCTCGAGAAGGTTGAAGCTGAGGAGCAACAGCGGCTTGCCGCCGAGAAGCTGTCTGCGCAGGAAGGCGAGTTGGCATAGCGGAAGGTTAACCTTGACAGCCACGAGGAGGATCTTGCCATGCGCGAGCAAACATTTGGCGGGGCTCTCAAGGAAGCAAAGGATGCTGCCGCAGCTGCCGAGGCCGCCAAGAAGGAGCTGGAGACGAAGGTGGCGCAGCTTGGAGGTCGGCCTCAAGGAGAGCGGCGAGGAGCTTGCTGCACTCAAGCACGAAAGCGCCGAGAAGGACGCCTACACTCTTGGCGAGCCGCAGGCCGTCTCGCCGAGAGGAGCAAGGAGCTCAGTGCCGCCGAGGACTCCAATGCAGATCTTGAGTTGAAGCTAACTACTTTGACTCAGACGCTGGACGGCGCCAGGGAGCAGGAGGTGGCCTTGAAGGAGAAGATCAAGGACGAGGCGCCGCTGGCGAAGTCTTCTTGCCGCCGCCTTCAGTGCCTTGAGGGAGAATGTGGAGCACTAGACCGAGGGTCTCGTGAATGTTGCTGCAGCCATCAACGAGGAGCTGGTGCAGCTGGGGATGGTGGATCTTGGATATTCCTCCGACGAGCACCTCCAACCCAGCGCCAAGCTCGGCTTGTTCTTCAAGGGTGTGGTGACGGCCCTCCAGCGACTCCGGGAAGAAGTCCCAAAGAAGCTGGCCGAGGAGTCGCGCCAGATCTGCGCGGGAGCTCTTCAAAAGGTGCTGATGAAGGTGGCCTTCCGCAATCCAGGCCTCAACCTCACCAACGTCCTCAAGTCGTTGCCGCCGGATGCTGGTGTGGAGGTGCTCAAGACCCTTGTCGCACCCATCGTGGACAGGGTGAGCGGGATCAAGAGGGTTGAGGGCGATCGCGTAGATTAGGCCGCCCGCTTTCTCTTTTTCTTGTCGCCTTGGTCATGTTATGAGAACAATCTATTAGAGCTGCGGCAAGCTATCTTGTAATATAACTCTATTTCGGTAACAATTGCTATGTTATTTCCTTTACTTGATTCCTTCCTTTGTATGTTTTTGCCCTACGCTTTTAGGGAACTTGTCATGGCACTGAGCCATGAAGCGCCGAAAAGTGACGTCAAGAGCTTTGGCGGTGCCGCTCCGACAAGTAACCTTGTCGCAACTAGTCGCAGCTCACTTAAGTTGTTGAGCGGACTCGAAACAAAGTAAGGGCGCAACTAGCTACGAGTTGGTTCCTCCGTGCATGTGTTTTCCATACAAAGTACGTTGCTCGAGGAAGATAACTTAAAAATTTTAAAACTGATTGCTCAAACTTTAGCAACTTAGCTTTTCTGTCGTTTGCTTCCCGTTAAGGCTAGACTTCCTTGAGCGACGCTTGGTCCACACCATTATCTTCTCCGCGCCAAAGATGTCGGGGCAGGCTGATCTGGCCCACGAACACCTATGGGACCGGCGGACCGAGCCCCTTTCGGTTCGGCGGGGAGCGGAGGTCGCACGAAGAGCAGATCGAGGCGACGCACACGAGAGGTTTACCCAGCTTCGGAGCTCTCCGGAGAGATAACACTCCTACTGCTGCATGTCTAGGTGTATTGAGTTCTTGCTCGGGAGCGCTTGAGTGCTACAGTACACACGAGCTGCTAACGAGACCGAGCGTGAGGGCATCCGACCCTTTCTACGTTGTGCATGGGCCTCCTTTTATATGCTCAAGGGGTCTCCGACAGGTGGCAACGTAGACAAGGGTAAAAATGGAAAAGGAGTGGTTGGTACAGCTACACCATAAAGGTATCGTACCTAACCCTAACGGCAGGGACAAAGGCATTAAATGCCCGCTTCACGTCGCCTTCTAACAAAGGCAAACAGGACCGTCGGGGACGCCACCGTTCGCCAGATGGCTGCATGTTCTGCGCCGCTTGCCACCTCGCACCGCCGGGCTGCACAGCCTCCGCCACGCTACCTGGAAAGGTCCTGTATGCGACACGTTAGTGGATGTGCTGGAGCGTAGGTACAGAGTGGTGGTCTGCCGCGGCAAGCGCCTTGCCGCGGTTGTTGTCTTGTCGCGTCCGGAAGCTTGTCGCTCACCGGGCCTTCCCGGCAAGCTCCTCTTGCCGGGGCCTTGTCTTGAAGGTGCCTTGGGTGGCCTTCCCGGCAAGCTCCTCTTGCCGGGGCCTTGTCTCCTTGGCTTAAATACTTTGTTCTTGAATGGCTCCACAGGAGCCACGGAGGACCTTGGCAGTCACCCGGTAAGCCTTGCCGCGGAGGGCTGCAACTGCCCGTGCACAAGGTCGGGATACTAGGGTACCCCTACTCTAGTACACCGACAATCCGTGGGAGGCATAGGTTGAAGATGGTCTCTCTCAAACAACCCTGCAACCAAATAACAAAGAGTCTCTTGTGTCCCCAACACACCCAATACAATGGTAAATTGTATAGGTGCACTAGTTCGAAGAGATGGTGATACAAGTGCAATATGGATGGTAGATATATGTTTTTGTAATCTGAAAATATAAAAACAGCAAGGTAAGTAATGATAAAAGTGAGCACAAACGGTATTGCAATGCTTTGAAACAAGGCCTAGGGTTCATACTTTCACTAGTGCAAGTTCTCTCAACAATAATAACATAATTGGATCATATAACTATCCCTCAACATGTAACAAAGAGTCACTCCAAAGTTACTAATAGCGGAGAAGAAACGAAGAGATTATTGTAGGGTACGAAACCACCTCAAAGTTATTCTTTCTCATCGATCTATTCAAGAGTTCGTACTAGAATAACACGTTAAGATACAAATCAACCAAAACCCTAATGTCACCTAGATACTCCAATGTCACCACAAGTATCCGCGGGTATGATTATACGATATGCATCACACAATCTCAGATTCATCTATTCAACCAACACAAAGAACTTCAAAGAGTGCCCCAAAGTTTCTACCAGAGAGTCAAGACGAAAACGAGTGCCAACCCCTATGCATAAGTTCACATGGTCATTGAACCCGCAAGCTGATCACCAAAATATACATCAAGTAGATCACGTGAATATCCCATTGTCACCACAGATAAGCACATGCAAGACATACATCAAGTGTTCTCAACTTAAAGACTCAATCTGATAAGATAACTTCAAAGGGAAAACTCAATCCATTACAAGAGAGTAGAGGGGGAGAAACATCATTAGATCCAACTATAGTAGCAAAGCTCGCGATACATCAAGATCGTGCCGAATCAAGAACACGAGAGAGAGAGAGAGAGAGATCAAACACATAGCTACTGGTACATAGCCTCAACCCCGAGGGTGAACTACTCCCTCCTCGTTATGGAGAGCGCCGGGATGATGAAGATGGCCACCTGTGAGGGATCCCCCCTCCGGCAGGGTGCCGAAATAGGGTCCCAATTGGTTTTTGGTGGCTACACAGGCTTGCAACGGCGGAACTCCCGATCTAGGTTTATTTCTAGAGGTTTCTGTATTTATAGGAATTTTTGGCGTAGGTCTCACGTCAGGGGGGGTCTGCGAGTCCTCCATGAGATAGGGGGGCGCGCCCAGGGGGGTAGGGCGCGCCCTCCACCCTCGTGGACGGCTCGGGACTCTTTTGGCCCAACTCTTTTACTCCGGGGGCTTCTTTTGGCCCATAAAAAAATATCAAAAATTGGCATGTCAATTGGACTCCATTTGGTATTCCTTTTCTGTAAAACTCAAAAACAAGGAAAAAACAGAAACTGGGACTTGGCTCTAGGTTAATAGGTTAGTCCCAAAAATCATATAAAATAGCATATAAATGCATATAAAACATCCTAGATGGATAATATAATAACATGGAACAATCAAAAAATATAGGTACGTTGGAGACGTATCAAGCATCCCCAAGCTTAATTCTTGCTCGTCCTCGAGTGGGTAAATAATAAAAATAGAATTTTTGATGTGGAATGCTACCCAGCACATTTATCAATGCAATTTTCTTTATTGTGGCATGAATGTTCAGATCCAAAAGATTCAAGACAAAAGTTTAATATTGGCATAAAAATAATAATACTTCAAGCATACTAACCAAGCAATTATGTCTTCTCAAAATAACGTAGCCAAAGAAAGCTCATCCCTACAAAATTATATAGTTTGGCCATGCTTCATTTTCGTCACACAAAATGCTCCCATCATGCATAACCCCGATGACAAGCCAAGCAATTGTTTCATACTATAGTATTCTCAAACTTTTTCAACTTTCACGCAATATATGAGCGCGAGCCATGGACATAACACTATAGGTGGAATAGAATATGATGATGGAGGTTGTGTGGATAAGACAAAAAGGGAGAAAGTCTCACATCGATGCGGCTAATCAACGGGCTATGGAGATGCCCATCAATTGATGTCAATGCGAGGAGTAGGGATTGCCATGCAACGGATGCACTAGAGCTATAAATGCATGAAAGCTCAACAAAAGTAGATAAGTGGGTGTGCATCCAACTTACTTGCTCACGAAGACCTAGGGCATTTTGAGGAAGCCCATCATTGGAATATACAAGCCAAGTTATATAATTAAAAATTCCCACTAGTATATGAAAGTGACAACATAGGAGACTCTCTATCATGAAGATCATGGTGCTACTTTGAAGCACAAGTGTGGTAAAAGTATAGTAGCATTGCCCCTTCTCTCTTTATCTCTCATTTTTTTGTTTTTGTTTTTTGGGCCTTCTCTTTTTTTCTTTTTAGGCCTCTTTTTTTGTCTGGAGTCTCAGCCCGACTTGTGGTGAATCATAGTCTCCATCATCCTTTCTTCACTGGGACAATGCTCTAATAATGATGATCATCACACTTCTATTTATTTACAACTCAAGGATTACAACTCGATACTAGAACAAAATATGACTCTATATGAGTGCCTCCGGTGGTGTACCGGGATGGGCAATGAATCAAGAGTGACATGCGTGAAAAATTATGAATGGTGGCCTTGCCACAAATGCGATGTCAACTACATGATCGTGCAAGGCAATATGACAATGATGAAGCATGTCATAATAAACGGAACGGTGGAAAGTTGCATGGCAATATATCTCGGAATGGCTATGGAAATGCCACAATAGGTAGGTATGGTGGCTGTTTCGAGGAAGATATAAGGAGCCTTATGTGTGATAGAGTGTATCATATCACGGGATTTGGATGCACCCGCGAAGTTTGCACCAACTCTCGAGGTGAGAAAGGGCAATGCACGGTACCTAAGATGCTAGCAATGATGGAAGGGTGAGAGTGCGTATAATCCATGGACTCAACATTAGTCATAAAGAACTCACAAACTTATTTCAAAAATCTACAAGTCATCAAAACCAAGCACTACGTGCATGCTCCTAGGGGGATAGATTGGTAGGAAAAGACCATCGCTCGTCCCCGACCGCCACTCATAAGGAAAGCAATCAAAGAACACCTCATGCTTCAAATTTGTCACACAACGGTTACCATACGTGCATGCTACAGGAATTGCAAACCTCAACACAAGTATTTCTCAATTCCACAATTACTCAACTAACACGACTCTAATATCACCATCTTTATATCTCAAAACAATTATCAGGTATCAAACTTCTCATAGTTTTTAATGCACTCTCTATCAAAGTTTTTATTATACCCATCTTGGATGCCCATCATATTAGGACTAATTTTATAACCAAAGTAAATTATCATGCTGTTCTAAAATACTCTCAAAATATTATAAGTGAAGCATGAGAGATCAACAATTTATTCAAAATAAAACTACCCCCATGCTCTAAGAAGATATAAGTGAAGCACTAGAGCAAATGACAAACTACTCCAGAAGATATAAGTGAAGATCAACGAGTAGTTGAATAATTGTGTAACTATGTGAAGACTCTCTAACATTTAAGAATTTCAGATCTTGGTATTTTATTCAAACAGCAAGCAAAACAAAAGAAAATAAAATGACGCTCCAAGCAAAACACATATCATGTGGTGAATAAAAATATAGCTCCAAGTAAAGTTACTGATGAACGAAGATGAAAGAGGGGATGCCATCCGAGGCATCCCCAAGCTTAGGCTCTTGGTTGTCCTTGAATATTACCTTGGGGTGCCATGGGCATCCCCAAGCTTAGGCTCTTGCCACTCCTTATTCCATAGTCCATCGAATCTTTACCGAAAACATGAAAACTTCACAACACAAAACTTAACAGAAAACTCGTAAGCTCCGTTAGTATAAGAAAATAAATCACCACTTAGGTACTGTTGTGAACTCATTATAAATTCATATTGGTGTAATATCTACTGAATTCCAACTTCTCTATGGTTCATACCCTTCGATACTACTCATAGATTCATCAAAATAAGCAAACAAAACAATGAAAACAGAATCTGTCAAAATGTAGCGATGCAGTAGTAATCAGATCATTCGAATACTTCTGTAACTCCAAAAATTATTAAATAAATTTGTGGACTTGAGTAATTTACCTATTAATCATCTTCAAAAATAATCAACCTAAAATCACTCTCCAGAAAAAAAAAATGGCAGCTAATCTCGTGAGCGCAAAAGTTTCTGTTTTTTACAGGAGGATCGCAAAGACTTCGCCCAAGTCTTCCCAAAGGTTCTACTTGGCACAAACACTAATTAAAACATAAAACCACATCTAAACAGAGGCTAGATGAATTATTTATTACTAAACAGGATCAAAAGGCAAAGAACAAAAATAAAATTAGGTTGCCTCCCACCAAGCGCAAACATTTAACGCCCCTAGCTAGGTATGATGATTTCAATGATGCTCACATAAAAGATAAGAATTGAAACATAAAGAGAGCATCATGAAGTATATTACTAACACACTTAAGTCTAACCCAATTCCTATGCATAGGGATTTTGTGAGCAAACAACTTATGGGAACAATAATCAACTAGCATAGGAAGGCAAAACAAGCATAGCTTCAAGATTTTCAACACATAGAGAGGAAACTTGATATTATTGCAATTCCTACAAGCATATATTCCTCCTTAATAATAATTTTTAGTAGCATAACGAATGAATTCAACAATATAACCATCACAAAAAGCATTCTTTTCATCATCTACAAGCATAGAATTTTTATTAGTCTCGACATAAGCAAATTTATTCTCATGAATAGTAGTGGGAGCAAACTCAACAAAATAACTATCATGTGAGGCATAATCCAATCAAAATTAAAATCACGCCGACAAGTTTCATGGTTATCATTATTCTTTATAGCATACATGTCATCACAATAACCATCATAGGTATCAATTTTGTTCTCATAATCAATTGGAACCTCTTCCGAAATAGTGGATTTATCACTAAATAAAATAATGACATCTCCAAATCTACTTTTATAATTATCATAATAATATTCAACATCCTCCAAAATAGTGGGATCATTACTTCGACACTTTTCCAAACCCACTTTCATCAATATAATCATCATAAATAGGAGGCATGCTTCCATCAAAATAAATTTGCTCATCAAAACTTGGGGGACTAAACATATAATCTTCATCAAACATAGCATCCCCAAGCTTGTGGCTTTGCATATCATTAGCATCATGGATATTCAAGGAATTCATACTAACAACATTGCAAACATGCTCATCATTGAAATATTTAGTGCCAAACATTCTAATGCATTCTTCTTCTAGCACTTGAGCACAACTATCGGAATCCTTATTTTCATGAAAGACATTAAAAAGATGAAGCATATGAGGCATCCTTTATGTATACTACGCAACCTTCTTCTTGTAGATGTTGTTGGGCCTCCAAGTGCAGAGGTTTGTAGGACAGTAGCAAATTTCCCTCAATGCTAGGAAACAAGGCCTAGGGTTCATACTTTCACTAGTGCAAGTTCTCTCAACAATAATAACATAATTGGATCATATAACTATCCCTCAACATGCAACAAAGAGTCACTCCAAAGTCACTAATAGCGGAGGACAAACAAAGATATTATGGTAGGGTACGAAACCACCTCAAAGTTATCCTTTCTGATCGACCTATTCAAGAGTCCGTAGTAAAATAACACGAAGCTATTCTTTCCGTTCAATCTATCATAGAGTTCGTACTAGAATAACACCTTCAGACACAAATCAACCAAAACCCTAATGTCACCTAGATACTCCAATGTCACCTCAAGTATCTGTGGGTATGATTATACGATATGCATCACACAATCTCAGATTCATCTATTCAACCAACACAAATAACTTCAAAGAGTGCCCCAAAGTTTCTACCGGAGGGTCAAGACGAAAACATGTGCCAACCCCTATGCATAAGTTCACAAACGGAACCCGCAAGTTGATCACCAAAACATACATCAAGTGGATCACGTGAATATCCATTATCACCACAGATAAGCACATACAAGACATACATCAAGTGTTCTCAAATCCTTAAAGACTCAATCCGATAAGATAACTTCAAAGGGAAAACTCAATCCATTACAAGAGAGTAGAGGGGGAGAAACATCATAAGATCCAACTATAATAGCAAAGCTCGCGATACATCAAGATCATGCCAAATCAAGAACATGAGAGAGAGAGAGAGTTCAAACACATAGCTATTGGTACAAACCCTCAGCCCCGAGGGTGAACTACTCCCTCCTCGTCATGGAGAGTGCCGGGATGATGAAGATGGCCACCGGTGAGGGATCCCCCCTCCGGCAGGGTGCCGGAATAGGGTCTCGATTGGTTTTTGGTGGCTACAGAGGCTTGCGGCGGCGGAACTCCCGATCTATTATGTTCCCCGATGGTTTTAGGGTATATGGATATATATAGGCGAAAGAAGTCGGTAAGGGGATCCACGAGGGGCCCACGAGGGTGGAGGGCGGGCCTAGGGGGGTTTGCGCGCCCCCTGCCTCATGCCTTCCTCGTTGCTTCCCTTACGTACACTCCAAGTCTTCTGGATTGCTTCTGTTCCAAAAATAACTCTCCCGAAGGTTTCATTTCGTTTGAACTCCGTTTGATATTCCTTTTCTGCGAAACACTGAAACAAGGAGAAAACCAGAAACTGGCACTGGGCTCTGGGTTAATAGGTTAATCCCAAAAATAATATAAAAGTGTTTAATAAAGACCATAAACATCCAAAACAGATAATATAATAGCATGGAACAATCAAAAATTATAGATACGTTGGAGACGTATCAGCATCCCCAAGCTTAATTCCTGCTCATCCTCGAGTAGGTAAATGATAAAAACAGAATTTTTGCTGTGGAGTGCTACCTAACATATTTATCCCTGTAATTCTCTTTATTGTGGCAAGAATATTCAGATCCATAAGATTCAAGACAAAAGTTTAATATTGACATGAAAACAATAATACTTCAAGCATACTAACAAAGCAATCATGTCTTCTCAAAATAACATGGCCAAAGAAAGTTATCCCTACAAAATCATATAGTCTGGCTATGCTCTATCTTCATCACACAAAATATTTAAATCATGCACAACCCCGATGACAAGCCAAGCAATTGTTTCATACTTTTGATGTTCTCAAACTTTTTCAATCTTCACGCATTATATGAGCGTGAGCCATGGACATAGCACTATAGGTGGAATAGAATGGTGATTGTGGAGAAGATAAAAAGGAGAAGATAGTCTCACATCAACTAGGCGTATCAACGGGCTATGGAGATGCCCATCAATAGATATCAATGTGAGTGAGTAGGGATTGCCATGCAACGGATGCACTAGAGCTATAAGTGTATGAAAGCTCAACAAAAGAAACTAAGTGGGTGTGCATCCAACTCGCTTGCTCACGAAGACCTAGGGCATTTTTAGGAAGCCCATCATTGGAATATACAAGCCAAGTTCTATAATGAAAGATTCCCACTAGTATATGAAAGTGACAACATAAGAGACTCTCTATCATGAAGATCATGGTGCTACTTTGAAGTATAAGTGTGGTAAAAGGATAGTAGCATTGTCCCTTCTCTCTTTTTCTCTCATTTTTTATTTTTTTTATTTGGGCCTTTTCTCTCTTTTTTTATGGCCTCCTTTTTTTTAGTCCGGAGTCTCATCCCGACTTGTGGCGGAATCATAGTCTCCATCATCCTTTCCTCACTGTGACAATGCTCTAATAATGATGATCATCACACTTTTATTTACTTACAACTCAAGAATTACGACTCGATACTTAGAACAAAATATGACTCTATATGAATGCCTCCTGCGGTGTCCCGAGATGTGCAATGACTCATGAGTGACATGTATGAAAGAATTATGAACTGTGGCTTTGCCACAGATACAATGTCAACTACATGATCATGCAAAGCAATATGACAATGATGGAGCGTGTCATAATAAATGGAACGGTGGAAAGTTGCATGGCAATATATCTCGGAATGGCTATGGAAATGCCATGATAGGTAGGTATGGTGGATGTTTTGAGGAAGGTATATGGTGGGTGTATGATACCGGTGAAAGATGCACGGTATTAGAGAGGCTAGCAATGGTGGAAGGATGAGAGTGTGTATAATCCATGGACTCAACATTAGTCATACAGAACTCACATACTTATTGCAAAATCTATTAGTTATCAAAACAAAGTACTATGCACATGCTCCTAGGGGGATAGATTGGTAGGAAAAGACCATCACTCGTCCCCGACCGCCACTCATAAGGAAGACAATCAATAAATAAATCATCAAGTAGTGCAAGGCCTAGGGTTCATACTTTCACTAGTGCAAGTTCTCTCAACAATAATAACATAATTGGATCATATAACTATCCCTCAACATGCAACAAAGAGTCACTCCAAAGTCACTAATAGCGGAGAACAAAGGAAGAGATTATGGAAGGGTACGAAACCACCTCAAAGTTATCCTTTCTGATCGACCTATTCAAGAGTCCGTAGTAAAATAACATGAAGCTATTCTTTCCGTTCAATCTATCATAGAGTTCGTACTAGAATAACACCTTCAGACACAAATCAACCAAAACCTAATGTCACCTAGATACTTCAACGTCACCTCAAGTATCTGTGGGTATGATTATACGATATGCATCACACAATCTCAGATTCATCTATTCAACCAACACAAAGAACTTCAAAGAGTGCCCCAAAGTTTCTACCGGAGAGTCAAGACGAAAACATGTGCCAACCCCTATGCATAAGTTCACAAACGGAACCCGCAAGTTGATCACCAAAACATACATCAAGTGGATCATGTGAATATTCCCATTGTCACCACAGATAAGCACATGCAAGACATACATCAAGTGTTCTCAAATCCTTAAAGACTCAATCCGATAAGATAACTACAAAGGGAAAACTCAATCCATTACAAGAGAGTAGAGGGGGAGTAACTTCATGATATCCAACTATAATAGCAAAGCTCGCGATACATCAAGATCGTGCCAAATCAAGAACACGAGAGAGAGAGAGAGAGAGATCAAACACATAGCTACTGGTACATACCCTCAGCCCCGAGGGTGAACTACTCCCTCCTCCTCGTCATGGAGAGCGCCGGATGATGAAGATGGCCACGGTGGGATCCCCCCCTCGGTGAGTGCCTAACAGGGCCCCGATTGGTTTTGGTGGCTACAGAGGCTTGCGCGGCGGAACTCCCGATCTATTCTCTGTTCTCCGATGGTTTTAGGGTATATGGATATATATATATATATATATATATATATATATATATAAGCGAAAGAAGTCGGTAAGGGGAGCCACGAGGGGCCCATGAGGGTGGAGGGCGCGCCCAGTGGGGGTGGGCGCGCCCCCTGCCTCGTGCTTCCTCGTTGCTTCCCTTACGTACACTCCAAGTCTTCTGGATTGCTTCCGTTCCAAAACTAACTCTCCCGAAGGTTTCATTCCGTTTGGACTCCGTTTGATGTTCCTTTTCTAAGAAACACTAAAACAAGGAGAAAAACAGAAACTGGAACTGGGCTCTGGGTTAATAGGTTAGTCCCAAAAATAATATAAAAGTGTTTAATAAAGCCCATAAACATCTGAAACAGATAATATAATGGCATGGAACAATAAAAGATTATGGATACGTTGGAGACGTATCAATCCTCAACTCCATTTATTTTTTGTAGTTTCCTTTTATAAACTAAACTAGTGATAAAACAAGAAACTAAAAGATTCGATTACAAGATCTAAAGATATACCTTCAAGCACTAACCTCCCCGGCAACGGCGCCAGAAATGAGCTTGATGTCTACTACGCAACCTTCTTCTTGTAGACGTTGTTGGGCCTCCAAGTGCAGATGTTTGTAGGACAGTAGCAAATTTCCCTCAAGTGGATGACCTAAGGTTTATCAATCTGTGGGAGGCGTAGGTTGAAGATGGTCTCTCTCAAACAACCCTGCAACCAAATAACAAAGAGTCTCTTGTGTCCCCAACACACCCAATACAATGGTAAATTGTATAGGTGCACTAGTTCGACGAAGAGATGGTGATACAAGTGCAATATGGATTGTAGATATATGTTTTGTAATCTGAAAATATAAAAAAAGCAAGGTAAGTAATGATAAAAGTGAGCACAAACGGTATTGCAATGCTTCGAAACAAGGCCTAGGGTTCATACTTTCACTAGTGCAAGTTCTCTCAACAATAATAACGTAATTGGATCATATAACTATCCCTCAACATGCAACAAAGAGTCACTCCAAAGTCACCAATAGCGAAGAACAAACGAAGAGATTATTGTAGGTTACGAAACCACCTCAAAGTTATTCTTTCCGGTTGATCTATTTAAGAGTTCGTACGAGAATAACACCTTAAGATACAAATCAACCAAAACACTAATGTCACCTAGATACTCCAATGTCACCACAAGTATCCGCGGGTATGATTATACGATATGCATCACACAATTTCAGATTCATCTATTCAACCAACACAAAGAACTTCGAAGAGTGCCCCAAAGTTTCTACCGGAGAGTCAAGACGAAAACATGTGCCAACCCCTATGCATAAATTCACAAGGTCACTGAACCCGCAAGTTGATCACCAAAACATACATCAAGTAGATCACGTGAATATCCCATTGTCACCACAGATAAGCACATGCAAGACATACATCAAGTGTTCTCAAATCCTTAAAGACTCAATCCGATAAGATAACTTCAAAGGGAAAACTCAATCCATTACAAGAGAGTAAAGGGGGACAAACACCAGAAGATCCAACTATAATAGCAAAGCTCGCGATACATCAAGATCGTGTCGAATCAAGAACGAGAGAGAGAGAGAGAGAGAGAGAGAGAGGAGAAGAAGAAGATTAAACACATAGCTACTGGTACATACCCTCAGCCCCGAGGGTGAACTACTCCCTCCTCGTCATGGAGAGCGTCGGGATGATGAAGATGGCCACCGGTGAGGGATCCCCCCTCCGGCAGGGTGCCAGAAGAGGGTCCCGATTAGTTTTTGGTGGCTACAGAGGCTTGCGGCGGAACTCCCAATCTAGGTTTATTTCTGGAGGTTTCTGTATTTATAGGAATTTTTGGCTTAGGTCTCATGTCAGGGGGTCTCCGAGTCGTCCACGAGATAGGGGGACGCGCCCAGGGGGTAGTGCGCGCCCTACACCCTCGTGGACGGCTCGGGACTCTTCTGGCCCAACTCTTTTACTCCGGGGTCTTCTTTTGGTCCATAAAAATGATCAAAATTGGCACGTCAATTGGACTCCATTTGGTATTCCTTTTCTCAGAAACTCAAAAACAAGGAAAAAACAAAACTGCACTGGCTCTAGGTTAACAAAAGTTAGTCCCGTAAATCATATAAAATAGCATATAAATGCATATAAAACATCCTAGATGGATAATATAATAGCATGGAACAATCAAAAATTATAGATACATTGGAGACGTATCAGCCACTGGGAGTCATCACCATCCCATCAGATGAGAAGGATGCAATCATTTGTTTGGACAAGATGAACCGAGACACGGTCACGGCAGAGGCAGCGGCAGCAGGAGTTCCCACCAAGGAAAGTAAAGGAAAGAAGAGGGATTGTAGGACTTCCGGCAAAGAGTCCGGGAAGCGTGCCCCCACCGAGTGCACGGCACCCGTCAACGACGTGCCAGAGTGTTCCAACAGCAAGAGATCCAAGGTCGTTGCACCTAGAGTGAAGAAGTTCACGGCAGGGCTGGCTGACGTTGATGGTACTTTCACTATCAGCGCCACCCTTGATGACAAATAGGAAAGCGCGCTCGTTGCCTTCCTGCGGGCGAATATCGATGTGTTTGCCTGGCAACCATCTGATATCCTCGGTGATCCCAGGGAGGTAATCGAGCACCACCTTGCTGTCTGCCCACATGCCCGACCTGTCAAGCAGAAAGTCCGGAAGCAGGCCTTGGAGAGGCATTAGTTCATTGTGGAAGAGATCAAGAAACTTGAGGCAGCTGGTTTGGTTAGAGGAGTGCTACATCCCACATGGTTGGAAATTCCAGTGGTAGTCCGGAAGGCTAACGGGAAATGGAGGCTTTGCATAGATTTCACAGATCTCAACAAGGCTTGCCCGAAGGACCCTAGATTGGATTGTGTATTCCACTTCAGGTTGTGATTTGATCTCCTTTATTGATGCATATTCTGGGTATCACCAGATCTTCATGCCCAAGGAAAGATTAATAGAAGACGTCGTTCATCACCCCATGTGGTACGTACTGCTTAGTTTGCATGCCATTCGGATTAAAGAGTGATGGATCCACTTTCGCAAGGGCAGTCCAGATTGGTTTTGAGGCACAGTTGCACAGAAACATAGAAGCCTATATGGATGACACTGTGGTCAAGACCAAGGATACAGCCACCCCTATCCAGGATTTGGAGGAGACTGTCGGTGGAAACGACACCTATGGGATCACGGGAAATCCCTTCTACGGTCGGCGGGCGCGGGGCTATGGAAAGAGCGGGTTTAAGAGATCAACATGGGAGATTTATCCAGGTTCGGGCCGCAAGTGATGCGTAATACCCTACTCCTGCTGGCTTGTGTTTATCTAGTGTTCTTCGACTAGCTACAAAGCGTGCAGGGTCCAAAAAGTCTGAATCCTCTCTCAGTACGTCGAGGACCTCCTTTTATAGTCAATGGGACTGCCACAGTGGCACACATGAGGTGGAAAGTTGTACAGTAGTCGAGTTTATCTCTAGAATCGTAGGACAAAACGCATTAAATGCGCTACTTAGGTGTCCTCTTACTTTATCGGGGGTGGCAACAAGGCCCGTCCTGTCCGTCGTCGCTTCACCTCGCTTTGCCACGCGTCCAGTCCAACGAGGCATGCAGCACCATGTAGGCTGGCAGGCTGCTGAGCTGGTGTGGTGATAGGGTCTTCACGAAGATCTGCATGCCCCCACGTAGGTGCTTGACTAGTTGGTTTAGGAACCACATACTGCCACGTGGGTACCTGCTTAGTTGGTGGGTCGGCCGCTGAGCTAGGGCGGCGATGGGGCGGCAAGGCCTTGTCGCGGTCCTGCTGATATTCCCGGCAAGGGTCTTGCCGGGGCCTTGTGGGGCGCCCTCGGCAAGAGTCTTGCCGGGGCCTCGTGGGCATCCTCGGCAAGGAGCCTCGCTATTGTCTTGTTTTCTGGTTCCTACCTAGGCCTCGCAGGCCCTTTGTCTTCACAAAGATCTGCATGCCACCATGGAGGCGCCTCCCGAGCCTTGGTTCCAATGTGATTGATGGCGTCGGAACTTTTAGACTCAAGGGTGGTGGCCCCGTTGGTGTTGGGCAAGTTGCCCTGGCAAGGCTCTTGCCGGGGCCGTGAAGGCCGCCCTTGCAAGGGCCTTGCCGGGGGAGTTTCACCTCGCCCCTCTGCTCTTCATGCTTCTGTTCTTGAGCACGGCTCTGGTAGTCTTGTGAGTTGGCTTCCTCTTCTGCCCCGCTGAGCGTGGCCACAGGCGTGTATTTTTGACTGCGAGTGCACAAGTAAAGGGGTGCAAAAAGAACCCCTACTTTTGTACACCGACAGGAGCCCCCAGGCCTGGGCCACATATAAGCGCAGGGCGTTATTAGGCCAGGCCCAGTACGGTGCTCGGGCACGCAAGGCAGAGTTTTGACTGTAGTAACTCCCTTGCTCGTTGCGATTCCCCACGACCCGCGTTGAACGCGTGACGTGGGGGTCATGCGTGGGGCAGTTGCTGCACGCGTGCATCACATCGTGGTAAAGTGGCGGCCTGCGCCTTCCCCATAAAAAGGAAAAACCGCAGGGGCGCTGCTCATTTACCCACTGCGCCTTTTCCAATCTCAGAACCGCCGTTCCCCTCTTCTTCCTCAGGCGAAAGATTCAGAGCTCTCACCTCTGCTCGCCGCCGCCGCGCCCCTATTGCTCTTGATTCTTCGCCCTCTTCCAGCCACCATGGCACCCAAAACCAGCAAGGGCAAGGGAGTGGCCAAGGACGCCGGGGAGAAGGAGGTGCCGGAGAGCGAGCTGGCGGTGCTTCGGACGCAGGACGCCTACTTCCCTTCGACGGTCGACACGGCCCACCTCAGGGACTATTTCAAGCCCCTGTGGGGGAGGGAGACGACGGGGTACCTTTCCACGCACATCATCCCTGCCAATTTCGCCAAGGCTGGCCCAAATTGGTATCCATTCTTCGTCGATTACTTTTCTTGCGGGCTCTGCCCCCTTTCTCTGACTTCTTGAACGACATCATGCACACCTACGGCTTTCACCTCCTCGACTTTATGCCGAATGCCGTGGCGTGCATGGCCCTCTTTGCCCATGTCTGCGAGGGCTTTGCCAAAGTGCTCCCCAGCACGGCGCTCTTCCGCCACTACTTCTATCCTCGCATCCAGCCAGGGGATGCCATTTTGAAAGGCCACCGGATCCCGGAGGACCTGTGAGAAGGGCACGTACCCGGAGGGTGCCCAGAAGGAGAGGTGGGATGAGTGGCGGGGCCGGTGGCTCTGGATCAAGGAGGAGGATCCGTAGGAGTTCTGCCAAGTTCATCAAAGCCCGCCGACCCGCCGCAAGGCTAGAGCGACCTCGACGCCAACGACAAGAAGCTCACGGTTGCCACCACCAGGATCCATCGCCTCACCATGGCCAGGCTCACCCTCGCGATGATTGGGGCCGATTTCATCCGTCGCCGAATCGCCCCGCTGCACAACAAGGGGAGGCCGGCTTGGGACTTCAGGAACGCAGCTGACGTCATGAGGCTCCGCCCTAGCCTGAAGCATAACTTCACGGTGCTGGGGCATGCCCATTTTGCCAGAGGCTTTTCCAGCTCAATGTGGATGATGACGGCTGGGCTGAGAGGACCGGCAGGGCCGCGAAGACCGGCAAGGCCGTCAAGGGGCCCTGTTTAGTTGCCGCGGAGTGGTCCCGCTGAGCAACAACTCTTGCCGGTCCGCTATCATTGCCATGATGCCGGACTTCAACACGCACTTGACCCGGACTTTGTTGAGCCGCCAACAAAGAAGGTGCAGGAGTTTTTCGACAACTTGTCGGAGAGCTATGTCTGCGACGAGCCGCTGCTCATCCGCGACACCACCAAGGAGGAGCTGGACTACATCGCCACCAGGGCGACGGAGGCGGTGCTTGCCAAGGAGGCTGGCAGCGCCGGCGGCGTGGAGGACGAGGCCAACGCGGCCGTGAAGGAGAAGGAGCTCGCCAAGTGGGCGGAGTCTGCCGGGGAGGCCAGCGGCGCCAGCGCCGGGGCCCCCCTTATTGAAGACGCGGGCGACGAGTCGCCCGAAGAGGAAGCCGAAGTGGACGACCCTCCGTCCGCGAGGAAGAATCGCGTCCTGCAGCGGACCAGCTCCGGTGAGCTGGTCTGGCCTGGCAGGACCGCGCAGCAGCAACCGGCTCAGGAGCAGCTCATGCGCCAGACGAGGGCGATGAAGGCCACGGCAGCGAAGAAGACGGTGAAGGCCGCGGTGGCGAAGAAGACAGCGACTGCCTCCTCCTCGTCCAAGCGGGGCCGGACCCCATCTCCTTCTCCCCCTCCCTCGGACAGCACCCTGGAGGCCGAATTTGACCTCGGATCTTTTAGCCCGAAAAGGAAGAGAAAACCAGTGGAGGACGAGTAAGTATTTTGCCCCCCATCATCTCCTGACCTTACGCCTACGTTATCCTCCACTGATTTGATGTTATCTTGACAGGGACACGGAGACGCTGGCCCAAAGGGTGTCAAAGAGGGCCAAGGCCTCGACGGGCAACAAGTCCCCGGCGGGGACTTTGCATACGCTGGTGTTGGTGGAGAGCAGCCCGACAAGCAGCCCCGATGCAGCCCCGCTTGACCCACCGCTTGACCACTGCCAGCCCCAGTGAGCTCATCACTCACTCCTTCACTGATGAACATTGGGGTGTGAATTCTTGATGCTGACCTTGCCGGGTTTGCAGGAGGAGAACGGCAGCAGGAGGAGCCACTGAGGGCCACTCCCAACACGCTGCCCCCCTCGACCACGCCGCCCAGAGGGGCATCCCCGGCAAGGGCATCCACCACCGAGCCCACGCATATGGAGGAGGAGGGGTCGATCTTGGGTGCCGGTGGTTCTACCCCGGCAACGAACGCTGGCGGGGAGGGCGCCACTTCTTCCCAGCCTGGTGTGGGTAAGTTGTTTGCTTCCCGTCCCTGTTCTTTCTTCTTCTTTTTGAACCTTGACCTTGGCCCCCTCTCATTCCCCTTCTTGGTATCCAGACCCTTCCTTGGCGGACCGAGAGGATATTGACACTGTCATCGAGGAGGTCGCCGAGGACGCTGAGGCCGAGGCCGAAAGGATTGCCGTCGAGGAGGCCGCCAAGACCGCCCTGAGGAGGCCGCCAAGGGGCCTGCCGGGGAGGTCGGCAAGGCCGCTACCGAGGAGGCCGGTAAGGGGCATGCCGGGGAGGGGGTGGTTGACGACCAACCTTCCTCCTTCACTGCCTCTGGCTCGGGCAAGTACTTGAAGGTGGGCGACGACCTGTTCGTCCACCTCCCAGGGACGGCGAGCACTAGGGCGCCAACCGAGAGGGAGGTGTTTGACGATGAGGCGCTCGCCTCCGCCGGGCTTCAGGTTGTCGATGAACCGAGTGCCGACGGTGGCGGTTCCCAAGAGGAGCAGCTTCTTCAAGCCATGGCCGTCAACTTCTAGAAGCTCCAGGCGCTCCATCGTGCCCGCATGGACAAGGCAAAATCTAGGACAGCGGCGGCGGACAAGGCGGGGGCGGATCTTGAGGAGCGCGTCGCCTAGACGCAGGCCTGGTTCCGCGAGGCCCACGAAGAATTGAGGGTTGCCCAGGGTTTGCTGGCTAAGCGCAAATAGGAGCTCATCCTGAAGCAGGCTGACGTCGAGAAGGCCCAGGAGGCGGCGAAGAACAGGCCGCCAAGGACGAGGCTGCTTGCATCAGCACCATGCTCTGCTGAACTCCCAGGAGGAGAACCTTGCCGCCCGTGAGGAAGCGCTCTCCGCCACACTCCGCGACAAGGATGAGGAGGTCGAGAAGCTCGTCGTGCAGCGGACCCAGGAGCTGGAGCAGAGGCACAAGGAGGCACTCAATGTTCAGGCCCTGGTCCATGCCGACAAGGTGAAGAAGCTGGAGCTGGAGCTGGAGCAGGAGGAGCTAAAGAAGGTGGCCTCAGATCTGACGAAGGAGAGGGACACGGCCAACCGTTCTTTGGCGGAGGCCCAGGCCATAGTCTCCAACAAGGCCAAGCTGCTCTCCGAGGCCAACGACTCCATCAACAATCTGAAGTTGAAGCTGGACGGCTTGGAGGGGAAGCTTTCGGAGGCCGGGGCTCGTTAAGAGACCTTGAACAAGGTCCTGGAGGACGAGAAGCAGCTGCGGAGGAATGATGTCGCCGAACATGAGGAGTACGCGAAGGGCATAAACCTTTGCTTCAGCCGCCTCATCAACGTTGCCGCAGGATCACCATGAAGCTGGCCGCCATGGGGATGCCGAATGTTAGGTACTCCCAAGAGCCGAACATGAGTCCCAGTGCCAGGATGACTCTGTTCTTCGAGGGCGTCTTGGGAGCCCTGGAGCAGCTCCATTCCAACCGAGCGAGCTCTCTGGCCAACGAGGCCCGGAAGCTTTGCCGGGGCACCCTAACCAAGGTCCTCACCAAGGTGGCGTACTGGAACCCCAACATCGACTTCGCCGCCACGCTGGAGAGCTTGCCGGATGATGTGGACCTCGCGGCGCTCGAGGAGCGTATCGATCCCATCATCAAGCGCGTCGACGGAGCTCGGAGGGTGGAGGGCCAGCGCCGAGACTAGGCGCCCCGTTTCCCTTTGCCGCTGCGAGTTCATAACCAAGACGATTTTATCTTAAGTTAGAACCGCAACAACAATTGATGTAATATAACTCTGCAGTATTTTTTAAAATGATGCATGCTATTTTCCTATTCGATCTTTCCTGGTATGTACGCCCTAAGCTTAGTTGGACAGGCTTGCCGGCGCGTAAACCCAAGCCGCGGTGCTTTGAGGACGGATCCTTAGTGGCCTGCCGGGTGTGCTTCTGCCGAGCAAACCACCTTACTGCTCTCAGCACAGCCGCTTGAACTATTGAGCGGACTCGAAACAGGACAAGGGCGTTGCCAATAGCGGATAGTCCACCCTCCCGATCTCAACACGGCCGCTCGAACTGTTGAGCGGACTCGGAACAGAACAAGGGCGTTGCCAATAGCGGGAGGGTACCATCGCGTGCAGGTTTTCCATACAAAGAGTGAGATCTTTTGAGGAAAATAACTTTATAAAAGAAAAGGGAATTACTCAAGGTTTTGTGTGACTTAGATTTTTGCGGGCACGCAGATGATCATTGCTGTCGCGGACGGCACCAGAGTGCAGCTGATTGACGCCGCCTTCTCTTCTCGGGCCACCGCGACGAGGGAGTCGGTAGGTTGGCTCCAAAACCAGATTTTCACAGATTGCGCACCCTCTACCTGGCGCGCCAAAGATGTCGGTGGAAACGGCACCTATGGGATCACGGGAAATCCCTTCTACGGTCGGCGGGCACGGGGCTGTGGAAAGAGCGGGTTTAAGAGATCAACACGGGAGATTTATCCAGGTTGGGGCCGCAAGTGATGCGTAATACCCTACTCCTTCTGGCTTGTGTTTATCTGGTGTTCTTGGACTAGCTACAAAGCGTGCAGGGTCCAAAAAGTTTGAATCCTCTCTCAGTACGCCGCGGGCCTCCTTTTATAGTCAAAGGGGCTGCCTAAGTGGCACACAGGAGGTGGAAAGTTGTACAATAGTCGAGTTTATCTCTGGCATCGTAGGACAAAACGCATTAAATGCGCTACTTCAGTGTCCTCTTACTTTTATCGGGGGCGGCAACGAGTCCCGTCCTGTCCGTCGCCGCTTTGCCTCGCTTCGCCATGTGTCCAGGCCAACGAGGCATGCAGCGCCATGTAGGCTGGCAGGCTGCTGAGCTGGTGTGGTGATAGGGTCTTCACGAAGATCTGTATGCCCCCACGTAGGTGCTTGACTAGTTGGTTTAGGAGCCACGTACTGCCACGTGGGTACCTGCTTAGTTGGTGGGCGGTCATTTGAAATTTGGGGCAGCAAGGCCTTGCTGCATGATCCTGGCGATATTCCGGCAAGGGTCTTGCCAGGGCCTTGTGGGGCGCCCTCGGCAAGAGTCTTGCTGGGGCCTCATGGGCATCCTCAGCAAGAGTCTTGCCGGGGCCTCGTGGGCATCCTCGGCAAGGAGCCTCGCTGTTGTCTTATTTTCTGGTTCCTACCTAGGCCTCGCAGGCCCTTTGTCTTCACAAAGATCTGCATGCCACCATGGAGGCGCCACCCGAGCCTTGGTTCCAATGTGATTGATGGCGTCGGAACTTTTAGACTCAAGGGTGGTGGCCCCTTTGGTGTTGGGCAAGTTGCCCCGGCAAGGCTCTTGACGGGGCCGTGAAGGCCGCCTCGGCAAGGGCCTTGCCCGGGGAGTTTCACCTCGCCCCTCTGCTCTTCATGCTGCCGGTCTTGAGCACGGCTCTGGTAGTCTTGTGACTTGGCTTCCTCTTCTGCCCCACCGAGCATGGCCACGGGCGTGTGGCTGTGACTGACCGCGCACAAGTAAAGGGGTGCAAAAAGGACCCCTAGTTTTGTACACTGACAGAGACATTTGCTAATCTGCGCAAGATAAATTTGAAGCTCATCCCGGAAAAGTGTGTATTTGGTGTTCCCTCCAGCAAGCTGCTTGGGATCTTTGTATCCCATCGTGGGACTGAAGCCAACCTCGACAAGATCAAGGCTATCGAGCAGATCCAAGCACCAAGGACAGTTAAGGATGTGAGGCATCTGACAGGATGCGTTGCCATGCTAAGCAGATTCATCTCCAAGTCTGCCGAGCGCGCCCTACCGTTCTTCAAAATTTTGAAGAAGGCAGGGCCCATGAAGTGGGCCCCAGAGGCAGATACAACTTTGCAAGAGTTGAAGGCATACTTGTCCTCTGTGCCTACCTTGGTTGCTCCCAAACCCTAGGAATTGTTGCTGCTGTACTTAGCAGCAACCAACCAAGTGGTTAGTGCAACCTTGGTAGCACAGCGAGAAGTGGATGAGGCATAGAGTGAGCAGAGGCCGGCAGAGTCAGAGAAGGATCGGGGCAGCAGTATGCACGGCAACGAGAGCAACCCCAAGGAAGCGGCAAGGAAGAAAGTGGTGCAGCACCCAGTGTACTTCATCAGCTCCCTGTTACAGGGGGCTAGATCGAGGTACTCTAGCGTGCGTAAGTTGATTTTTGGTCTCATCATGGCCACAAGGATACTGCGCCACTACTTCCAAGCCCATGAGATCACGGTCGTCAGTCGTTTCCCGTTGCAAAGGATACTCCGAAACCCTGAGGCTACCGGCAGAATAGTGGAGTGGGCTTTGGAGTTATCCAGCTTTGGTTTGAAGTTTGTGAGCACATCAACCATTCAGAGCAGGGCATTGGCAGAGTTTATTGCAGAATGGACACCAACCCCTGATGAGGAAGTGACATAGACAGTTATCCCCAGCAAGGAATCGCCCCAAGAATGGATTATGTATTTTGATGGTGCTTTTTCCCTACAAGGTGCACGAGCTAGCGTGCTTCTTGTCGCCCCCTCCGGGGAGCACTTGAAGTACGTCATCCAAATGCATTTTTCCCGGGAAGAAGCAACCAACAATACAGCAGAGTATGAAGGGCTCCTTGCTGGTTTGAGGATTGCAGCTGAATTGGGAATCAAGAAACTGATCATTCGAGGAGATTCACAACTTGTGGTGAGATAAGTTAACAAGGATTACCAAAGTCCATTGATGGAGGCATACGTCGCGAAAGTGAGGAGATTGGAGGAGCACTTTGACGGATTGCAAATAGAGCACGTACCCCGTGCGAAAAACAGCATAGCTGATCATCTGTCAAAGTGTGTTGCGTAGAAGCTTCTTGTGGAACCAGGGACTTTTGTTCTCCATCTCACTCAGCCCTCCATATCCCCAGCAAAAATGGCCCGGGAAAGGAGAAAGTTGGACACCGGTAAGCCTCTCCCAGTAGAGTCGTCCGCTCCTGGCAGAGATCCTGCCGGCAACAACTCCTCGCAGCCTGCCGAACCACCCCCTCCAGCCTGCACTCCATGGACCCATGACGAGGCTTGTGCTCCCGCAGCAGAGGAGGTGCCGCTAGTCCTCGTTGCCGAGCCCCGGGCTCCAACTTGGGAAAGGCACATTGTCCACTTCCTCCAAACCGGAGAGCTTCCCGGCGACCAAGATGAAGCTGAAAATGTAGCCCGGAGGGCCAGTATGTATCAGTTTGTCGATGACACTCTGTATAGAAGGAGGCCCAACGGTGTGAAATTGAAGTGTGTCTGTCGGGAAGAAGGAAAGGAACTGCTGGCTGAGATACACAAAGGCATGTGCGGCTCCCACATTGGATCAATGGCATTAGTTGGAAAAGCATTCCGGCAAGGATTCTATTGGCCCACAACCCTCCAAGATGAGGTCGAGCTAGTCACGAAATGTGAAGCCTGCCAGTTTGAAAGTGCAACTATCCCTAGGTGGTTTTGGTAATTCATAACAACATATAGCTCATTGAGCTAATGCTATTCCAAGACAAATATTTCAGGAAAGCTCAATGAATGGCATGGCATGGATGATGAAAGTGGATCCCTCAAACTATCAAGGACAAAGGATTGGCTCAAGCTCAAAAGCTCAAGACTCTACATTTTACATTTTAGTGATCCAAGATCACATTGAGTCTATAGGAAAAGCCAATACTATAAAGGAGGGATGAGGTGTTGCTTAATGAGCCTTTTGCTTCATGTGATTAGTGATATGCTCAAAAACCCTCCACTACTTTCTCACATCCACATATGACCTAAACCTAAAGTCAAACTCGGCCCTACCGATTCTTTCTATCCGGCGCCACCGATTTCAGATGTCTTAGCCACTACCACAAACCCTAGGCAAATCGGTTTCACTGATAGTGATCTCGGTCTCACCGAGATGGGATTGTAATCTCTCTGTTTCCCTTCGTAACGGTTCGGTCTAACCGAAGTGAGCGATCGGTCCCACCGAGATTACAATGTAAACTCTTTGTTTCCCTTTTCTAACTTTTCGGTCTCACCGAAAGAGCAAATTGGTCCCACCGAGTTTACCTGACCAACTCTCTGGTTAGCTAATTACCAAATTCGGTCTCACCGAGTTTGTGTAATCGGTCTCACCGAGATTATGTTATGCCCTAACCCTAATCATATCGGTCCTACCGAGTTGCATGTCAGTCCCACCGAAAACCCTAACGGTTGCTAGGTTTACTAAATCGGTCCAACCGAGTTTGATGATTCGGTCCCACCGAGTTTGGTAAATTGTGTGTAATGGTTAGATTTTGTGTGGAGGCTATATATACCCCTCCACCTCCTCTTCATTCGTGGAGAGAGCCATCGTAACAAACCTACACTTCCAACTTACCAGCCTCGAGAGAGAACCACCTACTCATGTGTTGAGGCCAAGATATATCATTCCAACCTTATGAATCTTGATCTCTAGCCTTCCCAAGTTGCTTTCCACTCAAATCTTCTTTCCACCAGATCCAAATCCTATGAGAGAGAGTTGAGTGTTGGGGAGAGTATCATTTGAAGCACAAGAGCAAGGAGTTCATCATCAACACACCATTTGTTACTTCTTGGAGAGTGGTGTCTCCTAGATTGGCTAGGTGTCACTTGGGAGCCTCCGACAAGATTGTGGAGTTGAACCAAGGAGTTTGTAAGGGCAAGGAGATCGCTTACTGCCGTGAAGATCTACCGCTAGTGAGGCAAGTCCTTCGTGGGCGACGGCCATGGTGGGATAGACAAGGTTGCTTCTTCGTGGACCCTTCGTGGGTGGATCCTCCGTGGACTCAAGCAACTGCTACCCTTCGTGGGTTGAAGTCTCCATCAACGTGGATGTATGATAGAACCACCTATCGGAACCACGACAAAAACATCCATGTCTCCAATTATGCTTGAATTCTCCAAACCCTTCCCTTTACATTCTTGCAAGTTGCATGCTTTATTTTCCGCTGCCTATATACTCTTTGCATGCTTGCTTGAATTGCATGATGATTGCTTGAATTGTTCAAAGTTAGCTAAAATCTGCCAAAGTCTAAAATTGGGAAAAGGTTAAGTTTTTAATTGGTCAAGTAGTCTAATCACCCTCCCTCTAGACATACTTCAAGGTCCTACAAGTGGTATCAGAGCTTTGGTCTCCATTTTCTTTGATTTCCATAGCTTTTGGTGGTCATAGCCTTGGTTTCACAACCTAGGAGAGTATGGCGTCTAGCGAGTGAAATTATCACCGTAGAGGTCCTTACTTTGATGGCACTAATTTTGCTAGTTGGAAGCATAAGATGAACATGCATATTCTCGGACATAACCCCGCCGTTTGGGCTATTGTGTGTATTGGCTTGCAAGGTGAATTCTTTGATGGGAGAGAACCGAACCATGAAGCTAGTGCGGAAGAGTTGAAGATGTTGCAATACAACGCTCAAGCTTATGATATCCTCTTCAACGGATTGTGCCCTGAAGAATTCAACAAAATCAGCCGTCTTGAGAATGCAAAGGAAATTTGGGATACTTTGCTTGATATGCATGAAGGTACCGACCAAGGAATTCAAGTTGGATGTGCTCCAAAGTCAATTGACAAGTTCAAAATGAAGGATGGTGAAGGTGTCGCTGAAATGTACTCTAGGCTTGCTCTTATCACAAATGAGATTGCGGCTTAGGAAGTGAAGAGATGACCGATGATTCATCATCAAGAAGATCCTAAGAGCATTGGATGGAAAATATGATACCGTGTGCACATTGATCCAAATGATGCCAAATTACAAAGATCTCAAGCCAACGGAAGTCATTGGAAGAATCGTTGCTCATGAGATGTCACTCGAGGATAAGGAGGAACTTCACAACAAGTCCAGTGGTGCTTACAAAGCCTCATGTGAAGCCCCATCAAGTGAGAAACAAACCTTCAATGAAGAATTGAGCTTAATGGTGAAGAACTTCAACAAATTCTACAAGAGTAGAAGCAAAGAAAGAAGCTCCAAGTCAAGGTCCTACAATGACAAAAGATCTTCTAGTCGAGAGCGCAATTGCTACAATTGTGGGAGACCCGACACTATTCCAATGAGTGTACGACACCCTACAAAAGAAGAGAAGATTCTCCCAAGAGAAGAAGTAGAAGAGAGGAATCACCACCAAGAGAGAGAAGGAGTAGATATGATCGTTATGAACGAAGACCCTCACGTAGAAGCAAGGATTCGGAAAGGAAGGACAAGTCATCAAAGAGCTACACAAAACGAAGACATCAAGCTCATGTTGGTGAATTGGTATCCGGCTCGACTCAAACAATCACTCCGAGAGAAGCTATCACTCGACTCCGAATACACTCAAGATGAAGGTGTTGCCGGTCTAGCACTTGTGTCAACCAACTCCTACGACATATTTGAATCACCAAATGAAGGAATTGGTAGATGCTTCATGGCCAAAGGTCCTAAGGTAACACACCCCGAGTATGTTGATTTTAATAGTGATGAACATGACTTGCTAAGTGATGATGATTTACTTGTTGACAACTCTAGTGATGAATACTATGATGAAACGTCAATTAATCATGCTCATCAAGATGAAACGAATGACAATGATAAGGAGAAAATTGAGCGTCTAACTAAAGAACTAAACACTCTTAAGTTAGCTCATGAAACTATCTTCAAGATCATCGAGAACTTTTAAGGGCTCATGAGAAGTTACGCTTTGAAAAGCTCAATCTTGAGCAAGAGCATGAGTTCCTAAAAGCGATCAATGATGATCTTCGTAAGAAAAGTTCTTCTTACATTGCCAAGCTTTTACTCTTATCTACTTACATGCCACAAGTCAAGTCTAGTAACAAGAATAAGAAAGATTCTTCTTCTAGTAGTAACAATAACAATGCTAAACCCAATATTGTTGCTTCTAGTAGTTCTCTTGATTCCACTAATGATTCTCTTAGCCAAGTTACACTTGAGCAAGAAAACAGCTTATTGAAGGGAATTATAGAGAAAGGTGTATACAAGAGTCTTGCCGGGAGTAAGCAATTTGAGGAAATTGTACGCAAGCAAGGAAGGCACCGGAAGAATCAAGGTGTTGGTTTTGAACGAAAGTTCAATGCCAATGGAGTTGAGTGGGAAGAAGATCAATACTCCAAGACGAAGTTTGTTCCTCAATAAGAGAAGTATGATCCTACTTCCTTCAAGGGAACACAAGCACAAGATGATCTTCCACCACAAGACCACAAGAACAAAGGCAAGGACAAGCTTCAAGAAGAGATTGATGCATTTGAAGAAGCACCTAAGGCCTTGGTCAAGTGGGTTCCCAAGACTACGTCAAGTTCTACTTCATCAAGCACAACTACTACACCAAGGATTTCCATCAAGATGATGTGGATCCCGAAGAAGAAGAACTAGAGAGTTCTTGAGGGTGACTCACCAACATTTTTCACTCATATCACTATGGCAAGGACAAGTGCAATCAACTTCCATATCTTGCACTAGTTCAAGGAGTCACAAACCCTCATGTTGGTAAGGCAAGGGATAAGGTAACCTAATGTTTTCATGGACATCATTTTGTGTGTGCATCACTCTATGTCTATGGATATTCTTGTTTGTTCCTTGTGGGACTAACCCGTGTAGGTATTGAAAGTGCAACTCACTCCAAAGGATTGCTCCAAAAGATCTACATCAACATTGAGCATCCACATCTTCAACACCTACATGAAGTCATCAACGACAACCCAAGGTTAGTTTATCCCTCTAAGGGGATCTCACATCTAGGGGAGCTTAACTCTAAGAATTGAGTCAAATCAACTCTAATGATGTGAACACATAAATGCTTTATGTAAAAGTGGTAACCCCACTTGAGCTTAACGATGAGTATGACCTATGATCAAATGTTCTCATTTGACTCCTAAGTCAATATACTCATATATAGATGACCTAGTCATCGCCAATTGTTTGATAGATGCTAGAATTGGTTGTGCATGCTTTGTCACATATTTCATTTATCATTTTATTGTGTGAGCATGTTGGTTGCATATTTTACTCATTCGAGGACATCCACTTGTTGTTTGATTGATTGGTTTCTTTTTATTTTGCCAACTGGATGGACAAGAATGCCTAAGAACCTTCTCTAGCTATCTATGATTTTCTCGTCTCAAACTCTATTCATGCTACATCACAAAATTTGATCAAGTCAGATTCGAACCACTCTGTGTGAGGAGCACTTGAGTCCCCGATTCGTCATAGACTTAAACTTCCAAAACTTCTTTGTGATTTTCGGTCTGACCGATTCCTCCATTTCGGTCATACCGAGATCACTAAGTTGATCTAGGTTTTCAATCTCGGTGCAACCGATTTTAACTTTTCGGTCACACCGAGTTGCTATAACTGTTAACAGTTATGCATCTCGGTGCCACCGGGTTGTTCAACTCGGTCATACCGACAGTGTCGGGCTATATATACACACGGGCAAATTTTTGGAAAACTTTCTCCAAAACTTCTCACCCACGCATAGCTCACTCTGCCTACCAGGTCTATGGATCGTCGACTTCGTCGCCAGCCGCCTCCTGTCGCTGGTCTCCACCGCCGTCAACGGAATTCTCCTCTGTCGTTGCCGCCGTAGCGAGTTCACCGCCGAACTAGGGTATGAACTCGATCACTGTGCTATCCTTGTCTGATTCTCAGCACATTGTGTTCGTAACGCATCTTGCCACGATTGAAACACTTCTATCCAGTCAAAATAATCCTTAGAATAGGTATGATTCGAAAATTTAGGGTTAGGTTTCCGCCGAAACCATCTCGGACCAACTGAGTTGAAAAACTCGGTCCCACCGATTTGGCTAACGCCATTGCACTAGTAAGTCTCGGTTTGACCGAGAATTACAAATCGGTGTGACCGATTTTAGGACTTTGTGAAACCCTAGCAGTCTCGGTGCCACCGAACTGTGAATCTGTCTGACCGAGTTCACTAGTTTAGGTTCCAAACTGCCGGTATCACCGAGTTTGAAAATCGGTAGATCCAAAATGCTTTACGTGGAAAACTAAAACTAAGTTTTTGAATCATTCTTTTGCAAAAATCTCTGCATTTTGTGATGCTCATCCACTCTACCTCATCTATAACTATTCACAAGGTCAATTAATAAGTGCAAGATGTCGCATCAAAGTGACAAATGTAATAGGTCAAGAGCAGATTCACATGAGTGAGGGCACTAGTCCCTCAAGCAGCTCGAGATGAGGGGAGCAGAAGCACTCCCGAATTTGCCCAAGGCTGCCACAAGAACAAGGAAGAAGAAGACCTCGAGTCTAAGGATGAAGATTATGTGGCGCTTGAGGATGAGGCCGCCCAAGAAGAAAGTGCTCAAGAAAGAGTACAGCCTCAACAATGATTAAGCCTGGAATGAAGATCAAAAGGCCAGCAGGTAGACAACCAATGTCCAAAGCTAGAGTCTCCACTCAAGCTTCTTTGGAATCCCAATCCAAAGAACCTGCTGCTGCTGAAGGAAAGAAAAGGAAGGAAAGGGTCAAGAAGACCATGGCCAGAGTGATAGGGAAACCTTCTATGATGGAGGAAGAGGAAGAAGAAGAGGTTGTTGAGCCTGCACCCAAGGAACAAAAGCTGATGGGTGATGCCAAAAAGTCATGGGCAGCAACTACAAAGCCCAAAGCTGCCCCTAAGCCCAAGAGTGCACCAAAGAGGAATACTGAGAGTATACCAAAGAATCGAGAAGAACAAGTCTCCAATGCCTGAGGTTGATGCTAAGGAAGATGAAGAAGGGCGGGTCCTAAGGAAGCTCAAACCCAAGATCCCAGACCACAATGATGCTCATCCTGTGGCTGAGAACATGAAGATCAGGAGAGATCAAGGGTTGAGGCTATGGAGAGAGTCAGATCCATATGCCACCAGGAGAAGGACTGCTGTGGATTACAGGTTCCACACCAAGGAACAACAGGACTTCTATGAGACTATCTTATTGGATAATAAGCCCATAGTTTGTGATATGAGGTGGGTCGACCGACCTACATTCGGGAGAATGCGTAACACTATCCTGGAGTGTATGACAGCTTCAAGCTTGTGGAGTTGCAGACTTTGTTGGGCAGAATCTCACAAATTGGAATGACGAGCTCATAATGCAATTCTACTCCACACATTTCTATCCAGATGGCGTGATAGTTTGGATGTCAGAAGGAACGAGATACCAGTCAACCATAGAGGAATGGGCAAGTCTGATCAATGCCCCAAAGGAAGATGAAGATGACTTGGATATTTATGCCAAGAAGAAGATGGGACACAACTCAATGTCACACATGCACAAGGAAATCCCAGATGATGTACTTGAGACCTTCAAGTTTGGATTAGTTCATTATCTTCTGCCAGGGCTGCCTACAATCAATTGGATCCTAAGGCACACTCTTTTGCCCAAATCAGGTGACCACAACATGATCAGAGGGCATGCAATCAATTTGCTTCACATTTTTGATGTGCCTTGGAAATTCAAAGCCATGAGCCTCATAGTTGAAACTATCAAGAGGACTGCAGCAGACTGAGCGGAGCTGTGGATATGCCCCACGATTCGTGGAGTTGATAAACTCAAAGATGGGCACAGGGAAGTATATGTTGGATAAGGAACACATGGTTCTCTATCCTGACTTTGAGGACAATCAAGTAGTCATGACTGAGAATGAACCAACATCAGTACAAGCGCAAGAGAAGAAGGAGAAAGCAAGGAAAGAGAAGGCTGCCAAGATGCCAACTCAAGCAGAGGCATCTGAATACTTTCTGAAGAACAAGCAGGAGCAGCTTGGTTACTTGATAGCATCAACTCTGCGGATTGAGAAGGGGTTGGCCACCCTAACTCAAAACCAGGAGAGCCTGGAAAGAATCATGGAACAAAAATTCTATGATCTTGATGTCAAAGTAACTGAGATTCAGTCAGTTGTGGAGCAGCTACAGGATGACATGTAGGAGAGGAAGGGCAGGACAACGACAGATGCATTTGCCAGAGTGCCACGAGCTCAGAGATCAGCTGCAGAGCCAGTTCAAGACACCAGAGTCACTTCATCAGCTCCACCACCAGCTCCAGCACCAACTCCTTCAGCTCCTTCTACATCAACTGAAGCCTTCGTTCTTGGAGTTCTCCGGACACCACCACCACCAGAAGACCAAGCTTGAGAGACGATATAGTCCTATGCATTTTCTAGGAAATTTTTGGTAACTTGTTGCCAAAGGGGGAGAAAAATGTATAGATCATAGGCTTCGAGAGAGAGAGATTTGCTTTTGTTCTCTCTTGTCTTCTTGGTTGAACTTCGTTTGCTTTTTGATTGCTTGAGATACTATGCTTTTACCCGTGAGACATTGATGATCATGTGTTTGATCATAAGCTACACTTATGCTCGTTATGATATTATCTTACTTATCCTTATATGATCATTCACTTTGCTTGGTGATGAGTGCATGTATTCAATCTTTGTTATTTTGAGCACTCCACCAAGATGTATGTGACATGGAAGAGTAACCCATGAGCCTAATTCCTTGTGCATTTGCAGTCCAAAGCAAATATTACTATGCACAAATTTAGGGGGAGCTCTTGCTTATCACATACTTCTCAAAGCGACGATGTTTTTCAAATTTTATTATCATTCGTTGAAGCTTTGATCTATATGTTGTCATCAATTACCAAAAAGGGGGAGATTGAAAGTGCAACTATCCCTAGGTGGTTTTGGTAATTCATAACAACATATAGCTCATTGAGCTAATGCTATTCCAAGACAAATATTTCAGGAAAGCTCAATGAATGGCATGGCATGGATGATGAAAGTGGATCCCTCAAAATATCAAGGACAAAGGATTGGCTCAAGCTCAAAATCTCAAGACTCTACATTTTACATTTTAGTGATCCAAGATCACATTGAGTCTATAGGAAAAGCCAATACTATCAAGGAGGGATGAGGTGTTGCTTAATGAGCCTTTTGCTTCATGTGCTTAGTGATATGCTCCAAAACCCTCCACTACTTTCTCACATCCACATATGACCTAAACCTAAAGTCAAACTCGGCCCTACCGATTCTTTCTATCCGGCGCCACCGAGTTCAGATGTCTTAGCCACTGCCACAAACCCTAGGCAAATCGGTTTCACTGATAGGGATCTCGGTCTCACCAAGATGGGATTGTAATCTCTTCTTTTCCCTTCGTAACGTTTCGGTCTAACCAAAGTGAGCGATCGGTCCCACCGAGATTACAATATAAACTCTTTGTTTCCCTTTTGTAACTTTTCGGTCTCACCGAAAGAGCAAATCGGTCCCACCGAGTTTACCTGACCAACTCTCTGGTTAGCTAATTACCAAATTAGGTCTCACCGAGTTTGTGTAATCAGTCTCACCGAGATTACGTTATGCCCTAACCCTAACCATATCGGTCCTACCGAGATGCATGTCGATCCAATCAAAACCCTAACGGTCACTAGGTTTACTAAATCGGTCCAACCGAGTTTGATGATTCGGTCCCACCGAGTTTGGTAAATTGTGTGTAATGGTTAGATTTTGTGTGGAGGCTATATATACCCCTCCACCTCCTCTTCATTCGTGGAGAGAGCCATCGTAACAAACCTACACTTCCAACTTACCGGGTTTAGAGAGAACCACCTACTCATGTGTTGAGGCCAAGATATATCATTCCAACCTTATGAATCTTGATCTCTAGCCTTCCCCAAGTTGCTTTCCACTCAAATCTTCTTTCCACCAGATCCAAATCCTATGAGAGAGAGTTGAGTGTTGGGGAGACTATCATTTGAAGCACAAGAGCAAGGTGTTCATCATAAACACACCATTTGTTACTTCTTGGAGAGTGGTGTCTCCTAGATTGGCTAGGTGTCACTTGGGAGCCTCCGACAAGATTGTGGAGTTGAACCAAGGAGTTTGTAAGGGCAAGGAGATCGCCTACTTCGTGAAGATCTACCGCTAGTGAGGCAAGTCCTTCGTGGGCGGCGGCCATGGTGGGATAGACAAGGTTGCTTCTTCGTGGACCCTTCGTGGGTGGAGCCCTCCGTGGACTCATGGCAACCGTTACCCTTTGTGGGTTGAAGTCTCCATCAACGTGGATGTACGATAGCACCACCTATCGGAACCACGACAAAAACATCCGTGTCTCCAATTGCGTTTGAATTCTCCAAACCCTTCCCTTTACATTCTTGCAAGTTGCATGCTTTATTTTCCACTGCCTATATACTCTTTGCATGCTTGCTTGAATTGCGTGATGATTGCTTGAATTGTTCAAAGTTAGCTAAAATCTGCCAGTCTAAAATTGGGAAAAGGTTAAGTTTTTAATTGGTCAAGTAGTCTAATCACCCCCCTCTAGACATACTTCAAGGTCCTACATAGTTCCATTCCAAGAAAACCCACCTGCTTGCCCAAGCTCTTCAAACAATCCCTCTGTCATGGCCATTTTCGGTCTGGGGGCTCGATATCCTCAGCCCCTTCCCCCGAGCAATGGGGCTTTGAATTCTTGTTCGTTGCTATCGACAAGTTTACAAAGTGGCCGGAAGTGACTGCCGTGGGAAAGGTGACTGCTCAGTCAGCTATCAAGTTCTTGAAAGATCTGGTGTGTCGTTTTGGAGTTCCGGCAAGGCTCATTACCAGTAATGGCACCCAGTTCACGAGACGCGCCTTCATGCAATATGTTCATGCCCTCGGATGCAAGATCTCATTTGCCTCTGTGGCACACCCCGGAGCAATGGACAAGATGAGAGGGCGAACGTTGAAGTGCTGCGTGGACTCAAGACAAGAACCTTTGATACGTTACAGAAGCACGGCAGGCGGTGGATCGAGGAGCTGTCGGTAGTTCTCTGGTCCCTCAGAACGACACCAAACCAAGCTACCGGGCAAACTCCCTTCTCCCTGGTCTACGGGGCAGAATCAGTTATCCCCACAGAACTCATTTACGGGTCGCCTCGAGTGCTTGCCTACGATGAAGTAGCGCAAGATCAACACCGGCATGACAACGCTATGCTACTCAAGGAGAACCGTCTCCAGGCTGCTACGCGTGCTGCACGCTATGAGCAAGCCTCTGTGTCACTATCATAGCCGCAGGGTTCATGCCGGTGTTTTGAGGAAGGTGACCTTGTCCTTAGGCGCGTTCAGTCGGCCAAGGGTACAAACAAGTTGTCACCAAAGTGGGAAGGCCCTTATCGGGTAGTACGAGTCACCAGACATGACGCAGTCCGTCTGGAGACCGGAGATAGCACTTAGTTGCAAAACTCATGGAATATTGAGCATCTCCATAAGTTCTACCCATAAGGCACGCGCCCGATAGCCACCCTTTTCTCTGAGCCTTGCCTCACCGCATGTAACCCCTTGTACAAAGCCGGGGCGATGACCCCGTGCAAGAGAAAATAAAGAAGCGCTGTGGGGGGCGACCAAGATTGCATGCATGCATGAGCATTCCAAGATCACTACATAAGCCTCATGAGCACTTGCATATGAATATAGATAGGATTGCATACAGCATTCATTCTCATATGCGTGAAGCTGCAGGTTCTTGCCATGAACTTGGCTTCGACAAGGAGTTGAGAAGATTGCCCGGCACCGCGATCCCTGGCAAGCCAAACAGATAAGTTTTACCCCCTGTCCGTTAGTGTTATGTAAGCTATAACTTGTGCATAAGAAAACCTCTCCACTGAGACTTAGGTACTCCCATCCCTAACTCGAACGTTGATTCGAGCAGGATGGTTGTAGTGGCTTTTGGTAAAAAGAAGTTGGCGGGGGGTTGTCCCCTTTGTCTGTTCCCCGGCAGATGTGATTCTCCGGCAGACAAAAAGGGTGCTGGCAGGATAGCTTGCCGGGAAAACTCATTTATTTGCATTAAAGAGGCATCTCACCTCTGCATGGACGTACACGTGCACGGGTTCACCGGCAGGGTTCATCTTTTTCATTAATATGCTGATACAAGTACAAGCATTACAATACACAAACATGGACTCGAGGGATTACATTATTTGAATTAAACTTTGGCAAGTGCCTACAGGTTTAAGAATGAAAAAAGATAAGTGCCCCGTAATCCCCTCTTATTGTTTCCCCTCCTTCAGGCACTGCGGCGGAAGGAGGAAAAGACGAGAAAAGGAGCACCCAAGCAGGAGCCCACCCTGGTCCCGTCAGGACCCGCTTGGCGCGGCCTGACAAGCCCGGGAGTGGCGAGGCTGCGAAGGAGGAATCTGGAGGGCGGGCGGCGCTCTGGTCGCCACCTCTAGAGCCAGCAAGAAGCCCGGTGTTGAGTTTCGGTGGAGTTATCCACCAAAGCTTAGCCGGAAAACTGCTGGAGGGGAGGCGAAGGTGCCAAGAGAACATCCCTTCCTGGCTATCACCCTAGGAGGCTGGTGATGATGGTGTCGGGGGGAGTGCGGGAAGACCAGGCGGCAGGTCGCCGGTCGAAGGCGAAGGCATCCACGCCATCATACTCCGACCTGACCCCCTGCCACCCGCCTTCTCCGTCTTCCCTCATTTTCTCCTCACCACCGCTGCTCCCGAGAAGCTCCAAGACTCTAGTCCGGCGCCTTCCCCGGGAAGACGGTGAGCGGCCGAGACGGCCAGGGGGCTCGAGGAGCGCCGCTCCCCACCTTGGCGGGCAGTAAGGCATGCCTCTCATCGACATCAGCCCCAAGGCTTTCGGGGGGCAGTGCTGGGATTATCAACGATCTCCAGCCCCGCCTCCCGGCCGAGCTTCAAAGGAACCAAGAGATTCACTGCAGCGAGGACCAGGCTCACTCCCCGAGCATCAACACCAGCATGTGGCAACACTTGCCCCGACCAAGAGCCCGGGGGCTGACCCCAGGCTCTCCTCTTCAACATAACCAGCAAAAACGGAAGACAGGAGGAAGAATGCGAGGATGAGTGACTCCGTCCTCCTCCACCCCTCTTTTTATAGGCGAACCGGGGAGGGCAGTCGCTCCCTCAACGAGCGGCCACCGTCCCCCTCCGCCAATTCAAGACGACCGGGCCCTCACCTTGATGCTCTCTCGTGCCACGCGCCTCTGTTACCTACCCCGTGTGATGCATGCAACATACGTGGCTAGGGATAAGGGCATGGTGGGAAGAGTGAATTGGCAGTTTCTACCCCATGCGTTAAAGTCATTCACGGGCCATTACTGGAGCGGCCCCACCACTATTGGCTTAACACGACGCGCGGAGATACCGAAAACTGGCCCAAAATCAAGACTAATGAAGAAGCAAAGAAGACCTCAAGAGACCAGCCTCTTCAGCAACTCCGCCTGTGCACTTATTAGGCCCTACCCCGATGACGCTCGGCAGCGCATTCGGGGCAGGCCCGGGGGCTTCTGTCGGTGCAACAAACCCTGGGTCTGTTTCCAAGACTGTGTACAGGCACGGGATCAAGATTGGAGCACCAACCCAAGTCAGACTACAAGAAATCAAGAGATTCGAAGGACCAACAAGCAGATCAGAGGGACCAAGACCAAGCCAGAGAAGCAAGATATCGTCAAGAGAAAGGCCTCCCTTGTCGGGCAGGTGAGCCTGGCAAGGGGCGAGGCCACCCCTAGAAGAAGACAACCAAGGCATCCCGGCGGGGCCTGCCGGGACTCACGGAGGCCAAACCACTTCACCAACCACTCCACCATGACCCACGTCATCGATCGGTGCGGTGTCAAGCCGCAGAGTGACTAAGTGGCAGCCATTCGCCACATGGCAGCCTCTCCCTACAGGAAAAACCAACAGGTGACACCCATCCTGCAACGTGTCAAGCGAGCAGGCGTGGAGCTGGCAAGATAGCCCGGCAAGCCTTGCCGGGCAACCAGTGATGTGACATTGAGCGGTGCATTTAATGTGCCCCTGTCAGCCTGCAGAGTTAGGTATGATAGCACTGTTGCTATCTTATCAGTGCATAATGACTGCTTTGCCATTGTGGTAACCCCTTGATCTATAAAAGGAGGCCCATGGCAACCGTAGAGAGGGTTAGAATGTTGGGTAACTCACACCCCCGTATGCGCGTAGCCACTGCCGCCCTGAGGCAACCCATGTCGGGCAAGTGTACTACACTCCACCACCTCATTTCCACCATCAATCCACCAAAGCAGGAGTAGGTTTTTACGCCTCACGGCGGCCCGAACCTGGGTAAAACTGCCTGCGTGATCTCTGTCGTGCTGCCCCACGCTCGTCTGCTCTTTCTGCAATGCAATGTCCCCCTGCCGAACCAGCAAGGGGCCTCCCGGTCCCATAGGTGGTCGTGGTTTCCCGCGACACTGAGTGAGCCGATCATCAAACTAACATTCAGATCAATTTTCATCATATCATAAAAAATGCAATAAATAGCTACAGCAAATTCTGATATCTTTGTTGAACTATCTTAGGCTCTAGCAAACAGCATCAAAGCATGGAACATAGTGTGTGTTCTTGCTAGCTGTGAATCAAACAGGGCTGAGGTTTCTAGACAAAAGTTTGAACTAGCTGGACAAAGCATGGAGTGACTTACTATAGCTTGACTAGCTCCGAAAACCCGTGCTTCTTGTTGTTGTGGGTGGCCTTGAACAATTCAATTGGAGACAGCTCCTCACCCTTACACTCTTTTTTCTGAAATGTTTTTCAACAAAAATCAAAATGTTATTCAGCAAGAATCAGAAATGTTATTCAACGAGGATCAAATGGTAAGGTCTCTAGAGAAAAGTTCTCACAGTGGCAAAATTGTGTGTTGTGTAGTCCCTGGAACCCGTTCTCTGTTGGTACACGACTTTTTCTCGATTCATCTTGTTCGACACACAAGTTTCCTACAAAAAGCATACTGTCGGCATGATCTAGCACTAGCATATCATGTGCAGAACATAAAGCAGCAAACAAAGCAGAGATAAACCTTGTGTCTTGGGGTAGACCACATCTCCACCAGAGCTTGTCATTCACCATCCGTTAGATCTGGCACCGGAGACTTGATGCTGACTTTGTTTGCTGCTACGGTATCAAAATACTTCTTCTTGATCTAATGGCGTCTGTTCTTTGAATTTTTTTTGTAGAATATCTTTGCACGCGGTCTTGATGGTCTCCGAGTCCGTGTTCATCTCAAAATTTGCCTACCAAGATAGCAAACAAGGTAGTAACAGTATTAGTGATCATGCATAGGTGTAACAGAAAATAGATAGCACATTAACTATGAAACAAGTAGCTGACATCAAATTTCCCAATGTAGTTCTCCAATAGACTAGCTTTTTTTGTATTGCTTGAAGTGAGGAAGAACCGACAGATGGCTTCTTGCAACGAGTCCACACTCAGAAGCAAGCTTTGCTGCCTGCAGAGGCTTCTCTGGACGCTTCATCCCTTCGGCAATTTGTATAGGCACCTTGGTACCAAGCGACTTGGTGATTCTCTCTAGCCCTTTGCCCTTTCTAAGTCTAGTCTTGGTAGTCATTGCATCTGAAAATGGCCCGAACTCATAAATTAGAAGAGAAATCAACAAATGCAGGAATGGTTCTGCTAAACAGCTAACCATACATGATCATTCCATTTGGAAAATTCACTAGTAAAAGAGAGCATTGCAAAGGTCAACTTGCCTGATTGAAGCATAAGCTGCTATTCTTCTTCACTAATGACAACATTCATGTCAATAGAAGGTGCAATGTGGTCGAGGTCCTGTGGGACAAGGCTCGCTTCATCTATGTAGATAGTTCCTCCTTCATCTAGGCAGACAGTGCCACTTTCATCCATGCAGAGATTGGTTTCTTCATCCATGGGCGGCAACTCATCACCCATTTGCACCGAGGTCTCGGAGTCCATGCTTGCAGACTTTCCCCGATGGTGGGTCACAAAGCCATCTTTTCTTTTGCCTTGTGACTCTATCGAGGCGGTGTTCATCGAGTTCAGGATCCTCTTTGTTTGCCCTAGAGGTGGGCCATCACCCTTCCTGGAGGCATTGCAGCAGATGTTTCTAAGCTCTTCCTCTTCTTGCTGACTGTCTTATTATTGACTGTCTTCTTAACAACATGCCTCTTAGTCCAGATTCCTTCAGTGCCTTGTATAAATAGCACGAAAAAAGCATTAGATCACAAGACAAATATTTGAGCACAAGGAAACACATAGCATACAAGAACCCCAACCCTCCAAGCAAGACAGAGTTTGCACCTTAACAGTCTTCTGCACTACAACATCATCCACTTCCTCTCCATCAATAACTTCATCCTCCTTAGGACTGTACTCTGGTTCATCATTGATAACTCCACTACCTTCTTGAACCTCATCAGTTCTACCTTCTTGTACATCATTCGTTTTCCTAATCATTGACGCTATTGCACTGGTGCCAAGGGACTGGAACATCCTATTATTCCTCATCATATTTCTAGCCCTAACCTTCTCGTACTCGGTGAGAGGCTCTTCTTTGCATGATAAAGGAAACGTAACTATTAGGTGAATGGTTGGAATGCATGGACAGACAACCAAACATATCTTATGAGATTTTATTATTATTTAATCCTAGTATTCGGGTAAGGAAGACTAACAACACACATGCACAATTAAGCCAGCTTATTCAGATTGCAGCAATACATTTCACTTAGCATATTAACACACAAATTTTATAAAATTGACAGTATAACCACAAGGAGCAAGTTGCATACCAACTGTTGGCCTCATGTTTGACCTTGTCATCCTTGCCATAGATGATCTTGAGGTGGTGCTTGCAAAATAGAATAAACAACAATCAGATACAACACGGATAAAGTAAAATGATGCACTTGTATCAATAAAGGAAAGCATTTGGACCATCATGCACATAAATGTAATACATTTGAAGCAAACTTGATGGATCAACAATACAGTGATGTGGTGTTATTAATTAAGCAAACATGTAAGTGCACTAAACAAGCATGCATTACATTAGAAAGATATGAAGCACCTCTTAATATCTTCACTACATCAAGCAGGTGGTAGTAATGTACATCAAGAAATCTGCCTAGTGCCTCATATAAAGTACACAAGCAAGCAAAGTGCTAGTAGTACAGCTGATGCAAACCCTAACCCTATGTACGCTAGCAAGCAACTAAATTGAAGCAAACTATATATATGTGAAGCAATGCATTAGCTGTAGTATATGTGAAGCAAACTACGTCAAGCTAAGTGAATTAAGGTTGTGGTACCAGAGACAAGAACACAACTCACATGCATTACAAGTATATATAGTTGGATACAAATATAGTGCACACGAATTATACTTCAGCAAGGTGGATAAGAAAAAAACAACTATTTACAACAATTACTTTTATGTTTTAACTTGCAATTTTATCCATGTACCTGCAATCATCTATAAGCAAATGAATTACTCAGTTGTTTTCCCTAATGGAGGAAAACTTATGCATTCATAGCAACTGATTGCCCAATAGTTGATGAATAAATAAGCAATCAGCGTTAAGAATAATACTGGGCCTTGAAATCATGCTTGTGTAGGCAATTTAGAAGATTTCTCTCTCAATGTAGGGCCCAACACATCATTGCCAACATTAATGCAACAGAAAATCAAACGATGACTGCACCCGAGCAGTCAATGCATCAACAAGCCCGGATAATGAAGAAAAGTGCTACAAGAAATCAAGTAGATGTTGATACAAACCCTAGTAGCAAGCAAGCAAAGTGCAAAAGTGCTACTAATACAAGCAAGCAAGCAAAGTGCTACTAATAGAAACAAGCAAGCAATGAAGGAAATTGAAGAGAAGCAAGCAAGTACTATTGATACAAACCCTAATTAATAAGCAAGCAAGTAGCTTCTTCTCCAAGTGATACTGATACAAGCAAGTACTGCTGATGGAAACCCTAATTAAGCATGTATGCTAGCAAGCAACATGAACTAGTGAATTGGTGTCATGTACACATGCTTAGACAGTCTGACAGCAAGCTAGACGAGTATATCATGAGGACCTTCAAAACAACTAGATGTTGCCACTGGTAAAGCATGAAATAACTATATTTGCATAATTACAAAAGCAGATGAAAAAACTATACTCAACTATTGATTGTGCTGCCTCTACACACCAAAAATGGCTACAGACTAGAAGACACACTTCGACAATTAGAATCAACCTTGTATATTACAACACCCAAAATTATCTAGCACCAATCTAGTATATATTAAAATTAGTCATACTGCCTTAACACACCAGGAATTCCAATACCACAATAAGTACTAAGAATTCTCTTGTTCACTGGAAAGAAGAACACAAGCTTCATGCGCATATCATAAAAGAAGAACATTGCTACAAATCCCATGGGCACATCATAAAAGAAGTCTTTTGCTTGAACAATCAGGATGGGCTGCTGGTACAACAGTGATTTATCAATCACCATGCAAACCCCATGGCATGCAACAACAACCCTAACCCCATCATGTTCTAGCCATGAACCAGAGGGAGATCATCCCCATGAAGCCCATGAACCCTAACCCCATGAACCAGAGGGAGATCATCCCCATCGATCACTAGAACCCATCAGATCCACCATACCTGAGGGATATCCTAACCCTAGAAGATCGAGGGGAGATGGAGTGAGGGGAGAAGTACCTAGGGTTACGTGGCGGGCGATGTAGCCGCCGTCGTCGAAGTAGCCGTCGTCATAGATGATGCAGCGGCGGTCGTCGTTGATGTGGTCGCCGTCGTCGTAGCCTAGGGTTACGAGGTGGGCGATGTAGTCGTCGATGATCTTTGTCGAGGATTAAATGCGTCGGGAGGGAGGAGTGGCGGGCGGCGGGCGAGGAGGGGTGGTGAGGCGACGCGGAGCAGGGGAGGGGCGGGGCGGAGGGGTGGTGCGGTCGTGGGAGGGGAGTGGAATGGGGAAATTTTGGGAGAGGGATTGGAATGGGTGCGGTCGTGGGAGGGCAGGGGAGGGCATCCGCGTGTTAGCGGGAGAGGGAGGTGGGTCCCGCCTGGTAGTGAGAGAGGGAGTGGAGGGAAATTTTGGGAGAGGGACTGGAGGGAAATTTTGGTGGAGGGAAATTTTTGGTGTGGGAGGGTAATTCTTTTGGGTTTGAAGGCAGAAAAATTTAGGGTTTTTTTTTGTAAATTTTGTAGAAATAATGGTTAAAATCATACGAAATAGCTCAAGAAAACATTGGTATTCCAAGTTTAATATTATTGCTAGTTGGTAGGCCACATTTGATGATGTGACGTGGAGGTCTCCCATTTTTTTAATTTTTTTTAATTTTTTACGGTGTTCTAAAAAACCGGCCAATTTCGTCGCGGCGGTCGTCCGTGGCTAGGGGTTGAATCATGCAAAGCTGTTGTTGATTCTTTGATGAAATGCCTACCTGTGAAACTAAAAATGATTTTTAGCAAAAATAACAGGCAAGCTATGGAGGACCCACAGTTCCAATTCCAGCTGAATCGGCCGAAGGTTGTCTGAATGGCCAGGAGTAGCTACGAGGGTCGGAAATGCATGATTTTTTGGCGGCCTACTGTAAAATAGGGTCTAATTTGAGATAGACATGGAATGGCGCCGTTTGGGATGGCATTCCTTGTAACCGCTTCACGAAAAACACATGTTTTTAGCATTCAAAAAATGAAAAACGGTTTTGTTGTGAAACAAGTTGGAACCTCGCTTTGGCAACATTGATTGCCATCCCAAGATACACGCATGTGCCAAATTTGGGCATATTATCACAAACTATTCAGCGAATGCGGCCATATCATTGTTCGTTTAGCTTGAAAGCCATGAATCTTCGTTCATGGTAGGTCATTTTTTAGAACACCTTTTCACGAAAACATCGGTATTCCAAGTTTAATATTTTTGCGAGTTGGTAGGCCACATTTGATGATGTGGCGTGGAGATCTCCCATTTTTTTTTGATTTTTTACGGTGTTTTCGAAAACCGTCAATTTCATCGCGGTGGCCGTCCGTGGCTAGGGGTTGAATCATGCAAAGCTGTTGTTGATTCTTTGATGAAATGCCTACCTGTGAAGCTAAAAATATTTTTTAGCAAAAATAATGGGCAAGCTATGGAGGACCCGCAGTTCAAATTCCAGCCGGTTCCAACTGAATCAGCCGAAGGTTGTCTGAATGACCGGGAGTGGCTACGAGTGTCGAAAATGCATGATTTTTGGCGGCCATCCGTAAAATAGGGTCTACTTTGAGATAGACATGGAATGGCGCCGTTTGGGATGATCTCCTTGTAGCCGCTTCATGAAAAACACATGTTTTTAGCATTCAAAAAATGGAAAACACTTTTTTTGTGAAACAAGTTGGAACCTCACTTTTGCAACATTGTTTGCCATCACAAGATGCAGGCATGTGCCAAATTTGGTCATATTATCACAAACTATTCAACAAATGCGACCATATCATTGTTCGTTTGGCTTGAAAGCCATGAATCTTCATTCATGGTAGGTCATTTTTTGAGAACACCTTTTCAAGAAAACATCGGTATTCCAAGTTTAATATTTTTGTAGTTGGTAGGACACATTTGATCATGTGACGCGGAGGTCTCCCATTTTTTTGATTTTTTTGAATTTTTTACGGTGTCCTAAAAAATCGGCCGATTTCGTCGCAGCGGCTGTCCGTGGCTAGGGGTTGAATCATGCAAAGTTGTTGTTGATTCTTTGATGAAATGCCTACCTGTGAAGCTAAAAATGATTTTTAGCAAAAATAACGGCCAAGCTATGGAGGACCCGTAGTTCAAATTCCAGCCGATTCCAACTGAATCGGCCGAAGGTTGTCTGAACGGCCGAGAGTAGCTACGAGGGTCGGAAATGCATGATTTTTGCCGGCCGTCCGTAAAATAGGGTCTACTTCGAGATAGACATGGAATGGCGCCATTTAGGATGACTCTCCTTGTAGCTACTTCACGAAAAACACATGTTTTAGCATTCAAAAAATGAAAAATGGTTTTTTTGTGAAACAAGTTGGAACCTCGCTTTAGCAACATTTTTTCCCATCACAAGATGGAGGCATGCACCAAATTTGGGTATATTATCACAAACTACTCAATGGATGCGGCCATATCATTGTTCATTTGGCTTGAAAGCCATGAATCTTCGTTCTGGTAGGTCATTTTTTAGAACACCTTTTCAAGAAAACATCGGTATTCCAAGTTTAATATTTTTTCTAGTTGGTAGGCCACATTTGATGATCTGACGCGAAGGTCTCCCATTTTTTTGATTTTTTTTGAAATTTTTACGGTGTTTTCAAAAACCCGTCGATTTCGTCGCGGCGGCCGTCCGTGTCTAGGGGTTGAATCATGCAAACTTTTTGTTGATTATTTGATGAAATGCCTACCTGTGAAACTAAAAATGATTTTTAGCAAAAATAACGGGCAAGCTATGGAGGACCCGCAGTTCAAATTCCAACTGGTTCCAACTGAATCGGCCGAAGGTTGTCTGAATGGCCGGGAGTAGCTACGAGGGTCAGCAGTGCATGATTTTTGGTGGTTGTCCGTAAAATAGGATCTACTTTGAGATAGACATGGAATGGCGCCATTTGGGATGACTCTCCTTGTAGCCGCTTCGTGAAAAACACATGTTTTTAGCATTCAAAAAAAATGAAAAACGATATTTTTGTGAAACAAGTTGGAACCTCGCTTTGGCAACATCGATTGCCATCACAAGATGGAGGCATGCGCCAAATTTGAGCATATTATCACAAACTATTCAACGAATGAGCATCCATGAGCAAGCACAAAAACACATAATTTTATCTTTCATCCATGAGCATCCATGAGCATGCACAAAATTTCAATTCCCATTAATTACCAAACTGAGTTTGGAAGGTCATGGAGATGGAGACACATAATTAAGAAGTTTCAGCACTATCATACTTAAAAGGTTTACACTAAAAAGATTAAACCTGACAACATTTTCATATTAACATGACGTGACATACTTAACATTGACATGTTCAGATTAACATGACCTGACATACTTAACATTGACTTGATTTTCTTAAGATCTTCACTCCTCCTTCTTCTCCTTCTCCTTCATCATTCTGATGCGCTTAGAGCGGCGAGGCAGTGGGATGTACTCCTCTACCACAATTGGCATGGTCATGTGCCCAGCTGTGGGATCATCGGCGCCACCACCATCGTGAGGCCATTGTCAGACAAAATAAGTTGCACCTCCTCATCCCCTCTCTGCTCCTCTTCTTCCCCACTCCGTTCCTCCTCATCCTCGCTGCTGCTTTTGTTGTAGCCAGAGTCACTGCTGATCCCATTGCCTGACCAAATGCAACAAAGTTTTTTTAACAATCGGTGTGAGACAAAGCCAAATGGAGAGGAAGAAGAGGCAGAGCATACTGGCATCGTTGTCGTCCTAGTAGCGCATGTGGCACATAGTCGTGTTGAACATCTTCATGGTGAGCATGGCTTTGCCGTCGTACCTGAGGACAAGGAAGTACACGTGTCGCAGGTCATAGGCATAGACGAACTGCTTCCAACCACGACACAGGTACATGTGGCCGTCGGTGTCGAACACCACCTCCACGTCCCACAACCTGCGAAGCCCGCTGCCGGCCTGTCGCAGCTTCATATTCTGTGGCCGACGGCCGTCCAGCATCTTCATAAAAGTGTCAAGCAGCCTCTGTGGCGTGGGTCAAGCAGTGATGTAGCAAATAAAGAGATGGGTGAAGGGGAGATCTCTCCTTTTATATACCTGCCTACTGGAGGAATTCTCAGGTATGATCGTGAAGAACTCGAAACCTTCCAACTCGGACTCTGGCGTGGTAGAGCGCAGCCGGCGGTGGCGGCCGCCCCCCATCTCTAATAAGCAGCAGAAGAGACCAATTACTACCCTTACAACATTATCATACAACATTACAACAGCAGAAGATAATCAACTACACCAAGTTATCATTTCACATTCAAAAATCAATGCACTTGTGGACATTTATGATGGCAAGAACACCTCTGTTTTCTTGTTGTACTCATTCCCCATGTCTACTATAAAAGGCAAACACAGCTAGAACCATATCTACTATAAATGGACCATATCTATAAACACAAATAGAACCATATTTGATAAATGGACCATATCTATGCTACCAACTGTAGAAAACAAGTACTTATTATATTGAAAAAATCAGTCTAGCCATTTGTGTATAAGAATTTTTTAAAGACCATCAGGCAAGACACTTGCACTGCTGTACAATGGTATCAGGTTTCACCCAAGGGGCTAGATCTAACGGCTGCAGGAGGGGACAACACAAAGCAGTATATCACACATAGAAGAGAAAATAATAACTGATCCCGCAGAAAAAAAATAGCAAACAATAACTGAACAATATACACACATATAATAAGGTATGGTTCACTTCATAATATAGGGGGCTTTTGTTTTTGTCTTGCTTTGACACAGCCACTCGAGCAGTCAAAGACTCTAGTTTTAAAGCATGCTTAATAAGAAGCATTTAGTTACACGAAAGTGTTCATGAACCCACACCAGGCCGAGCTCCAAAAAACTCTCGCCGAGGCACTCGACTGTAACCATCCCGAAGCTCAAGCTCCACCCAGCAAGGACAGAGCCATCTTCTACAACCTCACATAGGTGCAAAAGGGATGGCAAAGCGCACTCGGCCACCACAGCCTCCAAAATAGGAATAACAACCCAAACAAATGCACACATCCTGCTGGCATGCAAGGACGAAATATATAATAAAGTACACGACACTCGGCCATGTCCGGAACATACACTGAAATGATTAGGAGGCTATAGAACATGAAAAGCACACACAGAAAGTAGAGTAGCAAAACAGGTAGAGACAACAACAACAAACCTTGACGAGGCCCAACGAGCAGAATGAAGAAACGGCGATGAGTTAAACGGAGATTCTGCACCAAATCAGCAAGATGGAACAACCTGTAAAATAGAAAGGGAAACAATCAGTATAGAGCATAGTAATCTAACAAAGTACCCTAATCAATATTGCATCCACCAAGAACAACTAGAAAAATTCTCAAACCCTAGATTCTCAAATCCTAGAACAATATGCCTAATCTGCTGCTACTCAAACAACTTTGCATAACAAACCCTAGATTATCAAACCCTAGAGCAGAAGAGAAAGGAGAGGATATGAAGCGGATGGCTTACCTACACCGGAGTCCAAGAAGAAGTGGTCGCCAGCGGCGCAGGGGAAGCTGCGGGAGGCGTCGGACCAGCAGACTAGAAGAGGTAGCTCGGGAACCAGCAGAGGCGTTGGGGAGGAGAAGGGGAGGCCGCCGTCATCGCCAGATTCAAAGGGGAGGAGAAGTGTACTCGTTGGGCAATTGACAGTCGAGTTCTATTTGATATAGAGAGGAGGAGTGGGTCCCACTTGTCAGCCAGTTCTATTTGATATAGTAAAATATTCATGTACTCAGCCAACAACCTCTTCCTAGCCCAGTGGTAGAAACCAAGTGAAATAAGTGCCAGGTCGTGGGTTTGAGCCCCCGCTCGCGCATTATTTTTTAGCCGCGTATATTAGAGCTGCGCGTGGGATCAGATAGGGTGTCTGATGGAGCGCGCCAATATCTGTGTGATGGAGTGCTCGCCCGTGGGTTCGAGTATATAGTGAAACAACTAGACACATTATCGACATTCTCTTGCTAGCTCAGTGGTTCTGGACAGGGTGAAACATGCACTCATCGTGTGTTTGAGTCCTCGCTCGTGCAATTTTTTTATATCCAGACATAATTTAGTTTCTATACAGTTAAAGCAACAATGTCTCAATTCAGTTCAAAAAAACTTCATGAAGAATATTTTGCAATCTTCATTTTGCTCCTGTAATCTTCATCACATCACAACCAAAAACAACATCACTATCTGCATTGTATCTTCATCATCATTTTGCACCAAAACAACAGTCCTCCATCACATCTTTTGATCCTAACCAAAACTATATCTAAAAATAGTATGAAAAACAGCTCTGAAAACAACATCTCAATTCAGTTCAAAAAAACTTCAGGATCATTACAACATCATTTTGCAATCTTTTGCATTACAACTTCAGGATCACATCACAACCAACAGTTCTGACCAAAACTAAGAAAATGGCGCCAAAACTACATCACTAGAGCCACTATGCATTTTGCCTCTCCATCACTAGAGCCATCATGATCACCAAAACTAGATGATTTTGCATTTTGCCTCTCCATCACTAGAGCCATCATAATCACCAAAACTAGATGATTTTGCATTTTGCCTCTCCATCACTACAACCATCAGTCTCATGCATTTTGCTACCTGGAGAGAATTGTAGTACAAAAACTACATCAGGATCACATCAACAAAAACTATCTGGAGAGAAGGTTGATCACCAATAAAAACAAGGAACATGCAGTAATAGCATTAGCTCACCAAGGAGACAAAATTTACCTTCGCTACTCATCGTCGTCGATACCAAAACAAGGAACTCTATGCCCACTCCGGTTTTCCTCATCATCACTACAATATTGCAGCATAGTATGATCACTCCTGTTTTCCTCATCCTCGCTCTCATGTCCATCCGCTACCACCTTTCTTATTTTCTTGATGCCTTCAACTATTGCAGCATCAACGAGCACACATTCCCGGTCCTTTCGCACTCTGCTTTGCATCGGAACTTCCATAGAGTCATCATCAACTTGCAATGGAACTTTCATAGAGGCATCATCCTGGTATGTTAGTCCACTACCATCGGGGCCCTTTTCCACTTCAGTTTCAGTCACACACCACAAGTGTTTGTGCTCAAAGTTTTGCACAACTCGCCATTTTCCGTGCAAAAGAGTGTCTGGCAGATAAAACACCATTATTGCTTGTGTTGTTAGAATAAAGGGATCACTCTTATACCAACACCTTGAAGTGTTGATGCTTTTGAAGTGGCCATCATATTTGACAAAAGAGTCTATATTCTTCTTGCTACCAAGCTCAAACCAGTCACAGCGAAATAAGACAACCGAGCGATGGATGGCTCCACTAGAGTTGTACTGCAACTCTACGATGCTTCTCAGCTGACCATAGAAGTCAATGTTCTCACGATCATGTGACCCATCAGTGATGATTCCACTATTCTGTGTCTTCCTTTTTTCCTCGTGGTTAACTGTGTGGTACTGGACACCGTCAGCAATGCATGTCAAATACATGCTCACTCGCTTATCCGGTAAGCATGCCAAAGCAAATAGATCATCACTGACCTTTTTCTCGTCATGCAACTTTCCAATCTGCACAAATAAACCATTTAGCAACAATGGTATTTAACAGTTGGTGAATAACACAGAAAACATAAAACATGTGGCTAAAGATCTCACATGATTCTTAAACCATTTGGCAAATCCCTTGGCAACCCTTTTATAAACATTGATCTGGATTTCTTCCTGATTGAACTCTTCCTTGCATTTCCTGCAATGCCAACAAAACATGTAAATTAAAACAATAGGCTGGTGCCAACCCAAGCAAAAAAATATAACGAGTGCACAAGATATAACGTACTCGATATATGGTAGAACCTCGGCGCAATTGCTGAGCACATACCAAACCATCTTGTCATACTCAACACTAGCCTCCAAGTATTGTGAGGCTCCAAGAAAGTTCACACCATGGTTGAAAACCGAGACATCACCACTTTGCAAATCAGACCGCTCTCTATTTCTGCCTGGCCGGTTCCATCTTGTTTCCACATCGCCAAAGTATCTAGAGAAAAAAGTCAAGCACTCATCAACGACATATGCTTCAGCAATCGAACCTTCAGGTCTTGCCGTGTTTTGCACATAACGCTTACAAGTAAGCAACTTCTTTCGATTGGGCACATCCAACCATATGCATAGGGACTCCAAGCATTGCCTCTTTTGGTAAGTGCACCGCCAAATGGACCATCACGGTGAAGAAAGCTGGAGGGAAAATCTTCTCGAGCTTGCAAAGAATATTTGGGATTTCTTTTTCAAGTCTTTCTAGAACAGTTAACTTGAGTGTTTTGCAACACAGTTCTCTAAAGAAATTTCCCAGCTCAACAACCACTTCACACACACACACACACACACACACACACACACACACACACACACACACACACACACACACACACACATATATATATATATATATATATATATATATATATCCTTGTCCATGATTCCTCGGAGGCCCGCCGGTAAAATCCTTTGGAGGAGGATGTGACAATCATGGGTTTTCAGTACTGAAAGCTTGAATCCATCATAAGTAACACACTTTGCTAGGTTAGCAGCATAACCATCTGGAAATCTCACCGCTCTTATGAATTCACAGAATGCAAACTTTTGTTCTTTACACATTGTATACCATGCTCGTGGCATTTCAAATGAATCTTCATCTTCATCACGTTGTAGATGCAAATCTTATCTTATGCCCATGTCCTCCAAATCAAGCCTAGAACTAACCGTGTCCTTTCTCTTCCCTTCAATGTTCAGAAACGTCCCTAGCATATTCTCGCATATGTTTTTCTCAATGTGCATTACATCGAGATTATGCCTTAATTTCATATCAGCCCAGTATGGCAGGTCCCACAAACAAGACCTCTGGTCCCAACATTGACCTTCCCCACGCTTTCTTTTCTTTGCAAGCTTTCCTAGTCTCACATCTTTCACCTTTTCAAGTTGCTGCTCCAGCTCTTCTTTAGTGAATTCAGCTGGCTTGTCACGGGTTTCATTCTCACCATTAAAATCTTTGCTTCTTTGTCAGTGATGGTTTCGGGGAAGAAAGCGGAGGTGCACAATATAGCAGATCTTACTCCTTATTCTCTTTGAGCAAGGGTCTTTGTCACAATGGGCACAAGCCTGATAACCCGTTGTGATCCTCCCAGACAGAGTGTGCAGCGCCGGGAAATCATGGATGGACCATATGATTGCAGCATGTAGATTGAACTTTTCTTCTGGACTCAAGGCATCGTATGTAGGTACACCAGTCCAGAGTTGAAGCAGTTCTTCTAAGAGGGGCTCCATAAAGACATCAAAATCCTTTTCTGGAGACTCTGGACCCGGGATAAGCAACGACATCATGAAGTTGGACTGATCCATGCATGCCCATGGTGGCAGGTTGTACGACACCACAAAAACGGGCCACATGCTATAAGACGTGCTCATGTTCCCGAACGGATTAAAGCCATCTGTGGCAATGCCGAGTTTTATGTTCCTTGGATCTGCAGCAAAATCTCCATGTTTAGTGTCAAACTCTTTCCATGCCTCTCCATCCGTTGGATGGCTCAGCTCATTGTCCACAGGTTGCCGCTTCAGCTTGTGCCATTGTACCTCCAGTGATGATTTCTTCGAGATAAACATCCGCTGCAGCCTTGGTATCACCGGAAAGTGCCTCGGTACCTTCTCCGATATTGATTTCTTCCCATCAGCATCTTTCCACCTAGAGGCATTGCATTTTGGATAGTTGTCATGCTTCGCTAAATCCTTCTGAAACAAGACACATTTATTTGGGCACACATGTATTGAAACATAACCTAGCCCCAGCCTGCGGATTATGCTCAATACTTCATCATAAGACCTGGGAACACAACTATTAGGGAATTGCAAGGTCAAAAGGCGGAGTATTGCGTTGAATGCAGCATTGCTAATCCGAGAAAGACTTGATGTGGAGTAACTTCACGGTGAAGGTAAATTGAAAAATTACCCCCTTCATGAGCTGCGCGCTTCGCCTCCTCTAACACCTCAGCAAACATCGACTTCTGTCCATCAGCACAATCTTCAGCATCGTACAGATCCTTCAATAGGTCAGGAATCCTATCATCTTCATGCCCATCCTCTTCCTCCAAACCAGCATTATCTCGCAAAACCTTTTCCATGAAATCAATGCCAGCATCACCACCACCCATCATATGAGGGGCCTGTGTATCAGCTTCAAAATGTTGAGGTTGTCCGTCTAAAGGTTGTCCATGATATATCCATCTATCATTTGTGTTGGCCATCCCATTAAGAAGCAGATGATCGTCCACTCTTCCTTGAGCCATTCCTGAACGGTTGAGGCATTCGCAGCATGGGCAAAGAATGTGAGCATCGTTGGCAAAATTTGCCCGAACAAATGCCATGAAATCATCAACTCCTTTCATATGTTCTTTCGAAAACTTTCTAACTCCTTTTCTAATCCAAATCCGTCCATCTGCCAAAGACAACAAATTGTTGCAACTTAGCAAATCAATCTAAGTGCATCAACATTAATTAATGAAAATGGATGGCAGTAATGGCAACTACAAATCCAGAAAATAAGGTAGGCACCCACTTTATATGCTAACTGCCTAACTTTATATGCTAACTGCTAGAAAATAAGATAGGCACCCAACATTGAGCTATTTCCAATTTCTCACTACTTTAGTCTAGGTCACATGGTTTACTGATTTCACGTGGGAGCAATAAAAAGCAGCTCATAAGAAATACAGATTTCACATGGGATAAAAGAAAAGCTAACAAAAACTTGTAAAACCTAACATAGATCAGGCAGAGCTGAACTAAGAAACATATGTGGTTCCTCTAAAGAGGATATCCACAAAGAGATTAGGCTCCAACTTCATCCATCTTATGAAGCAACCTGTAGCATCCATCCATCACATTGAGCTCCGGCTGTAGCTGATGGATTCTCACTCAAATTAAGCTCCTCAACATATTGAATCTCCTCCTTCCCATTTCCTTTCCATTTCAAAACGTTATAACAATAGTAGCTAGTGTTCATCCCCTGCCCCTCAGCTAGTAAGATAAAAAACTCACCTTATCTCTGTCTTTCTCCCCTGCCCCTCTGCTAGTGTTGACAAACTAGCTAGTGTTCATCAGCAGGCGCAACACAGGCAACTCTGAGGCAAATCCGAGGCAAGGAGAGGAGAGGGGGGAGAGGGGTTCATACAGGGAGGTGTGCTTGTGGCGGAGAGGGGGGAGAGGAGTCCCCCATGCTCGGCGAGCCGCTCCTGTCGTGGATAAGGCGAGCGGCGATGACGTGGGTGAGGTCCCCGGTGGCGAGGTCACCTTTCCTGTCATGGGCAAGACGAGTGGCCCCTGCTAGTCGCTTCGGCCACCGGCCCTGCCCTCGTCCGCTGCCCCAGCCGGTTGCTTTCGCCCGCCGCCCGCCCTCATTCGCCGACCCCTGCTGGTTGCTTCCGCCCGCCGCCCCTTGGTCAAAAAACGCTAAGTGGTTCTCTCTTCGATGCTATCTGTCGGAAGACCTAAAAGGTCACACTTGTCAATGATACGAGAGAATAGTGGTTTCTATATAGTATATAGAAAATTACCCATACATTAGCAACAGTCCCTCTCTAGCCCAGCGGTAGTGAACGAGCGAAGCCAGCGCCCGGTCATGGGTTCGAGTCCCCGCTAGTGCAATTTCTTAGGGAATTAAATGCTTGCTCCCCCACCTATCAAATGGGTCCCGCCTGTCAGCGTGTGCCCACCTGCTGTCAAATGGGCCCCGCCTGTCTGTTGAATATAAACATTTAAGCAAAAATGACACCTAGACAATGACACATAAGCGAGGTTGCTGAGGTGGCTGCCTAATCATCCTAATGCATTCAAACTTAAGTGTAGCGACCATTTATATTGGTTGTTATCAGCTAGGTGTGAGGCAGTGGATAGTGCTTCCCTCTTTACGGCAATTTCCTCTAATGAAATTACGACCTTTCTGACCAAAATGGTCGTTATGGTTTAGGGTTTAGAGCCCCCCGAACAGCTTTTGACCAATTGGTCTCAAATGGTCATAGATTTATGACCAATTCTTCCATGGTCACTGACATAAGGTCACAAATTGACATATTTCTTGTAGTGGAAATACTCATCAGATGTACTAGATTCAGGGATTATCTCAGAAGAAAATCTAGCAATGTTATGCATATCTTTCATAGGAAATATATTCTCAAAAAATGTTGCGTCATGAGATTCCATTACAGTGTCAACATGCATATCAGGTAACTCAGATTTAACCACTAAAAATCTATAAGCAATGCTCTGTTGAGCATAACCTAGAAAGACATAATCCACTGTCTTCGGTCTGAGTTTGTGTTTCTTAGGAATAGGAATATTGACCTTTGCCAAGCATCCCCAAGTGCGTCAATAAGTGATGGTTTTCTCCCGACCCACTCCTCATAAGGGGGTTTCTCTTTATTCTTGTTAGGAACTCTATTCAGGACATGACACGAAGTCAATAAAGCCTCACCCACCATGCCTTAGATAAACCAGCAATGTCTAACATGGCATTCACCAAGTCAGTCAGCGTGTGGTTTTTCCTCTCCGCAACCCATTTGATTGGGGAGAATACTCTCAAGAATAATACCATGTTCCTCGCAGAATTCATCAAATACTTTGGGAAAATACTCTCCACCACGATCAAACCTAAGACGCTTGATCTTTCTCTCTAGTTGATTTTCAACTTCAGCTTTATAGATTTTAAAGTAGTCTAAAGCTTCGTCTTTAGTTTGCAACAAATAAACATAGCAAAATCTTGCCGCATCATCAATCGATGTCATGAAATATCTCTTTCCATCTTTTGTCAACACACCATTCATGTCACAAATATTAGAATGTATGAGTTCTAGAGGTGCCAAGTTTCTCTCCTCGGCAACAGTGTGAGGCTTTCGAGGTTGCTTCCATTACACACAACTATTGCACTTAGAACCTTTGGCAACAGTGAAATTTGAAATTAAACTCATACTAGATAGTCGAGACATCACACCAAAACTAATATGACATAAACGAGAGTGCCACACTTGCATCATCATTAACACTAGCACCAATTTGGTTTACTGACTTATTGCAAAAAACTAAAAGGCAAACGAGGAACAAGCCTTCGCACTCATAGCCTTTGCCTATAAATTTTCTAAATCTCCACACGATTACTTTATTCGACTGTAGAACTACCTTGAACCCATCTCGACATAGAAGGGAGATGCTAAGTAGATTCTTTTTCATATTATGGACATGCTGCACATTCCTTAGCTGCATGATCTTCCCTGAAGTAAACTTCAGATCCACCGTGCCAATGCCACGAACAAAATCATGTGACCCATTCCCCATTAGGACGGAAGAATCCCTTGCGACCGGATAAGAAATGAACAAAGAGACGTCAGAACACACGTGAACGTTAGCACCCGAATCAATCCACCACGAAGATGATTGGAATACTGAAAGAACAATAGGTAAATTACCACACCCATCAGTATTTCTAGCGGTCACAACGTTGACAGTCTTGGAGCTCGTTTTTTCTATGTGGTCTACACATTCTGAGCATTCCTTGGAAAAGTGTCCAGGCTTCCCACAGGCGCAGCACTCTAGCTCAGCCATGTTAAACTTCTTCTTCTTGAAGGTAGTAGTCTTGGCAGGCTTGTTGAAAACATGCTTGTTCTTCGCTTTGTTCTTGTTCTGTGGGTACCTCTGCACCATTGAAAGACAGTATTACGCAGCTACCTTGGAGCCTCCACAGTGTTTTGGGCCTCTCAGTCGTCGGATCAGTCTGATGTACGCTCTAGATTAGCTTGGTCATTGTCAGATCGATCAACGCTTGAGATGCCGTTTCGCGGGCTGCTGCTCCGCAGAGCGAGCGCCGGTTTCTGTCCGTAATCGGGCCGCAAAGGCCCATTCGCTTGGATTGTCCAGCCCCCAACCCTGAACTGCACATTTTCTATTCCTCTAACCCTGATGCGCTGCCGTTCCTTCGTCCACGACGCGCCGCCGCCGTTGTCCGTCCCGCTGGCGAGAAGATTGGTCATCCTTCTTTTCTTCCCTTTTCTGGGTCCCGTTCTCTCCTCCGGCGCGCGCGTGCGAAACTTAATCCCGCCCTTGCGTTGGCTGGCGGCGATGGATGACCTCGGATGCCATCATGCCAATGCCATGGAATACTCTTCCCACCTTCCGTGACGGTACGTACGCGTCTGTTCTCTTCTCTTGATGCCGCTTGCGTGATGTGGTTGCAGTTTACCCAGCAAACAGGTGAGGAATAGCAGCGGCAAGACGTGCTTGCACAACTGCACATTCACAACTTCCCCTTTCTAGAGTGGTTACTACTTACTACACCATGAGTATGGTGCAGATTAGTGTCTCACTTTGGTTTTGTGAAGGTATCTTGCTTACTAATCAGCACATACCCCGTTCGAGTTTGTTCTATCGTTTCCAGGTTCATGCGTATTTGCTACCGGGCCTCAGTCTCGCTTTCTAGCGCAGAGGATGAAGATTAAATATATTTTTTGTTAATTTTGATTTCATGTCGCTATTTTGATTCCTTTGCCGGTAATATATTTATGCTAGAATATCTTCCATTACATCTGAAGTATATCCCCAGGGTTCAAATCGAGGGGATGGGTAAAGCACCCGCTAATACTAATATTGGCAATATTGTGTTCGACGTCATCTTGGCCCCAGAAGAATATTTACATACAGATGAACATGTAGCCAAACTTCTGCATAGGTATGTGATAATTTATGTCATAAATAATGTAGCTTCTATGGTTGGTACAAACGAAACAACACCCTTTTTTTCCTGAAAATGTAGGTTATAGAAGAAGCTCATCTTCCGATATTCTAAAGCTCATCTTGTTGTTCATTATAGGTATGACATGGTTATTGTTTGTTCAATCAAATGGTCAACCTAAGATCCTTGAGCTTTAAGTCCATGTCCTATCATAATAAAGGCATATGTTTTTGCATATTTCTCTCTTGTATGTTCAAGTGCAAATATAGACCATGGTGTTGATATTTTTTTTTGCTTTGGAATTGGATGTTATCTTTTGTTGGTAACATATTTGTGCTAGAACAAAAACCGATGTCAAGTTTTTTTATTCTAATTGTTAAACGGATGCCAAGTATTTAAGCTGACATGTGGCCTCCGGGTCAAACCAACTTTTTCTATGGATATGGCCTTGAAACATTCTACGTTGAACAATTCAATTTGTATCCATTATTATTCAGTATTTTGTAATTATTTATTAAACATATTTTATTCTCATTTACAATGGTCGGGCGCGGCAACGCGCGTCTTCATGATCTAGTATTGACTATAGGCTGAACCTCACCTCCTTTCTCAATGATATCTTTAGCCCGAGCTTTCTTTTCAACATCAAGAGATGCAATCAGATTTTCAGCCGATATCTCCTATCTCTTATGTTTGAGTTGTGGCGAAATTCCTCCATAAAGGAGGCAACTTTGCAATCATGCACCCAACCACAAATTTGTCAGGTAGAACACACTTAAGGAGTTCCAGTTCCTTCACAATGCACGGTATCTCATGAGCCTGTTCAGCCACAGAACGACTATTCACCATCTTGTAGTCGTGGGAACTCTCCATGATGTACAGTTCACTGCCTGCAATTTTGCATTGAATTTAGCATTCAGTGCATTCCTCAGTGTCTTTCGATCTTCTATGTGCATGTACACATCACACAGACGGTCGTCAAGAACACTTAGAATGCATCCCACACTATTAGCTTCCTGGAAGTTTCTCTAATCTTCCTCAGAAATTCCCTTTGGAGTTCCAACACTAACGTGGAAAACTTTCAAAGCAGTAAGCCAGAGCAGGTCTTCACCTGCCACCTCTTAAGCTGCACACCAGTAAACTTATCTGGCCTCGGTGCACCAGCGAATCCAGCCATAGTTAACTTAGGAAATTGCCTAAATTTGCTTTTTTGGATTGTTGGAATATTATGCAAGTTCATGATTAATTCCAGTAAATAATTCATGACTACAACAGAGACTGGCATGTAACAATCTAGCAAACTAGATGAACAACAAAACATACATACCAGCATAACACATGAAGTAGCAACTACAGAGAGAGACATGAACATATCATGAAGGACGTACTGTTCGCTAGTTGCTGCAGGAATGACAATGTTGATGATGATGTTGACGACGATTTGTTGTCGACGGCGATGGGGACGATGATGAGTAGCACCCCCCGACTTGGACGGAAGACGCCCCGTGATGACGAATTTGAGCAGTGAACGCTTCCCAAAAACCTAATTTGTCCTCTCCCTGTGTAGTATCGCAAGGACGAACTGTTCCGGAGACATGCTCCCACGCACGCTGATGCACGCCGGCATTCGGGATAGAGTAGACTACTGTGGCGGCTCAAGTTGCGAGATGAGGCAAAACCTTAGGTGTTTTTGATGTGTCTTTGGCCGAGACCGGTAAGCAGTATATATAGGAGAACAAGAGACGTATTGTGTCGCGATCACGATCTCAAACCTACTTGGTTTCCAGGTCAAACTTACCGAACAAGGTCAAGGCACCAAAAAATAAAACGACAAAACAAAGCAGTACCCCCTACAAGTCAACAGACCGGATTTTGAAGGACCATTCACGTGCATGTCGCACGTACACCCTGCCCCGCCCCGGCCCGAGCCCGACCAAGCAAGGCGAGCACACAAGTGTCTTCTCTTTCTCTCGAACCCACTATATAAAGAGGTCCAACACTTTCTCAACTAACAATGTTAGACTAATCTTTAGCACCACACCACCACTTTTATTTTTTTCATGGGCTCATTTGATATTTCAGAATTTGTTAATGGGTCAAACCCATTTATTCTAACATGGGACATCCATAGTGATCTACAGTGAAGACGAGGAGGAAAGTAAGATGGCGATGGATGATGTTTCTCCGTGGAGAAAAGAGAGAAATATGTGACACAAGGCCTGTAGCGAGGTCGGCAGGTGGCACGGTGACCGGCTGAGGACTAGATCGGTCGGCCGGCTGGGATCCTTTCCCAAAAAGAATGATCAAAGCAGTTACCGGTGGCTCGGAAGGCGCTTTCTGACAGCTGCTCTGCCCTCCTGCAGCTAAACCAGCGCACACCAAAAAAAAAAAGAATGGAGGAGAAAAGAAAAATGGCGGGTTTGTTCCGGCACATCGCCGCCGCTCTCCTTTTCCTCCTCACGGCTGCTTCGACCGCCGGCGCTTCCACTTATTACGCCTCGGATCCCAACCTCGGATCCGCCCGCGTCGTCTTCCAGGTCCGATTCCTGTTCCTGTTTGTGCTCTTACCGTCGTGAGATTCGCACCCAGGTGTTTCGCCTTGAACTCCTGCAAATTGAGCGGCCTATTCTAGCGTTTGGGGGAGGAAAAATATCCCGGAATTAGTTTTTGTAGATTAAATCCTCTATATCTGTCGACGAATTTGCTTTTCTTTTTTTGAAACTTGTAGATCGATTCGTGAATCGTGAGTATCCATGAGGATATTAGCTGGAATTTCCGAGCCGCTGCTGTAGTTTTACAAAGATTCGTTTTGGAATTGGTTTAGCATGGGTGGTACGGCCAGAGTGTATTGGAGGTAAGAGTGAGAGGATTGCAAGATCCAGGAATCTAGGATTGGTGAGTGAGCTGCTGCATATTTCTCGTCAAAATTCTGATTTTCTGGGTAACTCCTATTGGCCGAATACACCTAACTACTCCCAACTGCTAGATGATACGGCTGTAATGGCACAAACTGGATCAGATTTTTTTAATAAAGGGCGACTTTATTATCTCAGAATGTAGCATCAAGCGATACAAAGCATTATGAGTAACATCCGGCCTATGCATAACTAGGATGCACACAGCCAAATCTAGAAGTCTGACAATAATTCATGAAATAAAACCGACAAATCAGCAATAGTATGTTAGATCCATGGGATCGGGTAGGTTAGATCAATCCGGTAGCCCACCTTCTCCTTGGGTTGAAGAGCTCGAGCCGGTGCTGGCCATGGTGAAGTAGTGGCCGGTGATGGCAGAGAGATGGCGGCGGTGGTGTGCTTCCCGTGAGCACCGCGCTAACCCTAGATCGGTAGGGGATTTCGTTAGGCTTTGTGGCAGCGGTGAACTTCATCAGTCGTGCCCCGGCCCCCACCTCTATTTATATATGCGCGGGTCACAGGGGCCCACCAACCATATGAGGGTTGGGCACCCCAATCAGGGCGTGGATCTAAGGGCCCGGTGGGCCGTTGGGCCCACACAGAGGAGATCAACCTAACATTCTCCCCCTTGATCTCAACTTTACTTTTAACCTTATACTTTCTAGTTTATTTGTTTCATCACATATTGGTACATAGAGCATGTTTCATCGTCACAGCTTAATTGCCGATAGAATCATACAGCCTACAACATACGTTTTGTTCGTAAACAAATTACATTCCTTTTGGGCCTATCCAGGAATCATAGGCTTTTCCTTAAACCCATGCCGGCTAAGTGTTCCTTGAACACATTGGGTGGTAAGCCTTTCGTTAGCGGATCCGCAAGCATATCCTTTGTCCTTATATGCTCGAGACTTATAGTTTGATCCTGGATTTTATCTTTCACAACATAATACCTTATCTCTATTGTTTTGGCAGCATTACTCGACTTGTTGTTGTGAACATAGAATACTGCGGGCTGGTTGTCACAGTACATCTTTAGTGGTTTGTGAATACAATCTACCACTTTCAAGTCGGGTATAAATTTCTTTAGCCATATCGCCTGCCCCGTGGCCTCGAAGCATGCTATGAATTCTGCATACATCATGGATGATGCAACTAACGACTGTTTGGAGCTTTTCCACGAAATAGCTCCCCCAGTGAGAGTGAATAGGTATCCTGACGTGGATTTTCTATCATCTCTGTCCCCTGCAAAATCTGCGTCTGAATACCCTTTTATCTCTAGGGAATCACTTCTCCTGTATATTAGTATGTAGTCCTTTGTGCCTTGCGCATAACGCAATGCTTTCTTTACCATCTTCCAGTCCTCTATGCCTGTATTCTCTTGATATCTACCGAGTACCCCAGTGATAAAAGCTAAGTCAGGGCGAGTGCACACTTGTGCATACTGTAAGCTGCCAACAACCGAAGCATATGGTACTGCTTTCATTTGATCGATCTCGTACTGGTTCTTGGGACATTGGAATTTAACAAAACTATAGCCCTTGACTATAGGAGCAGGTGTGGCTTTACTCGCATGCATATTATACTTTTGAAGAACCTTGTCTAAATATGCTTTCTGTGATAGTCCTAAGACTCCATTGTTTCTATCTCGGTGAATTTCTATGTCCAAAACATATGATGCTTCACCAAGATCTGTTATGTCAAAATTTGAGGATAACTTCTTTGTTTCTTGTAGTAGACTAACATCACTGCTAGCAAGCAGGATATCATCCACATACAAGATTAGGAAAATATATTTCCTATTTTCAAACCTTGCATAAATGCAGTTATCCTTAATATTTTCTTCAAATCTGAAACTTCTAATCGTTTGATTAAACTTTAGATACCACTGTCTAGAGGCTTGCTTTAATCCATAAATGGATTTCTTCAGGCGGCATCCCATATTTTCCTTGCCTTTCATGATAAAACCGTTGGGTTATTTCATGTAGACATTTTCTTTTAAATCCCGTTGAGAAATGTCATCTTTACGTCCATTTGATGTAACTCTAAATCAAAATGAGCAACTAATGCCATTATGATTACGAAGGAATCCTTACATGAGACTGGAGAAAATGTCTCATTGTAACCTATCCCTTCTCTTTGTGTAAATCCTTTTGCCACAAGTCTTGCTTTATACTTTTCTACATTCCCTTTAGAGTCATACTTAGTTTTGTAGACCCATTTGCAACCTACTGTCTTGGCTCCTTTAGGAATTTCCTCTAAGTCCCAAACATCTTTGGAACTCATCGATTTCATCTCGTCTTCCAGTGCCTTCATCCACTTCGATGAATGAGGGCTTCTCATGGCTTCTTCATATGAGGTGGGATCTTTTTCTGTATGAACTATTTCCGTGTTATAAACTTTATAATCAGTAGAAATAGCTGACTTTTCGTGTCTTGTAGGCCTTTAAGGGCCCCAGTTTCTGGCACATTTTGTGCCTCAACTTCTGGCACTTCTTCTAAAATTTGCTGCTGCACCTCCCTTTCATGCTCAACAACGGGTTCAGTCGGCTCCTGACGGACAGGTTCCGGGTCTACCTCCATAGTTGTCATGGGTGGAGTTGCAACTGGTAGTGAGAAAAATGGCTCCTGAATCATCGGATTAGGTGCATGCACCCTTTTCTCCTCAAGATCAATTTTCCGAGCTACCATGCTCCCCCTCATCATTTCGTCCTCTAAGAAGACTGCATGTCTTGTTTCTACAAACTTTGTATATCCGTCTTCAAGCAGAAATGAAAACCCTTTGATCATGCTCGATAGACAATGAAGTGGCAACTCCTTTGTTTTGGGATCTAACTTTGCAATGTTTGGATTAAACATTTTGGCCTCGTGAGGGCACCCCCACACCTGAAGTGTTGTAGGGAGGGCACTCTTCACATCCATAGCTCGTACGGTGTTTTGGGCACCGACTTGCTTGGTACTCTGTTGAGAATGTGAATGGCGGTTTTAAGTGCCTCCATCCATAATCCCAATGGCAAGGTGGAGTAACTCATCATGCTGCGCACCATATCCATAAGCGTACGGTTGCGCCTTTCAGCTACTCCATTTTGCCGAGGATTCAATCAATCCCGTATTCAATTCCCTTCGTCAATCGGTACGTTACTTGCCCGAGACTCGATCGTCGGTATCCCAATACCTCGTTCAATCTCGTTACCGGCAAGTCACTTTACTCGTTCCGTAATGCATGATCCCGTGACCACCCCCTTGGTCACATTGAGCTCATTATGATGATGCATTACCGAGTGGGCCCAGAGATACCTCTCTGTCATACGGAGTGACAAATCCCAGTCTCGATTTGTGCCAACCCAACAGACACTTTCGGAGATACCCGTAGTTCACCTTTATAGCCACCCGATTCGTTGTGACGTTTGGCACACCCAAAGCACTCCTACGGTGTCCGGAGTTGCACAATCTCATGGTCTAAGGAAATGATACTTGACATTTGGAAAAGCTCTAGCAAACGAACTACACGATCTTTGTGCTATGCTTAGGATTGGGTCTTGTCCATCACATCATTCTCCTAATGATGTGATCCCGTTATCAATGGCATCCAATGTGCATAGTCAGGAAACCATGACTATCTGTTGATCAACGAGCTAGTCAACTAGAGGCTCACCAGGGACATGTTGTGGTCTATGTATTCACACATGTATTACGATTTCCGGATGACACAATTATAGCATGAATAATAGACAATTATCATGAACAAAGAAATATAATAATAACCATTTTATTATTGCCTCTAGGGCATATTTCCAACAGGCATATGGGTCTGAACTATTGGATCCGTTCAGCCTCCTTAATTTTCGTCAACAAAACAATCTTGCTAAAATTTAGCCTGAATAGGTCAAGTCGATCGGCATGAAGACACTTAAATAACTCCAAAAGGTTAGTCTTGATGATCTCCCTGAAATTCTGATCGAATTCCGCGGGGAAACCATCCGGGCATGGAGCTTTGTTGTGTTCCATTTGGAACACCGCCGCTCTCACCTCTTCCGAGAAAGGTGCCGTGAGGATATCATTCTCTTTCGCCGTGACTTGTGAAATATCATCTGTTCGTGCCTTGTCAAGGGTGACATTCCCTTCATCTGGCACCCCGAACAAAGATTTGTAGTAGATGGTGATATACTTTTTGAGCTCCTCCTGACCTTCGATCCGCCCCTCATCCTGTTGGAGACTACAAATACATCTCTTCCTATGTCAACCATTGTCGACCAATTGGAAGTATCTTGTATTACTATCTCCCATTAGGATGAAGTCAGCTTTGGACCTCTGGTAGTATTTGATCTCCTCTTCGCGCAATAGACGGGCAACCTTCTCATTAGATTGATTTTTCAATTCAATCTCTTGTTGAGATAAGGTGCGTGTTTCTGCAATTTTGTCGAGGTCATCAATGATGGTGCAGAGGCGCTGCTTTTGTTTTTTGTATAATCCGTTGGTGTGTTTCGCCCATCCAGAGAGGTGTTGCCTCATGGCCCTTATTTTATAATTCCATCTCTGAATCGGTGTACGACCAACGGCGGGCCTCTCCCAAACGCTCTTGATTACGTCTACAAAACCTTCCCGATGCAGCCATGCCAATTCAAATTTGAAAGGGCGATGGGCAGGATGGCTCATAGAATTAGAATGAAGAATGATTGGCGCATGATCCGATAATGCCTCGATTCGCTCTAGGGCTCGCACGGTCACCATAGGAAATTTTAGCTCCCATTCGGTATCCATGAGTACCCTATCTAGCTTCTCGTATGTCGGCACAGAACAATTATTAGCCCAAGTGAACTGCCTCCCCGACATACAGGCCTCCCGAAGATCCAAACTGTCAATCACAACATTGAATAGGAAAGGCCAATGAGTGTCGAAGCGGTCGTTATTTTTTTCTTGCTGGTACCTAAGGATGTTAAAATCCCCTCCAATAAGCATTGGGTACGGGTTATCGTTAGCCAAGTTCACCAGTTCACGGAGGAAAGCAGCTTTACGCTCATCTTGGGCAGCCCCATAGACTGCGACCAGGCTCCATGTAAAATTATTAGCCCTGTTTGTAGGTGAAATTTGATATGAAATTCACCGGTCGAAAAAGCCAACAAATTCATGGTCGTGGTCTGTATCCCAAGAAGGATTCCTCCAGACCTTCCACTAGCTGGTAGACTATGCCATGTGTTGTCGAAACCACCTGATAGGTGATCGAGGACGTGCGGGCGGAAGTCACATTTACCAGCCTTTGAAATTGCCACAAAATCTAATTCGTGTTCTCGCACACAATCACCGACGTGTTTATGTTTAGCCAAGTCTGAGAGACCTCTGCTATTCCAAAACATGCCTCTCATGTGAAAACTCGAATTGGTGTGGAACTTTTCTCCTTCTTGGGTGGTTTTTGTTTCATTTTAGAGGAGTGCGATTTAGATTTCCGCGAAGACGCTGTGAAGTCACAAAACATTGACCCAGGTCTTGCAACATCTAAACCAACCTCGGTAACCTCACCAACCAAGTCGGAGATTAGCGGACCATCATTTTGGCATCCGTTTCATCATCATCCTCGGTTTCGGGGTTTGGTAGGGTGTTATTACACTTCGGAGAAACCTTTAAATGGTCAATCTCCATGTGTTTAAGTGCCCCAACCGACAGATTAATTTCATTATCGTTCTTTTCCATAGATACACCAACAATCTTTAAGCTACTAGTAATACGAGTATCTGAAAAAGAAAGAAAAGATTGAGCGGACGAGATACCTGGCGTGGGTCCAAATTCCTCAAGGCCTGGCGACGCATCGCCTTCGCGAGGCAGTGTTCATCAGTCGCAGAGGAACCATCAGCAGCAAGGGAGTGACGGCTACTACGTCGAAGGCGCGTGGTCAGGCCTCTAGACATAGTACCCATCGGCGTCGACAGAGTAGCCGTTGGCGTAGACTTAAACGAGGGCGGGGGTGTCCGTACAGTCCCGGTGGTCGGTGAAGAGGAACGCGCTGCAGAGCCCAGTGGAACCACGACGACAGCCGCACGAGCCGGTGACGCGGCTGGTGGCATCGTCGATGTCCTGGTGTTCTCGCGGTGGGTGCCGCGTCATGACAGATGCCATGGGATGGCTTAAAGGTGAGGGCAAGGCTACATCGGAGATCCGGGACGGGATTGAGCAACATCACGTGGTGGTTTACCCAGGTTCGGGGCTCTCCGTGGGAGGTAACACCTTTAGTCCTGCATGTCTGGTGTATATGCGAAGTAGTACAGAGTTGCTCCTAGAGCTGTATTACAGGAGGCAGTGGAGAGCTATGGGCTTCATGCCTCATGCATATGAGTGTGAGTGTGTGGCGTGAGAGCCAAAGATGAATGTATAGCCGTGAGTGAGTGTGGTGTGGTGTGGTGGGCATGAGTGCCTTGTGTTGGCCAAGTGAGCCCCGTGGTGCATCTTATAAAGGGATGCCCAGGGGACAAGGGGTGGCCCACTTGGCGAACTATACTATCTAGAGGTCATCCGAAGTGACGCATGATGCATGCATAGTGCAACACTATTGGGGCGCAGTGAAGTGATGCGCTATAGTGTTTGCTCTATCAACAATAGTGACCATGGTATGGCCATCTTCTCCATGTCGGGTCGGATGTGACGCCGCGGTTGACTCCGCGTAGTAGGCCGGCTGGAGCAGCCGGACGGGAAGCAGGCTGGAGCAGCCGGGTGGCGAGCCGGCCGGGGTGGCCGGGCAGCCGGACCGAGGGGCGTTGGCCGCCTCGATGTTTTGAAGTGTCGTTTCGTCTCCTTAAGCCTACCACCTTAAGCCTACCCGGGGGTCATCCCCCGACAGTCGAGGAATCCGGCCTGCAAACCGGAGCAGAATGAACCGAGTCTTGTTGGTGGCGCTGACGAGATCCACGACGGTAGATCCGCGCGCCGGCGATGCGAAGTATCTTGTTGCATAGCATGTAACGTCGAACAGCGACATTTGGCTGCTTGAGCGCCAGGCTCATATGCGCGTCTGGGCCATTCTCCGTGACTGCTGCATGCCGCATGTAGCCAAGAGCCATAGGCCGGCCCTCCACAGCCGCTGCCTGTATGGCGCACTCAGCCGGGGACCGCGCCTGGTCCACTTCATTCGCGTGAGCAACAACAGCTACAGGCAGTCTCGTTGCTGCCATATACACGTCCGGCTGGCCGGCCAAAAGCCCGGTTCTGCTGCCTGTACTGATCTCTGCACGGACTTCATGGGAACCGCCGAACTAGTTTGAGCATCCGATGTCGTATTTTCACCAACAGCTTGGACATTTTTAGACCTCTTGCTAGCATCTTTGTCAGGCATATCCTCACCCCGGTTAGCGCCGTCCTCATGGTCATCATCATGGTTTTCCCAAATTCGTGGCATAAAGTCAACATCTGGGACATAGTCCTCCAGAACAAACCGAAGTGAATAGCGATTAAGTTTAACATAGACATCCGAGGAGACCGAAGCATCAACAGACCCATCTTTCTTGGAGAAAATATTCAAAGAATGTACGGCCACCTGAATTCGCACAATTCCATGCCGGCGCAAAGAAACCAAATCAACATCTTGCGTGGCTCCTATAACTGATCCAACCGCCCACAAACCGAGGAAATGGCAGAGAGGTGGTGGAACGCCAGTGACATGAACCCATACCGGCTGCAAAGGAAGAACGGATGTGACCTCCTCAGCTATCCATTCACTGAATGCAACCTTCACGTTGTGTGATTTGACATTGTACTCAAAAGCTGCCACACATTTCAAAATCTCGAGGGACGGAAACAAACTAGGAAAGCATTGTCTCCATGCGGCACGACTTCCCACTTCCAAGAAAGGCTGGGTGAGGCGATCTTAGCGACCTCTACCTCCACCTCAGCAGCACATAAAGAACCACCGGAGATCGTGACCAAAGCAGTCGGCAGTGTTGGTGGTGCTAGATGTTCCTTGAAAAGCGAGTCAGGTAGTTGCAAGAACATAGCGTTTACAAGCCCGCATCCACCGAGCGACGCAATGGGCCTTGGCTGCTTGAACACAGGACAACGGTGCATAGGGTGTTTGTAGTTGTTGCAAATATGACAATAGTGTATCACCGTGCAGTCCTTGGAGAGAGAGTAAATTGCACAAAACCACCACTTTGAAGGCTAGGTTTGCAGAAAACACTACAATACATTTTTTTTGTAAAAAACACCGTGTCTACCGTAATCTTTTTGCAAATAACACTGATCGGCGGATTGGCCTCCATTGAGTGTGTTTATGACAGATGGGCCCCGCTAGTCAGGATGACGTGGCACCATTTAACATCTCACATGTAACGGTGAGGTTGGCTAACGTTGTCAGCATGTGTGGCTGTATGGGGTCCACCTGTCATTGGAAGAAAAATAAATAAAAAAATGGTTCATGCGAAGTGTTATCTTCCTCTCCGCTGCATAAAGAGAATCCCTCAAAATCCCAGCGCCGCCACCGCTTCTCCGGCGCTCCCGCCGCCGCCGTCGTGCCGCACGCTGGATCCGGCCATACCCACCTCACCTGCCCCACCTGACACCGGATCCGGCGAGATCGGTCCCTGTCCGGCTGCTGCTCCGGCGTGGTCGCGGTCGCCTTCGGTGCTTGGCGGACGCTCTCCACTTGTCGGTCTTTGGAGAGGGTAGGCTCTGCGCAAAGTCTTGATGGGAGTGGGGCTAGCGGATGGGCTCGCCGACCCTTGTTGCAAGCTCCGGCGCTTTGCACATACAACACCACCAGAGCTGAACCTGCTGCTGCTCGCACGCTGTGCCCTCTTTGTTGCCGCTAAGCGCACCTCCGCCCTTCTTTGCTGCTGCTGCTTTCGCGCACCGCACGCTTCTAGCCCGCCCGCTCCCGACCGAGGCATAGGCCAGCGCATCATTGAGCAGGGAAGCCCCTACTCGGCTCCGTCGATGGTGTGCACGCACGGCAATGGCGACGCCCGACGTGCCCTAGCCGGCTGACGGCCATCAAGCGGGACAAATCCACTACCGGGAGGAGCTGCAGCTGTTCGGGGCACGCACATCGGCGGCGCGGCTGAGGTGACGAGGATGGAGGAGGGGAAGCTCAAGGCCCTGCTCCAGGGGCAGTTGCGGACTCGCGGGTTGCGCCGGCGTGGGGTTTGTCATGTGCAGGGACTGCAACGGCAGCCGCAAGGTGCGCCTCGGCAATGCCGGAAGGAGACGGTCCAGGTCACGGTGGGTGCAACGAGAATGGCATGTGTGCCGCACGCAAACTGCTCGATGAAATGCTCAATAGAGAGTGTTACACTGACAAGCGGGTCCCATGTCCAGCAAAACGATTCAATTTAACGGTGTGAGAAATTTGTGCCACGTCATCCTGACTAACGGGCCCCATCTGTCATAAACACACTTAACGGAGGCAAATCCGCCGATCAGTGTTATTTGCAAAAAGATTACGGTAGACACGGTGTTTTTTGCAAAAAAAATGTATTGTAGTGTTTTCTGCAAACCTAGCCTTCAAAGTGGTGGTTTTGTGCAATTTACTCCGAGATGATCATCTGAACGACATTTGAAGCACCAAAGGCCGGTTTTCTTTCCTTTCGGGTCCTGTCCAGCGGCGTCCGTCGAGGCCGCAACCACTGGATCAGATAGTTTATTTGCATTGTTGTGTAGCATACCTAGTTTTGTTTTTTGTACTTTGCAAGAACTTTGTTTTTAATGTTCTTCTATATCTGTTGGTACTTATGTTCCTTTATATGACCCAGTTAATCCTCAAATGTAGTATGCTAATCAATTTTCTTACTGACATCACCTACTTGTTTTGCAATTGTACCTGCAGTTAAATCATGGTGACATTGAATTCGGCTTCTTTCCTCATGTTGCACCTAAGACAGTTGAACACATATTTAAACTTGTGCAGCTTGGATGCTATAATACAAATCACTTCTTCCGGGTATGAATAAATTTGATAACTTGCTGACACATTTTGTTTGTTTGTTATGGACTACTTTTTATCATATGCATGCACATCTGTTACTGGTTGCAGGTTGACAAGGGTTTCGTTGCGCAAGTTGCCGATGTCATGGGAGGTAGAAAAGCCCCTATGAATAAAGAGCAGGAACAACAGGCAGAGAAATCAATTGTTGGTGAATTTAGTACTGTCAAGCATGTCAGAGGAATTCTCTCAATGGGAAGGTACTCCCTCTATGATGTTTCGGCAGAAACCTGTCTTATCAAACCATCTGGTTCTGGCCTAAACCATAATATCATGTACTAGCATCTTTCTGTATGCATTGGTTCATATTGTTCTCCATAGTTCCTTTTGTCTTCCCGTACTACTCCAGATGAATGCAACGTATATCCTTATTCAGAGTGGATATTGTACATGCAAGGGTGGGTGCTTGAGTCTAGGGTTTAGCTAATTATTTATCTTTAAAAATTCTGAAAAACATCCATAGATTCATTCATAAATATTATCAGGTATGCCCTGCACAAAAAAGAAGCTGCTTTGTATCTACAATTACATTTTATCAGCTTATGATATTTACTTATTCTTCCCCTCTGCAAGGTATTCTGACCCAGACAGTGCCTCCTCTTCCTTTTCTATCCTCCTTGGTGATGCTCCCCACCTTGATGGCCAGGTATTTTAGCATTTTTTGAAAAGACTCATATTCAATGTCAGTTAAGTAACTGAATGGAGATTGATGCCTAATGGTTTTCAGTATGCTGTATTTGGGAGGGTGACTAAGGGTGACGATACATTAAGAAAACTAGAGCGCCTGCCAACCCATAAAGAAGGCATTTTTGTAATGGTATGTATCTGTCAATGCCAGTCCTATGTGTGGGCAAATCTGTTCCACCTTATTTACCTCTTGAGTGCACATGTTAAATATTTGAATTCTTTCACATGCTAAATTGCACCATATTTATGTATTTATTCCATTTTCAGCCAATTGAGCGCATTGAGATTCTGTCGACATACTATTATGGTAAGTTGGTAACAACTGAAAGTTCCTTGTTTCTTCCCCCTTTTATTTTTATTTTCTGTATCTTGAACATCATTACCACGAACAAAATACACTAGCATATATGCAAATCAAAACAATGATAGTTAGAGTGTTACACCGCGTGCCCTTTAGATGGTTAGACAATTTACTTTTTTTTTTGAACCGGGCATTACCCTTTCCATTACTGCGACATAACGGAAATACAACCAATGTCCAGAAAATAAGGCGGGAAAGAGGGAAGCGGGTTCAAGCATCGCCGGGAAACCCACCATGAGCACTCGCCATCGAGATTACTCACTGTGGGGCGAAAACCCGACGACACTATATAATTCATACCCTAACAGAAACAAACACCGTCTACGATCAAACCAAAACAAACGCCAGGCTCCATCCAGAGCAACAGGCCCCATCCATCCTCACGCAGGAGGCAACTAGGTCAACAAAGCAAAGAACAAGATCACCCTCCTCAGCGAGCTCCTTCATCCTGGCAAGCCGTCGCGCAGATCCTCATCAGACGAGATGCATTATCCTTCAGCAGTTCTCCTCCAGTTCTCAGAGTCGCCGCGTCCTCCTGCTTCATCAAACCTGCCCAGTAACACAACAGAGCACAAGCAGAGAAGATACATTCAAATGGAGATTTGAGTTGATCTTCTCTATCATTGGAAGTAGTTTTTTTCTCTAGCAGTTGAATAGATGTCAATATGAAGGTTCTATAGCTAATCCTATCATGTATATACCTAAGAGAGTGATCCCCATTAATTCTAATTATCTCAACATGCATGTTTCAACATAATCGAAATTGTTGTAGCCGATAGATTTACTAGCTTGATCCACTAGCATCTGTCTGATCTACGCATGAGAATCCTCTACCATGAAACATGCACAAGTGCATTCTAAGTAGGTTTTAGATCACATTGCATTTAATTGTGACATGCACAGCTTTTCATGTTAATATTTTTTGTTTAAGTCGAAATCTATCACATTGTTTGAATCGTAAGGACTGAGTTAGTATTGTACAGAGTATTTAGAAACTATATATCCAATTCCATGCAACACGCGGGGTATCATCTAGTTAAGTAGAATTTTAGACCCCTAACCATCTACATTTTTCATTCTAGAGTGATTGCTGATGAAGCAACACTAACCTGTGAAAATATTAGGTGTTAAAAGGTTTGACCTATGCCTAGTAAAGTAATTGTAATGAAATATTAATCTGTATGATACACAAAAGTATAATATTGAATTTCTGATCTAAAGAAGAAGTATATGCATGATTTCCCTGCTACCAAGCTGTTATGTATCGGAGTACATGGCCCTACCATGGCAGGTACCAATTATGGGAAGAGGTCCCCAACCGCTATCTTAGATAGTCTATCCTTTAAATAAAGAAGATATCCTTTAGCTTGCGAAAGCCAAATAGGGATAAGATCTGTGACCTCTTTAGATTGGATTGTTAGGCCTCTGTCTAAAGAGGACCCCCCCCCCCCTCCCCCCCCATGAGGAATAATGCAAGCTAGAATTAGAAAAATAACTCTTCTATCTTTGCTTCCAGGGCTGAGAGCTTCTCCCTAGCCCTAGTACAAAATCTATTCAGCACTTTAGCTATGACATGTGTATTTTCATGTATCAGAACCTGCTGTAAACTTTGATCCAGAATGTAAGTACTACCATGCTGAAAATAACTTGAAGGTGTTTGGAGAGAATAATTGGAGTGAAAGATTGATTGTTCTTGCTTCCTAATCTGAGATACAATACATCCTTGTATATGGGATGTTTTGCCCTTGACCTTTACCTAATGCAACTAGAATGTTTAGAACTTCCCTAATCCGAGCTGCCTGCTACCAAATCTGCTAGCTGATTCTCTCTCTGACTAGGACTCCTAGTCATCCCCAATTCTCTGGTACAAGCTTTTCTCTCCTTTGCGGACATAATGCCAGCATTGCCACTGTGTCAGGACCTAGCTATGATCTATGCAAAATTATCAAAGAGTATATGGCTCGATTTTGTATAAACTCTCTCTCAGATCCCCTTTTGTATTGAAAAAGTATGAACTATATGAGTGTATGATAAGCCATTGCGGCAATATTCTGGAAAAGAGATAGATAGCGATGACAGCCACACCCCGGCTGTATTTATAGGGAACCTTTTACCTGGCAAGACCGTGAAAAATAACAGTAACGGACTCATAGCGGTAAGTAGGAGATAACGGTTTGCGACGAAGCGCTGGTGAGGAGCGATCCTGATCGTTGGTTGCTGCGAAGCGTTTTTCTGAACTTCTACAGTTAACTGAACTTGTCGACGCCTGACATTGCCCCCTTCTTGAGTTACGACGAGTCCTCACGTCGTTGTTGCTGCCTCCCTCCACGCTTGAGTAGTTGTTCTGAAGAACTCTGGGAAGGAGTATTTGACAAAATCTGCATCTTCCCACGTGGCCTCTTCTTCTGACAGGTTATGCCACTGGATCAACCACTGCACCACAGGTAAGTTGTTGCGTGGTATCTGTCTGACTTGAAGCACTGCTGCCGGACCAGTTTTGATGGTGCCATCTCTGTTAACCATGGGCAGCATGGGACTTGGAATTGTCTTGCTGCCAATGTGTTTCTTGAGCTGACTAACATGGAAGACTGGGTGTATCTGCACTCCCTGAGGGAATTGGAGTTTATATGCTGAATTGCCCACCTTCTGAATGATAAGAAAAGGGCCATAATACTTATTCTGAAGTTTTAAAGCACCTCTGAATCCAAAGGCAGCCAATCTATATGGAGCCATTTTCAAGTAGACCATATCTCCCACTGAGAAGCTTCTTTCTACTCTCCTGAGATCTGCATATCTCTTCATTCTGTTTTGAGCTTTGCACAAATTTTCCTTCAATTGCTCCAGCATCTGCTGTTTGGAAGAGAGAAAATCTTGTGCTTCCTCATCTTCAGGACCAGGAATTGCAAGCTCTAAAATTAAGGGTGGAGGAAATCCATACAAGGCCTGAAATGGAGACATTTTGAGAGTGGTGTGATAGGTAGAATTGTACCAGTACTCAGCTAATGAAAGCCAAGCTAACCACTTGTGAGGCTGATCAGTAGCCATGCATCTCAAGTATGTCTCTAAGCATTGATTCACCCTCTCTGTCTGGCCATCAGTCTGGGGGTGGTATGCTGTATTGTACCTCAGCTCCACTTTTAAGGCAGTAAATATATCTTTCCACAATTTACTGGTAAAAATCCTGTCTCTGTCAGAGATGATTAGCTTGGGAGGTCCATGCAGTTTGACAATGTTGTCCACAAAAGCTTGAGCCACAGATAAAACTGAATAAGGGTGAGACAGAGGAATAAAATGACTGTATTTCGTAAATCTGTCCACCACTACCATGATCACATCTTTGCCATTGGATTTAGGCAAACCTTCCACAAAGTCCATTGTGATATGTTGCCAGGCCATGTCTGCTACAGGCAGGGGATCAAGCAACCTGGTTGTAAGCAAGTTTCATGCTTTGCTCTCTGGCATATGGGACAAGCAGCAATGAAATTTTCTACATCAGCTTTCAGCCCAGGCCAATAAAAAATGCTTTTAACTCTGTGATAAGTAGCCCTTCTTCCTGAATGTCCACCCACAGGAGAATTGTGTAGAGCTGTTATTAGTTTGTTTCTGAGTTCCACTGACTTGCCCACTAATAACTTTCCTTTGTACCTTATTACCCCAGCATGTATTGTGTAGTCAGAAGTTGTGCTCTGTTTTTGCACCAATAACTGTTCCATCAGAGTCCTTGTGTGTTGATCTTGTTGATAACTACTCCCTCCGTCCGGAAATACTTGTCACCAAAATGGATAGAAAAAGTTGTATCTAGAACTAAAATATGTCTAGATACATCTCTTTCGATCCATTTTGGTGACAAGTATTTCCGGACGGAGGGAGTAGTTATTAATTCTTCAGCCCAAGTAGGAGTGACAGCAGAAATAGCAAAACATTTAGGAATGAGCCTTGAAAGCGCATTAGCCACTCTGTTTTCAACCCCCTTCTTATATTGTATTGTAAAGTTGAACTCCAGCAGCTTCATCATGAGTTTATGTTGCACCCCTTCAGTGATTTTCTGGTCTGTGATGAACTTCAAGGACTGCTGATCAGTTTTAATCACCACTTCCTTGCCTAGCAAATAATGCCTCCACCTTTTTAGTGCTTCAAGAATAGCCAGTGCTTCTTTCTCATAAGTGGAAAGTGCTGCATTTCTAGGGCAGAGGGCTGAGCTGTAATAAGAGATTGGTTGGCCATCTTGCATTAGTACAGCTCCAATTCCTTTTCCTGAGGCATCAGTTTCCAACACAAATGGTTTACTGAAATTTGGTAGTGCAAGTACTGGTGCTGTAGTAAGTGTTTGCTTCAGTTGAGCAAAAGCTTGATCATGCACTTGTGTCCATTGGAATTGGCCTTTTTTCAGTAAATCATGCAGTGGTCTGCAAATGAGACCATACCCTTTGATGAACCTCCTATAATACCCAACCAGGCCTAGGAAACTTCTCACTTTAGTAACTGTGTCAGGAGTGGGCCAATCAGCAATAGCAGCAATTTTTTGAGGGTCAGTTGCAACTCCTTTTTCAGAAATGACATGCCCTAGATATTCCACTTGCTGCACTGCAAAAACACACTTGGAGAGCTTTGCAAAGAGCTTGTTTTCTCTCAACACATCCATTACTATCTTAATGTGCTCTAAGTGTTGCTTGAGGTTTCTGCTGTAAATGAGAATGTCATCAAAGAAAACTAACACAAATTTCCTCAGATAAGGCCCAAAGATAGTGTTCATCAGTTCCTGGAAAGTGCCAGGTGCATTAGATAGCCCAAAAGGCATCACCAGATATTCAAAGTGGCCTAAAAAGTTCTGACAGCTGTTTTGTGTATGTCTTCTGGATGCATCCTAATTTGATGATAACCAGATCTCAGATCCAATTTAGAGAAATATTTAGCTCCATGTAGCTCATCCAACAAGTCCTCAATGACTGGAATTGGAAACTTGTTTTTTATTGTCAAGGAATTCAACTTCCTGAAGTCAGTACACAATCTCATGGAGCTGTCCTTCTTTTTGACCAACAGTACTGGAGCAGCATATGGACTCTGACTGTGTCTAATCAGGTGTGCTGCCAGCAGTTTCTTGATCTGCTCCTCCATTTCTTTCTTTTGGTGTTGGGGCACTCTGTAAGGTCTCATATGGGGAGGGTTAGCACCAGGTACCAATGGAATTTTGTGGTCTAAGGCTCTGTGAGGAGGAAGTGTAGTAGGTTCCTCAAATAAGTCAGCATATTCCATCACTAACTTCTGTATCTGAGGAGGTGTTTTAGTTCCTTCAGGTGCTTCCATTAAAATATTGTGCACTTGCAATAGGAAAACCTCTGCTCCTTTTTCCATTTGCTTCTGCACTCTCTCCACTGGCACTTCTTTGGTTGTTTCAGGATTTGTGTAAATGGCAGTAGTCACAGTTTTCTGGCCCTGTTGTGTAAAACTGAAGTTCTGTTTGGGAATATCAAATGAAACTGGGCTCACTACAGTAACCAGTCATATCCCAATATAACATCATGGCTGGGCAGGTCTAATGTTCTGAAATTGTGAGGCAACTTGATTTTTGCTATCTGAAACTCACAGTTTGTTATGACAGCAGTAGACAGTAATTTCCCTCCTCCAACTACTTCAATAGCTTTAGGTTTTACTGGAATCATGTTGCAATTGAGCTTAGCTGCAAACTGTGCATTAATGAAAGAAGTTGTACTGCCAGAATCTAGTAGAGCAACTGCTCTCTTCCCATTGATATGTATCACAATTGTTGGGGTGGGAACTGCCAATCTTTGCCCCATAGCATGAGCTGAAACAAACATCACTTGTTCTTCTTGTTCCACTGCTTCCATTTGTTCTTGTTGTATTGCATCTTCCATTTCTTCTTGCTGTTGGTCCTCACCCTCTTGTTGCAACAAGTGCACATTAGGGATTAATTTACATTTGTGGCCATGCATCCATTTGTCCCCACATCTCCAGCACTCTCCCACTTTTCTTATTTTCTGGGAATTGTTAACAGGTATCTCTGCTTGTCTTACTGGCAGTTGTGGTGGCAGAACAGGTGTGCTCTGCTTCACTGGAGCAGACCAATTGCTCTTCTGGTAGAAATTGGTAAAGGTTGCCCCTGTTTTCTTAGGTGCTGTGGTCACATGAGGGTGACAAGGCTCTATGTCCTTAGCTAAGCAGTAAGCATCTGTGAGTGTTTAAGGACGAAGTGGCCTTAACTGATACTTGATCCCATCTCTTAAGCCATTTACATAGCATCTCACAAACCAGAGTTCTCCTAGCTCAGGATTTTCCTCCTGAACATCAGCCATTAAATCTTCAAACATTTTAGTGTATTCAGACACTGTACTCTGCAGCTGCTTAACTGAATTGAATTTCTCAGTTAGATCATATGAACCATTGTCAGAAAATCGTTTGACCACCTCAGCTCCAAACTGTTTCCATGTCAACTGCTTTTTAAGTAACACCTTCTCAACCACACATCTGCATCTCCTATTACATACATTTGAGCCAGGGATATCTTGTACTCCTCTGGAGCTCCTGACATTTGAAAATACTTGTTGCACTGTCTCAGCCAGCCTACAGGATCTTCACCTGAAAACTTCGGAAAATCCAGTTTGGGACCTTTTGTTAATGACTTCATGAACTGTGCCTGCATGTCCTGCTCGTAAGTTCTGCAATAGCCTTGCCATAGTTGCCTATCCCTGTTGTTCTGATAGTACTGGTTGAAAGCAGGTGTATGCATCTGATCTCTAGCAGTCATGGGAGTTCCAACATTTTGTATTGTGTCAGTTCTGATAGGGTGTGCATATCCTGGGGGTGCCTGAACTCGGTTTGTCCTAATAGGAGGTAAGTTCTGCAATTGCTCTTCAATTTGTTTTGATTTCTCCTTCTCGAGTTCCAATTGTTTCCTGAGTTGCTCTGTTCTGTCCACTTGGCTCTGCATCTCTTCCTGCTGCAATGTTGGGGATTTTGGGATCTGACTAGAGCTAGATGGTCGCTCCTGTTGCGTGTGGGGAGCTGTGGTTTTCACCAATGTCTGCAAGACTGAACTCATCGTAGACAGCTGCTTGCTGAGATCCAATACCACCTGCTCCACGTTACCCACATGCTTTGAGATTTCCCCCCTGTTTGCCACTCATAGACTGCATTTCCTCCTGCAACTTGGTCATCTCAGAACGCAGCTGTGCGCTCTCCTGCTGTAAACCTCCTAAATCATCCCGAAGGCCCAGCACCTCTTGCAAATCCGCTTCATCGATAGTTTTAGTCCGCCCCATCACCTTGATCAGAGATTCGGGTGAGGAATTTTACCACTGGATCTCCCCAGCAACCCTGCCCTTGCCTCTGATCCTGCCGCCGCCACGATCCACGCCGCCGTAGCACACGGATCTGTGCTAGAGCTCGGAATTTTACCAATCGAGCAGTTTACTCGACCAACCGACTCTTCTCGACAAATCTGTGCTCGAATTTCACCGCCGCCAACCACCTCAACCCCGCCGCCACGCGCCCGCAGGCACCGCCGCCGATTGCGAAGAAGGGTGGGAGAAAAGGGTGGGGAAATCCCGATCGGAGAGATTTTTTTTTCCCAATTCACCTCTCTGCCGAGGATCGACTGCTCATGATACCACTTTGTCAGGACCTAGATATGATCTATGCAAAAATATCAAAGAGTATATAGCTCGATTTTGTATAAACTCTCTCTCAGATCCCCTTTTGTATTGAAAAAGTATGAACTATATGAGTGTATGATAAGCCATTGCGGCAATATTCTGGAAAAGAGATAGATAGTGATGACAGCCACACCCCGGCTGTATTTATAGGGAACCTTTTACCCGGCAAGACCGTCAAAAGTAACAGTAACGGACTCATAACGGTAAGTAGGAGATCAACGGTTCGCGACGAAGCGCTGGTGAGGAGCGATCCTGATCGTTGGTTGCTGCGAAGCGTTTTTCTGAACTTCTACAGTTAACTGAACTTGTCGACGCCTGACACACTGCCTATACTTATCGCTTTTCCTAACCAGAGTCCACAATAGAACCTGCCATTTCTTTCTCTTGCTTCAGAGGTAATACAGGGTTATCCCACTGCTAACTAGATCGACATATTTGAGTACTAAAACTTTAGGATTTTAGGTCAGCAAGGTCGTAATAAAATTGACATGTTCCATGGTGTACTATTTTCCTTTGTTTGCCTCTAGTATTCTGTCTGTACGTCCGTAGTTGAGTGACAATTCATTACTGTAAGTTGTCTTTTGGTATTCTCTTTTGTGGGCTAGCTTTATGTCACATATATTTGTTCATTTAAATCCTGAAGGTGAACAGTTCAGCCTCAATTGTTTTTGACTTGCATGCAGATATTGATGTAGAGAGCTGTGAAGCAGAGAAGTCTATTCTTAAGAGGAGACTTTCTGAATCAGCATCAGAAGTTGAGAGATGGGTGAGGATCTCACTTGAGAAATATAAAATGTATTCTTCTTACACATGTTCATAGTGGTCAACTAACCTTATTTCTATTTTTGTAGAGACGAAAATGCTTCGCATGATCCAGCGATTGAGTGTCTTTATTTTCCTTTCGGCCCCACCGAGAAGACATGCATTTCAAAAGGACATTCATATTGAGAACGGCGTTTCGGTGCCCGGGTGCATCTGCACCCGGTCAAAAAAAATTCGTAAAAAATTCAGAAAAATTCCAAAAAAAATTTGGGTGGTAGACAATTTGATGCGTGAGGTACGCTCCAATTTTTAAAACATTTGGAATTCTGTGCAGCTCTCAGCAAAAAAGATAAATCAGACTAGAACAGTATATGAACAGTACACATTTTTACAGACCTCCGATTTGTCTTTTTTGATGAGAGCTGCACAGAAGTTCAAATGTTTTGAAAATTGGAGCGTACCTCACGCATCAAATTTTCCACCACTCAATTTTTTTTGGAAATTTTTGAATTTTTCTAGTATTTATTTTGATTTTTTTCGTGAGCACAGGCAGATGAGCTCGGGCTCAGACTCGAATTTTCCATTCATATTACCTCTTCCAGGATTTAGAGTGCATGTGCATTCCAAGGAGAAGGGTCAGACTTGTACTATGTCCAAATGCCTTGTACTATGTAATTTTTCCATGAATTCGATGTTACTGTGAACGCTTTGATAACTTTTCTTCATTTGGCATTGTTTCTCTATGGTGACCAAAATTTTGTCTTGCACCTATGTGGCATGCTTAGCACATGCACAGCGTGAAGCATTGGGAAGGACCTAATGCAATCCAATCGACCGATAATCTAATGAAAAAAAAAATCAATATTACACATGTATGCTTTCCCTGCTCGTGCATGCACCGTGTTACAGAGGCGGTGCGCTGTTTGCTCTGCGCTACTCCACGTTGCACTGTTCGCTGCAGGACAATGGCACTGTGCACTATAGAGATGACAATGATTGCCACGAGAGGTGGACTCTGTGTTACAGGACAGGATTGCATTTGTGCATAAGCTACCATCGCTTTGGTACGTAGTGTGATAAGGGCATCTCTAACAGCGTCCCTCAATCTCCCGCAAATAACTGGATCATGATGCCGGGATCATTTTGGCCATTCAACACGGTGCCGTATGCGTCTATGCCGGGATTATTTTGGCCATTCAACACGGTGCCGTATGTGTCTGTGATTCGTTTAAAACGTATTTATAATTTTTGATTGTTAAGTGCTATTATGTTATCATTTTTATATTTTTTATAAGATTATATTATTTTTATGGACTACTTATTAATTTAGTGCCCATTCTTGTTTTCTGTTTTTTGGTTTTGCAGGGAATCAATACCTAGGGTGGTCAAATACGTTGTCGATTGAACATTATTTTTTTGGACAACAAGAAACACTGGAACATTTGGGAGACGTCGGGAGGGGCCACCAGCCAGCCACATGGTGTCACATCCCAGATCTTTCTCAAATCTGGTATCTTAAAAATTTCACAGGGAACTAAAAATTTTCTAGGAATTTCCCATGATTGCCTAGGATTGTTTGAAAATGACTTGGATTGCTTGATTGTTTGCCTAGAAGGATGGAAATCTAAATGCCACTAGTTGAAACCCCAGCTAGCCTTGGTAGGAACCCAAGCCAGATTGAAAATATTTTTTGGGCAAAAGCATTTTCAATAAGCCCCAAGTAATATTCAAAGTCAAATTAAAAATTTCCCAAAAGAATTGAGTTGGATTCATTTTGAAATCAATTCAAATCAGAAGGAAATTATTCAAAAATGGATTTGCATTTTATTTGGCAGGAAATCAAATTTCATAAGTCCAAACAATAATCTTGACCCTCTACCAATTTTCTAAAAAGGATTTGAAACAAATTTGGTTTTGAAACCAAATTCAAGTTCAAATAAGAAATATAACTGGAGGAATTACATGTCCATTTTGTCCAAACAAAATGTTCAAACATTTCTCAATATTCCATTTGGAATATAGAAAACATTCTCTGTTCAAAGAAATTCAAATTCAGATTCATTTGAAAATATAGACAAAACAGAAAAAAGGAAAAATCAGAAAACGAAAACAGAAAATAAAAAGAAAAGGCCCAGCTGAGCCAGCCAGCTAGGCCGCAACCCAGCTAACCAAGCCTCGCCCGCACCCCTCTCTCTCCCGCTCTTGCTAACACTCCGACCCCACCCGTCAGCTCCCTTGTCCCTACCTTCAACCGCCCCCTCTCGCACGCGCGCACGGCCTGAGCCCCACGTCGCCCACGCCCGCGCACCCTTAGGCCACGCCAGCCGCAATGGTCATGTCCTATAAATAGGACTAGACCCCCTCTCCATTTCCCCTCTCCTTTCGCTCCACATCGCCGCCAAGCTGCTCGCCGGCGAGCACCTGTATCCGCCTATGACCTAGCCACTCCGATGAGGATTCCGGCAAACCAAGCCACCCCCGAGATCAACCACTCACACCACTCAACTCCCCATGTCCAGGTGATCCCTAGACATCTCCTTCCTGCCCGAAACCCCCTGGATGCCCTTGACCACCAGTGACCCGAGCCATCCTCCGCCGCAAGCCCAACTTTGGCGATCACCGAGGTAATTTGGCCCGCGCACCTTATCCATCGTCTTCACCGCACATGTGCACGCCTCCCTGACCATTTGGTTCACCCTAGGTGCTCCAGATCGACGCGCGCGTCCACGTCCGTAGCTCCGCCGCCGCACCCGAGCTTCGACGAGCTCGTAATGTCACTATAGTCATCCTCGAGTTTGTTCATTACCACTCCCGCGTCCACCTGTGCGTTCCACCATCTCCGGCGCCCCCTAGAACATCGTCCCTTATGAGGTCCGAGCCGTGCGTCGTCGTCCGCGTCGTCCCCAATGACTTTTCCGGTGACCTAGCTCTGGTGAGGATCTCCTCTGTCTAATCTCAGCCGTAGATCTTCGATCCAACACATCTCACACAATCACTTAAACTAAACGATATCGGCCAACCACATTACGCCACGTCATCAACATTATTCAAAACATTATCCAAAAGAAAACCAGTTAATTAATTAAAAGGGAATTTTGCAAAAAATCTCGTGAACTTCAAACACTCATAAACTAATTATCTACAAGTCCACAAATAGATGATTCTTTTTGCAAAATGATCCTTATGAAAAATACTTCCATCCTGTCTAGAAAAATTTCACATTTGAACAATTTAAAATTCAAATTCAGACAGAATGAATTTAAATTTGAATAGGGCATAACTTGCACATAATAAATCCAAATTAATTACTCTTTTTACAAATTGAACCTAGTGAAATGTATTTTCATCCCATAACACTTTAATTCAAGTTTAGATAATTTAAGTATACATTTGACACAGAATACACTATAGGCCTAAATTCAAATAGAAATTAAACCTAATTAGGTTTAACTTTGAAATAAAAATTGTGTAATAAAACAACAGTGATACAAATGAGTTCAAAAACTATATTATGAACCTTAATAAAACAACAGCGGCTTTTGGGGCCCGCGGTGCTCCGCGCTTGACCTTTGGCTTTGCCGCAAAGCCAAGCCCTAGCGCACCTTGGGCCCAGGGGCTAATGTCGGCGTTCTGGGAATGGGGATTCCCAGACTTGCCTGCCCGCGGCCCACGGCGTGGCTGTGCTGCAGGCCTGTAGGGCCCAACTTCATCAACGAGACATTCAAGACCCTCGCGAGGGGCCAAGCCTCACGAGGCGGACGACTCAAGACCTCCTCAGGAGCGGCCTCACCAGGCTGCCTCGCGAGGAGCGGAGAAATCAAGGCGGGGCAAACCTCGCGAGGCTCTCGTGACGTGAGCCATGACGATCAAGATCAGGCGGGCGCCAGCATGCGTAGCGTCCTTGTTTCCTCTTTGGTGCTAAGGAGGCAAGCGCATGCGCGGAGTACCGAGGCATCAAGCAAAGGTTTCCATATCAGTGCAACGAGAACAAGACCAGCCAGACGGCAGGACGGAGGTCACCATGGAGCCCAAGACGACGTCATCACTAGAGCCTTTTGCAAGCGAAGACCGCTTTTGTCAGGATAAGTTGTACTAGCGCTGTCCCCTTTCAAATTGGCCGTTGTTGGCTCCCTTCCCGCTCAATATTTGGGGAGAGGACCAGGACCTATATAAGTAGAACTAGCCACCACAGTAGAGGCAAGGAATCTGACCACAGCCAATCCTTAGCCACACCAAGCACAAGAACAACTCGACCTCGAGTCTGTTCTTCCCTTGTCTTGTTCATCATCAGCCCAAGAGGCAATCCACCACCACCACACTGGAGTAGGGTATTACACCACAATGGTGGCCCGAACCAGTATAAATCTTGTGTCTTTGTGTTACGAGTTCGGAAATTCGTCCGCGAGATCTTAGCGAGCTAGGGCGTAGATCGGTAGGGAGGAAATCTCCGCACGCACCCTAGTGTTCGAACCTTAAGGGTTTTGCCGGAACCCGTGATCCGACAACTTTCAGCGACTAATTTTCCAACCGACAATTCAAGTAAGGATCTTAATATTTAGCATGTGTTCCCGCAACAACGCGCGGGGTATCATCTAGTATTCATAATATTGATGCCAAAAGATGCAAAATTGATAATGATAGTGCAACATATTTGTGGCACTGCCGTTTAGGTCATATTGGTGTAAAGCGCATGAAGAAACTCCATATGGGTAGATTTTTGGAATCACTTGATTATGAATCATTTGATACTTGCGAACCATGCCTCATGGGCAAGATGACTAAAACTTCGTTCTTCGGAACAATGGAGCGAGCCAATGACTTATTGGAAATAATACATACCGATGTACGCGGTCCGATGAGTGTTGAGGTTCACGACGGGTATCGTTATTTTCTAACGTTCACAGATGATTTGAGCAGATATGGGTATATCTACCTAATGAAACACAATTCTGAAACATTTGATAAGTTCAAAGAATTTCAGAGTGAAGTGGAGAATCATCGTAACAAGAAAATAAAGTTTCTATGATGTGATCGTGGAGGCGAATATTTGAGTTACGAGTTTGGCCTTCATTTAAAACAATGTGGAATAGTTTCACAACTCACGCCACCTGGAACACCACAGCGTAATGGTGTGTCCGAACGTCGTAACCGTACTTTATTAGATATGGTGTGATCTATGATGTCTCTTACCGATTTACCACTATCTTTTTGGGGTTATGCATTAGAGGCAGCTGCATTCACGTTAAATACGGCACCGTCTAAATCCGTTGAGACAACGTATGGACTGTGGTTTGGCAAGAAACCTAAGCTGTCGTTTCTTAAAGTTTGGGGTTGCGATTCTTATGTGAAAAAGCTTCAGCCTGATAAGCTCGAACCCAAATCAGAGATGTGCGTCTTCATAGGATACCCAAAAGAAACTGTTGGGTACACCTTCTATCACAGATCCGAAGGCAAGATATTTGTTGCTAAGAATGGATACTTTCTAGAGAAGGAGTTTCTCTCGAAAGAAGTGAGTGGGAGGAACATAGAACTTGATGAGGTAATTGTACCTTCTCTCGAATTGGAAAGTAGCTCATCACAGAAAAACCGTTCCCGTGATGCCTACACCAAAAAGAGAGGAAGCTAATGATAATGATCATGAAACTTCAGATCAAGTTACTACCGAACCTCATAGGTCAACCAGAGCACGTTCCGCACCAGGGTGGTACGGTAATTCTGTCCTGGAAGTCATGTTACTAGACCATGATGAACCTACGAACTATGAGGAAGCGATGATGAGCCCAGATTACGCAAAATGGCTTGAGGCCATGAAATCTGAGATAGGATCCATGTATGAGAACAATGTATGGACTTTGATTGACTTGCCCGATGATCGGCAAAGAATAAATGGATCTTCAAGAGGCAGACGGATGCTGATGGTAGTGTTACTATCTACAAAGATCGACTTGTCGCAAAAGGTTTTTGACAAGTTCAAGGTGTTGACTACGATGAGATTTTCTCACTTGTAGCGATGCTTAAGTCTGTCCGAATCATGTTAGCAATTGCCACATTTTACGAAATCTGGCAAATGGATGTCAAAACTGCATTCCTTAATGAATTTATTAAAGCAGAGTTGTATATGATGCAACCAAAAGGTTTTGTCGATCCTAAAGGTGCTAACAAAGTGTGCAAACTCCAGCGATCCATCTATGGACTGGTGCAAGCATCTCGGAGTTGGAATATACGCTTTGATGAGTTGATCAAAGCATATAGTTCTATACAGACTTGCGATGAAGCCTGTATTTACAAGGAAGTGAGTGAGAGCACTACATCCTTTCTGATAAGTATATGTGAATGACATATTGTTGATTGGAAATGATGTAGAATTTTTCCGGAAAGCATAAATAAGTGTTTGAAAGGAGTTTTCAAAGAAAGACCTTGATGAAGCTGCTTACATTTGGGCATCAAGATCTATAGAGATAGATCAAGATGCTTGATAAGACTTTTGATGAGTACATACCTTGATAAGATTTTGAAGGAGTTCGAAATGGATCAGGCAAAGAAGGATTTCTTGCCTGAGTTGTAAGGTATGAAGTTGAGTAAGACTCAAAACCCGACCACAGCAGAAGATAGAAAGAGAATGAAAGTCATTCCCTATGCCTCAGCCATAGGTTCTGTAAAGTATGCCATGCTGTATACCAGACCTATTGTGTACCTTGCCATGTGTTTGGCAAGGGGATACAATATTGATCCAGGAGTAGATCACCGGACAACTGTCAAAATTATCCTTATGTACCTAAAGAGGACTAAGGAAATGTTTTCTAGATTATGGAACTGACAAAGAGTTTGTCGTAAAGGGTTATGTCGATGCAAGCTTTGACACCGATCCGGATGACTCTGAGTCTCAATCTGGATGCATATTGAAAGTGGGAGCAATTAGTTAGGGTAGCTCCATGTAGAGCATTCTAGACATAGAAATTTGCAAAATACATACGGATCTAAATGTGGCAGACCCGTTGACTAAACCTCTCTCACAAGAAAAACATGATCACACTCTAGTATACCCTTTGAGTGTTGGTTATATGGCGATGTGAACTATGGGTGTTAATCACATGGTGATGTGAACTATTGATGTTAAATCACATGCCGATGTGAACTAGATTATTGTAACGCCCCGGATACAACTTTCCATATTCGTAACTCCAACTCTTGCCTTTTCCGGAGATGCAATATGTTATTTCCTCCGTGGTTGGGTTTTTGTCTTTTGTTTTGCATTTTGTTCATGTCTTGCATTTCATCTCATGGCATCATCCGCATTGCATCCGCATGTTTTCATAAAAACTCGTAGCCGTTCGTAGTTGCCCTTTCTCTCTTTGCCTCCGTTGTCACTTTGTCAGGCCCTTGTCCTCATTGACCTCTCTCAGACCCCTCGTGTGCGTGTCCGAAACTTACCCGAACCCGAACCGGTATGTCGTTACTGATGGATCCGGATCATCCCCTAACATCTATAAAACATCTCCGTTTTTTTTATTTGGACTTCCCTACCTATTTATTCTCATCCGCCGGATTTCGATCGGGTGGTTCAAACTCCTCTCTTTCTTATATATATAGTCTAACCCTAGACCCTAGGCTGTCCAATCCATCCATCTCCTCTTACCCGCCGCCGCCACTCTCTCATTGGGATCCTCCCAGATCCCCTCCTCACCAACCCACGCAGCGCCGTCATGGAGGCCCAGCTCCAACCCGTAGCAGCTGCACTGCCGGAGTCGCAATCACCTCGTCCCCTCGTCCAGTTCCCGGCGACCGGGTCGTCTCCCCGTCGTCGCCATCTTGCTGTCGTGGCGCGGTTGTGCCCGAAGAGATGCCCGTGTCGCTTTGGCCGTGCCTCCCAGCCGCGCCCCGTCGATCACGCCAAGTCCCTCCTCGCCGCCGGCAACCCCAGGATCGGCCTCCTCCCTGCCTTTCCTCCTCCTTCCCGTTCTTCCCTTCCTCTCTCATTTTTCCTCTCTCTCCCTGTCCAGGAACCCAGGCAGCAGCCATGACGCCTTGTAGCAGGAGCTCCGCCGCGCTCGTGCCCCGGGTCCGGATCTCCTCCGCCGCCCTTGCCCGTTCTGGCCGGATCCCGCCGCCTGGGCCCCGTCCCCGGCCACCGGTGCCCTCGCCGGAGACCATCTGCACCGCCCTCTCAGTCCTGCGCCTCTGCCCGCTCGCTTTGAACCAGCTCCTCGTCGCGCTTTCTTCTTCATTCTTGAGAAGACGAGCGGCTCGCCCGCTTCGCCCGTTGACCGATCGGCGTGGGCCGCATCCCGCGCCAAGCCAAGCCAGATCCGGGCCAAGCCCATGGTGAGCATCAGATATCCAGCGCCCCTGTGCACTGTTGGGCTAGCAGATTCGGCCCGTAGTGTTTTTTTTCCTGCTGCTGCGATTTTCGCATTTATCCAGAGAACGTCTGATTTGCAGAAAACCCTCATGTTCATGCATTTAAAATCTCACAAACCATGCATCGGATTAAAACAACTTATATATGCAAAATGCTTAGTTTTTCATCTAGTTTCATAATATTCTATTTTCATCCATGTTTAAAATGCTTAAAATGCTGTTTGTTTAAATTTGCTCAAATGCCGTGTTAAAATGATTTATTTCATAACTAAATAATCGTAGCTCGGTTTTAAATAAACTTTATATGTAAATGGGGTGGAAAAATGCCTAGTTTAACATGGTGCAGTTTATTTTCCTGTTTAACAACAATAAAATATGTTTTAGGGCAGAACAGCACCGAATCTAAAATATTGCTCATGAGGATTTTCCGGAATTGTTGTTTCTTATTTCCGGCCTCATTTAAACTTGCCTAAATAGTTAGTTTACTTATGCTTCACCTCTTGCCATGTTTAACAACATTTAATATTGTTTGGTAGCTTAAATGAGATTAAACTAAATATGTCAATGTGGTGTTTTGTCAATATGCAACCCGTTGCATATTGAGCTCCACTTAATTTGTAGTATTGTTTGTTGCACTTTGCCATGCCATGCCTCATTAAACCGGACATGCATCATACTTGATTGTGCATCATGCCATGATTATGCGTGTGTGTTTACCATGTTGTTTGCTTCTTTCCGGTTTGATTCCCTCGTTAGCTTCGGTTTCGTTCCGGAGTGTGAGGATTCGTTCGACTACGCCCGTTCGTCTTCTTCATGGACTCGTTCTTCTTCCTAGCGGGATTTCAGGCAAGATGACCGTCACCTTGGATCTCATTACTATCATTGCTATGCTAGTTGCTTCGTTCTATCGCTATGCTGCGTTACCTACCACTTGCTGCTCAAGCCTCCCAAATTGCCATGAACCTCTAACCGTTGTCACCCTTCCTAGCAAACCGTTGTTTGGCTATGTTACCGCTTTTGCTCAGCCCCTCTTATAGCGTTGCTAGTTGCCGGTGAAGATGAAGATTGCTCCATGTTGGTTTATATTTATGATCACAATATCTCTTATATTATTAATGCATCTATATACTTGGTAAAGGGTGGAAGGCTCGGCCTTATGCCTGGTGTTTTGTTCCACTCTTGCCGCCCTAGTTTCCGTCATACCGGTATTATGTTCCCGGATTTTGCGTCCCTAACGCGGTTGGGTGATTTATGGGACCCCTTGACAGCTTCGCTTTGAATAAGACTCCTCCGGCAAGGCCCAACCTTGGTTTTACCATTTGCCTCACCACCACCTATACCCTTTCCCTTGGGTCGGCCAACCCGATGGTCATCTTTATTTTAGCCCCCGGGCGGTGCTTCTCTAAGTCTTTGGTTCGAACCGAGCTACTGTGAGGCCACCTTGGGGAAACTTGAGGGTTGGTTTTACTCGTAGCTAGTCTCATCCGGTGTTGCCCTGAGAACGAGATATGTGCAGCTCCTATCGGGATTTGTCGGCACATTGGGCGGCTTTGCTGGTCTTGTTTTATTACTGTCGAAATGTCTTGTAGCCGGGATTCCGAGACTGATCGGGTCTTCCCGGGGAGAAGGAATATCCTTCGTTGATCGCGAGAGCTTATCATGGGCTAAGTTGGGACACCCCTGGAGGGTATAAACTTTTGAGAGCCGTGCCCGCGGTTATGTGGCAGATGGGAATTTGTTAATATCCGGTTGTAGTAAACTTGAAGTAAACTCTTCTAAAATACACCAACCGTGTGCGTAACCATGAGTGTCTCTTTTCGGGTTGATCGAGAGGAGAACACGGTTTTCGGGTTATGTCGGCGTAAGTAGGAGTTCGTGATCACTTCTTGATCATTACTAGTTGACGACCGCTTGCTTTGCTTCTCTTCTCGCTCTCATTTGCGTAAGTTAGCCGCCATACTCTGCTTAGTCGCTGCTGCAACCTCACCACTTTACCCCTTCCTTACCCATTAAGCTTTGCTAGTCTTGATACCCATGGTAATGGGATTGCTGAGTCCTCGTGATTCACAGATTACTACACCAACAGTTGCAGGTACAGGTTATGCGATGATCTTGACGCGAGAGCGGTGTTACTTGTTTTGGAGTTCTTCTTCTGCTTCTTCTTCGATCAGGGGATAGGTTCCAGGTCGGCAGCCTGGGCTAGCAGGGTGGATATTGTTTGAGTTTCTGTTTATGATTCATCCGTAGTCGGATGTTGGTCTTGTATGTTGTATAGTTGTATTCATGTGACTTTGTATCATTGTATGTATTGGATGTATCCCCACTATTATGTAATGTTGATGTAATGATATCCACCTTGCAAAAGCGTTTCAATATGCGGTTCTATCCTTGGTGGGACCTTCGAGTCTCTTTAGGATAGTATCGCATATTGGGCGTGACAAGTTGGTATCAGAGCCTCGACCGACCTTAGGAGCCCCCTTGTTTGTTGGCCGTTGTTGAGTCTAGAACAAAAATGTTTTGAGTCTTAGGATTATATATATCGGAGAGTAGGATTCTTTTTACTCCTCAGTCCCTTCGTCGCTCTGGTGAGGTCTCCTGACGTAGAAGTTTTGACTCTCCTCTCCTCAAATTTCATTAAAAAAAATTTAGGATCACGCGGGTATATTGGAATCGTTCCGATGGTTTTGTGACGAGAACATTGTTCTTGGTGCCTCCTGACATTTAGGGGTTGTGGCAGTGTCCCGGGGAGTTGAGCTCCGAGGTGTTGTCGTCACAATTTTATCGTTGCGATTCTGGAATACCGAGTTTTGCCGACATCGAAAATCTCTTTTATGCAGTTGTTGGTGAGATAACCTCGACGCCACCCAGTACTGGGGAGTTCGGGAGTATTGCCATAGCTTGTATAACGGATGCTTTTTGAAGGTTGAGGTACACGATTTCCGGAGTTTTCTTGGTTATGTGTTGACGGATGGATACAAATTTGGATCTAGGTATTGTTAGTTTGGGTGATATATTTTGTGTCCCCTGTATCCCCAACACCAGATTGCATAACCAGAAAGTTTTGGGAGTTTATAGGTGAGAATTCAAGTAGCTCCTAGAATATCTTTCCGACAGATGCATGATATGAGATTGGGTAAATCTCTGTCATATGTATTTGTTCCGGCTTATTCTGCAAGCCAAATCCTTTATTTTGTTTTATTTGTGGTATTCGAGTTGCTTCGATGTCAAGTGTTGATTCCATACCTTTCAAGCGGTGTTCTCATATTTCTATGAGAGTGCTAATCCTTCTTGTTTATCGAGATTGTCATGTCAATTCTTTTCCAAACCGTAGTGCTTCGCTTCTCGTGGATCAGATCATTTTCAACATCCGCAAGATCAACTCTAAGTTTTCTCACCGGTATCCATTTCATCCGTCCCCAAGTTGCCTTTGTTTTCCCGCCCTCCCACCCTTTTTCTTCAAGGACTCAGATTTCTTAATCATGTATCCTTTTATTTGTGGGAAGTCTCTTCATTCTTTTCTTTCAATGTTCTTATCCGGTGATTTCCCATGAAGATGCTCAACAGTTTCAAGTTCATCATTCTTCATTCTCGTATTCTTTTCTGGTGGACTTAACTCAAGCTTTTAGTGTTGATCATATTCCTTTCCTTGTTGCAAATGCTTTCTCTTGCCGATGCACCTCTTAATCATTCACTTCTCGCTATTCATTTGTTCTGAGTGTTGAAGATATCTCAGAAGGCTCGTCTTTTCATTCCAGATCCGTTCAAGTTATTTTGAGGTTGTTATCTCATTCAAGCCATTTAATTCTACCGGTGCAATCTTTATTTCAACCAATCCTTCAACGATGTTTCTTTTGAGTGGGCCCTAACCCACAGGTCTTTTTCCAGGATCTTACCTGGCTCTTCTAATTTTCCTGGAACTATTCTCAAATTCATTTCAAAGTTTGACGTAAGAATGGGTTATCATCAGTCATATGTCTTTCTCCAAGATCTTTCAAATTCTTTCCATCGTTGGTTTAGCCTTCCCAATTTTCATTCCGGAGTGCCTCAACAATTCATGGTGATGTTTCTCATCGTCATTCTCAACATTTGAAGACCGAAGAAGAGTTTCTCTTAAATCTTGCCCTTCTCTCGAAGATTCGTGGTTCTAGCTTGATGTTATCCTCTCAAATTATTCCATTTCTCTGATATTCATTTTTCTTACCCATCCGAAGTATGTCAGGAGTTGTTTTTTCCATTTCTTTTCACCGGAGGCCATCGTCCAGAAGAAATCTTCGTCCTCACATTTCAGTTACCGTTATCCAATGATTCTGGTGCTTCGTTCAAGTATTCTTGAATCAGTTCGCGATCTCTTCGTTCTCTTGCTTTTTAATTCCCTCAAGTATCTTCGTGCTTTCCTAATTCTTCCCGGCGATTCTTTCTCTTTTCTTCGTTCATTGTCATTTCTTACAAGGTTCGTTCAAGATTCTTTTTCCTTGATTATCACTTTAATTCATTCGTTCTTTCGAATCCTACCGGTGGTTCATGAAGACCTTCTCAAGTTTGCGTTATGCCACTTCTCAATTCTTTTGCAAGCAGAATAAGTAGTATGTAAAATCCATTGCTTGTCATCAATTTAATTTGATGAAGGATAAGCATACAATAAATCTTATTCTTATTTCCTTGAGGTGATTCAATTCTTTTCTTCCGGAGTTGTTCATGATATCATTTATCGGTTCTAAGTTGTTCATCTTTTCTTTTCCGGAGTTCCAAGTTTTCCGCATTATCTTGTCGCGAAGCTCCATCTAAATTATTGCAAGGCTTCACCTTGTGTCTTCAACTTCTCTTTCTTTTTATCATCCTTTTATTACCGGAGTTCTTCATGGAGGCTCTACATGATAGTTCGTCAAGGATTCTTTTCATTCTTCAATTGTTCTTCAAGATTTCTCTCGAAGTTATGATCCGCCAAGATATACTCTAAAATAAACATGGTGTTCAACACATGTTTTGTTTTGAGGAGTTCAAGCATTCTTCATCTTGCATTCCAAAGTGCAATTCGTTCTACCTTATCATTTGAGGGGGTGTTATGTCATTCTTGACAATTTGAGTTCGTGTTTCATGATTCACATGTTGTCAAGAATGAGATATTTTAAATCCACCAATCTCTTCGTTGGAGTCATCTTGTGTCATGTTTCACCTAAAGCCTTCCCTAAGGAATGTTGCTATTGTGGTGCTTATCAATGATCCAAGTTTTCTCCTATCCTCTCGGCGAGAAGTTTTCATCTCCGTGTTGCTCTCAAGCAATCAATTGTTTTCCGTAGTGGCATGTATTCACCACTAAGTTTTGAGTTTTTTTCATAAGCCAACTTCAAGCTTATTATTTTTGTCGCTAGTTTTCCAACAACTCCGTTCTAACCTTCTTGCAAGGAGGCTTTCCTAGTTCATTTGTGGCAAAAGTTGTCATTTTCTTCTCCGTTCTCTTATTCCGACGATCTAGCTTCTATTCGCTCGCTCGGAGGCATTGTGATGTTGCTCTCTTCAAACCATCATGTTGTCATATCAAGATCAAATTCTTTTCCTTTACGGTCCAGCTTAACAAGAGTGTCATGTCCTCCATTCAAGTTATTTTCATCTTATCAAGCTTTCCTTCTTCTTTCAGCCGGAGTGCTGCCCAAATTATATCAATCTTATTCCTTCTCTATCTAGTTTTAACCGAAGTGGTTTCAATATCTATCTTGTCACTTAACCTCTTGGTTCTCGTCGTATCCCTTGTTCCTCTTTTCTAACGGAGTGTTTTCAATTTTGCTCATCTTCATTCTTTGCTTTCTTTCATTTTGCTCAACCTCTCAAGGTTCATGGTTTCACTCGTTTGTTGTAGAAGCAACTTAGTTTTACCTCTTATCTTCCTCTTTCTTTTCCCTCCGGTGCCATCCTAGATCTCGGGACGAGATCCTCTCGTAGTGGTGGAGTGTTGTAACGCCCCGGATACAACTTTCCATATTCGTAACTCCAACTCTTGCCTTTTCCGGAGATGCAATATGTTATTTCCTCCGTGGTTGGGTTTTTGTCTTTTGTTTCGCATTTTGTTCATGTCTTGCATTTCATCTCATGGCATCATCCGCATTGCATCCGCATGTTTTCATAAAAACTCGTAGCCGTTCGTAGTTGCCCTTTCTCTCTTTGCCTCCGTTGTCACTTTGTCAAGCCCTTGTCCTCGTTGACCTCTCTCAGACCCCTCGTGTGCGTGTTCGAAACTTACCCGAACCCGAACCGGTCTGTCCTTACTGATGGATCCGAATCATCCCCTAACATCTATAAAACATCTCCGTTTTTTTATTTGGACTTCCCTACCTATTTATTCTCATCCGCCGGATTTCGATCGGGTGGTTCAAACTCCTCTCTTTCTTATATATATAGTCTAACCCTAGACCCTAGGCTGTCCAATCCATCCATCTCCTCTTACCCGCCGCCGCCACTCTCTCATTGGGATCCTCCCAGATCCCCTCCTCACCAACCCACGCACAGCCAGCCACCTTCCTTCCTCGTTTTCAGATCCAGCCAATTCACCACAGCCTCGCTCCCAGCCACGCCTCCTCACAACCTGCCGGCGACCGGACCTCGCCGGAGATGAGTATCCCGCCGTGCCCTGCTCCCTTCCTTCCCCATCTGCTCTCTCTTTTTCTCTCTCTCTCACGCTGCTCTCTCTCTCTGTTGTCCTCACAGCGCCGTCATGGAGGCCCAGCTCAACCCAGAGTACCAGACCGCTGAGTCGCAATCACCTCGTCCCTCGTCCAGTTCAGCGGCGACCGTCGTCTCCCGTCGTCGCCATCTTCTTTGTCGTGGCGCGGTTGTGCCCGAAGAGATGCCCGTGTCGCTTTGGCCGTGCCTCCCAGCCGCGCCCCGTCGATCACGCCAAGTCCCTCCTCGCCGCCGGCAACCCCAGGATCGGCCTCCTCCCTGCCTTTCCTCCTCCTTCCCGTTCTTCCCCTCCTCTCTCATTTTTCCTCTCTCTCCCTGTCCAGGAACCCAGGCAGCAGCCATGGCGCCTTGTAGCAGGAGCTCCGCCGCGCTCGTGCCCCGGGTCCGGATCTCCTCCGCCGCCCTTGCCCGTTCTGGCCGAATCCCGCCGCCTGGGCCCCGTCCCCGGCCACCGGTGCCCTCGCCGGAGACCATCTGCGCCGCCCGCTCAGTCCTGCGCCTGCTTCGCTACTTTGAACCAGCTCCTCGTCCGCTGCTGCTTCGTTTCTTGAGAAAAGGCGAGCAGCTTCGCCCGCTTCGCCCGTTGACCGCGATCGGCGTGGGCGCATCCCGCCAAGCCAAGCGAGATCCGGGCCAAGCCCATGGTGAGCATCGATATCCAGCGCCCACATGCCTTTGTTGGGCGGCAGATTCGGCCCGTAGTGTTTTTTTCCTGCTGATGCGATTTTCGCATTTATCCAGAGAACGTCTGATTTGTAGAAAACCCTCATGTTCATGCATTTAAAATCTCACAAACCATGCATCGGATTAAAACAACTTATATATGCAAAATGCTTAGTTTTTCATCTAGTTTCATAATATGCTATTTTCATCCATGTTTAAAATGCTTAAAATGTTGTTTGTTTAAATTTGCTCAAATGCCATGTTAAAATGATTTATTTCATAACTAAATAATCGTAGCTCGGTTTTAAATAAACTTTATATGTAAATGGGGTGGAAAAATGCCTAGTTTAACATGGCGCAGTTTATTTTCCTGTTTAACAACAATAAAATATGTTTTAGGGCAGAACAGCACCGAATCTAAAATATTGCTCATGAGGATTTTCCGGAATTGTTGTTTCTTATTTCCGGCCTCATTTAAACTTGCCTAAATAGTTAGTTTACTTATGCTTCACCTCTTGCCATGTTTAACAACATTTAATATTGTTTGGTAGCTTAAACGAGATTAAACTAAATATGTCAATGTGGTGTTTTGTCAATATGCAACCCGTTGCATATTGAGCTCCACTTAATTTGTAGTATTGTTTGTTGCACTTTGCCATGCCATGCCTCATTAAACCGGACATGCATCATACTTGATTGTGCATCATGCCATGATTATGCGTGTGTGTTTACCATGTTGTTTGCTTCTTTCCGGTTTGATTCCCTCGTTAGCTTCGGTTTCGTTCCGGAGTGTGAGGATTCGTTCGACTACGCCCGTTCGTCTTCTTCATGGACTCGTTCTTCTTCCTAGCAGGATTTCAGGCAAGATGACCGTCACCTTGGATCTCATTACTATCATTGCTATGCTAGTTGCTTCGTTCTATCGCTATGCTGCGTTACCTACCACTTGTTGCTCAAGCCTCCCAAATTGCCATGAACCTCTAACCGTTGTCACCCTTCCTAGCAAACCGTTGTTTGGCTATGTTACCGCTTTTGCTCAGCCCCTCTTATAGTGTTGCTAGTTGCAGGTGAAGATGAAGATTGCTCCATGTTGGTTTATATTTATGTTGGGATATCACAATATCTCTTATATTATTAATGCATCTATATACTTGGTAAAGAGTGGAAGGCTCGGCCTTATGCCTGGTGTTTTGTTCTACTCTTGCCGCCCTAGTTTCCGTCATATCGGTATTATGTTCCCGGATTTTGCGTCCCTAACGCGGTTGGGTGATTTATGGGACCCCCTTGACAGTTCGCTTTGAATAAGACTCCTCCAAAGAAGGCCCAACCTTGGTTTTACCATTTGCCTCACCACCACCTATACCCTTTCCCTTGGGTCGGCCAACCCGAGGGTCATCTTTATTTTAGCCCCCCCGGGCCAGTGCTTCTCTAAGTGCTGGTTCGAACCGAGCTGCCTGCGGGGCCACCTTAGGGAAACTTGAGGGTTGGTTTTACTCGTAGCTAGTCTCATCCGGTGTTGCCACGAGAGCGAGATATGTGCAGCTCCTATCGGGATTTGTCGGCACATCGGGCGGCTTTGCTGGTCTTGTTTTATTATCGTCGAAATGTCTTGTAGCCGGATTCCGAGACTGATCGGGTCTTCCGGGAGAAGGAATATCCTTCGTTGATCGCGAGAGCTTATCATGGGCTAAGTTGGGACACCCCTGGAGGGTATAAACTTTCAAGAGCCGTGCCCGCGGTTATGTGGCAGATGGGAATTTGTTAATATCCGGTTGTAGTAAACTTGAAGTAAACTCTTCTAAAATATACCAACCGTGTGCGTAACCGTGAGTGTCTCTTTTCGGGGTTGATCGAGAGGAGAACACGGTTTTCAGGTTATGTCTCGGCGTAAGTAGGAGTTCGTGATCACTTCTTGATCATTACTAGTTGACGACCACTTTCTTTGCTTCTCTTCTCGCTCTCATTTGCGTAAGTTAGCCGCCATACTCTGCTTAGTCGCTGCTGCAACCTCACCACTTTACCCCTTCCTTACCCATTAAGCTTTGCTAGTCTTGATACCCATGGTAATGGGATTGCTGAGTCCTCGTGGCTCACAGATTACTACACCAACAGTTGCAGGTACAGGTTATGCGATGATCTTGACGCGAGCGGTGTTACTTGTTTTGGAGTTCTTCTTACGCTTCTTCTTCGATCGGGGATAGGTTCGTGTCGGTAGCCTGGGCTAGCAGGGTGGATATTGTTTGAGTTTCTGTTTATGATTCATCCGTAGTCGGATGTTGGTCTTGTATGTTGTATAGTTGTATTCATGTGACTTTGTATCCTTGTATGTGTTGGATGTATCCCCACTATTATGTAATGTTGATGTAATGATATCCACCTTGCAAAAGCGTTTCAATATGCGGTTCTATCCTTGGTGGGACCTTCGAGTCTCTTTAGGATAGTATCGCATATTGGGCGTGACAATTATTAACTCTAGTGCAAGTGGGAGACTGAAGGAAATATGCCCTAGAGGCAATAATAAAGTTGTTATTTTATATTTCCTTATATCATGATAAATGTTTATTATTCATGCTAGAATTGTATTAACCGGAAATTTGATACATGTGTGCATACATAGACAAAACACCGTGTCCCTAGTATGCCTCTACTAGACTAGCTCATTAATCAAAGATGGTTAAGTTTCCTAACCATAGACATGTGTTGTCATTTGATGAACGGGATCACATCATTAGGAGAATGATGTGATGGACAAGACCCATCCGTTAGCTTAGGATAATGATTGTTAAGTGTTATTGCTATTGCTTTCTTCATGACTTATACATATTCCTTTGACTATGAGATTATGCAACTCCCGGATATCGAAGGAATACCTTGTGTGCTATCAAACGTCACAACGTAACCTGGTGATTATAAAGATGCTCTACAGGTATCTCCGAAGGTGTTTGTTGGGTTGGCATAGATCAATATTAGGATTTGTCACTTCGAGTATCAGAGAGATATCTCTGGGCCCTCTCGGTAATGCACATCATGATAAGCCTTGCAAGCAATGTGACTAATGAGTTCATTATGGGATGTTGCATTACGGAATGAGTAAAGAGACTTGCCGGTAACGAGATTGAACTAGGTATGAAGATACCGAATATCGAATCTCGGGCAAGTAACATACCGATGACAACGGGAATGACGTATGTTGTCATTATGGTTTGACCGATAAAGATCTTCATAGAATATGTAGGAACCAATATGAGCATCCAGGTTCTGCTGTTGGTTATTGACCGGAGAGGTGTCTCGGTCATGTCTACATAGTTCTCGAACCCGTAGGGTCCGCACGCTTAATGTTCGATGACGATTTTGTACTATATGAGTTATGTGATTTGGTGACCGAATGTTGTTCGGAGTCCCAGATGAGATCACGGACATGACGAGAGTCTTGAAATGGTCATGAGGTAAAAGATTCATATACTGGATGATAGTATTTGGACTCCGGAAGTGTTCCGGGGGTACCATTTTCGACCATGAATAAAACTTCCAACATGATGTTATCCCTGTTTGAAAAGGCCGCGTTAATATAAATGCTCTGCCTCTGAAAGTTGCAGTTTCTTATCTGAAACTGAACTTGCAGTTTCTTATCTGAAATTGAAACTTGCATTTCTTCTCTGAGAATCACATTATCTACACTTTCATACTCATACGAAACTACATTTTTTAAGTGCTAAAAATAGATCTCTAGAATTCATAAAATACTTCATATGCTCAATACTGAAAATCTGAAATTCAAAAGACATTCATATCTAAAAGTACTCTCAAAATACACAACAGAAAACACAATTCACAACCTGCAAATACTGACAACCCTAAGCTCCTCCTGACAATTCACAATCTGCCCAACTATTGGGCTGGAGGGGGGGGGGGGCAGTCCCCTCCTATTCCTCGGCAGCAAACAACCGCCCCGTGAGACGATGTGAACGGCGAGGGAGAGGATGGCAGGGAAGCATCCTCGGGCCAACTGCTTTTGTCCTCTTGCAGTTGGGTTTGGTCAACAAATACTCCACCGTCTCGCTCTGGCATGGCACCCTAAAAAACGGCACCCTGTAGATGCTCGATCCTTCAATCTCTGGTGGATGCTCCATCTGGGATGGATACTCCCACCACCGCTGCCTCACGACCAGATTCGGTGAATCTGTTTGCTCAATGGCCTAGAGGAGCAGCTCTATGTACTCCGGTGTGACACCCTTCGGGAGTATCGCCGCCTTTTCGCTCTATTGCAGATATTTGGCCATGGATGTCACCGTCGCCGCTAGTTGGTACTTGTTGTCAAACCAAGACTATATCTCCAACATCCTAGTTAGCTTCACAGGTTCGCCATCTGCGATCCTCACATATCGGTTGTACTCCTCCATCGATCTACTTCTCCACAACACCTTCACTCGCCGGCGGTGGTTTTTGAATGGAAGAGGAGAGGAGCGGCCCTAGTTTTGGATTAGAACGGGAGAGGAGCGGCGCTGGTTTTGGATTAGAATGGGAGAGGAGCGGCACTGGATTTAGATTGGAACAGTAGAGGAGCGGCACTGGTCTTGGAAGTATTTTTTTTGCGTATTTTGGGTCAAAGTTTGACCATGTACTGTATTTGACAACCAAATTGTGAATGCATGTCACCAAAAATTGTATCGTTTGGTTCGTATCTGAATGCATTTTCAAATTGTATTATTTTTGCAACGTATAACATATATTTTATTTGTGAAAATCATGGTCAATTATGACCCGGAATAAAAGGGAGACTAGTTAATGTGGGGTCGCTTTCTTAATTGAAGGGTAAATTGATTTTGATTTTGATCCGATCCTGTGCATGCCCTCTCGTCCAATCCTAAATCGCCGTCGCACGCTCCTCTCCCTCTTCTCCGTTGCAAAACCACCTCCTCTCCTCTCCATCATCTCCATTCCAAAACCACCATCTCGCCTCTCCTTCTTCTCCATTGCAAAACCACCCCCTCTCCTATCCATCTTCTCCATTGCAAAACCACCGTCTCTCCTCTCCCTCTTCTCTATTGCAAGACCACCGTCTCTCCTCCCATCTTCCTAAGCTAGCACCAGACCTCTCAGAAGGACATCTATGGAGAGGATGCAGCAGCGAATCGGGCAGATCGCTGGCGGCGACCAGACAAAGTTAGCCAGGTTGAAGGAGATCCTTACTTGGTTTGACTATGAGTGGGCGATTTCAAGGACAGTGAGGGCCATGTGGCAATGTACGCGAAAGAGCGAGACAACGGCGATGAGGGCGGTGATGTACTCCTCGGCGGCAGTCACGGCGCAGTCCTTCGAGTTCATCGAGTATCTCCTCTGGGCGATGGAGAAGAAAGATTCGCCCGAGGTGAAAGTCAGGCGGAGGTGGTGGGCGTATAGGTCAAAGGTCGAGCATCCAGAGGATTACAAATCGATCGAGTATGGTGTGCCGTTCGTGAGGGTGCAGAGCCAGCCGGAGCCACATGAATATTCATTCTCCCACCACAAGAGGAGGCCGGATGGTGCGACATCGCTTCCCCTCCATTCTCCACGGTGCCCTCGACGATAGCCTCATTTCAACAGCGGCGGTAGGGTTTAAGGTAAGCTTCACACTAACCTAATCTTCCATCTGCTCATGCTTACAATCAGTGTGACAGCTAATGAAAATCATGCTTGCAATCAGTCTCCGAGTACTACGCCAATCACCCTAAAATAGCTCTAGACCTTTGGGTCAAAGTTGTGACACTGTGTACAATAAAGAAAAATAGATTGGTGCTTCTTTCAGAAAAGAGTACTCCCTAGAAAACTGCTAATATAAGCTACTAGTATTTGGTTAGGATTTGCTGCCGAGAAAGATCCGTCCACTGAGAGCGCCACACATCCCACTGGTGGTGGTGGATGCCAATGTGTGCATGGAGCATGGTTGGTGTAGGTAATTTTTACTTGGCACACCTCGCACTCTGCATATATGCCGGTTCCATCCGTACATTTGTGCAGTTCCACCAAAATGCAGCTGAATTACCCTGTTTGCACAGATAATGAAAAAGTGTGATTACATTATAGTGGCACTAGTTAATGAAACATATACACTAATAAATAGAAGAAAATATTGCGATAGTATCATAGTATGCCATGCTGCGAGGGTGAGATGGGCCCTGCGACGCCTCATACGGTAGGCCTCATACTGGAAATTGACCCAAGTCTCTCCGATACACCTTCTGCCAGTGATGAACATCAGTGTACAACAGTAGTACAAGGAGGGGCCTTGAGATATTCCAATCTCTATTTTTGTGCACATCAAGTAAAATTAAGCACCCCAGTTTGCAGATACGCTTAAACATTAACAATCGGACTAGTTGATGAAACATATACTAACAAAGAGAAACACTTTCTTTATCTTCGTTGGAAATGCAATGATAGAGAGGACAATCGCTCTATTTTAACTGTATTATTGCTTCATTTTATCAGTGGCACTAGGATCGAGCAGGTGGCAAACGAGGTGTACCATGCATCGCAAGGATGGAGGCCGGGGGTGCTTATACTGGGATGCTGAAGCTGGTTCTTTTAGTCCCTTTCTTCCCCCTGATGTTTCTGTGGTAGCATTTGGGTTGTAATCCAAACTTGGTCGAGCTGGTGCTGCATCCCCCTACCGGCCTAGCTTATGTGGCGAACTTGTCTCCTGCTAGTACTCGGTAAGTTCTAGTAGTAGTTGCATAACTGCCTGCTTACACTCAGATGTTGTCGAATAATGGTTCTCTATGGTTGGGTTTCTTTAATGAAATCAGAGGAAACCCCCTCTTTTGATATATAAAAAAAATCAGGGGCCCTAGCGGTGCCAAAACATTGCCTCAAATTAATAATGCCACTAGATTAAGGTGCAAAATAATAACATTACTGCTTTATCATGGCAGTGCCAAAACAGTAGCACAAGAGCAGTCTCAACATGCAGGATCTTTGGTAAACGGTCAGACCAAAAAGGAACATACCTCGTGATGGGAACCATATCTGCAATCAACGCCATCGCAAAAGGGATGACACCAGTCACCAACATGGATGATTCAATTCATGGGACCTTTTGGTGCAGTTCATCTAAAATGAAGCAATGTCCCATGCTAGCAGCTTCTTCTTCATTTTTTTAAGAAAAGGCCTCCAGCCCCGGTTCCATTTCCATCAGAAAACGAAACCCACAGATCTTCTTCTTCATTAGTTGCAATAAAATTGAGCAATATCAAGGTTGGTTGTGAAGCTCCTGGAATGTTCAACTATAATTTGGATATCATTTGTGCAGTTCAACTAAGATCAAGTGTGAAATTTATATCTCTGTTTGCACAAAAAAGTTGGAAAGGAGGGTGACTAACAAGTGATGAAACATACATCAAATGAAAAGAAGCATGTTCCTTATCTGAATGGCAATCTTACAAGGACAGTAGCAATTTCTAAAGCAGCAGCATTGATAGATATTAGTGTGGGCATTAGGATTAACTATGACAACCGTTAAATACGACATTACTTTAATGGTGCCATTGCTTCATTTTACCAGCAACATTACATTAACAACTGCTACAGAGTTGGTATTTGAGCACGGGAGAGTAGGCGGACCAGGAAAGTTGCATTTCTAACGAAAATAAGCAACTTATCTTAATGGGAAATTTAGCAGTACATGAAAAAAGTGCCATTGATTCATATTACTGGAGGCATTACATTGAAAACAACATTGGTTTAACATGTCCTTACTTTTAGCAGTGCGACTGCTACATTTTACCAGTGGCATTACATAAGAGTGGCTCGGGGCAACAAACATCATAACATGATATCTGGGTTGGTCCCATTTTTGTTCGGTATAGCCACCTTATATTGTGTGAGGCAATCTAGTGCTGGACTTACTTTGTTGACTTGTCCCCCAGTGCCCACTTTCTTTCCTTTTTCAACCAATAGATCGGGTTTATATTGAGTTTGTACTACGTTTCCCTTTATTTCCCTATTAGACCAAGAGACCAGTTGGATAGCCAGTCTCTGCTACTTTTCGCCCCCATTATTTCCTCTTTCGACCAAGTCCTAGATTGAGGTAACAAATCTTCCCCCACCCCATCCCCTTTCTTCCTTGTTTGAACCAAGTAGTACTACTCCCTCCGTTCCCAAATATTTGTCTTTCTAGACATTTCAAATGGACTACAACATACAGATGTATGTATACATATTTTAGAGTGTAGATTCACCCATTTTGCTTTGTATGTAGTCACTTGTTAAAATCTCTAGAAAGACAAATATTTGGGAATGGAGGGAGTAGATTCGAGTGCATGAACTAGTTTTACCTCTTAACAGCAAAAATTTAGGTGACTTTCGAACAGCCAATCAATCCTATCTACGAGGGGGCCTGAGAAATAGTAAAAGATACAAATGTAGCGACGTCAGGAGCTTGCGAAGTAGAGCAAGGCTGGTTTGGAAGGAAGTTATACCTGAGGGCCGCCGGGATGTCGCTAGGTGGGCGGCGGGAGGCCGGATCTGCCCACACTAAGGCAACAAGGAAGAAGAGGTCAGAGGCCCTCCCTAGCCAGCGGTGCTTGGGAGAGAACAGCAAGGCACGCTGATCGGGACGCGCCGGCAGTGGTTAAGAGCCGTCGCCAAGGACGATCGCGTGAACGTTGCACCTTCTCACCTTCCCCAGCGGAGAGGATCTGCCTGGATCTGTGACCAGCGATGAGCAGAGAGAGAGAGAGAGTGTGGCCACCGCTATCGTGTTTAGATCTGGAGAGGACGAGACAGTGTGAATAGAGCAACACTAGCAAGAAAGCGTGGAGGCTCCTGCCTATATAGTGGAGTAGTTTTCTTTTGTCTACCGGAGCCGGCTTGATCTCGTCAATGACTGTCGAGAAGTCTTCATGCACGTGCCCCGAAGGCACAATTGTCGTCATTTTGATCCGAAGCACCGGATTATAACATATAACATGAAAAAAATTCCACATAACAAGAAACCATAACCTCACTGCCCCTAGGAGACAACATGAATCCCCACGGACAAACTAGACGAGGATCAAAGCTCAAATTAAAGATAAACTCATAGAAAAGGGGGCCATCGATAGATGTCCTAATTAACATATCCGGCTTGAACTAGATGGCAGCCGAGTAGTCTTCGTGCATTTGCCCCCAATGACCGGCGCCTTGGAGGAACTCAGTTGTCACTGTTTAACCCTCACAGTGATCTGAAGCACATGATACCTAATATTGCGAGATGACAAGAAACCTTTTTTTAGATTTCTCATCAGAACTACAGCCCTGTACAACATAGCCTGCACGATATGTAGACGATAACCAATCCAGCCGTGTCTGCTGGAGTCTGGTCACATGCATGGACGAACTGATCACCCGTGTCATGCAGGGATCGTCCAGGCACCAACGTCTGTACAACACTTCTCTAGTACTATAGCTCGTCTCTCTCTTCTATTAACTCACCAGACTTGCGAGGCCAGGGAGTGTGCCTATGGTCGGTTCTCAATTGCGGTCCCACATGTGTGTGCAAACACAAATTCAGAGTGCGGCGTGCCAGACCGGCCGACCGTCTGGGGTGCGACGCGAACGCGAGGGGTGTGCTGTATACTCCGTACATGTGTACTGCCGTTTTCTTGAGGCTTTTCTCCATGGCGCAATCCATGGATACAAAATTAGTATATTGTACTATTTACTAGTAAGTTGCACGTGCTTTGCATGCTAGCCTGTAAAGCACGCGCTTGATTGATGGATTATCCACGGAGCACATTGGAGAGTTTTATATGTTCGCTTTTGGAAGCTCACCTCCAATGCTTGCTACTTCACTGTCTCGGCTTCCAATGCCCATTTTCTTGGTTTGCCTTCGTCTTTGATCAAGCTCACAGTTTGGAAAGCTTGGGCACCTTCGAAGTGCAATTTTTTTATCTTGGCAAATGATAAGTTGTAAAAAAAGAGGCTAGCCTAATTGTAGTTTTTGCCATCTTTGCAAATGTCACATGGAGACCTTGGGACACATCCTATTCCAATGCAAATATACACAAATAATTTGGTGCATGATGAAAGATTGGCTTGGAAAAAAGGACCTCGACCCCTGAAATTGGCATCATTCAACTCCACCCACCTTTGTTGGACCAAAGTGGTCGACTCAAATGAGCAACCAAACGATGCCATGGCCTATCTTCTTAAGCGCGTGTCATGTGAGATTTTGAATGAGGAATGCTCGAGTTTTTCGCAATTTTGCATCTTTGCCTACGTCTGTATTCGGCAATATCAAGAGAGAGGCTAGGTTGTGGTATATCACCGGGGTGACACACTTAGGGGCAATCATTCCCGGAGAGTAGTTTTTTTACGAATTTCCTGGAGAGTAATCTGTTTGCTCCTTTTTGAATACGACCTTGTACATGCTCTTTAGTCCTTGCTCATTTAATGAAAAGGCAAAGCTTTAGCCTTGCTTAATAAAACCTTTACCATCTAAAATACTTCATCAGTTCCTAAATATAAGTCTTTTTAGAGATTTCAATGTGGACTACATACAGAGCAAAATGAGTGATTGTACACTCTAAAATATGTCTATATACATCCGTATGTAGTTTTTATTGGAATCTCTAAAAAGACTTATATTTAGGAGTGGAGGAAGTATGAGATGGTGAGCATATTAGAATAATGTGAAGCATCTATTTAGTTTCTTCTATGTTTATGGATTGGTAGAAATCTCTCTCTTTGCTTAGAAAAATGTGACTTGTACACGCTAGCTAGATTAATTGCCCGCATACCCTTTTTCTACGGTGGGTGAATCGTAGTACTCCCTTTTTTGACATCAAAATCGTACTACTCCTAGTGATATGACAAGAAAGGTACCGGATCGGTCAAGCTAAAAAAATCCATCCATTGGGACCGGCCAGAACGCAGATGGGTAAGTTTCTGGAACAGCCTTCTAGCTTCTAATTTTTTAAGGGAAATATCGTATAGCTTCTAGGTGGTTCCTTGGTGGGTCGATGTGGACCTGCGACTCATGGCAGGAGAGGCGAATCCGGCACATGCTAGCCGTTGGATACGTAGCGCCGACGATTGATGAATGATAGATGTCAATGTAATGTGGGAAATCAACGGCTCCAAGCACCTCAAAAGCGTTTTGGCGGGAAGCTAGGAGCGAAGTGGTAAATCCAAATTAAAAAATGCTACACTATAGTAGTAGAGAAGAGATCGAGAAAAGCCAAGGGCGGGGCTTTTCCCGCGCGGTAGGCGGGGCAGTTCCGCCTAGTCGGTTCGACAGAGACGCGAGAAGATGATGGAGTAGGCTGCTGCAAATGCAGGGTTGTGTGATTTGACAGAGTTACCTTTGGACAGGTGGGCCCCGTGATTTGACTTGCCATTATCATTTTAATCACAAGGCAACGACCGGCGTGAGTCTCCCGATTCCTGACCACCTCCATGGTATACAGGTGCCTCTCCCAATGCTCCACCATGTAGAGGCTGGCTCTTGCATGAGAGCCCACTCCTCCACTTTTTCCTTGCCTCTTTCCTCCACATATGCAAAAATGCCATGTAAACGGGCTTATAGCCTAGCCCACTATTGTACTTGCTCATACATGTGCTAAGCCTGCCACATAGGCATAAAGTATGATGTGGCAAGTTAATTAAGAAGAGAGAGACTAGTTTGGTGACCCCAGGAAGAAATGGTGCTAAGCGCGTGTACCTAGGTGAAAAGAAATTTTTGAGTGTATAGCTAATTAAATGAAGCAAACTTAGCAACAAAAAATTAAGCACCTATGCATTGGGGACTTGAGTTGCTAAGCCATTTAATGCCCTTAGCACCTCATCTAAGCACCATTTCATTGGAAAGGTCACTCCTTGGCAAATGCCATAAATACTACGAAGAAAAAGATAGAGCGAAGTAAAAAAAATACTCTTATAGTCAACCTTATAGCTAACCTTGTTGTATGAGTGACTAAGTGATGACTATGTATGACATGCCAACATCAGATAGCCTAACGCACCGTGTTTAATCTCCAAGGGCGCGGCCGCGTGAGTGAGGCGGCGGTCGTGGTAGGCGCGACCATGATACGGGCTGCTGGCGGCCCTTGGATCTGAGATCGAACGGTGCATGCGAAGTTGCTGAAAATTTGCAGAATAACCCTCCAGGATAGGATATTCACCCATAGGTCTAGAATCACGACATGCAACCGTTTGATCTTAGATCCAAGGGCTCTGGGAAGCCCGTATCATGGGAGAATGGAAAGCTTTGTATCACCTGTAATTTTCCCGACGCTTGACATGAAATCGAAAGCCATTTAATTGGGCGTCGAGTAGACATGACATCTAATTGGGCCCCCATAGTACTGTGCATGAATCCATTTATCCACCAGGCAAGCCACTACCCTGCCGTTCGCACGCCCACTCAGCATTTTTACAATAAAAAACCCGCTAGCAACTCGCTCCTACTCGTCCCCGGACATCCTTTAACATTACGACAGTTCGCTCCTAGTCGTCCGTCCTTTCACATTACGGCAGTTCCACTAATTCTAACCCTCCTCCCAAACCCATGGCGTCCCAAATCTCCATGACTGGTGGTGAGTACAAGGTTAGAACCATCACTGGCGATGAGTTCGACGTCATCTACACCCGTTATTCCGCGACGGTGAAAGGATGCCTTGCTCGCTTCAGAAGCATATTCGAAAACTCAAATGATGAGTGGGTCACTGGGCTAGATGTTGAGTACACCACAACCCTGGGCAAAGAGAAGAATCTAGAGGAAGAGAAGATGAAGCCCTCCGTGATCCAGGTTTGCGTGCATAACTTGTGCTTGGTCTACCACATATGCCATGCCGACGTTGAGTGCGAGGAATTTAAGAAGTTCCTCGCGGGCGACCTAGTCAAATTCGTTATTGTAGACTTTACGACCAACACAAGACTCCTGGGTCGGATAGGACTCGTTGTAGGCATGCCCTTCGACCTCCAGAAGAATGGGCTGGTGCCCTCCCATGAGCAGCCTTCAATGCTGACCCTGGCAGGAGCCATGGTTCATCCATTACTGCAGGATGCTGCTAACGCGACACTATGATCAGAGACCCTTTGACGAAACTGTGTGCGATGCAATAATCGCAAACGGTGGTGTAAAAAAACCATCAAAAAAGGTGCAAAGCGTTGGATGCATCAAACACGGTTCGGATTTTAGTTGCATGTGCAATGCAGGGCATACGGTTCAGTTCAATTAACTATTTGCGATGAGGACGAACAAAATAAACGGGCAACCAGATGAAGGTGTGTGTGATATATAGCATACGATTCACTCGGATGAATTGTTTGTGACTAGGTAACACAAAAGAAACGAGCAGCCAGATGAAGGTGTGTGTGATGTACAACATATGGTTCATTCGGATGAACTGTTTGTGATTAGGAAACACAAAAGAAATGGTCAGTCAGATCAAGGTGTGTGCGATATATGACATGCGGTTCACTCGGGCTTGTCATCAGTGTGTGACCTCTGCGGCAACCATTCGCTCCCCACTAGCCTCTTCTTGTACCGTGGCAAGCGTCCACCGCCTCTTCGTCTTTCCCTCTCGATTTGGAACTACTGTCACACGCTCTTCCTCCCTCTATTAGCCTTCACCCTTCCTTCTGCCATTGTTCAATCATCTTCTCCATGGAGGGAACAGGCCGGAAACGACCATGTTATTCTTGCCCCAATCTGAAAGATGACGTGGTGGAGGAACTCATTGATTGGTGCGATGTCATCACCTCGGCTAGCATGGCAGGTTCGTTCAAGACCATTCTCGACTCAACTAATAACATCATTGCAAGCAACCCAAGGGTCCAGGAGCGGTTTGAGCTCCCCTATCTTCTTCACCGTGACCCTGCTGACTGGCGCGGGGACGACGGAAGCCTCGCCTTGTGCAAGTTGATGCCGCTTGATAGTGATACGTGTGATGTTAAGATGCCATCGCTTGAGGGCAAGGCTTGGGCAGGCGCAAATGTAGATTGGGTTGTTTATATTGGGTACAACTGCAAGTGGGAACTTGTGAATGTGTACATTCGTCACCGGGTTCCACTTCCAAAAATCTCAGACTGCCTAGAGGTTGAGCATAGAGATGATCTACATGAGTTCAAATATGATCATGGTGATTGTCGTCTACGGAAGATAGCAATTTGTCGAGTTCCCAACCACTCTTGGGATTATACGAACTATGAAGTTGTTGGTATCTTCGACAAGCTTGTTTCTATCCTTACTTCCACGCCTCGATGGATATTGCGCAAAAATCAATTTCTGTACACGGATGAGTACTGTGATGCAATTCAATACGAGGGTCTTGCGTTTGCTGCCACCACTCGTGGCACTGTTTTTGCATGGAATTTTCATGCTTTCGCAGACGCTTTATCTTCCACCGTAATTATAATTGTTTCATCCACATGCATGCGGGTTAGCTAGTTTCCCTTTACTAATTAACCTTCTTGTGTTTCCAAGGTCCTGTGAACATTCCACCACCTATACTTGAAAAAATTTATAACCAAGGGGGAGATAACGATGTCGATGATCACGAGCATGAGGACGAGCAGGACCCATATACTCAATGGCGCCTGGCAACGTATTTCGATGGATCACCTCTTCTTGTTTGTATACAGGGCACTGCTGATGTTACCAAGGAAGCAGGTGTTGTCTCACATGGTCGCACTCTCCGGACCTATTCCAACATCCGTTGCAGGGTATTCGGGATGGATACTAGTGTACTAGTGCCAACACCTTCTCCCTGGTTCAGTATTGAAAGTCTTGGAGGAAACTCGCTCTTCCTTGGACAAAACTATCCAATGATGGTGAAAGGCGATCCAGCTGTTGTTGACACAATGTTACTACCATTTATGAGAAGCAACTGTATCTATACCTCGGTCATTGCTATGCTTCTCTACCATCACAATATGGGTCCTGAAATAGCCCGCTTCAGCCTGGAAGACTAGTCCTGCGTTGGTCTCGAGATTGACAGTAGCTGTCCCTTCCCGGAGAATCACTTCTGGTTCAAAGCAAGCGTTTCCAATGCCGACGAGTGGTTGAGCTGAAGTTCATTTCATCTCTTTGTTATTTGTTGTGTGAAAAAACTTTACTTAGAATGCTTTGTTGGAAATGATCTATAATCCAACATGTATCCTTGTTGTCGTTGTGGGTTGATGACTTGTTGTATGTAATCAATGGTACATTTGCATATGCGTCCATCAACTCACACCTGCTAGTGGTGTCCATATGAACAGTGCTAGTAATTTTAGTTGCAAAAATTAGATAGTGCTAGTGATTTTTAGCTGCATATTTTGAAAAATCGCAGTGTTACAAGGTTGACAAATGGCAATGTTACTAGATAAAAAAATGTCAATCTTTCCAGTTTGACAAATGGCAACATACCCAAAATGAGAGATGCAAATCTTACCCAATTGTTTCTACGTGGTTGCACACGGGTCATGCAACACAACCGTTTGCGTTGAAGGGATGCACAAATCCTACACTGCGAGGGAAGACCATAGCTCTCACTTTGCATACGGGTGTTCTATCTAAAATGTTTGCGATCAAGAGCTGCAGAAATCCTGGTCGGTACAGTTTCCCTTGGCTTCCTGGGGAAGCTGTCGGTTTGCATACAGGTGTTCTAACTAAAACGTCTGCGATGAGTGTTTCATATTTAAAAACCATTGGCGTTTTTTCAAAAGAAAATTGTTTGATAAGTCTATACATTAAGAGAGAAAAACGCAAGTTCGTTCAAACCATATCTTTCATTCAGTCACACCGCGAATTTATATTCACATGATCGAGAATTCGAGATACAGTATTAAACCCCAAAAAAACTATTTCCGGCGGCGGCGGAGGCGGCGTGCGGTACCGTCGTTGTCGTTGTCGTCCTCCGGGACGCCGTTGTTGAAGTCTTCAAGGCAGCACAAAATGTTCTTCACTTGTAAACCAAACATCATGTCGTCGCGCGGTCGACGGGCGGGGCGCTGGTGGACGGCAATTGGCACCACTAAGAGGTAGCGGCCGACGGCAGCGTCCCATGCCGTTGAGGGGGGCACGCGCACGGGCACGGGCGCGACAGGTGCAGCCAAACGCACGGGGACCAGCACCACAGTGGGTGGAGGGGCGCGCACGGGCAGAGGCACGGGCGCGGCGGGTGCAGCCAAACGCACGGGGGCCGGCTCCACGGTGGGTGGAGGGGCGCGCACGGGCACGGGCGCTGGCGCTGGCATGTACACGACCTTGCGCGGGTCCGTGGAGACCTCGCTGATGCCCGCGGCTTGCAGCTCTGCAATAGTGCTCGGCGATTAGCCCGTCAATGCTACGGGGATGGTCGCTGGCGCGGGCACGGGGACTGGAGCTGGGACGGGAGCGGGGGCAGCAACCGCCGCGACCAGCTCGTTCTGGGCCATATCCATGAGGCCCCATTCCTCCATATTTTTGATCTCCTCCGGCTCGGAGTGGACTTCACTAAACTTGAAGACTAGTGGCAGATGATCATTCTGCGCAATGGCGTTGGTGGAGGTCTACGGGAGGGAGAGGGGAATGGGAGGCGAACAGTAAGGACGCCCGTATTAAACAGCGGCTCGGGCGCCATTAATGGACAGGAAAGCGGGCGACCATGGAAGTCAAAGGGCTCGCTTCCCAGGAGCCTGCGCAGCGTACAACTCACACGCTTCTCGGTGAGCCATCACATTGGAGGACAACTTGCATGCCTCTCGGTCAGCTCACAAGACCGGATCAAGGCCAGACGCCTCCCATTCAGTCAAGGTTAAGCAGCTGTCCGCACGGCACCTCCTACAGCCATTAAAACCAAGACATGTGGCGTCATGTGAATGGTTAAAAGAACGCACATGGTTTGAATTCTACAAACGTTTGAGATATTAAAGTGGCAGCTATTTTTTCAAAATGGCTTTGTTGGCTGCCATTATTTGAGTGCGTCTTCTCTCAAAATGGACACGAAAAATGCCACAGCATGTCAGGTCCCATTCCATGATAGCATGCCAAGTTTCATGAATTTCAGACGAGTTTTGGATTTACTACAATTTAAAAACAAGGCATCTCAATGTTTTGTCGGCAATCAACGGTGCCCTGGTGTTTGAAATTCATTCTCATTTCTTGCATGGGACCTAAGCATGCACCCAAGGACACATATTTTATTTTTCAACCAATTTATATGCGCTGGAGCATGTGCATGTATTTCAAATTTGAATTATGCACATAAATGCATTGAAAACTCAGTTAATGCATAAAAATGTCCAAACGAACCCCGAAAAATCCCAAAAATTGACACAACAGACCGGTTGTTCTATGTTGACACGATAATTTTTTAGAAGTAATAATAGGCAATGGATATTGTTTTGTCCCCAAAGGTGGGATGTTACCTACCGAAACCATCAAGCTTGTCGTGAGAAGCATATCCCCAAACCTGCCCCAAATGGGACAAAAAATTTACCACGACATGTTGATGCCATCCATTATAGCATGCCAACTTTCATGAATTTCAGACGAGCTTTGGATTTACTGGAATTTAAAAACCAAGTATCTCAATGTTTGCGGCCGAGTGATCGTGGCAGGGTGTTTGAAATTCATTCCCATTTCTTGCATGGGACCTAAGCATGCACCCAAGGGCACAAATTTGATTTCTCAACCAATTTATATGCATTAGAGCATGTGCATGTAGTCAAATTTGAATTATGCACATAAATGCATTGAAAACTCAATTAATGCATAAAAATGTCCAAACAAACCCCGAAAAATCCCCAAAATTGACACAACACTCCTGTTGTTCTACGTTGACATGAGAATTTTTTTGAAAGCAATAAGAGGCAATGGATATCGTTTCGTCCCCAAAGGTGGGACGTTCCCTACCGAAACCATCAGGCTTGTTGTGAGAAGCCCTGGTTTGCGAGAAGCTCTGGTTTGCGAGAAGCATATCCCCAAACTTGCCCCAAATGGGACAAAAAATTTACCACGGCATGTTGATGCCGCTCCTTGATAGCATGCCAAGTTTCATGAATTCAGATGAGCTTTGGATTTACTAGAATTTAAAAACCAGGTATCTCAATGTTTGCAGCCGAGTGACCGTGGCAGGGTGTTTGACATTCATTCCCATTTCTTGCACGAGACCTAAGCATGCACCCAAGGGCACATATTTGATTTTTCAACCAATTGATATGCATTAGAGCATGTGCATGTAGTTCAAATTTGAATTATGCACATAAATGCATTGAAAACTCAATTAATGCATAAAAATGTCCAAACGAACCCCAAAAAATCCCAAAAATTGACACAATACTCCTGTTGTTCTATGTTGACACGAGCAATTTTTTGAAACCAATAAGAGGCAATGGATATCGTTTCGTCCCCAAAGGTGGGACGTTCCATACCGAAACCATCAGGCTTGTTGTGAGAAGCATATCCCCAAACCTGCCCAAATGGGACAAAAAATTTACCACGGCATGTTGATGCTGCTCCATGATAGCATGCCAAGTTTCATGAATTTTAGTTGAGCTTTGGATTTACAAGAATTTGAAAACCAGGTATCTCAATGTTTGCGGCCGAGTGACCGTGGCAGGGTGTTTGACATTCATTCCCATTTCTTGCATGGGACCTAAGCAGGCAACCAAGGGCACAAATTTGATTTTCCAACCAATTTATATGTATTAGAGCATGTGCATGTAGTTCAAATTTGAATTATGCACATAAATGCATTGAAAACTCAATTAATGCATAAAAATGTCCAAACGAACCCCGAAAAATCCCAAAAAATTGACACAACACTCCTGTTGTTCTATGCTGACACTAGAAAATTTATGAACGCAATAAGAGGCAATGAATATCGTTTCGTCCCCAAAGGTGGGACGTTCCCTACCAAAACCATCAGGCTTGTTGTGAGAAGCTCTGGTTTGTGAGAAGCATATCCCCAAACCTGCCCCAAATGGGACAAAAAATTTACCACAACATGTTGATGCCGCTCCATGATAGTATGCCAAGTTTCAGGAATTTCAGACGAGCTTTGGATTTACTAGAATTTAAAAACCATGTATCTCAATGTTTGCGGCCGAGTGACCGTGGCAGGGTTTTTGACATTCATTCCCATTTCTTGCATGGGACCTAAGCAGGCAACCAAGGACACATATTTGAATTTTCAACTAATTTATATGCATTAGAGCATGTGCCTATAGTTCAAATTTTAATTATGCACATGAGTGCATAGAAAACTCAGTTAATGTATAAAAATGTCCAAGCAAACCCCGAAAAATCCCAAAAATTGACACAACACTCCTGTTGTTCTATGTTGACACTAGGAAAAAAATTGAAATCGAGAAGAGGCAACGGATATTGTTTCGTCCAGAAAGGTGAAACATTCCCTACCGAAACCATCACACTTGTTGTGAGAAGCTCTGGTTTATGAGAAGCTTATACCCAAACATGCCCCAAATGGGACAAATATTTTACCACAGCATGTTGATGCCACTCCATTATAGCATGCCAAGTTTCATGAATTTCAGAAGAATTTTGGATTTACTAGAATTACAAAAGCAAGTACGTCGACGTTTGCCGGAGAGCCACGGTGTCGTGGTGTTCGCATTTCATACCCATTTCTTGCATGGGACATAAGCATAAACCCATGGACACATATATGATTTACAACCCATGTTGGTGCACCGGAGCATGTGCATGTAGTTTAATTTTGAATTGTGCACCTGAAATGGCTAGAAAACCAATTTAATGTATAAAATGTTCAAACGAACCTTGAATAATTCCAATTCTTTTACGACACACATATAGTTGCATGTTCACTGCAGATAAAAGGTATAGCAATTCAAACACCGTCCATTGCCGATGTGACCCCATTATGTAATTCAAATCAAGATGAAAAATCAAGTAGATCACACACAGTTTATTATCACCAACTGTGTGAGATGCAGCACAAAATATCCTGGAGCACCATCGGTGTATAGTACGCCTATGGCTTAGGTGAGAAGGTACGTCGGCTATAGTCCACAGCCGGCGTCTCAAGCACAATAGCTCGCTCCCCAAATATCATTTCACTGTTCAATCATCACCGGTGAAAGATGGGCACGTGGACCCGCGTCGTGAGGGCAACTTCGGTGGCCCACTCTGGCAAGAGCGTGGCTGCAGCCGCCATGCGTGTGCTAACAAGGTGCATGAGCATGGCCGCAATCTACGACCGGGCGTCTAAGGCAGCCCAAACGGCCGCTGTTGCTTCTCAGGTGTCGGCAGCAACATCTTCCTCGGGGATAGCAACTGGCGAGAGCGGCACAACAGCTGTTCGTTCCGCAGCAGCGGCCTTAGCCCTGATGGAGGCCGCCCACGACCATATCGAGGCCGCCCATGCCCAGCTGCTGGCGGTCACCGCACAAATCGAACGGAAGCTTCTTCGACAACGGTCGGCAATCCACAGCCGAAGAGCTGGCAATAGCCGACGCTCGTTCGAGCAGCCGTCCGTTCCTCCGCCGCATCCTTGCGACGATGGAGCCCGTCCAAGCCCAGATCGAGGCCGCCGACGCCCAGCTCGTGGCGGCCTTTTCCAAAGAGATGGCGGATGCGGATGGCGAGATGCTTGCCGAGTATGGTGCGATGGATGCCATGGAGCCCCTTCCCTAGGAGACTGTCTGGCATGAGCTGGACATGGAGGCGGCGGCGGAGATCGACGAGCACCAGCCGTAGTAGTACTCTTTGTTTTGTTTAATTATAAGAGTACCACTCTTTAATTTCTTAGAGTAATGTTTAGGTTAGCTAGCTCTATTTAATTGCTGAACTTGCTCGATTAAGAAGTGTGGGTGTGCTCTAGTCTCCTTTGTGTACCCAAATTATGCAATGACGTGGATGACCACTGTAACCAGGGAAATTCAAACCAAAATTTTTGACGTTCAAACTCATCAAACACGTGTTAACCTATCTGAATCGTTTGTGATGTTCGTGATATCGCATACGCTTACAATAAGGGACCGTGTCTGATGACACTTTGCGCTCCAATTTTTTCGCTGAAGCGATTCCAAATTTTCGGCTTCCGCAGAAATTTCTACCTCCCCGCCCCCTCCCCCTTACCAAAAGCCACATTTCCCCTATTTCCGCCTTCCTTTCCAAGTTGAAATCTTCACTCCTTGCTTGCAGTGCCGCCTCCTCGCTGACGACCCTCCTTCACGCTGCTCGGCC